>JAPJYX010000019.1:13087500-23087500 GCA_030503985.1 Himalopsyche tibetana | reverse complement strand
ATTTAAAAAAAGGTTTTATTTTCAAAAAAAAATGTTTTATTCATATCAGATAAAGTCAATTAAAAACCAGTTTATCAGTCTCCATGCACTTCAATGTTGTGTGCATTTGAGATTTTGCCGTTGGCCCAACATCATCAAAAAACCTTTTTCGTGTCTCCTGTAAATTTTGTTTTTCCTTACTGCAATCGATATGCTATAACCAACATTTATTTATTATAATATTTATTTAAATATTCTTTTAAACTCATACGTCAACAGCTATCGTAAAAAAATATATTCTTTTTTATTCGTTGTAAAATATAAACAAAAGCGTTTAACTTATAAGTCTCCAAAAATGAAGTCAAATGAGCAGTGATATTATTCTATTTAATAAAAACTTTATTCGAGAATAAATGAAACAAATTAAATAAAGCCCTTTGTTAATTTCTTGAGTAGCACTGGATCAAGATGAAAAGTAATTCCAAAGTTATTTGTGATGAAACTCAAAGAAATAACAACCAAGTTAAAGTGATTATATAGAACCTTGCTAATGTAAGAATATACATACATAATGGACTAAATTACATTACATAACATTGTTAGTGAGTTAATAGTTAGTAAGTTAACTACTTTTTCCTATCCACAATAGGGATGAAAACAGACCGCTGTTGTTTTTTTGCTCCAGTCCCTGAAATAAGTTTTTATTTCATTATAACACAATGCTACTGTTTGGTTATTTTCGTTACACTATAATTTTATTAATAAATAGGTTTTTGAAATAATATGCACACACTTTTTTCATTTCTATCTATTGTTATCACAATTAATTTACTAAGTATAAAAATTGACACTTCACTATATGTGTATGAAGATTTTTATATAGGTTTATAATTACGAAAAGTTTTGTGTAAATAAATTTGGTGTTTAATTAATAACGTATATATGTTATTGTACTAAATAAAGCATCTGAAAAAGTTCTTGCAAAAATATATAATTAAGAAAAGAAAAATATACTCTATTATCAAGTACTACTGTTTTTTTCTGGATATGTACCGAAATTCAAAAATAAGAGAGACTCGTTCGAAAACAAACGAATTCGCTTACCTAAGGGCTTGATGTTGATATAGACTGCTCAAAACTATTGTTGCCAGCTTATGAATGAAATAGTTGACAGGATTAATTTTATTAAATGCATTTTTTAAATTTTGAAATATGATTAAATTACAAAAATAACACAAGTGGATGCATCTCTGAAAGCAGGTTTGTTCAGATCAGTCGAGTTGTTTAGTTGAACGAATTAGTAAAAATAATTATCTTCATAATCCCATTTTTAATGACTTTATCAGAAGAATTGGATAATAAAATTAGCGAGTAAGAGATGAAGAAGAATGTGGAAAAGATAGGTGCGCTGGGAGGTACAACATTTTTTTCTCAAAGACGATTCTACTAAATTTGTCTGTTTTACTAAATTACAATTTACTCGACATGTTTGAACCGGCTTTGAGAGATACTAAAAAAACACGATCATATTTAAAACAATCGTAATAACAAATGGAAAAGACATTATTCAAATATCTTCCCATTTTCTTGATTCACTTTGTTTACGATTTAAACGCATCATTTATTTACGTATATGAAGGTTCAAGTATATTTTTCTTTTTGTCTTAGGTTGAATAATACAGCCTACAGTAAAAGAAAATGTCTTTGGTATGTTTATGAGTTTGCATTTATCTTTAAGAGTGACGTCTCTTAAGGATGGGGGGTTCAAAGGAAATATTGTGTTCACCCTGCTTTGTATAAAGCTTACGTAATCTCTGAATTTTAATGCAAAATTGATTTGCCAATTTAATCAAAAAATATGATTAAGATACAAGAGTATTTATTATCCCTAGTATTTTTGATCCACGACATAAACCCTAGAGACATGAAATTAATATGACTATATTAAGATTTGTTTATAGCTATTATTTATCTGAGAGGTTGATTCATCTGTATAGTTTTATGGTGTACCGAGCTATACATAAACAATACATTGGTTGTAATTTCAACTTTTTTTAAATTAAAGATAAGGCGTTAACTTACAACGTGTTCCTAATATCATATCGTTACACTACTCTTATAAGTTTATTCTCATTATCAGAAATGATATCAAAATTGTGTTATTTACTATTTAACTTAATATGAAATAAAATACAGAATTTGGTCTTAGTTTGTTAGACACATAAAAGAACAATCAAAATACGCAATAAGACATTGCCCGTGTCACAGACATAGTAAGTTAACTCATAACTGTTCACAAAGTAACACACACACTGCTATTTACTGCGTAAATATAAATTGTGTGTACGTGTGTGCTGCGTTACAGATAAAGTCAATCATATAATATTAATTCAAGACAATAATAATAATTTATGTTGTATTGATATTTTTAAATAAGCTGTTACCATGTAATACCATTGTTTTAATTTAAGATTTCGACTGAAAGTGCTTGGTGGAATTTCAATATTAAATTTGAATCGTTCAAACTATGAACATTCTCACAGATACTATGTACTTTGTCACTAACGACCCGGGTTTCGCCTTTCGGCATCTTCAGACTTGAACTGACGCTTAGTAAATGAATGTTTCGTGTTTATAAAAAAAATAAATGTATCATTGAGTTTAAAGCCATTGCTGGCGAAAAGGTTAAGCTCATGGGAATGCCCACAGATTTGAGTGGTAAGTAGTTTTAAGAATTATATTTATTTGTTTGTCGGCAAAGGTTTTGTGATTATATAGAGTATAGAAGTGGAGATCCCGGCATATTTAATATGTCATTTAAAATCACAAATTTCCTGGAAAAAGAGCTTACGACCGTCCGTATTTGGATGTAACATTTTTATCCCTTGTTCCTGATTGAACACGTGTCTTTCCGAAATTAAGTGATAAGCAAATGTAGACGGGTCTTTTTTCAATCTAAAGGCTGCCATATCTTTTGATAATCTGATGTTCAGTGTCCTTTCTGTAATCCATAAAAATTCAATGCACCCATTTTCTTATAAACTAGCATATATATATTTATATTATTTATTATTGATATAACATATATATTTATAAGCTCCACGTGCATTGACTTAAAAAAATATAACAATTTTATTTCTACCTCCTATCGCTCGTTGAATTTACGTGATTTTCGTAATATGTTCTTTGCCAGACATGCATTATAGTGAATAAAATAAATAATCTTGACTTTTACAGACATAACGTTTTTATTTAAATAGTCCAAGTATAAGAATATATCTGCTTTATAAATTCTGACGGGCCATCCGTGCCAGACCTCACGGGCTCGAGTCCCAGTACGAACAGCATTTTTTCGTTCGATTTATCGATTTCAGTTCGAAGGCATGAGTGTTTATCATGTCCCTTTCACAATTTTCGATACTTTAACAACAAGACGTAGCGAGAGCGATTAGTTTACCACTAGTAACGTTATAGCCTTATCCTTCTACCCCTACTACTATCTTTTAAAAAAAGAGAGGTTGAGCCACTGAATAACAAACAGTTCATGTATACCATATACAGGAGACTATACGCTCCACATTGGGAGCGGGCATGTGGACAAACAGTGGGCACACAACATTTCATTAACAATTGCGAAATATGAGTCCACTTTTTTAGTTCAAGAAATTGGTTTTATAGGCTTTCTTTGCCATTCATATTATAAACATTTGATTTTTTTTGTTCTTTGTCTGGTTTTATGAGTCACGCATTATTTGAAGACGAGTGTTTTATCCCTCTAATAAAGCCATTTTTGATAGCTACTGTGATCTCTAAAGGCAGGAAGCTCTCATCTCGCATGAGATGTAATGCGTGTTTCCGTACCGGATTTAATTGTACACAGGACGTAAAGTATACGTACCTATTGTGTGGCTCTGTAAAGAAGACTTGAGTAAAACATAATATTAAAGTATTCACATAATTTCATTCTCATTGAAGTTTCCTATGGAACTATATTTGTATCAATATAACAAATGTCGAAAGTCATAAGTAATTTACAATTTACCTAAACTAAGCAATATATTTTTATATTTGTCATTGCAGCTTATGCCAAAATGCTGGAACGCCGTTCCACCGTGTTACATGAGAAAAAAGCACCGTCAACAACAATTCATTGAAATAAATTTCGAAGATCGGAAGGCTGATGGATTAATTTATAATACGCACAGTAATGACTTTTTTTACTGTTCATTTTAAATTGAATTTGGAACGAGTGATGCGTCACATTTTTGATTGATCTAGATTTGCCGAAAAGACGAGTAAAACATGATAAACATAAAAGTGACCCAGAAACGTTTGGAATAAAATATATTTTTTTAAACTGTTGGGACTAATAGTAACACATTTATAATTTATGCATATTTTAAAACTTTTCTTTGCCTGCTCTGAACATTTAAACTGTTAACATACTTTTTTGCTTTAATTATAACATCAAAAGTTTTGTTTTAATCAATTTTCACCAAAATAAATAATCAATTTATTTATAATTTTGTGAGGCTTTATATAAATATAAATATAAAGTTAAATAATATAATAAATACGGATATTAAAAATATACTAGTTAAATCCAGAAGTTTCCGGCCGTAGGGTTTGAGAGAGGTTCTTAAAGAAAACAAGCAATTTAATAGAATCACTACTTATTTGGATACAATTTTAAAATGGCTAATTAATCATATTCAAATAATTATTACTTGGTTTGTTTTATATGTTTTTGTAAAGGCAATTTCTGAGTCCCACAGCGCCTCAATACTGTGAAACTAACTTACTATAGTATTTTATAAAATATATTTACTTTTATAACATAAATTATTTCTTATAACCTTTACTGAATGTAATTCTCTACTCTTCTATTCTCTGTTGCCATGTTGCAGGCTCGTATTGCATTACCGGTTGTAATTTTGTAAACAAATATTAGCAAGAATGTTCTTCAGCACTTTGTCATCACAATTGAGGATGTTTTGTCGAGTATGAAGAAAGGCCATTTATTTAATTTATGTCACATCTGTTTTATCTTTTGGGCCTTGCGTTGTCGTTTGTTTTTTTTTTATTAAAATAATAACTTTTATTTCATACCATTTACGATGTTAAGCTTTTTTCACTTTACTTAATCGGTTACATTATGTTCGAAAATAATAAATCGCTGATCGCCAAGACATAGCGCAAAACTTATACAATAATTTAAGTGGAGTTTTAAAGGGTACATATTATAATTATTCTTTTAAAAAAATCGCCATTTAACGTCATTAAATATTGTTAAATAATTGTATATCGTTAGTGTAGATTTCAAAACAACATTTTTTTTTGTACATTTATATACCTAGTGTGAAATCATAATATTTTTTTATAATTTCAATTAATATCTTCAAAAATTTTGAGTGTTAAAAAATATATAAAATTAAGGTTGTGAATTTAAATTAAATTAATCATTAAAATATCACAGATTAGTCAGCTTTTTGAAAAAGAATAATTTTATTACAGAAATATCATAAAACTAATGACGATAAATTTAGAAAAAATACACACAAATATATAATAAATTGTTTGTAAATATCAAAAAATTATGGCCAATTTTGTCTTTAACAAAATGTTCAAGCGTTCCTTATGAATTATGTATTTATAATCTTATATTAAATTCTATTGATGGTTTGTTTGTTGATTATTTTCTAGCTTGTGATTTGAGATATATTTATATTTTCATACAGGAATAATAAAAATTCTTCATACAGTGTATATAAAAATATGTTATATCAAATATGTTACTCCTCAAACACATTATTATACCAAACAACGAAACCACATATTTTTATGACTTTGAATCTTTTTTGTTTTTAATATCTGTTTTCGTATTTGAAAACAAAATATGTTTTTTTAACATTTCAACAAATGCCGTGTGAATGTTTCTTTCCACTTAAGTAAATAAATAGTTCAAGTAAAGTACATATTATGCAAATATCAGATTAAGTGTGTGTTGCCGTTGAGTTTTTTTCTCTATTTTAAATACATTCTTCAAATATTGATTGGTTTGCAGCTAGATTGATTTTACAAAATAATGTTCGAATTACAGCAGCGAAATTCTAAATACCACGTTGTTTTTTACAAATAAATTATCTGTTAATCTTCGTGTTAAAAGTCTACGAGAAATTGTTGAGGCGCCCGTGGAATAGTTATCCATATGAAATAATTAAGTATCGGCTGAAAGTTTGAATTGAATTTAAGCATAAGAATTGATTTACGGAACGATAATAATCAGGCATAAACAGCACTTTCAATTTTAGGCAAACAAACTTCTCGCCTTCGTCTGGGGTAGGTACACCATTAAAGTAATTGCTTTCTGGGGATTCGATCATCTATCATAAAAGTTTCCTAACCTATTAATGATAAGAATTAGCAACTTTTACATTACTCTAATTATTAGAATTTTCAGCAACGAAGAATTTGATTTTTTGAATAAAAGATTATAACTAATAGGTGCTATTTTTTAAATAAAAAAGATGCCGGAGCTCACTTCTTGTCAACCTTTATACATTTTTTTCTTCTAATCAATGTCCGTTCTTAATGCGGAGCATATGGCTTCCTAATGAAGATATCTGAACATAAGTTTTTTTTATGAAAACTGCTTGTTACTCAGGTGCCCAACCTCTCTTTTTTTAAAAGAGTAGGAGCTGGGACAGGACATGTGATTAATTCATCGCTCTCGCTTTGTTCCGTTGATTTTAAGATTAGAACGGTTGGAGGATATTTTTTAAATATCACAAACACCCACGACCTAAAAAGTGCTGTTTGTAGTACGACTCAAATCTGTGATATCAGTCACGGAAGCCTTGTCTTCCTCTGAGTGACCACCGTTTAACGTATTTTAAAAGATAGAAAAGTTTAATGAGAAAAACTGTTGTGGATAGAATCCGCGTTACCCAAAAAATGCACATAATCAAGCATTAGCCATATGGTTCTAGTCATAGAGTAAAGCAATGGACCTGGTATTGTTTTGTAATATGACATTTATTTATGAGTGTTACGATATCCGGAATATACCATTTAAAAGATACATAAGAAAGGAAAAAAAACAGCCAATGGTTTCCATGAAGAAAAAAACAATGAAAATAAAATTTTCATAATACTGATTTGAAACATAAAAAAATGTCAAGAAAAAAGGTGCCAGAACGCCGTCCCACCGCGTTGTATGGGATCAAAAGCATTGGGTATAAGGATTTAGAACAAAAATATTTGAGATGACATTCTGAATTAACCTTTTTGTGGCTTTTAAGATTATAAACTATCGTTCGAGCTATAATTTATTTCACAATAAATCTTAATGTTTAATTTTGTTTGTTTATTCAATTTGAAATAACCGTATAGAAAAATATACCAGGCGCAGTGTCGCTATTGAACTTTTTGGCATTAAAATGTTTGGATCTTTTACGCTCAAAGCACTGTCGATATTGTCGGTGTAAACAGATACATTATTTTATGTACTTAATTTATTTTCGTACACTCGTTTTGCAGTTGCAAAGTTGGTATTTTAAGCTACAGCACGAAGCAAATTGATGTAACCTTAAAATGTGTATAGTATACACATTTAATAGACCAATAAAGACGTAAAAATATCTTAAATATCTTCAACTCTGTGTAACCAAAGCTTTGTTTATTGATAATGAAACAGTTTTTGCTTCGACAATAGTATGGTTCACTCAGTTTGCTGTTAATAAATTTACCAACTGTTCAATTTATAAATAGCTCAATTCTATTTTAAAATATAAACATTTTTCAGATATAATGCACGTTGTAGCGTAGGTGAGAATGCTCTAATTCTAATACATATTGTTGAGTAACAAAGCTATTTTTAAGACACGTAGTGGTAAACATAATCTTTGTTATCTTAATTTGTATTGAAAATCATCAACTCAATTTCATTTTTTTGTTTCCCTATTTTTTTCAATTCCTATGACATATTTTTTTGTAACAATTTCCGTTTCTTTCTGTGTTGTAAATGGAACCCTAAGAAATTATATAATAAAAAGGAAAAAGTTGTTTTATGACAACTGCTTGTTACTCAGTTGCCTTATCTATTTTTCGGTGTGAGTAACTACAGGATTGTAAAGGTAGGACAGGCTTTATGATGAGCTGATCGCTTTACATTATTATAAGGATCGCATGGGTGAGATCCCTTTGATTGACAGATCGATTTTTGGGACAAATGAATACTTCAACCGAATAAAACTAAATTGACCACTCTTTTACTGGCCTAGATTGGGTGTTTTTTTTTAATTCAACGCCCCACCCTGATAGGGAGCATTTAGCCTTCTAACGGAGGCATCTCGGTGACAAGCAGTGGTAAGTAACAAGAGTGATAAAAATGAGCTAGGTACACAATAAGATTCTTGAATATCAAATCTTTGTCTGGAATAGCTCAGTTGGTGCATTTATTGTACCGGTTTGGAAAAGAAACAGCACCGTTTAAAGCGATACTTATTATTATTGTAGACTTAATTCATTGAACTCCTAACTGTATTTTTGTCAAAAAATACATCTGTTTTTTATCATAATAATTGTTTATGTAACAAAAAACATTAAGGCTATTGGCTTTATCATAAAAGCTCAAATTAATAATTTTCGTTTACTCAGATCTATTAATTTGTTATTTACCAACTTCTGTTGGTACAATAAAGTTATTAGGAAAAATAAATCGTTTATAATATGATATAACACGAACTTATTAAGAAAATGAGATTTTATTAGTTTTTCAGCTGAGTTTGTCTAAAAACTTTTTAAAATGACATATAATTTCAAAGTGTTTTTAACTCTTGAAACATGTTTATATTTCAAAGTCAACAATTTTAAAACTTTTGTCTTAAATCTCGCTCTTGGTTTATTATAAATTTAAGACGCACAAAGATGATACATATATACGATAAATTAATGTATTCAAATTTGAGGAACAATATTATGAATGATATCATTATAGCGCGTTTGTAAGAAGAATATATAGTTCAACGAAATACAATGATAAATTATAACATATTTCTAAATATGGTTTTAATATATGTTATGAAGACGTTGGCATAGAAAATAACATTGTAAATTTCAACGAAATTGTTTATCCGTATTACACGTTTTTCTTCGAAGATAAAATCCTTCAATAATTTCAATTTAATATAAATTAACAATTATTATAAACGTTATTTTTAGCACGCTAAAAACAGTGTACAGGCCATATATACATTTATAATTACGGTTCCATGAATAAACAGATCATGATAAAACAGAACATGAGATCATAGAACATAGAAAATTCAGACCACAATCAATTTTTGTTGAATGATACCTGTTTCTTCTTAACTATTTATTGGAAAAATATTATAGATTAAGAGGTAATAATTTCAGAACAGTGTGTTATAACGTCCCCTTTACTTTATCAGTCAATGGCGACTATTATAATCGTCGAATATAAGTGTATTTACGACAATTTCAGTTTGAAAGTGTTATTGATATGCAAGATTGCTGTTTTATTTATTGTATCTAGACAATATAGACAATAATCGCTCAGTATGCTGTATTTCTTCGACATTTCTTGCTATGAGACATATTTATTATTATATGATTGGGAAAATGAAAAAAAGTTTTATTATCAAACTAAAATGTATTATAAAAATAATTTTACGTATTTTATTTTGACTTTCAGTTCAGTTATATTTTGATCTTCTTTCGTGTCCAGGTAAATTGTATAACGAAAACGAATGTTTTTAACAGCCTGTAACACTTTTAGAATAAGTAACGATTATTTATAAGTTTTTTTTATTTAAACATCAAAGCATATAAAAATCGAAATATTTTAGGATAGTAGTAAGTAGGGTTTGTCGTTTTTCAAAAACCGGTTTTAGTAACCGGTTTTTTGGCTAAATTTGTGACATTCGAAAACCGGTTTTTCAACTTGTTAACCGGCTGTGCTGAATTTTCCATAAACGAGTCAATAAACAAAAGGACATAAAATTTGTATCTTTTATTTGATGGCTTAAAGACCATATGCCCCACACCATTACCCAGCGAAAGGGTATTTTTGATATCAGGAAATTTTGATACAAAACGATCAGTGGACGTTTTGTGTTTTTTTAAATCATATTTTCTGAAGAGTAACACCAAATAATTTATTGTTGTGTATTATTATGTATATAAATATAAGCAACATAAAAAAAACTTTTTCTCGCTATTTTCCATTTTTTGTAAAACTTGGAAAACCAGATGAAACCGGTTTTCGAACAATACTGACATTTTAAAACCAGTTTTTTAAAAAGTCGGTTTTTGTATAAGTAAGTCTTCTAATGATAAAATTATGTAACAATTTTTTAAGTATATTTATAAATGGCTTTTTTTCAGTAAGTTAAAAGCTTTTTGTTCGGATTTGAAAGAAAACTATAAGTACAAAAGGCACCACAGGTGCGCGAGCTTCTTGCCATGTACGTGAGAAATCCAGCCGCTTGCACCATCTTTACTATTTAAATACACCAGAACTTAGTTTATAATCCTTTCCTTCATTAATGTCACCCTAAAGTAAAAGCGTAAGCCCTGAATCCTCATTTCACCCACACTTTTTGTCGTACGCAGCTCTCTTACTGCTTGGCGTCATATTTTCCGAACAAGTTGAGATGTAATTATGAATGAAAATTTTAATAGCGACGAAGCTTTTTTTACGAAGAAATATTTAATCAGCAATTTCGCAATTTGCTTTGTGATAATTATTCAAGCGTTATTATCTCTTAAAGTAAAGCTTTCAAAATTATATTTAATAGAGTTGAACTTAGTCTACATCGAGCCCTAAATTTATTTTTAGAGAGCTATTTATTTTAATACGTAATTGGGAGATCTTTCATGTGTTCTTTTGAACTGTTTTCTTAAAACTTTTTAGTGTCGTCGAGTATAATTACGACATCGTAAGATATTCAAGCACATATTACATTAAACGTAAAACGAAACTATTCGGCTATCATATATATTTACTTTTGAGTAAAAATTAAAATAACATGATAAAAAATAAATTGATGTTTATACTTCTAAGAGATTTATCAAAATTCATGAGAAAATTAGTGTTTAATATATGAGCTTGTAAAGTACTTCACAGTTATTATTACACTTTGAAATAAAAGTTTATCAAAGATAAAAGTCGGAGTCCGTGATCGTGTTGTCGACGGTTGTTGGATTCGTTTATAAAGCTCACGGGTTCTAATCCTGTCGCGGACAGTTTCATAAAATGATTTTTCCATCGATTTATGATTTTTCGCTTGATGGCATGGGTGAATGTCTAAAGCTCCCAATCATTCATCCTATCTTTAAAATGGGGCCATAGTGAGATCGATAAACTGACCATCATTTTTGTTCACGCCTTTTTGTTCTATCAAACTCTCTTCCCTTCTAGTAATAAGATCATCTTTTGAAATTATATTTATAAGAATACCATATGCTCCACATTTACTTTTAGTTTAAAATGATCGACATGGGCGAAATCGGTGAACATTGTTAAATAAACGTGGAATTAGTATAAAAGAGTATCTAAATATAATGCTTAAGAATACGTTTAATAATATGAAAATGCATCCCTTTGTTTATTGATAATGTTGTTAACGCTCTATGAACAAGAAAACGCAGAAAAGTTATTTGTTTATTGGTATGTGAAATGAGTCTTTTGAAATGATTGTAAAACTACTTGATATTGATGATTTTAAAGAAGAATATTTATCAAACTACTTCCAAAGTAAGATAATACGAATTAATGTTTAATATTGTGATCCGCATGTGTAACTAGTTGAATAAAATAAAACATATTAATATTATTACAGTTGTAAAATGATTTAAAAATAAAGTTCATACTTTTATAGAAATGCGTAAATACATTATACCGTAACAGCTTACATTGGACCTTTCAGAGGCTGTTTCGTAAATTTAAATTTGTCGTTATTTTATCGCTGTCCATAAAAACACACATTCTTTTCAAAGAAAAACACTACAGATAATCAAGAGTTGAATTCATAATAATATTACCCTCCAATAAAAACGTTTGTTGAATTCCCAACGCTGAAATTTTATTCGCCGTATAAATTTTATTCGCAAGTGTTTATTGCTGATGGAGCCATTTGAATAAATAAACGCATTAAGCAATTCCGTCACATTTGGAAACACAAAGAGATTAATTTGAGATTTTATTTGAATCTATTTTAATCCTGCCCTTAATCGCACTCGTGCAAGTGGGCTTATTCAGAATCAAGGGAGGCCAGGTTATAAGGTATTTGATCAGTAAAAATAAAAAAAATATTTTATGTTGCACAACTAGTTTAAAAACGAAAAGTATAGATATAAATAAATGTATTTAAAAATGCAAAAAAGTAATTATTTGATTAACTATTATCGATTATCTATCCCTACTACTCTTTTTTCAAAGAAAGTAGTAGGGATAGAATAATAAGGCCAGGACAGGACTAGTGATTAACTAATCGCTCTCGTTACGGCCAGTTGGAAGTTTCGGAAAGGATGAAAGAGAATTTTTACATATCACCCATGCCATCGAACAGAAATCGCAAAAATGCTGTTCGTACTGGGACTCAAACCCGAGAGATCTAGCACGGTAGCCCACAACGCTAACCGCTGCGCCATATGACGCGAGAAAATTTAGTGTTACGTTGGTCAATTCTGTAGCGCCATACTATACAACGCGTACTTTTATTATTATATTGTAAATTTAATTTAAACGAAAATTGTTTTTCAACTAAGTTTTAAATATATTATTTGTTACCACGCAAATTACAAGTTTTATTAATACACAGTACACACTGAAAGTGTTGGTACTAAAAAATAATATAATTCATGAAAATAAAATGGCCTGAATCATCTTTTCAGCTGTTAAGTCTGGTCAGTGACGGAAAAAAACCGTACCTAGAGCTACATCTCGTTATCCTTACTAATGAGACTTAGACCTTTTAAAATAAATGTGTATGAAGGAAAAAGTATGTTTTTCCCCAGCTATTGCTAATTGCCAAGAGGTCATTTAAGTTAAGCTAATACAATTCATTTAGAACTTTTGTATGACTTTTTTAAATCTGTAATATATAAAATCAGAAAAAAAAATATTATCGATTTTAATACGTCAACGAAATTTTGCAAAATACGTTATATATCTAAATCGTAACGGATCGATGAGTTAAGCCTCTTAGTTAAATGATCGGATATTGACACATTTTTTACGAATCCGAAGTTAACACTTAAATGCATAGATAACTACGAAAAGTTCAAACATTCGTTTTGGCTTTTTCGCAACAAAAAAAAAATCGATTTTAGATTTTATTCATATACATATTTAATCTTCATATTGTTTCAATAGATGTCATGTATACACGTGATAAATTATTATAATCTTCATTCGAACGAAGGAAGGTGTAGTTTTAGCGACCATTGATTTTTGACGGTTTTTTGATACAATTTTCACAATAAAAAAAAACATAGTTCATCATACATTAAGTGATTTAATTGTATATTATATAGTAAATTTTATTATTATAATTGCTGCCTTTTTATATACTGTATGAAAATCATGTTTTAAGTCTCTAATGCCTGGTCTCTAATGGTGTTTTTGGATAAAAACGTATAAAAAAAGTATTGATTTTTTTTTAAATTACTTTTCCTGCAATCACACTCAGTGTATATGGAAATATTTTTTTTATTGAAAAGTATAAAATCGTGCATTTAAGGGTTAAAGCACATTTGAATGTATTGAAAACAGTTTTAGCTAAGCTGCGTCTATTTTTTAAATAAAAAATCACCATTTTTCTAAGAAGATAACTTGATTTTTTCTTTTATTTGATTTGAATATTCTTACCTTGAAGGAAAGTGGAAATAAATTTTGTACTTTACAAGGGAATAGTTTTATCTATCCAATTTCAAAGCACTCGAGAATAACGCGATTTTTCCTAATCTTTATTTGTTGACATTATATAAGGATAAGTATTTTTTAAAACGTACCACTCAATCTATCCCGAAGACTTTTGTTTGCGATGCTTTGAAGTATCTGCGAAGCGGAAAACAGACGAGACTGTATAGCTCTCGGCTATTGAAATATTTCGCAAAGTGATATATCCGTGGACAAGGAAGCTTCGGGCATTTATTATGTCAACATAATATTGACACACTGGTTGGTTGATCTGTACATCCTTCAATCTTTTGACCATTTATAATAAAAGTAAACATTAATAAATAATTTTCTTTATGTATAATATTTATCGTAAAATCAACCGCTTCACTATTTTCGAAATCGCTACTATTATAATCTCTAAAACTTAAATTTATTTCGAAAAGTTTTTGATTTAATCGGGATTAACCTTCTCACCGCGTATGACATCTATGCATGTCCTAGCAACATGCTCTCAGCGCGCGTGACACGTATAGATGTCATGGAAATTTCAAACCCTATATAGGAGCTATTCTGTTAAAATTGTATAACTTGGTTGAAAATAACAGGTTAAAATATCAAAGTATTTTAGTTCTACAGTTTTTAATAATTTTTATGCGTTGATAGCTATTTCGGCTTTCGCCACCGTCAGACCTATGTTGAAATTTAAAAAGCTATCAACGCATAAAAATTATTAAAAACTGTAGAACTAAAATACTTTGATATTTTTAATCTGTTATAATGGAGTTCTACCAAGTAAATGCCAAATCAATTAAATAATTGGTTGAAAATATTACTAAATGTATATTTTACCAAATTCAAATAGATGGCATTAGTCCAAAAAGATTCAATATAGGCTAAAATAATTTATTTCTGGAACACGCCGTGAACATACGTCACCAATGCAAGATTTTGGATAATGTAAATAAGCGATCGAGTGCGGGTGAAATTGATATTTTTCCGAGAATTTAATATTATAAGCATGGTATGGTGGTGGCGCAGTGTTCACGGTGGCACGTGGCGGGATTTTTCAATATGGCGACGTCACGCCGCAACTGTATGAAGAATGATTATTGTTGAATTAAACCAAAAGTACAAGAAATATATTGTATTTTATTATTGAAAAGGTTACTTTGGGTGGCAATTAACATATTTGAGTAGTTGAAAAAATATTACAACTTTTATTTATAGTCGAAAACGCGATAACAAAATCCGCAAAAAAGCAGCCGCGTACAGGGCATACTCGCTAAATTGTTTGACGCGGGTAAAGGGTTAAATTAACTTTTTTGCTATTTCTTAGTCCCTTTAAAAATTAACATAAAAGTTTAAATGTACACAGCTCACTATCTGTATAAAGAAAAAGCCTTTATATATATAAAAAAATATAGGCTTAAGTACTGCTCAGTAATTTTAAGCTAGGGACAGCAAAGTGCTATTTTAGGTAGCTTTTTGTTACGTCAGTGGCCATGGAGAGTTGTAGGAAGTTGGATCTGGCTGGGTCACGTCCTGCGGATACCTAGGGAGAGTCTAAAATATAGATTCTGCTTCCCTTTTTTTCCGACCGGTGAGATTATGATGTCTTGGACGACCGTTGGGTACTATACATAACGTATATTTGGCGGACTGAAAGATGCTCGCGTTTAATAGGAGGAAGCAAAACGTTTGCCGGGAGACAGCGTATCAAGAAAGTGTCTAGCAGTGGCTATTTGCTTCACATTTTAAACGAATTTCGTAAAAAAAAAACAATCTTACATCACTTTTAAAAGATGTGTTATCAATACAATTCAACAAAAACAGACTAAGATTTACAAGTTAAAAGTCACAAACTATACAAAGACAAAACAGTCTGTACAAGTATGGTAGGTTTTTAAATGAATCAACAATACTTTTGAGTAGCAAAGTTATAGATATATGATACTCTAATATTTAATTACACGGTATATATCAACACGCGTTCTATGTTTGTTATAAAATATTTTTTATATTCTCGCTTTATAGCACATATGGTATATTTATGAAAACTTAGCACACTGTGTTTGGAGCAATGGACATACAATTTGCATCTGAAGGTAAATTTCACCAATATGATTGAAATAACGAATGTTACCTGGAAGTTAATGATTGTATAGTAGTTATGCTAAAGCAGTTGTAGCAATGCTTAATTAAATTATATTAGTATTCATATGTTATACTTAATAATGTAATGGTTATTATACTGCTTTGATTATGTTCTCGGCATGCTCGCTGTATGCTATTAACAAGGATTTTACTGCGTACTCAAAACAGTTGATTTTGGCAAGTGATCACATAAATAAATTACGAGAATTTACCTTAGATCCGACATATTGCATATGAAATTTGTAGTATTATCACTCCTTTGCCATTTAAATTGTGAGCAAATATTTATCGGAAAATTTTGAATAATTGCTTCTTTCATGAATTATGCTATTATTTTGTTATGTGTAAGTAAAGCAAATTGTTTCACACTTCGATCGATGGCATTGAAGCACAGAAGTGATATGTTTATTTTGCTCAATATTGAATTTATAGCGTAGTTTAGTTTACGTTGTCCACATGTTTGCTAGGCACACATAGGTATCGTATTTTAAAAGAATATCGTCAGTGAGTAAACGTTATTTTAAGATTAAAAATTGTTATTAAAAAAAACTATTATATAATACTAACAAACTGTTTTTCGCTCGCTGTGGTCTAGTTTGTAAAAGCTTGCTTTACTGACCAGGTGGATCTGGGTTCGATTCCTGGTAAGGTCAATATGAAAGATTTTTCAATTAAAATTTCAGTTGAGTTCTTACGGTCATTCAACTTTAAAACATTTGTCACATTTTTATTAGCTGTAATATCGAGTATTCAAAACATTTATTAAAAAAATATCGAATACACAATTTTAAGATATTTTTATAGTATTTGTTGACTGAAAAATACTCACTATAAAACGTTAACTAATTACTCATCGTTTTTTTACACTAAAGTTTAAATTAGTTGGATCGAAAATAATATAAAAATACTTCCATGATTTCGAATGCAACTTAATTCAAATCAATATATGAAATTCTTCATTCCAGGGTTCAAACTCTTTGTCTCTTAATCGAGAAAGAAAATAGCCCAAGTCTGTTTATCTCTCGACAACAGGATTGTGTATATGAAAAAGTGTTCTATAATGAAAATATATAGGTTAGGTATATTATGAACTTTGTTCGAAGAAATATAATAGTAAGATTCTTTTCATAGCCAGAATTGCTGGGCCGGCTTAAAAATATTCTTTAGAATCTAATCCCCTTAATAGCTAACTTTTCAGCATCGAACCATGATCGCCCGTTTTGAATAGCATACTCGATACACTCCGCGCTTAAGCCTGAGTGAAGTGAAGTGAAATACTAAGCTTACTCCCTGTGTTCGAGGTGTGCGAACTGAAAATAAAAGGAAAAGAATTCACTAAAGACATACTTCTGAGTCTGACATTTTTCCAAAATTTTCAGAATTCTCGCCGGACGATTAATCGTAGGCGTGGGATGTAAGATGCAACCCACACTACGAAAATTCTACTTATACCCTTTTAATAATTTTATAGATTAAGATATATGGTATGTTATAGTTACTTTGGGAGAGTTAAGTGTCATAATAAATAAGTAAGTGATGCCCAACCCGTGGTCCACTTTAATTTTTTTGTAGCATTTTTTAAAATTAAATTTTAATATACATTATTTTCAAGTAAATAATTTGTTTTATATATTTGATCTGAGCAAGTTTTTATTGTTAACGACGGAAAAAAATCGGTTCATAGAAATAGGTTAACTCAGGGGTGAGGAACCTTTTCATTTCTAAAAGCCACATTTATTTATCTGATTCAACATAAGGCCGCAGTAAAGAAAACTTTGACACTCCCCTCCCTTTATTCAACTGTTCAACATACAATGGGTTGATTAAGCTTTTTTTCAAAACGCTTGCGCATAATTTGTTGATCAAAGTGAATATTTTGATCAAGTCAAAAGGCCGCATCATAGGAGCCAAGAGGCCGCATACGGCCCTAAGACCACAGTTTCCCTCCACTGGGCTAACTTGTTATAATAAAGACTTTGATTAAAATTAACTAATACAAAAATCGTATCAACTTTTGAATGACATATAAATAAATTATTTATTTGTAAATATTTAAAAAAAAACATTTTTTTTACGGTTTAATTTTTCACACAATTTCAGAATAACAATGTCAAATATTATGCAACCTATCATTCTTTTGTACACGTTTTTTTTGCACAGCAATTTCTCATTTAACTGGAACGTACCCCCCGCTTAAAAAAGATTGAGTTTAATTGAATTTAATTTTTCATCATACTGCGGCCTACAAGAATAAAAAGGTTATGCATGTCGGTAATAAACAGACTTATTATATATATTAATTATATTTATTAATATTGAAGTTTTAACGTAAAAATTAACTGTACGCAACACGACATCCAAAAATATGAGGTATAAAATTAAGTATTCTAATTAAGGCTTCCTTTTTTCTACATTTTCTTTTTACTGAACGTATGTGGTTTCTGCGTAACTTGCCGAATAATTTATTGCTGTGCACGCTGTATCCTTATCCCGAATGATTACAATGTGAGTACTGCCTAACAAAAGGTACAGACATACGAAGTCATTTTGTGGGTAAATTAATGACAAAAAGTCCCTTGCGGATCCCTCGTTTAATTTTTTCAGAGTAGAAGTGTTCAGTTGTTTCAGAAATTTGGATGTTATGTGATTATACATTTTAAGAGTTAAAATTATCTTGCCTTGTCTTTGTGAATAATTACAATATTAACATAACAGTGAGGTACATTTTTTTTTTAAAAAATGAGTCTTTATGCTTACTGTTCCGTAAAGTCTTTTGGGTGAGTTGGGGATCCAAAAATAATTGCAAAAAAACGTTCTCATCTATTCTTTTGGGTAGTAAACATAAGTGAATACACTGAGACTCTTTATTTACACAGTCGATAAGTTCTACATAAAACTGTATAAAAAAGTATTGAGTAGTCTTCATAATCAATTCAGGATATCAAAAAATAAAATTCATTTTTGTTTTTTTTATCCAAGTCAGCTTCCTATGTGGAACATATAGTCTCCTAATGGAGATATCCCAACAGAAGGTTTTTCACAAGAAATGTTTGATACTCAGTCGCTCAACCTCTCTTATTCAAAGAGAGTCGTAGGGATATAAGAATAAGGTCAATGCAGTACTAGTGGTTAACTAATCGCTCTCAATACACCCAGTTATTAATAAATCGGAAAGGGTGAGAGGGATTTTTTTTTACAAACACAGAAAAATAAAATAGTTTCAAAAGTGCACTGACGAGTTTGATGAGAAAAAGTGACAAAACTATTGCAGATGAAATTCACGCAATAAAAAAAGTTCACTAAATCAAGCTTTATACCCCTGGTTCTGGTCACAGAGTAAGTCTATGGTCCCGGTATTGTTTTGTATTATGACAATAATTTATGAGTGTAACGATAGCAAGTTCATTATCTAAGATTACAAACAGTAAATTTTATATTTATATTTAAAAAATCAAATATTTATTTAAAATGCTAAGAAAAAAGCTGTCGGAACGCCATTCCACCACGTTACGTGGAAAGAAAAGCAATGATTAAAAGAAATATACTATTGATAATATAAGATGAAATTAAATGAAAAACGAATCTTATATATTTGGAATCGACTATTACTGCTAATATTTAAAACTAAATTCTATAAAATGAGTATTTTAACAAAAATTACGTGCAGGCATTACAAAATACGTTAGGTAATATATGGTTTGGTATTAATAAGATCAAAATGTGGAATCAATTCATTTGAATTTATCGCTGATTTGAAAGGATTCATAAAATTTAATTTATAACCGGATAGTTTTTCTCGTGAAAATTAATCAAATTACACAAAACTGGGAAAATGTGGGACATTTAGTTGGAAATTTGTTTTGTATGTATGTGAGTGGGTGGGCAAAAATGTGTCAAATTACCTCACTTGTTTCAGGAAAGCAATTTCGTTTCATGAATAATTAGTCATGAATGAGAACATTGCGATATGGAAATGTGATAAATTTTATTTCGAAACAAAAACATTTTAATAACTCCATACATATAACGGATAATGGAAAATTCTCTCGTGTTTTAAAGTATAAATAATTAAACTTACTATCCTGTTAAGTCGATGATGAACAGCCAAAGGTTATATATATTCCTCGTTTTTTTTCGTTTATGGAGCTTTAAGTACTAGGGCGTGTTAGCGTCAAAGTTTTTCGAGTCTTCTTCACCGCTAATGTTTTGGAAAATTGTATTCCTTTACCATTGATGCTGACAGAAGGGCGTGATCGCTACAGAGGTAAGAAATTCTTAGTGAAGTCAGTTCACGGGGACTCCATATGCATTCATTTACAAATCACATTGTTTATGCTTCTCCTCATACTTTATCCATACACACATGCGCATACATACTCAAGTAAAGAGAGTCATAGTTGTGAAGTCATAGTTTATTAATTTGAGACGAAACATAAAATTTACGGTGGATCGTCGAATAGAACTGCTCTCGGTCTAAAACGATTCTCAGTAGTTGTCTCGTCATAGTTGTGAAGATGAGAGATCGTTGGGTTATGATGTTTTCCTACCTCGCTGTGAAACTTTTGAGATATTTCACGAACGAACTCGCTATGGATGGTAGGTATGTATGCAGCGTATCTATGTAGAATGGTAAAATGCTTTAAAATAAATGGTCCTTGGTTGATTGAAGAAATTTCACCAATTAATAAAAATTTCAATGTCCAATGTATCGTTAGTTGTGAAAAATTTAAAGAAACCAATATTATTAAATAATGAAAAATAAAAATCGTGAAGATACGAAGATCAAACATAGTATGGAGTGAAAAGTCCGCTGCAAAGTAGAAGAAAGACTATTTTTTGAAAATGCAATCTAAATTTTTTTTCAAATTTCAAAACCTATTTTCTTAATGTATAATACTAGCATCACTAGTCCGTATTTGTAATGTGATATTATTTTCCTAAAATAATATCCAGGAAGAAAACGAAACAGTGAGTAAACAGTAAGTCCTGATTTGAGATATGCAATAAACATAAAAATATTCAAATCACCAGAGCTCATATTTTGAAAAAATGTACAGTATATTATATTTCATAGTAAGATACATTTCATTTATTTTTTTGTTTTGATACAAGTTGTATTTATTTATTATCGAAATAACTATTACACGGTACAATGTAAAATGTGTTATGTATACGGGTTATGGTCATTTAAGAAGCTTGCTAGAATACGGCTTCATATGAAGGGAAGACGAAAAACATTAAGTTACATATTAATTAATTTAAATAATTCAGAGCTCACAGTCAAGTGAAAGTGTTATAATATCGCCTATCAAGAGACCAATTCAGACAAAGGTAATTATTGCGGGCTACGTGATTCACAGACTATATATGGTATTTTCACATGACCTTTTACTCTGCTTTTTGTCACGCACTTCGGAAACTAAAACATTTATCAAACTAATCGTGTAAATAAACAAATAAAACCATTATCAGATTTCGTTACGGACATAATATATTTCCGATTGGGGTTAAGCAAACACATCGTGCCGAAATATGTCGAAAATGAAATTTAATATTACTTACAACACTGTGTTAGAATAAAGCCAAAGAATTGCGAATTTGCTTTATTTACGAATGGTTTAACCTTACTGGTCATTTCTAGCATTTCTGAAACTTTAGTTTACATTATTGGTTATATCGACTGAAAAATTAAGATTTTTTTTGTTGAATAAACGAATCCTTCAGAAATTTCGTTTTGTGTTATAACCACGGCCAAAAAAGACGACTCCGATTCCGACTGCGACTCCACGGATGTTTTTCAATCATTTCATTTTATCTTATTTGTATACTATCAGATCATTTTCAGTTATGCAGTGGCATCACTATGGACTATTGTGGTTTTAATATACATCATTAAATATATATATTTTAAATGGGTCCGATTCGTAAGATTTTTCCGACTTCGACTCCAAACAAAACCCCTGATTCCACGACTGCCGACTCCGACTCTGACTCCACAGCCCTGATCAAACCTAACCTAACCCGCTATATACCTCACTATAATTTATTATTATAATTTTGTATTCAATCAAAAAATATTGACAATCACTTTTTATAAATAAAACAGTAAAGCTCTCACGTTGCTAACTTTATAATTATTTATTTTATATTGATTGTTGCTATGGTAAATAACAAGTATTCTACCAATTTTATTTTGGGCTATTTATCAATTTGATAAAATTGCCATACGTGATTGTTTGCAAATTTACTAGCAAATGTGATAAATGGACCCTTTCTTCACACATATATATAGATATTTCAAATCGATTGTCAGAATGAGATATTTAAAAAAAATATATTATAAACGAATTATAAATATGACCAAAAGATTTTTTTGAATGAATGAAATCACTGCCACGATGTATTTTAATATACCCAATATTTTAGTTTACATGGTGTATTAATAAAATTTTAACGAAAATCCAAAAAAAAATAACTAAAAGCTATAATTAAATGTTCGACAAACCGTATCTACAATCTTTTTATGAATCATTGTTGTCAATAACGGCTTAGAAGTAGGGATTGAAATATCGGTATAGCTGATACCAAAATCCCGGTATTCATGGTGTTTTTTTCAGCACAAAAATATCGGTTTTGAAAATGAAAAATTGCTGACATTTTGGTTTTAAAAATAAACAAAAATCGAATTGCGAATAATGTGTACTATATAGAAACCATCACATATTTTAATAACATTATTCAGGATGAATTGAAACATTTTAAATAAATCTTGAGTCTTGCAAGAGATGTCTTATTATTTTAATAGTATATTATTGATGCCAGGTGGACGAGTGATCGACGTCGTTGGATTCGGTTACCGAGTTTACAGGTTTGAGTCAAATTAGGAGCAGTTTCATAAATTGATTTTTCAATCGATTTATGAAACTGGAGCATTGATGATTGATTGAAGGGAGGTGTATCTAAAATTCCTTTCCTCCCATCTTATCCTAAAAATAAGGTATATCAAAAACGATTAGCAGACTGCTGATCTTGTCTTATCCCATTCTCTTATTATTGTTTTTCGGTCTTCACTTTATTAACATAAACTTCACTTTTAAGGTGTTCACTGTCAATACTTGGTGGAATGGCATTATAATAAAAATAATAAAACATTTTTGGTACTTTTTCCACATAAAATTTATTAGATCAGGACCGGTTTCGCTCATGATGAGCATTGACGAGCATCATCAGTTGATGCAATGATGAGCATCATCAGTTGACAATGCTCATCATGAGCGAAACCGGTCCTGATCTAATAAATTTTATGTGGAAAAAGTACTAAAAATGTCTTATTATTTTTATTAACATAAACTTCATTGAGAGTTCATATACTCCACTTTGAGAGCGTACATAATTGAAAAAAAGATATTGGTATAAAAAATACCGGTGTTGATATATTCAGCTGGTATTGTAATCCCTGCTTAGAAAAGAAGCACTTTTCCATAAATCTATAAAAATGTTTTTATGTAACATTTTAAAGGCAGGCCCGCATTAAGTTATTTAGTTCGTTTGCAAAATCAAAAGCACCCAAATTAAAGTGCCCGACTTTATAACGGTAATAAAATCTTTTTGTGAGCAATACAAAAATATCCGCACAAAGCAAACATTGAATTTCCCACATTGTTTGTTTTGTTTTGTTTGGTCGCCTTCCATTTTCAATCACACTTCAATAGCCTAGACAGGAAAAACTAATTAAAAATAGTGTCGACAATAAAACAATCCAAAGAATAAACAATTCTTAAGATCGTAAATAATATATATCGCAAAAATATTTTTGAAAATCGTTTTGGGAAAGTATATTTAACAACATAGTTTTTTTTGTACATATTAGATTGTTTAAGTGTGAATTAATTACCAACTAATGTCTGATTACAGTTAATCATCTAACAATGTTAACTAATAAAAATAATAAAACATTTTTAGTACTTTTTCCACATAAAATTAGTACTAAATTAGTACTAAGTTAAAAAAAAAGTACTAAAAATGTTTTATTATTTTTATTATAATGCCATTCCATCAAGTATTGACAGTGAACACCTTAAAAGTGATCAATGTTAACTAATATTATATTTAAAAGCATCCTGTTAATATTATTTTTTTAAACTTTTTTTTAACATTGGGCTAAAACTGAGTATAATAAATTAATGAGATTAGTCAGTAGATATAGCTTCTCAGTAGCATAATCATAATTGAGTCATAATATATTAAATTTTTCGTGTCTCGGATTTTTGTTTTCTTCTGATTATTTTCCGTTGATCACCAGTCGCTCAAACCCTTATAACTATTGACCATATTTTCTCGACAAATAACGTTTGATCTTTTGAATGAGTTTTTCCCACCACCCTGTAAAAAAATAAAGTGTTAGTTTGTAGTTATATGTAGATTAAAATCCCTATAATCAAAATAAAACAATTACAAATTCAACTAATATATGAATGGCTTAGTATCAAAACTAATGATATCAGTTATTTGGTATTTTTAATATAAGTGTGCCGAAAAATTCTACATGTATTAATTCGCTATACAAGTTTACCTAAAACACTACTAAAATCACTGCTTAAGATCACTATCGGTGTATAACTCACATTTTTATATGAATATTATGTTGTGGTTAGAACTACCTAATCGGAAATTAGTACTTTTCAAGGGATAATAGTATATATCGCATCATAAGAAAATTCTACTTGTCACTATAAATACGCGATAAATATTCATGGTATTTTTTGTCACTTTTTATAATTTATATAAGTCTCTCATATCATAAATTCATAAACAGTCAACTCTTGATTATCCGTGTGTGGATTACCCATGCATGAATTCAATATTTAAAAAAAAATAGTAAAAAGTAGCGAGAATACGGTTTATGTGACCTGTGATTTCAAATTATGATTTATGCGGATGTTGTTTCAACTCTCACTCCACCAGAAGATTAAGAGAATGAAGATGCAAGAGAAGAAAAAATATCGATGATATTTGTCACATTACGACACTGAAATCTATTGAAACTTTGATTGAGTACATTGATCAATAGTTGCTCGGATAAAACGATATAATCTTAAGAAAATGAGTTGATATTAAGAATATATTATTTGATATATAATAAGAATTAAGCATGGCAAAATAAACGGTCTGCTGTAGAAATGTGTAATAGTATCTTAAATCGAAGGGAGAAAAAAAACAGATTATCTGTGTTTTCCGATTATCACTAGCCTAGATAAACGTTTACTGCATATTTTGACCATATATTTTTTGTGACTTTAAATAAATCTATGCATAGAAACTGTTTTATAAAATAATTCCTTTTAACTCTTTAATTATTTAATATTACAACTATCAAGAATATGATTATAACTCTCATATTAAGAACAATTATTATTTTAAAATTAAATATTTATGTGTATATGCCTGTATTTTATGATCTTACGCTTAAAAATAAATTAATACAACCATTCAAACAAATTAAACCCTAAATAAATGGAAACAGTTTTAAAGCCAATAATGGTTTGATGTGTACTTAATTATATTATATATTATGTTAGTACATAAATGCTCTCACCGAGGGCTTTGAATAATATTAAAAACACGAGAGAAGCTTTCAGATTGGCATAGATTGTTTTGTTTTGTTCGTAATAACGATCAATTTATGAATGTTAGTACATTACAACAAATTCAAAGGAAATTTTTGAATAATTCATGACAAATTAAAATCTTCGCACTTCTTCTTTTATCTGTTCGTCTCAAAGAAATAGAACACGTGACATTCTAATCAGTTCAAGTTTATCTGGGAACTTGAGTTTATGAAGAAACCTAAAGACAAAATCTGGGGTCTTGTGACTAAGCTCATTCAGCGTATTTTTTCTTTGATTTACATTTAAATAAAATCAAGATTTATTATGAAACAAAGACATATGTGGAACTATGGGACTTAGATATTAGTTGACAATGCTCGCAATGAACGAAACCGGTCCTGTACTTTTAAATAAAATGAAATAAAGTACAAATTAATATTGTGTTTTTATTTATATTTAATAGTTCAATCACGTCTTTACTAGGCGTTTTGGTGGATTGCATTTTTTTATTTTACGGAAATTATCCTATTACAATGTATTTAAATTGAGGTTACTTCACTTTTACGATACTTCAAGACGTGTACAGTATTAAATCGCATCTAGTTTATTTTTTTCTGAAATACCACTTGTCTCACTTCACCTCTAATGAGCCCAATTGTATTATAGGAAACAATATGTTGAGAACGGATATGAACAAAATTTAATGTAAATATGGAAAGTTATACATTTTAAATAAAATAAAACCTGTTTTTTTTTGTTAAAACAATCAAGCACACACTCAAAAGTATACGTATACAAAAATAAATTACGCTAAACTGTACAAAAAATAAGTTAAAGAATAAAATTCTAACTGCTTGTTCAATAAATTCATCGCATATGTTCATTTATTATTGAAAACTTTTGTGTGTGCTTAAGATGTATTGGCAAATAATAATCAAAAAAAGGGAGCTGAATCCTTTGTTTGGCTTTATTTTATTATTTATTAATGTAATCATACTCTACCGACAAAATACAGATTATATTTTTTACCGAAAGCAACGTACATTTTCTTTTTTGATGTTAACAACTGTTCTAACATAATACTTTATTTCGTGTTCCCATAGAGGTGATTTGGTAAGATACTAGTTTTTCAATGTAGTATAAAAAAAATCATTCAAATACACTATCACTATTCAACTGTCGCCTTAGGAGTAGCTAAAAAAAGTAATTTAAAAATCTAAAAAAAAGAGTTTTTCTTTATTGAATATGGGACTGAGGAAAACGGACATTTATTTATCCTTCTTCAATAACGTAAACCGTGAAAAACCTGACACGCCATTACGTAATATTTGAAAATGTGAATGATAAAGCCATGAAAATTGCTTTTTTCCACAAAAACACGTTGACTGTGGAGCATTAAAACAGTGGAAAGAATAATTGGACAACTGTCAGCATTATAATCGACGGTTCTTTTGTTTTGCATTGTACTTCTTTTTTTTACGTTTTCGTATAGATTCGGTATTTTCATTGTGCCTGTTAATTATTATTTCGATTCTTCGTCGAATTTTACTTTGACCCAATTCTATTGTTTTTTGACCGCCGTCAGTTTGTTTGGGAACTACTCAGATGAGCCTGTATCGGAAAGTTTATAAATATTGAATGTTTTTTTTGATCGAGTTGTTAATTCTCAAAACCACATGCTATTGGAATGTCATTAAGTTTATCGCGCTACCACTAATTGAATTAGCATTTACTTGGTAGATCTCCATTGTCATACGGTAAAAAATATCAAAGGATTAAGTTCTATACAATTTAAAAAAAACAGTTTATAGCTGTTTCGGTTTATGCCATAGTCAGAACTATGTTTTTTTTTAAATTGTAAAACTAAATGCTTTGATATTTTTTACCTTATTACAATGCTCTACCAATTAAATTAATACACTGAAAATAGCCGATATGGCTACTCAGGCAATTCTTTTTTGCACTCAACATAGTTCTGACGATGTCATAAGCCAAAATAGCTATAAACTGACTAAAACAAATTGTAGAAATAAATTGTATTAAACTGTATTAGATTATGTTATTTACATATATGGCATCTCGTACAATTGTGTGATGGGACATTCGAATGTATATACATATAATACAAAGCTGGACTGCAAATGACAATGCCATGGCAAAAATTTAGAAAGTCTGTTTGATACATATTATTGTGCATATCTAGCTCGTTTTCACATTATTTTATTTTGTGAACGCTTAGCCCACAATGCAACGGAAAGCAAATGAGTAATTTCTAATCAATTGGCGAATGCATATAGTTTTATTTTTTACCACATGAACCAAGATGACTTACTTTCAAAATATAATAATAAATACATACATTCTCCCAAACCCTTTGACATCTTAAAATTTTTTTATTTAACAATTCGACACGTTAGCTTAGCGTCTTAGACTTTAAAGGACCCATATGGTTTTAGTTGAGACCATAATCGGGAAAGGACTCTCTTCTCTTCTTCTCTCTTCATTAATCTCAACTACTTGAAGATTAATGAATTATTTTTGAAAAAGTTTTTTCAAAAATTGATAACATGAATTTACAAAAACCACAAAACAAAAGTAATGTAAAAAATAGCATGAGTCATACAAATAACTAATGCTAATTCTCATAAAAATATAAATGTCAAATTAAATAAACTTTGAATTATTAAAAACGAATAATTGTCATTATAAGATTGTACTGGTGGCTTATGATTGCCACATTTGGGTCAGACGTTTGAGAAAAACGTTACAATTTGAAAGCATCGTTTTGTTGACAGAATATTGTATTATTTTTAAACGTTTTATTCAATATGAATGAATCAAATTAGAAATATTTTTAAAATACAATATTAGAACGTTTACGTTTTTGTATAAAAACTGTTCATATGAAGACAATAATAATATACAATAGTTTTTTTTTGTGGTTAACTATGTAATAACGTTGATAAAATACGAGTAATAAAAAACAATGCGTCGAGTTTACTTGTAAAATATTCTACATATTAGATAATATTGCTTCATTCTGTAAATAATAAAATTTATTTATTATGTACCTTATTTTTATATTCTTTTATACTCACATCTACTCACGAGAAAATAAGCTTTTATAAAGTTTAGTGTTAGACGTCAGTCACGCTACATTTCTTAAAATAAGGTAACATCAGGCTATTCCCCAATTTATTAGAATTTAGACCACACATGCCCAAACCTTGGCTCACGGGCCACATGTGACCCTATTGAAAGTTTCTTGTGGCCCTTTCGAGGATTTACAATTTCTATACATTTAGTAGTACATTTTTAAAAATGTACTACTAAATTGTGTCGCATTCCGTCGCCAGACATTCATTTGTAGTAATGCCAATTTTTAAAGACCTCAAAAAAAGATAGAACCGTAAATTTACAAATCCAGATACTTTGTTGATTACTAAGTAAGTAATCGGGTTTGAGTCCCAGTACGAACAGCATTTGTTCGATAGATTTCTGTTAAAAGGTTTGTGATATCCAAAAATTTACTTTTACTATTCTAATCATTCAATAGATGGGCGTAGCGAGAGCGATAAGTTAACCAAGAGTCTTGTCCTACACTTATCCTTCTTTTCTTAGATATTTTAGAAAAGAGAGGTTAAGCGACTAAGTAACAAATAGTTCTCGCAGTCAAAAGTAAGGTGTTAAAGCTAACAATATTTATGTGTGGCCCATCAGAGACATGCATTATTATATTTGGCCCACCAAGAGATTTAAGTTAGGCATCCCTGACTTAAACATTAATTAAGGGGGTTTTTAAATTAATACATAATTTTCGTATTTATGATTTACGGTTGAAATACGTTAAACGTAATAGTTGCAGTTATTAATTCGTATTCATTGTTATAAAAAATTCTCTATTTATCATAGATTATCGGATTTGAAGAAATAAATCCCATAAAATTGATTTGTAAATATTTTCCAAATAATACGAAAATCATTTATTTTTGTTAAAAGCAAGATTTACTCTGTTTCGTTCTATTTTCAAACTTCAATATGAATTGAAACAAAATATGAATGTTTTTATGTGACTTCAACATCTATATAGCTACGCTTCACGATTGAATATTTGCTCAATAATACACGCAAGATTTCTACGAGGCAAGCATAGACGTTCCTGTCAATTTTGTTTCTTTTTGAGTGTATTATGATTTTTTTGTTTGAAATATATGTGGTTTCTGTCAAATATTAAAAAATCAGGAATTTACGAATTTACATGCATATACAGAATTGGCCAGAAGGCCGCACTAGAGTAACCAAAAGGCCGCAGGTTCCCCTACGTCTGGTTTAGATTCTACAATCTCTTTCAAAGCTTGTGTGAGATATTTTATACCGACAGATATTTCCGTAAAATTTCCTTAAATGAATGTCAAAAAATATCTTACGTACAATAAATATTAACGTTTTTTTTAATATGGCTTCCATTTATCATAGTACAAATATGGTTTAAAAAATCATCAACATAAAACAAATTTTAAATATACCTTTCCTGCGGGAGAAAAAAGAAACATTTCAATTTTAAAAGGAAAGATTTTTTTTCAACAAAATATTAAATAATGACATTCATAAATAATGCATAATTATATATAACAATTAACATTCTTATATTTAAACAAAAAAAAAAAAGGTTCAAACAACGCACGTCACTGAGTCAATGCGTAAGAGGCTTCTTGAGTTATTTGATCTATAAGAGGGAAAAAATAAATTATGTTTATCATTGCAAATAAATATGAGAATAAGTTTGTCGTCAAAGAATATTTTCTCATGTTCTAATATGACTGCGTTGGGTCTATACAATGATAAAAATAGTGAAAAAAAATATTTGTCAAATGGTTAGATATGATATGATGATTAGATATGATATGAATTATCTGGGATACGGATATATTTGTGATTAAAATAACATTTACTTTTAATATATTTTTGAAAAATAAAATATTTAAAAATTGTTCTTAATATTCGACAATTATTATTGTTCTTTTTTTTGGATTCTCGTGTATCATTTAATATGATCAATAACTAAAGAAGGTCAAAATACTTTTTTTAATTTTAATGTTTTTTCTTCTTTTTTGTTGAGTTAGCAACACTGCTCCAGATGGAAAAATATATGAAAACAGCGTGGTGGTAGAGTTGTTACCTCTGATCACATTTATGCCAAGCATATACTTAAAAATCATAAACCTAAAAACAGTATGAAAAAAATCGGTCGATGCCATAGGATCAATTTTGAAATAACGGTTTTTTAGTTTTGTTTCTTAAATTTGCTAAGCTAGTTTCTAATATGAGAATAAATACATTTTTTTATATCAAATAAAAACCTTAATATTTTTGCTTTAAATCGCCATACACAACGATATGAAATAATATGTTTTTTTCTACATATTACATATTTTCTGCCAAGGCCATGACAAATAACACTGTAGTAACTTGTTATTTTTTGTAACAGTAAAAAACAATGAAACTTTTTTTCTATATTATCTGAATTACCTTTTTTTAAAAACCGGTTTCAGCTGAGTTTTAGGAAATATAGGAACTCGTGACCATGAAAAAGAATATAAATAAAGGTTTTTCCTAAACAATATATTAAATAAATATTATTTTTTTAAAACCATGTCCGCTCCCAATGTGGAGCTTATGGACTCCTAATGGAGTTTATCTCAACAGAAGTGTTTCTACGAGAACAGCTTGTTACTCAGTTGCTCAACCTCTCTTTTTCCAAAGAGAGTAGGGATAGAAGGATAGGGCTAGGACAGGATTAGTGGTAAGCTAATCGCTCTCAATACGCCCCGTTCATTGGATAGGATGGGTGAGATGGGGGAATTCAATACATCACATACATCCATGCCTTTAAACAGAAATTCATAAATCGATTGAAAAATCAATTTTTAAAACTATACAATTAATATTAGGCCTAGTTAATTAAAAAGCAGTTTATCAGTCATCATGCACTTCAAGGTTGTGTATATTTCATAATTTTCTTTTGGCCCTTTCCACATTCGATATGAATTCTTGTTATTTAATCGTTCGAATCTCATTTTTTCGGAAAATAATGAGTGGAAAAATGGATCTTAAAATAGTTACATGATTGCTCGTTTTAATTATAGAATAATTGGGAAAGTCATTCGAACCTTTAAGAAAATATCCATACATTAATTTAAATATCAATGTATAAAGTTTTCCATACTGGATCACACCACAACCGAACAAAAAGAACGCCCAAAAGCGTTTACAACTAAGCATTAAAAATAAACTGTTTTATCAATTTCAGAAAACAATCATGGTTGATTAAATAATAAAACAGTATCATAATCAAAATAATCGATAAGCTTTTTTTTTTCAAAGGAGATTGCTTGTCGAAATCCCAATTTGTATTTAATTGCTTATAAAATGTGTTTGATGTATTTTTGACTAGTTGTGATACAATTGATCATAAACATTGGTAGAAGTATTTTTTTAAAAGGCCAACATAGTGGTGACTCGGAGAAATCGGATGATTTACAATACATAAAATTGGCAGTAAAAAAATGATTGCAAACAATGTATTGCACAAGAAACTGAAGCGTAGTCTCAAATAGAGATCTCACCAAACCTTTTATAACGATATAAAAATAATCTACGATCTACAACAGTCATATAACTAACATTTATTTTTATAAAATAACTATTGATATGCAACCGTAAAACCTATACTATAAAACAGAAAGTACAATTGTCTGTCTGTCACAAGACTTCTTCCCAAACGGTGAATAAACGTGACGTTTGCATGTCATTTTGACAATCATTTCTATAACCATTCTGTGACACTTTTACGTTTAAATTTTATTTTAAATTGTTAAGCTTCCATTTGTGCATGTTACATGAAGGATATATTTTCAATTTTCTACTTTCAACATTAGTTAACACAAAAAATAACTAAAACTACCCTATAAAAATAAAGACGCAGATGTTTGATATTTCCCGGTGTTTGCGTTTGGATGTTCAATACAACCAAAGAAAAGCCTGGTGCTATTAAACGTACTTATTTTACTTACATATATAGCACACACTGCGTATGTAATACCAAAAGTGGCTAAGTGATAATATGATATATCAAAGCTATAATTAAATGAAGTTTTTCCTTATACAAAAAAGCTTTATTCGACGCCTATATTATTATATGAAAAATGCAGCGAATTGTTTTATTTAAATGAAACACACTACTAAAGACTAAAGAATAAAACAGTGTTTGTGATAATACGAAAACTAGACATATGACTTTGTTCGTTATCTCCTAGAATACCATAACTATTAAGTCAAGTTAAATAGATTCCTAATATCGTTGTTATTTTTTTAGAGACCTTATAGAAGTTAATTACCTATTTAGGAGACAAAATTGGAATATATAAAAACATGGTATATAAACTACCATATTGTGGTAAATGTTTGTGAGTAAGTGAGTGGTGTGTTAACTTGTTATAAAGAATAAATGAACTCAAATTTATCCCGTACGAAGCCGAGGAACATAGTTTTTATAAATATGAAAAATTTACAGGATTGTGGAGTGTAACTAAGTTTAAAAAACAATGTGTTCACGAATGGTTAAGTTACGGGTAATAATAAAAAAACTTTAAAGTTGGTGCTAGCCATTGAAGGATTGTCAAAAAAGTGGACAATACGTCATGTAAAGCACATATTATCAAAATCATTTCAGAGCTCGTGTGGTGTATTTTCCACTATTAAACTTTATGAGAAGCGATAGAAAGTACGCTGCATGTATCAAGTCTATAATAATAAATTAATAAACTAGTTTGTCCTTCAAAGGAAACTCGAACGTTTAACTCATTACTTAAGTTGTAATACAGCCATTAAAACTTTCACTTCAATACCAAAACTTCTATGTCTAAAATATAGATAGCATGTTATTATACAACTATTTAACTACCTTTGATGTAATGTTACTGTACCTTGATTAAATTGAGTTGGTAAAGTTATGATTAATTTTATTAGAAATTTTGGCGAAAAATATGAAATTATGATTTTACTGACTATTTATTGAATTTATTACCGGCCATTTGTTTGAAATTTACTGTCAGTCAATAGAATTTTTGTATTCATAGTTAAAATTTTGCATCATAAAAAAGATAAATTATTTTACTCAAAAATATCATTCAAAGAATTTGAAAGGTTTTGAAATCAGTAATATATGTGATGGTATCTAAAATAATAAATATTAAAAAAAACATGATTTTTATAAAAAAAAAATGTAAAATAAATAAACTTCACTGAGTTAATAAAATAGGTAAGATATGTTACACACACAACCAATTGCTTTTATTTAAAAATGTTGAAAGAACTTCCGATAAAATTCTCTTTTTATTCCATCTGACAGACACTTTGAGTCGGAACTCTAGCGTGGTATTTATTATAACTGTAGGTCAAAAAAACTTTTGATATAAAAAAAAAACGATACGAGTGGAAGGAGAAGGTAGTCAAAATGCGTCAGCTGTAGGTAAGCTCCGAGATCGTTAACACCTCATAAATAAATAAAAAAACTTATAAAAGATACAGAACTAGCCTATTTTATAAAAAATATTAAATATGAAGAAGTACGAAAAAAATACTGTGTACGCAATAATGCAGAAGTAAAAGGGCTTCTTTAGTAAAGTTATATAAATACTTCCAAGTTAGGATGAAGCGCTATTGGTAAGGTATTGATAAAGTGGTTGAATAAATAACAAAATACACGAAGTAAGTTATTAATGTTCATTAATTAATTAACAATTTATTTTGTTATGTAACGATGCACAATTTATTTAATGATAAATTAATATTATAAATAAACTAGAGTGGCATAAACTACTTTTATTTTTTTTATTTCAATTCGATATTTTTTATTGATTATTATTCAAAATATGTGATCCACGCTGCAGATAGATTACAGCCTGCATTATCGACACAGAAATCAAACTAACAATTATATTATCAAACACAGTCGTCTTATTTACTTAAATTTTTGGATAATTTGGATATACAGACAATATGACACGTTTTTAAACTATTTTTTAAAGGTGACTTTGTAATCAAATCAAATTTAAATAAACGAAGACTAATTATCTGTATTCTACATGGTCGAGTGGTCAACGTAGTTGCCTTTAGCTACGATTTATAAATTTATGTTAAAAGGTATGATTGTGTGTCTTGAATTTCCCCCTGCCACTCATCTGATTCTAAAAACGAAGGAAACCAGGCGCGATTAGCCAAGCACTAGTCTTGTACTAACCCTATTATTTTATCCTTATTCTCTTTGGGAAAGGTTGAACAACTGAGTAACAAGCAGTTTGAAACATTTATGTTGAAATAAACTCCAATATGAGCTTATCATGCTCAACATTGGAAGCGAACATGGTAAAAAAAAATTCAAAAAATGTTTATGCTATAAAACGGGTTTTTCTTGATTATAAGACGCACTTTGAATTCAGAGACAACTCAATGAGAAAAAATATGCGTCAATTGTTGAAATACAGTTTGTTTTATATAAAATACATTTTATTAATAAGAACACAATATTCCTTTGTACTTTATTCCACTTTATTTTATAGGTCAGGACCGGTTTCGCTCATTGCGAGCATTGTCAACTTATGCTCGCATGCCTTTCCACCAAGTATTGACAGTGAACACCTAAAAGTGATAAAATACATTTAAAAGAATTATATTGCAAAAGAAAGTTTAGTAGGTGGCAGTTAATTTTAAGTAATTAAAGTTGATAATATAATATAGACCATGATTTTTTTTTGTAATAGTGGTGAAATTTGTGAATATTCCAGATTCATTAATATTCCTTTCCTCACAAAGAAGAAAGCATCGTTTTTGTAAATAGATCTTAAAGTTGTATTAAACTTTTCAACAAAGAATGATCGTTTATATCAATTAAAGACTCGACACAACTTTTATACTGGATGCCGAAGATTGAAAGAAAAAAAAATATGGAAACTTGCGTTGTGAAAAAATACTTTTTTTAACCTTACGTAATGCCAAAATATCATCGAAACGTATCCAGTTACAGAAAACTGTCAGTAAGATTTACCGGGGCTTACTTTGGGGTGTTTTATTCTACTCTGAAAATTTCGATATAACAAAAATATTGACATATTCCAGAAAATGAAGGCTGTTCGTGTATTTCTTTTTCAATATAAGAAATCATGAGTTATTAATTGTTGAACGCATATTAATACTGGAGTATTTTAATCTTTTTTAAAAACCTGCTAATAAAAATTTCAGTACTTAGTATCATTCAGTATTTAAAAAAATAATATTCAATAACATAATTACTATCGTCACTGTAATGCAAAAAGGGGCTAATAAGCATTTTTGTTAATAATTAATTCTAAAGTGTTCTTTACTAAGATTTTATCGTACCTAATAATATTATGGTTGAAAAATTACAACGAAATTAAGAATATTCAAATGCACTACATACGACTTAAATTGTGACTTTTGCATATTAAAAAAAAACAATTGGTCCCATTGGAGGTGAAGTGAGCCAATTTGTTTAAAGAAAAAAAATAGATGCATTGTAATATTTTACACGTTTTAAAGTATCGTAAAAGTGAAGTTAATTCAGTTAATACACATTGCTATAGTGTTATCTCCGTAAAATAAAAATATGCAATTCACCAAAACACTAAGTAAAGACGTACTTATGTTGTACTTAAAAGTCCAAGAAAAAAGTTTCACCATTTTACTAGTTGACTCATTTCACCTCTTAAAGGCTCAATTACTCATATTTGTCGTATTACATAGCCGCCAAAAAAAAATATTTTAAATTAACAAAAACTTTATTTGTTCATAATTCATTATCTTTATTTATCATTATTTTTGAATTCCAAAGACGACATGTTCTTACTAATCGGAATATAAGTAATTATTAAAAATGTATTTTTCAAATAAAATTTACAGGCAATAAAATATAATAATTTATGGCCAACAATGAATGATCATGTAAAAAAGAAATTTCATGTAAACTGGAAGCAGTTTGAAGATTTTATGAAAATTACTTGTCCTTACCAGTAACCTTTTTATGTTTCACCTTGGACTATTAAATTAGATTTTTTTACCCTATAGTAAAATACTGGGGGATAAGTACGCATTTCACATGAAATTGCTTCTTTTATTCGAATAATAATGTTACAGATAGAACCGTTTTTTGAAAAAAATGTATTTCAATTTGGACCTGTGTGAAGTAAATTTTTCATCTATTCATTCAAATCGATACCCTCAATTTGTTTAGTATGTGAAGAGAGAAGAAAGTAAGAAAGGTTTCACCGTGTATTGTATGTTAACAGAATCAACTGATACTTACAGATCTTCCAAATGTTATTTAGTTGCTTATGTTACCTCGTGTAAATCTAAATATAAAAAAGCTTTCTTTCGCTTTTTGATGAAGTGTCTTGTGATATTAAAAATATGAAATTACACAGCGCTATTGTTAAAAATATTTAAATTTATTATTATTTTTTGCCAATAATTTTAAATTATAGAAAGTCATAATATGTGATAAATATTATTGTTATACATTTTTATAATAAAAAACGTTATAAAGGAATATATAAATACGATTTTAAAAGTTTCCCACTAAGGATTATGCGTCGAAAAATCAGTAGAACTTATTCTATAATTACTTGTCTCAGTTCCCAGGATATTTAAAAAAAATGAGAATTAAAGATTTAGCATTACACCATTGAAACGGCTTAGTAATGATTTGAGAAGAGTAGTAAGCAGGTTGTTAGGATATACATAAGTATATCCTAACAACCTGCTTACTAGTAGTGCCTAGTAGTGCCTAGTAGTGCCTAGTGCCTAGTAGTGCCTTAGTATAAACTAAGGCACTACTAGGCTATAATATAAAATATTAGCAATTCGTTGTATTGCCCCATTTAAAAAATATATTAATAGCAAAATAATGATAAAAATAAAACGTGTGTAATATTTTACGTAATACATAAATTACATAAGTATACATACTTTTGTTTTAAAGGAAAAGCTTTTCCTATTTAAAAAGACCCGGCAGCACGGCAACCAGCCAATTTGAAATTCAATGACAAATATTTCGAAGGACATTTATTTTGCTGGAATAAAAAATACTTAAAATTATGTCTAGTGAATCATACAATGCTCAAAAACCTTTTCATAAAAGTTTATTAAAACGTTCAAACGTAGAAGATTTTTCTTCAGCACAAGCTGATAATATAATACATATTGAAAAAACAAATAAATCCAGAAAATGAAAATTGTCCATAATAAACGTGACTGGCATTCCATTGAATCTATTTATATTTTATTTTTTTATCTTTTGGATTTTCAAAGTTTGTTTAAAACATTGACATCATGCGTACATTGAATTTAAAAATATATTTTTTTCAAAACGCTTTTACAAATAAATAAGGTTGAATATAAAAAAAACGATTTAGTCTTTTATTAATAAAATAAAAGTGTTTGTTGGGTTGTGATCGAAGAAAATTTCGCAAAAAAAGTATACAAATTGATAAATATTACAACTACAGACGTAATTCTCTAATTATTTTTCGAATATTTTGCCCAATATGACAACTCTACCAAATCACAAGGTATATATAATAAACCGATAGTATGTTTACAAATAAAGACTCTTAGTTTTTTCTTTTCCATGTCTTTACGATGTATATATTGTTTTAATAAAGACTCTTAGTTTTTTCTTTTCCATGTCTTTACGATGTACATATTGTTTTTTTAAGTATCTTTTTACGCAAAACACAACACATCTAAACCACATAAAATCCTTTTTTCTCATTTTTTGTTATTTTGTAATTTACTTTTAAGATACTTGCTTTAGTGTCATACTGAGATTCGATTTTATGGAGACCACAACCAAAGAGAAAAAGTTTGACTACTGGTATTCAGGCTTAGAAGATATCATATTTAGATTTTACATATTCATAGAGAGTTTAACACCCATATCGTAATCCACGATTTTATGAGTGAAATTAATAAATACCTTCTAATCTCATTCCATTTACGCATTAACACGGAATTCATGTGATAATTCAATTATTGCCTTTATCATTTAAGAAAAAAAAAGATATTTTTTATTTACCTACAATAATTTACAGAGACGACACTGTTTTGTGTAAGCTTTTGAAAACCTCAAATGTTGAAAGGTATAACAGATGTGCGAAAATTTTTCCATAATATCTTTGCAAGCCTGTCCCAGGGTGAGAATATTATAATTCAAAAAAGCAAGTTCGGTTAATGTTATGCGTGAGTGAATATCGTTTATCTCACGTCAATTCAATTTGAATTCATTCTTGGTTCAAATGGTTTCACTCAAGTACGTAGAAATATTTATCCTTTTCTGTTTTTGTTAGCAAAAAAATCATATTATTATTACGAATTGACAAGCAGAAAGAAACGGTTTTATTTTTGATGGAATATTTTTAACATTTTTAAAAATAAATATTGACGTGTTTAGACAGCCATATTATTATTCGATAGATTTAAAAATAAAACCATCAATATTACCATTACTTAAACGTTATTAATCATGCATAAAAACGTGTCTGCCAATGATGCCAATCCCAAACTGATTAGTCAAACAAATGCCTATACTAATATATGCAAACGTAAATACAGTAATATTTATAATGAAATGAAGACTTCTGAAAGGATTGTGTCTATAATTCATCGCAATAAACTAGTTAATTTAACTCTTCAGTACTTCTCTTTAAGACATCGTTTATTCCAGCTGTTCATATGCTTTTGCTAATGAAAGTCAAACTATAAAACGCAATGAGAACCACATAAGAATAGTGGTCGACGAATCAGTCAAACTAGAATTGATTTAGAATTTGTTAATAACTATTAAATTTCTCATAGAAGTCACCTAAATCATTACATTATATTAATAACTGTTTGAGAGTTTTATTAAAAGCCGTTATTGTGTTAAAGCGATAATATTTAGTTAATAATTTTGACTGTATGGATAAGCAAAAAATATACTTTATCAGATATCAAAGCCAGTCAAATGTGTCTTCAAATTAAAAACAATTGGATAATGACATTCTATAAAATTAATGTGGCTTAAAAGGCATGTACAATTTAATATGACTGCAGATAAAATTAATTATGGTTTTTGTGTTATCAGCAATTATCAACCAACAGTCATTTGAAAGTGATCTGCGTGTTCAGATTCTAGTTTGATTTTATTAAACAATAACAATTAAGAAGGTACGGAAATAGACCTCTACAACTATCAAAGTGTGTTTTCGACTTTTTTTCTTCGAAATAGGCAGCTGAACCTACGCAGTCATGCTCCTTATTCTCGTATGGAAGTAGTACTGGGTAGTTGATAATAAATAAAATTACTACTAAATACTCACTTATTATTACTATATTAGGTATATCAAACCTGCGAGTGGTTTTAGATTACGGCAAAAATATAGTAAAAGTAAAAACTGTACTGTATCGAATTCTAAGAAAAAATACATATCAATTTGATAATAATATTGTAATATCATGCGTTTTTTTGTTAAAATCAAAAAGAAGAGATATTCGCCAAAATATATATTCTTTATTTTCAAGTATTGAAGAAGATAATGCTTTTGATATATTTAAGCCTTACGTTTTTTTAAGAATCGTTCATCATTAGGAAAACAAAATATTTAAGGGTTTGTTTTACATTATTTATGTATAACTAACATACTATTATATTAAAAAATATTCAACATAAATTTAAATATGCACAACTTTTTTTTCGTTGGAATTCTATTTTAATATCACCATAAAAAGATATGTAAGATTCCTCGGAATTTCAGTTAATTTTTCAACACCGAAATACCGATTATAAAAATGTCAATAGCAGTATTTCGGTATAACATTAAAAACTATTTTATAAAGTTTTGCCCAATTAACGTCTAGTTGAACCATTCATTGCTTTTTTGCTGCTGGACTTTTTTACATATATGTAGATTGACAGATTTCAGCATTGCTGAACTAGCCTTATGAATGTCACATATAAATTTTAAAAAAGATGAATATTTAGCATGAAAAAAATAATACCGGTTTTCAAGTCACGAAATCATCCGGTATTGTAGCATTTTTTGCCATAATATTATTGACTCATTTTCGTACATTTTTGATTCACTTTAATTGATATTTTCCATACCAAAATCTAATAAAAAATACCAATTGTATGGTATTACAATCCATAATTAGAAGTCAATTATACAAAGTTATTTAAATTTGATCGTAGACTGAGTAGCACTTACGGCATCAAATCACGGACCCTTTTTTTATCCTGGGATTGACAATTCTTCCGGGTTTTGTCATTCAAAAACCGAAAAAAACTTTGTGATTTAGATTTTATTTCAATTTAGGCAGAAAATATTTCAATATACCGTGAATTACAATAAAAAACAGTAAAATAATTCTCATACGAAGGAGGTGACACAGGAGATAAAACGCCACTAAAGAATACTGAAAAATATCGAATCAGCTTATTAATTTCTCTTGCCGTTAGATACCCTTGAATTTGTGATGAGTTTTATTTTCTCAGCGTTAGCTTTTTTTAACCTGACAGGATGAAAGAAAATCTTTTGAAGATTTACAATGTTAATAAGGTGCCGTACACATTTCAAAAAGAGTTATTTTACACTTACTTATAGGCTTAATTTAATTAGAAAATTAAAACTTCAACACTGATTTAATAATTAGACTTTTTATCGCAGTTGTCTAGTGACAAACTCATCACTAGCGTAATTGTGATTCTAATTTTATTCCACGTCTGTCCATCGCTCTGTGATAAATAGCTCTGCCCTTTGGCTTTGATGTCACATTACAGGTTTCAATTTAAAAAAAATAGTATTTTGACTTGAATTTGCTTTGGCAAGAATAACGATTATTACTATTCAAACCTTTAAATTTTTAAAAATAGTTCCTGGAGTCTTCTGCAGTGGTGTGTGAAAACAAATTTTGACCGATTTCTGGGTTCTTTAAAAGAAATCGTTGATTGCAGTTTTTCCATAAGATTTTATTTAAATTGAACATCTTATATTAAGTGGGGTTTGATTAATTTGATTGAAATAATAAAAAAAAACGATGATGATGGTAAAATGTTCTTATTTCTTTATGTATTTTCTATCTAACTTTCATTCTTCTTTGTTATGCATACAAGAAGAAAATGCTTTCAAAAGTAATTAGTGCGACTTCATTTTACGGATCTTTCTAACGTGTTTTTTCTTTCTTAGAGTGTTTATCTTTTATAAAGTGTTTCCTCCGTTCGTTTGATTTTCCGGTGATAAAATAAGTGTAAGGTCTTAAGAAGGACGATATCTACGTTCAATTTAAAAGCACTTTAACTAGAGGTGTACGGTTCCGAGTTCAACAATTGAATGTACCAGCACACCAGTTGTATTTGAAAAGTTTTACATTAAAAAAAACAATTTCGCACACCTTGAAGAATTTTCTTAGATTTGACAAAGAAAAGTAAAAAATATTTGTTGGAAGAAATGACTCTTAATAACTTTTAATAAATTTAAATAATTTTCCATGTTCGATGATTATATGCTAAATGGAAATTTGATAGATGCGATATATGTTTAGTCTTATTTAAAAGCATCTTCAAACTACCTCTTTTGTAAGGCTTTTTGTCTGAGACTGAGAAAATACTAGTAAGAGTTTTAGTGGAGAAGAAAATAAAAAACAATAAGAGTACTTGTTAAAATATTAAAAACAAGTATTTGATACATCTGTCGCAAATTGTAACGCTATCAGTGGGAAAAAGCAGTATATTTTTTATTTATAAAGTAACCACCGAATCCTCTATGGAAAACTATGTAATTTTTGATGCGATTTGTCAAATTATTTTATGTTAACCTGTATTGATTAACCATAATATATAACGATTTTGATGTAAATAAAAATATTATAGTTATGCAAGATTTCTTATTGTTGAATTATAGTTTACTATTATATTTATATTTACATCGACTTTGGAAAGGAAAAAGGACGTAACCCACACATATAGAATTTTACAGGAGGCGCTAAAAACGTGTTTTGATGATTTTGTGACATATGCAAATTATGAATTATACACAACCTTGAAGTGCACGGAGGTGTTTCTAAACTGGTGCATAATTGACATAACCTAATATAAATTAAAGATATTGTCTCAGAAAAACCTATATTTCAGTGTTTTTTCTTGGTTTTAATTTTTTACAAGGTCATCTTATTCAAACTTAAAAGCTAAATTTAGATACTTATTCGGCATTTTCAACTTCCATCCTTTTGATAGAATGTGTGTCAAGTTGTATATATTGTAACTATCGAAAAAAATCTGTTTTAGAAAATTGAGGGTTACGTCCTTTTTCCTTTCCACAGTCGATATGTAGTTGTAAGCATTGAAACTAAATAATTTTTTTCTTCGATATTTACATAAATATTTTGTATTGAAGTTTGATCATTAATAATCCTAATCCTGAATTGAATAAATATTTTGAAATAGAAAAGTTACGGGAACCAATTATTTGTCTACGCATCTTAAAAAAGTACAAAATGTTTTGAACAAGGTTTTCCATACGAGTAATAAATTATTTGTACGATTGAAATATGCTCTTAAGAACAATACAGATTTCCACAATTTAAAACTTTATTGGAATATCTGATTTAAACTTTTCGCTGTATGCAAGACCTCAAACATGCAATTTTCTACGGAAACTTTGTGTGCATAGATAGCTTCCTTTGATGCACAACAGATTTTAAAGCTGCACAAGTTTTCTTGTATTTATCTTTTTGCGAGATAGGAAAGATCTCGTTTCTAGTTCGACTTTACTTTAGGAAGTTTACGAACTGGGTAAATTTCATTTCACTGAAAAAAAGTATGAAGTACAGTTTCTTGGCAGAAAATAATAAAACCTTCGACTTATAACCCTAATATTAAACTGAAAAAAATGTAAAGCAATATTGTTAGCTCAATTTTCATTTTCCTCTACGTTTACTCGGTTCTCAAGACGCTTGTCCAACAATAATCTGATACAGTAATATAACGTACAAATCATATAGGATTGTTTCGAATCGATTTCCACATCGAGGAATAAACGTTTTTAAAGCATCAAAATCTTGGTCACTTTCAGTAGTTTTTTCAACCGTTGAGCAATTTATGACTTCAACTATTGTTTTATTTTATATTAGCTTGAAATATACTTCTCAAATTTGATAGTCGGAGCGAATCTCTGGTGCGTTTAACCCTCCAGAGACGAGAGCTTTTATTCGATATTTTTTTTAAGCCATATTGAAATCAAAAATCACTTTTATTCCTAAAATTAAAAATAAATAAAATGCAAAGTCGTTGTATAGAAACCCCGCATGACTATATGATCATGCTCATCTTTTTATTACCGTGTAATATTGTGTACGAAGAGTAGTAAGGACGAGCGTGACCGTATGGGCACGCAAACATTCGGGGTTGAAATATACCTAAACGTGAATTTTTTTAAAGTATTTACAATTTGACCTCTTTAGATCAATATAATTTCAATACAAATATATTAGCAAAAGAACTGTAAATAATTTTATGTTTTGATAAAAAAATAAGTAAGTTTCAAAAAGTCCATTAAAAAAACGGAAATTCAAAAAATCGCATGTGCTTTTGGTGGCCGTTACTTTCCTAGCGGCTGATGACAAATTTAAGTCTGTACCCTTCTTAACCAAATATGAGTGAAAGCAACTATATTCAGGTAGAAAAAGGATGAATAGTGGGATCAATAGACAACGGTGTTTCCTGTGACCATATGGTCACGCTCGTCCTTGGAGGGTTGATTAAAGTCTGCAATGAGACACAGGTTACAGTAGATTGATAATGTATTCTTTGATGCGCTTATCGTTTTGACGGATGTCCGAAAAAGGGACTTTAACAATACTGCACAAAACAACTACTTTTAGATGTTGTATTACTTGCAGAAAACTTTAATCAATTAGTATCAATAAATCACACATAATAGAGATATAAGATTGGTCGCACTTCGTGAATTCGGTCTCCCTTATTTGACCGCCTTTGAATATTTGCTCTATACATGCGCCGCCTCTGAACAAGACATTACTTTTTAGATGCCTCCTTAATGTACCCAATATTCTGAAACAAATTTGCGGGTGACGTATAGTTAATTTGTTCCCATTATAAATGTTATATCTGCCACTTAAGGTCGCCAAAGTACTGTTATAAAGTATTGTTATTTATCTTATCATATCACCCGTGAGTACCATTATTTGTTTATGGCTTTAGAAGCATGGTGTATCTTACAACTTCTATAGAAGCTAAAAATGAGGTCATACCTCAAGCTTCAGCCATGATTACTAGCTTTGTTTCAGTGGCGTAATACAGTGTGGTGGCAAAATACATATATTAGATATTTAATATTTTTTCTCGTATACATTCGCAAATACTGCTACGGAGCATGTTCTATTTCATTACAACGATCTTCTCCGGATAGTAAATTTATAATTTAAAATAAACCATATGTATTTTGTAATTTTGAGAAACAAATGATGACTAAAAAACGCGATGAAGTACTTCTTTTACACGGAATAATTAATTTGATATTTTTATTTGCTTATTGTGTTGTTATTTAATAAAAATAAGCTATTGTTTTTTTTATTTTTCTTAGTAATAAGAAAGCAAGTATCAGGAAAAAACCTTTCTAGCTATAATGTGAATAGTGAATGCGATAAAAGGTTTTATGTAGAGCCATGTAAAGAGTTTAATATGTTTACTGTATACTGTATTCATTATGTTTTTATTTCATTCTTCAGTGTTGGAGAGAAGAATTTCATTTGGGAAATCTTAATATGATTCTAAAATATTGAAAATTTATCATACTAAAACCGTTCAATAAATAATAGACATTTTCTATTTTCAATATGACGAAAGTTGAAGAGCACATTTTGCAAAAATATAAACGAATTTGAGCAGTTGAATTTTGTCATATCCAAAAAATCTGGTGCGTGATTAGAAATATCAAATCTGTGCTGGTCTAATTCTATCACAAACAGCTACGATGAATCTTCGTTTCTATCTATGACACACAATAGAAAATATCTAAAACAGACCTGTAATTAGAAATTATAGCCTGAAATTTAAAAAAAAAGAATAGTTTACACAAGAAGATTTATTTTCTTACACAACTTTTTTGTAAGTAAATACAACATAGTGAAACGTCCCAGCTTAATATTTTTATATTACGGTAAAACTTAGCAAATTATTTCGTTCTACAATTTTTTAAAATTCAGTTGATAGTTATTTCGGCGTATGTCTTCATCAGACCTACGGAAAAATAGCTATCAAATGAATTTAAAAAAAATGTAGAACTAAATATTTTGCGATTTTTTACCGTATTACAATGGAGTTCTACTAATTAAATGAAAATTAAATAAATTAAGATTTTTAATTTTGAGCCCCGGTTTTGAATTTTTTTTTACTTAATTGTTATTGACGAGCATTATATTTTTTGTAATTATAATTTTTTAAAATAATAAATTAACATTAATAAAATATATTTGAAAATCAAAATTATTCGATGAATTTTACTTTGTTTCTAAGCAACTACATTCTTCGTTCCTTATAAATTGTTTTAGAAGTAGAACAGTCATTAATATGTATATGGCCACGATACACCACTGCAAATCCTTCACCTGACTTACCATTTTTGCTTTTATTGGGTAGTAAAATTGCTCGCTAGAGGAATTAAACTTAGACGTGACCGCAATAGGAAGGTATTTGTTTTTATTTTACATGCAATACTACACAAAGAAATATCTGCTTCGCGATGCATTGAAATTACAAGACAATTTGTATTTCCTGTGTGGCCCACCATTTAAAGATAAACTCTAAATAAATTATTTTAAAAGGATACTATTTGGTCGTTTTTCGTTTTTTTACAACAATTTTAAACATGGAAAAAATGACTGTAATATGACGTGATATAGGTAGCCCCACCAATTTAAAATTCTCAATCCCGAATACTGATTTTATTCACGATTTTATGTTGAATGTTCAATCCCGGAATTGGAAAAATTGTCAATCACAAAATTTCGGAATCACAAAGGGGGTCCGGGATTGGATGCCCTAATCATGACTAATCATGACAAGCAACTGATAAGAATATATCTACATTAATATAATTCTATTTTTATAATACTATTTATAAAGTTTTATTCATGTTTAAATAAATATTACTCTTTCCGCCTAGTATTGACAATGAACACATTAAAATTGAAGTCTATTCGTATACAAGTAATGTCGTGATTAGTTTGTCTATCTTTAACGCAGCTCACATGCACACACACATTCTCCATATCTCTTTATCGGAGCATGTTCTTTTGATTAGCAGACAAGGAGACTTAGTGTCTACTTCACAGTGTTGTGAATATTCACTCAACACTTATACTTTCCCCTTCTGCCCATAATTTGCGTCAGACTATATAAAGAAAGTTGTGACATTGAGTATTATTTTTTATTTTATATATCAATTTCACCTAAAAACCTAATGAAATTGAATATTTATTTTTAAATTACCAATATTTATAAATTGTTTGTTTTGATATATGTGTTATAACGGTAGAACGACAAAGTAGTTGTTTACTTGGGAAATTAAATTTGACATCTTAAATTCTGGGATGTCGAAGTTTACTTGAAACAGCGGTTCAGATTTCCTTGAAACATTACCAGAACTTATTCATTATAACAAGATAATTTTGTTAGTTTTACAAAACTCTTAAGTTTCTACTCATAATTATTTTCTTGAGATTCCGTCACATTCCGTCGACTGATCAACTCATTGCCTAGAGAACTGGAAGTTTTTGGTGATAGTGTTCGTGAACTGTTTGCTAAGTTTTTCTTTTTTATTTCCTGATTTTGTATGTTGATTTTGTTTGTTTTATTTTTTGTCTGATTCTATTTGTCAAGTACATGGCGAATTGGCGTCAGCTGTAATGTCATGTACTGTAATTTTTATTTTTTAAACAATAAACAATAATAGCACTTTAAATAATAGGAACAACTCAAAACATAGGTATTAATTATCACTACTTGGAACCAAACGTCAAAAATAAATTCCTGGTTTTGTGTGTGAAATTTAACTACGCGACTAAATTCCACTTTATGAATTCAGTCCCTAAGAACTATCATTGGAAACAAGATATTAACAAGGAAATGAGATATTTTCCAACAAGTGAACTTGACCTTTAAAAAAATATATTTTATTTAAGTTAATATTTTTTTATTTGATAAGCAAACTTTTACGCATTATATTTTTTTGATCAAACTTTAAATTAATAATAATACAAATAAAAAACCGCATGACTGTTTGATCTTTCATGTGAATAAAGTTTTCTTCAATATTTATTTCTTATCGACCTTTTCTTTGAATTTTTCTTTCAGACAAAAAAAAAGCGGAAGTGGAAGCTTTTTAAATAAATATACTTAACAACATAAATTTGCTATATCGTTTGTTTTTAAATATTCCATTTCACATATCACTTTTTATGCTGATATTATATTCGTAATTTGCGTAAATTATCGGTTTCCTCGATTTCCATGTATGATAATTTGACACATTATTATTTTTAATTTAATTTCTGATGGAACTGTATTGTTTTTTACAACATTGAGTTTTCTTTTGGATAAAAGAAATAGTAGCGTGTTGTAAAGCATATTAATATGTTAACGTTTATTTATGAAAAAACCTTAAGTGTTAAAATATTAACTATAAGTAGTTGTATAATACGTACATACAAAACTAGACACATTAAATACGAGGGGCTTATTTTTTTTTATTATTTTATCGTCTAAACCAGCGATTTCCAACATGGAAAGCGCGAAAACTCCAAAATATTTACCCTTTTAAACGTGTCTTTATTTATATATGAAATAAAGAATGGGGAGGCGCTAAGATATTTTTTACTTCAAAGGGACGCGCAGTAACATAAAAGCTTGAAGCCACTGTTATTGTTATAAAGTGTGGAAAGTTCTTTAATCTTAACTGGCATACTTTTTTTCGATCAAAAATAAGTCATAAGTCAAACAGCTGTATTTTACAATAACTAATAAAAGAATTATTTGTCAATATAATAAATTGTCTTGCTTGATAACATCCACTAAATGCTTCACGAAAGGTCAATAAATATTAAAAGCTTTCATTTGAAGTGCTTACACCAACACATTAAATAAAAATCCGGTAACGTATCCTTGTTCCTTAAACTATCAGTTCGTTATGTTCAATATACGAGTTCAATTGAATACCTTTCCGTCACACGTACTCAAAGTTTCTGGACGTCTCTCTTATTGAAGGTCCATATCACACGCATAAGTGAGCACAGGAAGTAAACACTTTGCGTTTTAGACGTAACGGAAAACTTCTTTCTGCGTTCACGCTTTCAGAAAGATTTATACCCCAACATGTCTTATAACTTTAGCGAATACCTGCTTTTTGTTTTGCTTGTATTTATTGTTTGTTTTATCTTCGATTACGATAAAACGTATATCAGTAATCAAATAATTAAGATTTTTTTGAATTATATATGGCATTGAAAAAACTTTCAATGGCAGGCGTAAATTATTAAAGTCAGATTAACAACTACGATACTCTTAAAGAATAATCATAAATTTTACAGCTTAGAGCTAATTTATTTGTGTGTACATTGGAGATTTGTTGAAGAGCCTAAATTTAACTACTTCAAACAGAATAGAAACTTTGAGCCTATCTTGATTAATTTGGCAAATATAACAATGTGATTTTAGCGCAGCTTCTTATCATTCCGTGGTTTGCGTGAGTTGACTTCAAAATATCATCCGTGTGGATATATCAATTATGCCATAACTTACGATATTAATTCACATTAATAATAATGGGGTAGCATTAACGCAAGGGTTGAATTTCAATCGATCCTATAACCACTTATCATTGTCTCAATCGCAACATATATTACAATATTTGGAAAGCCACGTGGTGAAGTGACTATTTTACTGGCGTATTATGATCATATGTCAATCAATAAATTCGTTTTGTTTTTCAATAAAATTTAACTATGACAGTACTAAATTTTAACACACAATATTGGTAAAGTTATCTCTCAGAAGCAATGTTACTTTAGCTAACAACCGTATACGTTTTACAAATTACGTACTATACTAGTAAACGCATTTCAATATAAGTTATTTACTTTAATAATGTCAAAAGTATCTTTTCTTGTTTCATCTTGTACACAATATGATTAAGAAGGAGGCTGCAATACATATATTAATTATTTTCAAAAGAAATACCTGAATCACAAATAGGAAAAACGGCAGGAGCGCTGTATATTTATATAAATTATTGAAAAAAAAAATAGTAATTAATCTCCGTTTTTTGTTTGTATTTTTCGAGTAAAAATCTTCATTTTAAATATAACTTAGTCCCAAAATCCCGGTATTGACAGTATTGAATAATTATTTAGGATCCTGAAATTGGAGCCGTTAGTTGACAGCACTACTACGGACCTCAACCTTTCATCTCGAAAGAGAAATGAAGCAACTGACTTTCAACCAGTTTTTATGAAAAAAAATCGCAACACCATGGAAGCTAGCATGTTATTTTTTTATTAATCAATATTTACTTTTAAATCATCATATTTTATACATTTTTGTTATACATAGTATCCCATTAAACATTATATGTCACAAGCTTATTAATATTTGCTTGTTTTATAAAAAAAAATGTACATAAATACAAATGGTTGACATAATGAAACAAATGAGGTAAATTCTTTCAAAGGTAAGCAGCAAAAGATTATTTTGAGAAAGAAATTTTTATCTAGACAAAGAATTTATCCATGGATCAAAAAAAGAAAAAAGAATATGAAAGCGTTTTCTTGTTATCTCCCGAAAGGACTTATTATCTCCCTGTAAATAATTGCTTCTGTATTTTTTGTGCGTTTTATGATAATGCCAATATTGATTGAAAATGCGCTCTTTGTTTTGTGAAACCTTTCTGAAGAGCGGTATCGATTACTTACCTTTTTCGCAAAGTTTTTGCTGAAGTTTTTTTTTGTCCTGGGATTGCTAACAAGCTCTCCTCTTATTGTTTCAAGACGCTGACAGTATCAAATTATCTGCGTCTAGTTTGAAATCGGAGCCTTGGATTATATAAATAAATAATAACTTGTTATTTTTGGCATCTACTTAGTAAAAATAAATCATGTGAGTAAGTGTCACTTTCCTCGTTAAAATTGTTGGCTATATCAAAATTCATTTTTACTGACTTAATTTTAAAACTGGATTATTGTTCACCTGAGAATGATAAATTATTGTCAACAATGATAACATAAAACTTTTGTGGTATTAAATCTGTACTCATCACTCGAAATCATTTTTTTTTTTTTTTTTAATTTAAATTATCGCAAAAAAGAATCAAATAGAATCGTAATGACTTAATGAAGACTTAATTTCAGCAAACAAAAACATCGATTAAGTCATCACCATAGTAAAATTCAGCTCTTTAGCGAAATTAGTATTTAAAATTGAAAAAAAAGCTTATCTTAGTATTAAGCACTTTACTGTTGCTATTAGCGTTACTATTTTTTATTAATAGATTTTTTTAATCACTTGATATAATTTATCCAATTGGTATTCAAATTTTAACTACTTTTAAATACATTTACAATACCTTATCGTCAAATACTTAAATTTGCTTACTCCACTTTTTTAAATAAAAATACAATATTCCTTTGTACTTTATTCCACTTTATTAAAAATGCCAGGACCGATTTCGCTTATTGTGAGCACTGTCAACTGATTAATATATATAATATGTATATAAAATGATTTTCCACAAAATATTGACAGTGAACACCCTAAAAGTGATCCACGTTTTATCCCACTTGTGATACAAATTATCCAAAATTAAAATAAATTTTATATTAAAAATTAACTTCCACAAAGTTTAGTCGTATGTTATGATAATCTTAAATGAAAACGAGAAGTAGGGTATTTTCAGACCGATGCTGAATATTATCATAACGTATTTACTTTGATCATTGTGAATTTAATTCAATCATTTTATACGATTTATTCTTATAGCAGCAATAATATAAAAATGCAATGCTTTAGAACAATTAATTAACATTTGGATGACACAGTATAATACGCAAATAAGTGTAAAAAAGGAGATGAGAAGAAATTTCCTTTTATAATGAATTCTTAAAATAAGCTGTGAGTACAGTCTCGCAAGGTATGTTATAAAATCAGAAATTGTTTATCGCTCGCATCCGTGTTAATCGGTCGAAAGCTCGGTTTTATCAAACGCAGTAAACATGTAAGCGAATTCAAACAAAATTGGCATGTAACAGCTTTGTTTGTTTGGGATTTTTTTATTGGCAATGATGCCTTCGATAGCCTACACTACACTCTACCACACTGTCTCCCAAATAGTGAGGTAAAAGACATCTGACATCAGCATACATTTTTTTATCCATGTCCGCTTCCAATGTTGATCATATGGCATACTAATGGAGGGAATTTTCAACATTCAAATTTTCATTTAATTTTTAGTGCATACATACTAGGGCTTATACAAAAACCGACTTTCGAAAAAACCGATTTCGAATGTCAATATTGTTCGAAAACCGGTTTTACCCGGTTTTCGGAGTTTTTAAAAAAATGAATAATTCAATCAAAGTAGCGAGAAAGAGTTCAATTTTTTAATGTTGTTTATTTATATACATAATAATACACAACATGAAACTATTTGGTGTTACTCTTCAGAAAATATAATTTAAGAAAACACAAAGCGTCAACTGATCGTTTTGTAACAACATTTTCTGATATCGAAAATACCCTTTCGCTGGGTGATGGGGCCATATGGTAATTAAGCCATCAAATAAAAGATCCAAATTTTTTGTCCTTTTGTTTGTAGACTCGTTTAAGGAAAATTCGCCACAACCGGTTACGAAGTTGAAAAACCGGTTTTCGAATATCACAAATTCAGCAAAAAAAACCGGTTTTTGATAACCCACAAGCCCTAATACATAGCTAGTATTAAATGTATTATTTTGTGGCCATTTTCATTCTATGTATTAGCAAATGTAATATATCCATCGTGTATCAAAGTTCCGTTTTGTTTTTGAAACTCAGTTCTCACAAGGAGTGGTTTTTGCAAATGTCAAACTTTTTTGAAATGATTTCCAAGCCAGGTAGGATTGAATTTAAATATCTGACCCACCTTATTCGATAAAACTTATGCTAAATAACAAGATAGCGTCCACAGGTTAATTTAATTTAAAAAAACGTCCATAATAAATTTGCAACTCGATGATTCCATTCAATTGATTTATGCATTTGTGTTGGAAGGCATGGTTGATGTAAGAATTAATTAATAAAATTAAAGCACCGCGCCAGGTTTATCCTTTTAATTATGATTATTAGAGAATATTTTTATCTTTTATGTGCATACTTCCCCTGTCATTGTGTGAATTTTAAACGAGACGTGCATTATTTTTCATAAATATCAAGCGTCAAAGTATAGTATTTTTTTAATCCATGTCCTCCTAATGGAGGTATCTCAACAAAAGTACTAGTGGTTGACTTATCTCTATTGCTAAACCCAGTTATTAAAGAATCAGAAGGATGGGAGAAGAGGAAATGATGTGAATTGACATCACAAACACCCAGCCTTCGATCACAAATTTGAATTGAATAATTCTCAAACTCACTGTGATCTGACCGGGGATCGAACTCAGTCCTGTGCGATCGGAAGACTCAACCAACTGGGTCACAGCAGGCGATATATTATAGTATAGTATTTACAACTTTAATATTTTTTACAATGCTAATAAAGATATTTAGGCGGCGATGAGCGTTTTTTTTTATAAAAAAAGCTAGTATGACAAATATGTTTGGAAGCCTTTAGTTTATGGCTTTGCACGTAGGCTTTGCCTAGTACCCCGAAAACGTGCCGGGTTGTCAATATTTGTCATCACTGTAGCCTGCGGCGTGTACTCATTTTGGCGGCTTCTGGCTTTGTGCTTAAGTTTCAACTGAACATTCCAAGCGGATATCGAGTCCCTATTATCCTCGTTTTGAATATTCAATGACAAATTTAGAATTACTTGATACCCATAGTTTGTAAAATGATGAATGGTCTTGTATCACAATATGCTTTGATACTGTACAGAGAATATTTGCAAAGGTCAACACTTTCTAGCACTAAAAATAGGATTGTCTTTAATTAATTAAAACTGGTATAGTTTATTAGTTAGTCTGTGCAGAAATTGCACTTCTAAATCAAATTTTCAAAGGGAATAATTCCAAAACTGAACAAGGGACTATTCTCAAATGTATTAGAATCTTGACACCAATTGAAGAGGTCTCTAATATTTAACATGATTTTTGCATTTGGACTTTACGGTTCGTATAGCTTAAATTTAATAATTGCGACTATTTTCACCGTTGTTAAAATCGATCATTTCTTGTTGAAACTCTTGTGAGCTTAAAGTTTAATACTCAGGCGAATTCGGCTTATTTTACCAACATTACCCCGTTATATTTAAAACTCGGGTGGTAACCTCTCACAAACCATTTTAACTTAAAGGGTATTGAGTTTCCTATAAGGATTTTGCATAAATTGATTTGTTCATTGACGATTGTTTAATATAGCTATGGAGAAAAATCTTTAAATAGTCTTCTATTAGTGGTGGATTTGTATCATTATTCAACCTGAAAAGGGTAGTCAGACACTTGACTGGCGTTTTTCATAAAATATATTATTATATCATACTACACTAAGCCCCCAAGAGGTGAACTGAGCCAATCAGTAAAATGTTAAAACATTTTTCTTGGACAATCACGTCTTAGTGTTTTGGTGGATTGCATATTTTTATTTTACAGAAATAACACTATTACAATGTGTTTTAACTGAGGTTACTTCACTTTTACGATACTTTTAGACGTGAAGAATATTAAAACGCATCTATTTTTTTTTTCTAAAATATCAATTGGATCACTTCACCTCTTTATTATAATAAGCTACTAGTTGGTGATTTCATCTGAACAAGGGGTTTGCTAGTCTAAGTAAAGTTTAACAAGGCACTCGCGCTAGATATTTGAGCCTCTTCCAGCCAACCCCTGAGTGGAAATCCATTATACGGTTTAACTTCAATTGATAGTACACAATAAATAAAGAAATTATTTGTTGTATCAACGGCTTGTAATGCGTCTAGGTATCAACATTATATTAAACCAAATTTAGCGAAGAGCGAAAGGGAGATGAAAGAGGATCAAATCCAACATTTATTTGATGAAGATGATGATGAACCGCAAAGTCAAATTTGTATCTACTCAAGAATAATTTTATTCAGTCTAACACGTTGAGTATTACGCCTGAGCTGTTGTCAAACAAATCCTTTATGTCAACACCGGAATATGTATGTATTTTGAGCTTAGAAGTGTAAATGTTTGAACGAAGTCTCGCTTAGTCACTTGCGCAACTTCTCGCAGACGACATGTGCTCAAAATACTTCCGTCATTTAAGGTACCCTTTAAAACACCTCGGTTAGAAGAGAAAAACGTTTTCTCTCGCTTCTTACCAATCTTAGCTCAAGGTACGGTTCACATTATCATAATTGTGTATGAAACGTTGTGGTTATGTCCCATTTCCTACCCGTGGAAAGTGTAAGGAAGCCCAATAAATCCACTGTGACTAGGGACTTCTCTTATATGTTAGTGTGTTTTGTATGGTTTTACACCAGTGTATTGCTACGAAGAGAAGTTTCTTTCGTTTTTTTTTTATTTTCATTAAGCCATCCAAAGACACGAACATGACATAATAGCACTTATGATATATTTGTTAACAATGATAGGTTTTATTTTTATAGTATGAATTATATCTTAGTCATTATCAAATGTGAAGAGCCAGGCTTCAAGTCCCATAATCATTCTCGTCATTTAGTTTTAATAATCTGCATGATTTATTACACTGTGTAAAAAAGGATTTATGCTATTTCGCAAAACTATTTTCGTGTTCTGTTATGCAGATACCGTTATTAGTGTTTTTTTATTACGATATTATTTTTATATAAGGGATATAAAATATACAAATAAAATCATGTGTTTTATTTTTATCATGAAGACATCTTTTCTACCAATATGTAGAACGTAAAATAAATATTAATATGTAGAATAAAGACTCGGATAGATATATAAGTCAGTAAATATTTAGAAATAAAATACTTCTCTCTGTGATATAGAAGTAAGAGCTATGCTTTAACGATCAGGTGAGATGGGTTTAAGTCCCAGCAGCGTCAATGTCAAATGTATTTAAATTTGAGATATAAGACTAGGGTATATGTGATGTCATTTCTCCATGGTTTTATTACCTAGACCTACCTAGGTTCTACCTTTTGATTTTTTCTGTATACTACATCCGGTATATAAATACCATCATTCACTGCTTTTGACGCTTTTGCAAATCGTTTGAAATCGGGGTCTTGATTGAGTCTCTAAGTCACCCAAATCAATCTCGATCATATTATTTTTTCGGCCTACTTCTTGGTTTCAAATTATTTATGCTGTCTTGCTGTTTATCTGTAAAGGCGTCTTCATTTTTCTGATGTTCAAGTTCCATCAAAACTACATTGCTAATTTCTGTTGAATAACTACTGTCGATTAAACTAACGAACGCCTATTCTTTTAGATTTTGGTCAAGTTATAATGAATGTAATATTTATTTTATTTATTTGTGATCGCCCACGAAAAAAACGCAGCTTCATAAAAAACTTATTTTTTAAAAAATCGTTTAAGTACGAGTTTATGCAATTCGAATTCACGTAAGTCGAGGACTTACTGTAATTAGTATTTGGAGATTTTAACTCAGTTTATCATTCAGCTAGTCACAAACGAAAATTTTAAGACTCACATTTCAATACGAAATAGTGCAATATAAAGCTATGCATAAGTTAAATTGTTTCATAAATTCTTCTTAGTACTTACATGAAATATTTTCAAAACAGCTTTTATTCGCTTTTCCGTGCTTATAACGAAACACTCCAGTAGAATTTATGTTATATTATCTTTTTCCTTCTAAATATTTTAGATTTTACTTGGTTTACGAATTCAAATAATTTCAGGAATGCTTTTACATGAATTAATCTTTCAATCAAATATCTTGTTTCTGACACGATAAACCTACTTGTATGCTTTTTCTCTCCGTCTAGTCAGCATGAACGGTGTGACGATGGAAATAAATTTACAACGATTTAAGTTTGTACGGCAATGTTGTTACAGCTGGGTATTACTGTACAAAAACACTTGACTTCTAATGATAGTCTAACGCATACCATCATATAACAATATAATTAGTATAACACAATAATTAAAGTATCTATTTAAGCATACTCAACTATAAACACATTGTTATACGGAGTAAATACTCTTAGAGGAGATTATAAGGATCATACAATCAAAACTTTGCTACGTATATATCCCCTTTGAGTAAGTGGTGCGCTATCACGAAGAAGGGTTCTCCAATAAGAATGTTCATATTCAAAGTTATTCAAGACTGTTCTAAGGACTACGCAATATAATAGATGTTAATCCAAACATTTCAACGGCCTCCAACTTAATGGTAGTGTATCGAACTCCTTTAAATTTAATCGCTAATTATGGAAATGGGTTGATAAGAAAATTAATACATATGTGAATTAAAAGCCGTAACAAATTATTAAAATCATTATATGCAAATGATAATATTACAAATAAACAACACACTTTTTATTGCAAAATATTGTAGTACAAAAAAAATATGCTTTATTTTAATAATATATTGCCTTTTCGTCAGGAATCGTCGACAATAAGCACCAGAAAGGCATTTAACTGAAGAATTGTTAAAATTATTGCTTATTTTTTAATGAAGCCCAACATTTACCGAAACATAATAAAACAAAATGACAATAAGAAAACTTCGTCTGTCTGCCTGTGTGGTCAAGTGGTCAACGTTGTTGGCTTCGGCTACGGAGGGCCCGGGTGCAAATCCCGGTACGGACAGTTTTTATAGATTGATTTTTCAATCGATTTATGAATTTCTGTTCAAATGCATGGATGTATGTGATGTCTTGAATTACCCCCTTTCACCCATCCTGTTATATGAACGGGGCGTATCGAGAGCGATTAGCTTACCACTAATCCTGTCCTAGCCCTATCCTTCTATCCCTATTCTCTTTAGAAAAAGAGAGGTTGAGCAACTGAGTAACAAGCAGTTCTCGTAGAAATACATCTGTTGAGATAAACTCCATTAGGAGTCCATATGCTCTACATTAGGAGCGGACATGGTTAAAAAAAAACTTTACTAATTGTAAAAATATTTTGATATTATATAAACTGTATTTGACAAAAAACAATTGTCAATACGGAAGACATTAAATGTTAAACCGAAGAGAATTTCATAAATTTCATTAATATCTACACAAAAAAGACATCACAAACACTCATTCCAAAGGTTTTTAAGGCATTTTTTTCAAAAATACGAAATGAAATCAATAACTTGGTATCACTTGAATCTTTTTATTGCAAAGCGAAAAACATCTTACTAAGATGAAGTAGCCGACATTGTTATGTTATGCCTGAAGAAATAGATTTCATTTCTTCTGAATAGTATTAATATAATAAAATAGTCTCCATGTTACTAAATTCTAGTTGCAATTTAATAAGTCTATTCATGATACATTATAAATTATTTATAAACACCTCTTAAACTCTAATAATCAACGGTACGGGGATATGAAGTAATTTTACAATTTCTTTATTGCTGATTTTTCATTATAATACAACAAACATGTTTAATATTCGTGAAAGTCATAAATGCTTATTCTACATAAACCACTACCCTGACTTTACTAGGAAATGTACATTTAAAAATATGTACAAGATTGCAGAATTTGTTTAATGTATTAAGTTCAAGCATAATATAAAAGTTTATTTCAGTGTTTTAGTGTTTATTGTTATAATAATCATCAGGGAACACCTACTGGCAAATTTTAAGAAATTATAAATAAAGTTATAGTAAACAAGTACTTTTATTTCAATGTTTTTTATAACATTGTTTTATACTGAAGAACACTAAACAGATAAATTCATTTTTAAATATATCTGGTTGAATAGATACATAACTAATGCTTCAACTTTTTTTTTAAATATGTTATAAGAAAGATAAATTACTGTAAAAAAAACAATAATCGCCTTTAAGTTGAAATACGTGTGTATAAAAAATACCAAATATTGTTAGAAAAACTGTCTTTTTTTACATAGAGACATTGCTTACATGTTATGATAAATAGATTTGAGGAATATCTTGTGTATATCAACTTGCAAGTCCAATGATTTTTATTTTGATGAATGAGAATAATAACTTTATTCTTGATTTTATTTCACACTTAACAGATGTAAATAGATGAGCACTACAGTAGCACCAGGTTTATTTTTTGTAATGAAAGCCTTCAAGTTTAACAGACGACTTTCGTGAAGTAAAAGGTGTCTGACAGCGTTCTTAAGTGCAAATAGAAAGATCTAATTAAGTCTTGATTTACAGTGAAACTCATCGCCGTTCAGATTTAAAACCTAACCTAAATGAAAATAAAAAGATATATTTGGTTTTATCAAGTTTTATAGATAAGTAGTGATTGATTCTAGTAAAAATATTTATATATATTTTTTAAATAACCATTTCCTTTCTTTTTGAAAGGAGTAATAGCCCCCATTCACTAAGGAACAAATTGTTCCAGAACATGTCTATATCGTGGAACATTTCTCGTGACGAGAGATAGGTTCCCATCTTCACGGGCTAGGAGCGATCGCAAATGGGACATTCGATGCTCGCACAGTTGTAGACGAACTATCAAAGTCATACTTCATCATATCATTAGGATTTATATTTCATAATGACTTGCCTACGTACATATTGCGAGAATTTATACGCAGGCAGCACTGACCAACATAAACTCATCGGGCGTCATTTTAGAGGTTTATTTTTGACTTTGAAATGTCTCCTTATGGTAACAGCTATCAAAATAAACGTGTTTGCAGTAGTTTATAATTTTATTTTAATTATAGGAAGCTTATAAACATTAGTAATTAGTTTACTCGCATTGCTTGCATCCAATAAAATCAAATAACGTTCGGAAACAACACTGACCAACATAAATTCAAAGGGTGACGTTTCTGTAACTCCTGTTCGAGAAACTCCTGTTTCATGCGTTCAATATTCTAGGACATTGTTGTCGTGACAACGTAAATGTTCAGGGTCATGTCCCGGGACATTTGTCCTTGGTGAATGGAGGCCATAAGAACAAGACAAGTGGTTAGCTAATGGCTCTCGCTACACTGTATTTTTAGAATTTTATGAGTAAGAAAATATTCAGTCGTTAAATTCATGCCTTAAGACACAATTACATAAATCGGTTCACAAAACTTTCTGATGATAAGGATTCAAACTGTAAACCTGCGAAAATTGCAAACGACGCTTACCATTACGCTTTAGGCATATTATTAAGCTTACTATATGATATAAAGAAAATGATAAGTATTCATTTATTTGTCTTATTGAAAATAATATAAACATTGCCGTTATATTTATGTAAATGTATGTATGTCTCAGCATAACTCGAGATGAAGCATTCATTGAATTTTCGTAGCGATCATACATGCAAATATAACGTATCATATGACATTTTCTGGTATTATACACTTCAATGGCCGATCCACAATAGAATCTCTTGTTGGTAGCATTTTATTCACTTGGGACCTGAAATATCCAGAGAAGATAAGAGCTCAGATGCAACGCGGATGGATGCATTTACTTTTTTTATTCTTCTCATACCTCCATTTTGCCATCAACAATATTCTCCGAAACCCAAAGACGTCCCCGCTAAGGATGAAAAAAAAATAATATTTCCATTCTAGTTTACGTAATTAAAATCTCAAAGCAATTAAACCGTAATAGCAAAACTTCCATTATCAATAAGTCTTTTTTTAATTGAAATTTCTTGAAATTGCTCCAAAGAATGCCAATTTGAAAGGTTTTACGATGTTTTTACGACTGAAATTTGTATGTTAAGCGATTGGTTTTTTTTTTTACTAAAACACGATATGTACGTACGTTGATCGAGAAACGGTAATGATAGTAAAAATGTGAATTTTCTAATTATAATTAACTGTTAAATTCTATTCGTGTAAATTTCTGTATTTTGTTTCACAATTAAATCTGTTTTTTAATGTTAAATTATTTTAATACACTTTCGAATTTCCTTTTATTAATATAAAATAAGTTTTTTGCTTAATATTATCAAAATATACACCACTACATTATATAAATCAGATTTATAGAGACAAAAATGAAAAGAATAAAATTATAATACAAATGATTTATCATTAGGAATTCTTAGATTTTTACTAAAACTCTACAGTAGAGGTGAGAGGAGCTTTTATATATCCAAAAAGTCCACAATTATATATTTTTAATGTAATAATACCACATTAATTAAACCTCAACTTCTTGATTGATTATATTCACTGTCTATGTTGAGTATATGGCTGCCTCCATGATTTCCTGTGTCCTGTCAACCGCTTTGCTTCCTTCCTTGACACATCAGTCTATGGTTAGTATCCAACGATCGTCCAGGATGCCGGAACCCCACCGGTCTGAAAAAAAGGCGAGCAGGAATAAGGGTTTCCGGAGGCATCCACAGCACGTGATTCAACCAGTTTCAACATATCTTCTTGACCACTGACGTAACAGGGCGCTACTTTGTACGTTCCAACACCTAGCCCCTAAAATTTGACGCAAGCAGAAATTTTCTGAGTACTCGTCAGGTGTCATAATTCACTTCCGTAAAATAGCACTGATAGAATGCAAGCTTTAACATATGTGATTTGGTTTTGATTGTATACTGCAGTATGTCTCAGAAAGTACGCACGGAATTAAGTGTGACTCCAGCTATTTATTTCTACGTGAGTAGTGATATCTTTCTTTGTCATATCGTTTTAGGTGATATGTACACCAAGATACACGAAGGCGTTAACCCTCCTGGTAAACTGTCTCGTGCTATACAGCATCATATCAGAATCATAACAGGCTTGGTAGCACGTCTTTTTTGTGTTTATTTTCAAACTAATGTGACAGGAAATAGATGTTAGATACAAACCCGACAATAGTCTCCTGGATGCAATTTACAGATTTTTCTGTTCTGAGAAAATTCTACTAAATATACTGAAAAAATATTTATTACGTACCTACATAATAAACAATTAAATATCAACATTTTATTTATTTTCCGCTACGAATTTAGATTTTCCAGAAGTTTTTCAGACAGATCAGATCAGAATTTCGAATTCCAATAATTTTACATAATAAAACGCGGATAAATTTAAATTTTCAGTTGACGTCAAGATATTTCTGTATTGTATGATGTGTTGCAGTGAATAAATAAAGGGTTTACAAAAAAATAGAAAATTGATTTGTCAACGAATTGAATATTATGATTGGTGATTGTATTTAATCAACGAGGCCGTCTAATTAAGCCTTTTAATTTTCAGTACGTTTTATTCAAAGGACTTTTTTTACTTTAATAATTTAACCTACTGATATTATATTTTAAATGTCTAATGCTCAAAAAAATTATCACTTTTATATTCTGATAAAAAAAGTATTCTATGAAAACGATACTGTTAAAAAGTATCGAAGCAATACTGAAATTACAAATAAAATTTCAATAAACGTTATCAATTATAAATCTCGAGCGGTTATTTACTCTCAATCATAAAATATTTATTTTGTTCAATGAAAAGCATATTTTTTAAAATTTCCGCCTCCGTGTTTAATTATTAAAATATCTCCCTTAGTGCTTTTAAGCTAATAATATTTTGAGGCCCTTTAAGATACCTTCCGAATTTCCTTTACCTGAAGCTTTACAAAGTTGAACACTTTCAAACATCAAAGCATTAGAAGAAGAATATTTTAGGCCCGAGTAAATTTTAATTCTTTGCAGTTATTTATTTCAAAAATATATGCTGACTGACCACGCCTCTGTTTTAGAAAACAGTGATAGAGGAAGATGAATAATATCCTCATACAGCAAGAGTATTTCCATACGACGACCCTGCCTATGTTATCTTTACTCGACTGTGGCATAGGAACTCGGTTCTGTCAAGTTGGCGGAAATGTTTACTAGGTATGTAAAGTGACAGATATTGTTATACAATAGTAAAGAATATACGAGCATTTCAAATGTACTATTTTAACCACTGTCGATTTCAACTTGTTAAAATATTATTTATACATTTCAAAAATGCAATATCTTTATTTGGTCGTAATTGCAGACAAACTCATTAAAAAAGTGTCATTATTATGTTTGATTATAAAAATTAAATATATTTTTTTTGTAGTAGTGAAAGGGATTTTTTTATATTAATTATATGGCTTAAAAATGAATCCCATGGTTGAATGACGACAATAAAGATGTTGTTATAATACCGCTACTTGACCATAGATTCAAATAATATAAATGCATTATTTAAAATATATATTTACATATATGGTTTAAAATAGTTGTATCCAAAGCTGTGCATTATTTTCATGAAATGAAGCTACATCGTTTATTAGGCTTAAAAAAGTCGTAAACATATGATTATTTTCAGCTCACAACATAGTTCTATTCTTAAACTATAAGATAAGATAACTACTTAAAGATAAGATCAGCTTCATAATTCCAGATGAATAAAGGTATTTTGATACTTATTATCACACGAAATTATCACACTGCTTTACATATCCGTATAAACATGAATATTTTCAGCTTCCTACGTTTTTGGATTCCTGAGTCATGATCGAGTCCAAGAAGATAAGATTAGTATCATAATTCTAAGTGAATCTAGGTATCACAGGTCGTCAATTTATAATATATAAAGGAGTCTTTTATATGGAGGCGATTAATTTAGACATAAAATATTCTCCTTACATCACCTGTATGTATAATACTTACCTCTTCTGGCCAAAGCCTAAAATAATCCGTTAAGTCCAAGGCTTCAATTAGTTATAATAATAACCTTAAAATATCATATTTACCATCAATAAATTAATCTCATATTGTTAATATAAAAATGTTTCATACCTACTCCATCTTTCCGAAGGATATATAATATACATAAAGGGATTTGTATCTATGCGAAATTAATGTTTCGGTATATTCACGAGAAATAATTTAGCTAACCAAGTAATTGTCGATATTGAACTTTATTGATATGCAAAAGAATGATCTTTCAATAATACCGTACGTAGCTTATTATTTTAATAATCGTAGATATTAATTGATTTATAATTAATTAAACTAACGATACCATAAATGATATTAATTAATACTAAAGCTGTAATTACTTTAATGTGAAGCAGTTGAATTTCGAGTTTGTTTATTTTGAACAATAACATTTTTTGCCACCGTTTATTCTCATTGGACGCAAAATCATATAGCTGGAATTGTGCTCGAATTTCTCAAAATAAATTCAGACACTATTACGTTATAAATAAGATGTTGTCTGGGGCATTCCGAGAATTTACTAAGAATTCCATTAAAACCAGATGTGACCGATATTCCCGGTCGAAGTACTCGATGGTAAGCACAGCAGGCGTGCGATAAAAATCTGCTGGCAAATAGTCAAAAGTCAGACACTTGCTTTCATCAAAGTAAAATTTATCACTCTTGAAAATTTCTCCTTATGCCAAAATTTTTGATCTCGTTGACACTTCTTTTCATTACAACTGAATTCTTGATTATTTGTATACGTAACGAATAAAGTGTAAAAATAAAAGACAGACTATTCTACGCATTGTTGTCAAGCAATCAGAAATGTTTCTTTGTGAAGTGTGAAGTTTGAGGAAATTTTAACAATAAAGGTGAAACATACACATAAATAAGTATCAGTATAGAAACAAATAAAGACTAGACATAAATTTATTTAATATTTATATATTCGCTGCCTTTAGTTATCTTTCAATTAAACCTAAATTAATTATTATTTACAATGGTTAACCATTATTTATGTCGTTAAATACCGCAACCATCTTTTAAAATTGTTACTTGTCTGGACCTAAAATCACAAATATAAAATATAATAATGTCGTTAACAACGTATTTATCTACATTTTACAATAGTTAAATATTTAATACATAAATTTAGTAAAATATATATTAACCAAATATAACTGAACATTATACAGCCAGTTTTTAATTTAATAACTATTAATTTATTCTCTTCCCTTTTTTCTTACTATCTACATAAAGAGAGGCTGGTAACTGAGTGACAAGCAGTTTTAAGAACAACTTATTTTGAGATTAGCTCCATTAGGAGTTCATATGCTCTTCATTGGAGGCGGACACAGTTACAAATATATGTATGAGCCCTTGAAAGGTGAAGTGAGCCAAGCAGTATTTTATGAAAAAAAGAGTTAGTATGTTATAATATTCTACATGTCTCAAAGGATCGTTAAAGGGATGTGAGCACAGTTTATACACTCTGGAAATCAATCCACCAAAACACCAAGTACAAACGCGAAATCAAATATAAAAGTTTTACCATTTTACTACCTACTTGGCCCATTTCACTTTTTGAGAGCTCATATAAAACATAAAACATATTTAATTAAAATTAAATGCTTTCTTGCTTCCATTATAACTCATTGATTCTTATGTCATCTGTCAAAAACCATCACTTACATCAAGGGTGTCCAACCTTTTTTGCCCTGGGATCGATTTTTCAATCTCAAGTTTTCTCGCGATCGATTTCTTACATGATTCTTATGAGAATTTTTATTTAGTAGGGTTTTTCCCTTCTTAAAACACAGAAATGTTTATTTAAAATGCGAAATAAACATCATTAGATAGGTATGTGCTTACAAAGTAATTCAATTTTTGTATATTTTATATTTAAATTATACATTTTTTCGAAATTCACAGAAGCTTCCGGGATCGACCAAATTTTGGTTTGGGATTGACCGGTCGATCGTGATCTACCGGTTGGACACCCATGACTTACATATTACTGTTTTTTGTAGATAAATTAGATTTAGATTAGATTAGATAGATTTGTCTATATGAAATAAAGTGTATTATCATACAAATTGAAAGATATAATATTTAAAACTGTGTTAAATATATAAATAAACCAATAAATATTCAAAACACTGCCGTTTAAAATTGTGTCTATATTTAGGAATATAATCAACAATATAGCATATATTATTTTCAGAATAATTACCTGAAAACCATATATACATGTATTTATATCTTTGTGCTAAAATTATACTTTGCCCACGGCTGTATACACTTTCCTATGACTTTGAATTTCTAGAAGATAAAATGAAAAAAAATATATATTTCACTGTAAGAAAATTACTTAACAATCCATTATTTCTAATGTAAAAAAAGCTTTCATTTTACGCGTATTAATTAAATGTAACGAAATTTAAGATGTCTTATTTCGAACTGAATATCAATTAATAGTAAGCTGATAAACTTTTCCTAGAAAAAATCAGATTTGATTTGAATAAGTGCTTTTATAAAATACTCTCACATTTTTAATTTTCAATTTTTATTGTTTTGTCTGTGATTATTTAATCTTATTATAAATTATACGGATTTGATTGTTATAAATAAATTCTCTGAATGTACAATTTTTTTTAAAATTATAGTAAATTTACTATGTTCTTTATACTTATTAATTATAAAGCCAATTGAAACTAAAAATATTCTGTTTATAAAACGTAAGACAGAAGATTTCCACGAAAAGAGAAAGTTCTCTTCATTTTCAATGGGCCTCGTATCGATTTACTCACCTGTAATGTGTGTGCTCTTTCCGAGAGATAAATAAAAAAACTTTTTTCATTTCTCTTCTTTGGAAATCAGGGCAGGGCGTACATTTCTAGCGCCGCGACTCTGATGTCACTTGCCTTTGTCCTAGGGGAAGAAACAAACTGTCAAAATAAAACATTCACCATAATATTACTCTACAAGAATTCACAATATTACCCCACGAAAAATAGGGGATGGGAGGCCTATTCACAATTCGAATAAAATACTTCGCTCCCATTCAAGCATCCGGTGAGATTCAAAGACATATAAAAGAAAAGATAAGCGATAAAAATAGTGAGAAGCATTATCAGCACTGGCATGATGATTTTATTAAAAACACGAACGTTCACGAAAGTTTTTTTACGTCTATTCCAAATCAAATATTGTAACAGTCGAATAAACCCAATCTTCCTGTGAACAAATAAAATATGTCTTTTGATATGATTGAAGAATTGAAGGAAAAAGTAAATTATTTTGCACCACCGCAACACAATATTATTAAATCTTCTCGATGCATATTTATTTAAAGTAGGTACGATTTGTTTTTTTTCCAATCCTCTATATTGCACCAATTATCACAGTTTTAGTCAATACGTATAAGGAAGAAAATTATTATTATTTTATCCTTAAATAAATAAAAGTTAATTCACGTAACGTTGAGGAAATTCATTGTCGATTTTTGATGACTTTTTATTGTGTATAATTAATAGGTGATTTTGAACAATTGATTATTCTGTAGAAGCTTCTAGCTAGACTCTGAAATTGAGATGCATTTCCATCTAGCTGCTAGAGGGAAACGCGTCTCAATTTATCGTATTGGTGTTAAAAATCAGTTATAAAAAAATAAATATTTTAAATATAATACGTTTCTCAATTTTTCATTCCCACGGAACTTTAGATGAACAATGTTGATAGTTATTAATTCTAATAAGATTTATAATGGCTACAAAATTTGAATACGTTATTTAAAAATTCTAGCCAGTTCTGTAACGTGACACACCCATGGCCGGATTTTGTGTGGGCGGTTGCTTGTGACAATTTTGAGCATTTTCAATGTGAAAAAATCTTCCCGTGTTATGTAAAATAATCTTCTTTTGGGAACAATAACCTCCAGCCGCACCAAAATTTTGAGATGCTGCAGAAAAAGATGCCAGGGTGATTTACATTATTTCACAAAAGACTAAATTATTCTCATCGAGTTGGCGATTTGCAAATATTGAATTTTCTCTTGGCAGGTTTTGGTTTAACAGAGGCGTTTTTATATTGAATCCATTTTCCCGATTCGGAAAAATGAATCCGCAAAATTACTTAGAAATATGATGAAAACACGATAGCAAATTTAATGAAATGGTATTCCTTCTTAGACAATTCGTTATTGTTGTTATTCACTGCGCCAGTTAAAGGAATTATGAATTCCTTCCGTTTTTTAATATTATATGTAAATAACTAGTTTCTTTCAGGAAGTATTTTCACCTGATTTGAATGTTTTTTTTTAATTTTACGTTTTTTAATATCTTGCAAATGATTTTAAATATCTTCATATGGGTTTTCAGTAATATAAGTATTTATATATGTTTATCAATTATTATGTGTTCAATTATCAATTACATTTTAAGCAAATACAAAAATGAAAATCGATATGAAGTTGTGAGTGAATTAATATTTAAAAAAAAACCCGTATTTCATTGTTTAATACATCTAAAAACAAATTTGTACTTCGCAAATAAAAAGTCTAGAAATATTGTTTTTGCCTTTGAAATATCCAGTATATGTTGAAACATACAAATAAAACGTAAAGTAAAGCGTATTCGCTGTTTGTCAGACATTTATTTTGAAATAATAAATACAGTGGATAAAGTAATAAGATGCGGTGAAAAAATACCAATCGGACCGTTTGTCGAAAAACCTAGAAGGAATCTCTAGAAAAAAACAAAATACTCATCAATCAACGCGTTGCAAAGGGCAACAACAATAAATAATCATGCATTTTTCGGAGCAACTTCATAAATAAGCTTAAAGGCTGCCTAAGAAAATTTGAGAAAATCTGGTCATTTGTAGAATTTTGAAATAGTGACAATATATATGTACGTATATGTTTTTTACCATGTCTGCTTTCAACGTAAAACATTTTATCTTAACAGAAGTTTTTCTCCGAGAACTGCGTGTTATACAGTTTCTCAATCACAAAGGTAGCAATTAAAAGATTGATTCCTATTTTTATATAATTATAGATACATACTTGTACTGGATCGTTACCAAAATTATCCGAACACAGTGTAATATTTAGTATTGAACAAAACCGCAAGAATACTGTCTCTTTACGAGCTTAAACATACCGCGCCCATTCCATATAATTTAATGTATTAAATATGTTGACATTAGATTTAGGATTCTCTCATACAGAATGTAAACAGTCGGCATAATATTTAACAAGTCTTCGATACGCCTGTTACAACACAAAGCTATCTCTGGTAATGATTTTAACAATTTTCTGAAAATGGTATATTATCACAAGTCTTTGTTAAGATTCACTTTTCTAGTGTTTTTTTCAATTAATAATTTACTTGAAAAGATGTTCATTTCTGGCAGCGCCAATTGTTGCGGCTGAGTGCTCAATTTCTATAGCTACCGGTCTACTAATTAGAATATTCGTGCATTGATTGATATGATATTGTTTTATTATTTCGTTAATATGAAAATCCTTACGATGAAAACTTGGGTTGCATATGGCTATCCATTTAAAAAATCTTCTTTTCTTATCTTATTAGTAAATATATATTAAAATTTTAAATGAAATTTAGGCGACGATCAGTTAAAAATAAAATGAATATTTTTAAAAATTCTCGATTGCAATTTAATATGATCTCCTTTTTAACATACATTATTTTAAGATGTTTTTGTCTGATATTGTTTATATTTTTTATGTTGTGCTTATTTTTAAATTTTATAAAAGTACATACATGAAACAAAAATTGTTCTTAAAAAAAACCTATATTAAAATTAGCAGTCAACATCTTACTAGTGAACAGCGATCAACAAATTTGAGGAGAAAACATTCAAAAAGTGATATCAGTTCTGATAGTCCATAATAAAATCTATGAATAGAAATCAATTGTGATTGTTATTGAAGTGTTCAAAAAAGGTTTTTTTTCTATGAAAATTAAATCATAAAGTTGACACATTCAAGCAAACCGTGTTTTCTCCGACACTGAAATCATTTCCCAAGCTCTATGTTTGTGTGGCAAATTTCAAAAATTTGAATGTTTGCTCCTCATTGCTTTATTCCAGAACTTTCATGTTGAAAATAAAACATAAAATTCCATCTACTTTATATTGTAAAATAATAAGAATAAATATAACTCTGTGACAACAAAACTATTATTTTATTTATATATTTAATATGTGTAGTTGTTTTACAATTAATAAGCCATTGAAACTTGTGTATATTATCTATATCATATATAAGATATGTGTAAAAAAGATCAACTTCTTCAAACATATAACATTGAGCAACCGGCAATACGGAGTGGTTTGGCATTGAAGGAAAGTCGCAAATATGTTTGACTAAACATTCACTAAACAAAGACCGTATCTGCTTTTTTATTCGAACCCTTCCATTTGTTGGTTTATTTTTCAAAGTCATTCGATTGAAACGAAACCAGTGGTAGTCCAGCGACGTTTTCATTTCAACATTATAACTTACAGCCCAACCTTATTATTTTGGCCTTTTTTATTTTCGGAACGCAAAAAAAATAAAATTTACTTATTTTCTTTTCATATTATTTATTCAGTATAATTTAAATACTAATGAACATTTAAAAAATATTTCAGGAAGAAATTGGTTTGTTTTATTGAAAAGGTGTTTTTTTTTGTTGATTATTTTTAGTTAAAACATTAAAAACCTACAAAGGTAATCTTAATATAAATAAAAATATGGATGACAGCCAAAACAGAAAAGAAAAATTAATTTCACACTTATTTCAAGTGATTTTTTGCTGAAAAACTTTTTGAATTAAAATCTTTTACGAGATCCGCGTCCATTTCTAGCATTGACATATTTTTTTACGACACTAGAACATAAAATTGTTTTCAAATTTAATTATCAAAACTCTAAAAGTATTATTTCCTTTACTTAGCCAGAACAGAACGTTTAAAGTACGCTAAGAAAAGGTGAGTTGTATGAATTTAATAAAGAGAATTCTTATTATCATGAAAGAAATAATATTTTTGTGCTCAAAAACTTCATTTTAAAAATCATTTTTCTTTAAATAATATAACCAAAACCCAAGAATAATGTCTAACCCTATGTGAACTTGACATAACATTAAACTTAATGAAACTATCACACAAACGCTATTTTTTACGGTTTCAACGATTTATTAACCTTAAGCAAGACGGATTCGCTTGAGATTGTATCAATTGACAGCCATTTATTTTATTCTTTCGGTCAAATGAAATGCTAGAATAAGGTTAAAGTAAGTGCTTCTTTAAATCAATCTAAGAAAAATGTTTTCAATCAGTAGAGTTGTTAAATACCAACTTGCGAGCATTCATTATTACCCGAAATGTGAATAAGTCATAAAGAAACCATATCCACTTAAAATGTGGAATATATGAAGATATCTCTACAGCTGCTAGCTGAACTGCTAATTAGCCAATCACTACATTGTTAAGTAAGGATAGTATGAATATATTTAGATAGTGAGAACGTCAGTTACGATTAGCTAATCGCTCTCACTACATTTCGGGATTACCATAACCTTAATTACTCACTCAGATAACGTGCAGTATTGGAATATATTGCTGCGGAAACCCCCTTACCCTTTATTACTCTCCGTTTTATCTGTCAGGTCAGGACCTGGATCAGCAGAATTATGAAGAAAAAGACACCACGGCGCTCACGGTGAAAGAACTTCTAAAACGTCTGTTCGAGCCGAGTCTGGCCGTCCTCTTTAAAATAATAGAAAAAAATGAGTACATAATTATAAAAAGTATATTTTTTAAATATAATATAATGAAATATATTATATTATACTTATCAACAACAAAATAGCACAAAAAACTAGAGGTTAACTACTCCAAACATCGCCATTTATTCAACCAAAAAAAAAAGATATTCATTTCTAAAATCCTCAAAATAGGTAAAGGTTAATTATCAACACCATAATTATTTACTATTCGATAATCAAATTGTCAAAAACGATTATCTCCAGTTATACGGATTATACAAGAAGTTAATGAATGAATGTGAGGGGTAGACCTTATTTATTCTGTCGATAGCGTTTGTGGAAGGCAGACTGGATATAAACAACGAACGTTGGTACGAAACCACCTATTACGCTCCGTTGTAATGATCAGGTGATTGAATAATATGGAAATTGAAAATCACATGCCAAGCTTGTAGCCGCGTGTCAAACGTAATCGGTTTCAGTTGCAGGCGTGTGCCCCAATACAGAGAAATTAAAGATTGATGAATTCGTGTTTTAAGACATGTATGTGACATTAAAAACGAAATAAGTTTTGAATTTGTATTTAATTTGATATTAAAAACTTCTGAAATGAGAATATTAAAATACATTTTTGGCTGACTGAAAAAATGGCGATTTCAGACTTTAGAGTCTAGTTCAGCCATACTCAACCATTTTTTCCTCCGGGCCGCATTCCGATATTTGCTTCTATACGTGGGCCGCAACATATTTATGGTAATACTCCTTTTTTTTTATCTCACCGAGGAATTTGAAATCCTCGATTTGGTTAAGAAGTTAAAGAGCTTACTGGGCCGCAAGTTGAGCATGGCTGGTCTAGATCAAGGCTTAAGCTCACAGTCAAAATTTGCTGCCTTTTGTCTGAATATGTCTATACCAATCTATAAATAAATTTGCAAAGAAACTTAAAGACCACTTAGGAGGTTATGTTAGTTAATGGAGAAAACTGTCTCTCAGATCGTGCCATAATTCTACAGTCGTCAATTCCTGACAATTTTTTTAAATGATTATATCATGTTTGACGATCTTTCAAAAATCGCCGACTAGTAGCACCTAAAAAAATATTCAATTTCTTCAGATACCCCTCTGAATTCTATTGATAAAGACACACTAGAAAATCACTTGGCACTTCCACGTGTTTTTGTATTTCAGTTGATACCTATAGAAAACCTTTAGACAGGCAAGGATCATCTTTTGTCATTTTAAACTATGTTTTTTTGGAGAGCTCTCAGAAGCCCATCGAGACTAACCAAATACGTTAACACCCATCCCAGAACTGCATTTTTTATATTCTCTATTTTGTGTCTTGTTTTTTTAACTTTCTTTTGTCTATACAAGTTCATTCGGTAAGTGGATATATTTTTGGAATAGTTTCTACAAAAATTGCTTTTTACTCAGTTGCTCAGTCTATTTTAGTGCGTAGAGATATAAAAATAGGGCTAAGAGAGGACTGACTAGTGGTAAAATTTTTGCTCTCGCTTTGCCCCGTTTTTTAGGAAAGGGTGGATTAAGAAATGGTAATTGAAGACATCATATACATCCACGCATACATAAATCTATAATTCGATTAAAAAAACATTATATAAAAACCAGGGCTGTGTAGTCGGAGTTGTGGAGTCGGACTGCTTAAACTGGAGTCTGATGACTTCGAATCCTTTTAAAAATAATTGTATTCAAATTTCCAGGGTCAAAAGTTTCACTATTGCATGCTACTAAGCCTAAACAAATAAACTATGATTGGAGTCGAATCCGTCTTGTTTCTTCACAGCTTTACAGCCCAGATAAAAAATGTCCGTACTGCGATTCGAATCCGTGGTTTCCGTGTTAAGGCCAAGGACGTTGACCACTAGGCCATGCTGCTGGAAATGAATATTATTAGTTTATTAAATATCATTAGTAAAAGATTTTTACCAACGCATTAAATATTTTGATATTTTAAATCAAATGAGATCAACTCGATTAAAGGTTTAAAGTCACTCGAGAAGAAAAGTCGTCAAAAACACTAATGACGCATTGTTCAAATAGTATTTGTAATTAACTTTATCAAGACTTTTTGGATGAATGAACCCAGTACTACCTAATTGTTATGGTTTCTCTCTTGCCATAATACCATAGACACCAACAACTACTACGTTTAAAAAAAAATGTAATGCATCATTACAAAAAAAAGCATGCAAGAGAAACTAAAATATATTTTTGTAAAAAAATGCCTGTTAAGTTATGTACAATAAAAACTATTTTAGATCATATTGTTTTGTCGCAACAGCATCATTCATTTTTTAAATCAGTTAAAATATTCGTAATGTTTGAAAAACCAACAGAATAAGTAAGATATAAAAAAACAATACATACTAACAAATATATTACATAAACACAATGAGTTTTCGGGTAAAACTAAATCATAGAAAATAATATATTCTTGATAAGTAATCAAAGTAAAATATATTACAAACATTCTAATATTTTATATTAAATATTTTAAATTAGTGTATTAGTGAGCAAAACTCTCGTTGAGGAAGTGAGTTATTAGTACATATAGATTATTATAAATACATTATCACCAAAATGTGGCAATATCATAGCATGTTTACATTGTATCAAATCTCTGTTTATATATCCGTATTAGAATCAATTCATCGTTAAAAGCAAACATGATATTATATATATATATAATTATATAAATACGGTTTTGTAAATACATTATCGAGTAAACGATTTTTATAATTGAATTTCTACAGTCACGGATATGTTCAACTGGTTTCGTCAAATTTGTTCAATTTAATAATGGAAGCCATGAGTTTTCCGATTCATCAATTGAACTCTTCACATACTTACGATACCCGAGATGTACGCCTGAGTACCATTTGACCAGAAAACTGTAGCGGCCTATAAGATTTATATATTGAATAACAAAATATTAAAATACGTTCCGTTAAATAACAAGATAACATTTAAATGAAAATACAATTAAAAAAAAACCCCCGTTTCTTCTGAACTGATATAAGTGTTTTCATTGTCAGGTACTTAAAGTGTATTTTACTGTATTATATATCTTCTAAGACGGCTAAATTAAATGTCAAAAAATTATTCTGACAATGGCGCAAAGTAGCAAAAGCTGTCAAGCGATTGAATAATTCTTGTAAAACTAAATCCTTTGTTATAGTTGGGCCCATTAGAGGTGAAGTGAGCCAAATAGTAAAATGGTCCAATTACATCATTTAATATTGAGCATCTGACTTACAACTAATTTTCGATAAACAGTTTTTTTTCATTTTATGCTCCAAATTATCATTTATATATTGGTAATATTGATGTAGCTAAAAAGTATTAACTCTAATGGTATAACTTTTTCTTGGACTTAATTATTATCACATATTTACTTGGTGCTTTGGTGAATTGCATATTTTTATTTAACTGAGATAACACTTTACAGATTACTTCACTTGTACGATACTTTATGACGTGTAGAATAATACAACGAATCTAACTCTAAAATACCACTTGGTTCACTTCACCTCTAATGGGCCTAGTTATACATATACAAATAAATGCAAATAAAATCGATCTAGGATTATTGAATAATTTATGAAGTTGTTGAAATAATTTTAAAGCAGTAAAACTATGTTTTAATCTTTACTTATTACAACTTAGAACAATAAGTTTACGGGTACTCTGTATATCGGTTTAATCTAAAACGAGGCAAAGCTTTTCTAGCTAGCGAAGCACAAACTCCAATACAAACTGCTATCCAACGTCGTACCAAGTAAGATTAATGACAAAAATGGTCTTCATGAATCTGCAATAATTTTTAAAGATAAAATTCTTTTTGGTCAGACTAACAGAGGGAGAGAAGAGAGTCAATGATCGAATGGCCCTTCATATCGAGTTTATCAAGGCGAGTTTAAGTGTCATGTTCAATTTTTTTATGGAAGGATAATATATATTATTTTTAATACATATAATCTGTCGAGTAGAGAAACGGCGTAAACGATAATGACCTTTATTACTTTAATCGCATACATCGTAAGATGTGACATTGGTTTTTCAAATCAGAAAAAAGTAAAACATGTTTTTATGCCACTTTTTTATAGTTTGACAAGCGTTAATATTACAAAAAAAAACATCAAAGACGTGTGTCATTCGTCAACAAATGAATAAAAATGATCAAAAATGAACCAAATTCACTAGTTTACTTTTATATAAAAACAAGAATCGTTTAACTCATATTCTTAAGTTCTTGCAAACAAATCTAAATTAATCAATAATAACAAACACACAAAAAAGTACTTGCATAAAAGATTTGGTTGTTTGAAAGTTTTGGTGATGTATACATATTAATTAAGATTTTTATTTTTTACATTAAAAATAACGTATATATTGACTCGAATATTATGTATATGTATGTGTCTATTTATGATAAAAATAATATATTAAGTGAATGACTGATGTCACTATTTTTTAAAAAAAATAAATATGATATATTGGTTCAACCAAACTCTACAATGACGAATTAAAAATGACTGACAATAGAAACGTAGAATAAATAAAATTATTACATTTTCTTCTTCTTTTCGTTCTCTTAATATAAGAAAAGACACTTTTCATTGTAATGATGATTATTTAAAGAAGACCGCATTAATTTTCAGAAAGTTATTTAAGAAGATAAATAATAAAACATCGTCTTTCAGAACTTTCCAGTCTAAATGTAGTAAAACTTCAATATCATATCGACTGTGGAAAGGAAAAAGGACTTAACCCACACAAACCAAATTTTACAGGAGGCACGAAAAACGTTTTTTAAATGATTTTTAGCCCGAGTCAAAATATTAAATAGACATAACCTTGAAGCGCATACAGTTTAATAAACCGGTGTTTTATTTACGCTATTCGATAAAAAATAAAAAAGTTATTCAACAAAAACCAATAAAATTGATGGTTACGTCTTTTTTCCTCGACAAAAATGATCGGCCCCACTGAACTTAAGCAGCTTACCGCCTTTTTCCTCGCCAATTTTTAAATGACTTGATAATAAATGAAGACATACTATGGCACGATGACAGCTAGGAATTTGAATGACAATGAAAAATGTGTACAATAATCATTTAAAAGGTACAAAAAATAAATCTAAATAATAAAATATTGATATAGTATTGTAATAGCTACTACTTTATTATATTATCTCTAGTTGAATATCCAGAACGTCTTCCGACTTATTCATGACCTTGTTTGTATTCCGCATGGTACTTCTTCGGGATTACATAATTCCACATCCATAATAATATTATCATCAATATCTCCATACAAGCTGTTAATCACAGAGAACATCTTCAGAATATGCGCACATCAAATTTGAGAATTAATATAGAAATAATGTTGGTTATAGTTATAACATGAGTCCACTAACAGCGTGCGGCTAGTGAAATTTAAGCACATTGAATTATGGCAACTATTGCTATTTTACTTTCAATTTCAAAACATAAAGTTGAGACATAGTTTATCATACACTATGCATCAAAAAAGAAGAGGAAGTATATATCAGTATTTAATATTTATTCCATTTTACTTGCAGTGTAATCTGAACTATCCTTAAAAGTTATTTGCCAATTAATAAAATATTTTGCATCGGAAAATACAATAAATTCATTAAAGCCGTGAATAATAAAAATATTCACCCATTACATTGATTTGAATCATAAATACAAGTGAATTTAAAACAGTTTTATCAAAAACATTGACACTACACGACACTTAACCTAAAAACCGCACGGTGGTGTTTTTGATAAATATACCAAATATTATGGTAATTTTCTCAATTGAGATTAACACGAGATCATTGATCTATGATTTAAAGCATATAATGGTAGAAACAGGGTTGTTTTATAACAATTTAAATACAATTTACGATAACCCTTTGTAAAGGTGACATACAAATTTGAATACGTAATATTAAACACTTAGCTTTCTTATTTGTTTTGTTTATGACATCCAAGTTGTCACCACACATCTTTAGAATATTTTTGCTCCTTTATGTTGCCATTGTTATGTTATAATTTATATTTAAACAATTACTTTCATAAAGATCGTTGATATATGACTTTACCGGTAGAAGAGTTAGCAAAAAATTTAAGTGGCTTAAATCTTCTCGGTGGTCAAAACTGACACAAACGGCCGGCAGAGGTTGGTAAAACTGCAACGATTCCCATACATTTACGATGTAAGCTGCGTACCGCTTTTTTCCTCGCCGTAAAATCTTACCTCAGCGACTAATAATGTCATTGATGTGGTTTAAGTCCTTTTTCCTCGACAAAAATTTCACAGGCCCTCCTTTTTAAAAAATGAAAAGCTTAATTTAGATATTAATTCGGCATTTATAGCTTATATCCTTTTGGTGGAACATGTATTAAGTTGTATACATAGTGATTATCGAATAAAAGCTATATTGAAAAAACTGAGGGTTAAGTCCTTTTTCCTTTCCACAGTCGATATTATAATAAATATATTTGTAAGCAGGTTCAAAATACAACTAAATTGATGAAAATTGCTTAGAAAATATTGACAAATACTGCACAAAATATACTGTTTGCTTTAACTTATTAGGAAGCATTAAAAAATATAATGATTATATACTTTTGTAAGGAAACGTCTATAAATTATTGGGGACTACTCCACGCTAAAAAAATATTTGTTTGTAAGAAAATCTGACAGCGATTGTCGGTTAGCTATTCATATAATGTTTCAGTAAACGTTTTTACATAATTCATCTTTTTCCAGCGAAAATATGCCGAAAATATTCGTGACCTGGTTTCAATGTTTTTTGTGCATCCAAAGATTGAACGAAGGCTTTCAAACAGAATTATGAGGTAATTTTTAATGATTTTAAGTTTCCTCGTTAAAAAAATAGACGAAAAGTTCCGGGTTTAATTAGCATACTAATGAACTGTCACAATTAGTTAACGCACACTTACTATAAAACAGTAATTTTATTATTGAGAAATATGATTTAAATAATTGTGCATTGTGTAATACATATTTCAATTGTTATATAAGTTTTTAAGAGTATAGATTTTTGGTAGTAAAAACACAATATTTCTTTGTACTTCATTCCACTTTATTAATTTGGTTAGGACCAGTTTCGCTCATTGCGAGCATTTTCAACTGATAAGAAAAATATGTAAACAGTGCTATTTATACTAATTTAAATTGAAATAAAATGTGTAAGCAACTATTAACAATAAAAAGGATTTACAAATTACATTATAATTACACAAAATTAAATGCTTAACACCTATAACATATAATTAAAAAATCATCAAAGACTATATAACATCAATTATAAGCGGAAAATGATGCCAATTATAAACCCAATTAAAATTTGGGATTTTTTTAACAAAGTGAAACTCTACATTACTAAAGTAAATAACTTAATGATGTTTTTGTGTTTTTTCTGCTTCCAAGTAATAAGTCTGCGTACTTGAGTTAATTGTTGATATAAAATGAAATTTGATATAAAGGTTTTTTACGAATAAACGAAAACTTGATCCTAATCATTAAATTATAGAATCACAAAATGGAGTTTTTTTTCCATTCGCAGAGTGGGAGTAAAATAAGAACACTAATATAACTCATTATTTATACTGATACGATATAATTTATTGGCATAAGCTCTTACTACAACTTTTGGGATGACAAAAGCAGACATTTAAAAATTTTAGTTGAATTAATTGTGTTTCATTTTTTTCATCATATAACTAGTAATATCGATTGTTTGATTGATTATGACCTTAAATGGCAACACTGTTTTTCGATAACCAAAGCGATTTTTGTTTCTTTCTTTCTTGCTTTTTGGGACACGAACCGAACACAACGTGTGTGGGGAACACTTCCCGTCCTGGAACTTGCTTCCAGTGACCTTCAATTTAGAGTTACTTGTGGCTTTTTTTGTGGTTTTGTGTGATACGTTATTCATAGAATAGCGTATCGAAAGACTAGACGTCCGAGATGAAAGAATTGATATTTTTCCATCTCGACGAAAATTAAAATTCATTTTGTTCTCTGTCGCGCGAGGACGTAACTATAATTTCCTCTTAACTTTTATAAAAGCGAATCAAATTAAGCAATTCATTAATTTTTAAAATATTTTTTTACTAATCCTCCGTTTTTGTTAGTGCTTTTATTTAATTCAGAGAACTCTTATTATTCTGAACCCTTTATTATTGTTTCAATGGAGTAATTCAACATATTTTTTTATTAACAATTTGAAAACTTTGAATATTTTAATGTTATATTACGATGAACTTTTACAAAGTGAATGCCAAATCTATCTAAAATAACAATTGTTTATATGCTCCATTTCGCAGCCATAAATGCTCTAGGTTAGAAAACAACTAAATAACTAAATTTTAATTTGAAAACATACATTATATATACATTTTTTTAACTTTTTTTAACTGTGTAGTTTGATAGATTTTATTACATACTACAAACAATCCTTATTTACATAATAAATTATTTTCACAAACTAACATCACGCGAATCAAAATAAGTAAACTTCCTCATTATGCCTTTTTAGTTGAATAAGTAATTTAAAAACATTTAAATATTAATTATACTATTAAATTGTTTGTATTTTCAAACATTCATTCTGCGAAATTGTATTCACAATTTATTTATGAAGTATTACGCCCGAACATATTTTACGTTTATTGATCACAATTTACGGCATATTTATACAGTGACCCAAAACTCTTTGTCGTAAACAGAATAAATAAAAGAGAAGGCGTTTTTTCGCAATCATCAGAATATTGTAAGACCCATTAAAATAGAGAACAGATATAAGACGGGGGTATTTTATTATACTCAAGTTATATAATGTCTTTTCCACCCACATTAAAATATTATAACCATTTTGAAACCGGCATAGAAGTAAAATCTTTTTTGGTCCTTCCGCAAACAGATAAACTTATTCAAACGACATATTTTTTTTTTTTTTTTTTTTAAACCATGTCCGCTCCCAATGTGGAGCATATGGACTCCTAATGGAGTTTATCTCAACAGAAGTGTTTCTACGAGAACTGCTTGTTACTCAGTTGCTCAACCTCTCTTTTTTCAAAGAGAGTAAGGATAGAAGAATAGGGCTAGGACAGGATTAGTGGTAAGCTAATCGCTCTCGGTACGCCCCGTTCATAGGATAGGATGGGTGAAAGGGGGGAATTCAAAACATCACATACATCCATGCCTTTGAACAGAAATTCATAAATTGATTGAAAAATCAATTTATAAAAACTGTTTGTACCGTTAACGACATATTAATCATCGATATCCAGGTAAGATATTAATATTTTCTAAAAATCTTACTTTGAATTTTTTATAAGTTCAAGAAATATGTAAATAAATAAGTATATAATATTATCTTGCTAGGTAAACGAAAAGATAAAAATATTATTTTATATCCAGAAACACTTCTTCCTGTCTGATTCTTTTTAAAAGAAGATATTGGCCCATATAAATAATAATATGATTGATGAGTTTTAGGTTTTCATATCGTTTTACTATATGTGTATCTTCAAAAAATATTGGTACGTTGTGTTACGAGAACAAAATTTTAAAAAAAAAGTAAAAAGGATTTAACGTATGTTGATTATTCTACAACTATTTAAATCAGGCTTACGCAACCTTTTTATTCAAGTGGGTTCCTAAACATTTTTTAATGGGTTTGGGCCGCAGCGAAAAATTAAATTTAAAGTCGACATTTAACAAAAAGTGTAGTGTACAGTTCAACAGCAAATGCAATCTTTGTAACAGATTAAAAATAAAAAAGTATTTTAGTTCTACAGTTTTTAATAATTTTATTCGTTGATAGCTATTTCGGCTTGCGCCATCGTTTGTCTTTGGAGAGTTGAGACTTATAATAAAGAGTTACTTATACTTAATACTTGAAGTATGAAACCGCGAAGCCATATATAAATTTCTATCAAAAAGCAATTTTGAAAAACTTTCTCGCCAATCTATTGTGCGAAAGTACTTTTTTTTTAACTTTAAGAACTAAAATATATGGGCTTTATTTTAATTTTAAGAACAAAAATCAAAGACCGCGGGTTGCATATCCCTGATTTAAATAAATAGCGGTTGTTATAGTTTACTTCTAATCCAGGATTTAAAGTGAATTCAAATAACTAAACAAATTATATAGCATTTGTTCAATTTCATAAATTATATAAATACAGAGATAGTACTTGAAATAAGCTTACTATATAATCAGTGATTGACATGTATTATAACAATTATCTAGATCAGCGATGTCCAACACGCGGCCCGCGGACCACATGCGGCCCAGTTGAAGATTTTCTGAGGCTCTATTGGAGTTTACAGCATTATACAAATATATTTTGCATTTTGTTATTCATAAATCTAACAAAACAAAGAAGTGACGTGAATTTGCCAAATTTATATCAGCATTTTGTGTATGACATCCAATTGATAGACACTTGACAGATGGGTCACAAATGGAGTTAATAGACCTCCAATCAAACATCGAATTAAAATGCATGTTTGAATAAAATAAACGTGAGTTTTATCAGAAATATATCCTCGAGGATAAATTTTAAATTTTTAAAAAAATGTATATATAATGTATGTTTTCAAATTAAAATTTAGTTATTTAGTTGTTTTCTAACCTAGAGCATTTATGGCTGCGAAATGGAGCATATAAACAATTGTTATTTTAGATAGATTTGGCATTCACTTTGTAAAAGTTCATCGTAATATAACATTAAAATATTCAAAGTTTTCAAATTGTTAATAAAAAAATATGTTGAATTACTCCATTGAAACAATAATAAAGGGTTCAGAATAATAAGAGTTCTCTGAATTAAATAAAAGCACTAACAAAAACGGAGGATTAGTAAAAAAATATTTTAAAAATTAATGAATTGCTTAATTTGATTCGCTTTTATAAAAGTTAAGAGGAAATTATAGTTACGTCCTCGCGCGACAGAGAACAAAATGAATTTTAATTTTCGTCGAGATGGAAAAATATCAATTCTTTCATCTCGGACGTCTAGTCTTTCGATACGCTATTCTATGAATAACGTATCACACAAAACCACAAAAAAAGCCACAAGTAACTCTAAATTGAAGGTCACTGGAAGCAAGTTCCAGGACGGGAAGTGTTCCCCACACACGTTGTGTTCGGTTCGTGTCCCAAAAAGCAAGAAAGAAAGAAACAAAAATCGCTTTGGTTATCGAAAAACAGTGTTGCCATTTAAGGTCATAATCAATCAAACAATCGATATTACTAGTTATATGATGAAAAAAATGAAACACAATTAATTCAACTAAAATTTTTAAATGTCTGCTTTTGTCATCCCAAAAGTTGTAGTAAGAGCTTATGCCAATAAATTATATCGTATCAGTATAAATAATGAGTTATATTAGTGTTCTTATTTTACTCCCACTCTGCGAATGGAAAAAAAACTCCATTTTGTGATTCTATAATTTAATGATTAGGATCAAGTTTTCGTTTATTCGTAAAAAACCTTTATATCAAATTTCATTTTATATCAACAATTAACTCAAGTACGCAGACTTATTACTTGGAAGCAGAAAAAACACAAAAACATCATTAAGTTATTTACTTTAGTAATGTAGAGTTTCACTTTGTTAAAAAAATCCCAAATTTTAATTGGGTTTATAATTGGCATCATTTTCCGCTTATAATTGATGTTATATAGTCTTTGATGATTTTTTAATTATATGTTATAGGTGTTAAGCATTTAATTTTGTGTAATTATAATGTAATTTGTAAATCCTTTTTATTGTTAATAGTTGCTTACACATTTTATTTCAATTTAAATTAGTATAAATAGCACTGTTTACATATTTTTCTTATCAGTTGAAAATGCTCGCAATGAGCGAAACTGGTCCTAACCAAATTAATAAAGTGGAATGAAGTACAAAGAAATATTGTGTTTTTACTACCAAAAATCTATACTCTTAAAAACTTATATAACAATTGAAATATGTATTACACAATGCACAATTATTTAAATCATATTTCTCAATAATAAAATTACTGTTTTATAGTAAGTGTGCGTTAACTAATTGTGACAGTTCATTAGTATGCTAATTAAACCCGGAACTTTTCGTCTATTTTTTTAACGAGGAAACTTAAAATCATTAAAAATTACCTCATAATTCTGTTTGAAAGCCTTCGTTCAATCTTTGGATGCACAAAAAACATTGAAACCAGGTCACGAATATTTTCGGCATATTTTCGCTGGAAAAAGATGAATTATGTAAAAACGTTTACTGAAACATTATATGAATAGCTAACCGACAATCGCTGTCAGATTTTCTTACAAACAAATATTTTTTTAGCGTGGAGTAGTCCCCAATAATTTATAGACGTTTCCTTACAAAAGTATATAATCATTATATTTTTTAATGCTTCCTAATAAGTTAAAGCAAACAGTATATTTTGTGCAGTATTTGTCAATATTTTCTAAGCAATTTTCATCAATTTAGTTGTATTTTGAACCTGCTTACAAATATATTTATTATAATATCGACTGTGGAAAGGAAAAAGGACTTAACCCTCAGTTTTTTCAATATAGCTTTTATTCGATAATCACTATGTATACAACTTAATACATGTTCCACCAAAAGGATATAAGCTATAAATGCCGAATTAATATCTAAATTAAGCTTTTCATTTTTTAAAAAGGAGGGCCTGTGAAATTTTTGTCGAGGAAAAAGGACTTAAACCACATCAATGACATTATTAGTCGCTGAGGTAAGATTTTACGGCGAGGAAAAAAGCGGTACGCAGCTTACATCGTAAATGTATGGGAATCGTTGCAGTTTTACCAACCTCTGCCGGCCGTTTGTGTCAGTTTTGACCACCGAGAAGATTTAAGCCACTTAAATTTTTTGCTAACTCTTCTACCGGTAAAGTCATATATCAACGATCTTTATGAAAGTAATTGTTTAAATATAAATTATAACATAACAATGGCAACATAAAGGAGCAAAAATATTCTAAAGATGTGTGGTGACAACTTGGATGTCATAAACAAAACAAATAAGAAAGCTAAGTGTTTAATATTACGTATTCAAATTTGTATGTCACCTTTACAAAGGGTTATCGTAAATTGTATTTAAATTGTTATAAAACAACCCTGTTTCTACCATTATATGCTTTAAATCATAGATCAATGATCTCGTGTTAATCTCAATTGAGAAAATTACCATAATATTTGGTATATTTATCAAAAACACCACCGTGCGGTTTTTAGGTTAAGTGTCGTGTAGTGTCAATGTTTTTGATAAAACTGTTTTAAATTCACTTGTATTTATGATTCAAATCAATGTAAACGATAATGACCTTTATTACTTTAATCGCATACATCGTAAGATGTGACATTGGTTTTTCAAATCAGAAAAAAGTAAAACATGTTTTTATGCCACTTTTTTATAGTTTGACAAGCGTTAATATTACAAAAAAAAACATCAAAGACGTGTGTCATTCGTCAACAAATGAATAAAAATGATCAAAAATGAACCAAATTCACTAGTTTACTTTTATATAAAAACAAGAATCGTTTAACTCATATTCTTAAGTTCTTGCAAACAAATCTAAATTAATCAATAATAACAAACACACAAAAAAGTACTTGCATAAAAGATTTGGTTGTTTGAAAGTTTTGGTGATGTATACATATTAATTAAGATTTTTATTTTTTACATTAAAAATAACGTATATATTGACTCGAATATTATGTATATGTATGTGTCTATTTATGATAAAAATAATATATTAAGTGAATGACTGATGTCACTATTTTTTAAAAAAAATAAATATGATATATTGGTTCAACCAAACTCTACAATGACGAATTAAAAATGACTGACAATAGAAACGTAGAATAAATAAAATTATTACATTTTCTTCTTCTTTTCGTTCTCTTAATATAAGAAAAGACACTTTTCATTGTAATGATGATTATTTAAAGAAGACCGCATTAATTTTCAGAAAGTTATTTAAGAAGATAAATAATAAAACATCGTCTTTCAGAACTTTCCAGTCTAAATGTAGTAAAACTTCAATATCATATCGACTGTGGAAAGGAAAAAGGACTTAACCCACACAAACCAAATTTTACAGGAGGCACGAAAAACGTTTTTTAAATGATTTTTAGCCCGAGTCAAAATATTAAATAGACATAACCTTGAAGCGCATACAGTTTAATAAACCGGTGTTTTATTTACGCTATTCGATAAAAAATAAAAAAGTTATTCAACAAAAACCAATAAAATTGATGGTTACGTCTTTTTTCCTCGACAAAAATGATCGGCCCCACTGAACTTAAGCAGCTTACCGCCTTTTTCCTCGCCAATTTTTAAATGACTTGATAATAAATGAAGACATACTATGGCACGATGACAGCTAGGAATTTGAATGACAATGAAAAATGTGTACAATAATCATTTAAAAGGTACAAAAAATAAATCTAAATAATAAAATATTGATATAGTATTGTAATAGCTACTACTTTATTATATTATCTCTAGTTGAATATCCAGAACGTCTTCCGACTTATTCATGACCTTGTTTGTATTCCGCATGGTACTTCTTCGGGATTACATAATTCCACATCCATAATAATATTATCATCAATATCTCCATACAAGCTGTTAATCACAGAGAACATCTTCAGAATATGCGCACATCAAATTTGAGAATTAATATAGAAATAATGTTGGTTATAGTTATAACATGAGTCCACTAACAGCGTGCGGCTAGTGAAATTTAAGCACATTGAATTATGGCAACTATTGCTATTTTACTTTCAATTTCAAAACATAAAGTTGAGACATAGTTTATCATACACTATGCATCAAAAAAGAAGAGGAAGTATATATCAGTATTTAATATTTATTCCATTTTACTTGCAGTGTAATCTGAACTATCCTTAAAAGTTATTTGCCAATTAATAAAATATTTTGCATCGGAAAATACAATAAATTCATTAAAGCCGTGAATAATAAAAATATTCACCCATTACATTGATTTGAATCATAAATACAAGTGAATTTAAAACAGTTTTATCAAAAACATTGACACTACACGACACTTAACCTAAAAACCGCACGGTGGTGTTTTTGATAAATATACCAAATATTATGGTAATTTTCTCAATTGAGATTAACACGAGATCATTGATCTATGATTTAAAGCATATAATGGTAGAAACAGGGTTGTTTTATAACAATTTAAATACAATTTACGATAACCCTTTGTAAAGGTGACATACAAATTTGAATACGTAATATTAAACACTTAGCTTTCTTATTTGTTTTGTTTATGACATCCAAGTTGTCACCACACATCTTTAGAATATTTTTGCTCCTTTATGTTGCCATTGTTATGTTATAATTTATATTTAAACAATTACTTTCATAAAGATCGTTGATATATGACTTTACCGGTAGAAGAGTTAGCAAAAAATTTAAGTGGCTTAAATCTTCTCGGTGGTCAAAACTGACACAAACGGCCGGCAGAGGTTGGTAAAACTGCAACGATTCCCATACATTTACGATGTAAGCTGCGTACCGCTTTTTTCCTCGCCGTAAAATCTTACCTCAGCGACTAATAATGTCATTGATGTGGTTTAAGTCCTTTTTCCTCGACAAAAATTTCACAGGCCCTCCTTTTTAAAAAATGAAAAGCTTAATTTAGATATTAATTCGGCATTTATAGCTTATATCCTTTTGGTGGAACATGTATTAAGTTGTATACATAGTGATTATCGAATAAAAGCTATATTGAAAAAACTGAGGGTTAAGTCCTTTTTCCTTTCCACAGTCGATATTATAATAAATATATTTGTAAGCAGGTTCAAAATACAACTAAATTGATGAAAATTGCTTAGAAAATATTGACAAATACTGCACAAAATATACTGTTTGCTTTAACTTATTAGGAAGCATTAAAAAATATAATGATTATATACTTTTGTAAGGAAACGTCTATAAATTATTGGGGACTACTCCACGCTAAAAAAATATTTGTTTGTAAGAAAATCTGACAGCGATTGTCGGTTAGCTATTCATATAATGTTTCAGTAAACGTTTTTACATAATTCATCTTTTTCCAGCGAAAATATGCCGAAAATATTCGTGACCTGGTTTCAATGTTTTTTGTGCATCCAAAGATTGAACGAAGGCTTTCAAACAGAATTATGAGGTAATTTTTAATGATTTTAAGTTTCCTCGTTAAAAAAATAGACGAAAAGTTCCGGGTTTAATTAGCATACTAATGAACTGTCACAATTAGTTAACGCACACTTACTATAAAACAGTAATTTTATTATTGAGAAATATGATTTAAATAATTGTGCATTGTGTAATACATATTTCAATTGTTATATAAGTTTTTAAGAGTATAGATTTTTGGTAGTAAAAACACAATATTTCTTTGTACTTCATTCCACTTTATTAATTTGGTTAGGACCAGTTTCGCTCATTGCGAGCATTTTCAACTGATAAGAAAAATATGTAAACAGTGCTATTTATACTAATTTAAATTGAAATAAAATGTGTAAGCAACTATTAACAATAAAAAGGATTTACAAATTACATTATAATTACACAAAATTAAATGCTTAACACCTATAACATATAATTAAAAAATCATCAAAGACTATATAACATCAATTATAAGCGGAAAATGATGCCAATTATAAACCCAATTAAAATTTGGGATTTTTTTAACAAAGTGAAACTCTACATTACTAAAGTAAATAACTTAATGATGTTTTTGTGTTTTTTCTGCTTCCAAGTAATAAGTCTGCGTACTTGAGTTAATTGTTGATATAAAATGAAATTTGATATAAAGGTTTTTTACGAATAAACGAAAACTTGATCCTAATCATTAAATTATAGAATCACAAAATGGAGTTTTTTTTCCATTCGCAGAGTGGGAGTAAAATAAGAACACTAATATAACTCATTATTTATACTGATACGATATAATTTATTGGCATAAGCTCTTACTACAACTTTTGGGATGACAAAAGCAGACATTTAAAAATTTTAGTTGAATTAATTGTGTTTCATTTTTTTCATCATATAACTAGTAATATCGATTGTTTGATTGATTATGACCTTAAATGGCAACACTGTTTTTCGATAACCAAAGCGATTTTTGTTTCTTTCTTTCTTGCTTTTTGGGACACGAACCGAACACAACGTGTGTGGGGAACACTTCCCGTCCTGGAACTTGCTTCCAGTGACCTTCAATTTAGAGTTACTTGTGGCTTTTTTTGTGGTTTTGTGTGATACGTTATTCATAGAATAGCGTATCGAAAGACTAGACGTCCGAGATGAAAGAATTGATATTTTTCCATCTCGACGAAAATTAAAATTCATTTTGTTCTCTGTCGCGCGAGGACGTAACTATAATTTCCTCTTAACTTTTATAAAAGCGAATCAAATTAAGCAATTCATTAATTTTTAAAATATTTTTTTACTAATCCTCCGTTTTTGTTAGTGCTTTTATTTAATTCAGAGAACTCTTATTATTCTGAACCCTTTATTATTGTTTCAATGGAGTAATTCAACATATTTTTTTATTAACAATTTGAAAACTTTGAATATTTTAATGTTATATTACGATGAACTTTTACAAAGTGAATGCCAAATCTATCTAAAATAACAATTGTTTATATGCTCCATTTCGCAGCCATAAATGCTCTTGGTTAGAAAACAACTAAATAACTAAATTTTAATTTGAAAACATACATTATATATACATTTTTTTAACTTTTTTTAACTGTGTAGTTTGATAGATTTTATTACATACTACAAACAATCCTTATTTACATAATAAATTATTTTCACAAACTAACATCACGCGAATCAAAATAAGTAAACTTCCTCATTATGCCTTTTTAGTTGAATAAGTAATTTAAAAACATTTAAATATTAATTATACTATTAAATTGTTTGTATTTTCAAACATTCATTCTGCGAAATTGTATTCACAATTTATTTATGAAGTATTACGCCCGAACATATTTTACGTTTATTGATCACAATTTACGGCATATTTATACAGTGACCCAAAACTCTTTGTCGTAAACAGAATAAATAAAAAATACAACACAATAATAAATGAAAAAGCAATTTTGAAAAACTTTCTCGCCAATCTATTGTGCGAAAGTACTTTTTTTTTAACTTTAAGAACTAAAATATATGGGCTTTATTTTAATTTTAAGAACAAAAATCAAAGACCGCGGGTTGCATATCCCTGATTTAAATAAATAGCGGTTGTTATAGTTTACTTCTAATCCAGGATTTAAAGTGAATTCAAATAACTAAACAAATTATATAGCATTTGTTCAATTTCATAAATTATATAAATACAGAGATAGTACTTGAAATAAGCTTACTATATAATCAGTGATTGACATGTATTATAACAATTATCTAGATCAGCGATGTCCAACACGCGGCCCGCGGACCACATGCGGCCCAGTTGAAGATTTTCTGAGGCTCTATTGGAGTTTACAGCATTATACAAATATATTTTGCATTTTGTTATTCATAAATCTAACAAAACAAAGAAGTGACGTGAATTTGCCAAATTTATATCAGCATTTTGTGTATGACATCCAATTGATAGACACTTGACAGATGGGTCACAAATGGAGTTAATAGACCTCCAATCAAACATCGAATTAAAATGCATGTTTGAATAAAATAAACGTGAGTTTTATCAGAAATATATCCTCGAGGATAAATTTCCAAAATAAAAAAGCTGACAATGTGCATTACAGCTGCATTTGAAACCACATATCGCAGCGACTCATTATTTTCAAAATTATGCGGCCAACCATATACCGGTAATATTTTATTTCAAATCAAACGATTTTTGTTAGACACCGCTGATCTAGAGGTTAAAATAATTTACTAATTTACTTATTATTTACTGACATTCGTCTATACTTTTAACGAAGAGAACATAGTTTTACTATACGTTTTTAAATAGTAATTATAGTTTAAAACACTTGATTTTGTGCGATTTTTATCAGAATTTTCAGAATTTATAAAACAAGTTGTTTGATACAAAATCGTATAATAATTGAAAAATAAATGTATGCAAATGTCAACTTGGTATTCGGGCCTTGGATGATATAACAGAAACAAAAATCATTATCATTATGCCGCTGTGTTCTGTACACCGTATGATTGAGGTACTTAATATCTAGCAGAGTGACTTTGTCAAAAATCCCACACTCGCTCAGGGAGAGACTATCTAAAAATGAAAGCATTTTTCTTATTGCACGCATTTGTTTTTTTTTTAAACATTAAATTTACATGTCAGCTATTTAAAAAAATGGGAATAATAACTAATGCTAATGCACAAAATATTTTAAAGTTGAAAGATCATACGAGAAAAACTCGATGAGAGTTTACTTCAGAAATCGAACCCAGACCCGATAGACCAGACTCGATAGAGCAAGCTCTGACCAACTAAACCACAGTAGGCGATATGGCTTGTCGATCAATAATTATCAAATAAGCTTGTTATTTTTGCAGGGAGAGCATAATGTTCAAGGATGTAAAAAATTAGATATGCGACGTGATAAAATTTCAATCATAAATTCATAAAATAGGAATGGAAAAATCTTTTTTATGAAAAATTAAGTATTTTACGTCACTTTCACAAAGAAAAAAAAAGATACTGCTTCGATAACCGAATGGAGACCTTCATCAACGATTCATAGCGCAAGCTATGTATATTAAATAATTCCATGCAAGCAAGCTACTTTAACGAATATGTACAAGTTAACATTGATATAGTTAAATTTCATAAGAATTATACGGTATCAAATGGAAATTAATCGAGAAATATTGGATGGGGAGGTGTGATCTAATTATCTTCATCATAGGCATTCTGCCTATGATGAAGATAACTGCATAATTTATGATCTTTTAAACAATTTTTTTTTAATTTTTTCACACGAATTTTATGCACTCGTAAGTATTCACATCGTGAATAAAAAAAACATCTTGAAAAATACTTCCTCAAACGTCTATATGGAAATGCAAAGTTGATATAATATAGGCAAAGAAGAAAATATTTTATGTTAACGGGGGATAAGTAAGGTACGGTTTTCAATCATCCATATCGACTTATTGTACTTTGTATACAGAAATTTGGCACAACGGGATACCGAGGTTGTAAAGCCAAAACGATGTAAAGTGCTATTCGAATTTTTTTATGTTAGCGAAATGAATGAAAATATTTCCATTTTTTTTGGGTTCCTATATCATAATACTAAATTCCTACTCTCTTTGGAAAAAAGGTTGAACAACTGAGTAACAAACAGTTCTCGTAGAAACACTTCTGTTGAGATAAACTCCATTAAAGGTCCATATGCTCCACATTAGGAGCGGACATGGTAAAAAAAACTAAATTAATTCGCGTTTTTTTCTCAGAAGCCTGTTTTATTTCAATACATAGCATATTTTTTTTTTTTTTTTACTAATTATTCGCTTTTGTAAAATTGTAAACAATAATAAAGGTATTTTTTTCAGTTTTACATTCAATACATTCTCAAAAACGTTAAATAAATTATATTTGCCAAAATATACCGTACCCTCTTTTGGCTTTCCAGCCTCAATATTATGAAGAAAGATCTTCTTCGTAAAATGATAGATGAAAATGTATATGTTATACAAAAGATATACCTTTCTCGTGGAAATCTGTGACAAAATGATGATTGTGCGCATAATAATGTATGGAATGGTACGAGAGTGTTTTTAAAATAAATTATCCTCGCTTTCAAATGTACCTCCGATGGTTATCTTACAAAACATTGCACACTTATTTTGTTAACAACGTTACTCTAACAGTGTTTTTAGATTTAATTATTGTGTGATTATTATAAGACGAATTGGCTTGCTTATAAATTGTGTAAGTAAATGCTTATGTTTCCAAGAGAAATAATTTCGTCGGACGTAAAACGTATGAATTACATTTGTATCATAACAGATTTAGTTGTATTCAACCGTACCGTTTCAGTTTAATTTAATATATAAATAAAATAGTTTCTTTAAATATTTACCAAAAATACAAAAAAAATGCACTCCGATAGTAACGACACTCACAATCTCTTACACCTCAAACCCTCAAATCTGAAGTTTACATAATTTATTGTGATGGACTTGAATGATAATGTCACCGTTCTGGTAGAAGTAAGTAAGTAACCGATATATAATTTAAAAAAAAACAGCAAATAAAAAAATTCAACTTTTTGAATAAAGCTTCTAGCATCGATATTTTATGTTACAAAGATAATTATAATGTATAGATAGATTAACGCCAATTTTACCCATAGAATTTTAAAGATTGCTTTCGAGTCTTCATATAATAATCAACAATAAGAGTTTAAAATTAATAAATAGACAGAGACAATTTCTTGCCAATAAATGAGTTTTTTGATTTTTATTCTATATAAGCAATTTATATCAAAGAATCTTTTTGTATACTTTGTATACAGAAAGGTGATGATACATCATTAATTTCGTCTTTATGTCATCTCCCACTCAATTCAAACCTTATTTCATAAAATGTAGCTTTTTATCATTATCATTTATCTCGTGTGAAAATATTCTGATATAGAGAGAGCTAAGGTTTATAATACTTGACAATATATCGTGTCGTAACTGATTCATATTTTCTTCTTTGTCCATGACATAGATTTAAAAAATGCTTATTGTGAATGTAAGTAATCTTTAAAAAGAAGTTTTCAAATTTATTTTTAATAGAAAACACCGCATGCCATAACAACCCAACCCTATCTTTTAAAGACTGTACTTCAAATTCGAAAGTTTTTAACGAGAATGCTGTCGAAAAATTCCGGCCCTATTAAATTTCACGATTCGTTGAATGATTTAGTACTTTATTGGAATCTTAATTATTCAGTTTTTTTTATCAAAAATTTTCACCCTAACTAAAAAATACAAGTGCACGATATTTTTTAATTGTATATTTTTTACATAAAATAATTTTCGTTTTCGTGAAGTACTATTTTTACTTATTTATTTGTTTCCGTTCATGCTGCTTACCTTTAATAAATTACATAATTAAGACCATATTTTCTTTTGGTTGTCTAGAATTATTGAGAATGTATAATAGATATATCCGAAGATTTTCTTTAAGAACATTGATATCGGGTAATACATAGTTTTTTTTAAAACATCGATGTCTTTGTATTTGTTTGTTTGGTATACCACATCAAGCCATAAAGACAACGTTTTACTATATTAAAGATGAATACAACATATTCGTAAATACAATCATATTAAACAAAAATAACAACAAATTTACAACATTCCCACTATCATTATGAATGCTTGTAATTTGATGAAACTTTCCAACCCTCTTTCTATCTACTATGATAAAATTTGTTTGATATATCTTCTTTTCGTAAGATTCTCTGGGTATTTAAAATATAACTAATTTACACTTATACTACATTCAAATTAAAAATAACGTTTAAAAGAAACTTAACAGACGTTAAGTATCATATTTAAAGTGATATTTGAAAAATCACATATTATTCCAAATACCACCGCCGCTGACGGTCCCCTTAATTAAAAATTGAAAACAACAACAAGAACGTCGACAGAAAATATGGAAATATTGGTTTAAGTTGATATTCATTTAAAATTTCGACTGAAGGTGCATGTTGATGTTCTTGAAACATTCCAAGTTGACCTATAAAAGTAAAGCCGAACTCAAAATTATTGGCCAGATTGCTGGTCATTACACCAAAAAGAAGATTTTTGCTTGAAAAATGAATAGTTGAGTATACACAAAATGAAACTTGGCTGCACACCTTGCAAAAACGTTATAACTCTTAGAACTGAAACGACAAAAGGAATAAAATTTTCCAAAGAATGGCCTTACAAAAAAAATACATATTCTGGGAAAAACAGGAAACTACGATTGTACTCACTCATTTGAAAAACTGGTTTAAATTTCTTTTGACATAATTAAATACATATCACAACTTGCGTATATATTTTTTTGTTATCTTTGTGACGCAGTGGTCAACGTCGTTGGCTTGTGTGGCGGATCTCACAAGTTTGAGTTTCAGTTTGAACAGCATTTTTTTCAATCGAGTTATCGATTTTTAATTGAAGGCGTTTGTGATAACTAAAAAAATCATTCCCACCTCTCCACTAAAACTAATGGATCATAGAGAGGGCGATTAATAAGTCCCTATTCCTTTTAAAGCCATATTCTTCGAAAAGAAGAGAGATTTAGAAACTGAAGATACTTTTTTATGTAGCCATATGCCATACATAAGGAACGGACATAGATTTTTTTTTAAAAATGTATAAAGCCTGACAAGAGGAGAGTTTCAGCACCTTTTTTGAAAAAAAAACACTGGATATTTCATAATAATGTTAGCTCTACATATTTTACAAACGTATACATGTATTTGTATATCTTTAATTTATGCAAAATATTTTCACCGAAACTGTTTCAAGGAAGCAGGCTGTCGATTTTATTTCAATCTTAATATAGAATTCACGTAAACTAATTACAACCCACTATTTCAACAATTGCCTTCGAAATAGCTTTAATAATATTGTTATCAATAATATTTAATTAATATTAAACATTCATACAAATAGTTTTATTTGGTTAAGTTGACTTAAAAAAATAAACATTTGAGTTATGTAGTGTTATATTTAACTCCATTTTAAACTACTTTGTTTAGATATTCAATGTGTAAAACACAATATTTTTGTAGTTGAATATAACGTGAACCCATTTTGGTGTACACTAACATTGAAGGTTGCTTAGTTTAAGGTTTCGCATTGTAAATATTTTGCTTCTTACTACAGAAATAAATCACAGAAATAGTGTGAAATGTGTATTCAAATTCTGACAGCCAACCATATATTATATATTATCCATTTTAAGATAAACTCTGTGTTTTTTTTTGTAAGTCACTAGATTTTAACTTGTGGAGAAATGACATCACAAACACTGAATAAATCTAAATTTTACGTTGAACTCACCGGACATCGAATCCAGATCCGCCTGATTGGAAGAGCAAGCTCTAACTATCTAGAATCTAGATCACAGTGGGCGATTGATATGATTCGACAGATAAAATGAACAAAATCTGGATGGTGAATTCTGCAATAATTATTGATGGAAGCACAATATTTTGATATACAAAAAACATTCTCGTAATAATACTTAAAACAAATATTGTTTTGTGAGTGAGCATTTATGGCGAATAAAGTAAATGAACACAATACTTTCAAAATTTAATAATATATTAAGAACAGGGCTGAAAAAAATATACCACAGAATATGTACTTTCAAATTAAAGAAAGTTTGAGCATTGTAGAGTAGTAATTAATTGTTCAATTACCCTCGAAATAAAATCGTAGGAATTTTTCACATTAAAAGTAAGTGAAAAAAAAGTTGGTCTACTTTGCATGTACAGATGTTTTTTTTAATGTAATTTATATCTGAGGCAGTAGTGAAACTTTCTTTATAAAATTAAATCGCCTTAATAAATTTTTAACTTACGAAACCAATAATCGTTCTTTAAATTCATTTTAGTGGAATATTTTTTGACCTACATTAATAATAAATCAAACCTAACAATGAAAATCCGAATAACAAAAGTAGATTTCCGCATAATCTTCTGAATTTATTGCTTCGTTGTTTTTTTTCATTCATTCTACGTAGATAATAAAAAGGATATAAGTGTCACAATCATAAAATTAAATCTATGACAATTTTTTAAATCGAAAAAAATATCATTTTTTTGTATTCGCATCTCTTAACGATGTTTTTTTATAATTAAAGCTATTATTCTACCAGTTTTATATGTAATACGGCCACCAAAAAGGCAAAGTATTTTAAAATAATGACTTTGATTGCATATTAATTAGTTAATAAATCATGTTCCTGAGTGTTATATTATAACAAGATTTAAAATTAAAAAAAGGTAAAAATATCAATGTATTTAGTTCTACAATATTTTGGCATCTACCATCGTCAGAACTATGTTTAAGTCTACATATACTCAGCTATATATACTGCCTTAAAAGAGATACACATCTATAAACTCATTTTACAAAAAAAAAGAAAACTAAAAACGTTGATGTTTTTATCTTATTACAATGGTAAAGTTCTTGGCAGAGTAAATGCCAATTTAATCAATCAAGAAAAAAATATGTATTTATTTTTACTATTTGAGGACAGAGCCAAAGTGTTGAATACATTATATATAAATGTAGATCCCTATTGTTTCTTTCCCTTAATTGTAAATTTTAAATTGTGATGCCACAGAAAAGACTGCAACATTATGTCGGATTCAGATAAATTCATAATGAACGTAAGTGAATTCAGATATTGTTTGACTTGTTTAAGACTTGTTGGTAGACTTATATTCTTTAAATAAAAGGTTAATCAACAAATTTAAACAAAGTGAGTTTAATTTTAAAACATCTCTGATCCGAATTTGTAACAAACGGACTTAAATTACAGCATTGTAAGGATTAATAATGTTAATTTTTTGCGTAATTCATTTACTCAACTTTAGAATGATCAGACTTAAAAAAAGTATTAACTGAGTCTCTGTTCGAACATAGAAAAACATTCATTCTTTTGAATACAAGTAATATAATAACTTGAAAAAGTATGCATGTTATTACAAAATTAAACCATGCACCCGTGTATTATATAAAGCTTACAGCTTAGGCCACTCAACCATGGAACAATAAAAAATAATAAATGTAGGTAAAAAGAATTTTTTTTGGCAATAAATTAAGAGATTAGGATTATTATTTGTATTGTGAATTATAATTGATTATAAAAAAAATATAGGTATACAAAACTTTCTTCGTTTATTGCTCGCTAATGTGATGATAAAATTTGAATTATCGTTGACCTGATAAATTATTAAAGTATAGTTTAATGATACCACGAAAAAAACATTTAAAGAATTTCACTTCTTTCTAATGTTGAACAAAATTATTGAAGTCTAAAAAACCTACTATTTACAATATTTACTGTGATAGTAGCGTTGATTTTATTCAAAAGAATGTATTAATTCATGCCAACACTTCCTAGACTCTTGACATTAGTTTTTTCTATGCAAAAAGTTTACAAAAATGATCTCATACTACAAAACATATTTCTAATACAGTATCAAAATAACAATAAATTTTGTCACAACTTGGCATTTGACTAACAGCTAACCCTGAAAGCAAAACTAAATAAACCGTTATTGTCCTCTTACGGAACAGAAAACCATAAACATTGAAAACCCGAACGGAAACAAAGCGATAATGCGAAAAGCTTACAAAAGTTTACGGGTAAAAAAACATTGAAATACAGCCCAGGAAGTTAATATATAAATACTCTTTTACTATGTAATGTTTAAATACATAACGCCTTTTTGACTTTTCGTGTGGCTTCCGAATAATAATTTATGAGACAGTTTTATTTACATTTAAATGACCACAGGATATTCTTTAAATACATTGTATTAATTGTGTTTTTGTGTTATAAAAAAAGCCGCCAAGAAAAGCAAGCAAAGCTTAAACAAAGGTTAGTTCCGTTAAAACCTATTTATTCCAAGGTGATTCACAGTATTGTTTGTTCTTGAGCTTTTTTTATATTGTTTTCTCTCTCGAACTGTGATTTCCTTTTTACGTTCACTTAAAACAATAGATAAATATAATATATTGTTGCCTTTTTTTAAGCATTATCGTGTTTATTATGTAAACTTATTTTAATAGTAAACTCTTCTACAATTATTTTTGTATTTAAAAAAAATAAATAGCACATTTTTAATGTAAAATCTTTATCAGTTGAAAATACTCGTGATGAGTGAAATCGAACCTGATCAATAGCCTGTAACTAGTACAAAACCATGTACAAAATGATGTTTCTTAATTATTAAATCGTGGCCATTTCACCGAGTATTGACAGTGAACACATTAAATGTAATTCGTTTTTTTATTCAACGGAAAGGTGGAAATTTATCATTATAATTTATTTATATATTATAATACGTACAATTCATGCTGATTGTATCGAAAATGCACGTCCAATATAGTTAATTAAACGAAAATAATGCTGGTCATAGAAATTAGCTGACAGGGTACGTAATCATATTTTTCTAGTGAAAGAACCACCACTGAAAACATATACAAATCCCATAGCATGTGTGATACTAATCAGATATGATCATTGACGAAAACCTTTTATATTTTTCTCTATACAAGTAGATATACTATACGTTTGGCGCGATGTTGGGTTAATGGTCTTGAACGGTGTCAGGTGAATTATAGGATTGAAGTGCATCACAATACAAACAGCTCTTCCCCCAAAAGTAAGATTTATTAACATTTACAAATTAAACAGGTAATCGTGTACAAATTTATATCAACATTATACATACATAGCGCAACAAATTAGTTCACTGTATTACAAACATTAACTAATCTCTGTTATATAACATACATATTACCGTCATTCATTTTATAATAAACATTATTATATGTTTAGTATGTCTCAAAACGATTTTTTTTTATCTTATTTGATCAAACTGTATTCAAATTTATTAACACGACTAATATACCGATTGAATGAAAATACACTTCTTCTAGTAGAACTCGTTACTTGTTACTTAGTGATTATTCATTGTATATGTAATATAAATTATATTTTTGAAACTTATCTGATCGAGGATCAAAGGCAGTATACAATAAATTAGACCACTAGCAGAAGATTTTTCTACTGAGCTACGCATGGCCAAACAACTGAAAAGAGAATGTGTATTTACTTGCTCCTGTTTTTCGTTTTTAAAACGTTCAGCGCAAACTTTACTGTTTTATGAAAACGAACAGCGAGTGTAATCACTATTACAGTATGATTTTTTTTTGAAACAATATTGAAACAATAACAATATTGAAACAATAACAATATTGAAACAATAACAATATTGAAACAATATTGAAACAATATTGCTTGATAATTGAAGTATTGTGATAATTTATCATTTGGCGTATTTCAATATTTTTATTGCAATTAATACGTTAATATGGCATTGATTTATTTCAAAAATAAAAAATCAGTATCTTAGTTCAATCAAAAATAATTGACATCGATTGGTTTCGAATTGTATGTAGTTTGATTGAAGCTAAATAGAAATATGACGTGTCTTCATAGAAACACCTTCCCACGATATTCTCACGCTACTAATATTTCTTGTCAGTAAAAAGGTCATGCAAATAATGTGGGGTAAAGTAGTTTCTCTCGTGGAGAATAATTCCGTGTGGCGGTCGTACAAAGACAAAGTCAGTCATATTCATATCAAAACCTTATAAGAGTTTTCACATTCTTTTGCACGGCTTTCTACTTTTTTAAAAGCTTTCTTGTTTGGAGCAAAAAAAATCTTTTTTTTTTTGGAAAATAATTTTAACTAAAGCCGTCTGTGCTCGCCCTTTGTATTATCTGAGAAGACAAGTATCATAACATAACTCACATTCTCCAAATATCGAATTTTGAGAAAATCCCAAAAAACTACAGGAACACATTTTTTTTTGTAATTATAAAAAAGTTATTAAATAACCTAGAATATTTATTACATAATGAAAAATACTAATCGCTGATTAGTTCTTTCAAACTATATCATACTATTAATTAAAAAATGTGATCTTAAACACTGATGGTGATCGTTGGCAGTGGTTTTAACAGTTTTTTTTAATAGTGTTAAAGGCGTAATTATTTTTTTACAAACAGAACCTCTTATAGAGTAGTGATAGATTCTTCGCCATATGAATACTACGTTTTAGGAGAATATTACTATATATACTCATACAAAACTTGAGGTTTGTTTCTTTCAATTATATTTTGTGAATTGAACAAAATCAGCAATCGAAAATTTTTCCCATTTTTCAATATTTAATAACGAGGAGCAAACATTCAAAAAGTGTTTTGTCACACAAATACAAAGCTTGGAAAATGATAATTTAAGTGTTGCAAAAGTGACGGTTTGTATGAATGTGTCAACTTTATGATTTCATTTTAATATGAAAAAAAACCTTTTTGAACACTAATTTTGATTTCCATTCATAGGTTTTATTATGGGCTATCAGAATTGATATAAAACGCCATTTTTCAAAATTTGTGACAAAACACTTTTTGAATGTTTGCTCCTCAACTGTGCATTTATTTATTTTTAACAAGGAACAAACATTACAAAAAAATAATATTTGCTCAATGCTCGTACGTAAAATATGTGTTTATAATGTAATAAAATTATGAAAATTTTAATTTGACCTTGAAAAGTAGGGTTTTGTAAAACTTCATTTTTTTTACAAATTACCATCACATAAACCCGAATATATTACGGTTTTTTAACATTATATAATATATATCTAAATATATGAGAAAATAAGTTAATTTATATTCTAGATCTGCTGAAAAACCGTTACATTGAAAACTTCCTACTCTTATATTTCGCATTATAGTTAAATCGTGACCTGTCTGGTGAGCTTAGATAAAGTGACAGCGCTAAGATGTTTACTTGTCGTCAGTGGGATTTACTGTTTTTCTGCACTCATACGATTATGGCAAAATGAGTGACGTATCAAAATTTTGGTTATTTGGGAAAAAATCAGAAACTTGGTAAATGTATTATAACGAAATACAAAATAAACATCAAAGAAACAGTCGGACGAAAAGCTCAGTCAACAAAAATACTTCAATAATTAAATTCCAAAGTTTGTATTATATGTTGATTAAAGTGGTAACATTTTATAAAGCTGAAATAAAAGTATTCTATTAAATAATTAATAGGCTTTAACAAACAAAACAAAACCATAGAAAATAAAATAATTTAGTACGCTTCAAACAGCACTTAATAAAATATCATGTAACCATTATGAACAATGGCTACATGTGGGCGGATCAGACCATTTATGCTTATTATACAACGAAAAAAATGTTTACAAAAAATTAAAAAACATAAATGTTTATCGGAGCATTATCGGTGATAAAAAACGCTTTTTGATAATTTTCCCAGTTAACTAACTGTTCAATTTAGATTTTCTAAATTGCAAAAATATGCTTAGTAACAGCATTAGCTAGTTTTTAATTAAATTTCTGTAATAGATTTCGTTTTATTCATTTGAAGGTACGAAAATGTTCTGTTGCCACGTTTATATAATGAAATTACGTAAACGGTATTTATAAACAAAGAGAACACGCTGCACCTTGGGCGATTTTACGTTTGATCTTCAAGAAGATTAGATAGATTAAATAATAAATCATATACAGCTGCATTCTTATTTGCTTAAAAAGTAAGCTTGTGGTGATAAAACATTTTTAAATATTTACAGCATTTATCTTGGAAGAAAATCTTCAATTACAAACAAATTATTTTATGTGTGCCTTTATTATAAAAATATTCCAATATCATTTTTATGTATACTTTTACTTTTTGTTGGTAGAACATATCGTGAAAGTACTTAAGTAACAAATCAACAAAAAATAATATAGTACAGTATGGAAAGGATTCTCGGATATCAATTCAATGTCTGGAAAACATTATTTGGTGCATTAATGTACCAGTTCGGTAAAAACAGTTTTTTTATGGTCAGCTATTATTATGTCGGATGTCATGGGTCCGAGTTCTAGTACAAACAGCATTTTTTCGATCGATTTAACGATTTCTGTTCTAAAACCTAAAAATTCCTTCCCACTATTTTTGATAGTTTAATAACTGGGCGTAGCGAGAGCAATTAATTAACCACTTGTCCTGTTCTAGCCGTATCCTTATGTCCTTACTACTCGCTTTGAAAATGAGAGGTTCATTAGGAGGCCATATGCTCATACATCGGGGCGGACATGGATAAAAAATGTTATATTAATGCAGATATAAAGGCAGGTAATAAAATTGTGTATGTCTATCAATTTAAAAAATATATTTAAGTCAGCCCAGCATAAATCTAACTATATTTTGATATTATATTTAACTATTTAACATAAAACTTCGACTCTATAAGCATTATTGTAAAAGCATATATTTAATTATAACTGTTTTTTCTGTACTATCATTCAGATATTTTTCAACTTCTGCCAGTACAGAAACGATATAATAATGTGTTGGACAGAAAAAAATAGAATGATGTGAGAGTGTAACCCACAGTTTTATGAAAACAGTTTTTTTCGATAATCACAATGTATCCAACTTGATACACGTTATATCAAAAGGATGTAAGTTGCAAATGCCAAATTAGTATCTAAATTTAGCTTTTAAGTTTGAAAAAAGATGAGCTTGTGAAAATTGAAACTAAGAAAAAAGGCTGAAAAGAAAGGTTTTTCATAGACAATTTCTTAAATTAATATTAGATTATGTCAATTAAATACCAGCTTAGAAGTCTCCGTTGACTTCAACGTTGTGTTTATTTAATAATTTGCATATTACCAAAAATCATCAAAAAACGTTTGTTGCGCGTCCTGTAAAATTGTATATGTGTGGGTTTCGATATAGTTTGTCACTTTTCGTATAAAGCGACATAGCGTTAAATTTTTCCATGTCTCTTGATACCATTGAAAACAATCGTAGGACTTTCTTCAGACACTTTCAAACGAAATAAAATACATATCGACTGTGGAAAGGAAAAAGGACGTAACCCACACATATCAAACTTTACACGAGGCGCTAAAAACGTGTTTTGATGATTTTGTGACATATGCAAATTATGAATTATACACAACCTTGAAGTGCACGGATACTTCTAAACTGGTGTTTAATTGACATAATCTAATTTTAATTAAAGAAATTTTCTCGGAAAAACCTTTATTTCAATGTTTTTTCTTGGTTTTGTTTTTTTACAAGGTCATCTTTTTCAAACTTAAAAGCTAAATTTAGATACTAATTCGGCACTTTCAGCTTCCATCCTTTTGATAGAATGTGTGCAAAGTTGTATACATTGTGATTATCGAAAAAAAATCTGTTTTGGAAAATTGAGGGTTACGTCTTTTTCCCTTTCCACAGTCGATATATTTAAAAATGAAGTCAGTGAATAATAATATTAGATAAAAAAAAAAACAATTTTTTATACAAAAGACAATATAATATTACCCTTCAATTGAAATTTAATTTAAAACTATAAAAATATTCTTTGATATACTGCGCTGACCCTCTTTCTGTTAATGTTAACTAAAATAGTTTGTCAATATTTCTTGCGTTCATTAATTTGTATTTATCTAAAAAAAAATATATCGTGTTATTTACATTTTTAATCAAGGATTAAAAATATTTTTTTCTTCGTGAGAGATTTTCTACTGCTACAGTAGCTTAGATGAAAACTTTGAAGATATGTAAGACTTTTGTCAATTGGAGTATAATCATACGTAAGATGGTGAAATATTTTTCTTAGAATTCGAAATCATTTTCAAGTATTAAAAATAAAACTCAAATAATATGGTACTTTATAAAACAACATCTTCAGTGACCACGTCCAGCACCTAAATCCAAAAATCTTAGTTACGTCCTCGGCAAAATTTATTCAACTGTCAGCTGCTAATGTTTACAAGACATCCGAATTATTATTTACAATTCATCTCAATTTTGTTACTAACAGTTGGTTTTCTAAATGTAATAAAAAAACAACAACAAAAGATATTTTACTGGCTGAAATACTATTTTGGTATAAAATACTATATTTAATATTAATAACATACTAGCTGTAAGCCCGTTGCCAGCAACGTGAGATTTTTGTTGCATTATAGAAAAGTCAGAAATTTACTGGCATGAACAATTGAATGCATATTTACTATTATATATGTATATAATCTAGTTTAGCAAACGTTAGTCGTGTTGTTAACGTTAGCTGTAAGCCCGTTGTCGTCAACGGAGTGGATTCTTGTTGCATTTTTAAATAGTCAGAAAATTTACTGGCGTGAAAAATAAATTTCAAACCTATTTATTGAATAAGCCAGAAAATCTAAACGTAATAAATTATCTACGTGGATTGTTTAAGAAATACACCCAATTCTCTAAAAGAACTAAAATACACCGGGATTGCAAAACAAAATATGCAAATAGCGGAAAATTCCGGGGACGTGAAAACAGGATTTCACTGAACTGTAAATAATCAAAAATTACGTCCAAACCAAATTTAATAAGATAAAAATTTCTGCTCAAAAGGTTGAAAAAGAATTCGATCAATATTAAAAAAGATGTTATTATTTTATTTTTAGTTTTAGTATAAATAAAAAAATAATGTGAAAATAATCTTTTGAGATAGCAGGGATGTCGTGTCGCGAAAGTAAAATAAACCATATAGACCAGTGTTTCCCAAAATTATTTGTGTAACGCCAATAAAAATCTTATACATCTAGTCCTCTTTTTACGAGATTTCGCTTTTATGCGACTTTTTTAAGCGATTACGATGTAATTTGTTTAATATAAATAACACTTATATTGCATACTATTATCAGTTAAAAATGCTCACCATTAGCGAAACCGGTTCGAGTCTACTATAATAAAAGTGATATTAGTACAAATGAGTATTTTATCTTTTGAACATAATGCCTTTTTACCAAGTATTGACAGTGAACACCCTAAAAGTGATTATATTTTGCAACCTACAGTAACAGCAGCGAAGAATTCCTATAAAGAATTTGATGGTTAATGTGGCGTTGAAATTTGCGTAAGTGTTGCCATCTTTCACTAAAAATAATACGGAATGTATATTTCTAACAATGTCATCGTTTCCTCAATTGAGGGATGCAATATAAAAAAAATGTTTTTGAAAAATCATTAAAATAAAAACACATATAACACATATTAAAGATTTGCGTATTGCCCTTTAACATATTGAAATTGCTGGCAAATAAATTCCCCCAGGTTGGGAATCACCGATATAGACAGAAAAATGTCAACTCTTAAAATGCTGAGAAACCGTGTAACGTAAGATGACAAAAATTTATTAAGTTATTAAGATGTTATTAAGATGTGTCAACTCCTAAAATTTGTGATTTATAAATAATAATAAATTACTCTTAAAATCCGTGTCGCATATGGAATGACAAAAATCATCAAGGCAGAGGGGTGTCGACTCTTAAAATGTTGAGAAACCAGGTCACATGTAGGATGAAAAAAAGACAATTGGGGGAGGTGTCGTCCCAAATATGAAAGTTATCTCAAAAAGTCGAAAAACAAATGCAATTTACAAATGCAAAATAATCGAAATTAATTGCATATTTTATCAAAATGTATAAAAAAAGTCAAAATGTGATTCTATAAAATATCCATATCATAATTAGAATATTCGTAATGTATGTAAAAGGAATGAAAACTTATGTAAAATGTCCAAAAATATTCGACTTAAGACATTGTCAAAGTATGGAAAATTCCAAAAAAATATTCAATATATTGTCCATAATGTATGAAAAATATCGTATTTTATGTTTGCTTTCTTATCTTTAAATCTTTAAATCTTAAATCTTAAATCTTTTTTTTTTAATTAATTGCATATTTTATCAAAATGTATGGAAAAAAGTCAAAATGTGATTCTTTAAAATATCCATATCATAATTAGAATATTCGTAGTGTATGTAAAATTAATGAAAACTTATGTAAAATTTCCAAAAATATTCGACTTAAGACATTGTCAAAGTATGGAAAATTCCAAAAAAATATTCAATATATTGTCCATAATGTATGAAAAATATCGTATTTTATGTTTGCTTTCTTATCTTTAAATCTTTAAATCTTAAATCTTAAATCTTTTTTTTTTAATTAATTGCATATTTTATCAAAATGTATGGAAAAAAGTCAAAATGTGATTCTTTAAAATATCCATATCATAATTAGAATATTCGTAGTGTATGTAAAATTAATGAAAACTTATGTAAAATTTCCAAAAATATTCGACCCAAGACATTGTCAAAGAATAGGAAATTCCAAAAAAATATTCGATATTTTTTCCAAAATATATGAAAAATATCGTATTTATATTTGCTTTACATAGGGCAAAACATACAATTATTGGCCAATTAAGGATTTTTTCAACTTTGTACTTGATTTGTGAACACGTATCATTAGAAAGGTGAAATAAAAAAATATCATAGTTAAATTGCCTATTAATTCATGATAATCAATCATCAAAACAAGTGAAAAAAAAAATTTGCTCTTAAAAAAAATTAACAAAAAAGGGCAGAAATCTACAATTATTGGCCACTTTTTTCAATCATCGGCCACCAAAGGATACAATTATTGGCCATACCAAAAATTGCAGCAAAAAAATAATAAAAAATAAAATAATAATTAATGATGTAATGTTATGTTCCCACATCAATATAAAGTATAAAATTAAGTGATTAATGCAACTGTAATATCATTTTCATGTAAGAGTCATATTTTCTCATTTAATCGAGCTGAATAGATATAAATTTCCAAATCGGAAATACCTATAAGGATTAAAAAAAATTAAAAAACCATGTCCGCTCCCAATGTGGAGCATATGGACTCCTAATGGAGTTTATCTCAACAGAAGTATTTCTACGAGAACTGCATGTTACTCAGTTGCTCAACATCTCTTTTTTCAAAGAGAGTAGGAATATAAGTATGGCGCTAGACAGGACTAGTGGTTAGCTAATCGCTCTCGATACACCCCGTTCATAGGGTTGAAAAGGTGGGAGAGGTGAATTCAAGACATCACTTACATCTATGCCTTCGGACATAAATTCATAAATCGATTTAAAAATCAATTTAAAAAACTGTCCGTACTGGGATTCAAACCCGTGACCTCCGTAGCCGAAGCCAACGACGTTGACCACTCGACCACACAATCTATGTTATCAAAAATTAATAATCCAAGTTCGTTATTATCTTTGACGTGCTTAATCAATTCATCTAATGCTGAGTCTGAATAATTGATGTCGAGAGAACATTGATTATAAAATTTCTGAACCATTTGTTCAGAAATTTTATAATCAATGTTCTCTCGATCATTCAAAAAATTGTTTCATCTCATTCAAAAAAAATACTAATATTTTTTTTCTGTATTTAATGATAATGTTCTTTTTGATGGTGTTTACTCTATTGCGTGAAAAAAGTTTTAATTATTGGCCATCAAAACCACAATTATGGGCCAGGTGGCCAACATTTATATAGGATTGTCGGAAAAATCTGATAAATACATGGGTGATTATTAATATTTTTAAAATACTATTTTCGAAATAAAATTGACTCTTTTACTTGTAAGTCACATATAGTATTAATGACCAGCCAGGCCAATGATAGAAATTCTTCCAAAAATTGGAATTAGTTATTGGCCACCACCATTATAACTTTTTAGAAAAATATATCCAATGCAATCAGTGAATGATTTATAATTACACTAAAGACAAACTACTAAAATCAATTTTCAATTCATTCAATGAACATATAAATGTGTAACGTACCTCCACACGGAATTCAAACCCTTGTGATTTTTACAAATCTCACTTGTTTCACGGGAACGCTCCAACAGTATGTTTAAAATCAGATTTTAGGTTATTTTACACTGATTTAAATGACAGTTATCTGCTATACCAACGGAGGAATACTTAATGAACTTCCTTATTGAATCAACGAGTGGAAATATTAGTTTCATATCTTATAAAACTAGATTTTATCTGCAAGTGGCCAATAATTGAACCTGGCCAATAATAGTAGGTTTTACCCTATATAAATAATCTTTTTTTTTAATTTTGATAAAATAAATGTATTATAAATTAATATATTCATACAAATCATAATTTACCTGTCCTGCTGAGCTGCTATATCCAATATAGACAGCCATGCAGTCGAAAAAAAGTATAAAAGTCCATACCGTAATTAGAATATTTTTAATGCATGTTTTCATGCAAAAAGTTTTCAAGGCTGGACGCGAAATATAATCATATCTTTCAATAATCGAACGTGTCTTTGATTATTTGAAAAATTTCGTAATTTCAATATTAAAAATAGCTACAATTTGTTTTCTTGTAATTGTTAATTACGCATTTCGAAAGCTTGGAGTGTTTTATTTATGCCAACACAAACAAATTCAAAATAATATAAAATAATACAAAACAAATAGAAAATAATCATAATTTTAATCAGATTTGTAATTTAGAAATACTCCACCGAGTAAATAAAAAGGGTTTAAAGATGAATAGCTTAGAATTTTTAGAAATTAATAAAACTCTTAACAAAAAAGAAATATTATTAAATAATATTCTTAATAGCACAGGCGGTTCCCCGTTACTCAAATTGTTTCCAATTAATAGAGTAATCACAAACCTAGATGATTGATTGTAGCTCATTAGTTTTAATAGTTTGTAATGTTTAACGTCATTAGTAGTATGATTAAATTTGTTTGCATTTTATAATCCCCTCTTTGCTTCCATTAAAAAGGAAAAATCCCATTCTGATTGTTTACAACTCATTAGTAAAATTAGTATCATTATCTGTTTGCTTTATTTCGATTCTACACCCCCCTCCTTGCTCCTCTTAAAAGGAAAAAAAAACCCAATCCATTTTGTAATTTTATAATTTTAAAATGTTAGAATCAATCTTGCTTCATTACTTAAGCAAACTTTGCGATAGTAAGTCTGAAGATGCCTCTGAAAGAGGCGAAACACGTGTCACAGTTAGTTACACAATACGTGGAATAATCAAAGTTAATTTAAATTTTCTATTAAAATGAACTTCCACAAAGTTACCGCCGAAACCATCGAAAGTACAAACAAATTCTTTTATTGAAAGTTTTTTTAGAATAAAAAATAATTCATTTAATTTGTATACACGTGTTTCCATTATATATTTTTATTCGATTACATCAAGAAATAACAGTCAACAATATTCAAATAAAAACTTTTTGTTTTAGTTTAATAAAGTTATTTATATAATCATTAGCTTCTTAATTAGATCACGAATTGGTCCAGCAACTTAAATAACGAATATTTTTCCATTATTAGAAATCGATCAATAATTTCCAAGCATTTCTGTTCCACGTTCAAAAATAGTCCGTGAGAGGAAAATTTAATTATAAAATTCAATCTCGAGCATCCACTTCGGAATACTTCATCTACCATTTTGATTGAAATCTCTGATTGAGAATTGAGGCAAGGAAAGCTAGCATTATGTACGAAGAGACGGTTCATCACGAAACTTATAATTATGGCAGCAGACCATAGATTTGCTTTGCCACGAAATGAGAGCGGCGGTTAACACTTCGCGGCGTGCGTTCTTATTCCAGCAATATTGGATACATGAAATTGATTCATATTAATATGCTTTATGCTCGGGAAATAAATTTTCCACATATGTAATATCATCGTGGGTAACACGCGGTATAAGTAGTCTCATACTGGCATGTTATGGTAATAGCTTGTTTCAATATCATTATTATAAGAAAGTGGGTGCAAAATTTATATTGCGTAAAATTAGTATTCATTTACAGTTTCTTTAAAATATTTTTTCAATTCATACGAATCCAAAAATATATTAATTTTTACGTAGACAGCCAAAGTAAGTTACTTTCAGGCCAAGTTTTGTTTTTAAAAAGCACTTATTTTTCATTAGAAAACTTTGTTTCATTAGGAATTACTAGCACTTTTTGTTCGTAGCTGCCAGCATTTTTGAGTTTTTTTTAAACGAGATGTATATTAATTAATATTTTGAATCTTTTCGATTACTGTAATGCGATGAAAATAATTATTTTCTCAAACTAAAACTTAACATTAACGGCGTGATTGATTGAGAAATAAAGTATTGAAATAGTTTAAATTATTTCAATACAGTTCTACATATTTTTGTACGAGTCAACGACTTCAATAATTTAAATTTGTGCCTTACGCCTACCTGGCAACCCAAAACAGTGATCTCCCAATTACGCGAAACCGAATTACCCAAAATCCAGAAATATTCGCGGCTGTTCTTTCCAATTTTGCGGACGCTTTATATCGTCTGCTGTGCAGGCGCAAGTTAGGCGTGTGCGTGGCTGTATACACACAGCCGAGCGGCTGTCTGTGTCGTACATAAAGTCAAAGTAACTAAATATTTTGTCTTTATATATTTTTATTTATTCTTAGTTGTGGCAGTTTCGCATTTTACGCAAAAAAAAAACCTAACCCAATTTTTTGTATGAGGTTCATTATCCCAATTACGCGAATCCCAATAAGGCGGCCCTAACTTTCGCGTAATTTGGATATCTTTGTATTTCAATAAACTTTTATAGATTATTTTTTCAAATACTTGGAACTGTAAACAACTTAATTTAACACCATAAAACGGCATTCTATGTTACAAAAATACATTCTTTATATAAAAGTAGACGTTACAAAATAAAATATGCGTTGCTAACGAAGTCCTCTCAAAGTAATTATTTATAAAATATATCTACATCGTTGAAACTTGTAGACTCTCATGAGCCACTACAAAAAAATTTGTATTCCGATACTACAAAATAATTTCATGTTCTCGCTTGTGTAAGTAAAAAGAAAAAATAAGTACACTCGAAAAAATGCTCTCCAAGTACCTAAAGTACGTGATTTAACATGAAATAAATTACGTATCATACCTTTTATACTGATTTTTAATGCTGGAACTAAATCTTGCTTTAAATATTTCACTAAACTTTCATTATTGCAAGAAGTTTGAAAATTATAAAATATTTTGCATTCTTGAAATATTATGGCCTTTTTCATGGCCTAGTAATAAATAGAGTTTTTATTTTTGAGCATATGATTTCAAACCTTTATAGTTTAAACTATTATATATATAATATTTTATATAAGGTCGATTTTTCGGTGTTTGTGAGAGAACTTTTTTTTTAAATTTGACATATCGTTTATCTTCAACCAAAAATCATTTGAAATTATAGCTTACAAACATGTACGAAATATTTTTTAATTGAAAAATCATTTAATAAATCTGATGAAAAAGCAACACGATGACATGGCAAAAAAAGAACTTATAAAATTCTGATTCTTTTCTTATGAGCTCACTTTACAAGCAATTTCGTCGAGAAAATGCTCTAAGTCATTCATAAGCATACTACTGAATGAAGCCAAGTATATGAAAATATTTATAATATGTATTCTACCCAGCATATTTGTCATTTTCATTTTGTTTTATGAATCCGTAATAAATAGTATGTAGGTTGCATGGGGTCAAACAAGAGAAGGGACAATCTACTATTTAGATGCCATCAGAAAGTTTGTTATGTGAATTGTATGGAAATTCTTGTGGAGCTTTAATTATAAAACAGACATACCATAAATCGCTCAAACAATATATAACGCTGGTAATTCTTCCATATGTTAAAAAGTAGTATTTCCATTTTGATCGGAAATGAAAACATCACAAAACATGCGTAATTATTTTATTTTATATATTTTTTTGTGAACTGCTTAATTTTCATATAAGAATGAAACAATTACATTGTGTCAAGTGACATTGCTCTCGTACTAAAGTCTTATTATACATGTAAAATAACGTTATTTTTAAGACAGTGGTTTTTTACTCTTATGCACTCTTTTCACGTGAGCTCTTATAGATTCAAATATATTTACATACAATACGTTAGATAGCATCCAAATTGCAAAACTTTATATGGTATTAATCGAGATTAAATAAAATTACAGAACTCTTTCAGTTCGTTAATATTTTTAATTAAAATAAGCTGCGATAACCCTAACTAGATTTAAAAAAATACTTAAACACAAAATCGTGTTTACCTCTGTCTTTATACGAATCTATTAAAATAAATAATAAACATGTCAAAAAGAGCACATTTTATTTTAGATTGAGCTTTTATGAGATCAAACACATTTCATTTATTACAAAATACAATATTTTTTGGAAGGATGCAATGTATTTTTTATCAATAGTTAAACCAATTCTCAATAAATGTAATACAAATCAAATTAGATGTGTAGAATATGTTAGTGTAAATCACACCACACTAATTACAATATCAGTATTACCAATTCCATGGTCTTGGTATTTCGAATACTGGTTTTAAAATGTATTAAAACTAGTTTTTCGGTATAGAAAGTTAAGCAAAACTTATTTTCGTTTAGTTTCGCGCTGATCTTTACGTGCACTAATTATCACAGCTATATTTTCATTGTCTGAATATTTTAAGTACTCATAAAGTTCGGTTTGTAGCGCTCATTTCATGTGTTGTTATTTTTAGATAAGTTGTCTAATTATAATTTAGTATTACAGATAATTTTAAAGTTATATTAAAAATTATTGGAATCATAGAAAGCAATTATTTGATAGGAATGAATTGTTAATAATTGCAAGTATATAATATGAAATGACAGTTAAAATTTTTGTCCAGCGTGTTGCAATTCCAACATACAACTATACAATGTTATGTTAGAATCACAGCATTTGTTTTTTGATTGATGATTGTTCAGTATTAAAATATTATTCAGGTCAAAAACATAACGATTGATGTTTGATTTTTCTGAAGTATTTCATACTTCAAACAGTGGAAAATATTATTTTTGGAACATGGAAGCACCAGCAAATTTATTTAAGTGCTACAATTTAATTTTCCTTTTCTCTTTCATTTCACTCTAGCCATTTATTCACCGTCAACATTAGCAATGCTGTGTACCTTATTGTAAGTATTATTACAGCTGTCACCGTTAAAGCTTTTGCAGAGTTTATTCTTTCAAGCTATGCAACATATTTTACCCGTAATTTTTGCAAAGCTTTGCGTGTTCTTAACAATACCTATGCATCGAAATTTACTCTATTATAAATTGTCTTAGAAATTCTCATCATATGGATAGCAAATGTAAGCTCATTATTTCTAAAATGTAATTTTCTTGGCGTTCGTACTTTGCGTTTCTCTAAGAAAACGAAAATAGTATTTCAAAGCGAATAGTGTATGGAAATTTCTCGCTTGCAATATACGTTCCAGCCGAAGCACATTTAGTGTGATAATTATTAATGTGCTCACATAAAATAAATAAAGAAACTGAATTACGTATATTATATATCATTCAGTCGTGTTATTGGAATTTTAGTTATCGTCATTGTTCTCTTAAAAATATATTAAAGTAAATAAACATTTTTGAAAATAATAGATAAACTCAAATGTTAATTTAATTTTAAATGTTAATGTCGATAATTTAAAAAAAATATATTTTCCATACTATACAAAAAAATATCAAAACTTTCGTTGTTTGCATTCACACAATTATAATTATTTTGAAAGTACACCGTGTTTTTGTTGCTAAATATTCGATGCTTTTAAAACATTCAAATATGAACTAAATATTTTTTTAGAAGGCCTAGTAAAGCTTCAGTTTTTAATCTAATTAAATAAAATTAGTTGCCTTCCGTCTCGATTTTATTTTTTCTTTAAAACGGATATATATAAACTATCGTTGGTACCAAAAAGCTTATATTTATATCGTAAAAAAAATGATCAACTAAGTATTGTATTATTTTCAAGTCTAATACTGCTACACGAAACAAACATAGTTTTTCAATTAAGATCACAGTAAAGTAAATAATAAATTCAATATTATAAAGCATTTTTTATTTTTGTTCTAGTTTTATCCATAGGTGTCTGAAGAGAATACACGTGCCAAATGCCAATGCAGTTCATCTTAAAAAATTTCATATTTTATTCCTTATCGATAATGAATATAATACATTTAAAGACAACGTAATACGTCACCGCGTAAACCAAGAGATAAGCTTAATTATTTAAAAGTAAACAGCCGATTCCGTGTAAATTGAAGACTTTTAGCTTATATATTTTTAGCATTTATATATTATATAATAACACATGTGAGTATCAGATTGTTGTCCGGCTTGTTAAACATAATAAATAACTTTCTCATGATAATATTTTAAATAATTTACTTTTGATTTGTTAGATCATATGTTTCAATGAATGCTGCATTAATAAGTCACAATATTTATTTATTTTATTTACACATCATACAATTGATAAAGTAAGTAGATACTATTTTGAGAATCAATGCGTAAAATGCGTTGAGTCCAGAGTATAAGTTACCTCATTAACTCAAAATAAACATATGTATGTACATTCATTGATCTTATATTTTGTGTGTTCAATAAATTAAAACAACTGAGCGAAGAATAGAAGGCTTGAAAGATTTGAAAGATTTGAAAACAGCAGTTGACTACGATAAATAAAAAAATATTAAATAAATCTCTTGATGTCGTATGAAGGTGAATTGTTTCCAATTATATATTATTATATTTTGTGGCACGAAATTATTTTATTTTTCTATGTAATTCTGCTGTAATAGTGGCCAATACCTTATCAATTAATTATTGAATTCCAATATCCATTTACTTCAATTTACTTGCAAAATTAAGATAAGAAGTCGTATTACTTCTTTAGATTATGATGTTATAATAATATTGTCTAATACAAGTAGTTCAATTTATATTTATGGATCAAGTTGGAATCTCTTGCGGTACGGAAGCTGCCGCCATTGCCGGTTGAAGGTGTCTTTGGCCGGCACCATTTCCTTGGGATTCTATCAATATGCAGATAGATGCTTCGATATTTTCTACTCAGAATAAACGACCAGTATTGAACAGGGTTCTCGTCTTATTTCCTGTGTTCTTAATAGATACGGAATGCAGTAGAGATAACTTGTTCTTTGTCTCATGATACTTAACTCGGAGATAATAGTACTATATACTTAAACATTGTTATCTCATAGCACGGCTCGATTTATAATTTTGACAATAAATAGGAGTCATAAGATATTAATATAATAGTTTTTATGATTAAAAAGGGCATACGACTATAACGTCCATGACTCATCATGACTGATATTTAGCAAGCATTTGAATACAACACTAGATAGATAGTTTTAGATTTTATAGGAGAGCTTCAAAACGTTATGACATTTCAATAAGATTTTATTTAAAAAAAAAACAATAAAATACAATTTTTTGAAAAGTACAAATTTTTATCGTAAAATTATATCATTATAATCAAATAAATGCGTTTTTAAATAACAAGATATGTATAATAACAAAAATAAGCTTGAATGTAAGATTCAGAAGAAAGATTTTTTTAGGTGCTACAAGTTTTACACTCTTGGTTGACGATATATTAAAATTGAATATAAAAATAAACATATACTTTTATATATAAAATATCTTTGAATATCGTCAGTACTAGATTTATTTTGTAAATGACAGTTTTCAACTGCACAACCTAAATATATTCGCCAATGCTCAATTTGTTATTTCATCGATTTAACAAAGTTTCAGCAGTTAGTCAAATTGTTTCGTTTTTATTTTGTAAACATTTAATTGTAATTTAGTTGAGGGCTGTACCAGGCAGCTAGTTTATGTGAAAACTACTAAATGCATGTTATTATCAACTATGACTATTTTTTCTTAATTAGTATTTTTTATTTAAGAGAGACATTATTCATTTCTTCTAACATAATTTATATACGTATGTGCCATCAAATAGTCATTTCAATACAAGATATTTAAATTACATTAAAAATTACACGTGATATAATAATGTAAACAATATTTTTCCCTGTACAGGATAAATTCAAAAAAATGTGTTTCACAATATTTGTCATTAAAATTCAATCAATCAAAACAAACTACGACCAACAAAAATGAAAACAAGCATGCATTTATAATTATAACAATGAATAGTTTGGGCAATTGTTGTAGATGATAATATATAATTACATAAAATTAATGAAATGACTGTTGGTTATTTAATGGGATACTTCATATACGTATGATAACGGTCTAATTAGAAAGCTTAATTAAAATTTGACGTGGATAAGTTATTTCATATCCCGCATTTTAATTAAAGTGACAAACGCCTCGTCTAAAGTGACATTATAAATTAATGTAATGTGAATTGTCAGAATTTCGATAACAACGGAAAAGCTTTTAAACATGAATGAGTTTTTTTTATACATGAGAATACTGCACGATTTATTAATAGCAAACGAATATAATTTTAATGTTTTTTGAACTGACGTAAAAAAAAATGATATCAAACACGAATATGGCTCGATTTTTTACTAATCAATTCGCAACAAATATTTACGACCGTTCGCCAACTTTTCTGTTCATTTTCAATTATTAATTTATGTAATATAATATAATATACTGACTGTAGTGTAAAATATAGCATAATGCGAGTTTGTGCATCATTCTTAATACGACGATCTGTCAAATGTAGTTACAGTCAGCTGACGATCACTGCAAAGCCAATCGTCATTACCAAGTCGTAAAGTTTAAGGTTTGGGATGTGTGATCAATATTAAAAAAATGTTTTCGACCGGCATGCTTTAAAAGTTTTCATGACTTAAATTCTTTCTAGAAACTTCTCATGAAAATTTTGATAGTCTTACAAAAAAATAGTTGTAATATATTAACAATACTACTATGAAATACAAAAAATATTTGAAATAGTAAAATAAAATTTGTTATAATTATTATAGCTAATTAATGGTATTTGAAAATATTAAGATAATTTCACTGATGCTGAAAGATATTGCTTTGGATGTTGACATATTTCACATTGCTGTGAGTGATTTCGGACTATACTATGTTTTATATTATTTATTAAATTATATTGGAGCAAGCTAATTTGCCAATTTCCAATTATGTACTGTTTTTAATGGTTGGTCACAATTCAAAATTAATAAACCGAGAATATGTATTTTTGTAATGTGCACCTATAATATAATATAAATATTTCATAGATTCATGCTAGATAATAATATATAGATTTTACTGGAAGACTTTAAGCCACCGCACAAATGTTTACAGTGGTTTTGTGTTTTTTTTATACTCTCTGCTGGTATCAGTGTATTAATAAGTGCTGTAATATAATAAATAACAAATAAATAAAGCATATATAAATTTTAAAATATAGTTTTAATTTATAAAGTTGTTACATTGTTGTATGTGCTAAAAAGATAATATCATTTTTCCATCGATTAAGACTGTGTCGAGAACTAATGAACTCATTAGTTCTCCTTTGCTGTTAAATATGCTCCGATGCTCGATGTGCTTTTGTAGTTTTCCAGACCAATGATTGAAATAGATTTTACGTTCTCCTGTGTAAACTAACCTCAGTCTTCACTTAAGTAATAAAAGCTTTGTTTTTTATTGATTGCTTTCATGTTAATAGATTTTACTCTATTATACAATTGTTGTTGTAGTAATAATACTGCATCTGATTAAATATAAGTAAATAATGTTATATGTTAGTAAAATAATCATTCTTAATATAGTGAAATATGTTAATCGTGAGAAGTTTTAATTATTTAAATTATTTTATATGTCTGCAGTTTTAGCCACATGGCAGCAAATATGTTAATTTTAAGTTGTTGTTCTTTCGAGGAATACTACCTTATTGACTGTGTTGAAGAATATTTGTTTCATAGAAATCATAATATTTTACATGGTATATCTGCAATTCCGTTTTGAATAAATTTATGTTGATATTGAAGTGTTTTATTTTCAAATAGCGTAGGTGAATATTTTCAACCCTTTTTATCACAACCCTTTATCCCAGTCCTGATTGTGAATAATCAGTTAGAAGACAGTATTAAGCAAAGACATGAGATTTTTAGTTTCTTCTCTTAATATGTTATTCCTTAATAAAACAATGCTACAGAAGTAATAAATACTGTTATTTTTTTTAATTCATGTCCGCTCCAAATGGAGGTATCTCAACAGAACTTCTTCTACGATAACTGTCTGTCGCTCAACTTTTTTTTTCCAAAGAGAGAAGTATGAGGTAGAAGTATAAGGCTAAGACAGGACTAGTGGTTAACTAATCGCTCTCGCTATGCCCATTTATCGAAGTATCGAAAGGGTGGAAAGAGATTTTTAGACATCACAAACAACCATGCCTTCAAACGGAAATAGATAAATCGATCGAAAAAATGCTGTTCGTACAGGGACTCGAACCCGTGAGATCCGGCATGGAAGCCAACAGTTCTTAACAATAATAATAAATAATAATAACAATTCTTAATGTACAGCTGAATATGATGTATGTTAAAACATATTTAAAGATTTACAGCAGTGAATTTAATTTCCGTATATTTTTTAATGAAATGCATAATTTTATAAAAGATTTCATATCTCTGCATTAACCGAGGTTCTTTAGTCCTTCATTTTTATTACGCCTCCGCCCTGGAGCTCTCTCTAACAATGATAATACGGTCATAAAAGAACCTCACAATTCCGAGAAAGAAAATAATACCGCCACGGATTTGAATACAAACAAGCTCGCTTCATGAACTAAAAGCTTGCAGGCTAAGTGCATTGCGGCACCGAACTCACTGTTCAACAAATTAAGCAGCATTATCACGGCCATTCAAATACAATTTATGGTAAGCCTATGCAATTTAATTAATTTTGCATAACGTGACAAAACAAGGGAATTATCAAATTTGATTTTAACACACCACCGTGCTAAGCTTCTAGCGGATTAATAACAAATTTGATGTGTTTTAATTTTTGTTGGGTTTTAGTTATGTTTTTTTTTTCGTTGAATGTATTCATTTTTATATATAGACATATAAGAGATGCATAAGATTGACAAATTATAAATTTAAAACTTTTACAATGAAGAAAAAAAAGCAATTAATTTTAATATTAGAAGCAATAGACAAAAAAATGGCAAGAAAGTCCACTGAGTAAGCTCCGACGAACATTTAATACATACAAAATAGTATTCGTTGGAACTCACCCACGTCTACGTGGAATATGTCAAAATCCGAAGCAATATTGTTAAACACCGTTAACGCTCTCCCCAGTAGCATCCCCATTGGCAGGCTGGTTCTACACCTTGGGAGAACAAACAATTCATGTCCACGATTTCTCAAAAAATAATCAGAAACATTAAGCTTCACATTCTCGAGAATGGCGGAATTCTCATTTTGGCCTTGCGTAAGCCGAAAGAAATATATCGCCAGGTACATTTCTCTTCGATGCATTTTAATATTCTATACATCTTAAAGTAACGTTAAAGTGAAGTAACCTCAGTTGATACACAATGCAATAGTGGTATCTCCGTAAAGTAAAAGTATGCAAGCCACCAAAGGACAAGGTAAAGACGTGATAGTACTTAAAATCCAAGAAAAAAGTATTGCCATTTTACTAGTTGGCTCACTTCACCTCTAATGGTTAAATATGTGGTATAACGTAGGAAATTAAGATACTGAATAATTAGCGTTTCTCTTTTGAATGTTAAACTTGAATCTTACATAATTTTCTAAAATTCAAAAATTGAGCCTCAAACGCTTAATGGAATATTTTTTTGGAATACATAATTTCATTAGACAATTATGTAAATATAAAGTGATTTATAATATCGCTTTAACTCAAGCGTCTAAATGCGATACTGATTTAAACAGAACTGGCGAACAAAGTTTATCATCCGAAGCAAGATTGATGGCATTCGTTTAGCAGATAGAACACGGGCCATTTAAATTGAGATATATGTTTAAAGTGAGGGTCTAAGAACCGATACCAGGATTTGCACTATCCAATCAAAATAATATTACGCAGCAAAATTGAATCAATTCATTTTATTAACGCCCACCGCAAATTACCCAATTCGAAATACTTTAAGTCCCTTTCATCTTTCAATAGTGCTTTGTGGCCGAGAAGTTTTGCTTACTGCAACAAAACAAACATAAATTAATTAATTTTACTATCAGGTTACTTTTCAAAATATTGGTGTATGCTTCACATCTCTCAGTTTCAGTTTCTCACAAAGTTACAACAGGGCTTTCAACGCGGCTTAAACCGAAACCAGGTTAACCGGTTTTTTTTGCGCGGTTAACTGGGGTTTATTGAAAACCTCTTTTCGCCTTTAGTGCAATGGGATTTCACACAACTATTCATATTTCAGTTCCATTGAGCAGTGGTTATCATCGTTGACTTTCATAACGGATCTCACATATTGAAGAGCCAGTAAAATATATTTTTTTTTCATTGGAAGCCATGCGTGTTTGTACTTTAAATATTCCCTGCCAATACTTAAATCACGTGGCGTAGAGAAAGTGATTTGTTAACTTTAGTTCTTTCCTTGCTCTATTCTTACACCTCTATCCTCATGGAAAAAAGGTGAGCAACTAAGTAACAAGCAGTCCTCGAAAAGAAGCCTTTGTTCGGATAAACTCAATTTGAAGTCCATATATGTACTTCATATTAGAAGCAGACTTGGTTTAAAAAATAATAATAAGTTAATCTACTCTTTTATGCACTATAGTAGTTTATATTTAAGTAAACAAAATGCCCTGTATTTTTTGTTGTTTTTAAATATTGGTTTGTGTGGTACTACAATTGGGTTTTAAAAATAATTTCGGCTCTAACCGGTTAGCCGGTTTATTTATTTAAAAAAAAACGAAAACCGATTATTTGCTTTGGACGATTAATTGGTTGCCCTACAACTTCACGCGCCGCCACCATTTGTTTTTTCTAGCAGGCAAAAAGCGATCCATTTGTGACATGCGTGTGATGCTGCTTTCAAATAAACGTTTTACAACGTATTCGTCGTTTGATGTAACCACGACTTTACGTCGCCTCTCATCTTATGTTAATAAGTATACAAATATGTTGAGCATATTGAAATACTGTATTCACTCGTAAAATAAAATTCTTTATAAACAAGTATCTATTGTATACTAATTTATAAGTAATAACTATTTTAAAACTCACGTAAATATTACAAATATATTATACAATATCGTCATCGTTACGACATAAAACCCTTAGTTTGAATTACGATTTGAAAATAAATTAATGTTATATAAGATTTTGTGCCGATAATCAAACAAAATATATTAATAATTTGTTAAAGTATCTTTACATATTTCAAGGCATTGACTTGAAACCGAAGCATTTATCAAAGACTTCCACAAAATCCATTGTTAGTTTGAATGATAAGCTGTAAAAAATATTCTTCTTCGAAACGATGTTCTGTATCATTAATTTAGTGTCACTTTCTATCATCACTCATATAAGTTTTCATGATTTTGTAATAAACAATCTTTAAAAAAAGCCTGCAATGTTTTCGAAACCTCGGATATTTTTCATCAGTAATACGGTGTTTTATATCAAAACAAAAAGCTTATTTTTCTTGTTTGTGGAAGCTATAAAGATGTTTTAACAAATTCACTAAGTACTTTTTAAAATATGTTTAGGCTTTTAACCCTCCAGAGACGAGAGCTTTTTTTCGATAAAAAAAATATTTGTTTAGCCATATTGAAGTCACGGATAACTTTTATTCCTAATAAGTTTTAAAAAAAAACGCCAAGTCGTTGTATAGAAACTCCGCATGACTTTATAATCATGCTCATCCTTTTATTACCGTGTAATATTGTGTACGGACAAAAGTGACCGTATGGGCTCGCAAACATTCGGGGTTGAAATATTGCTAAATGTGTTTTTTTTTTAATATTTACAATTTGACCTCTTGAGATCAACATAATTTCAATACAAATATATTAGCAAAATAATTTGATTCAAAAGTTCAAAGTTTCAAAAAGTCCATTAAAAAAAACGGAAATTCAAAATATCGCATGTGCTTTTGGTGGCCGTTTCTGTCCCCGCGGCTGATGATTAACTGAAGTCTGTACCCTTCTTAACCAAATATGAGTAAAAGTAACGATATTCAGGTAGAAAAGGGATGAATATTAGGATTAATAGACAGCGGTATTTACTGTTACCATATGGTCACGCTCGTCCTTGGAGGGTTATTTAATTGAAATGTATTTTTACGCGTAATATATTATGATGAAAATAGACAGTTACTTCAGTGAGCATAGGATATAATATGATCAATAAGATAGCAATACTTCATAAGAAACAACTTATGTTTTGTACTTCCGTACTAGATTTTATCTTTATATTATACAGCAAGCTATTTTTATTTATTTTATTTGCTATATCGAATGAATGAAATTTTTTTAATTAATAAGTCATGTATCATATTTTTATATTCGTGAAGTAATGATTTGCAAAGTTAATGTACATACATGACGACCCGCTTGATGTTTGTATTGTTAAATATTTTATGTAAAATTGCTTTCTCATATAGTACAACAGTTAGTAAAATCTTTTGGTAATGTGTATAATAGCATTTAAATCCTACAAATAATACAATAAAAAATCATGCCAGATTGTTGGTTACCTAGTTTTAAATTGAATTCCTTTGGAATTTTCTTGTATCGATATTGTAATGTAGTTTTCTTTCTCATCTCAAATAAAAGGAAAAATCGCAATTAATATTTAAAAAATAAAATCAATGTCAACATTACATTTTTTTTAAATCTTGCGATATGAAAGAAAATTTTGTTATTAAAGAAGGTCAAACACGTCTACAATAAAACAATAGAATTAAAAATTATTCAATTCTATGTTTATATCATTATGCAACCAAAATGTCACTTGATGACATTATGTACGCATTAGGTATTTTATTCTTTAACAATTCCAATTATTTTCAACCTTAATACAAATATTTACATATCATGTTATCTTATCTAAAATCCAGTTTTTTCTTTCAAAATCAATACTTACGCTATGTATGCGAACAAAGTAAAAAAAGTATGCACAACGTATTCGATATTCTATACTACCGCTGTTCACAATCTTATAATGTGACAAACTTTTGAACAACGGACCTTTGAAAGTTTGCATTGGTAAAAAAAGTCACGCTCTTACCACAAACTTTATATAATGTGAAAAGAACCAAGCTGTGAGCTTATATGAGAAAATTCAAGTAAATTTTTATCAAAGCACGTTTGTGTGAGAACTGAATTCTAAATTATGTGCCCAGAATATACATCCCTTCTTAATGAATAATGTACATAATTGTTACAGTAGATTTAGTAGGAACTAGATTTTCAGTATTTGATTAAAAATACAAACGTTTTATCTACTACCACATGACAAAGCAAAGAACGATTTTACATTAATTGATAAAAGTCTCTACTTTACAATGTTTTTATCAAAGTAATTAGTTCACAATATACTTTCGATGGTTTCGGCGGTAACTTTGTGGAAGTTCATTTTAATAGAAAATTTAAATTAACTTTGATTATTCCACGTATTGTGTAACTAACTGTGACACGTGTTTCGCCTCTTTCAGAGGCATCTTCAGACTTACTATCGCAAAGTTTGCTTAAGTAATGAAGCAAGATTGATTCTAACATTTTAAAATTATAAAATTACAAAATGGATTGGGTTTTTTTTCCTTTTAAGAGGAGCAAGGAGGGGGGTGTAGAATCGAAATAAAGCAAACAGATAATGATACTAATTTTACTAATGAGTTGTAAACAATCAGAATGGGATTTTTCCTTTTTAATGGAAGCAAAGAGGGGATTATAAAATGCAAACAAATTTAATCATACTACTAATGACGTTAAACATTACAAACTATTAAAACTAATGAGCTACAATCAATCATCTAGGTTTGTGATTACTCTATTAATTGGAAACAATTTTAGTAACGGGGAACCGCCTGTGCTATTAAGAATATTATTTAATAATATTTCTTTTTTGTTAAGAGTTTTATTAATTTCTAAAAATTCTAAGCTATTCATCTTTAAACCCTTTTTATTTACTCGGTGGAGTATTTCTAAATTACAAATCTGATTAAAATTATGATTATTTTCTATTAAATGATTGGCAAACTCAGAGAAATTGTTACTTTTTAGACATTTTATATGTTCTTTAATTCTAATATTAAAGTTTCTACCTGTCTGTCCAACATAAGACGCTTGACAGTCTCCACAAGAGAGTCGATAGATACCACTCTGTGACGATGAATCTACGCGATCTTTACTGTTCAATAAAATTTTACCTAAATTATTTACTGTATAAAACGCGGGTTCTATATTGTCTGGCAAAAATTTAACTATCTTTGACGAGATGTCTCCTAAATAAATAATTCTACGCCAGTTTTTAATATTATCGTTTGCTTTCTTCTCTCCTGAAAAAATATTATTTACTATGAGTTGTTTAACTTGCTTACGTTTAAGTAAGTTAACTACTACGTCTGTGTTGTAACCATTATTTACAGCTATCTGTTTAATAATGTTTAACTCTAATTCAAAGTTGACTTTAGTGAGAGGGATGTTAACTAATCTATTAATCATTGCATGGAATGATGAGAGTTTTTGCGACCACGGGTGAATTGATTGATGGTGAATGACGACATCTGTATAAGTAGGCTTTCTGTAAATGGCAAATTCTAATCTGTTGCTATTATTTTTCTTTATTGTTATGTCAAGAAAATTTAAGGTTTTTTGCTGCTCGATTTCTAGTGTGAATTTAATATTTGTATGCAATGAATTTAAATGACGTAAAAAGGTATCTAACTGTCTATCTGTTCCTGTCCAAATGCAAAAGATATCGTCTACATAACGATACCAAGTTTTTACATTTTTAAGTAACGTGTGATTTGACTTAAAGAGATTATTCTCAAAATAATCCATAAAAATATCCGCGAGCAAAGGTGAAATAGGACCACCCATAGGTAATCCTACCGATTGTTTGTAAAAATTTTTATTAAACAAAAAATAGTTTTGTTCAATACAAATATTAAAAAGTCTAAGCATTTCTTTAACGACGTTGCTATTAATATCCGAAAAAGTTAAAATTTCGCTGACTATATTTTTGCACTCTTCCGTTGGTACGTTAGTAAATAAATTTGTTACGTCGAATGATACTAATTTACAATTACTAGTTAATTGTATGTCTTTGGTTACAACACAGACGTAGTAGTTAACTTACTTAAACGTAAGCAAGTTAAACAACTCATAGTAAATAATATTTTTTCAGGAGAGAAGAAAGCAAACGATAATATTAAAAACTGGCGTAGAATTATTTATTTAGGAGACATCTCGTCAAAGATAGTTAAATTTTTGCCAGACAATATAGAACCCGCGTTTTATACAGTAAATAATTTAGGTAAAATTTTATTGAACAGTAAAGATCGCGTAGATTCATCGTCACAGAGTGGTATCTATCGACTCTCTTGTGGAGACTGTCAAGCGTCTTATGTTGGACAGACAGGTAGAAACTTTAATATTAGAATTAAAGAACATATAAGATGTCTAAAAAGTAACAATTTCTCTGAGTTTGCCAATCATTTAATAGAAAATAATCATAATTTTAATCAGATTTGTAATTTAGAAATACTCCACCGAGTAAATAAAAAGGGTTTAAAGATGAATAGCTTAGAATTTTTAGAAATTAATAAAACTCTTAACAAAAAAGAAATATTATTAAATAATATTCTTAATAGCACAGGCGGTTCCCCGTTACTCAAATTGTTTCCAATTAATAGAGTAATCACAAACCTAGATGATTGATTGTAGCTCATTAGTTTTAATAGTTTGTAATGTTTAACGTCATTAGTAGTATGATTAAATTTGTTTGCATTTTATAATCCCCTCTTTGCTTCCATTAAAAAGGAAAAATCCCATTCTGATTGTTTACAACTCATTAGTAAAATTAGTATCATTATCTGTTTGCTTTATTTCGATTCTACACCCCCCTCCTTGCTCCTCTTAAAAGGAAAAAAAACCCAATCCATTTTGTAATTTTATAATTTTAAAATGTTAGAATCAATCTTGCTTCATTACTTAAGCAAACTTTGCGATAGTAAGTCTGAAGATGCCTCTGAAAGAGGCGAAACACGTGTCACAGTTAGTTACACAATACGTGGAATAATCAAAGTTAATTTAAATTTTCTAGTTCACAATATTGTTATCATTATTTTTAAAAATATGCTTGTATATAATTTTTTTTAATTCGAAAGTAAATCTTTAAATAATTTTAATGTTTTTGTAGTGTAACAAATTAATTTGTATTTATTCTACAAATGTCATTGTATTATTGAACGTTTTTTATTTATTTTTTTTAAGCCCTGGAATTTCGTGGTTCAATTAACCCGTGACATGCCATGCTAGAAAATCACGTTTCCTGCCATGGTGGCATCTCAGTTTCACTCATTATTGACAGTATTTAAACCTATTTTAGAAGCTAAAATATAATTTAAAAAATATATTTTTGCTTGCAAATATATTCTAGGTATCATTTTCACCTTCCTTTTAATTATAAATGCTTTAATAAGAGCATAAAATCAGCTTTAATCAAATTCAAATATTTTGAATGCTTGATATTCAAAACTCGCCCTCAAAGCGATGTCTCAAGCATGTTTCATACGTGAAGGTCTAACGATGAATGAAAAAAATGTACCTTTTTGGTCATAAACTTGCCCCGCTGAGGCGGATGTAACGATAGCCAAACATAAGTTGATTATACAGCTCTTTGAGAAGTTCAAAATATTATTTGGACTATCCCAAAAATATTTCGTCAATAAGAAGTGATATTTATTTTTTGCATATTATATTATATAAAGAAAAAAGGAAAGATTGCAGAGTGTGTCGATATTTTATATTAATTTTAATTATTTTACAAATTGTTGTTTTTAACATGAATACAATTTACCAATCAGATAAAGTTTTATAGACTGTAAATATTTAGTGAAATATATATACAAGTAAAAAAAGTATCATTATTGACTTTTAAACTTTTTCCTTACAGGTTATTTGCTTATATGATAATATGTTTACACATCCTAATAATTATTCATGAGTTTTAAATAAAATATGAGTTCATTGAGTATCTCATCTTAAAATCTTAACTGAATATTTTATATTTAATACCACCGTTTCAAAATATGATTAACTATAAATAGGTACATACATATATATTTAAATTAAATAAAAGCAACGAACTATTCAAATTATTCACCATGTCTTCGTGTAATTACAATATGTTGGACTTTATTGAATAGATTTATATTTTTCTCGTTGCAGTAAGTTTATTAGCATTAGAAAAAATATGTTAAGGAAATGAAGACACAAAGCATAATAAATAGTCATATAATTTTTGATTTATTGCCCTACTTAGCTATGTTTAAAAGTATGTTGTCTTTGAAGATGTCGGCAACTATTTACTGAAAGCGTAATTTTACTTTTCTGCAAACCAATAAAATTTTATTACCCAGCTTACAACATAAGTCACTAAAAGGTTTAACTACAATTTCTGCCTATTATAGCATGTTATTTCATGTAGTTTTTTCTCGCGACAATAAACGAAAATATTTGCTTTCGGTGCACATGTTAGCAAAAACGGCACACTCGACTTTTGGACACTTGTATGTATAAGCACAAGGATGAAAAAAACTCTATTGTATAAACCCACGAAAGTTTAAGCTTTTAGGTGTTAGGGTTTTTATATCGTCGTCTTTGTTTGACTTAAATGGATATTGGTAAGTCTCCCTCTAAGGTATTTGTGATGTCTTTGCTTCTCGCATATTACAATTTGTATATGTCTATCGCATTTTAGCATACAAATGTCGATAAATCATTTAGAGCAATACAATTGCAATGATTTTGTGCAAAAGACGTAATATTTTTGAATTTATTTATTTATATTTGGATGTAAAACTATTTTTTCTAGGAATACCTAAAATGATAAATAATTATTGACAATATTAAGAGAAATATTGAATGTTTTAATGACTCGACCGGCTATGCCTTTACCATGGGCACGGAGGTGTTAACAAAAAAGAATACCCTTATAATCATCATCTGGAAAAGAGTAATGTTTGGAAATTTAGTAAAAGTTGTCAGCGTTCACTGGAAAAAATGCAAAATTTGACAACTTTTATATTTTGATTTTTATGACCGTTATTGCTCGTAGATACGTAGAGTGATCACCAGTCGCAAATGATCACATGCTTGATAGGAAATGAAAAATGAGTGAACTAAAAATTTGCGTTTACACTTTAATTATTCTACAGTAACAAATTTTTGTGTTAAATAACGCCTTACAAAAAAAAGTAATCAAGTGCATTTTTCAAGAAAATGAACTTATAGAAGTCTCACGAAAATAAAAGTTGCGTGATAAAAATGTTTAGCATTGCATGCATTTTCTTACAATTCACTTGTTATGTTTTACTTTATTTTTTAAACAAATAAAAAGATGTTGACATTATGTTTCGATAGCAAATAATATTATAACGGATGTTTCATGCAAATAGGATTATCAAATCCCCGGGCACATAGAAACTAATACCGAGTGCGACGCCCGCCTGCATACAAAGCTTTTGTGCTTTAAGCTGCGCTACTATTTCCACGGCATCTGTTCACTTCACCTTCCCATGTTTTGTTCCGTGATCGCAAACTTCAATTAACCTCATTTTTCCTCTTGTGTGAACATCGCCGATTCCATTTGAACACCCACGGTGACACGGAAATCACGCGATCGTCAGCTTATTAACTTATATACCAGTTATCAGAGGAATATCGTTAAATCTGATATTCTACACCATACGACGTCCAATGTTGTAGGTGACTAAAGCTTCAAATAAAATCCAATACAATATATTTTTTAGGATTCACTGTCAAAAGTATTTTACTTCAAAATAATAAAACGATTCTTTGTAAATACTTACTCCACAATTATTTATTAGGTTTGGGATCGGTTTTGCCTATCGCAAATTTTTAACTGATGATTTTAAATCATAAATTTACCAAATGTGATAACAGAATATACAACCTTAGTAAAGTCCTAAGGCTATCAGCGTGAAATAAAATAAACTGAAATATTTTCAATAGTTACCATATAATTAGTGTCCAAGAATGAATTCTAACTTAAGTATGTTGATAAACCAAACAGTGCAAGCTTCATACTTACAACACAGAAACTTTGTGTGGAAAGAAATGAAAAATTTATCATGTTTAATAAAATGTTTCTATCAGTGTTAATAATTGTTTTTAATCATCAAAACCTTGTTTAAATAATACATTATAATAAATTATTTTTTGAGCAAGACCAGTTTTAGTCAGTGGGGTAGTGTAGTAATATTTATCTGTAATTTCTTGCTGAGTAAAAGCGTACTGTACAATATATATCATAGGTAGTGTTTTATTATAATTATGTATTTTGTATACGTTTACGACCAAGAATTGCCAGTTAACATCACACATTACTACAGAACACTTAAGTAAATAAAAAATCATATCATGTTATATCATATTTATTTAAATCAAGTTAAGATATAAATCGTTATTCTAATCATGTTTTGGTGCTTTTGTGTGGATGTTTGACAAACTCTAGTTTATTGTATTATTTTACTGACCAAGTACAAACTTTTAATTTTGAAATTAAATGTTATTTTACGTCAACATTTAATAAATCATTCTATATTATAATAACATATATTTTTAAAGGCACTGTTTTTTTAAAGTAAATATCACTCCCTTTTCATGTTGACACGAGATTAACTGACACTCCAAAAGGATGTAAATTTTAAAAAATAGTATATTTTTTATTTCACACCCTAATGTTGCGAAGCCTAAATTATATGACTGCCTGTTCATTGTATACACTTATTTTTAGTGTTATTAATTAATTGTAATGTTTTAAAAGTTTTAAATAAGTACCAAGATATGATCAATTACATGATGAATATTTGTAAAAAAAAAATATTCCTATTAATAGATGTAACTGTATACCTTTACACTCACCCTTAACGTCATATTTATGTTCGGAAGAATCATAAAAAATGAGCTTTGTCGTTTTATTCATGTAGTTAGCATTGGACACCGAATCTTACAATTCTTGCTTGCAGATAACTTTACGTAACAGGAAATGGTTAACAGATTTTTTATACTACGAAACGTATAAGAAAACAATTTATATCTTTCAATAGTTAAAAACAGATAAGATATTCTTTATATGCTGTTATATATATGAAGGAAATCTTCCTGGTTAGATACTTTATGTCAGTAGTTAGACAAATACAATAGTCAGTTTTTCTTTATTTATTTTATAGCAAGGGTATAAAAAAAGAACACAATAATAACACAGCTATTTCGTTAAAAAAGTCAATAAAAATACTACCAAAATTTCGATACAGACCTCATTTGAGTACACAAACTGTAATAGAAAAAAAAACAATTATTAAAATACACATCAAAGCATGAAATATGACTAAGGGAATGAATAGATACGAATACTGTGCGAATGGTAGAATATTATTTTCATCGCGTTGTATCCGTCTAGCAAGTGTTTTAATAGAGGTGGAATTGCACTCCACGGTCGAGTGGAGATTTTTTCTAACTATGTATCTAATCGGATACGTGACGCCCAGGGTGGGTGATTTTCTTAAAGTATTTAATGTTTACAGTGTCAGCGGTTACATTAGCGAGGTTTCAATTAATCATTATTTCAATTAACAATTGCTGTGTTGTTTCCGTTAATTGATAAACATTAACACTTAATAAAGCATTCATATTATAATCTTTTTTTTTAAAAAAAACCACACTATAAGAAGCAACTTTGCAAACTGTCTTACTTATATGAAACAAACAAAAAATAAATGCTCAGTTGTAGATCTTAAAAAATCTATGGGATTGATACACTTTTTCATCCATGTTCACTCCCAATGTGGAGCATATAGCCTCCTAATGGAGGTATCTCAACATAAGTTTTTCTACGAGAACTGTTTGTTACTCAGTCACTCGACCTCTCTTTTTTCGAATAGAGTAGTAGGAAAATGATAAGGCTATGAGAGTACTAGTGGTACGCCCAGTAAATAAAGAATTGGAAATGGTGGGAGGGAATTTTTATACATCACAGACAACAATGCCTTCGAACAGAAATCGATCGAAAAAGTGCGGTTCGGTCTGGTACTCGAACCCGTGAGATCCGGCACGGAAGCCCACAATACTAACCGCTGCGCCATATTGATACAATTAGCACAGTAATAATAAAGTTTGACGAAATATTTTTTAATTTGGAGGATCAAAAAGTAATTCTTTTGATTTTTTCATTTAGAGTTATTGTATTAAAATGTTAGTAATATACAACTTTCAAAATAATGTTAAGCAAATGATAAAATAACTACATGAAAAAAATTCGGGTATAATTCTATACTGCTATATATACGATTTGTTATATTTTCTTGTCGCACGAACCAATCTTGTGTACCACAAATTTCTTGGTATGTCGAAATTCGCAATAAAGCAAGAAGTTCTCACTATCATGACGAAGAGGACACTGCATTATCGACGTCTGTTTGTTCTTTGAATACCTCTTTACTCGAATATCCTATCTTTGTGATGTTTAGTTTGACTCATTAGAGCCACTTACTACTAGAACATCTTGCAAAAGTTACTCATAGCTAGAGTTTTATCGTTACCGTATTAACATAATCTTTGAATTCTTATATTCGTGATTTATTTCGTTGCTTTTAATTGTAGAAATTACATGAAAGGATTTTATCAGTAAAATTATCATTGCGAGCTATTTTCTTTAATGATTTAATAATATATCTCCATATTTTTCACGTTATTGAAAATTACCGTGCAGGCATTGTCATGTCATGGTCTTCCGTACCGAATATCACTAGTTCGAGTCCTAGAACGAACAGCATTTTCTGTTCGATGGCATGGGTGTTTGTGATGTCTAAAAATTGCCTCAAACCCACTCTTATGCTTTAATAACTGCTATAAGTAAATCACTAGTCCTGTCATAGCCTTATCTCTCTATCTCTATTTTTTTTAAATAAAGGTTAAGTGACCGATTAACAAACATTTTTCGTAAAAAAAAATTGTTAATCAGTCACTTTTGTTATGATACCTTTATTAGGAAGCCAAATTCTCCACATTAAGAGCGGACATGGATTAAAAAAGGCATTATCAATACTAGTATGATCGAAATCAGAATTCCGTTTTCTGTATATTAAAAAAAAGGAATATCGAAATTTTAAATTTACCAAAATGTTTTAAGTAACAGGTTTTTGATTTGACAAGGTTAGACCAAAATTACGAAGCGTAACGTCTACGAGCAACCCGTCGAAAGCTTTACTTCTAGGCGTCCTTGACGAGACGAGCTGATATTTTCATTGGAGGCACGTGTATTGAAAAACAGATCGTTTACAGTTCACTCAAACATTTTTGTTTTTGGTTTGGATTCATTCATGCGTTGTTCCATTCAATGAAGTACCAGTTATCGAATAAGGGTTCACAGTTTTAATTTAGTTGTTATAATATTCTTTTAAATAAAATTTATTTGTGAATTCGTTCAATTTTTGGTTAAAATTATCATTATTTGTAAAACTGTTTATGATGTTTATACACCCGGTATTTTTATTATTGTATGGTATTGCAAAAACTTTTAAATTAATGATGGTTAAACTTTATCCAATGTGATAATAATTCATCTCTCAAAATTCTGATTGCTGGTGTATTTGAGACGAGAAGAATCATTACGATAGAAATAGTACGATAGAAATTCTGCAAAATACATGTTTTCCGTTCATCATCAGCAGCTTACCTGTGTATGTTTCGGTTGTTTCATGGCTTGCACCTAGTGGCACAGGTAACTGTTGCTGCAAGAATTTTCGAATCCGAAATCTAAGGAATTTACAGATTTTCAAAATGAACAGAGTGAGAGGTTTTTTTAGCTCTTCCAAGAATTTGCAAATTTAAAATTCAGGAATTCCCAAAGAGTACCTACATTTTTTTTGAACCTCGCTCAAATTTCGGTCATTTTGTCATTCCCGAAATCCTGGGATTTTGGAATTACAGAATTGGACAGGATCCCGGGATTGGTGACCCTTACCTCTATTAGAGTGACGAAAGGATAATTATTGCAACATATTTCTCTGCTGATTTAGAATAAGTCAATTTGACAAGCTTTGCATCACCAATAACAAAACATATGTATGTAAGAATTTTGCTCTCAAAATAGTACTCTATAATAAAATGCCAATATTTAACACAAAAGTGGCGGAATAAGCACATAGGAGGCCCTAGGCGCAACAATATTTGGATGTCCTTTTTTTCGAATAACATAAAAACGACAGAAAAGTAAAATGGTAATAATATATAAAAATCTGAACAAAAAATATATGTGTCATATTATATAAGCTATGTATGAGTCTCCTAAAATTCGGAGGCCCGAGATAATTTGCTTATATTGTAAGGGTTATCCGCAACTGTAACACATTAATTCTCTTTCTTTTGATTTTATAGTGAAATATAATTGAGGGTATTACTTGCAAACCCGGCTCAATCCAAAGTTGTTGAAACATGAACCATGAATGCAAATTTAGTAGATAAAAATAAATTTTGAAAATGTTTTTAGAAATCAGTCAAAAACATGGCTTGACAACATTCCAAAGTAATGTAAGACTAAAAATCTTTTAAAATGTACATTATTTTCAAAATGAAATTCAAGTTTCATTTTTTAGCCAATTTGGAATAAGCCGTGTTTGCAAGTAATAATACCCTCAATTATATAATTTATTCTTTCATAAAATTTTGTAAAAGATTTAGCTGACCTTTTTTTGAATAGTTAGTATGTATTTATATATATTTATTAAACTTACCATCTTTCTCAAAAATATAAATCACCAAAATGTTCAAGACTTAAAAATAAATTGCTTGGTTGACTCTTTCGTAATTTACTTATTCAAAATCAGTGACACGAACGTTGAAAATTCCACCTGTTTACATTTTAATGACGTTATTCGTAAATATAGAATGAAACGATGAGGAAAATTCCCTTATTACCCGTTTGAAAAAGAGCGTTTCAAACAATTTATAAGCAAAGAATAAAGAGAACCAACCTTTGTTTGAAGTTATATAGATTTTTTATAAAGGACTGCCGGATTTTCTTTTGAATGGAGAGACATTTGATATTTGCCGTAAAACTTGGATGAAACGTCTCAAAGAATGTAAAACCACCCGAGATTTCGATAAAGCTTTGTTTTAAGATATTTTACCGAGACATAAAATAAAATTCTATCGTAAAAATCGGCTGTCCTCTATACGTATAAGTTTAACGACATATCATACACGAAATCTTTATTTTTATCTGTTCTCATAGTGTGTTTTTATTTTTTTTATATAATATATAGTTTGAGGTTATGAATGTTATGATAAATAACATTGCTATCCAACATATCATTTTGGAATTTGATGTGTCTTTAATGTACTCACAAAAAATTTAAAACGAAAATTAATTTGTCATTAAACTTGATATATCCGTTCCCAACGTGGGTCATATTGCCACCTAATTGTAGGTATCTTAACATAAGTTTTTCAATGATAACTGCTTGTAACTCGATAACTCAATCTCTCTTTTTCTAAAAGATAAGAGATATAGTAATAGGGCTAGGACAGACTAGTAATATAATTTTAGACTTCTGTGGTTAAGTGGTAAAAAACTTGATCTAGTGATCAGTCTAGCTTTATGTCTCAGTCTTAGGTCAATATCAAACATCGATTTATTTATTTTTGAAATTAAATATTCAATATGGTTTAGGTATAGATATTTGATATCATTTTTCTTTAGTTTATTTTGATTTACTAAAAAAATCTTAGTGAGTTTATCTTATGACTAATTATTTCGTTTTTATCGACTTATTCAAAAGTAATAAATCTGGTTTAATATTATGTTTGTCAAATTGAGTAGGCACTTCATGATATGATGATAAACAGAAAAATATGTTAAAGTAAAATAACTGTTTTGGCTTTTATCGTCTTTTTTCCGTGTGAAAGTAAAGTGTAAATTGTTTTGGAGCTTTCAAACAACCGTCACACCGTAAAAGATACTTTTTTGTTCGGCATTTCAAATTATTTAATATTAACAGTATGTTTTTTTGATATTTTATTCGGGACCTTTTTAGATAAAGAAAAACAAGAAATAATGTTTTTTTGGTGGTTGAATACTATGCAACAAAAATTGCTTTGTTGTGTTTCTGAATCCATATTAATGCATTAAAAACATGTTCATGTAACCCATGTGAGTCGAATTCACAGATGTTGCATTGCTATTCGGCTCCTCGCCGCACAGCATGCTTCAAATAATACGCTGATAAATACGAAAAACAAACAAATCGTCAGATAGCAACGAATAAAGCAATTAATTATAGAAAATATGAGCTTTAATAATAAACAACATTTCTGAAAGTGTTTACAATGCCAGAACGAATGTATACCAATGTTTTCAATCAAGAGCTAGAGATTGTGAGAGAGCATATTTTCGGCTTAAAAAACTATAAATATGGTACAATATTACCAGAATAAAACACAGCTAAAATGTAACATTTCATCAGAATGTCACTTAAACGGTATCTATGTAGATGTAAACTTATATAACTGGAAAACCCGGTGGATGGGTTGAGACATAGCAGTCTTAAGTTCCAAGCAGTGTTGTAGAAAAAGCAGCAAAAAAGACCAGGCCGTTGAATCCCAGCCTCTCCTAACAAATTGTATGGCGGTTATACGTAGATCAACTCTAAATTCCAATTTATGAGCTTATTTTTCGTTGAATATAAAAAAAGAAATGCGATGTAAAATAAATAAAATTTAACTTCCCACTATTAAATATCACAGTTATATAAAACATTGATTATAAATTACAAAAAACAACAGTAACAAGCGGAATTCATATTAAATTATAAACGATTTTGACGCCTATTGTGATATTATGAAATAAATGCTGCGTTTTATCATATAATAATGGCAATATACCAAGTAAATGATGATTTAATCAATAATAATATTTAAAAAATAATGAAGTGAAATGTGCTACCCTAGTTTGACTTACTGATTTTTGATTACTGATATGACTTGAGAAATCGTGTGGAAAGATTGAGTAACGAACCAGTGTGCACAAATAAATTTTGAGATTAATTATTAATTGATTAAAATCCCAATAATGACGTTGATCTTTTTAATGAACTATCCAACCTCATATTCTGTATTGAAATATTGTAAAAAAAATAATTTTAATAAAATGATTTGCCTTCTTTGTTTGTTTTGTTCTCCGAGATTTTTTCTTATTTTGAAAAAGATGTAATTGAAAAGATATATAATTACAATATAAATATGTATTTCCTACAATATAACAGAAACAAATGGTTTCATAATGATGTGATATTACTTTGAACATTATGAATCAGGACCGCTCATCTGAAAAAAGTACCTGTTTTCAACTCCATAGCATGGCTTTCACTATAGAGGGCTTTGGTTGAGACCGTCCCGGAATAATATAAAAACCACTGTACATAGTATTATACTTCATAGAAAACCCATCGAAAGTATTTATATTTATATACTTCTCTCAAATAAACTCTCAAACAAAAAGTAGCCACGGTGACTATTTAGGGAACAAAATACTTTCTAGTACTTTATACTTTTGTTGTCCTCTCGCATACAGAACATATACCAATAACAAAGTCACGGCATTTTACATGGTCCTTTATAAATAACGCTCTGCACCTTTTTTGTTAAATGATATGTAGAGTATTTATCTTTAAATTCCAAAAGCACTGAAAATGAATGACTTACCGAAAACCGTTGCTTGTTAAATACTTACTTTTATCTTCGTTTTGAATTTTTATATGTTTACTGTTGGATGGTTAAAAATATAGTTGCCTTCCACGACCGCGGAATCCATTTAGTTGGTACAAGAAACAGGCAGAATTTAAGCTTTCTTGAGGCATCCGCTGCATATGTCCAAGACAGTTCCATCGTTGCTTCTACACTGTGTACGTGATTAAGGGCTGTTAATTCAGTTCCATTACCTCAATGTTTCTGACAAAGTCAAACCATCGCACTCCTAATATTTGGCGCAGGCATTTTTTTTCAAAGCACAGTATACGGTTACCATATGCTTTTTAAAAATACCGTGATTCCATATGATGTATTCGGTAGAGCTATTGGACGCTGGGATGACATGAGAAGAACCAAGAAATTGGCGGGGTCAAAGAATCTTTAAAAACCATGTGGTGACCACATACTCCATCTAGAGATATGGTGGGAAAATATATAGGATATAAAAACGACTTTAATTTCATGAATACAAACCTTAAAACACTATACGAATTGATGAGTAAATATATGCTATCAATTCAACTCAACAAACTGACGAGTGTTCAAGGCTTTTGCTTTTCATCCCACCCAGTTAGGGGTCACAAATTTAAATCTTAAACTTAAAACAATAATGAATATATTTTTTAACCAAGTAAACAAATTTGGATGCAGTTTACAATCGTACTGTCGCTGCTTATACGATTCTGAAACGATTATCTTGATTTAAGTTCTTGCGTTACCCTAACCTTCTATTCTTTCTGCCTCTGAAGAAGGAGAAAAAAGTTGACTATAGATTATAAACGTTTGTAAAAATTTTCATTGGGACTCGTAAACGTTTATAAAACAAAGGTGAAGAAGTGAAAATTGTGATCGTTAAATATAATATGTTCCTGAGGAAATTTTACCAAATTAATATGATGATATTATCTAGTGGAAAATTATCTGAATATGTATTTGTAGAATAGCCTCGGGATTTGGCGTTATCACCAGCTATTATCTGTTCAGACTGCCATTTCGCTGCACCGGAAGTCGTTACGACTCATATGAACGGAATACATCTGATCCGACCTCATACTTACTGCTGCAATAATCTTATAGTTAATAAAATCTAGGTAACTTAACTCTTGGAAAAAGTTTTCTTTTCTTACTTTGTTCGTCTCAGTAGCCTCTAGAGTCTAGACTATGTTAACAATTTAAGATTTAAATTCAACTGCCATATCTTCATTGCCATTTATTGCCGCATAAAACATTGTTTATTATAAAGAGCACTTATTTTACATTACATTGTATTGAAACAGATTAATATTTCTTAAAATCTGCGTCTCGATTTTATTTTATTTTTTATGGCTGCTCCCAATGTGGAGCATATGGCATTCAAATGGAAGTATCTCAACATATTTTTTCTAAGAGAACTGTCTGTCGCTCATCCTTTCTCTTTCAAAGAGAGTAGTATGGGGTAGAATGATAAGGCCAGGACAGAACTAGTAGTTAACTAATCGCTCTCGCTACGCTCAGTTATTCAAATATCGGAAGGATGGGATGGAATTTTTAGACATCACAAACACTCATGTCTTTGAACAGAAATCGATAAATCAATTGAAAAAATGCTGTTCGTACTGGGACTCAAGCCCGTGAGGTCTAGAACGGAAGACCTAACGCTAACTTCTGCGCCAAAGGACATTGCATAAATTTAATAAATCCTAGTTTAGTTAAAACTCAATGAAAGATATTCAGTTGACGAATTATCTTAAGGAGTAAATCATTGATAGTCTTCAATAAAATCCGTCTAAAATTGTTTATGAATGCATTGTTTTAGGAAAACAAATATTAAGCCTTCCGAGTAAAATCGAATCTCACCATGCGTGGAAGCTTTAAACATGCCACTAATTCCTTAGGTTTGGACATTCAATCAATTATTGCTTTGCAAATATGATCACACAAGATAACAGTTAATGTAGTGTTCTCAAAGTACCCGACGACCTAATAGAGGATAATCGACCCATCAGCATTATACCCTAACTATCCATACGCCAATTATCTCATACGCTGATGTTAGACTACTAAAATACGCACCACCGACTTTGTAAAGAGGCTCTTAGTAACCAAAACGTATCACTGTGTTTTAATTTATGCATATTATATTAAAGATTCATTTATTTTTTTGATAATAAACTCGTTGCTTTACTGTTATGACTAAGGGTTATTCCGATATTATCAAAACCAGGTTAATATCTATGGCGTTTTTCCAGTTTTGAAAATACAAAACATTAATTTACTGAAGATTTTTTTCTAATCCATGTCTTTTCCCAATGTAAATCTAATAAAGATACCTATATTTACAGAAGTTTTTTTACGAGAACTGTTCGTTACTTAGTTGCTCAACCTCTTTTATCTGAATATAATGAAAATAGAAAGATGACAGGACTAGTTGTAAGCTAACCACTCTCATTTTACCCAATCAATTATACATATGATTGAAAGGCTTACTTGCTATCATGCTTCCAAACAGAAAATATATCAAGCATTAGACAACTGGTTCTCTCCACAGAGTAAATCTATGGATCTGATATTGTTTTGTATTATTACATTATTTTTTTAGTGTTACGGTACCCGTTACATTAAATTCGAAAGGGACAACATTGGAACTATAGTTTTGAATAAAAAAATGAAAATTTTTCAAATCGAAATTTATTAATGTCTTTGCTTATTATGAAATATCGAAAATATTATGTTGACGTATTCACTCGATATTGCGATTCAATCCCAACGGTTCGTTTTTGTTTTGTTTTATTAAAATATGAAACACCAACATAACGATTTGAATTTATTCCTCCTGTATTGCAATCCCTAGTGAGGACCATATTTTATATTAAAAATAATAAAACATTTTTAGTACTTTTTCCACATAAAATTTATTAGATCAGGACCGGTTTCGCTCATGATGAGCATTGTCAGTTGACAATGCTCATCATGAGCGAAACCGGTCCAGATCTAATAAATTTTATGTGGAAAAAGTACTAAAAATGTTTTATTATTTTTATTATAATGCCATTCCACCAAGTATTGACAGTGAACACCTTAAAAGTGATATTTATATTATTATATTGTTAATTATAATGTAAAATTTACATGGTAGGTTTACCACAATCAACATACTTTAGTGTCCTCAACCACTTCACCTTAATCAATTACGGTCAATTGTTCATTCACACACAAATGAATATTCAGTTATTCCCAATAAGAAGAATAAGGATTCTTTTAAAGCACCTATACGAAAGTTCACCAACGATAACTAATTCAATATCAACATCATTTTTATGAAGAGGGTAATAAGTTGAGGCCGAAAATGTACAAAGAGATAGCTATTCAGTTATTTAAGAGTTTTATTTTACATTTCTAAAACACATTGCCTTGCAAGCGCAAGTTGATGATATGTATGCCACGGTTCATGTGTCAAATGTCTCCTTTACCCGACTAAGGCATAACTTATTGTAATATATATGTCTAATTTGTTTCCAAATATATTTTACTTGTAGTTTTAAGTTGTAAAGCGTTTCGGAGCACTGTTATAGGAAATTACTGGAAAATCGTTGGCAATAAAAATATTATATTATATGCTTTTGAGCACAAATTCGTACATCGATTGCAAATTTTAGCCCATAATTTGGAACGTTGAACGCTAAAAAGTTTTAACAACGCGTCTACAGGACTTTATTTTGAACATCAAATGATAATTTATTGTAAATTAAACAATTTATTCTCGGGTTTTGTTCGAATAAAGGAAAAATTTTGGTTACTTATAACTAGCAAGCGTAGTAGTTTGAATTTAGAATGGTGTCATTAAAAAGTTTTGATCAAAAAATCAAAGAGCTTTTAAATATATATTTGGACGAATAATGATAGAGAAATAATGTTTGTAGCTTGTCAAACGAACGCTAATTTTGAAAGCAGAATTTATTCATCTTCTTTACCTACATATTACCCGAGTATCTAAAAAGGATTCATATTGTTTGCTAACAGCTTTATGGAATAAGCTTTTTAGATCGGCAGCAGTAGGGTGAAAACTTTGTTGGGAATTTTAGTTGCTGCGGTCTACTGATACTTAATAATCCCTTATGTTTATATGCGTATTTAACCCGAATGTAATACAGAGAGGTTAATAACTGCCCGGATTAACTTTGCGCCTCTCATTCGGCGGTTCCCCTTAATCTTTGGCCCTGTGCTATCTGCCAATCAGCACATGTCAAACGTATCAACCTTCATTACTCACGCCAAAACCTATTACCGCGAACGTCTTTATGCCACGATGTAATTTGATTATGTAACGAACATCAAGCTTGTGGCCCACGCTAAAAAGCTAATTAACATCTTGTTTATACTATGTTCTAATAATATTCTGAATTTTTCCAAAATGAAAACATTTTGAATAACATTTTCGGATCAAACCGGCAGAATAAAGAAATATTTTTGATATGAAAACTTATTTTTATCGATAATAGTTAAGATATAAAGATTGGATGTTAGGATAAAACTAGGTGTAGGAGTATTAGTAAATTCTCAGCGTTTTATGGATCGGATAGGAGGAATAGAATAAACATATCATATACGACTTTAGACACAAATTCTTTAAGAAATTAATAAACTGAGTAGTGGAAGTCATTAACTAGATCAAATCCTACGACGAAAAGAATACAAAGCAAGTAAATCTATAAAAATAGTCCACTCACGATGGATAAATTCTCACTAAAAAATATTTATTTCTTGTTTAGTTTTGTATTGCGTATAAAAGTTATTGTTTACTTAAGTTCAAAGTAAATTTTAAAAATATCCGACGATACGGACAGTCTTTATAAAGGGTATTTTCTTACACTCATATTTACGTAAAAGAGTTCGCTTAATAACCACTAAAAAGTGTAATGGAATTACGTTTCGTAGCTTTAATAAAGATTTGCCACATTTTTTCACTTTTAATTATATTTTTTTATCTTTCAATGTTACAAACATGTACAAATATTTTACATTTAAAAAAATATACAGAATTTTATTCTGTAATAAATTATTATATATTATTTTTTCAAAAGTTTTTTACTAAAAAATCTACCCAAAATTTTACCAGCATCTAAAAGAATAAGCTCCTCTTAACTTGTAAGAATTAGACGAGTTTTTAATCCATTAAAAAATATTAAATATCCGTTGTGTGGTTAATTCATAAATCTCTGTTGCTACTACTATCTCTCCTTTAACAGAATCTTTGGCGAATGCTTGTTATTCATTTATTATTTAAATGAATGATATCTAACAGACTTTTAAGACTTTATAATCAAAATAGATTAAAGAAGAGACGTACACAAATTGACTCCACTGAGGCACCTGTGGAACATGTATACCTCCGACTTTTGGTGATGTTAATACCAGTGTAATCTATTAAATTATTATACATATTGTTTTCTTATATTCCTGTCTGCAGTCAGTCTTCTTGCTTCTTTTCAATTCATCTCAGCATCCCGTAGCTCTATCGAGTACTTCTCGTTGGAGAACTTCTACCCATCCAACTGGTAGAAGAGACAGGCAAGATTCTGATGAAATATAATATACATACATATACTTGAATTAAAAATAAAACAGTCACTTCTAATGTGGTAATTGCTAATAATTTAAGTGGAAAGCCACTGTGCTTAAAAAAATCATTTGATAATACTAGCGATGGGAGAAGTGGTATTTTAGTAGCGCTAGTTTGGTAGTATTTTGTTAAAAAACTATTTTACGATCAACGACTCAAATTTCATGAGTCGTAGTAGTGGATGTCATTGTTTTCATCTCTCTTACGTAGTTCTTAAACAAATGCCCAACAAGTAACCATTTTCAAATATTATACATATGTATCTATTCGTCTTTCAAGTGAAGATTAATTGAATAACTTACAATCAATACTTTCATTCAACCTTTTGATGGAACAGTTTATTTAGAGCTTTGCATGAAGAAACAAAAACGACATTATGAATTATGAAAATAATATCACAAACTTCGGTTGGACGCAATTAATGATCAATATATATATATTTTTTTATCGTATATATACATATATTGGTAGTTCGTAAAGAAATGACCATGTTTTTTTGCGTCACTTTGACGTCAGTTTTTCACCGGTCTCCGTTAAGTTAGCACGTCGAGGTTGGTATCATTTTAAAGCTGTATTAGAACTCTTTCTATTTTTACTAAAAAAATGCCGCAGTAGAAAAATACAGAAGCCTGAAATTGATGAGGTAGTTCGGAAAAAATGACCATTTTTTTATTGAAACAAAAACATATTTGCGTATAAATAGAAAGAGTGCTAATAGAACTTTAAAATGATACCAACCACGACGTGCTAATTCAACGGCGACCGGTGACAAACTGACGTTAAAGTGACACAAAAAAAAATATCATTTTTTCCGAACTACCTATAATAATCTTTTTATTTAATACAAGTTTGTTGTACGATTTTCAGTTTTTATTAAATTTACTGACCAATATTTTAATACTGTCAAAATGGAGCAAACGAAAAACAGTTGTTAATTTACGACGGAGTTTTATGATTCAATTGTTTTTTTTTGATAAATTTTGTTAGTAATGTAAACAAATAAAACCATATTGAACTTTTAATATTTATTGCCACATTTAATAGACGTATCGTTTTAACTTTTTTAGTATCTACGCATTGCACATTTTCCAAAATACATTTTCATAGTACCGAGAAAAATGCTGTATTTTATTTGTTTTATGAAGCTTTACTTTTTAAGTTACGTATCATTGTGTTTAAATAAAATCAGTGTTTGATTTCAGAACAGAGTGAAAAAAATATTTTCCAAAATGGACAATGCAAAAAATGTTGCTTTGGATAAATATTTTTGAAATTAAAACACTCATATAAAAAAAGTTTTAAATGTCATAGATATTAAGATATCGGTAATGTTAATTGTATGACTGCCATAAGCGTGTTAATGTGCTTTATATTTTCTTCCCAGTATAATCGGTCATGGAAAAACGTTGACGCCAGGTATTACAGTACCGGGATTTCAACGAATTTGGTAATTCCGAAATTTCAGGACTAACTATAACACTTAAAAATCCTTAAATAGAGCTTTAAAAAAACTCAACAAAGCTAGCACAGATCTCTTTTTGGCATACGTAACATTTTCAAAAGATGAAGTCAAAAAAAGGTCTTCGAGCTGTCAAAAACATTGGAATTTGTCAATTACACACTCTTTTCGGTAATGATCTAAACCTAAAGCCAAGGTCAGCAACCTTTTGTTTTAAAAGTGCCAAATATTTTACGTGAGGATTAGTGCAGGCCGCACTTTGGTCACATGTCATAGCACCTTGCGGGCCGCACCACGACGCCTCGCGGGCCGTATGCGGGTTGCCGACCCCTGATCTAAAGCAACTGTGGTTTAAGAAAAATAAATATGTCACCATAGCCGTTAGCTTTAACCCCAGTTTTTTTGTTTTTTTTATGATTAGTGACATGTAAAAAAATGAGAACATGAATGAGGATAACTAGTATTCCGGGAGTTAATGATTGTGCATCCTGAAATTCCGGTATCACAAAAAGGGTCCAGGATTCGATGCCCTAGTTGACGCTTCTAATTTTGCACTTATTGTACAAGGTAAGGGTCGACTATTTAAAAACATCGTTACACTGTTATATCTATCCCTCCGATCCCACCACTGACATGCCTGGTTGCCGCAATCACACGGCTGGTGGAAAAAAAACACATCGGATTACCCTACTCTAAATTGTTACCTTTGCTCCCTTCCCTCCACTTTTTTCCTATATATGTTACCTTTTCTCTCCCCATTCCTTTCTTTTTCTCAATCAAATGTACAAAAAAAACAACACACAAACCCAAAGCATTCTACAAAAAACAATATAGAATAAATTAAATGAAATGGGCCCACAACATCTAAATTAGAAAAAAATATATATATTTAACATTAGATGAAAGGGAGATTGGAGCTCGGCTCCACAGTTCCCCGTATAAAAATGAAATGACACTGATGATGATGATGTTATATCTCTAAGAATGATGGTAAAATATGTAGGCTTAAAATATAATAAAATATGAGCAATATTAAATTGATTTTTAAGTACGGTAACCCAAACGCACCACTATATAAAGTTGCGCAAACAAATCACTAATTCTAGAATACATATTATTTCAGGATACTTTCAGTTTGATCCAAATATTTTTTATTTTTTTTGATAATTTATGTGGCAACCCTGACGTTTTACGAAAAGTTTTTTTTTTGATAAATGACGACACCAATAACACTGTGTACTTATGATTTTTAAATTGATTACGTTTTATTTTTCGAAGAAAAACGCGACTTGCCGAGTACTGGCACTCGAAGTTTAACTTTATATTTATGGTATGTTTGTAACACACTCTCTTAGTTCTGTCACGTACAGCAGAAGGGTCACCGGCGTAAACCTGTTCTATTATAGCGATCAGCGTGGATTCTTGATTGAAAATGAAAAATACCGTGTATTAATAATCACCTTCAAAACATCCTTTTGATTTTTAAATAAAAAGTAATGTAAGTTTTCAGTAATCAACTATTTTCATCATTATGTTTTTTTTTATATAAGTTGAGTAATTGTTCGCAATATTTATATATTGTCTTATGTTTCAAACTATTAAGAGAATCAATCATGTTGGTCAATATTTCGAAATTATGCGTCTATTTAATTACATATCAAACTTTTTTACACGCCTCTTTCCACATGTAAAACATAATACATATGTTATCATATTGTGAAATATATTTACAATTTTCTGAAAAAAAATGTTTAATTATTATACCTTACATACATAGATTACAATTTTTAGATTACTTTAATTGAATTTTTGACCGAGTTTTCAGAAATAGGAGATCTTTGAAGGCCTTGAATTTTCTATGGCTATTCAAACTTGCTGTGGTGAGGTTAGAAGGTGAAATATCAAATTTCTTATGTAATCCCTAAACCAAAATTAATTTAATCAACCGAACAAATCCTTACAGTTATTTGTTAAATAAACAAGAAAATATGATTTTATGTTAGGTAATATTTATAAACAAATAAATATGTTAGATTATATAGACATTCTTTATGATGAAAAAGTAATCGGCGATAATATTTATTTAACAATAACTCAATCATTGTAGTCCACCCGAACTCAGTCTCGGTAGAGGGCCACCGGCCAATCCCGCCCTCCCCACAGCCCCCAAGTGGAGACAAATTAAAATAAGTAATTATTTGAAAGAGGTCTGCCATTTGCCCCAGTAGGTTAAACCTACACTAACAGTCGCCATGACAACTTAAAGATTATTATGCTATAAAGCCAGGTTTAATGATACATATAATATATGTATTTGCTGAATGGATTTACCCTCGTTTATGTTTGCTGACAGCACACATAAATTACATTTAATTTAATATCCCAGATAGGCGTGCGTAATTTATATAAAGCACTTTTATTTTAATATCATTCTATAAAAATAATAGTAATTTGATTAAAATTAAAACTTTGAGTTATGATTTCAGATTAATTTTGATCAACCATACAATATAATTTACTCAAAAATGGTAACTTCTTTAATGCTTACCATTTATTGTGTTTTTCTTCCGTGATAATCAATTTTCCACTAATTTAATGAATTACCATAATAAACCAACCATTTAGTTGATAGAAAAGTTATATAATCTAAAATTCGTTATATCTTTATTTCTATTTTCAGATATTAATGAATGAAAAACAATAGTTATTGAAAAATAACAATGTAAATTGTATTTCAATATACAGTGGAACCCCAATTACACTATCCCGAATTACCCGCTAGCTTGAAATATTCGCCGCAAGTCCCCCAATTGAACGGTCACATTCCATTTTCGTGTATATGTGTTTTTTTATGGCGGGCTTTGAATTTTATCACGTAGTATCTAAATATGTCGTCCAATTATTTTTTTTGCAAAACTAAGGAAAATCTTAGTTTTGCATTTTTCGCGGAAAAAAACAAATCCCTATTTTGTTATGAGATTCACTCCCCCAATTACACTACCTCAAATTACACGGTCCCAAGTGTAAATGGGGGTTTCACTGTAATCTTTAAATCTCAAATTTTAATCTTTTTATAGTGGAATAATTGCTAAGTTGTTATGTGGATTACATAATATTGACATAGAAGCATCTTCACAAAAGTTATTTATCAATAATTTAAGATTCTTAGTGGTAACCACTCGTTTAATATATCTATTCTCCCTCTCTTCGCTCATTTACAAGAGAGTTGTAAATACATCCTAGATTGTTTTTTTAAATTATTTCGCTTAACAATGCCGAATATGGCGTTTATAAAATTAAACAAAAAACCAGAAATACATATTCATCACATGTAAAATAATTATATTTATAATACATTATGGTATATATTATACATTATAGTATATTATCGTAAATATTTGATTTTTCTTAATAACCCACATTTTTAATAATATGAAAATGACAATATTGTTAAAGTCTTAAATATTTTTTTTAAACTTAAACATTCAACGTAGATCGCAAACAAAAAACATTTGACTGAGTACGGAATAAAAAGGGCTTATTTTATTTTTAGATATCGAATTCTTCCGTTAAACATTTGATGTCATTAAAATTGACAAAAACTTACGTAACATTAATAACATAACGCAATTCACAAGTGTTAATAAACTTATATTTTTTCGCAAGAATTAATAAAAACTATATAGGTATGTTCGCATTATCTTGCACATGAACTAATGAAACATCTCATCATTATTTTTGTTTTAAATAGCTCTCTCTAAAGCAATCAACTAATCTTTTTTTTTAAGAAGAGTAAGAATAGACTATTAACGTTTTCATTTAAACACTAAATCAACAGTTCATATTCACTTTTTTTATTTATACAATCTTTTAATGTATATGATGGGTCTAATATTTCTCACCTATATATCCAATCTTAAATAATAATTGCATTTAATTAAGAACAAAAAAAATATATTTCATTAGTTGACTCGTGGCTTTATAATTTAACAAAAATAAAGTAAAAAATGTGAAATTGTATTTTAATTTTAAAAAATGCTAGTACATTGTTAACCTTTAGTAATTATTTGGGCTGAATAATTCATATTGATTTGATAAAAAATTTAAATAATTCTTACCAAACAAATAGTATCGAATAAAACCTTTATAAATTACGAAGAATGAAATTATCCATGATAGTTTTTTGGTAAATAAGGATTCTTTATTTTTGTTTCGAGATAAAAAAAAAGAAGTCTCATAACCTACCTTTGGTTTTTATATGCCCCCTTAATTCTGTGAAATGTAGTGGAATTCCATGAAATCTGTTGGCGAAAAGTTTGGTCGTTGAACCAAATAACGCTCACAAACAAACCGAATATCGAGAGAAGGCTTTTGTTTTAGTCAACATTTTTATATAGGTACATATCTTTTCAGTCAGATTTCCAATTTATTTTCACTTTTAATGGAATGGAAAATATTTGTTCTTGAAGTATTTTCAATATTTTGATTTATTGCTTTGGATAAAGAGACCTCTGGGTCCTTACCTTCAAAGTTATAAACGTTATATATGTACATAATACAACGATTAAGTTAACTTTAATCTGTTTCCTATAGTTAAAAAAATGAACTTGATTCAGGTGTCACTGTTAAAATTTAAAATGATACATTTTTAATTTCCCTATTTTTTTACAACTCAGTGTGAAACCTTTCTTCTTTCTTTGTTTAATAACCTAAAATTTAATTTACTATGATACATATAATTTCTCATGGCTCTTTGTTCGATCGTACATACAAATAATAAGTGTTTTAATTCTACCAATGATCTGTCGAGGAAATAGGATGGAATAGGAATAGATAGTGAGGAGGAATTCCAACAGAAAAAAATGACAAACTCTTTTAAGAATCTTATGCATTTTTTAAGTCATACTGATGTTGATTTCATGAAAGGTATAAAATAAAATCTTAAGTATTTATATATTCAACCTTAAAATTACTAGTTTTTAATCTTTTTAAGTTTTCCACTTTCTGACTGGCCTTGGATCGAAAGATATTTATGCACTTTTTTCAACACGGAGCGCTTTTTTAACTTATGAAAAAATAAATACTTTTTGGGAAGATCGTTTAAAAATTAATTTTGGTTATCTAGTCACTCTTTTTCGCCATTTTCAAATAGCTAAAGAAGGTGTATAGAGGGGTTTGAAAATATCACAGACATAAGATACAAATCTTGAAAAATCAACGTATAAAAGTTTTCATTCGAGTTCGAGCCCGTGAACGATATAAAGATGTACTGCGGCTACAAAACCAACAATACGTTATAGTCATATACATACACTTAATAAAATAGCTTACCAAGAGATGAAATAGTAAATAAGTGCTCAAATAAGAATAAGTATGAGTAAATAAAAAACACGTGAATGTTCATTTTGATATTCTTTAAAACGAATTGATTATAATTAATTTCTCTCATCCTACATGTATTAAATTCATGAATTAATTTTGTCTGCCTAAAATACATATCTATCCTATTTTATTGTATTACTTGAGAGCTGAGAGCCTTCTATTAGAATTTACAATTTTGCTTTGTCATTCACGTATGACTTCACGCAAACTGAAATGGTATAAAATTATTTCATCGACTAAAATTCCTTTAGAAACGTTAGTATTTTTGGAATATTCAAAGCCTTTTGGAAAATTCAAAACGAAAAATTTTAAAGCTTCCGCTTATATCAGCGAATACAGTTTTATTAAATGTGTCTTTTTCGTTTAATTTTATACTTCGAATATGCCTATTCTTGAATTACATTAAAAAATAATGAAGTATTAGAAACTATTAAGAATGCTCTTATTCAAATTTTAGAATCAAGTGTTACCACGACCAAACGTAGTAGTCTGTTTTTTACCTCAAATAAAACGTATATATTGCTTTTAAATTAAAGCGATGTTTTTATTTTAACTTATTCTGATCGTTAACAAACAATTTATCTTTTGACAAGCATTTTTCTAAGTATTGGAAATTGACTTTATTAAAATAATGAAAAATGACTTTCCTTTGAAATATTTGCTTCGCGCTGTTCACGGAAATGGCTGCAAACAAATTATTTTTCTCAATTCTGAAAACCAAGAAGTGATCAGAATGGCTGAATTCTGTTCAAATTCTATTCGAGAATATCAACTTCTATTTCTCAGTTAACTTATACCTTTTTGAATTTACCTTCGCTATTTATTCCAAATAAATTTTGAAATATTCCGTAAAACAATGTTTTTATTTGGAAATTTAAATAAAACATAAAAAGTTTCTTTGGTGAAACCAAATAAACTATCAATTGAAAAATTTGGGTTTCCGTGAATTAAATCCATCTATTTTTTATTTTAATACTTGTAGACCCACCTGGCTTTACACGGTATTTGTGTTATGAATGGATATAATTTAATCACATCTTGTTGAGGTATCTCAACAGAAGTTTGTTCTGCGATAACTGCTTGTTACTCAGTTGCTCAGCCTAGAAAGAGAGTAGCGATATAATGGATAGAGCTAGTACAAAACTAGTGGTTGATAGAGAGATAATCACTCTCGCTACACTTAATTATTTTACTATTGGAATTGTGTGTGGGGGCGGGAGAAATTTTTAAACATCAATGCTTGGTTGAAAAAAAACTGAGATTCGAATCCGTGAGGTCCAGCATAGAAATCAACGTCGTTGATCACTGTACCATAGATCCGACAGTATTAATATTGGAAAAGAAATGAAACTTAATAACAACGGCTACTAATTAATATTTGTTTAATTCGTAGTAATTATACAATGACTTTCTTATTTTTTGTCATAAAACTATATTATCGGCCGTTAAAATGTGATTAAATATGTTTTTAAACAGTATAATACGTAATTCAGTAGGTTAGAGGTTAAAAATAAATAACGAAATTTACTAGTAAATTATATGTTTAATTAAATTCATAATGACATTATTATTTCATTTAAAAGACTGGCGAGCTTGGTTACATGAAAACCATCAGGGATTAGCAAAGAATTAATATACTTAGTTGACTTTGACACAATTAGCAGTGACACATAATAAATAGCAAAGATGATAACCAAATAGGGTTAGCAGAGAAATGTAGGTTAAAACTAGCGCTCCATAACATAATATATTCATATCCTGAGAGACTTGGCTGACATGTTTTCTTCCTTTCAAACAAACATATGTATATTATATTGAAAGTGGTCCCGTGTGCTGTGTACATTTTATTTTTGGGTCGAAATAAGAAAATTCGCCATAGGTAAAGTTATCTAATAAATATTAAATAATTTAAAAAATATACCAACTGTTTTCGGAATTGATAACATGCAAACTATAACATTTTGGGACGCGTAAATTTTGAGTTGTTTTTTATGACATTTCGTAAAATAATTTTAAAAGTACACAGCATTCATAAATTAAACGTTAATTATTTTACAATAAAATGATAAAAAGACAAAAGAGTGCCGAGCGCCGACTGATATTTCAAGCTATACGAAGTATAATGGTCACTTTTTATGTTTTCAAAAAAAAAATCAATTTTGATCTGTAGAATATGCTCTTACAAATGCTTCTCAAAACTAGGCATTGAACATATAAGTCAGTTAACTCATTAATTTGGAGATAATACTGATATTATACATTGTAATTAGTCGCATTTTGAGAAATTATTATTCTTTTCACTACATTTTCTAACGAAGATTGAAAACCAGTGAATGAAAAGGGGTAAAAACATTACATGCATCTATAATACATTTTTGGATAAAAATCGAGTGTTTATTTAATTCTAAAATTAAGTACTCTTTTTTAGTAATTTTACATTTATTTAAATGATCAGAAGCAGTTTTTACTATCACCAAAAACAGTTTTTATCATATTAAATAAATGTGAAATAAGTACAAAAGAGTGTTTTATTTTTTAAATATATTGCCATTCCATCAAGCATTGACAGTGAAAACCCAGTGAGTTTATTTTATGTTTCAATAGATTTATAGATTCTTGTTCGAAGGTGTGACATGGTTTAATAGTTTTTTTTTCACCCATTCAGTACTAAGAATTGGGGAACCTAAGGCCGGTAAGCTAACCACTAGTCTTGTTCTAGCCCTAACCTTATATCCCTTAAGCTTAAAGAGATGTTGAACAACTGAGTAACATGCAGTTTTGTTTCTTGACAAACTTATGTTATTATTAGCAAGCCGATTTTTAGTATCCATCAATTTTAACATTGATCACCCAAAACATCTTAGAATCATTTATTATATTATATAATAATACGTAAGATTCATTTACATACGACTCAAAAATAACATAACATCTGTCAAAACAAAATAATATTTACTGAAGTTCGTTATGCATCTAAACTATTAACCGGACACCAAATTGCTTCAATAACAGCACAACCAAACTCGTGAAATAGTTCATAACGGGCGAGTTCCACATATGTTTGTATATAATTGTAAAAGTAAAACAATTGTAATTTGTATATTTTACGATTTTAGCAAACATTAGCTTTATTGAAAAATGCTAAAAATATAGACCTCTGAAAAATTATTGTATATATTACTAAAACAAATTTTCTTTTTATCGCTAGAAATATCACATTCATATTCATTTACATGTAAATACAGTTTTTTTTAATTTACATAAAAAACATCACATAGAAATATATGTTATCTCATCCATCTTAACTACTATGAAATAAAAACATTGACATTACAATACGACATGCTAAAAATATTGACTTCTAGTTCTGATAAAAAATATTATTAAATACTTACATGGAGAAAATATTACACTCATAGTGTTCAGAAAACTTTTGAAAATAAAGTAAGGCTTCAAGCTATAAGACGCTTTAGTTTATACTCAGTAAAATATTTATTTACAAACATGCAAATATTTGGGATAGGTGATAAAGTACTGCAAGATACACATAAATAATGTAAAAACTCGAAGCTCTTGCTTTTAAGGTTTACATACAAAACTTTAAACCAAGTAAATAAAATGCCTTCGAGTAAAAGATATGAACTTAGTTACATGTTTATTATTTATATCGGTAATGCTTTCTCAAAAATAATATATTTTCAAAAAAAAATGGTATCTAGTTTTAAGCTTTCAATTCATAATTGTAAACGTTTATTCAGAAACATATGCTATTCAAAATTGTTCTAGTATAAATTCATTAAACATTGGAAAATACTATTAACCTGAAAACTAATATTATTTATGTCGGAAAGAGTTTTGCTGAAAAAATATGAAAACCATGATATCAAATTTGATAGTATGATATTCTTCCAATAAAAAAAAGTATTCCATGGAAGTTTTAATCTTATATATGTATGTACCAGTTCGTTTGTAAGTATTCTTTATTACCAAAAAAATATGCAATGTCGATTATTATCTTGGTGTTGAAAAGTGATAAAAATAATATTCGAAAGAAAAATACAGTAAAGTTGCCTGATGAAACTTTTACCTAAAGATAGAATTATAACAAATAGTAATAATTTTATTTTATAATGTTATAAAATCTCCTAATGTTGTAAAGCCTTACTTATTTTATTATCATGTATTACTTATATTTGTGTTCGAGCATGGCAATATTGATTTTCATCGATCTTAGTATGAATATACTCATAGTCAACCTAGTAAATGTTTTATTGCAATATTTCTATTGGACATTTACCAAATTTCATAGAATTTCTACCAATATTTGTTTTCGTTCATCTGTTGATTTTTCAAACCGTTCAGATATCAAGGTACAGTGAACAAGTCCAACTGTTTTTAAAAATTATGATTTTACTATGTATGTAAATAAATTTATTGAATTGCTTAAAATATTCGATGTACAATATAAATAAATGATGAAAAAATATACAAAAATCGATCCAGCCTGAATTGACTTACATATAAAAAATATTTTTTACATAATGAGCCCTCAAGAGGTGAAGTGAACCAATTAATAAAATGAATGAAAATGAAGTGCATATTTTTATTTTAGGGAGATAACACTATTGTAATGTGTATTTACTCTTACGATACTTTAAGACATGTAAAATATTATAACTCATCCAACTCAAATTTTCCTAAAATACCAAATGAATTAATTCACTTATCATGGGCTCAATATAATTCATATACAAGGAAAATTTTGATCAGTATTATCTCACTCACAAACAGTAAATATGAAATATGTTTTTTTTTTACATTGGTAATATTCGAAATGCATTGTTGTAAATTCATGAATATGAAACATATCAACAAGTAAATGTATAGAATAAACATATCACTGTAATAAAAAGAATTTTTATTTTAAAAAAGCTAAAAACATTTTAGATACTAAAATAATTCGCACTTGAGGCAATAACATATCGCTCTTGAAATAAATCATATATTTTATTTCATTTAAATTGGACCTTTTTTAGTATCATGATGAATTCAGTTACATTATTGAGACGAATATTTTATTTTTCAATGAATATTTTATTGTTACATCTACGTATAAAAGTTACCAAACTTTGTAAAACTAATATCGAAAATGATTACTTTTAACAAGTCAAAAGAAAATCAACACACGAGTAGAGTTTCTTTCATAAAAAGTTCATAACACAATTTCCAACTAAAAATTTCACTTCAAATAATCACTTCGCGATATATTTCAAGCTGTTGTTTTTCATTTAGAGTTTCACAGAGCTCTCTACTGAAAAAATATTGTGTTAAATGTGTCTGAAGCGTTATTAATGATATTAAAATTATTTAACGAAATTTGACCATATGTTTTTTTATCACTATTTCTTACACAACTATCACGAACAGCTGCTGTAGATACTTTCTGTTTGCTAAAAATAAAAATTTAAGTTTATCTTACCACAAATTAAAATGTTTTCACAATGTTAATTAACTATGTTCAAATTTCTATCTTTTATGCAATTATAAGAATTTTATGCCTTGATATGCTTGTTCACTTAATAAGACAACAATATTATTTGTAAAATATCTGTGTCTACTAATTTTTAAGAGATGGTTTATCGACTGAATACTAATTTTGAATAATTTTAGCCATAGTAAAGACAAGGAAAGCTGTTTTTGTGAGCTTAATACATACTTCATTGTTTTGTGTCATATTTATAAATCGATTCGTTTCTACAATATGATTTCATTTTGGTTGTGCTTTGATGCTTGATGGCAATCGTAATAATGAGTTGAAGTTATCTAATATTTGAATGTGTTGTGTGCTTCGTCGTTTAATTCACCAATGAAGTAAAAGAGTGGCGGGGTACGGAGAATCTTGGATTAATCATGTGGATGCTCCGACTAGGGAGCGGATATGGAAAAAAATCGTTTAATTTAATACTTTCGATGGTTTCGGCGGTAACTTTGTGGAAGTTCATTTTAATAGAAAATTTAAATTAACTTTGATTATTCCACGTATTGTGTAACTAACTGTGACACGTGTTTCGCCTCTTTCAGAGGCATCTTCAGACTTACTATCGCAAAGTTTGCTTAAGTAATGAAGCAAGATTGATTCTAACATTTTAAAATTATAAAATTACAAAATGGATTGGGTTTTTTTTCCTTTTAAGAGGAGCAAGGAGGGGGGTGTAGAATCGAAATAAAGCAAACAGATAATGATACTAATTTTACTAATGAGTTGTAAACAATCAGAATGGGATTTTTCCTTTTTAATGGAAGCAAAGAGGGGATTATAAAATGCAAACAAATTTAATCATACTACTAATGACGTTAAACATTACAAACTATTAAAACTAATGAGCTACAATCAATCATCTAGGTTTGTGATTACTCTATTAATTGGAAACAATTTGAGTAACGGGGAACCGCCTGTGCTATTAAGAATATTATTTAATAATATTTCTTTTTTGTTAAGAGTTTTATTAATTTCTAAAAATTCTAAGCTATTCATCTTTAAACCCTTTTTATTTACTCGGTGGAGTATTTCTAAATTACAAATCTGATTAAAATTATGATTATTTTCTATTAAATGATTGGCAAACTCAGAGAAATTGTTACTTTTTAGACATCGTATATGTTCTTTAATTCTAATATTAAAGTTTCTACCTGTCTGTCCAACATAAGACGCTTGACAGTCTCCACGAGAGAGTCGATAGATACCACTCTGTGACGATGAATCTACGCGATCTTTACTGTTCAATAAAATTTTACCTAAATTATTTACTGTATAAAACGCGGGTTCTATATTGTCTGGCAAAAATTTAACTATCTTTGACGAGATGTCTCCTAAATAAATAATTCTACGCCAGTTTTTAATATTATCGTTTGCTTTCTTCTCTCCTGAAAAAATATTATTTACTATGAGTTGTTTAACTTGCTTACGTTTAAGTAAGTTAACTACTACGTCTGTGTTGTAACCATTATTTACAGCTATCTGTTTAATAATGTTTAACTCTAATTCAAAGTTGACTTTAGTGAGAGGGATGTTAACTAATCTATTAATCATTGCATGGAATGATGAGAGTTTTTGCGACCACGGGTGAATTGATTGATGGTGAATGACGACATCTGTATAAGTAGGCTTTCTGTAAATGGCAAATTCTAATCTGTTGCTATTATTTTTCTTTATTGTTATGTCAAGAAAATTTAAGGTTTTTTGTTGCTCGATTTCTAGTGTGAATTTAATATTTGTATGCAATGAATTTATATGACGTAAAAAGGTATCTAACTGTCTATCTGTTCCTGTCCAAATGCAAAAGATATCGTCTACATAACGATACCAAGTTTTTACATTTTTAAGTAACGTGTGATTTGACTTAAAGAGATTATTCTCAAAATAATCCATAAAAATATCCGCGAGCAAAGGTGAAATAGGACCACCCATAGGTAATCCTACCGATTGTTTGTAAAATTTTTTATTAAACAAAAAATAGTTTTGTTCAATACAAATATTAAAAAGTCTAAGCATTTCTTTAACGACGTTGTTATTAATATCCGAAAAAGTTAAAATTTCGCTGACTATATTTTTGCACTCTTCCGTTGGTACGTTAGTAAATAAATTTGTTACGTCGAATGATACTAATTTACAATTACTAGTTAATTGTATGTCTTTGATTTTTTCTGTGAAGTCTATGCTATTCTTAACTGTATACTTCGGTTTAAACACGTTGTAAGAATTAAAAACGTCATTTAATTCACGGGAGATTTTGTAAGATGGAGAACTACAAAAAGATACCACGGGACGAATCGGTATCAAGGGTTTGTGTAATTTGGGTAAGCCAAATAATCTCGGAGCTTGTGGGCTTAAATTAATAACTTTATTTTTATTTAAGTAGAAAATGATAGGGCAGTTTTTGACACACGTTTTTACCTCATCTTGAAATTTGGATGTAGGATCCTTGTTAAGTAATTGGAAATGATCTCCTTTCGACAAGAAGTCTTCCACTTTCGATGTATAATCTAATGAGTTTAAAATTACTATGGAATTGCCTTTATCTGCTTTCGTCAGAGTAAGGTTTTCTCGACGTAAAATATCTTTGATATTTTTCGCCGTCCGCATATCGGAATTCGATGATTTCAATGAGTTTAAGTCTAATTCTTTTATTTGTTGTTGAATAATCTCTTTAAGTCAAATCACACGTTACTTAAAAATGTAAAAACTTGGTATCGTTATGTAGACGATATCTTTTGCATTTGGACAGGAACAGATAGACAGTTAGATACCTTTTTACGTCATATAAATTCATTGCATACAAATATTAAATTCACACTAGAAATCGAGCAACAAAAAACCTTAAATTTTCTTGACATAACAATAAAGAAAAATAATAGCAACAGATTAGAATTTGCCATTTACAGAAAGCCTACTTATACAGATGTCGTCATTCACCATCAATCAATTCACCCGTGGTCGCAAAAACTCTCATCATTCCATGCAATGATTAATAGATTAGTTAACATCCCTCTCACTAAAGTCAACTTTGAATTAGAGTTAAACATTATTAAACAGATAGCTGTAAATAATGGTTACAACACAGACGTAGTAGTTAACTTACTTAAACGTAAGCAAGTTAAACAACTCATAGTAAATAATATTTTTTCAGGAGAGAAGAAAGCAAACGATAATATTAAAAACTGGCGTAGAATTATTTATTTAGGAGACATCTCGTCAAAGATAGTTAAATTTTTGCCAGACAATATAGAACCCGCGTTTTATACAGTAAATAATTTAGGTAAAATTTTATTGAACAGTAAAGATCGCGTAGATTCATCGTCACAGAGTGGTATCTATCGACTCTCTCGTGGAGACTGTCAAGCGTCTTATGTTGGACAGACAGGTAGAAACTTTAATATTAGAATTAAAGAACATATACGATGTCTAAAAAGTAACAATTTCTCTGAGTTTGCCAATCATTTAATAGAAAATAATCATAATTTTAATCAGATTTGTAATTTAGAAATACTCCACCGAGTAAATAAAAAGGGTTTAAAGATGAATAGCTTAGAATTTTTAGAAATTAATAAAACTCTTAACAAAAAAGAAATATTATTAAATAATATTCTTAATAGCACAGGCGGTTCCCCGTTACTCAAATTGTTTCCAATTAATAGAGTAATCACAAACCTAGATGATTGATTGTAGCTCATTAGTTTTAATAGTTTGTAATGTTTAACGTCATTAGTAGTATGATTAAATTTGTTTGCATTTTATAATCCCCTCTTTGCTTCCATTAAAAAGGAAAAATCCCATTCTGATTGTTTACAACTCATTAGTAAAATTAGTATCATTATCTGTTTGCTTTATTTCGATTCTACACCCCCCTCCTTGCTCCTCTTAAAAGGAAAAAAAACCCAATCCATTTTGTAATTTTATAATTTTAAAATGTTAGAATCAATCTTGCTTCATTACTTAAGCAAACTTTGCGATAGTAAGTCTGAAGATGCCTCTGAAAGAGGCGAAACACGTGTCACAGTTAGTTACACAATACGTGGAATAATCAAAGTTAATTTAAATTTTCTATCGTTTAATTTAATTATTATTATTTATTTGAAGCTTGTTTGAATTCACGTGTACGGTTAATATATTAATATAATAATCTCGACGGCAATATAAAATCATTTTAATGTTACATGTTGTTTTGTAGTTCATATGGCTTCTTTTAAATCGTTTTTGCAGTGTGAAATATGTTTTTATGTTTCCGCGACTTTTGATATTCTGAAACGGTCGTTTAAATTATAAAATAAATAAACGTTTTACGTACTTGAATATAAGGAATACACTGTTTTATGATATGCTCAGTGGTTTAATCATCATTAAGGCTAAGGATTAAATTTGCATACAGTTTCACAAACAGTTATAATTCTTTAAAAAGAAATACTTTATTTTTTATTCAATAATACAGAAAAGTTTTCTTACATTATTCTTGTCGCATACAACATGAACTTTAAAAATAAGTTTTAAAGAAAGAAAAATAAGAATTTCTATGAAAAATGTAAGTTTCAAGATAAAACAGAGTTTTATTTTTTCAACTCGAAATAAAACATACTTTGTCTCATTACGAAATAGAAAAACTTTTTTTCATACGGATGTGACATTTTTTTTCTGAAAACTTTCTAACAAAAACATTTCTGTACATTATTTCATCGGAAAAAAAATATCAATCATTATTTTTACAAGCTTTTGTTGTATATATTAAAATACAATATTTCAATGACATTTTTATGTAATTTTTTTTTTTTTATAAAACACAACTTTTCTTTATTGTTAGAAGTTTTTAAACATAAGTTACGTTGTAAAAATTACCACACAAAGATTTGATCCGGTTTTGATAATTCAAGAAATATTAATTTTGAAACTAAATTTTATAAAAGCATTGCTATAGTACACAGTCTACACTTAACATCGTATTCACACATCACTACTGGATTCGCATAACAAGTTTACACTTTCAATATTATTTATGCTTAATCCCGATGATTAAATATTTTCTGTCTGTGTGTGGATCATAATATGTAAACATATTAAATTTGAATCGTTCAAACTATGTACATTCTCACAGATTTTGTCACTAACGACCCGGGTTTCGCCTTTCGGCATCTTCAGGCATTCAAGTGCACGGGTGAACTTGAACTGACGTTTAGTAAATGAAAGTTTCGTGTTTATATAAGAAATAAATGCGTCACTGAGTCCAAAGCCATTGCTGGCGAAAAGGATGAGCTCATGGGAATGCCAACAGATTTGAGTAGTAAGTAGTTTCAAGAATTATATTATTTGTTTGTCGGCAAAGGCTTTGGATTCAGAACTAAGCGTCAGTTCAAGTTCATCCGTGCACTTGAATGCCTGAAGATGCCGAAAGGCGAAACCCGGGTCGTTAGTGACAAAATCTGTGAGAATGTACATAGTTTGAACGATTCAAATTTAATATTGAAATTCCACCAAGCAACTTCAGTCGAAATCTTAAATTTAAAAAAAAATGTAAACATATTTTTTTCATTATTTCGAAACTAGTTTGCATATTTTAATATGCATATAAATCTCTGGTGATTAATGGTTTTGTATTAAATAATATTCAAGTTTCCCGTTCGTCTTCAAAGCTTTTTTTGAATTATATAATACTAATAGGGTTAAAGAACGTTAAAAGAGAATTCTAACATGCAATAAGATCTATAAATTGATTGAAAAATTAATGCATAAAAATATCGGTTCGATGATAATAATAACAGAATATTTTAATGATTCAATTTTGCTACGAGACCGATAATTTACTAAGCATTATACAATTTCAATAAGTCAATTCATCGGTATATGAATAAAAAAAACCCGCCTAAGCATTTCACTTATAAATTAGGGCTTATTTGCTATTTGAATTTAAGCTGAGTCCAGTAAATAGGTGTAACGTTTTAATGTTAACATTTCAATGCTCTTCACTTAAAGTACACTGAACAAATAGAAAGTTTGTGTCTTTTATGTTTACATATAACTTTGACCGCTGCTCTCGCTTTGTTATAAAGCCATCTGTTGGGAATTGTGCGGGTCTGGTTTTGAAATACAGTATGGTCAACAGTACGTAGTTATTTTTAAAAATGTAGCATTTTAAAACATATTTTTTGTAGAGCATGTTTATATTTCAATGCATTATTAATCTTTTTATACCATTTACTATGTTGCAATACAGTGAGATGCATATTTTCAGTGCATGTCCACTGCTAAGGTGGAATATGTGGCTTCCTAATGGAGGTATCTCGACGAAAGTTTTTTCTACAAGAACTTGTAGTTATTCAGTCGTTCAACTTTTCTTTTTCGAGGATTAGTAGTCAAACAATCTCTTTCACTACGGCTCGTTATGGCTTGGAAGTTCAATGGGAATTTTTAGGGATCTGAAACATATATGCCTTCGAACAGAAATTGATAAATCGATTGATTTTTTTTATTTATTTATTTATTATATTTAATAATGTAAATATTTTTGTAAAAAAAAAATATTATAATAAAAAATATTATATGAAAAATAATGTTTTGACTTTTTCGAAGTTTCTTCGTGCTAATTTTTTGGAATGGATGGAGCTTTAAAGAACTCTTTTTAAGAGCAAATATATGAAAAATAGAAAATATCATGTAATTATCATGAATTTTTTTTACGGGGGTTCCCAACCCTTTCACTGTTGTTTATAATATATAAATCTTCTTCTACCCAAAGTAACTCAAAAGGTTTATTCAAAATAATATATATATAGTGTTTAAAATCTTATTTAATATGTAAGTGTTAACGTTCATAATATAAATAATTTATTGAAATGATTTTTTACGAACTAATTAATGAAATTACTAAAGAATATTTCAATGAACATAAACTTTAGTAAAATTACAGGGTATTCAAAAAAATCACACATAAGGATGTGAAGTGATTTTTTGAATAATTATGAACATTACAAAAAACACATGAATTTAAAGATTCAACGTTTCCCCCCTAGAACTCTGAAATTATTCGATAGATTTAATATATACCTTTTTATTGTCCATGTGAGTTATTCGTTTGATTAACCATGTTCACTTTCAATGTGGATCGTATGAAAATTTAAGAGATAAATTCAACTCAAGGCATTTAAACTAGCATTGTTTGAAAGTCAGTCGAGTAATCTAATGTTTTTTTTTAAGAATCGATTTTTTTGTATTTAATTAAAAACATATTCACTGGTTGAGGAAACAAAGTGTCATTAGTACTTTAGCCATAAGTTGTTATCAGGCAACTGTAAATTTAATGAATGGATACGATAAAAATCATTTTTCTTTCTAACAATATAATAGTAGATGCATGAATTCTCACTAAAGCTTAATTTACTATTATGAATTTGCAGCTTCACAGTGTCATATCTTCATTTTGTAAATAATGAAAACACTAGAGTGCTTTCAACGTCATAAACTTGATTCCCATAGGTATGTAATGCTCTTAAGGGTACACCGTAATGAAATTCGTCCTATGTCAGATTTTCAGTATAGTTATAAAACAATCTAGGTATTTTGCGTATATTTGTCAAAACAAAATGACGGAACTTTTTAGATATCACAACTGTACTTAACGGCAATCAGACAAAATGGTATAAACAAAATCACAAACTTTATTTACCTTTTTCCCAATATCATTTTGACAAAGTATTATTATCAAATTATTTAAATTAATAAATTTGTTAATTTAACGTACATAGATTTTTTTTACGTTTTACTGGCTGTATTTATTATGCATTGCATTTTCATTTTTTTAATATTAGCTTTAAGGATAAAACTTTACGTGAAAGTTTTCACTGTAATAGGATATAAGAAATTTTATCCGTAAACAGTCCTTAACAATGCACCATGTATTTAATGTATCAAAAAAAAATACACTTTATTCATGATTTATAAAAAAATATCAAAACCATATTTTATCTAAATGACTTTTCATCTTTTTGGATTACATAAGCGTAAGTGGTTCTAGTAATAAAAATATAGCATTTTCTTTTTGTTTTCACTTAATTCTTTCGCTAAAAAGAGTTTTAATTTAGTTATAGCATAATTCATTTTTACGCACATTTTTGCTTAAAATAAGCATCTAAAGTAAATGATCTCTCGAGTGATGCTTTTTATTTTTTAACATTTTTAATAAAATTAATTTTCCATTGCTGAGAAGATTTATAGAGACTTGAGTGCTTGTTTGTACTGAAGCACAAATCCCTGTTTGAAGAAGGTACGATCATAGGAAGTTTTAAAAAAGATGAAATGATGGAAACAAGGATTAGTTTTCAGCCATTTTTTATATCGTTGCTTTTCTTATTTACCTTAAAAAGAGTTTCCATAGTTCACACAGTACTTAAATAAATGCTTTTTCATTTAACCGTAAGCTGAAATTGTAAGTGACGTATTACTTTTTGTGTGAAATGTTAATCTTCTTATTATTTTTCAAAAATAGTATTTTATTATAGAATATTCTTAACTATTTTGTAATTAACCTTTTTTTCTATTACAGTCAGTTAAATTGAATTTTATTTCCAACTAATTTAAACTCAGTTTCATTTTACTTTCTTCTTCTTCTTCTTATTCTTCAGATTTAAAAAAAACACCAATAAACATTTTTTTTCCTATAATGGTTTGAATTTGACTTTAAAAAACTCACAATAAATAAAATGTTCGACAAGTATCCTTTATGCAAACAATTTACTTTTTAACGTTTAAATGTATTATACCTTAGGTAATCTTCTGTATTGGGTTCGCCGCGGATTACTCACGATAGATGAAAAGAAAATACATTTAAAAAATGCTGACAGTGTGGGCTGATTTTTACAATTAAAAAGTAACTTAAATCATAAATTTCATGTGTATATTACACGAAAGATTGAATATTTAAAAAAAAAAACAATTTATCTGAGGTACTTTGCGCATAATTTTTTTTTGTTCTCTACCTTTTATTGATAATAATAACACATGTTTTGTATTCATTGCTTTTATTTGAATTATAAATAAAAATGTGTATTAAAATAATTGACCGTTGAAAAAAGAAACGGGGGACATTGAGTGCTTTTAAAATGAATGACGAGGCGTGTAAATAAATTACTTAATAAGAGTTAAAAGAAACTAGAAATTTTCTAGACAAATTTATCAACGACAAAAAATACCAAGAGTACATATATCTACGATGGGTATGTATTTTCGATATCAAAATGTGTATTCGTTTAGTAACATTACTTTTGTACAGTGGTTTTAATGCTGCTTTGCTAGAATGACAACATAAAATGTTGTATATGGAAGACTGTTCTGGGTTCGAATATAATAATAGTTACTTTGAATCTAGTAAGCTGTACTTCTGAAATACATTGACGGTATATTTTTACTGCACAGTAAGCTCGGTGCCTTAAGACTCTTAAGCAAACATTACGATGCTTCTAAAGTCTTTTTTGACGTGAGGGGAAGTCCTCAAAACCCTGCCGTAAGTCCGCATAAAAGCTCTTGTGGACAAAGTAATGAAAGTTCATGAGCCTGTCATTAATTTATATAGATTATGACGTGAGTGATGTCGAAGTCTGGGGAGTTTTTATCTATCAAAGCGTTGATAATATTGCCGTAAAGCTATATGACACGTGCCACAATGCAGCGTCATATTTACGGCAACATATTACGACTTACTTCACAAAGAAAATGAAAGCTTTCTTAGTTATTATAATGCATTTGTGACCGAAATAAAGTATCTCAATCTATTTTTTTCAATCTTTTGATAAAGCATAATCGTATCTTATAATTGTATGATTATACATTATGTTTTAATTTAATTTTAATGCGACAAATATATTGAAAATTTAAAAACATTCAACATAAACTTTTTATAAGTCACCCACGATCAACTCGCGTAGAAGATACATCGCAAAAATCCATGTCAATGACCTCAAATTTAAATTATTATATATTACCGCTGTTGGAACTTGAACCCAAACCGACTTGATGGCTGCGGCAACGCTTTACCAACTAGACAACAGAGGACGACGATTTTTTTTAATATATTGATTGAATTGGCATTAACTTGGTAGAACTCTATAGTAATAAGATGAAAAAATAACCAAGTATTAAAGTTCAACAAATATTATTTTATATGATGTTGATAGCATAGTTCTGATGAAGGCATACGTCGAAATAGCTACTCAGTCACTCAAATTATCTTTTCCAAAGAGAGTAGTAGGGATAGACGGACAAGGCTAAGGACAAGCCTAGCGATTAACTAATCGCTCTCGTTGCGGCCAGTTATTGAAGCATCAGAAGATTGGGAGAGAATTTTTTTGACATCACTGTACTACGTTAAATATTGTTTTGTATTTGATTCGTCAAACGAACATACATAAATCATAAAATGACAAACAAAATATTTTGTATGCATATTAAATTTACTTATATCATCGACAACATAAAAAAAAATGAGGTTGTATTAGAATAGCATAGGAGTATGATCGATTTTAAAAATACTTAAAAAAACACAATTTCGAATGGTTCAAATAAAGTAAAAAATACACATTCCTAAGTTGCCATGAAACAATCATCGTAAAATATAATATAATAATGTAAAACAATATTATACGGTACAAAATATCTGTCGATGATGCGGAGATAGATAATATACTTACCAATTTTCTTATAGCCACTTAAGAAGAATAAACTCGCGATGTGTAGCATATAAGCTGTATCAAAATGTATCCGACCGTTCGGAGGCGTCTCGGCGGGGAAGAAAACATAACGACAGCCCTTGTGGGGAGCGCCGATAACGGAAGGCTGCATTTCCAGCCGCCATTTGTCTTCCGGTGCCATTGCCACCAGCCCATCGACACAAGGGGATGAACTACAGCTAATACATACAAATATATCATAACTCTACTATGGGGTAGGAAGGGGAGCTTCTGCTTTTATTGCGAGTTTATACGCACTTAGCAGGCAATAAGATTGTTGCGTTGTTATTGTTTATTAGTGACAATATAACGTATCGCTATGAATTTTATGGAATTATTCCCAATGATATACAAGCAACCCGCAGTCTATATTAATATCGATGGATATTTCAAAATAATATTATCCTTTGTTAAACTGTTTTACTGTTTATTCTTGGTCAAAATGGATTATATTAAAAAACAAAGCATTTTTTGACAATAGGTTAAATTTTAATATCAAAATTAGTTTTTATGGATTGAATAAGCATTAACTTGGTAGAACACTATTGTTATACGGTAAAAAGTGTCAAAGAATTTAGTTTCACATTTTTTTTAAATCAGTTTATAGCTATTATGGCTTATACCATCGTCAGAACTACGTTTAATAAAGAACAAGATTTTACAGGAGACACCAAAAATTTTTTTCTCAGGTCCATCTTTTTTCAAAATTTAAAGTTAAATTTAGATACTAATTCAGCATTTTTAGCTTACACATTTTTGATAGATCGTATAACAAGTTGTATATATTATGATTATCGAAAAAAGTTGTTTTGAAAAAACTGTGGGTTTTGTCCTTTTTTCTTTTACATAGTCGATTTGTAAACTAAATACTTTTCTTTATATTAGATGTGGCTTGGACTTTCTCACTAATTATTAACAAGTGATCAAAATTATAGTTTACAACGAACCTACTACACATAAAAAATTATGATTTTAATAAAATAATTTATTCTGTTTAATATATTTTTAATACATATGCATAATTTTTAATACTTTAAAGCAGCAGTTTTTTATTCTTCGTTTCACCAAACACTGTAACCAAAATAAACTGTACACGTGGGGTTTGCAAATTTTAAATTATAATTTTTAATAAATATTCACGTTGACCCTCTTTTAATATCCTTTATTTCGAATCATACTTTTCTACCATACTGCAATTCAACTTTCTGAGAAAAAGAAAAGATAATGAAAAAGAAATCTCAAAGTCTTCCTAATGAATTAAAATTCTCAATATTATAGACAGCTTCGTGGAGTTTCGTTATGGAGGTACTCAGATCTCACTTTTTGAAATTTCACAGATGAATAATATAATATATTTAGGTCAAACTGTGTCAAAGTGTCCTACGCTTATGTAAATAAATTTCGCGAGCAATCATTCTTTTCAAAGAAAATCCGAGTTTTGGGCTTTACGCTTGCTGTTTTTTTTTTATTTTTGTTGACAATATTGTTGCCACGAGTCACCTCTATTCAACACTGAATGAAATATTTATTCTATTTTCACGAGGATATTTGTATCTTGTAAATAATATGTTAAACCTTTAAATACACATTAATTGTTTTAAATAATAAGAAGATAAATAATTCAAATGTTAATGAGTATTCAAACAGATAAAACTACGCATTTGAAAAAAGTTAAGACTCCTGACATTCAATATGTCACAAACGTATTTAATAAAAAAACAACAAATAAAAAAAAGAGATTTTTTTTGAAAAGCAAACAAATCATATAAATATGTTTGTCTTTCTGTGTATCTCATAGAGAACGGTTCCCTTTAAATTGAGCCGTATATTAGTACACGTATTTTTAATTGTTAAATATTTTAATATCATCACAGTTTTAATAAAATAAAAAAATCTTTAAATAATATCTATTTTTCACTATAAATGTGTAAACAGTTCTCCATTCTTGGTTAAAAAGCCAATTTAATTTTAATGAAAACATACTCAAATTTTTTTATTTATAAGCTCAACTTCAGAAAAATGAGGAAAAGAAATGCCCATAGCCAGGGGTGGGCTGAAGGGGGCTCGAAAAGGCTTGCGCGAGTTCCCTGATAATTTAAGAGATAAATATATTCTCATATCAAATAAGTACAAAACTGCAATTTCTGACTAATATATTATCTACGACAGCTTCAGTATCCACAGTAGTAAATTTTTAGACATTTACATGGATTAGTTTACCGTAAATTGCAAAGTATTACATATTGTAAGTTTATTAAGTAAAAATCGCTCATTTTTTAATTTAAAAACTGCTCATTTAAGAATTGCATATTAAATTCACTCGTTCCCCAGAACACAAAGAATTGCTTTGAGATTAAGCAAGCCCCTTGCCAACGTATCGGCTGCCCACCACTGACTATAGGTAAGATAATTGATTTCGCTACTCTTCGTGTTTAAATCGATTTGGTGGTTGCCAATTTTAGAATACATGTTTGTCAACAGGAAACTCATGAATTGATTGAAGAATCAAAGATTTCTAGGATGATTCAAACCACCCGGATACAACGACCGGATAAGATAAACGCACAAGAGCGTTTGATCACTCCACAACAAATAATTATTTACAAACATTTTTGAGTGCATATTATGTAATAAATACTTTCAGTAAAATAAAATAACATTGTCTTTCGTAACACTAACGTATCGTGAAGTTAATCTGCTTTTTCTGTGCAGCGAATATCAAAATCAATAAATGATATTATATCTAGATATTATTTATATAAGAAATCTACTTATTTTTATTTGAACGTGTTTATTTATGTGCTCTGCTTTTCTCCGGTTTAATGCTACAAATTCTTTTCTTTGGTAGGATTTAGTAACCAGTCTTATACTTCAAAAGCAAAGTGGGAAATGATCTCAATTCTCAATATAGCACTAGAATAATAATAATAATAAAGTATACTAAAGCTCATAGCTGTCAATGTTCAAACAACGATATAGACCGAGTGGATAAGTAAGCAAACACAGAACAATTTAGGCCTTTATACGACGGGAATCGTCACATACGAAATGTGTTTACTTTTGAGACCGTTAGAAAAAAACTATATGTATAATTCTACTCAAATCCAATTTATCCTATCCGTAAAAATAGATAATAAATAATATTCGTGACCATTACCTGCAGGCGTGGCAATGATTTAAAATTACCGTTTTTAAATTACGGCCAATGTTGGCTGTTAATTGAAATATTAATTGCTAGTGCGGTGTTTCAACAGCTCTGCTTTTATTTATTTAAAAAAATATCCATTCAAATTTTTCTTTTCAATAAAGAAAAATTATACCAAAAATATGAACAGGAAAACAAGTCATTTTTACTTCATCTTTACTTCTTTACTTCATCGCCCAGAAATGAAAATCAAAAGAAGAAATTGCTACATGGTGTTTACTAATCAATTTGGGTACGTTTTTTTTTTAATTTAATCTGAATATTCAGGAAAACACGTTGCTACTAAGAGAAATTGGTCAGCACTTAAGATTCTGTAATAAAATTTAGTACTGTAAAAAAACCGTCGGAGTCTTCCATTTCCATGTCTCCGACTTTGACTTTGACTCTACAGCCTATGTGTTTTTTAAATATTAACATAGATTGCTTCAAATAAAAAACAGAAATTCTCTTTTTGATTAATTTAAATAATCTTAAAATATTCATGGAAGGTTGGTTTTGTTCTGATTATTATAATTTATGAGAAATTTACTAAATTTTTTCACCTGAATATTTCTTAGAGAACCGTACTGGGACTTCTAAAAAAATATGTGTGTTGTTTTAGTTAGAAAAATTATTTTCACATTTCGGCAATGTTAGTGCAGTGGAATATCCGACTAAAAGAAGAAAACACGTTCTTAATTACTGCACAACGTTTCTTAGCATCTCAATACTAGATTTTGAATGATATTTTTTTTATAATAAAAAAAAGAACGGACACTTTACTTACATCAAATCATGTATACGTACGAGAATATTAGTAAATGACAATTAAATGCGACGTGCATTTGCTACGTTCAATTTAAATAAATAAATTTATCAAAGTAATTCTGAGCTTGATATTTTAAAACTGATATTTGTCTACAGTCTGGAAAAACATATTTTATAGCTAGTAATGTATCGAATTTAGATTTCAGCGTAGCAATTTTATCTGGTCGTCAAAACAAACGTGGCTGTATTCTTCCATCGTGACGTTACATTTTGATAGCGTACCCCACAGCTGAATGATTCATTCAACAAACGAGTATCTATAAATTGAATCGAGTTGATTGGTAATAAAAACATCCTTCAATATACTTTCAGTCTGTTCTTCGCAGTCTGCTAGCGTGTTATCGATGCTTTATCGTTGTCAATTTTAACCAAGCTATACTTGTAATTTACTAGGTTCTTAGTGAAGTTTGTCAATGTTTTAAATCTTTTGAAAAGAATTCAAGAGTATTTCAACACTATAAGAACGAAACTTCTTAATTTAAAAAATCCATTCAAATTTAAGAGCATATGTATCCTAATTATTAATCTAATCTCAACAGAAATCTCTCTGTTGAGATTTTTTCATTTTCCACGATAATTGTTTGCTAGTCAGTTGCTAAACATTTTTTTAGATAGAGTGAGAATAGAGAGTTATAGGCAGAACACGTGGCTGAAAAATCTTTTCCGCTTCGTCCTGTTGTCACAAAAGAACTTGTGGGAGGGAGTGGAGAAATTAAAGACATCCACACATTCAAACACAATTGCATAAATTGATGGAAAAAATACAAGTTTACAGAACTCTACAATAATGTTGCCATATAACTGACAGCTATTATATATATATACTTTTTTTAAACTAAAAAGCTCTTTATTTTAACATATTATGATTTGAAAGTTAATGCACACTTACAATATTTTATTTTATTTAGGTCGATTTACAAATTATCAAAATGTTAAAATTAAACTGATTGAACCTCTTTGAATGATTGCATAAATTATTTTTACTTCATATTTTTTAACATTTAATATATGTGATTTTAAAGAAAGTGTTCAGTTATTAATCTATGAGTACTATTAATCTCTTCTATGTTTCCTTATAGTTTTCAATCCAACAAAGCGTTTTTTTTCGTTATTTATGACACCTATTCTTCTAAGGCTTATGCAAGAAAATTTATACTTTACGAGACTCTTCCGTTTTGTCGACTATCTTTAATGCTTATCGCAAGAATTATGAGTTAACTTTATGACGTACATTTTTGATAGTTTACTGTGAAAAATATAGTGCTTTCTATCGAGCTTTTAAAGTGATCAATTGAAAATCATCATGCAATATAAAGTCGTTATTTATGTGTATACTATTATTAAAATAATTTCTAGAAGACAATCGAACAGAATGTTGGTAACGTATCGGTTATTTCACTACAATATCGCAATTGTATTTTACCAGTCTTGTCTCAAATAAATAAAGACCTTATGAATATATTTTTTTTAGGAATCAAAAATGCTTTCACATTTGTCCGCACTAGCATTTGTTATTTGTTTGACGCTTAAAAGGTGTACATACTTAACCCTTAACCAGGCCGCGAGAAACTGAAAGTAGTGTAGTGATTCCAATTAGTGATTTGTAGTTATGAAAGGATTAACAAACACACACAAGGATTATAAATGAAAAGATTATAAATGTAATGTCAAATATATAAAAAAAAGTATATATCCATTTTATAATAAAAGTAAAAGAAAAACTCAAAATCTACACATATGATGTAAAATATTCCACTTAACGAATTTTTTGAAGACATTGTTAGCAATTGTATATAGCCGGTGCACGAAAACAGTCGGCGCGAAAACTTCTTAACTTTTAAAATGTGTCAAATAAAAATTGTTTGGTGAGTAGCGCTCGCTGTGGCTACAAACGATAGACAATATATCTGTTTGTCAAAATATCATATAGTGGAAATTTTAAAACCCATGGCTTATTAGAAATCACAAAAAAATCGCCTGAGAAGTATATATCCCCCAGCCTGGTTAAGGGTTAAATATAAAATTTGCTTCATATAAGATTTTTGTTAAAAAAGTCTTAGTCAAATAAAATGAGAGCATAAAATTCAATTTTATTTAAATCATTCGACTATGAAAATTATAACCGAGAATTTTCGCTCGAAAAAAAAACAAAAAAACTTTTACATCTTTTTTTATATACATATTCTACGGTCTTGATCGCATAAAAGAGCTTGCCCCGAGAGTTTATTTTATTTGTCAACGACAAATCTTCACCAAAGAGAGTTATATTTCAAATTATCTCGGTTTCTCTGTATTTATAAACATTTTAAAAGTAAACGTAAGCTTGTAAATCATTGCCTCCAAAATTGTGTGTTTTATACATATGAACTATTTACAAACAATTCGCTCTCAGTAAACATTATTCCTATTTGATAAAGACTTTATTGGTCAATATTTACACTTTTTAATGGTCAGTATTTTATTACATGAATAATCAGTATAAATTTTATGTTTTGTAAGTATTAAAATGGGAACTTCAGTATTTATTTTAAATTAGGTCAACAGCCATCATGATAAAAAGTAAGGTAAAGTTTTGTTAATTTGTTTGTCAACAAAAACATTCATAGAAATACTGACTACGTAATATTAAATATTATTCAAAAGTTGATTTATATACTGACCAGATAAAAATAATTCAATTTACTGCACGCCAAGATTATTTGATGTTGAATACGAATAAATGAATTTACAAATATAAAATATCATCTGTATACTGCTAGAAGACATAAATAAATTGGTGTTTTGATTTATGAATGGAGATCGATAGATTTAACGAAGTAATATGAACTAAGTCAATTTTGTTGTTAGTTATTTTTAGCAGAAAGCTATAAATAACTTAATTCTTTTTAAATTTCTACAGCTATCCAAAGACGATTAGACGACTAACGTTTTTGAGCTGTAAACATTTTGGTACATTCTTGTTTATTGATTTTTTTATTATTATCTAAGACCACGCTACATTTTAGTTTTAATATTCTAATTACATACTCGGTTATTTCACACCAAGATTGTTTAACTTAACAATTTCTGTCACTTTTTCGACAAATTATCTACTCGTTGAATGCTTCAGACTTAAGAAACAACAGTCAGTTCAACTAAAACCTTTGAATAAATTAATTCATTCCAACTAAAGTTGCTTAATGGAGAATTCTGTCGTAAAAATTACATTCTTAGTATTCATACTTATCTTTTATTCGCATAAAAAGTGATCACTTATTTTTTTTTAATTTATCAGTTGTTTTTTTTTGAAAATATTTTAAAAAGAATAATTGAATGAATGAAAAGAATGGTTGGAATAAAATATGGCATTTATTTGAATATGACTAATTTATTAGTTTTAGATAAGAAGCAAGTTGGTAGTTCTGGGCTTAAAATATTATAATTGACAAATCAAAATATAGATGAATTAACGTTTAAAATTTGATTGTATATTACATAATTCAAATTAGAATTTTGCGACAGTGGGAACAAAATTATTAGTGGGAAACTTGTCAGTGTTTCCCCGTAAACCGTCTGGCGCCAGTGTTGAGCCTGCCCGGTAGTAGTTTCAGCCCATCATCTCTCCAGTGTGAACTACCCAAAGTTTCAGATAAAATTTCCAATAGAAAATAAGCTGGCCGGAAATAAAATTAGGTTAATGGAACCATTCATGTTACTGCAATATTATACATTCCAATTCCGTTAATTGTTATTTTCCGTCTGTTTTAAGATTTTCTCGTTGACAATTTTCGTAGTTATAATTAAATTAAACCTTTACTAATAACAAATAACAAAATTTCATGAATATTTAGAAGGCGCGGTAAGCTATTTTCGGCTGGTAAGACAAGGTACAATAAAGTTTCTATAAAAAAAAATAGTCTAATCCAGACGACTGATATTCTAGTTTAAAGTAAACCAAAAAAGAAATTAACTATCTAGAAAAGATAACAGTGGAGTTTTAAATGATAAGATGATTGCTTGTTTAAATTTATTTACATTGAAAAAAAAAGTTTACTACTTGAAAATTGAAAGTTAAATATTAAATACATTGCTTATTTTTTAAGAAAAAGCAATGTATTAATCAATTAGTAAACATATTTCTAATACTGAAAAAAAAATCAAACGTTAATTTGCTCACGAATTTTAGGTATGCGAATATATGCTTCAAAAATACTATCAGTATTTTTTCAGTAAATATTCAAATTTCCTTTAGTTAAGTCACATTATTTGTCAGTGTGGAGAATAAATCATTTAAAAAGAATATCAGCCAAACAAATATGAACTCTAAAATTCACTGTGTTTTTGTTAATAGCTGCATTTATCCTGTGATAATAATTTATATTTCAAATTATTTAAACACAAAATATAATCATATCTATTAGGTACATTTTCAATGTGTTTTACTTATTTATTCAACTTGATTAAAATTCTAAAAATAGGTTTTCTCTCTTGCTTAATTTGTTTTCGATACTGAAGAACAAGTTCGAATCATTATAAATACATTAGTGGATTGAATTTTTATTAAGAGTGATGTTGATATTATGATAATTGTTTACTTGGTATTGAATAAAATCGCTTTGAGAATTAGATAGCAGCGGTTTAAGGATATTGACTCGCCAAACTGTTTTTGCCATTTCATTTGAGATAAACTTCACAAGCTGTTTGTTTGTTCAGCTAAAAGATTTATTGCAATTAAGATAATATCAACTTTTTAATAAAGATAAATGTTTTTTTTTTCTTAAAAAAATCTTAAATGCCTATTTCAATAATATTTAATTTTAATTTATATCAATCGTTAGATAGTAAATAAATTGACTTTCTGAGATACCATTTCAAACCCATCTGGAAAAAAGACATTGAAAAATGACAACGTTATTATTTTCAAATTCAAATATATCAAATTGAACAAATATCGGCTCTTAATTTTGTTTCAAGTAAGTCTTTCACGTAATACGGATGTATTTAATATGTTTTCATTTATCAGTTTTCCATTTTAACGAATACATATGAGTAAACTCAAAGTACTTGAGACAATACAAATGTCCCAAGAGCCATGAATCTAAGAATAATAAAATATTTCTAGTCTCTTAGACTTTCCCCTTTTTCTTTTAATTTACCACCGTTAAAAAGACTCGTGCGCTCCAATAAAATGAAAAAATAATTTATTTGAGAAAATTTACCTTTTTTATATACATAGGTAGCTTAAAGCTTAGGAATAATTTAACCGCGTGAACGCTTAACAATAACCTTAACGAATAATTAAATTTCGCGACAAACATATATGAACACTAGTTATTGACAATTGAAATAAATGCAACCAAGGACGACATTATTTTGAGACAGCTAGAGAAACATATTTTTACTTTAATAGCGACTGTAGCTAAAAGTGCCACTAATAAAAAAATATATTTTAAAACCATATGGCAAGGCGTGTTCTATTTTAAAAAAAAACTAAAATTCACTTTATCATTCTATCAGTAAACAAAATAACAAACGATAATTTCATTTTTCAAGGAAAAAACAAATTCGTCTTTACCGCTTTGAAATATTACATAAAGTAAACAGTTCTTTAATCTTTTTTGTGGTTAGACTTGTCATTTACACGTCTTAATAATATATTTAACATGAATTAATATTTTGTTCTTAGAGGGAAGTAAAAAGTCATGCTGATATACAGAAAAATAAAAACATACTAAGACGCTGCGTGGGTTAATTACTATGCCACTACTGTGGGATTGAAATTATTTATTCGATTGGATATATCGTTGGACTTAAGTAAATTTCTTATACTTTACTCCGTTGGACTTAAGTCCAAAACGCATGAAGCAATAAATTTATAAACCAGATGACGATGTATAATAATATATTTTTAACCCATGTCCGCTCCCAGTGTTGAGCTTCTTAATGGAGGTATTTCAACAAAAGTGTTTCTACGAGAACTGTTTTTGTTACTCAGTCGCTCAACCTCTCTTTTTCAAAGAGAGTAGTAGGAATAAAATGACAAGGATAGGAGAGGATTAGTGGTTAACTAATCGCTCTCGCTACACCCAATAAATCGATCCAAAAAATGCTGTTTGTACTAGGGATCGAACCCGTGGACCGCTATGGTGCAGCGGTTATTGTTGTGTGGTAATAATAATATATTAATTTTAATTATCAAACTTTTTCCTCTTCTACAAGTATTATCAGTAACTACCTGATTTTTCCCTGACATTCAAAACAATCTCAACTGATAATTCAATTTGAGTTCATTCTTGCACTTGAATGCCTGGAAACGCCAAAAGGCAAAATTCGAGTCGTTAATGATAAAACTTATGGTCGTTATTATAAAACATACACAATTTCAACGATTCTTAAATTATCGTATAGAAGTTCTTATGATTTTCTATAGCTGTCATAAAAATACTAAAGATTTGTCTCAAGGTGTTAGACTTGATTATTTAACACTATACACACGAGTATAATGGTCAACAAACATATCAGATATTCAGGAAATGATAATTCAAGAATATTCATAAATTTTATATTACTGTGAGCTGATAAAGACATAGATTTTAGTCAGCCTCGTTGTGCTTACATTTTTTGTGTAATAATAATATAGAAATATTGGTAAGCGTATAATTTTGTTAATACGGTATTTTCAAATACGTGCCAAAAAGTAAAGAAAGCTTTGAATATTTTAACATTCGATTAATTTTAATATTAGTTTTACGATTTTTTTTTTACTATTAACAAGATTACCTATCTATAGGATACTGTTCATTATGGCATTATATTCGAAAAATGTTTTCTATTTACCGGCGTCATAACTATACAAAAAATACTTAAATCATTATTTTTAATATTCTTTGAGAGAACGAGTCGTTAATTAGATACTTGATATCACAAAGAGCCTATTAATTTTGTGTATTTTAATGAATACCTTTTTCGTTTTAAGCTAATTAAAGTGATTAATATAAAGGCAAGAAATCAAATTCATTACCTTAAACAAAATAATCCTCAATATTAATTGTATTTTTTAAAGCTCATAAATCCTTTGCTTATTTTCCAATACATCAAGTAATTAAATTTTAATTTAAACTTAAACAAAATTTTTAATTCAATTTTAAATTTTATTACAAGCTATTTTGATCAATAATTTTGTGGTTATCTAGTAATGTAGTTTGTCAAAACACTTTAATTTATTTTTGATTTAATTAAACAATAATTTATATTCTTTTAATATTATAAAAAAGTTCTAAAACAGTTGGCCAAGCCAAAATGGCTTAAATAGATTAACAAAGTAGTTTTTAAATTAATGTGTACTACACGATGTGGAATATTTAATTTGTTAGACGTTAAACAAAAAGTATCTATAAACAAAATGTTTTTTTTCTCTCTAAATATGCTATAGATACGATTTTTTTTTTCACCCATTTCATCGGAATCATAACACCGGTTACACAAGATTACGTGAACATTTTCCTTTATTTAGTGTATATTAAAAAATAAAAATAACTTATCTTCACTGAGAAAATTCAAAATATGGGTATGATACAATTATGTTACTAATAACTAGGTTTAATTTTTATACATCATGTAATTATTTGAAATAAAAATATTTTTACTATTTGGTTATACGGCAAACAAAATTTTACCCAAGTCTGATAAATGTTCGCTTCACATGGAGAAATATAATATCAAAAAGTCTATTTATTTTTAACGTCTGCCTTGAGCTGACAGGTGAATCATCAACAATATCAAGGAAAAGGTTGGGTAAAAATAGAGAAATAAATTAAATTTCCCAAAATACTATTTCTTAGTATAAAAAGATCAAAATATTATTAAATTTACATCACGGAAGGGCTCTCTACAGACTTTTTATACTCATCCTATATTCAGTGGAAATGCAATGATTTTCTTGAGTAATATTTTTGTGAAAATACTGTATCCTGTTGTTTATATCCCATATGTACGTATATGTATATTGATTTAATTAGTCACCAATTCAATCTACGGTTTAATCAGCTTACTAAAAATCGCTATACATAGCATTTACATAGATAGCAAGATGATCTTAATCCTACAGAAATTGAACATTTTCTTTAACGCAATTTAATTTATAGCTTACAATCTCAATACAACTTTTCGTGGAAAACTGTTCAATCATTTATTGTAAAGAGCTCACTATGATAGGCTATACATTTGTAGTAAAATTTTACACTATTTGCAAAATCCATTAATACTGTAGGTTAACGTTTTGTATACATTTGTGGAAAAAAAACTGTTAATTATTTGATAAATTCATTCGACTATAAAACAAATTCAAACACTTTTTTACATTAAAACTTATATTCAGCATTTGTTTTTAAAAGACTTTTTAGTTATTTTAATTTGTTATAATTAAAAACTAGCTGGGATTCTGACACCATTTAAAGATTTTGCACAAATTTATAAAAGAAACAAACACATTTGCATGCGATTCGACAGTAATTCAATTACATAATCTTTTATAGGATATAAAACTAAAATCCAATTTTAAGATTTGTTTCATTTATGTATAATGTAATAAACATTTTGTAATATGATGGTAAAATCATACAACTGAAACATAAAATGAGCTATTGTCACAAACTGTTTGCATTGTAAATCGTATAAATCGTACTTGAGATAAAATGGATTATGATTTGTCATGAACATAACCAGACAATGAAAAACTCAATGCTTTTATGATCGATGTTTCTTTTATTGAAAAATGTCAACCGTTATTCGTTTTACCAATGTTTAAGTTTATTGGAAAAATATATGTATTTGATATTTAATGGAATCATGATGACATTTTTATGCGTAAATAATCTTTAAAAAGTAAGCCATTGTTATATTATAATAAAAAAATAATAATCTACTAAATCAGCAGATGTGTAACGTGATTTTCATTTTAATATTTTTAAGAGTTACTAATGCTGTTCTTTGTGTTATTTTGTATGTATAAAAAAAATACATAAATTAGGATAGTAGTTTTTATTTACCATAAAACATATTTTATTATTACCTCAAAATTATATATATTTTTTAAGCTAACGCACTCGTTATATTTATAAATAATTGATTTAGTTAAAAAATATTTAATAATACACCCCACAACGAAATGCATTAAAAACAAACTATGTCTTAACAATTTGTGTGACACGCGGTCACCAAATTACGGCCCGCCAAAGATTTTCATCCGGCCAGGGAAAAAATCCCAATTTTTTATTATAAATAATTCATATATTTCATGATTTGGTTGACAACTTTTTATTTTGATTACTCAATTGGGATAAGACTGTCTGGTAGTGGATCCAAAGTGAAGGGAGTTAGGTATAACGTATAACATTTGTTGTTGGAGGTGAGGCGTTCAGATGAAGGATTTAAAAAGTTATTATTACAATCTAGTGCAGCATAATAACGTCTTGGTTTCTCTTTGGAAGTGATGTATGTATTCTGAAATAATTATTATACTTAACTCGATACTACCAAATTCAGACATAGTACACTCTTGAACTAGGTTATCAACATATACGTATTTCTCTTCATGGTTTTGATTATAATACAATTAATGAAAAACATCCGTACAATACGTTAAACTGTAAAACTATACAAAAAAATAAATTCGATAATTGGAATTTCTTAATTTTTAATATTATTTACTTTAATATTGTAGGGGTACTTTTAAATAGATACTCTTACATTAGAATAAATAGTTTCCATTATAACCTACATTTCATAAGAAAGCACATGTAAAAAAATATTCTGATTACGAATTTATATATCGTCCGGCCCCGTAAGTTTTTCAAAAAGTTTGGTGACACCTAGTTAATACCAATCAAATTGATGGAAAGTAAAATATTTGTACAATAAATCTCATTTTTTATTGAGATAGACTGTGTTTCACTATTCGTTTATAAGTATGTTAGTTTTACCTTCGATATTGTTTTAATGTCATTTGAACGAAAAGAAAAAAGCGGTTTAAACGCACGAGTCCATGGATTAAAAGTGTTGATATAAACGAGAGTGAGGATAACAATTGTCTTATTTGAAGACTAACGCTATTTATTAAACTTAATGCGGTAATTTATGGGTGTAAGAATAAAAAATAACTTTTTGTGAAAACAATTTGTTTGAGGGTATGAATAAAGTTGTAAATGAAAATATGTAAAGCTTATGAAAAATTGGCCACCGGAAGGGTTGATTTATTGCTGGTGAGATACCTTTGGTTCACCTATCCATTTCAAAACGTATGATTTATTATGCGAATCTACCCTGGTAAACAACAAAAGAAGAATGATTCGGAGTAAATTTCCTGTACCTGCGTGAAACATAAAAGATGATGATTGTTATTATATTTAACGCTGTTTTGCTATTTTTAGGGATGGGTGCTTTTTAACAATAACAGATTCAATAATGTATCAACACTTACACACACTTTTGGTTAAAACTGTATGTATATTGTGGACTCCCCAAACTAGAAAAAATATACTTTTTTAAGTTACCCAAATATACTGGTAACACGGTTGCATTTTTCGTTCAGTTTGTTACTAGAAAAAAGCATTACCAATCCCATTTTAGTATTCCTTCTAGCTCGATCCTCTTCAATTATTCTTCTCCTATAAGCCCCATCATTTATAAAGTTTACAGTTAATCCTTGACAGCAGCGGTGCACGCATTTTTTTATGCAGAAGTCATTTTTATTTTTAATGTATGTTGTCATCCTCTAAAATAAATAGATTGAATCAACTTATAAATTTCTTAATATTAAAATTAAAGTATTAATACAATACAGCACTCTTTTTTACTAATTTTATATTTATTAATATGACCAGTATTTGTTTTGCCCATTAAAAGCATTATCAACTGATCATATAAGATAAATTTGAAATAAGTAAAAAATATATACTTTTTTTAATATAATGCCTTTCCACCAAGTATTGGCAGTGAATTATAATAGAGCTCAGGTTTTCTTACTACAAACACTCATTTTTCAGCCGGTTAATGGATTTTTGATCAAAGATACGGGTATATGTGATTTATAAAATAAATTACTTCCTATCCATCCTCTCCTTCAAACAGACCTTAGCAAAAGCGAAAAGCTAACTCATAATCCCGCCTTAGTCCCATCCTTTTATCCTTACTCTCTGCGAAAAAGACAGATTTACAGCCTGAAAGAGACTATTTTCATAGAACAACAAAATTGATAATAGATTTGGTTACTATAACAAAAATATTCTTATTACATTCATCATGGCTTGGATTTTTAAATTCAGCATAATATTCAAAAATAATGTTAATCGATCAAAATAGAATTATATATATTATATAATACTATTGTGATGGTATTCCAACGCTTTTTTTTATGCTGCCAAATAAACTTTGAAAAAAAAACACGTAACGCCGAAAACGGGCAAGATTAAGTCAAGAATGATTAATAGCTGACAAGTTAATTGAATTTCAAAAAATGATCTTCAATATTCCATTTAGTTTCGAAGAATAATTAGCAGAAATATTAAAGGGTTTTTCTTGAGAGCTAAAATATTTTTGCACGTTGTTACTAGATTCATTGATTAAGAACTTATAAAACTGTTACAGACCAATATGTATGTATAATATGAGAATAATAGTATTTTCTTCTTGAAAAATATATTGGCTTTCTTCATTTAGCTAGAAATAAGTAAAATGAACATTTAAGCATTACATTTTTTTATAAATAAAAAAAGACTTGTAACTGCGATACTTTTTTACTATTTATACCTTGTTAGTATTCTTTTAAAACAATACAAGAAAGTAATGCAATTGTTAATTGAAGATCAACGTATAATTTTTGAAGGATTTATCATATTTTCATTATCAGCACAATTTGTCTCTTCATTTTAATTTTCAATTATTTATTTCATCTGTCCTGGCCTGGCAAAGGCGTCATAAACTTGATTTTCGTTTCTGTATCGATAACTATGAATTCTTAGATTCGTATTTATATGATACATACCACAATAATATAGGTGGTTTCCATTTCGAAGTAATACAAATCGTATTAATATCTAACGTTAACCAGTCTCAAGTATAGCACAGCTGAACAGTAAGAGAATGGCATTATAGGTAAATTAATATTAAATGTTCCCCAGATATTCAAGAGTCTCTGCTCTACAATGTAGTCTACATTGTTTATTGTAAACATTAAATTCATATTGGAAATCGGATTACGGACCTTTGAGCGCTTTAGACTTACACATTATTGATTTTCAAAACTGTGATAATATAAAATATCTATTGAAGTTTCTATTCGGCAAGTGAACGTTAAATATATGCGAGACATTGAAAATTATACGACAATTATGTGACATAGCTTCTTAATACCTAAAATGTTAAATCATATTTATTTATATGTACGCATAATAAAATTACAGGTTTAGTTCAAGGAAATTCATCCAATATGCTAGATAGCCATATTTTATAACTTTTTGATCTTTGAAAAACTAAAACTCTTGTGTAAATTGATGTGGACAAAGAGTTTTTTTCATTCTGTTTTGGATTAACTTTAAATTTAGCTATGATAAGACTTAGAAACTGTTTTTGATACTCTTACCTAAAATTTTGTACGTATTTGTATCGTAAGGAAAGTAATTTGCAAACTTTATGGTGATTCAACGTTCTAATGATATATATAAGATTTTTGGTTGTTTTAGACAGTTTTTAGTACCAGTTTAGATGTGAATGAATGATATATATCTCAAAATAATTCCATTTTAAGGATATTACACTGTTTGAACATATTGAAATAATTCAAATTGAGATAGCATATATTAATATTATGTAATTTTTAAAAGTGAAGTGAATAGGTTGCTGAAACTTCTCAGATAATAGAATTCAATTTTACCACACAAAGAAGAAAAATGTGGCAAAAAAAAACTATAGTTAACCTAATTTTAAAATAATCTTCATAAAGACCTGCGATAACTTATATAAAGAGATAGATGTTGCTGGAACAAATGTACATGCCTCAACACTGATGTGTCGTCTGCTACAAGTTGTGCTTAAGATTCGACAACTGATTGGTTTGAAAGTTAACCAGATCTCAATTAATTTAAAAGGATTTGTTCCATTGGCAAGATGAAACTTAGAGAAATGGATTATACAACCAAAATTAAAATCCTCGAATTGGTGGTTTAAACGTGGAAAAAAGATGCAAAAATTCATAAAAACTGCAAACTGAGCTTAGGCTGTTAAATAAATTAGTTATTTAGTAAGATAATAATGTAATTATAAAAATATATATAATAAAGAAACTATACATTTTATGGTGTAACTAAATTAATTCTTGTAAAGATTGGGAAGTTTTATGTTATGTTTTCATGGACCCTTAAATCCACTACTACATACCAATTGTGTCGAATAATATTTCACTTTACTGATCGAATTTCCTTATGACGTAACCAATCACAGTAATAGAGTATATTATAATAGTTCCATCACTCAAGTATCAAAGAAGTGGGACCTAAAGGACGATTATATTCTGAATTGTATTTTCCCTTGAGCTTTTATGTAACAGGATTATCTTATAACTAGTTAATCATGTATTTTCAAACCAACAATTGGGTAAATATGTGTACAACTCTCGTGAGGTAAGTTTATAACATAGAAGCTATAGATTAACTTTATTATATGTTCTTACTGATTGCTAAATATTTTTATAAACTAATCTAGATAGCTTTGATATGATAATGGTTTTACAGCGGTTATAAAACAGTGTTTATGGTTAATGATCATAGTTATCAAATAGATACTGTAGATATGGAACGAAAATATTTTTACTATCAGCATTTTATCATTAATATTAAAAATGGCGCATACAAAAACTGTAAATGATATTCAAAGGTTATGTATTGGTTTCAAAATGATATTATAATAAGGTCTGCACTGTTTTATAGTGAAATATTAAATTGAAACTAAAATATTATTAAAGACGTGTTAATTTCGATAAATGTTTATAATTATTTCAGTAAGATGTTTTCTAAGAAGGAGTTATTTTTAATTTTATAACAAAATGTATAACTTTGTTAATTCCGCATGACGTGTTACTATGCAAAACACGTGTCAAGTATATTAACACACCAAGTTGTATCATATTTACAATGATAAACATTTTAATTTTATGCTGAAACATGTCATGTTTATTAAGACGGTATAATATTATATTTTGCAAAATTTTCTGTTGAGTATGCTTCAGTTGGCCCCGAAAAATCTAAATTAACATAGTTTTAAATTAAAATAACTCTTTGATTCTCAAGGAATAGTTTTGTAGTTTTTTAAAGTATAAATATGAATAAATTATTCAGTGAATTTTTCTCTTCGTTTTAATTTATTAATTGTAAACGAAAAAACATAATGTGCTTAGAATTTAAGTCGGTTACCATAAACTATAAATAGACAGGTGTAAGTAAAAACCTAAGAAACTATTTATCTACTGTGAAGGGCCACTCACATGACGAAGTATCATGATTGTTTTTGTGTGTTAAATTAACAAATATTACAATAAATTATTATCATTTGAAAATTTATTTATTTATTTCAATAAAATATTTGATGAAATAATTGAATCATCTTTTATTTTCCATTAAATTAAATTCATTTAAATGTATTATAAATAATATGTCTGTACGTTCGATGTGACATTTAAATTTAAAATTTATGACTATATTAGTAATAAGGTTTGCAATAAAAGATAAAGTTTAAAAAAAAATACTAATCTAAGTTTCATAGGTATATTGTGTTTATCTAAAAATTTATATTATTCTTCTAAAAATTAATGGCAAGTAGTGATAGCCTTTTATTGACAATGTTTATAATATATCTTAAAATATGTGTGGAAGACTAAAAAAAATATAATATAACAAAATTTTAATGAATCGACGGCAAAAAAACTAATCAAAATATTACATCACCATTATTTACCGTGTCGTTTTCTGATGATTTATGATTTGGGAGGTTTATTCAATCATGTTTCGTGTTAAATATTATTAGATTTTTCCTATAAACGTTGCAAAAATGCCACGAAAAAACAGGATAGATAATTGGAAGTTACCTTTTGAGTTGTGACAGAATTTACAAAAATATGTTTTATTATATTTTAAATAGGTATAACAGTTATAAATTTACTTTTTTATCCTATATATTTTAGTTAAATAGATTATATTAATTAGTAAAAGTATGTATTTTTGATAATTTTCAACATGTTCCTTCATTTTTAAGTCCATATCACATACATTGTGATATAGACTGGCGATACACCATTTCAGCAAAAATAACATTAGCGACAACTGGTTGTAAATATGTCATTTTAAAGATGATAAAGTGAAAAAACGAAGCTAGGAATGTAAACGTAGTTAAATTTTTATTCTTTCTCCTCTCCGTTTTCAGAATCAAATAAAGAAGGGTAATACAATAATAGAAAATTTAAATTAACTTTGATTATTCCACGTATTGTGTTACTAACTGTGACACGTGTTTCGCCTCTTTCAGAGGCATCTTCAGACTTACTATCGCAAAGTTTGCTTAAGTAATTACTTAAGCAAACTTTGCGATAGTAAGTCTGAAGATGCCTCTGAAAGAGGCGAAACACGTGTCACAGTTAGTAACACAATACGTGGAATAATCAAAGTTAATTTAAATTTTCTATTAAAATGAATTTCCACAAAGTTACCGCCGAAACCATCGAAAGTATGGTAATACAATAGTTTGAAAATAGTTTATACCATTACATAAAATTATAAAAACATCAATCTTTGAATGTTTTCATTCCAGAACTCAAATTTTTATTCAATAATAATATTGCAATTACACTAATGAATAAAAAATAAAATGTTCTGAAGTGTTTTTATAAATTATAAAATAAATTTTAATATTCAACCCGAATGTGTTCAAATAAAACTAACTGTTAATTTATATTTTTTAGTATGTTTCCAATAATGGCCCATTATTAATGTTTTATATGATGAAATAAGGTTTGTGGTTTTCCAAGATAGGACATTTTTAAATTAATGGAGTCATCTAATTTATACTGTAAACATGGTCGGAAGGGCATGGAATGTAGCTGCATAATTTATTATTCTGTTTCCCTCTTTTATTTTTGGTTCTTTTCTTTTGCCTAAAAACAAGAATTCTTTGTAATTAATGTACGAAGATGAGAATAGTTTTTTTATATATAAATAAAACATACACAGTAAAAGAGTTTGTAATACAAAATTACATCGGATGATTAATACAACTTTTTATGACATTACATTTCCGAATCGAAGTCTTTTTTTTTAAATTATGATAATTAGAAAGGAAAGAAAAGTATATTATTATTTTTTTAATGAAGTAATTTTCGTAGCCATTTTTTTCTGGTAACATGCTCGATTGTTGGAACGAAAACTATTTAAAAGTATTTTAATTTAGATGAGGTCTTTTTACGAAAATTAAGATTGAATTATGATTATTTTTCGCGTCTGTAGTTGATGATTAACGCTATTGTGCTTACTTTCTCTTTGGTTGCAGTTGCAGTGTCTACAGGCTCAAAGCCCTACAAAGTACGGACAATTTCAAACAAACATTTTATTTTTTTAAGTATAACCCTTTATTTTATTTTTTTAATATATCATATAAATAAAATGTACTAAAAGCAGATAACATATATTTTTTTTAATTCGCAAACATTCGTATAAGGTTTTTGTAAAAATAACTTATCTTGAAATTTTTCATTAGAGCGAATATGTTAAAAAATATATTTGTATTTTTGGGGGCTGCAATTTTTCTTAAGCGAATTCTGGTCTCTAGACAAAAATAACGTTGAAAATGGTGATAAAAACAATGGTTTAATAAATATTAAAGCATTCTTAACACCCATTGTTATGTTGAAGCGCGTAGACAATTCATTAAACTGGCTTTATTTAAAGCAAAAATAAGGTAGAGTCTGGTGATACAAACGCTGAAAATACAATATTCATCAACTCTTTACTCAAATACGTTTAATTAATTTTCAAATGAATGACGAAGGATATGATGAAATATAATTTAATATTCGAATTGCTTAATTTATTTCGTTTAGATTTTGACTCTCGAGAGCATTTTGGAATTCCCGAACGGTCTAACCAAATGAATACGAATTCATATTTACACCATTCGCAGAAGTTTCAGGACAAGCGGCTTGATAAAATAAAGCCGTTTGGTCACTTTAATTTAAAATTATTTTAAGGGACTTAATTTAATTATAAGCATTAGAAATTTAGAGAAAAAATCAATATTTATTTATTGTTTCTATTAAAAGTCAAGCATAAACTATAATTTAACTAGAACCTTGTGATAACTCTACAAAGTGTTACACCGTCTCATCGTTTTGTCATAATTCTTATTTTTTTTTCTTCTTCTTTGGCCATGTTCACTCCTTATGTGGAGCATATAGCCACAACGCTAATTGCTTTGCTTCCTCCCATGGCACGTCAACATCTCTCAGTTTTGCCGAGTACAAAAAAGATCTCGTCTAGGAATGACTGGAGCCACATTTAACTCAATGCGGACTGTCTGGGACACACATCTGTACACGATTAAAACCAAATGTCATTTATTCAACGCTTGCATTTCACCAGTACTGCTTTACGGTAGCAAATCATGGCATCTTACGAAGGCTCAGTAAGACCGTTTAGTGAGCTTCGAGAATAGATGCTTGTGTCGGATAATGGGGGTGAGATGGTTTTATTTTGGGAACGTATTGTATAAGACAGCGCTCTGTCACGTCAGTGGTTATGAAGAGACGTTGGAACTGACTGGGTCAAGTGCTGCGGATGCCTCTGGAAATCCTCAATTCTGCATGTTTTTTTTTCGACCGGTGGGATTCCGGCGTCCCGGACGGCCGTCGAGAAATATCTATAGGATGTTTGTCATAATAGAAGGAAGAATATTTTTTGAGTAAATCGATATCAAATGTATGTGTGAGTGTAAATTTTAATTTAAAAGATTATTGCTTTTCATAATTATCTTTCTATGATTTTGGCACTTGATTTTAAAGAAATTTCAAAACGTGAAATATGTTAGTGAATATTATAAAATAATTTCCTTTGATACGTGTATTCTATCCTCTTTTCATATCAAGGGTTGATGTTCCAAAAAGAACATGTCTAATACTGATAATTGAGACAGCTAGTAATAAAGTAAATCTTTCGAAAATGTTACATAAGTCAAAGCTTGACTGAAAGATCCTTTCGCTTTGATGAAACATGAAGGTAAAGTTATTTTTGGGTAAAAGTTAAAGTCGTTTAGCAGTAAACGATCCGTTTTATCGTTATATCCATCCGATAAACGTGAAACAGTTACTTCACGGTGAACTTAATAACATGTAAGAACTATTCAAGGATAGATACGTTCAAATTTAAGCAAGCAAAGTTTGAAATATATAGAACAAGAGCGAAAATGATCTAAAAATTAAAAACAGCGTACGAACATTGAACTTTAAATGGAATAAGCGATTTGTATCGTGTGTTGAAGATATGTTATACAAATCAACTATAAATTCAGTTTAGTTTTAATTAGGGTCTCCAATTCCTCCAATTTTGTGATCTCAAAATTCCGTGATTGTAAAAATAATAATCCCGAGATTTCAGGATTGAGGAAATTTTAAAAAGTTGCACAAAAGCTGAAAAAGAGCTCGTGTCTTTTTATTTTAAAAAATGCGGAAAAATAAAAATTTATTTAAAAAAATATATTCCCAGGATTCCAAAATCACCGGACAAAATTTTGTTCATACCAAAACCGAATGACTACACGATTTTTGTTATGGTGAATGTTCAATCCCGGGATTCCGGGAAAAGTCAATCCTGAAATCCCGGGATTACAAAAAAAGTTTCAGGATTGGATGCCTATGTCTTAATATGATCATTTCAGTATTTTTTTTTATATACCATGTCCGCCCCCAATGTGGAGCATATGAACTCCTAATGGAGTTTATCTCAACAGAAGTTTTTCTATGAGAACTGCTTGTTACTCAGTTGCTCAACCTCTCTTTTTCCAAAGAGAGTAGGAATAGAAGGATAGGGCTAAGACAGGACTAGTGGTTAGCTAATCGCTCTCGATACGCCCCGTTCATAGGATAGGATGGGTGGGAGGGGGGAATTTAAGACATCACATCCATGCCTACGAACAGAAATTCATAAATCGATTGAAAAATCAATTTATAAAACTGTCCGTACTGGGATTCGAACCCGCGACTTCCGTAACCGAAGCCAATGACGTTCACCAATCGACCACACAGGAGTATAGTTTCATTTTTCAGTATAGTTAACATAAAATATCCGATAAATATTTATTTATGTAAATTAATATGACGTATGTTCAAGGTACATTTATCAAAATATTTCCGTTATTACATATCTTTTTTTATTTAGTTGTATTCCATTGTTAAAAACTTTGATTCGTTGTCCGATTGTTTCAATATCCAGATGGAAGTAAACATGCATTTATTATATTAAAATGTATTCATATGTTTAATCTAATGGTTTTAGTATACTTAATCGTTGTGTTATTACTTTTCTACTCCACCCTTTTCAGAAAAAATTAATGACGTAAAAAAAAATTGTAGTCTTCCCTTTTTTTATTATATTTAGTTGAAGTATTGATTTACTGAAACGTGCAAAAACAAAAATAAGCTTCCATATTTGTAGAGCGCTCGTAAAACCGTTTTAAGCCGTGAATGAAATGAGTTACACTATGTGAAAAGAAATCTACATGTGATATGTTGATTTGAGTGTTTTATCTTATCGCTCAGCCATAAATTTATTACACAATAAGTGGATCAAATAAGTTTTATGTAAGCTAATCTTGTATAAATATGTTAATATTGAGATAATATAATACAAACGAAGCGCAATAAATTGTACATCTAAAGGCAAAATATTGTCATTTTGAAACACGAACAGATAAAGTCTTGACATGGCATGGAAATATTATTTAGCTGCCATTTTTTTGTAATCTAGAATCTAGATCACTGACATTATTTTTTAGCATGGTAGTTTTATTTGACACAAAGGTCAGAAAGTCATACGAATCGATTGAAAGAAATTAATATTATATTATCCATTTATCGATTTATCGTATGATATAATGTTGGATTTTTTGTGAAATATTTATATAAAGGTTTTGTTTTCATTTTCTTCGCCGTTTACACGGATATGACTTGTAGTAAGTTGATAGTATTTGATATGAAAAATCATTTTTTATTAGCCGACAATTTGTCCAAACAAATTCGTTGTTTGTTAGTTTTAATAATGAAAAATTTTCTAATTTAATTTGATTTTGGACGGCATTTTTCTTTTCACCGAATACAGATAATTTAGCATGGCGTGTCAAAAAAATACTGCGACAATTTTTCAAGACTTACGTTTGGAATCGATGAGAATTATTTGTCGCTTGATAAACTCGAGGTTAATTGACAACACAAAGAGCCATGTCTTAGGTCTCAAATTGAAATTGAAAAATCTAAATTTGACATTGACCTTATCGGGAACTAAACTCAGACCCGCCTGATCGCTAAAGCAATCTCTAACCAACTAGACCACAGCGGGCGAAATATGCTCCACATTGGGAGCGGACATGGATTAGAAGAAAAAAAATATAAAAAATAAATTTCAAATTTGATTACGATAATTCCGATTCGTAATTACGAATAAATTAAGGTAGATTGAGGATTCTAAAATCTGTTTCACTAGATTTGATAATAAAAATTAAAAAAAGCTTGAAATCGAATTATTGAACCGCAAAAAATAATTGTATGAAGAACACAGAAATATGAACCAAAGAAAAATATAAGCTCACAATCTAAACTTTCTTTTTTATTTATATTTTTATTGGTCGCAACTTTAAAACACGTAAAATATATACTTTTACAATGAAAATACATATGTACGTTCATGAAATATTTGTTGACATGGTTCAAGTACATGGTTGGCATTGAAATGGCTTTGTAGCGCAATGAGCTTCCATTCAGTAAAACGTTATGTAACAAAACGAAGATACTTATAGTGAAGTCATGGTTCGCGGAAGTGGTATGTAGAAGGATTCTCATACATATGATACGAGAGCTTTGTCAACGATTTGCCGCAGCTAAGTGCTTGTGGTAAATGCGATTCTGCGGACAAAAGGGGTGGAACGACACCTCATTATAATACTACGGGCTACTTCACTTATGAGTATAATCTTAAATGCACTTCATCGCAGGTTTCATGCATCACTTGGAGTAGGTCATATGACATTGGCGGAAAATAGTTTATGGTTATTTAAATAATTTTATTATAGACTATACAGGAGCGGGGAACATTCGACATTCGAGGGCATTAACTACGTCTTATGAACAAAAACTAATTACATATCAGATTATTTTATATCAAATGGTATCAAAATGTCTTGATAAATTAGTTTACATTTTTAAATGCATCTAATTGAATTTTGTAAAATGCTCAATAAGAAAATATGTTTTATCTTACTGAAATTTTCTACTCTGTTACTTCTTCAGTATAAAAATATCCAAAATTAAGCTATGTTTGAAATTTTATCGGCTATATGACGTGTTGTTTTCGGGGAAAATTTTTTTGCCTAATATTCACTCGAATTCGATATTTTTAAAACCTATATTGACTAAGTATATACAGCACTACACATATTCATCAAAATATTGCTTATATTCTATGAGAATACCAAGTATTTGATTTTTTAAATGTCTTGGACATCCGTGTTTGCTTGCATATGTTCCAGACACCTGAGTCCGCTTGGTATTCAAGTGGTTAATATTTTCATTTTTAAAATTGTTCTACTTAGATTCTGACAAGGCTTTGAATATACATATATACATATACCTAAATGAAAACAGATATTTTGAATAAATGTGATAGTTATTTTAAATTAAATGTGATAAAATTATTATTTTAAAGATTATAAAAAATGGTGACACGTGCTTCGCTTTTCAAAGTTATAAAATATATTTTATAATAAAAATAAGCTTCCGCAAAGTTACCGCATAAAATCATCGAAAATAGTAATAAAAATAATTTTATAAATATTTAAATTTGATTCACAAAGTTTTTCATATCGGTTTATAAAATATTCGCAATAGCTTTATATAATTCATAAAAACTGTTAGGCTGGAATCTCACCCAGCATAACATGATAACACGAAGCAATAGATCGCCAAGAGACATATTTCAATTAAAATATCGACATGGTCGACAGATTTAAAAGTAAAAAAACGAAGTAAAAAAATACCTTCCAGTGGTTTCATTTTTAAATTTCATCCGATTTTGGATTATTTTATATAAACTTGATGAAATAAACAGCTAATAATTTCGTTTTAGCAGTAACCATACGTGGATGATTGACTCTTATCCTAAAAGAGCAAAAACATAATGTTATTGAACTTTATTAATTTTGGCAGTACTGTTTTTGAGTTTGTATTCGACTTCTACAAACACGAATAAAAAATAAACAGATAAATAAAATTATTTTTAATTATGGTCATAATGACTAGATTTTTCAATTGCTTGCATTGATGATGGATTATAGGGGGGGTTTTGAAATAATGCTACATGAATACATCACAAAACAAGCAAATTAATAATAACTATACATTTTTATTGTCAGGTCCTATGGCGCAGTGGTAAGTGATGTGGGCTTCTGTGCTGGATCTCACGAGTTCGAGTCCCAGTGTGTTTTTTTGATAGATTTCTGTTCGAAGTCATGGGTGTTTGTGATGCCAGAAAACTCTCTACCTCCCTTACGATCCTTAAGTAACTTGGCGTAGCGAGAGGGATAACTTAACAACTAGTCCTGTCCTAGCCTCTTTCTACCCCTACTTCCCTCTTTGAAAAAGAGAGGTTGACCGAAGGAGTAACAAACAGTTTTCGTAAAAAAACTTCTGTGATACCACCATTAGAAGTAGGGCATCCAATCCCGGGATCCCGTTCAATTTTCTGATCCTGAAATCCTGGGATTGACACGGCTGCGATCCCGGGATTTCTGGATTGAGAAATTTTGAGCGAATACCAAAATTTGACGAAATTTGCAAATCTCGTCAAATTCTTCGGTGAGCTAAAAAAAAACGAGATTCTGAGACAATCTGGAAAAAAGTATACCAAATCGAAGATTTCAAATTCCTCGGTGAGCTAAAAAAAAAAACAAGGTCTGGAGATAATCTGGGAAAAAGTATATCAAATTGAGGATTTCAAATTCTTCGGTGAGCTAAAAAAAAAACGAGGTTCTGAGATAATCGGGGAAAAAGTATACCAAATCGAGAATTTCATATTCCTCGGTTAATCCCAATCCCGGGATTTAAAATCAATGAATCCCAAAATCCCGGGATAAGAAAAAGGCTCCGAGATTGGATACCCTATTTAAAAGGCCATATGCTCCACAAATATTGTGTATCCTGGATTCGGCATTATAACTTTGCTGTCTTTCAAATCTGCATAAGACGTTTTATAACTTTTAAATATTAATTTAAATTTATTACACCCATTTCACCACTGAAATACACTACATAAGGAATATAATTAATTAATATGAAAACTATTTAACTGTTTGGTATTCTTGTTTCCATATAACTCATATCAAACAATTGTAGCAATGCGTAGAATTAATGGTAGCCAAAGAACGCTTCAAACAACCGTATTCTGTAAATCCAACTTATAAGGATACATTGGCGAAACAAAAGCTTGTAAAATTACCTAATAAAACTTGCCGTCTACCTTCATTTAGCCACACTTTTGATGAAGCGGTGCTGGCTTATTGGTATAGTTTGAATTTTAGCTATCTTATTTTCAAACTAACCTGATTGCAACCTCCCAAAAGACCGCTTAATATCATCTAAAAGATCTATTCAGAGGAGTTATGACATTGTATGACCCTAGAAAGAGTGGAAAGACTGCCAAAAGACAAAGTATATTTCTCTAGATGGGTAAATTCAGTATCAAGGGAGTTTCCTTAAACGTAGGGTGAATACTTTGAGCGCAAATATCTATGGCTCGAGGAAGCTTTTTATGGTGTAACATCGCATTTATGTATGTGTTATATTATAATAATAAATTAATTCAATGAATTCCAATAAGATACACTAAAAACAATTTGCTTTCAGTCAGAAGGACGGGTGTGATGATTTACTAAACTACATGTTTTCTATCTTTGGTTCAAAAAATGAGTTACAAAGTACATACACTATTGCTTTGATACTTTCAAGTTTGGCAAAAATTATATAGGTCGCATGTTTTTTACAGCCTTAAAAATACGGTTTACAAAGAATGAATATGTAGGAGTGCTTAAAATATTATCGAGATGAAAAAAGAATTTATGTAATCAAAAAATATTTTTAACTCTTGTGAACATCAAAGGATGAAATAAAGTTGACGTCAGTTGGTATATATAAGAGCTTTTAGTGCCATCGGAAAAAGCTTCGTTGTTCTCCCTACTCAACTATCCACTATTAGAAATATATAATATACGAACAGATCGTAAACTTATGTCCTGTCTTTTTTGCAGTGAAACAAGCTGCTCTCGCACTAGGTGAGTTTGTTTGATAAATAATGCATTAGTTGAACGGATTTGATAGATGTAACGCGAACAATGTTAAAAAACGCACAAATTTAATGTTCATGGATTACGATAGTATTGTTTTAAAGACTTAGAATATTTGATATTTAAGATATGACTCGCGCTGGCTCTAAAACCGAGCGGTGAATGAGTCGTTAGTGTTCATACTAGTAAGATTTAATTTTCTTGAGTTTGAGTTGACTTAATTTTTAAATCGATTCATGAATATGTGTTCAAATACATGTATATATCCTATGCTTAAACCAAATTTTAATAATAAAAAATAACTAGATTTAAAATTTTACTATTAGGTCTTTCCTTTTGCCATTATTCTATTATTACCATATATAATACAAAAATAGTTGAATAACTTGATATCAACCAGTTATTGTTTACAACAAATTTGATTTACATGATCCATAAAGATTTCATATGCTTCACATAATAGTGGACATGGTTGAAACGAAAAGATGATATAAACACATTACAATACTTTTTTTAGTTCTTATCATAGCATTGCAAAATAAATAATAGTATATTTCATTTTAATTTATTACTTAAAACATACTCCAGTCAAAAAAATGGTTAGACTTAATCAATATCTAACGATTTATAATGTATGGCAAAACTGTTTAGGGTAGTTGTTTGGTTTCTTTAATTCGATATCCCAAAGATAATCAATTAGGTTCTTAATAATTCACACTCATGTGTTTAAATAATGTCTGGTCTCTAAATGAAATTTCGGACACTCGATGAATTGAAATTCTTTTTAGAATGATGAGAGATGACGTTTTTGTATACTTAATTATGAGTGCAGATGTCTTGTTGTAAACACGTTTTTTTAAATGAATGTCTGCTCTTATCATAATGAAGATGGCTTTTTGATTGAGGAATCTCAACAGAAGTTTTTATATGAGAAATGTTAGTTCTTCATTTACTGAAAATTCTGTTTTTCAAATTGAGGAGGGATGGAAAGATTCTGCCTAGGATAGAACAGGACTGGTGGTTAGATAATCGCTCTTATGCAATAATGCTCTGATGCCTTGTCATTTTATTATTGGAAGGGTGTTAAAGAACTTTAAACATCACAAAAACTCATGCCTTTGAACATAAATCGATAAAAATACTTCAGTAGGACTTGAACTCGTGAGATCCGCCACGTTAACTACTGCACTACAGACCTGACAAGTTATTAGCAGTTTTAATGAAATAAACTATTGATTGAAAAACAAATCTCATTTTAACTGCCGCACGCGTTTAAAAAGTGTATTGTTGAAGTAAGTACGCAAAGTAATGAAATATTTTACTGTTGATTTAAGTAGTGTTTTTTACTGATATTTTATTTTTTGTAAAACCTGAACGCATTATTAAAGAAACTAACATGTAAGCTCTTGACATTAATGAAAACTTTAATAAACTTTCAACACTATTCAATTTGTATCAAAGCCTTAGTATGACTAATGATAAATGCAATCAAATGTATTAATAGAATAAAAACAATAGGAGTTTTAAAGTTCCTAAGATTTATTTGTAAGAGCTTTTATACGTCGAATTCAAAAACTTCCAATTGTAATTTTTGCAACTCAAGTATAAAACAAAAGAAAACTTTCCCAAGTATTCTATTGGATTGAATAGCTTATCAATGAAGTGAAGAGATTTATTACGCTTAAATTTTTTGTATTAAAGGCGTAAAGAAATTATTCGATTGACTACTTCAAAAGATTTCTCACTCTAAAAATATATGCTTCGTTGATCAGGAACTTTAAAAATTCTTGTGAATAAAGCAGACAAAACTAATATAAGTTTTTTTGTAGTAACGTAACCGGGGTTGAGGTTATCAAATTACAAAGAAAAATACTTTAAAAAAGTAATATAAATCCAGTTCATATCTCAAATTCATTTTTTTTTTTTTTGAAAAATCGATAACTTGAAAACGACGAAAGTAAAAAATAGCCACCAAATAAATTAAAGTGAAATGGTAAGTTTGATAAAAAGATTCGAATGATTTCTCAGCGTGGTGAAATATTAAAAAATTCAATTATTTTTTGTCGGCATACGCAAATAGTGGCAAACACTACTAAATATACTAGACATAAACTTAGCTCATTAATAATACTTAGTAAGTATCATGCATATAAACATTTTTTTGATTATGAACGTAAAATCAAAAGTTTAATATTTCGAAATTTTGGTTTAAAAGTTTTTTCTTTTTTATTGTTTACTAATAATTTAGTGTTTATTTTAATGTCTCCATTATGTGGAAACATTGAAATAATTCAATAGTAACTACGAAATCTCTAAATTTATTACAAGCTTTACAATCAAAAAAGGGGGTTTTTTTAATGAAGAATGTCACGGATGCATTAAAAATATATTCACGACTTTCGATCATCCGAGATTCTTTTCATAATAATAATTTCAAATTAAACTTAACTGATATGCATACGATTATCGATATATTTAAATATTTTTTAATCCTGTGTTTTTACTACATTTTTATTTATGTACAAATCAAAGATGGTACAACTTACCTTGCTGTATAAATTAGGGTGGTCGTGTGTGTGACTTTAAATACATATAAAAGTGTTCGGCATTTTGTTTTACTTCGTCACGAACGCATGTGATCGACAATACTGTTTTTTTTTGCTGTACTATATAAAGATAGTCACAAATTTAACATTTTTTTTACATTGACATTGTAGGTCACTGAACGCTTTTACTTGTCAAAATTGCTTGTTTTAAATGTGAAAACAATTAGGTATTTTTTAAAAATTTTAAAAAATGTACAAAACATTAATATTTAGCAACAAATATATGAATCATATGTTTTTTTCTTGTACTGTGGTTACTAGTTTTATTTATGGGACCAACCAACTGCTTAATTAATAAATCTAGTCATAGTATGATTTTTTAATTTACCTTAACATATTCCTTTTACTGATGATAATACAAATATAATTACTTTTCATAGGGAAAATTGTGATTGCGGTAGTTGAAGTGGCACAAAAAGAGCGGTCTTTGATGATTGATGTTGAAATTTCAAGCTGAAAGAGGCGACGCGTTGCAAAGTCACTATCAAAGTGTTTTAATTATTCAGATTTTTATGAAAAAAAAACACGCTCTGGTGTATCAAAATCTTTAAAGCATAATACATCAAAGAAAATCTATTCACATCATGTTTTTTGTTCGTTGGTAACACGCCTGACTCATACGGCTTGACGTGTTGGGTCACAAGACATCACGACGGACGGTCTTCGTGACAGCGGTTTACATACATATTTTGCGATACAAAAAAACGCAACCTTTTCGTGGAACCTTTTATAAGCAAGATAAAAAATATTCGATATTTGAAATTTTTCATTCGAGATGAAAAGAGCTTAATATTTCACAAAAACTTTTAAAAGCGTTTATGAATCACGGAAAGATCAAAGTCCATCTGGATCTATTCAACGCAAAGGCAAATTTAACGTTTTTTACTACACAAGTATAAAAGTATTATACATCTATTTCAATCATAGTTATTCTTTTTAAGGTTTATTAAGTGCTAGAGACCGATGAAAAAGTATTTACAAACGATCTTTTTGGGTCAATTTTACAGGTGAGCTATTTTATAAATAAAGTACATCATCAGTAAAGACTATTCGTATTGTGTTAACAATACTGCTATCGAATATGCATGTACACATATTACGAGGTATTTGTATAAAATGCAAGAAAATCTATAAGGAGTTAATTAAAAAATAACAATTGTATAAATAATAATAATGTTAATTTTAATGTAAAACTACTGTACCAATGAATTTTTCCTAGATAAAGTAATAAATTAAAACGTCCCAAAATTAATAAATAATAAAAATTACAATAATTCCAAGAGACATATTTTAGATTAAAGCTATTTTTTTTCCATACAGTGTAGGAATAATATATTAAGGTCGAATTGAAAACAGTCATAGTCATTTTGATTGACATTTGATGTTATGGTCATTATTGTATTAAAGCATTTAATGGATAAATGTTTAATTGCCAAATATGAGTGATGTTTTAAAAACGAACTGATTGACAGGCGTGTAAAATCATTAAATATCTTGATTAGAAAAAATCTTAAAATTAAATACTAACTAAACAACTCGTTCAATTTCGTTGAAAGTGCTTAAAGTGACATAATAGACACAACAAATTAGAATATGCAATTTCATATAGAAAAAATCATGCTAAAGTTATTTTATATTATATTATGTTGATTGAATAAAAACTAATTGTTAATTGGTTGCCTGCATTAAATTCATGTATGGTTTTATAATTTGACGAAAAAAAATGTGTACTTTTAATCAAGTTAAACAAATTTCAAAAAGGAATTCACAGAGCATACTATTTTTTCAAAGAGTAAATATTTTTTTAGGAAAAAATGTTTCGAATTGGATAAAACGCCGAAATATTTTCAGTAAAAAACCAAATACCTTAAAAAATGCTACTGTCCATTTAAAATTAATTGGATCTGTTTTTATTGTGAAAGTTTAGATTCAAAAAAGTGTACGAATGGTAACAGGATTTGTTTATTTATTAACAAAATATATACATACCATTATATTCGTTATTTATTTTTAAGCTTATCATATCATTTTTTTCTGAATATCTGTATTTTTTTTTATATCTGCCATTTTATCGAAAACGAACTAAGCATATTAAGTTAACGACGATTCTCAGTAATCTTATTTTTTATGATTGACTGACACTAGATTCCGTTAAATAAAACATTTGTAAAAATGTTTCGAATGGAAAGAAAATGGTGTTAAAATATGTCTTTAATAAATATTTAACGATATATTTGTACTTAATAAGTGACCATCTTTGTACAAACAAATACATAAATAGTTTGAACATGATTGTATAAATATATATTAAAATTTCCAATTTCTAACTATAATGTTCAATTTTGATTTTTTTACTGTAATTCAAGAAACTTTCCCTTTTTGTTATTGTAATCTTAGATCACTGTCGTACTCTGTCACTTTGGTAAGGCAAAAGAGTTTTCGGAGTTGTTATAATACAGCACTAGAATTTTTCTTACTCTGACCAAAAACTTAATATAGACATGAAAATATAAAAGTTACAGTTATAATACGTGAACTAATACAGATAAAGGCTGGGTTTTGTAATTATTTATCAAACTTGTCTTATGTAGTTTGTTTTTTTTTTCACCAAAATCGTAAACAAACTCACACAATATCAAATCGATAAGAAAATTTATCATGAACAATCACAAAATTGACATTTGGTATTGAGTACTTTTTAAGTGTTCTCCATCAATACTTGAGTGAAAGTCTTTATATAAAATAAATATATTTTTTTTACTAAATGAACATGTATTCGACCAGGACCGGTTTCATTCATCCCGAGCATTTTCAATCAACAAGTGTTTACATTAATACATGGCTTTTTATACTAAGCCATGTACATATATTAAGGGTGTAACGAACAATTCGAGTAATATGGCGCAGCGGTTAGTGTTGATGGTTTCTCACGGGTTCGAGTCTCAGTACGAATAGCATTTTTTGGATCAATTTTTTTTTGAAGGCATGGATGTTTGTGATGTCTTAATTTCCCTCCCACTATTCTTATCTCATCTCAGCGATTATCCCTACCACTCTCTTTGGAAAAGAGAGGTTGAGCGACTGAATAACAAACAGTTCTCGTATAAAAACTTCTGTTAAGATACCTCCATTTGGAGGCCGTATGCTCCACATTGGGAACGGACATGGGTAAAAAAAGAAGATTTCATGTGACCTAATCAAACAGCATCTAAACCAGCCATACTCAACCTTTTTTCCGCCGGGCCGCATTCCGATTTTTGCTTCTCTGCGTGGGCCGCAACATATTTATAGTAAACTGTAAATATAGCACATACTGCGTAAATAAAACTATTTTATCTTATGTAAATATATACATATGTATACATTTATGTATTCATGAATTTTTCAAAGTAAAAAATAACAATGAAACAAATAAAAATTATGTTAAAAGTACACAAAAATACCAATGTACCCAAAATCTTAAATCGTTTACTTAAAAATTAATGTGAATTTTGAGTCAAAAGAGACAAAATAGTTGGTGACTATAATTATTTTGGGCCGCACATAAGAGCTGATTGGGCCGCAGGTTGAGTATGGCTGATCTAGTCTGTTAATATAAAACGGAAACAAATTAAGTGGTCAGAATTTAAATCTATTTTTGGTGACAATTAAAATATGAACGGTTAGAATATAAATATTATACGGTCAAAATATTTTTAAACCATTTTGGTTAGGTTTGGTTAGATTTTTTTAAAATTTCATTTAAATTATGACTATTTACACTGACCAATATATCATGATTATTTCATTTAAATTCTGACCAATGTAACATAAACTTTGACCGGAGCCATATAAAAATTCACAGTTTTAAATCAAATTCTCCGCTAAGAAAATACAAAAACCAACAATTCCATTGTATTGTTAATAAGGAACGTATGCTGCGACCACACATTTCCATAATAATTTTGCGGACGTGTTCTGAAGTTAGTAGTTGCCTAACAACGTCGGCCAACTGAACCATAAGATGACATCCGTTATCGTCCGATGCACAAAAATAAAAACTCTCGAAACGAAAAGGTTTATGGCGGCGCACGATGCAGCGTTGCGACGGCGAAGCTCGACGCCCGAGCCCAGACACCGTGAAAGCTTTCAGCAAATTTATTGCATGCAAATCTTTAAAAAATATAAGACCCGCATCGCCCGTGGAGGAAAAGATTTATGATTATATTGGATCGGGAATCGCGACAATAAAACTACGGCTAGATGAATTAAGGAATTCGGAATTTAATATGGTGACTTATAAAATGTTTTTTAAACAAAATAAATATAACTCGTACATCATTATATTTGCATCAATGTATTTTTTGTGAAGGTCTTATCTAGTACTGATAGCTGAATGGTTAACGACGTTGGATTTGGTTGCGGTGTACACAGGTTTGACTCTCAGCATGGACAGTTTCATCAATTGACTTGTTATCGATGAATGAACTTGTACTCATTGTAAGGTTGTATGTGATATTTAAATTCTCTCATAAATATTTAAGCCTAAAAATGTGAGGTTGTGAGAGTGATTGATTGTTAGCCTCAGATATGCAAAACCTTTTTCATCTAGTAGGCCGCAAAAAACAAATAATGATGGTTTCGGGCCGCAATTAAAAATATAATTAAGTACGCTCAATCCTCTTTTTACACGGGAATAGGTTTCATGTAAAATATTCGTGAGAAAAATGCAGATAAATGAAAGATAATTTCCAATACATACATTCGACAAAGTTATTTCAAAACCGTGAAAAAGAGGATTAGATGTACTTATTTACATAAAATGATTTTATTGTAAAATATTTATGAAACATCCTGTTTATATAATAAAAAAATAACTCAGTATTCATCTTTATAAAATTTAGTTAATATTTGTAATTTTAAGCTGTCAAAGCCTATTACTATGAACTGGACAATTCTAAATCGTCGACGAAAAAGCTTTCTCACGTTTAATAAATTCAATGATTTACTTTAAAAAATATTGTTTACATTTTAATTTTAAGATAAAATATTTATTGGGGCACAAAAAATCAAGCAAGTCGCGTGCGGGTTTTGCAACCTTGCTCTACCCTTATATTTTTATTTTTACTCTGTTTGAAAAAGATAGGTTAACTGGCATTTAACTATTCACTATATTGTATAGATTAATACTTTTCATATCTGGAATAATTTATAATTAATGGTGACCGTTCATTATAGTGTAAATACTCGGTTCGTTATATGATTTATGGAATTGAATTGAATAAAGGAAATTTTAGAGAAAGTTTTACCGGAAATACGCTTCAAAAAGGGTCATTCCGTCATACGGCACATTGAACTAAACCGACCCGGGGGTGATTTGTGCTTCCGTACAAAGCCCGTGGCCGGGGTAGCTAATGAGGTTACATGACCAATCGGGGGAGGCAGGACATGTTTACTGCGCGTCCCATGGTGGCCGGCCGACGGTGGTCGAATGATATCGTCGTCGCCTCGACAACCCCTGCTAACCGCCGACGCCGAACGACGCGACGCACCCTCATCGCGTAAATTTCACTTAAAGCGCATTTGGAACACTCCGCGCCAGTAGCGTAACAAAAACATGTGGAAAATTTAGTACAGTAGGCTACCATAACAACCACGTGTTGTGTTAGTATTCATGTTAACATTCACGAGAAAATACTGGACAGAAACTGCAATAACTTCATTAAAATACACTATACGTTTGCTAATATGATTGAATTTAAAGTCAATAATAAATTATGTATTCTATTCAATGGCGTGCTGTTATTCTGATCTTTAATAGATAAGATTTGTCAAAAGTTCACGACTCAAAAACTTTCAGAGATTTGACAAAGAATCAGATTGCTTTTTTTGTTTGTAGTTTACATTTTCCGAATTCTATAGATTATTACAAGCGCTTATTTTAACAGAAAAAGAGTTTGTTTGAATAATGCATTTAGTAAAACTGTTTACTCAATGCATTATTCCAGTCCAGTTAAGTCCACTTAACAGAGATATGTTTGAAATATTTTAACCAATTAATAATGTCACATTGTTAAAGATAGTATCGCTTAAAAAATGCATGCGATATCGTAAAATATGCTGGATTGATTTCGAACGAATCTTTTAAGTTATGCATATACTTAAATTGCTACTATTTAGTCATAATCAACTACTGAATTTAAAACACTTATTCCACAATGTTAACTTAAGATAAGAACAGGTTTCGCTCATCGAGAGCATTACCAAAATATAAAAATATAAATTGAAACTGTATTGTATTATACAAAATTGGGTAATAAAAATAACAAAGTATAAAGAAAAATCTGTAAAAGAATTTATAAAAAATGAATCAAATTGTAAATGAATAACACTGAATAATCAGTGATTAAAATATCTAGAGCCTATTTCATAAGATATTCATTTTTAATCAAAACGAAACCAGATTGTAATAATAAATATCTAATGAGTTAAAAAGTAATTCTTAAATAATTGTTTTTACAATATAATTAATAATATCAATGATAATAAGGGCAATAAGAAAATAAATGTTTCCAGAATCTAGACAGCTGTGCGGTAAACTGACATGGCTATTTTTCAATTCTAGCCCCCTGAAGATTATAGAAGAAAGTGTTTTTTTTTAATATAATTATTTTCCACCAAAAATTGATTAAACAACTTAAAAGTTTTAATTTTTATTATATATAACGAAACAAATACAATCTTTATAGAATTGACGTTTATTTTCAGCCACATAAAAAAATGAAATATATACAGCTATCTTGCAATGCATACACGTATTTTTTAAAATTTTCTTTAGTATATCTAAATACTCAATGACAGCTTAATATGCTAATTATAGAAAATTAAATCCTTTTAGATAAGACGACAGATGATTTTTCAATTTATTATTACAATAAATAATACTGGCAAAGAATAGCTGAAAATAAGCCCCTTAGTTAAAACAGGATTTGGATTGACAAGGGTAGACATTAAGCCTTTTATATTTTTGGACGTAAATTTATTTTCACTGATATTGATCAAGTTAAAATAAACATTATTGAAGAATATTTGTTAAAAAAACCCTTATAAAATATGTTAAAAGTTATCAGTGGAGAATAAACTCTTCAAAACTATTTATTTCATTAAAAGACTCCTTGTATATTTCACAACTTTAATACATTATTAGAGTTAGCTTTTTACCTTTTAATTTTCATTATTAGATTTTTTTAAATTTATATTGAGGCTTAGAAAAAGTAGCAAATATTTGATATGCCGCGATACATTTTAAATTTTATTTTACTAATCTATAGTTTAGTGGCGACTTTTTTAGTAATTTAAAAATTATAAAAAACGACCATAAATTTCTTTTTGTTCTTCACATAGAATGAAAATAAATTTGAATACAAAAATCATTTTACTACGTTCAAAAGTAAAACGCGGCTTAAAATAATTAAATAACACCGTTACGCTTTTATTGAGCTATGTTTCACAAACGGAATTATTACCGGAAATAAAGATTCATCGGATATAACAATATAATATATTATGTTAAGCCCCGTATCTAATTTTCGAAAGACATGAATTACAATTTAGAAATTCTCTGAATACATTCAGAAATATACAAAATTATGTTACAACCGAGATAAACATGTATGGTTGGTTCAAAACCTTGATTTATAAATGTCTTACTTAATCGCACTAATTCACATTATAATTAAATTATAATATATTTCAAGTCCCGCGGCGAAATTTTGTTTCCTTTTGAGTAATTCTATTATACTCGGTAATATTAAGTATATTAATTAGTACTGTGATAGAACATGCCATCAATAAAAGATGTTTTGGAATATTGTTATAAATGTAAATTTTAAACTATATTATTATAAAACAAAAGTTATTTATTTTATCTGAAATAGAGAAACACAAACTGTTATATTCACTAATCAAAGACTTAACAGTAATATCATGTAATATTTATTTAAACATATCAATAATGTTATAAAAATATTGTTAAAAATGGTAAATTGAGGGTTTTTGGGTCAAGATTTTATGTCGGATAAGTGGTGCACTAATAATTTTATTTCGGGTCCTATGGCGCAGCAATTAGCTTTGAGAGCTTCTGTGCTGGACCTCACGGGTTCAAGTCCCAGTGCGATCAGCATTTTTTCAATGGATATCTGTTCGAAGGCATGGATGTTTGTGATTCCGAAAATTACCTCCCAACCTTACGATCCTTAAATAACTTGGCGTAAGAAGAGCGATTACTTTACCACTAGTCCTGTTTTAACCTTATTCTTCTATCTCTACAACTCTCTTTTAAAAAGAGAGGTTGATAGACTTAATAACAAAAGGTTCTCATAGATTTTTTTCGTTGAGATACCTTCATTGGGAGGCCATATGCTCCATATTGGGAGTGGACATAGATATATATAAAAAATGTGGTGCACTCGTAAATGTCGTTGGCTTCCGTGCCGGGTTCGTGGACCCGTCGGACCCTCGTGGGTTCAAATCTCAGTACGGACAGCATTTATGCAGTCGATTTATCGATTTCTGTTAAAAGGCATGGCTTTTTGTGATATCGAAAAAATCCATCCCACCTTTCTGTTACCAAACTAAGAGGTGCAGCGCACACAAGTCTTATCTTTTCTTTCTCTACCTTCTTTACAACTGAGTAAGAAGCAGTTCTTGTAGAAAAACCTATGTTGAGATTCCTCCATTAGAATACCATATACTGAGAGCTGACATAGATGAAAAAAAACTTTATTATTCATATCTCATTATTTTTTGTTTGTGATACATCAGACTGTGAGCAAAAATAAACAAGCTTTTTTAAAAATATCATTTTTTCAGACGCAAAGAGTGATTAAGGATTCTTATGTAAAATTCGATTCAGTCCCGTTAGCCAGGACTATTAACAACCGCTCTTCCTGCAGATACATCAATTAAGTTACGTTAGCTAAAAAACAGAATCTATGTCAAGAGAACGTTGCAGAGTATGTATATTGAATCTTAAATTTTACAACTCGAACGAAAATCATATTATTTGATTTATACTTTGACAGCATAAGTGTACATTATTATGAACACACGGAACGGAGAACAATCTCAAAGGTGCCAAAATTCGGCCGACCATTTTTGTGTAGGGAAATTTTGAGAACTTTTGATTATTTTATATTTTAACCAATATTCTGTCACTATTCAATCCTGTTGTTTTGAAATAGAAAGCGCACTGTTGTTTTGATCATCATTTATTCGTAAGGAATATTTTTGGAATAAATCATTCTATTATATTGAAGATTTTCATTATTCATACGTGGTAATATATAAAAAAAATAAATAATAGAAGCATTGTATTTGAGTACTTTATTCGAGTACGAATTTAATTCTGCTAACATATAACTGTACAAATAAATACTCGATGATTTATTTCAATTCTATAAACTTCAATTTGTTAGAGCAAAATCATATTTTAACAAGGAACTATCTCAGTTACGGAATTTGTTTTGAATAAAATGTCTATGTCAATGCTAATATAACAATCGCGGTATTTGTGTTTGTTTTTTTCCTGGATTGGTGAACATTATTATAAATATGGCGTATTACGTATGCTTACCAACTGTATATACTAAACCATGCTACTGTCTAGATCAGTGTCTGCCAAACTTTTTTACTTTACGGCACACTGGTGAATGGGATTTTTTCCGCGGCACACTTAATAAAAATGCATTAAAAAAGAAATGTACCTTATTAATATGAATATAGGAAATCATGATAAGGTTCATATTTTTAAAATATTTTATTAACATATATTTCCATATGTGGCAATAATTTTACTGGTGAGAAGGATGCAATTGGTTTTTAGAAAATATTCTGTCAAAATTCTGCTCTAAGCTAGATAAAAAAAAAACGCTTCGTCTACCATCTATTACCGCTCTCGTTTTTCATTATTTCATTTACACGAGTGCCGAAAAACCAAATTCGTAAAAATACTACGATCCAAACGGCAACAGAAATTTAATTTCTGTTGTAGCCAATCGAAGATATTGACTCCATAGCGATATCCAAAATGCTGAGCCGTTTTTAAGATACATTAAAATTTCCTCCTCTGTTAGTAGCAGGTGTGTACCGTCGAATTTTACGAATGGTTGATGACCAACTGGTACATTTGATAATCAAGTGATGGAAAAGAAGACTACGCTACGTATATACCAGCGTCACTGTATCCCTGTGTCGCGGACGAACGTGACAAATATTTATTTGAATATATAGGTGTTGAATTTATTTATAATCTAAGAAAATTGAAATGAATAAACATTATTTAAAATTAACAGGTTTTCCTTTGCGGCACACCTGAGACTTCTTGTGGCACACCATTTTGACAGACACTGGTCTAGATATATCACAATGAACCAAAGTTTTGTCAACGAGTCGTATCTAAATCGATCGGAAAATTCCGCAACCGTGCCAACATAAAATCAACACTGAAAATGCAATTATAATGTAATAGATATGGTTTGCCAAACGTGAAATGAAAACAGGAGATAACTTAACGAGGAAATCCTAGCTGCATCCATTAAAATGCAATTAATTTCTAAATGTGAAATTAATACAGACGAAATAATTTCATACTATCATAATTAGTTTTAGTTTTGTATGATATGAGATATAATCTCTAATCATATACTTCAATTAACACAGTTATAAGGTTTTTGGATTACAAATGCGTTCACCTCAAAGGAAAAGGAACTATTACTTAGATGTGAATCGGTTTTCAAATTGTGAATATTTGAGTGTACATAACCTTAAATTACGTATTCCGCAACGCAGTGAACCGCGAGATTTGTACTTGTAATATAAGTACAAATCTCGCGGTTCAAATAAGATCTTTAACGTGCGTAAAGAACAAAAAAATAATAATTGTTGTATGATTTTTTCGCCGCACTGTTATTCAAGGATCAGAAAACTTTATAAGACTGATAGTTTTCTACGTGAAAAAAGGAGGGGAATTTGCCGATTTGAAAGCGCGACCAAATCCTGAAAGTCACTGAATAGTGTCAAATATTCACGTCAAGGCTGGTAAAGTGAATACGGTAGTGTTCTTGTCAAAGTGGTGGTCCATGTGAAAATTGTTTACATTTTTTTATCTACAGCAAACTACCAAAAAAAAACAGTACAAATTTACACGAATCAACGATGTACGAGCTATATATAACAGCTTCAAAAATCTTGAAGAAGGTCAGTTACGTTCTAAAGATTGCCAGCCGCTGCTTTTGAGTGTGTATGATCTTCATACTTGAAGAAATCAGACGAGAAGACGAGATTTATTGAAAAAAAAATGTAGATACGTAACATCTTATAGTTAGATGTGTGTTTTATTCAATCAATTGTTTTTTAAAATACAGGCAATTGACCAACCAATTCTTAAAATACAATGTTTTTTTTTATAATCTATTGGGAGTCAATTTTTTTTAACCGCTCCTTCAATTTGATGATTATTGCAAACGAACCTTGCGCTTTGACGTAGCAATAGTTATGTAAATGATGTGCAAGTTTAATGTATTTTTAATTTAGTAAATACTTATTATTGACAAAGCTCTTAATGATTATGAATATTGCATACCCAGTGATATAACTATCGTCTTTTACTTCCACAACTTACTAATCCTTAACACAACTCATAATATGTAAATTTAATAATACGTAATGAATAAGCAATGTACGAAATAATACTGCTGCCTGGGGATAGATACGCAATTGCCAAATTTTAACTGATATTACTAAACGAACATGTAATTTCGTAAAACACAACTCGATAATAATTATATTTAGAGCTTTTGAGCTTACCAGCTTTTCCACGAAGGAAATCACACAATATATTGTATAGTATTTCAATTCAATAATAATTTTAATATTAGATATTTTCAAAAACCGTATACAAAATAAATATATAATATCAATTAAAAAAAATAAGATTCATTCTCTTAATTTAAATAACCGTTTTATTTGAAAAAGAACAACCCTGAAAATCGTGTAAAAAGGGTAATAGTAAAATCTACGAAAAATATTAATTATATATATGTATATGTATGTTATTTAAGAAAAGATGACTATTCATCTCTACTTGATATCATAGTCGGTTGTTTTTTTCTCCGTTTGCGCTACCAGTGTGAAGCAATTGGCTCTCTAATGGAGGTATCTCAACAGATTTTTTTAACGAGAACTGCGTGTTACCCAGTTGCTCAACTTTTCTTCTTTTTCGAAGAGAGTAGTAGGGATAGAAGGCTAATGCCATAACAGGACTAGTGGTTAAATAATCGCTCTCTCTATGCCCAGTTATTAAAGAATTGGAAAGGGTGAGAGAGAATTTTTATATATCACAAACACCCATGAATTCGAACAGAAATCGATAAATCGATCGAAAAAATGATGTTCGTACTGGGACTCGAACCCATGAGATCCGGCATGGAAGCGCACAGCGCTAACTGCTGCGTCATAAGACCCATTTTTTTAATCCATGTTCACTCCCAATGTGGAGCATATGGCTTCTTTATGGAGGTATCTCAAAAGAAGTTTTTTTTCTGTTTGTTACTCAGTCGCTCAACCTCACTTTTTTTTCAAAGCGAGTAGTAGGGAAGGAAGATAAAGCTAGACTAGGACTAGTGGTTAACAAATCGCTATTGCTACACCCAGTTATTAAAGTATCAGAAGGATAGGAGGAGAGGGAATACTGTGAATCGACATCACAAACACCCAGTCTTGGATCACAGGTTTGATTTGAATAATTTTCAAATTCACTGCGATTTTACCGAGAATTGAGCCTAGACCTGCGTGATCGGTAGAGCAAGCTCTAACCAACTGGGCCACGGCAGGCGAGGGGGGGAGGAGGACCCATATATTATATATAAATATGATTTATTGAAAAAAAATGTTGAAACTTGTCAATTTATGAGAAGTCATTCCAGACCGTTTCGAGTAAAATGATAGCTCTATCGTTAAAATTGTATGTCGTTACTTGGAGTACTTTTTACAAAGAATAATTAATGTCAGCTAAGTAAGGTAAGTCAGGTTAGTGAGAATGTAACATGGAATTAATGCACTGCCTATTTAACTTTGTTGTTTTAAAACGTATGCTTTTATGTTTCCTTTTTTTATCTAGCTGCATACCATGAACAATCTAAAATGAAAGATCTTTTACAATAAGAGCAAATTTATTCAATAAACAGCGTGAAAATGTATCATGCTTGAACAATATACTTCAACGGTATTAAATAATCATGCTAAAATATTATTAATTCAACTATAAACGATGATGTTTAGCATTTGTAGTAGATTGAAAAAATGTTAATGCTATACTTATAGGAGTGTTGGATGTATGTAGCAAATAAAAATTATTCAAAAAAAAAAATCCCCAACATTCAATTGAGAGCAACAGTGCAATTCGTATACAAATATTCTAATCGAAACAAACCAGGTCAAAATATTTTTAATGAAAATTCTCGCATAGCCACAGATGTGAAAAAGAAACTCATTTACGGTTTATGCAAACGGAATGGAAAATGTGAAAATTATCCCACATTTTTTTAAGGCATGTATTTTATTCATAGCAACAAACATATTGATAAAGTAAGAACCATATAATTTTTTAACGCTCTAATCAAAAAAGCATGCAGAAGTACTGACAACGGAATTCAAAGATGTTTTATATTTTAAGACATTATCACGTTAAATTTATTTTTTATTTTTTTAATATGGATCAAATGATTATTATATTACAGATAACAAAGATAATATGCAATGTTTAAATCGGTTTAAACATTATAAAGATATACAGTTTTCAAATAAAATAAATTATACGCGTAATAATAAAGTGTTATTACGTTCGTTTATCAAAGAGGTTCATCCAAAAGTTTTATTTAGTTAAAATATATCAAAGGTTTTTGTACGACTTCAGATTATTCAATGAGTAATATGGCTCATATTTATTTATTCACTGATCCGAAATAGCTTATCGTGTTTCCATTGCAAATACGCAAAATAATTATCAAAATTGATCAATGTATTATATACAGTCAGTACTCAGTCTAAATTTTCCAGATCATCAAAAGTTATAAATTGTAATATTGGCTTAACGGTACATAGTAATTGTGCAACTATCCATATAAAGTTCATTTACCTATTACGAATCACATACATATGTGGGCAGCAGTTTCCATTACAGCCGATGAAATACTGACGCTTTTCCGATAAATCCATTGAAAAACTTTTCAATCAGGTGGTTGAGCTGTTGATAAACTTTTATGGTATTGTGTTTGGCTTTCCGTAGCATCAAATAAATTCATGAATGTATGAATAATAACACAATAACGAAAAACCCACATTGAACGCGTGTCTGAACCGTTGAACTTATTTCTACTACTAGTTACAAAATGTGACTTTGATTCGTTATATTTATTTGTTTAACAACAGTCATTATTTTTATTTATCATAAATTTATAAAATTCACGAATTTCTTTAAACTTAAGACCATCTATATTTGAATCGTTATGGCATCTTCAGGCGTTCAAGTGCACAGATGAACTTGAACAGACGCTTAGTAAATGAATGTATCGTGTTTATATAAGAAATAAATGTATCACTAAATTTAAAGCCATTGCTGGCAAAATGGAATAACCCATGGGAATGTCTACAGATTTTAATGGTGAGTAATATCAAGAATTATATTTATTTTCTTTGCTGAAAAAAATATAATTATATTTACTTACATATAGGATACAAGAGTAGGGAATTCGGCAGATTTATCTGCTCATTTAAAATTGGTAAACTTTTTAACTCTGCCTTATCTATTTATAAAGTTTCCTGGAAAAATAATTTATGCTCACCCGTGTTTGGGTGTAGCATTTTAATCCCTTCATCCTTCTTAAATGCCACACCCAAACACGTGTGGATTTAAATTATGTGCACTTGAACGCTTTAAGATGTCAAAAGGTGAAACCCGGCTCGTAAATGACAAAACTTGTGTAAATATACATAATTTGAACGATTCAAATTTAATATTGAAACTCCACCAAACACATTTAGAATAACTAACATCTTAAATTGAAACTATCTGACATATTGTATCATATTTTGATGGAAAACTTTGCTATTGCTTTTTTTGTTTGTTTCGATAAGAAAAATTTAAATACAAGGAAATCAATAAAAAGGTACATGATAATTTTATGGTAAATTAACATGTTTTTAATTTAATTTCAATTCAAATATATGTGTATGTAAATAAATAAGGTAAAAGACTATGCATCCTACAATAATTGGAAATGTGACCTTTACCAAACAGAATTGTCAATTTATTTTGTTGCAAACAGCAGCGTTTTATACGATAATAAACCGTACCTTATTTCAAGTTAGGGCCGGAAGGTACTCTCTTAAATTTGATCGGAAAACCCGATTAGCTTTATTGAAAGTTTCTGAATAGAAGCAACTGATAGTAAAGTGTATAAAAAATTGCTACTTTGCCCACCCAAATGAGCTGGCTGTGCCATAAAAATCCTATGCGGCTGAAATATTCCACAATTAAAAGAAAAATACAGCCAACGGTTTGCTGACAAATAAAATTCGTTCTGCGTCTAAAATAAATTTGTTCCAATACAGTCTAGTCCAATATAGTCAGTTTTTTTAGAAGCCAATCCATTAAATTGATCGCTCTTAAAAGGTTTATTTCCCTTTTTTTCGTTCAGAAATTGCCAATTTTCAAAATATTTATAATTGTATATGTAATTAAAATTAATTCATATCAATCTGGTTAGTCACAATAATTTTGAACAACTGTTTTCATTTTTAAAAAACATCGAATAAAGATGATCATTAGGGTGACTAAATTTAATATTTTTGTTACATTTCCCTACTTGAATCAAACTAAAAATATCACTCATTTTTCTTGCCGATATGATCAGAATATTGACGGCAAGGAGGCACTTGCAATGTTGAGTATATGGCCTCCCAACTCAATCGAAGCTTTTTTACGAGAACTGATTGTTTACCAATTTCTCAACTTCTATTTCGAAAAGAGTAAGGAAAAAGATAGTGTTAGGACATGACCAGTGGTTACCAAATTACACTCGATATGCTCCGTAGTAAGGTTAAAAAAATATGTTCATACAGGGACCCGAACCGGTGAGATTTTTCATGGAATCCAACAACGTTATAAAACCCACTGTGGTCTTGTTGGTTAGAGCTTGTTCTGCCGACCAGGTGGGTCTGAGTTTGATTTCCGGTAAGGTTGATGTCAAATTTGAGGCCTAAGACATGGGTATTTGTAATATCAATTTACCTCGAGTTAATCTCGAGTAACTTACAATAAATACTCTTGATCTTTCAACTTTAAAATATTTGGCGCATCGGCATTAGCTGTAATGCCAAATAAATGTTTTAATTTAATTTCAAAAAAGACGTAGCCGGAAAATTTATAGTATAGCTCTGTGCAAATTATTGATTTATTTTTAAGATTATTTTTCTCTTTATTTGTAATAAGATTTGTATTATTAAATCGAATACTGCGGGCTACTAAGTCATTTTTAAAAGGAGCAGCGGAAAGCGACTATTAACGACCAAGATCTCGTGAGATAGACTTTCCGTTTGGAGGAATACATAAATTATTATTTTTCTTGCGATATGTAAATGGTGGAAGGTTGTTGGGTAGAATGGGCAGAGTTGCAATTAGAGAGAACAAGATCTAGCAGGCAGGCAACACAACACCCAAGTGTCCCTTTTCAAAACTTGGCAGAGATTCAAGTGTGCGCAAATATTTTACAGAATGTTTGAGCATTTGCGACACGGTCTGAAATAGAGATGCTTTTTTGCCACTTATCCTCATTACGATATGCGCGGAATGAGAGGATTTATTTCGTGATTTACTTCGCGCAAGTACTTGTATAAATATAAATAATCCGTTTATTTTTTAAAGTATATTTCTTGCGTATTCATTTAAAACAAAAAACCTTTCTTTTAATTAACGTACAGACTCTTGCTTCGAACAAATTCACTAAGCATGTAACAGGTTTTCGAAATTCACGTATAATATTAGATTTTGGTGATAAGTTCGTGTAAATTTATTTTCAATTTTTAATTAAAATTGTGCTTTGTAATAACAAGTGTTTTATCATTAGATGTTTTTCAAAGAGACGAAACACGTGTCAGGTGTAGCTTAATAAACAATACTATGATGAAGTTGTCTCTTTTTAAAACAACTATAATATTGAATGTCATGTATTTTTTATTTCAGATGAATATTTAAGATTAGTATATTAGTTTTTTTTTTTTGATTGTTTTTCTTTGTAAAAATTAAAAAAAAAAATCATTTCTGTAGTGAACTTCCTTAATTTCTTTCAAAAAAATCAACTAGTTCAATAAAACGTTTGACTGTTTTGTATAAGTATGTACAACATTTTTAATTTTATATTTTTCAAGTCAAAAATGATTACTTACAAAGAAAAACCGATCGCGATGTGTAACCTAAATATTATGTACTAAAAATATGTATGTCCCAAAACCTTTAAGGCATTTCGATCCACTCGCGGGCAAATATGGACAATTTTAGTTTCTCAGTAAATAAATTATTTGACTTGTTGATAGATAAAAAAAATATGTTTGATAATTTGTTTAGCCAAGTTATTTTTTTAACTATAAATATCTTTAGTAAAACATGAAGTAGATTTCAATTTTATTTTGGTTAGTAAATATTTAGATTTAATTTTTCAATGTTTTCATATCTTAAGTCAAAATAATTTCACCACAGAAGATTTCTTATGCAGTGTTTTATTTTCAGTTATAATTTGTGTTTATTGCTTCACATTAATAAATAGTAAATAAAAAAAATATTTTCATCCACTATAGAAAGCTTTGAAGAGCCTTTTACTTATTTTATTATCAGGTTTCCTCTTAAGATTATCAATCAATGTCGTTTAATTAAAATTAATTTAATTACCATTAACATTAAAATTAACAGCCTTATTACAAATAAAAAAAATATTTTTCCATGTCCTTTTTTTATTTAAATACACGTCTTTGTAGTAAAAATAAGTGAGAGGAAAAAATATTATGGCTTTTTGTAGACTAGCGTATAAGTTCGACTGCTATTGATGCAGTTTTTGCGTTCTAATGCAAAAAAATGAAATTCGACTATTGAAATTGGATAACTTGAACAACATGACAGATAGAATTGTATAATCAATCATCGTTCATACAATTTATTGAAAAAATTCAAACCTTCTTTACGTAAAGAGAATTTTTAAAACCGCTCTTTAAATCAATTTAGCGAAAGACACAACCACTTAACCACATATTTTGATGAAAAATATTCCTTGAGAATTACATGTTTTTTTATTAATATACGACGTATTTTTTACGTAAACAGCTTTCCGATTTCTTTCAATTCACGTTTTATAAATTCAATAAAGTTTAGCACGAAGTCAGTTTTCCCTCACAAAGAAATTCAAAATTCTCATTCAAAACTTTTGACTCGGGAGGCAAAACATTGAAGAGCATCAAAGAAACTAGAGAGAGATTTGAGCCGACTTGATTGAAAAGCGATAAAAAAATGTTTTGCTTCATAAAAAACTCAAACATTTTTTCGTATTTTAAGTAAAGATTTTAGTTAAAGTACGTTTGTGAAAATATTTTTTTATTTGTGGAATAAGATTATGGGAATTTTTTTTTATAATGAACATTCTTGCATTCGCTTAAACAAAGTTGTTGGGTCTCTTTTAATAATGAATGCAATATTACATTTTCAAATAGCTTGGGTGAATATAATATATAATAACAACAAATAAATAAGACTCAATTTCCTTGAATGCAACAGACATTTAAAAAATCATTTAATAGTTATTCTTGAGCAGAAATTGCTTAAGGCACATTGAGATTGATATACAATTATGGATTAGATATTATTTAAATCGAAAACTACCCTAATACTGCAAACTTGGGTAAACCTTATCAATAAACATTGAATACAAGAAATCGTGGGTCGGTTTTTGCGGCTAGCGCTAGAATTGTATGAATTGACTGACAGGATTCGACAATTCAATCTGATGTTTTCACCAATGGTGACCAAAATTGGCAACGGCATTGCATTGTACATTAACGAATTTTGGCACTCGTTCTACTTGAAACAGTTGTGTCGCAGTGTGACAGTAAAAATTGCTTAGAATACAAAATAGCTTTTATAACAACAATCGTCTATTTTAGCTTTAACGACGTTGAATATGAAAACTTCATAAAGCGAATACTTCATAAAATATTTATAGTTATTGATAATGGCCTTTACTTATGTGAAATTAAAATACACAAATTATATGCTGTTTGATTTATTATGCAATATCAGAAGTATACTTAAGCAGGCATAGATAATAATAAGCATTGAGCACAGTGATAGTGGAAGAAATTTCGAAAGCTTTAAAGCAATTAACCCTAAAATTGGAAACCCTAAACAAATAGATACACAGGCAGTATATGTGTGTATAATAAGGCTTCTACAAAAACCACTTTTATTTTTATAATATTTCCTAAATCTTGGTATTCTACATTTTACAAAGAAAAGAAAATTTATTTAAAATAGCGAAATACTAAAATTTTATTCAGTGTTCTTCTTAAAAAAATATTTATTTTTAAGAAACACAAAACGCCCACTGTTTTATTACTTAGTTTAGTAATTTTTCCACTTAAATTTCTTGAAATAAAAAATATTCTTTCACTGGGTGATATATGATAGTTTTTAAGACATCAAATAAAAGACACGTGTATTGGTTTTTTTTCGTTTATGGGTTTGTATCCTTATGTAAATATTGACCTTCAATGTTTTTGAGTTTGATGTGCTTATGAACTGTATCCTGGCCAAAATTCACAACAAAAATATTATTAAAATAAACCTAAATGTAACATTTTTAAAGCAAGCCGACAAGTCCTACATACAAGTCAACAAAATCAGTATGCTGAGAATGATTTAAAAATAATCAACGCTCAGTAAAAAAAAAGTTTTGTCGAGAACCGCAATCATTCTCCATTAGTTTCGTCTATTAAAATTCAAAAACCACAAAAAGGCACGTTTAGCGAGATATTCAACGTATACGAGTACCATCAAACACGCTTAAATTTTGTCTCATAAGTAACGATTTCACAAGAAACAAGTATGCAAGAGCTTCACACTGTAATCATAATAAAACGTTTTATAGTGGTTTATGAAATTTCTGTCCCTGAAGTCATTTTATGTATTTTTCATTTTTTGTAATTGCTTAAATTGCACCATTGACTGGTCTAGACATTTTTAAGCTGAAGAAACACGTTAAGAATTTAAAATTATGTGGGTCTAAGCAAAATACTATCTCTATATATACATTATTTATCATATAAAATATTTTTAAAATATAAAAATAGTTTAAGATTTCGACTGAAGGTGCTTGGTGGAATTTCAATATTAAATTTGAATCGTTCAAACTATGTACATTCTCACAAATTTTGTCATTAACGACCCGGGTTTCGCCTTTCGGCATCTTCAGGCATTCAAGTGCACGGATGAACTTGAACTGACGCTTAGCAAATGAAAGTTTCGTGTTATATATAAGATATAAATGCATCACTGAGTCCAAAGCCACTGCTGGCGAAAAGAATGAGCCCATGGGAATTCCAACAGATTTGACTAGTGAGCAGTTTCAAGAATTATATAATTTGTTTGTCGGCAAAGGTTTTATGATTATATGATTTTATGGTTATATAGGGTATAGAAGTGGAGATGTGGGAAAATTTGATATTTCGTTTAAAATCGGAAGATTTTGCAGCTGTGCTTTGTTGATTTCTAAAATTTCTTGGAAAAAGAGCTTATGACTGTCCGTATTTGGGTGTAACATTTTTATCCCTTGTTCCTGATTGAACACGTGTCCTTCCAATATTAAGTGATTAGCAAAAGTAGACGTGTCTTTTTTCAATCTAAAGGCTGCCATATGTTCTAAAACCCGGATGTTCAGTGTTCTTTCTGTTTTGCCGATATAAAACTTTGTACAACAAGAGCATTGCAATCTATAAATCCCGGATTTATTTAAGTAATGTATTTTATCTTTATTATTAACTAATAATTTGCCTAAAGAGTTTTTACAGTAAAAAGCAGGTCTAACACTATGAGCTAGTTGTTTTTTTAATTTTAAGACTTGTATTTCCTAAAAAAATGATTCTACGCCAATACCTAGTATGATCTATGTCCTTTGACACTATACCTTTAAATAACATTTTTTCTGCAAGTTTAGTTTGTTTTTTTGATAAAAGATTGTCTATAAGAGACATATCGTATCCATTGTTTATGGCGATTTGTTTGATGATTTTCAATTCGATATTAAAGTTTATTTCGTTTAAAGGAACACTCACAAGTCTATGTATTTCTGAATGAAAAGCGGCTAGCTTTTTAAACGAAATATCAAATTTTCCCACATCTCCACTTCTATACCCTATATAACCATAAAATCATATAATCATAAAACCTTTGCCGACAAACAAATTATATAATTCTTGAAACTGCTCACTAGTCAAATCTGTTGGAATTCCCATGGGCTCATTCTTTTCGCCAGCAGTGGCTTTGGACTCAGTGATGCATTTATATCTTATATATAACACGAAACTTTCATTTGCTAAGCGTCAGTTCAAGTTCATCCGTGCACTTGAATGCCTGAAGATGCCGAAAGGCGAAACCCGGGTCGTTAATGACAAAATTTGTGAGAATGTACATAGTTTGAACGATTCAAATTTAATAAAAATAGTTGATTGTACAACGAACGACAAATAAATGATACTACAGGACCACACAAAAATAGAGATCAAGCAGTTGTTTGGCCAAGACTTTCAAACACCATCTAGAATGATCGATGACTAATGAATATATCTTCAAACATTTTGAACTTTACCAACTAACCACTTGGTTGATATGGCAACGTTTTCCAGGTTATCCGTTTTTTTTACGAGGGTTTCTCAGAGGCTTAGTTCTTATCGGTGTCCTATTATAAAGACTATAGAGTGCTGTGGAAGTCTCAAATATAATGATATTTCATTCGGTTTGAATATTTTTACTCTGCGGGACCTAAAGAAGGTGAAGACCTCAGCATTCAAATTAATAATTCGTTGAATAATTTTGTTTTATTGCAAGAAATTCCATTTTGAACAGAGTCCATATGTGCTGCTGACCCAGCAAGTAAGCTAGGCATGCTATAAATAATTTTAGTATGGAACCATTTCGTACAATTTTACATTACATCCACGTACGTTTTTCTAGAAACGGATTTAATTTTTTCTTTTATACTACTAATCATGAAATCGTAAAATAACAATAAAATATTTTCTTCATGGCTTTCGAATTTCTGAAGGATGTCGTGAAATGAATAAAACATGATGAAAGTGTAAAAAAGGAGAATTCTTACGAATACAATATAGTTATTTCTGGTGTTCATTCAACGCGTTATTCTAGCTTCCAAAATGCATTTTTATTTCTGGCTGTTTTACTCTTTCTTTAAATATGTATACTAGAAGTGTTTTTTTTATTAAATACTTAGATTATTAATACATCAGTCACGTATTTAAAAACTTATTTATATATGTAAGAGTTGTACAATAACTAACATCAATAAAACTTCTCTGAATTTAATTGTAATGTACTTAAACCACGCCATAAATTCACAAAAAAAAAATTTTGTGCCATTGCGTATACAAATAATAATACAAAATAATAACAAACATCATTACATTAAAGACGTAATCACCTTTTTCTGGTCAATGTATTTTTGGAAAAAGTCTATAAACACACACTTATATTGTCTTATCTTTTCTTTTCATTCGATGTTTTATTTTAAAATTATATTAATTTGTATCTATTTATTATAAATAAATTTTACATTGGCATATTTATGCTTATCCTGGACCAAACACATTATCACTGACATATTTTATACAATATATTTCTAGATATTTCTGTATGACTGTTGTGTTGCGCAAACAGATAGAGAGTGTAGATTATGTATGAGTATGGAGATGATCGTGTTTAATCAATGCTGAAAGGTGCATAATATTTTTAGTTATAGAAATATATCCCTAACTACATAATACAGCACTATATTATTTCCAGCTGCGCATAGCGGTATACCGTACATGCGTACATCACGCCTGGAAAATGGGTCCCCGGCAGGGGTAAATGTTGACGTGAATAGTACGCTCGTGTCTGTTTATAACCTGGAAAAACGGAAACAACTATGGGAAAAAGATCGCTTTCGTTATATTTTTTTATTGTCTTTTAAATATTATTGACTTTAATCAACAGAAATATCGGGGAGAATTGGGACATACCAATACATTTATCCAACAATACTTTTGTATCTCGTAATAAATAATTGATTTATTGGAAATCATTAGAAATAGAGATCCAGTGGTATCATAACGTAGACTTCAAAAAAACTTTGATCAGTCATAGTGAAAGAGTGCAATTTTAAATAGTTTAGTTTACTTTCCAGGGTCTGATTTATTGAGCAATACTTTACTATATGTAAATATTTATTATATTCTCAAATTACTAGCAGTAATATTATATGTATAATGTTGAAATTTAAAATGAATCTATGGTATTTTGTATTTTTATATTCACTGAATATTGAGAACTTTAAACTTTTTTTTACCATATCCTCTCCCAATGTGGAGTATATGGACTCTTAATGGAGTTTATCTCAACAGAAGTGTTTCTACTAGAACTGCTTGTTACTAAGTTACTCAACCTCTCTTTTTCTAAAGAGAGTAGGAATAGAAGGATAGGGCTAGGACATGACTAGTTGGTTAATCGCTCTCGATATGCTTCGTTCATAGGATAAAATGTTTGGGAGGAGGAAATATTCAATAAGCAATTTACAAAGATTTTTCTTTTTCTGTCATTTAACCTTACTTCCTTCGAAAAAAAGAAGTCGAACTACTAAATAACAACAAGTACTTGTGAAACTACTTTTTTAAGTTGGTCTATATTGAGCGAGGACATGCATACATATAAAGCTAACTAAATCATGCTTAACTTAAAAAATATTATGAAGATGGATAAAAAAGACAAGGTTATTTATTTAGAGTAAATTATGTTACGTCACAAACGTTGGGTAATAAAAGAGGTTTGAGTGGATCGAGTCTACGACGTACAACTGTCATATCGCAGACAAGATGAAATCTTGTTTGTTCACCTTTATTCCACATGCATTGTACAGCGTAATAGTTATTTATATGCAAATATAAATTGCAATTCTCCGAATAGTATTATTAAATCCGGAAACAACAGCTGGTTACTGATCGACTCGTTTAAACTATAAATTGCTTTTAATATAAATAGTTTATCAGTTGTTATGCTCTTCTGCGAACTGTTGACGACGTATGGACTGTTTTGCTTTGTTCACGTTCGTTGGTGTGATTTTTATAGTTTGATTTGATTTTTTTATTTTAAAGTAATCGACACGTTTGTTACGCGTTCGAAATGTTTCTTGCATTGAATTTAAAACTTGTTCATAAAAAAGCTGCTACCCTTGTTGGAGTGAACGATTACAAAACTTTGTAATATATTATATAATTCGGGTCTATGGGACAGTGGTCAACGTCGTTGAATTTTTCAATTGATTTCTGTTCGAAGTCATGGATATTTATGATGTCCACAAAATCCTCTCTTCCCACCACTTTTATATCTTAATAACGGGACGAAGCGAGAGTGATTAGCCAACAAGCCCTGCTGCCTTTCTTATCGCTACTCGTCTCTTTGAAAAAGTAAGGTTGAGCGACTGAGTGACAAGCAGTTTTCGTAGAAAAACACTTATTGTGATACTCACATTATAAGGTCATATTCTTTGGAAGCGGCATAGATAGAAAAAAAGAGTTATACCGTATTTTACACTATATTATAACTAAGACTGAAAATTATAATTTGTGATACGAAAGTAAATTTGATAACCAATTACAATTTTATTTCTGTTTATTATGGTGAGAAAAAAACTGAAATAAATAGATATATGATATTCATTACTATATGCTTCACGTTAGGAGTGGAAATCGATCAAAAAATACAAATATCTTAGAAATTTCATTTACAATCACTAAATTATCGTTTTATGTGAATTTTAGCTTGTTGTGCTACTATTGTTGTTTTGTACGAATGCTTTTTCATACTGTCTTAAAATATAATTCATTAACCAGTAATTAAAAATTATTGTGGTAATTTCATAATTGTATCTCGTTCTTAACTACAATATATGTGTACTAGTGTCTAGAAGAGAATTAAATTGTCTACTAAATAATATCGTTATTTTACTAACATAAGCCTACAGGTAAATAATTACTAAACGTTGTTCAAATAGCTTGTTTTATCTACTAAATATTTTGAAATATAGTTTCAATATGTCATTAATTATTAAACTTTTTCGCTAAAAACAACATCTCCGTCACATACGCATGAAAATTTTGACCCTCCATTTGTATAATATACCAATAATATTTATAATTACGATCAAATAACGTTAGAATAAGAATATTTTAATATAATATAATCAACTTAACGAAATAGATATTACGAGTAAACATTTATATTGATTAATATATATTCAGTATATTCCGTGAAAACTACATACGTAATCGCGTGGTTACATTTTCGTTTGTAACCATTAGCTACCGAATTTAGAAGTTATTCCCAAAGGTGAGAATTTCGCCTTGTAAGGTTTCAATTAAATACCATACTGTGATTCTACAAGTTTTAACGTTTCGTATGGCAAACATTTACGTATAATATGAAACTTGTACAAATCAAATAATACTTTTTGTCTTTTATTGTGTTTCAATTCGTAAATTTTAAATATTGTATCAAAACGATTCCAGATAAATGTTGAAATTAATATCATGGTAATTGCTTCTTAATAAACATTGATAAATTATTGAATATTTTTTCATATTTCTTTGAATTACCAGTACTTTCGTTAAATAACGGAAAAATTAGTATATGATTTATAAAAAACGTGGTATAATGGAGCCACATAGTTACAGTCGTGTTCACAAAAACAAAAAACTTTAATTTTTCATTTACAACACACTTGATTGAGTGTTGATATTATGAATTACTACTTGAACTATACAGATTTTCAGGTGACATAGACTCTCGCCATAAAGTAAGTTAATTCACATCAAATGCAGTAAGTAAGCTTATGAAGAAAGCAATCTAGTGAGTTGAAAATATCAAGTATTGTTTTAATTTTCAAAACACGACCAAATGATGTCACGTTTCACCGTTCAACAGTCATTTTGCAACGAATTTTTGCGATGCGTTAAAATCATAGTAATAAGTCACATTTTTGAAAACTTTTTCCAAAATTTAAATCTACGCATGCTAAACTGTTTAAAAAACTTTGTATTTGATATATGGGCACTCGAGAGGTGAAGTGAGCCGGCTAGTAAAATGGTAAAAAATATTATTCTTGGACTTTTCATTACAATCGCGTCTTTATTTAGTATTTTGGTGGATTGCATATTTTTATTTTACGGAGATAACACTATTGCAATTTGTATAAACTGTATTTACTTCAATTTTACGATACTTTAAGACGTGTAGAATATTACTTAGTATCTATTTTTTTTTCTATAAAACCACTTGGCTCACTTCACCTGTAATGGGCCCATATAAAATATATATTATATAAAAACTATGAACAGATAGCAGCAAAAGTTGAAAGAAAAATAATGTGGCTATATTTTGAAACAATTCTGTAATTTTAATAAACTTAACAAATGTAGAATGGCAAAAACTGATATATTTAATGAAGAACACACGTCATTTCAGTTTCTACAATTTTTTACAGGCTTTTTGTTTGTATTGACACTCGAAACACTTAGACCTTGAATTGAATTCTCTGAAATGTATTTCAACGTTTCCAATACAATTTGAAAGTGAGTAAAATCAGCTCTTATATTATGCAAGTGCTTGGCGTATTTATTGTATAACACAAGATGGGTACATATTAGTAGTTTATTATGAATTTTCTTTAGTGTGGAAATATAATATATTTAAAAATATGACAAGTTTTGACGTAAATAAATTTAACTTGGCTGATGTTAATATGTTAAGACAACACAGCAGTTTTAATATAATATTAGATTGAAATCACTGCTCGTGAGGTTTCCACTGGAGTTTAACTATGCACCCGCCTGTCAACTCATTAAAACTTAGTCTTAGTTTTGACTTAGAGTTCTTATCAAAACTCCAATATACGTAAAAGTTATACAACACGAGGAAAACTGATGGATTTGATTACTTGACAGAAAGATAATGATAAATGTACAAATTTATTGCGGCAATTAAGGAATACAACTTTTCGTAAAACGATTTTGTTTTGCCATGTCGTTATTTAAACACAAGATTATTTTGTTATTTATTATATTCTTTAAGGTTCTGTACATCAAAGTTAATGGTGCTGTTTAAGAAAATAAAAAACAAACAATTTAATTAATTGAAAGAAGTAAACAAAAAGCAAAAAAAATCGCATATAATTTCATCGAACTGCTGCTGTTGAGGTGAAGAGTATTTCTTACCTAGATTTCATGTCACTCTATTAATAACTCGATTTAAATTTAATTTTGCTTACACACAGCAGAAGTTTCAATCACTTAATATTATTCAGAAAAAAAACAAACTAAATTCAGCAAGATAAGATATTTAATATGTTGTGAAAATTTTTCCCATGCGGTACTTGACTTATCGTCTCCAAAGGAACATCACTCACTGTATATAGTTTTATTACAAACTTAAGTTCATCTACAGTTTGTTGACGTACTTATAAAGGAAGTTCATATAAATATTTGATGTAAGCTTATAATTAGTCGATTGTATGACAAATTCGCTTTAAAATTAGTTCATTAAATAAAAGCTAAGGCGGTCAATTTGTATATGTACATGGATGTCTTGAAATAATAAACATCGGATAGATTACAACCATTATTTATTTGTTTCTCGGACTTTATCGGGTAAAATGTTTTTAAAAAAAATAATGTTATTTTATTGATCGGACATATTATATTTACGGCCTGCATTACACATTGAATATTTTTGTGTCACCACTGAAGCAAATTGAAATTTTTCAAATATATGAATGTAGTCATTCATAGTTTATATTAAAAAATTGGATTATGACTCTATCTTTATCTGTTACGTATAGAATGATATCAATGAAACAACCATATTAAGTGTTTTAATATTTTTTTCCATATCCGCTCCCTAGTCGCCCAACACATGATTCCTCCAAGATTCTCTGTTCCCCACCAGTCTTCTTACTCATGTCGTTATAGCGTCCCGAGTACATCCTATAGAATATAGATAGATGGTCACCAGTGGCCTTCCACGACGGTGGAATCCATCTGGTTGGTAGAAGAGACAAGCAGAATATTAATATTCTGCTTTAATATTTACTTATTGTCAAATTTCCTAACTCACTTTATTATAACCAAATAGTAAACACTATTTTCTTCAAAATTAAAGATACCCTAATTATAAATATAATTTAACTTTTTCTCGATTTTGTAATAAGACAAAGAAAGAACTCAAAGAAAGAAATCACTTTTTCTGTAAAACAGTATAAATAAATTCAAAACATGAATTCAGCAAATAAAACTAATAAAATACGCTGTATTGATTTCTTCTTAAAACGTGATAAAAAATTACTTGTGGGCCCGAAAAAAAATTAAATCTATCATAAAATTCAATAAAACACGTCCAAACTATAAAAAAAAATGCGGAATGAAAAAATATAGCAGCAACGTGACAAAAAGCATCTCGACCAATTTTCGCGTAAAAAAAACACGAGAAGAAAAATGTCACAACTCCGCGCTTAATGAAAGTGACTTGAGAAAAAATGACGGAAAATTATTTTGTCTTCTTACATGTTGTACAAAAACAAATGTGAATGAGTGCAAAAAGTTTTTGAGAATATTTTTTCGGTTACGTACACTATCCATAAAATAAATGTATTTATAAAAATAAAAAATAGTTTTAATTTTAATTACCTGACATTATTTTTTTCGTAAATTTTGTTTATGGCTTAAACTTACAGTCGAACGAAACGGTATACAGTTTTGTGTAATATGTTTACTTGGTACTCACATCCTTGTGATAAAAATGTGTCAAAAGTTTTGCGTCTTTGCACTTTAAGTTTTATCGAATAATATAACTCGAAGACTTGAACTAAAAAAAACGTTTTTTTGCTGGAAACAGCCCGGAAAATTGAAAAATTTAACCCTTACATCAATAGTTACTTTTGAGGATTGGAATTATATTAGACAACATATTAAAAACATTGTAAAGAGAATTTTTTTATATTGGAAAATATAATATGTAGAAATTTATTTCAGTACAAAAAATCCTTTCTAATGATAATTGTGTTTTAGGATGCTTATATGTAGATATCGATATGCGAGGATGATTTTCAATAGAGCACAAATCACAACAAATCAAATGCTTATTTATTGACATATTTCAAGGAAATATCTACTTTTAAAGGTATGACTTTGTTGAGGTTTTACAAAATACTTTTTTTTATATCCATGTCCGCTCCCTATGTGGAGCATATGGCCTCTTAATGGAGTTATCTCAGCAGAAATTTTCTACTGGAACTTTTTTTACTCAGTCGCTCAACCTATCTTTTCTAAAGAGAGTAATAGGTATAGAAAGACAAAGCTAGCACAGGATAAACTAATCACTCTCGCTACGCCCAGTTATTGAAGGGTCGTAAGAGTGAGAGGGAATATTAAGACATCACAAGCACCCACGCCTACGAACAAAAATCGATAAATCAACCGAACAAAATGTTGTTCGTACTGGGACTCGAAACTGTGAGGTCCGGCTCGCCATAGGACCCGACAATATGTGATTGTCATAATTTTATTCTGGCTAAATCTAAACAAAATTTTTGTCAAAAAACTAAATTAAATATAACTTTTTTTTTCCATTTTCGCTCCCTAGTAAGAGCATATGAGTCTCTATCCCCCGCCAGTCTTCTTACTTTCTTCCATGTCATTCCAGCGTCCCATAGCTCCGCCGAGTACATCCTATAAATGGTCATCAGTGGCCTTCCACGACGGCGGGATCCATTTGGTTTGTAGAAAGGACAAGCAGAATTCAAGCTTTTTTGATGCATCCGCAGCACATGTCCATGCCAGGTCCATCGTCGTTTTTTTGCTTTGGACGTAATTAATGGCTGCTTGGTTCGTTCCCTTACCTCCCGTAAACTAATTCCATATAAATATTTATCAAAATAACTAATGATTGAAAGACTGCTAAACTTATGAAAACCCTGTATTTTATTTCGTGTGTTAACCAAAATTGTTGAAATAGGCGTAATAACAACATAACTCAAACAATATGAACGCCTGGCAAAATAGTGGCGCAAATCTAAATACCTACACGGTTAATTTTGCTGGAACACGTGTTGATTATATTATTTTTCCATAAATTAATAATGCACTTGGTAATAAAATAATTACGCGAATGATTTATTTGTGGCCACGGAATTATTGTCGATTTAATATTCATCATCACACTAAGCATAAATTTAAAATAAATACATTTGGTTTATTAGAGTACCGAGTAGATGTTATTATGTATGTATCCATTTACATCAACGTATATCCAACATTAAAAAAATATAACGCTTACGTATGATACAATAAAATGGATCAGAACTGCTGCTAGTTGTGTTTACGAGTCTGAAAGTTGTATGAAAGAAAATTTATGTAAGAAATATTTAGTCAAAATTACGGTTTTGTGGCTTATGGCGATATATTTTAAAACCGCAAAGTTCAATTATTTATTCATAACAAACGTGCCAAGGAGTATAAGGAATAACATTACCAGATTTACATATCAATTCCAGAGTTTTGGTAATTTATATTAAATATCGGTACCGCAATTGTATCAAACTTACTTGATATGAATAAAAGATACTATACAAATGAATAAAAGTTTACAAAATTCATGGCGAGTAAAAACCGCAATATCGGACAAATAAATTTGATATTTATAATAGCTTATTGTTACTTTCTATAATGATATGATTTTAAAAAAAGCCAGTACATTACCGTCATATAGTCAATAGTGTAGTATGTCAAAATCAATTGTGTTATCGTGCAAAAAAGCCTTTTCAGGTGCAAACACTTGGACAAACTGTCATATTGGACAAAGAATTGCACTGTTTTTAATTGAAATATCTAAATCTGGTTCTGGTAATATCTTTATTCTTATCTTTAAGTGGAATGGTAGTAAAATGTTATAGGATTTACCACCAACAATGAATACGTTCATGTAATCCCGACACGGAAAAAAGAACTGGTGTCACTTTTAGGGTGTTCACTGTCAATACTTAGTGAAAAGGCATACATGTTAGAGGTGTTAAACATTTCAAGTTGTGTTATTTTAGAGCCGTGTTTCTTAGCCGTATTGAAAGCATCGCCCCCTTTAGCAGAAATAAATTATCCGAAAGTGTCTAATGCCCCCCAAAAAAACGAAATTATAAAATTGCACAATTATCTATATACATATACTATTATTTCATGCAATGGATTTCCTACTACAAATAAAAAATGCTTAAAAATACAAATAAAACACATGACATAATAATAATAATATAGTCTTACAATATCTCAGAGACCCCCCCTGACAAGGTGCATCGCCCACTCTCATCGCCCCCTCGCATTCCTGCAGCGCCCCCTAAATTCTGAAAAATTAAAAACGCCCCCCCCAGACTTCTAAGCGACCACCAGGGGGGCAGTACTGCCCTCGTTAAGAACCACTGTTTTAGTCACTTATTGATAATGTCTACTGTAATTTATAAATTACTTTCAATGGGAATTTTTTATTACACCTTTTCTTTTCAAATTGTTTTTGCATAAATAGCCATGAGCGAAACTGGTGCTGATCTTGTTAAATAAATGTAGAAATTAAATACAAAAGAATATTGGGGTTTTTCTTAATGACTGGCGAGTTAACCAGGTTTTTGTGATTTTTTTAAATTGAATTAAGCAATTCTTCTTAGATAGTGTAAATTAAAATAGCTAAGGTTTGTGGCGTCATGCGAAATACGAATGTGCCTTTAATTGTGAGTGCAATAGTTTTGCATGCGTTTCAATTGCTATTCAAGCTATCTGTTGCTTTAACACTTATTATCATACAATAACTAAAATACGCTTTATAACACAGTCCTATAATGTATTACTTTATATTTTTTAAACTGTGTTGACGACAATCTTACATTCGGAAGATATTTTACCGTAAAAATCTTTTTTTTATTATTTATCGCTTGAAAATGTTTTCTTATATGCGTATAAATTTTGCTTAGTAATGAGGATCTATTTCTTGGTGCCTGCACCTGACAGGTTTTTCATTTCACAACGGGTGTCATCTGCGGTGGGACGTTTCACAAAACCTGACTAAGACGTTTGCGTTGCATTTAATATATATTATACACATAATGAGAAAAGGCGTCTTTCAAATAAATTTCTTGGCGTGTTTCATATCGATAAAATGATTTTTAAAAATAAAATACTCGGATACTCTAAATAGGGAAATGTAAATAAAATACAAATAAAATACAATGTAAATAAAAATGTAAATAAAATACTCTAAATAGGGAAATGTGAACATCATTCATTAATTTATAAAACTTTCCGTACTGCGAACTGGACTCGTAAACATCACACTCGAATATAACGAACACCCAATATAATTGACTACCTTGCTTCATGGTCAGTTTATAAAATCTGATAACTATTCATTCTCAATCCTTATGGAAATCCATAGAATTATTAACAATAATATTTTAAATAAAACAAGTGGCTTATCACCATTAAATTTATTTTGTAAGGAATTAATCCTTCTGAATACAAGTAATTAGTACTATTATTGTTTTTATCTAACCCTTTTCTTGTATCCAAAATAAAGGTAAAATTTTAAACCAAAATCTTTTATTGTTCAAAATCATTTTACACATGTATCCTTTAATCGCATAGTTTATGATAAAAGATCTTCTCTGTATCGGCTCGAGAATATGATGAGTAAATTTGTTTTATATCTTGATTTGTATTACGTTATGGAAGACGGCCGTGAAACAGTGGATGCATGTACATAACGGGTGGCGGTGGGATAATAATTGTAACTTCAAATTAAATCACAATGAAAATCTTAAATAATGAAAAGAACGTAACATTTAAATAACAATATTATTGGTAATTTATTTTTTAAAAATTTCTATATTATAATTTCATCGAATTACAAAAAATAATAATGATGTTTTTCCATATCAGGATCTTTAAAATATAAATATAAAACAAAATCTGATAAAATTGTACATAATTTTTATACTTTAAAATACCATTTAAACTTTCAATAGAATCATTCACGTTCGATTCAATTGAAATAAAGTTATCATTGAAATTCGTTGCTACAAGATTAATAATGTCGAATTTTAGTAGAAAAAATCTTTTTCAGTGATAATCTCTTTGTGTTTAATTTGATTAAAAATATATTGGAGTGGCGGACAATACAAAAAGTATGAAAAAGTTAACTTTAACATACATATTGTAAAATGCGGTAGCAGTTTTCGAGTGTAACGTGCATGATAATATAATATTATTTGTGTGCGTATGTATTCCCTTTAAAAGGCGTGACAAATTTATGAGGCATTTGTGGAACGGATCGTGACTGGAAACGAAATTGGGTTTTTCCGGCAATAATAAACTTAAAATCAAGCGGTTCTTACAAAGTTATTTTCGCAGCAGAAGATGGATTTCACTGAAACGTGAAAAAATCTCTTTCTAAAAAAGTTAATTTTGTTTTAATATAAATGAATGATATCTTTAGATTTGTATTTAATTTAATTTATAACGAGTATGCAAGATTGTAAAAATTCAAATTTAATCCAAATATTGCAAAATATACTCACTTTACTGTCATTAAATTGGCAAGTATTTTTGTTGTAAAATAATTACAACACTCTTTAAAATAAACTTTTTTGATTCTCATACGTATATTAATGTTTGTTTCTAAATTTTTGTCATTCGTCGTAACTAGTTACCTTTGGCCACAAAAAAATATTTTGATGGCCAAAAAGTCACAAATTTAATTCAAAGTATAAATTATTTTGTCAGATTCTGTAGTCTAGTGAAAAAACCTTCCTTTAGCAATCAGATTGAGTAAGTCTCAAATCACATGAATTTTAACATCAATTAAAAAAAAAACAATTTTAATTTGAGATCTTGGACATTTGTGTTTGCGATCTCTCTTCTCCTCAAATTGATCTCGAGCAATTAAAGTTTAAAAGGAAAAAATATCTGTCGATTTGACCGTTAGATGTAGTATCAGGTATTTTTGTGTACCAACGTAATGGGATATATGTTAAAAAAATATAACATAAAATTGTGCGAAACGATCAATTCCGGGATTCTGAGAAATAAAAAAATATGAATCCCGAAATACCGTGATCACAAAAAGGTGCACCAGTGGAGGCAGGAGAACGCATAACTCATATCGGTGATTGCTGATATTAAAATTGTACTAGAAAGATTATTAATAGTATAGTATAATAGACACTCGGATAGAAAGTGGATGAAGCTTGGTAGAGTTTTATGATAAGTCAAAGTAATATATATGATGCTATGATTTTTTTTCGTCTTAATCGTTCATTAAAAATTTTTTACCGTTTTAATATAAACAATACCAAAAATGAAAAATTGACAATTTGAATAGTTTTTTTTAAAATTTCTAAACGTTTTGTCACTAACAACAAGAGTTTCGTCTTTCGGCATCTTCATGCATTACAGTGCACAGAAAAACTGACGGTTGGTAAATAATTTTAACGGAAATAAATCAAAACTGAAAAACAGTATAGTACTCGCTTAACTTTCACACATCCACTAGCGATAATTAAATTTACTGTATTTTACTTATATAAAAGTAAATAATTATATAAATGTATTTTTTATGATTTAGAAAATTACGTGTTTTTCAATATGCGATATATATTATTATTTGGCCAAGAAATGTAATATTTAGAAAGAAAATTTCGTGTTATATTTAGATATTCAAAATGAATTACCGTAAAACAACCACCAATTCCATCAAAAGATGGCAAGACTCATCCTTAAAGGCATAATAAGTTATAACTTTACTTACCAGTTTTATTAAATATTTAATCTTGCGCGCTAAAAGTATAAGTCAAGTTTTTAAGGGACTGTCATTTGTTATGAATGTAAATGCATAAAACTCACGAATGTCTTTTTACATTTCTGTTATAAAGAGATTCAATAAACACCCACTCAAAGCTTTTAGATTGAATAAGTTGCTTGTTGCTGTCGAGTTTAATGCAAGAAGTTGAAGCTTTCCTTTAGAAATGTCGGCAACATTGCATTTAAAATAAACTCTAAGTGATTTGAAATTCATTCCGTGAATCTTATACAACTTCTTTCGACTAGATTCAAACACAAAATAGATCCAATTGTAATTGTGTAAAATTTTACTCAACGATCTTTTGAAAAAAAAACTTTGCGTAGAAAGTCTCTGAACTTTTTTTTTTTTATGTATGAATTTTATAGATAAAATCTTTATGTTGGTGGCTATGACGATACTATAAAAATATTTTTAAATAAAATAAAAAAGTGTTTTATTTTTAAATTTTGGGTAAAACTGTAAAACTACAAACATTACTTCACTCTTTTGGCACCATATTTTTTTTATAAAAAAATGATTTTTCTTTTTCATTTTCTAAGAAATATATCCATGTTGCAAAGAATATGAGATAAGTGAAAATAGCTTTATGTGGAAACAATTTATTATATAGGTTGTCTGACAAGTCTTTACGTATTTTTAATAGGGTCGTATTTTTTCGGTCAGAATTTATATTAAATGGTCATAATATATCGGTCAGTATAGTCATAGTTTAAATGAAATTTTTAAAAAATCTAACCTAACCTAACCAAAATGGTTATAAAATATTCTGACCGTTCATATTTTTATTCTGACCAAAAGTTGATTTAAATTCTGACCATTTAATTTGTTACCTTTTTAATACACTCGTAATTTCCAATTATCTTTTAAAATTCAAGCTATTTTTAGTATTACGTCGATATTTAGTGAAAATAATTGTTTTTTGTTATTATAATTTTGAAATGATAATTTCTTTGTTTAACCCTATGCAAACAGTGGAAAGTGAAATAAAAAAAACCCCAGTTTCGATTATTATGTTGTATAAATATAAACTTAAACATAACAGAAGAATGACTTTTTAAGCCATATGTTCTGCAATCAGCAATGATGCAGTTTAATTTTAAAAACATGTATTTTATCTAAAGGTTAATGTAGTAAGTCTTCAGTTACTTTAAGTAAAGATATAAGAGCTTTTATCAATACAGATCCAAGATTAACGTTTTTGTAAAGACAAGATATGTATTTAAGAACGCTAGAATACCTTTTAATATTTTTACATATTTAAGGATACCTTCGAAATACGAGAAAAGACATGTGAGACAACCTAACACAATATTTCCATAACAAAACAAGACTTTGCAAAAGGAGAAAGTTTCAAACGAATTTACAAAACTTTTTGTATTTTTCATCAAACATATTATATCATTATAATGTCAAATGATACGCATTTTGGAATTATTAACCGATCAACATTTCTGGATCAAACTGGCTCATATTAAATAAATCTTGATCACTCTTAAGGTGTTTACTGTCAATATTTGGTGGAATGGAATTATAATAAAAATAAAAAAAAAACATTTTTAGTATTGATAATAATATTTTGAAATTAAGCTACGGTTCCAACTGTAATAATTAATACAACGTATTCATTACAAATCAATGTATTAAATTAGGTCTACTGTGCAAACGTATCGACATTGTATCACTTGAAATGACAACCCCTTGACTTTTGTATTGATAAAATTCCAGACCCTTCTCGCCGCCCACGCTCCGGAAGAAAACGAGCCTTCAGAGAGAGGTAAGTTAGTGGTTTGAATCTGTGATTAAGGAAATGTGGAACATTCGCAAGGGGTTGTTTTAATCAAAGATCCCAAGCGTTTGGTCTTGTTAACCAATCTTGCGTGAAACGGGAAAATAATTGCTTCACACCTATTCTCGTGTTATCCCAAGATAAATAAATGTTACCGCAGACTGCTTACACAAATCATACAAACAAATCAAATGTTTGATTAATCTTCTATCGAATGATCGAATTCAGGTGTACCTATATTTAAAAGTGATCTTCATTTACCTTCATAAGTCTATGTATAATTATGAAGAGGCGTAGATAACGTTTTTAAATCAAATGGCGGCTGCCATTTAGTAATCTTAGATATCGTAATTGTGGTCACATTTGATTTATTTATTTTAATTCTTTTCTCGTTTGGTAAATCTCAATTAAAAATAATTTATAAAATATGCACTGAAACACACATACAATGAATTATAATTTGTATAAATATTAGGTAAGGTTGCTTTTTTACATATCTTTAAAAGTCCTTAATAAAGAAAATAATCAATCTTAATCATTTTTACCACAAAACATAGTAGTTTGGTGCAGTTATTATATTAGGCATCAGGTTAATGAATGGCGTTAACAACTTTTATAACTTTATATTCGATACTGCTACATAAATAAAAGTTTATGGGTGTCAGATTGAAAGCGAAGTGAAATAAAGCCTTTTTTTTATTATATATCAAATGGTCTATAAAAATACATTACTCAATTTACAATTAATAAAAAAATATAGACTGAATAATACATGCAATTCCCAAAACTTTTAAATACCAATTGACACTTGGTAAAATTGTATTAGGAATGTGTCATTATAGTTTTCCAGTGAATAATGCATTTTAATTTCTCTGCTGTTGATTTTTATCATTTAGGAAAGTAATACTGTAAATGCATTAATACAATTAATTTAATGCTCAATATAAACGAATACAGATCAAAGTGAAAATATGTATGATAGTTGCGAAAATATGACTGTGTATGTACGCACACTCCCTGATTCTAAAGCCACTGTGAGAATGTAAGAATTTTAATGGAAATGATTGTTGAGTGTAAATGTTGTTTATGAACTAGCATAGAGTAATTGCAACATATTTCATATAAAACACGTCCATTGTTTTTCAACCCTTTCGATGCCGCAGATATTAAGCACATACATCAGACAACATACATTTTTATCGCAAATCATACAAAATGTAGTCACACATAAAAATAGGTTGTTGTAGGGTTAAGTTAAAAAAATAAGTATTCATTTATAGCAGTTCACGGTTTTTGTAAATAATAACAAAAGTGTAAGAAAAAACGATCACTATACGGCATATTGATTATTAACATCTAGATCAGCCATATTCAACCTGCGGCCTAGTAAGCCCTAATGTGCGGCCCAGTAAGCTCTCCATCGTTGAGCTAAAAAAAAAGGAGTTTTGGAGATATCTTGGGAAAAGGTATACCAAATCGAGGATTTAAAATTCCTCGGTGAGCTAAAAAAAAGGAGTATACCATAAATATGTTGCGGCCCACGTAGAGAAGCAAATATCGGAATGCGACCCGGAGGAAAAAAAGGTTGAGTATGGCTGATCTAGATGATGTTCCATGCCAAGCAATTAAACTCATTCAATTAATTATCGGCGCTTTCGTGTCTAAGTGTATTTCTTTTGATTTAAAAGTCGTTGATGCCTCGATAGTTTTTCACTCCATTACCTTTGATTAACATCTAACATTCAAGCAAATAAATAACATGAAAACAAACTTACTATACCGGGTGTCAAGAAAACCATAAAACCAGAAAATGAAATTAAAATACGATGTTTCTAAAATGAAGCAGTTTGGAAAATACAACGCATGCAGTCATACGCAGAATTCAATAGCAAACATAATTTAATTTCTCATACTATCTGAAAAATAGTGTATGTGAACATAAATTTTTATCACTTTGATATTAGTTGTCTAGAGTCTAGACGTTTTCAGTTGAAGTTTTGTAATCAGACCTCAAAATGTGAGAGAATTTGTGATAAAAAGTTAACTATTTTTAAAAGAAAAATGTATAGAACGAAAGATAATGATACTTCGTTTCATTTTGAATAATATGTATCTATTTTGTTAACATTACTCTTGGCGAGTAAAATAATTCAGCGGATTTTTTTTAAAGACGGCATCATAAAAATCATTCAATCTAAATGTTAGGTTATGTAATGACTATCCGTGAACCAATTGCATAAAATCTTCCTTTTCGAAATATGTCACCCATCGATTTAAAAATCAATAAATGCATTAGTTCTTTAAAAAAACATTGAAATATATGATTCGAAGAAAAGAATTCATACAATACTACTCTGATACAGCGATCGGATATATTATTTACTATTTTCATTGTAAACGAGCTTTATGTTTATTCTCAAGTGATATAAACTCCACTAAGTGATCAAAAGTTTTATATTTGAAACATCGGCAAGGTCTATAATAAATAATAAATCTCCAGTGGGCAATGAATGACCACTAAATATATTTTTGAATATTCTAACATATTTAAAAAACATCGATTTCTCATAATTGATTCCTTGTCAGACATGCTAATGTATTCAACTATAACTACAAACTGCATATCTGTATATTAAGCCCATTGAGTCAAAATATAATATATAAATTTATGAATAAAATGATATTTTTCCATTTTAAATTCATCTGATTCTATTGTATGTTTTAAAAAATATGCTTATAATTTATTTAAACGATTTGTTTCGAAAAGACAAAATTAATTAATTTCAGTAAAAAAAGTAACAACTAAACTATTATTAACTCATCAACCGTTTAGAAGTGCGGGTTGGAATTGTATTTCATCCGTTGTGTGTTAGCTACAATATTATAGTTTCAGTTGTAAACAAAACTATTCTAAAATAGTAAATGTAAGTAAACAATTTATATTATAAAATAGTTAATACTTCTTTATCGATTGTAAAAAAACAGTGTTATGATTTGTTCGAAATAGCAGGATGTAAATAAACTTCGTCATAAATTGTTCCAAAAAATTACATCAATTTGCTTGGAACGATAAAAAATTTAACACGTTAAATCGTAAATACATCAAAAGAATTGTAAATACGTCAACTTGTTGGCAAAATCTGAAAGTTTATGCGTGCTTTTGCAGTACATCACATGTTTTATATTGAAAGTGTATTTCAAATAAATATCCAGTGTGTAAAAAAGAGAGGTGATTGTACCATCCAGTCAAAAAATACCTAAAGACTTTTTAAGCACTGAAAAGTATCATTAAAATTATTTATAGCTAGCTTTATAAATATTTATTTCTATTTTTATAATGATGGATTACAAAGTCAATGAATTACGCATAATAAATCAAATGCGAATAATCAATAGAAATACTCACTTAATTTTGTCTGCAATATTTAGTCACAGTATAAACATTTTTATTTTATATTTAACTCCTTTTACCTGAATAGTATACATTGTCACAGTATTAAACATAATTATGTATGTTTTGGAGATAGTTTTTGAATAAAATACCATATTACTTTTTTATTCTAAACAATGAAATATTTTAAGATTTCGACTGAAGGCCCTTGGTAGAATTACAATATTAACTGTCAGTTCAAGTCCATCCGTGCACTTGAACGCCTGAAGATGATAAAAGGAAAAACTCGGGTCGTTAGTGACAAAATTTGTGTGAATGCACATAATTTGAACGATTCAAATTTACTGTAATATGTATTATTGTAATGTTATATAGTGAAAAATTTGTTTTACCAACAATGATCGTCAAATACGAGTTATATATTTAGTTATTAGTATTGAGGTGGCGATATATGAAACGCTTGGAATCAAAAATAGTCAGATCCGTTATTCTTGATCAGGAAAAACATTTTTTTAATAAAACACAGACATTTATCATATACTAGCTGTAAGCCCGTTGCCCAGCAACGTGAGATTTTTGTTGCATAGTATTTAATTTAATTTAATTTTATGTTATTTTATTGTATGGTATTTTATTTTATTTTATTTCATTTCATTTTATTTTATTTTATTTTATTTTATTTTATTTTATTTTATTTTATTTTATTTTATTTTATTTTATTTTATTTTATTTTATTTTATTGAATTTAATTTAATTTAATTATATTTTATTTTAATATATTTTATTTTTATAGTTAGCAGATATTTCGTAAATTATTTAATATTTGGAATAATGTTTAAGTTTGCTAACAACAATTTTTCGTATTAGCAGAAACTTCGTAAATTACTTAATTTTTAGAATAATGTTCAAGTTTGCTGACAACTATTTTTCTTAGTAGCAGAAATTTCGTGAATTATTGAATTTTTGGAAAAAAAAAGTTTGATAACAACCATTTTTCGTAGTAGCCGAAATTTCGTAAATGATTTAATATTTGGAATAATGTTCAAGTTTGCTAACAACCATTTTTCGTAGTAGCATAAATTTCGTAAAATATTGATTTTTTGGAATAAAGTTTAAGTTTGCTAACAACCATTTTTCGCAGTAGCATAAATTTCGTGAAATATTTAATTTTTGGAATAAAGTTAAAGTTTGCTAACAACCAATTTTCGTAGTAGCCGAAATTTCGTAAATTATTGAATTTTTGGAATAAAGTTTAAGTTTGCTAACAACCATTTTTCGTAGTAGCAGAAATTTCGTAAATTATTGAATTTTTGGAATAATGTTCAAGTTTGCTAACAGCCATTTTTCGTAGTAGCAGAAATTTCGTAAATTATTTAATATTTGGAATAATGTTTAAGTTTGCTAACAACCATTTTTCGTAGTAGCAGAAATTTCGTAAAATATTTAATTTTTAGAATAATGTTTAAGTTTGCTTACAACCATTTTTCGTAGGAGCAGAAATTTCGTAAATTATTTAATATTTGGAATAATGTCCAAGTTTGCTAACAACCATTTTTCGTAGGAGCAGAAATTTCGTAAATTATTTAATTTTTGGAATAATGTTGAAGTTTGCTAACAACCATTTTTCGTAGTAACAGAAATTTAGTAAATTATTCAATTTTTGGAATAAAGTTTAAGTTTGCTAACAACCATTTTTCGTAGTAGCAGAAATTTCGTAAATTATTGAATTTTTGGAATAATGTTCAAGTTTGCTAACAACCATTTTTCGTTGGAGCAGAAATTTCGTAAATTATTTAATATTTGGAATAATGTCCAAGTTTGCTAACAACCATTTTTCGTAGTAGCAGAAATTTCGTAAATTATTGAATTTTTGGAATAATGTTTAAATTTGCTAACAACCATTTTTCGTAGTAGCAGAAATTTCCTAAATTACTTAATTTTTGGAATAATGTTTAAGTTTGCTAACAACCATTTTTCGTAGAAGCAGAAATTTCGTAAATTATTGAATTTTTGGAATAATGTTTAAATTTGCTAACAACCATTTTTCGTAGTAGCAGAAATTTCCTAAATTACTTAATTTTTGGAATAATGTTTAAGTTTGCTAACAACCATTTTTCGTAGAAGCAGAAATTTCGTAAATTATTGATTTTTTAGAATAATGTTTAAGTTTGCTAACAACCATTTTTCGTAGTAGCAGAAATTTCGTAAATTATTGAAATTATTGAATTTTTGGAATAATGTTTAAGTTTGCTAACAACCATTTTTCGTAGAAGCAGAAATTTCGTAAATTATTGATTTTTTAGAATAATGTTTAAGTTTGCTAACAACCATTTTTCGTAGTAGCAGAAATTTCGTAAATTATTGATTTTTTGGAATAATGTTTAAGTTTGCTAACAACCATTTTTCGTAGTAGCAGAAATTTCGTAAATTATTGAATTTTTGGAATAAAGTTTATGTTTGCTAACAACCATTTTTCGTAGTAGCAGAAATTACGTAAATTATTTAATTGTTGGAATAATGATTAAGTTTGCTAACAACCATTTTTCGTAGTAGCAGAAATTTCGTAAATTATTTAATTTTTGGAATAATGTTAAAGTTTGCTAACAATCATCTTTCGTAGTAGCAGAAATTTTGTAAATTACTTAATTTTTGGAATAATGTTTAAGTTTGCCAACAATTATTTTTCGGATTTTAAATTATTTAACAATTATTTCCAATAAAAATCAAAAGATCAAATCCAATTTTTCAATAAAAAATCAGTTGCACATTTTGTCCAAGTGTATGAAAAAAGCAAAATATTATTCTATCATATATCCATATCATAATTTGAATATTCTTAATGTATTAAAGAATTCTAACAGATTTTCAAGGTCAGACGTGAAAAGATTCATCATTATGATTCAATTGATCAAATCCGCTCCAAAAAATATTAGTCTCACATCGACTCACACGATCAGACGATTCATTTCGATAGCCCTATAATCATAGTTTGCAATAGTCGAATTAAAGTCTTTGATTATTCGAATATTATGATGTATGGTGATACAATACTTTAGCTCTACACCAAGAAATATCAAATTTTCAAACGTGGCGATATCAGAACATTCACGCCCGGTTTAAAATAAGCCGCTCCCATTGGATAGAACAACATTTCAAAAATGTGCTGTTCAGAATAAATCGAAATCATTGGTCTGTACCTTACTGCGGACGTCCTTACAGACAGACCTTATCGGCTATTAATATATAGATTATGTTGACCCTTAATTGCATGGAAACTACGAGGCTTATGGTGACCTTAAAGAGATGAAAAAAAATAATAATCAAAGTGCTTAAAAGGATGACAATTATTGATTTCAAAATGGAAATTTTCAATGCTTACCACTAAAATTTTGTTTTATGGCAATTATTTATTTTGAAAACATGTTTTATTTGTAACGCTTTATCATATTATTAAAAGTATCTTTGTTTTGCAAACAATATGTTTTTTTTAAATATTGTAAAAGTGTAGATGTTTACCTATAAAAATCAGGAAAAACATCACATCAATCATGTACCGAACGATAAAGCATTTTCGCGATCAGTTGACCCAAAACAAACGTAATCATATTATGGACATTATTTTATACGGCGTTATTGTAGACAATAGTCAGTGATACTACGGGTTATTTCCACTACAATAGCTCTCACAAAAAGGATTACGTCAATCGCCATTTTGCCATAAACACAAGGTTTAGTATACACCCAATTACATTCTACCTCGGTAGACAATATGATACTGCCAATTTTTACAGTCAAAGAAAAATTACAGTTTACTAAGAAAATTCTAATAAAGAATGTCGCGTAATAAACATGATTAGTTGAAAAATGTAACAGTAATTTCGTTTATTGAGTTGGGTTAGGGATTTTAGTATTCTACCAATATAACGATACAAGTATTTCATATAAAACTCCGTTATTGCAAGTAAAGAAAAAACGACCAGTTGGGCTCGTAATACCAGGCGAGAAAATAAAAATCAATACTTCACACCATATACCCTCATTAAAAAATATATCATAGTCATAAACGTGTGATGTTCATAAATTACTTACAGATATTCAAAATAATATTACATCACTGAAATGCTCATCAATTCTATAACCTGTAAAACATGATACAACTCATAGCAGTTTTAAAACATTTCAATGAATGGTAAAAAATATATTTAAATATGTGATTATTTATATATGTACATTTAAAATTATATTTAAGCTTATTTACAATACTAAAATACTAGTTTTAAAAATGAAAAAATACGACAAATAATAAGATGCTTTTTTCGCCAATATATCAGGTAGAAACATCTTAAATATATTGAAAGCAGGACTGTAGTCATGTAAAAATAGACGACTCCAACTGCGAAGAATTTTCATAATAATTTAATTTTAACTCATATACATGAATTCCACCAGATCATCTCAAGTCAGCCAAGAATGCAATGTCAACACTTTTGTTTGAATAAACATCATTAAAAATATTTTTCAAAAAAAATTTGAGCCGCAAATTTTTCTCCACAGCCTTGATTGAAAGCCATTGTTTTAGTTCGACTTATTGATAATTTTTCATAAGACACGATACCAAGGCATTTTTGTTAAGAAAAAACAAGGTCAGCTTCCTGTCTATAAATCTACTGAAGAAAGTATAAATGTATGGTGATAGAATACATTTTTTTTTTATTTATAAAATTTATAAAAAAAAATGCATTTATTTTTCTCCTCTAAGACTTGGATAATACAGTATACAGAATTTTTCACCAGCTTAGCAATTGTTACACTTTAAATCCACTCGTGTATGACGAGACAATACTTTCATGGAAAATTTGTGATTTACTGTGTTTTCTCTGTCAGAGCCATTGTTTGTTCAATACAAAATAACGACCTATAGGCTATAAGCTGCCGTCATAAATCTTATATCCTTCTCATGACCTGTGAAATATTTCTGGGTCGACTAGCCAAGATGTGTTGATTGACAACAACCGAATGCTAGGCATTGAAAGTTCGCTTGCTGTTTGATATCAAAAACGGAAAGCTTTTGTGCTCGAATTGATTACTACGTCATAAATACCAAAAACAATATATTTTTTAAAACGAACAGATTTTGTATTTTTTTAAATGTTTTTTCGGATTAGTCACTAAGTGTACTCATCAACCAAAATACGACTCCATCAAGATTGAAACTATTACAAATACTTTCACATGCAATGCTTATTTTCCAAAAAAACGGCATTTCGTTCAAAGCTCACAATAATTCTCATAAAAATACCAGTTAAAAGAACCCTCGAAAATTAATCTTACAACTGTTTTGAACCGCCAGGACGGTATCGATCCAGAATAATATATTTTAATATATTACACTTATTTGATCTATTAAATTGTTTTTTTATAACAGGTCTAAGTATATAAAAGTCAGCTTTTTATATCTCTGAACTTGTTGGTAATGTAAGGCTTACGTTTATATATATATTACGAAGAATAGAAAACTTTAAAGTTTTTGTTCTCAACTGTTTACTTAAATTTATCATAATTGAATATAAAATATTGTTGTCCAAAGCAGCATATTTTACAATAACTTCAATCAAAAAAAATTATCAATTCTAGAAACAAGAGAATATTAATTTCCAACAGAGATCACAGAACGAGTTTGAAACAAATCATTGAAACAGACGTAAGTTTTTGTTGTTAAATTGCTATCTCTCAGACAATTGAAAGCTTTTTAATGATTTCGATATTTATTTTTCCGAACAATTTTTTACACGTCGTATTTTAAAAGAAGCACAAAAAAGCGACTGAATTTTTCATCAAAATCTTTGAAGATTTGACAAAAAACGTTTAATTTTATTTTGTTTTGTTAAAAGAAAATTTTTGGCGGTTCAGTAAGATCAATCTGTTGAATTCCTTTTTTCTACCGATACTTTTCTTCTGAAACTATGCGGGGTTTGCAAAGCGTGCTCTCAGTTCCCTGGAATTTTTATTTCTAGGGTGGGTACAGACTTTGTTTTAAACTCTTTTTCTCTCGTATATTCTAGCTAAAAAATTTATTGTTGTGATTATGAAAGCTAAAAGACCTTCTACTGGAAGGTTGCGTGCATGATAGAATCGTAACTTTCTTACAAAATTTAAGTTTTATTAGTTAACGGATTAAATATTTGGTATTAATAAATTTAGTTTTTATTATGTGGTTATAAAAAAATATTCTATAAATCCTTTCCTTTGTTAGTTTTCTTGGTATATCCTTTCATATTTGGTTTAAAACATTTCATTCATTTATTTTGTAAGGTGACACTTTGGGTTCAATCATGATTTAAATGTTTTGAAAGTGAATGATAAATTAATGTAAAATAAATTCATAAAAATTTAAAAACAATGGCAAAACGTCTTGTAACTCTTCAAGTATAATATAAATAAAACGTTCAAACGTTTACATTATTTGTGCCAAAAATATTACAATAGCAGCTTCCTAATTCTGCCAAAAATTTGACGTTGAGCAGCAATATTTTCCAATATCCTATTTTCGTTTAAAACATATAATAAAGCGATAGATTTAAAATATGCCAGTAAATGAACTTTTGAGGTCATGGACCTTAAAGATAACTATTTTAACATTCAAATAACATTCATAGCATTAGAAAAAAAGCTATTTGAAAATTTACATATTGAGATTATATGATGGACGAAAGTATGTATTTACTGAAAAATTGTACAGGAATATAATTTAGTTATTAAAATATTAAAATATTAAACAAATGAAATTTATCTTTCCGAAAAATGATTATCAATTTTAATTCGATAATAAAAACGTATTATATATAACGTCACCGCTAAATCTATATATTAATAGTCGATAATGTCCATCCGTCCGTCTGTCCATCCCCGTCCATCCATTAGTCTGTAAGATGTTCCCAATTTCCCCTCCCCAGCCCCGCTCCTCTGTTACCATTTTTTTATTCATATTAAAGACATATTTTTCCAATACACTGTTATTTAGCGAAACAAATCAAATCGCTGAAAAATTGAATTCTCGTACAAAAAAGCGCCTCGATCAGGATTCGAACCATCGAACTTGGATTACGACTTGATATCTTTACCGCTCGGGTAAACGAACAAGTGTCAGAGTCGATGAAATTAAATTACATTTATTAAATTGCGTTCGAATTTGGAAATTTTGTTTTTTATTTGAAACACAGCATATATATACTAATTTTCGCACTTCTTTAATTTCGTTGTACCCGAAAGGCAGAGCGCTGGGTTGGTGAGCTGTAGGTCGGTGATTCGAGTCTACACTAATGCATTTTTTTCTATTTTAATTTAATCTAAAAAAAGATATTGGAGTCAGCCGTTTAACGAGTTTTACTCCGCCTAAAACACAACGACTTCAAGATTCCGACTTCAACTCCACAGTCCTGAATTTAAGACATTTCATTTAGTTTGTAAAAAAAGTTGTAGACCCTTTTGATTATGAAAAACACAATATTTCTTTGTATATATTTCCATTTTTAATTACTAAGATCAGGATCGGTTTTGCTCATGGCGAGCATTATCAACTGATCTGATGCTCGCCATGACTGAAACTAGTCCTGATCTTGGTAAAAAAATTGGAAATAAGTTCAAAGGAATATTGTGTTTTTCTTAATATAATGCTTTTCTACCAAGTATTGACATGTTTGAAAAAAAATAAGAAGTATTATAAACGGGTCGACATCTTTCAATTTTACCAATCATTTCAAAAAATATTTGTGAAGATTATTAAATGAATTTATATTTTCTGATATTCGTAGAAACCTTCGTTAGAATAAAATCAGGAAAAAGCCTTCAAAAGTCTATCTTAAATTGATTCTTCGGGGATGCTAAATAATTTAATAGTTTTCTTTTAAAGTAGGTTACCTTATTCGAATAAAATATTTCTCATGAAATGTGGTTATTTCTGAGTGGCACTAAGCAATGAACAGATTTAAGTCGTTTTCACTTCTCATTTTCCACCCTTTTACGAGATTGAAGTTTTTGATCTGCCCTTAGGATTGACATTTCGATTAACACGATTTGGAAGTGATTTCTTTGAGATTTTTAAAAAAATACTTTCGGCATCTACGAAAAATATAGAAAGTATTTTTTGAAAAACTACAATAAATACTTTACTTTATCTCCGTAACATATTATACCGCATAAGGAAATATCAAAAAAAAATACTAAACAAACAATGATTTTAATCATTTTGTTTATTTTTACATACTGAAATAAAATTTTAAAATTCAACTTACGATGTTACAAATATTCTCAACAGAGAAAACTTATTTTTCTTTTGTCTTCGTGTATTGTTTATTTTTTGATTATTATTAAGCTTTGAAGTTTGTGAAGATTTTGTTTCGTCATTCAAAAGTGAGCATTATATTGAATCCAGAGATTAATTATTGTCACTTGTTTGGTCAACTCTCTTACTTCAACAATTATATGTAAATTCCCTGGATTATTTGATTTATATTTATGAGAAATCGTGTTGAAAAGTTTAGAATTATGTGATCTTATTATTCCTTCCTATCAATCTAATACCAAAAACGGTTATCTACTAAATAATAGCGATTACCTATAGAACATTTCATTGTTTCCCTCACATACATAAAGAGTTCTAATGATTGACTAGCAAGAAGTTTTATGAAAATAACCATTTTCAAAATAACTCTTTATTACTTTATATCATACTTTATATCGATAGAAGCAGACGAAGTAAAAAAAATGGCATTCACACCAAGCAATTTCTTTTAAGTCATGATTTTTTATAATATCCTTAGATAGTCAAAACACTATACATTGAATGGAAACAAGTGAAAATTTTGTATGAAAATAATCAATTGTAGTTGTAATTAGAATATGTTTATATTATCTTGGATATAAGTAATTTAATAACGTGACAAATAGAATGTTATAAATGTACAGAATTAGAATCAATGTTGTACCTTTCGATTTGCGTAGCGTGATTGGTTTACCTGACAGTGTTTGCATTGCATTGTTTGGTCCAATATACCAACGAGTGATTGGAATTGCTTAGGCGTCACTGTATTGTCACTATGTGATGTACAGTGTCCTATAATAGAGTAACCTTAACCATTGTGCTTAAATAATTTGTGCCAATGTAATGTATTCAGCGATAATATACCAATAATTCTGATAGCTCAAGGCTATGATTGGCATTTGAAACTAGACAGCCAAGTTGTCATGTCAAATTTATAATAAGCATTCAGCTTATATGCTTGTTAATATTAAGATTTCGGAGAAACTTCGTGATATAATATGATTATTGATTATTATCTTCCCAACCGCTTAAATTTTAACTTATTGGGCGCAATTAAAATATTAGAAAACATCGCCCACATGTACTACATACTTAGTTGTAACCAAATTGATCAAAATGTCACAGAAACAGTGTGAAATTTTGTTTATGTATACATAACCTTTCAGCTTTGGTTGATACTTACATCGTTCACATCGACTGGTTAATGTACGAGTTTAATACAAAGTGTACACACTCACTGACACGCGTTAATTAAAGTTAAAATTATATTACAGTATAGGTCAGGTTATGTTAGTTACATATGATAAATAGAAAAGCTAGAATGACAACAAGACGTTGCAATTTTTAAAGTCATGTAAAATGTCAGATGGAAGTAAAACACAACAACAACTGCGTGAATGCGCACACTCAGCAGAGGGGAGGACTCCACTTTGAGTGTACGTGTGACTTTATTTTTAAGTTTTTGAATAATTTAACTACGTCTGTGTAGCTAATGTACACATTGTTAAGTTAGAGAGTTTATTTTTTCTCTCTTGCATACTACAACTAGTTTGAACGGACAATACATATATTTTTACTAGTTAATTTATAAATTGACTACGATAATGCTTTAAGGGCCATCGCGACAAGCGCTCGCCAATAGTGGTCGCATTGTTTATTGTATGTTGTTGATAAAGTCGCGTTCGGTGGCTGTGTGTGCGATGGTCTTTATTATTACATATATAATGAAAAAAGGGATATTTTGTGTAATTGTATCTAAATTTCACTTTTTAAAAATAACCAAAGATATAATACACTACTTAAATCATCTTTCGGTGTGAAGTCCTCAACATCGCTATATAAGTCACTCGCACCAGTCAGGCATGTCGATGGTAGTGGTATATAGCGGTCATCATCATGAGAAGAGTTAATTTGACCATCGTCTGTTTCTGTATACCTGTATGTTTGAATAGTTTTTTTGAAACAAAAAATTAAATTACAGCTTAGATATTTTGCGATGTTAATACGTTAATATTTTAGTATGTTTCTCAATATTTTATACTGTAATTATTTCGCTTTTGTTTCTTTTGAAAATGCTATTAAATTCATTCAAATGTTTACAAACTCTCTTGATTGATGTTAATTAACTTACAGTTTTGACGCAGCGATATTTCATTTATAAAAGCAAAAATAAATGAGAAATATTTCACAATTTCACAATTATGATCATGATTGATTTCGCTCCGAGAAAGCATTAATAGATTCAATATGTTTATACTATTGGCCTTAGCGACTTTTCTTTCTGGTGTTCAATATATTTCCATAGCAATAGCAGTTTATTATGAGAAGGAAATTATGTCACTGTCTGTGATCTGGCGATCAGGCAAATTGAGTTAATACCTCGGATAAGATAAAAATAAAATAAAGATTTTTTAAATTTAAATTTGAGATCTTGGTCGTGGGTATTGGTGATGATTCGTCTTCTCGTGTTTATCTCGTATGATTTTCCAATTTCAATATATTTGATTCATATTCAATTTAGTATAATATTATTTCCTTTAAATTTCCATCAAATCTAATAAAAAAGTTATATTTCCAAAAAAATCCTTATTTGTACTAATTTTGTTAACCCCTGAATTAAATATACTCGATAGACTCAATCATAAGAAAGTAAAAATGGCAAAACTTTTTTTTCAGAAGAATTGTAAAAAATATACTTTCGCATAACGTTATTGCCATAGTTCCAACGAAATCGAGATTCATATATTTAGAATAATTCTTGTTGAAGAAATAATTGTGCTTTTTTAACCATACCATTCTAGGTCATTCTGTATGTCTCTCAACAACATAAAGCACAAAATAGAGTATGTCAATAACACTTCTAAGCCTGTGATATCTCATTTTGGGATTTAGCAAAACCATCAAGCGCGAGTGTCATAATTCTGAGATATTTGGTATCAAAATTCCAGAATACGAATTTGTTTGCGTCGCTGGTAATTAATTATAAAATATTGATTTGCCAGTCACGACGTGACTAACAAAGTAATTATTCAAATTTACAAATTTATATCCGTAAATTACACAACGAAATTATGTTTGTGGACTTGTTTTTGTGGCGTAATCGTTCCGAGTGAACTTTTAAAATAAATCAATAGTATATAACAACTTTTGATGATACATATTGTTTTTTGAGGTGTCCACTTTTTATATGTATTATTTAGTAACATCTATTAATGACCTTAAAAACACTGTTTGATTATAAACAGTGTTGATTGACAGAGTTTTCATGATTTATTTATATCAAACGCGTGTCAAAACAATGCACACCTATTTGTTCATGTCTATTTGAAAAATGTTCCATACCAACACTACATTCAACTAGGCGGCTCTGGAAATAAGTAAATTAAATGCCGTTTTTATAATTTTCGCAATCACAAATTCACTGCACAACACATTTATAATTAAATTGAGATAAAGAAATACGATACGGGTATCATCAATATGTGGTGAAAAATTATAAATCGGACCGTGTATCGAAAAATCTAGAAGGAATCTCTGAAAAAAAACAAAAAACTCTCCAATCAACGCGTTGCCAAGGGTGACGACCATAAATAATACTACGTTTTTCAAAGAAGCGGTTCATAAAGAAGCCCAAAGGTTACCGGAGGGAATATAAGAATATCTTATAGATATTCTAGGCAATGACAATGCATGATTAAAATTACCGATTGTCTTTTTCGTATCGAACTGCTATTTTTTATCCAAGCTTGCTACAAACTAATAAATATTTTTATTAGAATTTCGTTACCAATTAAATACCCACTGTTTAAATGATTAAATACATAACAAAATAAAAACTATTTAACATACACTTTATACTGTTGTTTAACGACAACGTTATTGTTAAAATTTATTCATTACGTTCGAAATTATTAAACGTAAGGTAAGTTTGTTTTAAATTACTATAACTAAAATTTACAATAAATTTGTAATCTTTCCCAAATATTTGGACACAAATATGTATACACAATTGAACATCATTGTTTTCTATGACGTACTTTCGTTCACTACGTAAATGTATGACGAAAAATTATCTCGGTAGAGCTCGAAAACTATTCGTAATCAACTAAACGAAAATTTTGTTGCCGACTGATCAAATAAACTTAAGCTCATTAATATCGTGCAGTATTACTATCTGATTATTATCGTACAACAATATAGTGTCGACTAATAAAATATTCTCTACGCACATACAATTTCCGTTTCTAGCTTATGTTGGTAACAAAACAAATTACTATCTCTTGATATTAAAACTTTACTAAGGACACTATTTAACCGTCTCTTATCTTCTACATAGAATAACCTTGACTTCGTCTTGTATCGAAGTAATACCGTGCATTTTAGTTTAACTGTAGTTGCATCGTTTATTTATAATGTATTTATATAAAAAGATGACAAAAACGAATATTATATCACTGCCTAAGAAAAAATGTGTGATATTTGACACACTGCTTATCTAGTTAAACTACCGATATGTTTTTAATCGTGTATAAGATTTTAATGCCATAGTTAATAATGAAAAGAAATATTCATATATTTTCTCATAAACACAAAGAAAACTTGAAAATCGACAACGAAAACAAGAGTATTATATTATAGCCAAAAAAGAAAATATTTAAAAAGCCATCAACAAATTCATACCAATTTCTATCTGTGCTAAAATTACTTGAGATAAGAAATATATCGACCTATAACATGCAGAAAATCGTAGCCGACAATTTATAAATTTTATAGGGGACGGTTTTTTTTTTAATTACTCTCGTACTAAGTTCGGTAAAGGAATTACTTTAATACGGTTAGTAAATAGTAGTATAATACCTATCCTGATATAATAATAAAATTCTCTAACTCCTTTCAGTTCTCTAGATCAGCGTTTCTCAACCGGGGTCTAAGTAGAACAAATGATAACAAGTCAAAAAAGTAAAATGCACAGGCCCTAAAAAATATCATGTGAATTAGGTTCAAAAAAATTTGTCACTGACGAATTAGGCAATATTGAATAATAGTTATTGGCTTAAAACGCAATTTATCCAATTGCGTCGCTAAAGATCTTTTATCGATTATGAGTCGATATTTTCAAAGCACTATTTTGATTATTACTTGTCCAGCTTAACTTCGAAAAAAGAGTGTTGAGAGATAATTTATTTTGTTACGGTGAGAGAATATTTTTTATTTAAAAAAACAGATTACCATTTACCCAAATTAAAATCTTTTTTGTTTATTTTAAAAGATTTCCTTTAATCAGCCTTCAAACATTTAAATAGAAAGAAACGTTATTATGTCATTTTGTAAACATGTTAATATGAAAACACGAAAACCAATATTCAATGTGAAATGAATAAAATTCAAAACAATATTGTATTTCAAACGAAATCCTTATATTATAACATTTTATATCTCTTGTAAGCCGAGTAATGAGAAAAATCTTAAATGTGCTGGAAAATAGCAGAATAATATTTCTCTTTTGATCTTTGTATGCTCTTTTGGAACTGAGACATTTAAAAGATTTTCATTCGTACGAGATAATAATATGTACGGTTTGCAAAGCATTACGACAAGAATAAAAATACCTAGATTTAATTTGACTGAAATTTACATGAAAATATTATATCATTAATAAATCCACGATAATTTGAATGATACTACATTATTTGAGTCGTGGATTTGTCTTCTATATATATAAAAATGAATGTTTGTATGTTTGTTACCTATGCGCTCCTATACCGCTCATCCGATTGCGATAATTTTTTTGGGGAGTTGTTATGCGGACGCCAGAATAGGTTTATGAATCAGCAGTGGGCTGCCAATGCGTTAATTTGTTTGTTTGTCTGGTATGCGTTCCTATACCGTTCATCTAATTGCGATAAAATGTTGGTGAGTTGTTGTGCGGACGCCCTTAAATGTATATAAATCAGCGGTGGGCTGCCAATGCGTTAATTCGTTTGTTTTTTCCGTATGCAATCCTATACCATTCATCGGACTGCGATAAAACTTTGGCGAGCCGTTGTGCGGACGCTCGCGAATGTATATGAATCGGCGGTGGGCTGCCAATACGTTAATTTGTTAGTTTGTCCCTGAAGCGTTCCTGTTCCTATACCGTTCATCCGATTGCGATAAAACTTTGATGAGTTGTTGTGCAAACACCCGCAACGGTATCTGAATAAGTACAGCCAGCGGTGGGCTTCCAATACGTTAATTTGTTTGTTTGTTCCGTATTCGTTCCTATACCGTTCATCTGATTGCTATAAAGCTTTGGTGAGTTGTTTTGCGGACACCAGTAAAAGTTTTTGAATCAAAACATACAACGATGGGCTGCCAATACGGTAATTTGTTAGTTTTTCCTTTATGTGTTCCTGTTTCTATACCCTTCATCCGATTACAATAAAACTTTGATGATTTGTTGTGCGGACGCCCTTAAAGTTTTCTAAATTAGTACAGCCAGTGGTAGGCTGCCAATGCGTTTACAAAGGGCTTGCTTTATATCAAAGCAATTCTCGGTATTCTAGGAAGCAATGAGTTTTTTATCACTCTGATAGACCACTTAAATAAGCAATCGATTTTTACATTTACAATATGTACCAATACGCAATTTACTGTAAACTCATCAATGTGAATGGCCGAAAATGTAATACTGTGTATACTGATGCTGTCATAGATAATGTATGTAAGTCAGAAATTGCAGTTATGTACTCATTTGATTTGAGAATATTGTTTTCTCTTAAATTAACAAGGGGCTGGCCAACCTTAGCAAAATTTCACAAAGGGCTTGCGCGAACGCCTCTGCGCTTCCTCCAGCCCACCCCAGAGTGCAGCTATTTTACAATCAAAATTTTCGCCGAATAAAGCGATCTGTATGCCACGGCTGTCAGTTTCATGGCAAATCATCGGGCGCGAAAAGTGAAATTTGAACCCGTTGATTGGCTATTTTTAAAATTCTCTGTGGCGCATTTTCTAAGAATTATCGCCTTTTCTGGTGACTTTTCTCAATTTAGCAAATGTGGGTGTTTCATAAAGTTTAGCATGTCTTTGGTGTGAACATTTTTGGATGGTGGTCGAACAGCGCAGTCAGCACCGAAATTTCATTTTAATGCAAATCACTGAGACACTAACATGCAATATCAAAAAAAATCGGAATGGGTGCAGTACTTCAATCATGCCAACTCATAATATGAGGCGAATGTACTATGGCGTACAAAAAAGCATTGTAAGCTGTATACTATCCACTAAAAGATTTAAGAGGAAATGAATAGTTGTCTTTGGTGGCGCATTTATTTTATTGTCTGGTGATTTTCTACAAACCCTACCAGTTATACCACGTTCAACTTATTAAATGCATGTCTCAAATCATCAGTTTTATGGCGACACGTGCAGAAATTGGCTTTCAAGGCCAGCATGCGTGTAGAACTACAATATGACACATCCGCTGAACGTTTCGCAAAATAATTGTTGAATATTGGGAATGGAAAATTGGAAATAGATGAATCCACACAATGTATTACATTGCCAACAAACTTCTGTAAAATTACAAAAACAATAAGAGAATTGATTCAAAAAGTTTTCCCAAAAATATCGCAATAAATTCTTCTGAATTCTTAAACTCACTTGATTTGCCAGCCATGCCGTCACACGTTTTAACATTGAAAATTGGCGTACCTATCATTCTTATCCGAAATATAAATCCACCACTTTGCAACGGTACCAGACATTCATTGAAAAAGATAATGCACAATATCATTGAAGCTAAACAAATTAAAAGGAAAATATAAAGGGCACAATGTACTGTTGCCAAGCATCTCAATGATTCCAACAAATATGCCATTCAAATTGAAATGTTTGCAGTTTCCGGTGCGACTCGCATTTGCAATAACCATCAACAAAGCACAGGGACAATCGCTACAAGGGTGAAGACTAAATTTAGAAAATCTATGCTTCTCACATGGACAGCTGTATGTGGCCTGCTCACCCGTTGGAAAACTTTCAGATCTATTCGTATACGCACTAGACGGAAAAAAGATATCTAAAAGCACTTCAATAAACAGAATTAAAATACAATCACTTTCTTTCTTAGAATGGCATTGCAACGCTTGCCGGGTACCGGCTAGTATTTTATAAAAATCAACAGTAACTGATCATATTTTTAGAAAATACTTTAAGAATTTTAATTGTTATTTTAATTTGGCAACCTGAATAATCCGCTAAAGTTAGCAATACACGTATATAAAAGTATATATTATGTCCCTCACTTTCAAAAAAAAACTAAATTGTATTACGTGACTATCCCCTTTTAACGTCATAATTTTAGTCAGAGTCATAAGCACGTCATTTCTTTTACTAAATGATTGTAAATACTGACAGGAATGACAAAATAAGATTGAATCACATGGGTACAAACGACTACCATAAAAGTATGTATTACAAATATCGTTGTATCTGTAGGTTATCATTATTTAACAATACAACCGTAAAAACATAAATACGTGGAATTCATATAATCTGAATATATTTGGAATGACCACAAACATTTTTTATGAAAACGTCATAGAAACATTCATCGAGAATGAGTGATGATAATTGCCAAGCTTTGAAAAGGGATTTTTTAAGAGAAGCAATATTTCATTTATGACAAGTTTTAAGCTCAATTTGCTTCTCATAAAAGATTTTATGATGAACCACTTTGAGAGTGTTGTTATTATTGTAATGAAAAACAGTTTAATTCAAATTTCATTTAATCCGAAGCATTAAATGGTCTTAAGCAAGGCTTAAAATTATCTATTCATAAGAAATATTTAACTTCTTTTCGAGTTTATCAAAGGATTATTAGAGCAAACTGAACAAATTAAACGTCTTGCGAGAAAAACTTTATAAAATTCGATTAAATATTGAATAATCACTTAAATTAAAAATAATTTGCTTTGAATAATCTCATATATGTTATTAAACGTAATACATTATTTTGCAATATAAATTATGATGTTAGATTATTTGTTCTAAGTCAGTACAAATAGCTAAATTAATATAATTTAAAACATATGTTCTTCTGATGAGAGAATAAGCCAAAATAGCTATAGAACCAATTATAGAATAAAATATTTATTCACCTTATTATAATTATCATCGCTTTATTAACGCATGACTTAAAACTTCATTTTATTTAAAACCTGATATTTTTTTTTTAATGAATTGTATAAAAATATAACGAGATTTAATACCTTTTGTAATCATGTTATCGTACGTTTTTTTAACACGTTCAACATGTTAAAAAATACAAATTAATTACATTTTAGCAACATACAAAGAAAACACATTACAATTATAACTGTGCGGCATACGTTTTGTTCACCAAATTGTAAAATAATGATACTTGCCCTAAAAAATCTTTTTTAACCATTTGTTTATCTTTCATTTTCGTAATGTGCTTAAATTCAACACAATTTCAAATTGCTAAATATGTTATGCTTTGATATTTAACATTTACTAAATTACATTTATAAACAATTATCTCATTTTCCAAAAAACTAGTTTTAATCTTTAATATCATTTTAACAAAGTCTACGGCATTTTTTTCTGAATGTCACTTTTTAAATTTTATTTACAAAAAAGTAATGTTATTGAATATTGTTTTATAATCCTAAAGAGTTACGATATTTTAGTGGAAAAAGATTAGCAGAAGAACATTAGGAATCTTTTAAGAAAATCACCGTATTAGTGGAGACTTCACCCCATCTTAAGCATTCTGACATTAACAGCAGAATTTAGTACTTATTTTTATTTTGCCGAGTCCCTAAGATTTATTTACTTTGTTTTATTTTTTTATGTTTGCAGAGGATTTTAAAATGCTAATTTTTGAACGCGGAAGCAATCAGCGGTAATTAACGCACAGTAATAAACATTCCATCCCAAATTAATTATATTACAATAAAATTTCAGTCGGTACTAACTTTTTCACATTATGTAACCTCAAAATCTGGTAAAATTTCGATGAATTGTCATTAACAAAATGTGTGCTCCACAACCAATATACATAAATAAATCCAAGCTCTTTATGTATGTTTTAAATATCTTCTTCTTTTTTGTGCGATATGTACAACTGGACATAGAATTTTCTACTGCTACCTTTAGCAGAGTTTTTTTGTTTTATTGTTAAGATAAAACCTGTTTCTTAAATTCATAGGCACAATATTTTCTACCAAGACCTCAAAATCTGTTTTTCTTTTAACAAAAACAAATACATACAATAAATACGTGGTTTCAAGTATATTTTTTTTAACAAATTCAATTTTTCAACCTTTTCCAAGTATATTTTATTATTATTAGTATGAATTATACAGCGTCCATTATCAATCATTGTATAGTAATATAATTTTGACTTTTAATATTTGTATGAAAAATAAACAAGTTTTAATAAATATGTTTAGGGTGGTAATATAATCATAAACAGTTAATTTTAAATTTTAATAAGGTCATCCTTTCGATACAAGGTTTAAAGACCTTTATTAGAATATAAATTACAAACAATGGTTTGAGTTCATGTTCCAGTTTCATACTTGCGTATAACCTTTGATTTTTTAAATACGTACATCGTGAAATACAGTTTATATTTATCATCAGTACACTTTCATTTATAATTATACTTTTCCTTTGTGACGAGCAAACAATTTCTGTTGGCATTAACATTGTTGGATTAACATTATGATAATATCAAGTGTCACGGCTAAATGGCAAAGCTTCTCGCGTTCATCGATTTTTCAAAATCAAAAATGTTATACGTGCCTGTTAACTACTGTGCTCTTTACTAAAAATTGAGACTATCATAATCAGTCTCTGGAAAGACTCTGCTCTATTCATCGATGAATTGCTAAAATTTATATTTTCTTTTTCACTGAGACAATCCGCACCACTATTTTATGACACATTTCTAAAACAAAATAATCTTTACCTGGTCATTATATATTTATTTTAAACTTAAGTAGTCTACTGACAAGAAATAAATCTCATTATTTTACTATTATTGTCATTTAAAATCACTTTAATATTTTGTATCGATAAAAATGTTTCAGGGCTTTTTTTTACAAACATTTTTCAATGCATTCAAAATATTATCAAACTATAGTCTTTAAAAAACATAAAGCAAAATCATTATTTAGTTGAAACTGTAATATTATAAAGTTTTGTATCAAAAAACACTTATTTTTCACTCGCTATTATTACTGCAAATTTATTTTTTTATCGATATGCATTTACCAAATTATTTAATAATATTAAATCCATATTCATATTATATACATTAAATCCATTTTTTGTATTATGTATATCTATGCTCCTGCGTGCTTAGAACTAACAAAACAAAAAACAATTAGGTTTTCAAAAAGCTGACGTTGTCTTACTATTAAACTAAACGAGCTGTAAGCCCGTTGCCTTCAACAGGGGGGGGGGAATTTTCGTTGCATTTTGAAATAGTCAGAAAATTAGTGGCGTGAAAAATAAATTGCAAACCTATTAATTGAATAAGCCAGAAAATCTAAACGTAATTAATTCTATGAGTAGATTTTTTAGGAATACACCCAATTATCTAAAAGAACTAAAATACACTGGGACTGCAAAACAAAATATGCAAATAGCGGATATAATAAAATATATTCATAAAAATCATAATTGAGCTGCCCTGCTGAGCTACTATATTCAATATCGACAGTCCTGCAGTATTCATATTGTATATAATATAATTTTTAGAATAATTCAAATGTTTCAAGTATGCAAACAAATATATTTCGGAAAGGAAGAAGAAGACACCTGGACATATATCGACAACCTTGACACTCAAAAAAAAATATTCTAGTACTAAAATACAGCCTTTTGGGGAAATCGGGGACAATCATACGGATAGACGGACGGCCGGACGGGCATTTTCGACTATTAATATATAGATCATGTTTAAGCACGTAGATCAAATTAATTCATTTTCCAATAAGCATCGAACAAAAAGATTCCAAAGTAACACCAAAGTCGTCATCCTCAGGCATATTTTATAAAAAAATCTTGAACGAGAGAATAAATTATGTTTTTAATAATAAATCTTGGTTTTAATTTAAATATAGGTAGATCTATATCGAGTTCAATTTCCTTTTGATCACTAATAACTTTTAAAATTTACTACATATTTTTCATGCGATACATGCTCTTCTAATATTTGATTTTTACGTCTTTTGAAGATAAGAATTCTTTCGAGAAATAAATAGTTACCGTGAATAACAAAAAATATTTTTAATAAAAAAATAAGAAAGTATATTTTTAATGATAAGCATATACATGTTGGCATAAATTATTAGTATCTTAATGTATGTCATCGTACTTATTTAAGTCTTATATAATATTTGTTAAGATAAGATTTCTTACTTAAATTATGAACGTTTATTCTATGCGGTATAATACATAAACAATTATTATGGGATGAGAAGCATAATATTAAATTAGAGGAAGATATTATTTTTATTAAATTTTTAACGTTATATTATATGCCGTTTGAATTGCCGTATGTCTAAAAAGGCTAATAACAAAGATACATATTATTGAGATATATCTACATATTGTGTGTGTCAAATAACATAATAAACCAATTGGTTGGTAAACTTTATATTTAGATATTTATTCCGGTTTTACAATAATATTGTTTACCGAATTTTCAATTTTCATAATAGCTGATAAAACGTGCATAAACAAAGTGTTTGCGAACATTGCAATGTTTTATTTTACTCGCTTACGTGTTGTCTCTTCAAAGGATTTTATTAATTCAAAAACATATCTCTTTGTATAAACGTCCATGCTATAATGTGTGGGAAAATTATTTTTAAAAAAGATCGTATTATAAATCTAATATTCTTTTTTGATTTTTCGTACGTGCTTCTGACAAAACCTCACTAATTGGAATATTTTCGTTTTATATTACAGCATATGCGATCGTTTTCTTTTGGCTTTGCTGTTTTTTAGGAAATGAGATTAATTTAAATGAACATTGTGGTTTATAATAATCACTTTTAGGCCTTTACTGTCAATACTTGGTGGAAAAGCATTATAATAATAAAAACACAATATTCTTTTGTACTTTATTTCACTTTATTTAATAGATCAGGACTGGTTTCGCTCATTGCAAGCATTTTCAACTGATAAGAAATGTAATTTAACAATGCTATCTATACAAAAATGAAAAATTGTATACAACAATTGGCTAAAAAAAAATTACCAATTACATTATAAGTGATTCTAAAATAACACAAAATTAAAGTCTTTAACACATCTAACATATAATTAAAAAGTCATCCAAGATTAATAAAATTTAGAGTGGTGACTGAAAGTAATTACAAACATAATTACAATTTGGGTTTTTTTTTTTTGACAAAGTGATAAAATGCTACATTAATAAAGTGAATAGGCTTAATGATAGTTTCCTGCTTTTCCCCGTTTCCAAGTAGTTGGTGTGAGTACATACTTAAACAAAATCGACAGCCAAGAAAATTCTGAAAAAGGAATTTTTTCAGAAAGGAAAGACCATATCAATTCTAACAAAAGAAATATATTTATTTTTAATATATATAAAAGAACAGTTGTCAATAACTGTCATTCATTCTCTCACTGTTGAATAGAGTAGAGATAGAAAGATTTGGGTGAAAAAATACTTAGTTGAAAACTAGTAACTCTAGTTACGTCTGTCTACTCGATTGGATGTGTAGAAAGATAATATTTAAATATCACAAACATCCATAAAAGACATCCATGAAATCTTTATTGGTCTAGTCGGTGAGAGCTTTTCTCTAGCAATCAGGACGGTCTGAGTTCGAAAGAAAATTCGGAAGTCAATTTTTAAAATATCCATTAATATACAATATCTGTTTCTCTTGAGTTGATGTGACTTATAAAAACTCTTGTCGAGCTACTAAAACTATGAAAAAACAATTACTGCATAATATGTATAGTTACATAGAATGAACACAGTTTATTTCCTTTCTTACTGTCAAATACTTGCAAGAAATTTAAGTAACAGCGTTAGGCTACAAACACATCATTAGAATTTAGAAGTTTACCTTAACTACAAGGAAGTTAATGTGTTTACCTTAATAAAAATTTAACCGTTCCAGTTAAGTTTAGTGCATCACAGTTACGTTCAGAATTACCCAACATAGTTAAGCAATAGTTTCCATTAAAAATATATTGCGCTGTTAAAAACACAGTACGTTATTATTTTTCAGCTTCACTGGCATATTTTTTTACACAAGATACATTTTATTAAAAAGTAATTGAAAGATGCTTGATAGATATAAAATAACTTTAGTTAATAATAGTCCTGATCAAGAAAGATTTTAGACAAGGTGAAACTATGTCTTCTGATAATGTAGTGCTTCTCATGAGAGGAATCAAAATGTGAGAAAATAAAAATACGTCAACAGTGATAAAAAAAAAATCAATGTTTATATGCAAGGATTTTAAAAATAATTAACATACATACTTCAAAAAACACATTTTCGTACAATCGTGTTCCACATTTTTAAATAAAGAAGTGCTTTGCTTATCGCAAGCTTTATCGATTTATCAGTTGATAATGCTCAAAATTGACGTTCCGGAAAAAATTTAAAACGTTAAAAATATTTTTAAAAAACATAAAAACCAATACATACACTTATATTTAATATGGGCTCATTAAATGTGAAGTGAGCCAAGTGGTGTTTTATAAAAAGCTATGTATGATGCGTTGTAATTAGGGCATCCAATCCCGGGATCCCGTTCAATTTTCTGATCCCGAAATCCTGGGATTGACACGGCCGCGATCCCGGGATTACGGGATTGAGACATTTTGAGCAAATCCCGAAAATTGACACGAAATCGGCAAATTGAAGATTTCAAATTCTTCGGTTAGCTAAAAAAAAAACGAGATTTGGAGATAATCCGGGGGAAAAGTATAGCGTATTGAGGATTTCAAATTCCCCGGTGAACTAATCGCAATCCCGGGATTGAAAATTAATTAATCCCGAAATCCCAGTATTAGAAAAAGGCTCCGGGATTGGATACCTTAGTTGTAATATTCTACACGTCTTAGAGTATCGTAAAAGTGAAGCAACCTCAGTTTATACACATTGCAATAGTATTATCTCTGTAAAATAAAGATATGCAATCCACCAAAACACCAATTAATAAAGACGTGATTGTACTTAAAATTCCATGATTTTTTTTTACCATTTTACTAGTTGGCTCATTTCACCTCTCGAGGGCATGCATATATTTTATAATATAAATTAAACAACACACTCAATAAGTACATTTTTTTATCGTAAAAAAATATTCATATTTATGTCAAATTTTTCAGTTCTCGATTTTATAATAGAAATATCGAGCGCTAGCCACTGGACAACTTTGCTCGAAACATAAATATGTATCTCCATTTAATCTGCAAAGCATGTGTTGATCTTTTATTTGCATATAAGCACTGTTTGCGCTCTCTGTTAAATCCACTTTTATTCTACGAGGGTTTAGCAACTCTAACACTTTCGAATTAATCGCAAAAGTTTGGCTTGAATTGCTTTTACTAGCTATTATAATGAAGAATGTCCATTATCTGTAAAGTTTGCAATGATGTTTCGCTGAGCCACTTATCACTTCAGACAACCCGAAGATAGGCAGAATGGCTTAAGACTGCATTCTTGGATATCATAAAGTGATAATCAAATCTGGTTACAGCATTCTGCTTGACATTTCTGAAAAATGTTTATTTTGCATAAAAAAATACAATATAGTTTATGAAATTTTATATTTTACAGCTTTTCGAGTTTACATAAACATGGGAGATGTTCAGTTACTTTTATTTAGTATAGAAGGTTCGAGGGTTTCAATATTTTTAGAATATGGTTGAGACTTAGGCCAAAAAATTAAAAATATTTGTATCTATGACTGTATTTGTATCAAGAACCTCCTTCCATAGACCTAGTATAATTTATTTTAAGATAATATAACTTCCTTCATTAATGACTTGTAAATGTCTGAAATACCTTTTAAATGCAATGCAAAACTAATTGCGCTGGGCGAATCGGTTTTAAGACTGAATTGTAATTATGGCCAACGTGTTGTGCAACGAGATTAGTTGCGCGGGCCAATCCAACAAATGCACGGCATAATTTGTCACATTTGTTTTTTCTTTTGATTTGCACAGTTAAAATATTATCACTTGATTATTTACAAATAAGTTTTAACTAATAATTGTATAAAATAAATTGCATAACTTATTATATTTTTTACATTAAATAAAATCAACCACAAATTAATAAAATAAGCAAAATAAAACAAATAAAATCAGTCGTTTCTTAAAACGAATTCTTTTATATACTTCATTTACATCAGTTTCTTGTTATGGTTGGCTGCATATACACAACGGGTAGTGGTGGGTAATCAATTCTTTAAAATCTAAAAAGATGTATTTTTACTGAAACGTTTCTATTTGTTTGCAGCATATATTTAATTCTGTTATTTATCTTTTAACGTTATGATTTACTTTTCCGTATTATCATAAATGGCAAAAAATAATAAAGAAAAATTGTAGGTCCAATATTAATTTCTTCAGTATTTTTTATAGAAAAATGAATGGGCGTAACAACACATGTATCATGGCACGTTTGAAAAATGTGTAACATGTTTATGTTAAAAGCTTTGAAAGTTTAGTTTAAGAATATATTTAGTTAGAGAAAATTCATTGCGAAGTGGTTTATCCTGGATAATTTTTGTATAACATACTTTTGCCGCCCACTACAGTAAAAACTTTCTGACAAACAAACAATGCGCCATTTTCAGACGTTTGAACGCTAATTTGATACAAAAAAAGACTTTAGAAACAAAATTAGATTAAAAACATATCCATAGTAATGTTCTTATACGAAGTGTTAACGAGGTCATATCGTAAACATTTTAAGCCATACGAAATAAATCGTCAAAGAAATTGGTTTGGTAAATTTCATACTCTTTTTGACGACATAGTAAAAAATAACAAACGATTCCAAATGTATTTTCGAACGAAAAAATTGCAGTTTGAGGAAATACATGTATATTAAAGATGACATCATTAAAAAGTATACACATTTATAGTGAGAATAATCATACGCGAGAAAACCAGCAATAATTCTTAGGTAAGTAAAATACACAACAACATTATTTATTGATACACAAAAAATCTAGCTTAAACTTAAAAACTTATTCGTATAAAAATGACAACCTCTGAAGTCTAATATGTCGAATGTATCTACAAAAAATAACAACACCTTCAACATCACTCGTCGAGCGTTCGACAGCAACTGACGCGTGTAATCACGTGTTGTCAGGCACACACTGGTCATAAGATGTCAGGTCGGGTAGGCTATTAATCCCCCCCACCGTCAACACGCATATATTGATTGCTTGATTCGCGTGGGGTGTGAGCGTATGGCGTGGCGTCGGGTGTTAACAGTACGTTCCTGTTCCATACAATACAATGGCAAATGGGTAGCTATGATCTCATCCAACACGCTTACGTGTCGTCGGGTGTTGGCAGTGTATCTTTGACTCAACCTTGCATTTTTGAAAATTTTCTAGGGTATATAATTCGGACTGAACTAGTTTTTTTTAACAAATCGTTCTCTCCAGGCTCCCTAATGCTCATCATGACTGAAACCGGTTCTGATCATATATATATAAAATATAGAATTAGCACAAAAGATTATTTTATATTTTAAATACATATTATTTTATAATATATAATGTTAGGGACATTGTTGCTATAATCAAACTAACTCTCCTAAGAATTAAATCTTTGATTTTTAGATGTAATGTTTTCAACTTCGAAAGGAACAGTTTAACCTAAAAATCTTTCTGGATAATGGTTTTTTCCACAAAATAAAAAACCAACATTCTAGAAATACAGTCAGTTTTGCCAAATTAAACATTTGAAAATTGTATTTAAATCTAAATGAATTTCTTACTTTTACTTCTTCAATGCGCTTAGCTTGAGATATTTAAGAAGCTATCTTACTTTCGCCTATAATTTCGTTCTTCTATTTTGTAAAAAAAAAAAAAACAATTATTGTTTTCTCAAAACAATGAATGGTTCATTTTACAAAAAGAAGAAACTTCATTAGTATAACGGCACATCAACTGAAATAATTATATTAGACAATGTGCACTTTTTCTATCCTTTCAGCAAAAGTAAGTAGATAGACAATGCATAAAAGTTTTCTTCTCAATTAAGAATTCCGGACATTTTATATTTCCCCTTGTGTATAGAAACAATACAACTCCTGCCCGGCTATCACCCTACTAAAAAAAGCCTTCACTCTTTTTATTTGTAAGCCTTTCGGGCAAGACAGACAAATTGCCTCGTGTCAAGCGGAATCTCCAAAAGGCAGACGAATTTGTCTAAGCAACTGATATCCTTTATCAGTCTTAACGGTTTTTTTCCTCACCAGAACACCGAACCACGAGTACCAACTATTTAACGAACAATGTAGAAACATTATTTTAAATCAACTTTTTTGTACACTAAAAACTAAAGACAGTTTAACTACCAGAAACTGTGAACCCACATAAATTTGGAAGCTTTGGAACAGAAGACTCGACGAATTTATTTGACCTCAGAAGTATATTATAATGACAAAACAAAAGTTTTCGTTTTTTGACCAACGGGTTAATAACTTTTACAGTATTTGTATATTTAAAAATCTGTGCATTTATATTAACCACATTTAACGGCAGATCAGAGAATTGTTATTTTCCAGTAGTTTGTCTGCGTATGCTATATGGAAAAATTAACATTCAAATAATAAGCTTTTTTTGATGTCTGATAATATTCACTCTTTTAAAATATGTAGTCATTTCTATGCAACGATCTTAACAGATTGCTTTTTAATGATAATCGAAACTAATGATCAAGCATAATTTCAAATGCTTACTTTGATTCTGTATTTTTTTGGGTTATTACTATCCTAATTAACATTGAGCGTCATTTACATCAGTGCTTCCCAAACTTTTTCATTCCACGGACCCCTTAATCTGTGGACCCCCGAATTTTTTTTTCATGTTGAAAGAATAAAAATTTTCGTGGACTCCAGGTTGGAAAACACTGATTTACAACAACTCAATAGCGAAATTAAACTTTTAAAGTTAGTGATAATACTTTTTTTCGTACATAATATACACGATAAAAACATTTTACTATGCGTTAGGTCAAGTTCATCCGTGCAATTAAGCACCTGAATATTTTGAAAGGCGAAACCTGGGTCGTTAGTGACAAACTGTATGAAAATTTACAAATTTTGTAATGTTATCGATAGAGTAAATCCAGTTCTGTTTTTAGATTAATAAGGTTATCATCATGTTTAACTCAAAACCCAATTATCGTATATGATATTAGTGTTTTACTGTTAATCAAACAAATGACTTTTGACTGTTTTTTTTAATTTTGTTTTAATCTTAAATCACTAAACAATATTTTATAATGACACTCATCTAATATGTAACAGTTAAAAATGAACTAAGATATAGTTGTATCATTTTAAAAGTGTAGTAGTTTTTACCAAATGGGTATTAATAATTATTAAGGCAGTAACTACTTGAATAAACGGCCATTTACGTTTATTATTAATTCTTGGTTACTATTTACAAAAGAGATCAGTAATATGGTAGGCAAGGCAAGTAAACAAGTCAAAGTAAACTGGCCAATATCTTTCAATTACTAAATATTTAATTTTTGAAGAATAGCCAAACATCCTGACGATTTTTATAAATCACTAACAATTTATTTAACCTACTTATAAATAATAGTGTAATAAAAACTTATAAAGGCTTATTTAATTTAACGTAAACGTCACTCAAAAAATGAAAATATTTTTTTTATAATATTATATATTATCATGAAGTCAAAACTATAATATAACTTCGTAAATTATGAATACTTAATATGTATTTTCTGAAAAATGTATTTGGATTTTAAAAAAAAATCTTTAATGAAATATTTACAGTTAATTATATTTTCTAGAAATTTATTACTCCAAGAAGTTGTCTCGTACATAATTAAGATGAAATAAACTTTGCACAAGATTAGTAAGTAAAGTTACCCTTCTACTTAAAAATCTTTTCCGTTCTTGATTTTAGAATATGGTCGTTAATTGAAAGCAATCTCACTATAAAAGCAGCTAATTGAAGCTTCTGCTTACAGATTATTTGCATCCAAGCTTTTGAAAAAAGTATTAAATAAAACTGTCAACGCCTCTGGGCATCGCATCAGCGCTGAACTTTTTTTCCCTTTTTTTATTCTGAAAATAACTTCTCTGTGATTATTCAAATGAGATTTCTTTCACCCAACTCGTCTTTCTTGCAAAGGAGACTGCAGTTTTGTTTTCTTTAACATAATTAATTGAAAGCTTCTTATTTTTTCTTTCGAATAATTAAAAAAATTAAATAGGTTTTAACTGATCTAATAAAAATTGCCGTTCAAATTTAAATGAATAAAACTTTTTTAATATCTGTTAAAGTCAGTCTTTTATTTTATTTTCTATCAGTATTTTTATCAAATACTCAGGATGATCACATTATTTATTATTTTAATTTGTTTTAAGAAAAAGCAAAGCAATATTAAAGCATTTAATGTCTAACTTCAGTTTTTTTACATCCTTTGAGCAATAAGTACTGAGAATATTTTTTGTTCAAAAGAACAAAAATTCGTAACAAAATGGCTATTAATAAAAAAATCTTTTCACTTAGATTTCTTTTTATTTTTGAATTCCTACTATTGTCAATTTTTTACCGTTAGAAATAAAGAGACAGATTTTATACGTTTGCATGCGTATTCACTTATGCTGCTATTTCTTACGAATTAACTAAGAAAACGTCCAAGCTGCCATAGTAACAATAATATAACCGATTCATAGTTTACACATATTACGCAAAAAAAGTTTTTATCTATAAATTAATTAAAAAGAAAAATTGTTTAAATAAATGAAGTCAAAATTGGACGATTTTTGATAACTCCAACTATACCTTAAGTACTATAAATCTACAACTACAAAACCATCATTCTGGTCATATTAACTATTTCATATAATACTTTGAGAAATCTTCAACAGTTTCATAAATTATTTACGCCGTTTGAGTTCACTTCGAGGTAAGTCATGAAACTTTTCTCGCTGATACATAATCTATAAATTGTATTTCTTTCACAGTGAAGTGGCTGACAGACGGGAGGCTGCTCGTTTTGTTCATGACTTACTGTTTATTTTTATTTGAAAAACATTTTCTACTTACAAACAATTTGTTAAATAGTGAATCAACTTCATTTGAAACATGTTAAATAAATGTCGTAAGATGTTGTTTTTATTATTCATTAGTATCATTGTACTTTTCGTTAAAATGTGATAAGCCAATAAATTATGCATTCGATTACAATAATATAGACAATGTAATCATATTATATATCGTATAGGATTGAAAAATATATAAAAATGAAATGGTTTTATAAAAATTTGTCTTTGCTCGCAATGACATTTTCCTTCTTCAATATAACGTGACGTTCAATTGTATTCATCCAAGGATCATTGTATTTATTTTGAGATTAATTAAAGGTTTTCATTATACCCTTTATAAAGTATTTAATATGAGATACAAACAACGCAAATTTTTCGTATTTGTGTCTAGTATTTTGAAAAATTTAAATTATTTTCACGCATAAAAGCTGAACTAGATTGTTTTGCGATAGTGTTAATATGTTGATACTTACAAAGTAAATATGTATACTGTTTCTGTGCTTAATATTTATTCATGTTTTTATGTGTTAGGTAATGTTAAATATATATTTCATATACAAAGAATTATTACTCACTAATTTTCAAGCTTGTAGTGTGTTTTAACAACAGTGTGTTTTATAGTATCTTCCCCAAAATACTCCAAAGTCAGATTTAACTTATGTGTGTATCTGATAATTTAAATCTTACCGTATTTTATGTTATGACTTTTTGTGTTACCTATAAATTACCTATAAATTTTTTCAATTTATCCTTTTATAAAACCTACTTATTTTAACGGTTTATAAAATGTGATATAAAAGGGGTGACCACAAAAATGTTATACAAAAAAAAATATAATTATTAACAATAATTTAAGTGAAAAAATCTTGAAATAAGGAAAAATATAATATGTTCTTTTATATCAAAACTAGCCGGTACCCGGCAAACGTTGCAATGCCACTCGAAGAAAGAAAGTGTTTATGTTTTAATTGTGTATATTGAAGTACATGCTTTCCTTTTCTGTCTGTTTGACGTTTACTGCTGATTGTCTATGGTACAACACACGCGCCACCTACTGTAATTCAATTGTACTATAACCTTCGCGCAATTGAAAGCATACGTTGTCAAAATGAACTGTATGGCAGACATACAAACATTGTTTTTTTATATATAAGATTTATAACCTTCCCGGAACTGCAAGCAAAAAGTTTGTAAAAGTGTTATTGCAATCGGGCGAGCGGTGTGGCAACGCATAAAGTACGAACAAACAAACATTCATTTCACTCTGGTCATGATTGTGTGACTTTTATTTCATACGGTCAGTCTTTTTTCGAATTCGAAATTATTGTTCTATGATTACCGTTTCTAAAAAGATGTGCCTCACTAAAAAAACTGCCTAAAACAAATATAAATAGCAAAAAAACATAAATTAATCATTAATTAATGTTATTGTGTTCTTACTGTTAATAATCTGTAGTATATGGGAACCTTAAAAATATGAATTCCAGAATATAAGATATATATTTATTCATCTACACTTATTTGACTTGACACACCTAATAGATTAAAACCTCGTTCAAAACGACTTTCAAACCTAAAACGTATAATCAATGCATGCATAACCATCAAAATACGCATTTACATATAATAGTTGACAAAACATAATAAAAGAAATTGTACGTTATATAAACACGAAACATTCGTTTACTAAGCGTCAGTTCAAGTTCATTCGTACACTTGAACGCCTGAAGACGCCGAAAGGCAAAACCCGGGTCGTTAGTGACGAAATCTGTGAGAATGTACATAATTTGAACGATTCAAATTTAATATTGAAATTCCACCAAGCACTTTCAGTCGAAATCTTAAATTGTACAATATTCGTTGACCATCATGAAAATAATCACTTAAAACTCTCTTAGTTAATAATTTCGCATTCGACATTATATAAGAACATTTAATAAGAGACAAACCGTTTAATATAAATATAGAATGCTTTTCCATCAAGTATTGTCAATGGACACGGTAATTATGGACGTAGCAGTTTGCGCATAATATCTCTATTCACATGCATTTAAAAATAACCATAAAATAATGGCTTACTAACGTTATGTAATATAATTCACAATGTACTTTTGCTGTCAAATATCACGAAATATTTTTTGACGTTCTATATATATAGTATAGTATTAATTGAAGTGAAAAGAGTACAGTTTTCAATTCCAAATAAAAATAATCTAAGAACATCGCATAAATAACAAACAAACAATCACACCTAATGCACAAAACACATTTAAATGTAATGTCAATATTTAGACCATAGATTTGACAGCTATGAAATCGAAACAATCGAACATCAAATTTTAATTGTCAAATCAAAACACAATGCCGCCGTTCGAACGAAATTCAAATTCGAACGGCGGCCATTTCTGTTTTGGAATACTCGAGAGTTTGACTGGTAAAAAACATTGAAATCTACGAATAGTTTAGTTTTTCGACACTGTTTGTTAATTTGAATGCGCTTATAACCTTTGCGGAAGAGCAAGCTAAATTATTGTCGAAGTTTTATCGCAATCGGACATGTGGCTTTCGAATTCTTAGACGCCAAAGATTCAAAAACATACAGACAAAAATTCATTTTTATATACATGTATATAAGATTGAGCATTAAAACCAGCCTTTCATCACAAACCACTTATAGCTTTACCGTGAGATATTAAATTAATGCCTTTAGTCAATATAGTTAAGCTATTGAGGAATTATTGAGTTATTTCTTATTCAGTAATTCGGTGACAATTAGGTCATGACTTATATATGAACCTTCTAATAAAAACATTTATATTATGATTAGTGCCTTCAATCAGTAAACAAAAATCAAGTTTTCCCATAAACATTTCTACCGTCTGTCTCCACCCATAAAATTAGATTCGTAAACATAGCATAATATTATTTATTACTTTTTGATGTCAATGGCTATTTCCTCTTATATCTCGTATAATTGTTAATTCGACTTTCGACGACTCACTGCGATAGGAAGAAAAATTGCTTTTTTATTACATTTTTTATTGAAAGTTATTCGAGTTTTATGTTACAAATTGTATTGATTGAACTCGGTATCTTCGAGTACAGACGAGAAAAACTTTTAGTAATCTGTATTAATGATCCTATATACTTTTCGATGTACCTTTTCCGGTAACTAATGCCAAAACGTTTTATTTTAAGATTTATTTATTGCAATCTTAACCTTATGTAAGATACATATTCGAGACGTGGCACAGCAGAAAGCTTTGTTGGTTTCTGTGTCGTATTTTACAGGCTCAATTCTCAGTACGAACTGCATTTTTTCATCAATTAAAAAATCGCGTAACAACGAGTGAATCGCGTTAAATCAAAATCATGTAAAAAATAATCGCGTAAAAAAGATTGCGCGTATATCAAAATAATATGTTTTCAATACAATTCTCAAAAAACAGAAAATTAAATTAAGACACCACTGTTAGTTTATTTTTCTTATAAATTCCATAACAAAACATTTAAATAGTTCGTATAACAAAACTCAAGTATTAAAATGATATTATTTTAAGATGCGTAATAAAATTCTATTATTTTTTCCAGATTAAAATAAAATGATTACGTAGATTGAGATTTATCAATTGAATTTCATAACCAAAAATTAATTTATTTTTTCTCTGGAGTTACGAAAACATTTCTAAATTAAAATTTACGTCAAATGATTTGGTAATATTTTTATGTCTCTCTCGTAGTAATGTATTAATGTAGTCACAAATGGTTATATTATTAGATACAATTGTATATTTTTATTTATTGGCGTCATATTTTCTACAATAAATAATCTCCCTCAGGGAATAACGAAAAATATTTTGACGACCTTTAAGCTGACGATAAACCTATTAAGATTATTTTGGAAACTATAAAAATATCAATGACACTTGACAATTTTTTTGGGTCCATTACTATTTCCTTAAATATTATAATTTTGTTTAAATTACAAAATTTAAACAAAAATATTCAAGGTTTGCTAACATTAATGAACATTACTAAAAAAAAATTCGTAAAAAAAATATCTAACCACCATTAGTAAAAATTTTACAAAAATTAAAAATAATTTGTATTTTTTTTTTTAAATATTTCTAGTGGGTTCAAAATTAACATGTTGCAATGTATTTCTTATTGCAAACAGAATATTTTATATTCACTATTTAGTAATTACTAACTTCTTACCTTCCCTTTACGGTAAATTGTATAGATCCGCGGCTGGCAAAGTCGTTGTCCGCGAGAGAACGTCGGTGGTCTGCGGAGAAATGTGGATTCTTTTTAAAAAAATATCCACAGCAAACTACTAACAAAACAAATTACAGACTAATAACGATTCAACATGCATGAAATCATCTCAATCTCGGAAGAAAGTGTAATTGTTAGGATTTAAAGAAGCCTTTTGTGTGCTTGATTTATAACAGTTATGTTCTTTTATTCGATTATTATTAAGATAAAATCAGTACTTTATATTATATTTTGCTTGGACTAAGATTCGAATTATATAAACCAATATATAATGTAATTTAGAATTATTTTCATTATTTACACTTCCATAAAAGTCGTGTACATAATGAAAAGTTTACATAGTGAAAATAATTCTAAATTAACGCTGAATTTCCATCAAGCACCTTCAGTAAAAATTTTAAACAATATATAATGAGTGAAAAATGGTAAAAGATTTAGGAATTAGTACAGTCTCGCTCGTTAAAAACTCAAGTCTGCCAATACTATCAAGCGTATACTTGAAGACATAGTCAAAAATATTAAAAATCAAATAATAAAAATAGATTAAAAATTCATCATTTCATTCAATTCAACTTGACGAATCTACGAATATAACGAAAATGCACTCTCCTTTTGTTTTAAAAGAGCTTGGGGGTGATTCTTTCATCAATAATACGAATGCTTCCTTTTACGGTATTCACTCTCAACACTTGGTTGAAAGACAATTTATTCAAAAAATTAACACTCTTTTGTAATCTACATATATTTAATATGCTTATCACCAGTTTCGTTCATAACGAGAATTTTTAACTAATAAGTATATCGCTCTTTTAGTGATCACACTTAACTTAATTATTCTTTGATGCTATTGCATATTCGTATCATTTATTTATATGAGGTAATAAACATTTTAGTTATAGTCAATTTAATGTCACTAATTCATATTTTGTTTCTCATTTTCATTACCAATCGTTTGTTACACCCTAAATAATTATACACAGCTTAGTATAAATAACACTGAATTAATGTATATTCTGTCTGATCGATAGAAAATGCTCGTCATGCGCGAAACTGGTCCTGATCATATTATGTTTGTGTGAAATTAGTAAAAAAGAGTGTTTAATGTTTTTTAATATTAATGCTTTAAAAAAATACTTTATAATTGAATCCCCGAGAGTTGAAGTGAGCCAACTAGTAAAGTGGTTTTTTCTTGGACTTTTAAGTATAATCACGTATTTATTTGGTGTTTTAGTGGATTGCGTATTTTTATTTTACGGAAATAACAGTATTGTCATGTGTATCTGAAGTTACTTCACTTTATGATACTTTAAAACGTGTATCGAAAGGCTTCTAAAATATTTTTTCTAAAATACCACTTAGTTCACTTCACTTAATACATTTCACTGTTATCAAAACTAAAGCTTTTGTCTGATACTTAGAAAAAATACAGTAAAACAATGTTACTAAATATGTTCAATTGTTTTAGACTCATTAAGGGTACTTCTGAGAAGATCGACCGCTTTATGGATAATATTGCTACTTATAATATTAATAATAGGGTACTCACAATGAATCATTCTCACTGAATCATTAAATGTATTAGCAAATATAGTCTCGAACAAATAAATGTTATTAATGTAAATACTTACGCCATTTAAATACTAACTATGTATTCACTAGGATATATTAAACAATTACATAACGGCGTGGTTCGATAAATGATAATAATATTAACGTTAAACATTTTATAGAAGAATTAAAGCCTTCCAAACTTTCCGTTAATACAAGTGTTAGTGCTGTGAGTGGTTAAAATAATCCACATTTTTTATTTAAACTATGAAATCATCTTCGGAAAAAAGCCGCAATTCATGCATGCCACCTAGGGTTTGCAATATACCGTCAAATTGTAATTACCGGTAAACGGTAAATAATTCCTCCCATTTTTTCTACCTGTATATTGGTAATTTACCAATAAAAGAAAAGAATGAGATCATTAAGTATGTGACTACGTTACAGCCGAATCCATTTAAAAAACACTTATTTCTACATATAATGGGGATAATGGGGGTGAGATGGTTTGATTTTGTGAGGAATTCAGAGAATTTGTAAAAGTATAAAGTAAAAACTACGAACGATTTGTATTTTTTCATCATTTTGAAAAAACGAGACAAGTTTTTAGACGAAATGAAAAAAACACAATTTTAAAAGAAATAAATAAATCATTTTGAGCTTTAGATGATGAATGATAATTTATTTGTTTTATTCTAAATCTTTATACATATATTTCGTTTGATGTATGTTACTACAATATGTATGTTTGTATTTAAATATTTGTCAACTATATAAATTTTCAAATTAACCATTTAGGTGTCAGCCAAAATATTAAAATACTATATCGCCTTTTTTCAACCAAATAAAAAATGTATAAATTGTCTTTCGATAAATAAGACATAAACGTTCAACCCTAATAGAAATACAATACAAGACATAACATAACATAGAAAACGTTGTTTATTTACTTCTTTTTCTACCTGGTAGATAGGAGACTCTAGTAGGACATTTTATATTTTACGATCACACTTTGCATTTTTATTTTCCTGTCATTTCAAATAAATTTCGTGCTTCATTTGATGGTATATGATGGAGGTTTATTGCTATATTGGGAAGGTATTTATTTTATTGAAACATAAACTAAAATTCAGTAGTCATTTTAAATGTCGACTTCAGTCAATATTGTACACCACAGATAAGCAATTGATTTTTATAAAATAATCCAGGTATAGTTAAAGTTATAAAAAAAATAAAACGTTTCGACTCAAAAACAGATGGTCAACTATATTGAAAATCTCAAACATACATATATTGCAAAAATATTAAAAGGTTAATAGTATATATTGTGACAGTATTGCATTTAAATTTATTTAGCATGATATTGTTTTTTTATTTTGGTTTGGATGACTGATGAAATAATGAACTTGCAGAGACAGGTCAACTTATCAACTCTTTTTCAAGCCCTTCTTTTTTTCTTCTGCTATAATTTTATTTCATAACTCAAACAAAGCATTCATCCGAATGTCCGTTATCGTCATTCAGTTTACCTGAATATTGTATATTGACATTATTATTGACAAATATTATGTATTATAGCAGTGATTTAAAAAAAAACAAGGTGCCGGAACTCACTTCTTGTCAAGTTTTTGACTAAACACTTTTTTCTAATCCATATCTGTACCCAAAGTAGAGCATATGGCTTCCTAGCGGAGGTATCTAAACATTTTTTTTTTCACTAGAACCGCTTGTTACTAAACTTCTCTTTTTTTTAAAGATAGTAAAGATAGGTTTAGTACAAGACTAGTGACTAGCTAATTGCTCTTGCTTTTCCCCTTAATTTTGGAATAAGAAGGGTGAGAATAACTTTTTTACATATCACAAACGCCAATTTCTCGTTAAAATATAATTTAGAAACCAGCTAAAAAAATATATGTTCGTATTGTGACTCGAACATGTGAGATCTGTCACGGCAGCATTATCTTACTTTGAGCAACTACTGGTCTACGTATTTTATAGGATTGAACAGTGTCAAAGGTAGTCCGACGATTTTAATGAACAAAGGAGACGAATCTGATGCGGGTGGAATCCGCGTGACACAACAAACACTCCAAATCACGCATTAGCTCCCAGATTTTGGACATAGGGCTAAAATAAAAACAAAATGCTGCGAATATTGATTTGAAACAATAAATATGCCAAGAAAAAGGATGCTGGAAAGCCGTTCCACCACGTTAGATGGTAAAAAAATGCCTAGAATTTCTTTAAAAAAATATAAATAAATAATTATTTCACTTGACATTCACAGCTCTACAAACTAACATTTTACGTATTATTATAACATTATTTTTCAATTAATATTGGTATTCTTTTAAACTCTAGTCATAGTATTTTCATGAATTATTTTGCGATAAAGTTCAAGTTTGCAGAAAAATTCGCAAATCAGGTTGTTTTTTTATAAAGGTAGCCTAGTTTAAATACACGAAGCCTCGTGTCTAGACAATTCTGAAAATGAAATATTTTTCCATTTCGCGGAAATCTTATTACCCCAAATACTTTCCCGTGAATATGTATTCTCATTTTAGTATGTATATATTTAAAATTAAAAATATTTCATTACTGCTATTTGCTTTATTATTTAACTGAATCACCACCCTTTTATCCATGACCGCTCCCAATGTGAAGCATATGGGCTTCTAATGGAGGTATCTTCAAACTTTTTTCTACGAGAACTGTGTGTTTTGACACTAAACATTCTGTTATTGCCTCTCGGCATCTTCAGTGGATGAACCTGCACTGACAAAACAAAACACTGACAAACAATTTAAAAATGGTTCGAAATGGATGGCTATGTTAATTTTTCCTTATTAAAAGGTCAAATAACACATTCAAAAACAGATTCAGCTGGATGATTTTACTGTATAATGTTTACTTAGTTATATTATATAAAAGATTATTTAAACAAAAATATACATTTTTCTTTCACCTTCGTCATTGAAACATTTTTTCTAAGACAAACATTTTAAACAAGCGTTCAAAGGAAAATAAACTGAACATTATAACTAGATTCCCATGTACTCATATTTGATACATGATTTATTTTAATTGTTTGTGTTTTCTTAAAAAAAAAATGTCGATTTACTCAAAATTAGTTGATTCAACGAACGTTTTTTTTCCTTAGTAACTATTTACCTTTAATTCAGTTAGAAACACACAAATATATTATTTTGATCTCTATTTTGTTCTAAAAGATAAATCGTATTACTATCACCATAAATTAAAAAATTACACCTTACTTGTTAAATAAATAAATAACTAAAAGTAGATGCCTGTTTTTTTAAGAATAAACTTTTAAAATCATTACCAAATGCATCTATACTTAATGATATGTGACTAAAAGAATAATCATTTTTCACCTAATATGGTTAACTCAGAGTGAAATTCTTTTTTCCGATCGCAGAGAAATAAATATATTCGCTAAAAGGTAGCATTAAGAAAAAATGCCACTCGTGAATTTAACAAGACCCTTGCATTAAGACAAATCTATTTTTCTGTCTTTTATAACGTAATTTTATTCGTTTTTTCATTTTTTTCCGATAGCATTAATTCAAGAACGGAATATTTTTTTGTGAATTCCATATCAATACCATTACTCATGTCTTTTACAATATACATTATATACTTGCTCAAAGTTATTGATTGTAATTCGATAAATTTAAAGCAAAATAAATATGTAAAGTCGCTTTACAATCTTCAGATGTTTTTTTTAAATTAAGCTTTTTTCCATTTATTAAAAAGAAAACCTTCATAGGATAATTTATTCAAAATGTTAAAAATTAAAATATGTATTCGGTAAAAAAATGTAGAAAATTAGAATTCTTTAATATTTAATCTGCAGGAAGGCAGTGAATTTCTAGTCAAATATTTTTCAGAATAAATTTAGGTATAAGTATTTAATATTTAAAAAAATACTTATTCAAGTATAGATATATATTTTCTAAGTGAGTGTTGCAATAGCGATATATTTTAGCATAAAAAATCTGAACATGTATTAATAAAAAATGACAAGGTATGTTAATTTATTATGTTAAAAAAATATATTCTATTTTTTCTATATCAAGTAGAAACTAGCCATTTATGTTAAAACGAAAAAAACTGTTACTGCATTTCTTTGTTACATAATAACATGTTGTGAAAATATCCTGATGGTAATTTCAAATCCTATCGTTTTTGAAAAATAGAACAAAGTATCTATCTTTTCCGTCATTATAAAATACTAAACAAGAAAATACTTTCAAAGTTATTCATTTTTGAAAATTTTATTACTAAGATTATACAATTTTCCAGTTTACGGCTCTCTGAAGAAATTTATGAATCTCTTTATTGGGCATTTTAACTAAAGTCTGTGAACTAGAAGCTTTCCCTGTAGATAATTGAATTATTTTTAAATGGCCACATAAAAGGTTATCTTTTAAATCTTGACAAAGAAAAGTGTGACATTAAAAAAGAAAAAGTCAATCTCCGCTTTTACTATAAAGATAATAATATAATTAAATAAGTAATTATTTTTCTATAATTATTTACACATATTAATGTTTCGTTCAGTTTAGTTATTCACAATACTATATGTAATAATTATTTTCAAATTGGTTTGAATAGTCTAAAAATATTCGCAAAATTAATTAAGCCATTGCTTAAATAAAATATTATGCTTACACTATATATTTGTAAAGATATTGTATAACTCATCTCCATCATCGGGTTGAGTACCAAATGTTTTACCATTTATAAACGCATAATAAAATCGTATTGTTTTCAGCATTTCAAAATACACATTGTAAACACACTTTATATTGATCTAGTATGTACTAAAAAAATAATAATTACATTTCCCGTGCGTGTAGATAAGGTTTATTATTCGTGTGGAAAGGAATTATTCATTGAAAAAATTACATGATCTGACAATACCTTAAGCCATTTCATCCATGATAATCTGATTTGTAAACTAAATTACTTTCCTACATAAACGTACAATTCACGGTGCGTGCTTACCTCATGGTTCAATTAATGTACCGACACATTTTTCCACCATTTTGACACTCTTATACCTCGGTGTTCTAAAATATACACGTTATTTAAAAACAATAACTGACTAAATTCACGTAAGTGTTCTTTTCTAATTAACAGTTCAAATTAAATTAGTGCAGATAATCTAATTGGTCTCCGCATTGGTCAGTTACAAAAGTTGTCTAGTGGATCAGTGGACTCTCTTTGGAGGTAGAACTATACGTCCATATTTAAATAATGTTATTACTTTTCTATTGTACTTGTCACCATTCTATTGAGAATTTCGTTATTTTACTGTCAGTCATATTAATTATATAACATGGTGCAGCTCTATTGGAAGTTGTTTTTTTCTATTCGTTTATGGATGAGTTATAATGAAAATTATAGAAAATTATGTGACATAAGACTACTTCTTAGTAAGAAGACATTTCTGTGTTCTATGGCTTAAATACTATTTCTGACAAATTCGCACTTTTTCTTGAAAAATAAATCGATAGTATGCTTCAACAGCAAATAGCTTTAAGCGACTGATTTTTGATCATTAAATCCACATTTTATATTAACTGATGGGTTAAAAAACTAACAAAGACAGGCTAAGACATTAATAACACTTGAATGTCTGTATAAAATATAACAAATTGATAAGGTAATGTGTGGGATATAATGATATGGCAGTTTTTACGGCAATTCTCATAGTGTGTTGTTGTATTTTATTTTGTTATATATTTAGGTGATATCAAGCTAGGATTGACATCATTTCAGGCAATCAAAAGTAAATCGGAGAAATTTCATGCTGATTTTTGATGAGTTTATAAATTTTGATTTAACCTTAAAAATAAACTTTTGTTTATTTTCACTTTCTCTCTAACCGTTATTAAAAACAATGAGAAGCTATTTTTTACATAATTTTATATTACTTCTACTATTCTTCCCATCTTTAAAAAATAATTTTTACCTACTTATAACTTCTTACTTTATTCAATGCACTTCTCATTATGATTTTAAAGTGATATTACAAAATGTCAGAATTAAATTTGAAAATTTTATAAATATTTTGTTTTGTTAACGCTATTTTCGTGTTAGGAAATAGTCGGTTATGTTTAGAAGTGTTATCTGTACAAGAAACATACAAAGCATTTTATTTTTCCAGGACGTGTAATAAAACCGTGAGCTTCTCCCTTTTTTTATTTGTTATTTTTCCTATAAGGTATTCCCCCGCTGGCGAAAGATCAGTAAGTGGGTCTCCCTTACCAACCTAATAGCAGTATTTTCGACGGGATGCTTCTGCAATCTAATTTAGCGAGATATGCTCGCAAAGCCGGAAAGCATAGAAAATAATTTAATGAGATCTAGTAATGCACACTTTTTTGCTAAATAGTTATCACTCGTCGAGAAAAAAATGTTTTCTACTCTAATATATAAAAATATATATGATAATTGAATTACAAAGTCAGTCTTACACGTTTTTACCATTTTCACAATCCGCACTTAATTTTAAAGGCATCTCACCAAAAATTGTTCTACGAAAACTGATTGTTATTCAAATGCTCAATCTTAAAGTAAGAATCAAACAATAATTACAGGCTCGTACATTTCGCTATGCATCATTTTCATGATCAGATATGTTTAACGGAGTCATAAATCACAGGAATCCATATTTTTTAAAAAATAAATCCTTATATAAACTTATGAAAGTGTGGGATCTAAGATAGTTGCTTACACAAACTAGTAGGCTTCTGTGCCAGCAAAATAATACCGACAGTAAATCGTTGTATAAACAAATAATATGAATATTTATTGTTGAGTACACGCGCGTTGATGTTTGTATTTCAGCTTGCTTTCAGTTCTACAATTTAAAGTATGAATTCCTAGACAAGCATTATTGTATTATTTTACCCCTAAACTTTTTTACAAGTAGCGAAAACTAAGTTTAAATACCATTTTAAGGATTTGTAGTTTTCATCAAAAACTGCGAAAAAGTTTGTGTCTTATTTGGTTAAAAAATTAAATTCTTTAAATTGCGAACCATTTATGTACGTATTGTTAAAGTTTTGCCAGCTAGCACAGAAAAACATAAGCAACACTGGAAAGCTGTAATGTAAAATCATCATTTAGTTAATAAATTCTTTAAGTTTTCACATAAAGTTGATAGTGTTTTGAGCTTTGAGCTAAAATAACTTTTAAGGTTTTAACTCTCAATTCTTGGTGGGAAAACATTATAAAAAAAAAAGAAACTTCTGTACTCATTCCACATTATTAATTATAGATCAGAACTGGTTTCAGATATCAGTTGATAATACTTTCTACAATTAGCGAAATCAGTCATGATTTAAGATAAATTATGTTGAATTAATAAAAAAAAATCAACTGCCATTTTATTTTTAAATTAGTATCTTTGTGGCCGAGTCTTTTTCATCTTTTTCTAGTCCTGCGATATTGTGAAAAAAATGTTCACATTTCGACATCTATCGATTTCTGTTTAAATGCATGGGTGTTTGTGATGACTAAAACATCTTTCCCACCCTTCCGATCCTTCAATAACTGGGCGTAGCGAGAGAGATTAGTTAACCAATAGTCCTGTCTTAGCCTTATCCTTCAATCCCTACTATTCTTTTTGAAAAAAAAATAGGTTGAGCGACTGAGTAACAAACAGTTCTCGTACAAACAATTCTGTTGAGATACCTCTATCAGGAGGCCATATTCTATACATTGAGAGCGGACATGGATTTTAAAAATATATATCATCGAAACTGTATAGTAATATAAATTCTAATATATACCTAAATAAAGTATTTTTAATTAAAGTTTAAACCTTAAAACATGATCATTAATCTATCATTCTATTCATAATCTTTTGCAACATTTATATATTTGCGGGCAGCTCAAGTTTTTTACGATAAAGGGCACAAAGGAAAACAAACTATTTATATTTATAAACTTTCGACCTAAGTGTCAGCTGGTTTAGACTGGATTGGTTAAATTTTATACATGAATCATATACGTGCAATTTGGGTCATGTGTAAATAATATTCGTTCCGAGAAATATTTTCATTAATGTTCACTGATGCGAAATAATATAATATAATATATTCTCCTTGCTTTCGGCGACGTATCACCAAGTGACTTAAGAAGCACCTGTTATTTTCCAGATCCACTGATGTCGAAATAAATCAGTCGTTTTTGAAAAAAAAAAAATTCAAACATCGTATAATTTAAGTTGATACGCTTTGATACGAAAGTTGCAAAGGTCAATTTGTCAATATATTTGCTACAACTCTCTTCAAATTTATATTTATATATTTTTTTGTAAATATAATATATTTCTTTATGCTGTCTGTATGCTATTGCATTAGCGCTATTTTTGATAGGCAATTTGCGAAATAAATCTTTAATGCAGTGAGCCAAAGTTATATTATATTTATAGAATCTTTTGCTGATCTGTCGAATATTTGTACGAACTTTTCAACCAATACATGTTTAAGAAATTTGTGTAATTGAACGATGCTGTTTCTTGTTAATTTATAATAGTTGCAGCATTATTCGGTTACACACAAATAATATAAACTAATATAAACATTGTCTCTCTATAACAAACTCATATCGGCTAATCATGAAAAAGTCACTCAAAAACCCGGTGATGAAATAATGCACAGCAGCACAACTAACATAAAATTGCACACATATGAGCCATGGATAGTTGAAGTGAACCAACTAGTAAAATGGTAAATCTTTTTTCTTTGGCTTTAAAAGTACAATCTTGGTGTTTTGGTGAATTGAATATTTTTATTTTACGGGTATTACACTATTGCAATGTGTATTAACTGAAGTTGCTTAACATGAACGATACTAACGACGTGTATAATATTACAACGTATCTACTCTTTTTTTCTAAAATACCACTTGGCTCACTTCATCTCTAATAGGCCCATTTTGCTTTAGAATTGATAAAGTTAAGTTAGGTTTGATAAGGTTTAAAAAGTCTTTTTTATTTATAAGCAACCGACAAACTCAAAGATTTCTGCGTAATCATTTTCCATGCGTGATTTAATCACCTCACAAAAAAATAACGCAACATAATCAAATCGATTCAGATATATTTGTTAGCGCTTAGAAATAAAGTATTTTGGTTTATCATTAAGGCCGAAACATATTTTTCGGTATTTGCATCGTGCAGAAGCAAATTTTAGTTTTATTTTTTTACGCTCACAAGTAAAGAATTAGAGATTGTGGCTTTAAGTTTTTCCGTTGATGTTAAATAAAACTTTACGTTTTAATTGTGTCGAGCAAGTTTATTGTAAGGACGACACTGGCATACTTTTTCGGAGACGGTTTGTGGAATAAAATTATGAGGAAAACATGCTAAGAAAGTTTTCAAAGTTGAATCAGGGTTATGTTTTTTTGAGTGTTGGGCATATATGGACTCGTTATGAAGCTAATTTCATCATTTTTTTCTACTGAAACCATTTGTTACTGAATTGCTAAACCTTTATTGCCTAGAAAAGAGTATAGATAAAAGGGAAAAGCGAAGGTGGGAATTGTGGTTAGTTCATCGTTCGTGCTTCCCATTTTTTTCCAGTTTTTAAGTCGATAAAGAGTGGAAGGGAACTTTCGGACAGTAATACAATAATTGATTGAAAAATCAATTAATGAGACTGTTTGTATAAGATTCGAGCGCGTTATCACCGTAACCTAATCCAACTAATTCGATTAGTAGACCACGAATACAAAGTTACACAAATGTTTCTGAAAAACCATACACTTTTTCACATTTAAAAAAAATACCACAACCTAAAAAAACATATTTGCTGCGCAAAAATTGCCATTAATTTTTATTAATTATGATATGTTTTCTTCATTCAAATTATCCGTGTCATATAATATTTGTCAAAACTCTGATACTTCTCTAAGTCCCCTTATTCAAAGAAAACATTGTAAAATTAATACGAATGTTTACGGGCACTTAAGATCACAGCTGTAAGTAACATTTTTGTACTCAATTTAGTTTTTTTTAAAAACAAATATGATACGATTTTGTAAATAATATCTTTTTCACATTATATTGATTGAATTGGCATTTACTTGTAAGAACTCAATTTTAATACGGTAAAAATATCAAAGTATACATTTTTTTTTTAATTATTTCAAAGATATTTCGGCGTGCGCAATCGTCAGAACTATAGTTAAAATACTTATAATATTATATTTTTACCGTATTTTCACATTCTATTTGAATATTTTATTTTTGCTGGTTAAATAATATTCTCCTTTTCTTAAAACAACGCTTTCTAGAGCAAACGTATTCACTTGTGTTATACTAAGGTATTTCTGCTATTAATTATGCATGCGACTGAGAATATTCATCATGCAACCAAAATAACTATTGAACTTTAGATTAAACACAAATATATTAACGACTTCCTGAAAATCATCGACGTATTTACTTAATACACTGATATTCCATAGATTGTGAAATTCACTTGAAACTCTCCAGGGTTTTGGGAAGACGTAGTACCAGTGTCTTAACAAATGAAGAGCCACTTTGTAATTTCTATACAAGTGACATTCATCAACAGAAGATATTTATTTATAATAAACTCAAATGTTTAATCAAATCCAGCTCACTATATCGCTTTAAGTGTCTGGGTTGATTAAGATATCACTGTAACCTTCCACGGTATGGTATGCAGTGAGTAGTTCAGGCAATAACACGATTTCAACAGAGCTAATAATATTAACATACCGCGTTAAAGCTATTGCAACTAGGTATTACACAAGTTAACTCATTAGTAAAACATGTAACGTGAAGAGACTTTCTGGAACAATATTCAGACTTGAACAACTTTCATTAAATTCTACAATATATTGACCCTTAATAGCTGACAATTCATCAATTTTACAGGAGAAGATTATTTTCCTTAAGTTCGAAAAATGATTTCCTTAAGAAGGTATTAAAGTTTAGAGGCACGAATTTTGGGTTTTTTTTGAGCTCTGTAAAAAATAGTCAAAGAAAATTTTTAGCGTCCATTTTTTTTCCCATTCGTTCATTTATATTTTAAAAATATTTAAAAAATTTAAAAAAAAAAAATTCAAAACTTGAAAAGTTATCGGCTGGTAAAGGGAAAGGTCTGAAAAAAAGGTGGTGTCCTAGCGTACACGATTTTGACCTTTCTGGTAATTTGAAAAAAAAAAATAACGGATTCTTAATTAATAAAAAAAAAGTTGCAATAGCTACTATCTCGAAGAATTTTTTTTTTTAAAAGATGGCAGCCGCTTGAAAAAAAATATTTTTTACGTTTTTTTAACAGTTTAAATTTTTTTAAAAATAGTAAAAATTAAAATTTTGACTTAAATCTGCTATGGGCTATAGAAGGTTCACAAAATTTCAAATAAATCGGTTTGGTAGAACTTGAGATATTATGTACGTCAGCTTAAAAAAAGTAGTTTCGAGAAAAACGCGTTTAAAGTTTAGAGTTTCGATCTGTTCGGTTGGACCAGCTTAGTTGCTGCGTTTCCAAAATTACTGTAACTCGGTAAATAATTAAAATTTTGAAAAATTCTTTCGAGGACATACTCTAAAATGTCTAAACTTTATGAAAATATAAAAAAGGGTCGATTTTTTTCAAATTTCTACACTAGAATACCCCTTAAGTACGGTTAGCAAATAGTTATATTATATATGGTCAATTTCATTTTTTTAACATTGTATTAGATTGACAAATTATATATTTAAGACTTTTACATTAAAGAAAAAAACAATACAATTTAATAAAGAAATTTAAAAAAAATGGCAAGGAAATCAACTGAGTAAGCTCCGACAAACTCTACTTTACTACATAAAAAATAGCATACATCGGAACTCACCCACGTACACATGGAATATGTCAACATCCGAAGCAATATTGTTAAGCACTGTTAAAGCTCTCTCCAGTGGCACCCCCATTGGAAGGCTGGTTTTACACCTTGGGAGAACGAATAATTAATGTGCATGATTCCTCAAAAAATAATCAGGAACATTTAATTTCACATTGTCAAGAATGGTAGAATGCCTATGCTAATATTATAGTAACATTGTCTGACTACTTCCAGTTCTCCTGGATCTTAATAAAATTACAAATCTTTGCTATTGTCTTATATATAATTATACATTTTATTTGTGAAGATAAATCGACTCAATGATATTTTTTCTGAAATAATAGTTGCTATGACCTCTATTATGATAAATTATTTCATTCAAAATTTTCAACAACAATAAATATCAGTGTTGAAAATACCCATCTGAGGTCGTGTTGGTTCAATTTATATTGTGGAATAATAGCTCTTTCTCACTGCAGTCTTCCTTTGTATTAATTTCCAAAACCCTTCAAAATCGTTTGATTTTAACGAAGATAGTGATTTTGGGATTTCATTTAAATTGTAATAACATCCTCACCATCCAATATAATTGGGTCAACTTTTTCAAGAACATCTTTCTCGAGCACTTACAGTGTCCGAAAGTCAGATACATAAACAACATTGTGAACTTTACTAAATTTTAACAGTATTTTTTTCCAAAACAATTTTGGGGAAGAACAACGAGCTCGTAAACCGCTTAAGATATTTGAAGACAACATACCTCAAGTGATGGCAATCTGCATAAAGAGCTCATTTCTCAGATTAATATCATTTGTTCAAAATTCAACAGAATACGGTATGTCTGGGACTTCGTGGTTTCCGAAGTGCCACGAATACATTACATGAATTGTGTCAGTTTTGCGTTACTATTGCGAGTTGTAGCACATCACAAAGCTCCACGCAGCGTTGACTGAGCTTTGAAAACAGATGCTTGTGGTGAATACCAATAGTGTGTATGTAGTGGTGTGGTTTATTCTTCATGACATTATTTTTTAAGAAGTTCTAACTTACAAGGTCATTACTTTTCCGTTTTTATTTTATAATTGAATTCTTTTCATAGTTTTAACTACTTTCAATGACTAAAAAAAAGAATTAGAGCCAGAACAGTAATAAATATTGAAAAATCAATATACTTGAACAAGTTTTAGTAATAAATGTTTTCTCTCAACTGCAAAGCTTTATAGTTTTAAGCATTGAATTCAAAACTGTCGGTATAAGATTATATGATCATACAAAGTAGCTTTTTAGGTATAAATGTATCAAGATATTGTTAGAATGTATAGATAAAAGTTAAAGGTTAACCAATATTGCTTTAATCAAGTTACTTAATACAATCAAAATAGTTAACTACAGAAATGATAGAAATATACACACATTGATCGATTTTACTAATCAACTATTGGTTATTTCAAAATTAAATTTCAAGGTAGTTTAGACTCACGTAATTTACCAGAGAAAGGATTGAGGAAAATAATTACTTCTTGTGATTAATGATGGTTCTCTGGCTTAATAAGGAGTAATTGTACAAAATGTACGATGATTAATAATTTGCCATAACTCTTTGCAATTCACGACAACATTGTGGGGCTCTTTTAGGAAATCATGCTAAAGAACTGAAATTGTTGATAAATCAAATAATTTTTCAATGACTGAGCTATGACTGTTTTTGTTGGAAAATAAAATGCTTTACTTTAAGCACTCTTTATTTAAATCATATTTTGATAAAACTGCCATCGGTTTTTTGAGAATTTAAGATCTAAATATACTTTTTTATATCTTAAAATACAATAAATGAAGCATATAAAGGTGAACATCAATAGTTGTAAATGCTGAAATAAAATAATCACTGTTTTATCAAATTTAAGCCAGAAAATATTTAAAATATGATCATAATACAATTTATTGGAATTAGCAGTAGATTGACACGTTTCGGCCAATGGTTTGACTTGTGTTTATTTATAAAAACTTTACTACCTTTTTATATAAATTAAAAATATATATGTACATATTTGTAAATATTATATATGACTTTATATACATATATAAATAAAAACAATACACAGATATATTTATTTATTTTTTAATAATAAATATATTTTATGCATTTGTAGGGTAAATTATTCAAACGAGACTTATCTTAATACGGTAAAAAAATATCAAAGTATTTAGTTTTACAAAAATTTTAAATTCTTAAATTCAGTTTATAGCTATATCGGCTTATGAAATCGTCAGAGCTATCTTTAAACCTGCATTTATTCACCTATGCATACTGGCTTAGAAGAGATACACAATACATCTTGCTATTTACTCTAGCATCCTAATTTATATTACAAATTATAGCATAACATTTATTAAGCATGACACTGTTTGGAAAAATTGTAGAACTAAATACTTTGATATTTTTACCGTATCACAATGGAGTTCTACCAATTGAATGTCAATTCAATCAAAAACCTTTTTGCTTCGACAGTGAATAAACAAAAAACAGTGAAGTAATTAGTTGTTTGTGAATTTTCAACACGCTACCGAAGTCGAATAAGTAGTGTTTGGAACAAATAAACTTATTTACTTTATTTAATAGTGTATCCGAAATGATAATTCAACTCACTCTATAATTCACCAATAACGGAATTTAAAAAATATATTTTCCTATAGATGAATGTGTCACGTTTTTGTCTGTTTACGTGTATGACAAAAATTTGGATCAATTGTAACATTCCAGAAATATTAATGAAACATAAAATAAAAATGTGCTATTGATGTTTTTATTCCAACATATAATTTAATTAAATTTTGTTGTCTTTTCCGCTGCGGTATTTTTACGAAGGATCATGATAATGAATTCTCCAGCAGGCGACATCAAACCAAAACAGTAAAGCCCTGACTCTGACACGTTGAAAGGTAGCCTTGTAAAATCCTTGTTGAATAATAAAGCGATACGGTCATAAACCACCTTTGTAATATCAATCAGAAGTATACGGATTATGTTGCGGGCAAACCAAAGCCAAGCTCGTGATTTTCCCAGCGTACTAATAAGGCTGGAATATCGCATTTACGTCTACGCAATATTTCATTTCAGAATTTATTGGTTGCATCTATAAGAAGGCCTTATATTATATTTAGGCGATGGGCTACGAAAAATCTCTGACCCAATTTCAGTATTCGCTAATATAATAAATTGTAATTTATTAAAAAGAAAAAACTCTACTTAAACAGTGAATGTCAATCACAACCAAGGTCTTACGGCTTAACACTCTATTAAATTACCATAGTAAATTATAACGTTATTAATCATCTAGAGCAGTGTTTCTAATGGAAGCTCAAGCAGCCAATTCTGAACGTATTAAAAAACTAGGGGGAGTTTTTATACTTTCAATATTTTAGTGCGCTGCTTAATTTCGAGTGAGCGATTGCAAAATGTACTCTTTTATATATTTGCAGTATTATTTCCGAAATCCTTAATGAATTCTTTGCGTGAACAATCATATAAATTTGAAACTTCGTTTTTTTTTTAAATTTGGCATTATAGCTAATGCCAATGCGCCAAATATTTTAAAGTTTAAAGATCATACGACAAAAATTTGATGAGAATAAATTATTTTGATTTTTTAGACAATGTTACTCGCATTTATTTATCAGAGAAATATGTATATATATATCAGAGAGTCCTTGGGCAACCTGTATTTTTTACGTATTTTATTATAACTAAAGGTAAAAATTATCATATATTTTTTTTTATAAGACTATGTATGTCTTCTTCTATATATATTTTATCTCTCAAACTATTGTATAATTATTGACGTCACGTTCGAGTTGCGAATTTCAAAGTTGGAATACAAGACCTCTTAATTGAGCGTTTCGTGACACCTTTAAGATTGATATGGATTTCTATGATTTAAATTTTGAAAAGAGGCCTAAGTGGTCTTTTTGTAAGAATAATTTTTGTTTTATACTTTAATTTTTTCTCAGTTATATGCTTAAAATATAATCATTGTTTTCCAATACGAAAAGAGTAGTTTCAACATGTATGTATATTATTTTCTTTGAATGAGTTGCTTGTCTAAGTTTTTCGCGAGTTTAATTCATATCAATGCAAAAATAAATTGTATTATTGCCGGTTCTGAAGTTAAAAATTCATAGCTTTCGATCTTCCGTTTTAAGTTGAAATTTCCACAGGCTCGAGTTCCAACATATTTTTTTTATAAGATATGTTTCTCAAGCAATTAATTGTTTTCTCTTGCGAATTTATTATATAAATGTTCATAATACTTTTATTTCCTTCCTCTAATCTGATCAGCAAACCGTGCTTTTTAAGCTTAATCATTACTTTTTCTTTAAAAAAATGCGACGGAATGAAAAACAGCTCTCGTTCAAGAAATTTAATGAAATACTTTACTACTTTTACACATGCTCTACATTTAGACTGAACATAGTAGAAAACATTGTATAACATATTAGTTAAGACATTAAAGAGGAACCTTCCAAAACTATAAACCATAACTTCGTATATATTCATACGGTTAAAATAACATCTTACCTCGGAGTATCTTTAGTATATATTAAGATAATCGCTTATATTATGCAGCCTTTTTAATACCATACTCTTATACTTAACTTTGAAAATTGTAAAATAAAGTTAACGACTTCAATTTTAAATTCTCTACACAACGGTGATACTGCTGTTTCTAAATTAATTAAAATTCTCAAGTTATTCGCTGTAATACAGTTTTACTTGTAAGTGAATTTATTTGCAACATTTAAGCTGTACATTGGCTAACACAGTTGTCATTTGTGATGATGATGTACTAAAATATTTAAACGCAATGATAATAAAATAAATTTAGTTCAACTGAAATCAATGAAACGGAAAATCTAGATTATTTTATGATAAGCAAAGATTCTTAAACAGGTTTTGTCTTTGCTTTTAGCCATTAGTAGAAATATGTAAGAAAGATAAAATAGATAGTAAAAATGTACTGTTTAAAAGAGTAGCAATGAAAATTCTGTTATTTTTATGAATGCCAAAATTTGCATGTTGATTTTTATCTGAGTCGAATTGTTCTTTTTCTTATTGTGTTGAACTTACCATTCAGAGGTGATGTCACATTTTTTTTCAATATTAAAAAGTGCGTCAGTAATCAAGATTTTCTCTTAAATTTTCAATTTAATATTTTTATATAAATAAAAAACATTAATCTATATCAATTTGATAAACATCCGATTCAAATTATTCGCCTTTTTGGATATCAAACTTACGGAGCTTTAAGTACTAGGGTGCGTTAGCGTGAAAGTTCTTCGAGTCTTTTTTATCGTTGATGTTTTGATCCATTTGTATTCCATCAAAAGTGAGCAATCCTTACTAAAGTCGGTTCACGGGGATGTAAGGAGAGAGATTATCAAACTAATAGTCTTTTACTATCCCCAGTTTTATATTCTTTCCACTCTAAGAATAAATGAAGTTAAGCAACTGAATGACGACTAGCTCTAAAAAATAATTTCTATTGAGATGTTCCATCAGTGGGCCATACTGACAGAAAGCGATAAGTCATAAACCGACTGTTTTAAATTTTAGCACCTGTTGTCTTCTGTTAAAAACAAGTTCAGCCATTGTTGTGTATTTTATATAATTTGAATATAAGATATATCACGTCAATTCTGATTAAAGTTATTTTTGGCAATAAATAACTTAAAAAATCATTATCGTTATCGAATTTCATAACGTTTATAGAACGGTAAATAATAGTTAAATAACATAAATAGAGATGTTAAAATTATGATTATCGAAAATGGCAAATATTTTAAAACAAGGTTTTTGGAAATCGCATTCACATACCAAAATACTGACGATATGTTGAGCATTGCAAGCGGTTATAGACAAAAAAAATAATATTGTACTGATGTTTTCATTTTAACTTAAAATGATAATGCTCAGTCTTGCATAATTGTATATAAGATCTGAAGCAATTTCAGATTAAAGCCAAGATTAATCCAGAACTCGCTTTTGCATATTATTTCCCGCGAAACAAAGACAATGTTTCTCATGTCCATAAAAAGCTTTACGTCCATTATTTTATAATACCAGGGCATAACGCTGTTTCGTTTCTAAGGAAATTGGTACTTAATCCAAAAAGTTATCTGAGATCAAACCTTGCCAGTTTTTATTTGCGGCGACTATTCAGGGTCGGAGTTACACGGGCAGGCTGGTCGATGGTCAATCGCTTCCGGGCGCAATGTTGACTGGGCGGTATCTCGCGCTATTATTCATGCCTCGAAGATGGCGCGGCAGTTTCACATATGTACGTTATCGGCTACAAATATGATATAGCACACGAAAAAGATTTCCAGCCTACGTTTTTGTCGATAGCGGTGGCCGAGTGGCATCGGTCTATCGTAACTTAATACACCCGACGTGAAAGTTTACGATATTTTCCTCACATATCTGATCATATTATAACGAATTATTGAGAGGAGAGAATAATCAATAAGTCTTCTTATATTTTCATCGTGGTATTTTTATAACCGTGTCCGCTATATTTTTGGAGTATATGCAAACATATCGGAGCTTATTTCAACTTCTAATATAACATAATTTAATTCACGAGAACGGCTTGCTTATCATTATCATATTGAAAAAAAATTGATATATTAACATTACTCGTAATTTAGTTTTGAGTGAGTTTCATTTATTGTTAGAAATTTCTACTATTGTTACCGATGTTAAACCCCAAGAATAAAGCCCCACTAATAAAAGTCAGTAAGAACAATACCGTTGGTATAAACTCGGCGTTAGCAGGTAGGTAGAAATAAATGAATTCATCGCTCTATTATCACGAAAACGTTTATTTAAGAACTTGCAATCACCGAATTAATTACATACAATATTTAACAAACAAAATTTTGAATTATTACAATACTCAATAACTATTATAAGAACTAGCTTGCTCACACGATTTTATAAAAGTTAAGAAAATTTATGCTTAATCTATGTGCAGAAAAAACTAAATTTTAATTCTAGCCGAAGTGGAAAAATATCAGTTCTTCCATCTCGGACGAAACACCACAAAAGAAAAAAAACTAAAAGTGAATTTACAACTAAAGGTCTCTGGGAGCAAGCCCAAGGACCGGGAAGTGTCCCCATACACGATGTGTCCGGTTCGTGTCCCAAAGAGCAACAAAGAAAGAAGCAAAAATCACATCGGTATCGAAAAACAATGTTGCCATTTAAAGCCATTAACAATAAACAATTGATATTACGGGTTACCTGATAAAAAAATTCAAACACAATTAGTTTAACTACACCTTTTTTAAAAAATCCTGTCAGCTTTCATCACAAAAGTGGTAGTGGGAGCGGGTGAAAATAAACCCTACCGTGTCAATATCCATCATGTTGATTGGTGAAATGTACTAGAATTAGTGATTAAAATGCTGTGATTGATACAGATATGTAAGTCAATCGATTGGAAAATCAATTCAGAATCTGATTCAGTATTTAATTTATAGCCAGAGTCAGAGAGTTCTCTTTTTACCCGACTTCACAGCCCTGTTTTTTACACTGAGCTCGGTACCGCTACCATGGTAGAATACATAATTTTATATATTTCGCTTAATGATGTAGGCACTATTATTATAAATTATGTACTTACTTATTTTATTTTATTTAATTTTTCGAGTTGTAAATTATTTTATTAAAAACATACATTTTTTCGATTCAGCAAATATATAAAAAAAAAAATTTGGTTCTTGAAGACGATAGACTATTCAAATTGTATTTATAATGTGAAGTAAATTCTTCTAAGTACGCTAAAAGAACGAAAGCAACATTTAACTATTCTCTAGTATTGATAGATGATGTCAATTAAATTGAAGAAAATTGATAATGAAAACCTTGTTAAATCACCACTATGATAGTTTTCAACCGGCCACGCGTGGCTATCACACGGCCGATTCACCTGCGAAGCGAAAACTCAGGCATCCGAGGGCTGCGGAACGCACCACCTACGGACGCGACGACGTGGGCGAGTGAGTAGAGCGGCGGGCGTTTCCAGGGCGGGGATCTCGGGGAACAGGCGGCCGCATATATACGCCGCCGCCGAACAAGTGGCCACCAGTATCATCGCTGCCGCCGGCGGGAACTCGCGTCCTCGCCAGCGAACAACTTTACAACTTTCCCAGCGTGCTCCCAACTGACATGTGGAGAAAATAAACTTTAAGGACCCCCGTAAAACAACAGTAAATTACTTTTACTTTAAAACACAATTCGCATAATAATAAAACTTGTTTAAATAGAAGTGTATAAAAGTTATTTGAATTAATCAAAAAAAAAAAGTTGTTTAAATTGATAGACATTTGAATACCGTTAAATATCACTTGAGCTGAAAGACAGTTTTAATGATTTTCGTGTAAAAAAAACATCCTATTAAAAGTGTAAGCACGTGCCAAATATTTACGCGGCAGTGTGACAGTGATTAAGCATAACATTATACGCGATTTGAATCTGCGACGTGTACATAAAAACATTGCGTGTGAGGGGAAAAAATATTTAAATCAGCGTATACAGTCTGGCCTAGAAAGACAGTTTGACGATTTATTCTCATCGGTGTGTGACTTCGGTGGTAGAAATAAAATGATGCCCGTTTAGACGTCGTCGGTGCCCGTCACGACGCCTGACAGCCGAGGACATCGGAACCTCCGCGCGCGGCGGCGAACCGGCGAAGACCTCTGCCACTCTTCGAGCTGAAACGTAAGTTTATAGGTTTTATAGCATAATGTTATAGCGGCGGTAATAAATATTCGCCCGCCCTTTCCGCGGTGAGTAATGGACTTCATTGTTTCGTCGGTGTGACGGTTTTATGCTGTTATAAACGCGCCGGATTAATTTGTTTTCCGCATAAATTTTAAGCCTTCCGAAATAAAGTAAACAAGCGGCTTTTCGGAATGCCGTTAATCTTATTTCAATGAATTAATCGGGTGGCTTTAATTAGTGAACTCGTAAAAGTAAAATATTTCCTATATTAAGATTCTGTATTCGGGTCAATCATTGTAAAACTACTTCCGATAATTAAAATGGCATGCCGTGCTAAATTAATGCCGCGAGTTTCACTAATTGAACCAGTATTTGCCAACTACAAACTAATCTCCGTTAGTGCTAATGGGATGGCTGAACTCAAACTATTGAATACTGCTCAGTTACTTTCCGGAAATAATTAGATTTGCCAGTTAAGTGTAGTACTAAAAGTTATAAATCAGTCGAAACCAAACAAGAATGCATTTCACTAAAACTGTAATAATATATTACTTTTTTCGGTGCTCTAAATTGTTAAAATAAATCAATTACTTTACGTTAATATATTTATTTGAAGAAACGAGGTAATTTTTTAACAACAACTTCGCAAAAACAATAAAATTCATGAAAATATATCAAATAACTAGTGAATAAATAAATTATATTCACTTCACCATACTTTTATTTAGTTCTACTATTTAAGAATACACGTTGAAACTTTACGAATAATTTTAAACTCTTTAAATTGTTAATTATCAAAATTAATTCTGCTATTAAGGAAAAAAACCTAGAATATATATTGCACTTTTTTTTCATTTAAAGAAACACATTCCGCTTAACCACGTTATTTTAAATTAATAACGTTGCTTTGTAAGTTATTTGGGTTGGAAAAATCATTTAAGCTGTTATTTTTGTTGTTTTGTGAAAAAAATACATATCGGTTTACGGTTGTTATTTCACTTGGACACAGTGAGGTTTCAGATCCGACTTTTATCAATATCAAATGTTTCCAACTTAACACTTGTTTTGGGCTAAGCAATTTTTTTTCAATGTGTTGGCTTTGCTTCAAAAAAAATAGTCGTAACTACGCATCTTATCCAATAACTTCGTATATATAATAATAATACGTATTATTTGAAAAATCAATATATAATGTCATTGTCTAACTATTTTTCGATCCCTGAGCCATATTAATGATGGTTGTTTGGCCCTTGATTGAATTTGCTAACTTTTGAATCTGGCTAAAAATTTATCATGTTTTACTATATTTACGGTTTTAGTTTTTTTTTATAAACTTTACTTAATTCCAAGTCAAGGCTATTTTTTCATTATTTTAATAAGATAAACAATTTTAATTTTAATTGCATGTATTGATTCGTGCTTAAATTTACTTTTTTAATATAACAAAATGATTACTGAATCTATACCAGTTCTTTTTTAATGTATTTTATAGATTTTTGTAATCACTATCACATTTTATTACTACTTTATATAAATATCTATGCTTTCTTTGTCACAATATTAATCATTCCTTGTTGAAAACTGCGGGGTAATATATTATAGTATACCCGTGCAAAATATAATGCATTCACATTTTTAATGCAAATACAGCACATTAATACAGCTTTAAATCGCGTGAAATAGGATATTTTTCAAGTAAATCAGTGTCGCCCTTCATACTCAGTGTAATTTATTTCAATTAACATGGTAATTAAGTCTCGAGTTTCTTTCGTTCTATTCAAAATTTCAACCTGTATAAAAGAGGGACAACTGACCTGTTTCCACGCATTTCAGGGAGGTGTACTACATCATGTTCATTTGGAATTATTTTAATGCGAGAAAGCGAGTAACATCTAGTCAGCTAAATCAAATTTAAGATCATTTGAGTCTTTTAACTATTAACATAATTATGACTTATTATTACATTGTTGGTTGTATTTTTTTTTAAGCAAATCATTGTTATTTTATACATTTGTAGTAATACGATAGAACAGTGTTTTTCAACATTTTTTGGCCCGCGGCTTCTTTTGGGTGTCTTTATTTTTCTGTGGCCCTCATATCATTGTTTTGTCTTCCCATTTCAAAAACCCATGAAGTTTCGGATTTCCAAAATTTACCAGCGTGGGATCCTCTTTTATTTTTATTTCTTCCAAGGATTTTCAATCCAAAATCACAGAAATTTGGGAAAATTTGCCCTTGGTTCCTCTTAACTGTGATGTGGCTCCCCTAAACAAAATAAATCTCTGCGGCCTCCCTGGAACACGCTTTTTCCCCCTGGGGGTCACAGAGCCCTCCGTTGAGAATCCCTGCGATAGAATAATAAATAAAATCTTAGTTTTGTTAATAAACAGATAACATTCACCAATGGTTTTATGAATACATTTTAAAGCTCACTCTTTTATACGTGCTTTCTGTCAAAAAATCCGTCTACATTAGTTCTCATTTGTGTCAATAATTGTCACGAAAAATTACGCACATGCTTAAAAAAAATATTTTTTAATATATTAAGGGCTCCTATCCATAGGCATGGGATGTCTTATATGTCCTTCCATTTTTCCTAACCCAAAAAAACGGGCGCAGAGAACCCTCTACTTTTTTTGAAAAAAAAAGTATAAGCAACTGAGTAACAAGCAGTTCTCGTAGAAACACTTCTGTTGAGTTAAACTCCATTATAAGTCTATATGCTCCACATTGGGGGGCTAACGTGCTGTTTCCTTTTATTTTTAAATATCAAATCTAATGTATGACAAGGTGGCTGTGATTTTTTTTAATTACCAGAAAATTTTTCCGAAAACGCAGGTTGACTACAATCATGGACCATCGAACATTCGTATTTTATAGTCAAGCGGTAAACCTAAAACTCTTTTATCATTGTTGTACCAAAAAAGATATAATAAATGTTTGGTTTCAACATGATAACAATCATGTGTACGAACGTTGTGAATACAGAATCTATTTATTTCATTACTTCAATCATCATCAAAAATCACAATAATTATTTTTGCTCGCTTGTATTTCGATTATCGGAAATCGAGGTCCACGTAAATTGCTCGCGTAAATATTACTCCGTATAATTTTTACATTAAACGCTGAAATACTGCGTATTTATTCGTTCAATATTTTGACATGTGTATTTTAATGTTGGAATTTAATTTAGGAATATACATTCAGTAATGATTTATTATGTTTTCTTGTCATCACAATCATCATTCATCTATAATACTTCCCATTGAATATTTTATTATAATGAGACAATAACATGTCAATACACGTCACCCCAGGCGATATTTCGAATTACAATTTTTTATTTATTGATAGCGTAAAGAATAATATAACTGTAAAAAGATTAACAATGCAAAGTAAATATCTCCTTGTGGTCTAGTTAGTTAGAGCTTGCTTTACCGACCAGGTGGGTTTTGAGTATGATCTTTCAACTTTAAAATATTTAACGCATTGGCATAAGCTGTAATGCTAAATATTTAAAAAAAGTTCTTCTAATTAAGTTCTAAAAATATCTTATGAATATTTTTAAATAATATCGATAGATACTTAGCTACAAAATAGCTCAGAGATGCACTACTCACGGCCTGTTAAAAAAAATGATATTTTTCAATATTATCAATGAGTTTAAAAACTTATTACAATTCTCATATACTATTATTTTTTCTTATTCAGTTACAAAAATAACGAGTAGAATAAGCGTCTTTTGAATGATACATATTCGTTAAGAAAGTAACAATTTGGGCGAGTCCATTCCACAGCAAATAATATTTGCAAGCAAGCTTTTTGGTTGATGAATAAATCGGTGAATAGAAATAGGTTGAATTACAAAAACTTTAATGTGATTTTGTGACTTGACACTACAAAATATTAATTCTAATACTAAGCCTCAAATTCACAAAGACAAAGATCGCATTATCTTTTGAATTTTATATTTTTTGATAGTATAATATTTTTCGTAAATCAATACTTTAAATTATATTTTTTCATGCGACCCAAGCCCATTTTATTTTTATGTGAACCGTGTTTACCTAATTTATCATTATAAAATTTGTATGCTATCTACTTAACATAATAAATAAAAAATAAAAGTTCTACAACTGTTTATGATAAGTTTAGTTTGCTTAACCGTTGTGTAATTTATTTCCGGGAATTTTAAAGTGTATTGTCTATTTTTTCTAGCATATTTCATGAAGTTTTTGTATTGCATAATCTTACACACTTGATTTATCAATTTAATAATTCTTAATGTGTTAACTATCATTTCATGTTTTCCACAACTGTATTTAATTATACTGGTTGTAAGCCCGTTGACCTCAACGGGGGGGGGGATTTTTATTGCAATTTTAAGTAGTCAGAAAATTTACTGGCGTGAAAAATAAATTACAAACCTATTAATTAAATAAGCCAGAAATTCTAATAGCAAAAGAAATATATCTCGTGGCATATATCGACAGCCCTGCCCTGCAGTATTTAAATTGTAAATTATTTGATTTTTGGAATAATGTTTAAGTTTGCTAAAATCATTTTTCGTAGTTGCAGAAATCGACCTCGGGGCATATATCGACAGCCCTGCAGTATTTAATTTGTAAATTATTTAATTTTTGGAATACTGTTTAAGTTTGCTAACAATAATTTTTTGTAGTAGCATAAATCGACCTCAGGGCATATATCGACAGCCCTGCAGTATTTTATTTGTAAACTATTTAATTTTTTGAATAATGTTTATGTTTGCTAACAACTATTTTTCGTAGCAGCAGAAATTTTGTAAATTATTTAATTTTTAGAATAATGTTTAAGTTTGCTAACAACCATTTTTTGTAGTAGCAGAAATAGACCTCGTAAGTTACTTAATTTTTGTAGGGTGGGGCTGGTGAAGGGAAGGGGAGGGTAAATTGAGGACAATCATACAGACGGCTGGACGGACGGACGGACATTATTGACTATTAATATCTATATATTACTATCTATATAGTATATATATATACCGGACTATCTATATAGTCAGGTTCAGTCAGTTTTATATGTTATTGGTCAGCTAAACAAGTCCTGACCAATATTTAAAATTGTATAAGTAGTTCAAATAAAATGAATCTTTCCACCAATAATTGACAATGGTTAAATTAACAATCAATTTTAATTCAACGACGATCTTTATAATTCAAAAATGTTGTATTTTTATACTCAATGATATTTTCAGTTGTAATTTTTTGGTTCCATTTGAATTCAATTTGAAATAGTTTTACTTATAACATAATTGTTTATATTGGTGCAATGATATCTATGGTCTAAACTTTAAATTTTAAAATACTGATATTGGCTATCTATTAATAGTGTCTTGTGGTATTGTCAGATCGTTCTTTTTAGTTTAAATGAATTAATTATATAAGTAAGCAAGCAATAAATCATATCGAATTATTAATAATAATTGTTTAAAACAGTTTTTTTTATATTTAATATATAGCTTTTTGTATTATATAGTATTCTTTTTTGTATACTATAAGTAATGGATAACTACGGGTCGTCTTATGGACTTCCTGTTTTTCACCAATTTCCTTTTCTCAGTTCCGTCTTATCTCCTCTTGGGTCATACCAGCATCCCTTATTTCTATTGAATACATCCTACGGAAACAGTTTAAAGGTCTTTTACAGCGTCAAGTTCTATTGGAGGACAGAATATAGCTCTTCTGAAATCGTCATTACAAATTCACTATCACTTAACGAGAGTTCTTCACCTTATGAAAATAGTTCCTTATTTTTAAAAATCTATTACAACAGAAATCATATAAATCTGTATGTTTCACCAATTGATTTTTTGAGAAAAATCATCAAACTTTTGCATAATGCAAGATTTCTAAAATCTAAAATTAGAAGTTGATGTGAATGATTTTTTAGATGTTTAAAACAGGTTCACATGCCACAAAGTATCGTCTAGTTTTAAATAATTAAAACAAGCATGAATGTGATAGTAAAATATTTTCGTTATGGCAGTATGCAATATGTGTGTTGATTTATCTGTATGTTTTTCTGTAACGCAGTGGACTTACGAAGCTTTTGTTTTGCTTAGAACAATCGAGTAAGCGTGGATTTCGTTATTTTTTACGTGCGTTTTGGTTGATTCAAACACACCAAAAACATTAGCGAGAGTGTGCTACTGTTAATGGAAAATATAAATGGTTTCTATTCATTCGCTCACTTGAATTACTCGTCGGATCGCTAGGCCGAGTCCCGTGCGACGCCTCCAGATTGCTTGGTAATCGGCCGAGTTCACTATCTATACCGAGTACTTGGTTTGTCTAAATCAGCGTTTCTCAACCGGGGGCCATGTGGCTCCCTTGGGGGCCACAGCATGCTCCAAGGGGGCCACAGAAGAAAATATGTGTTTTGGGGAGCCACAGCAGACTTTCGGGGAGCCACGGCCACTCAAAAATATAATGAACTAAAATTTATATTAAAATAAAATGTAATAAAGTAGGATAATAATAAATTGTAGCAGAAATAATGTATTTATTATACATACTCTTTAATATTTTTTCAATGATATTTAAGGATACCATAAAAACTGCATCCAAAAGTAAGTGTTGACAATATTGTATTGACTATCTTGTCCACGGATTTCTTTCGTCACCCCATGGTATTATGAAACCCGTGTGCGTTAAATATGTTTTGCTTCACTAATGCTACTATCCATTTTATACAAAACACATAGACATGAAAGAAAAGCCATTTTTATAATTCAAAAAGCTTTAAGAAGTTTCCGCAACAAAAAATAGGATTTATAGCATTCAGTGAAAAATTAGACACTGGTTTAATTAATAGTTTCTTACGAAATTTCTAAATTAGTTGCAAAAGCTAGAAAAACGCATTATATATTTCCAAATATTTGATTTTGCAATTTCAAGAGTTATGAATCAGAGTGAAAATGCAATTATTCAGGTGATTCCTTTGAGCAATTCCGTTCAGTATCAAGACGTATGTATGAGATAGCAGATGATAAAAAAACAACTGATTGAACATTTTGCCTTGCAAATTGACTAACCTAAAACGATGTGTCAGGTTTTTGATGACGAAAAAAATAGTTAAGATAATTTAATGCTCTTTACCAAAAATCTTAAGACACTAAAAGTGTAACGATTGTACAAGGAATAAAGATTTTTTATAAATAAAAAATATAACGCTTCAATTAATGGAAGTATTGAAGTTTAACTATTTTTTTTGAATTTCCTGCGCGATTCATCGTCAACATGAGGTTGTAAAAAATGGAACCTTTGTGTAAAACTCTTAATATTGTAATAAACAGTAAATTTCATAAAATCCCATTGACTTGACAAGAATGTCTTTTTTGAAATTATTTTATTTAATCAGCTCGATGCAAATACCAAAACGCAATACTAAAGACCAAAACTGATCATTGGCAAAGCTTTGTCCCTTCGCTTAGTGGCTAGTGTCCTTAGGGTCCTCCATGGGGCTGCAAATTCAAGTATCACCCCGGTCGGGAGGACCCCTTCCTACACCACTGCATATCATTCCAAAACTTCTTGCGTGGTAGGTATTAAGTAATTGAAGCCTAACACCCAATCCATGGGAGTGGCTGGTAAAGTACGTGATACAAGGTTCGTAACCTTATTTTCTTACAGAAAATTATTCTTACCGAATAATACAGTGCATTGATAGTCTTTACATTAAAGTTCAAGGCGCAACAGCAATGCTACATAATGGGTGTCAAATCCCAGGTGAGGATAATTCTTTGACTGCCTTCTTCTCGACCAGACCCTTCATTCTTAAGTCCCACAGAACTGTGGTGCACAGTAATGCTACAGACGCTGCTATGCGAATTTGGTAAAATTGATGGAAAATTATTCTTAGGACAGGCATTCTTATAAATTCTTTCAAAATTTAAAAATGCGAATGGAGACCAACGCTTCGACTCCAAATTTTCGGATAGACCAATTTATAACTAGCCATGATCACTTCACTGCCAAGCTCTTCTAGGTCGGGTGATTAGTTAGTCGCATTTTTGAGAATGTCCAAGCATGAACAACGAACGAGAAGAACTGCATAAGATTATACGACCACAGTCGCATCTGGTGGTCCTGTTGGTCATGCCGAGTTGCATCTAGGGAAAATTACATAGCATTCAAAGAGTTCACGGCGTCTTATGAAAAACGAAAAGAATTCATTTCATAAAAACTATTTTGATAACGTTATTTTATTTCATTTAGCATTCTGCACCCTTGCAGTGCATGCAAACTAGTTTTTAGAAATTTTGCAGAATACGCGCCCGTAAGAATAGTGTGAACCATAGCGGGCTGTGATGGGTACAACGTTGGGTACCCTAGGGATTTACAAAAAAATGTAATATTATAAACTATTTTGTAAACATATTTTTTTTTAACAAACAATTTTATTGTATTGTATTTTTTAAAAATAAATTTACCTACCTTTTTTTTCATTTTTCCGAGCCCCGAAAATTTTACTACTAGGGTAAGGGGAGCCACGGAAAAATATGAGACTCAAAAGGGGGCCACGGGCTTAAAAAGGTTGAGAAACTATGGTCTAAATGATACATTAAACAGGGTGTGTGAGCGTGATTTTGAGTCGATATTTAAATACGGAATTCCTATATTATATTTCACTAATGCTTATTAGTTTTTTTTTTTAATATTATTTGAATTTTTTTTTAGTCTTCGAATACATAGATAATGGATTAAGACAACATTCCCCGAGTTGTCACATTCGTCATAATGTGGATATAATCAATAGATACACATTATAAAGATTATATATTTTATTTAAGTAACTGAATAATGCTGACAGTATTAGATCAGTCATGTATAAACAAATATTTTGCGACACATTTGGCAACACAGCGACTAGAAATCGCTGTTCTAAGAAATAAAATTGGTAAACTTAAAATAACTGATTGGAATATTTGGAAAACAATTTCGCTAATTCGTTAATACGTTAATTCGGTCGCGAGAGCTAGTGACTCTCGGGGGTGAAAACGTTTCTTAGAGACAGAGTAAGGCAGATGGAATGCCGAAAATAATAATAACCTATTTCTAAGCTTTTTATCTTAAACTATTTGCAAAAAAAACATCGTTGTACTCTTCGTTACAGTTAATTTAAGCCCACACATTTTTTGAAAATCAACAAATTAAATTAGTTGCGACATCTGCCGCTTGCCAATTTACTGTACAAAAAAACATTTTATATTCGTTAATTATATAAATGGAAAAGATATGTATTATATCATAAAGAGTTAATAACATAAACTTATTTATCTTTCATTTATCTGTCCGCAACGTTTGGAAATGTGATAAACTTACGTATCTCTTTTTATAAAATCCACCAAAAGGGAAATCCACGGGCCTTTAGGCGGTGTTTATTTCCTCGTCGTTTTAATTGTATGCGCATTTTGCCTGGAATAAGTTACTGGATTATTTATTTCCCGAAATCTGTTTCAATGTCCAGAGAGGTCGAGACCAAGGTCCAACCACCGGCTTGACTGATTCAATTATCCTTCCTCAATTTCATTTCACGGACAGGAATTTCGTGTGAAATTTTTACGCTCTGCCTTCTAGATGGGTAATGCTATTAGAGTGTCTCACATGTTTCGCTAAAATTAACGAATAGGGTGTCAAATTAAATTTAATCCTGCAAAAAAACATTTTTTCTCAACATAAAACATTCGCTACTTCATCGTTCAGAATTTTTTTCGTCGTTCTCAATGACATCAATTAATCTTCTATAATTTAACTTATTTTGGTGTAATATTATCAAGAAATAGTTTTCTCATATTTACAGTTTTAATTTATATTTAAATATCAACAAGATCCAAAAATCAAGCTCTGAATAAAATGTTGTTGGATGAACGTTGTTTTTCCACAAGCTTCTGGTGATTCATAAACTATTTTGCTTTGTTCATATTACTTTTGAAAATTTTGTTTTCTTTTTCTGAGATAAACAGGTGCCAAGACACTTGCAACGCGTTTACATTACTTTTTCTTCTCAACGTCAAACCATTTTTTCTCACATCAGTAAGATGCTGCCAAGGTAAAATTTGCTGTAGGATACGTTAATAATGCATTTGATTTAATTTAACATGTGAATCAAAACGTTGTTTTATATTTTTTTGCTTATATTACAAAAATAGTATTTAAAAATCAAAATTTTGCAGTACCTTGTTATCCATCGATACGTTGCTAATGATCACCGAAATGCTTCTTATAATTCATAAATTTCGAATCATGTAGTTATCATGATAATATTTTCTCAAATCTAGTTGTAAATTTAAGAACTTTCTTAAAATAACGATGGCCATACGTTGACAACACGTAAACGATATTTTTTCATAAAATGAGTAATGCATATTACTCTATTTTAATATGCTCTATTGAAATATTGCCATGCCGCAATTTACAAAAAAATATTTTTCATTGAAATTTTTCTAAAATATGTGCATTGAATTGATCAAAATACTTGGTATTGTTTCTTCGTATCATCATAAAAGAAGAAACAAAATTTAAATTGTTAACTCCCAAACATTTTTTTTAATAAAAAGTTTATTTAATTAATATTGTGTCGACAGATTATTTTAAATATACATAATAATTATTTTACTCCAAAAGATCTTTCATTTTCATTGATTTCCCAATACTTATTTTGTATACAGTTTTTTGGCTCTCCTATAAAACTGAAAAAAAATCGGTTACGTTTTGCCAACGTATGGTCATCGATCTTTACTGAGTGCCCATAAAAACAGCAATTAAGTGGCCCTGGTAAAGATTTGCCTGTCTTAAAAAAATATTTGAACTATACGTCACCATGAATCAATAATAGCTGAATCCATAACGATATATGTTAACTAAACAAGATTGTAAGATAAGAGTTGACCATAATAGTATCTTTTGAGATAGGAATTTGTTCTGATTGTACAAACGCCTCTCACCCAAATGGCAACCTCGTGGGTCCTGCTCGCTTGTTTCAAAAGGATTAAGCGAGAATTTTATTGAACTAAATTAAGGTAGTGGCCCGACTTAGTTCCTTTGTTGCCCAATAGAGCTAACAAGGCAAACCAGAAGAAATACAAAGATTACCCACTTTTGTAAAAGTTTCCACTTCAAACAGTGTTCTGTGTAGCACTGATACGTGTTTCACGGTTTCAAAATGTAATTAGTCTTTTTTGTGTAAACAGAAGTTAAATTAAATTTATCATCTGGATTTAAAAAATACATTCAGAAAGCTTAAATATTTTTTTCGACGCGCCTTTTATTTAGAACGTGTAAATACTTAACAGGCTTAACATTTAGTATTTTCAATCTTGGAACACTGCAATTTTGCTTCGGTATTTCATTTTTTATTCGTTAATCAATTTATATGTCGAGTTGACTCATAAGAATGTAGAAACCATAATATATACAACATCGTATCGACTTCTTTGCTTACCTTAAACCTACGTAAATTTAAATATTGTTGATGTAAGCTATTCATTTTATAGCTTTGGGAAAAACTTAAGGCGTATCTTATGAAACCAACAGCAGTATAAATACTATTAAACCCTCTTGGTTCATCTTGGCCACAGCTAGATCAATGCTTTGCCATTTCGGAGATATCACCTAATAAAGGTTACGGAATTGTGAAGTCAGTGATAAGTGTTTATTTTCCTCGGGCATAATATAATAAAGACGAACAAAATCTCTTCGAATTCAATTTATTTCACATCTCTACAGGATTTTCAACGACCGTGAAACTGACACGAGAGAGGGTCTGGACGGGACGTGTGTATAAGTACGCGGAATGTATTATTATGACCCTACATCCTCTGTTAAGTATCTACTGTTAGGAGGTTATAAGTAATTCATGGTTTATAATAATAATAATATAGATACGACCTTTATACTGTCAGCTTTTAGAACGATAACTTGTATAGGGTTTAATTTGAAGACGTTTAAGGTTACTAAAAACAATAAAACTTGAACCATTATATGAGTACGCTCTGTATGAACTTTAAGTTTTATTAAAATATCGACTAGATTTTCTTTCTGAATGAATATTTCATACCAATTTTGATATTATTTAGTCTTCTATTAGGTGTAGAGTTTTTATTGTGTATTTTAATTCAAATTCACAAATGTTTGTGATACCTCATTATCTTTATTTGATCTTTAAAATGGAGCTCAAAGAGATCGATAACTTAAGTATTATTTAGCTTAGAAGTAACCTATTAACTCAATGAAATAACTGATTAAACTTCCTTACACAATATTTCTCAAATGATTTATTGAAAAAATCACAGTCTTTAAATTAAGAGTTCATGTGGTTTTAAAACTCCAACTTACTAATATATAATTATAATTATGTATAAAGCGTAAAAGACGTTTGACTTTGTTTTGGAAGTGGGAGAATGATTTACCCTTCGCTATTTGCATTTCCATAACTTTAACCTGCAATCAGCATTTGAGCCAAAGTTTGATTAGGGTCTTCGTGTGGCGATATTTAAACCTTACTTTATTTAATAAAGCTGATTATGAAAACCGAACAACAACCATATCTTATTTTTTTAATTAAATCAGCTTAAATAGTATACATTTGATGATTGATACAATATCAGATATACTCATAGTTGTAATGACTTTAAGAGCAGTAAGATATTTTCTTTGAACCAGTTGTGCAAGCTGAAACTTGCTGAACGTTGGGTTAATCTAGGGTTTCGATCAAATCATTTACAGCCTATCCTAAACGCAAGGCTTTGAAATTCTATTACAACATTACCATAACCATTTCATTGATATCGGCTGATGGTTAAGTTTCAGACGTATAAAAGGTTTTTTTCATTATTACGACAATGTCATGGGATTGTCGGATGCAGCCGTTTCTCAGTTTTCAAAGTAAAATGATGCTCTCGTCAAATATTTTACGGCTTTATTATCCTATAAACGAAGATATAAATTGTGACGACATTGACAGTTCATTTCTCTTTTTTCTCACAATGCTCATAAAAACTGACAACAGTAAAAAAGTAATATCGCGAACATTCACTTTTAAAGCCATTTTTTTCTTCCCCCTATTTTACGGTTACTGAAATGTAAAAATAATGACAAAAAAGATTTTTATGAAATGCCCGTAAAGAATTTCTTCTCGCTAGTTGCTTTATTTGTTGATTTGAATAGGCTCTTAAGACACTAACGGTGAAATATTTTTTTAAAATTTGAAGCCTCGTTCACATTCCTACTTTATATCACATTTAAAATTTTACAGACCACCAATGATTATGTAACTTACACTTTAACAATACTAGAAAATCGTTTATTACTTTTGTTTTATGCGAATTTTTTTTAATCAAATTTAATACTGGACTGTGGTGGCCTCAAAATAACTTCAGATTTTATTGAATCACTTTAAAACAAACAGTTCATCTGTTTTTTTGTAAATTAATATTTTTTTCTTAACTTTGATTAAATTTGGGATAAAAATGTTTGCCATTGTATTAGTTACTTTTAATGTGTCAATTCTTTATGAAAAGGCATTATATTAATCAACAAAATGCCAATTTTTTGTACTAATTCCACATATTTTAATAATGGTCTGAATTGGATAGATTATAGCATTAACGTTAAACATAAGTAACATTTTTTTCAAAGTCTCAAAGAAGCAGGAAATACTGTTTTGATAAAAAACAATATTAAGCCACAAAAAGGAAGACTACACGCCAAAAATCATCAAACTCGTTAGTCGAAAAAAAACAACAAGGATGTAGCCTAAATATCCCGGTCGATACTCGATACATTATTGTATAATAGATCTTCCACGCGAATGAATATTCTTTCTAGTTCAGGTAAAAGCCCAATCAATGAGGATGATAATGATGATCGACATTATTTATAAAAAAGATATTCATGGCAAAATACATTATGATAAATACTTATATTACGTAAAATGGTAGTATTTCATTTGATATGTTTATCCATATTTGATCTTGCTTAACAATTTATGCAAAATATTATTTTTGTTACCGACCACTTTTGCTTTCAATTCGGATCATAATATGGACTTCTAAAAGAGCTTATATTGATGTAAGTGGTTCTGTAAGAACTGATAGTTACTCACCAGGTCAACCTCTTGATTGTGATAGGAATAATAAATGGATAGGAAATGAGTATTGGCAAGCTTATCGCTCTCGCTTAGCTACGTTTTTAAAATCGGATGGGCGGAAGAAAATTTAGACCTCACAGATATCCACAATTTTTACATATAATATTTATGGTATGAAACAAAACCAACTGAAATATTTCCCTTTGATACGCACCAGCTGGCTTACTTAAAATTCGCTTAATGTTTTTCCTGTGTTCGGATTATAATTCAAATCCTTTTTGATGCTTTCAACTCGTTGAGAGATTATTATTAACTTAAGTAGTCCACTGCCATGCAAAGAATTTTTTTGTTTTTCTGTGAATTGTTCATTGTATTATGCTAACCTCACTGTCCTATTAAATAAAATATCAGTTAACTTTACATTCAAGTGGATCTAAACCTTTTTAGTGACCCACACCCCCTAGAATCGGAAAATATGTTTTCGCACCCCCCTTTAAAATTTATTTACGTATTTTTAATACATTTAATATACATATTTTTTATATATGTACATGTGTCAAAAAAGAAACTTCTCCCGCTCCCTGTAAATGCTTTCTCGCACCCCAAGTTGAGAACTACTCTTCGAAAGCATTTTTTCATACTAATCAAACAGTTTTTATATGATGTCAACTAATGAGCACTGAAGTAATATAAATTGGTAAATAGTTTCGTATTATTGAACCATTTCTTAACTCGATGGCAGCCACAGACAAGATATCTCGTAAAATTTTCGTTCTCAACGCGCCACAGACGAGTTAACTCGTCAATAACTAATTAAATTAATAGTTGCAAACTATAGCCGGCGTCTTAGGTAATTACTTTAAATTATCTACGGCAGCTAAAAGGCTAAAAGAGAAGATATTACAATGTTTTCTCTCCAAATTGTAGCGATATACTTTAATATAAGATAAAACTCATAGAACATCTCTTTTGTATCTCGCTACCCTGTTTATTAAAAGGCGTCTAATCCCGTGTTCCCGTCGAATTTTGTGATCCTGAAATGCCGGGATTGTGTAAGTACTAATCTCAGGATTCAGGAACTGATGATAAGAAGAGCAAAATTCTCTATAATTTTAGAAATAGAGATCTAAAAAAAGGTTCAATTTTTTGTCATGTTGGGAATTCCGTAAATTCCTGAGTTTTGAAATCGGTCAGTGACAAGTTTTTTTGAACCGTAAATTTCCATTAGAAAGTCGTCGACCAATAATTTATGAAATCCCGAAATTGTCTACGATTTAATGGTGAATAAAATGTGAATCCCGAAATCCCAGGATAACAAAAAGGGTCCAGGATTTGATGCCCTAATCACAACTGGTTTTGTTCGTCACAAGTATTTTCAAATGATAAAAGATAAAACCATCAAGTTCTTTAAAAATACCACATATGAATGATAAGAATAAGTCTGTTATTTTGAAAGAATTTACAAATTATATATAAAGAAATAATTGGAATAACTAAAGCTATTAAAATTTTACCGACATCGTAAAATAAATCAAAACATATTTTGTGTATCTTATATGATAAAATTGTATAACACACACACACACACACTATCTCTATCAGCACATGCCCATTTGCATGTGTCGCATTATAGACAGACAGATAAATTAAAACAAAAATATATCGTTTTGTAGTGCTCTCCATTCGTTACAAATTATGAAAAAGATTAATATTTTCTCATACCATGAATAAAAGGAACAATTTTCCACTAATTTAATTGTTCAATATTTCTATTTGTTATATCGATACAATCTTTTTTTATTTTCGCTTCTTTTAAAGGCGAGGTTTGACCTCCTACTGCCAATAACTCTTCGCCTACTTTTATCTCAAGTAGGTCTATTCCATTTCAGGCTTTTTAAATCTGTTTTATGCTTGACCTCCAAGCAATCAATTCACCATTTTCCTGACCTGCCAATAATTTGATTACTCTGTGGAATGCATTTCGCAACACAGCATAGTTATTTATTTGAGACGAAACAGACGAACAGTATATCAGCAACGAACATTTCTAATTCATTTTGTGGAAGCAAATTGAATTGATCATAAAACACATATTTTAAATACGATGATATGTGACAAACTAAAATAGTTATTAATGATAACATATATTTTACCGCTCACAATAAGAAAGAAACATTAAGTACTGAATAAGAAATGTCCGTATCTATTTATCGGGAGTAAATTACAAAGTCGCGAAACTGTCGCGATAGGCATTCTTAATGCTCGACCAGAATAATAAATGCAAAGAGAAAAACTCAGTTACGAAGAATAGACACTTAAAATATTAAAAGTATCTTGGAATGTAAAATGGCTATCGGTTTTCTTTTGTAGATGTATTGTTTTTAATTTTCGGTTCGAAATAGGTACTTACTCTTTTTAAATTATTTGTCAATATTTAAATAAAATGTTGACAAATAATTTAAAATTGTTGAAAATTCAAACCAACCGTAAAAAGCAAATTTAAGTTAACACTGTCTAGCCAGAAATATGTCAAGCGTAGTGCTTTTCCACCAATGAATTAATATTCGGTGGTGATGTTACCAAAAGTAATTTAAATCAAAGCTGGTATTATTTGTATTCAAGGAATATCTCTGCACGGAGTTGCTTAATGAAATAACAAGAGACGATCTACAAACAAACTTACTAATAAATACAATAGTTCTGATAATGAAAATCTTATTAGATTTCGAAGAGCAATTTTATTTATCTCACGGCCAACAGTTCCCAACTATGTATACTTTATCCGTATAGGTACATTGGTACGTGCAAATGCTAAGATAATATCATCCAATACGACCGCAATGGAGTATGGTTTCTAGCTAGAGTTCTGACATGTTTGGGCGATGACCTTAGTCAAATGTTGTTTTTTTTTTTGTTTCTTTTCGTATCCCGCTTAGGAAAACTTTCTTATTCAATAATAATTGAGAGGTCTATCTCATGATTATTTGATACGAATTGTGGACAAAATATTACCTTTCACTGCCAAATACAAACAATTCTGTTTACCAAAAATATTTGCAAACGTAACCAAAAATTTTGGGCAGAGTGAATGTTTGAATCAAATATGGGTGCTACAAGGTTTCGATTCGTATCATTATATGTAAATATTTAAATCGCAACATCATCAATTAGTTTATTTGTTTATAATTCGGCTTATTAAAGAAAAATCTGCTGGTAAATTTAATACTAAAAAAATACATTCCCATATGTATATTTTAATTATTTTATTATACATACAAGGTAAAAGTAGGTTTTCTGATAAAACAACTGTAAATGTACTCTGGTGAAAACTACATTTTTAATTTTAACAACTAAGCAACGACAATAAAATTTGGCCAACAGAGACTGAACTTTTCTGCAATAAATTAATATTTAATTATCTTCAGGTCATACTTTTTGATAACCCGCTGGCATGCGTACTTACACAATGGCCGGTCATCAAGTGAGATGTGTGATACTATTTTATGGTGATTATTAATTGATGAGAAAAGAAAAAAGTAGATTAGAAGGATGGTGGATGGTACAGATTTATTTAGATGTAAATTGCTTCTTATTTGTATTGTCAGCCGTTGATTTTACAATCACCTTCCAATGCGTAACAATAATTAATAAAAAAAAAATACCTCACATTCTATTTTTCTTTTTAATAAAGAGGCGAAGAAAAAATAGTAAAATGACACAGGTGTTGTCATTAACGACCCGGGTTTCGCCTTTCAGCATCTTCAGGCGTTCAAGTGCACGGATGAACTTGAACTGACTTCAGTCGAAATCTTAAATTATAATGAATCCAATATCAGGATTTTGATAGGAAAACTCCCGGGAATTTGGGAGTGAGAATAAGAAGTGAAACACTTTTGAAAACAGGCAACCAGGCAAAAAAAATTGAAACAAGCCAGTGATTAAATTTTTTTAATACATACAACAACTACATAAAATAAAAAGGTCTCACATTTTTTTCATGTTAGGAAATTCGAAATTCCTAAGTTGTTTGAATTTTTTTCACCTCTTTTTGTAGATTATTTTTAAATCTTTCATTTCCGAATTCCGAATTTTTCCACGATTTTATGGTGAATGATCAATCCCGGGATTGAAAAATTTTGAATCCCGATATCCCGGGATTATAAAAAGAGTCCGGGATTGGATGCTCTAATATGTATCAATCGATGTGTATTTACTTTTATGATTTTGATTTTTACGATGTGAACTTTTTTGTATATTTTTTACATCATAAAAATCGCACACTCGTGAGCTTAAAGGGTTAAGATAGCAATTGAATTATTCTTTTAAAAAACAAGACTACAGTTTTGTTTCACGTGATACTAACGTATATTATGTTATAATTATTAATTTGAAATAATAAAAAAGGCACTGTGAAGCATCCATTGCTCATTGAAACCGCTCGACAAATTAAAGAAGGCATCCAGTTGTGACCCGTAGATATCGTAAAACCACAAAACATAGGTCCCGCTGGGGCGATCAAATAAAGAATACAATGGAAATACGTGACAAAGAAGCAAATTTGCCGAAACTCGATAGAATCTAAGAAAATTTTCATTAGGGAGTGATCCTTTTCCAGTATGGCTATTACCACTGCTTTACTATATATAGTAAAGCAGTGGTAAGTTTCTGAATTGAACAACTATGTAAAATGTCCCTTTTTCGTGAAGACTATTTGGATTTGTTTATTTTTTCTATTTCATGCTATATTTATAACATTGTGTTTATAATAAAACACTAAAAGTGTATCAACTATTGTTTATAATCAACGGTGGACAAAAATGGCCTCGCCACCTCGAATTCAAACCATTTTTTTTTGACTCTTGTTTAAATATTAAACAAAAAATGACATATTTTTAAGATAAAAACCAATTTCGGTTCATTCTTACTAAAAATCTAACTTTTGAAGTTCTGTCAAGTTGTTGATAATCATCTAAAAGATGTATTCAACGAGAACACAAACTCTCTTTGGAAACAGGCAGCATAGGTCAATATTAATCGTCTTTAAGGCTTAAAGTGGCTTTATTTACTTTTATTTACAATTTTTTAACACAATTTGGTTCAAATCAAACATGTTTATTTCCTATGAAGATAAATTTTAGATAACTGCAAATTATACTGCTATACACTAGTGGAAATATCCGTATTCAAAATATTTTTGTTTTGAACGAACTTAAAAAATGATTGCTAAAAATGGACTTTTATAACATTAAAAAACTGCAGCGTGGAAATTGGTGTCTTAGATTTTATCTATTTAAAATATTTTAAGATAAACTCATTCAGTGCCCAGGACGCGTCTCACGTGTCCACGCATACTTTTCAGCGGTGCCCTTGACGCAGCTCACGCGCCCGGTTATATTTCGCTGTATCTCATTCGGCTCGCACTTTTTCTCGCTTCCTCGCGCTAAAGCTGCACTTACAATGAGTGTACACCATTCGTAACCGAACGGTGACATGCTGTATGCATTTATCGATGGAACACCGCGCTAATGTTAGCGAAAACGTTTGGGCAGTGAATGGATTAAAGACATTACTATATTTGTACTTTACTAAGTCATAGCGACAGCAAAAAGTTATGTATCTTTTTTTGGCAATGGCCGCTTTTGTTCGTCTCATATTTCATTATATTCTAAGATGACTTGTATATAAAATACAGTATTTTTGTAGGTGTCGTAATGAAAGCAAAAATTTTAATATGGTTTAGGTCAACACCGTCGACAACAGATCGATGTTTATAGCTTTGCAACGGATGGGCGAGGCAGGCCAACGACATTTCGCCTTTTTGCTGACATCGGTTTAATTAGTTGGCGACCGGCCTGTCATTCGCATTACGCAATTTGGATGGCGATAATTGATGACAGAATGTCTAATGAGCCAGTTTCTTTAAGTCAGCAACTGTCATATAGCTTCATGCCAATATATAACGCGCGAAATTAATTCTTTCACTCTAAAAACAGTCTTAGTTTATCTTACTGTCATCACATCGTATTTAACATGTCAGTCCGAATAATTGCGTAGGTAAAAAGTGCAGACAGCTTACTTTTAAATTTTATATACGATAACATGTTTTTTCGTTTATTAATAACCAAAATTCACGAAAATGATTGCTAGTTTTTTCAATGAATATAATATCAAATTAAGCCCAGTCTATTTTTTACGTGACTTTTTTGGACGGCATCGTTCCTTTTATTTACGCGATTTACTCATTGGAATTAAGAGTGGATGACTTTATTGCTGACCTCACGTGGGAAGATAAACTTTACTTAGAAAAATTACCACTGGAAAAAGAATCGAGCACCGGACAACAGAACGAAAGTATACATACATTACCGTTCAGCTGCGACATTCGTATCGTTAATCTTTGTTTGGTTGATAGATATTAAATATATTCAAGTTTTTTTTTCCTATTTTTTCCACGTCTAGACTCCAAATATTTTCTTTTTAAGTAGACGCTAAAAAGTAAACAAAAAATAAGACTTCGTTAGCTTAATATTTATCTCATATCAGTCAAAAAGTAGTTGAGATTTTAATATCACTTTGCTGTGTAAAAAAACTTGAACTAATCTAAACAACGAGCTCATAAATAGTTGGGACGGACGACCTTATATTTCCCTTAATTTTCCAAAGCTATGCAAATATCTATCCGACCGCACCTGCCGATCAAACATCGTAAATTTTTGCCGCCAAACAACACATAAATCTACGAAATTACGTTAATTTGTCAATTTCGGGTAGGAATTTCGAATTGTGAATTTTAACGATAATAGCATTGTTACTGTCAGTTTGATAGACATGCGATCAAAATTGAAATAAAATAGCGTGTGCATTGTTTTAGTCGACTATTTCCTTTTTTATGAAAGAATTATAATTTTCTAATTAATGGGCAAAAAATACAATAATTAGTGAAATACAATTGTTTCGTTGTGTAATTTACTTACTGTGTGTTTTATAATCGAACAAATATTGTAAGATACATTTTATTAGCATAAATAATATCATGCATAAAAGAATCAAATAAGTCACAAAATGACAAACAAAAATGAGGTTTAATAACAGTTCAAAAATAAATCATCCAACCTCGCTAGTTCCATTTATTTTAATATAACGCCTTTCTATTCAGTATTGACAGAAAACATATTTATTCTTCTTTTTCTTCTTTGGCTATATTCGCATCTATTTTCCTTTTTCCCTGTCTCCTGTAAATTGCTTTGCTTTCTCCCATGACATGACAGCATCCCTCACTTCCAGCAAATACTTCATATGGATACTACCCGATTATCATCTAACACACCGAAATCCTAACGGGCGGTAGAAGAAGCAGGCAGGATTAAAGCGTTCCGAAGGCATCTGTAGCCTATGACCCAGCCAGTTTCAACGTATTTCCATTACCACTGACGCAGGACGCAGTCTTTTAGTTCCCTAATCACCTCGTCCCTATTATCCAACGCAAGCATCTATTCTCGAAGCTCAGTAGACGTTTTTTCCACATTCTTTCGTCTCAGTTTACGAGTCTTCGTAAGGTGTCATGAAACGCTACTATAAAGCAGCCCTGTATAAAATAAAGCGTTGAACAATGAAATTTGGTTTTGATCGTGTATTTTTGGCATTCTTATTTTTCTTCTTCTTTGAACCTATTCACTCCCTATTTGGAGCTTATGGCGGCCACGCGGCAACTCCATGTTTGGCATTCTGACAGAGCTGAACCCTTTTATAGTAATATTTGTAGTTTATAATGATCTCATTATTATAGCTGTATAACTACGTCGTTCTTAATTGTATTTGGTCAATAGAAAATTACATATTGTGATAATAATTTGTTAACACAGTGTTGTAAACAATATCGTACAGCAAATATGTTATCTTCGCCTTACAGATAAACCTTAAAAAGAGTATGGAAAACGTGCTGAAAATCGTTAATATAATATTATGCCTTGTGCTTATGAAATCGTGTAAATAGAGGAGTCGGCCTGCTGTGGTATATAGCACGTGCTGTTTCGTCTAGATCAAACCTATTTATAATTATTGTTTATATCATGTAACGTTTGGACGTATTTGGTCTTATATAATGTAATTACTGCGCACTGTCTGCTACAGTAACAATTACACATAAAAGGAAATCGTTCGTCAAAATATTAGGGAGCTTTGCTTATGTAAAGATATACTGATACAGTAAAAAATTTAGTTTGATACACGATTAATACACACACAAGTAGGTATATTATGTTTTTTAAATTCAGGCTACTTTTTAAACAAATATTTTACCTTGATTAAATAATTCGACATGTATAGCAAAAGGTGAATAAATTATTTCAATTACAGTAGGCATTTTTTTGTTTTGTGACCAATATATATATATAATATTCCAACTTCTTTGTCCCCTTACCCCCTTCACTTATTCCTAAACTCTTTCGTTGTTTTGATCGAACCGAGGAATCAAGATAATGATTTGTATTGATTTCCATTTAGAGCAGATACCAGTGTTTCACAATTAACGTTTTATAAAAATAATAAGTCCTTTTAAAAAAAATGCAACTCACTTGTGAACAAAAAATGGAGCTGGAACTCACTTCTTGTCAAGCATTTAATTAAATATTGTTTTCTTAAAAGTTTACGAGAACTGATTGTTATTCAGTTTCTCCTCTTATCTTTTTTTAATATATCAAGCATTAGACCCCTTGGTTCTGGTCGCAAAGTAAGTCTATGGACCTGGTATTGTTTTGTTGTATGACACTAATTATGCGTATTACAGTACCCGGTACATGACTTTAAAACGGAATCTAAGATAAGGACAGACAATGGTTTTAAAAAAAAAACTTTTCAAATAAAAATAAAAAATATTTTTTTGCTAATATTGATTTGAAGCAATGCCGAGAAAAATGTGCCGGAACGCCGTGATATAAGCCCTGCATGATATAATAATGCTTATTTTTATTATATTTCATTCCTAATATTATACATATTTCACCGTGGCCAAGCAGCAACTTCCTTTGATTTCCATTTCGCTATTAGGACTTCGTTGGATCGTCGAATTAATTTTCATTTCATATTTATTTTTTTAAATACGCACGAATTTGTTTCAAAATAAAATAATATCGCCGATTTTTCTTCTTCTCATACCTTAAAGGTCAAATCTTGAAAACGACTTGAATCTTGAGAGGGTGATTATCACACAACAAGTCGTTCGCCCTAACCCTATCCTTCTATTAATACCTTCTCTGAAAAGGAAATTTTGACAACCACATTTTATTAACACAAATGGTTCAATTCACTTGGTGGCTGTGCTGACAGAATGAAAAAAACGAGTAAATTGAAAATACTAAGATATCTTTGTTATATTGTTTACGATGTTTAAAATGATATCAGTAGTGCTATTCTAGCGAACGAATCATTTATTTTGGACAGTCTGTATACTCAATAAATGATTGTGTTCATAATTCAGACCGTCAAAAATAAGTGCTATTCATTAAGGTCTCCAATACTGGGACCCCGTCGAATTTTGTGATCCCGAAATCCTGGTATTGTGATAGTACTTATTTCGGGGTTGAGGACAAGAAGTGCCATTTTTGTCATTTTGGCAATTCCGCAAATTCCTGGGTTTTTTAAATTAGAAATCCTGAAAGAGCTAAAAAAAAGGTCTCGCATCTTTTCAGGGATTCCTGGATTTTCTAAAAATTGCCAATCCCAGGATTATAATAACGTGTTCATCTGGGGGCAATTATTACAAATTGAAACGCTTTTATCGTGTCATTAAACCTTAATTATAAAATGACGTTTCTGCTTAAAAGTTAACAGTATTGGCATATTTATGCATTGCCGGCAATAGTAATTTCAATAAAAATAATAAAACATTTTTAGTACTTTTTCCACATAAAATTTATTAGATCAGGACCGGTTTCGCTCATGATGTGCGATGTTTTTCTTATCAGTTGACAATGCTCATCATGAGCGAAACCGGTCATGATCTAATAAATTTTATGTGGAAAAAGTACTAAAAATGTTTTATTATTTTTATTATAATGCCATTCCACCAAGTATTGACAGTGAACACCTTAAAAGTGGAATATTAATTTCTCCAATGTGAATCAATGCACTTAAAAAAATTTGAGCAGCTTTATTTTTCACCTCTTTTGCCTTATTGAAATATTCGAGTTAACATACTATTGTAAATAAATTTCATTTAAATTAATATTTTTTCGGTAATCTTTTTAGAAAAGACAAGAGTAGATAATTTATTGCTGTTGCTCATTTTTTATTGTTTTTCGTATTTAACAGTGTGCTGGGAGATGAGGGAATGTAATAGGAGAATGATACAAATGAGCATACATATTTTTTACACGTAATTAAAAAATGAAAATTTTCAGATATAAATAAAGTGGTCATGTTGGTACTTTATACATTTTGAGGAAATGATTTTTACATGAACGGGTTAAATTGAGTAGGGTCAAAACCTAATGTGGTGTTTTCCGTAAAAGCATTTAAATATAGATAAGATCATGGGAAAAACCTTTTAAGGGTTTTTGTTGGTGAAAAGCTTGGTATGGTTTCTTCATTCTTTTGTTAAATAGAATTTCAACCAGTAATAGCTACAACTTAGAATACAACGAAATATACATATTGATTGAATTTGCATTTACTTGGTAGAACTCCATTGTAATAAGGTAAAAAATAGCAAAGTATTTAGTTCTATTTTTTTTTAATTAGTTGATAGCTGTTTCGGCGCATGCCTTCATCAGAAGTATTTTTTAACATCTATTCAGCTATATATATACATACATACTATCTTAGAAGAGATAGACAATACATCCTGCTATTTACTCTAACATTCTAATTTATATTACAAATTATGGTTTCACATTTATAAAACATGACTATAGTGTTTCTAAGAAGGATGGCAAATATGGGATTATTCAAGGTAAATAAGTTTAAATTTAGCTGATATTTATTATTAATTACACTAGGGTTCTTACTAGCAGTGATGGATTTGTTCATTTGAGGTGTCATTGGCTTGATTATGTATTTTAAATTCTAATTGCTCAAGTGTTAGTCAAGTTACATACTTTTTTAAATATAAAACTTATTCAGTAAAATTTAATATTTGCAGTATTGCGTTGCTTAATATAATAATAGTTTTAACAATAGAAGATTTTTTTGCAAAATATGAAAATGACTAAGTATCTTTTCCGGCTAAGGTGACATTCGGTTGATGGAAAGTATAGGGTGGTATAATGGCAACCGCGGATCCAGCAAAAGAATTCCGTGCAAAAAAATCTTCAAACTCTCCCTCCAACTTCAACATCAGAAAAAAGACAAAGGAAAGATAAGAGGCCTCAATACCTTTTACTCGCCTCTTCGTAAAAATTATTATCTGACAGAAGCGTCTATCTCACCTTTTTTCATTCATACCTTTAAGGTTTTTGATACTTTTTGATTTTTAAAAAAGGACAAACGCTTTAAAATACTTGTCATAATAAAAAAAAGATTAATACAATATGTAAAGTTGGCATATCTGCTCGAGGATTTTTTTAAATAAAAAAACATGCAAAAGATTATGAATGTTCTTTTGAGAACAGAGGCTTGATAAAGAAAAACGTGATTGTGTTTTTTTTTATCTTTTTCCACAGATAATGAAGATTAATTTATTTAACACATACATGCAATACAGATAATTTATTATACACATTTGTTTTTACTTTGTAACTGAATTACTCTTTAAGAACACAACTCCAAAAGCAATTTATACACGTATAATGAAGACCAAATTGCTTGTAATCCCAATGAAAAGATTTTCACAATGTTCGTTTGTACAATTCATAACAATTGTTTTACAACTATAATTAACTGTGACACGGAATAGGGTTAATTATCTCCCTCCTATGTTATCCCAAACTCAACCCGATGAATAGAGATTACTTACGGCAAAGTAAGAAGTTTATAGAGATTTAAAGCACTGCTTTCCCTCGTTTAAGCAGGCTTCAATCTAAATTATTCAGACAGTTATAAAAGATTGTTTCGAAACAATACATTGTTCCAAATATTAATACAAATCATTTTTTAAGTTTCATTTTAAACATACCGAATTTTTCCGCTTCGGTTTTTACAAAATTAAGAGAAACTTTAAATGCGTAATGCAATACATATCCTAAGTACGTACGTTTAAAAAAAACCGGAATTTGAGCACTTAAAAAACTTTAATATTAATGAATTGTCTTTTATTACTTTAAGTGATTTTCAACAAGACAAACAGTCAAGTCTATATGATATAACATATTATTTTGTTTATTAAATTCTATTGGTTAAGTATGACACGTTTTTCACGTCTTTGAGACACGCATGTTACGCTTAGTTACAAAAACACGTGAAATAACAAAGTTCACTATTTTTTTAAAACTGACTAAATATTATGCTCGCAAAAACAAACAAATATTAAACCAATGTTTTTCAACGGTTTATTTTTCAACACAAATAGAATCGATAGATCACTTTCGGAATCCACGATGTTGCACAACTAAAATCTGTAAATATAAATATAAATTATTTTTAAATTGTATACTCATTGAATTGAAAAAGCATGACAATGCAATGCATTACTTCCAAGCAATAAAATAATGTGTCAAACTGTATTTTATTTATTTTAATAAAGCAAAACTCTTGGGTTTATTGAAGTGGTTAATTTTAAAAAAACAAACATGTCATGTTTGCATAACTAATGGAAATCTTAGTTTTGCATTTATTGCGGAAAAAACAAAATAATTTTGTATGAGATTCACTTCCCCAACTACACTACTCCAAATTACACGGTCCCGAATTTAGTATAAATGGGGGTTTTGCTGTATTCAACTTTTTTTTATGCTGAAATTCCTTTTTCATGATAATAAATAATGTTTATCTAAAAGTAGTAGTTTTTCCAATGCCTGAGTTTGATAAATATTATCATGATTTTTTTTAGTGTATTAATTTTAGTTCATTGTTATACATTCAACACATTAACTTTCCATCGATATTTAAATATATATTTATTTCTTAAGATTGTTACTCGTGACACAATATTTATTTTATTAAAATTCAAGCCACTTAGAATTACCGATCAAGAACAGCATTTATTCAAATGAATATTGAAGAATGTAAATGATGGTAAACATTTATGACTTTGATCGATGTCACCATTTTGTCAGCCGCCTATAATACGTCAAGGTGCTGACAAGCCATCAAATCATCTTCGGAAAATATCGCATTTTGGCAATTTTCTATAAAGCTTTCCGAATAAGCCAACACATTTCAACCGATTGAGAGTGTCAAATTGCCTTTGGATAAAGTTCCTGTGACTGACATGGTAATAACATATTTTTAGAGGGTTATACAAAGGTAACGTCCGTCCCAATCTATTTTTATTTTACGATCAGAGTTCTCCTACATTGATTTAAAAATCATAGTTTTTATTTTTTGTTTGATTTATTATTCTCATATGGAGTTTTACTTTTTTAAACATTATACGTCATCACATGTATTTTGTTGCTTAATATCGTAATCACCATCGTCAGAAATCTCTTCCATAACATATTATGAATAGTCTTTGGCTTTCAATACTAATTACGAGTATCGGTAATCTTTACCCAAGGCGAATTCGGTTGAAAAAATAGTAACAAATATTTATTTCCTTCCTTAGAATCGTTATAAATTTTTTCAATCACTTCCTTCTAGTACACACAAGAAGTGCTTTTTTTCTCAATTATTGTCAAGATTGATTTTTAATACATGTCCGATACTTATGTGAAGCATATCGACTGTGGAAAGGAAAAAGGACTTAACCCACAGTTTCTTCAAAACAGGTTTTTTTCGATAATCACAATGTATCAAACTTGATACACGTTCTATCAAAAGGATGCAAGCTGCAAATGCCGAATTAGTATCTAAATTTAGCTTTTAAGTTTGAAAAAATGACCTTGTAAAAAACTAAAACCAAGAAAAAAGACTGAAATAAAGGTTTTTCCTTGACAATTTCTTTAATCAATATTAGATTATGTCAATTAAACACCAGTTTAGAAGTCTCCGTGCACTTCAGGGTTGTGTATAATTCATAATTTGCATATGTCACAAAATCATCAAAACTCGTTTTTAGCGCCTCCTGTAAAATTTGATATGTGTGGGTTAAGTCCTTTTTCCTTTCCACAGTCGATATAGATTCCTATTGAAGGTATTTAAATAGTGATCATTTTTTCGAGAATATTACTCAGTTGCTTAAGCTCTCTTTTTGTCTTCTGAAGTTTAACTCCACGAAAATACCGACCGCCTAAAGTAGCTGCAGCACATTTGTAAATTAGTCGAAATAATTTTTTCTCATTTTAAAAACATGAAATAGTGCTTTTATTTTTTGATTTGTAATATAAAGACCGCCTGTGTGGTCGAGTGGTCAACAGTGTTGGCTTCGGCTACAGAGGGCCCGGGTTCAAATCCCGGTACGGACAGTTTTATAAATTGATTTTTCAATCGATTTATGAATTTCTGTTCAAAGGCATGGATGTATGTGATGTCTTGAATTCCCCCCTCTCACCTTTCCCATCCTATGAACGGGTCGTATCGACAGCGATTAGCTTACCACTATTCCTGTCCAAGCCCAATCCTTCTATCCCAACTCTCTTTGGAAAAAGAGAGGTTGAGCAACTGAGTAACAAGCAGTTCTCGTAGAAACACTTCTGTTGAGATAAACTCCATTAGGAGTCCATATGCTCCACATTGGGAGCGGACATGGTTTAAAAAAAAATATATAAAGATTCACATTAAAATTACAGTTAAAGCCTTCTAAGTCTAAAATTACTTCTGAATTTTTTCGGTAAGCGTAGCACATCAATCAATACAAGATTCGAAAATCAAATATTTTTTTGCAAATATTGATTTGAAACATTAAGAATATCGAGATAAAAGGTGCCGAAATGCCATTTCGCTCCGTTATATGGGAGGGAAACACTGCATACAAGTGTATACATAGCACCCATCTTGCTGTGCTATTGTACAAGAGTCCATATATCTTGTGTACATGTTTCGGTTATGGCAAAAAAAAACGTTAAACAATAGCAAAGAACGTGGTAAGTACCATAAGTTTTTACCCCAATATGTTACTACGGGTTAAAAGGGGAACTTAATAACAACTTATACTATTTTGCGGTAAAGAAAAGTTAATTAGCTTTTCTAAAAGTTGTGTTTAAATAAACGTTTATTAAATAGGAAAATAAAAATTATTTCTTACTTATATTACCACTTACCCTTTAGGCAAAAAACTTTTTTACCTCACTAATATAAAGTTCCTCTAGAATAATTTAATATCCTTGAAAGCTATTTTGGCATCCCGTCATAATTCTTATTGAACTCAATATTGTTTTATCTTTTCCTAATGTGTACAATGATTAATATTATATTATATAAAAACACCATACTAACACAGACAAATACTGGTAGAACAAAGCGTCACTATTTATATAATAAAAAAATATTAACATATATTTACAGGATAAAATATTTATGATGATTATTCAAATGTAAAAAGTTAGTTTTTGTAATTCGCATAATCTACTTTAGACAAAATCGGTAATTCTTAACTTTGTCGATTAACTATCATTATTTATTCAAAATTATTTAAATACGAACTATATTATCCATTTTACTTTGAGGATTCTTTGAATATAATAAATATTACGTTACAATATTATTACTGAAATACAAAGTTCTCTCGTGATTTCATATTTAGCTTGGAATAGATTTTTGTTATAGGGTAGGCTCGGGTCAATTTTGAAAACTGACCTCTCGAAATGATTTAATAATTTTCACTTTCAATATTTGTTGGTGTACCAGGAATTGTATGTGAACTTTATATATATTATTTGAATTGAAATACAAAAGTATAAATAATAAAACTTCTGTATTACTATTTAGTTTGACAATCTATGAAACATGACAAAACATTTTTAAGCTTTTGAGGTATCTTATTTATACAGTTGGGTTTCTAAAACCAATTTTCTAAAAGAGTGGAAAAAAAATATGACAGTAAGATTAAGTCGTTATATCGAAAAACTGTGATTTAGCAGATTCAACGGTCTAATTTCTGTTTAAATATGAATAAACTCACGTTACCACATCTTCGTAATCTTTTCCTTAAGCGGAACAAACGGGATACAATATTGTGCACGTAAAATAAAAGAAACAGGCTATCCAAAAACCTATAGTGTCTGTGTACCGTGTAAGTAAAGAACTTTCTTAATTACATACCGGACATTCGGTTTTCTTTTAGGGTATCCACCCCACCCACATTAGTACATTGTATCGAGATTAACTTTCGCTGTTTGAAGGTTTCAATATACCGCAAGTACCCATTTGATAGAATGTCTAAACAATACGTAAAAATATGCACACTGGTATCTATAGTAGTATGTTAAAAAGATTGTGCACCTTTTATTTTACTGAAAATTAGCTGTCGATAAATAATTGGACGTATTAAATTCATTCTGTAAACTATAAAGAAATCAATCATTTCAAATCATTTAAAAATCGGTCAGATTTATAAAAAAAGTTACTTCATGTCCGATAGTGTGCGAAAACCAATCATTATAATGAAATTTCGAGATAAACACTTTGTTATTCCATTACTTGTAAAATGTGTTGTTTTATAGATATATATATATATAGTTAAATAAAACTGTCGTACTGGCTATGGTATAAATTTTATTTCATTCGTGTTTCAATGTGATATCGGACAATTTGGCCCAATTTGGAAGTCCACTCTGACTAGTACAATTTTTAAAGAAAAATGGACCGATTATTGCACACCGTACAGTGATTTTTTAATGACATTTTTTTACTTCGAATGTGGCAATTTTCCTTATGGGCGTAGCGATTCAACCAAAAACGAGCCTATTTGAATTTTTGTTTTTTTTTCGAATTTAAAAAAAAAGAAATCACGATTTTTAAAATAAATTTGCACAATTTCCAAATATCGTTCTAGCGTAATCCATTTATGGTGAAATGGCAAACCAAACTGACCACAAATCAGCTGTTAGCTGTCAAATTATTGTTAGCTGAAAAAAGTGTTACTATTTCGAAAAACATCCTTTACTGACATATAAAACTCTTTAAATTTGTTTTGTGAAGCAGCTTCTGATTTAATGTATCGTTTGAAATGTTTTATTTTCCACCATCACCGTCACCATTGAACGCAATATAAAATGAAGGTGGAAGTTTTACCGGTAACCCAGAGTTGAAAAAATAATTATACTACGGACTACTAGCATTCAGTTTCTTAATGAGTGGTAAAGAAATAATCTTAATGGAAATACTCATACTTACAACAAAATACATTAAACAATGTAATATGTATAAAACAAAATTGACATTTGTGGAGAGCAAAAAGTTTATACTTTAAAAATTACTATTTTTTCTTCTCTTCTAATAAAATATAAAAATCTCTTAGGACTGGTACCTAAAATAATTCTAATTACAATATCAAGCGTGCGTTTCTTCATTCATGACACATTTGTAGTGATTAATTTACTTACCACCGACGTTTTAATCCGGGTTCCATAAATTTCCCGACGGATACGAAGGAGCCATTTGTTGTATTAGAAAATTTCTGGAAAATGGCCTCTCGTTTCCTGTGTGAAAGAAAACAGATAAAATTACATGTCTCCTTTTAACGCTGAATTGTAAATATTCAGTGTTTTGGCTATTTTTAACAGTCATAATTATTAGCGTGATTATTTTTATGGCCATAATAATAATTCAACAAGCTATAAAAGTTTACCTCATAATCATTAATATTTTAGCAATAAATCATGAAATAACACTTGTTTACAATGTTAAATATTTGTTCCAAAATTCTATTTCAAAAAAGTTTTTTATTATTTATTAACAATATTTAAAACTTATAACATGACAAATTTTCTGGACATATGATCATAACGTTTGAAAGTTTTACAACGAAAACAAAAAATATTTTATTTCGGATCCACTATGACTTAACTTTGTATATATATTTTTTATTGCGTATTTATGACTATGATAACTAAATTTACTAAATATTTTTTTAATATAAACACAGATAAAGTCTCCGTGAAACAAATTCAAACTAAAATTTTGTTTTTGTTCGTCTGAAATTGATTCAGATCATTAAATAAACAATGCTTCTGCTAGCCAAAACTATATTTCTTTTGACAATATTATAATTTTCTTTTGATGTTATTATACATTTTTAAATACTTATCAATAATAATTAAAGAATGAGCATAGATTGATATTGATATTTACTGATAAACCAATCATTTCTCATTATTGTTAAAGGTAGATTCGGATATAAAATGTTGTTAAAAACACCAAAGAAGCACTTGGCTTAGCATAAAAGATCATAGATGTATTTAAAGATAAATGTATGAAAATCTTTATCTGATTACTTGAGCTCTATTTGTAGATTGGATGCACAAGACATTACCCCAACTATTACCATTGCTAAGACATAATTTAATACGAATTATAAGAATTCTTAATTTGTTTCTATCTAAAGAAACACAAATGCCTTATTTATTTTATTACTGTAACTTTAATATACTTGATGGTATATATTGTGTACGTCAGTAAATCAAACAAATGCTTTTATGATATTTTTATAACAATTCTTTAGAAGCTACTGTTGCTTGTTGACATTTTAATCTAGCAACACGTCGTTGTGTAAGAAAAATATAACAAATGGGAAACTTTCTACGATACAAATACAAAGCGATGTAATATTTATTTTGAACACCTACGAATGTAACAGTTTCTTGATATACGTTTCGAATGAATTAAGAAACATTTCTTTGTTGTTATTTTAATCTTTGATCTTTGAGTGCCATTTATACAATAAATAAAAAATATTTTTCAAGTCTCTTTCTGAATTTATAATTGTTACATGTTTATACAATTTATAATAAAAAAGTACTACAAATATACAATCTATTTAAATCATTATTTATACACAAATATTCTGAAAGTGTTAAAGTCAACGCAACACAAAAGAGAATGGAAAACCCTTGGATGTTAGAAACTATATATGCATAACGAAATATTTTCACTATAAAATACCTGACTAAAATTCAGAAAACTTGCTTGGGCTACGTGAAAAGCTGTTCAATATGGCTATTGGATTTGATGAAAACTGGCGAAAAAAATGACAGTCATTGATTTGAAGATCATAGTTATCTTTAAATAGTTGGTCGATATACTGATCGACAATGATCATTCTCAAAGAAAAATTGTTATTTTTTGGGTTTATTTATAGACAACACAGGCGAATTATAACAGAAAATAAAATTACAAAGTGAATTTCAAATAGCTTAAAGAATATTAAATATTTTTCTATAATATAAAATTTTTAAATATATGTTTATATTGACAATTATTGACAATGTAAAATTCAATTATAGAATAAAATTTACACAAAAAAATAAATCGGGACCAAAGTGTCCATAGATATGGGTAAATATATCTGTTATTTATATAAGTGTATTTAGAGTCATATAGGAGAGTGATCTTTGAAAATTATCCGCATAACATAATGAGTGCAAGAAAAGAAGTACCCACAGCATCTTCTATACGTCGAAGTAAAAAGCAGAGAGGACAAATTAATTTCAACTTATCGACGAGCAAACGCAGCGTCTGCAACATTACCGAATCTTTTCCGAATTTTATTTTCAGTATTCATCAAGCATAGTCAATTATATTTGACTTACAGTAGTCAATTTTAATTTAAGGTTCGGTGATATTGATTTAATTATTTTTAATTGTATTTCAAATACTTAAAAAATAACTAGGATGTGTGTATTGAGTCTATTTAACATATATTTTAATTAGTTAGCAGAAATGGAGTATTTACAGAATTACTTCATTAAACGTTTTGATCTTCTTATTAATTTTTGCAATTCTAAAATTGAACATTTCCTCTCGCTTCCAATAATGCGTCTACTAAATAAGTAATGCATTTTTCTATAATTAAATAATTTAGGATAATATTCTATGTATTAAACATATACTCAAGTAATTTTTACCGTCTGAAAAGTGATCAACAGCAATTATATTATGAAAGGCTTTATGATGATTTAATACTGAAATATGTATGTATTTATCTCGACAAACCTTTTAGAAAGGAATACGTTTGTAGTATTAATCACTATTTTTTCAAATAAATGCTTATTCAATCAATTTATTTAATGTTTCTTTTTGTTATATTATGACCCGATTTTTTTCTAAATATAAATATATTATTTGGTCATATAGATCGTTTTTTTGAAACCCAAATTATAATTGACATTGGTAGGCACGTACTTTAAAACATTCCTCGCTAAAAAACTTTTGAAATTGGTTTTTTTGAAAATACAACATGTACGTATCAAGGCTTTTATACTTGTTCGGAAGATTCTTTTTTCCGATTAAAATTCTTGTTTTTCTCGCCACACAGTATGCCATAAAATGTTGGGGAAAGTTTAATACGCGATAATATAATGCGAAATGTCAAATCGTACATAGAAGCCGGCAGTTAATATCGATTTACTTGTTGGCTCAGGGAAGACTCCACATCGGTTTATGTCATCTAAGCTAATTTCGTCCTCTGGTAATAATAACACAAAGGTTACGTAAGAAAGCCATGGGAATATTAACCTTAAAATAACACATAATTCCAGGCAATCTGCTGAGATTTTTCATACTTCATCATAAAAAAAAAACTTTATCAAATTTCACATTTGGTTTTTGTATACAGTGTTATCTTAAAATTTCAATATGAATTTAGTATTAAGTTTCAAGCCGAAATATTTCTGTGGAAATTAAATTTTCCTTTTTAAGGACGTATTTTAATAAGGTCAGTTTCTCGGGCTGTCGCAATGTCTTCTTTTTCTTGTTCACACAACTTCAAAGATGAAAGTTTTACTTTACAATTTAAATTACAAACGGCAACTTTTCTTATCGATTTCTGTTCGAAGGCATGGGTTTTTGTGATTTCCGAAAATTCCTTCACACCCTTTCCGATCCTTTAATAATTAGGCATAGCGAGAGCGATCAGTTAATCAATAGTCCTGTCCTAGCCTTATCCTTATATTCCTACTACTCTCTTCAAAAAAAGCTTCAGCTATGATACCTACATTATGAGTACATATGCTCTACATTGGGAGTGGACATTAAAAAAAACATCAGTTTGGTGGTGATTGGATTAAATAATAAATCAAACTTTAAACTACTATTTTTTTAGTTTCTAAGTAAATAATTATTTTAACAATAACATGGTTCTAAACGGATCGGTAATATTGCCAATTCATTAAATCCCAAGTGATACATAGCTTTCTATGTTTTCTTCAGCAAAGGCAAATAAATGTACCGATTTGCTTTATATCACTAAAGTAAAAAAAAAAACATGTAAAACTCAAACGAAAACGAAAATGTTGACATGTATATCCTTAATAAATTGATTTTATCATAAGGTCAAAAATAACAATGTAAAAATAAAATATAAATAAAAAAACAAAATTCTACAATTATTTTAGTAAGCTGATAACTATTTCGGCTTTACGCCTTCGGCGGAACAATGAGGCTAGTGAAACTGTGAAGTGAGAAGGCGTAAAACCGAAATAGTCATGAGCTTGGTGAAAAAATTGTAGAACTAAAATAAATTGTTATTGTTGACCTTATTTTAATAAAGTTTTATCAGGTAAATGTCTGATTTCATTTCTTTGACTAAATACGATAATTACAGTTTTGAAGGTTATGGAAATCTTCTTATATGAAAATGGTCTTTAAATTTTAAATAGCGGGAAATCATAATATTGGGGGTATGTTTAATGTGACCAGACGTTCCGTGTTCAGGCGGTGTGTCCGACTGTCCCCGAACACAGCTTCAATGTCCCGTTTTTTAAAAGAAAAATAGTCACAGTAACAATTTTTAAAAATCCGGAAAATCAAAATCCTGGCAGTAGAATCTAGACTAGTAGATAAAGGCGTTAGCGAGCACGCGCAGTAAATAATACATTTCAATGTTAGTTAATATTTTATGTTTTATATATTTTATAACCTATATGACAGGGATGGCGAATCTAGGGCACGCGTGCCCGAGGTGGCACGTTTAAGAATTTGGATAGCACGCGAACGATTTCCAAATTAAACACAAAAAATGTCTTACTAGTGACGTTATATGAACCAGATATTAAGAATTTGTCATCGAATGTACAACAGCAAAAACCTCATTGATTGAGGTGTATTTGGTATTTTTTTACTGCTTGGGCACGCCACACAATCGAGAAATAATATTTGAGGATTATTGGCACGTGGACCCAAAAAGGTTCACCATCCCTGCTATATGACATGTAAAAACATTACTATTTAATCAATTGTTTTGTATGAAAGTGTGAGACGTTTAAAATGGCGTATAAAAGTATCATTTATTTTGGATCTTCTGGTTTGGGGGAAAAAATAAACGGTCACGTTAGGTATGCCATTTCATAAAGCATTTTTTTATGTGATCGCATCAAACAATAACTTTAAACTGCGTCATATTAAAGTGCGGATACATACCGTCATATCGGATTGAAAAATTAATCACTGCTTGGCGTTTGTTTAGATTGTTTTGTCAAACAGATGTCCAAAGCACGGAATCCGAATGATTGATGCTTATTATAACTATAAAATTTCTGTGAACGTATTTTTCTGGCAAATTCCCCGCATTTTTCCTCGCTTCAAATCTGTCGCGAGTTTGTCATTAACCTAAATCTCCATCCGCGTATAATATTTTTCTTGTCATTGTTTTGCTTTAAATAAATCAAAAAAATATCTGGCCAACACTTCCAGCGTCTTTTGACACACTTTGACATCTCGTTTTAGACATTTTTGAAAATAAGTCTTACTCTCACGTGAATAAATTTAATGTTTTTTTTCCTCGGATGATAAGGATCGCTCATTAAAAATTTGGAAAACATGTTGACCTATTTCGGTAGCAAGGTATTAGATGTTTATTTCAACTTAAAACCCTCCAAGGACGAGCGTGACCATATGGTAAAAGTAAAAATTGTTATAAGGTTAAAAAAATATCAACTTTTTCAGTTCTACATTTTTTTATAAGGTAATTTAATAGCTATTAACTCATCTCATAAAAAATTGTAGAACTAAATATGTTGATATTTTTTACTTTATTACAATCGAGTTCTACCAAGTAAATACCACTTCAATCAATAAATCAGTAAACACCGTTGTCTATCGATCTCACTATTCATCCTTTTTCTACCTGAATATCCTTCCCTTCATTTAATTTTGGTTACAAAGGATACAGACTTCAACTAGTCATCAGCTGCGGGGATGAAAACAACTACCAAAAGCGCATGCGATTTTTAAATTTCCGTTTATTTTTAATGGACTTTTTGAAATTGTTAGTTATAATAAATTTTAGCAAAACTTTAAGTTATTTACACTATTTTTACTGATATATTTGTGTTGAAATTGTGTTGATGTAAAGAAGTCAAATTGTATTTTTTATTTTTTAAACTTCACGTTTAGCTATATTTCAACATCGAATGTTTGTGTGACCATATGGTCACGCTTGTTTTTACTATGTATTATCTTTACACAATATTACTCGTGGTTTATAAGGATGAGCATGACCATGTAGTGACGCAGGGTTTCTATTTTTTTTTTGATAGAAATAAAGTTTTCCGTGACTTCAATATGGCTTAGAATTTATTATTTTATTGAAAAAAAAATCTGGTCTCTGTAGGGTTAAGTAAGCGGCATCTCCAATATTTTGACAGAACGTCCAAAAAGAGTTGATATTTAAGATGGTCTGTCAAGTAAGCTTCTATATTTAAAACATTACACATCACTTGGCTCATTCATTTGTTTTCAGATACGCTAGCTTAAAATGTTTTACGTTATATGACAATATGTATGTTTTACATTGTGTGCTTATGCAATGAAACAAATTATATTTTAGAATTGTTTTATATTTTGTTCACCGAGTATACATTTATTAATTTTCGCAAATCATATAACCTATGTAACAAGAATAACAACAAATGTATTGACTGTAATAATATAAGGGGGTCAAAAGCAAATACCACGGAAACCATTTAGCAAAAAACTTAAAAAAGCATAAAATTACATGCACTAATTAATTTAATTCATCTGTGCTATTCGTTACGGTAGAAGATTGTGATTAACAATAAATTTGTCAAATGTATTGAGCAAACATTTTGTCACGTGGCTATTTTGTATTCGACGAATCGCTTACAGTGAAGAAGTTGATTTTTTTCTAATCAAAAAACGATTTTCTATGGAATGAAAACAGACTATCTTATAATATATCCATCAGCTCAAAAGCTGAATAAATTTTAGCTCTTAAATTTCGCATTCATATATTTAAAATTTAATTTTTTTAAGATTGCTACTTTTGATTATAGCTCGTGATATATTTCGGCAATGGAAAAGAGATACAAACAACTATGTATTGTTGCATATTAAAAAAAGATTCGCGATAACAATAAAATTAAGCAGTCAGGCTCAGTGATATTTTTGAATAAGTAAGACATACACACTATAAAATATAAATAAATAATACTCAAGACATAATTAAAGTTTATTTCAGTTCTGACAAAAAATGCTACTTATGCTCACTCATTTATTGTTTATGATTATATCAGTATAATTTTATAAATAAAATATCTTGTCGGTACGTGGCCCAGTTTTCAACGTAGTTGGCTTCTTTGACGTATTTCGCGGGTTCAAAGTCCCAGTACAAACAGTTTTTTTTCAATCGATTTATCGATTTCTACTCGAAAGCAAAGGAAGCATAAAGTAAAAATAGCAACATTTTTAGTTTTACAGTTCTAGAAAGACTGTAGAACTAAATACGTTGCCATTTTTACACTCTTGCAATTGATTTCTACTAAGTAAATGCCAATTCAATCAATAGATGTTTGCTATGTCTAAAACTTCTCTCTCTCTTCCAATCATAAAATAACGGGGCGAAGAGACAGCAATTAATTAACCATTATTCCTGTTTCAGTGAAATCTTTCTATTCCTTCTACTCGCTTCGATATTTATAGGTTGAGAAACTGTAGAGTTCTTGAAAACAAAATCTATAAAAGAGATCATATTTTAAAAAAATCTTTTTACCAGGAATCGATAATTTTTAACATTCAAGTTATTAAAAGAGAGGAAATACTTTCCTCTCTTTTAACTTTGTTAAATACAATATCTTCATTTTTTATGTCAAATTGTTTGAATAGTTCAAATTATTTACATTCACACAGATTTTGTCACTAACGACCCATTATATTCGATATTTTTATTGTTTATATCAGAAACTAACAAGACTTAAAAAGGAGTTTTTTTAAAGCCATTCAAAACCATTCAATTAATTATAAAAAAATATTCGTTACGTAGATTTTTTTTACGTTGAGAGAAATTTGTATTACAGGTTTAAGTTCATTTTATTGCGCTGCGATATAAACGAAAATAAGGATATGAGCCATTATCTGTTATTCCATTTTGTTGAGCGTATTTTCACAATAAATACTTTCGCCGCAAATATTTATATTTTCGAAGGCGATGAAACAATGTTCATGTTAAGCCCTCACGTGTTTATCTTACATAGTCATTAAATTATTTTTATTACGTGGCTCTTATTAATCGTCATAATAAAATTAGAATTTTCGTGTAAACACATTGTTGTAATGTTAACTTTTTTACAAAAGCTCTAACATAACGGGAATTTAAGTTGGATTATCAAAGCTTCCCTTTTGCATGGAGTATTTAATAAATATGAATAATGACATTTGTCAGAGAATATTTTGCTATGAAGAAATTATAACAACAATATTTAATAAAATATTTAGTAATAATCGTTACTAATTTCGTAAATTTCACGCCGAAACATCATATTTTACATCTTAGTTAAAGAAAATGCAAATTTTTCTTTGGTTCTCATGAAAAGTACTGATTTAAGAAATCACACAGTTTTCTTTTCGCTCACAGATATATTATGATAATTTTCTTTTCAATAATAATGTAATATACATACTGAAGAATTGAGTATGACAAGAAAATTGAATACACACGAAGAACATTCATTTCAATCACTAGGGTTTGAAAATTGAGTATAGCCCACTGATGGCCTAAACGTAACATCAACTGTTCATTGTTGTCTCAATAAGATTTAAACAAATTAAAAATATTTGGCTACTCTACTGTTTTCTTTGCAGATCGTGTATGTTTTCTTAAATTCAAGTAAACCGTAAAAATTTCCACCCTTCTTATTCTTCAATAATTGGGCGTAGCGAGAGCGATTAGTTAACCACTAGTCTGGTCCTGGCATAATCATTGTATCCCTACTTCTCTCTTTGGAAAAAGAGAGGTTGAGTGACTGAGTTGAACAAACAGTTTTCGTAGAAACATTCTGTTGAGATACCTCCATTAGGAGGCCATATGCTTCATATTGGGCCGTAAAATATTCAAAAATATCTTTTTATTTTAACTCTTAATTAATATTTTATAACGAAAACACGGAAATCGCAAAATAGATGTTACTGAAAAGCTGAAAAAATCAATTGTACTTAAATGAAACGATTGACTACGATTTCAACTTTTAACTGACCCATAAAAAACTCTCTAGACCAGATAAAACTAGTAGCATGTTATAAATATTCATAATTAATTATGATATGATAACGTGACCTTACCAGAGCTTTGTCGATTTAATATATGCTTACTAGTATATTTGTATGTATTACTATAATGAGAAATTCTGCACGTAAACACGTAAATCAAATAGGATTTCCACCAAAACTGGAGCTGAATTTTACTACTTATGCGAAACAAGTATTAACTGCGAACGCAATATGCTTCAACAGGTTCGTTTGTGCAAATCAATTCCAAGAATCTGTATAAATGTCAACATTGAAACATTACTGATCATAAACTTTTAAAAAAACATGTTTTTGGTTACAAGAGCTAAATTAACTTTCGTCCCACACGAACATTCAAAGGCTAGATTTCCTATAACGGAACACGTTTATACATTGATTTTTCATAAATTTCCAGATTGACATCCAAAAAAATATTCACTTCCTTCATTATTTTCCACATGACATATTCCATCATCAATCTAAATAATGAATTCCTCACCATATTTTTCTAGGCTTATTCTCTGAAAATCTAGGCTGAGTGGCTGACCTACCTGCTTACATTTCGTTTGCTTAATTGACACTTAGAATACTCAATTTGGAGTTGATATGTTTCACATTGTACTCCTTCTCACTTTATATTTATAGTTGATTTTTTTATGAAACTTACTTAAATTTTCCAATAAAAATCTTTTCATCAAAAAAACACAATATTCCTTTGTACTATTTTCACTTTTATTAAGCAAGATCAGGACTAGTTTTGCTCATGGCGAGCATTATGAATTGGTAAGAAATACAATTTAACATTTTTATACAAAACAAAATGAAATAAAAATATGTAATAAACAATTAATACACATTGAAAATAACTTACAAATTATGAATTAGTGACTCTTAACTGACTCAAATTAATATGTTTAATACCTCCAGCACAGTGATTTCCAACCTGGGAGGCGCGGACTATTGCAAAAGGAGGCGTGAACTGTCCAAAATATTGATTTACCCATTAAAACAGTGATGCACAAACCGCGGGCCGCATGTGGCCCTTTTTGAATTTTGTGACGGCCCATCAATCTTTTTCTCAACATATTTTTTTCACGTAAAACATTTATTTAATAAATGTAAGCAAACTTTTTCTTCAATGAAGGAGAATAAATTGGTTCATAGAAACAAGCCCTCAAATATTATTTTAGATTAAAAGAAAATAGTTTAAAATTAACAAAACCCATGATCGCATTCACTTTTGAATTAAATATAAATGAAACATAGATATTTCAGAATGCAACGATTTTTAATGAGCATGTACTCATAATACTTTTTTTGCATGGCTTATTTATCTTCACGTTTTCGAAATAACACGGCCAAAATAATGTAATGGAACCTATTAATAATTTATTTAAATTCACTTAATCTTTTTTAGACGGTTTTTTTGTAAAGCTGTTTTACATGGAACGTACATATACTCCGTGTAAAAAAGGACTGAGCATACTTCAAATATTTTTTTTCTTTGCGGCCCGAACCCACGAAAATTTGTTTTATGCGGCCCGCTAGAAGGTAAAGGTTGTGCATCACTGCTTTAAAACGTGTCTTTATTACTATTTGAAGTATAGGATGGAGAGGCGCGAAAATATGTTTTTCTTCAAAAAGAGGCGCAGTAACATGAAGGTTGGAAACCACAGCTCTAACATGTAATTACAAAAATCACCAAAGAGTAGTTAAGCTAAATTGGTTACTAATGGCACCCGAAAAGTGAAATATCTTTTCAGTTACTCATAATTAGGGAATCCAACCCCGGCATCACGTCCAATTTTCTGATCCCGAAATCCCGGGACTGACATGGTCGCGACGCGATCCCAAGATTTTGAGGTTGAGAAATCCTGAGCAAATCTCGAAAACTAATAGGATTTTGGAAAAAAATCAACTCTTGGAGATAAGATATGGAAAAATTATAGCTAATTGAGGATTTCAAATTCCTCGGTGAGCTAAAAAAAACGAGGAACCGGAGACAATCCGAGGAAAAAGTATACCAAATCGAGGATTTCAAATTCCTCGGTGAGCTAAGAAAAAAACGAGGCTTGGAGATAATTCGGGGAAAAGCTTATCCCAATCCCGGGATTGGAAAAGGCTCCGTGATTGGATACCCTACTGATAATACAATATTTCACGTTTCGTTTGGTTTACTTTAAATCTAATGATTAAACTTTTTGTCAAGTAAAACAATGAATGATTTATTTATTTAAGCCTCTCTTACACTTTAGTTATTCAATATGATGATAGTGAAGTATGAATTCCTATTTAATGTCTATTAATTGGTTTATCCCCTTTAACCTTTTTGAGGGTTAATCACTTATCACCCACAAGAAACTGACCATGTAATTGCGTCCCTTGAATAAGTCTGACAAGAGGGATACTAATGCACAGTTTTCGAATGCCCTACCTTTGATCAAAATACTTATTACAGCTTCAGATTAAAATTTTTGGAAACCTTAAATTTGAATAAGATTTAAACGAATTGAGCTAGGTAGTAAGACTTCATTAATTTTCAGATTTAATTAAAAAACAACAATCGAAAAATAGTGTTAAAATTGTTGTATAAAAAGACTTTATTCAAACTTGACTAGACTGAATTATCCTTTTTTCGTTTGAAAAACCAAGGAAATTCTGCTGAACCTTTTTCCTAATAATCCCTTTTAAAGTAGTAGACTTGACAATAAAACACTTTCTTATTGGTCATGCTATAGTACCACTTGGATAGCGATGACAAACCTCTTTTCAAAGATTTGGTTACAATCGAATTCGTGTTTTTTGTTGAAGTCGTGACATAAATAAACAATCTTTATTGCACCATCTTCCAAACCACAATAAAATATCTAGACATTACAGTGTATAAGCGGAAAGTCCAAAAAAGGCATATTTTATTTATTTAAAACATAATGACGGATGAATTACTCACACATAAATTTGGATTAATATTAAATAAATTAAATAAAATAGTTTAAATCACATTGCATGAAAGTCATTGGTTCAAATTAGGGTATCTAATCCCGGAGCCTTGTTCCAATCCCGGGATTTTGGGATTGATTAATTTTCAATGTCGGGATCCCTCGGAAATCCTCAATTCGCTATACTTTTCCCCGGATTATCTCCAAACCTCGTTTTTTTTTAGGTCACCGAGGAATTTGAAATCATCGATTTGGAATACTTTTTCCCGGATTGTCACAGAACCTCGTTTTATTTTTTTAGCTCACCGAGGAATCTGAAATTCTCGATTTGCCAATTTCGTGTCAATTTTCGGGATTTGCTCAAAATTTCTTAATCCCGAAATTCCGGAATCGCAGCCGTATCAATCCCGGGATTTCGGGATCAGAAAATTGAAAGGGATTACGGGATCCCGGATCCCGTGATTGGATGCCCTAGTTCAAATACTCAAAATGTGGAATATTATGACTTCACCTTTAAACTATAATTCAAGATTTTGACTGAAGGTGCTTGGTGGAATTTCAATGCTAAATTTGAATCGTTCAAATTATTTACATTCACACAATTTTTGTCACTAACGACCCGGGTTTCGCCTTTCGGCATCTTCAGGCATTCAAGTACACGGATGAACTTGACTGAAGCTTAGTAAATGAATATATCGTTTTTATACAATAAATAAATCTATCACTAAGTTAAAAGCCATTCCTGGCGAAAAGGATTAACCTATGGAATGCCTGCAGATTTGAATGGTGAGTAATTTTAATAATTATATTTACTTTTGTTTGCTTGAAAAAAAATGATGATTCTACTTACATATAGGGTATAGGAGCGGGGAATTTTGGCAGATTTACCTGCTCGTTGAAAATCGGTAAACTACTCAATTGTGCTATATTTATTTCTAAAATTTTCTGGAAAAACAATTTATTTTAATAATTCACAAATAGTAAAACAATTTATTAAATTTTGTCGTTTTTTGGGCAGAAACTCCTGGTTGAAAAGTTACCACCCACCACTGGTACTTAGTTTTATATGTATTGGCATAATTGATTTAGTTTATAGTTATGATGATGTAGTTTATCTTGAAAGTATCTATAAAATCTTGAAATAAATTCGACACACAATTTACTTGCTATAATTCTATGTAGAATGATTCGTGCACAGTATTTGTTTCTATACTGATTTGTTTCTCTCGTGCGAATTTCGTTTGAAGTAATATTTTACAAACAATAACAAAAGATTTTATCGGTGAGATTTTTATCGTATATTAGAATTCGTCGTAATCTTTTCTGATTGGTACGTTCATGACCCATTTATCTTCCAATAGTATTGCAGATGTTTATTAAATACTTTTTTAATTGGGTGAAGAGTTTTTTTATACTAAAATTTATTCTTGAGTAAATACAATATTGAGAAAAAAAAAATTCAATCAGCTACAGATTTTCAACTACAAACATACAGTAATACCCCGCTTAGCGCGACCCCGTTAAGCGCGGTTTCACTATAACGCGAATTTCAAATTTCGCGCTCAAATGCCTCGCAGACTTACGCCCAGAGACTTAAAAGTGTACGTAAAGTTCCTTCCACCAAACACTACGTCAATATTACAACCTATGGACCAGGGAGCAATAGCAAACTTCAAAGCTTATTACCATCGCCGCACTTTTAGCCAACTAATTCATGAAACTGACGGGGAAGGAAGACAGTCTATGCGAGAGTGGTGGAAGTCATACAACATTATGAAGTCTATTCACAACATAGAAGAGGCTTGTAAGGAAGTTAAAATGAGTTGTATGAATAGGGTGTGGCGTTATCTATGGCCAGATGTAGTGGAAGCACCTAGAAGAATTGTCCAGATGCAGAGACAAGTGCTTGAAGACATTGCTGCAATGATTGAGGGGTCTGAACTTGAAGATGTCACGGTAGAAGATCTCGTAGAACTTGTAGCAACGCACGACGATCATATCAGCAATGAAGATTTGATCGAGTTACAGAATAAGCCTATCTACGATGAGGAAGAACAGGTAGAAGAGAAAGTTTTATCTTCAGGGGAAATACAAAATGCACTTTCAAAAATTTATTCAGGTTTGGACATATTGCAGAGTATATACAATAATGATGACCGTGTCTTGACCGTGTGTCAAACAATTAAAAACAGTGTTGGGTGTTATGAACGTATTTTACAAGAACGTAAACAAAACGCTACCCAAAAGAAAATAGATGTATTTTTCCGTAAAAAATAAGAGTATGTATTGCATAAAGTGTTCTTAGAATTAAAGTGATTGATTAAAATGATTTGTATTTTTTTGTATTAAATTTTGACTATGTTTAATCATAAACCTCGATATACGCGAATTTCAGTTAACGCGATTTTTTCGGAACGTATCCCTCGCGTAAAGCGGGGTATTACTGTATACGAAAATTAATAGTACATACGTATGTATATGTATACAATATTCAAAAAATGGTCAGTCGTCGGGACTTAAGATATGTTTGGGATTACCGAATTGTCTTGACATAAAATCAATAATCAATAAGTATTCATCTAGTTTAGCTATGGCGAACTTATGACACGCGTGCCAAATATATATTGCCAAGACCTTTTTGATGACACGTATTATGTATAGACCATCTTCACCCAAGAGCAGGCAGTGCGATGGGCTCAAGAGAGTTTTTAGATGGGAGAAGAGTGCCATTACGAAAAATACATTTGAAGTGCTTGGGACAAATACTTGCATTCTGATATTTTTTGCTGACTCTTATAATTCTTTTATCGTGGTTTTTTATGATACCTTATTCGCGACTTTAAAAAGTATTAAATTGAATAAAAAAAACCGACTGACAGATGATGTTAGTAGGGTAACAGACTTTAAATGCTCGAAATACTCAACTTTCATTTGAAGATTTTTAGTCAATAGTTACTTATTGAATGATTGTTTTTTTTTTACTAGAACTGCAAATATTAATAAATTATTCAAGTATACCACGATATACACGCTAAGTTATTTTTTCCAGAAGTTTTTACACACCACGCTCAAAAAATTCGCCGTCTCCGATAAAGTATAAAACCTATTAAGCTAATATGTTGTAGATTTTCTACAATTATTTAATCACCCACAAAAAAATATTTGCAAATTTTAATTATAGTTAACAATTCTTATCTCGTGTAAATATAAACATTACCATAACCATTAGAACATTTTAACAAGTAAGTATTACAAGCTTTGCATGCCAGTAAAAGCAGTTCATAAATTAAAATTAGTTTACGTGTTAATACGGGGCGTGTGGAAAATTTTATATCGTTCAAACCTTATAATTTTACAAACTGATATCATTATAAATTTAAGCTCTTATTATTAAATTAAACAGGCACTTGAAAAGGAAAGCGAAATTCAGAAAGGTTCAATTTAATATTCATATTTTTTATTTATTTCTTTTTCGCTACATTTGACACTTTCATAATAAAAATACGAACTGAATCTAATTAATTAAATTTAATTATGCTATTGAGAAAAGTTTTCAGAAAAATATTATATTAAAGTAATTACTTGGATTCAATACACATTATCCGCAATCAAACAGATAGTATCGAAAAAACCATCTGAAGGTGACGCTTAGTAGAACACAGACCAAGAATTCATTGTTATCTTAGTACCAACTTATTCACTAACGCTGCGTATACTACAGCTTTAGTGGTTAGACGGAGTTGAAAGTAACCTGAAGGAACTAAAACTTACAAGTAATATAAAATGGAATCGGCCGTTATCTTCGATATTGGATACTACTCAGTCAACATTTGAACAAGCCGAATATATTTTAGTTCTACAAAATTCATATTAAATTAATTACTTTTTCGTAATGCGCCACCGTGAGAACTACACCCAATTCTTTTTTTAATGCGATACATAAGTTCCAGGAACGAACGCGTAAAAAAATCGAACGTTCATATAAATTGATTTTTTTTTTTTTTGGATATCAAATTTATGGAGCTTCAAGTACCAGGACGCGCTAACGTCAAGGTTCTTCTAGTCTCCTTCATAGATAAAGTGTTTGAAGAATTGTAAATTGCATCCCCTTACCATCGTTTGCAGACAGAAGGGCGCGATCGCTACAGAGATAAGAAGTTCACGGGAACTCCATATGCACTATTTTGCAAATCACATTCTATATGCTTCCCCACACTGCATCCGTACATGTACACACACATACGCATACATACATACACACATACAGTGCACAAGGAAAGTCAAACAAAGAGAGTCATTTTCGAGATGCTAATTTCGTTCTAAAAGTGCCAATTTTAGACGACATAAGATCTATGGAGGGTCGTCGAGCAGAATTGCTCTCGGTCTAAAACGATTCTCAGGCAGTGTCTCGTCATAATTGTGGAGATTAGATATCGTTGGGTTAAAATGTTTCCCTACTTCGCTAAATTGATAAATTGGTTCCAAAAGTCAAAGTATCTTGTAAAAACGTATCAAAAATTTTGCTTTTGAAATTCGCGCAAAAAACGTTTTTTTATTTATTAACAACTAATTCCTATATTTTATACTCAAATACAATAAAAAACAGATCAATCTGTATACTTCATGCATAATTATATTCACTTTTTAATTTATGTCATTCGCGATTTTTTTAACGAACGTATTGAATTTTGCTCTGACCCGTTTGATGAAATGTCTAATTATTTCTCTTTACAATAACAGACCGACTTCTGGAGTACTTTTATTTAATAGATTTAATACATATTCAGCTTTGTGTGTTTGGATAAAATTTGTAGTCGAAACATGCTATTTAAAAAGTTGAATAAATGTATTTCAACAAGATTCTGAGCAGAGTCATCACATCACATGACTTTGCGGAGGATCATTTTTTTCTGCTCTTTTTTTGCCAGAAAATAATCGCGTAACAACGAGTAAATCGCGTTAAAAAAAGGAACGGTACCGTCCAAAAAACTTGCGTAAAAAAAGGATCGGGTGTAGTTTATTAAAACTCGTTAATTCTGTCTAATTTAATATTTCAATATGTTCTTACAATTCGATCAAATAAAAACGCTAGATATAATTTATTTTATTGTTTATATGGCTAAATAAATCTTTATTGGTTGTGATCTTACTAAATGAATAATCATTTTTTAAACTTTGTTTCCCTCGTGAGAATTTGTTTTTAAATTATGTGGATTCACTGAAAATAAAATCACATCGACGGTTTATACATTTCGTGTATTTATTTATAAATAATCTCAAAAAAATGATTATAAATATTAATTTTGTCATTGAATTTGCATAAATTATTTACCATAGCGTACCTGTGTAGCAAAATTTCATTGTTCGGAAGTTTCCAATAATTTAATTATTCCGCTCGGTTGATTCTGAAACTACATTATAAACTCGTCGTTCCTAGTTATAATAAAAGAAATATCCAACAAAAAAAGGATAAATTAAATAGTTCCAAACATCGTCTTGCTTTTATATTATATACTACGTTCAAAGATTTGTAGCATCATATATTATGTTGTATTTTATGAAGCTTACAGTCCTTATTTTGTTTATGGTAATATTGTTTTGTTTTTGATTGTATGAAACACACAACTTCATATATAATGTCTAAATAATGTATTCTAATATTATTACAATGCCTCAACAAGATCACGCGATATTTAATAAATGATACAGTAGGGTTTATTTTCCAAATCGAATTATGGTTTGTACGAATGAAAATTTCAATGGATAATAACAAATTAATTGTTTATTTCTTGTTCATTGTTGTTTTATATCAGTGATTTGTGTTTTTCATTTACAGCTTTATTGAAATATTTTTTTAGAGATTTTTTTAAGCCGTTTCTTTTCATAATAATATTCAGTCTAGCCTCTAATAAAACTTTTCAACCGAAAATGTTTGATGACACTTTAGTATATGTCTGTATTGTAACTTCTTTTAAGCTCACTGTGATATTGTTAGATAGAGCTTGTCTTGACCTATGAGGCAGGCCTGAGCTCGTATTCCAGTAAGGACAGTTTTGGGTTTTTTTTTAAATTTATTAAGACATGTTTTGTGACAATGTTCAGTGATGCCAATTTAACGTCGAGTTGATTTCGAGTGACTTATAAATATTTTAATTTCAACAAAGTTGGCACATTGGCATAAGCTGTAATGCCAAATGTTTTTTAAAATGTAAAAATTAAATATAAAATTAATTCTGTTAAATTACTCTCTCTTCACTTCGTTTTCAAGATCGAGTTAGGGAGGAGTGAAATGGAATGCAGACGTGTAATACGTCTACATACGTTTGAAAATATATTAAACAATCGATTGTTTAATCAATACCAGTATAAATGTTTCAATTTAAAAATTTGAATCTTACTCAACAAAGTAGTACAAAAGTCCAAGAGTGTTTCCCACTTGGCCACGTGAATGCTACTTACAGCAAAATCGAGTTGCTGAATGAATGTGATGTTGTGTTTCATTGTGCTTATTTCACAAAACATTAAAGTGTTTTTTTAATGGTATATTAAACTACTTTTATGCAGATAATATTCCAAGAAATGTCTTTATGGCACTTTTTCAGGAATAACAATAATATAATAATAATTTATAGCAAAATAAGACAACAATAAAGGATATAATAAGAATACGATTCTAATGAATAAATATGTTTATAAAGAACAATGTTCATAAAATTGTATTCGACTTTTTCTTGTTTAAACGGGATTTTGTAGGCAAACTTAAGTGATAAAAAATACATTTTTAGAGTTTCTTTCTTCAGTAAAAACATTGCGTATGTGAAAAAGTATGGTTATTAGGGTTCAGATCTAATAAAAAAAAACGATTTACTATTCCGAAATAAAAGCTGTATTTAATATAATATGTATGAAATTTTCAAACTAGCTAAAATAATAAATTACTTTTAATGTATTTTTTCTGTAAGAAAATTCGAAATTTCAACCGCGTAAGTACCTATTCAAAATGTTCAACAAGCGTTTGGGTCTTATGAATTTGTCCTCAGGGACAAAAGAAATCTTCACAATATCTGAGACCCATTTTTATTCAATCAGGAACTCAGTATAATAGCAGGCCACTCGTATGGCTTTTTCCTCTTATTCCTAATAAGTAAACCTTTTTATTCAATTGATCAAATTTTGTTGACAGATTTTTACGAACAAATAATCAATAAAAATATTCTGTATTCATAATGAAAATTCAACTCAACTAAGTGGCATCGTTTTATTAATATGTTTATTGTATTTTGCGTATGTGCGCGTGTATTTTCTACCTTTTCTCTTTTTTTATCGATTCCTCTCCTTGTTGGAGGTATATGGCGTCCAAGATTCTCTGTCATATGCTAGTATTATTCAATTGATCAAATTTTGTTGACAGATTTTTACGAACAAATAATCAATAAAAATATTTGGTATTCATAATAAAAATTCAACCTATTTAAGTGGCATCGTTTCATTCATATGTTTATTGTATTTTGCGTATGTGCGCGTGTATTTTCTACCTTTTTTCTTTCTTTTGTCGTTTCCGCTCCATGTTAGAGGTATATCGCGTCCAAGATTCTCTGTTATCAGCTAGTATTTTCTATCCTTTCCAAGACGTCACAGAATCTACCAGCTTCACCGCATACATTTTATGATCTATATCAACGATAAGAAGAAACAACCGGCGGGGCTGGGTGTGATTTGACATTTAACGCCAAAGTCATAGTCCCATGTCACAGTCGGACGCACAATCGGTAAAATGTCTTATTTAAACAGCGGCTATCTCCTTAGTTCGAAACAGATATTCGTTGAATATGTGAACGTAAAGCTCTATTATTTTTATCATTTAAAAAAAATATTTTTGACTTCTCGCATTGTAGGCTTTAAAATACTTTATTTCACCATGTACTAGAAAGGAGCTTTGAGCATATTTCAGAGCAATTTTTTTTATATATAAAATTACTGTAAAGTATTTTGGTATTAAGATATATTTTTTTTTCGAGTTTATTTTATCGCTGATATCGTTGGTTTTTTGCTTTATTTTTCCATCGTTGCCGACAGAATAGCGTTATCGTTTCAGAGGTAAGCAATCCACAGTGAAACCAGATCACGTAGACACCATGTGTATTCATATGTTAATCAAATTATATATACCTCTCATATACTATAACCACACAAACACGTGGACATACATAGATGTATATATACGATAAAGAAATAAACTGAAGAGTTATTTTAATTGTGCCAATGGTAGTGTTTGATTTTTACTATTTTTTAAATGGAAACTCAAAGCAAAACAGGTGAATCAACCAACATTGAGATGATAAAAACCGATCTCATATAAACGCTCGTTCCCTTCGACTTTGGAAGCCATTTTAATTAGATAGTCTTTAATGCCATCAGATCAATATTCATATTCAATTGCTCAGGTGGCATTAAATTTGAACCAAGTTTTCGTACGAGCTATAATTTATATATTTTGTATGTATTTTTTTTTTTCATCTTCTCACAAGTTATTCAGATTTGACGGAAACTGTGTTATGAAAATCGTAAAGAAACCGTATCGATTTCACTCGAGACAATGTGATTTTTTATGCCAACGTTGTTTCGAATGAGTTTTTTAACATGTGTTATCGTAGCTGTATATCTTCTCATGAAAAATTGATACTGTATAAAACATTACGTTACGTAAACTTATTATTAAAACAGGAATAGGGTTTATTGTTTATAGATTGCAATACATTTTTTTTTGAAAGTATGCTTGTTTATTTAATTAATTTTATTTCACATCAAATTTTTCTAACACATTATTTTCAACCAAATTAAAGTAAAAAATAAGTTATATTTTAATATAATAATATCAATTAGGTAATTTTCTTGTATTAAAGCTTATTTTTTTTGTCTATTTACGCAATAGTACTTAATTTGATCTTAATCTCACTAGATCTAAATTTTATGAATATTTTGTTTTTTTTTTAAATAAAAGAAACGTATATACATTAGAAATACAAGTATTTCAAGATAATATCCAGTAAATAAAGCGTGCAAGATAATATCTTGAATAAAATACAATATTAATGATTGTTAAATGAAATTTAACCGAGATATAATTTAAAAAAATATTTTAATCATCTACTTTCCATAGATTGAGATGGTATAATTGAAGCCCTTGGATTTGGCTGATAACAGTTGAATTACAGCAAACTTCTCTCCAAGTCCGCCGCTAGCAAGGGTAGCTTTCGCACCTTGAGATGTTCCTTCTTCCAGAGCCATGATGTGGGTGATATCAAGAGTTTCTCCCTGGTATACGATTTCATCGAACACGTTTCCATCAGGCTTAGCTGGGCGAGCGAAATTCTTTCTAAAATACACAACAAAGTTTTCATTAACAAAAATAGACAGAGGTCAAAATATACATTTAAAATTTTGAAATAAGACTCGCCATCCAATTTATTTAAAATTAATTTGTTTTTATACTTTGTTGGTGAATAAAACATGTTGATGAATCAAATGAACAATAAACTCAAAAATAAAAGTACGAAACAATGAAAGAAAGTTAAACTTTCATTATAAAACAACATCACATATTTTTTTGTTAATCTGTTTTGTATTTTTTTCTTAACGAAAACATTTTGATTTTGGGCTACAAATTAAAATATATCATAGTATCATAATTTAGAATTTATGAACATGTTATTTTTATGTGTTCTCTGTCAATACGTGGTGGAAAAGCATTATATTTCAAAACAAAAAATATTCATTTGTAATAATATTTAATATGATCTGGATCGGTTTCGTTCGTGACGAGCATTATTAATTGATAATTCTCGTCATTATTATAGGAAATAATTTAAATATAGTCTTATAGTGGAATGAAAGGTTGTATAAACGTATGTAGAATATCTCATTCTGAGAATGTTTCAATGCGTTTTCAGTCGAACAAGTCAATGAGTAGGTAGTACTTATAAACTGTTATGTTTGACTTTCGTTACAAGTACACATATGAACTTTAACTGACGTTAACTTTATAGTTTTTTATCATGTTTATATTATAAGAATAAAAATATATTATCAGTGGTGGATTGAGCTCATAAGAGGCTCTAGGCGCAAATAAATTTGGAGACCCTGCTTTTTGCATAACATAAAACTTCATGTAAAATAATAAAAATTTATAAAATCTGAACAAAAAGTATATGGGTTATATAATATAAGCTATTTTGGGCCTCCAAAATTTGGAGACCTCATTCGCTTATAGGGTAATCCGCCACTGTCATTAAGTAACATACAATGGTAACTGATTTATTTTACTATAAAATTGATAGTATTGTCAATTAATCTTAATTGGGAAAGTACTAACATAAACGAATACAATATCTAAGTATTTTTTTCAAATTATTTTGATCAGTGAATTTAAGAGTGAATGTTATCAGGCATCGAAAATAAATTATTCTTAAAATGTTTAATTTGCATCAAGCATATTTAGTCAAAATACAGGACAATAACAGTTCTCTGACATTTGAAATTACATGCGATATACAAATTAAAATTCAGTTTGATCGTCATAAAAACCATTTCGAGATGTCATAAAATAGCCTACTTATTGATTTTAAGCGGGTGGGTATTTTGAGACGTTGTATTATTTTAAGAACTAGATTATTTTGATGCTGGACATTTTTTTATTATTTACGATTTTACATATTTATTATATTTAAAATTTAAAGTTTTAACTTTTTTACTCGTGTACTTAATCCAATCATTAGGTTTAACAAGTTTTTTAAACGAAACGTTAACATTCTTTACAATAATAATAAAAATTCTTACTTGTATAAAATTGTATCTTCATGATGGTGATCTCCGACAATAAGGTCTGCCCTTACATCAATGTCACCATTTCTAATTGCTAATGTGTTAGCTTGGTATATAGCAGACACTGCCACCAAGAGGAAAAACAAATTTATCTTGAGGAAAGCCATTGCGATATGTATTTGTAAGTCGTTGATGGATGTAATATTACTATTCAAGGACTTGTTAGTTCTATAAAAAAATATTGCTAATGCATGTTTATATACTAAACCACATCAAGATTTATAAAACACATGTTTAATAATACATTTTCGTAAGACATACTCAGTGGTTCTCCAAAATTGTCCCACGTACCACAGCGTTTCGCTGTTTTTTTTGTTGATCAAATGTTTGCCGTAATGTTTATAAAAATATTATAAATAATATCAGTCAAATAACGCGATTTTCTAATTGAGTTTATTAAAGGTGTTTTAGCAGTAAATTTTTAATATAGTGTTTTGAGACTTTAATTTTTTTTAAAATACGGTTAAATTGTCATATACAACACTAACGCATTTTTTTAAATTAAACAAAATTTTCTTCGAGAATATTTTTCGTGTAGTTTCTGACGTTAACCATAATTTTATACTCACGTAGGATTTGAGTTAATTGACTTTGCACTACACCCCATATATATTAACTATTGGAATCGTTCGAATTGTGTACGATTCCATACTTTTTATCAATAATGGCCCAGGCCCATTATCAATATCGATATATTCAGGCATTTAAGTGTATGGATGGACTTGAACTGAAGCTTAATTCATCCGTTCGCTTGTTCCGTGTGTACACATCGAGCGACAAAACGTACGTAAATGTACAAAATTTTAACGATTAAAATCAAACATTGATAATTCATCAAGCACCTTCTTTCGCAATCTTATGAATATTAGTATTAAAATACTAATATTCATAAGATTGCGAAAGAATATTACTAAAGTATTATTACAAAGAATATTACAAAGAATATTACAAAGATTACTAAAGTAACTGTTGATATTTTTTTTCAAAAAATATATTTCCGTATTCACCTACAAAAATCTCATGTAATTGTAAATCATAAATATCTCATACGGTTGGGCACCGCTGAATTAATCAATCAATCAATAGTAACATACAGGATAAGATATAACTGATTTTTATTTTAAGAATAACCGGATAGAAACAACACTAGTCTTAGCTGCTTTACAATGTTTCTCAAACTTTCTAAAGTTAAGATAACTGCCATCACCTCAAAACTGTATCGAAATTTTCATGTTTGTATTTCTCGTACGACTGTGGCTCTCGTAGGCTTGTAAAATTATCATTCAAAGTAACAAACAAAGTTTCTGTAATTTATGTTATTGATTGTGAAGTTTTGTTGTATTCATATTATAATCTAAGCTCACCGATTACCACATACATACACGAAGACAGAAAAAGTGTTTTTCGTATTCCTATTTGTTTTGTGAAATTTGGTATAAACATCATTAACTTTCAATGACAGAAAAAATATAATATATTCTTCAAAATAATAAAATATTTGTTTTTATTTGCTTTATTTTTTTCGCGATAATATAAATCGAATGACAACAGAGAATTGTTGGTCAACAGAAACTTTACTATTATATATTATTCATGGTTTTTACTGACAATATAACCTTTTTTCTACTATTTTCATAAAAAAAAACATAAAGACCGTTTTCGGTCAACACGAGCATTATCAATTTGGCAAACGCTTTCAATAAAATACGTATTGTATATTGTACACTTTCCATATCATTTCGTCAGGTTTAATTAACTAATACGCCGGGTCCTATGATGCAGCGGTTAGCGTTTTCGAGTCCCAGTACGAACAACATTTTTTCGATTTCTGTTTCGAATTCATGGGTGTTTGTGATGTGTAAAAATTCCCTCCCACGTTTCCTATCCTTCAATAAGTGGGCGTAGCGAGAGCAATTAGTTAACCACTAGTCCACATGGTCAACATTGAGAGTGGACATGGATAAAAAAAAAATATTTTTTTTAATGGTTTTAAAAACTGTTTCATATAGTTATTATTTGTCCATTCTAAATTTTTAAAAGAGAGATTTATTAAACAAAATTGATACCGAAAAATATTTTTTTAAGAAATGTAAATTAAATCAGCTCTTATTATTTAAAAAATAAGCTTAAAATTGAGTTTTACTCTAAATCAGCTTTTACTATAAATTTATTTAATAACAATCGTAGTCTTTTAAGTAAGTTAATAATAATCATATTATATTTAAAATATAAGTTAATTTGTAACAAGTAGAGAAGCATTAGACATTTGACTGATAATAAGAAAGTTTGTTTAAGTTTTAATTCCAATGAATATAAAAGTTAGCCCTTCTTACTTTACGTTATATCGCTTTACTGTTTGAAAATATTAAAATTTATAATTTACAATTTATGAATAAAATATGTATTACTGTAGGTACAATGTATTAAAATAAAAATAACTAATTTCCATACACACTTCAAAAATAATATTATGATGTTTCGCTGTAACGCAATACCAAAATACAAAAAATATGTTTATTTTTTTATCGTTTGTTTAGCACATGATATTTATCACTCACCGATAATTGTTATGAGAAAAAAAATCCATACTCAAATCATTCATTAGATAATACGTTAAAAACTCAAGCAACAAAATATACGTAACACCTGCTTATTGAATTCATCGATAAGACATTTTTTATAATTATCTAATTGAAGTTTATTTTTCACACGGCACCAATAATAATTTTTATTGGTGCCGTGTAATGTAATTTATCTTTGATTATCTTGGCCGTGTGCAAAAGATAATTCAATGAAAACATAATAAAAGTTACATTTTATTTTCATTCGCGTTTATTCGCATTTACAGTATACGTAATACAATTATATCGTTAACAAGTCATAAATAAAAACTCCAGTAGTGGACTGTATAATAATAACATAAATTATTTTCCTACTTCTTAATCGATCGTTTTACTCAGTGTCAAAGTATTATCGTTAAAATAAATACTTATTTATCGATGAAGCATTTTTTTTACTTGGTAGTAAAAATATGTTACTTTAATGTAAATGATTATGTTAAGTGTAGCGGTCTACAGCGACACCTATAACTAAGACAAATTATTAAGTGACTTGTTTAAAAACGTTCGTTTAATTAATATAATCTAAATTTGAATCGTTCAAACTATGTACATTCTCACAAATTTTGTCACTAACGACCCGGGTTTCGCCTTTCGGCATCTTCAGGCATTCAAGTGCACGGATGAACTTGAACTGACGCTTAGCAAATAAAAGTTTCGTGCTTATATAAGATACAAATGCATCACTGAGTCCAAAGCCATTGCTGGCGAAAAGGATGAGCTCATGGGAATGCCAACAGATTTGTGTAGTTAGCAGTTTCAAGAATTATATAATCTGTTTGTCGGCAAAGGTTTTATGATTATATGATTTTATGGTTATATAGGGTATAGAAGAGGAGATGTGGGAAAATTTGTTATTTCGTTTAAAATCGGAAGACTTTGCAACTGTGCTTTATTGATTTCTAAAATTTCTTGGAAAAAGAGCTTATGACTGTCCGTATTTGGGTGTAACATTTGTATCCCTTGTTCCTGATTGAACACGTGTCCTTCCGAAATTAAGTGATTAGCAAAAGTAGACGTGTCTTTTTTCAATCTAAAGGCTGCCATATGCCCTGCGTGCACTTGAATGCCTGAAGATGCCGAAAGGCGAAACCCGGGTCGTTAGTGACAAAATTTGTGAGAATGTACATAGTTTGAACGATTCAAATTTAATATTGAAATTCCACCAAGCACCTTCAGTCGAAATCTTAAATTATAATATAATCTAGTTTACCAGGATCAAATCAAATATTCTCAATTGTCAACAATCCTTATTATTGTATTCCAACATAATTTATCAAAAAACTGGAAGCCAGTGGCGTGCTTATGACTAATAAAAAATTGCGTCTCAACCAAAACCTACTATTTATTATTGAAAATTTTATTAAACGTTAAAAAAATCAATTACACTGATAATAACATTAACTTTTCTACAGTTTTTATTGGTCATTTAATGCAAATCAAATGTTGAAGTAGTAAGTGTCAAATTGTATTGTTGATGTATTCGATTTTGTGAAGGTTTAATATTTTTTTCAAAAATAAATAGTGCGTTTTGGTTCAGATGAGTTATTTTACTGAAAAAAATAGGTCATTTATCAAGTACACCACTGACTTTATGTTCATTTTTTACACATAAATTTTATTATCATATAATAATAAGGAACGCTTAACTCAACAGGGTTGTTTTAAAAATCTTATTAAACTAGATTATGTATATCAATTACACGAATTTTCGTAAATAAACCATTTAAAAATTTCTCTTAATTACAGATGTCGCTGTAGACCGCTACACTTACCCTTAACATATTTGTTTGCAAAATTATTAATACGTAAACAATCTCAGATGTAATACGAGTAAATGATACGATTTAAAATAATTATGCATAATTGTTAAGCTGTAATGTGACCTTGTTAATCCATAAGTCCGGCCCTTTAACTGATTCTAAATTTTATAGAACTATTCATATTTTTACGAATAGATTCTATGTTTGAAAGTTGGCGTATTTAAAACTGTTTGAAATTATTATTTTAAATTCTCATTTCCTAAAGAAAAGTCTGCTAAATTTATGTTTTAATATGTTGCCTTTCCACAAATAATTGAGAGTTATAATTGATACATCAGAAAAATGATTACTTTTGTTTTATTATATATTAAGGTAAAAAAAATATTTCAAAAATAGCTAAAAGAGTTTACTCGTCAAGAAATAAACTATTGATACATTTTATTTTTTTACATTAATGACACCTGATAACTTTGTACGTAAAAAAATACTTAATTCATAAATCAATTATCATTACGTACATCACTGGAAGATGTTTTAATATCAATATTAGTTATTTTGTCAGATACATTATTTTTGACAATTCCTTTTCAAATTTGATTAGAAAGTCTGCCTTAAATAGGAAATTAGTCATAAAATTATTTTTAAATGCGTTATATCATTGGATTATTTTTTTTTATATATATATATATATATATATATATATATATATATATATATATATATATAGATTCAACTGACTTCGAGTTTATCAAGTGATCCAAGTCATATTAAGGGGGCATTCTAGTGCAGAGGCACGAATTTTGGGTGTTTTTTCGAGCTCTGTAAAAAATAAACAAAGAAAATATTTAGTGTGCATTTTTTTAACATTTGCTTATTTATTTTTTAAAAATATATAAAAAAAAAATTAAAAAAAACTCAAAACTCGAAAAGTTACCGGCTGGTAAAGGGAGGGGTCCAAAAAAAATGTGGTGTCCTGACGTACACGATTCCAACCTTTCTGGTCATCTGAATTTCTTTTTAACCGATTCTTAATTAATGAAAATGCCGCTATAGCCTCTAGCTCCAAGAAGTAAAAAAAAAATATCAGAAAATGGCAGCCGTTTGAAAAAAAAATGAATTTTTCCTTTTTTTAACAGTTTCAATTTTTTTAAAAGTAGTAAAAATTAAAATTTGTCTTAAATCTGCTACGGGCTCTAGAATTTTTTTTATAGAAGGTTCACACAAAATTTCAAATAAATCGGTTTGGTAGAACTTGAGATATGATGTACGTCAGCTTGAAAAAAGTAGTTTCGAGAAAAACGCGATTAAAGTTTTGAGTTTCGATCTGTTCCGGTCGGACCAGCTTAGTTGCGGCGTAACCAAAATTGCTATAACTCGGTAAATAATTAAAGTTTTGAAAAATCTTTTTGAGGGCATACTCTTTAATGTGTAAAATTTAAAAAAATATCAAAAAGAAAGAATCGATTTTCTCAAATTTCTACACTAGAATACCCCCATAAATTTTTAAATATAACAAAAAATAAATGAGTTTATTAAGCAATACGTTTGTAAAAGCATGACCCTATATAATTACTTCATTATTCAATAGAAAATAAAATTATGATAATTTATTTAAGTAGTAATAAATTCATTAATACTAATGTGTAGTATTTGATATTGTTATCTAATTTTGAAAATCGATCTATCAATCACAGCTGACGTTGCTGATAAGAGTAATGAAATAATTTATCAACAATAACAGAACTTCCTATCTAATCAAAAATACTGGAGAGTTTTTCTATGATAATACAATATGAAAATATATTATATATGGGTGTACCTTATGTTTACGGTATGTATAAATATAATACGTATGAAGATGAAAATTTTAATCATTCCGAATTCCACATTCCATGAATATTAAATAAAACCTCTGAGACGCAAAGATTTTTGCGCTCAGAATAAATTCGATGTTTACCTCTGTTTATTTTTTTAAATAAACCTTCGACGTTCTTTTATTTTATTTTATATGATACATAATATTTTTTTCTATAAATAAGGAGATACATTAATTTTTTGGGGTATGTCAGCTCAAGGCGAAAGTGCTATAAACAAGTCAATAAATGACACAGTGCATTATTTATAAACAGTCTTATAACGGTTTTGATTAAATCACGATAACCTTGGCAACTGTCAACTTTTGGTGGAAAGACATTGCCATTTCGCAATATCTTTTTTCAAAATCATTAATTCTGGTTTTGTCCAAGCGAGTGATCAATTGAAAATACTCACACAATGAACACTATATTCAGATTTGATTTTCTTTAAATACGAATTCGTCCTTTGTTAGCATTTTTTACAATATATATCTACGATGCTTAATTTTAATTGATTTCACGTTTTAACTATTTCATGTTTTTCATAGACAACTTTTTTTTTTTTTAATCCATTTCCGTTCCCGACTGAGTAATAAACAGTTCTCGTATAAAAAAAAATCTGTAAAAATAGAAGGCCGTACGCACCAAATTAGGACAAAAAATGAATTAAAAAATGATTAAGAATAACCTATTTTTAAGTCTTTTTTCGTGGCTGCAATTTTCACACACCCATACTTTTTTAAACATAAAAGCTTAATTTAGAAACTAATTTAGCATTTTCAGCTTACATCTTTAAGATAGAACATGTATCAAGTTGTGTTCATTGTGATTGTCGAAAATAAGCTGTTTTGAAAAAACTGTAGGTTATGCCTTTTTTCCTTTCCACAGTCGATATGTTATTTCATTTGAGTGTTAAGAGCATCATATCGATAGAATCTACTGGTTTGACTGTCAACTACTTAATAAAGAAGGAAAAAATTCGATACCAAACAAAAGACGAGAAAATAAATGCGATATCGCATATTTTTTCATAGCTTACAAGTTATATGCGTTGAATGTATAGTTAAGTGCTGATGTAACGAGCTTCCATCGAGCACAGAAAACAAAGTAATATTTCAAATGCGGTCATTTGCGTGATTAATATACTCAAAGGTTACGCTTTCCTAATTTCGAAACAAATCGAGAAAATAGTTGTGTTAGGTTATGTCATGGCGATTTATGTTTTCAATCGAGTTTAATATGAACACTTCCCCGAAGGAAACTATACTTTATAACAGTATCTTAATGTCTACTATAATTTTTTGTTTCTTTGAAATTACGCAGTCAAATTAAAATGACAAACAAATAGATCATTTGTTATAACGAAAAGAATATTACATATTATAATATTACATATATAACAGAATTTATACTCAAAATAATGATAACAAAAATTTGGTTAGAATAATTAATAATTATCTTAACTTTATAAGAGAAAATCCGAAAAGTATCTTCTACATAATATTAATAGAGGGCATTGTTTTACCTTATTTTCCCTATTAAATCTCGTACCTTTTCAAACCTTTTACCAAATCTTTTTTGTACCACATTTTAGGAAAACATTTTATAGAATTGTCTGCAAAATATTGTTTTTCAACAAGTTGTATTCAATAAAACCATTTATTTCTCCTCCAAATCGGGACACCTAAAAATAATTGGTACTTTAAGGCGCCGTTTTAAGCGTCTCATACTTTCGATAGTATTGTATTTTCATGTCATATTAGATATATGATATGAAATTTAATTTAAAATACAGTATTCACATTGAAATGTGTTATTTTACTGCGAGCGCACGCCCACGTTTTTATCTACTAGTTTCTACCACCGGGATTTTGATTTTGCGCATTTTGTTTAAATGTGAGTTTTTCTCTTTTCAAAAACTTTACATATGTTCGGGTATACCAAGATAGCCGCTGAAAACGGGACGTCTTGTCACATTATGTATATGGTATATTATTTTGATAATCCCATTATTTGTTACACCATGAGTGGCTCTTGATTCGTTTATTGGAAATCATCTTCAGATTGAATTTATAATTATATGTATTTTATTGGAATGTGTTGAATATATGTTTATCTCGTTTTTAATGATAATAAATGAGAAGAAAAGCTAAAGTTTTAGTTGAGAATATATTTTAAAACGAATATTATTTCGACATTTTTGTTTTATTCCAAGAAATCTGAAAAATTATTGCTTCTAAGAAAATATTAATTTTCGAAAACTCTCTCTTCTTTACTTTGCTGAAAATCGTTTATGTACGCGTTTAATGATAACTTATTTTTACCTTGTAAAGGATACGAAAATTCAATTTTGTAATATAAAGTTCTAATAGCCCTCGACGACGTGACTAATTAGTGATCATATTTAAGGTCCTTAATAATTGATTATAAAGTTAGAGACGAGTACGTTGACTTTGGAACGTTAAGTTAACTTGTTAATTAAACAGCTGAGGATCACTGCCAAAAACGCTCGTCGAATTATAACGAGAAAAATTTATCCGCCCATTTTACGATCGACAAAGTGGCGTGCTAACTTTATGGGCGTCTCTTGATAGCCCATAAAACGTTCAATTTTGACATCGGTTTCCTCAATCGAGAGACATCTCATGGTGGAGAAATTTTATTGTCTAGCAAGGAGAATGTGTAGAATTTTATATCGACGTTTTTCAGCACAGTGTGCTACATATTTCGTTTCGTCAATGTCTTTCACGTCAAGTGCTTCCCTTAGCACAAATTTCCTGTTGGATTGTTTATCCGAGTTCCCTGCTGACGGAATATGTTTTCTCATCCCATGACAGTATTACGATTTTTTTTTGTCACGATATCCGCTCTAAGAAATGAATGATTTTCAATTGTTTCCAATCACTTTTTTGACCGGGTTCTGGAAGAAAGAAAGTCTCAAGTGTAAAAAATCATGTTTTAAAAGATTCATTCGTAATTTGAAAAAAATTGACAATATAAAATATAGTAAAATAGGAATCCAATAACGACAATGGTAATAATATGTTGCTATCTATATATGCGCAAAATAGCCAACGTCGTTGGCTTCGGATGAAGTCTACAAGGGGGGTAAAATCCCACTACAGGCAGTTTTTTCAAATCAATGTATGGACTATGATGTGATATCTCAAAATTCTCCCACACATCTAATCGTTAAGTAGGGGCGGGGCGTAGCGAGAGCAATTAGCTAACTACTAATCCTGTTTTAGCTCTATATTTATATCCTCATTTTAATAGATTAGTGTTACCATAAGGTGTTGAATTATACTTTAATGTATATGTAGTTATATTCTGAGTTGTAAATAACAAAAAAGTTCATCTTTAAAAACTTAAACTTCTAAAAAATACATGTAAACAATTCATTACACTGATTCAATCAATTTTAATTATACTATTAAAATACGTTAGCACTGAGTTGTTGTCGGTGATTGTTAGTAAATTTTGAATGAGAAAGAACAACAGGATACAAAACTAATTATCTTACATGAAATTTTATTTAAATAAGTTTTGTTAAAATATTTATAATGTAAGAGAAACGATTTTATAAAATATGATTAAAATATATTGCTCGTATTATATAATATGTGATAAGATTTTTTCTATAAAAATGTACAATTAGTCGTAGTTGTACCATCGATCGATAATATACAATCTCATCCCCTCTTTCTATAACTCAATTGAATCACCTCTTTCCTAAGACATAATTTTATTAATTTCTGGTAGACTGGCGTTCAATGGCTGAGTGATTCGAATCAATTCAGACAATCTGGTGATGTTTCACAAAGGGTCGTATCGTAACTTGTTCATCATTGAACGAATAGTGGTATATTTAGATAATCAATTTCTTCCTTTTGGTTTCAAAGCAACCACCGCAGACATAAAACATATACGTTAATATATTTCTGTAATGCACAAATAATCACAATGCATTTTATTATACATAAATTCATACTGTTATAATGGTAAGTATAAACCAATTGAAACATACAAGTAATTAATGATTACTAGAGATTCGTTATTATAATATATTCTGCGATGTCACCCCGGCGTTAGCGCGCAGTACAGCCCCGACATGTGTGTTCGGGGCATAAGCGTGCTGATAATTTGTAAACAAATTATATATTAAATTTGAATCGTTCAAATTTTCTACATGCACATAAGTTTTGTCACTAACGACTTGAGTTTCGCTATTTGGCATTTTCAGGCTTCAAGTGCACGGATGAACATGAACTAATTAATCATTGAAATTTCACGAGCCACCTTTAGTCGAAATCTTAAATGAAATTATCTATTTTTATTAGTGTTAGAATGTTATATAATATATTCAATTTATAATTATATAAAAATTCTATTTATCTAAAAGTTGCTAGAATTATACATTTCAAGGTTATATAAGTGATAAAAATAGATGCTGAAAATACGGGTCTTTAATCATCATAGTGTAAAAGTTGTAACTACAAAAATTCAGTACAGATCGTAAAGGAAGTAGTAATCATTTTACATATTTAAAAAAAATACATTTAATTAAATTTTGATAGACGCACAATATTTATATGTTTTTATTAATCACATCCGTTCATAAAATGGAGCTATGGAATCCTCGCGGATTTTGTTTCAATATCAGTTTTCTGCGAATGTCCTTACTACTTCGTCAAGAGTAGAGAGAGAAATATGGGTAGTAATTTATGAAACTTTCCGTACAGGAATTTAAGTTTGTGAACACCTCAACCAAAGCCATCGTGGTTCACCACTTGACCACATAACTAGTGAATGTTAAAAATATAATATGATACTTTTTTTACCAATACAATTTTCTACGTTTGTAATAAAACCAATATCATTTTGAAAGAGGAGTTTTAGGATCGTTATATATTTTTGAGTTAATATAATTACGGTTCACTTTTTTTGTAGTTTTTTGCAAATTGCCAGGTTCGTACTCTAAGCTGACAATATTACTTTCTAAAATGTCCATATTTCAATAAACACAAGGCTCTACGCCTTGTGACAAAGTAGAGTATTTTTTTTTTCTGAAAGTGTTCAATATGAATCATTCTTGTTGGTTATTTTCCATACATACTTGTGAAGAAAAACCACAAAATAAGTAAAATTACAATACGTCATAAATCGTATGTAAAAAGTCGTAAACAATGCTGAGTAACATAAAAACTTTTTACGACAGCCAGGAAGTGTTTCACATCTTCATGTGTCTATGTGAGACACATGACAAAAAAAATAGTTACGTAGGCTATGAGGAAACACGACATCGACGCCATATTATATTTCATGTCACACTCGTGTATGTAAAATATTTTTCATTGTAGTCCAACGAAATTCATAATAATAATAATAATAATACAATATTCTTTTATAATAAAAACAGTCGTGCTTTATAATAAATTTAACTTATACTTTCCGTAATCAAATTTGTACGTACCTTCTGCATTCGTAGAGTCCGTTTAGCCTAGTGTTATGGTGACACTAGGGTTTATACAAAAACCGTCATCTTAAAAAATCGGTTTTAAAATACCAATATAGACGGCATAAGCCGGTGTATGTAAATTATTGAATTTTAATAGCGAAAAAAATCTAATTAAACTTAATAACAAATATATATTTTTTTATTCGTTGAAACACAAAGTGTTCACTAGCAACATAATTTTTCTACAAAAAACCTGAATTGGAAAATACTCTTTCGCTAGTTAATGAACTAGGTCACGTATGTATGTAATTTTAAAGACATTGAATAGATTATTTAGATTCGTTCATCTTTTAGCTTAGTCGATTTAAAATACGGCCTTCTTTGTTTTTTATCTATTTGGTAACTATCTGTCAACAAAAATATTTATATAATAAACCTAAAGTTTATATTTTCAATCATTTCAATTATGAGTAATTTTATTTGTAACTAATGTAGTTTCTAGTAAAAAATATTCCCTTTTTTTAAATAAATGAAATAATATATTACATTCTATCAATAAAAACTGGGTTACTGAGTTGAAAAAACCGGCATTCGAATATCACATTTTTTTCTTAACAACCGCTTTTTCGAAGCCGGTTTTTGAAAACCGACAAGCCCTAGTCGACACCGCCAACGAAGATACCAATAGCTTACATTTGGCATTTTTCCAAGAAAACAAAATATTATGTAAACATATTTTAATATCAATTCAAAAAATAAATAAAGCTTCATAGAAACTAATTAAACCCTTAAAAGAAATTGATTAATGTTATTTTTTTTTTTTTGATTTTCTGAAAAATGAATAAAAATAAGGACTAACTGCTTCATTCGTTGAGGGTGTCGATATTTCGTTTTCATGACCTTGTTAGCTAGTCATGTAAATAATTTATTTATTTTATATCACTTATCACACTGTATAGGAATTGTGAATCTTTGTTGTAACTTACTATGTATTCGATGAACTTTTCCGAAGTTTTATGTGAATAAGGTAGTATTTAATTATTTTCTAAATATCACTTAAATGGTTTTCATCGTATACTGACTGTGTATAATATTTAATAGGACGATAAAATATTGAATTTATTGTATAAAAATAAAACACAATTTTCATCTTGAAGTTCTTTCATATTATTATGAAGACTCTTTAATATTATTATAGTTATATATAACATTTTAAACCAACAAGAAATAGATCGATTTTAATTTAGGGTTGGCTTTCTTCATATCGTGCTTACCCAAATACTCTGATATTTAACACTGGGCATTGTGCGTCCTCGTTGGGTTGTTTGGAGATGTCTAATACACGTGCTTTGTTTCAAATTCATCCTATAGCAGTCAATAAGATAAAGGAACACTGTCATTGGCTTATCGTTAATTGGACAACCATATACACTCAATCAATGATTTTCAATCCTTTTGACATTTTAATCGAAAATTTGACATATTCCGTAATCAAAATAGTAGCTCATAGAGATGAAATTTCACCATAAAATACCTACTAATAATGAGTTTCCCTTTGTTTGAATGTATGTACATAGAAACAAATATTTTACATTCTGTTAAGTAATAATGTTTGAAAATTTCAACGATAACCGATATTTATTAAAACATTTTATTAGCGAGTCAAATAATTGGTTTATTGATAATACACATTCCTTCGTTTCCGAATATATCGTAATAGCTTTTAAATTTTTTGAATCCTTAAATTTTATTGGTTTTATATAAATATAATATATAGATTTTATTTCTTATCGAAACTTTGCATAGTTTTCAAATCGAATTATAAATTTTAAAAGTGAATATTTTAAATATATTTTTTTTTTGCGTAATGATAAATATTTTTGTTTTTAATATTTTTTTACTTCATATATTTGATTGACACAAAAGTAATGTTGATGGAAAACTTTCTTGTTTTTTAAGTTTTGGTCCTTGACAAAGTTTTTATAAGAAACTCTTACGGTAAATTTGGGAAGCAAATGTTTGAAACCATTAGCTGAATATATTGTTTTCAAATATTTTTCATTCTTATACTGACAGGCCATTCATCATGATTCAAAGCAAAAATAATAATTAAATAAGCAAGGCAAACACATATAATAATAAATACAAAATATTTATGCGGCAGCAAAATTTTGAAATATTTTGTATTTATTATTGTATTAAATTAAGATTTTATTCAAGCGGATGTTTACAGGCTTTCCACAAATAAAGTTTTGTAAATAATATCATCGGGTATAATCATGTACCAGGAATGAAAAACTTCGATAAGGAGGAAAGGGTCAAAAAGCGGATGGGAGAAAGTTGGAAATAGAGTCCGAATTAATCTTGCTGTTGAAAAGCTCAGCTGAGATAAAAGGCTAAAAAGGTGTGTCTAAACAGAACGAAATGAAAAGCCTTTTTACCAATGGTCACACCCTAATGGTACCGGAGCGTTAAAATAACTGTGGTGCTTAAAAGCTTCCCTCGCAACCTAATTTTGTCGTATATTGGGGAATTCGGGTGATATGGGTGCTTTGTGTATTGGATTTTTGGGATTTTTTTGCGAAAAATGCAACCTTTCTTTGACTACATGATGTTTTAATAAATGAAAAAGGACGCTTTAGAATAACATGACATCATTATATTGTTTAAACTTGGAGATTGTCTATTCTTTTCTATAGACACAAAATATTACCAATTTAATATTGCGTCTATTATTAAGACATAATTATTAAACTTCAGTGGTTTTAACAACAATATATTGACCATATTGAATACTCTTAACCATACAACGGTATGATCTTTTATACTTGTAAATCGAGCTTTCAGTAGTTAAAAAACTATTACGTTAATATTGCCATAGTTTGCAGTTAATTTTACGCAAACTTCATGATAAAATTCCATACACGGTAATAAAAACTACATTAAACGAGAGTCCATTTACAATACATGAGATACGCAATACAACAATCCTGCATTTTTTTGCTTTGATCTATCACGTGACTAATCTCCCTATTAAACTCAATTACAGACAACGCAAACCCATTATCAATATTAATTTTATTACATTACTAAACCCATTGAGGCAATTACGATTAACACATTTGTTGTGAAATTAGTCACGGAGCGTAATGCAATATGCCGTGTGCTATAATATTAAATCAATACCATATTGCAATTGTGATAGTGTTTGAATAGGGAGATAACAAATATTTTACATAAAGATAATATAAATATGATTGCAACCATTGTTGACTTATGACAAATACGTCAAAAATATACTTTATTTGGGATAAATACTGTAAAAAAGGTGTGTTTCACTGTACACGTACACGAAATAGAGTATCCTGTTATATCAAATTTAAATCGATCTAATTTTGAACGGTTCACTAAATTTTGTCACTACATTCACTATCAGGAGATTCAAGTCCACGGGTTAACTTGAACCCAAATATCGAGCTAAAATGTTATATAATTGAGGTTATGATTAATAACAATTACGAATTATTTTTACCGTCAAGTATTATTTTTTCAATAAATACGCTTTAAAACGTTATTGCGTAACTAAAAATCTAATTTCGAATAAATTTATTTGCTGTATCAATAATTGTTAATTTGAATCAGCATTTTCAAGCAATTGGGTTTTTGACAAAAATTACGCCGTTATAAATATATCGGTACAACAATACCAAGAGGGTACCCAACTATAAAAAAAGAAACATCAAAATACACTAGAAGAATGCACAAGTATCTTATTGTATTTCTTACCAGACGAAAACGTGACAATTTTAACTGCGACCCATAAAAAAATAGTCATTAGGGACTTGCTATATTTACGAGTTTGCGTGATACATAATACTATATTTTAATTTATTTATTGAAGTAACAAGACATTATGATAACATATCAATTCAAATATTGACAAATGTTGAACAACTGTAAACAATTTTAATCAAGGTGAATTTGAAACGTTGCTCTTTAATAATTTTACTATCTGAGCTTTTACAGAAATATTTGAATCGCATAAACGATTTACTGTTATGTATTATATTTATTACAAAACAAAAACCAAGCAACTCATTTGTCTGCTATTTTAGGGCGTGCTAGGTAGAATTTGTGGCGATACTTCACAAGATTATGACAAAATATATAACTTTCGTTAAGTAATTGGATTTTTTTTATATAAAAAAGAGTTATTTTGAAGTCACAACTCACAACACCTCCATATTTTTGTACATTGTCGATCCCTTATATTATGTATGTTGTATTATTATACAGGTTTTACACGCTAAATTCAACATTTTACTAGTCAAATTATAATTTGATAATTTATTTATTATGTATTTATTTACGCTCATATTTATATAATACATACATATGTACATATACATCAGTGATTCCCAAACTTATTATGCTCACGGACCCCTTCATGGAGAAAAATTTGACCACGGACCCCCAAGTGAAATAACATAATTTCATAAGAGAAAAATTATAAATTTTATTTTGATACATTGAATGGTAAACGGTGTTAATAAAATATAAATAAAACATTTTTATATTTAAGGAAGTATTTACAACAATTAATATTTTTGAAATTTAAATAAAACATTTTCAATGTGACGGGTGAATTTGGTGAGATGATATCAGATCATTTATGTTCGGCTCTATGTTTGTTAGTAACAATCGTAAGTCTCCACGAGCGCTAATTTCTAGTCGAGTTTTTTTTTCTTGTAATAAGGTTCATAACAGCACTAAATCCAAGTTCTACTAAATAAGAGGACGGGAAAGCAATCAACAGCTTCTGTGCAGTGACCAATAAAGTAGTATATAAAATTTGTATCCGTTTTTGCAACCAGAATTTCTGGGAGCCTTACATTGCAAAACATTGGTTTAAGTTCCTAATTTGTAGATAGTTCAATTAATTGCTCCTGTAACAATATGGATTCATCATAACTAAGTGAAGAATGTCTTCAAATCTTCGGCTGAGATCAGAATGAAGAGCCGCTAAGTGTTCACAATAAGCAAGCAAATCTTCACTTCGCTTTTCCAATTTGGAAAGATTAGGAAACTGAGAGCATTCTCCTCTCCCCAAGTTTTGTTTGTATAGATATTTTTTTACAATAAACGCAGATATTATGCTTTTAGTTTTGATTAAATTAAGTTCATCGCCTTGTAGCTTCAAATTTGTTTCATAAAATTTGGCAAATAAGTCAGTCATAAGCTATGTCATTTTTTGAATTAATTAAATTTCATCTCAAACCATTGTCTTTAATTTCCATGAATTCTAACACTGAATAAAAGAGTGCATACAATCGATCCAAACATGCACTCTTTGACAACCAACGAACATCTCTGTGAAAGAGTAAATGGTTATAGTCTTCGTCATTTTCTAAGTAAAATATGGCCGCGGTTGACTTGCTTGCAGAGTGTAATATTTGCCCATACTTGTTTTTTGAATATACTATGTGTACATTTTACTGAAGACCTAAAAATTATCATCAAATTATTTATTGCTATTTATTTTAACTTTCATATCCTGAAAATGTGCTACAAATATTATTTCAAATCGAACCTTTCGCGGACTCCCTGACGTTGTCCACGTACCCCCAAATTAATTTTGACCGGCCACAGACCCCCTGGGCGGTCACAGGGACCCCTGGGGGTCTGTAGGAACCACTTTGGGAACCACTGATATACATGAATGAACCAAAAATATATTTTAATTAAATTTATAAATGTTCTTTTGTGGCAGCTGTAGATTCATATAATATTTATAGCAATTTTCAGAAGTGATGTGTAGCAATAAATTCATTTGTTACGTCTTCCAAATTTAGAAGATATGATGGATCCGCCAGCAAATTTCTAGCAGAAAATTTAGTTTTTGAAAAAACTTTTTCGATATTATTCATTATCATTGGGGAATAGGGGAATAGATAAATCAGTGTATGATTTAAGAGTCCTTCAAGCTCACGCACACTGACAGTATCGTATGTTTGTGTTCTTAAAATTCTCATTTTTTTTAAATATAATAAAATATATTGTTTAATTTGATTTGGAAGATGTTGACTCTGGCGTTTAAAAGCTGTTCTTATAAAGTAGTGTATTTTTTCCGTCAAGTTCACATTCACCTTCTGAATTTGAAGAATCTGTGGATAGTTGAACGCTGACTGAAAGACAGGTTACGTCCTCTCACTCAATCAATGTCCACATAGTTTCCACACCCCGCAGTCTACTTTGAATTTTAAAGTCAGGCGCAAGAATCCCCGACATAAATATACCCACCGACGCCTTCCCTTTTCATTTTAATAGCCCATCCCCCGCCAAGCTTTTTGAGTTTCCATTTAATAGTGTAATAAAACTTCCAAAGGCCACCCGTTAATACTGAAATTTTCAATCACCAGCTGATGTTTTTAAAATTTTGTGTTACAATGGAAAAATCAGTTTTTTATTTATATATATACATGTCCGCTCCCAATGTGGAGCATACAGCCTCCTAATGGAGGTATCTTAACAGAAGTTTTTCTACGAGAATTGTTCGTTACTCAGTCGCTCAACCTCTCTTCTCTAAAAATAGTAGTAGGGATAGAATGACAAGGCTAGGTTAGTATTAGTGATAAACTAATCGCTCTCGCTACGCCCTGTTATTAGAGGATCGGAAGAGTGGGAGGGAATATTAAGACACCACAAACACACATGCATACGAACAGATATCGATAAATTGATCGAAAAAACCTTTTCGCTGGTACTCAAGCCCGTGAGGTTCGGCACGGAAGCCAACAACGCTAACAGCTGCGCCATATGACCCGATTATAATAGACAACTTAAATAGTTTTCAAATACATGTTATATTTATATGGACCGGAACCCGTGTTGTGTAATGATTCGACTCGTAATTTAATTTGAACAAAATCGTAAGAAAAATTGACAAATGTTAAAATCGACAGCATTGCTTGCTGCAGATTTCACTTTCTCTGTCACAACTAGCTTTATACAATTTTTTATTACTCATTTTATTATTTAGCTGATAATACTTTTATAAATCTGGTTATTATCCAAAATACAGTAACAAACAAGTTACATGAAATAAAATTATTTCTTCAAAATAAACTCTTTTAAAAATGATAACCTTATATTTTTTTTCCATTCAAAATTCACTATTATAATCTCCATTCTAAGTAATATTTTGTTTGCTTACAAATTTTTTTCTGGTGACTTTATATAAAAAGGAATTTTAATTGTTTAATATTATATACAATCGAAAATTTTATGAAAAAAGCTTCAATATAAGCAAATCTTAAACTTGATGTCTGTAAAAAATAATGCAAAAAAGAACAAAATAAATTGTTGTCAAAATTGTCGTACATCTACGGCTGTTTTTGTAGTAATATTATTTTAAAAAATCATACATATACCTACTTAATCATTTAGTATGAATATAATAATTATTTCCCGGTATTACTTTTTAGTTAACCCAATAATATAAATATTTTTACCCAAATCTCGTAGAACCTGATAAAAATATTCAAGCTTATATTTAAAACAAATTTCTTTTTACAATACAAGTTTGCAAACTTATGCGATCCTTTGAATAAATATGTTTTTAGCATATTTACCTCCCATCCTGCAAGGTTTGTTATTCTAGGTAACGTAACCCTATATTCTTATACTACATGCCTGCAATATGAAAGCCCACAATATAGGCTAACCTTCCGTTGTATTGCCAATTCACAAATCAAATAAATTTATTCTCATAAATAAAATATCACCATTTATAGAATTATTATTATCTTGCATGTATTCAATCAATCGATATATTAAAACTAACGTTATCAAACGTTGTGTTTAAGTATGCTTTCATTTTTTATTCCAGAGTTTGCATCTCCTGTTGACAGTTTTAATATATATATTTTTTTTCATTTCCATGTGGCGCTTTCAATCGTTTTTTCTCTGCCCACTTTCACTTTAAAACTAGGTTTAAAAGATAACTAGTTAAAGACCGACGCTTTTATACTTACTATTATATCGAATAATGGTTGATAAATCGACCCACATAGTAAAATTCTACGTTTCCAGAGATAGTCATTCAAACAGGCAACGTATTATTAATATGATAGTGTTCACCTTTCGAGCCCATGCTGCCGCTCATGTTTATTAAAACTAACTTTGCTAATATTCCGTGAGTTGAATGTATCATATTAGTAATATCGGTATAATATATTATTATACTCGATATAAGCTCAGGGCTTTATTGAAAGTTATGAATTATTACGTAACCGAACTGTCTTAAATAAGACTTACTGAATTGTACTATCACAGACTTCGGTTGACAATATTAGACTCTATCTTAAAGTTGAATATTACACAACACTAACGGCGGCTTACGTTTATCTTCAGCCTTTCAGAAGCCATCCTTTTGAATGTGGTATAATCAAAATATTAATATTGTATAATTATATCGTATTTCTATGCAATACGTAAAAATATTTTACTATTATTCTTTAATTAGACATTGACTCTTTGTAATTCTTTTTCCGAATTATAAATTTTTAGACTAGTCGGTAAGTGTGTGATTTGTGATCTAAGACATGAGTGTGTGGAATGTATTTTTTTTCTTCGAGTTTATCCCTTGCGATGTTTAAATTTTTAAATATTTAGCAATTTTGCATTAGCTGTAGTGTATTATTTTTAAAATTTAATGTAAAATTACTTTTCCGAATATCAGAATCTTGATCAACAGTAAGCTTAATGATATATATTTATTACGTATCTGCGTCAAAACTTATCATTATCGTTCAAAAAATGTTATTTGTATAGTTGATGCAATCGTGTCTTAATAGTATTTTTTTTAAAGACCTTATAAAGGAACCAATCGAATTCAATACTTAAATTCGTCATTTTCATCGTGTTTTAAAATGCCGAACATAAATACAATTCAATATTTTATTTTTTCAGATGCCACGACGCTGAAAACAAATAACCCTGACCGAGAGTGAAGCAGACGATAACCGGAAGAGAAATCGCAACAAAAGGCCATCAAAATGGACGACTTCATGAATTTGACCGATATGAGCTTATATTACCCCAACGGTTCGGGAAACGACTCGCGATCAATGGCCAATTGCCCCAACGTAAATTTGCCAGTTGTTTATCTGGTGACTCAAGTCCTATACGCTATTGTCTGCATAGTGGGCTTATTGGGAAACACACTTGTCATATATGTCGTTCTGCGTTATTCAAAAATGCAAACTGTCACGAACATGTATATAGTTAATCTAGCAATCGCCGATGAATGTTTTTTGATAGGAATACCGTTTTTGGTAATAACGATGTCCTTGCAATTTTGGCCGTTCGGTCAAATCATGTGCCAGGCGTATATGATATCGACTGGAATAAACCAATTCACGAGCAGCATATTTCTCTTCATTATGAGCGCTGATAGATACATAGCCGTCTGCCACCCGATATCTTCGCCCAAGATGCGAACGCCTTTTATTTCTCGCGTCGTCTCCGCAATGGCTTGGACTGCCAGCGTTCTCTTTATGCTTCCTATATTTATGTACACGACTCTCATCGAACAGGACGGAAAGCTCAGCTGCAATATACTGTGGCCGGAGAACGGCACCATGCAAGGGCAGACGACATTCACTCTTTACTCTTTCGTTTTAGGATTCGCAATTCCTCTTCTCCTAATCTTCGTGTTTTACTGCTTAGTCATTAAAAAATTGAAAACCGTCGGACCTAAGCATAAATCCAAAGAAAAGAAGAGATCTCACAGGAAAGTGACAAAACTAGTTCTGACGGTCATAACCGTTTACGTGATGTGCTGGCTCCCGTATTGGATCTTTCAAGTGGCGCTCATTTATTCTCCGCCTAACGAGTGCGCGTCTCGCATCACCATCACAGTGGTACTGATCGCCGGCTGCTTCAGCTATTCCAATTCCGCAATGAATCCAATTTTGTACGCCTTCTTATCGGACAATTTCAAGAAGAGCTTCTTGAAAGCGTGCACGTGCGCCGCCGGGAAAGACGTCAACGCCACACTGCACATGGAGAACAGCGTGTTTCCTCGCAAAAACAGGGCGGCGGGAGGGAGAGGCCCGCCTCACGTCACCGAGGGCGCGGCCCTCGTCTCCCGCTCGGATCCCTCCACCGCATTGACCGTCACTTCTCGCTCAAACGCGGCCCCGGACCCTCTGAAAGCTACGCCGATAAAAAACGGCCTGCAGCGTACGGAAGTGTAATTCAATGCGCGATAATCATCGATGTGAAGTAACAATCAATAGACAATTTCCTACACTTGCAGTGTTGCCTAGTGCTCATGGCGATTTATTGGAATATAATGTATACTCATAATACTGATCACAACACCTGACATGTCTGTACAATGGTAGATTTTACATATCATATTTACAATGGATATATAATGCTTCATTTGTGTACAATTTATAAATAAAGTATACGAAAGCAAAAGCAACGTAAATCAAGTCTTTTTAAAAAAACAACGATGTTTGATGTGTTTAGATTTTTCTAAAGTATTGATTTGACAGTCTCGTTTATTTACCCTGGTGACTTTTATTTACCACGTAGATATACAATGTAAAATGTTTCAGGATAAGTATGAATGTCTGCAGAATATTAAATCAAAATGGTGTTAAATGATAAGATTTTTTATGAGCCCAAAAAATCTTGCATTATATATCATTGAATAAAATAACAATTATTGTTGATATACTGTAGTTGAATTTGTGTTGCTTATATAATTATACATTATTGAACAATTCGTTTATTTATCGAATCGTTTTTTTTTATTATACCTGTGATAAATAGTTAGAATACAATAAATAATATTATTAATTGTCATAAAATTATTATTCCTATGATAGATACGCTTTGTAAAAATCTTTAAATATTTTGTATACTTAATTAAAATTAATCTTAGAGATTTTCATTATTATTTTTGTAAACATATTTATTTTTTTATAATATTTATTAAAAAATCTTATGAAAATTGTTTTTTTTTGTCAATCTAAATTTTCTTTTCACTAAGTTTTCTTATGAAACAATAATGTTTGTCATTGAATGTCTTCTTATTAAAGTAGTTTAATAGATAATAATATTGAAGCATTCCCTTATGTCGTGAGAAATGCTTGTAATATCGCCTATTCTGTAAAAAGTATATTCTGTATAATGTAAATCATTAAAGTACTTTACGTAATTGTTTGTCTTGTATCATATGTTTAACCTCTCTTTCCTAACCGAAACATAAAATTATACATCTGTCCAAGTGGACCTTATCTATCTCAAAATATTTATTCCATTCATTATATTTTCTAACACTCACAGTATAATTCATTCTCAAATATTATATACAAAAAATCACTATATTTACAAAAAAACATTTTTTCGTGATTTACTCAAAACTCAAAAAACCTCTTAAAATGCATAACTTGTTTATCTATTTAGAGCTTCGAGCATTTTGTAACGTGACTCCGATTACACCCAAAACACCATGACTCCACGTCTCATGAATGAACTGGATTTTGGCACTGTAGGAATGGTTTGTCAAAGTCTTGTTTTTTTTTTGTGCGATTCGTGTATTCATTGTACTTATATGAGAATGTACTTTTAATATTCAATTATTCTGTCATATTAACAGTGCGCTATCATATTCCCTCGACTGAATTTACGACAAAGCCATTGCTTGTAATATCGGCGTAATTATTTGGAAAGGATCTATCACCCAATTTGGGAGTTTCATCTCAATTAAGTATCAAACCTTGAGCATTCACTAAAATATTATCATCTTATATGGTGAAATCAACATCGAAGAAAACAGAAAGCTACCTAAGTCTCGATATTCTAATGTGGACACCCTGTGGAGCACCTAAAAGGGCTCGATGCCAGCTAATACCATTTATCTGTAAAGTACATTGCGGGTAAATACTTCCTTATAAAGCTCACAAAGGCAAGAAATATAACGTGATATTAGTACAATTTGATCAAACCACAATTGAAAGAAATTTGTAAATATTACTCAGAAACGAAGAATTAAAAAGTGTTCAGCGAGCTTTGTTGTAAAATTTCAATTCTTCTTAAGAATGTGGTTTATTTCATTTTGTATTCACCACAGAACTGCTACGAAAAATCAACGTTTACCAATCCACAAGTGGTATATTATAGTTACAGATATTACACCAAAAGTAGACTTTCAAAGAAATGTTTACTACAATTTCAAAATGTTTATTTTGTATTTACTAGTAATGTTCACATCAATTTGTTACTAAAATAACTATTAAATAATTTCACTTTTTTGATACAACTAAGCTTTATATTTATAGTTTATTAATCTTTAAAGTAATTTAGATAATACATTATAAATATGTAAGTACAAAATCCCTTTTAACTCGATAGACGCCAGAAGCACACAGTCATGTAATTTGTTCGAAGACATATTTCCCGATGTAGTCTACTCTAGTTGGTAATAGTTTGTCTCTGTTATGGATATATTATTACTAAAACACTAAATTTGAATTCAATGTTGGTTCAACTTTATTCCATATGTATAAATATACAAACTTTATAAATAAATCACTTAATCTTATTAATCAAAATAATACGATATGAGTGTCGAGGCGTTTCTACTTGGCTATCGACCTTTCGATTTGAACTGGCTAGATTTGGAGAGAAAGAATATCGGTTTAGTTGAAAGATTTATTGTTACAAGTTGTCATAGATAATTTAACATAGTACTCTATGGGAGGAAGCAAAGCTATTGGCGGGAGGCAGGAAAACATTGAGGTGCCACGTGGCGACCATATGCTCCACATAGGGAGCAAACATGGCCAAAGAAGAAGAAGACTCTATCCTATAATTTTGTGTATACATAACATCTCTAACGATCAGGTAGGTCTTAATTTGGTACCTGGTAAGATCAATGTTGAATTTGTTTTTTTTAATCTATGTGTATCTACGTTATACACGTTTAGTTTCAATAATTCACTTGCTCAATATGGTTGATTTAAAAAATATTTATTGGAACCTAAAACTCATGTTTTTAAAAATGTGTTTGGTTTTATTTGTTGGATTTTTGTGGAACAGTGTAAAGTTACATATTTTTTATTATTAATGCTGTTTCTTAACCTTTTATTTATGTATAGATTTATCTTTGAGTAGTTATATCCCATCGAATTTCTCAATATTAAACTTATAGTGGCAAAACTTTCCCCCAATCCTCCATCGATAAGAACAGCCGACGGACCTTCTGTGGGCCCTCTCTCTTGGGCATAAATCTGATATATCTCCATTGGTTTATCGCTTTGCGTGTAATTGTAAGTGATGTCTTCTTTATGGACGACACCAGGCACACCTGTTTTAACGGCGTAGGCTCTGAAAACAAAAAATATCTCGTCATTAGAGATTGCAGTTTCAGCCAGTTGTTCCGATTCTCATATGTTGTATTTTACAAACTAATTTCCGGGGTCATAATATAATACTTAATAATTTTCACATAATTATCGAAACTAAAAAAACGATACTTTCGATGGTTTCGGCGGTAACTTTGTGGAAGTTCATTTTAATAGAAAATTTAAATTAACTTTGATTATTCCACGTATTGTGTTACTAACTGTTACACGTGTTTCGCCTCTTTCAGAGGCATCTTCAGACTTACTATCGCAAAGTTTGCCTAAGTAATGAAGCAAGATTGATTCTAACATTTTAAAATTATGAAATTACAAAATGGAGTTTTGGGTTTTTTTCCTTTTAAGAGGAGGATTTAAGGAGAGGATTACTTAAGCAAACTTTGCGATAATAAGTCTGAAGGTGCCTCTGAAAGAGGCGAAACACGTGTCACAGCTATTAACACAATACGTGGAATAATCAAAGTTAATTTAAATTTTCTATTAAAAAAACGATGGCTACAAATGATAAAAATACTTTGAGTATTGAACTGAAGCGTCGTTTTAATAATCGCTGAAGTCAACGTACACCTCTCATTGATGCGCACATTTTTGGTTTTTGGCGGTTAAATATTTGTATTCTTGCTTTTGTATAATGTGAAAAGCTAACGCTCAAGCACGGTTAGTAAAAAGACGTCGTAAAGCGGTCAATACGATATTTATTTATTTTACAGGAAATACATTTAAGATAGGCGACTAGGGCGAAGCCGGGCAGTATATTTACCTATTATATTTATCTATTTAGGACACCAACTTTACATTTATAGAACCGTGATTGAATATATAAATCTCGGGTAAAGGCGGTAAAAAATACTGCTCTCTTATAAAACTTGCATCTAATTCAAAGACACTAAAATAGAATTCTTAATCTATGAGATTTGGAATCAGTAGCAATTTACCATTTAATTACTAAAACTTACCTGCACATCACAGTGTATGATTTTGTGCATAGTAACTTACTTTTATTGACAGTGCAGTTACTTCGCAAAATTTCAGACTGTGCATGGTATAGTATAAAAACTGCAAATATAAAAAAAAACACGAAATGAACTTTACAATAAACCGCCATTTTGCAAGTTTTTAATAAATAAAATTTAATAAAGAACTGCAAGCTATGTGATATACATATAGGTGTATACATATTTAATGTTCATCGAACTTACATAAGTGATAAGTATAGTGATGCACTAAAAGGTTTTGGATAAAAAAAATCAAACCGGTGGCTATAGTTAGATTACAATTATTTAAATGTGAACGAAGTCTATTGTGTATTGTTTCACGAGTAACTATTTTTTGTTTGCCTTTTTTATTACTTTCACTTTATAACAAATAATCTTCGGTTTGTTTTAAGCTTATTTTTAATTTATACAAGAGTAGCAAACCGGTTAGTTACCATAGGGAACATCTCTATATTATATAATCTGTGTATGGATTCTCAAAGTGATAAGATATCTATAAAAGTTGCTGAAATGATGAGATATATTTTGTGTCGCAATGTATGTGATAGCATATTGGAAATCTAAATATACATTCAATCTTAATAATTGAAATTTGGTCATCTGTTTACCTGAACCGGTGCAGAGCGGTATCCTGGTGCGGTAACCCTGGAGAATTGAGTAGAAATTTAACCTTCGGGTTCCAATGGGGTACATTCGCATTGCAAAGATATTATTATTTCAACCATTCGCTAAATACCAATAATATTTAGTTGATATTTATGGTAAACTACAATGATACCTCAATCAATGCAATGCAAATATTGCGCAAATTTGTCTGGGGTCACCTTGTATCCCACCACACCTCGATCCTATTTTTGACGTTTCGGTACTCGAGTGTTAAAAGGGTAATAATACACAAGCTGTATTGCTGTTTTTTTTTTATTTTTAACTTAGTCGAGTTCGATATATACCATCAGAATACTTGTGTATATAATATATTGTAAGATAAATATTACCTTACGCAATGGCGGATTATCCTATAAGCGAATGAGGCGTGCGCTTGGGGCCTCCGAATCTTAGGGCCCTCAAAAACGGGCTTATATTATATATCAACTATACTTTTTGTTCAGATTTTTATTATTTTACATAATTTTTTTTGATGTTTTTATGTTATCTGAAAAACAGGGCCTCAAAATTTTATTGCACCGCGGGCCTCTCGTGTGCTTAATCCGCCACTGACCTTACGATGTATTCTAAATATTTGAGAATAATGAAACTAAATGCATTATGATTTTGTATTTCAACTTCTACTACTAAAAAAAAGAAACAAAATATCCTTAAATTTCCTCCGACAACCATTAAACAGCTGAGTAAGTATGCACCCTAGGTCTGAGACGGAAAGTAAGTGAAATTTTCGATCAACCTTTCAGTGTTCTACAAGTTTTTATAAAAATGTTAAAAAGAAAATTATTTATTTATTTATTCTACACAAGTTGATAATTGCCATACAAATACCGGCCATGGCAATAAATGGATCTTCTGATTGCTCACTCTTCCGATTGCTGAACTCAACTTTGCGAGACCGATTTTTTTTTAAATGTAAGTATACAACACATTAAGCACATTGTGGGTGACCACATCTTATTTAAACGTCAACTTTAATGTTGTAACCTTAAATTTGATGTTACATTTTCTAGTGGAAATATACGGTAGATCTTTTTGGATTTCTTGCATCATAAAATGGGAACAAAATAAATGGTCAGAGCTTAAATTCAATTTGTCAGAATTCAAATGAACTTTTGGTCTGAATAAAATTCAATTTTTGATCAGAATAAAAAAATTATACGGTCAGATTTTTATGACCATTTTGGTTAGGTTTTTTTTATTTAATCTCATTTAGATTATGACTATTTTACATAAATTCTGGCCATTAATTATTTATTCTGCCCTCTGTAATTCTGACCTATACATCATGACCATTTAATATAAATTTTGACCAATTTATTAAAAATTACGACCGAAACTAAATAAAAAATCTGACCAGGTAAATACGAGACATAAATAATTGCAGTTGTCCTGTATAGATGCGTCTATGTTAAAAAAATGAACAGGTTGTTATTATATATTGATTCAACACAAATTATCGTATAAAATTCATATTTATTTTTTCCGATTGAATAAAAAATCAATACAAATTTTAATGAGAAACGCATTTTTATTATTATTTTTTAAATATGCATGTAACCATTATAGTCCTTTTCTGGTACCTCAATAATTCGATTGAGATAGTTTCTTTCGATTACAAATGATGATATGATCCCTTTTTGCTTACGTAAGTATCGTAGAATTTCCTGTCCTGGAATTTTCTGAATTTCAACTCGGGGTACTGCAGCAATTCTTCTTTAAGCCCAGTTTCTAATTAAATATCAGTGTCCTCGTACTTACAATATATTCAGGAATATATTTTAAGATTTCTTATTTAGTCAAATCTTCGTGAAACTCCTAGATTTACTTTTCACGACCACATGCGGTAAACGCTGGCATGGGTAGTCATAAAACAAAAATAGTTAACTTCAAATTGAAAATACAATGTAAGTATGGAATAGCATGCCAAATACTCTAATCATAAAATCGTCTGTATGGGGAGATTTCGAGATGATGAAAAAAAATTGTTTATTTAGATTGATCAAGCACGCCAATGTCGGCTCCGTGGTGCAGTGGTCAACATCGTTGGCATCCGTGACGGATCTCACGGGTTCGAGTCCCAGTACGAACAGCATTTTTCAAAATGCTGTAAAGCATGTGTGCTTGCGATATTCAAAATTCCCTTCCCACCCTCCCAATCCTAAAATTAATAGAGCGTAGCGAAAATGATAAGTTAACCACTAGTCCTGTCCTAACCCTATCCTTTAGGCCACTTCCATCTTCAGAATAAAGAAAGGTTGAACAACTTAGTAAAAAGCAATTCTTGTAGAATTACTTCTGTTGAAATACTTCCATTAAGAGGTCATAAGCTCTACATTGAAAGTGAACACGATTTTTTTTTAAAATTCCACAAATGTGGAATAAATATTTTATGTTTCTTTTTTCGTTACGAATTCGTGCATAAAGTATTATTTTGAACCGTGTTAAAATTAATTCCAATAAAAACTATAGAGACAAGGTTTTTATAATTACATATATTATATAGTTTTATTAAATAAAACAATTCTTTTGGTATAGACTAAATTGAGTATAGTTATTTCAGGTTGAAAGTGTATTAAATACGTTTGTGGTTTGCAATGTCACGTGATAATTTTCAAACTGTACATGATGGGATCATAAGATATCCCTGAACTCATTAATCCGTTTGAATACGATTACGTTCAGCTTTTACGTGCTTCCACTTACGTAGTATATAACATAAACATACATGTTATCTATATATATCTTCCATAGACACTGACGGTGTAGTTATATCCCTTCGATTTCATTGATATGAACCTTACATCGACAGAACTCCTTCTTATTCCTCCGTCAATAAGAACATCCCATGCTTGTTGGTTTTCATCGTAATCTATGGCATAAACATGGGATATTTGAGCTGGATTTACCCTTATGCTCATGTAATATCTGTTTTCTGTACTGACGACACTAGGTGCACCTACATTGGCTGCATACTGTCTACAAATAAAAGATATGTCGTAATTTTTAAAACCAATTCAACAAGTAAATGATTTACGACAGATTTCAATGGCGAGTATTATCAACTGATGAAATAAAAAAAAGCATACTGAGCGTATATTTCATAATGATCGCCACAAGTGAAAACGGTCCTGATTTAAAATAAATAATGTGGAATTACTACAAAAGTGTTTTGTTTTAAATATAATATAATGCCTTTCCACCAATGACAGTGAACACAATTAAAAATAATTATTTTCCAATTTATTAATCAGGTCATTATTTACACCAGATACGTGAATAGATATTATGTAGATTACTTTTGTTATTCTTTTGTGAGCTTTGAGCTTTGATTTGAAAAAGGAAGAAATAAATGTTTTAATTTTCAGGAAATTCTAATAAAAGAATATTAAATTAAATCTTACAAAAATCGCATCAATTATATACAATATACCAGCGGTCAGAAAACTTGTCGGGCTCACAGACCACTAAATTCACAATTTTAATCCAGCGGACCACTAACTGGACTTTTGTGTTAAATATTACATATTGAAATAAAAGTGGTCAAATGCGTCTAAAAATGCATCAAGTTCATAATGTCAGATTTCTCTGCGGACCACTAAAGTTTTCTTGCGGACCACACTTTGCTGACCGCTGCACTATACAGCATAACTTATTTAGGAATATGAAGGATTAAAACTCGTATAAGATATAATATTTGTTTATTTATTCAATTCAGTTTACGAATTATAATTATGGAACAATTTAAAACCACTAAATTTATTGTTTGCCGCCAATTTATAAACTGATTTTTTGCAACTAGTATAAATTTATAGATTTTGAAGTTTCAGAAAAACTTTCTGAAGATATTAATTGTAAAGTTGTAACCCTGCGATCTCATCGATATGAACCTAATAGTCGCAGTGGCATGCCCTATTCCTCCATCAACGAGAACGGCAGACGCATTTTGCGAGACACCATCCTCTATGGCTGTAATCTTGGTTATATATATACCGAAACCTCTGTAAACGACGTCTTGCGTTGTGATGACATTAAATACGGCCGCTCGAGTGGCGTTTGCTCTGTAAACAAAACAAAAAATGTGTCAACACAAACCAAAATTGAGCACAATAACAACATCAGCCATCCATACATATTATAAACATACTCATGATCAAACAAAACAATAACTTCCGTACTAACTCAATCAGAGTTTTTTTTCTCTTTTTTTTTAAACGTAGGAGGAGGAAGTTCGTCTTTTAGTATTTTTCACATAATGTAATAATCGTATGGAGAGCGGCATATGACAAGTCGAATTGTATTTCATAAAATCAAAGCCACACACTAAATGCGAATTGTGAACGTTTTAGAGTTGTAGACTATGATGGCGAAGAAAGTACGCCCTATACTGTTTACGCGATACATTGGTTCCGGAGAATGACGAGTAAAAAAAGCTTACTTTCATATAAATTAATAAATTGGTTCCAATAATCAAAATATCGCGCAAAAAATGTTTTTTTTTGTACATATTAACCATTAATTTTGTTAAATTATATAAAATTACAATGAGAAACAGATACATACTATGTTAACATGCATAATTGTATTCATTTTTTAATATAAGAGTTAATCGCTGCTGTCACTATTGGTTGCAAAATATAATCGATCGAGATTTTTTGAACGAACGAATTGAATTTTACTTAGACCCGTTTGATGAAATGCTGTTTTTCCTAGATTCTTGATCTGAGTCTATTATTATTACATTGGATTTTTTTTTATTGACCCGACGGTAAATTATTTGTCTTTACTATAAATTCCGTTAAAAGTTTTGGTTTGATTTCTGCATTTCTCGTGACTTCTGACTAATTCTTTATAAAAAAATCTCTCATTTAATTTTGAAATTTTCTAGCACGCTTAGCATTAGGATCGTTTGTCAAAAAAAGTATACAATCTGTGTTTACATTTTTAATCCTTCTCGAATCGTTTCCGCTTTGAATGTCGATAAAAAAATAGCGTAACAATGAGAAAATCGGGTAAAAAAGAGAACGGTGCCGTCCAAAAAAGTCGCGAAAAAAAGGACTGGGTGTACACAAATAATATACCAATCCTAATTTATTTTTAGTGTCGTTGAATGACTTTTCTTTTTATAACGAAATTTTTGTGGTACTGTGACTATTTTTAATTAAAAATGTGTGTCGTTTACGTTTTGTAACTGAATTAAATATATATATTGTGATTATTAATATTAGGATGGGTATACACAGTGCCAGCGCGAGGTTATTTGGCGTTTTGGGCAACAGTTTTTGGTGCGCCCCTTTTTTAACAAATCGTCCCATTTTTTTGGAAATAATGAAAAAAAAACAATTCGGGATCATTAGAAATACTTATATATATTCATGTTCGCTCCCAATGTGGAGCATATGGCTTCCTAATGGAGGTATCTCAACAGAAGTTTTTTCTATGAGGACTGTTTGTTACTCAGTCACTCAACCTCTCTTATTCGAATCATATAGAATACGATACATAATTGCAACGAATAAATACAAGCGTCAAAGTAAAATAAGACGTACCATTATTAGAGTATATAAAAATAATTGTAGTACCCCATTTATACGCCCCCTAATGTGTTGCGCCCTATATGGATGCCTATTTCGCCTGTATGATGGCGCCGACCCTGGGGAAAGGAAATTTCAATTGTCGTGATATCATATTAGAGTTTTAAAGTGATAAGTGCCGGCGTGTGCCCATATTGGGTATGCGTAGGTCATCATGAAATTACATGGTTATTTGCTTTTTACTGCGAGTTTACTCTTTCGGCCAATCATCGGGTATAATTTACCCGGCATTTGCGACATCTAGAATTTTTTAGCTGATATGTGTCTGCTAAAGTTCAATCGCGGGTCTATTCTGTGAAATATATTGTATCACAACATAAATTATGATTTCGTATTTTTTCCACAGATAATTAGTATTATACCTTTATGGCAAGGATGAGAAATATTGCAATGTATTTTCAACAAGCCCTCATCACTATTATATTTTTTAACGTTAAGTAATGTTTTAAGACTACATGAAACAGCCAAATTGTTGAGTTACATTGCTCATCAAACTCGATATAGCAATCTGTCGTAGTAATAAATGATAACACTTCTAAAACAGGTGATTTTTAATTAAATTCACTACAGAATACAAACATTAAAGATATTAATTTCTTACTGAAATCATTTTTTATCAACCTAATAAGAAAACTATGTGGAATTTTAGTTGATTTAGAAATTAGATACTCTTCAATTCAATAATGGTACGGTGATTAAGGGAAAAAATAAATTACACAACACTGTAATAAAATCTATGGCATCCTTGATCTTGAACATTGCCTTGAAGTCAACATAAAATTTGTGTAAAGGAGCGTATAAAATTGCTCTCTCGCTCAAAGTTTTCTAAAAAAGTTAAAGAGATAATGTATGAAACGTCAGGGACGTGAATACCTTCACCATTGATCAACTATTTTGATAGATAAATAAATAACTTATACACATCTACTTACGTGTAAACCAAAACGTCAGATGGTTCAGTATTTCCAAGAATGAGGTCTCCTCTTTCCATTGAAAGGGGGCTATCTAAAATTTTAGATTGTGCATTCCATAAAGCAGATGCTGCCACAATGAAAAATATTAAATGCACCTTTGTTAATGCCATTTTGGAGTACATGAATAAAATTTTATATGAAACTGAGTCCATCTGATATTCGAATAAGTTTATATACATAAGAATAGTGATGTTTCCAAACATTCGTAAAAACAAGATGAATCAGCTGATAAAGCTTGTATGAAATTAGTTGAATTCAATTATATAATACATTTCTCGCATATATTCAAACGCTCATAATAACAATGTATGTAAATTCTGCATTCAATCATTCTTGTCGATTTATGGATTACATATAATAGTGCGATCACAAATATTATCTGTCTTGATTGATCGTTCCATTCAACTGCGATTTCTGCAAGTGTCGTCTTGCTGTCATGATGCCAGCTCATAACATTTCTGTTGATTACTCACCACTTATGGACAGACTCTTCAACCATCTTGCCTAATCAGTTTGCGAATTATTCTGACTTGCAACTCCAAATGCTCCTATGAAGAAAGTGGTTCTAAGATAAAACTGGAAAGGATAGAACTTCCACGAATAAAACCGTACACGGACAAAGAAATATTCACATTTAAAATACTTCTAATATTTTCATGGGCTTGTGAGCTTAAAAAAATTTAGCGTTGGACAACTTTTAAATAGTATTTTCATGAATTTTTCAACATTAAAAAGCGATTTTTTAAGAAATAAACAATAGATGGCGGTTAAACTTCTACAAATACGACTTTATCAGATACAACTGTTACCAAACATTTGCTCTAGAAAGTGCTAGTCCAATAGAACCACTCGTATTATCATATGATTTTTTTTACACACATGCATTTTAAATGTATTAAATTAAATTGTTATGCATGAAAATACTAAACTATATACAATTATAAAGGAAGTTATGAAATTAACATTCATATGAATTTTAATAAAGACTGCAAATTTAAATAGTGGTAAAACAAAGTATTGTAAAATTTCAGATTTTAGAAGTTTCCGCCCATGCAGTCAATGTCGAGAGTTGGGTTTTATTTTTGAAATGGATCTTCAGTAATAAACGTAATATGCAGATAAAAACCTTTTAATTCACTAGAAATTATCACATTTTTTGTCTACAATACTCATTAAAAGATTATAAGTATTTTAAATGTGAATACTTTTTTTGTACGAATTGAATTTTTCTCCATGTTTTGTCCATGTATTTTATAAGTGTATGGTTTTGTCCATGTACAGTTTTAACTTGTGTGATTTCATCCTGTCCGGTTTTGTCCATCGATGGCTTTTTCCTGTCCGCTTTGATCCATTCACCGAAGAAAAAACTCTATATAAGAGACCGAAAATAATTCAAGACTCGTATTTAGAATTTTCCCTCGTTAACATTTTTCAGGGTCTCTTAAAAATTTTCAGTGCATATATGTATGTATCGAATTATATTACCTTTGTTGTTGATCTCTTTTTATTAATAATTTGATTGTAAAGGGGACATCACTGCACAATCTCTGTACGGAATCTACATGTGATAAGATAATATAGAAGTTGGGAAATGTTTTCGCCAAAATTGTCAATTTCAGACATCTGTGGTATCATATTTGGAATCTTCTGCACAATATCAAATTATTTGCACTTCATTTGCACTCCTGAAGAAATAAAGAGAGTTAGCATTTCAGCACAACTACGAAATTAATTAACATTCAGACATTGGGAAAATTTTCATCCCAATTCTGCTCTCCCATTTATTCCTATAGTTGTCATTGAATTCAGTCTTATCTTTAAAACTTCTTTCGCTGTGATCAGCATGTTCGCAGCTCAATGATTTATGTTATTGTTGTGGAATCTGACGATGCATAAAATTACTACCAAATACCAAATCATCACATATTTCTGTTACAAAAAAAAATCTCAAAAGGTGAACACTGCCAATGTTGTTTTTTAATTATGGTGAAGTATAGAGAAGTGAAGTGTTTGGAAATGAAGCAAATTAAATTTATTTAACCTTCTCACCGCGTATGACATCTATGCATGTCCTAGCGAACATGCCCTCAGCGCGTGTGACACGTATAGATGTCATGGAAATTTCAAACCCTATATAAGAGCTATCTATTGTGTTTAAATTGTATAACTTGGTTGAAAATATTACTAAATGTATATTTTACCAAATTCAATAGATGGCATTAGACAAAAAAGATTCAATATAGGCTAAAATAATTTATTTCTGGAACACGCCGTGAACATACGTCACCAATGCAAGATTTTGGATAATGTAATTGATATTGTTCCGAGAATTTAATATTATAAGCATTTGGTATGGTGGTGGCGCAGTGTTCTCGGTCGCGCGTGGCGGTATTTTGCAATATGTTGACGTCACGCCGCAATTGTATGAAAAATGATTATTGTTGAATTAAACCGAAAATACAAGAAATATATTGTACTTTATTATTGAAAAGGTTACTTTGGGTGGCAATTAACATATTTGATTAGATGAAAAAATATTACAACCTATATTTATAGTCGAAAACGCGATAACAAAATCCGCAAAAAAGCAACCGCATACAGGGCATGCTCGCTAAATTTGGTGACGCGGGCAAAGGGTTAAAGTAAAAAATGTTTTGAAATGTGGTTCATTGTATCGATGTAAATCAAAGTGGTTTGTAAGACGGAAATGTTGTAGTAAAGTGTTATATAACATAGCTTAGTGAAATATTATGGAGTGAAGTGTAATAGAAAATAGATAATTAATAAAAACACAATAATCCTTTGTACTTCATTCCACTTTATTTAATATGTCAGGACCGGTTTCGCTCATTGCGAGCATTGTCAACTGATAAGAAATATAATTTAACAATGCTATTTATACAAAATTGAAAAGTTATACACAACAATTGGCATTGAAAAGAAATTGCCAATTACATTAAAGTGATTCTAAAATAACACAAAATTAAAATGTTCAACACATCTAACATATAATTAAAAAGTCATCCCAGATTAATAAATTCAGAATGCGATTGAAAGTAATTACAAACACAATTAAAATTTGGGAAATTTTTGACAAAGTGATAAAATGCTACATTAATAAAGTGAATATGCTTAATGATATGAATATGCTTAATGATAGTTTTATGTTTCCACCAAGTATTGACAGTGAACACCGTAAAAGTGAGAAAATAGATAATTGTGTCATACAGTGTAGAAGGGTTTTTTCAAACGAAGTGTGCAGAAGTGTTGCTATGAAATGACTTTTTTTTTGAAAAAATATTTGACTGTTCACCAATGCGCCATATATTTTAAATTTGAAAGATCATACGAGAAAAAACTTGATGAGAATTTTAGTAATGTAAGTCACTCAGGATAAACTCAAGGTAAATTGACATCACAAACACTCCACCCGTGTCTTAGGTTATTTAAATTGAAAAATCTAAATTTGACATTGACCTTACCGGGAATCGAACCTGGTCGGTAGAGCAAGCTCTAACCAACTAGACCACAGCGGGTGACTATACCATGTAGTCTAGTGTAGTAAAGTGGAGCGTAGTAGAGAGTGAGGTGGAGTATAGTTGAGTGTAGTGAAGTGTTATAAAGTGCATAAAAGCCCATTGATGAACAGATAGGTATTGTGAAATGTACTTAAGTGAATTACATACACTAATACTTAATAAAGCGTTCTGACAGCAGTGAAGTTTCATGAAATTGATGGTAGTTTTGACCTCCATATTTTGACTATTAAGAGAAATGCCAACTTAATCATGATGGATATTTCAAGATTCATGCCCATTTGTTTTTTTTTTGTCAAACACCTTTTTTTATTTAACTCTGATGTTGAGCAGCTTTTCCACATTACTTCAAATGCATCTCATATAAGTCTTCTCATATTATATTCCATTACAATTTAAATTATTATTTTAGCATATGCATAGACAGTTTCTTATTTGCAGGGCTGTACCAACGGACTGATTGACTGGAGACAGAGTCGGCAAAAAATAACGACTTAGGCAGCTTTTTTTTATACAAATCGTCAAAAGTGATGCCAGTACATGCTAGGAAGTTGTAATCCATACAAGAGGAAAGGAACATGGAACTGAATTCAGGGTCATAATCGGAGTCGTCTTTTAATTTAATGTCAGAGTTAGAGTCGTTTTTATTCTTTAATGAGTCTACAGTTCATTTTGGATCAATGGATCTGCCTGGTTCAAACATACTTGTATTGATCTTACAATGAATATATGACTTCGCTTATTATTTTTTTAATTCAGTCATTTGTACTGCTGTGTTTAAATACTAGGTTAAAATTTTAATAGTATAGTTTATTTAACCAGTCGCCAACAATTTCTTGTTTTATTTGTATCATATTAAAAAATTTCAATATGCACATACAATAACATATTCTCAAAGTCAAAATCGCTTAAAAATAAATTAAATAAAAAAAACTCCAAAAATAACAGGGATTACATTGAAATGACAACCATTTGAAACAATTTTGAGAGAAATGTTCACAGATAAAAAAAACAGCACAAATCATTGAAATAAATTATCATTTATTTAGATAACATCTACAGCAAATTAAAAAAATGTCTTTTTGTAATATTTTCGCTAACATTGCAAATGAATGAATTAAAAATATTGTTTAAAATAGTTATATTGATTTAATTCTGATGATATATGTAAATATCATAGTTATATCCTTTGGATCGTTCTGACTTTAGTCGTATAGTTATGGACTTTGAACCAATACCTCCAGAAACAATGGTTGCAGTAGCACCCTGTGAACCAATTCCTAGTACTTTGACACCTCCTATTTCCATCCCTTTGTACACTACGTCTTCGGTGTGAATAAATAGTGGTGCAGCAATTTTCATCCGGTTGGCACTGAAAAATCATCAAATGTGGCATTCCATTAAACTTTGAAAAAGTTAACAAACTGTAAAATAATTGCATAAACCATTACCATACTGTTAGCAAATTATCCAAATTATGCAAACTCTCGTTCTGTCAATCTTGGATCTAATTCAATGGTGGCCTTGAAATCCTCACTTTCAATCACTTGATGACCATTCAATCACAAACCCAGAATGAATTTTTAATAACACTCCGACCCATTGCATTACAAATGTTTTCAACTACCAATGCAGTACAATGTAGTGAAACGGGTTGTTGTTTAACAAAAATTGCCAAATAAAAAATGATAGATTTTTAAATGGCACTCCTTAACACGAGGGGTTCTCGTAGATACCGAAACAATACATTATTTATTCACTTTTTCAATTCAAGATCAAAGTAAAATGATTTTTTTTTTCTCATTTTCATTTTAAAAGTAAAAAAAATTAAACTTACGTGTATACTAGCTGATCAAAAGTTCCAGTAACTATATCATTCCTTACACTAATTGAATCATTTTGACTTTTCAATATAGCAGTTTGCACCGGAGCAAAACCAACAAGTGCTACTATAGCTATACAAAAAAACAGTGCAAGTCCAGCCATCATAGAATTTTGAGTCAAGCAACAAAGAAACAATAGGGAACCTCTAAACATCGACATTTTATACTTTTCTTAAATCAAGATCTACCTGCATAGATTTTTATCAATGTTAAAATAATTAAAAACATGTTATCCTGATTATCTTTTTATTTCATAGAATAATAAGCATCAAAATATATGATAGCCTTAGGATGATTCATGAATATGTACACGCAGTGCCGGATTACCCTATAAGCAAATGAGGCGCGCGCTTGGGGCCTCAAAATAATCTTATTTTAAAAAAACCCATATAATTTTTGTTCAAATTTTAATATACTTTAATTATGTTACATGGAATTTTCTGACGTTTTTGTGTTGTTCGAAAAACGGGGCCTCCAAATTTTATTGCGAATGGGGGCTCTCGTGTGCTTAATCCGCCACTGCGTACACGCTGGCTTGTTGAATCATTCTGTGTGATTATCACAATTACTTTGTTGGTCAGTTCATTGTAGCCATATGCAATGCCTCTATAACAAGAGGTTTGCTGCGCGGAAATTTCAAAGGCTGCGCGGACCGATCAAATATCAATTGAGTAACTGCCTTGTAGTGCGCGCCAACCTGGAATGACTACGCGGAACTTACTGCTTTACTGCTTACTTAATGGTTGGTGATCTCATGCGAGTAAATCGATACCAGTGGATGTCAAGCCCAGTAAGTCCATTTGCTAGCCTCCCCGCGGTGACTATAGGGAAATGCAGCCTCGGCTACAGCTAACAGTAGGGAGCAAAAGGCAAATCTTCGGCAACTTAAAACCGGTCTACTGGCTAAGGGTAGGTAATACCTAACTGACCGGAACCAGCTTATTGCGTGTTCAAATAGTGTGGCGCACACAAGCGCCGCATTAAGATTTTTGATTTAGAAATTTTGGGAAGAGCTAAAAAAAAATCGCGCGACTTTTCATTTTGGGAATTCCGCAAATTCCTGGGACCGGAATTGGATGCCCTACTATCCACTCATTTAGATGTAGTATTTCGACGCGCCTCGCACACAGTCGCAGATATCCTCGAGCTGACCCTGCTTCGGACACCCGGATCTGCCCCAAAAGCCATATCTTAAACGAGATTAATTTGTGATATTATACAAAAAATAAATCTGATACCAATCGCATACGCATTTTCAAACTTAATAATATTGCAATGTGCGATGCAACACATATATACATTACATGTTTCCTATAAATGATTTCTACTAGAATAAAAAAATTATCTCTCATCTGTCAGTTTGACAGTTGTTACATGTTTCAAAGTTGCTATACGGCTCAACCTTGTATATTGTCTATGGGCTCAACTCTCAAACTAACTATTTCTAATCTGAATTTTTTGATAATTTCAAAAATTAAAAAAAGTCCATTGAATTTTTGAAGAGTAAATAAAATGTTATGAAGCTAATACATATTTTACAGGTAAAATCGTTTATAAATATTTAAAATAGATTTTCAATATAAATTCAATAGAATATGTTCTAAAATAATCCGCAAATTTGTTTTTTTTTTATTTTATTCTATAATCTAAACTATTTTATAATATTATTTCAAGTATAAATTTATTGTCTATTTCATTGGATTGTTATCTTTTCGTTTCTATTTCAGTTTCGTTAATATTCTTTTAGTGCATCACTTTCACACTCGCACAAAAGTATTGTCATTGTTGAAACAAAATACATAAACTATGTTTGAAATCGAAGTGGCACACAAACATTATAATCTTTGGATATTATTGGGCGAAAATTCAAAATTAATTCCGTGTTTAGTGTTATCTTCCATGTTTGATTTTATGTCAACCACGCAAGGTTCATGACGTTCAGGTTTTATAATAAATTGATTTGTGTTATAAGCTTAGTGTAATTTATGAAGTAAGAGAAATAAAAAAATGAATTCGGTTAGTATTTATTAGCTTAAATTGTACATTTATATTCATTACAATGCTATAATATCGGACGGAGTATTATACTATTATTTTGTATTGTTTAGATGTCGAATGTCGAAAACCTTTCCCCGCAAATCATAAGAAGGGTTGTTAAAGAAATGCAAGAATTGTCGGAGCAACCACTGGAAGGAATCAAAGTTGTATTCAACGATTCAGATATTACTGATATACAAGCATATATTGATGGACCAGGTAAGACATTAGAATCTGAAAATAAGATAAATATTCAACACTCCGCATTACTTATCGTGTTTTATTAGTCGGACAATGCCGATTCGCCGAATTGCTTATTCACTGACAAGTTTAAGTTTATGTTAGATTTTGTGAACGTTCAACTTCTTGGCCATATATTGTTCGAATAAGTTTGAGAAATCATATTATCTGTAGTTCCCTTTAGTGTATTAGGAAACAGTTTTATAAAATTGTTTGGTTTTACTCAAACCTATTTATCTTTTAAATTTTGAAACTCAACTTGGACTATGCATGTTGCGGTTTTAACGATCTATTAGTGTAATTACAACATTGCTATTAGTGAATATATATCAGGGTTTTTGTGCCATGCTCAATTATCGAATTTTTATATTTGTACCAATTTCTTGGCATTAATTAATTACTGATTAATTTCTTGTCGCCTGTCGCCCAGTTGGTCATCGATCACGCAGGTCTGGGTTCGATTCCCGGTCATAGTGAATTTTTCAATTCAAAGTTGTGTTCGAAGACTGGGTGTTTGTGATGTCAATTCACATGATTTCCTCTCCTCCCATCCTTCTGATCCCTTAATAACTGGATGTAGCAATAGCGATTAGTCAACCACTAGTCTTTTTCTAGCCTTATCCTTCTTTCCCTACTACTCACTTTGAAAAAAAGTGAGGTTGAGCGACTAAGTAACAAATAGCTCTCATAGAAAAAACTTGTGTTGAGATACCTCCATTAGGAACCCATATGCTCCACATTGGGAGCGAATATGGATTTTAAAAAATTAGTGAGAGCGTAGTACTGACAATGGCTATTTGCTGAAAATATGATAAATTAATGATCTCTAAATAATTAAACACAGTTCAGTTATAAGTATAAAGAACCAAACATTTTCTACTTTACCAAACAATTTGTAATAGTTTTTAGGTTTTTTATATTTTGCGTGTCGCAATGAATCTCATAAAATTGAATAGTTTTAATGTGTGCAAGATTACACCGCACAGTAGAAGTGGAAAATAAGTTCCTTGGGGGTGAATCAAGCATATCAATTTGATTGCCTTATCCTATTTATGTATTCAATTCATTTAATGATAAAAAATCACTGGCAGTTATTTGTACCTGCCTACGGACAATGCAGCTTAGAAGCAAGTGTCTTGTAGTTTGATTCTAATATTTATGTAAAGGCAAATGAGTGACTCATTCACCACAAAGATTAGGTCTTAAGATTGGCTCTTTCGGAAATGACATATGTGTACTGTGCAATGATAATCTTTAACCGATTGATCAATTTTTATGTCAATGATTTATCTGAATTTTAATAAAACTCCTGTCCTGATCTGTAATTGATATATAAATAATAATGTATTATTCTAAAGGAATTTTTTGAACTGTCGCCTTACTCCTCTAATTGTTGAGTTTAATTTAGCTTTGGGAAAATATTAATCCGGCTGAAAATTTTCAAATTATTAAAGGTGACCTTTATGTTCAGATTAAACAAAGGCAAAGGCATGTCCATAAAAAAAACAGTGTCATTGACTTTCAAGGCAATCAACGGGTTTATAAATTCCAACTGGATTGAATAGAATAGTCACTAAAAATATACAGGGCAAGGCCCAAGGCTGTAGAATAAGCTTCAAAAATAGTGATGAATGTAAGTTGATATTTATTTCAATTTTACTCCCGCATCAGAACTACTTCTGAGCCAGGACGTTCTTCAGAACTAGCTCTGACGATGGCAGGGTCTAAAGCCGAAATAGCCATCAACTTATTAAAAAAAAATGTTGAACTAAAATACATAGTTATTTTTGATCTTATTATAATGGAGTTCCACCAAGTAAATTGTCAATTCAATCAACTATAACTCTGTTAGACATTTGAATCTTGTTGGAACTGTTTTCAATTTTTCCATTAATTTGAAAACTCGGAACTGAAAACATCCACTTTTTCTTGGTAAAAAAGGCCAGCTTCCATCCGTCACATCAAGAATCGACAAAATCTTAAAGAAACATAAATTTTATCAAGATGATTATTCCATCCTTTTTAATAATTGATTGACATCACAATGTTAATGTTACCTTTTATATCTACGAGCTTATCCAATGCTATAATATATCCTGTTTTTTTATTGTGTCTTTGCAAACACACATATTATGTTTAACTTTATTCTTCTGGTCCTATTCATTCTTATTTTCATATTTTTCTTTTGACAATTTGTATTGTGGAAAAAGATTAAAATAAATAGAAATTGAAAAAATATATTATAATTTATCTTGTTGAAATAGATCGTAACATTCTAATCTGGTTGATGTTAAAACTGAAATTACTTTCACACTAAGAGTTATTTAGAACAGTCTTACCTGTCCCCAAACCACCATTTTTTTTCATTACCACCATGTAACCTTTTAATAAATTATGGTTTCTCACATAGTGTTTCTTGAAGGTAATTTCAGTTAGTGCAGTTAACACTTAGTTTGGTTATTTCCAGCTGGGACACCTTATGCTGGAGGCGTTTTCAAAATAAAACTAGCATTGGGGAAAGACTTTCCTGCATCGCCTCCGAAAGCTTTTTTTATGACTAAAATTTTCCATCCAAACGTGTCAGGTAATGGGGAAATATGTGTGAATACTTTAAAAAAAGACTGGAAATCTGAATTAGGCATCAAACACATATTATTGGTAAGAAATTTTGCTTTTATAACTTCTAGTGCTATAAAAACATAGAAATACACTTATCCCTCAATTTACGCGGTAGATACGTTCCGAGAGAAAACACGTAAATCGAGACTTCAAGCTCATACCAAAATGGAAGATAGGTTCCAGAACATAAACATCATGAAAAGAGGTTTCATCATGCAATTTCCTGAAGCATTACTCTATCTTTAGCAGCTTTAAAACCACTGGCCGTTTTCTCAGATTTTGCAATAAATGTTTTACTGGGCATTTTTTTCCAGTTAAGTCCTGTTTCATCAGCATTGAAAACTTGATGCGGGGAATAACAATTTTCGTTTACTATCTTCAGAAACTGTGGTAAAAATATCTTAGCTGCATTTTCGTCGGCGGAAGCAGCCTCACCCTTTATCTTGAGATTGTGTAATGAGTATCTTTTTTTAAATTTTTCTAGCCTTTCCTTGCTCGCTGTAAATTCTTGTTTTTTTTCGTCAGATGATATATCATATATATATAGTCTATAGACTGATTATTTTCTGATAGAAACTTATAAATTCTTTTAGATTTTTCTTTAATTGCGTTAGTATCAATTGGTATTCTTTTTTGTGTGTGATCTTCTATCCATATCATTAAGGCTTTTTCCATTTTTCCCATTATGGGATATCGTATGAGGTACATTTAGAACTAATAAGGGATCCAAAGGCGACACTTCTTCTGACAGTTGTTTCGTTTTTTTTAATTGTTCGGACAGTAGATTCATTAATTCCATAAGTTTTTGCAAGAGATGCAAAACTATCACCTTTCTTGAGGGAATCCAGAATTGTAATCATTATATCCAAAGAGATTGTGTTTCTTTTCTTCTTTAAAATACGAGTAGACATTCCTGGGGGTAAAAATACATAATTATTTGAGACATAAAGAAAACACAATTCGTAGTAAATTGATTGAATAGATTTCAAATGTGATTTTTTCCCGACTGCGTAAAAGTGAAACTGCGTAAAATGGGTACCTCGTAAATCGAGGGATGAGTGTACATTCTTATCAAGGGGTATAAAAAAAAGTTAAAATATTATCAGTCTTCACGTATTCATTTTTATCAAATGGCATCAACCTATAAAACTAATTTTGCCATCTAATTCAAATGTATGGTTTTTTTTTTTAAAAAAATATTTAATAAATTTTGGTTTTACATCAGTTACACAATAAAAATAACCAGTGTCATTTTGTATGATAAAAAGGCCCTTAGGCCACAATAAATTCTGAAATATTTAAAAAATAAAATAGCTTAGTCAGTCAATCAATATTACAGACAATTTAGCATTTATCTCATACCGTTTCCACTCCTAATCAGGCATTGTATGAAAAATTCATAATGTAAATGCTAAGCAAGGAGTGATTGTAAATCGGTCGATTAATATTGCAGATACCCATGTCTATCATAAGTGGTTTTTTGCAAAATTTTGAACACATGGAAACTTTCTACAAAACAAGTTTAACGACAAACTCAATCACTCAGTTTGTTAAAATCTTGCCTCCACCCTGTAGTACAGTGTTTCCCAAACTTTTGACATCTGTGTACCCCTTCTATAATTTTCATAACACCGAGTACCCCTCGTCAAAAAAATCCATGTACTTTAATAACAATCAAAATATATAAGGTGCTTATTGCACCACGCACAGCCAAAGCCCGGTGCAGCGCTTACCCCCACCAAACTATTCACGTACCCCAGGGGGTACGCGTACCACACTTTGCTAAACACTGCTGTAGTATAATCCTCTTAAATGAATTGTCAAAATATGACAGTCTATTTATTCGACAATGTATACAAAATGGAGGGCTGTTTGAAAAAATGCCACAGTCCACAGCATAGTTTACCAGTATGAATTAAATGGTATGTATTTAATATTAATATTGTTCTCGTTTATTTCCAGACTGTCAAATGCCTACTCATAGTACCGAACGCTGAATCAGCGCTTAATGAAGAGGCAGGAAAGCTACTCCTCGAACATTACGATGATTATTCGCAGCGTGCTAAAATGATGACTGAAATACACGCCCAGGTAAAATGAACTTGTTATTACATTTTTTAGAAATATGCATATCATCACCCTTCCAACTCTAAACAAACATTAGGCTGTAGTAAATAATGTCCTGGCTAAACCCTGTCTAACTCTGTTTGAAACCTCAACCTATTCAGCATTTGTATAGTGGCAATATTCACAGAAAGAATTTCACATTTATTATATTATAATGGGAAAAGGATATGATGGTGCATGCTCCACAAAAACCAATATCGATTACTCTCTCGAATTGAAAGCAACAAAATCTTCACCTAAAGAATCTATCCTAATGAATCACCTCAAGATTTACTCCATTTGCCTACTGGTCTGAGACATTGGTTGAAAGCACTTCTGTACATTTTCTCGCCTTATGATATAAATATAATAAATTTGATTATCAATAAAGCATTTGTTAAGTATGTTTATAATTAAAAATACTAATTTCTATCTTCACAATTGAGCGTCTTATCTAATTGCATTCTTACAGGCTCCGAAGATGTCTAAAGCGTACCTCGAGTCGACAGAAGGCGGTCCCTGCGCTAAAAAACATGCAGGTGACAAAAAACTCACAGCAGAAAAGAAGAAAATTCTAAAGGACAAAAAACGAATTCTTAAACGATTATGAAGAGTGATAAGTGAAATGACATTGAAAAAACACCGTGTTTCTCATGTAACTTCCTTAAAAATATACTAGGACCATTTTTATTTCATAGGAGTAATATTTTATTTCGTTCTGTGAAAAGAAATTTCGTCAGAAATATTATTTTGCATTCGTGAAGGTGTTTAGCTCTAGGTATAAATCATTTTGCATCGTAATAAATCAGTGTAGTGTAATCATAGAAAAATGAACCATTGAAATTACTTATAGAAAAGTGATTGATCTTTTAACATCTTATTCGGTGTTGTAAAGTAATAGTGTCTTCGCTGAGGACATTTTTTTGTGTTATTTTATTGGAAATGTGGTCATGTCGTCATTCAAAAATTTTGGCTTCAATTTGGTAAATGAGCTACTCCCTTTTTTACCTAATAATTTAAATACAAAGAAATAAAATTGTGTAAGATTTCACGGCTTACCGTATAAAGAATTGTCGAATAAGAGACCACTGGTTGTAATTATTTTTTGTAATAATCCATTGTCTGCGTCTGCGGTTTTCACAAAATGTGGATATGACATTAAAACAGGTTAATCGCAACACGGTGGTTTCCCATAAAAATCTGAATGAAATATGTTTTAATTTGGATTGTATGTAATGTTAACAGTTCATTATTTTTTAAATTTTCAAGTAAAAAATATGGCATATGTGTATTTTATAAATAAACAAATTTATTCATTTACTAGCAAATAATTTATAATTGTTAAATTATAATAATCATGTATGCCACATTTCAGACGGTGATAAATGAATTTACATAATATATGCAATCTGTTTTATTTGTTTTCATTTCACATTAGAAAAATATCGATCATTGATTTTCATTTGTTCCATCGACAAATTTCATTATAGTAGAAACTCGATATAACAAACTTTAGATATTACAGACAAAATTTGAGACCGAAGTGTCTGGTATTAGAAATATAACTTTTCGGACATTTAAAGAAAACAATTACAAAATTCACAATTTTGCGTTCAATTGTGATGTAGGTGCGAACATAAAATATAGGAAAATGGCTCGGAAAACCTACTTTTCTATAACAGACTCAGCTTTAACGGACACCCTTCCACCACCATTAGTCTGCCATATCGAGATTCTACTGTACTCCATTAGACCCAGTGTCGGAATGATACTTGAACACTGGTAATATTATTTATCTTTAAATAAATAATCATAAAGAGTTAGATGACAAAAAAAATCAATAGCAAGTCATTTTATAACATAAACAATGTAAGTAGAATAGCTTTGATATTAATACATATATTCTTATATCGCACTTAAAGAATATAAGTATGTTCTGTAATCATTTTAGAAATATTTATAATTTAGCTATGATTTTAAATTGTGTGTATGGTATGACTCCGCAACCTTTTTTTATTAAAGATTGCAAAATATTGCTTTTTCTCAGCCTTTGAAACATATGTTGTTCTTCAGGCAATAAAATTCAGTAAACAAACCTATTTCAGAGGAAAAGTTGATACTTATTTACTGGGTGAACAGATAGTCAAAGTGTGATTTGGTATTCTCTGAGAAAATATTCCTTGTCAAATTCTTTGAATACTGGCTAAAAGAGTAACACCATCAACTTTATTTATGTATTTCATGGATTTGTTTGACATTTTCGTTCATTTTCAATGTTTTCTTGTTGCCTTTTCGCTGTCCATTGCAGTTTCGTGGAAGTATACTGTATTATATTTTACAAACTAGAAAAAATGGTTAATCAATTTAATCAGCATCTACTTGGCTCAACTCCATTATAAAGAGTAAAAATAGCCAAGTGTCTAGTTCATCAAAAAATATAACGGCAGTTAACTATTTATAATTCTTGTGGAACTAAATTGCAATTTTTGCCTTGCAAGAAAGTCAAATAGTTGCTGTCACAATGTATAAATATACCAATCTAAAGATGCCTGTAAAAGAGCATCTTTTTACAGCAATATGCTGCCAATTGTGTGGTTGTTTATAACCTAGCAACACACAGCACTATCGTTTCAAAATGACCAACTGGTCTTGCTTATTATTGTATCCTGTTGCCCTGTATTATGTACCTATATTTGCCGCCAGCAACATATGAGGATATTTTCAAAATCGATTGCTGTTGAAAATATAGTCAGCATAAATCTTTTCCCTTATATGTGCATTCCTAACGTAGGTTGTCAATCTATCAAGTTGAAAATGTCGGATGTTTGATATATTCTCGATGTCATGTGTTGATATTATAATATAACGGGACTCTTTCGATTCAGTAAATTGATTTAAATTTTGGTCATGTACCTCAACAAAGCTAGTAAAAAATCCTTATAGGCCCTCACCTTAAAATGAATATTTCAGAAGCAAATTGAGGAAAATAGAAATGTAAAGACCGCTATTAAATGTACTTAATTAAAACAGGGCTGCATATATTGTACTCAAAAAGCTGAATTTTGGACATGTTAAATTGCAGTTTCACTCAATAATTCTGTGGAAAAAGTGTCAACAAGCAAACACTGTCAGCCATTTTAAGACATTTCATGTGTATGCACTGAATTATCGGCCATACTAACCCAGCAATGATGACGAGCTATACTCAGACACACATTATCCTGATAATTGGGCCAGAATAGTATTGCCAGAGATTTTGCCGGACCATAGTTTCCGCAATATTATCGGCCAAGTGAAATTTTTGATGGTTGTTTTCAGGCACCTTTAAAGGAGGACTAAATAAAATAACTAAATAACTACTTTTTATGATTTTATATAAATCTGTTTTCATGTGAATTTTTTTATTAGTTGATCATTCAGTGACATTGCACATTATATAAAAATGCGGTATCTCTCTTACCAAAATAAAGACCAAATGATTTCTTTTTTGCCATAATTTAGCTAGTGCTAAGTATTTATCAAGTTAGATAATAAAACGTGGAGAGAGTTATATTACTATTACATATAAGCATGTCATGTTCAAAGTATTGTGTTACATTAAAGAGTTTATATTAATTATTATTGAAATAGAAGTCTGTCAAATAAATCTAAGTAATGACTATTTAATTATTGTTTTATTAATACCTTTAATGCACAGTAATAAAGATACTAGGTGAGATATTATTGATAATTCATATTTGATCAATGCTATCCTTAGTAAAAACCCTATTTACCATGTACAGTATTTTGTGTCAAAAGTTTAGGACATGAAATCAGCAGCACTTAATTTCAACTGTTTTTATATTTCTGCGAGGTATATCACAACCATGAATTATCCAGATATGCTCACTCTTACTATCATTTAAAAATTTGATGCACAATTCACTCTTTCCTACAATAAAATTTGATTTGCATAAGTTTTGGCATGGCTTTAGTGGAGTGAAGAATAAACGAATCGCACAAATAAATGATTTTGGTGCTGTTCTTCTGGCTCTATAGCAATCAATCTTCTCTTTTCTGTCAAATGCTGACCCCTTAAGCACATGTGGATCTTGTGACACCTCAATCGTAGTTCAATGCTCTCGTCTTCCCTGGAGAGTAGAAATTGTGGGGTTATTTACATTTAACATGTGTATTCAAACTGCAAGAGTCCGTAATGTTGCCACTGCATGCTAGGCTGGCTAAGATGATCTGACAGTATAAATATTATACATAAGTCAAACGGAAATGATGGAAATAATCAATTCAGAGTCGATTTTTAATTTAAAGCTCGAGTTGAAGTTAGTCATTTTTTTTACCTGACTTCACAGCCCTGATTTTAAGTAATCTTGGCATTGAGTGTGTACATTCCTATCATAATTAGATATTTATACATTTTAATTGCTATCTGTATACAACCAACTCAATTACTTGCTATTCAATAAAAATTTCTTCTGACGAAAAATTATTCAGAAAATAGTTTTGAAACAAAAAATTCAGCAGCAGAGAATTGGATTGGTCTGGCAAAAGTATATACAGTAAAATCCTGATTATCAGTGTGAATTATTCGGTTTAGGGATTATTCGTGCATGCATTTAATATGTATGATTCCTTTGAACATTGATTCATACCTCAACAGATGTTTATACAAATATCTTCCCGAAAAATATGGAGTTGATACCCAAACTGTTCACAATACAATTAAAACGAATAAAAAAATTAAGAATGGAAGAATCCACAAGAGATTATGACAGAAATGCAGATCTTTCCAAAGAGACATAATGAGAATGTCTCAGTGAATATGTTAAAACTGCTAATTAGTTCCACAACGAATTTATAGAATATTAAGGTTTAAAACGATTTTGATTTGCCACACAAACCCTTGGAAACAAAAATGATGACTTGATTAATTTCTGGAAAAAGTGACAATGCAATACATGGAGTAACTCAACTTTGGTTAATTGTTCGATCGTGGAGGAAAATTCTTCATGATTTAGGAAGTGAGCTAACGCCAAGTTTATAAGCAATTGAAAATATCGATAAAGAATACATCGAATGGTGAGAATACGTTTTATGTGATCCAAGTTTTCAACGCATATGTGACGCAGATATTATTTCCAACCTGTCAACCAGAGGAGAATGAATGCAAATTTATCACAACACAAAACTATCTTCTGTTGACAGATTATTAGATATTAGAAAATTGTTTAACTTTTCCGGTTCTAAGCTCAAGAAATGCGACCCCAATACCCACATTTTCTTCAATATCTATTTTAATATAGGTGATACAATGTTTATAATTAAGGTATTCTTATATCATAGTTTTTTGGACCTTTTGTAGTTTATATAAATATGCGATAAGGCGATAAGCGCCCACGATAACGATCGTTCGTAAGATAGCTGGGCTAAATTCGTCAGTTGTAATTTCATATGTGTGCTGGGTGACGTCTTTTTTACTCGCAACTTAAAATATGATTATTTATTAAAAAACCACGGATTTTTATAAAAAAAAATGTATGAGGAATGATGCAGAGAGATATTTTAAAGCCCTTAGACTATTTTTTTTTTTTAAATTCATAAGAATAAGGCCAATAATGAGGAAACCACTGGGGTCCCTAAATGACCCCATCGGCAGAGAAGTATTTTTCTATTCTCCGAGCCGCAAGAGTTAAAGACTTCTTTAAGTTAAACCAAAATCACAGAAATTCTTAATATAGAATTAGGATAAAGTATGGCAAATTTAATATATAATACAGGTAGTCCTCGACTTACGACCGAGTATGTCGAATATCATACAAAATATGTCGTCGCTGCACACCAAATATGGTATATGTGACGATTTTACGAAAATGAGCTAAATATGTATACAGTTTTTTCTATTTTTTTTTCTCAACTTTCAAAAGTATGAACCATGTAATAATACAACATAATAAATGAGATAGAAAACAAACTATGTGCCATCGTTAAAAAAAAACTGTGATCTTACTGCACATGTAACGGGTATATAGTTCATATTTTACAGCTATGATTTCACTTCAAGTATTCGAAATTGCTCATGTCTTTTTTATTTTTTAATATTTGGCATTATAGCTTATGCCAATGTGCCAAATATTTTATAGTTGAAAGATCATACGAGAAAAACTCGATAAGAATTTTATTGTAAGTCACTCAAGATAAACTCGAGGTAAATTGACATCACAAACACCCACATCAAGCAAAGTCTATGGGAAAAAGATTTTCACACAAATTAAAAATGATGCATACAAATTATTTATGTAGTCAGAAAATAGAAAAGAAAAACTCCTGCACATATTTCACAGGTCTTGGAAGGCGAAAACTTGGTCGGAGAAAACACCATATTTCCTGGGCTTTGTAGCAACATCAGCCATAAAACATTATCACCGAGAAAGCACGGCAATCTTGAAGAAGAATCAAGGATACGATATATATCTTTTTTACTAAGTCAGCTAGGTGAAATGGTGCCCCGTGATCCAATTCAAAATATTTAAAATGGCTAAATTTTTTTTCGATCGTAAGTGCGAATTGTCGTATGTCGAACAGTCGTTTGTTGGGGACTACCTGTATAACAGTATTTTCAATGGAAATAAATATGAATAGATTATCCGTAGGAGCCCTCCCCAGTATTATACCAAATAATTCAGTATACTGCAATAAGTATTTTCAACAAATTTATTATTCACCTCATTTATATATACTCGGATATTGAAAAACTTAAGTTTAATTATTATCAACTGAAAGACTAAAGGTAAATTACAGTAGACAATAAAGGTAAATTATCATCACAATAAAACAACATTTCAATTACAATTTTTATTAAAAATTAATCATGAAAAAAATTCAAACTAACCCATAGCCAATGAAACCATCCAGGCAATTCTTCAATAAACTCACCACTGGCAAGTCAGTTATAATTTAGTATTACGACTTAAACTATTCTTAGATAAAAAATATTAATGTTAAAAAATCACAAATAATATAGTACATCAGTATTCATATATTAATTATATTACACAATAAATAACATTATTATATAGATAAACACTCCCAACAATAATTATAGTGTAATAATTTTACCTAATCTTTTTCAAATATATTTAATTTATTTTTTTCTGACTTTAAATATGTAATTTACGATTTCTTTAATAATACTTTGTTTTGTTAGACATAAGGCAGGTGAATAAGAATTTAATTATTCGAAAACATCATTTTTCATAGATGCTGTTACATTATTTATATATATATTAACTGAATGTAGCATTTTAAAAAAAGAATGACATTAATCCGAATAAATTACGAACCACCATAGCATAGTTAAAATATCGGCATTTAATTATTCTGTCTAGATCAAACGAAATTATTTGATTTTATTGAATACATTTTCAATGAAAAATAATCCTTAACCCAAGCCAAAAACAAAAAAGATCTAGGATTTGTCTTAAAAGAAATTGCCATTATATAATGAATGTGGGACTCATTATTTCACTGATTAATGCATCCTAATTGAGGATAATTCAGAGTAGAACTAAAATTATTTCAAACAGTTAACAGTACTATTTTTTATAAATATCTTTAAAAAGTTACACTGCAATAAAATTTCTCGTGTTTTTTTTTCTACCTCAATTGATAGATTTTAACACTATATCTAAATAAGTTTTTTTGTTAAAAATAAAACACTCTTTTGTACTAATTCCACATTTATTTATTAGGATCAACTGAAAATGCTCATGATGAGTGTAGCCGATCCCGATCTTAATAAATGAAAGTGGTATTTAGTACACTTTTATTTTTTAATATAAGTAATGCCTCTTCACCAAGTCACTGTCAATAGTGATCACCTTAAAAGTGAATAAAGTTTTCTTGTTACCCATTTTTTTAAATATTTGCACAAGTGGCTCATCTTACAGACTACAATGGTTAGGCCGGACTTTTAACTCACTAACCAATCAAAAATGATTAAGCAATGCTACATAGTCATGTGCGGCATATAAACATTTAAGAAAATTACCCCACATTTCTGCCAAGTGATTGATATAGTGCTAGAAGTAATTCGGTGTCAACCGTATACGACTCGTAAGATCAAAGCTGTTATTTTTCATATTGGGTCAGCACACCGGCAAGCAGGCAAGAAAATAAGACAACCCAGTATCCCTCAGCTCCATCGAGTACATCCTATGAATAGTACTCGATGGTCGTCCAAGTCTAGCTCGTCTAGGCTCTACTGAAAAAGATAGAATGTTCCAAAAGTGATGTTTTTTTAATATGGTCCAAATATTGCCAATTATGCCACTATTTTCAGAGGCGCTGAACATTGTTTTAGTGCTTTAAAGAAGATAAAAAGAGTCTTTAAAAAAGGAATGGTCTTACTGTATTTTGTATCTATAAAAGATTTGCTCACAAAACAAAAAGACAAGGACACATATTTATTCTGATAGATACATGATTTTTATCAATCATTAACCCATCAGGCATGTATACTTAAAAAGATATAGAATAGCTGCTCATTCATAACCCATGCATAGCAAAATGTGCCGCATGTGAACAAAATTAAAAATGTTTTTTTTGTTTTAAAAAACTGAAGTTAAAATAATCTGCTGAATTTCAATTAACAAAAACGTCTCAATAACGAATCATTTTTGTTAAGAGGTATAGATAGGCATTTGTCAAAAAAAATCACACACAAATCCAAATTCCTGTACAGGTATAAAATCATTTTGTAAAAATATTTCATCCTATAGAATAATATATGAGTAGATTATCGTAATTTTAACAAATTAATAAAATATTTGTAAGTTATTGATTTATATAAAACTAAGTGTAGAAAAACAGAAAACTGATACAAAAAAACATTATTGATATCTTCGTGTTTATATTACTATTATGTGGGTGTCATATATTTGTGAAATATAAAGACACTCATCTAGGTCCCATATGGAAATATTTGCTTATGGCATTACAAATAACTTAATCCTAGTATTAAGGTACACCTTAAATCAATGATTGCATGCATATATCACAGTATACAATTTTTTAAACAAATTAATGTAAACTTTAATTGGGTATTTAAAAAATAATTTTATGGCAGTGTAGAGCTTGCTTACACTTCTATAGTCCATCGATAATGCAGATAAAAAAATGCTCGAAAAAAGAAAATATTCAATAATTGCGAGGAAAACTGGCAAAACACTACCTTCCTTTTAATAATATGAATAACAGTTTCACTTGTAGCAATCTAGAAATTTTAGTCCCATTTTTGCAGTAAATGTTCGAATACACACTTGCAACGGTAATCCCATTAAGATGCAACAATAATTGTTTACACCTTAACCTTTTAACCGCGGCTAAAAATATAGAGAACAAGTTTTATACGCGACACCTTTCTGGCAAATTGTTAATACCATTTTCGACCATAAATATAGATTGTAATATTTTTGAGATTTGAAATCTATAGTATTTTTGTATATTTTTCATAGTTTTGGTGGTATAATGGTCAAAGAATCATTCTTCACACATTTGAATTATCCATTTTACACGTGAAACTGAGAACTGATAAAATAATATTTCTCGGAACGTAATCATTTTCACCCAGACTTACTGACTTGCAATCAGCACTTGTTAGAAACTATTACAATTAAACAATGTATCAACCATGTTTTATATTTTGAGATTAATAAAACTATCGGCGCACAAATAAAAATATCAACAACGGCCGACGTATTCGGTAGGGTTCCATGAAAATAATATTTTAACCTGTATGAATATATTTTCTTTTACATCCAATAAATGGCATTGATAAAATACAATATTCAGTACCATATTCAAGTTATTTGGGCTCTTAAACATATCAATAGCTGTGATATAAAGTTCCGATGGTCACGGGTGCTATAGAAGCCGTCCGTGCACGGGCCTCGTCAGGTTGGACTGCTATAGCAGTCATCTGCGGTCTAAAGGTTAAGAATGAGGAGCATACTGCACACAGCGTGTTACTTTTAATTGCCTTCCTTTTTAACACACATTTATAATTCTATGGCATCCATTATATTAACTCTTTTAAATAAGTCAAGGTCCAATATTATGTTTGTCATAAACTGTACCGTCGGACCAGAAAATTTATGTTTAATTTCGGGATTATACTGTAAATATTTAGAAAAAAGCATTCCAAATTATTAATCATAGATTAATGGCACGGCAAAATCTGAAAAGTAATATTCGATTACAGGGATTATGCAAGTAGATGGAATATGAAATTCATCCAATGTTTTTTTAGCTTAGATAATAATATCTGAAAGAAAAGAAGGCCTATACAGCCAACACTCACCTAATAAGTTATCACTGACTCGATCAAACATCAGTTTATTTATATGTAGCATGTAGAATTTATATCAAATCCAAGGGAAAAAGAATCGTCACATAGGAACTAACTACAAATGAAGTGGTCAATTTATATATTTCACAACACATTTGTGTGAACTGTCTACCTCATAAAATACATAAATTTAACACATATCTGGGAAAATCATGTAACACAAGGTAAGTGAAGGCTGAGTATGTAAACTGAATTTAAACTGTTTGGTTATCTGATATCGTAATGAACAAAAATAATGCCTGCTTTATAGAGTACAAGTATTAAATGTTACAATATTATTATTACTCATCTATTAATAATGAATAATGTAATTAAGTACTTGTAGCAAGCTGTCATCGATCAACAGCTATGCTATCAAAAAAAAAAAAAAAAATATTATTCCAAAAAAATGAGATTCAACTAGGCAAGACTGTTTGATGATATATTGTTAAACAAATACTTTTACCTTTCTTAACTAATATGAGCTGCATATTATATTCAAATGTACAAACAACACAGGTAATAAGTATGCATTTTTGTACTTAAATTTAGTAAACATACAATGAGAAAATTTTGCCATGTAAAATTTCACAAAAGAGAAATCCATTAGCCATTTTTATATCAAAATTAAGTCTTAAAACTGGAAAAAATATAATTGCATTTGAATTATTCTCTAGAACGATGAATGCAAATGTACAGGCTATAAGGTCCGGTGATCTTTGGCATCGGTCAAAACATCCATGTCGTCCCTGCACCTGGGAACGTATAAAGTGGCACAGGTGTGCTCCCAGATGTCCTGAGGATAATTTTCGCCTGTGATCCAAACGTCGGTCTCCAGATCATAGCACTCGATGGCGGCGGTGGCCCGATCGAACATGGCGTCGCTGTGAAACCCTCCGATCAGATAAATTTTAGTCTCCACGCTCACCACGCCCGCGTGGTATCTCGGAGTGGGAACGCGGGTAACGGTCTCCCATCTGTCTGAGGCGGCATCGTAGGCATCTATGGTATCAGCTAACACTCTGTTACCGCTGTCTGCGTCTTCGTACCACCCTCCGCAAGCGTAAATTTTATCACCGATAGCCAACATAACATGATCGGCTCGAGGGGTGAGCAGAGGCTGTCGAGATTCCCACGTATCAGTGACAGAGTTGTACGCTCGCATGGATGAGAGCACCTGATCGAAATGAAGGCCACCCGAGATGAGAAGTGAAGAAATGGGCGGGGACAGGGCGCAACCGGCATGCTGAGACCGTCCACCCGGCAGCGATCTGATGGTTCGCCATGTATCTGTCACAGGGTCGTATCTTTCACACGCACTCTCTTCTTCACCTCCTTCGCCCTCTACTTCGCTAACTCCGCCTATGGCATACAAGTGATCACCCATCTGACAAGAAAAATGTAAAGAATGTTACTTTTCGTGATTTGTTTTATATATAGATTTTTTTCGTTGGATAAATTATCATTTAAAATTAGAGAAGAGAAAATGTAGTCATAATTTACATAACAATGCCACATATCAAAAATTAGGTTCTAGGATTAAGCCGGACAGGAAAAGGGTGTACACGCATAAAACCATACATGGAAAACCGCACGTATAAAAGTGGAGACGGAATCTATATATTAATAGTCGATAAAATAATCACAAATCACAACCCACAAATGTGTGCGTACTGATGTCCCAAAAATAAAAAAATTACGACATCTGTTCTGCTACTACTGCAAAAATTCGATAATTCACGAAATTTCTGCTACTACGAAAAATGGTTGTTAGCAAACTTGAATATTATTCCAAATATTAAATAATTTACGAAATTTCTGCTCCTACGAAAAATGGTTGTTAGCAAACTTGGACATTATTCTAAATCTATATATATAAAAGAAAGTGGGGTTTGTTACACCACGTATATCTCGAGAATAACAGCTCGGATTTTAATGATCTTTGTTTTATTAAATTCGTATCCGCCTAGAATAGCAGAATAAGCATTAAAACATCGGAAAAATATCACGGCAAAGAAATTATGAAGAAAATTAATATTCTCATACAGTTTTCAAATGGCGAACACCTTGAAATAATTAAAATGTCGTTTGTATGCAGATTTCATCCGCTAGGTGGCAATTTTTCCAAAATTCATTTGTTTTTGCTTCTTTTGCATACGATTGACTTCTAAATAATTTTAAATTTAGAGTATGGATTAGAATAAAACAAATCGATGATATAATATGAAAACGAAATAAAATCGGATAATGTTGAAATAAGGTTATGTTTTTAATTAGGTATGATAATTTTTTTGACAAAAATATTACACTGTTTGCACGAACGTTGCTCTACTTTGAGATGCCACGTTATTACACTTGGAAAGCTACATCGAAGAAATTTTAACGTCGAAAGCAAGGCGATGCGGTTCCTGCTCATCCGAATGACTACTGATGCTCTTGGTCGCATGTACACAGTTCATCCGAAAAATGACGTATGCTTCTACTTGCATGTCAACAGCTCAATTTGCTTGAAAATGATACTCATTACAATCGCTGAAGAAATTGTTTCTGAATCTCCAAATCAGATACGCACATTATTTTCTATCATTATTTTGACATGCTTCCCATCGAATCCCCGTGAACTGTGGAACAAGTACAAGGATGACATGTCCGAATACATTTTGCATCGAATTCGTGTCAGTTTGGGGAATCCCGATCTCGAGGTGAATGAAGAGATACATAACCAGGCTTTGCTTTAGATCGAAGACATGTGTTACCTCATGTGCGGCAGTTTGGTAGTCAAGTTAGGAATGCCAACGCCAGATCGTGGAATGAACGACGCTTTCAATCGAGAATTGGAACGTGAACGTGAATATGATCGAGATGCATTGAACCAATCAGTTTGAACGAATGTACCACTGTTGAACCCTCAACAGAAGGAAATTAGCGATACGTTAATGAAGGTAATTGATGATGGAAATGGTGGCTTATTTTTCCTCGATGCGCCCGGTGGAGCTGGGAAGACATTCTTCATGTCATTGATTATGGCCACTGTTCATGCGAGATAAAAAAAATTGCTGTAGCAGTTTCTTCTTCTGGAATAGCAGCCACGTAGATAGATCAACCGCTGCCGATGAAATAAACGCTTGCCTCAAATAATTGACAAACATGCGAGTTGCATTGCTAAACGATCCATCTGCCGAAGATTTCTCCAAGCAATTGCTGACTATCTATTTATTCATTGTTCAAAATTAAAATTACAGTACATGACATAACAGCTGACGCCAATTCGCCATGTACTTGAAAAATATAATAAGACAAAATATAAAATAAAACTACATAATATATCAGAATCAAAATCAACATAAAAAATCAAGAAATAAAATAGTGAAATTTTACAAACAGTTCACAAATACTATCACTAAAAATGTCCACTTCTCTAGGCAATGCGTTGATCAATCTAACGGCCCTTGGAACTGGTAATTTAAACCTCTTAAGCGAGGTATAAGTTTTTAGAAATAAAAGTTTTTGCTCATAGTTACGCCCACGTAAGAATAAATTGGGAGCATGTAAATTAATAGTCATGAGAATTTGAGGATTATTAACTCGGCCCCGAAGGAGAAGAGAAAAATGATTTAAGCTTGAAAACGATCTTCGACTATCGTCGGTAACGACCGTGTTCCTGTTGACAAATCGAACAGATTGATTTCGTTTCCGCCGAATTTTAACAATTTCGTCTCAACGAAGGACGGCTTCATCAAAAAAATGTTCCCAAACGTCTAATCACAAAAATCACAATTGGTTGATTGAATGAGTAATTCTTGCGGCGAAAAACAAAGATGTGGATCATTTAAACATCACAATTCAAAATCAAATCGTTGGTCCACTACATTCCTTCAAATCTAGCGAACTTTCGCAAGGTGCGCGAAACATTCTTGCGCAGACTGTACATATAACATATTTTTTCAACCAAAAAATAATTATTTCTGCTTCTCTATGATAGTGTCATAAGAAATAGTTTGTAGTATCGACCAAACTATTTTTTTTTTCGTTTATTAGAGATTCGCGCCGCAGCACACCCAGCATCGCCTCGCGGCACACCGCTTGCGGAGCACTGCTTTAAACGACTGAAAAACTGACATGCAATATTGCGAAACACTCACCAATGACCAAAGTTTTGGTAGCAAGTAAAATCATCACCTGGGATGAATGGACAATGGCGCACAAATGCGCATTGGAAGCACTCAATCAAACTATGAAATATCTGTGCAATAACTCAAGATGTTTTATAGGCGCAATGATTCTACTATCTGGCGATTTTCACCAAACACTACCAGTCATTCCAAGATTTACCGCCGCCGATGAAATAAACGCTTACCTCAAATCACGACTCTGGCGCTATGTAAAGAATCTTCAGCTGACGACAAACATGCGAGTTGCATTGCTAAACGATCTATCTGCCAAAGCAATTACTGACTATCGGTAACGGGGGTGTTCCTGTCGACGAATCGAATGGATTGATTTTGTTTCCGCCGAATTTTTGCAATTTCACTTCATTCAACAAAATGTTCCCAAACATCTAATCACAAAAATCACAATTGGTTGAATGAACGAGCAATTCTTGCGGCAAAGAACAAAGATGTGGATCATTTAAACTTCACAATTCAAAATCAAATCGTTGGTCCACTGCATTCCTTTAAATCTATCGACCGTGTTACAAACGAAGACGAAGCAACCAACTATCCAACTTAATTTTTAAACTTATTGGATCTGCCTGGCTTGCCACCGCGCAATTTACAACTGAAGGTTGACTCGGTAGTCATCATGCTTCAAGTTATCAAGTTAACAGAACATTTATTCACTTTTAAGGTGTTCACTGTCAATACTTGGTGGAATGGCAATATAATAAAAATAATACAATATTTTTAGTACTTTTTCCACATAAAATTTATTTGATCAGGACCAGTTTCGCTCATCGCGAGCATTATTAACTGATGATAATGCTCGCGGTGAGCGAAACCGGTCCTGATCAAATAAATTTTATTTAGTGGGAAAAGTACTAAAAATGTTTTATTATTTTTATTACAACATTTATTGATTCTGAGGCGGTACGAAGTTCGTCGGGTCAGCTAGTATTAAATAATTTACGAAATTTCTGCTAACTATAAAAATAAAATAAATAAAAATTAAATTAAATTAAATTAACCCTCCAGAGACGAGAGCTTTTTTCCGATAAAAAAAATATTTTCTAAGCCATATTGAAGTCACGGATAACTTTTATTCCTACCCAAAATTTAAAAAAAAAACAACGCAAAGTCGATGTATAGAAACCCCGCATGACTATATGGTCATGCTCATCCTTTTATTAGCGTGTAATATTGAGTACGGACAGTAGCAAGGACGAAAGTGACCGCATGGGCTCGCAAACATTCGGGGTTGAAATATAGCTAAACGTGATTTTTTTTAAAATATTTACAAATTGACATCTTTAAATCAACATAATTTCAATACAAATATATTAGCAAAATAACTGTTAATAATTTGATGTTTTTATAAAAAAATAACTTACAGTTTCAAAAAGTAAATTAAAAAAAACGGAAATTCAAAAAATCACATGTGCTTTTGGAGGCCGTTCCTGTCCCCACGGCTGATGACTAACTGTAGTCCGTACCCTTCTTAACAAAATATGAGCGACAGCAACGATATTCAGGTAGAAAAAGTATGAATAGTGGGATCAATAGACAACGGTGTTTTGTGTGACCATATGGTGACGCTCGTCCTTGGAGGGTTAAATTAAATTAAAAAAAAAAAAAAAAAAAACATAAAATAAAATAAAATACCATAAAATAAAATACCATAAAATAAAATAACATAAAATAAAATACCATAAAATAAAATAGCATAAAATAAAATAAAATAAAATACCATAAAATAAAATTAAATACTATGCAACAAAAATCTCACGTTGCTGGGCAACGGGCTTACAGCTAGTAAACCATAAATAGAAAAGGAAGTATTCACATTTCAAATAAAAAATCTAATTTCTACATTTTTTCAAGTTGAAAAACTGATAAAAAGATATGAATTATTTTAAATGTCAATACTTTCTTTTCTATGTACGGTTTTTTCCGTGTACGGTTTCTTCATGTCCAATTGTTTCCTATCTGGTTTAATCAGTTCACCAAAAATTATAAAGACATATTCAGCTATGTAAATAACGCATTTTTCCAGTTGTTACATATAAATTTCATAACAAATATTTTGAGAAGCTCATTAGATTGTCAAGTCATTATAGTCAAGATAGCAAAATACTTTTGTTTTCTGTTGCCTAATACATATTGTTAAATATGAAAAACTTTTATTGATGTCTCAAAACATCTATTCATTTGTTAAGTTGGTATCGCTATTTATCTAATGAAATATTAAAATGTTTTAATACTCTAATAATGCGTATTGTGCTCGTCTAATTATTAAAGTCTTTACAAGATTCTACAAAATATTTTACAGATCCATCAGAACTTCAATAAAATTTATAGTTATGAACTTGCCACATTCAATGAAAATCTGCATCTTTCCCTCTGCATGGGTGCCAGCGTGGTCCATTTGTTATATCTAGGGCTGTATCTGAACCCAAAAGGGTGAATATTTTCTTGCAAAGACTGGTTGAAACAACCTCCTACAACGTAGAGTTCATTTTCCAGAACCGCCGTTCCAAAGTTGCACTGCTCAAGATGTGGAATAGTAGTCAAAGTTTTCCATTTACCCTTGCTGGGTAAAAAGTATGTTATCTCATTGGTGATACCGCTGATTCCGAACCCTCCGACTTTGACAACCGCCAGTTCCATTCCCCTGGAGTTTACTAATGGATTATTTTCAGAAGACGGTCCGGTGCGAGTGTTCAAGCTAACCTGATGGCATGCGTCTCTTAAAATATGGCAATATATCTGTTGATCTTGCCGTGTGGCTCCTGAAAATGATTTTTGTAAAACGGATTCAATCTCCCATTTTGACATCTCAGAAAAATGTACACGGCGCAAAAATCTCATGGCGTAAGATAATTTCTGTTTATATCTGAAACAAATAACGAATGTGATACAGGTAATCTATCGATGTCTTTATATCAGCAAGTTTCGGTGAGGATTTAAAAAAGTTTCTCACCCTATATTGTCATGATACCTAAGCCATCTGAGAACAATTCTTAAGACTTCAGTTTCAGGGCAATCGACAGGAAAATCACAAGCCAGCAAATGCTCTAGCTGTTGAGGTGCCAGTCTATAGAATTCGTTGGAATTCGAAAACTCTTGTAAATGACCACTGATAAATCTATATACTTTGCGTCTCAATTGGTTCAAAGAATACGTCTCAGCAATCGTGACAATATCAACGCAGTTTTCTAAGTCTAATTGAGCTTGTAAATAATTTGAGCACGCTTCCACTATGGCTACAACTTGCACATGACTGGCAGCAGATAAAACATCTTGAATATTAGCCAAGTTCAATCCCAGCTTCGACGTATAAGCGTAGTCGAGAAGAAGCCTCATTCCTTCAGCGGTGACTCCGTTCAGGTTAATTTCACTTTGCTTCGACTCCAACATGGCATCAGTAAACATAGCTCGAAAGTAGTCACTGCATGATGCAAGAACAGCGCGATGAGCCTAAAATTAGAATGAATCGAATTCAATACAAATAGTGAAGCTCCAATAAATCATTGAAGCTAAACAGAATTTACCATATTTTCACACCAATTACAGTCACATATTGCTTATTTTCTGTAGACTATTTTCAAACCAAATTTATAGCGTTTTACACTTCGTAGCACTTATTATAAAACAGTTGTAAATGTGACTTTTTTTTATCCATGTCCTCTCCCAATGTAGAGCATATCACCTCTTAATAGAGGTATCTAAAACAGAAGTTATTGTTACTCAGTCGATCAACCTCCCTTTTCCAAAGGGAGTAGTAGGAACAGAAGGATTATGCTAGGGCAAGACTAGTGGTTAACTAATCGCTCTCCCTACGCCTAGTTGGTGTAGGATCGGAAGGGTGGGAGGGACGAGGGTTTTAGACATCACAAACACCCATGCCTACGAACAGAAAGAATGCTGTTTGTACTGGGACTCGAACCCGTGAGGTCCGGCACTGCGCCATAGGACCCGACAAATGCGACATAATTCATGATAATTTATGCCTTAAAATAGGACTTGCACAAAATGGTTTGCATGAAAGTTACATGAAGTTAGCAGCCAATGCTATCTATATTGGTACGAATATATTTTTTATATAGATAGTCAATAGAAATCTACAAAAAAATAATATACAGTCAACCCTTCTATAGCGTCGAGATAGGGACAGAAAATGCTATAGAAAGTTAGGCAGCGCAAGCGTAAGCGCGAGTGATGGTACTTATTTTGAATGGTCTGAAATACCCAACACAATCACGTTTTGAATATACAGACCATCCAACACAATCAGGTGTTGCATATTTCACACCATCTAAAATAAGTACTAGCCGGTCAGAATAGCACTACACGAGTCAAAACTGCCAATGTTAAAGAACTGCTACGAAATTAACAGTAAACTTCTGGGGATATGTAAGTATCCCCTTTATCTTTTCCAACAAACAGTGGCGGATTACCGTCGAGAATCATAAGATAGAAATTTAGGTTACATTGATTACCAACTAGCTTAACATTTCTTATGCAGACTTAAATGTGTTACGGATTTTTTATTCGAATAACATAATTTTTACACTTATTATAATAAATCACTTAATCTTATAATCAAAATAATAACGACGTGAGTATCAAGAAGTCTCTACTGAGTCCTGACAACCTTTCGATTTAAACTCTCGATTTGAACTGAAGTGGAAGGAATCAATATATATATATTTGTCCGTTGAAAAGTTATTGTTGCATTGAAATTATATACAATATAGAGTGCAATCAAATAGGACAAATTTTAATTATGTTATGTCAGGGGCAATCAACATTTCACAGTGGTTGATTTAGCGTATACATAACAAATGCCAAGTCACCAAACTTTTCGAGAAATGGGCCGGATGAAAAAATCCTGGTTGGAATCTTATTAGAAATTTTATAAAATTAATGTTTCGTATTTATAAAATATTTATGTATTAAAAATAGAATACCCGATGAAAATCTAGGAAGGGCCGGATCTGGCCGTAGTTTGGTGACCCTTGCTTTAACGAAATGATAATTCAGATCTCAGAATGTGCATATATCAGTGTACAACACATAAATACAGGATTATAATCACTGTTTTCTGCCATCAATGCTAAACCTTTGCTAAATTGAAATGACTGTCTCCCGCATTTGTGAATACCACCCGCTTTCTTACATGCAATGTGTTAATAATGCAAATTACCTGGAAGGCATGTCCTTGAGCATACAGAGTAACGTCTAAGAGGTGACCTTTTGACCTTAGACTATTAAGGCCTGATAGAAGTGTATCGGAATGGGATGGTGAGTCAAAATAGACTGTGTTTAGTGGTTTTTCGTGAGTCATTGTAGTGAAGTTTGCATAACGTTTCCAGGTGAATTTCCACTACCTGCAAGGGAGAAATATATGCATTAAATAATATAATACAATACTTAGTTACTGGTGTTGTGACATTAGAGCGTGGGAAAATTCTCTTGGGAAAGCTGCCATTGTCAATATTTTGTAATGCTGAAATATTAAAATGGTGAATATATCGATTTAAGCTATTTCATATAATAAGCCGTATAATAATCTAAGCTAATTTTAAATGAAGAAGCTTGGATAGTAAGGTTATGATTATATATAATGTATATTTAGTTAAGTCACAAAATTTTTACAATAAGTACGCACGCCAAATCAAAATAAAAACATTGAGAATCGACGAACTAATTATATATCTGGACAATAAAGTAAATCTTATTTTTAAATATACTTACATTTATCTCGAATAGTGATTTCAAGTTTTTAATTTCCAAACTTAATTTTATGTAAAAAGATTATAAAAGTATATTTTTCAAAACTAGTGATAATACAAATTTTAATATTTTGACAGATATGTAAATACATAACACCATTTGCTGAAAATTTGGTAATCATGAACACCATATGTTAAGTTGATAACAGTATGCACATAATACAAACAAAAATTGTGACTATACATAACTCAAAGACCACTTATTACGTTGATTGGTTTTGGAAAAAATGCACAACCAGAATACTATTATTGCGAGAACGATGTTTGACAATAATATAAATACATACTGCTAAAGTTGAATCAATATAAAAACAAAACACATGTCAAAACGGAATATTCAACTGAATACACTCATTGAATGCATATCATTTGCTATACTTACGAGTGCAGCCTTATTGACAATATTTTAATACTTTCTAAATCATTTCAATCCTTAAAAAAGCTACTTGCCACAACTGAAACGGCACACGACAGACGATACACATACACACTTAAGACAACGTATACACATGCACGTGCCTTATCTTATGCATACATACATAACAAAGGTACCATAAACTATAAAACATAAAGTCAAGGGGACTTGTAGAAACGTAAAGAATAATGTATATATTATAATACAAAAGACACCTTTAATTCATTAAGGTATATTATATCATAATAGTATGCGATTATTCAAGAACCCACCATAAATATGGTTGAAAGAATGATTATGCATTATATTGAACTACCTACAATAGATTTCAAAATGTTGAAATAGTACATTAACAATGTTTTGGCTTTTATAGATTGTTACTTTCTATTTCAAACAAGATGCACAGAAAAAAAACGTACCAGTTGCACATTACACAATGTAGTGTGAATTGAAATTCAATAATCAGTATTTTTAATTTCCAAAATTGATACACTTGTAACATAAAAAAAAACACGACAAGGATTTGAGATTGTTTTGTACTATCTATGCGCACATTTAAAATTAAACACTGACCAAATAATTAATTGACGCATATTTTTTGTCATATGCCGTATTTATTATCTTAACATGTCACTTTGTAAATAAATTTTTATACTTGCATGTTCAAGAAAATCAATATACTTTGTTTTTTCTCAATATCACTATATCTACGATGCTTTTTTATTTTTTAATACAACTTTAAAGGTGCAGTGATCACTTTTAATATTACAGATACTATAATATTACATAATTATGAAATTATTATTATCAATTATCAACTATCTTGCCATCTTTTGATGGTTTACAAAATAAACGTTATAAGCAAATGCACTTGCAATGTTAGATATAGTGTATATAGATATAGAAACGTGCAAATAGTGATGAATTCTTAATATGTCTTGCAATCAAATAATTTTATGAAATAATTGGTATAGTACCTATACATTATTCTATCAAGATATTTTTCATCAATAATTGTTCAAAAGCATTCTCAATACGAGTTTAAGTGTTAGTAAAAGCTAATTGAAGCTCATTTTTCATTCAGAGATTTTTTTTTAAAAACATCGATTTAATACTTATAATTTAAAAAAAAATATATTATTAATGTAATATGATTTTATTTTTATGTTAGAGGTTTGCCAACCTCTTTTTTAATTTATTTAACTCTATGATCCAGTGTAGCCACATTACGGAGTTTAATGTCAATTTATACGAAATGTATGTATCCATGTAGCATGAACGTGTGTATGTATTCGTATTCTGTTCTGGTTTTGGTTCCACCTGGTATCGTTCCGCTCATCTGATCGGGAAACTGTCGCCGGTTGATGACTTTTTAGTAATTACAATGGATATTGTAAATCTAAGGTCTCCAATGTGATGCCATTATCGCCTTTAAGCGATGCGTAAATTCCAGTGTATCGTGCCTGTACATATATTATTTCACGTTCACAGAGTAGAATCTTTATGAAAGATCAATGACGTCCAGACGTGCGATAACCTTGGATATGATCACCAGGAAAAGAAGTGTGCAGTAGTTAATATATATCTGTGTAATTGCCACTCTGCCTGCAATTGAATAAAGCCTATAAAGTGCAGTTATTATTATAACAAGAAAGTGTAGTGCTTTGTTATGTCTGGAACAAGAAGTATTGACAAGGAGCAAAAGTCTCCCAGAGAGAGTGGTGAGGAATCGGAGGATGAAAGTGAAATCCTCGAGGAAAGTCCTTGTGGGAGATGGCTGAAACGCCGGGAAGAGGTAAGATTTTTTTAAGAGAAAGTAGATTTTCTGTAATGACAATATACCTAGTGATACATCTGCATCTTACAGTACCTAGTAGATGTGACAGGTTGAAAATGATCGGCATGAATTGATATTGTTTGTCTTATATCTCTTGATAGACATGCTCATCGATCTCCTCATAGATTAAATTTGTGATGAGTAAAAAAATAGAACTTTAATTTATATTTTTACTTCTGATTGTCAACTTCGTATCTACTTGGAAATTTGTACTGGAGAAGTGAGCGGTATCTGCTTGTATTTCGTTTTCATGATGATTCACGATTCTTAAAATTATGTCAAATATATTATCTGTGGGAATGTATCAACATGACTAGTTTTCGAAAATAAAATGTACATTTATTACTGAATTAAAAAGTTTAATTAATATCGGCCAGGTATTGCAATTTACGTCGATATTTAACCAATGCAATTCTAGGGTTATGTTAGGCCTACTAACTAACATTTTTTTTATCCTGAATTTATATATTTATTTAAAAAAAAAACCGTATTTATATTAACTATATAGTTATCTATTTTGTAGATGCTGTCGCTTGCTGTCGTTTTAATTAATATTTGCTCATTAGGTATCCATACAAATGATTGAGCAGCGATTATTCTGAATATGTAAACAGTCACCACTCGTTTATCTTGCCGGATTTTAGTATTTACAGTACATATTAAATACCTCTCTATTTTCACCTCTCTATTCAACCTACTAAGAACTACAATAGTTTTACAAATAGCTTCCATGATAAAAACATTTATTAATTTGTAGAATCTCTATTTGAAGCAAAGGTCCATTCGCATGTTTTTTTGGATACCTATATTATATGAATTATAATTATATCCAAAGAATTATTTTTCAATTACATTGGTCAATCCACTGTAAAAATGATTTCTGAAAGCGAAAGTTTACAAATTGAACTTATCTATTACGTTTTCATCTCATTTTTCCAGATGTTGCAAAACGACGACTACTTAATAATATTCAATGTTAAAATACTACCAACATAATATTATTTATCATGTATGTATGTATATTCTATACCAGCGGTCGGCAAAGTGTGGTCCGCAGAGAAATCTGACATTATTTTATGAACTTGGTGCATTTTTAGACTTATTTGATCACTTTTATTTCAATATGTGATATTTAACACAAAAGTCCAGTTAGTGGTCCGCTGGATTAAAATTGTGAATTTATTGGTCCGCGACCCCAAAAAGTTTGCCGACCGCTGTTCTATACCATGGGTGGCCACATTTGTGTGTTCTGGAGGCTGCTAGTTGATAAGATTATTAGTTGCGGTCGATTGACACCACTTCTATTTAAATGACACATCAAGCAAAAAGTCAATATTACTATTACATAATATTATGTTTCTTGTAAAAAAATATACTTACATTAATTATTTAAAATGTGTCTTTGTTACTATATGAAATAAAGGATGGGTAGGTCCGAAGATAAAAGTTGGAAACCGCTGGTGTAGAGGGTATAATTTAAATTTACGAGTTTCTATTTGGACATCAATAAATTTAGCAACCCTACATCTTATTAAAACGACATTTTAAATAATATATAAATCGTCATTTAATTTTTTTATTGGCTGGAATATTTGCTAACAGCTTAACGACCGCACGTTTTTTTTATAAAATTTCACCTGGCGAAATAAAATTTTGCGAAAAAATCGCAAAAATTGTAATTTTACTAAATTCACTATACTTTGTAAACAAATTGAGATATGTTTACAAAATTTAATTTTCTTAGCTTCCAGATACTTCGCCTATACGCAAATATGAGTCCGCCGGCCATCAACGTTTTTTTTTTCAAAGACTCAAATACGCGTCCACGGTCGTTAAGCTGTAATAAAAAATGCGACTCGTCTTGATTGCACATACTTAACCTCATCGTTGTTATGAGGTAGCTACGTAAAAACAAGAACCGGCTCGAGAATTTCTGCGCCAATGTGCGAGGCGCCTGCGGCGCTACGCAAAACTAGAGCTAAATGAGTGGATAGTTTTTAAATCTTAGTGCGGGGGCTGATGCCGCACACTTTGCACACACCACGATCTGGTCATGCGTGCTATGTACACTTGATGAAAGAACTACATTTAAGGCATGTTCATTTGTGCAAGTACGACAAAAGTTACCATTGTCCCACGTCACTTTCATCCCCTTAGGAGTCAACAACTGAAAAGCATTCTTAAATCACCAACTGCACAATGGCCATAGTGAATCCATAGAAAATCGCTATATGTACATGATCGATATTGATATGTTTGCTTTTTTGACTCATACATTATGCTGGAATAATTTTATAATTTGGCGAATGTGTGCTTTTGTATTAATAAGCGAAAAGATGAATCGGGTTGCAGGCGTGACATTGAATGTGTACTACCTACTGAGATATAAATGATTGTATTGAATAAACAAAATATGGCAATTATATTAACAAATCTTTTGATTGTTATATCTTTGACAAAGTACTTATTATTTGTCATGTGGGGTAAGTAGCATTGACTAATAAATACGAAAAGTGTGTACATGATTTCGATCAGCAGTATGTATTAAATTATTGAATATTCTTTGTTCCTACTCATTACTGTGCCCCCATGTTCCTTTTTACACTGTTTACAACGTGATGCTTTTTAAAATGTTATATTATTATATAAAAAAAAACCATTACAATTTTTATTCATTATGGCATATCATAAAATATATGTGACAATTGCGATTGAAATATCGGGCAACTCTGGTGTATTTATTTAACCTTTTCAGTACCGCGATGTTTTCAGCTAAAAAACATTCACTCACATACCTACCGCTTTTTTAAAATAATTTTTGAATAGTTTTAAAAAATAGTACTGAATTTATGAATATCAAAAGTTTACTTATAAAATGAAATAAATAGTTTAATATTTCCAAGTTACATTCGTGTTCTTCAGTGGATTTAAGGTATTCATGCCGTTTGTATGTAGCGGCCACCAGTGTCCTTACGGTACTGAAGCGGTTAATGATAAAAAAATATTTTGTTGGTATGAGATTTTCGCGTTAGCGCCGGCGAATTCAATTGAACCAAAATAAAGCTAGCATAGCCAAGAAAATTTATGCTAAGCGTCACAATCATATTACCAGATATGAAAAAAAAATATTAACAGTATGTATGAGGGTTTTTATATAAAAAATGTGCAGCATAATGAATGTGAGTTATATACTTATTATATATGTATAATCCGACGTATGTATTTGACAATTGAAACTCAATTGATAAGATCTTAATTTAAGATTTCGACTGAAGGTGCTTGGTGGAATTTCAATATTAAATTTGAATCGTTCAAACTATGTACATTCTCACAAATTTTGTCACTAACGACCCGGGTTTCGCCTTTCGGCATCTTCAGGCATTCAAGTGCACGGATGAACTTGAACTGACGCTTAGCAAATAATTGAATTTTTATGGATTACAGTGTCAGAGAATGTTGGCTTCCGAAATATTTTAAACTCGTGAGAATGATTTTCAATATTGATAAGAATGATTTTCAATACAGAATGATAAAAATTCAATGCACCCATTTTCTTATAAACTAGCCGCTTTTCATTCAGAAATACATAGACTTGTGAGTGTTCCTTTAAACGAAATAAACTTTAATATTGAATTGAAAATCATCAAACAAATCGCCATAAACAATGGATACGATATGTCTCTTATAGACAATCTTTTATCAAAAAAACAAACTAAACTTGCAGAAAAAATGTTATTTAAAGGTATAGTGTCAAAGGACATAGATCATACTAGGTATTGGCGTAGAATCAATTTTTTTAGGAAATACAAGTCTCAAAATTAAAAAACAGCTAGCTGATAGTGTTAGACCTGCTTTTTACTCTAAAAACTCTTTAGGCAAATTATTAATTAATAATAAAGATAAAATACATTACTTAAATAAATCCGGGATTTATAGATTGCAATGCTCTTGTTGTACAAAGTTTTATATCGGCAAAACAGAAAGAACATTGAACATCCGAGTTTTAGAACATATGGCAGCCTTTAGATTGAAAAAAGACACGTCTACTTTTGCTAATCACTTAATTTCGGAAGGACACGTGTTCAATCAGGAACAAGGGATAAAAATGTTACACCCAAATACGGACAGTCATAAGCTCTTTTTCCAAGAAATTTTAGAAATCAACAAAGCACAGTTGCAAAGTCTTCCGATTTTAAACGAAATATCAAACTTTCCCACATCTCCTCTTCTATACCCTATATAACCATAAAATCATAAAACCTTTGCCGACAAACAAATTATATAATTCTTGAAACTGCTCACTACACAAATCTGTTGGCATTCCCATGGACTCATCCTTTTCGCCAGCAATGGCTTTGGACTCAGTGATGCATTTATACCTTATATAAACACGAAACTTTTATTTGCTAAGCGTCAGTTCAAGTTCATCCGTGCACTTGAATGCCTGAAGATGCCGAAAGGCGAAACCCGGGTCGTTAGTGACAAAATTTGTGAGAATGTACATAGTTTGAACGATTCAAATTTGATAAGATCTTGGTTAGATTGTTTGATTTGTTAGCTTTTTACCCGTTACCAGGGATTAGATTTCATATGGTTTTGTATGTAAATAGAAAATAATATATTACAAAACAAAATATAATTTAAAAAATCAGCCCAATGAAATAATGGATGATTTAACTGAATTATCAATTATCTAAATTTCATTCTTCTTCAACTTCGTTCAAACTTTTACGATTTAACTTTAGTGACCTGCTGTGATCTAGCTAAATTATATGTATTCTACATTGTGACGTACATCACCACATATGAGGTGCCTAGTATCATAATCCACATTCTCCAAAAATATGGTTTTTGAGAAAATCACAAAAAACAGGAGCACAATTTTTCGTAATTATATAATACGTTATAAATTATTATGAATATTTATCGCAAGTGAAAAATAGCTCTTTCTTAAGATGTAAAATATACTATTAATCCACGAAAATACGGAAAGCCGATTGGTTCTCTCTAACCCTAATCTTTCTAAGATCTTTGGCAGTGGTTTTATCAATGTTTAAAGTTTATTTTAATACCCAAATATGCATAAGTACTTATCTAAAAAATGTCTAAAGGGATATTATTAGTTTTGATACCAGCCCCCCCCCCCCCTCATATATGTATGTATACGAATTTTACCATTTGAATAGCAATGAACCTTTAAAAGATAAAGCAATGCATCATTCTTTAATTCAATTTTCATCCTCATAATCAAATTTACACGCGATTACAAAATGCGGGACTTCCGATGAACAACTGTGGATACATACATAGAGTAATCCTGCGTTATCTGGACATTTTAGTTTTTTTTTTTACTTAGACGCATAGTTGGACAACTTGTCTATTGCGGTCATTCCTATTTCACTTCTCGTTCAGTGCAGACGCATCGACATCGTAGGGCGGATTTGAGTGCCCAACTCACCTGCAAATAGACGACGGCGCGCCCGCCCGGTCACTGAGTAGGCGGCGTGCATTCCCAGCCGCGTGCAAGCCATTAATTCAATCTACCGGTGAGCCCCCGAGAGCCGAGAAGACCCGAGACAGACACGTCTAAAACTTCGGTACGCGTTTTCCGCCCACGATTTTCTTCGGTGCAACGGGGTTGGGCGGGTGGTTTATATAGATATTTCGTTTGCGAAAAATTATTAAAAACAATTAAAACATTTATTTTTGTTTGCATTTGTTGGTGGTTATCAACCTTTATTTAGAGCTAGATCTATCATGCTATTAAAATGGATTGGATATCTTATATGTTGGATTTAATGGGCTCAATGTCACTAGTCGTACATTGGAATGTATATTCGCGTTACCTAAAAAATGTTTGTTGAATTTATTAATATGTCAATTGATCGTTGTTATATTATCGATGCATGTGCACATGCCACAACACAATCAATTTGAAATACTTTAGGAATTTAATGAGTTGGAAATACTGATTGTAATAAAATGTTGAATTCGTTCTACAATATTAAAAAAGGTAGACCGATAGCGATTTTTTTTATTGTTACAGTGAATTAGATCGTAATTAAATGCCATAAATGAAACTTATTGTTATTTAATCGTATAGTTTTGATGTTTATACTTCTTATATGGATACATATTTCGAATGTGGAAAAGAATCAAGAAACCCCCTTACGAATACTGATTGTGGGACGAGTACAATTAAAAGTGTTTAATTTTGATTCATGTGATATTTAACCTAATTAATTCACCTAAGCTCGTCAATTCCTTAGATGACATTCCAGTGATTAGTTCTTAGCAGTTAAATAATGCCATATCAAACAATATTACGCGGTCAGTGCGACCGTGCACGAACAACTACTTGACAGTGAGTAAGCAAGCCATTAGACCGAGTACTTGCCCGTTGTACTTTTCTATTTGCACGTATCGTTCAAGGAGAATCTATTTATATCGGATGTCTGGTAGAATCCGCGGTATCCGCGAGTACATAGTAACCACCGTCAGCTAGTTGGGTACTTAGCACATGTCTGGATTGTATGTGCACTGTGCACGGCGCAGACGGAAAAGGCGCGACTGCCTTTTTATGCCATACCTCTTTTTTATACTGCGACTTTTTGCGCGCGATGCGAGCAACATTCATCGCGCGCCAGCTGGGAACGTACCAGTGCGAATACAATACGCAATAAAATGACATGCTAATCAATTTTCACCCCTGTTTGGTATCAGGTCGCGAGGTGCGAACAGATTACACACATGCATTTGTACTAATAAGCAGTTGCTCTAACAATGGAAAATAACAAGTCTGTTGGATTTGACAAGAGTCACTTCTTAATAATATAACTGTCGTTTCTTCTTTGATCGTATCCGTTCCAGATATCACATGGTAATGCGGCACTTCTAAGAGTCTTTGTCGCCCGTCAATTGCTTTACTTTCACCCATGAAATAAATGTATGTAAGTACATAAGCTTACGAAAGTTCAATGAATGAAATATCAAAACTTTCCCTTTGTCTACTGTCTAGTGTTTAGTCATAACGATCTCTATAATGAAACGTTTATATCGTCTCCTCCTGGAAATGGTTCAGTTTGGAGTATGGATTGCAATTTTTTTTTTTTTAAAACCATGTCCGCTCCCAATGTGGAGCATATGGACTCCTAATGGAGTTTATCTCAACAGAAGTGTTTCTACGAGAACTGTTTGTTACTCAGTTGCTCAACCTCTCTTTTTCCAAAGAGAGTAGGGATAGAAGGATAGGGCTAGGACAGGATTAGTGGTAAGCTAGTCGCTCTCGATACGCCCTGTTCATAGGATAGTATGAGTGAAAGGGGGGAATTTAAGACATCACATACACCCATGCCTTTGAACAGAAATTCATAAATCGATTGAAAAATCAATTTATAAAAACTGTCCGTACCGGGATTTGAACCCGGGCCCTCTGTAGCCGAAGCCAACAACGTTGACCACTCGACCACACAGGCGGCAATACAGGGCGAATATCAAATATCGGTGTTAAATAAAAATGCCTGTATAACTGTAAAAGTATTAATTAACAATGCAAAAATACAATACCGGGCGAGAAAATCATAATAGGTATTTCGACATAACATACGAGTCCTCGCGAGGTGAAGTGAGCCAACTAGTAAAGTGGTAAACCTTTTTTCGTAAACTATCACGTCTTTACTTGGTGCTTTGGTGGATTGTATATTTTATTTTACGGAGATAACACTATTGCAATGTCTATTGACTGAGGCTTCTTCACTTTTACGTTACATTAAGACGTGCAGAAATATTACAACGCATCTATTTTTTTTCTAAAATACCACTTGGCTCACTTCACCTCAAATGGGCCGCCCATATGATATTCCGCTATTAAAAGTATATATAATATAAATTAGAAAACGTTTTTCATTTTCATCAATTTTTGGCAGGTTTAAATTATTTCAATTAATCTCGAACGGTTTTGTAAAAATATTTAATGGTGTACGTTAAACAATCGATTTTGTTTTATTTACAATATAAAAATACCGGTATTCAAAAATAAACCTCAAATACCGGGATCCCGGGTGTGGTAATATCGGTATTGCAATCCCTAGGTTTGGCGATATTGTCAAAAAACTAAATATTTTATTCCAGCAGTAAGTAGGTAATTTTTCACATTCATACATGAAATACTCCTAGTGTTTTATTAATTTGCCAGTCCGGCCTGTAAGTAGGGTTGCAAGTCAAAACGGGACATTTGTCCGATTTGATGACTTTCGAATCCAAAAACCCAGTAATTTACCGATTTGCCCAAAATACCAGCGTGACTCGTTTTTTTAGCTCTTCCGAGACTTTCGAATCCAAAAACCCAGGAATTTTAATTCGAATCGAAGTTAAATAGTTTTCTCTAAATTTCCGGGATACGGAACAGTGATTCAAATTCCGCGACACCTGGCAATCTTACCTGTAAGTAGGGTTGCCAGATTTCTTGCAAGTGAATCCGGGACATTTGTCCGATTTGCTGACTTTAGAATCCAAAAACCCAGGAATTAGGGTATCCAATCCTGAAGCCTTTTTGTAATCCGGGATTTCGGGATTGATTAATTTTCAATCCCTTACCCTACTTTTTCCCCAATTTATCTCCGAAACCCTTGTTTTTTTAGCTCACCGAAGAATTTGAAATCCTCAATTCGCTATACTTTACAGATTATCTCCGAAACTCGTTAATGTTTTTTAGCTCTTCCAATTCCAAAATCCTATCAATTTTTGGGATTTGCTCAAATTTCCGGGACAATTTTGTACTCATCCGGTATACGGGACAGCGATTCTAATTCCGGGACAATCCCGGCCAATCCGGGACACCTGGCAACCCTACCTTTAAGACGTATTCTTATAGGTTCTCAAAACTGTCATGACTCCTCAGGGAAATGTGTCCAAGTTTGTACGTTTCAATAATAACGTCCGCAGTCAATTCTGAATGTGCAGCTCGTCGTAAAACGGACACATTACAAACGATGTAATTGAGGGCATTTAAAGTTCAATTAGCGGATAACTGATTCATATTCAATTCATTATTTCCTCTTCAAGACAAACAAAAAAATGCGGAATGTGCTGAATTTGTGTAATTAAATGCCACGCTCACGAAAATATTTCATAGCAAAGTTATAAGGGGCCTTGTTGAAAAAATGAATCGTCGAGTATCATCAATTAGCGTGCTTAGTTTATAATGCTCGATACTATGAATCATGTTTATTTTTCGTTACCTTGCTAGCGGTAACGAGCTCGATTTTTTTTAACACAAAACAATCAATCGGTGTGTGTTATACGAATCAGAGAATACACTTATATGGTTTGCAATAATAACAAAAATAATAAGCTGTCTTTTTATAGTGATTATTAAAAAAATAAAGCTGTGTATTTCGTTATTTGTACTACTCTGATCCGGCCTTTTGACTCAATCAAAATTACTTGATCAAAAAATTATACGCAAGCGTTTGGAAAAAGAGCGTAATCAACCCATTATATGTTCGACAGTCGAAAAAAAGAGGGGGTGTCAATTTTTTCTTTACTGCGGCCTTATGTTGAATCAGATAAATGAATGTGGCCTTCAGAAATGAAAAGGTTCCCCACCCCCTGGCTTAGAGCATCTAATACCGAACCCTTTGTGTGATCCCGCGATTTCAGGATTGATAATTTTTCCGGTCCCGGCGTTGAACATTCAACATAAAATCAAAAATAAATTCGGGATTGAGAAAGTTTTGCGGGATTTTTTAAAAAAAAATTGGTCTATTTCAAAAACTCTAAAATTTACGGAATTGTCAAAATGAAAAAAAATGGTACCTTTCATTTTTTAGCCCTCATCAAATTTTTTTCTTGGTCCCGAAATCCCGGAATTACTACTATCACAATCCGCGAGATTGGATGCCCTAGTACCACTATACATGCCAGCTTTTGCGACATTTGTTAAAACTTTGTTTTGTTTCTACAGTTCGCTTATCAAACTAATTCCGATAATTTTTTTTTGCTATCGGTATTTTTATCGCTATCTTATCATTTAATTACTGTCGCCACCCTAGTCTAAATTTCCTTATAAAACTGATTGCGAATGCAGTTCGAGTACACTGCACGTGCCAATCTTGATTGAGGTAAACTCTAATGTTTACATCTATTTATTATTGATTTAAACGACATTATTCATATGAAATATGAAATACAGCATCCTAATAAACAAGATCAATGAAAAGATTTAATGCTAGAAACTGTGTCCAGCATTGTATAGCGAAATCCGAACCAATCAGAAGGCTTCCTTTAACCGAGTGGTAACATAAGTCAACATGTTTATGAAGTTAATTCTCCTTGAGTTAATCTCACGTGACTTACAAAAATTCTCATCGAGTATATCTCGTATGAACTTCAAAATATTTGACGCATCGGCGTTAGCTGTAATATCAAATATTTTTTTAAAAATTAAAAAAAAATGGTATGAATGTCTATCTAATTCTCATCTCGATTGGTTTCGAAAATTATTTGAACCAAATCATGAACCTATCGCGCAAATGTTTTTTTTTTATGTCGGTGAATTCTAGAAAGAATTTAAACGTTCCTAATCATCCGATTGCCTATCACAGTTGCCAATCACATTTTAAGAATGTTATCAGATGGATTTTTTGGCGCAGTGTTCAAGGAACTGGTGATCCGTCACAACGCTTGAATATGCAATAAAATATGTCGGGCAATCTTGATTTTTTTAAAAATAAATATAGTGGAAAGTGTTGACGTTAGTAATTAATCAATTTTAACATCAGGGTTTTTTAAATACTATTTTTATTTACTTTGCGTTTGACTGGTATGCCCTGACGTTTGATACTTGGAATTTACAATATTTTACTTGCGATAAAGCATGAGACATAGATGCAAATACTTCCTGGCATATAAATTCAAATGTATATGTCTCTCCCTCTCTTTTTTCGTTCTGTGTTTCCGTCAGTAAACTTTTCTTTTTTTTATACCCACTTCTGAAGTTCACATCCGGATATTGTTATGAAGTTCTGTGTTTCTTTGCTTAGCATATGTTAACACAAGTGTTCGCACATTGCATGCTTTGTATATCTATGGTCAGCTGCAACAATAGTAATTGGAAGTCATAAACTCATAAATTTGATATTTTATACGTGGAGATATTGCTTTTAACGGTAGTGATTTTACTCTCATTACTCTGAACGATACATCGATCGTATCGAGTTGCTTTCCATTATCGCTGTTGGCTGTTCGAATTTCTATAAATATTCTGCAAATTTTATTGCCTTTGCCAGCAGTACAGAAACATTCCTTTCCAACTCTCCGCTTGTCGTTTAAGTTTATAATAATATGTATGTCGAAATTCAAAATCGGCCTGATAATTCGTTTTCCTCTGAGAATATATATATTCACTATTTTTATTTTCAACTTTCAATTTATTTTATTTTAACCTTGAGAAGAAAAGGTTGCACTAGCATACCCAGTATGTGGCAAGACTTTCTCAGAAATTTTTGATCTCAGAGCGGAGCTCTTCAGATATTGACTTGTCAGGTATTTTGGTATTATTGTGCCATGGGAATTTTTTATACGTCACAATGAATTCTATAATTAAATACCAATGTTATAAATAGTAACATGAAAGATTATTCCACGAAAGATCTGCTGGGTATTTCGTTACTGTATTGTTAAATCGTAACCCACTCTTAAAAATATAATTAAAAGTTATTGTATTCCAATACTTGATATTATGTATTTACCGTGATTTGATCGCGGCGCCAATAATATTGCGAACATGTAAGGTAATTTAGGCGTGTATGTACTATTTCATTTCAATTGAACAGTCATTCGATAAGGAGTCAGTCATTGATGGCGTTTTAGCTATAAAACAGTCACGAGTTGTTGTTCATATGAATTCATTAGAATATACTGCGTTTTATTAATTTCATTGTTTATTTTTTGGATGTTTGTTTACCGAGTTTATCAGAGAAACCTTCATGAATGTTTGTTTAGCAAAAATTGTTGATAATGTATGTATAAATAAAATAGCACGGTAATTAAAGTTTATTTTGATTATTATGTATTATACAAGGCAAACATTCAATTTTGTTATTGCCTGGTTAAATAATATATGTAGCTTGACTACACACCCACTGAAAGAAATTATTTATAAATTTTTATAATCTTACGTTTTTCTGCATTATTAAAAACGCTGTACATTTAGGGTCTCCGATTCCGGGATCTCTTCCAATTTTGTGATACCGAAATACCGGTATTGTGATGGTACTAATCCCAAAATTTCGGGATTGAGAAAGTTGTGCGACGGCTAAAAATAAATGTCCTAAACCTTTTCATTTTGGGAATTCCGCAAATTCCTGGGTTTTTGAAATTAAAAATCTTGGAAGAGCCAAAAAAAAGATGCTTGCGTCGTTTCATTTCGGGAATTCGGCAAATTCCTAGGTTTTTAAAATCGACTTTTTTTTTGGAAAATCCCTGAAAAAGTACCTTAGCAAGATTTCAAAATCCATTATACACGATTTTATGGTGAATGGTCAATCCCGGGACCACAAAAAGGGTCCAGGATTGGATGCCCTATGTCAAATGTCGTATATCGTCCTGGAAAATTTGATAAGAGCTAAAAAAAAGAGAAATAATTTTCAGCTTTTTAAATTTAAGTTTTTAGGTTTATCATGTACTTTCATTATTTAAAATAAGCTAACGAACAATTAGTGATTGTAATTACTAAATTCGTTCTGCGTCGTTTTGACCAAACAACGGTTATTTGAATTGTTGGTATAGCTAATGTAATATGGACTTACTGATGACTTCTCAAACATCAGGTGCGTAGTCTGATAATTGAGAGCTGAATGGCGCATGCCCATGTGATATCTCATTTCTGGAAGGTGTGGAATTTCCATTGGTGTATCGTATTCTAGTGTCTGGCGTTGGAAATAATTATTGTGAAAATTTGCTAGCACTGTGTGTTTGCACCGTTGAGCGCAGATATGATAATCTGACTGATTTGGAGATTTTGATTTTGCAATGTGATTGATACAAAAACCTTATCTCTTAATTCTTTAATTATTGTTTTTTTTACTCTGAGGTATCGTTAAGTGACGACAAATGATCAAGTTTTAATCACTACCAATGTTTTTTATACCTTGCTGTAAATTAACTCAGAAATAAGTGATTTTGATGTATTATATTTTTTTAGGCGCCTTGACCACGTGATTCCTTGTATCACCCCAATTGCTTTGCGTCTTCTCATTTCATGCCAGCATCCCTCAGTTTCGCCTAGTACATCATATGATTGGTACCCAACGTCCACTACGCTGTAGTCCCACCGGTCGGAAGAAGAGGATGAGTAGGCATCTGCAGCATGTGACCCAACCAGCTCTTTCTCAATGTCTACACATTATGTATATTATAAAATTTGCAAAGATAAAGTACTTACTTAAAAAGATATCCTAGTTTGAATATAACATGTACTAACAATCAATAAAAATATATTAAATCCTTTATCGCCAGCAAATCATAATGTGTATTAAAATATTGTTTACATGGTATGCTGTCATGTTAATGTTAAATTATAACTAGTCATGAATCATAAAAATATATTATCGGTGCTAGATATCAAAATTATCCACCATAATCAATACGTCGTATGTACGTGTTTCATGAATAAATTGTTCACGGCACGAGTTTTTGCGAACATCCGTTAACGTTTAACGTAAATGACATTTTTTTCGTGGCATTGTTTGGGCTCAAGGCTATCTATTATTGGTACGTGTCGTTCGATTATTCTCTCTAACACCCAATGCTGATACGAAAATTGCATGATTCATCATTGAAAACACGAGTGGGTACTTGTCAATTAGACATCCGTATTCTGAGTGCATAGAAATGGAATGGTTTTTAAAATTTAAATCAGTATGAAACTATGCAATTGTATGGATAAATTTCATACTTGAATGCATTGTCTTTTACGGAAGCGACTGTATAAAGTCGTATGAATATTTGGTTATGTAATGTTTTTGATTACTTCACATTTTTTATTATTATAATAATATATTCATTTAACAGGCAGCAAGCGCTTGGGCACGACAGAATTTCTTTTCTCAGGCGAACACTTAAATATTAAACAAGATGCATGTTTCCAAAATCATACACTTTTTTACTACTAATAGTCAAGGGGCTAAAACTTTATGCCGTTGAAACGAATAAAAGTGATATAAAATATCATATATTGTTTAAATTTTGTAGTGTTATATGATATATCGATTGTGGAAAGGAAAAAGGACGTAACCCACAGTTTTTTCAAAACAGCTTTTTTACTTGATACACGTTCTATCAAAAGGATGTAGGCTGCAAATGCCGAATTAGTATCTAAATTTTGCTTTTAAGTTTGAAAAAAGATGAGCTTGAGAAGATTGAAACCAAGAGAAAAAAACGGAAAAAAGGTTTTTCCCAGACAATTTCTTTAATTAATATTAGATTATGTACTTACTTTTTCCTTTCCACAGTCGATATGAAAATTATTTCAACGTGAAAAATACATATTTTCAATGATTAAGAACTATTACATATTTTTTTATCAGTCGACGAAGCTAGACCTAATAACCTATATCAGTGGTAGCGAACGTTTAAAAAAGCCCAAAAATTATTTATCAACTTTTCATTAGACCGAGCAAAATTATTTTATCTCGAAGGAAGCTAGCTATTTATTTGCTAAATAATTTCGGAGAATATTGTTCTTCTGGAAAATATTAAATTTGTAAATCGCTCACGTGCCAGCAAAATTTTTGAACATACCAACTCGGTACTCAGGGTATGCCATCCTTGGCCTGTATAATTATTTTTTTTAACGTTTTTGTACCATTATTTAAGCTGCATTTCCGTCAATATCGACATACGCAAATTGATATATGTTTAATAAAGTAAGATAACCTACTCACCCACACGGAATATAAGGTGTATACTGTTTATTCCTAGTGTATGAAAGTCTTGCAGATGTATTAAGTATCCCGTTGTGTGAAGAATAAACGTTAATCTTTTTCTTCAAATCGTTGGGTCATAATAAGGCTAACTCATTCGGTTATAATTTTTGGAAACTGTCATAACTTATAAGTAATAATCTCAATTAATAAATTGAACATTATTTACTAAATTTATTGTAAAATGGGTCCACGAATAGTTTATTGGGCGGCCGCCATTGTGTAAACGTCGCTGCAAACTTTCAGGCTGTGCTATTAATTTTCTCTAGATTCAATTAAATACGATACTTTTTTGTGGCTGTATTTCCCCGTAGGCTTAATTCCCGAGAAGCGTTCGTGATTGATTGGCCATGGTGTAATGACAATTTATTTTCATTCGCTATCTTCTGCGTTGAAACATTTTTTGTCACCGTTCGACACATATTATGTCACACGTTTAGTATTATCTATGTGTTTCGAGATTTTATCCCAATTAACTAGGAATGTAGGATTTAAAATACTTAAATATTGCGGCTTATTTAGATAATTTTGATATAGTTTAGCTATTGTTTCATGAACTACATGTCAGATTGCCACATACATATAAATGGATCCGAATCTTGAAATCGTAATTTGATATCGCAAGCAAGAATTTTTCTGATACCGATGGTTGCTGTGGTTTTTCCAAATACACCCAGTCTAATCTTTCTAATCTGATTCCATATTCTAACTATAAATTCGTATTTAGTAAACTAATAAAAAATGAGATTTTTTGAGAACAAGTAAAAACTGGAAATCTTGTTCACCCCCCCCCCCCCTCTTTAGCGTAGGGATTATATGAGCTATCGCAGACTAGGTACACCCAAACAATCTTTGAGGTAATGTTCTTTCAATTTTATTATTTGAAATATTTCTTAAATATATTTAATGATTTTGTGTATAGTTTCTTAACAGCTACCCCTGACAAATATGTTTTCATTCCATGTATAATATATGAAATGTGTATTTAAAATAGAATACATTTACGACAATTCTTATTTGAACTTCATTATAGGGGGGTTTGCTGAATTATCGATAATATTAACGTCATTCTTTTTTTGTTAGCTAACATATTCAAAAAATCTGTGTAATATATAAAAAATATTTTTAGAAATTTTATAAAATACGTTAAACACTTAAATCAAAAATAGTCGTGGATGCAAAGCTTCTCCGGGCTATATGGAGTTACATTCTTCTTCCTTCCGCATTCGTATGTAAATTCAATTTACGATACATTTCCATGTTACATAATCCGCGTCGACATTTGGCAAATTGGCGAGCCGTCACTGCATTATTAAACAAATTTATTCATATATTTTTCTTGAGAATTTATTTTCATTTGTATGCGTATCGTACCTACTAACCTAGCATCTATTTAGTGTTGCCGCATGGAAACAGTTATTGTATGTGTGTTATAATAGAAACACCTAAATGTCAACTGTCAGACGCTTAATAGAAGAAGTGCGCGGTTATATTTTGATTAATGACATTTTTGATTTGCGAAATTTCCTTAATTACGGAATACACAACCATGGCATTGACATATGGTCTGTAATCTGTATGTATACGATGTGCATGCACCGCACCCTTTTTATCGTGTAATTATTTTGAACCACTCTCTACACCTGATACAGCAACCTTATCATCAGTGCGGCTTAAATATTGAGAGATAGGACCATCATAAGCAATTAGATGGTATTGAATATCACTGATCTTTTCCCATAATTATTATCACATCTCAGCCTACCTTTCACCTATTTGCCGATTAAATACCGGAGGTGCTATTCCAGCGCGCATGCACTTATTTTGGACGCTTATACGTGATTGTGTTGGGTATTTCAGACCGTTCAAAATAAGAGTGTAATCTGTGGATGGAATGCTATTTGAGGGTAACAGTTTACCATTGTTCATCTTCGCATTATGTGATGTTCTCGTAAAGTAACTTTTGTTCAGATACATCTAGGAAGCCATATGATTCACATTGGGAAAGGACATGGATTTGAAAAAATCTTGACAGAAGTGAGTTCCGGTACCTTTTTACCCATGTAACACGGTGTGACGGCGTTTGGGCACCTTTTTTCTTGGAATTTTGAATGTTCATAAAAAATATTTTTAATTTGCTTTAAAAACTTTTAAAGTGAAAACGATTAGCTAATCACTAGTCTTGTCCTAGACCCATCCTCCTATCCTTACTCTTTCGAAAAATAAAGGTTAACCAACTGTATTACAAGCCACATACAATGAGGAAGGGAATGGGCATAGATTAGAAAAAAAAGCTTCGACAAGAAGTGAGTTCGGCACCTTTTTTTTAAAAAAAAACACTACATGATTATTATAATATAAATATATTATCTAAAACACAAAATTGATTTTACTTCAATCAACAGAATATACCGATGATTCATTTCTTATCAATCATAAATACTATACCAAAATAATTTGTATTTTTATCGCGATTCGGGCTTACGATTACTTGCAATTATCTATCAAATTGTGAATTTGCATGAGCAATTAATTCAGTTTTAAGTATTGCTATGCTAGTTGTTTATGGTGCATTATTTTTCATTGGAAAATGTAAGATAATACATAAGGTCGTTCAAAGCAAAGCATGTAAGGAAAATACGGCGTATCGATGACAACGATGTTTGATTGAGTTACATAGAAAAACAATACACCTTATTGACTACAGTAAAATACAGCATCGAATTAAAGTATGTATTACGTCCACACAAAATTTGAAATATATTCGAATGTGCAATGAAGAACTAACAAGTAACAACAAGACAATGTATATTTTTAACGGAACGAACATTTGAAAAAGGAAACGAACTTTTGTTTTTTTTATAATTGCCATAATAAAAAATACCCATAAAGAAACAAGTTTTTCTAAGCGAACAAATAATGCATTTATTATCATATTTTCATGAATAATTAATATTACAATTATAAAAAGACTCGTGTCGCTATATGTGTGCTATAGTGAGCGGGCGTGTGTTCGTTTCTCTAATTATTAATTTTTAATATTGTGATTACTATTATAAAAAAAATGTTTTTTTCGGATAGTTTCCATAAACCGATAACGATTGTAATTATTGTCACCAATATGCGTTTTCAATGAGCATGTCGTATATCGGCGTAATTTAATGGACCATTTAAAAACCTTATATGATTTAAATATATTTATTTTTTTGCAAAAATGGGCTCAATTTTAATTGTTTGTTTTAAATCTATTGTTTTTGCCGAATCAAATTTGAAATTCTTGGTAACCATTTTGAAATTAAATTTTAATGACAGCTTATGATCATAATATATTGATATTTATACCGGCGTCGCCTTATATCGTTTCCTATTTACAGAATCCATTAAGTGAATCCTAGACCGGCCTTTCGATCTTCATTTTTTTTAAGCCACTAATGTACGTATAAAGTTGATAAAACAATATTGGATTTTTACTTAGTCTTACAAAAGTAAAAGGTACATAAAATGTAGAAAAATAATATATTTTTAATTATTGAGCGTTCCTATTCGTGAAATTTTCCACTTGCAGAATTGTCTAAATCTGCGGTCGGCAACCCAAATTCAATGGCGTGCCACATAACAGGTAATTCAAAGTACTGGACCTTTAGCGTGCCACTAAAATAAAACTAGTACATAAATATATTGTATATCAAAACCATTTTATTGATTACAATAATACACGTAACATAAAAGTCTTAAGTGAGTACAAATTAGTGACTTCATTGAGGTTCAGCATTGGAAGTTAACACTTCAATATTTGGTTCATTTTCAAAATTTTAATAAATCGTCATTTTCGAGGCGTGCCACCTAGTGACACGCGTGGGATAGGTTGTCTACCGATGGTCTTAATAATCGTTTTAAATGAGCAATATTCTTGCCTAACAATTTCTAAGTATCTTGGTGCTGGCCACTATCTAATACTTTGTGGATTACCATACATCGCTTTATTCTTTATTACTGTTGACGCACGTCCAAGGGCCGTTGACCACTCGGCTGCACGATCGGCAAACCAAATTTACTAAAACATTTAGCACCCGTGTGAAATAATAATTAGTCTTGTCAGTCGACCCACAAATTCACTGATTGATTAATGTATCTATTAAGTTTTCACACATTTATTATTACCCCGTCTTTATTCGGCCCATCGCTCTGCTCCGATGATTAATTAATTAATTTGCAATCCCGCTCAGAATTGACAGCCATTGTTGTAGCTTAATTTGGAAACCCCCGAACGGGCTGGTGTGCATCCTCTGACATGCGCGTTCATGTCGCCAGTCTACCAGCTATGTTGCTTTGTCACTTAGATTGAAAGTTATTGTACGGAAGGCAATGTAAACAGTATTGAAATTTCAATTTAGGAGTATCTTTCGAAACCCCCAGGAAGGCGATTAACTATATGATTTTCAAACACAGATTTCCATCAATATAAGTACAATACAAAATTCCAAAACCACGGAAATCACGAAAACCTGTTTAGAACCGCTCATTCTCCGTATACCACCGCCCGTTTTTGTATTTCTTAATCATTTCGCCACTGCAACATTATGAAAGTTCGAAACAAAATTAACAGCAACACTTTCTAACAAATTAAATGTTAATTATTATTAATTAGTTCGAATGAATTAACACGAAAGATCGAATAACATTTAACCAATTCTAAAGCATACCAAACAATGGTATGTTTACTTGTTAGTCTTGTGTGTACGAATAGTTCTTATAATTTATTTGTTACTTCATATATCGGATAAATATGCCAATTTCCACGAAATATTAACTGAACGATAAAAGTAATATAAGAATTTATTTTATTCTGCTCAAGAATTATCTCTCTTTCTGATTTACTTACAGTTTATTTACACCTTTATTTTGTGACAGATTGCGTTTAATACATTAATCTTTGTTTGTAATATAATTGATATATTGCAACAATATATGCTAATTTAATTAGTATTGTTTAACAGTAACGTCTTATTAACATAATAGAAAAATGTGTGTGTATTATTTTTGCCAGTCATTTATAAAAGAAGCGGTTATTTTTTAAATTTTAAATTTGACCATGCAATTAATATTTATTTATTCGTTCAATTTCATTTTTTCTCGCTTGTTTCTGAATAAATGCGTAAACCTTTTTTGATTAGTAAAGTTCATTACCCTAATTCGCAACGTATGCAAAACTTTCCTTATTTCAATGATTCAGTTGGGGGTGTGTTCAACCCTTCTGTATGTGTATATCTCGGGTCATTTAAATAATCTGGTACCTTGGTCGGTCTAAAATTTATTCATGTCTGCAATGGAGTTGTCGGACGCCATAACGCGTAGACATGCCAATCAACATGTCGATGTGAGCTAAGCTCGCGAGTTTACGATGCTAATGAAATTAATTGATTACTAGCTGTAAGCCCGTTGCACAGCAACGTGAGATTTTTGTTGCATTATAATAATAATATTTAAGAATAATGTTTAAGTTTGCTAACAACCATTTTTCGTAGTGGCCGAAATGTCGTAAATTATTTAATTTTTGGAATAATGTTTAAGTTTGCTAACAACCATTTTTCGTAGTAGCAGAAATTTCGTAAATTATTGAATTTTTGGAATAAAGTTTAAATTTGCTAACAACCATTTTTCGTAGTAGCAGAAATTTCGTAAATTATTGAATTTTTGGAATAAAGTTTAAGTTTGCTAACAACCATTTTTCGTAGTAGCCGAAATTTCGTAAAGTATTCAATTTTTGGAATAAAGTTTAAGTTTGCTGACAACCATTTTTCGTAGTAGCAGAAATTTCGTAAAATATTCAATTTTTTGAATAATGTTTAAGTTTGCTAACAATCATTTTTCGTAGTAGCAGAAATATCGTAAATTATTATATTTTGAAATAATGTTTAAGTTTGCTAACAATCATTTTTCGTAGTAGCAGAAATTTCGTAAATTATTTAATTTTTGGAATAATGTTTAAGTTTGCTAACAACCATTTTTCGTAGTAGCAGAAATTTCGTAAATTATTGAATTTTTGGAATAAAGTTTAAGTTTGCTAACAACCATTTTTCGTAGCAGCCGAAATTTCGTAAAATATTCAATTTTTGGAATAAAGTTTAAGTTTGCTGACAACCATTTTTCGTAGTAGCAGAAATTTCGTAAAATATTCAATTTTTAGAATAATGTTTAAGTTTGCTAACAACCATTTTTCGTAGTGGCCGAAATGTCGTAAAATATTCAATTTTTGGAATAATGTTTAATTTTGCTAACAACCATTTTTCGTAGTAGCCGAAATGTCGTGAATTATTTAATTTTTGGAATAATGTTTTAGTTTGCTAACAACCATTTTTCGTAGTAGCAGAAATTTCGTAAATTATTTAATATTTACGATAATGTTCAAGTTTGCTAACAACCATTTTTCGTAGGAGCAGAAATTGCGTAAATTATTTAATATTTGGAATAATGTTCAAGTTTGCTTACAACCAAGTGTGCAAACAAATATATTTCGAAAAAAAACTCTGGACCATATAAAAAGAGACTCTGGGACCATATATCGACAGCCCTGCTAATGTTTCAAGTATCCAAACAAATATATTTCGTAGAAAAAGAAAAATATCTCATAAGTATTTGACATATTCTATTTTCAATTATTCAAATTCGTTTAGTGCAATGCTTCACTAACAGATGTCGTAAGGTCACAATAAAATCACATATTTCTCTTGGTTTGAAAATAAGTAGACGTTCCACCTCACTAATTTTAATCGCTTTGTGGAACAATGGATATTTGTTCAAACGATTAGAATGAAAAAGGGACATGGGTTCGATCCTCAGCTTGACAGAATATTTTTGGTCAGTACGAAAATTAATTGTTTTGTCATGACTTCAAATATTCACTAATAGACGTCAGAGAAAAATGAACGGATGGCGATAGCGGGCAGAGGGGTGGGGGGAAGGGGACCGTCTTCAGGGGGAGGGGGAGGGGAAACAGTGACAATCATGCAATCAAAACGGACATTATCGACTACTAATAAATAGAAGATGACACCGAACAAAATCACTGTCAAATCAGTTCCTAGCCCTATAATTATAGCTTCGAAAAATCGAATCAGTACATTTGATTATTTAAAAAACTTTGTAGCCATGCAAACTTTCAAATAAAGTTCTCTCAATATTATTACAATGCTTTAGTTCTAAGCCAGGAAATTTGAATTTTGAATATAAAAAAGACGTCCATTCCAATTGGACGAACGAAATATGCGATTCAAAATAAAACGTTAGCATTCGCCAAAAAATGTGCTGTTCAATATAAACCGCTATCATTGGGCGAAGTGGACATCAGTACGCACACATTTGTGAAAAGTGAAAACTTATTTTATCGGCTATTAATATATAGATTTTATTTTATGGTCGTGGATTATTTACTACTTTACCTCAACCGAAAGATACTTCAAACTGGAAAAATTCTTACTGATTTATTGATTGGCTATTCATAAGACGGATGTTATCCATGGATATCAATTTAGTTAATGCATATTAGAACACACGTAACAATATTATATACACACATATAATACATATATATATTATCTTATAAGCTAAGTGCATGGTTAAAAGATAGGTCCCGTGCAGCTCTGTATTGGCCCAATCATATGAGGAATAATTTATTTTCTTGGTCGCATTGCGTCATAACGCCGCATTTTCACGTGAAAATGCGGCTGCATACACAACGGGTGGTGGTGGGATACTCAACAACCAACTTGTAATATATATAAATATATATATATAACTCCTCTGCGATGGACGCAATGTTTTACTTAACGTTTTTTTTTTTTTTAATATAAATCCTCTAATTAGTCTTTTATTACAACCAAAATAAATAAAAAACGAAGATAGACCTGGTTTGGATACGTGCTGCGGATGCCTCAAGAGAGTCTGAACCCTGCTTGTCTCGTCTACCAACCAAATGGATCCCGACGTCGTGGAAGGCTACTGATGACTATCCACAGGATGTATTCAGAAAGGCTACTAGAGGCTGGGATGACCTTGAAAGAGAATATTGGAGGAGCCATGTCGTGACTAGGGCATCCAGAAATTTTGAACCAATTCTCGAAATATACACGAAATTGGCAAATTGAAGATTTCAAATTCCTCGGTGAGCTAAAAAAAAAAAAACGAGTTTCTGTGAGATTCTGGGAAAAAGTATACCAAATCGGAGATTTCAAATTCTTCGGTGAGCTAAAAAAAAAAAACGAGTTTCCGTGAGATTCCGGGAAAAAGTATAGCAAATTGAGGATTTCAAATTCCTCGGTGAGAAAATCTCAATCCCGGGATCCCGGGATTCAAAATAAATCAATCCCGAAATCCCGGGATTGGAAAAAGGCTTCGAGATTGGATACCCTAGTCGTGACCATATGCTCTGTATATGGACTGATTATGGAAAAAAATACGTAGAACATATTTATATTTTTGTCGTCTATGTATTTTCAAATACGGGACAGGCTTAACCATTCCGCCACCAAATAGGGACACCGATTTTTTAAGTAAACTAGCCTTAATTTAATTTAATAAATATAACCGCTCGAACATTAATATTGTAATTTGTAATATATCGTAATACTTATTTTGATCTAGTGTTTCTATTCGAATTCGATATATTCATACAAGTTGACACCCTAGATTGCTTATACCAACTAGAAATAAATATGACATGCTGCGTTGTTATCGCTATACACACGGTCTAAAATTAAAATCACAATTTAACATGTCTGTCATTAAACCATCTTGCAGAAATTTCAAATTACGAATTCGTTTTTATTTTGCAAAAAAGTGTATCAAAGTCTTTCAATACAGTTTAATATATTTTACAAGTGATGAATATTTTTCCATGAAATGAATTCGTCTAGCTTCTGATGATCAATATAAATCAATAACGAAATGCAAGTACATGTAGCCATTCTGCGTGTATTGTTATTGTTCTATTAACATATTTTCATTCTAATTTAATTATAACTATCATTTTTAATATCTTCGCTAAGTAGAATCTGTCTGCATCACCTTGTTACTCGTTATTAAATTGGTCATTAAACCCAACCAAATTTTGTTCGAGAATCACGTTTTTTGTGGTCAGGCGGGTAGGTAGGTGTCTGCAGACTTACTAGTATGTAGTTCTCGGTGACGCATTGATGGATTGAAATTTTTGTATGGATGTGAAGTGTAGCTACATTTGAAAAAGGAGAACACGTACCGTTTATTGATTAGTCATTAATTTATTTAAATTATTCTTGAATTGTGTCGTGTATGGAAGAGGGTATATGTACAACACAGTGAGATTTTTCGATACTCAGTATATTTATGCAATGGCATTTGGACGAGCAATATAACGCTTGTTCAAACAGAAAAATATTGTGTATTTTCTCGACGTATATGATCGTAGGTACGTTATCTGGATTTCAATCGTTGACTTGTACAGTGATCCCCAATTACGCGAACTCAAATTACACGAATTCCAGAAACATTCGCGGGTGTTTTTTCCAATTGCGCGGACGCATTATATTGTTGTTGCTGAGGGGAGCTTAACTCAATCTATATTTTCGACAGACAACTGATTACAAGGCCGAATATGCATTTTGCACATGCGCGGCTGTATACGCCCAGCCAGGCGGCTGCTGTGTCGTGCATACAGTCAAACGTTGACGGGCGACTATGAATTTTCTCTTAACAAATAAAAATCGTCCATAATTTTTTTATGTATTGGTTTTTGCATTTTTAGCGAAAAAAACGTAACCCTATTTTTTGTATTAGGTTCAGTATCCCGATTACGCGAATCCTAATAACGCGGTCCCTACGTTCGCGTAATTGGAGATCACTGTATTAGCAAGAAAATAATTGTGAAAAATCGATAGTTATTTTGGCCTAATTCTATCGACTGTACCTCGGCTGTTTTGCACATTGGTTTCCCGTTTTTATATAAATATTGCAACGTTCTTTGAATCAACTGCTTTATAATCTAGTCTTGTGACAATATATTTTTTCTTCGGCTTCAAGCCTCCGCGGTACATTCATTTTTAATCTGATATTTCTCGAGATCTACGTTAAAATATAAAGTTATATAATTTTCCTACTGGTGTTCTATCATCTCTCGTGAATCATTACATATTTTTTTTGTATTACGGCGCCACACTATTTATCAGCGCCAATTGACGAAAATTTCGCTCTTGGCCCCGCAGCCAATTTACAAATTGACTTCACTTGGGCGAGGAACCCTCGGCGGACTTATTCGCTCAGCATTGTGCAATCTTCGCCGACGTTGTCTGATAATTAGATTATAGTCGTCCGATGCATTTTCCAATTAATCTAGCCATCGGAGTACCTCACTTGTTACCTGTAATCTGGCAAAAACTTGATGCACTTAAAATGTTAGTGCATACTGTGTTTTGTGCGATTGAAATACTGGAGGCCAAATACTTCAATCTTAATTCAAGTAATTGGGATAACCTCTGTTCGTAGATGCAAGCAATTGCCATAGACATAAATATATTTCGGTGTAAAATCCTTGCGAAATAATATCCTGAGGTCATTTTATGACCGAGTGGTCTCGACTCCTCAAGGTTTCAATCGATTATATTATTTATTACTTGTGATCAATATCTCAGTAAGAGGTTGTCGATTTATATTTTCATATAAAACTGTATAAAAAATATTAACATAAGTATTGTAAATTGCAACATATTTTTCTTCATAATAAAATAGTTTCATCCGATTCCTTCTGTCGTGTTTGACTTGCTTTTGTAAAGAGTACCAAAATCTCTTGATGATTGCATTAGTCAAAATCTGTTATTTAATTTATCGAATTCATTTAAGTATAGTTTCATAGAAAATGATACGTCTATCATAAATCTATAATTGTTGTCAGGACTCTGGTTTTCGCGGATTTTGAGGTACGTGCGCGACACTTAAATAATATTTACGTGAAAATAAAAATATTAATTGTATTTTCTTTATAATATGCGATACCATTCTCTAACTAAAAATAACAATTTCACATTGTATTAAGTATTAAAAGATATCATTTTATAACTTTTAGGGTGTTCACTGTCAATACTTCGTGGAAAGGCATTCGTTATATTCAAACAATAATAAAATACTCATTTTTATAATAAACACTGTAACATTGTATTATTTTATCAGTTGATAATTGGCGTCATGAACGAAATCGGTTCTGAGGTTATCTTAAAGAATAGCGTCGTGAAGCATTTGACGTTTAATCGAAATTGCCTCCAACAGAAATCGTTCGTGAATTATTTGTTTTAATTAATTATACAAATCTAAAAAGCGTTATGATCTTTGATTACTGTCAGAATAAATGGAAAAAATAAATGTTTATTCAATCATACCGATTTTGCCGCGAAATCGTTAATATTGGAAGCTATGTGTAACTAGTTAAGATTTTAACCTCACCTAACGATTTCTGTGTTGGCGGCAATTTCGATTAAACGTCAAATGCTTCACAACGCTATTCTTTAAGATAACCGGTTCTGATATCAAATTAAAGTGGAGTAAAAATAAGTGTTTTATTATTTTTTGAGTTGTCATTTTATACTAAGAAGAGATATAAATTTGATAATTATTATAATAAAATTGACTGCTTCGATCATCAGCAGTATTATTAGTAATCTAGACACGTTGGCAGCGGGAAACGGAGGCATCCGCTTAGATGCGTAAATGAAACTTTTGTGTTTGCAAGATAATGTTTGGAATAATACTTCACTAAAAGTTTAATCATAATTTAAATATTATTCTACGGTTACCATCCAAACGAATCTGTGTTAAGGTGCGATTGTTTTTTTTATGCACCGTTCAATAACATGAAAAACTAGATAAATTGTACATGTAATTGGTACTTCAATATCTGCGCCACCGTACTCAAAGCTCAAACCATGCGAGTTTTTTGGTCAGGATTTATATAAGGTCTCCGTCAAACAATAAAAAAATCCATTTAAAATAAAATGTTTTTTAAAAACCATATTATGTAACGTATTGTTAACGTATTGTAACGTATTGTATATTATTAACGTATTGTGTAACACAATTTTCAATTTTCTTACGGTGGCGGTAGTTGGTGTAGTGGCGGTGATGGGTGCTCTTACCTTATATATTAATAAAAAAAAAACACTTCAAATAAATTAATACTAATAAGAAACTTTGTTTTGAAAAATATATGTTTTTCTATCAATCCGCACAAAGTGAAATTCCGTGTGCATCAAATTTTAACATCAATAGGAATGAAGTCCGAATTAATATATTTCAAATTTACAGATTCTCGCGAGAACACACAGGAAGCCTACTCGTTTGTTTTGTCCCCGACGAGATGATCAAGTGCTCTTGTAAAAACTACGAAGCCACGTTTGACAAACAAACCAATCTCTTGAGCATATATTTGTTAAGTGGTCTCATCATCGTTTGTGTTTTCGCGTCAGATATGCAAAATGTATCGCAAAGCACGAAAATGTCAACACAATTCGTATACAATGTTTCATAATGGTAAACTTGCATTAATTATGTATAATAAAATTAATCCTCGTCTAATGCATGTAACAGTACGAATCAACGTAATTCGAATTTACTGCAAATAATCAAACCATCCGCAGTGTGCTAATGACGCTTTTTCGTTCAACACATTGTTTCGTTAATCACGAAGAATGTACATAATTATCTCGCGTTTTTGCGGAGCATCTGGACTTTTAATGGAGCGTCTCCACGATCGCTGGTGGTAAGCAATATCTTTTCGTTTGATACATTGATGAATCTCATAAATACGATCACATGAATTCATTGGTTTTCAGTCCTGGACAATACTTTATTTGTTATATGGTCAATTGACGCACTAATATTTTAATTTTATTCTATTCACTGTCAATACTTAGTGGAAAGGCATTATATTTTTTAAAAAATACAATATTCATTTGTACTACTTTCATTTTCATTTTAAAAGATTAGGACCGGTTTCGCTCGTGACGAGTTTAGTTGCTAATGATCGTTATGAGCAAGTAAAAGTAGTACTAATGAATATTGTATTTTTTTAAATGCACTAATATATGATATTGACTGGCTCAAAACTTCTAAAGATTTAAAAGCACAACCAGTAGAAGGAAAAAGTAACCAATTCAAATTTTATATTGAAAATAAATTTCCACTCAGCTGCGGCCGAATCCATCGAATACTGTTTGTGTTTTTTTGTACATTATTCGTATAGTAGATGTACCTATCCGTCACGAATTATTTAGGTGTGTATGTATCGTTTAATCTTGCATTTCATCAAGTAGATAGAAATAAATTCGAACAATGTGCAGTATCTAATATATTGTTCAATCCGTTGCTGCCATTGACAGCACCGCGTCGATATTGTGTGTCCGGGTTTGATAACCCATCTTCGGCATCATTCGAGCGGCGTAAAAATGCCACTTTCAAAATCAAGATACACTCGGACCTCGTATAACACGGTTATATGAGAAAACGTCTTGTTATGTTAAGCAGTGTTATATGAGATCGAATCGTGTAAAAACATACTGTGTTTTCAGTAACGCATGATAATGCAAAAACAGTAAACATAGTAGACTTTATAATTTTGGTATAGGTACTTACTTCTTTATCCGAAAACTGCGAAATTAATATTAATTTCAATAATTGAAACCGAGTTACCAAAAACCGACTTTCGAATGTTGCGAATTTTGCTTGAAAACCGGGTTTTCAAAACAGGTCTTTGAAAACCGACAAGCCCCAGTAGTAAGCGATTGTCTCATTTAAGTGTGTAAACCTTAACGAATCAGCACTTTCCAATTAAAAAAAAAATCTTCCCATCAAAGATATAATTAAATAGCCAAGCTTAAACCTTCATTTATTGTTTTTTTAATGTGAAACGCAAGGTGTGTCGCTGCAATCGCTTTCTGGGTCATTGATCTTAGTAGCTTTATCTATGTAACATTTCTAATAGGTGTTATTCATCGTTAAAAGAACGTTCCTTTAAAGTTTCTTCGTTATCATGAATATTCATTCGGATTCCACGTACAAGGAGGACAAAATCGTCACAAAAAATGTGTTATACCAACATATGTAACGATTCGCCGTGTTATATAAAAACAGTGTTATTTGAGGAGCGACTGAACAACATACTTCAAAATGTCCGATGCAGTTATTCGAATATAACATATCACCAGGATCTTCTGCCAGTCACTTTTTTTTTTGTATCACATCTGTCTTTTTTCCATATTGATTCGGCCTCGGTGAACCAATTTCAGTGAAGTGCCATTACATCGTGATCTTTTGTTCAATTGCGTACCGGGCTAAATCAGTATCGGGCAATCTTTTTATCTCGGAATTAGAGCTGCAATGAATGATGTTGTCTGTTCCATTATCACAAAACTCAGTCATTTTTTAATGACCGAAAGACCACCCTGAATTAATTTATAATTCTAACTATGCCAGATGCATTTATGAATCACAACTTTATTTGACTAAATACTCGATATTTATTTATACGAAAGAGGATATCGGAATATTTAGTTATGTTCTCTTAAACCTATAAAGTTGACAATTTAATAATTGAAATTAGCCATTTGGTTACATATCTGTTTTGTCTTTGAATACAGTTTAGAATATATAATATGTACCCATGTACAAACTATTTCAATAGCGTCTTTTTTTAAAAATATTAATAACGGTCTGCACTTGTCGCTCGTACAATATAGTTCAATGACTGGGGCAATATCTAGTGTTGTTTAATTTTGGCGATCCCTGACCTAGACAGACAGACCCGCAGGCGGATGTCCATAGATTGCAGCAACTCGCTTCAACGACTTTGCTATTTATCAACATACATAACTAGAAAACATCTGTATCATAGTAAATATTTGTATTCATTATTAGTTAATTCTGTGATAGTAACAGTATAGTTAAATGTACAACAGTAAATTGAGGCGATACTTATCATACACACCTATCTCACAGATAACAAAATTTTGGATGAAAAGCATTTTTAGTTCATTATTTATGAAATATCTATATATAAATAGTCGATAAGGTACGTTCGTTTGTTTGATTGTTTGTTTGTATGGTCGCGATTTAGCCTTTTCGATGAAGTCGAGAAAGACGGTCTTCTCTCCTTCCCTTGCCCCACTGTCGCAATTTTTTTTATTCATCATACTAAAGACATATTTTTTGTTTGTTTGTATAGTCACGATTTTTCCTTTTCGATGACGTCAAGAAAGACGGTCCCCTCCTCTGCCCCGCTGTCGCCATTTTTTTATTCATACTAGACATATTTTTTCATTACCCTGACATTTTAAGAAACACATTTTGTGTCGTGGAAAATGGCTGAAAATTTGAATTCACATACAAAAAAGCGCCGCGGTCAAGGATCAAACACATAACTTTGGATTTTTTAAATTTTATATTTCATTTTAACTTAAAAAATTCACTTTAAAGTCGAGAAACTATCATTCAAAGCACTGCAGTTGCTGCATTGTGATTGGCTTAAACCAGTGCTACACAACCTGATGCCCAAAGTGACATTTTATTCGACTCAATTATTTCTTATTTTAAATAAATTTATATTAGATATGTCGATAAAATATGCAATACCAAAAATATATAATCTGAATCGTCACTAATAGTAGACATATAGTCTGACTTGCTTTACGGCATCCTTCAAAGAATGACAAAGATAAATTAAGATTTATCGACACTTTCCGGTATAATGACAGATGGAGCTCCGGCAATGATTGGAGGATGGTGTTTCTCTTCGCAAAAGACATGTGTAAGCTTGGCCACGAAAACACACTCATTAAATCTGATGAGAAAAGATTTGAGGTGTGTAATTTTTGAACCACGATTTTTAAAATAAATTTAAGCGTAAGTCATGGTGAAATGGCAAAACCAAACTGAGCTCAAACTAGTTGTCAAATTGGCTGTCGCAAAAAAAAAACATCGTAAATATGCTGATATCGTTATTTTCTATAACTTTTACCTATGCGGCTCGTGGACAATCTGAAAATAGGTAAGCTGGCTCTTCTGTCAAACAAGTTGTGCATCACTGGCCTAAACGGACTTAAGACTGGTATGGTTTACACTTATGTAAAAAAACTTCAATGTTTAATGACTGATTATTTTTTACTAAAAATAGTCCCATGTTTACAAAGAATTGATTGGCATCAAAATCAAGTTTATAGTGGACTATAAATTGCATTTACTATTTTACGACTCAATTATGCTTCGTCTTTAGCAAGTAATCACGCGTCTGGATACCCATTAGGCGCCACTTTTTTGTTATATTTTTGCGTAAAAAAAAATATAAATAATTCTAGCGAAAAATTATATCCCATTAGTTTTTTTTATATCTGAAAAATATCACCAGTAAAAACTATGACATTCCATTATTATAGTGCAAAATCAAAGTTATGAGCAAGTCGTTATATTAATTGTAAGTGATCATGTAGGGATACTGACTGTTAGTCTAATTTCCTTTTCCTTTTTTTTAAATGACTCAAGGGTATAAGTATTATATTATTCTTTTTCAGAGGACAATTTCTATGGAATTATACTGTTTGTGACGGGTTTTTTTCTCCATCGGCGACTTGCAATAGATTTTGTCGGATCCATACGATAAACTGCTTGAATCGCAATGCCACTTTACACGTCTATTATCGTAATGGTTAATAGAACTCGAGTGATCTTATCTCTAATGGAAATTTTCTCTTGGGCGTTTAATGAATTGAGTCGATCATCGATTTGCGATATTGCTTTTGATAATGTTCTCTACCGGAACCGTCGTTCGCAATATTATCGAGTTTTGCCTGCAGCTATCTATTACTGGCTTATGTAAATAAAATACATATACATACTTAAGCATCCTTATTTGATTTTGTGTACGTCAGATTGCCAATCGTTATTTGTCTCGTATTCAAATGACTTCAAAGGAAGATGGTTCACTGAGTTTACTACTGCCTTGATTGACAACAGCATTCCACTCGCTATTCATGTCTTATTTAATCATCAGTCTGTTACCGTCTTATCCTACTGTAACTCTTGCATGGACACAATTATTTAACACGCCAGTAAAAGAAATTTCAACTATACACTATTGTTTATATTTCTTTATTACTGACCCTAAGAAAGGAACTATCTAATGTTAAAGCATTATACTACTGAAATTGCCCCCTGGGATTTGGCAGTACTCCACAGATGCTTAAAATATAAAAAAAGTCTCCGTTAAGAAACATTGATCTTCATTTTCTCTTGATTGATTACGTAAATGCCTAATCATCATGCCCCCTTCACATATGTTGGCATGTTATAGTGCTGATTAAAGATACCGCTTACTTTCAGGGTTTTATACGATAGCCAAAGAGAAAGTAAATACATACATATTCGTATTTTATTATCAGTTTACGATAGGATTAGGCAATCTTAAAGTTTCTTCTATGTACATCGAAAAGTTTACCAACGCGTCTAATACAGCTTTCGCTTTAGTACTGGTTGAACTAATTGTTTGTAATCTTCTGTAATTTAGAAGATTAGAAGTCCCAAATTAAAGTGGCTACCCTATAAAACCGGAGATCACATTGGGTGTCCTAAAAGTTAAAATCTTTAGTCTAAGAATAGCTTAAAACATTTTTTACAATAACTTTTTTTTGTAGTTTTATAAATATGGTGTTTATTTACATATGTAGGTTTTTGTCACTTAAATTATGTAAGTGAAACGCTCATGAAAATTTGTAAAAAAACGTGATAAATGTTTCTTTTTATTAAAATTAATCAAATCCAACATATTTAATGTTGGATTTAATTTCGTGTTTCTCAGCCAGGTGATACCTCCGCCGTCTTCTGGATTTACAAGGCCGGATTAAGTCGTGTAATCCACGTTAAATTCAGGTTCCCAACGAAAGTTTAATTAACCCGCGTTGCTTAATTTTAAATCCCTGGCAGAGTTTCACGTCGTGAAAATTTCGGCTTATTTGAACCGACTTTATCAAAATTGTTTCTTCATACGTATTTGCATTTACGGTAATAGATAGATACGTTCCTGAATAACGAACACGCAAATTATTGTTTGCCAGATGGGACATTTATCAATTAGTACAATTTTCGAAATCAATATTTCGTAATATGAGGTTGAGTTATGTAGATCTCTTTATATGTGTACGATTATTGTAAACTTTGATAATTACTAAGTATGCTTAACCAGCCGTGGTTTGTACCACTAATGTAAAGTTACAATAAAACGTTTTTATCAGTTCTTTGTTGCAGTATAATTATTTATACCTAACGCTATAGATAAAATATTCCAAGACTGTCATTTAAGAAATCTTGTCAAAACCTGTGTTAGACTTGTTAGAGCCTTGAACCTTTTTGCGAGGTGATGAGTAATCGCCACGTTGAGTCATACTTCGTTACATGGGTCCTTTTAAAAGGCTGATGGCTTTTCATCGACCTTGGCACTCCGCGGACATGTGCCCTCTCGGCCGAGCCTTCACTTTGCCAGCCGACGCCGCCCACTGGCCGCTTGTACGTATCTTGCTTCGGATCGTTTAGTTTTGTTTCCTGCTTGCGCGGGCGTACGGCTAGCTGGCTTTGAGTAGACCAATAGACGGTTTGGTTGTACACGGTGTCCTCACGTTATGGCATTTCTCCCTGCTACATAATATTGTACAGTAAAAACGATATTCGCAATATTATCCGTCGATAATGTAATATTTACATTTTCTGTGTTTATAAAAAGAATATAAGCGTTATTATACTGCAGTTATCAAGGATAAATATAAAGATTTACTCTTCCTGTATTGACACCCTAATTGGCTGTTTTTTTTGTTGCCTAGTATCGGTATTGAATATATTTTTTTCCCGCCGTAGACACAGGAACCCCACATATTTTTTTTAAGGTAATGAATAAATGGGACATATAAAAGGAGCTGGTGTCGCTAAGCTTTTTACTACTCCGACTCTACAAACCTGGTTACGAACTTTGTACTGACAGCTGACGATATGTTGTTATAAAATGAGAATAATGATCGGACATGGTGTATGCCTAACGTGACAATTTGTTCTTTCCTTCGAACCGGGACACCTAAAATTTAGTACTATTAGGTGCCTCACACTTTCATAAAATACAATTCACTGGATAGTAATGTTTTTTTCATTTCATATTAGGTTGATTATTTTATTTATTCATTATGTTTTCTTGGCCTTAAATGATGCTCAATATCGTTGGCACTTTTATGTGCTAAGCTAAATTCTGTGAGACACGTTTCTCATCTGACGGCCGATAGAGTACTACTTCTTTGATACGTTAAAGTCGTGTAGTTTTTCAATAAGTTTACGTGTAAATATCAACTGTGTTGTAAATTTTCATAAAAAAATACAATATTAACTGTGCGCGTACGTCCACGCCTTTATCTATCTACCACTGTAGATTCTACCTCTGGGACTTTTTTTGAACACTTTTTTTTTTAATTGTTACTGCTAGTTATTCTCTTTTCGAAAACGGGAAATTTTGACGTCTCGAAGCTGTGTTCGGGGACATCGGGACTGTCCCGGTGAAAACGGGACGTCTGGTCACATTACGTATGCCGTATATTATCACTGTTCGTTTGGTCAGTTGTATACACACTTGATTGGCTCCCAAGGCCTCCGCCGTCTCGCCCAAAGTTAAATCCTTTGCAATTCGGTCAGTCAGTTAGTTGATTGCTGTCCGAATGATCGATGTTTCTCTGTTCATAATTGTTATTCGAATTCGGAATCGATAACAGTGTCGGATTACTATAGAATAAAGAGTTTTTTTTATCGACTATTTTGAATAATGCATAACTGTTTTTCCTGCGTTGAGATATTACAATACGCTTACAACGTGGCTCGTCGCAGTGCTTTTGACTGGCATATGCTCTGGAGCGAGTTTAAACTTGTCTTGATTGCTTATTCCGCGTATTATTTTATATTCGATATCGAAATATTAATTAATGAAATGCTTCGGGCATTGAGATGCTAAGGCTAAGTCTAGGCTAAAGAGACATGACTTGATAATTTAAAACATGTGTGTTTTTAATCAAGATATAAATCAAATACTTAATGACATACGGGCATATCTAGATTTTTGGAGTTATGAGATATCCTAAAATGTATATTTTAGGGACAAGAATTTTGTCAAAAGATGTACATTTAAGTAAAACTGCGATATTTTATAACTGCAAAAATCTAGATACGCCCGTATGCTATTAATCTTGTGGAATCTTAAATGTGTCATAAAGCTTGATGTAGAAGAAAATATATTAATTTTTATTATTTTTTGGAATCTGAAATCATGCTTTCACACGTTTTATTTATGTTCGCTATTGTTGTTCAGACCATATTAAAATTCTCATGTTGATTGTATGACATTTATTTTTTTGAACTGTATTAATATATAATGAGGTAAAAATGTAAAATTATTTTGTATTAAATGGATAATATTATCTATTGTGTTGGCTATTTCGGCTGTTTCCATTTTTCTCACGCTCAATCGAAAAGTCACCACAATTCCATGAAAAAAAATCGGCGCATTTGTTATAATAACTAAATATGATATTGCCGGTTAAGATGAAATCGATATCATACAGTTAGTTAATCATAATAAAATACAAACGTATCATGAATATCATATTACGATCAGCTTTGAATGCGGCACCTTATTGTAAAACACCTTGAGTCGATTTTTTGCGGCAAAAGACTGCTGAAGTGTGAGAATACGGTAGAAAATAATATTTAATAAATTTCTTTAATAAATTCGTTTAGCCAATTTTAATAATGTGAAATATTTTTCGACACACACGCAAGAAAAGATACCAGCGGATCCATTTATTATATATGTATACGTATACATATGTAAATTTAATATATCATTCAGTATCATAATAATAATTCGTTGTTATACTGGCATAAGGCGATAAGTTGAAAAACCTTGCTTTGAAAAAAATCGTCATTTTCGATAATCATGATATTTTCAATGCTCTATTTTATACACTTTAACTTTTAAAATTATCGTTCTAAAACTTCATGAAATTCGATTGAAATATTCAAAAGCTTTAAGTTATTTATAGTTTGTTGCCGAACATAACTTTAATAGGAATTGACTTAATGTATAGTATGTAAAAATACACAAGATATGGGTGAATTTTTTTTCAGAAGATACAGGGTGTTAATATGTATATATATATCTGCATTCATAACTCAAAACAGCCTTCTGTTAGTATACCGACCAAATACGCAAGAAGCAAATTGCACGCGCCGACCTTGCTTTACTAATACATATTATGTAACGTTTCCAAGTTTGTTCAAATTATATCCTTATTTCATGTAAATCTACAACTTACTCCGTTTTTTACGCGTATTTAAGCATAAACAAAAATTTCCCCTTAAAATAATGCAAAACGTTATTTTTTTACTGCAATAATCAAGTCGATATTAAAAATCACTTAGAAATATTGTACACGTCCGAGCAAAATCGACAATAATTATAAATTTATTATTATTGGGTAATAAATTTCGTGATGCTATTATAGTCACGCAAGCTTTTTACAGTACAGTACGTTTACTGAACTCTTATCGTGCTTTCTTTTTTTAATCTTACCCCGTATTCACCCACACCCATATACCTCATATATTGCCATTACCATATTATTTACATTAAAAAACACAATATTTTTAGCAAGTCAACTTTCAGGGACGTCAACATTCATAACATGGGTTCTCGCATATCGCTACCATAAAGCAACAGTGGGATAAGTCGACAATACAAGCTTAGAGATAATTGAACATTAGTTTGTGTTGTACTTTTTAAATAGCAAATTATGGTTTTTTTCAGTTTCTTTTACAGTTTATGACAGATGATATCAGTAGGTTTTTTGTATACTATTATCTGTATCAAGTTATTTTACTAATCTCGCCGGTGCTTTGAAGTTACACGGCATTCAATTTCAATAATTGTAAATGTAAGATTTTTCTTTTAAATTTGGCATTTTCTTTTTAAATTAAAATATTTACGTGTTTCATTATACAGGTTTATCTTTCAGCAATCGATTGGCTTACTAACTTAGCTTTAAAACGAATTCTTTCACTTTATCTCACTGTTGCTTTATGGTAGCGATGTATATTATTTTCATTTTCGTCGACGATACAGCACTTCGCCTCCAAAAGTTTCCACTTGACAAGTCTCTCATCCCGATTGTCTTCCCGAAGACTGGTCACCTCAGTTTGATCGGTGGTAAGAATCTTCGCTGGTAAGTTAACTTTCATCGTCTAGTCGTGGCGATTTCAGCGGAGTTTTACAGCTTTCGCATGCGTTATGATCATAATATCTTATTGAGCTAATTATAAATACTACAGGGAAAACTAACTATAGTTCCCGAAAATGTTCAACTGGTGACTGAGATAACTTCATTAGGTTTTGGAATTTTAATTTCTTAGTTTTTGTATACGTTCGGTTGCTATAGTAAAGTTAAAGCTAATTTAGAAAGGCTACCTGCATTCTTGTTTCTGAATCACATGGGCTATTCATTGGAAAAAAATACGTCGTATCAAAATATTACACCGATCATTTTAGATTCTAATCGTAGCGTCATCCAAATGCGTTTTTTTTTTTTTATTCCAATGCAATATTTGTTTTTTTTTCATTTTTATTCGGATATTTCATTTTGTGTTTATGACTTCTACATAACGACACTGGAAAGGAAAAAGGAAGTACCCCACAGTTTTTCTAAAACAGCTTTTTTCGCTTTTTTTAATATGTATTGAAACTGGTCTAAAACAGTCGATAAATTTAGACATTGTTTGCTTTCCCAAAGTAGTTAATAGAAACGGGATATATATAAATGTTTGATTTGTCAATTGGTAAAACTTTAAATTATATCGTAATAGAGTTTGCTACTTTTGATACTGCTCTTCAAATACACTTGTCATCATCATTGTATAGTCGTGGAGATTGATGGCATTCCAACAAGTGCCACTAACTGAGTCAATATTATTAACGTACAAATTGTTTGGCACATAGCAATTAGGTTGTGTTAATTGAAATTTCAATGGGCCATTTGTCTATACAACTAAAACAGTCCGCCATCAAGCTTAAGTACACTCCCAAGAGCAATATATATATTGTAATTATTGCTTGACCATTATTATTTATTATCAATAATGAATTATCATGTCAATACGTCATTCTTGCGACGTGCAAATATGTAACTACCCGGTGAAAATTCGACGTGGACTTAAAATAAAAATGCAACTTTTATTTATAAAAAAACACGAATTCAAACAAAAAGTAATAGGTGAATCGAAATTTATATAACCTTTCAAATATTGCCAATTCTTATCCAGTTGTTCTCAATACAATATCCATTCAAATTTTACTTAAATGTGGATACACTCAATTTTTTTAAGACACGAGGGATACGTTATACATTCAAAAGGCGTACAAAAAAAAACTGAATATAGATAGTTTTCATTACATTTAACCATATAATTTTGAAACCTTCTTAAAATAAACGACTAATTTCAAACAATGCATACAATATTTTGCGTTAAAATAGTAAGAAATTTACATATATATGATGTTTTTTTTAGAATTATAATTTAAAACTGATAACCCACTTGATGTGGAACACACCATATGGAATAACAAATTCATAAATTAATTTCCTTAAAATAGGAATGTTTAGGACTATTCTAGGTATAATATAAAACAACATAATTAAAATTGTAACGTTACTGAGAGATTTATAATATTGTTTGCTAAACGAACGTAGTAGATACATAAGTTCTTGCCAGAATTATACATTTAAATATGTAATATCATTCAATTCAATTCGACTTACCGGGCCGGGCCTTATTTATTATTATGGCAAGTTCGTAATAGTGACGTGTTAGGATTTGCATCAATTGTCTCGTTCATGAATTTAAATTTGAATGCAATTGGCTGTAAAAGGTGCAGTAAATTATATTATTATTTCTACTTGTCGGCGAAATATTCAAACTTTGGCGTGGGCATCCGTCTATCTGCCTACCCACTGATTATTATTGAATCAGGGAGTGTCAATACATGAGAATACTGAGCCAAATGACACTTTTACCAGTCACAGAAAAAAAATGTCAGGTAGGGTGAGGTAGACATGTTAAATCCCATTACGAACATTGGTTAATGAACACCTACAAATGGTATTTTCTCAATTGGGCTTTCCGAATTTATTTCCACATTCAAAACCTTCAGATGGCCATAATATTCAGTAAGTTACTTAGCTTAAATACTAAAATGTGTACTCACCCTAGAAATAAAATTACTTATTTTTCATGTATTTTTATAACCGTCTTTTGAGAACCGCCAATCTGATCTCATAGACTCCCTCTTGCATTTCAAAAGGAGGATATCGATTGACCCACCAGTACTCATTTACAACCTTTGTTTGTTCACACTTATAATTAATTTGAAGACATACATACTCTCTTTCTAGATGTAAGGTTTAAATTTCTTTGGTGACTTCCTTAAATAATATGTAATTGTATACATACATTCGATTATCCCTTAGAATTTACGAATGTTTTGGACTCCTCGAAAAGCTTAACAATGATTTGCAACCATTATTGAAGATACTTTCGATGGTTTCGGCGGTAACTTTGTGGAAGTTCATTTTAATAGAAAATTTAAATTAACTTTGATTATTCCACGTATTGTGTTACTAACTGTGACACGTGTTTCGCCTCTTTCAGAGGCATCTTCAGACTTCAGACTAATAAAACTCTTAACAAAAAAGAAATATTATTAAATAATATTCTTAATAACACAGGTGGTTCCCCGTTACTCAAATTGTTTCCAATTAATAGAGTAATCACAAACCTAGTTGATTGATTGCAGCTCATTAGTTCAATAGTTTGTAATGCTTAACGTCATTAGTAGTATGATTAAATTTGTTTGCACTGTTTCGATTTTATAATCCTCTCTTTGCTTCCCTTAAAAAGGAAAAATCCCAATCTGATTGATTACAACTCATTAGTATCATTAGTATCATTATCTGTTTGTTTTATTTCGATTCTACACCCCCCTCCTTGCTCCTCTTAAAAGGAAAAAAACCCAAACCTCCATTTTGTAATTTTATTTTAAAATGTTAGAATCAATCTCGCTTCATTATTTGCTTCATTACTTAAGCAAACTTTGCGATAGTAAGTCTGAAGATGCCTCTGAAAGAGGCGAAACACGTGTCACAGTTAGTAACACAATACGTGGAATAATCAAAGATAATTTGAATTTTCTATCATTGAAGATCTTTGATACAATAAAATGATTTATTTCACAAGCGAACTAAAGTTGGCACATTGAGCTGGCAATCTATTTTTCCGTTTCCCTTTTCACACAAAAAAATGATGTGTTAGCACTTTGACCGTTTTTTAAATTACCTTACGGGGCTTCGCGGGTTACCTCTCTTTTACCTAATAATAATTTTTATTATTTATTATCTTGCTGTGTGATACCTAAAGGTATTTATTATGGATGGTAAATTATACAGCACGAAAATTTTAACTTTGGTGAAGCTAGAAATCTGCCGCAGAAGATCATGTTTTATACACAAAAGTTTTTCCGCCTTTGCATTAGTAGACGATTATAATGCTATTCATTTAATATACACGTGTACGTATATGCATTAAATGCCTGGGATAATTTCTTCATCTTTTTAGATTGATATATTATTTCATTATATTGAAACCTTTTAAGGGTCGCGCTTGTTTATGGTAAGGAAATGGTGGCCACAGCCAATGCGGCTATAAATCAGGTTTATCGATCGAGACTATCGAGAGTATATTTTCCCGACATCTGATACTGAAGTCCAAACAATAAAATATTGTGGAACATAACAACGTTCAATCGCATTGGCACATAAAATCTTTTAGTGCATTTAGATTATTTATCGTCGCTACAACAAAATATGCACATACAAAATAATTGCTTTTGCAGCAATTCATGCTTTTGGTATATGAATAATGTACAGTATACCTAACGATATTTTGGAATGGTTCCGAACATAATTAGTATTAAAATGAAAAGCGAGAGTTATTTTTTACGCCGTTGTAAAAATACCCGAGACTCTTTCGGCGGGTTTCTGGGAAAATGTTTTTCTTGTTCGGATTTGGACAGCGCGTCATTTTTACGTGCAACTTTTACAAATGGCCCAGAAAATACAACTGGCATGTGTCACTTAGAAAAGTGCGCCAAGGGTTCAGTATCCTCGGCGAAAATAATAAATATTTACAGGAAAGTTTGTTTCATCCCAGCGAAATAATGTATGGATAACGGATTATATTTATGATTAATTCGTATTTTTATCATAGGTATGAGATTCAAACGAATCATTATCACTGTCACTTAGTTGATTTCGGTTTCTCGAAAACATGACTTCATAATTTCTCCTTATTGTGTCTATTTCTTATTCATTAACGTTCCAGATAAATCCGAAGTTTTCTCGCAAACACCGAATTTGTTATTTTAAATCAATACATACATTTATTAGCTTATTTTAAATTTCTTTCCGTATTTAATAAATAGCTTTATAAAAAATCTGTGTGTGTTGATTTCTTCTGACTAAATTACCTAAATTAATCCCTCGGTGCTATTTCGTAGTATTCCACTTAATTTCTTAAATATATCTAGTAAATTCTGTGGTTTTTATAATATGAACTACGTTATATTTATTTTCACGATGTTTACTGATAAAATCTATATACTGATTTCCTTAAGCTCATTAAAATTATTATTGATTTATGTAAAAAATTGTAACATTTTCAACTACTTGTTTTTTTATCGTAAGCACACAGTTAAAGAAATCTTAATGTTAAAAAAACAAACCCTTGTCAATGTCACATACCTCGAATTCTTTGATTTTTATGAGCAATATGAGTGCACAAAATACAAATTAGGTTATGCCTAAAATATACAATAATTGAACGACCTTCAGTCAACAGTGAATAAAAGCATATTACACATTTACTCATTGAGAGTGGGATGCAGCAAATAATTGACTTGATCGTTGAAAAGAGCTGTAAAATTATTTTCTCTATTTTTCTCAACAACACACTTAATGAATTCAAATGTGTACAGTTTTTACTATGCAGCATAAAAATACTTCTCAGCCGTTGTAGGTCGTATTTATTTTACAATCCGGTTGACGCGTTCCGTCTAGCGAGCTTAGTGTTTTGATTTTTTGCGGCTGGTGTATTCTGATGCGACCTTGTCACACATGATTTTTCTTTGAATTTTCCTTGGACCACAGGCGAGCGATTTGTCTCGTTGATGGAGCGGACGTCGCTGTAAACGTTTTCTTTCATTCAAGGATACGCCATTTTTATACAAACACTAATGTTCGAAAATAAATGTATGTATAAATTTGTTTAAATTTTACATCATTCGAAACGTCGATGGGATGTTTCATTGTTTAAATTGATTGTAGAACATGTTCAATTCAATTTTGCTTACCGTTTTCGCACGAGATTGTTGGACAAGGGAGGGTTATTACAATATATTAATATCAAACTGAGCGATCATAATACTTTTTAACGTTTCTAGTGCCTCGGCAATTTGGTTGGAAAATCTTAAAATACCACGTCAAATCAAAAAAATAATAAGAGTATTATATTTGAAGTTATTGTATATGTAACATCTTCATTTAAAATAAGACAATGATGTTTTACTTTTTTTCATTTGCAATATGTATGTTTATTTAATATTTAGGATTTGTTTTTATTCTGGAAAAAAAAACACCTATTTTTAAGATCTACCTCTACTTAGACTTGTTAAATTGATATAGTTTCGATTTTTCTTAAATTTTGTCAACAAGGAATATACTCGAAAATGTTAAAAATAGATAACATTAATATATGTACCGAATATTTATGTGAATATACATTTATTAGAATGGTGAAAAAAAGCGCACATGTCTTAATCAAAATAGTACTATTTATTGCGCGCGCTCGGGTTTATTAAGAATAAAAAATAAATGTTTATAATTTCTTAGTAGTAGTTATCATGTAAAATTTGTATTACACGATTGTATGTCCGAAAGCCTATTTATCGGATCGGTGGTAGTTTAAGGGTTAAATATTGTATTTCATAGTAGTTGACCTTCAACATCGGTAGCGGACGTATGTCTCCGACCTAACGGCACTTTACATTATACATTATTTTTTTGTGCATTTAGACAGGCTGTCTTGTGACGTATTTTTTTCAAATTTGCTTTTTCGCCTTATCCTTGACATTGGGACGTAAATCGATTTTCCATCAATACACGCCCATTTAATGTCATTAACTCAGAAAAAAGCGTGGTAAAAGTATTGGATTTCTTTCACATGGCTTAAAAATAGCTTTTATAGAAAACACAATAAAGTTTTTTTTATTTATTTTACAAGCAAGTACAAAATAAGTGGCAGCAATTGTTGCCATTTTTGCCCTACGTGAAACATTAGTACCTGCCCGTCCAGATAAACAAAATTTCTATTTTATTATTCATGCAATTTTTCGCAGTTTTTTTTATTTCACACTAAATTTGGCAAGGCACCTACTTGTATTTTACGAGTTTTCTGTTTAACCTTAATAAATCGTGTTACTCTTACATAATGCCCTACCTCAGCAATGGTAAACCTTTTTCCACACGGAGTTCAAAAGTGAATAAGCTTTCATTCAGAAATGGCGTTAAAATTGCATACAATATATTGAATCTACAGAAAATAAAGTGTGACAACATTTATAAGAATAATAAGAGTAGAACTAACTCAACATTATTTATTATAACCCAAGACTGGTTTCGCTCATCGCGAGTATTATCTACAATATCATAAGTTGAATAATGTGGAGTGAGTACAAACAGTGTCTTTCCACCAAAAATTGTCAGTGAACATCGTAAAAGTGAATAATTAGTAGCTGGGAATCGCCATGCAAGTCACAGTTTCAGCATCGATGTCTTTTAGTTTCTTGAGTGTTAATTAATCGCTAGGTATTTAATCATCTGCGGTCATACACTTATGTCAGACCGTTCAAAATAACTTAAGTGTACATATGAACGTGGGAATAGCACCGCTGGTTGACTACTACCGTTTAAAAACATTAACGTATAAAATATTGTGATAACCTTAAAAGAATCATTATTTTTATTAAATTTCAAAAAAGTGCATTGCTTAAAGTGAGCAATATCACCCTGAAGTTAGTTTGAATAGTAGTACGTGCGGTCGATGGTGCAGAAAAAACTTATTTTGTAATGCTATTGACACTAGTTCAATAGTTACCCTCTTCATGCCTCTTGCCGCGCACCCACAATGTCAAACGAAGGTCAGCCATCATTTTGCATAATTACGAACGATTGTCCAAAATTCTCTTGGGGGCGTATCGGCATGCGAAATTTGAATATCCTGCCACCGTAATTCGATCTGCACCGGAAGTTCGAGTAAGACATTATGCACTTACAGTGGCTCCACGTCTCCAAAAAAATGAAAAGTGGAATCATTTTATTTATTAGTGCGGACGTTCTCAAAATTTTGTTACTAGGCTACATCGTCATTTGGTGGAATTCATCGTTCACCGAATGCAAAATACTGCTGCGAGTGTTATTATTGTAATTTCCCGTTAGCAATTGAATTCGCCCGCTGAGGTCGTTGGTGGGAGCTTGATCTACCGATCGATGTTCGATTCCCGGTCATTGTCAAATTTAATTTGTTCTAATTAAAATTTGAGATCTAAGACGTTGTTTGTGATGTCAATTCTTAGTTTCAAAAGTTTATCTCGTATGATCTTTCAACATCAAAATACTTGGAGCATATTCGCATTAGTCGTAATGCCATTTTTTTTTATTAAAAAAAGAAAAAAAAATCATTTGTTTTGAATTTCCCGGTTCTTTCTTTGAACGATATTAAGACAGTGTTAGAAAATCAGAACATTTTTTTTATTTTTAAACACGTTAGTGAATGATACCTACTAAAAAACATTTTCCTTGTTATAATATATACTTAATACTCTACTCAATGATATAGATATGTAATTAAATTTAATAAAATACATTAAACCCCTCTATAGCGTTCCCTATAGGGATAGATAAGTTTTCTATAGCGTATGCGGCAGTCCTCCGCATTGTGGTACACCTTATAGTTTTTATTTTACACAAAGCTAAATTTTCAAGGTCAAATTAGAATTTTCGTAAATGGATTATTTTACATACGTGCATTGAAAAAATATTTGCCAGAAGTTGTTTGTTCCTTGACTTCGCTAGGCGAAACGAAAAGGTGAACGTGACAGGATACATGTTTGATTTCGTTAATTAAAGTCACAATTTAGTTGACAATGCTCGTAAACGGTCCTGACTTATGTAAATAAAGTGGAAATAAAGTACAAAGGAATATTGTGTTTATATAATTTTGTTTTTATGTATTTTATAAAACATCCAAATTATGCGTTTTTCGTGTACTTTTCGATTTACACGGTTTTACAATAAAAAAATACAATTTCGATTTACGCGTTTTTCTCAGGAAACTATCTACCGTGTAAATAGAGGGATAGGTGTATTCCTATAACGTAGTCTCAATCTCTACGCTATAGAGGGGTCGACTGTACTTATATTTTAGAAATCTTGCGTAAGGAGTATAATTGACACATATTTCTTGTAGTCTACGTTCAGTGAGTCATTTTATCTATATCAAATACATTTAAAAAGTTTACTTCCTGAAAGCTAAAATATTTAAAATTTATCGTTTAGATATTTCAGAGCGATTGTCTACCAACAATAAATCAGAAATTGTGGTTCATTTGCATTTGGTGGGCGTATTTTTATTAAACCTATTCTTTAATGAAACTTTATTTCATTTATTATTGATTCAGTACATGTAAAAACCACATTGCTTTCTAAGGCGTGCCCGCTGTACAGCTTGGAGAGATTGAAATATTCCCACATGTGCACTATACAAAAAACAGGAACTTATTTGTCTCTCAGTAATAACGATTTATGGTTTTTTCAATTTTTATATCAATAACGAATTCCATCTAAATATTAAATGTCAGAAAGCGAACGTTTCGTACGTTCTGTTTTAATATTTTTGAGCCAATTTATTAACGCAAATATAGAATTTTCATGGCTACCGATGCAACTAAACGGCTAGCATTCACGTTTCACCTTTCGTGCAGTTATCGATGCACTCATATAAGGTGTATTATACATATTATAAAAACTATTCGTTGTATAGAAAAATATTGCTTTTCAAAAAGAGATTGACTAGGGTTGAGTTTTTTTTTTAAAATTATTTTAACCCACTTTGATAATCAGCGAATTTACACTTAATATCGCCAGCTGAAAGCAACACTGAGGTTAAATGAAAAACGACAGTTTTTTTTAGATAAGTATGCCAATTATTTGCCAACACCTAAAATACTGAGATATTAAAAAAAATATACAAGTATGCCCATTAAAAATCCAAATCCTACTGTTTCTTGTATTGAAATTGCCCTGTAGTGCTATTCCAGCGTGCATAGCATTTATTTTGGACAGTCTGAAATACTCGCACACAATCACGTTTTGAGTATACAGATCGTGAAACACAATCAAGTGTTGAGTATTTCAGACTGCTATCTGGGCTCTTCTGCTATGCATACGAGAATAGCACTATTGCAACTTCAAAGCATTAATAGTATAAGTGGGATAGCTTGATACAGATGAAATATGCAAACAATCGTAACTATTATTCTCTTTCATAAACCGCAAAAGAAACTAAATATAACTCAAATCAAATATTTTAAAAGTATGAAACAAACCTTAATAGCCAACTATCTTTAAAAAAATATTTTTGATTTATCTCTGTTGCTTTTATGTAGCAATTACTAGCAATGTTATATAATACATTTTTTTAAAATAATTAATCCCAAAATACCGTGGTCGCATATTTTTTTCTTTATAGGCATTTATAAAAATCAATTTCCGTTGAATGTAGGTAAATGTAGGCCCACAACACACAGATAAGCATGTGGGTGCTTGATCCTAGGGGTGGATTAAATGCAGCCGAGGGTTGTCTATACATCTCTAGAGCTGCGTATTATATCTTCAAAAGGCCAAGGCCGCCGATGCAGAGATTTTTTCCAGTACTTTTGCGCAGAGGCTTCCAACACTATTTGGCTAAATTTGCTAAGTGGTTGCGGGAACGGCCGTGACACTTGATATTTGTTTAAAGGGAAAAAACATTGCCGGAAAATATCGACTGTGAGTTTGAAAAGCAAAACGATTATAGTCCGTTATAAAAAAATAAACTAGATAAAAACACTTACAAAATATAGTAACATAATTTTAATTGTATTTTCATTTCTGTAAATGGCAATTTATTTTTTTAGATATTAAAGAAAAAATAAACAAAATTTGGGTTATTTCATCTGACTTCTTACATCACACAAATATGAAAGCTACATTTGAAATTTAAGTTACTTGGTGAGCTAAAAATATTATAATGTTACAAGCATATACGCGTCAATAAAATGGGGAGGGGGATCTAAGAATAATATACACCCTCTCTTTTACACGGTGGATACGTTCCACGGAATCTCATGCACAAAGTGTAAAAATACTTTTTTTTTAAATCCGTATCCGCTCCCAATGTGGAGCGTATGGCCTGCTAGTGGAGGTATCTAAACAGATTTTTTTCTACGAGAACTGTTTTTTACTCTGTCACTCAATCTCTTTTTTTCAAAGAGAGTAGTAGGAATATAAGGATATGGCTAGGACAGGACTAGTTGTAGGACTTACCGCTGCACCATAGGACCGACGTAAAAAGGTTTACCAAAATAAAAATAATAATAATGGTTAGGTGTTCTTATATAAAAATCAATTGTTATTCTATTAACAAATATAATGATTATTCACTATCACTATCAGACAATAGGCTAACCCGTTTACGCACATTTGGTACGGTATTTCTTTTATCACTTGAGACTTCCAGAGCCTGTGTTTTCTTTCCAAATTTTTGGGTTTACAGGAATAATCCTCTCAGCGTTTAATACTAGTTTAATAGTAGTTAGTACATACATGTAAAGGATGTAGCACTGTTTGAGCGAGTCCAGTGTATTTTGATGTCCCTAGTTGTGTAAATATATTTTTATTCACAACCACCTCGAAATATTAAAAGTTTTTCGGAAGTAACGTTGAAAACCGCTGCGCTGGAAAATGTATTGAAGCACGCAGAAATATGAAAAGTGAGGGTTATACCCTTTCACATTTTCAGAGTTAAATATGCAAAACGTACGTGTATTTAACAACCTTTTGCATGTTTTAAGTTAACCTTATTTTTCGATTCGTTACTGACACAACTGCGATGCAATTTATTCGATGTTTTTGTTGCACCTAGCTGGTTTAATGCTTCCTTTTATAACCTTGATCTAAAATAATTTACTTAGTCGTTTTTTGAAATACATACTTTATTAGGTGTTCAGTAGTGTTAGTCCCGCGTGCATAGCACTTATTTTGGACGTTGTGAAATACTCAACATGTGATCGTGATAGTGTAGCATGCGGGAATTACAGGTCTAAAGGCCGTATACTATCAGAATGTTTATTTAACGGATGACACGAAAAAAGACTTCACCGTAAGCGTAAGCGACTGAGTTACAGGGAGTTTTCATAGCAAAACTTATGTTCAGGCCATACGCTCCACATTGGGAGCGGACATGAAAAATAATCTTGCTAATACATTAACTGAAAGAATATATACGTATTAAACTTTCAATTAGACCTAGATTTTTCAAATAGAGTTGCTTTAAGATTGGAAGTGCGAAAGGAAATTTTAAACACCACTTGCATGCATGTCTTTTAACATAAATTTATAAATCAATTTATGAAACTTTCCGCACTGGGACTCGAACTCGTAAGCATCGCAATCGAAGTCAACGACGTTGCCACTCGAGCACGTCCCGACAAAGATAATTTCCGTCTGGCACGTAATCTTTTAATCTTCGCTAACAATAATCTAGCGGAGCGTTGAATCTGCAGTCGGACGATCGCATGACGAGTTTATTACCACTTGTAAGAATATAAACCCCTCGCGAATATGTCAGACATCACTGTAGTATTAAGTATACCCATAAAAGTAACACAGTGAATAATACAGATGGCTTAACAATTCTATATACAAAGATCCATCGATTCCAACTATAAATATTTTATTATTATACCAGACATTTTTTTTCTCATTCTTTGTATACTACTACTACGCTACGAGGTCGTTAACTTTTGAGTAATAATAATCTTCTCGCCGATGTGTTTATTGCGATAAATGTTGCAAATTTAATTTCAAATTTACTATTTTTATTTTAGTTATAACTTTTTTCTATCGTTTGTAATAACAATACAACTTATAGAGTAGAAGCGTATTTTTTTACGATTATTTAAAAAAAAATCCTGTTTAGGTGCCAACAAAATAATAATAATACTTTTGCGCATTAAATAATGAATCAGAACTGGTATGATGCAACGTGACATCTTGATCTTACGCCATGGTATTTTAATGAAGTGTCAGAGTCATTGATTAGTTATAAATATTATGAATTCTTCTCTCTATCAAGCCAATTTATTATTATATATAAGAAAAATTAATCTGTTTTAAATGTACGATGGTAACCTATCCCCACAATACAACCCCTATACTATTTTTAAAATTTTAATGTGGAATTTTTAGGCTCTCAGTTATATATACACATATAGGCTTATTATTTGTAGGATGAGATCGGATTGAGGTTTAATTACCATATTGTTATGTTGTTTGTGTTGTGAAAACAATTAGGAAAAACCTCTGACGCCCGATATCCTTAAACGAATACTGATCGTGAAGGTCAATCGAATTCGCCAATTTTATAAATAAGATTTAACAATGTAGCCGATTTTTTTTTCAATCAAAATGTGTAATTTATTATTAAATTTTAATCATTCAAAGGTGTCAAAATATGTTGGTTATATAATCAAAACATTACATTTAACCACTTGAATACCAAGCGGACACCGGTGTCCGGAACATATGCAGCGAACACGGATGTCCAAGACATTTAAAAAATCAAATACTTGGTATTCTAATAGAATATAAGCAATATTTTGATGAATATGTGTAGTGCTATCTATACTGAGTCAATAGATGTTTTTAAAATATCAAATTCGAGTGTATATTAGGCAAAATCATTTTTCTCAAAAACACGCAGTATCTCTGGGACATATTACTGATTTATTTGCGCGGTATTCAAGCAGTTAAGTGTGACGTCTCCGACTTCGTTTTCAAAAAGATGACAATTTTTATTAGAAGCCTTTGCGTATTTTTTAATGTCTATTAAAATGCATGAAATTCTTTATTTATAATTTAATTAAAATAGGCAATCGGGGTCGCTCGTTTTTGTACGAATTGGGCAGCGACAATATGGCTCTGAGGTTTAACTACAAAATGGTTGGATATATCTTTAAATAAAATTATAATTTTAGATGCAGAAAGTTAAATCATTTGTGATATCTTACTGAACATAAAACTATGTCTTTGTTGATACAACCAATGTGGTCCTAAGCCACCGATATGGAGAAGAGAATTATGATATGTATTTCAATGAAATGTAAATGTAAATTTAGTACAGGGATGCCCAACTGAAATCACTTGGTGGCCATATAAAATAATGCATTTCTCTAATGGGACCTAAATATATTATATTAATAATAAACAAACAGTTCACGATAAACATAATTTTACTTTTTTTTAAAATCCTTAATGTAATATAATCTAACTATTAGAGCGAGATAGCAACGTAGTATGTAGTTAGAATCAACAAAAGATCTGGGTCTTTAAATTTATGGTACTACCTTTTTTTGGGGGTCTGAATGAAATGAATGTCTGGCGGCGGAATGCGAAACCCAGGCAAAAATTAGTTTAAAATTTGGTAATAAATTGTATTATACCAATAAGAAAACCTCGGAAGGGCCACACAAAACTTTCAATAGGGGCCACGTGTGATCCGCGGGTTAAGGTTTAAGCATGCCTGATGTAGTACATTAATTATACATATAAGAAGTTCACGACCAACCGCTGACGCTAATGAAATAAGAATCGCTCAACAACTCATTGTATTGACAACTTCGCAAAGTATTATCGTAGTAAAATTTTCTTACTATAATAGTGTGACGCGCCCGTCGTCAACATTATAGATTGATACGATACGGTCCTTTGGCATGATTTGTACTTGCATTTCCTTATACGGTTGTTAGCAAAGCTTGATAGGTATAATGAGGAAGAGAGAAAGAATAAACACATCATTTTTTCGATTATTCAAGGTCAAATGGACAAAGTCGCCAATGTAAGCAAATATTAAGATTTTTGCAATCCGCGGGTCTCGCCGCGGATTATTGAGTGCAAAGACAAACCCACTGCTTTGTAAGTGAGTACGTGGGCGCACAGAGCCAAATAGAAATACCGTCTCTCGCTCGCGCGCGGTGCTCGACCGAATTTGCGGTCGAGTGCGGCGAGAGAGGGAAATGGAAACGCTTGCCGTTTTCCTCCTCCTCAACGGAGGCTCCCCATAATTTACAGGTACACCTAGCATAGGCTGTTCTAGCCCCTGAAGAAATTTCGCTGAATTCTATCGACGCAATTTCCAATTGCGATCGAACAAATGAATCCCGCGGCGACCTCGACCAGGGTCGTCAGGGACAAAATTCGTTTGAGAATTTTTGTTTTTACGACACTAGCCATGTCCTAGTATGCACTGCATAAACTAATATTAAAATCATGTTCGCGGTTTGGACTCCACCAAGCCCTCACCTGCGCCAATTAAAATCGTGCGGAACCGGCGCCCGAGCCAAGCTTCGGCGCCGAATTTTTTTCGAGCCGTAAAGGACGATGGTCCGAAACGGTGTTGTAAATTAAATTGCAATCGGATAACAGGTTTATTAGTAATTCAATAAACTGTGATTTCCCCATACATTTTGGCGAGACGAAATTTCGAAACGCGTTCGGCGTGTAGCGTTTGCCGTTCGATACTAAAATAAGCCCCGCCCAGTCCGACCAATCGTAGCGGTTCGCGTGGTCATACGTGCGATTGCAGGCGGCCTCCCCTCCACCGCGGTCAATCAAAATTTCAATCTGATATGAAGCGCGAACACACGAAGGGAAGGTGGGAAATTTTAGTTTCATGGAAGCGAACGACTATCACGGACGTTCCTTCGAATTTTCAGCCAAATCCCTTCAGGAACATTCACCATAGAAAATATTTAGCATAAATTTGCACTTAAATCGATTTTAGGCTTTTATAAAAATCAGACTCGATTCAGTAATTACTTTTTCGCGGACGATGACATCTCCGCTTTGATTAACCGGTACACCTGACTCGCTCAGGTGGAAAATTTTTCTTCTTTTTCTCATAACTCGCTTCAGCAACGCGTTATGAGATCGCTTGTAAGAGCAATATTTCGCGGAAAACTGATTCTGACACGACAGTGATTTTTCTGATTTTCTATCTGTCATATTAAGATCACTAGAGACGATTTTCGCTCAGCGGAATCGTTGTTCTAGAAAAATCTCAGTTGCCGCCATCTTGAGATATTTCGGCAGAGCCACGGGAGGTCAGCATCTTAGCCAATCGGCGTGAGACGCAGATGCTGAGATTAGCAGATTTGCTCGGGTCAACCGTTTTTTTTGACCCTGGCCGAGGACGCAGCTGGACCAAATCCTTTACAAAAAGGCAGGTCAGTTTTGCAAAAGTTACCACATCTTCACCGACTTCTACGCGTTACTCTGTTCCCGTGCTCTCTTCTGCCGATATTATCCGCCGCAACATCTTTAATAAAAAAACCAGCCAGAAATTCTCTCGGCTTGACCAAGTCATTCGAATAGTTGACATTGTGCAAAGCTGAGTCGAATTCTGTGCTACCTCCTTGTGTTATCGCTTGCCGCCAGCTGTTTTGTTTGCTGAAATTGTTCCTGATAAGCTGTCTCCGGTTCCTGAGAACTTCCAAAGGTTCGTCTACTATTATACGTTGCATAAATATGTCGCGGCCTATTGTTGCTGAGTCAATACTCTTTAACCTAAGGTCCGCGGCCAGAACTGTAGCTTCCTGCTCGATCTCGACAGTGAGAATCGAAATAAAGACGCGTGTAAAATCGCGGTCATATCTTTGCTCCTAGCCGCATTTTATTAAGTGTCGACAGGACCCCTTCATGTATTAAATGTAGTTTCTTCTAAACTCAGCCTAGTAAAATCGTGTGTCACTTCTTGTTCGAAATGGCAATAACAGCGGCCGGAGGAGAGTACGGGAACGCTAATTTTGATTTAAATTCATTGTCTTATTTTATTGTGTGTTGTACCCTGTCTAACTGTATATATTTTGTCGACCGATTTCGCACGGAGGATGCTCTCCGTTCGGTCCAGTGTAACACTCAGCGGCGCTTGGTCTTCGGAAAAATCGTGAAATATATAATCGTAATTAATCTTGTTTTTGCAAACGCCGAAGCGTTTTCCGTTCGTTCTCAATTCGGTATCGGCCAACGGGAATAATGAAATATTGTACGATAGTTCAATGCATAATCTTTTCTGCAACACCTAAACGTTTCACGTTTGTTTCAAAGTCCGATTTTTTTTTTATGTTTGTTTAAATATTTAATTATAATTGCAAAGTCCGATCTTTTTATGTTTGTCTCAATATTTAATTATATTGGCAAAGTCCGATTTTTTTTTGTTTGTTTCAATATTTAATTATATTTGCAAGTCCGATTTTTTTTGTTTGTTAAATATTTAATTATATTTGCAAAGTCCGATTTTTTTATGTTTGTTAAATATTTAATTATATTTGCAAAGTCCGATTTTTTTTTATGTTTGTTTCAATATTTACTTATATTTGCAAAGTCCGTGTTCTTTTGTGTTTGTTTCGATATTTAATTATATTTGCAAAGTCCGATTTTTTTTATGTTTGTTTAAATATTTAATTATATTGGCAAAGTCCGACTCTTTTTATGTTTGTTTCAATATTCAATTCTATCTGCAAGGTCTGAATTTTGTTTGTTGCAATATTTAATTATATTCGCAAGATCTGAATTGTTTTGTTTGTTTCAATATGTAATGATATTACGAGGTCGGAATTTTGTTTGTTTCAATACTTAATTATATTGGCAAGGCCTGGATTTTAGTATGTTTGTTTCAATTCGGTGACGAGACCACGGGGATAACTAGAATTCGCGAAAACAATGCGATATTCACTGTTGTGTTGCAACGTCTCAATTAGTTTGAGTTTAGTAATCAACTACGAATTATTAGGCAAATTGGGCACAGTACCCCGGCCGAGCGAAACTACGTGCGTTTGCGCCGCGGTACGTCGCGGGCCCCACGCATCAATAATTAGCTACCCTGAGTTGCAATAGGAAAAGAAAGGTCTGTCACCTAATGATGATAATTGTAAATTCAATAATGTATGCCTATCTGAGGGCGAAGTATCTGAATAACACAGATAGCAACCGACACCAAGCGACGCTGGGGACTTGTATAAAATTGTATGTTATTTTATGTTAGGTATTTTCTTTTGTTTCTAAATTGGTTGTGTACTTTGTTTTTTTCCTGTGTCATTGATAATCGTCGATCACCGCCGTCATAACGGCAAATGTTAGTTATAAGGGTGAACTATGGGAGGTGTGATAATTCGAGTCATTTTTAAATATAAATGTCAGGCATAATTTTGTCACTTGTTAACATTGAAAGGTCGCGGGGTCAAGTCTGCGGGACGCTTAGTCTCGAGACGTCAGGAAGAGCTGTCATCACGCCTTCCATAGATTCACGATGCAAGGTCGGCGGAGCTAAGTAACAAAGGATCAGACAGCCCCGAGGACTTGTGCGAAAAAGGGCCTCAGGCTTCGTCGGCCTCGCACTAGTTTAGTTTTAGCTAGGTCGACGTCGGAGGGTGTTTTTGTATTGAGTACTAGGGAGGCACTATCATTGCGGATTCACGGGAATCCGAGTGATACGGCGCGGTGGACGTATAATTCCGGGGGCAGATTGCCCGCCTAGACAAGCGCACTTGTCTGGGACCCATGTCTGTCGAAGTTTCGGCAGACACTCAATAGTAAAACCAAAAATCCAATTCGTCCAGTTGGATTACGTCACTCGATAGCGACGCCTTCAAGCGGTCTGACACCGTGCCTGGAGCCGACCTCGGACGGAGGTCTGGTCTCCGCCAATCCTCCCTAATACTCGAACAAATCTAAACACGTAGTGTAAGTAACTTCATAGGAGATTTAGCTAATGCGATTGACCAACGGGCGGTTGGACGGACTCGTATTCAGAGTGCCGTCGATAAAATGTGCTCCGGCCTAAACGGCTTGCGGTCACTGGAAGTGAACGCACACAGTAAGGGAGGACGGATATGGAAATCCTCCTTACGTACAGACCTCGGTTCCTTGCTGTGGGAGTCCCGCAAAACGTTGCGAAGTCGTATTAGCAAATCCAATAAGAATTGAGTTAGAATCGTTAAACTAAGAAATCATAACTTTGTATGTAAAATTTCACCGAATATTATAAATGGAATTAAATGTATGACACGACTTAGCGTACATACTGATTAATAATAAATCCAAACAATCATTAGTCATGAGGACTGTGACGGTGCTAGTTAAAAATTAATTTTGTTCTGCACCCCTAATTTAGATATATGGTACGGCTTGACGGCCATATTAACTCATAAGATTTAGCGTAGGGATTAATTTTAAGCAGATCTGTACACGCGTAGTGAGTGTGCAGATCTTAACTTCAAAACAAGACTAAATAAAATTTGCCCACTACTAAATCAATAACTGTTATAAGAAACCGCCGAGTGCGAAATTAGTTCTAAGAAAATGGTATGATGAATGTTGTTTGTTTTTTTTCTCTCTTGTAAAAATATAAAATCATAGATGTCTCCCCGTAAGGGAACATAAATATTGTAATACTAGGGACCCTCAGTCCAGGCGAAGGACCTACTGAAAGGCCCGGTCTGCAAGTCGACTGTCATTCGGTACTAGGAGGCTCGGCTCGCGAGCTTCACGCCGAATGACAAATTTATTAACATGTATTTAGAGCGCACTCCTGTGTGGCTAGCCAAATTATCGAAATTTACTGTCAACCCTTTTTGATTATAAATAAATCGGTGGATTTCCACCTTTTACTGTTCACGAGCGTTGTTTAATTGAATTTGATTGTTCCCATATTTAATTCCTAAAAATTGTCACAGACTGACTGCGTCACACCAAACCGAGACGTTATGGGGAGAGACGGATTTCTCTGTCTCTCGTCTAACTGCTCGGGACTCAGTCGTGTCATTTGGCCCCCAACGAAAAGGGCCGATTTAAATTCCTGATTTCATATGATCAAAGCGCAGATCAAGTAACGTAGACTTTATGTTAAAAATAAATGTAAATTCATAATTAGAGTCATGCGCCGACTGACCGGTGGTCGAATAAAATCGACCCCGGAAAGCACATAGAAAATCGACCGGGCGCAGTCCGCCCGAAAATTGTTATTCGAACGATGCGACGTGAATCGACTGATCACCGAGGAACTGAGTGACGTCGAATAAACAACGATTAGTCGGATTAGACTCATGCGAATTAACATCAGTAAAGTATGCGGAGATGAATGATTGGAAACAAAATAAATCGTCACCGACGACCCTGAGAGGATGAGTTTCGTGCCTCCGCCAATGCTAATTTAGAAAAATCACTCTTTCAGACAGAGCGGGAATATGTCGAGAGTGACGCGCTCGCGATCCGTTGTCGTGGACGATACCACGACTGGCGCCCAAATTAACTTGCGACCGGGGTTTCAGGGAGGCGAATCGCCCGTATCGGAAATGTTCGAAAACGGACAAATCTTCCCGGAAGAGACGGAGCCCCGGACTCCGACGACTCTGGTAGATGAGCTGCCAGCGCCGATGCGACGAGAGGAGAGACCGAGATCGGGACACCCGCCGGTGTTCTCGATCTCGTTCCACGGAGGTCCGGAAGCGGACACGGCGCGCTTCATCGCGCGTTGCGAGAAATTTTTCGCTGCGGCCGACACAGACGTGGAGGACCGGGCCACGAAAGCCGCCACGGCTTTTCACGGCGAAGCGTCGAGTTGGTGGCAAAGTCTGCCAGTCAAACCGACGTCTTGGGAACGGTTTACGTTTGCGATGCAACGCAATTACGATAGCGTAGGACGGAAATTGCGGTTGGAATATGAGGTGAAAAGCGTCCTCCAAGAGGAGGATGAGGACGCATACGAATTCTTAGAAAAAAAGAGGGCTATCGCGAGAATCTGCACTGCACCGGCCGATCCACTAGAACTGGCGAGGATGATCCAGGGTCTGATGACGCCCAGGGATCAGGAGAGGACCGATAGACTGCGTTGGACAACGCTCGATGAGCTGGTCGATGCAGTGCGAGAAATGGAATTGCGCCAGAGGCGAGAAAAGGCGCCAATACCAAAACCGATTCAGACGTCGAGACGGAATCAAAACGTAACAAACACCGACCGCGCAGGAAACGGCACGTGCAATCATCAGTGTCAGCACACCTGTAACCCTCCTCAGCAATCGTACAATGTCCCTCCACCTCCTCTACCCAAGTCTCCCCATCACCACGACGCAAAACCGAGGTATGATAACCGGCAGCGGAAAGAAGAGCGGAGGCCGCAGCAATACGGTGCTCACGGCCCTCCGAGGAGGGAAAACGGCCCTCTCCGCTGTTGGTCGTGCGGAGGCCCCCACAGGGAGGCTGAATGCCAACGTAGGCAACGGCGGAATTAATTAATTAACGAAAAAACAACACAAATAAACGAGAAGAAAATGGGCGGAATATTTTTTTATTATCAACTTTAAATGACGAGAAAAATAAACGGGAAAAACGTATGCAAGAAAAAACCGATTCGAAACAAGAAAAAAAAACGATTTTTTTTTATAAGTATTTCATAAGTGTAAATAAATATAAGTGGGCTCGGGAACAAATATTAACTTCGAAAAAACTTTTAATAACTTAGACGCGTGCCACAAACATGAATCCGAGCCCCAAACATGTTATCATCGAGGAAAGGAGAACTGTATTAGTTAAGTGTTGAATAAGAAACCAATCAAAATAATTTTTAAAGAACAATGTAAATAAATATAAATGGGCTCGGGAACCAACGATAACTTCAAACAAAAAGAATTTTTAATAATTTAGAATCATGCCTCAACGATAAATCCGAGCCCAATCGTGTTATAATCGAAGATAGGAGGAGAAAACAATTTAATTAAGTGCCATAATATCATTAAACAACATAATTATTAAGTGTAGTATATTTAATTAAGTGTTACGGAAAATAAGTGAACAACATTGATTAACAGGGAAGAAATAACAAATGAAATACAATAACTAGCATAAGTGAAATGACTTACGAACAATGAACAATGTGTAAAAGTTTCTGTGTTTTTAAATAATTTTAATTTTTTTACGTTTATAAATATTTTGTGGTAAATACACAAAGCGGCACACCGAAGAAAAATCAACTCAAAGAAAAAAACATTGCTAATTTAAATTCATTTGTATTAAGAAGAAAGTGCGCGCTATTTTATCAAGGCAGAAAGAAGCAATCAAAATAAGTACAGGGAGGGCCGAAAGTGTGCGAATCAATCGATATTTTTTTTGTATGGAAAAAACGACATAAAAAAAATGGAACGAGTATTCAAACGAGCATCCAACGTGTGTTATAGGGAAGGGATGGCCGCCACCACCAGACGATACGACGCCGCCGGAGAATCCAGCCCGACAAGCCGCCTGCTGAGGATCCAGGTGTTCCTCGAGGACGGAGGAATCAGCTGCGAGGCCATCATCGACAGTGGTGCAACACACACGCTTGTCGACGCGAGCCTCGTGAGGCGCGATTCACAGAGGACACCGGAGGCCGAATTAAAGGGAGTGGGAGGACGATCCGTGCCTACGTACGGACACGCCCTCCTAAAGGGGAAAATACAGGAGGCCCCATTCGTCGCCTCCGCCCTCATCATCAGCGGGTTAGGAATCGAGATGATTCTCGGTCTAGACTGGCTGGAACAGGAGGAGGCCAGTCTAGACTTCAAACGACGGTGCCTACATCACGGCCGGGAGGCGCGATATACAGCGCATTGTATAACACTCATCCCTCCGACGCCGATCGAGGTCCCCGATCTACCGGCGCTCACCGACGACATTCCGGAAGACGCCCGGAAAGCGATCACGCAATTGATGCGAGACTATGGAAGTCTCTTCGCAGCAACGGGACCGAGATGCGGCTCGGCTATGCACGAAGTGCGGCTATCGGATCACACGCCGTTCCGAGTTGGACCCCATCGCCAGTCAGACGCTACCAAACAGATGATACGCGAGGAGGTGCAGCAAATGCTGGCGGACGGTGTGGTGGAACCGAGTCGATCGCCATACAGCTCACCTGTAGTCATCGTGAAGAAAAAAGACGGGAAGCCGCGTTTCTGCGTCGACTACAGGAAGCTGAACGCTGTCACGATCGACGAAGCGACGCACTTGCCGAGGATACAGGAAACGTTGAAGGAGCTAGGACCTGCCACAATCTTCAGCTCTCTGGATTTGAAAGCCGGATACTGGCAGGTGCCTCTACATCCGCACACGAAAGCCCTGACTGCTTTCAACACGCCCGACGGAGGATGCTACCAGTTTACGGTGATGCCGTTCGGACTGAAAGGCGCACCCGGCACTTTCCAAAGACTGATGAGTCAGGAGGTGTTGGTGGGGCTCATCCCGAGGTGTTGCCTAGTCTACCTGGACGACATCATCGTATACAGCGAGACGTGGAACGACCACCTGCGCGACTTGCGCAAAGTATTTGAAAGGCTGCAGTTACATTCGTTACGGATATCGGTATCAAAATGCCAAATCGGGAGGGACAGCGTGGAATACTTGGGACACCAGGTGACAGCCGGAGGAAACATTCCTCAGCCGGTTCACCTGCGCGGAGTAGAAGAGGCTGCCACTCCGAAGACGAGAAAGGAACTGCGGGAGTTTCTCGGATTGTGCAACTGGCTGCGCGAGTATGTGCCGCGCTTCGCAGACATTGCCGCGCCGCTAACCGATTTATTGCGGACAAATATCAACTTCAAATGGACGCCGCAAGCAAATGCGGCTATGCAAGCCGTAAAGGCGGCAATGCGAAAGCCACTGCAACTCGCCAGACCGGACTTCTCTCGAAGATTCACCCTGCAGACCGACGCAAGCGGACACGGCGTCGCGGCGGTACTATTTCATGCGCGCCCCGACGGCGGTAGAGATATAATCTCGTATGCGAGCGCGCGCCTTTCCGAAACGGAACGACGCTATCATTCGAACGAACAAGAAGCCCTCGCCGCCGTCTGGGCAATCAAGAAGTATCGAGCATACGTCGAGGATCGTCCCTTCACTCTGATAACTGACAACCGAGCACTGACATGGCTGCACAGCGCAAAGGATGAGCGCGCAAAGCTGACACGGTGGGCGATAATGTTATCCGAACACCAGTTCGATATACAACACTGCGCTGGCAAACTGAATCAACTTCCGGATGTACTGTCGAGAAATCCAGACGCCACGGCGCCTGCCATCGAGGAGCACGACGACCGGATGCTGGTGCCGAGTCACCGGAAGCCAGTGGCGCTACTATTAGAACTGGCAACGTTGCACGACGCCGTGAAAGCCGCGCAACGCGCCGATCCGGATACGCAGCAAACAATCACAGCGATAAGGACGCCGACAATGCATCAGCCGCACCCAAGTAACATCGTTCACGACGGACTGTTGTGCCATCGAGAGAGCAGCGGAAGGCTGCTGACTGTGGTGCCCTTCCACTTGAGGAAGGAAGTCGTCGCCGCCTATCACGACGACCCCTTAGCCGGCCACCCTGGAGCCGCGGAAACGAATCGGGCCATACAACGGCTCTATTTCTGGCGGGCGCGCAGAAATGACGTGAAGGCGTATGTGCGCGCCTGTCGTATATGCGCTACACGAAAGCGAGGAGCGCTGCAGAGACCGGCGCATATGACGTCGCACACAGAAGCGACACGGCCGTTCGAGGTACTGGCCCTCGACTTCATGGGTCCGTACCCGGCGAGCCGACGAGGGAATAAATACATTTTTGTCGTCACTGACTTGTTCTCGCGATGGACCGAAGCTTTCGCCATGCGGAACTCGTTAGTGGCGACCTTCCTGCCTCTGTTGGAACAAGAAGTGTTCCACAGATTTGGATACCCGCGGGCGCTGCTTACCGATAATGGTACGCAGTTCCTGCATGAGAGATGGGTATCAACCCTTGAAGCATGGGGATGCCTTCATTGGACGACGCCACCCTACCACCCCCGTGCTAATCCTACGGAGAGAAGAAACCAGGAAATAAAGAAAGCTATGAGAATTCAACTTGAACCGGGCGCGCACGCACAGTGGTGCGAAACATTACCGCGCACACTGTTTGCGTTGCGCTGCCGTCAGAATGCCGCCACCGGCCTCACACCCAGTCAAGCGGTGATGGGTTATGAACTGCCAAGGCCTGGCGAATGGCGGGCACAACTGGATATGCCGCCCGCACGCACAGAGGCGCTGGAGAGAGACGAACAAGATGCTGCCATGTTACGCCACCAGGAGGAGTACAGCGGGCGCACAAATGCGCGCGCCGCCCAAACCGCCCCGCCTGAGCAGTTCTCAGCCGGGCAGCGGATCTACTTGAGGGGCTTCACGAAGCCAGGGGTGAGGACTGGAATCATCCCCAACTTGGCTCCCAGATGGGAGGGGCCGTACAAGATAATTACAAGGGTGGGCATGAATGTGTACTGGGTGGACAGACGAGGTAAGCCGATCAAGGCGCACACCAACCAAATCCGCCCCGTGCCGACGCCCTACGCCGAACCACTTCCCCTCGGGCAGACACCGCCGCGACGGAGAACTGAGGAAGCACCCTTGCCAGAAGAGGAAGCTGCCGACGCCCCGGCCCGCTAGGACCAGACCAAGTAGATGAAGAGGACCACATCCACCCCTCGCGCCGATGAAGACGCCCAGCAACATCACCAAGTATAGTACCTCTGCAAATCCCTCTTCAAGGCTAGTCCATAAATTCAAGTAGAGTAAAAAAAAAAATATTTAACTTAAAGTAAATACAGTCAACTCCTGTACACAAGACATAATCAATTCATTTTTTTTCAATTTTTGTAATTTTTAAAGTAGACAATGTCAGTTAAGTTTTAATATGTGTAATTTTTTTCTTGCACAACATCAAATAACTATCAAAAAAAAAATACTTGTAACATGTTTAATTTTTCTCCTGTTAATAACGAAAAGAATTTGTTTCCGAATGATGGTGAATTGGGTTCTGCCTCAATAGTGTCAAGCTATGTCAGGCGGATTAATAGGAAGAAAGTAATAATTTCATTTTTGCAAAGACCTTAAAAATTTTAAGAAAAATAATAAATAATAATAATTCAATTTGTTTTGCAAAAGTCATAGAGAAAAATTTTATAGTTAACATTCCTGGCGGCACCAACAGCAACTGTCAGTATGACGGAATTCTTTTGTGTTTTGTATTTGTCATGTTTTCCCGCTTCAAGGAGCGAAAGAGAAAAGGGGGGGAGAAATGTATTAAAGTAAGATTTGTTTTTTTTTAAATAGAATAAATTATAGATTTGGTCTCGAACAGACAATTGTTGGGGAATAACTAATTCTTTTTGCGAATGGCTATCGAACCTCACGGAGGCTCGTCAGAGAGGGAGGAGAACCCTCCTCTCTTAAAAAAATTGTAAATACACAAGACAGGAGTCAGCACACACAAATAATTTTTTTCACCATGTATGTAACTTTTGCCTACAGATAAAGTAGAGCACTTTTGTAAACTTGTTGCGTTTCCAGTGAGAAACATAGAATCAAATGTCGTGAATTTGTCCAATTTGACCCGGCCTCGGCCACTGGCGCCGAGGCGTCTGACGCAATAAATTCTCGCGGGTCAACGCATTCTCGCGCGGCGGGGTTAGACTGGATCAGCCCGCCCGCACCTCGATTTCTCATTATAACTAAGGCGATATTTTTTTTCTAGCAATGCTAACAACTGCAAAAGCATAAGTGTAAATCACGCCATAGGAAGTAAGGGGGATTGATACGATACGGTCCTTTGGCATGATTTGTACTTGCATTTCCTTATACGGTTGTTAGCAAAGCTTGATAGGTATAATGAGGAAGAGAGAAAGAATAAACACATCATTTTTTCGATTATTCAAGGTCAAATGGACAAAGTCGCCAATGTAAGCAAATATTAAGATTTTTGCAATCCGCGGGTCTCGCCGCGGATTATTGAGTGCAAAGACAAACCCACTGCTTTGTAAGTGAGTACGTGGGCGCACAGAGCCAAATAGAAATACCGTCTCTCGCTCGCGCGCGGTGCTCGACCGAATTTGCGGTCGAGTGCGGCGAGAGAGGGAAATGGAAACGCTTGCCGTTTTCCTCCTCCTCAACGGAGGCTCCCCATAATTTACAGGTACACCTAGCATAGGCTGTTCTAGCCCCTGAAGAAATTTCGCTGAATTCTATCGACGCAATTTCCAATTGCGATCGAACAAATGAATCCCGCGGCGACCTCGACCAGGGTCGTCAGGGACAAAATTCGTTTGAGAATTTTTGTTTTTACGACACTAGCCATGTCCTAGTATGCACTGCATAAACTAATATTAAAATCATGTTCGCGGTTTGGACTCCACCAAGCCCTCACCTGCGCCAATTAAAATCGTGCGGAACCGGCGCCCGAGCCAAGCTTCGGCGCCGAATTTTTTTCGAGCCGTAAAGGACGATGGTCCGAAACGGTGTTGTAAATTAAATTGCAATCGGATAACAGGTTTATTAGTAATTCAATAAACTGTGATTTCCCCATACATTTTGGCGAGACGAAATTTCGAAACGCGTTCGGCGTGTAGCGTTTGCCGTTCGATACTAAAATAAGCCCCGCCCAGTCCGACCAATCGTAGCGGTTCGCGTGGTCATACGTGCGATTGCAGGCGGCCTCCCCTCCACCGCGGTCAATCAAAATTTCAATCTGATATGAAGCGCGAACACACGAAGGGAAGGTGGGAAATTTTAGTTTCATGGAAGCGAACGACTATCACGGACGTTCCTTCGAATTTTCAGCCAAATCCCTTCAGGAACATTCACCATAGAAAATATTTAGCATAAATTTGCACTTAAATCGATTTTAGGCTTTTATAAAAATCAGACTCGATTCAGTAATTACTTTTTCGCGGACGATGACATCTCCGCTTTGATTAACCGGTACACCTGACTCGCTCAGGTGGAAAATTTTTCTTCTTTTTCTCATAACTCGCTTCAGCAACGCGTTATGAGATCGCTTGTAAGAGCAATATTTCGCGGAAAACTGATTCTGACACGACAGTGATTTTTCTGATTTTCTATCTGTCATATTAAGATCACTAGAGACGATTTTCGCTCAGCGGAATCGTTGTTCTAGAAAAATCTCAGTTGCCGCCATCTTGAGATATTTCGGCAGAGCCACGGGAGGTCAGCATCTTAGCCAATCGGCGTGAGACGCAGATGCTGAGATTAGCAGATTTGCTCGGGTCAACCGTTTTTTTTGACCCTGGCCGAGGACGCAGCTGGACCAAATCCTTTACAAAAAGGCAGGTCAGTTTTGCAAAAGTTACCACATCTTCACCGACTTCTACGCGTTACTCTGTTCCCGTGCTCTCTTCTGCCGATATTATCCGCCGCAACATCTTTAATAAAAAAACCAGCCAGAAATTCTCTCGGCTTGACCAAGTCATTCGAATAGTTGACATTGTGCAAAGCTGAGTCGAATTCTGTGCTACCTCCTTGTGTTATCGCTTGCCGCCAGCTGTTTTGTTTGCTGAAATTGTTCCTGATAAGCTGTCTCCGGTTCCTGAGAACTTCCAAAGGTTCGTCTACTATTATACGTTGCATAAATATGTCGCGGCCTATTGTTGCTGAGTCAATACTCTTTAACCTAAGGTCCGCGGCCAGAACTGTAGCTTCCTGCTCGATCTCGACAGTGAGAATCGAAATAAAGACGCGTGTAAAATCGCGGTCATATCTTTGCTCCTAGCCGCATTTTATTAAGTGTCGACAGGACCCCTTCATGTATTAAATGTAGTTTCTTCTAAACTCAGCCTAGTAAAATCGTGTGTCACTTCTTGTTCGAAATGGCAATAACAGCGGCCGGAGGAGAGTACGGGAACGCTAATTTTGATTTAAATTCATTGTCTTATTTTATTGTGTGTTGTACCCTGTCTAACTGTATATATTTTGTCGACCGATTTCGCACGGAGGATGCTCTCCGTTCGGTCCAGTGTAACACTCAGCGGCGCTTGGTCTTCGGAAAAATCGTGAAATATATAATCGTAATTAATCTTGTTTTTGCAAACGCCGAAGCGTTTTCCGTTCGTTCTCAATTCGGTATCGGCCAACGGGAATAATGAAATATTGTACGATAGTTCAATGCATAATCTTTTCTGCAACACCTAAACGTTTCACGTTTGTTTCAAAGTCCGATTTTTTTTTTATGTTTGTTTAAATATTTAATTATAATTGCAAAGTCCGATCTTTTTATGTTTGTCTCAATATTTAATTATATTGGCAAAGTCCGATTTTTTTTTGTTTGTTTCAATATTTAATTATATTTGCAAGTCCGATTTTTTTTGTTTGTTAAATATTTAATTATATTTGCAAAGTCCGATTTTTTTATGTTTGTTAAATATTTAATTATATTTGCAAAGTCCGATTTTTTTTTATGTTTGTTTCAATATTTACTTATATTTGCAAAGTCCGTGTTCTTTTGTGTTTGTTTCGATATTTAATTATATTTGCAAAGTCCGATTTTTTTTATGTTTGTTTAAATATTTAATTATATTGGCAAAGTCCGACTCTTTTTATGTTTGTTTCAATATTCAATTCTATCTGCAAGGTCTGAATTTTGTTTGTTGCAATATTTAATTATATTCGCAAGATCTGAATTGTTTTGTTTGTTTCAATATGTAATGATATTACGAGGTCGGAATTTTGTTTGTTTCAATACTTAATTATATTGGCAAGGCCTGGATTTTAGTATGTTTGTTTCAATTCGGTGACGAGACCACGGGGATAACTAGAATTCGCGAAAACAATGCGATATTCACTGTTGTGTTGCAACGTCTCAATTAGTTTGAGTTTAGTAATCAACTACGAATTATTAGGCAAATTGGGCACAGTACCCCGGCCGAGCGAAACTACGTGCGTTTGCGCCGCGGTACGTCGCGGGCCCCACGCATCAATAATTAGCTACCCTGAGTTGCAATAGGAAAAGAAAGGTCTGTCACCTAATGATGATAATTGTAAATTCAATAATGTATGCCTATCTGAGGGCGAAGTATCTGAATAACACAGATAGCAACCGACACCAAGCGACGCTGGGGACTTGTATAAAATTGTATGTTATTTTATGTTAGGTATTTTCTTTTGTTTCTAAATTGGTTGTGTACTTTGTTTTTTTCCTGTGTCATTGATAATCGTCGATCACCGCCGTCATAACGGCAAATGTTAGTTATAAGGGTGAACTATGGGAGGTGTGATAATTCGAGTCATTTTTAAATATAAATGTCAGGCATAATTTTGTCACTTGTTAACATTGAAAGGTCGCGGGGTCAAGTCTGCGGGACGCTTAGTCTCGAGACGTCAGGAAGAGCTGTCATCACGCCTTCCATAGATTCACGATGCAAGGTCGGCGGAGCTAAGTAACAAAGGATCAGACAGCCCCGAGGACTTGTGCGAAAAAGGGCCTCAGGCTTCGTCGGCCTCGCACTAGTTTAGTTTTAGCTAGGTCGACGTCGGAGGGTGTTTTTGTATTGAGTACTAGGGAGGCACTATCATTGCGGATTCACGGGAATCCGAGTGATACGGCGCGGTGGACGTATAATTCCGGGGGCAGATTGCCCGCCTAGACAAGCGCACTTGTCTGGGACCCATGTCTGTCGAAGTTTCGGCAGACACTCAATAGTAAAACCAAAAATCCAATTCGTCCAGTTGGATTACGTCACTCGATAGCGACGCCTTCAAGCGGTCTGACACCGTGCCTGGAGCCGACCTCGGACGGAGGTCTGGTCTCCGCCAATCCTCCCTAATACTCGAACAAATCTAAACACGTAGTGTAAGTAACTTCATAGGAGATTTAGCTAATGCGATTGACCAACGGGCGGTTGGACGGACTCGTATTCAGAGTGCCGTCGATAAAATGTGCTCCGGCCTAAACGGCTTGCGGTCACTGGAAGTGAACGCACACAGTAAGGGAGGACGGATATGGAAATCCTCCTTACGTACAGACCTCGGTTCCTTGCTGTGGGAGTCCCGCAAAACGTTGCGAAGTCGTATTAGCAAATCCAATAAGAATTGAGTTAGAATCGTTAAACTAAGAAATCATAACTTTGTATGTAAAATTTCACCGAATATTATAAATGGAATTAAATGTATGACACGACTTAGCGTACATACTGATTAATAATAAATCCAAACAATCATTAGTCATGAGGACTGTGACGGTGCTAGTTAAAAATTAATTTTGTTCTGCACCCCTAATTTAGATATATGGTACGGCTTGACGGCCATATTAACTCATAAGATTTAGCGTAGGGATTAATTTTAAGCAGATCTGTACACGCGTAGTGAGTGTGCAGATCTTAACTTCAAAACAAGACTAAATAAAATTTGCCCACTACTAAATCAATAACTGTTATAAGAAACCGCCGAGTGCGAAATTAGTTCTAAGAAAATGGTATGATGAATGTTGTTTGTTTTTTTTCTCTCTTGTAAAAATATAAAATCATAGATGTCTCCCCGTAAGGGAACATAAATATTGTAATACTAGGGACCCTCAGTCCAGGCGAAGGACCTACTGAAAGGCCCGGTCTGCAAGTCGACTGTCATTCGGTACTAGGAGGCTCGGCTCGCGAGCTTCACGCCGAATGACAAATTTATTAACATGTATTTAGAGCGCACTCCTGTGTGGCTAGCCAAATTATCGAAATTTACTGTCAACCCTTTTTGATTATAAATAAATCGGTGGATTTCCACCTTTTACTGTTCACGAGCGTTGTTTAATTGAATTTGATTGTTCCCATATTTAATTCCTAAAAATTGTCACAGACTGACTGCGTCACACCAAACCGAGACGTTATGGGGAGAGACGGATTTCTCTGTCTCTCGTCTAACTGCTCGGGACTCAGTCGTGTCAAGATGCTATTGTTGCCCAGATTTGATTACGCATCACGCGCTCTCATCACCGGCGCGAATGCTAGCGCGCCTGGTCCACGTGCTCGCGATTCGATGGCCAAGTGAGCGTTCCTTGCACGAGTGCTTTCGATGCATTTTGCGCCGCGGCCGTACAACGTATCTGACGGACATACGCCCGTGAATTTTCAATAAGATTGAATCCGCAGAGTCGAATCAATTATTAATGGTACAAGAGTGTACGTGCTGCATTCGTCGTATTACTTATCGCTTGTCGTGATACGGATTATTTTTGAAAGCGTTGTCTACGAAAAGAAAGAATGAATTATGTATGACTATACTGCAGATTTCAAGTCATATAACTAACTGCAATAGGCAGCGATTTATATACATACTCTTTTTCGCTTTGTCCTTACCATTTTCAGATAACGATAAATAATTAGGTTTTTTTTTCCAATATAATCCCAAATGTTTCCTTTCATTATCATCAAAATTGTCTGCACATATTTTTATAACTGTTAACAACGTTAACGGTCAGTCGCGTGGCATATTACATGAAGTTGAGTGAATTTAGTCAGTAAAAATGTTTGATAATGAGGTTTTTTTTAAACGCAAAAATTACTCATTCTTATTCCATTATTTTTAGTTTGATCAAGAGTTAATGCAATATGATCACGTATTGATCACATAGTATGTGTCCATTCCCAAAGAACGGGCGAGAGCGATTAGCTAACCATTACTCTTGTGCTAGCCCTATCCTTATATTCCTACTATATTTGGAAAAAAATAGAGGTTGAGCAACTGAGTAACGAACAGTTCTTGAAGAAACACTTTTGTTGAGATAAACTCCATTAGAAGTCCATATGCTCCATATTGGGAGCGTTCATGGTAAAAAAACTTGGTAGAATAATGTGTTTTATTTTTTAATATATTGCCTTTGCGCGGTGAATTTACAAGTGAACCCATTCAAAGTGATAGTGCAATTTTTCAAACGTGAATCACAATCTTTGCGCATTGAAAATTAATTATTATTTACGTACAGTGGCAGTGAAAAATATTTTACTTACAGTGATCATAATTCGTATGCTAGTTTCTAAGAATTATTTGGCTGTCTAATCATCAAGTAGATAAGTCATAATTACCTAAAACAAACTTGTTTACACGATAAAATTAAGTGATAAGATCGCCACAAGAATTTAAACATACCTAATTGTTTTCCGAATATTCTATATTATCACTGTTCTGACGCATCCTCTTTTTAACGTTTTTGTGTTCCTCGCACAAAACATAACAACTAAAATGAATCGACGATTTAGTTGACGTATCACATATTATATTCAAAAAATAAAACGCGATTTTGAACAAATTTCACCAGTTTCCTTCGTGAACATTTTCAGCTAATAATACGTTAAAGGGCTTTTTATACTAAACCAAGAAAAACTAATAAGGCCGTAAAAAACTATTCTTCATTGAAATATGAAAGGAATTTATAGATAGACAAAATAGTAATAAGGGACATTAAACTGACTAATAAAAAAATATCTATTACAGACAAATGATAGTAATCATATTGGAAATCAATTTCCACTAATAATAAATTTACAGGTACATGTATGTATCCAAATTATTTTTTTATAATATACAGTAGACCCTCTGTAGCGTAGAGATGGGTCTACGCTATAAGAATACTACGTTATATGGGACTAGGCACCAGTTTTACATATTACATATAAGGTCATGTTAGGTCAGGTTAGGTTGTTTGGTCGGTTAGCTTGTCAACAAGGAACAGACACCGTTTCCGTGACGTAGCTAGAAATTTGGGGGCATCGTCACGAAATGCCTCATCGCAATTTGTTATATTGAGTTTGTAAATATTTGGGCCTCCATTTTCGCTGGGCTCATGCATTTGCATAGCTGCTATGAAGTGGCTACGCCACTGGCTTTTTATTCTAACGATTGATCACAAATCAACCAGAATCGTAAATAATAAATTGTGAAATACGGATGATACTTATAATAATATTCTTCAAATGATTTGTATTGAATGTATTAACTATTTTTACCATGAATAACTTTTCCGGTTCTAAGCTCAAGAAATGCGACCCCAATACCCACATTTTGTTAAATACCTATTTTAATATGGGTGATACAATGTTTATAATTAAGGTTTTCTTATATAATAGTTTTTTCGACCTTTTGTAGTTTATATAAATACGCGATAACGCGATAAGCGCCCGCGATAAGCCATCGTTCGTAAGATAGCTGGGTAAACTTGTCAGTTGCAATTTCATATGTGTGCTGGGGTGACGTATTTTTTACGCGCAACTTAAAATATGATTATTTATTAAAAAAACACGGATTTTTTTTATAAAAAAAATGTATGAGGAATGATGCAGAGACATATTTTAAAGCCCTTAGACTATTTTTTTTTTGAAATTCATAAGAATAAGGCCAATAATGAGGAAACAACTGGGGTCTCTGAACGAGCCCCATCGGATGAGAAGTATTTTTCTAGTCTCCGAGCCGCGAGAGATAATAACAATTAAGTATACCGAAAAAATCTATGGAAACCGTGTTAGAGATATAACCATTGTATGCATTTTTTGGCAAATCATCGCTCGGACGGAACGTGATTATTTTCATGATTTTTTTTCAATGGACTGTACTTAGTTTTATACTAAAAAATAAAAGCATTTCTAAATAATGTAAAACATAATGCTGTTTATTATAATCATAACTTTTAATTTCTTGGTAATTATTTTAATTAAGTCATGATTTAGTTATCATTAAAGAATAAGCCGATAGCTTGTGCAGGTTTCTGTTGGGCGCCGGTAGTAAAAATCATTTTAATATATAACAATACTAGATTAGTTATAGGCGTAGTTATCGATACCGAAAACGACGCGCGTGTATGACGACAGCGACATTTGATATGAGGCGTAGTAGACGTAGAATCGTAGCACTTTTAAAATGTCTACGCGATGGATTTCAAATATTCATGAATACGTTTTGTATGTCTACGTAAAACGTGTAACATAACACCTTTTTTCTGGCTGACTATTGATATTTTACTCAATGTACGCAATTATTTGAATTAAATGTACGTAATTATTTGTTATCAAATCCGTATATGTTTTTCAAAGTTTTAAGTAAATGCGTATTTTAACGATTATTCTCTGTTAGATAAAATCGAAAACGTTTAATAAAATTATCATACATTGCTGTTGTTAAAATCTTTTATTTACGTTTCCAATAATATTGCAAACTATTCAACTTGAGATCGTTAAAAATACAGCTGGTGATTTTTAATTTATAATTGTTTTATTTTCAAGTATGTTTTACTTGCATATAATGCTTATGAATTGAAAACCAGGTCTGTAGAATGAACACAAAGAGGAAATAGTTTTTTAATTGTAATATGTATGTATACTGATATTGTCAAATTGAATATATTGTATGCTTCAATTCATTAAAAATATGTATATAATCCTAGTGAAATCATTTAAATTGATATTTTAAAGGCATTAAAATATTCTTCAAAGTTATTAAATTAAATTTTATATTTAAAGATTCTTCGTTCATAATTCTTTAACTATAAAAATCTTTCGTCAAAAATATAAATATAACTCAGAAGACACATTTCTTTTAAAATAAGTGAAATTTATCTAACCAGCGAAGACAGAAATTAAAAGGAAATTGTTCAAAAGAAAAGTTTTCTCATTTTCCTAAATTGTTCAATTTATCTTTCGGCCAAGTTTATTCGAAAGTATTATTTTAATTACTCACGTTAATGCTTTTAACCAGGGTTGTGTTTGAGCCGGAGTCGTCAATTTCCAACTCATTTTTAAAGTTATTTCTGTTAAAACTAATCGATACATCCTGACATAATATTATATATTAACGGCCTGTAATACTGCGTTTATAAATAAATGGATGTAATGATAGGTTGTTAAAATTACAACGGTCATTACATGCATTTCTTGATAGGAATTTAAAATGTTGAATATCTTCTTTTATCGTTATACAAACGTTTCTCACAGCGTATTATTTAATATTAATTTTGATATTTTGAATACGTTTTATCATGCGTCAAAATGATTTACAAGCTTCATATTATAATATTGTTTAAGTTTTATTTTTATTTAAATATGCAGTGCTCGTAAACTTTCAATCGGTTTATTTAATTTTTGATTTTTTGAAAGCTTTGCAGCTTTTATAAATAAAAGATTTGAGCGACTTCATGCTTTAAAATTTATATGTACAAATTATCTTTCTGTTGACTGGAGTAAATAATTGCTAAATGTAACAAAATGTTAACTTTGTTTTCACGTTTGGTAAAGTTGACCGCAGTTTAACGAATGTACGATGAATGGTGTGCATATTTTTAAACTGTACTTGTGAGATTCAGACCGCGGTTACTCACCGGAAACGCATGAATGTGTCCGTCTGTAGTTAAACAGGCGTATCGAACATTGGGCGGGTGCTCGGAATGCAATTATACCAAAAAAGATTTCTGCAATTTTTGATGATCATTAAAAACACTTTACTGTAATAATTGATTTTTATATGATTTTTGTTATTTTTGTTTCAGGTAAGATACAATTCCACTGCTGAACTGCATATTAAGCTTTCATATCATCAATCGAATGGTGTTGGTACGCTGTAAGTATTTTATGAATAATTATGTAATACTGTCGGCTAAACGCGCTTAAAACATCCTAAATACTAACGCATTAATAGACTTATAGATAATGAATTATTCATACCAAATGTTTGTTACACCCTTATTAGTCTTTATTGATAAGCAATAATATTTTTATCAATTTGAAAATGTTAATGGTAAGCAAAACCGGCCCTGATACTAATGAATAAATTAACAAATATTCTAAAAGAGTGTTTTTTTTTAATATACTGGCTTTCCATTAAGTATTGACAGTGGACACCTTAACAGTGACTTCAAAAGGTACCGTATATAGTATCTACATATATATATATCAGTGGCGGTTCCTGACCTGAAATCTTGGGTGGGCTAGAGAAAAGCATAGCTATTTACGAAATTTCGCATGCTTCCACTTCATCTTATACATTAATCTACAAGCAAATTAACAAATACTACGACACTACTGCAAAGCATAAATTACTATATAATACAATCAATGCTAATGTAAGTAAGAAATAATAATACGTGACCTTAAATTTGTCTCTTTCAAAGTGAAATAACAAGTAAAAAAAGCAATACAGAACTGTCACTTTCATAGAATACAAAGATATAGTATGTTTGTATGGGCCATGGACTAATTTCAATTTAGCCCCCGATGAATGACAGAAGCCAGTAAATTTGAAATACAGTCCTGTGTGTTTGATGACGTTTCCGTACATATAAATACAAACAAAATCGAATCGTGCTAGATTGCGTTCCAGTGTAAAGAAATATTGTCTATGGTTTTGGGCTAGAAATCCGCAGCCCCTGACCAATAGCATGTACATAGGTGTTGCCAGACTGATGTCACGTTGAATGTTCTCTATGAATTATTTATAGGGTTATTGTTTTTTTTATGCCGGCTCAGCTTAAAATTGTAATAAAAAACAATCGAGAATATTATTGTAGGTAGACATGCCATTGTCTTATATTGATAGAGGAAAATTTAAACAAAGATATTATATTCATTTGGGGAAGGTTAGTGACGCTTATAAATGTATTTATTTTGTTCAGCGGCCGAATTGCTGTTCATTTTTATTCAGCCATCTAAAGTTTTGGGTGAAAAATGCAGGTCGGGCTTAGCCCACCTAGCCCAGTACCTAGAACCGCCACTGATATATATATTGTTTTAATTTCATATTTTGTGATGAAGTTATTCATACTTTAAAATATACTGTATTCGTCATTGGTAAAATATTTCAATTTTGTTGGTACTTGGTACGTTTATTGTTTATTATAAAAAATAATTCTCATATGAGTTTTCACTGTTTTTCTTGTATGCGATTTAGACTATTATAAAACATGTAATTAGTACATTTCGATGCAAATATTATCCATCACTGCTTAAAAATTATGTATGTACGTGGTACCTAGTCAAAAGTAATCGGGTGTTGGCGGTCAGTGTCGCGAAAAAAACGCTCAATCGGTCTCGCGCACACTCATCGCGCGGTCTTCGAATTTTCTAACGCCAGGCTGAATCAGAAGCGAAGCGTTTTTTCATGTAACCGCTGGTTTATTTTAATACAAGTTTGTGCATAGTACACAAAATGATTTTCTGCTTGAGCACTTTTTATTAAAATATGTACATCAATTTTAGACTGCTTGGATCTCGCGGTTTTTCTAGACATTGATAATTGACCATTGTGTGTATCAGTGGCTGGTAACCGTAGAATGTTTCGCGGAACGCTGGGTATATTCGAAACAATTTAAATGTTATAAAAGCTTATTCCAAATATGTAGTGTAACATATTCTCTCAACTGTTGACTTTTTGATTTTTACCCAGTTAAACATAAATTTTCAATTAAATATTTCAGTGGCTAGTGGAAGACTACCGACTGACAATAGTTTTAGATCTAATTAGAAACCACTCATAGTAAAGTAACTGGTCGTTAGACGTTCATGTAAATGTAATCTCATTATTCTAAAAAAAAGAAGGAATAAAACGGGCATACAATATAATATCCACCTCATCCTCTTTTTGAACGGTAATTTTTTGAACTGTTTCGAAATTGCATTGACCAATCTTTAGTTCATCTATGTTCTTTACTTTTTTCTTATACGTTCTTTTTGACGATTGTTTTGTATGGAACGTATCTGTAGTAGGGTATCCAATTCCGGGATGGCGAGAGTACCAAACCCGGGATTTCGGGATTGAGAAAATGATGTACGGAAGATCTAAAAAACAGATGACGCGCTGCTATTTTTAGTAAATCCGTAAATTCCTGTGATTTTTGATTCGAAATTTTTTTGAAGAGCTAAAAAAAATACTTTTAAAACTATTCAAATAAATCTTCATATTCTATTTATTTATAAAGTTTTAATATATTCTTTATTCGGCATGAGAATCGTCGATAGTGCTGTGCTCCTTACGTATCACAAGATTGGCGGCGCCAAGAATTTACAACCTACTCCTCTTATCATTCGTTGCGAATTAACCGCCGATAACAAGTGATTGATGAAATATACAATTGTCATTTTTATCAATGAACCGGGATAAACACGCGAATATAAAAGTCTGCTTTTACATTTTTCCGTAGGCGTGTGAAGGTTACTTTAATTAGTGTTGTTGCCTCGGCTACGTCACTTGCCGCTGTCGTAGTGTTGAACAAAATGTTTTTTTTTATGGCGTTCATAAAAGGTTTTTGACGTCGCTTTAATAATTAATCTTTCCGCGCACATTGTATAATTCATGTCATTATAGATTATATTTAGTATCAAAGGTCACTCGGCCCAAATTTGTGTTAGTAACAACGGCGTGGTACGTTGACTTAGTAACATTATAACGAATTTATGAAGCAAACTTATTGAGACATAATTTATACCGGCGGACTCGTAAAGTTTTTAAATTGTATTAATTCGTAATTAATGGTATACGAAAAAGTATTTTTTTCTTCCGGCTTTGAGATTATAGTCCTTATAAATTTATTGTATTCGTTTTCCAATAAATTGCATTTATTTTGCTATCCGAAGCTCGTAGAATGACAACACATAACGAAAGTATTTTTTGGTTTAACATTTATTCACTTCGTAAGTCACGTATACTTCACAATAATACTCTAATATTTTTGCTAATTCCTACTTTTTTCAATAATATCAGGAGCGGGTTCTCTCATGACGAGCATTATCAAATAATCGGTTGATAATGCTCAAACCGGTATTCAATAAAAGGAAGAATTATTATAAATGAGTATTTTATTTTTAATGCCTTTCCACCAAGTATTTATTGACATTGAACACACTAAGAACAGTGTTGCTTTTTATTGAGCTACAAAACATAATATAGTTATTTCCACAGTAGATTGATGTCAAAAACTATCGACTATTTAACATATTTTTTTATGAAACTAAATACTTTATTATAACGACGAATTAATTTATATAGAACAATTGGATTCATCTAACTTATTTCAACACATTTTCCAAATTAGTACGTACTTCGCTCAGCATGACCGCATTTCGTATTTTATTACTTTTCCATTAAGTACTATGAAATTGTCATATGACACGACACAGTAAAAATGTGTAGATGTGTTTTATAAAATAAATACTTCTATCGTTTTCCTGTATTTTATTTTAGTCGCTTTGTTCTGTATAGCCTTTGACTACTTTTTGCTTGTGAAAACTCATGGTAAGACGTGAGTAATCAAATGAAGCAAACTCCATTTTGTATGAAGCACCGGACTGACTGCAAAGTCAGTACGCGGTATGTAGGTACTTGCAGTGAATTATTGCATTCAACCGCGCCCGAGAAGGGAGCGCTTTCATGACAGTGGTTGGCCATCTGCGGGCTGCATCCTCGGATCATATTAATGTACTCTTTTGTCAAACTATATTGCCTCGAAAATTGTATGTATTGGTTATGTAATATTTTCAGTTTAAGTAATTTCAAGACATAGTTGTATCTCAGATATTAACTTTATATTTTTTTGCTTTGTGGTATTTTCCAAATGAATCTAGAAATTGTTGCGATAAGTCGAAACATACCGCTATATATTTTTATCAACGGAAGTTAAAATGGCCTTCTGTGGCTATTTATGTAAATACTTTTACGAAATTCATATCTGTCAATAGATCAATACCGCAACTTTCTTTGTTGACAGATAATATAATATATGCGACATATTTTTAGAGCGGGTATTTACAATAGAACCTCGATCTATTGTGCCTCGTTGAACTGTTTTCTTCATACGGGGTAGTTTGTTTTTTCAATGAATGCCTCTTAACACCCACTAGTCAGTATTTCCACAGTTATGGGTATGGGTTGATACGCCCCCGTTTTATACGGTACTCCAATCCTTTATTTCAACCAAACCAGACATTTCTCCATAGGGATTAATTGACAACGAAAAGAAATTCGCGAAATAAAATCATTTTAAAATTAAGTCATTGTTGGATTTACATATCTGTAGCTTCACAATTGCTGAATTACTGCGTTGAAACCTGTCTTTTAATTCCCCCCCGCCTGCCAGGCTGTGTTACACTATATTGCAATTTGGTTTCACTTTGAAAACCTTTCTTGTTATGACGATGTTCACGTTTCACGCTTATATTATGTGAAGACTTCTTTTGGTCAATATCTATTGAATAATATTAATTCGGTGATACAAGCAAAAAGGTTGTGGTTTTGGTTTGTATTGAATTTGATATTTATTATCATTTGCTTAGATACGAAAGTTTACAAAAACATACTTCTGATAAGATATTCACAGTATATGTTGGAAAACATATGTTGGTGTATGCCAAGGGTGTCCAACCTTTTTTCCCTTGGGATCGACTTTTCAATCTTAAGTTTTCTCGCGATCGACTTCTAACATGATTCTTACAAGAAATTTTGTTTAGTATGGCCTTTTCCCTTCTTCAAACTTAGAAATGTTTATTTTAAATGCGAAATACATATCATTAGATAAGTATATACTTACAAAATAATTCAATATAAGTATCTTTGTTTATTTTATATTTCAATTATATATTTTTTCGAAATTCACGGAAGCTTTCGGGATCGAGCAAATTTTGCTTTGGAATCGACCGGTCGATCGCGATCTACCGGTTGGACAACCATGGCGTATGCAGTGATGGCACCAAAATACACTAAACATGTTTTTTTTCTTAGCATATAAAAATGTTCTGGAAAAAAACGCTAACGAATAGAACATTGGAATTCGCTTGATTTGTCAAATACAGTGGAACCCCCAATTACACTACCCCGAATTACGCGCTGGCTTGAAATATTCGCCGCAAATCCCCCAATTGCACGGTTGCATTCCATTGTCGTTACTACGAGACGGTCGTCTGTGCCGCGCATAGCTAGTATATTTGGCTAGAGTCTGTGTATTCAACACGTGCCAGGCTATACACGCATAGCTGGGCGTCTGTCTGTGTGCCGGATATTTATTACTACAAAAACTAAATATTTCGTCCATGTTTTTTTTGCAAAACTATTGGAAATCTTAGTTTTGCGTTTCGTCGCGGAATAAAACCAAATCCCTAATTTTGTATCAGATTCACCCCCCCCCCCCCAATTACACGGTCCCGACTCCCGACTATAGTGTAAATGGGGGTTTTACTGTACAGCGATTATTATCATCCAGAAAAAAGCTTTAAAGTATCTCAAAAGATTGGATTTTGAATCGCATCGGCCATGCTTGAAGATATCGGTAGCGTATTAAAACTAGCTAGGCATATTTGATAACGAATAATAAATTTCGTAATCTCCGTTTGTTATCTTTACAGTGTGCGATTATGATTCGTAATACCCCTGCAAATACACCAGATACGCACTGGGTATTAGAATGCGTCAGGGCACGGCGACGCGACGCCGCTGCCGGAATATTTACACCACTTCTTCCGACGCTTCTCTTTTTGCTGCGTCTGCTCTCGTAGCGTCGTCCGCTAGCCGCTCATTTCGAGGTTACACACAATAAATGCCGCCTCAAAGAGGAGCTCCTCGGCTCGCTAGTAAGAATGCAGTTGGATACTTGCATGGTGTGTCACAGCACTCGATGGGTGAATGTGCAAACGATTTTTGCCCACAGGATATGCGGCCATATGCACACATGCACATATTTGTTGCTCTATGAATATCAATTCAAATATAATATTTCGTCGTTTTGTAAAAAAATGCAGTAATTTATTTATTTCATGCATTCATTGCTAAATGTCTTTGAAGATGAGTGACGAATATAAGTATATTCGACATAGGCTAAGTTAAAATATCGCATCGATAGCTAGAACAACGACGACATTATCTATCAGTCAAATATTTGCATAACTTTATAATGTGGTTATTCTAAATTTGTATTGTGATAATAGAACACAGTCGTCCCGTCATAAATTGGTTGTTTTATTATTTTCATATTTTAGGTGTTATATATCACGGTTTCTCAACTGGGGGACAGGTAGTCTCCCTGGGGTTAATTAGAAAACATATTTTAAGGGGGGCCACAGCATAGCTTTGGAGGGCCACGGGAAAATATCCACAAACTCCCAGGTTTTAAAAATCGGACAGCGACAACATATTTTGAAATTTTGGTAAAAGCTAAAAAAAAAATGTATCGTGTCTTTTAATTTTGAGGATTCTAATTCAGCACAGCTAAACATACCTGACAGCCAGCAATGTAATGTTCAAAATATTGACAATTATTTTGGAATCTTTCAATCCCCGAGTCTCGAAAAACTTATTTCTACATATATGGGGGCCACGGAAAATTGTGAGACTCAAAAGGGGCCACGGGCCCAAAAAGCTTGAGAAACTATATTATATATAATAGAATACCAAAGCTTCTTCCGAAAAAATAATATATTTTTGTAAAATGTTGCATGTTGTGTATATGAATCATGCGAACGATTGTTTTATTTAATATTTGCACGATTCGCATATTAAAACGCCCTCTACATTTTGTGCAATATTGCTTAGTTTGTTACATTCCTGTGTTATCAATTGGAGTTTTTTTGGCGATGCAGTCTGCTAGCACAGTTGGAAAGTGCAATTTCTCTATCATATTTAATTCTCAACAATAAGTATTTTTGTTTAATAACAGTTTTAATTGGAATATTAAAATGTTAAATGTGTCCACTTGAACTGATTTATCTTGCAAAATTTGCTGGCCATTAAAACTATTCTCATTACAGATTAAACCCGACGAGTAATCACGCGAGGTGAAAACGAGGCTTATAATTATTTTTGTGACAAATGATGACATTTTTATCGTTAAAACTGCTTTTGGTAAATAGTTACACACTCGGATTTGTCCACTGTCATGCGAATTTTGTATTTATGTCCCAGTGTTTAAATTGTGAATTTTCACTTTAATATTACATCATTTATTTGGAGTGGGAAATTATATCACTGCTAGAAATGAGAATTTTCAATTAGTTAATGTAATGATGTTGTTGATAACAACGTTTAGATTTAATGGTTAGACATAAAACGCAATTAATTAACTGAAGGCAGGGAGATTTTAATTCTGAATATACTGGAGAATATCAAAAGAAATGATCAAATATAGCAGGTTTGGCCGTAGTTTTACAATTACCCTTCTTCACTTTAAAATCAGTGGAAAGAGTGATTTTGGAAAAAAATACTAAATTGGTCTAAAATACTACGACCGTTTTGGTAACATGTAACCAGAGCTGTGGAGTCGGAGTCGCGGTATTTTGGCCGGAGTCGGAGTCGTGAAATATGAGCGGCTCGATTTTTTTTGAAGAATATATTTAACGATGTGTATTTAAACAAAATAGTCAAAAGTGTTAATATTTCATGCTTGATTGACCAAAGATGATCTGATGGTATATATATATATATATAAGTTAAAATGAAATTATTTAAAAAAAAATCCTCGGAGTCGTTAATTATTTCAAAGTTGGAGTCGGAGTCGTCTTTTTTTCACGCGACTCCACAGTCCTGCTTGTAACTAAGGCCAGTTAGTATCAGTCATATTTAACCATACAAATAGCGTGGTAGGTATATGAGCAGCTATTTTCTATATTCTTCTTTTTCGTGGAATATAAAAGAATATAAAAGTATAGTGTAAACTCGAAATTACGATCAGCAAGGGACTGGCAGAATAATATTTAAGCCGAGACAAAATATTCTTTATGACAAATAAAATGTAAAACAAAATATACAGTATGGTTTGAATTATTTATTTCAGTGATATTTGACTAGTGTCCTCGTCTTTTAAGAAACTGATGCTAATATTATATGATATGTTATCTGTTTGTCGATATAGAAAAAATCATATTTTATGTGTTGTAAAAAACAGACAAGAGCTTTATATTGAACGAGAAAGCACATACTGACGACGGCAAACGGATGTAACACGTAAGACGTACTTACGACTGCTTTATTGTAGTAAGCATATGCCAGTTGCTATGTATAACTCGAATATATTATGTCACGGGTGTCCAACCTTTTTTGCCCTGGGATCGACTTTTCAATCTTAAGTTTTCTCGCGACTGACTTCTAACATGATTCCTATAAGAAATTTATTTATTTAAAGTTTTTCCCGTCTTCAAAAATAGAAATGTTTATTTTGAATGCGAAATACATATCATTAGATAGGTATGTGCTTAAAAAATAATTCAATTTTTGTATATTTTTTAGAAATTTACGGAACCTTTCGGGATCGACTAAATTTTGCTTTGGGATCGACCGGTCGATCGCGATCTACCGGTTGGACACCCATGTATTATGTGATATAAATTGCGTTAAAATAAAACTGGACTTTAAATTTAGCAAAAAGAAACAGGAAATCAAAAACCCTACGTGTTAATGGTGGGAAATGATTTGTTTTTTCACTGATCCGATATGAATTTCTTTAAATTTTTCACTTGTTACATCCGTAGTTGTATTTGTGAATCTAGAAACGGTTGGTATATTTTCTTCTGCATTTTTCTCAGCGCTCAGCCTGGTGGAATGGTCGCGAGGTGCGTTGACACGTAAACACGAGCCACGCTGTCTGGCGTTGATGAAAAACTTTCGCAGTCTCAAGGCAAACATCCTGATATCGGTACCACTGACGCACACTGGTGCATCGATGAATTGTTTCGAATGCACGCTATTCGTCATCGACCACTACCGATAAAATTGTGTCGAGGCTACCTTTGCACCGATGGCTTATTAATGAACAACAATTATTATACGAAAATGCACACTTCAGCGTTTAAGCACTGGATGGCATTGCACTATGACTGCGTGACGTAAATAATCGTTTTTTATGGCATACATTAATCACAATTCACAACTAAGGTGCTATTAAATTGTACCAGGAAAGCATACATAGTTATATCTCACTCATATCGAGACTCACACAATGTCATTAATCTATGCCTGAATTTAATGAAGAAAATACTAATAAAAACACAACATTCATTTGTACTTTATTTCCACAAAATAAATAAAATGGAAATAAATTAAAAGGAATATTGTCTTTTTATAAATATAATGTCTTTCCATAAAGTATTGACAGTGAACACCCTAAAAGTGATTTACTTCAGATGGCCGCTTTCAACAAAATTAAGATTTGCCTGTTTTTTTTTGTCTATGAATCGAAACAATATAATGAAAAAAAACGATTCAGTCAAAATACCGCACTTGAGGACTTCCACGTCGAAGGTTCGCCACATCGGCTTTGATTTTCTCAACTTTTGATTTTTTTTTATTTGTATTGTATTTAGATTTTCATTACACACATTCCTGTATCTCAAAAGAGTATATATTTCGCGCTTTATTTAACCTAATACAGAAATCTTGGCATATAATATGGCCATCTGCTATGTTTATCATGAATGAGAGAGTGAGATGGATTGAAACGTATTTCCTTTCTTATTATTAATTTCCTCAAAGACGTCGAGGACAAAACCATTCCAGTGGTGTTTTATGGCGATAGAAAGCGATAACAGAAGCATTAGAATAAATTACATTTTTGTGTGTTTTTTTCAATCGACTTATCAATATCTGTTTGAAGGTACGGGTGTTGTGATGTCTAAAAATTTCTTCCCACCCTTCCGATTCTTTAATAATTGGGCGAAGCGAGAGCGATTAGTTAACCACTAGTCCTGTAATCATCCTTCTATCCCTACAACTCTCCTTGGAAAAGAGAAGTTGAGCGACTGAGTAACAAACAGTTTTCATAGAAAAGTTCTGTTGGGAACCTCCACATTGGGAGCCAACATGGATATATAAATTGTATAGTTAATATATGTTATCCACTGCCCTCTTGGCCCCAAGTATTATCGTATCTTTATAGTATTTCGCTAATTTATTTTGAATAATTATAGTTATCATTTACTGTCTGACATATAATATATATCTTCCGAATCATGTTTTAGTTGGTCAAGGCCTAATTCATTTTTTTTTAGTTTGGGGTCATATATTGCTTCTAAACCTTCCATGTTTCTTTCTGTCAAATATATTAACCGTTAGAAATTGAGAGGACGAAAATTTAAATTAATAATTCACTATTTCATTACGTGCACAGTTTTAAAATGACAGGTTTTAGTTCAATTAATAGAAACAGAACACCAACGCGATATAATAACGACTTAGTGAATGTATAGGAAACGATGTTCTAATCTAAATAATTAAAATTAATATTTTCTTGCCAGAGGTCATTAAGTCAACTTTTCTCCGCTTGGACGATGATGTTTTAATTAAACTTCCAAATTCTGTAATCCAAATTACTTATCTTGACATTAAGATGTCGTAAAACAATCAACTATCATTTATAAATAAGCTAACTTTTATTATTTATTGCACGCTAGTATCGTATTTGACGTTTAATTTAATAAATGAAATATGTACAGAAAATAATTAGCAATAAAAGTATGCTTAAATTGTTGGCACGCGAATTATATGTAAATATATCGTTGCATTATTGTTTATGGTTACCGAGGACGTTGCCGAAGGTAATTTTAGTCTTGTAGAATGAGAAAGCAGACAATTGAGTCTAGTCTAAGTAAATAATTGGTTGAAATCAGCCAATGGAAACCCGTCTTGTAATAATCGGGGCGGAACGAGGGGATCTTTGCTGATACAATGGCAAAATAAGGCAGGTACTGGTAAACAGTGCTTTGACAAAGCAATACAAATTGGGCTATGATGTGAGATTAATCTTAATGAATCGTATATCAACTAAGCTTTTGATAAAATATTACAATTGTATCGGAATATTTAATTATCGACAGAGGTGGATTAATATCGGTGGTTAGTCGTAGCCGGTATTTTTAAATGAAATATTCTCAATATTATTCCATGTTAACGAATATACTAACAGCTATTGCTTTCCTATTGTCTAGCAGTTTTTCCTCATCTTCTGAAGATGGAGGTTGAGCGACTGACTTATAACCAGTTTTCATTTATCAACACATTTTAAAACGCTCCATTAAGAATATACCTGTTCCACATTTGGAGCGGTCGTTTTTTTAACAATAAAAAAAACACGCAAAAAAGCAAAAATCTGCGGTTAGTTCAAAATATGTAGTGTTACTTACTATTGATAAATATTTTATCGTTGGTTCGTTGTTTTCTTATTGTAAGTGCTGGATTGCGTATATCGTATATTTAATGTGAATGGATGGATGCGTACATTTAAAAGCTCTCAGTAGAGTAATTATTCTTCGCTAGGAAAAGAAAGGAAAGGCTTCATTTATTTGGGAGTGGCCATCAGCACGCCATAACTACGCACAATAATATAATACCTCGTGTTACAGTCTACTTCCATTAAACCCATTCAAATGTGTACATCGTATGTCTTAAGTAAAAACTATTAATGAATCACTATAATTTTAAAATACATGAGAATTAGTCGGAATGTATTTTGACACGTTATAAATATTATTTTGTATGTACATATTCCGTTTGTTAGTAACTTACTACTCTCGCAGTTTTTATTAAGAATATAAATTTAACGACAACGGAATTCTGTCATGCAGAATTTCTTATCGGAAAAAGTTTTAACGTTAAACGTAAAAAAATGCGTCATTGTGTTCTGGAGTATTTTTGTGCCTTTATATTTGCGAAGGAAACTCTATTTGCATATTCCCCGCGCCGGGGGCAAAAAACGTATTTCCGCACATACTTAAGACTACTTTATTCAGTGTAGGGTTGCTCTTGAAAATGTCTTTAAGAATAAATTATTGGGGGTTACAAAGGATAGATTAACGGCTGTAAGAAAATCATTTGCACAGCCCGATCGGAACAACTTTAAGCAAATAATTACGATACATATTTTTTTACGAACCATGTCTGCACCAAATGTGGAGGATACTCCTAATAAGAGTTTTTTCTTAACATAAGTTTTTATACGAGAACTGCTTGTTACTCAACTTTCGATTGAAAAATCAACTTGTATGTCTGTCTCCAACTCACAACACGTACGATGCTCAGACAGAGAGGAATAGTTTTGAGCGAATTGACAGGTAGCACTGCAACCTGGTGTATTAAATTCATAGTGACATGATATTTAGGTCAGCACTATTTTAACATACCCAACTAAATTTAATAATTTATTTTGTGAATGTTTTTTTTATTCTACGGCATGTTTGCATATGAAACGGATAGATGGCATTATATGGAACCTTTTTGAAGTTGTTTGAAGACATAAATATTATCCGTTGATTTTAGTTATGAATTTCGAATGTAATATAAATAGTTTATATCTATAATTGCTATAGCGACACAGCCCTGACCGTACAGTGACTATTTTGCTACTACACGTGTTGTGTGAGTAGGTAGTCAAAACGTACACATTGTTTGTCATTTTCCTCAGATAAGGAAACATTATGGTGTTTACAGAATTAGATTATTGCTTTTATTGCAACGCAAAAATCTCTTAACAACACACTACCATCACGATAAGAATGTAATAGTAAAAAATGTCGCATTTTTATTCGAAAAAGTAATACTTGTGCATATAACATTATCGTTATATTTAAATATATGTGTATAACAGTGTTTTTCGAATATTCTGTAATATAAAGAACAGCTGAAATTGTTCGATAGTTAACATTTTCAATGTACTTATTGGTATTATTGTCTTACTGAGTTGTTCGGTCAACGTATTCCATATCGACTGTGGAAAGAAAAAAGGACGTAACCCACACATATCAAATTTTACAGGAGGCGCAAAAAACGTGTTTTGATGATTTTGGGCCATATACAAATTATGAATTATAAACAACCTTGAAGTGCACGGAGACTTCTAAACAGGCGTTCAATTGACATAATCTAATAGTAATTAAAGAAATTGTCTAGGATAAACCTATATTTCAGTGTTTTTCTTGGTTTAAATTTTTTACAAGGTTATCTTTTTCAAACTTAAAAGCTTAATTTAGATACTAATTCGGCATTTGCAGCTTGCATCCTTTTGATAGAACGTGTATCAAGTTTGATACGTTGTGATTATCAAAAAAGCTGTTTTCAAAATACTGTGGGTTAAGTCATTTTTCCTTTCCACAGTCGATATTCAATAGGGAATACGAATTCTTGGGACTATTGTATACTTTGATACATTTATTTTTCAATCAATTCACGGATTTTATACCGATAATATGTATATATCCGGTGCAGCTAAAGGATGCTGGCATGACATGTATGTGGCGAAGTAAAGCGATTGGGGGGAAATCCTGGTGAACCACGTGATGGCCACATGTTCCGTATGTGGAAAAAGAACACAGAATTGACATTATCGTAGTCATTATTGCTGCATGTAGATGTCTGTCTCTCTTCCGTGGATTTTTTTAAAATTATTATTTTAATGCCATATATATGATGAATACATTAGTGAATTTGAATATTGTTTCGTTATCAGTATTTATATCATGTTCTGTCCAATTTACTTGTTATGTCGTTTGATATTGCGTGATCAATGTAATCAGCAATCGGAGCTCAATTTCGGTTAGCAACCATTTCAGTAGGCGAAGTTTTTTTTTTATCTTTTTTTCCGTTATAAATCACATTTTATTTCTTATCTAATGGAATGGCCTTCCCGAGGTTACGATTATCAAGTTCAATTTTTTTTTCAACATTTAGATAGAAAGGCAGAAGGATCTATTAAATTTCGTCTATATTTTTTTTTAAAAAAGCAGTATGTAGTTTTGAATAAATTTTATTTTAGTATTTTTTTGCTTAGATACTGCTATACCGGTATTGGATTATATACTATCAATGATAATCTTTGTTGAAATTATATTAAAGTAAATAATGACAGCACATATTCTACTTTTATTTTAACGCTAGAACCGAACGTTCTAGTGAACTTAAGTGAGTGAACATTATTAACGCATAATGAAAAAATATTCACATTTAATTGGTAGAACTCCATTGTATTTGTATAGCAATGTATTTATTTTCACATTAGTAATGCTATATAGTGCATCGACTTAAATTTTACGACAGTCGTATAATAATTTATGAATGAATTAAAATAAAACATAAATATATCACGCAAACAACAAGAAACTTCTTCATAATAAGTATGGAAAATTTTCATAAAATTAATATTGATAAGGTTTTTTTTTAAAATTATTAATCTTTATTACGAAATCTGTAAATGGTTTGTAAGGCAATATTTATTATAAAATAACGGTTTTGCTATCTACTGCCGGTATCCTATTTCTTAATCAAAGCGGAAAATTTGCGAAGATTTTTTGTCTTGCTAAAATGTTGTCTTGAGCTTTTCTTTTGTAAAACATCACGTAAAATATTACATATTACCGCCATTATTATGCCCTCAGCTACTTGGGTTTAATAACAAGTTTTCATTGTATTGAAACAATGTAAAATTTTATGGTGATATTTGAACGTGTCGCTTTAAATGAAACACATGGCGAGATGGGAAATGTTTGTTTAATATGTAACAAACGCTTACTGTTCGATTTTGATTTGTTTGTTTTAACATTTTCAACAAGTCTAATGGCATGCTTTTAAGTGAAGTTGATCTTTACAGATACATTCGTATAGTATAAGCGCAGGTCTGGATTAAGTATACGGCTTGAGGGGCTATATTGATTCCCTGTGGTCCCGAAACAGTATTGGCCCACGTATCTTACAAATAATAAAAAAATAAGATCAGGCATGGACAGACCGCAGGCCACATCCGGTGATCGTATTTCTGAATATGGTTCCCTTTTTTCATACGGAAATCTTAGGCAGATTGTATCATTTGCCGGGAGAGTACACCAGTGTTGAAAGAAGAAGACATTTCACTTCTAAGCATAACGAATATGGTGTTTATTTAACTCCGAAAGCAAAAAAGAAAACATCGGATGGATTGATTCAAAATGTATTCAATCAAAAAACAGTGTTCATACGGCAAATGGCCTAAGAAAGAGCTTCTATAAAGGCAAACTTTGTTATTGTCCACATAAAGCTGTATTCTGATTTAGACTATAGTATTACTGAAACTTGTGGAATTACATATTTGCCCTGACATAAAAAACAAATTTGAGAAGCATTTTTTTTTATTTTACCATAAGGCTGTAATAATTATATACTGTAAATCAGTGCTTCCCAACCTAGGGTGCGCAGGTTTTTCGCGGGAGTCCGCGAAAATTTTCAACAATCTTTGTGATAAAATATGAACATGTGAAATAAAAAAAAATTGGGGTCCGCAGATTATTGTTTTCAGATTTAGGGGTCCGTGGCATGAAAAAGGTTGGGAAGCACTGCTGTAAATAAAACAGAAGCAGTTTCAGTAGTTTAAGCATGTCTCCGCGTTTATGTATACAAATAAAATTATGAAATTTAATTAAAATATAATTTAATCTAGGTACATATTATATGGAAAAGTTTCTAATATCATTTTCAAATACATACTTATTACAACTAAGTCAAAACGTAATATTTTGAATTGTAATGGCGTATGCTTTTTTCCGTATCGGTAGCCGAGTGTCAACGTCGTTGGCTTCAGTTGCGGTGTTTGATAGCTCGAACCCCAGGTGGGATATTTTCATGAATCGATTGATGTATTTGTGAACGATGGCTTGTATCGTAGCGAGAGCGATTACATAATCATAACCACTAGTATTGTCGGAGCCAAATTCTTCTATACTTATTATCTTTAAAAGAGAGATTTAATGACAAGAGACTTAAATTGAGATAAACTTTAGTCTTTTATGCGCTCTACATTGGGACTGTACACGGTTAAAAAAGCTCACCTACTACATTATCTAAGTGAAAAAAAATACATTGATTATGAATATTTCGTGAACGTTGTACATTTTTTCGGTTCTTAAAATACACGCTCCAGCCCTTCTCGAATCCGGCCCTGGTAACGTGCTCTGATTATGTGCCTATAACTACCAAATTTTGTAGCTATCTTGTCATTTTACTGTACACTATGCGACCATTCCATCTTTTACAGAGAAAGTATTGATCAAAACAATACCCGCATTGTGCTATCTAAGAACTGGAATGGCCTAGAGAAAATAGTGTAATTTCAAGATCAGACAGTTGTGGCTTTGTTTATTTTCATATCATGTCATGTCAAAAAATATTTACGGTGAGATTATCTTACCGCAGAAAGTACACATAGTCCGTATTGATGTTGTTTCTTCAGTTAAGTCAGCAAATAAACTTAAGCGCACCTCGTTTATTTCTTTCCACGTTGGTTATATTATAATATATATTTATTTTCGATTTATCGTTAGTGATAAAGTAAAATTGTCTAAATACATACTTTGTAAAAATCATTTTTTCTCTAGTTCTCTAATATTTACAGAAGCATTTTTAGATTAACTGAATCATAATGATAATCTACCATGCTTCCAATTACGTAATTATTGTACGCCAGTCTGCCAAATAGAGTTTGCAATTTACCGTAAAAAAATAATTACCGGTTAACATTTTTCCCATTACCGATAAACGAAAAAATAGACTAATAGTTCTGAAATGAAAAATATTATATATAAATACATGTTTTTTTTTACTTGTTGAGGCTTGACATTTTTCAAATCCCCGGACGTGCGATACAAATTTTCCCAATTCCCGAATTCGAGATCATTGTTCAGATCCTTTTCTAGATCCTCCGGTATGATGACTTTTTTTTAATGTAATGCAGATACATTTTTAAGTATGTATATGTAATTGAAGTAACATACATGCGGTTTATATATTATCTATTTATTATGCATTTTTTTTGTGATTGTATTTGCGTATTTTTTTAATGTTTTGTTAAATTATTATAGTATCAGCTGAGTTGTATTATATTTGTAAAGATTACCGTTTCCTAACTGGTTTGAAATATTTCTAACATCTACCGGTTTCCATCCATTTGGTTTTAATGACTTAAATATACAAAATATGTGAACATATAATAAAAAAAAGAATAATATACGTACCTAGTAATTTGAAGGTCGAGTTCTTGAACCAATTTCTTTATTATTTGAGATGAAAAACTTTGTTGCATGCGCATTATGTTGTTAATGTACGAGTCGGTGTTAATAACTGCCCACTCTCTAGAGAGGCAGCGTACGTAAATAACTGACATGTGAAAATACATAAATTTTATCCGGCGTTTCAAAACATGATAAATTGGTATATCATTACAAAATGTACGTTTGTATCACGTTAAAGTTTTAGCCATGTGAAACTATTAAATGGAAATAAGCAATTTTCCCTACGCCGCAGTTGTTTTGTAATTTACCTTTGTATGTTTACTTGTATTACTTCGTGTTAAAATTAATTTTACACCTCAAGGATGAATAAATTCTGAAAGTATGTAGGCGGTTGGCGGTGGTAACATTTTTTAAGCATACGCATATTTACAATTATGCTTGAATACGGTAAATTTTGAACGTAGACAACTTAATTCGCTTTACAAAATTGTCTATGTGTTAAACAAGGTTTTAGATTCGCTTAAAACTACAAAGACCCCACCTTAACCCTCTCCTTTTTAATTTACACCCTGAACCCGATTTAACAATTAATGTCAAATGCTCCACAGTTTTTCGCATGTATTTTCTTTTAACGTAAACTAAAAAAACATTACCAAAAAATACAAACATAATATATTCCAGATGCGTACTTGTCACAAAAAATATATTGTTTGATCGCTTATTCACATAAATCGTTTTAAAGGTAAACATTTTAAACTTCTATTTTCATTACGACGGCATTTCGAGTGTTTGTTAATTTAAAAAAAAAATGTATATTTTAACATGAAAAATATTTTTGTCCCTATTGTTTCATTATATGGGCCCATTAGAGGTGAAGTGAGCCGAGTGATATTTTAGAAAAAAATGTGTTACATGCGTTGTAATACTCTACACGTCTTAAAGTATCGTAAAAACTGAAGTAACCTCAGTTAATACACAGTTCAATAGTGTTATCTATGTATAAAAAAATATGCGATCCACCAAAACACCAAGTAAAGTGACGTGATTGTCCAAGAAAAAAGTTTTACCATTTTACTAGGTGGCTCACTTCACCTCTCGATGGCTCATATTATAGATGTATATATTGGTAGTTTTGAAATCTTCCTCTGGATAGCAATTATTATGATGAAATATTTTTATACCGCATATTATAAATGTTTGATCCACATCGCCGTGTTATTACTCGGGTTTTTAATTTGATTGGGCTTGTGATAGAGACGTGCTGCGGATGCCTCGTGAGAGCACCTGTCGCCCTATAAGGTTGGGTTTGGCATTTAGTAGTGAAACTAGTGGGAAGCGATTTTGACTTGAGAAAAAGAACCATAAAAATTCCAGTTATAATGGCAAAATTCCAATCTTTTGATTTCTATCCCGAGATGTTGAATGCTTGCACACATTGCCCAATGTGGTTTATAACGATGCATAACTCATTGTACACCTTGTTTACACAGTTTTTTTTCGTTTTAAAGCATACACACCAAATCGCACGTGAATGCGCTTACGTGTAAAACCGTCTCTTGTTGCATCTTAAATAAATGTATTTGTGTTTTAACAAATATTTTCATATAATTTAAGATGTCCACTGATATTGCTTGGTGAAATTTCAATGTTAAGTTTGAATCGTTAAAACTATGTAAGTACATTCGCGCAATTTGAACGATTCAAATTTAAAAATTTTCATGCCGACTTAAACCTTTTATTATAACTTATTTTATATGAACACTTATTCTAACATTTCCGCCGTAAAATTTATTACCTCTGTAAAATCGAGAAGAAGCTCAACAAATAGTTTGACAAGCGGCTACTTCTTTATAAATGTAATTACGGGTTTCCGACATCGATTTTATAATCTTTCTCCATGTCTATTTTTAGACGGACTGTTAGACTGTTAGACTGTCGACCACACTAGTTGAAATGCTGGAACAGTGTTATTGCCGTCTAAAAACATGCCGCCTGTGTGGTCGAGTGGTCAACGTCGTTGGCTTACCAGTATGGAGGTCACGGGTTCGAATCCCAGTACGGGCAGATTTATAAATTGATTTTTCAATCGATTTATGAATTTCTGTTCAAAGGCATGGATGTATGTGATGTCTTGAATTTCCCCCTCCCACCCATCCTATGTAAGGGGCGTATCGAAAGCGATTAGCTAATCACTAGTCCTGTCCTAGCCTTTTCCTTCTATTCCTACTCTCTTTGCAAAAAGAGAAGTTGAGCAACTGAGTAACAAGCAGTTCTCGTAGAAACACTTCTGTTGAGATTAACTCCATTAGGAGTCCTTATGCTCCACATTGGTAGCGAACATGGTAAAAAAATGTATTAAAACACTGACATTTTAAATGATGTGTTTTGAGATTCAAGTTATCTTATTGCAGTTTACAAATCGTATGTATTTTTTTATTATCATATTGCAGTGCTCTCTGCTGTATAATTCTTCATATACACCAGTGTCTGCCAAACTTTTTTACTTCGCGGCACACTGGTGAATGATATTTGTTCCGCTGCACACCAAATAAAAATGTTTTAAAAATGAAATATACATTTAACAAAGGAAATGTGAAATGTGTCAAGTCGACTTTTATGTATATACAATCGTGAAAAATATTTATTTGAATACGTAGATGTTGAATTTATTTCAAAATTGAAGAAAATTTAAATGAATAGGCATTATTTAAAATGAAAATTTTTGAGGCGTCTTACTCCGCGGCACACCTGAGACTACTGGCGGCACACAGTTTGGCAGACACTGATATACACCATGCCAACAATCTATTGTACGTTTCGGCTGCGCTGACTGAGCATGTCACTGTTAGCAAAATCCGCAACATCTCCATGAATGACATCTCTTGGCTGATTTTTTTTATCACGTTCGATTGTTTGACTTTTTTTGTGTTTGTATAAAATGATTGAGCATTTAATTAATTAATTTGACAGGCCCACAAGATAAGCTAAGTCTTACTCAGTAGCGTGGTCGAGAATTCGAAATCCCGGATGGAGTCTTTAATACATTGTTTTTTTTGTTGATTTATTTATGTATCTTCATCCGATATTGTTAATGCCGGTGATGTTTTGATTAGTTTCAATTTAATCATGACACTATGTCTTAAACAGAACTTGATTCTTTTCTAATCATTGCTTTTTTTATTTACTTATTCCGAAGAGAGGAGGTTGAGCGACTTAAAAAAGTTAATATGATTTTGCATTGGGAGCAACAATGGTTAAAAACATGATATACGTAAGAGAAATTTATTTCTGTATAAATATGTGAAATTCGTATTTTTTTTTTAAATAAAAACATACAGACAAATAATTCAGCCCTTTAGTGCGGTGTAAATCCCGTGTCTAGTGATCATCGAACCAATTCTTATAGCAGAATTGTCGTTGTGTTTTCTATTGTCGATTCATTGCCTTGGGGAAAGGGTAGGTATCGCCCTCGCAGCCTCCCCGTAGCTTTCAGCTTTTCCGGGGGAAAGAGGGTGTGACCGTGACGTCTCTCTCATTCTCAGTTTCTTCTCATTCCCCCTTTCGCCTCGTGCGTCATTGCGAAATTCCTGAATGATGCGGCGACACGGAGAGAGCAATAATGAACCGTAGACTGCAGCTCTACGGCTCTACGGTGATGTCTGTAGCACGTATATAGATATTTTTTTTTATTCGTGTAATGAATGCGTCTGGCGATTTAATTATGTCGTCTTATTGCGCTGACTTGCCACGTTTGTTTCATGATCAAACTCTGATCAGAAATAAATCCTTGGATGAATATTAAAGTATGCGTTTATTGGATTAACTATTATTATTAACTGGCATTGCTCGTGGGAAAATGTCAATAGTCATATGTGAACAATTTGAATGAAACAAGCGTTGTGATTTCAACATCAGTAAAAAATCATCGATTCATTTGGTTGAAGATGTCGCAACGAAATAATCACTCAATTTCAAAATAAATAAATCATTTAAGTTATAATTACCGTTAACTTTATTTTGATTGAAATACTAGTTTTCCCTCGAGAAGTATTTATATTAATTTGTTGGCAGCATTGAAGTAAGAGTAGGTTTTACCTCTATCAAAATCTGCTGTCAAGTTTTATTATTTTGTAATTACTTGTAAAAGGCCCGCCACTCTCAAATCTGGAAAATTATATTTAATGCTTTTGATTATATAGATAGACAGCACTTGTTATTATCATTGGGTATTTATATTCGAAATAAAAAGTACGAATAATATACTACTCTATACGCTTAAAATATTTATGTCAACCCGTCTTCAATGTGTGGGTATTTTTGCATGTATTAACAAATTAAAAACGTATAATCCACAATTGGTTTATTTATTTTAACTGAAGTAAGTATCTACATGGAATAAATACCCTACCCAAGTGGTTTCCGTTAGCGAGAGGCAAATCAAATGGATTTTATTGGAAAGACTACACATTATCTTCTGCCTTAGAGTTTGTTTTACTTTCGAGATTGCCTCTCGCCGCAGACATTGATTGTGTTTCTTTTTCTTTTACTTGTTTTTGTCTGTTGAAATGTTGATTCTAGCGAGAGCCAGCCACTCGACGGCATGTCTATTGGCCGCTCAAGTGTACCTACCTACCTTTTATTATTGAAATTTATCGAACTGCGAGCTAATTCATAGAATATGTTGAGAAAGTTACGCCGTAGTAAAAAAAATATCTCAATGTCAACCCGATAAACATTACTCTTGAATACTATTTGTACATGGTTCGTTTAAATAGCAAGGATTTTTTTGAATATTTTTTTTGTAAGGTTGCCAAAACTAGTTTTATATATACATTCAATTTATTGTTCCGATACAATTAAGTGATGCATCGTTTTTGGTTAAGTATTCAAAATTATATAAAAATATTTTTTTTTTACTAGTAGTAGTTGTCTGCCTTGCAACGATTCATATTTAAATAAGTTGCTTACGTAGCTGAGGGGCAATGAATGCATGGTTGATAAGACAAGATAAACAAGTCAACTTCATGAATCAATTATATATCACAGTGCTAAGCCGCTGTATACATGCGCTAATAAACAAAACGCTTCCTAATAACCTGTCGTCATAAGTAAAAATACAGTTAATTAAAAACAGAATATCCTGCTAAAATAAATATCTGTAATTTCTACTAAAGTCATCATATTTTTAACCGAAATTATATGATCGTTTTGATTTATAAACCAAAAGAAACAATGGCGGTGGTGGGTATTATTCTCAAACGATGATTATTTACTTTTTAACTCATTCGTAGACACAACGTGCATAGATGTCGCTGTCATTGAGAATTGCAATACTGATCGAATATACAAAAATATCAAAACTTACTGGTACCTAAAGCAATTTTTCGATTGATTAATCGATTTCTGTTCGAAGGCATGGATGTTTGTGATGTCTAAAAATTTGCTGCCACCCTTTCCGATCCTTTAATAACCAGACGTAGCGAGTGCGATTAGTTCACCATTGGTCCTGTCCTTGCCTCGTTCTTCTATGCCTACTACTTACTCTCTTTGAAAAAGATAGGTTAAATAACTAATTGACTAAGTAAAAAACGTTTCTCGTGGAAAAAACTTCTATTGAAACCCTTCCATCAGGAAGCCATATGCTCCACATTGGGAGCGGACATGGATAAAAAAAAGAATTGACAAAATAAACAATACGGACAACTGAGATCGCAAAACCGGGTAAATCGAAATCTTTAGTTCGTCATTTTGAAATATGTATATAAGTAATCATAAACGGGAGTGTTTCATAAATCGTACTTAAAGTAATAGTTGCATAATTGAAAGGTTCATAAATTCTGGTCCCGTCAATGTTGAACTCTTGTCAGGTTTTGATTGATTTTTCGATATTGAAAAAACACCACTACACCGATGTCCCGATTTCGATCATACCGATATTCCAATCCCTAGTTGTCCCGTTTGTGCAATATGACACAATGTCTGTCAATACACGCCGTGATTTCCATTAGCGTATTACACAGTTTTTACACTTATGCATATCAACATCACATGGACATCTCAACCTTGGTGGGTGCAACTTCATGGTATATTTGCAATATTTTATATTTAAATATATCAGGTATTTATTTACACAAAAGAATCATGTAATGGTGGACAAAATTATTTAAATACCGACTCAGTTGCACCACACGAATAAAATATAATACAAAATAATAAGTAACTCCAAACTTTATTTACTAAGAATAAATAAGTACACACGTTTTTTCCCATATCATTTATTTAAAAAGAATAACGTATTTATGTACGTACTTATTTAGTGTAATTACTAGTAATAAACACGTGCTGCTTTTTAAAATTGGTAAGACACAGTAAAATAGGCGAATTCTCGATTTTTTTTTCTACATTCTCTTTAGTGTGCCAAAGTATAATAAAAGCAGATACACATCATCACAATTTCTTTACTGCAGAACCGGCGACTTTAAATTGGCTTAACCTATATTATTAGGAGATATTTATGTATTGTAGTTTTACGTTCTAATAATATTACAGCGGCATATTTTGAAACCGAAGATAAAACATAGTTATTTATTTAATTTCGTAAGTATTGTGGAGCCTGCCGGTACAGACTGGGTATTTATGTCTCTTTGCCGCATGTACATAGATATGTCTTAATTTAACGACAGTACAATAACCAAAATCTAACGCGAGATATGCAGATATTTTTGTTTTTTAAATTAAAAAAAGAGACTTGCAAAAATAGGATTTTTATCAAAACGGTAACCTGGACTACCCCGAAGTATGATTAGACTAACCAAATGTGATATTGATATGTGATCCTAATCAAATGTTAAAATAAGGATTAAAATAATGATGAAAGCAGAAAACAGGTCCTTGGCTTGTGGACGTTCTTTATTTAATACTTTCAAACATCGCTAATACTTACATAATTATATATATGGAAATGAAGCTGTCGTGAAAAAATGCTAAGTATGTTTTTATGCTGGTAATCAATTTACATGTCGACAAGCAATCGACCTTGCTGAAAAAAATGAGCCGAGTGACGAGTTTTGAAGATGCCTTAAATGTATGCAAAATGAAAAAGGAATCTGCAAACGACCTCGCCGATATATCTTGTGTTTATTTTCCGACTTGTTTTTTTTCTGATTCATTAAAACTGCGACATCATCATTTGCGTTTTGAATAATCATCAGTCGTGGCGGATCCCTAAATAAATAAATATATGTTTTTTCTCGACGGCATTCTTCAAACTCCTAACATTTTATCGCCGTGTCTCATTGCCGAAATAGAAGCGCGATAAAATACGTCATGCCGTTTACGTGGGTGGTGGGTACCGCTTTATGATCGACCCGCGCCCGCTATACATGTTGCGCGATTTCAATCGGAAAGCACTGCGGCGAGTGGAAAATGGGAAATTTATTCGTCCAACAGTCCAAACCAATAGAGCTAGCCGCCCCGACGTGGATTTATTACTTTTTAATTTGAATTCGGGACAGACGTTAACGGGTTTTTTTAAATCTTAAATTCAAACTGAATGAAAAGCGAACATTTTTGAGAAATGTTTATCTTGATTCTTTATTATTGCTAAGATTCTACGATTCAAATTAAATATACAATAATAATCTCTTGTCCATTCGTATTCAAGTTTGATTGCGCTTTACGTTGAAACCCCGTTTTTAATGATCCGATAAAAAATTCAAATAATAAGGTTGAAGTATAATAGGTTGGAGGCATAGATAATTTCATATTTTTGTATTATTCAAAATATACAACTCTTTAAATCCAATAAATGTTCATTCAATTTAAGGCTTGGTCGTATATGTCATTAAACGTAGTAAAATTACTTGAAGCCTTTCGTTTAACTTTAAATTCAAAAAGAGGCAATTAAGCTTAGAATATTTCAAACGCAAAATGCTGGAAATAAAAACATAAGAACGGTTAATAAATGTATACTACTAAAATGAAACGTACTTTTTTCGTTTAAAAAATCGGCAATAAGCCGTCTTTTCCAGAGCACATAAGATAAAATATTTTTTTATAATTTATAAGCTCGATCTAAATGTAGCATCGTATTATGTGTTGCTTTTGTGACGTGCCCATTAAAAAAATTATATTGTAACCGTACGTCCATATCTGCTACTTCCTATATAAAATAATAATTATCCTGTTCGAGGACTTTTTTTGCTCCGTTCCTTTGATCGGAAGATTATGAACAAAAGTTATATGAAAATCGATGTAAGTAAAATTTTTGTAGAGCTTTTTAAATATTTAAGTACTTTGCCGGTGCTTAATGTAGTAGAATAGAGAAAATTTAATATTACTATTTGCAGAACAGAAGCTACTTGCCAATATAAAGTCTTTACATTATACAATTAAAATGCGCATTAAAGTGAATAATCTTATTAGTATGAACCAAATATTCCAATATAATAAATACAACGATGTTTACGAATCTTGTGTCTAAATTGCATCGTATATGTCCAGCCTGCACAAATATTTATAAGATCGCATTATATTTAAAACGTTCTAAATGATATGTAATTTCAACGAAAGTCCCTATTTAACTGAATATCAGTCATCGGGTATTGTAAATATAATAAAGTGTGCTCTCGGCTTACGAAGAAATTAAATTTACACCAACATTATGTTTATTTACTCATATGTACGGTGATATGTTGGATTACGAATTAAAGCGCAGATTTATTGTAATTAAAATACATTTAAGGGCAGCGGCTGCCGACCGGTGGCCAGCAGACTACTAGTGGCATTTGAAGAAAATTTTGGTGCTCTGCGAAGTTGTTGCAGCAAGAAACAATATCTTTAGTTTATTTGCTATAGTTAAATAATCGTTATAACAATTTCATATTAAAATTTAGAATTAATGATCATTTAATATTTTTGTTTATTTAAGTAATCCGTGGTATTTGAATTTGTGAGTTTAGTGGTCCGGGGTGTCCGAAAGTTTGACGACTGCTGGTTTAGACAGTGTATAAATAAAGGATACACACATTAAAAATAATCCAATGCTTATTTATTAGATTTTGAAACATAAAGTTAGCATAATATGTATATACATGAATCTTTATTTTTTCTTAAATGGTTGAATTGTTACTATCATAATATCTACTCCTGCAAAACATACATAGTGCACGTGTTCCTCTAAGGGTTACTAGAAAAAAAATGTTAATTGTAACGTAAATATTTAGAGATTCCGTAAGTACGACGTGTTAATGAAATTTCAAGAGTTGTAATATTTTAGGAACTAAAACAGATGGCTAGTTGTAAATCTTTTACTATTATACATAACAGAGACTCTTTCATAGTAACTTCACTAAAATAGCTGTAAATCTTGAATAAAATACCACTTAATTTATGCCCCACCAAAAGACGAAATTCATTTTTATGACCTACGCTATTGCCAATTGTGTTATACGATTTAACTTTATAAAAAGATCCTCAGTAACTAAGTAAAAATATTTTTATTCTTGGCAGTGCATGCGGATTTTAGAAGCTCATTACAAACAGCAAAAGGTCGCGTGTTCAATATTGTTTTTTTCGAGTTTTAATTAAAACTACGAATGCTTAGCATGAATAGCAGAGCGAAAATATTTTAATAACTCAATTAACTCAAAAGTCACAATATAATTTTTAATAGGCATTTTTACCGGGGATAATTTTCAGCGTACCCTTGAAAGCAAATGGCTTTTTTCGTCAAGGATTATACTGTTGATTTTGCCGAAATTTAAAATAACTGTCTACAGCAGTGGTCGTCAACCTACTCCGGTTGAGGCTTCCAAGATGGGCGGTGTGTGATTTTGGTTTTTGCTTTTTTTTTGTCTAAAATAATTATATCCTTTGTAGCAAGTCAGTATTCATAGACAGATGATGACTGTGGTTTATTATTGCTAAGCTTATGCGCGATTTCGATCGACATCTTATTCAACTATGCTTAGTAGATATCCCAAGAATTTTCCTACATGGATTTAGAAATTCATTTGAAGATTTTATCAAAATTTGAGTCAGGTCATGTTAGATTGTTCTCACGGATCTATATATATATATATATAACATTTACGTCTAAAACTACTTTCGTTAATTTTAGATTTTCCTCATGATTTACAAATTTAATATTTTCCTCAAAATTCAGGTTGAGGTAGGTTTTACAATTTTTCGAAAACATTTTTTTGAAATAACACCGTGGGCGGTAAGGAAATTTTACCATACGAAATATACAAAAGTAGGCGGTAGCTATAAAAAGGTTGACAACCCCTGATCTACAGCATAATAAATGTTGTCCGTCTGTATATTTTTTTTTCTATCAACTAATGGTAAACTTTGTGCTGTGGTTATAAATAGAGAAATAGTAAATTAAATTAATTTAACAAATGGGATAGGAATCTCAATACTTTGAAGGTTTCTTAGCCGAGTGATAAACCTTTATAAAAATTCGTCCTCCTCGGTGACGCGTTCAAAGGGTTAAATAGTAGAATAGACACCGCATATCTATTCCTTTCACCCACACCGTATCAGATCTGGCACTGTAGAAAGAGAGATTAGCTTCAATACTATTGTCGTAACCAAACTTTTCGAGATACTGGCCGGATTTTTTTATTCAAAATATTAAGGGGCTGTGCGAAAAATATTATTGTTGGAATACTATTAATAATTTTGTTGAATGAATATTTCGTATATATATATATATATACTCGGGGTCGTAAAACCTTCCTCACTTACAATGTATGTAGACTTGTCCGTTTGTTGTTCCGTAAGAGCTGTTGGAAATCGCCATGCTTCACATTTCATTGAGAGTAAGTTAGTAAGAGAAGTTTCTTCTTTCCTGTACAACACTCTAATGTTTACATAAGTTTAAATTTATATTACTTCAAATTAATCGTACATATTTCCGTAATCTATTCTTGTATTATACGTATGTATTAACAATCGAAACTGTTTGAATTTGTTAAATTTTCATGTAATATGCAATGCAGTGTCATTTCTTTTTCACTGACTTGCAATATTTTATGTTTATACTCCAGCTATGTCCCGATGTGATATTGAAAAAGTTACAACTGAGACTTTGAATAAATTGCTTGATATACTGTTCACTTTTTAAAGTAAAAACTTTATTATCAATATGTATTATTTTTATATATTGAAAATAAAGTACTATAAACAAATTCTGGTGCGGAAGTTACCATTTATATTTAAAATACATTGCGATTAGTAATTGATCATAATTTATTTTTTCTATATATGTGTACAGATTGTCCCAGAATTATATCTGAATCTGTCAAAGAAAAGTTGCAATCGATCTCATAGGCTCATCTGCAATATTATAGATCTTGAATATGCGACCTACTAATTATGACTAACACACTGTAATCGCAATAAGCAGTTCGTATTTTCGCTTATGTATTAGATCAAGGGTCTCCAAACTTTTTTAGTCCGATGGCCACACTGACTTCTCTACTAAGTCTAAAGGGCAAATACCTAGTCGCGATAATTTTCTGTGTCCAAATTGGGTCGCAGTAAAAAATGTTTGGGAAACGCTGGAATAACAGTTTATAGACAGCTGCTGATGATGATAATGTATGACAAACAAAATAGCGTTTGACTTAATTCCGATTCTTCCGTTTCCATTGTCCATAAATAACTTTATAGACACAAACCACGTTATTTTTATCGTTTTATATATAGCTGAACGCTGCAATTTTGTTGAATTTTACAGTATATAGCTTTCTTCCTCTCGTAAAATTGAATTCTTTACTTTTATATGTAAATTATGTTAGATTTAAATTGTGGTTATTAAAATAATTTGTGTATAATATAGCAAATTAATGTTAAAACGATTAGGCTATAAATATTGTGTATACACCTGTGTATCAGTGGAACTCATCCGTTGTTAGCCAACATTTATTGATTTTGTTAAATTTTACTAATGGTTTATCTATTTTTAGACTTAATTAGAATATAATAGCTTCAGTTTTGAAGGTCTTTGTTAAAATTCGACATAGCAATCTGACAGTCTTCAATCAATGTTTTAATCTATCGTATATTAACTCGCAAATTTTCAAATATTGCCAACAACACTTACGATTACGTAGAAACGAGCGCGTACTATGTGGTTTCAATTATGATCGTTTAGAATTTAACTGATATTTTAATTGTTTGTATAATGAAATTCTGTACAATTGAGTATCAATATATGAATTTTTATCTTTTATTGTTTTTCAGAAGACTTCATAATCAATCTATCACTGCACATAATTTAATGCAATATATCAGTTTGCTTTTAAATCATTTACCATTGTCACTTCGTACAATGTAATTTATGCATTTTCTTGTGTATGTAGTATACACACATAAACAAAACATATCGGAGTAATTTAAATAGTTATGTTTATTTCTATGTACATAGTCATTATTTAAAACAAATTTACAATCCTGGCATTTATCATCTCAATGAATATTATTAATCTTCCGAATTTCTGCAAGTTATGTTTTTAAGTACCACTCCATTGGTGCCCGTATATCGTTTTTTAGTTAAAAAAATATTTTTAGTCCTTAAGAGCAAATTTGTAATACTCTTAAGAAATATTCAACTTTGTGTCCTTGTCAACTATCTTCGTAGAAGATCTCATATCGTTTTTTTTTTTACTTCAACTTTTTTGAACTTCAAGCACGCCTATAGCGAGAGCATTGCGACTTCTCAATTCATCCAGATAGCTATCTATAGACATATTCAGTAACCTACTTGTATATAAAATAGTTCTAAAATTGAATCATTCTCTTAATTTTATATCTTCGATAGATTCGGCGGTAGCTTTGTGGAAGTTCATTCTTTTTAAAAATCTAATTATCCATGAAGCCTGCTCAACTTAAACATTCATAGAATATCTGTTACTTTTGTTCTTATGTTACAGAATTACAACTGGCAATAATTATTATTATCATCATTTTATTTTGCAGTACCCATAAGTAAATCTTAGTATTTTGTTTAATAAAATACCGACTTTGGAAAGGAAAAAGGACGTAACCCACACATCAAATTTTACAGGAGGCGCTAAAAACCTGTTTTGATGATTTTGTGACATATGCAAATTATGAATTATATACAACCTTTAAGTGCACGGATACTTCTAAACTGGTGTTTAATTGACATATTTATTTTTTTTTACAAAGTTATCTTTTTCAAACATAAAAGCTAAATTTAGATACTTATTCGGCATTTTAAGCTTCCATCCTTTTGATAGAATGTGTGTCAAGTTCTATTCATTCATTCAATTCTACATTGTGATTATAGAAAAAAAGCTGTTTTTGAAAATTGAGGGTTACGTTCTTTTTCTTTTCCACAGTCGATATGCATATAAACCACAGCGAATTAACTTATGTTATGATTTGCCCGTGTTGTCTCAAAATAAATTAATCTTGATTAAGATATTGTTTTTTCCAGTGGTGTTATTTTTTACTGAATAATTTTTGGACTTCTCTTCACTAAAAAATAAGAAAGTGCTCTCTACTCCGAGTATTAATTAATCTGGTATACTTACCAGGCATTGTTGTGGATAACAAAAATGGGCTATTAATCAACAGAGACAATAGTTAGAAATGTAACAAATTTGTTATTCTGAGATCAATGGCTTTATATTTCATTTTGTTCTACTTATTTGCTTTCGCAAGGTGATTAATCTTACTTCAAAATTTTCATTAAGATTACGGCCACCGATAACAATTTAATATTGTACATAACATTATAATATCGTTATCATATTACTATCCCAGTAACCTTTAAAGTTTAATTAAATAAAAATAATGAATTGATTAATTTCATGTAAGTACCTTACGACCTGCAGTCTTTACGAGGAGGTAAAATTTATTAACATATTTTACTTATATATTTTTTTTAATCCATGCCCGCTCCTAATGTGGTGCATATGTTCTCCTAAAGGAGATATCTCAACAGAAGCTTTTTTCCACGAGAACTGATTGTTACTCAGTCGCTATATTTTGCTGCCCTTGAGAACCGAAGTGAATTTTTTTTTAAATGTACGTTCTAGGTTTTCACTATCCATCAAAGGGGGGTTATGTGTTAAAGCATGTTTTTTTCACTTGGTTCTTTAAGGGCCAGCAACATATCGTAAGTATTTTTTAGCAACTTGAGGGAACTCTCTTTTCAAACTGCAACTCTCTTTTCCAAAAATAGTAGTAGAGATAGAAGGATAAGGCTGTGACAGGATTAGTGGTTGACCAATCGCTCTCGTTACGCCTAGTTGTTGAAGGATCGAAAGGGTGGGAAGGAATTTTTAGACATTACAAACACTCATGCCTTCAAACAGAAATCGATTAATCGATCGAAAAAATCTGTTCGTACTGGGACTCGAACCCGTGATATCCGGCACGAAAGCCAACAACTTTTACCTGTGCACCACACGACCCGAAAACTTGTGTACTAAACCACTTTTTATGGAAAGCATAATAAAGTTTCACCTCGTATATAAATATATCACATTCATTGTTTATGAATGAACATTCGCTAGAGGAAATAGTGATGTTGAAATCATCGTCGTTTTAGCATTCCGGCATTGTCTTCGTCGTAAATTCGCGGGAAAGATTTCCAAATTTAACATTTTGACAACGTGGTCACGTGTGCGGAATTTTGAATTGAAATGACCCTTGGTGATGTGATGTCTCCGTGTTCGTTCATCCGTTACATCCACATCTTTGGAGTTTTATAGTAAGGAACTGTAACTAGAAAACATAATATTTATATATTTTGGAAAATTTCAATATTCCCGTAGATCTTTACTTTTTTTTTTCACTAGAATTAAAGACGATTGACTAATTTCACCTTTCCTATTGACATTACTCGTAATTTATTTTAGAGCGAGTTTCATTTATTGTGAGAAATTTCTACTATTGTTCACGATGTTTAACCCCAAGAGTAAATCCCTACTAATAAAAGTCATTAAGACCAATACAGTTGGTATAAACTAGCCGTTAAACAGGTAGGTAGAAATGAAATAAAACCCATCGCTCTAGTATCACGAAAACGTTTATTTTAAAGCTTGCAATCACCGACCTAATTACATATAATATTTAACAGACAAAATTTTGAATTAATACAATACACAATAATTATTTTTAATTCCTAGCTTGCTCACACGATTTTATAAAAGTCAAGAAAATTGATGTTAAATTCTGCGCGCAGAACAAAATGAATTTTAATTTTCGTCGAAATGGAAAATTATCAGTTCTTTCATCTCAGACGAAAAACCACAAAAGAAAAAAACTGCAAGTGAATTTACAACTAAAAATCGATATCGAAAAAAAATCTTGCCATTATTGGCCATAAACAATAAAACAATTGATTAATATCAATTAATCAATGGGTTACATGATAACAAAATTTAAACACAATTAATTTAGCTACACATTTTAAAATTCTGCCAGTTTTCATCACAAAAGTGGTAGTGGGAGCGGGTGACAATAAACCATACCGTATCACTATCCTTTAATAACTGGGCGAAACGAGAGCGATTAGTTAACCACTAGTGCTTTCCTAGTCTTATCCTTCTATCCCTACTACTCTCTTTGGAAAAAGAGAGGTTGAGCGACTGATCAACAAACAGTTCTCATAGAAAAAGTTCTGTTGAGAACGGTTCACATTGGAGGTGGATATGGATTAAAAAAATCAGTGGCGATGGTGATGCAATATCAAGTTATAACACATGGAAGCTTTGATTTTTTTAAAGTTATGTTAGAATGTTTCGAATAGCATTTCATATAGCATCTTCTTCTTCTTCTCATTTCTTGTATCGGTTTTTCTGTCACAACATTTTTCTTTTTTTATACACTCAAATTGTTTTTTTTATTGCGTTTCCATACGTTACTTTATATTTGTATGTATGTATGTATTTATGATAATAATATATACCCTTGTACTAATTAGCTGTTTGTCAGTTTAAAAAAATACTTTATCATCATCGTTGATATTTAATAATGTATTTTGTAATCTGTGTTCAACATATCTTACAATGGCAATCCATCAATAAAAAAACACACACAAAGAAGCAGCGACAAATTATTACCTAACTATATTTTGCATAGTAACTCAACCCGAATAACGTTTGATAGACTGCTTAATTGGGGTTAATAATCGATCCGAAAAATAGGAGTTTATGCTATAGCCGTCGCTCTAAGTTATTTATACCTATGGTTTTTAACCCAACGATTACGTGCGCGTTTCTGGTCTACCGTAACAGCAATTAACTGTCGAGTCGAGACGTCCGCGTTTCGACCAAGTCGTAAAGCGCGCATCTCTCGAGTGCCTAGTTAACAAATCCACCGGGAGAATTTCTTACACGAAAATTTTAGACGTAATCGTTGAACCGTACTAGATAGCTCTCGTATAATTAAAAATAATATATGTACTTGTACTAGTAATAAATCGCATATTTTCCGCACTTTTAGCGCGAGTTAAGTCGATTAGAATAATGAGTTGTTAGCCAATCACTTTTCAACCGGTTTTAAAAATTGGTTGTGTGGTGGGAAGCAGCGAGCACATGATTATTTTTTCAATATTCATCTTAATTTTTATGTACCGATTATAAGATGGTTTTGTTGCACGATAAATAATTGTTAAACATTACCTCCCACCCAGAAGATCATTAGGTTATTACTAGTACAGTACTAGAGCTGAGTAAAAAGCACTGCTGTTTAGATAAACTTCATTTTGGGTCCATTTACTCAACATATGGAGCGGAAACGGTCAGCAAAGATGCATTGTCTTGTTAAAGAAACGGAATTGGAAAATAAAATGTTGAAAAGCTTTGGAATGCTCTACTAAAGATTCACAGCGATTTTTATGAAGCAATTGTTAAGAAACCCTTTATTCTAAAAGTGTGAATTATTTTTCACTAATTTATTTTTTGACTTTTTTATGCTACATAACACAACTGGATTACTAATTAAATATTCTTGTTACGTTGACTTTCTATAATAATACAAAGTTTTACCACCCTTTAGCCGCCAACGTCGAAGTATTCAATACGAATGCGACTCACGGGTGAGACGATGGCGTTCAAATGTTTACAGTCAATTCTTGGTAGAAAAGCATTATATATAAAAACCTCTTCGTACTAATTCCACATAACTTATTTGAAGACCGTGACTTTATAAGGGATATTACAGGAAATAAGCGAAATCGGTCCTTATTTAATTTTAAACAGTTCTGACGAAAGCATAAAGCCCAAATTACAATATATAAAATAATAATAATTGTATAACTATATTAAAAAAATATTTTTTTACTGTATTATAATGGAGTTCTACAAATTCAATCAATGCGGTGTGGAATTAGAACAAAAGGTTGTATTATTTTTATGAACTTTTAAAAAATCCGTTAAAGTAGTCAAAAAAGTGAATAGAGAACAGTCACTAGCAAAAATGTAATTTTACAAACTCGACCTACCCGTGCAGTAGTGGAAAACCCGTTTGACAAAACAGAGTTTGCGATTTCAATGTTCATCCGCATGTGGCATGAATCTTATTTTCGGAATGCCCGGAATACGATGAAATATAAACTTGAATTTTAAAAAATTTACTTTGCCGTATATTATAGCAGTTTTATTGTGTTTTTTTTAAATCAATTTAATGCTTACAGTAATAGATAAAGAGTATTACGAAAGATTTTTTACTGTGATTTTACTTACACCGATACGGAGAAATACAACGTATTTGGACTGCGATTTGTAGTTATTAATTTTTTAATTCAATTTTATTAAAATAAAGAAAAAGTTTCGCCATGATGAAGCTATGATGTAGCCGGTAGCGCATGAACTTGTTGTCATTCGTTTCTGTAAAAAAATCTTACCGGTTTTTGTAATGTGAGAATTGTCTGGAACGGTTCTATACTTTCAATGTGAAAACGCGCGTGAAAGTTGAGCATGCGGATCTCAGCTGGGCTTTCGTACGCTAGTCAGACCGGAGACAGGGAGAACGACGGCGGGAGTTGTTGGGCGGGTGGGCGTCGCGGTGGTGGGCGGAGGCGCCGCGTTGCGCAACTATTCGTAGCGCCGCGGCGCTCTACTACTGCCACAGTAAAGCCCGTCACGCATTAAGCGTTTCACCTGGCCCAGCACCAAATAATTTTATCATTATTTAAGCTTTTACTCTTTATGTTTTGTTCAATTAAACATAGACGCAGCAGCTACTAGAGATTAACACCATCGCCTTAAAGCCGCCAAATAATGATCAGTTTCTTGGCAAAGTCAAAGAATAAAAAACTGAGAACGGAATGTTAATATTGGACGTTAACATTGTCTGTCAAAAATTCACTTTGTTCTCCACTTCTGTGCGAGTATTCTATTGAATCTGCGAAATGACTCCTCGGGTGGCAACTATAAGTATCAAAAGTATCGATTTTACAACGCAACGGTCATGCTCAAATACTTTTCAAATAACACGGTTTTTTTTAAAATTCAGGGAACCAATCTTTAACTTATCTATGAATTCTATCACTTATCACAACATCGCCTATAAAAGGGAAATAATGAATACCTAATAAGTAAATTTATCAAAAGATTGTTCATATTTTTTTTCATAATTAAAATACATATTATTTTAATCGAGAAAAAAATACTATTTATCGCTACTTGATTATTACTTGACTACGGACTGGACATAAATCGATTTCATCGCCAGATATGTCTTGAAACGACGTGTTGGGATCTAATGAAGCCTTTTGTTTGTTATTGAAATCCGCTATTAGGTTCTTTGTTTTTGTTTCTGGGAATCGTGTCGGAACAAATAATTCGTCTAAAAATGTAGTATATATTTGTTATTTTTAGTGGACCATGTTCTTTCAAAACCGTGTATATAAAAAGCCTAAAAAGAGTTGAGTGTAGTTTCAAATATATATTTTTTCGATCGTAATACAAAGCTACAGCTCTTATCGAAGAACCTTAAAATATCATTTTTTTCTGAAACTGGACATTAAAAAAGTCGTTACGTGCGAGTACAACTTGATTGATAGCATTATTACTAAAATCGTTTTGACTTTCAGATACCATAAAAAAATACCCGTTAAATGTTGCTGCAATACGAAATTCAATATGCATTTAAATTTTATTGATCGTTATTTCGTTCGTTGCTATTAAATTTCTAATGCAGAATCTGTCTGTCCATGTATGAGATGAAACTTTCACCGAAACACAATCGGATCTATAAAATCTATTATTTTTTTTCAATTTTACAACCACGACTTCGTTTCTGCCTCACGTCCATTTATTATTGAATTTGAATGGACAGTGAAAAAAACATGAAACATAACAATTTGCAAACAAATATGCTTTGCATTACTCTTTCGTATTTGGCAGAACCTCTAACAAAGTAAAATATCTATGTAGAATTTTTTTTAAACCCTCTCGAATATTATCGATTTAGTATTAACTTTCATTATAATGTTAAACATACCAACATAACTTATGAAGTCCTTGAAAGGATTGTCGAATAGTATTGATTGATATTTCGGTACCTTTATTATATTGAAAACAAGTTCGCATAAAATATATTAAGATTGTACAATGAGATGAGGCTAAGTGATAAAAACATAATATGGTTTGTGTGAATGCATAATCGGCAAAAGTGCTTAAGCGACTCAATTAGGTAAATTTCGTTTTAAATCAATAATTGTTAAATATCGCCTAAGGCGTCAATGACAATTTTTTTAGAACGTTATCTTATTCGCTTGATCTTTTTTGTGCTGTGCATTTTAGTGTTTTGACTTGTAATCGTTTGTTTCACGTGGACCCCGATTGAGAAACGCTGATAGGCATTGACTTTATATTAATATTTACTAACCTTATTTAATGAATTACTTTATAAAACTTTCTACGAAACGATTTTCTACCTAACACGGGTCGATATTTTCATGCGCTGAAACTTTGAAAAATATAAATTCATACGGTACACATAAGTGTGTTGCTTTGGAAGGTAATGTTTTTTTTATTATCAACGTATTCGAAAGCTGCTTTTTCTGTTTCTTTTTTCCGTTTTAAATTCATTACAATTTGATTCATTTTCGTTAGATAAAATTTGTTTCCAAACAATTTAAAACTCTGTATTTATTTCCGGCATCGTCTCCCTCTTAGGTTTATGTCGTCGTAGTTCATTACTCATTCTGTCCCTCCATGTAGCATTTTCGTGTTTCGAGTGAAGCCGAAATAATAAAACGATTTCGTAGCCGACGCGTATCGACAAAATTGCGTACGAAGCTTACTTGTATAGCCTCATCCCTTTTTTGCTATCGCATGGAAAAAATAATAAAATACAGCGTTATCCGACACGTCAAGGACGCTGCTTTTTTATTATATTATAATACTTTTATCAGATGCCTGTTCGGTCAAGTTTTTTTTCTTGTACTTCGCAGGAAATAAATCTGCGTGTGGTATGCGCCCTTGACCAAGAGTCGCTCTATTTGACAATGAGGGTAATGCAAATTGATTCTTTTTTTATCGTTTATGCCTTGTTATGTTTTTTTTTGCACGAATATATACTTGTATGTTGTTTATGGTATTGAGCGGGGTTTTTTTTAACCTTATTAAAACCGTCAACTTCTTGGTGTTTGCTCTTTAAACAGATCAATCATAAGAAATGACGAAACTCTCAATCAACGACCCGACCGACAGAGAAGACGGATATATGGTAGATTGTAAGTGGATCGTAGATACCCATATTGTTAGCATATAATTCTATTAATTTAAGCATTTTAATTTAAAATAGTTGCGTTATAGCATTTTTTTTACATTCATTTTATATATATTTTTTAATTTTACTACATTACATACAATTCATAAATAACAAAGCATTATGGAAAATACAGAAACATATACACTATCATAATTCAGCAGTTACACTTTGTAACTGGACACCGAATTAATTTAAGAGCAGCACAACCAAACTCATGATACAATTTGGATCGGGCGACACGCTTTGTATGTTTAATAGAGTTGTCAGCTTAATTATGTGGCCATATCATCGAAGAAAAAGACCATAGACAAAATCTTGTGTGGAATATTTGCATACAAATGTTTTCTTAGATGATTCGTATAGGGCGCTAGAATTGATAACTACCCTCAGACATTTATAATCAACGAAGAGAAGACCTGGATATTCGAGTGGTAGTAAGTTGGTGTCGAAAAATGAAGAGCAATGTGGAACATTTTCTAGGATTGCGGTCATGCTTACCAACATACAAATTAGATTATATGATAACTGTGGTCGTATTGTGAGTTTATATTAGACACATCAAACGGAAAGATTTTATCTGTGGTCTTAAATAATAATCACCATTACGCCCACGCCGTGTGATGTTATTGACAACGTGAGATGAATTTGGAATTATTTTAACTTTAAGTACCAAATTATTCCCACGTAACGTCCTTGTTAATTAAAACATATTTTTTGTTTATGCACTCGCACATCAAAATGTGTAAGAGAGAAAATTTTGTGCACTTGAAGGTATTTTAATAACTCCGCTGTGATGTAAAGATTAAATAAAGTGTTCAACAATATTTTATCAGAATATGAATTGTGAAGCAAATGGAAATTTCTATCAGTCTTCGTTGGAAATTTAATCTTGGAATTTAATGGAAATTCTCGTCTTCCTTGCCGTTTAATTTTCTTTACATGGATTATGATAGATACTATGTAAAAAAATTTAATCAATATATTGATATCGACTGTAGAAAGGAAAAAGGAAATAACCTACAGTATTTTCAAAACAGCTTTTTTTTGATAATCACAATGTATACAACTTAATACATGTTCTATCAAAAGGATGTAGGCTTCAAATGCCGAATCAGTATCTAAATTTAGCATAATCGTTTGAAAAAAGAAGGGCATGTGGAAATTGCAAGACTTAAAAAAGGTTATTCCTCAGGTGTACTTCTTGGTTGTGAATATTTCATAATTTGCCTACGGCCCAAAATAATTATAACACGTTTTGTGTGCCTCCTGTAATTTTTTTATTTGTGGGTTATGTCTTTTTTCTTTCCACAGTCGATATGATCTTTTTACGAACTTAATCTTGGTCGTCTTAATTAACCAAATAAAATCTGAAAATTTGTTGATAACCATCAAGAAACAACCATCCGCATAATTTGTATTCAACTGTAATATGAGATGCAAATGCTAGCATATCTTGGAAAGAAGCAAAAAGATTGGCGGGTGAGAAAAAATGTGAGATTAGATGGTCTTAGCCATATACGCCTCATATAGAGCGGGTAATATATACAAAGAAAGTATATTTTTCTTATATTTCAATTGATGATGAAAAATATATATAATATATGTACATACAAAAATATGATATAATATTATTTTTGTTTTTGATATCGTGCTAACGGTCTATTTGTGTCTAAATTTGATTGATCTAAATTTCGTACCTCCCGTATACTAATGTCAATTTGAAATTATTGTGTTTTGATGGGTTATTTTTTGCGCGGGCTTTTTAGTCTTTTCCATCGAGAGAGTTGGGCAAATTTATGGCTGATTTTCATAAACCTATAACATCATTTAACTATGTTCGGGTTAACAATTAATTCTTTAACGTCGCTCTGACTAAGAAAAAAAAGTATTCTCCGGGTAGGATAGATTTGGGTAACATATTCTATAATTATTAGCTTGTAATTTGTTTTAACAATTTACTGTAGTCTGTAATGTAGTTTCAACTTTGTATGTGGCGTTTCCATCATAAATTGAAATTTACTATCGGTATTTATAGCAGCTTAATCAACGGTCGACTGCAAATTAAAAGCTCTTTTTTTTTGTAATAAAATATTTTATTTTCATTATTTTATCTATGCAGGGCATCAGAAAATAGTAATTTACTATCATTAAAGATATGTACATTTGAGTACCCAATAAAACTTTCACTTTGCTGATAGTAACTGTTAAAATCTTATATCTACTGATACGGTGATAAATCTAGCAACAATAATTAAACATAAATTTGATTATCATATTAGATATGATAAATTTTCTTCTGATTTGCAATATGTATCTGAATTAATATTTTATCTTATCAACGTTGTACATACAAAGTACAGTGCACCATTTTAACGTAATTAAATATTTAATTTTCTCTAAAAATATGTTAGACGGACGTTGAATAAAAAGTGTAATTTTTACTAACTTGATTGATTGATCAGGAGTTTTTTTAATCATACGCCTCGTGTCACCAATGGCTAATAGTCATAATTATTTATCACCAGGCGGACTCTTGAAAAATAATGGAATCAAAAATCGTATCTTAAGTGCAGTTTGCTCTCAATTTATACATTGTTGTTGGCAAATTTTCCTAAGTGATTATAAGAATTAGTATACGACTACTTATTATAAAAGCTACATTGCACTTTATCTTTCTTCCATATGCTCTTTATCTTCAAAACACCTCATCCCTATACATATAACATTTTATTTGTATCGCTGTATGTGTAATTGTATACCAAGCGTCGTTCACATATTCACCTAGGCTCAAAAATTCCCGCTCTTAGCTGGTCACCAAACCAACATGGACACAACATTTCAAAGATTCTAGAAACCCGAAACGATTTTTCACCTATCACTAGTATTTGATTCTGCAGGCGTATACCGAAACTATCTACAGGACTTGTAGCCCGACAAAACTAATTCGGAAAATGTATTGAACCGTATGTGCTTGAATTTTCTCTCGTCTACGGGGAATTTATCGCCATCTGAAGCAATATCGTTAAACAATATTACAAGCTCTTCCCAGCGGCATTACCATCGGCAGGATTGGCTTTAATACTTTCGCAAGCATATGCAAATGTAATTATTTACAGAATTCGTAATGGTTTTCCAAATGCGTGAAAATGGTGTTGTATGCGGAATAGCTTTGTTGTAGATTGTAGAATGATCTTTAAACTTTTCAGCATTCATTTATTAAACAAGGTGTCGTGAATATGTTAAGTTCTATTATGTCGGGTACTTGAACGAAACCGTGGGTTGGCCTGCCTCATTGTTCCTGATCATTTGTTGTGTTACCTACTCCATGTTTTATGTGGTCGTCCGATACTATCTGTGCCGTGAAGTCTTAATTTTTAAATGCGCGTGCTCTTTGTGTTTTTGTGATCTTTACATTTCGTCTCATCCATTCTACCATTAAAAATGGGAGGTGTATCGAGAGTAATTACCAAACTTCTAGCACTATCATTATATTTTTTCATATATTTTTTTTTAATTAAAAAAAATTGAAAGTCGCATGAGATTAACTCAAGGAGAATTGACTTCACAAACAGATCTTAGATCTCAAATTGAAATTGAAAAAAATCCAATTTGCCATTGACCTTACCGGGAATCGAACCCAGACCCACCTGATCGGTAGAGCAAGCTCTAACCAACTAGACCACAGCGGGCGATATATCTTACTCTATCCAAAAATGAGAGTTTTTTGATCGACTTACAAACAATGAGTGGTCGAGCGGTCAACGTCGTTGACTTCGGTCACGGAGGTCACTGATTCGAATTCCAGTACGGACAGTTTTTATTAATTGATTTATGGATTCTGTCTAAAGGCATGTGATGTCGTGTATTCCCTCCCGTCAGTCCTATCCTAAAAACGGGCGTAGCGAGAGTGATCAGCTAACCACTAGTCATGTATTAGTCATATCATTTAAAAATAGAGGTTGAGCAACTTAGTATGAAACAGTTCTCGTAGAAAAAAATGATAAAATAACTCCATTACAAGGAAATATGCTCTGCATTGGAAGCGGGCATATATATATTAAGATGCTTCACTGATTGTCCACATTCCACACCGAGAGTGAAAATAGTTTTAAAAATCTTTGATTTTTTTAATTTTTTTATTCGATAAACTTTTTAAATGTATCATACCGTGCCGTAGATATTATTTTTATTTACCGTATTATATACGATTTTAGTAGTAACGACACTTTTGTTTTCGTTTTTCTGATACCGTACTGTGGCCACAGTTGGTACATAATAATGATACAAAAGAAAGATGCAGGCGTCGAATTAGATAGCAGCATAAATTGGCGTATTATTTGGCTGAATTTAATCGTTGTTATATTATAGTTGACGTTACTGCGTACGTGCTTTTAGTCTCGCACATTTTAACACAAATTCGCTTCTACCACACTTTTTCACCAGCTCCGACTGGTTAGTGATTAATAGAGCAGCTTGCATTCAGCCATTATTGCTCATCGTAGGAAATGTAGAGAAAACTATAATATATAATATTACGTAGGAATGCGTGTTTAAGTGATTTGTTAACTTTAGAATTTTAATACGTTGTTGGTGAAGCTTGTGAAATAATCATTGAACTCGTTGAACAAATTATGCCCTGTAGAATAATAAATCATCGATCGAGATGCAACGCTCGCATTTTATTATCCGACACCACAACCTGTTGTTAATACATTTTAACACCTGTATTTGCACCAAACGTCATGATTTAATACTTAAGTACATATTGTGTTTCTCATTGCCAAGCAAAAGTAATTAATAAAAAAAATGTTTTCATTTTAGCCGTAATGAAATTAGTTTTCGTGATTTCAATTATTTTGATGGATCGACGCGTATCTTTGTTATATTAATTTTATTTTTTTGGTGGATAATTGGTACTGAAGTGTTGTGTGGGATGTGTCAGTCCTTCGTGTATTATACTAGCGGTCGGCAATGTATGGTCCGCGGGAAAATTTTGTTGATCCGTAGATAAATCTGACATTATTTTATGATCTTGGTGCATTTTTAGACGCATTTGATCACTTTTTATTTTAATATGTAATATTCAACACAAATGTCCAGTAAGTGGTCCGCTGGATAAAACTTTTGAATTTAGCTGTCCGTGTGCCCAAAAAGTTTGCCGACCGCTGTATTATACCGTAGAAGGGTGATGGTTAATTTTAAAAAATGTTAGATATATATAATACTATATGGAGGCAAATAAATCACATGTTCATTCGACTAAACTGTTTTCATAATAACTAAAATCTATGATTGATCGAATTGGAATTTACTTAGTTGATCTTCATTGTAATACAGTGAAAAATAGTTCTGATGGCTTCATAAGCCGAAATGGCTTTCAACTATATATAAAATAATATTCACATTTTTTAAATATTTGACTACACAGCGCTTATTAAAAACAAACTAAATTTTAATTCGGAACCTTATAATCGATACAGTATAAAGTTCTTATCGCTAGATCAGCAGTCGCCAACCTTTCGGACTTCGCGGACCATTAAAATGACAATTTTGAATCCCGCTGACCACATTTTTTTTTTTAAATATACACATTTTAATTAATGATATTTAAAATTGTTTAAAAAAACAGTATTTATTGTGGTAATTATTTCTTGCTGCATGTTTGAAATAAGTTTATGGGTTCTTTGCTCTGATGAAATTACTGCTCCAACTCTGCGGACTACCGGCAGGTGACCACTGCGCTGTATGTACTACAATGGCCGACGTTGATTCGTATTAATGTCCAATGCAGTAAAGAAGCAAAAAATTTCCGTCTTCCGACATATTACGAGTTTTGTTGGTTAATCCGTCGCGAAATGTTTTTGGTAGCCGAAGAAATTTTTATAATACCATGCGTTCAGGGACAGGCTACAATCTAAACAAATGCGTGTTAATTTAAAATTGAATGTGAGTCAAATTGGTGTCACTTTTTGGTTCTGAATTTCTAAAATTCATGTAATTTTTTCATTCGCTTTTTGATTATTTATGTATGAAAAATAAAAGCTTGCTGATTATTCATTTCTCAAATTTTAACCATTTTAACAGTCTCAATATTGATATATGTCGAAATGGTTTTCATTGTGTATTTAGTATATATCAATTATATTTTGAAACTTTTTATAAAACTTTTTTTGAAACTTTTTTTATGAAACTTTTTATGAAAAATTTACTTACTATCATTAAAATTGTTTGTAAATGGGCATCTGTTAATATGATCTGTATTGCGATTATAAATACTTCAATTTCAAAAATGCTTTTTCACATTGATAAAGACTTCCAAAAAAAATGTCCAATGGCATTTGATTTTAATTGAATGTATGTATCTTTCGCAAGATATTTAATGAATTTGACCAGAATTTCAAGAATATTAACCCGCAGGCCGGATTTGGCTCACGGGCTGTAGGTTGGCCGACCCCTGATCTATAAGAGAGCAAAATTAAATTCCATCTCACATTTACGCGATAGTTTTGTTTGCATTATATCTAATATTTATTCTGGACAAATTCCAATGTATCGGCTCGACCATTAAATCTACAATACAGTTTGTATGCATTCAAAAGATTCTTGGTATATCAATCAGTAGTTTAAAATAAATATGTTTTGAATGCAGTTCGTTTTATTTATTTAATTTGTCGTCTTCGTCATCAGTCATCGGTAATGTAGCGAAGATTTTTCAATTTAATTGTTTTTTTTTTTACAAAAATATAAATAAATCTTATATTACATGAAAGAGGTTTTGACTGTTTTGAACTCTATTCACACGAAGTCAGTCGCTGTTGAATCTGGCCGGCCTCCACATTAGTTGATTCGTATACAGGAATGGCAAACTTCATTTATTTAAGAACAGAACGTTTTATTATGATTGTATTATCATAAACTTCGCTCTGGAATCTCCCGGTGAAATAAAGCAATCAGATGATACATACGTAGTTCTTGAAATACAATAAAACAATATTTGATAGCAAAAATAACGTCTTTGAACACACACACACATATATCTAGTATTTTTATAACCCAACCTCTTATTTCATATAGGGAAACAAATGTTAGAAAATTGCTAATACGTGGCATCATTTCATTAGTCCAATACTAGAGATCCTTGTTCAATAGGATATTTTTAAAAATATGATAGACTTACTTACACTGAATGTACTTACGGTTAAAAAATAAAAATAATAAAACATTTTTAGTACTTTTTCCACATAGAATTTATTAGATCAGGACCGGTTTCGCTCATGATGAGCATTATCAACTGATAAGAAAAAACAATAAAACAGTGATATTTATACAAAAGTTAAGTGATAAAAACAAGGTATGACAAACAATTGGTATGTATTTTACTTCAATTCTTTTCCTTGTATATTACTTCAATTCTTTTGCTAGGTTGTAATACCAATTGTTTGTCATACCTTGTTTTTATCACTTAACTTTTGTATAAATATCACTGTTTTATTGTTTTTTCTTATCAGTTGACAATGCTCATCATGAGCGAAACCGGTCCTGATCTAATAAATTCTATGTGGAAAAAGTACTAAAAATGTTTTATTATTTTTATTATAATGCCATTCCACCAAGTATTGACAGTGAACACCTTAAAAGTACTTACGGTTGACATCTTCCTAGTTAAACGGGAGTGTGAAATCCTCATTATCTCGATAACGAATTGAGAAATTCTTCCCTGATTCTTTGTATTCTTGCAGTGGCGCTACTTTTGGCTTTAGCGATTTGTATACGCAAAAAAATAAAAAAGGAGTCTGAGTCCTTAGTTCCGACTCCGACTACACAACCCTGACTGTCATTTTTTTTTCAAAATTAAATATGAATAAAAGTTGGCAAGAAATTGTAACCACTCGGCAACGAAAACGTCGTATAGTAATGTCATTATTATACGTTATTTAAATGAGTAAATGGTTGAAATGAGTACTATGATCAGTAACCAGCCACCGAGAAGAATATAATGCAGTAAAAAAAATATGTTTAAATATGGTTGCTTTTGAATGAAAGTATGAATGATTTCAGTGCTATAAGAACTGTAGAATTTGCTTAGTTTAATTACCGTGTAAATGGGCGGTTTGCTGATGTAAGAATTTGTGTGAAGAAGTGCGAAATCTCTGCCGTGACGTTGGCCGTATTTGTTTTGGCATCACACTAAACGCAGTGGAGAGAGGCGATACTTTATGCACCCACGTCCGAATGTTGCCAACTAATATTTAAATGACTCGCGTATTTTTATTTTGTCGGAAATAACTAATTATTACCAAAGAAAAATACGTCTTCTTGGCGCTACAGTCCGGGGTGAACCTTGGCCGCCTTAACCAATCTCCTCCACTCCACTCGATCATACGCCCTCCTACGCCAGTCGCTGACCTCCAGCACTCGCAGGTCCTGTGATATCCCATCCATCCAGCGAAGTTGTGGTCTTCAAACGCTTAGTGTTCCGTCAAGGTAGTGAATGTGAGACATTTTTTTTTGTTTTACATTCATACATGCGAAGAATATCTATACTCTAGTTCCATAGAACGATACGTCAAAAATATGATGTTTTGAATTATACTACCCATTACACTCGAATATCTCTCTTTTATAGTTACACAACAATACAACTAGAAAAAATAACTGGTTTTTTCTCGGTAGGCAGATTTTTGGATATGTTAATAAATAAATATTTAAGAATCTTCTCTCAATTCCATATAAATGCATCTCGAAATATTATGTTATGGTTTTGTCAATGTTTCAATACATTTAAATTAAATTGAGATACATGATTATATGATTCACTAAAAAGGTGAGACAAATAATTTATTAACACTTTTTTAAAACTCGGCTTAGATGTATCCGTATCTAAAAACTACCAATTTCTAGTTGTAGCACTATGGAACTAAGCCATCGATATGTCCGGCCCTGCGTGTTTTAACAAAGCTGTCTAGCTCCCCGTAGAAGTTAGCTCAGGGTTAGTCTTAGAGCTACGCGTTCAGGTCTCTGACCCACACGCCAAGACACAGGTCTTATGAGGGTTTTGTAAAGCTGAACTTTTGTATTTCGTGATAAGAGAGAGGATTCGAAAATTAATTACTACTGTCAGTTAACCGTAGTAACATAATATTTTTTGATATTTCAAAAAAGAATACACTGCTAAAAATACACATAAAAAACCAAGCGTCAATTTTTGTATTTCTTAAATCAGATAGAATCGATTAGAGTTTTTAACCGATATTAACTATTATTAACGTCATTCTACCGAGAGGCTGCTGTACTTCTCTTATGCAATAATTAATTTATTTTTGGCCACCATTGACATTAAGATATATTTAAATCTGGCATGAAATGTTCATATCAGATCTGGCAACATTGCCTACGTCTAACGTAATAAAACGCGGAGAGTTATCTACGTTTGTTCTAATGGACACTGCCAACTATTTATTCAAATATTTACGTTCCGCTCGCCAAACAGATAAAAATGTCGATTTAATAATATTATGTTAGGAGAATTCGTGCTTGCGTATGTGATAGGACAAAAAAACTCAAGGCTTGACGTGTATGTAAATAAATGGTATGCAACGAGCAAAAACAGGATAATTTACGTTTTCTCGGTTTTTCGCACATTCTTAAAACAATTCAACACAAGAACACGCGTCATCTTTCCTTCTTGGCATATCACACTATTACGTATTATTAAATTCAATCAACATGCTGTGTTTACTTTTACTGATCTGACAGTTTGTCCTTTGCAGTACTTAATGACTTATGTAGTTACTCAAATTAATTTAATAAAATAATTAAACCGTCGACCTTCTGTAAAAAAAATGTTGAATATTTGAGTTACAACCGTATCGTTTTCGTGATTTTATTGCCTTAAGATATGTAAACATAAGAGATTTCCGCTACGATATTCCATGTTACGGTTTTATACAAAATTATTACAAAGTATTAAATCCTTTATATTGTAAGTTATTAATTCTTCCCGAATGATTATTGAAATAATCAAAGGGTGCGATAAAGGTTGGGAATGTATTCATTCACATGAGAGTTAAATGTAAGTACGCAATTACGTTATAGTATAACGTTTAACTTCGTGAGTGCTAAGGACGTATGTGACAACTGCAAGAGATTTTTGGATTCCAACTTCAAACGCAAAGCGAGTAAATTGTTCACATAAACGCTGCGGTAAGTATACGATAAATTAAATTTATTTCATGTAATAAAGCTCTTGCAATCCCTTAAATTCGTTTTATCTGAGAATATTTTTGGCGTATTGTCTACTTTATTAAATTCAGCGTCGTCGGTTGAATATTAACCTTGCTTTGCAATTTTCTTTTATAATAATTGACAATAACATTGAACAATGGACTACAAAAATGGCGTTGCGCCATTTACAAACAAAATAAACACTTTTAGATGTCGCACAACCAATTATGCTTCAGATCATCTGTATAGTCAAATTTAAGAAAAAAACAGATATTGACCAGCGGATCCTATATCATACGGATACAGACCATTTTGAATACGACGGACCACTTGGATGTTTTTTTGAAAAATGTTGTACAAACATAAATACGTATATGTACTAACAAAAATGAAAGTTCCCTTTTTTAATCATGACATTCTAAGCTCCAACGACGTTACTGCAACAAGTCGGCATAACACCAAAAATTTATTGCGGATAACCGATTGACACATCGGCTTAAAACTTAATTTCAATAGTCCATTGTTTATGACAAGTTCTTAGTTAAATGTATACAATTTATTCGTCAGTGTTTTCATTTCATTTTTTAACGTCATTAGAGGAAATGTCGTAATGCAAATGACAGATGTCAAATTAATTCTGCTTTTTTGCGATAATTTTATTCCATTCAATTTATATTAATTTATGATTAAAGTACGGTTTTAAAATGACGTAATTTTCCATATAAAATATGTATTTCCTGCTTATAAATTGTGTGGTCAAGAATAGACCAAATAGTAAGCTAATCGCTCTCTATAGCTCTCGATTTCGAGATCGGATAAGCGAGTCATCAAGATACCAGAACTTCAGAACCTTCACTATACGTTTGTAAGATTTCATCAATCGATTGAAAAATAAAAAAAATATTTATAGCATCGACAACTCGACTACGAGACTGAATAAGTTGCTACTTATTGATAATGTTTTAAATTTATTTATCAAAATTGATTTCTCTGTTTTAAACTGAAAGTGGTTTTCATTATTATCTTGTGATTTTAATATTATTACGAACATTATTGTGTGACATACTATATGCACAGAAAAAATGTTTTGTTTCGTACGAAGACATTATATTTTAATAAAAGTTACACTAGGAAAACAAGTTTACTTGGAAAATAATCAGACTCGGCCGGTGTGTTTGGAAAATCCAACTATGGAGAAAATGAAATAACAAAGAAAAATAACAATTCTTTTCTGGAATTTTCTTTATTTCACAACTATAAATATACACATTTATACTTTCTCTCTAGATTCCTAATAAATAATTGTATATAGTTTTCTTCTATTTTAATAAATATTCGAGTACGTATTCTCTATTAACCAAACTAGTGATACGTTACAGCATAGAAATAACATTGTTTGGACTAGTTTATTTGTATCCTTAGCAATATGTTTTACTGATTGTATTCTTAGGAGCTTTATAAGAAATATTTGGATTCGATGATTGTATAAACTAATTAGAATCATAATAATATGAAATACATTATAGAATTATATTACTCACTGTCGATCACTTTTAGATTTTAATAATCATTATCGATCCAGGACTCGCCTTTTCAAATCTTCATACTTTTAACCCTTCGAGCCAGTTTAACGAACGCTACACAATGTTCTTTTTTAATGTATATACTTTTACGATTTCATTAAGTCAACTTGATATATTCTATCATAATGATGTTTATCGTATTTTTTTAAAATCCATTAAAAATATAGTTTTTTTACATAGTTTGGAAAGATAGTATAGGAAAGATAGTTTGCAGATTTGGCACGTTCCAAAAAAATATATGAGACTATAATATATCCAAGTATTCTTGAAAATGACGGAAAAGAAATATATTGGATTTTATGGTCAAAGCTGTTTTACGTTTCAATATAACACCAATAAAACATCGGTCATTGATCAATATCATTAAATAAAAAAACTTGAAATCCATTGGTTTCAAAATTATTTTCTCAGAATGTCGCTAGAAACGGCTTTCAAAACAAAATAAACAATTTTTATTTTACAAAAATATTTATTTTTTGTTCATTTGCATTTGGACATACGATACATGTCTGAAGAGTTAAAAGACGTATGAACATGTAAAAAACAGGGCTGTGGAGTCGGTTTATATTGAAAAAATATTAATGTATTCATCATGTTAATTGGTCAAATGCACTAGAATTATTATAGTAACTAGAATGATCTGATGGTATACAGATATGTAAGTTAAACGGAGATGATTGAAAAAATCAATTCGGAGTCGAATGTTTTTAATTTAAAGCCAGAGTCGGTGCGGTTAAAAACATAATATGCACCAACACAACATGAAACAGCGTCAGTCATAACTATAAATTGCAATCTCGTAAATAAAACCGTGTATCATTGAAATTTTGGACAGTACAAATTAAACACACGTAACAAAGTCCGCTTGTATTCGGAAAAGTAAAAGAATTTCCCTTTTATTTTTGAACTCTAAAAAAGGGCTAATAATAATTAGTGGCTAACGTCACAGTTCATGTGTAGCGGCACTCGTGTCGGGCGACTTTTTTTTTACCTCCGTGGCTTTATAACGACATAATTAACTTAAGTAATCAAATTGCCCAACAAAACCGCAGGTAAACATATCAATAACATCTGGCAGCGCGGTCACCTCGGCATTTTTGCTCTGGATATTTATTGTTACACAGATTATATTGTTTTTGTCTTTGGGAAATCTATTTTTTTCCGATAGTCATATATTTTAAAGCAGGGGTTCCGAAACGTTTTCTTCAAAGGGACAATTTTAAAATCAAAAACTATTTGGCGGGCCAGCTTTTTTATTTAAATATTCTTGCCATTCTAGGCTCAAATTTTGTGGAGTGAATACGCAAAATAGTTGTCAGTTAATTTTTTATGTAATAATGCCCTTTGTAGAAAATATTTTTTTAAAAACATCCAATTAAAGAAGCCGCTTGGTGAGCATTTAACTATATTCGAATATAGCTCAAGTAAAAGTTCTTTGAAGAATTCTATTCAATTCTTATCACCTTATGGGGATTTTTTTTCATTAATTCCATTCAGCCAAGCATACAATGTCAACAATTTGGACTATTTTGTTTGAATACATATCATTAAATTCATTTTTCAAAAAAGAAATTGAGCCGCTCATTTTCCACGACTCCGACTCCACAGCCCTGTTTATCACGATGAGATGCTTTTACTCAATCAATTCTAACTGCATATTAACGAGAAGCGCATCCGGGTTACATGGACATAATATGCAGATTTAGCATAAATCTTCCGGAACATAATTGGCCTGTACTTTGTAAACCCCTGTTTTAAAGTATCTTTTTGTGCTGCATGGTTTCAGATTTTTTTTCAACACGGTTTTTCGATAAAACCAAATCTAAAATGGCATTGTATTGTTTTCATTAATTTGTCAAATGGTAGTATATTTTTTAATGATACAGTAAAACCCCCATTTACACTAAAGTCGGGACAGTGTATTTCGGGGTAGTGCAATTGGGGGAGTGAATCTCATACAAAATTAGGGATTTAGTCTTTTCGGCAAAAAATGAAAAACTAAGATTTCCCTTAGTTTTTCCGAAATAATATGGACGAAATATTTAGTTGCTAAGTGATAAAATGCAAAGCGTGCCAAAATCCAACACATAGACAGTCGCCTGGCTATATATGTGTATAGCCTGGCACGTGTTGAATACACAGGCGCTAGCCAACATTTGACTGTATGCGCCGCACAGACGACCGTCTCGTAGCAACGAAAATGCAATGAGACCGTGCAATTGGGGGATTTGCGGCGAATATGTCAAGCCCGCGCGTAATTCGGGGTAGTGTAATTGGGGGTTCCACTGTCCAATTGAAGTTCCTTGAATGCGGTCAACGTGGAAAGGTTTCCTAACCATGGTACAGGTCGCAGTGAGTTATCAAAATTATTATTGTATTAAAAACTGTTATTTTTCATTATTATTTGTTGAACTTTCTTGCGCAGACACTTCGGTATTGATAATGTACATGTAATATGAAAGGAAAATATGTACATGTTGAATTTATTTAATGCTGGTTATTTGTGCTCTTTTAAGTATCATATTTATATGTACTTGCAGACATTTGAAAAACGAAACACTTAAAAAATAAGCGACATGATTCAAAGAAATACAATTCAAACAATAATTTATTCGGCTCAAACGAATTAATTGTACGAAAATGGACCAACGGGAGATAAGTAATGAAAGTTAATTGGGTGGCTCCGAAATGAAATCTGGTCGGAGGAATGTGCGCAAATTCGACGCGAATTCTTTCCGCGTGTAATGAATAATTTGCAATAATAAAATGGGACAACGGCATGAGAAATTAGCGCTAACGACCTCACTATGAATTATTTTTATACACTTGCGAGTGCAGGGCTGTCCAAAAGTTATTTATTGTAATTAAAATTATCATTTTACCACAAAGTGATCGCTGCAACATTATTAAAAGTGCATGTAGTGCAACGATACAGTATATACATTATATGTGTATGCCTTTTTTATTAACCAATAAATGATCAATATTACTTACATGATTAATTACACGGTTTTCGAGTAAAACAAGAGACTGCTAAACCCCTAGGCTATCTTTACTTTAAAAGTGTTGTAAATAATCCACAAAGGTGGTATATGGCGCAGCGGTTAGCCTTGTTGTCAACATTTTTCGATCGATTTATCGATTTCTACTGGAAGGCATGTGTGTTATTTCAAAAATTCCCTCCCACCCCTTCAATCCCATAATAAATGGGCGCAGTGAGAGCAGTTAGTTAACCATTAGTCCTGTCCTAGCCGTATCCTTATATCCTTACTACTCTCTTTGAAAACGAGAGGTTGGGCGACTAAGTAACAAACAGTTCACGTAGAAACGCTTCCGTTGAGATACATCCATTAGGAGGCCATATGATCCACATTGGGAGCGTACATGGATAAAAAAACAATGTATAATATAATATACTATTGCAATTTATATACACAAAAAATATATATTACTGCGAAAGTATTTATTATGCGCTTAAGAGAGTTATATTAAACATGGTAATCTTACCCCATACATAGTAAGAAACACTGTTGATTTGCGAATGCCGTAACTTATAATCTTCGCGAATGCCGTAGGTTCATACAATTTTCTCAATAATTCACCGTATAATATAATATTCAAAGACTGTAATAGTCAACCGTGAAAATCATTTTTACATATACGTATATTATTCTTATTACGACAATTTCAGTAAACGTTTGTGTTTAATATTACGGTTGTATTTCTTACATATAAACCAATACATTTTTATCATTTTAAGTGCATTATGGGTGTCCATTACATTTTTATGCGATTTATTATCCATCAATATGTGGATTTGATGAGAGTTCAGGTTATATTTGAATCTAAATATTACCTCTGGTCAATTATTTGAAAAAAAAAAATGTTTGCTAAGTTACCAGTTATTGTGTATGGTTCCGTACAAACATTATTCCACTAAGTTATAAAAGGGTGTTGGAACCCATTAGCCTTCCAATTTAAGCAGTTGACGCATTGTTTTTTTTATCAAAAAATCGTAGGATTTGGTTTGCATATTGTAATGGGATTTACTTACTCGTGATATACAATTTGTTTTTTGTATGTTGATTTAACACATGCATTTAAATATTTCCAAAACATATTTCAGAAATAAACTGAAGCTCTCGATTTTTCGAGAAGTTGAATGTTTCTGTTTTCATATAAAAAACTGAATTTCTTTGAATAATTTGGAAATCTACATTGTGGCCACCTCTCTAGTTGAAAATATTCAAATTCCATATGAATTCTTTTTTAAAACTGATAAAATTCAGTCAACTGTATCTACAGTACTTTCGTAAACATAATTTTTCTTCTGAAATCGTTGTCATGCGGCTGTTATATGTAACTCTGTGTGTTAATGTTTCAAGTCATTAAATAAATATTGGTCGTAAAAGTATTTCAGTTTATCCACTTTCCAAACAATCGTTGCTTTCTTGAGAGTTGCTTTTGACGTGTAGATATTTAAAACGTTAATAGCGGCTGTAGTTAACAGCAATTTGCACGTATGTATGCAAAGCCATTAACTGCGACCACATTTTATTTTAGAAAATAAGTTGATTCATTTAAAAAAAGAATAAGTCCTTCTTGGCATAGCAACATGCTATATAGATATAGCATTCTAATGTTTATCTTAGAAAGAGGTTTGTCTTATTAAATCAAATTGATATTTGTGATAAATCATACACCTACGTGACAGATTCGTGTCTTACTACCTATGGACAGGCAATATAGAAGACGCGAAACGTCAAGCATTGAATATCTATGCGCGGATTTACATGTTACTTGAAGTAGACATGCCGGCACCTAGCGGCCTGGATTGCGATTGTATCTATGATGTGTGTGCCTGACAGTTTTCGATCATATACTAATAAACACGAATTTTCTTACTCACGCGATAATACAAAATGGATAATGAAAAATTATTATACAAGACTAGATTTACAGCTACAATTAAGAGATTTTGTTTTCTTGTGATTTTACTCATAACTGTTTCGAATTGGTATGATTTCATTTGAAAATATGTTCTAAAAACTGTGTGAGAATAAATTGTGTCTGAAACGTTAGACCCATATAGTCATGAATTTTTATTTAATTATAATAGATATTAATGGAATATTCACGAACAAAATGGATTAAAACTAAACATGCAACAACTGTTAATTGCTACTTTCTACCAACGGTCGTCACCAGTGGTCCAATGGTAAGAGCTTTACCTTAAATATCGTACACAGTCGAACTCGGTTCTTACGATCAATAGCGAGATTTCGGATTTAACGAGGAAAAATTCGTTGACATTTTAGTTTATGGTTTTCTCCATACATTTATTCACTTATATTACGAGCTACCTCCCGGGCATACCGAGCAAAAATATCGTCAAAATTGTTATTAAAACTGTTTATATGTCGATCGTTTAAAAGCATATTTAACCCTAAGGAATAAAATCCGACCGGGCAGTTAACTAGACAGATGCCACCGGGATCGGATTACGTTTATAACACTAGTTAAGTGTCTAAGTACTTATTGGTGTTTTTGCCGACAACATTGAAAGAATATACACGCATATGGTTGAAATTGCATCTGAGTACTTACCAGCAACTTTTTTTTATGTGACCTCTTCAAATAATGCATGTTTTCATGTGATTGGTATGTTTGAAAGAATTTAAATACAAATATTCTCTGATATAACAATCAAATTCAGTCGGTCGAATCTTCCTCGTAATAACCATGTTCGACTGTAGTTCCGTACAAGATCGATATCATATATTTTTTTCAATTGAACAATTTGATATCTCAGGGCTAATTCAAGGGTGTCAGCGATGTATTTTCTCCTTGATGAGTCGGTCTTGAGTGACATATATGTGAATATAAAAATAGCAATTTATAAATATTGATTGTTTTGGTTTTTTTTTTTATTTCAATATAATATATTGTAAAGCCTCGCCATTTGACATATGTACAAGTAAAATAAAAAGGTAACATTATAATATGTAGAATTCCTGCAGACTACGTACATACTTTGACGTTTTATTATTCTAATCAATGTCGAGTGAATACGAAAGATTTAGTATTTTTCCCTCCAATATAATGGAAAACCGTTTTAAAATGGCAACCCTCGTTGTGTCCCTGTCACGTCAAGTCTCATGTTGAGTGAGACGAAACTATTGGCATTCAACCCACATCCGTAGGTAGACGGCGTTTGAGGTGAAAAAAATATGCGTCCTTGACCCGCTGGTACATATTACTTTTTTTTTTACACCCAACTTGTAAAAATGCGTTACGAAAATCGGCTTTCCTCGCATTATTGCTAGTGCCAGAAAACTCGAATATTATTTATAATCAGTGATTTTTATTGAAAACAAAAAGCGCCGTAACTCAATTCTTGTCACGCTTTATTTTCTTATTCATGTCCGTTCTCAATGTGGATGATATGGCTTCCTAATTGTGGTATTTCAACAGAGTTTTTGTACGAGAACTGCTTCTTGGTTAATTTCTCAATCTACCCTTTTTTAAATAGTAAGTATAGAAAGATATGGATGGTACAGGACTCAACTAATCGCTCTCGCTTTGGCCTGTTAATTTTGGAATTGGAAGAATTGGAGGGATATGTTTCACAAATACCAACGCCTTCGAACAGAAATCTATCTTGTACATTCTGATACTGTATTTACTTTTTCGGGAGATCATGTTTTAAAATATTATTTTCAAACGTTTTTTTGGTATAAAAAAAAAATGAGAAAAGGTGCCGGAACGCCGTTCCTTCATGTAACATAGAAAAAAGCACTGTTAATAATGAATGATTTTAGTGGTTTAATTGTAGGTTTATTTTTTATCTACTATATACAGCTAAAACAAAGATTTTTTAGCTGCTCTAATGATTATTCGTATCTCCACCTATTTTCTAACCGAGAAAGATTTTAGTTAAGCCGTATTTTTAGCGCAAGAGTTTAAAAAAGGGTTGCCTATAGTTTCAACTTGCGTGCCTTTTTTGTTTTTTTTTTTGTTTTCTTTCGTTCTCAATTAATTTTGTTTTTGCGAACTTGACTTTCTTTGTTCTTTTTTTCCATAATGAATGCATAACGTGCTGTAGATTTCTTTTGTCCAAGGTAAACCATCGTTCATTAATTTTAAACAAACATCAAAATAATGTTATTCACATTTTGATTTAAATTAAAACACACTTATGTTGTTGAAACGTACAGCCTGTTAGAAACACAGATATTAATAACAATTAAAGTGTTACGGGAAGGTGTTGTTGTTTAATTTGGTCTGGCGCAGGGGAAAGCTTGTTAAAACAAAGGTGCTACAACCTACAGCGTGTAGTTCTCATTAATGATTGTGTGAATTTCACGTATAGCTTATCTCGCAGGGATTGCGATTCTGGACGAATATATATATATCAATCGATACCGGTATTACAAAAATTTTAATTTTAAAAAATAAACTCGTTTGTAATTATTCTAAATTTATTTGCTATGACCAAGAACGGTTTAACTCGTCATAAGCATTTTCAACATATATGAAAATGGTCATCATAATCGAAATCGGTCCTGACAAATAAATGCGTAAAAAGTAGGGTTGCGGGTCGTTAAGAAAAAAATATGATGACTATAGCTCAGTACACAACATTATTGTTTTTGACCCTAGTAATATGAATACACATTTTTTTTAAAGGACTCGAATTTATTAATTGTTTTCTAGCACGATTTCGATTAAAAAAGTCCCACAGCCCCAGTAAAAAGAATGCATTATTTTTTAATATAATACTTTTCCAACAAATATTGACAGTAAATTTAGTAAAAAAACAAAAATACATACATACAGACAATTTTATTTCTAGTCGCGAAAAGGATTTCCCTAAATTTTCAATACCGGTATTTGTATTTTTAAAACCAATATTTCAATGTTGGAAAAATGTTGAATTATCGGGATTCCGGTTTCCGTAATACCGGCATTGTAATCTCTTGTAGATCCAAGTCTGTTGCATCCTTTCCGTGTAATCAGCCCAAATGTACATATGTACACTTCTTCGCTTTATTTCAAACGAAGCTAGGCACCGGGATTCAATTTTATTAACATTTATTATTACTGCTATCTATCTGTTGGAGGAATGGAATACACATTCTTATCTAGAATAATGCTTCCACTAATTAATTCTGTAACCATGTAGTTCAGTTTTCGGTACAAATGATGATGCTTTGCTTCGTACTAATGTGCTATCTATAGTGTGGAAAATAAAAATACACTTCATTTTTTGATATTGTATTGATAATTAATTGTTTGAGATTCTTAGAAACTAAGGAAAGCCTTATGGAATTAATATTATTTTACCACTTTGTATTATGTTTTTTAATTATTATTAAATTCAATTTGATCGTCAGTAAATTTAAAAAATAAATAAAAAATCTTTTTTGTAGTTTAATTAATTTCTCTTAGTGATTATTGTGATCTTTTTTCTATAAATTTGCTACGGTCACATGGAAATAAGTTGTTACCAAATATGTAAAATATTTTGAGCTGCTCGTCGGGTAACATTATTTTTGTTTCTTTCACCCTCTTACAGCAAGAGCTTAAAGAAAAATAATGTTTTAGTTTTATTTTGTGAAGTGCTCCGTTCCATTTTCCTATTTCATACGGCAAAACTTTTAACGATGCCGAGAATCTGGTCAGATCTATACAGTTCTATATTTCCGATTGTTACTCTATCTACTACACACCATCGCAAAAACTTCTTTTAGTATTTGCCGGTGGACCGCTGCAAGCTTTTTATTGCTCGTTACATTTCCCTAGTGTATCGGGCGAGGTTGCGGCGAGCCCATTTTATCGACGAATTATTTATTTTATTTCGGCGGCCTGGTATGACGTATCTGTCTGGTCTAGTCGCGGATTACGAGAATCTATGCCAATCACTTTTCCGACTTTTCGTGTTTCCTTTCTGTATTCTTGTGTCGTAGTTTTATGGCAGGTGCATCGAATCTTTTTTGTTTTGCTTATAATTAAGTAATAAAGGGTCTTTCAATAGGGACGCTCGACCGTGCAGAATGTCCATCGTGGCATGTGCTGTGTGACACGTTGCGCCAACCTGTTGGAACCACATGTTATCGGTATTCATATTATAGTTCAGGCCACAAGAAGTTGGTTATCATCGATCTGTAGCGCTGTGCCGTTGACGGTTATGGCAATGCCAGTTTCGTTTTGGAAGAAGTACGGACCGATGATTCCGCCAGTCCAAAATCCGCACCAAACAGTGACTTTCTCGGGATGCGTTTGGTGCTGGTGTATATCATATGGATTGGTATCGCCCCAAATCCGACAATTTTGCGCATATTCATTCATTCAAAAATGGCCTCGTCGCTGAAGATGATGAAGACAATTTCGAGTTGTGTGGGCTCCAGCGAATTTCATTAATTCTCGGTGAAAGAATGTATTAATGTCGAGCATTTCAGACTGTATGAAGTTCGAAAACGGTTGTTAAATACTAGACTAATGTTAGGGTTTAGCGTGTTGACCGGGTATTGTCGAAATACAGCGATTGCTTCTTCTTCGCGAAACGAGAACCTTGTTGAATAATCTACTGATCAGTAATGATAGGAAATGATATAATATAATACTAGATCATATGAAGCATACGAATCTACGAATCTAACTTACGTGTAAATGTATATTTTGTTATTTATGTATTCTTTATTAAAAACCTATACTAAGTAAATTTGAATCGTTCAAATTATGTACATTCACACAAGTTTTGTCACTAACGACCCGGGTTTCGCCTTTCGGCATCATCATGCGTTCAAGTGCACGGATGACTTGAACTGACGCTCAGTAAATAAATGTATCACTAAGTTTTAAGCCATTGCTGGCGAAATTGATTAACCCTGAATAATATCTAGCTGATATTTATTGTAATTTTCAATGATACCTCATTGAATGCAATGTAAATATTAATAAAAATTGTCTAGGGTCGCTTTGTACCCCGTCGCTCCTCGATCCTATTTTCGACGTTTCGGTACTTATGTGTTAAAAATTAAACTTTTAATTCCTTTGTTCGAGTACGTGGTTTTCACTCAAGAAACATCCCAGCGTACACTGTACACAGTTAGGTATTCCTTATATGAGATCCATTTGCTTCGCATGATGAAAATGTACCCTCCTTGAGTAATTGTTTTTTGTTTTCGATAAAATTAAATGAGTTTCGCACCTCTGTCTTGTGTAGACTCCTCGACCTCCGATGCTTATCATTCAATCACGTTTGTCTGCCATATATACCTACTTTATGATTAATGCGCGCTGTGGAAAACATCGAATCACCTTTCCGGATTTCTATTAGCCTATTATTTATTTTTTGTCGAGCAAGTGTGGTCCCCGGGAAATATTATCGATCACTTGGTAAAATGTGTTATAAAAATAATACATACCTACTATTATCATACACGCAATATTTCTTGACCTGCTCGTTCAACTGATATATTATTTTTTGTATTCACTGACTAATTAGCTTATAGTACTGTCTTTTTATCGATTTGTTTTAATGATTACTGAGTCTACACTTAAATAGTTATTGGAAAAAATATATCAAAATTGCATTGGCAGATATTAAAAAAAAAACACATTACATAATGCACAATATTGTTTTTATAATCAATTAAAACGAGCTGATATTTCTCTATTTATTCATAATATACAGTGTGATTTTTAATTGCGTTGTTATATAAATATTTTCGCACTCGTAATACAATTATTTCTTTCACTGCTGTGTTTAATTGAAATCACCTGCGAATCAATTATAAAATATTCATAATTTTCTTGTTTATTGTGTTGCCATACGATTTTCTTAGCGCTAACCGAGCAGCTTCAAACACTTCTATCTGACGATTGTTACGTGTTTTGCCGATTAGTCCATCCACCAAACATCCACACAAGTCGTCATCTACCGTCCCACTATGGGCTGGAGCATCAAGTTTTGTAACAACAATCGATAAATTTTATTATACGAAGATTGAGATTCTAAAATCTGGAAGGTAAAATATATTCTTTTAAAATACAATACAAACTGTATGGAAAAGTGTAGTTGACATTCAAAACCACCGATAGATTCTCAAATAATCACTTAGTGCAGCGGTCACCAAACTACGGCCCGCCGAAGATTTTCATCCAGCCCGAGAAAATTTCTGGATTTTTGCATAGAAATTATTCATATAAGAAATATAAATTTTCATGATTTAGTTGTGAATTCATGACAACTATTTATTTCAAATCATCAATTGTCATACAAATATCTGGTAGGGGACTCAAAGTGAAGGACGTTGGATATAAATTGGAGACGACTAACTGTTCGTTTACTCAAAAATTTCTCGAATATTCTCATTTATTGAAATTCTAAGAAGGGTAAACATTTGTTTACATTCTAATTATTATGTAACCACATAAAGTGAAGTAATATTCTGATTGGGTTCCAATAAGAATTTATCTGTCGTCCGGGCTCCTTTAGTTTTTAAAAAGTTGAATCCGGCCCGCTTCTCAAAAAGTTTGGTGACCCCTGACTTAGTGTCATTTCGTCGCAACTGATTCATATTATGTATTATGCTAACAGCTGATTCGCCTTTACTGTTCCACCGTATTAGTATTGACTTAGGTCAGCATTAAAACAGGAATTACACCATAAGCGCCAAAAAGCCCCTAGCGGGTATAGCTACCTTTTCCCGTCCACGTCTTGACTATATTTAAAACTCCAGTCATAGTTAGAATTGACAACGAATAAATAAACATGCAGTCCTAGCAAAAATACATGAATTTTCATATTATTATTTATATATCTTTGAATTTCATTCAACATACTTTACTCTGGTAATAATCTCTTATTAAACATTTAAATATTTTTGTTCTATGTATCGAGGTTCTTTGTTTATTGTTGAGCGGATTTGCTAATCGAAATATTATTTCTCTTCAGGTGGATCAGCGAGATGTGCCCGGCATCGATTGCGCCCACCTCGCGATGGACACGGAGGAGGGTGTCGAGGTCGTCTGGAACGAGGTTCAATTCTCGGAGAGAAAGAATTTCAAGGCGCAGGAAGACAAAATACAGTTGGTGTTTGATAACCTCACCCAGCTGGAGCACCCGAATATCGTCAAATTCCATCGATATTGGACGGATACTCACAACGACAAACCCAGGGTAAGCATTATTCTTCTTTTGCATGATTATTATCTTACCTATCAATTTTTTGAGCGATATGCTTAAGTATTTTCAATATTGCCGGTAAGTAGATGTACGAAATTTTAAACGTGTTTGTATTTTATTAATCACATCATCACATCATCACTTAATCTCTCTGTGTCTGCGCATTGTGCGTATGCCCTGTGCAAGACTGTACGAAAAATACCTTAGGCATGATAAATATATATGTATTGTAATAATAAATGCAACTCAGTTTGTCGGACTTTGAACCGCTTGGTCAACGTGGTGGTTGACTTTGGATACGGATCTAATCCCAGGACATTTTCATAAATGTATTTATGGAATTGCGTTCGACGGCATTGTCCGTGATGTCTCAAATTCTGTTCCAACCACTACATCCCAATAACAGAGCGTATCGCGAGCGATTAGTTAACCACTTTCCCGCCCTTATCACATCTTTCTATCCTTACTGTCGTCGATAAAAGAGAGATAGACCAACTGACTTGCAAACAGTTTCGTAGAAAGACTACGGTTAAAATAAGCTTCATATTGATCACCCAATTACTTGAAGTCGATACAGCGTTATTGGGATTCGCGTAATTGGGGGATTTGAGCTCGTACTCAAATTAGGCTTACGTTTTTTTTCAAGAATTAATATAATATTAAATACAAATATGGACGATATATTTAGTTACTAGGCGGTAAAATGCAGTCACCGACTATGCACGTCAACGTTTAGACAGCCGCCCGGCTGCGTTTGTACAGCCGCGCATGTGCTGAATGCACGCCCGCACAGCAACGTCAGTGGAATGCGTCAGCGCAATTGTAAAAAGAAGCCGAATATTTCTGGGATTCGCGTTATTCGAGTTCGCGTAATTGGGGGATCGCTGTACCGGTATTCATTTTTATTTTTCCGATTCTGATTATATAATATACAGTGGAACCTCGATCTACCGTTCTCTTATTGTTCGTTTTTCCGCATGGATCGTTTATTGTTCACAGTCCCGGAAAACACCCATAAGAACAATGTAAAATAATCCCGCATTAATCGTTCCCCAATTTACCGTTTTCCTCGATCTATCGTCTACATATTTCGGTCCCGTCACATATCGTATGCCGATTGACCGTTTTCGATGAATATTTCTCATAAATTCTGGTTGAGCGAATTTTTCTAGCTCAAAAGTCAAAACTGAAATGCCTAAATGAAAAAAACTAGAACTCTTCCTGAGAAACTGAAAACAATTCAAGGCGTTGAAAAAAATCTAGGAGAAAAAAACGAGTCGAAATAGCAAAAAAAAAATACTCAGAAAAGTACGTGATTTTGAACGGTATGTGACATTTAAGTGTCAAACTACAAATAGGCAACTTAGTATGTATTAAGGAAATAAAGAATAAATGTGTATATTCTTTAATAAAAAAAGTGAAATAAATAAATAAGTTAGTTGAAAATTAAATATTTTGGTATTATTTGAAGATTTCCCGCATTATTCGTTGTTTTATTACGGTCCCTTGGAAAACGTAGAACCGGGGTTTAACTGTAATACATTACAGTTGTTAGCTGCCTCAGAAATCAGTTTTTAGAATTCTGTCTTCGTAAATTTAACCATATTTTTATCACAACTATTACGGTTTAACTGCAACCCCCGTTTCAGTGAAATGCGCTATGAGCTACGAACAAGCGTCAGTTGGGTATCGTTTTCTTGGCTCTGAGAAATTACCTGCATTATAAACTTGGCTCGCAACAACGTATGTAATAGTTTTTAAACGCCATCCTAATTAATGCGCCTTATTAGTGGAGACGTAATAGCATTTAAAGCAATAATTATTCAAACGTTTTCAGTCCGCCGTACTCAATTAAATTTGACTACCAGATTTATTGAAATTATACCGTTTTCCGGAGGGTCTCACTCACTACGCCACTGTGACCTTGGAACAGCGAAGTTTTTTTTTTAGTATGTATATGTATTTGTATTAACCCTTTCTCTGCGATCAAATATAATTTATATCGCCTTAAGCAGCGAAAATATTAACCCTTTCACTGACTGACTATGTTGTGTGGAACAATTAGTAAAAAACAACTCAGTCCCTGTTTCGTCAATAAATAATGTTACGAACGTTTTTATAATATAAAACTTTTTCGCTGAATTTTAAATAGCTTTTAAATTCAAGGGAGGGAATAATAACATGCTAAAATCAAATACACAGAATAAACCTTTTATTCAATCTAAAAAAAATAATAACATCGCCCTCTGCTATTTTTATTCAATTATTAGTTGGTATTAGGAATCGCAATACTGTAGGAACATATCAATACTAATTAATTACTAAAAAAAAGCATGAAATAGGCTAATTGGGATTACAATACCAGGCGAGTAAATCGAAATTGGTGTTTTCTTAAATATTAACACACTTCTGGAATCAATCTTTATTTTATTTATGTTTTATGTTATCGAAACACTAGACTTACTTATTTTCTTTTAATACATAAAAAAAACCATGGATATCCTTCGCACAAACGCGGCCATTGGCTTACTTCACCTCTAATGGGCCTATATATAATATATACTTGAAGTTACACTGTGCGTATTCATGAAATTATCGAAACAATTTATATACCACTCTGGTGGCAGTTTTTGACGTTTTGTATAGAAGGAAATCTTCTTTAATATATTTCCAAGACATGTTTTTTCGTCTCTAGGTTTATCGCACCTAAAATATTGTTAGCTTTTAAATGAGCATCTTCGCGGAACGCTAATTGGCAAACGCTGGACTAACGATTCAATTAACATGCGCTTAAGCTGTCGATAAACAATAATCTGGCATCGTGTAATGGCAACATTATGAATAAATTAACCATATTATAAACATGCCTATGTATGTAAGTTTAGCTTTATTATTTTGTTCACCAAATATTAACTTACCTCTCTCTACCTGTGGTTTCATTTTGTATTAAATTTACATTGTGTACATGTTTATCCTTTCTCTAAGGTTGTTTATCAACTGACTGAAAAATAAACTGTAAATAACAAAGTTATTTTTTAATGAAGTCTGAAAATTATGTTATTAATCATGGTTATAAACCGCTCGTGTCTATCTTATTTCATAAATATTGGGGTACTGTTTTACCGGCAGTCATAGTATACATCGGTTTCAGGTGTTTCGGATGAGTGACAAGGAAAACTAAGGTTCATATTGTGATGGTTTGATTCCGTTGAGAGATTATTTATTATTAAAACCTGACGGGTATACTGTCGCCTTGCGTAAAAGTATAGTAATACAAAAAATGATTATATCTAAATTAAGTTGGAATCAAGGGTGGGTGTACGCGCGAGTCCCTTGTTAAATTTGACTAGACACCAGCGAGCCCTTTGTTAAAATTATTGAAGAAAAAATCAGATCAAATCAATACCTATCGTTAATTTCTGACATGTTTTTATTATCTACGACGGCTTTAGTAAAACGTTCCAAACATGGAATTAGAGCGAAAAGAATAGTACATATCTCTGCGTCAGCTTTAAAAGGCGGAGCCCTTGTTGACGTATTGGCAGCCCACTGCTGGTTGGAATAAATTTTGTAAATGATAATTTTTGACTCATTCTCTTTCAAATGCCAATTAGCTGTCTCACACATGAGTATTTTTAATTCGTTGCACACCCATGGCTTTCTAGAAGGACCTCAAACGTAGCTTTATGATTGAATCAAAATTATTTCTTTCATAGTTTTCATTAATTTAGTTTCTCGAACGTGATCGGCCTACTTACATGAAAAAGTTCGCATCTTGACTTACACATACAAACCCTTACTTAATCCGTGTCATTTTTTAAATGAACAAAAAAGTTAGCGGTTCCATTTTGCAATATTGCCATGTCGCCATTTTCTTTTGCCATTAATCGCACGATTTACGATCGTTTTTTGATCCGAACGCCCAACGGATTAAATGTCGGCTGAGGTTTCCATTTCGCAGCCCGCGCTCGAATTTATTCTTTCAATAATTATTATCCGGACATTTTTTGCGCCACTGCCAGTAAATAAATTTGTAACAGGCTGGTGATAATTGTTTTTGAACGGCGATCGAGAATTTCGATAAATTCGGTCAGTTTAATATATTATAATATATTTTCAACGAATTTGTCGCTCATATCGTAGAAAATCATTTGAATGCAATATAACAATATTAATCACTGTTTTGAACAAAGTAGAATAACGAAACTGTCAGTTTTGTATTGGCTTTATGAAGTTACATAACTAAAAGATAGAAATCTAACAATATAATATTGTACCTTCGTCTTATAAATCCATTCATGACTTCAACAGTAACAGCACTTAGTCCAGTGATTAAAAAATAAGTGAACCAGCTTCACGCCCCCCATACAAGATTAAAAAAAAAACACCTATCATCCATCAACAATAGATTCGACATTACGCATGGGTTGCGACATTCATTTTTTTCTCGATATAAATTATGACGATGAGTTTATCTACATTGGTTAAAATTGACATCACAAGCTCACAGCTTAAAAAAACATTGTAATAATAATTTCATATATACTCCCTATTATTACAAATCGTCAATTTCTCTGTCCACACAACTTCGGTGCCGACACGTTCTTTTGAATCATTTGAAAAGAATTTTTAAATAAATAAAAAAAAAACTCCAGTAGATCATTTATATTTAGATGTGATATGCGTAAGAGGCGTTTACAGTTACGTTTTGTCATCGTTTACATTTGGTTCCAACTGTAAAAAACATGCGTAACTGACTCTATAATTTTGAATAAGTGGTATTATAACCCTGTGTTATTTCTTCACTATATCAAATCCACCAGCACTGTTATCAAATAATAATGGACGCATCTAGAGAAAACACAAGATTTATTTTTTAACGCATTCTTCATCTACGACCGTGCTTCCCAACGTAGGGCGCACGGCCCCACCGGGGGACAATTTTAAAATAGTATTAGGGGGCAACTCAGAAATCATAAATACATATGTTTAACAAAAAAAAATGTTAAGAAAAAGACAGATTTTATTATTTTAAAAGAAAATGCTTTCCCATGTTTGTCAACTGCTGTGACCATGCAGCTTCGAAAAGAAATCATAAAAGTTGCAAAATAATTAATCCTCTAAAACAGTGCTTCCCAACCTGGGGTCCGCAGGTTTTTCGCGGGGGTCCGCGAAAATTTTCATTCTTTCAACATTCATTGTGATAAAATATGATCATGTGAAATTAAAAAAAAAATCGGGGGTTCGCAGATTATTGTTTTAGAGAATTAGGGGTCCGTGGCATGAAAAAGGTTGGGAAGCACTGCTCTAAAACGCTATTCAGCTTTAAAAATGTAACGGTGTGGTTTTGTGTCAATGAAGAAAAAAATACCTTATGATGACGAACATAGCACGAGAAAAATCTGCTTCATTTAGTCAATGATTTTTTTATAGAAAAACGAAGTCATTTTGATATTACAAACCGTGGAGGTTTTACGAATTATATTGGCTAAATTTGTACTTCACGTAAAAACTCTTCGCAGCTTACATCAGGCACAAGAGTCTAATTTGCATATTATTTTCTTTGGAGTTGTAAATGTAACATAGCATACATACATATATATTTACGAAAGTCAAAACTAATATTGACTATATGCATTTTTTTTAAACTATAAAATTTTGACACTATGGAGGCATGGCACAAATAAGGTTGAGAAACACTGATCTATGAGTTAACTGTTTTGATGATAAAGATATTTTTGTTGGTTGAAGTAAAACAGACTCCTTCCCTATTAAAAACTGTGATATTTAATAACATTATGTTCAAATCAATAGACAGGATTTTATTTGAAATAGCGTATAATAGCTAGATGAATGTATTTAATTATGATGCTTGGTGTTGATTTAAATATTAAGAATACTTTATTGAAAGACAAATATAATTCATAATGGCCTCTTCCGAATGACATGAATTGGCTTAATTTATTGTTAAATTATTTTCAAATCATTACTGACAGAAGTTAAATCTGTGTGATCAAAATTATATCACAATATAATTTTGCTCTAATGCCGATCTCTACAATTAATTAAAAGCTTATTCTACCAAATATTGCTGTAATTTTTAATGATATTACAATTCGTATTCTTTATTAATTAACCCAATTATAAATTGATACTCAAACTTTCATACTTGTTAATCGGTTTACTTGAACTTTGATAAGATATCATTCTTCATTTCTAAATACTTCTGTATAGTGAATAATTAATGTCATTCGAAAGTTTAAATTAAATTATACGTACTGTTGTTATTTTATTATTATCTTAATAATATAGTGTCTTTATCTAAGAAACAGTTTCACTGCAATGATTGCAATTATTTATTAGTCCATATCTGATAAAAGATACTGTTATACTTTTTATTTAAGTAATTGCTAATCAATTGCTAATTAAAATAGTAAATAAATATGTTATTAGTGAGGTTAACCTTATTGCCATCAGAAGTGTAATTACAATTTTAGAATAGTGAACGTCATAAAATGTAAATATATATTTTTTTATGGAAAAGCCCCGAAAATCAAATAAAGTTGTATTATTACTAATTGCGTTATATTAACACTCAAGACCCCGGCCCCGCACTAACGCGGAAATGGTCGTTCACAAGACCATTCATTGTTTATTTGTTTGTACGGCTCTTTGCTTCCGAGCCTTTTTTGTTTTAAAGAAATGTGTCGATTAAATAAAAAGATATGATTTTTTAAAGAAAAAACGCGCGAATCCGGCTGCATGTGCGAAATGTGCGGGTTTAAGCGTAAGCTTTGTCGCGAAACTGCCGGTTGCTTGAGTGTTAATAAAAACACAATATTTCTTTGTACTTCATTCCACTTTATTAATTAGGTTAGGACCGGTTTCGCTCATTGCAAGCATTGTCAACTGATAAGAAAAATATATAAATAGTGCTATTTATACAAATTTAAATTGAAATAAAAGGTGTAAGCAACTTTTAATTTTTTTTTAAATTTTAACCACTCTAAAGCTAACGACCCACCGGTGTGTCGCATACCTACTAACCACACACGCTACCCACCAGTGTGTTGTCATTATTACGCCGTCAATAAATATTGTTTAGAGTTTGCATCATTGAAAAAGGGTCCGACATCTCTTAAGGACTCACAAAATGAATATTAAGTTTTCCTTTATTAGTTTTTAGAAGATTGCTAGCTTACAGGACAAAAAACGTTATTTTTTTATAGCTGTTAACGGGTTAATTAAGACTAGGGGAAATAATTAATTTCATTGTGTTGCATTTCTAATGTCATTTGAATTTAAACACAGTGAAACCAAATGCAGTGGATGATTTTTATTTTTTCTCTGTGGTTGTATTTTTTTATATTCAAATTTAAAATATTTACGAGCAAACGTAATTTGTCTATGATGTAAGTTATGTATATTGAAAATAATTATGTAAACTAAAATATTCATGGTTCATTTTCTCGTTTCCAGGTAATATTTATCACAGAATACATGTCCTGCGGTTCGTTGAAGCAGTTTCTTAAGAGAACAAAACGCAACGTGAAAAGGTTGCCACTGCCTGCGTGGAAGAGGTGGTGCACTCAAATACTTTCGGCATTAAGGTATGTTGCTTTTTGTATTCTGATAAATGATTAATTTAAATTGAACATGATCGTTCGTGGATGCACTATATCTCAGTTCCGCAATTGCGCTACAAATGGCTGCTGGATATTACAAAAAAGTGAGTATAGGATTACAGGAATGCAATTCGATTGACTATTTTGCTTGGAAATTAAAATACACTAACACAGCTCTAAAGGGGCGAGGATGGTATTTTTTTTAAGTATCCTACATGGTTCTGAATTCTTAACTAAGTTATCTAAGACCTCAAAAGAAGTGTTTCAGTTCCGTAAAAATATGTTATTTATCATTCATCGCTTTGTAGAAGAAAAGTACAGGAAGATAAAATAGACATTGCATTTCTAATTAAAACAATGTGTGATAGTTATCCCAATGATTTACCAGTAAATTTATGATTCCTGTTCTAAATCACAATATTTCTCCTTATTTCAGTTATTTGCATTCCTGTTCACCCCCCATCGTACATGGGAATTTAACTTGTGATACAATATTTATTCAACACAATGGTCTTGTCAAAATTGGATCAGGTGAATATATGTTATTTATTGTTTTCACTAACTTTATCATTCTAATACTCTATGTTTTTATAACAGATTAAAAATATCAAAGTATTTTAGTTCTACAGTTTTTAATCATTTTTATTCGTTGATAGCTATTTCAGCTTTCGCCATCGTCAGAACTATTTTTTTATTATTGAAATGTCTTCATTTATCATATAAATTTCAATATTTTCTTAAGAGAACAAAGTTATTTATTTTAATTAAATATTCCATATTTTCCGATATCTTTTAACTACACTAGTAAGGCGTTGACCCCCATTTTCTTTTTCCACATTGTTTCAACAATCATTACTTACAGGCGCCCATATTGTAACGTTGTTTGAAGAGTGCATGATTAATTTTAGTATTGACAATATATGCATTATCTTGTTGCTATAAATTCTATTTATATAACGATAAATTGACTTTGTTGAAAGGTTATTGACAATAATTATTATTTTTATTGATCGGGTCATTGTGTCAGTCATTTAGTTTTGTTAATTTTTTACATTATAAATAATTGGCATATGTGCCTAGAAAATATTTACAGTGTAAATTTTTGTGACACTGAATCCTAGACTAAAAAAATATTATTGATACTAGTGACGTCTTTGTATAAGACCATCTTCAATATTTGATTTTTGATGTTTATTCTTGATTTTTTTTTCCAGTCGCACCTGATGCAATACATCATCATGTAAAGACGTGCAGAGATAATGTTAAAAATATGCATTTCATTGCTCCAGAATACGGCGGTATGTATATTTATTTTTTATTAAAATTTATTAATCTGACATTTATAACAATTCTAGATTTTGTACAAAACAATTAATAAAGTGAATGAATTATGTATGTCAATTATTTTTGAAAGCATTTAAATATATTTTGTGAACAATTGCAGCAGCAGGCTTGGTGGCGCCCGCTATGGACATTTTTTCGTTTGGGATGTGCGCCCTGGAAATGGCTGCGCTAGAAATCCAAGGGAACGGAGACACCGGATCAATTGTCACGGATGACAATGTTATGCGGACTGCCGATTCCCTGGAGGATCCGCAGCAAAAAGATTTTATCCATAGGTCTATAAAATTCCACTATCTTAATGTTCAACGGGTATCTTATTCATATTCGCACTCTCAAAATATGCAGCTCTCATATTTTTAATTAATAGATGCTTGAAATACATTTTATTGATGAAAGTCATTTATAAATATGACCAATAATTGGCGTTTTCCCCATTGAATTTATTTTATGAAATGATTAATGATGCTGATAAATTTTATTGTCTTGACCCTTAGTCAGAGGTTGTTTGTATTATTTTTTATTTAATTCCATAAAAAACATTTTATATTATTTATTATACTCTTATCATTCTATTTCAATATGCATTTAAATGTGTTTATTGAATTTTATTCAAAAATAGATAGTTTTCTGATTACATACTGTCAGTCAATGATTTATTTATGTTTTGACGTGTTGATAATATGGTCAATATTTTTTTTCTATTTCTGTATGCGATTAGAAATGTGTTTTCATAATGAGCTCATTAGCCGTGCGCACTATGCATCCTATTTCTCTGGGCTGACCATATTTCTTTGAATCATTCATCGTACGGGTGCGGAACTTTATAATTACTCACAAAATTTCTATTATCTCTCGTCATAGTCAATTTTGTAAGATCGTGTAAGATCGATATTACTTACTTTTACATAGCACTTTTTATGGTTGGACTTTTCACCAGGTATAAATACTTGAGACAATCTCCATAAGGATTCCTTCATTGATAACGCAATAAGTTTTATTTAAAAAATAATCAAAACTGATAATTGTATTGCAAAAGTAATCAAAATTCATATATTCATAACATTAGAATTACATACCAAAAAGTGGCATAAGCACTGTCAAAGAATATTACCAATCTCAAATATATCTGTGCTTGAAAGGAAAAAATAGTTGTCTTAAAAATCAAAATATGAGTTTAATATGTTATAATAACTACAATACATATATGCGTAAATAAGTAAAATGCAATGCCCTGTCTTATCAGCCTTGCTGAATTAGTAAATTCCACATTGAAACATCTCATTTTATATCTAAGATAACACAATTTTTTTACTGTCAATAATAAATCTATTCTTTTATTCTTATCCATACTCTAAATTTTAGAGTATAGATTGACCACTTCCCCGGCGAATTATTTTTGCAAAAATGCTCTAAAAAAACATATTTTTATTTTCTTTTAATTTGAAGCATATAAATATTATTTTTATTAAAAAAATTTTTTTTATGTTTTAACCCTTCAGTCTATTTTTTTATGTTTTTTTATTAAAGATTTTCCTCCTGAATTTTTATATAAAATATACGAATTCCACAAAGCTAATTCATATAAATTGAATATCGTGAAATTGTATGAAACACGTATTTGCGTGAACGCCGAAAATCGAACAACGATTTTTAAATGTTTATATGGGCGCGCTTCGGTTATCACACGCATTTGCGTGAGCGCCTAAATTGGAACACTTTTTACACGTATTCGTGTGAACGCCGGGGAAGTGGTTAAGAGTGTATAAACTTGTCATTCATTGTTGCTGACAGATAAAAAAATTAAATTTTGGCTCGAATATCGGTTTTGTGCGATGTCATGTACAAATGTTTCCTATAATTTCGTTCCGTGACGACCGTGGACGCGTATTTGAGTCTTTGAAAAACAAAGGTTGCTGGCCGGCGGACACATATATGCGTATAGGCGAAGTATCTGGAAGCTAAGAAAATTGAATTTTGTAAAGATATCTCAATTTGCCTACAAATTATATTGAATTTTGTAAAATTATGTTTGCGAATTTTTCGAAAAATTTTATTTCGCCAGGTGAAATTTTATAAAAAAAACATGCGGTCGTTAAGCTGTTAAAATATATTTGTTTACTAACTTTTATATAATATACATCAATGACGTATAGCTGTCAGTGTGACATTTGATATTTAGTCGGTTAAGTTTTCGTTCATAACAAATTTCGCCATTCTGGGATTGGAGGTTGTTACGCCAAAACTGCCAGAATCAGAGTCAGAATGTAGCCAGCGTTTTAGAGCATGAACCGTTGCTGACGGTTTGCAAACGGTTGGAATGTGGTTTTGACGTAAAAGAACAGAAATAACTGTCAAAGTCACAATCCAAACCATGTGATCGAAGCTTTGAATTAGATTCTAATTCGAAAACGGTTTGCAAACCGTCAGCAAACCGTCAGAAGTACGCAGACGAATACAACTTTTATCAACCATTCCAAGAGTGTGGTCGTGTATACATATCGGTCTGAATTTCACATGAAAGAATACTGACTTAAATATACATTGATAGTGTTAAATAAATATTTGAGTGTTTTTGTAATAAGTAACAGTTTGTGACCCTTGGAGTTACGGTTAGTCATATTTCAAGTAGAGGATGTTACATATAATAAAAAAAACTGCGCAATTCTCACTATGAACATCGCATTCTCCACAGAAAAGACAATAAAATTTTTACCATTTGAGATTTCAACAAATGTTTCTCTAAATGCACAAAAAAGTAAAAAAAGAGAAAACATATGCGTGATATATAAACAGATGGTTTCAAGAACCTTTAGTGCCTTTAAGGCAATCATTGTGAACCCTAATTCGCTTATTTAAATCTGAGAATGTTTAAGAATGTGTAAGAATGGTCGCATTAGGTATTTTTCTAGATTCTTTAATTATGGTAGTTGCGTCAATTGGTTTGTAGCTGGCATTATGTCACTATAAATTGATTTATTCTATGCTGACTAATTTGGTTCCTTACCCATTTTCAGGTGTATAAATAGTGACCCTCAAAAGAGGCCAACAGCGCGAGAATTGCTGTTCCACCCGCTTCTATTTGAAGTTCACTCATTGAAGCTGTTAGCAGCTCATTGCCTAGTCAATACATCAGGTAATTTAATTGTTCATTCATACAGAGACAAGGTCTGTAGACAACCTTGCTACTACTCATTCATTCATATTAGATTCTTACTTCGTATTGCTATTTTTTTAAATCACATTTTATCTATCTTGCAAATCCACTATAGACCATTTTAATTACATAATTTACTTTGGTATCAATGTTGACATGTTAATTTCATACATCTCTTCTAGTTGGTTCATAACAATTACTCAGAAGAAGTGAAAAGACATCTTGTTCTATCATCATTTTCCATTTGCGATATTGTTTGATCATTATGTCTACATTCTCTCATATTGATTTTTTTTAAATTCCAAATTTGTCACACCATATGTTATGTGTATGTATAATATGTTCAAACATATTCATCTATGCCTCCCCTTTCTGAAAATGAAGATTGAGTGACAGACCTACAATCATATCTCGTTGAATACTAATTGCCGAAATACTCCATTCATAGTTCATACGCTTAACATCGCAAGAAAGATGAATTTGATTTTAAATAACGGCAAAAACACATAACAATCTTATTTCTAGTGTTTTTAATATTTGTATCTGCACATTATTAATTAATGAGGTTTATATTAAATTGATAAAAATATGTTACCTGTGTATCATTTTGATTTTAGCAAACATTTCGGATACAATACCTGATGTAGAGGTAGTCAATGAAGGTAGGGCGTTAGTTTGGGCAGAAGTCGGTGGAGAGAGGAGAGAATTCACCGCTCAGGACTTGCCCCAGCAGCCGCATACTGAAAAACTTGAAAAGTTTGTTGAAGATGTCAAGTAAGTTTATTTTCAGCCATTGTAATTTTTGATATGACACGAATCAGTTGTTGAATATATGTTTCACATTATGAGAAAAAACTACCTTATAATATTTTTATTTATTGCTGTGTAATATCATCCTTAAGATTGATCTTTCATATCAAGATCTTTGACATATATGTGTCTTTAAAGCTTTGGCGGACATAACATTGATACATATAAAAAAAATGTTCTTCCGATAGATATTATGTTTTTACACATCTATTTTTTAAATTTAGCATGGATATTATTTAATAAATTATGATAGCCAGAACCTCTATAGCTCCAAAACAAAGGGCGGTAACCTTTTTGCTATCGGAGGACAGCCCAATGGGTTGCTTATGACACAGGGCACCTTATCATAATTTTGGTAGATGAGGAAGTTGAGAGATTAAGTAAATATCATAACGTATATGCTTAATCGTAACAAACTTATCAAAACACATTATGTGAGTACAATGACATTTATCATTGGATAGCATTAACTAATTTCTCATAATCGGGCACAATCACACATCTAAATTTCCTGTTTTCAGAGAGTTGTTCTAAATGCGTTAGTTAGTTATTTGTAAGCAATATTTTGAACAATACTTTAGAAAATGCGTCACCTTAATATTCATATAATTTGCTGGGATCACCTTAAATATTCCCATAAGCCCCATGCTGTGTACTGCTTATCGTTAATATTTATAGACGACGTGTTGGATCACTGAAACAAAATTGTATATAAAGCTGCATGACATGAGAATCAATTACAGTTGCGTAAATTATTACAAATGACAATAATATGAGTGAATGACTATAACATTACAAATGTTAAAAATGACAACATCATCACATGTGCTAGTCCACTTATTTCATAAATATTATTGTATTAAGTCTATACCATACAAACGCTAAAGTTGTGGCATTAGTCAACTGGATAAAACAATAAGTCTTTTTAAATATTGCAACATGTGAATCGCTCGCATAGAATGTGTACGAGCTTATACATTACTTAATATTTTCAAAGTTCTTTTCTATTTAAATCTATAAATCAAAAATTGGTGTAATATAGTATGTTATAATGGTTTATTACTTAATTTGCAGGTATGGTATTTATCCATTGACGGCGTATTGTCGTGGAGGGCGAGGCGGAGGGGCCGCTAGAGCGGTATCGCCACCGGAAGCGGCCGAGTCTGTGAAGTCTGTCACTCCGGAACCACTCGATGTGGAAACCAGAAGAGTCGTTCACATGATGTGCAACGTCAGGGCTAAAGAACCGGGAGAGACTCCCGAACTTATGGTATGAGTGACGCGACATGACACGTCATGTTCATTGTTTTTACCAATGATTTGGTTTACTGCTACAGAAAACAAATAAAAACCCATATGCCTATTGTAAATTACATGACATATTCGAAAAATAAATACATACATATAAGTGTAACGTGTATATGGCACACGATCACGCATATACTGTACTTGGCTTTGCAGTCGGTGCCAATTGATATTGATCAACCATTATATTGTGACAGTTGGCAGAATTCTGAACAAAAATAATGAATATAGGGGTAGAAGCTGTCTAAGCTTATAGATTATTATTTCTAAACTCATGGTTTTTTTGTTAGTGCTACTGTGAAGATAAAAAAACAATAGGCAAATGCTTCGAAAACAATTTGCGGTTTGTCGGATTTGTAAAGACAAAGTGTCGAAAAGATTGGCTAATTCCAATCATTAAAGCTGTGGGTCGTGTGGCAGACATGGCAGGTAAAGTAGTATGACAATATTATTATGTGACACTATGTCTCCCCGAGGGCCGTGATTTTCTTTCAAATAATAAATATGTACTTTTTGGACATATAATAATAATAAATCACAAACACTTGCCATATAAATACACGAACAAGATATTTTTAAATTATTAAATACGTTTCTTGTGGCCTTTAAACCGTGTCTCAAGTATTGTGTGTAGATAAGCCCATTTTGTATGGCCAACCCTACGAGCACGAAATTGTATGGCGTGTTAACACGTCCGTGGTAGAGAACCGGTTAACAGCCACATGATAAAAGTCGATCTTTATCCAATGTGATAGAGCATTTTAGGCATCTAATTATTCACCTGTATTCTAGAAAAGCGAGCTTGTATCATCCTCAATGTTGTACATGTCCCGAATGATTCTATTTTACCACTTGGAAAAAATCAACGATATCAATACATGTGTCTGTAATGGCTAAAATAATACCTAATTTTGTCTACAAATTACTTCACAGATGACCATTTTGCTGAGGATGGATGACAAAATGAACAGGCAGCTGACTTGCCTCGTATCAAGAGCTGATTCTGCGGCTTTTCTTTCTCAAGAGTTGGTGCACCTTGGTTTTATTCACGAGGTATGTACCATCTATGTATTATTTCTACAATAATCACTTCACCGATGTGCTGTGTTTAAAGAATAGGATAATATTTTACGTTTATTCAACGGAATATGTTTATTCGTGTAAGAAATTCTGTTGATTGTTTCTTGCTGCATCATGTTAAGAAAAGCAATTTAAATGTGTAATTTCTGTTGTCAGACGGACCGAGAGAAGATTGCGCGACTCATCGAAGACACCCTTCGGAGTTCTTTTGGATCCCTCCTGGCCAGCAGTAGTGGCGGCGGCGGTGCTAATTTGCACGCCGGTGGGGCGGGCATGCCGCCGCTGTTATCCCTCCCGGCCTCTCATCCCCCTCTCCCTGCGCAGTCGGCCAGCTAGCTGCTCTCCCCCTCACGCCACGCTACCCTCTCTCACCCTATTATCCTTCGCTTTTAAGGTGATATATATTATACATATTATTACATATTAACTAATATAATTACGTAGCTTTAAGAAATCTGTAAATGTGAAAGTGGACGGTGGATGGTGGCAGAGGGCGGGGAGGGATTTTTGTAATAATTTAAATTAAATAAAATTAGACAAATTGTGATGAAAAAGAAATTAATATACTCCGATGTTACGAATGCGAGAGGACTCTTCCGTACCGAACGGGCAGAGAGCAAAACGAATGATTGATTTTGTAATAATTGTAATTTTTTAATAAAGATTGGTGAATCTTTCCGTGGGATTGTCGCCGCCGTCGAGAAATGGATTATTTTGCATAGAACGTATTAAGATATAAATTATTTAATGACCCGCATATTATAATATATTATTATACTCATAATACAAAACTATTTTTATTTTACCAAATAAGTCGATAATTGAAATCGCCCAATACAATTATAACGTAGCCCGCAAACGAGCAGGCGTCGCAGAAACTCAATATTTTAGTTATTGCGATAATTGAAAGGTGTATATCCCGCTTTTATATTTTTACCCTCCCTTTTATGTATTTCTACGCTGATTAATATATATTATATTACGTCTTACTGCATGAGAATTTTTTTGAAAAAGGATTTTCCGCTTGGAAAAAAATTCTACACCCAAAAACAAAAATATTCAATCGTTAACTTTGCAATACCGAATTGAATCTTAAAAATATTAGAAAACCCTCACAGGGGCTTGTAATGTGACAGGCGAACGATCAGCTTATTATTGTGCCCGTAATGACTGTATCGTGTGAACATTGTAAATGTCGAACGGTCTAATGCATTTTAATCCTATAAATGTACTCGCGATGTTATCGGTAATAAGTGATTTAAAAATATTTATAATATAGCTATTCCTTGAAAATAAATATTTTTTAACGAGACGATTGAGTTTGTAAAATATGTTATTATTTAATCACTCGAATTAGTACTGCCATAGGTTATCGAACGCTCTATGATATGAAGTGCCGTATGATACCTACGATAGAAACTGAAGCCGATATCTGTATTAGGTGGAGGAATTGATGATAAATTAAACCAAATATTTGTATCTGAGACTGAATCTGAGAAGTGTTAAAATTAGGATGAATAATCAGTAGCTTTTAAAACTGCGAGCGTTACTAAACGAATACTGTAGGGTTCAATCAAGACTGGTATCGAGATAAGTTATAAAAAAGAAATGTAAAGGTCATTATGGTTGTAGATTTAATATCGAGCGATTGCTGTCTGCCGAGACATTGAGAGGTCACAAATTTGTTGTCGGCGTTTGGCATGCGAGTGTTGATTATTGACATTAAATTTGGTGCAAGGTATTATATTTCAGTATGATTTGTGAGAATTCGTATGCATTTTTCATTATCATATATATAGCGCTACTCAGAGTAATAAATCTCTTATTATTACTATTATAAATACAGATATGCTTAAATAATGTTTACAGTTGCCATTTAAAATGACAAACAGACTACATTCGGGTTAGTGAATGTTCTATTCGATCTCTCATAAGTATTATGCAGTAATTGTAACACTAAACAGATACGCGTTCTCCTCTATACGCTGAGATTGTATTCCTTCGATTGAAAAGAGAAAACTTTGTATATTATATTATATTTGTTAAATTCGAAAGGATTATTCCGCTCATTATTGTTTTAGCATTAACAGGTAATAGTTTTAGTTCTGTAAAATGCCAGTATTTATTCATTTCATCTGATAATTTTCAATTCTGCGGTATAGAGCACCTTATGTAGTTTGTTATGAAAATATTTTCTATGTAGCCGTAATGTTGCTGTGCTTTTGACAAACTTGTAAACAATATTTATTCACGAGACGCTCTTGCGAAGCGCTCAAAGAAGACAGGCATAAATAATCTTGTAAATTTTATTCATATTAGTGGAAAGTAATTCCAATTATGAGAATAAAACGACTATCGGATCAACATCCGGCAGTCTCTTCTAGTCCTTTTCATGTGTACTCCATTATTTTGGATAGACAGACAGTAAAGATTTTATGTGAGAGGTTACTTCTTTCTTTGTGTTGTTATTTTGTATATTTTTTTAATAAATCATCATTTTATTATTACTTCCACTGTTATTAAAGCGTTAAAAAATTGTATTTGCAGTATAAGGTACCCCTTTTATGCCATAATTGTGACATTATTTAAATAATTAAGTCAACGCAGTGTAACCGATGAAAATTTTACTTTAAAACATTCTTAAATAAATAAATGCCTGTTCGTAGAAGAACTTCGAATGTCTTAACCTCTTTTGGTATTGTCGCTTGTCAGTGTGATTATTTGATTTCATTGACTGTTCATGTTCTTATTGCTGAAACATCAAACAGCTGTCATATCAAAATGTCAATCGCAGTATGGAGCCGTGTGAACTGTCACTCCGCTGCCAAACATACACATATGTAATTATGATAACACTATATGAATTATGCTCAAAACAGTTGTAAAACTTATTGTAATAACCATTTTGCAGATACTTTTCTTACAGGCTTATTTTGTTAATGGATGAAATATGATATTTAATGCAGAATTAAATAAATCACCGTAAACCTGGTATATTGTTGTTTTCTTTATTGTGTTATTGTTTTCAGGATAAAAAAAGTATCATAATATTCCTACACATAGAGATAAAATTATAATAAAGGTGAGTATTCTCAGATGAGATGCCACCTGTGTGGTCGAGTGGTCAACGTTGTTGGCTTCGGTTACGGAGGGCCCGGGTTCAAATCCCGGTATGGACAGTTTTATAAATTGATTTTTAAATCGATTTATGAATTTCTGTTCAAAGGCATGGATGTATGTGATGTCTTGAATTCCCCCCTCTCGCCCATCCTATCCTATGAATGGGATGTATCGAGAGCGATTAGCTTACCACTAATCCTGTCCTAGCCCTAGGTTGAGCAACTGAGTAACAAGCAGTTCTCGTAGAAACACTTCTGTTGAGATAAACTCCATTAGGAGCCCATATGCTCCACATTGGGAGCGGACATGGCTTAAAAAAAAAATCTCAGATGAGACATTCCATACAACATCGCTGGCCAATTGGTTGACTTTTTTCCTTCTTCTTCTTTCTTAAGTTCTTTTTTGAATATAGAAAAATCTAATGAATTTAATATTTATACAGGATGGCATGGGCAAGGGTTAAAAAAGCACAGAACACTACAGTTATTCTAAACCTTGTAAGTGCATTGGGATATGCAAAATTAGGTGTAAGTAAAACTTCTTTTATTATGAATTATTCTGTAAGTATTATCAGTGGCGGTTCCTGACCTGAAATCTTGGGTGGGCTAGAGAAAAGCATAGCATTGTATACTATTTACGAAATTTTGCATGCTTCCACTTCATCTTATACATTAATCTACAAGCAAACTAACAAATACTACGACACTACTGCAAAGCATAAATTACTATATAATAAAATCAATGCTAATGTAAGTAAGAAATAATAAAATAATAACCTTAAATTTGTCTTTCAAAGTGAAATAACAAGTACAAAAAGCAATACAGAGCTGTCACTTTCATACAATACATCGATTTGGTATTTGTGTATGGCCCATGGGCTAAATCATTTTAGCCACCAATGAATGACAGAAGCCAGTAAATTTGAAACATAGTCCTGTGTGTTTGACGACGTTTCCGTACATACAAATACAAACAAAATCGAATCGTGCTAGATTGCGTTCCAGTCTAAAGAAATATTGTCTATGATTGCGGGCTGGAAAGCCTTAGCCCCTGAACCTTTAATACATAGGTGTTGCCAGACTGACGTCACGTTGAATGTTCTCTATGAATTATTTATAGGGTTATTGTTCTTTTTATGCCGGCTCAGCTTAAAATTGTAATACAAAACAATCGAGAATATTATTGTAGGTAGACATGGCATTGTTTTATATTGACAGAAGAAAATTTAAACAAAGATATTATATTCATTTGGGAAAGGTTAGTTACGCTTATAAATGTATTTATTTTGTTCAGCGGCTGAATTGCTGTTCATTTTTATTCAGCCATCTAATGTTTTGGGTGAAAAATGCAGGTCGGGCTTAGCCCACCTAGCCCAGTACCTAGAACCGCCACTGAGTATTATAATGGACAAATGGTACACTAAATAACAATAATAATAATATTTCTCATTGGCTTACAACAATCTTCTTTTAATTTCAAACAGTAATAAATATTAAATAAAATACTGGTAAATTTCAAATACCCTTCGACGCCCCTTAAAATTTAGGCAGCCGCATTTGGTCCTTGTATGGTTCATATTTAAACTGTGATGGCAGACTCTTAGGAATCGGTCCGACAATAAGTAAATCGCCCACTCGAGACTGGACCGGTTGCTCCGATGGCATGTAATATTGAAGATTTTTATACCATGGCAGTTCCTTTAAAGATTCTTCAAAGGCGGCGGTGTCTATTGTCTTCTCATATGAATATGATTGTTTGAATGGTGAAATTTGTTGAAAAATTATCTCAGGATTGGGATCAATGTGTTTTATGGCAGGAGTAATGTCTGCTTCATTCATGTTTTTATCATAAAGATAAATGGTACTCTGGTCACTATAATGTGAATTTTTCAATGTGTTTACAATAGATATTTTTTCGTCATTCTCTTTAGGAATATAACTATTCTTTTGAAAATTCTCAGATTTTTTTTCTATGTTTATATCGCTTTTCGAAAAAACTTTTTTTTTCAGAAGGCTGGATAACTTTTTTGATCTTTTTCGGGCATCCAACACTTGATTTTTTATCATATTTTCTATCATTTTTTGTGAGGGATATACTTCTTCCTTAACTGTATAATTGTCCTCTGATGTTGCCCAATAATTCTTAGATTCCGATCCTGATGTAATCATTACATCTTCTATAGTAAACGGAATCATTTCAACGTGGAAATTTGGTATTTTATGTTGTGTTGAAGTATTTTCATTTGACACCGGCGATTCTTTATATGCTGTCACATTGCTTTCATAAATATAACTATTGTTGGCTAAGATGCTTTCATCGATCAAAGACCTTTTCTCGAAAGCCATATCATCATCGTCAGTTATATCCGGTAATATTGTATCAGAGAATGAACTGTTCAAAACTGAAATGGTAGCTGTTTCTGTAGTATATATTTCATCGATTAATGAATCATACATTGGCAACTCTGTACTATCCACTGTTTCATTAATAATCTTCTTATATAGCTCACCCATGCTGCTGTTTTGAATGTGTATTTTATCTTGAAATAAAATCTGAGTATCTTTTAGTGTAACTGATTGTTTTTCAATTAACGAGTCTGATGTGAGCAAGTTTGTATTATTCACTGTTCCATTTAGCATACTCATATAAATCTTTGGCTCAGGCTCTTCCGTACTAATATTTTCAACATATATTTCATCAGGAAGTAAAATCTGGCTAGTGTTCGGGGGAACAGATGATTTTTCAACTACGGTTTCTTCTGTAGTCGTATTTTCCGTTATATTATGTTGTGATTCTGTTGACGAGTCCACCAATTTCGGTTTTGCATTTTTAAGATTTTTAAATCGCAGTTTACTTAGATTGGCTAATCTCTCTCTCAGTTTTGAATTTTTAGTCTCTGAATCGGTAGACAGTGGAAGATTTTTCGCCATAGCTTCATTTGTTTTTTTCTTACTTTTATTATTGTCAGATTTATCTTTAGAGTGATATTCAGAATTGTCCACTTCAATAGATTTAGATTCATTATTTGTATCTATTTTTTTAGGATAAGTTGTTTCCAAAATGGTATCATTCTTCTCGTGAATATTTACCGAACTCTCATTCATAAGGCTCGGAAATATGAGTATCGCATCATTGACATCTTCCATACCGATATATAAGAATCGTTCTGTACGATTTTTTTTAGATGAAATTTCTTTTCGAAAGTTGTTATTTGGATAGATGTACTGTACTGTAACGTTCTTTATATCTTTCATCGATAGATTTTTTAATAAATCATGATCTTCACTTGCTAATGTTATATTCTTCATTATTTTTGTCTCATCTGCGAATGTATTCTGTGTAAAGATAAACACTGCAATGAATACCAACCTGGAATTAAAGAAAACACTTTTCATTAAATTTTAATATAAAATTAAATTTGATAACTTCGTTACTTCACTTGTTGATATAGTTTTGTTAAATAATAAATTTTGCTTGATGCCCAGTTTCTGACCAAAATTGAATCACAGTCGATATTCATTTGACTGTTTTTTTTAAGTATTTTTCACTCGTATACTATTTTTAGTGGACTTAGCATTTTTCTCAGTCACGATGCCATGGCACAAAGATGACAACAGTATTATTTTCTGTAAATAGGATTTTAAAATGTGGGAAACGTTTAATTCCAGAAAAAAACTCAAAAAAGGTGTTACAAAAAAATATAAAACAGCTAAAGGCCAAACTGATGGTTACGATGGTTGAGATAACATTAGTCGCCCGCTGTGGTCTAGTTGGTTAGAGCTTGCTCTACCGATCAGGTGGGTCTGGATTCGATTCGCGATAAGGTCAATGTCAAATTGGATTTTTTTCAAAATTTAATTTGAGATCATGGGTGAAACATGGGTGTTTGTGAAGTTTATTCTACTTGAGTTAATCTCATGTGACTTTCAAAAATTCTCATCGAGTATATCTCGTATGATCTTTCAACTTCAAAATATTTGACGGATTGGCGTAAGCTGTAATGTAAAATATTTTTTTAATTTAATAAAAAATCAAATCAAAACAAACATTTTAAACAGGAATGCTCAAAAAAAAAAAAAATCCCAGTTTTCGGTTGAAAATAATTAAAATGATGAATCATTCTGAAGAATTCAATAATTTAAAACCTTAAAGCTTTAAAAATCTTTATATTTATTAATTAAATAATAGAAAAAACAACTTGTCTGCTAAATTCATTTTTAAATTAGATTTTTTGACAAAATCATTGATATCTGAATTATTGATGAACGTATTTTTAAACAAAACTGGCAAGTTCACAAAACATTATCTATATTAAACATAAAGTAAAGGAATATCTGAACAGAAAAAATGAAATGTAAGTAAACAAAGATTTACCTTTGCTTAGTGGGCTTACCTTTTAAAATCCATGTTAGTATATAACAAAATAAAGATGTAACTAAATTAATTATGATGTTGATTTAATCACTGCTTTCACAAAGAGACATAACTAAACAAGCAAGTGTACTATCAGTGACTTAAATACTAAGAATTCAAAGTGTTTCATGATAAAATACGAAATAATAGTGCCCATATTTCATCTACCAGGATGTAGTTTAATTACTGCAACAGAGGTGTTGTGATTGCTTGCAAACCCTTCTATTCACACAAGAATGTCAACAAAAGGGAAAGTTGATGATGAAATTATTATTTGTAATTACAACCAAAATTGTTTTATTTGACATTGCATTTGAGTAGAAAGAAGATTCATTTAAAGAAACCTTAAATTATAATGAATTACTTAATGTTCGACTTCTTAGTAAAAGTATTATTATATTTATCACTATCTTTAGCACGTCTGTGTTAATTGACTTTAGTGATAGTTGAAAGATTCTTTTGAATCAATGCTTATTTATTACTAAAATAATTTTAAATGAACAGAGCTGATTGCGACCTTAAATTGGATTCTTTTGATTGCGTAATTTTAAATTACAAATGTGGATTCTGTATAATACAATTTTTAATTATTTCTAATAATATATCCTTCTAATAATATAGCCGCCTCTGTGGACGAGTGGTCAACGTCGTTGGCTACCGCTACAGAGGGCACGGGTTCGAATCCCAGTATGGGCAGTTTTATTAATTGATTTTTCAATCGATTTATGAATTTCTGTTCAAAGGCATGGATGTATGTGATGTCTTGAATTCCCCCCTCCCACCCATCCTATTCCATGAACGAGGCGTATCGAGAGCGATTAGCTAACCACTAGTCCTGTCTTAGCCCTTTCCTTCTATTCCTACTCTCTTTGGAAAAAGAGAGGTTGAGCAACTGAGTAACAAGCAGTTCTCGTAGAATCCATATGCTCCATATTGGGAGCGGACATGGTAAAAAAAAAAATATATCCACCAAAGATTAGCACTAAATAATATTTGATATTTATTTCAATCTTTAACAATACTCATGCTTTCTTGTATCATACATAGTGTTTATGTACACTTGGAGACTGCATAGGAAATTTTATATAATATATACAATGTTTGTAAGGAAGTTCGCAGTGCTTAACGAAATTGCTTAGATCGTGACGTTTCGTAGCCCTCGAGTCACAGTTGAATAAATGCAATCCTTTATCCTTAACAAGAGGGTTGCCGGTGTTATTGTTCCGTTATTCAATGAATGGCCGAATTCTCGAGCGAATTTCATCACTCAAAAATCTTGGCGTACAATTTAAGAGCAAACTAACATTCAATAATCACATTAAGATTATTTGCAAAAAAGCATTATAAATGTTGGGCTTTATCATCCATACCACCAGAGTCTTTTCGGGAGTTAAAATTCTAATATTAATGTAAAACCCTTTGGTTTGAAGCAGACTTGAGAGAACACTTTCTATGCCATGTATGGGATGGGCTTAGCAGTCAATTTGTTAATAAGTGTGATATATTTTGTTGCTGCATATTTGAAATAAGTTTATGAATTCTCAACTCAAATGACGTTTGCTTCTACAGTTCAGCGGTGTCCACAAAATTTTTCTCACAACCCAAAAGTGGTTTGCAGATCACTGGTTGGCACTAAATCACTCCATTAAAGCACAAATACCGACTAATAGAGGCCCATAGGCCAATGCCATAGCTTGGGCGGGTAAGGAAAATAAAGATTCAGGCTCAGTTTATTTATAAGAAAACTATTTTGAATTATGCTCTGATGATGATTCAGCCATGTGGCATAACACATTTTTAATAGATCAAATAATTTGATCCAGATCGTCATGAATGTTACAATGAGATCTTTAATTTTTAATGTCTTTTTAACTAGCTTGAGCTGAGTCTGCAACAGTGATTTCCTTGTATCAAAATGACCAAAAGTTATATTATCATTATAACTATTGGCTATTGTGAATATTATTCAATATCAATTTTTCATCGGTTTTAAACATTTGACAGTTTTGTTGTGCCAGAAAACTCTTATTTAACAATGAAATAGATTCTTTCAAGATGACTTTTAATAATATTTTGACTAAATGACTTTGTTTATCTAATTTGAACGATTTGTTACTTAAATGTAGAATGTAATATTTTATTATCTTATCAGGTGACAATTCTTGTCATGATATTGTCAGTGACACCATTAAAGCTTGTTTTAATAATTAATGGTTCAATAAAATATAATAAAACATAATATTCACATGAAATACAGTGTCTCATGTGGAGATAAAAATTCGAATCTAATAGTATAAATCAGAGCTTCCCAAAAAAAATATTTCACGACCCCCTAAATCTGAAAAAAAAAATCCGCGGCTCCCCTCTATACAAAACATGTTCTGCGGCGGACTGCGGAGAAATCCCGCGGCCCCCAATTTTGGAAGCACTAGTATAAATAACTAATTTAGGCAAAAAACGTCACATTGGATATATTATAAATTAAATAAAATAAGTATATATTGTAAATTTTAAAAATTCAGGATTTTTTCGGAATAAATAAATGTGATACCCGAACAAACGCGTGACCGGTTTGGGCCAGAATTGGGTGGAATCGGACCGAAAAAATTCTTAAAATTTGGGACCGAGCAGACATCTGCCGACGATGGTATTACAATAATGCAAAAGTAACTAGTAATCAAACCGTTTCTTTGTAACGAGTATTTAAAGTAGGCACACCATTATTATTATGTTGCTATTGTGGTTAAGCTTATTTTCCGATTAATATTTCTCAATGAAATTTGAAAATGAAGCTGAATAATATTGATAGAATTCAACGGCTATTAATGTCAAATTTCCAAAGTGAATTATTACCACAATAGCTTTTTAGAGAGTGTAAAATAATAAATCCTTAAATACTGAATAGCTATAAAATATTGTTGGGAAATATTTATATATAAGCTGGCATCTCTTGATTCGAATTTGATTTTAAACTTCAAATTACATCGGTTGAAAAAGTTGTTTTATTGGCTAGGTTAGCACTAAAGTTATTGTCAATCGGAGAAAAAATAGTGAGCACAGGATATCAAAAAAAGCTTCACTGTTATATTAAGAAAGTTAAGATTTATTCTCACAAGTGAAGAACCATGGCAGACTTTAAAACACCTGTTAAACCACCAAGAACTGCATTGATTGCTGAAACACCTTTTATCATTCCACCGTCACCATTTTTGAAACAATTGGGATATGGGACAGGTAATGATTTACTAACTTTTAGATGCTAATAATGAAGACAATTTTCATAAGAGTCAGAATTTATTATTCACTTTATCATTTTCTACAGGTGTTTCTGTCTATGAGATGGTGCGATCTCCTAAAATTGGAAAAATTCGTTCACCTTGGGCTATCAAAAGAGTGTCGGAAAAGAAAAACATTAAAACAATATTTGGTAAACGTCTTCTTGAGGAAGCCGGCTTACTCAAACAAATGGATCATCCAAATGTCGTAGGTTTCAGAAAATTTTCACAAATGAAAGATGGCAGGCCATGCCTCGCAATGGAATCTTGTGGTGGGTCACTAGGAGATAGAATTGAGAGCCGCAGAGAAGATGAGCTTGGTCCGTATCCTCCACACAATATCATGAAGGTGAGATAAATTTTCTCGACCGAGTACTTGTTGATAAAACTATATTTACACACATATGTATACATAACTCAAGATTTAACTGAAATAATGACACTTGGATGATAGTTACCTGCACCGAAAGCCAAAATGGAAATTCATAATGTGTTTAATAATAATTACCTGGAAAGAATTTATGGTAAATATGTCATGTAGTGAAATACGAAATATTTATCATTGTTCTTCTTTTTAATGTGTGATTTTAATGCAATTAAGGTAAGAGCACCCATCACCGCCACTACACCAACTACCGCCACCGTAAGAATGTTCTCGAAATAACAAGAAAACCGTTAAAATCTTCTCAAAAAAATATATTGAACAGTAAACACGAATGCATAGTGATCACGTGTCATTTGTTGTTTTATAGCTAACTGTATTTATTCTATCGGAAATATCAGTTTTCTGGATGAGCTCGGAGGTACGATTGTAATTTAGCCTTTCGTTAAACACTTTGTTAAGAAATAGCTAAATTTTATTTTTCGATTTAAAACAAAATTCATTGAATATATATGAAAGTTAAGTTTAGTTTATAATAAATAACATATTTAGAACACTCTAAAGTAAGTATAAATCCATAATTAATATAAATTAAGTGATAAAAATAGAAAATATTGCGTGGCGGTGATTGGACCCATTAATTATTATATGGGAACCAAATACCGCCACCCCTGGCGGTAATAGAGTTTGAAAACATTGAATTTTTTAATGTAAATTATAAGTATTTAATAAATTTTTCAAATATTAAAGTGAATAACCCAATTCATATTTGTGTTGGTCCAATCACCGTCACTTCTACTGTACATTTCTGATCCCGTAAAAGCATCAGCAAAAATCTAGTGGCGGTAATAGGGCATTGGCCATGGCGGTGATAGGCTCCACATAAACATATATGAAAATGCAAATTTAAGCTAAATAAACATAAATATTGCAATATTTTTCATATAATTTATAAAGAAAATGATTGAATAAGCATACTTTGTTTCAAAAATACCAATGCCGTAATAATGTAATTGATAAAATACAGCTTTAATTTAAGTGGCGGTAAAAGGAACAATAATCGGTGATTGGGTCATTATTTTAGCTTAATTTTCAGATATTAAAAAATTATGAAATATGGTTGGCACAAAAAAATGTTTATACTCAGCTGAAACATTGGATACTGCACTGAAAGAATTAAAAAAGGGGAGTTCCGTACTGGCAATAAGTAAAAAATATGGTATACCACGTACCACATTGCGTGATAAGATAAGTGGTAAGTATAGGGAAGGAGCTAAGCCAGGACCTTCCAAAATTTTGTCATGCCAAAAAGAAGCGCTGCTTGTGAAGTGGACACAAAAGTTGGCAAGTTTGGGATTTCCAATAACGAAGCCTCAGTTACAGGACTCTGTCGCAAAACTCACCAAAACTCTAAGCAGAGAAAATCCATTTACCTGCTTAGAGTTTTGAAAGACCTGGAAAGAAATGGTTTAGCTGTTTTTTAAAAAGACACCCGTAATTGGTGCAAAGAGTTTCACAGAACCTTCGAAATCAAAAATTGGACAAAGACATTAAAGAAATGGATATAGCTGAGAGACGGCTGAAAAGAAAATTAAGATTCGACGAAAAGGCAGCGAAACAACAGAATTCGGCAAAAGTGGCTAAAGCACACAAAGAAATTATGGCATCATTTGATACTGGCGATTATGTTGGTGTGACCTATGAAGGCGAATTGTTTCCTGGTCTTGTTCTAGGTATCAATACAACCGATAATGAAGTGCAAGTTAAGACCATGACAATGGCAGGGTCAAACTGGAAGTGGCCTGCGATCGACGATATTTTAAATTACCCTGTTGCAGATATTGTAAAAATTTCTACGCCGACGTTGACTAATACTAGGGGCTTTTATTACATCCCAGAAGTGGTATCTTTAAAAAAGAAGTAATACTTAACCTACTTGCCTAATTTCATCATAGTATGTACTTATATAAGTAGCTATTATTTATATGAATGCCAATGAAGGTGCAATTTTTTATTTACAAGAATGTGATTTTGATTTTTTTTTGTATTAGGAATGTGATATTTTTAAAAATAAATAATTTAAGTGCATACCTAGGTATAATAGGAAACATTTAAACATAGGTACATAAATAAAATGAATTGAATTCAAACAAATATCTTTAAATGTGTTTAAAATGGCTTTAAATTCATATGGCGGTAGTTGGTCCCTGCATTGGCGGTAATAGGATACAAAAAAAAATGGGTGGCGGTAATAGGGAACCATTCTTCAATGAAAAAACTTAAGTTAATTAATTAAATATAAAGCTCATCCTCACTATTGCTTTATACTTAAATAGGCGATATATAACAGTATAGAATTAAACAAGAAGTTTATGTTTTCGTTAAGAAATATAAGAAATACACAAAATTTCTTAAATCGAGCTACTAATGTGGCGGTAGATGGTGTCCTTACCTTATCAAGCCCTCAAAAAATATTTTAAATCGTGGCGTTGTTTTCAGCTTAGTTTGTGAAGTTTTTCGCCGCAGTAGTCGACATACTACTAAGTGACATAATTACCGAATTTATTTATAGTAGAATATTTTCAATTAACCAGAGAGCATACTGCATTTTTACAAATATAGAAGATGAAATGCCCTTGTATACCATTCACTACAGCAGGGCTTCCCAAACTCTGCGGAACACCGGTGTTCCGTGGGACTTAAATAGGTTTGAAAATATGCGAAAATTTGGAACATTACTAAGAGCTTTGTTTACTCATATTTGCGTGTAACTTGTTATAAAAATAATTAATTAATAAATAATAAGTGTTTATATTTTTTATAATATTTTTACAATTATGAATTACCTCACCTAAAACAAGCCATGTTCCGGTAACATTGCCAGATTTGCGAAGTGTTCCATTCCAAAATATGTTGGAAACTGCATTACATTCAATAATTAAAACTGAACCTAGTCTTGGAGATCTATCTCAATTTTTACTCATATGCCGATTTTCTTGTATAAACCGTTGAGTATAAAATTATCAAAGTTAACGTTTTAATTTTTATATTGTATATTTTATCAGTTCTTCCTGAAATCAGCACTCATATTTGAAAACTTCTACGATATATTTTCTTCGTACATGGCTACCCTACCACAAAATTAATGTTAATAATGTTTTCATTCTTCAATTATTTCTTAATTCACTTTAATTGTTTCAGGTGGCTTTAGACATAAGTAAAGCTCTCGATTACATCCACACCAAAGTAAAATTACTTCATGGAGATATAAAGTCCTTCAACGTTTTGGTAAATGGAGATTTTGAAATCTGTAAACTTTGTGATTTTGGAGTAAGCTTGCCGCTAGATGAAAATGGAGCCTTGGATGAAGATTCCACTGAATGTTATGTTGGTAGGTGATTTTATAAAGTTTAGAGTTATCTATGTTCACATTAGGTACCTTTCATCACTAAAGAGTTACTTATGATTTACAGGTACAGAATGCTGGTCTGCCCCGGAAGTAGTCAATGAAACTGGATTGATCACGTCTAAAGCGGACATTTTTAGTTTTGGTTTAACTCTCTGGGAAATGATCGCATTAGAGCCTCCTCACGTCGATCACAGCTCTGATAATTTGGATGACTCAGTAATTATTGTCGAAGATGACAGCATCATTGAAAATACTTTTTACGGTAGTAACTTCTATTATAATGAGATTCTTTTGTCCTTTATGGTGTTATTGAATTTACTAAAATCTTTGACAAGCTTGTCTTTGGTGCTATAGATCTGAAATTCTACAATCCTGTGATTCCACAACCGCATCATTATCTTCCCGAAGCAATATTTCAACATTTTATGAACATTGTAATACCTGAGTTTAAAGCAGTATTTTAAACGGCCTTTCCTCATTACAGGTACTCGTCCAGCAGTTCCGGATGTCAATAAAATTGCTTATAGAGATATTTTAGCATTATTCTTCTGTGCCACAGAAGCAGACTATCGGCGTCGACCGACCGCTAATCACGTCACTATCTGTATAGAAAATATGCTAAGTGAAAAAGTTAAAACATGAGACGTCTATATTTTTAAAAACAAATATATTTAAAAATAAGTAGTAATATTATATTCTATCAAAAATACTGTGAATAATTTTTCACCACCGATAATAAACACTTTGTTCAATTATAATACAAATTTAAATATAAAGACAAATTTCAAATAGATGAATGCTACTTGCTTGTTTAAATCATTTTGAAATATTGCTTTTTTGTTTTTACTCTGCATATTATGTAAATTTCTACCTTTATGATAGTATTTCAAAATTAAACAATAGTGTTAATCATTTATACTTTACAATATCCAATAAGCAAACAATAAGTATTGTTGTCATTTCCATAATGCATGAAGATTGAAAAATGGCCCCTCAAATGCTATTGCTAAAAAAATAAAATTACAACTAAAAAAACCCTCATCTTTCCGCCATAACGCTAGTATACAATGAAGTGATAGTGGTAGAAAGCGATTAGTCAAAAAACCTTGTTTTGGGATAATCGTAAATTTCGATTGTCTTAACAATTACTTTTTGCTTTAAACATTTCGATTATTATTAATGATCACTTTTAGGGTGTTCACTGTCAATACTTGGTGGAAAGGCATTATATTAATAAAAACAATAATCCTTTGTACTTCATTCCACTTTATTTAATATGTCAGGACCGGTTTCGCTCATTGCGAGCATTGTCAACTGATAAGAAATATAATTTAACAATGCTATTTATACAAAATTGAAAAGTTATTCACAACAGTTGGCATTGAAAAGAAATTGCCAATTACATTAAAGTGACTCTAAAATAACACAAAATTAAAATGTTCAACACATCTAACATATAATTAAAAAGTCAGATGTGTTGAACATTTTAATTTTGTGTTATTTTTGAGTCACTTTAATGTAATTGGCAATTTCTTTTCAATGCCAACTGTTGTGTATAACTTTTCAATTTTGTATAAATAGCATTGTTAAATTATATTTCTTATCAGTTGACAATGCTCGCAATGAGCGAAACCGGTCCTGACATATTAAATAAAGTGGAATGAAGTACAAAGGATTATTGTTTTTATTAATATTATTAATGAGTTAGATTCATATATTTCTTTTTGCCAAAAATAACTTTAATTGAAACTTATGTTCAAGTTATGTAAAAATACACAAAATATGGCTGTCTTGTTTTTTAACTAAAATGTTTAAATGTCTACATATATGTACAGCCAGTATTTAAATCGACACCTGCCAGTATACCAACGACAAGTTATATATGAAAAATCAAGCCTAGCTCTTTTGCAGCATTTAACCAAATATGGTTAATCTTTATATTAGTAGGTAGGTGTTGAGACAATGTTTGATAAAACATTCATGATAAAATGATTAAGTTTCAGAGTAACTTGAGATTTCAAACTTAACAGTGAGTTTTTGGTTTGAAAATGTGGTGCAAATAGGTAAATATTCTTTTTTTCAAGATCTGTTCTTATGTAGACCAAAGTGCAAGCCGCTTTCATAAGCCCTGCGCCCTTTTCAATGATATTCCTTCAACATGTGCATTGATAGTGTAATGGATAATGAGTTGGAGATCACTATGAATGCAATTCAACCAGGTAACTACTGAGATCTCATATGTATTTTTTTTTTAATTAGCCACGTCCGACTTATGTGAACATAATTATTAGCTAATGGAGTGGGGCTTATGTCAGCTTATTTTTTTTATGAGAACTACATACTAATTACCCAAACTATCTTTTTCGAAAAAAGCAAAGATATCCCTAGGGTAGGACTAGTGGCTAACTACTTTCATTAAACCCTGTTTATAGCACCATACGGAAGTGAATTTTTAGGCATCACAAACATTCAAACACAAATTAATTGAAAAATCACCACAAACCTGTATACACTTATGTTCACCGAAGCCAATAATCTTGAATACTCGGATCAAGACCTGGCGCCAGGATTAATTCAAATAAATAATTTGGAACAGCCTAATTGTTGTGAGCCATGGCATATCAACATCATGACTGTATAAAAGTGACAGTGTAAGCATTGACGCTTGTGGCAAATATTAGAGGCACAGTAGTTTGATTTTGTCAGAAATTTGAAATAAGAGGATGCTTCAAATAGTAAATTCGATTATTGTATGGATGTAGCATATCCTAAAGGGGCTTTTGATCATGTCTGTCTTACCACTGAATAGATGCAATCTTCCTAACAGACCACCGTTGACCATCCTTAGGTTCTACTTAACTAGGCTGCTAGTGTAACTTGGAAGGATGTCAAGAGATCGGCAGGTGACTGAATCTTAGAGGCACCCTGAAGTGGTCATACGTACCGAGTAGGGAGCAAATATCACCAAAGAAGAAATAATTAGAACCCATTTGTATAGTGAACAAATTTTATTAAACTTTTTTATGGCATTGTTATATCGAAGGCTTTTGAATGCACATATATATTTTCCAACCGCTTCGCTTTATCATGATTTATTTGAAGTATAATACAATTGTTAGAATTGTCAGGCACAGACATATCCACATAATTTGGAGTATTTTTTTCTAAAACAATAAAATACATTTTTTTAATATGAATAATTTAATTGCTATCACTAATTAAATACAAAAAATATTATAATATACGCATACCTTTCTTTCATTTGTTTTGTTTAGTGCACTGGTACAGAGCTCTTTATTAGCAGAATTCACATTTTCATCTGACTGCTGCACAAAGTCTTCAATATTATCGAGTGTGCTTTTCTGTAAATGAATACTTATATTAAATATCTCTTTTTTAGAAGCCAAGACTCTTAGCAAATTTTTTATAATCTTTGAATCGATTCAGTATCAAATTTTTTTTCATGAAAAACACTGACACTCAACCACAAAATACCTAGGTTTAACCACTTACTGGTCCAATTGATTTATACAAATGTTCCAAAAAGGATCACATATTTTTTTATTATGCTCGAATATCAAACACGAGTGTTATATTTATAAAACATGCATATTTAGTGAAAGAATTCATTGTTTTTTATAATGGAATTTTCCCGAGTTATATCATGTGTCCGTTTTGACGACATTCAATGCCCGAGTATATTCGGGCGTGACCGGGAAGAGGTTAATACCTAATTGGTACTTTTTTACTTGTGTGACTGACTTTTTTTGCCATTTATTGTTTCATTATAACTGCACAGAACTCTATAATTTTGAAAACTGCGAGGTGTGAGAAGTTGGTTCCTCTAGCCAAATAAATATTTTTCTTTGATTAAATGAGTTCTTTACAATATTCAATTACATATAATGTACCAATATCAAGTCTCAAAAATTGTTAAATACCTGACGTTGCAGACGTAAAAATGTTAGCGAATAAATTTGTTCCAGATCTTTCACCATATGTTCAGTTTTGATATAATCTTCACAAATATTCTCGCCATCTCGTTTTGATAATATAGTTTCATTACTTGGCTCTCCTAACTGAAACATGACGGACACAATATTACCCCTTTTTTACTCTTAACTAAATCTTGACGTCTATTAATTATAATTTGTTTTTTTTAATAATTGCTTTACGATTGCAACGAAATCATTCTACTTATATGAATACTCACCTCGTTAGTAAATATTGATAACTGATTCGATTCAGTAAGCATTTCGTATTTCTCATCACCAAGTCCTTGATAAGCTGAAAATGAAACTTTTTCAATGTTTTAAGGTTTTATAATAAGCCATCTACATTTGTATACAATAATCAACTCAACGTGGCATAGAAATTTACTCCAAAAGTATAAAATACAAACACAATAGTAAATATAGTAAAGACAATACGTAGGCAACAAGATTGTTATGATACCGGCCGTTTGATACATGATTTGCTTTCTTCAAAAGCTTTATCACATTGAATATTACTGATATTTTATATTAAAAATGAATGCAATAAATTCCATAAATGTACTTTAAAATTATTATTCAAAGAGAATTACACTGTCAATTCTCAAAACATTTTTTTGTACTAATTTTCATATATTTTTAAGATCAGGACGTAATTCGTTTAACATTATGACTATCGGTTGATAGTGCATGAGATGAGCGAAACTGGGCCTGATCTTTATTGAAAAAGTTCTGAATCAGTAAAAAATAAGTTTAATTTTTTAAGGTGTGAGCCAATTGCTTTACACAATTTTATAACGTTTTATTCTTAACTCTGTTAAACATATTAACAACAATAATAAACCCTCGATTTTGAAAAAGTAAATGAAAAACATTTCTGGTGACATTTTGGGGAAATAATTCAAGTTTTTTGTATAACGTTATTATTATCAGACCCATGCTTAATCAGTACTTTATTTATGGGAAGACTAACAAGCTCCAACCATACTATCAAAAAAAATGTTTTTCATCAATTTAACAGTTGGAAATATTGCCTCATATATATTTTTATGGAATTAGCATGTGTCAAAATAAAACTTCTACCTTTACAAATCAGTTTTTTGGATTGAAAAAAATACGATTAAAAGTATGCATAACTAAAACTTCATCAAAATAAATTATTTCAATGAAATCGGTAAACTTTTGTTTTCATATTTCAGGACTAATATGTTTTTTTTTGTAAATAACTATTATGAAATATATACAAAGAATCATATTATACAATAGTACACATGAAAGGTTTCAGGCGCAATTTGGAGGCTCAGTTTTCCGATAACATAAAAATGACAGAAAATTCCATGTAGTATAATTAAAATCTGAACTAAAAGTATATGGGTTATATCATAAAAGTTATTTGTTAGGCCCCAAGTGCACGCCTCATTCGCTTATAGGATAATCCGCCACTGATCATATATGATTAAGGATCAATTCCAACCATTAAGTATAAATAGTAACGCAAAGCTTAATAATTAAATGGATCATGTACCAAATTTATTCATTTGTTGATGAAATATTTTCGCAGAAGTACTATTTTCGTATTTTGATATTGTCATTGAACTATCGAGTGATACTTTCTTGTATATCACCCTTAAGGTCTTATGATGAAATTTAATAATTTTATAAATCACAGAAGAAGCATTGAAATATCTTGTTATTTTCCCAAACGCTTCTAGTGCTTCATTCAACATTATTTCCATTCTTGTCAATGTAGTGTCTTCATATTGCACTTCATCTAAAACATTAAATACCAATTAATATAATTTTTATAGTATTAAAGCATGGCTGCTTCAATAAAGGCATGAAATTAATAACATACAGGTACTGTTAAAAAATGTCAGCAGTTTATTATCTCACCTTGCGAAATATCACAATGATGTCTTTTAAAGTGTTGTGATTTCTTTTTGAATTCATTTATGTCTGAATGTATTTTTACAACCTATCGCATAAGATAATAAATATGGCATTAGGAATGTGTACAATATAAAAAAAATATATATAACCAAGGTGGATCGATTATTCCTCAATGTATTTTTCTCTCTCATAAGTTCACTTTGCACTCCTAAGAAGTTTACTCAATACTAATAGACCACTCTGAGTTCAGATTTGACTAATATTATCAGAAAATTGAACATGGTTTTGGACAAAAATCAAACGTACTTTTGAGACAATCTGTTAAGCTCCAATGGTGACCATAGTAACAGATATCTTATTTGGGATACTTTTCTTAGAATAAATAATTAAATTTGACCAATGTAAAACAAAATATTCACTTAACTGTTGTTATTTGTGAAATTAACCATTCAGATATTATTTAAGGCGTAATTTTGTAAAATTGGGGTTTTATTATTGATTTACGATAGAAATATTTGTGTAACAATGTTTTTATGATCCTACCCTATTAAGTTTGGGTCCAAGGAGAAAAAACTTATCTAATTTTTAATTTAAGATTTCGACTGAACTGCTGCGCCATAGGACCCGACTTTAGACTGATACCAAACTTTTAAAACTGCATCAAAACAACCAGTATGCTGTAAACACCAGCTCAGTATGGCCTGTAGTAAGTCCAGTCATCGGCACACTTCCATACCAATGGAATCAGTTCAGTTGTAATAAGAGGAAGGCGGTATCCCCCTGGGCCAACCGCGGCACAATTTGCCAAAGCTTGATGCATTGCCAATTTTTAATAGTGCAAGGAATAGAGATGACTATTCCTTTGTTCTGATTGAATATATTGACCACTCTAATAAAAAGAATCTTTCCATCCCAGATGAATGAGCCAAGTTCATGTATGCATTCTCGAAAATCTTTAATAATAATTCAAATTTTATCAATAATATTCTCTCTTTAGCGAAAACTCTTATTTTAGTCAACCAAATGATTTTATGTAAATTATTTGAAACAATAAAGTGAAGTACATAGACCGAAAGAATGATATTACGTAATATAAAATTAAAATACTGATTTGCTTACCTTTGCCAATACTTCATACAATTCTTTATAATCTTCAATTTGAAAATCAGTTTTCACTATATTATTGTCATCATCATCATCCGACATGTCTTCTAAGCACTAAAATGATACATAAATTTAAATACTAATCGATATAAAATTACATTCAGATAATAAGTAAGAGAAATTTTTTTTTACAGTTTTCAATTCTTGAAGTCTATCTTTGATCAACATTTTAAAACTCTGTAAACTTTTCATATTACAGTATTCATTTATATACAGAATTTATCAATTAATTATATTTCAGTATCAATAATAATTAAAGTTAATCCAAGATAAGCATAAACCTTCCGAATAACTAATTGTAAATGCAATCACGAGGTTAAAAAAAGATATCATGTTTCACATTCTTCTTTATTAACGAAAATTATCTGCATTGTTTTTTATATTTTTACTGTAAAAAATTGTGTAATGCTTGAAATTGTTTTTAAAAGTTCTTAAAATGAAAGCGGTATACAATGTTATTTAGTGAATAAAACACACTTTGATTTCAACCAAATCAATAGCAACGGTATTAATGAAGGCATATTGCTAGGTGATTAACACAAAAACCTATCTACAAAAAAACAAACATCATGTTTCCTTTAACCCTCCAGAGACGAGAGCTTTTTTCCGATAAAAAAAATATTTTCTAAGCCATATTGAAGTCACGGATAACTTTTATTCCTATCCAAAATTAAAAATAAAAAAAACGCAAAGTCGTTGTATAGAAACCACGCATGACTATATGGTCATGCTCATCCTTTTATTACCGTGTAATATTGAGTACGTACAGTAGTAAGGACAAAAGTGACCGTATGGGCTTGCAAACATTCGGGGTTGAAATATAGCTAAACGTGATTTTTTTAGAAATATTTACAATTTGACCTCTTTAGATCAACATAATTTCAAAACAAATATATTAGCAAAATAACTGTAAATAATTTTATGTTTTTATAAAAAAATATCTAACAGTTTCAAAAAGTAAATTTAAAAAAACGGAAATTCAAAAAATCACATGTGCTTTTGGAGACCGTCCCTGTTCCTACGGCTGATGACTTACTGTAGTCCGTACCCTTCTTAACCAAATATGAGCAAAAGCAACGATATTCAGGTAGAAAAAGTATGAATAGTGGGATCAATAGACAACGGTGTTTTGTGTGACCATATGGTGACGCTCGTCCTTGGAGGGTTAACCACAGTGGTTCTTAACTTTTTCGAAGTCACGGTGCACTTTGAATCATGGGAAAAAGTGGCAGGGCACCAGAATTAAGAGGTCGAAAAAAATATGTGGACATAATTTTTATTACATATTTAAAAAAAAATAATAGTTACAAAATTACATGCAACTTTTTTACATATTTTCTTTTTAACCCTCCAAGGACGAGCGTGACCATATGGTAACAGTAAACACCGTTGTCTATTGATCTCACTATTCATCCCTTTTCTACCTGAATATCGTTTCTTTTACTCATATTTGGTTAAGAAGGGTACAGACTTCAGTTAGTCATCAGCCGCGGGGACAGAAACGGTCACCAAAAGCACATGCGATTTTTTGAATTTTCGTTTTTTTAATGGACTTTTTGAAACTGTTAGTTATTTTTTTATCAAAACATCAAATTATTTACAGTTCTTTTGCTAATATATTTTTATTGAAATTATGTTGGTCTAAAGAGGTCAAATTGTAAATATTTTAAAAAATTTCACGTTTAGCTATATTTCAACCCCCAATGTTTGCGAGCCCATACGGTCACATTTGTCCTTACAACTGTCCGTACACAATAAATCACGGTATTAAAAGGATGAGCATGTTTCTATACGACTGCGTTTTTTTTTTTAATTTTTGTTAGGAATAAAGTAATCTGTGACTTCAATATGGCTTAACAAATATTTTTTTATCGAAAAAAAGCTCTCGTCTCTGGAGGGTTAAGTTAAATTATATAAAAAATGTTTAATATTTAAAATAAATTTAGTTAATTTTTCCCTAGAATTTTTTTTATATTTATACGCGTTTTATTAAAAATATTTGTATTAATATTTGAAGGTGCTCTTTGGGTGGCAAATCTAGGGGGGGGCATTTTCCACTCAAAATGACGTCCCTGCTTAACCAAATGGAATTTATATGATCAATCATAATTTATAATGAGCTCCCAAGTGATTATAAAGCTGGTTGTATTGTTGACAAATTACATTTGTTTCACAAAGTACTTATAGGTCTCGGAATTTCTCCATTGATATCGTCAATCTCTTATTGGTCATCAACATACTAAATTCCCTGTCTTTCGTGATGCTGCATCTGAAGACTCAAACATCTGATTCTGATTTACCATATTTAAAATAAATTTGATTAGGCTCAGATATTCGATATATAAGCCAAGAAATTTGAATCGTTCAAATTATGTTCATTACATATATGTACTTAAATATACTTAAATTATATAAACCAATACCAATAAACATGGCCGTCATTTTGGTATTTTTTTATAATATCCTAAGTAACATTATTACAATCGAATATGTCAGCGTTTGCTGACATCTTAATTTGCGTGCATTGAATAGCACTCCATCTAAGAATGTCCATGCTCAAAAAAAATCAGTAAATTTTTTACGCCATGAAAATGTTGAAGACATTTGCATTACTATCTTTTTGACATTTTTCTCTATTGTAATAAGACTTAGATAGAGAGGTAAATTATAATTGTAGTCACAAGTATAGACACAAGTTCAATCGAACCTCGTTTTGCAATTCTTTCGTATCACATATTACAGTTTTTCTTGTAGCTACAATATAGATTGTTAAATTATAAATGGCTTAAAATCGTTGATAAAATAAATTTAGTAGTGTTCATCTTTTTCAATCGGTCTGGTTTTAAAATCATTCAATATTTTATGTGTCTCAATTATTCTTTGAATGTGAGCATTGTACTACTTCGGTGGATTCGTCTTTTTATTTATAATTTAATAAAAGTCACAAACATCTTTTCTCAGTTGATGAAATTTTAAATGAATATATGCTTCAAATACATCTTTGTGAACAAAATATTTTTCTATTGACATGCTGCATTCTTCACATTTAATTTTGTATAGAATTTTATTTAAGCCTGTCAAATCTTCAGTTTCCCATTTTTATTACGACATTACTGTGACATTTTCTTTATAAAATAGTGATAGGTTTCTGTTTTAGAATAGTTACACATCCTTATCACAATATGTTACTTAATCTCACTGTTTTTTCACCAATAACTTTCATTATCTTTTTTAGTAATAACCAAAGCTTTCACGGAAATATGTGATAATATACCATAATTATCATTTTTTTGTTTATGTGAATTCTAGGGGTGAAGTAAATCTGATAATGCATTAAGCTTACTGTGATATTAAAAATATCCTATTTACTATCAGATATATGAAAATATTACTACCACACCACTGTAATTTTCAAACATTAAAAAAACCAAGATTTTGGGTTTGTTGAAAAGTTTCCAGCAAAGAGCCAAGGTTTCAACCACTCTTACCTTTAGGAGCTTTGGGTTCAAGGTTAAGGAGCTAATAAGACATGTGGGTAAAATGTTTAGTTAAAGTGGTGTAGGGGGAGGGTGATGTAATCTATGAATTGTCAGATTAATAAAAATATTCTTTTAACCAAAAAATATACAAATTATTCATAGATACATATTTACATCAGCTTATTGCTTTAAAAATATGTAAGATAATAAATGATGAATAGATGATGTATGTTAGAATCAATAGTGGTATCTTTTGTATGTAATATTAGACAGTTGTTATAATTAAAACTCAATGGTATATTGTTTTCTGTTTATTTTCATAGTAAAACACTATTAATATAAAAAAATGGCTCTGTCCTGCAATAAGATGAAATATCCCTCTTGTTAAACAGTGTGCGTTGTTCATGTTCTAGGGATTTCAGTATTATCATTGCATCATACAAGTAGTTTTTGTAGGCTAATTATTCAAAATTCAAGTCATAAATAATATGATTAATATAATCGCCAGGCCCACGAGTAAGCACGTCATAAGCAGCATTTTCTTCTAAAATAATTAAACACATTTCTATATCAGTAACCTGAATTACAATCACAGTAAACTCCTGATTCTATAGTATAATGAAGAGGATGGGGAGGCACTGATAGTCGAAAATATGTTACAATGTAATAGCATAGTTATAATCAGTGCTCTAAACTTTGCAGATGGCAAATGCACTCTTTGTGGCATATTGTATACCCAATATGTACATTTATAATTGAAGCCATTAACTCGATGGTTGCCACAGACGAGATATCTCGTAAAAAATTACAGAGACGAGTTATCTCGTCAATAACTAATTAACCCTCCAAGGACGAGCGTCACCATATGGTCACAGTAAACACCGTTGTCTATTAATCCCACTATTCATCCTTTTTCTACCTGAATATCGTTGCTTTCGCTCATATTTGGTTAAGAAGGGTACTGACTACAGATAGTCATCAGCCGTGGGGACAGAAATGGCCTCAAAAAGCACATTCTTTTTAATTTACTTTTTGAAACTGTTAGTTATTTTTTTATAAACACATCAAATTATTTACAGTTATTTTGCTAATATATTTGTATTGAAATTATGTTGATCTAAAGAGGTCAAATTGTAAATATTTTAAAAAAAATCACGTTTAGCTATATTTCAACCCCGAATGTTTGCGAGCCCATACGATCACTTTTGTCCTTACTTCTGTCCGTACTCAATATTACACGGTAACAAAAGGATGAGCATGACCATATAGTCATGTGGGGTATCTATACAACGACTTTGCGATTTTTTAAAAAAAAATTTGGATAGAAATAAAAGTTATCCGTGACTTCAATAGGGCTTAGAAAATATTTTTTTTATCCGAAAAAAGCTCTCGTCTCTGGAGGGTTAAATTAATAGTTGCAAATTAGCCGAAGGATTATTTAAATTTATTATATCACATTTTATCAATGGAAGATTTTTCCACGATTGAGCGAATTTTTTCAGCATTATTTTAAACAACCTAGGTATTGATTTGGTAATCTTGTCTAATCATGCGTTTACTGTTTGATATCAAATAAATTATAGTGATTTTATGTTATGTACGATACAATATGGCTGTAAAAAGTCGTGTGCATACCTTCCTCGCTTTTGTCTTGTTAATTGTACCTGTATGGAGTTTTTTGTTCCCCAAATCCACATGATCTGTTGCCTGATTTGCAAAATATTCTACAGTATCAATCAAGTTTTGCTGTAAATAAAACATAGATATACAAACATTTGCATAAAGTTAACATTGTTTTATGATTTCATTGACACTGCTTGCAGATAATAGAGATTTGTCATTGCAGAAATATGCATAGCTGTTCTACCTTTTAACCTTTTAACCTTCTGATTATCTAACATTTAGTTTAATTCCTTTAATTTTATCATATGATTATTCGTTGTAATCTGTGGCCTCTGTGTGCTAATGGTTCTATATAAATATATTGATTACATTCATTCCAATAAAGGAATCATTACACATCTGTTTCCTAATTACACATTGATCATTTTTAAAGAAATTTAAAAAAAATACATGTCGAAAATAATTGATATTAATGTTTAGTACACATTGGCCTAATGAAAATTCAATAAAAAAAATATAATAAAGTGACCTCAACTGTTTGGTAATACCACTCAGATGTGTTTAGTTTATGTAACTCGTGAATTCATAAAAATACAGGTGCTTACTAAAGGTTGATCTAATTAATCGTAGATAATATATAACAAAGAAATTTAACTGAATTTTCGAAAGATAAATATTCTTTTTTCAGTTTTCTGTACTAATATCCTCTGAATGTATATCATTCTAAATGAATTTTTACAACATATTCAAAAATAAAGTACTTAAATAAATAACTTTGAATGCATGTTACGTTGATTTTTATTTCATAATGTTAGAGGTTTCCATAAATTTTGAAATGATTTGAAGTAGATCGCCAGAGATCTACAGTTTACACCATAAAAATAAATAATACTACTTTGATGGCAATAAGGATTCTTGAAATTAAACATGGAGCTGTAAATCGAACATTCTTTAAATTATAATTTAAACTTCTACCAGCTATTAGTCTGCTGTGATTATTGCATAATTCGTAAGAGATTTTAGCAGCATATTCACACATTCTACGTATTATATAAATATAAACCATATTCAGGAATCTACAAGTTATGACCTCAAGAGTGGCCTGTAAATCCATCATGCGACACAGGAAGAAAAATCTAAAGAAACATTTTTGTATCACTTTTGTTTTAGAAAGGTTGCAGTTTGTGTGACAGCCAGAGCCCATAACAATGCCTCTTCTTTAACATAATATATATTATGTATTGTAATGAATTCCAAAGCTTTTGAATAAAACTGATAAACGTTATTTTATTTTGGTTTACTTAATGTAACAAACCTGTTCATGAACCAGTGTAGCCATCTGCATAAACATGTTTCTCACTTCTTTCAAATTATTTTCAATTTTGATTAGTTCTCTGTGTCTAGACTCCACATCTTGCAGAGCCAATTGGGCATCTCTTGTATCTGCTTCTATCTAAAATTTTATCAAACCTATTAAGCCTAAGCATAATTATAAATCTAAATAGTTAAAAAAATTTAAAGGTTACTTGGGCGGCCAGCTACTAAAATCTCATTTGTAGTAAGTCTTTTGAAATTTCATTGAAATAAAACAAAATTATTCTTTAATATAATATATATTGTAAATGAGAATGTGGATTTTTCAATTTCTGTTTACATTAAAGGGAAACAATCTCAAATTTCATGAAACAATGCTTATTTTGATTTAATGCAATCTATAATGAAGCTACTCAGAAACTTCAGCCACTTGGATTTTGTGTATGTTGCACACAATGTTACAGGACAGATCCGATCAATTCTGTAAATTGAATGAAACAAATAGATAACAAAAATCTTTGGTTTTTATACTACTTATAGTAGTTGGATGAAACAATTTTATACTGGTATAAAACTGTACTTACATTATCTACAAATATTGACAACTGATTCGATTCAATAAGTCCATGGCATTCTTCGTCAGAAATTGATTGATGTGCTGAAATTCAAGAAAAACAAATTCATTTATAAAAATGCTTCCATTCAAGCATTTTTAATATTATTATTTATCTTTTATATATTAATTATTCATGTAATTATTATAAAAATTAAAGCCACTTATATGGGTTTTAAAATTGCCAGATCTGAAAAACATGAAAAGAAATAACCCACAAGATTAACTTTACCATTTATATCAATCAAGTTTTTAAGAAATTGGAAATTTGGAGGCCATGTTTTTTATATAATGTAAAATCCTCGTGAAATGCCACGTATACTGATACGTGTTGTCAATAATGATCAGGTTTTCAACTTCTGGCATCCTAAGGCATTTAAGTCCGCAGAAAACTGTGTTCAAATTCATGCCCACACTTATCGGCTGAAGTTGTTGAAATGCGAAACCTGGGTCGATAGTGACAAAATGTATGGAAATATAGAAAATTTGAAAGATTCAAATTTATTTTTTTATGTATAATATAAGCTTTTTTTGAACCCTAAGATTCAGAAGCCCCATGCGCTTACAGTGTAATTCACCACTATGAATTTATAAACACTACTTTTCACTTCTTCTTTTGAATTTCAACTTTACTGTACAGTTTAATCAATATTAATTATGTGGATCGCTGAGTTTGATTGTTATTGACGTAATCTATATGAATATGTGAAAAATTTTGATGTTAAAGTGTTTCAATGAATTATGTGGGTAGATTATAATTATCGGGTATTTTGAATGTAGTATTGCAGTAGAATAATATATGATCTTTACTGGATGGCTGCCACATACAAGATATCTCGTAAAATTATTCATGCTCAACAAGCCAGAGACAAGTTATCTCTTCAATACCTAATTAGATTAATCATTTCAAATTATAGCCGGCGTACAGACGTAGGTTTTTCTATGGCAGCCAAAAGTTTAATGAATGCTTACTTAATTTTATCTGTCGCTGTAGAATTGTAATTTTGCTTTCTTTGTATTTTGACAGAAATGCTTCATTATCAGTTAAAGCATCAGAATAAAGATTTCGCAGAGCTGTATATTGTAATTGAATGATTCGAGATGCAGCATCATTGTTGACAGTTTTTTTTGTTCTTTCTTCGAATTCCTTTAGTGCTCCACAAATCTTCAACCCAATAGCTGTGGATGTAACCATGTTCGAGTCCATATCGTCTTGCATAGCTATAAATATTAGTTAAACATGTCATCATGTAAATTATGGAACAATACTTAGAATGCTTGATAATTTTTTTAACACAAAAGAGGAAAATTAACAATAAATGATGAATATTTTCGATGGATTTCGGTAAATTGGTGAAAGTTCATTTTAATACAACTATTTTTTATTTTATTTAATGAAATTCAAAATAACTTTGATCATTCCACATGACACTTGTTTCACCTCTTTCAGACACATCATCAGACTGAAAATCATTTCAAAATGTTTTATCTTTACTCTATAGCTTTTATTGAATACATTTGATTGGATAACAGTGGCGGATCCAGAAATTGTCCCAGGAGGGGGCCATTCAATTTGAAAATAAACATGATTCATAAATAATACATTAAAAAATAGATGATTGAAAAATAATATATCGATATAAAAATAGTCAATACTTAATTAAGTATCTATTCTATAAAACATAGTAAACTAAACAATGAAAGAGCCCATTTCAAAATAAATGACTGCAATGGATAGAATACAATGTTTTGAAAGCAAATTAAAAAGAAAATAATTCATACATACTTTTAGAAACTTGATAAGTAGATTCACTGTATAGTCTTTTCATAGTTTGTGTCTTTTCGTTGATTTCATCTATCCATTTTCTAATTTTTTCCACCTACATTAAGAGATAATTGAATAGAATTTAAGATAAAATTAATATCCTGCAATAATCAGTTAGTAAATTATTATAATATACCTCTTGAAATATTTCCCGTAGTTTACTCCCATTGTCAATTTGGAACTCGATTTGCACATTTTCACCGTCTACGATTACACCCAAAATCTATAAGAAAAAAAAGTATAATAATGCTGTATATTTAAACATAATCTATTCAATGATAAAGTCTTTACTATTTACTCGTATTAATTCTGGAAGCCGGTCTTTGACAGTCATCTTTGACAATTCATTTGAAATATAGATATTATGAATGTCCTCTATTGAAAAGGCTTATCTTTACGAGTAAGATAAACGCTATGTTTCCTAGGAGACTTCATGTTATTATTTCTTATCATATCTAAATAAGGGCAATGTGTTATTTGGTTAGCAGTGTTACTTATGAATTCAATTTTCCGTAAAGAAAAATTATCCTCACATTAAGACTGTATACTATTTAAATTTATAAACAACATGTCAATTTATAATTTATTTGATGCAAAATAGCCTTGAAGTGATGTAATATATATTATTGAACTTTTTGCTGATGCTATAATTTTTACTCTTTAATAGGATTGGGAAAATTGCTATTACATTATTGTACTATCCACTAATTAATATTATGAAAATTTTCATTTGAAAAAATTTAGTCTCACAGATCACAAATGCACATTATTTTTTTTTAAAATTATAGGTATAAATAGGGCTCCCAACCCGGTTTAAACCGAAACCGGTTTATTGCCTGTTTTAAGAAAAATTGAAAACCAGCTTATTTAACACGGTTAACAGGGGCTTTTTGAAAACCTCTTTTTGCCTTAAGTACAATGGATTTTTATACAACTATTCATGTCGGTTCCGTGAAGCAGTGGTCAACGTCGTTCACTTCCGTGATGTATCTCACAGATTCCACAGTGCCAGTACAAACAGCATTTTTTCATTGGGAGGCATGCGTGTTTTTAACTTATAACAAGCAGTTATCGAAAAAAATGCTTTGTTTGGATAAACTTCATTTGAAATCCTTTTTTGAAAATGGTTCTTCTGGTTTAAGCCGGTTAGCCAGTTTATTTATTTGAAAAAAATCGAAAACTGGTTAGTTGCTTTGGGCGGTTAATTGGATGCCCTAGGAATAAAAAAAAAATACATATTCATCAATCTTGTGTAAGATCAGATGAATAGAATATAAAATTAAATCTTTCAGGTTTTATAACTTCACCATTGACATCTTCAGGCATTCAAGCGCATGGATATACTCGAACTGACTAACAATCATGATGCCAAAAGACAAAACCCAAGTCACTAGTTTTAAATTTTATGGAAGTGTACAAAATTTATTTGATTCAAATATATATTGAGTTTTCTTTAACACCTCCGTGCCCGCGATGAATTCATAGATAGTTGAGCCATTAAATCATTCAATATTTCTCTTAATATTGTCAATAAGTATTTATCATTTTAGGTATTCCTAGAAAAAATATTTTTACATTCAAATATATAATTATAAAATCAAAAATATTATGTATACTGCACAAAATTGTCGATTTTGTGGTTTGCCGATCAATTTATCGGTCTTTGCGTAGTAGAATGCGATAGAAATATACGAGTTTACATTTGAAAGAAATACAAACATCTCAAATAGTTAGAAGCGAGAACAACCTACAATATTGTTAAGTTAAACAGAGAACGCGATATTTTCATATTTGCAACTAAATGCAACATGATTTAAGGGTTTTAAAATTCAATTGTGTCGAAAATTCCTCTATACAAAACAGTGTCAAAAGTTGTGCGTAATCTTTATTAGGGTACTTTATGATAGGAAATATTTTGTTTGTAAACATGAGGAGAGTCATAAAAAAATAACATGCTTTAAGCCGGATGTATATTTTTGTCCCCTGTGTGGTCGAGTGGTTAACGTTGTTGGCTTCGGCTACGGAGGGCCCGGGTTCAAATCCCGGTACGGACAGTTTTTATAAATTGATTTTTCAATTGATTTATGAACTTCTGTTCAAAGGCATGGATGTATGTGATGTCTTGAATCCCCCCCTTTCACCCATCCTATCCTATGAATGGGGCGTACCGAGAGCAATTAGCTTACCACTAATTCTGTCCTAGCCCTATTCTTCTATCCCTACTCTCTTTGAAAAAAAGAGAGGTTGAGCAACTGAGTAACAAGCAGTTCTTGTAGAAACACTTCTGTTGAGATAAACTCCATTAGGAGTCCATATGCTCCACATTGGGAGCGGACATGGTTAAAAATAAAAAAAAAAAAAAAATATTTTAAAACCTTTTAAAGATTTAGCAAATGCCTGCAATAAAAATAAATAGATTGTCATAAAAGTTGTCGCTTAAAATTATATTAGTAGTCAAAGATATGCCGATATTTTTTTAGCATTCATTTATTTGTAACTTGTTTGGGAAAATAAATTATAAATCATGATAAAGAACAGTTTAATCTATATTTTTGCGAACGCATTATGACAACTGTAAGCTTAATTTTATGCAAAAATGAATCATTTATAAAACAAATATGTTGTTGAATATTAACTGCAAATGATAAAAAAACAGTAGGTAGATACAATTGTATTTTTACTCTACTTTTTGTAATCAAATGTTGCATAAAAATCGCTATATTTATTAACTTATGATGTATTATTAATGAATGTAATATTATTATAGCACAAGCACCAATATAAATAAAGAAAGAAATTAAAACGGTCAGTAATGATTTTTGTCCGTTCCTTTATTCCACAAAATATTCAAAGTTGGTAAAACTTTATTTCAGTAATAACTCAATATAAAATTATATCCATGAAAACACCAATTTGAAACCTAATAAGCCAATAAAAAAACATGTGTAATAATCTTTCCTTTTTTCTTTGTTATATTATATGCAATAATTAATATGACTTCATAATCTCCATAAAACATTTCAGAGAATTTCTGAAAAATAATAAAACATATTCTGGACTTTCCAAACAGCTCTATAATAATTTTGGTTTTGTCGGCTCACGTTCAACTCCGCCTTTCGTCAGCCATACCTACCCCGGCTATTGTTTATGGCCAATAGGGTACACTTTTTGAATTAGTCTTCAGACCTTTGTTGGACTCTACATATGCAGCACGGTCGAGACATTACTTTGAGGATGAGTTTCAAACATGAAGCACTTATAATAATCGTTTTTGATTAAAGTTGATTTTATGTGCTTATTTAAGCATTTATAGATGAAATGAGGGTGAAAATGAGACCTAAAATATATTTTCAAGCATATATTCATTTTTAAAATTATTTTTTTAGCTTCTAACTTAGGTTTAAATATTGTCAATAAACAGTTAAACTGAGATGCCACCATGGCAGGAAACGTGATTTTCTAGCATGGCATGTCACGGGTTAAGCACCGGTAGTAGATATCATAAATAATGAATTTATTGCATGTAGTCTGTAGCGATGTACTTTTTTTCATCATTATTTGTCGTTAGGTGGCTTTTATGAAAAACTTTTCATTAACTGGATTTGTTTTTAGTTTGTATCGAGAGTAGAAAATTAAAATTCAAATATATATACCTACTTGCCACTTATATTTGCAGCAATAATTGAGTTTTAATCAAATGAAATGGTAAAGATGCTGATAATGTCGCCTGCTATGGCCCAGTTGGCTTGAGCTTGCTCTACTGATCACGCAGGTCTGGGTTCGATTCCCGGTCAGATCACAGTGAATCTGAGAATTATTCAATTCAAAGTTGGGATCGAAGACTGGGTGTTTGCGATGTCAATTCACAATATTTCCTCTCCTCCCATCCTTCTGATCCTTAAATAACTGGATGAAGCAATAGCGATTAGTCAACCACTAGTCCTGTTTTAGCCTTATACTTCTTTCCCTACTATTTCACTTTGAAAAAAAAAAGTGAGGTTGAGCGACACTTCTCGTAGAAAAAACTTCTGTTGAGATACCTCCATTAGAAGGCCATATGCTCCACAATGGAAGCAGATATGATATAATTCTACACAAACTGTATGTTCCACTATATTGACCATAAGACATGTTTTCTAAATACAGTGACAAGCTAGTCAATGCTAGTACCAATTTTACAGTTGCTGAAACTATTATTATTATTTTTGTCTATATCACTATAAGAATATACATATTTCAGCATCTGTAGTCTAATGTTTATATTCTGGGCTCAATCAAATATATTTTTTTCAATTTAAAATGTTAGATCCTGGGCTTAGGTTTTTGTGGTGCCCTTTATCCTAGAGTTGATCTCCTGTGACCATGTTAAAATATTGTGAGTTTTCCTCAAGTGATTTAAAAATATTTGTCACCTAATATTACATTACAGCAGTTATTAATTTATAATATCTAACTGTAATAACAAATATTTTTTAATTGTTACTTTGCTGTGCTCAGGTACTTACATAATTATAATTCTACACAAATCAATACCAAATAATTAAAAAAACAACAGGCGACTGCATAAAGTGGTAAATTTAAACTGGTCGTCCCGCTGTACACTTTTATAATGTAGTGAATACAAATACAAATGAACTTTTACATCTATGAAGTAAAAATACAATCTCGTTGAGACACCACCTGGCAAAACACCTGGTGACAGATACAAAACGGCAGCAGGAAAAAATGTGAGAATGGTTAACGATAAGTGAAAGAAATCTGTGGGGAAAAGATTTAAAAATAAAATAAAACAATTTAAAACGGGAGTATTATTTAATTCATTTAAAACTTAACAATTTGTTTTATCTTAATTAAGTTGAACAGCAGTTTTTAAGTAAGTTATAATCTAGAAATCAAAATTTTTTTGACAGATTTGTTGATTATTCGAAATACGTGTTATTATTATTCTAAAATACCTAATGTTATTTTAATAAATTATTAGTCTATACTACAGGAAGTATACTGATTATTGCCACATAATAATAATATATTATTTATTATAATACATACATAGTTTGAGCTTTAAAATAAAATACTGTAGAATGATACTATTATTATTCATATCATTATTAATACAAAGTATATTATTACATTCAATGTAATAACAAATTGAACATGTTCATATGTATTATTGTGACTCGTAGTATTTTTGTTTAACATTATTTTGCAATAACAAATGATCAGTTTCATAATTATTGTGAGATTTACATTTGTTTGTACACTGAGATCATGGGTTTTAACTGAAATATACAGTGTATAACATTTACAGTCTTAAATGAAACGTTCGCACTGTCCAAGAACAAGATTGTCATATTGTTACATGTTTCAGAAATTGTATTATTGTTTTGAAAATATCAATAGGTAAAACTGTATGTACAGTTTTGAAATAAATATGATTATCATCAGCAGGGATCGAAACATATTTTTCAAGAGATATGCATACATTTTGACAGTAATTTGTAGAAGAAGGCCATTCATGGTCCTTTTTGTATTTTTTTTCCACACAATTATGTTACGTCAAATTTTTTTTGTTAAATTATTTTACTTATGATTTGAGATTTATAATAGAACCAATATATTTTTAAAAATATATAAAACAAATGTTTGAAATATATAAAAAAAATGTATTATATCATGACAGAAAAAATACTTCTTGGAGTGCAAAGATTCTGCATTAATAATAATTATATTCCATAATAGAGGATTATTCTTTACAATAATCCGACCAATAACTTAGTTTATAAAAAATCAATTTCAAAAGTCAATTTTTGAATATGTACTCGCTTTTATCTGTTTAGGAGAAGTTTATTCAAATACCATCATTGATGAAAAGCTTTATGGTTATGAAAATAAGGCTGTAAAAAATATTTTTAAGAACTGAATTTTACCCCATTATGAAAGGTTGCAATCATACAATTTTAGGTTATGTATTAAAGCAAATTGCATAAAAATGATGAATAACTAAGTAATATAAGCTATGCAAACTTTATGGAATTTTCAACGGTCATTCAAATGAAATTTGTAGATATCTATGAAGGACACTTCTTGTAATCAGAAAATAGAGATTTATGTCATGTTTGATCCTTGTCTATGGTTTCAGCAATGTCCATGGTGTGTAAATATGAAGCCACTTCCCTCTTCTTATTTGATTCAGCTAGTTGATACGGATTGAATCCAGATTGATTTTTTAAAGTTACGTCACTGCCTGCGGCGACCAAAAGTTTTACGCTCCCTAAATGTCCAAACAGCGCCGCTCCGTGCAATGGGCTTTCCCCATTCTACAAAAAATCATATATTTGAGATTTGATGAATATAAAACAAGAATAGTGCACAAAATAAGTGCGGGAGAAATGACAATTATTATGAATGTATATTTCATGTGTATTTCTAATGTCTAACTGAAATTTAAATACCAATAATTATGATCTTATGTGCACGTTAGACAGTTGGTGAACTGTTTTGCTTTATTCTTACTACTTGTTTTTGAACTTTTCGCTGTTTTCTATAATATTACATTTCTAACTATTGAAAGTTATCAGCTTGTATACTTACAGGAAGAATTCCTAAATTGGGTTTGTGCCTAAGAAGCTCAGATACAACAGCTGAGTGTCCTTTATGAGCAGCTTTAAAAAGAGGTGTTGCTCCGTCCTGTAAAAAATATAAAAACGGTTAGTAATAGATAATACCGATTTTACTCGAAATAAGACGATGAATGCGAGAAAGTCTCAAAACTCATTTTTTTAAATAAATATTCACTCAAGCTTGTTGAAACTTCTAACAGGACTTGGCTCATTATTATCATAAAAGTGTTAAAGATATCATTCTTATTAGCAACAATTGAGTAAAGTTATGTCAACATGCTCGTCTCCTGGATTTCTTTCAACTTCTTGAATTATTTTGTCTTACTTAGGTGATGCTAATTTTCCTCATGAATGGCATGATTATAGTTGTGAGTCAAACTAATTTAAATGCGAGTGATGCAACCAGTCAGTAGTGTTCTCATTGAGCGATTCATTAGAATAAACTTACAGGCAATATACCAACAAAATGTTTCTTCTGCAAGATCTGCACTTGAAATTTCAGTTACTGATTGAACAGGATAGCAATAGGGACTAGATGGAGTCGTCTTCAAGCTTCTGAATGAAATGACAAATATTCAACAAAATTTTTTGAAGAGACCATAATATGTAGGCAAGATAAGAGAATGATTAATGAGGTATTCTCATGGGTGTTTAGTCGGAACTATATAAAAAAACACAATAAATGCGGAAAACAATAAAAGAATACATCAGGGTTCTAGTATATTTTGAGACCCCAAACTCGATACAGTTAAATTTTGTGAATTGAAATATTTAGATACATACATTTCTAACTTGATCAATATTTGCTCCGTGTCGACATAATAATTTTACAATATTGTCGAATCCCATCTGTGAAGCAATCCAGAGAGGAGAAGCACCGTCAGTTCTTGTAGCGTTTGGCAGTGCACCAGACTTTAATAAAGTTTCTACAACACCGAAATGGCCATTTTGAGATGCTATAAAAAGTGGTGTAGCTTTATCCTGTAAAAATAAAAAGTAAATAAATTTAAAAAATATTGTTTATTTTACTTTTACTCTGCAATAATATATTTAAGGCTGTATTCATACCTTCATACAAGCATTAACTTTTGCACCCCTTTCAATTAATTCTTTCACAATATCATGGTGACCACATTGGCAAGCTACAAAAAGAGGAGTACCACCATCCTGAAACAAAAAAAACTTTCATTATACAAATGATTTTTTTAACAATCATTTCATCTGTTCATCAATACAAGGTACAAACAATGAAATATATTGAAGTATAGAATATTAAATAGATTTATATTTCAGCAGAATATTTATAAAAGAAATAGAAGATGGAATATATTCTATTTGTTAATGTGTGTTGTTGATAAAAGTGGTTTGAACTAAAGCAAAGTTTTTTTTTGATATTTTTGGTTTTTAATTATTCATTTTAAAAAAGAATAATGGAAACATTTTCTTGGAATATTTTTTAATATCAATTAACTAAGTCTTTCAAGCCCCTTCTTTAAAATTAATTTTGTAGAATGTAGATTACTGTTTTACCAATTTATAGTTCGACAGTAAAAAAGGAAATGTCAAAATAAAGCCAAATGAAATTAATTTACTAATAAATAAATATGTTACCACTTTGTAAGTAATTTCTTGTTTGATGTAACATGACAATTACTAAGTTTAGTCTTTTTATGAAATAACATTACCCACCATACTGGGTGAATCAGTTTTAGCGCCATTCTCAAGAAGCAACTGAGTGATATCCATGTATCCTGATTGTGCTGCGAAAAACAATGCTGTAGTCCCAGTCTGAAAAAATATTAGAATGAATTAATCAACACAATATTTCTATCCCCCATGTATTTTAAATTAATCGAATCAAAACCAAAATATGTTAGAAAATAACCAACATGAATGTGCCAAAGAGCATGCTAGCATACATAAGTTATATATTATCAGTCAACGTAGTCTAAAGTTTCTTTTTACACAATAAAGTAGTTAATTTTTGGCAACAAAGAGGTATTGGTAATATGTTATTAGGTATCTTTTCATTTCAAACAATATTACACTAAATGGTTTTGACTGCATACAATTTAAAAACAAAATCTTTTTGCAATCACATCAATCAAAAAAAAAAAAATGTTTTTTCCAATGGATTTGGAATTGAGGATTGGGTGACTTTACTTTATACACTTGATTTAATTTGATTTTCTTGTTACCATGAGAAGCATATGAACTTCTAATGGAGCATTTCTACATATTATACAACAATGTACATAAATTCATAAATGGATTTAATTTTAAAAGTCATAAAATACTTTAAATGTTACATGACTATCTAACTGTTATTAGAAAAATCAGTATCTAAATGATTTTTATCGAAATCAACTGATGGTGTCAAAATTTAGATTGCTATAATAAAAAAATCTTACGATTCGTCGAGCCGCAGGATCTGCACCTTGTTCCAACAGCTCCTTGACACATTCCATATGACCAGCAGCTGCTGACAAAATCAAAGGCGTCGTCCCATCCTATGGAAAATCAAATAAGATATTAACACATAATATGTAATGTTTTTACATAAAATCATTGCTATTTGAAACTATTATATTCAAGATTATTATAGTCCAGATGTCGGTCAATCTAATTTTTAAATATTTTCAAAAATATTATGTTCACATCTGATTTTTTTCTGTCCTTTTAAATACCCAAATAACTGCAATTAAAACTACCTTCGGAAAAAAATTCTGTTAATAACAAAAAATATAATTTTTCAATAGTTGATTTAAATTTTTTAAAAATAGGTAGGCAATTATTATTATTTATGGAGTTTTTTTCTTTGCGTTTATTTTTACAAACCTTATTGCAATCAAAAAAATTGTTCTTTTAAATTGGATTTTTTAAGGTTGCATATTTGTAAAAAAGTATAAAATAAAATTTATATATATTTTTTGACCATCTTATTATTTTGCACAGGGAAGTCTAAAAATAAAAATATACTTATTTAATACATTTCTACAATATTATGTTTTTTTTTTGTTTGCAGTTTACATTCTAGGACAGGAGTGGGGAACCTTTTAATGTTCGAAGGTGGCATTAATTTATCTGTAATTTAATAAAACCTAATTCAAGAAACTTAAAAAAGATAAAGCTACTTCCCTTAAAAATTGTAGGTATGTATATTATTTAAAAAATGAATAATATATTTGGATTCAGTAAAAAGGTCATATGTATATTTAAATAATAATTGTAACTGTATAACACCATCTGTTTTAACCACGACTCTTGTGACAATGATAATAATTTACAACACACTTGAAAATCGTTAAAGACATCCTATTGAAATGGGATTTATGATAATATTATGACGTAAGAATGAATCATTAGTTTAAGAAACCTCACTTGTCCACCATGCCTTGTTTTGAGATAAGCTGTCTGTTGTCTTGCAACATTAAATAAAAATAACAAAAAATGTACACAACAAGCATGCAAAAAAATGCGACAAGTTGATAGTTTCCTATTTTTAAAAAAATAGCGGAAATCAATAATTCAAACTTGGTGAAATGTCGTTATTCATTTTCTGGTAGATTTTATAATAAATTATGTCGATAAGTAACATATTCAACTTGAGGTTGGCTTAAACATTACTTAAAAATTCAGGAAATTCCATTAAAAAAAAGTATGTATAATATGGAGAATTGGAGGCCCCATGCGCGGGTCTCATTCGCTTTGCATTATTTTTAAAAACCGGTGTCCGTTCCCAATGCAGGTTATATCATAAACTCCAGGAGCATATTAATAGTAGTTGTCTTAAGGGAACTGAATGTAAAGCGTACGCTTCGCCTCTCTTTTTGGAGAGAGTATCCATCCTAGAAAACTGATAATTTTTTCCAAAAAATGATCAGTTTTCTAGGAACTGATAGTAAAAATACAATATATCGAACATATTCGACCCGAAATATTCTTCAAACATTCGGATGCGGATTCTGGATTTTCGAAGATTACCAAACGATAGGATAACATGGGGAGTTGAACAAAAGGCTCGAGCATGACAACTAGGGCTTCAAATACAAAAATCGACTCCATCAAAACCTCGTCTTCGAAGTTTCAAAAAGAAGAATTCAACTGAAACACTGCATTTTTTTTTCGATTTTTGTCACCAGAAAATATATTTTTTTAAAATACAAAACATTCACTGATCTATTTCTTAATAAAGTAATATTTGTTTATCAAAGTTTCGTAAAATAGAAAATACTATTTTAATGGGTAATGAAGTAGGTAGTACAGTTTGTAAGTCAACATGTACAACTAAAATATTAAAAAAATAAACTTTTATATAATATTTTTATTTGTAACTATATTGGTTTCAAATCAACACTTGAACGTTAATTAACAAATTCGTATCAATTTTAACATTAAAAACCGGGTTACCAAGTTGAAATAACAAGTTTTGAAACGTCGAGAAAACCCGGTTTTTTAGCCCTAACTATGAACTAATCGGAAAACTTTATTAGGTATATATTTTTCGTAAATATGCTAAATACCTATTGCGTATAAAAATGCTTCTCTACGTATATCAAAACAATATTTTTTTCAACAAATAATTGTAACAAAAATGGTACAATAGAAGAGTCATTTCAGAGTTTTTTTTTTATCATAATAAGTTTATCCGCAAAGAAAATTAAAGACCTGTCTGAAATTATAGACAAACGGGGTTTCTCAAATAACCGATTCATATGTTGCTTTTAATTTTTAAGAACAAGTTAGTGTGCGTTGAAATTAACAAGCATTTGTCGCCAACTAGTTTGTTCACGGCCAGTGCGCGTACAGCAAAGCTTATAAACACAGGGATTGGAATCCGGGTTCCCGCTTCTTTACCTGAAAAACCCAGAATGTATAAAAGTAAAAATCACGGGTTTTTGTGGTTAAAATCAAACGTACAAATAGCTTTGATATGTGTGACATTTTTGTGACTCTTTCTTGTATTTAATAAAAAAAATAGGATCGAAAAAATTGGATGGGTTACATCTTTATTGACCATCAAAGGAATTTATAGTCTATGCCCAATCTATGGTATGATTCAAATTGTGTGGATTTTTATACAAACTCCGTGTAGATTTATATTTCGTCATTTGGTAATGCTCGTGGTGAAAAAACCGGTGGTTAACATAAGTGGAATTAGTACAAAAAAGTTGTGTTTTATTTTTAAATATAATGCCTTTCCACCAAGAATTGACAATTAACACGATAAAATAATTATATTTAAATATTCTTTGCCTATGTTTAAGTTTTTTTTAAATCCTCTCATTTATTATTGGAATCTGGAACGATTTATCCCAATAGAAACATTTCATGTCATTAAATGAATTAGATATAATGTGAAGTCTTAGTACTTTTTAGGGTTACCGATTTCCACAGTGACATGTTTTGCAATCCCCATACCAAGGCATTGTTTAAATTATCATAAAGATTAAAAAAACTGGTCCGCATGTACAACGGTGAATATGAGGTAATAGTTTGTATAATAAAACGGTGCTGTATATCAGTGCTTCTCAACTTTGTTCATGCCACGGACCCCTAAATCTGAAAACAATAATCTACGGACCCGCGATTTTTTTTTATTTCACATGTTCATATTTTATCACAAAGAATGTTGAAGGAATGAAAATTTTCGCAGAACCTAGGTTGGGAAGCACTGCTGTATATTACAATTGTACAATTAATTTTCAATTTACGATTAGTACTATTTTTTGTGAAAAAATGTCACCTTCTTTTATTTATTTCTTTATCTTTGATTTATTAAAATATATCAATATATGCTTCTTTATTGATTTACTTTCTTTATAAAATTTCGACATTAAAAAAACCTGCTGGGATTGCAATCCCTGCACGTTACACACCTCACTCACGCAGTTGAAGACGCCCCCATCCACATTAACTTTTTATGTTTCGATACCAGGATTTGCCGGCATCTCGAGAGCGCGACAATTTATTCGCGACCAGTGACGTAGGGAGCTGATGTACTTATGATACACGTTTCGTTAAAGGATATGTTCAAAAAATATCCAATGATAGTAAGATGTTCAAATCTCAAAGTTAGCTACGAATGTAGATTGGTGTATATTGTTAAGTAAGCCATGAAGTCATTAAAAAACCTTGTAGGTACCTAGTATTTGTTGTTTTAATGCAGTGTCTGCCAAACTGTGTGTCGCAAGAAGTACCAGGTGTGCCGCGGTGGAAGAAGCCTTAAAAATGTCAATTTTAAATAATGCGTATTCGGTAAAAAATCGAGGATTTCAAATTCCTCGGTGAGCTAAATAAAAAAAAACGATGTTCTGTGACAATCCGGGAAAAAGTATACCAAATCGAGGATTTCAAATTCTTCGGTGATCTAAAAAAAAAACGATGTTCTGTGACAATTCAGGAAAAATTATACCAAATCGAGGATTTGAAATTCTTCGGTGAGCTAAAAAAAAAAAGTTGTTCTGTGACAATCCGGGAAAAAGTATACCAAATCGAGGATACCCTAATCTTGGTGTGCCGCGGTACTAATTCCATTCATCACTGTGCCGCAAAGGAAAAAAGTTTGGCAGACACTGCTTTAATGAATCAAAGTATACAAAGGCTTACAGTACTAACTTTATCGCAAGAATCTTGAAATTTACCGATGACGGCACTATAGGCGGCAGCTTTGACATATAAGCAAAGGCGAACGGAAATGGCCTATGTCAAAATTTAATTTCGAAAAATAGCATGGGCATTTAAATCCTGTCTAAGGGCAGCACATAGCCTAGGAATGTCACTGACCCAGACCTAATTTTGTAATTTATAACTGAATAATTATACTCAATTTTTAGTTAATTCGTAAACCTTGCAATGTCACGTCGGATAATGCTTCTCAAAGAGGCGAAACACGTGACATATTTTGTAGCACAAGTGGAATGAATAACAAAGTTATCAAAATATATTACACCAAACGATTATGTTTATGTTGGCTTTTACATACTGATACGATTATGTTTGAATTCTACAAAGGTATACAAATATAAAACCAGGGCTTCGAACCACTATTTTTATCGTTCCAGTTTTCATTCCGGTTCAAGTAAAAGAATGTATATCGGTTCGGTTTTCGTTCCAGTAAAAATAACGGTTTTCGGTTCAGCTCGAATCCAAAAACCCAGGAATTCACCGATTTGCCCTAAATACCAAAATACGCGCTGAACCGAAGAAAAACCGATATTTTTTTTCTGTTCGGTTCCGGTTTTCGTTCCGGCAAAAATAACGGTTTTTGGTTTTCGGTTCAGTTCCGGTTCGAAGCCCTGCATAAAATTTCCATAAATATGCGTTAATCTTACACAAAATACAAATATTGTTAATCTTGTTTTATAAAGCTCCAGTGTTCACGCGACAAACGTGATATGTACATCTGGCATCCAAGTGGTTAAGTTCAAAGTATATGTCTCTCTCATGTATCTACGTTTATATTCTATTTTCAAATATTTGAAAAATGTACTTAAATTCGAGAATCAGTATAAATTCCTTCTGTCAAATTGTGTCGAATAAAATTACCAGCTGCCGTTATAAAACGCAATTCTTAATACAAATATTTTGCCGCCTCTGTATGCGATACTTATCTTAACGGTAAGACAAATCCTACGAGTGACGAGTAATACCGATTTGGTCATTTTTACCCGTCTTGATGACAGCGACGCCTTAAAAGAGTAGAGAGACGACCGATTGACATCCGGACTCCATAAACCAGTCGGGAAAAAACAAGTCGAACGTGACTGACTGCTGGAAAGTCACAATCGGTTTTAATGTAACTTTCTAAGCTAAATTCATGATACTAGAATAAGTCCGTGAGATCGAAGGATTTCTCACAGCATCATTTTGATTATGATGAAAAAAATTCCCATATTTTTTTGCCGATACTACTTACTGGCCAGAGGGTAATAATTATTGGTCGAAACACAATTACATGACCGTTGATTAGGTACATATATCCAGTGTTTTTTTTTAAACGGTGCAGGAACTTAATTCGTGTCAAGTTTTTTTTTCTTCTAATTCATGTCCGTTCTCAATGTGGAGGGTATGGTTTTAATACAATATTCCTTTGTACTTATTTCCACTTTTATTTACCAAGACCAGTATCGGATTCGCTCATGGCGAGCAAAGTGGAAAAAAGTATATAGTGTTTTTCTTAATTTAGTTTTTTCAATAAGATGTTTGAAATTTAAATCAAATTAAAAAATGAGCATGGAAATAAAAAAGGTGTATGTAAATTTCATGTTTATATTGTGATTCATCAAACATTCAAAACGTTTTAATTTAAGCAAATCCCTATATTATGCTGGTTAATAAGAAATTCAAAGAGAGAATAAGGATATGTATGATTGCAGTCTCGTTTTAAAATACATTTATTCATAGAAGTTAACAAAGAGAAATTCAAAGAGAAATAAAACGCACGTCTAAAATACAATAAAAAAGTAGGAGTCACAATATCAGGAAAAGTTTACTAAAATGTTTCAATTAATTAATATGATAATCTGTGTAAATAATTAATTATTGTTATGTTTCCGTTTTTCTTCAAACGCTATAAACTTTAATATTATTTCGTGTATAGAAAATTGTTTTCATTTCTTGTCGTGATGCCATGTTACATTTTGAATACACGATTAGAAGAAAGTGACATAATAAATTGTTTTTAGCATGCAATATAAGTATTATTTCGATGAACACTTTTACTTTTGTTTTGTGTGTACTAAAACTACCGCAGTGCCGTTCTTGGACTTCGTAGACCGGACCCAAGATCTGTGAGTATTTGAGACATTCAATAAAACTATCCTTCTATCTGTACTCTCTCAAAAAAAGAGATGTCGAGCGACTGGATAACAAACGGTTTCCGTTGAACAACTTCTGTTGAGATAAGCTACATTAGGAGTCCACATCGGGAGCGGATATGAAAACAAAAACATAGTACTAGCAATAATAACAATAATACTAGCGTTGGTTAGGTCTATCTTTAGATGATAAAATATAATTAACATGAGCAGCTTCTGTAACTTGACGGTCAAAATTTTACACTTAGAATTTTCCAGTTATTCCAAGCTCATTGTTTGTATGCATATATAATACATTTAATTATCCCTCTCAAACGTATTAAAAAAATATCTCGCATCCCATACGCGATAACTACACCTGGAGATGATATTAAACCGTTATTTCAATCCCAGCTCGAATCATAGCTATTTTATTTTTATTCCAAATTCTTCTGTTTGATGCATGAGCAATGATATTTTGTATGCCTATATAAATATTTACTATGTATTTGTAGAATCCAATGTAAAAAAGTTTACCGGAGGAGTCCTGCTTCATCTTAGCGGGAAAATTATTAGTATGAGTGAAACGTCTTTAGACTGATTCGTTTCTTTCCTGATTGGTTGAAAAACTCTACAAAAAACGTTGCATTCGTCACTTCTGTACATCCAATTCGAGAACGCCGGCGTAATTGAATTTGAGTTAACAAAAAAGGAATAAACATGGCAGTGTTATTTTTGGAACATAGTAATTACTACCTTGTCTCGAGAGTCGACATGCACTTTTCCGGTGTCCAAAATTCTTCTGAGTCTGTCGACATCGCCTCTCAGAGCCGCCAGATGGAATTGGACATCGGTACGGGACTCTTTCTGAAACACAAAAACGAAAAACAAAATGTATTAAAAGAAACAACCGTCATTTGCATGGCTAAATTAACTGGATGAGTTAAATAAGACGTTAATACTAATTTCGCAACTGACAACAGTGACAACACTCCATTTGTAGTGATGGTGAAAGTTTTTTTAAACTTCGAATCTCAATTGCAATTGTTGCATTCATGAATTATTCAAATTCGAAATTCAAAAATAGGAATAAAAACTATTATTTGTCTGTGTCTTTTTTTGAACATCTGATAAACATTCAATCGATACCTGGTTCATTGACAATTGACTGACTGTAATAATTTATTGCTAATATTTGCTTACATATTCATTATTTGCAACACATGTTACTAGCTTTACATTCGGTATATATTGTAATTATAATGTTTTCTGTTCATTTGCAACTAATGTAAATATTATTGTGAGCAGTAGGTACTGCAAAATTTTATCACCGATAAACTTTGATAACCTCCTTATTACAAATGCAGTCTGACCACAAGTGTTCCAGATTATTTAAATGAATTAAATATAATAAATAAATTTAATTAGATATAAAAAAATAATTTGCGGTTACTTCATTAATTAACCCTCCAGAGATGAGAGCTTTTTTCTGATAAAAAAAATATTTTCTAAGCCATATTGAAGTCACGGATAACTTTTATTCCTATCCAAAATTAAAAAAAAAAAAAACGCAAAGTCGTTGTATAGAAACTCCGCATGACTATATAGTCATGCTCATCCTTTTATTACCTTGTAATATTGAGTACGGACAGTAGTAAGGACAAAAGTGACCGTATGGGCTTGCAAACATTCGGGGTTGAAATATAGCTAAACGTGATTTTTTTAAAAATATTTACAATTTGACCTCTTTAGATCAACATAATTTCAAAACAAATATATTAGCAAAATAACTGTAAATAATTTTATGTTTTTATAAAACAATATCTAACAGTTTCAAAAAGTAAATTAAAAAAAACGGAAATTCAAAAAATCACATGTGCTTTTAGAGACCGTTCCTGTTCCCACGGCTGATGACTAACTGTAGTCCGTACCCTTCTTAACCAAATATGAGCGAAAGCAACGATATTCAGGTAGAAAAAGTATGAATAGTGGGATCAATAGACAACGGTGTTTTGTGTGACCATATGGTGACGCTCGTCCTTGGAGGGTTAAATTATCACCTTTTTGCACTACATTTTAAATTGTAATTTTCTGCATGCGTGTTAGCCATTTGATTGCAAACATTTATATTGCCGTCATAAGTAAACAGTCTTATTTTGAACAATGAAATATAAACTGTAATAATTGGTAAATTTAATTCAATAACTCGATTCCAGATTTCACAATGACTAGTAATGATAATTAACTATTAATTAATATGAAATAACAGTTCAAAACATTACATATTTGTTTGTCGTAAGTTGTATTTTTATTTTTAACTTAGCAGTTTATAAAATAAAGCAATACATGGTTCCAAAGGAAACCAAGGCTAGCAACTCAAATAAATACTCAAATATTCATTTAATTTAAATATTTAGTACATTATTTAAAATAGATAATAATTATTAAAATATTACCGAATTAAAAAATAATAAACAAATATTTATGTCCATGACAGCACGGCAGTTTATGAATCGAAGCAATATACTTATGTAGATAATCATTTTTATTTTCATAACGTTGATTTTTGATCGAGTAATGGAGGAATCGCATATAATATAATATATACATATGACGTGAAATATCTATGGACATTGTTATAATTGAATACAGTGACGGATTTAACAATTGGTAGGCCCATCCGCGATCAAATTTAGGGGTACTTTTTTCAAATTACTAAAACTGAATGGTCAGTATTTCATTAGGTGAATGGTCAGTATTAAGATAAAAAGGTTAGTATTTCTATTAAACTTGGTCAATGACCTAGAGGTAAAAATACAGATATAATAATATGAACACTGTTCATTTTATATAAGCACCGAATATTTGATATTAAAATCTGTACACAAGTTAACTTAAATCAAGCCATTTATTACACCCCCCCCCCCTTTACCTCATATTGAGTCATATTATTTGTACGATCACGACGTAGTATATAAAAAAATAATGGACGACTTTTATTTTGTCATTTGGCATGGCATACCTGCCTAAAAAGGTTTACCATGAATTGAGCTAGTCCAATTATATGTATTTATAATATAGATTAAATTAATCAATGAAGCAAAACCTGCAGTTTCTCGGGAATTGTGATGATGATTGAAATCACACCAAAACGACCAATTGACAAGCCATTCATGCATTACGACAAAATAACTATATGGATTTCTCGTTTGAAAACATACAAGAATGTTATTATTTTTGTGGTTTAAGGGAAATCTCTATTTTCTAGCATAGCTTTGCTAAATAACAGACCACTTGAAGCTCTTTTTTTATTATATTGTATAGATACACTGTGGTCAGAAATATGAAAAATATCGTAATACTATTGTTTTTTTTGTCTTCACGCTCGTCAATATTTATTGGGAGTTGTTTACTTTTGAAATTTAAATTACCTGATGCACTACACGCTGAACATAGTATATCCCAAGTACTATGCGTGGGGAGAGGGGATTTAATATAATAGGGTAAACATATCAACGTATTATTAGTTCTACAGTTTTTAATATTTGTTATGCGTTGATAGCTATTTCGGCTTTCGCCATCGTCAGAACCAGCCTATTTTATAATGGAGTATTTTTACCATATTATAATGGAGTTCTACCAAGTAAATGCCAAATCAATAAATAAAGAGGGGGATTTATTTACATAAGAGTGTATATTTGTAATTTTAATTGTTTGCAATATTTATTTAATGATTTGTTTAGTTTTTATTTTCTCTATACTCTGTATACGTTCATAAGTACATAATTTCCTCTCTTTTATAAATTTAAAAAAACAAACGACTCACGAACATTTTCACACTTCACATGTTTATTCTAATTTTCTCACGCGAGCTACCGGTAGAACGCTTGTAGCAGTAACAGTTTGGTGACTTTTGTTGTAACATATTTATGTTGGGAAGAAAATTATTATTTATTACACAATAATCGTGCAACGATGTCTGAAGTAATCATATAAGATAAAATCAAAAAAAGATATTTATTTATACACAAAACTCTTGAATTCAAATAATGTTCATTTTCTACAGTGTATTTATTATACGATGTATTACACTATAAATATGGCCGTAACAAAAGTTTCTGGTCACGTTGTACAAGCGGTATAACAACGGTTCAAAATATATACAAATTATACGCACGTATTTTGTGGTATTGTGGTCGAATAATGATGAAAATACAATCCGTAATTTGTAAAGAAGAAAAGTTGAAGAACCAAGGGTTTTTATGTTTATTTTGACGTGATACGCGTTTGAGGATTGCCACTTCAAAATACAACATTATAATTAAACATAAATAACTAAAATCGCAAACGGGACAACAAGCGTCAACCCAGCCCAAAGATGGAGGGGTTTAAGTTAATTTACTTTTCCCTATTCGTAAAAAGAAAAACAATACTATGCAGTGGCGTATTACCCCATAAGCGCAAGAGGCCCCAAATCTTGGGGACCTCAAAGATAGCATATATTATATAAACTCATATATTTTAATTTCAGTTTTCAATATTCATTATTAATCTACGAAGAGGTTTTGCACTTTCGTGTAATTCGAAAAACAGGGCCTCCAAAATTTATTGCGCCTGGGGCCTACCAAGTGCTTAACCCGCCACTGATACTATGTAAACATTTTCTCAGCATAATACACCTATAAATTTAATATAAACTATTCCTTTAATGCAGTGGCTTCCAATATTTATGATACTGCGCCTCTCTTAGAAGAAAAAAATATCTTCGCGCCTCCCCATCCTCTGATTCATATAGTAATAAAGACACTTTTTAAAGGGAAAATACATATTTTGGACTGTTCGAACCTCACAGGTTGCAAATCGCTGCTGTAATGTATTATCGTTCTTTACTTAAACGTGTACATTAAATTCAAAGTGTTCTTTTCATTGTATACATATTTTTTTTATTTTATTTAATATAAATGCCTTTCTACCAAGTATTGAACACCTCACAAGTGAGTATATTTTATGGTAAAAGACTAAAATTATAGAAAGAATAAGATAATTTAATAAAACTGACGATCACACGAAAATATTTTTTATTTTTCAATTAAATAAAACTTTATTTGTACTAATTTCCTATTTCTAAATAAATACAGGGACCGATTTAGCTCGTCGCGAAGATTATTTACTGATCAGCTGATAATAAATACTAGCGTTGAACGATATAATATGTTATTTTTATTCCACAATTTTGTTGAATTAGTACAAACGTTTTGTTTTACTTAGTTGATAACACTTTCGTTTTCTTTCCACCAAGAATTGACCGTAATCATAATATGTGTATTGTGAAATTCAGTAAAAATTCTAACAACCATTTCCCAACGATTATCAGTATTACACTAATTTAAATAAGCAACTCAAGGGTTATGTTATTTTATCCATGTTGAAGTACCATATTCATTTACCTGTAAGGCCGCATTCAATAAAAATCAATTTGAAATGCTTGAAAATCAATGAAACAATGCAAAAGAAACATTTTGATTCAGTCAAAAGGCGGCAGGTTCCTCAATTCTGAGCTACACTTTTTGAATTGGAATATCCATTGGCTCACAGCCAATTCTCTAGTATATCTCCATATTATATTACACATTAAAGTAACCTTGTAGATGTGGTAAAATTGTAAAACACATGTTTCACAACCCTCCTCAAAATATATTTTATATTATGGTGCCCGAATTCCTTTAATGTGTGGGCAGTTATTATGTTGATGTCTGAAATGTTTTTAGAATTAACTAAGTATATGTTAGTGAACCGAATATATTGTGCGTAATGGTAGCTTCAATTGATTCAACCTCAATTTACTCAGTATGAGAATACATCGCAAGCGATATCAAATTGATAAACACAAAATACTAGAAACAAACAGGATAGTGATGAAGGCGTAAATTAATATTAACGTAATCATCAATGAAGCAGCTAACAGTAGGATTCTAATGATAACTTAGATAACAGATGTGTTGTTAAATAAATATTAGTAAATACAAGTTGAACGGGTTTGCTTTCTATCAGAGCAGGTATGCCTTAGTAAATAAAAAATAATTTTATTTAGCTGTCAACCGACGCGTCGATCGAATAGAAAATAATTATATCATTTAAATTACATTTACGATGTTTATTTGCTTTAAATTATGAACAATTCTTTCACAAACAAATAATTCCAACAAATCAGCTCAAAAGATGGAGATATTTTACTATAATCAAGGATTATAAAAGGTAATTAATTATGAATGTATAAAAATATTAAGAATATACAATGGGAATATATAATATAATAAATTAATAAACACTATGTGAAATGTTTTGTGATTCATTGTTTACAGTTTTTCGCTATTAGAATATTAAATTGAAATCGATATTTTTTTAATCCACTTTAGTGTTTAATTTATTCAGTATGAAGATGCTTCTTAATGAGTCGAAACACCTGTCACATTCAGTAGCATAACTAAAGCAAAATAAAAGTAAACTATTTCTTGGTATTTTACAGGACTGCAGTTTTCAATATAAATTGTTGATGATTTATTGAATTTTCCGTTGTTCGTTTACCTATATGTAGATAATATGTATTGATACTAAAACAGATTTCGAAGAATTTCATCTCTTATCTTAACGCTTTATTATTATTATGGTATACGTACTATCATAAATGGATACGGTAAGACATAAAGACAAATGTCTTTTTTCTGTAATATTACAGTTAGTAAATTATGTGTGCAAACTGAAATAGAATATTATATATTTTCACTTAATTTACTTTTAAACACGGTTTAAAATTATCGCGTTTTAGGCTGTACACACAGTTGGGATTTTGCAATGTGCAATATAGATAAAGAAATGTTTAACTTACTTGCTTGCAAGGTAAATAGATACGCGACTATATTTTAGTAAAGAAATTGTCGGCTTCAAATAAAAACTGATTAAATTTAAAAAAAAAGTATGACTGGTGTGTGCGTGCGTGCAGTTATTGTATATTTTTAACCCCTCCCCCCACCAATCAAATCGTCAATAGTTCAGAAAACATACTGTTAATTGTATACGATCACGATAAAGCTCAAAAGCTCTCATTAGCTATGATCTGAAGATTAACAACACATACATAGTTGCAGAAGTTTTAAGGCGTGTCGGTTGATGATTTGACGCGTGCTAAGCCACGCACAATATCAATATTTGGACTAAGAATTCACTTAACGTTATACTGAATAATAAAACCCTTTCAACAGTTGGAATCAGAGCCTGACATCAAAACCATCGTATATACGTTATAAGTATTAAATTTCACTTCGCTATTTCTAAATTATATAATATTATACTTGACGCTAAATCCAGCCCTAGCGAAAAAATATGTTAAAAATATAAAAAAAAAACAAAACAAAAATAAACATATAAATATGTAAGTTTATATTAATTATTTGTATTTAATAAGAAAGATTCTGACAATTCTTATGTGTATTTTCGATTATCAACTTAATGCTTCATTGCAAATGTATTTGTTTTTGATTGTCAATTTTTTTACTGAAATTGAGATACTATTACATACTAAATCAGCATACTAAAATATTGATTGCAAACACTTAACTGAAAATGTATGTGTGCATAGAAAGTATCTTTAAAATTGGATTGGATCAAGGATTGTCTGATTATTTGGTTATTTATAGTATGATTAAATTTAAAGGAGCGTTCTAATTTAGAAATAAAAATATTTTAAATTTAGAATGGATATCCGATATCAGTTTATGAACTTGTTTATGTAAGTAATTATTCACATGCAACCGATTAATACATTATACCAAAACTAGGGCCTCAAATCCCGGGATTCCGTCCAATTTCGTTATCCCGTAATATCGGGATTGTGATAGTACTAATCCTAACTCTAATCTATAGATTGAGATAATTTGAGAAAGTTGCGCGAGGACTAAAAAAGGGTCTCGCGTCTCTTCATTGTGGGAATTCCGTAAATGACTGGGTTTTTGGATGCGAAAATTCTGGGAAGAGCTGTGAAAAATCCCAGGATTTAAAAATTGCCGAACAAAATTTTTTGCACATTTTTATGGTGAATTTTCAATCCCGGGATCTCAGAAATGGAGAAATTGTCAATCCCGGGATCACAAAAAGGGTCTGGGAATAGATGCCATAACCATGAAACTTATGTTAAATTACACGGAGATCTAGAAATTGTGCGAGTCTAACCTTCAGAACATTTATTGGAGTAAATAGCTTAACCCTATGCCCGCGGGCGCATGTGCGCCCGCGGAGTCATTTTTGTGCGTCCGGCAAAGCATTTAATACAATTTATATGTCAAGGATCGTACTAAATGTGCTTTGTTATTTTTATGATTTTTTTGTAAATGTAAATAAATGCATAATGTTCCGATTTATAATAAATAATAAATTAAAGGTAACAATAACAAAATTAATACATAAATATATACTACTTTTTAAAACTATGTATGTAAATTTTGTTTTTTTTAATCCGGCCTGCGCCCGTCACTCTTCTCCTAAATCTCAACTGCGCCCGTCAACGCAATAAGGTTAAGAACCCCTGACTTAGAGAAACAGTAGAAGCCAGGGTAAAATGATCTCTCTCTCTCCTCTTCTGCCACCAGTATGTGAGTCACTCATTAATTTCCAGCAATTTAATATGAAAGCAACTAAATTGCCTCTGTTATAATTTTTTACCAAGTCGCACTACATTTGACATTGCATGACAACTGTAAGAAAATAAAATTTCTTTTCGAACAATTCAATTGGGGAAGAACAAAAAATGGCGGAATTAGTTGGTTTTTACAACATTACTGAAAAGAAAAAAAACAAGATTATTTACTCAACACAATACGAGTTTTGAAGATATAGCGTATCGAAACTAAATAAATATGTTATAAGTAAGCAATAAAAAGTTACAAAGAAGAATAAGTTATTATATTCGACTTCATTTTATTACTCTATTTAAGTCACAACTATGTATTTTATATTTTTCAGATATTCTAATAAAATATTTTTAAAAAAATCAAACACGTCTTTGTACTAATTCGAAAATATTTATTAAGATATCAGGACTTATTTCGGTAATTATCAACTTATTACGGTAAAAAGGTTCTTTATATTTTATAAATTTATAGTATTAGTATTAAGTACGAATGGTTGTTTTTTAACTGTTCTCCGCCAAGAATTGACAGTGAACCTTGTATAAAAATGTATGTAAAAGTGAAATATTGATTATCATATCTGATATTCTCATTATTTTAATGTATATAGCTTCAAACCTTACCAACCACATTCCACCCTAGGTTCCTCACACAAACATTCAATTCACATTTTCTAATGTATGTTTTCGGCTTTAATAGTGACGCACGATCGCATTGCGAAAGATATTTCCAAGCTTCTCGAATTAATCCACTTATTAACGAATACGGAATGGGGCGATGTTGTGTTGACAAGCAAACCACGAATCTGGGAATGTTCAATTTACTGGCATTACTTACTTTAGAAAAAAACAGGTCAACTACATAAATTTCCACCATTAAAACTCAAGTCACGTATAGACCACTTGTTTAAACAAACAGTAAATTCGGTTCACAACAAGAAAAATACGCAGAAGAAGAAAACATTTTGGGAGTGGAAGATAAATGATATTTTGATATGATAAAAACTGGCAAAGATTCGAAAAATATTTCTTATATTTCGAAGATTAATTATTATTAATGTAAAATGTTATGTTGTTTTCTAATACTTATAAACGATTTACCTTAAATATTGTCTTCTATACGTTAATCCTAATAAGACTACATATACTAAAAAATGGCTAATTCGTCACAGTTATAGGTGAAATTAAGATCAAGTGAATTTTTTTAGATTTTTAAATACCGACGTCTAATGAGAAAAATCTTCGAAATATTTAAAATATATTAAATAAGTAAAACTGGAATAATTATGGACCGCAAAAAAACAAATGACAAACAAATTTCGAGTCGCAAGTAAAAATTAAATTTGCAGTACTCTTAATTCTTTTTTACACCGGAATACGTTTCATGTAATTCATAAATAAATGAAAGATTACATTCGGCTGTGTTATTTTGAAACAGTGCAATAGAGGATTTAGTGTACTTATTTACATATTTTTTATTGAAAAATATTCGTGAATTCGTGCTGTATTAATAATTCAAAAGTTAATGCGACCGAAATTTAAGCTAATTATTTCAAATCTGTAGAATTGAGTAGCAAAATCAGCACACATATTTCTAAAAACCGAATTATTTTGCATTGTCAAAGAAAGGGCTTGCTCACGTTTATTAAATTTAATAATTCTCTTTCTAAAAAATTAAACGTTCGAGGGTTTCAAAAAACGGGCCGCATGCCCGCGGACTATGCATTATCCTTGGTGCGAAGACATTAAGCGAGCCCCTTCTTAGCATATTGGCAGCCCACCGCTGTCTACAGCCCTGACAGTAATGATGTCAGTGTGTGGACAAAGAGACCATGAATAACATTAAAAAACTTGTCGAGACTACTTACTAAACATCAATGCAATGTTAACTCATAACGAACACAAAACGAATTGTATGCCCTCAAAAACGACTCGCTCTTTGTTTATCACCGTGAAAGAAATTAAATTTGTCGAACCGTACGATGAGTAAACTAACATTTCAGAACAAAAGTTACGTTCTTATTTCCGACCAACCTTGCGAGAGAAACCTGAAATTACGTAACAGAATGAATCAGTGTTACATAACAAGGTATTTCGAGTTAAGCCGACGTTTTAACCTTTAGAAAAGTATTACCGATACAATAAAATGTAGGTACATTGCAAAGTCTGAACGCTTTGTTAGATACAGTGTTGCACCAGCACCGAAACTGTTTATATATTATTATACACTCAAATATATTTTAATATTGATGGCATAATATGAATAACAGGAATAAATAAAACAGTACGTATAATTCTGTGTTACTACGATGGTTGATGGAGCAAAAATGACGGTTTATCGATTTCACGATGAATCCAAATATAATATTATATCAGTTTTTATACGCTTGTACACAACATAACATATTCCGCAAACTATCGATCATAGGTTCAAGTTTCGCTTATTTGTTTATTATAAATGTTTACTAGTCTAGAACTAGTGGCATTGCCGGCGTGAAGTTATTTGGTGCCCTAGCCAACGGTTATTGGAGCGCCCCCTTTTTAACAAATTGTCCCATTTTTTTTCGAAATGATGATAAAAAATCCGTTCGAGATCTATTTTATATATACCCATGTCCGCTCTCAATGCGGAGCATATGGCATCCTAATGGAGGTATCTCAACGTAAGTTTTTCTACGTGAACGGTTTTTTACTCAGTCGCTCAACCTCCCCTTTTCGAATCATATATAATACGATACAAGACGAATTACAGCGAACAAATAAAAACATCAAAATAAAATAGAATGTACTCTATTTATGCGCCCCCTAATGGTTTGCGCCCTTGGCTGTTGTCTATTTCGCCTGTATGGTGGCGCCGGCCCTGAATAGTGGAATTTGTAAAACACATATTTTTCGTTCATAAAATCTCGTAATATCTTGAAAAAAATTTTAACTTAACAGAAATACTATTATATTTAAAATATAAAAATATTAAATCAATTGATGGAATACCAGAATAATTACGATAATTATTCACGACCGATATCGTAACTTTGTGGAGAAATACCTAACTAGATATTATTTAACAGTACATTAATACTTATGTGAGTTGGATGGAATGATAAAAATCCTGTTTTCTTAAACAGAAATTCAAGTTACCGTGGTACTTTTTTAACATTGATCATTTTTTTTAAGAATTTTACTTTTAATATTCCTTGTAATCATTCAACGGTAGAGTAACTACAACATGTTCGTTGTAGCCAAAAAACGGTATAATTAAAAAAAAACCTGACATGCTCGGGAAGGTAAGCGGTAGTTGCTATTAAATTGTTATATATTTATATTTATAGATATATTTTTCTTGTTTACAAAGCTTTCAAAGGAGATGTCGCAGATTTAACAACCGGCCCGCGAATGAGGACCATTTATGGAGGCAAGCAATTATATTGCGGTATTTTTTTTTAGAATACAATAATTACTTTTCAATGATGAGTAATCAAACGGAATATAAATGGATTAAGCTTGTAGTAACGATATTTAAATGAAAGTTGATTGATCTTAATCTAAGATTAGTAATAAATTCAATCTTCGGGGGCATTCACTTATTGATCACTAAGGAAAACGACGGATACCGACAAATTCCAGGCTGACGACACAACTTACAACACCCTGCCTTATTTTTTTATAAATTCAAGAAATGTTATTTTTATTATAAGTTGCGATTTGCTACATTCATATGTAATAATACATACATATGTAATAATAATGAAATTCTTTCTTTCCTAGTGCTTAATTGTTTTACGACCAACTTAAACAACACAATCATTTCCTGTCACTTGGTACCAAAACATAGTATAATTTATGACTTCGTCTGAAAGTGCTTGATGGATGAATACTTGACTGTAAAATTTTAAAACAAACCATCATTTACGACCCCGACGTATTGCTCTATTAACAGTGGCAGATTAACCACATGGGAAGACCCAGGCGCAAGATAATTTGGAGGCCCTGTTTTTCAGATAACGTATTAACGTCAGAAAATTCCAAATATCTAACGTTTTTTTTACTGGATTGAAGTTTCAAAGAGAGATCAATTCTAAGCCATTTTTTTCTTCATTTTAGTATATATGAAATTTAAATTTTAAGGCCGTCCGGGAGCTGTCTATACTTTAGATTAACACATCCCTGTATCAATACAATGATTGATAAAACAATCTATGGTTGAAATCATAGCTTATGAGGCAATGCTTTAGAAATAAGTTTTTTTTTCTTGTGACAGTAGTTTTGCTATTAGCTATGTACCGGCTATGAACAATAATAAGAACACAATCATATTATAATTTGTTTGAATACTGCCATTATGTCGTGTATTTAGTCGGCTTAGAATGCATAATTGTGTTGTGCTGCATTGTCAAAGTGGTTTCCATTTCAATGGCATTTAAGTTAAACCAATTTTCCACATGCACTGATATTAAAATAATTATTGTTGTGTAGACTGTAGGAGATGGCGGACGCACCAATCTGCCGGAAGTGTGGACTCAATAATTATTATTGTATTATATTAAAGAAAGCGGCACAGTTATAAATAAACAATTTATTCATAGGACACAAATTAGTAAAAAAAAATAATCATATATGTACAACACACACACCAAATACATTCTAAATTTAGAGCATATTTTAATCGATGAACGTCATATTTTAAGATCTACATTTTCATCGTATTTATAGCATTTCGTTGTCTTTGTCGATATCCATATTGGCATCATTTAGTCTTTTCCACTATGTTATGTGGATTATAAGTTATACCGGAAATTATATATAGGAGGGGGCTCGGAAGGACTCGCGCGAGCCCCTTGTTTATTTAAGAAAAAAACAATATTATCAGATCAAATTAGAATATAACCGCAATTTCTGGCTTATATATTATCTACGACAGCTTCAGTATACACAGTAGTACATTTTTAGCCATTTAGATTGATAAGTTTACGGTAAATTACATATTTTTAAATATTATGAGTGTATTAAGTAACAGTCGATTGCTTATTAAAGTATTGCATATACTTGCATAGGAGTGATAAAAAAATCACTCCTTCCCCAGAACACCGAGAATTGCTTTAAAATTAAGCGAGCCCCTTGTTAATGTGATGGCAGCCCACCGCTGCCTATATGTATCGCAGAAAGTATACGGCAACACAGTTTTTTTCTGGGTATTTTTTTATAATATAATTGTATTTATGTCTAATAGAAGAGTATTTTAATTTAATTAGGGAGTTGACGCTATTCTTAAAATATAGTTAAAATGTACACTACTCTACAGCAGAAGTCACCACCCGGTGGTTTGTGGACAACTGGTGGTATATGAGAAAAATTTAGTTTGGATTTATAGCAGTAACGAGCGAAAAAGCTAGTTGTAAAACTTAAAGCAAGCGATCCGTGGCATTCAAAATTCTGAGTTTAGTGGGCCGTAAGGTCCGAAAAGTTGGCGATTTTTTCTCTACAGCACTGACCCAAAGGTAACAAACAATAGGAATTGAAAGAAAATATTTATGAATATGCTTATTGAATAATTATATGAGAGTATTTAAAACATTTGTTTAATAATAAATGAAGCTTTCCCACATCATTAGCTAAACGTCTGAAGACATCTACAAGGTGTTAAAATTAAGATTCTATGCCATTGAAATAATCAGAGAAAAGTAAAAGTGTAAACATTAAATGCTTGTTATTTTTTTTTAATTTGATACCGTTTGATTGTTTTTGTTCTGTCAGATGAAAGTGAGCGTACAATATTATTATATTTAGATAAAAAGAACTAGCAAAGAAAAAGACGTTTTAAAAAACTCAATTACTAATGATTTTTAGTCGCTGGTCTATAATACGGATGTACATTTACTTTTAATTAACGGACAGTTCGTAAATGACAGTTCGGTGCCAATTTACTTATGTAATCGACAATTATTTGTTATGGCGTTTATTGTTATTATTAATAAAAGTAAAAACAGAATTATTTAAATGTTTTACAACAATTTAACCGTTCCGATGCCAAGCCCCCTGACATAACGTGTGTAGTCATCTCTATTTTGTAGCATTTTTTGTAGGCATACAAATTTATGAACCACAAAAGCTAGAGTGCATTATGTTGAAGACAATACTACTGTCGATCGTACTTTTTATTATCTATTGTGGATATTGGAGTTTTAGATAGACATATTTATCGTTTAGCATCCATTGAGGTACTTATTATTAACAACTAAATAATAATAATTTGTAGAGGTGTATAAAATTATTTTTTTGGAAATTATTTCATTTAAACATACTCATGAAATTATAACGAATGCAAATTGCAGTAATTATCGCATGGATAAAAATATATGTCATAATAATAAATATTCAAATACTAGTTTTTTTTCAATTATCAACAATAAAGTGTTAGTTATTGGGCGAAAATATACCAAGTTGACAGCGGCGGATTATCCCATTAAGCGCAGGCGCGTGCTTGGGGGCTCCGAACCTTACGGGCCTCAACTTCAAAAAAGCTTATATTTTCGGGTATATATGGCGCAGCGGTTAGCATTGTTGGTTTCCGTGCAGGTAAAAGTCCCCGTACGAACAGCATTTTTTCGATCGATTTCTGTTCAAAGGTATGGGTGTTTTGGTATGTCTAAAAATTCCCTCCCACCCTTTTGATCCGTTAATAACTGGGCGTAGCGAGAGCGACTAGTTAACCACTAGTCCCGTCCTAGCCTTATCATTATATGCTTACTACTCTCTTAGAAAAAGAGAGGTTGAGTGATTGAGTTACAAATAGTTCTCGTAGAAAAATTTATGTTGAGATAACTCCATTAGGAGGGCATATGCTCCACGTTATATGGAATCCTGTTATCTAAAAAACAGGGCATCCGAATTGTATGGCGTCCGGGGCCTCCCAATTTTTAATCCGTCACTATTTTAGAATAATATTGCCGCGTTCCTAAGATCCAAATGAATAATCATAAAAGAATCAACAAATTTTATTACGATAAAATTAAGTTAGCAGATATTTCTCAAATTATTTATCAAATTGGACCGTTTATTTTCAGCTGGTGAACATTTTTAGCTTATATCAACTCAGTTGGAAATGCTCGCAAGTTAAACAATACCTACCTAATAATACCTTAAACAGTTCCTACTAAAAATACATTTCGTAGAATTTTTATGATACATAATGTTATTTTATTATATCACATAATATCTTTCGGGCAAGGATTAACGATAACAAATATTGATTATGCTTTATTAAAGTTATTTTAGCCAGTTAATAGCCAGGCTTGCAGCCTGTAATGTTGCTTATTATATATTATGTAAAAATAATACCATCAAATATAGGAAGCGAAAGTTAAATGAAAATATCGAATCAAAAAAGATGGATGATTATGCTGCGGCTTGAATTTGGATGGTGGTGAATCCGATTTTCCATTGGAAAGGAAACAAAATCTATAGGTCAACTGAATATTATAAATAGCTCGAGACTTCGCGGGCCTGCGTATCGACTGTGTTTACATGCCGCAATACATTTTCGTATGTCAAAAGTCCGCCTCTGGTCGACGAAACGTCAATATTGTTACTTTTACTTCACCTTGAGCTATTCCGAGATATTACATCAATAAACTATATAATGCAACATCACTCACAATAAATCGTCAATAATGAAAACTCTTACCTTTAATGACATTTTCTTCTTATTGAATTTACCCGGTGACCTTTTAGGCTATATTATTAAAATCTCTGTCGTAATAACACGTGATTAAAAATAAACACACACTGGTACTCTAATAACAAATGATTGTGTTATTGTAATTGTTAATAAAAGATAAAAGCATATTTTTAGTACTATAAAAATTGTTGAAGTAAATGCATTGGGTAATATTTCATTTGCGCGCGTCGAACGACTTCGGATAGATCGCACACATAACTAAATACTCTGCCCACACCGAAACTCGACGAGCGCACACTCCTGTACATCTGCACATTGAAGCTCTTCTGCATTTTGACGCAAAGTATATTCCCGCCTCTTTTAGAATGATCACAAACAATAAAAGATATGAAAACTCTTCTGGCACAGCATTTTTGACATATAAATTAAACTGAATTATCAATAGATGAAGATTTCTCACCCATAATTCAAATATTAAATGAGGGAAAAAATAAAGTTTTAATGAAGCAAATTAATCGATTGCTTTTGTGATATAATAATGTCAGCGTAATAATAAAAATAATGTTTTATCAAAACATTCAGCATTTTAACGATGAAAAAATAATCACACTCAAATTTTTTAAAGATATTACTAGTGACTTAAAGAAAAATATGACATCAACACAAATTTATAAAAATACAATTATGTAATATATAATCATTAATTAGTTAGACAGATTTAAAAAATGATTTCTCTTTCAATTTAGTTCTTGAAATAAAACGGCTTAGCTTTCAAAATTTATTAAGTAAAAATCTGTCTCGATCATATTTTGTAAAAGTTTTAAGGCAATAAAATTATCTACAGCCACATACAATTTTAAATGGTAGCCATATATAAAGTGATAATCTACAGGAATCTGTTTTACCAACAGATCTCTCGTTCCTTTGCTTCCGCCATTTCCTACCGTTACTCGTGTGCTGTGTCAATCGTACGTGTTTTTAGAATTAATAAAGTATTACCGAGCTAAAACGCACAAAATAGTTATCAAATAATTCAACCTTTTGATTTTTCAGACTCTTCACAATGGAAAACGACGCCCATGAATTTGTTGACTTGTACTGCCCAAGGAAGTGGTAAGCATTTGACGTTTTCCACGTGTATTCAATTTTATACAAACGTTGTCATTATTCCATCAAGGTATTTTAAAGCTCTCGTTATGCTTGCCCGGTCTACAATGAGGTTAAATTTTAATTACGACCAATTTTTGAATTCGCTGTCAGTGATCACTTGGTTTGTTATTGCACAAGTTAACCCTACTTTTCGGATAACATAATCTTCGCTAACAATACTTGATCAATGCGCATTTTACGGTTGTACTATAGTCGCAGTGCTTTTTTATTAGATGTGTATTCCTTGCGCTGTCTAAAATCGAGAATTGTCTGCAATTTAGTATGAAATAAATCTGTTCATAATGACATATGTGAACATATCTTTCCAGCTCAACCAGCAACCGATTGATCCATGCTAAGGATCATGCTTCTATCCAGATCAACATCGCTGAAGTTGATCCAGCGACCGGTCGCATGACAGACACATCCAACGTATACACAATTTGCGGAGATATCCGCAGAATGGGAGAGTCAGATGATTGCATCGCCAGACTCGCCAAAAAAGATGGTATCATTGCCAAGTGAGTTACATACAGAAATCTAATACTCTGTATTATCGAATGAAAGTGTTGTGCCATAAAATGTTATTTTATGTTCAAACATTGTTGTTTATAAGTACTCAAATACAGCAATTTTGGATATGTTCATTTGAACAAATGTAGGCAAACTGTGACATAAATAAATGGTAAAAGCAAGGAATGGGACACATTCTTTAAATTCAGGTATATATTCAAAACTAGAGTATTCGTGCTTCAATTGTACCTTAAGTGGTGGCCCTTGTCATATCTACTGCTCGAATTCTAAAAAAAAAGTTTTTCCGATATGATTCACTGATTGCAGAAGGACCATTTTTATTTTAGAGACAGTGTAAAGATGTCACTTTTGTACAATGAATAAAAGTTAATTGTGTGTTCAAGCTAGTCATTGATTATTTCGGTGAACAACTCCATGACTAGCTCTAACACACAATTGCCAATAAAAATAAATCCAATTTAAATCCTGAGCAATTCCTATTGGAAGATTATTCTTCAATGGCACCAGTGGCTTTATGTTCAATGATCCCTCCAAAGCGTGGGCCTCGCAGCAATTTGAAAGCCTCCACACACTCATTCCGTGTTGGCGCTCACTCTAATATAACCAGGGTCGGCTCAAGGATTTCTGCGCCTGTGTGTGAGACGCCAGTTAAATGAGTGGATAGGGATGTATCTGTATACGCCGCACTCTTTTTACACGCCACGAGCCGGCCCTGAATACAACTATTCAAATAATATATTTTTCAATTGGAATAACCTTAATTGACTGAAATCAATTATAAATTCAACATTTTTAAAATTCAATCAAATTAAATTGTTATCTATTATCAGAACAAGAAATCGATCCAAATGGAGTATTCAATGTAAGGATTATTAGTTTATAGGGAATGATTTTAAATTATTTTATAAAATGTGTTCAATACTCCTTGAAAATATATGCATTTGTATGCTTAGTATAACCTCATAAATGTTACCTAGTGATATTATTTTAGACAATGACTGTGTTGAACAAGTTGTGCTCCTGTTGCACTGGAATAGACCTGCAGTTTCGACTATAGTTAAAGATGTGATTTTATATATTAATTAATGTTGATCAATATATTTTTTTTTCTCTTTTTTCAGGACCTACTAAATGGATGTGAGGAGTAGCATAAGTTTTAATCTAATTTTAATATGCTCTAAAAAAGACCATTAAACGGTAATAAAATCCAATACTATGTTTTTTATTTCATCTTACAACATTCCATATGGTCACCTATAGAGTTCAAATTCAATCGCCAACTCTTAAAAGAACAAGTCTGTAAACGTGCGTGACAATTATGGACAATTCAGCTAGCTATATTTATGATATTCATTCCATAATGATTCTGACTAGCAAGAGCTATTTTAATAACAGTGTTGATGAATTGTGCTCTCTGGTATAAAAAATGGTCAACTCACTTGGAAAAGTGATAAATGAAAAAAAAATATGTACAAATAAATCTATCTTATTTAAGACAATTTACTGATTTCTTTGATGCAAAATAATGAAAACCATTATATTTAGTAGCACACTTGGGTCGCATTGGTTTAAAAATAAATGTATGTAGGACCAGTGTGATGTGTAACCAAACTGCAGTGACTGGTCTCATGTGCCGCTTTACGGTAGCGAATCTTGGTACCTGACAAAAACTCATACACTGAGCTTAGAAAATATATATGGAGTTAGATATTTGGGTTTTGATTTTATCAAGAACTCTCCATATTATGAAATCAATCTGGCTGCGCCCTTGTTAAGAATGTTGTCATGTAGATATGTTGGAATTTGCTGGGAAGTGTGCAGCAAATGCTTCCGGAGAGTCTACATCCGGGTTCCTGAATGACTGTCAGGGTCCAATTCATAAGATATACTCGGCTGGCTTGAGGGATGTTAGCGTGTCACTGGAGGAAGCAAAGCAATTGGCAGATGAATTGAAGAATCAAGGAGGTTCTGTGATGTGGTCCACGAAATGAGTAAAAATGGCCTAAGCGAAAATATTTATTAAATTGAATAAATGTAATGTTTTATCTATGGATCCAACCATTTTTACATCCAATCATGCGGAGACAACTTTTGAAAATAATGTCCTAATAGTTTTAACCACAGTTAGTCACATTATTGTGAAAGGATAATGAAAAATGTATACAAGTTTTGATCCCAAACATTAAATATTTGTTTTTCATGAAAAAACACTGAATTTGTTCAAGATTGTTCAAATAATTGGCAAAATATCGTGGAAATTGTCCTTTTAGAGTCTATATTAAAAGCAAACTCAGGAAATATGGAAATAAAAATATAGGTTGCTGTCGATTCATCCAATATGGATATATTAGGTGTAGTAAAAAGTTGTGACATATTTTTCAAACGGGCCTTTCGGTCCTTTGACTGATTAAGATGCCTTTGTATTCTTTTTCTTGTTGTGGGACAAGTCAATTTGTGTTCAGTGTAAAAAAAATAATTTTCATTCACCCAAAACATAATGACAGAGAATTGCCCTTCAGAAGAGCATCTACGCAGTTGCATGCTTTTTCAATGAACAATGCAGCCTTCGCTACAAAAATCATTTGACATGTTTATGGAGACGCGTTTAAGGTTCGAAAATGTCAGAGATGGTTCACAAAATTTAAATTTGGTAATTTAAGCACACAATAGAAAAATTAGAGGTAACGTTGGTTGCCTCTTTAGCTTTCGTTCTTGTTTTGTCTTATCACGTTTGGGTATTACTAATGTAAGGACAAACAAAGGGTGAGGATATTTATAATACCTTCAGAGCTTAAGTCGATAAATATACTGTTGCAAAGCTTGTCTGCGATAACCACTGATGGGGCACCAGCAATGGTTTGTAAAAAAAAGAATTCATTGCATTCTGTAAGAAATATATAAATCATTTTTAAACTTTACGTTCTATCATGTATTATCCACCAGAAAGCTTTGTGTTGTAAAATACTCGCCTTGCACACATTAAGAAAATAGTAAGGCCTTGTTAGAAGACAAAGAACATGATCTTATCCTGCATACTAAAGTATGTTGGCTCAGTAAACGCAAAGTTCTTAAAAGATTTATAAGTCTATTTGAAGAAATATAAACATTTGTCAACAACGGTAAAACAACCCGTCTTCACCAAATGAAGATTTCCTCTAACTTTATAGACATAATTATGATATTATGTTTTATAAGTACATTAAAAATTAAGCTTAGGTTCTCTGTAGGACATTGGTTTCCAACCTTCATGTTACTGCGCCTCCCTTTAAAGAAGAAAATATATTTGCCCCTCCCCATCCTTTATTTCACACAGTAATAAAGACATTTTTAAGAGTAAATAAATGTTTTGGACTGTCCGCGCCTCTCTTTGCAATAGTTAACACCTCCCAGGTTAGAAATCGCTGCTGTAGGATATTGATATGTAGGTTTTGCTACAGACAAAAGATCACTCTCCTCACTGATGTACATAATGTGTTAATTTGATGAAATTGTTCTTGGGTTTAATCAGTAAATTTGTAAGTAGATTAAAAAAATTAACCTTTTTTTTTTAAATGTGTTTCTCTCTTATTGCCCCTACACCACTGCATGTCATAACAGGGTCCCATAATTCTACTGAGTCTTAAACGGTCTTCCAGAATGATGGAATACGTACAGTTGGTGTCGCTGTATAATATGTCTAAATAGATGTAATGAAATACGAAAAAAAAAACGAATTTTACGAATGTTTAGAGCGGCCTGAGTAGACTGCTGTTGCGGTTTTAGAATTTTCGTCACAACCTTATTTAAGTTGGATAAAAGTTTGTTTGTTTTTGATGTAAACTGTGTTGTTTGTGTTTATTTTTAATTTTCTATGCGCACATACAAAGCTTAAATGGGATGCAGGTGATGAATGGTGGAATAATTCTAGAAAAAAAACCTCGATTTTAGTGTGAAACAATTATTGTAGTATATTTTAATAAAAATAAAACAACTGGCAATATGAAATTTTATTTTTACTGGGTGTTCCAAGATGAATATTAAAAATTAAGAAAAAGTTAATAATATATTTAGCAATTGAGATATTTTCAAAATATCAGTTACTCTGCTTCCATATATGGTACTAATGATCCTGTTTCTGTTACGCTGTAACAGCCTTCAGTAGGAAATTCTTCAAGAATTGTGTTTTCATTCTGTCGAACAAAGTTCATTCGGTTGTTAGTACTGTGTGTTTGGAAAGGTACATCGAATTTGACAGCAGTGTTGCTAAGAAGGTCCAACTTGATGCTGTCTACATTGGAAACACTGAAAAAGAGAATGTTATTGAATTTATTTTTTATTTGCTTACGAGAGGTAACACCAATATAACACAGAAACACTAAGAAAAGTGGAAAACCTGGTATACCAAAGACTCAAAATATGTGGCTGAGCGGCAACAGTCAGCTGGAGGAAGATAATATAAAAGGCCAAAGTACGACATAAAACAGTATTATATGTATTAGAAGAATTTGGTTAAACATTGAGAGAGTATTGGTCACTACTTAATCTATTTTCTGAACCTTATCTGCTTGCAACATGGGACATATGTATTCCTAAATAATTGTTTTAATAACAACTGGTTTGAAGTGCCCAAGTCATGCTTGAAGAATGAGGCTAAGACTACTAAGATTAAGAGAAGACGGATTGGAATAGAATAATACAGGCAACTAATCATTTGAATAAAAAATCAAATATTAATTGATGGTTTCAAATTAAAAGCGTTGTAGATTACCAGTCATTCAGGCCAATTAGCCACTGACAGCTATAACTATATTGTCATGCAAACAAAACTATTTGACTTATTTTCAGTTCATGGAGTTATTTCCTTTTTTGAAAATCGTTTTATTTTTAGAATACATACAGGGCTGTTGATTATCTGTATTATGGTAACTGTCAATTCTTGGTGGAAAGACACTATTATTATTATTTTATAAAAGTTAAACTCATTTTTATGTTTTATATTTGCAATCCCGGCTCGTTCCAAAATAGTTTAAAATTAAACTTGAATTTCATTTTATAAAACAGGTATACATTTTAAAAGTATTTTTAGTTTCATATTACATTACTTTGGAATAATATTTTGTATGTTATCAAGCCAGATTTGAGATTGGTTTCTAAAATACTTTGAAAATCTATACTTATTCACTAAATTACATTCAAGGTTCATCTTTCACTAATTTAGGAACAAGCCGGGTTTGAAAATAATAGCCTCATTTATCAAGTACATAATCAATTTTGCCCATGAAAAATAAAATTGAGCAGAGCTATTTGTAACTTATGAGAAGGCATGCAAAATAATTGGTGTGTGAATAATGATTATGAAATGAATTTACAGATTATTATAAAAAATGGACAGAAGTGATATTATAAGATGTTAATAAAGTCGTAAAAGTAAATATGTCGGTAATCTGTAATCAAAAAACAACCAACCATATTCATTCAAAATGATTCATAATGATTATTAAAAATATTTAATGACAAATTGACAAATGGCAATAGGAAACTGGTTATTTGGAATGATTAATATATAATGAAAAAAGTTTTATAAATAGGGCAGGCCGTTGAATAAATAAAGCTCATCATATTTTTTTCTGGAAATTCATCAAATTTATCAAATAAATCTTGAATTTTATAATTATTATCTTTATATTTACCTGTTGGTGTGCTCAGTTTTTGCATCATCAGTTTTCAAATAATTTGACACATAGTTGGCAGTAGATTTATGATCTGGATACACAGTTGAATGCTCTTTAGTAAGATGAACTCTGAAGTCCTTTGCAAAGTTGGTCCCATACTTGTCTGGTGATTTGCAGTGTTCACATTCATAAAGATATTTGTCCTTATGCTTATTTCTTGATAGAACATGTTTCCGTAAGTTTTCCTGAAATATTAAATGACAAATTACTTAAAATGTAAAATTAATTATTATTACAAATAACGTCACTGCAAATAGGGCGTAGCCATCTTAAGACTGATGTAGATAATGTAATGGTATCTTATAAGAGGTCTGCAGAGAGTCTGAGAATTTTACAAAATTACCCGTTCTGAGCCCGAAAGACCCGGCCCGGGCCCGGGTCTAATACCACACTTGTTACCTGAACCCGACCCGAAACCCAGATTAATAATCCTCAGCCCGAAAAAAACCCGTTTTTTACAAATTTACAACAATTTACGATTCTCTATAGTCTATAGAATTGGTAATACTTAAAATCATCATGGCTGACTTATGACATGAATATTGTCTGAAATATTTTTTTGAAGAAATAAATTTCTTACCCGGGCCCGGCCAGAGCCCGAATCTCAATTGCCAGGTAGGGGCCTGGGCCCGTGCAGACCTCTAGTGCGTCTGCCAATAATCTGCAGCAAAAATACACATGTATATCAGTGTTTCTCAACCTTTTTGGGCCCATGGCCCCTTTTGAGTGTCTATATTTTTCTGTGGCCTCCTTACCATTATTTTCTCCCGTAAAATTTCGAATCCAAAATCCTAGGAATGCCCAAATGAACAGCATAGGACCTTTTTTTTTTAGCTTTTCCAAGAATTTCGAATCCAAAATCACTGACGTTTTGGGAATTTGGAAAATTTTACCGTGGCTCTACTCAACTGTGTTGTGGTTCACAAAACAAAAATAAATCTCTATGGCCCCCTTAGAACACGATGTGGCCCTCCAGGGTGGCCACAGGGCCCACCGTTGAGAAACCCTGATTTAGATAATGTGTTGCTATTTTGTTAAATCAACATTGAGATAATAATTTGGAATTTCGACTGAAGGTGCTTGATGGAATTTCAATATCAAATTTGAATTGTCTGAATGCGGTACTCTTCCATCAATCTTGTCGCTAACGATTCGGGTTTCGCCTTTCGGCATCTTCAGGCTTTTCAAATACCCGAGTGTACTTGAACTGACGCGCAGTACGCAGTTTGCTTCGTTTATTGACAAATCGCGACCCGAGTACTACAAGGTTCTATGTGAAAATTTTTGACGAAACAGAAGTAACAATGTGGCAGTCTTCCAAGTACCATTTATTGGTCAAAAATTTTCACATAGAACCTTGTAGTATGTACTCGGGACGCGAAATATAAAATTGGATCGCTCAGTTAACGTAATCGATACGAATAGCGAGAATTTTTTTGATGTTAATGAGTTTAGGTAACTTATGTGGGTAGATTATAATTATCGGGTATCAATGAATTAAGTGGGTAGATTATAATTATTGGATATTTTTAATGCAGTATCGTAAATATTAATTATCAGAATAACATGCAACGGTGGATAAATAGCTTTGTTCGTTTTATCGACCTATTATTAGAGAATTGATTGATTTTAAGTAGATATTTCGAGTTTTAAAATTAATTCATTTAAAGGGGTATAGCAAAAGTGAATTTGGGAGATTGAGTTGATCATTTAAAAGTTGGCCAACCATTAAGCTGGGCCCTATTTATTTCTAAAAAAGATTAGAGACAAGATTAAAGAAAAAGTACAGCATTCAGACAATTCAAAATTATAAGCAAGTCATTCAGGGTGTCCGTCTTAGTAACAAGGTTGTCGACAACTGCTCTAAGCTCACTTTTAGGGTGTTCGCTGTCAAGGTATTTCATCAGTTGATAATTCTCGTCACGAGCGAAACCAGTCCTGATCTTTTAAAATAAAAGTGAAAGTAGTACAAAGGAATATTGTGCGATTTTAATACTGCTCTAAGCTCTGAAAAGAACTCATGTGCTGAAATTGTCTCATGATTCTAATCTATGCATACAACTTTCCGTTGAAATTTTATCTTGATTCTTAGAATAACAATTTCCATAACGCTTCGACATGATAAAAAATCACTCTTCTTGTAATTTATTTTAGGCTGTATAGTATCGAGTAACGAGTAACGATCATGCATGCATTAATCGCGTGAAGTTGGCTGCAGATGCGTTAAAGATTCTGCACGTCTCACAGTTTGCAGCATCGATATGTTTATTATGCGCTGGATTAATGTGGTAAATGGTATCCAGCTGAGAACTGAAAAATAAGATAATACGACGGCCAGTGGCTGCACACGACAATTAAAAAATTCACCGAACACAGCATTGAAGCTGAAAATGCCTACACAATGCATACAACATTACTTATTACTAAAACGGAAATCGAACACATTGTTCAAGTCTACGATCCGAAAACAGACAGCTCGCGGTTCAATTTTAATAAGGTTTTCTGAGAATCATTTGTTTTCTAACTGTATCTGATAATAACAAATCATTGTAAGAACGATAAGACAAATGACCTGCGGGTAAATTCTCATTAGATTATTTCACGACAAAGTAGTGTCAATGGGAGAGTGAATGAATTGCGACGTACGTAATATTTTTAACCGAGAAGAAAAATTACCTGTTTGGTTCCACTTCGTGAAGGTTGACTTCCGTGATTTATCTTCTCAAAAGAGTATATAATGGAGCCCCCATTCACGCTACTTCGAATTACGCGCCGAATAAAAATATTCGCCGCGAATCCCCAATTGTTCGGTCGCAGCCGGGCGGCTGTCTGTGTGGTGCATACAGTCAAACGTTGGCGAGCGCTATGTATTTTACCACCTAGTAACTAAATATTTCGTCCATATATTTTTTTTCATTTTTTCTTAGTTTTTTTTGCATTTTTCGTGAAAAAAAACGTAGCTTCTAATTTTTTTATGAGATTCACTCCCCCAATTACGTGACTCCCAATCACGCGGTCCCAACATTCGCGTAAATGGGGGTTTTACTGTATATTTGTATTTGTGGTCCGACCTCATACGGGCCCAATAGGCCACGCTGACCTGATCTCAACCAAGGCCAATTTTGAGGCATTCGATAAATTTGCAACATAATATGGGGAACGGGATATTCTTGATTCCTTTTTAAGTTCAACGCGGAGTAGATTAAACTCTTCCGCCACGGCGGATTCTCAGTATACGGATACACAGGATACTTAATATCACTTGACCAAATGACTGAGCAAGTCACATTCTCTTTTTTCATTATATCTTTATCTTTTAAGCACAACAGTTCCGTGCAGCTCTGTATCGGGCCAAAAATATGAGGAATAATTTTTTTTTTTCTTGATCGCATTGCGTTATGGAAGGCGGCCGTGAAAATGCGGCTGCATACACATAGCGGGTGGTGGTGTGATACTCAACAACCAACTTGTGTGTATATTTATAATTGAAGCTAAAAAAAAATCCTTTATTTTTGGTTTAATCAAACACTTTTTATCATCTTCTGGTCGTTTTTATCGTCTACTAGTCTTACTAGTGATATCAATTATTAAAAAAATAACCTTAAAGCATAAGATCGTGCTATTGGAATTGGAGGGTTATCCAAGTTATTTTTTTTATATCCATGTCCGCTCCCAATGGCTTTCTAATAGAGGTATCTCGATAAAAGTTTTTCTACAAAAACTGTTTGCTACTCAGTACCTCAACCTCTCTTTCAAAGAGAGTAGTGGGGATAGAAGGATAAGGTCAGGACAGGACTAGTGGTTAACTAATCGCTCTCGCTTCGCCCAGTTATTAAATGATCGGAAAGGGTGGGAGAGAATTTGTAAACATCACAAACACCATGCACTCGAAGCCCACAAAGCTAACCGCTGCGACATAGGACCCGACGAGAAATTCATGTTTAAAGAAGGCTGTTGCGAATTTTTGTCGTTTTCTCTGTTATATGAAGGTTGTTTCTGTGTTAAGTAAAAAAATACATAATATTTTCAAAATTTCACAACGCCACTGCTCAGTAAGTGCAGTTGGATCACATTAAATTTGAACCGTTCTTGGACATCACACGAGTGTTGCTATTGACGCGATGTTGTACGTGCCAAAATAGCATGACGTCTGAAATATTGCGTACACTCTTGGTGACATATTTATTTCGCTCTTCGCTAACACTAAGTGCCTGTATTCGCATAAACGGTCCCGATTTGAGCCAATAAATCGTTTTAGCTTATATCAATTCAAATGTTTATGAACATGATTTTCATCAAACGAATGTGTTAACTTACACACCACATAATATTAATTTCTTAACTTGTATTTTTTGTGTATGTCCGATAGGCACTAACTTGCCAAGCAGAAGCGGATTACCCTATAACCAAATGAGGCGCGCGCTTCGGGCCTCCGAAACTTAGGTGTCTCAAAAAAGCTGATTTACATAATATAACTCATTTACTTTTTGTTCAGAATTTAATTATTTTACTTGGAATTTTGGATATTATTCTGACAAACTTTCAGTGCGTCCATTACAAAAATACAATTTAAACTTAACTCTAGACTCTGACCATAAGAGTGATAAAAAAACAACACTTCTCAAAAGCACCGCAAATAGCTTTGAGATTAAGCGAGCTCCGTGTTAACGTATTGGCGACCCACCGCTGCTAAGTTTCATAACACTGGCAACTTTTAGTTACTCATCATTTACATATTAGTAAGTTCCATTTTTGAGTAAGTATTGTTGTTTAATATTTTCGATAAATTCGGCGATAGCTTGGCGGAAGTTTAATTTTAATAAAAATTAAATTAACTCTAACTTGAGTTCAACCCGAGGAAAAATTACGTCACAAACACAAGGGTTCTTGAACGCATATTCAAATCTAAATATAGTAAAAACCATCTTTAGGATGCGACCTACAAAATGATGCTTTGAATCAAATTCGAATGCTAAAATTATATCGCTGACGTTTCAAAGGTATGTTGTCGGCATGCCCCGCCGAGGGCCTCGTATCTCAACAGCTCCTTGGGCTGCCGTAGTTCTTTATATCACGCATTGAAAAGTAATTATCGAGCTTCCATATCCCTCGAAGAATTATTCCGCAATCGAATCAGATATACAGCGCGAGCATTTGCCGCATGCACTTTACAAAGATGGCGGCCGTTCGGCGGACATAAAATGCAGAGGTCATTAAAAGCGCGAACGCTTGAATAAATTTCCAGCGCGGGAATGAGATGAGTGCCAATATTCATTAGCTGGCGGGCGCATTAATTATGTCGGATGCCTCGCCGGTGCCTTGCGAACTAAATCATGAAAACATAACAGGTTCGTCACAGCGAGGACTCTACACTAAAATCCATCGTACTTGAGACGTGAAGTGATTTGAGTCAATAATAAACGGCTGCTCGGTTAACGAGAATTAGATTGGAAAGATAGTGAAGAGGAGCGAAGCAGGGGTGGGCTGGAGGGGGCTCGGAGGGTCTCGCGCGAGCCCCTTGTTAATTTAAGAGAGAATGATACTCTCAGATCAAATTTGTATATAACTGCAATTTCTGACTTATATATTATCTACGATAGCTTATTACATGAAAAAAAAATGAGTTGAATATTAGGATTCTATTTTTTATATATATAAATATATTTTAATTCATGTCCACTCGCAATGTGGAGCATATAGTCTCGCAATGGAAGCATCTGAAAATAAGTTTTTTCACGAAAACTGCTAATTTTCGAAGACAGTAAGTAACAGTGCTGGATTAAGCACATGTGAGGCCCCAAGCGCAATAAAATTTAGAAGCAATGTTTTTCGGATAGCATAAAAACGTCGGAAAATTTAATGTAAGAAAATACATTAAAATCTGAACAAAAAGTATACAGGCTATTTAGTAGAAACTATTTTTGAGGCCCCTAAGATTTGGAGGCCGCAAGCACGCGCCTCATTAGCTTATACGGTAATCAGAATTGAAAGGATAAAGGTATCATAAGACTAGTTGGATAGCTAATCGTTCTCGTTACACTGTGTTATTTTAGAATTGGAAAGAATTTTTTTAAGACAGTTTAATTGATTGTTAAAATGCTGTTTTATCCCGTGTTTTATATGACACTATAAACAATATTTATATCATGAAAAAACTATAAAACACGTGTATATTAAAAATGAAGTATTTTACCGCGATAACTGATCGAGTAAAAAACGATGGAGATGTGTATGTATTATCTTTGCACCAAATGTTTATTGGTTTAAAAAATGCAATGTTTGATTGATTTTGATTATCAATTGGATGAGAGTTTTGTTGTTGGACACAATATAAATATATTGTTATCAACTGTATAGTTAATTTATGTGCGTTAGCCATAATATCGTGTAATTTAAATGTTGACTTATTTTATTATTGATATTCAACTCGTCGCTTTTCACAGTCGTTCCGCTTCACTATGTATATCCAGCCTTACGCGAGATTTGCGAATATCACTCGTGAAGAGTTGTTGCCAGTGCTCGGTAATGTATCGTTTATTGCTTTTGTTCGCTCAAATAACCTCCCCCTTACATATTGCTTATACGTCGTATCGGAAATAATATTTTTCCGTATGGCAATATTTTCTTAATGAGAATCGTGCCTGCACCAAAAATACGCCTATCGTTAAACGAACGCTGCCGTGTTATCTATTTCGCCAGTGTTCATTTCAATCCCTCGGAACATGTTGGCTTGTAATTTTCCTTGTCACTTTTCGCAAAGTATATAGTTGAGGCGTATCGTGGATTTTTCCATGACGCTCTATTAACATACCCATAAATTTACTATGTCATAAAAGTGAACAAACATTTGTGGAAAGAAAGTATGCAACGTAATACAAAATAAACGTAAGCCTTTCTTTGTTAATGGAAAAAGCTGATTTGAAAACATTACTCAATCATTCAAAAAATATGGTACACTAAGTTTCTTTCATTAAATTATACACCTCCTTCTTCATTAAACAATATGGTCAGCCTTCAATTTTTTTTACTTATATTCGCCTCTTGTCAAAACTTCTTAGCTTCTCTGCCGAAGGGGTGATATTTAATGACTATCCGAGACACCGTGACATCAATGGTTTGTCGAAAGTATTACTCAGGTTCAGTCATTGGTCTGTCCTGTGACATCCGTGGTTCATGGCCAAACCTGATCCAGCGTCACTTGTTCTTCATGAAATAAAACTATCTTTACCCAGTATTTGTATAATAACCCAAATGCATCTGTTTTCAATGATCAGCGGATAGTTATTATAAGCCTTTGTTGATACAATGTTGCAAAGGTTGTAAAGCGTAGATACTATATTTAGATACTTTCATTTAGACTAATTATATTTCGCTACAACCACAACATATAAAAAAAATTACCTACTTATGTGATACGTTTATTAAAGATAATCATAATTTAGATTTACTACCTTAGTATTATTGTGTGCCATATTGTGTATCAGTATCGGATTACCCTATAAGCGAATGAGTTGTGCGCTTGGGGTTTCCGAATCTTAGGGGTCTCGAAAATGGCTTATATTTTATAACCCTTATACTTTTGTCGAGATTTAAATATATTTTTATTACTTTACATTTAGAATTTTCTGACGTTTTTATGCTATCCAAAAAGCAGGGCCTCCAAATTCAATTGAGCCATGTGCTTAATCCGCCACTGGCTGCGGTGTTGTTAAGATGGGAAAATATAAGTTATAATAAGTTAATCAACTCTATCCCATATTTACTACTTTTTTGACAAAATATGGCAAATGTTAATAATGGTAAACCTTGTCATAAAAATATATTGAAGTAGTTTGTGAGCCTTGCGTTTTATATTACTATGAAAGATAAGCGGCGTCAACTTTTGTCATATAAGTAAGTGTAGCTAACAATAACGTAAAAATAATCAAATTATTCAAAAACACATAATATTTCTGCAGCAGATCAGAATTAATATTTAATAAAATATAGACTGAATTTATGTACATTATATACATTGTTTTTATTTATCGTTGACAGAATAATTCTGTTAGTTCACTTTAATATATTATACGCCTCTCTTTGTTTCATTTAGGGTTTCGTCGAATGATTTGCATTATAGATCATTTATTAAATCTTTTATATTTAATGATGTAACACTAAAAAATATGAACCTTATACCGGTCTTATAAACTGGGGTGAAATCAATATAAAAACCTACGACCACAGCTTAAATTCAATATCATGAAATCACCAAAGAAACTCACCAAGTTATTGCAGCTAAATGGGCAATATCGGCAAGCGTAGGGCTTGTCTCCTGTATGAAGTCTGAGATGCCTCTCCAATCGAGCTGGATGGTCAGCTTTGTAAGGGCAATGAGGACACTGGGCTTTCTTCTCTCGATCACCAGAATGTACCTTGTTGTGTCTAAAAAATCAATAAATTGTAAATAATTTAGTCAAAATTTCATGATTCGTATTCTGGTTCTAAGACCTCGATATTCACAAGTATTAAGAAAATACTTGTTAAATAATCGTTTGCGAAACCAGTGGGTATATGAAAGCTTGGAAAAATGTAAATATTATGAATTCATTTTGATTTCAAAAAAGTACTGATTTACAGATAATGGTAGAACTTTTTTACATTTCTCTATTTGGTCATATATTCTCTTTCATTGAGAGCGAGTAGCCAATAAAATGTGACGAAATGATTCACCGTCTCTTGCAAATCTCTCTAAAGTAAAAAAATCCTATAGATAGTAAATAGTTATCAGCGGTTTTCCATAATATTTTAATCCATTTGGTCAGTAGAAGTGAACGGAAAGGTTGAGACTTCACAGGGTCGGATACAAAACAACGTACGGACAAAAAATATTCACCGCTGACGTTAAAGTTTTGGCCTAATAAGAAGCTGCATGGTATAATATTTTCAGTACAAGAGTTTCACGTTGTGTTGAATGTGAATCCTTAGACATTTCATACTAATGATTCTAGGCAAATTTATCGCGTAAAGAGATATTTTTTATCGTTTAAAATATGTGTTTTTTTTCAAACCTTGTGAGCTGGACTGCAGTTTTGGCTGCATACGAGCAATTTTTACATCGATGAGGTCGTGCTGAAGAGTGTGCTGCTGCATGGGCGCGCAACTCTGATTGACTTCTTCCTGCGTAGAGGCAACCTGCTATTGGGCATGCATGAGCACGACCCGTGTGTCTCGTCAGGTGTTGCTTCAGACTGTGTCTGTGAATCAGAAAAATGTGCTCGTGATTATTGCACCAATAATTGATACAACAATACAATAAAGTATTTTTAATAAATTATAAATCCTTCAAGATATTTCAGTCACATATAACATTGAAAGATGCATGATAGGCATTATGTAGAACATATATGGGCAACCGCCAGCCCGCCGAGCTATTTTGTCCGGCCCTTATTCATCTCGGCGAAGCTATAGAGAAAGAAATTAATAGTTCCAGAGAGCGATTAAATAATGGATATGACACGGGTGCTTGCAGTGGCTCCACTCTACCAGTTTATGATCACCACCGCTTGGACGATATATAAGAAGTAGCAACGTGTTTTACTTAGTTTTATATAACTTTATTAGGTTTAATAATTTGGTCCGGCCCTTGACTCGGAGACAGAATGATAATTTGGCTCCAAACCTAGGAAAGGTTGCCCATGCCTGATGTAGAATGACGCAACTGAATTAAATCATTTATAAAACTCCTGCATTATTGCACATTGAGCAGAGCGTGAATATATAATATATTACTAAAAAAACATGTGTTGATTGTTTTTGTTTCAGGTACGAATTGGTTAATATCTCGTATAAACTTTTTGTAAAAAGATCTTTAATATATGCTTGAGGCTATTTATCATTACTCCCATAATAACCATTCTTGCGTGGCTCTTCGAGAGCCGGAGTAGGAGGTATCCATCAAAAATCATAATTCAAATTTATATTTTAAATTAACAAAGAGGAGGGTAGGAAATAAATCGCCGAGCGGTGGAGCCGTTGGGCGGGGCTCTCTGGACACTTCATCTTCGTGAGCCGGCCCTGAGAACATTACTTGAGGATATTTCCAGAGCGCCATCGCTGGTCATCGACGCAGGCCGAAGGGATTAGACAGTGCCATCGAGCTGTGCACAAATTTCTCATTAAAATGTCAGCTTAGTTGTTATATCAAGGTTGGAGAGTTATAAGAACGTAAAATATTAAAAATAAACGTTATTAATATATGTACTTCAGATAGAGTGTGGAAAACTACAAAAAAACAGACAATCTCATCTTTATTAGTATTGTTATACAAATGATACATTCTTTAGGACAGACATTAGCATATAGGTTAAGTGATTTTTAAATGTGAAGTATTGTTTTACTTAAAGGATCATAAATATACATTAAATATAAATCATACATTTTTTTACACTGTTTCCGTTGCTTATGTGTTACATGCGTCGATAAACTAAATTATTTGATAATATATTATAAATTATCTTGTGCTAATAGTTCTCATATAAAACTAAAACACGATTGGAAGCAAGAGAACAAAGCAACCAGGTATTTCTGTGTTTTATTTTTGCAGTTTTTGAAACACATTCCCCGTTGCAGTTTTATAATAAAAAAAAATTTTGTATTCATATAAAATTAAATTTAATTAATGGGTTCGATTCCCGATAAGATCAAACTTAGATTGTATCATTCAATTCAAATGGTAGTATTGAGAACCAAGACGTGGGTGTTTGTGATATCAATTATAATCATCACTTTTAAGGTGTTCACTGTCAATACTTGGTGGAATGGCATTATAATAAAAATAATAAAACATTTTTAGTACCTTTTCCACATAAAATTTATTAGATCAGGACCGGTTTCGCTCATGATGAGCATTGTCAACTGATAAGAAAAACAATAAAACAGTGATATTTATACAAAAGTTAAGTGATAAAACCTTGTTTTTATCACTTAACTTTTGTATAAATATCACTGTTTTATTGTTTTTCTTATCAGTTGACAATGCTCATCATGAGCGAAACCGGTCCTGATCTAATAAATTTTATGTGGAAAAAGTACTAAAAATGTTTTATTATTTTTATTAATTATAATCATGTTAATCTAGCTACAGTGACTTAAAAAAAATCAGATCAAGTTTCTTTTGTATGATCTTTCAACTTTAAAATATTTGGTGCAATCAGCATTATAGCTAAAAAAATAAAAAATAACGAATGATAAGATTTTTATAACATTAATTATCTTTTTAAATTTGACCTTGTTGGTAATCGAACGAGCATATAATTTCTTAATGCTTAAGGGGGGTTTCTAGCGCTACAATTAAACAGTTCGATAAAAAAGCTTTATGGAAGGTTGGTATTAGAAAGAAATTTATCTTGCGTTGATTTTTTTAAAGTTTCAATGATTTACTTATAAACTTATTATTAAACATAACATTCACAGGTATATGGAATTTGTCTGTATTATACGTAGAAAAATACTGTCTAGTAGACGAACGATTTTCTGATAAACAAATTTATATAAGCGGTCAAAAATGGCTTGGATTAATGTGTAGGTAGTTTAATATTTTGATTAAATTGTAAGTTATAAGTTTTGATTAAAAAGTGAATGTTTGATAAAAAATAAGTTGGTCGGTCGTAAGTCATAAGGCCATGGGCTGAATAAGTCTGAAAAAATATATACCGAACGAAATTCATTCTATTGAAAATGTCAGAAAAAGGATAACAAACAAAAATAATATATTATCGAGAAAATTACAAGCGCCTGTCTGCATTAAAATAATTTAGTGCCCATAAGACAAAAAATACCGGGGGTGAATGTAGGGGGGCAACAAATCCTCGGGGGGGCCTGCTAGACGCAAGTGAAGGGGGCCTCGGCTCACACACGCCGCTCAGGCAACTTGATTTGGCCCATAAATAAAATGAACACAATATAAAGTTGACAGATTTATTATGCATAGGAGGAGTACGAGTTGGTCGGGTCTGCCGGCGAGGGGTGGCAAGGCATCCGAGAGGGACAGATGCCAGGATCAAGGATGTCTCGATGATGCCAATATATATATCGTTAGTTATATCGATCAACTGTCGATATTTTTATTCGATACCTAAATATTCATTATTAAAAAAATATAACATTGTGCCTTTTTACATTAACATATGATAATGGTGTCCTGCATAACACATGATTTATGGGCTTCTAGTTGATGGACGAGAACTCCTAGCCAGCTTTAACTATAGTTTTATAATATGTAGTATATTTTCCATTAATACTAGAAAAAAAGATTAAGTTTTGATGGAAGTGAGTAATCCATGGTGATTCCAGTTCACGACATGAACTTATGCATTTTGTAATGTATAAGCTCTGGTTGTCATTATTTAGATTAAGATTTGTCGTTTTTTTTTAATTGTAGTTTTTTAGTTATTAAAAAGATAGTACCTTTATTAATAAAAAAATGTTTTTGTGTATATGTTTTTGTAATGTGGCATTATTAAATTACATTTCATATACTAAATAATGTCAATCAAATAAAAATTGTATTTTTTTTAATAAAAAAAAAAGTCTCGATCACACAGCATTTTAAAGTAATCAATTTACCGCATAAGTCGAGGGAAATGTTTAGTTGTATTTGTTAAAAATAGGAACCGTTGAATTATTATTTCTCACTATCAAAAAGTTCATTGTTATAATATCGAGTTCAGGCTCATTTACGAGTCCCATCTCTAATCGGGAGGACGCTGGAAGACGTGAAGGATGGGCGCCGCGAAACGCAGCCGAGAGATAAAAAAGACGGTGGATTGAAATGATGCCTCTTACAAGGGCTAGAGAGTTTATTTTAAAGCTTAAATATTAATTATAAATGTCAAGTAAATTACTTATAAATACTTAATAAAATAAAAGTAAATATTATTGATTATTAATCACTTAATAAGTCATGCGTTCAATAAGTTGAATCCCTGAAGTGATATTTTTATACACGCTATACTGTTTGAATGCATAACTATAATTAATGTTAATTCCTCTCTAGCAACACTTATATCCAATTTATAAAAAGGATTAAAGACAATGACTATTAACTGACTAATATTCCTTTCCTAGACCATTTTTTATATTTACTTTATACCATGAAAGTAAATGAATTAAGCATGTTATTGTGAAGCAAATTTTGGGTAGTAAATGTGTGAGACTCGGTCAAAAGTTCATATCGGAAGTAGTTTAATCTGCGAACCTGTTAACCCCTTATTGGGAAAAACTTTCAAGATATAAAAGAACATGATATTTAAGCATCGATATACTGTTAACTGTGGTTAAAAAAGTAACAAAGTGTATTTCCGGAATAATGAGATAGCGATTGATAGCTAAATCATTATTTTGTTTTTTTTTCTAAAGTCGAGAAAACAAATTAAAACTAAAACACCCGTTGTTTTGTAAAATTAATGAATATCATATCGACCGTGGAAAAGAAAAAGGACGCAACCCGCACATATCAAATTTTACAGGAGGCGCAAAAAACGTGTTTTCATGATTTTGGGCCGTATGCAAATTATGAATTATACACAACCTTGAAGTGCACGGAGACTTCTAAAGTGATGTTGAATTGACATAATCTAATATTTATTACAGAAATTGTCTAGGAAAAACCTTTACTTCAGTCTTTTTTCTTGATTTTAATTTTTTACTAGGTCATCCTTTTCAAACTTAAAAGCTAAATTTAGATACTAATTCGGCATTTGCAGCTTGCATCCTTATGATAAAACGTGTATCAAGTTTGCTACATTGTGATTATCGAAAAAAGCTGTTTTGAAAAAACTGTGTGTTTTCAAACGTCCTTTTTCCTTTCCACAGTCGATATAAATATTTACTACATTCTCGTTCATGTATTTTTTTGTATAGTAAAATATTATAGTACGTATAAGTTGCCGAATTAAAAGCGACAAAATCTAAAGCGCTTAGATTTCAAGTCTTGACAAAGTTGATTGTGAAGTATTTATATAAAGTACATTTTAATGAGATTTATACGCGTGAAATTATTGCAAAATCAGCAATTTATTCAAAGTAATGGACCGAAATACGTTTAAATCAAGACGATACAATCTTAAAATAGAGCGCGGAATATTTACAACCGGAATAATTTCTACATTAAGTTTATTTGGAAGTTTAAAATTGCTTCATTTTGTTTGATAATAAATATAAAGAGATAAGTTTTAATTCCAGTTTAAAATTTTCAACATCTTTTTAATACTATTATATCATTGCGACTATATATCAGCCCGTCATGTAGTCGGCTAGAAGAGGTCTAGGTCTTAAGTACTTAATGGAAGCATTGATATTTTTTTTAATCGATTTATTAATTTGTATTAAAGGCTATAATGTTTTCATTCCTTTCCATCAACCCCTATCCAATCACAAGAACGAACGAATAGCTGACTACAATTCACTTCCAATAAAATTTCAAAAAAAAATCTCTTTTTAGATGCTCTATCACAGGGTTTTCCAAATGATGGGTCGCGACCCGGTACTGAGTCGCAGAAAGCAAAATGCTGGGTCCCCAATTTCCTAAAATGAATCTGTATGTTTACTATATAATTTCGTAATACACCTCATTAATAAATTAGTGGGTCACGAAGGGGAAAAATTAAAATAACCGGGTCGCGAGGAAAAAAAATGGGAAACGCTGCTTTATCAGATATGGTTGAAAAATATAAAAAAAATACAATATTCCGTGTCACACCTTCTTCAAAAATATATGTCATTCTTCGTGATGCCAAACCCTATAACATATATATTTGGTTAAAATAATAATAAAAAAACATTTTTTGCAGGACTTTGAGTCGGAGTCGTGAAAAATGAGTGGCAATTTTTTTTTTGAAAAACGTATTTAATAATGTGTATTCAAACAAAATAGTCCAAAGTGTTTAAATTGCATGCTTGGCTGCCTAAAGATGATCTGATGGAATACATATAAGATAAAATGAAATTATTGAAAAATTTCCTTGAGTCATTTTTTATGTTAAAGCTGAAGTCGGAGTCGCTGTCTTGTTTTACACGACTCCACAGCCCTGCTTTTTTGGATTAACTCCACATAGTTTATTATTAATAACCACCAAGAATTGACAGTGAACATATTAAAAATACAAATTATTTTTATTCAAAATGTTTCACTTTATTATAATGGTAGTGGTGATTAATATCAGCGATGTATTTGCTATGCTAAAAAAAATGAATGAACATTTAAAAGTGACGTCGATGTTTCATTGAAAAACTGGCAATCATTTCGGTGTTGTCTATAACCTAACATTTATCGAAGAATATCATATCAGAATGATATTGTGACGTCACCGGTGTATTCTCATTCCATAGAGAGCAGTCAGTAGCTACTAGCTAGTTACTAGACGAGAGCTGCGGAGACACATTGCCTCATATTAACACTTCTAAAGTTTCTAATTCCGATGAGCCATTTTATCATACTAACAGGTCGCGATGTGCTCGACTCGACGCAGTAATATTCTCCGTGTTTATCCACGGTACGTCGAGTGTAATTACGGGCAGGGCTGTGGTATTTTCATTTGCCAGAGATTTTTTTATTAGTGAACAAACACAAGTTGGCCATTTAAATATCGACTGTGGAAAAGAAAAAAAGGACGTAACCCACACATAGCAAATTTTACAGGAGGCACAAAAAACCTTTTTTTCAGTCTTTTTTCTTGGTTTCAATTTTCACAAACTCATCTTTTTTCAAACTTAAAAGCTAAATTTAGATACTATTTCAGCATTTGCAGCTTACATCCTTTTGGTAAAACGAATATTAAGTTTGATACATTGTGATAATCTAAAAAAGCTGTTTTAAAAAAAGCTGTGGGTTACGTCTTTTATCCTTTCCAGAGTCGATATATAAATAAAGATGACAAAATTATTTTTTAGAGCGATACTTGACAATGATTAAGCAATCTTTATGTATGCAGTAAATAGCTTGCATTTTCTATATGACATAATAGTATTTTTTTTGTTTTTATGTTATAAAATTTTTGAAGGATTTGGTGGTAACTTTGTGGAAATTCATTTTTAATATAAAATCAATGTTTATAACTTTGTTATTCCACTTGTTGTGTTATACAATGTGATACGTGTTTTGCCTTTTTAAGAAGCATCATTAGTAGAACATCGCAAGGTTTATGAATGATTCTTACATTTAAATTTGAACAAAAACTCACACAAAAGTACCATATCACTATAATAGCTATTTTCCCATCTGTCTGATGAAACAATATTTTTAAGACGTCTTTTAAAATGTTTCAAACTATCAATTTAAATGTGACGTATATAACGTGACATATTTTATTCTCAGAAACATCATTGTATATTTCGTCAGGTTTGGGACATTCAATAAAACTCTACCCAGTAATGTACAACTTACGGATCCAAGTTATCCAAGACTAATTTTCAATTTATTTTGATGCAAACTTCGGCTAATATATAATAATATTACCAAGAACGAAAAAATTGTTTCACACTGCCTAAAATTCAGGTGTTGTTAGTTTTCAGTGGATTGTTTAAAGGTTGTAATTTGTGCAAGCCAAATAACATTTCATTTGCCAACTTATTATAACCACGCAATATGCAATTAAAAAAATACACTACATATGTCTAGACCCGGAAGATAACATGATACCATAATATTTGCAGAGATTTTAGCTTTAGTTAATTAATGGATTTTGCATCACTACTCTATATTCGCCCCCTCCTTTAAAATGTGTGGATATTTTGAAGAACTAAAACGAGGTTTGTTAACATATAAATGTTATATATTTTCAATTGGTTTGATAAGATTATCGTTTAAATTGAATCTCTTCACAGAAGTAAATTGTTTTGAAATGTTATGAAGCTGACTTCAAAAGTGGAAAAACACGGTTGATTGTGAAAATCTATAGTTGCTTAGTAACAATAATATCAAAGCATGCTTATTTCGATGATGAGATCCAATGTTTGGCACATGTGTTTAGCAGTCCCTGATTAGCAGTTACTAAGTACGTGGATCTTCGTTCGCTATGTACCGGCCGCCTCGAAAGTTTGAGTTAAAGATATTAGACTTTGTGATCCTGATGGAGTCACCTCTTGGCGTGAGACGCTTATTATGTAATGCCGCGTAACGGGGCGAAAGGTGAGACGGCGTCGCGACGCGTCTTGCACGTTGGCGTCGCGTAGCCTTCTCGTTTCGTATAATCTTCTAATAACTGCGAGCGGGTTGGGCGTCTTCTACTGAGACAGTTCAAACGAAGGTAGTTACAGTAGCGTTTTCATATATTCATCACACGTTGTGACAATACAACATGGAATGAAAATACTCTTATAACAAACAAAAAATGATTATTATAAATTCTACTTCATATATCAATTTCGTACTTGTCAATGAAAAATATATTGATCCCTAATGAAATACTTCAAGAAAAGTAAAAAAATTAAAGAAACCTTGTTTCAAACCTATTACAAAACCAAAAAATTCAAAAGAGAGGAGATGTAATGAACCTAACTTCTTCCACTGTACAAAATTAGCAACCAAATTGTAATATTTCTCTTTATCCTAAACCAGTATAAGATGTTTTAAGTTTTAAGTATCGGGACCGGCATTGTATGATTTGGTCACTAAGCAACTTACGTAGGCATCGTTGTTATTTGTTACAGCGTTTTCTCCCAATGTAACTACTTAAAAAGTGAATGGAAATTGTTTAACAAACACAAACAATAAGACTTGAGTTCACTTTTCAGATAAGGTTAAGTCATAAAAAATAGGTTATGAAAGAAAAAGTAATCTGTAAATCACTCTTTATTAAGCATATTTTTAAGACTCGATTACTATAGCAGTAATGGAAATGTTTCCGTTCGAAAATTTGAGTTAGTAATGTCGCAACAAAATCGACAAAACAATAGTGCATTGGCCATTTTGCTACAAATTGGCAACTTTTGTGAATTTAGTAAAACAATCACAATTGCAGTACTATCCCTACAAATACGTCTCATTAGTTTTTATATTTTAAAAGTGAAATACAACTTTGATATAATAATAATTTAAAATTGTATACAAAATACTTTACCTTGCATCAAAGATTAAGAATGCCACTGCATACGTATTTGGTATCATTTACATGAAATAGAGTAACATCTTAAAGGTGATGATTTTTAAGACGCATGTGTTGTAAGCCTGAGAACAATGTTGTGTTTTATTCATAAAGTTTTTTTAAATGCGTGAGTATGAAAACTTATTGAAACAAATAGCTTTAATATAAAGAAAACACAGACATCTATATACGGAGAAGAGTTTTAATGCAATTTATATTAAACTTTTGTTTCTAAAAACTTATACCTCGCTTAGGAAGTATAAATCACCAGTTCCAAAGGCCGTTCGATTGATAAACTCATTGCCGAGAGAAGTGGACATTTTTAGTGACAGTATTTGTGAACTGTTTGTTAAATTTTAGTTTGTAGTTTTATTTTATATTTTGTCTCATTATATTTCTCAAGTACATGGCGAATTGGCGTCAGCTGTTATAGCATGTACTGTACTTTTAATTTTTAAACAATAAATATATATATATATAATACACCTAGAAGTTTTTGTATTTAAAAATATTCAAAATTTAAAATTAGTAAAATTAGTTGACAAAAAAGCAAGACCTGACAGAAGATGGTTCATTCAAAATTCTTTCATATTGTAAATTGACAGATTTTCAGTGGGAAGGATACATCATTTCAAGATTTTAAAAATGTTGATTTGTATTCTAACTTCCACTTTTTGTTTGATTTATATTTGATTCTATTTGTATACGATTATATTTGATATAAAGTTTGCGTAAGAATCTTCGCTTCAATGCGATACAAGTATCATGTACAATAATTGTTTAATGTTATTATATGACATTTGTCTTAAATGGTAAGTTTATTAAGAAATGTAAATATTTATATAACTCGTACCTCATATATAATTGGAAATCTGAACATGCATGACATGTAGAATTTTATTGGTATAATTAGAGGAGGATTAGTAGCTGGTAAGCCGCTCTCGCGTCATCCCGTTTCTAAGATCGGATAAATGGGAACGATGAGATATCGATGTTTTAGCTGATAAGTTCATAAAAGTTGAATAATAAATTGACAAATGTCTGTACTGCGATTCGAGCTCGTGCACACAACGGATGAACAACATCACGTTCGGCAAATGTATCCATATACCCGGCACACTGTTTTCTATATCAATTAGATTAGAATTTGATAAGATAAGTACATTTTAATTTAAGTAAGAAAAGAGAAACAACAATGTATATAATAAAAATGATATAGGAAGAATTTTACGCGCAATGTTTCCTACATGCATTGGTAGATTAATATGACTTGGATCATGGTAACGACTTCAAAAAGCTCAAACCGAGAGCTTAAATACATATTAAAGCATATGACTGCACACAGCGTAGTTTCCGAGAACGTTAAATACCGGAGATTTTCTACGTGTCTACGCGGCTACGGTGATAGCTACGTCGTAGGCATCTACGGTGTCTACGAAAGATCAAACAGCTTCCACCAGCCGTGAGAGGCAACTTGGCACCGCTAGAGCCGTTTGGCGGTTACATGATATTCGTAATTTTATGAACAGGAATCTTTGACGCTTGTGGCTAAAATTATTAAGATATAACAAGTGTTTGACATATAAAAAATATTTCGGAGTTAGCTAGTTGTTGTGAGAGTTCGATGAAAGAAGAATATTACTTTGTTGATTTCAAATGGATATTAATCTACGAATTTATGTAGGGGTAGAATCGATTAACAATACATTTTATATGCAAGCTATATTTATTTTAATGTCGCGATAACACGAAAATCGCTGGTAAAAAGTGAACATGTTTTATCAATAAATTGGGCAAATTACTTAAATGAAAAAAACCTATTACATATGAAATTGCATAATATTTTTTTCTTCACTGTAAAAGTCTTTAATTTATAATTTGTGAATCTTTTGCAATTTTTTGCAATTTTAAATAATATTGTTTAGCATTGTATAAGCATATTGTTACATGTTATAAGTGTATTAAGTAAAAATCGATTTAAGTATTGCATATAATTGCATACAAAATTCAAAATGTGAATAAGATCAGTCTCGTATAATTAACTTAATGAAGTGCCACTGTGAAGCAATGTTTGAGAATGGCTGACTACGGGGTTTATACATAACTATTACGATGTCTGCTTAGTAGGCAGTGTTGTTATGTGCAAAGTGCTTATTTTTTCCTGTAGATAAATTTGCCGCAGAGTGGACTGGAAAAAATGGTTACAATAAATACTATACACAGTGGTGGTGCAAGTACCTGTAAGTATTAGAATTTATAGGGGGCATTCCGCAGGCAGTGCACCCTGCGACGTCACACAATGCCCGAAGATAATCCGACTCCACTGGCCGGACAAAAAGCAAGCGCATTGATAGTATGCTTTCTCTACTGAACAGGGCTGTATTGTCTTTTGTATGATAGTTCAAACAACAATAATTATAACAACTTAATTTGTGAATCAGGAAAATATTTGAAGTAAATAGTTTTGAATGATGATTTTTATTAATACCATCGAACAGGTCAAACTGTGGATTATTTATGTCAGGAATGAAATATATCGATACCCTACTTTACAACTATAACCTACATGAAATTCTAATGCAGCATAAAAACGTCTTGGTTGATATTTGGAAGTGATAGATGCAGTGCTTTTTTATATAAAAAGGGGGTACTGGTGCTCTATTCTTATCAAGCATTTTACTACAAGTTTTTTCAAATCGATGTCCGTTTCTAATGTAAAGCATATTGGCTTATAATGGAGGTATCTCAAAATAACTTTTTTACGAGAACTGCTTGTTAATCAGTTGCTCAATCTTCCTTTTTTAAGAAATTAAAGATAGACAATTACCGAATTATGGAGCGGGCTTAGTGTTGCTGCATCTCTGTGGTGAAGTATCAATCATGCCTTAGATTTTAATTTGAATTACCCTAACACGATGTTTTAAATATACGAAATTCGTTATGCCGTGGATTTACTCTGTGTACTATTTAATCAATTTTGTTTTTTGTTGCAATAAAGTTAAATTTGTAGCTCTGCAGTGCAATATTCAGTAAAGAGTTAAGTGTCTCTGTGTTTATCGGATGGGTGTTAATTAAGAAGTGTTTGCATCCCATCCTGGTGCTGAATCCACCGTCAATTGTCGCAGACGCAGCGCCGGCTAGCGTCGCTCGCCGCAACTTTGTTTACAACGCGAATAAACGTGGAAAAACGAACGAAGCCGCTCGCGCGTCGCTCGTAATTTTGGCGGCGAATTCTCTAGCTCCCGTTTCCCGCCAAATAATGTGGCGGGAACTGCCGACTGCAACATGGCCGCTGACTTATGCGCGCCGGAATTGAGGTTAGGTTAATTTGAAGTGAGCCTGTGTCCGTGAGCGAAAATGGCCAATGCGACGTTAAGATTCCAAAGAGTTTTACGGCTTGCCGGCTGGCGAATTCGCCTTTTCATTTGCCAAAAAACGTACTTGTTTCGTTTGCGAAGGTTTTCTGTGTAATTCACAGAGTAATGAGACGCTTAAACAAAGCACAGCTTAGTATACAAAAACTCACTGATTATCAATAATGTTTTATATTCTAGCATGCTACTTTTTAACCATGTTTGTTGACAACATGCGGCCTTAATGATCCATCTGAACATTATGTATTTTATGATAAAGTATAAGGCAATTTAGTGCCATAATCATTAGATAAGGTTGTGAGAGAAGAATGGTGCTAGGAGAGAACTGGATGTTAGCTAATCGATTTATCTACGTACTGTTTTGAATATCGTGTTAGGAAATAAATTAACTGATGAGTTAAATCCACTTTTCCTGAACACATTTTTACTATAAAAATCTAAACAGTTTTGATGATAAGGCCATATATTGACTCTTAATAACATGGAAACTACGAGAATTTTAGTGAAATTAAAAATTAAAATCGGTTCTTTTGAATGAGTACTCCAATATAATAGCGATATTTAATTTTTTCTCTATGTATATTTGGGCGTGTTTGATCATAAGTTCCTCATTCAAATTCTTTCAAAAATCTTTTCAGAGATCCGAGTCCTTAATTATGCTTGTACACTAAATCATCTTATATCGGTAATCGGTATGTTTCCTTTTAGACCTTGAAAAAAGAAAAATACTTGACTGAGGCAAAAATATATTATTTTTAATTAAGGTGAGGTGTACCATGTTTTAGTTTTCCATTATAATAATATAGATACGATATCAAATCTTGGTATTTTGTTATCTATACGTGAGACAAATTTTACTTATTGAATTATATATACCTAGTACAATGTACAAAATCACCACATTTGAGAATGGCATATCACGATTTCGTATAGTAAGCATTATAGACAAACAAGCGTGTAATTATAAAGAGAATTGTGTCAGAGTGAAATACTTTGAAACGTTTGTAAAAATGTATTGATTGGTATTCATGCAAAAGGTTGATAATAAACGGTAACATAACCATTGAACATTTTTTTAATGCGCGCAAAAGAAAAGTTATTTGGATTCTTAAATATTTTTAGGCATCCACGGTACATGGGGACTTAAACTGACACGATAGATTGATCTAGAAATTATATTAAAAAATCACAATCGATATCTTAATTTACATAATGTGTGACAATTAACAAATTTAAATTAAACAAATAATAAAACACTTTTTGTAACAAATTCACATCTCTACATAGGAGGTAAACTACACTTCTCGAGATCTCTCTTCCCAGTGATATTGTAGAAAAATACCTTAAGTATGATCGAATCAACGATCTTAACAAACAGTATATGAAAACTAGTGAATTTCTAGTATAAACTTCACGGGTAAGCTTTGAACACCCTAAGGTAAAACTACCATTTTTGACAAACTGTAGTTTGCCTCCTGGATCAGCTCCGGGTTTCCTTTTAAACAAATGATTTTTGATATTATAAGATATAGTGTAAAAAATGAATTTGCTAATTGTGATAACATATTCGAGAATTACTTTTAAGCTCACTATAAGTAAATTTCTTATTTAATTCATTATTATCTTTATAGATTTATCATTTGAGATTGGAAATATTACGAAAAAATGAAAAACAATTCAAACGAAAGCTGACCAGAAGGTCTCAAATTTATATTATAAAGTATTAAGTAAGTATCTCGATAATTACTTCGACCATTTAGTGAAGTATATTCGTGGAACGGTAAGTATTATAGGCAGTGTATTAAGTAATAACTAAACAAAGGGCATTGAGTTTTTGCAATCCAAACTGATATTTTGTTATCGTGAATCGCAACTGGTAAATAATTATTGCAGTTACTTTCAAGACTTGCAAACAGAGGCGTAGAAAAATATTTTTAATTCAAGTCGAAGCATCTATACGTTTTCATTTTTAAGTTCTCAGTGAGGTTATATTAATTTTCATAATTCATAATAGCGAATAATTATCGCCCTTTTTTTAGCTACAGCACAAACAAAGTTAAATCGGAGAAAACATAATACATATAAAAATTGATTAAGTGATTAAAATATATATTGTTCGATCGAAACGCCAGAGTTTATTTGAGGTTAACTAAAAGGTAACATAATATGTAGAGCAAATGATTTTTTTTATCAAAAAGTCTTCCTTTCGAGACAATATACAGAATTAAACCTGTCAGTTAGTCACAATTATAATTACTTTTTATCAAATGGTATAGTAGTTTTTCAGTAACTCATTTCAATTACTATTCATATGAAATAAATTATTTAAATATTAGAATGCACTTACCATAGAGATACAAGCACGGAAGAAAATTATCAAAAATATAATAGCACTGGATTAGTTCGTTTGTTGCAGATGTGGAGAATTTGCGGTCTTGCGACCATTCGTCTGTGTCCAAATGTTTCGTTTCAGTATTTATTGAATTTCAATATTTTAAATATAAAAAGTCTAATTGAAATTTTATGAATGCTACCTTATTAGATTATTAATATAATAAATGCATGAATGCAGTCTCCCGTCGTGAAAAGTTAACTCAAGGACAGTTCACGATAAGAAGTGGATTACAATGTACTGGACTGGAAAAGAAGAGAGGATGAGTGTCTAACAACGAAGTTAAGCTTTCAGGTATTGGGGGCACGCGCACCTCACTGCTTTAAACTTTCAAGCAAGTCATATTATTATCACCTGCTTCCAAAGATCACGAAAACAAATCAATTGCGAAGTGACGTCACAGAGTTTTTCGCCTTTGTTGCTCGCAGCCAGTGCAGAAAATAAAATACGACGGCGAACGCTAAGGTTACAACTCATTCGTATTCTGTCATTCTCGTTGCTGGGCCATTCATTACGAGGTCGTGATGCGAGGTTTGAGTGCCAGTCGTAGCTCGCCTCCCCCCGAAGCGTGATGTTTACCGAACACAAATCAAACAATCGCGTGAACCCTGAATTCTCACCGACCGGTCGGCACTGGAGATTACTTCGTCGCCCCGGACAGAGATGTCGCCTTGAGAAAGTTTTCCCGCGCGAGGAAACGTCGCATCGCCTTCTGTCACACGGAGCGAGTTTATGTTGTGTTCGAAATTCGAACCCGTGGATGAAGCGTTCAATATTGAAATATTTATTTGTTTTCCCGAGGCCTCTCGCTTTGCAGAGATGTTTGTTTTTATTACGGAAATAACTTTCGCTACTGCAACATGTTAGAAAAGAAGAGAACGTGGAAGAATGATGTAGATTGTTATTTTGTTGAATCAGCGCCAATATCAATCAGACTTTCGCCATCATGGAAAAGTCGGGAAACATACGTAGATCATGATGTCACAGCAGTCTTTTGTTCTTTACTAATACACTTTTATTATTATAATAAAAACAAAGTGGCCGGAATGAAATAAAACACCAACAATGTTTTTCTGTCAATACGAGAATCCTTATTCGCTTGATAAAAAGCAGGATGGGTTATGATTAGAAAAAAATCTGAATCGAAGTACAGTTGTCAGATACTATCGTAATATGATGTTTGTTTGTAAGAAATAGCTAATGATAACCACATTGCCGCGTTAAGTACAGTAATCATATAACATTTAATACTCGCACAACACGGTTCCTCGACACCTACATACATAATCTTATAATAGAGCATAATATAATACTTATGTCCGACCCCATAAAAGACGAAGATGTTTTTCGTGCATCATAACCAGCTTTTAAAAATGTGTGTTTAAAAACGATTTTTTTTTCTATTAAAAATACCTACTAGTTGGAATAGTAAGTCTAGACCAGGAGTGGGAAATCTTTTAATTTATATAAGCCACATCAGAGTAGCCAAGAGGCCACAGGTTCCCCTCCACTGGTCTAGACGTCTAGTTATCATCAAAATTAATTGGAAACAAAATATACCGTCAAGGTCATTCCACAGACTATGAAGCTCTGTATCAGGCAAATGCGTGAAGAGTAAATGTATTGCCTGTTTCTGTGTATTGGAAAGTGGCCGTTAAATTTATATAAAAATATCAAGTATGTAGTATTAAATCTTATATATTAGATATATTTTATCTACAATAGCTTAGCAAGCCGTTTGAAAATTAAATGATTATGGATATACGATTTTTAATAAGTCAAACTTCACTAATCAAAAGAAAACATTCGTGGGTACATAAAAAAAAGATTATTTCGTAAACGGTTTTAATAATTATTGTTCGCTACAATGTTTTATTCGTTTCGGACCATAAATAGATTAACATTTCAAGAAATGCATTCCAGTTTGTCTTGGAACACCGCAGTTTCGACAACACAGTAACAAAGAGCATTCAAAGAAAAGCATAATAAAATAATATATCACTCGGAATCACAAAATAATTTATGTTACCATATTTAAGCCATACGTAGACGGAAATTTCTTCAGAACCGGTCCACTGAAAGATTTTATATATAATACATTACTGTAACCGTCAAAGGTTAAGTAGTATTCATACGGAATCAAACTTTTCCATTTCGTATGTATTATTTATTAATCATCTTTGTAGAAAATATCAATAAAAAGACACACAATATAATAATTCAATTGAATTTATTTTCCTGTCAATCAATTCAACGACTCCCCTGCCAGCTTAGCTTTCTTAACACATATCAAATGTAGATAAGTAAAAATGCATGACCCATACAGAGCCATGGTTTTAGGTCAAAAGGAAAATATTTAATATACGCAACTTTGAATTTACGAAGACTTAATGAACTGGTATTTTATTTACTCTATAGAAAATTATGTTATAATTTGTTTAAAAGAAGCCTTTGTGAAAGACCTTTTTCCTGTTCGCAGACACTTCTAATTTCAAACTAAAAAGCTTAATTTAGATTTAGAATTATTTTCACTATGTACACTTCCATAAAATTTTTGGTCGAACACGAGCCGGGTTTCGCCTCTCGGCATCTTCCGGTACTACTCAGTGCGCGAATGCACTTGAACTGACAGTCAACTTGTCAGTGAACTGACAAGTTGATAATACATGAATGATAATGAACCCGGGTCGTGTTCGACCAAGAATTTTATGAAAGTGTACAAAATGAAAATAATTCTAAATTAACGTTGAATTTCCATCAAGCACCTTCAGTTGAATTTTTAAACTTAATTTAGATACTGATTCGGCATTTGCAGCTCCACATCCAGCATACATTCTTTTGATAGGACATATTACGATTATCGAAAAAATACTGTGGGTTGCGTCTTTTTGCCTTTTTACAGTCGATTTGACAGATATGTTATCTTAATTATCCGTGTCCCATTAAAATTTCGAATACTAAAATAAAACAGTAAATCTATTTCGCCTTTAGATTCAGGTGGTCTTTATGATTATCTTTCATTCTCTCGCGTGGTCAAATTCTCAAGAATGGTAATATTCATTAAATTTATTTTATTAATGTCTATGATGATTTAATGGCTTTCCACTTACTAATAATAATCTAGAAAAGAGTGAAAACTCTTTTAGCTCTTCCCGAAAAAAATAAATGTTTTAAATGAACTTTTCAGCTTACTAAAAGGGGGTCAAAAAGGTTTTTCCGTGTCAAGGCTGTCTTTAATTTTAATTGATTTCTAATGATTTTTTTGTTTGTGTACAAGTTGTTTTAACTCTTTGGGAATGAAAAAAGTGCTGAACAGTACATTTGATTACTATAATAAAAAATAGTATATTTGTGTAAAATTCGTTAGAGTATAGAGGAGCATGGAGGTTACAATGTGAATCGCGTTCGATCAAACGTAATAACAATAATAACGCAGCATTTCCATGATTTATACACCGGCCATTAACAATCCAAGTACATAAATATAACACATTCGACTGTCTTATCGTCTTGCCTTATCAAATGTGAGCCGATCAATAATTTATTTGTGAGAAAAAGAAATGTCCGTCGCGTCGGATGAGAATTGAAGAATTATGACTGACGCGGTTCGGGTAATAACAGGTTAGCGCGGGGGAGTGACATTTGCCTTCGCGATTATTGTTTATGGTTCCCCATAGATAACGCCCATCTTGCTCTATGGGACGCCCTTTAAAGTATCGATTTAGTTATTTTTTTAAAAGTAAATCGTTGTTTATAATTAATTTAATCCGGGATAAAATTACTCAAACTCTGTTAAGTATATTCAAATAAAAAAATAGTCCAATACGCTTGTCTGGTGTAGAATGTGCAGTCAGTAACATATCAATAATACATTGACGTTAAAAGTTTTTTAATTTAAGCATATTTATTTATTTAAATTTACATAATTTAGTATAAAATGAAAAGGATTAAGCCATGAGATTTTTTGCGACACTTATTTAGGATACGATCAATTTTCTCCGAGACAATTTTTTTTCAAGTGACAAAATATTTTTTGCGACACAATCTTGGAATGCAATATTTTTTTCGACAGCCATTAGATTTTTTGCGACACTTATTTGGGATGCAATCAATATTCCAATTTGAGATGCGATCAATTGTCTCCGACACAATTTTATTTTCAAGTGATAAAATATTTTTTGCGACAGCCATCAAATTTTTTGGGAAAATATTTGGGATGCGATCAATATTCCAATTTGGGATGCGAGTAATTTTCTCCGAGACAATTTTTTTTCAAGTGACAAAATATTTTTTGTGCACAAACTTGGAATGCAATATTTTTTCGACAGCCGTGAGATTTTTTGTCACACATTTGGAATGCGATCAATTTTTCCGTGAGAATTTTTTTTTCAAGTGACAAAATATTTTTTGCGGCACAATCTTGAAATGCAATATATTTTTCGACAGCCATCAGATTTTTGGCGACAATTATTTGGGACGCGATCAATTAATATAATAATAAAATTCTCGATTTAACTTCTCCACGTAAAGACCAGGTCGTATCAATACAGTACGCGGAATGCGAGTTTGAATATAATATCATATAAAATAATATGACACATAGAGCTGCACTCCAGAAGTAACCGTGCAGATTGTTCCGATAAAAGGCGCCATGTAATTAATAACACACTTCAAAAATGTGTACACGGACGATCAAAATGTCTTCCTTTGAGCATGAGTAAATCTGTCACCAGATGCGAACATCTTTCTCCGATAATATCTCATCAAATGGACGTGTTTTATAGTTTTTCTCCGCTTTTAGATTTAACACACCGAATTACACTCACTTGCCGCCATGTTCTTTCGTCAAAGGACCAATAACGAACTTCCGGCGTACGCTATTTCCTCAACGACGCGATTGACAGATATTCTCACATCGTATTACTAACCCGACATTTTACTCGCGTGGATTAAAGAAAACAATTATTAAATCTGTATAGGTGCTTGTAATTATTTTTGACATCATATCGTTTAAGTTAAAACCATATTGAAAAATTATGACTGTTTTTAAAGCATTCCACAATTATTATTATATACAGTATGAAGTCTTTATTTTTACTTAACTTCATCATCAGAATTAATCATGTCATCGATACTTTTTCGACACATATTATTACTTACACCAATATATTACAAATAAGTCAGTTAAATAGCAACTACATTGCTAAGATTAAAAGGGATTCATAGTTTTTTTTTTTTTTAAGAAAACTAATGAATTCATTCATTCATAGAAAGGAAACAAAGTTTTTAATTTTGTGTTTCAGCAAAAGGTGCATAGTGAAAATTAATCAAATATAGTGCAATATCAAAAGATAAATTAATTTCAAAGGTTTTCACGGTGTTTCAGGGTAAGGCGGTATTTTGTATCACTCAAATCATATGCAATAATTATTAAAGCAATCGAATGTTACTTAATATACTAATAATTTGTAAAAAAACGAAACATATATTAAAATTATTAATTTTAATAACTGTAAATGTATTTAACTCCCTTAGATTACAAGATTGAAGAGTTCCAAGATTCACTATTCTTTTCGTTAAAATCTTATTTTTTAAACGTCAAACATAAGCCGTCATAGATAAAATATGAGTTATAAATTGCAAATAAGTACTGGTTTGATTGGAGAATATTGTTTTTACTTAATTTAATTTTGGTAGGAATTCATCAAATGGACGGGATTGAAGAGGACTGGTTTCCTTTTTTCCGGATAAAATGTTTTTAAGGCATTAAGGTAAATGTACTAGTAGTTGATCATGCACCAGTTATTGACCTTTTGTCAATAAAATTGCCCTAAATATGAAAAGCAGACACGGAATGGCTCTAAATTGTAAAGTTCAGACAAGTCAAGTCATCTATGGTCAGACTGAGAACCCTCAGCGACTTAAAAAAAAGATGTTTTACCTTATTTTGGGAATTATTTTAATATCTCTCAGTTATGACTTTTTTCTCGGTGATCGATCCCAGGATCCCGAAAACCCACATCCCTAAATAATTTCTCCAAGAATCTCATGAATAAATCCCGAAATTCCGGTATTACATAAATGCTCCGGGATTGGATGCCCTAATACTAACATGATATAATATAATGTCTATTATTATATTTTTGTATTCATCACGGCTTTAAAACAATATTTAAATTTAAAAAAATGTATCATAAAGAAAATGTATTCGAGCATATGGTGTATACCAAATAATATTAGTTTATCATATATTTATATCCATATTTAGCACGTCTCACACGGAATGCGTTCTCATAACAGAGTCGATGACAAAATGCTCGGAATTTGCTCGAGAACATAAATATTTGTTATGCATTACGAGTAGTTGATCTAGCGATCGTAATCAAAAGCTAAATGACATTTTGAGATCTTTGATTTGAATTCCGAACCCCGCGATTCGCGTCCTGGTAGCCGATAAATTTTTACACTCATGCACCGGCCGATAAAATGCAGATGACATAAAATCGCCTGGACGACTGAGGTATCTATATGACCGGTCGTTTAGGGCCTCGGCTATAGTTTGTCGCAATAAATTAATTCAATAAAAGTTTTCTAAAGTGAAACGTGCATTCGAGAGTTGTACGTACATTGTTCTTGACCTTTATTTATAGAAATTCATTAAATGCAATATTATTCTCTTGCAGAGCTCAGAGCAGCGTTCGGCGACGTAACACTAACTACAAAAAATATTCTAAATTAAATGTTTTTGAAAAAATAAGGTTTTACGTATATATAAAAGGATTCGTCATATGGCGCAGCGGTTAGCGTTGGGAGCTTCCGTTCCGTATCTCACAGGTTCTAGTCCCAATAACGAACAGCATTTTTTCGATCGATTTCTGTTCGAAGGCATGGATATTTGTGATGTTTTCAAATTCCCATACACCCAACTGGGCGTAGCGATTTTTTAACCAATAGTCCTGTCATAGTCTTATTATTCTACCCCAACTACTTACTCTCTTTGAAAAAGAGAAGTTGAGCGTCTGAGTGTTCTCGTAGAAAAATTTCTGTTAAAATACTTTCATAAGGTGGCAATATGCACCAAATTGGAATTAGAGATGGATTTAAAAAAATATATGATTTTGATAAAACGTATTTACGTTTAGAACTACAAATTTAGTCTACGTCTACAACGTCTACAAATTTAGAACACAAGTGTTAGTATACATAAGTTGTTTTTATAGTTGAATGAATATATGTACTTCAAATAAGTTGGGAAAAAGGTGACGAATATTAAAACTAAACATTATTGAAAAAATTACCAATTCCAAAACCTGTCAATATTGATGCAATTCATTTTTACATACTTTACATTTTCGAATCTGGTACTGAAAAAACATCAACAATACCGGGATAAAAAATCCCGGTATTACCGGTATTTAAATCCCTAATTAAAATTGTGGTAGTGAAAAATTGTTAATTTTTAAGTTAACTACTGCTATTTTACCTAATCATAAATATCGGTATTTTTCGCAACCATACGCTATTCTGTTGAATGCATTTACCTATTTTAAGAAATGATGAACATGGATAATGCAATGATCTCATCTAAAAATGAGATGAAATGATTTTATTACAGAGATGAAACATATTCGTAAAACGATTTGTTTCAAAGTTAAAATTCATTAGTGTAGAATAACCAGTTCGGAAGACTAGAAAATAATAAATATTCGTACATATTTAGTATAAATATTGTTCAAATAATTTCAATTAAATATCAAATAAATTTGAATCGTTCAAACTATGTACATTCTCACAAATTTTGTCATTAACGACCCGGGTTTCGCCTTTCGGCATCTTCAGGCATTCAAGTGCACGGATGAACTTGAACTGACGCTTAGTAAATGAAAGTTTCGTGTTTATATAAGATATAAATGCATCACTGAGTCCAAAGCCACTGCTGGCAAAAAGGATAAGCCCATGGGAATGCCAACAGATTTGACTAGTGAGCAGTTTCAAGAATTATATAATTTGTTTGTCGGCAAAGGTTTTATGATTATATGATTTTATGGTTATATAGGGTATAGAAGAGGAGATGTGGGAAAATTTGATATTTCGTTTAAAATCGGAAGATTTTGCAGGTGTGCTTTGTTGATTTCTAACATTTCTTGGAAAAAGAGCTTATGACTGTCCGTATTTGGGTGTAACATTTTTATCCCTTGTTCCTGATTGAACACGTGTCCTTCCGATATTAAGTGATTAGCAAAAGTAGACGTGTCTTTTTTCAATCTAAAGGCTGCCATATGTTCTAAAACCCGGATGTTCAGTGTTCTTTCTGTTTTGCCGATATAAAACTTTGTACAACAAGAGCATTGCAATCTATAAATCCCGGATTTATTTAAGTAATGTATTTTATCTTTATTATTAACTAATAATTTGCCTAAAGAGTTTTTACAGTAAAAAGCAGGTCTTACACTATCAGCTAGCTGTTTTTTAATTTTAAGACTTGTATTTATTTTTTTAGGAAATAAATACAAGTCTTAAAATTAAAAAACAGCTAGCTGATAGTGTAAGACCTGCTTTTTACTGTAAAAACTCTTTAGGCAAATTATTAGTTAATAATAAAGATAAAATACATTACTTAAATAAATCCGGGATTTATAGATTGCAATGCTCTTGTTGTACAAAGTTTTATATCGGCAAAACAGAAAGAACACTGAACATCCGGGTTTTAGAACATATGGCAGCCTTTAGATTGAAAAAAGACACGTCTACTTTTGCTAATCACTTAATATCGGAAGGACACGTGTTCAATCAGGAACAAGGGATAAAAATGTTACACCCAAATACGGACAGTCATAAGCTCTTTTTCCAAGAAATGTTAGAAATCAACAAAGCACACCTGCAAAATCTTCCGATTTTAAACGAAATATCAAATTTTCCCACATCTCCTCTTCTATACCCTATATAACCATAAAATCATATAATCATAAAACCTTTGCCGACAAACAAATTATATAATTCTTGAAACTGCTCACTAGTCAAATCTGTTGGCATTCCCATGGGCTTATCCTTTTTGCCAGCAGTGGCTTTGGACTCAGTGATGCATTTATATCTTATATAAACACGAAACTTTCATTTACTAAGCGTCAGTTCAAGTTCATCCGTGCACTTGAATGCCTGAAGATGCCGAAAGGCGAAACCCGGGTCGTTAATGACAAAATTTGTGAGAATGTACATAGTTTGAACGATTCAAATTTATTTGATATTCCACCAAGCACCTTCAGTCGAAATCTTAAATTAAAATATCAAATAATTCAGCAAACGACTAAATACAATGATCAACTTGAAATCGTTAAATGAGAAGACACGTGGTAATAAGCAATTCATTATACGATGAAGTTGAATCTAAAATTTTAATAGAATATTTAGATTAACTGTATTCTTTTACGCGTATCGAGTTATTCTGTTTAAGTTGTTTCTTTAAAAAAAGATGGATTTTTTATCTGAAATAAAAAGCTTTATTTCAACATTGACAATACCATAGTATGAAAATTTTAATTTTATGAAAAAAATAATGTATTAATGAGAGTACATATATCGTGATCTTATGTTTCATTCTAAATAAGACTGTTGAATGTTTAATAAACAAACAGTTTTCATCGAATATCTGTAGGGTATAAAACGCTTGAATACATTCGTGTTAAAAAACACAAAGCTTTGCTTTCGGTAGAAAGTAAAACTACCAGAATCAAATGAAAGCGGTTTTGGACGTCTGGAGTTTAACCATTCGCTCTCAGCCTAATTTTAGGAAACTTGAAATATTGATAATTAATGCAAACATTAAATTATCAGTTAATATTGTGACCGAATTTTAAATCGAATAAAGCGTGTCAAAAAAAATTAAACAGCTGAACTCGCCGTCCGACAGTTTTTTTTTACATACATAGCTCATAACTAATTTTGTGACCTTGCTTGGTGAGAATCTGCAAAGTTGATAAATTGAATGGATTGACTCAGTAAAATAACGTCAACGTACACCACACTTAACGTAAAAAAGAACAAAAAAATAGGATATCAAACTGTTAATAGTCGACAAAATTGAGGCAACTTCTATGTTTTAGTGCGATTTTTAAAATCTGAATATAATTGCTTTACGCTTCAGCAATACCTCAGTTGAAACAAAAATAAAGAATAATACGTATCTTCTTTTTTTGGGACACCCGACAATATGTTTGAAGAGTTTAAACAGTAAGATCAAAGAAAATTTGACATTTATCTGTCGCTTAATCTGTTAATTAAATTTACGCATTCCGACGTTGCCATTACGCCGTCACCGGTTAAAAGCTTGCGTTAAAATAAATTCTTACTGCGGCGGTATTTAAACTTCGGCTTGTTGATCAATTAATAACATCAGAATCGTAATAATGAATGTAAATAATATTGGAATTCGAAATTATTGCATGTATGTATGGTACGATATCAGGATAACACTGTGGGCGGTTTATTATGCCAGCGGCATCGGAGGGGTCAACTTTTCATTGCCGTATGAAGTACGCTATCAAGAATAAAATTTGTCCTCCAATATAATACCTTAGCATAAGTACAAACAATCAGAAATGCGATTAACTGTGTCTTTATTTATACTTTTTAATATATGATCGACATCAAATTCCGAAGATTATTTCAAATATACATATTTACAATTGATAATTAAGTTCATTGCGGCCAATAACGGTGCGTTTTCTACGTATCAAATACAGGATAACTCTGAACTATTAGATAGTCGAAATTTATTTAAAAACATGAAAAAAAAGGATAAAGCAAAAACAGGAAACAATATAAAAACAAAACAAAGAAACTCATCTCACTCAAGCTAAAGTCTAAGCAATAAATTGATCAACTGGAGAGCCCTGCAGCTGGTGGCTCATATAATCGAAGCAAAGAACAAGTTATAAGACATAAATTATAATAGCCATACAAATATATTGCGGAAACGTGTAAATTTATGTTATTGAAAACATTATGATTGTAAATTTAGTCTTGTATATTGAAGAGAAAAATGCATTAAAGCTTAAAAAAAAATTTGTTTGAGTGCGGGGAAGTGTAATAATAGTATTTACTCAAGAAAATTGTATTGTCATATTATTGTTATTAAAACGCAAAACTGCACAGGGTTCACGTTATCCAATTAAAAGATATCGGGGAAAAAAACTCCACTAAAAACGTATTCGATTCTTCAACATTATTTACGGTACTCAAAAGTACAAGTAAACACTATCGTGCACATACGAGATAATTTTCGGAGTAAAATAAAACCTTATTTCAATGATAATTGCTACACGTTTTTTTTTGCACGAATGTAGAAATGACGCCAGGAAAGACTTTAGGAAAAAGCTCTGTGCCACGTTGTTTATTTAAGTTGCAGTAATAGGCGACGAAAACAGCTCAGTTATCATTAGATACAAATTGAATATCAAATAATAAAAATATCTGTTCAGGGTTGGAGTTTATTAGCACGGAACAGAGCTAGAGAAAATACGTAAATTTTAATAAATAACTACTCTGTCGTCATACGATACATTCTAATATATTTGACAAGTTAATTTTCACACGAAATATTTTAATGATAAAACGAGTGTATATTTTTTTGGCTTTGTAATGTCACATTTTCTACAAACCGGCCTATCTACTTTACCATAAACCATAACATTAGGCCCTCTTAAGGTCTGACGTCATATTTAATTTATCTACTTTATATTATATATACACAATAGTATAGTTAGTGAATGTATTATAAATACTGCTTTGTAATTATTTAATGATTTTGTTTCCAATAACTAAGGATTAGTTAAAAATGCTGATGTTATTTAAGAGGTAGGTAAAAACGGTCAACGACTTAGGAAATTATTTACACGCTCGCACAATGGACACAAATCAAAATTTCTAAAACCTGTTTCATTCCGAGCTTTTCAAAATTAATGAATAACTTATCAGCCGGTTCGAGGAGTTGCTTGTAACGTGTTTAACGGTGACCTTCAGAAGGTGATTTGGACAACAAAACGAAATAAATCTTCATAATATCTGGTAATAAAAAAATAATTATGCTAATAACACAGTTATTGTTCTGAAATTTGGGGAATTTCCAGCACACTTAAAAGACTGTCATTAGGGTCATAACTAATATAATGCTTTCTAGACATTTATAGTAGTATTAATAAAAAGATTAAAGAATGAAATTCGATTGTATTATTGAGACGCACGAGAATATCGCTAGATGGCGCAGCCAACTAGAAAATTTTCGATTTGGTAGGGAAATTTTGTACGTTATATTATTGCAGTACACGGGCGATTATTTTTTAATTGTGATTTCAGTAGTAGGCTAACACGAGGAAAATTACATGGACGGATAAATTTATTAACATAAACTAAAATTAGTACTTTTGTTTTAATATATTCAAAAAAATAATATCTACTGATATAATAGTTCTAATCTGTTAATAATGCGTAAGTGAAAATTTTCACCGAAGTTTTAAACTCGGATAAAAATGCAACAACAATTGAAAATAAGTACCATGAAACTGATTATTTGTCAATATTTGGTATTATAGAGACCTTATCACCAAAGCACCAGATATAATTGATACATTCTTAAATGCTGGAATTTCGAGTTTTTGTCGTGTAAGTAAGAGAAATTTTCATTTTTTACATGTTCATCGGAACCAATCACACACATAGTGCAAAATTGCACAAGTGAAACGTCACCTCTTTATTTAAAAGTGATATTTATAACATATATTAAAAAAAACAGTATTCCTTTGTACAACTTCCATTTTTTTAGCAAGATAAGAAATGGTTTCGCTCATGACGAGCTTTATCAACTGATAAGAAATACAATTTAACAGTATTATTTATACAAAACAAAATGAATTTATGTGTATAATGGTGATAATGCTCGTCAGTTGATAATGATTGTCATGAGCGAAACCGGTCCTGATCTTGCTAAATAAAAGTGAAAGTACCTAGTACAAAGGAGAATTGTGTTTTTTAATATAGTGCCTTTCGTCAGTGATTTATAACATTTTTTTAAACTATTGCATTTAATAATCAATACTTAACATAAACTGTGAAAACAATACAAACTCATTGACAAATCCGTTACAATAACATGATAAAAATAAAAAAAAATAACAATCAAATCTTAAATTACTACTGTTAAGCAATCTATGTAATAATGGTATCTACCTACAGTGAAGATTAACTGTAAGGAATCGTTATTAATAAAAATTTAGCGCATTTCCCGAGGCGTCACAGAGTCATACGTCAATTTGCATAGTGCATAGGTAAACATATGCAATACGAACTCGCATGCAATGCGGAAATAACACGATTTGTTCGCAGTTGAAATATCATTGCAGAGAACATTTCTCAGATCTGAAGCCTGACGTCACAATCCACATGGGCGAGGTGTCATTCGAACGATTGCCCCTTCAAGAGACTAGCATTCCACAATAAGAAAGTAATTTTATTCACAAATATAAACAGTAATGATTTTATATCATACGGATAAAACTGTAAAGTGCGTTCACGAACAAACTATTCGATATGAATTCAGAACAATTCGAAATTTAAATCTCTTTTTACCCAATGCAAAAATAAAACAAACGAATGTTCTTATTCCATTTTAAGTGGTGTTTATAGAATCTCATTAACGTTAAAAAACACAGAAGTAATCTTATTCAATTTTATATTTATTGTTATATTTGACATAAACGAAAACAATGAATAGTGTCGAGTAATTTATTGAACATCGTCCTCCAAGGACGAGCGTCACCATATGGTCACACAAAACACCGTTGTCTATTGATGCCACTATTCATATTTTTTCTACCTGAATATCGTTGCTTTTGCTCATATTTGGTTAAGAAGGGTACGGACTACAGTAAGTCATCAGCCGTAGGAACAGGAACGGTCTCCAAAAGCACATGTGATTTTTTGAATTTCCGTTTTTTTTAATTTACTTTTTGAAACTGTTAGATATTTTTTTATAAAAACATAAAATTATTTACAGTTATTTTGCTAATATATTTGTTTTGAAATTATGTTGATCTAAAGAGGTCAAATTGTAAATATTTTTAAAAAAATCACGTTTAGCTATATTTCAACCCCGAATGTTTGCAAGCCCATACGGTCACTTTTGTCCTTACTACTGTCCGTACTCAATATTACACGGTAATAAAAGGATGAGCATGACCATATAGTCATGCGGGGTTTCTATACAACGACTTTGCGTTTTTTTTTTTTAAATTTTGGATAGGAATAAAAGTTATCCGTGACTTCAATATGGCTTAGAAAATATTTTTTTTATCGGAAAAAAACTCTCGTCTCTGGAGGGTTAAAGACATTGCTTAAACAATAACGTGACATTCATCATTCAAAGAAAAACAGTTGAGAACATTTGAATCTTAAACTATAGCGTACACGGGTTACCAACCTGGGGGTCGCAAAGGGTTTTCTGGGGGGTTGCCAACTTTTTTCGATTTTGGATTTGAATAACAAAAGGAGTTTCGGAGATAATTTGGGGAAAAAGTATAGCAAATCGAGGATTTAGAATTCCTCGGGGGTCCCTTAATCACATGGCTTTTATCAAAAGGGGCCGCCACTCGAAAAAGGTTGGGAACCTATGGTTTAGTAGGTCTGTCGACCAGAATAAAATAAATAAATAAAAATACAATCGAATACAATTGTAAGAAAACGTAGCTCCGGCTTTTTTAAATTATCCCATAAAGTCAATTCTAGAAAATTGTAAAAATGAGAAGTAAGTGACTTGATTACTATGACTCTTTGGTTATCTGATGCCTCACGTCCAAGATGAAGAAATCGACGATAGTACGGAAAGTGGAAACGAAGCTTTTTGGTTGATAACAATGTGTAAGTTGAGGTTTATATCAAACAATAATTTATTAGTGCTATGGTTGTTTAATATTAATTGAATTGTTATTTATCTAAAATAACAAAAAAAATAGTTTCTATATTACATCTTAAAACAGAAAATTCATTTACGATCGGTTAAATACAGTACGACTAAATAAAATCGCCAACTATTGTGATGATATAAAATCATACAAATTTACATGGTGTATAAAAAAACATTTTTCTTCTTTTAATTGCATACATACATCTTTAATGATTAATTCTACAAATTAAATAACAATTCGCCAATTGAAATTGGCCGGCTGTGTGGCCAAGTTTAGTGTCAATGCTTGACTTAGAACAAGTATGTCACTAATTCAAATCCCAGTACGGACAGTGTTTATAGATTGATTTTTCAATTGATTAATGGTTTTCTTTGTGAAGGCATGTATGTATGTGATGTATTGAATTCCCTCTTAATCATCCTATCCTAAAACATACGTAGCGAGAGCAATTAACTAACCACTAATTCTGCCCCAGTAGTATCCCTTTATACCTCCTCTCTTTGAAAAAGAGAGGTTGAGCAAATGAGTAACAAACAGTTCTCGTAGAAAAAAATCTTTTGAGATATCACAATAATGTGGCCATAGCCAAGAGGCAATTTCACGGGACAGAAAAGTAAGCAATGTAATCTAATTATTTTTTAGCGAATAGTGGATAACGCACTAATTATCCAGTTTTCATTAAACATCAAAATTATTATTTTGTCACTTAGCCACTTTTCGCTTTATATAGACGATATGTTCAATTTTTTTCAGGAATTGTTCGTAATGTGTATTAATATTTAAATTCCCAGTCCTTAACTGTCACTCGAGAGTAATTTTATTTATTTGTCGATGGTTAATTTGTTACTTTATCGCCGGTTCTAAATGGAATAAAAAATGTTGATTAAAAATTACAGTAACGTAATTTTTCGATAAAATATGTGTTTTGTGTTTATAAATAAAATAAAATGAATATATAAGCAACAGTGAAATTTTATATTGAAAATACAACTCGTTTTGTATTTGAGCACACTTGCGTACTGATAAAAACACCGTGCCATTGAAAGAATAAAGTTTGAAATTGTTGAACATATTGCTATGCGATGCATTCGACCCGTGTGTACCATAAAAGCGAACAGTGGATTCGTAATAATTTGCATATAAAATTCATATTATTTGAGTAGATGCGCCTTGCGTTCCTCATAAACTAGCATAAAACTTTCGAACATGACTTGATGTTTAAGTTGGCGGTATAAATTGCCGAGTATGCAAACGATTAATAGTTGAAGTAAAATAATACAAACCTCCATGTTGACATTTCGCCAAGTGAATTATGGCCAAGTTATGTTGGTCTGAATGACGGTTTGCGCGCTAGCTCACGTTTTGCGGACTATACGACAGCGTTTCCCGATCCTTCAACTGTATCATTTTGTATTAAATAAGGCGACCTCACAAGTGTCTAACAATTTTTGTCTGGATTTTAATATTTTATTTTACCTTTAACGCCTTTAAACTATAAATTAATAATAAAAAAATGGATTACGCTGTTATAAAGCATGCGTCATTTGTGAAAAAAAGAGTTTAAACGACATTACATGTGTAAGCAGAATGAGAGTTATTCGATTTGCCTATAAAAAAGCACTTAAACATTTGACACGAAAACGTGTGAAAACAAATAACTCACAAACAATCTAATCGGAATTTAACAGCGACTATTTTTTCAAGAACAACAATGAACGAACCGAAAAAGGCAATACAATCAAAGTGTTTTCAAAATAAACATACACTGTTATATTATAAATATCTCGTTTTATTTATACCACCAGTGATTATAATTACATATAAGTAATTTTATCGTTTTGACTCTTAATACAGTAATGATTGTAGCATGCGAATAAGCTAACACATTGTTGCTAACAATAATTGTACGAAAATAAGATTTTAAACGAATTTAAAAGAACAATCAATAGCGAAACAAATAGCACTCTAATCAATGACGGTCATGCTCTCTCTGTTTTTGATTTAAACATCAATGTTGTCACTTAAGGAAAAGACCATTTCAAATGTATAAAAACATTTTGCAATGTAACTACAGTTTTAAGATAATCCAATTTAAAGTTTAAATTACTTAACTAATTTAGAATTTTTTAAATATAACGCAATATTCCTTATAACAGACTCTTCATTAGCAGTAGAAAGTTTGGCTGTCAATTCGTGGGAGAAAAAATATAAGACAATCTGCGTTAATTGAACGATTTTAAAATATGATCAGGGCCAGTTTTTCTCAATGCGTGAGGAGTCAGTCAAACGTGCACAATCGGTAAATACACCCGGTACAGTTTTTCAGAACAATTAATTGTTATATTTTTGTTGATTTTTAGTAATATTTTATTTATTTATTTCCACCGAAGATTGAGAATCTCCGCTCAATAGGGTAGTGTATCATAAATAGTTTGGTCATATTTAAACAAAGCAATATATTATTAGTTTTTAGAATGTTTCAAAGATTTATAACTGTTGTGATATTGCTTTTAGACGACCTATTCCCACAGTGATTGAAGTGCCGAATGGACAGTAAAATTATTTCTGGGCGAGAAATATGATTTTGAATTTTGAACTATTTTTGATAAAGTAGGTGTTAAAAGATATCTTCCGCGTCATTGATGTCAAAAATTACTTTTTATATTACCTAATTAAATTATGAAAAAAAGGCTACGAATGATCACTAGCATATTTTATTACCAGGTAAATATATACTTGAAGAGCTTGGGAGAAAAAATGGATCTGGTCACTTTGGACAGAAAAACACACTCTTATAAAAACTCACGGTTTTGATGAGAAAGTCATATTTTCACCCATACTTGCATGGAAATGACGAGGTTTTTACCGACGATTAACTAAATTCTGTTCTTTTGAATCAGTACTCTACAACAATATTATAGCGATAACTGATTTTTTTCCCAAAACGAGATTTGAGCGTGTTTGATCCCAAGTTTCTCATATAATTTATATAAATTTACTAGCCATTTTACCAAACCTAACGATATATTGTTTTTATTGTAACTTTTAATATTTACTTATTGTTAAAATAACGATTTTTTAAAAAGATGTTTGTCATATTAAAACTATTTGAACATATTTTTCCATACACCTATATGAATTATTTCCATAAAATACCCTCACAGTTTATGAATGCCATCTTATCTTGATCGTATCTTAACACGTTGGATCCCGGAGCCGTGTTTTCACGTGATGGGCTAAGCTTTAAAGTAAAGCCATCATTATGGTATCAAGCATCATTTTGTACAGAAGATTCAGTATAATAATTATAACAGATACTCAAATTATTCTAAATCAGTCTTTTAATTATTACTTTTATTAAAAATAGTAACGTTTTTTACCAACCAAAATTTAGGATATCATAACGCATTTGATGCGTCCATTTTTCTTTTTGAAGATTACATGATGGTGCAGTCACTGAGCTCATTTTCAATTTAAGCTTTAAATATTCTATAAAAAAGAATGTCAAAAATCATTTCTATAAATATTTTGTTACTTATAGCAGCAAGAAAAAATTACTAAGCCCAATTGAACATGCAAGGTGGGCGACAAGCAAAATATGGAGTAGGACTCGGTACATGTGCAAACATTGTAATATAGCTTTCCATATCAGAAAATTATAGCAATAATACCATACAAAATTAAATAGCAATAGTCTTTCAAGCAACCACAAAAGGTTTCATTTGATTTGACTTCGTAGTTTCACATTTATAGCCTTTTTAGTAAGTCATTAAGAAAAAATTTAATTCTTCAAAAATAAGCCGGGCACACGAGATAATTTTACTTGATTTGGGCCGGGGCCGAAAGTGTTTGATAAAAAAATAACTTTTTACAATTTGATCAAACACATATTATTGCTTCTAGAATCTAAATTCTAGACGATCGAAATAATATCGTTATGATAGAAATCTTTTGTAAGCCAAAAAATATTTATGCGACCAAATGGCGAGGCGAAAAAATAATTTATAAAAACTGTCTGTACTGGTATTCGAACCCGTGACCTCCGTAACCGAAGCTCGACCACAAATTCATTTAAGAATAATCATATTTAATTTTTATGATTAAGGAAAGACGAACGTTTATTTAAAATCGATTTAAATAATTTGTAAGAAATGATAAGAGATTGGTAAGTCATAGTGTGCACCTTTGAGTAATTGAAGAAAAAGCAAGAGGAAGAATAGTTTGATCGACTGCATGAAAGAATACTGTCGCCAGATGGAAACCACGAACACCGAAAGAGAATGGCCAGAGAAAGATTATATAGAAGTAAATATAAGTGAGGTGATGTTTCAACTTGCGAAATGGTGATGAGCAGACGAGGAAAATGTAAGCATTTTAATATTTAAGTAATTAAAATTTAATAAAATAAACTGTAATACATTAATTATCTATAAGTGTGTCTCGTGTCAAAAAATATAATGAACAGTTTTGAAAGGATCATGTTACGTGCAATTAAAATACATGCAAGCCAAGCCATCATAATATTTTGAATAATAATTAACATATCATCACCATGCTAATGAGAATGTAAAATTTCGATTTATAAACCAATAATTCAGACACAATATGGCTAATAACGTTATAATTGATTGCAAACGAAAGACATTTTTTGTATAATTATTATTTTCACCTGACGAGTTTTACCGCTGTCATAATCTAAAGGTTAATGAGTGTCCGTGATAAGTATTTTTTACAATTTGATTACAAAATATCAAATTATTGACAGATCGGCATAATCATATTCCGAAATATAAAAATAGTCTCCATATCATTTATAAAAAAATGGATAAAAATTATTAGTAATTATTTTGAATAAATATTTGAATTTCATCAGAATTTATCTGAATATTAATATTTTAAAGTCGACTATATAAGCCAGGGGTGGAGAACCTTTTCTTCTCTAAAAGCCATATTCATTTTTCTGATTCAACATAAAGACCGCAGTAAAAATTGACAGGGAATTGACCAGGGAATCTTTGGCCGTAAACAATTTCATGCTAATTTCTAAAGCCCAGAAATTTGTGGATTTTCCAAAATCTCTATCGTGGGAGCATGCAAAATCTCAGAAATTTACAAAAAATAGCAGAATTGGCCGATCAAGTCAAAAGGCCGCAGGTTCCCCACGACTGATATAAGCCATAGGTGGCAAACGCTTCTATAAAATATCTAACACCCCCTTGTTTAAGTTCGTACTTAATGCATTCATTGACAAGCGGTGTTTCGACCTATATATCCTATAATACAATATTCATGTCTAGCTAATCTGATCATCCGAAAAGAGAATGTTCAAGGGATTGACTAACACAATCACTCGTCAAATACTAACACTTTTAAATCTAAGAGACAGTGACGTTCCTATCCTATTGCAGCTAGCTCCTGGGCATCTGCTTACTCGCCTATGCCCACGGGACGTCCCTGCTATAAAGACTCCATATGATTAATTTTGCACGTGAGCTTTTTTATTAAGGAAATTTACTGAAATATTCACTGGTGGAAAGAAAAATGATTTTATAAATTGTATATACAAGTGCTTTGTAACTGAAGTGGAAATTACTTTGTAGAACTCCATCGTAATAAATTGAAAAAAATATTATTTTATATACAGTTGATAGATATTTCGGCGTATGCCTTCATCGGAATTATCTTTAAACTTACATTAGCTCAGCTATATATACTGGCTTATAAGAGATACACAGTATATTCTGTCATCCACTCTAACATTATAATTTATAATTTATAGTATTATACATCATAAAATTACTTAAGTGTTTCTTGGAACGATAAAACATATAGGATTATTCAAAGTAAATAAGTTTAAATGAAAGTAATTTTTAATTATTAGTTACATAAGCGTCTTGTTAAATAATATTTCTAGACCTTAAATACTTTGTTACTTTTTCACCTTTTGTCTGATTGATATTGATAATAGAGAGTGTACATAATAACTATATGAAAGTTTTGCATAACATATGTTTGTTTTTCTTTTGTCCTGTCGGAACATGTTTTACCATAATAAGTAAGTAGTTTGTCGGAATGTGTGCAAAAGTAAACGACAAACAGAAGGAAGACTGGCGAACGCTGGAAGAGTTCAACACTTTGACCGTTTGACATTTTATTGCTGGACGGTTTAAAATGAAATGTGCATCAAACGCTTTTAAATATGCACTATGTCGAGTTGACCCATCATATTAATAAAATAACTCGCCGAGACACGAACAGACTGCCTGTCTAATGGGACGTCAATTAATTGCTTTTCTAAGTTTACTTCGCAAGAGTAATATAAATATTTTTCTCAACAGATTGACGATTTGTATATTTTTTTACAGGTATGTACGAAACTACTATTTTTCCCTTTTAATTACAGTTATGATATGTGTCGATACGACTTAATAGGAATTTTTCATGTGTTATCAATGTTAAGCATATACAATTATCATACTTCGTATAAAATAACTATTCAATCGAATTATAAATGATAAGATGATGATTAGTGAAATGTTAAAAAAAATTGTCAGTCGTTCAACAGTTTATCAATCGTTATCAATACATATTTATATAAAATATTACTATATTAAAAATAAAATGAACTTTTTTAATTTTTAGATTTTGAATGATACGGTTTTTAAACTTTGCAGTGTATTAAAAAAACTCTTAACAGGCGATTCAATATAATATTCAGCAATCACATTCTTTTTAATTGAGGAATGTAAGCAGGTTGTGACAATGTTGAAGTTGAGTCCCCAGTAAATGTTTTTACCATAGAGTCAATATGAATAAATTGCGGTTTTTTTAAATTATATTATGCAGACTGGTAGCTATTTTTAAGCACGCTAATTAATTTTCCTTTCGCGAAAATATCAGAGCGCATCTGTGAACTCTTCACTAATTTTGTGCTGATAAAATGCATAATATATACAATGCATAAATAGATATTAAATAAAAAATACATAATATATTCTTGTCAATGAAAATACCGATCAATGGGATGACATAAATATTTTTATTGGTGGTAAATACTTGAGCACTGATTAGAAAAACGAATAAGATTTCGGATTCTACAATGATTTTATTAAATGATATTTTGTAATGAAATCGTTTCGCGACTTGAAAAAGCTGTTAATTTCAAAAAGCATCCTGTGTTTCATGACAGCATCGTTATTCATGGTTGACATGTTTAAGTGCATAATGCGAAATGAAAAAATATGACTCACTTTTTTGAAAAGCCGGCGCCGCACATGGAGCACAGGAAACGTTTCGTCGCATCGTCGCACTTGTCCGGCTTTTTAATCGCAAGTGGCGCTGTTAAATACTCCTCGCCGCTCTTTTGGCCATCGCCGTGCATCCGCTTAGCATGAAAGATGAGATTGCTCTTCCTGGAGAAGCTGGAGTTGCATATTCCACACACGTGAGGCCGCTCGTTGGTGTGCTGACGTAGGTGCCAGCGCAGCGACGGCTTCGTGAAAATCTTCTGACACACGGGACAGCCATACTTCTCCGTGGACCTTTCTTTTTCGTTTTTGCTCGATTCCTCAGTTATCGGATCTCCGTGTAGTACTTCGTGAAATATGCACTCGGCGTGAGATGGGGTGATAAATGGACAAATGCGACAATTCCACATCTCGACGTTGGAATACTGTGGTAAGATGTTTTCTTCGAATGTGCAAGCCTTGCTTCGAATGTGCCACGTTACTTCTTGGGGAAGAGTGAATTTTTTCCCACATTGAGGACAGCTGTTGATCAAATCATAAGAGTTATAGATTTGGAAAAATATTACATCATGCAGCTTACTTCTCTTATAAATTAAGTATGTATTGTAAAGCAGTGTTCGTCAATCTATGGTCCGCGAGCCGGCACCGGTCCGTAAGAGTTTATTGCCAGTCATTTTTTTGACTCGAATATTTCTTTTGCAGCAACAAATGTTGCACCAAAATATTACTTTTTGAATATATCGTCCTTAGAAAACACGAAGAGTTGTATCTTCAATAAATTTCGTACAAATAAAAGAAAAAATTAAAAACTCAAAAAATAAAATCCAGCTGTTGGCATTAAAATTAAATACATTTATAGCCATAAATACACCCAATTATGAAATTTATATGGTTCAACCGCGGCCAAATACTATTTTCTAAAATATTTGAAAGGAACTGGAGAAAAAATGTTTATCACTTATTTATACTTCATTGCTAATCCAATTATTCGTAAGTCAAAAACTGGCTTTGTGTAAATGTGTGTATCTGGTTGACACTGGTCCTCGAAATATTTTTCCAGTTTTTACCGGTCCGCAAATGTAAAAAGGTTGAAGAACGCTGTTGTAAAGTACTCACTTACTGAGGTAAATATATTTTGATCGGAAAAAAACTTGTGTCAACGATTCATTTATTATGATAAAATATCATCCAGGATAAACAATTTATTTAATTTTATTAAATCGTTAATTTAATAATAAACATATTAACTGATTTACACAAAATTAGAAAAAGTATATAACGTCACGGTGACGCTGAAATTTCTATCTACAATTATCGCAAATCGTATTAAATCGATTTTTTTTTATGCTACTATATAAAAATGTCTTTTAGTGTTAGACAAACGAAATGTCAATTTTACCTTGTATAAACATCTTTATGTTGTTGCTGGATGTGTTTTTTCAATTCAATGATATTTGAAAATCTTGGTGCATCACAATGCGGGCAAGCTTTAGACATATCTTTAACTTCAAACCCTTTTTCTCGTCTTTGTTCCTTTTCTTTGATCCTATGAGATTGCAAGCTTCTGTGAACGCGAGCTTCCTTGGCTGACTGAAACTCCAAAGAACACGCTGAACAAAAATACATTTTTCTGCTGTGCCTTCTTAAAATGTGTCGAGAAAGATTTATCCTTGATTTACAAACATATGGACATTGACTGCACTTCTTGGTTTCTTGGTATTCGTCAGATGCAGTGGATGAAGTTGCAGCTTTGCAGTGCATTCTGTTATGCCTTTTCAGTTGAATATTGTAGCGAAATTTTTTGCCACAGATGCTACAAGAAATGATAGATTTCTTTCGTATAACGATGGGCATCGATCTATTTATTACTGCAATGACTTCTTGGTGGTTATCGCCGTATAAATGTTCCTCCATTGATGACGAATGTTTTGTTTCAAATTTGCAAAACGAGCACCAGTATTTACCACTTAAGTTTTCTGTTGTTATTTTATGCAATGTAGATTGCCAGTGTTTTAAAAAATCTGGTTGCCAATTGGTGTAGAACTTGCAAGGACTGCATTGGAATGGAGACTGGCGAATGATCCTACAAATGTTGTCCAAGATTTGTTGTCTGTTAACTTCATCGTTCATGCTACTTTTTCGGAAGTGGTAGTGAGATATTAAATGTTTTCCCATTAAAAATGGCTTAACTTTACATTTACATACAAGACAAATCATCAAGGCGGATCTACGCTTACGTCTCGTTAATAGAACCAAAGCTTCTTCATTAGTTCCGGTAGTCTTTTTATTGGACTTTTTAGATAAATAAATCGATTCATCCAAATAAAGCGATGGTTTAATAGTTCTCTTAAAAGTATCACTCACTGCAATTGGTGGTCTGAACGAGCCGGAATATTCTAATTCCTTCTCAGGCAATGTTCGTTTAAGATGAAGGTTTGACATTAAATGCCTTTCGTAAATATTCCTTGAACCTAAGCGTCGATTACATGGACCACACCAATATTGGACGGAGCTACCTTCTTTATGGAGAGCCATAGCATCCATTATTTGTATTTTGTGATCATTTTTGACACTTTCTTTGGCACCTGGTATCCATTTACCTTTAGTATGTCCCGGGGGAGGCATGTACGCATCGTCTTCATCTTCATCTAGTTCAATGTTTTTTTCTATTCGTGACACGTTTTCTTGAAGCATGATCGGTTTCCATTTCCCTCCCGTATATTCTTCTTCCCAATCTTCGTTGTGATCCGGTTCTGGTGTAATAGGCGTTGCAGAAGTCCAATGCGTTGAGGAATCTCTGCCACCAAATATTGGTTTCCATTTACCACCAGTGTGAGAAGGAGACGGTTTCCATTTTTCTACAGAATGGCTGTGTACCTCATCGTCCATATCGTCAGATTCATCGGATAAGTCACGGGAATCATCATCATGTTTATAGTCATCAATAATTGCAAACGACGTTTGAGATGGTTCTTTTTTCACGGTTTCACATATATTAGCCACAGCTTTGATAAGCTTGGTTTGGTTATCATCCGTACCCGTAACTTTAAGGTTATGTCCACCGATCCAATCTTCACCACGCTTATTCGAAACAACATTAGAGTAAGATTCATTTGAGCCATAAATTTCTTTTCCAGGGAAATTTGTAGCTAGCATAGCGGCAGTAGCTCTTCTTGTTAAAACTCCAGCACCACTTTTTGAGTTGAGAGATATCGGTGGAGCTATTGCAACACTTGGTTTCTTAAAACTACTCTGAAGTTCCAGAGATTGGAAGAATACATCTGCACCTAGATTGTATTCTCGTTCTTCGTGAAACGGTCCTATTGTCGATTCGGAAAGAACTTTTGACTCGTCATGTTTTATTTGATCTAATCCATCAGTACTGATGTTCAGTTGTAGTTTATTTTTTCCACACATTGTTTTCCTGTGCTTGACGTAATTGTCCAAGCCTATGATGGTCATGTTACATTTAATGCAAAGGTGGTTGTCCTCGTCGTCGTCGGCGGCGTGCGGCAGCCCTAGCATCGTGCAGCGTTGTTTACCTGAGAAACAAGTTAGTCAGTTAGTCAAACTGATAAGTAGATAAGGTGATAATAAATTTCTCGGAGCCTCTTCGGCTGGCGATAAAGTTTCAGGCATCAACGCGCTCGCGAGATGATAGAGACAACACCTTGATTGATGATGAGAGCTTAAATTAATTGTTGACGCAGGTACGACTACGTATGAAGTTAACTTACTTACACATGCCAAACAAAGTTGTAGTTGCTTAGATACTTCGCTAAAGCACCCCCTCTCCCTACTGACACCGGGTGAATTGTGCGAAGTATAAGTCACAAGGGGTGATAAAAAAGAGACGTTATATTGAATTAAAAATACACAGAAGATATTTACGTTTTTTGATTAAGAAGATTCCCAATACTTACGTTTCATTTTTAAAAAGAATAATTATAGAACTATTTTAAAATATTAACGATAACTTTTTAATTTTCTTTTCTAAGGAAACACATGTCATGTCGAGATATATGTACATATAAATATATTAATGAAGCTTAGATTTTTTGGTGTTAACAAATTAATTTATTGTTGCTATTGAATTGTCAAAGCTATGCACTCACTCAATGAAATGAATTGTAGCCACGATGTATTTATTACAGAAAATTATTGATACAATTAATGTACACCGAATGGTGGGAATTCCACGCATAAAACTAAGAAAGCAATACATATAATGATTTGATAAATTTCGGTAAATTAACAAATGGATATTTATATATGAGCTATATTTTTATGAATGAAATAATCTATGTTCACAGGTAGTTGACAACCCTACTTATTAAAAATATTGGCGTCGCGACGCTCGACGCCGTCGGTCCGGTATGTGCCAACGCCAAAGACTTTCCTCACGCAGTTAGCATTACTTCAAAATACTTTGAGACCAAATAATAAAGTGTCGCTGAAAGATAATGTGACACAAAAGCAGAGTAGAAGAGAGGTTTCTTTAAACGTGTGCTTGAAACATTTTTCCAGAAAGATATATAATGCAATAAATCAGGAGTCAATAAAAAGATGATTCAACTCACTGGTTAGTCGTGTGCTTACGTTAATAAGGTTTAGATTCGAAAGAAAAAAATGTTCGCCAAATTTATATTTTATTCAAGAGTATTTAAATAAGATATTTAACGACAACCAAATTAAGAAAGGTTTTGATTAATGAACATTTTTTTTTATAGGAATATTCAGACCAAAACGTACGAGAATTATGTAAAACTGAGAATAATTTGACTGATACATTATTGAGGAAATAAAAATAAATCTGGATGACAACCTCTACTCATTGAGCCTTCTTTTTGGTTGTAGATTTAAATATAACCCATTAAATTAATATCAAAATACTTATGTCCGAGTTAAGCGTTTGTGCAACTTTGTCGGATTACTATAATTTGCACTATTGATTCGATGTTTAGTGAAGGTTTAATTATTGAAATTATTTGACTGAAGAGCTCTCTACCGTGAACACAAGGAATCTACTCCGAACAAACCAAAAGAGTGAGGGGAGAAATGAAGCAGTGATGGCACTTTTGAAATAGTGCATTCGCTCACGCAACTGCAGCCAACTTAATAATAACTGTAGACGTGCAAAATGCAATTTGTTGTAATTTACTGTTCCGCATTATAATGTGCCCCTCTGTTCCTGTTGTTTGGTAAATGCATCGGCAAGGGGTAGGGTGTGAGGCGGAGCGAGATTCTGGGAGAGGCATTTTGATTGAAAGCTTTGCACTGCATTTGCAATCGTATGGCTATATTAATGACTGCCGTGTTTCCGGATTTTTTTCGAATCAAATAAATGAGCTTACGAATATGATTTTTTATAATACATTTTTAACGCATCACTCAATTTGGATCACGTGGAATCGTAATATAACATCGATTCTTATTCGGTTGACTCTCTTTCCTGAAATGGTTCAAATGCAAAATTAATAAGCACACGGATGCTTAGATAAGGTATGTGAAATGGTAAAAAAATCACAACCATCCATGTTATTAAATTTAAAAAAATGAATAAAATGATGGATCAATATATGTCTAACCACTCTCGTTACTGCAAATATTGATCTCCAGTTCATTACTTACGAAATTGGTTTTTAATATACAGGTATGTAGATTTTTTTGCGCTATGTTGGGTTTACTAATCAGATAATTGCTTAGCAGATAAAATGTTTTTGCCGATAAACTTTTGGACAATTTAACAATATTTCATGTTTCTCGACCTTAAAACTTAATCTGTAAGTAAGAAACACTTGTTGATAAAATGTGTAAATTTCGGGTACGGGCAATACTTGATTTATAGTGACCATTTTACAAGTGGTTTTCCCACTATCTCAAAATACACAGATAATGCTTTGAAGAGTTTGGACTACAAAGCTTTAAGTCGACTTAAAAAAAACGTCACTCAGTGTTCAAATGCTGGTATTGGTAAGGCATAACTCATAATATTGTATTAAAAAATCTGAAAATATATAAATTAAAGCATGTAATCCATAAAATCAACATATAAAAAACATTTCAATGAGAGTATGTATATTAAATAAATCACAAATGAAAAAGACTTAAACGGAATGTCTGTTTTCATATCTGACCAGAATGGCAATTTTTTGGTGAAATGTTACAATCCTTCCGGATCCCTCTGCAGAACCTCTTCCCTGCTTGCCGAATCTTCTGCCACGCTTGCCCGCAGGTGGGTGTACTAGGGACATCATAATAATGGTGTATCATGAGAAGAAGAAGAGCGATTAGTGGATGACAAAGATCTGTTTGATGCCATGTGGTGGTCATTTGATTTAAATGAAGAACGGATATGGTTCACGAAGAAAATGAAGATTTATTCGCTCCAGGACGAAATAAAAAACGATCTCATAAGCATTATTACCGGTTATGAGAAAAGTAAATTAAAAAATAATATTTTCTAAATATACAGCACATACAGCGAAAAGTAAATTCTTGCATCAATAATGAGTGATCGCAAACCAGTGGCATAAGTCAACCGAGCGCACGGGCAAGCCGGTGCGTGTCTCACCTGGATCAGCGCATCTGTACTGCGCGCTGCTGCATCTACAATGGATCAGGAGTCTTTCCGAGAAACCCGCGGGGACTTAAACACGGGAATGAAGCTGCTCTCGGTCGGATACGAAGGCTGATTGCTGCCAATCTCGCAGTGGAAAATTCAGCATTTCAGCACGCGAGAATTGATTTATTTCAACAACATTGCGAATGGTATTGTGATTGTATCTAAACGAACTGATTTACAGCCTGTATACATTTTTATTTTCGATACGCGAAGTTTTTCATGCCAGTCATCGAAAATAATATATGGTATAATGAATAAAAATATCAAGTATAAGATTTCGAATGAAATTTCGGGAAATTTTACTTTTACAAAAACTTCGCTTCTTTCAAATGTAGCTACCAATTTAACCAATATGCAACTTTTTTTTATTATTATTTAAATTGAGAATATTTAATACCATGTAGGTCAGTTTGCAGAAAGAAAATATAACAATATTTAAAATAATTGATGTCATATTTGTATGTAAAATATTTAAATAATAGATTTTATTTATCAGTCAGTCAAGTGAACCAAAAACTAAGATTTTACTGTCATTTTTTGGTGAAAAATCATTATATTATTTATTTAAATAACAAGCAAAGTTTTTGTACTAATTCCACTTTTTTTAACAATCCGAACTGATTTTCTGATCGCGAGCATTTTCAACTAAATCTTTTTCTCAGTTGATAATGCACATGATGGCCGGAACCAGTCTTTATCATTATATTATATTGTGTAATGTTTTTTTAAGTGCCAGTAATGGCAATAATATTATCGATAATACAGGCGGTGCGCAATCAACAAAAACAAACGGTTTTGTTTTCGAACAGTCGCTTGTTGTAATATACAATAATTCACAGTATGGTAACGAATTCCCTAAAGGGCACATTGTAAGTATTAGATGGGCAGGTAATTATTTAGAATAATGTAGACATACCCCACATCGCACCGGTTGTCGGGCGCATTTGATGAATGCGAGCGAGCGAATATTTTAATTAGCCAGACATTATAATATTGTCGGCTGACATGCGATCCAATGATACTATGAATTAATTATTGAAACGATTCTCGACCACTGGCCCATAGATAGCCAGTGACGTGTGCATATAATCCCCGCTAGATAGATATGCTAAGCTTATAACAGGTAAAATTTTATCGCAATTTAACACATTTGATGAGATCAGAAACAAAAGAAACAAAAACAAAGATTTTAAAAAATTATAATTTTTAAATTTAAAAAAATCAACATTTGATGCTTAACAATAAGTAGTTGATAACTATACACTGTAAAAAGAAATGAATGTTTCAGTAAAAAAATTGAAAATATGGTAATTGGGAAACATTAAAAAGTAATTTGTCGGAAATTTTCAAAAATGTCGTTTAATATCAGTTCTGATAGTCCATAATAAAATCATTGAATGGAAATTAAAGTTAATGTTCAAATAAGGTTTTTTCCCATCTATATATTAATAGCCGATAATGTCCGTCCGTCCGACCAGATTTCACACCTTCCAGTCTCCACTTTTTTAAATAAAATAAAATAAAATTAAATAAAATAAAATTAAACTAAATAAAATTAAACACAATGCAACAAAAATCTCACGTTGCTGGGCAACGGGCTTACAGCTAGTCTATATATTAATAGTCGATAAGGTCCGTCCAGTTGAGTGTAAGGTGTCCTCGACCTTCCAGTCTCCACTGTTTTAAATAAAATAAAATAAAATAATATAAAATAAAATAAAATAAAATAAAATAAAATAAAATAAATTAAAATCAAATTAAATAAAACTAAATAAAATTAAACACAATGCAACAAAAATCTCACGTTGCTGGGCAACGGGCTTACAGCTAGTAAAGATTAAATCATAAAGTTGACACATTTAAGCAAACCGTGATTTCTAAAACACTCAAATCATCATTTCCCAAGCTTGTATTTCTGTAAACACTTTATTAATGTTTGCTAAATTGAGCAAAAAAAAAATTCGAACATATTCACCACATTCAAGAGAGACGCCACTGTAAAATGTGACATTATAGCCATTTTCAATAACGATGAAGTTCTATCGTATTTCCGATTGAGTAATTTTTAAAGCCAATTTTAATTAATTATTTTTTTTATAAACAGCTGATTTGAAACTATATTGTTATAGAAATATTATACTTTTATTAAATTTCTCAGAGGTGCAAGAAAGATTCCATCATATTCACGTTTTTAATAAACCATCATTTTTTATGTTAATTAACTTAAACTGGATGTATTTTATGTATCAGGTATATATATCCTGTCACCTTTTTTGTTAAAAGGTCACTGCATTTGCTGTTTAGAGGTCATTGTTAAAATATAAATAACCTAAAAAGGGTACGAAAAAGAGAACCCTCCTCTTTTATTCTTGCAGTACCTATGCCAACGAAAAATATATAAGAATTTATGGTTCATTCAACAAAGATATAAATTTAATTTAAAAAAATGCACAAGTGCAGTAATCCCCTGGAGATAATGGGGTAGCGTGTTATCGGCAATAAGTTCAAATTTGATACATCCAACATAAATGACTTTGATTTCATGTATAAATGAGTATTTACTTTATATTCTTATGAATGACATAACATTTATTTTCCATATTTATGTAAAATTTTGTATTGAGATAAAATACATATTGGGCTGTAAAAAAAATCAAATTCTTCTGTCAATTGAAATGTTTATAAGAATATTCATTACTTCTACAAGTCTACTTATCAATACAATTTATTACAAAAAAAAACGGTGGTAATATTTAAACATACAGTCTATATATTTATGTATCAAATGTATCTAAAGGTAAATGAATTTAAATGAACATATATTTTTCCCGTGTAAAGCGGAGGAACGGCGTTTCGGTACCTTTTTTCTTGACATTTTTAATGTTTTAAATCAATATTCGCAAAAAAAACATTTTAATTCTGCTTTGAAATTTTTTGATTTTTGGATCTTGTCTTCTTGATGTGTTAAATTTTCCAAGGTTTGTCAGAACTAAGTTTAGACTTACAAGATCTGATCTGTGATGTCAATGTGAACCTTTAGATTACTAATCAAAACATAAATGCACTAGTTCAAGTTTTTGAAGAGTGAAAACATAATTTGGACCAATTTAAAAAATGTGCTGCAGCTGCTTTAATGCGTTCTGCGTTTTCGTGAAGTAACACTTTAGGTGACAAAACGATAGTTTCAGCAACTGAGTAACAAGCATTTCTCGTAGAAAAAAACTGTTGAAATACCTTCCTTGGGAACCCATATGCACCACATAAAAATCGGACATAGATAAGATTTATTTTTTTGACAAGAAGTGAGTTTCGGTACCTTTTTTTTTTAAAAAAAAAGCACTGCATTTATACATATATTATTAATAATTAATATTTTGCAATCAATTAAAAATATAATATAACATAGAGTTTCAAATTGGCATATTTTACATATTTTTTTTTTTTTATTGTGGTAAGAAGAAGAAAGTTCCACAAAATAAGTTTTCTCGGAAAAAATATTGTATACTGTGTGACCGTTAAGCACCTTTCTTGCAGTCAAACTTTAAGCTGGGACTTCTTTATATTTCACGTCTTCAGAATCAGAGGCCGAGTTGTCAGAAGTCAGGGGGTGTCGTCCGAATAACGACTGACGCTCGGCATCGATCCACCCCCGTAAACCCCATCACCTCCTTAGCTATGCACCTATTTTCACTCCACACCCCCTTAGACGTCCATCCGTCTGGGACGCTTCACTCACACTCTTTTGTAAATTTTTACTATCACTGTTCGTCAAATAGTATAATTTCCGCTATAAACTTAAACTGAATACACTATTACCTATACTAATAATTACTATTCATTAATAAATGTTCATGTTTACTACTTACTCAAATCAGCTTCCTTATGATACCTCAATATAATATATTTTAATTTCATTTAGTATGATTGTATCGGTATTTTGCTTTGACATTTAAGATAAATGACTTGATACGAACTCAGTAACTTAAAAATATTAAAATTAATCAGTTATTTCCGCTGTGATTTCATGACATAAATGAGGAGCAAACATTCAAAAAGTGATTTGTCATAAATTTTGAAAAATGCCGTATAATATCAGTTCTAATAGTCCATAATAAAATCTATGAATGGAAATTACAATAAGTGTTAAAAAAAGATTTTTTCATATGAAAATTAAATCATAAAGTTGACACATTCAAGAAAATCGTGATTTCTCCAACACTCGAATCATCGTTTGTCAAGCTCTGTATTTGTGTGACAAACCACTTTTTGAATGTTTGCTCCTCAAACACTCACGAAAAGTAATATGTTTAAACAATATATATTATATAATACATTTGTATAGTATTGTTGGACATAGGTATTATAATAATGTAAAGTAAAACTTATTCAAATGACTCCATAACGAATTGAAAAAGATTATTTGATTACCAATCCTGGTGCTCAAATAATGGATTTTGGAATATGAATCATATAATTTATCTGTTTACTTTTTTGAATAATAAGTCATTCTACCGTGGATGGACAAAAAATAACATAAAATAAATATTTGTAATTTTAAATACTGAGCGAGTGTTCAATTGATCATTGGGTCCTTACGTAATCTTGGCTATTAGTAAAATGCCTGCAAAAATTGAGTGGGTGTGTGACCAGGCTGTTAATTTATTATACTATATTTATATCAATTTGCAAAATTATCAAGCATGACTCATTTGACCAATACATGGATATTTGCATATTTATTAGATATTTTAATTATTTTGTGACATGTATGTTTTCCTAGCCACGTGACTAAGTGGTTAATGCTGTTAGACTTTCGTGTAACATTCACACATTGATATTTCAATGGATTTATGAACTTGACATTGTGGAAGGCAGGCCTGCGATTTTTTACCTATCAGCTTAAGCTAAATTTACGCTAACAAGATGTAGGGTAAGCTTAATCTAAGTATATTTCCAATCAATGTTTTTATTAACGACACGCTGTGTCAAAAAAATTGTCCAACCATTTAAACGATTCGTGAAACTGAAGAAATTCAAATATAAAAGAAATTCACAATTAAGGTGCATCCATAATATTATCTTGTTGTCACGTTATAACAGTGGACGAGACAGTCGAATTAATTGTGATGATTTCTGAATAGGCGAGTAAAAGGACTTAAAAAATGTGTCTCAAAACCAATAGTAAAAAAAAAATTAAATTCAGACTAAAATCGACGATCATTTCAAAAAATGAATAATGATAGATAAATAATTATTTTTAATTAGAAGGGGTTAAACATACGACGTTATTTTGACCTTAGGGCTAATTATTAGAGTGGAAGTTGGTAAAATTGTATGTTACATTGGTAATATCTGGTATCAGTAGAAAATGTTAATCGACTATAAGAAACTGGACGAGAAGGGTTAGCAAATTAAAAAACATGCTAAACATGTATCTTAATTCATTATATAGGACCTACAACATTATTATATAAGTGTTAAAACGTATACAGGCTGTGGAAACTTCATTCTGAGTAATGAATGCATGAAGAAAATTTGCAACTAGTAATTAAAGTCAATGTTTATTATTCTTTCATACAAATATCTGATCGAAACTTCTGAACAAGATACATTCCTTGATAGTAAGGTATTTGATCATTGGTGTACAATAAGTCGGAAATTGAACAGTTTAACTAAATGATTATTTAAAATGAAGCATAAAACGTTTGGTGTGAAATCATCGAGACACATTTTTTTGCTTTATTTATTTAATGAGTTGAATTGAATTTAAAATAAAACAAAACTTTCTTTATCTTTGGCGTTTAAAATATCGACTATGAAAATAGTAAACATAATCGGAATTATTATATCGAGAATTAATGATTCCAATAATAATAAGAATAATCATTACAGGAACACGTAAATAAGAAAGCGGACTAACCAGCCCCTAGTCACGTCCAAAATAAAATAAAAACAGAAATGGATCTGGCTTGAAAGTGTGTTGACAATGCTCTCTGTCTTTTTACTAACCGGATGGATCCCTTTGTCGTGGAGGTCACTGATGACCATCCATAAGATTTACTCGATGAAGCTACGGGACGCTGAGATAAACGAAGAAAAAGCGGAAACTGGAAGACAGGTATTCGTAGAGTAACCACATCGTGATCGTATACTCCAAATGAGTAGAAGATATGGTTAAAAAAATATTTATGATCACAAAGTAAATCACACATAGTAAGACTATTTTTTTAATGTGTGCATCTTTGTATTTATTTTCGGAAATCGATCGTATTAACAAACACAAAATAACGTCATAAAAGAAAATGTTATCAATTTAGTGTTGTAACTGCATCTGGTTGGTATTTTAAAGTTTATTTATCATGTTATCGTTTTATGCTAAAGATATTATATGAATGGAATATGGGGGTATAGTATTTTTCAAGTTAAACTTTTTTATCGGTAGTTAAAAAATAATTTGATAGAGTGAATCGCTGAGGCAATCACCCTAAAAAGTGTTTATATACTGAAATGTCATTAGTTTCACTTGTCATTTATTCCCTCGACTTACGTTCGCCAGCACGTCATTGGACTAAGTCAGTGCATTACGTAGCAAGTAGGGACCCCTGATAAAAATGGCTGGATGCATCGCATAATTATTTACCGAGTGAAAAAGATTAATCGACGCAATCGCCAACAATGGTGGACGAAATAAAAATATTGGTCGAGCTGCGGGACGGCGGATCGAGTCCCGCCTTCGCATTTGTAATCGCCTTGTGGCTGTTTTACACGCTTACGTCTCAAAGACCGATCGTAGGACCGCATATTGATACGAAAGATTGCATTTGAAGTAATTTTAAATCAGCCTATAAGCTTTCAGTATTTGTATTTTGCGGGACTTTCGTGGCGTTGAGGGATTTGATTACAAGAGATCGCTGCGTCGTTTTATTTTTTTTAAAAGAAAATCGTTTACGCTTATAAAATTATGCTAACATATGAAATTATGCTATAGAAAAGTGATAAAAATACATAATAATAAGACATATAATAGAAAATCAAGTCACGAAAATATTTTTTGTTGTTTTACACAACTGGATTGATTACATAAAAGATAACTAAGAAAAAAAAGATAGAAGTTGATGTTAAACAATTATTGTTTTAGAAAGTGAAATCCCGCACTAGCGCTGGGGATAATCGTTATACACTCAATATTTTAGTAAAAGTGTGAGCAAGCAAGAGTGGGCTAGAAAAGGCTCGGAAGCGCTTGCACGCGTCTCGTGTTAAATTTTACTGCTACCGGCGAGCCCCTTGTTAAATTAAGAGAAAAAAATATTATCCGATCAAATTAATACATAACTGCAATCCCTGACTTATATACATATAACTTCATAGGTGTGATAAAAAATTCACTCCTTCTCCAGAACACCGAGAATTGCTTTAAGATTAAGCGAACCCATTGTTAACGTATTGACACCTGACAGCCCACCGCTGTGAGAAAGTGGATAATTATTACTGCTGAACTGCTAATATTCTCAACAGTTATAAATATTGTACTTATATTTTAAGATTTTGTCTTTATAATACTTCGATTAGAAAGAAGTTCATTCAGATACAGTGAATAAAAGACACAATTTAAATAATTCATGTTTCTGCCATAAAATTATTCAAACAGTTTGTTCAATTTCTAACGTAGCGTTAGTAAATAACAAGAGAAATAGTGTTTGTCTAATATTAATCATTTCGCCAATCGTGTTCTCGGCAATCTCTTGGAGTTTTACCATGTAGTTCGCGCCTCCACAGCCTGACGGGACAAATGCATCTCAATAATTCATATTCTTTCAGTTCACTGGCTGGGCATATTCATCATGAGCGTCTTCGGGCAACCTGCGATGCAAGATGCAAGTCTATCCGGAGAGGTTGTACAGCTCTGAATTGATGTGTTATTATGCTTACCTTTGTAAATGAGATGCGTTTTTATACCTGCTGCGAGCACGTCATGGAAAGATTCGAAATGGGTAAATTCGTCTATTGAAATTGAATATTGCTCACAACATTTCATATGCATTTAAATGCCTGTACGATCACGTTGATAAATTTTCAAAACAAATACTACTTATATTATCGCTTGCTCATATTGGTAAAAAAATGAATGAATTGTAATTTCAATCATCAAGTACAATTAATAAGTTGATGAAATTCATTTTAATTACATTGTAACAGTGACAGGAGTTATTTTAGTCATCAAGAATGATTTTATATAAATGATAGATATATCGGCATCGCGCCATCTTAAGGCAGTAGTCTAGTGTAGAAATTTGAAAAAGTCGATTCTTGTTTTTTATATTTTTCTAAAGCTTAGACATTTGAGAGTATGTCCTCAAAGGGATTTTTCAAAAATTCAATAATTTACTGAGTTACAGCGATTTTGGTGACGCAGCAACTAAGCTGGTCCGACCGGAACAGATCGAAACTCAAAACTTTGAACACGTTTTTCTCGAAACTACTTTTTTCAAGCTGACGTACATGATATCTCAAGTTCTACCAAACCGATTTATTTGAAATTTTGTGTGAACTTTTTATGTACATTTTTCTAGAGCCCGTAGCAGATTTAAGTCAAAATTTTAATTTTTACTATTTTTAAAAAATTTGAAACTGTTAAAAAAAACGTAAAAATTTCATTTTTTTTAAACGGCTGCTATTTTCTGGAAAAAATTTTTTTTACTTCTTCGAGGTAGGGGCTCTTGCGACATTTTTATTAATTAATAATCCGTTAAATTATTTTTTTTCAAATGACCAGAAAGGTTGGAATCGCATACGTGAGGACACCATCTTTTTTTTTTGACCCCTCCCTTTACCAGCCGATAACTTTTCGAGTTTTGAATTAATTTATTTAAAAGCGATTTCGATATTGCTATATTTACATAAAAGTTGTTAAAAGTGACTTGTCAACCTCATTTCATTTTTACAGAATAACAAGCTTTTATTAAGAAAGCTTTTAAAACGTGAATCCCAAAAATAATGCTCAGAGATGTCTGAAAAAAATGTGCCATAAAAGTTCATTTATATTTTTTACAATATTCTTTTCATTTCTATCGAACGATAATAATAATGAGATCCCTTGAACATATTTATTTTAGTGATAACGATATGTTTTAGTTTCCATGAGTGTTTTGTTGAGTATAAGTCATCTGTCATTCAACGAAAAATACATACGAGTCACTTGTGTACATATGTTTTTTTTTTCTATAATGTATGTTCAGTTGGATGTATAGTGAATTTTGAATGATGATTAAGTGAACCATTAAATTTCCGGCCTATCGTCAGAGCGAAGAGTTGAGGGGCGAGAGCCAATCGCCATTGTAGGCTGGCAAACTGTCAGTCAGGCAGTGAGATGCCCGCCCCAAATCATCAGGGAGACGTCAATCAATGTCAGGAGTTCTTATTGTTGTTTTTATACGAATATAAATGAGCTCCGAGTCGTGATATAGGTTATATAGGTACTTTCTCGGCCTAAGAAATAAACTTTAGGTATTGGGAAACCAATTATATAATAACTCCCCTATAAGTGGTTATATGAGAAGAATTTTAAAAACAATTTCATTTTATTTAAAATATTTAAGTCTAGGGTCTACGTAATACGGCAAAAAATAGTTCTTCATGATAATAATTGACCACGATATTATTAGATTCTTTTATTATCAAAAGTTGCATATCAACAAATTTTGAGATTAAATACTACAAAATAGGTTAAGAATAAATGGCTTGGAGTTTTTGTAAATTAATAAAGTTAACATTGTTAAATAAAAGTTTAAATAAATATGTAGATCACCATTATTGAATTTATTTCCATTTTGATTTACCACACCTAATGTAAATAATTAATTTTTAATAAGTACTTTAAAAGTTTATATCTTACCCGTTCTTACGTCAAGTAGAAAAGGACAAACCCGGACTTTTATTTTGTAATTAATAAATAAAGAATTACAATCAATTTTTAGTTGGTACGTAAACTTTGCGATGCTTGTCTGATGATGCTTCTAAAAGAAGCGAAACACTTGTCACATTTTGTAACACAACAATTAAAATAACAAAGTAATCAAATACAAATTTATATTAAAAAATGAATTTCCACAAAGTTACTGCTGATTCTATCGAAGATATTATATTATTTTAGTATGGAAAACTGATTAAAAACCGACTTTTAAGGATGCAATAAGAATTGTGATAAATACCCTCTAGTAGTTAATTAAGTAATCATAAAGAATTATATAATGTTACTTTACAAATGATGAAATAATACGAAAGTTTTCCACGTGTGAAATTAATTAGAGATATCAGGCTCGTATAAACGAATACGTCTCGGGGGGATGATTGATTCATTATGTCTCTCTCTCTTTCGCTGGGATCTTGAAAGGCATCCACCAGGGAACGGATAGCTGTCTGGACGATGCGATGGTCAGGTTTAACCGCGGGCTGGACAGGTATCAGGAGTACAGAGAGAGAGAAAGATATAGACACGAGTGGGTTTAATACTATCAGTTGATGTACGAAAAGAAATAAAAAATCATTCGTTATTTTACAAAATAGGTAAATATAACGGGTTATTTTCGGCCAAAAATAAAAACGCGGATATGATTATTTCAATACGGACTACTGAAATGGAGTTTATATATTGAAAGCAAATAATAAGATTAGGTTGATAACATTTCAATTTAATCGATCATAATTTATAATAAACAAGTTAAAGTATTCATTGATTGAACTAAACTATAAGAGTAATAAAAGAAAGTTGTAGATCAAACGTGGATAGAACCAAACAGTTATATTCATGTCATGGTAGGTAAAGTCTTTATTATTCGACAAACTTCTATTCTGCAATCGAGCTCAATTTATTTTTCAATGTTGCAGTGCAAAACGAAAAATTATCCTTTGTGATGATACAATGGTATCATCCTCTCTAAGTAGGATTTCGTAAACATATATATATATATATTTATATCATAGTCGAAATTACCAAGGAACACACGGAGCGCGACAAATGTTACCATTTATTTAAAGTCTAGCATATTATTGCTGTAGTTATTATTACATACATACCTATAAGAGAATTGTTATAATTTTTTTATTTGCAATTTGCGTATGATATAAACGCACGTGTTTGTTGATATTAATTTATTAAATAATAAATTACGTGTACAAATTTAATATGTGTAATGTTATTTCACTTATAATTTAATTGTAGACGTTAAACTTTAGATTGCTTGTCTCGTACCATTTAATCTTATCAATATAATGCTCCTCTCTTGTTACTTAGTATAAGGTAAAATAATTTGAAGTGTTTTTTCGTTAATAGGATAATATCAATCAATCTAGTAAGACGAACAAAGCACACACCTCCGTCACATCCTCAGGTGAGATTAAGGATAGAGTGATCGAACTATAATCTGCCTTCTTGTTTTGCCCTCATTTCCTTCGCACGGAAGAGCCTTACCAACCCCCCCCCCCCTTCCAACGGATCAGTAGGGGATGCTGAAGTGTTGGATATATTTCTAGCATTTTTTAAAATAAGTTCTCTTTATTTTTTATGTATATTTTAAGTACACCGTTGTCGTTGAATCACATCAAAATCCTTTACAAGAAATCAGATAGAAAAATATGCCATACAATAAAACAACTTCATTTATTCTTCATAAAAAACTTTTTTTATCAAATAACGATAGTAAACACAGCAAGTAAACAAATGTCATTTTTGAACAATGCATGCTGTGCTTAAAAAAAGAAAAGGATAGAAAAAAAAAATATTACTTGCTCAATCATTTAGTTACGGTGATATTAAGTATTCTGTGTATCCGTAAAATTATTGAAAAATGAATGGAAGTAGCTTTTGACGATTCAAACTATTGATTACGTAAATATACCGGAGCAGGTTGAAAGACGTAGTGCGTTACAACTCGGCTAGGGTGGCGGTTGATTAAAATAATCTTGAATAAAATTGTGAAATGTGCAGATGAAACACACATTTTTTTTTGAATAGTCCGTTTATCTGATTTGAATGAACTTGAACCTAGCTTCGCTTATCAAGTAATCGTTTTCAATTAAAACTGGTTCTTAGTTACGATATTAGATACATATATAAAATAAAAAAGATACGCCGCGCTTTTGATGAATATTTAATTATTGTGCCATCATCTTTGATGTATCATTGAGTAGGTGTGAAATTTATTGAACAAAATTTAATGTTGTGAAATAAATTTTATTTAAAAACAAAATAATGCTATGAAATGCTTGTGGAACTATAAATATCGACAAATTACTTTGATCTATCGAATTAAACACTATCAAAACCGGTCGTGATCTTTATCAAACAACATAAAAATAAATCAGAAATTCTGAAAAATGATGTTTTTAAAAATATGTTTAATTTTATCATTTTTTTTATTATTATCAACAGTGATTGCAAAAATACATATAAAATTCAATTTTTCTTAACAATTGTAGTTAACAGCAATGCTGTAAATTTCAAACGTTGAATTGAATAAATCAACTGTCAATAAAAACAACAAAACAAAACTTATATATTTTTAGCGTTATGCAAAATTACTACAGTGATAATAATAATCTCAAACGGCCAATCTTATCTAATTTATTAAAAATTTAACTTATTAAATTTGACAAATCAATATAAAGTAACGCAATAATGAATTCAGATGGAAATGAAAGTTGGGAGACTTGTCAATTCCTCCTTCGCATTTGATTTTACGACAGCATTTCTTGACTAAGTGGCTAATGAAAGATGATTGAGCGATTATCTCGGACGAAACATCTTACAGAGCAAAATGAAGAACGATGCACAAGACTTGTTGCGGATATGACACTATCGATGCTAAATATATTTTAATACCAACAAAATTAATCACTTCCAAGTCTAGAATTATCAAGAAAGCTACAATTAGGGATAAAGATCGATGATGTCTATAAAAAGAGGATTTTATTACAAATTACAAAAAAGTGACACAAATGAATTATATGGTGAAATAAATTACCCTTTCAGGTATTTTTAAAACATTCGTTTATTTGTGTGTAGATATGACACGTTCACCGTTCAAAGAATACAAGATCGTATGATAAGTAATAAATTTATGTATTCACTGTGGAATCAGGCGTTTGTATCGCGGTTTAATCTTACATCTTAATTTGACTGCGTCTGTACTCCGCGGAGGAATTTACGTATGATGATATGATAATACTGCCAGTGGTTAAGAAGTCGGTGCCACTAGTTAAATGACTGAAACGAAGTTTAATTATTGCACTTATAGTAAATTTATTATTAATTCCGCTAAAGCGATGCAGGTATGTGGACCATTTTTAATATGATTCGGGAAAACTGGCAATTTACGCAAAATACGAATATAATATCAATATGAAAAAGTCACCATAATATATCAAACGGAGCTTCTTAAAACAAACATGATATACAGCGACAAATTTTCGTAATAATATTACGTAATTTACATAAATTATCGGTTTGCTTGATTAAAAATACGGTTACTATGTAATTTAAGATTTCGACTGAAGGTGCTTAGTGGAATTTCAATATTCAATTTGAATCGTTCAAATTATGAACATTCACACAGATTTTGTCACTAACGACCCGGGCTTTACCTTTCGGCATCTTCAGGCGTTCAATTTCATCCGTGCACTTGAACGCCTGAAGATGCCGAAAGGCAAAACCCGGGTTGTTAGTGACAAAATCTGTGTGAATGTACATAATTTGATCGATTCAAATTTACGATTACTGTGTGTTTTTTTTTACTTCCAATAAACTTTCTCAAAAAAGCACATTGTTTTTTTGTGTCACTTGGTCAAGTATAAAAAGAGTATAATGTAGTAAAGCATATTTACCGTAAAAAAATAAATTGAATCAGGCGCTTTGTATTTATTATATTATTTAACCATGACATAATTGAACTGTTTTTTATGTTGTTCTATTCAACACCAAGACACAAGTTATTTATTAAATGTTTTGAAATTTATTGAAAAAATGTATGCTGTATTAAAAATAAAACCAAACCAAAACTATGTATGTTTTGACAGTACAATTATTATCATTAGATGATACAAAAATAATGCTTTTGTTATAAAAGACTCCACTCTTGATATTGTTTACAAAACAGAATTATATACTCAACTCTAGCGAAATAATCATCAAATATTTAAAAATTAAGTGTGTTTTTTGCTACATGCTTATGTATAATATTATGCAACCTGCAATGACATGTTATTTTTCTCCATAAAAGTTATCTTTTTCATTAAGATGATGATAATAAAATTGAGCTTTTTTTACGTTGCGGTAAATATTGCAAATATTACATTTTTTTGTAGTTGATTAATTTATTGTGAAATTCATATTTCACGATCCAATGAAGGCGTGTACTTCATTATGATCAGTGAAGTAATCTTGGTACTTAAACAACTAATAATGTGTGTGCAAAGAAAAAAGGCTATATTAAATACAGTAATCTGAAAGTGAACTAAAATTTTTCTACCAGAGGCATCTGTTTCCAGTTTGATTGTCATGGAAAACTGTACGTGGAATTTATATAACAGGTATGAAAAGTTGTTCATTTTCCTATCAATGAATTATCTAAAATACTCAACTGTTTTTCTATTTCCTATTTTTTTTGGATTTATGTAGCTTATCAAATAGGACTTTATAAGACCATCAAAAATATATATTTGAATCCATCATATCGTCTCCTGATGGCTGTACTAGGACATCTCAAAAATTTGTATTAGATGCTAAGCAATATTATCTTAAAGTGGTTGAAATAAAATAAGAAGATATGTTTTTTTTAATACAGACAAAACATAACAGATTAAAAATAACAAAGTATTTTAGTTCTACAGTTTTTAATAATTTTATTCGTTGATAGCTATTTCGGGTTGCGCCATCGTCAGAACTATGTTTAAACTAATATTTTGCTCAGCTATATATACTGGCTCTGAAGAGATACACAATGCATCAAGTTATTCACTCTAACATCCATATAGCTGAGCAAAATATTAGTTTAAACATAATTCTGACGATGGCGCAAGCCGAAATAGCTATCAACGAATAAAATTATTAAAAACTGTAGAACTAAAATACTTTGTTATTTTTAATCTGTTATAAATGGAGTTCTACTAAGTAAATGCCAAATTAATTAACAGACAAAGCACCTATCTTTTTAATGTCCTAGTACAGTTCTCAGGCGTCGATATATACCACCAAATATATCGCGTCGTTCTAATGTACAGCATATGGCTTCTTAATAAAGCTTATTTCAATTATTCCACGGGAACTCGTTGTTATTCAGAGCTTAACATATTTTTTCTAAGCGAATATGTGTAGTTTAGTACCTCTCGTCACGCGGTTGATTTGATGATCGGAAAAGCAAATACATCCATGCATTTGAACACAAATCTATTAATTGGTTGAAAAATTATTTACTCAAAATCGCAATATAATAAGAAATAGTGGATACGGGAATCGATGATAACGACACGACCAATCGACGTATGTTATGTACTAGTCAAAAAAAAATCCTTAGTTGAGGAAAGACTCTGAGAAGAAAAATAAAATCGTTCAATATTGTATGTACTTATTATCTATAATTTTGTTTAATTGCTTGATCAAGTTATTTACAAGACATTTAATTATTAAATACAAATTAAAATGTGGATTTAAAAAATGCATACTCGTTTTATACCCCTGGTATAATAAATGTGGCATGAGTAAAGATTACCTCGTCCAATGTGTTATAAGAACTTATAACAGTTGAATTCAAATGTGATTTATGTCGCGAGGAAATGTTACTAATATGTATTTTTTCATACGTTCATAACCTGCGGCTTAATTTATTGGGCCCGGCCCGGATTGGAACTCAGTTTTCGGTTTAGGGTCACGAGGTCGGTCTCAAGGCGATTGGACGATGGACGCCTTTTGGAGGCATCAAGAACGAAAAATAATAATGTAATACATAATTGTCTTTCTGAATGTGGGGAGTGCACTGTCATAGTTTGAATTTAAACTATTGCTATTTTATTGCTATTTCTGATTTCCTTTGCTTTGGTGAACGTATCGGAAGTACAACTAGTAAAATGGTAAATCTTTTTTCTTGGACTTTTAAAAAAGTACAAATACATTTTTATTTGGTGTTTTGTTGGATTGAATATTTTTATTTTACGGAGATAACACTTGCAAAGTGTATTAACTGAGGTTACTTCACTTTTACGACTCTTTGAGACGTGGAGAATGTTACAACGCATCTACCTTTTTTTCTAAAATACCACTTGACCCACGTAGCCTCTAATGGCTTAATAATGTATTGGTTTTCTTAAGTTTATCCAAATATAATCGTATATGTGTTGAGCTCGAACTCATAGTTTAGAAATTCGCGACTCAATAACGCCTTAAAAAGAATATTTGGATCGAGTAATAACATTGCAAAAATTATTAAAAATTAATCGTTGTTTGCCTTGTCTTAGTGCTAGGATATTTTCACGTCACATTTGCCAGATATTGCTTACCACAATTCTGTACAGTTAACAACAATGGGTCAACAATTACACCCTTTCTCTGTCTGCGAATTGTGCATCGTGTGCAAGTGCACTATGCGTTACATACAGACAGAAAAATTAAAACATTACGTTCAATAATAGGATATATGCAATTACTGTGAGTTTTTCGTATACAGTCACACTCGGCTATTACGATCACAGAAATTGTGAGATCTCGGATGTAATGAGGAAAAATTCGTTGACAATTTAGTTTATGGTTTTCTCGACTAATGCTTAATGCTTTGGCTAATAACGAGCAAATTCAGTGGGTCCCATCTTATTTATAATAACCATGTTCGGCTGCATTTTTCTTTCACATTAAGGGATTGATTTTGTTGAAAGTCTTAAATTACATGATTTAGTTCAATGATTGTTGGCGTTATTACTACTGTAAATTGCTTTGGCCAAAGTTATGAGCAGACATTCATCAAATTAGATACAAATGTACGAATTAATATAAAATATATTTTTTCTAATCGATAATTTAAATATAACGTAGCAAAATGTTTCTGTTACATCGAAACACACTAAATAATAAGAAAGTTATTAATATCAACTACGTAGTTGCTTTATTGTTATACATATTTCAGTTTACCTCTTAGCAACAGCGATTAAATAAGTATGATTAATTTTGTCTAAAAAAGGCGACTGTGATTGGTGATGCACGTGAGGATTATTAGAACGAGAATAAGACTTGTTGATTTTTTTATTGAAGCGCTCCGTGGAAGTAAAATAAATGTGATTTTTGACATATGCGATATATCATATTTTTGTACATAATGATTTACTGATTGGCTTTTTATTATTCCGTTTGTTGGTAGAAGTATTCTAACACGGGTTCATGATCGATGTAAAAGTGTGTTTATTTGTTTCTTTGTTACTTATCCGGCCGAATGCACGATTATATATTTGACTATTTATATAATTATAGATTTTTATTTAAGTATCTTTAATATTTACTAATTTTCGTGATTACAGCTTGAAAATTCTAAATGTATGTTGAAGATTATAGTATTTTTATGACGAAAACCTAAAAATCAATTATCGTTAAAAATCATCTGATATTTTTAACAAATAAATCTTTTTTTACTACACATATAAAATTGATTTTAGTTGACATATGTGGATCTTAGTTTCAAAACCTACCTAAAGACCATTTTTGATTATTATCAAATTTTGATGCCAACTTGTTCTCTTTTTCAATTCCTACCCAATCAATAAATCACTTTTAATGTGTTTACTGTCAATACTTGGTGGGAAGGCATTATAATAAAAATAATAAAAGATTTTTAGTACTTTTTCCACATAAAATTTATAATCAGTTGATAATGCTCGCGATGAGCGAAACCGGTCCTGATCTAATAAATTTTATGTGGAAAAAGTACTAAAAATATTTTATTATTTTTATTACAATCAATAAATTTTCAATTTAAAAACCTCTCTAAATACAGAGAAAACGCACTTAAAAAATCGTGTTTAGTTTAAAAACCGAACTCAAATCCAAAAAGCCCACAGAAGTTTTTTGCATTTTGCCAACAATTTTGGTTTTTGGACTTCATATATTGATTTATTAGTATAAAGAAGGGATGATTTTTTTAAATAATTGTCAATACCGCTAAACTTTTTTCTGGGAACAATTTTTTTATATTAATAAAATAAGTGATTGCCATGGTACAACGTGTCATTCAAGTTCGCTTACGTTTATAAAGAGACTTCCAGAAAATTTCCAGAATATTGTTTTGTCGTTTTCTTGAAGAGTTTCAAAATTAAGATCCACATGACAGATTAATTTCGAAATTATAATTCAATAAACCGCAATATTTTTAGCAAGGGAAAATGTCAGAATAACGAGAGGAAAAGAAAAACACATTACTCGGTAACAACATGTCAAAAATAATGTGAAAAAAATTGGAAAAGTCGACTGATGTAACCAATTTTCTGTTCGTCAAGCGCTAATTTACACTGTTAGGTGAACGATAGACGTAGAGCTTAAACTGATACTCAAACAATGGTGCGTCTCTTATTCAGAAAAAAATAAACAATTTACTGATCAAATTTAATTTGACTGGAAGTAAAATTTAAATATATTTTGATTCTTTATTACACTATTTGTGACTGATATCAAATTCTTAGTAATAATACTAGAAAGACATTATTATTTCAACAATTTTTATGTTCAAACGTTTTCATCTTACGTATTGGATAAAAAAAGAATAGATTTAAAGGAAACTAACAATGTCTATATTGTTTGTATATTATATTATATTATAATTAAATAATAAATGTTTTTGCTAATCCAATGCTGAGCGTACAGATAGTATATCCTAATGAAACATTTTAAATGTAGTTGTACTATTTTGGTTATAATTTGTTTATTCAATCTTCTTCAATATAAAAGTTTGAAAAATTTCCTCCTACAGTTGTTAACCAATGGCTTCCTCTACAGTCTACACCGGTGGTTCTCACGTGAAATTTCACTGTGACCGCACCAAATTTTTGTTTTGAGATGTGATAAAAATAACAGTTGCATTTACTAAAAAAAAAGCAAAATCCTCTGGTGGTCGCACATGAGAACCACTGGTCTACACTATATTTTCAGAATTTGAATGGAGGTGAGTGGAGCGGAAACATCATCAAAGTCAGCGGTGCCTGTTTGATTAAACCTCTTAAATCGATAAGTATAAACACAATCAACCGCCCAGTTACGAGTAGATAATTTTATTGTTTAAACGTTAAATTTTTTTATAAAATTATGTTTTTGATCGTATTAATATTATATAAAGGCATTTTTTAAAAAAATCTGTTACAAAACGCTTGTGAATGTCCAGAGTTATAACAATTCAATCAGTTGTTTGCATTTTGAAAACTATCTTGAGTTAACCGAATTTGATTAATTTCCTACGGTGCCTTCTATTGTCGATTGTTTAGTGCGTAGTGGGTATCCGTATGGTAAACGGATTGGGAAGTCATGGCGACGTCGGGAAATTGAACAGTTTTCCCGCTTAAGACAGGTGTTGTTAATCCATCATCTTTGTGCGGAAAAAAGTAATTGTTTTCAATGGCTTCTCTCGGTAAGCCGCGTACATGCCCGCCGCATTGACGCGTCATTATTTTTTCCATCAAAAATTGATTGAACACGCCTAAGAGCGAACGCTTACTGCGAGAGATGAAGAGGTAAAGCTGCGAGAGAAGAGGAAAGCGGCTGCAGCCGGCTCTTTGGAGACCAGCTTCTCAAACTGCATTTAGAATTACTGAGTGTCGTGGCCGCAGAACCATCGACAAAAAAATAATCAAAAAGACAAGATATAAAACATCAATTCATTGTGAGTATTTGTATTAATAATTGTTTCAGCAGTTGCTTAATTTTTGCAATTCATTAAATTGCATATTTATGTCTGTAATTTGTAAAAAAACGAATCACTATCATAGCCATTATAGGTTATGTGGTAAGAGCAAGAAATTTTCATTTCGTTTTATATTTTGTAATCCAAATATCAAATACATGTATATAACTTTAAATTAATATTTTTCGAGTTTACGTATAGTTCTTTTAACATTAACTACATTATGTTACATATGAGAAATATTTATATATAAATGATATAGCTAAAATTGTATTCATTATTGATTTTAACCTTATAGTTTATTTATTGATTTGGTATTTACTTGGTAGAACTCCATTTTTACCCTAATATTCTTATAGTTTACATATATAATAAATAATAAAAAACAAGGTATACTTATTATAAGTAATATTCTGGAATATCTAGAATAGATTTTTACCGATTTTCATAACTGATAATTAAGATTTGACAGCGATAATAGTGGTTATATTTTTCCAATAGTGTCAAGAGTTAGCAGTGGTTTAATGAGTAGGAGAAATAAAAGAATATAGAGAAAAAAATATTATAGATTTTTTGATTTCTATCACTGACCCATATTACATTTATGAAAACTTGTTGAGAGTCTGAGCAAAGAGCGTAGGGGGGCAACCTCTAATTGAAATGCCTTCAAAGACAAGCGCAGCTGAGTCCTCTTTGTTATGCTTTTCCATCTTTTGTCAATTCTTTCAACCTGTTTGCGAGTGTGAGGATATATTCAATCGTTTCTTGTGTCACATTGCGTGTACACAAGAAATATGTTTCAAAATAAAGATTAAAATCCTCAGACATAAGACGTGAGAATTTTGTAAAATATTTGACTCCCGGGAAACTTCAATATCTTGGATGTACACCCAACAATATTAATCACGATACATATTGTCGATTGAAGAGCATGTATTGTTAAAATAACAACTAGCTGTATGTTTACCTTGACTTGTATTTTTTTTAAAGTATGAAAATTAACCTATGTATTTTTTAATGTTGATTTTTTTATAAAAACGAAAACAGGAATAACTCAAGAAACTAATACACAATCCGTATACCAAACTCGTTGAAAATGTGTTGTATTTGTGCAATGGTGAACCAATAGAAAGTAATTTTGGTACAATCCGATCTCAGAAAAAAATCGAAGTACTCATAAGCAATATAGTATTGAAGTGTAAAAACGGATGCATCAGTGAATTAGAAATAATATAACGATATAATTAAGCTTACAGAAATTATGAAAATATATGAAATTAAATAACGATATTATTGTTGATCAATATATAATATAATATTAAAGGTGAGGTGAGCCAAGTGGTATTTTAGAAAAAAAGTTAAATGCTCTCTAATATTCTAGACGTTTTAAGTATCGTTAAAGTGAAGTAACCCAGTTAATACACATTGCAATAGTGTTATCTCCGTAAAATAAAAAAAAATATGCAATCCACCATATCATCAATTAAAGACGTGAGTGTTCATTGAAGTCCAAGAATAAAGTTTCACTATCTTACTAGTTGGCTCACTGCACCTCTAGAGGGCTCAAATATTGTGAAAATAATGCATAAAATAATATGGATGGATACATGCTAAGCCCGTTGCTAAGTGTCTAATTGAGTTGATGTCTTGTAGTGCTTCTAAAAATCTATTCGAATTGTTGTTTCCTAGAGCAGAAAAAAAAGATTTGCGACGTTGATAATGACAACCAAGACTGTCAATCATTAAAATTACGGAAAGGTTTTTTTTTATTTTGTTTTACAATTTCATACACAGAATTTACGCGTTGCAAGTTGTATTGAAAAATAATTGATCAAAATCAAACAAGACGTTTCAAGTAATGAACAAACTAATTATGTGTTGATATATTAATATTAAAATAAATTTGAAATGCAGAAGCACTTCTAAAATATGCGAAAAAAAATGATGTAAGTTTTTAATATACGCTCTCATTATCGCAGTACAAAAAGGTACATAAATACATCGGTACGGGTGAGAGGTGCCATGCATTAAAGAACAATACATTTAGCCGTGGTCTGCCGTATTTTCCGGGAGCGGAGTCACCCTTGACGGGGGTATTCTAATTCCCCCTGGCTCTCAAACCCCAGGCAGCCAGCCGCTTCCCCCTCCGCCCCTCCCGGCTGCTCTCATTTCGGATGTCATAAAGTGACAATTTATGATAACTTGGGGATTAGCGGAATGCTCGCTTCTCTAGCAATATTTATAATGCGACCGCCGTATTATCTATACGTTTTAATACTTGGGATGTATGGGTGATGCCGACCAACTAATTCGGTTCTCGAATGATCAACAGACGCGGAGCTGGAATCTTGGGCACGAGTCCAGCGCACGGTAGCGCGGTGTTTATTGTATTGAAGCTCAACAAATAAATATAAAAGTTTTTTTATCAGCCTTGTGGCTGCCATAGAGAAAAGTAAGTTTGTATCTAGCACGCAGGCTATAATTTGAAATTATTAATTTAATTAGTTATTGAAGAGGTAACTCGTCTCTGGCGTGTTGAGCACGACAAATTTTCTTGAGATATTTCGTCTGTGGCAGCCATCCAGTTAAAATAATAAAAACATGATTTGATGATGTCTTTACATTTATATCATAACGATTCTATGATACACCGGTTTTTCAATATATACTGAACAAAATAATTCGACGCTACAGATAACAATTGGTTCGTGAGCTTTTAAATATTAATAAATATGAAATTCGAATCTAAAGTAACGATGAGTAATTATTTACTTTAGATCATAGGTGTCCAACCGGTAGATCGCGATCGACCGGTCGTTCCCAAAGCAAAATTTGGTCGATGCCGAAAGCTTTCATGAATTTCGAAAAAATATATAATTTAAATATAAAATATATAAAAATACTAAAATTGAATTATTTTGTAAGCACATACTTATCTAATGATATGTATTTCGCATTTAAAAGTTTGAAGAAGGGAAAAACTCTACTAAATAAAAATACTTTTTCAAGAATCATGTTAGACGTCGATCGCGAGAAAACTTAAGATTGAAAAGTCCATCTCAGGGCAACAAAGGTTGGACACCCTTGCTTTAGGTGAAATGAAAAATGAATCAGAAAAATATAATTAAAAAAAAACAATTCGCAAGGAAATACAAGAATAACCGATTATTTTTTTATAGTGTTGTGCTCGAACAAATGCATTTTGTCTCACTTATTCTACATATATTTTTTTAATTAATAAGGTGCCACCCTGTATGATTATATTGATAAAAGCGTGTGTTTGTGTATTCAACGACGATTATTTTTATAATAATTTACATTTTTTTCGTATATAAATCTAACATTAATGGCTTAAAAATCAAACGTTTGCAAATGATTGAATTAAAAAAGTAGCTAAAAATTAATCAACCTCTTTAAGGTAAGACAAAATATTTGTAAATTTTGGTCCAAGGCACTGTTTCAATTATTTATGTTGTAAATTTTTGCCACATTATAACTAACATAAATCAAAAATACGGCCTCGAGGTAGTAGATATGGTTAAAAAAGGCCCGTGAGTAAAATTTCCCAAAGCACACAGTACAGTCCTGGCAATAATTCCCACCTAATGCTGTTTAGTATGGGGAGATATCCACAATTAATATACGGCGAGAAGAGAGGCATTGTTTTTCGTCTAATGTGTTTTGTTCAAAGCCTTTTTTAGCAACTAATTTAAATCTGAATGTGTTCAAGGATCAAGCGATATTTTTATTCTTCTTAAAAAGTACGCATTTCATACAAAGGCTTTGTGTTCAGATATGAATTGTTTGAGATACAATTTATTACACATTCAAGTATAAAAAATATAAACTAGAAAAAAAATATTATATCCATATTTATTGCAACATAAATCTATAGGGGGTCAATTTTTATATTTACCTCAAGTATTATACCAGTGATTATAATAATGGTTTTATACTAAATTTTCTTTTAAGAAGGTCATGCTATGAAGATAGGATTGAGAACATTTATAGGTATCCAATTATTTTTTTATTTTAGAGTAGAAGTTTCCATACCATTTTTCTAAATACCACAATGAAGCACTACACTTAAAAAAAATCCTATGCCAAGACCTAATACAATGTATTAAATACAATAATAAAGGAAGGGTTGTTTTTTCATTGTACCCGTGAGTTGGTCATAATACATTTTTTTTAATTATCAAAGTTTGAAGCTTTTTGTTAAAACTGTATACTGTTATTCGTCCAGTTCAGCGTTATCAATTATTCAGTATAATTTTTACTAGATGTGGTGAAAAAATCTACTTATATTTATAATATTTGTATATTATTATTGATAAACATTAACATATTTATCTCATACTTCTTTTATCAATGCTTAAATGGCTGTAACGCTGTCTAGCTTTTGTAATATACCAAAGAGGATAATACTAACAGCTGTTTAGCCTTTAAAACATACTTTAAAAATATTATATAGATTTCGGGTTGCCTAAGGATTTTTCACAATACAATTAATAATATATTAAGGCATTAGATTAGAGCAAAAGATTATGTGAAGAATAAGAAGTCAAAGTTTCTTTAGCTAAGAGAGGGTAAAATGGTACAAAACAAGTCATCGATAACATTTAGCTTTGAAAGAGAACCGCCGAAAAAGCGAGCTTCGTTAATCCAGCTTCGCGTAACTGTCAGGAAACATTGGCAAATCATAATCAAGTCGGAAAATTTTTATGATTTTTCCAAAGGAGTTACACCCTCCCACCTCAACCCCTGTATGACTTCACGCGAGGGAAAGAAGTGAATGGGGTGGACACTGTGGGGGTAAGTATGATGCGTTACGCAACAGTTCAGCAACAGAGAAATCCACAGAAATTAATAAAACTCTTAACAAAAAAGAAATATTATTAAATAATATTCTTAATAGCACAGGCGGTTCCCCGTTACTCAAATTGTTTCCAATTAATAGAGTAATCACAAACCTAGATGATTGATTGTAGCTCATTAGTTTTAATAGTTTGTAATGTTTAACGTCATTAGTAGTATGATTAAATTTGTTTGCATTTTATAATCCCCTCTTTGCTTCCATTAAAAAGGAAAAATCCCATTCTGATTGTTTACAACTCATTAGTAAAATTAGTATCATTATCTGTTTGCTTTATTTCGATTCTACACCCCCCTCCTTGCTCCTCTTAAAAGGAAAAAAAACCCAATCCATTTTGTAATTTTATAATTTTAAAATGTTAGAATCAATCTTGCTTCATTACTTAAGCAAACTTTGCGATAGTAAGTCTGAAGATGCCTCTGAAAGAGACGAAACACGTGTCACAGTTAGTTACACAATACGTGGAATAATCAAAGTTAATTTAAATTTTCTATTGTGGTACAGCGCCCCAAACATAAAAGATTTATTCATTTTTTAAGTCAATAATTTACATTTAAATGTAAAAAATAGAATAAGAATTTACTATTTTAAATATTATTTTGGAACTAAATAATTTGCTATCTTTAAACATAATATTGAAATACTTATTATTATCACGTATTATTAAGATCGAAGGTGGTTATATTCAGTTGCAAATCTCATGAGTACATATTCAAGAACGGATAATATGTTCCAGTGATTTTTCAAGCAGTTGTTGAATTTGTGTCCAAAGAAAATTAGCTCTATACTTTCTCAGGGAGAAAGAATAAAGTAAATATATACATATAGTATACGAGGTAAGGTCAATAAGCACTTTGAGCAACTGAGTGACAAGCCAATTTCGTATAACTTCTGTTAAAGCTTACAAACAGACAGGCTACAAAAAAAATATTTCTGTGAGACAAAATCACAGGCTTCAGCGAGTCGAACCCACAACAGAAGAATAAAAAATACATATATTGCCTAAAACATTGATAGAATTCAATTATTTACATTTGGTGATATTGATATAAAATTTATATTTCGTCGAAATTATTTTTATTTGGTTATTACGTGTAATTTTAATGTTCTACGAAATTTCGTCACATTCCATACGATTTTATAAATACACTGAACTCCATTTTTACACTTTTTTCCACGATTTCGAAATAACACAGTGAAAAAAAAGAAAAAAAATCGAACATTCATTTAACATTGTGTAACAGTAATTTGGAATTTCCTACATCCCTCGCATGTACATAATACTCAGTACTATGCGCAGAGGGGTATGCGGAAGGGGGCTAGGACAAAGAAGAGTGGAAATTTTTTGTTACCTTTGATTTTTTAAAGTATTTTTAAATAAAATTATGATACAATAATCAATAACGAATTTTATTTTTGATATCCTAAATTGTTTTTTTCTACAAATAAACCTATCCATCATATTGTTTTACACGGTATCGTTTGAAATGTATCTACCGTGTAAATGGGGAGTTCAGTGTATTGTCATTCCGCTATTTGCCGTCAATCATCCAACCTTCAACATGATTCAGTTTACTGAAAGACGACGAATTGTTGGCAAAGTACTGGGCGGTATCTGGGGTGTGAGGCGTTTGGGACAGGCAAGGCAGCGTAGTTACGTTATCTCGAGAGCGTGTGACGCGAAATGTTTTGTGTTTTAAGGGTGTTTTAATTTATTACCGACCGAAGGGATGGGGGTTGAAATAATACGAGTATGAATTAGGATCATGGCTCTGCTCTTGCTTATGGATAGATAGATTTAGGTACCCGACACACTCTTACAACGGTGCTTCGAGAACGTAATCTCTGAGGCTACCATGACCTTTTGGATGTGTGCGCTGTTTGTTTTATTAAAATTTAGGAGGTTGCCCTGAGTGCGGAGGGATGACTCAAATCCTGAATATTTTAAGACTCGGAAAGTATATTAAAATAAAAATGGAATAACTATAAAAAAAAGTGGTATCATTACCAGCCCATGTTTGCGAATCATATTCATTTGTGTAAAACTTTTTACTCATTTTTTTACTTATATTATGTAAATGAACATTCAGTTTAAATTATATTATCGTCGACACACAGAATAACTAGTGAATTACAAGTGTTACTACTTACTAGTGAAATGTTCAAGAGAGCCATTAATTGTCTAAAAACCTTTTACATTGCATTAATATTTTTCTGATATCTGTAGGTATACGTATTTAACAAACGAACACTTTTCAAACGTCTTTCGTTAGACGTTATATTATTATTCATTTTCGTGAAAATTGCACTTCGTCACTTTCTCTTGTATGGCGACAATAAGTAAAATAACATTACAATAAATAACAAACATTTATTTGTTTGTGTTAAAATTTGAAATCTTTCAAAGGCATTGTGTGTTGCGATAAGCTTTGGTGAGATGTCTTTCGCATTGTTCTTTTTAGAATTTGTAAATCAGCATATTATCAATCAAAATAAACTCGTATATTATTTATAATGTAACAAGCAAATCATGTCGTTAAAAAGTGTTAAAAATTAGATAAAATATATTTGCTGAAATGTTTATTTTCAACTATTTTTTTCCACATCCGCTCCCTGTACGGAGCATCAGAGACGTCAGTCTCTTTGCTTCCTCCAAAGTCATCCCAGAGTCCCGTAGCTCTACTAAGTATATCTTGTGGATGGTCATCAGAGGCCTTCCACGGCGTTGGGAACCATCCGGATAGTAAAAGAGACAGGCAAGGTTTGGACTCTTTTGGGATATCTGCAGTACTTGTTCAAGCTAAGTCCATCGTCGCTTTTTTTTTTATTTTGAACGTAATAAGGAGTTGAAGATAATTAACATTATCTGTTTTTGATGATTAAACGAAGATAACTCGTTGAGTGTGTGGGTGTTTTTTTTTACTATTGCAATACTGATATTGATACTTTACCATAAAACTATATTATAAATTATTATTTCACGTCGTGAATAAATTAGATAATTAAAAGTAAACGCCCTTACATGAGAAATCAATAAGTCTAAAAAAATATTCCGAGCCTTAATAATTTTATATTTAATACATTACTTTTTAAAATCAACAATAAAAACAGGTTACGAGAAAGGATATTTAATCACAAAATAATAAAATGAGCACAATTATCATTACTTTTTAGTATAAATGTCAAATTTCTCATATTCAAATTATATTCTACAATTTTTTATGTTGTTTTATTTAGAAAAATATATTTATTTGATTGCGTCATTAAAAACATATCAGATTTGTTTCGTATCATTATTATGTTAACGATATTTTTACTTTTTACACAGTATACGCGAACGCATGGTCACGAAATGCTGTAGATATAGAATTGTTGCCGTCAAAAAGTAAAACAAAATTTATTGTATCCGTAAGTATATCTACATCACCTGTTTTAAAACGACTTTACGTAGGCAATATTAATTGTCTCAACAATGCGATGTAAATTATTTATGTCGACATATTTCGTTAATTTATACCACTTTATCAATGTCACTAATGACATTTGAATGACTAAATTTACTTTTAATGCCGAGTCAATATATAAATATTCATAATCGGCAATATTGTATGCAAAATAGGCATTTAGAAAGGACGTCGTGCATAAGTTTATTTATGAATGAACGTTTGCAGATTCATTACATTTATTTTTACAAAGAAATATGAGAATTACTGTAACGATTTGTTGTACATTATTCTATTTATTTATCATCATAGCGTTGTGGAATTATTTGCACGTTTACAAAAGTTTCAATTAATAAAACGATTTTGCCTCCAAAAGAAAATGTGAAAAAACCTATAAAATAAACTGCTTTAAGAAAATACTTCTAACCAAAATAACTGCACCACTTTGAAAGATATTAAATATTTCTAAAAACATTAAATTTAGTTATACAAAAATAAATAAGACGTGGAAAAGAACAGAAATCTAAATTACTTAAATAAAAAAAGCTAAATATATGAATATGTCCGTTTTGGAATATGTATAACAATTTTTTTATCGTTCTACATATTGGAAAATCAATAAAGATATGTTTTTTCATCAAACAATCAACTCATTTCTGTATACAAAATGATTGAATTGACTCAAAACATATACTTAGACTATGTTTTTTTCTATCCTAAAATATAACTGATAATTAAATAGAATTGTCTGCATTATGATCTAAATTAATTGCATGACAAAAATATTCACTAAACCCTTTATTATACTAAATGTGTTTTTATTCACATTCTCGAGTCTCCATTTTATATTACTGTTTAAGTATAGTTTTTACTGACATAACAAGATAAAGTCGAATGTAATCAATATATACTATGCATATTTTATGAAAAATTTAACAACGAATATATAGCAAAATAATGCGAATAAGAATGAATACCATTCAAAATATTGTTTATTTATCTTTATAAACGTTATCAGCTTGTATGTACAGGTAATATACAAAAAAATGTATTTTAATGTTTCTAAAAACAAGCATCGATGTGGTGTGGGCGAGTTCGCGGGCGGATTTGAATGGCGGAGATTGATCCGGGCGCATTCTTCTGGGGCGGCTGCACAGCGCTAATCGATGCGGCACATTGCGCCACCGACTCCTTCGAGTGGACCACCATTACGCACCTTTATGGGGGCCCGCTGGCACCCCGGGTCCCCGCCGCCGCCCTGCTGTTGTGTCTTTTTAGCCGCCCCCCGGGCCTGCCTGCCTACCCCTGCCGCCCTTGCCCAGACGACTGGTGTCTTTACCCCGCGACGAGGGTAGTTTTTTGCGATTTTCTTTCGGAGACTGATTGTAAAGCCAGGTGATTTTGCTTAACGCCGAAATTTACTAGCTAATTTTAAAAATTGTAGTTGTTTAATCTTCAATATTTATACATATATTTTATTATTTGCAAGAAAATATACTATTAAAAATAATTAAAGTATTTTAAATACTTGGCTTCTAGAACAGGAATAAATATATACATTTCAGAAAGTTATATATAAATAAAATGTATTACCCAATAAATAAACTGAGAAATAAGTTTGTAAGAAGAATACGTCAACGAAATAATCGTATATTTTATTGTAAAAAATTCCTGCTAAAAAAGTGCAGCTAAAATTATAATTTTTTTTTTTAAATAACAAATCATCAGCTTAGCATATTAATCAAAAGCTTAACAGTTATCTAAGTTTAAGAAAAAATGTAATTGAGGAAAATAGACGATATCTACTATTTGATTTACTGTTTACATACATATATATACAACAACAAGTGCAAACTAATTTTAAATATAGTATATGATCAAATATAACAATTAGTCTGAAAAGAAAGTCGAATTTTTAATAATAAATATTTTGCCATAACGCTTTTTTCTCAAACGTTTAAAGGTTCTTGTAAAGCTAAATAAATCATATGTATTTTTTGTTTTATCAATATTTTACCGAAAAAACGCCAATTCAACAAATAAACCCTTCAGCATCAGTATTTTTATCAAAAATAAATACCTACGTAATTACGAACATTGAATAGAATAAAAAATGTTCCATTACCATTAAGCGACATTAGTAAACGATATTAAAGGTATTGATTGAATTGACATTTACTTGGTAGAACTCCATTGTAATAAAGTAAAAAATAACATATTATTTAGATCTACAAATACGTTTGAAGTTCAAACTGGGAAGGCATTACATTTTTTTTTTTATATTTGTTGTATTAATTCCACTTCTTTACAAAGTAATAAAGACGGGATTCACTTCCAACTAAAATGAAATAAGATATATATTATTTTTTTAAATATTAAAAATGTTTATGCATTTTACTTAAACTAAGTTCTATTATGTATAACTGGAAATGTTAATGAATACATATTTGCAGTTAGGTAATATTTTTAACAAAACTTTATAAATTATAATTATATATTTTGAATTGTTATTATGCAATCTCTCTTGAAATGTTGAAACATAATCACCACAATAACAGAAAGGCAGCGGTACACCGTATACAATTTTCTTCAGTGTATAGAGGGCACTACTTACAATATTTGCCAGCAGTTTCTTATCCATTGATTTGGTTGAATCGAATCACATCCCAATAAATCAGTAAAATTTGATAACTCACGCATAAATAATTAGAGTATATTTATTTATAGAAATAACTTTTTCTCAAATTGAATAATGAATGCGATATCGCATAGTGAATACATATTATAAAAGTTACCTGTATGTGTAAGCATCGATAGGTAAATAATCTAACGATTCACAAATAAAGAAAATTTATGGACATTCTACACACACTACTTTAATGACAGTTATCTCACAAAAGGTGAAGATAGTATGATTTGTATGAATTGACTGATGACTTTCGTGATTAGGTGACAGAAAATTGGTATCGTTTACTGTATTTATCATCAATCGAGATAAACACAAGAGAATTCGAGGTCAACTTGAAAAGAAATGGCAACACAATCAATGGCATTTAAATCATTTTTTTTACTACAACAATTACAAAATTGATACCTGAAATCTACAATAATATAATCTTAATCATTATTTTTAAAAACAAAGCTCTTACTTCTAGGCTGCATAATTATGTTCGTATTATTATTTTTAATTAATAACTATTACTGCTTTTTAAGTCAGTTGTTAATATATAATTTTAGTAACTTTTAACGTGTATATAATCTTTAATACTGTGTTAATTTAATTTAAATATAAGATCAGTATCGCAATACAGTACTGCAAAAAATACAAGTACCCAAATTTTCATAGAGATTTTCAAAATTATTAAAGAATATATTAAAATTAAGTGTCTCGAAGTGATCTACTGTCATTCAGTCAATGGCTTTGTAAATTAATTGAATTAGCATTTAATTGGTAGAACTCTATTGTAATAATGTGAAAAATAGCAAAATACTTATAGAGAAAAGTATATATTTGTAGAGTTAAATACTTTCCAATTCTTCACACAATTAATCGCTTTGTTTTCAGACTTGGATAATATGAATTTGTAATAAGCATTGATTAGATGATAAATTGATGCAATTTGTGTAAATATATTATTAAGTTACGTGTAAAATGTTAATATGAAATTAAGCTCGAATTTGAGATACTATTATTCCAATTGTCAAATAAATAACCTGGTTCCTAATTACTTTCGAGTTTACTACTCATTACGGTACTTTTCATTGGTGAGATTTGGTTTGCTTTTATTTTCCGACAAAATTGTATGAAGCAATGGAAAAAACTTTGTTGTGGTGAGATAAATTTAATACTTATAAGTTCTCAAAGATGATTGAAAGTGATATGATAGCTTTAAGAATACTGATGTCAAAAATGGAGAGTAATGATTCTTCCAAACACAAATATTTCTGTTTCAATTATATTTTCATTTATGGGCCATCGTTCAACTTTCAGAAACGAATCTTTTTTTCTTACAACTACAATCATCTATGAATTGAATACATTTAAACATTATATTATTATTTCAAAAGTACGGACATAAACAAACCCATGGAGTGATCAATAATTCATGTTTATGAAATTTATTAAGAATATTTACAGATGTCTTTTTCTAAAATGTGTTCAAAATTTACGACATTTTTTGATAGGCTCTTATATTATGGATTAAAACGTTTTTTACGATGAGAATATGAAAGCCCAAGATCGTTAAAATTATAATTATTTGAGATATTTACGCGGTTAAACGATTATCTGATTAAAATCAAAAAGGTTTTGAATCAAAACTATTTGACAATAAATTTATTGTAATTAAGTTTGTGATAATTTGATTTGTGATATATAATATTTTTTTCAATAAAGGAACTCGGAATTTAACATTTTCAAATAACCTTTGGTTTCTTACACAAAAAAGGCTATTTTTTTTTAGTCACAATCTCACAATGTTAAATGATATTTTTACACACAACGTACTCTTGTAAATGGTTCAAATCCAACTGATTATTTTTTTTAAAAAAAGCTTTTAGTCGATAAAAATATTACGAGATCAAATTTATGTATCCATTTTGATTGTATCCAATTTATTGATTGTTGTAAAGAGTAATATGGAACATCAAGAGTAAATTCCACATGTCATCATTTGCTCAAATGACTTCTGTCTTTCACATACACACACTCTGCGCATCGTCCGCAAGCAAGAGAAATATTATTTTTCACTGTTGATGCAATATTTATATTTTTGGCTACTTGTTGAGAAAAAATGCTAGTAAGCAGGCTGTCAAAAATAATTGATGATTAAATAATAGTGAATTTAAGTTAAAATAAAAAATACTTTTCATCTTGTCTGTAGAAAGTGTCAACCTTGCATAACTTCTGAATATGTGTTTCAAAGACGCGTATGTTCTACATAATACGCATAGAGAAAAAATAAAGATTTGAAAATGATAATAATACAATAGCAGTCGCAAGGTCGGTCTCGGCTCACCTGTCAAAATTGGAACTGCCTTAAACAAAATGTCTTATTTATGTTAATTCAGTAACAAACCGGAAAAAATATGTACTACCCCCAGGACGAAAATGTAATATTTGTAACAATTCATAATGCCTCGCGTCAAATATATCATTCTGTTTGTTTGAAGAGTTATGGATGCTTTTTGTGTAGGGACGTATCGGTTGTAGGAAATATGGAAAATAGATGTGTTTATACCATGGGCCGGTTGAGGGATGGCGGATTATTCTTTCTAGGGATGGACTACGGTCTACGACGCACATGTACTGGTTTTTAATGTTAAATAAAACACATAAATCATTTAAAACGTTGTCTTACATGAATAAATCTACTACACTAGGCATGGATAGCTAGTTTTTGATAATTTATGACAGTGTAATTGAATAAAGCTCACTGTTCTGTTCCTCGCCCTATTTTTGCGTTATCTATTTTTTTAGATTATAACGCGTATGCAGAAGTAATTTTTTAACGGTGTTGGAAAACAGCTAGTTGTTTGCTTGGATTAAATTGTTTTTTCTACACTTCCTTTTAAGAATCAACTTGATGGGAGTAAATTTAAACATCTCTGGCATCCATGCTTAATCCAAGTTAACAAATCGATTGAAAATCAGCTTATGAAGGATACGGTATGCTACCAATATGTTTCCAGTGGGCATATTTAATATTAGAAAGATTCGCGGTGTGCCAGAGAAGTGGTAAATTTTTTTTTTACTCATACAATTATACGTAATAATAATTAATATCAATATCTATAAAAGTGTTTATCTAACACACACCAGATTGCAAAAAACTAGTTTGAAGATTGAAACAGAACTAAGTACTTACTATTCTTTTCACTACAATTCTATATTTCAAATGTTACACTTCATTTAACTTAAGCGTAAATAATATTATATACACTGAACTCTATTTTTATACAGTATGTAAATTCCACGGAATGCAGTGTAAAAGAAATATACTAAAAATGGTGGATAGGTTTCCTTGTATACAAATCAAACCAGGGTATCTAGTAATAAAATTCATTATCTTAATTTGTTCAAAAAGGAATAGAAAAAATCTCTAACAGACAATAGGCGAACCTGTTTACTCTCATTTGGTACGGCATCGCTTTCATTACTTGATATATCCAAACTCCAGAGCCTGTGTATAGTTCTTTTCAATTTTTCAGTTTTACAGGAATACATTTCTTTGCTTATGGTATGTACATGCAAGAGATGTAGCACCATGTAAACAGACTTCAGTGTAGTAAAAAAATAGTAGTAATTTACTGATCTGACCTAAGAATATAATTTTTTCTTCATTTAAGAAAGGACTCACCGGCTTAGGTTGAATTTAACAAGAGGTTCGCGCAAGCTCCTCTGAGCCCACCTCTGTATACAAGGATTAGAAACCGTGGACTCTTCAAAGGAAGTGTCCCACCAATGTGGGCTGCCAATATCTTAACAAGGGGCTCAGTAAATCTTATCCATTTATTTGTATCCATTTTCGTTCCCAATGTGGAGCATATGGCCTACTGATGAAAGTATCTCTAAAAAAGATTTTTTTTTACGAGAACTGTTTGTTACTTAGTTGCTCAACCTCTCTTTTTCAAAAAGAGTAGTAATAATAGAATGATAAGGCTAAGACAGGACTACTGATTAACTAGAACCCATGAGATCCGACACGGAAGCCCACAACGCTGAATGAAAAAATGAAGGGGCTACTAAGTCTTTTTTCATAATAAAATTTAACCATCAACAGAAATTGCAGTTAGGTGCTGATTTGATCTAGGACGAATGATTTTCTTATCTTAACAAGGGGCTCGCCAGCCGCGCTGAAATTTGACAAAGAGCTCGCGCGAGCCCTCCCGAGCTTACTCCAGCCCACCCCTGAAGTCAACGGCCTTGATAACTCAGATTTACAGACCAGGCAATATAACCCTCAATATAAATTAGTATTTAAAATAAATTACCAGTAGTTAGCCACTGAATCCCACGAAAATATTAATTAACATAATTAAGATTTTATCTTAGCATCGATTTATATTGACGGTTATGTTTCGAATATTGGGTTTTGCACTTCTCAGTACTACTTCACAAAGTATATTTTTTTGAATGTGCATTAATAAATATTTAAAATTATTTTAGTGCACACTAAAAATAAAGTATTCAATATTTTTCCTTCTTGAAAAACTTATGTATATTAAAATTATGCAAAATACGTTTTATTTAAGTAATTCGTTTAAACATAAAAATATATTAATTTGCTTCAATACACTTATCTTTTTAAAATACCCCCTGTGGAATCATAACCAGTAAAAAGACTGGTTTAGGATTACTTCGATTATTGGCATGTGGTATATTAAAAAAACAATACCGTAGTTTCTGTCAGTGATATATAATAATTACATTGAATTGAAACATTGGTTAAACAATTATTTTTCATCTTAACCAAAACTGTATATTTTATATTAAAAACATTTTGAATAATTTAAGAAAAAAAATGATTTATCAAATTTTCTCATTGAAAGATGCAAATCATCAAATTAATTGAAGGTTTACCTTCACCCTTCAGTGCTTTATGCAACAACAACAATAAAACACCTATAATTTGTATAAAATGTAATATTAATTGTATAAGTACACATACATATATACTTGCCCCCCTTCCCTCGCCACTGCATTATCATCCGTTAAATTCATACGGTAGTATCCAGTGACGTAAAAAACGTGTTCTAAAAAAAATCTTTGACTAGGAGTGGCTTAGGAGCAACAGCACAAAACATGGTGGCGTGCACTTAAGAGTGCAGAAAATTAATCACTCAAGATAAATGAAAATATTCTATGAGTTGAGATCTACTCGCTCTCTGTATGACGCCGAAAATATCTTAACAGCCTGGTGTACATACAATTTTGCTTATGTCCAACAGAAGTTTACAGTCATGTGCTAGGATTGCCTCGTGAGCAATAGATCAAGACTTGGCTATTTCCCTATAAAAAAGCCCTGGCGTACATACTGTTTAACGGAGATATTAAAAAATAATTGCCTCGTATCTGATGCGGTCCTGTAAACTATAATTCATTTCCAGAGACACGCTCCCAGGCCAAGACGGCAGTCACACACAGACTGAGCGCGGCGCGATCTTTCAAAACTGGCGACGATCAAAGAAGAGCGGATTTGAGTCTTTTGTAAGAACGCAATAAGAGCGAATGTAGGTTAAAATAAAATCGACCATTATCATTGATGGCATGAAAGACAGGATAAGGGAGATCTTTTGTAATTCTTTCAGATAAGAATTATGATACCGTAAAAGACTTTTCATTTTTTTTGTATTGGTTGTGAAAGGTGTGTGCTAAGTATAACGTGAATTGAAAACAAGAAAACAATAAGAAATATTAACACATAAAATAATGTTCAATGCCACAGATAAACGGTGAAATTATTTGACGATTTTTTCTGGTACTTGTTCTACCGTCAAAAGTTCTGCCAATTGAGAATTTGTCATGTATGTTAATCTAATCTCGTAATAATCGTACTTTATGTGCTGCCCCACCGATCATCCGATTGCAACACAACTTTGACAAACTTTTTGCTTGCACTTCCGGGAAGGTTATAAGCATATTAAAATTAACTTAAAGTAAGTCTTATATATATAAGTCAATGTTTTTATATCTGCCATACAGCTCATTTTGACAACGTATGCTTGGACTTGCGCGAAGGTTATAGCACAATAAACTTATAGTAGGTGGTGCGCGTGTCGTACCATAGAAAATCGGCAGCAAACGTCAAACAGATATAAAAAGAAAACATGCACTTCAATAAACACAATTAAAACACTAACACTTTCTTTCTTTGAATGGAATTGCAACGCTTGCCGGAAGCCGGCAAGTAGTATGTAAAAAATACTAAAAAAAATTTTTTTCAATGCAAAATTAATAAGTTAAAAGAAAAATATTTCACAATCCATTTATTAGTTGGGTTAATTAATCAGTATTTTGGTAAGATGATGAATTGTTAAAAGTAATGTTCAATGATAAAAATATACTTATATCATCAAAGTATTATATGAGTGACTTTTTTGTGTTTAATTACCAGTTTGCCATCTGTAATTCGTATTTTAATAAAAAATATTTTTACAATAATAAATAGTTAAAAATATCAAGTGAGAGTACTTGATGGAACTTTGATATGTAAATCAAATAGGTGACAAAAAGTATTTTTGCGTTGTATTTGACAAAAATTAGTTTTACCAACATTACTGTTAACCGCTTTAATGTTATCTGGTTCACCGTATAGGTTATTCGGGTTGTGCCGTCATCGCCAGTTGCCATTCTCGCAGACAAGATCGAACATTTTTCGCACTGTCTTTCACTTAAACACTTGTAGTCTTCGAAAGTCATTAGAGCTAAGCGTTTTCATCAATACAGATTTAAAGACAGTCAATTGTCACAGTTTATTAACCCATATCCTAATGAGTGGCACTGGCAGATCGGTAAAAATTAATAAATATTAAGATTTTATATTTATTTTAGTAAAATAACATATCGAGGCTACAGCTTACCCTCAAAACTCAAAAATTTGCTGTTTAACAACATATTTCAGGTACCTTGTACCTTTGTTTTTTTGTTGTACAAAATTTTATATCGGGAATACAGAAAAAACACTGAATACCAGATTATCAGAACACATGGCAGCTTTCAGAATGAAAAAAGACACGTCTACTTTTGCAAATCACTTAATTTCGGAAAGACACGTGTTCAATCAGGAACATGGGATAACAATGTAACACCCAAATACGGACGCTCATAAGCTCTTTTTCCAGGGAATTTTAGAAATAAACAGAGCGCAATTAAACAGCTTTCTGATTTTTAATGAAATACTAAACATGCCGGGATCTTCACTCCTATACCATATATAAATATAATCATAAAACCTTTTTCGACAAACAAATAAATATAATTCTTAAAACCACTCACTACTCAAATATGTGGGCATTCCCACGAGCTTATCCTTTTCGCCAGCAATGGCTTGAAGCTCGGTGATACATTTATTTATTATATAAACACGAAACATTCATTTACTGAGCGTCAGTCAAGTTCATCCGTGCACTTGAACGCTCGAGTATGCCGAAAGTCGAATCCCGGGTCAATAGTGATAAAATCTGTGCGAATGTACATAATTTGAACGATTCAAATTTAATATTGAAATTTCACCAAGCGCCTTCAGTCGAAAAATTAAATTATAATTATGTAGATGAAGATTTTAATATAGGTATTGGTAAAAGTAAATATGATACGGTTCTATTCATGTAGTAAATACCTAACAATCTTTAGATCTATTTCGATGGCTATTTTAGATTATGGTCGGTACGTCATCAGTTACAAACCTTCTCGATAGAATGATGCTTGAACCGCTATAATATTATCTCCACGGTTCTAACAAAGCGGGGAGCCAATAAATCTGTCAAAGAGTTTTCTGTAAGCTGCCAGTATAAAGTAAAATGAATATGGGGGCATGTTAGCGTACCTTTAAAATATAATAAAATATTCCCAAGGCACGTACCTAAAATGCAAGGGTGCTAAAAAATATACATGAATATTCAGAAAGACATAACTCACCATGTAAGTATCAACTGTATAACAAATGAATTGGCATTGAATTGCACTATAATAAGGTAAAAAATGGAAACTTACTGACACATGATTCTTTTTTCGCACGAATTCTAAGAAATCGAAACAATATTTTTGTTAATGCAACAAACACATTTATTTAATTAATTAACATTGTGCAAGGTTGACAAATTATAAATTTAAAACTTTTACAATGGAGAAAAAAAAATAGTATAATTTAATATTAAAAGCAGTAAAAAAAAAGTGGCAAGGAAGTCAACTGAGTAAGCTCCGACGAACTCTACTTTAATACATAAAAAATAGTATTCGTCGGAAATCACCCACGTCTACGTGGAATATGTCGACGTCCGAAGCAATATTGTTGAACACCGTTAAAGCTCTCCCCAGTGGCATCCCCATTGGCAGGCTGGTTCTACACCCCGAGAGAACAAACAATTCATGTCCGCGATTTCTTAAAAAATAATCAGGAACATTTAGATTCACATTCTCAAGAATGGTGGAATTCTCATTTTGGCCTCGTATAAGTCGAAAGAAATATATGGCCACATACATTTCTCTTAATCTTAATCTGACTGTTTTACTTTTAAAAGCTTTATAAAAATAATGATAAGTAATTATTATCATTTTGAGTGTCTGAAAACTGTTCATTATAAAATTAATGTAATCAAAATTAATAATCATGCCAATACGTTATATAACTTATTAGAAAAATAGTTTGTGTAAAGAAATGGAACATATTATTATCCATCATTATTTGTTATGAGTATCTTTTCGACGTGCTTTCTTTACATGGTGGTCTTTCGTGCAAAATAAAAGCCGTGTGTATTTATTATCCACAAGAATTACTAAGTATAGTTTATTTCTATATAATACCATCTTAAAATTCTTATGTTATTAAAATTTGAGTAAATATTTTTTTAAGATTTTAGTTTGATATTGTTTTTGATTATGTAAAAGGGTATATATTATTATATGAAAGCAGCATTTCACAGTGCCCCACCGAAAACAATTATGATTCTTCTCTGTAAATGTTCGCAATTGGTGAGTAGAGGGTATAATTTAAAATTAATTTTGCGGCAACGAAAGAATTGATGATATTACAATGCAGAGGTGGACTGTTGTGTCGGTAAAATTTAAGATATATTTAGATAGACGATAAGTGAATAAGAATTGAATACCACATAATGAAGAATTTTTTATTTATAAAAATCAAGCTATTCTTTTAACTGAATTCTATACACATTATTGTATTTTTTAAGAAAGATCGAGATAATCAGTTAGGAATGTGTAAAGAAAAATCTTAACCCTTATAAGACGTTATAATGAATATAATTTACCGATATTTTTATCTTATTCGAATGGTATACGACAAATAAAATAAAGAATACCAAAAAAATTATAATATAGATGAATTCGGCGGAAACTTTGTGAATGTTAATTTTAATATAAATTAAATCTAACAACGTTGTTATTCTATGAGTTATGTAAAAATTGTGACATGTAATAATTTTCCTTTTTAAAAATCACGTCTGACAAAATTTTGTAAGGTTGTTTACGAATAAACTAAAAAATGATTATAATTCTTAACTTGCAAATTAAAAAATAGGAGTTCGGAATTTTTCTTTTCTCTTAGACGGGAAAAAAGAGATATATAAATACAAACAATACAATTGTTTATTACAAATCAACTACTTGTATGAAGAAAAGAAATTCATAGAAAATAAACTTGGCAATGGTTGGCCGCTATCCAGCAATGGGTTGCCAATACGTTAACAAAGAGCTCACTTAATCTTAATGCAATTCTCGATATGTTGGAGAAGTGGTGATTTTTTTGTCACTCCTATGCTATTATATTCAATACCTAAACAAGCAATCAATTTTTACTTAATACTCTTATAAAACGTAACAATATGCAATTTACCGTAAACTTATCAATCTAAATGGCTATAAATTTACTATTGTGTATACTGAAGCTGTCGTAGATAATATATAAGTCAGAAATTACAGTTATATACTAATTTGATGAAAGAATATTTTTTTTCTTAAATCAACAAGGGGCTCTATGAAAAATTGAGAACTTTACAATTATTTAAAAAAAATATGTATTTCTGATAACACATCAACACGAATGCAAACTTTACTCAAAAAAATGACTCACAAAAAATGTTGTACTTTTTATCCAAATTAAGAACTGACTTCGGCACTGACGAAATAAAATGGCGGGCATCAAGTGAAATAGAGCCAGTGGTTGAGTTGCGTGAGGCAAGCCGCTACTGTCGACTCTCGAGCGGTTCTTAACGTTTCAAGAAGAAGGAAAGGGCGCCTCGTGATTGGATTTTATCAAACACAGTCAAATTAACAGATAATATTTTTAACAAGAAAAGTTTTCGGTCACACAAATTTACTTAACGGCCTAATAAGATGACGGTTAAAACTAATTGAGCTGCAGGCAATGTTATCTATATAACCGAGCAAAGAAGAAATACCATTTTTTATTGTCGTAAATTTTGACATATTTTTTAAAATCACTTTTAGGGTGTTTACTGTCAATTATGTGTGGAAAGGCACTAATAACTAAAACAATTTTAATAGTTTTCTTTTCAAATATATTGTTTTTAATTTTGATGTATAAAAACATTTATGTCAATCACTTAATAAAATAACCATTTATTCAACATTGATCTTGAATAAACTTAAGACTTCAAAGAAAGAAATGAATTCATTTTTATTTCAGTTTTCATGACGGATATCTTGTAGAATTCCTAAATGGATCATCATTCTGACTTAGTGGATTTTTATGCGCCATGGATCAATAGCTGACATATTTTTACACATTTTTTTAAAGGCATGTCTGCTCTCAATATGAAGCATGTGGTCTAATAATAGAGATTAAATATCTTAACATAAGTTTTTCTACGGGAACTGCTTGTAACAGGGTAGAAAGGATACGGGTAGTTCTAAATAGTGTTTAACTCTAGCTACACCCTGTTATTTTAGAACTGGATGGTAGGGATTTTTTATAAATTACTAACACCCATGCATTCGAACAAAAATCGATAAAAATGCTGTTCGTAATGAGTTTTCAATCACGAAAGCTGACGAGATTGACGGCTGACTTGAAAACAAATTAATATAGAATAAAAAATATTATTACTTAAAATTTAATAATTACAATTTACAAGTCTTGGATTTTTTTTTGAGTTGTTTAAATAACAATATTTGCACTATTGCTATTCCAACATAAAAAATAGTGTAGCAGTTGGTACATAAGATAATAAAGTAATAAAATTATTATTCAAATGCATACGATGATTATGTGATCTGAAGCCATTGTGCATGTCGGCGCCTCTGCGCCTGCGCATTTTCCGTTGATCCATAGATCATTTTTGGATCTATGATCCGCAGATTTATGGGGCATGCGCGATCGTAATGATGTTTTGTTAATGGAGTTTTTGTAATATATAGACGCAATAACATAAAGGTACCAGTCATCGGCTTGGGAGCGGCCTTCCATACTTTTGTTCTGAGGAGACTCGTTTATTTTTACCATGCACTATGGTAGGTATTGGCAGTGACGTAGTTGCATGCATTTTAATAAGGTAACAGTAGTACATCTGACTTTCGCTTAACACGAGGGTTACGTTTTAGGAACTACAATTAATTGACAGACAAGACAAAATATAAAATAAAACTACATAATACATAAAAATCAACATAAAAAATCAAGAAATAAAATAGTAAAATTTTACAAACAGTTCACAAATACTATCACTAAAATTTAAAAATCAATAATTATTATTGACGAGTGGTTTTCACAATAAGCTACGATTATTATTAATAATAATAAATCAATAGATCAAAAGGGTCATCAATTCTGGAGCCTGTCAATATTAATAAAACTCTTAGCCTACATACAATTTATTTTTCAATAATTATAATTTAATATGTTTTTCAATGTTACGTATACTGTTAATTCTTTTTATAAAAACACTATATTAACAAATAACAAATCTCCAAATTTTTATGTAACGATCTGGATTGGTCTCCCTCACTACATTAAATTGTTTTATAAGTATAAAAAAAATATTGCTAAATTTTTATAAATATAAGTATTAAGTAAGTACGTAATTGTATATTTTTTCATAATGTATTCACAAATGTATAAAATATATTATTTTACAAAATTTTAATCGTTCAAATTATAAACATTCACTCAAGTTTGGTCACTAACGACCTGGATTTCGCATATCGGCATCCTTAGGCGTTCAAGTACACGGATGAACTTGAGCTGACGTTTAGTAACTAAATGTATCACTAAGTTGAAAGCTATTGATGGCGAAATAGATTAACTTTACTAATAACGTTCAATTACGGTTTTTTTGTTGATGCTGTAGGTGAGAGATTAATTTTAACTAACTATCGAGTATTTTAATTATTTTCGCTCATCCTACACGTTTTAATCAGCGAATGAAAACAATTGTTAATTGATCAGTTAACGTTGTATAGATTTGTAAAAAAACTGACGAATGTTTATTATGTTCATGTCTTTCCTCTGACGCTAAAATGTTTAAGTATAATATAATTTTGACATTGATTTCAATTAATTTTGATTACTTATTTCATGAATGTTATTTCAAAGTTAGTATGTTTTTATATATAATATAATATATGGAGGTATGCGTATTGGTTTAAAATGTAACAAATAATATTTTCATATGCTATGTGAATATGACTCTCATATTAATTATCTATGAGAATAAGCAAGCCACTGTCAGATAGATGCAATAATATCTAGCCATTAAATTTTAAAACCATAGGAGTGTTTCGTCAGTAGAATTGATGTTACATCGTGCAGTTGAAGCGTAAATCATTTTATTCTGTTGTTTGTTTTCAATTTGATGTATTGAATGTTTTATATCGACTATTTGATAATGCATAAAAAATATATATAATAGCAATGTTTGTAGAAGTAAGTCGTTTAAATCAAAAATAAAAAAAAATATCTTTAATCATGCAAGTGGTAAGTTATGGCTTGTATTTATCCAATCAGTATTTATACATAATAGATTAGTAGTTAGTATTTACACTATCAAACCTAATCTAACATGCTTTTAAAATAACGGCTATTGACTAAATTTAACAAAAAAACTGTTGACTTTTCTATGTATATGTTGTCATGGTACTTTTTAAATATTTGGTATTACAATTAATGCCAATGCGCCAAACATTTTAAAGTTGAAAGATCATACGAGAAAAACTCGATGAGAATCTATTGTAAGTCACACGAGATCAAGTCGATGTAATTTGACATCACAAAAACCCACGTCTTAGGTCTCAAATTTAAATTGAAAAATCTTAATTTGACATTGAAATTTCCGATAATTGAACCCAGACCCACCTAGACCACAGCGGGCGACATATTATACTATTTAAAATGACTAAATATTAGATTTACATAGAGGCCGATTATCCTATAATCGAATGAAAAGCAAGCTTGTGGCCGCCAAATCTAAAGGGCCTCAGATATGGCTTATATTATGTAACCAGACATTATCAAAAAAAAAATATTAATATTTTAGGTAAGTGTGAAAAATAAGTCTTAACATTTTTGGTAGCTGAAACATGGTTTTTTGACTAAAGTATATCTTAATTTATACTTGGTAACATAATATCATCCAGTTCTCATAAATAAATATTATGCTGAGAACTTCTGACATGCTCTGTATTGTGTAAAGACGTGATTGACAAAAACATATTAACATTATGAATGACCGGTTTATAAAGTTAATGATTTGATATTGTCGAAATTTGAATACACGAACAAAACATTTAATTAATGTGTTTATGATAAAGAATTGATTTCCTTTTATAAAAATAGTTAGGTAAGATAAAAGTGCGTCGATGTTGTGTGCGTGTTTTCATACGTGTGTGTGTGCGGCAGGTAGACAAATACTACTAATACCTACCTGAATGTGTCGGCATACCGCATATTGTAAAACAGGCGTAGTAAATTATCGGGTCGCTTAAAAGCATACGTAAACAATTATACATTTAGGATAATATCGTTGATTGTATGACATGTACACAGTGCTTTTCTTTCCATGTAACGCGGTGGAACAGCATTCCGGCACCTTTTTTTCCGGAGTTTTAATGTCTTATCAATATCCGAAAAATTCAAACGAAATGGGTCATATTCTTAATTCTATAAACGTAGAGGTTAAGGTTCTATTGAAAAGCGTGGGAGTTATATTTGTATTGTTTCCCACCATTCTAATAAACGGGGCAAAGCGAGAACGACTATTTAACCACTGGTCCTGTCTAGGGTATCCAATCCCGGAGCCTTTTTCCAATCCCGGATTTTGGGATTGATTTATTTTGAATCCCGGGATCCCGGAATCCCGGGATTGAGATTTTCTCACCGAGGAATTTGAAATCCTCAATTTGCTACTTTTTCCCGGAATCTCACGGAAACTCGTTTTTTTTTTTTTAGCTCACCGAGGAATTTGAAATCTCCAATTTGCCAATTTCGTGTAAATTTCGAGAATTTCCTCAAAATTTGTCAATCCCGAAATCCCGGGATCGCGGCCATCTCAATCCAGGCATTTCGGGATCAGATAATTGAACGGGATCCCGGGATTGGATGCCCTAGTCCTGTCGTAATTATATCTTTCTATCCTTAATCACATTAAAAAAACAGTTCTCGAAAAAAAGTTCTTTCGAGATACCTGCATATGCTCCAAATTGGAAACGGGCATGGTATAGAAAACAAGTTTTGGTAAAATGCTTGACAAGAATAGAGTTCCGCCACCTCTTTTTTTAAAGGCACTGCATGTACATTGCATCATTAATGGCTTATAATTGAAAAATAATCCGATTCTAATTTTGCTAGTAAAAATAAAATTAATTAAATTGATAAGTGACAGTAAAAAAAATACTAATTTAGTGAAAGAATCGACGACAGTTTTATATAAAGAATGCAATAAAACATATAATGTAGAAAACTGATATATTGTATTTGAATATGTAACGAAAGAAATTCCAGCCAAATATATACGTAATGTGTTATTGAAAAAGTTTTGAATAGTGTAAAATGTCAACACCCGTTTGAAAGACATTATATTAATTACAGCAATAAAAGCAAAATTAAAATAATTTATAAAATTCAAGAAAATGGTTTCACTCAGCAAATAAGATTGCCAACTGAAGCAAGCACTACTGAACAGTTGGATGAAAATAAAAATATAATAAATTAGAAACAGTATTTATGTAAACTTATGTACATATTCTTACATATAAAAAAAAATCTACCTTATATTTTTCTATTCGATTGGTTTGTACATTTCCTGCCGATTTTACATTTTTTTTTTCTCTTTCACAATAATTCCACCCAATTGAGGAACGGAAATCATGTATCTATAGTGCACTCTATTGACTGACGTTCTGGCTGGCATCACTTTTGAATTATGAACTAATGATTCCACTAGCCCATAAAGAGCACCAAACAGTGATTTTTTAGAAGTTACGGCGTCCCAATAATGGTTTGTGGTTTTTATTCACTCCAAATAGAGAAATTTTGTTTATTGACATAGAAATTCAACCAAAATGAGCCCTTTAAAAAAAACGTTTTTAAACAAAAAAAATAGCATAATATGTATGAGTTGTTCTAGCGTTAAGTCTTTTTATTGTAAAAATGTACAAAACTAAGCACAAATCAGCGGTTAGCTGTCAAATTGAATGTCACTGAAAGTCGTGTTGTTAATTTCGTAAAAAAATAAATATATATTGTGTCAAAAATCAGTTGAGGGTTTCTGACTTGAAGTTGCACCGCCAGCCGCAAGAGGTGGCTACCTACCTTTCGATATGTTTTTATATTAAAATGTTTTTGTTAAGTGATTTGTTAGCGGGCTTTCATGTTTTTATGATTGGTGCCCTGAGCTTGGCGCTTGACTACAGGGCGTCCACAAAAAATAAAATTAATCGATTTATTTTAATCAAATATATCAGGGTCGAGAGAGGCAAGTATTACAATGATTTCTTTGCGATGTATATATGTAAAATTATAATAGTTTAAAGGATCAATTGTAAATGATATATATAATATAAAGTATATTATAAAATGATTATTTTTTATTTGAATATTAACAAGATTACAGCTGACGAAGGAAAAGTAAAACATAAATTGTCGTTTATCATTACCTACTGTATTAATTTAAAAAATAAGTATTGTATGAAAATATATAACTTGCTATTAATAAGTAATGATAATTGTAATTATATTTCGTGTCATAATTTTCGCACGATGCAATTTAATATTATTAAAACTGGTGTATAATTGAGCTGCTGCGTAATACATTAGAAAATTTAATGAAATTTTTATTTTCTAACGCAGCCATACTCAACATGCAGCCCGTTCAGCTTTTATGTGTGACCCAAAACAATCAGTCAACTGGTACTTTTTCAAACATATGGTATTTTCCTCAAAATGTTTTTTTGTTGTGTCAATGCAAAGCTTTTGTAACTTACTGTAAAGCTGCGTGTGCGTTTGCTTATTTTAAATTTTATATATTATAAACATTTTTTAAAAAAAAAAAAACTTTTATTTTGACATCACTATATTATGTATAGCTTGCGGTATATTTTCGTATTTATATTAATATATTGTCACCCATGTAATGCAGTAAAAATCGTTTAGTATGACTGGTCTTATAATGTTTAAAAAAATATTTTTATCTTCGTCATTATAGTCAATATTTAGTAAGTATAGGTCAAATTATTTCATAAATGTCTTAAGACGGTAAAGAAAGATCATCAGTTTCTTTTTGGAACTGTTAACCGCATTTGACAATACTTCATTGATTATTTTTTAAATTAAATAAATGGGTTTATAATTTTGTAGTTTTTTATTACCTACCTACCTACCTTCGTAAGGCAGGTGTGTAACTATATGGCTAAACCACCCTTCACAGTAGCCGCAAGAGAGCTGTAACTCACGCTTAAACTTAATTTGTGAATCTGTACAGAATACGTTTTTAAATAATATGTGAAATATTTACAGTGAAAAATAAATAAATTTAATTAAAATTTAAGATTAATTTAATTATCGATACAGTAAGAGTAGTTGCGTGACGGATAAATATATTGCACCCCCAGTATAAAACAGTCATATGTTTGAATTTGTTATTTTCCATGAAATATGTTTGAAGTTTTAAACAATTTGTTGTAAATCCAAAATAAGTCTTTGTGAATTTACTGTTTTGAATTGCTTACTTGTGAAAATATCAGGGCTGTGGAGTCGTGTAAAAAAACGACTACGACTCCGAAGAAATTTGTCAATAATTAACTTATATTTATGTATTCCATCAGATCATATTTAGTCAGCCAAGCATGCAATGTCAACACTATGGACTATTGTGGTTTGAATACACATCATTAAATATACATTTTTTAAAATGTTTCGAGCCGCTCATTTACACGACTCCCTACAGCCTTGAAAAATATTATTGCAATAGTTTTTTTTTAAATATCAACGATAGTATTTTTGCGAAATATGTTTAAAATGGATTAAATGAACTATTGAGTTCAAGATAAGAACATTTTTTAAACAAATGTGGCAAAGAATCACGAATCTAGTGATATAACTAAAAATGACAAACTTTCCTGCGATTGTGATATGGTAACACGTATTTGTATATAATTTCGTACGATACGTGACAATTTCTTTAGTTTATTGAACGTAGATATGAGAGCATACTATGGTGTATAAGTGTAGGAAGGGCGCGTGAATTAGGCAAGGGGGTGGCTCATTTTGGGTGGGCAACTAGCAGTCCCAACAACAAGGGCAGATGAAACAATGACAAGGAGGCAACTGCTAAAATTAAAGTCGTTAAAACAGACCCTCCTCGGAATGGACAATTAAGCCAAATTAACAAATGTTTATTCAGGAATAAGAACGCAGATTCAGTGGCGCACTATTGGTCTTGAAAATAGCTGAGTATTCAGAATCAAATACCCAATGATTCTAAAAGCATAGATGATTTATATGTCTTTGATACCAGTGCTACTACTACATGTTAGAACCACGAAGTGATCTTTATTATTATTTGAAATTATTTTTTAATTTCACTCCCTTGTCATAGATAAATATATGAGCTATGATCTAAACAAGGGTTCGATATTGGCCCTGCGAATACTTGAACCTGGAACACAAAGGTGAGCTTTTATTGCTTGGCTTGACAATTATGATGGCATTAATCAATCTTCAATCAGACTCATCGTCTGTTGAAAAATTATAATTTTTTCAAATGATTCTTTAAAAAGTATAACAAATCTCATAATATTACATACATATACAAAAGAGTAAGACACTTTTAAATTACAAAAAAAACTTTTTCCTTTATAATTCAATAAAAATCATTAATTTCTAAAATTAATGAACGTAATTAATAATCACGAGAAAAATTAATACAGTACCATCAAACATAAGATTCCCACGATCCTGCAAGAATCTATAATAATAGAAAAAGTATGCCATGATATATAACATTTGATTTGATTATATGACGTGAGAAATTCATTATTGTCGGGTCAATAGCAATAAGGTCAGTATCGTTGGCTTCCATGCCGGATCTCACGGTTTCAAATCCCAGTACGAACAAAAGCATGGATGTGTGTGATGTTTAAAAATTTCCCCCCATTATTCATGTCTTAAAATAACGGAGTGTAGCAAGTGCGATTAGCCAACCACTAGTCCTATCCTAGCCCAATCCTTTCTATATCTATCTACTCTCTTCGAAAAGTTGAGGAACTGAGCACGTAACAAGCAGTTTTTGTAGAAAAAAAATTATGTTGAGATACCTCCTTTAGGAGGCCATATGCTACACATTTTAAAAAAAAACATTATTGTGAGGTTAATAATATAAATGTAAACATTTTCCTAATGTGTGACAAAATGTAAAGAAAACTATTTCGGCATCACGTTTTCATTAGGATTTATTCAGGTCCCGAGGATGACTGACATTGAAATAACTGTATATTTTAACGAGACAGTAATTTATGAAACCATAATAATAAACTTTGTTTTCCTATAAATTATACTTTCATATCGCCTTTAAGCACGCATATTGTACTTAGTTTTAAACTACATATGACAAAAAATGTCATTTTGAGATAATCATATTTTAAAAATTCGCACTGTCTTAAACGTGATTCTTTGAAATACACGATTTTAATTTGCTTGCCATTTTAACTCAATACCTTCGCTGTAACTAAAATTTTATTTTGTCTAGAATAATTATCTAACCAAAATTTCTCATTATTATTTAGATATTCCTTTTTCAAGTAATGGGAATAACTTCATTTGTGAAAATTATTGAGAAAGTACTTGGTAATACTTTTAACCTCTCTGTGTTATTAACTCAATTTATTTTAGCTTTTAACATTTTAAAAATAAATGTTGGATAATAAATATTATTTTATTATTATTATACCTATGTGAAATATTTCCGGGCCACCACTGCAGTGGTCCAATATAAAACAGCTACTCTTTCCCAAGTTGGCAACGCTTTTGGAAACCAAATGATGATTCGACTATATTGATTAAACATTAGAGTTTACTTTTTGTTAATTAAAATAAACATTTGAAATGCAAAATCTTTATCTTTTACCTACCTCAAATAGGTAAATAGGCAGGTAGATGAAAGAGGGGCATGTGATTAAATAGCGCTAGAACAGGAACGCGGCATACCTACGTATTTGTAAATTTGAATACTTATCTAATTTATTAATTAGATTTTAGAAGGTAGTATAAGTTTCATCTGTTTTGGTTAGGTGCTAACAATATAATTACATATTACAATGGTTTCGTGAATTCAGTATTTTTAAAAATCATAGCTTATCATGTTGCGCTACCGCTGTGCTGCAGCACACTAGTGTGCTGTGAGTCGATGCGAGGTGTGCCGTGAAGGATGGCTTCAAATAATTTGTATTTAATATTCAATACGTGAGCAACAGGCTGGCATAGTCTCAAAGCTGTTTATGGTATACTGTGGAAGGGGTGTTTTTTTTTTATCACTCTTATACAGCGGTGGACTGCCAAAATGTTAACAAGGGGCTCGGTTAAACTGAGAGCTATTCGCTGTGTTCGGAGAAGAGGTTTTTATTTATCACTCTTATATGATGATTCGCAATAATTATGAAAGCAATCGAATATTACTTAATACGCTTTTACTATGTAAAAATATACTGCTAAGTAAGCTCCCGAAAAAATATATAATAATTCAAGAGAAATTTCCTAATGCAACAAAGTCTTTTTTTCATAATCAATATAAACCATACACCGCAATTACTGTTGATCTGAGAACATTTTTTTTTTATTTTGACAAGGGGCTCGCCGGCCTTAGTAAAAATTTAAAAAAGCCTCGCGCGAGCCTCTACGAGCGCCCTCCAGCCCACCCCTGCTCTTATAAATACAACGCAATAACTATTTCAATAGCTTTAACAATCAAATTTAATATCTCACATTGTTAGAAGAGTTCCAAAATTGGTTCAGAAATTGGTAAGTCCTTTTTCTCTCTCCGATTTCATGTTTCAATTAATCTTACACTTAAACCGTCGTATATAAATTATTTGTTATAAATTTCAATACGGTACTGATTGCATATAAGAATATTATTCTGTCATTCTAATAAGGAGCTCAACGGCCCAAATCAAATTTAACAAGGTGATTTCGCGATATCCTTAAATTGAGCCGACCCCTGCTCTTACACGTATAAAAAACATAATCTAATAAATGCGTTGAATCTTATATTTTTTTTACTCGTGATGTGCTGTGGACAATTTTGGTGTGCCGTGGAATAGAAAAGGTTGCGAAGCTCTGGTCAAGAAACGAAAATAGTTGAAGATTTTATTTTCGATAAATTATTGTATTTGCTTTAATTAAAGATACGATGACGGTCCACGACGAAAAAAACCTACTTGACAGAAATGTCTATATGCATGGTTGGTGAGACAAAGGCCATCCAAATACCCGTCCAATTGCAATACCCGGTTCTGGGTAATTTTCATCAACGACCCAGAGTTCAAATTATAATATAACAAGTACAGTGAAACCCCGATTCTACGTTTTCCAAGGGACCGGAAAAAATCAACGAATAATGCGGGAAACCGATAATGCGGGAAATCTTCAAATAATACCAAAAAGTGTTTAATTTTCAACCAAATCATATATTAATTCACTTTTTAATTAAAGAATATATAAATTTATTCTTTAATTGCTTAATTAATAAATACTAAGTTGCCTATTCGCAGTTGGGTACTTACATTTTGACAGACACCCACCCTTCAAACACCCGTACTTTTCTAAGTTTTTTTGCTATATAACTTTTTTTCAACGCCTTGAATTGTTTTCAGTTTCTCAGCAAGAGTTCTAGTTTTCTTTATTTAGGCGTTTTAGTTTTGACTTTTGAGTTGGAAAAATTCGCGCAACCAGATGCAATGTAAGACGATTTATGAGTTAAAAAGAAATTATCAACAAAAATAGTCAATCGGGATCGTAATTAGGACAGGATGATAATATTTAGATGATAGATCGAAGAAATCGGTAAATCGGGGAATGATTAACGTGGAATTATTAAACGTTGTCATTACGAAGTCGAGTAAAAAATAAACGATCCATGCAAAAAAACGAAGATAGCGAGAACGGAAGATCGTGGTTCCACTGAAAAAAACGCAAAAGGAAACAAGGCAAGACTATTTATAAGAAATATTCAACGAAAACGGTCAATCGGGATAATATTTGTGACGGGACCAAAATATTTAAACGATAGATCGAGGAAAACGGTAAATCGGGGAACGATTAATGCGGGATTATTTAACATTGTTCTTATGGGTGTTTGGCCGGGACTGTGAAAAATAAACGATTAATGCGGGAAAACGAACAATGCGAGAACGGTAGATCGGGGTTCCACTGTATATGTATAATATTGTATATGTACATATGACGATTAAAAAAATATATATATGAAAAGGGAAAGGAAAATTAATGATATTTATTGTATCTTAGTGGGGCGTCGAGAGAAATCAAAATGTGACTTAGGAATCAACAAAAAAAATTCACAAGCAATGCTTCCGGAGATTTTTTAATGTTGTGTGTCGCATTTGTATCGCTCTGTATTCAGAAATACTATTTTAATATAAAAAAAAAAAATATTTTAAATTTCCATTCAGTTGCCTATATAAAATTTAGGCCATTCCTTGGATTGCGTTTATTTTTTTTAATTAAAAAAATTTGAAGGGCGATCGTAGGTCACCAATCCGACCCTGATTTATTTTATCGTACATTAAAATCTGTTATAAAAAATATAAACGTAATAGATTGTATAAAATATGATGCGAGCGACTGTGGTGGTAAAACTATAAGGTGGTAGTGTTCTAAATACCATGACAACTGACTACTGGCATGATTTCAATCTAAGCGTGAGCGTCTCAAAAAAAGTAAGACCCTAACAAAACGATCGTTATGATTTGTGGACCCCGTCGCCCTCCCTCCCGGCCCTTAATCCGTTCACCAGGCATACACGTAAAGAAAAAGCACCAACATATACAAACGGCTTGTATCAATAAATTATTTAACGTTTTGTATAGCGGCTAATGTCAATTATTTTAAGCGATGGCAGCCGTAAGTACAACTATTAACAAGCCGCGCCCATTGGGGGCGGCGCTCGGCTCGCCCGGCCGGTGCTGCCACCTCACGGATGCATTCACCGCGTCAGAAAAAAAGTTAGGTTATGTCGTAGCAACAACGTGGGTTATATGAAAATTTTCGAATAATAAGCGTTCTGAAATCAAAGGTGCGTGTATTTTATGACTTTATTACAGTAGGAATATAATTGACATGTTGTACTATCGTTTCAAAAGCTATACCGATATTTTGCTACAGACGCTAGGAGAACTGTCAAATTTGTTGAATTTGAGTTATTGTATGGTTAATTTAGTTTATAAAGTAAAACCAATTATAGATGGTAATAGAGTGAGTGAAAATTATCAAAATATATACTTACAATGCTCAGTATTGAAGAAAAAAATGATGAAATCGTAAAAAAATGCCCATTGTCAAACGTATCACTTCACTAATTCAACTTTACTTCGGACGTTCGTAGCTGTGTATAAGCGAACAGCCGAGCAAAGCCGATAAGGTTCGGAGTCCGGCCCATCGGCGGGTCGCGTTTTGGCTACGCCCCCCGACCGCATCGTTCCATCTGTCGCTAGATGGCTCTGGAGCGGAGAAAGCGCGCCAACATTCCGGATGAGTTTTCCCGCCACGGGCCGAAACGCAGCGGAGACGCCCGACGACCGGAGTGTCCGGTGATTGCGCCGCGGAACAATTCACCCGTCGCCGGGACGTCAGTCAGCGTCCGGCAGGCCGGCTTCTTGGGTGTGCGTCGCGACGCCTCTGCTATCCCTAACCCACTATTAGCCGAGCCATCAAAGCTACCGTTGCTTGATAATAATAATTAACAAAAAAAAACAATACCTTGATAACTTCCACCGAATGAGCACATAACTTTGTCTTCCGAGTGTTATCTTCTTCTTATTTATTTCTTTAAAATTAAACAACAAAAAAAACTTTTCTTAAGCACATAAAAGTTTCCAAAAAAAAATACGAAACTGAATGAAAAATTTCGGATGACATAAGAATTATTTTAACGCAAAATATAAATAAAATAAAATGATGTGTTTTGCAGTGTGAAAACTTGTATGAAAGTTGTGATACGTATGAATTTTAATAATTGTTTTGTTTCATCAACGGCAGATTCTCAACACTCAATCTGTCATATTATTGAACAATCTCTTGCCAGCTTATAGACAAAAAAATATTCTAGAAACAAAACAGTGATACCTAAACAATGTTTATGTACTGTACGCTAATAAAACATATTTAAATATTAGAAAGCATTTAGAATGAATGATTTATTTACAAACGTGTGTTGATGAAAAAAATAAAAAGTAAACGATACCTACCTGTACCCAATCAATAAATTTGTATACGATTGTGCAATATCTTTTTTTTTACATTTTTAAAAAAGTTTACAACAATTCGATAAATGTAATTAATTAATTAATTGGATGAATAATAAATTAAGATTTAAGTGTCCATACATAATTATACTAAACGTTTTAATTATTTTATTAAACATTTTAAATTATTATGATGTACCTACTTTACATACCAACATTATAAAAACAAAACAAAGGTTTTTTTGTGAATGCACATTTAAAAAAAAAGAGAGTGTAAAAAGTTTCATTCAATTTATCTTTGACAAGTGCCAATGCAGTGACAATTCTTTAAAACTTACTTTTTGGATAAAAGGTAAGATATTTTTATTTTACCTTTTCTTATCTTCGGTTATTTTTTTATTTTGTTAATTATCATAAGCTTCTGGGTACTTTTTTTTATCTTAGTATATTGTAATAGAAAGGTTTCTCTGAAAAAAGATGTTTCAATAATTTTTCATCAAATATCTAAATACAATAGTAATTAGTAAGTAAACATTTTTCTTTATGTATGTTATGTTATTTACCTAGATTGATTTGATAAATGTTAATAACCTAAAATAGCAGTGCAATAATTTGTCTTCAATAATTACCTAAAAGTAACAACTTATTGTAAATATTATAATGGAAACATATAAATAAAGCCTAGCTTTATCTTTAGGTAATATACGATTTATGTTAGTATTATTATAAATTTATTGAAATTTCATATTGTAACAAGACTTTAATGGAAATTGATGGAAATAAAATGGATAAGAATATTTTTATAACCTCAAATTCAACAATTTTAAAATACTTTAGGTAGCAATGTATTAAAAATTTAATTGATGTCTTTGCAAGAAATAAAATAGGTAAGCTATATTATAAAGTACAGATTAAACAAAAATGGAGCTTACATAATACAAATTATACTGCAGATAACTAATTATCATTCAAATTTAATTATAAACATCTGTCAGAGGTAAGTGTAAAGATATTTGATTAAAATACCCTTTAAAATGAAATACGTAAAAAAATGAAAGATGGGTTGGCTGTTTTTTCAAATATACCAGTTTTTAATGTAATATACCTTTATTTTTAATAAATAATTAATTATGAAATAAGTGAGTAAGTACCTAGGTAACTGTTAGATATAGGCAAGTATGATTATCATTAAAAAGTAAGTATTAAGAAAAACAGTTAAAATTTACTTTAAATGTTAATATACGATAATATTATCAGTACATATAATTAAAAAATTAACTAATCAAGTAGTAAAATATTTTTTTTCGCTTAATGGTAGGTTCTTTTTACTGGTGAAGTCAAGCTTTAGTAATAAAGGGATACTTTATGTAAGCCTTGACGTACTCAACCTTTAGCCTTATTAATAATAAAAATACTTGTTTAACGAGATGTTTGTAAATATTCCTTTTTTTGTATTGTATAGTTTAAATTTCGTTGGATTTCTTAAAATTCTGTTTTGAGACATGCTGTTTTTATTTAAAAAATAAACAATGATCATTATTTTTTTAGATATGTGTCATTGTTTATAGAAATATTCAATTAAAGAGAACAATTCAACATATTATAGTTGTAGGAATAATATGACGATGTCAATATGTCAGATTATATATAATACACAGAAATATTTTTTTAAATTTGGAATCTATCATTGTGATTTGACGTTGACCAAAACAAAATAGAACAAAACGAATGAATGTCAAATAAAATTACTGTCACTTTGACATGTCACATCATGTTTCCGAATTTGCGAGTGTGTAAACTGTAGACACATATTATTATTCGGTCGTATTTATTAACCTGTAACTCACCTGTCACCTATCATTTTGGAAAGTTCGCAGACAATTTGTTCCAAGACCAAAATAAATATGAAATCTGCCATTGTTTGAAGCGATTAATTAAATAAAATACAATAGATACAATTAATTTTTCGTGTGTAACTTATGCACGAAACTATTCAGTATTTTAATACATTACTTAAATGTAGTGATTAAAATCAAAATAACAAAGTCACACAAATTTGTGTTTTGACTTATACGTGTATTGAAATACAAACAAAGTGAACAACGTGGTGATGTAATAATTTACAATTATTGTAGGTGTATATTGAAATCCAAATAAAATTTTGTCCATGTTTTAGTAAATTGAAAATTAACTTTAAAGCAGTGTTTGTAATCCCCATATTATTTTTAAGAGCTACAAAATATTCCGGTAGAGTCGCTAGTATGATTTTTTTATCTGAAAATTTACAGTATAATATAGTTCGAAATAATAATTTACAAAATTGCTAGAAATATATTGACAACTCAAAAACCGGCCTTGAAAAACTTAAGTCTGTAACTGCATTTATTTTATTTCACTAATTTAATATATTTTTTTGCAAAATCTGAACTAAAGTTATTTAACGCGAACTGATTGTCAGTCAGTAGCTTAAATTCACTCTTACGATAACTTAAGGAAAGAAAGATGAGCTTAGAAAAGCGATGTCAAACACACGGCATGTCTTTTTTTAAATTTTATTTTGCATGGCGCGAATTGTCAGTTGAGCAATTTTATTATGATGATTGGTGTCAACTTATTTGTAGGTATGTATTTATATGTGCATGAACTGTTTATGTCATAGATATCAGATGTTTGTCGCCTGATGATGTAGGTATTCTGGTGGGTAGGTATCTTAACTCATTTTCCCAGACAAGGTTAAATATGACAACTGACACGGTTTGTCCATCAAAATTTTCTTACAGCATGATCTCCTTTCAGATGGAAATGTTTTGTTATACCCTTTCAAACATTCAAATATTTAAAAAAATACTTAATTAATATTTAAGAGACATTTGATTTCTGTTTACTACATATTACCACTGTTGAAAAAGACTTTATTAAATGACAGTAACAAAATGTTTAACTGTCAAAATATATTGCTTTGACTCGTAGTTTATAAAACGGTATTAAAACACAAATAGAAATGCAACACATTTTAAGCATAATAAAAATAGTTATTTTACTCAAAAACATTGATCATTTTTTACATGAATGCTCGAATAAGTAGAACACAATCCGAATTGTCATTTTCTGTGCAGAACTTCCATTATGATAAAGTATTATATTAGAGTATTTACTTCTAAAAATAGGTTTTGGTTGATAGGTATTTCGGCATCACGACATCGTCATGACTTTTTAAGAGGATCAAAGTTTATATTTATAACATACTTATATCTCATATGGTGGTACATTATAGACAAGTAAAAATACTTTAAAACAGGGCTTCCCAAACATATGAAGAAATGGAACACTTCGAAAATCTGGAAATGTTACCGGAACACAGCTTATTTTTAGGTCGGTTAATTCGTAATAGTAAAAATATTAAAAAAACATGTTATTACATCACTTATTGTTTATTAATCAATTTATTTTAATACATGTTACAAAAAATATTAGTAACAAAAGCTCTGTGATTGAAAATCTCCGCCTGTACCTAGATATTTGACGTTTAAACATCAATGGAGATTAAACATCACTCAATTTTAAATATGAAATAAATAAATATGAGTATATTACCATTCCAAATTTTCGCGGAACACTTATGTCAGTCCTACAGAACATAGTTTGAGAAGCCCTGCTTTAAAACATAGTTCTGAAGATAAGTGAAGCTGACAATATAGCTATCGATCAAATTTTATAATTCTAACATACTCAAAACATAAAACACTCTTTGGTACCAATTCGAACATTTATTAAATATGATAAGCACCGGTTTCGCTCAAAGTAAAAAAAAATGTTTTAACTTTCCATCAAGTATTGACAGTTCACACTTTAAATGTGAATTCTAATAGAAATAAATTCATTGATTTCATTCATTCATTATCACACGACTTTATCTGGGCATATAATTAACCTGATTTTAACTATTAATAACTGAAACAATTAGTTATAGGCAGGGGTGGGCTGGAGAGGGCTCGGGGGGCTCGCTCGAGCCCCTTGTTAAATTTTGGCGCTGCCGGCGAGCCCCTTGTTAAGATAAGAAAGTCATTCGTCTCAGATAAAATCAGAACCGAACTGCAATTTCTGTAGGTGATTAAAGTTTATTATGAAACAAGACTTGGTTGCCCTTTATTTTTTTTCAAAACTACACTGACTTCAGCTGCATAATAAAAGAGACCTTAGCTGACCACATGTGGCTCGTGGGCCACGGTTTATGCATCATCTATATAACATGGCTTGAAGGCATTATGTAGGAGATTTGCCGAGCCCCTTGTTAAGATATTAGCAGCCCACCACTGGTTATAAGTATATAATAATAAACACATTTTAATAATTACCTTCATTGTCATGGCAAAATAAATAACAAATATTTTGAGAAAGTCTATGACGAACATTTGTGCATTATATATATTTTTGCAATGCATTACGCAAAAATCGCAAAAATAATATCTGTCGAGCAATTAATGCGTATATTATGAATCAATTAATAAGTTTTCGAGGTAGATGTGTAAATTTGTAATGTCGATTCAACTTGTAGAATAAAATATTTCTGTAGAAATATAACTCGAGGCAGATTTTTTTTCAGCGTTATAATTTTTAACCAAAGCCGGTGACGATATATAAATATTGATTTCAAATATAAACTGTAATATTATAAATTTGTAATTAATTTAATATAACCGAAAGATTACCAAGTTTTTACTGAGAATAATTAAGACATCATTATATAAGATAGTTTATATTTAAATTTGAAATCAGACATGATTTCGTAAAAAAATAATTACTTTTTTTTTCGTAATCTCATTAATTATTCAAATATCTTCCTACGTGGGTACATAAATTGTAACGTTATTGCTTTGCTAATTGGTTAAAAATTAAATTAATTATTGCATCATGAATGTACAATTTTTAAATTTTGATTTTCAAAGCAAATTGTTATTAATAAATTATTCACATACAATATCTTCATTATTGGACAGATAACATTTTGGAAACAGGAGCGTTTAAAAATGATTTCGTTAACGTCAGTGGCTTAATTCTAATGAGTATTGCTTTACGTATACAAAATTATCTTAAAATATCTGAATTGTTGGTAAAAATACGATCGATTAACTTTCTTGAACTCGTCTGTAGTCTGTTCATATAGATACAATGCAATACAAGCCTTGATGGGTGAAATGAGCCAACTAAAAATTACAATGTCGTATTCACTTCGTGTTTTGGTAGAAAGCATATTTTTATTTTAAGGATATTGTAATGTGTATTAATTAACTGAGTAATTAACTTTCACTTTTTTCACTATTTCACTTTTACGACACTTTAAGACGTATAGAATATTACAACGTATTTTTTTATTATTATTCTAATATACCATTTGGCTCACTCCACTTCTAATGAGCTCATATAATCTTTGTATAAACGTTGCACAGATGATTTATCACTCAGAAATATCAATCAATCAATTGAATTCGTTAAAAATGAAATACCAATATGCTCAAAATTTAATAAATTCTATCTACTATTTCGTTATACTATATTGTTAATTAAAATATATATTTTATATTTGTAAATCATTCATTTTTGCATGTCCGCCACTATACTGATTTTTTTTTTGCAGACCACCAACTAGTAGCGGCCGGTCAACGTGGCATTTGATCAATGCACCCCTTCTATATGCAGGGATGGCTATATTTCATGAAATAATATTCTGAAATAACATTTATACCATTCCCTCATTTTAAATTCAATAAAATAAAATTTTAAATATTTAATAAATAATATAAAATATTTATTATATAATAAATACATATTATGTTTGAATATTATTTCATGAAATATAGCCGCCACTGCATATACAAGAGGCGCATTGATCGAATGAAATATTGACCGGCCGCCACTGCCACCAACTATCAACAGCGTACCGCGGGTTGGAAAACTCTGCATTATAAAAAAACAATAGTTTGACCAACGTTAATTGACTTCGAGCGAGACAAAAGTATATAAACACGGTGCTGAATTATTATACTATCAAATTCTCTCATTCTTAATAATAATGAACCTTTTTGTGAAATTACAAACGTTGCACCTTGTCCTGGTGATTGGGTATAATTTAAGCAAACGTTTCGATGTTTTCAAATGATACTCCGTATTTGGTATCTACATATATTCTAGGTTATTTTATATTGAATATGAATATTAAAAAAACACAATATTCTTTTGTACTGCTTCATCTATGACGAGGATTATCAACTGATTCAAAAATGTTATCTATACGAAACAAAATTAAATACAAAAAGTTGTAATAAACAATTGGTATTGAAAAGAATTTACGGTTCTGTTTTTTTAAATAAAAGTGGAAGTAGTAGAAAGAAATATTGCGTTTTTTTTAAATAATATTTTTTCAATAAGTATTGACAGTGAACGCACTAAAAGTGATTAAATATGAATTATATTTAAGCACCCATATGTTAAATGCAAATAATTATTTCGCAGAACAGCAATCATTTTTTTTGTTTGAGGATATTTATAGCTACCAAATGTTGAAAAAATACAATTGTTAAATAATAAATATTGTGTTGATTCGAGTTGTTCCTCAATTTGGTACCATTTATGAGGCATAAAACGAGCCAAAGACGGTCATTACCTGTTTATAGGCCACTAATATCCCAATTAAGAACAATAAAAGCCATGTCCCTATGTGTTTGTATGGGTGATATCGCTCTTTACAAAATTCTTTAATTGGCCATTCCCCAAACACCTTTTCGTTGTCATGCACGGGTTATGGTTTATTGCTACATATTTGACGAGTAAAAAATACCTTATATGGCCGAACATGCACAAGTACTAGTCAGGGGTGGGGTGGAAGGAGATTGGAGGGGCTCGCGCCAGGCCCTTGTTAAATTTTACTAAAGCTAGTGAGCCCTTTGTTAATTTAAGAGAAAATGATTTTCTCAGATCAAATTAATAGTCAAGATACTGACCCTACATGCAATAATTTACTGACCAAAAAACTGTATCTTTAGTACTGCATGCTGTATGCTGATTGGGTAACAGTGGCGTAACAGGGTTTAGTTGAATCGAGAGAAAAGAGTGGGCTAAAAAGTAGCATAATTCTTGACATACATAATTTAGCTCTAGAAAGGTGAAGTGAGCCAAGTTACTCTACAAGTCCCCAAGAAACATAAAAATGCTCTTAGCTAAGTAAATATACACTGCTATGTTGTCCATCAAAAATAAAAATATGCAATTCACCAAAACACCTTATAATGTCGCGATTACACTTTAACGTCCAACAAAAAATATTTTCTATTTTACTACTTGGCTCACTTTACCTCTCGAGAGCTCATATTATATATTATGTACATTCATTCCTCCTCCCCTCTCTTCTCTATCTAGCGCACGCACTATAGTGCATTGATCGCCTACAATCATAAAATGCTTATTAAACAATTATTGTTATTTAACTAAATAGAATAAAGTATTTTTAATCTTCCTTTAATTAATTGAGTGGAATACCATTTTTCTTCAAATGAGCACGAAGTATTCAAATTTGACGCTTTTTTAAATTTTAATAAGCCAAAGGGAAGAGTACCTATAGCATACCAAAGAAAAAAACGAAAAAATCGACCGAAATAAAAGCTAGGTAATGAAGGCATCAAATAAAAAACATAAAAAAAGACTACCGGAACAATATATTTTTACGAGTCGACAATTACCATGTCGGGCGAGCGCCGCTAGAGGCGCTGCCTTTTAATGTCCACCAACTTCTTGTTATCTTTATTTTTAGTGAAGGGATCTATCTACTACCTTCCTACAGAGGGTCAAGAAAATCTATGGAATGGAAAGTGTCTCTGATTTTAATTGCCATTACAAAAAAAACTATCTGTGACATGAAAGTGAGTAATTTTACCCAATCTATTATCACCCATGTATTTATTCTCGTGATAAATATTACATATATTTTTATGTTAAATATGTAATATTTAAAACACAGTTACACGATTAGTATTCAAACTTTTATTGATGTTTTTTTTTGCTCAGTGAATAAGCATTTACTATTAAGTTCACTTATATAAAAAAACAATACAAAATATTGTATTATTATTTTAACATAACACACTCCTTACAAACACAGATACAATAGTTTTATCTGTATGCGTATCGTGCGCAGGCGCATTGGTGTGATGGCATACAAAACGACAAATCTAGAAAAAATATTTATTTTGTAATTATATTTTAATTCTTAATTTGGAAGATTATTTTAGTGAAACTTTTTTTGAATAACAAAATAAAATAGTAATAAAACATATTAGGAGACAAATAATCCGTAATGACTTTATGTCACCTTGGCTTAAGAGAGGTTATGTTAGAAAATTGAATAATCAATAACTTATATACATATTTGACTTTTCAATTTTCAATTTTCTATTCATACTTACTTATTAATATATAAAAAATATGTGCATAAATTCAATTAAAAACGATATATTTAATCGTTAAGTGGCAAAAATATGAGGGAAATTTATTCGACAAGAAATTCAAAAAATATCAACGGATGTTTGGTCGAATTTTATGAATAAAAACGTAAATCAAATGAGCGCATTTTATAGGTTTAGTATAAATTAAATACATTTGATGCCGAAAAAAATATATCAATAACGAATTTATTCACACACATTCAAAAGAATTCATAAACAACTCACTGGGGCTTGATTTAATATTAAATTTATCGCCCGATATGCGAATAAAAATATAATTAGATATAAAAAATCAAATGAACAAATTCTTTTATGTTTCTTTAATTGTGGACACAAATTATACCCATATCGAAAACCAGTTTTGAAGGAACCAAAACCCTAAATTATTTACAAAACCTGAGCGATGTACAATATTATTTTTTTTTATAAATTTTAAAAAAATTTGCCGTGAACTTGCATTAAAGAGATTTTCAAACATCAAATAAGAAGATGACAGCGTATAATTGGCTCAGCACTGGTCGGCTGCCAATACGTTATCAAGGTTCTCGCTTAATCTCAAAGCAATTCTCAGTGTTCTGGGGAAGGAGTGAATTTTTTATCACTCTAATGCAATTACATATATGAAATACTATTGTGACTTAATACAGTTATAATATGTAACAGTTTACAGTAAACTAATAAATGTAAATGATTAAAAATCTACTACTGTGTATGTTAAGCTGTCGTAGATATTATATATGTCAGAAATTGCAATTTGATCTGAGAGTATTGTTTTATCTTAAATTATTAAAGGGCTCGCCGGACGCATTAAAATTTAACAAGAGGCTCGCGCGAACTTCTCCAGGCTACCTCTGGTTAGCTGATAATAGTAAATTTCTGAAATCAAATATAAAACATATAAATAAAAAAAAATATAGGCTACTATGAGAGATCATTTCTTTTACATTAATCAACTTAAATATTCAACGTTAATTTAACCAATGATACCTACATTCAAAACAGAATATTGAGTATTTTTCTGTTGTTGCGGGCCATTTTTTTAGTATTAAGTCATTTATATATCTACATATAATTTATGAATATTCACATAAAACCATAAATGACATGACGGATGACTGTTTTGAAAAAACTGTGGGTTACATCCTTTTTCTTTTCCACAGTCGATATACAAATGTACTTTTATATGGGTACAAACTATTACGTATAAGATTAGCACGAGCTTTATCTAAACATTTTTTAACAGCTTTATCCGTCTTCTTTTATTTTGATTGTAATTAACTGACACCTTTGGTCAGCACTGTATGACATCATCACACATGAAAATATAAAAGGGATGACTATTCATTAAATATTTTTTAATAAGACAATTTTTGCTGATTTTTAAGATAGCTCACTCATTGTGACACTGTCTAGAATACCACTGGTAAAATTCAGTTAGAAAGAGATGCATAACTATCAGATAAAGATGGAAAAGTATTTATATTTGATTATCAGATTTTATGTATGTTTATTATTTAATATTAAGACAAAACATTTGATCATATCACGAAAGCGTTTTTCTTGATAGCAACATCAAAGTTTATTGAAACACAGGCAAGCATACGAATATTTTAGGCACTAAAATAGATCCATATCTATACATACAAGATTCTATATCATTTTTACTTTAGTATAAAGCATGCGAGTTACTTACTGAAATCAATAAAGTACTTCTTACTATACGGTTAGTATTTTTTAACTGGTTGTTTTAGCTTTGGTAGGTATCAATTAACTGTAATTCGTAGTCCACGTCTGACTTAAAGGCAATGCCGTTGATACGACGATAAAAAAGGGTGGGGGTTGAATAAATTGAATGCTGAATTAGGGTTACTTTTTCTAATTGATTTTTTTTAAATCTTGGATACAGTCATGTGCATATTTTTTTGTCGAATTTATTACCTAAGAATTATTAAAAAGGGATATAAATATTATACTTTATAAAATAATAATTTCAATAAATTGATGATGTGATTTTTTCATTAGACTACGTTTGTTACTAATTTACCAAAAAAATAAATCACTTTTTGGGTGTTCACTGTCAATACTTGGAGGCATTATATTACTAGTGCCATTTTTATTTAGCAAGATCAAGACCGGGCTTCATGACGAGCATTATCAACTAGTCAATCTCGTCATGAGAAAATAAAAGTGGAAATAGTTCAAAGGAATGTTTTGTTTCTTTTAAAAGAATTGTCAGTTTGAAAAAAAATCTTCAGGTTAATGTTTTAAATTGTTTAAAAATAAAGTATGATATTTTATTTGAAATGAATTAGTTAATAAAATAAACGACAATGTTTAAAGTCACTACTGGAGCCCTATCCACTCTTAAAAGTGCACAGTTAGTGAAAAAGTACTTATACTAAATGGCATCAATCCCTTCAGAGGTATTCGGAAATTTTACCAACTATCTTTATCAATTACAAGTAATGTATATTTCTTAAAATACAACTGCTTATTATTCTCATTAATAAAGTCACTTTCACTAAAATCAAAGCCGACCCTTATCATGGTTATATTGTGTAAATATTCATGCTCTGGTTTATAACAAATATGATTAAGTATTGATTTAATTACTTTTAAGATGTTCACTCTCCATTAAAAAAAAACTCTTTCAATATTTTGAGCAAAACCGGGTTTGAACTCATTTAAAAAAAATGTGGAATTCATACAAAAAGTGTGTTATTTTTTGAATTGGTATTGAATCGTTGTAATATAGTCAATATAGCAAATTAGCCGTGATTGTCACGCCGAATATCTATAAACTATATAGTAGGTTTATTTAAAACTTAATGCTTCGATGTTTAATTATAAATACGGTTGAAAATATCCTAAATGCGGTTCTGTGTTTATCAGGCGGGCATTGGACATAAGTTGTGATTTGTGATAAAACATAACGACGCATCATAATTCACGGCACAAAGAATGTGAGCGGTCGTCACGCCAGCATACTCTTTGAGAGAATTCCGTTTGACATGTTGATGGAGACTGGTGGCGGTCTGAGGAAGCTATAAACATGTCACTTTTAAGGTGGCAGGGTGGCATTAGGAAAGGGGGCAGCCGCTGCCTGGGGTAGGAGCGCGTGATAACTGGACACCGTTACCAAAGTTACCGAAAAATGCTACGTTTTTCATTGCATTATAAGCTACGCATTACTTATGTAGGTATAATTGATAAGCTTATTAAAAATATAATAATATTAATATAAACGTTTTAGTAATCATTTGAATGAAGCATGCCATGTATACATCGTGATTGTTTTTTAATTGAATTTTATGAATCGGTCTTGTAGCCGAGTGATCAATTGTTTTTTTTTCTATCAATAATTGAGTTTTTTACTGAAAGCATGGATACATGGTTTGTGATGTATATTATATATATAACACACCACCCCCTCTGCCACCCTATCTGATATTGAAAACAGGTTATGTAGAGAGATATTATTCGATGCGAAAAGTTAGACAAACGAATTAAAAACGGTAATATATCCTTGTCCAATTATAAATTTCATTTTTAAAAAAGTAGTACCCGTCGCCTTGCCAATATTTTAGAATTGGCTCTAGGATACAAAAAGGTCGGGAACCTCTGTTCTAGATTTAATGACTTGTGGAGGGAATGAGGCTTAATCGAATTTAATAAAACATGTAATCATCAAATCTTTTTAATAATCAATTAGCAAAGATATCACAATAATTGGGGAAAACTAATTACTTGGCTATCCATGCTTGATTTATTTTCATTTTGTAATAAAAGTAAAAGTAAATCTTTTATTAACTTTTGGCATACGTTTTTTTATTTTAATAAAGATGTCAGTAGGCCCTGATTGGTATAAATCGATAATTTATTCAAATGATATTTTATATTTTCTCGTGATCGTCGATATGTGAGCGAATCTACACGGTTGTCTGTCAGTATGTCGTGTCGATCGCCAAAGCGTTTGGCAAATATTATATTCTGAATTACACACTGTGCGGCAATAGGCAAGAGCCATTTAAAACAAATGCCATAGACATTGACATACTATTTACGTCCGTATTAACGGTGATTTATTTGAGAAGATGTCATAATGATTTCAATGAATATCTCTTTACAAAGAGCACAGCCAAAGTCGCGTGTGATGTCACCTTTATGAAACGTCAAATTTCTGTCAGACGAGCGAAATCGCCGTCAATCCGTCGACGAATCGTAATTAATTTTTATTCGGCTAAAAAACCTAAAATGGCGGTCGTAAACGTGTCAGATCTAACGGCCGAACATCAGATGAGTTGTGTTGATTGCCGCGTAAAATACAAGACGGTGGAGGAAACGGGCGCTCGAATTATTACGGAAACATAATTCAGTTGTTGATTTGCATGTTCTGTTACAAGTCTGTGCGCTAACTTTTAATTCCGAGCGATTGACATGGGATTTAATATTTTTCGAACACATCTGAAAGACGTTGTGAAAATTTTATGAACACATAAAGATTCCGCGATTTCAAAATTAGAATAATGTGGTATTTTTATTTATTGGATCTTTTTACTAAAGTGCATAATAAAAACAGTATAATTCATGTCATTCAGAAAAAAAAACACTTTGAAATTAAAAATGAATGCTACTAAAAGCTCTTGCGTATTTTTTTATGTTCTCGTCGGTTCCTAAATTAATATAAAATATAATAAAGTAACTAAGAAAAGAGTATTTCTTGTTTAAAATTTTAAATGTATTTTGTATGAAGTAACATGGATTTATTGATAAGATTGGTATTTGAATAGTAATTAATAGTCACCATGTATAATTGTACAAGAGTATTATAAAGTCGCTATTGCTTAGGAATACTGCGAATAGCTTTATAATTAACCGAGCCCCTTGTTGGTATATTGACAACTCATCACTGGCTGAAATCCTTTAATGGCAATATTTTCAATGAAGTATTGTTGATAACTCTATTATAAAATACAACAAAATATGTATAATTCTACTTAAAACCAGAAGTTAGACGAAAAGAAATGATGTAATATTGAGTTATAAAAAATGCTTACTTACCTATCCAATGTCATATGCAAATCGAGCTGACCTATTGATGTGTAAGACATCATAGATTTATTACATCTCTAAATAGGTGATTCCATTATCTTTGTGCCAAAGCATCGTTGATTTAAATATTATAATTTCATGGAAGAGACAAAGAAATTCCATTGAAAAGCTGTCGAAAATCGTTATTTATTTTTATAGATGTGATCCGATGGCTTTGATAAGAAACCATTCAGTGGCGTGCTAAAGCTAGTGTTACAACTAATCACTATGACAAAATAACAAATCAATTACAATTACTACTACTAATACTAACGATGACATTATACCGTAAAAACATTAAATTCTTTCATCCAAATTTCTCTACATTTTCTTTTCAATTAACAATACGAGCCACTGAGAGGTAAAGTGAGCCATATGGTATTTTAGGAAACATAGGATTAGATGCGTTATAATATTCTAAATGTTTTCAAATATCGTAAAATAGAATTGAGATCAGTAAATACACACTGCAGAAGTGTTATCTCCCTAAAATAAAAAAAAATACAACCCACCAAAACACCAAGTAAAGACGTGATTGTATTATACTTAAAAGTGCAGTAGAAAAGTTTTACCATTTTGCGACTTGGCTCACTTCAATTCTTGAAAGCTCATTATTGAAATGTGTATTGAAGTAAACATAGCCAGCAGTTATATGTTAATATATTTTACACGGATGTCATTATGTATTGCAAATAAAAGTAGTATTTCGTATAATCTCTAATTGCCCACACTCATATACCAAAGTGTGTAATTGTTTTTTTTTTTATTGCTATTGACAATTGAGATGTTGTGACGTACCAATTATGTACTCTAAAACATTGGTTTCCCACTCATCATTTGTACAAACATATAAATGTACACGCATTTAATTGTAGATGCTCTACAAGCACACCACTGTATTTTTATCAGGGTAATAATTTATAGCAAAACAAGTCTCTTAATTAAATATGACCTTTGAAGAATAGAGCATATAGGTACACTATCTGGTAAAATCCTTTTTAGTAATTTCAACTGTCAACATCATCTATTAATTAGGTACTCGTTTGTTTATCGTTTTTTCCAAATGCAAGTATATTCACCAAATAGACATCTTTGGATCTACGTGTATAGTAAAATCGAGCAAATCGGAAAAGCATTTTAAAGTATCGTAAAAGTGAAGAAATCTCAGTTAAAATACATTGCAATAGTGTTAGCAATAAAAATATGCAATCCACCAAAACACAAAATAAAGATGTGAATGTACTTGAAAATAGTTTTACCATTTAACTAGTTGGCTCACTTCACCCCTCGAGGGTCCATACAATATGACAAAGCATCGATTTCTATATTTTCTAAAATACCACTTGGCTTTCTCCACTTCTCGTGAACTCAATTGTTTAATTGTATTGATTAATGGTGAATAGTATCCCGATTTCCATTCAAAATCATATTCGGTCACAAATTAATCAAAACCGGATTAAAAGTATTATTTTAATTTATAATATTGTTTAATAGTTCTGTAAATCAGGTTTTATTTGTGTCTGTGAGAAACAAATATTTTTTGTTACGGTTAAAAAAGGTAGTACGTATTATTTATTTGAATGTTAAAACAAGGCGTTGATTGTTATATTTTATAATTATGTCTTTGTGTCGATTCTCTAAATTACTAATTGTTTTTTGTTAAACCTTATTATCCATTACAACTATTTTTATTTAGCTATGAATTTTATCTTTTAACAGATTGACATATTTACACCTCGAATGCCTCCATATTTTTGTTTAAAAATTCTAGTAAACTAAGCTGACATAATTGATTGTCAAATTAATGGGCGACACATTCTAGCAAAAAAAAACTAATTTGCATAATTGATTATAAAAAATGTTAAGACATTAATTAATATGCAGAATGGTTGTGAAAAATGTTTAACTAAACATCACTCGAGCACTTTATAAACCGGTGTAAGAGTTAATAAATATTGTGCGCAAGATGTTTTAACAGTAGTCTTAAGAATATTAATTTTATCAAGAAAATTATTATCATCAAAGTGAGATTTTGTAAACTTGATTTTGTTAACTCGTAGAATAAATATAAAACGTTGTGATATGTCAAAATCCAATAATAATTTTACTTATCCCACATTATGTATTTTAAATCAAGATTAGTTTTGCTCATTACGAGATTAATTGACTGAAATAATAAATGTAATTAACGTTTAAAAAATAGTCATGTAAACATTAAAATTATTCAGATTATCTTTTACTAATATTATTATTTTGTATAAAAAGTCACAAAACTAAATAAATGCTTATTATATTTTATATATTTTTATTGGACTTTATAACTATTTCTTTCATTTATATGATATGAATTTGTATTCTATGTAACTGACATAACGTTACTGATGTTCTTAAATGAACAAATTCAAATATATTCCATTTTTGTTATTAAATGTATTTATTAAATTATTAAATGTGATCATAAAAATAAAACAAAATTAATGGTATCAGAACCGGTTCAATTCAACGTTTTAACTGTTAAAATTGTAGAATTGAATACTTTAAATATTGTTTAATTTTCATGAAAATATTGTATTTTCTCCAGAAACTGACTGGAATAAATTGACGTTTATTACTTGGAATTATTTTTAGCTTTGTTTATCAGCATAATAAAAAAGAATTGTTTTTTTTTATGTGATATTTTATAAAAAAATCTAAATCTTCTGATTTTATCAATTTTATTGTCAAAAACAATACATTATTCATAAGTTACTTTAAATAAGATTAATAGTAGTAGTTATTATAAATCTTAAACCAAAAGCAACAATATAATTTTATACAAAATTATATTATTCAATTAACAACTTTCTAATCGTAGCATTAACATCTACACTAGGGCAATTAATCTAAAAGTGATTTTCTTGGCGTGATCCTTCACACTTTGAACCGGGCCAGTTTACATCCGAGAATTGGAATAAATACATGCTAATGCCTGCATAGTAGATACTTAACGTTCTTTATGGACGTATGGATGCATAGCATTTTTGAAAATTCACCAATAGCGTACAGTAAGGCCAGATATGAAACTCTAAAGATTTATGTAACTTAGTAAAACAATAGCCGCTACGATGCGACTTGATGCTGTGAATCTACCTCTTAAACTTGATATTTATTGGACATATAGTAAAAAGATACGATGCTTAAGATTGAAATCATTTGTTATCATTTAAAATTTTATAAAAAAAATGTAAATTAAAATCGTGCCGAGTTTTTTAATGTTAAGATACACATAAAGAAAATTACATCACTTTAATCAAAATAAAATATTTTCGATTAGCAAAAACCACTTGAACATTTGATAAAATTTTGGAATTCGCATTATAAAACAAATTTTATTATTACACATACAATTCTTCTTCAAAATAAATTGACGGTTACAACTACAAAAGTAATTAAAAACCTTTTAATTTCAGATTTTGTTGATCACGTTTAATACTTAGTGGGAAGGCATATATTCACTGATCATCATAATCAATTCCTTCCTTTCGAGCTTCCACCCTTCCAAACAAGAATGATAAGGGAGTGAATAAAATAAATTAATGTTGAAAAATACGTATTTACTTAGCTTATTAACTTTTATAGTTATTAAAAGGCGTATAGTAAAACTTCAGTATATCGAAATATATTGATATTAAAAAAATAAAGGGGATAGATAATACAAAGGTAGTGAAGTTTTTATAAATAATTATGATTTTTAACAATGAAAAAATCCATTCAGAGAAAAAGTTTCATCCTTTTTCACATTATTTTGTATGTTGGTATAAAGTTATATCCGATGTTTGTTATATCGAGATTTTACTGTATTCAAACTATACTTATGTAATAGACTTTATAGCACAAAATATAATGTAAAGTTAAATCAACATCGTACTTAATAATGCACTAAAAGAGACCAAATATATATATTTCCAAATCTTTGATTTTGCAATTTCAAGAGTTATAAATCAGAGTGAAAATGAAATTATTCGGGTGATTCCTTTGAGCAATTCCGTTCAGTATCGAGACGTATGTATGAGATAGCAGATGATAAAAAAAACAACTAATTCAACATTTTGCCTTGCAAATTGACTAACCTAAAACGATGTGTCAGATTTTTGATGACGAAAAAAATAGTTAAGATAATTTAATGCTCTTTGCCAAAAATCACACTAAAAAAGACACTAAAGGTCTAACGATTGAACAAGGGATTAGGATTTTTTATAAATAAAAGATATAACGCTTCAATTGTTGAAAGTATTGAAGTTTTACTTTGATAAATAATCATGTACTATTTTTTTTTAATTCCCTGCGCGATTCATCGTCAAAATTAGGTTGTAAAAAATAGGCCCTTTGTGTAAAACCCTTAATATTACAATAAACAGTAAATACCATAAAATCCCATTGACTTCAAGAATGTCTTTTTCGAAATCATTTTTTCTAATCTGCTCGATGCAAATACCAAAACGCAATACTAAAAACCAAAACTGATCATTGACAAAGCTTTGTCCCTTCGCTTAGTGGCTAGTGTCCTTAGGGTCCTCGATGGGGCTGCAAATTCAAGTACCACCCCGGGCGGCAGGACCCCTTCCTACACCACTTGGCATATCATGCCAAAACTTCTTGCGTAGCAGGTATTAAGTAATTGAAGCCTAAAACCCAATCCATGGGAGTGTTCAAGGGAGGAAAATTCAATGCGCAACAGCAATGCTACATAATGGGTGTCAAGTCCCAGGTGAGGAGAATTCTTTGACTGCCTTCTTCTCGACTAGACCCTTCATTCTTAACGTCCATAGAACTGTGGTGCGCAGTATTGCTACAAACGCTACTATGCGAATTTGGTAAAATTGATGGGAAATTATTCAAAGGACAGGCATTCTTATAAATTCTTTAAACATTTTAAAATGCAAGGCCAACGCTTCGACTCCAAATTTTCGGATAGGCCAATTTATAACTAGCCATGATCACTTCACTGCCAAGCTCTTTCAGGTCGGGTGATTAGTAAATAGCTTCAGGATACTGATCGCATTTTTTGAGAATGTCCAAACATGAACAACGAACAGGAAGAACTGCGTCTTCACGGCGTCTTATGAAAAACTAATTGAATTCATTTCATAAACTCTTTTGATAACGTTATTTTATTTTATGTAGCATTCTGCACCCTGCAGTGCAGGCAAACTAGTTTTCAGAAATTTATGGAAAAAAAATTAACACGAATAACGCTGCAGAATACGCCTACGTAAGAATAGTGTGAACCATAGCGGACTGTGATGGGTACAACGTTGGGTACCCTAGGGATTTACGAAAAAAATAAATATTATAAACTATTCTGTAAACATATTTTTTTCAAGAAACAACTTTATTGTATTAAAATTAGTTTTAGGACAGGCATATATTAAGCATATACAGTGACCTAGTGACACTTGACAGTTAATTTAACTATGAAGCGTATCCAATAAATCGTTTGATGTTGTAATGTAAAAATAGTGTCTCTGAATAGTTGTGCTGAGATCAAAATCGTTCGAAAATTACCTGCGATTGTTATATTTTAAATTTCCCATTGATCTACCCTCGTTGGAATATCCGATACGGATCTGGAGACAACGAGAAATAGTATCAGCGGTCAATAAATCGAAGTTGCAGTAGGTAGATATAAGAATAGCTATCCGTTGGATATATTTTAGGAATAAAGCCAGCATAAATCACGATCTGTCAACTTCTGTCAACCATAGAGGCTTGCAGTATGCGACCCCGTAAAAGGTATTCTTTTTTTACACAAGAATCTCTCGCAAAATAATTTCATGAAAAAATAAAAGACTTCGACAGAATGGATTCAAATTGTACTTAAATAGATATTTAATAAATACTAAAATAAAAAAATGTACTTTGTAATTATAGAAAATATATTTAACTATTATAAATAATTATTTAAGTATCTTTGAATTTCATTCTAGGCACTAAAAGATTTCCCAAAGTGGTACATTTAGTTTATTTAACTTATCAGTACTTATCACAGACTTTCTTTTTCTCCTAAGCTCCAGTCCAAAGTAAACATCGACCGCCTAAATTAACATTCTCCACTCTACTTGACCATTCACTTTCGTACACCAATTGCTAGCCTTTATCATTGGTAAGTCCTGTGACACCACGTACATCTAGCAAATCCGTGGTATTCTTGCACTCCTTAGGAGTAGACAACGAGAGACGTCTAATAGATTTCCACTCATCCATGCGCTATATATGTCTGGCCCAGCGTAGGCGTTGAGTTTTAACAATTCTGTCAATGTCTGGCTCACTGTAAAGTGAAGTTTTGAAGGTCCCGGTTGTGTCAGATGCCAGCTTACACTTCTTCAGTAAGCTTCTCGAAGTCCAGATCATTTTTTATTCCTCTTTAGATTCAACGTGGAGTAGATTAAACTCTACCGACACGAAGGATTCTCAGTATAGAAATACGTAAATTTATGTTGACTGTAAATAATTTCGATTTTGTACAGGATGTAGTCCAGCGGTGAACTGTCAACACGTTAACAATGGACTCGGTTAATCTCAATGCGATTCTCGGTGTTCTCGGGAAGGAGTAAATGTTTTATCACTCTTATGCAATACTTAAATAAGCAATCGATTGTTAATTAATACACTTATGATATGTAAAAATATGCAATTTACCGTAAAAATATCAATGCAAATGGCTGAAAATTTACTACTGTGTATACTGAAGCTATCGTCGATAATATATAAGTCAGAAATTGCAGTTATAAACTAATTTGATCTGAGAATATTGTTTTCTCATAAATTAACAAGGGGCTCGCGCGACACCTCTCTGGCCCATCCATGTTCCAGTAAAGAATTATTGAGGATGAATTTCAGGCCAACCCTGATACAGGAAATAAAACAATGTGTGTATGTATCAAAAATATAACGAGTTGATAAAGATTAATGGGAAAACATTAAATGGTCTGAATTTAAATCAATTTTTGGTCAGAATAAAAATATAAAGAGTCAGAATAATAATATTATAAGGTCAGAATATTTTATAACCACTTTGGTACGGTTAGGTTAGGTTTTTTTAAAATTTTATTTAAATTATAACTATTTACACTAACCGATATATTATGACCATTTAATATAAATTCTTACTGGAAAAATACGAGCCAATTTTAATTACCATATAAGTGGTTTATCTTGATCCTTGATTAAGAATCTGAGGTCAAAAGTACTGATTTTTAACGGTAATAAATAAAATGTTTACCTTTTGGGATTTGTAATTAGGTAATGCCGAAGCGAGATGGACCGGACTGGTACCCTGTACACCAGACCAGTTAAGTAAATTTAGCATCGTTCTATGGAATGTTGATTCTTCATCAAATACACAGCTGAGAGATGATAATAATTTATGTATTATTAAAATATCTTGTGGGCATTTTTGATTTCATTTGCGTAGCGCAAAGAGCTGTGGTGGTACAGCGTTACAGGTTTTTCATCAAGCAATCGCAATAAAAGTCGCAAGATATTAACTAATTTATCGACCGGAGTGATTAAAGTTTCCGCTTCTCAAGTGCTTCTCAAAATATAATAACAAAAAATGTAACTTGCGAGGTATGACTGGTTTTATAGTTTTTCTATTCCCAACAAGTATGTAAGTTTCGGAGTCCATAGAAGTAATTTAAAAAATTGTAAAGACTATCGGGCTTGTAGCGCAGTGGTCACCGTCATTGGAAAGCATCTTTTCAATCGATTTATCAATTTATGTCCGAAGGCATAGATGTTTGTGATCAATGTTCCCCAAAATGTGCCCGCACACATTTTTTCATCACCGCAAAGGCCGCACACAGAAATATTGTAAAAATAAGTTTGTTTCACCAAATATTATTTTTCCTTCAATACTTTTACTAAGCTCACCAAATCTTCCACATCTAGCATCGGTGAGTATATGTATTCCTACATATTTGCGTATTTTTTTAATTTTGCGGAAAATTTGCTACTTACGCTTAAGTTGATGGTCCGCACACACGATGGAAAAATTAGAGAGAACGTTGTTTGTGACGTCTAAATATTCCCGGTGATCGTCGATTCCATGGCGCTGAGGTCAACGTCATTGGTTTCATCACATTACAAACAGCATCTTTTCAATCGATCAATCGGTTTCTATTTTGAGACATGGATGGTTGTTGTGTCTAAATTACCTTCCACGCTTCCAATTCTAAAATAATGGAGGGAGAGAAATTAGTCCAGTCCAAATTTCTATCTTTTCTATACATACTCTCTTCGAAAAAAAGATAGGTTGATCAACTGAGTGACAAGAAGGGTATCCAATCCCGGAACCTTTTTGTGATGCTAGAATTCCGAGACTAAATACTCAGCATAGAATCGTGTATAAATTGGGATTCGGAATTGATTTTTAAGGTGACTTTGAAATCATGATTTTTTGATTTTTCAAACAATTTTCATGTCAATTTCAAATTTGCGGTTTTAACAAAATTACCAGCGTGACGTCCGCGCCATTATGCCCTTCCGTGTTTTATTTTCTCGATCCCGAAATCGTGGGATTGGATACCCAAGTGACAAACAGTTCTCGCAGAAAAAAAACTTCTTTTATGATATGATCCATCAAGAGGCCATATTTTTCAAAAAAATACAATAGTTCTTACGACGGGCGGCATGATGTCGAAAAGATAATTAAAATATAACATAATTCTAGTTACATATTTTTTTTAATTATTGATTATAAATTTAAATATGATTCCGCGTGGAAAAAGTTTGAGGATCGCATGACAACGGTTTCCAAACTGGAAAGTCGTTTTACAATTCTAATATTAATAACCCGTCATCGTCGCCGGCGGATTCTGTCTCTTGCTGATTGATTTACGGCACTGTTTGCGCACAAATCTCATTTTTTACACTTATTAAATATTATTTTTATGAATAATATGGCTGGGGAACGAGCTGCGCGGCCGTGGGACGTATTTTCACCGCGATCAACCTTAAACCGGAGAGATGATGAACTCTTAACGGTTATTGCTTCAAATATATTATTGTCAAATGTCGCCGAATGGACATTTATCGTGATTGAAGACTTCATAGAAAACCCCAACGTCATTTTTTGAATAATTAAATAAATATCTCGTATTTGATAAATTCATATTATTATTTAAAAATGTATTTTAAAACATAATGTCGCATCAATGATAATTTTATATATACTCAACACCGCGTGTTAAAGCTTTCTACTATCAACTCTCGATGGAAATAATGAGCTATAAAGCAATAAAACAGATCATTTTATAATATTGCGTTATTTGAAGTGTATGTTTCCATAAAATGTACTTTTCATCTTTGTTATTAACCAGGAGAAGTAGTGTATGGAATAGGTGTCTTTTAGAGACTTTGAATATAAAGTGAAATGGGTTCCAAAATACTAATTTTAATGGGCTCATTAATTACTACTGCCAAAGATGTGGACTAAAATATGAAAAGAGGGAATATTATTTGAAATCTATTAACGTCCGTAATGATTTTATATTTATGATTGATTCTGTAGTGAATTTGTAGAAGTTTCTTTAATGTAAATTAAATTTGATAAATAATTTATTTCAAGTTCATTCGTACACTTGAACGCCTGAAGATGCCGAAAGGCGAAACCCGGGTCGTTAGTGACAAAATCTTAGTTAGTGATTATGATACATGCTTTGTCTCTTTGGGCAACAAAAAAACGAACTATCGTAAATTTAAATTGTTTGTCTAAGGATACTTCTCAGAGGAGCAAAAACACGTGTCAAAATTTGTCTCATAACCTGTGGAATAATTTAAACCATGTCCGCTCCCAATGTGGAGCATATGAACTCCCAACGGAGTTTATCTCAACAGAAGTGTTTCTATGAGAACTGCTTGTTACTCAGTTGCTCAACCTCTCTTTTTTCCAAAGAGAGTAAGGATAGATGGATAGAGCTAGGACAGGACTAGTGGTAAGCTAATCGCTCTCTATACGCCCCGTTCATAGGGTAGGATGGGTGATAGGGTGGAATAATTACGTAATAATAATGTCATATTATATATTTATTACATACAATTTAAGGCTGACCAATAAGCACTTTGTATCACCATAATCTATATAATATAGGTGTTTCTCATGAAACCTTATTGAATTGGTAAATTAATAAAAATAACTCTTTGTATTTGTTTGCAACCTTCAGATATATGATATATTCATCAATTACGACAATTTAGTTATATATCTATTATCTACTAATTTATAGTATCAAACATCCTAGAAATATCGTCAGTATACTGCCAGAAAACGTTTAGTGAAAAATCTTGTATTTTAGAATATCATTTAGCGAACTGTCAATGTTGCGTGGCCGTAGTGAATAAGACAAAACAAAATGAACAGAAATTAATTTAAATGTTTACAGCCCAAAAACTTTTTGTCATCTAATCGTCTTTGGGCAGCTGTAGATATTAGAAATCTTTGCAGTTAAAAAGTTTTAAGTTAGTTATAGGTTTCTGCTAGTAATAACTGTTAACAAAATCAACGAAGTTCGTATAACTTCGTTAAATATCGAAAATAAAAATGTCTATGAGTGAGATTGTTTTTTTCAGACCATATCGATCTGCACAAACAAAACACACAATTTTTGACGTAACGTTTTCTGGTAGTATACAAATGATATTAAGTATTAATTCTAAAATAACAATAAATATGTAAGCTACAAAAGTGCTTAAATGTTTAATAATATTATACTATTATAAGGACTTATAATGTCACGAGTACTTGTTTGTACTTATTGTAAAAAAATATCAAAATACTGAGTCATTTTTAATTCTTCATCTGACAAATATATATTTAAGTCACAATATATTAATGTTCATGACTATGACCTATCAGTTGTATGCAATAAACTCGACTTGACTGATGACTCAAATAAAGCTAGATTAATTTGCTTTGATGCTGAATTGTCAAGAATATAAATGATATTTAATTTAAATGTAATATGGGAGTCAAGTGCTATTTACTGCGTCTGCAATTCTTAAAGAATCTTTTAATGGAAATTGTAATGAATTAAAACGGTTACTTGGGTACTTATTATAACAGAAAAATATCTCAATACAAAGAATACACCTCTTAAAAATGCACTTTTATTTTCGTTTGTGTAAAAAAAGTAAAAGTTGGCGGGTATGTCTTATAATTCATTTGGTATCATTTCATGGGCATTGTTAAATGTGGAAAGAAATCTTGCTTTCGTATGATGCTCATAAAATATCTTTTGAACACGAATTCTCCGTACATAGAAAGCACGGGTTCGGGTCCCAGTACGAACAGCATTTTTTTGATCTTTGTGATGTCTAAAAATTCACTCCCACCATTCCGATCCTTCTGGGCGTTGCGAGAGCGATTAGTTAACCATTCATAACATTCACAAACTTCATCGTTCTATCCGCGAGCGACTGAGTAACAAGCAGTTCTCGTAGAAAAACTTCTGTTGAGATAACTTTATTAAGAGGCCACATGCTCCACATTGGCAGTGGACATGGATTAAAAAAACGATAAAAGCCTTTAAATCTTGTGTATTTTCCAGGTTTTTTTTGTGTTTATTCAACCTACTTATATTTTATATGTTGTTCCTTGGTAACACTAATTTGTTCATTGTTGGAAAAATAAAATATTTAATTTCCATATCATTAATCTAAGCCAGTGTCAGCCAAATTTTTTAACTTCAAAGCACACTGGTGAATGGGACTTATACCGCGGCACACCAAATAAAAATGCTTTAAAATATGAAATGTACTTTTAAGAAAGAAAATGTGATGCGTTGACTACTATGTATGAACGTGAAAAATATTTGTTTGAATATGTAGATGCTAAATTTATTTAAAATTGAAGAAAATTTGAATAAAAAATGCATTATTTAAAATTATTTTTTTTAATGTTTCTTGCACTGCGGCACACCTGAGACTTCTTGCGGCACACAGTTTGGCAGACACTGATCTAAGCTATAATTATTTTGGTTTGAAATAAAAATAAAAAAACGTTTTGTTAAATTGTGAACCAATAAATAATGTTTTATTGAATTTTGTAGAGTAATATTATATTTAAAAGCTTCATATCTCGAAAACATTTAAACTCAAGTCTATCATTTTAAATATTGAAGTAGTAATTTTTTTGTGGATCTTGTTATATAAGACATTAAATCTGTACTCAATTATTCGTGATTCATTTCCAAATTTTAAATTTCATAACAAACTAGAGTTTAATTATTTTTTTTAGTAGAAGAATTGTTTGTTTCACATACAAACAAACTCTTTATTGAGATGTTTTTAAATCAGATTGCTACAGTAATGTCTCAAAATTAAGTGGTAACCCTAACTTAACAAACTTTATTATTACAGCTTAGAAATAGATTTGAAGATTTGTTTTAAATAAACTAAAGTAATAACTTGAAAGTATTTAAATAATAATTAAATGAACTTGTTGAAGCTAAACGAATATAGCACCTGCATTATGCAAAATAGCTATCCTATGACCTATTACGGTTGTCAATGTCATTGTAAAATAATTTGCGATTTTTGTAGTTACGACATCTAAATGTTTATATTATACAAATGAATCGGCTGTGTTCAGATGTCTTGACATTGCTCTGGTATTATTTGTGTTAATTTATGCAATTCGTAATCTTGATGTTTATGATGAAATTATAAAAATTATATTAAATTAATGATTTATTCATGACATTTTGTTTATTGAGTATGCCCGGACGTTGTGTAGTCATGTCTTGATGCGTTGATGCTTTTATTCCTTGAACCATTTGATTTATTACTATTGTCGTGAGATATATTTATTCTGTATGTTATACAGAGGCTTACGTCATATTTTTTGTGAGTGGAATTAATTTATAGATTAAAGAATTGATTTTATACAAAATGCTACAGATATCATAAAATATTGACATGTTATTTATTATATATATGGCTTACTAAACTCTTTATAATTAAACAAAAAATATACACATGAAAGCCAAATATAATTATTTAAATAAATTATCATGATCGAATATATATTGACCATAGATAAGAAAAAGCACGTAACCCACAGATTTTCAAAGCAGATCATCACATTGTATACAAATTAATACACATTTTATCAAAACGGTGTAAGCTGAAAGTATCCAATTATTATCTAAATTTAGCTTTTAAGTTTGAAAACAAGGGCATGTGAAAATATCGCCCAGGAAAAGGGACTTCAATAAAACACCAGTTTATTATATTAATCTCTACATTTAAATGTTGTATATATTATATTCATATTTTGACTTTGGTCAAAAGTAATCAAAAAACGTTTTTTATTCTTCGTATACTACCTTTTGCTTTTCCACAGATGAATGGTGGTATTTTGAGATGTTGTATACAAGTAGCCAAAGTTTTCCAAAATATTTTTCACAATCGTTTTATCAGCATTGGTGTTAAAACCCATGGTGGGCTCTACTATTCAGCAACAAATCTTTACTTGGTTTCTTAGTTTGGTAATGCAGTACCACAGTAAGTATTTTTTAAATTGACTGAACTTTCTCAGAATTGTCGTGGAACATGTTAACTTCAGCGTTATGAAATCATATATATAGAAAAATCGTTTAGATAATAATGCAGATTTCTGTAGCATAAATAAGTGTAATGTATTTATAAAATATGCGTGTACTCCATTATTTGTATAATATTAAAACCCTCTGATTTAAATATATGCAACGCGCTGCTGATGAGAATGATATAACATTTATAATTACATTTCTCAGACAGTAGGCGTGTTTTATTCTTTACCGGTTATTATAATACATAAATGATGTTTTCGTGACTGCCATGGATGTTTTTAGTACCTAATAGACATGTAAAATAGATAACAATGAAGCAATTATTAAACTTCAGACCTAAAAACGAAGTGTTTGAGACTTGAGTTATTTCAACATCATAATACCTAATTAATCACGTCATAGAATAAGTGAATACAGAATTCGATGTAGTTACAGTATGTGCTTGATATATATATATAAAATAAATGTAGCTAAACCTAAACATTAAAACATATTCAAAAAGTGAAACAAATGCCGAATTTTTCTGAAAATACTATAACTTTGTAAAAGTACATTTTTGTTTAAATCACGTATCACTTCATTCAATTTTTATGTGGGATTTTATATGTATGCAAAAATTTAATTAAGATCCTATTAATTGTTGAAGTTTGAGTCGAAATCATCTAGCTGACTAGAATAAAACATTTACTATGACTACTATGATTGATAAATGATGTTTTAAGATATCTCAAAAATTATAAACCATTATCACTTCTCAGAAATGCTGACTTTAAAATAAAAATCATTTCCAGTGCAATGTTATGACTGTTAACATTTGATGATTTTAAACGGATAGAATACCAATGTATTATAATTAAAATATAATTTATGGTCGGTTTTGTATTTTCAGTAAGACTTCAGAAATAAGTAGTAAAATTTATTAAGAGATACGTGGTAATTTATAAAAAAAATATTTTACTGAAAGAGTGAAAAAGTGATAGAATTAAACAACAAATCACTCTTATCAACATTCTCTAAAACTAAAATAGAAAACATTCCAATAGACTAAATGTATATTTTTTCCAAACAAGAATCTATAGAAACACAGCATTAAAAATTAATAGTCGCCAAATATTTTAATTTTTTCAATCACATACACTAAGCTCGATAGTGAACAAAAACATATAGACCCAAGGCTTGTTGCCTTATTTGTTCCATTTTACCCCTTTCACTATTTTTAAAAATTAATGTTCCTTGTATTATAAATGTATTGAGAAGATTTTTTACAAACTAATTACTAAGTAAGATACTAAAATAAATGTAACATATTTCAATGAACAAAAATTTCAGTAGAATTTTCGATCAAGTTCAAAAGCAGGAATCTAGAACTACAACAATTCCTCCCCCCTCCCCAGTGAATAATTTCCCACTGGTTAGGAACCCTTGATAAATACCTTTCCGGACTGAAATCCAGACTCATATGATCGCTAGTTAAAGCTCTTACTGCTAGATTACAAAGATTAGAACAACACCACCTATAAAATACATGTTTTTAACTACACACGTCAAGTCATTTTGTTGCTAATATTTTAACTACAACTTAAAGTTATTAATAAATATGTGCAAGAAAAAAATGATGCATAATTTTAATTACTGCATAATTTACTCTTTTTCAGAATTCAATTTTAATAGTAATTTGCTTACTAACAAGAAAGGAAGCACCGAGATGAAACTTTACAATTTACAGTGTTAACGTTATTGATTATAACAATCTGACACTTACAAGTAAAATTGTAATTACAATTATATAAAAAGTTGAAAAACTTATCAACGTAAATTCAGTACAATACGTAGGTTGTCGTGGACGTGTGTAATAATTTTGTTTATAAGTTGAAACGTTATTAAAATATATCACATTTCTCGTATTTGCCTTTGATATCGGAGACCTCTTCATATTTCACAGTGATTACTGCTTTCTGTCTCGATTACTTATCGCCCACGGATTCTTCCACTAAACATTTTTTTTTATTTCACTCACTAAACGGAAAGTTTGAAGTGAACGTTCTCGCCAACCATCGGTTCCATGTTTATCGCGACACCGCCGAGTTGTGAGTCCGACAAAGTCTTCAATGTATGCCTTCGGTAACTCTAAGTGATCATCTTCGTCGGGAATACCTACCTACACGGTGCCAAAAAAATCACCTTTTAAGACAGTACGTTTTTTTAATACATTATTTTTAGTAATACAAGAAAAGTTTCGTTATCTAATCGCAGTTAAAAAAACGTTGTTAGATATAAATCAGGAACAAATGATAAATCAAATAGGCTTTGTTTTGTACAAATCAATTACAAGAATAACAGGGTGTTGTATTTAGTCAGGCTGAACAAGTCCTATCATATTGATGACATCAAAATGTACAAACTAGCTATCAGCAATATTTAACAATAGTTTTGGGAATCAAAACATTGCTATGGTTATCCGATTACAAATATTGGTTCTATCTTTATTTCTAAAGATATATAAGATAACAATTATATTGAATTAAAAAAAAATATATTTAAAATTTAAATGTCAACCTTGAAAATTAGAATTACACATGAACTCCATAAAAAATCGTATAAGTGACCATTGCCAATTTTGGTTTAAAATTCATTTTATTAAAAAAAATCTTTTTTGTACTAATTCCACATTTCTTTAATATGATATGCACTAATACAGTCACTGATACCAACTATGCAAAACAAATAAAGGTTTTAATTGATATTAGTAATAGTGACGTATAATTTACTAGGTGAATATAAATAGCACTGTATTAATGTTTTCTTATTAGTTAAAAATTCATGCGATGAGCGAAACCGGTTGTGATCATATTAAATAAATGTGGTATCAGTACAAAAGAGTGTTTAATTTTTTTAATCGACTATACAATGCTTAATGATAATTGATTTCATATTACAAATTATCTTAATGTTTATTTTTTTAACCATCCTGTAGAAAAGTATAAGTTTGTGTCGGCCGGCACTAAAATCAAATGTTTATTACAGCTGAATCGCACCGATATAATGTCGCTCTCTTAAAATTACTTGAATTTACTGCCTTAAAACTGATAAAGTCTGTCTAGAGACATCTGTTAGGAAATGCATGCAATTAAATTGCGTAACAAATGTGCGATGAAAAATGCAATGAAATCCGCGAGCAATAATAATTATTATCGGCAAAGGTAAAGAACTTGACCAACTTGCATTTCAACTTAACTTGACATGACACTTTTGAAAAGATCATACAAAGAGAAACATTTATTTATAGTTTTGAAAATAATCATAAATACGTATTGGATTTATTTTTAAATGATTTTGTCGGCTTTTTGATCACACAATAATATAAAACGTGAAGTCATATAAGTTAAAACAAGAATATAAGCATTCACGTGAGTATTTATTTTTCAATATCACTCGCGGTGATTTTATGGCATTATTTTAGTATTTTTTAACGCCTTTTCACGTTCCATATAACGATTTTATGATTATTTAAGAAAGAAAACATGAATTTTGTTAAGCGTTTGGTTACTGGATCATAATATTTAGATGTTTAATGATATTTAAATATGTAGTTTGTAATAAAACTATTTATTTTTATGTCAGTATTTATTGTGTAGATTAAAAAATACTTCTTTGTTTTACAAAATCATTATTTTAGATTTAGAACAACGATAAATTAAATGAATACATTCAATTTCAAATTGTATCAATTAATTAAATGGCTCGATCAAATAACAAAAACAAATGTGTGTTTTTTGTTGAAACATATACAAATTAACAAGAATAATACTTTTTGTCAATTAAAAGTGAATGACCAAACTTTGCAAAATCTTTCTTTGAATTCGTTTATATAAGTGAATTAATTTTAGAAGTGTTTTAATATCAACAAGTATTTTTTTTTCACAATTTTATTTTTTGATAAGCTACATAAAAACTCGCTCTTACTGTATCTTTGTACCAAATATAGAAAGATCAATTTTTAATAAAAAAAAAACAATAGAATAGAATACACCACCAAAAATATTCATTAAATTCAAACAGTAATTTCCATTAAAAAATCAATTTTCGTACAACGAAGAAAAATCTTTAATTATCTGATTATGTACACATTTTATAGGCTTACAACTTACAACAGTTACAAGTCAAGGTTTGGTATTCGGTTTTTTTTAAGATTTCGAAGGTACAACTAGAGTTTTAAACCACAAAATATATCGAAGTGTACAAAATTTGAACCATTTAATTTAAAATACACCTATAAAAGTATAAACAAGCTGTCAGCGTTCACCTTAGCAATCAGATGGGATCATTCTGAAAAATCACTCGTTTGTTTCTTGAACTCACAATGATTTAATGATTTGAGATATTTAGCATGACTGCTTTCTTATATTTTGAATGATATAAGTTTATTCTTATTGCTTTATTTAAAATTAATTGACTCGTTAACAATCAGCCATTGTGCTAAATATTTACTTGTAGTTTACTTATTTTAAATTGAAAAAATGTTCTTTCTTCTAAATATCAATTATGTATCAAAATTTAGTATTAATTAGAATGTAGAGCTTTGCGTGAATTTTTAAAGCCTAATTTGATATCTGTGGCTATTCGCTAACTAGTTAAGTAGTGTTTTATAAATTATTATCTCGGAATCAATTCTTACTTGTGTAATTGTATCAACGTGAATACATTAAATGCTTGTTTGCTTGAAGCAGATCGTGCAATAAGGCGGTGCATTTATTTGCTTATTTTTAGTTTTACTTAACTTATCCGTAATCTATGCTGGCGAAATAATCACGGCAGAAGTATGCTGAAAGAGGATCAGGATAGCATAATGTCCAAGAAGCATGCATTGTTTTCCAAGGCGGGACGAGCGCGTAGCGTCCACTGGCCGGTGGCTGCAGATGTTGCAAGATTAGGTTCATCCTCACGCAGTGGCGTCGAATGATCATATCGATATTATGCTTATTTTAAATTTCTGTTAAATGAAAAATAATTCATATATTGTGTAAAAAAAGTGAGTAACATTTTTCAACTAGTTATTGAAAAATGCCTCAAAGCTTAAAATTGACAGCAATAATAAATTTAAATCGTTCAAATTATGTACATTTACACAAGTTTTGTCATTAACGACCCGGGGTTCACCTTTCTTCGTCTTCAGGCGTTCAAGTGTACGGATGAACATGAACTTACATAATTTGAACGATTCATATTTAAAATTGAAATTCCACCAAGCACTTTCAGTCGAAATCTTAAACTAAATGACATGAATAAGTTAAATATTAGACTAAAAGTTTTAATGATTTATATCGTCAATGAAATAATTGAAGTATGTTTTTATTTACAATTGTTTTTTCGATCACTGAGCCGAACCAGTCTTCACTTATTGTGTAAATTATTTAAAGCTAATACTATCGTAAGACGTGTCATAGCATAGTTTTATTTATTTATTGTTTGAAAATAAGTAGGATCGGATGTCAATAAACGACCAGCCGTCACTGGCTTTCGCCCCCGGCGTGACCCCTCGCGGCATACAATGCGACAGTGGCTCTCGATAAAATTCTTAAAATAATGTATTAGGAGTGCAGAAGCAGCTAAGGGGACGCGCCCGATATAGCGCAAGACGCGATACCGTCCCACCGTCCACCGTGCATTGTTTGCCTTCTTTTTCTGGCTGCTCCGGCAGGTTGGCCGCCCTCGATTTATGGGCTCCTGATACTTGAAACGCTAATGAATTGAAAAGTGCGGATGAAGTGTCGTGTTCTCCGTGCTCATGCCAACAGGAGGTTTTATCAGTTGACACCAGCAAGAGGTTTTTTGGTGCAGTAAAGTATTACGTGTTCATGTCAAAGTGGTTAAGCATCGATCACATAGTCTTTGTCAGTCACATTATACGTTACATTTTGTTGTAAAGTCAAAATAATTATATTGAATAATTTAAGATATCGGCTGAAAGTGCCTGGTGGCATTTCAATATTTCATAATATATTGTGCACATGCGACCCACGATCTTTTTGACATACTCAGGCGTACAACTGCACGTACAAACTGACAATAAGAAAACAATTTGTATATAAAGTGTGGTATTTTAAAAATATTAGAGTATCTATTTTTTGGAATTTGTAAGGTGATACAAATTATATATCGCTACCATAAAGCCACATTGAGATAAAATGAAAACAGTCTAATTTCAAACAAGTATGATATTGATTGCTGATAAGTAAACCCTTATAATGAAACACTGACATATTTTAATTAAAAAAGCATATGCCCCATTTACAAGAAAAATCTTACATTTACAACTATTGATTTTTCTCTGTAACTTTAAAGCGTTTGAGAGATTAGTAAAATAGCTACATACAAATAATTATACAAAATACCTACTTTTATCGTTTATCATAAACCGTAAAAAAAACTAAATAAAATCATAATTCGCTACATAAAAAGTACAATTTTAGACTTATCCCACTGTTGCTTTATGGTAGCGATATATATATAAAACCAAAACACGGCTTAGTCAATAAATCATTTCTTATGAGATTGGGTGGGGTTGAGAATGAAATAAACTTACACTATTACATTGAAATCTAATCTTTCTAAATTATTCCGATATATGTTTGAAAACTGACAGAAAGACAAGTGGAAAAAAATATATACGGCGCTTTAGCTATTATTAGCTGTAAACCTTTATATGTATTTTTAATTCAATATAGAAAAATGTAATTAACGTATCCAAAGAAGAATAAGTGGACGATTAACAACCGGTTTGAAAAAAAAAAATACGGTGAAAAGTTTGTCACTAATCGCGGACATGTTTTAAAAAAATCGATAGATTTTATTAGTTTCCCTATCCACATGATTAGCAAAACCATGATCCAATTGGGTTGCAATAACCGCGCTGTTTGATGATTAAAGTTAACGTTAGTTTAATTTCCATTTGATTAAACGTGAAGTGAGCAGCGGTCGGAACTGTCAATATCCATAAGAAGCGTCGGTGTCAGATTTTCCGGCCGAATTGCCTCCTGGTGAACCATCCACTGAAGTGCTCAAATTTTAACTTTTTTTGCATTAAACAAAGTATAAGTTAACATTATTATGTTACACGAATCTGTCTAAAAAAGCATTGACGAATATTGCTTTTGTCGAAGAAAACTATACTCAATACATTGCGGTGATTACTTTGCTTAAAAAATGCAATATACGAGAAAAATCTTTTCTACTTGTAACACAGCTCACTTATAGACATTCGTTTTTTATGCCATAGTATGCGCAGAAAAAGAATGCGTGTGTGTGAACTTAGGTATTGAATGAATTTTTATAGCAAAGTGTACACACATACTCTCTTTCCTTTTTTTCATCAATGATATGCAGTGAAAGCTGACAAGAAACACTGCTACCTGGTTAAATTTACTTATAAATTCAACATTCTAATCGTTGTCCAATTGTTCAGTAAACTTGTTTTGCTTGTTTTATTATATATTTTCTATTTCTATCTAAATTATGAAAAACTTTATTGTAACTATTAGTTATATTATGTAATAAATATAATATAATACTATTTAAACACTCGGAGTGTAGACAAGACGACCAACTGAAGTCCTTCTAAGGAAGGGCTAAGGCCCTATTTTCCCACCCTTACGGATTCCAAAAATATACACAATATGTAGAATGACTGAATAAATTCTATACAGTGCTATGCTCTCTTTGTGACGTCTTTATGCTTTACGTTGGGAGCTAGCATGGCTGAAAATATAAGAAAAAGTTGTGACCACAATCGTCGTGAGTAAAAAGCTAAACATCAGCTTTCGAATTTGGTAAGGTATTAGCTACAAACTTCCATTACAAAAATAGGTATTCGGTAATATGTTATGATTGTTTCATGTTGATTCAATATAATATTTATATTGATTTATCTGTTTGTTTGGAACGTAATGGAGATACATTATTTTTCTTTATACGCATTAAGCAAATGGTGAAATATTTTATTAAACAATCACTTTTTTATGAATGCGCTGATGTTAAGCGAATAAACTATGATTAAACGTGTATTTTAAATAGAAGAAAACTTTTAAGTGACATCTGTTATTACTAGTTGAGATGTGATTTAATGATCAACACGATTATTTATATTTTTACAAAAATCGATAGACATAAATCTACTCAGCATTTAAATTGACAGTGTGAATTGCAAAGGCATGGTGCATTCAAACAAGGAAAATAACGGAACAAATAAAACAACACACATTAACATAGGCGTGGAAAACATTAAAGATAACTTATAATGCCTGTATATGTCATAAATATTTATCTGTACACTAGCGCATTGAAAATTTATTTAATTATCTAAAAACTATAAATAAGGACATGCAATGTTTTAGAATTAAGGATTGAATGTGACAGCCGAGTGTGTATGTATGCGCGAATGCGTGTGTAAAAGAATACCATGCGTGTATTCGCTCTTTACCAGGTATGCAAAAACAGGTATTTCGAATTAAGGTGCTCGATCCAATGCATTCCTGTTCGAGTATAAATAAGACGTCAATGCAAGATGTTCTGCCATCTTTTATTTATGACTACTTGGCCATTTACAAAAACTAATTTACTGCAGTATTGCTAATTAATTATGTTCATGTTAAATTATAACGCGTGATTGTATTAATTCTATTCGTTAATACAAAAAAATCATTACTTGTATTACTGCTAAAATGTTTGCAGTATACTATCACTTTTTAGCACAGTCAGATTTTTTCTCACGCTGAAAAATTTACTTTAATTCTTCCCATAACAATATCGGTATCCAAGAAAATGCTTAAGATAAAGCTCCTTTGCTTTGCGGAAACATCTGAAACACTTTGTTTTACGCAATGTAACTTTATGAAGTTATAATTGCTTGAATAAAAAAAAATACATTTAAAGACAACCAATAAAAGAGGATGGTTAGCAGGGCAGCTTCCGACCTTCTGAATCTGACGCGATATTTTAAAGCACTTGCTTAACGTATTGGAAATAAAATCATTTCCAAAGGTCATAAATACAATCATGTAATAATATTTTCTTCGTATATTAAAAAGTTTTACCAATTAACCCAAGGTTTATCACAATTAATTTGCATGTGAAGTTGTATAATCTTGTCTCAACGTTGGTAAAGAGAAAAAACCCCAAGAAATAATTACTCAAATAATATATGTAAAAAAAATATATTTTACTTTATTAAAACGTAAAATTTAAAAGAGTAAGAACAATAATTGCACATTCTTTCTTTGTATATGACAGATTTTCTGTAAATAATATTTAAAAAATAATAATAAAACAATCATCGTTGGTCGTCATAGATTAATCATTAGAAAAAAAACCTATAGCAAATAAATCAAATTATGACAAAAATCACCTCATGAAACAATGTATTGATTTAATATGATGATTAATATTTTAGATATTGAGAAAAATATCTTAAATTTTGTAATAAAATACATTAGTGCATACGTATTGTCAGTAAAGGATTTATTTCACCCATTTTAAATACTTTCGCAGTTTCGGCATTAATAATCGAATAAATAACGTACGTAAAATCAGACGACTTCGACAGTAAAAAGATGAGTGTTTTTAAATATTTTATGACTGACAGAAGATATAAATGATTTACAAATAAATCGATTAATTTTGTACTTCTTTCGATATGATATATTAATGGATGTATATATATACTAACAATTAATTAATCTAGCGATAAACAACTACAATGTTGACTGATTTAGGTGTCATACAATATAATAAGCTATCTACGCTAATATACAGTGAAGGACAACTATTTTCAAATTTACTTTTAACACGATAAGAAATAATTCTCGTAGAATATAATATTTTTCATATCAATATTATAATATAATATGTGAAGCATTTATTTGGATGAATAAATATAATGCAACGTCGTATGGTGAAAAAATCTTTTCAATTATGCAGTCCAATTTTTTTTTTAATATACTCAATATAATATTTAAATTATGTTGATTTTAATATAAGTATGTAATATCCACAGATTTCAAGTTATTTTTTGTGTTCAGTAGATTAGAAAAAGCACTTTATTTTATAATAAAAACAATGCAATATAATTTATAAAGTTTTAATTTAAGGTAAAAGAAAATAAAGCTTGATCAACTTCAAAAAATTCTTAAATATCAATTTTCTCATAAAATAAATTATATGTAACATAAAAGGACTATATATATATATATATATATATATATATATAATTAGTATTTACTTGGTAGAACTACAATGTACATAATCAGTTAAAAATGGTAGCTATGGTATTTATTTTCATAACAAATATAGGTTGGTATTTTGACTTAAAGCCATAGTCTCAATTTTTATTCGCTACCAAAATATCTTTTCAAAACATTGATTATATTAATACTTTATTATAGTGATTAAAATAAGTACGTATATTAAAACGAAAAAAAAAATGTTTTAAAAAGGTCTTCAAATTTTATGTTGGGAACGACTTCCTTCCAGCATAAAATACTTATTATTTATAATATACTCATAAAGTATTTTCGAGTTCATAAAGTTGGATGACGTAGTGGCGAGTCTGCGCCGGCAAGGCAGCCGTCAAAAATGTTGCCAGTATCAAATGATAGTTTACCCAGCAGGTAGATAATTTATTCGCTAAAATTTTTTATCGGGAAGCACTGACGATCCTCTTTTTTGACAGGGTGGAGCCAATTTATAGATACGTTCGTTTATAGAAAATTTTAGCAACAATAATTTTAAAGATAAATTTAAACAATACAGATAATTTAAATCAACATTATACTCGAGAATTTCATCGAATGTTTTGTTAACGTTTTAAATATCTGCAAAGCAGCCTTTAAACATAATTTTATTTTTATACGAAATTAAAAGTATAGTCACTAGCTATGTGTTAAATGACGTTTATTGATATCAGGTATAAAATGTGAAAAAATAGAGAAGTTTATACGAATCATTCTTAATTAGTAAAAAATATTACCAAGTAGCAGTGCCACCTCTCAGTGTTCAAGCAATGTAAGCAATGCGCAGGTATAGTCAGGATATTGTGTATTATTTTGGTTAAAATTCCACTTAACGCTTACGCTAAGATAAAGATTTGCCGCGTTATATATGTAATGTACATACAAATAAATCTAGAGTAAACATATTGTAAATAAATTTAAAAAAAATGTTATTTTAGTTCAATTTGAATTATTGTGAAAATGTTTGACGATACAGAAATAACAATGCGGCAATCTTCGAAGTAATATTATTGTTATACATTTTAATTTTTACTTGGTCAAATTTTTTTACATAGAACCTTGTTATTAATATTTAAATATAATATATCGAGTATGGAAAGGGAAAAATTTTCTCGCAATTTCCACAGTTTTTTGAATAATTACAATATATACAACTTGATACGCGTTTTTTTTAAAAGGATAGAAGCTTAAAATGCCAAATTATTATAAATTAAAGTTTAAAATTTGAAAAAATAAGTACTTGTGTAAATTTAGATCAGGAATAAGACTTCAAATAATTAATTAATATCAGATAAATTCAATTAAAAATCAGTTAATCAGTCTCCATTCACTTCAAGGTTGTGTATATTTTATGGTTTTTCCTTTGGTCCAAAATCAACAAAAAACATATTTTCTTGTTGCGTCTCCTATAAAATTTGTTATGTGTAGGTTACGTTTTTTTCCTTTCCACAGTTGAAATTATATTTTTGTATATAAGATACGGATTTTAATGTTAAATTAAACGAAGAGAAACCTTATTTTGTACAGTTTCAACTAATAAAATCCATTATTTTCAACATTGTTATACTTATGACATGTCGCCTCTCAATAAGGAAGTAGTATAACATCGAAGTTACATTGAAATACAGTAATATAATATATTGATGGGTTGACATATTGATTAAAGTTTACAGCCAATAATAAAATTGTCAACAAAGTAAACAGTTTACAATCATGCTTCGATGTGATGTTACACTTGCTTAAAAATCTACTTATATTCAAAAAATATTGAAGGTTGATAATTTATTAGATATTAATTCACATTGGATGTAAACAAAGTGTTTGATTCAGGTGACAGCCTGCGTGGGCAATCTTAGTCAGAGATTGACTGTTGAACATTTTCCAGTGGCCATTCATTATGCCAGCAATGTGCCGGTATCCGATGACACTACGACAGTACCAACTTACCGGTGAGACAATATTATAAAACGTCCATGGTTGGATGACGTGGATGCATCGACCTGTTTATTAAGAGGATTAAAATCTCTTGACGGTGCGCGCAATGTTGGGTGTGCAAAGTATAGTGAGAGAGATTCTTTAATAAACATATTTTGGTACAGAATCTATTTCCAAAAACATAGCAATGTGGGGCTAAGAAAAAATAAATATAAATATTTTCTTTGAATTGCAAATCAAGTACAGTTTTGGATATAAAAATCGATTAAATTTTTTTTGTATAATTTTTTTTCGGATTAGATTATAATAGTGAGATTGTATAAATGTTATTAAGCTTTTTTACTATATAAACTTTTCAGTATGTTATGATTATCGTCTATAAAAACCTCTTCGACTAACAAATCGTAACATTTCTGACAGAAGTTGGTAAGTAACAAAACTATCACAAAAGAGTTAACTTGATATCAGTTATATACTTTAAAGGTAAGAAATTGTCCCTGTTTATCAACTCAATACTATCATCTGTTACAAACCAACTGTGATAACATTTTTTTTTTGCTGAAATTTAGAATGTCACGTTGATTCACGTATAAAAACAAGATGTTTTTAAGCGGTTATAAAATATTTGTATTTGTGATATTTTTCTCATAATAAACACATCTTCAAGATTCTTATGTATTTTGGGTAAGGTAAGGCATTCTGTGAAGTTGTCGGTTGAACCATTTGACAAACTCTTTGTTTTGCGAACAGGTCGTCCTGATCGTAAGATGACAGCGAGCGATAAAAACGGTCAATCAAGGTGGATGGACGTTGGACGTAAACCAATAGCTGTCCACCAAGGGTATTAATCCCTATTAATGCCATCCGCCGAAGGTGCATGGTGTAACTCAACACTCGAATGCGTGGACTTAGGACTTAAGGAAAGGGGATAAGAAATATTCTGTACATATACCCTTTTCTATAGATTATAATGCATAATTTGCAAAACTGATAATAAACAACTAAGACAATGTTTTTTTTCAAAAGTATTCAGTGATTGAAGTTGTTTTGTTAGATCCGTGTTGAGATTTAAATTTGCATCGATTACATGGAAGGCAATGTTAGATTCTATCGTATACACATAAAAATCACAGATTTTCAACTTTTCCCGTGCACTTAAGTAAATGCGATAAAACAATTAATAAATTAAATTTGTGTGGTAAGATAAATTTGTTTTTCTAAATCAATTAATTTAATTGGAATCACGATGATAAACGCAAGGTTGTATGGGTTTTCTTTAGCCTTTCAATCGGGTTTCGTTTGTGCGGAAGCGTTGAAATAACGATATAATTTTGTGACCATAATAAAATTTTACTTGCTACATAAAATAACTCCTTTGGTACATTCAAGATTCATATAATATAATACGCAAAAGTAAAATGATTCAACCAGCTATTTTTTGTGACACAGATTTATTTTTCTTTTGGGTGACTAAATATAAAGCAGTGATACATAACATAACCAAAACGTTCATATTAATTTTATTATTTTTTTTAGAATACAATTTGCATACACTTTTACGAATTTAAGTAGGTACTACATATTATGTACCATGTACATATGTAATATATATAACGTAGCAAGACGTATTGATTATATTTGGATGTGCAATTAAGGTATCGAATACCTAAATCGACATTCTCATAAACTGATTTTTCATTTAACTTGTATCCATATGTACTTATGTCATTGATTCAATTGTTATTAAAATGATGCTTACAGTGTTTGATATGTTAATTTACTTAATGTATCATTATTTATTTAGCATAAAAAAGATCTTCCATATAAACTTTGTATCGTTTGAAAGCAATAAAATACATTTTTACTGTATAAACAATAAGGCTTTTAGTAAAATATGCAGAAATTAAAAATTAATGGCTTTCTATGATATCAAAATGTATGCAATAGCTGTACTAATAGATTTAATGCAACTCAAACTTTTCAAGCCCATAACGTTGATATTCACACTTTATGTCATTTTTTTTTGCTGGAATTAATGACGTTTAATCAAACAGGCGTTCTTAAGATATTGCGCTCAAGAAAAAACTACAGAAATGTCACCCTCCTTTTTATTCTATTTGTACAGTATTATGTTGCTCTGTTTGTAACTATTGTAGTAATGTAGAAAATAAATATGTTTTCGAACATTTAAAATATTAACAGATTATTATTTTGCGAAAAGTGTAAGGGTGCTAATTTTGTTTTTCAAAGCAACGTAGTAATATTAGGCTTTAAGCCATCAAAAAGGGTGTTGATGTATGGGAAAAACCCTTTAATGTCTTTTACAGAAAAACCTAGTTAAAGTATCACAATATATTTGCAATTCGTCAAAAATGCAAAACGATTATGCCATTTAGTAACAAATGGAACACATTTCTACACATTTTTTTACAAATCGATCTTTACAATAAAAGATTTGTGTTCTGTAAGTTTTTAATAGTTTTTTTTTAAAAAAAAGGTCAATATAGAAATTTAATGATGTAACTGTCCATCCAAAAATTGAATATTAAGTATAAGTCGTATTTTGACGCCCCCTGATTAAGCACTCGGGAAAATATGTTTCCACTTATCCATTTAAGATACGCCACTGTTTGATGATTATTAATGAAAAATCAAGTAAATATTATAAATAAATATGTTCCATCAACTTTGTATGCTTAAATACCAATAAATAATATCCTGAACTATAAATCATAATCGAACTGAAGTAATAGAGTTTTTAAAGTGTGAATATATATGAAACTGTTTATTGTTGAATTCTGAGAATATTGGATACTATAAAATCAATCAAAGCTGAATAGCCATAAATGTGAATTAACTATATTTTGCAAGAAGCTGTCAAGAATTGTTTTTTGTTGTTGTTATCAAGTTTTAATAAATCGACTAACGCTGGCAAAAAATCACCTGTAAACTAAATGTCTGCAAAGCGCTAAAAATTGTCTGTTCATTAAAGAAGTTGAAAAATTAAAAACGATGTATTTATCACGCAATTAGTTTACGTAACGTTTACCAAATAAATTGTTAAGTTCAGTGGAATGAGTAAGAGATAATAATATACATAATTATTATATTATATATATTTAAATTAGTCAATAGCTCTATTTTCAAGGCTAATCTATTTGTTAATAGATAAACTCAATAAAGAAAATCATAAATTTGATACGTTATATCAATTATTTGAATCCATTGGTAGTTTTGAATATGGCTGACCAAAGTTTTGACTCATCTAAACTGAGTTGTAAAAAATGATTATTATTGTCTGTCTCATCATTTAGTCAATTGTCTTAATTCAATTCATATTTGTTGAACCGATGAGAAAACCATAAAATGATATTTCGAGTTTTTTACATGAAACTCAAAGAAGATTGTTTATATTTCTTTATTTCAATATGCAAACATTTGCCAGCAGAGAGAAAATTAGTATATTTTTTATTGTTGATTTTCGTGAAGAGAGATATTCAAACATAATGGGTAATGTAACTCAAAACATATTTTTTATTTATCATTGTATGGTACTATGCCATCGATATGTCACTTTGATTTAATATATTTATGGTACGCAAGTACTACATATATTTCTTTAGATAATATCATTTAAATTGAATGAAAAACAACTTAATAATACATATTTGAATGTATTTTCTCCAACTTTTTTGAATTGCGCACGATCATGTGGAGAAACGTCACCGTAAAAAGATAAAACAGCTCTATGGGGTAGGAAACACGTGACGTCACAGACGTAACATTTCCCCCAGGGTTGGAGAAACAGGGAAGCCGTGCAGGGGAAACAAAACACCTGTCACAATTCTACACTCAAAACAAAAGTATTATTTTCTGCTCAATATTGTCATTGAGAACGTAAACACCAGTTTATTTCATTTTGTTTTGACATTTAGCACGGAAAGTTGTGATATGCACCATTTCATTATGTTGATGAGTACATTCAACTAAAATAATAACAATTAGACTACTCCAGAATATAAAAAGAAAAGCTTACCTTTTAGTTACATGTATTATATACTTAACTTTCCACTCTATGCATTCTTTATAATTATTGTAGGATACTTGGAACCAATTTATAATTGTATTCAGTTAAAAACTAAAAGGTTATTGGTATCACTAGAAGATATCATGTAATTCTTCTTGTCTGGCATTGCAGTACAAGGGTGAATCTTGACCGCCTGAATTAATTCCTTCTACTACGCTTAGCTCTACGGATTTCTACGCCAATCACCAATTTATATTTGCACCTTCAAGTGCATTGTCGAAAAAATTTAACTTCTATATTTTGAATAATAAGTAATACAGCTATTTCAAAGGAAACACTTTATTTTGTGCCAATACAGATTTGACATTTTTTAATTATATAAATAAATAATAAGTTTTAATTGTATTCTTTTTATTAACAAAATTTAAAAATATATATAGTATAAACTACAATGAGTTAAATACTTATAAATTAAAAATTACATTCACATCATCATTAAACTACTGGAAAGAAACCTTTACTGGCATCGTACGTGGTTAAAGTGATTGTATTTTTTTGAATCTCTGTCCGCTCATCATGATAAAGCATATGGACTCCTAATAAAATTTATCTCAACATAAGTGTTTCTACAAGAACTTTTTGTTGTTCAGTTGCTCAACCTCTCTTAAAAAGTAATGATAAAATTATACGGCTAGGAAATGACTAGTGGTTAGCTAATCGCTTTCACTACGTCCCATTATTTAAGGATCGGAAGGGAAGGAGGGTATTTTTATACATCACAAACACCAATGTTTTAGAACAAATATCGTTGAATCAATTTAAAAAATATATATTGGGTCCATGGCGCAGCGGCTAACTTCGTTGGCTTGCGTGACGGTTCTCACGGGCTCGAATCCCAGTACGAACAGGTTATATTTATCAATGAATAAAACAAATATTGTATTATTATCACTCATGAATTAAAAAATCTCATACTATTATTACAGTCGTGTAATTTTTTCGATCGATTAATCGATTTCTGTTTGAAGGCTTGGGCGTTTGTGATGTCTAAATATTCCCTCCCACCCTTTCCGATCCTTTTAAAATTGGGTGTAGCGAGAGCGATTAGCTAACCACTAGTCCTGTTCTAGCCTTATCCTTATATCCATATTATTTTCTTTTTATCAGATAGGTTGAGCGACTGAGTAACAAACAGTTCTCGTAAAAAAACTACACTGAGATAACTAAATTAGGAGGCAATGTGCTCCACACTGGAAGCAGACATGGCTTAAAAAATATATATTACAGATGTTCATGAATTTATGAAGACATCTCAAACATCTTATTACGGCGATCAATTACGTTTGTTTGGACTGATCCGTCTGAAATGAAGTGAAAATATAATAATTAGGGTATGTTTCAACAAAGGCATGCGACAGGGAGATGCGTGTCAACCACTCGTCAATCAACGCCTACCGCTCCCCTTGCATATAAACAAAGGGGTGATTTCCCCATTCCCATTACTTCCATACAATCTCTTTTTGTTTACTGCGGCTGCATACATAGAAAGTATGGTGTTATCTGTCAGCCATTCGTCAATTACGGAAGAATATGAGAATATTGCGCTGTTAAGTAATTGTCTGTATTTTATTGTTTATTTTTAATCAGGTTTCATTTTGTCAATCTTCAAATCGTTAGAAAATACGACTTTTCCTGTCTTGGAGTTAAACTATTGTAATTATCCATAAAACACAATATTGAGAAAATTGAATTATTTCCATTTTTTTTTTAAATAATCAAAGATACTGATTCGGAATATTGCAAGCTGTGATTATTTAAGCGCCAACATTTTTAGAGACGAAAGCCCCCACTGTCTTGATGATTTTTGTTACCCTATATGTGTCACGGTTTCTCAACATTTTAAAAGTCGACACTCCTAACTGTCTTGATGATTTTTTTCATACTATATGTAGCTCGGCAACTCAACAATTTTAAAGTAGATTCCCTTCTTCACTGTCTTGATGATTATTTTTATCTTATATGTGATACGGTTTTTAAAAATTCAAAAAAATCTATTTAGAGAAATAATTCAGATTAGGCTTTCAGGTTTGTTCAATAAATAATAATATACATTTGATGTTTCCCGCCAATAAACTTCTGATTTCTGATTATGCGAAACAAATCCCCCCGTTGAAGGCAACAGGCTTACAGCTCGTATTATATAGTATGAATGAAGTGCAGCTAAGTATGTTAATTTTAGCATAAAATTAAGCCTAACTTTACAATAATAAATACACTAATTCAGATACAGATAAAATGATAATATTTTTAAATCAAAAAATAAAACAAGTTAATATCTCGTAGGTTAAATTTCTTATTAAATGATTCACTGGAATATTTATCCAAGCTTACACAGTATGTAAGTTGTAAAATTAACCGTTTCCATCCGTGTCATAATTTTAAAAGACTTGATTTATACGTATAATTTATGCATTCGAATAATATTATTTCGCACCTCTCGATTCCATCGATAACTGGTTGCTTGGATGAATGTGACAGTTTGTCGTGAAGTGTCGCAGTAAAAGACAAGAAATACTCGACAACGTGGGGTCTTACTCTGACCAGTTCAAGGTTTGACTCCATCTCGTGACTTTAATTCTAGTTTAATACTCTCCAGGAAACATTAGTGAGACAGGACGGGCCAGTGATATCTTAACGGCTTTCCACATAGAGTCACTGGTGTCAATCGCCTACTCAGTATCATAATATATTCAATAATGTCAACGATATGTAATGCCTCCGATGCTACGTATAAATAGAAACATTCCTTTTAACGAAGAAAGCGTAATCAAAATGTATATTTTATGCCTGGTGACATTACCGGCTTGGTACCGTGTGTAGAATTAAACATTTTTTATTAAAAGTTTAAAGTTATAATGATTAACTCTAGACAACTGCCGCCGCCTCCGATCCCACCACTGACATGCCTGGTTGCCGCAATCACACGGCTGGTGGAAAAAAAACACATCGGATTACCCTACTCTAAATTGTTACCTTTGCTCCCTTCCCTCCACTTTTTTCCTATATATGTTACCTTTTCTCTCCCCATTCCTTTCTTTTTTTTAATCAAATGTACAAAAAAAAAAACAACAGACAAACCCAAAGCATTCTAAAAAAAGGAAATAGAATAAATTAAATGAAATGGGTCCACAACATCTAAATTAGAAGAAAAAAAAATATATATTTAACCTTAGATGAAAGGGAGATTGGAGCTCGGCTCCACAGTTCCCCGTATAAAGATGAAATGACACTGATGATGATGAACTGCCGCCGAAGTTAAAAATTATGATGAGTCTTCCAAGCAGCCTATTTACATCGAACAGTTATATTTTCTAAGGAAAGTACATACTTGGGTTTTTAATACTTTCCCTGCATGTGTTTAGCTATGTTATTAGACGAAGGCGTCGGAAAAAACCATTTACAAATATTCTCTTTGTATTTTACCATTCCCACTATATGGAATGTAGTCACAAACATAATTAGTAACCGTTTGCATATTTATTTTTTTCTTTGCATTAAGATTAGTTTGGATATGTTATAGATACAAGTGATGAACTATTCATTCATTTTATGTAAAGAGTTTATTTCACCCTTAAATTTATACTTCGTTAAATTGAGCATGAAGTTTTAAGTGAGAATTTGCCTCCAAATGTTTTTTACAGTATAAAAAAATAATTAAATCGTTTTGCATATTCACGATTATTTCAATTGATATAAAGTTTCCATAAAAAGTATTTATTAAAAGTTAGTTCATATCAGCTACCGAAGAAAAAAAATCAAATTCACAAATTAATTTTAATATGTAAGTAATTTACCTTTTATAGAGTGTAGACAACTATTTTAACTAAAAAAATCCATGTCCGCTCCCAATGTGGAGCATATGTATTCGTAATCGAGGTATCTCAACAAAACTTTTTCTACGAGAACTGTTTGTTACTCAGTCGCTCAACCTTTCATTTTTCAAAGAGGTGGGGCCAGAATGATAAGACTAGGACAGGACTAGTGGTTAACTAATCGCTCTCACTATGCCCAGTTAATGGAAGATTGGAAGAGTGGTAAGGAATTTAAAAACATCACAAACACCCATGTCTTCGAACACATATCGATAAATCAATCTAAAGAATGCTGCTCGTTCTAGGGCTCGAACTCATGAGATCCGGCACGGAAGCCAACCCAACAATGTTTATTCTTGGTTTATTTATAAATTCCGTTCTTGCCGTACTTCAGTTATTTCAGAATTATATTTTGGGTCTTTTTAAATAATATAAAAAAATGTTATTTTGTAAATAATTAATTACGCATTGAAAGTGCAAATTATACCAAAGTAAACCTTTTGTGACTCTCTTTATCCACATTTTAATCGATTATTACGAATCATTGCAAACTTTCATTCTATTATATATGTAAGTAACTATTGCTTTACTTGCAACATTAGAAATGCCTACATTTGGAACTTTCCTTATCAAGCATAGAGTGATTGTCTATTAAAGCTTAATAGACAATGACACTGTCTATATTTTACAAAATAAGTTGTTTATACAAAATTAACAAGATAATCGTGTTTCGAGCCATTTACTGACCACTCACTTTCTTAAATAATAATAATTATTGAATGAACAAATCGTGAAACACGACCAAACAATGGGAAAGATATTTACTTAACAGAGCGTTTACTAAATTGTAAAAATTAAAAAGAAAAACGTTATATTTCTGCACTCTGCATTTGTGACTGTAGCATTGTTGGTTTTACCGTAAATGTTAACAGGTGACAGATGTTTATTGGATAAATATTAACGTCGTGAGGAAAAAGTTTTATGGCATTTTGCACTGCACTTGTTAGAAATCACGGTTTTATAATAATTAATAATTAAATATCACAATAAATTATGAGACGGTAAGTAACATAAAATTAGAATTCTATCACGAGAAGGCTTTGATATTTATTAAGTTTGACATCTCGGTCGTATTTATTATCACTTACGTCGGCCGACACCAAAGCCGAGTGATAAACGCTATTGCACTATCATCCGCTTGGACGCAGGGTTGGTTGTTAAAATACAAAGTTACATGTTCATCAATTCTATTTCAAAAAATCATTTCACATAAATGTGGACGACATTTCTGAATACCTTGCAATGAAAAAAGTCATTCACTGATTTGTCAAATGATAAAGTATCAAGCCTTGTCATTAATCCGTAATCAGATTCTATTAAAACAGAATTTTGAGAGAGATTATAGTAGCGAATTATTTTATAAGCAAATGAAGCGCGCGCTTAGGGCCTCCGATATTACCGCTCAAAACTAGCTTATATTTTTAATATTAATTAATTCATACAAATTTTATTGCGCCGGGGATCTCTCTTGTGCTTAATCCTTCACTGAAGAGATATAATCTGACATTAGATGCATTTTTTTATGAGAAATATGTTTTTATTTTACGTTGAAAATACTTGCAATAAACCAAATCGGTCGTGATCATTTCATAAAATTGTATTTTTTATTTTGATGACGAATTTAGTTTGATCTTAAGTGTTACTAGTTGATAGTCAATTTTAAATATTTAAACTCGATGGCTCACACGGACGAGATATATCGTCAAAATTTTCCTGCTCAGCACGTCAGATACGAGTTATTCCGTCAATTACTAATTTAATTAATAATTAAAAATTATAGCCGGAGCCGTGCTAGGTTACGTAATTTTTTTCTACGGCAGCTAAAAGGTTAAGAAACAATACAGTACAAGTGAATGGCTATTCACTGCATAAAATTACTCCTGAACTTTAAAAGAATATTTTTAAAAAAATGAACAATCGAGCGTAGTGGTTAAAGACATACGCTAAATTATATATTTATGTTAAATATAAAATTTGGTAAGCAAAATAATGTATTTATTATTTTCTACAATGAAAACACTGTAAGATTGTCTGTGGTTTTGTTAACGTATTGTATTAGTACTGCGCAAGTAAGTGTGTATGATAAATTTTAATAGTGTTGTAATTCACCGGAAAAACAACAAAGTACCGGCGATTGCGGTCGAAAGGTGGCGCTATTCAAAGCTTCTCTGGGTGGATCTTACATACCCACCCTTTTTCATCGTTGCGAAGTCGGCGGCGGTTGCCTTTGCTCGTAAACGCTGCCCCATCAAAGCGTAGTAAAACCACATTTTACGATCCGTCGAAATCTTTAAGCGTCCTTCGTGCACCGCACCACGGTAACCTTGTAGCTCAATTTGCGGAACACTACCTTTTATAACGCTTAAAATATACATTAAATTAACAAACGTATTGGAAAAAGATATTGAAAGCTCAAAAATATTTATTATATGGTTCTTTAAGAGCAAGAAACATAGATGAAGTATTTGTTAGTACCGTAAGAGAAGGGTTAAGATGATCCATTCGGAGAAATTGTTTGTTAAGAAAAATATAATATCTTTGTGTCCAGCGGTTCCATGTTCTGTTTAATCATGTTCTATTTAGTCCGGTTACCCTTTATTGGTAACCGGATAAAACAGAACAAATTAAAAATCCAGAATAAGATACCAAACTGTACGGCATCGCACGTCTGGCGATAGATAACATAACATCTGAAAGTACGGTTTGATTCTGTTCATTCCCGTTGAAATTTATTTTTGTTTTTAGTATCGTAAAATTGTGTGAAAATGGCAATTTTATCATGCATGGATTACGCGAAAAACAATGTTAAGTCAATATTTGTTTTCCAAGTATCCAAATTAATGATGTTTTGAAGCGTCATAATTTCATCGATAATTTTGTCAGACAAGTGAATTTAGATCTAAGATTTTTTTTACAAAACGACGTTGTTCTAGCGTTTTTCCACCCGTATAATATTTAAACCCAGTGGCGGATAATCCTATAAGGGAATGAGGCGTGCGGTTGGGTTCTCAAAAATGGTTTATATTATATGTTTAGATTTTTATTATTGTACATGATTTTTTTTGACGTATTTTTGTTATTTGAAAAACAGGCCCTCCAAATTTTATTGCGCCTGAAGCCTCTCATGTGCTAAATCTGGCAATGTATAAACCGTTATCATTTTTTATTATATAAATCTACAGCAAAATCTAATCGTTGGTGAAGTCAAGTGGTTTTAGGAAAACAACAAGAGATTCAAAAGTTACATTCATAATTTTATACCAGTAAAAAAAATATATAAGCTTCATAGTCAAGTCAAATTCCAATTAAAACTAAAGTAAACAAAAACAATCTTTAAACAAATACATCTCAAAAAAAAAAAAAAAGCATATTTTATTGAAATATTTCATTGTAATGTAAATTACCAATTTAAGTTTATCGGTAGCCGTTTACAGCTCATCTCTCGCGTATTGAAGAAAGTCGACGTGTGACAGGGGTGCTAAAAACCCCAGACCATGCAAACGGGAGCACAAGGAGATTGAACATCGTCTGGGGCGGCCGTCAAAATATTGTGAAAGAAATGTTTATAGTCGAATAAAACATTCAAAAGACATCCTTTCTTAGGTACTATGACTTTGTTGACTTATATCTGACTGATACTGAAAGGGTTAACTGAATCGTCAAATATTTCGTAAATAATAAATCAATCGCAGAATAAGTTACTGATATATTATGATAAAAGATTTAAAATAATGGGAAACTTAATCGTATTCAACTACCAAAAAAAATACAAAATCTCGTCAATCATTAATATTATAATGTCGGTATGGAATATAGAAAATCAAAATGAAATTAAATTTGAAATATAGTTAATATTATAATACACGTCAATCTATTCAAATCTAATAAAGTTCTATACAAAATAAATCAAATGAATTTTGTCTTTGAGCAATTTGTATATTGCTTTATTTGTTTACGACCGGTTACTGAAGTTGATGAAGTTAATCAAAATATGTAGTCTCCATTATAATTTCTTATAATGTTTAAATTACAAAATATTCAATAATTTTAAGATAAGTATTAGGGTAACTCGATGAAAGAAATTGTCCAGAAACATAAATAATTTGTTGAATATGATTTTTAAAATGTGTATGCATTATATAATGTAGGCGTATACAGTCGTTTCCCAAAGAGTGAGCACTGAAAAATATTAAAATAATTCAAAATAAAGTAATTTCATCTGTTACAAGTTGTAGCTGACTTAATATATATATACATGAAAGTACTTATAGGTTTCATGCAAGAATCTATTTGGGCTTAAATGTTTGAATAGGAATAGCCAAGGAAAAAGTAAGCTTTTACAAATATTGCTGTAATTGGGTGAGATATATTTTTTTATATTAAAAAACTATGATCAAGTATTCCTAGTATATTATATTATTCTGTGTTGCATCAAATGAATTCATTGTAAACAAATAATATATTCTCTATCTTTTAGCAGCTGTAGTATTTGTATGTTAATATATGCTTGATAAAAGGTAGAATTGTAAATACACTATTATTTTAGGTATGTATAAGGGTGCACCTGTCGGCAGGAATAAAAAACAATAGCAATAGGTAGGTACAAGATGGCTGCCTCCACTTTTACCGCTCTTCGTTTTGACGTCCCGCGCAATCCGTAATCACGTGCTAACATCCGCTTCCTGTAACGCGCGTTGCTGGATGTTTGTTTTGTTTTTATTCATTCTTTTGGCGGGAAGACGGACAAATAAATAAATATATCAGGCGTGTTTGAATAGGGGATAGTCAATTGTAAATTAAAATAATTTACTTTGGGTGATAAGTGGTAGTACAGCGGTGTTTATTTATTTTTCTCAATGCGGAATGACTCCAGATCGGACAGTTTTAAAAGAGGCATCTAAAACTTTGAACTTTTATTGATATGCTTAGATATAGAGGTCTAATTAGTAGAAATCTTGAAGTTTCTTAATTGCTCGCTATATCTCTCTATTGATAGGATTGGTTCAGTTAGGCCGGAAGATATTAACTATAGGAAATATAAGAATATTTTTTTTTACATCTGAATAAATTACGGAAACCGTGCCAAAAAAAGTGATTTCTGTTTTGTTGGTCACGAACTCTATGTATTTTTTGAAAAGCATCATATTAGTGTTTTTAAGAAGTTACCGTATTCACTTGCAACCAATGTTCCCTCTAATGTACGCAAAAGACATTGGCTGTGCAACTTTGACAAGAAATAAAAAGATTTGTGCGCCACATAACGGTACTTAGACCTAATAAACGAAAAGGTTGAATTTTAATAATGACAATAATAAACAACACCATTTAATGTCAATTATTTTATTCTGGTGGTGGTATAACTGATGTAAATTTTGTGCGTTCTGTTGTAATGTATGCGCGCGCACACGCGCACAGCTTAGAGGAAACACTGCTTGCAACTAACATAATGGGTCTTTCCAATTTGAAAAAAGGTTCATCTACCATTGAAAGGTATTAAATGGTTTAGTTATTAACGTATTATTTATGCAGTGTCAAAATTCAATGTATGCATTTTTATTCATTATATCGTGAACGTAATCTGTTATCATTTACTAATATTAAGTTTTTATTAACATTATGAAATTAGTAATAACGTATCCTTAACTAAAACGTTTATTTTATGTATGTCATACGAAATCAAAAAGTATTGTTATTAAATTGTGATGATTTACTAAATAAACACGAGATTTCAGTGAAGCATTTCCTGTGTATCACATTTCGCTATCGCCATAAAACAACTTTTTTGTTTGCGAGTCAGAGCTTGAAAATAGTTAACTTATGTGACACATATAAATCAAGACAGTGACGTTGTCGCAGGGCTAGCAGCTGACGTACGCCACTGAAAGCGAGCGTCATGCACTCACAAAACATATACATCCATCATTTGTCACGTTTCACAAGGGCGGTTCGTAGAATCGTCAAAACATTCAGACTAATATAATATTGTTTGATAACTGAAATGTATTTTTAAAAAAAGATTTTCTCACAATACAATCGATTTAACTATTGTTCTCAATATTTGTTATAATAAGCATTTTAGTAGCTGCTATATCATCGCTAGATAAACCTGGTTTCCAACCACTCAAAATTTGAAGTGAAACGATTACACTGAGCCACAAAAAAAATGTACGCTAAAATTAAGTATCACACATTTTTGAATTGATATCTAAGGCGAAAGTATTTGTGTTGTCTTTCTCATTGTTTTGACCTTATGTGACCATGATAAAATTTTCTTAAAGCTTACATCAAGCTATTTTTGGTTGTCAATAATTTTGTCCATTCATTTTTTTCTGTCAACTTGTACAGTGGTCTTCAATTCTATTTTTGGTAATCTATTTTCCTAAATTGGCAAAATTAATTTAATGATTTTACTAAGCTTATTTGAAATAACCGTATTCTTTAAATTACGACATTATTTCTTTATAAACGTAATATTTTGCTATTATCCATAAAACATTTTTTTGATGTCGGTGTAAAAAAAGAAAAATCGATCGAGAATAACAGTTTAAAAATTTTTCTTAAGCCCGTATCAAAATTAATATTAAATATTTTTATTCTTGATGTGGTTGCGTTATCGTAGCTTTTTGCGTTCTTAAATCTTAATTGATATTGAACAAACTGTAAGGCTTAGTATTTATAGGTATATTTAAAACATGAGGCATGCGTTTGATGATTAATTTTTTTTGAGTACTACAATTTTCAGGATTTTTTGTCCGTTTCTTTATTTCTCGCTACCACTGCGCTAAATACTAACAAACATTTTATAATTTTACAATATCACCAGATTAACTTTCCTTTCTTTGCTGCTAGCAAAATTAAGTTACATAAATCACTCACTCACGGAGCGCGGTGTGCGAGTCAAAAATGCACAAGCTGTCGGTCACAAATCATTATCGGTAGACACAAATTTGCAATGTTCTATTCAACTAATAAAATACGTGAGACTCCATACACTACCTTGACCCATAGCTTATTTTGTATGGGATCTACATGGTGAATCTGTGGCGTGCACTAGAAGTTCACAGTAGGATATTGATACATATAAATAAATAACACTATCGTTACAAAATACAATATGAATTGAAATGTTGCAGAGCTTTAAAGAAGATTTTTTTTTCATTGCAAAGCAGGAACAAGAAGTGTCCCAATTATCGAATCCGCTTCTCAGAAATTGCATGATAAAGAAGTATTTTGAATAAACATTTATATAGCATGTGTATCGTTTTATTTTTTTAATGTCTATAAATTTACACATATAACTAATTACATTTTTGAATGAGCATTATAACAATTAAAAAATAAATTTTGCAGTGAAAGTAATTTTTAATGAATCTATAATATATTTTAACTATAGTTTTATTTCATACCCAAGGATATTTTTACCGGTACAAATATTTAAATCACATTATTTTTTCTAAGTGACATTAGAACTAAAATTTTACATTTATGAAATCATAAAATCTTTTGAAATATTTAATCCCTGTGTGCAGACAAAAGCTTCTACCGTTAAGCAGGGGTGAGTTGGAGGGGGCTCGTAAGGGCTCGCGCGAGCCCCTTGTTAGTTTTTTAAAAAAATATTCTGAGATCAAGTTAGTATATAACTGCAATTTCTAATTTATATAACATCTAAAATAGCTTCAGTATAAACAGCAGTACATCTGTAGCCATTTACATTGATAAGTATTCCGTAAATTGCATATTATAAGTGTATTAAGTAACAATTGATTGCATATTTAATTGTTGCATATAATTGCAGAGGAGTGATAAAATAAATCAAGCCTTCCCCAGAACACTGAGAATCGATTTTAGATTAAGCGAACCCCTTGTTAACGTATTGGCAGCCCACCACTACCGTTAAGTTAGGTATTGTGTAAATGTACCTGAAAAATATACAATGGTTTCACTGATATTGATCATTTTTTTTAGATATATTTTCTGAACAATCAAAAGTGTAGTTACACTTTAAATACATTTCACTGTAACATATCTATTGCTACTCATTCGACCAGAGTGCTTAGTAGTAGTAAAACCAAGTGTGATTGATAGTTTTGTCAAATGGTCGTGTTTTTGATTGTTCAATTTAAACTTTGTCGACAGTCTAATAATTTGATTTACCTATTACTTTTAATTAACAACAATAAATCTATTAAAGCAGTTTTTTTATTGTGTTATTCGTATCATTCAGTAAGCAGTTAACTCTAAAATGAAATATAGAATAATTTGAAAAAAATAATTGAAATACGCTTCAAATTAATATTCAAGAATTCGTGTAAGTATTATAATAAATACGTTCCATTTATTTTCCCCTCTTCCAAAATTAAGCGAAGCACATCACTGAGGCAATGAATGGTTTTGAACCATTTTACGGTTCTTTTATTTGTGAAATGAATTATTGCCATTACAAATTTGCGCACAATAGAGGAGAGCACTGCGGCAACTATTTCAGTTTGCGGTAGCTCTGTGAAAAAATATAGTGTTTGCTTAAAAAGTATTGGGGCTCGAATCTGTCGTTCGATTGATTTTTAGTGATATTTGAAACTACTTCGTCAATATCAATAGTACACATTTTTATTTACGGTGCGCTACGTAGGGGTTAAAAATCAAATTTACTACCTAAATTTGTATAAACTCGTGTTTAAATTTTATTGGCAAACGGTTTTGCATAAAAACAGAGAGATAAGAAAAAAATCGGTTCATTTTAAAGATAAATGCATCATCGGTTTCGATGTGCAGACGGATCTCATGGGCTCAAGTCTCACTATTTTTAAAATAATTTATCGATTTATATTCAAAGGCATGGGTGTTTGTGATGTCTAAAATTCCCTCCAACCCTTCCAAACTTAACATAATGGGACGTTAAGTTCAAGCCACATCTTTTCTGTCCCTACTCTTCATAATAATTTTTTGAGACATGTTGATTTTAAAGTACAAGTTATTTTAAATCATATCAAATTTTATTGTCAGTAGGAGTATAAATTATAAAAAAATAGTTTATGCTTAGTTTTGTCAATGACATGAAAATGGCTGTCAAGAAGATAATACACATAAAAATACATGTGTATTTATACATTTAAGTAGAACTTAATATATTGCAGAATTGCGTGTGAATTCAATGCAAGTATTTTACAAGTCAGTAAATTTGTAGCTATCAAATTATCGAAAATGAAAGAAAATTAATTATTCCATATCTACGTCGAACGAAACAATACAATTAGAAATCATTGTTCGCTGACTTTGAAAAGGAAGTTGAATGCATATATTATTGAACTATAAAACATTTAAAACAAAGTATAACGAAATAAAATTTGTTTAAAATGTATCTGCAACAAAATAGATAGATATATTATAATACGCTTAGTTTATAATTAACAAAAGATCTGCGGGATGCCAAAAGTTCCTGCTCAATGTCATAGACCGAGAAAAGTCATAAAATATTGCTTCATATTATTATATTTCCTTTGTATAATGACGTTTTGAAGTATCTTGAAATTCCCAGAATGATAATTTTATTCCTGATTGGATTCACAAACAAATTACTAATAAATCATTGAAAAGTTCGCTACCAATCAGTATTTTGTTTTATTTACCATTTACCAATCCAAAGCAGAGAATTTCAATACACATCGATTAACCATATTGAATAATGAACTTGACATCTTGTTATATTGTAAAACGTTAGAGATATTTTAATAAAATTATAATTTATCATGCTAAAAAGACGTTCACCGGAATCGTCATTTTTTAACGCTGATGCTTGCTTTATTTCTAAATAGTATCTTCTTCTTGGCGATTAATATGCAAGTTAATTTTTTTATATTATGACCACAAATCAATTATAACTGTTTTCGTGTTCCTAATATGATAATGTTGCCATGTCTATAATAAATTATCAAAACATATTTGTCACAAATCGTCACCGTACTAGTTAATATTGGAAATAAAAAAATAGCTTTTAGGATAAAATTACTTGCATGGATATGCATAATTATAATAACAATGTTAAGATGATTTTTTCTTGACCTAACACAAAACAAATGGTAAGTGATAAGCACAGAAAATTGACTGCATGATATTAATTACCGATAAAATAAATTGGTGTTTTTGTCAAACTGGTACATTAAATTCACTGCTTCTGAGTTATTGCAGACAAAAAAAATGATATTTATGTATCTCATTGTGTACTTGAAACTTCTACCAATACTATTTTAACTAATTCTACCAGTTTTATAATGATTAGGAGCTCCAATCTCGGGGTTCCATCCAATTTTGTAATCCCGGAATTGTGATAATATTAATTCCGGGATTTCGGGATTGGGGAAAATTTATAACGTTACGCGAGAGCTAAAATAAAAGTTTCACGTCGTTTCATTGTGGGAATTCCGTACGTTCAATCCCGGATTCCGGGATTGGGAAAATTGACAATTCAAAATTCCCGGGATTCCAAAAAAGGTCCGGGATTGGATGCCCTAACTATGATAAAGTTTAAAATATGCTTCAAAAATCATCATAATAAAAACAAGTTGGAAACTATGTTATAGTCTAACAGTTTTTCACAAGATGATGTTTGAGGTTAAAAAGAACGATACGCAATGTTTTGTAAATTCATTTAAAACTGTCAACAATAATGTAATATTATTGAAATTATCTTCGATATACATGGTGAAATCGTGTGACCTTTTTTCAAATTAATATGACCATACAATTTATAATTTTTGGTGTCATACATATATGATCATGTTTATGCCCCTGACACAATAAACAGTGTTATAAGTAAGGGGAAGGGTCTGAGTAGGACCGCGAGCCGAATGTTTCTATTCTCATTATCTAACTATTTCTTTGAGCGTTTATCGTTTTCTAAAAGGATAACCATAACTTAATCGAATTTATCGCTAAGCCAGTGAGTTATTTTATTAGCATCCTCTTTTGTTTGAATCAATAAATATGGCGATTCAACGCCGGTTGACGACGAATGTTAATCGAGAAAATATTATAAATAGCCCGATTTCGTTACATGAAACCGACCGATTTAATGTGATTGTGACATAGTGATCAAAGGCCATGCTGCCCTCTAACTGTGGCTCGAGATTGAACACTTTTAAAACTTTCTTGCACAATAACAACGGTGGGCTGCCAATACGTTAACAAGGGGCTCGCTTGATCTCAAGTAATTTTTGGTGTTCTAGGTAAGGAGTTATCTTTTTAATCACTCCTTTGCAATTATATGCAATACTTAAATAAGCAATCGATTGTCACTTAATACACTTAAAATATGTAACAATATGCAGTTTAAGATGAACTAATCAATGTAAATGGCTAAAAATGTATTACTGTGTATATTGGAAGCTGTCGTAGATAATATACATAAATCATAAATTGCAGATATTTACTAGTTTGATCTGAGCATATTGTTTTCTCTTAAATTAACAAGGGACTCGCCGGCCTTAGACAAATTTAACAAAGAGCTCGCGCGAGCCCCTCCAAGCCCCCTCCAGTTCACCCCTGCATAAGACACTTCGTAAAATCAGCTTTTAGTATTCTAGCCATCCTTATTTGAAAGCAGTTTTATATATTTTTTACTATAATATCAATAATAGTGGATGTATAAAATATATTTTGCCAAATGGTTGTTACGTGGGTTTATGATCAATAATTGATATGTTGTACTGGCTTAAACGTTTGCATTCACTCAATTATATCATAAAATTATAATGTTCAAAACTTTTCTCCCGATTCTTTTAAAACACTGACAATTAAGCGAATAGTAATTTTCAGTGGTAAAATAACTTTACTGAAGTTTTATGTCCATTATATTAATTTACTGACAAATTAGTATAATGGACTGTGAGTTTGTTTAATAGTTATTACATTCAATAAATTATATTATATAAGTATAGCTCTTACTAAATCAAGATGGCTGGACATTTTGTTTTCTTTGGAGCTGATGGTAAAGCATGAAGTTAGCAAAACGATATGTTAATTCAAACATAAATTTTACTCTTCTTAAATGTTCTATTTGACTATAAAATGGCAAAAAGATGAAACCCACAGGTTTTTTTTCACTAGTTGCAATGCATACAACTTATTTGACGTTTTAAAAAAAAGATCTCAGTTGTGAATGCCGAATTAGTATCTAAAATTAGCTTATATGGTTTTTGTTAAAAAAAATATTGAATAAATATTAGACTTAGTCAATAAAACACCAGTTTATTAATCTTCGTGCACTTTATTGGTAACAAATTTCGCTTGAGTCCATAATCATCAAAATACGTTATTTGTGCCTCCTATAAAAAATGTTATGTGTTGGCACCATCATTTTGCTTTTTCACAGTCAAATTATTTTGTATATATGACTCCAAAACTGACTTGTATTCAAGATATTATAATATTAATATTCTCCAATATATTTCACAATGAGTTATTTCTTTCCAAAAATTCACATGTGATTTTTAATTCTTTCTTACATAAACTATAAAATATAAACTAAGATGTGAATTGTTGTGTTCTTTCTTTCAAAAATAGCTGTCGAGAATTTTATAATATTATTGTAATAATTATCTACGACAGATACGGTGAAAATTTTGCTATAGTGTATGTTTGAAATATTATCATTTATTGTGATATGAAATATGCCTCTAAGAGATAAAAGTATTGAGATGCTGTGGCCTTAGTATCAAACTGTGACAATTTATTTTACGATGACACGACAGTCATATTTTTTTTGAATGAATGGAATCATTTTGAATATTTTAATGTCACTCCTGCACCAGTCTTTTTCAAAAGCATCGATTAATTTGATCAAATTATTACACACAAATGAATGGTATACGATAAGAAAAATAATCATTTTTGAAACCAGTGGAGCAGCCGTGAAGCATGCTCGGAGTAATTTTAATAATTTCAAAGGAGTTGATTTAATATTTTTTTTATTATTTGTGTGATGGCATAACATTGAAAATAAATTATAACTCAGCTATAAATATCGGTGGATATTTAAGAAAACAATCATTTGTAAATCAATAAATCTATAATTATTATCTATGATTTAAATGTATTTACAAAATCATGAAATCATTTTTGTTTTTATCATAAATAAAAATCAATCATATTTTCGTATTCGTTATTAATTATTCGCGGTGAATTTTTATTCTCGCAATCATTTGAACGAATTTATTATCATCTATTGCCAAAATATCAGTAAAAATTGATAGTACATCAATCTTGGTTGTCTTTATAAAATATTTAATTTAATATTTAATTTCTCCACGCTACAGGACAAAACGTAAATCCATCAATCTCTGAATGCAAATGCAGTTTGCACAATGTTTTATTTTAGAAACTTTTTCTTGAATAATGAGTCATAATTGCTGTTATTTTTTTATTCACAATTATTTTGTATTTAAATTCAATCAGTGGTGGGATTCCAATACTTTGATAAGGTGCTCGCTTAATGTCAGAGCTATTCGCAGTGTTCCAGAAAAGGGCAGACCTTATACACTCGTATACAATTATTATATGTTTTTCAGAAAATTGTCAGTGGGAAAAATGTGCACGTGTAATAAGAATGAAAATCGTTCGAAGTATCATTTACAAAAATGTGGCGTTGATCATGAACATTTGCAATGAATATATTCCGAACATAACTGTTTAAATCATTTTTCGACGATTGGCAAAAATGCGTCTAGGTCTCTTTTATTATGCACTCACATATTTCACAATACATTTAATTATACCATCTACAGAAATTGCAGGTAGGTATAATATAAAAAAAAATGAGAATATAACTGTCCTGCTAACAAGGCGTACGCCAGTCTAACTAAAATTTAATAAGGGGCTCGTGCTAACCCCCCGAAGCCCATTTTAACCTACCTCTGCATTCAATGAAACAACTGTAATTTAAATGTTGAGATATATGATATGATTATAAATTGTATCAACACTAATTCAGTCTGATAAGTATCTGATATTTCAACACAGAATAGCAAAAAAAATTCTATTATTTTTCTACTTGATGTCTATTACTTAATTTAAACTTTTGCTTTTAAAAATCGCATAAAATCTCTTGAGGGAGGGGGGGGGGGTGAATTCGTCATGACCGCCGAAGGGAGAAATTTATTACCAGCAAACTAATTACCGATATTTTTAAGTGTTGGTTTTTTTCACTTTTTAGTTTTTACACAATTTGAACTGGCGGGAAGTTACAAGGAGTGCCTTCAAAGTTTTGTCTGAAGAGTGCGTACAGTGGTGTACAACTTCATCTATTATAATTTATCACATAATTAGGTAAATATTTTCATTACTTATAAAAATGAAACATAAAAAATATTGTTGGGAAAAATAATGTACCTGTGCGGCTTTTCAGAAAAATTAAAATCAAATTAAAAACTATGGAAAATAAAATATTTAATATAAAATGCTAGTTTTGTGGATTTTTATATTATTTTTCCAATAACGTTTTTACGTATTTTTTTAGAGCTTTTTCAAATTCGTTTATAACTGTAAAAATCCTATTTTAAATAATTTGGTTATTTATATTAAAATTTATCAGCCTTTTTCACTGCTATTGGTTTACGATCTAATATCGCTATTCGCAAGCTTTATCAAAATATGTTATAATGCTCGATTTGTTGAAACCTTCTTAATAAATTTTGAAATTTTGAAGCAATCTGGTTAAATCAAAATTGAGTCCTCTGGTATCTTGAGAACTGTAAAAATAAACCCTCCTACCCCCATCTCATTTGATAAAGAATTAAAAGCTGACACCACTGATGTAAATTAGTAAACATAAATTATATTTAATAAGGAAAAATTAGCTCAATAACACAAGTGTTAATGAAAATGTTTTTTATAAGCGTTTTATACTGGCACATGACATTAAGTATTTTAGAAGTTTTGTCTAACTTAGTTCAGTGGTCAAGAGTTTAAATCCCTAAATTAACATTTTCATACATTGATTTTCAGTATACGTAACACAGTATGAGTATATGCACATATGTGCATTCATCATTTATTAAAAAACAGAGCTTTAGTGGAATGATTTCCTAACTAATAGACCTCTTTTTATAGACATTTTTTATTAAAAGTTATTTATTTAGTTTTATCGTAATTTAATCTAAGAATATTATAACTTAAATACCTAATTTAGTACAAATATTTATTTGCTATAAATTAAAAAGTGAGTGTACAACCAAGCTACAAAAAAGATTAAAATGTCGATTTTGCGAAAAACATGAATTATGTTTTTTTTAATTATTCTGAATATATTTTTTTTATGATGTTGAGTTGACCCATTAACTTTAAAGCACCAGTAATTTTTCGAAAAATTAATATCTCTTCGGGATAAGCAACGCCACTGTCATTTATGCGATAATATTTAAATTATCTATGTTCTCAGCATATTGCTTGGTGCTAATCTAAGAACGTCACTGATGGCGAGAGGAATCGTCGTTAGCGGTGTGGCTCATAAAGCACCCAAGAGCGGAGGTCATAAATAAGGAGGGCCGGCTGTCAAGGTGGTGTGCACGGGCTGCACATTTCGGAACGTACCGCGAGATTTTTGGCGAATGGCAACACTGCAGTGTTTTGAATATCGAATGTATCGCGGGAAACTGCAATCCTTAGCGAAGTTTGGTATTTTCGAAAATCGAATAACCACGAGAGAAACTTTTGTCACATTGCTTTGTTTTGATATAAACAAAACCAATCGAAAAATGTCATCGTAATCGTATATAAGGATGGACAATATTTTCTATAGATTTTTTTGATTGCTTTTATTTTATTTGTAGATTTCAATTCCGTAATACTGCTCGTTTTTTTGACGTAAACAATGAAAAGAACCAAGAATAAAAATAATAAAAATAAGTTGGCTGCGTGGTCTAGAAACAATGGCGTATGCTTAGAGTACAGTGGTCATGAGTTTGAATCCTAGTACGTACAGTTTATATAGATTTATTTTTTAATCGGTTTATAAATTTCCGTCCGAAGACGCGGATACAAGTGATGTCTTGAATTTCCCTTTTCCACCCATTCTATCTTAAAAAAAGGAATGAAAGCGAGAGCGATAAGCTAACCACTAGTCTTGTCTTTGCCATATCATTTTATGCCTACATTCTTAGAGAGGTTTAACAACTGAGTAACAAATAGTTCTCGTAAAACTTAACTTTATTAGGAGTACGTATATTACACATTGGAAGCGGACATGCTAAAAAGGAAATTTTATGTTCTGGAAAATGTAAAGAAATTTTATTAAAAATCACATGAAAAACTTGTTGTATGTGTTAAGTTCTTAGAACGCTTGTTTTAAGAAATGTGGTTTATCCGAAATGCCCACAATATTGATTACTGCATTTGGTTATTTCACTAGTCAAAAGTTAAAATAAAACCCGTGAGAACCAATGAACCGAGAACAAAACTTATGATGTATAGGAAGTGTATTATCATTATAATGTGATTTTACCAAGACATTTATATTTATATCATACTAATTAATTATAAACTTGTTTTAGATATAATAGTGGGAAGTCTCCAAATCATTTATTAATGCTAAATTTTACAAAAAATATGGTTTGTAGAAAAATAGCATTTCGTTGGAATAAAACATATCTTAATAAAAGAATACTTTAAAAGTGAGTTTGAATATTGTACTAAGTCTTTTTCGGTGCAGCAAAACGTATTACAGTGACCGTAATAAAATATATTTTTGAATATCGAACGCAAGGCATCATGGCCGCTAAGTCTTGACGCACAAACAAGGATGATGTTGTAATTGGGTGCGTCCCTCTTAATGAATTGCCAGTGATCGCTGGACGTGGGAAAAAAGAAAACCCACGGGTTTTCTGCCTCCAAAGATTCTCAATCTCACGTAAAGGTAAACAAGCAGATGCTAAAATCTTATTATCAATAGTGGTTTTGTTTTACCGATATCTTTGGTGAAAATTACTAGTAAATTCTTCACCAGTTGTTTGTCAGGTTTGTAATTTATTTAAAGAACCATTCTTCATTGAAAATTAAATAACAATGGCGAAGACTACTCTTATAAGGATTTTGAAATTGCTGCATATTTTTTTTTAAAACAACATGAATTTATGAAAGTGAAAAAACGGTTATTTATGATAATTATCATCGAACGTTGAAACTGTTCGCAACGTGCCAAACCGGTCCTGATCTTATTAAATAATGTGAATCTAGTAAAAAAGTGTCTAATATAATCTAATAATTTGTAAACGATGCCGTTTCTCAACGCTATGGCTTGATTCTTTTTTTACGTACGTAAACGTTACGTAGTTAACCACTAGTCTTGTCTTAGATTTATCCTTCTATCCCAACTACTTTCATTAGAAATAGAAAGGTTGAGCGACTTAGTAACAAACAGTTCTCGTAGAAAAAGATATCTTCTCATGTTGAGATACCTCCAATGCTCCACATTGGGAGTTGATATGGATAAAAACAATATTTAAATCGATTCAAGGTTATTTATGATGAAAGCTTATTTATAATGACTATCGTCAAATGTTGATAATTGGAATGCCGACTGAAACCTATCATGGTCTTAATAAATAATGTGCAATAAGTACAAACGTTTTTTTAAATATGTCAAACAATCTTCAATCGATAACGTTAATAAAAATTACGTGGGACGAAATGTTGAGAAGCGCAGTTTTTTGACATTTTAAATGATTTTTTAGGTGCATTATTAGGTCGTTACTCCTGACGTATTAAAAAATATGCAACTGTCGTTGAGACGAATGGATCGTATAATATAATATAATCATTTAAGTCTCTTAAAAATAATAAATTTGTTTTTTTGAGTCGGTAAATTATATCGAAATAAATCATCATGTATATCTTTAGCTGTCTAGGGTTGGACTTGTTTAAAAAATAGCCCGCATTTTTAATTAGTTTTTTTTTCAAACTCTTGCATGATCAATAAACATCGATCATTTTTTTTTAAATAATAAAATATCGTGCTTCAAAAAATTTTGATCGGTTAGAAAATATTTATTTGATGGCTAGTATTGTAGTACATAAAAACTCAATGAAATATTTCGTAAATTAAATCTCATTTATATGAATAGTGATAATTTTATGTTTCTTGATGAATAAAAATGGCTATCGAATATTTTTTTACATTGAAGTGTCGATTAATCTTTTGTATCGCTCAACAATATAATGCTCGTTGATAAATGGGTAAATAAGAAATCTCATAGCATGTTATACAAGATGACCCCATAAAAGTTTGACCATAGACACAAATTATCAATGACGTACGTAAGAAGAATTAAAAAAAAAACATTTATAGTAATTAACAAGACTTAGTGATAACAATACAAAAAATGATCCAGGCAAGCAGATCGCTTGTTTCAACGTTTTTTTTTTAAACCATGTCCGCTCCCAATGTGGAGCATATTGACTCCTAATGGAGTTTATCTCAACAGAAGTGTTTCTACGAGAACTGCTTGTTACTCAGTTGCTCAACCTCTCTTTTTCCAAAGAGAGTAGGGATAGAAGATTAGGGCCAAGACAGGATTAGTGGTAAGCTAATCGCTCTCGATACGCCCCGTCCATGGGATAGAATGGGTGAGAGGGGGGAAATTCAAGATATCACATACATCCATGCCTTTGAACAGAAATTCATAAATCGATGGAAAAATCAATTTATAAAACTGTCCGTACCGGGATTTGAACCCGTTTCAACGTTATAGGAGCAAACTATTTATACAGTACATTTGTACTTAATTTGTGTTGTATGTATGTAGTGGGTAGCTATATGAAAATATGGGATTTAGAAAAGATGTGCCCATGAGACATATTCATCAATAATATAGCTGACTTAAATTAAATCACTTGGTTTTATACTTTGACTGCAAATGTATTATAATTAATTGAGCAAGGTCATAGGGAATATTGTCGAGTCCACAACGCAGTGATCAACGTCGTTGGATTCCGTGACGGATCTTACAAGTTTTACACATTTTCAACCGATTTATAGATTTCTATTAGAAGGCTTGGATGTTAGTGTTGTTTAAAAAATCCTTTCTATCCTTCCAATTCCAAACAAATAACTGGGCAAAGTAAGATCGATTAACTAACCACATCCCTTACTGCTGTCCTAACCTTATCCCTAAGCAACGGTGGGCTGCCAATACATTTACTCGAGGCTAAGAGGCTCGCTTAATCTCCAAACAATTCTCGGTGTTCCTGGGAAGGAGTGAATTTTTTTAATACTCCTATGCAATTACATGGAATATTTAAATAAGCAATCGATTGTTACTTAATACACTTATAATATGTAACAATATGCAATTTACCGTAAAATAATCAATGTAAATGGCTAAAAAGAGATAGAGTCGTAGATAATAAATATGTCAGAAATTGCAGTCATGTACTAGTTTGATCTGAGAATATTGTTTTATTTAAAATTAACAGGGGGCTCGCGCGAGCCCCTTCGAGCCTCCTCCAGCCCACCCCTGTCCCTAAGCTATTCGAAAAAAAGAGAAGTTGGGCAACTGAGTAACAAACAGTTCATGTAGAAAACTTTCTGTCAAAATACCTCCATTATGAAGCTATATGCTCTTCATTGGGAGCTGTCATGGATTAAAAAAAAGGGCTGGAGACAAACTCCCAAAAAAATCAAATATGAAAAATAGCAAACAAAACTCATTATTGAATAAGTATTTCCGCCTCTGAAAGTAATGCATTGATCAGCCAAGCATCTTTTGTAAATGGGCTTTCATATGAATGACAAACATTATGTTTCTACATTTTAGTACGACTTTTTTTGTAAGTAAGATTATTGTTATATTATATTAACGTGAGAAAAAATTACAGTTGTTTGTAAAATTAATAAAAAAAATATCAGTGATAATTTTACCTCTTGTCCGAAAAATAATTCAAAGGTTTATAAACATTTCATTTTATTTGAATCTTGAATGATGATATAGTGATATAGAGGAAGTGTTATTATCTTGAATGAATGACCCTCTGAAATGAAGTTGTGCGTGTGCCACTGCAGATCGCTTCGTAAAAGTAATGGCCCGTACACAATGTGAGTAAAAAAAGTGATTCGACAATTAAATTTTATTGAAGAGCCGAATGATCCCTCGAAATGTACCTGTATTAATCTCTTTACGATACCGCTGTGAGCTGTGATCTCAGCTCTAAATTATGAGCGATATCATTATAGAATCCGGCGAGACGCCGCCATCTTTGAAAGAGTTGAAAAAGGAACAAGAGTGAATGAAATATATGTTAACTGTCAGAATATTAATAGGTAACACAAAAGGAGAATGAGGAATATTTATGATAAATGTGCGGGGAGGGTTTCTCATTATAGAGATGGCCAAATCAAAAGTCTTTATCGCCTTCCTCTCACATTCATCATATTTTATACGCCGCCCATTCCAACAGATAAATAAATTCTCGACCGAGGTTCGAATCGTGAGACTCAGTCGTCTCTGTCTATCTCTATTGCCTTCTTCATCTGGATGTAGTGACAGGTCGGTCAGTTGAATTACTGTTTTACCAACCGAGCTCCCGTCTCATCGGATATCGCAACAGGGGGCTGCTTTACCTTTTCTGTTAAAAAACCTACAAAATATTACTATGTATCGCCCATAAATCTGATTCATCCACTCGGATACAATGGTCCGGTGATATACGTACTGATGGAACCATTCAAATTCGACGTGTCCACTCCTCGGCCTAGAACGTTTCGACGAATACATTTTTATTTTTATGGACAATAACAATGCGGACGAAACTACGTCGACTTTATGTTTTCTGAATTCCAATCTACTTTAGAAATGCCTCGAATATGTTAATGACAACACATTTATGTCTATGGAAATTCCACATAAGCTTACAGTTTATTTTGATTCATCATATACAATTACTGTATATTCAAACAATTATTTTTTATGTCATGTTTTTATTGACAGTGAAATAAAAATGTCTTACCGCATTGCTACAAATGAGGAGTTTAAAAATAAAGCAACGACTGCCGATATGTGTATGAGAGTATCTTTGGCCATGTTCGCTCCCTATGTGGAGCATATGGCCGCCACGCGGCACCTCCATGTTTCCCTGTCTCCCGCCAATAGCTTTGCTTCCTCCCATGACATGCCAGCATCCCTCAGTTCCGCCGAGTACATCCTATGGATAGTACCCGACGGACGTCCAGGACGCCGGAATCCCACCGGTCGAAAGAAAAGGCAGGCAGGATTGAGGCTTTCCGGAGGCATCCGCAGCACGTAACCCAGCCAGTTCCAACGTCTCTCCATAACCACTGACGTGACGGGACGCTGTCTTGTACGCTCCCTTATCTCTGAATTCCTCACAAAATCAAACCACCTCACCCCCATTATCCGACGCAAGCATCTGTTCTCGAAGCTCAGTATACGGTTTTTCTGAGTCTTCGTCAGGTGCCATGATTCGCAACCGTAAAGCATTACCGGCAGAATGCAAGCGTTGAACAAGTGGCATTTGGTTTTAATCGAGTACAGCTGTGTGTCCCAGACAGTCCGCATTGAGTTGAATGTGGCTCCAGCCATTCCTAAACGAATGGCGAGCTCGTTTTTTGTACTACCGTCTTCGGGGATATGTACGCCGAGGTATCTGAAGCTGTCAACCCTCTCGATGATCTGTCCCGCGCTGGTAAGGGTCCTATCAGAGTCATGACAGGTTTGGTTACACATCACATTGGTTTTACTAGTATTAATTTTTAGACCAATGCGACCTGAGTTAGTTCCTAACCCATCAATAGTCTCCTGGATGCCCTCAATGGATTTATCGAATATTACAGCATCATCGGCATATTCAAGGTCACACAGCTTCAGACCGGGACCAACAGCTACACCTCGATCAGGCGGAATTGACCTGCGAAGTATGAAGTCAAAGATAATAATAAACAGGAACGGTGCAAGAACGCACCCCTGTCTCACTCCGGTTGTGACCCCGAACCATTCGGTATTTGATTCACCGATTCTCACACAACATGCACTATTCTCATGTAAGGATTTGATAATGGCCACAATCTTTGGCGGAATCCCGTAGGCATCCAGTATCCTCCACAAAGAGGGTCTGTGCGGACTATCAAATGCCTTCTCATAGTCGACGAAACAACAAGCAAGAGCACTGTTAAATTCATTGCTCTGCTGGAGGAGACATCGAAGATTGTGTATTTGGTCCGCACACGACCTTCCAGGGAGGAAGCCCGCTTGATTTTTCCAAAGTATTTTCATAATGGGACCTCTTATTCTCGCCAAGAGAATGTGTGCCATTACCTTCCCAGGAATACTGAGAAGAGTTATGCCTCGGTAATTGTTACAGCTGAGGGGATCACCTTTTTTTGTGGAGTGCTAACACCTCACCGTCCACCCAGTCCCTAGGACAACGCTCACCGTCCCACACCCTGGCCATCAGGTGATAGAGAGGATGTAGGACGGCGTTAAGACCACATTTCAGAAATTCAGAATGTATTCCGTCTCCACCCGGTGCTTTGCCGTTTTTAAGCCTCTTCACTGCCAAGATGATTTCGGCATGTGTGGGCGTACGGTCTGAAATACCGGACACTCGGGGGAGGTCCATAGATGTAGCCTCTTCGGTTACGTCAAAAGGGTCCTGGGGGGGCGGTCGGTTCAGCACCTCGCAGAAATGATCCTTCCAAATCTGAAATGAGAGTATAGCACTATATTACAAAGTGGTAAAATTATTTTAAAAAAGCAAAACTAAAAACGTGTACTTTGGTAAAGTATAATATCACTTTTAGGGTGTTCACTGTCAATAATTGGTGGAAAAGCAATATATTAATAAAAACACAATATTCCTTTGCAGTTTATTTCCACTTTATTTAAAAAGGTCAGGACCGGCTTTCGCTCATGGCGAGCATTGTCAACTGATAAGAAATAAAATTTAACAGTGCTTTCTAGCCAAAGACAAATTGCAATGAAAAGGTGTAAACAGCAATTGACATTGAAAAGAATTTACAAATTACACTAGAAGTGATTCTATAATTACACAAAATTAAAATGTTTAACACCTTTAACATATAATTGAAAAATCGTCAAAGATAAATTAATTTAAAGTGGTGACTGATGGTAATTACAAACATAATTATAATTTCAGATTTTTTTAACAAAGTGGTATTAAATGTCACATTACTAAATCTAATAACTTCATGATAATTTAACTGCTTCAGCTGCTTCAAAGTAGTATGAATACTATAACAAAATTCGAGTGTTATTTCCTTAACTGCGATTCCTATAACGCCAAATATATTGGTCAAACATGTAGATCGTTAAACTTTATGTTATTGAAAAACGTTTGAAAAAGTTCCTCAGCGCACTAGGGAAATATGCCAGGAATCACAACACCACCCAAAAAAAACAACGACTTCAAAATATCATCGATGTGGTATCTGGAATATGGTGTCAAAATGAAAAAGGTGTTCTTTTCGGGCCCTCATCTTTTCAACTAAATGTTAGTTTTCCGTTTTATGGGGACTACAATACAAACATAATATTGACGTTTTCAAATGGATACATAATTAAAGTATAAACTTGACAATGGGCGACAATTATCTTTTTCAATTTCGTAGTTAATTGACTGACTGCATGAGTTGAACAAAAATCATGTTGGTAACTAATTAATGAACGTATCTTACCGACTCTCAATATTCATTATCAATGATTGGTACCCGCCTTCCAAAGTTAATTGCTTACAAGATATAAAACAAATATTTAAAATGTTGTTGATTTTTGTTTTAATAAATGCTAGTTATATTTCGAAATACAAAATTTACGCATTTATCTAAGGTATCTAATTGGTTAATTAATCAACTATTTTAAAATTATTAAAATAACTGGGATATTTTTAATTACGACATCTATTGTCTACAATACGCGGAAAGTATTACGATGCGCCCAGTGTGTCTTGATTTATCTGTCTATCTGCTACGCGGTGCACATAATATACGCGCTCTTTGTCAGTCAGTACATGTGCAGAGAGACAGTGTGTGTGTGTTGTGAATGTACTGATTTACTGTTGAGTATGTTTTTTATACAAGAATGATTTCTAGAAGTAAATCACACACACAGACACACGCTGTCTCCCCGTGCATTAAAGGTAATGAGTGAATATTAACAGGTAAAACCGTCGCCTGATAATTAAGTGTATAATAATTGTTGGATGGATCGTAATGAGGTTTGGTTAAGAAGTGTATTTTTACAAACCGAACGAAAAAAAAATCTTAATAATTATTAAATTACACGTTAAATAACCATTAATATTTTTAAAAATGCGAAAACGATAAAAAAAATATGAGGATATTTTTTATTGTTTTATTGATTAAATAGTAAAACCCAACAAAATCAAATGTTAACAACGTAGTGTTACATGAGGTTGATTTTATTAACAATTGAATATTTTCGAAAAATATTTTATCAATGATGAATTAATTGTTATGAGAATTTATGACTTAAAATCTCATATAAATTAATTTTATTTATAAATTAGTTTATTTTTGTTTCCAGATTCAATCGAACATACCAACAACTCAATTTTCCCAGAGTGTCAGATTGCACAATAATATAAGGTAAAACTATGTATTTTTTTAATCACTGTCTAAATACTATTAGCGTCTAAAATGCAAAAATATTTTTTTATAATTTTTACATTATTTAATATGTATACAGTATATTAAAACATTTACACATATTAATTTTACGAATATTTTATCGCTTCGAAGTTTCGAAAAATAATGAAAAATGCCTTAACTTCAGCTACTGTTTTTTTGGAATTCTTTTAATTCGTATACTGTCATAACCAATAATATTTTAAAATATACTTAATTTGCATTACTTTAATCATTTTTTAGAATTAATGCAGGTATGTTTGTGTTTATTTATGCATAATAGTATTATACACGGATTTCAATTTCAATTAATTTAACTATAAAATATATTTTTTAATTTTTAAATATTTTTTTAATAGTTTTTCAAAGCCAGTGATACGTAACCCACGACATGTGTGGTTCATGCTGCTCTAAATTGCATTTATTCCGACCAACATAATAAGCGACTAAGTCACTAAGATTTATTTTCAATATTGGCCAGTGGTACGTTAATTATTATTTATTTCGATGTTAGCTTCATTTAACATTAACAAAAACAAATATTTAATATTTTAATAATAAATGTAGCACTGTTTGCAATGGGGGTGTAATATTTTCATAGATTTGTTTTTAAGCACGATCTTTTTTCTGAAAAGTTCTTCAAAATGCTAAGCTTTGTCCAAATATTACAAACATAAAGAAGGCATTTAAAAAGAATACTATGTATGTTATGTCTAGACTCGAGAGAGATTATAAAAATATTAAAATCGCTAACATTTTTAACTCTTTGCATCTCGAGCAAATGGATAAATTGGGCCCGTTAGAGGTTAAGTGAGCCAAGTGATATTTTAGTAAAGAATAAATTATATGCGTTGTAGTGCTATATACGCCTTAAAGTATCGTAACAGTGAAGTAACTTTAGTTAATACACATTGCAATAGTAATATATCAAAACACCAAGTAAATATGTGATTGTACTTAGAAGTCCAAGAAAAGTTTTACTATTTTACTGGTTGGCTCACTTCACCTCTCAAGGTCTCAATTGGCCCTTCTGTTAAAAAGGTTGTGAATCATAGTTTTTAAACCAAAAATTCACAGCAAAAGATATTAGAACCAGATATACTGCGTTAATGGGTTTTGGTGAAAGATTCTACAGCTATGATTGAATATGATTTTTAGCTTGAAACAAACAAAGAAATTAAACACATCTTCCGTAATGATAGAAGACAATTATTTTATTTCCCAAGTTATTGTGTATCAATGTCAATCAATCGGAACTACCCCCATGGTAACAATTAGGGAATCCAATCCCGAGCCAAAATGGTGATCCCGGGATTTCGGGATTAGAATTTTTCGATCCCGGGATCCCGGGACTGGTCCTGGGATCAGTAGATTTTTTTAAGAAATAAAAATTGATAATATTGGTCAATAAAACAACTTATTTATATTATATAAACAGCTGTGGGCTGCCAATACGTAAGCAAAAAGCTCTCATAATCTCAGTTATTCGCGATGTACAGGTGAATGAGTGGATTTCTTAATAACTCGTAAAAAAAATATGCGCCATAATTATTAAACGAACTTGATATGCATACATTCTGTAAAAATACGCTATATAACTTAAAACAATTAATGTCGATAACTGAAAAAAGTATCTACCTACTTCAGACTGCAAGAGTACCTAAGAGAACACTAAGTAATTTTTATATTATTTTAAAATATGCCCGAAGTTAATACCAGAGCATCAATTGTTTCGCCATTTAATCTACGGTTTCATTGTGCAAAGAACCAATAAAATATATTTTTATATTTATCATGTCCGGCGAGAAGTGCTTTTGTAGAAAGATAATTTTTTTACAGTGAAAATAATAAGAACATTCAAAAGAAATAGTTAAAGTGAGAATTGATTTTAAGCTTTTGTAATTACATTGATCGAAAAAACTTTTATACAATATTATATGCTGTTTTCGATGAGTTCAGTCGCATGAAGTCGGCTTGCGCGCCTTTGATATTTATCATACTGTTCATATAGAAAGCTAAACGAAAAATGTTTTGGTTGACACGTGTTTTATTACATACTTAATGTTAATAGAACAAAAGAAACATAAAATCACGAAAAAAAAGAAGGTGTAGAAAACAAAGGCACCGAAAAATTATTACTGTAGTAAAATGCATTCGAATAAATGCGTTAAGAAAATTTGATATCTTAGGCAGCCAATTACGTTTTTGTATGCAGTAAGTCTTATCGCAAAGAATGTAAACTGTCGCTCGGCTTGAAAACCAACACGTTTGTTTTATAAGAAAACAGTCCCGAAGTTTCGGGACCATGTCTTCTAATCCCGGGATTGAAATGTATCGAAAACTGTGCGGGATCCCGGGATTGGATTCCCTAGTAACAATATGTTGTCACAAACTCATAACAACGCTTTAATTCGAGCGTAAATATATCTGTTCTACGAAACCCAAGAATATCGAGATCAAATGTACTCAAACTATTAAAGATATCAAGACAAAAATAAATGGCGACTATTTTCTCAGAACTCCAACGGACACTTACTTACGTTTTATGACAACTCGACAATCAAAATATGTAATTTCAAAGACATTAAGTGATTTATACGTTATATTATTGTTTCGTTTAAAATCTTAACTGTTCCTTGTAAAACAACTCTTTCATTCCACTTGAATGTGTTAAATATACAATTTGTGAAGAAGGACATAATCAACACGGTCAAGTTTTACCAATAAAGTGTTTTTTTATACTTTGAATCCCGGTATGGATATTGTAATACTGTTGTATTTTAAAAACTATTAAAAAAATATCACTAACATATGAACCCATTAGAGGTGAAGTTAGCCAAGTGGTATTTTAAAAACAAATAAGTTAGATATGTTGTAATTTTCTACAAGTCTTAGAGTATCGTAAAAGTGAAGTAAATTCAGAAAAAACACATTACAATAGTTTTATATCCGTAAAGTAAAAATATGCAATAGAACAGAACACCAAATAAAGACGTGGTTGTACTTGAAAGTTAAAGAAAAAAAATGTCTATACAATGTGTTTCAAGTTTTAGAAAAATATTTTTTAATTATATAAATATTTTACTCAGAAATTCACAATCGTACTTAAAAAAATGATACTATTTTTACCTACAGACATAAAAATGCTGTCAAATAATAATATCATAAAATGTGTTAAAAATTTGATGCTTAGCCAGTTAAAATTGATTTTCTATCGAATGAATAAAATTAACATTTTAATAGTTTTGCTTGTAAGACAATGTTTCTTAATTCGTCAACATGCTATTTTGTGATTCGAAACGTAGAGCTATTAAAATATTTTTTATTTTATTGCTCCTCAGACGTATAGGCATGCGTCATAAAATTGATTTGGATTTATGACTGATTTTATAGTTTTGATGTACTACTGCCGGCCGATTATCTATCTGGTCTTAAATGCCAGAGGTTTCAAAAGATTCAATCAGTTAGTAGTGCAATAAATACTTAACAAGTATTTCAAAATACAGCATAACATAACTAAGTATTGTTTAATATCTGAAATGTTCAATTTATCCTGATGTACACAGATTTTTGTTTTATATTAATGTATAAAAATAATAATATTTGATAGTATTTAAAAATAATCACTTATTTTAAATCATTATAAACGAAAATCTTGACAAAGTCATTCGAAATCAACTTATGGAGAAAATATATAACATACACATGTCTGTTCAACGATTTCAAATGTTAATAAATAATAAAAAAAAACACTTGTACTTATTCCATAATTATTTATTAAGGTGTGTGAACGAACAAAAAAAGTACAAAAGAGTATATTTTTTTGAAATATATATAATGCCTTGTCACCATTGACAGTGAAGGCCTTAAATGTGATATCAAATTGATATAATAATAAAAGATAATGGCGAGTTTCCAACGGAAATCTTCTTAATCTGATAAATTAAATAAAACAATTGTGAAAATATGTAGTTTCAAATAAAAATTTTGATGTTATTGTCATTTCTGGATTGATCGATTATGTTGGATCAAATCAGAATAATCAATACCGTGCTTAAAAAGTTTATGTTTTAAACCATTTCTAAAGTCAGTCACTCATTGCTTATTTTCATAGATGACATAATTATAGTAGTTCAAAACAGATAATAATTTTCCAAACCGAAGTCTTTTGACACGCTTTTGTGGTTTCTATTTTTGATACAATATTTTGGTAAAAAAAATATTTAAAAAAAAATGAATCACTGACATTAAAAACAAGCTTTATGCAACATTTCATGTTTTATGATTTTTTGTGAAAAAAATAAAACCGTTTGGGCTTATAGTTTGAAAACCCGTGTTCACTTTAAGGTCAAATTGCGTCACTTTTTTTGGCGAATCCCCGACAGGGCCGGATTAACCCACGTTAAATCGGGGCGAAGTCGCACGCGAGCGTTCCGAGCCGGTTCTGAGTGCGTCCAACCATCTTCCTACGATTATCTTAGCTTTTTGACACTCATCTTGACGGAAATGTGTGTTACTAATAGAGACAGCCTCATGTTAACTTAAAAGCTCTTGCCGACTAAATACAGAAACGCGATGTTATGCTGGATTATATATTTATTACAGCACACTATTACGTGGTTTATTAAACTTTATGCATACGACCTTTGCGCATTTAATTATACTCACGTACAACATATTACTTAATCTAAATCTAATAAAATTGTGCAAAATATTGTCAATGTGAATGTATATTAAACAATTTGGTATACAGGATGGATTATTTGACAAATCTGTTGGAAAAAGAGAAAATATTTTAATTAAGATAAAAATACTAAACTTTCTGAATATTATCATAGAATATATAAGGGGCTCTGTATGAAAACTCATATTTTTTTTATGATAAGTATACCAAAATTCTGAATGCGTCAGTCATTACATGTATCAAAAAATAGTAAGGTTTAAAATTGAATTTAAACATTGTTCAATCCACTGTCAAAGATCACTATCGGTTTCTAAGGTCATATTTTTAAATAAATAATATGATATGATTAGAAAGAACCAATCGGCTATCGGTATTTTTCATGGAGTAATCAGTGTTTTTTGCATCTAAAGAAACTACTACCTTTCGCTTGCGATAAATAAACGTAGTATTTTTTTATAATAACGAAAAACTGTACCTTATGTTGTTTTTTGATTTTTTTTTCATGCTTGATTTTTCAGAAAATTATGGTACTTAGACCCTCAAGTGGGTGAGTACATTTTTGTATTTTTTATCCATGCCCGCTCCCAATTTAGAGTATATAGCCTTCAGATAGAGGTATCTCAACTGAAGTTTTTTTCTACGAGAACTGTTAGTTAATCAATCGCAGTAGTAAACATAGAAAAATAAGGTTAGTAAATGATTATCAGTTAACTAATCGCTCTCGCTACACCGCGTTCTTTTAGGATTGGGAGAGTGGGAACAAAAATCTATTGAAAAAATGTTGTTCGGACCGAGACTCAAACCCGTAAGATCCGTCACGGAATCCAACGATGTTGACCATTGCACCACGGACCCGAAAATGAATACATAAAACATATTTTTTCATATTTTTTTTATTTTGTGACATGACTACTCTTGGCAGAAAGGTATTATATAAGCACAAGATCGGTTTTGCTTATGACAAGCGAAAATAATTTGTATTGCCTTTTCACATATAGTAAAATTGATTACTCTCTAGTAAATAAACACATTATTGCTATTGTGTTTTAAGTTCAAGATGTCTTATTAGAAATTAATATGTATATTGTTTTTTTTAATGCAATTATAAGGACTGATTGTTAGCAAATCTCCGAGCTTAGTAATTGGTACTGTGCAAAGGGCATAGCGTATCAAATGAGCCTCGGTGTCAATAAATAAACGTGTTTAGTGACGCAGAATTACAGTTGCATTCGATGAATGTAAATTGAACACTTTTCAAGGCATAAGTTCGCTAAGCACCCGCCATTTAGTGGCATTTGTATAGTAAGTGCCGAATTGTATATCATGTGGGCAAAATTGGCATCGAGATTCGCGACAACAGGTGAGCGCGTGTTTACCGGCGTTCATAGTTACCGGTCGTCGGGTGTGACAGGCGGCCGCTGGCCCCCTCCCTCGCGTCCTCGCGCCCCCCTCCTCAGCGACTCCGCCACCAGCCAGTGGGGGGAGGAGGAACGGCGGTCGCGGACGCCTGGTTTGATTGAAAGCCCGGTCGACAGACGGCGTGCAAGGTGATCGCAAATATTATAATATGTCTGCAAGACATTTTCCGAGCTGTGTCCAATTAAAACTCAATACTTACATAAAAATATAATATGTCGACCATTCTTGCATCGCTGTCAGCACACTGTTTTAGAGTATCAATGTCACAACTCGGTTTTATTAAAGTTAAGTTTGTAACTTTTACTGATATGTACTATGAAGATTAATAATATTTTTTATTTTGAAATTGAAAGAAAAAATGATTGTATTTTATGTCATATGTGAGTTATATAGTTTTCTCTTTACTCTTAATTTTTACTGGATCCACAATTTTATACAATATATAATGATCGGGGATAATTTTGATGATCGCGAACATTTTAAGATGATAAAAAATAAATTGGAAAACAGACGTTTATAAAATATTATATTTTGACTAGTGAAAAAGTAGACAGCACAATTTGTACGGTCAACAAATTTTGTTAAATTAATTTGTTTTTTTTTTATCATCAGTAATGATATATTATAATAGTGCCGCCTGTGTGGTCGAGTGGTCAACGTCGTTGGCTTTGGTAACGGATGCCTCGGGTTCGAATCCTAGTTCAGACAGTTGAACAAGTTAATGAATTTATGTTAGAAGGCATGGATGTATGTGATGTCTTGAATTCCCCACTTCCACCCATTCTATCCTAAAAACCGGGCGTATCGTGAGCGATTAGCTAACCACTAGTACTGTCCTCTAGCCCTATCCTTATATTCCTACAATCTTTGGAAAAAAAGAGGTTGAGCAACTGAGTGACAAGCAGTTCTCGTAGAAACACTTCTGTTGAGATAAACTCCATTAGGAGTCCATATGCTCCACATTGGAGGCAGACATGGTAAAAAAAAAATTGTTATAAATAATCGAAGACATTGTTGCCATGTTGTTGGTGATCAAAAGAGATTTTAATCCATTTCGTATCTTGTCTAGTTTTTGCGAAGTTTAATTGAATAGACTTTTTCCAGCATGTCAGTTTCTTCGTTCAATCTTGCTTTCTGATCGAAGTTAAAAAATCTAGCACTTTGTATAATGCGATTGACGCACTATTAGTAAGTAATATACAATAAAGCTGTGTTGAGAAATTTGTCGGTTCAGGAAATTTAAGTATTCTTCTATGGACTTAAAAGTCCAAAATTATTAATCGTTTTCACGTCCAGCGTCTCAAAACCCTTAAATAAAATTAGCTACATTATTTTTTATTTTTTTATTGTATTAGTATTCTCCAATCTATATATAATATTTATATAAATGAAAGAAAAATATTTTATTCCAAAAATGCCACCAAAAGAAAACGATCTTTTGATCTATTGAACGGTTGTTTAAATAGACATAATGTCCTATGGTTTCGGAGTATAGATTTGTATAACGCACACTATTAATTTTGTATGTAACAATAGATAATTAAAGAATGCAATGCAGTGTATTAATAACAAGGAGCATGTATGTAAATATTTTTGATTTTGTTTTAAGAGAAATATTATAAATATAATCAACTGCACAACGTGACCAAAAAAATATTCAATATTTCAATTGTTACTGTGCGAGTGCTCAGTTCGAGGAGAGTTTTTTTTTTATTTTAAGTATTTTTTTGATGCCTTGTGCTATGATTTTTTAATTAAAAATTTGGTGCCCGGTTGGCACCTGTTGGAAGTTTTCCGGAAAATTCAGTACAGGAATTCGCACGGCACCCTGTAGGGGCGGCATGCCAGTCGACCGGCGGCCGATTCTCTCGTCATTTCGACATCGTCATTCTCGCCCATGGCGCTCTGCCGGTCGGTCGCGTATCGTTTCCTCCTACACAGTCAACAAGCCCGTGCAAAACTTGACTCGAAACACCGCGGCCAATCAAAACGTCGCCCGAAAGCACGATTGTGCCTAAATTCATTGTTTATATCTAACTGACATCGCGGAATAACAATAAAGTGTCAAAAAACGTGTTGATAACAGATACGACAGTGCCAAAAAAACAAGTGAATATATAACCCTCAAAACTCACGTGGAAAAGTTTAGTGTCTCATTTGTTATTTATTACTGTTTCGTGAACTTTAAAACAATTTTAATTCAGTTTGATATATCAATTAAATTAAAGCATACATACTTAATAAATTAATACGAACGCATCTGTTTTTTTTTTAATTACCAACTGATAATTTGTGAAAAAGTGTAAAAAAGCGGCAGTGTATTATAAAAGTGATATATACAAATTATTATCCGTCAAAAATTAAGGCTGAATACTTTTAGTAAAAAATATACATATTTTGCGAATTGTTTACGAATTACAGTGTTATTATAAACAAAACACCAAGAGGCAATGTGTTTTTTCAGTTGACGGCATATGTCGTTAGTCCTGTGAATTTGACTATCGTGTCATTGAATTATATTATGTAATATACTAATTCAAATATTATGATTTCAATTACAAAAGAATAATGTCCTCAAGTTTTGATCAACATAGTGTTCTTCTAATAGTTTGTGTGAAAACTTCATGATATGATAAAAACACTCTAAAAGCTTGAGACAGGATTTTAAAAGCTTTTTTTAAGTGGAATAACCATTTTCATACTAAGGTAAATAAAAACTGATCCAATAGTTATAATAAACCATTCTCATTTATAAAATATTAATACTATTAGTGACTGCCAGTTAACAGTAACAAAAATATACATTTACATTTTTTTCCCAATCCTACGGTTTTGAACTATCTTTTACTCTCTTTGGATAATCCTTTCTTTACTATATATATATTTTTAATGTAACTATTCTTAATATATCTTTTGTTATAATAAGAACCGTTATAACTATAAGACTAAGTAATTAAAGTAACACATTAATTAAAATTACACCTCGCTTCATATACAATTATCTAAATCAAGTATTAACTATTTTCTTTTATAGATTTACTACATTAAAAGAATTATTTACTGTAAAATTAATATTTAATGCGTTGTATACCTACATATACAGCCTGATATTGTAACTTTGAAACTTACATCATTTTATATTTATAAATATATAGATTTCTTGTATTATTAAGACACCTTATTAACCACTTGAATACCAAGCGGACACAGGTGTCCGGAACATATGCAAGCGAATACGGATGTCTAAGATATTTAAAAAATCAAATACTTGGTATTCTAATAGAATATAAGCTATATTTTGATGAATATGTGTAGTGCTATCTATATTCAGTCAATATAGGTTTATAAAATATCGAATTCAAGTGTATATTAGGCAAAATTATTTTTCTCAAAAACACGCAGTATCTCTGGGACATATTAATGATTTATTTGCGCGGTATTCAAACGGTTAATACAAAGTAAACGATTTGAATTTTATTTATTAACCCATACAAAATAATTATTGCGAAATATGATTTAATAGTTTTCTTAAGTATATAATTGTCTATATTAAAATGATAAATGATTTATTATTCAGCACGCCTTTTTGATATGAAATACTTAACGTCCTTGTACGTGTCTAATTTACTGATAATATTTTAAATACAATTTTCCATAACTATATCAGATGAGGTAGTGACATTAATCAATTGTTTTATCGAAAAACTACATATAGCATTAATATATATATACTATTAGTACTTATATTGCGCATGTGCATACAATTCGTAATATACTTAATAGGCAAGTGCTAACTAATGCCCAAAATTTGCACAGCCCTTAATGAAATATGTATTATTTATTTTTTAGTATTATAGCACGTAACTGTGAAAGAGCGTAGAGTTACCAAGTTACTGAAGAAATTAAGTAAGTTCCGTACAATAATATTGTGTAACTGCAAATGATCTGCCCGGCGGCATTATTTTTATTTCTTCGTATTATTTGCGATAAAAATGTAAAGGATGACGTTTATACTAATTAATAATATCTTCTCCCAGTAACTTATTCTCAAATAAATAAATAAATACTTCCAATTCATATTTTTTTCGTAAAACATAATGGTTTGGTTATAAAATTTTGCCATTTTAAAAAAGTTGTTGAATAAAACATACCTTAAACATTTTCAATTTATATTTACAATTACTATTTAAGTGACATAAAAAATATTATTTCGTCGTTAATTAAAACATTTAACATAATATTTTTATTTACTTAAAATTTCTTGAATTTTATATCAATTATTATATTCACTATACAACTTATAACAGTATTATGATGAATGATATCATCATTATGTAGCAGTTTAATGTTATACATATTCTACACATATTCAAAATTCACTCTTGTCTACTATACTTACTTGTAGTAAATAATATTGTCTTAAAAGGTTTCCTTACAGAAAACCGATTATTATCGTTAAATGTAGACGGTCAAAAACTGCATATTTTATGAATTACCTGTTAATTTTTATTCCTATTTACTCTGATAAATAACTTATACTTTAAAAAGATTTTTTACAGTATATAAATTTAAAAACGGTGCTATCCATTCTTTTGTTACTTTTTTTCTGAAACAGAAGTCAACTATCGATCTATTATATTTGTTATCCTTATTGTTGATTCTCAACTACCTACTGACGTCTTGTATTGTAAATAATTATTGTACAAAAGAAGATGCCAACAAAACCAGCAAAAAAAATATTCTTTTAGTGACACTGAAATAATTATTTTTAATCGGTACTATGAAATGCTGTAAGATAATTCCAGTCAAACATTTTATGATACCGAATGACACCTACCGAACGAAAAAGAAAGTTTCATATAATCATCTCATTTTTTTTAAAAGCTCACTTGCAGTTCGCTACGTTAGGCAGCTGATCTTTCGTATCACTTATAAATTGAAATTTTTCATAATTTACCTAAATTGCATGTGTTCAAATATTAACTAACGTCTTATACAGAAATGCATTATCAGCTCTTTCATTACAAAACGAATCTGTCGTGATTAATCTGTCATTCTGTAATGCATCCATATCATATTATGACTGCAAAACCATGACATATAAAAGTATTTTTATTGATAAATTGCCATAATTTTTATTTAGTTTACTTATACGGTTGTATTTTGTGAGGCTGTTAAAACAGGGTTTATATAAAAGAGAGTAACACTAACACTAATGATTTCTTAATAATTTTGTCGATTTTATTGTCGACAGTAAAATCAAATATAAATTTTGATAGGTCTTATAAAAATAATCTTTGTTACAGAATTAAGTCACATACAAGAATTTTGACAGGTAGCACACCCAAGTATTATATAATATATCTTGTTAATAACTATGTAATATATACATACGTTTATAACTATTACAACAGAATTATACAATTTATAACAGATTTACTCTTTTAGTTTATATTCATAATTCCTTTGAGTACTCGTTCTAAATGTATTTCTGAGGTAAGAACACAGTTTAACGCGTGGCAATACGTTAATAAAACAAAAATAATGACAACCAAAAACTATGCGTAAATACTTTGCAAACTGAGAAAATGTTTGTTTTCGTACCTAATTTTCCATAATTAACTATTCGTGTACTTTCCATTAGCACGGCGAACCATATTAGACGAAATGTAGGTAACGATATTGTCGTTATAGCTGTTTTGTTTTTCGTTAGACACACAGTATTTTGCATTAGCCGTATTCTCAATACGGCACACCGTGTTAGATGGATACGTGGATAATGGAATGAGCGTACTAGCAAATTTAACAAATTAGGAATGATGCCGTGTTTCACAAATATCCCAATACAGTGACGTTCTCTGAAAACTGAAAAGAGGTATTTAGTTTAACTTTTTAATCAAGCTTTACATTAAAAAATACAAAAAAAACATTGCTTATCTTTCATTTTGAAATTTAAAATGCTATTACGTTATACATGTACACAGTGACGGATTAATCACTTTGGAGGCCCCAGGCGCTAAAAAATTGGAGGCCCTGTTTTTCAAATAACATAAAAGTGCTGCAAAACTCTTCGTAGAATAATAATTTATATTGAAAATTAAAATCAAAATTTAAGGGTTTATATAATATATGCTATTTTTGAAGCCCCCTTAGATTTGGAGGCCCCAAGCGCGCGCCTCTTGCGCTTACGGGATAATCCGCCACTGCATGTACATTATATTTATATACAGTGATTTTTCCTTTTTTTCAGGCACCTTTTTTCTCGGAATTTATAGTGATTTAAATCAAAATTCGCAAAAGCTATTTTTTATTTTGTTAATGCACCAGGTTCCGTAACACTGATGAATGAGTGTCATGATACAAAGCAATACCATGTCCATAGACTTAATCTGTGAACAGAACCAAGAGTCTAATGCTTAATATGTTGTTTTATTGATTTCTGAATGAAGGCATAGATAGGTAGTCCATTGTTATGTAAAATTTCAATGTATGCAATAAATTTAAGTCTAAGTCAATGCTTACAAATGACAATTCACATTCACTTTGATTAATCACTGTATGAATTACTTTTTGGTGTATAAACTCACTGAATAACAAGGCAGAGTAGACATGCCATTACGGTTTAGGTTAGGCTCCGTTAAGTAAAATATGTGAAAAAGAAAGACGGCAAAAATAGCAACAAGGCGTTGAAATTTTTGAGGTTATGTAAAATGTCACCTGACAGAAAAACACAAAAACTGCGTGATTGGGTGAAGAGTAGCTTAGTAGTTAATTCATACATTAATGTGAAGATATTTTACACTTTCGATGCGTCACATATGTACATTGAAATACAAAGCAAAAAAAAAATATTAAATAAACTTTATGAATTAACCCTCCAAGGACGAGCGTCACCATATGGTCACACAAAACACCGTTGTCTATTGATCCCACTATTCATACTTTTTCTACCTGAATATCGTTGCTTTTGCTCATATTTGGTTAAGAAGGGTACGGACTACAGTAAGTCATCAGCCGTAGGAACAGGAACGGTCTCCAAAAGCACATGTGATTTTTTGAATTTCCGTTTTTTTTAATTTACTTTTTGAAACTGTTAGATATTTTTTTATAAAAACATAAAATTATTTACAGTTATTTTGCTAATATATTTGTTTTGAAATTATGTTGATCTAAAGAGGTCAAATTGTAAATATTTTTAATAAAATTACGTTTAACTATATTTCAACCCCGAATGTTTGCAAGCCCATACGGTCACTTTTGTCCTTACTACTGTCCGTACTCAATATTACATGGTAATAAAAGGATGAGCATGACCATATAGTCATGCGGGGTTTCTATACAACGACTTTGCGTTTTTTTTTTTTTAAATTTTGGATAGGAATAAAAGTTATCCGAGACTTCAATATGGCTTAGAAAATATTTTTTTATCGGAAAAAAGCTCTCGTCTCTGGGGGTTAACAACGTTAAATCATTTTTTGACTTCTGTCAATTTAAGCATTTATAAATAAAACACTTAAGGTTATTCCATGCTCTTGATATTTTTATGTAAATGTCAAACGTCAAACATGGCGCAGGTCACATGTTAATTGCTACTCGCCAAAAACAAAATAATAAAATAATATTGCAAAAAACTATTATATAAACAATGATAATTCGTTACCATCATGAAGTGATAGTGAGATAAAATGAAAAAAGTCGATTTTAAGATAAGTATACCAAACGATTGCTAATAAATTTTTGTAATGAAACACTGAAATATTTTAATTAAAAAATAAAACGGCTCATTTAAAAGAAAAATCTTACATTTACAATTCCTGATATTTCTCTGTAACTTAAAAGCATCAGCTAAATTAGTAAATTACTAGATACAGATAATAAATAGTATACAATAAAACCTTTTATCATAAGTCGTAAAAGAAATTAAATAAAACCATAATTTGCTATTTAAAAAATACAACACAAACCTTAATTAAAGTTAAATTATCTCGATACTAGTATTTTAGATTTATCTCACTGTTGCTTTAGGGTAGCGATATGCAACATACGAGTAGTATGACCCTCCATTTTGCTGTGAATCGCCGCCATTGCGCTAAGAGTATAAATTCAGAATAGATATTGTAATGCATTTTTATTAGCTCGTTCATACAAACGGTACAGCAGATAGACATCTAAGTATTGCATTATTATTTATTCACAATGAATTAGGTTATGCATACAACTAACACGAACGTTTTACCTGTTAACTCGTTTATGGCAAATTAGTGACTTTCACGTAAATTATCACTTGTTCCGGCTCGTACTTTGTTAGCGAATTTTTATTTGCATTTTTTAATTCATATTACAGTTGATTAATAATTGTAAAACTACATCTGCTCTTAATTTGGGTAAAAGGTATTTTTTAAGCCGTACACTATCGAACAAAACAATTTGAATGTTATTATAATACTTTTGTAGCATAAATTATCACCATGAAAATAATATATAATTCTAGAACAATATGTACCTTATATAGTGAGTAAATAATCAGTGGTGGGCTGCCAATACTCTAACAAGGGGCTTGATAAATTTTAGAGGTATTCGCTGTGTGCCGGGGAAGATACGGATTTGTTAATCTTTCTTAAATATAATGAATGGCAGTCATTTTTAAGCCATTCAAATTTTATGTAACGATACATAATATACTGTAAAATTATTTAAATTTTAATAAATGAAGTAGTAATAACCTATCTCGGATAGTAGGAGTGAAGAGTTCTAAGATTGACACAGAAATAAATTATATTCAAATGTTATATATTTCAACTATTGTAGAAGGACAGGTATTGATTTTACTTGGGAATATTACAAGGGCTCCTTCCAGCCCACCCTTGTAGTCCACCCACAATAGTAATGATTTATATGAAAAGACACATACACTGCTTAGTAATTATATGAATAATATTTTACACTATTAGGAAAACCTAGTTAATCCAAAATTTATTATAAATAATTTATTTTCGTACTCATAATAAATATGTTTATTTTAAATTACATCCAATTCATATTTACACACTATCATCTAAAATTGATCTCAAACACTGCAGATCCAATCCCGAGCCAAAATGTTTTTTTTTTTTATAAAGATTGATATTATATTTGTACAAATGAAATTGGGAGAGCTACAATTTGTTTTTGTATAAAAAGCACTGTAAGATTTAATTTCTTATCGCTTAATGCTCGCCATGAGCGAAACTGTTCCTGATCTTGATAAATTAAAGAAGAAATTAAGTACAAAGGAATATTGTATTTTTTATTAATATAACTACATATACTCGATGTCATTGAATTGACGGAAATTAAATTTATATTTTGCGCCCAAGAAATTTGTTTTCAAGAAAAATTTCAGAAAAAGAGCATTATTTATTTTCGATTATGATTGGCAGAGTAATATTTGCGTACAACTAAAATAATTCTGTTCTATAAAAAAAATCAATCCTGAATGTATTATGTTTTTTAATCCCGGTATTCAAATGTATCGAAAACCGCTCGGAGTACCGAAATTGCATTCTCTATTTTTTATCTGCATATATACAATTTCTAGCTAGTTAATTGTTTTTTTTGTAGTAAGTAATGTTATAGCTCACCATTTGTTAAAACGATGTTGTCAGTAATCTTGATAATATAAAATTTGACAACAGTTGTTGCCAAGGCATCGTGGGACTTGACTCCTCAGCAGTTAGGTTAGATTTATGGGCCCTCTTGCAAATGAATCATGAATTTATTTTTCGAAACGGGTCAGATCCATTCGAATAATAACGTCTCCTGAAATATTTCCACAATACACAACAGAAAAACCAACGATCCATCCAAAAATATGTCCAATAAATCCGAGAAATGTGAGCGATTAAGTGTATGCGATAATTAGCCGCCAGTGGTGTGCGTAAATATTGCGCCGGTGGTGAAAACATTTCAACTGACTTCGTGAAAATCGGAATCGAAGTTGATTGTAAATATAATGCTAAGCGCGTGTTTTAATTGACGTAACTATAATTATTTTATTGATTTGCCACAAGTCATCTAATACTAATATATAAAAATGAATGTTTATTTATTTGTACTTTATGCGTTGCCACACTGCTCACCTGATTGCAATAAAACTTTGAAAAACTTTTTGCTTGCACTTTCGGGAAGGTTATAGGCTTAATAAAATGAACTTACAGTAGGTCTTATACATAAAAAATCAATGTTTGTATGTCTGCCATACAGTTCATTTTGACAAAATATGCTTGCACTTGCGGGAAGGTTATAGTAGAATTAATTTACATTAGGTAGCGCGTGTGTTGTACTATAGACAATCGGCAGTAAGCGTCAAACAGATAAAAAGAAAACACAAATAAAACACAAACACTTTCTTTCTTTGAGTGGCATTGTTACGCTTGCCGGGAACCGGCTAGTATTAAATAAAATGTATTTTACATTATAAAGTCAATCTATTGTAAAAAATGGTGTTAAACATTTTTTTATACATCCTATTTCATTGCGTTTTAAGGAATCTTCAGATTGAGCTCTCAAGCTTCAGCTTTCGGAACAGGCGATCCTAAAGTATCATTATCGATGGAAAAGTGATTGAATTTGATTTACTTAAATTTACAGCCAAATCCATCAGATCTATCATATTATTAGATCGTTTATTAGAATGATATTATAAGACAAAATAAAAACACATGAATATTCTAAATATCTAAAAGATTTGGGTCTGGTTTATCTATTGAGTCTCGAGTTTTGACTCGGTTCTTTAGATTTTTTACGCCTTGACGAAACCGGTGCTAGTTTAGAGATTTTTAAATACGTTCAATGTTTATTAATGTACACATGATTTAATTAAACTTAAGTACCGAAGTACTGAAATGTTTTTTTTTATTATTGATACATTACTTCCTTGACAAATAAATATATGTTTTAAAGTCTTCCTACTGAATGCATTAAATTGTTTTTGAATTTTTTGCTGACGTGAATAACATATTTTATAGCACTTCTCATCCACAATTGATACATTCCTGAATAGAGTGGTGTCTTTTACGGTGTAAAGTGTCTTGTTAGTCCCTCAAATCTCCCCTTAATACCCCCCACCCCTGCTTAGCTGGATATTGGAGAGTGCCAAGTTTTTATTTGGCATTGGTCAGTAACAATACTGAATGTACCGCCACTGTTATCCGGGTGCTGGCATCCCTCACCTCTCGTCAATCACGTCCCGTTTGGATGTGTGCGTACCTGCCTTGGTGTGTGTGTGTATCTTGTATCCATTATTAAAGTAATATTAAACACATGCTAGTTTCGGAGCTTTCAAAAACAGATGTCGTCAATAAATCAATCGAGAGCCGGGTAGATTGCCTGAGAAGGACTGCCTGTGTATTATTTTATTATTATTTGTCGCCGGCACTACAGCGTATTTTTGTGAGGAATTCGGGCATCGGGAACCGAATGATGAGCATATTCGTGTGATTGTACAGTGACGTTTTGGGTGGGTCGAGGGGAGTTAGGGTCGAGTCAAAAAGTCTCCTCTCATCTTTTGACGACAATTTGATCGAAAATTTACTATATCCTTCAATACGAGCACTACCAATTTGAAAATGTTCCTGATAAAAAAAATCGAATTTATACATATTTTTTTACATTACAAAAAAACATTAATATTATTTTACATGTTACATATTTTAATTTCGTCGTATATTGTAAAAAAAACTTATTACATAAGTATATAAGTATTTTTATTCTGATTGATGTACTTCGTAGGGATGGAAAATTGGTCCTCTATTACAGGGTATCCCAAACATTTTCTGGAATGGAACAATTCGCATGTCCGGAAAATATAACGGAACACTGAATTTTTAAGATTTTTTTAAACTGTGTTGCAGCGTATAAAACCATTCCAATTTTTTTCCGGAACACCTACTCTGGCTCAACGGAACACTGGTGTTCCGCGGAACATAGTTTGGGAAACCCTGCTCTATTATATGGGCTTATTATTGATTGGATTATCAAAAATATGTTTTTAATGAATCTTTATATTTTATAGCATATTAAAAATTTTATTACATATCTGACTCATTTTATATACACATAAAAAATGCAAAATCGATACGGTATAACGCATATGTACTAAATATTTATCTACCACGTATTAAACGTCGGTAATAATGTCGACTCGTAATCTGCAGAAAAGCGTAAGCGACAATTCGTTAATTTTAAAGGAATGGTCAGGTTTTAACAATAACATAATGTTTTATTAATTTAATTTCGTAGTAAGTTCACAACGATAATTCCCTAAACGCGGTTAGTAATATTTGTTAAATCAAAGATTTTTTTGCGAGCTTATTATGAGAGGAAGTAAAAAAACAACCATCTTCTGTAAAATTTATGAACTGTCGCTTAAGTTTTTATGCCGATTACGGGTCGATATATATATATATATACTACCGAACGTCACTAAAACTGTCAAAAATATTGCGTACAAATATATGGGTACACTTTTCGGTGATTTTATAATAAGTACCATCATTGTCTTAAAATTCACATAGTATTAATACATTGTTTTTCGTTTTTGTAAAGTATAATATACACGCCACTGGATCAAAGTTGTGAACGATGTCCTGGCGACTTGACATGGTGACGAAATAGACGCCCTCCACTTGAGATTAATCCCGCAATATGTGCAAAATATGAATTCGTATCCTATGTATTACTTTTAAAAACTTGGCTCACGGTTTTAGTGCTACAAAAGTAACATTTTGCGGTCAGTTAAATCATTTTTTATACATACTAACTTTTACGACGTTTGTATTTGATTTTAATCAACACCTATGAACTATGAACAATCAATATTGTGTTGATCATTAGTGGCCTATTGAGTTCAATTTCGTAATGAATACATACTTCCTAATTATTTTTACATTGGTATATATTACAATCAATAAGTTTGGTAAATATAATTAATGCATGGTAATATATATTATATATTTGTAATTGCTGAGCTATCATTAGTCAAGTTAAAAAAATACATTTTAAACGAATTATAAGAATGCAAAGTAATATTAAGAACAACAATCAAATATAACATCAGTTGAACACTATCAATTTTCAAATATTTTAGTATCTTATGTTTATAAAAATAAATAAAATATTCTGGTTTTATTATAGATTTTATCTTACAACCAATGAATATCTACCAAGAGTAAATGCTTTTAAAGATATTTAGATTCTTTATTGCTGGGATAGTATATTAAATAATATACTGCCACAATTATAGCGATCACAATTGAAACTTTCTAGAATCTATCGTTTTTGTTATGTTAAATATTTTTAAGTGTCCAAGCTGAGTAATCTTTTTGTAATTTAGTAGCAGTATTTTGCCACATATTAAAAAATCGATTTAACAAAAATTGAGATAGTTATTAGCCAAATCGGTACGATAAAAAGAATAAATTTTACTACAATTTCATTTTTTTAGCAAAGTTTTTAGTCCTGGTTATCTTTTAATAATTATGGTTTGTGCTAAATCGATAAAATAAAGTTGATCTAATGATTCCCAAACTCATTTGACACGTTTTTATGACAACGTATACGGTGCTTGCTAGTGGCAGTTTGCAGGGAACAAAAGCTCAACTTAATTTTTATTAGATCGTTTTATGGACCATAAAGTGTGTGTTTCCTATCTGCCTCAACAAGCTATATAAAAGTACCTTACAACATTTCATAGTCGGAATAAAGAAAGTTACGCTTTGAACCTTTTCAATTGGAAAAAGATTGTTCAATTAATTAAAGCAGTAAGCCATTATGTCTCCTTATTGAAGAGTTTGGGCTTTAGATCATGTCAAACTAATGAAATCATAGTCAACTATCGCAACATACATAAATCATTTAAATTCGCTCTTCATCAAAAATGTACAAATGTTCAATGATTTAGAAAAGTATTTATTCAAGTAAGCGAGCTGAGTTTTCAGGATATGAAAAAAGAGGATAGCAGAGGTAGGTTGGATCAGAGGTATGCAGGGGCTTGCACAATCCCCTTGCTAATTAACGAAAAAACAAAATTCTCAGATCAAATCAGTACCAACATGCAATTTCTAATATGCTTTAACTATAACTATAGTGCATTTTCAACTATTGTATATTGCCTTTTGTTACATAGTATAATTATTTTAAGTAACGTTCGATTGCTAACATAATTATTTTGTATAACCGTATAAACGTAATAAATCCATTCCTTACCCAGAACAGCATATGTTAACGTATTTTCAACCCAGCGCTGGTAGGAGCGGACATATGAAAACAGCAATATCTGTAAATTTATTTAAAATCAATCAATGAATGCCTCGATTAAATTGCTCAAATCTCTGACACTACAACCAAGTGGGAGAAGCCCAAAAGCGTTAACCACTCTTCTACTGGACGCGTAATTTCTAGAAAGAAAAGAATCACTAGGATTGTAAAATAAAAAATATATGTTATGGATAGCTAGCTATCTTAACACCACGCCGTCGTCAGAAACTTGGCTTAAATTAATTTTACTGGTTTATATATATACGTAACTAAGAGTGAGAATAGTCAATATGTACATATGATATTAACCCATATAGCCCCAAAGCGCCGACACATTGGTAAAAAGTTAATATATTTTTTTTCATAGTGTAAAACTCTATGAACAAAACATTTCTTGAATTTCATTAGATAATAGATTTTTAATCTGTGGAAACTTAATCATGTGCACTGAAATACTTTACATTTGCAACATCTCAAATATAATATATTTTTATGCACTTGAATGTAAATATTAATACATAACTACAAACTCTTAAGATAGCTAACTCCTAAAAGAAGAAGTTTACTAAAAACTTAAAATACAATTATGATTTTAAACATTGAAGCGAAAACTTATCAACCGTCACAATTATTTAGTCGCATTATGCCTACGTCCAAATAATTACGTCGATTCTTATGTCACATAAACTTGAAAAATAGAATTCCTTATTAGAAAAATAAAACTTTGTGGAGAGATTCGCGCCCTTTCCTTCAAAACAAACTCTCTCACGGCCTCCCGCGATGTAGCCGCCCTCGCGTTCTCCCCCCGCCCGCTCCTTGGCACACTCACCCCTTCCTACCAGACAGGCTGATTGTAATTAACATCGGCCATAAATCGGCCCTAACTGTCATATCATATTGATTTAATCACCGCTTCGGACGTCATTCAGGCTAACCAATTAGAACTGGCTCTTCGGTGTAAAACTTATGAATACATTTCTCCAGTTACTTGCCACAATCAACAACATTGTTCGAAGTTCGTCTCGGTAATAATATTTAGATAGTTTCATTTGAAACTTTTGTATAAATGATAATATGAAAACCGAGAAAATGTTGACTTTATTCGTCGCATTTTAAATTGCGAGAGAAACTGTTTGCGAGTTCGTATGATACATACCCTATTTTCGGATTAGATCAGCGGTGGGCTGCCAATATCTTAACTAAGGGCTCGGTTAATCTTATCCATTTTTTAATCCATGTCCGCTCCCAATGTTGAGCGTATGGGCTCCTAATGAAGGTATCTTTAAAATATTATTTTTTTCTACGAGAACTGTTTGTTACTTAGTCGCTCAACCTCTCTTTTCCAAAGAGAGTTGTGGGAATAGAATGGTAAGGCTAAAGCAGCACTAGTGATTGACTAATCGCTGACGTAACGCCCAGTTGAATTGAAAGATCGGAGGGGTGGGATAGAATTTTTAGACATCACAAACACCCATGCCTTCGAACAGAAAATCGATAAATCGAGCGAAAAAATGCTGTTTCGTACTGGGGCTCGAACCCGTGAGGTCCGGCTCGGAAGCCCACAACGCTGAAAGTAAACATGAAGGGGCAACTAAGTCTTGTTTCATATTAAAATTTAATCATCTACAGAAATTGCAGCTATGTGCTGATTTGATCTAGGACGAATGCTTTTCATATCTTAACAAGGGGCTCGCCGGCCGCGCCAAAATTTAACAAGGGGCTCGGGCGAGCCCCCCCAAGCCCGCTTCAGCCCATCCCTGAATTACATAATATGGGCCCTGGGGAGATGAAGTGAGCCATCTAGTAAAATGTTAAAAAATATATTTTGACTTTTAAGTACAATCACGTCTTTATTTGGTGTTTTGGTGGATTGCATATTTTTATTCTTTGGAGATCACCCCCATTGTTACCTGGGGTTACTTCACTTTTACGATACTTAAAGGCGTGTACAATATTACTACGCATCTATTTTTTTCTAAAATAGCACATAGCTCACTTCACCTCTAATGGACCCATATAAGGATTTATATTCAAAATAACCAGTTGTCGTTTTTCTTCGCATTTTCAGAAATGGATAAGCGAAGATTGCATTCAAACATTACATACTTTCAGACCTTCAAACGATAAAGTACTTAAAAGTTCTTTTTGAAAATAATGTATAAAAACGTAAATTTCGCCAACGTTATCACTTGATCACGGAGATTATTTAAATTTATCAATATATAACGAATATAATTATAGTATGTTTATTCGATCAACATGGCTGTGCTTATTATTAAAATAAGACACAATTAAATACACATTGTATTTATTAAAGAATTATACATTACTGTTTGTATCATCGAGACGTCAGATGCTATTTTTTTTATAACATATCATCATAACATTTTTATATCAAAGATCAAATCCAGCTTTCAAACATAATACATAAAAACTTATAGTTGAAAGCTACCTTGCCGATACTTGAAACCAAATCTATCTGATCGTTAAACATCTCTTAATACTAGATCACAGAAGCTGAAAAGTGTCATAAACTACAAAATCTTTTATCAAAATAATTGATGCTTGGCCAGACAGATTGAAGATAGCGACAAAGTGCCGCTTAATGTTGCTATTAATTACATTTATTTTACATGCATAATCGAGTAAGCACAGAAAATAATATAAGAACCTTTATTTATGAAGTTTTGAACCGATAAAAAAGCATTATTTCTGGCAGTAAGAACGCATTTATCTGAAAGCGTATTTTAATGTGTGTATAACCCAGATTTATTATGTAACGGATAAATTATCATCACTTTTACAGTCATCCATGTAAAATGTTACCATAAAATATTTTATTATCCTACTTTAAGGTTCTCACGTAGAAGCAATACAATGGCCAATTATTATTACTATGACGAGCTTGTAACTTGTAACTAATCTTACTGATTTTGTTCGTATTAATGGCTCAAGTATTTTTATGAGCTTTATTAGGTATAAAATATGTTTCGTAGAACTGCATTAAATATTTAAAAAAAAAAGCATTTCTTACATTGCTTATGAATGCAGAAATGAATATAATTTAACATATCGACTGTGGAAAGGAAAAAGGACGTAACCCACAGTTTTTTCAAAACAGGTTTTTTTTCGATAATTACAATGTATTAAACTTGATACACGTTCTATCAAAACGATGCAAGCTGCAAATGCCGAATTAGTATCTAAATTTAGCTTTTAAGTATGAATAAGACGACCTTGTAAAAAAATTAAACCAAGAAAAAAGACTGAAATAAAGGGTTTCCCTATACAAATTCTTGAATTAATATAAGATTATGTCAATTAAGCACCAGTTTAGAAGTCTACGTGCACTTCAAGATTGTGTATATTTCATTATTTGCATTTGTCACAAAATCATCAAAACACGTTTAAGCGCCTCCTGTAAAATTTGATATGTGTGGGTTACGTCCTTTTCCCTTTACACAGTCGATATGTATAATGTCTATTATTATTTAATAGTATAATGAATAATTTAAAATACATATTGGTATGTAAATGTAATGCAAACTACAAGCTTTGAACTAAGTTCATTATTATGTAAACTATATTATTGCTTCCTAAAATTATGTTTTCCTATACAAATCAGTTTGCAATGGTTTGTATTTTTTTCTTACGAAAAAACAACTTACATCTATGTATGTACGTCTCATAATTTTAGGTTTCATTAAGATAATTAAAATTAACATTTTTTTATTTGAAAATAAGTAATGAACAATTTATATAATTGTTATGTTGGGAATGATTATTACAAGTTTAAATAATGACACGTAATATCGTCGTTGCATTGATCGGCTTTTTCGAGTTATCTGAGTACTAAAAATGACCGAGCGCAACATTTTACTCATTAATACAGTGGTTTCCAACCTTTATGTTACTGCGCTTCCATTTGAAGAAAAAATATCTTCGCGCCTCCCCATACTTTATTTCATATAGTAATAAAGACACGTTTTATAGAGTAAATACATATTTTGGACTGTTCGTGCCTCCCTTTGCAATAGTCGCTGCATTAATGCATATTTATTTAACTACAGTTTCACTTTTTTGAGTTGCCCGATTAATAAACTTATTTTTAGCATATGTACATGAAAAAATATAATGTCTAAATCATTGAATTTCACAATTATGTTTTCTTTGATTATTTGTATATACTTAGTAGGAAATTAGAGACATTTTAAAAATGCAGTTGCATAGTGTCAAAAATCTATTTTAAACTTTGTCGCGCAATTTTTATATAATTAATATATATACGATTAAAACAGAAGTATTACTTTTATTGCTTGAAATATCGAAGACGCCATTAAATACATGGCTATTAACAGGAATAATTAATTTGTCTAATTTGTTTTTGAATAACTAAATTCAAGTTTATATTTTTGAAATATACTCACAGTGACACTGTGTTTTGTGTTTGCATAAATAAGTAATCAATTCTCAATAATCTTTCGAAAAGAGGGACTTCAATGATATAGTTGTATTTCCAAAATTAAGTAAACTGCTTATATATGCAAGAAAACATCTGCTGACAAATAATTTTAATTATTTTATTAATGCTGAACGAAACGTCAAATTATAGCAGAAAAACCTGACTGATTTAGAATCATCACCTCATACATAACAAGCTATATTTTTTTTTCATATAATAATAAACAAATGATTTTTAAAATATTCTACAATACTTTTTTTGTAGTGTTGGGGATATTTATTTCTCCCTGTGTTTATTTACTTTCCCATTACGAAATAATTCGATTTGAAGTTGTAATAATCTTTTAAGTTTATTACCATGCTTACTGAAGCTTATTGAAGCCTACGTAATATTAAAACAGCTTAACGACCGCACGTTTTTTTTATAAAATTTCACCTGGCGAAATAAAATTTTGCGATAAATTAGCAAAAATTATAATTTTACTAAATTCACTATAATTTGTATCAAATTGAGATATCTTTACAAAATTTAATTTTCTTAGCTTCCAGATACTTCACCTATACGCATATACGTGTCCGCCGGCCAGCAACCTTTGTTTTTCAAAGACTCAAATACGCGTCCACGGTCGTTAAGCTGTTAAGTTAGTCGTAAGATTTACAATCAGGATATTTTTTAACGTATACTCCTCAACTCTGGTTTGTGTGGTATAGTTTGATATAAAAACCTGCTAAAATACTCTTCATTTATACGACTTATTAATAAGATAACAATTTTATAAGAAATTTCTCCTCGTAAAGTTTTTTTCATGTTGAGTATTGATTATGTTGGGTATTAAGATATATTTATATCTTCACCAACTGTCAAAAATCGATAATTAAAAAAAAAACAGATTCGTACATAATGTGATTTTAAGATCTTTGTTTGGAATATTTTAATTACCAGCTTGGCAAAAACTGCAAATTGTTTTATCGGTGATTAAGTATTATTAATGCAGATAAGCAAGCAATTGTCCCTGCCTATTATTTATTAACTTTATTTGTGTATCAACATTATGCTATTACAATTATCTTTGTAACATACGTACAATATCGATGCTAGAGGCTTCATATTAAAAGCTCAAATTTTGTATTTGCTCTTTACTCAGAATTATCATTTTGTTACTCATCGATCTTTGAACCGTTTTCGTCAAGTTGGTTAGAGGTTGCTCTACCGATCAGGTGGGTCTTGGTTTGAGTCCCGTTAAGGTCGATGTCAAATTTTAATAATTAAGTTTGAGACCTTAGACGTGGGTGTGTGTGAAGTTAATTATTTTCGAGTTGATCTCGAGTGAAAATTATTCTAAAATCTTAAATAACGTATAAATATTTAGCGCATTTGTATTAGCTGTTATGCCAAATATATATTTTTTTAATTTAAAAAAATATATTTCGGTCACGATATAGACATGGATTCTTTATCACGGCCCTTTCTTACTTTCTTGAGATCCAACATAGACATGTACATGAAACGCAGTGGCGTAGCAAGGGGGGTGAGGCAGGGCCGGACATTTTTGGGAGCGGCATTTTCATATATAAATAAAATATTTTTCGAAAAATTAAGTGTATATAAACATAAAAAAAAAATTAGCCTCCAAGCGTAAAACTCCTAGTTCAAAGATAAAAATAGTAGAAGTGAAAGAAAAGAAAAACAAAATTAGAGGAAATTTTGCGGGTGGCAAATTCAAGGACCGTCCGGGAGGCAGGGCCTCTTCCTACACCACTGATGAAATATATACGATATGAAATTCAATGACACAATTTTACTTTCCACGCTTCATGTGACCACCTTTATGTTAATGCAGTCCATAGAAGCATATATTGCTGATTACAATTACGGATTATCCTCCGTTTGATTTTTCCTCTTACTCTTTTCTAGACGTTGATTATGGATCCAGGAGATATTATTAACTCATCAACCATTTCGGTGATTATCCTGGATGAGGTTTTCCAATCGTGGCATCATTCAGAGCTATTATCTAATACATTGGTAGACAACGTATGCTCCGCGTGCTACTAAGGTTCATGCGAAAATATTTTGTGAAGCACGCCTCGAAAATGACGATTTAGTAAAATTTTCGATATCGAAAGTTTTATGGAATTTATATTAAAGCGTGTGGGCCTATTATGAACCCGTATTAAAATCGTTTAGCTGAAGAAAATTTGGAAATATGCATCAAATTAAAACCTTCAAACTATGAACCAAATATGTATTGAGTTGTTAGCTTCCAAAAATGAACCTCACATACGTTTAAATATTGTATTTTTTATAATAGTTTTATGTAGCGCGTATTATTGTAACCATCCGGTACGGACAGTTTCATAAATTGATTTTTCTGATGAAAATGAATTTCTGTCCAAAGGTATGGATGTATGTGATGTCTTGAATTCCCCCCTCTCACCAATCCTATCCTATGAACGGGGCGTATCGAGAGCGATTAGCTTACCACTAATCCTTCTATCGCTATTTTCTTTGGAAAAAGAGAGGTTGAGCAACTGAGTAACAAGCAGTTCTCGTAGAAACACTTCCGTTGAGATAAACTCCATTAGGAGTCCATATGCTCCACATTGGGAGCGGACATGGCTTAAAAATATATATATATATATATGATAGATTTACAAGTTTTATTTAAGTGGCACGCCTTTGGATTTGGGTTGCTAATCGCTGATCTAATATATTGAGATGTAACTTAATACCGTGAAAATATTTGCGAAATTTTTCACCTTTCTGTTATCAAAAAAATGTAACCATACCACTTGTTTCATTTTAATTTTATTGCTTTCTTTGTTTTTATATTGTTGCTTAAACGAGCCGCGGTGAATAAAAAGTCAAATATCAGTTATGAAGTGAGGTGTCCATAAATGACTATCGTTCGTCTACGTTGAATTTGTGCTGACGTAAATATTTAAATATAACAGGTTATTATAAATCAAACTAAACAAAAATACTTTAATTGTCAGCAAAGTCCAAAACAATCATACTGTACGTAATCAGATTAGTGTGCTACTTACGATTATTTATGAAATTATGTGTTGAAACATTGTTAATTCTTTTTAATAAATTATTCATATCCTATTGAACTGAAAATTATGAATATTTTTTTATTCCCACATTTCAATCTTCTAATGAATTGTTTCCATAAATCAATATAAATTAATTAACTAATAGAAAATCTACATTATTAACGGTTGTTTTTTGATTTATTTTAGTAGCATTTTTCCAGCAGAAATCTATTATATTATAAAAAAAGAAACCGACAAGGTAGTTTGCCGTTTATTAATTAATATTGTTTATGGCATGAAAATATATTTATGATGTGTCTGGGTGTCTATTATTATAATAATAGATTTTCAAACGGGTTATTTAAACAGATTTTTTTCCACATTTTTGACATCATTCACTATTGCGGGCAATATTTATTTAAATACGCGTAAAAAAAATAACAGATTTTTATGCTATGGTGGCTGTATGAACTGTCGAAAGTAATGTTTTCAATCGCTATTAAAAATAAATGAGAATGATTTCCATTTTAATACAAATAAACCATTTTTTAAAAAATATATCAGCAATAAGTGAGAGACAGCAAAAATGTTTACAATGGGTACAATTTTTTTTTTATATTTAAAGATTTTCAATTTAGAAAGTTGAATACATTTTTGGGTCACCTTGTACATATTAAATTGTGTATATCTGATAAATAATTGTTTGAGCCCTTTACTTGATGGTGACGATATTGCTAAAAACATATTTGTTTAAATAAATCAAACACTAAATATAATTAGTTCAAATCTCACCTAGGTATAAGTATTTTTTTTTTATAAAAAAATGGAAACCACTGTACAATTATTATGATCTGTCATACATTTTAAGGAGATTAGTAATAAATTCAAAAAGAATTTTTATTTAGTTGAAAATGATTTTTCGCTTAGCTAAACCGGTACTGAATATGGACTAAACATGGTAATATCTAAAATGCTATTTTCATGATGAACTCTATCATATCGACTGTATAAAATAAAAGGGATATAACTCACAAAAAAAAATTACAGGAGACACAAAAAACGTTTATTGATGATTTTGGGCCAAAGGCAAATAATGAAATATACACGACCTTTAAGTGCACGAAGACAGATAAAATGGTACTAAATTTACATTATCTAATATTAATTTAATTCATTTTTCAAAAAAAAACCTTTTAAGGTCTTTTTTCATGATCGAAATTTTCGCAGGCCCTTATTTTTTGAAACTTAAATGCCAAATTAAGATGATTATTCGCCATTTTCAGCTAACTTCCTTTTGACAAATCGTGTATCAAGTTGTAAACATTGTGATAATCGAAAAGAGCTATTTTGAAAAAGATGTGAGTCACGTCCTTTTTCCTTTACACAGTCGATATATGTACATTGTACATGCTATGTTTTTAACAATAAAAAAGTGACTCGTTTCGGTTGGCAAAAATAATGACAGGTAAATTGATTATTTTATTTGTAAACCTTACTATACACGCGTTGAAACATTTTTTCATTATTAATAAATGAGTTTTGTTGGATATATATTTATAAAATTTTAAATCTAAAAATAATAAATATAAGCCGACTAAAATCCTTTAATAACAGAAGCCAAATCATAGGATAAGTTTTCGTTTTTTTTTGTCTCTTAATTTTATAATTTTGAAAGTCGGCAAAAGTGATGTTAATCAAGAAAGTCGTTAATAAGTTAATAACGAATGTCGTTAGATGGGAATTAGATAACGATGAAATTTTATGCCCGATTCCCGTCTACTTAACACGCCAGTTAACCCCATAAATAATTACACGTGTCATATTAAGCGATCTCTTCGAGTGTGTGTTTAATCCTCGCTTTACGACTCGCATTGTTATATGCAAATTATTAGATTACATACTACAAGAAAACTTCACGCTTATGAATATTAATGACAGTGAAGTTTTTTAAGATTTAATGTGCACATATGTAATTATTTTGGTGACAAATATTGGTAAAAAAATATACATCACTAATCAATCGGTTTTGCTATTAGACATGTGACATGCTCACTTAGTTTTAAAAAATTGTGGGGTCACTCAATTTTTTTTATAATTTTAAAAAGTCTAACTGAATTTTCAACACGAGCTATTCCCAGTGATGTGCTGCTAAAATTCTATCAACCGGCTCGCATTTTGGTAAACACCAACCACATTAAATAAATTCATTCCAAATAGTGCTTTGATTTTCATTTGTAACTTTAACCACGACGGGTCTTATTCGTCTGTTATCTGCCGTGTGATAGAGACTTCTGAGTCAATGGTGTGGAAGTCCATCTCGGAGTTACGATAATTAAAAAAAACACCCGTATTTTAAGAACCGGCTCGCCAAAACAAAATTATGTTAGCAACCGGCTCGATAGAGCTGGTGAAAACCCATAGCAGCACATCACTGGCTATTTATATTATTATTAATTTGACAAATGCATGGTTGAGGTAAGTGTTACGCGTGCCAGAACACAAATATTGCGATGAAAAATTGACTTCATAGTAAACCAAACATGCATTTTTCAAATTAATAATATTTTTTTTCATCGATTCGTAAAACGCTTACATTATGTACATATATAATTATAAAGTTGGGACGAATATGTTTTTTATTCGTTCGTTTGATTTAGAATATTCTTAACTTATAAACAAACAGCAATTATTCTTTTCTACTTTACAAAAACATCAGTGTTTTGCAGCGACTATTTACTCTTTAAACAATTTTACAGGTTGACTTTTTCAACTTTCACAAATTTATACGCTACGAATTTATTTATTGCCTATAGGTTGGGTATTGTTACGTTATATACACAAGTCAAATTTACCGTTGTACATTTTTAAATAAGTTTAAAGTTAATTACAAAATATTTTTAGTGAAAACTTGTCCATTCTTACAGGTGTTAAAATATTATCTTTAATGGTGAACACTGACGAGCCCGAAAAATGATATTTTCCCATTAAAAGTTCAGCTCATGCTATAAACCAAGACCATTAAAGTCAAAATCGAGTGAATTATGTTCGTTTGACGACGAAATTTGGATATTCGAAGACGTCAAACGATAATAACTTACCTCTAAATTGCCCCTTTTTAAGTTAATGATGTCACAAACACAGCATGAAATGGTAAAATTACAAAGAAAACAAAACAAATCAAAATGTTTTGCAGAATGACAGGATTTCGAACAGTTCGGAAGTTCACCACGTCCAAATGTAGGTATATGTATATACTTTTTAAAATTAAATAATATGTAGTTTGAATTGCAAGTATATTATAAAACAATATTAAATATACAATTCTAGTACTCTATAATCAAGTTCTAGTAAATCTATTCCATCAGAATTGGACGTATATATTAATAAATATTTGCATAATGCAAAAAGATACAATCATTCTGTGAGTAAATAATTGAAGGTTCAACAGTAAGTTAATCTTAAAAAAATACTTAATTTTATATTGTGTAACGAAGCCGGTCACAATCTTTATTAAAATAATGTGAAATTAGTACATACAAATAATATTTCTTATGAAAACAACAGAAGGTATAACGAACAGACTAGGGCATCCAATCCCGGGATCCCGTTCAATTATCTGATCCCGAAATTCCGGGATTGAGATGGCTGCGATCCCGGGATTTCGGGATTGAGAAATTTTGAGCAAATTCTCGAAATTTACACGAAATTGGCAAATCGGAGATTTCAAATTCCTCGGTGAGCTAAAAAAAAAACGAGTTTTTGTGAGATTCTGGGAAAAAGTATACCAAATCGGGGATTTCAAATTCCTCGGTGAGCTAAAAAAAAAAAAAAAACGAGTTTTCGTGAGATTCTGGGAAAAAGTATACCAAATCGGAGATTTCAAATTCCTTTCGGAAAGTTGTAATGCTTTCCGTTAATTTAAATCAATACTAATAATGAACGAGAGCTTTTTGAATAAAGTGTAAATGAAACTCAATAAATTATTGTTCAAAACTACTATACACCAATAATGATCCTACGTGGTCGAGTAGTCAACATCGTTGGCTTAGAATAAGGATGTCACGGGTTATTGATTGATCTTTCAATCAGCTTATGGATTTCTGTACGAAAGCATGAACGTATTCCCCCTACCACTCATACTATTATAAAAAACGGGGCGTATCGAAAGCGATTAGCTATCCACTAATCCTACCATAGGCCTATCTTTCTATCCCTACTATATTTGGAAAAAAAAGTGGTCGAGCAACTGAACAACAAACAGTTCTCGAAGAAACTCTTCAGGTGAGATCAACTAAATAAATAGTCCATATGCTCTACATTGGGAGCGGACATAATTTTAAAAAATCGTGATTAGTAATCATATGGTATCAGTTTGATAGGAAATACATTTTTATGTTCAAGCTTTATTTCAACAGAAAATATTTTCATTTCTACTTACTATAATGACTTCGTAATTATCATTTTGACATAACAAATATACCTACATATTTTTGAAACTTAGTTCATACACCAATGGTAATAAATTATTGTCGCCAAAAATAGCGTATTTACAGAATGCAGTCTATAATGCAAACGCCATTTTGTATGCATGTATCCAGTGGCGAATGAAGCAATTGAGGGGCCTCAGGTGCAATATAATTTTAATGACCTTTTCATATGTAAACCGAAAAATAAATGCATTATATTGAAAAATAGCAGAACACTATTTTGTGCTTATTTCACAATTAATTTATTTTTATCAGGACTTGTTCAAGTCATCACGAGCATTTTCGACTTGTGACAGTTGAAAATGCTCGCGGTGAAATCTTGAAACCTGTTTTGATTAAGTTTAGAATAAGAACAAAAGAGTGATTCATTATTTTTTAGGGTATTTATTATACCCATACTGTATGAGTTTATATTATGTATGAGCCATACATAATATAAACCAATAATAATGTCTTATGTGCTACTTTACTATAAAAAATGCAGTGGACTTACACTACAAGCTAGGATAAATAATCTTAAAATAAATCGATTTTTTTGTCTAAAAAAATATTAAAACAAATTTGACTCGACACATAATATATTCATAATATTTAATATAACCAATTTTATTTAAGTACACCCCTGGAAGGTAAAAACAATAAGTCATGTAAATGGCGCCAAACAAAACGTAAAATAGCATATTTATGACTGCTGAAGTGTGTTGACATTGCCGATTTTCGCTATTATTTAGGTGAGTTGTCGTATGTAAAATTTATTATTTTTTCAAGGAACAAAACATTCCTTCGAGCTGATTACATATGCTTAATCATAATGGAAAATCAAATAAAATCGAGAAGTCAGCTAATTATATACCTCATCGATCAGAGTAGTTTCACATTTGACTTAAATTTGTATTAAATAATGTCATATAAACAGAAATCTTTAATATAATGTTTAATTATGTATATCAATATCGATTTCAAATGAAACGGGAGCTCAAATGCATGAATTGCAAGAGGATTTAGTAGCAAGAATGTATTTTTCCAAAGATTTCTGCGAATTTAATATAATTTGTATTTCCGAGGTCATCATTGCTGTTTGTTTGCAATTGGAAATAATAATCATGACATTTTGAAACAATCAATGGAACACTTTTGTACTTATTCCGGATATTGTTGTTACTGGAGTGCTATATTTGCAATTTCTAGTCATTGTATTTGAAACTATAATGAAATTTTGGATGTCTCGTGAAATATATTTCAAATAAAACCGCAGTTTTCTCCGACGATGGAAAACATGAAATTGTATAAGCTTCATTCATAACTAAAATTAGCCAAAATGCAGACTACGGCAGTTTACTTATTAAGAGTGTTTTTATTTGGTTACGCGTTGGAATGATGGGTTTCTCTCGTCAATGCGCAAGAAAAATCCTACCATCACCCAAACGATTAAAGTCACATTTAATCGGTTTATTACCCGAAAGTTTTGAATTTCGGAATGATCATGAATGGAGACCCTTAAAGTTACTTTGAAAATCTTTTAACCTTCGAGTTCCCATGGAGTGAATTCACACTGCGAAATTCTTATTTTATTTCAACCATTCGCTAAATACCAAAAACATCTAGCTTATGTTTATTGTAATTTTCAATGATACCTCAATAAATGCAATGCATTTTTTTCTGAGGTTACGTTGTACCCCGTCGCTCCTTTATCCTATTTTTGGCGTTTCGGTACTTAAGTGCTTACACAACTTTCATACTTTAATTTTTTAGTCAATTTAAAAAAATATTTTCCGTTGCTTAAATTCTGTCTCACCCGTTCAAGCCACGGCCCTATTTTGAACGATAAGAATATTTTAGGCGTTTTAAAAAAAATAATTAGTTCAACGTTAAAACGAACACACTTGAACGGACATGGTTATTTAAAAAAATATATGATTCATTATCACCAAAGAGATGCATTTGTTCATACTTCACTTATTTATCAGTATGCCACTGAGTTATCATAGTAGAAGTAAGTTTCAAACACGGAATGAACTGTGTTAATTTAAAAATAGCACAAGGAAATAATAGCACAACAAAGGAGATTCCTTTGTCCTTGTCAGTCCTTGTCGGTTGCGTATCACGAGTGTAATCATTGCTTTGCACAAATACACAAAGAGAGGATGGCGAGGAGGGTGGGAGTGGGTGAAAAAAAGCATCCTTCAGTCGGAAACAAACATGTTTCGCCACAATTGGTTAATTGATTTTGGAAACATAATTTTCTGTGTGAACGATCAAAACCGGCTTATGATTCGCGCTCCGCCATCACGGTTCAACTGTTCAACTACGCTGCAAGGGTGACTCGTCGTTAATACACAATTGTAATGAACTCGAAATAACTAACATAATATTTATAAATATAAAGCATAAACTAATTAAACATATACTTCATGAAATTATCCGTTTTTTAATTGCTACTGTTTTCTTGCAGCTAAGTAACTAGTTTAGTATGACTGTGGTTCACAAAATTTTGCAAATTATACTAAGCATAATCACGACATCGGTTACTATAGCGCAGCGGTTAGCGTTGTGGGCTTCCGTGCCAGACTTCATGAGTTCGAGTCCCAGTACGAACAGCATTTTTTCGATTGATTTCTGTTCGAAGGTATGGATTTTTGTGATGTCCTTTCCACCATTTTCGATCCCTTAACCGTTTTAATACCGCGCAAATAAATCATTAATATGTCCCAGAGATACTGCGTGTTTTTGAGAAAAATAATTTTGCCTAATATACACTCAAATTCAATATTTTAAAAACCTATATTGACTCAGTATAGATGACACTACACATATTCATCAAAATATTGCTTACATATTAGAATACCAAGTATTTGATTTTTTAAATGTCTTAGACATCCGTGTTCGCTTGCATATGTTCCGGACACCTGTGCCCTCTTGGTATCCAAGTGGTTAACAACTGGGCATAGCGAAAGCGATCAGTTTACCACTAGTCCTGGCCTAGCCTTATCCTTCTATCCCTACTACTCTCTTTGAAAAAAGAGAGGTTGGGCGACTGAGTAATAAACAGTTCTCGTAGAAAAACTTCCTATTGACGTACCTCCATTAGATCCACATTGAGAGCGGACATGGATAAAATAAAAATAAAATCACCCGTAAGTAAGTTGGTCCTGAAATTTTAAATAATTTTAACTTACATAACGAAATGAATAATTATAATTACAATCGGTATAAAAGTAATTTGCGCCCATTTTTGTATCACAATATCTAAATTACAATGATTTAAGTACACCTTATATAAAAATATACAATTGAATTTAGTGTATAATTGTTTCATTCGATATTTTTTTTGAAAAAAAAGAGCAGTCTCCTTAAATGCATTTTATTTTCGCTATATAATTTATTATTTATTAATAATGTCAGTTTGATAAATCTGCACCCCCCTTTTATTTGTATGTCAGCATTTATTTAACGATTCATTTTATATGCGTTTCTTAGAAAGTGGGCATTAGTGGCATACAAATGGCCGATTTTTTTTTAATTCTACGACATTTAAAATTATCAATTGAATCAAATTTCACATGAAAAATGAAGAAAAAAAAAGTATTTTTATTTAATACTGCCATCAATCGAAATTCGTAAATACAATCAATATTTACAAAACTTGAATATTAATATAGCAAAATAATATAAATCGTTATTTTTTATTTAGATATTGGTTGAAATAGTCCACGCGACGCCCATGCGGAATTAGTTTACGGTGCATCGTATCACAAACGGTCAGGTGTGCTGATGAAGGCGTGCGGGTGTCAGGGCTCACCAACCGCAACACACTAATTTAAATAATATTAGATAAACAGTAATATTACCATACATGTACGTATCTTTGTGTATTATTTATTGAGGTATACAAATTTAATCCATGTTTTTTCGAGTAGGTACACGTATACTATAATAAAATTAAGTATCTGGTGATTTATCCAAACGTAGAGAAAAATGATTAAAAAATAATTAGAGTAAATTCAGTATTGTTTTTTTATGAATAAATATTGGAGGTTTTATGGTTTTAATAAAATATAATATTCATCAAAATATATAACATTACTGATAATCTTTTCCAGAAACGTTAAAGTAACGTTCATAGGTACAATATTTGTAGCTTCATAGGTCATCAAGTGCGGCCGTTTGACAGATCTATATAATCCAATACATTTTTAAATTTAATAACAGATACAGAACGTTTCCACACCACTGCTATATTATTTTTATTTTTTTTAAACCATGTCCGCTCCCAATGTGGAGCATATGGACTCCTAATGGAGTTTATCTCAACAGAAGTGTTTCTACGAAAACTGCTTGTTACTCAGTTGCTCAACCTCTCTTTTTCCAAAGAGAGTAGGGATAGAAGGATAGGGCTAGGACAGGATTAGTGGTAAGCTAATCGCTCTCGATACGCCCCGTTCATAGAATAGGATGGGTGAGAGGGGGGAATTCAAGACATCACATACATCCATGCCTTTGAACAGAAATTCATAAATCGATTGAAAAATCAATTTATAAAACTGTCCCTACCGGGATTTGAACCCGTTTCAACGTTATAGGAGCAAACTATTTATACAGTTATATTATTATTTATGAATACATTTAACTATTTTTTTAAAATTATCCATTTCTAATTGATAACAGAAGTGTTTCCAAAAAAAAAATTGAATATATAAAATTACATATTGTTATTATGTGAACACAATCCAATAGATGAGTTAACTATTCCTTATGAAAAAAAAAAAAAACACGATATTCTTTTTTACTTAATTTCCACTTTTACTTATCTTTTGCTTTTGGTTTTGGTTTTGCTCATGGCGAGCATTGTCAACTTATAGTAAATAAAATTTGACAGTGCTATTTATATAAAAACAAATTGAAATGAACAATTGTCATTTCATTTTCATTGCATTACAATTTCATTACACCTTTTATTTATATATAGCACTGTAAAATTCATTCAAATCAGTTGACAATGTTCGCAATGAGCGAAACCGGTCCTGTTTTTGATAACTAAAAGTGGAAATGAAGTACAAAGGAATATTGTGTTTTTTCTTAATATAATGCCTTTCTACTAAAGTATTGTCAGTGAACACACTAAAAATTATTATGTACATTAAAGTGTGTTTATATCTTATTAAATATAGCTTGAATAGTTTGTTGTATTTTGTTGCTTTTGTGTCGGTATTGCTGGAAACTGTAAAATAAAAAAGTTAAATGCATTAGCACGTTTCTAAGAAATCGAGCTCACTCAATTATTCAATACTGGGTTAAACTGTTTTAGATTTGAGATTGTAATTTATGGTCGTTGTATCTAAATAAATTTAGCTAAGCATGCCATAAATTTAAATCAACCTGAATAAAAATGCCAATCTCTTTTCGTCTCAATTAGTGAAGTTGGTAAGACTGATGGGATAGTAAGTACTTGTGACACATCCGAATTGTTTTAGTGGCGAACCAGTGGCGTAACTCCAAATTCCACGCAATGTGTACTTCATTGTTGCAATTAGGACCGTCAATCTCGGGATCCCGTTCAATTTTACGATCCCAAAATTGTAACAGTATTAATCCCGGAATTTCGGGACGGGGCTGAAAAAAAGAAGGTGCGAAATTTAGGTTTATTTTGTAAAATTCGTAAAATACGAAGTTCTGGGAAGAGCGATAAAAAGTCAAGCGTCGTTTCATTTTGGGAAATCCGTAAATTCCTTGCGAAAAATTCTCAATCTCGAATTTATACACGATTTCATGTTGAATGTTAAATCCCGGGATTGGAAAAGTTGTCAATCCTGAAATCCCGAGATCACAAAAAGGGTACAGGGTTGGATGCCCAAATTGCAATGCATATATACCTGTAGCTATATTTTTTAAAATATCTTATATACTTGGTATTTTTAAACAATAATTTTGAAATTAAAACGTTTGTGTTTAAAAAAATGTCATTTGAACATAGTTTTTATTCGAATGCCCTGAATCCTATTAACCTCGTGTAATTATTAAAATAACAATACATGCTATGATAAATAAATTGCATCGAAACTTAAGTTCTTTGATTTACTACTGAAAAATCATTTACAAATACCACATAAATATTGCAAATCTATTTTTAAAAAAAAGTTCAAGCAATGTAAAAGATTTGCTGTACGAATAACTGATGACAGTTTAATATACTACTTAAATCAAGATTGTAGCATGTCTTTGGATAAATTATTTTATTTAAAATTAATAATCTGTTTTGAAACGATTTTCATAAATAGTATTATTCTGAATATAATTTTTAAGTATTTGCAGAATTTAATGTAGTTATGAAAAAAGGATCACGTGACAGACTAAACTAAAAAAAAAACACATTGACTCGATAATTAGTTATACCTTATATCTATAATATTGTTATATTTATATATAAACTAGACAAAACGTGACGTACTTAAATTGTCGAAATCCACCCAAATATAAAATACAAAAGTATTTAGTTCCTTGAGATATAAACAATATATTGTTAATTGTTATCTCGCCAATACGCTGTTGTCAAAACTATTCTGACTAAACTAGCTTACGACAGAATAGTTAAATGCCAATTTAAACAAAAGTTTATTTTGTTGTATATCATAAGCTATTATTTTGCAAATTATAAATTTTCGCCTTTTTGCATGACTTCATTTAATTATTCTCCTATCTTGTGTAGAGGTACGCCATTTGGTAGAATAGCCGGCATGGGCCTCACAATCGTCAGGGTTCAACTGTGATTCTCCGAATATTAACCGGCGCTGGGAATGTTTTAAAGTTTTTATCGATCAATGACTTCGGAATTATGCTCTGGCGATTGTCATGATCCGAAGATTTAATTGAACGATTGGTCGCAAGATGGCTTGATATGTTCTTTGTCCTCTTCCGTTCCTACGTCGCTCTTTTATTTGAGTGTTGGATGTGTTGGTGACAGCTCGATGGAGCTCTTTCATTTCGTGAGTCGTTTTTGGTAAGCAAAATACAATGGTGTATTGTTGTTTGCTCGCGGGAAACGTGGGCTTTTTGTTTTTTTCGAGCATTTTTCATCTTGTAAACGTCCGAGCTAATTGCTTTATCTTTATAGGTACTTGCTACATCACAAATTGGTTCGTTTTATATAAACTGTATATAATTCATAGATTAACAAGTTTATCAAAATTATTCAGTTGATCATCTTATTAACCACCTTTTCATTTTACGTTGTAAAATCCATATTTTATTTTTGTAAAAGTGTTTTGATTTCAAATCCAACTAAGTATTGTTTTATGAATATTTTTTTTAATCGATTAAAAAATTTGTATTACTAAGCATGGATATCTTAATTATCTCCCTCCCCTTCTGATCACGGATCGTATCAAGAGCGATTAGCTTACTTCTACTTGTATCGTTACCAGTGGCGTTTATGTACAGCATAAAGGCCCGTGGGCCCAAAGGGACTAAAAAAGTCCCTGTCAAACGAGTAATTTGTGAAGACTTTGTTTGCCAGTACGTGCGAAATAATTTTAAGTGTTTTTCGTTATTATTGCCAGCTAAAAATTCTCAGGAAAATACGTATACTGTCTCTAATCCGTTAACAGCTGAAATCAACTCGAAATCGTCCTTTTTTGAATAAATTTTATTTTTGTAACAAAAAATAATAGGAGATCATCGATAACTTTTGCATATGGGGCAAGATTTTTTAGTTACGCCACTGATCCATACTCTCCTTTTAAACGACTTTTATTGAGATAAGCTTTATTGTGAAAAATAAACAGCAAATAGCAAGCTCAACAATATTTAACTGACAAGAAATAATTATGACTTCATTTTCATAAAACAGTTTTAACTCTATTTATTTATAAACGCTTTGTCCTACATTTTTAATTCATAATTTTATTTAGAGTTTCCAAAATGTTTAATGGCTTTTTAAGTCAACCTGTTTTTAATTGTAATCACTTATATCCAAAGGCAACCGTTATTGAAACTTACTTTACTTCAATACTCAACTAATACTAATATTTTTAATTTATTTGTTTCAGGTAAGGAAAACAACACTTCCTCATACGTCAATTAGGAGAGTATGTATATATATGACGAGTATGAATAAAAAAATAAGTATTACCCAAAAATGTATTCTTTATTTTAACAAGTAACGAGATTTTTGTTGATAATTTACTTGTTTTTTTCTAAAATCAATATTTGTGTGTGTCAACGATGTAATAGTGTACCAATGTGTTCATTTCTATATTTTGTACTAATGATTTTATGACAAAAAATAGTTTCATAGTTTTGTAATTATAAAACACTGTATTTCTAATCAAGTTATTCCGACACACGATTCACTACTAAGAATTTATGTTTTCGTAAAAAATAAAGAAAAAAAATGTACATTTATTTTAAAAATACATACGCATAGTTTGTTTTTTATTGACCGGGTTAAGCAGAGGTTATAAAATCAATTATCGTAAACAATGGTCGACATTCATTCAACGATTTTTTAAGGGGATCAAAACTTTGCAACAAATGGATTTCTGTTCAAAAGGATGGATGTAGGTGATATATTGAATTAAATATCCTAAAAACGAGCGTAGTGAGAATGATTAACTAACACTAGTGATGATCTTGTCTTATCTTTCTAACTCTACTATATTTGAAAAAGAGAGGTTGAGCAACTGAGTAACAAACACTTCTGTGGAGATACCTCCATTAAAAGGCCATATTCTACACATTTGAAAGCGGACATGAATTGAAAAAAGAAAATTTATAGTAAAAAGTCGATTTCAACCATTCAGTGTCAACACGCAGTGTGCAATTCCATCAATATCAGCATGTTCAACTACAAACTGTTTACGTAACGTAAGATTTATTGACGTAAACTTTGATTCGCAATAATTTCGATTTGACACAAGTTTCCTTGAACCCACGTGTGTTCTTATTTGTATTCCGTCCGTGTATTGAAAATAATAAAAAAACGTTATAGATTGGACCGTCGGAGTATATTCTGGTTCGACTTTGACAACTCTGTTCGCGTTTGTTACAATCGTATGCAAATTAATGTTTCTTTTCGCCCACTGCAATCAATCACTACAGCAGCTACTTAACAATGCTTCTAGAATAGAAAAAAAACACAAATAAATTGTTTAGATTATTACAGTAAGACGACAGTGAGATATCATAGGCATTACGTGCATAAACTAAGCTGGGAAATCCGTGCAATTTATTATAATCGCTGTGCGTAGGACGATAAATATTATTGTGATATCAATTCGTCACTGTTATTTTACAGCCAAATGATTTATATAGATGTGCCATATCCATATATTTCTATTATATATTATTTCGTTTCCTGACCAAAAAACAATACACGGATAAACTCATAATTTACATTAATCTGCAAGCTGTACGCCTGTTGGTATTGTATATTTTATTGATTATAAATTATTTTAATTTCCTGACAAAGGCTTCGTGAGAAAGATAAAACAGTCGCGTTAATAATTCAGCCTGTACAGATAAAATGTGTATACCTCTATTTAGTTTTTAACCGACAAAAACAATATTCATAATAAAATTAGGTCGCATTAAAAAAACATACATTTTTTATATTTTATGATATGTATATAATATATTATCGGGTCATAGGGCACAGAGGTTAGCGTTGCTGGTTTCCATGCCGGATCTCACAGGCTCGAGTCCCAGTACGAGCAGCATTTTTTCGATTTTTGTGATGTCTTCATTTTCCTTCCACTCTTCCCATCCTTCAATAGCTGGGTGTAGCGAGAGCGATTAATTGACCAATAATCCTCTCCTACCTTTATCTTCTATACATACTAATCTCATCGGAAAAGAGTGGTTGACCGACTAAGTAACAGTTCTCACAGAAAAAAATCTTTTAAAAATATATTCATTAGAAGGCCATATGCTCTTCTACTTTGGGTGCGAACATGGATAAAATAAATATGAAAACTATTTCATAATAAGTTAAAATATCGATTGGTAGTACTGAATAGAATTTCAATATCAAAATTAAATTTGAATACTTTATGACGTATTTTAACTTTTTTTAAAATAAATTTAATCTCTGAAATTTAGCCAAAATACCACATTTTGATGACTTTGGACGTCTTAGCTTTCTACCCTTGAAAAGAATAACTTTGTTTTATACTATGTCGCAGAGGATGAGAAATTAAGAGATAAAAACCTTTTTTCAAATTGATAGGCATTAATATTTAAAAACATGTAATTTACGTAAATTGACTCTGTTGTATTTGTTCTGTATTATTGAAGAATTCATTTAAACTCGTGATAAGTAGTTTGTAATCAAGAAAGTAATGATATATTCAACGTTTCTGCAGTACCACCGCAAAATTTTCATTTTTAGTGACATTTTACTTGTTATTTTAAAAAAAACAGTGCGGTTTACATAGACATTTATTCTAGTGTGTGTACCCTTAAGTAAAGTATTAATAAGCTAGTATTGAATAAACGCTACTGGTTATTGGGCGCAGCTTAGAATGCTTAGAAATCATATTAGGATGATAGCATAAACTGAACCTTGACTTGTCACAGTGTTTGTGTTGTAGCAGACAATACATCAATCTCCTGCGATTCTTATCAGAACAGCGCGATCGCTTCTCGGTCGCAGCTATATTTTACCTGTGCCAGCCAAGTGTACCTGATATCGCGACATGATGTATTGGCTGGGCTCATTTTGCAGACATAACTCCTAAAATAATTGAGACAGCCGGTTCTGAAGAGATAGCGGCCGTGGAAAAATATCTATCCATTAAAAACTTTACACACTTGTTCATAGTATTTTGACAGAGCACCTATTGTGGAATTATTGTGCAAGTGTTTCGTATATTTAAAAAAAACACAACTGCTACAATTTACATTTAGAGCAATAAATCAAAAATATGTAAAAATAGTGACGGTCTAAATTTATTTTATTTTATTTATTATCTCGACTTAACTAATAATTGTAAGTAAATAAATGCGTTGACTCAATTCGGTAGAATCATATTACTGATTGAATTTGAATTTAATTAGTAGAACTCTATTGTAATACATATAGTAAAAGAATATGAGCGCATCTAGTTCTACATTTTTTTCAAATCAGTTTATTGCTATTTCAACTTATGACATTGTCATTGTCAAAGTCCACAAATTGCTATCAAGTTTTAATAGTTTTCATTTGTGATAAAAATTAACTCTAGAATAGGATATAAGACAAAGCTAATTATTGTACTTCAATTTAAAATAAATTAAATCTATAACGGTATTTAGAAAGTTTTAGAAGTCTTGTTTATTTATCAACAGAAAGTAATTGCGTATTTTTTTATTTTAAAATTAAAATTCATCACAAAATAAGCAATAATAATAATTCGTTACATTTTTTAAATCTAATATTGATTCTCATTTCTTTGAACATCATGTATTTGTATATGTTTTATAATAATAAAAAAAATTGAATCGCTTTAATAGAACGTTCAATTTGAAATATTTAAATTATCTTCTGGTCGACGCTTTTCATATGCTTCTACATCCGTAGTAAATTTTCCAATTTTTCATGCTAATTAGCATGCAACGAGAATTTTAATTCAACTGTACGTAATGCAAAACTATTCAAATTGTATCAACATTTTAATTATGACAAATACACAGCACCCTTTGGCGCTATTCGTCAAAAATTTGGATAAAATAATATTTCTCCGAATCGGTTGTCATTATCACAAATATTGGTGATCGGTGACCCGAAATCAAAATATTTATCCGTAGCGTTTACCTGGAATTAAACAAATATTAAAAAATGTGCATATTAAAGCGAATGAGTTGCGAAGTATTTTTAAACATGATTTAAAATACAAAATCGAAACAACATATTTCATATCACTTTAAACACGTTTATTTTATTAGACGAATGCTTTATATTTCCGTTCAATCAAAAACAACTTTTATAAAACACATGCCACTGCTTAAAAACATAATAGTTAATTATATTTAGTTTAACAGTTTATCGAATATTGGCCTGATGTGGCAATAATTCATAAATATGGTGATGTAATATATTATATCAGTTGATTTTAAGTTTATCAATTTTAAGCTAACTTTTTCTTTTACTTAAAAAATATATTATGCTACCAAAAGGTAAATATATACAGTAGTCTTTAAAGTGATATTTCAACAATTACCAGTCGTAGCCAATTCTCATCCTTGTCTGATTGACAACTGATTCTCGTTTAATATATTTTGTTAGTATACGGAATTACAAAATAAGAGTCAAATATTAAAGTATCAAATATGACTTGATTCAAGAAAATTAAATATATATTGGTCTTAATTATTTTATTTTTCTTTAATCTCTTTACTGTGGGCAAGAGAAATTGTTTGTATTCCTCGAATTGTATCACTCCTCGATATGAATTGACACATATTTTCACTCGTATCTCACATAACACACCTCTCTGCCAATTTACTGAGTAGTTATAATGCAGTCTGTATGAAAACGCAAAACGACCAAATAACATCAAATAAGGTTCAGGTTTTTTTCTATAAATATCTAAGTCACTTTTTTACCTCAATAAACTGCTCTGATATACTATTCAGGTAATTGCCATAATCGGCTTCATTTACGATCAATTTTTGTAAGACTCTGTAGGTAAATTAACACGTTATTCAAATATATATGTATATTTATTATGATATTTATGTATTGTTTTTGAATAATATATTGTAGTTAAGATTCGGAAAAGAATTAATAAAACACGATTGTAAGACGCTACCTTGAAAAATGGTCTAGTTTTTGATGTATTTGATTTTGAATAATTAGCCACTAACTACTTAAAAAAACAAAAACAATATTTGATTTAGTTCACAAAAAAGCGGTCTACAAAAAGAATGAATTATCATAAAATATTTGCCTCGGAGTATTGCTTGAATTGACATAAACGATGAAATTTATTTACTCTACATTGTAGACACAGACATTCTGCGTCATTCTTTGACACGAAAATTACAACACATCTAACGAATTCATCAAAAAATCAAACGGCTGTCACGTTGATTGCCATTGCGAACATTCAAACCGAATTATTTTGGCGAGAGAGACTGTCACGGCATGGTTGCTCATCAAACGCTTTCGGTGGATTTATTTTGCGCAGTTTACGGTCACTCAATCCATTTGTTCCCGGTTTGTGAAAAAGATTCATGATCATATTTAGACATGTATGTATATATTATACTATAAATATGAATAATACATACGTATAAAACTATCTAGCACAATTCAATACGTAAAATTTTGTAATAAACAATGAATGGAAATTAAAATTTCGACATACATAATATATAAATATTCATATACGTTATACAACCTATAGTGTATGTATAATGCTCTCAAAATTATCATATTTGAAACACATTACGATGTCTAACTGTTATTGACTCTTTTCAATTTCAATTTCGATTTGAATGAGCAAGTAAATCTGCCAAATCTCCCACTTTTATATTCTATATGTAAATAAATTTAATCATAAAAAAATTCTAAACAACAAACAAATATATATCTTGAAATTACTCACCATTAAAATCTGAAGGCATTCTCATGGGTTAATCCATTTTGCCAGTAATGGCTTAATGCTTAGTGATTCATTTATTTATTATAAAAACACAATAAATTTATTTAATGAGCATCATTCCAAGTTCAACCGTGCACTTGAAGCCTGAAGATGCCGAAAGGCGAAACCCGGGTCGTTTGTGACAAAACTTGTTTGAATGTACATAATTTGATATGCATGTATGATTTTCATTGAGAAAATGGGAACGAATTGGCTCGATATCAAAGTGACAAATAAATTTTATTTAGAAATTTAAAAAAAAGCGATTTTACAAATCTAAAAAATATATATTGACAGTTTTCACAAGCTATAAGACCAAATCATTTGGCGTGAAACGGTTAACATTACCTTATTCTAAATGATCTCGAATCGATATTTAATACAGATTGACTAAAGTTGTGTAAGATAAATGTTGCCGTCATAAAAATAATAGTCACAGTATTTAGCCATAGAGTTCGTAGACACGTTATAAAAATGTTATTATAATAACATGAAGAGATCATAAGCAACGTTCTACGTGCTACGCCGTAGCATTTCTTAAGCTACATTCGCTGTATGGACCTTGATTAGTGTTAGTTTTATTATTGTTGATTTATATTATGTTTATTTATTAAACACAATTTACACTTTTTTGTAACTTATTAACTTATATTGTAACAGTTCTATATAAAAAGAACACAACTTAAATAGGTCCGTGTTTTAACATCATCAAATATTAAATTTAGCTAATTAGAAAATAGTGGTAGTGAAATTTTTATAACTTATTTATTATCCATAAGAATGCGTTATTTTATGGATATTATATATGTGTATGAAACATTTTACTAATTAGCTAATTTATTTTGCTTAAATTACTTTCATTGATATAATTGAATTCATTTTTACCTTGAAGTTTCAATGTATATACATAAATTCTTAGTTGAAATACTACAAGTTATAAAGAAGTTTATTTATTAAATATATTTTTTACACTATTTATATTTTAAAAAGTGTTTTTTTGTTGGGGGTGATATTGAATATATTTTATAACGAATGTTGGGAATATTTTTCATGACCTTTTTATGCAAACCGACTGACCAGCGCTTCCGAGCTTAAAGCCTGTTTCCGGGAGTGTTAGGTATAAATATAGTCGTTTCCCCATAACTAGAGAGTGACTATTAAATGAAAATTTGATAAATTCGGCCTTGGGTAACGTTATGTTTTTTTTTACGATTATATGGTAATTATTTTAATATTTATTTAGTGTGATATAGGAATAAATTGTTTTGAATACTTTAATTTTTTATTTAATGATACAAGAAAAAAATAAATTACAGTTTTATCATTAAATTTAAAATCTTAGAGTAAAAAATATTTTCTATAAATCTAACTATATTATACACAATTCTTCCATAGTTGAGTGAAAAAATCTCGTATATTTATTACTTTACCTAATATTTTGCACACTCGCGATTAATAAGAAATATTAATTAAGTATATTTAAATGCTAATTAAAAATATTAAATTAATAATTTAATAACCAATTATTTGTTTTTCTAATCGAATATCATGCATCACTTAATTATTTCTTAGAAACTTTTAGCTGTAATTAAAAATGGTATATAGTTTTACAATATTTGTTTACATATGTCTTAGTATTATATTGAGAAATATAAATATATTTTAATAGAATATTTAAAACATACCTAGTATTAAGTAAGCTAAGATTTATAAATTTGACTGAACACACTTTCGACACGTATTATAAAATGAAAAAAAAATATATACAACTGAGATGTTTCCAGATCATTTTTCTTGTTATTGGTAATTTGTAACTGGTTGATAGCGTTTTAATAGCGGTAAGTAATATTCAAGTCGTGGCCCATGGCACAGTGGTGCGCGCGCACACGCGCACACTTTAGCGGGAACATTGTTTGTGATGTATGAAAATTCCCCCCACTATTTCATTCTTAAAAACCAAAGTGTAGCGAAAGTGATTTGCTAAAAACTAATCAACTTTTTATCTCTACTCTCGTCTCCAAAAAGATAGACTGAACTACTGAGTAACAAGCAGTTCTTATCCACATTAGGAATGTTTGTACATGAATATAAAACAAGTAATATTATTTGGCAACATGGTAATTTGTTACTGAACTGTATACCACCTGTCGTGACCTGGACTATATCCGATTTCCGAGAGAACATCACCCATGACGCGATCGATCACTCATTGAACTGCATGCCGAATGAATTGCATTTAGACAGGGCGCGGCAAATAATAATATAGAATAAAACAAAGTACATGGATATTTAATCTGCGGGGAATCAGATTAAAGCGCAAAGCTGTAAAATAATGTTCACCGCAAGGCGCAATGGTTGCACGGACGATCAATTGCGAATTTAATATAGCTATTCGATCAATATTGTATTCCTAATTTAGGTGTAAACAATTCAAATATATTCAATATAATTCTGAATCGCACGATAAATGAATAAATGCTACAGTAATTATGAACTTGAGTTCATGGTTTTAATTATTATACATTGTTCGGCTCGTCAATGTTTCTTATATAATTTTTAGCTATACACAAGTTGATAGATCTTGTTCTATTCTAAGAACTATTTCCTTACAAAATGATACTGAAGTACCTTCGTGATCAAGTCTAATAAATCCAAATCATTCCGATTGTCATTTAGAAGTGTGTTCATAGCTGACCTCACTGGTAGTATTTTTATTAAGTGATTAATTTTCATGTAAGTAGGTCAGTTATACAAACAAAAAATATGAATTTTATATCATATGATGTATAAATAAAACTCAAAGTTTTCTTTACTTACAATTGCTGATCATGGAAGTTCATCGACAAAATATAAAGAGCTAACATTCAAAAAGTGATTAGTGTTACAAATTTTGTAAAAATGCCGTTAAATATCAGTCCATAATAAAATGTATGGATGGAAATCTCAATTAGTGTTCAAAAAAAGTTTTTTATTATAAAAATTAAATCATAAAGTTGACGCATTCAAGCTAACACTCAAATCATCATTTATTTCCAAAGTGACAAATCACTTTTGAATGTTTACTCTTCATATATCGAATAAGGAAAACAAGGATTGCAGTTTGAGAAAGGTTTTGTTGAAATCAATCTCTTTAAAAATTTTATATTGTTAATATGACAAAAAAGCCATTATCAAGCAGCAAGTTCTGCATCCAACGGACAATATTATGCAAAATCATATCGATTATATTATTACGAGAACAGGTTTTAGAGGTATTTACAATGGTAGCGTATCTAACCCAGTCATTTTATTCAAATAAAAAAAACATGAAAATATATACTTCATATAAACATTTTTATAATAAATTATAAAAGTATTTTTTTTTCTTATCAAACAAAAGAAAAAAAACATGACTAATATAAATTGATTGATGAAAAGTCGAACGTATATATTTTCTTTAATATTAAATAAAGTCGTGTCGTTATTCGAATTTGAAAACGACGTCGTATTATTAAAACGTTGTCAGACAACTATCAATTTCCGCTTTTAATAATGGTGATTAATTGTGTATTTAGCATTGCAAATAGGAGCGGTGTAGTGCGGCCCTGGCACGGCAGTGAACCGCGATGCGTCCACTCGCTCACCCATCAATCAATCAAAACCAACATCGGTATAAATTTATTATTTCTGTATTATTATTACATCTGCATTCATTGGCTTCACTCATTCTGCGACAGTATAACCAAACAGCGAAACTCGCGTGTTTTCGCCACACTACCAGCCCAGTCGGTTTGCGAACAACGCAAATATTACGAAAAATTGAAAAATGAGTCACAATTGATGACAATTATTTAGATTCTTAATATATATTTTTGGTATTTTTTTCACTATCTTACAAGTGTGAGAACTTGTATACTCTAAATAAAACAAAGACAATGAATCGTTCATTCGAGTCTCGAAAAGTACGTATCAATTTATTAAAATTGGATTCTCCGCTAGAAATAAGTTTAATAACTCTATACAGTCTAAGCCAGTGCTTCCCAAACTGTGCACCCCAAAAAAAAAACAGTTATAGGAAACAAAAAAAAATGAAGATAGTATCAATGATTGTTTTCCTTTGTTGCAGACAAAATAAGAAGTACACATATATATATATATATATATCAATACGTTTCTAAATTAGAAATGAAAAAAACTATTAGTAACATAAGGATTGTTCTAAAATAGACAAATGTTTTGACTTGGGGCGCCGGATATCAATAAAATGTTTGAGAACCGCTGGTTAAAATTATCAATAAAGCAAGTTCAGTTCACGATCCTAATATTCCAATAGAGGTGAACGAGCATCTCTTATTCACTAAAAAGATATGATCATTTGAAGTTGTTCGTTAGAAAGTATCGTATGTCTAGTCTGAAGAGATTTGCCGATATAGTGATGTCGAAATTGTTATCACCAATATAAAGTACCTTTGCCTGCAATTTTTACCCTTAATAAAATTATTTTAGTTTTTATATAAATTAAATCAAAAAACTTCGTCATTTGATTTGTTATCTGCTCAAATTCATCTCAAGATTTTAGCTTTGTATTAATTAAAAATAGATTTGCATGTTGGCGAAAAATTAATAGTCGTTGAACTGTTACTGTATAATAAATATGTAAGGTTTGGCGTGTCAGATCTCACGGGTTCAAGTCCCAATACTAACAGCATTTTTTCGATTTCTGTTCGAAGGCATGGGTGCTTGTGATGCCTGAAAATTATTCCCTCCCACCCTTTTAATTCTTCAGCAACTGGGCGTAGCGAGAGTGATAAGTTAACCACTAGTCCTGTCCATGCAGGGTTGCCAGATTTCTAAAAACACAGATCGGGACATTCACCAGATCACAATTTTCGCATTGAATTGAATACATGTATACGTCGGGATTATAAAGGGGCTTGCAATGCGGGACTCGGGATTTGTCGATTGAACTCGGGACAGTCCCGCTCAAATAGGGACGCCTGGCAACCCTGTGCCCATGCCTTATCCTTCTAACCCTACTACTCTCTTTTAGAGGTTGAGCAACTGTGTAACATACAGTTCTTGTAGAAAAACTTCTGTTGAACTACCTCCATTAGGATGCCATATGCTACGAATTGAGAGCGGACATGAATAATATAAGGTTAGGTTGGGTTAGGTATCATTATAGGTTAAAGGTTTTTGATGTAAGCAAATATTTGATAGTCTTTGGACTGACACTATATAAATATGCACATATCGAGAAATAATCAAAGAGATGAGTTGGGTAAAGTAAGGTAAGGTACCAAGGCACCGTTAGGTTAAAAGGTACTATTAATCTTAATTAAATAATTGATTTAAAATTTTTCCGTACGATCTTTTTATCGCATGTATTCTCTTTATAATAATTGTAATTCAAAATGGTTTTTTCTGCATCAAAAGTTAAGATATTAATTCTTGGCATTCCGTTGTGATAATTTACATTTAGCGGTGTGTCAAGTTGCACTGCACATGCATTTAAAAATGCATCCATCGTCACAGTCCTCGCTTCAATGACATTGAACGTAAAACATTTGCAATAATTACACGGTGCTATAATAAAATCTTATCAACGGACGTCTACGTAAAAAACTCAATGTGTAAAAGATAGTAAGCACATTAAATTGATAAAGTTTCTAAATCCCTTAAAGATGTCATTACATGTCGTTTGTCGCGCTTATTAAATTGCAGTTAAAATTAAAATCACAATACATACTCACATAATTGGGCATACTAGAGGAAAAGTGAGCCAAGTGGTATATAATACAATATATTTTGTAAGGTTACACAAAATCGGGGAACAATTTTCCAATTTTCTATCGAAATATGGAGTTATAAATATGGTCAATATGTGAATTTTGTTGAATATAAGTATGTCAATCATTGAAAATGATATAGATGCACAGCTAGTTATTGTAACTGCATTATGATTTGTATTCTGAACGCCACTAAGAGTTAAGAATTCATATACCAAAAAAGAATTTAAAAAAAATCAGAACAATATATTCTATTCTATATGAAATTTTTACAGTGTTTAAACTATTTTTTATCTTGTATAATCCAAATAAATTATCCACCAAGCTAGAAGCTATTTTTTTATTAACTATTACTAGTTTACTGACAAATGAACTATTTCAGTGTTGCGTTAAATTTTTTTTTTTTATGTTTAAGCTGTCGTTACTTCAAATGTTTTTTTTTTTCAAAATAATTTGGCAATTATCTTACGATCTATTCAACAGGATCTTCTGCTTTATTCGATGAAAGAAAAACAGTTTCGAAATATTTTTAAACGCAATAAAAGGAATTAAATAGTTATTAAAATATGTTCGTATAATAAATAAGTAAGTATGAGAATAAAAAAATCTTTAATTTAATATTTTACACAATAGTATTTTTACTTTTTGTAGATGTATGTACATAAATATTAAATAAAGCGTTTAAATATTGTTGTTTCGTATTGAATCAAAATTGCAAATTTATTTGATTGGCCCATAAGAAAACCTTCTCTTAAATATGAATAACTAATGAAATACGGAGAAAAATAAATTAATATGAATTACCTATGTACATATATTTAATATTTTTTGAATATTAATTTCATAATGCCTTTGCGTCACATTTCAAAATGACACTTTAGTAAATATTTTCAAAACATCACTTAGAAATTGTTGATTTATTCAAAACATACGATCGACAGAGATAATTAAAAAGTCCCACTGTATTTAAGTAAATGTCGTTTGATCTTCTATTTATGACGATACGTGGCCGTAATTTTGGACTTTGGATTTTTGGATCATAAAATTTGCTTAAGCTGCAATAAAGTAACCACATTTAATTATTTTAATATTTCAGTAATCGTTAATATACTTGTTTCATTAATTAAATTATGACAAAATATTTTAAGAAGATATTATTCACAAACTTAAACAAGTGTCTGAAACATTTTTTTTATATAAATACATGTATTACGAATTCAAATAATATTATTTATTATAATAAACACTGTACTGCTGCAAATCAGAGATTAAAATTAATCTGATAACTCTGTCATGCTAAAAAGTGCTTAATGTATGTAATAATACGTTTTTTTCATATTTTGTATTGTTTTTGAAATAAGAAAAACCTAATAAACTTCAATAAAAGTAGAATTTTATAGTTAAAAGTTGATTTTTCAAGCAGGTAGAGATTAATTTTTCCCTGTTATTTTAAATAGACTCTTCTTCATATGTTTTTGACTGTGGTCGCGGATCTGAAATTCAGAAAATTATCATTCGTCTGAACCATAATCTTTTTCGTGTACTTATTTAATTAAAGTGTGTTAAATACTAATATTTATGATCAAGCTGTTGTACAAACAATAATTTACCATCTTGGTAAATTGTACAAAATACATTTTGTAATTTTAGAAATTAAAAGTGAAAACTATTTTTGCTAAACCGCAAACTGTTGACACAGTTCATAACATGACAGCTGATAATTAATTAAATCTTTGGTCGATGTGAAATCTTCTATTGAAATTAGCAAGTAGGTAGTCAAAAACATGTATTTTGTCCAAACAATAATAATATGACTCGACTAAAAGATTGTGCGAAAGCTTCAACTATTATTATTTTCGTCAAAAGGCCAAGTCTTCACACGACGACCGAATTGTGTGTACCGACATTTTGAAAACCAGGTGCCTAAAAACTCTATAAATGAAACAATTTTTGACATCAGCTTCAAGGTTCTAGACAAGACAAAAGTCTCCTCACGCACTTTCAACAGTTAGATTCACTTTTCTCGTTAGATTGCCAAATATAATATTCCTTATATATTTATTATAATTCTAGCTGGTGATGTGGCAGGCCGTGTAAGCACGCTTTTGAATGTAACTTGTTTTTTTTTCATACTTTCTTAGATCAATGTCCTTTTTATTGATATGATATTAATTTTTCTACATGTCACATAATTTTATTTCATTTTAAGCTTAATGACAGTTGGTAAAACATTTAACAGTATATGCATACTTTAAAGTTACCAAACGATTTACAAAATAGACAATAATTTCGGTAATGGTTGGGTAACCCTACAGTTAAATAACTGATAAGACCCTTGGATCGTTTGTAGCCCTAAATATATAATGTTAATGGACGTTAAATATATGTAGATCGATATAATAGAAAAAAAATACTCAAATAAATACAATCTATTCTAAATACATCTAAAATTTAGGAAAAGATCGGGCTTAATAACAGATGTCAATTGCATTGAAGTGTCTAATAACTCGGAAAGCCATTTGATTTAGCTGTGTTTGTCGTTGGTGGTTTCAAACATATCCTCAAAAACCTTGCGATCACCTTGTATCCTTAACTTGAATAAATGACACGGTTCAGACTCAGACGGGGTGACTGGGCGAAAATAATACAACATCGAATGCTTGTCATTATCTTTCCATTGTTGCGGCGTAAACCATATGTAGCGCGCCCCATTCTTCCCTTCCCTCCCCCCAGGGTTTAATCAAACTAAATTTACGTGCAATATATCTTCCATCCGTTCGTCCATCAATCAATCAAGCTTCGTATCATAACAGAAACGTTTCTAGTCGACATTCGTCAGGGCACGATTCAGGAAATTAAGAGCCACGGGTACAAGTGAATTAATAATAGAACAGCTCCAAAATTAAATTACCTCAACTATGCAAATATAGATCTTTACATTTTTCTAATAAGGTATTACATTTAGTAACTTTGATATAGGCACAATTTCCCATTGATCATGTGATCAATAGGAAGTTTTCTATTTCATATATGTACTGCGTAACCAAAAAACGGCGAACGCTGAAAAGTATTGAAAAAACAGTTAATCATCTGATTTTGGTATTAAATGTATGAGTTCAAAAGGCGTGGTTGTCCGTGATGACTACAAGCCTCCCCGCTCACGTCGTAATCGCTCATGAAAACGGGTGGTCGATAGCAGTGCTTAGCGAACTACTTAAATGATAGTAATGTATTTGTTTATTGTCAAAAATACATGTATATTGTCATTATTAAGCTATGGTAAAGAAAAATAAGTTTTTTATTACAGTAAAAAAAAAATTAAGCGTTGAAAATAAACTTTATATTTTAAGTTTTCTTCCAAATTGACATATAAAAATGTTAAAAGAAACGATTTTTTTTTGATATTGATTATAAAAATAATTAATGGTGATTAATAAAACCGAAAATTGGTTTGAAGCATTATTTCAAGTAAACTTTAAGTCAAGTATTTTTTTTTGGTAAAAATATGAAATATTCACATATTACAAAGAGTGTCACCAAAATGGCTGCATAATATCAAATATTAAAAAAAACTAGTATGGTGTTTCAACTTAAATTATTGTTGCTAGCTCTAAAGACAAAAACTAAACTTTTTTATTGTGGACATTGTTGAATACAACACAAACGGAAAACCCGCTTAACGGAATTTAAGGTTTTCTTACATTCAGCTCCGAAGTAGTTATTTTAAGCGAGCTCTTATTACCAGAAATCAAATGATAATATAGTAGATAAAAGAGTATGGATTGTTAAATCATTTTATTTTAAGCCAATAATAGCCGTAAGTCAAATGATATCGTGCGCCCGGTTCTTGTGTTGCAATATTTTTAATTATTAGTGCGGCTCTGTTATCAGCGTGTCTGGTGGAATCTATCGCAACCATAATAATATCTACCTGTGAGTAGAAATGGCCGACGTTTGTAATTCGCGATCGATAATGTTTCATGTTTGCGCATTTTTTCTAGAAATACCATACATATCAGTACCTAAAATCAGAACAGTGTATGTATATTAAAAAATCCATACCGTGGATGCATTCTAAAACAACAATTAGCATCAGTAATAATTGACTAACAATACGCCACAGTTATTCTAGAATATATTTTGTAATGGCTTACTTATACTGGCAAAATGCAATAAATCAAATATCCTGTTTTAATAATCATTAAATTTGAACACCTCTATTTATACACTTTAACATAACCGTTCTTAAAATTTGATGACTGTATTTGATTCACATACTTAAAAGCTTTGAGAGGCTATTTATAGTGTTTTTATTACCAGCAATAATTTTAATAAGAAATGACTTAATGTTAAAATTATGTAAAGATACACAAAATATGTTTGAACTTGTTTTTTTTCAGAAGATATAGCGTGTTAAAATCTATATATCTGTATTAATTACTCAAAACAGTTAGTTTTTGGCATAACGCTGTCTGCCAGTGTATCGACGATTATAACGTTATATTGGATACTTATTTTGTTTTTTTTTTCAATATTTTATAAGTAGAATTATAAAACATTAAGTTAAAGAAAGTTTCGCTTTCAAATATTAACCATCTTTGCATGTTAATGGTTTTCTAAACCAATCTTCGTATGAGTGAAAAAAGTTTTATATAAGAAGCAAGAATTACTACTTTATTAAATTACTCAATATGCAGGATCATAGGTTTATTTGACACTTAAAATATCGATTTTATTCGGCTACCAAGATTGAATGATGCTGTGAAAAAGAGTCAGAAGATAACATTTAAAATGATAACTAATTAATTAATATTAATAAAGAACATTTTTTATTATTTTATAAATAAAATATATTATATTTATTATATATGATCTAAAACAAACAATCGGTATATATTTTATATTAATTGTGTTATAAAGAATAGAAAAGACAATTTAATTTTAGATAGGTCTGTTAATTCGACTGCGTATATTCAGTAAGCAAACTGACCTTCTCACAAAGCAACAGTTTATCAACTCCTTTTTGCCCTAACTTCTGATCCCCTGATACCGCGCAACAGAAAAAAGCTCCGTACAACCTACTTTTAGATACCTACCCTTCAGTACTGTCAGATTCAAGTACTTGTAGATACAAGGGCTACTAGATTAAGTGAACGAGAGAGGGTGATAAAAAAGCTTCCAGTAGTTCAAGGCTATGAATTCTGTAGAGATTTTTACCGAGACAAAATTCTGAAAAAATATGCTTACGTACATAAGTATTAATTGAATTTTAGATGTATTGATTCAACTTAATTTAATGACTGTTATTAAAATCAACGATCGATTAGACACTGTGAAATCAGCATCCATAAGTTTGTGTATACTACATCGAATAACTTAATATATTAAATTTTAAATAATTTTCTTAAACTATGATAGAATTTTTCGACTGTCCAAATTTTGCGTTTACTCGCAAACCCTAGTAGAGTAACAGCCATTTAACGGAATAGTGAAATGCAAAAAATAAAAATTTTCTTTTCCTAAAGCTTATAAATAAAATGTAATCATATTTATTAAAAGTAGAAATATATACTAAACGAATACATATAAATGCATGAAATATTTATAATCGAGATTATACAAGAATTTTTCGAATTCAAATCGCCGGATGAACTTCTAAAAAAATGCTTTATAAAAAATAACTTTTCCAAAATAACTGTCAATTTTCCCACAGTAAATCACGATGAAAAGCTTTTAACGAGCTTTCATTTCCTGGAATTCCCGCCATAATTTTCCGAATCAATTTCAAAGTGTTTACGAGGGCGTCGATAATATCTCCGGGTCGGATGAGTCACGGTGATGCGTCGCGACGCCGGGGTTGATTGATAACAAGTGACGCGGCGTCGGCTGGCGTCCACTGGCGTCGAGTGTGCTCTACGTCCTGTTGAGTGGACGATGTGTGCTCGGTCAAGCGGCCACGACTTGTTGCTTCCCAATCAAGATAATGTTGGTAGTGCCTAATATGAAGGCTTTTGGAGTTCGTTGATGTATTTAATCAGTCTAATCGTTGAAAGAGAAGTAACTTGAGCTTATATAATAAAAAATAACGTTTTATTTGTATTGTGTAAAATAGCTGGACAAGTGAAAAAGAAAATAATTATTCGTGTAAAAGTATTATATTTTATAATTATTAATGTTCACACTGGTCAGGAAAGAAAAAGTTAATTTATTTTACAGAAAAAAGTAGGATAAAGGTAATTAGTTCAAAACAATTCCTTTTCCGCTGAAACCACCGTATAATAGTCATACAGTATGGTTAATATTGAATATGTGCGCCTTTTAAAATTAATGTTTATTTTATTATAATGTAACAAAACGTAACGCATTTCATCATTTAATTTTAGCTACGATGAAAAATATATTACTTATATAAAATAAAGCTTTCACCAGTAATTATTTATATCCAACTGTAGGAAATTAGGAAGGCTATTAATTGAACAGATCGTTATTAAATATAAAACTAAATTTTATTTAATATCGTCGAATATCTGCATAATTAATTCAATTGGTTGGTATACACCGTAATCAAATACTTCCATAATTTAGAAAATATCCAATGTCAGCCATCAAAGATTTTTTAAAATAAAATATGAAAAATTTCGGTATCGATGTACTAATTATTATTTATATGAATTTTGAAAACACATTCGACTCACAGATCAAACATTTTTTTATGTTTCCGCTGCGATTAATTACAAATTAGCCACACGCAGATGTCTTTTGGATGCAAACAATTTTTGTATTTCGGGGTCACCACGGCACAGCTACTAGTTTAAATATAAAGTCAAAATCGAGAAACTTGAGCTAGTCCTTTTATTATATTAAATAAAAGACATATAAATGCTGTGTTTTACTTTAATTAATATTGTTCCTACCATGTCAGTAATAAAGCTATTTGAATGTTTTAAATAAAAAATAAAAGATATTATAATTTTTTTATCCATATCTTCTCTAACTGTGCATCATATTGCCTCCTAATGAAAGTTTTTCTACGAGAACTGTTTGTTACTCAGTCACTCAACCGCACTTCGAGTAGCCTTTCTAAACGAGTAGTAAGGTTATAAGGATAAGGCTAAGACAAAATTAGTGGTTTACTAATTTCTCTCGCTACGCCTAGTTATTGAAGGATCGAAAATCGATAAATCAATCGAAAAAATGCTGTTCGTACTGGGACTCGAACCCGTGAGATCCGACGCGGAAGCCAATAACGCTAACCATTGTACCATAGGACCTGACACTATCTACATATTTACATTTTAAATAATAAATTTGTAAATGAAGTATAGCAAGATAATAAAACAATGTTTATTTATTCACTAACAGATTATTTTAGTAAATAAGTAAAAAAAAATGTACATTTGAGCATGCATTGAATTTTTTTACTGAAACGTTTTTTTAATGTCAATATACCATCTGAAATTATAATAATTGTTGAATGCAAGGTATAAGTTAGCTTATTTTCGATTATTAATTAATAACAATTGTGTGCATAAGTATTTAAAAATGGTCAATTTAAGGAAACGAAATTCGTTACAGATCAAACCTGACAATATCACAAGAATAATCAAACAATAAATATCAAACAATAATAGAAAAATCATGATTATTCAGAATGATACCGAACTTTAAAATTAATTAGTAAATGATATTAACAATATGATAATGATATATATTCATATTAATAATATATATTTTGTTTTTAAATATTGATAAATTAGTATATAAAAACATTTTCATTACAATGTTTTATAAAAAAATATACTCAAACGTGCTTTTTATTGAAGCAAGCTGTTTAGAATAACGATTGATCATTTCTCTTTAAATAAACTATATATACCTTATAAATTTGTATTTTCGGAAGTTGAGTAGGTATCCACATACGAGCGTAACACTGTGAACAAGGATGTTCAGTTACTGCCCCGTATCGAGAGTCGAGTGCATGACGTGCAAATTTCACCCCAGCCAGCCAGCCAACAAGCTCGCGGCTTGCGGCGAATGAACCACGTCAAACATTCCCAAAAGTACAGTCAGTTGGTTCTTTGAAAATTTACCACAACTATTAAAAAGAAATCTCTTAATTTTTGACCTAAATCGAATATAAAGTTCTTAAATTTAATACACATGTATCTCAACTAAACCTCAACACCTCAATACTACAAACATATCTCTAATTTGATTATTGTTGAGTAAACGAAACTTAAACATTATTTGATAAACAAACAACAAAGCTATACTCAGTTTTTTTTATCATTGGGAAAAATTAAATAACGTTCAATTGGATTTTGGAGAGAGGCATGTAAGATTTCATTCAATAGTATTGTAAATGAAGTTATCTAGTTTAAGTAAAAAGGTGGTGACTTAAAGTCAAGAGTTCTTAACTATACTCGGCAATGGGTGAATTTGACAATTAAGATAAAAGTGGTGGGCGTACACCGAATTAACAAAAAAATACAAGAATTATGTGCTACGCTTTTTATACTATTACTAAAACAAATTTGATAGAAGTAAGCCTTGAAATGGAGTTGAAAACGTGCAAAGTTTTTTTAGTAATTTAACATTTGGTACAGGGCGCATGGAAGTAACTCCGCGGGCTCACATGCGTCCACGAAACTTCTGCTTTAGTACGTAAGCATTTGTCAACGTTACGCTATTATCTTTATGTCATTTTTAAGCAACGCCGGAAATGTATTTTTCTTCTGTAAATAAATGATGTTCAATTGCTTAACATAAAAAACTACGTAAAAATTTCAGTGAAATGATTTTTTAACATCTAGAAAATCGTTGGTGGTTGAAGATGCAGAATGGCTTAAATTCTAAATAGAAAATTCATCCTGCTGTCAAAAAAAATGTAATTATTCATTTTGAATTTTAAATACTTTAAGATGTCAAGATCAACGATACACAGTGTCACTTTCATTACTCATTGAGATCTGATTAAAAACAAGACGTAAATAAATAAATTAAGATTTTTTTTTTTAGTTTAAAACATTTTATAATATGAAGCCGTACCGAGCTCACTGGCTTCTTAGAAATTATATCCATATCGTCGAATAAATTTGTAAGATCTGTAAAATATATTGAAAACAATACGTGACATACAGTTTTAGAATCGCTTCCATCCCTATGCATCCACTGGGTTGTATTGAAGTGGCTTGTGATACAAAATCAGGGTGGTTTATCAAGAGACGGTGATCTGATCGTAACTGGCAACTGGTGCCGATGACGCCAGATCGCTGACAGATACTCTTTATCGCGTGTCATGTGTTTATCACAACTGCACGGGTTGTTTGAATTCGGACGCGTTTCAGTTGATCAACTTTGTATAAATGGATATTGTTCATTTACGTAGATGATGGAAGTAGCATTTGTAATGAATTGTCTATTAAGGTAATGGTATAATTATTTCAAAAATAAATATTTGTTATATTTAATGCTACTCTATAAACAATTTTAGCTATTAACAAATTTAAAGACACAGATGACTTTTAGGCGATACAGCCAATTTAAAATATTTTTGAAATATATCAACATAAGCAATATTATTACCAATTATCATAAATGAGTTTTTGTAAGATTATGTATAGAAGTGCTTGATGGAATTTAAATTTCAAATTTAATTAGGGAAAAACTCAAAGTGCACACAATTTGAAAAATTCAAAAAAATATGACTAAAAGTTGTTTATATTTAAATAAAGCTTTATAAAACTTTTTTATAAGCTCTTTATCCTCCAGGCTTTATTTAAACCATGTAGACCTTGAATGCTGACATTATGTTATCCTTATTCAGTCACTTTGGCTATTCTGTAAAAGATTATGAAGTTGAAAAAGTCAAAAAAGTGAATCGTAAAATTAATGGATATGCTTAACCATAAAAAGAATCAAACAACATTCTGTTAACCGTTGGCGTTTGAAAGGCCGACTATATCCGCAATTATAATATTTAAGTAACACCAACCATAAAGAAAATCTTGTCAAGTATTAGAGAACCCTCTTAATTATTGTCTAAATCCTAATGAATTTGAGAATAGCCCTACAGGACCGTTTCCTAGTCACTAGTTTATGCACCCAATAGCCAGTAATCAAAGTTATCATTGAGCTATATCATAGCAATCTTAAGATACGGGGGTTTTGACTATATCTAATAATTAATTGAGCATCGCATTAAGATAGCCCGATAAGAGCTGTTGATCTTTACGGAAACAAGAACAACCACGATTCTCAAGAATCTACGAGGTAAACTATAATAGTTCCACACTTATCGCATTGTGCCCAAATTTGTAACGACTCTTTGTATTTCCATTGTGCCACAGTCAGCGAGCTCTGTCAGATGTTCCTCGTCTTAATAACAGATCACGAAAATAGCAATTAAAACGCATCAATAGGTCTCGTGGAACGCCGGGCGATATCGATACTCGATACTGCTCTGTCATTGCGGTTCCATCATTCTAATTCATCCCAACTGACAGGAGACGTCCCGGGAACTAAAAGTCAGGGGTACGAAATAGGAAATCAGCAACTAAACGTCGGGTCCCAAAAAGGTTAATTCGAACAGCTTAGTAAATGTATACCGAAAATCTCTATAATTTTTTTTTTAATTATATCACCGTAACAAAGCTATTACTTTATTTGTAGCATGTAACATACGTATTTTGTATCATATTGTCATTCATTCTTCCATACAAAATTAAATTTGCAAACGTTTCAGAATAATATAAAAAATAATTAATAAGATAGCAAAAAATATTTTTTACCAGTTTACAGTGGTAATATGAGATCTTTCTATACTAGTAAACACTTGCTGGCCATTAAATAACCAAGTGAAAAATATTTTTTAACATTTACCGCCCTTTGATGGAAGATAAAAGCACAGGAAGTACATAAAAAAACCATGTTTTTAACTCGGCTCTTTAAGGGCCAGCAACATATTGGAAGTTATTTTAACACCGTTGGGAAGTTTTCATTAAAAATAATAAATTAAGAACTCGTCATCAATTTGGTATTTTGTACTTTAATTTTAAATTTTGACTGTATAAACCGCATAAATGATTCTTAAAAAAAACTAGTTTATTTTTTTATGGATAAAAAAATTCGTTAGAAGTTAGTAGTTTTTAAATTGAAATCATAAGTTGGAAAAAATGTTCAATATGACGGACCACGCGGGCCGTGCGTTGAGCGTACCCGCAAACGTCACCGGTCAAATAGACTGAAGAAAAAATGTATCGATAGCATGACGACGGAAACAAAGAGATCATGCAATGACATGCCGCGTACTGCCTCCCCCTCCCGCCCGTGGTCTTCTTTCAGAGTCAAAGATGCCGCCCGGTATCGTTTAATTGTGTGATTTGATGGGAGCTTTGTGGCCGCTGGCATTTATCATAATCGGCAGTCAATCTAAATCTAAGGCCCGCGAAAAGATTATGGTCCACTAACACTGCAGCTCAAATGGCATTCTCATACTTAGCATATTTAATAACATCTTTCGTTAAAAGTAAAAAATCAAAAATTATTTAATTTATTACTAAATATATCATTACACAATATCATAAATTACGTATATCTTTAAAAAAAAGTTAATCGGAAGAGATTTTCCTCTTTTGTAAAATTGTTTCAAACATTAAAATTCTTTACTCAACACTTTCACGGAATAATAAATAAGAAATGCTAATACATAATTAAAGCAGTTTTTATCACTCTGAATCAATGCCGCCTGTGTGGTCGAGTGGTCAACGTCGTTGGCATCGGCTCACGGGTTCGAATTCCAGTACGGACAGTTTTATAAATTGATTTATCAACCGACTTAAGAATTTCTGTTCGAAGGCATCGATGTATGTAATGTCTTGAATCCTTCCCTCCCACCCATCCTATTCTATGAACAGGGTGAATCGAGAGTGACTAGCTAATCATTAATCCTGTCCTAGTCCTATCTTTATATTCCTACTCTTTTTGGAAAAAAGAGAGGCTTAGCAACTGAGTAGCAAGCAGTTCTTGTAGAAACACTTCTTTTGAGATAAACTCCATTAAGAGTCTATATGCTCCAAATTGGGAGCGAACATGATAAAAAATAAATTATTAAGTAATAATGAAATAAAATTACCTTCAATTCATGGAGAGGTACGAATAATTGCTAATTTTTGTCCGAATTTACAGTTGATAATTTTTTTTAAATGGGTCGTGTATGAATTGATATTCATCGCCTCGTAATTTCACACACCTGCCCACCTGCAAGCAACTAATTCGATAGATAAGTACTGCGATACGAGGTATGTACTCCATAGGTAGTGGCGATCCGCGCGGGGTCGTGCGGCCCGCTTCGCAACGGTTTTCTGCGTCGCCCTGTCAGCGCCTGCTACAATCTATCCGGACGTATCGATCTCATGCCCTCCTCCCATCCTTATCGCTCGATCGATCTCTCCGATCGCTGATCCGCCGCAGTTGTTGTGTCCGAAAGACGAAGAAATTTATCGGACGATCTATTTATGCGGACATCAATCCTCGACTCTAGCAACATCCACGAGAGTTGCTTGTTGACTCATCATATTTCGCGTAAGATTTTAGGAATTCAGCACGATGCACTACAATCGAATTCGAATTCAATAAAAAAAAATACGTGTCTGGTATGTTTGGGTAAAGTGACGGCCCACAGTTTCCTTCATGGCGTAAATAGTAATAATCGTTTTTTGCAACTTTCTCGATAATATATTTAATATTCATCAAATAAAGAGGTGGCATTATAATTAGTGTATTATTATTTTAATAAAGTATTTTGCAGAATAGTACATTATTTATTTGTATTTATATCATAATATTTTCAGTGGTTTCAGTATTTTTAACATCTTTCTTAATTTATTCAAAATATTGATCTTGGAAAATAGTTATTGAAATCTTTTCAGCCGTGATAGTTTTGATATGCAGCTATTGCAAAGCGCTTTTATGTTATTTTTTATGCAATGTAGTCTATATGGAATTTAAAATCAACATAAGAAATATTTAAGTTGGTTGTTTTATTCAAAACAACCCATACAATACGATTCATCTATGTGCTTTCAGGAACAAACTTTTAAAATATATTTTAAAACTTTTAAACTATAAAAACAGTAGTAATCCTTTTCATTTTATAAGCGATTGGTGTTCTGTTCTACTTTAGAAATTACTAACATTGTATTATTAGATATATTATTAATTCCCATAAAATATTAAAAGATAACAAATACATTGAAAGTATTTTTTCCTATAATTAATTACAAGTCTAAAAATTCTCTCACCTTGTGTTAATCGAACTATGTTCCTGAGACCTGAGGTTAATTTCATGTGATGCATCTGACTACAATAAATTTGTTATTTTCACGGTATTAGTTTTGTGCACGAACCAAAGGCTATTGCACAGTGTTATCTCGTTAAGTTACCCTATGCATCGATTAATTTTAGTTGGTTCGATTTGTTAAGATTTCGGTTGAAGTTGTTAAAGGCGCTTAAAATATAAGATGTTTTCTAGTATTTTTGTACGTAAGAATTAAATGTACACTAAATCTTTAAAAGCTTGAAAATATATAATAGCTTATGACAAAATTTAAATGTATATATTTTGGAAACCGTGATAATTTTAAATCTCAGTCTAGCAATTATAGTTACACATTATAGTGGAAAGGGAATTTTTATTTTGAATATTAAATAACGAAATTAATTTAAATCCGACTGTAAATTAATTAATAAAAAAATGTTTTTTATATAGAATTTTCATTTATTATTATTTATTTTATTCAATATAAAAACAAAATATATTTTTTATCTTTCAAAAACCGGAACTAGAATTTCTTAAATTAAACGATTTAAAAATTTATTCTTCGTTTGAATTCATAGAAACACAATATGTTTGCTATTTTTATTGATTCCATACATACACCGACTCCGTAAAGATAGTAAATTTAAAATTTTAAAAAAAATATTCTATCTCAGCGTAAAATTGTTTGATTCTTATTTAACCCTGAATAAATTTAGCGTTAAAAGATATTGATAAGAGAATTTTTACTGATACAATAATATTGATACTTAAAGAAAATTTTATGTTTTACGTACGCTACTAAAAATCGAATAAACTTCACACTCATTAGGTGCGTTTAATTTCTCCTGTAATTAAAAACAATAAAAAATATATATTACTGTATTCTTATTATGCACATTTTTGGCTAGTTAATTACAATATTTGAAGTAGTAGCTTGAAAGGAAAAGTGATTTATAATATATTAAAATGATGAACAAAGAATAAAAGGTTTAAATAAATTTGTTTGGGAATTTAAATCCGTTGGAAGGCGCCTGGTTGCGTAGATCTGATCTCGACAATTTTTTTCACTTAGCAAAATACGTATAGTGTTTACTTTAGCGGATACTACTTACCTTCATGATTTGCGTAATTTCATATACACTAAGCTTTTATAGTTTGCACATGATCACGATTGCTCGGAAATTTTATTACCCCGATAAGAATTTATATGTTTATCCATTTTAAAACTGCCGACTGTGACGGAATTAGACTCTAATAAAAGCATTTGTTCATTTACTGGCCAACAATATTTGATATGCAATAAAAATTGTTATACTGATCATAAAAATTAATCTCAGACCTAATTTAAAATATGCTAACTTACAATGGAGATTGTGATAAGATTAATAGCTTAGCTGTGAATAATATGCAAACATGGTAACTTCAGTATTTACATTTTAGATTGCATTATCGGGTGGAATAAATAATAACCACATTATTAAAGAAAATTCAAACCGTGAAATTTCGTAGCATTCTTATTTTACTGTTTGTAATTTAAATATTTTAATAAAATAATTATTGATATTTAAAAAAACTGTATACCGCATATTAGTTAGTGTGTTGTAACCAGCTCTCTAGAGTAAAAACCAATCAGTAGAAATAGTAGACATCGCTTCCAAATAAAGTTAATAGTCGAATACCATTGATATTATAGGGTTGCATTGAATGAACTTTCGCTAAAATAATTTTCACTAATTACAAATACATTGCACAAATAAAAAAATATTTCATATTGCATAAAGTTATCCCACATTGAAAAATATTACATAATAAATTTAAACGTTGAACAAAGATGCACTAACGATCAAATATTTTCACTAAGATAAAATGTTCGCAATATGAAGTGGATAGTTTGCAGGAAGAATATTAGAAATTTTTACGTGTACAGTACGAGACGCTAATTTGTTTTAGTGTTATGTTTCATTTTTGTCGCCTGCTGTGGCCCAGTTGGTTAGAGCTTACTGTACCGATCACACAAGTCTGGTTTCGATTCCCGGTAAGATCATAGTGAATTTGAGAATTATTCAATTCAAAGCTGTGGTCGAAGACTGGGTGTTTATGATTTCAATTCACATTATTTCCTCTCCTCCTATCCTTCTGATCCTTTAATAACTTGGTGTAGCAATACCGATTAGTCAACCACTAGTCCTGTTCTAGCCTTATCCTTCTTTCCCTACTAATCACTTTGAAAAAAGTGAGGTTGAGCGACTGAGTAACAAACAGTTCTCGTAGAAAAAAAACTTGTATTGAGATAACTCCATTAGGAGGCCATGGGAGCGGACATGGAAGAAATTTTAAATCATATTTCATTATTTCTTCAAGCATTTTCAAAACAAAACAAAAATATATGTTTTAATGCAACGTTGGGCTAAAATAGTAATTTGGTCGAACCGAATGCAAAGAAACTATTTTTTCTCGACTAGTTGCATATATTCAAACATTATTGCAGTAAAATTTGTGTTAATTGTATGGAATATTTATTCATGTTGTTTCATACACCGGAAACCAGCTGTCTCTTAAAGGAAATAATGGTGGTAAAAGGTAATTTCATAACCGACATTTAATGGTCAGAGAAAATTGCGAAAAACATGTAATTTTGAATAAAATAGTTCATAAAAGTATGCGCGTTCTTCCAGTGCGTAATATTGTTATATTTTCTCAATCCATGCCCGCTTCTAATGTGTAGCATATATCCGCCTAATGGAGGTGTCTCAACAGAAGTTTTTCTACGAGAACTGTTGGTTACTCAGTCGCTTAACCTCTCTCTTTCAAAGAGAGTGTTAGGGATAGAAAGAAAATGCTAGAACAGGACTATTGGTTAACGAATCTCTTATTGAAAGTTTGGAAAAGGTGGGAGGGATTTTTTAGACATCACAAACACCCATGCCTTCGAATAGAAAATCGGTCGAAAAATGCTGTGAGATCCGGCACGGAAGCCCACAAAGACTAACCGCTGCGCCATAGGACCCGACGTGGAATATGCATACTACTTGAAGAATATTGTAAATTTTGTAGTCATAATAACTAACTACCTATGAAAATATATTTTTCAAAAAAAATAAACTAATATAGCTACGACATTGTCTACACCTGAATTTTGAACGAAACTATGCAGTCTTGAACCGGTGTATAGCTAAATGTATTTCGCTTGCCTCACCCTTTCAACACGTCTCGTCCTGCCTATCGAGTCGTGTCATGTCCTGATGCACTGAGTAAGTAACTGCTCGGGCGGCTTAGTTTATGGTTGATGTTTCCAATCGGCTGAGATACGACGAAAATGATTGCAGCCACCTGAGGTACAACCAACAGCACTTCGCTGGCCGTGTTCGTCGATCAAAGCGTATCCATCGATCATTTTGAAAATTGCCTCGCAATCACGATAGGGGTATTAGGATCATTTTTGCAATATCGCTGCCATACTTATTCCGAATAATTTGGCCCGCGCAGTCAATCATCTTGATTGTCTGAATTGAGCTCTACTCACAATTTTACCATCCTTACTATCTCAACTACCGACGATACATTTTAAGACAGCAGCATTAATTGCGATTCTCCAGACAGTCTCATTTGTGGTACCAGTTGTTGGCCTTTCTAGCATTCTCTAAATATTGCAAAAAAAAATTCTTTGTGATACGGTAGATTGGTTCTGGTAATTGATAGAAATGAATCGCTCTTACTTTAACTTTAAAAATTGCTCCAAACGACTATAAAATAAAAATAAAACGAAAATATGATACAGAGATAGTATTGGTTTTTAAAATTCGTACAAAAAACACATTTAAGAAAGTCGATAAATTTGAAATTCTCAATTCGCTATACTTTTTTCCCGATTTTCACATATTTTCGTTTTTTTTTTAGCTCACCGACGAATTTGAAATCCCCGATTTGCTATATTTTTTTAGCTCATCGAGGAATTCGAAATCTTGAATTTGCACATTTTGTGTCAATTTTCGGGATTTGCTCAAAATTTCTCAATCCCGAAATCCCGGGATCGCAGCCGTGTTAATCCCGGAATTTCGGGAAGAAAATTGAACGAGATCCCGAATCCCAGGATTGGATGCCCTAATAGTAACGCATTAAAGAGTTCCGTTCAAAATACCGATTCTGATTCAATACTTATGCACATATATTATTTAAGCAAAAGGAAACAAATTAATGTTTTTTGACTGACGTTGTCACTTTGCTATAAGTGTGTTCTGCATTTTTGGATATGAATTAATTCATTTTTTTATGTTTAATTTAACAATTGTATTTGAAGTTACCGAATAATGTTGTTAAATCAATTTATATATGAATAAATTATTTAAAAAGATTGACTTTTTAACGTTTTAATTAGACTATTTGCACTGTGAAATAAAATATTTGATAAACATAAAACATATATAAATAACATAAACGTTGAATTTGTTTATTTATGTTCGTATTATTTCCTGATTTCATAGGCAGCAGCGAAACATGAACATTTTGCAGTCAATCTCGTTTTGAGCAACATAAATCTTGGCTGTATTCATGTAAACTGCTTAAATTATTGCCACTAATTACAGTTTACAGTTGCCATGATCGTTATTTGTTTATTGCCCTTCGTCACGTAAAAAAGCGTCTGCATCAATAAAAGCTTAAAGCTTCCACATGACATTGATTGGTTCAATTTACCCTACACAACATGTGCCCTTCATAATTGCAACACACTGTAGGTACTAAAATAAGACAGGTGATATTTGTTTGCTCGATCACCTTATTTTGCAACAAATAAAACACATATTTCAAAAGTACCATTAAAATTAGTTGCCAATGTTAATTAGAATATAAATCTACGGTTTTGGACATTAATTTATTTAAATTTAACCGTTGTTAATTATCAATAAATACACTGAAGCATCTGTAGACATAGCATACCAGAAAATAACATGATTATTGGAGCGAATAATTAAATTTGATTTCCAGCTGTCTAAAGTAACGATTCCTTTCATATTCGTAGACAGTGGCGAATTAAACACATGGTAGGCTCCAGGCGCAATAAAATTTGGAGGCCCACTTTTTTGGATAACATAAAAACTTCAAAAAATTCAATGTAAATTAATAATAACAAAAAGTATATGTGGTATACAATATAAGCCATTTTAAGGCCTCTAATATTCAGAAACCTCGAACGCCCGCCACATTCGCTTATTGCGTAATCCACTCCTGTTCGTAGTGTCACCAAAGCTGTCCTTATTGGCAGCATTTATGAGTAAAACATATTTGTAAGGACTGCCGTAATTATTTGAAAACAAAAACGCAATACTATTTATCAAATTCGAAAATCACTTGCTATCTTATTAGAGTAGTTTAAATCCGGACCTGTCTTCAGAGCATGTTAATTGAAGTAATTAAAAATATTCCAATTATCAATTCTGTTTGACCTACAAGTCACGATACTATAAAAATATTTTTGAAACTGTCAGATAAATGAATGACTTTATTGTTTTTAATATGCCTTTAAATTTAGAAAGAGACCGAAAAGTCCTTCATACTTCGTTTATGAAGAAAATATTGCATTGAATGATAATTTTAACAATAGAAAAAAATATGTTCGAAAACATAAAACATTGTTCTTGTCAAATTATATATCTAACACCAAGTGTTATAATTTGTAGTGGCGTTATCAAAACTATTGCTTCGCCATCCTTCGTTTGGGTTGTTAACTTGTATCGCTCACGTGCAGACATTAATCAAACAAATTCCACCGGATGTGAAACGACTGTTGAAAAATTTATTGCTCTCTGGATGCGATTGTGATCGTGTAAAATGAAATACACCATTCTTCATTAATAATAAATTAAATGTTAAATTTTAGGTTGAAAGTCTTGAAGAGCAAGTCGGCCACGATCTGGCAGTTAGGCGGCCATGTTTATTTCAATACAACTGTTACGTCATATTATATTTACTTCCGTTTCCTTGCGGCATCCATTAGCTCAATGGATTTGTATTGAAGATGGCGGTGTTAGATTTTTACATTTTATATATTGTGATTGGCTCTGTTTTTCTGTTGCTCAATTGACTGCAAAAAAATAATCACCGTCTCTTGAATATGAAATTGAATACATCTAACATAGTAAAATTATAAAAATAAAAGTAACATTTCCTACCAAAAAATTGCGATTAAGTCCTTATGGCTTTCCGTGATGATTTATTTAATTTGAACTGGCTTCACGAAGGATTACTCACATCTGTAGTAATTACGGTCTTCTGTCGGCAGCGATGGTAAAGTAATGCAAATGGCCAAAGCATTATCGATGAAAGAGACTCGAAGAATTGTTATGCTAACGAGCCCTATGACTTAAAACCCCATATATTTTATGTCCGAAAAAACGAAGAGCTAATACTGAAGCATTAATTTGTCAAATTCGCAAAGTGCAGCACTGCATCAGACCAATGTAATGAGACAAGGGTAAATAGAGTGAGACAAATGTAATATGTATATTATATTGCCACCTCAGTACTACAACAAGGCAATTCTAATTTTATCATTGTTTTGACAAATAATTTTGATTTTTTCTTCACTGAAGTAATGCGCTGCGTCACGCTTAACATCGCCCCACGGAACACTCGTGTGTCGCGGCACAACGGTTGCGGAGCACTGATGTAAAGGACTGTGTAATTAGCGAAAGCAAAAATATTTATAACATAAAGTGGTTCGATAAAAAAAAACCTTTTTTATCGATGGTAAAATGAAATAACGACCATGTCATAGATGGCTTTTTTTCATATAGTCTTATGCATATGTCAAGTTTACTATGATTATACAATGCATTACTTTACAGATTGTTATAAAGTTAATAAATTCATCACTGAGTATGGCTTCTAAAATGTACTTATGCCATTTTACATGGGACGTAGCTTCATTTTACCGTATCTAAACAAAAGGTCAGAACTGTAATCTCGCCTCTGATTTGCGTGCAATTAACCCTCCAGAGACGAGAGCTTTTTTCCGATAAAAAAAATATTTTCTAAGCCATATTGAAGTCACGGATAACTTTTATTCCTATCCAAAAAAAAATTAAAAAAAAACGCAAAGTCGTTGTATAGAAACCCCGCATGACTATATGGTCATGCTCATTCTTTTATTACCGTGTAATATTGAGTACGGATAGTAGTAAGGACAAAAGTGACCGTATGGGCTTGCAAACATTCGGGGTTGAAATATAGCTAAACGTGATTTTTTTTTAAATATTTACAATTTGACCTCTTTGTATCAACATAATTTCAAAACAAATATATAAGCAAAATAACTGTAAATAATTTTATGTTTTTATAAAAAAATATCTTAACAGTTTCAAAAAGTAAATTAAAAAAAACGGAAATTCAAAAAATCACATGTGCTTTTGGAGACCGTTCCTGTTCCCACGGCTGATGACTAACTGTAGTCCGTACCCTTCTTAACCAAATATAAGCGAAAGCAACGATATTCAAGTAGAAAAGGTATAAATAGTGGGATCAATAGACAGCGGTGTTTTGTGTGACCATATGGTGACGCTCGTCCTTGGAGGGTTAAGAAAGTGCGATTTGTTAACTAGTTTGTTTTACACTTGAAATCATTATGGATGCACATTGATCATTTTCAGTTGGTCAAAAAAGTAAAATCTGTAATCTTAATTAAAAATTAATTTTGTTGAATTTTTACGTTGCACATAAGTTTGATTATATATTATATACCAATGAGTAGTAAGTACTTAAAGTTTGGCGTTCTAAATTTTAAAAAAATCTTCATAAGCTGAAGGTCCATCGGCTAAAGAATACATTGGCGATTGCTTGCATAGTAATTCTATAATACATTGTTGACGATAATTTTCTTTGTAAGTAAATACAACGAAGGTATCTCGTCAATTAATTGGTCGAGTGGTTCGTGTCGTGAGGTGTCACCGTTAACAAGTGAGTTATTGCATATTTGACGCCAAGACTGGTTGCTATAACTCGTACGGTTGAATTTCGCGCCCTTTTCGTTATTCCGGGTTATTGATTTGCTGCCACTAACGGTTCTTTTGATCAGCTTTGAGTGGTACTGTTAAAACCACCTTGCGGACAAACACCGAAGAAATAGCAAATTAAAGACATTTCGAAAGTTCATTACCTATTTAATAAAATGCGAAATACGAATCGTATTTTAATATTCCAAATTCCTATTGATTAAAATGTAGGTTTCTTTAAATATAGGTCTTGAATTTTTTTACAGAATGCAGTTCATGTTGTTTTGCAGCTGATTTGCAGATTACACAATCCATATGTCGAGTCATGTACCAAGAACACTATTGACTATTGTGGTTTGAATGCACATTATAATATATAAACATATATTTTTAATGAGAGTGAGTCGCTCGTCTTTCATGACTGACTCCACAGCCCTGGTTAATTCACATTCAATTCATAAAGAGCATTGAATAAAATTGAATTCAATGCGCTTTAAAATATTATTTAGTTTGTAAAACTCTAAATTATTATCTAAAATTACTTCATAAAATAGACACACATTAAAAACGGACTATTTCAGTGAATTATTATTTAATTTGTAGTATTCTTAATATTTTTTACGTTAAAGATAATAAAGGACGTATAAAATAACCTATTTTGAAATTAAATCAAAATGTTGAATTGAATGCCCTGTTTGGACACAGGTTCAAAACCGCCCTCGACTTATAATATTTATAATATCCTGCATTTCAGTATACCATATACTTACATCTGAAATAGATAAATATGATGGTGTTATCATGGAATTATTATCAAAATGATAAATTTAACTACATGGTGTTACATATTTCTTGACAGTAAACCAAACATAGCCGAACGAATTTTATGTCAAAGAAGAAATAGTTATATCACGTTTTGAATTTATTTGAAACTTTAACAATCATCAAGAATTCCAGGTCTTAAGGCCAAATAATTAAACGTGACAGTAAAGATGCATACCTTTACTTAAACTTAGATGACTCTTGCACTTTTTAGTACAAATTCTATGAGACTAGCTGTAAAGATGTCTAATATTCTTCCAACACATTGCGAACGAGATGCATGATGAATAATTTTAATTTTTACTTTATTTAAAATTAGAATTAAAATAGATAAATTCAAAACCGTCATGTTTACATATATTTTTTTTACTACAAACACTTGTTGTCTTACAAATTGTGACACATGTTTTACAACTTTAAGAAGCATCACCATACAGAATACAGCAAAGTGTACGAATAAACTAAGGTGAAAAAATGTGTCACAATTTGTAACACAAGTACAGTAACAATCTTCCACAATTTTACTGCCGAATTCACTTAAAATACCCTCATGTTTGACTTTATTCAAAAGTGACTTGTTTCTTATTAATTTCTGTAATGTTTCCGTTTTTTACTTAACTCTCGCGGCTCGGAGACTAGAAAAATACTTAGCAGGCGATGGGGGTCTTTTTTGACCCCAGTGGTTTCCTCATTATTGGCCTTATTCTTATGAATTTCAAAAAAAAAAATAGTCTACGGGCTTTAAAATATCTCTCTGCATCTTTCCTCATACATTTTTTTATAAAAAATCGTGTTTTTTTTAATAAATAGTCATATTTTAAGTTACGCGTAAAAAATACGTCCTTCCAGTACACATATGTAATCGCAACTGAAGCCATTTAGCCAACCAATCATGGCAAATGCAATTTTACGAGCTGCCGCTTATCGCTCCTTCACATGTTGCCAGAACTTATATAAAATTAGGCATCGACGAAAGATATTGTGAATTTTTTGAGAATAGTATTTAAGGATACATAAATTATTATCTTTAACTTCGAACGCATCAATCCGTTTTTTGTTCTACGTTGAAGATCTTTTTTATTTATTTGAATTTTTTATTTAATTTTGTTCTAAGACCGTAATTTTGTTCAATGTAAAATATATATGCAAACTATTTTTTTCGCTTATAAAGAACATATTTATAAATTGTTTCGAAATAAATACCTACACACATATGAACATATTAAAAAACATAAAACCCTATACTTTTTAACAAAAAATATGATAGTGCTCAAAGCAAAATTTGCTGGAAAAGGTCAATGGTCAATTTATTAATTAAATTTAAAAAAAAAACTACATACCCGTCTAAATAGTTTTCTATAAGAAACATGATTTGCTTTAATATTTATTCATATAAAATACTGACATTTTTATTTAAAAATATATTATTTGGTGAAAAAGTATTTAGGCTATATGTAATAAAATATATTTAAGTATTAGAAAATTTATCCCACATATTGCATAATAGACCATCACAAATCATTTTTTTACACAGTTGTGTGTTTTTCATAAACAATCGTAAAAAATACTATTACGTGTATCATATTATATATTATGCTTTGCCCGCAATAATCATTCGAATGCAAAAGTTTCCCACAGAAATAATCTTGTAAATCATTTTTTAATTAACGCCGATGTCAATAAACGAATGAGTTGCAGTTAAAATGCGTGTTAGTTTCCGTTCCGGGTCGTTTGTTTTTGGGTTTGAAACTCCATTTATCCATGAAGCCCGTATAAACATGAATATAGCTCTACGCATGTTTTATTGAAAAAATGTAAATATGTAAGATGTACATACATAATAATATAATAAAACCACAACCTGGCAATAGCAATTGCACTCATATTCGCAAAATAATCTGTGATTGGTTGTTTTAATTCGACGCCCAGTCAATTAGAATTTTTTCTAAGCACGGTGTTTCATAAATATTTCACCTTATAAGTAAAAGTTATTTAAGAAAATTTTCAGACTAACATTAATCAAAATAATAAAGCAGTTGTGTGTTTTTATATACGCTAACCAAATTAATGATAGCATAATCAAAGATACTCAAATTATGGTAGAGCTCCTTCCTTCCTATACACTTAGTTGATAAATATATATTTTTTTAATACACAAATGAAAGTAAATTAGGAAGGTTATTAAAAATAAACCATTTTAAAACTCGACAAGAAGTAATAATTTAAAAAATAAATATAATATGCTGAAATATTATGATAAATTCTGAATGTAATAAAACATGATTTGTTTTCGTTGGGACTGCTTTTTCTTCCCCCTTTTTAACAAAGAATATCAGAAAGGAATGTATGTTTTTAAATCTAGCGATAAGGTTGTAATTAAAATTCTCCGAAATGGATTTTTGAGACATCACGGCTCTCATAAAATGAAGTTTATGTGACAGAAGAATTATGAAAATAAATTGACTTACCAGAATTGCATACGTTTAAATGGAATACTAATTCTTTCGAGATTTTATAAAGAAATGTTTGTTTATTCGTTAACATGAGTAGGTAAATACTTTTAAAAAGGAGTACATATGAAATATAATTACCTATACAACATACGTTTTAATGATTGATTTTTTATCAGTAAAGTATCGTTACGGTATATAACGTTTTTACCTTTTAGTATCCTATAGTTATTTTTCCTTTGAACAATTAGTTAGCTTAGTAGAATATTAATAAATATAAATGGAAATTAGTACAAATTTATATTTTATTTTGTTGAATATTTTATTTTACTAACACTAAATTTTTATACTGCGTTCATCGAAATCATTTGAGAATGTTCGCAATAAACGAAACCAGTGTTTATTACTGGATTTTTATAATGTTAGTAACGGATTGTTTACATATTAAAAGAAGGCGAATTATAACATATACATGTTAGAAGTATTACAATACATGACAGTTATTTATACAAAAAGTAAACTTACGATTATGGGAAATGTTTAGTTACTCAGTCCGCTCTGCAAGTTCCGGTTTACTGCAGATTGGACAAAACAACTTTTTTTCTTCATACCCATGTACTTTACAAACAAAACTTTTACACTTTGAACATTTTGTATTCATTTTTTTATCACAGCTTCGAGGGCAAAATCCACATCTTCCTCGTTTCAGGGTGTGGGATTCAATACCTGTTCTAGAGCTTGGCCCTGCAACACTTTCAGTAAAAAGATTAAATCCATACTTTTGATCTTTATGGAAATGTATACCACTATTTTTTCTGTCTTCCACGTTTTTTCTTGTCAAATCAACTGACAATTCCCGTATAAAAGATTTTCTCCTACTACGGTCATTTGACTTCCATTCCGGATATTTGGCAATCCATAAGAGATATGCATTTAATGCAGCCATGTCCAAAATTTCCATAAAAATTCTTAATGGCCACCGTTTTGTTGACCTAGCACAGGAGTACTCTCTCGTCATTTTGTCTCCTGTGTCGACCGCCCCTTTTGTCTCATTATAGTGTAAAATCATATGTGGCTTTTTGCGTTGAGTGTTTTCTTCTATTTTTTTGTCGTGAAACTCCGAAGACAATAAGCACACGGCACGTCGTTTTTTTGCAACATATGAAAGAATAGTAAATTTGTCCGTAAACCCAAATAAAGATGAAAACTCTTCTCTTGATTTAGAAGGCAAAAATTCTTTGGGTATCTCCCGTTTGTTTGCGCGAAGAGTGCCCGTTAGTGTAAGATTCTTTTCTAACAATAATCCTGCTAACGGCACCGACGTGAAAAAATTATCCGTTGTTACTCCGCGCCCAGATCCATAATACGGAGTCGTCAGATCCAACACTACTCTTTGGCCCTGGTTGACTTCTCTAATATTATTCATTTTTCCGGTGTACACTTGTACATTTAATATATATGCTGTCTTAGAGTCTGCAGCTACCCATAGCTTAATGCCATATCGTCCCGGCTTACTCTTCATAAAAACTCTGAATCCACAATTACCCTTATACGTGGCCAAACGTTCGTCAATTGTAATATTTAAATTCGGATTAAAATTCCGCACACAACCCGCGGAAAATTGTTCAAAAATAGATCTAATGGGAAGTAACTTATCACCAGTTTGAGAAAAGCTTGCCTGCCTCGTTGTTTTATTATCAAACCTGATATTGCTATAAATATAAATAAATCGGTCTCTCGACATTGCAGCAGTGTAAAAATATTGACGAAACAGTTCTTCAGTGCTCCACAACTCTTTCATATTTATTCTTCGTCCACGATTTCTCCCCGATGCCAGTAAAATTCCCATAAAAGCGTTAATTTCATTTAAAGTGATGTCTTTATCTGCCCGTAATAGTTTTCGTCTATGATTATTTGTATTTAAACAAATTTCATCCAACATACCTGCCGTGACAAAAAGTTCAAATGAACTTCTGATTGAGTTTATTTGTTGACTATATGCAGTTAGCCCTGGCCGAGAAGTCACAATATTGTGCAATCTACTGCGAGAACGAATTGGTGGTGACGAATTCCACTCAAAGCCTGATTTTGAAATAAATGATGAACTATTATAGTTACCATTATCACTATCAATATTATCAACATCAATATTATTATCATCACTTTCATTTTCATCTTGATTCTCAATAAAATCTTCCACGTCCGTAATATTGTCAATTAATTCAAAATCTGTATCACTACCACTTTCTGAATCACTATTGTCTCTTGAATTTAAGCCTTCGGAAAATATTTTTTCTAATTCCGCATTTGATAGAAAATTCGACATGTTGCTAGTTAAAAAAATCTTTCAAAAACAATAATTACACAATTAAAACACACTCCACAAAACGTAAGCAATATTGTTTTTATAAATACGTATTAATTATAAGAACACTTTAAAAATTGAACTAATATCGAAAGACCCGCTAAAACCGTCCGTTAGATTTGGAACGTACTGTAACACTAAGGCGGGTTTAAAAATGGGGTCATAGCGATAACACTACAAAGGCGTTGACATATATGGAATACCACAAATTTGTAGCGCAGAAAAAAGTTTTTCGGATGAAATTTATCCGATTTCTTTTCTGTTTTATTTAATAGAGACGGAACTAGCAATTGAACATATTTTTTTTCTTCTACAAAAGGTTCAAAAAACTATGATATAAGAATACCTTAATTATAAACATTGCATCACCTATATTAAAATAGATATTTAAGAAAATGTGGGTATTGGGGTCGCATTTCTTGAGCTTAGAACCGGAAAAGTTAAACGATAACCATGCACCTCAATAGAAGATGTCCAAAAAGGAGCGCTTCTCATTCAATCGCTGAAACATTTTTTTTAAGGAAAGAGAGTACATATAAGAGACTATGCTTAGATAAAATTAGAAATTTAATAACCGTTCTCGCTACTTATCATTTTTAGGTATTCGAACATACATCCAAAACACGGTTAAAAAAATTGTTCGGAGTGGAACTCAAGCCCATGTATACAACAGTCGAATAATGTCATGTTGATCACTTAAGTACATGCCCAGCAAGGTATAATACTGTAATGCATCACCAGCTACAATACGTATAATCAGTGGTGAAGTGGTAAATAAATAGGTACCAGGTCGGTCATTGATTTCTTCCCTGTTTTTTTTTATATCCGTCTGAAGTTAAAAAAACCCACAAGTTTTAAAAATTAAATCAATAAAAAAACCAATTTTAATATATGTATGTACTTGAAAATTAAGTTAGAAGTCAGAAGATGCCAGGTCGTCGACCTGGACCGACCTGGCCCCACTACACCACTGCGAATAATCAAACCGTAGTAACTACAGCAAGTACTAATTGGCATCAATATTAAGTCTAACAACGATTTGATTTGATTGTGATAAAATACAATATGGTGCAGCAACTGGTATTCCATCTGTATATTGTCTTCAGACTGATATAATTACCGGCACGCTCGAGCAATGATTTTGTAACATCCGGTACGTAGCATGTAAAGCGTCGCGCGCTGAATTTGTCGGCTCGGGTCGCGTGTATTCGCGCGATTTGGCAAGGCTCCCAGAACGAATCTTGCTATGTTATTTTTTGGCAATTAGGCGAAGAGTGATGCCGAGAATGACATCGGCATGTGACCAGGTCTCGACTGAGATAACCGCTCTTTGCTTTTGCATAACTTGCATTTCGTTACAAATTATCGTGTATCGACGCTAGACTATTAAATTTTAAAGATTCAATTTGTTGAATCCTTACTAAACGACCAAAAAGACCACACATACTAAGTTATACACTAATAGGCGTGCAGATATCTTACTATGTAAACAGATGTCTTTTTTTATTCTATCTTGATTTTGTTTATTTTAATTTATCAAATAAAGTAACATGCGAGTGTTTTTTTTTTAAACTTTATTTTCAACATATCCTATTAAATTCTCCTGGATAAAAACGGCTCAATAGATATATGTAATTGATATTTCCTTTCAGAATAGTAAAGCAAGATATACCTGTGATTATCACAAGCCGAAATAGCTACCATCCATTTTAGCATAATATCTGTAGAACTAAAATACTTTGATATTCTTTCACCTTATTATAATAGAGTTCAATTCAATAATACACAAATAACCTGTGACATAATATGTTGTGTATAACAAATATGAAAGCTTTTTTCTCCATGTCCGTTTATAAAATCGTTCAAATTAGAAAAGTAAATGTTGCTTCATAAGTCAGTCACGTCTCATATCCTTTACAGATACAGTAAATAAATATTACTTGGCTTAAGAACATATGTACATGCAATAAGTTAATTATAATATGTCAGGTATGCAATCAGGGATTCAAACCCTTGCAAACAGTGAACATGAGTGTAATGTAAGCATTAAAGCACTTGTCGGCGTTGAGATCGGTTTCAGTTTACATCGGAAATTATTTACCATATTTTACTTGTCTTATTTCAGTAATTTGATTTATTAAATGATTTCTATAGACTGAATTCAATTTGAAGTATGGTTGATTAATAAAACAAACATGTTTTTGTATAAAACATTTACAAATGATTTAACTCAAAAATTACCTTTAAATTCTCCACAATGTTGTTAAAAAGATAGTAAAAATAGTCAACTCAATCGAACGTGACAGATTTAAATGACTATAATGAATGGCTGTGAATGTTTCCACTACGCAGTTTTTATTTAAATGTTTTCTTAAAGATTTCCTCTTGAAATCAGAATTCCGATCGTTTGTTTAGACTGATAAATGGTTGGCACGCAGAAATCACTGAAAATTTCACATACACTTTTAATAAAGCGATCATTGTGTGGACATGGCAGATTTTGTCATATGAGAGAGCTTTTTCGAATAAGACAAAACCCTAAATAAACGTTGTTTTACTCATTTACATAATTCTATGATTGAAAATGTATTTTTAAAAAATACGAACATAAGTTTGTGTTATAATAATTGCATTAGCTCTTTTGCTGTAACTAAAAACAAAAAACTTCCTCTATCAACACCTTAAGAACGATTATTGTTTTTTTTGTTTCATTATAATTCAAATTCTACCAACAATACTATATACTTTATCTAGTGATGACTATTTACACTATTCTTATGAATGACTGTCGTATCCGTAGTGCAGTGGTCAATGTCATTGGCTTTCGTGACAGATCTAACGGGTTCAAATCCGCAACCTGTCGTAACTATATCTTTTATATTCCTACTTTCTTTGAAACAAAAAAAAACATGGAGCAACTGATTAACAAGCAGCTCTCGTAGAAAAAACTTCTGCTGAGATACCCATATTGAAAGCGGATATAGATTTTTTTAAATATATATGACACGACTACATGTTAGTCAAATCACAATTTCCGTGGTTGTCCATTCGCTGGTGATTTCGTCAAATTTATTATTAAAAATTGATTCAATGGTCGATGTTGATGTTATGTTATGCCAGTTGGGCAATGAATTAAATATTCTACTGACAGTCTTTCTTTACCAAATAACCTTTAAAAAAATAAAAAAAAAACTTTCGTTCAACAAAATGATTCATGTAAATTGATATACCAACATTTAATACGCCATTATCGTTCCTAGCTAAATAGTCTATTGAAGTGGGTTTACTAATTTACGGCTCGTATTTTTCCGGTCAAAATTTATGTTAAATGGTCATAGTATATCGGTCAGAATAAATAGTAATAATTTTATTGAAATTTAAAAAAGTCTAACCTAACCAAAATTTTTATAAAATATTCTGACCGTATAATATTTTTATTCTGCCCGTTCATATTTTTTTTCTGGCTAAAAATTGATTTAACTTCTGACCATTTAATTTGTTCCCTTAAATTAATAAGCTGGATTCTGTGTTTTTTTTTTCAAATAAATACATTAAAATATCTATCATTGATATTGTAATAACGAATAATTTTTGGTGGCGATGACATGTAAACCACTACTTTCAGTGAAGCACATAGCTTGAAGATGGAGCGCCGCTTTAATTGCAGTCATCGATTCCATCATCACGGTTGATTTCACCCGATTGATCTGTCGTGACGTGTGTTTTGGCGCTCGTCAGCCTCGCTCTCGTCTGCAGAACCAGGAGGCAAACAGCACATGCCGGCAGTGAATCAATCGGCGGCGCGAGACGCTGTAACACATCCAATAAATTTGGACGCGCCGCGGCGCTAAGTGACGCGGTGCGAATTACGTGTCGACTGACGAGGAAATCTCGGAGCGTTTTCCCAACAAACATCGAGATTATTTTAGATTATGCACCTATGTATCGGTACTTGTGCAAGTTGCGTATGATGAGTGAGAAATGAGATAATTGAATCATTCTTGAGACGAAGAATAAAATTCATGTGTCATGTTGCGTTTATTTTATGTTCTTATGCGAACCATAGTACTTAAATCCTAAAATTCGTTTTGCCAACCTATACATGCAGATGAAAATTTAAGGTTATATCATCCCACGCAACATATAATTATGAAACTATTTCGTAGGTACTGAAGAGTTTCAACTTTTTGAGTACTTAACATCATCGGATTCGCCATGTTGAGATGTACATTTTTCAATCTCGTATTCAATATTGTTGCCAAGATATTGCAAAAGTTCCTTTGTGGAATTTTAAATTTCAGTACATTTCATACGCTAATTAGTAAATAATTTTAAAACGTGAATATCGCCATATCTATTGTTTTGATTTGTTCCCGTCTTGAACTGGTGTATCGATATGTAAAGCTAGAATAGTTAATATTTTGGCAAAAGTTACAAATATTTGATTTCGAATGCGAACAATTGTCATAAGGTAAAAAATATAATGCTTTTTAATACTACAGACTGTTTAGAAATTTAATACGTTCTTATTTTGATTTATTATAATATAAATCTACCAAGTAAATGCCAATTCAATCAATACAAATTTGCTTATAAATGTCATGTAGTGCACTTTTCATTAGTCGTAACAAATTGCCGTAAGATTTAATTTAAAACAAACTAGTTCATTTATGATGTATAATTTTTGTATTTATTTCTACCGGTTTTTTGCGTGATTTTTTTAAGGAATTAAATTTAAAAAATGAATTTGCGTCATTCGCTAAATATTGAAAAAGAAGAAAGTTTATTTAAAAAACCGAAAAGAAAAAAAAACAACTCAAAATGTACTATTAATGTATTTGTTTTTAATAATATTTAAATAATATTCATACACTGCATCTGTAATATATTATGATTTTACCGACTTTTATATAGCTGCCAAAGACTTAACGACATGCATATGTTGGAATGCCAACTTTTAAATATTATAATTGTTTTTCAATTAATTAAATTATACAACCATAATGTTATAGTGCTACTGAGTGGAGCTGGAAAAGAGAATGAAATCTATTTTTATTATACTTTTAAATAATGAATTTTAAATCTTTATATAGATAGCTTGAGGCGAATCATAAATATTGTACTCATATAAATGTAAAACATTCTATTAAAAACGGAATTCTAAATTGATTAGCCGTGCGACATAAATTTCTAATTATGACAGGCACACGTGAGCTAAAATGTTTCCTAGGAAGCTGACTTGGCAGCGATATAGCGTTAAGTGCAAGTCCAATATTATTCTAGCAATTAACCGATGAAGTGACTAAATTGGGTGTAAATCATGTTAATTGATATTGCATACTTGAGACACGCTTAAAATGTGAAGTCCGAACTCTTAAATCCTGTAAAATTAAGTAATATTTTACTACTATTGACTTTGCATGGAACGTGCTAGAATGTTGACGTAATACGTAAAATTTTAATAAAATATTTATACGAGGAAATGTAACGCTCAAGTTTAAAGATGAATGTTACATATATATTGATTTGAATAAATGACTGTAAAATATCTAAAATTAAATGTACATAATGTTATGTTTAATCCGATTCTGAAAACGGGTCGTAAAAGAGCGATTAGATAGTCTCATCCCGATTAAATGTTTAATGTTTTAGCTTCATATTACAGGTGTTAGATCAAGGATTGACTTACAAAAAAAAGTACCACCAGCTGTTATGTGTATGCAGTTTCTTTTTCACGACTGCCTTCTAGAAATAAAGTGCAAGAAAAATACTTATATTTTTAATTAATTCCTGATGGTTGGTTCAACCAATTTACCCAGCCCAAAAAGTTTGTCGTTAAACTTGTCATGGATGAATATAAATTGGAAAACCCAATGTGAAAATAGATAGTATTCAATTAAATTTGAAATTTTACAAAAATCAGAGAATTATTGTAATATATTTGTGTCGAAAGCATGATGTCGAAAGAGCTATCAAGAAAAGCAACATTTTTCGTTATTTATTTTTATTTAATACAATGTAGCTACATTCAATTATTGTGTTTTGTTTGTCAAAAAAATGCTGTTGATTTCTTTTGACCTTCTATTATAATAAATATTTTTAAAGAAAAGTCTAAGTTCATTGCTCCAAACAACATAGATATTTTGAAAACCATTAACACAGATATACTAGTAGTTTATTATTTAATTTTATCTTTCCGGAGAGATTTATCGGTTGAGAATCCGGCAATAAAGGTTCGTCGATGAGTTTTCACCTACCGACGCCGCTTCGGTGGACGTCGTCGCAGTCGGCAGCGGCACTAATCTCTCTGGCAGTGCCGCAGGCAAAAATAGATTTCTCGGAGGCAATAATTCACTGCGGACGAGATGAAGCGAGCAATTCGGCCGACAAGGAGACCGGAAAAATGACGAACTGTCCGGGCGGCTGTCTTTTGACGATTCGTTCTTCACTTGATCCATATCTAAATAGTCCTTATGTCAACCATTTTAACTATGCTTAGTAAGCCTTACAAGAACTGTTATCGCTTGTCTGCAATTTTGCTTTGAAAAACTTCTTTTAGGTGTACATATTATCTGATATCGTAAGTACAAACTATTGCAAGTGCAAAAATGGAAAAAAGTAAATAAATAACCAATCACTTTCATGTTTATTATTTGAAGAATTCCTTGATGGCTGTTGGTATGGTATTGCAAAAATAGTTGAACTTGAATTTAAGATTAATGTGAGACTCATATTTTTTTTACTGATTTTATTAATTTTCCTTTTTGAAATCGTAACTACGTCTTAGTATGTGAGCCCTTGAGAGGTGAAGTGAGCCAAGCAGCAAATTGGTTTTTTTTCGGTAGCAATCTTGAATACAGTTACGTTTTGAATAAAATATCTTTATTTATCGAAAAAAATGTTTTTGCTAATAAAAAAAATTTAAGAATGAATCGGACATTTTGTTTTTCCTAAAATATCACTTACCTCATCACTACACTTCTTTTGGGCTCAATAATTATTTAATGAATTGAATAAATAAGTTACGAAACATATATTTTTAAATACTTTGTGGTACTGCATAAATTTTTTACACTATTAAAACAATATGAATCAATATTTTCCAATAAACGGTTTTTATTAGAACGAAGTTATGATATCGATGCACTTTATGGGTCGTTCAATAACGATGTCTTATTATTTTATTAAGTTTTATTTATATGTACTTCTAACTTACTAAGTCACATTTTACCACATAATATTTTCCGCTATGTATATATACTATAACGCAATATTTATTGTGATTTTTTTGAAGAAGTAAGATTAGATTTTTGTGTTTTTTTTTAAGAATCCTCTTTATGTTTCGTCACAAATCATATTATTTAAGAACCCCTCTCCTCTCCCTTTTGAAAATGGATGGACTCTTATTGCGTGTTCGATGCTAATTTATATATTTTATTTGTTTCAGGTGAGTGACATAATACATCAGCCGTGGCCGAGTGCAATACATTATTACGTGCAGTTTCTTGAAAATTAGTAAGTTGTTTGTTCAGTTATTACTTGATTAATGACTTGTGGAAGTTGGCCGAGCAGTATCGCCAGTTGACCGACATTCCTAATTGCGAATTCAACTATCAAGAATGTCAGTTTGAATAATATCTTTGATTTACCAAACTGTATCAATGGTCAAAATATTAATAAATTTAAAGTCAAGTCATTGAAATGATACTTGGCAATGATTTGTTATCAGTGGTGTATAATTATGCAATCAAGCTTATATAATATAAACGTTTTATTTTTTTTAAAAATATTAATTTAACTGTGCATATAATTCTGAGGTTTTTTGAAAAAAAAACGCTATCCTTGTGTTTGTATAGAGTCGTATTTATGAAAAAAATGCTGAAAGTTGTCGAATAACATTTAGACGTCAAATTGTACTAAAAATAATACAGATGCATTTTTATTTTATTTTATAATCTCAATCTACCATAAACGTATTGCAGTATAATTACAAAGTGTATCAGTAATATTCAATATCTTTAATAATATCGAAAAAATATTATTATACCATTAATAGTATTACCATTTTTCACCGAAGTTCATCAATACAGTAAGAATTCAATGTGCAGCAAGACCATAGAAACTTTTTATTGATAAAATATTTTTATATCATATCGAAATAGTTTACATAAAGTTATATTATACTGTAAGTGATCAGATCCCTTTCATTATATAAAAAAAAACAACACAATAAAACAATCGCGTTTAAATAAGATAATCAGTTACAAGTTTTTAATGAAGATTTTTATTGTTATGTTCAACGGTAATTATTCATGGATTTCGCGATAGTGACATGCTGACGTCATAGTCTTTAAATATTGAAATTATAATGTCGTTGTTTATGGGCCAATAAAAATGCCAATTTTGTCATTTATATTGAATGATTTAAAGAGGGGAAAAATAATCACAGCGATAAAACTGATTTTAAATATGCCTAATTATATGCGAAATTCCTTTTCCATGAAATAAGATGTCATTGGTGCGTTAGGACATTTTGATAAACAATGATTTCAAATACACATTCTTTTTAACTGAATGTAAAAGTTTCATAAAATATTGAAAAATTCTACTTATTACGTACAGATATTGATATTATTTATCACTATATAATCAGAATATATTAAATATTACATCAATTACGTATTATTCCTGCGTGGATATAACTTATTTTGGACGGTCTGTACACTCAATACGTGATTGTGTTGAGTATTTTAGATCGTCCAAAGTAAGCCCTGCTGGTTTCTTTGTGCTTGATTCGCAAATCATTCATGACAAATAACTATTCAAGTAAAACATTTGTATATAACTCTCAACCATCGTATCACAAAAACAAAACACAACACAAGCGATTAGTTAATCACTAATCCTTTTATATGTATTCTTTATCTCTTAGTTAGAGTATTTATTGTAAAATTAAGTTTGATAACTTTTTTACTCTACCTATTGTGTTGCAAAACGTGACACGTGTGTTGCCTATTAAAAAAGCATAATCAGAAAGAATATAGGTATTTCTTTGTATAAACAAACTAAAATAAAAATCTAATAAATAAGTTATGTCGGGACTTTTTCTTTTGTACTCACGCAAGGAAAGGGTAAAAACATTAATAGTTATAATTGAAAATTAATTACTTATATTTATTAGGTACGGTCAAACCCAAGGAAAAAATAATTTAAAATTATTGAGCCGTTTGTCTAATTAAGATTATCAAATACTATATCAAGTCTGGTATGTAAACTTTACACTATGTTTATTTTTATTTCAATTTCTATCATGTGATCCGAAAATCATTCATTGTAAATTATCATCCATGTAAAACATTTATATGTAGTCACCTATCAATTATCATATCCTAAAAACGAAAACAATTAAATAACTACTAATCCTGTTCTATTCTGAATCTGTTAATTGGGGTTTTAATCGCTAGGTTACACAGGTTGACATTTTTAATTATATCTAGAATCTTCAATCAAAATGGATATTTGACTCGACTGACTTAATTATTAAATAGATTATTGGGAGATCTAATCCTTCTTTTTTATTTGACGTAATCCACGATGGTGTCTTTGAATTCTCACCGTTTATTTGTGTTTAAATGTATGTTTTCTTCCCATCTACTGCTTTCGGTCATGCTGTCATTTCTAAAATTGAGAATGCGACGACGGGCAAATGTGAAATAACCGTCTTTCCGATAAGTGACTCCCAGTAGTAAACTTTTTACGACACGCCAGTGATTCGTCCCCGGCAAAGTTACCAAGTGAATACACGCCCTATGAAGCAAAGGATTTTTTTATTATATAAAAATCAAATAAATACATAATACGTTGTAATGTGAATCTGAATTTCAGATTTTCAATTTCATTGTAGTTAGTGGATTTTATTATTATTCTATTCTTGTAAACTAACTGCATTGACTTTTTTTTATCGGTTTTGTTAAATTTCCTAAACAAATATAGAGCTTCCTATTTTGGCTTATGTTATATTTTTGAGTTACATATAGTTGTGGTCCCCTTAGTAAGAGTCAGGATTAGTAGTATTTTGGTAAATTTCGGCTTTTTTGATAAATTTATGTCTTTTTGACAGATTTTGTTCTTTTGTATTTAACACCTACCCATACTATCATCATTATAAGTTGCCCGTTGTGACTTTTGTAGTTGAAAAGAGCTTGGCTCTACCAGTGAGGTGGGTATAAGTTCATGCACCGGAAAGGTCAATGTAATGTTTAGATTGTTTTTAATTTCAATATGAGCTATAGACACGGGTGTCTATTATGTCAATCCTTTAAGTTGAGTTTACATACAACTCTCAATGAATTGATCTCGAATGATCTTTAAATTATAGCATATTCGGTGGATTAACAGCTTAACGACCGCATGTTTTTTTTAATATAAAATTTCACCTGGCGAAATAAAATTTTGCGAAAAATTGGCAAAAATTGTAATTTTACTAATTTCACTATAATTTGTAAACAAATTGGGATATCTTTACAAAATTTAGCTTCCAGATACTTCACCTTTACGCATATATGAGTCCGCCGGTCAGCAACATTTGTTTTTCAAATACTCAAATACGCGTCCGCGGTCGTTAAGCTGTTAACATAAGCTGTAATGCCAAATATAAACACATATTTTTATTTCAAGATTTAGTCATGTAATGGTAGCAAGAATGATTTAGAAAAATTAGTCTACTCGTTGAGGTGTTAGATGTGATTAATAACAACTAGTCCGAGTAAAACGCGTAAAAAACAGAACAGTTTGGATTGAGTATGACATCACAGCAATAGTCAAAATAAAACGTGAAAAAAAAATATTTTTCGCCGATTTTTATTGCGCAGCGGTGTATTTTTGATCATTTTACGTAACTGCGCAGTTTATTTCATGCAATAGCGGCCGGCATCAAACTGTTAGCGGACAAATCATCCCAAGATTGGAAGATGTCACAAAGCAGACGGCCAAGCTATAACTCTCATACGCCATACGTCCGTCATCAATCTCCAAGGGGAACACTTTGATCCCGCCAATTTATATCCCCGGAGTGCTTCATCCGCGATGTGTTCCTCTCCTCCGCTATTTTAGAACGAAAGAATGTGTGCTCAGGGCCCCACCAAGGGATTATCATAGCCTTGAATATATGTAGATTAATCTGCAAACTACCCACGCAAAAACACTCTTCAATCGAACTCAAAACTATATCCGAAAAAAATTCGCACAGTAAGTAACAAGGAATAAAAGATCTGTATTGCAGTACAGGTGTTATAATATATAGTTTATGAAAACACATCATATATACATTTCTAACATTCTATCTTAAATACTAAGTGTTGATGCCTATTGAATTGTTATTAAAATATGATACTCGTTGAAAGACATCAATCCTTTTTAATAGAAAATATATTATTTAAAGAATGGTTCCCTATAAATGAAATTAATATACAGCGAAAAGTGAAAAATGTTTACCTATTAGATAATAGAAAAAAAAATAGTTTTCCATACAATTTTCTTGTTCCGATACTTATCGCTACTTATACAAGAGGGCTATGGAAACAAAAACGGCAGTCTCCATGTTTTATCGAAAATGAGCTTAATATGACATCATATAGAACTGAAAATTGCGCATACGGTAGTCAGTTAAATTTTAGTAAAAAAAATCACGTTTAATTTTTAAAGAATTGAAATCAATTTTTAAGCAAAAGCTGCAGTTTACTTAATCCTGCATAGCAAAAACGTGGCAGTTATTTAGCCAATTTCACACAAAAAAAAATACGAACAAAATTTCAATTATATTAAAAAAGAAAGATAATCGCATGCAGTGGTCTAATTGGTTGGAGCTAGCTCTAACAATCAAGCGGGTCTTGGTTCTATTACCGATAACGTTAATGTGATTTTTTTTTAAACTTTAAATTTGAGATTTAATACGTGGGTGGATGTTTGTAATGTTAATTCTCACCGAGTATGTCTTGTATGATCTTCCAACCTTAAAATATTACCGACTATTAAAATACTGGTAAAAATATTGAACATTACTTTTTTTCAGAATTTTTATCTGTAACAACAATGAAAGTTTCAGTTGATATGCCAACAATATAAGATTGTGCAAACAGTCGCATTTGTTTCCTGAACCCGAGTTATATGGCACGGTAAAACATTCATTCATATATTATATTTGATAATTTTCGGGGTGTTATGTGTGGTATAAGACTTAATACGGCACTGCTCAAGTAAACTTTTGTGCCGTGTAAATAAATACATATAATGTTTTAATTGTTAGATGTTTTGACATTCTAAAATTATTGTAATTGCAGTGTGAAAGGATATTGAATAATCGACTGCAGAGACTGATTCTATTTGTAGTTTTGCTGTTAGCACGCCTGACAGGCTATTATTTCTCGTCATAAGTCGCGTACAGTTTTTTTTTTAACTCATGCACTATAATACTTAACTGTCTACAAATACTAAGAATAATTTAGCTGTTTACTTAAAAACAGCGTTAATCCTTGCATAAATAACTGCCGCATTTAAAAATTTGAAATTATCCTAACTTTTCCAGTTCTAAGTTCAAGAAATGCGACCCCAATACCCACATTTTCTTAAATATCTATTTTAATATGGGTGAAACAATGTTTATAATTAAGGTATTCTTATATCATAGTTTTTTGGACCTTTTGTAGTTTATATAAATACGCGATAACGCGATAAGGCGATAAGCGTTCTTATGATAGCTGGGCTAAACTCGTCAGTTGCAATTTCATATGTGTGCTGGGATGACGTCTTTTTTACGCGCAACTTAAAATATGATTATTTATTAAAAAAACCACGGATTTTTATAAAAAAATGTATGAGGAATGATGCAGAGAGATATTTTAAAGCTCTTAGACTATTATTTTTTTTGAAATTCATAAGAATAAGGCCAATAATGAGGAAACCACTAAACAACCCTTAACCACTAACAACAAAAGTATTTTTCTAGTCTCCGAGCCGCGAGAGTTAAGTACCTTGCAAAAGTACATCTCAACTAAGGTTTGCAGTAACGGACGAATATATCTTCAATACCGGTATTTCATATTAAATACCGTATTGCAATTAACTGCTTAAGTAAAGAAGCAAAATATATGACCGATTAGATCTCAATACCGGGCGAGTAAGTTAAAATTTCATTTTAAAAATGCGTAATCATAGACGGACAATTTAGGGTTTCTTGGAACCATATTTTATTAACCGTGTCCACTCTCAATGTGGAGCGTATGGCTTCGTAATGAAGGTATCTCAACATAAGTTTTTTTTTATTAGAAATCGATTGGAAAAAATACTGTTCGTACTTTGATTCGAATCCGTGACGTCCAGCTTGGAAGTCAACGACGTTAACTAATGCATGACTGGACCCAACAGGAAAATCGTAATATACCATGAAAAGAGTCATCAATTCTGGAACATATCAATATTGATATTACTCCTAGTAGATTTAAAATATTTCATTTCATAGCGCACAATTTTATTAAAATATGTGATACTTTAAATTCATTTAAAATACGGCGGATATTATTGAATTTTCAAAACCGGTATTTTGGTATTAAAAAAACACCATAAATACCGGGTTGCCAGTATCAATAATACCGTCATTGCCATCCTTAATCTCAACTACTAACTAAATTCTACATTTATTTATTAAAAAAAAAATTATACTTGGTTTTTTATACATTTGTTTTTTAATACGATGGTCAGTATATTTGATATTGCTTTGACCCGAATTTTTAATTTATGATTACTAACCTTAATCAATATTAATAAATAACTTCTACGGAATGTCAATTATTTGTATGAACATTTTTTTATTAATACATGCATTTCTTTAATCATTCTGATTGAATGATAATATTTTAAAATAAGAAAATCGTAAGCTTACATGATTGCTCAAAAGAAATTGTTCATGCACGAAAACAGAAATTTCTAATGGAAATTGAAGAAAACGACTAAGAAAAGCCTCTGGTATGGACAGACTACCCGCCAGATAAGGACGGAACGATGCGATGGAGATTACGTCTAAAAGAGATGGCATGAAAACAGACAGGAGCCTTTGACCATATTCTCGATGCGAGTGGAGACGTTTGCAGCTTCGACAGGCATAGGGTGAATAGAAAAACATTACACCCATCATAAGCTGCCTGAAAATAACTCCTCATTTAAGATACATTATGAAATTTATTAATTAATATTTTAGTATTGAAGTTCTCTGTATACAGTTATAAATTCAATAAATCCATAAATTTGGAGTAATATATATCCACCACTATTATTAGGGATTTACTGCAATTTTAGGGCAATGAATAATTACTAAAATTATGATATGTCTGATACGTCAACAAGATGGGTTTATAAACCTTTATCAATGCATAAAACAGTCGTTTTCGTGAATCGTTACATACTCCATCATCCTCTCATAATATCTGCCATAACTATTTTGTACATGACCTGATTGCTTAAACCGGGCAAACTTTTTTGGAAAGGGCTAGATTTTAAAAATTTTAGACTCGGTGGCACGCGGCCCGTAGTTTTCCAACCCCTGGCTTAAACTATAATTAGAACTCGTTAATATTTAATATACCGTCAGTCTTGAAAAGACGACAACATTTCATACCGAATAGCTTTCTCACGGGTTGCCTGTGCAAAATAATATTATCCTGCCAATATTTCTGTACATATTATACATAGAAGGCAATACTTATTTGACCGAATCTTTGGACATTCGTGAATATCACGTTAAGTTTGTTATTGAGAGCAAGTTAGATAACTGATAGATGTAACTGATAATCAACGTTTTCATATAACAGATTATTCTTATGGATGGACTGGATAATCAAACAAGGTAAGCGGACTACATGTGCCTTGTGTAACATTATCGAACACCCATAAGGAAAAAATCGCATATTTGTAATTAGTTGTAAGTTATACAAATTCTTGAAATTAGTATTTGACAACTTAATTCGTCATGGAAAGTTTTATTAATATCATTATAAAATTAAAATTAATAACCCCGTAATTTCACCAAGTGTTTAAATTAGTAGACGTGGCACGTTAATCACCTTTTTGGGTAATATCCTTATACCAAAACTAAATAAATTAAAATCTTTCGATAGTTTTGGTCTGAAGATGCATTTGGAAATTTAATTACGATAGTTTTGTCTAAAATGTAATGTCTAAAAGATATCTGAGATGAAATATATAAAATAGTCTTGCATTTACTATAAATAGGACTGATGTCTCTATTGAACTGTTTATTATGTAGTCAGTGGTGTACGTAAACTGCCGCTAAGACTGACAACATTTACATACTTAACATTATTAGTTAAGCAGTGGTGTACTAAAAACCATGATGTGATATATTATTAAGCGAAAAGTTAACGAACTTTTTCAATTTTAAAATATGCAATGAAGCTAACAATTGGAAGTATTTGTGTGCTGAAATTTATATGAGTTATATAATTCATGTGCTCCATAGATCTGTTTCCTGTTAAAATATTTCTGTCTTTATCCAAGTAAAAATCTTATCTCAATTAAATTATATACTGGGGCACATATGTAATAAGTTTATTTAGAGTTAAACTAAATTTAGCGTTGTACCATGCAATTACTCAAACTTAAACTTACGTTTATGAAAAATATTTATAGTAAATATTGAAAAGTATTATCGGAAATCTTTGATTCTAACTAAAATTTAAGCTTGAATTTTTCTATAATATACCAAGATTGATTGGAGTAATAAAACTGATTAAACCTAAGTAAGAATTAACAAAAAAAAAACTCTTCTTTATATTTCAATTCATCGTTCAAGTTCAAGTGTCGTTCAATAGTGGAATGTATTAAAAAGAATTTTAATCATATAATGAAAATTGATTCGAAGTCACTTTTTTGTTTCCCGTCCAATGCGCCTTATGTCCGGACGTCTCTTCAAGAGAGCGTCGTAAAAAGTGGACGGATGGAGAGTGAGTGACAGAGCTAGTGGACACGACGCGGGAGACAAGAAGGATGTACGGAGTCCGCGGACGAGAGCATAAAGGAGCACGAACAGTTATATAATACGAATAATAGAGAAAGACGGGGAAGCGAATGACAACTGTCACCGAACATTATTACGCGGGCTTGGCGTCTTCCTTTCCTACGTCACATCTCGTGACAGCCGTGACGCGCTGCTGCAACGACTAACGGACTGGAACTCGGCGCTGACGATTCGGCCCTGATCTAGTACAACTTTATGAACTTATCTACATTTATACTGCAAAAAATTGTACAGAACATTTCTAACAGTACGCAGTAAGTGACTTAAACAAAAAATAATAAGTACGAGTTGATAATTTTTTTTTACGTTTTTTAAATAAAAGCTTTTTTTAGACAAAACTTTGTATAATTGGCAGTGGCGGCTGGTCAATGTGGCATTGGATCAATGTATTCCTTGTTTATGCAGGGGCGGTTATATTTCATGAAATGATATTCAAACATAACATTTAGACCATTCATTCATTTTAAATTCTTCATGTATTTATTGTCTATATATTTAATTTTATGAATTGTTTGAATTTTGTACTTTTCCATGAGTTTTGTCGCTAACGACCCGGGTTTCGCCTTTCGGCATCTTCAAGCATTCCAAGTGCACGGATGTACTTGAACTGACGCGTAGTAAACAGTTTGTATCGTTTATAAACAAAAATATAAGTAGATCACTAAGTTAAAAGGTTATTAAAATGTAAATTAGCGAAAATTGAATGTATACAATTTTCAATGGATTAAGTGGGTTTGTTATAATTATGGGGATTTTTGAAAATATTAATGACCAGATAATAACATAGGAATGTTTAAAATAAATCTAGGGTTTTATCCGACCTATTATTAATGAGTTGATTTGTTTTTAAGCCTTTGAATTAATATTTAATGATAGCAAGTGCTTGAATTATTAATAAAATGACAATTATTTAAAAGGGGTACAACAATGGAGAATTTGGTAGATAATATTGCTCGTTTAAAATTGGCAAACTGTTAAGCTGAGCTCGATTAATCTCTAAGATTTCTTGGTAAAATAATTTAAACTCGCCCCTGTTAGTATGTAACAAATCAATGCCTGAGTCAAAATTAAACGTATGGTTTTCAAGAATTAAATGATTGGCAAAGGTGGAAGTATCTTTTTTTAAGCGAAAAGCGGCTAAATGCTCAGCCACTCTTATATTTAAGGTTCTAAAAAACAAAATTCAAACAATTCAAATTTGATATTGAAATTCCATCAAGCACCCTCAGTCGAAATACTTAATTAAGTCTATATATTTATTTTATGGTAGACAATTTTTAATATTTATTATAGACAATAAATACATGAAGAATTTTAAATGAGTGATTGGTATGAATGGAATGTTTGAATGAATATACAAGAGGTGCATTGATCCAATGCCACATTGACCAGCTGCCACTGATCATTGGTAAAAATAAAATGTGAGGGCATTTTCAATGGCTATCTCAAAAACATTTAAAATCATGTAACCTTTATTATTGAGGAGGCAATATGTAGTTTTCGGCGACGACTTGTTTCAAAACATATTGTTCATAGTTCGGTGCAACGAAGTGATGTCTCTTTCAGAAGAAGTCTTTATATAGAAAACAGAAAGGGACACAATATTCACTCGTCTGTCTACCATTGAGTGATGATTTCAGAGCGGCAAAAGAAAATGCGTTTTGTTGATAATAGACTTCGAAATCTTGTCAGATCGAATGAAAATCACAAAGTAATTGTTTTACCAATATTTAATATGTTTTCAATTATAATATACAATGAATACTATAATTGAAAACATATTAAATATTGGTATTATATAACAGGGAGAGTATTTTTTTCAGATTTAATGAAATTATTGACTGTGTTTGATACAAATGCTTCTTCTCATCTACGAGTATATGGCACAACAAAAAATTGTAAGATTATTAACTGTATAATCTAAATCAGTGCTTCCCAACCTGGGGTCCGCGAAAATTTTCATTCTTTCAACATTCTTTGTGATAAAATATGAATATGTGAAATAAAAAAAATACGGGGGTCCGCAGAAAATTATTTTACGATTTAGGGGTCCGTGACATGAAAAAGGTTGAAAAGAACTGGTCTAAATTATCTTATCTGAAAAACGAGTTGTTATGTGAATCATTAGCCAAATACTTGTCCCGTTTTAGCCCTATACAAATATCAGGTCATTTGTGTTCTACGCCTGTCATAAAGCGGCGCATATTCAAATACTATTTATAGGAAAAAATTTGGGTCGTTAATAGTTGTTTGGTCCCTCACTTGGTAGAGCCTCATATTACAAGTTCGTTACTCGATTTTAACCTTGGGCTTGGGTGTTCTTAACATTTATACTGCGGCAAGCGATGAATCATGTCCACTTTGTTCTAGTTTGAGAATTTTACGTCAAAATACGAACGTTTCACGCTAACGTACTGTGCTTTCCGCCTCCGCAGTGCATTGCTAATAACAGTTGCAACTAATAAGCGACGAGTTGTTAAATGTATTAGATATTGACTGTGGAAAGGAAAAAGGACGTAACCCACAGTTTTTTCAAATCAGCTTTTTTAGATAATCACAATGTATCAATCTTGATACACGTTCTATCAAAAAGATGTAAGCTACAGATGCCGAATTAGTATCTAAATTTAGCTTTTATGTTTGAAAAAAGATGAGCTTGTGAAAATTGAAACCAAGAAAAAAACAGAAAAAAAGTTTTTCCTGGACAATTTCTTTAATTAATGTTAGATTATGTCAATTAAACACCAGCTTAGAAGCCTCCGTGCACTTCAAGGTTGTGAATATTTCATAATTTGCATATGACCTAAAATCATCAAAACACGTTTTTTGTGCCTCCTATAAAGTTTTATATGTGTGGGTTACGTCCTTTTTCCTTTCCGCAGTCGATAAAGTAACCATTTAGCTACAAAGGATCAAGGGGTAATACCTTAAATAATTTTTTTTTTTTTTTTTATTAGATCTGATAAATATTTTGACGTGATGACAAATTAACGTCCACCTGTTCTAATTATGATTAAATTAAAAAACACGAAATCGTAGAAAAACCTTATCGCAATGCGTCAGTTCAAAGCAATTTCTCATTTTTGGTGAATTCCTAATTATAATTATTAATAATTGTGAGTCACCATTCGTTTTACATGATCCTCTTTTGAAAAAAATGAAGTATATAGATGCGTAAGTTGTTTAACACAATTGGGAATAAAATATGCCCCTCATTAGTGACTGGTCGTGTATGAAGTTGACAACTATAATTGTGTTGTAAATTTCGTCCAACATTCACTCAAAGCGAAGAAATCTTTACATCCACCTCACGGACGGTGAGCTAATAAAGGTGAAAATTTATGTCATCCATACGTGAATTAGTTCCAGCATCTAAACAAGATATTCCCGTAATAAAGATATTTTAAAACATGGAACCCACTGCTAAATAAGTACTCCGCGTTGTTTCATGCCCACTGCAGTCGTGCACAAACTCCCACATTGGAAATAATATGTTTGATCAAAAATCCTCTTGTCCGACGACAGTATCATCGATATAAACATTTGCGAACTCCAAATGGCGTACAAAATATATTAACTGAGATTATTAGTCCAATATTATTAAGGAATTTAGTATTTATTATACATACGAAATAAATCAACAAATAACTGCCTAGTATGCACTCTATAAGAACAGATATAGAATACATACAATGAAACTTAAATGTCATGTTGCCAATCTGTCATAAATTTGTTGATCTTCAGTAAAATAATCATAGATGACGCATCGATCGAATGGAATAAATTCGAATCACACACTTCGGGTTCATTTATTTAAAATTCGAAATTCTAATCATTTTTCAAATGACATAATTGTACCAAATTACTAAATGCTTCAAAATATTAGTACGACATCGACGTCTAACACATTGAGAAAATTTACAAAAAAAGTGTAAATTAAATAATATAATACATTTATTACGAAATATTATTTGATTTTTAAGCACTAGCTCTTCATGTTTACGTTAAATTGTTTTCTGCTTATTATAGATCAGAAATTATTGTCTCGAGTCCTTCGGTTCACACGTGTAACTTTTGAAGAATGATATGCTATAATAATTTTACAATATTTTCTTTTATTAAAATAAATGTTAACATTTAATGCAAATAAGTCATCATTTTAACCATAGTAGCCCCCAATAATCATTCGGAATCAGATATAAAAACAATATTTAGAAAACAAAACGAGGACTAGTTGTTAGTAATTTTCTGATTCTGTCGTAAGTGTAACACGCGGTAGATTTTTTTCTTATGATTTATTATTTAGAAAGAAAAAAAAATTATCAATACTTTTTTGAAATAAAAATTGTTTGTAGGCATTTCTCTAAAAGTCAAATGATATTCTAGAATTAATGCATTTCGCAAAGAACTTGCACTTATCGCGTTGTCGATTCATACGAGGAATCTCTCACCGTATATTAAATTTGTCATCTGGTTAATTAGCGAAGAATGTCTCTTCAGATACATTCTGTAAAAAAACGTCCATGCTTGTAAGTGGTAAATTTATTTCCCTCGTTCCCCGCTGAATATTTATGCGATTACAAGGCAGCTGTAGATGGACCGAACGCGAAAAGTGTGTGCAATTCTGTATGCATCTCTCGCACTCGTTGATCTTAGTGCTTTTGGACGTAGTATCCCCCACACAGGGTTGCCAAAAACATATATTTAGTGAAACTTTAAATACTAATTTGTGATAGAAGCTTACATATTGTATAATATTAATCATTTTTTTTAAAAATATTTGACATTACAGCTTACACCAACGCGTCAAATATTTGAAATTTTTTAAGTTGAAAGATCATACGAGATATACTCGATGAGAAATTTTTGTAAGTCACATGAGATGAACTCAAGGAGAATTGACGTCACAAACACACATGTCTTAGATCTCAATTGAAAAATTGAAAAAAATCCAATTTGACATTCACCTTACCGGGAATCGAACCCAGTCCCACCTGATCGACAGAGCAAGCTCTAACCAACTAGACCACAGCGTCTTATTATGAGATGGTGTACACTGTCAATACTTGATGGAAAGGCGTTACTTATATTATTTAAAAAAAACTTTCGTTTCTATAAGTTTATTTATTTTACATTTATTTAGTACGGTCAGGATCGGTTTTGCTTATTTTAAACTAAATGCTCATCTAAAGCGAAACTTCTATGCCGAATCTTACGGGCTCGAGTACCAGTACGAACAACATTTTTTCGAGCGATTGTTCGGTTTTCGTTTGAAGACATGGGTGTTCGTGATGTGTATAAATTCTCTCCAACTCTTTCCAATCCTATAATAATCGGGTGTAGCGAGAGCGATAAGTTAACCACTAGTCCTATTCTAGCCTTATCGTTCTATCCCTATTTCTCTCTTTGATAAAGAAATGTTGTCCGACTGAGTAACAATCAGTTCTCGTAGAAAAACTTATGTTGGAAGCAACGTTCCCTCTTAGCCGAAGGGTTAGCTGTGCGGAAATTTCAAATGCTGCGCGGGGGCTGCGTGGAGGCTGCGCGGACCGATCAAATATTAATTGAGCAACTGTCTTGTAGTGCGCGCCAACCCGGAATGAGTGCGCGGGGGCTTCCCAACTGCTGCGCGGCTGCGGACGCGCGCAGCTTGGAGGGAACGTTGGTTGGAAGCTATATGCTCCATATTGAGAGGAGAAATGGATAAAAAAATCGTCGATCCTTTTACAGTCTTTCTCTCCGAATGATACTGAATCTGTCAAAGGGAAAACATTTTGTTATATTTTCCGACCAATTGATTTTTTATTATTATTTTACCAAGTTAATACTGATGGAACAAGATATGGCTTAAGAATTATCTTTCAACGGTTTCGTCTGTATTTAAGAATTCAGCTTATCTTTAAGGGTTGTCTACTTATGATGTCATACAATCTCATATGAAAGTATGAAAAACTTCTTTCTATACTGACAATAGTAAATAATTAAAAAACATATATATACATATAATATTGTTACAGGCCCTGCCGTGTGTTGGGCTGTGAGATGAGTTCTTCGGGACAAGTTACACGGACTAGTGGGTCGGCCGAGTAGCCAGCCCCACGCTGTATCTTAGCGCGACTTGCATAATTTGACGTTTTATTGTGTGCATCTCGGCCGCGGGTTTGACGGGTCGCTATTTGTTTTCATTGTGATTGATTGGCGCTGATTGCACGTCGGGAATGTGGGTTAACGCGTCGACTTGCACTCGTTTTATGGCGACGCTAAAATAATGCATTTATCATTGTTACAGATGCCATTTTCGAATGAATCAAATTTGCAATTGAGTGTCTTGGCGCTACATATTGGGTCATTGTTTTTATTTAGAAGAAACAGCCTTCAGATAAATGCACTTCATTAGTTACTTAAAATTGGCTATTATTAAAGTGGCATGAAAGCAAAGTTTTGACATTTAAATTTGGAAATGCATTTATTAATCATTAATTTTTATTTCATTTTTTACTTAAGGTTAATAAAAAAATTATTGTCTGTTATGAAATAAAATAGTATTTTTTTATACTCTTTACCACATAATTCCGTTAACCGTTTGCTGTAAAATTGACCAATGATATGACAGTGGCGTCCGTAAACAGTGGTTTTTTTTTCCATTTATTTAACAATTCTGTTAATGTCACGTAATCCGTGCGTTTGGTAAAAATGCAACCAAAATAATACTTATATTAACAAAGACAGTGGAGGGGGACCTGCGGTATTTTGATTTGATCAAAATATTCACTTTGATCAACAAACTATACTCAAGCGCTTGGAAAATAAGCGTTATCAACCCATTATATATGTATATATATATTTTTAATTAAAAAAAAATTTGACATCACAGCTTACGCCAATGCGTCAAATATTTTTGAAGATGAAAGATCATACGAGATATACTCGATGAGCATTTTTTTGTAAGTCACATGAGATTAACCCAAGGAGAATTAACTTCACAAACACCCATGTCTCAGATTTCAAATTAAAATTGTAAAAATCCAATTTGTCATTGACCTTACCGAGAATCGAACCCAGACCTACCTGATCGGTAGAGCAAGCTCTAACCAACTAGACCACAGCGAGCAATATGTTCGATGGTCGAAAAAAGGGGGGCGTGTCAACGTTTTCTTTACTGCGGTCTTATGTTGAATCAGATAAATGAATGTGGCCTTTAGAAACAAAAGGTTCCCCACCCCGGAAGCAAGACATATTTTTTTTGGTTTAATTATTTCTTATCTGGCGATCTACCTCACAAACAGCTACTATTTATCAGAAGTGTACCAAATGAGATATGAATTACGAAAAAAATAAGTTTGATGTAGTTGATTATAATTCATATATTTTATAATTAAGTATTGCATTCGAAGTACGCTAAAGGTGTTCGACACGAATAGGTCATGCATAAGTAGATTATAAATTTAATATTTAGTCGTTAACTTCTAGAGAGGGAGAGCCTTGAGTAGAAGAATAAATGCTCGGGTTATGTGATTTATGGGAACGAAAACGCTTTGATTTATTGTCAATTACATACTGCTCCACTGCCGCTTTTATAAAATAGTAACTAAAACTAAACGAATTAGTTCGCATAAATTATTACCCTATTACCTACATAAAACTATAACTGGAAAATCTTAATTTAGTTTCGTGCTACGTAGATTGTTTTTCACATCTAATACCGAGCGTTCCTCATGTAAAAAAAACACAAATTACGATATATTTCAAACATATTTTTTTTCTCTTGCGAAAACTTTAAGATCGATATAATATAAGACGTAGTAAGCTTATTAAATAAATCTCCACTTTATAGATATTAGAATTTTTAATATTTATTTTTAACCAATTCGGTAGTAAGTATGTAGAAGTAAAGTGTTAATAAAAGGAAACTAACATGTAAATGTATATGTTATTCAAATGTTTTTATTACTAGGTGTGACTAGTGTCTAGCCTCAAGAGGAAAATAATTTTAGGATATACAAGTTATAAATTGTTTTTTTATGTTAAAAATCGTCGTCTGCTAAAACTGCATAGAAATACTATGTACCGTAATCAAAGGTTAACGACTTAAAAATTCGATAATCGCTAACTCTATTTAATATCAACATCACTTACAAAAATATTTAAAAAAAATACAGTGCCATATAATGTTATATTTACAAACAGCACTTATAATAAACGGTTAATAATCAAATATTTATGATATAAGTCTACAGCTATCTTGTAAAAAAACGTATTAACTTGTTTTTTGTAATATTTATCTATTTTCTTAATTCATTAATTTATATAAAATTGGGTCTGCAATACTAAAAATAAATGTTGGGAAAATTATTTGTTTATAGATCGTACTGAAATCATGTCATAATGATATTTATTTATGAGTTAAATACAAAAGAAATAACGAATTCATTATCTCCATTATCATTCTAAATGTTAGACCGAAATGCATATTACAAAATCTTTTATTGTATTTTCAATAATTTCCAACTGCTTTTGATGATTTAAATATTAATTTCTAAAATATGTATATCGTTTGCTGTTTTAGTATATGTATATCCGACATAGGTTAACTGAGTGGTATAAATAATCAATGTAAGCTTGCATCAAAGCTTCCTCGATACAATTTATTCGCCAATCGATTATACCGGTGGCATCTTGTAGTCATTATTTTTTATGCATATTATGCATTGACAAGGTCGTTATGTTTCAAAAGAAACATATTTAAGTAATTTTAAAAATATCTTATCTCAAATCGTATCGATGATTATCGATGTTCTTTTTTGTTAAATTTATTCCCGTACTTTGAATTTAGATGGAGTTATTAAGTAAAACAAATATTTAAATGAATATCAACAATGATTTTAAAATATTAAAAGTATATTTTTATGATTTTCTTTAAACATTATTTTATGTGTGAAAAAATCAAAACTAGGATTTTGGGTTGTTGAAAACGTCAATGAACTCTGATAGGGAAACTTTAATATTTGAAAGACAGTGACGATACAAATCTTTAGTTTGCATATAATATAATATATATTTTGCTGCAGATTGCTAATGTGCCAGATATTTTTATTTCAAATCGATTGATACATAATGGATCAAAATAGAATCACTGATTTTTATTCGGGATTTAAACGAAGAAAAAGACACTATTAACAGTCTTGTCACAGATATCAAAAAGTAAAAGCTTTTTCTACTGATTCTTTAAGCTGCAAAGACCTATAGAAACTACAAGATTAATATTTATGAAAATTAAGTTAATGTTTATAATAAGTCGTTGATTATTACTTTGAATTTACACTTTTTTATTCATGCCCGCTTTCAACGTGGCGCATATGAAATATCCTAACAGATTTTTTTTGAAAACAGTTGATATACATATAAGGTCTAGGGACCGCTCCATTATTTAAAATTGAAAGGTTTTTGTTTAAAAAATAGCAAACACCCATATCAAAAAAAAGGTGTTTGTACAGGGTCTTGAACTCATGACATACGTCATAAAACGACATTATTTGCTTACATCATATTATATTTTTAAATTAGTAAGAGCTGTTTTAGTAAAATATTTCCAGTGTAGCATATATTGGATAACAAATCAAAATACAAATGAAATTGTTAATATTTCGTACATATACCCTTCCCTACAGTAACGACAACAAGTTAAAATTTCTATCCTAGATCCGAGTGTCTTGTTTTGAATCTTGAAAGTAAATTTATTGGTTGGTGAATAAATTAATACCGTATATCGTCGACATCATCTGAAAGAGAAGTAAAAATGTTTAATTGCAAACATGCTTCCCGTTCTGGATTCACCATGTTTTGATTCGACTGCCGTTAATTATTAGAAACTAGTTCCGTGTTGATTGAAGGCATGAAAGTAAATACATGTTTTAAAGCTTGAGTATGATGCATATTGTCTGTTTTATTAATTTATTCTACCAAAATACTTAACTTACTCTATAATAATACCTATTGCAGGTTACTCTAGTAAGTGAGACATGCCATATATGATTCCATTCAATTTGAATTCAATACTAGTCGATTGCTCTCGTTAATTTATTTTTACTGTTTTGTTCATTTGAGTTGTATTACTGAGTATAGAAAAATAGACTTGCGGTTCAATTCTAATGAGTTTAAAAAAGCTACAACGCAGCGAATCTCAAAAACAGTTTTAACACCACACTTTGATCATACAAGTTGGAAGTGACTAATTGATATTTGTTTAAAAAGTTATATATATTTTAAACAGTTAGTAGAACGAAAGAGTAAGCGAGATACATAGCACAAGCCCAAACAAGTCGTCTATTTTTTTTTAACATTATGTATAATAAAAAAACGCGCTTCGTAGTATCATTTTCTTTTATAGAAAATTCTCACCTTGAAAACCTGACCTGTGATACTAGAAAAAAAACTTGAATCATTCTTCAGTAAAAAACTGACGCGATCCATTTCAAATAAATAAAATAAGTGGGTAAGCAGTCAATAAAAATAATAGAAAAAAGATTGAATTAAAAAAATATATAATCATATTATGATTTATTATCAATGTAACTATTATGTTGAATATTTATATTCCATTCATATTAATATTTTAAAATAATTGTCCATCTTCTAAATACCTAACACCAATTTAAAAAATTTGTAATACAGCTTTATTTTTTATAGACATTTTGTTAATGTAATGTTTTACAAATGTATTTCCCATTTCTAATCTTTTATGTCTGTAATTGTTTCTCGAAATAATAATCGAGAAATCCCAACCTACGACAATGTTTAATTTAATACCATAGTTATATTGCAAAATTACACAGAATTACGTGACACAACACTCTGTATTAGCGAAATGAGTCGGATAGCATTGGCGCATAACCAGTAAATAATGATATGCGATTACTTAATAAATTAACTAATATATTACTTCCTTGATAGTATCCAGTGAGCTATAAACGACCGTGAGTGAGTGACCACCGATTATAATGTTGTACCCACACCTGGAGATCAGCTGGATTCTATGCGTAAATGATTATAGGTTATTACTTCTTACCTATGTGATATCATTAGGTGGCTAAAGCTTCATCCACAAATTTATCTACGTATATATCTATTTTCTTATTAACAACATTATTTTATTTTTTATGAGGTGCTGTTCAGTAAATAATAAGGTTATTAGTGTGATATAAGCAATGTACTATGAACGCAACAATTTAAATGCAGTCCAGGCTTAATATTGGATATGAAATGATTTACAAAAAAAAACAGAATCTCAAAAATCCGCCTGGAATAATTTTAAATTGCTGTTATCTCATGACTTAGGGCTGATAAAAAATTAGCACCGTAGGTAAAATTTCCGTACATGCTTAAAACATAAGGTTTTTCAGACTATAGACAAAGTTTAAATCTTTTAGTTTTGCTATTTAATATGTTAATAAATGGTTCAGGGAGTATATAGCAATGACATTGGCAAATAATTAAAAAAAACAATAAAAAGAAACATCATATTGATTTAACCAGTTTTTGTAGTTTATGCCTAAATAAAAATGAATGTTTTTGGTAAGCCTATTCTGTACTTCTTTATTTATAAATCAACAAGACAATTATTTTTAAATTTTGTATACTTTTAAAAGACTGGCATTTGGAACTGACCTTTTTAATAATTAAAACTGATTTCCAATTTCAGATGCTAATTACCTCAGTTATCGGTAGCATCTAACGTTTAAAAATTCTATCATTCAAAAATAAAGAAAAAAAAACACGTATTCAAACGACGACGACAAATTGGAAATAACGGCCATTAGACGTCACAAAAAAATGCCAAATGGACATTTTGTAGTTTTTTTTGACATTTTTGTGGTCAATTTTAGGCTATCATTAATTTTATGTTACATCGTTAAAAAAATTATCAACATTTTTATCATTTCAGTACAGACTTAAATATTATTGGAATTAACTCATAATGTGCACATTTTGTAACACATATGTTATTGGGCCTATCAGAGGTGAAGTGAGTCAGGTGGTATTTTAGAAAAAAAGTTAGATGCGTTGTAAACACGTCTAGTAAAGTATCGTAAAGGTCAGTTTCATACACATTGCAATAGTGTTATCTCAGTCAAATATAAATATGCTATCCACCAAACACCAATTAAATACGTGATTGTACTAACAAGTACAATAAAAAGTTTTATCATTTAATTAGTTGGCTCACTTCACCTCTCGAGGGCTTATATAAAGACCAGTTTTGTTATCATGTTAGCATTTTTAAATGAAACGAAAACACTAATTGAGGCCATTATTGGCAAAGCCGGCTCATTCCAAATTTGTTGAAATATGAACCATGAATGTAATCAAGTAAATAAAAACAAACTTTGAAAATATTTGTAGAAAACTGTCTCAAATATGGCTCGATAACATACAAAATATCATTCCAAAGTAATGTAAAACTAAGAATTCTTTTAAAATTTATATCGTTTTACAAAATTAAATTTAAGTTTCTTGTTTTAACCAGCTTGGAATGAGCCGTGTTTGCAAGTAATTAATAGCTTAAATTATTCCTCTTGAAAATGTTAACCGTAAGTCTTTGGCAATACTGGATTTTATATTATTATATAATATATTTTTTTTACTAAAAAATCACAGCAAGCAATTGATTAAAAATCTGTTTTGTTTATTGTGTATTTTTATTGTGGGTAATAAATATATTACGTTCTACAATATTAGTTGTGGATCGACCTTTACATGCGTTCATCCTTTCTTTGTGCGAGTACGGTGACAATAATTGCAGTGGTATTTTCATATGTACAATTTACTCTGCCTCCCGAGGCATTCGTTGCTCACATATCCCAGTTTCAAAGAAAATTAGATAGTGGTGGCATCAATCACAGTCATCTGATTCGCGTGGGCGACTCGCAAGGCTGCCCAAGGTGCATGTCAAAAGAAGTTGATGTGTTCAAGAATCAATTATTTAAAATAGTGCGTATTTAGCTAACTTAAATTTCAGCGACCACAAATTTGACTTGCGAAAGTATAAGTCAAAGTTTATGACGTATTTTATTTGCGGCCATATTTTTCCTGGGTAAACTTTTTTTTAAATTTCGAACCGTGTCCGCTTCTAATCAATGTGAAGCATTTTATACATACGATAGATCTTATCTCTACGAGAACTGTTATTTAATTAAACACCGAACTTATGGCTAGAAGAGGACTTGTGGTTAGGTAATTGGCGGATAGGAGGGAGCGAATTACATACATTACAGTCGATCATTCTTTCAAACAGTATTTTTTTCCGTACTGGGATTTGATCTCGTAAGCATTGTAATCGTAGTCGACGACGTGTACCCAGCGGCGTGGTGGTAAATAAATAGGTACCAGGTTGGTCATTGATTCCTTCCCTTTTATTTGTTTTTTTTTATATCCGTCCGAAGTTAAAAAAACCACAAGTTTGACCAATTAAATTATATTTATGTACTTGAAAATTATGTTGCTAGTCAAAAAAGTTAAAGGTGCCAGGTCGCCGACCTGGTCCGACCTAGCCCCACTACACCGCTGCGTATACCTCTCGACCACGGACCCGACTACAGTCAACTTACACCGGTTGTATATGAATACATTTGTCTTTTTCCTGATGCAGTAGGTAATGCAAAAAAACTGATATTTTAACCGTAAACAAGTTGTATGAAGGAGATAAAAAAAACAGACGTTATATTAAAAGTTGCAATTTAAATACGATTTCAAAATTCGAGCATCACTAAGACAATGATACGAAAGATGAGACGTCATTTAAATAAAATTTAAAAAACAATACTTGAATTTAAATATTGACATTTTTGTTATTTGTGTGACTTTTAGATCTAATGAGTTTACTTAACGCAGCATGAGTCAAGACGTTATATAATGTCATGACTCATGACCTCATATCGCAAAACTTTTACTATTCCGTTATTTGTCATTATCTTTATTAGGAAAGGAAAATGTCATGTTCTTTAAATACACGCGTCACTGTGAATGAAGTTAAACGTGCAAGAATAAAGTTATTGTGAGTGTGTATGTTTTCATATTTGTATGATGAAAATCATAAGATCCAACGTCCAGATAAAATATGTCTATCAACCGATAACCAGTCAAGATTTTTGAAAAAAGAACGACGCGCAGAGCCGTTTCCCGCTCAAACCTGCGCAGCTATTCGCAATTTAATCTCATATGCAGATTCTCCGTTGTCTATGATCGACTGGCCGGTTGTAGAAATCAATTTGAATGCAGCGTGTAATCCGCAGATACTGGCTAACAACATTTGAAAAAAAGAACATCGCCGTTGCAAAATTGGCGCGCATCCTGGTTGCGCGCGCAGATCGCAAACTTGTCTGGCTACAGCGTGATTGAGATTCATGGGTCTCGTGTCACATCAGTCTTCATATTATCATGTCTGCTGGCTCTATTACACGCTGAATTTATGACATTGTGCGATGGTATTCGTGAGGATTTTCCGTGTGTGTGGGTATATTTGTTGTTGCTGGTCTTCGTCTTCTTAGTCTTGTTTATTTGATGCTCGCCTTGTATGCATTTGTTTGGTATTGGTATACAACATACTAGTATTGGTGATTTTGCAGTATAAATTTATGAAATAAATGATAGTTAGGTGATAGTGATGCCATGTTATACCTACACACACAGTCGAATACACCAATACAAAATAACAAGGTAGTTACTTGAAATCGATACCCAAAACGATGCTTTCATATAAGGAAATTCGATTGAAGGCGATAATAAACAAGTGAAATTATTTGAAAGAAATATTTCATGTCAAACTATAAAAAATATTAAAACATGTTATTTTTTTGAATTATTAATAACTAGACAATTGAAAACTTTTATCTAGTAAAGCTTTGTATTAGACCAATTATTGTGAGAGATGGCGGACACCGTTAATTTATCTTGGTAAATTGCGTGTACCGAAAGTACACATTTATTGTAAATATGAATATGACCAATAACATGAAAATTTATTTATTTTCCATATCCTCTCCCTATGTAGAGTTTGCATCCATCACACAGTATCTGTGGCATTAGATCGCATCGATTACCCGTCAGTATGTTTGCATCTAGTTTATTTATCAAATTAATTTGAGGTACAACAAGAACCAGTCGTCATTACTTCATCAGTAAAACAATAGTGACCGAATTACATGCATACATGCTACCATTTGTATCAACATACATCCAGTGGTGTGCTAACTAAAAAGATCTGGGAGCGCTGATTAATTATAATTAATACAGTGAACCAATTTCCGCACCAATAAGTTTCTAAAAAAACTTTCTTCAAATACATTATTACACAAATCATTTTATTATATTTATGTAAAAATAAACATTTATTGTAAGATATTAAAATCGTCTAGAAAAAGTGTGTGAGCGCCGACCCCATGCTCCCCCGCCCCACTACACCACTATATATAGTCGCCTACTGTAAGCTAGTTGGTTAGAGCTTGCTCTACCGAAATTTGGCTCTGGGTTCAATTCCCAGTAAGGTCAAGATTTTTCAATTTAAATTTGAAACTTAAGACTCGAGTTTTTATCGAGTGACTTACAATAAATTCTCATCGAGTTTTTCTCATGTAATCTTTTAAAATTGAAATATTTGGCATTACAGCTAATACCAATGCGCGAAATATTTAAAAAAAATTCCAGTATGTATATTTTTAAATTGTTAAATTTAAAAATATATCTCATTAAAATGGTGTCATGATCATCGAAGGTTAATTTTATATTAAAATGAACTTTCACAAAGTTACCGCCGAAAGCATTATTTTTCTTTTTTTATAAAGTATGTGTGCTTGTTATTTTCTTTCTCAACAAACTAGGCCTGATTTTTTTGTTTGAATTTTGTTGTATTTATCAATACCTAGTGATTAAAATTTTGAAAAATATTCAAAGGTTTGTCGATTTACTGTATATAAAAGAATATATAGAGCAAAAATACGAATCTATTAATCATATTTCTATATTTAGTTTCTCTTTTACGAATCAATATTGTCATACTATATTTCGTAACAATTTTTTGCTAAAGCGTAATAATGTCAAAGCCAAATTTTCACAAAATGAATTTCTTTTGACAACAGATTTTATCTTAATGAAACTTCAATCATCTTCGTGAAGTGTTAATGATGTTCCCTGTGTCAAAGTCTTTGACATTGTGTCTTGCTGTCAAAAGTTTTTGATTGACATTTAAAGCCGTCAGAGAGCAGAGTGACAGTTTGATTGACAAACTGCATTAAAGCAATTGTGATTTTTGGCCTCTTTACAATCGCGTTTTATAATGATTATGTAATTTAATCGTATTTTCGCACTGTTACAGCAACGTGTTTTAAGTATTTAAAATTCAAGAAATACTTATTAATATTACGTCAGTTTAGTAAAATATGATATTTTAAACTGAAGTATGTTTTACGTAACATCAATTATTGACAGTCAAATTGTCAAACGGACTGTATTGTTGTTATCTTAAAGAAACGCAAATATTGAAATCGGCATATTTGTTATTTGCACTTATTGGTCCACACGAGTAGTGAAATATCGATTTTTTTTATCCATTTCCGCTCCCAATGTAGAACATATGTCCTCCTAATGGGGGTATCTCAGGAGATCCTTTTGTACTGAACTGTTTGTTATTCAGTCATTCAACCTCTCTTTCCCAAAGAGAGTAGTAGGGATAAAAGGTTAAGGCTAGGAAAGGACTAGTGGCTAATTATTCGCTCTCGCTACACCCAGTTATTGAAGGATCGGAAAGGTGGGAGGAAAATTTCAGACATTACAATCACTCATGCCTCTGCAAAAATTTCTGCTCGTACTGGGACTCCAACCGTGAGATCCGGCACGGTAGCCCACAACGCTAAGTCCTGCGCCATAGGACCCGGCGATACTAGTAATATGTATATAAAAAAATATTTTTCATAGAGTTCAAATACATGTCAAATATCCATTTATTAATCTTGGCATGTCAATAATATTATATATGTATTTTCTTATTCATAATACAATATTACATATCGATTGTGAAAAGGCAAAAGGACGTAACCCACATATATCAAATTTTACAGGAGGCGCAAAAAACGTGTTTTGATGATTTTGGGCCATATGCAAATTATTAATTAAATACAAACCTTAAAGTGCACGGAGACTTCTAAACTGGTGTTTAATTGACATAGTCAAATTAATTAAAAATATTGTCTAGGAAAAACGTTTATTTCAGTCTTTTTTCTTGGTTTTAATTTTTTACAAGGTCATCTTTTTCAAACTTACAAGCTAAATTTAGATACTAATTCGGCATTTGCAGCTTGCATCCTTTGTATAGAACATGTATCAAGTTTGATACATTGTGGTTATCGAAAAAAAACCTGTTTTGAAAAAACGGTGGGTTACGTCCTTTTTCCTTTCCACAGTCGATATGGTTGAAAGCTTTTTAAAAATATTTTTTAACCATGACCATAGAGACATCGATTGATAGATATAAACAAGGTACTTGTCTATGTATATTGTCTTTGTAATTAATCGATATGTCGTCGATATAATGTTTTTTTAAATATATTTAATGTAGCCTAAAAATGATTTTATAAGGGGTCAAACAGTATTGACAAATATTATAATATATTTCATTTCACCTCAGTCCTCAGCCTTTCTTGATAGCTTTCTCGTGCTAAAAATATTATAGATACAAATATTAACATTATTATGTACGTAATAATTTCATAAAAACACATTCAACTTCTACCTAAAACCTTGAACAATGATAAGGTCACTTAGTAGTCTTTATTATAGGGTATCTAGTACTTTTAATAGACCTCACGCGTACTGTTTCCCCGCGAGCAATGGGCTACCAACTGGTCCTAAGATATTCCAGTATTTTTAATGATAGTAACAGATAGGGTTTCATACCAATTTGGATGGGTTTTATTGAAGAGCTATAAAGGTTTTTTTTATTTACCTGCTAAGTAAAAAAAACTATTTTTCAATGTGAATATGTGTTTAATAATTTTGAATCTTAGACAAAATAAAGTTGTATAAATAAATCGTCGTCGCCTGCTGTGGCCCAGCTGGTTAGAGCTTGCTCTACCGATTACGCAGGTCTGGGTTCGATTCCCGGTAAGATCACAGTGAATTTGATAACTATTCAATTCAAAGTTGTGATCGAAGACTGGGTGTTTGTGATGTCAATTCACACCATTTCCTCTCCTCCCATCCTTCTGATCCTATAATAACTGGGTGTAGCAATAGCGATTTGTCAAAAACTAGTTCTATTCTAGCCTTATCCTTCTTTCCCTACTACTCACTTTGAAAAAAAGTGAGGTTGACAGACTGAGTAACAAACAGTTCTCTTAGAAAAACTTCTGTTGAGACACCTTCATTAGGAGGCCATATGGTCCACATTGGAAGCGGACATAGATTAAAAATAAAACAAAGATCTACTATATATAATTCAGTAGACAATTTTTATGCCAAAATGACACCAGTTCTTGAAATCAATATTGTAGACGTGACTATATTTTTTCGTGCATTTTTAGAAACACTATTTAAAAAATGTGTTTCACGTCTGCATTCAACAGTTTTCTTGTTTCGCTTCCAAAATGGCGATTTTTTTTTCCCGACGCCGTCCGTTTATAATTAACAGAAGCGTGTGTTTCCTCGCGAATTCCCTGACCCCGCGAGCTCACCCCCATTTTTCCTTTACCCCGCGCGCTGACAAAAACATCTGCATCGATAAATTATTCAGTGTCTTTGCTCTCCGGTTCATATACGAAATCGTTTGAGACTGGGAATATAAACTGGTTCATTTAAAAAACATTTTGTATGATAATAATATTTTCACACTGTATACCAATATAATCAACCTTAAAAATACTAGGTAAATTATTTATTTTACTAGCAACGAATTGATAAAGTGAAAACTCTAAAATCTAAGGCGAAATTTTTCATAATCTTTAAATATGGTCAAATCAATTAAAACGTTTTTGTTTATAAGTAAAGCGTCTTAAAAAAGAAATATTAAAGATTGTACTTTGTATTTATAATCTTACCATATTAATTTAATTTACATTGTTTTGCGACACTTTTTTGTGTTTGATATACAGGAAACTTCCGTTTTAGTTACGGGCTCGATTTTAGTTATTGAAATATGTAAATGTTAGACAACTGTAATGGGTACAGAGTGACCCCAGTCAAATTTCGTAATATTTTCATTGCATTGATAGAGGTATCACGGTAGATTACAATACATATCAGCAAGAAATTATCGGTTTTTAGCGAATGGCTAAAATAAAAAGAATTTTGCAATGTAAATGCACCCCATAGAAACCCGAAGGTTTATATACATATTGTAATTATTTAACAAAATTAATGTTTGTTAATGACAGCTATTCTTATGGTATTCATTAAAAAAAATAGGATCGGCAGAAAAGTTTTCTCATCGCTGACTTGCAGTGTATTTGACTGTAGTGACTTTCCTTGTGCAGAGTTCGACAATTCAGAGTAATGCATTCCGTCGCACCCATTACTGGCAGATTTGTATTTATGTCTCGTTCTCACAAACCATTTTCGTGTCGCGCCATCTCAACAACTACCAAATGAAAACTGCTTCTGAGCATAGGTTATGTATTTTTTTAATAAGGTTTGGAACTTTGCGCAAGCCATTCCCTTGGCCAAACTCTTTTCTTTTAACGGAAAACTAAGAAACATACTTTAGCAATTCATTTTCTTTTCCTTTTGTAAATACCCATAATATAATGTAGTATCAGACTGTGACTTAACCCCTCGAAAAAACTTATCTCTGGATCAGTGACGTTACTAGGCTATGTGCCGCCCCTAGGCAGAGTAATAAAATAGCGCTCTTATTATTTTTCTAAACATTTTTTTGAAATTACCTTATTTGCCGCCTAAATTGCTGAGGTCGGTAAATGTCACATTTAAAGAAGTTTACCCATCGGTCAAAATATTATTACCATTAAAAATGTTTTTAGCCGACATTTTTTTAAACTAAATTCGTGGGTCAAAAATATTCAGTTACTCAAAAATAAACTGTGATCATTTGCCGCTCTCTTGGACTTGACACCCCTGGGCAACTGCCTACTCGCCCATGTCCTCGGAACGTTTCTGCTCCGGATGAACGCAAAGAGAGATTATTTCAACATAAAATATTGTTTTTTTGGTTAAAATGGCTGTACTAAACATAGGTAATTTTCATTTGAATCAATATCAAAGATTCCAATAATTACTTATACCGAATAGTTTTCTGCAGGGGTGGGCTGGAAGGGGCTCGCGCGAGCCTCTTGTTAAATTAATAAAAATAATATTCTCAGAACTTTGCGATATAGAATGTAGTAATATGAAAAATAATTAAATTTAAAAACGCAGTACATTTGATGTTTCTGACATATATTATTGTTAAAGTTTACCTAAGTATAACGTCTGAAACATGGAATTGCAATCTAGTGCACCTATTAATGTTAATTAAATTGTGTTTCGTTTCTAATATATGCAATTATAGCAACTTTTTATTAATTGTTTAATGACTGCATAAGAGCGATAAAAAATACACCTGTTTACCAATACTCTGTTCGGAAAATGTTTTGTGTTTTGTTTTGTCAAAAGCTTAAGAACCACTGATGTTATAGGTACGCATTATCAATAAACTAGTTTTAAAAAAGCATAATTCTTTTTGAGTTTGTTTTCGGCCGTCAGAATTTTTCTGTTAGTGCGTTTCGTTTATTCATTGCTTCCGCGTGGTCAAACCTCTTTAAAAGAAAACATCCAATAATGGAAACACAAGGGTTGTAGATGAATATCATAGCCATTCACGTCTTGGCGATAAATCTCCTATTTTCAGCATACTGTGCATAAATAACAGGGCCGTACTGAAAGGGAGAGGGGAAGGACGAGAGGCTGCCTATTGGAGAGTCATAACGACATTTCGTCTGCGCTTTATAACACGATTTCTTTTATTCGTATTCACTGGCTTATCTCGTGAATTCAATTCAATTTTTAAAATACGTATGTAAGTACATATATAAACTAGTAGAATTGATTTTAAACTGTTATGTATACGTACATTACAAATTAAAAACCTGCTTACTTAAACCACTATGCAGTACTAGTAGTTTCATTACTATAATATAATTATTATAACGAGTCTAAAATCAGTTATTGATTACTCGTGATGTTCGATACTGGTAATAATCTAAAATAAATAGTATGGAATAAGTAAAAAAATGTTTTATTTTTTAAGATAATGCTTTTCCGCAATAAAAAAAATGAACACAATTAGAGTGAAAATAAAATTTCAGAATGTAATTTATATTCAGGCGTACAAGCATCGTCAGTTAGTAACTTAAATTATAACAAAAATATTAAACTTAATACAGTATAAAGGAGGTATCCAGTATCAAACAAATCTAAGTCAGTTTCACGATATTTTTCAGAAGAGCTGATTTTTTTAAACTTCTGTCTAATGAAATTTTAAAGCGGACCTCAATTTTGTAAACAATTATAATATACTGAATGACTTTCAGAAGCTGATTTTATTCCTACGTTCTACGATATGATATCAAGATGCTCTTAACTTGGCCACGAAATCATTATTCAAATTTAATTTTCGATATTCTTGTGGTACGATTTTTGAAATTAAACATACATAGAATTGTAGGAATTAAATTCCCTCCTGAAATTATTAAAAAAATACTCTGCCATGTTTGATAGTGGACTTATTTTGTTTTACAGGTCCGGCTCGTTTAGTATTAAAACCCAAGTCAATATCATTATGTCATATTAATCACAGGGGATGCGTTATTTTATTATCAAAAGAATTAAACCATATAATGCCACAATTATTTTTGATATTTATTGAATTAAAATATTACACACACTCTATTATCGTAAGATAGATCTTTTTTCTAATCGTAAGCTCACAGCTGAATTATTCAAATTGTATATACAAAGATCATTCATTGCTTTGAACTAAACATTATTTTTTTTATTTATTAAAGGTGGAATCGGTACTTACTCTCATATTAAATTAGATCGTAAGTTAACCCACTTCCACCACTGTGTGTATCCCCAAAACAAACGAAATTTTATTCACATACTTATCGTTAGGGTTTGGTGGAAGGCAATAAATCGCTCATGCGCCGCTCCCTTCGCTCCCCTCCCCTATCTTACTTCACTCTACGCCACTGCTCAGTTTGTTAAAGGGGTGTTTACAACAGAAACAATGGAAACTTTATGCCCCGCAGTAATTTATAATTAATACTTTAATCGGCTAATCATACATTTTGGAAAGTGCCGAAAAATATACAAAAACCACATCTGACTCGTGTTAGCGCAATAAACTTATTATTTTTTATAACCAAGTATTTATATGTTTAATTTTATCATGTAGTTGAAAATGTCTTTTAATTCTATAAACTAAAACTGTGACAACTATACTTAAAAACACGCAATGTATTCATGAATGCTATACGAAAGAAGTCTTTTGATTTCTTTAACAGGTTATGTTAAAAATGTTTTGATTGTTAAATATTTTCCAGCGCTTTGGAGTCGGAGTGGTGAAAAACCAGAAAATTCATTTTTGATATGCAAACTAATTATTACATTTTAGTTGATTTATAGACTAATTTTCCATATCGCGGTTTGGTTTCACAATTCCACGGCTCTGATATTTTCTATAACTTAGATTTTTTAATTTGTCCCCATATCTCTACATAACTGATCTTATTCATTTTATTCAGCGGTCGCACGCTGTGGTCTAGTTCATGGGTGGGGAACCTCTTCATTTCAAAATGCCATATTCATTTATCTGATTCAACATAAGGCCGCAGTAAAGAAAACGTTCACACCGCCCCGCCCCCCCTACCTTTTTTTCGACTGTCGAACATATAATGGGTTGATTACACTCTTTTTCCAAACGCTTGCGTATAATTTTTTGATCAAAGTGAATATTTCGATCAAGTCAAAAGGCCGCATTAGAGTAGTCATAAGACCGCAGGTAACCCTCCACTGGTCTAGTAAGTAAGAGCTAAGCGGGTCTGGATTTAATTCTTTGTAGATTTTTTCAATTTAAAAATTGAGATCTAAGACATGGGTGTTTGTGATTTCAATTCTCTTCGAATTCATTTCACCGAGTCAATCTCGTATGATCTGTCTTTTAACTTCAAAATATTTAAATTTGAATCGTTCAAACTATGTACATTCTCACAGATTTTGTCACTACCGACCCGGGATAAGGATAAGCTCATAAGCTTATCCTTTTCGCCAGCAATGGCTTTGGACTCAGTGATGCATTTATTTCTTATATAAACACGAAACTTTCATTTACTAAGCGTCAGTTCAAGTTCATCCGTGCACTTGAACGCCTGAAGATGCCGAAAGGCGAAGCCCGGGTCGTTAGTGACAAAATCTGTAAGAATGTACATAGTTTGAACGATTCAAATTTAATATTGAAATTCCACCAAGCACCTTCAGTAGAAATCTTAAATTATTTCAAAATATTTGTACGCCGCCCATTAGCTGTAATGCGAAATATTAAAAAAATAGGTGACAAAAGAACTTCAAACGATTTTGATTTTAAAACATGTTACTTTACAAAAAAAAACAATTCGGACATATGTACATATTTTTATGATGAAATTTGACGTTTTGTTCATTTTTCATAACACTGGAGAATGCGACAAGTAAACCGACATACCATTGAATAAATAGAATACGGAAGTGGTTAGCACTAAATTAGAAGTGCGTAGAAGTTTTCGCGGGTTAATCGACGCACGTTTCTCGGGCTCACCTTGCGTACGCGTCAGAAAGAGACACGTGTAAAGGGACTCTCAGACTTCAGGAGGGATCAGTTGCTAGAACGGTTGACGCGAACAAAAGAGCAAGAAGACCGATGCGTCAACAGCGGAAGAAATAAAACAAAAAAAATATGATCTACTTTCAATCAATTGTGAACTTAATTGTTGCCAAAGAAAAGTTGATTTTAATACTTTTTTGAAATAAATCAAAATACAAGTTATGGATTTTAGTAGATATTAAATAATAATAATAAAAAAATTTAGACTTTCTTTATATTGAAATCCGTATCGGAGTCGGACCATTTGTGAATGTCGGAGTCGAAGTCGTGATATTTTCGACTCCACACAGTTTTGATGTCATCCAATTTTTTTAATACGTTAATAAATCCATTATATTTTAATGTACTTTTTGAAGTTATATTATATCATCAGCGCAGGAGTCTTGGGCACCCAGCACCCATTGCAGTCACTCACACACAATTTACTCCTATTTCGGACATAAATCTTTGACTAGTGTTGCTTGCACGATTCATCAGTGCCTTTACATCAGGGCCTCCCTTTCACTCCCTCGTCAGAAGGCATTCCCCATCCCACTCTTTACGCTCGTTGCTTTTTCCCACCGGCCACCTTTTCTTCCTTTCTCTGGCTCTGGGTTATGTTATGTTATTGCTCGCGAAATCGCACTCGCTTTACGTTACTGCCTCAGCTCAAATCTAATAAAAATATTTTCTTTTTTGCATATTAGACATTATCGAAAATGTTTTGTTACCTTTTCCTACTTATTTGCACATTTTTTACCTGTTTATAACATTTATACACCTAAAAAATCACCTGTTCTCAGATAAAATAGAAAATTTTTCTTCTCAAAATAACTTTCCGGTTTGTTAGAATATCGAGTAGTAAAAATAACCATTTTTGGAATAATTTATATTATGCTTAATACACGAAATATTATGCTTAATAAACGGAACGATCTTTGAAACGAATTTAAAAAAAAAGTAATATTGACTGTAAAAGAAAATTAACTTATGATATTTTTAGTTTATCAAAGCGATATTCAATGTAATGTATAGCATTTTGCCATAAATTAAGCAAATGTCTAGGATAGTGGGCATGGGAAATCCTTCAGTGTGTGCGCTTCATAGTTCCATGTATGTGACTAGTAACGTTTGATACGGAATAATGATAGCCACTTAGGAATATTTTGAGCTTTGATCCGCTCCGATATAGAGGTCTTTGTTTTCCATTGATTACTTTCATTGCTTTGGTTAGAATAAAGCTAACTTCTTATAGGTTGGGTTATGTGTGTAAAGGAAAAAAATAATTTATAGCATAAAGACAATACATCAATTAAATTAAAGTATTACAGTATATCAACGATGGGTTGTTATTAAAATGACAATGCTAATGTTTTTACTATATAAAAAAAAAACTATAATACAAGAGTCTATGTCGTTACTTTTTGTTTTAGTTACCATTTTTAAATACATCCTGTTTCATCAACGTAAAAATAAAAGTTTTTCTTAAGCAGTGAAATGAAATATAAAGGTTAATAAATGTAGTTAATATATATGGCAAAACATGCTACATTTTAATTTCAGTGTTACTCTAATTCAATTTATTTATTGAGTTGAATAAATCACGCAGCATACATTACACAGAAAAAAACTGGAGTGAGAAGTTTTTTATGAGAAAATGATATTTTTTTGTAAATTATCGTAATAGAAAATAAAGTGGGTGCGATTTTTTATGTAAGTACGAAGTATTTTTATAAAATCCAAAGGTTGTATTGAAAATGTGTTTACTTCATTCGAAAAACGATATTTCGTATCATATTCTTTTGATAAAAGCAGGGATGTTTCTTTTTGTATGATTCAACCATATTTTTTCACAGCAACCCCTTCAATCACGAAGCGAGCTTCGGAGAAAGCAGGTCGCTCGACTCAAAACGCCAGGAAAGCGAAGAGCCAATATTTTACAAGTTTTTGACAGGTTAGATGGCTTTCCTATCTGATGTACGGTCGGGCGAGCGAGGAGGGGTCGTCCGCAGAAGGGAAGGGGGCTCCGGGGGCCGGACACCTGTGCTTTTTCAGGCGCCCGGCCGGCGACGCCTCGCCTCGCAGATGCGGCGATAAATTCGCGGAGTTTATGCCGCGGGGCGTCCGCCCCCGGTCGATTTATCGAGGGGGGCTCCGCTCACAAAGGAGCCCCGAGACGCTCGTCCGCGAGGGAAGGCCGCAAAGTGATTTCGCGAATCATCGCCCCCGCGACATTCCGTCCCGGCGATGGAAGCCATTCATCCGTACGTCGCGGACTTCTCGCGGACCTTTTCCAATAGAAAGCGCCCGAGTGTCGCTTTGTCACCCGATATGTGTGGCTCGAACTCGAACGACTCTTTCGCTTATAAAACACTCCGGCTCTCTCCACCTGCAGCCGAGCGGAATAACTCGCAACGGAACTCGCACAAAGGCCGGATATTTATTTTATACATCTGTTGTTCCCTTGACGTAATGTCCTTCCATATATCGTCTGCATGCTTTTAGACTGAAGGCTGCCGCGGGAGGTCGGCAGTTTTCTCTCCCTTCGCGCGAGGGAGGCCCACTCCGGGAGGGTGGTTTAAGAATTATTGAGAAGAGATATTGTGTCGGGCGGAGTGAAGTGGCGCATTGCACACTTTTTTGTAGCCACTCTCTCTTTCGCCCGGTGGCGTTTTTTGTTTACGGCCGGCGCGGCGCGGCGAGGAGGCCTTCGCAGTCGCAGAGGCTGTGAGGAGGTGGGCGTTTCGCCGTGACTTGCGGCGACTCGGGAAACATCGTCTTCGGGATGGAATTGCATGTGTCACAATAAATAAGGGGTTTTATGTTGGCAGCGGACGAGAGTGGCGCGCTGTACCGCTGTCGGGAAATGCTAATTTGACGATTTATTTCCTCTTATCTGAGTGAATATCGCGAATAACTGATTCCGCACGATGCGTGTCGCTCCGCATACGATCCCCCCTCCCCCCGCTCTCCCATCGTTAACGGCGACGTTTTAGAACTTAGACTAAGAAGGGTCAGATCGTGCGAAATTAATTACACTACCCACAAGCCAGTGGTGCCCCACGAATTGTCAACCAACGTAAAGAATACAAGAACACAAATAATATTTAAAATAGTTGATAGCTAATTCGGTGTTACTCAAGTCTATTAAGTGTTACTCAAAATAGTATTAAATTTGTAAAATTAAGAAATAAGTATTGTAAAATAATAATCATTTTATTGAACGTTTTTGAATGTATTGATTGTTTCTTCCAACGTATTTTGTTTAAAAGGTCTTTTTTTATTGGATTATATTGTTAAAACACACAAGTTTTTTTAAATATAATTATCTATTTTAAAATCAATATACACTTATATGAAGTCATACAATCATTTATTAGTTTGCTCGCTTTTAAAAATTTTAAACACTTTATTGAAATAAATTATTATTTGGTTTTGCATATTCAAGGTTGGTGGTCTATAAAAACTTATTTTAGAAAGATAGACAAAACACCTTTATCCTAGCTTCATTTATAAGTGTAATATAATGTTTAATAAAGACAATAAATGTAAAAAAAATCTGAACACCCGAGAAATGACTGTTGTGTCGTGTACTGAATGTCCGTTACCTGCAGATATGAATGCAGTTTTGTAAAATTACCTGTGCAAAGAAATAAACCAAACCTGTTGTATTAATTTTGAAAAGACATGACGTACGATTTTTGATTTATGTTCTTTTTGCATTCAGAAATAATGTACTTTGCGTGATTTACTGCCTTTTTTGAATATGAGATATTGTGAGAAAGTGCATTTAGATACATTTGGCAAAAAACTTTTGAAGTAAGCTTATAATGAATGGAATGTTTTTATTTATATATTTTTTTTACAAAATGTTACAAATATAATATTGGTTAAATAAATTACTTAGTAAAATTAACTTAATAGTTTCATAGAAAAAAACATGTATTAATTAAATCTTTGAATACACATGGGCCCATTAGAGGTGAAGTGAGCCAAGTGATATTTTAGAAAAAAATATGATAGATGGGTTGTAATATTCTACACGTCTTAATTAAACATAAAGCATCGTAAAACTGAAGTAACCTCAGTTAATTCACATTGCAATATGTAGTGTTAATTGCCGTAAAATAAAAATATGTAGTCCACCAAAACACCAAATAAAGTCGTGATTGAACTTAAACCAAATCTCAGAGAAAAAGTTTCACCATTTTATTATTTGGCTCACTTTGCTTTTTGAGGGCCCATATGATAAATATGATTATTCTAAGTTTGAATGACCAAAAATATTATAAAAAACACAATTAATTGATTTGAAATAAGGCAATAACAAATTTATATTTTTTTCCAGATCCGTGATGTTCAGGCAATCGCAATTGTCTTCCAGGCCAGGGGTGAATCATTGAGAGTGCCCTCAGTGACGAATTGGAGTGGGGGGAGTATCTGAGGGGGAGGGCGCGCGGCGGAAGGGCGGCGCCCACCATGCGATCCAAGCAGCAGCCCAGGCCCTCCTATCGATGGCTCAAACCAACTGATAACGGTTAGTTCACATATATTTAACCATTTAAATAATTTACTTCAATGATCGGACTTTTTACACAAAATTTTTTTAAAAAACAATAATTTACGATCTCGGAATTTCGGGATTAAGAAAAAAAGGTCCTTAATTTTCTCATTTTTGAAATTCCGCAAATTATTTAGTTTTTCAAAATTGCCAAGCAAGAATTTCTCGATCCCGAATCCCGAAGTTATAGACGATTTCATGGTGAATGTTCAATTCCGGGATTGGAAAATTGTCAATCCCGAAATCTCGGGATCACGGAAAATTTCCAAGATTGGATTCCGTAGATAGATCTCGAGTGGCTTAAAAATGTCATTGATTTAATCTCACGTGATTTAAACATTTTAAAATGTATATTTAGCGTATTGACAATAATAAACTGTAAAGTATTTTTTTTCTGTAAAAATGTATTTTAGAAATATCGCGACATAATTGCTATCGATCATAGTTTTTTTGAATATTTTTTAAGTGACAGATGTTACAAAAAAAATAATCGCTGAAAATCCTTCTCAATGAAAGATTTATTGATGATAACTAATTCTGAGTTCCACCAAATAACATAATCGTGTTTAATAATAAATGACGTCATAAAGTTTTCGATTTACTCGATAATGGTTTTGATTGATGTTGTCCTATATGAGGCAATGAATTATTATAATTACACCGAAGCTTCGGTGAGTAATTCCGGCCCACCCTTATTCCTTATATTGCGCATCATCCCTCTGTGGATACCCTCTCTCCCTCAAGCCCGTCTTCTTTCCCTTTCGTGACATCCATCGCACCCTGCGTATGACTTATGGGACCTTTTGCGACGCACAATACGGGATTTTTGACGCGCATTCGAAAAAATTACAGTAATATATTGCTTCACGGCGTTTAGCACGATCCGAATACAGTACCTAACGTATCTACAAACACGATATGGGTGCTGGCATAAATCACAGAGCTCTGTCTACTTTTTGTATTTAGATTTATGTTGCACACGGAACAATGAGCCAAGTGCAGCTGTATGTAATATTCGTTATTACCGCATCGAATTCCTTTTTTCGCTTTTTCTTTCAATGTTTCTCTTTTTGTTTTGTTTGTTATCTTCACAATTTATGTTTCTGCATCTCTTTCACTCCATTCGACGTATTCTTCTTTACAGTGGTGTAGGATATTTTCCATGCCATTCAGTGGAACACATTTTTGATTGCCTAAATTTATTACAACATGAATATTTGTCTTAATCTTTATCTGTAAAGTTGCAAAAACAAACTCAAACATACACAATTTATTTCTCTCGTGTGTGAGGAAGGAGTGGGAAGGGGAGGGGGGGCTAGTAGATGTTAAATATTTTTTGTAGGTTCAAGCTTCTTATCATTGTATTTTATCAAGTATTATGCGAATATTGCTGTACACTATTTCTTGTGAGGAAAGAATAAAGTAAAAAATTATATTAATTAATTCACTTTGGTAGAATTGGTGTGTACTAAAATTATTTGTTTTTTACAGTTTTTTTTTTAAATAAAATGTATCGGTATCGAACGTGGTCATTATTTCTGATAAAAGACGCACTAAATAAATACATGTTAAAAACATAGGATTATAAAATGTTTTCTTAAAATCATAAAGATACTATTACGTGTAAGTTTTGTTTTTCTAATAGATGTCATGATTTAAATTTATATAGTAGATTTCTTTGATATAACTTTCGTCTTTTGGCACATTTTTCATTTGTACGGTAAAAGCTTTTGCCCTAAAAAATACATTGTTCTGTTATATTTTGTTAACAAATATGAGATTTTTGTGTGATTTAATTTTGCGGTACACTTTAATCGTCTTAAAATAGACAATTTATTTATCTTATAAATGAAAACAAACTTAAACGTGATTTGATTGAAATAAATATTGAAGAATTTAAATTTTATTTTTTCCCACATACTATAACAAATTAGGAACAATTTCTTACTAAAAAGGTGATTTAGAATACATTTTATGAAACCCTTAACTAAGACAATCAATTTAATTGAATTTAATATACCCTTCGTCAGAATAAGCGCGCCTTTTGCGATTTTCTCTCACTGTTGTCCGTCTGGTTTGTTCGGATCGCGTTGAGACAATTTATGTTTGTTTGCATGTAGTGGTTGTTTTTTTTTGTTGTTCTAACAAAACATCGGAAAGATGTCATTTGAACAAGTTTATTCCCATTGAATATCGCGTAAACACAATAATTTAGAATCTGATTTAATTCAATGCTGTAATTTACTCGCACTAATAAAGGATATGGGCGCATATCTTTGGTTTAACTATACGCGTGGAAGTTTTATCATCAGAAATTATGCATCAAATGTCCATGTATCAGTATTTATTGTAGTATGGCCTTGCTATGAATTATTACGTCGATGGGTACAGATTGTCTCGTATGTAACTTTCCTTTTCTTATTTTATTATTAAAATTTGAAATTATTTAATGAATTGATTGAACAATGTACTGTACAATCTAAGCTCAATTATCACCACTCACTTAGTGAGTGACCATTACTTACGTTTTCAGTCGTTTTTTGTAGATACATAACTTTTGAAGCATTTCACAGCTAATGCGTGATAAAAAGATAGTGAGTTGAATGACTATCTTTTTTTTAAATTACGAATATGTGACAATAGCCATGTATTGATTATATAATAAAGACATGTTGCCGTTAGTCCGGGATCCATCAAGAATCTAGCGAGTATTTTAACAACATGTAGGTTGACCAGAATCTAATTTTATTGCAACCATTAAGATGTGCCTAGTTTCATAAGAAACTCATTTTTGCAACGATTGCGGCGCAGCAGTTAGCGTTGATGATTTCCGTGCCGGACCTCACGGGTTCGAGTCCCAGAACGAACAGCATTTTTTCGATTGTTTTATCGATTTCTGTTCAAAGACGTGGGTGTTTGTGATGTCCGAAATTTCCCTCCCACCCTTCCGATCCTTTAATAACTGGCGTAGCGAGCAATTAGTAAACCACTAGTTCCGTCCTAGCCTTATCCTTCTATCCCTACTACTTGTTCTGAAAAAGAGATGTTGAGTTGAGTAACAAACAGTCTCGTACAAAAAGACTTCTGTTGAGATAACTCCATTAGGAGACCATATGCTCCACATTGAGAGCGGACATCAATAAAAAAAACAAACCTTGTCGTCATATTATTCAATGAATCACAATCAAACCTCATAGAAAAAACAGCAATATACATAGTTCTGAATAAACGAAAACTGATTTATATTAATAGACTCAAAAATAATACAAAACAATGCTTTGTATGTATAATATATGTTTCATACTTAAATTTCTTAACAAATCGAAATAGTCCACCGTAGGCCACTACCTGTTTTTACTTCAATGCAAATTCGTTAGTGTAAGATTTTAATGTGTATATTTATCCCATAGCACTCTTAATTTTACATTAAACAAGCAACTTCTAAAGAAGATTTTTAAATATATTAATTACAATGAATTACTGGTCATTCTGTATTCAGTCGGTGTATGTATATAGAAAATACATTATTTATTTACACATAAGAATCATCAAAGGTTGAAATGTGTATTAAATACTAGACTAATTAATTATTATAGCTGCATTGCGGTAAAATTTGCAAGCAATAATTTATCAGTCAGTGATCATTTCAAAACAAGCTTATTATTATGATGAACAACTTTGTGCGATAGTTTTACATTTTATATCATCTTGTCACGATATTTTTTTAAGACGCTATTTTGAATGACTCACTGATTTATTTATGTCAAACATTGTATGTATGGATTGCAATATATTATACTGGTATTTTAATTGTTTATGTTAAACACTAGTCTCAAAAAAATACAAAATACTGGGTCAGTTGACTGTGGTAACAGATCAAACGAGCTCCAATCCCAGTACTGGTAGTTTCATATTATATATAAGTTTTTAATTGATTTATTTCGAAGGCATGGATGTATGTGATTTCTTAAATTACCTTCCACCTATCCTACTTCAAAAACAAGACGTAGTCAAACAATAGTCAAAAGAATGTTAATATAATTAATTGCTAATTTTCATAAATATCTTAAATCGTTAAATTAAAATATAATGACATTTAAAAGCCCATTTCATTAATGTTGGAATCTGTCAATTTTGTATTGTAACGAATAATAAATTGTGCAAATAAGATTGGTTGAAAAAAGCCATCTCGGTTTCAATCCTTTATGTTTTTATTGTTATGTAATAATAAAATTATATTGTTACAGAGAATTACTGGTATTTAGAATTTTCAAAACCTGTGTATCATATTTTAAATTCAGTCTCGTTAATTAAATTATTTAGTAACACTATCGTACAAAGTTATGTAAAAGAATAATAAAAACTACACCTCACTCGCTTTAAACATATATACAAAATCCATATAGAAGTAGATAATTAAAAAAAATATTTTTTTAAATAAAATATGACTCCTAATTTACCAACAGCAATTTACATTTTGTTCTTTTGACTTTTGTTTTACACTTTACATAATTATTGTATATATCATAAATTTAATGAATTCAGTGTTTGAGTAACATACCATGATGCTCTTGTTAAATTAATTCTACACCAAAAAAGATTTTTACTAATTAATGAGCTTAAGAAATAAAAAATACTGCACTGTTTTACATTATTATTGCTCGTAAGTCTACTAATTGCATCTTCATACGTTAAAAGTCAATACTCATGAACCATACTCTTGAAATTTATTTTATGGGGCTGGAGCTTTTAGCGGATTTTACGAAGAAATCGTAGAGATTGATTGTAAATCATATTCTATCACATCACTAAGTATAAATAAATATTGTTTATAATGATTATCGTTGTTAAATTATAAAAATTAATCAAAGACTTTAATATTATTCTTCGAATCGCTTAGAAAGTACGTCATTCCCTAAGTACCGAATTGAGTTGATAATAATTTGATGAATTATGACATGACTACAAAAGGAGGTTGTACAAATAATGTTCATTTTTTCAGCACATTTCTGTACTAGAAGTTTATGTGAAGTAAATGAGTCAGGGAGTAAATGCTTGTGTGACTAACTGTAAAAGAAAAAAGGAAGGGCGAAAGATAACTACAAATTACAATTATATACTTAACGCTATTTATTAATAACATGTTACCAAATATGTTGCTCATAAACAAAATATGTAATTATTAAATTGAATTATTTAAATACACGTCGAAATAAGATATATTCACATATCTACCATACCAGGAATGCCCAACTAAAATCACTTAGTGGGCCAAATAAAATAATACATGTCACTAATGCGTGGCCCACACATAAATATTTCAAACATTAATAATAAAATATTTTTGTAAACAGCTCACAATTAACATAATTTTATTATTTTTTAAAATCCTTTTACAATACATTTTCATTTTTTTTACCATGTCCGCTCCCAATGTGGAGCATATGGACTCCTAATGGAGTTTATCTCAACAGAAGTGTTTCTACAAGAACTGCTTGTTACTCAGTTGCTCAACCTCTCCTTTTCCAAAGAGAGTAAGAATAGAAAGATAGGGCTAGAACAGAACTAGTGGTTTAGCTAATCGCTTTCGATATACCCCGTTCATAGGATAGAATATGTGGGAAGGGAGAATTCAAGACAACACATACATCTATGCCATCGGACAGAAATTCATAAATCGATTGAAAAATCAATTTATAAAACTGTCCGTACTGGGATTATAGCCGAAGCCAACGACGTTGACCACTCGACCACACAGGCGACAAATGTTGATACCAATGAAAAATGTATAAAAAGTTGAAAAACTTCGAAAGAGCCACACAAAACCTTCAATTGGGCAACATGTGGCCCGTGGGCCAAGGTTTGGGCATGCTTATACTATACAATCGAATGATATGTAAATATGTAAACATTTGATATTTAATTGAGGTTACTTCATAGAGAGTTGTTTTTATTTAATTCCGTTGTGTCCTCATTACTCATCTATACAAGTACTATGTAATTGTAATTCTTCAGACCCTCGAATTTATGACAGTTTATCAACTGCTCGATTATCAGTTAAACATCCCCAGCGTAGAATCATTATAATATAATATTTTCAATTTAGTATGTGATAATTTTCCTGCGTTGTATGACCAACTATTACCGCATGTGAATTTGGATAGTTCTTGTTGGCATACTGCCTGACACACTGTGGGAAGTAAATTATTATCGAAGTATTTCGCACTAGAAGATTGCACTCTATCGAAATCAAACATTTAGCCATTGTATTATATATTGTGTCACATAACATGCAAATCTGTATCAACACATTTAATTTATTTGTTCTGAAGTATTTGAGTACTCATTTTAATTCACATTTTTTAAAAAATAAACCAGAATGATCTTGCGACATGACAATATGCATAACACTTTATTTTGCAATGTTAAAAACGTTATAATGTAATTGAAAAACTGTTCAATGTCAATGTTATAAAGATTTATTAAATTAATTTATCTCGATTATTAATGTGTGTGAGTACTGCTGATTAAGCCCCTATCATGTTTTACAGTTAATTATTGTTGACTGTTGAGTAGTTTTTTCAATCGTGTTGAACAAAAATTTCATTATATTTGTATTACTGCAAAATTCAATATCAAACTACAGTAATTCCACGGGTACCTCTTTTATAACACCGCTATTTTATTGAAAATAATTTCGGAAACATGTTTGTATTACAGTGGTCACCAAACTACGGCCAGCGGGCGCTATCCGGCGTTCCAATAATGTTCATCTCCTCCAAATATTAATATAATACACGAAAATTAATTATTTAAATTCATCTATTGTGAATAAGTCTTCAAAGAAGTGTTTTTGTTGAGGCTACAAGATGCTTCTTTATTCGTAAATTTCTTGAATATTCTCATTCATAGAAATTATAGAAAATTATTTTCCTTCTTTTTTATTTGTTGTAATTATAATAAAAATGTAAACATGGAAGCTTAAATAGATAGTGTCCATTATAAAATCAGAAATTGATTATATTTATTAACATATTATGCACATGTAAATAAACTGGCTCTTTCTCAAAAAGTTTAGTTCATCATGTCAAATATAGCGAAGAGTTTTTAAATCAATAGTAAATTGTAAAAAAGTATGGATTTAATCTTTTTATATCTAATAGATAAGGATATTTTGTTCGCGACTAAATTCAGTAATACATAATTTGAATGAAAGAATATTGGATTCTTTATCAAACATCTGATTTTAATGCAATTTATAAAAATATATATGATAAAAAAAATAGTAAATTAAATGCGTTAATTATTGAATAATAATGATATGATTTATTGCATACCTCGCTTACTTTATTTACGATTCTTTTGAACTCGGAAAGTCCACGTGGTGTTATTGATGATGCAAAATGTAAGCATTAAATCATCAGAATATTACAGACGGAATCTTTAAATTACTGTTCACTTTTTAGTGGTTTTTAATTCCGATGCAAACATTAAACATAAATTTTTTTGAACTTTTTAATGATCCACCACTATGAAGTATCTATCAGTCATTTCAAATTATTTAAAAAGTGGTAATTTTATAAGAAGTCGATTATTAAAAATAAATATTTCATTTAAATTATCACGTAAAACATTGCTTCCGATAAATAGCAAAAAGCTATGATGTAAGTAAGAGTGGAAATGATGTGAATCAATTAGGAGTGTGAAAAAACGTCAGTAAAAAAATAGTTTCTTGGTAGATGAGTTACAAGATTACGACCTAGGACTGTCAATCGACGTAAAATTTCGTCGAATAACTATTTTTTTTCATTAAAATTATAATTTGCACAGCAAAATTCAATAAATATTCATGTCCGTTCTCAATGTGGAGAATATGGCCTCCTAATGGAGATATTTTATCTATACTGCATGTTTCTATATCTCTCTTTTTTTCGAAGACAGTATGGATAGAACGCTTTTGTTAAGCTCCGTTATTTTAGAATTATTGTATTGTGGGAGGAAATTGTTAGACAACACAAACATTGAAACACAAATAAAAATGCTGTTCGTTCTGGGTTTCGAGCCCGTGAGATCAGACATGGAAGCCCAGGACGTTTACTATTGGACTACGTAATCGACAATTAATTCTTGAATATAATACGCAAATGATAAAAAAATATTTACATTCATTTCCTGAAGTGTATACAAAACGTGAAAGGATATTCAACAATAGAAACGCAAATATTTTTACCGGCATTTATTAGATAGAATTATTTTATAGTATCTATAAAAATGATTTCTTTATTCCATAAAAATAAATCCACAGTTGATAGTTTTTGTGTTTATTATGTGGGATTAAAATAATTACCGTTGAATCTATCAGACGGTTGAAATATAATACACCGGATTCTTAACTCGACACAGTAGTTAAAGAGATCTTGATTAAATGCGGAAATAAATGGCTACCGCTGATGGTTTTTTCTCCACTAAACACCGCCTGCCAGTGGAATCCGATCCGATGATGAATATTCATGAACGAATCCTCAAATACGGAATGACCCAAGAAGCAATTACAGAATTTTTGATTGATTTACACTTCACTAATGCTAGGTTCTCGCCGATAATTTGTAATTAAAATGTCGAACACAAATAATACCATATAAAGATTCATTCAATCTGCGTACTGGAATCTGAATAGAAACAAATGGGTGGCAGCCCAGAAATGTCTGCAGGGCTAATTTAGTTTTTTTTTTGTTTTATTGCTATCAAGTCTAAGCAAGATTTAAAAAATATTCTCGGTAAAAAAAGGAATAAATTGATTCTACAGCCAAACTCTATGTTAAATCTGATGTACACATAACTAAAGAATTGAATGCAGTGTTATTTTAAATATATGTGTATATGAATGAGGGTTGTATAACGAAAAGTTTATAAAGATTCTGAACTATCTATTCAGGCTGGAAAATTAAATACAGAAGTAATATACTAGTGTATTTATCAAATACTAATTACATATTTTGTGTTTGATATATTTTATTCATTGATGCCTCAGATCTATATATGTCTCAGATGGCAATAATATAAACTTGTATATTCCGTTTCGTGGTTCAAGACTACAGTGTTAAAATGGCCGAGGACAAAGATATGAACTCAATTAAATCATACTACAGTGGTCTCTCGTAGAGCGAATGTTCTTTAAAATGATTTTTTCGTACTACATACAGACTTTGAGTTCGCTTCGACAACTTTCGTAAATACCCTACACTCAACGAATAATTATAGACGCGAAATGTTTTTTAGTGAAAAAGATTAGTTTGTTGTTGTGCCCACTTGGATGTGTATGAAACTTCGTTACTACAATATGAATCTTTTATACCACGAATCAGTACTTGAAACGACTTAAGTATGTTGTACGCAGAGGTGGGCTGGAGGGGGCTTGGAGAGACTAAAGCGAGCGCCTTGTTAAATTTACCAAAGGCCGACAATTTGTTAATTAAAAAGAAAACAATATTCTCAGATCAAATTAGTATATAACTGCAATTTCTGACTTATATATTATCTACGACAGATTAAGCAAGCCCCTTGTTAACGTACTGGAAGACCAAAGCTCGTGGTACGAGACCCTATTGTAAATCAACAAAACGTACAATTTAGGAGAATCTATATTATCTAGGAATATCTGTAAAAGCCTAAGTAAATATTTTTATTATAATCTCGCATTAAATTATTCATACGAAGTTGATTGATACCGTCCGTGATTGTTTGCCCTTTTGATAAATTATATGTGATTACATTTCTGTATGCACACATTAATTATACCACGCATTTCTGTCGAAATTTACACAATTGAGAAAAATATATATCAGAATATTATTTGGCTTGTTTTTTCGTCATTTGATTGAAATAAAAACTATATTGATTTTGAAAATTCCAACTTACTTCAAGTCCAATTTTCGAATTCAATTACTCGTCGTCAGAGGCAAACAAGTTCACCGAAATAACATCTGTTTGCCAGAGTTAAAATCAAGATGACCTCCTATGTAACTCTTTTTTTGGATTTCGAAGCAGTAAATCTTTCCTTCACGTCTTCCTTCGTCGCTATTACTCAAGAATTGTACTCATAAAGCATAACCCATCATACGAAAAAAAATCTTTGGCGTATAGCTCCGTCTACGTTTTACTTGAAGAGGCCAAAACGCTTTAAAAAATCACGCAAACAGCCACTATAAATCTGTCAAAACTGAAATACATTTTGCTACATGAAATTATAAAACCTTGATGAATTCAGCTTTTTTAATACTAACCGTATATATCATATTATGTTAATAACATGTCGACATCTTTGTATGATATGACTTTAAATTGGATAAATTAATAATAAAAATATAACAGTTTTATTGCAAATTATATTGCCCTTAACTTAGATATAAATGTCATTTATTTAAAATTACATACATGTCTTTGCAAATATTATGATTATTTTTAATGCAGCCAGAAAAACTCAATTAAGTAAACTAAAAACTGTTTTGATTTTGCTACCAGCAACAAAATTACTTACTATTTTATATATTGCTGTCATCTTCTGAAGAAATATATACTGAATTAACTTAAACTAAAGTTTTTTTCTGACTACATTATTTATAGAAGTAAGTCACGAAGATATGATAAATATTACACTTCACACAAATTAAAAAAGATTAATAATATGAATTTGTTCAATTGGACTAAAAAAAGTTGTTTTGGTATTGTTGTTAATTTTTCCGATTGCTGATTGATATTGTCAGCAATGCTTTGACATATTTATAAGGTGTTTTAATTCATAATAAAAACTAGTATATAACTTTGGCAGTTGCAATAACTGTTATTATTTTAGCATTTTAGCGATATTATAATAAGCCTAAATCAGTAATTGGCAATTACGCTGGAGTTCGAGAAGAAACTCTGGAACCGGTTTTGCTTCTTGACAGCTGATATAACATACATATTATATGCAATATGATGATCGAAAACAGCAAATGCAGCTCAGAACTTACTATGTTTAATTTTAAAATTCATATGAAATAAAATGACATCGATGTTTTTTTTTTAATTTTTACGTTGTTGATAATTAGCATACCCACATAAAATGAGCAACCTCATAGATTATTGATCTAGTGTTTGAATAATATGATGACATCCTATTTTTAAACAAGTCATACATTTGCATATCGGTAATTATAAAGAATTTTTCCATCAATAATTATTTATTCATAACAGGTACGTGTTTAAATACAGATAGGATGGAGTGTCATCTCTCAAATGGTCGCCTCAGAAATCTATAAAAATACTTTTTTTTAGTATTTTATTATCAAAATAGAACTCGTTATAATTGATGCATATGATTATAATATTGATTTTATAACACCCAGGTAAATTTAAAATATATTTTTATTTCAGTTTTTTTTCATAATGACATGAAATTAATTAATAATTAAATTGTTGATTTTTGAATTGCTTAATTACATTTTTATAGTCTGATGTAAACAAAATATAGCTACTGCAATAAAGAATTTAACATAATGGTTGCAAAGAATGTAACGGTAAGCGATATGAATAGTAATTAATGAAGTGCAAACCCGATTAATCGTTTTCGAGTTCATCGTTTTTCCGCATGTATCGTTTCCCAATTTATGGTTTTCCTTGTCAGCTTAATATTAGTTCGGTCAAAAAAATACCCGGATCGGTCGTTTTAGTTGAACTGTTATCATCCCGCTTAGAAGTACGCGCAACTCCATTCAGCCGTTAATGTTGTGTTATGTATACACAACATCTAATTCTATGCTATATTAATTCTCTATGACATACTTGTAACAATAAACCTTTCAACGGAATTAACCAAAATCCAATTACTTCTCAGTTCAAATCGAAAGGTCGACAGCTTAGTAGAAACTCCTCAATACCCACATCGATATTATTTTGATTCAATAAAATTAAGTGATTTATTACAAAGTGCATAAATTATTAATAATAAAGAATAAAGTTAAAGCAACATTTAAATAAAAATAAAGTGTTTTAGTAAAAATTTATCCATAGCAGTTGTTTAGACACAATATTAAATTTATCAAACTTAATCAAATACATCTACTGTTTATTTGTTATATGCATAAGTAAAATAATGTAAAACATTAGTTATGCCAAGTTCCGAGATCAAAAAGGGTTTGAGATTGGATCCTGTATTAAGATATTAACATACATTTCACTTACACCACCAAGTCGGTTAGTGTTTATGTTTGCCTTGTGTTATGCATTGATAAAATTGAGTTACAATGAAAATTCCTCATATGAAAACTCATGGGGTTACAGACGCAGATGATAGCAGCTAGAGACTTTCCAACGTTTATCAAATTTATCTCCCTTAAAAAGTGGAAAAGTCTGAACTCTTTTGCGTTTACTTGTATATGAAAAACTGTATCAAACTATAAAGGTTTTTTTTCTAAAATGAATTAACCCACAAGCGAGAAAAAAAATAATTTTGTTGATATGTACTGTTAACATAAGGTCTTAATTCTAGTGTAATGTAAACTGTTCTTCTGAAACTTCTCACAAGAAGACAGTGTAATACCGTTCGATATAATGGTTTTTTTTATGAATACATATCAAACAGGTAATCCTACAATTATTATATATTATATGACCATTCAAATCTGTGGGCATTTCCATGGGCTAATCCTTTTCGCCAGCAATGACTTTAAGCTCAATGATACATTTATTTTTTATATAAACACGAAACATTCATTAACATGAAAACCTGAAAATTAATGCAAGGTCGTAAGTCATTGTGAATATTATCGACAATTTCGGTGGCGAGTCGCGGAGTTGAGGAATAATTCAAGCCACAATAAAATAACAACACTAGGTGTAGGAGGGGGTCTGCCGCCCACTGGAGCGGCTCTGCTTTTTGCTTTATTGAAAACCGATAGCGCCCTTGGGGGCTGTTAGGGCGGCAGCACGCGACCACCCTCAGTCGCCGTTTCAACATTTCAACCCCTGCCCCAATTGCGATCTTCCGAAGCTCTTACATTCACGCAATGCGATTTACTGCCCGCTTCCACAACTGGACGATTTCGATTATATTCTGATTTTACCTGATGCGATTTTATCGATTTCGTACTGATTTTTTCAAATAAATATATTCTTAACTCTTTTTTGATTACTTTTATGGTGTTCACTATCAATAATTGGTGGAAAGTGGTGGTTTTTTGATTTTTTAATATCATTAATTGAATAAGCCTTCAAAGAAACAAGGATAGTTTCGTCAAATCATTTTCTCTTTTGTTATTTTGTGTCTTCAATTTCGTTACAAAATTTGATCACTAAACATGCCCCAAACCAATATGTCTCTTACGTAAAATATTGTCACTTGAAAATCAGCACTTTACAGAAGAGTGTGATATCGAGACAAAAGTTTGGTGTAAGTCGAACTTTTGATTGTTTTACAACAAATAATATTTATAATTAACAATTAACATCACAAATTTGGTGTAAACGATCAAAAGCTCGACTTACGTCAAGTTTCTGTCTCTTTAAACTATTTTCCTGTAAAGTTAATATTATTAAGTTACTTTATTCAAATACTTGACGTAGGAGGTATCCATTTATTGACCTGTAAAATAACTAGCTGTGTTATTCGACGTGAGTCAGATTAACGTATGCTTTCATTTAACATATAATTTAATTTAAGTTGCAATAAATAGTACAATATAATTACTAAGTTTCTAATAGTTTCAAATACAGTATATAAAATAGCTAGTTGAGTATTTGAATAAAGTAACTTTGATTTGAATTTTAATATGAAATTGAATAGATTATGTCTTATGATCAATTCTTCAGTTAGGAATTTAAATATTTTATCAGTTTACTTGATGCATTATTAAAAGCAGAAGATATAAAATTTCTCGGAAGATTACAAAAGTGATTTCATTTGTCTTATATCTACTAATAAACTATCATACTTTTCAAAACTATACATACATTTGTACACAAAGAACACAAACAAAGTTTTTTTTACTAAAACTTGTAGGCATTATATTGAGGGAGCTGGTTAAAAATACTTTTTTCAATCTTTAATGAAGAATTGAAGAAGTAATAATTCTTCAACTGAAATTTGCTTTAAAAACGAATTCAGATTCTGCACTCAAAACGTTTCGTCAAATACAAAAAGTCACGTCAAATTGTACATTTATTGAATTTATTGTGAATGAAAATATTCTACTGTAAGGTATATCACACATAAATTAAATTAATTAATAAAGTTTTTTTCACTTTTACATTTTTTTTTCAAAATGGTTCCCGTGGTAGATTGCTGTCTTTGCGTTTGACCCCCTCTTCTGTTAACCTTGCATTTGTCATTCATAATTCATTAACTTTAGGTAGTTTAGTGACATCGATTAGGAAATTTATTACGACAATGAATTTTATTGGTAATTTGGGAAAATATTTTGCATGAGTGCTAATAAACATTATAGAAATTTACAATTCAGATTCTATAATACTTTGATTTAAAGTGATGATTATTAAATACACTATTAAACTTTAGTATGATGTTTAGTTTATCGTTTTAATAATATAGAATTCGATGAAAAAAAACATTTTCGATGCAAATTAGAAAGCTTCCGGAGTGTATCAAACATATTGTAATTTTGGCCTTTGCCTGATTTACGATGGACTACAGTGTCGTTTTTATTGATTATCTTTCATTGGATTTTGCATTATCGATTTTTACATCAAACGGTAAATGATTCACTGATTGCATTAAGATAGTTAGATTAGCTACATACTGAATAAAAAAAAGTACTAAAATCTTTCACAGACTTTGTATTGGAGCCAAACATAAAGTCATAATAATTTATATGTTTTTTATTATAATAATAAACAAGCACTCAACATATATAAAATATTTAAATGACCAAGAGACTTGGCTTGAAAAGGTGATTGTAAATTTATAATGCATAAGATTTTTCATCTTATAGGTTGTAACCGAAATGAAAAATTCAATTATTTAATAATTTTGGTATCAAACACACGATAAGTTGTATATGCTGACTCTCTTTCAAAGACTGTTAAACTTCTTAGGTCAGCCAGATTTTTTTTAAACATTTCAATACCATATATAATGTCTCAATAGTAATAATTTTCCAGAGTTTGTCAATTATTTCACTGAAAACGTTCACAGTTTTAATAAATTTCATAATCGCTTAAAAATTTTAGCAATCATAAACACCGGTTTTGATCTTTAATAAGTAATGAAGGATTATTTATATAAATATATATATACAAATATTGCTTTTTCATTTAGAATTCAACGGAAGCACTGTAAAATAAATAATAAAAAATAAATTCTACATTGAATTACTTATAAAGAATAAAAATAAACAGTTTAGAGTTATTGAATATTAATAAAAACCTTGATAGTAAACAACGTTTAGGTTTAAAATTGTGATTCGCCACTATTAAATTGACTTCCAATTTTTTTCCCCTTTAAAACACTAACAATAAATACTGTCTCAACTATTAACGCAACTTGTGGAATATTAAAAATATGCTTCCATATGTTTTTATTTACTATTTATTGCGCAAAATATAACACTAAATGCTGATGAACATGTCTATATTTTACATTCACGATATAATATATGAAATATAAATATGCTAAAATAAGTACTGAAGTGGGCTGTATATCACCGTTAATATTTTTTTGGATGAGTTGTGTTTGTATTATTGTCACGTGAATTATACCCAAATTTGTACACATATTACATAGCCACGTAACAATTTAACAATATATACTAAATATTATATAACACAATTTTTATTTTATTGAATAATAAAAAAAATAATCGATGACATCAACAAATTGTCGCTAAGATTTATTGACAAGATATTTGTAAATATTTAGGTACAAAATAAGTAAAAAATAAACGTTTTCTGAAAAATGACGACAAATCAACAATCTTTTAATATTGTGTATGTCCGTTCTAAATTTATTATTTTATGATGTTTAAATATGCTTTATCTTTATTACTGGTTTCATATATAATAAAATAAGTGTGATTTTTTAAAAGGAAAAACATATTATTTGTTTTATGTTCTGTCAAACCTTCCTTACTGCTACTGTTGAACCAAAATCACTGCAGGTTACTTACATATCAAAGAGATTAGGGAATATGATCATTTAAATTATTTTTATTTTGTCTTCGTATGTTTTCACTTTGCCTACGTTAATCTCAATATTAAATTGGTTTTAATTATCGCTTCCATCAATATATTTTCTGCTTTCACTGATTTGCTATTATTTCTTATACCTCTCGTAATAGTAATATATTATTAATTAGAGACCATAACATCCTTAATAGATTCGAAGAATCACCAGAATCGAGTAATGAATTATTATAATTTTTGTCGTTACCAAATTGATTATGATAATGAATAAAAAAACCCAAAATGAGCTCTTGCTGTTAAGAAGGCAATAAATAAGTCACATTGTTGTCATTCATTTGGAAGATATACCACGTGAATTATTGAGGCTATAAAAATTCCTGTTTTTCTTATAGAACCACTTCTGCGCATGACAAATTATTGTAAAGATCTGTCTTCAATACTTAAATGCCACGACAACAATTAATTGTTAATTCTTTGTTCTGTCATTTTAATGTTTGCTATGTATTTCAAAATATAACTTAAGTAATACCGATATTTATTTATTATATTTGTCTGGTACTGCAATTCATATAAGATAATAGTAAAAACTATTGATATACATTATACATACATGTTTCATGTATTTTTTGCTTAGTTTATGTTTTTGTATTATATGTATTGCTTATTGAAAAAATCAATGATACATGTGATTACCCCTCTAAGGACGAGCGTGACCATGTGGTCACAGTAAACACCGTTGTCTATTGATCCCACTATTTATCCTTTTTCTTCCTGAATATCGTTATATTTTATATATATATATATATATATCTGAATATTTTTGTGTGCCCATTCGGTCAAGCTCGTCTTTATTACTTACTTTCCGTACACAATATTACACTGTAATATAAGAATGAGAATGACCATATAGTCACGCAGGGTTTCTAAACAACGACTTTGTATTTTTTTTTTTAATTTGAGTTAGAAATAAAAGTTATCCGTGACTTCAATATGGCTTAAAAATATTTTTTTTATCGAAAAAAAGCTCTCGTCTCTGAAGGGTAAACTGTTTCGTTAGTATAATTCTTGGAGAGTTGACTGAATTTTACTTTAATTGTAGTTTAATTAAATACGTAAAATCTCTTAATAATAAAGCAGTTATAAAATGGAAAAATGCGCGCAGTGTCAGAATATCAACTTTGATTACTAATTATCGATTTTAGTAAATATCTGCATATTTTTCGTATTATTTCGGGGACAAGGCATTTCGAAAATTGATTATATTAATATGTCTGGTAGCTTGATATATTCGCATATATATAAATGTTTTCTGTCATAACATTATTTGTTAAGGCTTAATTTATTTAAATTTTTATTTCAATTTACACCAATCATAGCAATAAAAAAATCGAAATTATTTTGTTCGAAAATTAAACTAATTTTTCCATTTATCACGAAAGTTATATTAACTGATTTCTCCAGCAATAATTTTCGTTGAAAGACTAAAACTGCCTTATACACAGTTATTATAACTTATATATTATGATAAATCGGACAAAGCGCATAAAAAAATACCCCATAATTAATTATATTGCTTATTTTATTACTACTTTCTAATAGTTTAACATTAATTCTACTGTGCAATTATCAATTTTTACAATTTCCTCATATTTTCTTAATTATTTTTTTAATTGAAAAATATTTGGCATTACAGCTTATTTTGAAAGATCATACGAGAAAAGCTCGATGAGAATTTATTGTAAGTCATCCGAGATTATCTCGAGGTAAATTGACATCACAAACACCCACGTCTTAGGTCTCAAATTTAAATTTGTCATTGACCTTACTGGGAATCAAAACCAGACCTTTCTGGTCGGTAGAGCAAGCTCTAATCTACTAGACCACAGCGGGACGGGCGACTGAAATGAATTGATGAAAATTCCTGTTTAATTTTATTGACTTGTGTATGTTGAAAACATATTTTATTGAAGATACAATACTAACATTTTTTGGCCAATCGTATGTTAAGTCATAGATAATACAATATTATAAGTATGTAAATTGAATTTATTGAAAAATTTAATACACAAAAAAACCTCAATTACAATAATGAAGCTGTAAGTATCAATCTAGTTTTCTTTACAATATTAATATTATTAAAACGTTGTTTATATAATATAAAACGAATTATACACGTCAATGGCTTAATATAAAAATTACACTAAACATAAAATATACAACACAAAAAAAGTATGAAAAAGCAAGATGAATATTTATATCACAACTGCTCATGTGGTAACCGATCGAAGTAAGTTTGCTAGATTTGATTTTCTTATAATCGTGAATATATTATTAATACTTAACTATGATAAATTACGAAATCGTACATGGAAATCGAAAAATTTATGAGTGTTCAATAAAATATGACAAGGTTTTTTATGTTTCCGCCATTGCATATTTATATCACATTGAGAACTGCTAATAACTCACTGAGATCTTCGTCCGTTTGACGTGTGGCAAGCTGTAGCGCGGCTGGGATGCTTGGGCGCTAACACCTCCGCCGGCCCTTTTTTGAATTTCCGCCTCCGCGATTGACACTGCGCACGCTGACTCTGTCATCAAGTGGCGCCGCCGTTGGAAAATATATTTACTTTATTGTTCTACAATAAATTTATGGGAGTCGTTAAGAAGATGCATTCAATATTTAGGGTCTCCATTCATGATCATTCCGAAATTCAAAACTGTCGGGTAATAAACCGATTAAATGTGACTTTAATCGTTTGGGTGATGGTAGGATTTTTCTTGCGCATTGACGAGAGAAACCCATCATTCCAACGCGTAACCAAATAAAAACACTCTTAATAAGTAAACTGCCGTAGTCTGCATTTTGGCTAATTTTAGTTATGAATGAAGCTTATACAATTTCATGTTTTCCATCGTCGGAGAAAACTGCGGTTTTATTTGAAATATATTTCACGAGACATCCAAAATTTCATTATAGTTTCAAATACAATGACTAGAAATTGCAAATATAGCACTCCAGTAACAACAATATCCGGAATAAGTACAAAAGTGTTCCATTGATTGTTTCAAAATGTCATGATTATTATTTCCAATTGCAAACAAACAGCAATGATGACCTCGGAAATACAAATTATATTAAATTCGCAGAAATCTTTGGAAAAATACATTCTTGCTACTAAATCCTCTTGCAATTCATGCATTTGAGCTCCCGTTTCATTTGAAATCGATATTGATATACATAATTAAACATTATATTAAAGATTTCTGTTTATATGACATTATTTAATACAAATTTAAGTCAAATGTGAAACTACTCTGATCGATGAGGTATATAATTAGCTGACTTCTCGATTTTATTTGATTTTCCATTATGATTAAGCATATGTAATCAGCTCGAAGGAATGTTTTGTTCCTTGAAAAAATAATAAATTTTACATACGACAACTCACCTAAATAATAGCGAAAATCGGCAATGTCAACACACTTCAGCAGTCATAAATATGCTATTTTACGTTTTGTTTGGCGCCATTTACATGACTTATTGTTTTTACCTTCCAGGGGTGTACTTAAATAAAATTGGTTATATTAAATATTATGAATATATTATGTGTCGAGTCAAATTTGTTTTAATATTTTTTTAGACAAAAAAATCGATTTATTTTAAGATTATTTATCCTAGCTTGTAGTGTAAGTCCACTGCATTTTTTATAGTAAAGTAGCACATAAGACATTATTATTGGTTTATATTATGTATGGCTCATACATAATATAAACTCATACAGTATGGGTATAATAAATACCCTAAAAAATAATGAATCACTCTTTTGTTCTTATTCTAAACTTAATCAAAACAGGTTTCAAGATTTCACCGCGAGCATTTTCAACTGTCACAAGTCGAAAATGCTCGTGATGACTTGAACAAGTCCTGATAAAAATAAATTAATTGTGAAATAAGCACAAAATAGTGTTCTGCTATTTTTCAATATAATGCATTTATTTTTCGGTTTACATATGAAAAGGTCTTAAAATTATATTGCACCTGAGGCCCCTCAATTGCTTCATTCGCCACTGGATACATGCATACAAAATGGCGTTTGCATTATAGACTGCATTCTGTAAATACGCTATTTTTGGCGACAATAATTTATTACCATTGGTGTATGAACTAAGTTTCAAAAATATGTAGGTATATTTGTAATGTCAAAATGATAATTACGAAGTCATTATAGTAAGTAGAAATGAAAATATTTTCTGTTGAAATAAAGCTTGAACATAAAAATGTATTTCCTATCAAACTGATACCATATGATTACTAATCACGATTTTTTAAAATTATGTCCGCTCCCAATGTAGAGCATATGGACTATTTATTTAGTTAATCTCACCTGAAGAGTTTCTTCGAGAACTGTTTGTTGTTCAGTTGCTCGACCACTTTTTTTTCCAAATATAGTAGGGATAGAAAGATAGGCCTATGGTAGGATTAGTGGATAGCTAATCGCTCTCGATACGCCCCGTTTTTTATAATAGTATGAGTGGTAGGGGGAATACGTTCATGCTTTCGTACAGAAATCCATAAGCTGATTGAAAGATCAATCAATAACCCGTGACATCCTTATTCTAAGCCAACGATGTTGACTACTCGACCACGTAGGATCATTATTGGTGTATAGTAGTTTTGAACAATAATTTATTGAGTTTCATTTACACTTTATTCAAAAAGCTCTCGTTCATTATTAGTATTGATTTAAATTAACGGAAAGCATTACAACTTTCCGAAAGGAATTTGAAATCTCCGATTTGGTATACTTTTTCCCAGAATCTCACGAAAACTCGTTTTTTTTTTTTTTTTTAGCTCACCGAGGAATTTGAAATCCCCGATTTGGTATACTTTTTCCCAGAATCTCACAAAAACTCGTTTTTTTTTTAGCTCACCGAGGAATTTGAAATCTCCGATTTGCCAATTTCGTGTAAATTTCGAGAATTTGCACAAAATTTCTCAATCCCGAAATCCCGGAATTTCGGGATCAGATAATTGAACGGGATCCCGGGATTGGATGCCCTAGTCTGTTCGTTATACCTTCTGTTGTTTTCATAAGAAATATTATTTGTATGTACTAATTTCACATTATTTTAATAAAGATTGTGACCGGCTTCGTTACACAATATAAAATTAAGTATTTTTTTAAGATTAACTTACTGTTGAACCTTCAATTATTTACTCACAGAATGATTGTATCTTTTTGCATTATGCAAATATTTATTAATATATACGTCCAATTCTGATGGAATAGATTTACTAGAACTTGATTATAGAGTACTAGAATTGTATATTTAATATTGTTTTATAATATACTTGCAATTCAAACTACATATTATTTAATTTTAAAAAGTATATACATATACCTACATTTGGACGTGGTGAACTTCCGAACTGTTCGAAATCCTGTCATTCTGCAAAACATTTTGATTTGTTTTGTTTTCTTTGTAATTTTACCATTTCATGCTGTGTTTGTGACATCATTAACTTAAAAAGGGGCAATTTAGAGGTAAGTTATTATCGTTTGACGTCTTCGAATATCCAAATTTCGTCGTCAAACGAACATAATTCACTCGATTTTGACTTTAATGGTCTTGGTTTATAGCATGAGCTGAACTTTTAATGGGAAAATATCATTTTTCGGGCTCGTCAGTGTTCACCATTAAAATGTATCTTTATCACAGACTTTATTCAACATTGAATACCTGAAGATATTTTAATAGTAAAATTGTTAACTGCAGTGACAATTTCTCTAATTTGAGTATGGATAATAAATACATAAGTATAATGTTTATTATTTATAGTAAATTGTGTAAACTTCTACTAATTTATATTCAATCTCAATACCTTGGCATAAAAACAACAAATTTTCCATTTTTTTCTTTTCTTTGCTTTTGTCGATTCTCTCTCTCTGATTCCATTATAATAAGGTACAAAAATTGTCAAAAAACAAATGCCACGTTTATTTTTGAAAAATATTTTTTAAATATAAAGAATTTTAAATATTTTTTTTACCCGCATATACGACATAAACAGCTCTTCTATACTTCATCACTGTCGAATAAATTAAAAATTCCTTCAATAAATAAGATATAAAGTCTTTACGCTTTCCCGAAAAAGATTTGCTGTTTTTATGCCGAAGTCTTTAATTATTTGTTAATGATAAAATGTGATATAACTGAGTAAAATTACATTAGTGAATTACAATTGAAATTTTATATTACTTTACCTTTCGAGGAGAGAAGATATATATACTGACCTTACTTTACATCACTGACGTTTTCCAACGAATATATAATTCATACTTGAAGCATATATATGCTCACAGACACCAATGTGTTAAGTTAAAAGTACGTCCGTACTCCTTTAAAAAAAATGGATGCAACGTACATGTACGTCCATACTCCTCTTAGGTTAGACTTTGAACCATTAAATATATCTTAAAAAAAAATACATCTTACGAGGTTTTTGCACTTTTTGTGTAATTTCTGTTTTAATGCTGACTTGTCGCACTGTGACAGTAAGATCAAATCAGTTTTTTGTATAATAAATTGCCATCAGTTGCGGTGAAATGACAGTAGATGCAATTATTTTAGAATCTGTCAATGGTTTTGGATGGTTACTAAATATGAATATAACCTATCCTATATTCACTCCAAATTTAAGAATTCTCGTCTTCATAAAATTCAAGATAAAGTCACAGATTCTTCAGCCCATAGTGCATCGACACAAACATGAGCAGTGATCCGGACGTTGTCAGATTTGTCAAAACTCAACGCCTACGCTGGGCCGGACGCATATCATGCTTGGATCACCTTCAAAACGTCTCATATTTCCACCTGAAGAAAGACTGAACGTTTTAAAACTGTCTTTTTACTGAATGCATGTTCGTTGCAAGTAGGAATTCTGTGTCGAGACGTCCCGGGACTTGTCAGGTTTTTTGCTGTCTTGAGTCCCGGAACTCTTTTGGAAAATGTCCCGGGACTTTGGTGTCTATTCTCGGGATCAGTTTTGAAAAAAAATGCATTTTATTCAAGTTAAAGGATTAAAACTCGGGGTTTTAAATAAAATGTATTATGCACAAATAAAAGGGATCTAATAAAAAACAGATTTTTGAGATTTATAATTTCGTAGAAGTTTCAAATATGTACCATGTGTTTATATATTGTCATTTGTCATATAACTGTAGCAAAAGCGAATTCCAAAATATTAAAATTAAATCTTCATACCTCATGTTGTTTTATCTACAAATGTTTTTTCACTTTTATACAAAAGTAGCATTGTCTCAATCGGACAAAAAAGTCTTAAAGCTGCATTGTGAAGTTACGGTAATAAAATTACTCCTGACGGCGGCCGAATTCTTCGATATTTTTTTCATTGCATATACCGTTATCATCCTTTCTTAGTAAAAAATAACCGTAAGCATTGCACATATCCATTAGATAAGAAAAAATATTATTATTAAGCATTGTATTAAAAAACGCGATTTTTACGCGTATAAGGCATAAAATTATAATTTTATTGAAGGGGAAATAAAAGTCTCGAGTCCCGGGATGTCCCGGGAGTTTGACTTTATCATGCCTCGAGTCCAGGGACTTTGAAAACCCCGATACTTCAGAATCTCTAGTTGCAAGACTTTCACATGTTGGGAGTCAGCACTCGAACGTCGATTGGAGTAAGACGATGAAAGACCTAGCAGAGTGGAGAAGAATGACTTATTCAAAGTTTTGTCCATTGTTTATTTCGGACTTCGGATGTCATATAATTGTATTGTGTAGATACAATGTCACATAAGTCTAGCATCAGTGGGTGGTAATGAAGTTGTTTTGTATTCCCGATAGTTATATATTATATCTTACGGTAACATTTAGTGGTATCCAGAAAAGTTTATTTTCTGTGATAATTATGGACGTGACGCCATTGATTCAAATCATAAATCAGTATTAGTCGTATGGTAACCGTTTTTAGACAAGTATGGCGAAGTATCCACCGTTGAGCCAACTTCATGCTGCTTCATTAATTAATTACCTGTCATCGAATGGACATTTTATGTTTTTCGTCTCCATATTATTTGACGATTAACAGCTTTGGTACAAAAACAGTGGGAGTATACAAAATATAAATAGAGATAATTTTAAGATTTGATACGGCTTCCTTTTTGAAAAGTGTGCGATAAATATTAATAATGTTGCGACTAAGATGTGCAATATTGCAATATCATCAAGGAAAAAGATTGCGTGAATTAGAGAAAACGATTGGAAATAATGTTTTGGATAAAAAGAAGTGAAAAAATTATGTTATTATTTTTTATTAATGTTCGCTCCCAATGTAGAGCGTATGGTCTCCTAATCGAGGTACAGAAGTTTTTCTACGAGGTCTGTTTGTTACTTAGTCGCTCTGCTACAGAGAGAGTAGTAGATATAGAAGGATAAGGCTAAGGCAGAACTTGTGGTTATTGAAGGATCCAGAGGGTTCATTTTTAGATATTACATACACCCACGCCTTCAAACAGAAATCGAAAAAATCAATCAATAAAATTCTGTTCGTACTGGTACTCAAACCCGTGAGATCTGCCACGTTCACCGCTGCGCAAAAAATCCAAATAAAATATTTAACGTAGTAATCTACGTAAAATTCATACGTAATCATTCACGTATTTTTTTATGTATTAGTTGCGTTGTTCACATTTAAGTAGATCAGTTTACTTTTTCGTAGGTTGAACCAACATTACTTAAAAATAGTTTTTCTTGTTTTAATTAAAGATATGTTTTCAACCAATATTTCATGCGTGTAGACGGAAATGTAATGTGATAGACCGCCGATATTATCGGACGAAATTTAATGTTGCATTTTTAATAAGATGGTAAGTATTTTGTTTATTTTTTATATTTTTGTCAGTGAATAAAATAATTTAATGTCAATCTTTTGTGCTGATATTTTTATGGATATAAATAACACGATTTTTTATGCCTGCTATACTTGTTTATTCTTATGTGGGTAAATAATAATTATAGACTTAAAACACGGCTGTATGTTGACTTCCCATTAAACACATCGTTTCATATTTTTTGTCTCTGTCCATTTCAAAAAATTGATTCCTTATAAATATAGTATTTAAAACGATAGGTAGCAGCATTATTAATGGACAATTATTCAACAAGTTATCGTTATACATAATACAGTAAAAAATAAAACTAAAATTTAATCGTCCCCTGTTCCAATTAATAACACTGTGAAAGGTAAATTAATAAAATTTTAAAACAGTTATTATTATTATATTTCTGTGACAAATCAAAGCATCTATTTTGCATACAACAAAGCGCTATATGGAATTTTATTGCATTATATAAATAATTAAGAAAATGAATAATCAGAATTAGCCTCACTCCATGACACTAATTTTCTATTGATGTTTCAATATATTTTAATTTTTTACTACTAAAATAGGCAGCTGTACTCAATCAATTCAGCCGGTCACTGCGGTAGTGTATTGTAAAAACTTTCTAAACTTGTCGAAAACCGCAAAGAAACAATAAATTTTCAATTTATGATTTTTTTTAATGTGAATATAATTTAAAATATATTTTTTTCTTTGTGGTCTGGAACATCGGTCGCAAAGTGATGGCCCGTTGGAAACTTTTGGTGGTCCGCAAAGTTATTGCAACTACGTAATGGAGTTGGGGGGGTTTTTTTTTACCATCGCGCAGTAACAAATATAAGTCTTATTATATAATGTATTAAAATTAAAACAAGTGTAATAACCATTTCATTAAAAAAATATATATTCGAAACAATTAATGAACAATATTTCTGACGATGACAAACTCCCAAAATGGCTCGCTTTTAGGGTGTTTAAATATAATTTGTTATTCACCAAAAATACTTCTTTGATATAATTATTCAGATTATGCACAATCAGTAGACAATATTCTGAGATGAGTTGTGTGATAAAATTGTGAAGGTAATTAGTTATTCAATTCAAATATCGAATGTGGAAAAGAAAAAGGACGTAACCAACACCATTAAAAATTATACAAGACACATTTTTTTTTTATTTTGGGCCAAAAAAACTTACAAGTTCACGGAGACTCATAAACTGGGCATGAATTAACTTTATCTAGTATTAATTAAACATATTGTTAAAAAACTTTTTCTTGATCGCAATTTTCACAGGCCCTCCTTTTTCAAACTTAAAACGTAAATTTATATACTAATTCGGCATTTTCAACTTACACACATTTGACAGAATTTGTATTAAGTTGTATATATTATGATTAACGAAAAATAAACATTGGATTATGTAATGTTGTTTACTTTTTACATGTGCGTTTTTCATGTTTCATTTGAAGCTCTTCTCAAACGTAGCATTCTTTGACAAACAATTTTATTATTGGCGACATTCACGACAATGTAGTTTACTAAGACTGTGATTATTTATAATGATCTTTTTATTATTTATGCAATGGTAATCAAAAATTCACAGTGATGGTGATAAAACAATGTCACGTCACGTAACAGTTGATTGTTGATCGGCTGCCGCTATGGAGTTAATTCGGCCCTTAGCATCCCGGAGGCGTGCCATGCGCGGCTCCCTCACTATTATTAGACCCCATAAAATTGTGTAACAATGCAGGATAAACGATGGCTGATCGCAGGGCAATCAGTGGCGACTGGAGACCAGCGAGTCTGGACTTACCGACGACAGAATACATACAATCGAAGATTTCTAATAGTTTGTTGTTTATTAAATTCTAATGATTTAGAAAATAAAAATAAAAAATATCTTAAATGTCAAACATACTCAACATCTCGCCGACAGCATTCAGTTATGACAAAGTAAAAAAAAATGTAGAAATTAATATACATTATAAAGTATACGCGGGTTCACAATCGGCAAAATCGGTTCATAATCGGCAAAAGAACCAAGCGACACAGTTTGATAAATTGAGTTTAAAGCCAATAATTGTTCAATATTTGTAAACAAAATTGTAGAGCGTTATCTCATTTTAGTGTTACCTTAGTTTAGTTGACTTGTTACCGTTTGTTCCACGTATAGTCCGGTTGAGAAACGCTGATCTATAGAACTGAAAGTAGTCATACAATTTTATTATAGTATCAAGATAGGCATTGACCATATATTACTATTAAATAATCACATTTAAGGAGTTCCTTTTTCAAACTTAATTCATAAAAAACCTTCTCTTGTAAAATTTATAAATTGTCGGTCACGATTTTCTAAGTAATAGAATATTGTAGAAATTATCTATGTAATAGAATATTGAAGAGTTTTGGTGAGCGTCACATGAGTTTTTCATATTCTAAAATATTATTTTTACAGTTGACATTTACCATTACCGTTACCATTTTTGGTAAAATTGTTATTACTACTTACTACGTGGTAATTGTAACAAAAGTCCAATGTAAAATATTATTACACTTTATGTCATTATCAAATTATTCTTTTTACGTTTCCAAAGTTGTTATTGAAGTGTTTATTTATAGGTAACATAGCAAATAGGTAAAGTAATATTCAACGAGTCCCAATATACATTATAGTTTTGTCAGTGTAAAGACAACAGGTAATATGTACTTATCGTGGTTAATTTTTCTCAAACGTATCCGCAATCTTCAAAGTTATATTCCGACGAACTGTGTATGATCGATCGTAATAAAGGTTGTGTACATTATTTTACCGGTTAATAACAACTAAATCAAAAAACTGATTCGGTCCAGTTTTATATCAATACGTTTCTTAAAAACTGTTTTATTAAATTATCTTAAAGTTATATGTTTTATATTTGAATAAAAATAGTTTATTTATTTTGAACACTTCAGCGTGCGCACTTTTTCTGAAAAGTAATATCGGCAAGAGACAGATACTGTTTTCTCAAGAATATTGTCAAAATTGTATTGTTGATGCGTTTTAATTATAAACTCATTCAAAATGATGTTTAATGAAGGTGGCAATGAGAATAATTCAGTAGAAATTTCGTAAGACTCAACGACATCATATACAGCGTTGATTAGCGAATTTGACTTTAAACAAACTAGAAAAAAAATGCGAGTCATTTTCAATCCTTTTCAGCTAAACTTTCAAATCTTAACACGTTGGATTCCGGAGCCGTCTTTTCGCGTGATAAGCTAGCCAAGCGTTAAGTCCCGGAACCGTTTTTTCACGTGATACGCTTTGCTTTCAAATAGAGCTATAATTGTTGTATTTAGATTTTTTTTTATAAAACAATCAATATAACCACCATAAGAGCATATAAACAAATTGTTCGACATCAATCTTTTAATTATTACTTTCATCAAAAATGATTACTAATTCTATCAAACAATATTTAAATATTATATATTATAACGCATTTGATGCGTCCTTCCTTTTCCTTCTGAATACCACATGATGGTGCAGTCGCCGAGTTCTTTTTCAATTGTAAATTTTGATATTCCATCAAAAAGATTTTTTAAAATTTAATTTTCTTACTACAAGCAGCAGCAAAAAATAAATAATATGTATTTCCCTAGCAGAAAATACTGACAATAATATCATAAACAATTGAATAATTATAGTCTTTCAAACAGCCCTCTAATATTTCATTTGATTTGGCTTAGTAGTTTCACAGTTAAAGCACTTTTAAGAATTCATTAAAAAAAAACATATTTTCAGAAATACAAGATACAAGTGATAGTTTCACCTGATTTGGGCTGGGCCGAAAGAGTTTTAAAAATCGTAAGAGAGTGACTAAATTATTGATTTTCTTATTCCGTTCATCTCCCTTAATTCTATCTGAATGACTGACTTAAAACAAAATACACTACTAAAGTATATATATTATTAAATAACAAGTCTGAAAATAACTGAAATGGAGTTGCTCTAGATCATACATGGGCAACCACAGGCCCGTGGGCCGGATCCGGCCCGCCAAGCTATTTTGTCCGGCCCTGATTCATCTCGGGGAAGTATTAGATAATGAAATTAATAGTTTCAGGTAGGGATTACATAATGGAGATGACACAGGCGCTTGCAGTGGCTCCACTCTACTAGTTCATGATCACCACCACATAAGAAATAGCCACGTGTTTTATTTAATTTAATATTACTTTATTATGTTTAATAATTTGGTCCGGCCCTTGACTCGGAGACAGAATGATAATTTGGCCCCAGACCTAGGAAAGGTTGCCCATGCCTGCTCTAGATCAATTTGTTACCTAATTTATTGTGCAAGTGCAAAAAATGTGTTTTATTATAAGTAAATCTGCTTTATCATTCAACGCCAGTCAACCTGCGCATGATCAGCAAGTGATTGACAGTGATTCTTGAAATATAGTGCAGCTGTTTAAATAAGCAATACACAAAGGCCGCAACGAAATGCTAAAAATGGCTAAAAAAGACATGACTGTGATACTGTGGAATCTGGCCACCTCATTGACATTGAGTTGATATGAAGTGTAACAGGCAATTTTTAGTGCACGTAATATACCTTACCGTTTAGCAAACTGTAGCAAACATATAAATCAATCACTTGCGATAACTTGACTGTCATTTATTGTGTTTCTTGAACTTTTTCATTGCAGTTAATTTAAATTTTGTTACTACGAACAAATAATATAGAACAGATTTTATTGACGATTGAAACAGTCTTCTTGTCTTGTTTCAAAACTTGTGAAAAACAAACATTAGGTATTTGGTTTGTGTGTGTAGTGGTTTTTAGGATAAAATAAAAAAAAATACTAAATTAAAAATTATATAAAACAATTTTTACCTGTTTCTCAACTATTATTGTTATGGCAGTTGTTTTACCCGCATTAAGTCAAGTTGAGAGCCAACGCCGTTGACTTAGAACACGGAGGTCACGTGTTCGAATACCAGTACAGTTTTTATAGATTTATATTTCAATCGATTTATGGGCTTCTGTCTAAAGGCATGTCTTGAATTCTCACCCACTCATCTTATCCTGAAACGGGTATAGCGACAGCGATTAGCTAACCACTAGTCCGATCTTTCTATGCTTACTCTCTTTGAAAAAAAGAGGTTGTGCAGTTGAGTAGCAATCAGTTCTCGTAAAAAAATCTGTTAATATCACTCCACTAGGAGGCTATATGCTCAACGTTGGGTGCGGATATGAATTTAAAAAAATGCTATCCTAGCTTGCCTCATTATTATCTCTCGAAATAATTATTTTTTAAGTGTAACTGTTGAAGTGACAAAATTATGTTTAATTTTAAGTTTATATCTCAGTTGTTCGTCGGTTATCATTGCAGAAGCACTTTTAGTTTTAAGCCCAGCCAATCTAATTAATAGAAAATTTAAATTAACTTTGATTATTCCACGTATTGTGTAACTAACTGTGACATTCCATTAAAAAGGAAAAATCCCATTCTGATTGTTTACAACTCATTAGTAAAATTAGTATCATTATCTGTTTGCTTTATTTCGATTCTACACCCCCCTCCTTGCTCCTCTTAAAAGGAAAAAAAACCCAATCCATTTTGTAATTTTATAATTTAAAATGTTAGAATCAATCTTGCTTCATTACATAAGCAAACTTTGCGATAGTAAGTCTGAAGATGCCTCTGAAAGAAGCGAAACACGTGTCACAGTTAGTTACACAATACGTGGAATAATCAAAGTTAATTTAAATTTTCTATTAAAATGAACTTCCACAAAGTTACCGCCGAAACCATCGAAAGAATCTAATTAATCATTATCCATAGACCAGTACATAATACACTATCCATCACCAAGGTATTTGAAGATTATAAAAGGTGATAATATCATACAAACTCTCGTATCCATCTATGGACATAGTTTTAACGTATTTTGTTTTATTTATATCCAAAATACCTTCTTATGATACAAAGATTTTTCAGTATTCTTATGATAATATAATTTAATACGACGTCATTTTTTTAATAATTTATCCTTCGTGAAAAACATTCCAAATTTGCAACTTAATATCAAAAATGGATGTTATTTTCTTAAAATCTTTTTCGAGAGAAAGGTTTAAGAACCTCTTTTGTATCCAATAAGGTGGCACATGACATTCTGTCAAACGATATTTATTTATTGCGTAGGCTTTTGCAGTTTGCGTTCTATTTCGTGTTTTACTTATGGATAATGTTGTATTAAAATAAATTTTCGAACGATACTGTACACATGCTCCAAAAATGGGACGGTTAATTGAGAAATGTTAGAGTTTCTTAGAGTAGCCGAGATTTATAGTTTGTCTATGACGGTGGAATGATTATTTTGAAAAAGAAAATAAAAAATTATCATGACCAAAATTAATAGATAAGACACCAAATATATAACAGATTTATTTTAGTCAGATGAGATCAAGAGAAGAAAAGGCATAAAAAAACCATTCCAAAGATCTGAAATATTATATTGAATTAAATTAAAATTGATATGCCGTAACTTGATCGATCAGAAACAAACAACAGATGCTTACATTATATTATCAGAATTTAGTAACAGATTAATAAAAAGCAAATGAAAAATATCAACTTTTAGAGTAAAGCCTCTACCATCTATATTTTATGTTACATTGATAATTATATAATTAAAATAAGATGCAGTCATGCCGATTTGACTCATATAAGAGTTTAAAATTAGCAGACTGGGATAGCGGCCTGATTTCAAATCGGCATTAGTAATAAATGCATATAAAAAATATAATCAATGCACCAACTGAGTAACTGAGTACTGTTTTAACGTATGTTTTTATCAGTTAAAAATGATCGTAATGGGAAAAACCAGTCCTGAAAATATTTAAAAAATGAATTAACACAAAAAAGTAGTTTTCATTTTTGAATATAGTGCTTTTTCACCTTAAAAGTGATTAATTACGTATTTTTAAACTTTTTAAAAATTAAAATAGTATGACGATACAGGTAACCAATTCTAAAAAGCTCTGCAAATTAATTTATGGTTAACAATGCTATCTATAAATCCCAATTTGTTTTTGGTGTAAATACCTCCACAATTTTATGTATTTTGAATGACTTTAGTGTGAAAAAATTGTGATTCCCTAAATCCCGCGATAACAAAAAGGTCCGTGATTAGATGCCCTAGTTATGATCATATTGATAAAATAAATTAAGATAGTTTTCATTGCACACCACGAATATATTATTATATAATACAACGTTATTCTTAAAAAAACAATTTCGTATGGCAACTAAGCTGTACTATTTTTATGTCTGGAATTTTCCAGCATATAACATACGTCTTTCATTATGTCAAAATGGATTTATGGCGTCTGTATCTTTAGGATGTAGATGCTCTCAAATATGCACAAGATTTATAAGATTCATTCATCAATCCACGTTATTTTTGAACAAACAAATATTTGATGAGCAAACATATGGCTCAACTGCAACAAACAGAACACTTGCAGTCCGTTGCACATTACATATTTTTTTTAACACAATACAGTATTGAAAATAAAACAAAACTGTAGTTATTAAACCACAATTAAACAAAAGGATTAGACTATTAGCGATGGCCGATGAATCTTTACTTCTAATGTATCTTGTATGATTTTTTAATTTGAAAATATGGAAAACTTTCCAATTATATAGTCATCGTTTCATCGGGTCCATGCCCAAGTGGCATCAATTGATTTATAGATTCATTTAGATATATATGGATGTCTGTGATGCTTAGAAATGCCTTCCACTATCCGTAGCTAATCACTATTCTATCTATCCTTGTATCCCTACTCTATGTTGAAAAGAGAGTTAAGTAACTGAGTAACAGGTAGATCTCGTTGATAAGCTTCTTTTGAGTTCAACTTTACAAAGAATTCATATACTCCACATCGAAAGCCAACGTTGTTTAAAAAAGTGACGTCTTATACAACTTTAGTGACATAACCTGATATAATATATTGTTTTATTAAAAGATTCTTATGTATAGTTTTGTAGATTTTTCTTTTAGTTGATATGATATAATATTTATTAAATTCATACACTACAGTGAATGAGCTATGTGCAGGTTACTGTGCTTTCATTATTTTTTTTATTACAATAAGTTTATTCAAATTATAATAAAAGTGCTTCGTCCTATATATATATATATATATGTTGTACGGAGAAAGCATCTCAATAGAATAAAAGAGAGTTTAGTTAGTATATGAGATAACTTGTGTCCAAATGTGATTTTTTCCTTAGATATTGATTTGTGAGCATCCACACCTACATACACGTAACGAAAAATGTAATTTTACCTCTCACTCATTTCGTTATTCAAACGCATATGGGACGATAATATTTATGAAGTGCTCTGTAATATTTTTTAGATACAATCTTTTTTTTGTTTCGGAAAACAATAAAAATGCGCTTGATAAATTTCAATAGAAATTCCTATATGATAAAAAGATTATCATATTATCGTTGTTGTGGTTAAATTGCATTAGATTTTTAAAGCTAGATTTTTTTTTAATTTTATGTTATTAAAGCTATTATAAAAACTGTCATTATAAAAGTCGACTGTCTCTATGGGTGTTAAATTATAGCAATGGATATTGGCTATACATCAAAATTCGCAAAATATATTTTGCTGCAGGTAAACTTTTTTCCTGCTTATTGGTTTTAAATGTTACATTTGCAAAAGATAAATCATGCTTGTTCATATAACAAAAAAATAAAATTATTAACTTATAAATTTGTAAAAAAATCAAAAAATTTTAATTCAGTCATAATATTTTTTTACTTCTTATGTATGGTGTTATGAATATAATTAACATAAAACCTGCTTCCTCAATCGACATATATATTATTTATAATGTTCGTGCAACATTGTTGTTTTTTATTCAAATTCCTTTTGAAACCTTTTTTTAATGATTTACGTGCTGTTTTCATTAGCCAATGATAATATGAACTGTCTTATAAACATTTTTTTGTAGTATGTATACAATTATATTTTTTCTTTTGATTTCAGGTAAGCAACAAACTACTTCTAAGAAAGATTTAACCATATCGTAACCCTTACACCAACAGTATATACGCTTACGACAGTACAATATGTGAGTAAATCGATTAACTTAAATAATAAAAAAAGATTGAAACTATAAAATATCAACTATAGAGCGGATTTTAATCTTTATTACGATATAATACATAGTTATAAATTATAAAAATAATTCAATTATCAGATTATTCACAGATCGGGAGAGATTTAGCTTATCGCAAGAATTATTTTCTGATGAAAATATACATTTATTTATACTTTATCAGTTGATTGATATAACTCGTAATGAGCGAAACTGGTATGGATCTTAATAAATAATTTGGTATTATTAAAAAAATGTGATTTTTTAATATAATTATATTGCATCAAAAATTGGCAGTGGAAAATTTTCAAGTAAAATAGTTATACATGAAACGTTCACTTTCAAAACCAGCTAAAACGACTTTTGGTAGTTTCAAAAAAAACAGGAAAAAGTGATCTTGGTCAAATTGGTCATATATGTGTATTATGATGTGATTTGTACATTTTAACAATTAAAATTTTTGTCAAGGTATGTATCACTGCATCGATTGGTTTATACATTTTAAGACAAATTAAAATTCACACGTTAATTATACCGCCTGTGTGGTCGAGTGGTCAACGTTTTTGGCTTCGGCTACGGAGGGTCCGGGTTCAAATTTCGGTACGGACAGTTTTATAAATTGATTTTTCAATCGATTTATGAATCTCTGTTCAAAGGCATGGATGTATGTGATGTCTTGAATTCCCCCCTCTCACCCATCCTATGAACAGGGCGTATTGAGAGCGATTAGCTTACCACTAATCCTGTCCTAGCCCTATCCTTCTATCCCTAATCTCTTTGGAAAAAAGAGAGTTTACTCTTATTTACTTTACTTCTAATGTATCTTGTATGATTTTTTAATTTGAAAATATGGAAAATTTTCCAATTATATAGTCATCGTTTCGTCGGGTGCATGCCCAAGTGGCATCTATTGATTTATAGATTTCTTTAGATATATATGAATGTCTGCGACGCTTAGAAATGCCTTCCACCATCCGTAGCTAATCACTATTCTATCTATCCTTGTATCCCTACTCTATGTTGAAAAGAGAGTTGAGCAACTGAGTAACAAGCAGTTCTCGTAGAAACACTTCTGTTGAGATAAACTCCATTAGGAGTCCATATGCTCCACATTGGGAGCGGACATAGTTAAAAAAATATATATTATTATATAATGCGGTTTCAAAATGAAGCTAAATTTTTGATCTGAAATATTGTTTTTTTTTTTTTTGATATTTTTGAAAACTAAAACTTTTGTAAGTATATAGGTGAAATACACATTTCTTTATATTTATATATATCATGCTCAAAATTGTATGAGAACCGTTATAGTCAGTTTTGATATTAAGTGTTTTACATAATCTATTTAAAACAAAACATTGATTTTAATATGTCTATTATGCTACTTACTCTAGCAAATAAACTGTTATATATTGTCTATGGTGTGTTTTATATAGATGCTTCAAACGGGTGTATTAATAAACGCCTTATCTACAAAGAAAGAAATGAAAAAGTAATGGGTTAAAAGATACGTAGTCTGCATGAAAACGAGGTTGAAAATCACAGAAGGAAGCGTGGCTGACAATTAGGTTCATATGAACGAATACGTAGATATGCAAAAGTGACGCTGATGTATTTGCTCAAGAAGATAATGGACGATCGAGCATCGTGAAATATCTAGCTAAAATATGAACTACCTCTTATTATATGTGAGTATATATTATAAGGAGAAAGATGTACTCATGAAAAGTTAGAAAATTGGTTTTTGTCATTAATGATTAAAGTCTCGATTATAATGATATTTTTAAGTACACACTATTAAGAAAACTCATTTAAAATTAAATCTTGACATTAATCTAGGTTTGATTCTCAAGTAGTGAATTTTTTTTTATAAATGAATGACGCATATCTATAGTAGGCACGTATAGTTCATAATATGAATCGATAACTTAGATCAGCGATTTCCAACCTGGGAGGCGCGAACAGTCCAAAATATTTATTTACCCTTTAAAACGTGGATTTAGGATGGGGAGGCGCGAAGATATTTTTTCTTCAAAGGTAGGCGTAGTAACATAAAGGTTGGAAACCACTGACTTAGATGATTTTCGGCTAAAAAATAGTTATTTATATAAAATAACTAGTCATCAAATTATCGTGAGTATTTTTATCACTTGGAATTTCTAAAACATTATACGTTGAATTTACAAGTGTTTTAATGTCATAAAATTTTCTTATTGTTTTGTAATATCTATTTAAAGTCAATGTAATGGTTTTGAAACGTTAAGACAGGAAAGTGTTTATTGGTATAATAAATCAATAAAACAGCCAATTTCAACACAAAATATTCATGCCAAGTATCATAATTGTAAAACTGTACAACATTGTCATGTTTATGTATAAAAAGTGTCTAGATAGTTAAATCTATCGAAACACAGGTTTATCTAATAAAATATTATAAACTGTATCTTCGTTATCTGTGACATTTAATATTATTTAAATTTATTTTCGAATAAAATTTTTGAACCACTATTAATTTTACATACTTCGTACGTTTAAAAATATAATATCTTTGATTGCAATAGTAAAGATAAATTCAAAATTGTCACGGTATAAGGTTTGATAAAGTAGTGCCAGGATGTAAGCGACTGCAAATCCCAGTGAACATTTTCTGTTCTCCTAATTATGACGGGCAAATTCACTGCGTCCATTAACTGTTATTAATCAGAACACGTGTCCGGACATGAAATGCAAACGCCGATGCCTAAACGCGTGCTATTCAATTTGAAAATATGTTTCTTCAGCCATTTTAAATAGATAACTATAACCAAAGTCTCTATGGCTGATGTTTGTGTTGAATTGTAAAAAACCAACGTCTTCAATAAGAAAAAAGAAATTTATACACAATATCATTACTTTGATTTATTTTTCAGAGTAATAAAAAATCTAAAGTGATTGAAATACGTACAATTTAATAACAAAATTACGAGTTCATATAATATGTTAATTCAGTGTTGTAAATGTTTTTATGGTTATCGGAAACGTTTTTTCTGTTTTTTTTATTGTTAATAATTGTGAAATTAATAAACATAGATACGTATTCACAATATTAACATTCATCAACTATGGTAAGGGCCGGGTTTCATTGTTAAATGTTGCATTGGTGTTTATGCTGCAGGGTTAAGTGGCCAGAAAAGCTCTGATATTTTTGTTTAGATATTTATTATTCTGATTTTCTATATAATAAAATAAATATATTCATTACGTTCACTCAATAATTACGTTAGATGTACTGTCAATATAGTTTGAATAACTCTTAAATATGTTGGAGTAAAAAAATCTGGTATAAAAAACAGTCGAAGTTTATTTTCCTATAAATCATCAATAGTCCACATAAAAGAAAATTAACGTAGCATAATATTAAAAAAATGAAAATTCCCTCACCATGTAAGTACAGTTATCTTGTCTACATCTATTATTTATCAAGGAAGTGAAATAATGGATAAGACAACAAAAATATTACAAAAAAATGCTTGTATGTATGCAGACTTTTTATTACAACTTTTCGTACTATTGAAATTTACAACGGCATTCTAGCACTCACCTTTAGTGAGGAAATGTTTTATCCTGGTTTACCTTTTGCAAATACGTGTTTCTCTCTGATTAAATGATGTCCAAACGCCCTTTGATTTATCCAACAGTTAAATATTAATGTTAACACGAAGTAATTGTGATAATTATTTTAAGCGCTTTTATTATGCATGCCAGATAATAAATATCTTAAGAATGCATAGAAAATTCAAAATAAATAATCATCAATAAATAAATATAAGTAAATGTCACACATTTTTAGTCACAATGGTCAAAAACATTTTTGTAAAAAATAATTTGAGGCAAAATATTTTAAATATGATATATTTTTTGCACTTATTCCTTTTATAAGAACAAATAGTTAAGTTCGTTTATATGAATTAAACTATTCAACGATATATAAAAAAACATTTACGTAAAGTTTAGTATTTTAAGATTTATAAGGGTTATTAGATTATTCAAATTGACTATGTTAGAAACAAACGTAAATGATGTGTTGTCACAGCGTGTGCTCTTGACGAAAAAACTGGAAATAAAGAAATTAAATAATAAAAATACCAAGAAAATAATTGAGCAAATGTTTATGTAGTTATTAATATAAAATGTATTTTAATATGTATTGTGGTTGGAACAGCACAAAAGCAAAGCGGTGAGTTGTCGAAATAATAAATGCCCATGTAAGTCGTGCACTTAATCTCGCACCACCGCAAAAGCCTCCACGAGAAAGAGACAGAATGACGCGTTTACTTATTGCAAGTAAGATGCAAACATTCGGAGGCTTCCAATGCAACCGGTATAAGTAATTTGGATGCAATTGCACGTATCTTAATTAAACTTTTATTTAATAAAAACCTTCAATTTAAAAAGAAAACGACTCTGACACCGGCGATAAATTAAAAACCAACTCTGAATTATTTTTTTCAATAATTTCTGTATACCGTCGGATCATTCTAGTCATTAGGATAATTCTAGTACAATTTACCAATCTATGTGATAAATAAACTAATAATTTTTCAATATCTATCAATAAGTTATTACTACTAAACTACACTTTCGGCCCCGGCCCAAATCAAGTAAAATTGTCTCGTGTTCTCGGCTTACTTTTAAAGAATTGTATTTTTTCTTAATGACTTACTAAAAAAGCTATATCTGTGAAAGCACAACGTTAAATCAAATGAAACCTTTTGTGGTTGTTTGAAAAAATATTACTATTCAATTATGTATGGTATTATTGCTAGAATTTTTTGCTATGGAATGCCATATTACAATGTTTGCACATGTACTGAGTCTTACTCCATTTTTTGCTTGGCGCACACCTTGCAGGTTCGATTGGGCTTATTTATTTTTTCTTGCTGCTATTAGTAACAAAATATTTGAAAAAATGCTTTTTGGCATTCTTTTTTATAGAATATTTAAAGCTAAAGCTAAAACTGAAAATGAAATCAGTGACTGCACCATCGTGTAATCTTCAGAAGGAAAAATGGACGCATCAAATGCTTTATGATATCCTTAAATTTTGGTTGGTAAAATTAGTTATTATTTTTAATAAAAGTTATAATTAAAAGACTGATTTAGAATAATTTTAGTATCTGTTATTATACTGAGTCTTCTATACAAAATGTTGCTTGATACCACAAATATGACTCTTTTTTAAAGCATAGCACATCCCGGGACTCAACGCTCGGGTAGCTCATCACGTGAAAACACGGCTCCGGGATCCAACGTGTTAAAGTTATCATTAATTTTACTAAATACAGTCACTTTTTGTTTATTGACTCGATTTATTTTATTATTATAATATTTTTTCTGTTAATATGTATATAATTTAATATTTTTACATAATTCATTCACTCTATTTACATACTAGAACTTTTTAAACATAAATTCACGATTACTGCTAGGTCTCAAAACATTAATTAATTATTAAATATAATATTTTAAAAAGCCATAGTAGTGGTTTTGAAAAGCAATCAAAATATGTTATTAAATGTATTGAAAACTCGCGGTTAAATCAATCTCATAAGGAAATTTAGTACTGAATTGAATTATTTTTTTCTGTCTTGTACAAAACATTTTAGAAAATATAGTTTTTATATTTTCTACAAAAAATCTGCAAGAGAAATTCAGGAATTGTATTTGAGATCACAATGTCACTATTCTTTCATACTGAAGTTAGGAGGAAGTGCAGTATGCATGTCGATATGCATTTGATGTAATAAATGCAGGGAGGCATTGGCTAATGACATTACGTGATCGCCTATAATTGGATACGCGAAGAGATTTGATAGCCGAGTCCGCGACTTGTTTTATCGACTCTGAAGAGCTTCGGGTCTTAACTCATTGAAACCCGAGAAAATTTGTTACTTCCCAAAGACATATTATTTAAAATAATACACTCATGAGTCTGAAAAAAGTAAAATGTTTTTTGTATTTCAAAGAACTATTATTTCTCATAAAATATTTCGTACACACTTTTTAATATTTGTATATGATAAAATGTATTTTTATATGATTCCAGTTCAATACTTATCTTCACACGGAGATTCTACACGGAGTTCTTGATTGCTCCACTTCATACAATAACATATTAAATTGAACGCCTGAAGATGCCGAAAGGCGAAACCCGGGACGTTGGTGACAAAACTTGTGTGACTGTACATAATTTAAGCGATTCAAATTTAATATTGAAATTCCACTAACCACCTTCAGTCTAAATCTTAAATCATCCAATAACGTTTTCTAAGCATTTATTTTTCACTGAGTAGTCCTCGATTGTTTTCAAATATAAACATTGCGTCACAGATGGGTATAATAGAATGAAAATAAAATTACAGTACACCAAAAATTAAAGTCAATTATATTTTATTTAAACGGTTGACGCCTTTTTTGAAATTAATTCATACAAATGTCTGATAAATTTGACAGCTAACAACCTTAACATTAGATTTTTTATATATAAAACATGCAACAAAACTTTAATATAAACTAGATACGTCACTCGAGATCAACTCGAGGAGAAAACACAACACTCACACCCATGTACAAAATTGTAAATTTAAATTGTTTTTTTTATTTGGTGTTAAATTTGCAGACACTTGAAACAAGATCTATCTACCTGAATACTAATGTAAAGCTTTTAGCAATATACAACCAATGCCGAAAACACAGCGCGTAATCAACCTGTGTAAGAAATTTTTTACTACTATCTAACTCAGGTTGGCGTCTATTCTCAAAATAATTGAATTATTATTATCAGGTTATGTTAACTTCATCCTAAAAAAATAGTCAAATATAAATTTTCCAATGAAGTGAATGATAAATGGTTGAAAATGTAAAATATTGAAATTTAAACTTTTACTTGATATTGCAGTTTGACTGTGTCAACAATATTTTTACTTTGACTTTATACAGTATTGCAATATGTTAAAAGAGTTAGTTACTCAGAGATAGAAGCAAAATAATAATTCATATTAGTTTATTTGCACGAATCATTTATCTTAAGCTGACATGTTGTACGCCAATACCTTATAAAATCTTTTCAATACAAGTACACGACATTTGGTATCAAAGGATTGGTCGCAATGCAGTGATATGAATGATGAGTTATTCTTGATAGCGTGTATGAAATGCGCCTTGGCATCACCATAATTTATACAGTATTAAAAATTACGCACGAGAAAATGAAAGTTCGAGACAGATTGATTTATAAACTTTATTAAGCTCACCATGCCAACGTTCGACTTAATTAATTATGTAGCACTAAATAACCGATGTGTGTTAGTCACAATATAATTAAATGTTAATTGCAACATGTGCCAGAACGTGCGACCACTTCGATTCAATAATTACATCAATTGCGTTTAGTGCGATTTATTAATCGTCAGAGTTGAAATTAATCAGATGATAAGAAAAATCAATTAATTGCTGTTAATGTTATGCTGATTTTAAAAAACCTCCATTAATTTAACATTACAATGTTGGAGGTTTGAAAAATTTGGAAATTTTAAGAATAACAAGACCCGTTAGATTTACCATTATTTATTGAAAAATTTCAAGCATTTCGTATTTTGTATTATGTTTCGATTTTTTACCTTTTGCTTTCTTGAAAATAGTAGCATTTTAAATTTTTATAAGAATAAAGGCAATTCAATTATTCACGTTACACAGATAATGTCGTCTTTGCCATTATGATATTTGAGTTTTATCAAATAATTGATAATATAATAAATCCAATCAATTGTTATTCTAACATTCGGTATGGTATTTAACTCATTGTAAAAAAACAGGATATTTTTCATCGAAATAAAGAACATAATTGTAGATATGTTGACAATTTTTTTTTATTTGACTTATACATTACAATAATTTAACTAGTTAATTTGTTTTTACCATACTTACTAAGATACAAAACGATGTCTCCGTAATACGCATAAGTTGAGATTGTTATTTTATATTAATAATAATTAAGAAATAATTCTTTTTTTATGATAAATAATACGGTACCATAATTCTATTACTTTTTTCTGCTTAATAGTGTTAACAGAAGATTTCCCGAACGTAAAACGTGTATAAAATACTTTATTTTGCGCAACTAAGATTAATTTTGAATAAATTATAATTGTCATATAAATAAACGTCCTACCTGTCTCACGTCAGATTACTTTCAAAGACAATTTAATTTTTAAATATTTCAGTTATTAGTAAGTTATGCGACGTTGGCATTATTAATTATTATGTTTCAAGCAATAAATTAGTTAACCCTTTAAATGCCTGCATCACAAGTGTCGTGTATTAATTGCTGTTATTTCAGTAGTCGGGACTCAAAAATGTCGAAGCATGAAATGGGCGGGATGTACTAATGACATTTTGTTTGGCAGCGGATTCCATTCAAAACATAAGACATTCTTACGTAACACGTGAGCTCGCTCAATTTATATTGAGAAAGTATAATTTTCATACGTGACGGTTGTGTCGACAATGAATTTTAAAAGTTTTCAGCGTCCATCAATCTTAGAATATTTTTAGCATGTTGTTGGAGCGGAAAGGAAATTTAAATCCACAGAGAAGTACCTCCCTTATTCACCTCTGAGGATTTATGTCGATTTTATTTTTTTCGTTAATCATGAAAACCAAATAGAAGGGGTAAAAGCTTTGTTCAGTATTTGAACAAGTAATGGTTTTTGCGTAAAATTCTTGAGCTTTTTTGACATTTGATTTGGTAATAGAGTTAGGGCCAAATTCAAAAAAGGAAACGGGTTTTTCTACGAATAATTTTTATAGGAATTGCTATGTTATTAAATGAATAGTATTTTTGGAACAATAAATTCACAATTATTTAATTATAAATTTTAACTATACTATTTTTTTAGATGAAAATCTTATTTACTTATTTTGCATAATTGATATTTTTGAATTTTAATTTCGAAAATATGTTTGTTATGACATTGGCTTAATTTGAATTGTAATTAAAAAAATCAAATAAAATATGCTTTTTTACATAAAGTTACATTAAATTTTTTTATATTATTAAAGAACAATTTGTTTGCATAATAATACATAATTTTAAAATTCAAGCTGATTTCAAATATGATATTAAAGCAATAAGTAAGTACATATGGGAATTAAAAAAAATATATTATGTTTTATATATTTTTTTTGTGTTAGAAATTTCGAAAACAAAAATCTTATTTCGATTAAGTAAGTTATTTTCAATACGAAATTATATTCGTCATGTTTATTTTTTTTATGTAATAAGATCCATTGCAACAATGTGACAGCCGCCCACTCTTGCCAACCGAAATTGTTCCAAGTATCAAAAGTCATCCGTGCTTTCTGATTGTAGCGTTTTATTTACAGAGAGCAATAAATCCTGTGCCATTTTGTTCCATCACGAGACGCCAGAGCACTTTTCAGTGAGATGAAGTGAGGGTGTAATAACAGTGCGAGATATAAATTAGAGTCCGTGAAGGTTATTTATGGGCCACTGGAAAGGTTGGACGACTGTACTCTGGCTTAGACATAGGCGGTTCGCGGAGACTGCAGTTACATTTATACAGAATACCGTCGCTTTGATTATATTAATAAAATGTTAATTATTATCATACTATCAATAATAAAAATGTTTTATTATTTTTATTATAATGCCATTCCACCAAGTATTGACAGTGAACACCTTAAAAGTGATACTATCAATACTTCTCTAGACATGCATTCGAAAATTCATTGATATTTTTTTTTGATAAACTCATTTAATAACTGCATTTATTTGTAGTGTAATGCACCTGTAACATTCTCTCAACATGTAACATTCTCTCATCAGTGTTGTACATAAAGATAGAGAGATAAATCAAGGATTCTGATCATCTAAAAATATGGAATTATAATAAGTACTTATAATAATTATAATCTTACTTAATTCCACAAATGGCCATCGATTGCTTGATCAAATGAGTTAAAATTTCCTTTGAATCTATATGGCAGCAAAATGATTTAAACGACTTTTGATTAAAATCATTTTATATAATAACATTGGAATTAATTTTTATTTCTATTCATAAACATGATATTAATTAAGTTAAACGTAAATTAATATTTATATTTAGTAAACTTATATTATATCAGCTGCGATGTTACTTAACATTTTTATTTCAATATAAAGTTCAAATTTATAACTTTATTATTACACCGGTTCTATATTGATATGTTCTTATAGTTCTTAATTAATTTTGTTTGGGACATATAATTAATTAATTATATATGTTGTTAACAATGCGTACTAAAAACAAATAAAGTCCAATTTTAATCGTCAAATATTTGTAGTTTGACTTTATTAGTTTTTATTTGTCTGGTCAGTATTTAAATAAATTTATATTAAATAATTTTATTTTTGATCTGTTACTGATACATAACTAAGCGACTTTTAAGGTGTTTACTGTCAATACTTGGTGGAAAGGCATTATAATAAAAATAATAAAAGATTTTTAGTACTTTTTCCACATAAAATTTAGATCAGGACCGGTTTCGCTCCTGATCAGTTGATAATGCTCACGATGAGCGAAACCGGTCCTGATCTAATAAATTTTATGTGGAAAAAGTACTAAAAATCTTTTATTATTTTTATTACATAACTAAGCCTTACCTAAACAAACTTATTAAAATTTTCTCAATCACAGATATCGACTAAATTTAAAAGAAATATAGAGCTTTTATGATTATACTGACCAAATATTATATTTATACTGGCCATTCTTTGGGACAGTATCTTTTTTAAAAATTTAGAGGAACGGAAGAGTTTCCTATTCTTAGTTGTATTTTATTACTCGCTACAAAGTTGCATTACTGTTATTTAACTGATTCTAAAACAGCTCTTATCAAAATGTAGACGTTTATGATATCGCTATTTCCTGAGAAAGATATCTGCACTGTCTTCACCCAATGGTTTCGATGCACTTTTCAATCTCAAACACAGAGCAAGTCACGACTAGAGGCAGTCAGTGTATCTGTAAGCTAACACCGCCTTCATCTTTGGCGTGTCTCGTAAACAATTATAAGCGAGACCATTACTATCTAGTCTAGGGATGCCCATCGCTACAACTATCATGGCAACTTCATTGCATTTATAATGGAAACAATACGAGCAAATATTATATGACCTTAAATATGCGAAAACTGATTTTTGTGCACATCGTAAGCTAGACGTATTATTTTTAAATATTTTATATATGGCGAAACTATATTTTGCCAATATTTTGATACAAATAAGCGTCATTTAATGTATACACCTTCCTTGCATTGGCTTATTGGAGTGATTATTGATATATTGTCTAAGTCACGGGTGGGGAACCTTTTCATTTGATAAGGCCACATTTATTTATCTGATTCAACATAATGCCCCAGTAAAGAAAACGTTGACACTCCCCCTTTTTTCAACTGTCAAACAAATAATGGGTTGAGAACGATATTTTTTCAAACGCTTGTTTTTGATCAAAGTGAATATTTTGATCAAATCAAAAGGCCGCATCACAGAAGCCAAGAGGCCGCAGGTTCCCCACCACTGTTCTAGGTTATATATTTGTCTAAGTTAACAATAGTCATGTACTCAATAAAATATTTTTCACTCTCTCAAAATAGTTGAAGATTCATAATAGACCAGCTTACGAACTCTAAATTAACATTTAATGAAAACACTTATTAGTGGTCATTAAGGAAAGTTGTAACTGGCTGAGTCACGTACTCCAAAAGCCTCCGTAGAGCGTCCATCCTGCTTGCGTCTTTTTCCGACCGGTGTTATTTCGACGTCCTGAACGACCGTTGAGTGTATTCGGTAAAAATGAGTGATGCTGGCATATCATCTGAGGAAACAAAGCAATTGGAGAGTGACAAGAAATCACGGAGACGCCAAGTGGTGGCCTTATGATCTAAATATATTGTAGGACGAATATAAATGGTCCAAGAAAAATATATCACACGCGTGATTTATGGGATTTTACTGTCTCTTATTAATTTATTGAAGGCTTTTTGTATTTTTATAAGAACAAAATTTCTTTTGTGGTATTTAAGAAAACAAAATATGTTGTAATATTCTAAGCGTTTTTGAGTATCGTTAAAGTGAAGTAACCTCATTCAATACACATTGCTATAATGATATATCCGTAAAAAAAAAAGTATCCAATCCGCCAAAACACCAAATAAGAAGTGGTTGTATTTAAACGTCCAAGAAAAAGTTTTACTATTTTACTAGTTGGCTCACTTTACCTCTCTTTTTCTAAAAAATTATACAAATACACTATCGATAATATAAAAATATGACAGATTAAAATAACAAAGTATTTTAGCTCTACAGTTTTTAATAATTTTATTCGTTGATAGCTATTTCGGCTTACGCCATCGTCAGAACTAGTTCTAGAAATAGTTCTGACGATGGCGTAAGCCGAAATAGCTATCAACGAATAAAATTATTAAAAACTGTAGAGCTAGAATACTTTGTTATTTTAATCTGTTATAAATGGAGTTCTACCAAGTAAATGCCAAATCAATTAATAAAAATATGATTTTAAAATTTGTTCAAGAGTAAGAAAAAATATTAACAGCTTTTAAAATAAAAGTTTTCGTGTATGTCAGAGTTCTATTCGTTGGTTTTTTAACAATTTTACTGCCATGCAGAAACGGTTTGTAATACTTTTGTTTTCAGTCAAAATTATATATGTAATCGCTGCATTTGCGTTGCTATCCCTCGCGTAGCGTTTTTGAGTGCCAAGTTTATGTTGGTATACGCCGTGTTTACCGGTAGATCGACCCGTAGACAGATCTTCCACCGATAATATTTCCCCGGAGTAGTAACTTTTGGTTGCGCGATTCTCATATTTACACATTAAACGTAAGAAAGATTGCAGTTTGGCCACTTACCGACTGATTATGTTCCTGCTAAGTGGCTGCCACAGGCGCAGGTCATCTAGCCATACATGCACGTGCTTTAATGCATTTTATGTTGTGCGTACACTATTGATCTATAAGGTCATGATGAAAATTTATACTTGCCTACTCATTTTACAATATTCGTGATCATGGCCTTTTGCCATTCATTTGAATGTTACTTAATAACTTACAAATTGCCTTTGCACTAAACGCCTACCGTCACAAGTTACAATCTTAAATAGATAAAAGAAACATGTTTGAAAATTTAGTGCAAAATTGTATAGACGACCCTTGATAAAATCGCCGTTCTTAGATCTTGACGCCCAATCTGGCTATCCTTGCCAATTATGAATAATTGCGAATAATTATTATTTAATACCAAGCAACATTTGCGAATTAAGCACATAAAAAGATCAAACAATCCCATAAAAAAGTATATGGATTATATAATATGAGCCATTTTGAGGCCCCAACCGTGCGCCTCTTGCTTATAGGGTAATCTACCACTTCTTAGCAATTGTATCGATTGCGTGGACATAACCTCAATTAAACAATACCAGAGTTGGTAGAACGAAGGCGATGGTATGTTTGGTATTTGATAGTTTGCAAAAGACTTCTTACATGTCTACACTATTATAACTAATCAAACCTCTTTAAAACCATGATAAAGAAATGATAATAAGTCATGTTTTTACACTTTCTCCATCGTCACATTTCGTAACAAAATATTTGTCTTACTTTGTGTCTAAATGACGTCACATGTTTGCATACCTCCCCTATTTTCAAGCAGGATCGATTTAATTCAAAAAAATAAGAAGTATTTTCATTTTGTTTCGTCCATTAACCACTTTCCCATTTATTCACAAATCATTACAATTTTAATAGATCGTAACGTAACGATTACATATAGTGTAACAAGTGAAAGATGGAATTCGAAAATGACTATTTGTAAGCTAATCGCCAACGCTACGTTCCATTTTTAATGATCGGATAAGCAGGAGGAGTATGTAACATTACATAAATCTTTACCCCATCATTTAACTAAAAACTTGTGTTACAAAGCTTATAATATATTCCAGCCAGATAACATTTCGGTAAAAATTCTCTCACGACAGGCAGATTCTGTAAGACTTGGCCAAGTTCCATAAAACGTGTTTGTACGGAACTTATCTATGAAATTGATATCAAAACGATATTATATTTCTTACTAGTATGTATTATATTTAAAACATAGATTTTCAGTTGATACGAGGTAATTGTACTTATTAGGACTTATTATTACAGTGTTTCTGTCACTGAGTAATGGTTGTAATGAATAGTTCCAACGAACTTAAGTTGACCCGACCTGATAAATTGGATCGTCGCCATTCGTCAACGTCAATGATTGACGTGCACGTCAATGTATATAAGTTGGTACCACACCAGCAAGCACGGTCACATTTATCGCGTAATTCAACACCACGGTAATAATAGCTTAAGTACTAGAAGTTTTCCTGGTATCAAGACAATTCGCCTCTAAGAAACAATTATATTCACTTACAACGTAAATATATCAGCGTAATTCCGAAGTTCTCAATCCTGTACCCGCGGGTGTATATACGCATGTGGAGTCATGGTCATGCGCTGGCTACAAAGTATTAAATAACGGAACAATACAAATTTATTAATATTCTATTTTTTTAAATATTGTTTTTTTTATCCATGTCTGCTCCCAATGTAGAACATATGGCCTCTTAATGTAGGTAACTCAACATATTTTTTTCTACGAGAACGGTTTGATACTCAACCTCTCTTATTCAAAGAGAGTAGTAGGGATAGAAGGATGAGGCTAGGGCAGGATTAGTGGTTAACTAATCGCTCTCGCTACAGTCAATTATTAAAGGATAGGGAAGGGTGGGAGGGAATTTTTAGACATCGCAAACACCCATGCCTTCGAACAGAAATTGATAAACCGATAAAATGCTGTTCATACTGGGACTCGAACCAGTGAAGTCCGGCGCGGAAACCCAACATGCTAACCGCTACGTCATAGTACCCGACATATTGTTTACTAAAACCTAATATTTGCTATACGAAGAGAGTTTAATTCCACACTCAGTAGTTATTTTTTAATAATATAGTAAATCTAGCTCATATTACTTAAATCTTGTTCTTTTAGAAACTCGAAGTTCGCTCGCTACGCTATCTTCAAATGAACCCGTTACCGCAATACTGCTAAGTGCCCTTGATATGATTTTATTGATGAATAATTTATTTGTATATTGTCAGAGTAGATCGTCAATGATAAACGCACAATGCAAATAAACAAATCCTCGTTGAAGTCAATGGATTTTATTTCGAAGAAATGAATGTCTGTACTGACTGCTTAAAATAATTTTATAATCTAAAATATAAATTAGAGCAATAATATAACCACTAGTCCGGTCCAAGCCATATCCTTCTATCCGTACACAAAAAAAGAAAAGGTTGGGCAACTGCGTTACATACAGTGCTCGAAGAGAATTTCAGTTGATATGAAATCCATTAAAAGTTTATATTCTTCACACTGTGATCGAAAATGGCGTTAAAAACACAATGATATCTGATTTGAAGTCAAGTGTGTTTTTTTTATCTATGAAAATTAGCATACCAATATTTTTCTGAAATGACCGAGGTGAACTGTTTATGTCCCGATTTTCTCTATTGTATGTGTGTGTCCTTCACGTCACGTGACCAAGCAGCTGTCGCCAGTGATGGATCCGCGGCCCTTTCAACTCCCTTCCGCCCCGCTTCCGCGCCCTGGTGTCCGCGGCGTCTCCGCCCGACCTCTTTGCAGCCGACATAATTCACACATTTCACTCCGCTCAGTCATTGTCACCTCGAGTTGACTGCTGTTGTGCATTATCACCCACGACACTGCTAGATGAATCTTAAAACATATTTCTTGAGTGCTACTGCACTAGTCAAGGACGCTTACGGCACTGGCTTCAAACTCATCTGCGACAAAATCCATTTTTGGCAGTTTTTAAAAATGAAATTGGATCTTGGATAAGCCTCGCTGAAAATCATTATCAACTTATTTTTTCTCAACAAAACCACGAATTAAATAAGGAAATTCTCATTTACCAAACGTAAAAATAAAAATGTAAGAAAATAGTAGATCAAAAAAAATGTTTAAAATTCTAACACTTATAAAATAAATATTTATCATAGCTTTATGGAGTTGTTGAACGAGAACTTACTGTCAGTCAATTACTCAACTTATTTTTTTTATAATTTAGTGGTAGAAAAATGGGTTTACAAAAGGACTCTTTCGTTTATAGCAGTGTTTCTTTACTTGGGTGCGAGAAAGTATTTCCGGTGGTGCAGAAAAAGTTTATATTCTGACATATTTAAAAAAGTTGTATAAAAAATGTTGTAGTGTTTTCAAACCATTCGAGATTTTCATCACTGCATATTTACAGTATTTTTTTTTTAACCATGTCCGCTCCCAATGTGGAGCATATGGACTCCTAATGGAGTTTATCTCAACAGAAGTGTTTCTACGAGAACTGCTTGTTACTCAGTTGCTCAACCTCTCTTTTTCCAAAGAGAGTGAGGATAGAAGGATAGGGCTAAGACAGGATTAGTTAGTGGTAAGCTAATCGCTCTCAATACGCCCCAATACGTTCATAGGATAGGATGGGTGAGAGGGAGGAATTCAAGACATCACATACATCCATGCCTTCGAACAGAAATTCATAAATCGATTGAAAAATCAATTTATAAAACTGTCCGTACCGGGATTTGAACCCGGGCCCTCCGTAGCCAAAGCCGACAACGTTGACCACTCGACCACACAGGCGGCAAATTATTTATATATTTAAAAAAATAATAATACATTTTTAAGTATGTAAAGGCTCACGGAGATGCAGGTTACAAAAACAGCCGCTGGCATATAGCTAAAGTTCAAATGTGATTTTACGATTGGGCAAGTGGCGTGAAACTTATGACGTTTGATACAAGTGTTATTTTGTATATATAAATAATTTTATACGTAGTAGAGTACAGTTCAAGTATATAAACGTTTACTTATTGTCTATACTCTATAGAACCGTCAAAAATCTGACACAAAAGTTTTTGTGTGAGAATTTGATGCATGTAAAAACATTAAAAACATTAACCCCTGTTTACTAATGTCAACCCACCTTCTCGACAGTATCAATATCTTTCAGATTACGTTTTACATAGTTCTTGGGAGAAGCGAGCAACAAATGCCAGTTGATGCAAGGAACAAGTCGTCGCGCGGTAATGTGAGTGCATTAATTTCACATTGTGAGCAACCGCAGCTCGTCGGATTCGCTCATAAATAATATTGCGATGATGAAAAGGCAGATGCCATCTTGTGCTATTCCCTCTGTTCGGGGATCATAACACGGCATTTCTTTTATGCAAACATACTCTTCTACAAAGCTTATTCAAAACATATTTTTATCTCATCTTTTACCTATAATAATCGTTGACTTTGTGTTCTTGTCATGCTGTTTATTAAACGTATGCACACTGTATAATCCGTGAAAAAGTAATTTTAATCTACTATTCAGTAGGTATTTTATTTTTCATCTGCCATTTTCGAAGGATTTGAAACTTGTATTTAAAGAAGTGTATTTATGTACGTTTAAAGTACTACTGTCTTCTGAGTGTCAATTACTATAATATAACTTTGGTTTCGTAAGTTTTACCCAATCCTTTTTATCTTGTTTTTTGAGATCGTCAGGTTTTCTTTGACATCTATAAACGCCAGTGTCACAATTCAACGACATTCATATTGCCTTGTAAACAAATTTATGTATTTGTATACGATGGTAAGTCTATGTCGCTCTGTGTTATAATATGTACTTAAAATGACATTTTGAGATGATTTTAAAGACGTTTATGATTTAAAATTTTTAATACTTTTTTCGAATTGTACAGTTAAATTCATGTGTACTAAGTAATCACAAAGTTTTTTATTGAAAGTAAAAATATTTTTTATAGCCGACTGCTTTCTTTTTATACAATGATATTTTTTGAATAATTTAAGTAAGTTAGTAGATTAACATTAATGTCAAATGATGTTTTCAAATAAAGTGACAAAATAACAAGTTGTCTTCACGAAAGATTAATAATCTTATAGGCTAATATTTTTTTTCGATTATTCTACACATAATAATATCTTACGTATTTTATTAAAAAAATCAACGTTTATTTTATTTTTTGAGTACTTTATATATTTTATTACATGAAAACAACAGTGAGACAAGTAAAAATCACTAGTTCGAGATAATTAAACATTAATGTTTGTTCATACTTTTAAAACTGGTAATGATGGTTTATATCTCACTGATTCATCAAAATTGAAAAACAATATTAATAAACGTAACAGTCGGATATTGCTTATAAATAAGACAATTAGTTTATGTAAAAAAAAGTTTCAGCGCTTCATTGTGTTTCACTCTCAGCAATCTTTTAGCATAAACATATATCTCAAATTAGACTTCTTTCATTTTGTCTCACTGTTGTTTTCGTAGCGAGTAAAAAAAATACTGGCTATTCAATGTTCAATAAAATTATTTCAATATCATTTTCAACGTTTCTGATTCAATAGAACAGATCTAGTATACGAAACTAACAAAAAGTAATTAATTAACTGGCTATTATGATCACCCGTTTAGATTGTTTCATAAATCAAAAGTGCAACACAGTCCATACAATAAAAACAAAATATATTCAAACAAGCTTAGCGCTATCCCTTTTACTCTCTATTTAATACAACATGGCCCAGGAGCACTGCTCCGTCATATAATTTGATATCAAGCTTAATAATTTTTTCTTTTGTTCAGTTTTGTATCGTTATATTTTATTTAAATAAAAAATTAGCAACTGCTTAAAATTTATAAGCTTATTTCCTGCGTAAAATTAAATATATATTAAAAATTATGTTATTTTAAATTTCACATTTGTTTTTGATACCTGAGAATATTAACATATACGTCAAGTGAAATAACAAAGTGATTTGTTTTATTTTAAAATAGTTTATATATGTATCCAGTACTTTTATGAACATTAACTTCTTTTTGTGTCATGTTGGTTATCATTTTTTGCATAGAAAACTATTACCAATACAGCTTTATGGAAAATGAATGAATTTTATGTGACATATGGGTCCAATAGAAGTGAAGTGTGACAAGTGGTATTTTAGAAAAAAAGGAGATGCGGTGTAATATTCTAAACGTATTAGAGTATCGTAAAAGTGAAGTAACCCCAGTTAATTAATACACATTGCAAAAGTGTTATCTACGTAAAAAAAAAATTAAATCAACCAAAACACCAAGTGAAGTCGTTATTGTACAAGTTGGCTCACTTCATCTCTCGAAGGCTCATATTCACAATATTGTTGCATCGCCACTTAAAAAAAAGAATATTTTGAGTTGTTCACAATCAATGTTGTGAAAAACACAATCAAATTATTTTTCGTCCGGTGAAGAATCAGTAAATAATATTTATGATGTAAAAAGTAAAAAAATATTAAAAATGATGAAAATTTATGTGAATTATAAAATAGTGCCGAAATATGTGCCACTGAAAACAACAATATTGGCTTTGGTCGAAAGTTCTGATTCTCTCTGTACATTACTTTAGTTTGCTATGTCGCCGTTCGTAGCGCTGACTGCACATCCGCTCACAAAGGTAAATTCTAATTTTCAGCTCGATATATTCAACACATTGGCAAAAAAGCTTTGAAGCTTCCCTCATTAAGGAGATAGCGGTGGTTGCCAAATTTGTACCATTACTCTTTAGTATAGCATAACGTTTTTTCAGCTGCAGTGAGCTTCATTTTGACTTTGTTTTTGAATCTATGTATGTTTCTATGTTCCACAAATTATTAATCAAAAGTATTAAAGCATTTAAATTGTGATATCTTGATGCATGTAAGTATATTGAATTTACTGATTCAGTGAGAAACAGCTTAAAACCCTCCAGAGACGAGAGCTTTTTTCCGATAAAAAAATATTTTCTAAGCCATATTAAAGTCACGGATAACTTTTATTCCTATCCAAAATTTTTAAAAAAACGCAAAGTCGTTGTATAGAAACCCCGCATGACTATATGGTCATGTCCATCCTTTTATTACCGTGTAATATTGAGTACGGACAGTAGTAAGGACAAAAGTGACCGTATGGGCTCGCAAACATTCGGGGTTGAAATATAGCTAAACGTGATTTTTTTTAAAAATATTTACAATTTGACCTCTTTAGATCAACATAATTTCAATATGAGCAAAATAACTGTAAATAATTTGATGTTTTTATAAAAAAAATACTAACAGTTTCAAAAAGTAAATTAAAAAAAACGGAAATTCAAAAAATCACATGTGCTTTTTGAGGCCGTTTCGGTCCCCACGGCTGATGACTCACTGTAGTCTGTACCCTTCTTAACCAAATATGAACGAAAGCAACGATATTCAGGTAGAAAAAAGGATGAATAGTGGGATCAATAGACAACGGTGTTTACTGTGACCATATGGTGACGCTCGTCCTTGGAGGGTTAAATCAGTAGTCCTCAACCTGGTTCGTACCACCTTCTAGTGGGTGATTTTTGTATATTATGACTAAACAGAGAAATTATCTGTAAATCACTCAAAGAAGTCTCCTTGTTTGTTCCTAAAAAAATACACCTATTTTTATTCATAGAAATAATTCGTAAAATATTTAAGTTTTATTTGCTATAACGTTTTAAGGATTTTTCCCAACAATGTTAGGGATTTTATGACCAAGCTAGATATCCCAAAAAAATCCTCACACTGATTTAGAAATTTATTAAATAAATTATACGATTTTGTGAAAGTTTAGACCAGCTGAGAAAAATCTCACTTATATTAACAAGAATGTCCCAATTTATGCAATTTCTTTTAAATTTGGCTTAATTAATTTAAGATTTTCCATTTAGCATTTTAAGCCAACGATTAAAAAAACAATTTTAGATATTTTCAAAATTTAGGTCAGGTTTGGTTTTTAGAATTTTCCGACAGTGTTTTGAAGATTTTCCGACTAAAGTTTTTATTTTAGGTGGGAACTGAGAATTTCCCAACACGGATGTGTTAATTTATTTAAGATTTTGTCAAAGCTTTGAATTACCCTTTCACTGGATTGAATCACGGTGATGTTTTTGGTCGGTAAGAAAATTTTCCCATAAATTTACAAAAGTGGGCGATAAGTATAACAAGCTTGCGACTAGGGTATCCAATCCCGAAGCCTTTTTCCAATCCCGGGATTTCGGGATTGATTTATTTTGAATCCCGGGAACCCGGGATTGAGATTTTCTCACCGAGGAATTTGAAATCCTCAATTTGGTATACTTTTTCCCAGAATCTCACAGAAACTCGTTTTTTTTTTTTTTTAGCTCACCGAGGAATTTGAAATCTCTGATTTGGTATACTTTTTCCCAGAATCTCACGAAAACTCGTTTTTTTTTTTTTAGCTCACCGAGGGATTTGAAATCCCCGATTTAATATACTTTTTCCCAGAATCTCAAAGAAACTCGTTTTTTTTTTTAGCTCACCGAGGAATTTCAAATCTTCAATTTGCCAATTTCGTGTAAATTTCGAGAATTTGCTCAAAATTTCTCAATCCCGAAATCCCGGGATCGCGGCCATCTCAATCCCGGAATTTCGGAAATCAGAAAATTGAACGGGATCCCGGGATTGGATGCCCTACTTGCGACCAATGGTTCAAATAAAATCTATTTGGATAATTTGTTTTACAAGAATTTAAATAACTTTTTTTTTACTTTGAAAAAGTGATTTTCTACCACTTCACTAAACCAAGAAAAAAAAGACATCTAACCGTCATAAAAATAGAAAGATGTTTTAATAAAAAAAAATTCCCAATTAAACTGTACTGTCTGGGAGTAGTTTTTTTAAAAGCAAAAAGTGTTTTCAAATGAATGAAAAAGTACAATTGAACATGTTTAGTTTGTATTCGTAATAATATAACGAAGCACAATCTATTTATTTGCAGTTTTTTGCCAGCTATTTTCAGACTGATAAAGTGAAAAAATATTACTGACCATATATAGCCTCATGATCTACTTTTGTGATGATAGGGTTCTATGCGGAGTATGTATTCAAGATGTTCTAGTACACATATTTATTCGTCACTTAAGAATTTTTTCATTACCCATTCAAAATTAATTATCATAAAATACTTAATTACAATCAACTTTACACTTGATAATTATTTATTACAAAATTCCAATCTTAAAAATAAAATAAATTTCTTTGAAACCATGAACTGCAATTCGATATATCACTTCATAAAAAAGACAGATATTTATTACAATGTAGTGAAAAAAATACTCTTTGCACCTATAAATAATATGTTTTTCGAGAATTTTCGACATGAATAATTGACAAACGGCTTGAGTCTGTCCTGCACTGTTAATTCGCGTACCTTTTGACTTGGATGAGAAGAGTTATGGGATTAAGAAAACAGCTCTCTAGTGAACAGATAATGTCGCAGGGTTGATCAATCATTCTGTCTGTCACATCGCTGGCTGGTTGTTGTGTACATATTTTTTAATTCTTTTCCACCATTTTAGGGTTTTATCGTAAATTTCTTTATCAATGATAGACGCAACATTTGTTTGTTGTGTTATCTAAAAAGTTTTGTAATTTTTCTCGTCTTCATTTAAATTTCTAAGTTAAAGTTTGAAAATAAATAACAAATAAATTGGCACCATTAAATGTATAAAAAATGAAATAATTGTGAGTTAAAACTATGTAACAGCATATTGTATAAAAAGATTTTTCTTACTAATTTTGTGCAAGCAAACTTACAAAAAACAAAAAACAACAATTAATGATGTGTATTATTTGTACGTCTTGATTTCTTGCACATATTCCGATATATTTACAGCTCAAGTATTTATTTAGTCGTGATAAAAACATCGTTAATTTTCTACTTTTAAAATATAATTAATTATGACAATGACGGAAACAAACAAGTTCAATTAACACTACTAACTTAAAACAATTATTTATATTCTTTTCAACGTATTCAGATTAATTAATGGTTACTTTATTTTGAACTGAATGAATAAAAAATATATATTTTAATCTTGTGTGTACAATGAATGTAAGTATGTATGTAATGAAGATCACAAAACGATATTACATTAAATTTTAGCTCTGTAAGGAAAGTTTGAAAGTATAATACTTTTAACCTTTCCCTGGTTATAATGGCGCTTCACTTAATTTTGGTGTCTCATTGTGTGACAACTTAACATTTCTTAATTTCGTATGAAACATTTTTAATTGTCGCTATATGTGCAGTGTCACAATTGTTACCGTCGTTGTGACATCCGGTGAGGCGGTAGTGGCGCGCCGCGACGGCTCATCTGGCGTCTTCGCCACTAAGTGACAGACTGAGTGACGCGGTATTGTTCCAAGTGGCAGCCATCATTGTTTGCGAAGACGCTGCGCTTATGAGGCGACAGACGCCGCGACGCCGCGGATGCCGGCGAGCATCGCAACTCGCAACACATCGCCCTGGCCATAGAGCCTTCCCTCACTGTGTCGTTCAACGTCATCTTAGTTGCAGTGATGGTAAATCTATGACAAATTAATCGGGCTTCCAGCGGCATAGCTTACTCACCAAACATGTATGCTTAGCGCAATGATAATGTTTCATCTAATTTTAGGATATTAACATAATATATTCCGATAGTATTCGTTTGTATTTGTTCGCTAAGATAAATGTTTGTGGTCCACGAAAATTTTGTAATAAATTATTATTAACAATTCAAATACACAGTTTATCATTTATATCGGATACTAGATTAAAATTTTTAAATATTTAAAGACCGAAATTAGTTACACTTAGCAGTTAATAAATTTTATTCGAATGACTGTTTTTGAATAATTCTCTTAGTTAATTACGCATTGTTAGTTGATTTGAATTCATTAAAAATATATGTATTTAATGTTATTAACGGTACAGAACATTTTAACGTTCAAAATACCAAGAGTGTACTAATTTTTGAATCGACCAAAATATTGTCCTTTTGATAATCTTTTTAGAGAAAAAAAATACTAATAAAATGTATGATAATTTCTGTTTGAATTCTTTTCTGTTCTTCAACCATTAAACTTGAATCTACTTCAAGTAGAAGTGAAAATATGTTTTTATTTTGTGAAATATTTTTATAAACATAATATTCGAAAAAGTATGTGTTAAAAAATTATTACATGATATTTTGCTGTCTAATTGAACAGGCGTTATTATACATTTACATGTATATTCCATAATCATTAAAATTCAGATTAACGCATGAAAACCGGCGGAAAACTTATCATAAACCCATTCTACAAATTCCACGGCCAAGCGTTAATGACGTTTCAACAAAACTGTGTTTACGTAAGAGACCAAATTACGCGTTGTTGTAATTGCAGTGATATTTTATGACAACTGTTTGTGAGGGATACTCAACTAAAAAGCAGATTATTTCCAGGACCGAAATAGAGCCTTCATACACAAAACTTTCGCATCAAAAAGAAAAGTGTTTGTTGAATTGTTTTTCATGAAATAATTTTATAAAAATTCTCTTTTTTTAAAATAAATTTTACAATTTCACTAGTAACTATCATTAATTTTTTTTTATGTTGAACCATAACGTCAGTGAAAATGTAATTTTACTTTTAATATGCTCTCGCTGTAAAATACTGTTTTAATTTATCGAACCGAAAATAATAGGTAGCTTACTTCTTTTGTATACTATTCAAATTATTTTAAACGTTTTAAGCTGACCCGGCTGAATCAGTAAAAAATTATCACTCGTTGAAAGAAAATTTTATAAAATTGTAAAAACTCAATATTTTTAAATTGTGTCAAAAAGAGCAATTCAGCGACGAATAGAATGTTTTAATAATTTAAATACTATTAGAGTTAAGCTTTATGGTTTGATGCTATCCAACATAGGAAAGCATGGGAACATCACCAAGTAAACGTTTTGAATTTTCTGTTTTGCAGAACTTTGCATGTCTTAAATATCAATAATTTTGAAATAACGTTCAGGTTGAATTAAAACACCTTGTATAAAACAATATTTTTGGTTATGTTATGTCAATTGTTTAAATATTATTAAACAACATATACCTAATCCATTTTTATATTTCGAATTTATATTTGCAGTTTACAAAATGGCGTTCGAAATTCTATAGCTGACTCTGTTGACAAACAACACATGAGCTATTGTAACTCACAGAGAAGTACTAACGCGTGAGTGAGTAACTCACGAGCTGCTGTAACTCCCTTTAAACGCGGATTGTTTTCGGTAAATTGTTTGTGCTTCAACGTATATTGTTATTGTGATTCAAAGCATCATCTTTTGTACATTATATTGTGGCTCGCTTTACGCCGCGTTTGCCTCTGATTGTTGATCTTTCAACTATTTACACGTTCGTTACATGAAGTTCATTACGGCATTTTGAATATTAAATCCAAATGAGTAAGTTATTATTAGTTAGTTATTGAGTAAGTTAGTTTATTCGGTCTTAACATTGATTATTTTTGTTTATTATTGATGCATTTAGATTCATTTGGCATACTTAATTCAAAAATTGAGTTTTAATTCTTAGTACTACAAATGCTCGAATTATACGAATAAAATTGCTTGCACTTGTAGTAAAATTATCCGAAATTTAACAGTCAATCGCATTAAGAAATGTACTATTTGACTTGACGAAAATGACATTCTTAGGTTTGTATGATAGTGAAAATAATGATAGATATTTATGCGAACATTTAACTAGTCATTCTAAAATACGCATACATTTTAAAGTCATTGTAAGGTATACGTTTGAGTGTTCAAACCTTTGGCAACTCGGCTAAGTATAGGATAGGAAAAATGCGTCATATTTTTGATAATATCGTAGCTACAAAAAATAGTTCAACACACATAGTGCATGCTTTTTTTTTGGTTGATTATGAAATTTATCTTGTATAATTAATCTGAATCGACATTTAACAGAGTTTATGTTTTGGTTTTTGTAAATAAACTTTTTTATAAAAACACAAACCAAAGGATATCCGTTTCTCGGATTCAATAGGTGTTCTGCTGTTGTAGGACAGAGCATGCAGGAAAGGCAATGGATACGAATTTATTACTTCTATCGTAGGCTCGTCGTAGACACCTAGCTTCGGCAGATTCCAACTTCCCAACCGTGTGTTTAATGCTGCAGGTCTATCCTGTTTGCATACAATGACTCAGGAGTAAACAACTACCATCAAAAGCAATTTATACAATATATAATAATAGCTAATTGAGGAGCAAACATTAGAAAAGTGATTTGTCACACAAATACAGAGCTTGGAAAATGATGATTTGCTTGAATATGTCAACTTATGATTTAATTTTTATATGAGAAAAACCTTTTTTGACGACTTATTTTGATTTCCATTCATAGATTTTATTATGGACCGTCAGAACTTATATTAAATGGCATTTTTAAAAAATTGTGACAAATCGTTTTTTTTTTTTTAAATAATTGACTTTACAGCTTACGCCAAGGCGTCAAATATTTTGAAGTTGAAAGATCATACGAGATATACTCGATGAGAATTTTTGTAAGTCACATGGGATTAACTCAAGGAGAATTAACTTCACAAACACCCATGTCTTAAATCTCAAATTAAAATTTAAAAAATCCAATTTGACATTGACCTTACCGGGAATCGAACCCAGACTCACCTGATTGGTAGAGCAAGCTCTAACCAACTAGACCACAGCGGGCAGCAATTTTTTAATGTTTGCTCATCGTATGTATATATTGTCAACTATCTTCTCTCCCGGAGTTAAGTATATGGACGTATAATGGGTGTATGATCAAAAGATTTTTTTACTAGAATAAAAAAAATACTAGGATAAAATTCAGTTTACCATTTTTCTACTATCTATTCACATAGGTGAATTTTAAAACGATTTTTTTTATTGTTTTTTTAAATCAATTGATTGATTTGGTGAATGATATTTTAGTGTTTTTCGATAGATTCGGCTTAAGATTTGTAGAAGGTATTTTTTATATGTTACGATAGTTTATCTGAAGATGCTTCTTAAGGAGACGATACACGTGTCACAATCCGTATAATAACCAAGTTATTTAATTTTTTATGTTACAGTGACTTGCTCATTAAGGCGTAGAAATAACGATCAAGTAACTAATCGACAGTTCCTTATTTCATCTTTTTATCTATGACGCTTAGCAACTCGATTTCAATTTTTATCGTCAAAATAAATTTTTGCGAAATCTCAAGAAGCTCTATTTTCTATATGTCGGAGTCGGAACGGAAAAAGCGTGCATGACAATTATAGAGTTGTTTTTGCATTATTTATTAATTTGGTTTAGTTGCCAATCCCTGTGGTGAATGCAATTGCACATGTCCCAATGACTCTCAGCATCGCTCGATGTCCCATTGCGTGAAGTGTATTACCAACTCCTAGCTGGAATGTTTTTATCCCTCTTGCATTATGCAGCGGCGATGTTAATGAGACACACAATACGGCGGTGCAGGTGCATTCGTTTGCGCCGGCTGGCAGATTTAAATGCAGCCCTGATTGAGGACGCCTCTTAAGCGACACGGATTCGAATCTCTGACGCGCTGCAGCGTAAAGATGCTACGTGACGATTGTTTAAAGTACAACGTAAAAAAAACAGTACTTTATTTATCAAATAATAATAACAGTTTAAATATCTTGGACGAATGATAAACGCAAGTTTTCATAATAATAAATAATACGTTAAACCTAAATGACTTCCGAATAAGATCTTACAAAATAGAGTTGATTTCAACTTCAGTAATTACAATCATGGTTCGTTAATTCCTTTACGCGTCACGACATAATTCGAGATATCCATCTACTGTTTCGAAATCTTATGGAATTAATCTATTTTTTTACTCTAACTTTATTACAATAGAGTCCTTCCAAATAAGTTTATATCACAAATAATATTGAGATGGTTGTCCTTCGTCTATTTGTTATTCATATGAAGACGCTTATGACATGGCCGCATTCTTTAACAAAATCATGCATGGATTATGAATATTAAAAATAAAATCTTGTTAAATCGTCGATATTAAAAACAGAAAATTGATCCAGTGATGGTTTTACATGTAATTAATATTTGTGTTTGAGTTAATACATTTACGGAAAAGAAAAATTGACGAACTATAAACGAATTCCATTGAGAAAGTCATTTGATTTTAATAAGCTTATAGTCAAACATACAAGTGAGGTTCTTATTTGCAAACCCGCCTCGTTCCAGAATGGCTGAAAAATAAAACTTGACTTTTATTTTCTAAAACAATATACATTTTAAAAGTATTTTTAATTTAACATATGTTCGGAATGATACTTTGTATGTTATCAAGTCAGGTTCGATAATGCTTTCCAAAAATCCTTTTTGAATACATATATTTTTATTTACTAAATTACATTGATGTTTCATGTTTCAACAATTTTTGAACGGGCCGGGTTTGCAAATAATAGCCTTTAGTCACTGTTAAGAATAATAATTATTTATTCAGTTTTATGAATTTGTGTTCACACCACCAAAAGTCCTACAATAAATGCAAGTGGCAGTTTCACATAATTTTTTTTATTGTATAATTCTAAAATAGTTATTATGGGAACGAATCCTTTACAAAATAGTAAATAACTGAAATTTTCACTAATTATTTTGTTCTTGTTAGTTGAAAAAACGTTTTCAACTAATAAGAACATTATATTATAGCTATGCAAAGCAAACACTCATAAATGCAAAAAATATTTACCTGATCTGTCACTGCTAATTTTTCGCCTTGACTGCCTAAGTTACATATTTTAGATTGCGGGGGACGCCGTCAACAAGCCGTCAAGTCCATTTTATTTTAAGTCTATTCATTATTTCAATGAATATTCAATCGGCTTTGGCTATTTGAATATTCATCATCACTGTTCAATGCTTTGTACCGATGTGCAAAGTGAGATTTTTTCGACAACTTTTTTGCATATTCTGTCAAATATTCTTCCTTATTTATTCACTTAAAATTTTACCTAGACTTGACGATCGCGAGATTTTTTGATTGGGTTGAATTAAAATGAGATGGATTAAAACAAAATTTTATGGTTGAAAATTTCACTGTAGCTTACACAACTGTTTACAATACGTCAAATTACTAACCGCATTTTAAAGTGATTGTATTATTCATAAAAATAAACTAACTTATTAGGTTCGTGAATTGATGTGATAATTCGTTAAAAATGTGCTCGCTAAGTATCAAAACTAGAGAAAAACATATTTTATGTGATTTGTTTATCACTCTTATATAATTAAACGCAATCATTATTGGGGTAATCGAATGTTATATTATATGTATAAAATAATATTTTACAATACACAATATGCCGCTAAAAGTAATAATATCGTTAACTGAAAAATCTACCTCAAATTGCAAGAGGGAAAAGTTAAATTCTTAGGAAATAGTAAAATAGGTACTATTCTTTTCTTGTTAATTTCATTTTCCAAACATGTGTTTGTCAAAAACTGCTCTTAGAAAGGTACTGAATTGATTTAAGAATATTATTATTTCTTAATTTATCAAGGAGCTCGCTTGGGCATCTTCCACCTCACCCCAGTAAAAAAAAAATTGTGAGCATAAAGAATATGTGCTGTCTTTAAAAATATATAATCAAGTCTTTTTTTGAGAAAGATGCGACTTTTTATTTATTAAAAACTCTCTTATAAGGTATCTTATTTTTTTAATAAAAAAATATTGCTCAGAGATTACCTCATTAATTTAACATCTGCATATAATAAACTATATTGAATTATAGCCGTGTGCAAATAAAATTAATCAATGCAATTAATCTTCTACATAATTACCGCGCCAAAGATCGGCAAGGTTACTATTGGATGTTAATTAACGAGAAAGCTATGTTTTATCAAGAATAAGTGATTATATCATAAATTGTTTATTGAATTTTTATCGCCATCTTCGACAAGTTGTTTGACCCACCACAACTACCGTTGATTTTAAGATTGCCTGACGATTAGTTTATATTACTATTTTTTGATAAATTACGAGTTATAAGTATTTGTATAATAAATAAAAATTTAAATAATAATAACTTGTCGGCTTTTTATCTGTTTTGAAAATTATGATAATATATTGAAAACCCTTCTACGTACTAAAAGAACATATTTTAAAAATAGTTTATCTAACTAAATATTATTTGGAAAACAGTTAGTATTTTAAAATTGAATTGATTTTTTTAAATTCAGGCTGTTTATTTGTGCTATATACTATTTGAGGGTATAACTTGCAAACCTGGCTCATTCCAAAGTTGTTGAAACACGAACGATGAATGTAATTTGGTAGATAAAAATAAATTTTAAAAGTATTTTTAGAAACCAGTCTCAAAAATGGCTTGACAATATCTAAAATATCATTCCAATGTAATTGTAACACTAAAAATACGTTTAAAAATGTCCATTGTTTTTATAAATGAAATTCAAGTTTAATTTTTTTAACCATTTTGAAATTAGCCGTGTTTGCAAGTATTTAATACTCTCATTTATAAAATAACCTTTCACTTTAAATAATAATTATAAGAAATTATGTATAGTAGAATTTTAGTAAAAAAAAAATAGTGTGAGATCTTTTGAAAGAATAATTGATACCGAAACTGTTGAATACGAATTAGAAAATCAGAGTTTCGACTAACATATTCTAGATTTAATTTGATATTATTATAGCTAGCAAGTTTCCAGCTTATGCATATTACTGAGTTTATTTGGTTTATTTTTAATCTTATTATTGTTTACTGAAAATGAGAAACTGCGTTACGAAAAGCTGTAAATGATAGAGAAATAGGCGCAGTAAATTTTATTACCTGGACAGTTTGCACGATTCACAGGCGAGGCAGTAGTTACCTGAGTTTTGCGGATCTTATCAATTAGCTGCCGTTCGCTAACTTAGATCGTTTAATAACCGCCCTCTGTAAGTAATAATTACTGCAATTGTGGAAAACATTGACCGTTGTATGATGCATGTAAACTACGTGAAGGAATAGTAGAAGCTTCAACTTAACTGTTTTCAATTAATAAAACATAACGATTGATTTGTTTTAAGTGTTGTGTTGGGTATTATCGGCCACCCATTGAGTTTGTGCTAGAGTAAAATTGTGTGGACATAACAGTATTGTCAAAATGTTCTCAATATAAAATAGTAAGGGCAAAACATGATAAAATAAAAATGAATAAGTGAAATATTTAAATAATTTAAATTCAATAGTTGGTCTGTTAGGCCATGTACAAACTGTGTCGTTTCTTATATTCTTATTATTTGTTTTTGTGAGAATATAAGTTTTTTTTAATTTATGCAATAGTTTTAATAAAATACACATTTCTTTGAACTAAAAAAAATATTTGATAATTGATCTTATGCTTATACGTCAAATATTTAAAATTTGAACGATCAACTCGAGGAAAATTGACATCACAAACACATATGTCTTAAATTCGATACTTGAATCCAAGCTCGTGTGATTGGTATAGAAAAGATTTTACCAACTTACACACAGAGGCGATGTTATTATCTATATAAGAGGCCTAAAAGACGACATTAGTTTATCTGTAATTTAATAAGATTGTATCTTATAATCTGTAATGAGGTTTAATTAATGTATGTATTCACACCCTTTTACATGAATGACAACACTGAAACTTAATTTTTCGATGCAGTCAAATGGTTGTTCTTAATGACCTTAAATGGCCGTTTTTCCCCAACCTCTAATATCAATTTGAATACGGTTTCATTTTTATTATCTTATTTTATTTATAATGCAAAATTTGCAGTTGGCATTGCGATAATCCAAGATAAAGAAAAGTCTTCCTTCCATCAAGATTAATGCCACTTATCTGAACTTAACGCGCGTGCTGCAAATTTTTAAACCAGAAAAACAAGTTCTTACTATCTCATATAAATTATTATTACATTTATTTACTTCAACTGTATCAATACAATCACATAAATAATTATCATCAGTTTATTGTTATATGTAATTCATTTTAAAAAACTAAATTCATTTGCTTGTTTTTCTTAAATATTTTTATATGAATTTATTTTTTTATAAAACTCCCGCTACCATTATTGGACATAATATAAACTTATCATGAAAAGCTTTAAATATGTTGTTTTTACGAGAACTGAACAATATTATTTCAAATTATTGAACAGTTTTTGTTTTAAATAACAACAGTAAGTTTTATTAAAGTGATCGAGAAAGTATGAAATATATAATTTTTGTAAAAAGTTTTTAATGAATTTAATTCGACTAATACTAATTCTTTTGACATGAAAGAGTATTGTTGTGTTTCTTTTTTTCCGACATGGCGATTGATTTGAGAGATTTTTTTGTTTTTCGATACTAACTTATGTTTATAATAGTCAAAAAGTTTTTGTTTTATTATATAAGTGTTCTTTATATTCATGCCAACAGTAAATCCGTGAGGGCCGACAAAACTTTATTGTGAGAAAGCATTGATTTTAAATCGATGATACTTTGTGTGTACTCAGCCATTTTATAAATGCATTTGAATCGACGGCCATCTTGTCGAATAATACTGTCACACAAAAAGCGCAATACCTAATATTCTTTCTCTACGAATCACATTTCCGTTTGTCCCGGCTCCGTGCAATAATAGGATCACCCCCTTGCAGGCTGCAGTCGTCATAATTTCACCCTGCAGACTCATAAAGATAAACCACCCGCCGCCCCTTCCCTCGATTTCGCCAGACTCCCACTCACACCCTGGCCATCTGCCTCGGCGCTGCCACCCTTCACCTCCTTCATTATCTCATCTCTTTCTATGCAACCCTATTGTCTCCCGAAACACAGAAAATGTGCATATTTTTCGTTATTTAAAAAGAAGGTTGCATTTTCTATGATTGCTGAATGTATGAAGCTGTTTGTAAGAATGAATTTTAATTTAGTTGAACACTTGTATGCTTAATTATACAAACGAATTAGCCAGCGAAAGACTTGTTTTTATATTCATAATAAAGCATATATACACTAATAGTAATGATTTTATTTTTGTTTATTTACACTACAAATTATTATAAGAATGAGCCATTATTAACTTTTCATTTTGACAACACTTCTTCCAGTTTGTATTCTTTTTATCTTATTAAAAGTTAATCTTCCACTCACCAGTTATACGTTACCATCATTTTTAGAGTATGTCCTTGTAATGGTGTTTATTATATTTAAAAAAACACAATTGTGTGTAAAAAGTCATTGAATTATTATAGGCTAATCAAATGCTCTGACGTACAAATTGTTTATAAAGCTTGACACATATTTTTGTCTTTCATTGCGTATATCTGAATATAAATGAGAACACGTCAAACACGTGAACTGTAAATAATAATATAAAACTAAAAATTTAAAATTAAGTAACAGATTATTATATTTATTAAACTATTGGAAACTCGTATTAAAAAAAATAAGACACATAATCGTTTATATTTTTGTTTTTATGTGCTAATAGTTAAAACGAGAGGTATTTCGTAAACGGGTAACTGAGGAGAAGTAAAGCCACCCTCACAACAAATATAAATAATAAAACTCCTACGTGAGCCGTAAAAACAATAAATTTCCTTTAGAGATACAATAAGTATCTCGCCTTGATGGGGAAGATGGGATTTGTAAAAGAAAAAAGTACGTATTGAAGTTTTTTGTGGAAACGGGGAGAGGTGTCTCTGTTTGGAAATGAATTTACAATTTTTATAACTAATGAAATTATGGTTATGCTTCTCAATTTGAGAATTTGAATACACTCTGACATTGTTTTAAAATATCATCATTTTCCAGTGAATCAAATTTTTTTAACGATTTTTAATTTAAATACATACGTAGAACTTATGGCGGATATTGAGACCTTATATTTTATGTTTATGATTTCCTATATTTCATTATTTATCACAACGTTTTATTTTTATTTTTGTATTCAAAAATAAAATAAATGAAATATTCTAATTCTTAACAGAAAGAACTAAAGATACAAATATCATTATTTATAGATCAGTGACTGCAGTTAAGAAAATGATGTCTGTGAATTTCGTTAGTCCATTCCATGAAAATCACAAAGCTACAACTAACTAAAAGTATCGATAAATTTTACGCTTAGTGTGACTAGAAACACTCATCACATAAGTCGTCGCATAGTAAAATCTGAGCGTCAACGTTCCTCGAGCGTATAAGATATTTCAGTATCGCAAGTAAGGCATCCAATCCTCGACCCCTTTTGTGATATCAGGAAATCTTGGGATTTTTAAAATAAAAATTAGTCTATTTTAAAAATTAAGGAATTTACGGGATTCCCAAAGGGAAACGACGCGAGATCGTTTTTTTTCCTTTTTTAGACCTCGCGGTGTTTTATTATTAGAAATATCTCAAACTCGGAATTTTGGGATCACAATATTGGACGGGATCCCGGGCCTTAGACTCGCATGTAAATAAATAATCAAAGTCAAAAAAAGCAATATAGTTAGTTATATAATTACACAAATAAATAAGACGATGTTTGTAGATTTATCATTCTTAAATAATGAAATTTAAAGTAATTTTAATTGACAGATAAAATGATTCTTATATTTTACATTGAGATTTAAATTAGTATTAAAAACACTTAAATTTTCATAGATTGGTGAATGTATCTTAATAAACTGTTTATAAAAAAACGCAACATATTTTTACAGTACTTAACAACAATTGTTTATTTTACTATCAGTTACACAAAACTTTAGTTACCTTTTTGATTTTCCACTGCACGCCACGCCATTGCACATTGCTGTTTTGTTCGTTGATTGCCATACTTGAAATTAATTATTGACTTCTTTGAAGCCATCGGTAGTAAGCGTTTGTCTCTGGATTTGATTGCATATTAGTATATATTTAAATAGTCAGAAACTGTGCTTAAATCTCAAGATAAACTCTCAAGAAATGATAAAGGTTTTATTTATCTTTTGAGCAGGTGCAAGCCGCTATAAATTATCTACTTCTAAGTTATAAATAAATTAATAAACATCATGCGAAACGAATACAACTTATCGTTCAATTAAAATAAATTGTATAAATTTATGCGAATTTTTTATCGCCGATAATAATGGGATGACTTCATACGGAACCAAAACACAATTTTCGCGGATGTCTAATAACGTTGTGTCCTAAATAAAAATTGTGTTTTGATAAACCAAGGTAAGAATGATTGTTTTGGAAACGCTTTTACGATATTGTCGATTTTTAATGAACTCAATCGTAAAGATTTTACGAGATGTCGCGTGTTTAATGACACCAGTCGTAAAACTTCCACAAAATTTTGTAAAATATTCAATATCCGTAATTCATTATAATCATATTCATAAACTGAGCCGTGTTTTGCACGTATCAATCGAATATCTAAATTTGATTATTAACTTTTTTAACATGTTTCCAAACAATGACATAAAATCTTAACATTAATAGCCGATAAGGTCTGTCTGTAAGGACGTCCGCAGTAAGGTACAGACCAATGATTTCGATTTATTCTGAACAGCACATTTTTGAAATGTTGTTCTATCCAATGGGAGCGGCTTATTTTAAACCGGGCGTGAATGTTCTGATATCGCCACGTTTGAAAATTTGATATTTCTTGGTGTAGAGCTAAAGTATTGTATCACCATACATCATAATATTCGAATAATCAAAGACTTTAATTCGACTATTGCAAACTATGATTATAGGGCTATCGAAATGAATCGTCTGATCGTGTGAGTCGATGTGAGACTAATATTTTTTGGAGCGGATTTGATCAATTGAATCATAATGATGAATCTTTTCACGTCTGACCTTGAAAATCTGTTAGAATTCTTTAATCTATATATTAATAGCCGATAAGGTCTGAGTGTCAGTATGTTTGGACGTCCATTTCACACCTTCCATTTCTCCACTTTTTTATTCATACTAAATTTATATATTAAAAGTCGATAAAATAATCACTCGCTTTTCACTTTTCACAAATGTGTGCGTACTGATGATGTCCTCGAGACATCTTCTTCTTCTACGAAATGTATTTTGTTTGCGTACATTTTCAAATTAATAGATAATGAAATGAAATAAAATATAATTCAATAATTTGCAATTTAAAAACTGCAGGGCTGTCGATATATGCGCCGTGGTCGATTTATGGTACTATGAAAAATGATTGTTAGCAAACTTGAACATTATTCTAAATATTAAATAATTTACGAAATTTCTGCTCCTACGAAAAATGGTTGTTAGCAAACTTGAACATTATTCTAAATATTAAATAATTTACGCAATTTCGGCTACTACGAAAAATGGTTGTTAGCAAACTTGAACATTATTCCAAAAATTCAATAATTTACGAAATTTCTGCTTCTACGAAAAATGGTTGTTAGCAAACTTAAACTTTATTCCAAAAATTGAATATTTTACGAAGTTTATGCTACTACGAAAAATGGTTGTTAGCAAACTTAAACATTATTCCAAATATTAAATAATTTACGAAATTTATGCTACTACGAAAAATGGTTGTTAGCAAACTTGAACTTTATTCCAAAAATTCAATAATTTACGAAATTTCTGCTACTACGAAAAATGGTTGTTAGCAAACTTAAACTTTATTCCAAAAGTTCAATAATTTACGAAATTTATGCTACTACGAAAAATGGTTGTTAGCAAACTTAAACATTATTCCAAATATTAAATAATTTACGAAATTTATGCTACTACGAAAAATGGTTGTTAGCAAACTCAAACTTTATTCCAAAAATTGAATATTTTACGAAATTTATGCTACTACGAAAAATGGTTGTTAGCAAACTTAAACTTTATTCCAAAAGTTGAATTTTTTACGAAATTTATGCTACTACGAAAAATGGTTGTTAGCAAACTTAAACATTATTCCAAATATTAAATAATTTACGAAATTTATGCTACTACGAAAAATGGTTGTTAGTAAACTTAAACATTATTCCAAAAATTCAATAATTTACAAAATTTCTGCTTCTACGAAAAATGGTTGTTAGCAAACTTGAACATTATTCCAAAAATTGAATATTTTACGAAATTTATGCTACTACGAAAAATGGTTGTTAGCAAACTTAAACATTATTCCAAATATTAAATAATTTACGAAATTTATGCTACTACGAAAAATGGTTGTAAGCAAACTTAAACATTATTCCAAAAATAAAATATTTTACGAAATTTCTGCTACTACGAAAAATGGTTGTTAGCAAACTTAAACTTTATTCCAAAAGTTCAATAATTTACGAAATTTATGCTACTACGAAAAATGGTTGTTAGCAAACTTAACATTATTCCAAATATTAAATAATTTACGAAATTTATGCTACTACGAAAAATGGTTGTTAGTAAACTTAAACATTATTCCAAAAATTCAATAATTTACGAAATTTCTGCTTCTACGAAAAATGGTTGTTAGCAAACTGAAACTTTATTCCAAAAATTCAATAATTTACGAAATTTCTGCTTCTACGAAAAATGGTTGTTAGCAAACTTAAACACTATTCCAAATATTAAATAATTTACGAAATTTATGCTACTACGAAAAATGGTTGTAAGCAAACTTAAACACTATTCCAAATATTAAATTATTGAACTTTTGTAATAAAGTTTAAGTTTGCTAACAACCATTTTTCGTAGTAGCATAAATTTCGTAAAATATTCAATTTTTGGAATAAAGTTTAAGTTTGCTAACAACCATTTTTCGTAGTAGCATAAATTTCGTAAAATATTCAATTTTTGGAATAATGTTTAAGTTTGCTAACAACCATTTTTCGTAGTAGCATAAATTTCATAAAATATTCAATTTTTGGAATAAAGTTTAAGTTTGCTAACAACCATTTTTCGTAGTAGCAGAAGTTTCGTAAATTATTGAATTTTTGGAATAATGTTCAAGTTTGCTTACAACCATTTTTCGTAGTAGCATAAATTTCGTAAATTATTTAATATTTGGAATAATGTTTAAGTTTGCTAACAACCATTTTTCGTAGTAGCATAAATTTCGTAAATTATTGAACTTTTGGAATAAAGTTTAAGTTTGCTAACAACCATTTTTCGTAGTAGCAGAAATTTCGTAAATTATTGAATTTTTGGAATAAAGTTCAAGTTTGCTAACAACCATTTTTCGTAGTAGCATAAATTTCGTAAATTATTTAATATTTGGAATAATGTTTAAGTTTGCTAACAACCATTTTTCGTAGTAGCATAAACTTCGTAAAATATTCAATTTTTGGAATAAAGTTTAAGTTTGCTAACAACCATTTTTCGTAGAAGCAGAAATTTCGTAAATTATTGAATTTTTGGAATAATGTTCAAGTTTGCTAACAACCATTTTTCGTAGTAGCCGAAATTGCGTAAATTATTTAATATTTAGAATAATGTTCAAGTTTGCTAACAACCATTTTTCGTAGGAGCAGAAATTTCGTAAATTATTTAATATTTAGAATAATGTTCAAGTTTGCTAACAATCATTTTTCATAGTACCATAAATCGACCACGGCGCATATATCGACAGCCCTGCAGTTTTTAAATTGCAAATTATTGAATTATATTTTATTTCATTTCATTATCTATTAATTTGAAAATGTACGCAAACAAAATACATTTCGTAGAAGAAGAAGATGTCTCGAGGACATCATCAGTACGCACACATTTGTGAAAAGTGAAAAGCGAGTGATTATTTTATCGACTTTTAATATATAAATTAACAACCATTTTTCGTAGTAGCATAAATTTCGTAAATTATTTAATATTTGGAATAATGTTTAAGTTTGCTAACAACCATTTTTCGTAGTAGCATAAATTTCGTAAAAAATTCAACTTTTGGAATAAAGTTTAAGTTTGCTAACAACCATTTTTCGTAGTAGCATAAATTTCGTAACATATTCAATTTTTGGAATAAAGTTTGAGTTTGCTAACAACCATTTTTCGTAGTAGAATAAATTTCGTAAATTATTTAATATTTGGAATAATGTTTAAGTTTGCTAACAACCATTTTTCGTAGTAGCATAAATTTATGCTACTACGAAAAATGGTTGTTAGCAAACTCAAACTTTATTCCAAAAATTGAATATTTTACGAAATTTATGCTACTACGAAAAATGGTTGTTAGCAAACTTAAACTTTATTCCAAAAGTTGAATTTTTTACGAAATTTATGCTACTACGAAAAATGGTTGTTAGCAAACTTAAACATTATTCCAAATATTAAATAATTTACGAAATTTATGCTACTACGAAAAATGGTTGTTAGTAAACTTAAACATTATTCCAAAAATTCAATAATTTACAAAATTTCTGCTTCTACGAAAAATGGTTGTTAGCAAACTTGAACATTATTCCAAAAATTGAATATTTTACGAAATTTATGCTACTACGAAAAATGGTTGTTAGCAAACTTAAACATTATTCCAAATATTAAATAATTTACGAAATTTATGCTACTACGAAAAATGGTTGTTAGCAAACTTAAACATTATTCCAAAAATAAAATATTTTACGAAATTTCTGCTACTACGAAAAATGGTTGTTAGCAAACTTAAACTTTATTCCAAAAGTTCAATAATTTACGAAATTTATGCTACTACGAAAAATGGTTGTTAGCAAACTTAACATTATTCCAAATATTAAATAATTTACGAAATTTATGCTACTACGAAAAATGGTTGTTAGTAAACTTAAACATTATTCCAAAAATTCAATAATTTACGAAATTTCTGCTTCTACGAAAAATGGTTGTTAGCAAACTGAAACTTTATTCCAAAAATTCAATAATTTACGAAATTTCTGCTTCTACGAAAAATGGTTGTTAGCAAACTTAAACACTATTCCAAATATTAAATAATTTACGAAATTTATGCTACTACGAAAAATGGTTGTAAGCAAACTTAAACACTATTCCAAATATTAAATAATTTACGAAATTTATGCTACTACGAAAAATGGTTGTAAGCAAACTTGAACATTATTCCAAAAATTCAATAATTTACGAAACTTCTGCTACTACGAAAAATGGTTGTTAGCAAACTTAAACTTTATTCCAAAAATTGAATATTTTATGAAATTTATGCTACTACGAAAAATGGTTGTTAGCAAACTTAAACATTATTCCAAAAATTGAATATTTTACGAAATTTATGCTACTACGAAAAATGGTTGTTAGCAAACTTAAACTTTATTCCAAAAATTGAATATTTTACGAAATTTATGCTACTACGAAAAATGGTTGTTAGCAAACTTAAACTTTATTACAAAAGTTCAATAATTTACGAAATTTATGCTACTACGAAAAATGGTTGTTAGCAAACTTAAACATTATTCCAAATATTAAATAATTTACGAAATTTATTCTACTACGAAAAATGGTTGTTAGCAAACTCAAACTTTATTCCAAAAATTGAATATGTTACGAAATTTATGCTACTACGAAAAATGGTTGTTAGAAAACTTGAACATTATTCCAAATATTAAATAATTTACGAAATTTCTGCTCCTACGAAAAATGGTTGTAAGCAAACTTGAACATTATTCAAAATATTAAATAATTTACGAAATTTCTGCTCCTACGAAAAATGGTTGTTAGCAAACTTGAACATTATTCCAAAAATTCAATAATTTACGAAATTTCTGCTACTACGAAAAATGGTTGTTAGCAAACTTAAACATTATTCCAAATATTAAATAATTTACGAAATTTATGCTACTACGAAAAATGGTTGTTAGCAAACTTAAACTTTATTCCAAAAATTGAATATTTTACGAAATTTATGCTACTACGAAAAATGGTTGTTAGCAAACTTAAACTTTATTCCAAAAAGTCAATAATTTACGAAATTTCGGCTACTACGAAATATGGTTGTTAGCAAACTTAAACTTTATTCCAAAAATTGAATATTTTACGAAATTTATGCTACTACGAAAAATGGTTGTTAGCAAACTTAAAAATTATCCCAAAAATTAATTATTTTACGAAATTTATGCTACTACGAAAAATGGTTGTTAGCAAACTTAAACTTTATTCCAAATATTAAATAATTTACGAAATTTCTGCTTACTATAAAAATAAAATAAATTAAAATAAAATAAAATAACATAAAATAAAATAAAATAACATAAAATAAAATAAAATAAAATAAAATAAAATAAAATAAAATAAAATAAAATAAAATAAAATAACACAACATAACATAACATAAAATAAAATAAAATAAAATAAAATAAAGTAAAATAAAATAAAATACAATGCAACAAAACACAATGCAACAAAAATCTCACGTTGCTGGGCAACGGGCTTACAGCTAGTATTATTGATTTACGTATTTATTAATATTTTAAATTTGATAGCATAATTTTAATGCTGAAACAAGACGGCCAATAATTGAACCAATCTAATTATTATACTATAATATGATATTACGTCTAACTCTTTTAATAAACAATATCTTGGATTTGTAAGCAGCGGCATGCTGCCAATACGTTAACGAGGGGCTCGTTTAATTTAAAAACTGTTTTCGGTTTTCGGGGGATGGAATGAATTTTTTTATCACTCAAATGGAATTATATGAAATACTTTGATAAGCATTTGATTGTTATTTAATACACTTATAATATGTGACATATGCAATTTACCGTAAACTATTCAATGTAAATAACTAAAAATGTACTTGTATACTTAAGCTGTCGTAGATAATGTATGAGTCAGAAATTGTAGTTATGTACTAATTTGATCTGAGAATATTGTTTGTTCTTAAACTAACAAAAGGCTCGCCAGCCTAAGAAAAAATTAACAAGAAACTTGCATGAGCCCTCCGAGCCCACCCTTGCTTGTAATTCGAGTATCCAATCTCGGAGCCTTTTTATGATCCCGAGATTGGGCACTCAACGTGACTCGTTTTTGTTTTTTAGCTCTTCCAAATCCAAAATCCTATAATTTTTTGGGATTTGCTAAAAATTTCTGACTATCGAATTCCCGGGATTTCGAAATCGCAAAATTGGACGGGATCCCGGCATTGGAGACCCTACTTGTAATGCATCTGGTTCCTGGTCTTTAGAATTAGCGGTCTCTAGGCGCTACGTGAAAAACATTTATTTTCCCGATAGCGTTATAAATATTTCTAATATTTGGAATGGGTTTCCTAAATTTATATTACCATACAGTGATATGTTTAATGTAATCCACTCACTTTTAAAACTATTTCCACTCTAGGTAAACAATGTAACTCGACAAACTCATTCAAATTAACTTTAGCAAATTAAAAGCACTAAAGTGCAGCGGCGCGTATGAGCATCAGGGAAAACAGTGAAAAATTCACACCATCCGGAGTTTTCATTTTTCGTCCACTGAAAGCTCGCACAAGTTTTCCGTTGACCTGCAAAATATTGGACTTGAACCGAGTTCTCGCAATCGCACAGCGCATGGCTCACTTCACGTTACTTTTATCACACCATCCTTATCCTACCTCCATCCCTGACCACGTTCATTGACGATTATTTAACACGACCCGAGTGTACTCGTATACTATGAAATAACTAATTTCAATAGAGGATTTTCTTACCGTATTGCAGTTTTGATAATTGGTTAATGTTTATTGATTAAACTTTCATTTACTTGTTAGAACTCCATTGTATATAATACATTGTATGGTAATGAAGTTAAAAATAACAAAGTATTTAGTTCTACATGTATATATTATATTTTGTTTACTATTTTTTGTTGATTTTATGATTAGATACTTTGATTGTTTTTTACAATTAAAAAATCTGTCAGTACTGTCATTCAAACCTATGAGGTCATTAACCGAAGCCAAAATTGTTGACAAATCGACAAAAGAAACGACGTCCTTCTATCCCCACTCTCTTCGAAAGAAAAGAGGTTGAGCAACTGAGTATCAAGCAGTTTTCGTAAAAAAACATTGGTTTAGATCAGGAGTGGGGAACATCTTCATTTCTAAAAGCCACATTCATTTATCTGATTCAACATTAGACGTAAAGAAAACGTTGACATCCCCCGTTTTTTTCCACTCTCGAACATATAATGGGTTGATTACGTTTTTTTTTCCAAGCGCTTGCGTATACTTTTATTATCAAAGTGAATATTTTGATCAAGTCAAAAGGCCGCAGGATATCTTTCACTGGCTTAGATAAAATGCATCAGTCCATATCGTCTACATTGGTAGTAGACATGGTGAAAAATGTGCGAAGAAGATTTTCCGTGATCAGACGAAAATTTGCATATACATGATTCTCGTGAATTTTAAAAATCTTTATTTTAGTGAAATTATGATATTGTAAAAATAAATCGGATTGACGTGAACGTAGAGTTCATACACAGACGATTTCCATCTCTAATGTGGAGAGGTGGGGGTTGGTTTACTATTGGTACCACACTCCCCCTAGTGTACAGTAAAATGGCACAAAAATACGAGTATTGCCCAAACTTTACGCCAGTCTGGATACAATTTAAAAGTTCCGGTGCACAATTCCCGCGCGAAATATGGATACTGCGGCGTGCGGGACACAAAAGTATTATACGTAATAGGAACATTCAAATTCAGTGACGTATTTATTGAAACGAGTCAAGGGGGCACTCCATAAAACAATTATAAAGTTTTGTTCATACGTTCATAAAAAAAATGAGTAGCATTTTTACCAATCATGTTCGCTCCTAAGATTGTGGATATTGATTGACTCTTCACGTAGTTTATCTCAACAGAAGTACGATAATTGTGGGGTTATAATGCAAAACGTACTATTTCCGAAATTCGAAATTTTCAGTAGAGTCAAATACTGTAACTAATAACACAAACAAAATAACATTTTCATAAAAATATGATTTCCAATTTGAAAACGAGTGTTTTCGATATTTTATATTAAAACTAATAGGACTTCCTTAGGCTTGAATTGCCTTATCTGCACATAACTCAATATCGCTCATTTTATAAAAAGTACGTTTTGCATTATAGCCCTCACAATTGCTTGTCACTTAAATACCTAATTTTTCTTTTTTTTCTCAAGAAAGTAAGAGTAAAAGTATCATGCTAGGACAGGATTAGTTGCTGGCTAATCGCGTTCGCTACGTCCATATTTTTTTATGCGAAGAGTAGTAGGGGGTTTTAGACACCACCGACATTAATGTCTTTTGAACAGTACAGTGTTAAACGTAAATTGATTGAAAAATCAATTACAAAACATTAGAAAATATAAAATTAATAGTCTAATTGTTATATATAATACGTTTTATATACATGTATATAATATATTTTCATTTTTGTGCACGGCTATCTATAAGCACTATTGTAAGTGTGTGAAATCGTTACGGTGAGCGTTTGTTTGTCTTTTATGCGTATGTATGGTCATCAATGTGAATACTATGTGACCAAGCAAAACGTCTTGCACGGCACTGTTCCTCCCCTTACGTGCATATTACAGGGGCGGAGTGTGCATGCGACGTGCGGTGGGTGATATTGGGGTACGTGCTCAGGATTTTTTGATCCATTATACTTGAATTTAGACGCAAAACGTGGAATTTTTTGATCCGCACGTTGAAGTCTTGGGTTTTATGGTTGACGTGATAAGTTTTCAACGCCAATCTTACCCATAGCTTTGTAGGGATAGAAATCCATTTCTATTATTCTAGCAGAATGTTTTTCGCCACATTGATATTGATAAAACACATTTAAAACATATATTATATGTTACAAACTTCATGACATGAAAGGTAGTCCCAACGATATTTCAATAAACTCAAAAATAATGTTTCTTAAAAAAAATATCATAAAACTAAATTCAATTACTTCAGTAAAAGAAAACGGTAATTGATTTTTAAATCATTTTTAGGTGAATTAATACTTCGAAATTATTCATAGCATAGATTTTTTTGGAAAAATTATATTTAATATTATTTTATCCAAAACAAATATTTACACTCATTCTAATCTAGCCAAGCAATATTATTTTAGGTTTATTTTATTTTCTAAAAATATGTCATTTTTTTAAATTGAATAATTAAATATATTTCGTTTTAAATTACAACTATGGACATTTTTATTTATATATTTTTAAAACGCATTTTGAAGCATCGAAAACTAACAATATTTACCGTTTTTCAAGGGATTGATTTAAATTCGAGATTGTAATTTATTTACAGTCGTAGACAGTTTCATAATTAAATGTTAGTCCAAAATTAAAAAGGCAACTTTATACCATCAATTTTTTTTACTGTTATTTTAATTTATTTTTATCCTATTCATCGTATTAAGACGTTTTTATTATCTTTCATCAAGATTATTACACAAATACTTAAAATATGAGAAAAAATGTCGGTATTAACGGTTTTTGTGTCATTCGATATGTAATAAGCCAAATACAATAGCGTAGTCTTTATTGCTCTTAAATCATGTGTTTGTGAAAGTTTTGGCGCCACTTTTATACTTCGTTTATTTATTTATATGAATACTTATACACACTTAGCTTCTGCTTAATTTGAGCATTAATTTTAATATCCCAATAAAATATTTTTATTTACAACCGATAACCAAAAAACCTACGCTAAGCCATTGAGATTTATTAGTGAGATTATCTTTCGTGAAGTGATTGTATAAAACAATTAATTCGAACTTCGCAAATATATTATTATCTGAGTATTAAATGACCAAATTTTCCGCTTAAAATAAATTATTTATGATACTATTAAAATTGATTAAAATCGTATAACAATAGAGAAAAAGACGCTTTAGTAAATGTATTGTGAATATTTCAGCAGGATTTTACTATTATATTTTTATCAACAATAAGCCAATTTTAAAGATTGAAGAGTATCAATAACTAAATTAAAACTACCAATTAAGAAAAATTATTTTGGCATACAACTCATCATTTATTAAAAGTAAAATCTTACTTAAAATATCAGAACGGAGATGAATATATTTCACATCAAAATTAGTAAATGAACGTCAAAGGACACTAATTTAACAAGTAATACGTTTTTTATAAATAACATCTGCTACTTTATGAATTAATGCACAATAATAGTTCACTTATTGCACAAAACATTAACTATAGTAAGAGCAGTACATATAACTCTTATCTCAAATTTAGGTAAATTTGACAGGAGAGACATCAACGATATTACTTAAAAATTAAAAAATAAATACTTACGCTTGGTGTTGCAATAATAAATTAATGCGTTCCGCGTCGAGGAGAAAGATATGTATGAATACAAAAAGGTACCAATGATAATATAAAGATTGCAACAAATAAATCAAGTACTTTTATTTAAAAGTGAGTTACGTATTCTTACAGTATTGGAGACGTTCTACATATCCTGAGTAATCTGACGTCACTTATCAACAAAGGTGATGTCAGATTACTCGAAATATATAATTTACGATAACTAAATTTTACTATTTTACTAACAGCTTGGTGACAGCTTTTTCCTCATCTGATATTCAAATCAGTCGTTCAACTATTTTGTCAGCAATCAAAACGTTAATCGATACCTAATTAAAAATAGTAATTGTGTTGGCTATTTAATACCTTGTTGTTTATAAATATACATAAATAATTACGTAACATAATAGCAAAACGACCTTTTAGCGTGGGTTGTCGATCATTTGATAATGTTCTGCAAAACGATGCTTAAGCAGGTATTTAAGTTTCAACTTCTAAGAATCATCTTTAACAACGCCGAGCGTTCAACCGATTTAGTTATTTATTACAGGTGTTAAAAAATATTTATATTGTGATTGATACCGATGAAAAAAATAAGAGTTATTATATCGTGTGCTATAAATATGTTACAAAAAGAATAAGATTACAAAATTATCAACATCGTAGCATGATATAATAGAATTAATTTACTTGGTATTTAAATCTAACTAAATATAGAAGAACATATATTGATTTTTATTATTTGTTGGCAAAGATACCGATTAAAATTTCACGGCTAATATTAGAGATTTTGAATATAATACAAAAAAAGGTAAAAACTGTTTTTGTTTGGTGTGTTAACGGTTGACAAGTGTTGTGTAGCAATATCAAACAATTCAAAAAATACTGCAGATTATTTTATAATATGTTATAATATAATGGGTATAAGAGGTGAAGTGAGCCAAGTGTTATTTTAGAAAAAAAGTTAGATACGTTGTAATATTCTTCAGTATCGTAAAACTCAGTTACCTTAGTTAATACACATTGCAATAGTGCTATCTCAATCCATCAAAACACCAAATAAAGATGTGATTGTTTTTAAAAGTCCATGAAAAAAGTTTTACCCTTAAACTAGTTGGCTCACTTAAGCTCTCGAGGGTCCATAAATATATATGATTACTAATGAAGTCATATGTAGCAAAGTGTAAGCCAGTTGAGAGATTGATAAAAAAGGATTGGATAAAGGAAATATTATGTAAAGGAAAAAAAATGTTTATTTAATTACTACTGTTTTAAAGGCCGTTCCTATAAAAAGATCCATATGTACGAATTTACACGACTTGCATTCGTGTATTGTTGAAATTCTATTAAAAACATTACTGTTTCAGAAAACCTATGCATTACAATTTTCTTATTATGTAAAAGAAATTACACATTCAACTATTTCAAGAATACTTTTATCAGTTACATTACCAAATACTTTTTATTTTACTTACTTATTTCCTATTTAATTCCTTCTCGTGACTTACAATAAGTTACACATAGCCGGTAAGATTACATCAAAACATTACATAGGCGTATTTGAGATCGGTAATAGCAGTTAAAAGTTGACTTTCCTTGTGCACTTAAACGCAGTTTTCCTGCACTTGTTGCATCACTCGTCCGCTGATCTCAACTTGTGTGCTCGCTTCTTTTTACTATGCTTTATCTATTTAATTTATTCGAGCGTGTAATTTAGCTGAGCGTTGTCTATCAGAATCGCGAATCGACACGCAGTGGTCTCGGGCTCGCTTCCATTCTACCAGTGACGGAGGAAAAAGTACATAGTCTTATTTCCATTATAAAATAAAATGAAATTATCCTAAACAAGTAAAAGGCGTGCATGGATAACAAAGATTTTAAGCCATAAACCGATGCTTGAATATTTTGTATACCTACTATATTTTCCCAAAAAAAATAAATATGAATAATCATCAATTTTTGTAATTTATGCAGTTGGGAACAGCTATTATGTGTCAGAGTTTTTTCACGATAGAAAAATAAAACGCTTTCTGTGTAATGTGATGGAAAGTATATCAATGTTTCATAACGTGATTTTTACAGCTATATTTTTTACTCCACTCCCAATGTGGAGCATATGGACTCTTAATGGAGTTAATCTCAACATAAGTATTTTTACGAGAACTGAGTAAAAACTCAGTTGCTCAACCTCTCTTTTTATAAAAATAGTAGAAATATAAGGATAGGGTTAGTTGTTTGCAAATCGCTCTCGATACGCCCCGTTTATAGGATTGAATGGGTGGAAGGGGAAGGGGAATTCAAGACATCATACACATCCATGCCTTAGTACAGAAACTGTCCGTACTGGGATTCAAGCCCGTGACCTCCGTAACCGAAGCCAACAACGTTGACCACTCGACCACAAAGGTAGCACAGCTACTCCATTAAATGTCAAGAATTTATTTTAAGGAATTATTCGATATTTTATCTATCTTCAATTGATTCCTACGTCACTGCAGATTAGTATAACACTGTTGCAAGCCTAAGAGGACATCTCTTAGAAATAAGCTGCAAGTTATTTATGGCAAGTCGATTGCGATCGTTTTGGTGAATAGTTAATGCAGTTTTTGCCATGACAGCCTCACTGCTGCATATCGGATCGCGTGATTTTTTTCTGTCCTTTTTATTGATCTGATATTGTTCCAAGGATAGACAAAAGAGCTACCGATCTGCGACAGAAACGCTTTTTTGTTTTAAAAACACCCACAGCCACTGGACGAATAATATAATATAAATTGTATTACAGTTAATACGTTGCAATGGTATTTACTATCGACGAAGAATTATAAAAACACAATAATTGTGATCGGATATTTAGGGCATTTGATTATTTTATTTTTCTAACTACATCATAATTATTTTTTATAATTAACATGAGAAGAGTTGAATAGTTATGCCCCCTCCAGTGATTTAACCGACTTTTCATTACAAGGTCTGTCATTGTGAATATATTAAGATGATGGTTTGAATAACCATCGTCTTTGAATGCACTGTCATGTTTATTTTTAATTGGTGGCTTAAAATTTCTCTTAGAAATCGTTTAAATATAAATGTACAGAAAGAAAAACAATATTGCACACAAACGTAATTCACATTTTCCTTGTGTAATTAATAAAAAATAACTGTTTATATTTGAATCACAGTGAGTTTTGATTTAAAAATATATTAGTTATAAAGATAATATATATATATATATATATATATATATATATATATATATGTACATATGAGTCGGCTGTATGGTCAAGTGGTTAACGTAGTTGATTTCGGTTACAGATATCACAGGTTTGAATCCAAGTACGGATAGTTTTTATAACTTGACCGCTCCACCAAGCCGGCATTGGATTTGTGTGTACATATATAATAATAAGTACAGTTGGTATTAGTTGATCCCACAATAATATATTTGTAATGTCTTCGGTAACGTCGGTCGAGAGTTCGATTCCCAATGCCGACAGTTTTTATAACATGATTTTCGATTGATTTATGGACTTCTGTCTTAGGCATGGATGTATGTGATGTCTTAAAAATTCCTTCCCACTATTCTTATTCTCAACATGGGTATAGCGAGAGTGATAAGCTAACCAATATTCCCGTTCTAGTCATATTCTTCTAACCTTTCTCTCTTCAAAAAAAGACAAGTTGAGAAACTGAATACCAAACAGTTCTCATAGGAAACACTTCTGTTGAGATACACTTTTTTAAAAAAAATCATATCCTTCGCATTGCGAGCAGACTAAGATAAAAAAAAACACAATAAAATGTCATGGATTAGTAAAATTGTATTGCTACTTGCTAAATGCTAACTAACAAGCAGTTTTTTATATGAATAAAATTAAAAATATGCATTTTATACAACATAATGTCAATCCAAAACTCAGCATTTCATAAGAAAAATATCATATTAAGAAAAAAATACATTTAACTGTAGATAAAATACATATTTTATGATGAGGTTTCTCTTGTATGCAGAATTAAAGGTGCTTTTGATTAAAATTTCCTCCGTAAAAGGTTCTTTCCCATAGCAATAAATTCATATTTAATATTACAGTCGTTGATTTCTGAATAAATTTGTAATCCTTTTGAAATATATTATGCCATCTGACTCTTGCACAAAGTGTTCAAACAAATAAACTACACTTGCCAGCGCTATAACTTATCAGAAACAAAAACGTTTGAAATGTACTAAAAAAGGTCCTTCAGATGTTTCAGGTGGAAAGATACCCGACACAATTAATACTTAAGAAATTCTTACCCATACGCGTATTTGTTTATTTCAAAAGTTATCCATAAAAAATAGTTTTTAATCTAAGGTCAGATTTTATAAAATTTATGTTCAGGAATACATTCTATGTTTAACATTGATGACAACTAATTTCTTTCATTATAATAGCGTGATTTATACAAATATGTTATGTATTATTTTTATTTATGGGACTAAGACACTTATAGTCATAACACCAAACCATTAGACCAGACGAATACGCAGCGAAGAGAGTAAACTCGACTGAAAACAAAACAATATCAACGCTACGCATGGGATTTAGCCGAGTGATCCGGCGAGTGATTTGAGTGAGTGAGTGAGTAGAAACTGTTTCTATTTTCTCGGCATGGAAGATTCCTCCACCACCTGTAGCATTCCCTCGTTTACCATTTCGGGGTGTCTGAACAGTCGTTTGACAACTGTTGTTGATTTGAACAACACGAACTGAATCGCTAAGAATACTTATATGCGTGTCAGAAGCTTGTTTGAGCTTCATAAGATGAAATCGTGTTTTGCAACGTGTAAAGTGAATTACATTTAATTTCAACTTCTCTTCTGTACTACATCCAGCTACTATCATGTAATTTAGTGCAAAAGTCGAATAAAAATAATGTTCTCATAATTGATATTGTATATTAATATAAAAAGTTGATAATGAGAAAACAAATGAATTAAGTAAATCATTCTTATAATATTAATTTACCGGTAAAGTTGACAATATAATAATAAGTTTGTAGTTGGGGATTAGAATATCGGACGAATATATAAAAATTGGGATTGCAATACCGGGCTAGTAAATCAAAATCTGTATTTCAGAATATAAAATACTGACAATAAAAAATATATCATAGATGAGTGATTTCTATAAATTACTTACGGTTTCTTAAAATAATAAAATATCATAAAATTATTATCACTTTGAACATGTCAATATTTAATACATCAATTTTGGTGACTCTTTAATATCAAGATGTTCGTATTTTGCATTACAAAACACCGGTATTTTGGTTTTAAAAAATCATGAATACCGAGATCTTGGTTTTGGTAATATTAGTATTGCATTATATTTGCTATCAAACTGTGTACATTCAATGAACGTTTTCATGCAGTTTTCGTTGTGTATTCACGATATGTCAGACATTGCCTGTGAAAATAATATTGCAGGTATCTCGCCGCGTCCCAAATTGGTTGTTAACCTGTCCGTGGCGGGGCGGACCGTCTTCATAGAGACCGATGTCACAATTCCTCCAAATTTACAGCCACTTTATCACCGAATATAAACTATTCACATGCAGCCGATTCATAAGCATAACTTACGTTATTTACACACGCCCGAGATGGTCTACGGGGCCGTCACATAAACTACACCCCCCGAGTCTACGGCCCGCTAAACTATGCTATGTTACTTACCTGACTTGGGGCAGATGCACATTCAGGGAAAGTTTGCCCAAGATATCTGAGTTCGAAACGTATTACTTTAAAATGAAACAATTTTGCAATGGAATATTTTTTTAAAATAACAAATTATTATTAACAGTAATTTATAAGAGATAATTTTTTAGCCTGTGTGGTCGAGTGGTCAACGTCGTTGCCTTCGGTTACGGAGGTCACGGGTTCGAATCCCAGAACGGACAGTTTTATAAATTGATTTTTCAATCGATTTATGAATTTCTGTTCGAAGGCATGGATGTATGTGATGTCTTAAATTCCCCCCTTCCATCCTATCCTATGAATGAGGCGTATGGAGAGCGACTAGCTAACCACTAGTCCTGTCCCTGCCCTATCCGTCTATTCCTACCCTCTTTGGAAAAAGAGAGGTTGAGCAACTGAGTAACAAGCAGTTCTCGTAGAAAGACTTCTGTTGAGATAAACTCCATTAGGAGTCCATATTCTCCAAATTAGGAGCGGACATGGTTAAAAAAAAAAATACTGTAAATATGCAGTGATGAAAATCTCGAATGGTTTGAAAACACTACAACATTTTTTACACAACTTTTTTACACATAGTAAAAAAAAAAGAAAAAAAAATGTAATGTCTGAAAATCAATTGAAGAGCCAACGATCATCAACGGTCTGATATAATATTTAGATACAAATCATTAAATTATTTTTAATGGCTAATAATCTAATATGTAAAAATGAATGTTTGCTTGTTCGTACTTTATGCGTTGCCACACCGCTCATCCGATTGCAATAAAACTTTGACAAACTTTTTGATTGCACTTCCAAAAAGGTTATAGACGTAGTAAAATTAACTTACAGTTAAGTTGTGTATGCCTGCCATACAGTTAATTTTGACAACTCATGCTTGCACTTGCGCGAAGGTTAGAGTAAAATTAACTTACAATAGGTGGCGCGTGTGTCGTACCATAGACAATCGGCAGCAAACGTCAAACAGACATAAAAATAAAACATGATCTTCAATAAACACAATTAAAACACTGACACTTTCTTTCTTTGAGTGGTATCGTAACGCTTGCCGTCTACAATGTTTTGTCTAATGATGCTTCTCAAATAGGCATAACACGTGTCAGATTTTGCAACACTGCAAAATAAGAAAGTTTTCCAATTTAATTTTATATTTAAAAAAAACTTCCACAATATCACACAACACACCGCCGAATCCATCAAAAATATGGCTGATAATTTACACACATATAAGATTTCTGTTAAAGTAATAAATGAATTTGAATAGTCCTGCTATCATTCCAGTCAATTATTAGTATGCGTTTTGTGTAAACATTTTTATGTTTTTTTTTTAAATTTTGGGTTTTAAATAGTACGTTCAAGTGCGGTTCTGTCGGAAGCAAAACACAACGGCCCGGTCTGTCCAATCTCTCCCTGCGTTTAGGTACATTCAGATCGAAACGTCAATGTGACTATTTAAAAAAATTAATAAAATACGTGCGTGAAGCAATTCCAAATGTCGTATTTAACCGATTTATGTGCAAAGGATTTCTATTTCGGAGACATTCCTAACCAATGTAGATGATTGTATACAAGTGGATACATAGCATTTTATACGCATTCAATTTTTAAAGCTTTTAAAAATGGGTTTCTTTGGTGGAGTTAGACTTTTACGTTATCTATGAATCATGCGGTATCCATGAATAAACAAAAATACTAAAATTAAAAAAAGTAACGAATTTAATATTTTTAACTTTTAACCCTTGGGGAAAAAGCAACATGGAAATACACCAGCGGTCACCAAACTTTTTTTTAACATATAAATACTTTAGATGTAAGAAATATTGCTTTTTCGTAAATCCTCGTAGGATTCCATTTTCAAACTTTAGTGACCCCTGAAATACCCATTAAAAATGGATAAAATTTATGATGATATTTGTATAGTTTTTTTTTCAAAATCTTTTCTAGAGATGTAAAAAGTAACTATTTATCTTAATAATGTCATACAAAAAGAAAATTTATATAGTCCATATATTTTCATCAATGGTTGGCAAAGTCAAAATGCATTTATAATTAAGTTTTTTTTTTAGTGTAGTCTAATATGTATGTTTTAATAACAAATGTACGAACAATTTATGACAATCAATTTATATATATTATTGTCACTTGGTAAGAATTTTATACCAATATTATATAAAAATCCTAAAATATTACAAATAAGTCATTGAAAAAGTAATGAATTAATCTGTTAAGTTGCATCAAGAAAAAAAATGTAAAAATCTATACGTTCCAAAATATGTACACAGCGCACGACAGCAGGACGGTCTTTGGGGCCCAAACGCCTGGTTATCTCATTTTTGACATTTTTATGGCTGATAGATGATAATTTACAGATTCGATACGGAGAGATTTATTGGTTTAATTATATTGCAATGTCTCTGGCATCCACCGCACTTCGGACGGATGTGACGTCATGTCAAGTGTCATGGTTTCCATCAGCAGGGGTCGAATGCTATTTAATTATAGCTACAGCGTTGTTCAAAATGGCCGTGCCACTTAAAACGTTTCAGAGTGATTTATAATGATCCAAATAAATTATTGTTATTCTCTGAAGGTGTCATCGTTATTTATTTCAATCATAATAATTTTTGTTATTTTCGTCGTTGTTCCAGCATCCTGTTTATATTCATTATATTAATTATTCGAGTTTTATGGCGAACGGATTCGAATAAAAAAATAAATATATTTCTTTACGTGAATTCAGATAAAATTGATCAATGACAGCCATTTCAAAAGAGTTCTTAAACGAATTATTTCCGGTGTCAGGCAATAAATATAGTATATTTAACAGATGACTTTTCATTTTATAGATTGCTTTTTTGCAACATCTTTGAAGTGGTTTTTGACAAAAATTTACGGCGAAAAAAATTTAAACTGGTAAAATTATTAACGTTGATATTTTTTTCAAATACATTTTTAGTATAGCAACGTATAAGCATCATACTATTTTATTTTGGGAACAATATTTTAAGACGGAGAAAATAAATCTCGTTTCATAAAAACATACGTGAATATTTATATATTTTCAAAAGTCGCATGCCCTGAAGAACTTGTCAGGAAATCCCCAAAGAATAAACACTTACTTGGCTGCTTGCGCCCATCCAAGGAGTGTCAATAGGTTTGGTCGAAGACGTCGGTCTTGAAAATTGACGCCGCGACGCTCCAGCGGTATAAACTGTATAGTTAACTCAATGTCGTAAAGGAAAAAAGTACGCTGAAGGGAGACAACGAAAACAGTAAATCTTGGCGAGTAGAAAGTAGCTGGAATGTTTACTTGTATCGTTTGTGTTTAATTTCTGTAAAAAAATGATTTAAAACATACCATAGTTTTTTTTATTTATGCTATAGAAAAACAACGCTAAGAAAATAATTGCATAACAGGTGTCCTTGTACAATTATACCTGAAAAAATACTGTTCAACAATAGATAACGTCACGTAAAAACTTCTCGGAACAAAACAATATGCAAAATATTAGCTTGACATCCAGTAATAAACAAAATAATGTACACGACAGCCTGCCATTTTGAAATTTATCACTTTACATTTTTGAATGATTGGCTTAGGTGTCAGTTTTTATTTACGTCATGGACTTTATCTATTGTGACTGACAACGACACTTTGAAAAATGAATGCGAAACATTGCATAATTGGCGTGTATTTATTTTTCTTTCATTTGCAAAACTCGATTTATTATTTCAGTACCTATCTATTGTGATTTTTATTGAGTTCCAGAAATTTCATAGCATTTGTTGAACACAAAAATACTTCGTAAAAATTACTTTTATAATGGTTTGAAAGAACTTTTGTTTTGGTTGTTCAAAGTTAGTATTTAAATCTCTAGTTTTTTTAATAATCAAGAAGTCAAAGTAGTGTAAATGGGTGCGTTGCGGAATGAAGAGATTTTTTCAATCGATTTATCGATTTCTGTTCAAAGACATGTGTGTGTATGATATCTCAGAAATTTCTCTCCACCCTTCCAATTCCAAAAATAACAGGGCGAAGCGAGAACCATTTATTAACCACTAGTCCTATTTAAACCATATTCTTCAATCCCTTACTCTACTCTATTAGAAAAAGAAGCAACCAAGTAACAAAAATTTGTTGAGATATCTTTATTTGGAGACCATATTGACTCATAATCGGCAAAATAATATCGCCTGAGGCGTCAGTGACAATTTTTTTGTCCTGTGCATTTTAGTGTTTTGACTTGTTATATTTTATTTCACGTGGACCCCGGTTGAGAAACAGGCATTGACCATATATTTATATTTCCTAACCGCACCTTAGGAATTTCGTTTTTGAAATCAATGAAAAAAAACCTTCTCCTGTAAATTTTATAAATTGTTGGTTATGAATTTCTGCCTATTAGGGTCAATGTGTTGCAAATTGAGAGTGAACATGTAATAATTTTTATGAATGCACTGATTTATTGCATGCAAAATGGCAAAAGAGTAGTTAAAAATATTATGGCAACACCCAATTACCTAATCTTCAAATTCACACAGTATGAATCAAAAAATCATTATGGTATTATACCCTTCTCATGATTCAAATATTAGCACTGATACACTGAAATTGCAAGAAGAATTCATTATTTATTATCATCACCGTTACTATTGTGCAAAAAATTTGCATTCAAAACAAAAGTATAATGAGAAACTTTGAAACAATGATACTTCATTATAATTTTCAAAATTGTGGTGCGGGTTAAACTTAAATTGTATTGCAGTTATATTCTCGCGTCTTGTATTGCAACGAAAGCGCAATGTTTGATGTCAAGCCATCTTACATGCAGTTCTCATAAAATTGTCACAAGTTCATGACAACTTTGTGGAACAAGAGACGAGAGTTAGATGAAATTTAATAGGTATGTAGTCACCTTGTGTGCACAGACCCCGAGACGGCTTACCCATTATGATCTGTCTACAGATGTTATGGTGACGTTCCGTTAGAGTCTTATCACAGTCTGTGCCATTCTATTCTGACACACTTAATTCGGAAATACACAAATAATAATACACATCAACTATACAGGCATAAAATTTTCTTTCGGATTTCGCTTACGAATGCTGAATTTTTTATTTGTTGAATCGATCAATTATGATGCGACAATGGACAATTAATAAAGGTTCATATAGAAAAGTAAATATAGTTATAAAATATATACTGATAACTTTGTAGTTCTACTTTTTGTGTTACTAACTAATTATGACATGCGTTTTACCTTTTTGAAAATTATAATTAAGAATTTTTTTGTAAGTTTTTTAAGACGTAATAAACATTATGAAATTCTAATATTTTAGATGTCAATATAAAGGATGCGTTTTTCTTTTCTACTGGACGGACGGAAGTTGCTAGTAGACACATAAAATAACAGTATTTTATGTAATTGTTTGGTCACTAAGATATTGTTGAAATAAATATCAATTTATATATATTGAGACATAGTTTTTATAACACGCTCAATATATATTTCCAAAGAATTCTGCAGTAACTGTGATGGAATTATTTTTTTGATAGAAAACTAAAATTTGTAATTGATAAAACCTAAAAATCTTTTGTACTAATTTCACGTTTATTTAATATGATCAGTACTGGTTTCAAACACTACTATAGACACATGTGAAATTAAAACAAACTTTATAGTTTTTTTTTATTGTTAATTATAATGCCTGACCAAGTTTTGGCAGTGAACACCTTAACAAGTGAAGCAATTAAGTAATCTATTATATTAAGTTGCTAATGTGACAGGTGAAAAACATTTTCAATGTATCTTTATTGTATGATTTTCATTAGAAAAGATATTTATATATGTTTCTTAGCAAATGTACGTAATGGTATATTGATCTCTCTGGTGATTCCTACTTGAAAATTCTGGCTTTACGAAGTACAAAAAAGTCAACTCAGCGTAGAAGTTATGTCATATTTTTATTTAAATAATCGCGGATGAAATACAGCGCTGCAATAACACTAGTTATTGTCCAAATTCTCCATCGTTGGGTGTGATTTAGCGCTAAATGTTTACTTGAGAGCACATTCTGCAACAGCGTTTAAATACTGCGATGGAAGAAACTGTCTGTTGGCGACACATAACTGCCAAGAATTATAACTAGAGATGGAGGAGTGTGCGTGATGCTTTACGCCTGCTTCGTAACTTGGGACATCATACACTTGCATTGCATGAGATGCACTTACTTGACAGACACTCGTCAAGTTCCTTGATGCACAAATTAATTTTACCACCATTAATTACATATCCGTATAAAAAACATATTTCATATTCATTCATACTTAAAATACAGATCCAGATATTGTTTATTAGACTTCTGTTTGATAAGAAACTTTTTATAAAAATACATTTTTTTTAAATCAATGTCCGCTCTCAATGTAGAGCACACGGCCTTCTAATAGAGATATCTCAACGAAACTGTTTTGTATTCAGTTCGATCATTCCTTTTCAATGATAAGGCTAGGACAGGACAAGTGTTATTTAATGATTGGAAGGATGGGAAGAATTTTTGAGTTTCCATGAGTGTTTATTGTTCGAAAACAATCCTAAAATAACAGGGCGCGAGCTCATATACTTTTATATCTACCAAAGAAATCTCGTAGAAAAACATCTGTTAAAATTCCTTCATTAGGAGACCATATTTTCCACATTGGGAGCGGGTATAGATTTTTTCCTGTTAAACGCTCTTCATAAATTAATTAGCTTCTACGTGCAGTATAACATATTTTTGGGTGGTAAAATTTTCAAATATATTTACTTCGATTTATAATTTTGTCATGACTTAATGAAACCATTATATTTTTTATATAGTTGATATACTTGCGAAAATTCCAAAATTTTAATTGCTTGAATGTAAACGGTGCCTTAGTAAATTGCAAGACAAGACGTATTGCATATCTCCCAACGTTTCCTATGCTCTTATTATGCAAATATGACACCGCCATAACTCGTTCCATCTTGTTTTGGTAGAGCTAATTTTCCGACATCTTTTTGGGAGATTTACGCTAAGTGCCTTAGTTACGGTTTTCATCTTGTTGTCTGAATCTGGCTAAGTACTCACCATTGTATTGTTACTTTGCTCGTTTTAATGTATTAAATTGCACGGCTTCTGACTTGTGATTCATTCCAACCGATCCAAATGGATATTCCTTTTAACATATTACAATAAAATATTTAATAAATTTAAGGTTTTGACTGAAGGTGCTTGGTGGAATTTCAATATTAAGTTTGAATCGTTCAAATTATGTAAATTAACAAAACGACTCGGGTTTCGCCTTTCAGTATCTTCAGGCGTTCAAGTGCACGAATGAACTTGAACTCAGTATAAAAACGTAACCCTAATTTTTGTATAAGCTTCTTTATCCAAATAACACGGCCTCAACTTTCGCGTAGTTGGAGGAATCACTGTACATTAAAGAAATAAATTTATTATAACATAAATTTGTACTAACAACACGAGACTCGAACGATACTTTACTGTAGAGTTCAGCCAATCTAATTGTGCCAACTTAAGATTTCGACTGAAGGTGCTTGGTGAAATTTCAAAATTAAATTTGAATCCTATAAGTTTTGTACACTCTCACGTGTTTACGTGTAATTTCCACGGTGGTATTTTTTTATTTCGATAAAAAAATGATAAAATAAATTCAATCAAAACGAATTACCATTGTATCTATTGAACAATATATTTAAGGAAAAACTTCTGATTTTCGAACAAGAAATTTTACTTAGCACTCATTCATCGTGAATCGTGGTATGTTTACCGAAAATTCCTTTTCTCATAAATAGTTTTTTTTTGTGAACGCGTTATTTTCCTTGTGTTTATTTTGTATGAATATCAAACAGTTTTCACATTTCATGACCAGTTTTAACGTGAGCAACTAAGTCTGATTGATCGGCTGATTAAAATGCTAAGAATGAGTGAAGTTAGACGTCATAAAAATGCCACCTTAAAAGCAAACGTACATTATTTTTTCGACTGAACGCGCATGCTTCTAAATTGGGAATTTCGATTAAGGCTGCGATAAACGAAAAATATTATCCCCAAATTCACTCCAAACAGTTATGATTCATTTGCGTTTCTTGTTTGTTTATTCAAATGACCGATTATTACACAGAATTGAAAAACGTGTCGTAAATAAAATGAAAATAGTTGAGAACAAGAAAATCCATGAAACTGTAAAGATTGAAATCATTGCGATGAGACTACCACATGCTTCCTCCAAGATTCAGTGATCAGTGACTTTTCACGACAGTGGAATCCATCCGATTAGTAGAAGAGACTATCAGAATTTAGGTTTTCTTGAGGCATCCGCACCACATGTCCAAGCCATGTCCATCGTCGCTTCTTCACTTTGGACGTAATAATCGATATTTAAGTGCAAAGATATTATTTTTCCAGTTTTTGTCGAAATTGAATTATCATTTATTTTTTTAATCCATTTACGCTTTACAATTTTTACAGCTGAAAATCGTTTTGTCGTCTTATCGTCTTTGGGTTTTTGTAGAAATATTAAATCTGTACTGCTAAAAAGTGTTACTTTATATATAGTTTTTCGCAAGTACTAACTGAAAAGAAAATATACTTCGTATTACTTCTTTAAATATCTAGACAAATAAATGAGTCAGCATGTTTTTTGAGACTGTAAAGCGTTTTTAAATATATCGATCTGCATTCATAATTCAAATAAATATAGACATTTTTAACTTAACGTTTTATAGAAGTAAATCGAAGACTCGATACTTTAAAAAATCACGCAAATGTGTTATTTATTGAAATCATAGTTATATAAAGCCTAATCCGAAAATATCAACGCCAATTTACTATGTTAAATCGTGTTTTTCTACCAATCGTGTATCGGTGGAAAAAGTTTGCAAGCGAATTTGATTGCTAAAATTCTGTCAAATGTTTGCAACAACGTTATGTGTCGATAAACTAAAAGTTTCTCTTAATTATTGACACTGGCAATCAGATTGAGACTTTTAATGAAAATTTCATTATTTTGAAACCATTTCGCCCTTTGTTGAGTTTGAACAATAAAAACTATGTGATTGACACAGCAAGCCAATGAATATGAAACTCATGTTTAATATCAGGCAGTGCAGTTGTTTTGAAATGACATCGTTTTCCGTTTTAGTTTATTGACACCCGAATATTCACTTTGGGAAATGTAAAAAGGAAAAAAAAACCTGCATCGCGATATAACTCTGAAGAAATTAATTCTTATATACTTATTAAGATGTCTTTAAATATTTAACTTTCTTATTTACTTAATATACTAAGGAAAAATGTATTTACTGTGTATGTATGTATATTGTATATTTTAAATATTAATTTATGTGCCACATACAAACAATTAAGCAATACAGTTTTCAAATAATAACTGCTTTGATATTTGAATGTATATGAACTAGAATAGATAGAAAATTCTACTCGGGTTTTTCTACTAATTCAAATATGTAAAATTTATTATTTTGAACCTTTTAGCTTGCATACAGTGTAATTTTAATGAAGTTTTTGACTTCAACTATCAATATTTTATGTATAATGAATAGAGATTAGAAACTGCAAAATTTGGTATAAATAAAAATAATTTAGAGTTACCAATATTCATTTTTCATTAAAAAATATATTATATATAAACTGATTGAAAAAATGATCGAACATTATAAAATAAATTAAGCTTATAAGTAAGTGTTTTTTTTATGTAGAGAGCAAAAACGTACATCTGTAAATATTATTGACTTCATTTTAAAACATTTGATATCAGTTTTTGTTGAGTGTAAGTAAAGTAAGTAAAGTATAAAACGATCCAAAAATAAAAAAGCCTTCATAAACTTTCTGATTCTTTAATAATCTCTTTGACATTAAAATATTGCTGCAATAATTTTAGTAAATAAAAAAATGCAACTCGATTGAAGCCTCTCTCATGACGTGTCAGCTCTCCCGACTTCGATGAAAAATATCGACTGCCAATTGAATTGAACATTAAACTTTACTTTGTCATAAAGTACACAAATTTATTGTCAGAAAATGCTTTCGTACGACAAGTGAACATCTTGGTGCATTCAAAATGAAATAAAAGAATCGCGTCACAGCAAAATGAAAATTATTTATAGTAAAAACTTAAATCTGAATTTCACAAAATGACAGAAATAATATTCACATACTGCGACCAGATTTAAAAGGTGGGTTGATATTATTTATATTCAACGCCATTTATTGTTAAATTATTTACCATATCAATGTTTTCCAGATGGTTTTCTTGAAAGAAAATTAATATTTTAACGTATACTCTTAAAGTAAAATTTGTTACGAATTACGATAATAAATTGTGACTCTTTTGCATCATATTGAAGACAATTTGATAAGATTCAGAGATTTGGCTAGAACGCTATGTGAGTTTTTCAAATTTTGTTGTTTTTAGTTTAATTGATGTAAGTACATTTTGTTTTGATTTTTTTTGTATACTTTTACTAGTAAACATGATGATTATATTTTAAAATAAAATAACTGATTAATATTGTTTTTTGATTTTGTTTCAGGTAAGGACACTAGATTCAAGTTGCTCGAAAATATGGTTTCATCGATGACTTGAGAAATTGTAAAATGTGGTAAATATTAAAATAATTTTACTTCTTTATACATGAAAATGTATCCAAGTTAATTCGTAAAATGAAAAAGACCATTTATATTGCAACATCGTACTTTTTTTTCAACTTAAATACTAACTTGCGAAATAATATTCACTATTGCTGTGCTATCGTTTTTTTTCCCAATTGCCAACCTTTAAATGTATTAATAAATCATTATTGCATTAGATCTACAAATGTTATCTATTTACATCACTATGCGCGTAAAATATTTACACGGTTACTTTCTACGATCTAAATAACTTTGCAATAATTGAGTGGATAATTATTGAGTATGTTTGACAACTAATTACTGTTTAATTAATGGTTGATAAGAAGCTGACATCTATCCACAAGTGCCAGAATTAAGAAGTATATTTATAAATCAATCTGTCAATCTAGAAAATGGCAGCATGTTCTGACTGATCAACTGATACCATCTCGTTCACTTTGTATAAAAGATCCTTGATAACATTTCTAAGATAAATTATATTGTAGATATACCAAACGTTATTATATTTCTATAACTGTGAGTCTTTATACAACTTTATTCATTATTCAAAATTATAACATTGTCAATATTGAAATCAGAAATTTATTTATATGATCAGGTCTGATCAGTTCGGATTGGATCTGAAACAGATGCTGATCATATTAAATAAATGTGGAGTTAGTAAAAGAGAGCAGTTTATTTTTTTAATATAAGCCGTCAACAGGTGAAGTGGGCTAAGTAGTAAAATGGTTAAACTTTTCCATTGTACTTTTAAGTACAATCACGACTTTACTTGATGTTTTGGTGGATTGCATATAATACTATTGCAGTGTGTATTTACTAAGTTCTCTTCACTATATCGATACTTTAAGATTTTTTTTCATATAATACCACTTGGCTCCCTTCACCTCTCATTGGGATCAATTTATGTAATACTTTTCCAACAAGTATTGACAGTGAACACATTAACAGTGAGAATTGTTATCATTGAATATGGAATACTAATATTCCTTATATTTTTTTATATGATCTACATTGGGTTGACTGTATCATGTGCGCCATTTTTTATGGAGACTTATGACGTCACTTGTGCCTTTCACATGGCGAGACTCAATAAAGTCAGACGTTCGCAGTACTAAATCAATTAACATCGAATAAGTCTCACTCTTTTACTATCTGGTGATTCAAATCCACTTGCTGTGAGAAATATGCAACTTATACCTTGTTAGGTGATCAATTACGCAAAGCGAATAGTTCTGAAGTTGCAATTGATTTTGTATGCATATTCTCAGTATACAATAGTTATCGATCTATTATCATGGCGAACATTGGATGTAATTGAGCTTAAAATAGCTGTTAATAAGCAAGATATCAAATGAAAAATATTTCATATTACATATTAGTGCCAACCAACGTTCCCTCTAAGCTGCGCGCGCGCATGGCCGCGCAGCTGTTTGACAGCCCCTGTGCAATCATTTCGAGTTGGCGCGCACTCCAATACAATCATTCATTTTTTTTTAAATTGGAATAACCCTAGTTGACACAAATAAATAATAAATTGAACATTTAGATGATTCATCTGCAATTAAATACTAATCTTTATAATGTGAGAATTAGTTGTCAGGAATGACATAAAAAGCTGGAATTTTTGTAAAAAAGTTTATAAAATATGTTAATAAATTTACTAAGGACTGATTATTTGTGTCATTCTGCTTATTTTATTAATTTGTGATTGATTTTATTTTATTTTAAAAAAAATAGAATGAGTTCTGCTATTCCATATTTTCTTTATTTAAAACGCTAATAAGTAAAAAAATATGATGATATTATTTATTTTACGAATCACCATTAAAAAAACACTATTTTTATATAAAATATGACAAATTATGCCGCGCATTTGTTGGGTTGGCCCGGGCATTTTTTAAATTTTCCGCGCAGATAACCTCTTGTCTTAGCATTGGTACCAACATACCAAATCAGAAGCTGTCACAAACATTTTAATATAAATACACCACTAACATATTTTTTTGCAACAATGTTTTTTGATCTTTTAACTCAGATCATAAAATGCACAGCCCCTTGTTTCTGATCCGAAGCGAGGTCATAAAACAGGTGTCATTTTAGTTTCGCTCAAAATAGACTAGCCCAAAGGAATATTGTGACTATTATTATTTCAAATGAAATAAATAACAATTAATCTTTGATACTGAGTTATAGAGCTGGAGACCTTCAAATCGCTTAGCGGATTTATTCATTACAAAATAGTTTAATAGTAACATTTTAAGGTCTTGATAATTCCATATTGAGTGTCGTATAGAATACAGTACTATTACAGATAAATCAAAACGAAACAGAGCAAAAGTTTCCGCGTTTGATAGATACTAAACCACTGATTTTTTATTCATACAAATTTAGAATAATTGAAAATTGTTGTTTACATTAGATTCAAATAAACAGTATGATACTTATAAAATGTATTTACATATACTTTTTGTCGTTGTTTGCCGATATGCGGTGAGAAAGTTACCGAGTGGGTTAACTGCCTATATTTCTGCTTACATAAATTAAGATAATATCAATTAAATTATGTCCAATTAAGCCATTTAATTATGCATAATTCTATTACCTTAATACGTCTTAGGTAAATCAGGTATACCTATCAGAATATTTAATCGTGGTTGGTATATACATTAATTTGTTGACAATGTATCGTTTTTATGATTAGGATCTTATTTTATTAAATGAATAATATTATAATCCTACAAATTTCTTAAGTACACATTAGTGTAGTGGGCATACTTAGATTTGTTACAATTCTGTATATAGAAAAAATAATACTGTTTTCCATTTTTCTTATGAAGAAATTTTCGCATTTTTTCTCAACTATGTATATAAAAAATAATAACTCATGGCCTAATTATACTTCAAATAAATAAATAAAAATATTATTTAACACTCCTTTTTTTAAATATTTAATAAATTTCCAAATAAAGTATCGAAATTTTGTTGAGAAGATATAATTTGTAAAAAAATGTACGCCCCCGTTTAATGGTGTCACTGCACCATAAACAAAAGATCAGTTGGAAAAAGCAGTTATAGTTATAATTATACTGAAATAAATTGTCCTTTATTTTTCGTATAAAATGTGTCAAAATTATAAGTGCTTAATTTTTTAGATGTATTATTATTATTACTATTTATAACTTTTTTATGATAACTGAGCCTATTAAATTGTGATATCCTGTCAATATTTATGTACAAAACTGCGATATATTTTTCTATGCTGTCTTCAATTTATCGTATGGAATCTCTATTCTCATTTATTTGCTTTGGAACAGTAAAACTTGACAGCTGGAATTCAAAATTTAGCATTGGCGTCAGGTCCTTTCTAAATCTATTATTTTTGTTACTGAATGCCAACAACGTATGCTTCTTAATAACGTTGTCATAATTAATTCTTGTACTGTTTCAAAACCGTGGACAGTGTAAGTCAATCCCTTTTACAATAGTTTTGATTTTATAATTTATTAAGCACATCGTCGTGAAAAATCAAACATGCTTAAACATTTTGACTTAACGGATATGATTGACAATTGTTAAAATTAAAGAATGTCGAGGTTTCACTTTTCTTTATTTACAGGCTTTCAAATCCCCGGGTGAACTTGGAATGACATTTGAACGTCTGAATATGCCAATAAGTGAAAAGGTGGAAGAAAGTGTTCAAAATTTCAATGATTCAAATTCAATATTGAAATTTTATCATGCACCGTCATTCAAAGTCATTTTTGATAGTTCTAAAGATATATTTTTGTAATTTTTTTCTTACATAAGAAAACTTGTAAATGGATCTTCCATTCGATAATAGTTACTCAAACGCTTTTTGATGTAAATGCTTTAAATATGTAAATGTATGACAAGTGTGTAAAAAAAGATTCGCTGCGTTGATCCTTTCATTATATATAATACATGCATACTTCATGCGCTATACGTTGTGCATTTATTTAAGCAAAAAATAATTTTATATAAGTTATATCGGATGTGTCAGATAGCCTCAAACTAGGTATAGAGCGGAACCAAAAAATACATTTCTCTACTTTTAACCGTTAACAAAAGAAAACATATGATTCTATTTTGTCATGAATTCTTAGTTATCGTTAATAATTAAGTAATACGTTCATCGTAATATTTCTACTATTTTTTAAGTGCGTCTGCTTGATTTGTTAAAAAACTGACATTAAATTACACATACTATTATTTAGTGATAATGTATAGATTGCATGTAGAAAGAAACACTATACACATACATATTAAATTTGAATTGTTTGAATTTTGTACTTTTCCATGAGTTTTGTCGCTAACGACCCGGGTTTCGCCTTTCGGCATCTTCAGGCATTCCAAGTGCACGGATGTACTCATGGAAACTACAAAAATTAAAACTCATGGAAAAGTACAAAATTCAAACAATTCAAATTTGATATTGAAATTCCATCAAGCACCCTCAGTCGTAATACTTAATTACACATATATATATTGTACTTGTATTATTCTTATCAATAAAACAGCCATATTCTCGTAAGATTTTTTTTGGTTTAGACGATATCTATTCAATATAAGCCATAAATTATCAATGCAGCTGTTTTTTTGTCATTTCTTATCATTAAATCATGCGCTCTCATTTAAAAGGTTCCATATTCCCCTTTGTCCCTTCCATTCCTCTTCTTCAAAAAGTCCCTTTTCCCATAAATCTATCAGTGGAGTGCTATGTAGCTTACTGCTTCTGGCACATTATCTCTTCTCTCATCTTTAAAAGAAACACGTCCCTCTTTCTCTGATTAGTTCAGATGCACAGTAGACAGTGATGCAAGTGTTTTCGTTTCACGAGACGAGAAGCCCTGTGAAACGATGGGAACGAAGATTCGACTTTCTTTGACATACGTTTTCGGGTTGAACTGACAGCTTCCATAAAAAAGCTCTTCATGAGCTCTTTGAGCAGTTTCGAAATTTATTATCTAAATTACTTTGTTCATAATTTTTTGTCATAAATTATGTAAAAGCTACGTTTATTATCTTTTGCGCCACATTTTTAAGACAGGATTCATGATAAATAGTTACAGACTAGAAATTGTATTTAAAAAATACGCGAATCGTTGGATTTAGTTAAATACTTACCTATTTAATCGATGATATCATACCAACTAAAGATTGTAAGAATTAAGATAAATTTAATGGTTTTACAAGTGATATTGAAAAGAAAATAACAGTTATTTAAACTAATAAGTTCATAAAATACCAGGCAAAGGTTAAATTTATATAATTTAAATTATTTTTATTTTTTAAATAGTTAATGCTTTCAAAGCAAAAGCTCGTTTCATAATGGTAACTGAATCAAAATCTAGACTTAATTGTAATGAATGTTTTATTTTGTCTATTTTTATGCATGCCTAAAAAATAGCAACTTAGTTTTACTGTAATAACAGTGCATGTAATCAGCTTTGAGGAATTTCTCCATAGACATTTCTTGATATATTGTGGAGCCGTAGTGAGGTGGCGGATACAATGTTGAGTTCTCTATAGCAGGGTTTCCCAAACTAATTGTGCAATGGAACACTTCGCAAATCTGGAAATTTTACCGGAACACAGCTTACGATTTAGATCGGGAAATTCACAAAAGTAAAAATATTGAAAAAAAAAACACTTATTTTTAAAACATGTTACATAAAAATATGCGGAAATAAAGCTTTGATTAATTTTAATCCGCATGTACCTTTTTTAAACATAAGTGAAGATTTATCATCAATTAATTTTAAATATGAAGTAGAACATGCTTGATGATGCTTAATTATGTTGCAGTGTATATTACCATTCCAAATCTTTACAGAACACTTATTTATGTCCCACGAAGCACCACTGTGTGGCGAAAAATAGAAAGCCTTGCTCTAGAGCAGTGATGCACAAACCGCGGCCCTTTTTGAATTTTGTGGCGGCCCTTAAATCTTTTTCTCAAACATTTTTTTTTCACCTAAAACATTTATTTAATAAATGTTATCAAGCTTTTTCTTCAATGAAGGAGAATAAACCATTCATAGAAACAAGCTTACAAATATTATGTCAAATCAAAAAAAAAAGTTAAAAATTAACAAAGACCAAGATTACATTAACTTGAATATAAATGAAACATATATTTCACAATGAAACGATTTTTTTAACCAAGTACGCTTAATCATTTTTTTGCATAGCTTATTTATTTTCGAAATAACACGGTCAAAATAATATAATGAAACCTATTACTCATTTATCTAAATTTACTTAATCTTTTTTACACGGGCTTAAGGCGATTAGGCGTTCGGGGTGTTTTACATGAAACGTACATATGTTCTATATGAAAAGGATTGAGCGTACTTAAAATCATTTTTTTCTTAGCGGCCCGATACCACGATAATTTATTTTATGCGGCCCGCTAGAAGGTAAAGGTTGTGCATCACTGCTCCAGAGAATTTAATGATAGTAATAGTAATATACTGCAACTACGTTTGATAACAGATCAAAGATATACAAAAAAATGATTATGCACAAAATAATATCACAATGGATAGGTTTATCTTGCTACTCGTATTATGAAAGCGTAGAATCTCTCTGCCTTCTCTTGACTTACCAGCATTGCGTTGTCCTTATGTGTATGGAGTTAAAAGCAAACCCGTGTGATAGCTGAACTCGAATACTTCTCTCAGTAAATCTCTGCGTCTTGACTATTTATAAACCCGAGACTGTGAGATCGCTAAAATATTGGATTGGCCTCATCGCATCGGTAAACCACCTCTCTGATCAGAGCACTTACCGAAAAAGTGCACACCTGTCTTAAATTCCATCATAAGGTATATATAAAAGTTGGGTATTTGGATTTTTAAATGTATTATTATTTTTTTCTCAAAAAAGGTGCCAATGGTGCAGCTAAAATATTATAATATTTATGTCATCAGATGCAGTCGGAAAACAATTATTATTGACCAATACGATCGATTGAATATCAAATTTAATTATGTGTAGAGAAGCGAGGGGTTTTAAAATTACATCAGTATCAGATTCACAATACATACACTAAAATGCTTCACAATCACAACATTGACCCGTAGTCGGTAGAAAATCGAAAGCGACAATTCATACATTTTACAAAAGAACGTTATTTTTAACCTTTCTCTCGTAATAATTATGCAAAAAGAAACTTAAATTGACCTAATATTATTTACCGCATTTAAAGAATTATTTTTGTGAACTTATTACGAGAGGAAGTTGTTATGGTTAAAACCTAATCATTCCTTTAAAATGTATGGATTGTCGCTTGCGTTGTTCTGCCGATTACGGTCAAACATGTGTTTATATATTTGCAAAAAAATACTTTGCTTCAAATCATTAAATATATAAAATATAAGCCAGTTTTACAGAATATTTTAAAGGATTCTTAACGGTCAAGTAAAGATCTGATGGCTAAATCATCAACAAATTTACTGTAATCGTTAATTTTTGTACGTTTCCTTTTCCAAGTGTCATTATTTTATAATACCATGCTAATAGTATTTTCTAAAAAACAAACATATGATATAATACATTATTTGGTTTATGGTTTTAGTACTGTTCTCAGACTCAAGATTTTTAGATGAATTTAAAAGCGGTTTTTTTATACTGATCATTTTATTACAAAACATATTGTTTTAACGTTTTTATTTTAGTAAATTAATAAAATATGGAAACTTATTTTGATACCGAATTTGTTATTCAATGACCCTGTATTTTTGTGGGTTGTTAAAATATTTCTTGCATGTATTTAAACTTCCGGGATTTTTATTGAAGCTTAAATATTTAAGCGCACAGGAATATTATCGCCGTTCGAGTGATTTTATTCTACAAATAAAATGCAAATTAGGGCAGCGAGTTGTGAACAAACAATAGCTTTTAAGTTCGAAGAATTTTCATCACGCAAGTCATTCGTTTTGAATTATTTTAAACTATTCTTGAAGTTAACCTGAACTGATGGATTGATGCTCGACGATTTTCATAAATATAATACATTTGGATTGCGCGTTTCCGTGCATATAATTCTTAGCTTACGTAACATTAAATCTAAAATAGCTGACGCGTAGAAAAACTTTTGATTGTTTGATATCAAATGAAATGAAAAATCAAGTAGGGGGCGACATGCTAGATTTTAAATCAATCTTCACTGAACGTGTTTATAGTCATTATTTGACAGCTTAAAAAATACTTTTTAATAATTAATAATCAGTTCATTTACAAATATCAAGGAAAAGTTTTTGATTTATGTATAACACATTAAGCTACTTTTATACGACACTTATTAAATAAAACAAGGTCGTTTTCATTCAAAATCTGACGCAATAAAGGTTTTTGAAAAAATCTATCTTTCGTTCATTTCTTTATTAATATTGCATAATTCTAGCAAAGCCATGTTTTTCCCATTTTGAGTTAATGTTTATTATGAAAATCTCTGATCGAATTACGACTTTTTATCAATTTTAATTCAGTGTGTACTATCGAAGTAAAGCTTATTACTTATAATAATTTCAATTAGCATGCTTAATAAGTTAAAATAAATAATATTAAAGAAGTGCTCCTAATCATCAGTTGTCGACCAAACCACTGGCATTATAAGTTACGAATAAATTACTATGATATAAACTTATACCAACTGTGCTTATTTATATGTACATACACCAAAATATTTTTACACGGTTTCTAAATAGCATAGTCCACTAAAAATTATAGTTTATATTATATTTTTAAACGATTAACTGTTGTAAAAATATGAAAAAGTTCCAGTAAAACAAATATAACATTCAAGCGATAATTTGATTATTAGTTTATTATTCATTTTAAGCAACACGTAATAGTGCCAATTGTCAACATTAGTTTAACTTTCATACTCTCTATCTCATTATTTGATTTGTGTATAGTGTAAAAGTGCGGTAAAGAAAGACAGACACTTCTATCAACAATAACAAAAAAACAAATTATATGGGATAACATTTTTTTTAATTGATTAATTTAATATATAACAATCTGGCACATTCGAGAAGTTACAAAAGCAACGAAATATAAATTTGATTAATTTCTTCGTGTAAATTTTATTGTTTACATTTAAAACAAATGTATGAATGCTTTAAGAAACGGAAAAAACCTGTTGCCTCATATATCACACTTAAAGTCAGTCATTAATTTAAAGTTTAGTAAATAATATCGATGATAAACTGAACTGATGAAAAATAAATACATTTTTTCCGTAAAACAAAAATATCGGAGACAATGACGATATTTTAGTCAGCGGAATGGATTCGACCCGCTTCCACACTGACGACAGTCACCGCAGCGACGTGAAAATTGTAATCAATAACGCTTATCAAAATTCCGGCGTATCCCCACACTAAATTTGTGTCCGCCGGTACATCAGCATAAATTATGATATTTCTTTTCCCACTCATATATAGCAGGGGCTGGCGTTAAGGATGTCCCAAGTCAGTATCGAAAGTAACTAGACTTACTCTGTTAAGCTGTAGCGATTGAATATATTTTGTTGCTTATATTGCTCGTCATACAAAACCCCTGAAAACAATTAGAATTTTAAAAATGTATTTCTGTTGTCGGGTACTTACTTAGCACGAAGAGCATTTTACAATCGATTTATCGATATCTGTACAAAAGCATGCATGTTGGTGATGCATAAAGTTCTCGACCATTCTTGCAATCCTAAGGCTCTCATTTACTTATTAACTACTAACTAGTTTTTTAAATCTGAATTATTTGTATCTATTTCATCACTGTATCGAAATTAGAAGAGAAAAACGGCTATTAAAAAGAACTATTATTTATTCATCTACACGTAAAGGAATGTTTGAGCAACTGCATTACGACCAGTTATTGTAAAATATTTTGTATCAAAACTTTCTTAAACAGTCAACTTCTTCACTTTTGGATAAAAATTGAGTTAATAAATTTGGATTGATAAAAAAAATATATTATTTTATAAACAAAGTTTTGAGTTTTTTAGTGAATTGAGTTAAATATTTGATGTAATATGCCACTTATTTCAGCATACATAATTTTAAGCTCGTAATTTTAGGTGTTATCGTTTATTTAATATCAATAATATTGAATCCAATAAGAATGGTTTATTTAAAAAAAACGTTCTCAATAAAGAACTATTAAATAAGTAATGAAAGATTTATTGTTTTTTTGCCATTATCTAAGTACCAATATCCTTATAGTAACGAATCATTACATGCATCTGATGCACCCTTACACAGGGCAATGTAGCGATGAAGCGGCTCACCGACATCCAATATATCTATCACTTTTGTCATTCCCTACCTACATAAACGTAAAGTATAGTCAATAGTCGGGGCAGCTGTCAGGTACAACTTTCGATGTTTATTAGTCACGGAAAGAACATAAATATTATTGGTAACATCATTATTTTTACCCCGTAAATTAAAACAAAACCGAATAAACACGTACTTACACAATATCTACTTATTCAGATTCTATTACATGTCCAATTTATTTATAATTGAGATGTTTACAACACAGTCCTACTATGTGAACTGGAAAGGTTTATTTTCCACAACGATCGTTCGGAATTATTTTATTCTGTAGCTCAGAGAAAACGCGTTGCTTAAAAGAGACAGTTTTTAGTTATCGCTTAAATGTTTCACGGTCTATACATAATGCATATAATATTTATTTTTACAAAAACATCGTATTTCAGTTATTTTTTAATTGAATTTATCTATTTTCGAAGTCTGATAGTTTATAAAAAGTCTTGCAATCGTTTACATTGCAGTTCAACCGTGGCCAAAGTAATCATTGAAATGTATTAGATTGATTAATAACATTACAATATTTATAATATCAAACAAAATAAAACGTTTTTCCGTACTAATTCTGCATTTATTGACAAGAGTTTTCAACTTTAAAAAATGGTGATGAGCAAAACCAGTCTTGATGAATAAATGTAGTAGGTACTAGTTTTTTTTAATATGATGCATCTTCGGTTTTCACCAAGTATTGACAGTAATTACCTTACAAATATATGAATTGTTCGTTTTAATCAAAGATTCTTTCTAACCGTTATTCGACTTCCCAATTTAATATTTATGTGATTCATTTTTGTAAATAATCAATGTTGTCAATATTAACATATGACAAACATGTAATTTTCCGACTTTCAGTGTATGTCAATACTAAATTCTTTTTGCTATTATTTTGTTATATAAAACTGTCGATCTATTATTCAATATAATATGTAGACATTTGGTGATACTAAAATATGTGCAAATTTTAAGATTACTATAATACCAAAGTAAATTTGTCAAAAATACCAAATGCAAATCAAACTTTAAGCTTATTTTATAAGTCTACCAATTATAGGGTCCAAATAAATTACTTATTCGAGTGTCTGGTAAAACGACATTATGTCAAAAGTCTTTGCAACTTGCAGGATATATCGCTCGTATGGGACATAACTTAAGGCCAACCTTCAAACAGATCTACTGAAGAAATATTATGTAGGTTACGTAGAAACTCTTGTCACATATTATATCAACTTTTAATTAATAATTCATTACAGTTGAATCCAAAAGTGAATGCTTGAATGTTTAAATAGTTACAAAAATTATGAATAATTTGAATTTTCTTTTTTTTAGTTTATTTCTCTAAGTCCGCTTCTGAGTAGCGTCTAATTATAATTATCACCGTGAAAGTTGTATACGATGAGTTATTGTTATTGTTGAGTGCTAGTGTCGTGAGTTATACCAACTTGTAGAACTCCCATAGTTATTCGATTATCATTGATCTGACCTGAGAATCGATACCCAATACATACTTGTTCTCTAGCACCAGAAGGTAATTAACAGGAATGATAAACATAGAGGTAAAACAGTCTCACAAAATTAATTGTGTTAAATGTCAATGATGTAGGTATTCTGAAGTGCATATTGATGTCGTGATATGCAAATACTGTAATTGAATAATGTATTTATGCAAAGAAACTTGGTAATAAAGTATTAAATTTTATTATTTACACACAATTAATGTTGTTTACATAATATCTATACAGCATTAATCATAATATGTGAGATACCAAAAAATGTTTGATTCATCGGAAAAAGATTGTTTTTTTTTAACCTTCTTACATATCGACTGTGGAAAGGAAAAAGGACGTAACCCACACATATCAAATTTTACAGGAGGCGCTAAAAACGTGTTTTGATGATTTTGTGACATATGCAAATTATGAATTATACATAACCTTGAAGTGCACGGAGGCTTCTAAACAGGTGTTTAATTGACATAACCTAATATTTATTAAAGAAATTTTCTCGGAAAAACTTTTATTTCAGTGTTTTTTCTTGGTTTTAATTTTTTACAAGGTCATCTTTTTCAAACTTAAAAGCTAAATTTAGATACTTATTCGGCATTTTAAGCTTCCATCCTTTTGATAGAATGTGTGTCAAGTTGTATACATTGTGATTATCGAAAAAATGCTGTTTTCGAAAATTGAGGGTTACGTCCTTTTTCCTTTCCACAGTCGATATAAAGGTGTGTTGTGTTCTGAAATCTCCCGACAGGTGGCAACAATTATTGGCATCGTTTTTTAAATTTGTTGTTCCACTCTTGTTTTTTTTTATCGAATGCACATAAGAAAATTGCATTGTAAATACAATCATCTTACAATCTCAAGATTTTTAATATAATTACAATTTTCCACGTAAAATTGCATTGATGTATTATGCATTTAAAACTTTCGTGATAATTTATTGATTGTTTGACAATGTTTTCATATATAATAATCGTTTTTTTACAGGAAAATGATTGAAGTAACGGTATACATGATTAAATTTCCCGTTTACCTGATAGTTAGTTTTATTGTGGTCTCTTCGCCATATTCTCGATAATCTTTTGAAATGATGCCTCTTTATTATCTCCTATGACTGTTTTATTTCTTCATGTGTATATTTTACAGTAGTCTTTCAGCAATAATTAATTAATTTAAGGAAGGATCCAAGTAAAGATTAAGCGATCCAAGATTTTTATAAAGTGACAACTACACTGTCACTTATTTATTATCTTGTGAAACATCCGTCCAGACCATTTACTTTCATCAAAGATGCGATAATATTATTTAGCTTCTACATTTAAAAATAAATATTCAATTCATTTGATTGGTAATAAGTATCAATAGTACACAATTAAAGACGTTATTATACAATGTTAAGACCAGTACTATAATATAAATTAAACATTTTATCTTCACACAATTTTGTGCATATCGTTTTGTCTTATCACCATTTGTTTTATTATAAATTCAATAACCTTTAGAAAAATACACAACAATCAAAGAACACTTTTAAGGTGTTCACTGTCAATACTTGGTGGAATGGCATTATAATAAAACATTTTTAGTACTTTTTCCACATAATTTTTTTTTTTTTCAGTTGATAATGCTCGCGATGAGCGAAACCGGTCCTGATCTAAATTTTATGTGGAAAAAGTACTAAAAATGTTTTATTATTTTTAATCAAAGAACGTTCTAATAGTTTAACAAGGAAAATCGGTAGGCTAGTTAACTCTCAGTTTGCACGCCCATTAAAACATATGTAAATTAAAAAAAAAAACGCATTACATTTTACAGTTCAAAAGGATTTCATTGCCTACACGATTTTTTCCGTTTGTCGCTTTTTCGCGACATGGTTATTGAGATTCGAAAAATATTATATACAAATTGTCTTTTACGCAATACGTCATGATAAAGTGTTGTTTTGCATACAAAACAAGATTATAATTTTCTTTAAGATCATTAGCGGTTTTATCATGCTAATTTCAGGGATTTTCTCTCGTTTTAAGAGCATTACTTCAGTGTTCAACAATCGACTGAGATCATACATTACCAAATATAATGTTGATAAAAATAAAATTGTATAGCTACCAAACTCACCTTTAAGTCTATAATAAAAAGCTTGTCCACTTTAATATTGTCAAATATATCACTTGTTAGTGGAAAAACAGATTCACGGGTTGTATATTTTTACCCGCTGAGCTAAACGGGCTATAATGATAAAGTAACAAACCTTACTATAGCAGTTTCTTAAAATTCTTTTATTTGATAATCTTTGTATTTTTAATCCTAGAAAGTCGACCATCTTAGAACGCACTAAATACATTTCATGTTTCAACTTATCATTACAAACTGTATTTCTTTGAATATAAAATGCAGTATTTATATAGCTTTGAATATTTGAATTTAGCGTGCATCTTATAATCGATTATGTTTAACAATCACTGTTAAGAATACAAAAAAAGATATTTTTTGGAAACTCTAAGAAAATAATGTAACATAAATATTACTCATCGAATCGATGAAGTATCAGGCTGAATATTTGAAACTACGATTATTAACTTTCCTTCTATACTATGTCTGCTTTGATGAACAATTAAATCCGTACTTTGTTTAATAATAGGCATTAAAAAATAAGAACGCGAATTATATTTGACAAAATACGGTAACTTTGTACAAGAGTAATTTAAATAGTTTAATCACAAAATGGAAATGCCTTTGAATGATAATTCAAACGTTTGTACATTAGTCACATTAAAATACATATAATACTAGGCTAGTGGATAGGATTCCTTCCCTTGGTTATATGCCCGTAGTGCCATCGCTGTTCCATCACTAGAAACCGTCGGTCATCGTTTTCCACGTAACGAGCCAATGTTTTTAAAGTCTTGCCTATTCGTAATAAATATGTCAGGTGTTGCCATCACTGCCATTGGTGCGGGCGTATTCTTTGTGAGCCGTCGTGAATTACTGGAGTGAACAGGTCGTTTGGATGCTAATTTTATTGCTCCGGTTGAGTAAAGACTGGATTTATACGTGCGGGGCGCACACACACAATGTGCTCCGTAAGATGGTTGTCTTTGCGAAAACTGAGCTCAGATGTCTGATGAAAATTGCATCTAACTCTAGAATTGAATAATATCAATTTTTACTTGGAAGATAAATTTAAAATTTGCTACAACTGTTAAACTATCAATTCAAGAAATATCTCATGTTAAATCAAATGCCTGTTAATATCTAATAATGATATTTTTAGATATGTTGACAACTTGTGGTATTAGATTGAAAAATTTAAGTATTTGTTTCACTGTACTGCTTACATTAAGTTCAATTGTCACGTGAATTACAAATTTTTATCATAATCAAAATCAGAATGGGTTTCTTTTTACTTCAGTAAAATGTTTTTCTTATTCATTTAATCGAAATTCGCGTGTTAGAACTCCATTATTAATTTTTGTTGTACTTAAAACTCTTCTAACAATTTATTAATTGATTTGGCATTTACTTGGTAGAACTCCATTTATAACAGATTAAAAATATTTTTCTTACATTGTTAGATTCGTTAATCGTTGAAAAAATACATTTTTGATATTCAATTATGAACAGGTAATTAAATATTATATATGCAAGCGTTCCAATAAGTTGTCGTTACTCTAAAAAAAGGAATAAAAAACACCTTGTCGTCAAATAAAAATAAATCATACGTTATTTTACTAGAATAAAATATTTATTGAGAGCACTTTAAACGTTTTATACAATTTTTGTCCTAGGCAACTTTATTAATTTATTAATAAATATTTGAATTGTGATAGGGTTGGATATAATAAAATTGTGTTAGATTTTTGTCAAATATTAAAATGAAACCTTTTGTTTTTTTATATGAAGATATTTATCTTTTTCATACATCGTCTGTAGCCAATTGAGCTATAATTATGTGCACACCCACACTTGCGCATCTTGGGGAACTTATCGAAAGAAGCTTTGTATCGAAAATCAATATGGATGGAAAGAAAACTTTCCACTTTATAAAAGGGAAACAAAGAAGATACTATGAAGTGATCTGCATTGCAGAAAATGATCATTTTTGGGCTAAGAATTATGCCAATTATGGTATCAGCAGTAACCATCAGCACCACACGTTGAACGGAGTTTTTCAACATCAGCAGATTGCTTACTCATACATGTCATCCTAAAGACAAACATTGGAAAACAAAAAAGCAACGTTATTTTTCAATAAAGTTTACTGTACGGCGTCTTAGAACGACAACCCATTTTGTTTTGATTGACTAACAGTTTTAATATATTATATGGTTGGGATCATTAAACGAGTTTTTGTAGCTATTAGCAATTTTATAAGAATAGATAAATTAAAAATATTTTCCAAGTATATTGCAAGTGTATTGCAGTTAAAGAAATGCATTGATGTTTTTTTCATCATAGGCTATGTATGGTTACCAATAGTTTTGTTTATCGCGAATATTTTAAACTGATTATTATTTATATGAATAAATATGCCATGAAATTAAAAGTAAAAGTATATAAAACAATATATAAAAGGATTATAATAAAAAATAATGATGATAATATGAACTATGGAATAAAATAATTAGGATTTTTTTACAATTGCATGACTATTTGACTTAAACGATAAATGTTTTTTTATATGTTGAAAAATGCACGAATAGTTCTAGAAAATAAACTTGAATACACTTTAAGTTTTAATTCTAATTTATATAACGATCGCTGTTCCTTTAAGTCAAATCTTAAAATGCCTTTGAAATCAACCGACAGTTTAATGGGCAATAAAGCTACTGGTTTATTTTCTTTATATCACACTTGTACAATAATTAAGCTCCTCATGCTTTCAATAAATAAATTTTAAATGTACATTACTAAAAGCTTCATCAGATTAGAGAATGGAGCTTTTATTTAAATGAAATATTGCTTAACTACCGTGAAAACGTACTTCTTGGATTTTCATATTTTGTAATGTTATATGTATTTTTAAATAAATATAAAATATGTGTTATTTAAAAATAAATATTTTTTCCTGTTGTAACTTAATATTTGTCAAATCTTATTTTTACGAAATTTTATAAAAAAACATTTTCTATATATAATAAGTCATTGATTTGATTGATCAATAGAAGTTGGCTTCTCATTAAAATATCTGATATGTATTTTTCACAATCATGGCAATGCTGGAGTTGATTATTAGGCAAAATAATTACTAAATCTTTAGATTTCTAAGTATGTTGCACAAATACCTTTGAATTTATAATGTATAACATGTATAATATATCATATTTATAACGATGAAATACAAGACCTTGTCATTGTCTACCACAGTAGATATTTCTGTCTCGTAAAAACAAAGCAGTTATTATTTTACGAAATGTTCAGTTTTTTAAATAAGAAATTATTAGATATTTAATTTGATTTATTGCCAGCTGAACGTAGGTACGTTTTTATTATCATACAAATATAATACAATTCAAATCATAAAAAAAATGTGAAATTCCTAATTGCCATGCCTAACATTATTTAAAGATTTGTTTATGATGGCTATTTCAAATAAATATAAATCTTTTCAACAGCGTGAGTCAAAAATAATCTTTCGTATCTGAAAAAAAGAATCAACAATTCACTCGTCTCCGGTCAACGGGTCTGGGTAATCTCAGATTCTTCTAGAAATTTATTCGTTTATTTTGATACGACCAGCTGTCTAAATATTGAAGTGTTTCCTATTTTATTACCGTTTGTGTTCTATTTTATTAGTTTTATCATTACATTCTTGCCAGTGGCGTGAAGTTTAGCCCGCTACAATAATTACAAAACTAGATTCATAAAACTTATTATTGCATATTATTTATATATGGTGCGTATGTTTTCGTCATGTTATTATACTAACTGATAATTATTACTTATAAAATATTTAATTGAAATAATATAAGTATGAAGTAGAAAATGTGCAATGCAGAAAAAAGTAGTATTTCCAAAACTTACAAAAGAGACTGACCATATAAAATTTAGACAAGCTTAGAATTTATTAAATCTAAGTAAATAATTTTATATTTTTTCCATGTTAAATGGTGACTCTAGCTGGTGCGGTGAATAGTTGTTTTATTGTTTGATTACGTTGTGTTGATAGATTATTGGTCGTAGAAGTTTTCATAATTAGTAAATTAAGTGTTGTGTCCATTGTGATGTTATAGTGATAAACGTTTACATCCTTCAAACTTCATCCTTATATCGTTGTAAATGCGGTTGTTGAAATCCTCATAAAGTCTAATGAGGTATATTAAAGACATAAATAACTTACAGGCGGTATAATTATCGAACTAGTTAAATGTATTCAATGCGTTAAAATAAATGGTTAATATCCGTAAAATGTACTTTTGATAATCTAACACACAACACCATGCACTTCTTCCACGGGTGAGTTAAGAATTTATTTACTAATGAATTTAATACAGATCTGGTCAGATAGAATTAGATATAAAATATACTGCCGTATATATCAAATAAAGGCTTTTAATTAGGAAGAATTTATTTGTTGACAACAAAGTTTTACCTGATTATAATTTTAGACCAGACATGCCACTGGGGCCTGGAGTCATTAATTCAGATAAAAGAATGCAGAAAACGCTAATCAAGGGCCGTTTCACATCGTTTACCGTTTTAAGTGTTGAATTTATTACCCTGATAATTACCCAAATGAAGTCATGTTTAGAGTGGTAATTTAAAGACTAATTTTTAACTCTCTCAGGCGTGGTGGTACACATATATTTAACGCAGTTTCTTACGTAATAATTATTTTACTATGGCCGTGTCAAAGTGAAGTTTTTGATAATAAAACAGGAGAATTGTCTGTTTAATTTTATTTTTTCATGTAAGAGTAAATGAAAACCGTAATTAGTATACATATTGAATTACTAGGTTTGTTAAAACACGTTTGATAAATTCATTATCACTACATTGTGTGCACAATCGAGCGTGAACATAAAAATACATATTCCTGTATGCTCTTTTAAAGTTGTTACAAGTACCTTACTTTGATATGATCCTTTCTATTGATCTATGTTATGAATAGAATTGTTTATCATATTTTTAACCAAATTCTTTTATAGGTTATATAATATAATGAGTATTCTTGTATCTCAGAGTCTCTCAGTAGTTGAATTTTATTGAATGGCATGTGCCATATACATATAATATTATTTCAAAGCAGATTTCAACTATAACAAAATTCAAAAAAATCATAATATATAACAGTTGTATCTGCTCCCATAGATGATTAAAAAAAATATTGGTTTTGAGCTAATTTGTAAACAGATAAACATAACCTTAATTTAACCTGTTACGTCACGTAAACACATTGAAAGTAGCTGTGTTACGTTCTACGGCTACATCCGGGGTGCTTTAACTCTACCTGTTTCATCTTTCGACCAGTGGGATTCCAGAACGACCGTCGAATACTGTGCATATAATGCACTTGAAAGTGCTTAAAGATGCAAGTATATCATGCGAAGGAACGAAATAATTGGCGAGTGGCAGATGGTCCAAGGAAGAGAAAAATTTCTTGTTTTAATGAAGAGAATTATAATATATTTTTCTTAGTTTCATTGTTATTCATGCATAGTCGATGGTATCAATTATCTGAAATGTCGTGTTCCGCTAGTCTAATCACGTAAAAGGTTGATACTTCCAAGAACTTCGAATTTCACAAATTAGGCGAAACGCCCCGAAACAAAGTAATGCAAACTGCCTCAAACGCCGTACAATAACAATAAAAAACAACAAAAACAGCTATCGGTTGAAGATTAAAACAAATAAATTGCTGGAGTGTCGCGGGAATAACTGAACTAGGTAATGCGGGTGCCGGGTGAATGTGTTATCATTCACTTCAGCCGTTTTTATATTCATTTGATACAGCTTAAGATCTTCTAAACTCATACATACTAGTATAATTTGTGTTTTTAACACATTCAATATAAAGACGTTTTATTTCGCAAAACAGCTTACTCTAACTTCGGCAAATTTTGCTACTTTTAAGAAAGTAAAAAAGTATCGAAGTGTGTTCTGGGAATTGTTTAATTACGTTCTATTGTTATTTTATGTTTTTTTATGGCATGAAAAAATAAAGCTAGCCAATCTGTAAATCAAGCAAACGATATCTCTGTTTTATAAATTTGTTAATCGTTTCATATTTAATTCTGTAAAATATTACATTTCACACTTTGTTTCATGAGAGGAAGGAGTATTAAATTGTAGTCATATTTATAGCAATATTATTTCATGGGGATGTTATAATAAGTGATTATATAATGTAATAATTTTAAGCGAAATAAACTTACATATGAATGAAGTACATTTGGTATTTTATATTTTGTATTTTAAGTTTATTTCTGCCATTTGATTTGTACTCTTGCAGTGTATATTTAATTAATACTACAGCGTCAATATTTGACACTAAAACATGGTTCGAAAGATGCCAGGTTGACTCGTTATGCTTCCGAGCTGAGTTTTTGCAAGCGCACCTGATTTCACAATAATGCAAAATTACGTCAATATACATTGCCAGCGCTATGGCGTAGCAGTACCATCTACGGTCGTCGTAGACAATCGGGTATACTAGAGGAGATGTAGCATCTCGCTGGTGTCCCCCGGCCATTTCTTGTGTAGAAATTCGCGTGAGGAATCCGAATGGCCTGCTTAAAAAACACAATTTCGAGATGGGAGACGCTCGACGCTCAACCTGGCGTAATGACATTTTTTCCCCGCGCAGTGACGCGCCAGGTAGGTGCCGCCGCCTCCTTTTCCCGCCGAATTCGACTTAATAAAAGGAAAACTTATTCTTTCCCGCCCGCGTTTTCCACTTTGCGACATCTCTCCCGGTTTTTCACCGAGCGAAACAAATTAAATGATTTTCAAAGTTCGGGAATTAAACGTTTCCTCCGAAGTTGTCTCACATACATATTGCTTATTTAAAATGAAATTATTTCCAATTGTCCTGCGTTTTAGAGTCAATGTTTATTCGGTTTGTCAACTAGAGGGGTCTGAAATGAATTCGCGCAATGGTGAATTTTTATTGCTCCCTTAATTTCCAATAGCAATTCGATACTTACATTTTAAATAACCACCCTTTGGTAGTGGCTACAAATAAAAGAAACTTAATAAGGTCACGAATTGAACATTTATGGTTTTCTCTTCATTCCTTTTTTTCCTAGGATAGATTTTTTATGAAAATATTATAATTGTTGAATACATCTTGATTGTTTCTAGCAAGAGTGCAGTACTTATAGTTAACTGATCGCAACGCTATTTATTAAATATATTATTATTTAATTTTAAAATAAATTTAGACAAGTAATAGTCAAGCTATTGATGTTTTCTAATTTCATTCGTCTACTTATATAAACTATCAAAAGATAAAGAAATGTCATAAAGACATACTTATTATAATTATTGATGATCATAAAAGATTAAGAATAGATAACCATATTATTTTTTAAGTAATTGCTAATTAAAAAAGATATCTAAACACTATAAGAAAAAACTATCGGTTCCAAACTAAGCTATATGAATTATATAAGAAAAACTTAACGGAAAAATACTAAAAGCATGATAAATATTTTTACGGTCAAAACAACACAATATTTCTTTTAAAAAAATATAAAATAAATTAAATTTTCCACGTTACCTGGTGGTAAGTGCGTAGAAACATTAAAATATAAATATAACTATTATTACTAACAAAAATCATCTTTTTTTACATATATATAACTTCTTGAAATTTATTAGATTGAAAATTATACAAATATTTTTGAAGACTTACGTATTAAAATGATATAGTCTCTTAAGCCTTGAAGCAGAAAGCTTTGTATTCCGAGATGTCAGGGGTTCATCTCGTCCAGCGAAGACACTCGTAATTAGTTAGACAGGTCTAACTGATGACTAAATTCACATGATTTATAATGATAGATCATCTACAGCGGGGTCCGAGACAGGGATACTCACTCTGCCTGTGGTACGGGAGGGGTGAACAGACTGTTGTGGACACAGGAGATCGAAGAGGCTAAGGTGTATGATTGACATCGTCGATGTGTATATGTATAGTACATTAAATATAGGAAAGAAAAATATTATTCAATGTTTATTATGACATTTATTTCAAACGACTTAACAAGACGGACACTTTTTTTTAATGAGACGTGGTACGAAAATATGTATGTATATTAAACAGAAAATACTTTCTAATGTAGTTTTAATAATATTACAGGATGTAATTATTTTATTACGGGAATAAAATATCTTTCAATGTATAGACAAATACTTTTAAATATTCATGTGATAGGTGTCTTGTTTGGAGTAATAACGTAAAAAATATCAACGTCTTAATACGTTGATTTTTTTGTTTAAAGTGTAAACACAGTTCTGACGATGGCGCACGCCAAAATAGCTATACACTTATCTTATAAAAAATGTAGAACTTAAAACATAATATTGTTTACCTTATTACAATGGAGTTCTACCAAGTAAATTCCAATTCAATCAATACAATGTAGACTTTAGGTTTAATTTTTAAGCTTCATTTTGTATACTTGAATTTCATTTTAAACTAAAATTTATGTAAGAAATTTGGACAAGAACTTAATTTTTCTAGTAAAATCAAATTTAACCACTTGAATACCAAGCGGACACAGGTGTCCGGAACATATGCAAGCGAACACGGATGTCCAAGACATTAAAAACAAATCAAACACTTGGTATTCTAATAGAATATAAGCAATATGTTGATGGATATGTGTAGTGCTATCTATACTGAGTCAATATAGGTTTTTAAAATATCGAACTCGAGTGTATATTAGGCAAAATTATTTTTCTCAAAAACACGCAGTATCTCTGGGAAATATTAATGATTTATTTGCGCGGTATTCAAACGGTTAATTGAGTGTATTTAGACAGTGATTAGGTATGTGTTATTTTTTTTAAATACAATTTTATCTAACCGATCATTTATGTAACCTTACTTCAATTTCAATTTACCAAAATTACATTTAAATAAATAAATACCACCATTTAACTTATAACATTATTTTAATGTCAAAAATTAGATTGAGCTAATTTTAATTTGTAAAATGCTATATTTATTTAGGATTCCCGACACGTGGGTTATTCCTCATGTGTCTTTGTCATGTAATTAAATGCCTATCAGAAAAGTCAATGTGAAGTTTTTGTTAATTGATCAATCGTTTTTTTTTGCAGGTGAGTTTTGTACATCATTAAGAAAAACTTTTCTAACCTGGCAGGTGGGATATGCCTCCTCTCGTGTTTCGGTGAGTGAAAATAATTAATCTGCCGTAAAAAGTTATGATTGAATGGTTTTTTGTAATGAATAATGGCGATTTTTCATTGCCCTTCGCGTCAACATTATTTCATACGCATATTTCAGAGAGGTTTTACGTTATTATATTGCATTATAAGTTATTATCTAACACTATCCTATAACTCAAATTCCTTAGCGTTTACTATATCTGAAACGTGTTATATATATTTTTTGGAATGTTTTTATAGTAAATATAACTATAAATTATTTAATTTTCTAAGTCAAAAATTCTCACTGTGCAATTCTTCTGTTCTAATAAGAAACAAAGAATGAAATTTGAATCTTTCAAATAATGTACATAAAGTTTTGTCACCAACGACTCGGGTTTTGCTTTTCGGCATCTCTAGACGTTTAAGTGCACGGATGAACTTGAACTGACGTTTAGTAAATATAATGAATATATCGTGTTTATATAAGAAATACATGTATCACTAAGTTAAAAGCTTTGGCTTAACTTTACTAATGACTTGATTTTAATGACGTTCATTAGCTTTGTGGAAATATTTACCTAGCAAATAGTCTTTGTATGTTTTTGAAATTAATTTGATAAATGTTAAAATGTTATAACATGGGAATGGTGAGTAATTACAAGAATTATATTTAATTTGATCGCTGAAAAGTTTATAATTATTTAATGAAATGAAATTAAATTTACTTATATATAGGATACAATTCAAATTTAACATTGAAATTCCACCAAGCACTAGTCGAAAACTTTAATTAAATAATGAAATGTTAAGATTGATATTTTTAGTCTGACAATTAGGTTATTCGAACAAAAACAATTTCTGCTTGCCATAATGTTGTTGCTTCAATCGATCAATTGCTGAGTATTTATTAGCTTGAATAAACCGTAGATATGTTTCCGCTTATAATAACGGGAATTCAATAAAAAAAACAGTATTTTTGTGGTTCTTCTATAATTTTAAATTAAGCCATTTTGGTTTATTATTTGAAGCGTGGCATATCAAATACACTAAAACATAAATAAAACGCTGGTTTAATGATAAATACATTTAGGATATTATTTATTTTAATTTTAATTAAGTGTAACCGTATTAACTCTCCTATTATTATTCGCCACCCTTCCATAGTATTGCACTAGCTCGTAGTCTATACAAACAAACGAAACAAAGCAACTACTGCTAATTCGCCCGGTGTGACATTAACATTTTCCCTTCGGCCACATGACAGTTTTCTCGTACTCGCCCACCCCGAATCTCCGAACAGGGGTGAATGTGTGATTAGAGACAATGCCTAAATGAAAGGTTCAGTTTTGATATCACACCGGTAATATCGTCTCACGAACACGAGACACCAATTTTAGTATAACTTGATTTTTTTCTAAAACTAAGTCTAACGCAATGACCCGTTTTGTGTACAGAACATATTATTTTTGACTATATGTATATTTTTATTTACCATGTAGAGCATATTAACTCTTTATGGATTTTGTCTTAACAGAAGCATTTCATTTCTAAAACTCTATTCAATAGTAGGGATAGAAGAAAAGAGCTAGAGCAGGATTAGTGATAAGTTGATTGCTCTCGATACACCTCGTTTTTTAGGATAGGATAGTTAGAAAGAGGAATTTAAGACATCACTTACGTCAATGCCTTCAAACAAATGTTATTATTTTAGCATTATAAGTATGTAATATTTTTTTTAAATAACAAAAAACTCGTTAGTGTCTGTGACATATTTTAAAGTACTTTATAAGCTTAATCAATCCATAATCTGAATATTTTCGGTGCGTTAATTCTTTCTTCACGTATAACTAATGAAATACAACTTTACTATATATAAAAAATATATATATGAAGCCATGAGGTAAACCAAATTTATTATAAATAATAGAACTACCATTGTACTACAATATTATATATATTTTATACCAGTGAATTCACATTTTGCTATTACATCAAATAATAAAGATGACAATTAGGCATTGTCAACAATACATGCGCGGGGTCGACCCTGCCTAATTCCCGCCTTGGGCGCCCCCGCCCCACGCGTCCGACAGGACATCAGCTCAATCCCGTCTGTTTCAGACAGATCAAAACTGCTTTTTAGTCCGAATATGCCTTCAGGTTTTGTCAGGGGTGACCAGTCGGTGCCCGGAGCGCCGTTCAGTGTCACGTTTTTACTTATCATCACTGTTCAAAAGCTTTCATAAGTATTTACCTACATATTCTGACGTAGTTTTTAGCCTTAGGTTACTTAAAAGAATAGTTGTGGATTTAAATTGGTGATTCAATAGACATTTACGAAAGAAATTTAAGACATTTAAGAAAAAATAGACATTTAAGAAAAAATAGAAATAATATTTTACTATTTTTGATAGATTTTACAGCATTCTGTCATGTCTTAGACGGCGACGTTATTGTTTTAATTCGGTAAAAAATAGCACAGTATTTAGTTTTACAATTTTTAAATCGGTTTATAGCTATTTCAGCGCATGCCATCATCAGAACTATTGTATCTTTAAGGCTGCACTTACTCAATACATCTTGTTATTTACTCTAAGATCCTAATTTACTTTACATTTATTAAACATGACTTTTGTGTTTCTAAGAACGATAAAAAAATGTAGGATTTTTCAATGTAAATTAGTTTATTACTTTCGATGGTTTCGGCGGTAACTTTGTGGAAGTTCATTTTAATAGAAAATTTAAATTAACTTTGATTATTCCCCGTATTGTTCTACTAACTGTGACACGTGTTTCGCCCCTCCTTGCTTTCCTTAAAAGGAAAAAAAACCCAAACTCCATTTTGTAATTTCATAATTTTAAAATGTTAGAATCAATCTTGCTTCATTACTTAAGCAAACTTTGTGATAGTAAGTCTAAAGATGCCTCTGAAAGAGGCGAAACACGTGTCACAGTTAGTAACACAATACGGGAAATAATCAAAGTTTATTTAAATTTTCTAGTAAATTAGTTTAAATTAAACTGATATTTATTATAATTTACATTAAGGGCTTTAGTAACGGTGATGGATTGATAATTATTTGTTCATTTAAGATGTCATTGGCTTGATTATGCCTTTTAACTTCTTATTCCTCAAGTGCATTTAGCCAGCTTAAGACCTTTGCTACAAAGATGTAAACAGATTGGCTTTGCACTTAAATTTATATCATGAAATTCTGTAATCAATTGGCTTGCAAATTGTTAGTCTGATTTTTTATTATTAAACGATAACAATAATAATATTTAAGCGTGTTTTTTTGGTATTTCTTTTTGAAAAATCATTGTGGTATTATACTTTTATGTATCGTTTTCTGACGATTAAAATATTTTTAAAAAAGTATGTAGTTTTGCTAGTAAAATTCTTTACGATACGACGGTGCTATGATATAACAACTATTTTTAAGTTCATAATTGACTAAAAATGAGTAATATAACAGCGCGTTCAACATATAATAACAAATTCCCTGAGACAGCTGACCTTATTATTGAAAAGTTTTCCGACCTCCATAGTAATTAGGGGATGTAGATGCTTTACAAATCATGACAAATCTTGACGTGAAAGAAACTCATCAACATAAACATCTAGTTTGTCGTTTCATTGCATGATATTTACTTTTATTCTGAATCTTATGTGGGTACGTTATTATTTTTTTTTGGTTTGATAATTTGTGGATTATATGTTTGTTAATGTTTTTATCAATCAATCAAAACCTTAATTAAATAAGATAAGTGTGTCAAGAATTTAAAAAAATAGAGTCAAATGTTTTGATGAAGATGCTGCCCACAATTAAAGCGAGATACAAACTCAACAACTGTAACAAAAATAATTTATGTACTTAACAAATACTGATATCATTATTAATGTTAAAATAAGAATTTGTGACAGTTATTAACCGTGTGTTATGCAATTATGAAATAACTGAAGACTAAAATTGTGTTTTCATGAATTCATCATTTGCATGTAAGTTTGAAATATTATACGATTCCATTTCTCTTGAGCTTTTTGCAAACGTAGTGTCTACGTTATTAAACGTAGTTGACATTGTAACGTTGTGTAACGTATTCTTCTTTCATTGTTTCCACCGTCAAAGCGACGTATCGGATTGTGTGTGATATTTTCATTATTTCACTCAGGCGCTGAAAGCATTTAAAATTCTCTTTTAGCGAACACTTTCACACATCAGACCGGACGCCCTCTCCGTTTTCCCACCCTTCTACAAGCGTACCTCCTTCCCCATTGTTTCCTGGAACCTCCTTACGCTGGACTCTCTAGAAATAATTCTCTCCATAATTCAGCGATATAAAACTGTGACTATGACTATAACGTTTTAAAACATTTAATTCATTAATTTCCATATAATGTTTTTGTCTACACAAAAAGTAGAGTAATTTCAGAAGAACATAATTTCAGTGTATTTTTCAATAATTTCAATATATACAACATAATACACGTTATATAAAAAAATATTTTAACTGCAAATGCCGAGTTTATTTCTAATTATAAAAAAATAAGGTGGTGTGAAAATTGCGACAAGGAAAAATGACTTTCATTATTTAGAAATTAAAACACCAGTGTATAAGTTATCGTACACTTCAATGTTGTGTATTTTAATAAAAATAATTTGGCCCAAAATTATCAGAAAACATTTTATGCGCCTCCTGTAAAGTGGTTTGTGTGGGTTACGTCCTTTTACCTTTCTACGTTCGATGAAGACATGCAGTTTTTTTGGTCTCCCCTACACTCACTCAAAGAAAACTTTCATTTTTAATTTAAATATATATCATTAGTAGAGAATGTAAATGAATGTCTTCGTTATAGTTAAAAACCGTCCGACAAAGTAAGAGTAAGGATGCTTTTGATAAAAAAACGATATTCACAAAAACAGTAGAATCAACACAGTTCTCATATATTAAACAATTTTTTAATGTTTTTGTCATATTGAAATGTCTCATTAGAGTACCATTGTATTACATTTGTGTAAAGATAAAGTATAAATTGATTTGTTTTTTTGATCGATAATTGGGATCGTCCCATTTATTTACATAAACGACTGGACAGAAACAAATCATGAGCCAAACTGTTAATATATACTTGCATCCCAAATCAAACTTTCATTTCATAGAAAAGAAAGCTTGGATTATTATTTAAAGTTTGTGTGTAATGTATATTCAAGACGTGAAGTGTAAAATAAATAATACAATATTTTGTCAATACATTTTGGGGTTTACTTGATAATTTCTATTGTTATGAATACATAATTTAGTTAAGCATCACATAAAAAAAACAGCAAATATAGCTGCCGCTTACATGACAAACTGTCATCGGCAAGGCAGACAAGTGAATTTATTTTCTACCAAGCGACTGACCTAGCAACTTCGTACCCTCGAAAAGTCTGGACATTCCTGGACCTGACTTCTGACTGTGGGGTGCTTTGCTTTCCCTTTGTAAAGGGGTTAGGCTTTTTATGTATCGATACTATAATATTGATATCGTCTCCCGCTGTGAAATTAAAATTTTAACTGAATTGTTATCAGATGTCAAAAATGAAAGTGAAAACATGTGTTTCATCATAAATACTATTGAGTTGCTTAAATTTTTATTATATATTTGGTTATTTATTGAAAATGTATTTTAATGAAAGAATCTTCAGCCGATTCATATAAATACGATTATTTATCATTATTGTAAGTTCTGGACCGCTTTTAATCGTTTAAAAACTGGTTAAAAGCATTTTTTAAACTATATAAAAAAAAATGGCCAGCAGAAATTTTCTCCTTTAATATTTTCTTACCGATGAAATCTTAAGCGATTATCAAAAATGTGTCATTTATTAATTTAGAAGATTTTTTTAACCATGTCCGCTCCCAATGTAGATCATGTATTTTAAGGAGTTTACATCAACGGAAGTCTTTCTACGAGTACTGTTTGTTACTAAGTAGCTCAACCTTTTTTTAAAGAGAGAAGGGTTAAAAGATATAACTAGAACAGGGCTAATTCTTTGCCAATCTCTCTTGTTACAACCGTTTTGAGAATGGGAAAGATGAGAGGGAATTACATACATCCATGCCTTTGCACAGAAATCCGTAAATAAATTTATATAATTTGAACTAGTGACCTCCGTAACCGAAACCAACGAAGTTTACCACTCGACCACGCACCCGGCTATGAATTTAAAGAAATAAGAAAACAAAAATTTTCTTGTCTTCCAAAAAATATAATTTTCTCTAATTTAGTATTTAAAAAAAATAGGGTATCTAATGAATCACCCTTTCATTTGCATCGTCAGGGGGCGTAAAGGTAACTGAGGGTGGATACTGGCGAATGCTCTTATGATGCCCCGACATAGGGGCTGGATGCTCGCTACAAAACACTTGCGTTAACAAATTCATAGGCTTGTGTTTCACAAGGCTTTACATTGAGCGAAGGAAAGAATGGAGCATTAAAACTAACTGTATATGTACATTTGTTGTAGGGTGAACGGTTTCAATTTTTTAATAGATAACAGATTGTAAAATATTTCATTAAATTTAAATTTATTTGTTTCTACAATTAATATTTTACTTATACTCATCATTTCATTAAAAAAATATGTTTCGATTACTGATACCTTCGCACTTTTCATTTTTGTAAAGCATCTTTTTGTCTTTGCCATTTCTGAAACAGTAGAGAAAGTAACCTGATAATTTATACGCGAAATACCTTCCTTTACTCGTAGTTGATTAAACTATGAATTAATGTAGTAAAATATAAAAAAAATATCACGAAAATCGGCGTATAAAAGTTTTAAAATGTATATTCTTACAGAATTATAATTTAGTCGTGATTTCTAATACGGTCAAAAGGGGTTTAGTTGTAAAACTGCTTTTAAAATTATTTGAATCAAAAACAACCTTTTTAAATTTGTCCTTGTTTATGGTTGCTTTAATACAGTTTATACGCCGACTTGTTTCTTAACACATTAATTTTTTGATTATTCTGGAGTTGCTCTTTTAAGATATTGCATACAATTGCTAGTATCTGAATCAATTTATTACTACTAGGCGAATGCTCGCGTCAGAACTAATTTATTAAATTAGCCCAGTTCATAGTGGCATTATCATTTAAGGTGATCAAATCAAACCGGATGTGGATATCCGCCCCCTCTCGGTGAACATGGTGTGTACGAAAAGCTCTCCCCGTGTTGTGGCGTCGCGGCGCTGAGGGAAAAGCGGCTCCCTTTAAGCTCAGCCGTCACCTCTTTGTCGTCGGAACTTTTGTACGTGACGTCAAAGTTTAAAAAATGTTTTGCCCGCTTTATTTAAAGTATCCGACTGACGCCAGCGTTCCTCTTACATACTTACGTCGCTTAGTGTGCAATTTTCAGATTTTATTTAAACTTTTAACATAGATTTTCTTGTAGAGAATGCTAAAATTATTATTACATCAATAAAAAAAACCACACCAGCTTCAACTAAGAGTTGAATATAACTTTGTTTGAAAACAAAATAAAGTTTAGAAAATAAGTTTTAGTGTTGGTTGGTATATGTCCTTTAATAGAGGTATATCACCTGTTTGATGATAACTGTTTGTTGCTCAGTCGCTCAATCTCTCGTTTCCTAAGAGAGTAGTAGAGATATCAGAATAAGGCTAGGAAAGAATTAGTGGGTAACTAATCGTTCTCGCTACGCCCAGTTATTGATGGATCGGAAAGGTGGGAGGGATTTTTTAGTCATCATAAACACTCATGTCTTCGAACAGAAATAGATAAATCATACTGAGACTCCCAGGCAGCACGGAAGCTAACAACACTAACCGCTGCGCCATAGGATATGTCATTTAGTCTTGTTATATGCATTCACCTAAACAGGTCCATAAACGACCAATATTAAATAATATTTAATGTATGGCAACATGATGATCCAATAGCTAGAGTACGTAATCTTTTTTTTTTCGAACTGATACAACAGAAAAACATTCTTTGAGATCGTCTTTTATGTCATGGAAGTGTAATTATTACATAGAAATAATGTCCAGCGTTTTAAATTTATTACCAAAAATTATCTTATAATACAAGGCCTTGAATGTAAAACCACAAAATCACGATGTAAACTTACTGTTGTAGAATTTTTTTCTTTTTTATTTAAGATATTTCATCATTCCGTGACTTTAAAACATAAAAGCATTCTTCAATCTGTTAAAAATGTCGACAATTGTATTGGTAAACGACTGCATACAATTTTCTTAAGTACACATGATAGAATCAATCGAACGAGACTGAAAGATAAACTTTCGAGAGTCAGAAAACGTTGAGATGGCATAAAGTAATAGCTGGGGTGAGCTCACTTCACTTGTAAATGGTACCATATTAAAGAGAAAAAGTTCAGTTTTAAAAGATTTTTTAATTTAAAAAATATATTCTTTTATTCGGGTGCATTAAAAATTTAAATTATTTATAAATATTAAATTTTATGTGACAATTTTCACTAGAAAGTTTAGTGAAGAAATTGTATACATGTAATTTCTTTATATTTAAAAAAAATATGTACATTTGTACTTATTCCACTTTTATTAAAAAAGATCATGACCGAGTATTATCAACTGAACGCTCGTCATGAGCGAAACTAACTGGTTCTGATCTATTTTAATAAAAGTGGAATTAGTACAAATGCATATGTATTTTATTTTTTGTGTTAAGTGTTTGTATTAAGCCTATATATCTCAAACTACATTTCATCAGTTGATAATTCTCGCAGTGAGTGATACCAGTCATGCTTTTTAATAAATTGTGTAGTTTAAATACAAAAGCGCTTTATTCCTTAAAGCTTTGAATTATCTATAGAATGTTTGGTAAACTGTGGAAATAATCTTCAAAGTTGGTCACTCTAGTCTAAGTTTGTGCCAGAAATGCATTTCCAGATCTCTCAGTCAGGTGATCGTAGACTGTTTCTGTCTGTCTCGTTTCCGTGTCTTCGGGAATGACGTTTGTCTGCTCTCACTCATCCCACCCCATTCACCTGCTATATGCTTAAACCCCTTGCTTCTGCCGCTTTGCGAATGGAAATTGATAAAGAAGATTCCTTCAATGATTTTTTTGATGTTTATAGTGAAATTAAACAATTTATACAAAACGGAACAAGAAGTATATATATGAATGAAAATCATTTTTCTTTTCTCTCATTTTTAACAACACTTAATCTGAACTTGCGATTTATTGGGAAAGAGCCATATACGAAATACAAAGATTCCTACCTAGTTGAACAAATTTTTAGCCAGTCTCACAACCTATCTTTGCTAAGCTCCCAATTAAAAAAATGATTACCATAAAATTTCTATATCTCTTCTTTCCATTTTTAAGCTGGGGTTTGAAAAAATATTATACATTTATATTCATGGAACAAATAACTCATAATGCCTTTGCGACTTGTTTACGAGACTCACCAGGTATATTGTGCTTAAAAATGTGTAAAACTAATAAGTAAACTCATTAATAGTACTGAAATATACTCATTGATTTTGCTAGGTTTTGGGTATTTTAATAATTAATCAATTCATAATAATTTACTGAATATATCATGTAATTTTTTTTGTTACTAATCTTAAAGCAATGCGGAAACAAAAAACAATGTTTGGTAATGAACAAAATTAATCACCTTTGTACAATATATATCGAAGTCTCATACAACCCTTTCCTCACCGAACGGGGTAGATTTCTATCCTGCAAAAGGGTAGATACCCCGTGTTCTCCCTGTTGTCTGGCGGCGTGTAAATGTCACGCTGTCATTGTCCTGCTAAAAACGGTTGACGAACACCACCACTTCAATAATCTACGTCAAGTTGAGTCGATCGGAGGTTTTGTCGGCGCAGAAGGACATCTACGACGAGACGGAGTGGTTTGTTTGACAGCAGATCTTGCGATGACAGAACTGCCAGAGCTTTTCATGTAGCACCAAAGCTCCTCGGCAGGTGATTGAGTTGTTTTTTTTTACGCTGAATTTAAATATTCTTACATTGCAGTTTAGTTTCGCATCATAATTACGATCGCACATATAAAAAGTACAGATTTAAGTTCTCGGATTAATCATCGCTTTCGAAGTGAATTATTCATTGGTTACTAAAAATATTTCGTTTCGGATAAAACGTACAATAAAAAAATATTCTTTATTGATATCCATTTGACAAAAGTTTTAAATTGTTTTTGTTCGTTTTCAAGCCGTACTTATAATATTGCAGTTATGAGAAACGCACCGTGCAATTTATTGTAGGTTCCAAAACGATAGGTAAAAATTGCAAGATACATTATATTTAGTCACAATTATTGGAATACATCAAATTTCACTAAAAGAAAGAAATTTTTTAATTTAAGACTTTGTATCAATTATAAAACAATGTATATTTGTTCATTTTGATCAATCAGCTTTGTAAAACAAATATTGAAACAAAACACTTTTAAATAGGTTAAAAGTCTTCTTTTTTGTGATTAGCGATTTGATAATCTTCGAACAATTTCTTAGAAACTTATATGGTGTTGTTTAAGAATAATCTTGCAACAATTAAACCCTTCAATACATTTGCGCCACCTTTACTTAAGATAATCAATATCTTATTATTTTCGTTTCAAAACACTTTTATGATATGTTTATATAACAGAAAATACAAAAACCAGTACTTATTCATCTTTATCGGCAATTCATTCTTCGGATATATGAAATTAAATAATATTCCAATAAAAAAACCATGTAGCTTTTATGTAAATTTTAACGAAGTATTCAAAAGAAAATTCAATTATTTTCGCAATGTAGGAAAACTCTTGGAAAATTCATCTGGTTCCAATATAGGTCTGTCTGTATGAACAGACTTTGGCGGGTCAACCCGTCGCTCGTCGCTCTCGAAAAGACGCCTGCCTCAGTAAATTCAGGCGTGTGCACGTAGGTCAGGGGTCACGAACTGTGGGTCGCGAGTGATTACTATTTTTTTTTTACTAAATCCTTGTTCTAATCCGCATCATATTGAAACTATAGTCTGATAGAATACAATTTTCTTCTTTGTATCGCTCAAAATATGATATTAAAATTTTTTCTTCCCCCTCCCAATATTAAAATAATGGAATGGAGCAAGAGATATTAGCTAACCACTATTATTGTTAAAACTTTATCCTTCTATTCCTTTTGTGAAAATTAGTGAAAATTAGAGGTTGAGCAAATGAGTAACAAACAGTTCTCGTAAATAAAACTTTTGTCGAGATACCTCTTAAAAGCCATACGCTCCACATTGGGAGCGGACATCGATGAAAAAATACATTTTTTTTTACCTATGGCTTAGAGTTAAAATATCGTATCTCCATAAATTATAATTAGGACAAAACTGAATTTGAAAGTTTTTAAATTACATTCTAGTTTCTTATTATAATTTTTTTATTGAACTTTCCTATTTAATAAAATAAAGTTTTTTCCCAGTCTGTATAGTGTTAAAATGTGACCTCCCTGAACTGAAATGAAAATTTAGTATACTTATATTGTAAAAGAAATAAGATATATACATATATGAATGTAATTGCTCATAAAAATATTGCTATGAGAATTTACAATCTAATATTTTAATATGTATATAATCTTTGAAACAATAAGTTTGAAAATAAAATATTTTAACTTTCGACCAAAATTGGATAATATTTTAGCTTTAAGACATTTTCTAAAAAAAAAAGAGTACCTTTGAGATGTCCCATATAAAACGATATATAACGCTTGACACTGGAATCCATCATGGCTTAAAAAAACAATGTGAGTTAGCAATTTATTTTTTTAGCGAACTTTCTGTATATTCCAGGCCTCACAGTTTGTGAACCAGTGCAGATGCCATTGCTTGCACTCGGAGTGCGCCTAGACATCAACCGCTATTTTTCACCCATCGGAATTGTATGAGAGTCTCGGACTGGTATTGATTAGTACTTCTGTCTGAGCCGACGTCAGGTGGAGAAAGAGGGAAGATGAGGGTAGGGCCTCCGAAAAGCGATTCTGATAGTTCGTCATCGAAGTTATGTCCTTTAGTCATTCGATTGCAAGAAAACTCACTTTTCTTAGACTTTCTTCAATGTATTAAAGATATTTTGTAAGGTTATTTAAGACTTCTTTAATATTGTATGTCAAAGAAACAACTTTTTGAATTATCTTTTTGACAATTTCTTTCAATGTTGCTTAATTAAAATAAACATCACTTTCTTCTTATAAATATTTTTAAATACATTAAATACCACAATTGTTGCCCGTTGTGATCTAGTTGGTTAAAAATTGCTCTACTGACCAGGTGGGTCTGGGTTTGATTCACGCTAAGATCAATGTCAAATTTAGATTTATCAATTTAAAATTTGAAACATAAGACGTGGGTGATGGTGATGTCAATTTACCTCGAGTTTATCTTGAGTGAATTACAATTAATTCTCATCGAGTTTATCTCGTATGATCTTTCAATTTTAAAATATTTGCCGCATAAGCATTAGCTGTAATACCATTATTTAAAAAATTAAAAATCTTTAAAAAAAATATTTTTACCTATATCATTCATAATTTATGTTTATCAAATCATTCATTGTCCAGTGAACACTTTCGTTACGAAGTAATATTATTATATAGTATATTTTTTAAAATTAAAATAATTTTATGTAAAACCAATTAAAAATGTGTTATAAATATTGAATATTGTAAAATAAAATACTGTCAATGGTCAGGATGATTCACTCATCATAAATAAAAATAATTGTGAAATTAAATGGTTTATGAAATTAACAATATATTACTTAAGCCGAATCACAATGTTTTTCAGAAAGTAATTTACATATATCTTAAATTATGGTCTTGACAGTTATATCGATAAACTGAAAACAAAATGTAAAAACACAAGTTATACTTTTCATGGCTAAAAATCTAAAATTCCTTTGTGAAAATGTCTCGATGACGAATATTTGAGCGTGGAAAATGAACTAGAGCAAGGGTGGCGAGTAGGAAAGCCTCGGGCAGCTTTCGGTGGGGGTTCCTGCTGCAGACTTCAGTCAAAACTGTGCGGCGGTGACACAGCGACAGTCACTCACTCACTCGCTTGCTCGCTCACTTCTTCCTCAATGACCCCCTTCACAACGCCGCCTTTGCCACCCAACTTGCAAGTCTACGACAGCTACGGAAAACCTACGATATTTAACAATTCTTTCTGGAAAACGGTATATTATCATTTTTATGGAAATAAATGCTAAAATAAAAGAAATTATATAATAAACTATCAACAAAAAAGTTATTCTATATTTTTTTTAAGAAAAATGTCCGAACCCACCGTCAATCCTATGGACTCCCAATAGCTGTAGTATCTCAACAACATCTTTCATTACTAGCAATATTGTCTTGACAGAGTAAGGATGAGGCTAAGAATTCAACATTTAAACGTTTTTCTTACGTCCAGTTTTTCGGAGCATAAACGAGTACATCTCCGTGCATTTAAAAACCAATAAATAAGTCGATTTTGAAATTAATCAAAATTCGAGCTCTCGATCACCGAAGGTGGAAAGACTATACAATGGGCACAACAGCTTTGACCAATCTACTACAACCAATAAGATTCAATTTAAAAAAACTGTTTATTTATAATTGATTTTCTTACCACAAGTCTATGTGTTTTTTTATTTCATTCGTAAAGTCAATGAATTTGTTTCGGTAGAAAAATTTACCTAGTCCATCTTATTTATTTATAACTTAATATAAAACATATCATATTTAATAAATAATTATTATTTGAAAAAGGTCATAAGCTGTGAGAAATTACTCTATGTAGAATTTGAACGATTCATAGACTTATAATTACATCACTTTACAAAATAATTTACCAAAATAGTGTATTAAACGTTTCAATATTAAGACAGAAACTATGAATAAATTATTGATGAAAAATGTTGGTATATTAAGTTTTGCACGAAAAAAAGGTTGACGATTGATGTGCAAGATCCGGCGGAGCGTTATGGACCGATCACTGAAGCCGGCGCTATCTAAATGTGCGAGCAAAACTTATATTATTTGACTACAATAATGTATTCGTGCATTTTGTATGTATTCATAAAATTCGTCGCAGTCTTTCTAAACTACATTTATCAAATATCTTCTTACTGCCAAATGCATTTTTTCACCGATAATGTGGCATTCAATTTAGACGTTTATACCACCACTGAGAACAGTTGTTTCATATTATTTCTACGATCTAACTAATGTTATATATAACCATACTTGATACGTCGATAAGTTTTTGTAAATGATAAGTTCATTAATTAGAAAAAGGAGCGTTATTTCTCTATAAAATTTGTATAACTTTATTGATAAAAGTAAACCAGCTACAATTTAAAAAAAGCCATATTTTGTTTATAAACATAGTAAGATAATTTATTTAAAAAAAATACAATACCTTTATAGTTTTCTTTAATTTAACACATTTCCTTTTAGTAGTTTGTTGCTGTGAAAAAACATCAAAACAATAATGGATAAATGTATTATTTTTAAAACTTTTTAGGTATATTAATAATTTGGAATCCCGTCAATTGGTAATATGTTTTTTTACTAAAACAAAATTTAAGAGAAAATGTGAATAACATATTGTTTTACAGCATATTAAAATATCAGAATATTTTTTATTACAATATTAAAATACTTGTATGTTTGTATTTCGTGTATGTATTTGTGTCATACAGGAATAAAATACAAATTCTACGATCTACAACAAAACAACTTTTAACTACTTCTTGTGGCGTAAAGAGTATAGTTTGTAAAGCTAGAATTTGTCTTGTGTGTACATTTTATCTTACATTTAATAATTGACTTTTCAATTTTCTTAGAACGTTTAATAAAATTGCAACACCAATGAAAATTGAACTGGCGCATACTTACATTGTGCAGTAGAGTTTCTTTTCAATTTGCTAATCAGATTTCTTTGAAAAGTAACGATTCGAAAGTTGAAAGTCACACAATCAAACTTTGCAATACAACCAAATAAATAATGAATGCTCAAGTATAAAAACGGTAGGTTAGTAACAACCCAAGTACGTTTGTTAAATTTCAATACCGTAAAGGGGGACGCCTGCAATTAGCTTTTTGTTTTATTATTTTTCTTTCCGTTGGTTGAGTTGGTCGCTACTTTCTTGCCAATTTAACGAAACTAATGTTAATTTTCCGACATTTTATTGGCATGAAACATGCGAGTGCTCGGTTCTTGTGTAAAGCGCACTAGAAAATAAGCAAAGGGGTTGCAGGTTTGGTGTTGCCGGGAGAGGGGGAGAGGCGCTCTGATTTCACCGCCGAGAATAATTCCGCCATAGTTTTGTTTTCCGTTAAAGTTTTTAAATGAATTGCGCTGGCGTTTCACGTAATATTTCAATAAATTATGGGGATGTTATCCATGTTAGTATTATGAAAACGTAATTAAAATTCGACGGTGCGCTGCTTGTTTCTATCATTCAGTTGCAACTCGGACAGTTTTGATTGCTAAAATATTACTTTTTTGGTACCACTATACACTGAAATTATTTCTGTTATTTTCATTTTTCAAACTCATTTTCTGGCACAACTCTTTGATAAAATTAAAATCGTTTTCATTTAACAACTTTATCATATTTTTACTATATCTTTCATCAATTTTGCTTTTGAATATTAAAAATTTAAAGTTACAGTGTACAGAACATATTTTTTCTTTCATTCCCTGATAGTACGCAACAAAAAAATTATTATAGGTTCAAGACAAAACAGATTTCCATTATAAAAAGCGCTTTGTAAATTTTGTCACTATGCCTGATTTGCCTCTGACAACCTTCAAGCGTATCTATGAATCGCTCCTGTTAAAAAATGCATTATTATCTATGGTGATTGGTCTTGGCTACGTGCTGATTAATGAGGTCTTCTACAGTTTTTATTTCAATTACACAAGCAACAAGTGCTTAATTTTTTCAATAAATAACACAAGAATATTTTAAAATAACGACACACAGTGTCAATACTCCTTTACTTATTGTTTGACCTTTTATCGTAAATATATTAAGAGTTTAATAAATACAAATAAGACTTCAATCGTTTTAATTTGATATTAGGTATTTTTTTTTTTTAATCTTAAAATGTATGCTTAAATATGTAATTAATTATTTACACAGTATACCTAAGTAAAACGTATTCTTCCCAATCAAGTGAAAAACAAAAAAAATAATTTTAATTTGTGCTTGGAGCAATGCATTTCATGGTAAATTTCCAAAAGTCGCGTCAAGTCGCATTGCATGTCATAGAAGCTAGAATGTGTCCGGATGTTTCCCTTATCCTGCGCATTATAATTTTTCCGATTAATTGGCTGAAAGGATCAGTAAAATTTGCATTGCGAATTTTCCACGGAAGTTAACAAAAATAATACGACTATATTTATTTGGAAACAATGACTAGCATTGTTTTGATCAAATGAATTATTTTTTAATTTAAGATTTCGATTGAATGCGCTTGGTGGAAGTTCAATATTAAATTTCGTTAAATCGAAGAATCGTTCAAATTTTAAATTATATATATTATATAACACATGTATTGTACTTTTCTATATGAAAATGAATTTTAAAGTATTGAATTAAATGAATAAGTGCACTAAGGTTCTATCTGTAGATTTATTTCAGCCATTTAAGAACATTTATGAGGACCGAAGATTTATCAGCATTTTTGTCTATTCTAAATATTCGAATGTAATAATATTTAGGATGTACATATAATATTTAGGATGTACATATAATTCTGATTATATTTATACTTCTAAATAATTAAATTTTAATCTAAATTATCGTTTCTACAAAAAGTCACATCCTCTGAAATCTTAAATTGCTTCTCCTGCAGTTGTAGTTTTTAATTCTACTGAACCTAAATAATATACAAAATTATAAACAATAAGCAGAAATTGTAAATATTTTTGATCCACTATTTTCAGTGACTAGAATAAATGTTTTTTAGCAAAACTTTGACAATTGTAAAAATGAATAGGTATAATAAAAAAAGGAAAACGAACACTGTACCAGTTTACCTTTCCGATAGGGGGGGGTATGCATTCCCTCGACACAAAACAGGCGAATGTTGAAATAATCCGTGGAAGTTTTAGCGTTTGATGTGAATGCATTAGCCGCAGACGTCGCTAAAGGAATTACTCTGCTGCAGTTAGCAAAGTTGTCCATTGTTTTCATTCTTTTTTTTCTCCTGTTTTGTTTTTATAATGTCAAATTGTCGGTGCGGAAAAGGCGACATTTAAACAGGATGTTATGACTTTTGTTAATGTCAAAACAGAAAAGTAAGGTGCAATTCTCGTTCTGTTCTAAGGTCATTCATATTAGTTGCTCGTATACATACATCATCATTGCCTAAGCCTTCGTAAGACGTCTGTGAACTTTCGAAACAATATATATACCCAAAAATCAAGAATCATTCCTGTTCACTTTTAGAGTGTTCACTGGCAATACTTGATGGAAAGGCATTATATAAATAAAAAAACACAATATTCCTCTGTACTTAATTTCCACTTTTATGTACTTTTAAGATCAAGACCGGTTCCGCTCATAGCGAGCATTGTCTTGATGATTTTTTAATTACATTTTAATCCGTGTTATTTATTGATGATTTCTATTGTAATTTGTAAATTATTTTCAATGCCAATTGCTTATTAAACCTTTTCATTTAAACTTGTTTTTGTATAAATAGCACTGTAAATGCTCGCCATAAACGAAATCGGTCGTGATCTTGATAAATAAAATTGGAAATTAAGTACAGAGGAATATTGTGTTTTTTCTTAATCATTCCTGTGCTATAAAAAAAACAATACTCAAACGTTTCATCACCATCATCATAAGTACTTACGTTTTTTAAACAACATTTTTTTAGCGAAATGGCAAATAAATATTTTTTGATTGAATTTATATTAATGCTAATGAATATGTGAATATGTATAAGATGACAATATTTGAAAAAATATGATACAAAAAAACCTTCGAAGCTTTAAAAATTTATAAAACACTCAATTGAAAAATACAATTTTCATATTCATAAATATATAGAATAACCCGTACGAAGTGCTTAAATTAATACATTTCCACTTTCCACCCTTGCTCCAAATTACTATATTTGTATTTCATAATCCGTAGACACGTTACAGGTATCAGGCTTATATGAAATCGACCCGGTATCACAGAATATTGCATGGAGGGTCGCCTGCCCGTCCTCTTTGCAATATTTTGCGTCGATCTGTTCGCCCTAATATCAGTTTATGACCTCCTGATACGAAACCGCGGGAGATTGAACAGACGCGTTCTCACTGCAAGGTTGTATCGGAACCCAAAGGGTGTATTTTCATTTTTTTTAACAGAAAAACAACCTTTTCCATTTAAATAAGTTAATATTTAATTATTATGCCTACTCCCAATGTGGAGCATATGGCCTCCTTGTGGAGGTATCTCAACAGAAATTTTTCTACGAGAACTGTTTGTCACTTTAGTTTCGCAACTTACCTTTTTGGAATAGAGTAGTAGGAATATTAGCATAGGGCTAAGTCCGGACTATTGGTTAATTAATTATTTTTGCCATGCCATTATTTTAAGACTGGAAAGGTGGGAATAATGGTTAGACATAACAAACAAACCTGCCTTCCAAAAGATGCTTATGCAGGGTCATAAGTTTTTTTATACATTACTGCTTTTAATGTGGAGCATATGGCCTCCTAATGGAAATGTCTCAGAACAGAAGGAGATATGTTTTCTAGGAGATATGTTTGTTATTTAGTCGCCAAGCCTTTCTTTTTGAAAGATAGTAATAGGGATTGACTGATAAGACTAGGACAGGACTAGTGTATAAGTAATCGCTCTTGCTACGCTTAGTTGCTTAGAGATCATAAATGGCAAGTGGGACATCAAAAACACCCATGCCTCCGAACAGAAATCGGTAAATCGATCAAATGTTCGTACTGGGACTTGAACTCGTGAGGTCCGACACGGAAGCCCACAACGCTAGCTCCTGCGCCATAGGAACCGACATATATAACAATATAACCCATACATATCATTAAATATTTCCAGCATTTTGTTGCAGAATGTAGTTCTTGCAGAAAAAAATCATATAAAATTCTATTAAAACGTTGACATAATTATGTTTTAAGTGGTAACTTTTTTCTTAAATTATTAACGATGTTTTTAAACAAACATTGTACCTATTTATTTATATTATGTTACATAAAGTTTAAAACAATGTTATTGGTGTGTATTAATAAGTGTAGTCTACTTATATAGGAACGCCAAAGATAAATCAATCGTGGAATATTGTAATTTGATGAATAACTAATATTGAAAAATGTTTTACTGCATTTAGCTTATATTGTAAAAATATGTTTTATATTTTGTAATTTGATTGTGTGTAAACTTGTCCTTGTTATTTTGGACGTATCCCTGACAATCTGACGGAAGTTTTCTTCTTATCGTTTCTTTTTGAACTAGGGAAGAAAATATACCGCGGGGTGTCTTCTTGTGGAATTTCCCGGGGTGGTCCGAGTTATGTAAATGTGAAGCGGGTTTCGCCTCTCGACACGTCTCCAAGACTCGCTCCCGTTACTGTTTTAACTCCTAAATATATTTAAGCACACAAGTCAACCGATGTTTAAAGGATTCGGGTCCGCCGTGAAGATATCATTTAACATCTAATAATATTGATATTCCACGTAAAAATTATTTACTAGTGTCTCATCTGTTATTAATTCAATAACAGTATCGTAAAATGATTATTATTTGTATTTGAAAACGTAAAAAAAATATAGAATAATTCAATAATGCATTTTCATAATTTTTTTAAAATCACAAAATAGTATTACTTGTATTACTTACACATCAGAATGTACTTTTTCCTGTTCGCCTTACATATTTTCTAATTAATATTACAATAATTAAATATTTTAAGTTAAAACATGGATATTTCACATTCCTTTATTTTTTAAACGGCTTTTAAATGAATAAGAGATACACTTGTACACATGTAATAATTGTTATTTTAGTTTTAAAAAATCTTAAAAAATATGATACGTTCAAATATAGATTTCACTAAGAACTCCGTAATGATATTAACACTTCCCCTACGGTGCTAAAAATACTTCCGATACATTTCTGGCTCTTTAAGAACTAAGTGAAAAAAAACATATTTTAACACTTAGGAAAGACCCTTTGATGAACGGTAAAAACCCAAGACGTATATTTAAAAAAAAAACATGTTTTTTTTTATCACCGTAAGGGAAGTATTAATGTTGATACCTTTAGTTTAGCCTTGCTTTAGTTGATTCGCCTGTTTAAGGTTGAATAAATGTGATTTAAAGAAGAATTATAAGACGGTGTTTTCACTTGTATATTGTGTGTTAAACTAACGTCCCAATTCATTATATGATTTCCTTTTTAATTTTTATTTAAAAAAATAGTTTCTAAAATTTCTCAGGCACATTTAAGGCGTAATCATTTCTGGATCAAATCACTTCATGTATGGCCAACTATTGGCAGCTTTGCTCCGTTAGTGGCTGTAGAAAACGTCCACCGAGCAAATCCACTCGCATTCCATCGAATTGAAGTAGATTTAATAACGGTCAAAGAAAGAATGCGAGCAAGAATAAAGTGTAAATGGGACGTAGTGGAAGCAGTCAGCCTATTCTGACAACTTATCGGTTTGTCCTGTTGCGACATTTGCCGCTTATTTTGTTCTACTCCTATCTTACGTAAGCCTTGAATGTCACACAAACGTACCCGATTACCAATTTTGATTCAAGAATACTGCATGCCAAGTATTTTTTTCCATTTTTAGCTATCGTACATATTGCGTATTAAATAAAATTAAGAAGAACTCATCAAAAAAATATTTATTTTTTACACAATACCTTGATTAAATCGTCGATATTTATAATCAGGGTTGTGGAGTCGGAGTCGCAGTCGGAGTTGTGAAAAATAAGCGGGTCATTTTTTTTTATAAATATAAGTTAAATTTAATTTATTTTAAAGCTGGAGTCGGATTCGTCTTTTTTTACACGACTCCACAGCCCTGTTTATAATCATTGCTTTTTTTTTTTTAAAAGGTGTCGGTCATTTCACCAACGACTTTTTTGTACTCTATCTCTGTTCCCAATGGGGAGTATATGGTTTGCTATTGGAGGTATTTAAACATTTGTTTTAGTTTTCCAAACTCTCTTATTTTCGAATTTTTCAGCCAAAATGTGTAATTTTCTTTCAAAGGCATTGAAAGATTGATGTTTATTTGCTAATTTTTATGCGATTCAAATTTTATTTTCGATATTATTAATTTTTCTCGAGATAATAGTTTAAAAACATATTTTCACCCGTCTATTTTTCTATTTAAAAAAATCAAAATTTTATTCGCCATTTTTTTAAAGCAAAATAAAAAAAATGGCGAATATTGTTTGAAACATTACAAATGCCGATAAAAAAAAGATGCCGGAACGCCGTTCCACCGCGTTACATGACAACAAAAGTGCTGTTTATAATCAACCAGGTATGGTTAATCCAAATTAAGACTACAAGCTAACATATTCAATGTTACATTGTTTAATTTGAAATTGATTAATTAAATATACTATCTATGTTTCGTATAAAATTTTGCATCGTTCTGTTATAATTCACACACGTGTGTCAATTGAAATAATATAAAAGTCGCACGTAGGTACATATTAATGGCTGCAAAATCTTACAGGCTTGTTAAATTTCCATTTGCAAAACATGCCATTGCTTTGTGAAGAGCTTTGCGGTGATGCCCTGTGATTTCCGGCACACGAGCAGTTTCCGGGAACCGTCGATATTGCCCCCTAGAGCCTGCTAAGGAATCTGCCTCTTGCCATATGTCGCGCCGCCTCTATTTGAACATCCAATTCGATCATTTGAATGTAAACTACCCTTCTTCTCTGAGAAAGCCGAAAGCAATCGAGAAACGCAAGACGTGTACTTTTATATGTGTATGGAAGTATACAGAGATATCTTGAATAATAATCAAAAATATTCAAACGGGAAAGTTATCTAGTCAATTATTACTAAGAAAATATAATATGTAACGTATGTGTCTTTAGAACCCTAAACTTCATTTAATTACTTAATGAGTGCTACATGATCTAAACGTGCAGATGTGCCAAAAATGCACACGTGTCATTGATTGATATATTTCATTAAACTACCAGTGTGAATAAAACAAATAAAGATTTTTGTCTTTTAACAAAATTCAATTTTAAGGTTGTTAAATAATACAATAGAATCTATCAAACTACAGCTTTCCTATTCAACTATTTTGTATGGAAATAATAACATATATTTTTATCGTTTTGTAAGGTTTTGATGCACATTTAAAATATATTTGCTTAAAAAGTTCAAATACTTTGATATCAAGAGTGAAATACAATATAATTAATATTTTTCGTATAAAATTGGCAGTAAAATAATTGTTATTTAGTATGTTAAGAGATGAACATTTTTAAACCTAATATGTTTCAAAGTAAGATCAGATAGTAGTTTGACTCCTGTGGCTCAATCTTCAATAAAACTCTTCAGTTTATCTGACTGGCGGAAATTATTTTTGTTGATTTGTTTTCCAAAATTCGCATAAAATGTATATTATATTTCTTATGAAGCAAAAAGAATCGATAAACGCTTAAAATAATAAAAAAAATACAAACAAATATTGAAATACCTCAACATAACAGTATTTACTGTTCATCCTTGATGACGATATATACTAATATTGAATGAAAAAATAGTCTACAAATTTTACCGTGAAATTACATTGGTTACGATTCCAATATTCGCCGCAAAATAATAAATACGAAGCTTGCAATAGTTCGTGATTTACGGTGACTGATTGTTTTTTATATCCAAATCAACGTAACCTTTTTCATCACGACAAGAGGCATCGTAGTAAAGAAAACGCTTCCCCGCGGAATTGGACGCGAGCACGGTCCAGCGGAATCCGAGCAACAGTTTAACAAACAAGGAAGAGTGTACCCCTAGCCGCGGTCCAAGCCTCATTGCTTATTCAATGATGCATGCAGCCGCCGCCTACCCACCCGCCCGCCACCCACCACCACGATTCCCGCCCTAGGCGAGCATAAAAGACAATAGTCCGCTTTCGTCTACTCAAACTTTCTAACAACCAGAGACTTGTACAATTTAAACCGTGTTTTACAATCGCTTTGAATAAAATCAATCGTATATTTTTTTTTACCGTGTGAAACAGCTACACGTGTTTTTTTTTATATCGATTTTAGTATTTATATAATATCTAGAATACTTGAAAACTACAAGACTATGTCAAATGATTTTTATTGTGTCTTATTTGAATTGAAGTTTTTCCGTCGTTTTGAATAGATTTTAACCGCTTAATGACTACGTCCGAGCTAACTCAAGCTTTACCTGCAGAAAAGATCACTCCCGAATATACAATAAATACGTTTCATAGCATGTGGAAGCAAGAATGTTTTTTTTTTATTTGTACTTTTTAATTGATTCTAATAATTATTAATTATAATGAATAAAAATGATCATTTTTTTATTTCTAAGCCTACACTATGCACTAAAATATCAAATTTCAATCCCATTTCGGGCCCGAAATGGTTTTTATGAAGGATATATATGTTAAGTAAATAAAATTCTTTCATAAAAAAATGTGTATTTTTTTCCATTTTTTAATTTTTCAATGATAACTGAAGGGGTTTATGAATTTTTCACAAAGCAGTTCGACAAAAACACTCGATAATTAGACAAAAAAATACTCTGAATATTTTTTTATGGATAAACATCCGAAAATGTTGATCTTTAAATAGGTACATATGTTATTTAATAAAATAATCTTTCAATGAAAAAACGTTTTTAAGCGAATGAAAAACATGACAAAAACCCCAAATAAACTTAACTATTTTCAGCTCTAAAAATCATTCATTATACGATCTATGAGTTAAGAAACATAATCTTTGGAATTAAATTTTGTGGAAAGCTGGGAAAAAAGCTAACAGGTTTATACGAAAGTGATTTGTCTGTTTTGGTACGAGTCAAAATTATTTTCGAACAATAAAAAGGCAAAAGCTTTGAAACACTTCTACGAAATAGGCTGAAGTATTTCATTGTTCATATTATATTTAAATTACATCTCGTATCAATATTTACTCGAGGTTAATACGATTCCGAACAAAACAATACGTTGTCTGTTTAACCTCTCGCTTAGCAGAATTCAATTCAAAAGATATATTTAAATAAACACAATATGAGGACGATCTTGTATGTGATCTCCAGTGACTTATGTGGAAGCATCCATTGCTTATTGTCTCCAAGGAAAGTTGCGATGTCGTATTTTGGCAGATATCTACATTGCTAATGTGACCTGGCTTTTGAAAGTATAAACAAAAACAGAACGTTTTATCGAACACGTCTGAATTCTTTGCAAAAGAAACGTTTTATTTTCTAAGCGTAGAACTTTTTAAATAAGCAGTGAAATAGCGAGCTTTTAATTTTAAATATTAAATATAAACAATAAGAAAATTAAATGATACAGTACACAATACTACATATACTTATAATTCTTAAAAGGGTAGACCGTTTTATAATTTAAAAAAAATAAATAAATGTTAATTTATGGGCGATTTTCTAAACTCTAAAGTAAGCTTATTTAAAGAGTAAAATATGTTGACTATGAGATCAGTAGAAAAGCAGATGTTGTTTCAAGAAAATTTGAAAGAAATTAAAGTGACAAAAATGAATATTTATGACTTTTGATTGAAAAAAATACCGATATAGTATAAATGTTTCAACGAAGATTTTAAGCCTAGGTCGTATATGACGAATTAAATAGGTATGTACATATATCTCGATCCAAATGCAATTCAACCACCACTATAATATATTGTGTAGATCTTTTTATAATTATACGTCACTTATAACATATTTTCGTCATAATTTATATGATTATAGTATTCCTTGGTCATTTAATAGAATTCTCGCAACCATAATGCATACGTTTTTTTGTGAATCTTCAAAAAATTATCCAATATAACTAAATTATAATAATATATATGTAAGCAAGTGATAACACAGTGTAATTTTTTGAATAACTGTTATATTATTTACAGTTTGTATTTCAGATATTATTTATTTATTGATTGAATTAACATTTACCTAATAGAACTCCATTGTAATACGGTATAAAATAGAAAAGTTATTAGTTCTACAATTTTTTTTTAAATTCATTTGATAGATATTTTTACGTATGCCATCATCAGAACTATGTTTAAACTTACATACCTATATATATACTGATTAGCTCAGTTCAATCAAAAATAATTTACCTCCAATAATCCAATATTTGTTATCGTTCTTAGAAACAGTAAAGTCATTTTTAATAAATGTTATACTATACATCGTAATATAAATTATGATGTAAGAGTAAATAACAAGATGTTTTGTGTATATCTTGTATGCCAGTATACATAACTGAGTAAATATAGTTTTAAACATTGTTCTGATGAAAGTAATAGCTATCAACGATTTTTTTTAAACAGTAAAACTAAATTCTTTGCTCTTTTTACCGAATTATAATTGAATTGATGTTAAGACAGTTTGGAAGCTTGAGAGAAAAACGAATGTAGTCATTGATTATTATACATTTTGATTCTTTCATTGTTAATTTCTTACACATGCATTCTTTTTCCTGTGGAAGGCTAATTATAATATTTAACTTTGTCATGGTTAAAAAATTGTCTACTGTACGTATTATAATTGTTTATTTGACACAATAGTTTAAGTAGAGTGTGTCTTGATTATAGCACATAACGATGATGTTACAAGCCCAATAAAATATCTGTAACAATCGATACATGGCTCAGTACGAGGACACAAAGAATGAGATTGTGTAATAATACCACACGGGGACAGGCTTCTTCCTTTATAGCTGACGTCCTGTTTTAATACACTGTCACCGTCTTCATTCCGTCTGACGAAAGTCACACAATATACGTCCGCGCGTAATAAAAAGCTGTCACATGCCCCGGGCGGACATTGTGTCTAATCATCCCTTAGCACCGAACCGCCCTGTTGTCCCACACTGCCTCCCGCTTGTCCCGCGCGGGGGAGATTTGGCACCCAGACTGCTTTGAAGCTTCGGGAACTGTCCTTCGCTTGCCCAAGGAATCTACGTCTGTCCGCCTCTTTCGCTCTCGAATAAAATTGAGTGACATTGCTTCCAGCCACCGGGTATAACGTCAGGGATGGATCAAAACTTGTACACGATTTTTTCCTGAACCATTGTGTACTTCGTAACTACATATCAATATATTTTTGAAAACATTTCGTAGATGCTAATAGATAGGAGATATCTGATAATAAATAGCATTAATTCACAATGATTTAGAAGAATATTATTAAAGCTTAAAAAGATATTTTAAATAAAAAAAAAATAATTGTGTCTATAGCCGAGTTGTCAACGTCACTGATTTCAGCTTTAGAGTTCACAAATTAAAATACCAGTATAGACCAGTTCAGAAGTGAATTAATTTTTCAAATGATTTACGAAAAATTCCCTTTCATCATCTGATGCTTAAATGGAACGTTGCGAAAGCTATTAGCTTATCACTAGTCTTGTCCTAGTCATATCTTCATAACTTTATTCTCACTGAGTAACCAGAAATTCTCGTAAGACAGCTCTCTTTTTTGGATAAACGTCATTATTAGTGTATATGTCCAAAATTGGGAGCAGAGATTGTCGCAAAATTATTTTATACCCTCTTATCATACAAGATAACTTAATATTAAATTTAAAAAATAAAGCACTCATTTGCACTAATTCCACTTTAATATAAGTAAAATTTATACAGATAAATTTACTTAACACTTGAAATTATATTTTTCCATTGTAATTCTTCTGGTAGTGAATGGTAATACAGTTTATTTTTGAGGAAATAGTCAAATTTGGTAAGACTAGTATTTATCGACCATTTAGGCTTATAATAGACGACTGTCTCAAGATCATCGGTAATAACGGACTTTCATATTGTTTTTAATAAGTCAATTAAAAGTAAATCGGAGCATTATAAAATAGCTAATGAGAATTTGTCAGGTTTATGCTATTTGGTTACTTTCATCTGAAATCAAATCATTCTTTTTCCTTTTTGTTGTGACACATTTCTAATGCACACCTGTCCAAAACGTCTCCTACTGCCAACTACCTCCCTACCCCCAAACCCCGAAGGTGTGGACTGTCGGGAACAGACGGGGCAGTCTTCAACTTGTGTCCAGCGCTGGAATAGCGCGCCCCCCGAAACGTCTCCCCGGGCTACGTTCATTCGGTGGGAGGAGTAGCACACCACCGTTGTACTCTTAAATGCATGTCGCACGAAACTTTTACGATGTTTGGTAAAAAAATCACAATAATTAAGTATTCATTAAATACTTTCAATGAGATGTATTCTCTATTAAAAAAAATGTCAATCACACATGTTAAGGGCAATGTTCCCGCTAAGGTGTGCGCGCGCACACCTTCCGAAATGTGTCCACACACATTTTTTAATCCCCGCACAAGGCTGCACACAGAAATATTATAAACATAAGTTTTTTTTCACCAAATTTTTATATTTGCGTAAACTTTTTATTTTGCTGAAAATTTACTACTCACAGAAGTTAATGATCCGCACACATAATAGAAAAATTAGAGGAAACGTTGGTTAAGGGTAGCATATTGTACAAAAGTTACTTATACTATCTACGATTAAAATATTTATTTTGGGCTGCTAAGTGACTGTTAAAAATACACTCTTCAAAGCTAAATATTAGAATGCTTAACATTATTTAAACAAATTTTTAGTTTGATGAATAACTATAAAACTACTGTGATTTCAGGTTTTTCTTTGACTGGTGTGCTTCACAACGGATAATTTAATTCAACTAGTTTTTCAGCTGAAAGATGAAGCCAGAGTCGCAAACAAAAAAAAAGTATAATTGTAATTGAATCAAAAGATACAAATGTAATGTTGACTATTTAAAAACCTTGATTTTTCTGATCTGCTTACGTTGCAAATTTAATGTCTAACAACCAGTCATCGTAAACTTATAGAAATATTTAAATTACAAATAAACAGTTATACGATCCCAATGAGATTACACATCGAGTAACGGATATGCCTTATAAAATAATACGACAAATACTAATGCAATTCCGTTATAAGATTGTGTATAATATATGTATACCCTAGAGATATATATTGGTGTACTGTATTTCCTCAGATGCATTTCCATCGATTTCAAACGAATAAGAAAATACACCAATACATATGTAAAGACGGTCCTCTCACGTTGTACACACTAGCATGACGTGACGTCTTGTCCACACGTCCAGTTTCCATCACGGACAGATCAATGCGGACCAGCGCAAGAATGAGACGACAGATAGGAGACAGCCTCCTTTTGAGGAGGTGCGACCGGGACGGACAGCTGCTTAGTGTCACCTGCACTTTTCACTGACTGTGAGGAGGGGACAAAAGGAATGAGTGACGACAGTGGCGCGGAGTTTCATAATACTTAAAATAAGATTTTTCACAAAATTGCCAAAAATAATAATTATAGTATACTTTACTTTACAATATTTATAGTGAATATACAATTATTTATAGTAAAAAACACGGTTTTTACGTGGAAAATATATGAGTATTTTTTATCAAACCATAACATAACGAAACTACAATACCTTTGAAACAGTATATTTAATTCATAGAATAGAAATTTTTTTTTTTTTTTTTGAACTTCCACAAAGTTACCGCCGAAACCATCGAAAGTATTTAATTCATGTTTAAAAATGTGACATAATTTGACAATTGACTATTTATTTACTTTTTTAACTTCTTTAAGTTAAAAAAAGCAGATAGAAAAATCGCTTTTTAATATAAAATAAATATAAATTAAACGATATGATATCAAATAATAAATATCATCACAGTTTGCGTTGCTGACGCTTGCACTATAGAAGGCACTGTCAAAACTGCCATATTTTGATTTCCAGTTTATTTCCATCGACAACGTAACATCCCATTTTTATCCCATTATTTTTTCAAAAATAGTATTATAATATATCTTCAATCGCCTGAAAGAGATCGCTCATCTTTGATCAAAAATCGGGTGCCACTGCACAAAGTGGTGGTGGCTACTTGGGGGGGTTGGGGGATTTATTAAGGAGTGGGGAGAAGGAGGCTAGATGTGGACAGTGGGAATGAAGCGAAGAATATTCTCTGTCGGTGATTGACGTCTTTCAAAGGACTTTTCTTTTGTTACTCGGTGCAATTTTCAAATATAAAAAGAAATGCGACAATGAATAAATACACTTTAGTTAGCAACAAATAGTTTAGTTTTTATATCAATGGTCTTGCGGTATATTTTATCAGAAAAAGAAATAATAGTCTAGTCAGACTGTAAAAAAAAGAACACACTTTAAGTACAAAATATTATTTCAAATATAATTCAAATTAAAATCTGGTTCAGCAAAAATAGTTTTTAGAAATATGACATATAATGAATGGTTAATACGTGTTTCGTTTTTCACTATTAGCCTAGTTATCAAATTTAAATGCCTTCTAGCTAAGCAAAACAGGACAAGATTTGTTAAGAAAAAAATAAGAAAATTTACTTAAGTATACTTTTTGTATTTCATCATTAATATTAAATTTATTGAATAAGAGTTGTCAGGTACTACTTAATTTAAAAAAAAACTGAACTGACTTACAAAATAGAGATTAACGATTTAATAGTGTTATTATAGTTTATTTGTTTTTAAAATAATTACTGGAAAATCTTTGCCAGATAATTGAAAAATAATAGTAATGTCAACATAAAACATAGAATATGTTATAATAGATCTGTAAAGTTAAATACAATTTACGATTGAAAGGTCTGTGCATTGCAAGTAGGTGAGGAAAATGGAAGGAAATAAAAACTGGGCAAAGAGAGTAGACTTACGTGAAAGAAGAAACTAAGGGGTTGAGGTGAGAAAGGGGGTGGCTATTCAAATAGGAAGTGGAAGTTGGCTGATTGATTTCGCACGTTTCTACTGGTTGGACTGTTAAATTTATTCATGAACAATTTGATTTTTCTTATTTAAATATTATAGTGTAGAATTTAAATATTTATATGGGGTCTAATCTAATTTTTTTTTGTTTTTGTTATATTATAAAATATTTATTGTACCAATGGTTACATTTTAATCAATGCTTTTTCCCTGATAGCTATGTCAAATTTATGTATAAAATATAAGAAAAGCCATGTATGTCAATTAATGATTATTTAAGTAAAAATGACGCTTAAAAATATATATAAGTTTGATTGTCACGTAATTTTTTTAATCATATAAATTTGTTTCCAACAATATTTATTTGCTGATTGAATTGACATTTACTTGATAGAACTCCATTCTAATAAGGTAAAAAATATCAACATATTTATTTCTACAATTTTTTATATGGTGAGTTTATAGCTATTTCGTCGTGCGCCATCGTCAGAACTATGTTTAAATTTTATATACTCCGCTATTGATGAAATACACAATACATCTTTTTATTTGCTCTATTCTCCTAGTTTATATCATGATTATTACATTAATTAATATTGACTTTAATTTTTCTAAGAACAATAACAAGTATTAGGTTAATAAAGGTAAATAAGTTTTAATTGAACATTTATTATTGGGTACATTATGGGTTTAAGGTTTTACATTTATTTATTAAACATTACATATTCTTTACTACTGAAATTAAGCAAAAAAGTACTGAAAAAAATGAACAAATAGTTTCATTTTTATAACATCGTTACAAACTTCACTTTTATAAAAAAATATTCTGTTGTTCCTAAATTGAAAACCGTTCTCGTTGAAAAAGACAGATATGTAAAAAAAAACTACTGCGTCAAATTAGAACATATGTATTAAGTTGTAGATGCACTAGGCCGTAGAACTAAACTGTCCTGTTAATATGTCACATAATTCAGTCAAGATTTTCCAGATATTTATTTGTAAAATTGTGTCACTGATATGCCTGCCAAATATCTGGATTAGAGTTGTAGAATAGTTTTATCGAGCTTCATGTTGTGATACGCTGATGCATTGACAGGTACAATGTACAATATCGAGTGGCTGTGACACACTTATCGCACTATTAAATCTTCACAGTGAATTCATGTCAAATGACAATAACTATGATAGACGAAAAAAAATGTTTGCGAACTCTCGAAATAAACCAATAGAAATCATAGACGGTAAAGTTTGTTTTAAAATAGTGTTCTGGGGTATTTCTTATACAGCGATTATCGGGCCCGTGGCGTAGTAGTTAACGATGTTGGCTTCCATGACAAATTTTAGGGGTTTGAGTCTCAGTACCAACAGTGTTTTTTCATTTGATTTATCGATTTCTATTCGAAATCATGAGTGTTTTAAAATGTCCTCCCATACTTCCAGTACTAAATTAACATTGCGTAGCGAAAGTGAATAGTTAACATCCAATTCTGTCCTATCCCAATTCTTCTATTCTTACTCTCTTCCAAAAAGAGACATTAAGCAATTGAGTAACAAGCAGTTCTCGTTGAAAAAACTTTTATTTATATAACTAGATTAGGATGCCATAAGCTTCACATAAGAAATTGACATGAATTTAAAAAACCCAAAACTTAATTATTATTTTCATTTCATAACTTCATATGCACACTTTGAGCAAACTTATTGAATTACAAAAGAGATGTATAATCGATTGAAAAATCAATTCTTAAAAGATTCCTTTCAGATATAAGACGCCTCAAACTCATCGAGATAATGGAGAGATCCCAATTTTATCGGACACTTGCTTTCACTTACTTATATATCTTAAAACATCTGTGTTGACATAAGACAATCGGCCCAATTTCACGTATTTATAATCTGGTAGGTTAATTAATACTGATGTTAACAAAATAATTTTATGTTAAATAACGTTATACACAAAAACTTTAATACCCCATTGCTAGTGCACGACTATTATTTATCAAGTTTCATAACATTCATTTACATGAACATTGGCTCAAGTTCTTTATACATTTGCGTTGGGATGTTGGAAACAAAGCGAAGATATGATAACATTTCCCCATCCGTGCACTTTTCGTTGGGAATACCTGGAAAAAGTATGCTGTTGCGATAATCGCGAGAATAGAGCGATAGCTAAGTTTAATCTAAATTTTGTTGTCGAAAATTACTTAATGGAACAACGGTTCCTAATCGATATTTTTTTATGACTTTATAATTATTGCATATTTAAACATGCTCATAGTATTACTATCAAACAATTCATTTTAATTGTATAATGTTGCAGGATTATCCCGAGAGAGCGAATGTATGTCCATGATAAAATATTACATTCGATGCAGTCTAAAAGCATAAAAAATGTAGGTTATATGTATTACAAAATACAAAAATAAACACTGTGAGCTTAATCGTTAATTATTATTTCTTTAATTATCTAAAAAGAGGTTTTCGTTATGGTCATTTTATTTGAATCTGCGTTACAATTGCATTTGATACCCAGGAGAAATAAAATATTTCTACATAAAAATACAAATGCTTTTCTGTACTGAAAAATAACTAACAGCATTTTTACTACAATAATAATTATACAAAAGTAGCAAAGTTGACTTCCATGCCGGATCTCACGTGTTCGAGTCCTAGTACGAACAGCATTTTATCAATCAATTTATCGATTTCTGTTCGAAGGCATGGCTGTTTGTGATGTCTGAAAATTCATTCCTACCCTTTTCGATGAATTAAAGTTTATTTATTTACTTGGTAGAACTCCATTATAATAGGGAAAAATAGCAACGTTTTTAGTCTTACAGCTTTTATATTTATTAGTTGATAGCTATTTTGGCTTTCACCATCGTCAGAACTATGATTAAACTAACATTATTCTCAGCTATATATACTGGCTCCGAAGAGATACACAATACATCACGCTATTCACTGTGAATAATATAAATTAGTATATAAGATTTTGAAACCGTCGAGTATTTTCGGTCTGATGAAATTTAAACTATGTAATACTTTGGTTTAATACCAATCGTGTACTTTTTGAGTAATACCTTCCTTGCCTTTGTTGCATTATGCACGAAATCATCGCCCACCCCTCAGAGTGCGTGACATAACAACCGCTTCTGTTTCATTGTATGGAAATACGATATGACACTGCGCCAGTCATTCGGAGCCCTCGCTCAGACAAGAGCCGCGATAAATGTTTTGATGTGAACTGTCGATAAACAATATAATCCGCCGTGCACATTTGATGCTGCACCACTCCACCAAGAGCGCGGTGTCCTCTATCTATCCAATGCAACCTTACATATTGACTTGTTTTCACAATACTATAGTATATCGCTGTAAATGCGAAAAGAGATAGTTTATTTTATTTAGTTTTCATTTTGCCAAAGCTTTTGTTGAGAATTGTAATATCTTTGAGCACAAAAACTTATATTTTTCCATAATAACAACAGAACGATATGTATTAAAGTCAAGTAAAGAGGTTTATTTGCCTGATTATTTTTTTTATTCATGTCTGCTTGCAATGTGGAGCAAATGGCCTCCCAATGAAGGTGTATCAATAGAAGATTTTCAACGAGAACTCTCTGTCACTCAACAGAGAGTAGTAGGGATAGAAAGATAAGGCCAGGACAGGACTAGTTGTTGATTAATCGCTTTCGCTACTCCCAGTTGTTAAAGAATCGAAAATGGTGAGAGGGACATCACAAACACCCATGCCTTCGAAAATATACAGTTCGTACCGGAACTCGAACACGGGAGGTCTGAAGCCTACATCGCTAACCGCTGCGCCATAAAATCCGTATACCTACAAGATGTTTTAAAATGTAGCTTTTAAATAATTTGTTATTTGGAATTCATAATATGTTTTAGTAAAAACGTTGTTCTTAACCTCCTCTGCTTCCAAATATTCCCTATTCTATTGAAAAAATGGTCCCTTTTCAGGTTCATAACATGTATGTGATAAATGATTAAAAGCTCCTCGAAGATGTTACAAGACAACGATAATAAGAGTAAAGCGTATATGTTTGATTGGCTAATTAATAATCATTGTCAAATTTGAGTAGAGAAAAGAGCCAGATTCAATTAATTTTAGACGTTATTCAATTAGGTTATACATTTTAATAACTTAATCGTTTTATTCTAAAAGTTTGCATTTGATTCAAGCGAGTCCCGTTGCAAGTGCAACTGCATTACAGGCGGTACTGTTCTGCTAAAGAGTTACTTCCACCCCCTGGTCTGACCCGCCCGCCCATCCAACTCTCGAAACGACGTAATTTGACGACGTAAATCTTCAACTCTTGGCTGCCCCTCGTTCTTTCCGTCTCGGTACACGGTCTCCGGCCCACCCCGCCTACCCCAGGGTCCTTTTTATCCGCTAGCCATTGCCGCCCACCGCTCCCCGTCCGCCCCCCCACATGTATCGCATTATTTTTCTTTTATTCTGGTACCCTGTGGTGTTTACTTTGAAAATGTGCTCCAATTAGCGTTAATATGAGAATTTATCTGAGCTCTCGTGCTGAGAAAAAGATACAAATTAAAATGTTGACTACAGATAGTATCCCACTGTCATAATTTCAGAGAAAATGACTTTAGGCTATTTTTCTATTTCATCGCTTATTTACGATCATGAGAAAAACGTACGTGTAACATATTTAAAAAAAATCAAATTATTTTTATAACTGTTTCGTTTAACATGTATTCATATTTATGAGCATTCTTCTTTCATTAAGCCAAAACGTACATAAATTAGAGCATTTATTGTTTAATGGATTATTCAATGTATCCAAAATATGTCATTTTTTTTATTTCTAACACGATATTTCTCGTAGTATCTTCTAGGTGTAACAAATAATGAACAATTATATTACGTTTTTGATTCTCTTTATTTTGGGATTTTTTGGTTCGTTTGTGTTTAAATTGTACCATTTAAAAAATCTAATGTTGGTTATTTTTTAAAAAAATTCTGATATACCAAATTCATTTCAATATTTAACTTAGAACTATAATTACGTTTGAATAATATCAGATGTAGTTAATAGTATAATAAAGAGTTTATTCTCTATTTGCATTGCCAAATATGACCGGAAAATATATTCCAAAACCTGCATCTTGCAAGTGAATTTTACGATGAAATCCAGGATCGCATTGCGCTTAGATTCATATCAAATCTTCGCCGTTCAGAAATGGCGCTAAATTCACAACATTATCTCGAATAATATTCATAAATTTGTTCATACATCCGAAACATTCTTCCAGAAAATATTTCTCATTCGTAGAAAAATAAAAGTCTGCCGGGAGAAGAAGGTCGTAGGTGACTCGGGGGTCGGTGGCGCTTACGACCCCCGCCGGGATATAGTGAGGGGCGATTTATTAGTTATTCCGCATCTCTCAGCTCCCCGGTTCAATTATTATAAATATCAGTGAAATGTGGGTCAGATCGGTCGTTCAAATGAATGTCCCCATTCGCGCCGCCCACTTTTAGCAAAACTCTCAACATTTCTTTCATGTGTTCTCATCTTTAATGAAAAAGATACTCGATCAAAAAAATCAACCTTTTTGGTTCGTCAATGAGCATTGAATAGTATGTAAAAAGCTGAGCTCGATTACAATAAAACGATATTTTTATTTTATCAGTTAAATATATTTTCTTACTATAGGATATTTAAAAAGACTCAAGAATAACTAATAACCAAGTTTAATACAAAATATAACAAGAATAAATAAACAATATTTATTAACAATCATCACGATGGAGCGTTGATTTGTCGTGATGATTAAACGAGTTTTCGAGTTATTTGATTTTAAAGTTATTATACACACAGTAACTTTATGACTTGGATTTTGGTAACTAAGAAAAAATCTATAATCATTAAAACATATAAAAGATCTTTTAATACTCAATATTTTTAAGAATAAACAATTATTCATATAATACCGTCTGCTGAAAATCTTTGTTTTTTGTATAAATAACGTTTCTATTTTAAAGTTTTTTTTTATAAAATTTATAAGCCGATATGATTTTGAATGTTTGCTGCTGCATTTTTCAGTAAATAATTCTTCTTGTTAAATGTTAGTAACGTGTTTCATACGTACCTAATTATTTTGTGGGTGAAAACAGATGAATAATATTTTTTTGCGTTTGTTAAATTTACCATGCATTTTTATTATTGGGTGCATTTTTATGTTGAAATGTTTAATTCTTTAAAAGTCTTACTGATTGAGATTCGCGATCGTTCCAGAAGACGACGTCTGTGCAGGCTAGCGGGAGGGCAAGTCAGGCGGGTGTGGGCGGAAAGGCGCCGCGACACCCGTCAATCGATTGTCAAGCCAGTCGGTGGGTGCTAGGGGTGGGCGGGGGTGTCGCGGCCGCACTGCACCGCCTTTCGTCGTGTGAAGCCGTCAAATTAAACCCCCCAGCTAGACGTCCTCCTCAGCGGCTGCAGTGTGCAGGGTTGGCGATACGGATTTCAAGCATATTTCAAAAAAATGCATCATTGAAAAAATCTACATTAATATCTGTATTCAAAATCAATTTAAGGTTAATCGCGAGTTTTATTTAAATTAATTTATTTATGAACTTTGCCAAGATATTTTTGTAATGTCCTCTAATAATGTAGGACTTTAACTGAAGCATTTTTAACAAAGAGTATTCAAAGGAAACTGCAAAGTTACTAGTATTAATATGAATATAAATGCCATAGATTTAATAACTCTTTATATTGAATCGCGATTTGAAAATCTCACCAAATTTAAACATCAAAACAATGATAGGAAGAAATATTCTATTGAAGTTATTGGATTAAGAAATAACTCGCATTAATTCCCATACTTTTGATAATAAATTATTAACCTCAAATTTATGCTAAATGTGAGGTGTAAATTTTTCGATCAGTGTTAAAAAAGGACTACATAATAAATAATAACAGTAAAAATACTACATAAAATAATTTCAAAAGCTTCGTTTGCATGTTACATGTTTTATATTTAATGCGGCCTTTAAAAATTGTCGTCGCCCACGCCCTGGTCCACGAAGAAACCCCCACCCTAGACGCTTCACCGCTGCCTACCGGTCACCAATCGATAGCAGGAGATGATTGATATGATTACCGCCGGTACTCGTCCGCCCTCCGCACTCTTGATGGATTGAGGAGTGGAATGCTTCTGGAGTGACGAGACTGATGAGTATCACTCACTTCTTAGAAGGAGACGAGACGAGCCGGGACGGGACGGACTGTGATAAAGTGGGACATTCTAACCAGATGGATGGCCGGTAATTTAAAATTGGAGCTTGTGTTTCATTCTTTGACAACTTTTTTACGTTACAGTAAACATTTAAATTATTTTGCTTCTAGTTTTTATTTTCGTTGAGTTTTTTTGGGTATTTAACAATTATCAAGTACATAAAACTATTAGTAATCAATATCAAAATAATTTTAAACTACGTGATAGTAATTATTCCCAAAAACATAGTTATGTTAAAAACTATCATCTGCTAAAGAATTTTCAATTTGTCTAATATAATTAATAAACAATGGGCATGGAGCACATTTTATAATACAAAATCTGTATTTTTTAACTTCTTCACATCTTCATATATCTGATCCTAAAAATCGATAAACGTTTCTTATTTACGTAATTTTTCTTTTCCAGTACTTTTCCGAAAAAAGGAATTGAGCGATTTTCATAAATGTACATGAGTGTTGTTGAGATTCTTTAATTGAAGTCTATATAATAATTCTAATTGAGAACGTACATGTTTAAAAAATACTCGTCTTGCTAAAAATAATATAATAATCGTTAAAATTATAATTTCTTTGTTTCAAATTAAGACATTTGTGCGATTTGATAAAATGATATTTTTATACGTTTTAATTGAGGCAGCAAAAATCCCACGCCACATGTAGCCACATTCAGACCGATCCGAAATATTTAATAGAGCAGTGTGTATCTCTTTAACGAAGACCTAAGTGATTTATTCCTCTTAAACTCAAATATGAATGCTTCCACGCCTTTCAAAAATATAGGCGAGAACATTGTTCTGACTCATGAATTTGGTGCTTAAACACAAAATTATTTGCCACACTCGCAAATTATTCTTGTTGGCTGCCCTTTGGTACTATACGTATTATACTTTGTTTTTATTTTGAAACAAAAATGACAAAGGATTTCAAAAAGGTTACAAAAAATAATGTTTTCTGTATTGTATGATATTGAGAGCCTTACAAATAGTCTGATGGGTTTCTTCAAATGCACAATCTACTGAAGGACCTCTATAATGCTTTCTCTTTATATATAATCTTCATCACTGTAAAAAAAGTATTTTCTTCAATTTAAAAATGGGACGTTTTTCTGTTAAATTGAAAAGTAACGTTACACAGAAAAGATTACTTTTAGGGTATTCACTGTCAATACTTAGTGGAAAGGCACTATATTAATAAAACACAATATTCATTTGTACTTTATATATTTATCCGTATGTGGAGCATATGGCCTCCTAATGTAGTTTATCTCAACAGAAGTGTTCCCTACGAGAACTGCTTGTTACTCAGTTGCTCAACCTCCCTTTTTCCAAAGAGAGTAGGAAAAGAAGGATAGGGCTAGGACAGGACTAGTGGTTAGCTAATCGCTTTCGATACTAGATCTAGAAATCGCCCAGCCCACCCGTCCTTTCCTATGATCTGGGCGATTTCTAGACATCACATACATCCATGCCTTCGAACAGAAATTCGTAAATCGATTGAAAAATCAATTTATAAAACTGTCCGTACTGGGATTCGAGCCCGTGACCTCCGTAACCGAAGCCAGCAACGTTGACCACTTGACCACACAAGGGGCACTGAACTATCAGTTGGAAATGCTCGCAATGAGCGAAATCGGTTCTGACCTTTTAAATAACGTGGAATAAAGTACAAAGGAATATTGTGTTTTTATTAACAGAGAATATTGACTAAATTTATGATTTCTAATAAATACTTCAATAGTAATAATTATTATTTCGCCTTACTGTGTTTTAATAAAGACGGTTTTGAATCATAATGATTCACCAAACAATACGGCACTCGATTTCCAATCTTGGCCGTTTCCGAAATGTAACGAAAATAACGGCCACCCTGCATTTGTCGCGCGGAGAGTTTACGAGCCGGCCGGACGTGACGTTTATGATTTCGGTAACGGCGTTCCCATTCTTAAAGGCCTCTTTACTTTTAACGACAGCCATAAAAAGAACATCTTGATGAGTGCGCCACTATTCACTGAAGGTTTCGCATAATTCACGGGGTTCCCCGGCCGCCAACGGGATACTGCTCACCTGGTCTTTCACCTGTCACTCTTGTTTATTTAATGCGGCGCTAACACTTGTCTCGGTACAAGTACTGCATGATAATGTAATCCACACACGTATATCTTCTTAAACACTTGTTTTTCACTAAGACAATATATAATAATGGCTGACCATTCCAAACAAAATAACATTTTCATTACCTTTCGGTAAATTTTACTGTTATTTTTTACTTAGAACTTTGAAGATGAAGATAAATTAATTAGGAGAATTACGATTACTCGAGAGGTATATTGTTAAGTTTATAGTAAATAAAAAGGCTTAAATCCCTTTATGCGTTGCTTAAAATAGTATTTATAAGTAAATAATAATAACTCAATATAAAATAACTTTGATTATTCAACGCATTGTGCTACAAACTGTGACACAATACATGGAATAATCTAAGTTTTTTTATTTTATATATTAAAATGAAATTCCACAAAGTAAACGCCGAATCCATCGAAAGTATTAATAATGTCTCATTTAGTATGATTTTTTTATTTTACTCGATAACCATTTGAGTTGTTGAATTATCAAAGTTACAATGTTAATCATTAATTAATTGATTTGGCATTTACTTGGTAGAACTCCATTTATAACAGATTAAAATAACAAAGTATTTTAGCTCTACAGTTTTTAATAATTTTATTCGTTGATAGCTATTTCGGCTTGCGCCATCGTCAGAAATAGTTCTGACGATGGCGCAAGCCGAAATAGCTATCAACGAATAAAATTATTAAAAACTGTAGAGCTAAAATACTTTGTTATTTTAATCTGTTATGTTAATCATTATTTGTCAAATCTATCAGCCTAATTTGTGGTAGAACGATATTAATTATACGCAATATATTTAGTTCAAATATTGACACCATTTAGATTTGAAAAGGTATTTATAAACTAATTTTTTTCTTTGTTTTATAGACATCTTTTTACTTCATTATAGTTCTATTCAACCACTAAATGAAAATTACAAATATTTGATACTGTTCAGTTCTATAATAAAAATTGCAAAGACAGTTGTAAATCCACAAAAAGAGACGGAGTATTTAAGCCTGGGGTATTATAACAGGACTGGTTGGTTGGTTTTCTCCCGGTGCTCCGCTTTTGAATCGCGCTTAACATGGCAGACATCAAAGGCAATTGTTCCTAGCAAGATTGAATCCGCCAAGGCGTCTGATAGATACGGAACCAAATTGTTTGTGACAATCGGTAAATCCAGCGTTCCGCAACAAACACTTTGCAAGCTACAGGATAAATTTTACAAGTATATGTTTCGATCTCTAACTACGAACGAATTTGTTTAGAACGCGTAGGATCTACGCCGTAGACGATCACAGTCGTAGATCGTCGATTGGAAACGAATATTTATAACTATATAAATAATCAATAACTGGTAATTGATATATTATATAAATGTAAATAAAAGTTAAATTTGCAAGGGAGCTTCACGTTGTATTTTTTTTAATAACAATTAAATACTACTTGTCACATCGACATTATAATATCGACTGTGGAAATGAAAATTAACGTAACCCACAGTTTTATCAAAACACGTTTTTTCGATAATCACAATGTATACAACTTGATACATGTTCTGTCAAAAGGATGTAAGCTTCAAATACTGAATTATTATAGTATCTCAATATAGTATTTATGTTTGAAAAAAGAAGGGTTTGTGAAAGTTACAACCAGGAAAAAACAACAGTTTACAAGTCTCCGTGCACTTAAGGGTTGTGTATATTTCATAATTTGCTTATGGCCCAAAATCATCATAACACATTTTTTGTGTCTTCTATAAATATGTGTATGTTACGTTCTTTTTCTTTTTCACATTCGATATATTGTCATCATTTCAATATATTATAGTTTGAGTTACCTTGACGATATAAGCTGAAACTAATTATAAGCCATATATTTTTCAATTATCCATAATAAGTATATTCTGTGTTTTTTGGTAGGTATGTATATGGTTCACATTTATTTACTTTATTGAAGCTTCGTCAGTTTCACTACAGAGATTTTGGAGTATTGTTTTGGATTTTACCATCGTGCAAGCATTGCTATATTTTTCCCAATTTATCCAATCATATCAAAATATGTTATAATTTTTTTTTTTTGATTATTGTATTTACAATAAATTATAAAAAATACTATCAAAATTGTTGTCACAATGGGAAATGATTTTAAAATTTGTATTTTTAACATATTGCAATAAGTAGAGTTAAATATCTTTTTCAATTTCATTAACATTATTCTTAACAATAATTTGATATATGTATATTGTAACTAATGTAAAAGTTTTCTTTTTATTTTAGGTAAGAGATTAATTTTGGGAGAATTTCGTCAAACTTCAAATCCGAAAATGACGCAGCGTCTAAGTGAGTGTCTTTTTAATATACATACGTGTTATTATACGTCGATATAACAAATTAAAATATTTCATTGGTTTGTTCCGTTGTTTATAAAAAACAAATCTCTCTTAACATTTTCCCTGTACCAGTATATCAAACAAAACAAAAAAACAAATTAAAAACGTTCCGTATGAGCTTTAATTAGTACACATATAAATTAATAAACAAGACAGTGCCGCCGCCGTGTCGTGATATTTTCATTAAAACCATATCCTCTTAATTGAGTCACTGTTGCTGTCTCCCAACAAAAGACATAAATTATCCTTACACGTCTCCGCTTTCCACTTGAAGCATAACTTTTTATTTCAACCCCGCGCGATGTGTCACATGACAGGCGGCCCCTTTCCTCGCTGCGGCCCTGCAGGAAACCCACCCCTCGCGCCCCTCCCCGTCATGGACGCCTGGTACTACAAAGTATCTTGTCAAAACAAAAGAATACAACTTGTCATGCAAAATATGAAATATGCGGAATTACATAATTTTGTGGGAGTGAGAGATCTTGTTGCAGCCCGTTACCGGGGAAAGTAACGGGCAACAGTGGCGTACGAAATTACACATAATCATTATGCGACGAAGGTCAAATAAAAATAAAAGTCTATCCATAACCGAGTACAATTCTACTACTAATTCTGTGATTTTTTTACCTATACTTGGACAACTTTTTCATGACATAAAAACAACTTAATAATAACACCATCAAGCAGCATATTATATCGATTTGAAAATACACAAAAAGACAACGTTTATTGATTACGAAATTCATAATAAATAGATTTTTCGGTGTGCTGATTTTTTTCCAAGTGGGGTAAGATGGTTTGTAGATTTAACAGTAGAAATGAAATTGCTTAAATAATATTTCAGAAGTAGTAATGAATTCACATGTCATTCCATCGGGCGCACTGTTTATTTTTTTATAGAAAACTAAACGAAAAAAACTCTCGCTGACGGAACAGTGCTTCGATGCGTCATTCATAATATCAGTGCTATACAAAGGTTAAATCTCCAAATAAATTACAGAAGGATTATCAGTATGGGAAACTAGGTATTTTACACTTCACTATTTTAAGATATTTTAATAAACAGTGATAAATATAACCACAAAAACCAATGCCACAGTTAGTCATAGTCAATGCAGTGAGAAACTTATTTCTCGTACCAACCAATAAAATAAATTTTTATTCAATTCAACGAAGAAAGTATTGTGAGTTTATTTCCGTTCCCGATCGTTTAAATAGTTGGGTTATTTTTTAAATTTTGAATCGGTCCTCATGTTAGTGATCTACTGTACACCAATGGGGTAGGGTGTTATTCCAGGGGTGGCAAATTGAATGGGCTGAGTAGTACAAGGAGAGTAAAGGGGTGGGTGGCGGTAAGTTTGATTTATACAGTAAACACATAAATCTGGCTTCACGGCGTCGTATCCCTCGGGTTGGCAGCTGACTGATAAACTGCAAACTGTATGGAATGTAAGGAAAAATCGACGTTTGTTATTACTTATTAGTATCGATAAATCTTAAAATACGCCCCAGCTTATTTGAAATTGCAAATAAACCTATATGTTTTTATCGGATACCACTCATATTTACTTACCATGAAGCCTACTTTCTTATTTTCAAAACTTGTAAACTATACTCCTGCTATAAATAGTATATAAATAAAAAGAGTAGGAAAGATTTTAACATAAATTAAAGTTCATCTACTAGAATTACCAAAATGATGGTAATTAATGGTAAGATTCTTTCCTTGCTAATTTTGTCCACCTAGTCTTGTTAAAAATTGAAATAGATCTATCTGTCTCTTTTAATTTGCTCAGTGCCAACTGTAAGTGGATAAGCGTTATTTTGAAAAATATTACACTTGTACTAATTGCACATTATGTACATTAGATCAGGACCGTTTTCGTCATAATCTTTGATTGTTTTTTATGAAATATGAATCTTTGTGAAAATATTCAGACTACTTTGTCATTCTTTATAAATTGATTTTTCGATCGATTTTTGAACTTTTTGACAAAGACATTGATGTCTGTTATATCGGAAATTCCTTTCCATCTATTCCCATTCTAAAAATAGGACTCATGGAAAGTAATTGCTTAACCACTAGTACTGTCCTTGTCTTATCCGTCTATCGTCTACCATCTTCGAAAAAAAGGTTAATCAACCAATGCACAAGCAATTCTATATAGCAATAGTAAAATATATGTTAAAATAAATTAAATTAAGGAGTGGACATATAAAGACAAAATAAAATAACGCCAGTTCCTTAAAAAATATTTCTAAATTTCTAAACATAAAAAAATATATATTTAACAAGAAGTCATGGTAATACATACTAAGACCAACTATTTAATCTTTTCGTGGCTTCATTGATATGACAACATTTCAAACCTGCATTAATATGTATAAAATGTTATACATGGATAAATAAATTTGCACGAGTTTCTACGAATAGCTGTTTACTTCGAATACTTCAAAATATTATTTTTCATATAAAAAGAAATGAAAATTTAAAAATACGACAACGTCAGTAAGTTATTAGTGTTATGACTGCCATAAATATATATGTCAGCGTAGACAAAAAGCGTATTTACGGTTATATGCATAACTTAAGGCGCGTCATCCCCTATCTATGGCATGTCGGGTAGCGCCACCCCTAAACCTCCTTGCAAGCCTTGGCTCGCGTAAAACACTTACATAAATTTGTCAAAGCTGCCAGCAAATTTTGAAACATGATGTTTATGTTTGATTCTTGCGACCCCCGCGTGTGTTGGTGCTCGTTCTCATAAGATTAGTTGAATTTATGTAGCCAGTATAGGTAAGATAGGTTCAAAAGTTGAAATATTCCAACATCCACTTTATTTACTACACTTTTTACTTTACTTTCCACTAATTTATCTTTTCGAATAGTCTATCATTTAATTTCTATCGCACAATTCTTTTTTCTTAAGCCAGCTACATTTAAAATTGAAGTATAAATTTAAGATTAGATTTATTATTATATAAATATGAAATTAAATTTGAAAAAAAAGTTATCGAATTTAATTTTATATTTAAAATGACGAATCTATCGAAGATTATATAAAAATAATTATTTTTCTCAGGATATGTAAAAACGACAAAAACTGCTTAAAACTGTGATTTAATTTTTTAATTTACGTATAACTGTAGTATTGCTGTGTTTTTCTGTCCATTGTTTCCATACGCACAACGTTCACGTTTAGTTATTGTCAGTACCCTAAAATGATAATTTTTGGAATGAATTATTTCATAGCATATGAACTATTGACCTCTTTGTATATTTATTAACGCATTGTAACAGAAATTAAATTTGTGAATTTTTTTATTTTTGTTTTTTGAAATAGAATATTGTACTATTCCTGATTATACTTTTACCAGAAGACTTACGTAATATTAGAATAAATAAATGTTAGAAGAGATACGTTTTATTGTGTTGTTTGCTTTTTGACCCTTTCCACTTGTAGACTCAGATATTAAACGAATAAAATAACTTTTTAACTGAAATCACCAACACATTTTTTTTTAAATGACTGACGTGGTGCTAGAATCAAGCCGATGATATGTTGACATACATAATTATTTTTTCTCAAAGATTATTTAAATTATATTTTTTGTTTATAAAAAAACTAAAATAGTTTTGATCCGTAGCGTATTCATGGCGTAATATTTTATCGGTGTGCGTGAAATTTTACAATGGAAAATAAATTATCCTCGCATGTGTAAGTTGGAGCAAGTTTCACACGTTTACAGCAAAGATTTATTGACGGGGCCAAAACGTTTGGACGAATAATTAGGAGAGTGTTATGTTTTCATTATTTTCACATTGATCTCTCGGACATGATAACTTTTTTGACCTCTAAATTGCCAGAAGGTCGTACGCATTGTATTTGAGGTGTCACAACGACTGAACAATAATTACGTCCACAATTTATTAACTTTTTACCAACAGTTTTTTTTTCAAAGTTTTTGATTAGTATGTGAAACAATGTAACATATTAGGCTCTAATCTACCTTTACTATGTCACCTTTAATTTGTATCGTCATCTTAATTCTAACATATTGTAAGTCAGTTTACCTTTAATGTTCAGGAGACAGCTAAAATTAAATATTTCAGCTAACAGAAACAAATTATTTTGTTTTTTCTAGTAGAATATTTTACACTTCCTTATAATAAAAATAATAACGACTCCAGCTACCACCCTTAACCCTTAAACAGCGATAGAGAAATCATGATTTGGAAACTTTCAATCCACCAGTGAATAACGAGAAAAATTATACAGTTCATTCATTATAATAAAAATAATAAAACATTTTTAGTACTTTATCCACATAAAATTTATTAGATCAGGACCGGTTTCGCTCATCGCGAGCATTATCAACTGATCAGTTGATAATGCTCGCGATGAGCGAAACCGGTCCTGATCTAATAAATTTTATGTGGATAAAGTACTAAAAATGTTTTATTATTTTTATTATAATGCCATTCCACCAAGTATTGACAGTGAACACCTTAAAAGTGACTTCCTTATAATATATACATTTTTAAATATTCATTAATTTATACTTATAAAATATAATTAGTGTAGAAACCTAACATGATATCATAATAAAAGTACGTTGTATTGTGTTTTTTGCTTTTTGACTCATTCCACTTGCAAATTTGGATATTAAACGAATGAAATAGATGCATTGATACATGAAATTCTAAAAAAAAAATGACTAGTGATAGTAAAATTAAGCCTACGATATATCGTTTAAATACTGCTGCTGTATGGCTGGGATTGGTAAGATCGTGGTGCTAAGGAGGACTGTTGAGGATTTTTACATATTGTTCGTATAGCTCTGGTCAATCCATGCTTCTGTGAGTAAGTACATTATCTTTTAACTTTGACTTTTAACTAGAAGTTGACAATATAAGGCAGGAGATTCATTTGTAAAATATAAACTGAAAAGTGATAATGTAATATGTATTGAGGTACTGCTCCTAAAAGTGACATCGTATACTAATAAAAGAATTTATCAATGATCTTGATCATTCGTAAAGAACCATGTTATTTCACAAGATCGCATTCATTTATTCGTTATATAAGAAAAATCAATTTGTTATATCGAAAAATATACATGTCTACGACAGTTTGTAAACGAATGAAAATAGTGTAATGCATCATTTAGATTCACTTTACAATGTCCTACTTAACTATTTTAAAAGAATCTGGTTTTTCCCCTCTGGCCTTAATTTTAAATATTAAATAAAACTTTGATTGCGATCGTTGTTTATAGTAAATAATAAATAAACAGTCACGGTGTTTTATTAGAAAACCCTGCAATCCTCTCTTGAAAATGACGAAAAATAAAATTGTATCTTTATTTTAATTTAGAGTTAAATCTATTTCTATTGGAATCAGGACCATCTAAAAACCTTTTGTATCAATTGTTAATGTCTTTGTTATAACTGACTATAGCTATATAGGGCTAACAAAACAATACGCATACTTATTATTATGAAGTTCGTGAAAGCTCATATGTTATTCAATGTACCTTCCAAAAGCACAGTACAAGGCGTTGTTTTTGACATATCGACACCTATCCCAAACATCAAGCTCGTGATTGTTTATTTATCGTCCGTCATACGTTCCACGGCGTCGGCGTCGGTACAACCTTTTGGCCGAGGGTTTTCTATGGGCTGCGAAATTGCCGAATGACGCAAGGCTATAAATCTACAGGCGGCAGTTTGCGAGATGAATGAAGGTTAATATGGGTGCGCTTGGATTCGGCAAGGTTTTAAACAGCCTGAAAAATGGGAGTAAAGGGCGAAAAAAATTCTACAAATACTCTTTATTGATACAGTACAATTTATATCACTGAAGAAAGTTATGTTAGTGCTCATTTTTTGGTATTTTTCTTACCTAACCATATATATTTAATTTGCGTATAGTTGTGTTTGATTTGACCATAGTTGCTCTGGTACGACTACAATAATACAACATGGAAATGTTTTTTATATATCGTTTAACTTAAGTGTAAACGATTTCAATTATACATTTTAGGGCCATATTTTTTTGTAATGAATTATATAGCACAACCATGATTATCGTCTATCTTAGATATTAAAAAGTGAAACCTTATAAAAATATGATTTATACTAACTATATACAACTTAATTTTGTACCTCTGTTGCACCACGTTTTGTGTTTCAAATTGTGACACGTGTTTTGCATCATCAAACAGAATATCACTTTAAAGGTCAATATTTCATGGAAAAACATTATAAATCAAAAAATAAAACACTCATTATTTATTCTTATTCCACTTTTTTTTATATGATCAGACTGGTTTCGTTTATGACGGTATCAGTTGGTATTGGTCGTCATGAACGAAACCGGTCCTGATTTTATACAATTTAAAAAAACAAACGAATGAGTGTTTTACTATTTGACGACATAACATAACAAGGCCTACAAATACGTTATTATTATACTAAGAAAGTTTTCGTAAAGTTAATGAATTACGTATATTTTATAATAAAATTGAACTTCCATAAAGTTGCCACCGAATCCATCGGAGATTATATTATGTGCTTTGATAATTATCCATGATAATTGTGAAAAAAAATAACAATGCTTGTTTATGAAAAAAAATCTGTAAACAAAATTAGTTTTGTAAACTTCGTAAAAACACTTTTTTTATATATCTGTAAACTAGACAAGTTTCTGGAGTTCTGTTTTTATTAATGAGTCTAAAAATATAATAGTGCAACAATAATAATGGAAGGAAATCGTATAGAATTTTTCATTGTGTAGTGAATATGATTTTTTCATTAGTAGCTGTTAACGATTTTTGTTTTATATGTGAATAAGGCGTGTACCTAATCATTTCAAACAAATAAAACGCGCTGCCTTGTTCTGAAGGTTTGAAATATTATTTTTTTTCAAAATAAACATTTCTCGAATATAATGTATGAATTATGGTGTAGGTTTCCCAGATAAATCGCCGGATTTATTTAAATAAAAATCGCATTTCAGACAATTCGGAATTGTCCAAACGATGACAATAAGCTTAGTATTACACCCTACCAAAAACACCTCAATTATATATCATTCCCGTGCCACATTTAGAACAATAGAATAAAGAAGCGATTTTTTATACCCCGCATTCATTCAAATAGTATTATTATATTCGTATTCCGGAATTCTGATCCTCGTAGCGGGAAGAAATCCTGCATTTTACACGTTCAATTACGAAAAAGTCTAATGGCGAAAAAATAAGCAAACAATGCCAGTATTGTTTTATAAGCACCCCTTGGACGTAAAGATAATACATATCCTGTGCCCCCCTCTCGCTGCGGAGCTGTGGAATGAGGCACGGGGTTGCAGGGCACCCGTACAATGGACGCCCCTGACGCAGGGGTATGATTTACGTCTTAACCTCGTTTTATATTATGTTTTAACGTCGGCAGAGGCAAATACTACCCGTTATGCTCTATATTAAATACATGCGGAGATGGGCGACGGTGACCCCGGTTAGGGGTGGCACGTCACGTTTGGGTTGGCCTACTGAATCATCCGTTTTAAATTTTTGCCGGGTTTTCGATTCTTTTGTGAGGAGTCTCAAAATTTACTTAAAATTTATATCATACTGTAACACGATGTCATGATAAATCAAAACATTATTACAATTTTATCTCAAATTTTGCGCATGGATATAAAATTAAATGGACTATTCTTCTCATGCCTATACATAACCAATGAATTTAGGATATAAATCAAATACAAGTTCATTATTATCATTATTTTTTTTTAAATCAAAACATCTTGGATACTAGTTTAAAACGTAACCCATATAACGGTGTGGTATTATGCATTTGTGTAGGAAAACACGAGTGTATTTTTTATACATGATTTTTTGTTAAATAATTGTATGACAATTTTTTTGAATTTTACCGATTAAATTAGACTGCACGTGAATGAACTAAAGATTCTTTGCAACGAAGAAAGAAATAGAGCACGCAATTCTACTCGTATGATTTTTTCCCTCACATTCATGTACCACGTTTGGTAAAATTATCAAACATTAATTATATTTCCATCTCAATGTCTATTCTTCGTCGAAAATTATTTTATAAACCTTCACTCTAATTTATTTTCTTATTTATAATTTCGTACTTAAATAATATTTAATGTGATCATGTTATCGAAGTTTTTGGTAGTGTGATGAGTGGAGAATGATGATAGCATGTGTATATTCTTGGTAGGCAGTATCTACGGTGCATGCGTAAGGGCTGGCGGTAGGCGCCCTTGGAACACCCTGCGCTCCACGGCGTCGGAAAAGGAAAAACTACGGAGAATGGAATGATGAAAGGCCGTCGTGCGGTGGCATTTGAATGTGTGTGGGCGGGGGGCACTTCCTCCGCCCGTTGTCCGCGGCCCGCCTAGATTTATAGCCGCCCCCGCCCACCCCAGAACACGCCAGGGCGGCTGCCGAGCCACCGCTTTTAATTATAATACTTTATAGCCCAATAAATCACGGCGAAATGTCCCAGGACGCGGCCGGAGTGCCACCCCTTTTTACTTTGAAGGATATCTGTTCAATTCTCGGCAGACGTAATATTTTACGGCGGAATTATGCATATAGGAAGGGCGGGAGGTGCTCAGCGCACACTTAGACAAGTCGTACCCGCAAATCCACACTCTTACCGAATAATTTCAAGAAAATGAAAAAAAAGGACAATATATTAAACAACTATAACATAATATAATAGAGGAACATGAATCGTTTTATTAATAAGTCACGTTTGTACAAGTTCTTCAAATATGACACGAGCAGTTGAAGAAAAACTTTAGTTTTTGTGACAGTAAAATTTCGCTGAAAGATAAAAAAAATACCGCAATCATCTGAATCATTTTAAAAAGTTTATGTGGTTATATATTATCAATTATTTGTATTGAATTGATTTTTTTTCTTACCAGCAGATTTTAGTGTTATCTTTTATTATACAGCCGTGAGCTGAAAAATCAGTGTCAGCTTCGAACTAATCGTCAATAAAAAAAATGTGATAAACTTTAATTGATTAATGGTGCTCAATTGTTTGAAAACCTACGAGTCCAAGACCCGCCGGGTGCAGTGGCGTGGTAGGTGGACGGGGTGTCCAACACTCTCCGGCTTTTCGTGATATCTACAATAAATGGGAGTAATGTATGAGAAAGTGCGTTAAAATTTTTGCGCCGTTTCATTTAATTATCGTTCAAAGTTTTGACAAGCTTTTCATTTAGAATTGCGCCCATTCGTTTCGGCCGCCCGGGCTTGCGCGCGAAGGGCGTTTCGGGAAATGGTCTCGTCATTTTTTATTTGCCCGTTTATTTGTTCCTGGCAATAAAAACACTCCTAAAGTTGTAGAGATTAAATGAATAATGAAAATTTTGAATATAAAAGCTGTTCTGCAAAACACCGTTAAATATAATGCATCTATATCTACCCTGTACACAGCAATTCACTAAAATAATTTGTAAGAAATATTAGCAATTCAGAAAAATATCGCAATTGCAAAAATATAGAAACATTATCAACGATAAATCATTTTTTCATATCGAATTATTTATCATAAAAATCGTATAAGTAATGATAATTAAAAATATTTTATTTTGTATAAATTTTTAACAAAACATAACATATTTTTTTTTTGCAGCGAAGTAATAAAGTATTAAGCAAATAAATATGTATAATATAATATTAAAAAATATTTTTAAAAATTGATTATTTTCACTCTTTTAAATATTTTATATACTGTAAAGTCAGACTAAGAAGCAAATACTGCTCTTCAAAAAGAATTTTACATCATTAAAAATATATTTTTTATTGTATTAAATACAGTGGTGTAGTGGGGCCAAGTCGGCGACCTGTCACCTGAAAATGAGCCAGGGCGCCGCCCTGTCACATTTTTAACTTGTAACTTAATTTTCAAGTACATACATATAATTTAATACGTGTGGTTTCTTAGATTTGGACGGATATTAAAAAAAATAAAGAAGAAATTAATGACCGACCTGGTGACCACTGATTATATAGTAACGAATATCAAATTATTATCCGTTAAATGCTATCAAAAATATATAAATGATACACTTTTACACAAAAGCTTGCCAAATGTGAAAGCTCTGATACAGCAATAAAAATATCAGCTTGCAATCCTCAACCGTTAGTTTCTAAGCTTTTTCATCAAAAGTTTTTCATCATATTATGCATGTTTAAGTAATGTCTCTATGTCAATTCACAAAAGCTGAATATCATTTTAATCACTGTGAAATATCCGTAGGTGTTACGTCTGTAAAAACACAAATACCAAATAAAGGTTTCATTTATTAAAAACAAAGAACAATTTATCATTTATTTTATTATTTGTCAAACATATTTAATATACAAACAATCGAATCTCCATGTACAATATTAATGCATTTAGTAACAAAGGCTATCGCGATCCCGTCGTGTGACTTCACATCAAACAATTTATCACTGACCACCGATTCTGGCCATCATGGCGATCGCTGATCAGCGATCGTCGTCTTCCGCCCACCTTCGCACACTTCCTCAGATAACGAGACATCGTTCTTCCATCACTCTCGCCCCACCGCATCCGTCTTCTTTCCCCGCAGTGACGGTTGTCGTATACGTGTGGTCGTTTCGTCTATACTTCAGGCAGAAAATAAGGGCTTTCGAGAGATGATAGACTTTTAGCCACTCTTGTCCACTTCTCAACTTTGTTTAAATACAATTAATACACTAATCCTTTTAGGGTAATTAATGTTAAAATAAAAATAATGGCTTGCGGTATACACTTTTACACGCATTGTTTTGTTTTATTTTTACATATTATTTATTTTTATATGTAAATGTGAGTCCCTATTGAGTACATTTTTAAAAAGCCACGTCTGCTCCTATTGTGCATATATCTCAACAAAAGTTTTTCTACGAGAGCTGATTGTATCTCAATTCCTCAAATTCACTCCGAAGAGAGTAATGTTAGAAAATATCAGACTAGGACAGGATTAGTGGTTAGCTAATCGCTCTCTTTACGCACCTCTTTTGTAAGATTGGAAGAGTGGGAAAGGAATTTTAAAACATCACAAACATCTATGCCTTTGAACAGGAATCGATAAATCTATTGAAAAATGCTGTTCGTACTGAGATTTGAACACGTGAGATCCTTCACGTAAGCCAACGACGTTGACCACTTCACCATTTGATAGTAATTTAGAGTAATCAAGATTTTTTTAACTCCCCTCATTTAAATCTAATTATAATTTTACCACTGTATTTTGCAATGAAGTCATGACAAACTAAAAAAAGGTTTTTTTAAATTTGAATTGTTTGATACTTAATTAAAAAAAGGTTATTAGGTATTTTGAAAACTGATTGAATCTAATAAGCAGTGTTTGTGATAACCTAAACTCACTCACGTCCAAACAGAATTTGTTGACATCCAAAGCAACAGCGTTAATTAATTATGTTGCAATCATGATCATTAATGCAATTCTTTACAGTGTTTTTACCAAATACATGTTCAAGTATCAAATCAATACGCCGATTACAAGTATTTTTTGTTTACTTAACTAATAGTATTTAGTACATCGTTAATCTATTCAATTATTTAACTCGTTTGCTACCGGGCCACCAGGTTGTAAAACTGTGTTCGTCGACTGATGGCGATATTTCGGCGGGCTCTTTGTTAAATGAATGAAAACAGAGTTGGACCTTGAAAACCATGCACCTTCTATCGAAAAACATTATTCATTGATTATTTATTAAAAATCAAACATTAAACATGCATTTAAGGCAATTGGTATTATAATATTGTTCATATGAAAAATTCTTGGCGACGTCAAATATAATACATTGAATACTAAAATTATATAATTCCGTTCAATTAATATACGATTTCGAAATAATTATACAACACAATATTAAAAAATGCTACCGGTAGTAAGGGCAAACTATTTTTTTTTTAAAGACGAGATTCCCATTCCTCTTAGGACTGTAATCCGTAAACATCTGTCGTATATTTATTTATACTGTGCACACACTTGTGCTGAGGTTGGGAATCGAAAGACATTCTTAAATTTGAACATACAAGAAAAGTCAATTAGTCGGCAGGCGGTTGATTTGTGCACAGCGACACCAAGGCGCATCGATGCACACCAGCTCAGCTTCCATTTTTTTTTTTGAAATTCAAATACTATTTTTTTATTTAAAAAAAGTATTTATGTAGAATTGGATGTATATTGCATATCATTAGGAATGCTGAATACACTTTTTTCTTACCCAGCCTACCAAGAGAACTGACTCACAGTTCATCGATATTTATTTTTTTTGGGTAAAAACTGTATTTTAATCTCGAAACACATATCTTATTTTCAAAAACATACGGGCGTATCTAGATTTTCACAGTTATAAGGTATCAAAGTTTTATTGAAAAGGATTGTCGAAAATAATGTTGAATTATTTCACATTTTTACTTAATTTTCAACAAAACTTCACCTTGAAGAAGTACATACGTTTCAGTAAAACTGTGATATCTCAAAACTGTTAAAATCCAGGTATGCCAATTGTTTATTAAGCACGCAATATCTCTGATGGCCGTAATAATCATATAATACAATTAGTGAAAGATGTTTTTTTAACCATGTACGCTATTAATATAGAGATATGTACTCATATTGGAGAATCTCGACACTAGTTTCTCTACGAACACTGGTTGTAGACCTTTAGATCAAGGGTCATCAAAAATTTGTCGTAATGAGCCAGATGATAACATAAATCAAATTCGAGGATGTCTACTATATAGGTGAAAATTCTATGTGTAAAATTATTGAACTAAAAATGTAAAAACAATAAGATTTACTAATGAGAAGGATTAAATTGATTTTTCCAATATAAAAAGTCGTTACTTACTATCATCAAAATGTGTTACTTTTGGTTGGAGGTCACTTTGTATCACGTGATTTGCATTATAATAATTATCCAAGGTAAGCAGCCTGATTCAACCCTTTTAAAATATATGTGACATTAAAATTATCCTTAACGATTTTCTTTTACTAATAAATAAATAAATATTGCTCATTGAAACATTTAATCATATTTTTTAATATTTGGTGAAAAACAAGAAAATATACATAGACTCTGCAATTTTATGATATGGCCGAGACCGGGTTTCCGTATTGCAAGCCGTTTTAAATTGATGATATCGTTAATTTTAAAAAACGTATTTATGGAGACAATAATATAAATATAAAATAAAAATGCTCAAGCTGGTTCTGAAAATGTCATTGAATTGTATATTGGTCTATTTCAGTTTATTTTTAACACGACATATGACTATTGTTTTGTTTTTCGTTATCAGTGGTTTATTTTAATATTTTTTCGACTTTTTTAAAAATGTATATTATAGAATATTTAGTGAATTGCGGTTAAACCAAAATAGTCTGCAGAAAATGTGACATAGTCCATCATGCCATTTTCTTATATGTGTGTATTGGTGGTTCTGCGTATGTTCACAGGTGATGTTTTATTGCGTGTGCATGTGAGAGTGACAGTGAAATAGTTTATCTCATTCCCAGTTTGTTAGTACTATACATTTACAATAAGAGGTGAACGATGACTTAAATCGGAATAATTTTTTTTGTAAGACACCAGTTAATTCTGTATTTCCGTTATAGATAATAAAACAAAAATGGCGCAGTAATTATCTATTCAGCCTTTATATGTTAAGCACAACATTCAATTAATATTCAACATAATTTTGTCTCGACTCTACAACTCGAAGTAACTAGAATTTTACACATATACAATATTTAATATTAATCATACAGGATTTGAAAATGACAACTAATAATGCTTTACCGTCAAAAATAAAAATGCCATTTTCAGATTGTTACTAAATAAGTTTTCGATTACGGACTGTTAAAATATTAAAAAGTAAAATATTCTATTTTGAGTATTTTTCTTTAAATTGCTATTCAAAGTGAATTATTTTTATTGTTTCAATTTTTTTTAAATAATAACAATAAGATAAGAAACAAGTGGAATTTATATAGTTGATGTATTTGGTCGTAAAGTTAATTTTCAATGTAAAATTAACATTTGTGTTACAAACTGTGACACATGTTTCGCCTTTTTATTAAGCAACATCAAACAGAATAATACGAATAAACTAAAAAAATATTTTAACTCCTTGTTATATAATATATTACAAAGTAAAGCTTGGGTTTTTTTTGTATTTTCTACTGAAATATAACAAGTGTATAGTTGTCAAATCTTTATTCAATATTAGCCAAATTCACGTGTAACTTATATCTTAGACATTAATAATAATAAAAAAAAGGGTGCTAATCATAAAAAAAAAAAATTGTTGTTGGCAACCCCCATGCATTTTATAATTACTGTCGATTTTATTTCGTAGTATAAAAATATAAATAAACGAACACTACAAAAATTATGACCCCACATAAGTCACTTCTCTTGAATAGAGAGACTCTGTTATCAAGAAATGTGAAGATATACTAGCAAGGCGAAACAGCAAGTGCTCAACTACGATGGAAGATTTATCAGAACAACTCCTGACCAGAGAGTGTCTGTAGGTTTCGAGCTAATCTTTCAAGCTGATTGTTTTAATTAACAGTTGAATTAACAATAAATTATTGCATACCATACGCAAAATGTGATTTTATTATACAAGGAATAATCGTGACACGAGAGAACAGTTCTCCCAACATAAAAAATCAACGACTTTATTTTATTTTATAATTAAACTTGTTATAAAAATAAATCACTTTCTTTACTAATTACACATTATTTTTTTATAGATCAGCGAGAACTATCTTGTAACTTTATTTTATTCAAGTGATCAGTTTGAAAATTATTTCAGTATTATGCGAAGAAGATTACCAGAATAGGTATTTGTTTAAATCATTTATGACTTATGGTTATTTACATTGAAAGCAGTAATTTAAAATTGTAAGATATGTATGTATGAATATGTTGTTCATCTATAAGTGAATGAATGTATTTTTTTTCAAATTGTATTTAATTTATGTTTGTAATCCGTTAAATTCTGCCATATTGCCTCTTAGTTACTGGTGTAAAAAGTGATTCTAAAGCTGGCGTCATACTGAAATATTTTTTCTTAAATATTATCTGATATAGATTTTGTGATGGAATAATTACCGAATCAATAATGTTAATAACCTAACCTTCTAAGCCAGCCCTAGGAATCGACTAACAACTTACACATGTTTAAATTGTAATATACTGTGATATACATTGTAAACATTTATTATATAATACTTTATTTTTAAAGAATCGTTAAAAGAAAGGAATTGTTGAATATACAACTTGATTAGTATAACCGTTTGAATACCGCGCAAATAAATCATTAATATGTCACAAAGATACTGCGTGTTTTTGAGAAAAATATTTTTTCCTAATATACTCTCAAATTCGATATTTTAAAAACTTTTATTGACTCAGTATAGATAGCACTATAAAATATTGCTTATATTCTATTAGAATACCAAGTATTTATTTTTTTAAATGTCTTGGACATCCGTGTTCGCTTGCATATGTTCCGGACACCGGTGTCCGCTTGGTATTCAAGTGGTTAAAGTGTTTCTGTTTTCTACAGTTGACAAGTCTTTCCACCGAAAATGTTTATTTAAAAGTTTTATCTTGATATATAAAAAAAGAAATAAATGTATTATGTAACAAATAGTTGTTAAGATATATGAAATTCGAAGCTCTGACATCAAATCATTCAAATAAAAATTATAATACGCACAGCTAATAATTCCAGTGATTTTCAGTATCAAAATTATTAATACAATTTATTTGATTATCGGTATATTATCGTAAGCTATCCGCAATATAATCGATTTTGTAAACAGACACGATTAAAAAACGTGTCAGCTATCATCACGCTGTGAAATATTCTCAAACTCACTTACCGTTATCTCCAAACACTATCGCTAATGACCAATAATGTTGCCTCCTTAGAAATAAATCTGTCCAACCACTTTTAAATACCACTCACAAAGTAGCAGTCCGCTCTTAACTCCATCAATTAACATAATTCAATCTCTTAATTATATGTTTTATTAAGTTCAAACTACGCATAAGTATCATATTTGTTAAATGACATAACAAGTATGGAGACATTTCATTCAAGGCACTAATTTATCTACGAATGTAACGAATTTTCCCACATTTTGTTTTAAGAGAAAGACAATTTTATTTTAGATTATTCAAAATATTTCCGTTATCTGTACCAAATAAATGGGTGATGAATGCAACATTTTAGTTTCTAAAAGGGATTAGCATTAACTCTCAAATAGAATATGTAGATTGTACGCAAACTTTCGTCATCGAAATTGGTACAAAATAATAGATAGACAATTATAAATTGGTATATAATAAAACACATCTGACATAATTTCATACACAAATTTACCGCACTAGTTTTTATAAAATGGTATTGTTTTAATTTGTACGAATGATAACGATTTTACATGTTTAACAAAAATATTCAAATGACATTATTTGATTGAAAAAATTGATGAATTTAAAACAACCTGTACAACAAACATGATAAGATTTATGTTATAGTCTATTAAAATATACTGGTTTTCTCAAATTAAACAAGAATGTGTTTTTAAAAATAATCTAATTTTAATTAAATTATTGACATTAAGTATCAAGTAAACGATCCAATCAAACCGCGGGTAGTAATTAACACGGAAACGTTTTTGGGTAATAATTATTTATTTTCCTTTTTTTGAAAGTGTTTACTGTAAAAATATTATGCAGTTTTAAGTTTTTTTTCAAAAACAATTAAAATTACATGTCATATTAATTTATATATTGACTTATGCTTAAAAAGTTTACAGAGTCATTCAACGTAAGAATGAAATTAATGATTTCTACATTTTTTTCCCTCGAAAATTAGTAAACATGTTTTAAAATTTACTCATTCAAGTCACGCACTCGACGACTTGATAAACCAACAAAACATCTTCGGTTATACAAAATTAAATTCAATGTATCACGATGTAATTTGTTCGATCGCTGAATAATGTCTGGGCTTAATTCGTGTGTGTTTTTTTTTAATTGATGACAGTTTTGTAAGGTTCGTGTCATCGGCTATCCAAATCCGATTTGATTTTTTTTATCGTTGCTCTCTAACATATTATTAATGAGTCATTTGAAAATATACGCAATAATAATAGTTTCTTGTTCATCATTTATTACCTCATAATATTATATTAAGATTTAAGACCTTCAAAAAAATCATAAGATCATTAAATCAGTGTGTGTATAGCAGTACATATATGAATCGTTGTACTTAATTTTAATGATATCAATTTGCATTGATTTTTTTTATAGTATGCAAATAAAAAAATAGTTTCTCCGTTTAAATATTTATAATTTTATTAATAAAATTATGGCTATATTAGTATTATAATATTGCATTATGTGAACCCCCCCCACCTTTTCGTCAATCCATGGATTACTGCAACACAGTTTTAAAAATGATCCAATCTTTCAAATTATATTTCTATGATGGCAAAAATGAAGAGAACATGTCTGAATCTCCGTATGCACTAGGTAGCGTAATGTTCCTCGACATGGCGTGCAGCATAGTTTACGTGACGTTGCAACGTTGCACGCAACAAAGTGCAGCATTTGTACGTAATTCAGGATAGTTGACACTAAAAAAGTGATCGTATTGGCCTCACGCCAAGACATTAACGTATGTATATTGTACACGTAGCTGTATGTATGATTTTTTAAAAATACACAAACGAAAAAATATATATTTCTTCAGTTTTTTTGAATATGAATGCTGATGAAACATTTTCACAACTATTAAAAATTACATTTTGCATTTACAAGAAAGAAAGTTCCCTTTAACATAGGGTAAGTAAGCTTGGGGTCGAAAACACACCATTTTCGAGTTGATAATATTAAGTATTGCTGGTTTTTAGTATTTTTACACTACCTGTAAAAAATCGTTTCGTTTGAATTGTTTGAATTTTGTACTTTTCCATGAGTTTTGTCGCTAACGACCCGGGTTTCGCCTTTCAGCATCTTCAGGCATTCCAAGTGCACGGATGTACTTGAACTGACGCGTAGTAATCAGTTTGTATCGTTTATATTCAAAAATATAAGTAGATCACTAAGTTAAAAGGCTATTAAAATGTAAATTGAATGTATACAATTTTTAATGAATTAAGTGGGTTTGTTATAATTATGGGGATTTTTCGAAAATATTAATGACCAGATAATAACATAGGAATGTTTAAAATAGATCTAGGGTTTTATCCGACCTATTATTAATGAGTTGATTTGTTTTTAAGCCTTTAAATTAATATTTAATGATAGCAAGTCTGTGAATTTCGGAATGAAATGCAGCTAATTTGTACGACATTGGATGTACATACTGAGTTTTTATGTATACAAGCATCTGAAAAAGTTGGTTTACGAAAAATCGTGAAATTGTGGGTATCGCTTTTAATGTCTATATTAAGGTCAAGAAAGTTTATTTTCTTTCCTCCGACTTCCAGGGTGAATTGAATATTATCGTCTAATGAGTTTATAAAGTTATGGAATTTGGTGATTTGTCTATCGGTTCCGTTTAATCAACAATAATATCATCTACATATCGGAACCAATAAACTATTGGTTTGACTTCAATGTTATGACTAAAAATGATTTTCTCTAAATAGTTCATATAGAATTCAGCTAAAAGAGGTGACAGACAGTTTCCCATTGCAAAACCGTCAAAGATACATCCACCTTTGCCAACCATTTAATTCTTGAAAACCATACGTTTAATTTTGACTCAGGTATTGATTTGTTACATACTAACAGGGGCGAGTTTAAATTATTTTACAAAGAAATCTTAGAGATTAATCGAGCTCAGCTCAACAGTTTGCCAATTTTAAACGAGCAATATTATCTACCAAATTCTCCATTGTTGTACCCCTTTTAAATAATTGTCATTTTATTAATAATTCAAGCACTTGCTATCATTAAATATTAATTCATTTGCTATCATTAAATATTAATTTAAAGGTTTAAAAACAAATCAACTCATTAATAATAGGTCGGATAAAACCCTAGATTTATTTTAAAAATTCGTATGTTATTATCTGGTCATTAATATTTTCGAAAATCCCCATTATTATAACAAACCCACTTAATTCATTGAAAATTGTATACATTCAATTTACATTTTAATAGCCTTTTAACTTAGTGATCTACTTATATTTTTGAATATAAACGATACAAACTGTTTACTACACGTCAGTTCAAGTACATCCGTGCACTTAGAATGCCTGAAGATGCTGAAAGGCGAAACCCGGGTCGTTAGCGACAAAACTCATGGAAAAGTACAAAATTCAAACAATTCAAATTTGATATTGAAATTCCATCAAGCACCCTCAGTCGAAATACTTAATCGTTTCGTTATTGAAATAATTTGTTGTCATTTAATTATAACGCTGTCGTTTATTTGTAATTATAACATATGTGTCTATGTTTAATTCCATATCAAACAGGCAGTAATGGACATGGAATCGAGATTAAAACATAAAGTTTTTGAACATTTTTCTCATATAGAATTTTGATTAGAACAATCAGTACTTATTCCAAAATAAGTTAGTCTGATAATTTCTAACTGCAAATATTTTTTACGGACATAATACCAAACTGATATGCATTAAAAAACATCAACTCATCTCTACTATTATAAAACAAAAATCTCAAGAGAATATTTTACAAAAATATTTATTGAAATGGGTTTATAATTTTAATTCACACTCTAGGCTGAAAATACATGTATAATTAAAAAATCAGCATTTTTGCAATATTGTATTACTGTATATTTTTGTAAGTAGCAATAGCTTTAATATATTCGATTAAATAAATTGAATATTCATAATATGAAAAGATTGTGTGATTATTTAACCAATTTTCGAAGTTGCATCAACATTATAGGCGAGTAGCCGTTTTATGTATAAGTGGCATTTATCTATTTATGGATCTTTCGTATGTCCAATAATTTATTGTTATAGCTGTGAGATTGATAGACGAAAGACATTTGCTTGGACAAAATTATAACATGCTTACAACACTGCACTCTGAATAATGAGAGGAGTCATTCGGATAGGATTTATTACTTAGTTTTGCCGTCGGTATAAGTTGTAGACTGATGGAGAGCAGGTCGTCTTAAAATGGTTTAATATCTTATTCCACATGTGAGACAGGTTATTATTGTTGTGTTAAGCAAAATTAAAAACCATTTCATTTTTTTAAGGCTTAATACAATCAAATTTTAATAAGACTCTAAAAAAATCATTACTCTTTTACCCGTCGTGGTTCGAGTAAATTAATTTTATTCATAGAGCGTTTTCCAATACATTTTTCGGTCATACAGTAATGTATGGTAAAATTTCTTTAATATATTAAAAAATACTTCGTTTTCTTATTGAGGTTATTCCGTGATTAACACTTCTCCTGTGGTGCTAAAAAATACTTCCGATATGATGCTGGCTCTTTAGGAACTAAGTGAAAAACATGTTTTTTTAAATAAACGTCCTGGGTTTTCACCATCCATCATAGGGTGGTAAGTGTTAAAAAATGTTTTTTTACTTGATTCTTTAAGGGCCAGCAACATATCGGAAGTGTTTTTAGTACCGTAGAGGAAGTGTTAAAATTCCGTTCCAACTCGTTACGTGAAAAAAAAGCACTGAATACTGAGAATATCCAACAATTATTGGTAGATCGATTTTGGTTAATTATGACAGTATTTCCCCGTGTATAAAATAACATTTAGGAATGTTATCATTTCACTCTCTTGAAGCTCAAAGATCGTTTTCAAGCTTAAAGCATTTTTTTCTTCTCCTTCGGGGCCGAGTTAATAATCCTGAAATTCTCATGACTATTAATTTACGTGCTCCCAATTTATTCTTACGTGGGTGAAACTATGAGCAAAAACTTTTATTTCTAAAAACTTAAACTTCGCTTAGGAGGTATGAGTCACCAGTTCCAAGGGCCGTTCGATTGATGAACGCATTGCCTAGAGAAGTGGACATTTTTAGTGATAGTATTTGTGAACTGTTTGATAAATTTTACTATTTTGTTTCTTGATTTTGATGTATTATATAGTTTTATTTTATATTTTGTCTTATTATATTTTTTCATGGCAAATTGGCGTCAGCTGTTATGTCATGCAATTTTAATTTTTAACAATAAATAAACATTAAAAATCGCCATTTTCGGATGATATGAGAATATTATCTCCATTGTTTGAATACGATCATTTAAAATTAAGCCCAGGCTAGTTTTGAAACGTCATCTGATTGCTTGCTATCGCCCACCACGTTCTTGATGGTTAGAACTTGCTTTACCGATCAGGAGGGTCTGGGTTCAATTCCCAGTAAGATCGTTGTGAAATTAAGAGTTTTCAATTTAAATTTGAGACCTAAGACATGGGTGTTTTTATGTCAAATTACCTCGAGTTCATCTCGCTTTCGAGGACAATAATCTTTCAAGTTCAAAATCTTAGGCGCATTGGTATTAGGTGTAATGCAAATATTTTTTATAACAAGATGTCTTTCCAAAACGACAAACAACTTTACCGCATGCAATGTAGATTTTACGTACATAGTCATTTTTATGAGTAATTTAAAATACTTTGTAGACTTATTATTGTGGTCATTTAAAAATAATGTATTGTCAAAATAAGCGGCCAATTCAATTAGCTCATCTCAGATTACCCAGTCATTGTGATGATCGTCCAACTTTTATTATTTCGATCAAAAATAGCGTCGGATTCTTGTCGGGGCGTCTCCGTCTATTTTCAAATGGGACAGATCGGTCACGGCCTCATGTCCAAATTGACGATATGTTATTATTTGTCTCTAAACTCAGTGTATATCAGCTCGTCTGTCACGGCCAGTCTGTCGCCCGTCGAGATCAGACGGACAGACAAAGCTGGCTCACACAATCAAGTATCTGTTTCTTTTATGTTTCGCTATAACTACAATAATGTCCTATACCGATTAATGCATTATTTGACTGTATATATACTATTATTAATTCAAACGTTGGCTTCTGTTTGACACCTGTCTTTGAGTCTCAACGACTGACAATGCTATGAAACGTAGTTTCAATCAATAGCTTGCTTAGAATCAAATGGTCCTAATTATAATCAATATTCGATAAGACAGTGTTCGGTTGAATTTATACTTTAAGAATTTAAAAACATATACGGTTAATACTTTCGATGGTTTCGGCGGTAACTTTGTGGAAGTTCATTTTAATAGAAAATTTAAATTAACTCTGATTATTCCACGTATTGTGTACCACAGTGGTATCTATCGACTCTCTTGTGGAGACTGTCAAGCGTCTTATGTTGGACAGACAGGTAGAAACTTTAATATTAGAATTAAAGAACATATACGATGTCTAAAAAGTAACAATTTCTCTGAGTTTGCCAATCATTTAATAGAAAATAATCATAATTTTAATCAGATTTGTAATTTAGAAATACTCCACCGAGTAAATAAAAAGGGTTTAAAGATGAATAGCTTAGAATTTTTAGAAATTAATAAAACTCTTAACAAAAAAGAAATATTATTAAATAATATTCTTAATAGCACAGGCGGTTCCCCGTTACTCAAATTGTTTCCAATTAATAGAGTAATCACAAACCTAGATGATTAATTGTAGCTCATTAGTTTTAATAGTTTGTAATGTTTAACGTCATTAGTAGTATGATTAAATTTGTTTGCATTTTATAATCCCCTCTTTGCTTCCATTAAAAAGGAAAAATCCCATTCTGATTGTTTACAACTCATTAGTAAAATTAGTATCATTATCTGTTTGCTTTATTTCGATTCTACACCCCCCTCCTTGCTCCTCTTAAAAGGAAAAAAAAACCCAATCCATTTTGTAATTTTATAATTTTAAAATGTTAGAATCAATCTTGCTTCATTACTTAAGCAAACTTTGCGATAGTAAGTCTGAAGATGCCTCTGAAAGAGGCGAAACACGTGTCACAGTTAGTTACACAATACGTGGAATAATCAAAGTTAATTTAAATTTTCTACATATACGGTTGATTGAGAATTGTAAAGGTGTCACATGTAATATTTATTTATTTATAGTTTTACTGGTTATTCTCTTTTTATTATAATACCAAAATAAGGGATAATGATATTTATTTGTATGGTAAGTCATTTTTTCACAATTTTACTGACCTAAACTATGGGTCATAATGTTTTTATTTACTAAAACTAAAATAAAGCTTTTTTGTTATTGCTAAAAACACAAAGTTGCTGGAAGAAACAATATAGTAGATATCTTAATTTAATTGACGCCAATAAGTCAGTGTTGTTTGCTTGATATATTTTTTATAAATTAATGGTTATGTTGATCTAAGTCGTAAATAATTGTATTGATTTAGTGCACTTTAGTTTTTCTAATAAATAAATACTGTAATCAATAACATAATTAATATTAAAACAATAAGCTACGTCATTTTTATCACAATCATTTTTCAGATTTACACCATTGCCATGAGTACAAGATCTTGCTTGCCTAATGAATGTGAAGAGAAAGATTCTGAAAATTATTCTGTCGTTAAAAGTAACTAAATGTCTTTGAGATAACCCCCACACAGGGCATTGATTTCGTACCTCTTCTGTCGGCCCAACACTATCTATAATTCGTATGCAAATTTTCCACGCAATCACAAAACACTTCTCGAAAAGTCGGAGCCGCATTACCACCTCGGAGACCTGGCGTTCGGCAGCCGTCCTCCTTCGCTAATGAGCCAACATCGTCGCAGGAAGCGATAAATACTCGTGATGTGGATACGCTTTTAGGCGACGTGTCGTGTTGTATCTCTACCTTTTTGTGACACAAATCAGCGAAACGACTGATGAGATATTTTTGAACATTTTAATGTCACTCTGATTCATATCTTGACGGATTACTTTTGATTTAGCTGCTTTGAGATAATGAAACGTAATAGATTTTACAGTTGGCCTGATGAATTAAAATTTCCATTAAACCTTTGCAACTCAATCAATTCTTTTTAATATTCACTTAAAAATAAAAAAGAGTAATTTAAGAACATTTTATTGATATATCAACCATTCCAAGAAAATAAATATTTGATTACTTAGAGCATTTGAAATACTATTGTGTTTGTAGCATTAATTCATGTTTTAACAAAATTTTCCATTATTTACACTTTGTTATTATAAGTATACCTATATTTAAACCCTTGAATTGTTATAATAAATTAACCATTTTATTTTAAAATTATTTTCATTATGTACACTTCCACAAAAATCTTGGTCGAACACGACCCGGGTTTCGCCTCTCGGCATCTTCCGGTACTACTCAGTGCGCGAATTCACTAGAACTAGACACGCGAGTGTACATAATGAAAATAATTCTAAATTAACGTTGAATTTCCATCAAGCACCTTCAGTCAAAATTTTAAATTATACCATTTTATTATTTATTTTATTGGTAACATTATTCGAAAAACGTTGCATTTTCCTTATCTAATTGAAGACGTTTAACTTTTTGTACAAAAAAAAACACATGATAGTATTTTTTACTGTCGGGTGCTATAGCGCAACGGTTAGCGTTGTTGTTGTCCGTGCCGGATCTCATGGGTTCGTGTCCAGTACGAACAGAAGTTTATCGATCTTCCACCCTTCCAATAACTTAATAACTGGGCGTAGCGAGAGCGATTAGTCAACCACTAGTCCTTCCTAGCTTTATTAACCTTCTATCCCTACTACTATATTTGAAAAAAAGAGAGGTTGAGCGACTGAGTAACAAACAATTCTCGTAGAAAAATATGTGTTTAGATACTTCTATAAGAAGGCCATTTGATCTACAAAAAAAGTATTTTTTATCATTTTATCGTATGCTTCAGATACATTTTTGTGAATTTGACAAAATATTTATAAAAAAAAAATATTCCTTTGTACTTCATTCCACTTTATTTCATAGGTCAGGACTGGTTTCGCTCATTGCGAGCATTGTTAACTGATAATAAATATAATTTAACAATGCTATTTATACAAAAATGAAAAGTCGAACATCCTATAAGTAATTTGACAAAATATTAACTTGCAACTTAAAATGACACCTTATTTCCCTTTGGCTCTTAATTGAGGAGCAAACATTCAAAAAGTGTTTTGTCACACAAATAAAAAGCTTGGAAAATGATGATTTAAGTGTTGCAAAAGTGACAGATTGTATGAATGTGTCAACTTTATGATTTCATTTTAATATGAAAAAAAACCTTTTTGAACACTAATTTTGATTTCCATTCATAGGTTTTATTATGGGCTATCAAAATTGACATACAACGCCATTTTTCAAAATTTGTGACAAAACACTTTTTGAATGTTTGCTCCTCAATTATACATGAAAACATTTACAGATCTTTTTTTAAATATAGTAGTCTCTTTTATGTATAATTATATAAATATTTATTTCATGAAAATAATAAGATAACTGAAAGTGTTATACTCTGCAGTATAACATGCTCATTAAGATGGGCTATTTTTTCGTCATTTTACAAATCGCGTCGACTTTGTCAAACAATCCCACAAATAGATGAATAATATGCCGACATTAATTATTGCCTGCGACATTTCATCATCGCAACTGATGTGGATGCATTAATGCGACGTCCGTTGGCTCGATTCCAACATGTGACCTTTTGTCACGACACCTGATGACGGCTACGGTTTCAAATTTATAATTAAAATATTATTAATTTGACAAGAAATGCGACAGTGGCGTCTATGATGGACAAGTTCGGCCGCGTCAATTTGCTGACACGCCATGCTGTGTGCAAATGCACATTTGCCATAATATTAATTTAGTTTGTATTGCATGTCACCATGCTGTAGCTTTTTGTATTGTCTTTGTTAGTTTGGCAACACAGGAAACTTTAATAATATACGAAGTTTCCAATCTTGCAGGATTCCGTTGAAGTTTTGTGAGTGTGTTACCTACTATTATTATATTAAAGGATACTGTAAAAATATTACTGCTCCTCTTTTCATGGTTATTTAGTAATAAACAAGCAAATACCAGTATACCGATCCGTAATGGGCAGAAAATCGTAACCGACAAATGAGGCTATTATTTGTAAACCCGGCTCATTCCAAAATTGTTGAAACATGAACCATGTTTCATTACGTTGAAAATTCTATAGCATGTTAACTATTTTTTTTGTATGCTATATGTCGCTGATTACATTATAACATTATAATAATTTGGATATGCGACAGTCAGTTCTTCGATTTCCCTTTGATAAGTTTTATTTATTTTATAGTTTTAATAAGACAGAAACATAGCTCAATTCAAAAATTTATATAATATAAACGTAGCTCTATTAAAACGTTACTTTAGTTTAGTGTATAAAATTAAAAACTTCGTTTTCATTAAATATCAAAGGCCAAAAATATACCAAACATTGAATAATTTTATACGTGGTTAATCAACAACCACCCAAAGATGACCCTATCTGAATAGAAATATTTTTTCTTAAAATTTTCATAAAAACAATATTAAAAAAATGTTGTTTATATTTATTTCTATTCCACAAAAATTTGTCATAATGCCATCTAAATCGAACTTTCACATCGCTACAATAATAAAAATCGATTCAATCTATCATTCCACCATCCAGAATCGTCGGTTTTATTATAAAGTTTGTCATGCCCACACAAAATAACATCGTCTTTTCTAACGATTTCACTCACTTTCACATAAATTGTCACAACATGACATTTACGCCGCTACTGGCGGTGATGTACTGATGTGTCTATAGCCATTACCCACCGCGACATCTAGTGGCATCAATTCTTTTTTGTCTATTTCCACACTCCTGTGTTTTAGATAATATCTCGGAATCTTGAAAAGAAATTCGTTCTCAGCATTAATCTATCAAAGCAAACCGGAATATTTCTTATTAAAAAAAAAAAAAACTCTACTGAAATAATTATACAATACACTGAACTATCTTTTAACACGTTTTTTACACGATTTAGAAATAACACGGTACAAAAAAAGAGCACTAATTCATTCATTTAACAGTGCGTAACAGTAATTTGGAATTTCCTACATCCCTCACATGTACTTACTACTCAGAACTGGGAGCAAGGACAAAGAGGGGCGGGAATAAAGATACAATAAGCAATAATGAATTTTATTTTTTAATATCCTGAATTGATTTCTATACAAGGAAACCTATTTACCATATATTTTTTTATTTTAGTATATTTTTTACACGGTATCGCGTGGAATGTATCTACCGTGTAAATGGGTACTTAAATGTGTAGTTATCGTACGCTTCGTTTGCTGTTGCCGAGTGGTAAATATTCGTAAAGATGTATCTAAAGCCATGAATATATTATTTTTCTTTCATAACTTCAGAATCATTCTTTTTTTTAATATTTAGAATTACATCTTATGCCAATGCTGAAAATATTTCAATGTTGAAAGATCATACGAAATAAACTCAATGAGAACATTTTTTTGTAAGTAACTCGGCATCTACTCGAGGAGAATAATTGACATCACAAACACCCACGTCTTAGGTCTCATTTTTTTAAAATTTGACATTGACCTTACCGGGAATTGTACCCAGAACCACCTGACCGGTAGAGCAATCTCCAACCAGCTAGACCACGGTGGGCGACATTTCAATTGTATACAGAAGCAAAAATTAATTCCTTACCGTAATAACAGTTTAAAAAAAAACAACTAAATTCATAATATACCGATAGCTATTATCAGAAAATCATTTTAAAAAATCTAGTAAAGTTTCAATAGTCTCCACATACATAACTGAAAATACAATGTTGCTTTTTATATGTATCTTATAGCAGGTTTCTTAGTTTTTTTTCCTAATGAGATTACAGTGAACTATTGGCCATACCTTTTCCCGAATTATTGATTTGAGATTGATAATTTTCTTTGACAATAATACTATCATTTATTTGCATTACGCAATCACACGCTGTGTTGTCGTTGAAAAAAAAATGATTTATCAAGAAAACATACTGTTTTTTTGTTTGAGTTGGTCAAAAAAAAAATTACACGCAAAAATGCAAACAACTATGAAAGTGTGTGGGTGAGATTTATTGCCGTCTTAATGTATGATCGATGTTTGGGAGACGACTGTCACACGGAATTAGTGTGGCTACATTTTGAAAACAATCATCTAAGCTAGAAGAACCGCTGCATGTCAAAATCTTTGGCTGCAATCTTAATCCAAATGATGGAATTATATATTTAAAAAAATAAACATATTCAAAACATCCCTTTTTATTATTTTTTGTAGCATTTATCTTGTACACTCGATTAATTCAATAACAAAGTCAAGTAATGTTCTTAAATCCGTTCTTATTTATAATAGTATGCTCTTTTCGAATCTTTTGTAAGTTAAAATCATTATACCTTCTATATAGGCAAATACAATTATGTGTAGTATTTTTCGGTCTATCTAAAATATAAAACTAATACCAAGTAGTCTTGTCTATGAACAAGACAGTCAACTGCCAACTACTTACTACTCCTGAGCCTGTTTAACCATCATTCGACTACAATGACTGACACGTGACTCGCCGTAACACGCCGTGACGTCACGACTCCAGCTACCACCCTTAACCCTTAAACAGCGATAGAGAAATCATGATTTGGAAACTTTCAATCCACCAGTGAATAACGAGAAAAATTATATAGTTCATTCATTCTTGATAATTAGATATGTAACTTTTATCGTTATCTGTCTCTCTTCTCGTCTTCTCGTCATCTCTCTATTCCGTGTTTTTTGTGAGGTTTGAAATAATCGATCTGAGGGCGTATGGGAATTAAATTCAAACCAAGTATTATCGTCAGATTGAAGAGATTTTAATTTAATATTATAATATTTATTTCATTCTTTGGCTAAACCCACCACGCGGTGCCTCTAAGACTATATCATGTACCAAAGTCAATATCTTTGATTCCTTCCAAGTCATACCAGCCCAGTGGTCGTTATTACTTTGAGTACTCTTATCGATGACTATCAGCAGCCTTCTAGATGACGAAGACAACGAAATCCATCTGATTTTTTTGTACTACATCAAAACGTAAAGAGTGATTAGTTATAAAAAAAACTTTGACTAACCAATGGATTAATCCTAATCGATATGAATAATGAATGAAAACAACCATTGATACTTATTCATGCTGATCCCCTTTGACCAAGAACTTTAGATTTACTTTTTATTATTTCTTGATATTTTTTATAGATTCTTCAATTCTATTTTATTGTCATTTCGGTTTTATTTCTCTTAAAAAAATGTAATGAAAATTTATTTAATGCCATAGTAATACATATTAGAGCTAAAAGATTTCGGATTACTTACTTATGAGCCCTTTCCGCCAACCCCTGGAAAACAGCAATGGCGATTTTTCGGGTCGCGTGTTAACGACTCTTTCGCCGTGTGGATTATTGTAACGTATGGCAGTAGATCGGAAGCTGATTGTGCGGCAGCTTTGGAAAGCCAGGTGCTGTTGCAGAATTTGGGACATTGTCTTTTTGGGTTATATTTTATTAAATACGACCAATATAGTGGCAATGAAAGGGTAGTATAGATATTAAATTGTGTTTCGTACAAAAACAATGAAAACATGTGTTTTAAAAATTTAATGATTTTTTTGCTTATTTAAGCTATTTTAACATCAGTCATCATTTGACAATTAGCCTAAATTCAGTCTTGGAAACGACTTATTGTCAAAACCTGCTCGATGATTCGATTTCAGTTAAAACTCCCAAGATATTCATCACGTTTGCAATTCACTCTTAAAAAGATCGATGGTCACAATACAAATGTTTTACATTTTATTGACGCGTAAGAAAATTTTAATATAAATTGTTTATTTTTTTTAAACATTTTTTAAATAATCTTTTCTTTGTATATTTAAGTTTGGACATATCGTTAATTTGCTGCAACAATGACATTACCTAATATTGGCAATTTTCAGGAAACATGTCTTAATGTTTCGAATGAAATTAATTGAGTTACAATTTGAGAAAAGAAAACTACGCAAGCACATTAAGTAATCTACAATTTATGTGCTTATATCGGATTCTTACCAATAAAGAGTTCAGAAATTATTTTAATTCAAAATATTTTAACATGGTTACTGGAAAATTATCATTACTAGAAATGATTATAGTATTATAATTAAGCAAATGAGCAATTCTAGAAATGCTATTTTACGAAACCCCTTTTTATGTGAGCAATGTTAGTTAATAGTTAATAATTGTACTTTATACAAAAATAAGAAGAGTTAGCATAACTTACAGTATGCATAATGTAAATAATTAATATATGTTACGTACATTTGTACCTGTATCAAATCAAATAAAATTTCGATAAAGGCCATGAATTGTTGGCAAATTGTCAGCGGTGAATGATCCGAGACCCTCAAAAATAGATTGGTATTCTAACAATGCTGATCCTTTGTAGAGTATGCTCAAAGGTATGGTGTTTAGCCTAAATGTGTTTTTGTGTAAGCGCCATGGTGACCCTACTTTAAATAGCAGGTGGACGTATCAAATTGATATCGTTTGCATTGTTCGCATTGATGCATGTGCCCTTAAGCGATAGTGAAAGCCCGCAACATTATTTTAACTCGGTCGATTCGAGTGATAAATTTCAGTTAAAGGAACTAGCGTCTGTGCACCTTGCCTCAGCCTTATGGGTGTAATCTGTCAGGTTAATTGACAAACACTTTTTTTTTTTGCGTCATTTTTACGCATGGCAATTTTTATGTTCGTTTCCTTAGTAGACTATTCGAGCCGAGTTATAACAAAAGCGACGGAATATTTTTCAACTATGTCCGTCTTTGTTAATTCTTTCTTAAATATGGAATTAGTATTAGAGTATGAATATTGAGTGATTATTATAATACACCAACGTAAGCTTGTGTCAATCCACCGCTTTATGAATAACTTCGTAGTCTCTCTCACAACTACATTTTGTTTTTTTGTAAGACAATGACATTTTGTCGTCGATCCGAGATATGTCAATATATTCTTACTTCATTTTTTCGGATACCACAAGATGGCTTAAATAAAATACGAAAATACGTGAACACGAGAGATGTGTTCCGCGCATCGCCCTTGAATTGTATCGCTTTATGTTTTATTTTAAAAAATCAGTTAAGATATTTGAATATGTATGTGAAATATTTGATTGCAAATAGAAAGACTGTTTTTTTTAATAAATCATTTAATATTGTTTACAATATTGCAATATATAGTATTCAACTTTTGATTTACTTTTGTATACGCAATATTATTACTTTTTCAGATAAAAATAATCAAAAAATACATATATTTCATATTGACTATCGTGCACTAATTTTCACCAGTAGTTTCTGATTTTTTTATTTCGATTTTAGAACGATAATATGTTTCTTTTTTGACTATCGAGTATCGAGTTCACCTTGTCTTTTCATACGAAATAAACAGACCGAATATAAATTGGATAAGAAAACAATACAATTACATGTAAAAAATATATCATTTGTGATATTTCATAAAATTGACCTGATATCTATTTATCTAACCGTTCCATCATACTCCTTTAAAGCACAAATGTATTTTACAATTCGTAGTCTAATTAATATTTCATGTCCACTATTGTCTATCAATCAAAATTTTTGACACGCCGTTATCAATCAATTTTTCTGTTATTTGAATTTGTAGTGTCAAGCTTCGTGAAACAATTCACTCAATCAAATTAAAGTATATATTAACAAGGCCAACATAAGAGTGTAGTTAGTAGCTTAATCGATTATTATACATTTATACATATTCATTGCATATCTAACGAGCCATAAAAACTTTAAATAACCACTCAGGGTTTTTTTATAATCAGACGACTCTTTCAGCTAAAAGGTGTCACTAACAGTCGTCAAAATTAGCTAAGTAATATATAATTATTAAGTTTTATTCTACAGTAATATTTTAATTATATATGACGAGTTTGATGAAATCTATGCTGAAACATAATTATTGATTTTACTCAAAAAAAATTAAAACAAATTTAACTTTGACAATTTAATTGATTTCCTTTTCTTTAATTGTTGCTGACTCGTTGACTGAAACATGTGATTATTTTTGGAAACCTTGAATGTGTTTTTGTACTTATTTTTACGTGATTTAAAAATATCATATTATACTAACTTCATTTAGATGTACATAATTATTCCATCACGAAATTATCACTTACTATGAAATTCTGAAAAAAATACTGTAACTCAAAACAATTTTTTTTTAAATTTTCTTTGGATTTTCATATTTTTTTTATTATGGAATTCTACAAGTAAAATTTAGATTCAAAAAATTAAATATTTCTCTTATGTATCCTGTTTTACAAAGAAAAGCCTTTTAGATAGACACATTCTCATCAAACAGTTTTTATTATATAATCCCCGAGAGGTGAAGTGAGCTAATTTGTAAAATGGTAAAACTTAGAGTAAAATCAAGTGTTTTAGTGGATTGCGTATTTTAATTTTATGGAGATCAACACTGTTGCAGTGTGTATTAACTGAGGTTACTTTACTTTTATGAATCTTAAAGATGTGTAGAATATTGGAACGGATCTAACATATTTTTTTCTAAAAATACCACTTGGTTCACTTCATCTCTAATGGGCCCAATATTAGGTTTTTTTTGTTAGTTTTCAAATAATATTTTAAATAAGATACACTCATATGAATTATTAAAATAGCTTCAGTAATATACATGTGAAGACAATTTTTTTTTAAATATACGTAATCATACTTAATTCAAGTATTCGCGATACACATCATAGATAGCTAACGTACTAGCTTAATTTATACTGTCAACTGTTTTAGTATTATATTTAGAATTTCTCAATTTAAAATTGAGTTCTTGGACATGGATGTACCCGTGTATGTGATGTCATTAATCCTTGAGTTAATTTTGAGTGACTTGTGAAAAAACTGTTTTTTCGTTTCGACGATAGTGAAATTTTTGCGATATTTTATTTTAATTTTAACAGTTTTTATTTCTGCGTTTTTGTTGGACGTTAAGTAATTGACAATATTATTGTTCGTGCAATAGTGTCAAGTGGCCGCACCTTCGTATGTCAGGAGAGTCGAGCGATCAATCTGCGATATGTTGCGAGGCACCACCGCGCACCTCTGCCTGACAAGATTTATTGGTGTCGCCTCACGACTTATCTGTATTTAAGTCCGCTGCCTCTCAAACAAACAATTCTTTAAACTTTAAAATATTAAAACATATTAAAATCTCATTTTCAAATGTTCGTAATATGTTTTACTCCACACATTTACGTAAGTGCTTTTTCCATGTAACGCGCTAAAACGGCAACCCAGCACCTTTTTTCTTGACATTTTTAATGTTTCAAATCAATAGTAAAAAAAATGATTTGTAATGCTGAAAGACGTTTGTAAATATTTTTTTGAATCATGATCTCGTGAAAAATATGAGATGTACAAGACAAATTTTTGTTCGAAGGCGATGGTATTTTTGATATCTATCTGTCCCACTTTTTCAATCCTTAAAATAATAGGACAAAGCGAGAGCGATTAGTTAACCACTAGCCATGTACGAGCCCTATCATTATATCATTACTTTCTTTAAAGAAGGATGACTTACAAGGAGTTCTCGTAAAAAAACTCCGTTGAGATACTTCGATTAGGAAGTCATATCATCCGCATTATTTACGGACATAAATTAGAAGAAAAAAAAGCTTGACAAGAATTGAGTTCCGGCACCATTTTTAAAAGCACTGAATTTTTACCCGTTATTATTATTGAAAACTGATATTTAAAATACATATGTATGCATTCATTTGTAATAACTTTTCATTTAAAACAGAATTTAAAAACAAGTATCTTTATAATAACGATTAATTTCAAAGACTTATAAAAATGAAAGTACGCATAATAATTTGAACTTAATGCAAACACTTCTCTGGCCAGCTCGTTGAGTTGGTTTCCAAATTTGTATACTTTGATGCAATGGCTTCCAACTACAATGGATTACAGAGCTTATTAGATACTCCCTTGAGAATAACATGGTTTACCTTCAACCAACTCAGATCTGCATGAAGATCTTCCTTGTATTCTCTATCGACGAATTTCCGTCGTATCAAAGAGTGAATTTTTAAGTGCGAAATTGAATCTTGTTATGTCTTTCTTTGATTAAAAAAATTATGCTTTCGGTAAATTTAAGGATTAGACTAAAATCAATCATTGGTCTTAAATTTGAAACCAGAAGCAGAAGAAACTAATGATCATCGCCAATGTAGTTGCTATATTTCTCCGTCTCGGTCTATCCAGATTCATGACAGGTTAACGAAATAATTGTGAAGAAAACATTCAAAAAGTGATTTTTCACAAAAAAAACAGAACTTGGAAAACGATGATTTGAGTGTTGGAGAAATCACGGGTTTCTTGAATGTGTCAACTTTTTTGAACACCAATTGTTATTTCTATTCATATATTTTATCATGGACTATCAGAACTGATATCAAACGGTAGTTTTCAACATTTTGTGGCTAATCAGATTGAGTCAAACTAGAGGGTTTCTTAATTTGTTATTAGAATCTTTACTCCAACAGTACTTAGATAGAATATATGCATAACAAGAAAATAAAAACTGTCCCCACTCTAGCAAAAAAAATAATCAGAATATGGAGAGCACACATCGAAGTCTACATACATAAAGTTTTCGTAGGTAAAAATATGTAGAAAAAAGAGATAATAATTATCAAATTTATTTTTTTATCGCGATGTATGTTGCATTAATTTATTCACGCAATTTAAATATCTGTGATTGAACAGTGTGTAAGCAGATCACACTTTGACAATGCCAACGTTTAAACAATCCAATCAACAGTGTCACGGTAAATTTAAACTTTTTTTTCGGTCTGCGGTTGGTCAGATATACCTTTACATTTTTTTAATCGAGCACACAACATAATACCCGCTCCTGAGGACGAGTTTGTTCGGACTTTGAATTTAATTGGTGTGTCTGTCTGTGGTGGCGAGGACAGAACGCGATAACTCGACTTACAAAAAAAGTGTATATAAAAGCTTTAATTAGATGGATATTCTGGTGACATGTTTATTGACAGATAAACACATAACTTTGTGCGAGATTGCTCATTAATCTAACTCTGGAATGTCCGACTGTTTTCTGCCTCGTTCATATTATTTTTTTAGGAATAGATGTAATTTACGGACGGTTTTGAATAAATCTCTTATCTTAAGTAATAATTTAGATACATTGCTTCCAAATTTGAATGCATAAAATCTTTTTTATAATGTTATCAGATTGCTCTTATATTAATTAAATATTTAAATTTAATATTATTATATTCTTTATTCCAATGTTTTAAAAAATCAATATTACAATATTAATGAGACGGCTTATAAATCGTTTTTATTTACTGATAATAAAAACGAATACAATTAGTAGTATATTTTTATATATTTATAAATTTAAAAAATAAAATCTTTTTGAGTGATCTTAAGAAATTATTTTACAATTTCATTTATTTGATATGAACTAAACCTATGAAAGTATTATATTTTGAATTTTTCAGTTGTCTTTATAATTATTCTGAGAGTAAAAATTATTTAGTATGAAGTCATATATTTTCATAAAAACAGCAATTTTTTCGATTGACATCTTGACTGTGTAATAAGAATTATGCGAAGATAAGATAATGCTATAATAACTAGTCGAGTTAATATTTTTTCAAATAAAAGCTTTAAAAGTTTCCTAGTTGAAAAATCGAGCCATTGATGAAAAAAGATCCGATCAAGCGAGTCTCCGTTTAGTTCCTTATACAGTAAATGTCAAATTTAGATTTCTCAATTTAAATTTGAGATCTAAGACGTGGGTGTTTATGATGTCAATTTACCTCAAGATGATCTCAAGTGACTTACAAAAAATTCTTATCGAGTTTTTCTCGTATGAACTTTCAACTTTAAAATATTTAGCGCATTGGCATTAGCTGTAATGCCAAATATTTTTTTAAAAAATCTATTAACGAATTTAGTCAGGAGAGTTAGTATTTTTTTTCATAACACAAAGCAAAGATTTTGAATACAATTCATACGATAAAAAAAAGATTGTCAATGATAGAATTTTACTAGTATTTTGTATGAAATTACGATTTTTAATGTCGAAAAAACCCTCTGCAAAAGCAGAACACGTCAGTTATTAATTACGTCATACATGTGATGATGGATCAACAGCTTACATAAAAGGTAGTCATTATAATAATATGAAGATAAGATAATCTTTTTACATTACAAGTATTGATAAATACAACAAATATTTTTCCTTTGAATAAACCAACTGTCACAGTTACATTAAATATTACCAAATAATTCCGTCAGAATTCATCTTCATTTCTCATTTGATTGACAGGCATGTCCTCTACCAAAGTTCAAGGACATTATCTGCGACGAGTTTGTCAACTTTATTGACATTTTTACATATTATTTCTGCCTGCTTTGGATTTTTTTGACACGATGAGATATGAATAACCATAAAAATGTAAATACATCATTTGAACATAATGGCTGATTTATAAAGAAGTTTCGACAAAGTATCAAATAAATTGAATTATTTTCATCATATTGGAAAGTTTAGGATTTTAGAAATGTAATAAACATGTTTCAAACACAAATTGAAAAGATTTTTTTTCTTTTTCTAGAGTTTTTCACAGTTTTACTATGTATGTATGCATCAGCCGTACCAAAATTTACAGAGATTGTATTTATTTGTGTAATTACTTCCCCAACTAAATTAAACGTCATTAAAATTAAACCATTGGTAGAATTGGGACCTCTAGAATTGAAGTGAGCCAATTATAATAGTAATTTGATTTTTAAAAAATCTTGGACTGTTAAGTGGTGTTTTGGTGGATTGCATATTTTTGTTTTGCTGAGATAACACTCTTGCAATGTGTATTAACTGAGGTTACTTAAGTTTTACTATACTTTAAGACGTGTAGAACGTTACAACATTTTTTTCTAAAATACCACTTGGCTAACTTCATCTCAAATGAGTCCAATTAATTCATCAATCGCCAGCAATAGCCTTCAACTTAATGATAAATAAGTAAATGTTTTTATCATAGTATAATACAAAATACTCTTTTTTACCAAGCGTCAGTCCAAGTCCATCTTAAGCGCTGAAAATGCCAAAAGGTAAAGCCCGGGTCCTCAGTGACAAAACGTAAGAGTGTGTACAAAGTTCGGACGATTAAATTGAATATTGAAATTTCACCAACCACTTACAGTCACAATCCTATTATTTTTTAAACTAAATTCATCATCTTCTCAATATTCGAATAGTGCATGAGAGATGACGATTTTATATAAAATTGATAATATACGCAAAACATTATTTTTTCCTCGTTGAATTTTTTTTCTATCAGTGTGGTGTTACAGTATTATATTACGTTAAAAATTATTGCTTCTTTTTATCATTACTAAATTTATGAATAAATTAAAATACTTAATCCCGCTAGGCTAGAAGAAGATATCTTAATTTACTTAAATCATTGAAATATATTCGATGAAAACCATTAAAATACACAATTTATTAAGCGGAAAACACGCGTATGACATGAAAGTAGCCTAAAACAATGATGACTTTATTTATAAATTATGTTTTAAAAAGGCCTTTTTTATGGAACAAATTATTTTTAATAATCATTATATTTTTGTGGCACACTCTTTGTAGCGTAATCTCTCAAAGTGGAATCGTGTTTTTCGAATATTTTACGCACAATTAAGTTTTTGGTTTCTTACTTGTTTTATTTTATAACTATTCAATAAAAAAATATATATAAACCCAAATTAAAGATAGTATATTTGAAAAAAAACCTCACACAAAAAGATTAAAAATGTAATTTCGTACAAATTTCATAAACATATTGAATTTGGTTTTTAAATCTATATCATGTATCTATGATTGACAGAACTGACCTCAAAATAATAATTATATAGATATAGAGTTTTTATTATGAACTATTAAAATAATTCAATTTTTTAATTTAAATTTTCTTAATATTGGCAACTTATTCTTCATTTAATTGTGTGTATTAAATTTATATTTTCATATTTTTGATGGATTCAGCAGTAACTTAGAGAAATTGATTGAATTGGCATTTACTTGGTAGAACTCCATTGTATTGCGGTAATAAATATCAAATTATTTATTTTTAAATTAATTCTAAAAATCGAATTTGTATTACAATTATTAAACTTGACTTGAGTGTTTCTAAGAACGATAACAAATATGATATTATTCAAGGTAAATTAGTTTAAATCAAACTGATATTTATTTTTAGTTACATTTTACTAAAACCCTTAAAGTAACTCATAATAAATATTAGTTTAATTTAAACTAATTTACCTTGAATAATCCCTAATTTGTTTTTGTGGCGCGTTTTTGTGTTCATCTTTTGTGTGTTGAACTATATGTTAATTTTATCGTTGATATCATCACTGAACGAATTCATCAAATCGGACAGTTTTACAGAATTATCACTTTTGGTAAAGGACAATAAATAAATCTCAGCGTCACATAAATATAAAACGAAGCACGATAATATTTTTATTATTTCGGAAAATTTCATTTAAATTTTAAACCGAGAAAAATATTCAAAAAAGATAAATTACTCCACGAGCACAAAACCAAAAAGACTGCCACTTTGACGCAGTCGTCGAAACACTTTCCACTCGCCAATATTTTTTGACAACACAATGAAAGATAGGTTGATTAATACTTTTATTTAACCATTAACAGATTATTCAATATATATTTGACCTTTATTTAAAACATATCAGTAAACTCAAAAAATGTAGCACAACTTAAATATGATTTGAAACTAAAAAAACTAACTTTACCTGCGATGTATATTGCATATAAAATGTTACACCAAACATTAACTTTTAATGTGTTCACTGTCAATTCTTGGTGTACAGGAATTATATTTACCACACTACGGTGCTAAAAAAACTTCCGATATGTTGCTGGCCTTTAAAGAACCAAGTGAAAAAACATGTTTTAACACTTACCACCATTCGAAGAACGGTAAAACTTAGGACGTATATTTAAAAAAAAAACATGTAAACCACTTTTTATCAATCTAAGGGAAATTTTAATTGATATAAAAACCAATTGCACTTATCGCGAGAAATATCAAATGATACAGGGTTACGTTACAAAATCAAGTGAAACTAGGTGCGACAAACAAATAGTAAAATAATGATTTGAACTATAAATTAATGGCACTCAATTATGAACAGATTTATAAAAAAATACTTAAAAAAACTAGACTAAAAATGAATTAAGTAAGAAAGGTAGCTAGTACATAAGTATTTGTGTGACATTGATTATATAAGAATTCTTTGTGAACTGAGTTTTAAAATAATAAATTAAATCAATAATAAAATTACAGATTAATATGTAAAGTTGAATAACATTCAAAGAAACAATTATTTTTTTCATTTGGATTGATATCAAATAAAAATCTCGTTTAAAACGGATTGATTATATACTCAGACGCAAGCTTTAGTTCATATCGAATCAGAGCTTTGCCGAAAAAGCTTTACAGTCTACACTTAGCTGGGTTTATTACGTATTGAAAGACCAGACCCTACCATAAGAGAACATAAAAATTTAATGTGCCAAATTGGCAGTTTCGTTCATCAGGCGTCTTGCATCCGCGACTTTTATATTATGAATTTGCAGCTATGTTGTTTGTAAGTTCATTCTGTGGGAATCGATCACTTATAAAAAAGCGCGTTGCCAATTATTATAAATAAAATAATAAAATTAATTTGCATCCTCAATTAAGGTACGAAATATTTATAAAAATAATTATAAAATACTTATTAAAAATCAGTTTATCGTGTTCAGAGTTTCCGTAAAAAATAATTACGATGATCTCAATTTAATATTATTTCTACGTATCAAAAAGAATGAACTTTGATAAATGTAATATTTATTTATTTAAAAATCATCAGAAGAGCTAGATTTAGTTGGCTTTGACTTACATAAAGCAATGAGTACAATTTTGTTATTGAATTATCGTTATTTTTAATTGCTCGTATTTTTCTGGTCAGAATTTAAATAACATTGGACAGAATTTATATTAAATGGTTATAATATATCGGTCAGAATAGTCATAATTTAAATGAAATTAAAAAAAACCTAACCTAACTTAACCTACTAACCAAAATTGTTATTAAATATTCTGACCGTATAATATTTTTATTCTGACCAAAAATTGATTTAAATTCTGACCAAAAAAATTGCACATAATTTGAACGAACATTTTTTTTATTATAATTCTTAATTGATTTTTACGCTAAATGTAAGCTTCTTAGCTCTATAAGGACGAGCGTGACCATATGGTCACACTAAACACCATTGCTTATTGCTCCCACTACCAATCCTTTCGCTTAATTTTGGTTAAAAAGGATACAAACTTAAGTTATTCACCAGTTGCGGGGTTGGAAACAACTACCAAAAGAAATATTTAAAATGATTGATTTATTTTTAATAAAACACCTATTCACGGTGAAAAATAACAACACTTCACAAAAATGATTCAAAAACAAAACATACGTTTGGAAATAAATTAATTTTCATTAATACCAGCACGTCTTCAAAAAAGTTGAGTGAATTTTACCGCCTTTACAAGTAACTTATAGACTTCAAGCTCAACTATAAAATCGAGAATTTGGTGGTTAATATTTCATAACATCAATTAAAAAAAAATACTTAATGGTAAAAAACTGGCGCAATTAAAGTGGTTAAATATTCATCACAAGAAATCTGTCCTTAAATTTTCAACGTTATAACAAGTTATTCTTGTCTCGTCTTTTTCTTTGCTCTTTTCAGTCCTATACATGCCTCCCCATTCCTTTTTTATTTAACCCCCCCTTTCCCTTCCGCTCACCTCACTCCACCACTCTTTCTTGTCTTTCAGACGTCCGTCATCCTTCACAGGTTGAGCGGCATGTCTGAGACGGCTATTTCCGTAGAGTACCTCTCAACAGGACCAATAAAAAATTCAACTAAATTTATTTTTCGGTTAAAAAATATATTTTTTTCATTACAAGTGTATTTGCGCTTAGAAAAATTGTTGATGGATCTCTCACGCTAATTAATATATCTATTTGGTTTAAGAAAAAAACAAACAATACATGTGTATTATTGATTAGCTACAACAATTTTGTTTCCTTGTAGATATAACCATTTTGTTTTTTTAAATTAAAACTGACTTTGTTCTGTATTGTGACCTAATTTTTAATATTCCAGAAATATATAAATTTAAAAAATTAAGTGGTCATTAATTGTTGAGCTTCGGGTACCTATAAGGTACATTCGCATTGCAAATTTCGTCTTATTTCTACCATCCACTAAATACAAACAATATCTAATTGACATTTATTGTAATCTTCCATGACACCTTAATTAATACAATGCAAATTTTAAGCAATTTTTTTCTCGGGTCACTTTGTACCCCCACTGGTCCTCGATCCTATTTTCGACGTTTCGGTTCTCAATTTTCTGTCAACGTCTCTAATGTTATTATTAATTTAGAATTTAATTCATTGCTGCCGATAGAAAGGCGTAATCATATACATTTTATAGGTAGGACATCTTGTTTTGCTTCATAACAACTTATCGCTGGCTGAGCATTTACTGACAAGACAAGTCACATTACATAAAGCAGAACTGTTATGAACAGTGTAGTTAAATGTTCATGATCGCTCTATCGGATTGGTATTGATATATTAAGACTTAAGACATACTTAGTTAGATTACGAGATGATTTCCCTTGAAAAATATTCTCCGCTAATACATTGCTATCAGAACGCGCCGCACATTTGATTGACGCACGTCTTTAGCGGATGTATCCATCATTTCAACCGCGAACGGTCCGTTCTTACCGAATATCAAGGGCTGTTCAGTAAAGTGTCAATTAAAAATAATATTTATAAATATTAAAATAGTAGATATTCGTAGTGCAATTTCACGTGCATATAGAGGAAAATAAATAACTAATTTTTACTTCCACAATATAACATGTATATATATTTTATTAGTATATAATTTTTTTTTATTTTTAGCTAAGAATTATTAAATTGTTTTAAAAGTAGCCCAGGAAAAAAATGACAGTAATTCAAAAATAGATCATTGATCTAGTAAACAAAATTAACGTTCATAACATTAAGGCAAACTTTTTTGTGATGAATATAGACTAATGTTTTTAATACATCCAATGCTAACATATTTAGGTATTAGTAATTGGTAGGTTGGGAGAGAATTATCAGACATCACAAACATCCATGCCTTCAAACAGAATTGATAAATGCTGCTCGTACTGGGATTCGAACCCGTGAGATCCGGCACGGAAGCCTACAACGCTAACCGCTGCGCCATAGAACCCGACAATTTAGCAACATATAATTTTCACTGTTAGAAAAGTTGGAACTTTTTACATTTAAATATGAATATATTTAATAGTACATATTCTATATAGCATATATAACAAAGTCATCGTAAAAATTAACCATTTATTATATATAGATAATTGAATTTTGGAAAAAAAAAGAATTTTCTTGTTTAAAAAATACATTATAATTGTAGGTGTCTCTATAATCAGTATATCTATTATTATTTATATATAAATAATTTAATTGATTTGATTTAATCAATAATAAAACATCTGAATGATCCGAGTTATTTATTTTTCTTCCAATTACTTTTAAATTTTTAATATAAATATTATATAGACTATAAAACTGTGCTATTTACGAAGTATAAAAACTGTTCTTAGCTCTTGATTGACCCTTTGATTAAAACGTACCTTCCTTTTTCCCCTATAGAGACTTCATCCAAAATCGACTGGTCTTGATTGATTCTAGACAGAGGGATGCTTAGTATTATCCCAGACAGGATTATACCAGTGCCGTGCAATCTACAAATTATGAAAATATAATATATTGAAACACATAAGGTATTAAATATTTACATTTGAATGAGGTCGCTTCCTCTCAATCTCTGATAATTTACAAATACATTGCTAATTAGATGAAATGTTTGTTGTAATTTTTATTCAATACACACTCTTTTGTTTTTTTTATATTTAATAAGTATATCTACGGTTTGAACAATTCAATGTGATTTTAAAATTGTTTATTGAATTGGCATTTACTTGGTAGAATTCCATCGTAAAAAGGTAAAAAAAAAACGTATTTAGTTTTACATTTTTTTTTATTAAATGAGTTTATTGCTAAATAAAATCTAGTACACACAATTGTTCTGTAAAAGCTTTTTCAAGATTATTCGAAAAAGATTTTTATCATATTCATAAAAATATAATTTATTTATATTTGAGAATTTCATAGCAATAAGTAGCATGTTTACATACTCTCCTACCATATTATTCAAATGTACATATATTATTCTTACACTTAAAATAAATATTGAATTTAGTATTCGTAAAAGAATAAAGCAAGCCACTGATAACATTGTGAACATCACTTTGATGCGGATTATCAAACCCCTCTTCACAGATTTGTCTTGCTTTTTTGCGTTTTTTTTGTGGTGCTTGCTTTTTCTTAAATGATTTGTTAAAAACAAACGTAAAAAGTGATTTGACGTTAAGAATTTTTAAATACTTATCCATTCAAAGAACTTATATTCAACCTGTTACTACAGATTACTAATTTAACTGTGACGTAAAACCTTCGTTTTTTATTTTATTTTTCATACCATAAAAACAAATATATAACATTTTATTTATCAATGATCTTATTGATAGCAAACATAATTGTTAATAGTTTTCTCTATAATAATATTTGGAATAACATATTTTTATCAACCTGTTAAAACACTGCTCAACCTTATTTGGAACGTGTAAAGTTAATTTCAATAAAGCGATGTTGAATTCAACAAAACAATAGCAACAAATGAATAATTAAACATCGCAATAAAAATATGTTTCTTTTATACGTTTTTTTTACGTTTCTTTAATAACTATTTTTTTTATTTCATACAATATACAAAGTCCCTTTTTGGACTTTGTTGACTACTTTTTAGAGAAATATATGAGATTTTTTCTTTGCAACGCCTTTGTGAATATATGCCATATGTAATGTCTTCTGAATTATGGTACTGTAGAATTTTTGTTGGAAGTATCATATATATTAACATATTTATATTGTTTAATTTTGATTCATTCAAAGGGTCATACATACCAAGAGGTTCTTTTTATATCTGCACGAGTCCCAGAATAAAATAGTCAATATACATTGTCATGAACATGAATAAATGTTATTTTCTAGACGAGTTTTCATGTTTTGGATTGATTTCAAATGTGTTTATAGAGAAAATTTTCTTCTTTAATGTTCGAAACGAAAATGAAATCTAAATTGATGATATTACCTTCAAATCCCAAACATACCCATCCCATAAGCATCTGAGTACAGGGTACACGTTATTTTTTCGCTCTAACATTGTCGTCTTCGTCAATAATCCCGAGACAGACTGGCGTCTCAGCCACCCTCATCCCCACTCGCCCGCGTCACATCCGCCCACCGCCACCTCCCGCCCGAGCCGAGTGACAGTCAGGCAAGTGACGGCCCGTCCGACGCGTCACAGTGACAGTGACAGCTGACAGCTGACAGCTTGACGCGTGTCATCGCCAGACCCATCCCGTGTTCGTTAAACCAAGAATATAATTACACCAGCTTTGTGAATGCGAACTTGTATATCCTAACCCTGCGAAGTGTAGTCTCTTATGACGCACTAAATACTCTAATTGCAAAATAGCTCTTATATGCAAATCACTTGTTATCATAATATTTGTAAATACCCTACCCAAATATTGACTTGTAAACATATTTATTATTATCAATTACTAGGGACAGTGCGTTAATTTGATTAAATATGTCTTATCATATTTGGTCATATTCAGTGTGTTTTAATATTAAAAAAAATCTTTTAATGATCTCATTGTATGAATAGCGTAACAAGATACTTCGAGAGCTAAGTAAAACTTGTTTATCATACAATACTAAATATTTTTTTATGGCATGTTGAAACACAAAACAATGGTGCGCTTTATTAAAAAGGAAGATGTACGTTATGTATGCTTATAAATGATATATGTTTGTGTTAAATACAATTAATAACAGATGTTTTCGTTATATGTATTACAAATAAATAAAACCATGGTAAAAAGTCATGTATGTAATTTAAAGGCTTGTATAAATAAAAATTATCTAGTGAACTTATTCGATTAAGTCACTTAATATCGTAAAAAGCGCAAGTCTGCCCTTTTGTGATTTTAAACATAAAAAACAAAAACGACAAATAATAGTAAGCAAAGAAGGTAGCTTCAACATGAAACAGTTCTACATGCGTTTAAATAATAAACGTTTGTTACATTCTCGTATACTTTACTCGTAATATAAAAAATATATTATATATTAATTGACTACAAAGATTAAAAAAATGAAATATTAATATTCTTAGCGAGAACCAACATTAACAGGGTTAAGGTTTTGATTAGTTTTTTTTTCCTTTCGATTTCGTATTCTTTTATTCACTGATGACAGCTGGACAACTTGACGAACTGAATGATCTTTTTAATAACTTGTCATCTGCCCTATAGAATCTTTTTTTAAATAATTTCCGCTCCCAATGTGGAGCATGTGATCTCCTAATTGAGGTATCTCAAAAAAAATCTACGAATTATCCAGTTGCTAAGGATATGGTTAGATTATGACTAGTGGTAAGCTTATCGCTCTCATTACGCTCCGTTATTTTGGAGGATTAGAATTTAGACATCAAAAACATCCATGCCTTTGAACAGAAATCGATAAATCAATTAGAAAAATGCTGGTATATTCCAACATGTGAGGTACAGCTTGGAAGCCAACGACGCTGGCCACTGCGCCATGGGCCTGACTTAGAATCTTAGTAACACCATCAAGAACCAATAACCAATAACCATTACATATAATATTATTAATTAATTCGTTATTTTTTTTATTCCAACTGTGTAATATATGATTCAAACACTGATAAATAAAGACGCTACTTAATATTAAATAAAACTAATTATATGTTTTTCTTTTCATTCCAGGTAAGGAAATCTTCAGGTTTGCTATCCCAACTGGAAATTACTCAATACATAGCTTGAATGATTTAGAAAAAAATCACTCGGTAAGCTGATTGAAATTTTGCGATTATATATTAAAGACATAAATCTTAATAGGTATATTACATCTTTCTGTTAGTTGGATTTTCTAATAGATCAAAGAATTGTAAGTAAACGACGAAGGTTAAGAAGACATTGTACCCTAACAGTTATCATCACTTTTCTCGTTAAATCTCGTAATTATAAACCGTTTTTATATGTGTCATTCATGCTGTGATACATAATATCCTGTAACAATACGTACTATTTTACTCACAATATATTTATATAAAAAATTCAAAATTATTATAAAGTGACCTTTTAAAGACGGCCAAAAATCTGTTTTCCAGGCTTCCAGTTTTTTCTTACATATCCGACTATTTTATCAACCAGTTACTATCGATTTTGCTGAGCGGTATTATTTTCGACTGATAAAAATGTTCGCGATAAGCGAAATATATCGTAAAAAGCCACAAAGATTTGCAGGTAGCGCCATAAAAAGTATCACGGATAGCTACAAATATTGTAAGAAATGATATATGTTAACTTTAATTATATAAAGTAAATATTGTTTCGCGTCACGATTAATGAAATTCCAGATGACTTCTTCTGGGATTTAAATGCCACTATTTAATTTGAAAGTACCTGAGACATACCTTAGTCGTCGTTTCGCGCTCTTACGTTTTGAGTGACATGCCGACAGATCGAGTGAGTGATCGAGAGTGACTTCTCGAGAGTCGAACTCAGAGACACACACATTCAGGCATATCCACTCACTTACGTGCTGTTAAATACATCTATAAACTTATGCGTCATGTTTGAAAAGTCTAGACACAGATATTCCTTCAAATTATCACCAAGGAAATAAATATAAGTAGATTTTACTCGTTTCTACAATACTTTCGATGCAATTATTCAACAAACGCCAGTGCTTTTTTCCGATGTAGCACGATGAAACGACGTTCCGGCACCTTTTTTTCTCGAAATTTTTAGTGCTTAAAATCAATATTTGCAAAAATTTATTTTAATTTTCCTTTTGATTTTTTATGCGGAAAGAAATTAGATTTTTTTTTAATTGTGATCTCGCGAAAAAGTATTATGTTACAAGATCGATTTCTGTTAAAAGGCGTTGGTATTTGTGTTATCTATCCCACCCACTATTCCAATTGTAAAATAAACAGGGTAAAGTGAATGCGATCTTTCTATCCTTACTCCCTTTAAAAATGGTAGGTTTGAGCAACTGACTAACAATCAGTTCTCGTAAAAAAATTGTTGAGATACCTCCATTACGAAGCCAAATTCTCCATAATGAGAACGGTCGTGAAAGAAAAAATGCTTGACAAGAATTGAGTTCCGGCCCTTTTTTAAAAAAAAAAAAGGACTGAATATTCCAATTAATTTGATGGCAAAATGCTCAACATGCAATATAAAACTTAACAGAATTTTAACCTTTCATGACGTTGACAACAGCGACAATTTTATGCTGCTCACTCCCAGTGCAAAGCATATTTCGAATTGCTTATAATTTAGTACCTTAACCTCTCTTTATAATTACACTAGATAAGTAAGGTTAGAAAATGACTAGATATAATATTTTTAAGAATTGGATGGTAGGTGGTTGAGAAGGAAACTATGCATCACAATGACCCTCGTAAAACGATTTTTAAATCAATAAATGAAAACTTACGTTCATAGCCGTGAACTCATGGCACCGAAAATAAGACGATCAATCAACATTAGCAGATATATACGAAGGCTTATGTTGAAATATATATATAATTCAAATTTATTTATTTTTACGACAAAAATTTAGTTATAACTCTGAGTATATAAAAAATGATCTATAAATGATAAATAAATCAATATGTTACTTTGCTTTTTTCATTTATATAAATTTTATTTTTCATTTTTTGCCTCATTGCTATTTTTATATTCCATTTTTTTCGTATAGCTTCCCTATGAACGAAAAGTCATTCTGCGAGAGCTACTTGTAACTCAGTCACTCTCTTTTTTTACGAGAGTAGGGATAAAAGGGATTGAGCCAAGTCCATGCTAGTGATAAGCTAACATCAACACCTTCGAACAGAAGTCGAAAAATCGATTGAAAAAAATAATGTCCGTACTCGGATTTGAACGGATGAGATTGGTTACGGAAGCCAACAACGTTTACCACGTGACCAACGATGGCTAAGCATATATATTTTTTATAATCAAAATTCTTAATAGAATTTATTTTTACAAGTAAATACTGTTTGTTACTTAATAAAATGATTTTTCAATTATTTTCCGCAATAAATACATGTATTAATCAGAAAATTATTATTGGCTGCATTCTATATTTATGCAACGCGAAATTGTTTTCGTTACCGCGCAAAACAATAGCCGCTTCTTCTTGTAGTCTCCGTTCCACCTCTCCCTCAGTCAGACTCAGACATCAGACGTCAGACATCAAAAGCAACAATCAGATTGCTGTCAAATTGAATGACGTTGCAAATATGAATCGTCCGTGAATCGAATCAGACCCCTTTCAGACTCTCTCGCTTATTCTGTCTGCCTTGCCTGTTCCAGTCTCTCGTCTGGCCTGCAGTTGGCACAAAATACATGTGCGCCACTGCAGTCGTCACGTCACTCAGCATAAGATGCATTTTGTATGAACTATATTTAATTACGTAATCAGCTTTGCAAATAACATGTTTTCTTCACGACGGAGGGCAATTACCGTACCCTAAACATAATGCAATTTCGTTTTACGTTAAATGTTTTTTTTTGTTGTAATGAGCATTCGCCTTATATTTGAGGTCTTATTGTCTGACGCATATGTGAAGTCATAGTTTCTTAAACTTTTTGGACACCTTGTCTCTTTTTAAGTATTATATTTTTCCGTGGACCCACCATACCCGTGCAAATAAGTTTTTCGAGACAATTATTTCGAGATTAATGACAAAATTTTACATAGGAATTTACGGATTTAAAAAAATGTTGCGGAACTTTTTTTTCGTTCTCTTGCGGAGTTTAACTCTTCAACTTTGCGGAGTTATTAACTCAATTTATTTTTATTTTTTGTGTTCCAAATGAACAGATTTCATAATATGTATAACTCAACAAAGGTGGCTTCAGACATTGTTTTTGAATATGGTATGAACTTAATGATTTAACCTCGAAGTGAAGTAATTGGCTTACGACTGTTACTTAGATGCAAGAAAAGGTGGGGGGGGGGGGTAGCGAAATTTAAGCATCATGAACTAAGAAAATCAATTATTTAAAAGTGTACATATCAAAACTTGAGCTCGTGGTAAAAATACGAACGCCCAAGACCGTTCACTACTCAGGTACAGAATTGAGTACGATGAAATTAATTATTCATAAATGTTATGTACCCATTTTTTTATATTATATATGAAGAAGATCTATTATTACTGCATTATTGACTTTTCGCTATAAATTTCAGTAATACCGTGGGCTTTTTGTGGTTCGAAAGTTGTAAAGTTAAAAAAATAACAATTTTGTATAAAATGATGAATTGCAATTATTTAATAAATTGAAATGTTATATTACATATGTATGTAAATAAAGTATGTTTAATAGTTCGTTTGAGTCTTATAATTTCATTCCAGAAAATTATCCATTTGCATTGCACGAAACTTGTTCAAATTATTTAAAAATGCATGCTTATCACTGGGATGGCAGCCGTCTCTGTATGTGAGGCGTCCGACATTGCACAGCCTGTCCAGGGTCTGAGTGATGGGGAAGCGAAATCCTTATTCTGTTCCCTGTCGGCTGTGACGTCGCATTGTCTGTCTTTTCGCAAAGCTTTACTGCCTGTTCTCTGAAGTCCAAAGCTCCATGATTATGTGATCACTAGTGTAATAGATGTTCTCGTAGTTAAACATATACTTATATACAATTAAATTAATTAACCCTTTTATCACCATAATTCACCACAAACACATTGCCTAAAAATTATACTCACTTAAATGCTTTATAAAAAGTCATTTTTAAATTATAGCATCTTACTGTTGTTACGTTTCAAAATGTGAATATAACATATCAACGTATGTTTCTAAAACCGCTTAAAAAGTAAAATATTATATACATATATAAAAAGGTTATTCTAAATTATCATTAATACGACTGACTCAAAATAGCACTAAATACTTTTTAATGCCAATTAATATTTGTTTTGTATAAATAACAATGTTAAATTGTATTTCTTATCATTGATAATGCTTGTCATGAGTTAAGCCGGTACTGATTTAGTAAATAAAAGTAGAAATTAGTAGATAGAAATATTGTGTTTTTTTAATATAATGCCTTTCCACTAAGTACTGACAGTTAACACCCTAAAAGTGACTAAAAATAGATTGGAGATTTATTTATAATTATGATAATTTATGAGCTATAATTGTATTGCTTAGTCTCTTTCTAAGTGTCTTGTTCTATATTTTTGATTTGGTGTTTTGTAATCTTAACCATTTGAATACCAAGCGGACACCGGTGTCTGGAACATAAACAAGTGAACACGGATGTCTAAGACATTTAAAAAATAAAATACTTGGTATTCTAATAGAATAAAAGCAATATTTTGATGTATATGTGTAGTGCTATCTATACTGAGTCAATATAGGTTTTTAAAATATCGAATTCGAATGTATATTAGGCAAAATTATTTTTCTCAAAAACATGCAGTATCTCTAGGACATATAAATGATTTATTTGCGCGGTATTTAAGCGGTTAAATGAATTAGATTTTTTACACTTAACTAACTATAAATAACTTTTAGCCGACCTCTAGCCTTATCCTTACAAACAACTGAATAAAAAAAATCTTTTAAAATACTTATGTTGAAATATGTTTCATTAAGACTTCATATACTCCACAGTCCACACTGGGAAAGAAAATAAGGTTTTAAAATACTCGCGATTTCGTCTACCCGTTTGAACTCACAACATGATTTTTCTGTCTTAGTCATAGAAATATTTAGTTTTGTAAAGTTAATAAATATTCAGCAATGTTGATATGGTTTTATGACAATGAAATCTAGGTGAATTCTGGTGTTAGAGGTAGGACAAACGATCTCTGCCGCAATACGCGACGCCACGGTGATCACGGAAATGACTACCTGTGAACTTATTGCGAAGATAATTACGTTCGGAAATAGTTATATCCTGTGGTAATTCAGCTTCGCGTCCGTTTGTTGCCATTGTTTTGCTATGCAATGAAATGTCTAGTTTGAATTACAACGAGTATGATGGAAATGTGCCTTCACTATTCCATGAATAGCTAACTTGCAGCCAATATGAAAACCCATACTGTTTTATTGAAGGCATAATATTTTCTTCCATTTGTATAAGATTTCAGTTGGGTTTATTATGTTTCAAGAAACATCTTATAGTTGTGGATAAGAAACAAAGGTAGGAGATTGCGTAAGACATAATAAAATATACTTATATATTAGGTAATCTAAAATTAAATGAAATTTTAGCCCATTTTTATATTGTTTTATGTTGTTTAAAATGAGCTAAAATTTATTATAAAGTCAAGTGTATATGATTATGGAAAATTTCGATGGCCTAATTTCATAGAAAAATATGTCAAAGAAAATATGTTTAAGTCATAGTACCCATTATATTCGAATACCTACTTCCCTTTTAAAGCTTTAATACAACTATGTAGTTTTCTTGATCACATTAAGGGTGTTCACAGTCAATATTTGGTGGAAAGGCATTTAAAGTGAAAAAAAAACACAATGTTCCTTTGTACTACTTGCACTTTTATTTAAAAGTATCAGGACTGGTTTCGGTCATGACGAGCATTATCAAGTGATGATAATGATCAGTTCATAATGATCATCATGAACCAAACCTATACTGATCTTTTTAAATAAAAGTGGAAGTAGTACAAAGAAATATTGTGTTTATCCAATAGTTTTCACTCGGTAGTAAGATATTTGCATATGAAAATAGATAAATCTGAACAAATTCTTCCACTTTTATACAATCACTTTGTCAAAGTTGCAGTACATATACATTAAAATTATATAAATGACTTAATAATTCACTAAACAGATACGGCATAACATAATAATTATCACTTTTTTACAACTCATTTTAGATGCGTCAAAACTTTGGTCAGCCACATCTCGAAACTGCCAATTTCTTGTTGTAGCGCTATAGAACAAAGGCATCAATTTGTACGACAAATAAAAATATATAAAATTCACGAATTAAATATAAAACTCAACGGTATAGTAATACTTCAGTTACACATACGTTTTAAAATGATAATTTAGTAAAAGTTTGACGTAAGGTGAATGTCCTGAATAAAAAAAGCGTAAGTGTACTCTCTACAAAGGTGGAAGAGCTTATTCTTAAAAAAATATTTTAATAATGTCATAGTTTACAATATTCTGTCAATACTTTTATATCAGCTGTTTTCACTTCACTTTTCGGTCAACTCTCAACCGATCCATAATATAACTTGTCACTTACTTAAAACTCTTAGTTATCTTTTGGAGAAGAGATCTCTCGGAAATTATCTACACAAATAAAGTGCTGTATTATTAAGTGTATTTATTTTTAAATATTTTATTAAAATAGAAATCATAAGTGTATTTAAATTATATTTAAAACAGCTCTTTATTTATAAGCATATACAATTTTCTAGTTCACCAATTAAAATACTAATTTATTATTAGCGGTCATACACCTGTTACGGATGAGTATCAAAATGATTATGTAAGTTATATATTAGTATAATAAGTTTAAATGATAATGTGTTAGTGACCAGAATAATATAATAATCGTAAGTCTGTGTAGGGTTGCATATTGTTTTATTTGACCATCAATCATACACAGAGCTGTTGTGAGGAGACGGAAGGCGAGATCCGTCGTTCAGATAATGGAAACGTCAAAATGGAACCGAGGGCGGCTCGTCGCCATGGACTTACCTGGTCAATGGAATAGTTGCAGATTAATTAACACAGAATTTAAATGATCCAATAGTTAGTATGTATAGTGAGTATTTTCAATATTCAATACATCCAAAAAATAAAGTAAACTACATATAATTATTAATTGTAGCTTAAGACAGAGATTTGGGATCACAGAGACCCCCAACTACAAAAATGCGTGTTTCGAGTAGGCTCAAATTTTGTAACGTCATTATCATATTTATTAACGGCTTAAATCTTAATAGTTTTCTACTAAGTATGTTTTAAAATTCTGTTAGCACTTTTTTAATGTACATTGCTATTTTATACCTTATGATAATGAAGTGCTCAAATGTACATACTAATGCAATGTATGAATACGTTTTGAAAAGTTGACAAACTAGCCAAGGATTGGTTTCTATAATCTTATGTAAAGCATGTAAATTTTTATGGGATATCCCAACAAAAAATTACACTGTTTGTTTTACTTCTCTTTTTTTCAGAAAGAGTAAGGAGAAAGACTACCGTTAGAAAAGAACTAGTAGTTATCTGATCATTCTATATTTAGCTCGTTTTATGTTTGTATAAGGACAAATGGATCACAAATATTCATACATTTGGATAAACTATTATTTGAATGTTTTAATTTGCATATAGGCACATCTGAGTATAACAAACTTTCACAAATGGGTGGAAATATATTTAGAGATTTGAATAGGTTCTCATGAATTATCAATGCAAGTTTATTTTTAACACAATTTATTCACAACGAATACAAATGCAGTCAATTGAGTTTAAACCTAATAAAATTTAATTTAAAACATTGAAAATTGTGCTCGTCTAAGCTAACTCGCATCATGAAAATTGATAGAATTCATCGAAGTGGCATAAAATTTTCCAGGTTGGTTATATAAATATTAAGAGAAAGAAGAATCTTTTATTACATGAAAAACATATGTGGTCAGTTAGATTTGTCTTCGGGCGTTCACACTATTAAAAAGTGAACATTTAAAAAGATATAGTAAGTAAGTAACACTTTAAAGTTAAAGTTTCACCTAAAAAAAGATCTTAAAACAATAAAACATAAAAGTATTTATATTTCAACAAAGACAACATTTTATAGACGTAGACAGCAGAAAAACTTTTCTTTTCACTCCATCACTACTCCCACGCTTCGCCAATGTGCCTTCACTCAAACTTATTTTCCGTTCTTTATTTATTATTTGTTGACGGACAAAATAAAGTCACTTTTCGGGAGAGAGATAAGTGAGTTCTCCATATTTATTTGGTGCTCCAGGTGATGGAGTGACTGCGACCCGATCGGGAACCTGGTGACAAGTGGAAAGACCGTATTACATTGGGGATAACTTTTTTTCGAGTGGCGAAAGATTTTTTACGATCCGCTGTGACTCGAACTTCTTTACAAAAACAGCACAAAAATAAAAGCAATATTATAATCAACACGTTTCTTTGTAACACTATATGAACTCATAATGAAGCTTTTTTTACGAGAACTTCGTGTTACTTAGATGTTCAACCTCGACTATTCGAAGACTGTGAAAATTTGATATAACTAGGACAGGGCTTGAGGGTATCTAATTGTTGCCACTACGCTCCCTATGAGTTGGTAGGAAGTAACTCGGACATCACAAACATTCATGCTTTTGAGCACAACTGGAATTTGAGCTCGTGAGAACCGTAATCGAAGCTAACTACGTTGACCCCTTGGCTACGGGCTTGGATTTTTTTATAATCAATATCATTCATACATTTAATGATAAATTTAAAGATCTTAGGAAATTAATAGAAACGCTGAAGCTTATTAAGTGATAACAGCGTACATATATTGAAAACTGTTATAAATGTCAAAATACTGAAAAATAATTTATACTAAAAGCATAATTTTCTAAAACCGTATTCGTTGGGCTTATTTATATATTTTTGTTGAAACTAGTATTTTTTTTTATTTAAATTTAAAAATAAAAAGGATGATAAAAATTCCTCTGCGATTCAACAACTGTATAATTCCGAAAATGCACAATCTATTTTGTATGTATCGTATATTTACAAATTGATATTGTTTGTTCAAATTTTTTACCAAGTCGTGAAATATGAAGTTCAAACAAAATCTTACTGTACGTTTTATTAGTTTCAATTTATACAAAGACTGCTTTCAACGATCCTTTCGATTGTTGTTATCCTGGTTCATTGTAATATTGACTCTGCTTCAGGACCTGACGAATGAGTGGGCAGGATGGATGGATTGGACGTGTTTTCTATATGGACGACTTGAAGGATCAAATATTGATTGATTGATGTTTGCCCAGTCAGGACATTAACATACCCATCTAATAGTTTTCTACCTGAGTATTTTTCCGACTCCCATCCGCTGTCGCTCTGCATTTGTGAATGTAAAGCAGGGACAAATTAAGAAAACTATTCGCCTAATATTAATTTACGCATCGCACGAAATTATAATGATAAAAAATATTCAATATCAACCATTATAATAATTCTGATTTATTTTTCGTATGTGCTATTTTTTGTAACTTTATACAATTTGATAAATCTTTTAGATTACAATTACACCACTCATTAAATGTACCAAAATGACTATCTATTGATTCTATTTATTAGAAACTTGTTCAAAATATATTGACAGTTCACAACTAATATTTTGGTGAATCTTTAAAAATAATAATAAAAAAAAAACACCGAAAGTCTAGTGCCACATGTCAACATTCGCTTAGTGCGAAAGATACGCTTACGACGAGTGGGGTGGGATTGCGTGATATAATAAATATTATGTATTATTTGTAACAAAGTAATAAGAAAAATCCTCTTTATAGCAAGGCATCGGGTAGAAAAATGACTACGATTATTTTTTTCAATCCTTCCCTTTTAACTTACTATTATGTATACCATCATATCATAATTTATCAGCCTACCATGCAGTGGCAACACTATGGACTCTTGTGGTTTGAATACGCATTTTTATTTATTTATTAAATGGGTAAAAGTCATAAGATTTTTTCGATTCCGACTCCACGTCGAAAATCAAATATTTATGTTATTATAGCTTCTCAGTTTATGATAAGTTTTTTTTTATCAATCGATTATTTTTTTAACGAACAACCCTAAATATGTTTTACTGAGTACATACACTTATAAGTTCATCCCTGGCACAGGTACGTGCCTTTCGCCTTTTTTGTTTTGTTTTAATGCACACCTTTGCGATGGACTTGCGCAGGCGCAGACTCTGTTGTTTACACCGTCTGCCGAAGTCGAGAATCTATCTTTGTGGTCTCGATATAAAGGTAGACAGTTTGATTGATTTGTTGGAACACTAAAGCTCTCACAAACGATACGAAAAAAATACAGCATTATTGTCTGTGACATACAACGGCTATGACAGTTAGAAATTAATGAACTTCATATCGAATCAAAATGTTTTATCTAGGCCTTGTCAAAAATTGAGAGCGTAACAAAAGGATCGCCAGTTAATCGTAAATTGGAAAGACATTTTTGTTTTTTTAGCAAGACATGGTTTCAGTAATTTATTATTAGTATAATTTATGATATCGAATAATAATTGAACGTTGATTTATTTAATCTTATTGTACATTATTTAATAATTATTTTCTAGAGACAAATGTAAATCTCTTGTTACAGACAGAAAACTTATTAAAATACGTAATTAACAATGAATACAGTATCAGATAATTATAATTATATACTGTCTTTCCACTTTTTAAAAAATCAGAACCTTGTTTTCTTAGCAGCCATATACAATACAACAGATTTGAATTCGTGTTTTTAGTATTATTAAATTATAAATAAATAAAAATGATGAAATGTAACTTAGTATTTTGGATTATTAAAATATTTATATCAAAGAACTATCAAGTGACCATCATTTATAATCAACATATTTTTATATTAGCATAAACAATCCTGATAAAACTCTTTTTGAAACCTGAATTTAATGGTCATACACGGTTATTTTTCTTACTTTATATGTTAAATTTATTTTAATATCAATGGAAATCCCCTTTTTTACTCGCCAAAAAATGTTAAATTTATTTATGAAAATACTTATATTATATGACGCATATATGTACTTTTTGTTCCGATTTTAATATATTTTTGGAGGCCCTGTTTTTTAACTATCCTAAAAACAGAGCCTACAAATTGTATTGCGCCTGAGGCCTATCGCGTGCTTTATCCCGAGAGCTCTTACTTACTTGTACAGCGGTTCGAACATTTTTATTTTTAAAACTCCGCATGCATTTATTTGTAATATAATATGGGCGCACTCTAAAAACGTAAATTAAGATATACATATATGAAATGTATTTCGACTGTGGAAAGGAAAAAGGACGTAACCCACACATAACAAATTTTACATGAGGCACATAAAACGTGTTTTAATGATTTTCGGCCAAATGCAAATTATGAAATAAACACAACCTTGAAGTGCACGGAGACTTCTAAACTGGTGTTTAATTGACATAAACTAATATTAATTTTAGAAATTGTATAGGAAAAACTTTTATTTCAGTCTTTTTTCCTGGTTTTAATTTTTTACAATGTCATCCTTTTCAAACTTAAAAGCTAAATTTAGATACTAATTCGGCATTTTCAGCTTGCATCCTTTTGATAGAACGTATATCAAGTTTGATACATTGTGATTATCGAAAAAAACCTGTTCTGAAAAATCAGTGGGTTACGTCATTTTTCCTTTCCACAGTCGATATGCTTTATTTTGTTAATGATTTTAATCAATACTTACCAAATTGGATTGAGTAAAATTTAAGGGCATAGAAAGCCGTAAAATCACCATCTCTGAGCTGGAGGATATACTCCGTAATTAGCGGTGTTAAATGAAGTACATAATACTGTACCCCTTTTTTATTTCTCATTCCCCGGAGTCATCTTAAAATTTCTTTTAATCACAAGTATAAATACGTTTTTTCTGTTTAAGTATCTGAACGATCATTCAATTTATAGTTAGCTAAGTCCCATCATTGCTGTCATTAAGAATAACTGGCGCACAGTTTCCAGAATTATTGCTCTTGCGAGGAAGTCGAGTACAGCGCTGCATGGACCACCCTGTAGCTATTATCACTAGTATTACGGAACATGATGTGCATAGCGTCGGCCACTCATCGAAGGCATGTTCAACAAGTGAACGATGTTTTTGAATTCGCATAAAAAATGAACTTAGAAGATTTATATCTCGAGAAGATTTTATTAACGATCGTTTTAATACTTAAATACCTTGTTAATTACAAGTTTATCTCTAAGTAAACAGAAAATATTACAAAGAAGCCAACATATTTTTAGGTCGCCGGACGCACTCCTCTTCAGTTATTAGTTACATTGTCGATATTTTGACGGACTATTTTTTCTTCAATTGATTGTTCTTAAATCCATAAAAATATAAGATTAAGACTATGTATTCTGATCACATGAAGTGAGAATTATGTTTAAATTATGTTTAAATTTTACTAATCATTTCTACATTAACTAATTATAATAAAATATACATACGTTGCTTAGCATAATGTTATATTTAATTTCTGGTTGAAATTATATTACTATTATATATATTATAGTAAGTTGTTTTCAGAGGTTAGCTAAAAGAAGCTCAGAAAGGCTCGTGCGATCACCTTGTTAATTTAAGAGAAAACAAAATTCTCAGATCAAATTAGTATATAACTGCAATTTCTGACTTATGCATAATGTATGCCAGCTTCAGTATATACAGTAGTTGATTTTTAGCCATTCGGATTGATAAGTTTACGGGAAATTGGATATTTTTGCTTACTATAAGTGTATTAAGTAACAACCGATTGCTCATTTAAGTATTACATAAGAGTGATAAAAAAATTACTCCTTCCCCAGAACACTGAAAATTAGTTTGAGATTAAGCGAGTCTCTTGTTAATGAATTGGCTGCCTAGCAGTGGTTGTTGCAATAAAATCTTAAATAGCAACATTCAATATACAATATTTGAAAACAACAGATGGTTAAGATCTTTACATACTTCTTAATGATTTGTAGTTATTGAGACAAAGTATTTCCATTAACGGTTGAATTTATTATTTTCCTTTTAACAACTTTGTTGTTGTGAAATGTTTTACGTTCCCTGGCCGGAGAGAGGAAGTAGCGAGAAGGTCTAACGACGTCGCCTCCCTCCTCAGCTGGGAGCCTCTTCTGTGTGCCCCCGCGTAAACCAAAACAATGACGACCGCCTCGAAGACACTGCTTAGAGTGGTCACCGCACCGCATTCGACCGACCGTCTTATCTCGACTACCAGTGGCGTAGATCAAACTTACGATTAACAATATTTTAATTAATTAGGCAGCAATTGTTAATTTAACTAAGCCATGCAATATGTATAAAACTACTATTGCTGCTATTTTTACTTAACAAAAGTTTTTATTGAACTTAATTTTATAATCATCAAATTTTTGAGCTTTGTTTTCTAATGTTATGTTCTGGAAAAATACTGCGACTCTGGCTCCAACTTTGATATTCACAAATGAACAAACTTTGATTTTCAAGATGCAAAGTTTGAAACAAAATGCTTTTTGTATTTTGTTTTAAATTAAGAAAAAAAATGAAGTCACCAATTTTTTATGACCTCTACTCCTCCAAAATTACTACAACTTAACGACTCCGACTTTACAGCTCTGATATTTTCACAACAACACCAAACAACTTTTAAAAAATTAACGCGACGTACGTAATTAATATTTATTTCGTTTATTGGTATTTGGTAAAAATGACATGGATGTATGACATATTTTATGTATGTATTACTTCCGGTTACCTACTCTTTACAATCATAAAAAAGGATCGTAAAAATAGAGTAACTATCTTATTATTAGTCGGATTCTTCATGTTATTACGACTCCACTTCCCTAAATTATTCACCATCAATAAAATACATTGATTAATAAATAATAATAATAAAACATTAATATTATCGACTAGCAAATCATTATTATATAATGATTTTTTTTGCTGTTGAGATATGGCACCGTTGCGGCACTGCTCATCTGTCACGTCAGAGTGTGACAGATCTTTTGTCCACCTTGTACCTCCATTCATCTCCTCGTGTTTTCTCCATCTCCTCTTGAGCGATCCACTTCTCTGCCACTCATCTTTATTTCATTTGATTGGTCTCACACGACGGATTGCCATCAGAGTGGTGATGATGACGAGGAATGATGATCTCTTACAAAGTCTTACAATAGATTTAAAAAATCTATGTTTTTTTGTGTGAATGCCCCATGATCATTTATTTACGTGTTGGAAGAATGAAGAATATCGGCCCTTCTAAATAAAGTACATTTAAAAATCGAGTTTTTTAGATAGGTCATATAAATCGGTTGTAAAAACCCTTAGTGATTGTTTTCGGCCTTGATCTAAGGCCATATTTTAATTCAAACTTAGCTTTTGACATCAGCACAACTGGTAAATTATTTTCTAGGCAAACTTCAAGACTGTAGATTTCACACAATAAAGCATTTTTTTATCATCATTTGAAATAAGGAAAAACTTAGATTTCTGAAAAATATTATCTACCTGATTAGTCAAATCGATCGCTTGAACGTTTTAATGTAATGGACAGATGGCATGTTTCTGTGTAGATTTAAAATTGAAGCTGCTTTAAATTTATAAATATTAGTAGTGTTTTAGATATTGTATATGCCAGTAAATGGTTATTAAAATCATACTTTACTTTAAAAAAACAATCGACGTTCACGATGAATAAATTTTATTTATAATTATCAAACTAACATAAATAATATAAAAAATACAAAGAGATATATTGCTTGTTGATTATTGTGTAGTATTTATTCTGAATGTGTTTCTCGAGGGGATTTACAAATATTTTTGCAATCTTGTGTGTGTACACTAAATATCACACTGATTATGACTGTCATTCTGTTTACTTTTGATTGCTCGTAATTGATTATATGCTCATTAATGTTCAAAAATCAATGTTCAAGTGACGGGTGATCAGTCAAAAAACTTGCAGTGATCACTTCACGTCATGGTATAGAGTGTATCGCAAATACTTGAAGCGCTCAATCAAACGACACAGAGTGTTGAACCCGTTTCTCTTGTTTGTCGCAGATTGACGTACACATTGTTAGATTAGCACAATTATTATTGATTGTTTAAAGCTACGATTCATTCGTATTTAAATAGAAGAGAAAAAAGTATCTTATCTATAACGCCACGCAGCTTATACGACTTCGAAATCAAAAGATTTCTTAGAAACTCGAAATGAAAGAAACCCATGTTGCTTAATAGCAAACTTAAAATCAGCAACCCCTGGGTCAATCGTATATCGATGTTATAAATTTAATAATTCATTGGCTGCCTGCACTGATGATGTAATGAAAAAACACATTACATTTTATACACATTTGTGCTTCCTTTATAATTATCATATAACTAAGCTTATTTTTACATACAGGGATCGCAATATCAATAAAATGCAAAAATACCGGTATTTTGATATAGAAAATTAGCCAAAACCAAATTTTAATTCGGACAAACCATACCATAATATTTAAATAAAATTGTTTTCATAATATTAACAGGTAAAAAACTGTAAGATATTTATGAAAATCACTCGTTTCTGATATATTTATTTATGAAGGTATTTTATATTACATACTCTTACGGTATTGAAATCCCAATTGGAAGTATTTTTTCCAGAATATTTGAATATTTATTTGCAATATTTAAACAATATAAAATACCGAAAACAGGTATTAATATATTTGTCTAGTTTTTTAAAACATATATTTTATGTTTTAAAATCTTTAAATCTTTTTCAGCTAGTAGAGCCATTATATTTTGGCTCTTTGTTCTTTTTATCTGCATTAAATGTTTACCGGCCGAGAAAAATCGAAATGTAACATTTTTGATTGAATTATATATTCCGATAAAAGTAATATAAAACGTGATGTTTGCTTCGCTGTAGCGTCAAGTAAAATATTGGTATGTAGATCAGTAAATAGTGAATTTACAATAATAAAGCTGGATACTTACTGGCCTACTCGATATAATAAAATCAAACAGTACTTCAAAAGGCTATCTAGGATCCTCCACCGGCACTGTATCTATATAGTGAAAAATGACTTCCGATTTCTGGCGTAGATTTGAATCCTGCATGTTGATGACGCTACGCCCACCTTGCCGATGCATTCATTGCCTTGCCATAGAGATTATAGAATGATAATAAAATAATCCATACACTGAATAAACTCGTTAAGAATCTGATACTTAATAATTTAATATATCAATAATTTAAAATACTGAAAATTGTATTTGAATACGTGAATACTTGCTGACAGCAGATGTTTAAAATTATGCCATTACTTCTTTGATAGAAAGAGTTAGAAAATGTATAAAATTCATAATAAAACATGTCAAAGTGCATGTGCGAAACTTACTTCATCATATAAATTCTTAATCGTATATTACTGTACAAAATATCTTTCAATACATTCCTCAGCCACCAAAAACTTTATAAAAAACTGTAAATATTTATATTATAGTTATATCTCTACTTAACTATAATAATTATTGTTTACATATAAACAAATACACATAGAAATAACATTTGCAAAATTTCAATTAAAACTATAACACTATCAATGATCACATTACCTTAGTCTAGTTTTTGTTGTATCTGTGACTTTTTTATTTGTGATTATGTTATTCAATGAAGCATTAGAACGCTCCACAATACCTAGAGGCCTTAATCCAGGCCTAAGAGGCCAATACACACACAAAAAAAGTTTAAGGCTCGTACGGCTAGCACAGTTGCACTTTATCGTGGATTTACAATGGGGGACGGGTCACGACTTTGGCGTCAATTGTGCGGCTATCAACTCGGCTGCGTACAGACCGCAATAAATTTCATCGCGGATGACATTTTGTATGCATTCTGTGTTTTATTATTCATATTGCTATCGGATGCGCCTCCCGGCCTTCGGGCGACTGCAGTTGCGAAAGAAACCCTATTTAATCAAAACCATTCTCATTTGTTATGCCTCGAATCTTTACTGTTTCCAATCGTGTTGTCAGTATTTTTTGTTTTATTCTGCGAATATTTCTAGAGTAATGAAATCCTTGCCAACTTTAAAATAATTTAAAATGTATATAATATTACAATTAAGCTTATGTAAATTGATTTAAATTTGTTTTTTTTATCCATGTCCGCTTCCAACGTGGAGCATATAGCTTCCTAATGGAGGTATCTCAACAAACTATTTTATACGAAAACTGTTTGTTAGTCAGTCGCTCTACCTCTTTTAATATATGCAATTCGTTCTGGGACCGCGCCACAGGACCCCAACATTTTCATTATTATCCGTAAATATTTTGCTTTTGTAATGAATTTTACAGACGCAGAAAGATGTCACAATATATTGTTTATTTACACACAAAAATCACGTTATTTTCAATCCATTCATTGTGTATATAGGCTCTCGAGAGGTGAAGTGAGCCAACTAGTAAAATGGTAAAACTTTTTCTTAGATTTTCAAGTACAATCCCGTCTTTTTGGTGTTTTGGTGCATTGAATATTTGAGGAGCAAACTTTCAAAAAGTGATTTGTCACACAAATACAGAGCTTGGGAAATGATGGTTTGAGTGTTAGAGAAATCACGATTTGCTTGAATGTATCAACTTAATGATTTATTTTTATAGGAAAACACCTTTTACCACTAAAACCACTAATTGTGATTTCCATTCATAAATTTTATTATGGACTATCAGAACTGATATTAAATGGCATTTTTCAAAAATTGTGACAAATAACTTTTTGAATGTTTTCTCCTAACTTTATTTTACGAATATAAAACTATTGCAATGTGTCTAAACTGGCGTTACTTCACTTGTACGATACTACAAGTCGAGTAGAATATTACAACGCATCGAACTTTTTTTTCTAAAATACCACTTGGCTCACTTCACCTCTAATGGGCCCATATAATGTTAGCTGATAACTGATAAAATGTAGTTATTTTTAGACAATATAAAGATTCTGAGTCACTCGGCACAACACATCTTAAATTATTAAAAAGTGTGTGTTTTATATATTATATTATATTTTGTTGTACGTTTATTAATTGTAACAACATGTCGATGAAATTTTTAACAAAATATTTTTTTTAATTATGTCATAGACCAGGCGTGGGGAACCTGCGGCTTTTTGGCTACTCTGGTGCGGCCTTCTGGCCAATTCTGTAATTGTGTAAATTTATGTAAATTCGTAAATTCCTGACATATTCTGACCGTAAATTCCTGTTTCCGGCTTAAGATTCCCTAGTCAATGTTTACTGCGGCATTATGTCGAATCAGAAAAATTAATGCGGCCTTTAGAGAAGAAAAAGTTCCCCACCCCTGTCATAGACTAAATAAAAAATACAAAGTCATAGTTTAAATACAAAACATTAATTTCTGAATATTATAAATCAGCAATTGAAAGCATCCATTGAAATATTATTGCACACGGAACATCTTGCAACGTGCGCTTGCATATACTCAACCAATCTTCATATGCCATCAACATCTTCAGAGTCTCGTCATATTCCATCACCGATCCACTAGTCAACAAAACCATGCTTCTATCTACTTGTTTGTTTAACCGGCGCCATGATCCACACGTCTATCTCCAAGTAATTGAATCAACAGTGCATATTTCATCTCGGCATGACGTCTATTATTAAGACGACGAGTGATAAAGCACCCGGCCTACAGCCAAAACACACCAGATAACCGAACACGACTGCACAACAAATGACTTTACTGGGCTGTAAAATAAAGGTTATAATGCCGCGGCTGGTAGCGAGCTTGTTAAGGGTCGTTTACGCCGTTGCGCGGGCCAGGCGCTAGATGACTGCATCAATATAATACGGGTTGGGTTAACTTGGTGAATGAGTGAGTGATTGAGATGTCAGGAGTGACTTGTGACCTCTCCTCTAGGTGGGAGGGAGACGAAGAGCGGGGATCTCTTCTCTTGAGTAAAGGTTTTCAAACGTAAAATTAGCTCCTCACGTAGACTTGTGCGGGAAAACCTCTGCGGAATAAATATCGTAGCGAAATAAAATAGACGGCTCGAGTTTGACTTTCTGGCTGGGTGGTGAGATTGTTTTGGCTGCTTCGAATTCATACAGTTTAATACTTAATACATTTCCACAAAACTACCGCCGAATTCATCGAAAATATTTTATAACTTTTACAATAAACGATAAAAAGTTCGTATTAATGCCAACAAGCTTAAAAATACTATTCATAATTTTTTTTTTTGTAATTGAACTTTAATAACTGAGTGGTAGCAATAGCGATTAGATAACCACACTAGTCCACTTAACTTCCTTTCCCTACTACTCACTTTAAAAAAAAAATGAGATTGAGTGACTGAGTAACAAACAGTTCTCGTAGAAAAAACTTCTGTTGAGAAACTATATGTTAGAAGAAGAAGAAGGCTATATGTTCCACATTGGGAGCGGATATGGATAAAGCAAATTGAACTTTTTGATATATAATAATATAATTATCCTCCAATATACCATAGTAATGATAATTAATGTTTTTTTTAAATTAAATAATTAACTACTTATATTTAAATCTTAGTTTTTCTTTCATAACAAAGAATATTTGAGTAGCTTATATTCATAACTCACATGCTACGAAAATCGAGTTATGAGAAAAATCGCAAAAAAAAAACCATAGGATCACTACTTTTTGTAGTTTTAAAACAAGCAATATTCATTAATATAAATATTTATGCATGTGAAAAGTGAGACTTTTTTAAATGCAAAATATACTTACTATGAAAAATACAGATTGCCGAATGTCTTATTTTAACATTTCATTTTATTAATTTTAAACTGTGCGCTTGACACCAATGGTGATCTTTGGCAGTGGTTTTAAAATTGTTTAAAGTATTTTTTAGAACACAAGTATTTTTGTATACATTTGGCGTACTTAACCCGAAAATGTCAAAAATGAAAAATGTTAGTTTTGATTATAAGCTGTACATTTATGAGTGACCATTTTTATGTCAGCAGTACAACTGTAGCATTACTATTATGTATTTAAATAAAAATCTTCATATTGATATTGAAAAAATGATAATGAATGGTTTTTATCCAAAGTGATATAAAATAAAGCATTGCAATATTGAGCAATATATATTGCAGTATTGAGCAAACTATTGTAATATTGCAGTATAGAGCAATATTGAGTATTACGAAATATTGTAAAAAGAAAGCAGTTGCATCGCTATCATAAAAAAAATACCATATATTTATGTAAAAGGTACAGCGAACTCGAGCATTAATATTCTCTATAAAATTTGATGGCAATTTTTTTTTGATAGTATTAATACACTCAATTAAAATAAGGTGTTGATTTTGGTGACACCGCAAATAACATATAAAAAACTTGTTGATTAAACGTATTCCTATTCCGACAACATAAACGTCTGCCAACGGTGTAACGTGAAAAAAGATGACCGCGATCTTTCTGTGTGAAGATTTTTTATGTCACATCAATTAGCGTTTTTCCCAACGCGATACGACAAAAGATCGATTACACCGCGCGATGGTCGATTTAAATATTTGTCGAGCTCAATTTTTTTCATAATCTTTGTTCATTTTCATCAATCAACTGACTTAACAAGAAGCGGTTTCTTATTCTCCCTCCCCGCGTTTCTGCGCTCCCGTTCCGAGCGGCGATTATTTTTTACCAGCCAGATGACAGTTGACATGTTTTTTGCGGTTCGAGCGTAGCATCACACGAGAGATAAATGGATAATACATTTTTTTGCCTCCTTATGATGTGAAAAATGACATTTCTTACACTTCTGCTTACATCATCGTTGACAACTGGTGTTATTTCTGTGCCTTCGCGATTGCCAAAGTTGGGTCAACCTTTTTGGGACGCTGTATTCCGTCAACTCTCGCTCGCTATGAATGAAATATGACCGGCAATAAGCTTATCAATTGTCGAGACAAATTTATTCTTCATCATTAATCTTTATACTAAGTTTATTCAAACTGATATTATAGTAAGTATCACTCCATAACTAATGCCAATATGAACAAAATTACAATTAATCTTATTATACGCCACTGAATTTTTTACTAAGTAAAAACATTTTTTTCGTCATGACTTATTGCAGAAAAACGGCATCTGAATATTTTGTTAGTTGAACACATTTACCTGTAATATGAGGTTTTTTTTTTCATTAAAACTTCCATACAAAATATTTACTTAAAAACAAGTGTATGATAGAATGTTAAATATTTTTTATGTCAGTACGATTTTGTCAATCTTTTCTTAGGTTAGGTTATCCACAAGTACATTTATTTTTTGAAAATGTAAATGAAATTTTCTCGCATAACACATCTCCTTGCCTTTTCAATATGTCTCCACTTAATATTTTTAGTATAAATAAATTTGTAAATTGTCCTATGTGTGTCATTGCTAGTTTTAATAGGCTGGATTGGTAGTTGTAGTGCATTTCTTATTTTATCTTGAATTTGGACTTTTAAATAGTCCAATATTATGGAAACGTAGCGATTCTAAAACTCAAAACAAATAAAACTGTCTTACATATATCTAATCAGTGTTAAGCTAAACAGTAAAACAAATAAAATCATAATTCTTAAAAAAGCAATCATTTGTAATAATCGCTCTTGCAACTCGATCACCAACATTGTGAACTCAATATATATATTAAGTAATAATTAGTGTATGAAAAAGTATCAAAAACAAGAAAAAATTGCAGGATTACCAATATTTAACCTAATAAAAGATCAAAAGTATCTTTTTATATTTTGTGTTTTAAAAAAAAAGTTTTTTGTGGATCCAACTTAAAATTGTCTTTAGTATGTGTTTTGTAACATATTAGTTAAATATAGTTTTAGCTAATTTAACAACAAGACCGATAAACTATTTCGATGTTGTTGATTTTAATGGCTCATCTTTTGTGAGTCGTGTGAATTGTACATTTTTATTTCTCTACGTATGAAAGTCGACAGCCGGAGAACGTGGACCATCAATCAAATCGCCGTTAAATCTGATGAACATAAATCAATGGCTGGCAATGTTTTGTTATCTTCATTTTTATTTTTAAAAAAACTTTGAGGACAACTGACTTTTGATCTCTGGCTTAGGGGTGGCCCTTGTCAATGATATCATAGTGAAATGATGTTTTTACAACAAATTATGATTGTCATCTGAATATAAATTTTAGCTTGAAATACAGCACTCACATTATTTTATATTTTTTGGACAACCGTCGCTATCTTTATTGAATGATATAATTTGAAAATGATTTTTACGCCAAAGGTGTATTTTTTTCTTTAACTACAAATGCTGATAATGAAATTGATTGATTTGGTATTTACTTGATAGAACTCCATTATAATAGGGTAAAAATATCAACGTATTTAGTTCTACAGTTTTCAACTGTTTTTTGTACAGTTTTCAACTTTCTACAGTTCAAAACTGTAGAACTAAATACGTTGATATGTTTACCCTACTAATAATGGAAGACTGTTGGTTTAATGTACATTATTTTATTACAGTTACTTTTTTTACATAAATGAACAATGGCAACGCAATTGAATTATAAAATGCTTGATTGACGAGGTGTTTTAATAATTTAAAAAATGCTCTAAATGTTCTTCGCTTTTAATATCTAAATTATAATTACGAAGTCTGGCTATCCCGCTAAAACAACAACATAAAGCTTCTTTCAGTTGTAAATTTCAATCAATCTTAAAAATATGTCTTTATTTTTTAAAAAATCGGATCCGTAGCACCTCACGGTCTTAAATCCCAGTACGAAATACATTTTTTCAGTCTGTTTATAGTTTTCTGTTAGAAAGCATAGATGTTTCTAATGTCTGAAAATTCCTTTGCATCACTCTTATACTAAAAATAACGGAATGTAGCGAGAGTGATAGAAGCCAACCACTAGTCCTGTCTTCGGCCTATTTTTCATAGCAATTAATTAACAGGCAGTTCTCGTAAAATAAAGTCTGTTAAGATAACTCCATTAAGCGGACGTATAGTCCAAATTGCGAGCGGATATTATTTTTCATTCAATTAAAAAAAAAACACAATGAAGATTTTATGATAAGTCTTAAACAACAACATTATAGATTGTAAAACTACTTAACCGCAATTACTTTAATATCTCTGACAATATCAGTCAAAGCGTTCAGTAATATACTTTGTAAATAATAATAATATGAATGTATCAAACGAGTCTCTATTATCTACCGGCTCGGACAGAGTCCCGCGTCACCATCAAAAATGAACTTGATTGACGTGGATCAAGTGGAAACAAAAGAGACCTGTCAAAAGCTGAAGGCTGATGAATAATGAACAATGTCGCTCAGCAGGTTCGTGGAATTCGATTTGCGGTATTTTTGTCCAAAATTACAGGCGTCTATCTGGCCCAAGGTCTCTTTTGACATTTCATTTAGTCATTTACTATATCTATATATAAATGGTTATTGTACTATCATGCTTGCAATGCATTTTGTTTGGAAATTGACGGTTTGATTGGAAGCTAATACAATATTACAAGTAAAGTAAGCCATGTTGTATTTTAGAAAACAAATAAATTAGATGCGTTGTAATATTCTACCCGTCTTAAAGTATCGTACAAGTGAAGTAACCTCAGTTGATACAAATTGCAAAATGTAGTGTAATCTCAGTAAAATAAAAACCAACAATCCACCAAAACACCATGTAAAGACTGTATAAAAGTCCAAGAAAAAAGTTTTACCATTTTACTTGTTGGCTCACGTTACTTCTCAAGGGTTCATATTTAGAGATATTTAAGAAATACGTTAAGTTTTTTTCTGGTCTTGGCTTGAAAATAAATATATATATGAAACTAGCTGACCCGACGAACTTCGTAACGCCTCAGAATCAATAAGTGTTGTGTTTACTTGATAACTTGAAACATGATGACTACCGAGCCAACCTTTAGTTGTTAATTGTGCGGTGTTAAGCCAGGCAGATCCAATGAGTTTGAAAATTCAGTTGGTTAGTTGGTTGCTTCGTCTTCGTTTGTTACACGGTCGATAGATTTGAAGGAATGCAGTGGACCAATGCTTCGATTTATAATTGTGAAGTTTAAATGATTCACACCTTTGTTGTTTGCCGCAATAATTGCTCGTTCAATCAACCAATTGAGATTTTTGTGATTAGATGTTCGGGAACATATTGTTGATGAAGTCGTCTTTCGTTGAGACGAAATTGCAAAAAATCGGCGGAAACTAAATCAATCCGTTCGATTCGTCGACAGCATCACGACCGTTACCAATAGTCAGCAATTTCTTCGAGAACTCTTCGGCGGATGGATCGTTTAGCAATGCAACTCGCATGTTTGTCGTCAGCTTAAATTTCTTCACATAACGCCACAGAGTCGATGATTCGAGGCAAGCGTTTATTTCATCGGCAGCGGTCAATCTTGGAATGACTGGTAGTGTTTGGCAGAAATCACCAGATAGTAGAATCTTTGCGCCTCTAAAACATCTTGAGTCATTGCACAGATCTTTCATAGTTTGATTGATTGCTTCCAATGCGCATTTGTGCGCCATTGCCCATTCATCCCAGGTGATACTTGTATTTGCTACCAAAAATTTGGCCATTGCTGAGTGTTTCGCAATCTTGCATGTCAGTTTTTCCGTGGTTTGAAGGTTTAACGGCAATTTCAACGCTGAATGAGCCGTACAGCATGCTTCTATCAACGTAGCCGCTATCTCAGAAAAAGGAACTGCTACAGCAATTTCGGATCTCGCACGAACAGTGGCCAAAATCAATGACATGAGGAATGTCTTCCCAGTTCGACCGGGTGCGTCGAGGGAAAATAAGCCATCATTCCCATCATCAATTGCATTCATTAACGTATCGTACACTTCTTTCTTCTGTGGGTTCAACAGTGGTACATTCGTTCGAACTGATTGGTTCAATGCATCTCGATCATATTCACGTTCACGTTCCAATTTTCGATTGAAAGCGTCGTTCATTCCACGATCTGGCGTTGGCATTCCTAACTTGACTAACAAACTGCCGCACGTAAGGCAACTCATGGATTCGATGGGAAGCATGTCAAAATAATTATAACAAATAATGTGCGTATCTGACTTGGAGATTCAGTAAAAATTGCTTCAGCGATTGTCATGTCCCAATGAGTATCGTTTTCAAGCAAATTGAGATATCGGCACACTACGCCATTGACAGTTCGAAGTGATTCAAATGATGTCGGCCCACGAACATTTACCAGCAACAACCGCAAGTAGAAGCATTCGTCATTCTACAGATGCACTGTTAATGCGACCAAAAGCATCAGTAGAACGCTCATCCGGATGATCAGGAACCGCATTGCCTTGCTTTCGACGTTGAAATTTTTTCGATGAAGCGTTCCAAGAGTAATAACGTGCCATCTTAGCAGGGCGCGTAAAAAAAGACGACTCCGACTCCAGCTTAAAAATAATTAAGCTCAGACTCTGAGGAAATTTTTCTACAATTTCATTTTAACATATATATATGTAATACTATCAGATCATCTTTAGTCAGCCAAGCCAAAATACCGCGGCTCCTCGAGTCTGACTCCACAACCCTGCATCTCAGAGTAAAACAACGTGCGTGCAAACGGCAAGCTTCGTTTTTTCCAATCAATCGAATACATCCAGCATCGAGTATCCCCAAAGACGCGATGCTAAGCAATGTAGTTCATCAGCGACCAGATTTTTTGTTTGAAGACACGTGCGGTGACGTCGTGCCGATCACTTGATGTTTGTCCGGGTAGCAGTAGTTGAACAATTTCTATCCATTTCAGATTGCACGTAAAGGTGATGAATAGATCTTGACGACCATAATTGAATATACATTTATTTTTTTCATTTATTCTGACAGTAATCAAAGATCATAACGCTTCTTAGATTTGTATAATTAATTAAAAAAAATAATTCACAAACGATTTCTGTGTTGGCGGCAATTTCGATTAAACGTCAAATGCTTCACGACGCTATTCTTTAAGATAACCGAAGATCATATGTCATGCATATGACGCGGTTTGCCAGTGTATGTCACCAATAGTAGAATAGCCAATCGAACAACATTAGCTGCATATCCTTCGAGCCACATTATAAACCAATCAAAATACACTATTTCCGCTAGTATTCATGCGTCCCGTCTTTGACCATAATTGGATAAATAGATTTTCGCATCAAAATGATTTATCGGAATTAAAACTTAATGAAAATCGTAGAAAACTCAAAATCACGTCGCATGTAGCAGTCAACTGTCAAAGTATAATGTAATTAACGCCATCTGGTGGATTTACTGGAAAACAGCATACAACGTGTCATACAATGTCCACGTTCCATTTGTATTTTTCAAAAAAACAAATTGTATGAGGACATTTATTTTCTTAATAATTTCTTTCCCGTGATATTTTTCCGATGTTTTAATGCTTATTCTGCTATTCTAGGCGGATACGAATTTAATAAATCAAAGATCATTAAAATCAGCCATGTTATAGCCAAGATATACGTGGTGTAACAAACCCCACTTTCTTTTATATATATAGATACTATAGTGGGTAGTTAATTAATTTAAATATGTGACGTCGTCAAATATTTGCACTAAAAAATGAGTGTCCATCCATGAGATTACCGGCGCTTAAAACAATCATTGATTTACTATAAGGAAAAAAAAAATTCTTTTATACTTATTTACACTTTTGTTTACCAAGATTGGCATTGAAATTGGCATTGAAAAGAATTTACAATGCTCGCCATGAGCGAAACCGTTTCTGACTTTGGTAAATAAAAGTGGAAATAAGGACAAAGGAATATTGTGTTTTTCTTAATATAATGCCTTTCCACTAATTATTGACAGTGAATACTCTAAAAATAATCATTGATTTACTGTTTTGTTGCTAAGGAAACTGTGTTTTATTTTTTAACTTAATTTACAAAATAAACAAAATCCGAGTAATTCTTTTCTTCCTACGTCGAAAGAAACTCGCCTTGACTATTTTTGAGCTGAAACGCAGTACCTTTTCCGTATTCCTCTAAATATACTTAGACGACACGAGAAAAAGGCGGAGAAAGAAAAATAAAAACCCCGTACAAAATCTCATTTCGCAAGTGTGGCGATTATCCGGTAAACTACATATGGATTCCCGCAACACCTCATTGGATATGCGTGGTGTTTTGCCGGTGTGGTGTGTGGGCCGCGGGCCCTGATTGCAGATCTGAGCCGCCTCCGGAGGGGGCCTAAGGGACCACGGCCCCTCATTGCACCGCTCGTTTTGCTTGATAGCCAAATCACAGACACCGACACACGTACATACATATAATACATGTGTGCCAAATGAAAACAAAATAAGTTTTGAAGATATATTTTTACCTTTTCGAGGGAAAGATATTTTTTCATGATTTGAATTTACTTTAATTCTATAAAATCTTATTAAGATTTTTAAAAAAATTTAATTTAAGAGAATTTTAAAAAAATGGGCTTAAGTTCAATTTACGAACATCCGAAGGTCGATTTTTTCAACATGGAAACAGTAAAATCGTTGACTATTTATTTAAATCTTAAAATGAAGTATTGTTAAGTTTTTCTCAATGTATCAAAAAGAAACCACTCTGTTTCTTAATATTCCAGGGACGTAAGGTTTAACTTAATAAAACAAATAGGCTATCAGTGGCCGGCGGACCGCTCTACCAGATTATCCCCTATATCCAACCAAAGGTGGTTCTGATTCCACCCTTTACCCTGCATCCCTATGCGTAAACATATTTGGCTGAGGTCAGCACTTTTGCCAAATGGGGTCGCAATGTTGACTTACTGTATTAAAAATAAATATTGGATGGTATGTTTCCTCCCAAAAAAAAGTATAGCATTTTATGAGCCAATTCACGCGTGGTAAGGTACACGCAATTTCGTTTATTAGCCTCAATTTGTTTTGTATAATAAAAGACGTGTCGTGAAATCAGATTGAACTAAATATATTTTTACATTTATTTCAGCGTTTGGATAAAAATCTGTAATAAATTTTAATAAAACAGTAATGCTTACGCATGCATGTACTCCATACGTAATCCAAACAAAGTGAAAATGGAAAACTCTCAGAAAAGGTTAAAATTAATTTAATAATCATCATCAAAATAATCGACCCAAAAAGCAAGATCCTCTAACTTTCCTCAAATACATTTTCCATGACCGGCGCTTATACCGTCAGTCAGTAGCAACAGCCTCCCAGGAATCCAAGTAAACAGAACCAGCCAGTAAAGATTGGGTGTGCAAGTCGATCAGCGAGCGTTTTTGACTTATGTGCTTTCTACGATGTGTTGATTTGGAAAATTTATCAAATTGATTTGTCATTTATTGGATACAATTCCACCATATAAGAATACAAATTTTGAATCTACAAAATCCGAATAGAACGGAAACTTATTTTATTTTCAATAAGTATCTACTTGTAATGTATATTTCGAGATTACACGATATTAATATCAGCAGTGTTTTTTTTTAAATTGCCGGAACTCACATCTTGTCGACCTTTTTTCTTATCTATATCCGTTTCCAATGTGAAACATATGGCTTCCCAATGGAGTATTTCAATAGGAGTTTTTTTTACAAAGACTGCTTGTTACTCAGTTACTTAACTGAGAAAGCTGGGAAACTTTTTTTTAAAGAGTTAAGATATTGCTAGGACAGGAGTAGAGATTAACTAATCGCTGTTACTTTATTTTGCTACTTTTGATCGGAAAGATTAAAAATACCAAGAAAAAAGGTGCCGGAACCCCGTTCCACCTCGTTAAATGAGAAAAAAGCACTAAATAAAAGTATACGTACTCTCTTTCCTTGCGGATAGCTGTGTTGGTGGCATGATTCCAGCATTGTAAATTATCGGCTATATTTGATAATAAATAAATTGTTTACAAAACATTACCACTACGTAAAAAAGATCGACACAGTCACAAAAAAAAATATTAAACATTTTCAATTAACGAAAATGATTATAAGCAATGTATTTTATACAAGGAAATATTCGTTATCCTTGTAATTTAATACTGCTTTTATTAAGTCGTACAATATTGACAATAGAACGATAAAATATATTGAAAAATAATTGAAATTAAATTTTAGCGATGGGTTTCAATGATAGTTAGTTTTGAGAACATGTATAATATATAGCATATTCCTTTAAATAATCATATATACATTTGTTTTGTAATCAATTAGAATTTTTTACCAGCACTAATTACATTTCAACATTAATATTTTATGTATGTAGCAATTTAATGAGAAACACAATAATTTTATATATTTTATTTTCTTATAAATATCACAAATTTTATTTAATTTAAGTATAAACTTATCCGTATGATATATATCTTCAGATATATCTAGATGCTTACTTTTTATCTCTAAAGATATGAAATCCCTAGTGGTTGTAGCAGTACATTCGTTGACGTTGCGGTCGACATAATGAAGTTTGTCGGTTCGATTCCCCACTGGTCGTCAACGCCTTCCCTCTGCCCCTACTTCTGATCTTACCATCGTAAGACCACTATTAATCCAGAGAAGCGCTAGCTTTGGCAACTGTGATGTTGGTCAAACAAAAACATTCATTCAGCGAAATATTACTTTTCATATAAATTTTTTTTAATTTAATATCGTAGTAAGAAGCAAAATTGAAGCTTAAGATCGTTTGATGAATTAACGTCAGTTATTCATAGCTTAATAATTAAGTCAATTACACATTCAGCTATTTTTTTCTTTTGGTTTACTCTTTGATTGCCACAAGCACTCGTTTGATTTGATGACTAGTATGTATAGGACTTCTGTGTATAAATAAAATGTTATATATCTACTACGTGAACATATTATTCTTAATTTTAGTTTACCTGAATATATAAAAATAATTATTTAACCACTAAAATTGGTTTCACGCTGTAAATAAAAAGATGCAGCTACTAAACATTAAAACAATGAATACATTTTCATTGTTGTAAAATAATTATGTGCTTAAAAATAATACTGTTATACTAATTAATAACCTTTTTTAATCGATAATTTTCAATTGTATAGTAACTAAATTTCGAAGAACAATATTAATACTTTCGATGGATTTGGTAGTAACTTTGTGGAAGATCATTTTAATATAAAATAACTTAGATTATTCCACGTATTGTGCTACAAACTATGACACGTGTTTCGCCTCTTTCAGAGGGATCTTCGGACAGACCACTTTCACAAATGCTTGCATTTAATAAACAATTTGCGATATAAAAGCGCCTTTTTTGCCGTACTGGTTATCTTGTGTCACAGTTTGTAGCACAATACGTGGAATAATCTAAGATATTTTATTTTATATTATTAGCAATATTAATATTCAAAATAATTTTACGCTCAGTATACTATTATGTTAAATGAATATACAAAAAGTTCCGTTTCTCTGTCCAGCAATATTTAGAAGATAGGTTAGCAAATGGAGTGACGTTTGCAGCGATTGAGGGGATCGTGTGAGGAAACTTCTGATTAGAAAAGCCGATTTATTCCTATAAGCTTTTACAAACCTGTCAAAGTTCATGCTTAGTATAATAAATACATACCTGTGCCTCCACGGTTATATACGCGGGCAAAAACTGTTGGAACCTTTGCAACATCAGTTTATAAATATAAATATTATAAATAAAATTCAATATTTTTTAATATTAGATTTTTTAACGAAAACATTATATTTTAATAGTTATTATTTTCATCATATCTAACGACATAAAACAATATCAAAAAATATACAATACTTTATTGTTACAAGATGATAAAAGTGCAATAAACATTACTTAGGTACTCCACAAAACTTATGATATCAGAACCGGTTACTTTTATCAAAAAGGTATTGCTCACTTAAAATGATAAATTGTTGAACTAAATATATTCTGATATCACGGTATAAAGAATCCAATATATATATATATATCCTAATTGTGCCGAAAAAATCTTATTACAAAATATGTGTCGTGGAATTTTATTACTTATGAATCTGTTTATTTTTCTATAGCTTTAAGCTTAATTATGTTTTGTCAGTAATGAGTACATTTAAATTTTCAAACCTCGATTAATTAAAACAAATATTATTGTTAACTGACAGTGAGTGTTAAATATATTTAATACTGATTGACAATACTGTATAATGTAATCGTATTCTAATAATATAATTTTAGCATAATTTATTAAATAACGGTCTGTGCATATTCTATGTATTCCTAAAAGAGAAAAGAACTTTCAAAATCATATGTATCTCTGTATTTGTATGATACCGTTATTGCGCTGCCAATGATCCGTCCATTCTTCACCTTCCTGAGAGACTCATCGGCAGGCGGGCAGGGCAGAGAGGTCTAGTTTGGACGGCGCTCTTCGTCCGCCCATAATGATATCAGCGGATCAAGACGTGAGCGCAATAGCCGAGCGCCAACGCTGTATGTCTTGTGTCAATCAGTTGAGGGCTGCGCGTGACCAGCATCCGAGTTAGGGCGGCGGCCACCCCCCCGCCCATCAAAAACCGCCCTCGGATGACGTGGGTACTGATTGGCAGCAACGGTTTTGATTTCGTCCGATTGCCAACTTTGATATCATGACGGGTGTGATTGCGTTTTGGAAAAAGGACCCCCGTAATGTGTTTTAGAAACGAAGAGCTGGATTGAAGGCTTTTCTCTTATTGGGGTTTGCACATAAACAATTCTTACAAAGTCTTTGATGTTGATTTCCCACTATAGCAAAGAAACTTTTCAAGTGCTTCATTTAGTATTTTATGAAAAACCAAAAAAACAAAACACGTTTTTGTACTAATTGTGCATATTCTGATGACGATCATTCACCACTGAGAATTCACAATGAATACTTTAAAATTGATTTTAAATATTTTATTGATCGTTCATTTTATTTTTATGAATTTGGCGCTAAATAATAACATTTTATTCGTAGATACTCAAAAAATACTAGAACCGCTTTTATAGAAAATAAACACAAATAATACTGTATCAGGGGTGGGGGACCTTTTCACAATGAAAATCCGAATTAACTTTAATCTTTTATAGAACCGCAATCAACAGATTTCAACAAGTAATGTTTAAAAATGGGTTTTATTTATTTTTTAAATTATTGAATATAGCAAGAAGTAACATTAGATTCAATCAAAAGGTCGTTTTTAGAAACACGAAAAGCTGCAAAATTCTCAACTCTGTACTATATTTACTTATTAAATATTAATATTACATTTTTTTTATTTGATAATAAATTTAATCAAAATATATTATGCAACTTTCCCATTGTTTTCGCTTAAAACATTATCACTGCAATTTTTAATTGATAAAATAGATTATACAAGTGAAACTATAAAAATAGAATGTTGAAAATACACTATGAATTCACATTTCCCCTCTCTACGAATGAATTCGATTTTCATTGGACAAATTTCAAAAAAAAAGTCGCCTAAATAATTTGATATCCCATCCACGCACGTGATGCAAATTTAATAGTCCCGAAAATACACCTCTCGTTCGAAAAAAAAACCTCTCAACTGAAGTGCAAAAAATGGTACAAAAAGAATTTCGGTCCACAAAAAATGCACTAGGCAATTGACGTCCTGTTGGGCGCCGCTGCATACAAATAAACTGCCGAAATGATTGCCCACAAATCTGCATTCATTCATACACTCAGCGAAAAAGGCAAAAAACGGCGCGGAACAATCACACGTGTTTTTTGAACCGGGCAGGTAGTAACTCTCGATTCGGCGGGGATTGCCCGTTATTTACGTTCCTGCCAGAGAGCGGGTTATCGCCGTGTTTTTGCATTGACGCTCTGTGTGGGTGGATGATAATAAAATCGTTTAACCAGTGTTTAAAATTGTTTGAAGGGATGCGTGATTGACACGTACGTTTGAAACATACAAAAGATTTAGCAATAAAATATTTGTTGCTGTAAATTACAATTGTATATTGAGAACTTATTTCGACAACTACAACAATACATATCGACTGTGGAAAGGAAAAATAATGTAACCCTCAGTTTTTTTTCAATAATCACAATGTATACAACTTGATACACGTTCTATCAAAAGGATGTAAGCTGCAAATGCCGAATTAATTAAATTTAGCATTTAAGTTTTAAAAAGGTGACCTTGTAAAAAATTAAAACCAAGAAAAAAGACGGAAATAAAGGTTTTCCCTGGACAATTTCTTTAATTAATATTAGATTATGTTAAATAAACACCAGTTTTGAAGTCTCCGAGCACTTCAAGGCTGTGTATAATTCATAATTTGCATAAGGCCCAAAATCATCAAAACACGTTTTTTGCGCCTCCTGTAAAATTTAATATGTGTGGGTTACGTCCATTTTCCTTTCCACAGTCGATATATGGGATCATTCGAGGTGAAATGAGCCGAGTGTATTTAAAAAAAAATATATGCGTTGTAATATTCTACACTTCTTAAAGTATCGTAAAAGTGAAGTAACCTCAGTTAATACACATTGAAATAGTGTAAAATAAAAATATGTAATCCACCAAAGCACCAAGTAAAGACGTGATAGTACTTAAAAGTCCATCAAAAAAAGTTTTTCTATTTTACTACTTGGCTTACTTCACCTCTAGTGAGCCCATATCTACCAATGTTCATGTGACTTATTCAATATTATACATTTAAATGTAAAACATGTAATATGTAAAATTATATTTTTATCGTTTTTTTTTTCTATTAATCATTATTTAGAGAGACATGTATCATGAAAAAAAAATGATTTGATATTAAGCTATTTGTTTTCTGTTAAAAAATGATAACTGTAACACAATACATTTCGATTTGTAGACTTTGTAAAAAGATAGAATGATTTTTGTCAACATTAATTTTATACAATTTAAATTCATGAGATCAAAATATCACATTGTTTTTTGTTATTGTTTTAAAAAATGCTAACGTCAATGAATACAACTATTGACAATTTTTAAGCCCTGTTTTTTCTCTATTATTATAGGTATCTACGCAATATGATAATTAAATGCGGTAAATGAATGTTGACAGGTGATACCTACCGTCTGCTTTATTGATAATATAAAATCAGTCAAGTTTATTGTAGTATTTTGAAGTCTTTTTGGATAAATAGTAAGATAAATTTGTGATAATTTGCTTCTTATATCTTATACCAATTTATATTGATTTCATGTTTTTTGGAAATTTTATCATGAAAATTAAAACTATTTACAATGCAATCAGGACCAGTTTCGAAAATAATACATTTTTTTAAAATTATAAAACTGTAAAAAATATAATTGTATGTATTTCCACCAAGATATAATAGCTTCCAGGTGAGTATGTTCATATACGCATAATTAAATGTATGCAACATTTTTAATTTTTTGGTTGTCACTCTCGTGGATTCAGTTGTGGCTCAGTCGGTCGGAACATGGCGGTGAAGCGACTGACGCGTGCGGCGAGAGCCATCTATCCAAAGCCACCATACTGTCGCATACAAAACAACTTTTCCCTACCTGCCTACGAAATTATGACCAATTCTGAATATTTCACGAAATTATGATAATGAATTGTGGTTTTGGGTATCCGCTGAAATACGATAGAAAACGCAAATGAAACAGCTCTGGGTATCGCGTTGTACGGTCTGTTCTGTGTTACAAGAACTTAATAATATATTCATACATGCGTGCTATGCAATCAGTGGCGGATTACCCTATATCCTAAACGAGGAGCGCGATTGGGGCCTCACCAGATTTATAGATTTATATTAAGATTTAGACATATATATTTATTATTATACTTGGAATGTATAACGTTTTCATGTTATCCGAAAAACATGGTCTCCAAGTTTTATTTCGTCTGGGGCCTCCCATGTGCTTAATCTGTTACTTTCCAATCCAACTCAATTAAAATTAAATTTAGTATTTTCGCTATACTTCACAGCATTCACAACGTTTAGTCCATACTATTTTGGTACCATAGGTTTTACAAGCAAGGTTTTTCTCACATCTTTTAAGATATTGAATATTTTCATTTCTTTTAAATTGAAGAAAAAAAAGTATTAATTTCCTAGACTCCAAACCTATTTTGTGATTCTGTTTTGCTTGCCGTGGGAAGATAGTTGAAATATAAAAAAAATACAAAGATACAGATGAATTTCTAATATAGACTGTAATAATGATTTGCGTATATATTTATTTACTCTATGTCTAAAAAAAAACAAAACAATGCTTTACTTCGTCTACTAAAACCTAATCATTATTCATTTCGCTTTTTAGTTGTCAAAATAGCGCATACGTAATTTTTCTACTATACCAATTCTGCTGAGAGTAAAATCATTATTTAGTTAACTGCATTATACAAAACCTCGACAATATATTATTTTATGTGTAAATTAGAGCAAAATATATTTTTGGAGTGCAAACGACAGCGGCTACATTATCCGGCGACCAACAAATGCGAGCTTTTGCCGTCGAGTGAAGTGTCCACGCCCACTTCCATCACAAACCGAACAACCGCCCGCGCCATCTGTTTCGGTTTAGTTTATTCCACTCATATTTGACGAATGTGGCGAATTAAAAGCATGTTTGTGCAGTTTTATTGTAATTTTGTGTCATCCCTCGAATTTACTGCACAGGTTTTAGTTGAAACAGTTTTCTCTATTGGACATGATTCAGATTCGTTGAAAAAAATTATGACCATTTATCCCTATTGTATTTATGTGAGTATTATTTAATGAGTTCACTCAAATTCATTAAGTCCATATCAAGCTTACATAGTAAACCAGTTTTCTCATTAAAGATAAAGAGTATATTTTTAGGTTACTAGAAAAAAAGGAAGAAAAGTTCAATGCGTAGTAAATTTTTGATACCTTGTCCTTTGTTTTTGCTAACTTCCCATAATAATATTGAAAAACGTTGTCCTTATATATCCGTGAAACGTTATCTTTTTTTATTCTCCGAGCTTGTAAGTAAAATGTTTTACAAAAAATATGCAGTAATTTAATTTTACATAATTCATAGCTCAAGATGGGCTGATAATTATTTATAGAAAATATTGGAATATATTGAAATGGTAGTATAAAATACAAACATTGAAGATTCGTTTGAGAATAATACAAAAAACTATTTTAAGTTATTTCAAGAATATGCACGTGCGAATGAAAGAAGCGTCGTTTCGCGACGTCTAGTTTATGCGTCCATGCAACTTGCGCCGCCAACGCCCCTCCCCATAAATGATTCCGCTCCCTTCCGGTGGCGCTTGCCGGCAGTTTCGCGCGCCGAACTCAGCTGATGGAGCTCGTAAAAAGGGATGAATGGCGCAAACACGTGTTAAGTACATCGCCGAATGGAGTATGTCCGTCATTGTGTGTGGCGCTCATTCGTCATAATATTACCAGCGCAGAGTGCGGCGAAGTACGCAGTATTTTTTTCACTAACTGACGAAAGAGTGATAAAATTCAGTTGGGATAAATTTTATAGCTTTGCAGGTCTAGCATTGGAGTATTTTGCAACAATTCATAAACTTGAAAGCATTTGATTCTGCCACGGAAAACATGAAAATCGTGAACTATATTTTTGACACGTAAATGCATTTTTTTAAAGATTACTGGCAAGTCATGTTGATATTGTTATACTATCGACGGAATGTTTTTTTGACGGTTCCTGAAACACTCTTTCTAACACATGACTGAAAAATTTGTCGAATCTTCTTGTTCACAACAAAAAATAAAAAGAGCCTGAAAATTATACTAATAAGGATTCATAGATTTGATAATAAATTTACTATCATTATTTAGTATTTTTCTGTAGTTTTTTTAATAGCATTAATCCATCACACACATGCTTACATTTCTGTTGTAAATACCCTAAGGTAAATGTAATAGAAATTAATATCATTCTTAATGATCAAATAAATATCAATTAATCACCATTGCTTAAGACATTTACATGACTTTAATTTAATTTATTAAAAATAATCATTTAAATGGAAATTATTTGTTTTGAATAATCCTATTTTTAAAATTGTTCCAATAAACACTGAAGTCAACTTATTAAATACAATACTTTTTTTCAATATAAATAAGGATGTTAGAGTATTGTGTACTTTTTATATATTCTAAGCTAGTATACATAGCCAAGTATAAGTTTGGACATAGTCTGATAAAACGAAATAACTTTCAAATATATATATAAAATAATATTTTTAAAACTAAAATACTTTAACTCCATTATAATAAAGTGAAAATTCAAATAATATTAAAGTGAATACATTTATATTTTACGAAAAGAAATTGTATTTTTCTAAATTGCATTATTTTTTAACATGCTTTTTTGTTGTCATATTGAGTTTAATTTAACGTTACAGTTTTTTTTAATCCATAAGATATATTTAATAAAAAAAATAAACAAGCTTCCGTAGTGAAAAATATTAACTTAAACTGTTTATATAAAAAATAACTAGCACGACAGCCATTTATGAGCTTTTCAACATCGAGTGTTAGCAAAATACCCACATGGCGTTCGGCGAAAGCTCTTCTCGATAAATACACGCCAACCATGATTCATTTTACGACCCGTGATGATTTTCGACTTTATTAATGGTCGATTGTCCAGCCGCAGACATTGTTTTTGCTTTATAACTTGGCGTACACATGTATTTACAGGTGCATACTAACGCACATATTTTAGTATATCATTAAATCATAAACACTAATTACATTTTTTTTATTTATGCTTAACCATGTCCATTTACAGTGTGGAACATAGTATGTATGTACTCCTAATGGATATAATGTAGAGAAAGGAAATATTTTCATCATTGGATCGTAAGTGAGTAAGTGTACACAGTGCCGGTTCGAGGTTATTTAGCGCCCTAGGCAACGGCTATTTGCGCGCCCCCTTTTTAACAAACCGTCCCATTTTTTTTTCGAAATAAAGAAAAAAAACCAATTCGGGATCATTAGATTGTTTTATAGAACCATGTCCGCTTCCAATATGGTGCATATGGCATCCTAACGAAGGTATCTCAAAATAAGTTTTTCGATGTGAACTGTACTTTACTGAGTTGCTTAACCTCTCTTTCTCGAATCACATACGATACATAATTACACCGAACAAATACAAACATCAATATAAAATAAAATGCACTATTATTTTTTTTTAATATTAGAGTATAGCCGTTGCTTTTTTCGCCTGTATGGTGGCGCCGGCCCTGAGTGTACATCAAAACCCATAAATCGATAAAAAAATAACGTACGAAAATGCTGAGATTTGAAACCGTAAACACTGCAACTGGTACTAACGACTTTAAAACTTGCTCGTTGACTACCATCTTTAATAAAGATTAATACATATCTAATTTTTTTTACACATCGAAATACAATTTGCATACAACTTTAGTCTGTATAACCTTAAGTTTATTAACTAACGGCATTCTATAGCTGAATATGATGATATTAATGAATGCTATTTATGAATGAATATGATGGTGATATTTAAGGGATAGATAAGTTAGATGCGTTATAATATTTTACATGTCTTTAAGTATCGTAAAAGTGAAGTGAGTAAATACATACCGCAATAGTATTATCTTACTAAAATAAAAATATTCAATTGTCCAAAATACCTAGTAAAGACGAGATTTTACTTAGAAGTCCATGAGAAAAGTTGGCCTATTTTACTACTTGGCTCACTTCATTTATTGAGTTTTCATATCAACAGCATAAACAAGATAAAAAGAGTTTATTTTATATTTTTTGACATGATATTGGTACTGAAAATTTTCATTGAGTAAACATTATTTGATGATAACTGTTTCCACTTAACGAAAAAAAATGAACTCACCTCCTGATGGATAGAAGTTCTAGTGAATAAAGTCTCAAGCAAGATACCGCCAACCCCACTCGACAGATTGACTGAGTGACAAATTGTCAGAGCAGGTCGGGGTTGTTTTGGGAGGGCGGGATTAAAGGGTAGGTTAACTATGATTGTATTCCTTCTAGATTGCTTTGTAACTCGATGTCACAATCTGTAAAAGCTTATTTACAAATTAAAAAGCTTTATAATTACTGCAAAGCGCATTCAAGAAAGCCTCTTTGGTCTGAAATAGTGTTATTCTAAGCATTTACATTGTAATATGCTCATTAACTTATATTGAAATTATTTTATTGATTAAATTGACGTTAATACTTTTGAAGAATTCATAGGTAATTTTGTCAACACAACAAGTGAGGTAACAAAGTTATCAAATTTAATTTATATTAATATTTAAGTATTTAGTTCTTAAAAATTTAACAATGGTTGCTTTCATAATAATTATTGAGCGATACTCTTTCAATTCTATCCAGATTAATCCATTTCATTCACACTAAAAATAAAATGAGCTTAAAATTTTGTGCCGTTGGCCCTTAACATTTTTTTTTAAATTATGTTTATAATAATAAAAAAAATCTTATTGTATTGATGACACTCTATTTAATGCTGCGATTATTTTTAATTCTTTCCGGGCATTGTTTGTTTACTAAAATTAAAATAACCAATAATTTATAATGCAGTTCTTAATAATATTATAAATAAAAAATATCATTGAACCGCAATGCAATTAAAAGAAAACTATATATTTTACCTGTAGTTTATTTATTGATACGCCCTGATGTGAGTAAAGTTAGTGGTCAATGACTTTAAATTCTGCAACCCCAATTTTAATGCTCATTCCAAAAGCTTAAAACCTTAATGCAAAAGAGCGGAAGGGGTTTTCAAAAGGGTTTCGGATCACCTTGTTATTTTTTTCCTTTTACTTCAATCAACCTTATGTATGACAATGCATCAAAAAAAACATTTAAATAATAAACTTCAGGATGTTAGAGTGGGTAAGACAATAATAATTTAAAGTTTGTATCACTTCTAAACCTATGTTATAATATATTATACTCTAGCATGGCTTTCTAAATGGCTTAAGCCAAAATAGCTATCAACCAATTGAAATATTTTTTTTAGAACTAAAAGATTTTTATACCAAAACATAACGGTTACAAATTTAATAAATATAAATTATCAATTTTATTTTGATAATAATAATTAAATGCAAGTTATGTTTTATCAAAAGTTTGGCTTGTAAAAAAACAAATACTGCAAATTTATTTGGACTTCATTATTAACTCTAACTTCATTAGTAACCTCAGATGATCTTTTAGGGTGACTTCAAAGCGGAAAACTTACAAGACTTAATTTAGTTTTGGTGTATTTTGGTGGATCTTGGGATTTTTGATACTTGGTGGATCTTTAAGAAATTTTAAATTATATTTTAAATTATTAAATATCTGTCTATGAAACACAATTGTGGCTATTAAATTATTCATATTATTGAAATAAACTATATTATTATTATAATGATGAAATTACTAGAAATAGATTAACATTAAATTATGCTAATATTTCTTTCCATAGTCTTATATAATCTCATCAAAGTCGATCCGTCAACTCTGAAAACCAATCATATTTCCCATACAATATCCATACTATTCTATTATAAATATTCTACTACCACATAGACAACTTCATCATTCTAATCCTAATGATGAACGTAATCAAATGTGACACCCCGTCAATTAATTTACACAGTTCGGTGAGAGGCAGACGCGTCTGGGGAGGGTAAGGGGGTGAAAGGATAGGAATAGGGTAGGTGGTAATTGTTAATGATTGCTGAGTCTATGGAATGTTGCCACGTGTCATATTTATGATAAATTTAATGTTTGTAAATTGACAATATTTCTAAAAAAATACGAAATATAATTCAATGATCTTAATCGGTCTTAATGAAAAGTGAAAAAATATTTACTTTAATCAACGTTTGACTTGTATGTATGTGTAATTATAATTTGTAAACTTTAAGCTCTTTTCAAAATACATAATAATAATGATAATGTGTTATCAAAACAAAAAGACATAACTGCTCCTGTTATTTTTTTATAAACTATATTATATTAAAAAAAACATATATTCATATCTTTGATAATAAAAAGTCGGAATAATATTTGAATATTTATTAAATAAGTAAATATTGTATTATTTTAATTTATTCCAAAGATAGTATATTTTTAAAAAAATAATTTAAACAGACAATTTAAGGTTTATGTAGCTTACTAAATTATTACTACAGATAATATGATTTTGTATATAAGAAATAAAATAAATTTATTGTATTGTGTAATTTATTACCTCTCAACACCATTCAGTTTAAAATTAAAACAAATCAAAGTGTAATTATTTACAAATATTTTGTTTAAATAAAAGTGATAAAAAATGTTCATTATTCGAATATTACATGTAGGCAACACTGTTTTGGATAGGGTGGTTTTCTGTGTGTATTTTTGTAGGTGGTGGGTAAACACCTTTAAGTGATGCTGATTCGGCCAGAAAGGTATCGCGTCCCCTGATTTGAGACCATTGGGTTTTTTCTCTTACGCTTTTACCCTTTATTCACCCTGAGGTAGGCACTGATTTGATGAGGCTTAGAATTTAAAATACTATATTATTTAATACAGTGAAAAGATCAAATGTAAACATTTGTTTGGAATAAATTATATATTATACATATATCATTTTAATTCCTACCAAAAAAATCATTTAAAGCTTTAATAGAATACCCAAACAACGTTTCTCCTCTCTAAAATATGTATATACTAAGTATTTTTAAATAATTTGATTATGTTTATTTTGGATATTATCAGAATGAGATTTGTAAGTATGTAATAAAATATGCTTATTTTAATGAGTTAATTTTTTAAAGACATAAGAATTATTAATAAATAGTTGATCATGTTGAAATCAGTTGATAATGCTCGCGATGAGCGAAACCGGTCCTGATCTAATAAATTTTATGTGGAAAAGGTACTAAAAATCTTTTATTATTTTTATTAATAAATAAACAAGAATCGTTTTTTAATTAATTTATAGTTATTTATTTTCATTTAATTCATTTATTATCTAAGATATTTGATCGCATTATTGAAAGTTTCTTAATTATTAAATACGTATGGTTTTTTACTTAAAAATTGTCATGTCTAATATTCTATGTTTTAATTCTGTAATTAATAATTATTAACAAATATTTTATCAATTATTAACAAATAGTCAGTGTTCAAACTTTAAAAAATAATTGACACATGGGTGTTTTTTTTTCTAATGATATTTTTAAATGAGAAAATATACTCTAAAATAACTTTCAATATAACTGCCTCTACACAGCTTCGCTACGGCGTAGAAGAGCTTTTCCTCTACGCCGTCGTAGATAACGCAACGTTTATCCAGTAACGTAGTTAGCGTTAGCTGAGGAGATATCTCTGTGTGCTTCTGGAACATTAAAACCGTAATGTTAATTCACTTGTATTTATACTCGCAGCTGCCGGATGGACACTTAAAAATAACGATATTACCGCTCCCTGGCAAATATAACGATAACTCTGCGAGCTTTGTTCGCCGGGCCGGCATCGTTCCTACTATTCACTACACCCGTTTTTACTATAATTGATATTTATTAAAATACACAAATGTAAAAATTAAAATGAATTTTATCAACAATCGATACATAAATTACAGCCACTTATTCGATTACAAAATCTTGTATTGTTATTTAATTGTATATGCGATGTGAAATGATATTAAAAATTAATTAATGTGATGTTAACGATTCAGTCTTAATATTTCGTATTTATTTAGATAAAAAAACTAACACTTGTCAGGTTTTACAACTTGTGCAATACTATTTTATTATTCTTATGATTAGAAGCCTTGTTATATGCTAGCAATATTTATTAGACGTTAAGCACAAACCATTTTTTTAAGCTTTTTTTTTTATTCGATAAACTTTTTTTTTTCCTTTCTGCATCACACCGAAGATGACATCTCTTCAATGATACAGTTAAGATACATTGTATTTAAATACAATTTGATAGGCAAAAATAAATAATAATTACAAATATATAGATATTAATAAAGGTTAATTAAATACAAAGAATTGGTATAATTACAAGTAAAAAAAACAATTAAATAATAATAAGCAAGAATGATAGTTAATGGCACTAATAAAATAAATTTTAATTTTGGAACAGATGTGATTAAGGATTGAATGGTGAGGGGCAGGGAAGGGGTAAACTTTTTCTCCAAAAGAAGTAGCAAATTTTTTGAAATGACAGAAATTTTCTTGAGACGAAACTAGATCTGGATGCCCGATAGGACCATCATGGTTATCCCTACATAATGCAAACAATATACCTCTTTCTACGGACAATTCCAGAGAATATGCTCTTGATTACTGCCACCACAAGGGCAATGTGGGCTAAGTTTGATTTTAAATTTATGTAACTTGGCATTAAACGCACCGTGTCCGGTGATGAATTGTAAGCTAATAAAACTGGAAAATAAATACTTAAAAATATTTATTTATATTCGACAAAAAGTATGACTGTTTCGAATAAACCTGCCCGTAGTTTAAGTTTTGATTTTGATTTTTTTAGTGATTAATGGCTTTGAAACAAAAAGACGTGTAGAAATGAAAACAAATATCATTGCCCATCAGTTTTGGGTAACGTACAGATACTGTATTGTAATATATTATTTTTTAAAAGTGTATATATCGATAAATATCAGGGCTGTGGAGTCGTGTAAAAAAAAGACGACTCCGACTCCAGCATTAAAATAATTAACGACTCCGACTCCGAGGAAATTTTTAATTTTTTTCATTTTAACTTATATATGAGGAGCTTGGGATCAAAGACGCCCAAATCCAGTTTTTATAAAAAATGAGATATCGTTATAATAGTTGAGTACTGATTCAAAAGAACAGAATTTTTCAACGTCGGTAAAAACGTAGTTTTCATCCAATTAAGTATAAGACATTATGGACAAAACTGTTTTTATAAGATAATTGTGTTTTTGTCTGTTCATGTAAAAGTGGATCCGGTCATTTTTGATCCCAAGCTCCTCATATACCATCAGATCATCTGTAGTCAGCCAAGCATGAAATGGCAACACTTTGTAATATTTTGTTTGAATACATTTCATTAAAAATATTTTTCAAAAAAAAATTTACGACTCCGACTCCGGTCAAAATACCGCGACTCCGACTCCCACCGGCTCCACAGCCCTGATAAAAATTATAAGCAATAAATGATTGCACGAAGAAATGCGCGTAATAAAATAAATAAAAATGTTCACTAAAACGTTTGTTTATTTTTTTTTATTTTAAAAGTAGCATTGCAAAACGAATGCCGTATAAGGGCCGTTTTTCCATACATCGGCAAAGTTTGTTCATGCGCGTTATGACCGATCGTAAAGAACAAGCCCTGCGAGACTAAATTGTCGAATATGCGAACCGATCTCGCTAGCCAAACTGCAGTTGTTCTACGTGAGATATTTTTCAAAGGATTAGTTAGCTATTTTCGAGTTAATTCTTTGTTAAATAAGATTTTCATTTCTATTAAAAAATATAATATTAAAACCACAAAAATGCTATGAAAATAATGTGTGAGAAATCGATATTTTTGTCTAACCAAATACATTTTTTACTGTACATAATCTTTTTTAATATAACTTTTTTACTGATAATAAGTATTCAAAATGTATACAAGATTCGGTAGTTTTTAAGCAATATAAACTATAGTGTAGTTACGTACCAATATTATTAGCATACAAAAAATGTGAACAAAACTCTTTTATAAGCCATTCGCATTACCCAAATCAAACGCTTTTATGTGAATCAATATAGCCTTCCAGCGGTGATTCACCTTGCTTCACGATACGTGACAAGTGTAAAAGCTCTCCCGACTTTCGGTCGAAAGCATTCCCGCGGGAACCCCCATCCGTTCTCTTCCGGCGACTTTATGATCTCACCTCGGTGATTTTGAATTGTAATTCTGGAAGACGTCATCATGCCTAAGCGTAAAGTGGTGGGTTTTCTAAAACTGGAGAAATACTTGAGTTGATCTTTCGTGTGTGAGAGGTGCACATTTGAGTATACATTTTTAGTCAAAATAGTGGATGGCAATATTAATATTTGAAATATTTGAACTCTTTTATTATATCTGTTAAGGATTAATTATTACTTAAACACTATTTAAATGTTTGTTCAACTTTTATTCGAATAACATAATTTTTAAACTTTAATAAATCACTTATCTTATAATCAAAATAATAACGACGTGAGTATCAAGAGGTCTCTACTGGGTCGACGACCGTTCGATTTGAACGTCGATTTTAACTGAAGTTGTAGGAATCAAATGTATCTATTAGTCCGTTGAAAAGTTATTGTTGCATTGAATGTACATATATACAATATAAAGTGCAATTGAATAGGACAATCTTTAATTATGTTATGTCAGGGGCAATCAACATTTCACAGTGGTTAATTTAGCGTATCCATAACATATCAACTGCAATATAAAAATATTTCATTATATTATAATAAGCGGCAAAAATTTTCAACCCATTATACACACTAGCTTACGAGGCGATATAAAATATTGTATTATATAATTTAGATTTTTCATTTATTATACGTAAATTAGCATATTTGTTGAACATTGCAGGTATAGTGATTTTTTTTATTCAAAACCATATAATAAATTTAAAAAAATACATACTTATACACAGCGAATGTTCACATAATAAACATTGTTGCTTAATTTACAGGTGCGAAAAAACTGGTGTTAAAGAGTTGTTTATTTATAGTGAAGCTATTGTAATTATAATATTATTAAATAAAATGGAAACAGGTACTTACCGCCACCTTACTTAAATTTGAATACGAAAACATGTCATTGCAGTTGTAGAACAAGTCTTAACTCTATTCGGACGCTGCGGGTTCAATACCACCCCTCAAGAGCACAAGGGGATGCAAAAGGGTGCAAAGGAGGGGGGAATTTCGCAAGGCCCCGGTCATAAGAGAGTTCCGAGGGAGAATACACGGCAATTTAATTCCGTCCACGTTCTAATAATGACCGTCATAATTCGTTCAAAGTGTCCGGCTGGACCTACCATCCACCCCAGTTTACCCCATCGCAACCCCTCGTTACAGCCAGGCTCCTTTCCGCAACGACAGTTTCCTTTGTATACGTACACAAGTTTTCCATACAGCGAAACTTTTAAGTGTGCGTGCCATGCAATAAAATTCGCCGTCTGTATTGGTATACTCGTATTTGCATGCTGGCGCTGTATTCGGGAGTTGTTGGGCTGTCTTTAGTATTTTGCGCAAGCATGGATTAAAATCTACTGCATACGCAAATTCAAAAGATTATTACGACTATTTCAGTTATAAAAATGCAGCGGAAGCTATCATCGTAAAATGTTTTTAAAATAAATTTAATCATCAAAATTTCGTCCACTTTTTAAAAGTGATCATTCAGTGCTTAGTCAAACACAGCAATATGATAACGCATATTTTTTACCAAACAAATAGTTTTTTTAAATTACATAAATATTTTTTTGTAAATTACAGATTTGTTTTTTTTACGTGGGAAGGTCCCACATAATCATGAAAATAATGTGGGAGTGTATATTTCTATATATTATACAAACTATTCATATTATTGTCAAAGTGGTTAATTATTTTTCTTTTATCTACTACCTCTAAATTTATACATTATATTTAACTTTTCCGGTTCTAAGCTCAAGAAATGCGACCAACAATATCCACAATTTCTTAAATATCTATTTTAATATGGGTTTATAATTAAGGTATTTTTATATCATAGTTTTTTGGACCTTTTGCATTATAAATACGCGATAACGCGATAAGCGATCGTTCGTAAGAAAGCTGGAATAAACTCGTCAGTTGCAATTTCATATGTGTGCTAGGATGACGTCTTTTTTACGCGCAACTTAAAATATGATTATTTATTAAAAAAACCACGGATTTTTATAAAAAAAAATGTATAAGGAATAATGCAGAGAGATATTTTAAAGCCCTTCGACTATTTTGTTTTTGAAATTCATAAGAATAAGGCCAATAATGAGGAAACTACTGGGGTCCCTAAACGACCCCATCGGCAGAGAAGTATTTTTCTAGTCTCCGAGCCGCGAGAGTTAAGATATTAATTAATTAGTTTGGTTTGTCAAATTTTCAGGATTCGATAGTTATTAAGTGAGTTCACATACTTTGTTTCATTTTCATTTTGTGTATAATTTGAATATAAAATTAAATTGAATCGTTTATTTTAATTTTATACGAAACTATAATACATTCTAACGTTGTATTTTTATTTTTTTCAGGTAAGCAAAAATCTTCACAAATTGTCGCAATCTCAACTAAGATTATGGACATGATACGAAGTCCCCCGTATTAGAGCTTAAAACGTTTTACACAATCAAGATAAAAAAGGTATGTTGTTTATTATGTTAAAATTAACAGAAAAAAATATGCGTTAAACGAAAGATTGTCTGGATATTATCTCTTCGGTGATATGTAAGTTCCAATATACTGGTCCAATGTTAGAATACGTGTTTTGTATAATATATTATTAAGTTTCAATTTATATCGTTTACAGAAATCAATATAAATGATTGTAATCAATAAGTATGGTTATTGATAATAAGTGAAACTCGATAAAATGAACGATAATGAAATATAAGCTGAGAAAAATCCTTTTGCAAAGTAAGCATGCGTTGAAACGCGATCGCGTAAAATAAAACTGCATCAAAGTGCAAATTGCACTCTACGTAATTGAAGTGAGCTGGTTATAAAAGTTAATCACTCGAACCAATCAGTTTTATTGGATTTTTCGAAAAAGGTATCTACCTGCCTAATGAGGCACCGGTCAATCAATAGTAATAGTATTTTGCAGTGACGCTAAAACTCTGTTTCTTTAATTACAATAAACTATATTATTTTCTTTAACGGTTTTACTAGATATTTATCTAAGGAACTATTTTTGACCAATGGTTGTACGTATAATCATAAAAACCATTTGTTCGGAAATAATAACATTGTTTTACTCTCTAAGCTCATTGATGCGATATGATATATATCGACTGTTTAACCCACAGTTTTTTCAAAACAGGTTTTTTTCGAAAACCTCAATGTATCAAACTTGATACACGTTTACTTAAAAGGATGCAAGCTGCAAAAGCCGAATTAGTATCTTAATTTAACTTTTATGTTTGAAAAAGATGACCTTGTAAAAAAATAAAACCAAGAAAAAAGACGGAAATAAAGGTTTTTCCTAGACAATTTCTGTAATAAATATTAGATTATGTCAATTCAACATCACTTTAGAAGTCTCCTTGCACTTCAAGGTTGTGCATAATTCATAATTTGCATATGGCCCAAAATCATCAAAACACGTTTTTTGCGCCTCCTGTAAAATTTGATATGTGTGGGTTACGTCCTTTTTCTTTTCCACTGTCGATATATAAGTGAAAACAATGCATTTACATTTTAAGCATTAAAAAGTCGTGGGTTAACAATACATTTTATTTTGCATTTAAAACTTATTATTGATGAAATTCATATACATCTATTCATTAATTTATTGTTCTATAAATAATAATAATTATTACTATTTGAAACTCGCATTTATCAAAATATAGAGTAAAGCAAAACAATAAACGTCAAAATAATAATATATATAAATAATAATATAAAGGTTCTGGGGCAAAGTTTGGCTTACGCTGTATAACATTCAAAAATATCGAACGACCTCCGTGGCCTTAGCATTCCTATCAAGATTAACGATTATTGCTCCAAAATGTGGTCAATTACTGGAAAAGTAAACTAAAGTTACACGACGATAAAGTGGGGAATGTAATATATCAACATATATATTTCGTCGCGGTATCACGATTGACCAAATAAAGATACACAGGGTCCCAACAAGCAACATCTGATATCGAAGATCCGATTTCAAAATACGCTCCTTTCTTTTGTTTTGTTTTTTTTTGCACCTGTGATAATTTTAAATGATTATTTTCACTTTAAATTATACCATAATGAATAGTTACTTTGTTTTGCTGATTGGGTCTGATCAATGATCTCAAAAAAAAAATTGAAACAATTTTCATTAAACTATCTTCAAAAATAAAATAAAATAATAAAAACACCTTAATTTAATTCACTAGAAAATTGTTTAGATTCTAAAGTAACTATTCCTTCTTATAATTTATCTTATAAAGTATCTAAATACCATAATTTTTACAGTTATAGTTAATCACTTTTAAGGTGTTTTTTTTTTTTAGTTATAGTTAAGTTCAAAAATTGTTAGGCATACCTATATAGACAATTTATAAGCCAATAAAAATATAATCACAATTCACAACCACACCGGTAGATACTAGCTGCTAATATGAATACTTTTTAAAGCAAGGTTCAAGTTTTTTATGGCAATATGTTTACAATACTAATTTTCGAAATGCAATACCATACATATTTTATGTATAAATTTTCACTTTAAATGTATGTGAGTACTTTTCACTTTAACGAATATTCAGATTCAACATTCTACTGCCATTTTAATTAGGATATATTTGCGCTCCAATCTTTATTCATACGAAAATCACTCAGATGCAATGGCAAGCGAAGACGACCATTCCGAAGCAGGAGAGAAAACCTCCGAGACGTCCGAGGAAAATTATGATAATGGCCCGTGAAACGAGTCGGCGGGAGAAGGACGGAGCGAGTCTCGTGTTAATGGGCGGAAAGAGGTGAAGCTCGATTTTCCTCGAAATGTATCGCCGAGCCATCGGAGTTTAGCCGCCCACCGGAGTCACCCGCCCTCGGCGCTAAGAGATTAGGTCCCGCAGACGGTTTACGGCGGCACTGGTCTCCCGATCTATGCGAACGTCGCCTTAAAGCCTTGTTTATTACTTTTTGTGAGGGTTTGAATCGGTAATTATCAGCTGCAGTTGAGATTATACTGGGGCAGAGTAGAGTAGAGTATTTTTGTTTGCAAATAATACGCGTAACACAAACATGTTAGTTTTATGCGCGCACTGAATACCACATACAAAATTTTACGACAGCGTTGAACAATACATTTTTTATGTAGCTGACTAAGTTCTTCTTTGCTTTGATAATAAAGTAAATGACAATGAGCTATTAGGACGTTTAACACTCCTTATTTTTGTAAAGACGAAAGTGTAAGTGTGTGTTTTTAAATATCAAATGTTTGAATTTATTAATATTTTATACAAAATACTAATGCACAAAAATGGCTGTCACATTGGTTAGATATGGCATCGCGTAGAGCTGTCAATTCCACATACACTTTTAAGTATGCAAATTTTTAACGAATTAAAATCCAGTTTATTACAAAAGTGACAGTTTACATAGTACCATATAGCAAACACGGCAGTTTTTAAACATATTTCACAAAACAATGTCAAGTTTATTAAAATTAGGATTTGTTATTGATTTGCCAACTTTTTAGGATGAATAAAACTGCAACCCTTATTTCATATTTGTAGTTTTAAAAAATATTAATTTTAACTGAAGTCGCAAGTCAGAGTAGATTACTTAGCTTTTCGGTAATTTTGCTGTACCTATGTATATATACTATTTTTTTGAAGCAATCAAAATTAAATTGGATCTAAGTATGTACAAGAAAATATTGGACCGATTTTTTTCGCAGGTGGTATGGTATGTTTGTCTGAATTATGAACTATTTTGGAACGTTGTTTGAATGCAGTGTAGCATCTTATTTACTTCTCTAAGTATGAGATTGTCCGAAGCACTTCGCAAATCTAATACAAATAGATGCTCTAACTTCATTGAATTGACTTCTCTTGTTTGGCGTGTATTGGGAATTCTTGTGACGTTTGGTCTGTCAACGTGTTTTCAAACACGTCTGAAAGCTGAACGTGTCAACCATGTAGCATTTCAATTATTATTGATCATAGTTGTATTGGTCATAGTTTAATTTGAATATATTTTGCTGACGTTTAATTAATTTGTATAATTGATCATATTTAAGTTGTTAAGTATACTTCGTACCTCAGTGAAAAGAGAAATTGATTGATATCATGTAAATTTTAAATTGGCAGAATTATACTACACTATTTTAATAATCAATTCAATTTTTTTGATGTTGTATTTAAGGATAACTCTTAAAAAAAAAAATTGAATGTTTGAATCTAATAAACTCATAAATAAGTGTAGTTGCATTTGATTTCAAATAAACTCAAAAAATTGTTATGTTTTATAGTGTAAATAAGAAAACGCTCACAATAAATTTTATGCTAAAAATAAATATCAACATATTCTAAATTCTAACAGCATATTATTGTATCATATGTATATACAAATGATCTCAAAAACATATTATATTTAATAAGACCTTTCCTTGATCTTCAACTTAGAAGAAGGGGTGTGTTGGAGGAGGCTTGCGCGAGCCCTTTGTTATTTTTTACTAAATCCGACGAGCCCCTTGTTAATTTTAGAGAAAACGATATTCTGAGATCAAATTATTATATAAATGCAATGTCTACGACAGCTTCAGTATACATAGTAGTACATTTTTAGCCATTTACATTACTTACTTTACAGTAAATTGCATATTGTTACATATAATAAGTGTTTTAAGTAACAATCAATTGCTTATTTAAGTATTGAATAATATTACATATGATCGATTCAAAAAATCATTCCATCCCCAAAACACCGAGAAGTGCTTTGAGATTAAGCGAGCCCCCTTGTTAACGTATTGGCAGCCCACCGCTGAAAATAATAATACATATCTCCAAATCTTGTCATATTTCTTGTACCAATTGTTATATTTACTTTGTCATTATTATTACTTAAATTTATACAAAAACCATTCTTAAATATGTTTCTAATTGAACTGTATTTTTTTAACATGAGTAAATAGTAATCACGAGGGCCCCTCCATCGCACCTTGGCTTTATACCGGTGACGTCTTTTCGACCGTGGTCTCGTAATTTACAACTGTGTGTAACTTAATTAAAAGTGAACCTGCATGTTCCTGCTGCTGTTTAGTTTGGTGCATATCTTTAAAGCATCTGAATTGAATGCATTTTGGTTCAAGAGACACCGGACGTATTTACCGCATAGGACGATAGGTGATTGAAAGTCGTTTTATTTTGCGCGGATCAATATTTTTTTTTGGCCAGCAGTTTTCTATACTTATTCGTACATTGATCATTGAAATTGGAGAGGTCATTAAAGACTCAATGAATTTTACATGATTTACGTACTGATAATTTTCAATTGGAAGAAGAACTTATTTTTTCTTTTAAAGTAACTCAATATGCATTATTCTAGAATTTATATTAAATAAGCAACCTAAGATATTTTGAGTAATGATCATATGGTTCCATTAGAGGTAAAGTGAGGCAAGTGGTGTTTTATATTTAAAAAAAGGCGTTGAAATATTCCACACGTCTTTAAGTATCGTAAAATTAAAGTAACCTCAGTTAATACACATCGTAATAGTGTTATCTCCGTAAAATAAAAATATGCATTCCACCAAGTGTCCGCATGTCACCCGCTGTGGTTTAGTTGATTAGAGCTTACTCTACCGACCAGGTGGATTTGGGCTCAATTCCCGGCAATTTCAATAGTGAAATTTAGATTTTTCAATTTAAATTTGTGACCTAAGACGTGGATGTTTATAATGTCAATTTACCTCGAGCTTATCTCGAGTGACTTACAATAAAATTCTATTCGAGTATTTCTCGGGTGATCTTAGAACCTTAAAATTTTTGGCGCATTGGAATTAATGAGCTGTAATAAAAAAAAACTCCCAATAAAGATGTACAAGTCCAAGAAAAAAGTTTTACTATTTTAGTAGTTGACTCACTTCTTCTCTATGGGGCCCATATTATAATTTTATTATATCAGCTAACCACCCGCGTATTTATCATTATTTATTCATGTACAAACATTTTAATATCAATAAATTTTAAATGGTATTTGTATAATTAGTTTTAACGAATTTTTAAAACATACATTCCTACAACATAGGGCTATTCTGTGAATGTACAATTAATCTTGGTTAAAAATATTATTAAATTTCCCAATCGCTTTGACACTATTTCTTACAGGAATACTGTTTAAGTTTTTAGATTTGTGAGTGATTCAACCGCTCGTTATCAAAATTGACGTATTAGTGGTTTAGAATTCTCCTGCTATTTCATACCATGTATTAGATGTCACAATATACGATAGATGTCCACAGCAAGTCCCGCAAATTCAAACCTTCGGTCAACAGAAACCGCCTAAAGCCGCTGTGTGAGACACTCCTCTTATAGATAATTGATAATTAGTATGCAGCAGGGTTGTCTTGGTGCCAATCACCCGCCCAACCCACTCTCTTGAATCCAGACACTGTCCACCCTTTGTCCACCTTTTGGTGACAGTTCTCCACAGGTTCTGTCTTGATGCGCCATCGCCTTGAAAATGCGGTGAGGTATAACACTCGTAAACCACGTTTATGTAATAATTCAATATGAGTAAAGAGGAATGGTGGTTTTGGATATCGTATATTATTCCAACCTGATGCACAGTGAAACATAATAGGATTAAAATAAGTTCTAGCACAATCATTAATTAATAAAATATTGCAAAATACTTTGTACCTTAATATGCATTTAAATTATCTCGATATGTTTTCAAATACATATATTTTTTCATTGAAGGTCTGTATAGAAAAATTTTCTAATACAGTAAATTTCGAATAAATAAGCTCTCAAACACGTGATGAATTCAAATTCACAATAAAATAGGAACAGTAACAATAATGTATAATCAAATGTTAAATTGTAGGTTTTATTTAATATATTTAGAATATGTCGTCATATACTAAAAAAAACTTGATTAATATATTTTTTGTAAATTAACCAAGATAGTATTTTTGGTGAAATGAAATCACTTTGAATGATAGGATTAATATAACAGCCGCCAATCATTAGGGAAAAAATTGTTCCAGAACATGTCCTGGAACACAAAATTCACGAGTTCGCATCATATCGTGGAACATTTCAAGTGACCCGAGATAGGTTCCCATATCCACGGTCTAGGAGCGAGCCCATACTGAACATGCGATTCACGCGCAGCTGTAGACAAACTGTCATTTTATTATATTTCATTATAAAGATTCATATTTCATCAATATTTAATATATTTCGAGAATATATACGTAGACATCCACTGATCATCATAAACTCATTTCAGAGATTTATTTTAGACTTTAAAATGTCTCCTTATGGTGACAGCTATCAAAATAAATGCCTTTGCATAAGTTATATGTTATATTACTGGCTTATAGTACATTGTCTATGGTGTATAAGCCGTCGTCATGGATCATTAAATAATTGTATTTTCATTGGAGGAAGCTTATAAATATTATTAATTAACTTTATGTGCATTGTTACCGTCCAATAAAATCAAATAGCGTTCGTTCGGACGCAACGCTGACCAACCTAACCTCAACGGGTGACGTTTCTGTGACTCTTCGTGTGTTCGAGAAAATGTTCAGGGACATTGTTCCCGACACCGTAACGTAGATGTTCTGGATCATTTGTTCCCAGGTGAATGGCCAGCATTACTATGTAAACTATGCAAATGATAATGTGTTGACGCTTTCAGTGGCCAGTCTTAACGAGGTGGTTTTGTCATTTCAGGACTATCTTAGAAATGGACTTATATATGGTGTCTTCTTCGTACTTAAGTTATTACTGTAATCTTTGAGCTATCACTGTTCTATAAATTAAATTAAATAACGTCGTATTACTGTTTTATACATACATATTTATAAAATAGTCCTTAATTACAAAGAAAATAATCCATTCATAATAATAGTGTACATTTTTTATTTACCTTTATATTATTACTATTTTTCATACTTAAAATTTCAAGTATCTGAACATTGAATAACTTGATTTCGGACGCAAATAACTATTTTTTTAACAGTAGTATATTAGTGAAAAAGGTAGTAGAAAGTAAAAATATCATTATTTTGTTATTTATATTTAGTAATATAGCTGAAAAAAATATTATATTATATTGAAATGCACTGATTTTTTAAATTTTATATTGAGAGATTTCTATAGACAAAACCTACGTATAGTGACGCACTATTTGTTTTAAAATATATGGTCGCATATAATTTTTAAATTCAACATTATTGAATCTTTTAGATTTGTTAAAAAAAAAACACTTATTAGTAGTATTTTGTTTGATTATTATCTCACACTGCCGCATCAAATCTCTTATAATTACACCGATGGTATTATTTAATGGCAATGTTTTTTCGTATACCAAAATGGGACGTTCAGAATTGTATGGGGTGTGTGCGAGGTGAATGATGGGTGGTGGTGGGTGGCTGTTTGAAGACAGTGGCGGTAGGCAACGTCCGTCGCATCGCAATTGGCTCTAATCAAGAGCCCGCGGATTGTTCTAGGGCCGCGTGTGGGTACGCCGTCGGTGCTCGCCGTCCGCGGCCTGTGTAGTGGTATCTCCGCATACCGCACCGAATACGTTATCAAGTCGTGAAAATCAGTTTTGCACTGCTCCTGGCCACAGGATCACGGACAATGACATGTACACTGAGGTACATTTAAAGCATTATTTGTTTTGGTCTTAATGTCGATATATTTTTGATATTTTCTAATATATTACGCATACTAGGAATATACTGCGATGTTATAAGAAGCTTAGAAAACAATAAATGCAATCAGCTTAATAAGGTTAAAAAAACATCTCAAAGTATTGAGTTTTATAGATAGCTTTTTCACAAATTCAATTAATGCAATCAACTTCCTTTGCGTTAAGAAAATATGTATTATTATACAATAAAATGATAAATCTTTAATCCAATAAATTGCTGTGGCGGTCCATTTATTGTAGCAGGGTTTCCCATTTTTTTTCTGCCAGATAACACTAAGTCTATTTTATTGGCTGGGAAAATCGTAATAGGAAACATATGTTCATATAACACAAGTAATTATTTTTAAGATAAGTTACATAAAAATATGAGTAAAGAAAGTTCTCAAAAAATTTTTGGCTTCAACTAGATCTCAATCTTTAACTCTTATTCAAATTCCGTGGAACACCTGTGTTTCGCGAAACCATTTTAAAAATAAGTAGGAAATCTGAAATTTGTGTATTATGATAAAACTCTGATTAGAATTTTAAGAAATCGATGGATCTATTGAGACGTTCTGATGGCCAGTAAAACAATTTCGCTTAATAATTGAACGTATTATAGAAATGTAATATTTATTATTAACTTGTAAGTCAACAGATTGTATTTATAATAATACATTATTGAATGTTTTAAATAAGGATTGTATTTTAGTAAAGTGCAAGTATTTGTGAGAATTTTATCAGTTATAATAAAATGAGGAAATTGAATGAAGTAAAACACACAATTATGAATTTATTCAGCAATACTGACACACAAACAGATTAAAAGAATATTTAACTGTTTAATAATCTTTTATTGTTGAAGTAATAAAAGTCCCAAAATAAAATGAAGGAATCTATGCTTAATTTGTATGTTTTCAAGTTTTTTTTGTCTTTATTAAACCAGTGTCTACGACTGTGATGTACCAATTAAGCGTATTGCTATGCGGCTAGCAGCTTCGTTCCTCTGTTCCAGTCGCAACTTCTTCTTTGATTGTCACGTGATAAATTAGTGAACAACTATGTACCTTACGTTTTACACACAGTGAATTTAAATTCGACTAACTTCAAAAAGAAAAATGCTTTTTTCTTACTATTTTCCGATTCAAAAAAACTTCACTACCTGTCTGGAGACTTTTTACAATTTAATTTACTCTATAACACCTTTTTATGTATTTCAACTATGATGTTTTTTTATCATGTCTTATTTTTTACAATTTATAAACTAAATATATATGTAGTATGAAAATTATAAACTTTTTCAACCATAATATTCCATTTCCATATTAGTTATAACATTTCATAATGTAACTGTTTATTCCATTCAGAATAATTCGAATTTCTATTACTATCAATTAATAATGAAATGACATTACATTAAAAAAAAGATAACTGATAATAATCTATATATTTTACATATTATATGGACAGATTCATTTAGCTATACTATTATTAAATTATGTAAATTTACTCTTAAATGCACGTGTGCGTTGTAAATTAATACAAAAAATTAAATGAAAAAAGTGATTAAAAACATAGAAGGCTATTCTAATTATCATCATTATTATTTTTAACGTAAAATTCAATATCACAATAAAACTGAAATTACAATAAGGTTGTACGAGTTATATGGAAAGAATTGTATTTGTTTCAATTTTCTTTCAAGTAGTTTTATTGCATTATAAAGCGGGACAATTTAAAAGGAATTTTAATAGAGCGTCCTGTACAATAAATCTACTGGAAAATATCTGCCTGTAATCTCTTCGAATAATCCATTCGTATTTGCAAAGATAAGAAAACAAATAAAACACGTTATTTTATGTTGAAATTGCTTAGAATCCAATACGTTCGTTTGGTCAAACATACATAGATTACGGCGTAATTATAGTACGAGTTACCGCATGTAGTATGTGCTACAGTGATAGAAAACTAAAAGATTGCAAAAACCCGAAATTTTTTGTTTAATTTTATTTAAAAAAAAAAATGAATATACTTTACAATTATATATAGGAGTCGGTAAGATTTCATTTTTAATGTTGTCTCCTGATATGAATCTAGCAATTAAGCAGTAGTTGTTAAACAAGAATAGGTTGTGTATAAGTTGTTTAACCCTTAGGCTTCGATGAGGGTTTGTATATGAGAATAGAAATCCGAGAAAAAAAATATTGTATTATATTTGAAAGACTAGTTTTAAAATTGAATCGGCGGGATGCAATTTTAACATCATATTTTATTTAGATTACAAATCTATTAATCTATACATTTTTTCTTATTGGAATGCAAACTCAAAAACACTGCGAGTTACCAATTATGACAGATCACATAAAAAAATAAAATTGATTTGTGGATGAAAGTATTTTCACAACAAACTATTTTTCTTTCATATATATGCATGCACAGATGGTAATTTTCCTTCACCTGTATGATGGAATTATCATTCAATTTTGAATTAAGTTGGTAGATTTCCATTTCGATAGAGTAAAAAAAATTCTGGCCATACAGAGGTTTTATAAGGTTTCTATGACATTATTTTTGTTATTTTCAACGAAATTTACCCACAGATATTTCTAATTTGAATAGATTTTAAGTGCAAGAAATAGTTAAGCATCACTGTTCAACGACACATTGAAATCACACATCCCAGTAAAAACGTATTTTTAAAGAAAATATATTTTAGTTATGTACATATTTAGATAAAACATTTTTATACATATACGGTTTTGGTGTTAGACAATAATATTTACGCACCATTTTTTATGATGATTTTATAGGATATTTTTAGTGGAATTCATAATCGCTCAACTTCTAGTAATCGACCATAAAATAGCACGCATCTTATACTATATTTTCCAAACGGTAGTCAAACAAGTTGTCACCGTTTTATCTTTATTGCCGCTGCTTTACTTTATAGGCCCGTATTAAACACGTTATAAAATGTTTCATTATAAAAAATAAAATATACGACTACAATAAAAAATTACATAACCTTGCACGCTAAAAATATCGATTATTCTACCGTTGGATAAATACAATGTAAAAGAGCCTTAAAGCTGGCCACTAAATATCTGTTCAAATATTTATTAACAAAAACCAACGGAAAAGAACATTTGCATAGTTTTCACACAACAATATTGTTAAAAAAATATTCATTCATAACATTATTAATAAACAAATAAAGCATAAATTTGGTTTATATAATTGATTCTGTAAATACTAGCCATGATAATAACTAAATATTTTTTAACCAAAAACACTTCGTTATCTTCATTTGTGTTAGTAAAAGCCTGAAGATATTGAAAGGTAAAACTCGACGTGCTGGTGAAAAAACTAAAAAATATACAAATATGGGTAAGAAGCCCTTAGTTTTATTTTAATGTTTGTAGTACATAGTGTCGTTTAAAAGAAAAATATTTTTTTTATTTGTTTTGTTAACTTTTAGTAACTATTTTTAATGGTAGATTTACAGCCAAAACTGTATTAAGTTTTTTAAAAAATAGCAAAGTATTAAGTCATGCATTTTTTTTAAAAGAGTTGATAACTTTATAGGAAAGGCCTTAAGCTGCACTTGAACTATTATAAATTAATATACATTATCAAGCCAATGACATATTAAATGAACAAATAATTATAAATCCACCACCGCTACTAAAGCCTCTAATGTGACTAATAATAAAATCGGTTTAATTTAAACTATTTTACCTTGAATAATCCCATATTTTTTCATATTTCTTAGAAACAATAAAATCATATGTAATAAATGAAATACTATTATTTGTAATATAAATTATGATATTTGAGTAAATAACAGGATATATTGTGTACCTCTTCAAAGACAGTATATGGGTAAATGTAGGTTTAAGCATGGTTATGATAAAATCATACGCCGAAATAGCTATCAACGAACAAATAAATGCAGAACTTTATGCTTAGTTATTTTTTTTTACCTTATTACATTGGAGTTTTATCATATTAATTATTCCAATTCAATCAACAAAACTCTACTCTTACCTAAATAAAATAATACATATAAGTATATGGTTAGCTTGTTAAGGAACATCCCTTGTTTCTTATTTCTATATACTTCCACATACAAAAGGTCAGCGCACATTATCATGCAGGAGACAAAAGTGCAAGCGCATATTGGACGCATGCCTGACGCACCGGATCGCGTAAGTACGCGACGCAGCGATCCTGTGAGACAAAGGGTTCTCGCTTCGGCCGCTCAGTAACCTCACCTTTGATCCCATCGGATCCCTTTTCATTCTTTTCGCATCCCTTTTTACGCGGACAGATGCTACCAAGCAGTCTGTCCAATTATTTCGAGATCGATAAACGCATTTTGTTAATCTTATTCTCTCAATATCATATAATTATATTGTTGCTTGTATTTTGCATATTATTTAGTGCTAGAGATTTAAAATTTAATTAATACTCGAATACATTGAGCTTATCCTTAATATTCAATAAAATGTAACATTTTTTTTTACAATAAATAAATATATATTACACCATATGGTCATCCATGAGAATGATTCACAAGATGACCAGCGATGTACTATATGTTGATAATCTACGAATCATCAACAGTTTCTGCCAGGGATGTGGAGTCGGTCGTGAAAAATGAGCGGCTCGATTTTTTTTGAAAAATATATTTATTTAATGATGTGTATTTAAACAAAATAGTCAAAATTGTTAACATTTCATGCTTGGCTGACTAAAGGTGATCTGATGGTCTACATTTATATAAGTTAAAATGAAATTATTAAAAAAAATCCTTGGAGTCGGAGTCGTTAATTATTTTAAAGCTGGAGTTGGAGTCGTCTTTTTTTCACGTGACTCCACAGCCCTGGTTTCTGCTAACGATGTGTCAGTTTTTTTTTCCAAATCGTGTTAATTATTTTCCTTCGTGTTTGAAAAAATAATAAGTTTATAAACTTTTATATTCACATATTTTTAATCCCAATACTAGAGTTTCCCAAACTATGTTCCACGAAAAACTCGTGTAAACAAAATTTGAAATAGTTTTATACGCTGCAACACATTTGAAAATCTTGCCTCACTTAAATAATCAACTTCATTTTGAAAGGCGAGTGATGGTCGATGTCTACTGATTTTTATGTCCTTGGGTATCTAGGTACGCCAATATTTGTATGTGATGATTAAAAATGAATTTCTATACAAATAATAAGAGTTTTAAAAATATTTTTTTTTACTGCTATGAATTACCTAACCTAAAGAGTAAAGTGTTCTGTTAACATTACTATTAGAAAAAGTTTGGGAAACCTTGCCCTGTACAATAAATAACTGTATTTTTAAATGCGGCATATTTTAAGATATTGAAATAAAGAATAATTTTATTCTAGTGTCTGAAAGTATCTACTCTTTGTTGCATTTTATACATTTTTTGTCTTATTCTTTCGTGATACAATTAATTTTTAAAAAAGTTATTTCGGATGGATTTACATATGTTAGTAAGTAAAGTTCACTGCTGCCTATCACAAAGCATGGATAGTGTGTACAATTAAATAACTTCAAATGTTGTATTGAAACTTACTACGCGATCTTTGTCTAAATTATCCAATGCAGACGTTGGAGTTTGAGTCTCAAAATACTTGTATGCAACTAATATAAAAGTTTATATCATGAATGATGTTAATTATTTGTAGTGACAGTTTTAAATATCCATGTCGCGGTTTTCGAATATTCAATACATGTGATATTATATAATAATAATTGTATTTACATAATTATTTTGATATACATGTATTACCAGCTTCGTTCAAAATTTGGATACTTGCGGTATGAAAAAGCCTATAGCTCAATTGAAAATATCTGCAAAGTGAGTATAATCCAGAGAGTATTTTAATATACATCTCTTCGTGCACCAGCTTACATTTAGCAATACCTGCGTAGTGTATCGGAGACTTTTTCTGCGAATCGTTGACAAGTGCTGCAAGGATGTGCAAAAACAATGTTATAATCTGCCTTTAAATACCTGTCACGTAAAAAAGAAAAGTTCTCACAAATTACGAATTTTACAACGTCGTTAAAACCAACGCTCACCGATGGCAAGACATATTTTTTTTTAGTGTTTATGAATAGTTAAGCAATATTTTACTTGACGTCATTTGATCAAACATATTTAACCGCGAAAATATGGCACTATTATTATATTTTAATACAAAGTTGTAACATTTAAGTTTTTTATTAATTTTTGATATTATCGGTGATCATCACACTGCGGTTAAAAATAAAAGTTAATTAATGATTTGAAAGTTTACGAATTCAACTGAGCCATGTACACTTTAAAAGCAATTTGACTGTAGGTCAACAAGGTGACAAATTTGGGGATCCCAATCGAATATTCGTTATTCGAATATATTCGGCCCCTTTTCAACTAACAGATATTCGAATATTAGGGAAGCTATCGAATAGTATTCATAATATTTTGTAAAAAATATATAAATATTTTTTAATGACTCAAATTCACATCGCAATTTCTGCAGATTTCAAGAATGGTAATTTTAATTTTAATTTTCTTCAATCTACTTAAGCAAGCAGTCAATATTTTTATCACAATATTTAATATTGTGAAAGAAATGCGTCGTTAGCTTGATCATACAATGGATTATATTTTTTTGTGAAATGCAAAATAAATCATTTCAATTAAATCTTTAAATAACTAGAAAAGGCCTCTTGTAAAATACAATTTCAAATGAAATAATATTTGTTTGATTATCATATTTTTTATACATTATTTAAGGCATCATTTTAATATATTTTATATGCAATTTTTTCATGTACATTTATAATTATTCAAATCAAATTTTTAGTATTACTTTAATACTTCAGGGAATATTCGAATAGCTTAAGTTTTACTATTAGATTTTGGAATAGTTGGCATACCAAGACCAATCTACAAAATCTCTCTTCTGAGATAAATACCTTTCAAATTGTATACGTGAATAAAAAATGACGTATTGATAAACAGATATTAAGTAATTACTTATTTCATATTGTCTATTTACCATTTGCTTAACTGATGAAACTGATGCATTTTAAATAAGAATATGTTGGTTAGTTTTTGTTACAAAATATTTAAAAAAGATGTTGGTTGGTTTTTACAATGAAGGATGACACTTACCACGCGTAACATCATTTTCTTCCTAGCAAATTGACCCTTGTGGGGACTACATTAAATCACTTCTTCATATTTTAAAATATGAGGGTTGATTTCTTGTTGCATAACACCGTCAAATTGTTGTGTTTTTTTCTATTGATATTTGAACACAAGAAAGAGTTAAATATGCATTATTATCACAGTATTACAATTTGAGAATTATTTTGTTTTGATTTCTGGGTGCACAAGTATATTTTTTACTTTAAATAAGTACGCCTCTGACCAGATACCTCGCATCATTGCACAATGAATGCGGTCGCATATTGTGCACGGACGTCCAAGATGGCCAGCAAGCCATTTTGGTGACAAATAAATCAACATGCGCTTTCATGCGACTAAATTCAAAGCGTTTTCATTATGAATAATGTTTTGTATCGTCGCTTATACTCTATCAGCCGAAAGAATCATTTGGCAGGCTGAATTTACGATGCCATTCCTTGCCATTTATTATTGATAGAAAGTCACAGTAGAGTTACTTGACAAGTATTTAATGTGCTAAAAAGAATAGTATCATTGGTTGTGTAATATATACTATTTACGAACAGTAATTTACTATACTGTCTGTTTGAAATCAGTCAGTAACAAACCTTTTATCGTCAGTATAAACGTCACAATTTAAGTTTGAAATCTCAACAATATTTATATTCAGTAGTCTATGCATATATTGACTAGTAGTTTTAGTTGAAGCTTACATTATTTAAAGTACAGACTTTTTGACTAGCTTATGAATAAATTTAATTGTACACGTATAACGTTAGTTAGAGTTGAAATAACATGATGGCTTAGTTTATCTAAGTATACTAGTCAAAGTAAAAATTACATAACGGATTGAGTTACGTTAAGTAAGGTAAGGTATGTTCAAAAGAGACATGCGAAATAGGGCGAGAATGACAACAAGACGTTAAAATTTGTATAGTTATGTGAAGTGATATTAAAACACAACAGTTGCATGATTACGCACATACAGCAGTAAAGAGTACAAGACTATTTTTAGGGTTGTGATTTATTTTTATTTATGTACACATTAATAAGTTATAGTGTTTAATTTTTCTCTTCTGTACACTGTAACTGGATAAAATTGGCAATGGATATTGACGAGTGAATTTATTTATTGAAATAGTGTATACTTTAACTGTCACGTATACATGCTTTGTCAGTAAGGCTTTTGTGTTTAAAATTATTGACCCATTGAATATAATATATTAATGAAGATTTATTAATTGTATCGTAAAAAGCTCACAAATAACTTTGTGGTCGCTACTTTTCGTTTTTGCTATTATGCATATCTGTTTATTTATTGTCGTCTTTTTTAACTTGTGCGCGTACACCAGTTGACAGAAAACAAATGAACCTCACAATATTTAAAACATTATTATATTACAATAAAACTCTCTCAGATAATGCTTTTCTGTTGTGAGCCAAAGATACATTCGCAGTTCATCCAGATCCTTCTATCTCGAATAAAATCTATTGTGGGGAGCTTTAAATTAAGCTTGATCGTGCGCATTCTATGACCAATAAGGCTCTCTCTGTTACCGTGGAGTGGAGGACTCGTATGCGCAGGACTCGCCGTAACAAGGGAAGCATTGCGCACTGCATTTTTTTAATTGGCTCTCGTCCCGTTTCCATATCTTAACGACTGAGGCGTAATCTCTTCGATATAGTGGATCCACTAAAGGAGAGTATACACACCGAGAGTTTTTTAGGGAGACATAAAAACTTACACCACAAGATAGTATTGTAAATTAGAATTTGAACTGCAATAAAATTTTTCAGAACGTCATAAATATTTTGCTGTATGCGTTATCAATGTAAATATAAATGTATAATTTGTTTCGCTTATATCAGGGGCACGCAATATTTTTAAGGTTGGTAGTTTTTAATTTATTTTTTTCTTTTAATTTCATTGTTTATTAGCGATCGACTTCTAATATTAATCCTATAAGAAGTATTGTGGATGTATTTTTTTCAAAATTAAAGTTAAAGGTAAAATATCGTTCAATATCTGCAAAAACCAAAAATTGTTTTAATATTTTGGTTTTTTCTTCATAGATAGGGAAGAAAATAAATAATGTAAACTATCCATGCAGACAGTCGCCTGCTGTTGCCCAGTAGATTAGAGCATGCTCTACGTGTCACGCAGGTCTGGGTTCGGTTCCCGGTCAGATCACAGTGAATTTGAGAATTATTTAATTCAAAGTTGTGATCAAAGATTGGGTGTTTGTGATGTCGATTCACATCATTTCCTCCCCTCCCATCCTTCTGATCCTTTATTAAGTGAGTGTAGCTCACTGCACCAATAGCGATTAGTCAACCACTAATCCTGTTCAAGCCTTATCCTTCATTCCCTACTACTCACTTTGAAAAAAGTGAGGTTGAACAAACAGTTCTTGTAAAAAAAACTTCTGTTGAGATACCTCTATTCGGAGGCCATATGCTCCACATTGGGAGCGGACATGGATACAAAAAAAATCATGCAGATTTTTATGAATTCAAATATAGTTTATTATATTTATAATTAGTGAAATATATGGCGTTGCTTATAATAAGCTATCTTTAAATAATTCGGGTTTTAATATCATCAGCAAGATGATCATTTTTCAAACCAGTTCGATATTTTTATTCAAGAAATTTTATTTAGAAAAATAAATTAACATATAATATATATTTCTTCGTACCAAAAACAGTATTTTAGTGAAGTACTACGGTCAGTGTATCCATAGTTTATTATTGAAATAACTAAATTACTAACGAGGGGCAAAGACCTTTACAAAACTCACCCGTGTATGAATACATTGAAATAAAAAGCCGACAGAAGTCTTCCAGTAATGCTGCAATCTCAATTTTCGTGAACATTTTTTGTAGGCATTCTGTATAATCTCATTATTTGAAGTTTCGATACACTAAATGTATAGAATGAAGTATAATGTCTTTAAAAATGAGATAAAAATGAAATATTGTGTTTCATAATATCGTTTTAATTACAAGAATTTTTCGACTTCCTAAATAAGCCAGTTTTTTTTTCTCAAAAACATTTCAACTCTCTAAGGAATTATTTATTGTATTTTATATACTTATCTTAACTGTTTTAAATATGACATCCTTATTATATTATCCCCAACGTTTTGTATTTAATTAATCTATATTTTATTTCAACCGAGGACTGTTAGTTTGTTTGAAAACATTAGTGTAATTAATTACTCAAAATACACTTAAATAAATAGCAAAAAATTCATTATATATTACATATACTATGATGATTTTAGCTTAAAATATTTTTTAATATTATAATAAATTAAAGCACTTTATGGTACTCTACTTCAAATTATAATCACCAAAAGAATTATAGACGAGTGGTATTGCACTATATATATATAATTTCCTCTAACAGTCAATAATTGTTTTTTTTTCTATTAAAAATTATAAAATCCGTATTTTTATACTTTACTCTAAAATGCATACTTTTGTAATAAATTTAATAGATGACAGAAGTTACCTAAAATTTACAAAGAAAAAATATACATTTAATTGAATGATTCCGAAATGAATATTTACCTCTTTCGTTTGAATATAATATTATTTGACTATACAACTCGAGTGTGTCACGTTTCGCACTATGGAATTGAAATTCCTATTTTCCATATAATGTCCGCCAATGGTGAAAAGCTGATATGTGTTTTCCATTTTATGCTAAATTTATAAGGCAATAACATGGAACAAATATCGCTCGGGTGACAAGTCGAAGATGTTCAGCCTGCAATGTCCTCTCATATGGATCGAATACTCTCGGCTGTGTACCCGTCTCACTCCGTCTTGGCTCTACAAGAACGAGACGCAGATACCTTCGGACGAAGAGCCGTGACCGTCATCCCATTGTGCGATATCGAGATTTAAAATATACTGAATTAAATTTATATCAAGCTAAGAATACATTGTTTTGTTTGACAATATCGACGGCCTACGCCTGTGCATTCTGTGATTAGCTGTGTTTTGTTTTTGATTTAAATAAATCGTGGAACGTATTGAATTTCCGATGACAACAAATTGAGTTCAATAAAATTTATAAAATTGCATCACACATTATTTATATTGTCAACATAGCGACACTCGACATAAATATTATATGTAGTGATATATAAAAAAATGTCGTCAACATCAGCCGGTCTTCAATATTCGTCCATTACTAGTACTAAACAGACTCCATACTTTTGAGTCCAGCTTGTCCTTCGCCATATCACCTAATAGTAATTTTAAACACCCATTACCCTAAAATAAAGCTTTCTTACGGTTATTAACGTAAGCTTTAATCATATAATCTTAAAGTGGAAATAAAATCAATTGTATATAATATTCAAATAAAATTTTCATGATTCAAAGCAGTGGAAGGGAACCTGCGGTATTTTGGCTACTCTGATGCGGCCTTTTGACTTAATCAAAATATTCACTTTTATCAAAAAATCTTATGCAAGCGTTTGGAAAATGATCGTAATCAACCCATTATATGTTCGACAGTCGAAAAAAAAGGGGGGCGGCGTCAACGTTCTCTTTACTACGGCCTTATGTTGAATCAGATCAATTAATATAGTCTTTTGAAATGAAAAGGTTCCCTACCCCTGTTTCCAATTAGGATAAATTATACTCATATTTATTATTAATTACATTATGGGTTTTAACAACGGTGATTTAATTTACCTCGAAAAATCCCATATTGCTTATTGTTTTTCGAAACACTAAAGCCATAGTTAATAATTTTAATGTAATGTAATTAATAATAAATATCAGTTTAATTTTATCCTAATTAATGTTTTAATGAAAAAACTCAGATTGCTTATTCGATCGGCTTACTCAGATCGTTCTTTGAAACACTAGAATCACATTTAATAAGTGTAATATTTTAATTATAACTTGAATTAGGATGTTAGAGTGAATAACTTGATGCGTTGTGTATCTCTTCAGAGCCAGTATATATAGCTGAGCAAAATATAAGTTTTAACATAAATCTGACGATGGCGAAAGCCGAAATAGCTATCAACGCGTAAAAATTATTAAAAACTGTAGAACTAAAATACTTTGATATTTTTAACCTGTTAAGTTGATAAGGATAATAACTTGAATGAAAAGTTTTATTACCTTAGTTTTTTTTAGATAAAACAAATCTTTACCGGTCATATATTGACAATGTGTTGATTGGAAGAATTTATAAAAGCTGTTTCAGTGTGAAAGAAATTTTATAGCCACTGGCAGGATGGCAAACGTTTTGACCGAGAGATACTCTCTTATCAACGGTACGTATTTTTATTAGTTTTCGAGAAGTGTTGAAGTGTCCACGGTATTATTGCATTATGTCGAGTATCGTTTTGCGTATAAGGTCCGCCTGAATAAATCGAGCTTTTTATTGGACGTCTCGCGATAGCATGTGACATACCTCTGTCCCCCTGGTAAGTGCGTTGTCATTTCAAATGAAAAGTCCGCTGAGAATTTTTATGTGCGAATGTTCCTTTTTCTTCGCCGTTTTAAATCACTGTCGCATTTCGAATAATCCTACTGATATTATTTTATTCGAGTTCAGTAAATGCCACAAATTTAACTGATATCATTAAAAGTAAATGATAGTACAAATATTTTCCTTAATGCTATCATAAATAATGTTATTTGATTAGTCACTACATCTCAGGTTGTAATTAATATTTTTTATTGATAATAATAATTATTTTTCTAGCCAATTGTACACTTACTCAGGGGTGGGCTGGAGCCCCTTGTTAATTTAAAAAAAAAATCAATTTACAAAAGCCCCTTGTCAATGTAAGAGAAAACAAAATAAGTATATAACTGCAATTTCTTACTTATATTTATATTATCTTCAACAGTTTCAATATACACTGTAGTACATTTTTAGCCATTTATATTGATAAGTTTACGGTAAATTGCATATTATTACATATTATAAGTGTATTGAGTAACAATCGATTGCTTATTTAAGTATTGCATATATTTTCATAGGAGTGATAAAAAAAGTCAAACTTTCCCCAGAAACCGAGAACATGGGGCTCGCACAATCTCAAATTAGATTAAGCGAGCCCCTTGTGAACGTATTGGCAGCCTACCGCTGCATATACTTGTCTGGTCCGTAGCGCATTGGTTAGCGTCTTTGATTTCCGTGACAAATATTACGCATTTAAGTCTCAGGACAAACATCATTTTTTAAATCGATTTGTCGATTAAGTGTATGTGATTACTAAAAATTCCCTCTCATCCTTCCATTTAAAAAATAACTGGGCATAGCAAGTGTGACTTCTTGACCACTGGTCATTATAGTTCTATATATATTTCTATATATACAAAAATATGTTGAGCAACTGAGTAACAAAATTTTTGTTAAAATACTTCCACTTTGGAAACGGACATGAATAAAAAAATAACATAATTTTAAAAAATATAATAAAACTAATACGCCAGATATTTAAAAAAAAATCAATGACTTAAAACGGGTTCATTGTAATCTGTTTTGCCAAACCATTGTCTTAAAAATCTAACATGCAGCTAATTATCACTTGGCAGTGTTTTTAACACCATCATATGTACTTTGGACATATGTGTATATTATTTGCATTTTGTATATTCTCGATAATTTAAAATCAAAATATTAAAATAAAAACGATATAATCTATTGGACAAATATACATTGTTCTATAAAATGTGTATGCAAGGTGTCCTCTAATTCTTATACACTTCCAAATTGTGGAATACCCAATGATAACGTTTTGGGTGTTTCATCTCGAATACTCTATGTTATTCAAATTTCGTTAAACAATTGAAACTGAATTTCCATGCTTCAATCGTGTACAACAATAAAATAAGAATACATAATACAGCCATACTAGTATGCTAGATTAATCTATATTCAAAGTCTCGTCAAAGTTATCCTTTGACTGAATCCTATTCCCGGTTCCCAAGGGCTCAACAACCTTAACAGTCATCTGCCGAACCTATCATCGAAGTAGACACAAACAGAAGAATTTTTTGTCGGCGCTGGGTCGTCATTCAATTTACCATTGCTGACAGATTTAATTTTTGTTGCAATTTCACGTGTTTATTCAGAAAATGGTTATAATCTAAACACGTATATTTTCATTATTTATGAGGATCTTATAGAATAGTACTGATCACTTTTAGGGTGTTCACTGCCAATACTTGGTAGATAGACAATTATATTTAAAAAAAAAATACAATATTCCTTTGTACTACTCCCACTTTTATTTAAAAAGATCAAGGCTCTGTTTCAATTTGTAAATTCTTTTAAATACCTGTTTTGTATAAATAACATTGCAAAATTGTATTTTCTGGTCCTGATCTTTTGAAATAAAGGTGAATGTCGTAAAAAAGAATATTGTGTTTTTTTGAATAGTAAATTAAATATTTTTTATAACCATATAATCTGCCGATATAAAGTAGTGTGATCCCATTTTGAAATTCGTCAACAGTGGACTTAATTAATACGAAATAATTAAGCAGTCGCCTAACCAAGTTTTTGATTTAAACAATTATGAAATTGTCGCTCGATCTTACACTTTTTGGAAACATTTATAGTAATCAAAACATCATTGGTTTTTAAAATCTTATATTTATTAGAATATTTCACCACTCGAACACTGGGAAGAAAGCTTTAAGTTTTACCATTTGACCGCCCCAATAAAATATCAAACTCATAACTAAAATGAAAATTTTAAAAATCATGCTGTGTTACCTATTTTTGGGTTGATTATTATTTTGTACTGAAAGACGAGTTCTATATTTGTATGGCATATAATAACACTTCTTCCCTATCTTAATGGTTTTTGAAATTCGTCAGTCAACGGCATCGATTCGGTGCTGTGTACCGCTGTCGCGACTCGACGCTATTTACGACCGATCGGACGCTCGTCGCAGAACCTTCACATATTTTATTCGACGTAATCTTAACGGCCGGCCGATGCCTGGATGTCCGACCCTTTCCTCACTAACGGCCGCAATCGAAACGGGAACCTTTCCGTTCCATTTGAGGCTAACCTACTGGTAGCGCCATACTCGTTAGTAACCAATATGAAAAAAATATATAATTAAAGTTGCAAGAAGACCTCCCTTTAGAATTGGCCAATCAAACGCGCTAAATCTAACCATACATTTGTAATTTGAAGTATTTCAAACCATATGAGTAGCAAAAATTGATTTGTCACAAAAATACAAGGCTTGGGAAATTATGATTCGAGTGTTAGAGAAATCATGGTTTGCTTGAATGTGTCAACTTTATGGTTTAAATTTTATATGAAAAAACCTTCTTTCTATACTTGTTATGATTTCCATTCATTCATAAATTTTCAAAATTTGTGACAAATCACTTTTTGAGTGTTTGCACATCAATTTTTTTTTACTTACTATTTTTAAATGGTCACACATTTTTCTAAAAACTTTGGACACGTTTTAATGTTAAAGCTCAACTTAAAAAAAGTCGGGTTGTACAAGATTAAAATTTTAGAAACATAAAAGAGCAAAACCTGTAAACGAAAATCAAAAGACAAACGGAAAATTTCAATATTTAATAAAATCGAAGATATAAAAAAGACAATTATTCGTAATTAAAATACACACGCAACAAAGCTTTTGGTTTTCCTCGACATCTTAACGTTGGGTGAAGATTTTTTTAGACCTCTAGAATCATAATAGTAGACCATAACCTTGTTATTGTAGTAGAATTTGCTGTGTAAATCTATATGTCTTCATAGCATTTAAAAGTTGCATAAAGGATTTTTATTTTTCAACCGGTATTTTATTAAAATAATTTCCACAGGTATATATAAATATAAATGTTATATTGTAATTTATATAAGCTTGTTTTAAGCCATTCATTAAATCAATGATTCAGACCACTTCGCCTTTTTAAGTATAAGTAATTTCAATGGATTCTATGGTAACTTTTGAAATTCATTCATAACTCTGTAATGCCGCTGATTGTAAATACTATATGTAGATGGAGATCAGAAAAATTAAATTTTATTATTATACAATTATGCACATTATGCGTCACATAAAGCTACCGTTAAAGATATGAAGAACTATGCTTTCACTTAGTGCTAATATTCTATGTCAAATGAATATTTTTACGTCGTGTTTGAACATTTATTTCGTCACTTGGAGGACAGTATAGTGAATCACCTACGCCTTCCACATGCTCGTACACGTCCAAATTGCTTATCAATTATGTGCTGGAGACAGAATGACAGTTCTGGATCCGAATCAATCACGTTCATCAATCATTTATTATGTGGGCTGATGTGTGAGTGACTGCTTGTATGAGTCACTACCTGCGCACGTCAGTGTTTGTGAGTACTTCAGAAGCTCTCAGCCTAGCGCAGATAAGGCCCTAAATAAATATTTATCTAATTATAAATACTAAAGCACATGCTTAGTAGACTTCTTCTTACGGTAAATATAACATTACTTTTCATTGAACACTTACAATCACTATTAGTAAGGGCTCTTTTGATGTTTCCTTCTGAACGTTTAAACAGTCAAATTATTAGAAAGGTAGTTGATCACTTTTTAGGTATTCATTGCCAATACTAGCTGGAAAGGCAATTTATCTGCCTTTTATTTAAAATTAACATGATTATTTATTTAAAATTGCATAAGATTGTCAAATTATAAATTTAAGACTTTTACAATGAAGAAAAAAAACATAATACATCCTAATAGTAAAAGCAGTAAAAAAAATTGACAAGGAAGTCAATTGAGTAAGCTCTGACAAACTCTACTTTAAATACATAAAAAATAACATTCTTCGGAACTCACCTACTTCCACGAGGAATATCTCGACATGAACAAAACCGATCCTGAACATATTAAATACATGTGATAGCAATACAAAAGAGTGTTTTTTGTAGATATTATATACTTTACCATACAAACTTGAAAGGGGTATAATGACTTGATCTGTTAATAGTTTGCCAGAAAATTGGCAGCCTTTTTAGTGATAAAGGAAAAAGCAGAACATATTATGTTGTACAAATTGTGCCAATTAATTTGTATCACGAACGTAAATATGGTGCCTAAAATTACCCTTGGTGGCGGCAAAAATTAAATTAACTAATAGTAAGCTGATTTTGATTTAATAGCAATTATATTAAATGAATTGTTATTGCCCTTTTTCAAATCATAAAAACTAATTTCTTTTATGATTATTATTGGAAAATTTTAAAAATAATTATTCACCATAAAACTTGACATCGTTTTTTGTAGTTTCTCTTTTACAGATTTGTGTATACAACAGTGAGTGCGTCCATATGATAATAAATTATTATTTTAGCTCAGGCATCAATTTAAGCACCACTGGATTAACGATACTTTCGAATGGTCGAAAGAGGACTGACTGTTTCGCACAATGTTTATTTTTACTTCTTTTATCTATCAATCATCCAGGACACTGCATACTAGTATGCGTGTTTATTGAACACATATTTCCAACAAAATACTTCAACTGAACGCTCAGAAACTCGTCAGAAACATTTTAATTACAGTTCATAAATTTTGCTTCAAATTTCACACAAATTTCACACAGCACATCAGTAGTATAACATTGCAATTCAGTTGATTTTTTCTTTAGATGCATTAGGCGTTTGACTTGTTACACTTGTGTACAAAATAAGTTTAAAAAATATGTTATTTTATATAATGTGTAATTAATACTTTAATAGAACTTTCTTAGTCGATAACGATTTCATTTGAAGACTTGAAAAATGTTTATTAGTCTATTACAGGTCGTCTTAGCGGTTTGTAGAACATAGGGTACGATGTTATCGAAACTATATCACAATTTTGCAAGCCTTGTTTGAAAAAAAATTACATGAATTTTGTTACTGGTAAATTGACAATCGAAGCAAATACTGTTACCTGGCTGAATATATTTCCCAAGTATTTTTTTTTTTAATTTGAATAAATTTCATCAAGTGGAACCCAGGTTGTAAGTGACGAAACGTATGGAGATAAACAAAATTTAAGCGATTTAAATTTAATATTAAAACTTAATCAAGCACCTTCAGTCTAAATCTTAAATATTATCAATAGTAGTTTTAATACTCGTTATTTATTATAAATTTAAATAAAGATAAACATAAGACATCAATAATATATATAATTATACTAATTATAACAAGTTATCGTATATTTGAACCGGTCAATTTATTTTAAGGTTTATGGTTGTAAGTGGCCGCATTCAAAATTCAACTTGGAAAGTACGTATTATAATAAATATATCACATTTATTTGAAAATTATCAACGCAATTAAGACCGGATTCGTAACTTAGCCAGCATAATTACCAATTAAAGGAACTGTGAAAAATACGAACTCCATCAATATGTTTAATTTCCTTTTCCAATCGTGGCTGGAACGAGCGATGGCAACGGCTTACCGCACAGCCGTGTCCGATTGAAAGGTATAAGCTAAGATATAATAATTATTTTTATTAACTTCGCGACAATTATGCAAAGTGAACCGGGAGCTTTAGCGATGATGATAGCGTAACATTTCAGGTCGTGCCCAGCAAGACTTGTGTATCGACTGTTAGGAAATTTGCATTTGCGATGTAGCGCTTTCGATATCAAAGCTTTTCGCGCAAAGGACTATACACAATATAACAATAAGGTGTTAAATATTGATAAAAAAAACACATGCAATACAGTACAAAATGTTTGTATTTTTCTCTTGTTATCTATAAATTAATTTAAATTGAAAAATATGATATTTTGTAGCAAGTGACATAAGAAAAAAATATATTATTTGTACCGTAAAAAATATGTTGATAAAAATTATGAATTAATAATATTTCAGCTATAATTTAATATATTATCCATATCCACTCCTAATGTGGAGCATATGGCATACTAATGGATTTTTTTATACGAGAACTGGTTGTTACTCAGTCACTCAACCTCTCTTTTTCCAGTAGAGTATTAGGGATAAAAGGATAAGCCTAGAATAGGGCTAGTGGTGACGCCCAGTTATTGAAGGATAGGAAAGGTGGAAGGGAAATTAAGACATCACAAACACCCATACCATCGAACAGAAATCGATGAATCAATCGAAAAAAAAATGTTCGTACTGGGACTCGAACCCGTGAGATCCGACACGGAAGCCAACAACGCTAACCGCTGCGCCATATGACCTAACGATAATACAACTAATTGACCAGAATTCATTACTTACAATTTACATATTTTGTGCATACAATAATGATTGAGGTGTGGAATAATCTTAATATATGTACAATATATATCCTCGATCTTTTAAGAAAATTCTGTTTTTGAGGATCTGTTTTGAAATTGATTTTAATGAAAGAAATTTATAACATAAGATGCTCATTGTACTACGATCGATGTAACATTAACTACAATAAGTAAATGGCTATTTCCTAAAACTTTGTCAATTCATACTAAGCGAACAAGGTTTTTTTTGTCACAATACCTTGTTCAATATAAGTACATTCATTCGATAGTTTTAATGATAGCGTTGCCAAATAATCACAGCAAATTAAAGCACACACTTTTCTGAGGTTTCATTATTTTTTACTTACTTTAAATTACTACCTGGTTACTCTGTCTTCATAGATTGAAAGAAAAAATAAAGTTTGAATGAATATATAATCCATAACTTGAAAGACATTGCTGTCGCTCTCACAAAACCTCACTATTTTGCTAAGAGTAGATCGTCTGTCTCGATAATTCCCGCAAAGACGGAACACCGTTTGTCGTAATAAAATATGATAAAAAACAAAATATCCTCATACGAGGAAGTCTTTGGTTCTGTTCCTACTTCATCCCTTATCTCGCATCTTGCTTGTCGTGAGTGAATAAATGTATAGTCCAATGAAATGATAGATTTTGATTGACTGAAGGTGAGTGATATATAATTTTACATTTAACAACATATTATTAACATAAAAATACCTGTCTTTTTATATGCGCTCATTTTGATTTAACACTGCCAAGTTGGTATGTTCATTTTTTTATTGAACACGGTGAATAAATAAATATTGAGACAAACTATATTACTACTAAGAATTTGAATTGAATATTCAAATATTTGATATAGTACCTAATAGAAAAATTTGGAGATTAAATACATATTTTGTTTCATTCGCAAATTAACAATGTATAAACATATAATTTATAAAAAAATTACTAACCGTAAGTTTGCAAAGTATACAATATTGTAAAAACAATTCAAATTCTATATATAAAAAAAGTTGCTACACAAATGCATCGCTCTCTTTGTAAAACTACAATATTATAATACTTTGTAAAACTATATTATTTAATACTTATTTTGTAATGCATTGAGTTCTTCGATGACTTTTAAATTAATAGTGGAAATAAAAAGGCACTAAGTACCAAAAATAAATAAATTAAAAAGTGAGTATGTGGAAATGTTCTATGTGACACATAGAACATTTCTGCATACTTACTTTTTTCGTTTATTTTTTGGTACTTAGTCCCCTTTTTATTTTTGTACTCAAATATTGCTAATGCTTATTTTCATCAATTCTAATTCAATTTATAAATTATAGAATAAGGAACTAATGCGGCCAATGTAGACAATATAGTGATATGGCACAGTTTGTTCCCTATGCTATATTGCACATCGACACTCTTGACTTCTTTTCTTTGACAACTATTTTTTCTATTTAATGTTTCAGTAATGCTTTTCCGTTTGTTTGTATTTAAGTGTGATTTAGTGATATTTTTACATGTACACTATATCATCGACCGGTATGCGTCAAAACTACTTTCAATGAGTGGTCACGTGTTAATCATGTACAAATGTAGCATATTAACAATGCAGTACAAGGTCTGTTAAATCGAAGCTTTACTGCACATCGATATTTTTTTTCGTCGGTAAAATACGGCAGCATAGCTGGACTGATTTTATTTATTACCAATAAATAATATAAAATTAACTTCTCGCTCACTTTTCTTGTACAAACCATGACAGCATGTACTCCAGTAATGAAATGAGTGACGACTGTTATCGCTTTGTTTAACATTGAGCATTTTCTTGATTAATTCATCCACGACTTGGATTTACATTCACGGTGTATTTTCTGCAGTATCCATTGCCTGCTCGGCTTTTATCAAAATGCTAATCGGTATTTCGTTATGAATACTTACTTGACCAGGAAATGGAAGGGTCCAGGACTGCATTGTCGTATCAATCACCGGCAACTACGTATAAAACTATTGTAATATATTCATGCGAGAGCGCAATAGTTAGGACGCTCGTAAAATAAATAAATCAAAACATTTATATTATTTTGTTGTAATATAAATAACTTTTGCGAATATTATTATAATATAACGATTCGTCAACAGACTTTCATTTACGAATAAGTCAACAAAATCAATAACAACGCGATACACTTTCGGCCACTAGCCCAGTAGTAAGCTACGCTTAGCGATCAAGACTTTATGGCTACTTAGTCTGATATCATTGATTTATCATCTTAACCTTTTGGCTGCCGTAGAAAAAAAGTACGTTTGTACCTAAAGCGCCAGCCATAATTTGTAATTATTAATTTAATTAGTAATAGACGAAGTAATTCGTCTCTAGCGTGTTGAGCACGAAAAATTTGACGATATATCTCTTCTGTGGCAGCCATCTAGTTAAATAAATACTAAATAAAAAAAATCAAATATGGATTGATGGAAAACTGGATTGTTATTAATGTATTGAATATATCAACATATGCTGTTATTTCTAGAACTAGTTGTTAATCAGTTGCCCAGTTTCTCTTTTGTTAGACGATGGAAGTATAGAGCCACAGGTCGAGAAAGATATTATAGATGGTTAATTAATGAATTTAAATGTTACATACAGTAATGGGTATTGAAACCCGTCAAAAGTGCAAAAGTATAGAACGAGATTTACCACTCGTGTACAAGGTCAACGTTTTAATAATTATTATTTCTAAAACAATATATTACATGTATTGCTAATATGTATGAGTCAAATATTTCAAGAAAGATTGATTATACGAGATTTACTCGAAGAAATTTAACATCACAAACAATCTGTTAATGTCTGAAATTTAAGTCTTACACCTCACATTTAAATTGTAAAAAAAATGATATTCACCTAAACGGAACTTGAACCCTGGTCCGCCTGGTCAGTATAGACAAGCTTTTACCAACTAGACCACATCGGACGACAGTAAACTTTTATGCATTAGTTTAATAAACTTTTCATGCATTAGTTGCAGTGATGTAGCATGTGAGCTACCGACGTTGTTCCAACATCGCTATCGTCTGATCAGCTGTATGGGCCAGTGTCGACAATGTACGGCCATCTTAAGCGAGCCGCCAACATAAGCCTTCAACTCGTTTTTTTTCAGCGCCTCTGATTATCCTACCGATAATGCATTCATTCGGAATGCATACACATTGCGCGGACCAAATCCCAATATATTGCGGAGCGATACTTGAATCAAGCAGCAGAGTTGAATCCAAAAATAAACTGAATTTACAATTTGTTACTAAGAATTTTTCAGTTTTATTCAAATTGTTAAATTTTCATTTAATACTTTAAATTCATTTACCAGGTTTAAGAAAGCTTAAATTTAAATGATTAGTTGTTAAATAAAACTCCATATCGACCTGTAATAGACAGACAATCGTAACCGATAATTTATAAACTTTATAGGAGCTTTTTTTTTTTAATTACTCTCGTACTAAGTTTGATAAAGGAATTCGTTGAATCTGGATCAATGAATATCCTGATATTATAATGCAGTTCTCTAGATCAGCGTTTCTCAACCGGGGTCCACATGGAACAAACGATAACGAGTCAAAACACGAAAATGCGCAGGCTCTAACAAAATATCAGGCTAATGAGATAACACTCTAAAAATTTTGACACTGACGCCCTAAGCGATATTGATTAATTATTGGCTTAAAACGCAATTTACCAAATTATTTCGCATAAGATCTTTTACTGATTATGGGTCGATATGTCGTAAATTCACGATATTGATTTTTTTAATGAAATGTAACAAGTTCATAATACGTTTTTCCTGGCTATAATTTTCAATATTTTCTTTGAAAAGAAGAGAGGTTGAACAATTGTTAAGTTAAAAAATATCAACGTATTTAGTTCTAAATTTTTTATAGCTATTTAGGCGTGCGCCATTGTCAGAACTATGTTTAAACCTTTTTATAATGGAGTTCTAACCAAGAAAATGCCAATTCAATCAATTGAACGATTGAGTTATCAGTAGATCTCTTGTTAAAACTTCTGTTAAAATACCTTCTCCGTTAATAGACCATACTATGCTCAACATTGGGAGTGGAAAAAAATCTTTTGTATTTTCAATTGAAAACAATTCTTTCTTTTAAAAAAATAACAAGTTTAAAAATACAATATGTTTTTACTATCAACTATCAGCTTACACAATGAAAGTAATTACGAAGTAGGTAGTTACATCGAATTCATTCTTGAACATATATTATTTGGCCATGAAGTTATGATTAAATATATATTATTATAACTGTAATAAAATTGTAAATTTAACTTATGTTTATATAAATACTTATTTCCATTACGTTCACAGTTATACAATTTTCGCCGTCTTCACTGATCTCTACTGAAATTCACATTTATGTATGTGACACTTATGTTTATAATACTTGTTTCTGCACATAAGTCAATGTCGATACGTCTATGTTTCTTAGTGTAATAAAGCAAGTGTCATCAACTGGAAATCAAATTTAATTTTACTCTGTGATAATTCAGTACTCAATCGTTGCATGCTTTATCTATGTAGATGCAGCTTACTGTGTCTTGCATGTATTTGTTTCACATGCGCGTTTTTAGTAAAACCAGTGACTACCGCGTCGTGAGGACACCATGTTGTATTATTTTTGCCTTTGTCATTTGCCCATCGGCTATTGCAACTCTGTAGATCCTTTTAAGAGAAAACATGCCGAGGGCTTATTATCGGATTCTGTTCTGTAGAAGGCAACTCACGAGGGATGAGCGTAATGATTCAGCCGCGATAACTATTCAACATTATGCAAAAGACAAATAAATTAAATATCTAATTTATTATTTAGTAAAAAAATTGTTACTCTGATTGTTTGGTAAGAATCGATTTTTTATAAAGGTTTTACTATAAATCTATTCCGACTTCCAAGAATAACAACTATGTTAATTAAGCAAAACACCTAATTACACAAGTAAAATAAATTATTCAAACACGTTTATTGCTACTTTTAAAATGTTTTTAACATTGAAATAGTAAATAAATCGTAACATTTTTTTATTATAGGCTAATGTTCTTCGTTATTTTATTTATATTTAAAATTGGTGTACCAGGGTTGGAAATAAATAATATTATAAACACGCGTCGCGAGCCGAGTACTACAAGGTTATATGTGAAAAGTTTTGACGAAACAAAAATAACAAAGTATACCAATAATGGTTCTTGGAAGACTGCCGAATTATTATTTCTGTTTCGTCAAAATTTTTCACATATATCCTTGTAGTACTCGGGTCGCGACCTATGTATACAATTTATAAGTGCTTATCTCTTCAGTCGGGATTCTTTTGAAAATATCGATTAAAACAGTTTTTGTTATGCGAAGTTATACCATATGTAAAACAAATGGATTTTCAGCTGCATGAAAACCTCTCATCGGACATGCGCTATTAAAATATTTTTTTCATGGCTTTTTATTATTATCAACCTTAGTTAGTTAACTGATATAGGATACTATTTTTTTAGTGTTTGCAATACCGGAATATAGTTTAAATACCGATATTTTGGTACAAAAAGTAGTATAGCGAGTACATCATAATTAGTATTACGATATTTTGTAGAAAATTTTGTCATTAAAAAAATATATTTAAAATCGGATTTTTGTATACCGGGATCACGGTTTCGGTGGTAATCCTTACTCGTGCCGGAGTGTGATCATTTATTTATTCAATAAATTAACCTGTTCATACTCATGCTAAGCCATTTTATTATATTTTGAATCAAAGCCGAATGATAGATCATCTTTCTTGAAAATGCTCTCGATCATCCCACTTGCGATACGATTAGAGATGGGCAGTGCAGCATGCGCAGATCGCTCGCCAACTTGTATACATTATTGAAGCAAAATGTGACAAGCCTGCGCATATAAAGTCACGTGTCGTGTATTTATGATCAGGCTCTGATCAACTTTAAGCACCTCTGTGTAACTATCCTGTTACCATAATAGGAATACGTATTGCATAAAACAAATAATGCTTTTTCAAACTTCGATCTATTATATTATGAAGTGTCTTTTGCCTTATAGTGTTTTCTATGTCAGATTATTGATGCTTTAATTTTAAATATTTTATTAAATTGACTAATTAAAAATTCTGATATTTGCTGATTTTTAAATATATGCCCGCTTCCTAAATGGAGCATATTGGTCCTTACGTAGTCTTGTCAACAAAATTCTTTTTATACTGAAACTCAGTTGCTTAGAAGGGCAGGTTTAAGATAAGACTAGTAGTGGGAGGAAATTTTTGACATTAAAAGTATTCATGCTCTCGAACAAATAATCGATAAATCCATTGAAAAAGACTATTCGTATTTGAACTCGAACCAGTGAGATCCATCACGAAAGCCAACAACGTTGACCCCTGCGCCACGAACTCCACAAAGTGTCGCTGACAACTTTATTATTTCGGCTAAATTTCGTTCTTCATAGTTCAAAAAAATTCTGCATTCTCGGTTATATTTCTGATTCGAATATAAACAATATCGCTCAACAGGATTTTTTAATATAATCAATCGATCACGTACTGACTTACTAGAATTCAAAGTAATTTTGCTGACATTTGTTCCATATGATCTGTTTTCCATATGCTTTTGCTGAATAAACCATCGTTTTTATAACTTTACCTCTATTTTAACCCTTGCCCATTATTACATAATCGTCATACACTTTGTATAAAAAGTTTACAATGCACTGAATTGAATTATTGTCGTATTTGTGGCAACGTATTGCAACAAATGAGTGAAGCTCAATTATTTCTATACAATTTAACCATTAGCTCCCTTTTTTAATTTAAGATTTCGACTGAAGGTGCTTGGTGGAATTTCAATATTAAATTTGAATCGTTCAAACTATGTACATTCTCACAGATTTTGTCACTAACAGTGACAGTTTTGTTAGTGACAAAATCTGTGAGAATGTACATAATTTGAACGATTCAAATTAGCTCCCTTGTTACCCTATTAGATATTTGAGAAAAAGTATTTAAAAAAACACTTATTGAAACATTCCGTTAATATGTATTTCAATATCTTAGACGTGACTCACTTGTAAAGCGAATCAATTTTATTCAATATAAAGAAAACGTTTTTATTGATTCAAAATAAAACAATTCTACCGCATGTAAGTCTCGTTTATCTTTACCTTAGGCGATATAAAATATTCCAACACTGATCATTTACATATTATTAACAATATGTAAATAATTCATACTTTATATATAATTAATGATTTGCTATAAATCATTTGTCGTTGTGGCTTATTCAAGTATCCACTGCAAGACAGTTTACATGGGGTGACAATCACGATCTCCTCTTGCATAATATTTATTTATGACATGGCAAAGTTATTGCATGACTGCTGCGTTCTTAATTAACATATTCCACTGCATCTAAGACGGCAGGACGCTTGTTATTTCCTTAAACTGACGATGTCATACGTATTAAATGCTTTATGCGGACGTTTGCCATTTTATGCAAATCCATGAGAAAATATTGTGCCCACAGATGCTTTCAACAAGTAAATAAAATGTCATTTTTATGATTAACTATTAAAACTCAACAAATCGACACTGTAGGCTTTTTTCTTTAAGCCCACAAACTATGCACTTCGTTGACTATTTATTTATTTTTTTAATAAATACGCATTTCCATTATTGCTGCCCATTGTTGATTAATAAGATATTATTGTTAATAAAATCCAATAGTTTTAATGCTGATTCAGTTCATCACATCAGAAGGTATACAAAATCGTATAAGATAACTTTTTTTAACGCTGATTTTTTTACCATCTATCTTTAACTCTCAATTGATAAACTTGCCCACGATTGCTCTGAATGTACTAAATTATCTCAGCTTGTTGTGTTCGATGTTTATTATTTAAGTAACAATTGAAAGTGTTATTCTAATAGTCTCCTAATAGCATTTATTATATTATCTTGCAAAACATTCTACAGCATTGTAATTATACATAATCATTATACTGAAAACTAATTTGCTTTGAAAACGTTTTAATAGTCTCTTATTTATCACAGATCCCAATAAAACCACTAAATAAATGTATGTAATTCAAAAATTTATTAGCAAATTTGTATAAGTTTGGTGTTAGAACAAAAGAGATGTATTGTTAGCTTTTATAAGCCAGCATATATAAATAACTAAGCTAATTTACGATGGCGTAAAGCAGAAATGTCTATCAATATAATAAAAAAATGTAGAACTAAAATATATTGCTATTTTTGGACTTATTGATTTACAGAAATATCCAATTTTTATTATTACATACATATCGACTTTGGAAAGGAAAAAGGACGTAACCCACAAATTTTACAGGAGGCGCAAAAAACGTGTTTTGATGATTTTGGGCTATATGCAAATTATGAATTATACACAACCTTGAAGTGCACGGAGACTTCTAAACCGGTGTTTGATTGACATAATCTAATATTAATTAAAGAAATTTACTAGGAAAAACTTTTATTTCAGTCTTTTTTCTGGTCATCTTTTTCAAACCTAAAAACTAAATTTACATACTAATGCGGGATTTGCAGCTTGCATCCTTTTGATAGATCGTGCATCAAATTAGGTACATTGTGATTATCGAATAAGGCGGTTTTGAATTAACTGGGGGTTACGTCCTTTTTCCTTTCAAAAGTCGATGTATAATATATTGATTTTTTAAATTGTTTCCTTGACATGCTGAATCGGTAGTATTGCGTAAGAAAACATGAAGGATATTAATTGATTAAGTATTGTTTTTTAAACGATAAAAAATGCATCGTTTTTGAACATTTAAAAATAAATAATGGCTAATGTTGACAATGACATACTAGGTAATAAAGTTTGTCTATAATATCCAATGTAGTTTCCTTTTCGTGGTGTTGCAAGATAATTGTTACTCACTGTACATTGATTGTGAAATTTCCTATACGTACCGATGCATTACAAATCACAATGACCACTTTCAGTTACCGCCTCTCATCCCGATTCCTGGGCGGGTTGACAGATCCGCGACCATCGAGCCTCCGCTTCCAAACGATCGCAACTTGCCAGCACGCCACCGCGAGAAATTGACTCTCTTATCTATCCCAATCTCGTTGTTTAACGTCGTCTTTCCTTTGAGTGTTGTTGGCTATTTGGTTTGGCTCGCATCAAATGACCATGGCTCGGGGCCGTATATGGCCGCGGAGGGCGGATTGCGCAGTTGACAGCTGAATGCAACGCGCAGTGCAAATGCACGACGATCATTGCTTACGTCAGTCTTTCTTTATGCGTGCGAGAGAGCGATCGTGCAGGCATTGTTTTTACCTTAAATGGAAACTTGCAGTGTGATGGAAATATGCGATGATGGGCCTGTACGAATTGTGCTATATGCTCATCTTCGGAATTCGTTTATTTCCACTCGGAAATCATTCCAAGATACCTCGGCTTCCAATTGTGTACCACACAAATAAATATATTTAAAACTATTTGCACTTTTATTTATAACAGTAACTTACCATATGTGAAGTATTTATTTTACATAATTATTATTTTGGCCCTCTAGAGGTGAAATTGTCAAACTTATTACTCTTTAATTTGGTGGTTTGGTGGATTGCATATTTTTATTAACGCTATTGCAATGTGTTTCAACTGAGGTGTTTTTACTTTAACGATACTTAAAGAATAAAAATAATAAAACATTTTTAGTACTTTTTCCACATAAAATTTATTAGATCAGGACCGGTAATAATTCTTTGATGATGATTTTTTAATTGTTATGGGTGTTAAGCATTTTAATTTTGTGTAATTATAATGTAATTTGCTAATCCTTTAAATTGTTAATAGTTGCTTACACCTTTTTATTTCAATTTAAATTTGTATAAATATCACTGTTTATGTATTTTTCTTATCAGTTGATAATGCTCGCGATGAGCGAAACCGGTCCTGATCTAATAAATTTTATGTGGAAAAAGTACTAAAAATGTTTTATTATTTTTATTATAATGCCATTCCACCAAGTATTGACAGTGAACACCTTAAAAGTGATACTTAAAGACGTACAATAACTACAAAGCATCTAACTTTTTTTATAGAACACCACTTAGCTCAATTCACCTTAAATATGCCAATATATACAAATATTATTCTAAGTAATTTTACAAAAAAATAATAACTTAATTTAAAAAAACATTACTGTGTTTTAAAGATAGTAAAATCCTTGGCATTCATAAACTCTTGTAGATATAAGTTAATTCCATTTTAAATCTATAAAAACTTTAATTCACACAAAATTGTCAACAAATATTTCTTTAGTGAAATTCGTTGCCTCATTGCTAAGCCTCCACTGATCTTGTCAGAAGAATAACATAATATCTTTTAAATTGATCTTAGATAAGTATGGTCACATTATATTTGCATCTGTCGCGTATTTTTAGCTTTCAAGAATGCTGTCTGTAATAAACTTACCTACTTCATAAAATTACTTAGATTTTTTTTAACTAAAAATAATGTCATCAATAATAATCAAAAATTCATGTGTTATATTTATTATATTTATAGTTGATGCAACGTAGAAAAGTTTTCTATATTAGATTACAGCAGATTTGAAAAGTTGTTGGCATATTTTTGTATAATTAAGTAATTGGGTCTTTTCGACAGAGTTATCGCTCACCTTAAAGGGAATGCATCATTCTTTATACTTAATTATATTGAAGAAGAAAGAAAAGTATTAATTTCTTCGTTTGAAATTCATTTTTCTATTTGATCAACCTACTACCTAGTTGACACTCGAGTACATAAATGTCGAAAATATAATCGAAGAGCGATGGGGTACTAAGTGACACCAGACAAATTTGCGTAATATTTGCATTGGATTTATTGTAGATAACAATAAATATCAGCTGGTATTGGTATTTAACGAACGGTTGAAATAAGAATGTACCCCATAATTTGTAAAAAAAACCTCAATACTTTAAATTATGCGTAAATAGTAGTTATATTTGATTTCTAAATTGTAATCCCATTTTGTTTGTTAATCATTTGTCTATGAACGTCAGTCATCATTATTGTAAAAAAAATCCTGCAACGCATGTATGAAAAATAGGTACAACTTAAGACTGGCGCGATCGCTCGCATTTAATGTAAAATACTTACTCGTGCATCACAACGTGCAGTGACACCAACACTATCTCGGTGTGTCCACATCAACGCTGCTGGTACAGCAAAGCTCCAGTCTGACCGAGAAGTCCATAACAATGAACAATGGACGCATAAATCAGTATAATTAGTTTGCTCCACGGGCAAAATCATTGGTCAAAATGTAAAGTTTTACTCCGCCTCCTTTCGCTCGAGATATCCACGGCATGCACGCGAGTATAAGTGAACTCCCAGTCGGCATATGTCGCTCTTTTTGTTGTTACCCATAGCTCGGTGTGAGTCCATCTTTATGCCAGTGCTAACTCGTAATAATCATAGCGTATATAAATTTATATATTAGTTCTGACGATGGCGCATGCCGAGATAGCTATAAACTCGTCTTATAAAAAAATGTAGAACTAAATACGTTGATATTTTTTTATCTTATTACAATGGAGTTCTACCAAGTTAATGCCAATTCAATCAATAATATGTATTTAAACAAAAAATACAATATTTATTTCTACTACTTCCACTTTTGGTTAAAAACATTGGGACTAGTTTCGCTCATGACGAGCATTATCATTTGATAATAAATTACAATTTTACAGTGTTAATTTATACAAAACGAAATTAAATAAAAAAAAATCGGTGAAATAAACAATTGATATTGAAAAAGTTGACAAATTTCATTACAAAATATGAATAAGTGACACTCAAGTATTTATAAATGTATACACAACCATTATAACATAATAGTTTAGAACTGACTTAGTGAGTTTACGTTGTAATATCGACCATGGAAAGGAAAAAAAACGTAACCCACAGTTTTTTCAAAACAGCTTTTTTTCGATACTCATACAACTTGATACACGTTCTCTCAGATAGATTTAACCTGAAAATGCCGAATAAGTATCTTAATTTACCTTTTATGTTTGAAAAAAGAAAGGCTTGTAAAAATTTGCAACCAGGAAAAATATATATACGAGGTTATTTCCAAACAATTAATAAATTACTATAAGATTACATAAGACAATTGAACACAAGTTTACAAGTTTCCGTGCGCTTCAAAGTTGTGTATACTGCATAATTTGCCTGTGGCCTAAAATCATTAAAACACGTTTTTTGCGACACCTGTAAATTTAGTTACGTCTTTTTTTCCTTTCCACAGACGATATGATTTTTATAAACATCATTTTAATGTTCTATTCCCATAAATGTACTTGATAGATCTATCCTTAAATGATTGAAATGCATCGTTTAAGATAACTATGTTATTGTAGAATAATTATAATACATATTAATGATGAGATTTATAATTAATAAACTCTAACTTTTCCGCCGTCTATGCGCAACGTCTATGCTAAGCATTTTGTTGTGTATGAAAGTTGTGCGTCGCGTCGTTTGTTTCGTGATTTTTCTTGCGCTTTTTTTCACTTGTCATTGTTTATGTACGGCAAGTACAACTTTTTTATATTCTTTTCTACCACGGCCCCGGAAATTCGAGGAAAGGAATGCGCCACTGTTTCGGATTATGCAATTGAATCTGAATGGAGGAGAATGCATCGAATGCGGTGTTTTTTTGTTGTGAAAGACGTTTCCTAAACATACGTGGAATATTTTCACATAAATTACATCTCCCTTGAGTGATAATTCACTGATAAGACATTCAAAACAGTATGCATTGTTGGCATTTATTGACTGTATTGACAATTTTTGTGATAATACCTACCACACAAACTAAACACTATTTTCGATAAAATTTCACATCTAAAAATATTATAAACTCAGTAATAATAAATTTGCGTTTGAACAATAAATTTAATTGTAAAGAATATTATTAGGTAACTATTTTCCAAATCAATTTTTGCACAGATACCTGGATAGAAAGATCAACAGTTTAACAACGAATCATCACAATGATGATTCATTACAGCATCTAATGCTATTTTTTGCGACATATTTTATATTAAAATAATTGAACGCACTATAAACAAATTACTTAAATAAGCACGTACTGATATTTACCGGAGAAATATAAGTAAGTTTTTCAAAGCTTTCCTATTGTATTGCAATCATACTTATTTCACCTAGTGCACATTCATTTGGCGATCTCATCATTTCTGAGACCTTTTAAAATTTGATCAAACGAGACGAGCTTTTCAACAAAAGCTTCAATAACGTTTTGTGTAATAATCTATCAGAATACGGCGAGCAGTGCCGTACATTGTATCAAAAAGTGTATTAGTATATTATAATCTTTTTCATCAATATAATGTTTGTTTTTTTGCAAAGTAGCAGTGCTTAACTTATGTCACAATAAAGGCAAAGATGTGTTAGATCAGCGTACCTAGAAAATATAATTGACAAGCCACTAATTCTTTTGCGATTTTAAATACAGCATAAATAACGTGATTTTTTAAATATTATGTCACAATTAAGGCAACAAAATGTGTTCGTCTGCGTTTCTACAAACATTTCAAAAAAACTCACGGTCCACACGGGTGTTCTCCATGAATTCAAAATTTAAGTTGATTAATTTTAAATGATTTTTCACTTCTTGCGTCGTGTAGTCATCTAATAATAAACATCACCATTTTTAAATGAAACATTGAAATGCTTGGTCACTTGTATACTCTGATTGACACAAAAAAACATTAGTTTAATGTGCTTCATCCAGAGTACATAGCTTACAAGATTAAAAATGATACGACAGATATATGTTTTGATAATAATAATAACGCAAAGATAAATCGATATGACCTTCTCTTTTGTGTCGTGTTTCGTGTCTTTCATCACTATTGTCACACGCATTGTGATATTATAGGTCCCCAAGTTAAGCTTAGCACGCCACTATGCCGACGCTCGGTCGGCGATTGCATTCTTGCGAACAAATGGCGGCGTCACGTCCCCAAGGATCGGCGCTTCATTAAGATTGGGTTCTATAAATTATTCTTATCGCATTCTTTGTGAAACAAAAGACAGCGTCTTTCAACTTTCCTTCACGAGACTTCAAAACTTCGTCTTATCGGATGTACAGAGAGGGAATAGAGATTGCCAGTACTGTGGGCCGGCTTCCGAGAGCTGATTATTATACGTATCCCACATATTACGTAACCTCTTTCAATGACAAAACCTCTCTTGGTAAATAAGAATAAAAACGATTTTTTAAATATAAAACAATATTACTTTTAGGGTAAGAAAAACACAATATTCCTTTGTACTTATTTCCACTTTATTTATTTAATTTTAGTAATGTATCATTTTTGATCACTTTGTTGATATTTCATAAATTGTAATTATGTTTGAAATTACCATTAGTCACCACTATTCTTTGATGATCTTTCTAACTACTTTGCAATTAGGGTTCTTAATTTTTTTAATTTGAGTTAGCTTAGTCACTTATTCATAATTTCTACTGTAATTTTTAAATTCTTTTCAATGCCAATGGTTCGTTATAATTTTTGAATCCATTTTGTTTTTGTATAAATAACATTGTGAAATTATATTTCTTATCAGCTGACAATGCTTGCCTTGAGCAAAACCGATCCTGATCTTAGTAAATAAAAGTGGAAATAAGTACAATGGAATATTTTGTTTTTCTTAATAAAACAATATAACTTTATAAAATAAATTAATGATCAATTAATTATGTCTACTGTAAATTTTAGCGATACTCTTAGTAATTATTTCAAGTATACAATTTTGTAAATATTATCTTTCCAATCTGAAACAATAAACACGAAATATGATTTTGTTTTTTTATTATACTGTATTTTGCCAGCTTACTGGATGTATTATATGTTACGATAAGCATTTATTTAAGCTTCAAAATTTATCCGCAATTATTTTTGTCGCTAATACTCGTATTTGATAGTAATATATTTTGATTAAATGTTAGAGTAATCATGCATCAGATAAATGCATTGAAACATATAATATATTTTCATTTAAATGCAGTTTAAAATGTAATTGTTTTATACTCCAATGATTTGACATTGTTCTTTAATTTTGTAATTAAAATGTCCATGTCAAATAAACATGTATATATGAACTACATTGTTGATTTAAATACAATTTAACTGTCGATACTTAGTAATAGAAAAAATCGAATTATTGCAGCGCTCGTTTCTCGCCAAACGTTCTATTATAGTAAACCTCTGTTCGCTGATGAGAAATCTTTATGAAATACTCTGCAAAATAATTAGACGTCATGTAAAACTAGATTCGGTACAAAGATATTGTTCCATGCCTTTTCTCAATTAGTTTTAACTAAAAATGTTCATTCTATATTATAATATAGCACAAATTTACTTTGACAACCTTTTAAAAAATAATTTTATTATGTAGAGATTTTCATATTTGTAGGAGATTTCATTACATAAAATTTGCTTGCTTAAATGGCAATACTTGTGACATTGGGCCAACACAAGTGTAAGGTTATTTGACTGGCAAAAACGGGTGTATGTGTGCTACTTATAAAAAATAAAAAAAATATGAAATAATTGAAAAACTTCTTAAGTCTTTAAGTTAAGTTAAAGTGAAGTTAAAATAAGTATTATTTGTTCTATCCTTACTAGCTGTCTGATACAGTTTATTTTAAAAATTAACCTTGATAAACGATAAGGATAATTTTTAAAAATTCTCCTATTTAACCCATTGCCTTTTGATGATTGTTGTTTTTAAAATTATACAACTCAATCTAAATAGCATTTTTCTAGACGTAACTTATTTCAAATATTTTGATTGTGTTATGAATGAAAAAAATTCGTGTGTGGTTCCATATTCATTAAAATAATTCTCAATATATTAAACTGAGAGAAAATTGTTAACTTCAATATGAAATCAATAGCAAAAATAACCGTCATTGGCATAATTTACATGCCATGCTTTTGTCTCTAAAAGTCTAAAATATAAAATGTCAACACACTAAACGTATTAACGTATGTAAGTACATAGGAGAAACAAAAGCTGAGCCTTGGCTGCAAATTTAACGGTACAAGTGCATTTTTAATCCCATCGAGTTATTTTGTGCGGCTAGGCAGTGTCGCACATATCTGCAGTGCCCAGCCAAATACAATTGGCTCACACACAATGGAGGATTTTTGCTGTTAAACGGTCCCATTATGCAAAAAAATAACAGGTAATATATCTCTAGTAAAGCGGGTGATTTGATTGTACACTAAACAGTGTTTTGAGACACTTTTTTATGCCATTTCCATTGTTTTATTAAAGACCAGGATTGGTTCGCTTTTCACGAGCACTATCAACTAAACCGGTCTTAAATTGTAAAAATTAAGAATAAATACAAAAAATGCTTAATTTTAAAATATAATGCCTTCCACCAATAATTTACAGCGGACACATTAAAGCACATTATGTTCTAACTCCTATTTTATTTAAATAATTTAATGTTTTTTTACTGAAACATCTTAAAAGACGTTGTTAAGAATTGACTCAAAGTCTGCCTTCTGAGTAAATAAATGAAAGATGTATTGCAATATGAAAGTGCTACAAGTTGTATAGTCGCTCACTTTAAATCCCTATTTTTTGATCGGGTTGGTAGTTCTAGTTTGTGACTAGTGTAATTGGATATCCTAGTGCCCTAGTTACTTACAAGTCTTATCTACGTTAAGCTGACAGCATTATTTTTTTAAATAGTATTTCACAACATATCCACAAGTATTCACGAAAGTGACTAAATACTGACAGAGCAAGTAAGTTCATTAGTTTTTCTAGTATAGTTCCTTTTTTAACCACGACAGAACTAAACTATCGGACACATACAACACTGCTCCGTGCTAATTGAGCGAAGAGTAAATTCATTTTAACGTTATAAAAGATGGCTACATACACGCATAAATGTGGTGGAACAGCTAATTATAGCAGTGTATAAATAATATCACAACATACCCACTAACCATAGAGCCTTACCCAATCATAACCCTTAGAAAATCTTTTTATATTGTATACAAAATGAAGTATTCCTCTTTATCTCCTGGAGGCCTCAGTTGCCATTCCGAATGGCCAGGGTGCTATAAATTTGGGACAGAACCGCGATTAAAATGAATTTAAGCCGTAGCTATTGCCGGCACTGATGTGTCGACTTAGCCCAACTGTAATATCATCTGCGCAAAGTTGCAACACTTAAAGCTACATTAAATACACTATCAATAAATAAACCTTTATATTAAATTGTACGCTTTACGAAATAAATAAATATAAAGTGGTAGGTGTTAATCAGGTTTGCAATAATTTGACGATAGTAACAACAATATTTACAAATTTAGTGAATAGTTTTTTGAGTATATATAATACATTGGTCCTGTAACCGACTCGTTTACGTTATTGGACGTTTAAATTATTCGCTTGTTTTGGTTTGAATGGTTTCAAGTGACATAAGGGACACTTTGATAAATTGATTCAAATGCATGGATGCCTCACATTTTTTTTCATTTATACATTCATCCAATTTGATATTTTTAACGGAATTTATTATAGAAATAGTAGATTGATGAGTTTTGTAAATGATTTATGTTTAACATCGGATGTTGAGGAATGTACTACCATAGTTTATAGTTATTTTGGCATAAGGCTATTCCAATAACTATTGATGTGATGACTTGATGCCGACAAATCTATCAGATTTTAGATTAAACTCAACAGAGATAATATGTTTACTATTTTTATGGTTTTATGATGAATATCTAGCTTATTTTCTTATGTTCAAGATGTGTAGCACTGGGGGCCTACAGATTGCTTTTTCCGGATGGGCTATCAATTATATTCTCATTCAATAAATAAAGAATGAATCGTCAGATTTGTTAGTCTAGTGGTAAAAGGTATACCTGCGCAGTCAGATGAATACAATTTTAATTTTATATTATGTAATGTCACATTACATTTTTTTATAAAATAAAAACAGCAAAGCAAACACTCACGAAGTTCGATACATTCAATTTATTGATTGATAAATCAATTTGCTTTTGTTTCGATTCGGGTATTAAGCCACATCATGATTACACCAGTCAATAGGACGTTACCTAAATAGTGTTGAATATTCAATTCACGTAAATTTGTTTTTCGCTAAATCATCTTATTAATTATACGTTCATAATTTAGATCTTTCAAAAAAACTTAGAGGTCAATCCGTTAACTAATTTGGCCGAATACATTGACAGTCAAATTAATCACACACCGCTGTGATCTCACTCTCATATATTTTTTGCTCCAAGACGTTGTGATTTAGTACGCTGAAGATATATTTTGTTAATGGTGCGCATATGAAAATCCAGTTAGCGTATACGAGCGAACTGAATCTCGGTGACATTGATAAAGCCAATTTGTTTCGCTGGGATGCTTTAAGCTCGGCAAATACTCTCAAAATTATATTAGTATACTTAAATCATAATATTTCAATGTGTTTCGAGACAGCAATTTCGAAAACTCTCCACGTGCAGGTAGGTAATATATACCTCACGCTGACATTTTAACGTCCATTGATGCCATATCAGCACAGTAAATTTTTGCTATAACAATGTCCCTACAAACAGAATAGTATCGGCAGCTGACCAATAATTATGCTTAAAAAGATGATTCAACTCTCTTGTTCAACGCACTTTTTTAGAGTAGTAAATATAAAAAAAATCGAGAATATAAAAAGAAAGCTACTTACTGAATTAAAACAACTTTTTTAGGTGTACTGGCAGACGTTAATAGTTCTGAGTGAACGGTAATTATATTTTTTGGCTTTTATGATAAATCATCTAGCCTTGATATAGTATGTTACATAGTAAAAACAATATTTAAAATTAGATATATGTATGCAGCTCTGACACAAATAATACAAGGAACTAATAGTCAGGGCAATGATATGATGTCTTTGAATCTTCATAGTAATAATAACCAATAAAAAATGCTGTTTTTCCCATACTGGTACAATAAATTCGCAAATTGAGTTTGTACAATTAAAAAATCTATATTCATGAATAATTGTACTGTGTACGTAACTTATTTTTTGAGTTACTAACTTTTACCAGTACAGTGAAAATATCGTTTTCATTTAGTTCGTCAGTAGGTTCTGGTTGTTACTTACGTATGTTCGCTCTCAATATGAAGCATCTAAGCAAAAATATTTAACAGAAGTTCTTGTAGTAGACTAACCGTTTATATCACTATCGGGATCCGACCAGTATCGATGGATCAGGGATGAAAATTTAAATGAATATTTATACCTGTATATCCGAATTATTAAATTAGACGGGATTCGAACCATTGGTTGTGTAGTAAAGGTAGGACAACCATTTGAAAGCGTTTACCTTGTTAGTCAGGGGACTAGATATTTCCTTCTTTCAAAATCTAACCTTTGTCATGCCTTACTTGTTTATTTGGATATTTTCATATTTTAACATAAGTGAGGAGCAAACATTCAAAAAGTGATTTGTCACACTAATAAAGAGTTTGGGAAATGACGATTTGAGTGTTGGAGAAATCAACACTAATTGTGATTTACATTCATAGATTTTATTATGGACTATCAGAACTGATATTAAACGGCATTTTTTTAAAATTTGTGACAAATCACTTTTTGAATGTTTTTTTCTCAAGTTTTAAATTGTCTATCGATAAAGTCAGTCAGAAAATGCTTCCCAAAGTGGCAAAATACGTGTTATAACTTGTAACACAGTAGAATAATAAAGTTATGAATTATAATTGAATGTTCACAAATTTACCGCCAAGCCAATCGTTAATATTTAAATACTGTTTAACCCAAGCAAACCTGTGCAAGTAGGTAGCCCAACCTTACACGAAACAAATGGCACCTAATGTGAGTATTTCATTTATACCGTAACCGTACCGTGACAAATTTTCTACGCCGATAAGATAAATACATTGCGTACTCCAGCTGTTGTTTAAAAGTAATAGCTGCGAATATAAGAAAAAACGTTAAGCATCCATCACTAAGATCCGACAATTTTTCAGTGAGCCCGTTAGCCCCCCTCACCCAAAAACGTGCTAATTTAACAGTGCTACTGTTTTTTGTAAAAAAAATGTATGTGGAGATCTCACGTTAAACTTTCAATAGCAATGTACAAAAGTCACGCATTGGCTTTAGAAGTACCTGCCTAAAAGGTCTCGCTCACTTGTCATGGACAAGGCATAAAAATCATGCATAATAAAACCATTTCTAGAACATTTATTGTAAATGTAGCGAGTGATTACTTCTTTTGACTGATAATATACTATAAATAGCAATGTTAAATTATATTTATTATCAGTTGACAATGCTCGCAATGAGCGAAACCGGTCCTGACCTATTAAATAAAGTACAAAGGAATATTGTGTTTTTATTAATATAACTAGTATAATAAAACATTTTTTTTTAAAGTTTGCTCATTATAAATAATATAGTAACTTTTATTATGAAAATGAATTATTATTAAATAAAAATCGGACGCTTAAATTTGTCATTTAATTTCATATTTAAAATATTAAGTTGCTATATACTTATTTATTGCGCAACAGTACAATTTTTTTATGATATTGAAAAAAAAACAATAACTTAAATGAATATTCATTTATTATGTCGGTAAATATTATTATTTAATTGATAAAAGAAATGTAATCGAGGCAAAATATAGAAACAGAGACATTCACACATTCCTGCCACCTAGGCTGATAGTTACCTTAAAGCCCTGTTTACTTATCCAGTTGATTAAGCTTCGTGTGACGTCATCGGGAATAGAGAGTCCCACTTCCGAGGCCCGATGGGGTCATCAGTCAGCAAGGTCCCGCGGGACACGCGGTCCGCGGCCATACAGGAGGTCATTAGTCCTCACCATCTATCAGTGGCGTGCCAATTTCTTTGTAAATTTATCGAGAAAAAAAATACTTACACCTCCATAAATATTTTCACCGTATAATCTGAAAGTATTTTTATTTCTAAAGGAAGTGAAAATTATCAGTTGCGTTACATGTTAAAAAATAATATTCATAAATTATTAACATTAAAATTTTTAATTCGTATGCAATAAGACAAAGTAAATACAACTTTATGGTTAATTAGTAATTTTGAATCGTTCAAATTATGTACATTCACACAATTTTTGTCACTAACTATCCGGGTATCACCTTTCGGCAACTTCAGGCGTTCAAATGCACGGATGAAGTTGAACTGACGTTCAGCAAATAAATTAATCACTAAGTTTAAAGCCATTGCCAGCGAAATGGATTAACCCATGGGAATACCTACAGATTTGAATGGTGAATAATTTCAAGAACTATATTTCCCCTGTTTGCTGGAATTTTTTATGATTATAATTATTTACATATAGGGTACAAGAGTGGGGAATTTAACAGATTTTCCTGCTCATTGAAAATTGGTAGACTATTTAACTGTGCCCTATTTATTTCTACTTTACAGTGATAAAATGTTTTTTAATTTCGTCTTTAGTGCATGTTTTTAGTATAAAATTCGGTATTAAATAAAATATTATTAAAATGTTACCAAAAATGTTTTGAGTGCATAGAAAATCAAATACTTTTTACTGCAACATATTTTCGATGAAAATGTTATACTTCTTTATCGAGTAAATGAACGCCATAATATTTCAACCCTTTATTGCTGCCGCCACTGCATTGCTCAGTCTACGGCAGGCTTTTTTTCGTAGTAGTAATCTCACCCAATCACACGTGTTTATGTAAACCATCTTTCTTGTTTCCGGCGGAGGTCGCCTCTCATTACGGACGGTTTGATTTATAATTGGAACGAGGCGTCGGCGTCGGCGGGAAAAGTTTCAACGTTCGGACATACCGATAAGAGCTTTCAAAGGAGCTTTACTTTTTTACTTCTGAAAGAAAGAGAAGAAAACTTTAAAATATTTATTGATTTATTCGTACTTATTATTTCATAGTAAGGTCATTAAGTATTTGAAAAGCATGTAAAGACAATAGAAAAAAATCTTTGAATGAATGTGAAAAATGTTGTATCCAAACATTATTAACCGTCATTTTACTTTACTAAACGTTATATGATAGTTTTGATAGAAATTTTAATATTCAGTGAAAACAGTTTTTTTATCAACTTGTTCGTAGCAAGTATTGCCACAAAATTGAAAAGCAATATTAGATTATTGTAATACTTTACAAAGATTGAGACGTATACAAGTTGGTATAAGGATTATGTAATTTGATAATTGTTTATTTGTTGAAATTCTAACTATCTAAATAACGTTTATACTAAAAAAAAACATCTTAAATGTTAATATTTTCGATGGTTTCGGCGGTAACTTTTTGGAAGTTCATTTTAATATAAAATTTAAAATAACTTTGATTAATCCACGTATTGTGTTGCTAAATATGACACGTGTTTCGCCTCTTTCAGGGGCATCTTTAAACTTACTTAAGTAATGAAGCAAGATTTATTCTAACATTTGAAATTATGAAATTACAAAATGGAGTTTGGGTTTTTTCAATCAGATTGGGATTTTTCCCTTTTAATGGAAGCAAGGAGGGGGTTATAGAATCGAAACAAAGCAAACAAATATAATCATACTAATAATGACGTTAAACATTACAAACTATTAAACTAATGAGCTGCAATCAATCAGATAGGTTGGTGATTATTCTATTAATTGGAAACAATGTAAGTAATAGCGAGCAACCTGTCCTATTAAGAATATTATTTAGTTATTTTAAATTTTATATTATTTTAAATTTTATATTATTTTAAATTTTATATTTTCTTAAATGTTGTTTATTATTCTGAATAATAATTAAAATATTTATATAGTGTCTCTTTACTTTACCAAAAACGCTAAAGTTTCTTGTTTATATAGATAAAAAAATCTATACTTTTTATTGTATTTTACTTTAAATTATACAATTTTGTAATATATGTACGTCAATTCAATTATGTGCTTTAAAAATATTTCTAACGATTTTATAAATACACAATCATCGTAGATTATTCAGAAGAAGTAAAAAATACGAAAAATTAATTATTACGTAAAATAATCAATAATATACATGTGTACATACAGGTGTATTTTAATTTTCTATCTTTTAATACGATATATATCGCAAACACTACGTTTATCATATCACCCAACACCCACCGTTTTAAGACAGATCAGGGGGTGTTTGGTTATATTCCAAAATAAACTTTTCTCTATAATTTCCTTCTTGTCACTTTACACGTTAGCAGTGATACGAAAGCATTAGCGGTGCCTACTTATATAGAGATGTAGTTACTAAAAGTCTGTACACCTTCAGGAAAAACGACTCAGAAAACATGGTTGTGCTTCTTCCCTGTATAAAAATACAGTTACTTAAATAAAAAATGAATTGACGATTATTAAACAAATTACATTCAAATATATATTTGTATTTTAGTGATTTAAAAAAATATATTACACGTTAACATCATAGTAATCCACATTATTTTCTATATTGCAACACATTTTGTCGTCCGCTGTTGTCTAGTTAGTTAGAGCTTGCTTTACCGACCAGGCGGGTCCGGGTTCAATTCCCGGTAAGGTAAATGTAAAATTTATTTTTTTCTTTTAAATTTGAGACATTGGTGTTTGTAATGTCAATTTACCTCAAGCGACAATAAATTCTTATTGAGTTTTTTCGTATGATTTCCATTTTAAAATATTTGGTGCATTAGCTGTATTGCCAAATATTTTGTTTAATTATAAAAACAAAAATATGTAATTATTTCATAGAGTCAAATTAAAATAAAATTACTTTTCAGAATATCTATAAAATATCGACATCGAATAATTATGGGCACTTCGAGTATTCAAGATATTGATCCAAATCACGTCATATTATAAGTCTCTCCTTATTAAAAATATTTTGTTCATTAAATGATCGTCAGTCAATTTATCATATTATATTTATTTAAACTTACGTCATAACTAGGCGGCTTCTATTAGGAAATCCATTCATTTTTATTTTTTACTAGCGAGTACCCGGCATGCGTTGCAAAGCCACCCAAAGAAAGAAAGTGTTCTTGTTTTAATTGTGTTTATTGAAGTCTTTTTGGATACACAATTAAGTATTGCATATAATAACACAGGAGTGATAAAAAACACACTGCTTCCCAGAACACCGAGTATTTCTTTGATATAAAGCGAACCCTATTGTTAACGTTTTGGCAGCCCACCGCTAGGTCTACTAATTCAGAAACTTTTGCGGTTGTTTGAAAAACGACTCACCAATGTTTTATCGCGATCGGATGAACGGTATAGGAACGCATACGGGAGAAACAAACATTCATTTTTATATATTATATGTATACAATACCATATCATCTGTGGGAAGGAAAAAGGACGTTACCCACACATACCAAATTTTACAGGAGGCGCGAAAAAACGTGTTTTGATGATTTTGGGCCATATGCAAATTATGAATAATACACAACCTTGAAGTGCACGGAGACTTTTAAACTAGTGTTTAATTGACATAATCTTTTTTATTTTTTTACAAGGTCTTCTTTTTCAAACTTAAAAGCTAAATTTAGATACTAATTCGGCATTTTCTCCTTGCATCCTTTTGATAGAACGTGTATCAAGTTTGATACATTGCGATTATCAAAAAAAACCTGTTTTGAAAATACTGTGGGCTACGTCCTTTTTCCTTTCCACAGTCGATATTATAAATAAGACTTTTAATAATGACGTGCAAGTCTACGGAGTGTTAGATTAATCTAGTATATTGACACGCTTATAAACGAATGGAGTACGGGGGAACACTTTGTGGATATCAAGCAAGTTGGCTGCTAATGAAACGATCAGATCCCGTTCAGATATTATAACTTATAACTTTGAATCGTGTTTGAATCTAGACGACAGGAAATGTTTCCATTTCTTGTTCTTGTTGTTTTTTGGCCGTGGGTGGCACATCCCGATGATTTAAGACCGCGAACTCACTTAAAGTATTGAAGCCTCCATGATGACAAACCGGCAGCACGCGAACTAAATTATATATTTTATTTCACGGCTGTGCTGTCGTTAAAAAATACGCGACTGCGGTACCTGCAATCCGACTCTTACTCCGATTTGTATATGGTTCCATTAAATTTGAAATAATCCAACTTATATTAAAGCAAAAAAAAAATAGATACGTTCTAATATTTATTCTACAAGTATCATAAAAGTGAAGTGACCTCAGTCATTCAGTGACACATTACAATTGTGTTATATTTATAAAATAAAAGTATGCAATCCACCAAAACACTAACTAAAGATGTGATTGTACTTACAAGTTCAAGAAAAAGTTTTACCATTTTACTAGTTGGTTTACTTTACCGCTTGAGGCCTCATATGTTAAGTTGAATGGTTAAACTATATCTTGTATATTTTCTAAATATTATATGTTTATATTTCGGCTTGAAGTCTGTATTGATACATATAAATCAAAACGAAGCACTGAAAATAACTTCCAATACGAAAAATGACAGGCATGAAAAAACTATATTTTCAGATCTACATATATACTAACATAAATATACCCGAAAATAAAAACAATCACCACATGAAACGTCTATCATTTTTTCTTTTTAAATTTAAGTTTAAAATAGGCGAAGGAACGTTGAGCTAAATATTACAATCTTACAGTACTTTAGCCATCGTAACTTTTTTAATAAATACATTTTCAAGATAAAAATAATCATATTTAACATATATTTTCATAAATTTCGATGAAAAAATACAGACGAAACAAAAGAGTTGTAGAAATCTTGTATAATATAACAATATGCTATCTTTCAGTTGATAATTTATCTGTTGAATTAATAAACTCTATCTTTAGTACAAATGGTCTAAAACCTCTGCTGCAAAACATTATCCGTTCGCATAAAAAGCTGCTTCCTGTGTATATAGCAAGCAAAAACATGCAAAGTTTACATTTTTTTAGCCATCGTAATTAAATTAGTAATAATTTCGATTTTATTTTCTATCTAAAATCTAATCCTTTGAAAATAGCCATTAAAACTATTAACTTTACGAGTGTTTGCGGAATGTATCACATCCCACATTTGATTAATGCTTTTAATAACCAAAGAAATTTTTAAATAAATCTTATATAAAGTATTCAAAGAGTTAATACTCATTATTCTTAGTTGAAATTCTAGCTCGAATAAACGTTCTAAAATTGTAATAATTTAAAGACTTTTAATATTATTTAGTTTCATTTAAATTGTAAGAAAAATAATGAAGGTGTTACAACGAATCGGATAATCATGAAAAAGATTATGAGAGGATGATAAAATCACAAACGTCAAAAAATCAATTGCTAATTAAGCTAAAAATTGTTGCCATCAGCTATTATATTTTTTATATTCCTAATAATATAAATAAATCATATTTAAGTATAAAGTTTTTCGCCTTCAAAATTAGAAACCCTTCATAAATTTTAAATGACAGAATTAATTACTATGCGTCGATGTAGGTTTTTCAGCAATTCAATACGTCATATGACAGAAACGAAAAATGCCTCGGGGAAACATGCAAACATATTATTAATTGAATTCTTGCCCCTGAGCTTTTGCGTATAATTTTGCCGAAGCTTTTCTTATTCCTTTGTTATTTAATGTCAGCAGACAACAAACAATATTGGCAGACGTTCATATGAGCTTTTGCAGGTTGATTCAGGAAATGAATCCAGGATTCCTTTGATGAAGATCTAAGGTGAAGGAATTCAGTACGTTTGCTAGAATTCGTTTAACATGAAAAACGATTGCCAATTAAAATTGATGCCAGTTTTGCGATTTCGATGACGCAGTCTTTCTTGTTCGTATATTAATTATTTTGATGTGCAGTATTCCCCTACATCAAAAGACTTCATTGGCTTTGTTTATGATGATGATTATTTTAAACGTGTCATAAATTAAAGCAAGTCATACATTACGGGGTAAAACATTACCATATTTGTATGACATGTGTAAAAAAATAGATAAACACAATATTTTAATATACTAAGTTCAATCAAAGAATAAACCAAGCATAGTCAAAAGAACAGTAAGATAAAAACATTAGCAATTTTAATAAAACTTCATTGATCTTTATGTGTAAGTCGAACATGAGAAATTAAATAAAAAAATCTTTATTATGTACATTTAATAAATTAAAAAATATTATTGATATTAACGAAGTATTATTTTCTTATTTAAGTAAATAAAACGTACCATACTACCAGACAGCTTATAATATCTGTGACGCTGAAATGTATTGCACCATGTAAGAACTTGAAGATCAGGTTTGCTCAGATTATCACTTATTTGTTCTGGTTTTTTCTTAAGAAGCTACCGTCTCTTTTATGATCGACCGGAGACTATCTTGAAAAACCTATTTGTTCATAGAACTATACTATCACCATTAAGTCATAAAAAACTAACAATATGACTCTATAATATATTAATACACTTTCAAATGATGACGTTTCTAATAACCGCAATACATAAATTTAAATTTCGTGTTCTTATAACAATATTGTTAAATTAATAAAAGCAACGTTATACAATAAGATTTGCCGGAACTTATTATTATTAGTCGCGAAATAAATTACCTATATATATTTAAATATATAATTTAAAAAACATTTAACAGAATATCTTAATAATGGATGTTTTATCAATTAGAAAACTTAATGGCGGATGTTATTCACAAATTAATAATCTATTATTCTTTTGGTAGTAGTCTTTTATATGGTTTACACTTCGCATACAATTAACAGACATTATTTCAATTTTTAAGATCACGACAGTTATCAGTATTAAAGATTGGTTAATATTAGTCATTTAATTTGGTCAAATAACGTAGTAAAGTTGAGTTTTTTGTATTCAATTCTTTGAAAAGAATTGCTTATCAAACATAGTATTTGACCTGAATTATTGGAAGTTTCAAAGTACGATTTAAGATGATAATGATTGCAATGTCGGCACAGTAAAATCTAAAAAATCTAAATGTAAGTGTTATTGCGGTTTGACTAAATATATTTTTTTAGTAGTGTCACATTTTTTATGCTTTGCGTACAGTCGCGCGTTTGGTCTTTACAAAAATGGTGTCTATTATCAATTTCGCAATTAAAGTTTAAATTTTGTTTTTAACCCTCATCTTACATTTTACAATTTATTTTGTGTGTTTTCAACTGGTTTAACAATCCAAAATTGCTCACATTGATCGATTTCATCTATTTGATATTGTAATCCATAATATATGTATATAAAAAAGGTAAAGTTATTTATCAAACGATTTGCATACTGAGGACTTTTTTGTATTTCATTCTTCTATCTCTGTTTGAAAATGAACTGCATGTCTTATTCATATTAATACAATTATGTTTGATATAGTAACCCTATATGCTAATAATATCGTGGATACGTAGTTATACAAAATACTACTGTTCGTCTGTTTTTTTAAGCCGATTAGTGTAGAATTAGTATTATCTGCCTACGTTTGCCCATATATTATGATTATCAATATAAAGATATTCATCAAGCACAAATATTCATATTTTTATAGTATTAATAAAAGATAATACTTAATATTTGTTTTTAAATTTTACTAGTTGGGTTTTGCAAACGTCTTTTAGTTGAACTTTAGTCTTTAAAATTAGGTATTAATATATATTTTATCTGTGTGCCAATGTTAACTAATAATTAACATAATGACGTTAATATTTAATTAAATTTTTAATATACGTCAATATCTACCGGTCAGGATTTTTTATTTTGCCTAATCTTTGTTGAATATGTATTTATATATTCGTTCAATAAAACTGCATCATATTAAAAATTACACCATTAAATTAGTTTCGTTTTAAGTCGCTTTACCAAGGAATATTCAAGTGTACATAAATATACGCAGTTGAATAGATTGATTGATCTTTTTATAAGAAATATTGCATAGCTTAAAAACGATTTAATTCTCGTGCACTAGCCCATCTTTTAATCGAGTTCATATAGTGAAGATATGTTGTTTTACAAATTGCGGTCCTTTCATCTCTTTTATAGCGTATTTTATTTACTTTTCATGTTTGCTTCAGACTATAAATTAACAGACTTAATCTGAATACATGAAGAAATTTATTATGACGCTTGTACAGAAACTTTGTCTGATTATATTGTTTGACTTGTTATCTTGCAACAGAATATGCGAAAGGCGTTTAAATTGTACAGAGTATAAAAAACAGAAACAAAATATATCGTAGGAGAGTGAATTATTTATATTGTACATTTTACCATAAAAATTGTGATCGCTGTTCTATTTTACGGCCATTAACATAATTATAAGATTGTCACCGTTCTGACAAAAGTAACTAACTAACTAAACCAACAAAAAACAGTTAAGTAAATAAAGAGATTCTTTGTCTGAAATAACTCAGTTAGTGTATTGATTTTACCAGTTTGCCAAAAGAAGCATTTATTTGTATAGGCAATTATTATAAATACTGGTTTAAATGCAAGTGACGCTACCTGTATATTAACTTTAAACCCTTATTTGTGATAGATTGGCATTAATGGATCTATATTATGATAATAAAATTATCCTTATAACATAAAATATAGATACTATAGGCTTTATCTTATGATGATTTTTTTATTTACTGTTTAATCTTAATAATTTAATTAATTGATTTGGCATTTACTTGGTAGAACTCCATTATAACAGGTTGAAAATATCAAAGTATTTTAGTTCTACAGTTTTTAATAATTTGTATGCGTTGATATGCTATTTCGGCTTTCTAAATACTATATTAGCTATATATACTGGCTCCGAAGAGATACACAATGCATCAAGTTATTCACTCTAACATCCTAATTCAAATTATAATTACAATATTACACTTATTAAATTGGATTCTAGTGCTTCAAAGAACGATAAGCTATCTGGGTTTTTTTCTTTAAAACAATAATTAGGATAAAATTAAACTGATATTTATTATTAATTACATTACATTAAATTTATTGTCTATGGCTTTAGTGTTTCGAAAAACAATAAGCAATATGAGATTTTTCAAGGTAAATTAGGATAAATTATACTAATATTTATTATTAACTATATGAAGGGTTTTAACAACCGTAATGAATTAATAATGGTTTGTTCATTTAAGATGTTTTGTTTATGCCTATTAATTTCAAGTTGTTCTAATAAATTTAGTTTTTGACTCTTATGACAAAGATGCAAAACGGTTGGCGCTAAACTGAAACTCATGTCATGAGACTCGGTCAAAATCTGGTTTGCGAATTGTGAGTCTGATTTTGTATTGTTAAAAGATTAAGATTAAAATTAATTGTGTTAATAATGTCAGCAGAAGTTACTTAATAACTTCTGCCAATAGTAACGATATATCCCCAAGACATCAACAGGCATTATTGTATTTTATTTAGAATACAATGACGTTTAAGAAAACGTCTTTATTCTTTCTAAAGTTTTAGACAATATCTGTACAAAAGTAATATCTATATATTTAAATAGTAGACAAATAATAGGTTGCTGATGTACAGAACGTAGCTCTAACAAACATTTTGGAGTCGATGAAGTGTTAAGCTATGTTGTAATTTTAATAAATGACAGTTCAAAATTATTAATTATGTCATTTTTCTCTTTTTACAGACGAGGAAGGCAGCCCAGAAGAAGGGAGTCCGCGGGATGGGAGCTGCGGGGTTGGGGGAGAGGGAGACGTGGACGGCGAGGATCTGCAGCAGCAGCATGATGCAGACCACGATATTGAGCACAGCATACCGGCGACCCTTATTCAGGATCCAAATGCCGACAGGTAATTGATTCAATCCTTTTCCTACTACAATTTAGTATTATTACCTATCACAAATGTGGTTTCATATTTGAGCATTATATTTATTATTTGCATTTATTGATTTTACTCAATATGTTTTGTACAGAAGTATCGCAATTTCAACGATCAATATATTTTTTTTTTAATATAAATAACACATGTTTAAATATCAACAAAATAACAATATAGACGTGCAATTTCTAAAATAAAAAAAACAACAAATTTGCAAGTTATATTAACTTACTTAAAATACTGTTTAGTCTACATGCCAATTTCCGCCATGCTTAATACCTTTATGCTTAATTGTTATGAAAGTATTTTTTCTAAGAGGATTCGTGGGAAATTCAATTTTAATAAAATTGCTGTGTAGGGGATAATGCATTTAAAATATTTAGATCGATATTCTATTTTTTACAAGTGTGTAGATAGGTAGGCCGCTCGCATATTTGCGGTAGTTGTGTGTTTTCCTTTCCGCAATTTATATTGAAAGGGTGAAGGCTGTATCACCCGATAAAGTGCATACGACAAAAAAATGTCTCCATTTTTATCGCATGTCGATCTAAATCGCCCCAGGCAATCATCATTGTCACACGAAAAGTTTATCATAACACACACACACACATACACAACGCGATAGCCATAAAGGATTTTCCGTCTTCCCTCATCTCTTGTCTGTGACTTAACGCGCGTCCAAACCATAAATAAACATCAGAAGAGCACTGCGCTTCGTGCGAGGGAGAAAAGCTCCTCAGTGGGCCTGCGCGAGAGCTTTTTCACCCCCGAACCCGTACCGTCTCGAGTCTATCCTGTCATTCCTTTCTAACACACTGTTCGGGTCGGTCGTACACACGCAAGCCGTCTCCCTCGGCCTCGTAAATCACACGCGGGAATTTGGCCGTCGATTCATTCCACGCGCAACTGCCGCCGGGGCAGGACGTGTGACCGGTTTTGTTCAAATTTTGTGATTTTGTTTCGCGTCAGTTTTGTTTCATCGTGTGTGCGTCGTTCGCGACGGAAGAGGAGAAAATTGATTTCTTCAGGATGATCGTCGAATGTGACAGGCGGTTGAAGAGCGTCTCTGTTAAAAACAGGTACAGGCCTTAAATAATTCATTTTTTTTACGCGATAACTAATTCCAAACAGGTTCTTAGGATTTGACAGGTGTTTGTTTATGTTTATCTCAATAGTATTATTACATCGTTAAGTCGCTTGTTTTATTGTGATTGATTATTTCCTGTTATTTTTGCGGACTTCGAATTTACAATAAATTTAGCATATAGTCACAAAATACAGCCAAACACCATTTTTTGAGTGAATTGAAAAGTATTTTATTTTCAATTACAAGAGAGTCTCTAAGTTATTTTACAGAGCTTTAGAATTGGATAGTATTTGTATAAACTAACCGTCCCCTGTTCTAAATAATACAAGTCAATTTACAGACATTGAATCAAATTACACTAAATAAATAAATTACTCATTATAGATAGATAAATTAAATTTTTATTCAAGTTCGATAATATTAAACAATGTGTTATTAAGCACAGATAAGTGACATTTAAATAACATTTTATATGCTACAATTGTTAAGCGCTAGTTGATATAGTAAGACTTTAACATTTTCCTCAATTTTCTATAATACAAAGAAAAACACACCACTCTAAACATTCAAACCATATCACAGTAAAATACGAATAATTTCCTACATAATCATTCGAAGTGTTGAATGAATCAATCACTATTAAAGTTTACTTGGTGTATTCTGAAGGTTTACATAAAGAATTTGTTGATCTACGCAAATAAATATGCTAAAAAAATAAAAAGTGCGAATTATTTTCATTTCAATCGACATATTAAGTTAAAATAGTATAATAAAATTATAGGACTACATATACCTTAATGAAATTATACTTAATAGTGCAAATATTATCCACTAAAATTATAAATCCTCGGACCGTATGTAATAATACGATTCAATATTTGTGATACATTACATACATTATTACTAGTGGTGAAACTTTTAAAGAAATATTCGGACTTCTGTTCACGTATACCACTAGCGCCATCTATTATTTGACTTTGTAAGAAGAAAACATAGTGTGAAAAAAAATATTATAGATATACAATAAATAGATAAAAAGTAATGTTTAATGGTCCTTAATAAGAATAAATAAATTATATGAGCATTGTGTATAACTTTTCTCTAAATTATTGACAATAATTGCCTTCGGCAAAATATGAAAAAGACCGGCTTTTAAGCAAATGTTTATTAATTTATTCACGTGGTTCAAATAAATTAGTGTGTGCATTTATTTATATCTATTTAGTTTTAGAAATTATAAAATTTATTCCAAGTCTTAGCTCTATAGAATAAAATTGGAAGCCTTACTATCTTTTACGTATTTAATCAAAAGATTTATTCTTATATTATACAATATTATACAATATATTTGCTAGAAGATTTGAAAATTATGTCTTCTGTGTATAAAAAGATATGAACGATACAAAAAATAATTTTAGTGAAGATCTCATAATGTAAAAAGTTGTTTTCCGTCCTAAAATTTAAGCTTAATTTTCAGCGGGTTGCTTGCTTTTAAAATATTTAAAGTGTCAATAGAATATATATACATACATAACATGTTTATAATTAAAAGATAAAATATTTTTGAAAAGTAGGATGTATTGCAAATAATATAATCATTTCGTTGCAACAAAGAAGTTCCTTAAATAAATTAATAATTAAATATTCAATGTTATAATGATAATAGATTTTTACTGACTTTCCCAGACTTGAATATATTCAATAATTAATTTGTTTTTAATACTCTACATTAAATTAGTTTTTAATGCTTTCTTGTGTCGAATTCAACTATCGTTTATAACCTACTAAAACACAAACTATCAAAATCGTTTTATTGATGTTTTCTTCATATTCAATCGATTCTGGTATACTTAAATATGTAAGCAACGGAGAGTTATTAGTTAAAAAAAATGGTGCTTAGTTGTATACATTTTATGAAAAGTGATGATCACCATTGTAATGATCAACTTAACCCGATTTTAATATAGATAACTTACGTACCTAAGTACCAGTAGGTATTTATGTTTTACATCAATAAAAAACCATTTATTTTTCTTATTATTTTTTATTTGTGGTTATTGTTGAAAATGTACTAATTTACCTTTTTCCGTTTGTTGCAGAGAGTTAAGTCCGCGATGTTTGTCACGTGACTCATCAGGGGCGCCGCGCTGTCCGTCAAGCGAGTCGGCTTACAGCGGGCGGGGAGGACTCGCAGGTCTTTTACCGGGATCTCTACCGCCTCCGGCAGCGATGGCCGCTTATTTAGGTGCCGCTGCTGCTGCAGCGCACCAGGCGCACCAACGCCTGATGGTGTCTCCCCTAGCTGCCGTTTCACCAATGCTAGGACCAACAAATTCGTCTCCTCCTCCACCTTTACTTCCCTTACTGTCGGGCAGACTTCCACAATCTCCATCACCTTCTTCGTCACCTCATGATGATGCCGACGTTCTTGACTTCAGCACAAAACGAGGTGAAATCAAGCACGAAGAAATGGATACCGACGTTGTCAACCTATCAAAACCTTCTGAGAATAGCCCTCTTGATTTGTCAGTGACGAGTAGAAAAAGAGGTCCAGAAGACTCTCCTTCGCCTGTATCTGCGCGTAAGAGCTCTCGGCCTCTTGATTATAAAGCGGCGGTGTCTCCATGGACTTCACCTGTGGCCTCACATCTGCCTTACTTTGCCGCAGCAGTTGCAGCAGCTAGCCTATCACCCAAGAATAATAACACTGGAGAATGGAATGGAAAATTGAAACATATGGGACCGTCGCCCAACGATGCAACAAAAGCACTTGAAAAAATGAGCGAGTTGAGCAGATTAGGCGGAGAAGAGCTATTTAGATCAGTCGCGCAAAATGCAGCTATGGGTACAAATCTGCCTGGAACTGCAGCAGGAAGGCACAGCGCTTGGCAATCTCACTGGCTCAATAAAGGCGCTGAACAAGCAAAAGACGTTTTAAAATGTGTTTGGTGTAAGAAAAGCTTTCCTACTCTTGCTGATATGACTATCCACATGAAAGAGGCAAAGCATTGTGGAGTAAATGTCCCTGTACCTCCATCTCAAATACCGAATCTTCCTCCACCGCCTCTTCAACCCCCTACGTCTTCCCCATCTGCCTCATCAATGAATACTTCGTCTTCCGGTGGTTCCGGAAAGCCAAGTCAGAATGATCTTAATTTATTGATCAAGGAGACAATGCCTCTTCCTAGAAAACTTGTACGAGGACAAGATGTATGGTTAGGAAAGGGAGCTGAGCAAACGAGACAGATTTTAAAATGTATGTGGTGTGGTCAGTCATTTAGATCACTTGCTGAAATGACAAGTCACATGCAACAAACACAACATTATACCAATATTATATCTCAAGAGCAGATAATATCGTGGAAATCTTCCGACGAAAGCAAGGGACCACCTGGTCCTCCAGGAGCCACTCCTCCGGGTGCACCTGCTACTGGCACAAGTAGCCACGTAAGTGCCGTGCTAACATGTAAAGTCTGTGATCAAGCTTTTAGCTCTTTAAAAGAATTAAGCAACCACATGGTGAAAAATTCGCATTACAAAGAACACATAATGCGATCGATTACGGAAAGCGGTGGCCGACGAAGGCAAACGAGAGAAAAAAGGAAAAAATCGTTACCTGTTAGGAAATTGTTAGAGCTCGAACGCGCTCAGCACGAATTTAAAAATGGCGATGGAGCTAATATGGGCTCTGTAAAGCCAATGCGGGATATGAGTGCAAGTAGTCGTATCACATGTGAAAAATGTGGCGATAAAATAGAAACTGCAGTATTTGTTGAGCACATACGGCAATGTGTAGGAGGTCCTATTTCGAATAGTCAACGAAACCTTCTTAAAAATGCATTGATGTCGAACAATATACTACCACCAGATAATCCAATGATGGTAGGACACTTAACGCCGACCAATAGAGAAGGTAGAAAAAGTATCAATGACGATATGCCGTCCCCGGGATCTCGTCACCACAGATCGCCGTCTTCCGCCACTGATCTGTCACCTAATCCGAAAGATAGCGGTGGGGGTGCTGAAAAAAGTTCTTCTCCGTCGGTTTTAAATGCGATAGAACAATTAATTGAGAAAAGCTTTGACTCCCGATCGCGACATGGATCTTTACCGGGGATTCCCGGTGCACCATCCCATGCTCCAATAGGTTCAAGCATTTTAAAACGTTTGGGTATAGATGAAAGTGTAGATTATACAAAACCTCTTGTGGATGCTCAAACAATGAATATTTTAAGAAATTATCACCACCATCAGCAAGTACAAGTCCAAAATTTTGCTCGTCGGGAAAGAAGCGGAAGTGAATCTAGCTCAATGTCTGAAAGAGGAAGCAGTCGAGTAGAATCCTTGACGCCTGATCGAAAAATGGATCCGCCGTCTTATCATATGACTCCACGGACCACGCCAGATACTAAGAGAGGCCAAACACCTTTATCTGAAAGAATGAGTTCGCACGATGAACGTCCACAGAGTGCTGAAGTGAGAATAAAAAAAGAGATACCAGATGAGGACGACAGGGACGAAGGAATGAATCTCACAAAAGGATCAATTCATATTAAGAAAGAAATAGATGATGAAGAAGATCGATCCGGGCGTCCGGAAAGTCGACACACAGTCGATCAAGATGAATCTCATCTTCCAGCAAATCTAATCAAAAGACGAGATAGCAGTGCTAGTCCCAGACCACGGCCGAGCCCACAAAGCGGATTACCTCAGCGTAGTCCATCTCGCAACAGTGCCAGTCCTGCGAGTGACCGATCAGTCACACCAAGAAGCACACCTGGCGCTGATAGAAAGCCTTCGGGCAGCCTCGGTGCACTGTCTTCTATGTTTGACAGTTTATCAGGCGGCGGAGGAGGTAGTGCCACTGATGGTGGTAGCTCTGGTACTGGGAAACGAGGTGGCAGCCATCCTCTCGCTGCTCTACAAAAACTATGCGACAAGACTGAAAACCATCATCCAAATCATCGAAGCGGGCAGTCAGGTGCCAGCGGAAGCTCTGCACCATCACCTGGTTCGTCTGGTGGACCGGCTCCCGGAGCCATACTTGCATTTAGTTGGGCATGCAATGATGCGGTTGTCACTGCAGATTCCATCATGAAGTGTGCCTTTTGTGATACTCCTTTTATTTCCAAGGGAGCGTATCGCCACCACTTGTCTAAAATGCACTTTGTGAAAGACGGAGTCATTCCCGATCCGGTAACAGTGAAAGCTACACATCAACAGCCAACCGGCCCAGTTAACTCACCTCAGGGTAAGAACGGTGGTGGTCCCGGTAACTCTTCGGGACCGTCAGGATCAGCGCCTCCGGGGTCGAGGAGTCCTCCCCGTCCCCCAGACTTCGAAGAGAGTCCACATTCTAAGTTTCTAAAGTACACAGAACTCGCCAAACAATTGTCGAGCAAGTACGTGTGAATATACTGTATACAATTAGGATTATTTTAAGATGAAAGGAGAACGTTGAGTATCTCTTTCGCGACTGTCGCGTGTTATGTTTTGAGGTGAATTGAATCAAATTCGTCATTCATTCCTGTCTGCTGTACATGTGTACATAATGATAGCCTTAGTTAGTTGGGCAGCCCGCTCATGTGATGCTACCATATCTCGCTACAGACAACTTATATCCGAGTACGCCGTAGTCCCGTAAGCTTTAGGCTAATAATTCTTGTGTATAACGATTGACATTGTACTTCCGTGTGAATTTTCAGGAAACTAAATTTAGTCGTAGGATTAAGTTGAACGGCATTTTTGTTTACGAGCTTCATTATAATAATAAACTTTAACGATGTTTTTTTTAAATAAAAACAGTGCAGCAGCAATATCAGCTAGTCTCGGCGACAAATTAAAATCTAAGCGATTCATTACAAAGAGACAATCCCCGAATGAGATTATCCTAAGCCTAGGTGAACCGGTGGATACAATATATTTAATTCTACTCGCACAACTATGTTTTATTATAGTTTTCATACGCAGACTCGATGCCATTTGAAATCGTACTTATCTAAAGTGTTTTAAATATTTATTTTTACTGTTATTCTTCAGAGTCACACCTGTTTAGTGATTCCATTGCATTTGTACCATGCCGTCTTTTAGATAGAATAGTTATTTAGGTAGCCCCTTTTCGATCCGGTCGCGCGGCTCCCCTGCCCTCTCCCGGTGACGTCACAGGAGATAATTGAAATCAATCGAGCCGCGTCGGATCGAAATAATACTTAGCGAGTATACGTGTTAAAATTAATAGTCAAAATTATTATTCTGGTTCTATATATTAATCAAAAAAAAATAAAAAATAAAAATAAGATTTTGGAAGTGTAATTTTTGGCAATATTTGGCGGTAATTAAGAATAGCTTTTTTTTCGTTTAACCCGAAAGTGGCGCGTGGTTTTTGCGCGTTTTTGGCGTCAGTACTTAAAAAAAGGTTCGATTGCCTTCTCGCTAGTTAGTGATCAGTCATAATATTTACAAAAAAATCTCATTTATTTGTAACGTTGTTTATTTTAGATTGTTATTTTTTTATGTATAGCCTTTTTTGAATATACAGATATCCGTACGTAGTAATATAAGTATAATATAATTTCGTATCTGTAGGCTCTTTTTAGTCAATTGATTAACTTTTACAAGACTCGATAATGCTTTTGAAGTATTTTTCTCCCGCGAGATGCCGATATGAAATAATGAACCTTATTTGTAAATATAATAAGACATAAATGATAAGTTTGACCGAGTATACTTATTTCCTTATATAAAGCGATATTTATTGAAATAAAAAAGTACTCAGTATACCACAATAAGCATAAAAAATAATACTGAAAATAGTGAAAGAAAAAAACAAAACATTCGTATACGTATCCCCACATAATCTACAATTCTTCCAAAAGAATTTTTAATTGAAAAAAATATTGTATTTTATCTGAGAATAACAATTATATTACTATCCTATAAAATATTAATTAAAAGATAAATTAATAAAAAAAATCCATAAAAACAACAATTAATTAATTATTGAAAAACAAACATGATGTATACGCTAGTTCTGTTCAAGACGATTTTGCTCATTCTTGATAATTATAATTATTATTATTATTATTGATTTTACCAAATTATCTTATTTAATATTTTGTTGTATATTAAAAATGCAATTAAAAGCTCAAAAGAATATGTATGTTAAAAATATAAATATGGCTTTTTATTTTCAATGTTTTATCATTCCCATTTGTACCTCACTCATCAACAACAATACAAATTTCCTGGAAAATGAATACACAAATCATCGCATAGTTAATTTTTTCAAAACCTATTTGAAAAAAAAAACACAAATATATTGAAATGGACAGTTTGTCAAGCACAGCGAAAGTCACATATAAACAACTCTTTGATATAACAAATTTCTTATTGATATAAATATCTAATCAAGGAAACACATTCAATTATATTTGGCAGTAAATGAAAATATTACATTAAAGTGACATAAGAAGTTAAAATAAGAAGAAATTGGAGTAAGTATTTAATTATAGATATACAATAGAAATAATAAGTGATATCAAAATTCTTGAATTATATTGGTGAAGTTTAATTACGTGTTGCTTTAAATACAAAAAAAAACAATAATAAATATACGTCGATATAAAAACTTGGCAAGGGGCACTGTTTTCTTTTTTTTTACACCTTGCATTGTCAAGAAATACAAGGTAAAATATTGCTTTTGCACCTGTCTTCACAATATACACATAAAGCTTTTATTTACTCGCAATGACATCTAGCGATCAATCGGAGAAGGTTAAGTATACACGAAAAAGATTTTGGCGTTAGTTTAATACGGCTGTGTTTAATTTAATGTAGACTACAAAAATAGTGAATTTTATTTGGTGAGTATTAGACAAATCGTAGGAAAGAATTGAATAAGTTTACTCACGTCACAAAAAACACGGTCAACAGAAAAATGTATATTTTTTACAATGAAATATAATTGTTATGATTTCAAGCAAAATTTTATTTTTTAACAAAACTTTATTGAACTCTGACAAACGTTATCATAACGAATCAAAATATCAAAAAAAATGCCGCCATGAAATGAGATATTTTGCTTCATTTTATTTGCCGTAAGCTGTATTTTTACTAATGGCGTTAGAAATTTTGATACAATAATTATAACACACAGAAAAAAGATTTTTTAATGACACAGCTACACTTTTCATTTTAATATATGGACTAGACCCTCTAGAAGTGAAGTGAGCCAACTAGTAAAATGGTAAAACTTTTTTCTAGGTCCAATAAGTGCAATCACATCTTTACTTGGTATTCTGATTGATTGCATATTTTTATTTTACCGAGATAACACTATTGCAATGTGTATTAGCTGAGGTTACTTCACCATCACTGATACTTTAAGACGCATAGAATATTACAACGCATCTAACTTATTTTTTTCTAAAATACCGCATGGTTCACTTCACCTCTAATGGGCCCATAAAAAGATGTTTTTTTTTATTTATGAAAATACTATATTATTATAATTATTGGTCACTCGATGTTGCGAAAATATAGTTAATTTTCAAGTTTCAAATGATAATAAAAAAAAACATGAAAAATATACTCATTTACTTACTGGTTTTATTGAATTAATGTTGAGCGAACTCCATCTTTTCTCAATTGACTTAAAACAAAGAATACTTTTTATCAAAAAAAAATTTTTATTGAATTTTTAAAAACAGTCATATTCGTAAATAATTATTATTGCCATGGAAACCATAAAATCAAACTTAAAATTGTGTTACCAGTTTTGAAGAGGCCATTGTCTTTCGTATGAGAGCAATATGTCTGTGGGTAGTTTGACGGGCATCAGTGCAAATTAGCGTCAGAAAGCCGCTCGTCTGCCTCTTTTGCTTGTCACTGCTGATGCACTCCACCGAATAATCATCCTTGGCAGCTTCTGCCACCAAAGTCTCAAAACATAACCCCATTCCCAAAAAAAATATGCAAAAAACAGCTTAGCAATACGTTAATTCATGTTACTGTCATATGTTAATCTATCAATTTCTTTCCGTTTAACACTAATGAATAAATGATATAGACAAAATTTCAAAAAATATATATAATGTTACCAGTGCCGGCGCGAGGCTATTTGGCGCCCTAGGCAATGGTTATTGGGGCGCCCCTTTTTAACAAATCCCATCTTTTTTTCGAAATAATAAAAAACAAACAATCATTAGATTTTTTATATATATCCATATCCGCTCCTAATGTGGAGTATATGGCAGGAGTTTTTCTTCGTAAACTGCTTATTACTTGGTATCTCAACCTCTCTTTTTAGAATCTACAAACAACAAAATCAAATAAAATGCACTACTATTTTTATTATTATTAGAGTACAAAAAAATAACTTTCATATTCCATTTATGCGCATTTATGGTTTGCGCCCTAGGCGGTTGCCTATTTCTCCTGTATGGTGGCGCCGGCCCTGTATGTTACAGCGGTGGGCTGCCGAAATATTAACAAGGCGGTCGCTTAATTTAAAAGATATTTTAGGTGATCTGGGGAAGGGGTGTTTTTTGTACTTTTATCAGTAATAGTGTTATCAAAATACTTATTGAATAAAAATATGCAATGCACCGTAAGACAATAATGAATATCACGAGAAAAAAACGTATTAACCTACATTACAATGCAAGAGTGTAAGATTGGTCTCTTAGTTTAAATTACTTTTTCGACTACATTTATTGTGATTTTTAATTTTCAAATAAAAAAGCACTGCTTGCCAATAATTGTAAGAAAATATCAATGACCGATTTGACTGAATTATTTAAAGACCACCGCACTTGTAAATTTCACTAGAAAAAAATAAAAAAAACTCCAAAATATAATATATAGTGTTTGCAAAAAAAGGGCTTAATAATTACGTCTTTAGGAGAAAGGAATGTTGTTGAAATGGGGTAATTTTTTCACGTGTTTCAATAAAAAACGATCATGGAAATTCTAGCACAGATTTATTAAAAATCTTTGACATTGTGTCATATTATGTTACCTTGGTCAAATAATTATGGAAATAATACATTGCCTATCAAGTTTGTATAACATACAACTAGGACCATTAATATTCTCACCTAACTGGCTCATACGTCAGATGTGTCCCTACTTCTCAGATATGAGGCTTCAATCAAAACGTCAGAGACGGTCGCTGGGTGTAGGGAAAGAGAGACGCAACCCCAATGCATCAGTGTCATCGCAAATACTCGTCCATAAATCCAGTCCACACCGTATCGCCGACCGCCGCAAAAACACTCATTTTTGCAATTCAAATTTTGCGCGACTGCCAGGTCGATTTTTCAAAATATCACTTCGCGGACGCGCCGTGGACAGTGACGGATGGGGGCGCTATCTCAGGCGGGGCCCTAGCCTTCTTCGGCCCCTGCCGGAATGGATCGTGGACACCGGACACTTGTTGATGGACGGCATATGATGATGCATCGCATGTCGTTTTCCAACGCGATGATTTTCAACCTTTTCTATGATGCGAAGCTATCTATTCCAATGGAATTGATACGATAACGGCTGGTGAATATTTATTTTCTATGCCAAGACATTTTCAAGTATACATCTTAAATGTGTCGACATATCTAACATTTAAGGATAGTAGAATCTCAAAATTATACTTTGCGACTGATAACTATTGTAGTTCCTTCAAATTAAATGATTTTTTGAATCTATTTCCGCACCCAATGTGGAGTATATGCAGTGGTGAAGTGGTAAATAAATAGGTACCAGGTCGGTCATTGATTTCTTCCCTATGTTTTTGTTGTTTTTTTTTTTAAATACTTCTCCGAAGTAAAAAAAAACACAAGTTTTAACAATTAAATCAACAAAAAAAACGATTTTGAATATATGTATGTACATACTTGAAAATTAATTAACAAGTGAAAAAGGTGGCAGGGCGCTTTCCTCATTTTCAGGTGCCAGGTCGCTGACCTGGCCCGACCTGGTCCCACTACACCACTGAGTATATGGAAGTATCTCAACAGAACTATTTCTACGAGAACTATTTTTTGCTCAGTCACTCGACTTGGCATTGGTCTACAAATGATGTTGAGTCTATGATTCAAATTATTGATCACTTTCATAATTTTTCCTCTCAATTATTGAACTTCTCGGAAGAAAGACTTCTTTACTTTATAGCAGTGTTTCTCAACCAGGGTCCACAGCATGTTCCAATTGGACCACAGAGAAAATATAATTTTAGGGAAGCCATAGAGCTAAGCTTAGGTAGAAGAAATTGAATTCATAAAAACATAGGAAAATGAGCTAAAAAAATACCAGTCATCAATCCCAATCTATAATTCTGTCCCAAGCCTCTAAAAACTAATTAGTACGGCTATATGGGCCACGGAAAAATATGAGACTCAAAAGGGGCATCGGGTTGTAATTTTTTTTTTAAAACAGGTACTCATAATCCTCTTTTTTCACTGTTTATTTTATTTCACTATTTCATAATAACACGGTAACAAATCATTTATTTAACTACATATATTCACTTTATCTTTTTTGCACGGTTGCTTTACATGGAACGTATCACCCGTTCAAAAGAGGATCGAGTGCAACTTTAGACCATCAACTTTTTTGTGCAGTTAATTTTCAGCAAAAAGAAAAAGTATGCCCAAGCTTGAAGGTAGGTGGTTTAACTCACTGACGCTTGATAAACCAATTCGTCATATCAGGCTGCTAAAAAAATCTCTAGAAATCAATGAAGTTTATGAAAGTTCTAAAATATTCTAACCCGATAGCTTGGTGCTTTATCCCATTAGAGTCCAGTCAGTTAACCTATGATTTGCATATTTATTTAAAATACAATACTAAACCTAATATTTATTTGTCTTGGCAACAAAGAGAAAACTTAAAATTTAGTAAAACTTTGGTAAGTCAAACTTCTTTCTACAATATGTTCGGGACATTCTTGGAATTGTGATCTCGCGCACCCACACACACTTTAATGTTCTCACATTGATTGAGTGTGCCTTAAATTTGTTTTTATGCGGCCCACTAGATGAAAAAAGATTGTGCATGTCTACTGTAGACAAATCAAACTATAGCATGTGTATGGTTTGGCGATATGGTGCTCCACTAGAAACCAATGTGTTCCTGAGTAATATAAACTTAATATTGATAAATTGGATAGATAAATATCCAGATATTCTTCTTGCACCAATAAATAATAACCGCCAACGAAAGCGTCTATTCCATCAAAAGTCGGAAAGTGGTCGAAAGTCATCCGAAAAGAAAATGCTTTTTGATTTGGCGCCATTAATCATTGCCACATGCGCGCAGAGAAAAGGTATTCGTATGTGTCCGGTACATTTCACAAGTAAATAATTTGGCTTATAAACTATAATAAGTGGATTTATTCGTTACGTCTAGGTTGTCATTTGTCTTTGGACGGATGAGAAGGAAAGGCTTGTCGTGCTGTAGAATAAATCACGCAAACTGACTGCTGACTTATCGCTATATTTTAAAGTAACCTATAATACAAAATAAGATTCCTAGGTGAAGGTTCTTTAATAAAAGGCTTCAAAAATATTGAAAATCTTGTGGGATTTTTTAGTCATTCCTAGTCACAATTTAAATTAAATGAAGCCGGTCACGATTGTTGAATAAATTCTGAAATATGCATGTTTTTAATTATATTGTATGCATTTCAAAAAAAAATCATTTACATTATTTAAATGATTCTTCAACTCTTTACGGACATTATTTTTTACAAAAGATGTCGGAAAAATCTCGTATTTTGATTAAAAATAAAATACAATATGAACAATTCAAATATAAATATTAAAGGTATTTTAAGTTTTTTTTGCCATGTCCGCTCCCAATGTGGAGAATATGGAATCCTTATGGAGTTTATCTCAACATAAGTGTTTCTACGAGAACTGCTTATTACTCAGTTACTCAACCTCTCTTTATCAAAAGAGAGTAGGAATAGAAGGATAGAGCTAGGACAGGACTAGTGGTTAGCTAATCGCTCTCGATATGCCCCGTTCATAAGATAGGATGAGTGGGAGGGGGAAATTTAAGAAATCACATACATCCATGCATTCAAACAGAAATTCATAAATCGATTGAAAAATCAATTTATAAAACTGTTCCTACTGGGATTTTAACCAGCGACCTCCGTGACCGAAGCCAACGACGTTGACCACTCGACCAAACGGGCCGCAACTTTTAAGTTTAATTATTAATATAACTACTAATATTATATTTATATAATAAAATAAATGTAATTATTGTTCAAAGATTTTCAATCGTTTTGGTTAACCTTATTGGTGGATTAAAATCATTACTCAATTTTATTTAATTTTCCTTACAGTATTGTTTCTTGTTTTTCTTTCACTTCATATCTCATCTTTAGTGAATTACTCAATACAAAAGTTGTTCATATCACGTGATCATAGTGAGAAAATCCACTCGCTGTTCGCCTGTTTAGATCAGAATAAGAAAACAAATGCCTTTGACATTTGGCTTTGCATCAAACTTGAATTCAGCATATTGAATTTTAGAATATGTACAGTTTCTTAGTGTCTACTGTCTATCATATAAAACATTTGTTTGCAGACCAAAGACAAATAAAAATTCTTTTAACTCTGTGATAAAATTGATTATTTTATTACTATCATAGTAATCGATCGGTCAACGCCGTTAGTTTCCACGATCGTATCTCGCATGGACAATTTTGAAAATCGAGATATGAATTTATGTTTTAATACATGTATATATTTGATGTTTTTATTCTTTTCAACCCATCTGATCTTAAAGACGAGGCATTTATTTTGATCCTTACTACTAAGTAACAAGCAACCCTCCTGTAAATAGCTTTTGTTGAGATAACTCATATTATGAACTCATGAATTAGGAGCTCTGCATTGAAAGCAGACATATTATAGTTACAAAAATAGCGTGAGCACTTGAGTATGATAGATTCATAGATAATAATAAAAAAAATCTTTAATTATTGCTAAACAACAATTTTATTTTAAAACTTCATATTTTGATGCATTGAATATTTGAATTAGACTGTGCAGTAAGGAAATATAAATAATAATGTTAGCCAACTAGTTGTGTTAAAGTTTCTTCTTGAAATCGGTATCCAAAAAATACGTCATATATCCCTTGATGTTGAATCTGGATTCATAACAAAACAGGAATTGCATAGGAGTTGAAGACGATTCTCGTACTGGGTAAAATGACGGCTAGGGCGGCAGCTGTCGCGTTCTGATGGATGGCCGAGACACATGTCTGTTGGCCTCGACAGCCGCCCACAAATCTCCCGCCTACCCCTCATACCTAAGCAACTTATATAACTCCCTTAAAGTGAGGTATATCAAGGGTAGCCATGCGTGTGTACTAATTTGGCACAAAATTTAAAAATAATATTTTGACGTCGGGCTTAAGTATAATATTATATATGATTTAATAATTTCCAGTTTATACTTATGTATAGAAAATTCTTAGTTTCTGTCAACCATTTTCAATTTTGAGTTAATCGTTATTATATGTAATGCAAAACTCATTTACATACACCAGCACAACATTTCAACATCATATTTTCATCTAATTCCACCAATTATTGATAAGGGAAGAAGTATTTTTAATACTAACATAATAGAAATTTCTAATAAAATCTGAATGTGCCGCGGGTTGAGTATCGCTGGTTTAAAATGACAAATCTATTTTTGAATATAAAGTTTATAATAGGGTTACTGTAGAACTAAACACGTTGCTATTTTTACCCTATTATAATGGAATTCTAAATTAGCGAAGTTAATCAATAAAGTTTATATTTTTTTAACCGTTCAATTAAAACTACATTTTTTCTAATGAGTTCGGGTTGATTGTAATTAAAGATTTTTTTAAAATTAATCTAACTAATGTTCCATTAAATATAATAAAGTGTGGTCACCCTCTGTACTCGCATGTAGGTTTTGCCTATAAGGCGCGTCTCCGAGTGAGGAGCTCGCACGTCGACAAAATGACGGCAATTTCTCATTTCTTTTCCATAAATTTCCACGATTGTATGTAGTCGTAGTGTGCGTTTGTTTTTGCGCGATAAGGGTCATTCTTGTGTGCCATTTCATTCTTATTTATATGACGGAAGTTATGGACGTTTAAACGTGGAGGACGGACAGTGCTTCAGGTGTGAATTATTGCCACTTTGGAAGCAAAATTGCAGTACATTTTCATATCTACATGAAACATTACACTACATCCCAATAACTTATACCATAATGTGACAAAACAAATTTACTAAATTCATTTCTTCTTTAAATATTTCAACATAATTATTGTAACTAAATTCATTTTTTTAACCACGCAAAACACGTGAAGAAATTCATTTTACGAGAACTGGTTGTATGCATTTTTTGCATTCTAATTTGTGAATGAGTTATCAACAACTTTTAAAACTCGGTATAATATTTCAATAAATACTTAAAATAGTTCAATAGAAATTGTGTTATTAAACTAGACTAGCTGTAAGCCCGTTGCCCAGCAACGTGAGATTTTTGTTGCATAGTATTTAATTTAATTTAATTTTATGTTATTTTATTTTATGGTATTTTATTTTATTTTATTTCATTTCATTTTATTTTATTTTATTTTATTTTATTTTATTTTATTTTATTTTATTTTATTGAATTTAATTTAATTTAATTATATTTTATTTTAATATATTTTATTTTTATAGTTAGCAGATATTTCGTAAATTATTTAATATTTGGAATAATGTTTAAGTTTGCTAACAACAATTTTTCGTATTAGCAGAAACTTCGTAAATTACTTAATTTTTAGAATAATGTTCAAGTTTGCTGACAACTATTTTTCGTAGTAGCAGAAATTTCGTGAATTATTGAATTTTTGGAAAAAAAAAGTTTGATAACAACCATTTTTCGTAGTAGCCGAAATTTCGTAAATGATTTAATATTTGGAATAATGTTCAAGTTTGCTAACAACCATTTTTCGTAGTAGCATAAATTTCGTAAAATATTGATTTTTTGGAATAAAGTTTAAGTTTGCTAACAACCATTTTTCGTAGTAGCAGAAATTTCGTAAATTATTTAATATTTGGAATAATGTTCAAGTTTGCTAACAACCATTTTTCGCAGTAGCATAAATTTCGTGAAATATTTAATTTTTGGAATAAAGTTAAAGTTTGCTAACAACCAATTTTCGTAGTAGCCGAAATTTCGTAAATTATTGAATTTTTGGAATAAAGTTTAAGTTTGCTAACAACCATTTTTCGTAGTAGCAGAAATTTCGTAAATTATTGAATTTTTGGAATAATGTTCAAGTTTGCTAACAGCCATTTTTCGTAGTAGCAGAAATTTCGTAAATTATTTAATATTTGGAATAATGTTTAAGTTTGCTAACAACCATTTTTCGTAGTAGCAGAAATTTCGTAAAATATTTAATTTTTAGAATAATGTTTAAGTTTGCTAACAACCATTTTTCGTAGGAGCAGAAATTTCGTAAATTATTTAATATTTGGAATAATGTCCAAGTTTGCTAACAACCATTTTTCGTAGGAGCAGAAATTTTGTAAATTATTTAATTTTTGGAATAATGTTGAAGTTTGCTAACAACCATTTTTCGTAGGAGCAGAAATTTCGTAAATTATTTAATATTTGGAATAATGTCCAAGTTTGCTAACAACCATTTTTCGTAGTAGCAGAAATTTCGTAAATTATTGAATTTTTGGAATAATGTTCAAGTTTGCTAACAACCATTTTTCGTTGGAGCAGAAATTTCGTAAATTATTTAATATTTGGAATAATGTCCAAGTTTGCTAACAACCATTTTTCGTAGTAGCAGAAATTTCGTAAATTATTGAATTTTTGGAATAATGTTTAAATTTGCTAACAACCATTTTTCGTAGTAGCAGAAATTTCCTAAATTACTTAATTTTTGGAATAATGTTTAAGTTTGCTAACAACCATTTTTCGTAGTAGCAGAAATTTCGTAAATTATTGAATTTTTGGAATAATGTTTAAATTTGCTAACAACCATTTTTCGTAGTAGCAGAAATTTCCTAAATTACTTAATTTTTGGAATAATGTTTAAGTTTGCTAACAACCATTTTTCGTAGAAGCAGAAATTTCGTAAATTATTGATTTTTTAGAATAATGTTTAAGTTTGCTAACAACCATTTTTCGTAGTAGCAGAAATTTCGTAAATTATTGAAATTATTTAATTTTTGGAATAATGTTTAAGTTTGCTAACAACCATTTTTCGTAGAAGCAGAAATTTCGTAAATTATTGATTTTTTAGAATAATGTTTAAGTTTGCTAACAACCATTTTTCGTAGTAGCAGAAATTTCGTAAATTATTGATTTTTTGGAATAATGTTTAAGTTTGCTAACAACCATTTTTCGTAGTAGCAGAAATTTCGTAAATTATTGAATTTTTGGAATAAAGTTTATGTTTGCTAACAACCATTTTTCGTAGTAGCAGAAATTACGTAAATTATTTAATTGTTGGAATAATGATTAAGTTTGCTAACAACCATTTTTCGTAGTAGCAGAAATTTCGTAAATTATTTAATTTTTGGAATAATGTCAAAGTTTGCTAACAATCATCTTTCGTAGTAGCAGAAATTTTGTAAATTACTTAATTTTTGGAATAATGTTTAAGTTTGCCAACAATTATTTTTCGGATTTTAAATTATTTAACAATTATTTCCAATAAAAATCAAAAGATCAAATCCAATTTTTCAATAAAAAATCAGTTGCACATTTTGTCCAAGTGTATGAAAAAAGCAAAATATTATTCTATCATATATCCATATCATAATTTGAATATTCTTAATGTATTAAAGAATTCTAACAGATTTTCAAGGTCAGACGTGAAAAGATTCATCATTATGATTCAATTGATCAAATCCGCTCCAAAAAATATTAGTCTCACATCGACTCACACGATCAGACGATTCATTTCGATAGCCCTATAATCATAGTTTGCAATAGTCGAATTAAAGTCTTTGATTATTCGAATATTATGATGTATGGTGATACAATACTTTAGCTCTACACCAAGAAATATCAAATTTTCAAACGTGGCGATATCAGAACATTCACGCCCGGTTTAAAATAAGCCGCTTCCATTGGATAGAACAACATTTCAAAAATGTGCTGTTCAGAATAAATCGAAATCATTGGTCTGTACCTTACTGCGGACTTCCTTACAGACAGACCTTATCGGCTATTAATGTTAAGATAGAAATTTAATAAATTTATATTGACATTTCTTCACGCTTGTTGATCCGTTAAAAATGACTCCGAATCCGAAATTTGTAATCGGCTCTAAGAAAATCCTTTTTTGATTTTTTTAATCTTACAAAAAAAATTCTTAATGAGTATGGTACCTTTTATTATTTTTAGACTTTCAGAGCCTTCAGCGGCGCCTACTGTTGACTTAAGCGATTTGTATACACAACAAAATTTTAAAAGGAGTTGGATTCTTTAGTTTCCTTCTGAATCCAAAACCACAGTCCGGAAGTTTGAACAAAAAAAATGCCAGCGACTTTTTTTAGATGATAAATAATAGTAATGAAAATGTAAAATTCTTTAATATTCGTGTCGTATTGTGTCGAGGCTCGCAATATGAGAAATAAACATAATTACAAATGGCAGAATTCCCCCCCATAAAATGTGTGGCTATTATTGCCCACTCATTGATTTATTGGTTATGAATCAATGTCATTTCTCGTATCTACGGGAACATTTCACATTTACCCCTCGCCTCCCAATATTCTCCACATGCGTAGCGTATATACGAGCGACGAATACGCCAAGCGTGGTAAGCTTTGTTACCACAAACTGTTAAAATCTCATTTTGTCATCAACTATTTTTGATAAAATATATTTATCTATCTTGCACAAGATTTGCATACAAGACTGAGTGCGTGTTAGTGTTAAGATAATTAAGCAAGTAGAACTACCATGTGGTATTTGATATAACTACTTAAAATATTTTCGATTGACTCGTGAACATATATGATATTTGAGGGTATTACTTGCAAAGCCGGCTCATTCCAAAATTGTTGAAACATGAACCATAAATTTAAATTACTAGATAAAAATATATGTTCATAGTATTTTTAGAAACCAGTCGCAAACATGGTTTGATAACAAACAAAATATCATTCTAAAGTAATGTAAAACTAAAAACACTTTTAAAATGTACATTGTTTTTCAAAATGAAATTCGAGTTTCCGTATTGGAATGAGCCGTGTTTGCAAATAAAACCCTCATTTAATGTTTTTTTGTACAGCATACAATAATTCTGTAAAAGAATATTTTATTTTAAATAAATATGTCATGAATATAAATTATCGCTGCGTTGAAATATTACATAGTAAAAATTGTTTGATTGATATCGATGGCGTTATTAAAATAACTTATTCGGGCAAAGCATTTCGATTATGTATAGTTAATATTAATAAAATTAGATATAATTATATTATAAAATGTCATTCATTGTTCACATTCTGCAATATCAACGAACAAGTGTGTTCGATAATTAAATCTGGCACAATTATATTACAGTCAAATTGAATTCCACTTTTTTGTCAATTGACAAACACTATGACGTGTCAATTATTCCGATTTCTAAATCTTTCTTCTTTATTGAGATTGGTCAGAACAGTTTCTATAATAATAATAAAAAAAATATTCTGATATCAAAAACACGATTATGACTATCAATTCAGTAAACTTTATACTCCGATAGATTCAGCGGGAACTTCGTGGAATGTAATGTGGTCATCGTCTGATAGTCTGTCTGATGATGCTTCTCAGAGAGACGAAACAAGTATCACAAGTTGTATCACAAAAAGCGGAATAACAAAGTAATCAAATTTTATTGTACACTATACTTTTTTAATTTTATCATTAAAACATATAATATTTGACAAAATTTATTCCAAAGTTTATATTTCACGATTAGGGCCGATTTTACTCAGCAAGTAAAAAATCTACTGACATCATAATTTATTTTGAAATTTCTTTTGGTTACAATGTTTATAGATTTTATTATAACGTTCATATCCTCATATATATACTTACCCTAGTATTCTAATACACATACACACTTTTGGTGAATGTAGTAGTCAAAAATTCCTATTAATAATATCCATCATCAATTTTGGCACTGATCCATCTGCATCTGTCACTGAAAATGGACTCGACAACAATGTCATTTATTACTATTACTCCTTCAAGTGTGAACGTGGTATATTTGGAAGAAATTAGCCTAATGATCTATTTTTATATTATCTACTTGCACATGCCCAGTAAAAAACTAATCGACAATAGGATACAAGCTATTTCGAATAATTTATTGTAAAACACTATATTTTAAAAACATCACTCGTTAACTCAATCATTAACCGTTGTTTATTTGTTATTGTTGAAAATGAGAAGGACAGTTCATGGCATAACAGCTGACGCTAATTCATTATGTAATGAAAATAAAAAAAAAAACAGTACATAATACATCAATATATATTAATATTTCGAGCATATAAAATCAAACAATGAAAAAGTAAAACCTATCTTACTAACTAAGAATCATATTATAAATTGGATAACTTCATCGAAAGCTATTTTTATTTTGTATAGAAAATAAATCCTCACAATACGTTTGCCGACATATCATTGATATTTACAGTGGTCTCAAGGGATCTATGGCACAATCTATTTTATCACCTTTATACAGAAAATAATTTACGTTTTCTTTCCAACGATAAAAAGTGATTTTTCATTTCCAAAAATAGTTTAGAAATAAATCATACGCGATTAAAAGACTAATTTCATTAGCTTTAAGAGATATATTTCTGTGATGTGTTTTTCAGCAGGCTATAAATAAATCAGTCTCCTTAATATTATTACACCTCTCCAAAACTTGATGATTGAATGATTGCTTAATAAACAAACGCAGCAATGTGAGTTAAGTAATTCGGCAAAGTGAGTTAAGTAATTTTTTGCAGAGACGATCTGGGCGACCATGGTTTACGATGATTTCAAAGTGCCTTTTACTTTTGATGAAGAAAGACTGCGTAACCAACATTAAAAGTAAGTGAGTTTTGCACCATACTGTTTGCGTATGGTGTGTGATATTGATTCGCCACGAGACTACAATAAATATTATACAGACACGAATCAAGGAAAACGCTAATATTATTATTTACTATTACCATTGAAAAAGCAATATCATTTTTTTGTTTTATTTCAAGTCATAGTTTAATAAAATCGATCTTGCTCGGTTATAAAAAAGATATGGTTGGAAATTATTTGTAGTGAATAAAGTATAGTATGTATTGGGAAATCGGTATTATAATTGAAGTCTCTTGAAACAAAGAAGGCAATCTCTATGTTTTGTCGAAAGTGAGTTAGATATGTCTTCGTGTAGTGCTGGCAATTCAATAATTAAAATTTAATTTGTATAGTTCTGTATAGCAAACACGGTAGTTATTAAACGGATTTTTCAAAGCAATATAAATAATATTAAAAAAGCAAGATAATACTAAATATAATATTAGACATACGTTCTAATTGATTTGCCAATATTTAAGAATTATGAAAACAGCTGTCATTGTTTCCTAAGTCTTAAATTCTTTTAACTCTTGGTTAATATAATATAATGATACTTTGGCAGGAATATTGATAGCTAGTATTTTTTTTTATGAAAATGTGATTATTTAAAAATATTTTGCATTACCGCTAATACCAATGCACCACATATTTTTAAGTTGAACGATTATACGAGAAAAACTCGATGAGAATTTTTGTATTGTAAGTCACTCGAGATATACTCGAGGTAACTTGACATCACAAACACCCATGTCTAAGGTCTCAAATTTGTATTGAAATCTCTAAATTTGATATTGACCTTACTGGGAATCGAATCCAGACCCACCTGGTCAGTAGAGCAAGCTCTAACCAACTAAACCACAGCGGGCGACATATTTAAAACCCATCCATTTATAGCAAATTCTCTAAAAAATAAAGTGAATAAATACAAATTCATTCAGTTATAGAGTGAAAGTGTAAGAATAAAATCGTCATTTTCTTACTTCTTAAGTAGTTTTAAAACTTAGCAATTTTTCAACATTTATTTTAGAATGTTACGTGAACTAAGTATCATATGAATACAACCATTATTTGATAGTTTAAATTAATTTGAATATGTGCTCTTTTATTTTTCTCATAGTGAATGTATTGAGGAATTTTCCGAACGGGCCTGCAAATGCTGTGCACTGTAATTCACAATAGAAATCACAATTGGGTAGGCATTTTGCGTTAAAAGCGACTTGTATGAAACTAAACGGGCCTGAGCCACGGGAATCCAACCAAATCGATCCTCATAATTATTAATGCTGTGAAATAATCAGGCGAGAGGATTGTTGGAAGAATGCATTTTCATTGATCGTGTGGTTCAATTTGACAAAGCTTTACTAGAACATAAAAAATATTGTCCACAATTATTTTATTCAAATATATGCACGCTGTGTTGTGCTCTACACCTTATCACTTATTGATGATTATTTTGAAAGAAAAAAAATAATTAATGTTTATATCTGGTGAATAATTTGCATACTTATATATTTTTTAATGTTGTTCCTGATACAAATTGAAAACATTAGATTTAATATTTCCTAAAAATAAGACACGCTTTAAATATTGCAGCCTAACCGAAATTAAAAAAAAAAAAGATTATTTTCTTTTTTTGAATGTATTCTTTCAATCACAATATTGCTTTTCGTGGAGTTATTATATTCAATATTTATATACAGATACAGTGATAACATATTCAGTACATATACATACTACCATTTGATAACAACTCTACACCATTGTTAATCACACTTAGAATTACGATTTTATTATAAATTATGCTAAAATATATTATAAATACATCTAAATAAAATTACTATAAAAAGTTAAAATGAAACGGTCCTTCATCTGTTTTTTATAAACTGTCAAATTTTTATACACTTAATGATATGTAAAAATTAATACTTAAAACAACTCAACGAAAAAGTTAAGCTTTTAAAATAAAGGTTATCATTTACCCTTCACGAATAAGACTCTAAATATGAATTCCAACAATAATCGAGCATTCACGAGGGAAATATAAATGTTCAATAATGGATACGATGATGATGTTATGAATTTTCGCATAGTGTTATATGACAAGGTGATATTTCTCGATTATGAACATGTGATGGATATTGCCACGCTTACGAGCGATAATAAATTGTAATAGGAATTTTCTACAATCAATGTTATATAATGTGTCCCCGTAATTATATACCGATAAGGACTAACTTAAAAAAGTCATTTTTTTATTTATGAATCTTCGCATAATGGTCCAAGACATTCAAAATATTTTTTGAAGTAATGGCACTGCTTCTTTTAAATTAATGAGTGTATATTTTTTTTAAAATAATATTATATTTGAGTTATTGTCGTAGACAAATTTTAAAACAATAGTTTTTGTTTAAAAAAATCTAGCCACACATTTTTATATTAACTCGATAGCTACCACAGACGAGATATCTCGTAAAAATTGTCGTGCTCAACACACCAGTTACGAATTAACTCGTCAATAAATAATTAAATTTATAATTGCAAAGTATAGCCGGCGTACTAAGTAGTTACGTACTTTTTACTACGGCAGTTAAAAGGCTAAAAAACGTTGGTCTTACAGAACAGTTAAGGACTAATTTTTTAAAAATGTTGAACATAAGATAAAGGGAGGGAAAACGATACATATTATTCTCATGATCTCAAACAAACATTAAGATAAACAAAATGTAAATTTGATATTTCCCTTCCTGGCATATAAGCCCTGACCATCAGATTGATGGGGTACAGCTTTTACCACAAGACCAGTTAGAGTGACAACAACCTTTAAAAAAACCACTTTTAATAATAATAAATACACAAAAATTAAAATTGATAACTGAATTAATACACTTGTTCAGTGGTGGATTAATCACATGGGATGCCCTAGGCGCAATAATATTTAGAGGCCTTATTCCTCGGATAACATAAAAAATAATAAATATCTAAATAATATAATTTAGCCATTTTCGAGTCCCCTGAGATTCGGAGACCCCAAGCGCGTGTTTTATTCGCTAATAGGTTAATTCGACACTACACACGTTTTTTGCCAATTTGAAAAGCATCTTCAGACAAACTATGTAAGATTATATACGAATAAATTCTGTCTGAAAATGCTGAAAAGAAAGTGGAACACGTTTCAAATTTTGTTCCTGGATTTCTGAAACAATAAAGATATCAATTCTATTTTCAATTAAAGATAAACTTCAGCAAAAAAGTTAGGTGACGAATCTATCGAATCTATCCATACAAATTATTCAAAGTTATATTTTTTGTAAGATTTATTAACATTTGAAATCAAACTCGATCGTAGGACTCAAATAAGCGTCCACGGACTGCAACCAAAGTTCTTCAAAAACTCAAATACGAATCCACGGTCGTTAATATACGTTGAGATGGTTAATAAATGATAACATAACAACCTACACCGTGTATTACGTCAACGATTCACCAAAGAAAATCATCTCTCCTCTTCGGGAAATATCGGATCAAACGTAATAAATACGTAAGTTAATCAAACCCTAGCAGAGGAAAAATGTGCAGTTTTTTTCGGTAAATCGATGCAACATCAGTCCGTTTTATCTAACAATGCGCGAGGTATATTTTTAATTTCGTCATATTCAGAGGCACGCAGTGGACGACCGGATTGATTTATTTACTCATACCGCTCAGTTTTTCAATCGTTGCATTCACAGCGAATCAATGAATGCAACACCGCTTGCAATGTAAGCCTTTAGCGATGAGTTATGGATGCGTTACACATACAAACACTCGCGTTTTAATACCTACACGCACACATCCACCAAATTGCAATAGACAGAAGTACAGTTTACATGTGACAGTAGTTTCGGTCCATCGAAATGATGCTGCTAAATAAATTGCATGTTCTTATGCATCATATGTTTTGAAATATTTTTTTGTTTAAAATTCAACCAAAATCCTTTTTTTAGAATGTATCTGTGTTGATTCATTTTTCGATGAGAACAGGGGTGGGCTAGAGGAGGCTCGGAAGGGCTCGTGTGAGCCCTTTGCTAAATATTACTAAGGCCTGCGAGCACCTTGTAACGTAAAGAAAAAACAATTTTCTCAGATGAAATTAGTATATAATTCCAATTTCTGACATTATTATTTACGACTGCTTCAGTATACACAGTAGTACATTTTTAGCCATTTACATTGATAAGTTTACTGTAAATTACATATTTCAAGCGTATTAATTAACAATTGGTTGCTTATTTAAGTATTGAAAATAATTGCCTAGGAGTGATGAAAAAATTCACTTCTTTCTCAAAACACCGATAACTGCTTTGAGATTAAGCGAGCCCCGTTTTCACGTATTGGCAGCCCAATTTTACACAGTTTTTTTGCATGTCTGTTTTGCATGGAGCTTATCATCCGTATTAAAGTAGATTAAACTTACCTTAAATGAAATTTTTCTTTGCGGCCCGAACCAATGTTCCCTTTAATTTTTCGAAGGTAATGTGCGCAAAATACATTGGCTGTGCAACTTTGAAAGGAAATTTAAAAAAAATGTGCCCCACATAACGGTATTTAGACCTACTTATCGAAATGGTTATTTTTTTATAATGACAATAATTAACAACACTATATAATGACAATTAGTTTATTCTGATGGTGGTATAGCTTTAGTAACTTATGTGCGCTCTGTTCTAAGCAATGCGCGCACACGCGCACATCTTAGAGGGAACACTGGCCCGAACTCATCATAATTTGTTTTTATACGGCCCACTATAAGATAAAGGTTGTGCATGTCTGCTTTATAGGGAGTAAATAGTAACGAAAAGATGACGAAACATTGAACATGAACATTGAGTTGTGAAGCTAGACTGGCTCCACCAAATGGCTAACACACACATCCGTCAGCTAACAAGCATCGTGCACCGTTCGCATAATGCACGTTCGTTTTTAGGTATCTAAACCCCAAATAATATTTCTAACATTCGTCACATATACGCAGTAAATTATCATACATATGACTGGTGATATGACGGGGCCCAGCCATTAAAACACGTTTGATTTAGATGCGGCCATAAAATTGATTTATGCTTTGACGTTGCACCGCGTATTATAACACTATTCCACGGCGGAGTGGCGGGCGTCACAGCTCAGGGGAAACATTATTGACAATGTGTGTGCTTTTTTGCGCTCTTCGTCCAAATTAATTTTTATATACATATTTTTTTATGATATATTGCAACTTTTCGCTTTGTCTGCGTGCCGATAATAAAAAAAATCTCGAATTCTACCATAAATCAATTATTTACAATAAAATTACATTTGAGCACAGTTCTTAAAAATATATATTTTTTTAAAATTACTCAAATTGACAATTGACAATTGGCAAACAAATTTATATAAGGGTGTTTTGAATTAATATACAGATTTTTTATATTTCCAAACATGAAATGTATAGAAGACGAAAATTTATTTTACAATTTTATAAAAAAGCGTGATCAGTTGAAACTTTGGAAAATGTCCTTGAATCTTTGTGTTTTTAAAAAAACTGGAAAAATGAAATATGAAATTCCAAACATTTACTTCAAATTAAAGAAAATTAACGCAATCAATTTTCAGTCGTGAAAATCGATTATCTACTAAACTTGTTCAAACTCATTCCATTGACATCACCATTGGCAGGTTTGTTATATTTTTTTGCAAAATGAAACAATTGTTATCCACCATAGTTAGATTATCATCAAGAACATTTATTTTTTGACTGGGTACAAATAATGGTAACAGTCATGTTTTGGTTGATATAAATTTTCTTTCAAAGCTTATTATTCCATGAGCTATTAAACGTGATCATGCTTCAGAATAGACTTGTTGGGTAACGGCAAAAAGTACATTTATGTACTCTTTTCATGAGCCTTTTAAAAAAAATTACTAACCAAAAGTCGTAGTAAAATATTAACATATTAACAACGTGTTGAAGAAACGCGTAGAAAATCAATTTAACAACCAATCAAACATTTGAATTTGTATTATGTGTGTAATATTTTGAATTTCAAAGATTGATTCGAGCAACAATTTTTGATAATTAAGCAGCATGCAACATTCTTAACGTATATTATTTACTGCTTTAAAAAGTTCTATTTCATATACCTATTGGTTAATAAATACTAAAAATAGTAATTACAATTTATAACGATAAAATATGCTTATGGAATAATATATAATAAATGTTCTAAAATGTTCGTGTAGCAATACATCAATACAATTTTTATGATGTGGGTCTAGTTGATTGAACACTGAGATTTATAGGTGGCCATAATTTATTTGATAAAATCTCTTTGAAATGGAATGAAAACAGTAATTTGTCATATTTTTATAATTTATTATGGTTCTAAAGAAGAATTATAACTTGTTATTTACAAAAAAATCTAATCAGATATGAAATAATACTTTTGAAATGACTTTCGTTGAAGAATTGTTTTCTTTTAATCGCTTTAAATAATAATTTCCTCGCAAAATAAGTGTTTGAATTCAATATACTACCAAATTACTTTAGATCTTGTTAATTTTTTTATAGAAAAAAAACGATTGAGTAACCGAAAGCCTTTTCCTAATCCATCATCATTCATCTGTCTTGACCATATTCAAAAACAAAATTTGAGTAATTTGCAGGTTTTCGGTTTCGGTAAATAACTTAATCTTAAATATTGCAAGCTAATAATGATTATAATTATGTTATCTGAATACATTCTTTCGATTCAAAACCCGTTTTACTAGATATTACTTAATGGGTGATTAATTGACAGTTAAATAAACGTCCTTGGTGCAGTGGTCAACGTCGTTGGATTCCGTGTCGGATATCTAGTGCTTAAATAAAAGTATTATCGAATTCTGTACGAGGGTGCAGGTGTTTGTGATGCCTAATAATTCGCTCCTACCCTTCAAATTTTAAAATAAAGGGGAGTAGAGAGAGTTCTTAATTAACCACTAGTCCTGTCTTAGACCTATTCTTTCAATTCTTACTCTCTTCGAAAAAACGAAAGATATTAAGCAACTAAGTAAGAATTTATTTAAATTTTCATTTTTCAAAAAATATTTTGAAAATGAGAATTTTAGTAAGTCACTTAGGATTAACTCGAGGAGAATTGACATCAAGCAGTTCTCATAAAAAAACTCTGTAAAAACACCTTCGTCAGGAGTTTACAATGCTTTACAGTGGGAGTGGATATGGATTAAAAATAGTATAATTAATTTTAGAAAAACACATTTGTGCCCATAGCAGATGTAAATTTCATATCATTTATTGTATTGAAATTTTAATTATATAACGATTACTATGGTTACGGTTAAAAATAAGCTTTGCTGATTTATTTATTTTTTACCACACTTTTGTTACCTAACAATTTCTACATTTCCAAATAATGAATTGTAGCTCATTAAAATGAGAGTTATAAAAATAATCGTGTTTCACTATTAACACAATTAAAATAACCATTCAATCATTTATTATATATTGGTCCAATTGTGCAGTTTTTTTTCCAGTTTGAAATAAGACATCAGCCTTCTTAAAGCTTGAATAATTTATGCGAATGTTTTGATTAAAATGCGATCAAAAAATAACAAAGTATTTCTCAAAAAGTTTTGGGCGGCTGTATAGATCACGCAGACCGCAAACTGTTCTACAAGAGCACTGCTGCTCAAACCACGGTATAGGCAGGCACTAAATATTTTCATTTATAGTTAAGTTCTTTTTTACTCTTTTAAATTAGGTCTAAAAACTAAAAATATAATTTAAGAAAATTCGAACCTCTCTGTTATGTATTATATACGTAACATTGTTTACAAATAATATGTGAACGTGTCAGAAGGAATCATTCTAATTTTTTCTATCGTTTTGTATCAATTTAGTTTAGGGTTTTCAAAACATTTTTTAGCAATTATTATTTGCTTGATTTTTATGACTGATATGTTATGTCATTTTAATGTTTGGTGTCCTATTTATTTGAGGGCTCTGGAAACAAAGACATGTATTATATGTAAATTTTTGAAAAAACGAGTTTGTTACAAAAGTGGCAGTTTACATAAGCACGGCAGTTTTGGAACGAGCTTCACAAAACAATGTAAAATTGATTAAAATAGCAAGATAATACTAAGAAGAATATTAAAATATTTTTTTAAATTATAAAAAGTAAAATTGATTAGCTAACATTTAAGTACTATGAAAACTGCCGACTTTGTTTCCATAGACCTCATTTGTATTAAGGTGGTTTGGGAAATCATGAAACCAAATTTTTGTATGCAATTTACTGCGGAACGTATGTATTTATCGCATACTTGAAAATAAAATATTCCCAAGTTTTAGAATGTAAATCAATAAACTGATTAAAAAAAACTACGTTTAAAAGAATCCATTTGAAAACTTAAATTCAACAACATGATCATTCAAACAAGAACTGCTATATTTGTAAAGCATCATCACGAATATTTTGATTTCTTTATTAAATAAATAGTGAATTTAGTGATTTTAATTGGAGATAACATACCATTACAATACTTATATATATATCAGTAATTTATTCCTAATCTTTATAAAAAGGGTGATAAAAACATTATTTATTATAGGGGTTCCAAAGTAAAATAACTATGAGAGCCTGCAACCTAGTGTGGAGTATCGAGCCAGTTTCTTTACAATTATATTTTTAATTTAGAAAACTTGCGTATGTACTCCAATACATCAAAATGATTTATCTTGATAGGTTTTAAAGCTCAAAATTTATAGCGCTGCCGACGAGACACCGTCCATAAACTGGGTCGGACCACTTTACACAAGGGGCTATAATTCAAATTAGTGATATTAAAAGTTGTGTTAAAATTATATATTTCTGCATTAACGAAGAACTTGTAACAAAAAAATCTAAAAAAAAGATAATATGATATCTAACTAGAAACATAATAAAAAAAATCAATTCTCCATCACAGAAAATTTCAGGGAGGCTATGGAGTCGGAGTCGGAAATATAAACAAAGGAGTGACGTTGACCCTTTTTTAAATGAAATTAAAATACAAAAATATTCAAGGACACTAATATATAAAAAAAATGTGTTGTTAAGATCGAAATAGTACCATTTATAAATGCTGAAATTGGAGTCGTGATTCTTTTTCCACGACTCACGGCTCTGGCACATTCTGTTATATTGTTTTACTTCAAGTAAATTCAATACTTTCTTAACTTTTTAGTTGCCGTAGATAATTAATATTAATTACCTAGCATGCCGGCTAGAATTTGCAACTATTAATTTAATAAGTTATAGACAAGATAACTCGTCTTTGGCCTGTTGAGCGCGAAAATTTTACGAGATATCTCGTCTATGGCAGCGATCGAGTTAAATATTGGAGTTACTTCTATTGATATATTTAAATACGTGTAACCTGATAACTGTCAGCGTTGACTTAATTCACTTTATGCAAAAAACGTGTGTTTTTATATGTGTACGATGTAAAATCATTCATTCTTTTCGCCCACGCATACACACTATTTCTCTGCTTATACTGGTAAATAAATAATTCAAATTGAATGTTAATTGTTACAAGATAGTTTGCTTTATATAATAATAATAAAAATGTAACGATCTTAATGTGTGCCCCAGTTAATGTGCGCTCTCCTAAATAAGACGCGCGCTCTTCCTTGACGTAAATTATTGGCAAATATTTTATAGACAGTTTATGAAAATTCTGCTTTATATACCTTTATACCGTATTATCTTTTCTGCTACATTGTCTCTGGGCTTATGCAATATGAAAATACCACGCGCATATAATATAAATTAAAATTTTAAGGAGTTCACTTAACCCAGCAGCTAGCTACCTTGTCTACATACTTCACATTTCAAGTGTTCGGTAACGCTGGGAAATTGTGTATTTTAATCATTATGGAAATGAGTATTCTTTTGATCATATGAACTCAACAGAACGCACCATTATTGTAATGTTTAATATTTTGTCATTTCCGTCTTTTCATTACAGAATGTTTAAATTGATTTATTTGCCATTCAAAAGACAGAACTCTATTTTCATAATATGGTAAATTATAAAAATACACAGTATTTATTTTGACAAAAATAATTGATGAATATTTTTGAAAAAATCAAAGATAGGAACCTACAGCATATAATATTTCTCTTGTATGATTTAGTTGGAGTTTTTGTTCGAATATGTTTTTGTACTCACTTAGAATTTGTTAACATTTTTATCGAATGAAAAATGATTAAAAAAAAGATAACAGATAATATCATATATATTTACAAGTCAATCGTTTTATACACCTACTTAGTCTGATTCGCTATAAACATTTTTATCAATACTTTAAGTTGTTCCTCAATTAAGTTTTGTTTTTTCGCAATCATTATAAACATTGCTTTACTAAATCAATTTAAATTGTGTGGCTAAGCAAGTTACATTTTCTGTAATCTCTTTTTTTTCATATTTTAAAGCACAATAGTGTATGCTTAAAATATTCACTGGACCAAAAGCATGATGAGTTTTTCTTCCATGGTTGTTATTAATTTATGGAAGGAGGCCGTAAAACAACGGCTGAATCCACAAAAAGATGATTGTGGAGGAACCATATTATATAGACATCTCTATATTTTATCATGGTATCGAATATGTTTTATGAAATAATTTGAAAATCTTAGCTACCATGTGGTGGCCACATTCTCCGACTAGGGAGCGGATACGGTGAAAAAAACTGTGTAAAGAGTTTTCCAGTTTCAATGGGATAAATGACGCGATTAGTATTACGTGTATATTTATGATATTTTATTATTTGAAGTATTCGATACGAATACATGAATGAGGATGAAATGTAAATTAAAAGTATACATTGTAACAATTATGTATAATTTACATCCACTTCGTGTATTTGTATTCTTTAAATAATAAAATTCACATATAGAAGTGGCTCTTTTATAGTTGTCACTGTATGACTTGAGTACGGTTTTCATAAATAAATATTTGTTTGGTGCAAAATTTTTGACATTTTTAATGACTATAAATATTCTTACTATTAAATATTTTACAACTTGCACACAATAAGTGCACACAACTTTGCTTATACAGCATAATATAATGCTAATGTGCAATTGTATAATAATTTTGAACATTAGGATTATATGTTATGGTGAAAACGACTCTGGGAGGCTTAAAGTCTATTAAGTGATAGAGTTCAGTGGATTGAATTATGAAATTCAATATATTATAAGCTTTGATTTATTTAAAAAGATAATTAAATTTTGCATTTTTTGACGGGAAAAAAATAGTTAAAATTGACGGTTTTTTTTTTGTCTAAGCTTACAAATTGAACATGTATAATATTTTTGAATTGTTATGTGAAGTTCATTATAAAAAGATTAATTGTCTGATACAGTTGTTTTGCCTGCTTTATGCTTACATAATTGCAACTCTAAATGCTTGTCAGTGAATGATATTGTTATATTTTGATGAATTTATAGCTCATGTTTTTTGGATGAGAGTATATAATACGTGTAAACGATCCATTCGAAAGAAGCAATGTTTGGATGGTGTTGCAATTGCGATTGTATTAGTGAGTACGAAAACAAACACACTAAAAGAGCAATATGCAAACGTCGAAACGTACACAATACATTTGCAAATACAGACACTCATACAATATTATACAGAGTACAATACAGGGTGGGAGTAATAACTATAAAGAAGGCCCATTACACGCCTTGGAACGACCAATTCAACAGCGCTAAAACTTGAGTGAATTCTGTCATAAACTGCACGTCTACTCGGGATGGCTGGGCGGCAAGGGTGGGACTAGGGAGTGGGGCCTCGCGCGAGGGGCACTACAAGAATGGGTATCGTCCTTTTAAAAGATTTATACGAAAGTTGTGCAATTACGGGGCCGACTGCATCGATGCGATAAAAACAGGATTGTTTCTTCTGTTCTCGTTTCGCGAAAAAGCTTCGCGCACCTTCGCTGACTTGATTTTCTGTTTTGCTTTCAATCTGAAGGCACGCCATTGCTTTTGAATACGGCTAAAGTAAATGAGACTCAACGGCATTGGCTTCAAAAATTTGAATTTCTACCTTTGCCTCTTTCGTTCGACTAAAGCGATGGAAACAAAATGAAAAAGTTTTATCCGATACTAAACCAAACAGTAGGGTACGTATGATGTTGACGTTTATACTTGGTATTAAATCTTGTTAATATATTCATCAATAATTTGTTGCATAACTTGATAACAATATTAAAATCATCAACAGACGATTGCCTTATAGTTTATTAATACATTGCATAAAGATAACTTCAAAGAGAATAAACCTTTGTCAACAAAATTGGCTCAAATCACATAACTATAATGCATACATTTTTTAAATATCGGTCGCATTAGCTAAGAGATATAGCCCCAGATATTCGTACTCGTTAATTTAAAATAAATTCAATAACACACGTTTTACAGCAAAGCTTATAATTAACCTTCTTTATCGTTCATCACTATTATTGAAAACGAAATAAGGAGCAATCAATAAAGAAAGAAGTGGAAGACTTACTTCTGCATTGATAGTATCAAAATGTTTACAAGAACACAAGAGGAAAATAAAACATGTTTATTCTAAAATCATTGAAATGCAACTAGAAATGTAAGGGGAGGTTAACACCCTTTTTATTCGCGAGTGATACGTTCGAATGGCAAATATATGAATTCAGCTTCCATATTAACATAGGAGAAGAGTTACGATTGTAATGTTTTATGAATTTGTATCATTCTGAACTTACAATTTGAAACTTGTAAGCATGTATGAAAATTTTAAGACAATTTGAAATCTCTTCTATTTTATGAGCATCCAGGTGTAATATGTACAATAATGAATTAAATTAACGTATATTTTGTCAGTTTGTTGGGAGCCAATACAAATTATATTTTTGACTACGAATTGAAGACTGTTGTACTATTTTTAAAAAAAAAAAACAGAAATCTTTTTATTTTAGCGCGATATATGAGTAAAAATATGTGCTTTACTTATGTAAAAGAATACAAATATTACGGCTATAGTTTATTGATATTATTAAATAACATATTCGAGCTTTAAGTACGGGTGTAGAGTTTATATATGATTGTTAATTGTATTCATTGTTGTAGTATATTCTAAATGATAGTGCCAACTGTTACACACACTTTCTATAAATGTGCATCATGCGCATGCGCATGATTGTGAGGATATACGGTCAGACGAATCGTTTCGAAATAAAAAATAGTAATATATGTATTATAGAACACCTTCTCTAGCTTTTAATTTTCACTGCTTCACGCTTCATATAATGTTAACTTATTAATGACCAATAAAAGAAATATAACTTTCCGGTTATGCTATTAACACCGTCTGGGAGTAATAACTGTGATAGCCCTCAAGATACTATCTTGTTACAAAAACACTGCAAATAAGAAGTGAAAAATAAAATAGTTTTCTGATTGTTACAATTATATCCATTAGATTAGAGCAGAGGTGGGGAACCTTTTCTTCTCTAAAGGCCGCATTCATTTTTCTGATTCGACATAAGGCCGCAGTAAACATAGGGCGGGATTGATTAATATTCAATCCCTTACCCTACTTTTCCTCGCTATACTTTTCCCCCAGATATTTCCTAACATCGCTTTTTTTTAGCTCACCGAGGAATTTGAAATTCTGAATTTGCTATACTTTTTTCCCAGATATCTGCAAATCTCGGTTAAACCTCAAACCAAAGGCCCAGGGGTTTCCCACCTCTGGATTATAGTTTTTTAGTGCTTTTTTCCCATGTAACGCGGTGGAGCGGCGTTCCAGCTCCTTTTATCTTTGGCATTTTTAATGTTTCAAATCAACGTCCCTATCAAAGGTCTCATCAACACTTGTATGTAGTTTTTTTTGTCATAATACAAAACAATGCCAGGTTCATAGACTAATTTTGTGCCCGGGACTAGAGATTCTTCAATCGATTTATCGATTTCTGTTTGAATGCATGGGTTTTTGTGTTATGTAAAATATTTCCTCCCATCATTCCATTTCTAAAATTAGCGGGACAAAGTGAAATTGATTAGTTAACTACTAGTCCTTCCTTAGCTCTGTTCTTTCATTAATTTTTTTTTTTGAAAAAAGAGTTTGACTAACAAACAGTTCTCGTAAAAAAACTTTTGTTGAGGTACCTCTATTAGCAAGATTAATTCTTCTCATTAGGAACGGACATGGATTAGAAAAAAAGCTTTCGTTAAAATATTGACATGAAGTGAGTTCCAGCACCTTTTGTGAGTGAGACAGTGAGAATGACAATGGTTAGTTGCAATGTTCCCTCTAAGACAAGAAGTTAACTGCGCGGAAATTTTAAAGACTGCGGGGCCCGATCACATATTAATTGAACAGCTGTCTTGTAGTGCGCGCCAACACGGAATAAGTGCGCTGGGGTTTCCCAACTGCAGCGCGGCCGCGCGCGCGCGCAGCTTAGAGGGAACTTTGGTTAGTTGTCATATTCACAACAGAGGTAAATTAATAGTATGGCACAAAACATTATAAAGTTTAGTCTTGTTCATACCGTTTTAACTTAAGTTACTGAAGTGGCAAAATATTTTTTGTAATTTGTTTGTATTTATAAAGAAGCAATACATTTTAATCTAAGATCTGTAATATAATTTGAAGCCAGTGTTCAAGTTAAGCAAGCCCTCTTCTCGCCGGTTAAACTGTACCCATTTTCACGGGATAAAAGCGTTTTTTTGTAGGCGTAATGGCGTCAATAGGTACTCACTAACTGGCGAACTGGAGTTATTTATTCATTTCACAATGAATAACACTTAATCCCACCTTTATTCGATCTATTCGGATGAGGTGAATAAAAACCAATACGCAGATAAAAATTTACACCTTACCGGAGCTACACAATCAACGAAGATAAACTAAAAGTAATGATTCAACAAAGAATTTATGGGATACGATAAAATTTCAATGGTGCTTCACTATCTCTTTTTAAACAAGCGATATTACTTACGGTTACTATAGAACAACGCGATTCCAGAATAAAGATGTTTCTTTAATATTGTCTTTGATAAATAAAACAACTTTTTTAATATTTTCATAATTATCTGAAAGTTATCCATATCGAATATTTTTTGTTGTTGTATATTTAATTAAGGTATAATATTTGACATAGGCGAATAACGGAATATTTTTCGCAGAAAATTAATTGCACATGCTTTCTATGGTATGTTATTGTCTACTGTCTTTCAGTATTACTGTGTATTAAAATAACATTTCTTCTTAGTTTTCTTCTTTAAAATATTTCTTTTAAGCTTTGTATTCTAAAATTACACTTGCATCCTTATTATAAGCAGTTCGAAACACCCGCGCACTCATTCCGGCCTGGCGAACACTCCATTACAGTTATTCAAATAATATATATTTTTTAATTGGAATAAATCTAATGAACCGAAATAAATTTTAATTTAATTATAAATATTTTTTTATATATTATCATTACAAGAAATTGATCTAAAATAAGTATATACCATAAGAATTGATAAGTTGTATGGAAAGTCGTGAAATACTAGAAAATTTATAAAATGTCTTAATAAATTTATTGGCGGCCGATTATTTGTTTCATTCAGTTGTGATTTATTTTATTTTATGTAAAAAACGAGTTCTGTTATGTTTTGTGTTTTAATTAATACACTTATAATGGAAACTAATTTATGAATTATGAAATGATAATCAAAATAAATAAAACAGTGTTTTTATATCATAACATATATGAAAAATTATTCCGCGCATTTGTTGGATTGCCCCGCGTAGCCTTTGAATTTTTGACTCAGCTGACCTCTTGCCTATTGACATTGAATTTATAAGTAGGTACTATGCATATCAAAATATTTAAAAAGGAAGTCTGATGCACAATGGCTTGTGCAATACATTTATATATTTGTATTAGATTTTTTTAATGATCCTTTTTCAGTCACATGCTGTCAGGTATTAAAACAGCACGAATTTTAATATTGGTTGGTTGTGAATTTGTGATAATTCTTTGTATATTTTCTATGCAAAGAGAAGGTATTGCTTATGACATCAAAACATCAAAATCACTTGATACCTTTTATGTATATGTGGACCATTCATTAATCTTTATCACAAATATAAAAGAAAAACTTTGCCTACTTTAAAGAAGTGGTCGCCACTGCTAGAAATACAATAGTTATATAAAGTTCTATAGTGATATTAAAAACATTTTTGTTACTTTTATTTGCAAACTCGATCAGTTGATAATACTCGTGATGAGCAAAATCGATTCAGAACTATAATAAATAATGTTGAATTCGTTCGAAAAGTGTTTTTTTTATTATGTTTTCATTAAGACTTAAAATAGTGAACACCTTAAAAGTGACTTTAGTGATTGATATTCTAAACATCTAAAGGATACATGAATTGTTCTTTTATACAAGTTAAATAATACGTTGAATCTTTCCACAATGCGAATTGATATGGGATTTATGCATGACGGTTGTGGGTGCTGCATTCACCGACTCATATTTCCACGGCCTGCAAGACCCTCGGCGGAATTCTTTGTCCCGTATGGCCTTCCCATCGCGTTTCCACCTTCTCAGCATGCAATAATTCAGTCGTGCTAATCGGGAATCCCAATCGGCAGTAATTTTCGCTGGAGGAAAATGTCTCTCGCCCAACATCTCGGCCCGGGGATAACGCCCTGAGTTATGCCCGTCTGAGTTCTTCGTGGAGCGCTTGGTGTGGATACCGTGGGGGTGGTTTAAGGGTCCGGTGGGGGGTAAAGTGGGAGTGTTTGGGGAAGAAACAGAGCCGCGGAGCGATAGAAGTCTGATGCTGGTCGATGGTCTGTCAGTGGTGTATTTCTACGACGTCTAAAACTTTTATTTAACGAAATTTTGCAATTACTTTAATTAAATTTTATACACCTTCTGAAACATTTTCACGACAATAAAATAACATTAAAACACTTTGTGCACAATAAAAAAAATATTTTTTTAATGACTTCTTAATTTTTGACGTTCATAGAGAGTCGTTCATAATATGTGGGCATGTAGTTAGTATCGGGGGCTTAAAATACCGTATTGATCTGTGACGAACTGTTAGAGCGAGTTGTCGAAAATAAAATGTTAAAAAATCAACAGTACAAAAGTCAGTGCTGTAGTGGGGCTGAAGCAGGTGGGGTCGGCGCTCCCACGCCTTTTCTATACGAATTTTGGATTATTTTTATTCTGTACACTTCCATAAATTTTGTCGATAACGACCCGGGTTTCGCCTTTCGGCATCTGCTGGCTTTATCCAGTGCACGAATGCACTGAACTTCAGTTCGTGTCCATTCGTGCTCTGGATAAAACCAGAAGATGCCGATAGGCGAAACCCGGGTCGTTATCAACACAATTTATGGAAGTGTACAGAATAAATATAATTCAAATTTAACATTAAATTTCCATCAAGCACCTTCAGTCGAAATTGTAAATTTTCTATACGATTTAGAAATTTTGAAATAAGTGTTGATTTTTATGTAAAATGGTTTTTATAATAATTTTGTATTGGAAGAACGTTTTGTTGGATACTTGTTGGTGTGGAAATTGGATCACTGCAGTTAGAGATCATTCGACTATTAAATTTATTTTTCTGTTATATGAATATTTAATTGAAGCTTCTTTGAGAAGTGACCATGAGGCCATGTTTATTATCAATTAAAAATCATCAAAATGAGTTACATTATATTATATAAACCTGTAATAATTCTTCCAGTATGCGCCGTATAAAAAAATGGTTTTTCCGTTGAACCTTCATCTCCTACGACTCCACCCATAGGCCATAATTTTTAACGTGAGTTTTGCGATCAGCAAAAGGAAGTGACAGCCCAAAGATGGACGGCCAAAGAACACACTCACATTCACACGTTTACAGTGGCGTGCACGTACTAGAACAGCTTCTATGTAAAATTCGTGAAGCAAGACGAAAAAATTATTTCACAAATATATTTTTCTTCGTGCTGAAAGTATCAACAATTGTTAAAACAGACTGCATAGTCGTCATGTCTTGCAAGCTCTGTGTCTATATTTTAATGAGTAATATGTTAATAAAAAAAGATAGTTATCACTTACTCCTTTACTAATTCAAATTATTGTTAAAAAAAAATCATTTAAGTTGATTCTTACAACAATTATTTAACTACAGTCTGCAATATCGAAAATGAAAATATATTACGATATGTATAGAAGGCGCAGTTTATCAATTACTTGGTTATTTAAATCAAACAAATCGTTATTTTAGAATTTTTCTGTGAATTTACCAAAACACTCATTTTCAAAAATAAATTGTAAATGTGGACTTTTATTCAAATGGGCGTTTTCTCTAGTTTTAAAATACTGTAAAAACTTTAAAAATTGTAGAAGGTGATGTAAAAGAGGCGTAATATATGTCACAACACTCACAACTAATTATAAATCAAATGAAATATTAACCTTTAGCATTACATGATAGTTTAATGTCTTCCAAAAACAGATTAAAATATATTTTTTAAGATTTTCACTGTCAATAAATACTTGGTGGAAAGGCATTAAATTAAATAAATCATCACTTGATAATGCTCATCATGCGCGCAACCGGTCATGAAAATACATAATTAAAGTATTTTTTTTACAAAAGGGTTAAAGGTTTGAATTTAATAAAATTTATCTACCAAACAGTCGTTTGGCATGCAATACAACTAATCCTAAGGCAAATATTAATATAATCTTATAAGTTATAAAATTATATTTTCTTTCTTTTTTCTTATTATTCATAATCACCTAAATTTCAATATCAAATAGTATTTAGGTAGGTAGTATAAATATATTATTATATTTGCTAATATAATATGCCCAAAGCAAACGGTTTTCGTTTCTTGAACAGCTGAGACGCAGCCCTACTTTTTCACCGACTTTCGGGACAGCATTGCCATCTATTGATTGAACTATTCAACTGAAGCATTTTTCACAAGGCAAATAAACAGATTATAATATTTTTTTAAAAAAACATACATAACAGTAAATAAATAAGAGAAGTTACATTTGTTAACGATAAAATATTTAATAAATGAAAAATCGCAATTTAGCATTATGTTATATTTTAATTATATAACATTTATTTCTGTATCCTACCGGAATAGCATAAATGTGAATTAATGGCTTATGATTGTAAAATACGTTTAATTTTAATTGAATACAAAATTTAACTAAGATAATGTAATTCAGCCATACTAAACCAGCGGCCCGAAGCAATCCAGATGATATTTCAAACATCTGTTTATTGTTTTTATTATTTTTAATAATTTAAGTAAACGAATGAATATGTTGGATACATTTGTATATTTTTTACCTACTTTTTTTTACTGTTCTTAAACAGTGATTTAATCGCATTTTTCTACCCGTAAACGCGAATAAAAAAAATGAAAAAAAACATAAGTGCTATTTTGATATCACTTACGTCTTACGACGAAAATAAATGTTAAGTATAGCTGATTTAATAAAAACTATTAAAATATGTATGTATATCAATTTGTTTTTATTGTATCATTAAATTTATTAATGAGATTCACTTCCTCGGCGCGATCTCGTCAGATAAATTCTTATCAAAGTTAACTAATACTAAATTAATGCAGAGATAAAGGCGGATAATAAAAATACATTGAAGAAGGAAGCAGAAGGCATGGATTAAATGCATGCCATTAATAAAGGAAACATTAAAGGCAAAGTTAGCACACATCATAAAGTAAATAATTTACAATTTTAAAACAAGGCGATAAACCATTATCCCTATATCAACACACAGTACGCATGCGCTTGCGTTGACACTATGTGAGATAAGGCGGTTTTTTTTGTTAGGGATAAATATACTCTCAGGTAAATCCATAACAAACACCTGAAGGGTCATTGTTTTTAAAAATGATCATGTCATAAAAAAACATATTTATTATTTTGAAGCTAATAAAAGCTTGTTTTATAACATTTTTATTATTGCGACATTGTTTTGAATTAAATTGATTAAATAGTCTTTTGCAAACAGAGTAATATGTAATATCATCGGCTCAATTCTACCATCACGTAAGTCAGTTTAACCTAAGTGTTCAGAAGACAGTTAAAATTGAATATTTCAACCTACAAAAACAAATTCTTATCTGTAGTATTTTTAATTATGGTTAAAAAAATAATCATTATTTTTTATGTATACTTCATACAGAGTACTTATGTTATATTAGAATAAAAAAATATATAACAAGAGGTACGTTATATTCTTTGCTTTTTAACCCCCTTCCGCTTGCAAACTTGGATATTAAACGAATGAAATGTAAGCTTTGATATACTTGCTAACCGAAATCAACAAACATGAAATTATAAAAGAAATGACTTACGTGATATTAGAACTAAGCTGACCATATATAAAAAAGGAAGAACGCGGCCAAATACAAACCAACCTAAACACGGCCAACAGGATTTAGTCGAGCGATCCAATGAGTGATTCAAGCGAGCCAGTGAATAAAAACCGTTTCTTTTTACTCGGTCGACAAAATATCCCCACCACCTGTAGAGCAATCTTACTCACGTTTTCGGAGTGTCTAAACAGGCGATTGACGAGTGTTGAGTGAAGAATTCACAACATACACTGTGATTATGCATCATCTGTAACCTTGTTTAATCGAACGAAACACATGTAGAAATAAACTGATGCCTTAAAAGGGTTACATACGAGTAGACGCTTACTCGGTCCATATTGTTGTTCAGCAGCGTACTCGATTTTTCAAAATGAGGCTTTAGTATTAAAGATCGTAAAAGCTCATTTGAAGTGTGTTCAAATTATGATTAGGCCGTATAATGGTTGAAAAGCTATAGATATTTTTTACCTCGTCAATAATTAATCAAATTAATAATTGCAAATTATAGCCGCCGTTCTAATACAAACGTATTTTTTTCTATGGCAGCCAAAAGGTAAAAAAATATCCTCTAATATTTTTTAAATACCGTAATTTTTAACATATTTTATAATTCAGTTAGTATTAATTTTTTATACTGAATGTAATGAATGTCTGAAATTGTGTAAACTTAAAATTATATTTTTTTAAATATTATTGTTAGTTTTCGAGAATTGAAGACTCGCATGTTGAAATGTTTAATGAAAAAATCAGCTTACGAGGCGCATAGCTTTTAAGGTTTGCAGTAATAAAATCCAATGTGTGCCGGTCGTAAAATTTCGGCATTTCCTCAGAGGTTCCGACATCCAGAGTGAGCTGGTGAGTTTGGGAAACACTCGATAAAGATGAAGGCCAGCCGGCCGCAGAGACAACAACTGATGGGACTTGAACCGTTCCAGTGTTGATAATGCACTGAAATAAAAATCTACCACTTTAAAGCGCTGATGTAAGCCTATAGCTTGTTTAAACTAATAAAATACATTTGTTTTCCAGCCAGCATTAGAGTAAAACAATAAAAATGGTTTAATCCTTTGCGAACGTTCAATGTTGATGGCCTTATTTTAAAGCCCTAGTATCTCAACATCACTATGACAATAATACCTATCGACTGAAAAACGATTGTATTTTTTATACAATCTATTCAAATTAAAAAAACTAAAGTCAAACAGCCATTGTGAAAGACTTTGCATTATATAAATAAAATATATAAAAAAATATAGGTACAACTGATAAATTATTATAGAATCGCTATAAGATCAAAATTAGTTGATCTGTCAACAACAACATCCGTATACTCCCTTCAGCTTTCGGAATATGTACTCTCTTTCAAAATAAAAGGGAGTATTTAGAACTACTAGCTGTAAGCCCGTTGACCTCAATAGGGGGATTTTTGTTGCATTTTTAAGTATTTAGAAAATTTACTGGCGCGAAAAATAAACTACAAACCTATTTATTGAATAGGCCAGAAAATCTTAAAGTAAAAGAAATATATCTCGGGGCATATATCGACAGCCCTGCCCTGCAGTATTTAAATTGTATATAATATATTTTTTAGAATAATTGAAATGTTTAAGTTTGCAAATATATTCCGTAGAAGAAGAAATATACATCGGGACTTCAATTTTCGTAGTAGAAGATTTTAAAATAAAAGTCGAAATATAGTTCTATAAAATATCCATACCGTAATTAGAATATTCCTAATGCATGTAAGAAATTAAAAAGATTTTTAAGGCCGGATGCAAAATATAACCAAACCTTCCAATAATCGAATCAATGACACTGAACAAAATCTGTCAAATCAGCTCCCAGCCCTATAATTATAGCTTCAAAAAATCGAATCAGTATATTTGATTATTTAAAAAACTTCGTAGTGATGCAAACTTTCAAATAAAATTCTCTCAATATTATTACAATGTTTTAGTTCTAAGCCAGGAAATTTGAATTTCGAATATAAAAAAACGTCCATTCCAATTGGACGAACGAAATATGCGATTCAAAATAAGCCGTTAGCATTGGTCGAAAAATGTGCTGTTCAAAATAAACCTCTATCATTGGGCGAAGAGGACAATGTTACATATTTGTGATTATTATTTTATCGGCTATTAGTGTGAAGATTATATTTTGGCAGGTGTTAACTCCTGAAGCGTTTTTTTTCCTACTCAAATTTCTAGGTAGGTATCGACTTCATGTAAATATTGATTGAATTGACATGAACTTTATAGAACTCTACTTTAATGTGACAAAAACATTTAAGCAGTTACATCATGTTACATGGCTATATCTGATTCAAACCATCGCTATAAGTATGGGATCATAGTTATCTTAATAATCAACAAAATGGTTATCCACTGTCATTCTTTATTATTATTTTCCTAAAACTTAATAGTTTGGTATAATAAACTCATTATACAATAATGACTTTGATCACATCAAAATTTACGAATAAAACCATTTTATCGCCATGGTAAAAAATATCGTGTGAAAAAATATCGAATGTCACGTGTAAATTATGAAAATGGTTTTTGTATATTTTTCAAATGCAATGAAGTTTGTTGGAACTGACACTAATCAATTCTTCGAAAGCGCATTACTCAAAAACAATTTCACTCGATTGTAAATTTCTCGAAAAATGTTTTGAAAAAGATATGTATATAATGATCATTTTTATTTTCTTGCTTCAACACATAAATCTACACGCACTGTATATTTTTTCTCGGCCACAAATATTAACGTAGTTATAATTTTTTCTTTAAGTTTGAAAAGCCGCCATTCGAAATATTTACTGGATCAATTTTAGTTTTGTTTTGATCCAATAATAATTATACTATTATTATGTATAATAAGAATTATTCACAAAAACCAATTTATCCCATACATATATTTATATAAATTTAGTAGGTATATACACGTATTTGTACATTATTTTTTTTGTGATAGTCGACGGCACTTCATTAAAAAAAATACTACTAACACGAAACCAACTTAAACAGTAATATTTGTTCTTACTGCTGTACTTTTTATCTTAGGCTGTAATGTTTATCAACCTTTAAAGATTAATGCTACATACACCCTTCGATAAAAATTACTGTATAAACTAAGTTACACATCAGATTTAATATAATGCGAGTGACAAACCTGAATTGACTTTGGCAAAATATCCAAATTCGAGCAACTCAAAATTGAACAATTTCATTGTAAAGTACTTGTATGTATATTGAGACACGTTACATTTGAGGAATTATACTTTCGAGCAACTGATATGGAGAAATTGCATTCGAGGTATTTACTAGGGCATCCAACCGGGATCCCGTTCAATTTTCTGATCCCGAAATTCCGGGATTAAGATGGCCGCGATCCCGGGATTCCGGGATTGAGAAATTTTGAGGAAATTCCTAAAATTTACACGAAATTGGCAAATTCAAGATTTCATATTCCTCGGTGAGCTAAAAAAAAAACGAGTTTCTGCGAGATTCTGGGAAAAAGTATACCAAATCGGAGATTTCAAATTCCTCGATGAGAAAATCTCAATCCCGGGATTCAAAATAAATCAATTCCGAAATCCCGGGATTGGAAAAAGGCTCCGGGATTGGATACCCTAGTATTTACCCCTTACTGTTAAAATTATATCATAGTAGTCGACATTGTTATTTGTTTCAGGATCATTCATTCGATCAGTTTTGTTGCTACGGAAAGACTGAATACCTTATATATTTAAACATATTTATAATTACATATAAGTATTTCTATCACTTAGACTCAGCTAAAGAAGAAAAATACTTTCATCACCATATTACACATTTAAATTTTACTAACTAGCACGCACAATCATTTTAAAGCGTTACAAAATTATTTTTAATTAATTAAATACTTGAATAAAATGACTAATTGTTTTTCTCACTCATATCCGAAGTTACCATTCGATATTTCTAAAATAAAGTTTAATTAATTATGATGTATTCAGTCTAGACGCGTCTTAGAATAATAATCGTAATTAAGAACACGTATTCTTTGCCAAAAACCCGACGTTCTTGTAGTACAAAACTACAAACCATTCCCCTTCAAATACGTCAGTAATAATTCAAATTTGTATCCCTTCTTCTCACACAAGAAGACATCCCGCAGAAAAAAAAAACTAGCATGTCTTTCAAATAACACGCTCAAAAGTGTTTCTTTGAATGCTTTTTTGCAAATAATTACGAAAGGAAGCGATAAATCACACAATCAATTTGGATACTCTGACAGTGAGTGGGTTTTTTTACTTCAAAAAATGGTTCACTAAGTAGATATGTTTTGTTGAAATTTAGTCTAGTTTTCTTGTATTAAATTATAAACAAAATCTAACGTATCAAATATTGTTCGTATAGCATTAAATTTATTAAGATTTGTTAATAAAGTCAAACAATAATTTTTTTTATGAATTATATTTTGAAGGTGAGAGGTTAGGTTATATGTATAACTGAAACCTTGATAGAAAACTATACTGCACTGTTAAGTTTATGCAGTTGTAGAATCTAAATACCATTAATAACAATAATAACAAATAAATCAATTTGCTGAATTCTTTGATTATTTAAAACTATAATTAAACATAAAACCAGTTATCTAATATATTAGAAGATTGATAACTAAATATATGTTAAATCAGTCGTATGGTATCAAAAGCAGAACTGTTCCATAAATCATGTATGTCATTGAGTATATTTTTTAAGATCTATGCTCGCTGCTAATGTAGAGTATAAGGCAGCAGACAGCAGATTTTTTCAAAACTGTTAGTTACTCAATTACTCAACATCTATTTACTTCAAACTAGTGTTTAACTAATCGCTCTGGCTACGCCTTGTTAATTTAAGTTTCACAAACATCCATAGCTTCGAACAGAAATCGATAAACTGATAAATAATGGAATTCGAACCCGTGAGATGCTTCACGGAAACCAACGACATAGACCACTGCGCTAGGAACCTGAATAAAAAAAATGATCAATATTATATGGGTACAATTGCCGATTGGTCAACGTTGTTATTTTCGGTTGCGGTGTGAACTGTAGGTTCAAAAATTCATTTTTAAATTAATTTATGAATTTTTCTCTCTCTCCAAAAAGAGAAATAACGCGATTGAATTCGCCAAGCAATTTTTGTACAACTTGTGTTGAGAAAAAGTCTCATTTGAATTCTATTTGCTTAGTATTTTAAGGCTAAGAATTAAATGAACTTTCGGTCAGATGATTTGCACTTATAGTGTGGATTATATGCATGGTTGGTTGTGATTTAAAATATAAAAAATATATATTAAATATTTATTTTGTTATATTTTCAACAAAATCAAAAAATAACTTGTACCAGCGAAAACCATCCAATCCGCAAGTGCAATTATTTTTAACCCGTATTTAAATCAGTCGTGGCTATACAAAAAAATATACTGTGAGCTGATTGCCTGTTATTATTATAAACGTTTTTTTTTAATAACGAAATTAATTATCGAATGACCCAGTCTCCCCCCTCGCAAATCAAGTAAGTGTAAATAAGGGCCCACTAGTCCCAGCGGCTCCGCAAGGTAAAGCAGGCAGGCGATGTAACTCGGTTACCTGAGTTCGCGTCCCACTTGGCATTATTTGCTACATGACGTCTGTTTTTTTTCCATGTGACAGTTACGTTATAAGGAGTGCGCAATATATCTTTCACACGGGCCATAACTCACGGCCGCCTAACTAAGTAACATTGTGTGGCTTTGTAGCCGGGAATATTTATGTTATTTATACGTGGTAATGTGCTCTTGAAACGCATTTGATGTTTGAAATGCCTCTAGTGTGTATAAACACATGTCAGGAGGATATGAGAAGAGTAGAGTGACTACTCACACTGTCATGGTACAAATGACATGTAAAAAAGAATCGACCAAAAACTGTATTATTGTAATTTGTATATTAACACATTTTTGTCAGATAATTTTAAAATCATGTAGCCACCTGTGTAGTCGAGTGGTCAACGGTGTTGGCTTCGGCTACAGAGAGCCCGGGTTCAAATCCCGGTACGGACAGTTTTATAAATTGATTTTTCAATCAATTTATGAATTTCTGTTCAAAGGCATGGATATATGTGATGTCTTGAATTCCCCCCCTTTCACCCATCCTATCCTATGAACGGGGCGTATCGAGAGCGATTAGCTTACCACTAATCCTGTCCTAGCCCTATCCTTCTATCCCTACTCTCTTTGTAAAAAGAGAGGTTGAGCAACTGAGTAACAAACAGTTCTCGTAGAAAAGACTTCGGTTGAGATAAACTCCATTAGGAGTCCATATGCTCCACATTGGGAGCGGACATGGTTTAAGAATATAATGTAAAGTGAAGTTTTCACACGCAAAAAGTAAAAATTAGCAAAAACAAAACTATTTAAATTAAAATGCATAATATATTATAGACATCAAGCTTTACAATGTCGCCTGGCCCAGAGCTTGCTCTACCAATCACGCAGGTCTGGGTTCGATTTCCGTTAGGATCACAGTGAATTTGAGAATTATTCAATTCAAAGTTGTGATCGAAGACTGGGCGTTTGTGATGTCAATTCACATTAATTCCTCTCTTCCCATCCTTCTTTCTTTTATACTCACTTTAGTGAATTTGAGTGACTGAGTAACAAACAGTTTTCGTAGAAAAACGAGATTTATGTTAGGATTAATCTGCATATTATTACTTTTCTTCATACGGAATATTAAAACTTACTGTAAAAATAAATAGATCCATTGGCAAGAAGGAATGGTCATCATGATAAGTATTTAATCAAATTCTTAAAAGGACTTTCATTTGAGGAATATCTGAATATAATTAAACATGCTCATCAAATGGCTTCTTTATTTGGAAATATGTAAGTGTAAAAAAAAAAGATTTTCTACAATGACCAGTAATAAGTTAAACTTTGAACCAAACTCTTTTAGACTGTTTTGCGTATTCACACCACAAAATTTGTACTCAGATGCAGGATTTGATTTAAACAAACATTTGCATGGATCGTATATTTATGTTTATATTATAGTAAAACATAACAAATAAGCAAAATGATTTTTTATTTACTTTTTGCTCGTTTTCAAATTGTCGCTTCAACGAAAAAGTTTGTGAACGCCTGATTTTAAATGTATATGAAAAGTTTAAGATACATGGTAGTGATGTTATGACCAAAATTCTTAAAAATAAAACAACAAAAAAATCATGAAAGAATATCCCTACTCAATATGAAAGTATAAATATACGAAATTATCGTGTGATAAAAATAAATCAAGAAGATGCTGCTGACTTCCCGCTAGAAATAAAAATAATCACATAATATCAATTCATTTTATCTTTCAACGTAACATAAAATAAAAGTATGAATATATTACAATTGGATATTGAAAAAAAAATGGCCGTTTTGCAGAGTCAACTTTGCGACCGGTCCGTTTGATTTACGGAACGCAGATATCACAGAGCTATCAAAATTTACAATATTATGCAAGTAGTGATTTATTACATTCAATGCATAGAAACTTAGACCTCTAAAAGGTCTCCTTCTCTATTTTCAATGAAATGCCATGCAGATTTGTATCACGGAATGTGAATTTTTATTCAGTGGCGTCATCACAACTTAAATATTGTATGTGCTTAAATTAAAATGAAAGTTTCTTATTTAAAAAAAAAAAATACTAAATTATGATATGCATAAGAGCTTAGCTTAGAATTCCAGAAAGGATGAGATACATAATATCATCATCATTTATTCTGATCGCGTGTATTCTTAATATACGCTTCTTACTTCAAACTACATCAACTGTATATATTTTACGAGGGCTGGTTATAAGCCAGTTGCTCAAGTTTTTGGATTTAAGGATTACAATAACAGACAAATATATAAATACCGGTACATATTCCAAAAATAAATGTATGTTATAACAGGAACAGTTTAAATAAAATAATACGGCTCGCAATACCGGGTGAGTAAACTAAAATTGCTATTTTGATATTTCATAACATAAAATACCACCATTAAAAAATATATTATAATCATAAACGTTTTCTTAAAATAGTTTTACTTACTGTATGTATATACATCATTGAAAGTTTCATCAGCTCTAAATCCTGTCAATATTAATATTTCAATTCGTCGCGAAAAAATATTTATAATATGTAATAGTTTTATACTATCAAAATTATTGTTTTCTTAATTTTCTATACCTTAAAACTGTCGTATTTGAATTTTCAAAACCGGTATTTTGGTAATAAAAAAACACCATGAATTCCGGGATCTCGGTTTAGGAAATATCGTTATTTCAAACCCTATCTGTGACAATTGGAGAGATATAATTTATAGATAAGTTGTGTAAGTAAAGTTAATTTTAATTATAATATTTAAAATAAGACAACTTGATTTTATTGATAAATCTAAAACATTATTCAATAATGAACTAGTGGATATATTTGTGTCTAACAACATTTTTATTTTCATATAAAACATTAATAAATTTGTCTAATCTAATCTAATGCTGATTTCAATACGTACAATTAAAATGATATTATTTAAAGTTTGATAAACTTTTTGAATACAATACTGTATAAATTATGTTTTATAGCCATTAATGTATTTTGTCGTAATGATAATATTTTAATGTTACATAGTTATTCAAAATTAACTGGAATTAAAAGTTATCTATTTTTTTTACTATAATATAAATTGTTATACACATACTTTGTTGAGATTATAAACAAAATGACTTATGACAAAACATCTCTAGTCACATTTTGAATGATTTATGGCGATTATTAAATTTTATTTATTAAAATACACCTTCCGCTATACGCCACAAAAAAATATCACATAAAAAAATATTACACGACGTAAACTGCCACTGGACGATAGAGAGAGAGCTACGACTCAAATCTCTTTTAGAAACATACTGTTAAAAAGAGATAGATTCAAATTCACTGATACGCCTGAGAGTTAACACTTCCAATCTCATTCAAGTAGATAATTTTTATTTTTCTATTTTTGTTTTATTTCTTTTATATTACGGAATATGAATATTATATTTATTTTAGTAACACACTGTTTTATTACTAAAATTTTGCCTAAAAATCTTTTCAGTAAATAAAAATGACTGCTGGTTTGAAATATCTGATAGTGACCAAACTCGTGAGAATATGAGTAGTTTCTGTTTATCTAATGTTTTCAATCATCAGAAAGGTTGTTATTTGATTGACGACAAAAACAGTCTTTATATTTAAAACGAAACAAAATTATTGAAGCTTAGTTTTATTATATATTGAAATTTGAATCAAATGATATTATTGGATTGATTTTTTTATTAAGGTAAAAATACTTCGTCGCAGAAGTAGTATTTAAATATTATTATAAATTATAATATATATTTATCTACTAGTTTTTTTGGTGGACACACACGAGTAAAGGAGTAGAGTTTTTGTTTATTAATTTTTCGTTGAAATACAATTTATTCTCCTTCAAAACAGCTATATCGTCCTTTATTATCTTGGGTATTTCCGTTGTTTTATGAATATAGTAGTGCTATCATCCTATTAAGTGAGAATCGCTTAATCTGTAATCTATATATTAATCTAAGCAATTGGCTGAAGACAGGGAAACATATGCTCCACATAGGGAGCGAATATGGCCAAAGAAGAAGAAGAAGATACATTGAGAATCCGCTTAGTAAACATTCATATAGTATTTTTTTCACTTCTGCTCTATTATAAGTTCCACAATCTTAAAATGCTTTTTTTAGTAATAATAGATTGTAAATTTCTTGAATAAAACATTCAATTAACTTTCATGTTCTTAGATTCACAGTGTTAACACAGGGTTGCGCATTACAATATGATTTACTTTTGAGTACACAAGCTGAGCTACCTTACTAATAATAATGGTTCGCTGTTTGATATTAAAAAGATGGGCTACAAATTATGATTATAATTTCAGGGTGACATTAATGGCCTGGATCCGCTGACGTCGCTCATTACACAGGGGTGCAATGTCATTTGTTTTCTACATTGATATTTTTAGGGGCGTGTTTTAAGAAGTTTTTTCAAGAGTGGGTGAATCTTGATACTGGCAACTAAAATGCATCAAAAAGGCATCATACCAAGTTTTATTAACTTACTGTATCTTCATTTAAAAGTGTATCTGCGATTCTTCCGTACAGCATTACCCTGTACACGGCTTCTCCATATACCGATTCTTCCGTACAGACAATCTTTCGAGCTTAGAAAACTCCAAACAGTATACATATTCATTTGAAGTGTCTTCACTTGTTTTAGACTATAATAAAAACAGTAGATATATTTAATTGGATTATTTAAAACTTCATACAACAATATATTTTGAAAAAAAATCCTAATTAATTTGTCATTAAATTTGTTAAAATAATTTTCAAATTATTAAATCATTCTCAATCAAAAGGCATGGTACATAATATTATAGTTTGTATACTAAAATAGCAAAACGAAGCATAAGTCCACAATGAAAAGGGTTAGGGTCTTGCTATTGACGGTCTGAGAAGCCTGATAAGATCTCTGATTTTTTTTGTAATAACAATAAACATATGCTGTTGATAAAAAATGATCAAATTACATTATTTTAATTGTAACATAATTAATTAAACATGTTTGTCACAAATTACAGTCGAAACTAATTAAAATGTGTTGATTAAAAAGAGATATGTATTTATTTTACAAAAAAATAAACAATTGTGGGAACAATATTGAACTGGCGTAAAAAGTATCTGCAAATTACTAAAATCTTTTAATATTTTTTGCCACTTGTAGTAACTTGATGCGCAAATAAAAACATTTTTCTGAAATATTTATGTAAAATAGTTCCTAACTAATACAATAAGGTTTTAATTTTTTACCTATTTAATAATATAATTAAGTTATTCTTTAATATATACTTAATACGATATATTTTGAGATGTCAGTTTGAAATCATAGTTAAAAATAAAATATTGCAAAATGTTACATGTAAGCAAAATCTAAATAATATTAGAAATACAAAATATATCAGAATGCCACGTTGAAGGGATATTCATGTTCGTTATTTTTGATGACTGTATTGAAACGCGTGATTTTTTTAATACTACATATTCTCTCACAAAGGGATGAGATAAGAAGTCCCCAAAGAATACAAACGCACTGTCATAAGCCGTAATATAAAAATACTCGTATTTTGCGATTATTTTGTCATATTCTGCTTCGCCTAAAAATCTATCTATTTGATATTGTAAATTATTTCTTTTACCCCGGGTTATATGAAAAGTATTAATTTTAAAAGTATAACTGAAATTACGAGATGATTATATTTTAAATATAGTATTTAGGATTTACATGTTTACGTGGTGAATCTAAAGATATACATATAATATAGTGAAGTTTTCTTGAAAAGAGTATTTTTGAATATGTTATAAAAATTAAAATAGAATACATTTTCATGAAATAATAACACAATTTTATATTACACTAGCGAGTACCCGGCATGCGTTGCAATGCCACTCAAAGAAAGAAAGTGTTTTAATTCTGTTTATTGAAGTGGTTTTGGATATCTTTTGTTTTTCCGTCTGGTGCGTATACGAATAGATCTGAAGGTTTTCGAACGGTTGAGCAGGCCACATACAGCTGTCCATGTGGGAAACATAGATTTTCTAAATTTAGTCCACACCCTTGTAGCGATTGTCCCTTTGCTTTGTTGATGGTCATTGCAAGTGCGAGTCGCACCGGAAACTGCAAACATTTAAATTCGAATGGCATATCTGTTGGAATCATTGAGATGCTTGGCAATAGTACATTGTCTCCTTTAAATTTTCCTGTTAATTTGTTTAGCTTCAATGATATTGTGCATTATCATTCTCACTGAATGTCTGGTACCGTTGCAAAGCGGTGAATTTATATTTCGGAGAATAATGATAGTTACGCCAATTTTCAATGTTAAAACGTGTGACGGCATGGCTGGCAAATCAAGTGAATTTAAGAATTCAGAAGAATTTATTGCGATATTTTTGGGAAAACGTTGTAAATCAATTCTCTTATTGTTTTTGTAATTTTACAGAAATTTGTTGGCAATGTAATACATTGTGTTGATTCATCTATTTCCAATTTTCTATTTCCAATATCCAACAATTATTTTGCGAAACGTTCAGCGGATGTGTCATATTGTAGTTCTACACGCATGCTGGCCTTGAAAGCCAATTTCTGCACGTGTCGCCATAAAACTGATGATTTGAGTCATGCATTTAATTCATCAACAGCTGTTGAACGTGGTATAACTGATAGGGTTTGTCAAAAATCACCAGACAATAAAATAAGTGCGCTACCAAAAACCACTATTTATTTCCTCTCAAATCTTTTAGTGCATAGTGTAGTGCTTACAATGCCTTTTTGTGCGCCATAGTACATTCGTCTCATATTATGAGTTGGCATGATTGAAGTTCTTCACCCATTCCGATTTTTTTTTGATATTGCATGTTAGTGTCTCAGTGATTTGCATTAAAATGCAATTTCAGTGCTGAATGCGCTGTTCGACCACCATCCAAAAATGTTCACACCAAAGACACGCTAAACTTTATGAAACACACACATTTGCTAAATTGAGAAAGGTCACCAGAAAAGGTGATAATTCTTAGAAAATGCGCCACAGAGAATACTAAAAATAGCCAATCAACGGGTCCAAATTTCACTTTTCGCGACCGATGATTTGCCATGAAACTGACAGCCGTGGCATACAGATCGCTTTATTTGGCAACATTTTTCATTGTAAAATGGCTGCACTCTGGGGTGGGCTGGAGGAAGCTCAGAGGGGTTCGCGCAAGCCCTTTGTGAAATTTTGCTAAGGTCGGCCAGCCCTTTGTTAATTTAAGAGAAAACAATATTCTCAAATCAAATGAGTACATAACTGCAATTTCTGACTTAAATACATTATCTATGACAGCATCAGTATACACAGTATTACATTTTCGGCCATTCACATTGATGAGTTTACAGTAAATTGCGTATTGGTACATATTGTAAATGTATTAAGTAAAAATCGATTGCTTATTTAAGTGGTCCATCAGAGTGATAAAAAACTCACTGCTTCCTAGAATACCGAGAATTGCTTTGATATAAAGCGAGCCTTTTGTAAACGCATTGGCAGCCTACCACTGGCTGTACTAATTTAGAAAACTTTGAGGGCGTCCGCACAACAAATCATCAAAGTTTTATTGCAATCGGATGAACGGTATAGAAACAGGAACACATAAAGGAAAAACTACCAAATTACCGTATTGGCAGCCCATCGTTGTATGTTTCGATTCAAAAACCTCTGCTGGTGTCCACAAAACAACTCACGAAAGCTTTATTGCAATCAGATGAACGGTATAGTAACAAAAACGGAACAAACAAACAAATTAACGTATCGGAAGCCCACCGCTGGCTGTACTTATTCAGATACCGTTGCGGGTGTTTGCACAACAACTCATCAAAGTTTTATCGCAATTGGATGAACGGTATAGGAACCAATATGGAAAAAACCAACAAATTAACGCATTGGCAGCCCACCGATGATTTATATACATTCAAGGGCGTCCGCACAACATCTCACAGAAATTTTATCGCAATTGGATGAACGGTATAGGCACGCATACCAGACAAACAAACAAATTAACGTATCGGAAGCCCACCGCTGGCTGTACTTATTCAGATACCGTTGCGGGTGTTTGCACAACAACTCACCAAAGTTTTATCGCAATTAGATGAACGGTATAGGAACGAATATGGAAAAAAACCAACAAATTAACGCATTGGCAGCCCACCGCTGATTTATATACATTCAGAGGCGTTTGCACAACAACTCACCGAAATTTTATCGCAATTGGATAAACGGTATAGGAACGCATACCAGACAAACAAACAAATTAACGCATTGGCAGCCCACCGCTGATTCATAAACCTATTCTGGCGTCCGCATAACAACTCCCCAAAAAAATTATCGCGATCGGATGAGCGGTATAGGAGCGCATAGGTAACAAACATACAAACATTCATTTTTATATATATAGATTATGACAGGATTAAATTTTAATTTTATGCGCGAACCTAGTCCTGATCATAATATGTATAAAATTTCGAAAAATACTTAAACCAAAATCAAAGAATTTATTCCATTTAGACAGACATAGAGGAATTGTAATTTTTAAAAGATACTATAATAATTTTAACTTAGACGTGAATAAAAAAATTGTGACAAAAAGTATAACAATAAACCGTTTCCTATATTAGCTGTTTTTCTTAAACAATTTTTATTTGATGTCTTTTAATAATGATATTTTTTTAATGTGCATATTAAGGGCTAGATTCGATTGAATTTTGTAAATTCGTGGTAAATTGAAGGAAGACTTGAAACTCATAAAACAATTATTCATAATACTCAAATTTTACAACCGCCATAAAATTTATTGAAATCCATATTTATTGCATCCGCTAAAGAGACCAATAATAATTATAAAAAAAACATATTTCAATTTGTACTGTACCCAGTGAATAATCCACGGCATTCGATATTTTCTATTTATATAAATGGGCATAAATAATTGAAAATGATTACTTCTGCAAAAGAATATTCACATAAAATTTCTGACAGCCTGGACCACGTAAATCACTTTTCAATTATACGTTTAGCAAGTAGCACCAAAGGCGCCTCGTGCGGAATAAATCGTAATTGATATTACTCAAAGAAAAAAACATCTTACCTTGTACATCATTTTAATATGTCTATTATTACACCACATTTCATACTGTGCCATATTTTTTTTACAATTTGATAAACTAGACAACTATGCTAGTTTTATTAACAAAATAATTTAAAATATTACGCATTTAAAAAAAAACTAAACTAACTGACAATTTGATCGATAATCGATCCTGATAATTTGTGAACTTTGTAGAGAAAGTAGGAAAATTTTTTAGATCATAAAAGTGATCAAGATCCTTGATTTAAAAGAAAGTTCATTTTCATTAATAAAACCAATATCATTAAATTTTCCATAAAGCATACGATAATTAATTATTAAATAAGTAAACAAACATACATTTAAAATTAAAATAACTCAAATCCAGTAAATAATTCTACAAAGGAATGTAACAGTATACCTGAAATCCAATAATCTCATAATTAATACTTTCGATGGTTTCGGCGGTAACTTTGTGGAAGTTCATTTTAATAGAAAATTTAAATTAACTTTGATTATTCCACGTATTGTGTAACTAACTGTGACACGTGTTTCGCCTCTTTCAGAGGCATCTTCAGACTTACTATCGCAAAGTTTGCTTAAGTAATGAAGCAAGATTGATTCTAACATTTTAAAATTATAAAATTACAAAATGGATTGGGTTTTTTTTTCCTTTTAAGAGGAGCAAGGAGGGGGGTGTAGAATCGAAATAAAGCAAACAGATAATGATACTAATTTTACTAATGAGTTGTAAACAATCAGAATGGGATTTTTCCTTTTTAATGGAAGCAAAGAGGGGATTATAAAATGCAAACAAATTTAATCATACTACTAATGACGTTAAACATTACAAACTATTAAAACTAATGAGCTACAATCAATCATCTAGGTTTGTGATTACTCTATTAATTGGAAACAATTTTAGTAACGGGGAACCGCCTGTGCTATTAAGAATATTATTTAATAATATTTCTTTTTTGTTAAGAGTTTTATTAATTTCTAAAAATTCTAAGCTATTCATCTTTAAACCCTTTTTATTTACTCGGTGGAGTATTTCTAAATTACAAATCTGATTAAAATTATGATTATTTTCTATTAAATGATTGGCAAACTCAGAGAAATTGTTACTTTTTAGACATCTTATATGTTCTTTAATTCTAATATTAAAGTTTCTACCTGTCTGTCCAACATAAGACGCTTGACAGTCTCCACAAGAGAGTCGATAGATACCACTCTGTGACGATGAATCTACGCGATCTTTACTGTTCAATAAAATTTTACCTAAATTATTTACTGTATAAAACGCGGGTTCTATATTGTCTGGCAAAAATTTAACTATCTTTGACGAGATGTCTCCTAAATAAATAATTCTACGCCAGTTTTTAATATTATCGTTTGCTTTCTTCTCTCCTGAAAAAATATTATTTACTATGAGTTGTTTAACTTGCTTACGTTTAAGTAAGTTAACTACTACGTCTGTGTTGTAACCATTATTTACAGCTATCTGTTTAATAATATTTAACTCTAATTCAAAGTTGACTTTAGTGAGAGGGATGTTAACTAATCTATTAATCATTGCATGGAATGATGAGAGTTTTTGCGACCACGGGTGAATTGATTGATGGTGAATGACGACATCTGTATAAGTAGGCTTTCTGTAAATGGCAAATTCTAATCTGTTGCTATTATTTTTCTTTATTGTTATGTCAAGAAAATTTAAGGTTTTTTGTTGCTCGATTTCTAGTGTGAATTTAATATTTGTATGCAATGAATTTAAATGACGTAAAAAGGTATCTAACTGTCTATCTGTTCCTGTCCAAATGCAAAAGATATCGTCTACATAACGATACCAAGTTTTTACATTTTTAAGTAACGTGTGATTTGACTTAAAGAGATTATTCTCAAAATAATCCATAAAAATATCCGCGAGCAAAGGTGAAATAGGACCACCCATAGGTAATCCTACCGATTGTTTGTAAAATTTTTTATTAAACAAAAAATAGTTTTGTTCAATACAAATATTAAAAAGTCTAAGCATTTCTTTAACGACGTTGCTATTAATATCCGAAAAAGTTAAAATTTCGCTGACTATATTTTTGCACTCTTCCGTTGGTACGTTAGTAAATAAATTTGTTACGTCGAATGATACTAATTTACAATTACTAGTTAATTGTATGTCTTTGATTTTTTCTGTGAAGTCTATGCTATTCTTAACTGTATACTTCGGTTTAAACACGTTGTAAGAATTAAAAACGTCATTTAATTCACGGGCGATTTTGTAAGATGGAGAACTACAAAAAGATACCACGGGACGAATCGGTATCAAGGGTTTGTGTAATTTGGGTAAGCCAAATAATCTCGGAGCTTGTGGGTTTAAATTAATAACTTTATTTTTATTTAAGTAGAAAATGATAGGGCAGTTTTTGACACACGTTTTTACCTCATCTTGAAATTTGGATGTAGGATCCTTGTTAAGTAATTGGAAATGATCTCCTGTTAGAATCAATCTTGCTTCATTACTTAAGCAAACTTTGCGATAGTAAGTCTGAAGATGCCTCTGAAAGAGGCGAAACACGTGTCACAGTTAGTTACACAATACGTGGAATAATCAAAGTTAATTTAAATTTTCTATTAATCTCATAATTGTTTCATTCAAATTTAAATTATTCTATGATTTTTTTTTAGTTTTTTTTGCTGTGAGAATTTTCCCGATCACGAAAAATGTAAAACATTCACTCGCCACCCTTTAGATAATAAAGGAGTGTTTATTATTGCCAGCCCCGCTAAAGATGGCGGCGGCTGCATCAAGGGAGGGGGTAATGTGGGTTTTCGTCGAAGGGTGGGGGGAGCAAGAGGGGACGTCGGTGAAATGGCCTTTTTTTGTTATCATACACCCAAGATTTATGTACACCACAGGCAGTCACAATTTAGAATTATGGTAAATTATATTTGTTCTTATGCCATTTTTTTTTCATCGCCCGCTCATTTTAATCGGCGAAATGTACTATTTTTCAAAAATTATCGCCGCATCAGAAATAAATCGTCTGGTACTTGAAATGAGTTTTCTCTGTGGATACGTAAAGATAGAAGAAAAGCTACAGAAAATAAATCCATACTCAATAAGCAATGTGAGGAGACTTATTTTCATTAATGATGAGACAGACAATAACCGTAAAATCAAACAATGTTTTTTGTAACACTTTTTTATAATTCGTATAGTATTTCATGATTTATTTAACACTAAAGACCTTCAAACAGCCCTGTTGAAAAATAATTAAAGACAAAATTTCATCAAGGTTAACTAATTAAGTAATACAAAGGATACGCATGACTTCAATGAATAGACTAACGCAGCATTTTCTTTATACGACCGACATAATTTCAACTGAAAAATAATTATATAATTGAATAAGTTGTTCTAAATTCTTATAGTTTTTGACTATATATTTTCTTACATGTATAAGGTGAATGACTGATCACAAAACAGTCAAGACACGATTTAATAATTACAGGTATTATTGGGAATTTATAAATCAGTTAAAATACAATTTTTTATTACAGTTGTGAAAAAAGAAAGCATTTTTGTTTTCGGCTGTGCATGATAGGATTCATTGGCTGAGCTGAGATCGAAATGCTTGCAATTTTTTTTATACACATTGAATTTAAGAAGAAGGGCGACTACCAGTGCTATTTAGCCTGGCGAAAAGAGAGTTTGATAAATATTTAAGCTTAATTCATTTAATCTCGCAATACTTAAAAAAATGCTTTCCATCAACTAAATATAACACACAACAATTTAGTCGAAACTGTTGAAAGTGTGATGACAATTTATTAAGTTTTGAAAGTAGGCGATTGCTTAATAATAATTGTCACAATGTAATACTAACGTTATATTTATATTATTATTATGATTTAAAAAGATTACATCGGTCTTTAAGATTATACGTATAAAGATATTTATATAATTCTAAATTCATACTGCAGACGCTACGAAATAAATAACGAATAGGAAATATATAAGTGCATTATAAATGGCAAAGCAAGTGCTTATATTGTTTTATTAATTAAAATATATGCATTGGAACACTTCACCAATGTGAAAATGTTACCGGAACACAGCTTATTGTTTTGGTCGGGTAATGAAAAATTCATAACAGTAAAAATATATGTTATTAAATCATTTACGATGTGTTGATTAACTATTTTTAAAACATGTTTCATAAAAATATGAGTAAACAAAGTTATTAAGCTATCCGCCTGAAACTAGATATTTGACGTTTTACTCGATTTTTAATATGAATTAGAAGATGCTTAAATGTGTTGCAGCGTTCCAAATTTTCACAGAACATAGTTTGGGACACCCTGCTCTGGTATATTAATGTATTATGTCAATAGCTAAACATTCAAACATCATGCAAACATACGTTACAGATATATTGTTTCACTTCTTTCAGATTTATTTATTTTGCATTTGGTAATAATAAAAATATACTTACATAAATTTGACTAATCCAATAATTCACATAATATGAATATTTTTTCATAATATAGCAGCATTGTTGTCTCATAATCGGTTAATACTTTGTAACAATGTGTTGTGAGAAGCTTAACATTGTCAGCACAGCGTTTCGTATGACACTTTATTAACATCTTTACATTTAAATCTGAAAACTGCGTAATTTCCGTTATGTTGCAAATCTACAATATATTAAAAACAGGCGTGTCAAATTCCCGTACAGCCAAAATGTGCACATGCCCTTTATCATAGATTAAATTTCCTATTGCCTAATAAATTATAATTTAGTATTTTATTATTATGCGGCCTATTTGTATGTGTGTGCTTGTCATTTAATAGGGTGACCCAAACGAAATGGGATCTTACAAAAAGACAATTCTACCTTTAGTTGTAAATTCACTTTTAGTTTTTTTTCTTTTGTCCGAGATGAAAGAACTGATATTTTTCCATTTCGACGAAAATTAAAATTCATTTTGTTCCCACGCGGATAGTATGTAGCTTCAATTTTGTTTTTAACTTTTATAAAATCGTGTGAGCAAGCTAGGTATTAAAATAGTTATTGTGTATTGTATTAATTAAAAATTTTGTCTGTTAAATATTGTATGTAATTAACTTCAGTGATTGTAAATTTGATGATTTCATTTAATTCTACCTACCTGTTTTACACCGAGTTCATACCAACTGTATTGGTCTTAATGACATTTATTAGTAGGGATTTATTCTTGGGGTTTCTTAAAAATTTCTCACAATAAATGAAACTCGCTCTAAAATAAATTACGATTAATGTCAACGTATTTATGTGGAGAATGTTTCAAACACCACGATCGTTTTTGCTAACCGATGAAGGATTCGTCATTTTTGATATACCCTGTGCAATTCCTTGCGCGGCCTTTCTCCTCGCCTTATCTGAGTCGTTGTGTCCGTCCTAGACGGATCCCTCCTTGATAAAAGCGCCCCCAGTTGTTAGCTTTGTAATTTTATGGGGACATAAATTTGACTGTGTATAGCAGGCCCGCGTTCTTGATTTACTGGCCTTACACCCTCAGCGATTTGGGAAAGGCCGGTGAACGCTGAGGCCGGCTCCGCTCACTCTCGCGAGATACTGCCTGACTGACTTGCGTCACTTGGGTATAATGTTTAATATCATATCGACGGTAAAGTACAATTCTCTTCACAAAATGTTATGAAATAATATTTTACACTGTATCATTGGTAATTTATTATCATTCTATGAACAATATCGCATGTACAGTTTCCTCATGGAATACAATATTAAGTCAAAATCTTTTACAATGTAAAATACCCGAGTGCCCACAATTACTTAAAAAAATAGCTCAAGTACACTTTTATGAGTACTAACAACATGAGATGTAAACATCATTGATTTCGCTGTATCGAATGCTATCTTTAAATCGTATAATATAAAATTCATTTTACTTCACTGATAGTAGTAACAAATAAACAAAAGAATTAATTAATTTAAATATTGTTTACGTACATACTTCTTCAGTATATTTAATGTGGATCTAATATGGATGACTTCAACCGTTTTTGCCGTCAGTATTTCCTTCCCTGAAAATATAGCAATTTTTAGTTTCACATGGCAGCTGATATGGAATTGAATTTTTATTTTTCGAAAGCTTTTAATCAAACATTTTATATTCTGAAGCCAACATGTGATAATATAATATTATATATAAATAATAAAATACGTTTTTTTATCTACAAACTCACTTCTGAAAACTTCGGCAATGTTTTTCATATTGTCAGTGGGAGGATGTTTTTACGATATTGCATATGAATATACAATTATGTTTTAACTACATTATTCGTTCACTTACTGTCTAACATTCCAATAAATCTTTTTTGACAATTGTATTTCATAGTTTTATGACTCAAGCTGACAAATAGTTTTCTAGACATTAAGTATATTTGTTTTACGTATTTTTATGATAAAATTACAATGAATCATCAATAGATATAACGTATAATTATATTTCTATGCGTATTGTCTTTCACCGTGACCATGATTTGTTAATTGAAAGGCTTTTAATTTTCTTCGAGCTTATTTTTTTTTTTTGATTATGTGTTATGTTTTAATTAAGACTTTGTTGAAACATCAAATTTTTATTTTAAAATAATGACGGAGCTCAAAACATGGTAGGTGTAAATTTTGATGCATTTCTAATAATGTTTTCAATTGACGCAAATTACTCGGGCAAAACTTTAAAATTTGACGCGGAACGCTTAAGTAACGTGGGCAGAGGCGGAAAGTGAAGTAAAAACTATTCAAAAGAGCCCACTTTAATTTCTTAAGCAAACAGCGCGGTCTTGAAAAAGCTCGCTTCGGCATAATTACGCCAAATTAGAAACACGAGTTTCGGACGTGAAGTTTTAGCGGCAGTGACGCGCGGAGTTGAGTTTGATATTATTGATTGTTAAAAAATATATATTCATCACAAATATGTTGTAACATGATCAATGTGACACTTGAAGCATACCAAACAGAAACCATATCAAATAAATATTGATAAAATGAGAAAATACAAAATTTCATTCTAATCAAAATTTCTTATTCAACGTCTCCTTAGAACAAATCTAAAAAATCAAACAAAAGACGTCATTGACGATTTTTTTTATCATTGAAGCATGTATGTCTTAGAACTAGCTTAAATAAAAAAAACAACGGTTAAATTCTTCAATTAAATGACTAATAAGTAAAGTGTCGATCTTATATTATATAAGAGTGTTCAATCCATGGCGCAGTGGTCGCGTGACGGATCGGACGGGTTCAAGCTCAACTATAAACTGTATTTTTTCAATCAATTTCTATTCGAAGTCACAGGTGATGTGTGAAACTCCTTCCCACCCTTCCGATTCTTAAATAACGGGGTGTGGCTAGAGCGTTTAGTTAACCACTAAAATTAAATTACAGATTAGCACTTTGTTGGATGATAAGTCAATAAATAATAACAAATTTATATTTTTCAATTCCTAGTACTTTTTATTTTCAAAAAGACTATTACAATATGAAAAAAATAACTGAATTACCGGGATCATGGTTTCAGTAGTATAAGTATTAAAATCCTTATGATGCATTTCACGAAGTAACAACGTAAAAATTATTTCCACCAAAATTTGGTAACGACAAAATTTTGATTGTAAGATTATTCGAATGATAAATTAAGTTTTATCATGAAACCATCGCAAGGTTTACAAATGCTTCATTCGTTCCTTGTACTCCAAAACACTTGTGACATTTTATAACACAACAAGTGAAATAACAAAGTTATCAATTAATCTTATATTAAAAATTAATTTCTACAAATTTATGGCTGAATCTATTGAATATGGTTAATTACCAGCTTAAAAAAATATATTTAGTTCATATCCAAACACTATCTTATTTAGTGTTGACATTTTTTGAACCCTTTCAAAGTTTTACGCGCACTCCTCTGATCGATAGTAGGTTGCACGGTTTTTTCAGTAAAGCCGAGACAAGGAATCAAAGCGTTTTTCGCCAATTAACGCCACTTGTGTCACACAGTTCTGACGTAAACTTTTGCAATGAGCCAACTTTTACTTGCGAAGTAGACGTGCACAGTCAATCCACCAGGATTGGGAGACTGCTTGCCGCCTCAAGCAGATCTCTACAAGATGAACGATTAAAGTTAATTAAAACTACTGACGTCCGCAAAAATAATGTTTCGTTCACTCTAAAACATGGTATTGTAATTCTAATCCGCTTTCATAATGTAAAAACACAAGTATTGAATATGATCACGTTTTGTAAAGGAATTTCCATATCCAGGCGGAACAAAATAGAATCGGATCAATTAACATCAATTGTGAACGACTCTTTAAAATGTCTTTTAATTTAAAAAAAATGATAATTAACTAATACTATCAAAACATAATAACATTAAACTAAGTCTACTCCCATCGTAAAGTGTATTGCTTTATGACAATTGGTTGTTCTTTAGTTATTAAAGATAGTATTCTGGGGCAATTAAAAAACTAGTACTTAACCACATGCTTACGCTACTAATGTTGTATACGACTGACAATTAAATTAAAGCAAGGGTGGGCTGGAGGGGGCTCGGGGGGCTCGCGCGAGCCCCTTGTCAAATTTAACCAAGACCGGCGAGCCCCTAGTTAAAGTAAAAAAATATTCTCAGACCAACAGAAATTGCTGTAGATGGTTTATATCAATGCCAATAGTGAAAGCCATGCTATGGAGTTGAAAACAGGTACTTTTTTCAGATAAGCGGGCCGGCGTCATAATTTTCAAAGTAATATCACATCGTTATGGAGCCATTTGTTTCTGCGCTAATGTAGGAAAAACATATTTATATTGAAATTATATATCTTTTCAATTCAATATTTTTCAAAATAAGAAAAAATCACATTTTCTAATGTTTTTGAAGAAAAATCTCGGAGAACAAAAGCAAACAAAGAAGGCAAATCATTTTATTAAAATTATTTTTTTTACAATATTTCAATACAGAATATGAGGTTTGATAGTTCATTAAAAAAATCAACGTCATTATTGGGATTTTAATCAATTAATAATTAATCTCAAAATTTATTTGTTCGTTACTCAATCTTTCCATAGGATTTCTCAAGTCATATCAGTAATAAAAAATCAGTAAGTCAAACTAGGGTAGCACATTTTTTAAATATTATTATTGATTAAATCATCATTTACTTGGTATATTGCTATTATTATATGATTAGACGCAGCATTTATTTCATAATATCACAATAGGCGACAAAATCGTATATAATATAATATGGATTCCGCTTGTTACTGTTGTTTTATGTAATTTATAATTTATATTGTATATAACTGTGATATTTAATAGTAAGAAGTTAAATTTTATTTGTTTTACCACACATCGCATTTCTTTCCATTCGCTATATTTCTTAAAATCATTACTTAATTTGCATATATGACCCTTCCGATGTATCGTTAATTGTAAATTAATAACACCAAAGAATCACAGAATATCCATACAAGAAATCTTTCAAACATACATGTTATATTCAACGAAAAATAAGCTCATAAATTGGAATTTAGAGTTGATCTACGTATAACCGCCATACAACTTGTTAGGAGAGGTTGGGATTTAACGGCCCGGTCTTTTTTGCTGCTTTTTCTACGACACTGCTTAGATTTTAGACTGCTATGTTTATATACAAAATACTTCAGTAGCTACATTTGAAAATTTCTCGTAAAATACATTTATTTTGGGTGCATAATAAAAGATATCATGACCTTTTTAATTTATGTAGCAGTATATTTTAACATAATAAAATCATATTAAGCAACATTCGATCGATCGGGTTAACCGAGCCCTTTCTTAAAATTTTGGCAGCCTACCGCTGAATTAAAGGTAAAAAAAATACGAATATCAAATCAATAATGAGGAATTTCTGTATTAAGTCTTCAAAAGATACAAAAATAGTCATAAAAAATCATTTTCAGCAATATTAACTCTTAAAATAATTCAATCAAATATGCAAAATCTACTACTGTTTCTTGTATTAAATTATGTCTAATATTTTTACACAGCATATAATTAATAATCATTCAGTGCAAATTAAATTTCAAAACATTTCATTCTTAGCTACGAGACTTATTTATAATAAAAATCAATCAAAGGCAGAGGCTACCAAATTTTTGAAACAATTAAGTGTAGAGGCTTATTAGTAAAAAAAATATTGTTTGAATATGATACACATTACGTTTGATAAAATTTCACCTTAGCTATCAGTTGGTTCCGGAATCAAGAATTGGTAGAGTCAAAATCTTTTTGTCTTATTCTATTAAACATTTAAGAGCTGTGTTTTCTCGAAAATTCTTATTGCATTAATTTAATTTGATTTTAAAATATCTGTGACATTATCAGCTATTAATTGTTAAGCAGAATATATTTTTAATTATTTAATTGAAAGTGGTGCACCATTATTATTTAATCGTATTTTTTTTTATTATTAAGTTATATAAGCGTTATCCCATTCTCCTGATCTTTTTTATTGTCTGTGAATTTTAGTGTTTTGACTTGTTGTCGTTTGTTCCACGTGAACCCCGGCTTATAAACGCTGTTCTAGAGAACTGAAAGTAGTCCGATAATTTTATTATAATATCAGGATAGGCATGACCATATAAAACTATTTAAATCCTTTTTCAAACGTAATTTAAAAAAAAACACTTATTAAATTTATAAATTGTCGGCTACGATTTTTTGCTTATTACCGGTCGACATATTTTCAATTGTAAAAATTCATATCTAAGTAGTGACAAACGTTATATGCTTTGCTTTGATTTGACACAAAATACCACGCCAGTGAGCATGTAATTAGACGATATATAATTTTACAATTTAATATACATATATATATATTGGCCAGTATATACTCGTACTAATAATGAAAGTTTATTATAAACTACCACGAAATCCAATTCCCGTTTAAATTGGTTTATCTACATATATATTATACACTGCGATAAAGTTCCTTTGGGACTTTACTCCGTGCCAGGCATTTTCCGGTGAACGTTCTCATCTTCTGGACAGAAGCTGATGTCTGGAGGACATTGGGCTGCACTTGTGATATACTTTAGAAATGATGGCTCGCCGTCACGTAACGTTCGTGTTCTTTTATTGTCCGACTCACTCCCATTCTTAAGTATCCGTTCTTCCGTGGAAAAGTAAATGGGCTTTTATCATTTGCACTTTGAGAGGAAATGTTAGATAGGTGAATTTTCAATGTAGTCAAAAATTTACAAAAACCTACCAAGCATACATTAGAGACTCAAAACAACGCTTTTTTAAGAACATAATCAAGAACCAAAATTAGTTTTTCATGATTTTTCGACAAAATTTTCTCCAATAGAGCACTTATTTATTTTTATTAATTTAAAAATAATCCCATCAAATAAAAACAAAAATATAGTAATAACGGAAAAAACCAAATCGTCCGAAAAATGCTTTTAGTAAAAATAATAAAACATTTTTAGTACTTTTTCCACATAAAATTTATTAGATCAGGACCGGTTTCGCTCATGATGAGCATTGTCAACTGGTGTGGAAAAAGTACTAAAAATGTTTTATTATTTTTATTATAATGCCATTCCACCAAGTATTGACAGTGAACACCTTAAAAGTGAAAAATGCTTTTAGATTAATTAAAACCCTCCAAGGACGAGCGTCACCATATGGTCACACAAAACACCGTTGTCTATTGATCCCACTATTCATACTTTTTCTACCTGAATATCGTTGCTTTCGCTCATATTTGGTTAAGAAGGGTACGGACTACAGTTAGTCATCAGCCGTGGGAACAGGAACGGTCTCTAAAAGCACATGTGATTTTTTGAATTTCCGTTTTTTTTAATTTAATTTTTGAAACTGTTAGATATTTTTTTATAAAAACATAAAATTATTTACAGTTATTTTGCTAATATATTTGTTTTGAAATTATGTTGATCTAAAGAGGTCAAATTGTAAATATTTTTAAAAAAATCACGTTTAGCTATATTTCAACCCCGAATGTTTGCAAGCCCATACGGTCACTTTTGTACTTACTACTGTCCATACTCAATATTACACGGTAATAAAGGGATGAGCATGACCATATAGTGATGCGGGGTTTCTATACATCGACTTTGCGTTTTTATTTTTAAAATTTTGGATAGGAATAAAAGTTATCGGTGACTTCAATATGGCTTAGAAATATTTTTTTTTATCGGAAAAAAGCTCTCGTCTCTGGAGGGTTAAATAAAGAGTTGATTCCAATTCATAAATGAAAACTGTTCACTTTTTACAGAAATAACACAAACGTGTATGTGCTTGCACAAACGTAGTCTATCTCTTTTGTCTTTCGATATACTTATTGGCAACAGATAGACTTTTTATCTGATGGCTAAAATTAAAACTTTCAGAAAGTTCTACCCACTACCATGTGATAAAAAAAATAACTACTTAATTTTTATTAAGGTTTGAAGTGTATCAAATTAAATAAACTTTTCTTGAAATAAATGTGATGTTGTCGATTCCAATGGCGCACCGGTTAGCGTTGTTGGCTCCCGTGCCGGATCTCACGGGTTTCGAGTATCAGCACGAACAATTTTTTTACGATCGATTTATCGATTTCTGTCCAAGGCATGGGTGTTTGTGATGTCTTAATTTCCCTCCAACCCTTCCTATCTTTAAATTACTGGGCGTAGCGAGAGTTATTACTTAATCACTAGTCCTGTTCTATCCTTATTTTTCTAACCCTACTACCCTATTAGGAAAAAGAGAGGTTGAGCGACTGAGTAACAAGCAGTTGTCGTAGAAAAAGTTCTGTTGAGATACCACTATTAGGAGGCCATTTGCTCCACATTGGGAGAGAAATGGATTAAAAAAATGTAATTTGCATTTCACACTATTTTTGTACAGTTAACAAAGATAATATTTTTATTATGTGTAGAAATTTAAGGGGTAGTTTAATTATAAACATAATACATAGTGTTTTTATAATACACACATTTGTAACCAACGGAAACGAAAGAATAAATAACTAATAATAGATTTTAGTATTACATACATTCGTCATTAAAATTTCTAGACGAACTAATTTACAAAGCTCACTAGCAGGTGAAGAGTTAACAGCCAATGCAGTTATTAAATACGTTTTTCCCGTCTGGTGCAGCATTTTGTCCGTCGCAGTGCTCTAGTGGTCGAATCCATTCCGGTCAGCAAGCTCGCCCTCTCACCGGCTCTCCAGTCTCGCGTCACCAGACCGCTGCGCGGGACAACACATAAATATTGGAATTTGAAGGGCTAAACTTTGGACGTGGTCGCTCGTTGTCAATACTCCAATTTTATTTGAAATCCTTTTGGTGCACTAACCTTCGCTAAAACCGTCCGTCTGGCGAGAGATAAATAAGTACCCTTAGAGAGACCCCCCTAAGCTCGGGTTCTATTTAATGCAACGATGAAATTATCTAATTTCGCCAGCTTATCAAAATATTATGTTTGACGATTTTTGAGTTCAGTTTCACCTCACTAAAAATAATGTTATACTACACTATTTTTGATAATTATTTGGCACTTTTATTTCCCTAATACCCAAAATGAGTATTCGTTGAAGGTTTTTCTTATTGTTTTACCCATTCAAACTCCCTTCAGCTGAAATGAGCATATCTAATGATTCATTTCATAGATAGAATTATGGGAGAAAAAAATGTAGAGATATAAAAATAGAAAAGTAGCTGTGGGAGCGTATCGCAGGCTTCACATAGATTCAAACAGATATCGGTACGAAGATAATTTTGGTATGTATTTGTAATTACTTCATTTTTGTTTTTTATTTAACAACCAAACTATTAATTTCTGTTGAAATGATGTGCCAATTATAAACTCATTCTGGTACAATTTAATAATAATCAAAATTCATAGTCACTCCCTCTTTTCATATATTTTTTTTGTAAATAAATAGCTATGATGTATACCGTCTCTATTCTGACAAATAATTTTAAGTAACAGATTGATACTTTTGAGTAGCAGAAAATTAAAAGTTTCAGCACTTAGGATAAAATTTCTAGCATTATGTTACATATATAATAATAATATTCAAATATAAATGCATTAATGCTGATCTCAAACAAATGAGAGTTTAAAATGAATAGAGAGGAACAATTTTCCTGCGTGAAAATCAGTTTCCTTTATAAATAAATATTTTTTTTGGTAAACTGGTATAGTTAATGTATCAACTGAGTTATTTCAGACGAAAAGATTACATCAAAGAATCTATTTGTTTCGCTCTTAAATACTTCTCGTCAGTTTTATTAGTAACCAATTTGTCACAGAAAGGTGACAAAATTTAACACGAAAGTTGACCCAATTCTTATAAAATGAAATGCTGTTAAAGAACTGCATTGGAAGCTAAATTTGATTAATATTCTTTTTTAATGTCAATTTAAGATTATTGGTGGTTTGTATAGTGTAGTTGTTATGCAAGTATTTTCTGTATTTTTTAAAGTTTATAAGTCTGAGTATGTGATATTATAAATATCCTAAAATCATAATACAATCCTGTACCTTGCGTTATGAAATTCTCAACTATTTCAGCCGTCACGCCTCTAAAGTAAAACAAAAATAATTCAAGCAGCAGGTCCCGCTCTAATAAAGAAAGTCGCGAAAATGGAATGGGGGGAGGTGGGAGGGTGGTAAGGTCGCAGGGTGGGGGCAGAACGACGTGGAGGGGGTGGAGACAATGCGAAGAAACAAAGCAAAAACAAAACGTCTCCAAAGTAAGTCTTACGGTTCTGCTCTCGAGTAATATGAAGGCTCTGGATCGCCGTGGATGTTTGTTATTGAAACATGTTGTCGACTGAATGGCGCAGTGGCGTCACACATTCTTTTGCCGACTTTACTGAAACGGACAATATTTTTCTGTGTTAAATAATTAGTGTCAAAAACTTAACATTGTGTATTAACAACCCAAATATTAAAAATATTATATTATTCACATATCCGTGAAACATTCACCGTTTCCGTGCCAATAGTCAAGAAGTTATTGGTCTATCAGGATTTCATTTTCTATAAAGATACTTTTGTCATAAATGTATACATAGCAGAAGAACAGTTAATAAAAATTAGAACAAACAAAGTAATGCATAATAGAAAATGTATACAAATTATATACAAAACCACATAATAAGCAAACTAATCCAGATGATAGGGTGTGCACTAAACTCAAACATTCTTTGAATAAAAGTGTTTAATCAAACGTTTAGTATCTTTTCTGAAGTTTTCTATATTTTAACGATAGGATTATGACGATGTGTGTGATAGTAATTTGGAATTGAAAGTTATATAATGAAGCGATAAATGTTTACATTCACTTTGGGTAAATATATTATATTATGTTGCTGTGCAGTTGTATACATCAGCATTATGACTCAAATTCGAGTGAAAAAGGTAGGTAAGGCCTTTTTTTCGCAAAATAGTTTTTCCAAGTAGTGGCACATTACTTTAAACATGTACAACAATTTTCAGCTTTCACCACACATTGTGTTCATTGTATCCGAATATTGAGTTTCCTAATTAATATTATATTTAAATATATACCTAAAATATACTTAATATATTTATGATTATCATAACAATTAAAAAAAAACCCAAGCCTAAAACGGCAGCGTTCAGCACTTTTACAATTTAGAATATCGAAGTCTTCGAAGGTGATCAATGATAAATTAGAAGTGTTAAAAAGTTAATGAATATATTTTGGCTTAATAAAATTTATTGATATCCAGAAAGAACACTGAAAAGTGTCTGGTACTTGCAGGACATGTAGAATAAGCATGAGGAAATACGACACAAAAAATTGCGACAAAATTTAATTCAGAATTTTTAAAGATTAGTCATTTATGCTATGACGTTTAAAGTGTTAATTATTATGTAAACTCACAACTGTTCATAATTCAATAAACGAAAAAAAGTCCAAGAAAAATGATAAACAAATATTCTCGTTGGTCAACGCAAAATGATTTTTATTAATATTTCTCTGACGGTAAAAATAAATTGCCCTACGCCATTGTAGCTGAACGTCCACTATTCGTCCCACCCAAACTTGGCACGATCACAGCTGAAATGAACGACAGCCAGAATTTTCATTCCACAATATCCCCACAGCCACTTCTGCTGCTGAGCCATCGTCACCTCTACAATTCCCTTATTAGAGATCAAACTCTGGTGAAAAATAAAGTGGAAGACTTAATTCTGAAAGGCAACCGCCTTATGAAGACAACAGAAGTACAGTCGTGCGAATTTCACATATTAAGTAACAATGACGACACTGCAACATGTTTGTATTTTTAATAAAATATACTATTTTCATTAGAAGACGGAAATATCCGAACGGATTTCCGCATCTAAATGAAAGAATTTTTTCTCCCAAGAAATATCATAAACAGGAAAGAATAAATGCACTTTTGGCTTATATAAATTATATATATTACACAAAAAGGCCATACTAGTAACTGTGACCTTAATTAACTAAGAATCTCTTTAATAATATTGTTAACGTGCTCTACTTTTATTAGTTTAATGTTTTAAATTTGAAAATGGGTCATCTATCTTTCTTGAACATCAAGTTATGTAACGCATGATCAAAGTTTTAATTGAAAATAATAATGATCTGATATTATGACTTAACTAAGAATCTGGGATCTTTTGGTCGCTAAAGACGGTTTACTGCTGAGCTGAGAAGACCAACACTCATTGTCATTATCTTATATTATTATATTATTATATATTAAATAATCAAAAACTTTGTCGATAAAATCAATACTGTTTTTCCTAAATTATGTGTATATTTTGATTATTGTTGATTTAATTGTCTGTCGTTAATAATTTTAATATCTATCATTGTTTTCTTTAGAATGTTTATGGTTTATAGAGCTTAATTATTTTTAGTTATCGTAGAATTGTCTGTTGTAACTGAACGTCAATTGATATCTAAACTCATTATAATCAAAGAAGAATGATTGAAAAACTCTAGAAAAACATTAACAATAATAAATGAACATACTAGACACATAATTATTATGAGCCCTCGAGAGGTGAAGTGAGCCAACTAGTAAAATGGTAAATCTTGAGCTTTTATGTACATTCACGTATTTACTTGGTGTTTTAGTGGATTGCATATTTTTATTTTACGGAGACAGCACGATTGAAATGTGCAACTTCACTTTTACAGAATATTACAACGCATCTATTTTTTTTTTCTTCTTAAATATCTTTTGGTGCTGCATTTCACCTGTAATTGGCCTATATAATATTACGAAATCGAATTATAGTATGCAATATAAAATGTACGCAGTCGATAACTTGAAATTTTAATAAAATATATTTTGATTTGGTTAAGTATGTGAAGTCAGTGATATTTTATAATTAAATTATTAAAATATTAAAGAAAATCTGTTTAATAAAAAGAAGTTTGCAGTATGCGATTTTCTTGTAGAGTTGCGAAATCAAACGACAAGTCAGTAGAAATACGGACAGCGGTGCACGGACGTCAAACTATTTTGATGTCTTCCTTTCTTCTTTCCAAAGAAATGATATAACAAGAGATAACGGCCAGCGGGTAACGGGTAACGAATAACGGCCAACGGCTAACGACTTACATCGGCAAAGGATAACGCTTCGTCGGTAACAGCCATCACCCGAAAGCTTTTTGAGTGGCAAGTATCTTAAAACATTGGCTGGGTTTTCGATCTGAAGAGAATTATTTTCTGAAAGAAATGTTGTAAATTGCTGTGATACGCGTTAAGAAAATTGTAACTTTTTCACCAAATAAAATATCCACTCAATTGAGGTTTATACTATATTTTGAAACCGATAATTACGATCGCTTGAATTTCATCTCAAATTCAATTTAGAATCATAGAAGAAAGTTTTTTTTTTAAATAGCTATAAAGATTATTTAAAAAATATATACATATATACGATACAAACAAACTTAGGATACGCATAAATATTCTAAAAATCTCGTTTTCAATAAGTGCATCAACATATTTATGTAAGTTTTTTGTTCAATATTTTTTTTTTATTTTTATTTTTAATTCAAAAAATAAATTAACCAAATTTTAACGCAAAGTAAAAGATCTGATAGCTTTTCAATAAGCCGGATATATATTTCGCAAAAAGAAAAATATTGTTGATTTAATTAACTAATTTGCAGTTTCTTGGTAAAGTTTTATTCAAAATTATGTTTTCATTGAATGGCAGCTTTTTAAAATATATCTAACTCATTTGCGACATTATAACTATCGTTATTTTTCATCATAAACATGTGGATTTTTTAGTAGTCAATACAGATTATTCATTTTATCGAATAAGTATGAATACGGAAGCATTGGAAATCGTCAACATTTTGACGTAAATAACTTAATAAGAGATGCTAATTTGACTTAAATAATTTGCGCTATCAAATTTAACTGGGCAATAAAATTTTCAAATAGCTGTATAAAAGCAAATGAACAGGAACTTTGGTTTATATGAGACTTATTTTTAAAAGATTTTTTTATGATATATAAATAAAATTATTAAAATCATTGTTGGTATTTTGTGTTAAATATGCTAATTTCTTTCCAAATTTCTTTTTAGTTCTCCAAGTGAGATTTTTCAATATCCTTTATATAATATATAGTTTCAATTAATGTTTAACTTTATTTATATGGTTTTAATGTGAATTTTCTTTAAGTGATTGTCATTTATAATATAAATGCTTTTAAACACACTGCTATATTATGATTGCAATCTTCATGGGCGTAGTTAGCCTATCTCGAAAGAGGTATCGGCAGTTAATCAGGAAACCGCCCAGAGTCGAGCATTCTAAAGTTCTTTCAGTCCAAGAAGGCGCCCACAATGTTCATTTGAATATTTTAAAAGTGCAAGAAGAGGAGCAAGACATAAAACGTGAGTTGTTCTGCGCGACGACATGCGCACATCGTATATCGCCTTTATGGACTCCCATTTCGTATTACTTATGAATGCTCTAATGTTCCATGCTTCTCAATAATCTCAATTTAAAGAACCTACTTAGTCAATAACTTACGATCGATTATTCCCTACTTCATTTTTTTTCAAGTATTTATCAATAATCCAACAGCTTTTAAAACCATCTGTATATCTACAATCATTATTGAAAAATCAATAATTTAATTTATGATTGTCACTGAATGGACTTGGTGGAACTTCAGTTTCAAACTCGAATCGTTCAAATATTATTATATCTCTACGAGTTTTGACACTGAAGTCACGAAAGGTGAAACACGTTACCGATATAATTCATGGAAATATGTATACAAAAATTTGAGCAATTAAAATTGAATATTGGTTGTGTTTATGTGACGATTTAAAACTTTTAAAGACTTAATTAAAAGTTGTAAATAAAAAAAAAAAAGTATTCCGTAATAATCCTTGATACCATAGTAATTCCCTTAAATAATAGTTTTATGTCGTATTTTAATTTTACGTTAATATATATTCTATATAACGATTTTGTTAAGCTTTAAGAAATTTCCAATCTAAATATGTATTTGTAAATATGTCTTACTGTATACGTGCATAAAAAATAAGAATAGCTCTAATAATATATTTTGATATATTTTACATATATTTTCAATGTTTAAAGTTAATAGAACAAATATGTTTAGCTTATTATATTAGTTATTAAAATCTTTTAAATGAATGGAAATCTTAATTAGATGTTGATCCTATTATAAAAAATACAAATGTTGAACATTTACAACTAAATTAATAATGGGAACTTTCTTTATTTCTAAATAGAGAAACAAAATTTTATCCCATAGTTTATTTTGTAGCCATATAAACTAGAATTAAAGTATGTCTTATTTAATGAACATAATTTCAATGATTAAAAAATGTAATAAATACGTTTTAAATACAAATAGCAGATATTCTTTTTTACGTTTTAACTAAACATAAAATATAATTTGGTGGTTGATTCTTTTTGAGGGGTGAAAAATAAATGACGATGCAAACCAGTGCTAGGTACCCTTATGTTATATTAAAATGTGTATTGTTTTTGTGTAACATTTTTGATTGTTTTAGTTGTTTAATACCGTTGTTTGAGAAGCAGTTTGCCAATGTCTCGAGGACTCCTTGGCAGCCTGTTATATCAGCATCATGATGTGTGAGCGTCGATACTGCGGCGAATGGATGCGAGCTGAGACCACAAGAGACGTCATAGACGAAATTTGTTGATGCTCCTATGTTACTTGGAATATTTTCCCGTATTTTAAATTTGAGTAAAAGTAGTCTACGTTTAAATTTGTGTGTATTTTTACATTAGAGAACTATTAGAGTAAAGATTTTACGAGGTTCAACCAAACCTTATGGTTACTTGAAACAAAGACAGCAGTCTCCCTGTTTTGTCGAAAATATTTTTTTCATATGGTAATAAATAGTTTCATATAGCAGACAGCTCTGCATGTAGTGGTTAGTATTTTAATGATATTTAAAATATGCCCCCAGCATGTAAATTTGTAATGAATTAAAATTGAGTTTGTAACAAAGGCGGCAGTTTACATAATCCAGTAGAACAAAAACGGCAGTTGTTAAACGATTTTTTCAAAACAATGTCGATTATGTTAAAACGATAAAATAATACTCATAGGAATTATTAACTTTTTTCAAGCATTTTATTTATAAAAAAACGCTTGAGTTAGTTTTCTAACGTTCTAGGATTATGAAAAATAGGTAGTAGTAAATACTTACCTCTAAAATAAAGAACTCAAAGTGCCTTTTAAAATACTAGATATACTTAATATCTTTCCAACTAGAACTACTAAAAAACAATCACAGTATCATCGCGTACCAAAATAATCAGAAATGTCATCGAGAATTCGATTACAATGCGAATAATAATGTACGCATATTAATCATGGAAAAAATTGAAGGGTGTTTTCAAGACGGTTTTCAATTATTTTGTAGTAGTGGAGAGATCTAAGATTTTGGTTGTGTTACTGCATTAAATAACTTGAAATTGATGGATACATTGAGTCACAAAATACAAGAATTATAATAAACTCATCACCAACAATCTCATGATCTTTTATTAGCGTATATAATATAATAAAATGATAAGGTCACTTTTTGAATCTTCGTATGCATGATTCCACTGTCAAGCGATAAATAGTTTATTTTACGTGAAAAATAAACGCATAGCGGACTTTTGATATAAATAATCTGATATGTCGGCAAAGACAAGCTTAAACGCCCATAAAATATTTGAAATATTGCGTTTCGTAATAAAAAAAGTACGGCTCCAAAATCAACCCACGAAAGCCGGACCTGCAAGAAAAAAAGTTTAATATATTAATCCCTTAAAAAAACAGTTTATACGAGACCAGCGCCGCCATAATAAAAAAGTCGAAATCAGAAACCGTCTTCTTTTTCTCTTCGTCTTTTCTGTCAAATAAATAATATGTGTAAGAAGCTCGAGCCCCTGTATGAAATACACAACATCAATTCGTAGTGAGTATTGAACACTCAAAAAAGGCTTTTATAAAGGAAATAAATGTATTTTATTCTACAATACTACCACCAAAAAACTATTTCAAATTTGTTCAAATTATTTAAGACATTTTTTTCACGCGAGAGGTAATTTAACAAGTCCAAAATTTTTACATAATTTTCTTTGATTTTTTAGTGATTTTATTATTATATTTACAATTTGAAGTATCTAATATTTTTTTACTAGATATAAACTTAATAGAATAATAACTATATTCATTATTATGTAACTCATAAAACAAAGTCCTCTTTAAAATGGTGAATTTATAAAAAACATATTTAAGCATTACACCATCGTGCATCATGCGGAAATAGTTATTAAGTATATAGTCCCTATAAAGCGAAAAGTGGCTAACCAACATTTGTTGCAAAAATTTTCGCTAATTCATATAGATTACGTTAATAACAATTAAACTTAGCGATCAATTTTTATTTTTGTATATAAACTATACAAACTGTTTACTACGCACCTTAGTGCACTTGAAATGCCTGAAGTGACCGAAAGATGATACTAGGGTCGTTAGCGACAAAACACTTTCAGTCGAAATTCTAAATTATTTTGTATTTATTTTACATTCCTTCAACTCTTTATTGATGTGCTCCTGATTTATCAATAATTGATTTTGCTGATATCTTGTGTATCATTCGATAAAACTGTTACAAATGAAAGAAAATAGATACTTAAACGCGTTAAATTAATTAATTTCCATTGACAGTTAATTAATTTTAATGAATGCTTTTATTTATCGGGCAATCCTTACATTATTTTAAAAAATTCTGTACGCAACACAATAAACATAAGTTAGAATTGAAGTCAACAATTTTTTAATATAAAATGTTGTCATTCAATAAACAAAAAAAAGCAATGATTAAGCCAATAAATATTCTTTTTAACGGCAATGTATTTTTTTCCGTTGTTGTATCGGACCGCAGGAAATAATTTATCCATTTTATTTAACATAATAATAGCATTGAAAAATATGAGCCGTATATAATCATTTATCAGTCAGCAATGCCCGAGAAGATGTCGCATTTTCCATGAGAATGTATTTCGATTTAATATAATGACAAGAATTATTGTATTTTATTGGAATTGTTTTTCTTTAACATAAAGAATTAAATATTTGAATAAGCTCGTAATTAAATTAATTGAAAAATAAAATTAATTGCATAGAAATTATAATCACAACATTTCATTATTGATAGAAAGAACTCAATAACGAAACTGACATTGTATGTAAGTGAACATAAAAACACGACAGTAATTTTATTTATTTGAATACATTTTTTTTTGTTTACTTTTTTCTTCAACCATATCCGCTCCCTATTCGGAGCATATGACCACCACATGGTTCCTACAAGATTCTCTGTCCCTCGCCAATCTTCCTGCTTCCTCTTTTACCATATCAGTATCCCGTAGCTCCGCCGAGTACATTCTATGGACGGTCACCACTGTCACGGTTGGTAAAAGAGATTCAGGAATTTTCGAAGCGTCCGCATTACATATCCAAACCAGGTCCATCGTCGCTTCTTCACTTTGGACGATAGACAAATATAATGAACTATTTCTTGCAGTTAACTTTTGTTTGTCGATATTCAAACTTTTGCTATATACTACTCAATATACATACAAAGTTTATCGGGTACATTTCTATTTATATTTCTAAACAAGAAGACTTTCAATCTAAATAATTATTCTACCAATAAAATAATGGACACATTTTAAAGTTTGGCTGACTATCGTTTTGATGAATTGAAAAATAGTTTTTGACAACATTGATGGATGTCAATGACTGCTATATATTTTTTTAAACCTTATTGTTTGACCGTATTCTCTTAACATGCATAGCTTTTTATATAACGCCCAATAAACGCTATTTATAAAATAATTCATCAATATATTAATACACAAGTCAGCGGAACATAATTGTATTATTACATTAAAACTTAATTTCTTAAACATATAATTTTTGCATTCATATTTTATTTAAATATATTAACACTGAATTGATTATTAAATCGAATATAAATATACAGTAATACGAGTGAAAGAACCTTGTGAAAACATTTAGCCAACTATGAGATAAAAATAAATTATTGTATTAAGTTGATAAAATTTCAATATATATACGTCCACATATAAATGCTATATATATAAAATACCTATAATGCATTTAAAAATATGAAAGAGTAATTTAATGGTTAATCATACGTATATTTGCAAACCACTTTGTGAATAATTAAGAAATAATTATTAATTTTTTATATTGAAGTATCAGGCTCACAGAAATATGAGAATACGTGTATTTTCATTCCTTAAAATTAAGTTATACGTAAGTGAGTAAGAACTTGATACAACATATTATTGATAGTGACCGCGAAGCAAAAGAATCGCTTTTAAAATGGAAATAAAAAAAACATCTTTATCGCGACTTCATCTTTGATTAATAAGAACATGTCAAGCTTTACATATAAGATCCGATACTAAAAAGACGCCTTCCGTTGCCAACACAACAAAAAAATATATATTAAAAATTATAGACATTTGTTGTAAGTGCGTGCACCACAGGTAGATGTAAGGTGTGCATATCATATTTCCTCTAATAACTTATTTGATTCGAGTAACAGATGTCACTCCGGTGTCAGAGTGAGAGATTTAAGTAAAATGTTACCAATAAAAAACGCTTCTGATGGAATAGGTACATGGTATTGTAATTTACCATTTCCTTCCATGAATGAAACAAGGTAATAATTTATCTTACAGGTCACAGAAAAAATATTACGGTGCTGTGACACAAAAAAATATATGAAGATATAAAGAATAGGTATTCATGATTCATAAAATTATTACGATATAAATCCTTATTGACAATCAATATATTAAACTTTTTATATGCAATTACTTTTAATAATACAAAATTACCTTTAAATGTTTAAATTGTCATATTTTATTTATAAAAAATATATAAATTGAATATTTTTATAATAAATCCATGGTATAAAATGTTGAAAACATTACTCACAAAGGCATATAAAGTTAACTTAATGTGAACCATTTCTATAATAATTGATTGCGTACATTTGTGTTTTTATGCGATGACTGTTTCTCATATATTATAATAATTAAATATTTTTTTAAAATTGAAAAAATATTTGACATTACAGCTCAAGCCAATGCGCCAAATATTGTAAAGTTGAAAGATCATACGAGAAAAACTCGATGAGAATTTATTGTAAGCCACTCGAGATCAACTCGAGGTAAATTGACACTACAAACACTCATGTATTAGGTCTTAAATTTAAATTGAAACATGTAAATTTGACATTGACTTTACCGGGAATCGTATCCAGATTCCAGACTCGCCTGGTCAGTAGAACAAACTTTAACCAACTAGACCACAGCAAGCGACATACATCTATGTATTTATATGAACAAGCAAATGTTGTAATATTGCCATGAGAATGTCCAATTCAAAACAAATCTCTCATGGTCGATAATAGTATAGTTTTTGGAAAATTTTTCACATATATTAAGTTAGGAAACGTTACCAATCAGCCAAGGTATAAGGATATGTGACGTTACAAAACAAACGTAGTAATCTCCAATAACTAACGTTTTTTAGATTTTTGGTTGGTATGACGGCTCATGTTGTTTTATATCATAATATTTGTTTTAGACATGGTAATATTGTATTTTTCTCCGACAAAAAGTTTCACAAAGTATGTGATATTTTTCAAAACTAGTCATCTTCATCGAGTATTTACATGGTCTTGTATGAAATAAAAAGCTCAATGACTTTCAATGAACAACTGACAGTAAAATATAAAACGTGAATAAAATATAAAAAATGAATTTCTAAATAAAAATATTGATTTTAAATTTTAAACTAAAAGATATTTAATGAAGCAATATCGTGAAAAATATGTTAGTACAGCTCTGTTTTTGATTTACCAAGATATAACTATTTCAGTACTAATAAAAAATGTCAACATAAGCTATTTCGAAACTGGTCAAATTCAAAAATTAAATTAATACTTGAATCAAATATGGCTATCTCCAAAGTAAAAACGTAAATTTCTGGTATATTAAGGAATTTTGATTAATATTCATTGCTCAAACCGTATATGTAATTGGAAACAATCATTATAAAAAATTACTGGTTAAATTCATGAAAATAATAAAAACCTACAATATTTACTGAGATTAATTTATGATGAAGATGACCAGGTTTATTTTTGTAACGTCACATATCTATCTATATTAGTCAAATAAAATACAAACAGTGGCCTAACTATGGTTGTTTTTTTTATTATACTGTCTATATTTTTGTTATAATATCGTGTAAATTCTACTACTAAAAATACGTATGTTTTAAAAAAAATATTTTCCTTTAAAAACATAATACATTAAACATCGTTTTCAACAATAACTGAAGATCGTATCCGAATTTTCAAGCGAGCTTATTCTTTGTATACATACCTAGATTTTTCCAGTTTTTAGTCATCACTATAAAATACTGAATTAGCAAATCAACAGAAAATGAGGGATCATAGAAAACAAACTCTAACATTTTTATACTTTTAAAAACAAACCAATGATTTTATTTGAATTTTTTTATGCTTTATCAAAGTTAATAATAGTATATTCATATTAGAAGCATTGCTAATTTCTTCAACATGTTAAATATAATATTTAAAATGTTGAGTAAATTAATTTAGTAAATTAATAAGGTGGTTTCAGACTGATACTGAATCTGACTGGACTGATTAAGAATATCGATCTATAATATTTTTGAAGCAAGAGTATTTATATTATAGTATTTATATTGATGTTTATCAACAAATTTTTCGAGCAACAGGTCGCTCCTTTCTGGAAAAAAAAATATTATCTAATATTAAATTAAATTTATATTTTTAAAAAACATTTTTGTCTCTCCAATTATAAAGCAATAATAATTATAACACAACCATTCCTGTTTCCGCGTGAAATAGTTGACAAAATAGTTTCTAGGACCTTAATTATTATTTCCCTCCCTTCACTCATTTACCCTACAGTATTTTCAACCTTCTGGAAGCTCCAGTACTCGTTTGTTGAGAGGCGAATAATTTTGTTTCACCGCGACCGCAATAACATTTAAATGTTACAGTGTGACATCTACCGCTCATTTTTAATAGTTGGATTTGTTTATTTTTTTGATAACAGATGGAGAGATTGTTTATAACTATTTCATACACATGTACACGCTAATAATTAAGTGATTTATTCTTTTTTTAAGTAGAAGTTACACATTATAACAAATTTCTAAACGAAACACTCTTCTAAATTATGCCATAGATTTTTTTACAGAAATAGGCATAAAACCTGGTAATTATTTCTTGTTTCTAATAGCTAATTAGCAGTGGTGTAGTGGTAAATAAATAGGTACCAGATCGGTCATTGATTTCTACCCTATTTTGTTCATATCTATCCGAAATTAAAATACGAAAAGTTTTAACAATTAAATCAATAAAAAAAACGCGCAATTATTTAAATAAAAATCTGTACTTACTTCTTGTGCTATGCATTTGATGATAAAAATACAAAAAATAAACAAATAAACCAATAATATTGATGTAATGCTTTTAAATTTTTGAACAGTATTTTGAAAATTAAGTAAAAAGTAAGAATAAAAATATTTTTCAATCTGCATCTCTTTCTAACCACTTTTCACTGCAACAAAATGTACTACATAACAACTGACAGTGACGTTCCTAGGATGTGTACCGCCCCTAGGAAGACCTCTAAAATAGCCCATTTTCTTTCATACCTTCCCATTATTCTATGAGTAAATATATATACACATATAGAAGTTCGAATCCTCTACTCATTTACGTACATACTCAAACAAATATTCTGTCACTAATTCCGTTTTGTTTTCAGGTGATTCATAATATTTACCTTATTGACGAAGATTCTCACAAACAAATATGATCCAAAAGCCCACATTATTGTTCAATAATTATGAAAAAATAGCCATTACCTTCACTAAACATCATAAAAAATAATGTAAATGTTAAACGCAACCAAATTATATAAGTATCGGTTCTTGATTTGGTATTTTGTTTATCAAAGATATTCAGGGTATCATATTTATTCTTAATCAAATTCGTGTCAAAAATATTCAGTCATTTAAAAAATCTGTGATCATTTGCCGCTCCTTAGGACTCGCCCCTAGGCAACTGCCTACATGCATATGCCCTCGGGACGTCCCTGACGACTGAACTTACAATAGAGTTCAAAAAAATATATTTTATTTCGGCAAATTTAAACAAATATATTTACTAACACTTGCACTTCTTACAAAAGCTTTATTTGCTTCATTGGCTACAAATAAATGCAGTGTGACTGAAAGATAAACCGATATAACTCTTTATATTCCGACTGCCAACTAATGTTTAAGCTATGGTAATTTTCTTGTTTTTACAAAGTATATACTGTTTAAAAATCACTAGATAAACTAGGTGATTACAGCAATCTTGTTTCAAAGTTTATTTTGCTAAAATCCTCTTTAAGTAACGACGGGCAAAAGGAGTCGGTGGCGGGAGGCAGCAGCCAACAGCCAGCGGCCTCTGTATATCACATCCGGTAGACGCTAACACATCCCAGCCATCCATCCCTCGTGGAGAAAACTCTGACCGGTCAACTCGGACAAGGCGGGGACACAAAATATCTCTAGTTAAAACCACCACGCTGTTTTCCTTGATGGTTTTTCTTTTCAAATTTGCACCAAATTCCATTGCATTTGCCTGATCCATGTTAAAGAAGAAAAAATAAAAGGTAGTCATATTTTAAGCTAAAAATGAAGACTGCTTATGAAAATGTATATATTTACTTCACATAACTACAAAAGAAGGAATCATAAACTCTATCACACTTAATTAGATACAATCTGCAAACATACGATATTGGTTTCATCAATTCATGAGCTACGAATAAAGCATTATTTTGTATCTTGTCAAATACAATTGTTTAGGGAAGGGGTGGGGAACCTTTTAATTTATAAAGGCCGCGATCATTTATCTGATTCAACATAAGGCTCTTCCCTTTTTTTTGACTCTCGGAGATATGATAGGTTGATTAGACACTTTTTCTAAACGCGTATATTTTTTTGATCAAACTGAAAATATTCCATTAATCAAAAGGCCGCATCAGAGTAGCCAAACGGCAGCAGGTTCGCCACCACTGGCTTAGAAGCTTTTGGTTACAGCGATGATGTTATAGAAAAATTCATTAAAAATGAGCTACTCCTTTCCAGAAACTTATTTATCACTGACATATCGTTGATTAAAAATTTAATAAATATACATCTGTTAAACATAATGATTTGTATTATACATTGCATGTTCACAGTAATTGACTTGATGTGATCATAAAATATGCCGAAAAAGTTATCATGTGATTAATTTAATAACCTCAGTGGTTCAAAGAATATTTTTTCCACAAAATCAGGTCCGAATTCTTCGTTTTTAAATTATTCAGTATTTATTTAATCTTACTAATAATAAATAATCATCAATAATAATTTGTACAGTCAATTCTAGTTTTTAAAATTGTATGTACATATGAATGTGCCCTTACAATTATAGAATGCTTTTTTACGCAATAAATAAAAAAATATAATGTTTATATTTTAGATTTTAAATGAAAAAGATTTCACCGCAGGATGGAAATTTAAATCTTAGAATGGAATTTAAACAAAAAGTTCCTTCTTGACTATTTTACAAAAACTTGCCAAAGTAACCTTGGACAGTATGACGAACTTAATTTAAATGTCCACTTTACTTATTGCGTATTAATTCGTATAATTAAATAAACACCGGGCGTTTCGTCACTGTCCCACGAACCCACCGTCGCAGCACAGATATAAAGTAAACCGTAAGTGGGGATGGGCGGGAGACGGAATGTTCGTCGAGGAACACCCGTCGTCCGGGAGTCCGGCACTAAATCTTCACGGCTCGACATCTGCTTTAATGGGATGTGTCCTGCGACACCCTCACTCCCCCTGGACCTCAAGTTCCACGTTACGTCACCGGCCGCCCTGCCTACCCCGCCCGCCTCAGTGCCGCCGCCCGTGCCGTCAAATGCGACAGCTTGTTTTTAAGGCTTATACTTCTGAACTAATGTGTACCTGTTTGAATACCTACTGCCATCTATACTATGGATAATCTGACCATTCCTATTGATTGGCGCCACCTAAGTAAGATTGACAATATTATTACAGTTTATTAAAAGCTACTAGCTGTAAGCCCGTTGCCCAGCAACGTGAGATTTTTGTTGCATAGTATTTAATTTAATTTAATTTAATTTAATTTAATTTAATTTTATGTTATTTTATTTTATTTTATTTTATTTTATTTTATTTTAATTTATTTTATTTTTATAGTTAGCAGAAATTTCGTAAATTATTTAATATTTGGAATAATATTTAAGTTTGCTAACAACAATTTTTCGTAGTGGCAGAAACTTCGGAAATTACTTAATTTTTAGAATAATGTTCAAGTTTGCTGACAACTATTTTTCGTAGTAGCAGAAATTTCGTAAATTATTGATTTTTTGGAATAAAGTTTAAGTTTGCTAACAACCATTTTTCGTAGTAGCAGAAATTTCGTAAATTATTGAATTTTTGGAATAATGTTCAAGTTTGCTAACAACCATTTTTCGTAGGAGCAGAAATTTCGTAAATTATGTAATATTTGGAATAATGTTCAAGTTTGCTAACAACCATTTTTCGTAGGAGCAGAAATTTCGTGAATTATTGAATTTTTGGAATAAAAAAAAAGTTTGCTAACAACCATTTTTCGTAGTAGCATAAATTTCGTAAAATATTTAATTTTTGGAATAATTTTTATGTTTGCTAACAACCATTTTTCGTAGTAGCATAAATTTCGTAAAATATTGAATTTTTGGAATAAAGTTTAAGTTTGCTAACAACCATTTTTTGTAGTAGCCGAAATTTCGTAAATTATTGAATTTTTGGAATAAAGTTTAAGTTTGCTAACAACCATTTTTCGTAGTAGCAGAAATTTCGTAAATTATTGAATTTTTGGAATAATGTTCAAGTTTGCTAACAACCATTTTTCGTAGGAGCAGAAATTTCGTAAATTATTTAATATTTGGAATAATGTTCAAGTTTGCTAACAACCATTTTTCGTAGTAGCATAAATTTCGTAAAATATTCAATTTTTGGAATAAAGTTTAAGTTTGCTAACAACCATTTTTCGTAGTAGCCGAAATTTCGTAAATTATTGAATTTTTGGAATAATGTTCAAGTTTGCTAACAACCATTTTTCGTAGTAGCATAAATTTCGTAAAATATTTAATTTTTGGAATAATGTTCAAGTTTGCTAACAACCATTTTTCGTAGGAGCAGAAATTTCGTGAATTATTGAATTTTTGGAATAAAAAAAAAGTTTGCTAACAACCATTTTTCGTAGTAGCATAAATTTCGTAAAATATTTAATTTTTGGAATAATTTTTAAGTTTGCTAACAACCATTTTTCGTAGGAGCAGAAATTTCGTAAATTATTTAATATTTGGAATAATGTTCAAGTTTGCTAACAACCATTTTTCGTAGTAGCATAAATTTCGTAAAATATTCAATTTTTGGAATAAAGTTTAAGTTTGCTAACAACCATTTTTCGTAGTAGCCGAAATTTCGTAAATTATTGAATTTTTGGAATAAAGTTTAAGTTTGCTAACAACCATTTTTCGTAGTAGCAGAAATTTCGTAAATTATTGAATTTTTGGAATAATGTTCAAGTTTGCTAACAACCATTTTTCGTAGTAGCAGGAATTTCGTAAATTATTGAATTTTTGGAATAATGTTCAAGTTTGCTAACAACCATTTTTCGTAGGAGCAGAAATTTCGTAAAATATTTAATTTTTGGAATAATTTTTAAGTTTGCTAACAACCATTTTTCGTAGTAGCATAAATTTCGTAAAATATTCAATTTTTGGTATAAAGTTTAAGTTTGCTAACATCCATTTTTCGTAGTAGCCGAAATTTCGTAAATTATTGAATTTTTGGAATAAAGTTTAAGTTTGCTAACAACCATTTTTCGTAGGAGCAGAAATTTCGTAAATTATTTAATATTTGGAATAATGTTCAAGTTTGCTAACAACCATTTTTCGTAGTAGCAGAAATTTCGTAAAATATTTAATTTTTAGAATAATGTTTAAGTTTGCTAACAACCATTTTTCGTAGTAGCATAAATTTCGTAAATTATTTAATATTTGGAATAATGTTCAAGTTTGCTAACAACCATTTTTCGTAGTAGCATAAATTTCGTAAAATATTCAATTTTTGGAATAAAGTTTAAGTTTGCTAACAACCATTTTTCGTAGTAGCAGAAATTTCGTAAATTATTGAATTTTTGGAATAATGTTCAAGTTTGCTAACAACCATTTTTTGTAGGAGCAGAAATTTCGTAAATTATTGAATTTTTGGAATAATGTCCAAGTTTGCTAACAACCATTTTTCGTAGTAGCAGAAATTTCGTAAATTATTTAATTTTTGGAATAATGTTGAAGTTTGCTAACAACCATTTTTCGTAGTAGCAGAAATTTCGTAAATTATTGAATTTTTGGAATAATGTTCAAGTTTGCTAACAACCATTTTTCGTTGGAGCAGAAATTTCGTAAATTATTTAATATTTGGAATAATGTCCAAGTTTGCTAACAACCATTTTTCGTAGTAGCAGAAATTTCGTAAATTATTAAATCTTTGGAATAAAGTCCAAGTTTGCTAACAATCATTTTTCATAGTACCATAAATCGACCTCGGCGCATATATCGACAGCCCTGCAGTTTTTAAATTGCAAATTATTGAATTTTTGGAATAATATTCACGTTTGCTAACAATCATTTTTCGTAGTATATATATTTTATTCAAATAATTTTCAAATACGCTAACAAATAAATTTCGTAAAAGAAGAAAAAGACCCGATGACATCAGTACGCACACATTTGTGAAAAGTAAAAAGTGATTATTATAGATTTTATTTTATTTAAAAAAGTGGAGACTGGAAGGTCGAGGACGTCCTTACACTCAGACGGACATTATCGGCTATTAATATATAGATGTTGACACTACACTGTCATCATCAACTTCTTTTCCCACCACCTACTGTAAACATGATCTAAACCAGCCATACTTAACCTTTTTCTCTGGGTCACATACTGAATTTTACGAGATCGTATAGACCGCAAAAAATTTAAAGTGATATGTAAATATATCACATTATTTATACAAAATGCAGTAATTTCAAACATAAAACTCACACGCATACAATCTGTCAATTCCTCACTTTTTCAAGTCATCCACCTAAAAAAGAGGTGTTGAAAATTATTTTGGAATCTCTCAATATCTGATTTTTTTCCTAGTGATCAATACCGGAATCCCGAAAGCCCATATCCCTAAATTCTCCCAGATTCTCAAACAATTGTGACATGATATTATGGTGATAGGTCAATTCTGAGATATCGGGATCAAAAAACTTTGAATCCTAAAATACCGAAATCACAAAAAAAGTCCGAGATCGGATGCTCTGCGTCATTGATGCACAACCTAAGGCCCGCGGCCTTTTTCGAAGATTGTTACGGCACTAAAATGTTTTTTTTTTTAAATAAATTTTAAATAAAAAATAATACATTTTTTAAATGTAAGCAAGCTTTTTATTTAATGAATGAGAATAAATCGGTTCATAAAAAAATTTAATTGCATATAAATAAAACATGTACATCTAAATACTTCACAATAAAAATATTTTTAATAAACAAGTACTCATAATCCTCTTTTTAAATGGTTTATTTATTTTCATGTTTTCGATATAACACGGTTAAATTAATGTAATGAAACCTACCAATCATTTATCTAAATGCACATCATCTTTTTCACACGGTTTTTTTTGCACATCTGTCACAACATGTCCTTCCCATAAAAGAGGATTGGGCGTACCCTGTATTATTTTTTTATTTGCGGCCCGAACTCCTCATAATTTGATTTTATGCGGCCCACAGAAAATAAAGGTTCTGTATCTCTGCTCAACTTGAAACCAAAGCTTAACACAATTGTTAATAATACTTGCATATCCGTCCTAATAATCATAATGATTAACATTACATAGTTTTGAATAAACCGATGATTATTTTAATATTATTAAAAATACTGAATAAGATCCCATTTAAAGTGAAGTATACGTTGCTTGCCAGGTAAATCGTTTTTAAATATACGTATATTTGAATATGACAATAAAATTGTTAATTTTACAGTGAAAAAGATAATACGTGACATTATATTAAACGACAATTTCCCATTTATTTGAAAAATATTGAATATTAATTTAATATGAATTTAATACATAAAACAAAAAAAATATCCTTAGTTCAAGATCTTTTCGTATTATGCATAATGATGGTTATATTTCTAATAATATTGATAAATGTCATAGATTGAAGCATCATAAAAACCACGTTGTAGGCAGATTGTTTAAAAAGGAACACTTGAAGGACCTGCAACAATTCATACCCTTATACAAAATACCCTATTTTCATCCCTGAGTGTGCAGTGACGTACATGTTTATTAATTGAATTTCAAGAAAACACGACGTTATTTTATAGGTTTCGATACATTATTATTAACTAAAATGTGACTATGATAGCTAGATCAGATTCAGATTTATTTATTCATGAGTTAAACCAGTGTCTGCAAAACTGTGTGCCGCAAGAAGTCTCAAGTGTGCCGCAGTGGAAGAAGCCTTAAAATGTTAATTTTAAATAATGCCTATTCATTGAAATTTTCTAAAATTTTAAATAAATTCAACATTCAAACAAATATTAGTCCCGTTCATACATAGTAGTCAACGTGGCACATTTTCCACGTTTTCTCTTTTCAAGGTACATTTTATTTTTTAAAGCATTTTTATTTGGTGTGCCGCGGTACAAGTTCCATTCACCAGAGGCAAAAAAGTTTGGCAGACACTGAGTTAAACGAAAGAGTTTTTTAAACAATTATAATGTTGTCACAAGTAGGTTTTCTGTTAATCCAAAGGTTATTAAGTTTCAAATTATTCTGATTTCATAATTTCTGTAGTGAAGTAATTGTTGTTTTAAAATATTATTTCATTGTTTAAATAATATTAGTATATTTTTTATACAATAATATCATATGCTAATATATTTTAATAAAATCTTATAAAATAATTATTTGTTTGACATTATTAGGTCAAAAACTATATGTATCTGATGAAGTAATCTAAGTTTTGTCAAACTGTTTGATATCATCGAATAATAAAACTGGTTTCCATTTTTGATTTAGTTGCTACGATGTACAATTATAAAAACATTTCTTTAACTGTACATATTTTATGTTTCAGTTCATTTATCTTTAAAATTATTAGAAAGGTTTAGTCATCAATGGCCACACCACTGTGCTTTACTGTCCACCCAAGGGTCTGCAGCTTTCCGATAGTAGCGCCATCTCCTACGCGGTCCATGATTTAGCGCTGAAAGTTTTGACGTAAGTAAGCTTCGGACACGAGTGTACGTTATGCCAGGATATAATACGAACATGAGTTGCCAGAGAGGAGACGATAAATAACAGAAAAAATGTACGTGCGTGCGCCAGTGTGTGTGTATCTTTGGGATGGTTTAATACGCGATGTACACCGTGTCCTGTACATAATGGATCCTCCCATTCAACAAACGAGAAGATCCTGCGTAATGAAATATTTTGAAATTAATTGCGTATTTGTTTAAGCTGATGAAAGCACTTGTTCAACATCGAAACGAAAATTCCATGTTATATTGGATCAAAATTCAATACTTGTCTTTAACATATAATTATCTATCATTCAATCAATTTTGATTAAAAATCGACAAAAAATGGGTTTGTACCTTCCAATCAGGTGACAAATATTTTTTTTTTAATTTTAATAGTTATGTCAACATTAATTAATTCATCGTTATCAATAGTTTTGTCGAAACATTCTCACGAATTTTATATATTATAGAATTTATTACTTTGCAAATATTCACAAACGATTTTCATCAGAGATCAAAAGTAAAAACAAATAAAATACAAGTTTGAAGTAAAAAGCGCTTTGGATTAGTCTGTAATTTTCATTATTATCTATTTTTTTGATATAGTAGCTTTGTTTTAATAGAGTATATTCAATAATTGTCAATTAATTTTAGTGTTAAATTGTATACATAATAACTATAAACATATGATTTCATATGAATTAAATTAAGTGATATCAAATTGATATTGATATTTCGCCTGCTGTGGCCCAGTTGGTTAGAGCTTGCTCTACCGATCACGCAGGTCTGGGTTCGATTTCTGGTGAGATCACAGTGAATTTGAGAATTATTCAATTCAAAGTTGTGATCGAAGACTGGGTATTTGTGATGTCAATTCACATAATTTCCTTTCCTCCCATCCTTCTGATCCTTTAATAACTGGGTGAAGCAATAGCGATTAGCCAACCACTAGTCCTGTTCTAGCCTTATTCTTCTGTCCCTACTACTCACTTAAAAAAAAGTGAGGTTGAGCAACTGAGTAACAAACAGTTCTCGTAGAAAAACTTTTGTTGAGATACCTCCATTAGGAGGCCATATGCTCCACATTAGGAGAGGACATGGATTAAAAAAACAAAAAAAAATATTCTTGCATTTCTTGTGGTTTTTAGAAATAACCAAAGTGGCCGAGCATTAATGATTTTTTTTTTTTTGATAGATTAATCTTTTTTTAAATATGAGTCTCAAAAGTTAAAACAATCAGAAGCACAACGTTTAGATTCGATGGGATTGTAGGTTTTCTATCACAGTGTAGAACTAAGGGGGTCATTCATAAAATTGGAAGTGGACATTCCGAGCAAACTTTTTCCAAACTGTCACGTTTGTATTAACGTATAAATCTCTCGAAGCGCGGCTCTGCTTATTGTGGTGTCTTTTCCTTTTTTTTCATTTATATCTTCCAAAATATTGTTTATTTATTATTGCGCGTATAGAGATGATCTATTGTTATTTACCCGAAAACTTTTTCAAAGATTTTATTCTCGCTAATTTCTACAAATTAATCAAATAATTTGGGTCACTAAAGCAATCAGGGAAATCATTTGAAAAATCGTGACGAAAAAAATAACGTCTCATATTAAATAATGCATTATTTTTTATCATAGTTATTTTGATTATTTATATACACGATAAATATTTGAATACATATGGAAAAATATGTAGTTATAATAATTTATTATTATTACAATGTAACACAATTAAAAAAAATGTTATTCTGTTGATAGTGCAGCAAATTGTAGTGATTGTTTTTTTGAGACGTGCAACGTCTGGAAAAATCGTACAAATTAAATTTTATCATCCGTAGATTAATTATCACCACGTAATTGGTAAACATACTATAAAATGAAGTTAATGGGAACTATTTAACAGCTGACCGGACGATGACAAATAAATGACTCACCGCTCGCTTTGATTCTATCTAGTAATAATTTTAGAAGGATAAATCTCATTCAAAGCATTATTTCTTCCAAAATTGCTAGGTGATAAATTTTTAATCTTCATTATAATATACACTCATCGAGAACATATAGGGTTTTATATTCTTACACCTTCTACGTTAAGTATTCTTTACAAGAACTTCAAATTAAGTGTTTATTATTATTGAAATTGATCATAAACGATCAAAAACTCGATACACACCAAAATATTTTTAGATAATCTTTCTTGTAAAGTTCCGATGTTCCTATATTCGTTTTTATATTTTGACAATTTAAATTTCAAACAATCAATAACTCGATTGACTTTTATCTTTTTAAACACCTCTTTTGTAAGGTTACTTAGAAGGTGTAGATTTTTTATTCAAAACGCTGCTATTTTCTAAAGGTTGATTTGTGACAACTTTTGAGACAAATTTTATGCTCTGTATCATTTTGTTGATACGCTTCATTTTTTGATAGCATTGTTTGAACCATATAACAAATTGATTAATATAAAGTCCAATGTCTCATTATTCAAAATTGACAAATTTTTTATGCACTGGATTTCCAAATATTATTTAATTACCATTTAAATGTTTCAGTACACAGACGTTCAATACGTTACACGCACCTACATATTAATACGAGATAAGTGTGTAAGTTTTTCATTTCACTCACGCAATCGAACGCAGCTGACGAGTTGGTCGGAAGCGTCGAGCGCTGGCCGGGGAGCATGGATGGTATCATGCGATATCGCAGTAAATCGCTCGCAACATCTTCCAAGGGCCATCCAAACACTTGGACCAAATTCACTCAACCATCGCACGCACATTTTATACGAACTCATTTTGAAACTCTCCTGTGTGATATATGGGGGCCAATAGTAGTAGCGGCCCAGCCGATGATGTGAAACAATTTGATTTTGTATGTTTCTTTTACATACACACTAAGGAATAATGTCAATAAGTTATTTCTTAATCATTTTCATTAACAATGATTACCATGTGCACAACTGTTGTAGACATTCGTGCCAGACCTCACGGATTCGAGTCCCAGTAAGAACAGCACATTTTTTCCCTACCATTTCCGATCCTTCAATAACTGGTCGTAGCGAGCGCGATTAGTTAACCACTAGTCCCGTCCTAACTTAATCCTTCTAGCCTTACTTACTTTTTTTTGAAAAAGAGAGGTTAAGCGACTGAGTGCCAAACAATTCTCATAGAAAAAATTCTGATGAGATACTTCCTTTAGAAGACCATCTGCTCCTCATTTGGAGCGGAGATAGATAAAATAACGCCAATTTTTTTACATAACAATATACTGTAAAATAAACACTAGTTCATAGGTTCCCAACCTTTTCCGGTTGGCGACCTCTTTTTATAAAAGCCATGTGACTAAGGGACCCCCCCCCGGGATTGGAATAATTTGAAAGTTTTGGCGAGTCGTTTTTTTTTTAGTCCACCGAAGAATTTGAAATCCTCGATTTGCTATACTTTTTCCCCGGATTGTCCGCGAAACTTCTTTTTTTTTTTAGCTTACCGAGGAATTTGAAATCATTTGGTGACCCTCATAAAACCCGTCGCGAACCTCAGGTTGGGAACCCGTCCACTAGTTGATTCAAGATGATTTTATTATTTTTAATGCCAATAATTAAAAGGTATTTTTGTTAAGCTATTTCAATAATTTTGATTTATATTATGACATTATTTTTGATAATAATTACTGTGTAATTAAAACATTCTATATTGGCTCGGCAAAAAAGCGACCCTAAATGCTTCGAAATCTTTATCGCACCTTTTCCCATAGCTTGAAATAGTAATAAATCTCTTTGATTAAATCAAGAAAGAGAAAAGAGGACACATAAATTTTGTATAATAATAAAAGAGTGGTAGGTGCATAGGTATCCCCCTTCTGTTTCGACCAGCTCCGTTTATTTTTTGTGTTCATTTTTTATTATTTTTAAGGTTGGCAGTACGGGGTGAACGTAAATTTATTTGGCTTAAACCCCTAATCCAGTTCAACACATCCCATCTCGTAAATTTACCGGTCAAACTTCATAAATCAATCATAAAAAACAAAGAGGCCGCTTTTGATTGGAGTAACCTTTTTTACTGTACGGTTGTGATATATTATATCTATCGTACAATTATACGGTAAATAAATGTTTTTGATTTTTAATTTAACGGTTGTTAAAATGTTTTTATTGATATTTCCTTAAAATTTATTTTAGTTCGTATGAGTTTATAATACAGATTTTTATATCATGTATGAAGCTAATGTTGGGTATTTGGATCACCAATAGATCAATCTAACAGGTTATAGAAAAAAAAGAAAAATGTTAACAGTTAGATAATCGTCCTCGTCATGGCCAATTTTAAGGATCTTATCTGTGGGAATAAAATGTTAACAAAATAAATATCCACACCAGCACAAATTCGTAAATCTATTTAAAAGATTACTTTTATAGGATTCGAGCCCAAATTTAAATGTTTAAGACCGTTGATCACCTGACTACATACTCAATACAAGAATTGATGTTTATTAAAAATTACGTAGCATTAATAAAAATATATTTTTTTAAAACCATGTCCGCTCCCAATGTGGAGCATATGGATAGAGTTTATCTCAACAGAAGTGTTTCTAAGAGAACTGCTTGTTACTCAGTTGCTCAACCTCTCTTTTTCCAAAGAGAGTAGGGATAGAAGGATAGGGCTAGGACAGGATTAGTGATAAGCTAATCGCTCTCGATACGCCTCGTTCACGAGATAGAATGGGTGAGAGGGGGGAATTCAAGACATCACATACATCCATGCCTTTGAACAGAAATTCATAAATCGATTGAAAAATCAATTTATAAAACTGTCCGTACCGGGATTTGAACCCGGGCCCTCCGGAGCCGAAGCTAACAACGTTGACCGCTCGACCACACAGGCGGCGTATGGTTATTAGGGGCAAATATATGTGTTCGTTATCTTCCTTGTATGAATTTTTTACTAAAAGTCTTATTATTATCACAAATATTTTTGAAATGGCTTACAATATTTTGGTATTTTTTTTTAGTTATTACAAGACATTTGGAAAAAAATTATAGTACTCATTGGCGAAAATTAATTGTTAATAATACAATAAAGAAATAATGAAATACAATTCAAGATCGTAAATATATTATGTTAAAATAAATATATGGCGAGTGAAATTTTCATTTCGCCATCAAAATGACATATTCAAAAGTGCAATGATCTTCCGAGTGAACTTTGTACGAATAATAATGCATTAAAACAAATTAATTATCACCATTTGTGGACATAGACAAATGTTCATCCGCCTTAAAAGAAGTGCCTGAGGACCTTTGAACAGTACACGACCGCTTGCAAAACCTGCACCACCACTGTCTGACAAATTTAACTGACCTCAAACAAAACAGGTAACTCATCGATTTTATTATTTTATCACATCTGTTCTTAGTGTGAAGATATTGACTACTAATGAGAATTTTTTGAACTCGGTTACACCCAGTTATTAAAGAATCGGATGTTTGGGAGGTGAGGAGTTTTTTAGACATCACAAACAACCATGCCACCGAACAGAAATCGATAATTCGATCGAAAAAATGCTGTTCATTCTGTGACTCGAACCCGTGAGATCCGTACGGAAATCCACAAAGCTAACCGCTGCGCCATATTACCAATTTATTTAATATAATGTTGATACTCTTACATTCTCTCTTACTCTCTCTCTGCTCTATTAAAAAGAATTTAAATAGTGAAATGAATACGCAAAAAAATGTCGATTTAAACATCTCTGTGATTAAAACGATCATTAAATAATTTAGTTCTAACATTATGATATCTATAGATTCGTGTACATATCTTCAGACCAATTTGGCCACTTGTCTGGTATAGTCCCGGGAAATACAAATTGCATTATTCCTGATTATCGTTGCATAGCAATAAATCAGTACTGCAATAATGATAACTACGTCTTGAAGCCCCGCGGTGGATGAGTTTCGACTTTTGTTTCTAACAGCAAAAATCTTTATGTATATCTAGAATGGAATTTTAGCCACCAGTCGCTAGAACATTAGATCGGCTTATTTATGTCCCTCTTTGATATTTATTGCAATCTGATATTGAATCGAATTGTGTAGCATTGTTTAAAACAAATATAATGTTAATGCTACGATTTCTTTGCTTTTGATTAAATGTTGAATATTACAATAATATATTCTTCTAATACAAGCTATTATGTAAACAAAAACAAAAACGTCCATTTAAGGAAAATTTTATCGCTATTCATCGTTTAAATAATAACATAATTAAACTCATTCAAATTTGTTATAATATGATTTTAAAAAAAATGCACGTGCGTTTCCAATGCGAAGCATATGGCCTTAATTTAGATATAATTTTATATAGACAGAAGAAATTTCTGCGAGAACAAGTGGAAGTTGAGCAGTTGTTCAACATCTCCTTTTTTGATAATAGTACGAAGAAAGAAAGGAGAGGATCAAAACAACTGAAAAACTGCTGTTAGTAATGCGACTTGAACCCATGAGATCCATCACGGAAGCCAAAGCCTCTGACCACTGCACCACATATCTGACTATATTTTATATATCACATTTTTTTTTATAAATATCGTATTTGTTGAAAATAGCTGCGAGCTATAAGTACGTAGTAATTTAATGTAATTATGGTCAAAAAATAGTGATAAAGAAAAATTTATACTGCAGCTTAACGACCGCACGTTTTTTTTTATAAAATTTCACCTGGCGAAATAAAATTTTGCGATAAATTCGCAAAAATTATAATTTTACTAAATTCACTATAATTTGTAAGCAAATTGAGATATCTTTACAAAATTTAATTTTCTTAGCTTCCAGATACTTAACCTACACGCATATATGTGTCCGCCGGCCAGCAACCTTTGTTTTTCAAAGACTCAAATACGCGTCCACGGTCGTTAAGCTGTTAACAACATAGTAATAATTTTAAGTCATTTTGATTCATATTATAACAGACTCTATACCAGGGATGGCGAACCTTTTTGGGTCCGCGAGCCAAAAATCGTCAAATATTATTTCTCGATTGTGTGGTGTGCCCAAGCAGTAAAAAAATAACAAAATAGAAAAAATAAAAAATGTTTTCTTTAAACGATTGTCGTTTATCTTAACATTAGAAAAATAATAAAACGGAATAAATTAATAATTCACGTATTATTTAATCTAATTTTTTAATTTCTTAAACTTAATAATCACATTTTTTGAACTTGGAAATCGTTAGCGTGCCATCGAAATTCTCAAACGTGCTACATCGGACACGCGTGCCGTAGGTTCGCCATCTCTGCTCTATACTATAAATACCTTCAACACTATACAATTTACAATGAAATAGTCATGTTTACTATAAAATTATTTATGCGTACTTTTTTATTACACTTCTTTATACATAGCTGCTCAAAATTATAAGCATAATATTGGATACTCAAGCTCTTAACAGACCCAATGTACTGCCCGTAGAAACGAACTTTGAAAGTATGCGAATAATTAACATTGCAATAATAAATTGACTTACAATAATTATTAGAAGCACATTAATATCATGCAGCAAGCTGTGTGCTTTCGCAAACTTGTAATTAACTGATTCCTGCATATAAAGGCAGACGAAATCTAGATTAGTAAAATAAATCAAATTCCTGCAAGCTGAAGACCATTTATTTGTTTCTTTTTGGAATTGGGCATAAATTAAATATTAAGAAAAAATGACAATATTTTGCTATGGTATTAAATGTGGAACTATTTTTTGAACTCTCTCAGCAAAGTATTTTTTATTTTTTTAAGAAATCTTGGCTGAAGAAAATAATCAGATACATATTTGGAGTGATTGTTTATCTAGGTTCATACGACTGCAAAAATGCAGTCTATCAACTACTAAACAACGCTATATGTATGAAATGAACATCAATAACGTGAATTTGATTTTATTGTAATAATTATTGATATATGTAATATACATATCTAATAACACGAACGTTTCTAAAAAATATCTTTCTCATCAATAGGTGTCACTGGTACAAAAACGTCAGCATTTACTTAATCCTTAAACAAACATCCAATATACACATATTAGTACTTAATACTTTAGTTTTATTTCATTATGAATCTGTAGCTATAAAACATTTTTAATTAAAATAAATATATTATTTTTTCATTTATTTAATAGTGTAAAAATATATTAATATGTTTTACCTTTAAAAAACATCCACCATAATATCTGATATCAATTACTGAAATAAAGATGTACCTTATATGTTATTGGTTTGCATGCTGACATCTTATTTGTGCACCTCCGAGCTTGAATCTTAGATATGAAATAAAATACATGATACAAGAGGCATTCGACTCACCACAGTCCTTTTTCAACGCGCAAACCGATGGTAAAAAAATTAACAAATACGTGCGCACGCGCAACCAAATCCGGTTACAGAATGAAAAGTTGCATACATATTATAGATTTTTGTGTTGGATCTTTTTCGATAGTCGCATAGATGTCATCGTGCAGCCTTATAGTAATAATATTATGAAAATAATAAATTATTTATTTAATACCTACGGTAATAATTAAAATATGTTTTTCATAATTTTGTATGATTATTATTTAGTTAGTTCTGAAATATACCGACCAATTAATTTCTATTCTTTAGATCTTTTTATGGTATATTACTAATTTAATAAATAGTTGAACTCGCGTGTTAGAAAACTACTCATTGTAAGCAGCCAAAATATGACAAATAGTAACTTACTCAGAGGCGGATCAAGCGCATGAGAGAGACCAGGCGCATTAAAATTTGGAGGCCCTGTTTTTCGGATAACATAAAAACGTCAAGAAATTACATATAAAATAATAAAAAGAAATTAAATGTGTTATATAAAATAAGCTATTTTTCAGGTCACAAGCGCGCGCCTCATTCGCCAAAAGGTTAATCCGCTGCTGTACTTACTACAGTCTAAAACGAGTAATATCGACGGACAAAATATCCAAGGATACGTGTCCTACAAATAATACATGTGTAATATGATATTTATTACTTTCTTGTAATGTATGTAGATGTGATAACAATGCTTATCAGTAGTGGCTGATTAAGTACAAGAGAGGCTTCAGGAACGATAAAATTTGGAGGCCCTGTTTTTTAGATTACATAAAAACGAAAGAAAGTTTCATGTAAAATAAGAAAAATATATTAAAATTTGAACAAAAAGTATATGGGTTATACAATATAAGGTATTTTTCCCCCTTAAAATTCGTAGCACCCAAGCACGCACCTCATTTGCTTATAGGGTAATTATTATGCTGCTTATTAAAGGTGTGTTGATAAATATATATATCCACAAATTCAATGTTAAGATCACCATCGATCGCTTTAAGAGTATTTAAATTGACAAAAAATATGGGTAATCGGCTTAGCGCTAAAGAAACAAAAATGTATTATAAATGAAAAACATGTAAAAGTACAGTTTTCTTCTACCTGGCGTTATCTCATTGGTAAGGATTTTTCACGATCTTTTTAAATAAAAATACCTAATATAATCTTTATTCTTTACCATATTTAAGTATGTTATTATGAAAATAGTTTACCATAGTTGAGTGATAAAAAAATGTTTAATTATTACTCACGCAAGTGCGCCCTAAACTATTTTAGAAAAGGATTATTTATTTAGTTTATACCTGTCTTATCAAAAGCTGTTATTATTGCTCATCCAATACCATTCGTCAAACACATACGAAGAACGATAAAAATATCCTAAATCAAAGTCATTCCAAAACGAAATACTCTTAATTTAGATCGATATATCATATTAACATGTTGTTTGATCAAAACATGAGAACTCCAAATACAATATAAAAAAAATATTAATATTGCTTTATATGAGTTTAAATAAAAAAATTGTTTACACTTATTTTAATACAGACCGTTTTCCTTTTATCAATATTTCAAAATGAGCTCCATTAAAGGTTTGCAAGTCAAGCAACGGATATCGTAAAAAGTCTGGTTGTAAGTCAATTCTAAACATCCTATCGTCGTGTGTTTACTGAGAAAAAACATTAAAAAAATATACCGTTTTAAAATTATTTTCTAATAAACAAGTAAAAAAAAAACATGTGTTTAAGTGAAAACAACAGCAATCGTTATTTTCACGCTCTCGAATCATTTTATGAATTCGTTTAAAAAATCAAACCAACCCTAGAACGCAGGTCTACAAATATGCATATCGAAACTGCATAAATAATATTTATGAAAAACATTTTTTTCTCCCAACCTAGTGCATTAATTAGTTTATTTCATCATAAGTTTTTCTACAAGAGCTGTCTGCAGAATTGTTGTTCAACATTTTGTTTTCGTTGGTGCATAGAGATATAAAACTTAGACAGGACTAATGGTTAGCTTATTGCTCTCGTTACGTCGTGTTTTTTTTCCATGGAATCCGTAGGATTCAAAAATCAATTAACGAAACCGGTGAGCTTCGCAATCGTAGCCAAAAATGCTGACTACAAGCCCTGACCTTATATTGTTAGTTTTTAAATGATATTTTATGTAAATGAGATATTAGATCAGCTTTGTTAGGCTTTGAGCACAATCTCAAAGCGCCGATAGATAGTCACTTAAGCTAATAACATCGGCGTTGCTACCTCATAGTAAAGTCATGCAATGCATGAAAGCCTTAGGAAAGGGGGTGCTCAAATTTCTACAATACGTACTCAATATAACAAATTGTGTGGAGGGGGGCTTGCGTGATGTTTTCACGAGGGTCCCGAATTTATAGCTACGTCACTGGCTAGAAGGCTTAAACAATTATAAACTCTCCTATAAATTAACCAATTAACTGAATAATAATAATACGTATAATCTTTCTCGCACGAAATAATAATAATTGCTCAGTTCAATCATAACATTGCATTATAAATAAATTTGGATTTATGTATATTTCATTGTACACTACATACATGTAAAAAAGTTTATAAAATATGTAATACACATCCACACAGACCATCAGATCGACAAAGGTAAAATCGACAGTGAAATTTATAACTCTTGTTAATTTTTTCTCGATTTTAATTGTTCGAGATGATTTATCGAGATGCGAGTGATAGATAGATGTTGTACGGAGGGTGGGCGGAGAGATTTAATATTATACCTCACCGGACCAGGCCATGAGCTACGGCCCTTGAAATAATGATTTGGAATAAATCTGAAGGTAGCAATTAATTTGGAATAACTTAAGGTTTCTTTTGATGATTGCAGGTAAGTACATTTTAACTAAAGGAGCTTCTTATAAACTGTTTTGATTTGATTCAATAAATCATGAGCATTCCGAAATGTCTTAAATGCTATAGACAATTATCAAAATATGTACTGATTGAAGCGATGTTTTTTTGTTATAATTAAAACTCATGTTACTTAATTGAGTTAGGGAACTATTTTGACATTCATATTATCATAAAGATTATAGACAGTAATCGACAGAAATTATATTGATTTATAAATTATAATCATTTATATAGTGAGCACTTTTTAACATATTTTGAAAATTGAAATATTTCGTGGTGTCTTCTGTTATATCAATAAAATTGAAAGATTTCCACTCCTATAAAACGTACTAAATATCGGCAAAATATCAATTTTAAAAATTATTATAATAACACGGTTCCGTCTTAATGAAAACTCATGTTATTTGGAAGAAATTTAATATTTCATAAAATGTATCTTTTGGTAGAAACGATACATTTAAATATAAGGTTTAAAGTAAAATATTTCACAGTATTTTTGTAATGAAGATTATGTTAATAACTTTGATGCACTGAAAAATAAGTATACTTTTCAGGCAGATCACGTTTTCAACATAAATATTCAAATAATTTATGAATTTAATAACAACAGTAGTAAATAACAAGTTTTTGAAAAAAATATTGAACCGAATTTTAAGTGTAAACCAAATTGCATTAAACATTGATTTAATAAAAACAAGCAGATATAACTTGTTAAGAGAAATTAGACAAGACGCGACCCGAGTACTACAAAGTTCTATGTGAAAAATTTTGCAAAGCAAAAGTATATACAATGTATACCAATAATGTTTCTTGAAAGTCTGCCGCATTGTTACTTCTGTTTCGTCATTTTTTTTTTACATAGAACCTTGTAGTACTTGGGTCGCGAAGACATGAAGATAATGAAATGAATAAAGAAAAAAAAACAACGCAGAAAAGCAATAAGAAAAACCCAACTTCATGATTTTTCTAGCGTTTATTCAACATTTAAAATAAAGCGCAAATAAACCGTGATACATTATTTTTTATATCTGACTGGTATATTATTTTCTTACCAGAGTTATTGATAATTTAAAATACTTATTCAATTAATTATACGTTCGGCGTACTTAAAACAACGATAGTATAATTTATTACCTCTTTGAAGTCATAAGGTTATCTGATGTCTGAGGTACTCATCTGAGCAATACTCACCCATTACATCAGCTAAGCGAAAACCGACCTCTGCAATCATCCCCAAAGCTGAATAAACCCAACGTCCGAGAAGTCTCACAATCCAAAGAATGACATAGTTTGGTAATCGTATTTTTTATTTAACTAATCATTTTTTATCAATATTATACATTTTTTTTCAGTTAACTTCTTATTATCCATGACTGAAAACTAAGGAATATATCTGATTCAGTTTTTGAACGATACAATAATAAATTCTTCTCAATATAGACAGCGGGTATATAAGATTAACTCTCCGGTTGAAATTATTGCTTCAGAAAAAAAACACCACCAATAAATTGACAGCGCATACAATCCAGTACATCATTATTCCGTTTAGATACACCCAGCACCATATTATATGGAAGCACCGGTAATTAAAATGAGAGCCATGCGATTAACAAAATATTATAAACGCCACGTCAGACCGCAGCTTCTAGCCTACGGCGATATCTTTTCGCTATTGACTGTTTATTTATTGATGGGTGTATTTTATCGAGTGGATGGGGCGGTACTTAAGAATAAGCTTTTGGATGGAGCTGTATTTTTGAAGCTTTTACGAAGCAGTAAGTACGCCGAAATATTTTTTAAAACCATGTTTTTCATCTAACACAACACAACGTTTCCTTTCGACAATCAGTTTTCAAATCGTAACTATTAGTATTCTGCTTTTCTGCAAACCAACCACAATTAATAAGCTGCTTTATTTAAAAAATATTTAAATACTTATTCATCTGTAACAATCTTTTATCTCATCTACTTTAGAAAAGATTCAGTGATCCGTAAATAGAAGGTTGTGCGAGAATTTTTCTAAGCTTTGTACACGACACTTTTATTTATGATAATATTAGAACGTCAATTTTCTCTATTTTCTTTCGCTAGTGATGACAACGTAACTATTAATCTAAATCTTTGCATACGTATTATTATTTCTCATAATTAGCAAGATTCTACAAAACCGGACATGATATATTAAACATCGTGAGAAATTATGACACGAAATGAGCATTTTTGGCCTTAATATCTTAGTTAAGTTATAATAAAACTATACATTCAATAACTGTTTTTCTTTCTCTTTTCCTAACTTTCCTTATCTCTCTTCTATATTTACGGAAGCAATTGTATTATTTTAATTAATTATATAAGAACGTTTTCTTTCAACAATCTATTTAATTAATGAAAACATAATTACGCACAGGTACGATAATTTAAAAAAAAAACATGCATTCAAATCAAAATACTTTGATACAAAATACACACTAATTGTTTTGATTTGATTGTATGTTTTTTTTATCAGAAATCAAACACGTATAACCATGATTATGAAAAAGCACGCTTAATATTTACTTCAATTTCAGTTGTAGAAAGTCATTTCTATACATTTCTTATGTATATGGGCGTCGCAGTTCGTGAGACTGACACAGGCAGGGCTCTACAAATCATAACAGAGACGGCCCAAGCGACTGATTTATCTCGACTGATTCTTTGTAATAGCCGATGGGGCTTTAAGAGGGGTGGATATTTTACCACCCCCTATTTCTTTCATTTCAGAAAAAAAAACTGTATATCGATTTCAGTTCTGATATATTTTGGTTTGATGTTGGTACCTTAATAACGCCAAAATCACTGGGATTCCACTGATTTGTGATTGTTAATACTATAAAAGAAATATCTTATATTTGATTGAAAAAGTTAACTGTCTTCTGATAATTCTCATATTATTATTCAAATTTGAAACAATACGTGGTTGAAATAGGATTGACGAATCAACAACAAAAAAGAAAGAGTACCAATGTAACTAATCCAAATTTGCTGTACGGAATAATCAACTTTATATGTGTAATAATTTAACTACGTTTACTTAAAATTACATCATTTAAAATTATAATAAACTAACTAAAATAATAAATTACAAAAACAAGTGTCACTAAGTGACTAGATATAATTAGATAAAACTATTGAATTGAAAGTTTGAATCGTTCAAATTAAATAATAAAATTCCACCAAGCACCTTCAGTCGAAATCTTAAGTTTAATTGAAAGATATTTGACCTAGCCTGGCAACCTTCTGGTTTCTAAGCGCAGCTCTTATGTGGATCTAATTGATAATGTATATAGTAATTACCACATTAGTAAGGCAAAAATTTGGAATTTGGTAAAATTGAATTATAAATTGTCTACCGACAATTAAGCACTGGTGAATGATATAAGTGTAATTGTGGGGTTATAATTCAAAACGTACTATTTCCAAAATGAGCGATATTGAGTTAATTATGTAGATAAGGTAATACAAGCCTAAGGAATCGACTGATCCTATTAGTTTTAATATAAAATGTCTACAAGACTGTCGTTTTCAAATTGAAAATCATATTTGTATGCAAATGTAATTTTGTTTGTGTTATTTGTCTCTACTGAAAAGTTTGAGTTTTGGAAATAGTACGTTTTGCATTATAACTCCACAATTGCGCTTTCTATAAACACGATAAAAAAGTGTATGTGTTTGCAATCATTCTACAAAATAAGTGTCTATAAAAAAATATTTTGTTACATAAAATAAACTTGTTCCACAATTCAATTTTATTTTCGAACCATAACTCTTTTTGACCAAAAATAATCGACCTCAAAAAAATGTTCAACCGTGACGTTTTAATTTAATCAATAAATTTCTTGCGTTAAGGAAGAGAAAAATAACAGAAAAAGCTTGAACCGTAGCAATTCATTTTATTTGAAGCACAACAATAGCTATCGAGAAAGCTTTATATCTAACAAAATATTTTATTTACCGCTCAAAAGTAACCCACTTGGTTCGACGGTTGGCGCTCTAAATCGCCTTCTGTCCTCTGAAAGAATAATGTTGAATTCGGTGCGCCGGTACTTGTGTGTGGAATATCAACGCGACCTTATTTAATACATTAAAACCCGCAATGGCTAACAACTTGAAGCACTTAACAAAACCTATCATTGTGAATATTGACTGCTTAATCTCCAAACCAACTAAATTCTCTTTAACGATATTTTCAGGACATTTATTATTTACAAATAAAAATGTAACGAATTTTTTTTTGGAAATGTAAATAATAAATAATTTGATAACCCAAATGGAGTAAGCTAGTTTGCCGAATAAACAGTTTATATACCTTCTTTAGTTTGTATATTTAGTTTTAATTATAAATTTTAACTGCGGCTATAATAGTAGCTTTAATCCTGCCTGCATCGTCTATCGACCGGAGGGATTCCAGCATCCTATAGGATGTACTTAGTGGAGAACTAAAAGATGCTGGTATGTCATGGAAGGAAGCAACGCAACTTGTGGAGGGGCCATATGCTCCACATAGGGAGAGAATTTAGTCAAAATATAATAATTAAAGTTCGTGTATTTTTCGTATCTTTCTTTTATTTATAGCTTTTAATTACATATCAATACAATATAATGTGACCAATAGCTTGTTTAAGTGAGTTGGTAAATCATATATTTCAGAAAAGGATATGATTTTTTCCGAAACCAATTGATTGTATACACTGACGTAATTATTTGAACTTTCAAGATCATGCTATTGATATTCATGATTGTAAAAAAATCTTACCATGATTGCTTAAAAATCATTACATTTAATTCCTTTCTAATATAAGATGATCAAAATCGTTCATTATATAAGAAAGAGAGAAATGGAATTGTTTGAGGATAAACAATGTAATTATCACTTGGATCGAGAGTTTTCGACGGGTGAAAAACTGTTAAAAAATCAACAAAATTGAGTTGAATTATGTGCTTTAAAAGTCGATCTTTCCTTAATATTAATTCATGTTACAGTCTACAAACAAACTTTCTTTTCGCGGGTTCTAAAGCGTTATGAAAAATATTGATATATATTATTTTCTCGTCTGTACGGGTTGAATTGTGTATTTGCGGGTGATGATATGGGTAAGCAGGGGGTGGGTAAGGTGGTGGAAAGTGAGGAGGCTGTATGAAATCAAACATAATAAGTAATATATTGCAACGCAAGGTGGCGTCTTTTTCGTTTTCATTCAGCGCTCTATCGAAGGTGACACACAATCGGCGCTTGGGAAATATATGGCGATCATCGACAGGGCCCCATCGGCAATTTTGTTTTATTTTTTTACCAATTGTTGTAATGTTTTAAACTCCATTCATCGTTAATTTGTAAAGAAATGACTTAATATTATTCTCATAAGCATATGTATTAAAATCTAATCTTGCTATTTACCTCTTAAACTATATTAAATCGGCATTTTTTTTCATAGAACTGATTTTCAAAAGAGTATACATGTAAATGAATGAATATTCAGATGGTGTTTAAATACTATTGAAAATCCGCCAGATGTCAAAATAATTATCGATTATATTTGATTTGACTGTCACCAACGTTCATTTTGATGTTTTAAAGTACTACTAAGCTGGTGGGAAACCTTTTATATCGGTCTGTAAAATTAATCTATAAAGCCACATCCCAGAAACTTTGATAGCGTGTAAATAGTATGTTGTAAATTAATCAACAAAAAAAACCTTTTATCATATGCCCGCATACGAAAACAAATATATCTATTATTTTTACAATTACCAATGATCTTTTGACTTCTATGGAAAACTCTCATTAAGGAACTAGAAACTTTTTTGTTAGTTTTTAATGAAAATGCGTTATATAATTTCATATTTTTATCAAATTTTCAGCACCAGTTATTTTAATAATTTTCTTTTTCTGGCATGAAAATTCCAAGGTGTACTATGGCTACTTACAATTGATCTTCTCTATTCACCTCTTTACGCCAGTCGCTGATCTTAAGCACTCGCAAGTCCTTGGACAAACAGTCCTTACAACGCTTCGCCTTCCCTCAGGAGTAATAAATGTGATGCTCATGAAAGTAAACCAGGTTTTGATCATTACACAAGATTTTGTCAATAATCTTTTTATTTGATGACCATAACATACTGTAATTTATTTAATGCACGTTTTTACAAACAATACTGCAACAATGGCTGCAAAAATATTTTTCTTGTACTTTTTGGCAATTATGATACGTCCCTGTAAGTTATTCCAATCGGTGATATTTTAAAGCGAGCGCCCACCATGACGAAACGTATCACCCCCCTCTTGCAAAACCTTAGAATACAGTAGCTTAGAATCCGCTCCCTCTGCGCCCCCCGCTCTATGTCGTAGACATTTGGCATAGAAAGATAGAAAAGAAATAGAAGAAAAGTGGGGCCATTAATTTTATCGATACCATACACACGGTGTCACACTCTCGCCGAATCTCGCATTCCATAACGCACTGGTTTCAAATTTTTTTAACATCGTCCCCTTACAGAATATAGCGACTTATTACAAGACTTTCATTGAGCTTTTCGGAACACTTTCAAATATGTGTGAGATCTTTGGTTTCAATATTTCAATCACTAACGATGAGACCAAGTATATGTCATTCTGAAGACAAAATTAGTAAAGTAAGGAAGGATGTTTCTTATTTGATGAAAATCAATCGCTCAATTTTTTCATATTTAATAAAGAAGTAATATATGTTATACGGTTGCAAAAAAAATAAAAGTTACATTGTAGCTCTGCTCTTACTGCGCCCTGATTTTAGGATCAAACAAATATGTTGGAATTAATAATTACGGATATTATCCTTTAACCATATTTCATTAATCGATCATGAAGGCCAATTAACATAACATAATGAAATTGTCTATTTATGGATTCAAACCGGTTCTCCTCGCAATAGAGCTGGTGAAAGTCTGAGAGTATTGAAAATTTAATAAAGTACTCTAATAAAAATATTTTTTTACTTCAATTTTTGTATTTTTTTCAAGATTTTGTATGAACATTGGGAAAAATATCACCTTTATTTTTTTTTACCTTTAATTCAATAGATTTTGAAAGTTAGGACAAGTCAGTTTATATATATTTAGTTACATAAATTTAGATGATATTTTATGCATAAAAATATCAATAAGCCGTTATCAAAAACGTATGAAAATAAACAGAAATTTAAACAAAAGTTAAACTTTATAACTTCTTAAACAGTCATAGTTTGGTGTTTTTTACATCTTATTAGTATGTATGTATGATAAACATTAGACATAAAGATTATTATTTTATTTGATTTTTATAAGCCTGCATGTTATACAATTTGGCACGTATAGCTCCCACTTTTGAAAATGTAGTAACACATATACTTGGTTGGCGTACATAAACATTCTTGTGTTGACTTGTTATTGAAACCTATCACTTTATAACAAAAAATATGTGATTGAAGTGAGTGTTAAAAATCCATCGTACAAAACGGCAGAAAATGCTGCAATTAGATTTGGTGCTGAGTAATAAAAAAAACAGGGGTTTTTTAACACTGGTATAATATCTCTGCTGCGTTCAAGGACAAGAACACCACAGTTGTGGAAGTCCTGCCATGATGGAATACCAGAGACGCGATGGCAGAAGCTAAGGAATTTGATATACTGCCTGTAAAACGGTAATGTAGCGGTGACTGCGTTATTTACTTCGCACTGCCTGCCAGCCTTTTGGTTTCTGTCTTTTTTTCTATCGGAAAAGTGAATTCTTACAGGACACGTTTACGCACCTGCTAAAATTATAAAATTAAACGTATAGCCTATTGAATAATGAAAAATAAATATCATCAAGTGCTGTTTTGCTTAAGAAACTTCATTTGTTTGTCTCAGATATAACAAAATATTATGTCTTAAAATTGCAAGCTGAAATTATATCGATAATAAAAAATATAACTTAAATGAATACTGTGTTTAATTTGAATCTTTTATTTAGATCGCCGATATTTCAGTAAATAGTATTTTTTCGAAGCATATTATTTATTTTTTTGTTAGAATTAAATTCAATAGTATAATATGAAGAATATTTATAAATAAAAAGCTCATAAATAAGGATGCAAATTTATTAATACGCAATTTTATAAATAAAGTAAAATTTCGTTTAAGAACTACACATAAGGAATAATATTTTTTTTACAAGAAGATATGAACTTAGTTATCAACGTATTTAAATTAAGAAAAACGCAATATTCCTTGGTACTTATTTACAGTTTAATTTATCAAGATCAGGACCGGTTTTACTCATGGCGACCGCTGTCAAATGATAAGAAATATAATTTAACAGTGCTATTTATACAAAACCAAATTGAAATTAAAATGTATAAGCAATTAGCATTGAAAAAAAATACAAATTACAGTAGAAATAATGAATAAGTGACTCTAAATTAACAAAAAATAAACATGTAATTAAAAAAACATGATATATTGAAGTAGAAATAAGTACAAAAGAAAATTGTGTGTTTCTTAATATAATGCTTTTCCACCAAGTATTGAAAGTGAAAACCTTAAAAGTACTTAAACTCCCGCAATACATATTTAATTTTAAATTGTAGTGTAAAATCAACTTCAGTAACTAAGTAAAGTTTTTTTTTGCTATGTGTAATTAGTGAAACTAATTCTATAGATGATTCAATGATTTATGTTATCTATACATTTTATATTCAATGATATATTTTATATTCATTCGTAAAGAAGTGCTCAACTGCGATCGTAAGCGATGTATAAAAAAATGTGCGGTTTCTGTTATTAATACCTTTCCATACAGTATACCTATTACGTAACACAATTTACGAGCAAACCTGTTAATTTTGATATCGGTCTAAATTTATGGGTCCTACCGCTTTCTAAAATTTCGATCAAATTTACCCCACTTGTTATCATCGCACTTTTGATACGAAACAGAGTCGTTTGTCTTCCGATGTTTGCACCTTCCAATAATTCCTACAACCCTGATGAGCGTACCAGATAAAATTTGAATTAATGTCCCTCCCCTTTATACAAAATCATAACCAATAATACTTACCGCCCCCCTAACCTCACACTCTTCGATATTATGAAGTCCGCTATATTACAGCGAATCATTTATCACTATTTCATTACGTGCCCTTTGCTTCTTGTTCTCTTTTGAATTAACAATCTTTTTTTAAATTGCTTTTTTCAAAAATAAATATTTTCTTTTATATTCAAATTTAACTAAAACACATCGAGTTGGTATGAAAAGTGACGTTAAAGTTAAAAACAGTTTTATAGAATAATACTTAATAAACTGTAATAATTTTAATGAATATAATATACTTATACTGATTTAAAAATGCGTTAAATTAAATTGAACTTTGACTCAAGATTAACTGAAGTATTGAAAAAGGTTACAATATTTTTGCTATCCGTTTCGTTGACATACCTGACAATCTTTTATTAAAATATATATAGAAACAATTACTAAATATTATAAGATTAATTTTTAATAACATTAAAAATATTGTGTTTTATATTTTTGTTTCGGTTGGTCAACTAAAGTGAAAAGACATGCCCAACTAAATTACCAAAAATATTACAAATATGCCTTGTCGGTTTTTAAAAAATGGTATTTTAACCGCTGTTTTAACAAAAATAATGACATTTAAAAAAAAAGAATTCTTACTTTTTAATTATTTATATTAATAATTTGACTTGAGACCACCTTGGTTCTATATTAAACGAGATTAAATGTATAGTAGTACCAAGTATCAAACAATAAATGCGTTGAAAATATTATATTTAAAAGCATACTTTCTGATGCGGAATACCAACTTAAATGTTTGTGAACTTTTTTTTAACAGTGTTTACAATACATAAACCATTTTATTCGATATTTTTTATTGAATTACATTTTTTATGAAACTTTAAAAATTGCGTTAAGTTCATTTTTAAGAAATGGTTGAATTCGAAAAATCGGTTTTTGTATAGGCCCTCATCAAATACAAATTGTGCATAAAAAATAAAAAGAAATTAAAAAATCTACATAACACAACATCAGAACTATTCATATCACAATAAATCGGAAAATATAGAATAATATGAAAAGATATTATATTAAGAAAAAGGCAACATTCTGTTGTACTTATTTCAACTTTTTATTTATCATGATCATGGCAGGTTTCGCTCATTGCGAACATTTTCAGTTGACAACGTTCGCCATAAGCCAAACCGGTCCTGATTTTGATAAATAAAAAGTATAAATAATTAAAAAGGAATATTGTATTTTTATTCATATAATGTTTTTCCGCCAAGTGAACAGTGAACAACTTAAAAGTGAAATACAGGATAATCAAATTTAAAAGCTAAGCAAAAAAAATATTAAAATATTTAATGAATTAAATAATTACGTACATAAATAATTAATTCAGCTTTAAAATATTTTAATAGATGCTTAAAAAATTAACATAAGTTTTGACAGTAATATTGAATATGAAAGAAAAGTTTTCCTATGTAAAATTATCGGAAGAGTTGCCAATCCAAAAATGCATTGTCGACAAAAAATTCTTACAAAAATCTCATTAAACAAATGTATGTTAATTAGAAAAATAAATATACATTAGCTAAATTGCGTTTTCAGAGTTGTGATATCAAAGTGTACGCGGCATCTCCATTTTGAAATAAATTGAAAAGCAATTTTCAAATAACAATTTATTTTACGTAGAGTAACATTCTAAAACGGCCCGTCCACAAAACGACGTTGTGTATGGTGTCGATAAAGCATTAGTCGTCCTTATATTACGGCAATATTTTGGCATTATGTATTGACCCTCTCAGAGCGGGCCTTTATCTGGCGAGGATTGTATCTGTGGCCTCAGAGATTTACGCGAACGTCCCTTGACCCATGACCTCCCCAAGACCCCTGGAAACCCCATCTCCACGGTTTCAATCTCACCTGGTCGCGAGGTGTTACTAATGTCTCGAAGAATCTATGACTGAGGATTTTTATTCGCTCCTTCATATAACACTGTGTTTGAAACCAGTGAATTTTCGACATATTTTTGAAGCATTCTGTTATCTTAATATAATACATTTTAACTGTAAAGTCTTAGTGCAAAATTTTCTCTTTCGTCATACATATTTAATTTTTTGACTACTCTATCTTTTGTCATACCAGCACATTTTACTGATAATTAACAATAATCATTCAAAGTAATCAAAGAATAGTAAATTTACGTGAAAAAGAATCTGATAACCATGATGTCCAGTATCAAATACTTAGCATTATCAGTATCATTTTATTTTTCAGGTGAACCGAAATTTTGTTTGACTACTATCTAATGAAATTTTGATTTCAACTAATTTTTAACACTACAACAAAAGCAAGCACTAAGATACACTTATTAAACGTTTAGATTTTAAACAAAATACTCAATGACATTCTGATTCTGATCTGATTGGCTCTCAATTACTTGGCAGGTATAATAACAATAAATCCTTTACTTGACCACTTATTAAAGATTTTCATATACTTGAAGTAAGATTTTTAAACTGAAACATATAATGAACTGTTTGTATTTAAACTTCTTATCGGAACCAATAAAAAAATGTGTACATCGTTAAAAATATAACTTGGCCTTGTTTGATACTAAGCCCCTTTTATAATTCACATGCATTAATTCCTGACCGCATACAGTTTTTTTTTTTTAAATTATAAGCAGTGTTTGATTCGCTTACAAATATTAATTTATCAAAGTCGTTTTTCGTGACGAAGTAAAAAAAATCATCATTTACACAGCTGTAAATTGAATGGATTCAATTTATATTTTCAATAAAACATTTCCTCTAATATGTATAAATGTTATTTTGAATAGGGTTACAGAAGTTTGAAAAATAGTCATAAGCTTGTCTCGTTCATCGTCATCTTATAATGCTATAAAATATAATATTTACTTTTGTACAATGAATAATATCATTACATCTATTAGATTGCAAGTCAAGACGATTAAGAGAAACGGGGTGTTACAGCAAATTTCAACGAAGATGAAACGGGCCGAACATTTTTGCTCCATTATTTGCATAAATGTAATTATCTTTGAAATTTTGATTGTTCGCGCAAGGTTGACAAAACAAAGCGCCGCGCCGCGGTGTCAAACGGTCCGGGGAGACCCTCCAGCGGGTGTGGTCTTTGAAAGCCGCGTCTATTCCCGCCCGATCCTAAAATACCACAAAAGCGGCGGCTCTGCCATAAATATCGCCGGTAACAAAACATCAGACGGGTAATTGTTACTGATCCAACCCTGTAACAATTTATTGGTCCATTACGACTTATGCCCTTAAATCATCTCCCGACAACATTAAATATTTTCGTTGTGCTTCCATTTTGCCAACCGCGCTAAAGGGCGCATAATTTATGCCGCAGGTACATAGACATATCATAATGGCTTGTGGACGCGACTCGTAATGTTTTCATTCCATACTTCAACTACGTTGTTGATGGGAGTTATCCCGCGATTACCGATGCGGTAACATGGCGTCTATTTAAGCATATATTATATATTGAACATATCCCTAAACAACATGCGGGGCTATTCTCAATTTTAGAACTAGCGACTTATTTTTGTTAAGAAGGGTCTCTAAAGCGGTCTTGGTTTTACGGCTGGTATAAAAAAAATGTAATTAACATAAACGTCTGTATTGACGGTGTTAACAGTCGATCTGTCAAAAGTTAATGATTAACAGAACTTTGTTTAACACTTTCAAATTTCGTGTGCATGTTGAATCATGTTCAGTTATTTTAAGTATTATAGAGATTTTAATAAAATAAAATATGCTACCTCAAAAAGTAAAAAATAACCTCTTTCTAACGCTTTTTAACATTGCCGCAATTTTTACATTTATTTCACACCAACCGTGATAACCAAATACAAAAATCACATTTATTATAAGAGTCCTCTTTAAATTTTTTTTAGATCTTTAAAAAAAGAGTTTTTCTTTCATGTCAGAGAAAGATTCAGAAGATAAAAACAACCATATCTAAAAATAGTGTTCAGTTGCTGAAAGTTGAATATAAATAAATAAAACACTTATAGCTCGCACAATCATTCTGTAACTGATAATTTATGAGTGAAACTGGTTCTTTGACCTTTATTAAAAAATGAAAAATTAGTACAAAAAAAGAGTAATGTTTATATAGTACATATATATTATTAAAAAAGTATTTTAATCGATTTTTCAACATTTCAGGATTATGAAGACGGCTGTTATTGTTTCCCGAGCACTAATATTATGTTTCTTTTGTCTTAAGTACGCTTGAATATGGATCCATCATTTGGAGCCCATATGAAAGTTCATACAAGCTGCAATCGGAGAGAATAAATAAGAAATTTCTAAGATATTATTATTTCAAAAAATTTAAACTCTTCCCCTTTGATAATTCCTAAAGGGAATACTACCCCACCAAATTTCTTTAAGGAATGTTATCATTTCACTGTCTTGAAGCTCGATGATCGTTTTCAAGCTTAAAGCATTTTTCTCTTTTCCTTCGGGATCAAGTTAATAACCCTGAAATTCTTATGACTATTAATTTACATGCTCCCAATTTATTCTTACGTGGGCGAAGCTATAAGCAAAAACTTTTATTTCTAAAAACTTATACCTCGGTTAGGAGGTATGAGTCACCAGTTCCAAGGGTCGTTCGATTGATGAACGCATTGCCTAGAGAAGTGGACATTTTTAGTGATAGTATTTGTGAACTGTTTGATAAGTTTTACAATTATATTTCTTGATTTTTTATGTTGATTTTGATGTACTGTGTAGTTTTATTTTATATTTTGTTTTATTATATTTTTCAAGTACATGGTGAATTGGCGTCAGCTGTTATGTCATGTACTGTAATTTTAATTTTTAACAATAAATAAATATTTTCAAAATGTAAAATGAAAAACATTATATGATAACTTTACTTAGAATAAAAAAGCACGGTTTGTTTTAATTTCGCTTAGATGAACGTTAAAAGTTATTAATAAAACTTCAATTTATGATTTACAATAACATACGACCGTGATAAAGCGGTGGTAGAAATAAATAATAACAATAAATCGCCATTATCTGAAATATACAAATGTGTAATGGAACGTTCATCGTAACGAAGGCTATGTTCATAATAAGTTTTCAAATATTGGCAAACACGGTCGTAATTTATGAGGTAGATATCTTTGAAGAAATGCTGATCACATAAAGAGAACGAATAAGTACACTTTTGATTTACGATTCTACTCCATTTATCCTGGCTCATTATTAGAAGCGGTAGGATTGTTCGCTCGCTCGATTGTCCTTTTATAGACGTACCTTTATGTTACTTCTCCGCGGAGTTACTGTAAATAGCAATATTATTTTATTGTACACTTTTATATTCCAATAAAATTTTATCTTTGTACATAAAGAAGGTAGAGAAGGCTAACTAAATAATCTTTTCATTTCAATCGTAAAAAAGCACACATATAACATCTGCAAACTGACAAAAAAATGACAAGTAAAAGATTAGATGTTTTGAGTTATGAATGTATATATCGATAGATTAAAAAAAAAACAAGCAAACTCATGTTAAATTTATTTACTTCTATATTGAAAACGATCAAAAAATAACATCAAAATACAAGAGAAGAAATAGAAATAGAGGAAAAGCTCCTTTCTCTGTAAAAGATGAAAGACAATAGTCAGTATATTTAAAAAAAAATACTAACAGTTTTTTCGGCAGTTATTACTGGCAGGAAATTATAAATAACTGAACGCTTTTAAGCTGCACAATTTCTTATGTATCAAAAAACAATTAGATGACAGAACGTTTTTGGGCTGTTAACATTTTGGTCAATTGTTTTTGATTAATTTGTATTATTGTCTACGGCCTAGCTATATTTAGCCTTTTAGCTGCTGTAGACAATTAATAGTAATTACCTAGCACGCCGGCTATAATTTTCAACTATTAATTTAGTTAGTTATTGACAAGATAACGCGTCTCTGGCGTGTTGAGCTCGAAAATTTTTACGAGATATCTCGTCTGTGGCGGCCATCGGGTTAAGTAATTTTTTCTTGTATTGGGCCAATCTTAGATCAATGGCCAAAGTTACCTGTATTGACTGTGATTAACATGAATTATTCTAGCTATATTAATATTTGACATATATAAAAGCTTACCAAACAGACCACCACGCAATTTTTTTAGCATTGTCGCTCTCTGTGATCTAGTTTTTAAGAGTTTTGCGCTAGTCCAATCCCATTTGCATAAAATCAAATTAAAAAATCTTTTTTATTTTTGATATCTAAGATATCGATGTTTGTAATACCTCTTCTTGTCGAGTTTATCTTCTACGATTTTCCAGTCTCAAAATATTTGGCGTATTTACATCTCTCTGTAATGCTAAACACTTTTTTTAAATTCACCTAATACATATCTCAATGTTGTGCATCAAACCTATTAAAAAATATAGTCGATCGAATGTTAAATTAATACCGTAGTGAATATAATTAATATCGATATTAAAACAATTTTAGAATTTAATTAAAAACATGTTAAGAATTCATGTATGTACAAAAATACATATATAAAACATTTTAAAGTGAAAATAACACAATGAATTTCTTATGTATCTGAAAAATATTTTTTATGCTATCAATTTTTTTTATTATATTTTAATTTTTTATATACACTTAAGGAGCCATCACAAGGGTTTCCAATCCCGGGATCTCGTCCAATTTTGTGATACCGAAATTCCGAGATCGCGATTGTACCAATCCCGGGATTGAGAATTTTTTAGCGAATCCGTAAGTTCCAGAGTTTTTGAAATTGGAAATGAAATTGTTTGAAAAATTCTATGATTTTCTAATCGCAGAACAAAAGTTTTGTCAATTTCGAATCCCATTTATACACGGGATTGGATACTCTAGTAATGAAAATAACACATTTAAAAGTCGTGTGACATTTTCATGAGAAATAAAATTCAGAACGTGTTTTTAAATCAATAAGAAAGATATCGTAAAAATGCAGATGTGTTTGAATCGGAAACCGGATAAAACAGAACATCACAAAACGTTCAATATATCTTTAGAAAACACTAGTATTGATATGTTTTACAATCAATTAGTAATCTCTATGTCGTATTAGATACAATAAATAAAACAGCAATCGTGCATATCAATAACACTTTCAATCTGAAATTGTCGTAAATACACTTATATTCGACGATTATAATAGTCACCATTGACTGATAAAGTAAAGCGCACGTTATAATGTACTGTTTTGAAATTATTACCTGTATGATATTCAATTAATCTATAATATTTTTCCGATAAATAGTTAAGAAGAAACAGGTATCATTCAACAAAAAATTGAATGTGTTCTGAATTGTCTATGTTCTAGGTTCTCATGTTCTGTTTTATCATGTTCTGTTTATTCATGGAACCGTTTGAATCTTCATGTAAACGAAAAACATCTGAGTATTAATGTTTTTGTGCAATATTAAAAAGTGCCGTTGAAATAAATTATTTCCCTCCACTTCCTTCTGGATTCGCAAGAACTTCATACAAATCAACTTTCACACATACCTACACATTACATAACGTTCGTATGGCAGAAAATTATCCTTTTCTCATTTAGCCGGGACACCCACCGTCCCCCTTTCGTATCTTTTCCACCCGCCCCCTCGCCCAGCGAACCGATCCGCCCATAAATAATAAACAGCACCAAATGTCTGCAGATAATGGTAATTTACGATTCCACCCGCTACCTAGCGGTAACATTTCGAAGCAATCAAGTGATATGACGCCGCGTTAGTTTTACATGCGATGCAGCGCTGGACCAAGACGAGGGGTGCTTTGGAATTGTTCGGGGCGTATGCCGATAGAAGCGGAGAATAGTTCTGAGAACATTTTTACGTTCATAGTTTTATGGTTTCCGTGCTCGATCAATCATTATGATTAGTCCTAATTTATTCTAAAGAGCTGCACAATATAAATGTTTGTGATAATTTTTTACCTTACATATAACTTTGAATATAAATATCAATAAGCCATTTCAGATAATACAAAAAAAACAAATAATTTTACATGTCAAAGATGTTTTATTCAATAGATTATTACGTAGTACAATTATATATTGTAAAAAAATACACGCGAAACCTTGTGAAAAAAAATCATAAAAAAGTTACACACGACAGGTTGTCAAGATTCTTGCACATACTAAAGTGAAATATTTTTATGTCTTATACTAATACTTGTTTTGACATGTGGGTCCGTTCTACAAAAGATGACTTATTCTGTATTATAAGAAAAAACGATTATAAAAACATTACTGACGCTAGTACAAACTGCTATTTTTCAGCAAGCTTAAGCAAATATGAATATTGTGTATCATTTATTTAATTAAAATTTGGTCCAATATTGATTGGTTCATTCATTTTTATCAGCAAGAATAGATTTACTACAAGCAGGTTACGATAAAAAATGTTTTACCCTTACTATTAAACCCATTAAATTTGTAAAATTTGCCTTATTAACAACTTATCTGCTAGAAAGATAAGCTAATACGTTGTATATAGAAAAAAATAATAGTATAGTATTCTTCAATAATATTATAATTAATCAAACTGACTTACTTAGTGTATTTGTTTTTAAATATAATATCTTTCCAACAAGAATTGACAATAAACATACTGTCGCTGACTGACAAAAGTGGGTAATAAACATACTTGTTAACAGCAAATGAAAAATTTGAGGTATTTATAATAAACCTTTAAGCCTTGAATTTTTATTATTATTCTATCTTAAATATATGTATTCATATATGAATTTATCATGAACTTATTTATACAAATGAAGCAAGGAATTAAAAAATAAGGACAATTACTTGCCTTTATTTCTGCATTAATAATAATTACAAACTTATGTCAGTACGGCTACACTAGTTAAATTAGTTTCTATTGTGCCTATATTTATAATATCCTTACAAGCTTTGCGAAGTATTTGGGCTTTTAAATGCCTCACACCGATCCTGGCAATGCATCTCTACTCCCTTGAGTTGGTACACAGTCAGGCCACCGCCCACCAAGATAATTTCTTATATAAATCAAAGAGCAAAGAAAGTGTTTTAATTAGTTTTGAGAGAGACGGCCGCCAGATATATGTTGATCGGAGCCGTAGTGTACTGCCGATATAATTAATGGCTTCAGGGACTTTTGACAAGTTACAAACTTTGATATCGAAGTATCGAATACAATTATTATACGTATGTTTATATATCTCATAGCCGTTCTGGTAAATGTAAGTTTAAATGTGGCATAACTGACGACTTCGGAGTAAATATTTCTTAACACCGCAGCAAATAAATTGAACATTACAAAATAGTAATTTAGTATAATTATAATTTCTAAATCTTTTTTTATAAGACACACTGTTTTCGGAACGTTTACATTATAAGTTGCTTATTTACCGTCCCATTGAAATTAGCCAACATTTTTCAACATTTCAGGAGAAGTGTTAAAATAATTTCAATTACGATAATTTTGATTCAATATTATGTAAAAACGTATAAGTTTTCACTGAAAATGCTTTCTAAAAATTTAGAGTGATTTAGATATGGTTTCATAACTGCAAGCATAACATTAGCTTGTATCTTATATCAAAGAACGAAAGACATTGAATATTTTAAATACAATTTTTTGCTATCAATTATTTCACTCATTAGAAAACATGGCAGAGGGGTGCATCTAATGGTCATGCCGATGTCGCCTTTGCAAGTATTTGTTCAATTCATGGTCTAAAAAAAAACCACGACAAAATTAAACTTTTTTGGTCAAAATATTGACAAGCTTAAAATTTTATTTTAAATTTAAAACTTATGAGCAGGTATCAGTGATACTCAACATGCAGTTCATTCTGATTTTATCTAAGACACAAAAATCATAGTTAATAATATAGTTAATTATCATCACCAGATGCTTTTTCAAATATCAGGTATTTTTTGCAAAATAATAATTAAACGAATAAGTATTTTGGGTACATTTGTTTTTTTTTGTGTACGACTATTTTTTGTATAACTATTAATATGCTGCAGCCCACTTAATTTAGGAAAAAACTAGCATGCGACCCAGACAAAAAAGGTTGAGTATCGCTGACTTAGATAGTTAAATTAGAAAGTTATTGCTTACGTTTGTAAAAGTACACGATAAAAACAAAATATTATTTTTTTCTTATTTAATACTGACTAAGTACGCCCTTGAACGTTTTCGATTAAAATAAAACAAAATAGTCTGTAGTTGCAAACTACCAGTCCTCCAAATATCAGACGGACACAGTTGCAGCTAAATGCAACTATTATGACAAAAATCGCATAAATAACTTATGTAAGTAAAAGTAAAAAATAAGAGGGAAAATGTCATATCCCGCTAGGAGGCTTTCCCGCCCGCTTCTGCCGCCCGCCGCCCACTTCCCGCCCTCTCAGGAGGATCACAAATTATTTATGTTTAATAAACGACCTGACATTATGAAAATTCTCGACTATTTTAATATTTATCTGTCCCGGGGGTGTGTCATCCATACGTTAGCTTTGATATCTTTGGAATTGAACGCAACTTAATGAAATGGCCGTATTATAAAAACGTATTTTCTCAAAATTTCACGATACTTTAAATATGAAAATATATATATATATTAAAACTAGAATATCATATTTGTCAAAAAAAAATGCTGAGCGATCAAGCATTCAAAGGCTTGGAATAGAACTATGAATTTCTTCTATTCATGAATACTTAAAAAGAGTAGTTTCAAAATACTTTCTCTGTGTATAGAAGGTTTGCATGCGTTTATTTAATGAAAACACAATGGAATTAAAAATGTATTTTCTGTAAATGGTCTCACATCACAGGCATATTAATATTTAATATATCGATACACAACAATTTAGTTATCATACCAATAATGTAACACATTGCATAAACTTCAATATTGTTCTTTTCAGTCGTCTTTCGTCAGTTAATTATATTTACCTTAGGTAAAAATGATTTAAATCTGACTGTAGTGGTGATATTACTTCACTGACCATTTCTTGAAAATACATCTGAAACATTGATCGACAGCGAAAGAATTAATAACTTGAATGTTTTCGACAAATAGATTGGTTACATACCATCTGAAAATATTTATAGTAGTTAACATATTATCTTAAGCTTTTCAAACCAACACTGGTGATATTTATATTGTAGATATATATTTAACAAAACAAAAGAGTTAGTATATGAGGAGCAAACATTCAAAAAGTGTTTTGTCACAAATTTTGAAAAATGGTGTTTTATACCAATTCTGATAGCCCATAATAAAACCTATGAATGGAAATCAAAATTAGTGTTCAAAAAGGTTTTTTTTCATACTAAAATGAAATCATAAAGTTGACACATTCATACAAATCGTCACTTTTGCAACACTTAAATCATCATTTTCCAAGCTTTGTATTTGTGTGACAAAACACTTTTTGAATGTTTGCTCCTCATATATAATACATACAGCTTAACTAGTCATGACTGCTTGATAATAAAGGAATATTTAGGTGTAATATACATATATCACAAACTATCATCATATGAATACAATTGTGGAATATTGGTATTTTAAGCTTGCAATAATCCACTGTACATCAATGTTAACGTATTTTAAATTTTGAATGGAAAACTAAATTTCTCTATGTAAATATTTTTTAGGGCAATCGTAGTACATCTACGTCGTAGCATCCTGATTCGTCCACTGGTATGGTCCACGAGTGTAGACCCGCGGGCTTCATCGGGCCGCGTCCGTCTCTCCCCAGAGGGGGCGTCGTCGAAGCCAAAGCCTCACACCCCAGCGCAGGATGTATCCGAAATTACAAAAACTCTTGGGATCATAAAACTGTCTACGAAATGAGGAAGTGCCTTTGTTATTTGCGCTCAGAGCGTCGCGGCCGGGCGACCGACGCCGACGCCGGCCTTCTAATGCCAGAGCTCATCTATATCCATTACACGACGGCGTCGTCGTTTCTTAAGTAAATATAAATAACACACGCCATTCTGGCGAGAATTTTAAAGGGCTCTTTTCTTTCATTGAAATTCAAACGGGCGGTGATGGGTCTCCGTGCATATTTAATTTATTTTATCAAAAAAACAATTCACGATTACATGCGTGCGAAATTTCAGTTTCCAAAATAAATATAGTTTAAAGATTATTGAATGAAATATTTGCAGCATGAAATAATATTACAATCTACTTTGTATATAATCATTTGAAGACATTAGTTATTTGAAAACTAAGGTCAAAGTAGCGATGTGATCTCATTGAATTACTTTTTAGTAAAATATACAATGTATAAAACTGAAAGATTTATATTTGAAATAAAGAAAAACATAATTGTAAGAATTGCAATTTGAGATACATTTTTGGCTTATCAGCCAGTAACATTTCGGTAACTTTACCTTACAGAAGCAGCTAACAATTCATGACATGATTTGCTTTTATCCCATAACGGTCATCATAAGACATAAATCCCAATGGTAACAAAATATTACAAGGCGGTGCCAAATTGAAATAGACTTCGGCAATAATTTGTCGTGGACAAAGTATTACACAAATCTTATCATGAAAAAATATGTCATATTTCTCATTTTTATTTTGGCGTAACTGTTTTGTTTTTAGCCATAACGGACATCCCGCTGGCTAAGTAGAGTTGAAAGTTTGAAACATCTTTGGAAAGCTTTAACAACATAAATACCAAAATAATTTGTTATAATTGTCTAATGATGTAAAAATACCAATAACAAAAATCACAATGTGTGTTTGTACTTATTTCCACTATAAATAAATGAATATTTTTGTATATAAACGATACAAACTGTTTAATATGCGCCAGTTCAAGTACATTCGTGCACTATAAAAGCCTGAAAATGCTGAAAAGCGAAACCCGGGTCGTTAGCAACAAAACTCATTGAAAAGTACAAAATTTAAACAATTCAAATTTGATATTGAAGTTCCATTAAACACCTTCATTATAAATATCATTTGAACTAGGCACGTAAAAGTCGTATACATAACGAGTTAATTATTAAGATATTCAAATCTTAATCTTTACTGAAACAACCAAGGGAATCACTTTCTTGTACCCAAATCGCCCAAGAATCAGTATTCTCAACTTCGTAGTTAATTATATTTCAATCAGAGAACTATTTTTGTATCTTGACAATGGTCTCGTTAATTCAAAACAAATAGTTATCAACATAATTTCTCAAAATATAAAACGTTGCCAGGATAATACTCGCACGTTTCCGTTGTCTTTGGAACGTAGTACGGTATTTCTCGCGTTCCGTTTTCAGTAGCTATGTACACTCCTTAGCCACAAATTAAGCTTTTACGTTATGAACAACTTTCTGGGACAATTTTTTTCTTTGAACTTATTTACGACCATCAGACTTTCCGTTGCGAAGAACGCGAATGCTGGGATGAAATGATTTGTGGGTGTTGTTCTTCTTAAGACCCGTCGTCCTTTTTTAAGGACTATTACATTGTTCAACTGAACGGACCAGCTCAAACACACATTTATAGCATTAACCTTACTAAATTGAATATTTAAAAAATAATTTCACAAACTGAAAAATATTATGTTAATCAACTTAAAATGCTGATTTCTAATTGAATAATGTAAAAAAATATAATAATAATGCTTTATACTAGATATTTAATGTGAGTCTCTCCACATTACAGTACCTTGCAATGCTGTCTTTAAAATTGTATTAATTTTTTGAATACTAAACAATCACTATTTTTTTTTTTAAATCGACTGATTTCGTGAAATATAATTGTTTTTATTATGCTTATTTTTTTTTATCATAAGCAACGTATTGAAAGCTAGAACTAATATAATTACATTGTATTCTGATTTAGTACGTTTATAGTAATTAATCAAATAAACAATTGAATCAATATTTCTTAATTGAGATTACTAAACGTACGTACTATAAAATTTCTTAAATTAAAATTAAAATTCCTTAAATTAAATTCCTTAACGTACTATAAAATTTAAAAAATACTAAAATTTAAGTTTTTAGTTATGAACATGAACTCAAACTATACTGTTTGTACGATTAAAATGATGGATTAATATCATTATTTATTTTTTGTTCTTAACTAAATGGAAGAAATTTAAATTTATTTCAAATACACGGAGTTGAAATGTGCCATTTACTTTTTTACTTGTAAATGAAGAATATTGAATGCAATCTAGCCATCACATCTAGCCAGACAAAGTAGCTGTTCTTGGTGTATCTTTTTCCTTATTTCTCCATAAGATCACCCCTTCTTGCATCCCTCTCCCGTTAATGCGTGCCATTTAGCGTTTTTCCTTTCAGCGAACTGATTAAGGTCGATCTGATTTATTGTTATTGCTCTTTGTCTAATTGTTAATGGTCAAACATAACTGTAGTATATACATAGTTCATTTCTTGTTATGGCAGCTTTACTGCGGATGTTTGTCGACTGGTCGTCTGTCAAGATTTACTGGACGCCTCCGAGATTTATTTCAGTCCACTAACGAAAGAAACAATAAATGCCTTCCTCTCGATGGAAAATAAAATGAGCTTATTCGGTCGAGTAAATATTTTGGTTCCAGATAACGGAGTACCGTCAAGGTCCCCTCCGCCGGTATGACAACGTTTTAGCCGATGTTATAATAAATTATACCAACTGCCACTTGACAAGTTTTTCAATACACTAATAAACAATGAAACTCTCTGAGAGACAAAAAAAATATTACTCGTTTTAAGTAAACCAGTATTTTCTTACGCCCGAGTCTATTTTTATATAAACATTGTACGTTATTCCAAATTAAGAATCATTCATAGTGTCCTATATAGATATACATTGCTATCTACGGCACAACAAAAAAAATCTTAGAAATAATTATTGCGCATAACTATTAACAGTGACTTCAATAATTGTTAATAATTAAAAATATATATTTAAATCGTTATAACGAAATTAATGAATATAAATTCCACTGCTTGGAATGTATATATTTTTCCTTCGAAAATATTAAACCTTACTTTTTTCTTCTTCCAGAAACCATATCATCATTTAAAAAACAACTTAATTTAAAAATAGTCGCTTTTCTTCTCTTGACTGATAATATAATAAAGGCTCATTAGATGTAAAGTGAGCCAATTGATATTTTAGAAAAAAAGTAAGATGCGTTGTTATATTCTACACGTCTTAAAATGTCGTAAAAATGAAGCAACCTCAGTTAATACACATTCCAATAGTGTTATCTCAGTAAAATAAAAATGTGCAATCCACCAAAACACCAAATAAAGTCGTGTCGCTCACTGTGGTCTAGTTGGCAAAAGCTTGCTCTACCGATCAGGTGGGTCTGGGTTCGATTCCCGGTAAGGTCAGTATCAAATTGGTTGTTTTCAATTTTAATTTGAGATTTTGAAGACATTAGACTTTCAAAAAATCTCATCGAGTATATCTCGTATAATCTTTCAACTTCAAAATATTTGCGAGCAAACATTCAAAAAGTGTTTTGTCACACAAATACAAAGCTTGGAAAATGATGATTTAAGTGTTGCAAAAGTGACGGTTTGTATGAATGTGTCAACTTTATGATTTAATTTTAGTATGAAAAAAAACTTTTTTGAACACTAATTTTGATTTCCATTCATAGGTTTTATTATGGGCTATCATAATTGATGTAAAACGCCATTTTTCAACATTTGTGACAAAACACTTTTTGAATGTTTGCGAATGTTAAAAAAAATAAATTTAAAAAGTTATTGTACTTACAGTCCAAGATTTATTTTTACTATTTTACTACTTGGCTCACTTAACCTCTAATGGGCCCATTTATAATATATTCATAAGAGTTAAAAGTATAAGTATAATCCATTATATTGACCAAATCAAATTTATACTTTTTCAAAAAGATTTCATCAGTGTTAGTTAAAGACCAAACTCTATTGGTCAGTGACAAAATGTAGACGATTTAAAATTTCCAATGTAATATATAAACGTAGTTGGAAATAGCATTAGTTTTCAGATTTTAATATACTTGGGTGATAAACAAGCAACCGAAGAAAATTACTACGTTTTGTTTGCTTAATGCCGGTCTCACATCTGTACGACTGTTGGAAGAGGAGGTAGATACTTCTTGTTTGCATCTGGCAGATTCGTTTTGCATTATATCACGAAATATTATTATTATAAATTCGTTGCGTGTATACTTACGTTTACTTATCCCCTACATCTGCTGCTTACAAGAATTATTTTATCACTGGGGCGCAGTGAGATGTTTACGCTCCGGATTTCAAACGAATATTTTTCTCAGGCATACATTACTTGAAGCTTCTAGTTGCGAAACCACCTGATTTGTACGTACTCAAAGAAAGTATTTCAAATTTTGTACGAATAACAATTCCTTTCTCATAATAAAAAAAAAAAACGAAGAATTCCTCCGGGAGAGTTTGAATAATGCTATTTTCATAATTTCTGTACAAAACGTATTTTTTCTGATATTGCAATGGACTTGAAGTGAAATTTGGAAGTCAAGCCTGTTTTATTGATTTCTTATCCAAGACTAGGTATAACGATCTTTGATCGTTTTTCCGAACCAATGATCTTAATTTATGACCTTTATCCAAGATATGTTTCATATTAAAAAATAATGGATTACGAATAGCCTATTGCTTTAACCTTTTAACTGCCGTAGAAACAAGTTCGTAATTACCTAACACGCCGGCTATAATTTTCAATTATTAATTTAATTAGGTGTTGACGAGTTAGCGCGAATTGAGCAATCATTTTTTACGATATATCTCGTCTGTGGCAGCCATCGAGTTGAGTGACGACAAAAAAAGTAACAAAATGTCAGCTTGTTCAATCAAACTTTAAAGTATTATGTTTTATTTCTAAATCACTGGCTGTATACGTGAGTAATACTTTTCACGAATTAGTGTTATTAAAAAATATTATAATGCGCAATCTCAGTCATTCAAGAATCCTTTTTTCAGCTCAAATTTATATTATTTTCACAAATTTTCAATTTCTAATGGTATTTCAGAAATCGAAATTAAAAAAAACAGTGGATGCGATATTTCATGTGATAAAATTAATTGTAAAATAATTAAGTCCTACCCTTATCCTTCTAACCTTATTAATCTCTTACAGTAACAAACAGTTATCGTAAAAAAACTTCTGTTGAGATACTTCTATTAGAAAGCCATATGCTCCACATTGGGAGCGGACATGGATAAAAAGTCCTTTTTTTCCTTTCCACAGTCGATATGGTAAACAGTTACACGTCTGAAGTGTTATACAAAATCAAATAATGCAATATTTTTTCACAGTAAACGAAATTAAGTGTTAAGGTTTACTTAATTTTCGCATGAAGCTAATCTGACTGCCTTTTTAAATCTTCGTGCAGTCCGAAATTGATTGCCGTTTTTGATAACATGTCTAAGTTATCGAGAAAATGGCCGCCGCTCTCTTTAAATATTTCGCTAGGTATCATTCTCTTCGGGGGTGGGTGTGTCCGAGGCAAGAAAATCGTCTGCGATGTTAAGAGACAGGTGATGTAATTTACAGAGACTCAACCCAGCCTACGCGATATCATTTTTGAAATCTCCCGAGCACGTCTGCCCATTTTGCTCGTTATTTAGTAGCCTATGTTACAGACAACTTAACACTATTTTACTACAAGGTGTTTGAAAACTGTTGACATTAATCAATCCTTACGAATACGATCGTACCGTTAGCTAAGAATATAAACACGTAGCTCATGAGACGAAAATTGTTCACCTTTAATTAGTTCATTGTTATTTTTTTGGGAAATGTTACAATAATAATTTTAAAATCTCCATTTTTAACTTTAGTATGTGTTTTTCTGATTTTTTTGGTATTTTAGTATTTTCTATTGTTTTATAAATTACGAGCTTTGTTAATATTATAAGCTGGTAATAATAAGCTGGTAATAATATAAGCTTACGATATAAGTAAAAAAATACTCTTGTACCAAACATTGCAAATTTTATTTGTTTTTTTTTGTAACCAATAATTAACTACCGCGCGTGGCGTAACTAATGCTAATATTTTATACAATGGTTGAACTTCATTTTGATTTGTATGAAAAACTTATTTGTATTATCAAAAAGATAGAGTAAGGCTCAAACCGTTTCCTACGTTCTGTAAACGTCAAATCCAATGTGAATAATAAACCATTAAAAAATCTTATTTAATTTTAATTACTTTTTTGTTCATTCATATATCGACTGTGGAAATGAAAAAGGACGTAATCCACGGATAATTAAAGTTTTGAAAAAACTGTGGGTTACGTCCTTTTTTCTTTCCACAGTCGATATGTTAATACCGTTTTTCTTTAATTCTCGTGTAATATATTTGTAACAGAAATACCGATTAATTTTGCATTAAAAAATTCTATGTGAATTTCTCATATCATAATATGCAGAATAACTGAAAACGCCATTGATCTTTTAAGTATTTGGTTTCAAAACAAAATATTAAAATTTTCATTGTCACGTAAAATTCCTTATAAATACTACGTTAATTGGACCATTGAAATGTAAGTACCTTCACATTTTTAAAACAATTCATGGAACTGTCTCATTAATTACTCGTTTAAACAAAAACGTATGACCATCCTACCAGATATGTTGTAAATTGCACTCACCTCAAAGCACAAATCAAGCCAAACTGACCACGCCTCTCACTCGCTTTACCTCGTCCACCCCTTCAACCCTTTTATATAGCCACATCAAAAAATAAATAAAATTCAGACATGAGATCTGATTATTTATTCGGTGCTTGCTTCACTTTTCCAACCATAATAAACTTTAGCAACTCGATGACTAACAACAAATAATCACAAGCAGTAACCTAGAGTACAATGCTTTTAAATCCTTATAAATTGTCGCCCGCTGCGGTCTAGTTGGTTAGAGCTTGTTCTACCGATCAGGTGAGTCAGAGTTCGATTCCCGGTAAGGTCAATGTTAAATTGGATTTTTTCAATTCAATTTGAGATCTAAGACATGGGTGTTTGTGAAGTCAATTCTCCTTGAGTTAATCACATGTGACTTTCAAAAAAATTCTCATCGAGTGTATCTCGTATGATCTTTCAACTTCAAAATATTTGACGCTTTGGCGTAAACTGTAATGTCAAATATTTTTTTTATAAAAATTAAAAAAAAAAAAAAAGAAATATGAAAATTTATCACGCTAAATCAACTTTGAAATTATTTCCGATTTAAACTAAATAATGTCATTTAAATAACACAATATTTATAAATACACTGAAAAAAATGTTTTTTTTACATCGAACCGTATTCAGCAAAAAAACGTTAGCGACAATTTATAATTTTTACAAAAGAAGGATGTTTTTTTACATCCTCTCGTAATAAAATAGCAAAAATAAACTTTAATTATCCAAATATTACTAACCATACGATGATGAAAACCTGTCCATTTCTGTACAATTTACCATATAATTTACTATATACTAAATTTACATTCCTGGACTGTCAATTACAAGTTGATATGTTTAAACATAAACATTCACTTAAGATTAGATTGTGATGAAAATAATTGTATGCAATTCACACTCAAACGAATGGTGTGGTACGGTGCTTCCCAACCTTTTTCATGCCACGGACCCCTAAATCTCAAAACAATAATCTGCGGACCCCCGAAAAAAAATATTTATCACAAAGAATGTTGAAGAATAATAAATTTTCGCGGGCCTTCGGGGGTCCGTGGACCCCAGGTTGGGAAGCACTGGTGTAGTAGACGCATTACAAAAATCCACGTTTAAATATTTTGAATTAAAAATTTGAACAGGTTTTCTAAATCTAGAACCCACCAGCTAAACATGCTAAACTGTATCGTAAGGCTACGGGAACTGTGATAAGTTATTAAACACAAATATTTTCATTTGAATCGTTCAAATTTAATATTGAAAATCTACCAAGCACCTTCGAAATCTTAAAATATTTTGTGAAATACAAGACTGGATTGAAAATAAAACTGTCTTTATAGTATTCTTATTTCAGTCCATTTATTTAAAATAACTTACACTTTATACAAAACAGAGTAATTGAGCAAATTTTAAAAAAAAGTTCTCATTATAAACAACTTAACATAAATGTTGGCACGTTACGTAAAAGTTCATGTGATACGTATTAAGAGTAAAGCTTTTTTAAAACTACGATTATTTGAGAGTTAATATCTCGTCTGTGCATGTGTCATTGGCGGCTTAAGTACTTGGTACATGAGAGTCACTAATATATAATTCAAAATATTATATTAAGTTTTTAATGATACATGAATATTGGATTCGCTTTCTTATTCGATTCTTTGGTAAACGAGATGCCCCTACACCACGCAATCAGCAGTGTCCCCAGTCGGGTACATGTTTGTATGATACATACTTCCTTTACAGTTACACAATACCCGCTGTAAATTCCATACCAACACCGCAGCTCGAATATTTTATCACACTTCGTTCAAGGGGTAGGTGGTGCCCACCCTTATCGAGTATCAGAAAGCTTCGGTACAGGGAGGAAGTTTCGAACCAAAAGCACAATCAAAGGCATTAAATCATCTCTCGACTTCCTGAGGCCACCCCACTGCAGGTGAAACGACACCCGATCTAACCTCCACACACATCCAGCTTATTTTGCCTATTGAGGTAAGATATATGCTCCGGCGAAATGTGAAAATGGGCGAATTTAGTACGCTTAACGTGAAGTGAGGCAGTTTTCAAACAACCGCAGTAACACTCATTGAGTTTTTTATTAAATAATATTACCAAGATTTATGCGATTTTTAATAATCTTTTTTACATATTTATTTACATTTTTTAAAATTTTGATGTTTAATTGAGCATCAAAAAAATAATTGAATAGATATATAATTACAACTAACGCTTAAGCCAGGGATACCCAACCCTGTACCTGCGAACCGATTTCTGAGTGCCAAATCAAAGTTGATCTTGTTGAAAAAATTGATGTTCTTTGGTTTCATAGATGAGATTTTAGAAGCATAATTAAAGCTCTACGAAATACTGATGTTCTTATGTTTCATATATGAGCTTTTAGAAGCTCAATTAAAGCTCTACGAAATACTGATGTTTTTTGTTTTATAAGTGAGCTTTTAAAAGCTCAATCAAAGTCTGAATAGTATATTTTTGTTTTAACATGTTTTTTTATTGAGTGTGATAATCATAAATGTAACGATTGACTAAATCAGGGATACCCAACCCTGTGCCCGCCATTATTGACCCGCAACAACCGTTCGACGTATCTTTGCAAATCATTATTTTCAACCATGAACTTCATAAAATCAAAGTATAGATCTCGACTCACCGGTAAGCATTTTTATGATTGTTTACTAAAAGGAATATTATAATACATTCTTAATTATGAAGCGCTGGCCAATTAAATGCAAATGAAATATATACACATTATTTACTATCCTTGTTCAATTATAAATATCCCCAGAAAAATAAGAAGTGCCCGTTTAAAAAAATGCAATTACTTGTTTTATACATTTTTTTCATTTCTTGACATATAAAGAACAAGATTTGTTTAATTATTCTCGTATTTTTGCAGGCATCGGTCAACGTTCATGTTATAAGTTACACCTCCGATGAATGCTTCAAGCACATTAAAAATGAATAATATTTTTAAACGTGACGCGGGCGGGAATATTTCACGTTAATTTTGAAAGTTACGGTGGAAAGCGGAAAGGTGTGATATTACGTTTCACGTTATTTCATTACGTGCTTTTTTCGAAGCCTGTATTATTTATCCAGTGAAATATAGCCAGCTGAATAATATTAAGTACATTGATTTGTGGAAGTAGTATTAAAATAAATTCTTACTTAACGACATTATAAAATGTACTTACCCATTAAAATTATGTTTATACACTAAATTTATTTATTTAATTTTTAAATAAGACACAACTTTGATGTACACAAATTATTTTGCGCACAAAACTGCAATTTTTACAATCCAAAATTGCAACACTGAATATTTCATTAAAACCACAGTGGAAAAAATATTTATTTTGTGATACGTAATATTACAACACGTTAGAACCTTTTATTGAGATCACTTTTAGAGTGTTCACTGTCAATACTTTATGAAAAATCGTTGTATTAAAAAAGCACGATATTCTTTTTTACTACATCCACTTTTATTTAGCAAGATAAGAACCGGTTTTGATCAAGGCGAGCATTATCAACTCATGAGAAATAAAATTGAACAGTGTTATTTATACAAAACAAACTGTCTTAAATTATCGTAAAAGTTAAGAATGCGTAGTAAATACTTTTAGTAAATAGTGTCATCTTCCTAAAATGAAAATAAACATTTCACAAAAACGTGATTTTACTTAAAAGTCCAATAGAAAAGATTTACCGTTTTGCTACTTGGCTCACTTTACGTTTCAAAGAATCTAGATCTTCATTTAATCTGTTGAAAATACTCTTGATAAAAAAAACTAATCTTGATAAGCATGACGTTATTTATTCAAAAGTTGAATTCATAGAATTTTAAAGGGATCTACTTAAGTATACATATATCAATAAAACCGGTGTTTATCATTTATTATAATTGTTAAATTATAACAAAAAATTAACGTCTTATAAGTAAGTAATTTAATGTTTAAATTTAAACATTGTCGACGATGATTTTTTTTAGTTTATATTACATTTGAAAGATTTTTTTCGTATACTTTTTTGAAGAAAATAAAATAAAAAATCTCTCCATTTATAAGTATGAAACTACTCAATTCTGAGTGCCATCGATTCGTATGATTGAGACGCTGTAATATCGATACGACGGCAACAGCGGTCGACGCCTTTTCTCCAATAGAGCCTTAATTTCAGCTTTATCCCGAATCTGGACCGAGGAAGCCTTCCGCCAAGCATCCGTTGGCCGTTAGACGGGCAGGACCGGCCGCAGAATCGCGATAAGGGCCGCTCGGGAGCGCCATCCAACACGGAGTTTATGTGCTTCAGATCACAGGTCAAGGAGTATTAACGGCTTGGAGAAAGGATCTAGGTGCTGGGTTCGAGGAGGTGGGATGACGAGGCGCCAGGAGACGAGGTGTAGCTACCGTTCGAAAGAAGTAATACAAAACCATTAATTACTATGTTTTTGATATATAAATAAAATATGTGACCAAATTTATTTATACTATAAATATTATAATTTTCTAAAAAAAAATTGACTTAAGACTGATTGAAACGTCGAATTTTTGTGTCATAAATAATAGGTATAAATATACAAATTAAAGAATAATATTGTCGCTTGCTGTGACCCGATCACGCAGGTCTGGGTTCGATTCCCGGTCAGATCACAGTGAATTTGAGAATTATTCAATTCAAAATTGTGATCGAAGACTGGGTGTTTGTGATATCTATTCACATCATTTCCTCTCCTCCCATCCTTCAGAACCCTTTATAACGGGGTGTAGCAATAGCGATTAATTAACCGCTAGTCCTGTTCTAGCCTTATCCTTCTTTCCCTACTACTCTCTTTGAAAAAAGTGAGGTTGAAAGACTGAGTAACAAACAGTTCTCGTAGAAAAAAATTCTGTTGAGATACATCCATTAGGAGGCCATATGCTACACATTGGGAGCGAACAAGGTAAAAAAAATACCTACATATAATATGAATAAACAACAAAATATAAATATGAAACTGGGGGGTATGTAAACATACTCAGCGCTATTAATACTACGAACAAAAGTAAACTGGACGAATACGTCGATAATGTAAATAAAAACGGGCCCTTGCCAAGATCACAGTAATAAAATCTGACTTCTCTTTAATGAAGGTTTCATTTAAAATATAATGAATATAACGTACATTATGCAATTTTATAGATAACGTATCTATATTATACATATTTGGTATTCAAAAAATAAAATACTTATTTTTACTAATTCTACTTTCATTTAATATTATCAGGGACACTCATGACGAGCATCTTAATTTTTTAATATAGTGTCTTTTCACCAAGTATTGAGAGTGACATATGTATATGGTAAATAATCTAAAACACATGTTAACCCTAAAAACAAAAACAAAACAACTACGCTTATTAATAAGTCTTTTGATACTTTAACTGCATTCATTAGTTTTTTTTTCTAATGATACAATTTTATATTAAATGAAAATTTTTAAGAAAAAATCACACATATCCGTTGATATCAAACAGTCCACTATCTTATTCTACAATTTTATGAAAAGTTATGAATTGCGAAAATTCCGCCCGTTGATTGTTTTGGATTAAACTAATATCAGAAAAAAAACGATGAATCATAGAATGTCTCTGAGATTGAATCGTCCGTCGCATCATGCGTACATTTTTATTGGTACAATCAAAATCTTATGATTTGAGTATCATCATCTACTTCTATAAATTCATTGATGGATAAATAAATCCATCAGTGTGTTTTATTTATTTGATGCTATGCTAGGTTTATTGTCTTACAGCCAGCGGTAGGCTGCCAATATTTTAACAATGGGCTCGCTTAATCTCGAAGCAATTCTCGGTGTTCTTAGGAAGGAGTGAATTTTCTAATCGCTCATATGCAATTATATGCAATGCTTAAACAAGCAATCGATCGTTACTTAATACACTTACAATATGAAAAAATATGCAATTTACCGTAAACTTATCAATGTAAATACCTAAAAATGTACTATTATGTATACTGAAGCTGTCGTAGATAATATATAAATTAGAAATTGCAGTTATATACTAATTTGATATGAGAATATTCTCTTGGGTTAACAAGGGGCTCGCCGGCCTTAGTAAAATTCAACAAGAGCGCGAGGCCCTCCGAGCCCCCTCCAGCCCACCCCTGCTTACAACATATTTAAACTAGGCTTAAAAGGTTTGATGGCTGGAGGTAAAAACATTAACAGTAAATTATATATATATAAAAGCCTTTCGCAAGCCAGTCATTATCCATCACTGTATCATACCATCTGCAAGAGGTTATCGTAAGCCTCCTTCCCTGTATATAGGTACGCTTTGTCTGCCATCTATTGGGAGCTAATGAAACTACGAGATGGGATGCGCTTTGACACTCGATAGCGTTGCTTTGGTAAAATAGCGAATATACGAGCTCACAGTTTTTATTTCACTATGAAAATATGTATTATGTTTGTAATTATAATAATCATTACACTGTCATAAAGATTTAATCAGTTAATTGAATTAATGTCATAAAACTAGTAGATATAAAATTGTAAACTAATTCTCAATCAAAAGATATTGAAAAACCAGTTGTGTCAATCTCGCACAAAGGATAAACTTACAATTCGTAGTGTTCTTTTTTCTATCACACGGAACGTGGCATTTTAAAAGTGCTAAAATTTTGTATTACAAAATAAATGCCACTAAATTAATAACAGGAAAATATTGATAACTTGACATACAACATGATTGCAAATCTTATTTAGACTGGCTTATATTCATATATTTAAACACTTTTGTAGCATTTTCTATGCAAATATTTTATTTCTAGATTTCGTATAATACAATGAATTATTTATAATAATATTAACGTTATTCACAAAATTACGTATTTTTTTATATAATAATCTGAAAAATTTTCACATTATTTTATATCATTTCATTCCACGGAAAATCAACAGTTAACGACATTTAGCTGATTTTTATGTTACTTTGCTGTGTTTTCTAAGCCTCATTTTCGAAAAAATCACATCAACAACATTTGCAATTTTTTACATTCCGACCCAAGTTACTTGATGGAATTTTAATGTTAAATTGAAATCGTTCAAATTATTACATTTACACATTGTATCACCCAACGTCACGTTTTGGTGTTCAACGCCTGAAGATGACGAAACGTGAAACCCGGGTCGTTAGAGACAAAACTTCTGTGAATGTACCTTATTTGAACGATTCAAATTAACAATTTTTGTTAAATTATAATAATATCTTAATCAGCAAAAGTCTTCAACTGAAATAATGTGCCATGTCAAAAAATACGGATTTCAAATTTTATGTTTCAGAAAAGCTTCGTGCAGTTTCCGTGTAGCTTCAAATAGTTTTCAACCAGTCATATAACTAAAATAATGAACTTTTACTGCTCGCCTTTCATAGTTGATTTACATTATTATCAGGAGAGCATAAATCAGTCAAGGCTCTCTCTCTAGTGGCCGCTGCATAGCGCGCATAGGAAGGGTCTATGGAAAGAGTAAGAGACGATAAATTCAAAACTTAGCGGTTTTGAATTATAACAATAATTCAGAGTTGGCCATTATCAGTTCTTTGCCCTTCGTCGCATTCACTCGTTAGTCGTTACTAACTTAACATCAAATTATATTATTACTGCAAATGGCGTACCGACGTACAAGGGCATGGTTTGATTTAACAGTTGAACTGATTAAATTAAATAAATATGATTAGTTAGATTTAGTATTATTTTCAAATATTTACTATTGGTTGTTATATGGGTAAATTTTACTAATTAAAAAGTAATACAATTTATTCATTATAAATGTTGCCTACACGGGAATTAATCTTATTTTGATAGCACTAAATAATTATTGTGCTTAAATTTTTTTATCCATGTCCACACCAATGAAGAAGCATACGGCCTCCTAATGGAGGTATCTAAACAGAGCTTTTTAACGACAACTGTTTGTTACTCAGTCGCTCAACCTCTCTTCTTCAAAGAGAGTAATAAAGATAGGAGGGTAATGCTAAGACGAGACCAGCGGTTAAATAATAGCTCTCGCTACGCCCAGTTATTAAAGGATCGGATAAGATGGGAGGGAATTGCTTAGACATCACAAACACCCATGCCTACGAACATAAATCGAAAAAATACTGTTCGTACTGTGACTCGAGCCCGTGAGAACCGGCACGGAAGTCCACAACGCCAATCTCTGTACCATACGACTCTAATAAATAACCGTTTAAAATTTCTTGACACTAAATTTAACAGTACATATTCAATTTAAAAACAACCTGTCAATTTAACATTTCTTAAACAGAATTTTAGCTAAAAAGACTAAATTGGAATATTAATTGTACTAAGTAATACATAAAAAACACCCTTTAGAACGATTTATTAAAAAGAGCTTTATATTATGATAAAGTCGGAATAGTGTAGAAAAATAATGGATTTGTATGGTGACCATATTGGCGATAGGTATAAAAACAGCAATCATCAAGCGATGTTTCAATCATCATCAAAATCCTGACAAGCTCGTATATCAAAACTTTTAAGTCAACCCTTGTCGGTATTTTACTCCTTCTAAATACTACAGTGTGTTCGTTAAGTCTCAAGAACATCAAATTGATACTTTTCAAATACGATATTCTCCACAAAATAAGTCGATTAGGTGATTTATTTAATATTAGTAAAATATCGGTAAAAACAAAAAATACTTCCTCAATACTGTTTAAAAAACTTTTTTTTGTTATATGGGTCGTCTAATGATTTATAATTAAGAAAAAACGCCCTATAAAATATCAAGAATGTGGTTTTAGTGACACAGTGAAGTAGACGAAAATCTGAAGCCAGTTTTGCGTCTCGACGACTTATACCTTGAATTTATCACAAAATATAGAGAAGATATGTATTATATATTGCAAATAGCATTTATTTTTGATGAAGCACAATATACATTTAACCAGAGGTTATATTTAATTATAATAGTGGCAAAACATGACACAAAAAGAAGTCAGATACTATAAATAGGACGGATAAATAGACGATTTTCTAAATGACAAGATGACGAAAGAATAGAACAACTAATTGTGTCGTATTTTAGGAAGAAGTGAAAATAGGGTCAAATAGCATGATTTTTAAAAGAATGATTTAACAATCACATTAAAACTTAATTCATCAGCATATTCTACTATGAATTGAAATAAATATATTGTTTATACAATAAATAATATATGAAAAAATATTTCAAATAAGTTGCATAATGTATGTATTTCTGTTCGAAAGCACGGATGTTCGTGATGTATAGATTTTTTCCCACTCATTTGATCGTAAAAACGGAACATAGCGAGAATGATAAGCCAACCACTAGTATTGGCTCACCTTTATCCTTCCACCCCTACATTCTTTGAAAAATAAAAGTTTGACAAAACAACTGAGTTTCAAGCAGTTTTCGTCGAATAACTTTTGTTGAGAGTAATATGGTAATACTATACATGCTTCACACTAATAGTACGCGTACACCTAACCCGTCATCGTCCGAACTATGCTCGGCCGTGTCGTCCGATCGAAACAAACGTATGTAAAGAAATGAGAGCGCGTAGACCACTACAGATGGCATCGTACGATGACGGCTGTCTCTGACCGATCAATCGACGAATCCAAACATGTTGGGATTGATCGGCCGTCTGCCGGCTACTTTTGACAGAACATCAACTTCTACTAACTTCAGGTTGGTATTGTCGCGAGTCTGCCGCCTACTTTCGGTGTATTATGACAGAACATTTACCGGCCATTTATTTCGTATTTCGCATAATTTATTAGTGTTCTTCATATTAATGTGTGATTTTTATCAAGCCCTCAAAAAATAATTTTGAATCGTGGCGTTGTTTTTAGCTTAGTTTGTGAAATTTTTCGCCGTAATAATACATGACTCGCTTTAACGAACAATTACCACATAAGTTTTATCGTACATATCGTGTAGTTTTCTGTCAAATTCTTCTTGATTTTTATTTGAAAATGCATATCGAAACATTCTAGGCTGCACAGTACTACTGACTGCTACTAATTTCAGGTTGTACTCGGTCAAAACCGGTCGGCCGACAACGGTTGGAGTGAATGCACATAAACGGCCGACACTTTACGTCAGAATAGGTCCGACACGAAGTCGGCCGATGATTCGGTTTTGGTGTACGCGTACCGTAAGGGTGGACATTTATTAAGTACACTAAGAATTTGGATCATTCAAATTTTGTAGATTTTCAGTTGATTTTTCACTAACGGCCCTAGTTTTTCCTTTCGATATCTTTAGAGTGTAGACATTCAAGTGCATTGATGATCTTGAACTCATCAAGTTTACATATAGAAATATACAAAATTTGACATAGAAATTCTGTTACGTACATTTAGTATAAGTTTCTTATTTTAATACAAGCATTGTTTTTCATTGTTAAGCAAGTAAGTGACTTTGCGATTACCGTGCTTGAATTTTCCTCAATCTCCCGCCTACAAATCGAGCTTACCTTGCAGTTCGGCCCGTGTCGGACTTCAGCGCTGGTCGGACGAGCCAAATTGAGATGGAAATGGACCAGGGAGCGTGGGACTTGCCAACGCGATTGATGGGGCGGCCCTTCATCTCCTGGAATCTCGGGGGACGTCGGATCTCTTCACCACTCCTTGCCGCCTTTCAATACTGATCCTTGGCTTGCCACTGGATGGATAACTTGGTATTACCTCAGTCACTCAGCACTTCTTAGTGGCAAATAAAACCCGTTTAATCATTTACTATTGCTTAATATTTTATTTTATATTTACATATTACACGAACAGTGATTGAAATCTGTGTTAAATAAATTATTTTTATCGCAACGCTTAAAATTTAAAAAATATATATTGACACGACTGAGTCCCGAGCAGTTAGACGAGAGACAGAGAAATCCGTCTCTCCCCATAACGTCTCGGTTTGGTGTGACGCAGTCAGTCTGTGACAATTTTTAGGAATTAAATATGGGAACAATCAAATTCAATTAAACAACGCTCGTGAACAGTAAAAGGTGGAAATCCACCGGTTTATTTATAATCAAAAAGGGTTTACAGTAAATTTCGATAATTCGGCTAGCCACACAGGAGTGCGCTCTAAATACATGTTAATAAATTTGTCATTCGGCGTGAAGCTCGCGAGCCGAGCCTCCTAGCACCGAATGACAGTCGACTTGCAGACCGGGCCTTTCAGTAGGTCCTTCGCCTGGACTGAGGGTCCCTAGTATTACAGTATTTATGTTCCCTTACGGGGAGACATCTATGATTTGATATTTATAAGAGAGAGAAAAAAAACAACATTCAGCATACCATTTCCTTAAATCTAATTTTCGCACTCGGCGTTTTTCATAACAATTATTGAGTTAGTAGTGGGCAAATTTTATTGAGTCTTGTTTTTGAAGTTAAGATCTGCACACTCACTACGCGTGTACAGATCTGCTTAAAATTAATCCCTACGCTATTCTTATGAGTTAATATGGCCGTCAAGCCGTACCATATATCTAACTTAGGGGTGCAGAACAAAATTAATATTTAACTAGCACCGTCACAGTCCTCATGACTAATGATTGTTTGGATTTATTCTTAATCAGTATGTACGCTAAGTCGTGTCATACATTTAATTCAATTGATAATATCCGGTGAAAATTTACATACAAAGTTATGATTTCTTAGTTTAACGATTCTAATTCAATTCTTATTGGATTTGCTAATACGACTTCGCAACGATTTGCGGGACTCCCACAGCAAGGAACCGAGGTCTGTTCGTGAGGAGGATTTCCATATCCGCCCTCCCTTACTGTGTGCGTTCACTTCCAGTGACCGCAAGCCGTTTAGGCCGGAGCACATTTTTTCGACGGCACTCTGAATACGAGTCCGTCCAACCGCCCGTTGGTCAATCGCATTAGCTAAATCTCCTATGCAGTTACTTACACTACGTGTTTAGATTTGTTCGAGTATTAGGGAGGGTTGGCGGAGACCAGACCTCCGTCCGAGGTCGGCTCCAGGCACGGTGTCAGACCGCTTGAAGGCGTCGCTATCGAGTGACGTAATCCAACTGGACGAATTGGATTTTAGGTTTTTCTATTGAGTGTCTGCCGAAACTTCGACAGACATGGGTCCCAGACAAGTGCGTTTGTCTAGGCGGGCTATCTGCCCCCGGAATTACACGTCCACCGCGCCGTATCACTCGGATTCCCGTGAATCCGCAATGATATTGCCTCCCTAGTACTCAATACAAAAAACACCCTCCGACGTCGACCTAGCTAAAATTAAACTAGTGCGAGGCCGGCGAAACCTGAGACCCTTTTTCGCACAAGTCCTCGGGGCTGTCTGATCCTTTGTTACTTAGCTCCGCCGACCTTGCATCGTGAATCTATGGAAGGCGTGATGACAGCTCTTCCTGACGTCTCGAGACTAAGTGTCCCGCAGACTTGACCCCGCGACCTCTCAATGTTAACAAGTGACAAAATTTTGTCTGATATTACGTTATATTTAAAAATGACTCGAATTATCACACCTCCCATAGTTCACCCTTATTACTAACATTTGCCGTTATGACGGCGGTGATCGACGATTATCGATGACAGATTACACAGGAAAACAAAATACACAATCAATTTAGAAACAAGAAAATACCTAACATAAAATAAACATACAATTTTATACAAGTCCTCAGCGTCGCTTGGTGTCGTTTGCTATTCGTGTTATTCAGATACTTTCGCCCTCAGATAGGCATACATTATTGATTTTACAATTATCATCATTAGGTGACGGACCTTTCTTTTTCTATTGCAACTCAGGGTAGCTAATTATCGATGCGTGGGGCCCGCGACGCACCGCGGCACGAACGCACGTAGTTTCGCTCGGCCGGGGTACTGCGCCCAATGAAGCGGCCCATTTGCCTAATAATTCGTAGTTGATTACGCTTCCCTAATGCGAAGTAGTTTCGACGTCGCCAAGAAATTAAGCCGTGACCATATCTAAGGGTGTTTTTATCCATCCCTATCCTCTGGCGACGGAGTTGGAAACTAAACTCAAACTAATTGAGATGTTGCAAAACAAAAGTGAGTATCGCATCGTTTTTGCGAATTCTAGTTATACCCGTGGTCTCGTCACCGCATTGAAACAAACATACTAAAATTCAGGCCTTGCCAATATAGTTAAATATTGAAACAAACAAAAATTCAGACCTTGCAATATCATTACATATTGAAACAAACAAAACAATTCAGATCTTGCAAATATAATTAAATATTGCAACAAACAAAATTCAGACCTTGCAAATAGAATTGAATATTGAAACAAACATAAAAAAAATCGGACTTTGCAAATATAATTAAATATTGAAACAAACATAAAAAAAATCGGCCTTTGCAAATATAATTAAATATTGAAACAAACATAAAAAAAATCGGACTTTGCAAATATAATTAAATATTGAAACAAACATAAAAAAAATCGGACTTTGCAAATATAATTAAATATTGAAACAAACATAAAAAAACATCGGACTTTGCAAATATAATTAAATATTGAAACAAACAAAAAAAAATCGGACCTTGCGAATATAATCAAATATTGACTTTTTCAACGATTCCTATCCTTAGTGTTTTGCAACCGAAGTGATAACACACATGAAATTCAGACATGGTCGCAAGATTAATACTGACTTTTCCACACTATCGTTAAGCCTATTTTGTGCACTCGAATTGAAAACAAACATAAAATTTTGACATGGAAAGAATTGAATATCGATTTCGTTAATCATGGTTACATCTCTTGGTTTGTAAGCGAATTGAACACAAACATAAAATTTAGATATGAAAAAAAATGGAATATTGATTTCTCGATTCGAAACCAACCAAAAGAAAATTCAGACATAGTAATAAAAGTAAATATCGACTCTTTGCAAATCGTGATTATGCTGGTTGTCTTGTAACTGACTTGAAACCAACCACAAGAAAGATTTAGACGGCGCAAACAGAGATTAATTATTGCACAATCGTAGAATAATTTATTATTCCTGGTTTCTGGTGCGGACTTGAAAACAAACGTGAAACGCTTAGGCGTTGCAAAAAAGATTATTTATTGGACCATCGTAAAATATTTTATTATTCCCGTTGGCCGATACTGAATTGAGAACAAACGGAAAACGCTTCGGCGTTGCAAAAACAAGATTAATTACTGAATCATCGCAATACATTTTATTATTCCCGTTGGCCGATACTGAATTGAGAACAAACGTAAAACGCTTCGGCGTTGCAAAAACAAGATTAATTATTATTATATATTTCACGATTTTCCGAAGACCAAGCGCCGCTGAGTGTTACACTGGACCGAACGGAGAGCATCCTCCGTGCGAAGTCGGTCGACAAAATATTCACAGTATACAGTTAGACAGGGTACAACACACAATAAAATAAGACAATGAATTTAAATCAAAATTAGCGTTCCCGTACTCTCCTCCGGCCGCTGTTACCGCCATTTCGAACAAGAAGTGACACACGATTTTACTAGGCTGTGTTTAGAAGAAACAACATTTAATACATGAAGGGGTCCTGTCGACACTTAATAAAGTGCGGCTAGGAGCAAAGATTTGACCGCGATTTTACACGCGTCTTTATTTCGATTCTCAGTGTCGAGATCGGGCAGGAAGCTACAGTTCTGGCCGCGGACCTTAGGTTAAAGAGTATTGACTCAGAAACAATAGGCCGCGACATATTTATGCAACGTATAATAGTAGACGAACCTTTGGAAGTTCTCAGGAACCGGAGACAGCTTATCAGGAACAATTTCGGCAAAAACGGCTGGCGGCAAGCGATAACACAAGGAGGTAGCACAGAATTCAGCTCAGCTTTGCACAATGTTAACTATTCGAATTAATTGGTCAAGCTGAGAGAATTTCTGGCTGGTTTTTATTAAAGATGTCGCGGCGGATAATATCGGCGGAAGAGAGCACGGGAGCAGAGTAACGCGTAGAAGTCGGTGAAGATTTGGTAACTTTTGCAAAACTGACCTGCCTTTTTGTAAAGGTTTTGGTCCAGCTGCGTCCTCGGCCGGGGTCAAAAAAAACGGTTGACCCGAGCAAATCTGCTAACCTCAGCATCTGCGTCTCACGCCGATTGGCTAAGATGCTGACCTCCCGTGGCTCTGCCGAAATATCTCAAGATGGCGGCAACTGAGATTTTTCTAGAACAACGATTCCGCTGAGCGAAAATCGTCTCTAGTGATCTTAATATGACAGATAGAAAATCAGAAAAATCCCTGTCGTGTCAGAATCAGTTTTCCGCGAAATATTGCTCTTACAAGCGATCTCATAACTCGTTGCTGAAGCGAGTTATGAGAAAAAGAAGAAAAATTTTCCACCTGAGCGAGTCAGGTGTACCGGTTAATCAAAGCGGCGAAGTCATCGTCCGCGAAAAAGTAATTACTGAATTGAGTCTGATTTTTATAAAAGCCTCAAATCGATTTAAGTGCAAATTTATGCTAAATATTTTCTATGGTGAATGTTCCTGAAGGGATTTGGCTGAAAATTCGAAGGAACGTCCGCGATAGCCGTTCGCTTCCATGAAACTAAAATTTCCCACCTTCCCCTCGTGTGTTCGCGCTTCATATCATATCGAAATTTTGATTGACCGCGGTGGAGGGGAGGCCGCCTGCGATCGCACGTATGACCACGCGAACCGCCACGATTGGTCGGACGGGGCGGGGCTTATTTTAGTATCGAACGGCAAACGCTACGCGCCGAACGCGTTTCGAAATTTTGTCTTGCCAAAATGTATGGGGAAATCACAGTTTATTGAATTACTAATAAACCTGTTATCCGATTGCAATTTAATTTACAACACCGTTTCGGACCATCGTCCTTTACGGCTCGAAAAAAATTCGGCGCCGAAGCTCGGCTTGGGCGCCGGTTCCGCACGATTTTAATTGGCGCAGGTGAGGGCTTGATGGAGTCCAAACCGCGAACATGATTTTAATATTAGTTTATGCAGTGCATACTAGGACATGGCTAGTGTCGTAAAAACAAAAATTCTCAAACGAATTTTGTCCCTGACGACCCTGGTCGAGGTCGCCGCGGGATTCATTTGTTCGATCGCAATTGGAAATTGCGTCGATAGAATTCAGCGAAATTTCTCCAGGGGCTAGAACGGCCTATGCTAGGTGTACCTGTAAATTATGGGGAGCCTCCGTTGAGGAGGAGGAAAACGGCAAGCGTTTCCATTTCCCTCTCTCGCCGCGCTCGACCGCTATTTCGGTCGAGCACCGCTCGCGAGCGAGAGACGGTATTTCTATTTGGCTCTGTGCTCCCACGTACTCACTTACAAAGCAGTGGGTTTGTCTTTGCACTCAATAATCCGCGGCAAGGCCCGCGGATTGCTAAATTCCTAATATTTGCCTACATTGGCGACTTTGTCCATTTGACCTTGAATAATCGAAAAATGATGTGATTAGTCTTTCTCTCTTCCTCATTATACCTATCAAGCTTTGCTAACAACCGTATAAGGAAATGCAAGTACAAATCATGCCAAAGGACCGTATCGTATCAATCCCCCTTACTTCCTATGGCGTGATTTACACTTATGCTTTTGCAGTTGTTAGCATTGCTAGAAAAAAAAATATCGCCTTAGTTATAATGAGAAATCGAGGTGCGGGCGGGCTGATCCAGTCTAACCCCGCCGCGCGAGAATGCGTTGACCCGCGAGAATTTATTGCGTCAGACGCCTCGGCGCCAGTGGCCGAGGCCGGGTCAAATTGGACAAATTCACGACATTTGATTCTAAGTTTCTCACTGGAAACGCAACAAGTTTACAAAAGTGCTCTACTTTATCTGTAGGCCAAAAGTTCATACATGGGTAAAAAAATTATTTGTGTGTGCTGACTCCTGTCTTGTGTATTTACAATTTTATTAAGAGAGGAGGGTTCTCCTCCCTCTCTGACGAGCCTCCGTGAGGTTCGATAGTCATTCGTAAAAAGAATTAGTTATTCCCCAACACTTGTCTGTTCGAGACCAAATCTATAATTTATTCTATTTTCAAAAAAAACAAATCTTACGTTAATTAATTTCTCCCCCCCTTTTCTCTTTCGCTCCTTGAAGCGGGAAAACATGACAAATACGAAACACAAAAGAATTCCGCCATACTGACTGTTGCTGTTAGTGACACCAGGAAGGTTAAACTATAAAATTTTCTCTATGCCTTTTGCAAAACAAATGGAATTATTATCATTTACCTTTCTGTTTTTTTTTTTAAAAAGTTTAAGGTTTTTGCAAAGAAAATAAAATTATTACTTTTTCCAAATTAATCCGCCTGACATAGCTTGCAGACGCTATCGGGGCAGAACCAAAATTCACCATCATTCGAAAACAAACTCTTTCGTTATTAACAGGAAAAATTAACCATGTTACAAGTACTCCATGACTCTGTTATATGCGAGAAAGAAAAACTCAATATCCTTTAGATAGTCATTTGATGTTGTGCAAGATAAAATAAACATACTAAAACTTAATTGACATTGTCTATTTTTAAAAATTACAAAAATTGAAAAAAAATGAATTATGTCTTGTGTACAGGAGTTGACTGCGTTTACTTTAAGTTCAATATTTTTACTCTACTTGAATTTATTGATTAGCCTTGAAGAGGGATTAGCGAAGGTACTATACTTGGTGATGTTTCTGGGCGTCTTCATCGGCGCGAGGGGTGGAGGTGGTCCTCTTCATCTACTTGGTCTGGTCCTAGCGGGCCGGGGCGTCGGCAGCTTCCTCTTCTGGCAAGGGTGCTTCCTCAGTTCTCCGTCGCGGCGGTGTCTGCCCGAGGGGAAGTGGTTCGGCGTAGGGCGTCGGCACGGGGCGGATTTGGTTGGTGTGCGCCTTGATCGGCTTGCCTCGTCTGTCCACCCAGTACACGTTCATGCCCACCCTTGTAATTATCTTGTACGGCCCCTCCCATCTGGGAGCCAAGTTGGGGATGATGCCAGTCCTCACCCCTGGCTTCGTGAAGCCCCTCAAGTAGATCCGCTGCCCGGCTGAGAACTGCTCAGGCGGGGCGGCTTGGGCGGCGCGCGCATTTGTGCGCCCGCTGTACTCCTCCTGATGGCGTAACATGGCAGCATCTTGTTCGTCTCTCTCCAGCGCCTCTGTGCGTGCGGGCGGCATATCCAGTTGTGCCCGCCATTCGCCAGGCCTTGGCAGTTCATAGCCCATCACCGCTTGACTGGGTGTGAGGCCGGTGGCGGCATTCTGACGGCAGCGCAACGCAAACAGTGTGCGCGGTAACGTTTCGCACCACTGTGCGTGCGCGCCCGGTTCAAGTTGAATTCTCATAGCTTTCTTTATTTCCTGGTTTCTTCTCTCCGTAGGATTAGCACGGGGGTGGTAGGGTGGCGTCGTCCAATGAAGGCATCCCCATGCTTCAAGGGTTGACACCCATCTCTCATGCAAGAACTGCGTACCATTATCGGTAAGCAGCGCTCGCGGGTATCCAAATCTGTGGAACACTTCTTGTTCCAACAGAGGCAGGAAGGTCGCCACTAACGAGTTCCGCATGGCGAAAGCTTCGGTCCATCGCGAGAACAAGTCAGTGACGACAAAAATGTATTTATTCCCTCGTCGGCTCGCCGGGTACGGACCCATGAAGTCGAGGGCCAGTACCTCGAACGGCCGTGTCGCTTCTGTGTGCGACGTCATATGCGCCGGTCTCTGCAGCGCTCCTCGCTTTCGTGTAGCGCATATACGACAGGCGCGCACATACGCCTTCACGTCATTTCTGCGCGCGCGCCAGAAATAGAGCCGTTGTATGGCCCGATTCGTTTCCGCGGCTCCAGGGTGGCCGGCTAAGGGGTCGTCGTGATAGGCGGCGACGACTTCCTTCCTCAAGTGGAAGGGCACCACAGTCAGCAGCCTTCCGCTGCTCTCCCTATGACACAACAGTCCGTCGTGAACGATATTACTTGGGTGCGGCTGATGCATCGTCGGCGTCCTTATCGCCGTGATTGTTTGCTGCGTATCTGGATCGGCGCGTTGCGCGGCTTTCACGGCGTCGTGTAACGTTGCCAGTTCTAATAGTAGCGCCACTGGCTTCCGGTGACTCGGTACCAGCATTCGGTCGTCGTGCTCCTCGATGGCAGGCGCCGTGGCGTCTGGATTTCTCGACAGTACATCCGGAAGTTGATTCAGTTTGCCAGCGCAGTGTTGTATATCGAACTGGTGTTCGGATAACATTATCGCCCACCGTGTCAGCTTTGCGCGCTCATCCTTTGCGCTGTGTAGCCACGTCAGTGCTCGGTTGTCGGTAATCAGAGTGAAGGGACGATCCTCGACGTATGCTCGATACTTCTTGATTGCCCAGACGGCGGCGAGGGCTTCTTGTTCATTCGAATGATAGCGCCGTTCCGTTTCGGAAAGGCGCGCGCTCGCATACGAGATTATATCTCTACCGCCGTCGGGGCGCGCATGAAAGAGTACCGCCGCGACGCCGTGTCCGCTTGCGTCGGTCTGCAGAGTGAATCTTCGAGAGAAGTCCGGTCTGGCGAGTTGCAGTGGCTTTCGCATTGCCGCCTTTACGGCTTGCATAGCCGCGTTTGCTTGCGGCGTCCATTTGAAGTTGATATTTGTCCGCAATAAATCGGTGAGCGGCGCGGCAATGTCTGCGAAGCGCGGCACATACTCGCGCAGCCAGTTGCACAATCCGAGAAACTCCCGCAGTTCCTTTCGCGTCTTCGGAGTGGCGGCCTCTTCTACTCCGCGCAGGTGAACCGGCTGAGGAATGTTTCCTCCGGCTGTCACCTGGTGTCCCAAGTATTCCACGCTGTCCCTCCCGATCTGGCATTTTGATACCGATATCCGTAACGAATGTAACTGCAGCCGTTCAAATACTTTGCGCAAGTCGCGCAGGTGATCGTTCCAATTCTCGCTGTATACGATGATGTCGTCCAAGTAGACTAGGCAACACCGCGGGATGAGCCCCACCAACACCTCCTGACTCATCAGTCTTTGGAAAGTGCCGGGTGCGCCTTTCAGTCCGAACGGCATCACCGTAAACTGGTAGCATCCTCCGTCGGGCGTGTTGAAAGCAGTCAGGGCTTTCGTGTGCGGATGTAGAGGCACCTGCCAGTATCCGGCTTTCAAGTCCAGAGAGCTGAAGATTGTGGCAGGTCCGAGCTCCTTCAACGTTTCCTGTATCCGTGGCAAGTGCGTTGCTTCGTCGATCGTGACAGCGTTCAGCTTCCTGTAGTCGACGCAGAAGCGCGGCTTCCCGTCTTTTTTCTTTACGATGACTACAGGTGAGCTGTATGGCGATCGACTCGGTTCCACCACACCGTCCGCCAGCATTTGTTGCACCTCCTCGCGTATCATTTGTTTGGTAGTGTCTGACTGGCGATGGGGTCCAACTCGGAACGGCGTGTGATCCGATAGTCGCACTTCGTGCATAGCCGAGCCGCATCTCGGTCCCGTTGCTGCGAAGAGACTTCCGTAATCTCGCATCAATTGCGTGATCGCTTTCCGGGCGTCTTCCGGAATGTCATCGGTGAGCGCCGGTAGATCGGGGACCTCGATCGGCGTCGGAGGGATGAGTGTTATACAATGCGCTGTATATCGCGCCTCCCGGCCGTGATGTAGGCACCGTCGTTTGAAGTCTAGACTGGCCTCCTCCTGTTCCAGCCAGTCTAGACCGAGAATCATCTCGATTCCTAACCCGCTGATGATGAGGGCGGAGGCGACGAATGGGGCCTCCTGTATTTTCCCCTTTAGGAGGGCGTGTCCGTACGTGGGCACGGATCGTCCTCCCACTCCCTTTAATTCGGCCTCCGGTGTCCTCTGTGAATCGCGCCTCACGAGGCTCGCGTCGACAAGCGTGTGTGTTGCACCACTGTCGATGATGGCCTCGCAGCTGATTCCTCCGTCCTCGAGGAACACCTGGATCCTCAGCAGGCGGCTTGTCGGGCTGGATTCTCCGGCGGCGTCGTATCGTCTGGCGGTGGCGGCCATCCCTTCCCTATAACACACGTTTGATGCTCGTTTGAATACTCGTTCCATTTTTGTCAGGTCGTTTTTTCACACAACAAAAAAATATCGATTGATTCGCACACTTTCGGCCCTCCCTGTACTTAGTTTGATTGCTTCTTTCTGCCTTGATAAAATAGCGCGCACTCTCTTCTTAATACAAATGAATTTAAATTAGTAATGTTTTTTTTTCTGAGTTGATTTTTCTTCGGTGTGCCGCTTTATGTATTTACCACAAAATATTTATAAACGTAAAAAAAATTAAAATTATTCAAAAAAACACTGAAACTTTTACACTCTGTTCATTGTTCGTAAGTTATCTCACTTATGCTAGTTATTGTATTTCATTTGTTATCTCTTCACTGTTAGTCACTGTTGTTCACTTATATTTCGTAACACTTAATTAAATATACTACACTTAGTAATTATGTCGCTTAATGATATTATGGCACTTAATTAAATTGTTTTCTCCTCCCATCTTCGATTATAACACGATTGGGCTCGGATTTATCGTTGAGGCATGATTCTAAATTATTCAAAATTCTCTTTGTTTGAAGTTATCGTTGGTTCCCGAGCCCATTTATATTTATTTACATTGTTCTTTAAAAATTATTTTGATTGGTTTCTTATTCAACACTTAACTAATACAGTTCTCCTTTCCTCGATGATAACATGTTTGGGGCTCGGATTCATGTTTGTGGCACGCGTCTAAGTTATTAAAAGTTTTTTTCGAAGTTAATATTTGTTCCCGAGCCCACTTAGATTTATTTACACTTATGAAATACTTATAAAAAAAAATCGTTTTTTTTCTTGTTTCGGATCGGGTTTTTTTTCTTGCATACGTTTTTCCCGTTTATTTTCTCGTCATTTACAGTTGATAATAAAAAAAATATTCTGCCCATTTTCTTCTCGTTTACTTGTGTTTTTTCGTTAATTAATTAATTCCGCCGTTGCCTACGTTGGCATTCCGCCTCCCTGTGGGGGCCTCCGCACGACCAACAGCGGAGAGGGCCGTTTTCCCTCCTCGGAGGGCCGTGAGCACCGTATTGCTGAGGCCTCCGCTCTTCTTTCCGCTGCCGGTTATCATACCTCGGTTTTGCGTCGTGGTGATGGGGAGACTTGGGTAGGGGAGGTGGAGGGACATTGTACGATTGTTGAGGAGGGTTACAGGTGTGCTGACACTGATGATTGCACGTGCCGTTTCCTGCGCGGTCGGTGTTTGTTACGTTTTGATTCCGTCTTGTCGTCTGAATCGGTTTTTGTATTGGCGCCTTTTCTCGTCTCTGGCGCAATTCCATTTCTCGCACCGCATCGACCAACTCATCGAGCGTTGTCCAACGCAGTCTATCGGTTCTCTCCTGATCCCTGGGCGTCATCAGACCCTGGATCATCCTCGCCAGTTCCAGTGGATCGGCCGGTGCAGTGCAGATTCTCGCGATAGCCCTCTTTTTTTCTAAAAATTCGTATGCGTCCTCATCCTCCTCTTGGAGGACACTTTTTACCTCGTATTCTAACCGCAGTTTTCGCCCTACGCTATCGTAATTGCGTTGCATCGCAAACGTAAAACGCTCCCAAGACGTCGGTTTGACTGGCAGACTTTGCCACCAACTCAACGCTTCGCCGTGAAAAGCCGTGGCGGCTTTCGTGGCCCGGTCCTCCACGTCTGTGTCGGCCGCAGCGAAAAATTTCTCGCAACGTGCGATAAAGCGCGCCGTGTCCGCTTCCGGACCTCCGTGGAACGAGATCGAGAACACCGGCGGGTGTCCCGATCTCGGTCTCTCCTCTCGTCGCATCGGCGCTGGCAGCTCATCCACCAGAGTCGTCGGAGTCCGGGGCTCCGTCTCTTCCGGGAAGATTTGTCCGTTTTCGAACATTTCCGATACGGGCGATTCGCCTCCCTGAAACCCCGGTCGCAAGTTTAATTGGGCGCCAGTCGTGGTATCGTCCACGACAACGGATCGCGAGCGCGTCACTCTCGACATATTCCCGCTCTGTCTGAAAGAGTGATTTTTCTAAATTAGCATTGGCGGAGGCACGAAACTCATCCTCTCAGGGTCGTCGGTGACGATTTATTTTGTTTCCAATCATTCATCTCCGCATACTTTACTGATGTTAATTCTCATGAGTCTAATCCGACTAATCGTTGTTTATTCGACGTCGCTCAGTTCCTCGGTGATCAGTCGATTCACGTCGCATCGTTCGAATAACAATTTTCGGGCGGACTGCGCCCGGTCGATTTTCTATGTGCTTTCCGGGGTCGATTTTATTCGACCACCGGTCAGTCGGCGCATGACTCTAATTATGAATTTACATTTATTTTTAACATAAAGTCTACGTTACTTGATCTGCGCTTTGATCATATGAAATCAGGAATTTAAATCGGCCCTTTTCGTTGGGGGCCAAATGACACGACTGAGTCCCGAGCAGTTAGACGAGAGACAGAGAAATCCGTCTCTCCCCATAACGTCTCGGTTTGGTGTGACGCAGTCAGTCTGTGACAATTTTTAGGAATTAAATATGGGAACAATCAAATTCAATTAAACAACGCTCGTGAACAGTAAAAGGTGGAAATCCACCGGTTTATTTATAATCAAAAAGGGTTTACAGTAAATTTCGATAATTCGGCTAGCCACACAGGAGTGCGCTCTAAATACATGTTAATAAATTTGTCATTCGGCGTGAAGCTCGCGAGCCGAGCCTCCTAGCACCGAATGACAGTCGACTTGCAGACCGGGCCTTTCAGTAGGTCCTTCGCCTGGACTGAGGGTCCCTAGTATTACAGTATTTATGTTCCCTTACGGGGAGACATCTATGATTTGATATTTATAAGAGAGAGAAAAAAAACAACATTCAGCATACCATTTCCTTAAATCTAATTTTCGCACTCGGCGTTTTTCATAACAATTATTGAGTTAGTAGTGGGCAAATTTTATTGAGTCTTGTTTTTGAAGTTAAGATCTGCACACTCACTACGCGTGTACAGATCTGCTTAAAATTAATCCCTACGCTATTCTTATGAGTTAATATGGCCGTCAAGCCGTACCATATATCTAACTTAGGGGTGCAGAACAAAATTAATATTTAACTAGCACCGTCACAGTCCTCATGACTAATGATTGTTTGGATTTATTCTTAATCAGTATGTACGCTAAGTCGTGTCATACATTTAATTCAATTGATAATATCCGGTGAAAATTTACATACAAAGTTATGATTTCTTAGTTTAACGATTCTAATTCAATTCTTATTGGATTTGCTAATACGACTTCGCAACGATTTGCGGGACTCCCACAGCAAGGAACCGAGGTCTGTTCGTGAGGAGGATTTCCATATCCGCCTTCCCTTACTGTGTGCGTTCACTTCCAGTGACCGCAAGCCGTTTAGGCCGGAGCACATTTTTTCGACGGCACTCTGAATACGAGTCCGTCCAACCGCCCGTTGGTCAATCGCATTAGCTAAATCTCCTATGCAGTTACTTACACTACGTGTTTAGATTTGTTCGAGTATTAGGGAGGGTTGGCGGAGACCAGACCTCCGTCCGAGGTCGGCTCCAGGCACGGTGTCAGACCGCTTGAAGGCGTCGCTATCGAGTGACGTAATCCAACTGGACGAATTGGATTTTAGGTTTTTCTATTGAGTGTCTGCCGAAACTTCGACAGACATGGGTCCCAGACAAGTGCGTTTGTCTAGGCGGGCTATCTGCCCCCGGAATTACACGTCCACCGCGCCGTATCACTCGGATTCCCGTGAATCCGCAATGATATTGCCTCCCTAGTACTCAATACAAAAAACACCCTCCGACGTCGACCTAGCTAAAATTAAACTAGTGCGAGGCCGGCGAAACCTGAGACCCTTTTTCGCACAAGTCCTCGGGGCTGTCTGATCCTTTGTTACTTAGCTCCGCCGACCTTGCATCGTGAATCTATGGAAGGCGTGATGACAGCTCTTCCTGACGTCTCGAGACTAAGTGTCCCGCAGACTTGACCCCGCGACCTCTCAATGTTAACAAGTGACAAAATTTTGTCTGATATTACGTTATATTTAAAAATGACTCGAATTATCACACCTCCCATAGTTCACCCTTATTACTAACATTTGCCGTTATGACGGCGGTGATCGACGATTATCGATGACAGATTACACAGGAAAACAAAATACACAATCAATTTAGAAACAAGAAAATACCTAACATAAAATAAACATACAATTTTATACAAGTCCTCAGCGTCGCTTGGTGTCGTTTGCTATTCGTGTTATTCAGATACTTTCGCCCTCAGATAGGCATACATTATTGATTTTACAATTATCATCATTAGGTGACGGACCTTTCTTTTTCTATTGCAACTCAGGGTAGCTAATTATCGATGCGTGGGGCCCGCGACGCACCGCGGCGCGAACGCACGTAGTTTCGCTCGGCCGGGGTACTGCGCCCAATGAAGCGGCCCATTTGCCTAATAATTCGTAGTTGATTACGCTTCCCTAATGCGAAGTAGTTTCGACGTCGCCAAGAAATTAAGCCGTGACCATATCTAAGGGTGTTTTTATCCATCCCTATCCTCTGGCGACGGAGTTGGAAACTAAACTCAAACTAATTGAGATGTTGCAAAACAAAAGTGAGTATCGCATCGTTTTTGCGAATTCTAGTTATACCCGTGGTCTCGTCACCGCATTGAAACAAACATAATAAAATTCAGGCCTTGCCAATATAGTTAAATATTGAAACAAACAAAAATTCAGACCTTGCAATATCAATACATATTGAAACAAACAAAACAATTCAGATCTTGCAAATATAATTAAATATTGCAACAAACAAAATTCAGACCTTGCAAATAGAATTGAATATTGAAACAAACATAAAAAAAATCGGACTTTGCAAATATAATTAAATATTGAAACAAACATAAAAAAAATCGGCCTTTGCAAATATAATTAAATATTGAAACAAACATAAAAAAAATCGGACTTTGCAAATATAATTAAATATTGAAACAAACATAAAAAAAATCGGACTTTGCAAATATAATTAAATATTGAAACAAACATAAAAAAACATCGGACTTTGCAAATATAATTAAATATTGAAACAAACAAAAAAAAATCGGACCTTGCGAATATAATCAAATATTGACTTTTTCAACGATTCCTATCCTTAGTGTTTTGCAACCGAAGTGATAACACACATGAAATTCAGACATGGTCGCAAGATTAATACTGACTTTTCCACACTATCGTTAAGCCTATTTTGTGCACTCGAATTGAAAACAAACATAAAATTTTGACATGGAAAGAATTGAATATCGATTTCGTTAATCATGGTTACATCTCTTGGTTTGTAAGCGAATTGAACACAAACATAAAATTTAGATATGAAAAAAAATGGAATATTGATTTCTCGATTCGAAACCAACCAAAAGAAAATTCAGACATAGTAATAAAAGTAAATATCGACTCTTTGCAAATCGTGATTATGCTGGTTGTCTTGTAACTGACTTGAAACCAACCACAAGAAAGATTTAGACGGCGCAAACAGAGATTAATTATTGCACAATCGTAGAATAATTTATTATTCCTGGTTTCTGGTGCGGACTTGAAAACAAACGTGAAACGCTTAGGCGTTGCAAAAAAGATTATTTATTGGACCATCGTAAAATATTTTATTATTCCCGTTGGCCGATACTGAATTGAGAACAAACGGAAAACGCTTCGGCGTTGCAAAAACAAGATTAATTACTGAATCATCGCAATACATTTTATTATTCCCGTTGGCCGATACTGAATTGAGAACAAACGTAAAACGCTTCGGCGTTGCAAAAACAAGATTAATTATTATTATATATTTCACGATTTTCCGAAGACCAAGCGCCGCTGAGTGTTACACTGGACCGAACGGAGAGCATCCTCCGTGCGAAGTCGGTCGACAAAATATTCACAGTATACAGTTAGACAGGGTACAACACACAATAAAATAAGACAATGAATTTAAATCAAAATTAGCGTTCCCGTACTCTCCTCCGGCCGCTGTTACCGCCATTTCGAACAAGAAGTGACACACGATTTTACTAGGCTGTGTTTAGAAGAAACAACATTTAATACATGAAGGGGTCCTGTCGACACTTAATAAAGTGCGGCTAGGAGCAAAGATTTGACCGCGATTTTACACGCGTCTTTATTTCGATTCTCAGTGTCGAGATCGGGCAGGAAGCTACAGTTCTGGCCGCGGACCTTAGGTTAAAGAGTATTGACTCAGAAACAATAGGCCGCGACATATTTATGCAACGTATAATAGTAGACGAACCTTTGGAAGTTCTCAGGAACCGGAGACAGCTTATCAGGAACAATTTCGGCAAAAACGGCTGGCGGCAAGCGATAACACAAGGAGGTAGCACAGAATTCAGCTCAGCTTTGCACAATGTTAACTATTCGAATTAATTGGTCAAGCTGAGAGAATTTCTGGCTGGTTTTTATTAAAGATGTCGCGGCGGATAATATCGGCGGAAGAGAGCACGGGAGCAGAGTAACGCGTAGAAGTCGGTGAAGATTTGGTAACTTTTGCAAAACTGACCTGCCTTTTTGTAAAGGTTTTGGTCCAGCTGCGTCCTCGGCCGGGGTCAAAAAAAACGGTTGACCCGAGCAAATCTGCTAACCTCAGCATCTGCGTCTCACGCCGATTGGCTAAGATGCTGACCTCCCGTGGCTCTGCCGAAATATCTCAAGATGGCGGCAACTGAGATTTTTCTAGAACAACGATTCCGCTGAGCGAAAATCGTCTCTAGTGATCTTAATATGACAGATAGAAAATCAGAAAAATCCCTGTCGTGTCAGAATCAGTTTTCCGCGAAATATTGCTCTTACAAGCGATCTCATAACTCGTTGCTGAAGCGAGTTATGAGAAAAAGAAGAAAAATTTTCCACCTGAGCGAGTCAGGTGTACCGGTTAATCAAAGCGGCGAAGTCATCGTCCGCGAAAAAGTAATTACTGAATTGAGTCTGATTTTTATAAAAGCCTCAAATCGATTTAAGTGCAAATTTATGCTAAATATTTTCTATGGTGAATGTTCCTGAAGGGATTTGGCTGAAAATTCGAAGGAACGTCCGCGATAGCCGTTCGCTTCCATGAAACTAAAATTTCCCACCTTCCCCTCGTGTGTTCGCGCTTCATATCATATCGAAATTTTGATTGACCGCGGTGGAGGGGAGGCCGCCTGCGATCGCACGTATGACCACGCGAACCGCCACGATTGGTCGGACGGGGCGGGGCTTATTTTAGTATCGAACGGCAAACGCTACGCGCCGAACGCGTTTCGAAATTTTGTCTTGCCAAAATGTATGGGGAAATCACAGTTTATTGAATTACTAATAAACCTGTTATCCGATTGCAATTTAATTTACAACACCGTTTCGGACCATCGTCCTTTACGGCTCGAAAAAAATTCGGCGCCGAAGCTCGGCTTGGGCGCCGGTTCCGCACGATTTTAATTGGCGCAGGTGAGGGCTTGATGGAGTCCAAACCGCGAACATGATTTTAATATTAGTTTATGCAGTGCATACTAGGACATGGCTAGTGTCGTAAAAACAAAAATTCTCAAACGAATTTTGTCCCTGACGACCCTGGTCGAGGTCGCCGCGGGATTCATTTGTTCGATCGCAATTGGAAATTGCGTCGATAGAATTCAGCGAAATTTCTCCAGGGGCTAGAACGGCCTATGCTAGGTGTACCTGTAAATTATGGGGAGCCTCCGTTGAGGAGGAGGAAAACGGCAAGCGTTTCCATTTCCCTCTCTCGCCGCGCTCGACCGCTATTTCGGTCGAGCACCGCTCGCGAGCGAGAGACGGTATTTCTATTTGGCTCTGTGCTCCCACGTACTCACTTACAAAGCAGTGGGTTTGTCTTTGCACTCAATAATCCGCGGCAAGGCCCGCGGATTGCTAAATTCCTAATATTTGCTTACATTGGCGACTTTGTCCATTTGACCTTGAATAATCGAAAAATGATGTGATTAGTCTTTCTCTCTTCCTCATTATACCTATCAAGCTTTGCTAACAACCGTATAAGGAAATGCAAGTACAAATCATGCCAAAGGACCGTATCGTATCAATATATTGTCAAAAAATGTTATCACGAAAAATAATTTATCTATGAATTCTTTTATATTTAAGGCATTTTAACTTATTTTCTTTTAAAACATTTTTTTAGAACATATGAGCCTTCTAGAGGTGAAGGTAACCAACTAGTAAAATGGTAAAAAACCTTGGAATTTTAAGTACAATCATGTCTTTACTTTTTGTTTTGGTGGATAGCATATTTTTATTTTACGGAGATAACACTATTGTAATGTGACGTTACTTCACTTTTACGATACTTGACGTGACGTGTAATGTGACGTGTAGAATATTACAACGCATCTTACTTTCTTTGTTCTAAGATACCATTTAGCTCACTTCACATCTAATGGTCCTAATTACGTTTTTGAATTGCTTGACACTTTATATTCTTTTACCTTTATTGTGACCAGAAAACATGTGTTGTATAATATTTTTGTAAATACAACACTAAATCTTTTTTTTCAAATTTTCAATAATATAATGTATCGATACATACTGCTTCTTCTTGTCTATTAAAAACTTTTTGGGAATATTATAAGTTTCTTAACTATTTGTTAATTTATTAACATTTAAGCTATGTGAAAAAACATATAAAAAGGAGTTTTCTTTTCATCAGTTTCAAAGTATGTTTGGTTAAATAAAATAATTGTCCTGAGACTCGAGCCCGTGACATCCAAAATGGAAGCCAACAATACTAAAAACCGTGCCGTAAGACCAGACAAAGCAATTGTGATGTTTTAGGAAACAATAATCGTTTTTTGCGAATATAAATAATCCAGTTTTGCAATTTCAACAAAGCCAACGCGTTTCTTTTTGCGTCTTCCAACACGTGAAATCAATTTCTTTATTTTACAAGAAAAGGCCAAAAAGAAAAATCTAGGTTCAATATTTCTTTCAATTATTAATTCTATACTTAATCGATCTTATAAAGTAACCTTACAAATAAAGCTTATTGGGTGTCTATTCGACATCGTTTCATGTAAAGTTCCTCTTAAAAGAAGAGTGAGTCTAATAATTAAATAGTTTGTTGAATGAATATGAAGATGAACCAAAAACTTCATATAATTATTTATTTATTCGTATATTTTTTTGAACTAGGTCCAAAAATTTTAAGACAAAAGACGAGAAAAAACGAGAAATAAATATAATAGATTTATTTACAGTTATTATTCAGTTAGTAACTAGGTTTTATTACACAAAGAGTTTAATCATTTGTCAAAGAAACTGTAAATCCCCAATAAGTTTTGTTCCATTATTTCTAATAAACAAAATCCTCACACATCTACTGTAACTTAGTATATTTCACATCTCTCTCCATCTTCTGCACATAAGTATAGCTAAACTCTCCCGTTGCTTTGTGGACACCACTCATAAGTACCTTTTAAAATACCACCCTGTATTCAGGGTAGGGCCGTCGCTGACAATTATTTACACATTAAAATTTTCTTACTAGAGTCTCATAATAGGTAAGAAGGTAGTTCAACGTTTTGTTGTTGTAGGAATGATAAATCAAATAACTAATGCTTACTGAATTTCAAATTTCATTTATTCGTTTTTTAATCAGTGATCATACGTTGTTCATTATAAAAAAAATCACTTGTTGATCAGAAACAAACGTAATAATTATTTTGAATGGTGGACAAGGGTAAAAAATGTAGCTGAATGTTTTATAAATAATATATACATCTTTTTGTTAGATGACATTTGGTGTAATTACAAACCACATTTGAAGGTGACTATTTGATGAAACAATACGTCAAATTACGACGGTTACTGTCGATTATTGTTAAAAAGACATTATATTAAAAAATAAAAATAAATTCTACATCTTTCACATTATTTAAGATAAAAATTATGATTGCTTTCACTCATCACGTTGATTATGTAAAAGGGTTCCGAACATGATTTTAACAAATGTATAATTGGTACAGAATAGTGTTTTAAATTTTTATGATTATAATGATGGCAAGCTAGTTTCAAGGGCTGTTCGACTGATCAATTCATTGTCTAGACTGCTAGGGAAGTGGACATTTTCAGTAACAATATTTGTAACTGTTAGAAAGGTTTTACTTTTTTATTTTTGATTTTGTACGTCCAGAATATTTTTATATATTGATGTATAGTGTACTGTTATTTTTTATTTTAATTATTTTATATTAGTCAAGTGTATGGTGAATTGACGTCAGCTGTAATGCCATGTACTGTACTTTTGATTTGAAACAATACATAATTAATGTTGATAAGTGTTATGACTTATCCCCGAAAAAACATCCATAATATTAAAACACGTATGTTCATCTTTCACCTGGATATAGCTTCGCTAATCTAGGTTGACAGTATTTATATGAAAACATATATGAATGCTTTTAAGGGTGTGTGCAATTAGCTTTAGAATATATTTATGTTAAAACGCTGATCAAATAATAAATAGATAAAGATAATTAATACAAATAACACGTTCGATAATAATTTAATCACTATCACGATAAGTGTATGTTTCATTGTGATGAAATTACTCAACTTAACAAGAAATTAATTGCACATATTTAATATGAAGGCCTTTGTGTTTAAAAACGCAAAAAATGTACCTCCGCTGCTATTAAAACCGCTTCATAATCAGTGAGCTACCCCTGGCAAAAAAGCGACCCCCTCCCGCGCCCCCTAGCAGAGCTGTGACCGTTGGACGGACATTAACTGGCAAGATGGACTCGGCCCCCGGGACCGATGCATATTGTCTGGTCCGCGATAGCTCTCCGACTCAAAAATGAAGATTTAGTCACCCGCCGTACTTTATTACGCAACATTTATTTAAGCCTCCGTTCGCCCCTGGCAGGATGACCCCCTCTCTAGTGCGGCTCTGCTCCAGAATGTTTTATTTATTTTTTTGCTGTATTCAAAACTTCTCTCCCGCAAGAAAAAAAATGTAAGGTTTTATTCATACGAAGTTTTATTCAAGTACTCATCCTAGCAATTATAATTAATTAAACAGTCAAAAAAATGGTCAAAAAAAACTGTATTCGCACAACGTAAACTTAAATAACAAAGTGGTTAAACTTAACATGTATCCTTAACTCGCAATAACTATCAGCCGATTTCAGATTGATTCAGATCGACAATCGCTATATTGAAATTAACCATCTATTCATTATCTTATTTTTAAGCGAAAATGTCTCATATTGGTTTGTTTTAATGTATTGATGGAAATAAAGCTAACCAATCTCAATCATCACATATAAAAACTGATATTCAAGGAACCTTGTACATACTTAAAAAATGGGCGTAATTATTGTGTAAATTTCTATAATGAATGTTTATTGTTATGATAAAATGTTATGTAATTAAAGTCAATTAAAGGCATCTGATTCATATTCTGTAAACTCATTTTATTACTAATTGTTTGTTGTAGCATAATAATTGTATAATATTTTGTTATGTATAAATAGCACTGTAATACTGTATTCTATTATCAGTTGATAATGGTCATCGTCGTCGTCGATCATTCAAAATAAAAATTTAATTAGTAAAAACGAGTGATTATTTTTTTGAATATAATGCCTTTTCACTAAATATTGACTGTGAGCATCTTAAAAGTGAATACTTATCATTTATAACTTTTTATTTATTGAATCCGTACTGCGTCAAATTTTCAAACACACTCTAAGTAAAAGCATTGCGCTTATTTTGGTTTAACTTAAACTTTAAAACTGATATACATACATATATAACAAACAAAATCGTTCTTAGAGTAGTTATTGGATTTTTTTTAAAAAAAAAATAGCATGTCTGCTCTCAATAGAAGTTATCTTAACAAAAGTTGTTCTACGAGAACTGTATAAAGGTAAAAATTAAAGGAAAATAGTTCATGAATTTTCAATCAATTTATAGAATGTTTAATCCAAGTAAATAAATATATAAAAATCATAAGAAATGAAAATCTTTTACAGATACAATAAAGAAACAACTAAAAAATTAAATATTTTTAACAACATTAATCTAACGATACGTCACTGGACAAAGAGAAAATCAACTAAAATAAAGGATGGTGAAATACATTGCATTATTAGAACAAATGATTATCAACGAAATGAGTGACAGGAAATTCGGCATTGAGGGGTGGAAAAGGCTAATAAAATCTCGTTACATTTGGGCTTATATTTGTTAAATGAGAATTAACAAAATGATGATGGAGTGTTACGAATATTTCATTATTTGACACTAAACTAGTAACTAAAGATTATTTTACAAAGTATTTTTTTATTTTTATTGATTGTATTAATATAGCGTTCTAACTTCTGTTATTCCGTTTTAACAAATATTTAATCGTATCGGTCAGCCAAGTTTAAAAATTTTGATGAACTAATATTACTACTTATTAATTCACAGTTCTCGAACGTTTGTATATTCTAATAAAAATAATAAAACATTTTTAGTACTTTTTCCACATAAAATTTATTAGATCAGGACCGGTTTCGCTCATCGCGAGCATTATCAACTGATCTGTTGATAATGCTCGCGATGAGCGAAACCGGTCCTGATCTAATAAATTTTATGTGGAAAAAGTACTAAAAATGTTTTATTATTTTTATTATAATGCCATTCCACCAAGTATTGACAGTGAACACCTTAAAAGTTTGTATATTCATTCAAATAATATCAATAAGCTGTAAATTGTAATATTTTATGTATTAAAAATAAACTTTGTTAAAGTTACAATACATGTAATCAAAAAGTATGTCAGAATAATTAAATAAAAAAGGGTTTCTCCGTTGTTAAAAAAATATTATTATGTTTAGTTATATTAAAATGATCAATTATTATTTGATCAGAAATGAATATCAATTAATTAATAAATGGTCCCTTACTTTAAACTAACGCGGTCAGTTTAAATGAAAAATAACCAGTTAAAGAACATCTGTTATTGGTATATTGGTTATCAACTATTGGTATATTATTACCAACATATAAAATTGAATGACGAAAATTTTTGATTAGATACTGACCAATCAGGCCGTTAATTTTTGTCCACTCTCAATGTGGAGCATATGGCCTTTTTATAGAGGTATCTTAAAAGATTTTTTTCCACGAGAACTGTTTGTTACTCAGTCGCTCAACGCTCTCTTTTTCAAAGAGAGTAGTAGGGATATAAGGGTAAGGCTAGGATAGGACAAGTGGTTAACTAATCGCACTGTGCCATGAGACCCGCCAATAACACACCATTAAAACGGCCAATCAATTCTGGAAACGGTCAATATTCATATTAATCTTTGCATGTGTAATATATTATATTTTAGTTTAAGCAATTTAATAAAATATGTGATCGTTTTCATACATTCAAACAATGATTATTATTAATTGTATATAATAATGTTGTTTTCGTATTTTTATTTAGTTACACTCACCTGTGAGGAATTGCCGAGTGCGACATACAAAGTTGCTTGAACAAGTTGTTGGTGGAAACAACTCAGCGTGGAATGCAGAATCTGTTTACATGTCGTCATAAACTGACTCATTTATATGTAATGTCATTTGAAGCCGCGCGCATAAGCTTCGTAGAGTTTGCGACGATAATCTCAGCTCAAGACTTGATGATGGGCAAAGGCCTTACTCCTTCAACACCCCTGCCAACTGGGGCGGATTTCGTTTGGGCTACCACGGAACACGATACATAGTCAATATTTTAAAAAAAAAATGAATAAGGCTATTCGTTTATGCAATAATATTTAACTATACGTGTTTAAATATATTATAAATATTTAGGTGCATATACATAATTTAGGGGGCTTTAAAGAATTGTAACCATTTAAGTAAATCAGTAACAAAGTATTTAGTTTCTACAAATAATATATTCCTATAACATTTGATAGCTATTTCGGCGTATGCCTTCATCAGAACTATGTTTAAGCCTACATTTACTAGCTATTAAGTGTCTCTTCTAAGCCAGTATATATAGCTGAGTAAATGTAGCTTTAAACATAGTTCTGATGAAGGCATACGCCAAAATAACTATCAACTGTTTTAAGAAATATATTAATTGTAGATTCAATCAATAAATTAAAATCCAAGCACAACGTTGTTTTATTAATACACTGAACAGTGAGGCTTGCAACAGTTTGAGAACATACTTTTAATACCAACTAAAAAAACACGGTGTTTTTATATACATTGAATGATTATATTTATTTTTATTAAGTCATACACCGCGTGGTAAACGATAAATACAGAACTAGTCTGTCAGTTTAAAAAAATACAGTAACTGCATGGATCATTATTAGGAATGCCCCTTTTTCAGGAAGTAAAAGTATAAAAATATTTCAGTGTATTATTTTATGTTTATTTATCCTGTTTTTTTTCTACGCTGTTCACAATTAATTGATTAATCATTTAGCTTTTATTATTGAATTAAATAATTATATTCTATGATGTTGCATATTTATTTAAATCAGTCATAGTTACCTATATTGATAAAAATAAACAGCAACTGATATGTCATTCTGATATATTATACATTTTCAGGCTTATAACTTCAGCTTGTAAGCCTATTCTTAAATAGTGAAATGTATGAATAAAATTTCGTAAATATTACCTGCGGTGCATTTTTTTTTTAACATATCAGATGAGTGTCTACTCAGTTAGAGATTGATTTTTACTTGACTTCCATTTTTATAACTGAAACATTTTTTTATGATTGAAGTGATCTCAGTAAAACTTAAGCACCTACTCATTTTATACAGAAAAGTTTCATTGGCTTCTAAATTAAATGAATCACAATAGAGACATTTCAATAAAAAAGATATATAGGATAATATTTATTATGTAAGATGCACTATTAAATTTGTTTATAAAATTTAAAAATAGCGTAGCAATTTATTGCACTATATAACTTTAATCGCTTTTTAATTTTTGATTCACTGATGCTATATATACAAATACATTTGTAGCAAAAAAACATACATTTTCTAATGTTTACTTTTTTAAAACTACGGTCGGATATTCAAACGTATATTGTGACTGCTTGTGGATCAATATTGTATTTTATAATAATATAACTACATATATTTTTATATATACAGTTTGACAACACTTTATGTAAAAAGTTTTACATTCGACTCTGCTGAGGCCAACATCTGTGCCGCCTTAGAATATTGTACAATATACAGCCGCCCTAGATCCCGCCCTCTGTTCACCGCCCGCTGCCAAGACTCCGCTCTCTCTCTCTCGACTGACACAATGAATATGTAAATGTTAAGGATTAGTGTCTGGACGTGTAATACAAGCATTAACATCGATCATCGTTTAGGGTCGGTAAGGCGATGCTGGAGTGGCGTCGGCCTACCATCTACGCGCATGAACAAAGTTGTACCATATCGCTCGCGGTCGTAGATGTATTTTTTTAAAATAGAGATTGTAGGGGTGTAACTACGCAGATATGAGTATACATTATGAATCTAAATGATTTAGTATAACATTAACTATTATATTAATTTAGAATGATCCTTTTTAATTAAATGTTCGCCACTGGTTTTAATATTTAAATAGCCATTTAGAAACGGAATGTAATAAAATGTACGTAAAAATAATCAAATATAAAACACGAGTTATTTTAAATTTTACGTTAGATTACTATCTACTAGTGAATTGCTTAATTATTTATTACAGAATTTCTTAACAAAAAAATCTGCATTTAATTAAATTATACGAAACTATTACTTTAATATACATACAATATGTTATCAATTAGGCTTAAAATTATAAAATTTAGTCTTATGTATAATATAGTATCGCCAGAATTCGTTTTAAATAGTTATCAGCTAAATTTTATAATTATTTTTAATCTATTGTTTTTCTTATTTAACATTATTAATAATATAATTCTTTGTAGCGAATTTCAATTCAATTATCAACATATTATATATTTCAAATAAACTATTCATGTCGTAATCACTTTTGACTGTCATTCAAAATTTCACATTAAAAACACTGAAGAGAGACTTTTAAAAATGCTTAGTAAATCATATCAAATATAAGTATACAAATCTTTTGATTTTCTTTCGGTTAACAATTAATACTTTAAGGTTCAAATACTGCAATTTAATTATATTCTATTATATTTCTTATCAACATCAGTGACAGAGTAGTTGAAGTTGAGAATAGAATAATTTAACCTTATAGGTAACCTTAACAGCTTACTCTGATGTCATTTGGGACACATATACTCCATCATTAGGGACGAATTCCGTTATATTTAATTGCCAAATGCCACAATCTCGTCTGCGCCTATTCGCCATGACAAATACGAAGGTTGACATGTGTGCTGTAGTTGTGACCCGAATGTTGTTCCTCCACATGCTGAGAATCCCTCAAACCGTGGTCTCTTAGATTGGTTCAATTAGTCAAGAGTCGTCATACCCAAACGACGCTAATCCCCGCTACAGAGAAACTAAAGCCATGTCTCCGCTACGACAACTCTTAACAAACCGTAGACTTTGGCGTAGCGAAATTTGCGTTGCGCTACGAACGGGATTATAATATTATTGTGTATGATGTCTTGTGTACAATTATAATGACAGGATAAATGTTCGTGAAAACGGCATATTAGTATGTGGGATAATGTTGTTATTGTAGCTGTTTTGCACTCAGTAACATATTTAATGCTAAAACCAAGATAATAAACATTTCATAGCATTATTAATTATATTTAAGTATATTTCAAGTTGATTTCGTGCTGAAATATAACAAATGAGTACGGGTGTAGAACGGTAGCGCACAAAAGCGAAAGGCAGATATTTAAAACGTTTTTATATTTACAGAAAAACAATACCCTCAATTAAGTATATTAAAAACAGGTATAAAGTAAGCACTTTAGAAGAAAAATGAGTCGAGTGGTATTTTAGAAAACATTACGTTCGATGCGTTATAATATTATATAATACATATCTTAAAATAATTAAGCTAAATAGGTAAATACTGGCTATAATAGTGTTTTCTTTATTAAATACAAAAATAAAATCCACGAACACACTAAATAAAAATGGTATTGTACCTAAAGTCCAATAAAAAAAGTTGACTATTTTGCTACATGACTCACTTCGCTTCACAAAAGCTCAAATGTCCAATCCAATCCATCTGTTTTCAAAATATATTCAAATGTTTAACATATTCTTATATAATATAAAAAATCACGAGTTACGAAGAATATGTAACTAACACCAATGAATACCTACTAATTATTTAGTAAGTAGCTTAAAATTACATATTTGTGAAAAAGTAACAATATCAAAAAATAATACAAAACTGGTCAGTTAATCATATCGTATAAATTGTTTTTAATTAATTTGTTCACGCTTACTGCCATCTAACGATATTAATGTTAGGCTACCATGCAATATTTCTCATACATATTAAATAGATGCTGAGAAAGAATGCGGCACAGTGTAATGAAATAATTATATGAGAATTAAAATATCGTTTAAATAAATTATAATATAAAATGTGACATATTATTGTTTAGTTTTATTGAAAATTAATACATACAATCTAAAAGTGATTGAATAAACTAGTAGTATATATAAATTATTCATAATTTATTGATTTCCAAAAAGATTTTTACGTTTACAGCATCTAAAAAAAAATGATGAGATTAATTGAAAGGATGAAACTTTATTTCACATGAATAATATTAGAGAATACTTTATTGTTTTAGTTTTGGACTACTGTGACTTATCTCTTTGCTTTAATTAGTTTAAACAAATGTATTTAATTTTATTTTGATCAAGGATAAATATATGTTTAAATGCAAAGAGTGCGTTAGACACAACTCTCAAAGAAGTATGTTAATAAAGGTGTTGTATAGCATTGTTATAATGAATTCATTTTCTGGAAAGAGTTCGGATGGTATTATCAAATACGATCGCTGGGAGTTGATAATAAGTTTTAAGTATCATATTTAAGACAAGACTAGTTCTATGTGATATTTCTATAGCGAAGCATTCGGGAAACACCGTGTAAAATTATATTTTCAACACAGAAAGAGAATTAAAAGATAGGCTCGATTTATTTTATCCAATAATTGTTGATTTTTGCCAATTTTTTCATGAAAATACATGTGAAAATTGAATTATAAATATGCATGTGGTAACTTGTCAAAATTTGATTAATAGTGGCTTGTGTCTTTTTGTGCTGTGCATTACAGACTGACAAATTGTATACATAACATGTATTTTTAAAATAAATTTTAAGCATATCTTAAACTCATATGGTGTTCTGTTGTAAAAATACATTTGTTTATCATAGTTACCTGACTTATAATATTTATGACAGCTTTTTACAACACAGTGTTTTTTTTTATTACCATCTTAACATTAATTAATCGGTGTGTAAAACAATCTGTTCCTTGCATATTATTTTGATGTCGTGTAAGAGGATATTAATATTTTTATTTTGTATCTAAGTCCGCTTCTAAAGTGCAGAATATACGCTTTATTAGAGGTATCTCAACGGATGTTTGTATACAATAACTGCTTGTCATTTTGTTGCGCAATCTCACTTTTTCGATAAGATTAAGGATAAAATAACACGACTAAGACTAAGTTAGTAGTTAGTAACTAATCGCTATCGCTTATTTTAGAATTAGAAGAATGGAAAGGGAATTTGAAATACTTTTGAACAGAAATCGATTTAAAAATTGCTGTTCGTACAGCGACTCGAACCTTGAGGTCTGACACAGAAACCAATGACGTTGACTGCTGCGCTACCGACCCGACAAGATTTTAAATTTGTTTCAAATTATTTTTAAAAAATCACTACAATAACCATCTGCGATAGATACTGTAAAATATTTGTTAATGATATGTTCAATATTTTTTTTTGTAATTAGCAGACGCCACGAAAAACTAATTCCAGCTTAAGATTTTTTCAGCTGATAATCCATTTTACAGTCCCTGATAATCGAGATTATGAATAAGTTTTCGTAAGTATCTATAAATCTTTATAAACGGACCGCAGAATCGTCGAAGTTCCAACATTAGCAAGTAATTTGAAACCAATAAATCCAAAATCAAAATCCTCTTCAAGTCGGATCCCACTATCATTTTAAGCGGGAAGATGTAGGCGACGGGGTGATTTTCTTCCATCGCAACGCGAACGGGTGACGGCTCCGTGGGCGGCCGGCAAAGGGGTGAGGGCGCTCCGAGGGGCGGTTTTGAATTGAGTTTGAGCCAATTAAAGTAATCGCCGTTACAGCCAGCAGTTATAAGGATTAGTACTGCAGAATATCAAGGGCCAAATCCTATTATTTATTACGCGATATTATTTTGCGGGTTTCGTATTCTAAACGCCACTAGTTGACATGATATATTAAATTTAGTGTTGTATATATTTTTAAGCAGACGTGCTCACAAAATGAAACGAATTAAATCATGTGATATAAAGAGTTTTGTCAAATTTGGTAATAAGTATTCAATTAAAGTGTACTTTAAAATTAACCGTGTCGTTTTACATAATTATATTGTAATTATTAAAATACAATATTTAAATTTAAAAAAAATATTCGATCTAATTAGTATGTATTAAAATTAGAAACGTCGCCACCGACATCTGTGTATAATTATTACAGTTATAGTAGCCGTCTTCATTATGTATGTATTTAAATGCAATAATTAAGGTCCTAATTCTTAAGACCCTTTAAGGAGTGAGTTAATTTTGAATGAATTAGGTTGTTTTTTATATTTTGATTATTTGTAATATTGCCACACACAAAAATATTAACTTTTAAGATTTCGTCTGAAAGTGGTTGGTGGAATTTCAATATTCAATTTCAATCGTTCAAATTATGTCCATTCACACAAGTTTCTTCACTAACGACCCATGTTTCGCCTTTCGGCATCTTCAGGCGTTCAAGTGCACGGATGAACTTGAACTGACGCTTAGTAAATGAGTGTATCGTGCTTAAATAATAAAGAATTAAAGCCATTGCTGGCGAAAAGGATTTACCCATGGGAATGCCTACAGATTTGAAACGTGGATAATTTTAAGAATTATATTTATTTTTGTTTTTCGGAGAAATTTGTATGATTCTATGTACTCAGATATAGGGCATTGCAGTCTTTTAATCCCGGATTTATTAAGTCATGTATTTTATCTTTATTGTTGACTAATAATTTACCTATAGAATTTTTACAAAAAAAAGCTGGCGAGATATTTTTAAATTTTAAAACTTGTATTACCTAAATAAATGAATCTGAGCCAATACCTAGTATGTTATATGTCTATTATTAGTCAACAATAAAGATGGAATACACAGTGTATATTGGTTATATTGTATATGGTATTTTGGAGACCTTCAAGGCTTGGAGGCCCCAAGCGCGCACCTCATTCACCCATAGGATAATGCGCCACTGGTTATAGTAAATTAATATAATATATTATGAAGCTTTAAATATTCTTTTTTCAAAATTAGATGTTCTTTATTCTTAATTTAACGTATTTTAAGCCCGTAGGCTTTAAGTCAGGACAGTAAACCAAAATAATAAATTTAAACGAATTTATACACTCACCGGGGCCTTACAAATTGTAATATTTCACCATAGCACGATCGACGCGGTATCTCTGGATTATCAACGAAAAGGGCGAAGACGTTAGCTACGTCAAATAGATTTACTGTTTTAACTAACTGCCTAGTTCCGCAAAAGAAAAAACGAGATAACTTCAAGTGGAATGGACCAAACGCGAAATTGCTGTGAGGGAATCTATCGACATTGACTACAATAAATCTGTATGATAACTACTTCAGAGCCATCTTGTGTCGTCGGCTGGTGTAATGTATTTTCTAGACAGTGTTAAGAGCATTGTTATTTCAGAAAAAACATATGAATAAGCTTGCTTTATGACTAAGAAAAGTAATTTATTTTTACTACCACAAGTAAGTGAAGCAACTTCTAAATTACAAAAAAAAATATTATTCAAGATATATTTCGAAATTATTTATACCAACATGAATAAACATCGTATGCTTGCATAAAAATACTAGTCATCAATTACAGTAATATTTTGTTTGAATTTTGTTATTATGGATATTGAAAGTTCGTGAAGAACTTTTTTTTTGGTATTTATATGAGAGTGTGTCCAAATAGAGCTCGAATCTTGCCTGTCTTTTCCGATCCCGCCACCATGGAAGACCACTGTTGACCACCCATAAGATGTACAGAGTCGCCATCATTTTAGGTAAAGCTACGGGTCTCTGGGATGACCCAGCAGGAAGAAAAAAAAGCAGGCAAAGTCAGAGAATATTTAAGGGTATATTTTGTATGTATGTATTGATTATAAGACAATATTTTTATTGCCGCATCTCGTCAAATACAAATTTTAAAAGGTGCTTAAAACGATAAAAGTGCTTTAAGCTTGTAGATAAACGGTACAACTCCATTTCAAGCTAACATAAATTCTTGATTCGTTTCCAGAACGAGTATTTGTTTCTAGTTTAATCTTTATACTTTAAATTGTATGACAATAGATCAGCTTTGTAAATTTTTAAAAATCGTATTTCTCTGAAAAAAGATACTTATATTAATTGTCACTTTCAAATTTAGGATCTGCAATATTAACAGTTTTCCTATAGGCCCTCTGGCCATATGTAAAGATAAAATGGTTTAATAATAAAATGACTGAAAAGTTTTATTACTTTAAGCTTTAAGCAATTAAGTAAATTAAAAAATATAAATGAAGCAATAATTTTGAATGTAAGTAGCATAACAAATAGTTGTCCGTTTTGTAATATTGTGTTATTTTTACAATCGATTAAAGAAATTCATATAAAAAGAGAATGTATCACGTGACTCTCTATATAATATTGTAATTATTTGAGAAAAATCAAAAAAGTCAAATTTATCAAAATGATTTTATTTAAACGGTCAGTGTTAAGACAAATAGTTTTTTTTTCAAATAAAAAAAGTCACAATCAGTCTTTTGTGGAAAATATATGTCAATAAAAACGTTTTTATAATATCGATAAAACTTTTATATATACTATATACATCCACGATGTGTTGTAAAACTACGAATTCTTCGAAGAGTCGCGCTGCGCTGTCTTTTCCTCTCAAAACGTTCACGTCTCAATTCCAGCTCATCCAAAGGAGTTTGTGGCACAGCTCCCATCTCCCATGCCTTCAGCTTTGTGGAATTTTAGTGCCTCTTTCCTTGACGCGGATTTGTTGACTGTGACGTCTCGGTATCTCTAATTCCCTTCTACGACTTCCATCCTACTCTGACGCCAGTGGCGTGACATTCAATATTTTATTTTGACTGTCAACGTCACACGTAGCTTCCAATAAACAGCGTTGCAACCCAAGAAATAAAATGATTTTTAAATAATCTTTGTCAATTTTAAAAAACAAAATTATGTAGGTTCTTCTTTTTTTAAAAATATTTTTTAATAAAAACAAGTTTTTTATTTTGCAATCTATATTTCTTCGGTATGTTTTAGATTTGACGTGCTAGTTGTAAATCGTATCACCACTAAATTCATCTAAATTATTTCTTATTTTAAAAACACATGTTTCGCTTGTTCTGTTAATGATTTAAAGAAGAATGAAAAATAATACATATTTATGTGAAAATACCATAATCATTTGACGAGTCTTCAATAACGTATATGTGACGACGCCTGATTTGATTTTGTGTATTGAAAGTTAGTCATAATATTCTGATTATATACGTATATTTTCTTTGCTCATAATGATTAAACTAGCCACAAAACTTTTCAGTATATACCATCGTTGATTCTTTAAAAATTCAAGGTTTAAAAAATCAAGTATTTCTTTGAGATAAGCGAGCCCCTTTTTAACGTATTAGCAGCCCACCACTGCTCAGTTTCGTCTATGTAACTTTATCTTTTCCAAAAACAATTCAATATTTAAATACCGAAGAGTTACTGTAAAAAAACTTTTGTTGAAAAGCCGCACTGGGAGTCTATATGATTCATATCAGCAGAAGAAATAGTTGAAAATAAAAAACACTTTTACCTAAGAGACGAAATTAAGGAATAAAATAATAATAGTATTAAGGGTGCATCGTAGAAAGTTATTGTCACGCTACTGCATCGTTCTATGTTTTCATCCAAAATCACAGCGCATGTGGAATAACACCCGTATATCTTAAGGGAAATGGCTCGAAATGTCTCTGGCATTAGCTGAGGCAATTGTAATGATTAGGCAGATTTATTGGGGTTGGATTTCACCTAGGGTAGATACATACGTCAGACCGACTCTATCTAGAAATTGGCCATTTTAATAGATATCAATGACATCATCGACGTATTTAAAAATATTACTTCTGGAAAAACACCAAATATATTATAATAATTTAGCCCTCGAGAGGTAAAGAGAGCCAACTAGTAAAATGGTAAAACTATTTTCTTCGAATTTTAAATACAATCACGTCTTTACTTGGTGTTTTGATGGATTGCATATTTTTTTCTTACGGAGTTACGATGTTACTTCACGCTTACGATACTTTAAAACGTGTAGAATTTTACAACGAATCTAACTGTTTTGTAAATTAAATAGCATTTGGCTTACTTCACTTCTAATGTTTACATTATTGATGCTTAGCGAAATTATATACAATCATATCTTGTAAATACAATCTAATTTCACATTTAAGAAAAATATTAGGTTTTCCAATCAATTCTTACGGTACGTTAAATTCAAAAAATAATTTTATATTGTACATTAATTTCATATAACTTGGACAGTTTTTCTTCCTGACGAAAATTTGCAACTGCTAACAAGATATAGAATGTTAATGCAGTGATATTTATACTGAACCAAATAAAACTACTAACGGTGAAAAATACGTTAAATTCGTGCAAATATAATAAATACGAGTAAAAGATTTCCAGATATGCAAGATATACTTTAAAATAAAATTAAATATTCATTCTTATTTGAATCTAAATCACTTCAAATTTGGAAGGTGTCACAATTACTCGTATAGCATGTTTTTTACAATCTTGTGAACTTTAAGTGTTCATTTGATTAATTCGTTCCAAATTTTTTCGTGTGAGCTAAAAAATTATATTGATTGAATGAAACTTAAAATAGAGCAATTGTAAAGATAAAGTGTGCTAGTTTCAATGGATAGATGAAAATATAAATATGCTCTATAGCAGAACGTGTTTTAAAAATAATCGATTGTAAGTCAGTCACTGAATCTCTCTCTATAAATAGGGCTATAAATAATTTAAGGTAAGCAAGTCTTTTTCATCTTATTCAGATTTCAAAAAAATATTAAAATTAAGTGATAATTTTAAATAAGACATTCATTTATCGATAAACCTACTGAAAAATAATGTTTACAATATTCGACTAAAACCTTTTTCCCGCTCCCGACTACCGCATTTGTGTATACATCTTAGACCAATGACTACAGGACAGAAAATGTACAAAATAATAATTGTGTGTACATGTATAGATAAATATCGTAATGTATAAGTAAATTTAGTCTTTTTTATTGTTAATTCAAACGTTTTCAATAATTTATTTTTTGAATAAAATCGATAAACGAATTTTATTATTTACTTTCAATTGACTAAAAAAATATCTGAATATTAAAAATTGAGTAAGGTAATTTATATTTTTATAGAAGTAATGACATTGTATAATTATTGTACATTTTCTTCTGTAAGTCATTAGTATGTAATAATTCAGATTGTATAAAATTGACTAATTACAATAAAATGGCCCAATTAAACATGGACAAAAGACCATAAAAATGATAAATTCACCCAAATTTTATCCAACAGACAATGCGTAGAAATAATTTCTAAATTTCCAAACAAATACAATACTCGCTTTTTCTATAGAGAAAAAATATTTTTCTCATACTCTGAATTTTTATTGTGTTAATGAGAATTGTGTCCAATTAATGTCTTATTAGTAAAAAAAGATTTATGAATATAAAATTATATTTTTAGATACTCTTTTTTTATTATCGTTATTTTTGATTTAGTGTTACTGACGTTATAATGGAATCGCATAAATTTTGTTGGTACATAAATTTTCTAATACATTATATCAAATTAAAAGCGACATTATGAAATTAGCCATAGTATTTTTAATTACATTCATCAATTAAAGATATTTGATTTATTACATAAAAATATTAATTCAACACACTTTAAGGCTAACGGTTGTTTGCGGCCTAAATTATTGTATTTATATAAATTAATGTACTAAAAATATTAACTAAAATGTACTGTTTGGATTTTTCTATCTGCCACATACAGGTTACAATAAAAAATTGGTTCTAACCTTACTATGAAAATAAACGTAATTCATTACTCAATTTAAATAAAGATATGTTATGTATGCAGAAACAACAAGAGCTCTGTTAAGCAATAAGAATGTTCTATGATTAGTTCTGGCAATATAAATTATTAAAATCGATGTGTTTTCTTATTTATCATTTGAAATGTAAGGGTTGTTAATGACAATTTGATCTTTTTTACTCGTGAAAATTTTTGTGAAAGTCTTCTTTGGGTATATTAAAGACATTTTTTTTAAGTAGCTGACGTATTTCAAATAAGAAATTGATAATATTATATCTATAAATCAATATGTAGTTCTATATATACAATCTGTTGGGTCGTGGTAGAGTGGCCAGGCGTCATTGGCTTTGGTTGGGGTGCCCACGAGCTCGAATCTCAGTAATGAAAAATTCATAAATATATTTTTCAGATAAGCATAGATGTCTGCAGCGCTTAACAGAGTGTAACAAGACCGATAAGTTAACTACTAGTCTTGCCTTTCCATTAAAAAAGAAAGGTTTAAGCAACTTTGTCATAGCTGTATTAAAAAACTTATATTGAGATAAATTCCTATATTGTAGCCTATAATAGGGCATCCGATCTCGGACCCTATTTGTAATGCCAGGATTTCAGGATTGACAATTTTTCCAATCCCGGGATTAAACATTCACCATTGAAATTGTGTAGAATTTCGAAATTTTGGATTTGGGATTGAGACTTTTATGATTTATACCAGTCATAGCTCTCGCAAATTGAGAACATTTCCTCGGGTTGCCTATTTTCAACAACTTTTCTCAGAAAATCGTAGTTCTTGGATTCAAAATTAGACGAGATCCCGGGAATGAAGGCTTTAGTCCATAATATGCTGAATATTAAAAGTAATCATGTTAAAAAGAGTATCTCATATCAGATATTTAAAAAAAAATATTTTTTTCCATCCTTTGATGCATTTTTTTTTAAAATGTTACGTTAATGATTAATTATAATAACTTACGTATATATTATATTTTTTGAGATGTTTTAATTTGTATGTTGCAATATTTTTTGAACGCACCGTAAATAATGTTACATTGTTGAAAAAATAAATTTATCATTATTACCGTTGTTAACAGCCATGTCAACAAAACGTAAAATCCCATTCATCCGCTTAAAAAATACCAAACAAGGTGATATGATCGTTAAAAAGACATAAATTTTCTATATACAAAGGGCATATTTTCACTTCGTCGTATTATCATTGACCTGACGGGTACGCAGGTAGGTGTCACTCGGAAATCGCTTATTTACGGTTGAAAAAAATTCAAACCGAATAATTGTCTCATTGACACTGAACATACACAACCAGTCTTGTCATTACCCACTCCTTCTCAAACTGTTGACATGATTTATTTTTCATTTTGGAATATTTCTGTTGCTTATTATTTTATTTTCATGAGTGATTATGGAATATTTTTTTTTAATTTGTAAATTTTGTGATATCAGTATTATACAAACAAAATTTCCGAAATTTGTGAGAAAGATTCAAGGTCCATATGCCTATTGTGGTACATTCAGATACCTTAATTATTTATTAAATATATTGTTTTTTTTTCTTCAGAATAGATCAATCAATGATAACAACCCTGGATTGTACAAACGGGTTTCGATCGTTTAACTAATGAGCCCTCGAGAGATAAAGTGAGCCAACTAGTAAAATGGTAATACTTTTTTCATTCACTATTAAGTACAACCATGTCTTTATTTGGTGCTTTGGTGAATTGCATATTTTTATTTTACAGAGATAACACTATTGCAATGTGCTTAAGCTGAGGTTACTTCACTTTTTCGATACTTTTAGACGTGTATTAAAACGCATCTATCTTATTTTTTTCTATAATACCATTTGACTCCTCACATCACTTCTAACCGACTTGTATCAAACATGCATTTAATGTTTGTTTCTGCTGTGAATCGCCTAAAAAATTATCGAACAAAATAATATTTTTGTAAGCTTATTCTTATCAAAGTTTATTTTACAAATATATCTTCCGCAGGGATAAACAAGATATTGATTTTTGTAAAATTTATCATGACGATTTCCACGTGACCATCCTATGAATTTGACACTGTCAAGGCCAAACATAATCGATATAAGAGATTTTACCCTAACATCTCTGTTATAAGACATTTTGATAGTTACAGTCTTGAATCTCGACTATAAACTAATGACTCCTACTTAGAATTGTACATATTCCGTTATGGACTCGGGATATTAATGTATTCTGTTTGAGCGAACCTTTCCTGTAGAAGCACTGTCAATGTTGACACGTGCATAAATCATCGCCAGACACCGCGTCCGCAAACAATCATCAGCAAAGTAAACCACCCATTCACCTGTGGCACAAGGCGTGAGCCCCTTCTGCCCTCCCCCCCTGTCCTCCACCCTGAGCCGCGCTCTCGTGGAAAAGCCACTCAATTACCCCCCCAATTGAAATGGGCACCGAGCGAAGCTGTCACGGCCCGCCCGCCCTGATGGATTGTGTAACAATCAAGCCGCCCTTCCCTTGCCCGCACCGCCCTAGCCGACAAGCCGCCCGCGAACATGCGGCCCTCTAATCGTTCAGTGGAGTAGTAGCTTAGCAGCAACAAATCTGAAAAATCGTATCGGTTATTATAATAACACATTTTTCCGATTTCATGATTTTGTTAAAAAAAGAATAAAATTAATACACTTACTCATTCTTTTTCTGATCCAATTTCTAAATTAAAAGATACTTTATAATACAAGGAAATTTATTATAATCATATTTATTCAAATGTAGTCAAACATAAACTAACTAAAGATTATTATAAGATACACTACAAAAATATAACTATTTTCTAATAAACTTTTTTTTTCTTTTGTATCACAACGAATGTAAAATCTTCTCAATGTGACACTTGAACTACATTTTTAATACAATGTGATAAGCAACAATAAAAGTGATATTTATACAAATTTAAATTGAAATAAAAAGGTGTAAGCAACTATTATAAATTGTTAATAGTTGCTTACACCTTTTTATTTCAATTTAAATTTGTATAAATATCACCGTTTATATATTTTTATTATCAGTTGATAATGCTCGCGATGAGCGAAACCGGTCCTGATCTAATAAATTTTATGTGGAAAAAGTACTAAAAATGTTTTATTATTTTTATTATAATGCCATTCCACCAAGTATTGACAGTGAACACCTTAAAAGTGAAAAAAACTTTGATTAAATAAATTTCAATGACCATAATTAACAAAGAAATTAGGTAATAATCAACAAATAATTATTGGAGGTAGTAAAACAACTTTTGAAAAAAATGATTAGGAATTAACTGGTGAGGAGTAGGGGTGATAAAATTTTTCTCCAAAAGATGTAGCAAATTTTGTTGAAGTGACAGAAATAATCTGGAAACGAAACTAGGTTTAGATGTTCGATAGACTGTCACAGTTTTTTCTTGTTTACATGATGAAAACAAAATACTTTTTTATGTGAACATAATCGGACAATCACAGAGAATATGCTCTGAATATTGATTACTGTCACAAGTGCTACAGCCAAAATAGCTATAAAAATGATAGTTTTTTTATCAAGTCATTATTATCATTCATCATAAAATTAGTTGATAAAGTAAATTTATAGTTCAACTAAAATTGTTTGTGAATAGTAAAGAAATATTTATGATAAAGTAAAACTAACGCGTAGCAAGCTTTATTCACTTTGTTTAATGGTGATAGCATACCAGAATGGGTCACTAAGCATCGTAAAAAGTGTGTCTGTCATCATCATTGACCTAAATTCGAAATGCATAGCCTCCCGCGACGTCACTGTGTTCCCTCGCGACGCGCCGCGACCTGTTGCGCGTCCCGAAGCCGTCCGCCCCAACCCCCGCATCTCGACACCCCCGTCTGCCCAGCCGCCTACTCCCCCGCCCACTGCCGAGCTCGTAAACAAATAACATACTAAACGTATTTGATCACTGCCATCACCTTGCTACTCACTTCACGGTTAAGTAAGCGTCGAGCCAGCTTTAATTCAAATCTATATAGTACTGTTAATCAAATTGTTTCTTATATGACATCGCATCATTGTATTATCAATTACATTGAACAGATTTACAGCCTTTTGTCTTGGTCTAGTACACATATCGCTACCCTTGATCAATAGTGGGATAAGTCGAAAATACTAGTTTCGAGATAATTAAACTTTAAAGTTTGTGTTGTATTTTTTAAATAGCGAATTATAATTGTATTTAATTTCTTCAACGGTTTATGATAAAAAGAAATAATAGATTTTTTTGTATACTATTTCGACTAAACGTGCTTGGTGGAATTTCAATATTAATTTTGAATCGTTCAAATTATGTATATTTACACAAGTTTTGTCACAAACAACCCGGGTTTGGCCTTTCGGCATTTTCAGGCGTTCAAGTGCACGGAAGAACTTAAATTGACTCACGATGCTGACTCAAGTGCACGGATCATTCTCGTACTCATTCGAATCATGTTAAACCAAGGGATAATCGATGTTGCAGAATGTATTAAAAAATCAATTCGGTAGTAATACAAAGGTAATCTCAGTGCATGCCCAAGAATGTAGTGTCGATTCATTTGAATACTTACAATAAATTAAAAGTTACCCAGCCAAAGATATGAGGCTCAAATTATTAATGAAATAGAATTGTATTATGACTTATCACAACTATATGTTTTTTTATAACTTAGTACATAACCGGATTTTTTTAAGATAGCCTAAAAACTGTGTCGTAAATCAAAAGACAATGCATAATACATTGAAACATTTTTTTAATAATAAGTTATCTAAATCAAACACTCTACGAACGGTTTTTTAATCTTTACAAGTACTATAATCATTAGAGTGCTTAAAATCGGACAAAAAATAATATGATGTCACCGATACACTAAGAGAAATAAATACCACTTCGAATAATCAACACCTATTTTGATTAATTGCATATTTTAAAATGAAATGATTTGCATTCATTTGCTTGGCCGTTAAAAATAAATATTTCGCCAAATCACTCTGCATATGGAGATATTACAAAGCAGTTTCTGACAAGAGATCTCTGACTGATTTGAGAATGAATAATAGATAAAGAAACCAATTCATGTTTTTTATTCAGACAGAATTGTTCAGTTATTATATTTATATGTACTTATTTTAGATTCTAAAGAAATTGAATTACGTTAATATACTACTTTATAATGTAGTATAATGTCTAAGTTAATCTGATTGATGAAATCAATCCATGTTTAATTAAAGTAGAGGAATGACCAAATATTTTTATTGATGTAAATATTTTAAAGCATCCTATTTCTCAAACCTTTGCCCACTACTGAACGTTGACACAAACCAACTTCAACTTCAACCTCATGAATCCAATACAAGTCTTCAATGCAGTTGGTGACACCCACCATCCTTGGTAAATATCACTTAAGATTTGCTTCTTTCGGTGGTTTAACATTTGTTTATAAAAATGTCAAACTCCTAAATTCACTGCATTAAACAATTATTTGATTTAAAAAAAGCAACCAGAAACTTATTAGTTTCGCTTAGTATATCATATTTAAATAATGAAAACTTCAAGTTTATAATTTTTAGATCTATAAGAATAAATTTCAAAATAATCGCTTAACGTTAACTTTACAATAAATATGTTAAATATGACACATCGAAAGAACCATGCAACTTTTTTAATAATGATTTATTTTTAAAACGTAGACAGTGATGTGAATATACTAACTAGTCAATGTACATAAGTCTTACGTATTATATATTGTTTCGTACAAAACCTAGGTTGGTTCAAATATTCACATATGAAATAGTGTTAAATGTGTAGATATATTCAATTAATTTAAGAGGGAATAATGAATACAAGCCATCGTACAAAATATTGAAAGCTGTTATGAAGCTGTTATATCAATATATTATATGTAACATTTGCTGGTTAAAAACCTCTACAACTCTGAAATTTCAAAGCATGATAGTTGATTTGTGATATTAGAAAAGATTCTCCAGAATTTATTAAATCGCTAATGTAAGGACTAAGGAGTGGTTTATTTTACCAATTGTATTATTAGGAAAATAAGTATTCAGATTCGGTGTTTTAGTATTAAATCCAAAAAGAGGTTTTCTGTAATTACAATACTTAAATGAGTAGAGAATTATTTATTCAACGAATCTGAAAATGAAACCTAAACGAGGCATGCAATTTTAAATATTACAAGTGATATTAAAAATAGTATACTAAATTAAAAATATAATTCATCTCTCACTATTATATTTTCCGCTACATTATAGTTCCGCAAGTTGTTATGACAAAAGATGCCACTTTCATATTTTTTTTATCGACAATCTATTGAATATGAAAAGTCAGTATGCATATTTCAATTTAAAGTAAGCATTGTCAGATAACATCTTGAACACTAGAATATTATTCACAGTATCTAATAAATGTTTTAATCAAATCATATATACACATTAACAATACAAGAATATACTCTCAGAGATAAATTATAGTCATCGTAAATTATGTTAAATGAGCACAAACACACAGAGATGTTTTTCTACTTATTGTTGTATCAATGTTATGTACCTATAGATATTTGTTTTTAATTGAAGAGTTATTACCGTTGCACTAAAACAAAAAGTAAATCAAAATTTTCAATACAAATAAAATAGCTTCAATATCGGAAAAGTGTATTATTTTTTTCTGATATTCATATGCGTTTGAAAATAAAATATTATTTTACAGACGATTTGCTGTTTACAAATTTTAATCTTAGGTTCGTAAAAAAGGACAACTGTGACACTTTTTCATTGATTGAATTAAAAAAAAAAAGTAATCCATTTTAGTTGATGTTAAAAAGAATGCAAAGATTCTAAAACAACCGCATTTTTGTTTTAATTTTGTGTCGGACCGGACCATTCATTTGTAAATAACGTAATTGGACTCACGGTTTTGAAGATTACGTTTTTTCACACAAACCACTACTCTACTCTACACTGTCCAGATAGTTATTTTTTTTCAGAATTAAATTAAGTCTTAAATATAATATATATATAATTGGACATTAAATAAAATAAGTAAATTGATTTTCTCCCCGTGATTACTCTGAATCTTATTTTTGAAACTAAATAAAATAAGTTCAATTCCTATTTATCTTATCCATTTAAGTGTAAATTATAACCGGAAAATTTTTGCTTACATATAGCTCCGACGATAGTGCTACACCAAGATAACTATTGACAATATTTGACAATAACACTTATTGGAACAGTTGACTGATGATCAAAATACATAATTAATTATTTCTGCCACACATAGTCTTAAGAATATTTTGATTCGATCGCATACGTAACAGCACTTCAATCACATGCTGGATTGTCTTAAATTAGATCTTATATAATATTGACCGTTACCTAAAAAAATTACAACAGCAGATTGAAAGACAGAAAAAATTATAACAGTTTTATTACAACGTTACTTTATATAAAAAGGCAATGAAAGAAGCTTTACAATTAGATCTGAAGACTTATAATAACAAATAAAAGATTACACAAACATCAATGAATTTTCGCATAATTAAAATGCTTTGTACCTATATTATTTAATTCTAGAATTAATCACTCTCCCGATTATTTGTATGATTAATGTAATAGAATATTCGCAAATATATATTAAAATCAGAGCAGCAGCCTGATTGGGTAAAATTAAATGTGTCTCTAACTAAGCGGCAACGACTGTCAGTACATACATAGCTCATTTTTATACTAATTAAGTCAAGTCTTACGACGCAAACGCCAATGTGATCACTGATTTTTTCTTAACGTTTAATGTAATGCTGTTATGTCGTAAATCGTAGTGTTCAAGTTAGAGTTGGAGACTTTATTAAAACAACGAGTGACAGCAACAGCTGTTTTTTTGGAATTGTTCCCGTCTTGAGCTGGTTTTTTTTTAAAGTTGGGAGAACTCACATTTTGGAAAGCTTTTTTTCAAACCCATGTAATGTAAGTATTTCAACAGAAGAATTTTTTACGAGAACTGTTTGTTACTCATCATCTTTTTTTTTTTTTAAATGGAGTAAGGTCAGGGCTAGGACATAACTAGTGGTCAATTAATCGCTGTCGCTTGCCTCACTTTTTTTTGTATTGTACTTCTCAGTGGAAATATTTTTGACATCACAGACACCAATGCTTTCGATCAGATATCGATTGAAGAAAATACTGTTCGGACTGGGACTCGAATCAGTGAGATCCGTCACGAAAGCATTGTTTTCCTCCATGAGTGACCACCGATCGACGTGTTTTAAAAGATTGAAAAGCGTTAAGGGTGCTACGACGAGTTCATAAAAAAATCGAATTCTGATATGAAACATTAAAAATACCAGAAAAAGGATGCCGGAACGCCGCTCCACCGCGTTACGTAGTAAAAAAACACTGTATATAATTCTGCATTTTATCTCAAACCGGTATTAGAATCGCAGATACTTTCTACGACTTCACAGCCCTGCTTTAAAGTACAAATTGCAACATAGTGTCTATAAAAATGATAATGAATACAGTGTCAACAACTTTAAAGATATTCTAATCGTATCCTACTGAACACACCCATTATGGAAGCGATGTACGATGAACTCGTGTATCACGGCGATATTGTGGGATTCCGCACTTTCAAACACGGTTTTAACGTTCATTTTTTAGCATGCATAACGCACATCCTATGCCGGGACTAGAGCAATTACCGGTCGACTAATAAAGCAACGATCTCCTCCACCTCTTCGCTTCGCTCTTCGCAAAATACACCTGCTCACTCTAAGTGGCTGTATGCTAGACGAAAGATGTGATCGCGCAATCATAATATCATCTTCATTCTGTAATACTGTCATAAAAAATCAAAAAATAAAAAAAATATAAAGAAACATCTGTTGCGAGTCTATATATCGCAGAGATGTAACAAAAACTTACTTGCAGATAGATTCCATTTTCGTTATGTTGGCATGATTTGTTAAGATTCTTAGGTGATTGTAAAAGGGTTTCCAGTAACCATATGTTTATTTGTTTATAATATTCAATATTGCATCATTGCACTATAACTGTTGAACAGCGACACAAAATAAACACCCTGTATGAGATAAAAACAGATTAAATAATTATGTCGTTTTATAAAAATATTAATGAAATTTTAAACATAAAAATGTATTTTGTATGTTAGCCAGTAAGGACAGTTTTTATAGATTTTCCAATCGATATATGGATTTCTGTACGAAGGCATGGATGTATGTGATGTATTGAATTTCCTCCCAATCATCATATATTAAAACGGGCGTAGCGAGAGCGATAAGGTAACCACTAGTCCTGCCCTAGCCCTAATTTTTTATCCCTACTCTCTTTAAAAAAAGGGGTTAAGCAAATGAGTAACAAAGAGTTCTCGTAGAAAAAAACTGTTGAGTTACGTCCATTAGGAGGCCATATGTTCCACATTGGGAGCGGACATGAATTAAGAAAAAAACTGAAATAAGATTGATATGTTAGAGGTGTTCAAAATTTTAATTTATGCTAGCTTAGAGTCACCTATTCATAATTTGTAGTTATTTGTAAATGACATTTGTTTTTTACAACTTTTTATTTCAATTTGTAATGTACTAATAACACTATTAAATTATATTTCTTATCAGTTGATAATACTCGCAATGAGTGAAACTGGTCCTGATATTAGTAAATAAAAGTGGAAATAAATAGGTACAAAGGAATATTGTATTTTTCTTAATATAATGCCTTTCCACCAAGTATTTATTGACAGTGAACACCCTAAAAGTGAACATATTTTATTAAATTGTTTTAAATAAAATGTACTATATCTGCTAAGGGTGATATCAATAATGACTGTTTTCAAAATTGATAACCCCTTTCAATGGTATGTTCCGGTTAATGAAACCGTAATTTGTTTATGATTATGTAGGTATATGACGGTATTTTATAATATGAAATATTGAATAACCGATTTTGATTTATATTATTTTGATATATTAACCCGGTATTGATTATTGCAATGAGTCATGTTTTTTTAAACACCGGTAATGATATTTTAAATACCGGTATTGTAATCCCTAGTAACAGAAATCTTAAATCTTTGACGAGACTAGACTGAGCCAGATTAAACTCACTTTTCCTTTCAATTACTCACTTAGCGTCCGCACCACGTATGCCCAAAAAACCGTTATTAGCATGCACTGCAAATCTGTACGTGTAATCTTTATTAACATCGAATGCCAACTAAGTATAAGATTGCGTGAGTGAAATCAGATCTTTTTTTCCATTGCGAGCGATAAACAAAAACGTCGGATTTTGAAGACTTATGACCATTACGCGATATTTAAAGCCGCTCTGCTGACCACAGGTGACCAAAGATCAGTAAACTTAACGCTTGAGTGACCGCTGTCAGATAACCGGAAAACGAACATACTTAGATTTATAGCTTTAAATATACTTAATTCAATTATATTATTTCATACTATGTTATTATTGTACACGCATATCATCAGTAAAAAAAGGAACGCAAGTTTTTTTGCATACAATTGAATCTACGTTACTACTTCTTTTACCCAGTAAAAATCTGTTTTAATCATGTCCGCAATAATAATAAAAACACAATATTCCTTTGTACTTTATTCCACTTTATTTAAAAGGTCAGGAACGGTTTCAGTCATTGCGATCATTATATAAATATAATTAACATAACAGTACTTTTTATACAAAAATAAATTGAAACGAAAAGGTGTAAACAACAATTGACATTTAAAATAATTTACAAATTACAACATAAGTGATTCTATAATTCCACAAAATTAAAATGTTTAAAACCTTTTAGATTCTGAAAAAAAAACCATATCAATTCAAACAAAAGAAATAAAATTAAAAAATATACATAAAGTGTTAAACATTTTAATTTTTGTGATTTTTTCATTTAAACATTGGATCTATATTAATCATATACATTTTGTGTATTTTTTTTCTTCGCATTAAAGTGAAACTGCGTACAAATAATTTCGCAAACAGGAGTTTTGGTGTTCTGTTAGGCCACAACGATGTCAGTTGTACTGATGTATGCGAGAAATAAATAGTTTCTGACAGAAAACTTTTTAACAAAATGCACAACATAATATTTTGTAGAGTGATATATTAAGCATTTATTGTGAACAATTCTAATTTCGTAAAATAATCAACAGGCAATAAGTATTAATTTGAACGAAACGCCATAATTAGCAAATAATAAATCAAACATGCGTTGATATAAAGACTTATGCAAAAAAAACTGACTAGAAACAATCTTTAAAATTTCTGAAAACATCACAAGAATCCCTAAATATGTACAACAATCGGTAGCATACTATCCAGTTAATTGACATTAATTAATTATTAAATTAAATGAAATCATCAAAGAAGTCAAAAGTGTTTATTTTATGACTATGCAAAGCATGACAGTTAAGCCATTTCGTCGATACCCGGAAACATATTCAATTATAAATACTGATTTCTATCTGGTCCATTGTGCAAATGTACTGCATCAGTTTTGTCACATTGTGGCAACCGGTTTGAATCAGTAACTATAATATCTGCCCGAAGCAAAGTTCATACCACTCGCAACATGCTCAAAGTATAGACAAATTGGCAGTCATCGTCAATTGTTATTTTATAAATGTCTGAAAAGATTCAAAAGCTCCGTATTATCATTCAAAGTCTCACACCCAGGTCAGGGTTGGGATATTTTGTAAACTGTATTCAAAATAATAAAACACTAGTTTGTTCTTTAATAACAAAAATATTTCGTAGATAACGATACAATAGTGTATAATTCATACATAAAAGAATATATTTTTAAAGCTTCTTACAAAGAAAAGATACTTATTTGAAATCGCATCAAAAAGCAATTAAGTTCGAGAAGCTGCCTTCAATATATTGTATAAAATAGTTTATTTAATTCTTAAACATGGAATTATTACAATATAGTTTGTAACGTAATATAAAAAAAAACAAATAATATGGCACAAAAACAGCAACTTAACTGCTATCTGTTAAAGCGGGGAAGAACACTTTTTTTCCATTCCGACGACCATGAAGGTTCTAAAAAAGAATTTATCAAAACCATAATATCAATTGTAATAAGCAAAAAAATAAAAAAACAGTTAATATTCAATAAAGGTTGGGAAATAAAACGGATATAACAAGAAGAAAATCAATGTGTTCTATAACGTTTATTTTCGGCAAAGCATTATTGAAGGTAAGACGTTTTCTTTATGATTGTACTTATTTTATTTATTATTTTACAATGATACATTTAGGATGTCTACGACAAGCAAATCGATGCTCCAGGTTTATGCTCCAAGAGAAAGTAAAGAATTATACAGTCCGTGCTGTCATCTTCAGTAGCTCTCGAAAGTCAGTTTCAAAAAGTATAATGTGCTTCAATGTGTACTCTTCTTCACTCCATTGATCAATCTGTAAATGATTTTTATTTTTCTTTATAATACCTTCAAATAAAAGTGTATCCAGTATTTATTGAAATAACTTAAAATAAATAAAAATAATTTTCTTTTAAGGTTGTTTTCTTGTATCAATGGTTGACGATCGAGTTACAGTATTGGTTTAACAATGGTATACTAATAACAGTGACTGTCTTGTGTCATTGCAGTTCTTCAGGCCTTTGTTGAGTTAGCATGACTTCCATTTGTTTAGTCATCTAATAAAGTTGTCACCCTCACAAAGCTTCTTATAAAAAAATAACTAATGCATATTACACTCGCCGTTTGTAGGCTGCATGCCGTCTTCCAAAACTTGTTGGACTTTTTTTTCAAAACAGTAAGTTACCTACGATTCAAAATTTCAACCGAATTTCTTTCATGATATTTCAATAGTAAATTTGAATCAAAATTAAAAAATCGCCTTTTTGTTATAATCACATATAGACCTACATAAATTGCAAACGTTGGTGTGATCACTCTCCAAACTGATTAAATATCATTAAAATCAAACTATTAGTCCAGATTATTCATATATTCTATACACGATAAAACTAACTGACCAAACGACAGGTCAAGTTCATCAAGTGTGCCTTAAGATGCCTAAAAACAAAGTTCAGGTCGCTAGTTACAAAACATATGTAAATCTACAAAATGCTAACGATTTGAATGTGACAAATCGTGACAGCACCAATTGTGTCTATCACCATGCAGTTTGCCTATGCCTCAGACCTTTTATAATTTGTATAAATATTAATTTGATTTTTTTTTTATTTAAAACAACGTTTAAGTTTACTCCATTTTTTTGATATTGTATGCATGCAACCCTCCACCTGATGTAACTTAGCTTTCATGAACCCTGATAAAAAAAACGCGTTTGACATACATTTAACAAAAAGCGTTTATCTATGTCATATAGATTTAAGTCAAAATAACTTAAGCTTAAAATAAATTTATAGAAATGTAATCATGTCATAAAAAACCAAATTGCATGTATCTTAATAAATATAAGAACATAATTAACATTTTATTCATTCATGTATGCAGGTGTACATACATCAGTTTTAATACTTTAAAAAATGACCATAAAATCGTCTAGAACAGGCCAACAGGTCACGGTAGAAAAATGGTCAGCCATTGCGCGCGCACTCTCTTCTGAGCTCGTCATCGTGCACCTGGAAATAACTTACCTTGATCAACTTTATCGGTCGATAACTCGCTAAACAAGAGTGATTACAACTATTTACAGTTGATAATTATTTGATTCGTATCGATCAAGTAGTGATATAATGCTAATCGGCGACAGTAGTTAATACAATTATGCAACGAAAAAAAAATGTATCATATACTACGCTTTCGAAATACGAATGGATTAACTGTTTCTGAACGAACACACATAACGAAACAAGATACGAACATTTAAATAATAATAAAAAAAAAACACCAGATCCAAAGCCAACGTTGAAAACTCGACTAATTGTCGTCGACAAAAACGACGTTGAAAACCTAATTATGTATTGCAATGTAATAATACTATTTCGCTAGAGTAAATATGTTTTAAAAATATTATCGTCGTACTGGGAGATGTGGAAAATTGATTTTTTCGAATAAACAGATAATGAAAAATTGAAGGTTTTAATTTTTATCATATAGCCTCGAAATTATATGTTTCAAAGATAATTATATTATAGTATAAAAAATAGATGATTATCTGACACAGATGAGGATAGAAATTAATAGGCAGGGATAAACTATTTCCTGACCTTATATCGGCGTTAATTAACTATTTTTACCAAAATTATAAATAAATTCACTGAGTTATTCTAACTAAAGAATTAATATCTATAAATCTCAATACGTACTTAGGTAATGTTTTTTGGCTATTTTGAATATATATTTCATACAATGATGAACTTGTTTGGGAATGAGCTGTGAATGTATAAGAAAGTCTGGCTTGTTTCTTTTTCAAAGTAATATGATTCAGTCGTCCTGGAAAGTCACCTAATATTATATATATATATTTGATGCTGACATGACCTCAGGAAAAGCGACCAGGCTGACAAACAACAGAGAATCTTTTTTTTAATGACTATAAAGAAAAGATGTAAACGAATACATCATTGTAATTTCTTTATAATAAATTCATATCTACATCTCTATTTGAGAAATTGATCCTACGGCGATATCCAACACACCTATAACAATACAAACGTCAGTGCGTCACCGCTCAAGCCTGCCGGAACTAGCTATAAGTTACCAACTTAGCGGAGGCGAAAAGTGAAATTTTAATGACACACATCTCGCGAACGGCGAACAAGAGAGTACAGTGGCCTAACGGCCGCCAGCCTGCGGCGCTGATCGCATTAACGGTTGCTATCGTTTCCCGGCGGTTATTTTATTATTACGAGCAACCAGGCTGCGCGCACAACTCACGACTCCTTCCGGTTGAGGTGAGATCATCAACAGCCTTACGCCTAGAACTCCGCCGCAGAACTTTTATGGAGCCAAAATCCTAATATGCACTATGTTCAAGTATCAGATTTGTATAAGTAAGAAAAGACACAAAGCTTATTCGGCATCTCACTAACGTAAGAAGTATCTACCAGAATATCAGGTAATAAGCACTGATAGTTAATATTACACAATTCTTGTGAAGTTAAACACAGTTTTAATTAAGTTAAGAATGTTTTTATTTCAATAAGCTAGTGAAACATTCAAAATCAGTTCATTACAGCTTAGGCTATCAATACAAACAGTATACCCACATTTCCTGTTGATATCGTTCTAGATGACGGCTGCTTGCAACACACACAAGTTGTGGTACGTCTAAAATCGAAACTGAATTCATATACTGTTAAGTCAAGGATTAAATAATAGTTGAATTCGTTTAAACAATCCTAATCAAATATGGACATTATGATATTGTTAGTCAAATTCACTCCACTAATCAATTTTTAAAACCGGACGATTTTGAAACATTAAAATCATTCTAAATAATATTCTTTGAAATCATAAAATTGTAGCTGGTAGATAAACTTATATAAGTTCTTTCTATCTTATGACTGTCAATTTTTTTTATACAACGTGATTATATTGAATCATATTTTTTAAATATAAATATTAGTACGTTTTAGAAATTGGCCAAATTGAATTATTCGAATTTTTACAAACTATTTATTACTCATTAAATATTTTATGACACGATGAATTTTTCATCAACAGTCATTCGGTGAATTTCATATCTGAATCCGGATTGTTTATACAACACAATATAATATACTCGTATCGATTTTTTAACTGCATCGCGTCATAATTTGAATATAACAAATATGAAAATATTTAAATTAGTTTTGAACGCCGAGGATAAAGAAACTTAAAACCAGTCGCAATGATAAAAAAAAGAAGTTTTAATATGCAATATCATATAATATAATGTATATTATTTTACTGTCAATCCTTGTGGAATTGATAAAATTATGTAAGAGTTTAATGAAAATAAAAGTTGTTGAAAACTGGTTTTTGCTATTTTGTTAAGGAAGTATATTGACCTGAAGTTAGTAAATGTTTTTTTACTCTGACCAATAGAGTGAATGAGGAAATGGAAGGTGCTGAAAGGGCAGCTTCAATAATCATAACAAGCTTTTATTTGTTAAATATTTTCTGAATATTAAGCACATATGTACATTGCACTTTCTCTGAGAGTTCATGACTATGCTATATACAAAAACAGATCGTTAATTTTTTTGATTGTTATTAAATTGAATTTTTCATTTTTGAATCAATTTAGCAAAAAATATTTATGCAACACGTAAAAACTGCTATGTTTATAATAACGTTATATTTCCATTCAAATTTGGTTTCTTGAATTATTAGTAGTACATATATTTACATATTATGCACACTTTTACTAAATTAATATGGAAAGTTGAATGGGCTTAACCGTGCTAAGAGAAGGTCGGAAGATATAAAACATTAACGGAGGCAATAAAAATGACATAGTATTTTTGCCGAGCACTTATCTGTACTTACTTTCATAGGTGAGCGAACGCGGGCGAAAAAGCAGCCGGCATCCACATTAACCTGTTCTCTTCGCTGCTCTCTCGAACGAATTGTTTCGCAGATGTTATAATTTATTTTCATACATCTTATCGAACGAATATATTACACGAGATTTGCCTTTCTTTTTGGCGATCAATTTGGGTCAGTGCGCAGTTTTGAGTCTCAGTACACAATACCGAAATTAGTATAAATTTTCGCAAATTCGAAATGTTTACCGTGTTTTCTTTTGCGAAAGCAATGACCGATCAAAACAGCTCGTGATTCCGAGAGATAATACGCTCATTGTTTTGAAGTCATTATGTGTATTCAAACAAGGCGAACAATTCTTTCTCATTTTTTTAGTATCGCTTTAGTGACAGGTGTGAAAATATAAAAAAATAACAATGGTTAAACATGAAACATAAAGATATTTATTTACAGAAAGCTATGTATAATACAGATGATATCGTTATGACGGTGGATGATGACATAGATATGATGATAAGCGATCGATGACAACATACGAAATGACTGAATTTATGAGGGATGGTCGTACGCCAGGTCGTGGCATACCCTCGTAGATGTGTTTAATGGTGAGGGGATCCGTAACGGGTGGATGGCACTGGTACTCCGTATGAGCCGGCTGGGACGGCGATTGTGTTGTAGCCGCCTCCGGAAGGTCCGGAGAAACCTCCTGAGAGGGAGAGTCCGGATGAGTGGCCGATAGATCCAGAGAATCCACCACCTCCGATAGAGTGTCCGCCGGAGAATCCGCCGAAACCGCCGCCTCCGGAGTATCCTCCGCCCAAATGTCCACCGCTAGAGAATCCTCCGCTTGAATATCCGCCGCTGGAGTATCCACCGCCTCCTGAGTATCCACCACCGCTTGCGTATCCACCGCCGCCTCCGGAATAACCGTGAGACTCTTGTTCGTACTGAGCGACTTGAAGACCTTGCTTAACATGTCCCAACTCAATGCCGACAACGCGTTCTTCGTAATGAGGAACTCCATAGACTGGGGAAGGAGGTCCGTATGATCCTGAAATTCCGTGTCCAGAAGACTGAGAGGATTGGTAAGCTTGGTTTTGGATTTCATCTTTCAATAAAATGTGTTTGATTTCGTCGAGGAGATGGGGGTCGACGTATTGTCCTTCTGATGTTTGGTATCCAGATGGGACAGCATGGTAGCCTCCTCCTCCTCCTAGAAGGGCGCCTCCACCGCCGCCACCCCCATGACCGAATCCACCGCCGCCGCCGCCGCCGCCTCCTCCGAAGCTAAATCCGCCGCCGTGTCCGCCACCTCCGCCCAAAAGAAGAAGTGGAGCAGGCTGCTGGTAAGAATATCCTACTGGAGGCTCTGCCGCTACGCAGGCGATGAACGCAGAAAGCGCCAACTAAAAATAAAATATAATATATCAATAATTATTATTCATCAAAAAACTATTTATTTCATAAATAGCTGTATCAAATAACTCTTTTACAAATTACTAATAGCTATTTGCATTGCATTCATAAAACATTGTATTTATTTTAAATGTTATTATGTTACGATAAGCCGTCACTTTTAGTTTCAAACAATATTTTCTTATCGTAAAACTTATTATTTTAAATAAATTATCAAGAAAAATATATTCACAACAATTCGCAGTAATTTTTTTCAATATAATTTCATTTAGAGCTTTGAGCTTCCCAAAGTAAAATTATTTGCTAACAGCACTTTATATTAAAATTTTGATTTGTACACTGATATCAGAAAAGCTCCAAATGAAAATTCGCCGTAATTCACACGAATATTTTCCATCAGGTAAAACAAGCACTTTAAACACTTTTAATGAAATTTACAAACTAAATAAAACTGTTTGTAACGGCTATAACGAGAATGATAATATTCAAACTAAACCAAATAGACTTACTATTGACAGCTTAGCCATATTCGGAGAGATAGTTTGTAACGAGGAGTTGAGAGCGTTGTGACTTCCAAAAATTTGCCCCCAGTTTTTATATGGCGAGCTGGACCCCCGTTCTTGGCTCGGGAGGGAGCACATCAGATGCCCGACAACTTTTACTTTGTGCATCACACAGACACCGCTTCTCCGCACACATTTACCGACGATTCTCTATACCTATACCTCTGTGAACTTATTTTTTTTCGGACGGCTGATCAATTTTTGAACCACATTAATTTGCAGCGTTTCGACAATGAAAAGATGCTGGGCGTACGAGAACATTATTTATTTTGAAATTTTTACTATAATCATCGATCCGTATTTGGGAAATTTAATAATGATTAACGATATCTTCTTTTGTTGTCGCTATTTATTGTGTCACGCTTGTTTACATAATCGTGCTCAAAAATGAATAGCTATTTTTGTGTGTGCTACATTGAATTAACTTTATTTTGATAACATTTTTTTATTGATCTATGTTTCTGCTTCGAATTTGTGTGATATATCATGATGATATATTTAACGAACGGATAGATTCATTTACGGATATTTTCTTTATTCAGTATTAATTGAATTTACACGTGAATCATAAACACAATTATTACACAAAATCTTCAAGACTGATTTTTACATATATGTATCTGTTTTTAAAAAAATATACAGTCATAGAAAAGGTTGTTATTTTTCTTGTGTATATGAGATATTTATAGTTTTATCATTCTGGTTAAAAAATAAACATTGTCTTGAATAGTAGTTAATAAATCAATTTGTAATGTGTTTATCAATGAAAAACGTATTGTCTTTAAATTGTTAAAATAAAAGCCTTTTCACAATTTATTTACGTTTTTAACACTTTATAATATAATGATCAGTTTTAAATGAGAATTTAATTTTAATTCATTTGCATGTTTTTTAAGTTAGCTCAAAACTTTTTTATTATTATACTTATTATATTTTACAAATAACAGTGATACTCGTAGAGTAATTGCATAATATGAAAATTCTATTCCATATGAGCCCTTTAAAGGCGAAGTGACCCAACCAGTAAAATAATGAAACTTTTTCTTGAATCACGTCTTTACTTAGTGTTTTGGTGGATTGCATATTTTTATTTTACAAAGATAACACTATTGCAATGTGAGGTTACTTCACTTTAACGATACTTTAAAACGTGTATCATATTACAGAGCATCTAATTTTTTTATAAGATACCACTTAGCCCACTTCACCTCTAATGGGCCAATTTATTTATTATTAATAATACATTTATTGACATATATGAAAAAGACAATAACTCTGCCAAAAGCAACGTTGTTTATTAACATCTCACAACATAGTTATAAAATCATAAATGAATTATCATGATCGTAAAATCATGATAATTTTGAGTTATTATTTATATTGTTTTAAGCAATCTTTTCCATGTTGCGATACCGAAACGTAGGTGAACTAAATTGCAACAAAAATACAGCACCGCGTTAAAATATTATCGTTACTTTATATCTTACAAGTTAAGACAATCAAATCTACCACAATCTTATTGTTTGTTTACTTATCTGCACAGTAGAATGGTTGGGTAAAATAAAAACAACCATAATTGCATAGTTTGTAGGCAACACCTTGTTAGTGATTAATATACATTATTACTTGCAAAGTCTTTGTTTAGTCTCATTTTCGACGTCGTATTTGAGTCCTAATTTTACATCAAAACAAAAGGATTTTTATAAATATGCAAAGGTAATATTAACTAAGTTATATTTTTTAATGTAGTTAAGTAAATAACGACAATAATCATTTGACAAAATTAATTATTTAAAATAATCAAATACGCGTTTTCGACAGATAATAAAATCGACGGATCCCAGATGTAGATGAATTTTGATCAATAAAAAATATTTTTATCTTTTTACAAAAGCTATACAATTCGACGGTATTTTAAAAAATTAGGAAACGGATTTTTGATTAGCAAATAAGCATTGGTGTAGTTTTATTAGGGGAGTCCGCTGTTAGTTATATATGCTAAAAATATTTTTTTACTTATGTTTAATATTTATAGTTTTAAATTTCAAAATAAACAAAGCTAATCGGTAATATTAAATGTTTTCATGATAAAACTAGATTGAAAGTACTTTAAATAACTCTTTTAACCACTTGAATACCAAGTGGACACAGGTGTCCGGAACATATGCAAGCGGATGTCTAAGAAATTTTAAAAATCAAATACTTGGTATTCTAATAGAATATAAGCAATATTTTGATGAATATGTGTAGCGCTATCTATACTGAGTAAATATAGGTTTTTAAAATATCGAATTCGAGTGTATATTAGGCAAAATTATTTTTCTTATAAACACGCAGTATCTCTGGGACATATTAATGATTTATTTGCGCGGCATTGAAACGGTTAAACTCTTATCACGATATTATTATTTTTTAATGTTTTTTTTTGTATTATAATTATTAAATTATTTTTTTTTCTTTTGCGACTGACACAATTTTATTTTCTTTATTAAAACTATTTCGTATTTTTTTGTCATAAATTTAATAATGAAATAATAATTAACTTTAAGCAATTTAAAATTAAAACACGCTACAATAGAAATAACAATAAAAACATCGTTAATCCTAATAAAACATTTTAAGCTGATTTGAATAAATTTTATGAGATGCAAAAAGTAGCGAAAGTATTTGGTAGCTTTATTCGACTATTATAAAATATCATCTAACACAAAAGGAGGAAGGAATTGTTCTAGAATTCGACTGTTGCAGCATTTTTATCGACTTTGTTTACAACAAAGATCCAAAATTATTTTTTATTGCAATTTTAACTTTGCATCTCATTTATAAGATTTCACCATTCATTTTTTTTTTGGACGTTCCAAGTTCCAAGTGTGTGCGGAATTTTAGCGTGGTCCATCCACCACGTTCTCGATTGATTGTACGCATATTCTACAGACGTATAATAAACCACCTTTTCTTTCTCTGAGAAATGTGTCCACTACGACGATGAATTAAAACACCCAGACACCCGCCAAAGTAGTGCTACGTATTCAAAACAACATTATATAAACACATGTGTATTTTTTTTCTGGAATAATTCATTCACCCACATTGTTGTAATTTTAGAGACAATTAAATAAGATCAAAGAAAGCGAAGCAATTCTTTAATAATACGAGCCCAAGAGAGGTGAAGTGAACCAAGTGGTATTTTAGGAAAAATTGAGTTGAATGCGTTTTAATGTCTTAATGTTTCGTAAAAATAAAATGTGCTCAGTAAATACGCACTGGAATACTGTTATCGCCCTAAAATAAAAATATGCATTCCAATAAAGCACTAAATAATGTCGTGACTGTACATCCATTAGAATTTTTTTATAATTTTACTGCTTGGCTCACTTCACCTTTTCAGCGATCATAAAATATATATTAATAAAAACAATAATCCTTTGTACTTCATTCCACTTTATTTAATATGTCAGGACCGGTTTCGCTCATTGCGAGCATTGTCAACTGAAACTTGACAATGCTCGCAATGAGCGAAACCGGTCCTGACATATTAAATAAAGTGGAATGAAGTACAAAGGATTATTGTTTTTATTAATATAATGCCTTTCCACCAAGTATTGACAGTGAACACCCTAAAAGTAAAATATATATGTTCATAGTTATTCATTTATCAAAAATTAACTTTGTTTGTTTTAATCATTTAAATATTTTGGCGGAATCGAATTATTTTTTTAAAACAAGCAGTAGTAAAGATGTTTGCTTACATACCATCAATAAATTACTTGTAAGCATTCGATAAATACGCTTGATGCGTACGATGCGCAGATAGAGAGAGCTTTGAGTTATATCACTCACTCTTACACTACGCATACATTTACTATTTGCAACTGTCATAAAAAGGTAAAGATAGTAAAGAGTCTGTGTTTATGTATATGTGTCTGTGCTGCGTCAAAGATTGAAAGATAAATATTGTAATTATTTTTAACGTAAAAAATATTATAATATTTAAAAATATTATAATATTTTTTCTTATGCATTAATAAGATTATAGAAAAAGTGCATATTCTGAAATTAACAATTTATTTTTATTAATGGTAGACCTACAAAAATAAGTGCTAATTTAATCAATAATAATTTATTTTATTTTATTGCCAATATGTAGCTGATGCACAGTATATAGCACTAATTTTAATTTTGAGTGTGGCAAAATTTGATAGTCATCATTTTTAATAATAATAATTTTATATATTATTGTTTTCGATGTTGTTTCGGGGATCGCACACGTTATTCAAGGAGAAAGGGAATATAATTTTACTGCGAGTTTGCGAATGAGTGTTGCAACACAGCCGAAGAGAGTTACACATATTAACCTTGCGGGGAAGTGGCTTAAAATTTATTTACTATATAATCAGACATGAGACTATACTAAATTAATTTCAAAATTGAAACGTTGCACGCAATCACTCCGGATTACGTACCATTGTGTTATCAAAACTATTATTGCGAATGCAATCCACGTTACACGTAAGTAGACAGATTCGATCTACGTGTGTAACTGATTCAAAACTAATTTATACTAATACTGCGCAGTGCTGTAGGCACTTGAAAAATTGACACTTGAATATTAAGATTTCTTAGAACTTGCGAAATACTTTTTTTTTACGTAAATTGTGCTATAACTAAGAATTTTCCTTAAAAGTTTATGTTAATTTTTAAAGACTGAACTGTTTTAATCATTCAAAACTTTACCTTCAAATCCATTGCGCGAAAAATTATAAAATGGTACGAGGTAAACTTGATGAGTATTTAAAGTTACTCGAGATCATCATGTACATTAATTTTATGATCTCAAATTTAAATTTGATATCGACTTTACTGAGAATTAAATCTACGCCAGCCCGACTCATAGGGCAAAGTTCTTACCAAGTAGACCACAGATTGTGACGTATATTAATTAGTTTGATCGATTAAGTTTAGTCACACATCTTAAATACAGATTTTTTTATCCGTTTGATTTAAGTATGAAAATATCAAAAGACAAAAACATCTTTTTTACGAGATTACCGAAAAAAAATATTATTACAGTTTTGTTTGTATCAATATTTAATTTATTTTTCCGAATTTTTCATCAGTTAATCAATTTGAAGCACGTATTTTTATTTATTGTTAAGGACGTGGCAACTATGTTTTATCTTTACATAGGCTCAAATAAAAAATCGTCTAGATTTTTACTGGAACATTTAGATTTAGATAAAAGGCACTTAGTAAGTCACTTTTCACAAATGAAACGTACATAAAAATCAATAGGGCTTCGAAAGAAATTACCTTATTAAAATTTTGTTTCATGTTTATTTATAAATTAAACCAATTTTAAATTAATTTATGATGCAGTGACATTTTGTTGAGTGTTGAGAATTTTGTTGAGAATGATTTACTAAATTTCAATATGTACAGAAATAATATCTTAATATCATGTTTTAAATCATATAAAGAAAATGATTGCAAAAATAAAGAATTTCTTTAGTGTAAATGGCAATGTTTTTTTAATAATGATTATTTTTTACAGGTGCCACTGGCCTCAAATTCTTATACACACAAAGTTTAACCGTATATTATTGATCTAACTATTAAGTAATCTATCGACGGTTATTAACAGAAATATTTTTCGTCTCTACATATATACACTGAGCGGTAAATCACTCTATAATTAAATTCAACCATGTCGCTCGTATGGGAACTTTTAAATGCTTCTGGGCTACTTATAAATTGAAAAAGAAAGCTAATCCATAAACATATTTTTTACCTTTTTATTAATGTGCTTCTTTCGAGGTATTCTATTAATCATTGATAACTTAAACGTTGCAACTTGCAACAAAAACTTACTACATTTGGTAGTTAAAATGAGTGTGAAATCAAACTTTAATCAATAATTTAGTATAGTAGTAGAAAGCTTCTTCATACATATATAACGATGCCTGTTAATATTTTTACATTCAAAATGGTGGGAGTTTCCTTCAAATACTTTGGTGTACATATCTCGGAGGATGGAACCACAAAGAAAGGAATCGTTACAAGAACAACTTTTAACTGAAAGCGGACTGTTTGAGACACGCAGATAGTTGCATATGGTCAACACCAAACGCCATTTGTTTAAAGCTTGCATTCTACCAAAGTTGATTTACGGTTGCAAATCATGGTATCAGATGAAGACTGAGTTTTGATATAAAACTAATAGGTAATAGATGCTTGTATCAGATATTGGGGACGAGGAGTATTGATTTCGCAAAGATTTCGGAGATCAAGATACGCTCCGGGCAACGCTTTGTTACGTCATAAATCGTAGATAGATGAAACTGGATAAGTTATTTAATGCAAATGTCTTCGTAGAGCCTCGATCATGCATCCGTTTTTTTCCAACTAGTGTAATTACGACGTCCTGAAGAATAGTTGGGATATGGAAGACAATGTATAGGATGTACTCGATAAAACTGTACAATTGTGGAATATTAAGGGAGGATGCAAAGTAATTGAAGGGCGACAAGTAATCACAAAGGCACCGTATAGTGACCATATGCATTACATAAGGAGCGAAAAAAATATTTTAAGACACGCGTACGGCGTAATGTCGTCTTTATGAAATGTGTGTCAAACTTAATACTGGAAATTCCCAAAATAAACAAATAAATAATATTCAAGGCGCCCGTGTGTGCTATTCAAAAATAAAATCGTCAGTCGACTCTAATAAAGAGATAGTTTTTAGTCCACAGAGTATGTATTAGTATATATTAAGTTCGATGAGTGGAGCATGAAAATTATTTAGTAATAATTAATGACGTCATTTAAAAAATCAACGTTGTATTTATGTTATTTTACAAAAAAAAACTAATTTATCACGACTAGTTGTTAGTGTCATACATTGCGTGGTTTTTGATGAACGCAAATGACAAACTAACCCAAATTTGCCATCAGAAATGGACACGGTCAAAGAAGACGATATTAAATTAAATACATTTAATTAGGTCAACTTATTATGAAACTTTTTTTTCTTAAATGTAGTATAAAAAATATAATATGTAACGCAAAACAGCGAATATAAAACATTTTCAAGTGCATTTAAACAAAACAACAACAAGTGTTTGAAGATTTAATTTTATGTAAATATATGCTTATTACATGAAAATTACGACACGAAAAAAAGCAGTATTGAATACGATCTTAATATTATTAGAAAAAAATAACACAATAATTACTGTACAAATTAGCCAAATTGTTAAAGTCATAATTAAATTTTAAACAATCAAGTTCCTGTTTTTTTTCCGTGGAGAAATGAAAATTTATACTTTTAAATATTTAACCGATTAAAAGAATTATATTATAAATAAAATAACATAGAGTTGTATCTTTTTAATAAACATAGTTTGATTGATTCACAATTTGTTTACACGAAATCGTACTTAAAATATATGTTTTTTTGATGAAGTTACAAATTACTATTATTCTATATGCGTATAACATTAATATTGCCAGAACTCAATCAACACGTCCGAAAGAACAGAAGCAAATCGTGATACATTTAATTGATTTCCTTATGAAAAAATAACGTAGCCCAATATTTTTTAGCAAGTATCAACAATTATCACGTTATACAGAAGGTTAAGCCAAAGAAAGTAATAGCTAAATTTAATATTTTTTTATTTTGTGTAAAATTTTATTCTATTTTCTAAATACTCTGAATGAATTTCAGCTCGTATCTTTTTTCATGTCAAAGAACGTTTATAGAAGAAACTAAGAAAATTATAAAAAAAATCATTTTCAACACTCGCCATCACAAAGTTTGAATATATTTATTGGAAATAATAACACATTGAAGCTGTAATAAATAGTGAACTCGCCATTAAATGGGTTACTTTTCACCAATTATTTCGTACAAACTGGTATAAAAATTACGTCACATCGATGAACTACTTTAAAACTGCATAATCACATGACATTCCTTCGACATATTACTGGCCAAAAGTGAGTTGACCATAATAAAACAATCATTTCTGAACACCCAGTGGACTAATTAAACTGTAGTAGAATGTTGTTTCTTTCACGTAAGCAACAAAAAAAATACAATAGAAGATTTGAAAGTGGCTCACTCAGATTAGTATTGCACGATTAAAATTATTAATTAGAAATAATTATCCTATGTTTCAGAAAGCATTCACAAATCATTATTTCATAATTTTATTTTATTTTCTTTTTCATTTTACGTCAGGATGCAATAATATAAATTTTAATTCTTGAATTTATCTCTTAATCGCATAATTTATATTGCAATTTTCACGGGTTTGGAGAAATATATATTGCTTTTTCTTATTATAAGTTTTAAATTATTATACAAAGAGAGATATCTGTAAATCTTTTGATATACTCAAAAAAATGTTTCATGAATACAATTCTCTGGTACCGATCAAAATTTGTATTGCTGATTGTGTATATTATGGCAATTTAAATATAAAGAGATGGAAAAACGATAGATTTAAATATGTTGACATTATTTTGGACAATATTGAAGACCTTATTAATAACTTAATATTTTTTTAAATTAATAATTTCATACGATTTTCGGTTCATCTTGAAACAAGTTTGCCAAAATGTCTTAGAAAAATTCTTCATAATACAATTATACAAGATTAAGCTGAAGACAGAGGAATAACAATGCATTCCACATTATTTTAGCATTAAATACAAATTCACATAAAGATCTGAAAATTCGAAAAAAATTAGTAAATGTATCCAATTAAAAATACAATACTTTTTTAACTTTTAATCCTATTCGGAGTCTCATTGCTTCCTCCCAGGTAGAGATTCCAACTATTCGTCATTTTCAACAATCCGGATATCGAATAGTAAAACTGAAACTATCCGGATGTCCGGATAGTTTCAGTAAGTATGAAAATAACAAAACATTACTACATATATACATTTATGTACTATTTATGTAAATACATTAAAAACGGGTTCATTTGTAATATAGGTCATTTATTCAGATTTTAAAAATTCATATTCTAAAAATAAGAGAGCATTAAATGTATCATATTTTAAATTTGATCTTAATTAAGTCTTAATTTGTCCTGCTGTTGAAAATACTCGTTTTGTTGCTGTTGATGTTGGTTTTATTGTTAGAAGTGTTTTAAAAAACACGTCCAACTTTTACGTCTTTTTTTTTAAATTGATTTATTATTAGTATTTAAAATCTTTTTTTTCAGATTATTTGTATTGTTGTCAGTTTCTGCGAGAGATAAAATAGAATTACGCATTTCATGTTGCAAGTTGCAATTTATTATCTTTTCTCATAAAATGAGTCAATACTTCCGAGCGTCTTGACATGGTTAAAATTTTATACAAAATTATTAAAATTTTAATATGTAGACAGTGGTCTCGATTGCTTGGTTTTCAGTGATGAATTGTAGAACTCGCACGCAAATGACGATGTTTCACGATCAAAGTTTCACGATCAACTGATCTTGACTAAATCCTTTCCTACTTCTGTAATGCCTTAGATAGAGACAATACACATTTCAATACTATTCCATCATATTAAAATATTGAAAAATTGCAGCTGCATTAGATTACTGCAACTGCATTTCTTCAATGAATGAAATTTCGGCATTAAAGGTTTTTTTTGCCTCAAGTCCGAGCCGATTCGTCGAACTTTGAAGTATTAAGAAAATAAAATGAGATATTCATAATACCCGAGTTTGGGGAAGGTAATAAAAAACACTACCCTGAGTAATGGTTTCTCTCAGGTAGTAAATACCCCAGTATTCATATCACCTTTCATCGATTTTGTAAAATATTTCATTAAAAATTATAACGAATACTATCCGGATATTTCCCCAAATATCCGGATATCGAATAGTTAAAAAAAGCCGCATATATTTAGATATCGGATATCCGGATATCCGAGTTGAAATCCTTACTCCCAGGTCATCCTATAGCTCCTCCGAGTACATCCTATGGTCATCAAATGTAATATTGACGAGATTCATCCGGTTGGTTGAAAAGACCGGCAGTATTCAGGCTCTCTTGGAGCATTTGTAACACATATTCACGCCTAGTCCATCGTCACTTTTTTATTTGTACGTAATAAGAGGTTGATTGATCCGTGCTTCTGACAAACTCCACCGTACTCTTAGTTGTTGCCGCATGCATTTGTTTTCAAAGTGAGCTATACGGTTACTGTGTATTTTCATATGGTGATAAGACTCACAACTAGGGCATCCAATTAACCGTCCTCATTAACCCCCAGAGACGAGAGCTTTTTTCTGATAAAAAAAATATTTTCTAAGCCATATTGAAGTCACGGATAACTTTTATTCCTATCCAAAATTAAAAAAAAAAAAAAACGCCAAGTCGTTGTATAGAAGCCCCGCATGACTATATAGTCATGCTCATCTTTTTATTACCGTTTAATATTGATTACGGACAGTAGTAAGGACAAAAGTGACCGTATGGGCTTGCAAACATTCGGGGTTGAAATATAGCTAAACGTGATTTTTTTAAAAATATTTACAATTTGACCTCTTTAGATCAACATAATTTCAAAACAAATATATTAGCAAAATAACTGTAAATAATTTTATGTTTTTATAAAAAAATATCTAACAGTTTCAAAAAGTAAATTAAAAAAAACGGAAATTCAAAAAATCACATGTGCTTTTGGAGACCGTTCCTGTTCCTACGGCTGATGGCTAACTGTAGTCCGTACCCTTCTTAACCAAATATGAGCAAAAGCAACGATATTCAGATAGAAAAAGTATGAATAGTGGGATCAATAGACAACGGTGTTTTGTGTGACCATATGGTGACGCTCGTCCTTGGAGGGTTAACTTACCGATTTTCATTTTTTTTTCAAATAAATAAACCTGTTAATTGGTTTAAACTGTACTTATATTAAAACAACCAATTAAAGTACCACACAAACCAATATTTCGAAACAGCTAAAATATGGATCATTTTGCTTAGTTAAATGTGAAATAATAAGGTGCATAAAAGAGTAGATTAACCTTTTTTTTCAACCATTTCCGCCCCTAATATGGAGCATATGAACTTCTTATGAAGTTTATCTAGCCAAAGATTTGTTACGAGAACTATTTATTACTCAGTTGCTCGATCTCTTTTTGTCGATGAAAGTAGGGATATAAGAATAGGGCTAGGAACGAGCTAATGTTCAACAAATCGCTTTCGCTACACCCCGTTATTTTAGAATTTAAATAGAAGGAAAGAATTTTAAAATTACAAACGCTCATACCTTTTAATGAAAAGATGCATTTCATTCTGACCCTTCAATCTGTGAGATTTCTGACGAAAACCAACGACTTTGATCACTGCTCCACGGACCCGAAATATTAATAGTTGTGTAAAAGTCTATTGCACTTAGGCTAAAAGAGGTAAACCGGTTTTTAGTTTTTCTTAAAACAGATAATGATCCGGTTTACCGGTTTCGGTTGAAACCGTGTTGACAGCCCTACTCACAACCTTAAAGCAGCACTATCAAGATGCATGCATTAAATATGTGCCACTTGGTTCTGATTTCTAACCAAGTACTAGGACTTGGTTTAATATGACGCAAATGTCGCAATAACAAGACTATTTTTTGTAGACTTGTAATTATTAGAATTTTTTAAAATCTGTCTGGATAAAAAATCATATCGTGGTAATTATTTTACCGTATCACATGATGGTAAAAGTACATATCCGGTGAGTACATATGGTTACGTGACCACTCCTAAGTGGATTCTCGGCGAGAGAAAGATGCCTCCACCCGTCTGCGATCATAAAACAGCCTTGCTCTTGTTATTTTTGTTATTTTTTCGAACATCATTATCTACTTTTTATTTCGCTCTCGATTGCATAAATATCTGTGTACATGCCACCGACCGCTTTGGTGATCAAGCAGTTTTCTGTCTTATCATTATTTCTTATTCGAATAGAGAACAATAGGAATGATAATAAGTAACTGTGAGTATTTTTATGCCAAAATGTGATTTAAATATACTCTAATTTTATGCAAAAATAAAATTGTTAACACTGGCCTTGATTCGGCGCTGTAATTTCACAACAATGGCGATGCAGTGATAGTCATATATAATTTTAAATATAATGTAATACTTAATTTAATTCTTATAAAAAAAACTAGAATTTACTTATTCTAACCTTATTCAACACGAATACATTAATTCAGAATCCAAATGCTAAATTATTTGGAAAAGTGACCACAAATTTATTTATTAATTACACTTAAAACTAATTCATAATATTTTCAACGAACAGTCTCATATTATATGGTTTTAATATTTAATATAATGAAATCAATGTTAAACTGGTTATTTATGTCCTTTTTGGAAAGTCCAATCAGGTTTGTATTATTTTATTTTATTAACCACCTAAGCAAATTGAATCTTTAAAACAAAACACATAGTTATAAATAAGTATGTTTGCGCTTCATTACAACACAACACACGTTTAAGAAATGAAGTCACCTGCCACGCTCCATACCTTCCTTCGCAGTATCGCCAAAAAAATAAAATTATCCGTCATACTGAATTTAATTTACGTTGATATCACAATTATACTTTTGACAAGACTTTAATTCTTCTTTTATTGTATAATATTCAGTGCTTTCAAAAAAAAGGTGCCGGAACTCACTTCTTGTTAAGCTTTTTTCTAATCTATGTCCGTACCCAATATGGAGAATATAGCTTGCTAATGGAGGTATTTTAACATAAGCTTTTTATGAGAACTGCTTGTAGCTCAGTTTCTAAACCTCTCTTTTTTTCAAAGAGAGTAAAGACAGGGTACAGGACTAGTGGTTAGCTAATCGCTCTTCTTTTTCTTTCTTAGATACTACAAACATCCACGCTTTCAAACAAAAATACTGTTCGCACTGGGACCCAAATATGTGAGATTCATCATGGAAGCCTTGTCTTCCTTTGAGTGTTATGGTATCACGTACATAACATTCAAACGGGACTTAAAATAATGACAAACCTAGGAAACAACTAAAAACATTTAAAATGCCGATAAAAAAAATGTGCCAGAACACCGTTTCAATGCGTTACATGGGAAAATAGCACTGATTATTTGTATATTTTACAACCAATATATAATATTAAGACTAACATCTCTAGGTATATTAAACTGTTTCCGTAAAATTAATCATACACTTAACAAAACTGGTTCATAAATAATTATTATATAACTCTCGGAAGAGATATGAACGATTGATAGACGGTACTCGTATCATATTTGCGACCTATTAAATGTCTACATCGATTGCTTACTACTTTTTATTAGCACTCAATTTTGTAAAGAATTTTGAACCCGGAAATAAACAATATAAGATATCAACGAAAATGCATTCACTTATGCAATTTAAATAATCAATGAGTAATTATTTAGATCAAATCTATATTTTTGATATATTCAAGTTTTATCATTAAAAAACAAATAAAAGTACTCTGGAATAATTATTTTGTATCAAAAGATGTTTAGAAAGCGATGGTGCTACAGTATGTAAAAGGATGTATAGTGAATTTATAATTAATTGAAACAAAGATATGTATTTTTAAACATAATCATATTTAAAAACATGGGCACATTAGAGGTTAATGATCCAAGTGGTATGAAAAAAAAAGTTAGATGCGTTGTAATATTCTACACGTCCTAAAGTATCGTAATTTCCTGAAAAAAATATGCAATTCACGAAATCACCAAGAAAATACGTGATTGTACATACACAAAAAGTTTTTTTTTCAGTTTTTACTAGTTGGCTCACTTCACCTCTCGTTGGTTCAACTGATAAATTCACAACAAAAAGTATGGTTTAACTTTATAATATTATTACGACACAAGACTTTATAATATTATTACGAAAATCAAATAAACATGAATACTTTTTTGATATTTAAAATATCTATAAGCAGGTTTTTTTTTTATATATTTTCAAATTAAGCAATTAAAATTATAATGTGAATGCATTTTAAAACATATATTAAATTATTTTTACTGTTGTTACCTAGTAAAATTTTCTATATTGAAGACATGTTTTACAATCATAAAAAAAATATGAGAAAAAAATATATGTCAAAAGGTGAAAATATTTTTTTCTTGTATTATTGTCATAGCTATAAAATATTTTTATATTCTTCATTAAAAGGTCACCTCTGTTTACAGTTTAAATGATAATAACCATTGTTACAAAGAACTACAGTTTGTCAAACAATCCATTAACAAATTACTTGTCAAAAATATTATTGTTGTTTATTGTTAAAAATCAAAATTACAGTACATGACATAACAGCTGACGCCAATTCGCCATGCACTTGAAAAATGTAATAAGACAAAATATAAAATTAAAATACACAGTACATCAAATTCAACATAAAAAATCAAGAAATACAAAAGAAAAATTTATCAAACAGTTCACAAATACCATCACCAAAAATGTCCACTTCTCTAGGCAATGCGTTGATTAGTCGAACGGCCCTTGGAACTGGTGACTCATACCTCCTAAGCGAGGTATAAGTTTTTAGAAATAAAAGTTTTTGCTCATTGTTTCGCCCACGTAAGAATAAATTGGGAGCATGTAAATTAATAGTCATGAGAATTTCAGGATTATTAACTCGGCCCCGAAGAAGAAGAGAAAAATGCTTTAAGCTTGAAAACGATCTTCGAGCTTCAAGTGAGTGAAATGATAACATTCCTAAAAGAAATTTGGTGGGGTAGTATTCCTTTAAGGAATTATCAAAGGGGAAGAATTTAAATTTTTTGAAATAATAATATCTTAGAAATTTCTTATGGATTCTCTCCAATTTCAGCTTGTATGAACTTTCATATGGGCTCCAAATGATGGATCCATATTCAAGCTTACTTAAGACCAAAGAAACATAAAGCGTCCGAAACACAGTTGGGTTTTCAAATGGTTTGCTTTGTCTAACAATAAACCCAAGAAGTTTGCTTGCACGCAGTGCAATAGAAGTTATATGTGAATGAAAGGTGAAAGAGGAGTCAAATCTTATACCAAGATCAACAACTTCAGACAAACGCTTTAAAGCATCATTAGATATCACATAGTTATAATAATCGATTATTAATGAAAGCTGATGAGATTTTTGTCTGTCTGCATGATTAAGTTATCTTTTTCATAAAAATGTCCCTACAGCATGCAATCGTATTTTTTAAATGCTTAATATTATGAAAAAAATAACAAAAGTTAGTGTTGAATATATCTGACCTATGTGCTAAATATTTTTTGAATAGAGCCAGTTTACAATGACCATACGATATTCTGTGTTGTTAATGTAATAATATGAATTAGGAAAATTCTTTCTTTTCAGCATTAAATAAGATTTTTATCATTTCAAGAAACATCAATATCAGAAGGTGAAAAAATATAACTATAGTTCTGATGAAGGTATCAATCATATGTTATATATAAAATATTTTTTGAGGATTTTTTATTGAATACTAAAAACCTCATATTCTTCTTTATTGAATCTTAATCACATAAATATTATATACATACTGTAATTAAATCATCATGTATTTTAGTTTTTTTTGTTTGAAATTTAATGAATGCTTCTTCGAATAATCATTATGAAGAAAACATAAAAAAATGTATAATTAATAAACTATGCATATTCCTATAAATTATTTATAAACTTAAAATTCAACTGACGATGTTAAAGACATATCCTGTCTAACATTGGCAATAAAAAATAATTTTATTTCAATTCTTCATTACAACTATGGCCAAAATGCATCTGTCGTAGACATAAAAGTTGCTTAATCGGCTATGTCTTAACTATTAATAATATTTTGTTCTGTTCTCGTTATATTTAAGAGTTGTCATCCGAAATATTGATCATAAAAAAACACTATTAGTTAAAGTATTTTTGACCTATACAATAAATAAATAGCTCCAATTATTTCCATAATTGCTTCTATAATGATATTCTTTAGCCTTGCATTTTGTCACGATTTGTCCAATGAAATGTAAAACAAATACATTGCGTCAGGTCTAAATAAGTTGTACCAAATCTCTCATGAAAAATGTTGTACTCAAAATAATACATTTTTAGACCATTACTGGGTTGCTTAATACTAGCCAAATTATTACCAATCAACATACAATAGTATGTCCACATACAAGAGGAATATTGAATAAAAAAACGTCAGAAATTAATTTCTACTGGGAATACATACACATTGACTAATAAAATGCAATTGAAAAACATGATCAGAATGGTAGCAATTAAAAAGAGTTTTAATGATGCTTTCATTTCCCAACACATTCAAAGCTCTCTCCTCGAGCTCTATATCGACCGTGGAAAGGAAAACGGACGTAACCCACAGTTTTTTTTTCTGTTATAATAATGTAAATCAAAAGTTTGTTAGCTGAAAATGCCGAATGAGTATCTTAATTTGGCTTTTAAATTTGAAAAAATAAGGGGCTTCGAAAAGTGCGATCACGAAAAGAATCTTTAAAAAAGGTTTTTTTTTTACAAATTTACTAGATTAATTTAGATAAAATCAATTAAAAACCAGTTTATCACTCTTCACGCACTTTAACCCTTTGCCCGCGTCACCAAATTTAGCGAGCATGCCCTGTACGCGGCTGCTTTTTTGCGGATTTTGCTATCGCGTTTTTGACTAAAAATGTAGGTTGTAATATTTTTTCAACTAATTAAATATGTCAATTGCCATCCAAAGTAACTTTTTCCATAATAAAATACTATATATTTTTTGTATTTTCGGTTTAATTCAACAATAATCATTCTTCATACAATTGCGGCGTTACGTCGCCATATTGCAAAATACCACCACTCGCGACCGAGAACACTGCTTCACCACCATACCATGCTTATAATATTAAATTCTCGGAACAATTAAAATTTCACCCGCACTCGATCGCTTATTTACATTATCCAAAATCTTGCATTGGTGACGTATGTTCACGGCGTGTTCCAGAAATAAATTATTCAAACCTATATTGAATCTTTTTTGACTAATGCCATTTATTGAATTCGGTAAAATATACATTTAGTAATATTTTCAACCAAGTTATACAATTTTAACACAATAGATAGCTCTTATATAGGGTTTGAAATTTCCATGACATATATACGTGTCACGCGCGCTGAGGGCATGTTCGCTAGGACATGCATAGATGTCATACGCGGTGAGAAGGTTAAAGTTGTTTACATTTCATAATTTGTCTTTGGCACAAAATCATCAAAAACGTTTTTTGTGTCTCCTGTAAAATTTGTCAAAAGTAAAGACAGCTTTTCACCACGGAAGTTGTTTTGAGAAAAACGTAAATAACTGAAAAAAGCAATAATAATTAATCCAATTTATGAACGTAAACCTAACAGTATATTGGGATTCACAATGAGTTCGTCAAATGTGCTAAGCAAATATTTTTGTATTTGATGAAGCTGGACTTGTTTCTAAAGAAAATTATGTTCAGTATAGAATGAAAACAGATTTGATACAAAAATGTCGGCTCACAAACTGGAGAATATTCTTCTCTATGATTCTGCATCTACATATTTATTTTTCGAAATTGCTACTATTGCTTCTGACCCCTCATATACGCTTTGTTTTTTAGATTATAACTTGTGAATGATTAAAAGAATACAGTGCATGTAAAAAATATTCTGTTTCGAAACCTTCGTCGTAAAATAACTCCAGAGCGCTACCAGTTGGTCACGATGATGTACGCGATTCCATATGAATTCAAAATATTTTTATTTTATAGTAGTCACAGATATTTTATATTTTTCCTTAAGCTTACATCCTACTGAGCACATCTTTGATTTAATACTTTGCACGATGACGTATACAATTTCCTACAAATAGAATTTTTCGCAATTTCAATATTTACCAACAACTTATTCATTATGGAATGTGAAATATGACCTGGTCATATTTTTGAGTTCAGTCATTATTTAGTCAACATTTATGGAATTCAACAAAAACGTCCTCGATTTGTTTTCTGTCGAATGGTGTTATTCTTTTGTTTTAATTATTCGGCTAGTTTTTCATAATTTTCGTTCACATTTCGTCACCGATCAAAATATATAATCATTATTTTTATTACGAAAAAGACTACTGGCAATATCAGATGACGTATTAATAATTGCGCTGGTATATAAATTTATAAAGAACCACTATTTTTTCCTGTCCAATGATTTCACATTAAAAATCACCTCATATTAAACATGACATGCCATGGTGCAATCGTACACTTATATGCATTAAATGCTGTTCTTTTACTGGAAAATAAGAATTAATTCACGAAAATAGTGAGCTAATACATTGGTGGGAACGAATTGAAATACCTATGAGGATAACAATCCATATTCCATCATTTTTAAGTCTTAATCCCTTAAAATTAAAATAAACAAAATAAATTCCTCATTTCAGTGGCTTAGTATCAAAACTCCTAATATCTATTTTTGATATTTTTAGATAAGTATGCCAAAAAAAATCTAAATGCATTAAATGAAAAATAGTTGAGTATTAAAATTTACTTTACACACTGTTAAAACCAATGGCAAGGATCACTATCGGTGACTTAGCTCACACTTTCAAATGAATAATATGATATGGTTATAAAGAACCTATCTTGATCAGTGTAATATTATATTTTGCATCTTGAGAAATTGCTACTTTTCACTTATGGAAAATATTCATGGTCATTTTTACCATTTACTTGTGGTTTTTTTCAATTTTCTCTAAACTCGATTTTTGGAGAATATGAGTAATAATACAGTATTTGTTTCACTCAAATATATTAATATTTGTTTTTCCATTATTTAAATTTCTACCTTTCCCCATAAAGATCGTGAGCATTATAATATAAAGTACATTATATTGATATAATAAATAAAACATGAATTAATTATGTCAAAAAGTTTTAGTCAAATTATTTTAAGCAAGTCATTAACTATTCATTAATACCAATTAATAAAGGTTGACAGATACACGTTCATCAATTAACTATACATTAAATTATTGATTATCCATTTAAGCGTAGATAAATGGTGTTTATTTTTTGTCCATTAAAATGCAACTAAAAAAATTAACACCAGAGTTGAACGCTTTTATAAATAAACATCGCACAGAGCAAAAAAAGTGATGGTGGGTCCGAATAAATAAGTCACGACTTAATATGCAAAGTTAAAAGAATGTTGTACTAAAATCAAACAGAACTATCTCTTCACGTCTGAATCATTTTAATACTCATGTTATGAAAAAATAGACTTGAATAAGAGTCAGATTTCCTAACCATATCTTCATTCGATTCCTTCTTTCTCCAACAAGGATCTGACTCAGAAATGGCGTCTAAATATTAATTCACTATTGCAGCATAAAAAAACACGACGATTAAAATTCATAAAAACGAATACCAATACACGGGTAGTAAAAAAAACATTTTTAGATAAAATATCTAATTATGTTGAGTCTTTGTCATAATTTTCACGCATTGATTATTTCATAATTCTATCATAAGGATAGAGTCAAATTGTAAATTTTAACACATTGAGGAATTACAAAAAACCCCTGCGAGTACTGACCGTGTTTTTTTTTAGATACATATGTAAGTGTTCACGAAAGCATAATTTGTGTAAATAATTCGATATGAACGGTTCTGTGGTCGAGTTGTTAGCGTCGTTAACTTCGTTAACTTCGGTTGCAGTGCTCACTGGTTTGAATCCATATATCCAAATTTAATTGATTTGGTTTAAATGTTTAAAACTCCTTCCCACTCATCCACTCTCAAAAACGCAACGTAGCGGGAGCGATTAACTAACCATTAGTAATGTTTTGGTCATATTTTATTATCTGTACTTATTTAAGTATCAAGATGTTCTCGTAAACAAAATATCTAATGTATAAAAGATATATAAGTTAACCACTAGAGCTGTCCTATCTCTATCCTTTTATGTTTACTACTGTCTTTATTAAAGAGAGGTTGAATAACTGTATAACAAACAGTATAGAAGAAGAAAATTTATTAAGATACTTTCATTAGAAGGCCAAATGGACGTGGATTGTAAAAAAAAAACTCTCGTACAGGTAAATTCTAAATATTCCGTTTCTTAGCTCTTTTTTTCATGAATACTTTCAACGAGTCATAATTTTTTCTTATGAATTATATATATATTTATATCAATACAATTTTCTTTTAATCACACTCTCGGATTGTAAATATAAATTATAAACACGTTAATAATATTATATGTCACGTAATAAATAAAAAGTATAATATAATTGTCGCCCACTGTTGTTTAGTTGGTTAGAGCTTGCTCTACCGAGTAGGTGGGTCTGGGCTCGATTCCCGGTAAGGTCAATGTCAAAATTAGATTATTCAATTTAAGACGTGGGTGTTTGTGATTTCAGTTTACCTCGAGTTAATCTCAAATAACTTTTTGAGTTGTTCTTGTATGATCTTTTAACTTTAAAATATTTGGCGTATTGGCATTAACTGTAACGCCAATTATTTAAAAAAAATATAATGTAATTTTTTTCTACTGTTTGATAAAATTAAATGAATCTAAACAATTCCTTGTACGAGAGGAGAAAATAATAATATATTATGATCATAAAAAAAGAAATTTTTATATGACGTAAGATTTGTACAACATCATTTTTTAGCGTTATTAAATTATAAGAAGGTCATAGCCTACCACACTTTTTTTAATAAACAAGATGTAAATCGGCAGATATTCCGGCTTGGTGTGGTCAAAGTGTGTCCATTAGTTAGAATTCGCTGATTATGACTGTATTCGAATTACGTACATGTTTTTGTGTGAATCCGTTCTCCTCGAAGGAGATTAATTAACGTGCGTTCTTCAGTCGGAAGACTCGGAAGTAAAAAATAGTGGCTATTTTAATACCCGTTTTTTCTCACAAAGAAAGTGAACGAATATTTGAAAGTAAATTTTGTGCATCCTTGAGTGTTCGCGCAGCTCAGTGGCCGACAACCCAACCATCCAAGACAATGATATATTGGACTTGATTTCAATCGTACATTTATATACTGCTATACTTTATTCGTACAATAACCTCTTGGATCGTACATATGCACTTAAACATACCTACGCATCAATCAACAGCCATTGAATTTTTAAAACATTTTTTTATTAATTTTATGATATTAAACTACATGCAATATTAAATCTATAAATGTACTAAATTACATATTTTTATTGTTATTCAATTAAAATTTATTATATTGTTGTTTATTTGAGAATTTAATATTAAAGATCTTCTTTGTTGGAAAGACATATAGAAACAACAGTATTTGATGATATTCATATGAGTTTTTTTTTTCAAAATAGTTGTATTGTTTTGACAAGTATTTTCATAATTTGTTTATTTTTTTTTATGTAATGTTATATAAACAATTGGATACTTTCACGAGGTTTAAAATGCGATTTGGATCAGTTGAATTTTTCGTAATTTTATTTATAAATAATTGAATTGTGCACAATGTTAAGAGAGAACGGTGTAAAATGGTTATTAATCTCTGAATAAATCAGGTGCTTATGTGAAGGCGTAGGTAACATTACCAGTCGAGCATTCTTATCACAAAAATGATGTACAAACTTGTCCGAATACGTGATACACTGAAGAATGGTGAATAATTATTTTCGTTACTCAAACTTATTTTTTCTGGAATAAAAAAAAATGATTGCTAATGATTTACACGTCATTGAAATTTATAAATCGGTACCTTTATATATTTTTTTAAATATCACATACCCACCTATTAAAAAATATCAGTTCCAAAACCAGATCAAACAATTATGAAATAAACAAAAACTTAGTCATTTTTTTTTATTAATATCACTAGTCACTACATCAATCAGAGTAAGACAATCGACGAAAAACATGTATCGAGTAATGAATGCCTTTATAGGCATGATGTTTTAACTATGAGACACTTATTTACACATTATTTTTCAATACAATCAACACGGATATCATCCAACAATGATTAACAGTCATTATCTCGAAACTAAGATATGACAAATAACTGTATGCCATATCACCAATAAATCATTGAGGTCATACTTACATACTCTCTTCAAAAAAGTAAAATTTGAGCAATTGAGTAATAAGCAGTTCTCTTAAAAAAATATATGTAGAGATGTGTTAAACTCAAAACGTTCGTATTATGTTCTACATTGGGAACGGACTAAACTTAACTGAATTATATCATCATCAACTAAAAAAATACTATATGTTAACCGTTCAAATTTAATAATGAAATTCCACCAATCACTTTAAGTCGAAATCTTTTTAAATAATGATTGTAATTCTTAAAACTTTTGTTATACAAAATTCGGTTCCTGATTATGAATCAATTACCCAAACGCAGTTTTTTTTAAAATATAACGAGTAGAAAGACCAGGTTAATTATGAAAAGATAATAAGAATACTTTTTTTTATTGCTGGTTTTCACAATAAAGAGGATTGTAAGGAGTGAATGAATCACATAAACATAAATCCATTCGGGAACTTGATAAACCCTCAATCGCAAGGCAGGGCTGCTTCATGATGATTTTTTTATAATACATGGCACCATCAATTATGCGAACAAAATTGGCACACTGTGTACAACCATTCGAGTCATATTTACGCGTTTTGCGAACAGCAGTGGGAAAAATATAATGTAACAAAGTGACTTGTATGAAGGCCGCCGTTGAAATGAAAATTTTCCATATTTAAAATAAATTAATGAATCTTTTAGATTTCTAGCAAAACGGTGAGAACAAAATTGATTGAGGTTTCAGAGTGTTTCATTGTGAAACATTACACAACATCACAACTACTAGCATCGCCAACATTTAACAAATTTCATCATTACCAAGATTTAGATTAAAACCGTTTATGTATGATTATACTAATAAATCTTCGATATTTTATCATTTAATTAACATCAGCGATTAGCTAATAAAACTAAAAATATTTATTTAGTTTATGTAATGTAATATATTTAATTTTCTCACCGAGAATGTTCATAAACTAAATAAATTTCTTATGTTTGTTTTCATGATGTAACAAGAATTTTTACAATTTTGACACGCTACAATTTAATGAAATGTGTTCATTAATTTATTCTACCCTTTTCACTGCCAGTTTTTTGAAATTTTAAATATAAATTAAAATTCAAGTGTAATTGTTGTTTGCAGAAGTAGTGTAATATAATGTTTTTGTGTAAATTATATATTAAGAAGAACAGTTAACAAATTAGTCCTTTGTACTTATTTCCACTTTTATTTATCAAGATCAGGACCGGTCTCGCTCAAGGCGAGTATTATCAACTGATAATTTAGCAGTGTTATTTACACAAAACAAATTGAAAAAACAATTGGCATTGAAAAGAATTTACAAATTACAGTATAAATTATGAATAAGTGACTGTAAACTAACACAAATTAAAATGTTTAACCTCTCTTTGTAATTAACTCTCGAGACTCGGAGACTAGAAAAATACTTCTCTGCCGATGGGGATCGTTTAGGGACCCCAGTTGTTTCCTTATTATTGGCCTTATTCTTATGAATTTCAAAAAAAAAATAGTCTTAGAGCTTTAAAATATCTCTCTGCATTATTCCTTAAACATTTTTTTTAAAAATCCGTGTTTTTTTTAATAAATAATCATATTTTAAGTCGCGCGTAAAAAAGACGTCATCCCAGCTATCTTACGAACGATCGCTTATCGCCTCATCGCGTTATCGCGTTATCGCGTATTTATATAAACTACAAAAGGTCCAAAAAACTATGATTTAAGAATACCTTAATTATAAACATTGTATCACCCATATTAAAATAGATATTTTAAAAAAAATGGGTATTGGGGTCGCATTTCTTGAGCTTAGAACCGGAAAAGTTAAAACCGGTATCGATCTTGAGTGGAAGTGGAAATAAGTACAAATGAATATTGTGTTTTTCTTAATATAATGCTTTTCCACCGTGACAGTGAACACCCTAAAAATAAAAATTACATATAACTATTTTAGGTACTTCTATACTTCAAGCATTGCAACTACGATGTATAAATATAAGCATTTCGACACATATTCTGGCTCTAAATACCGATGTTATAGCCGAATAAATCATTTTCAGCCGCTTCCAATGTGAGCATAAGGAGTATCACAACATTCACAACACGAGTTTTTCTGCTAGAGCTACTTGTTACTTAGCTTTTCAAACCTTTTTTTTCGATGAGAGTAGAGATAGAAGGATAGAGTTAGCTAATCGCTCTTAGAGAAGTTTTTGATATTTAAATTTAGATCAATAGATGGCTGATAAATAAATATCTTATTAATCAGCCATCTTAAAGTTTCGAAACAATATTTCTATATCTATGTATAAAAAAAATATTTTTTATTCATTCATTAAAAATTCAATCGAGCTTTACTAAAGTAACCATTTGTTTCCAATCGATAAACTCATCTTGCAGTGACCTTGTTAGGGAAATTTTATCATATTTATCATTTCATCGATCAAATTATTTATGTAGCTTTAAACTTGAGCTACTAATAAAGCGAAAAGTCTTATTTAAACGTATTTTTCTATTCTATCTCTAAAAAAACAATTTAAAAAACAAATTTTGTATTTCAATTGAAAAACAATAATTTAATTATCCTACCTAATATAATGACACTCAAAGATGTTTTGTTGACCTTTTAATAATATAAAATAAACAAATGTTTTTGCTACTTTGGTGAAAATATATAATTACGAGATTTGCATTACAAAACGAAGATAAAGTATATATTTTGTAAACCAGTTAATATTATTATTTGACCACTACAGCTCGATGGCAAAGCACTTGCATAACAATCAAGACGTATCGTATTCGATTCTCAGTCGGGTCGAATATCACTCATTTATTTACAACACAATAACCTGAAAGGCGTGAAACGCGAGGAGTGTAATTTTAAATCTGTTGCTTTATTGTAAAGTTAGCCAATACACTTACGGTTAAGGTATGTCGGTTTTCAAAAATCAGTTATTTAAAAATGGCTTTTTCTTTAAATTTGCTACATTAGAAAGCCGGTTTTTTTCAATTTGGTAACCCGTTTCCAAATATATTTAAATTAAAATTGTAATTTTTTAGTGTTTAAATTTAAAACCTTAACTTTTACATTTAAATGAAACAAGATCGTTATGTAGTAAGTGTACATCAATAAATGCGTTGAATACATAGTATTCAAATAATCCTGATTTTAAATAAAAACATTTTTTACTCTATTATGATACTATTCTACTTAAGAAATGAAAATTCATTAAATATATGCATGACTTAAATAATACAAACTTCATTTTGTAAGAGAATTTTTCTCAAATAAGTTTTCGAATAATATTAATATGAGATATCATTAGATTATCAATTTTTACATTAAAAGATAATTTTGCATACTAAATAACATACGGTCGTATATAGATCTTTCCAGTTATTAAATATTGCAGTTTTACTTAGATGAACATTTTCGGGGATAAAGATTGTTGAAAATAATGATAAATTTGTACACTTATTCATTTTCAACTCTTGTCCAAAAATATATCATAACTGAAAAAAATTAGATACGCCCGTACGTTATTAAGCATCATAATCAACCGAACAATAGTTATTGATGGTTAAAAATCTTTTGTCTTACACTATTAAAGAAGTATCTAAATTACAAACATAATTTTCTAACAAATTTACAATTCATTTGTAATCTTTGACGGGCATCACTTCCTCCACAAGAGATGAAAGAATAGAGTGCATGCAATTAAATCGATAATATATATACGTCTGAACCAAAACACTTTCTAGCAAAACAAGTCATCATTTAATTGGAACTTTAGTGTTAGGTACATAGTGTATTATTACTTTTACTGCTATACTGAGATGTTTTTGCTTGCATAAGCAGATAATAATATGAACCATAATAACATTACACAATCGACCGCTGCCCAATCTTTTTATGACACACCTGTTATCTGACAGTAGGCTATCGCGATTCTAACAGTCATCATAACTGTACATGTACTTTTCGTACACCTTATGATGTTATTTCATTTCTGAACTTCTCTATTACTTATCAACGTTCTAGATATATACTTTTTTGTACCTGAATTCCAGCTCAGTATCATCTGACTAAAGATTTTTTATAGTAAAATGTTTCACGTACAAAAAAACTTCCCCTTACGATTACTGACTGTAAATTATTTTCCATTACAAGGACATACGATTTCCTAATTTTTAGCTCATTTTATATTTGGTATTCATTTTGTGTAATTTATACGAGCTTATAAACATCATAAACACCCATGCTTTCGAACAGAAATCGATAAATATCGGGTTTTATGGCGCAGCAGTTAGCATTGTGGGGTTCCGTGCTGGATCTCACGGGTTCGATTTCCATTACGAACAGCATTTATTTGATCGATTTCTGTTCGAAAGCATGGGTGTTTGTGATGTTTAAAAATTTCTTCCTTCTCTTTCCTATCTTTAGAAAGCTGGGCGTAGCGAGAGGGATCAGACTTTTCTAACCTTATCTTTCTATACCTACTATTCTCTTTTAAAAAGATTTTGCGTCTTGTACTTGCCTTTTTCGATATAAATTTGTAATGCTCAAATTTTCATTCGAAGCTAATATTTTTATCGTTTTAAATCAGCAGAGTTTTTAATGCAATGGTTTTTATTGATGATATGGTTTGAGAAACACAGATGAATTCAAATATTAGAGCGGAAATAGTTCATACCCAATGTAACTATAGGTTTACTTGGGCGGTGATTACCGGAACTCATTAGCTACTTTCATTCAAAATTACAAAGATGCATTAAAATACTTATGATGCTATTATGCCCAACACTAATATTATAAAAAAAAACTATTGTTAATCACTCAAATCTTTTATTTCAGCGTTCAATCTTTGAATAGCTTTTCAATTGATTTTTAACAGCCGCTATAAATTTAATATCAACATGTTTTTTTATTGTGTATTCATCAAATTTATTTGAAATTATGAAACCTTCAAATATGTAACTGCAAATTTTATTGTTTTGCTCTATCAAAAAATTTCTTTTTTTTACGGGGTTAGGCTTATAATTCTACACTTTGCAAAACCATTGACTTACATGCTATTGATTTAAAATTGACCAAAACCATAACCTGTTTTTTATCGCTCTTCTCTTATCAGTTATGTGAGACAAAGGCTGCAAGGATTATCAACGTATTACATACTGCTGTGAAAATATAATATTCAGTGATATTTTTTTTTTTACAAGAAATATATTTTTTTTCTACTGTAAAGCATACTTCCATCAACTGTAGTGATTTTTAATTTATCAATATTTGTTTTAAGGCTATTGCTATATAAAATGGGCCCTCCAGAAGTGAAGTGAGCCAACTATTAAATTGGTAAAGATTTTTTCTTGGATGTCTTGCAAATTGCATATTATGTTTATTTTACGGAGATAAAACTATCGCAGTGTGTATTAGCTGAGGTTACTTTACTTTTACGATACTTTAAGATCTGTAGAATAATACACTTTTTGGCTAAAATACCACTTGGCTCACTTCATCTCTTATAGGCACATATGATCTAGTTCATTTTTGTATTAAAATCAAACAGGTCATTTTGAATCGAGTAATTAATTTTTACGATATGCGTTTTGTTAAAAAACATAATGGCATATTATTATAACAATAGCTGAGATATTTTTTAAAATAATAAATTATTCATGATATTCAGTGTGTCAAGAGGCGATTGACTTCGTATGAGTTAAAACTTTAATGGCAACCAATTGAAACGTGATTATATGAAATTTAAATTCTATTGGTGGCATTATCTTGAAACATCTTATAAATATAATATTAAATATTTATAAAATATCAAATACACAACACCATTTAAAATGCGTAGGTAAATAAAAAAAACTCTATATTATTCATATTATATTCCTCTTAGAGTTATTAACGGCTGATATTAAACAGAAATAATTGTATGTTCATGCTGATATAAGTAAAGTATCAACATGGTTTGAGATTTAAAAAAAAACAAATGGGCTCTCTAGAGGTGAAGTGAACCAACAAGTAAAATGGTAAAACTTTTTCTTGAACTTTTAAGTACAATCACGTCTTTATTTGGTTTTTTGGTGGATCAGATTATTTTATTTTATTGCAATATGTATTAAGTGAGGATACTTCACTTTTACGACGCTTTAAGACGTGTACAATATTACAACGCATCTAACTTTTTTCTAAAATACCACTTGGCTCACTTCACCTCTAATGAAACCATTAATAGTATATATTCAGACAATATTGGACTTAAAAGACGTGTGAGGTTGTAGAACATTCAGTCAGATATTTAAGAAAACCCAAGAGTTTCTTGTTTTTAAATATCTCACAATTCTCGGTGCGATATCTTTGAGGGCACTAAAAAAACTTATTCTGGATCAAAGGTTAAGTCAAATTTAGTTACAAGCGTTGCAATATTTAGAGCAGAATTATAAACTAGTATTTTTGTTCACCGTGTGGCTGTGCAGTCTATCAACATTGGCTCACCCATCAACCATCACAAAAACACACACACAATCAGATACATCGAGTTTCAGATAAATGAAGTCGTATTAAATAAATTGTTATTTAAAACAAATATTTATCTCAAATATACGTAAAATTACAAAATTATAATAAAATAATAGTACTATAAAAGACACTTTTGCGTGAGCAGGCGTATGTGCTAGAAATACTGCAATAATCAAGAAAGCCTTAAAGTTAGAATGCTTAGTTTTGATATATTTTTTTTTTATATAAACAATCAAAGTAAAAAAATACGTCGACAGAATAAGTATTGGAAAAAAATGTATCTCTGAATATTTTTCTGGGATTTGGACAGATTTGCCAACTTTATTATTTAAGTGAAAATAAATAGTTCAAGAAAAAATATTTTTGTTATATAAATTATTCTAAATCAAGTGAACCATTAACTTATCTTAGTCATATGGCAATAACCAGTATAGTCATCACATTAAAAAATGTGGAAAGACAAGATAAAAAATCGTAAAAATTATATGTAATCAATTTGTATAACTACTATTATATTGCTTTTACATACAGATGGTTGCAAAACACTTATTTAATTTATCGATACACTATAAAGTGACCAAGTAACGACCTAGCTGTAGGCATCATGTGCATCTGTTACATAAATATATTTTTCAAAATCGTTACACAAGTTTCGACTGTAAAACAAAAAAAAGTATTGAAATATAATTAGTCTACAGTGTTTTTTAAAGCAGTCTAAAAATATTTCTAACCGATTAAGAAGCATTAAAAAATCAAAACATTAGACATTTATAAATATTCCGTATATTAATTAAAATATTTGGTATCAAATATTTTTTTTTCAAGCCACAAATTAATGCTTAAAATACACTATTTCTACGAGTAAATGTGGGATTTTTTATATATATATTATTGAGGACTTGATTTTTTTTATTGATTAAATCGCTGAAAACTTCATTGAATTTTTGTGATGTGTTTTTTTAATATAGTACTTATTAAAAATTTCCTCTAATAGATTTATCAGAAGAAAAATCGCAGGTGCTCAAAACAAATTCACAGTTCTTTCAAACCTTTAAAGGACAGTATCTTTTTGATTATATCAATTAGGTATTAATTCCTTCTCATTGATAGAAGAAATTAACAATTAATGCAATTATACTTATATTTAAAATACTGTAATAAAAATTCATACATAAACTTCAATTTAGAAAAATAGGTGTAGAAAATATAAATAAAAATTAATGAATATTGCGAATGAAGAATCAATCAATTTTTTTTAATTAAATTTATTAACCTCTTTCATCTAGAACAGAGTTTCCCAACCCGTGGTGCGCAAAAAAAATAGTAATGGCGGAAATGCAAATTAAGAAATGAAACTATATTTTATTTACTTTGTAATTTCGTGTTTTTATTTAAACCATTTCTCAATAATATGACATAAGTATAACGACATAGTAGATAAACGAACTAAAATCTGAGAATATTGTAATTGTGATTACGCAAATATTTTTTTTTCCCTCAAAATTTATACAATCATTTTTATACAGTGGTACAGTTTAACATAATATACTAACAAGTGGTACGCGTGTCAAAAAAGGTTGAGAAACCCTGATCTAAAATTAAGTAGGCGATGGATTAACGATACTTACTTACAATACTGATAATCTTTTCGCTTAATACAGTTATACTATATATCCATTTATTTAAATCCTTAATATCAACAGGTTCAATATCATTTTCAAGGGATCGAATCTTATATTATCAGTTTTAAAACCGACTAAATTATTATGACTTACTTCGTGCTAGTACATAAATTAAAAATAATTACACATTCACAACAATAGCTACTAAAATGGTGCTACAATTAATACATAGTAATTATATCTGTAATTTACAGTATATGCACTAGAAATTTTTTCATAATAATGCAAAAAAAAAATGGGAACTAGCTACTATTTTACATTATAATAATAATTTATGAATTCTTTGTTAGACCTCAACAATATGAATAACTGTCAAAACATACCAGAACAAAATATCTTAATGGCGTGCATTATTTGAGTGTTATAATTTGATGATTATCGTAAATGTAACACTCGTAACATTTGATATTAAATATATCGAGGTGTTCACAATGAGAAAGGAAAAAGTGGATTAAGATTTGTGAAGCAATCGTTACTATGAAATCTTTTTATATTTGCATTCCTTTTTAGAAATGATTTAGACAGAAATACATTTCCTTTCGCTATGACTTCATACGTATATATATATATATATATACTTCACATAAGAAATCGTCGATTTAATTCTTTTATTTTATATATAATATGACTTACTTTACACAATTATTTTATATTAGTATATTGCACAATTATAAAATAAAATTTGTTTAATTAAATATAATAAAAGTATTAGAACTTATATGTATTAAAAAAGCATGAACAATAATAAAAAATACATGAATAAATAAATGAGAGCCATCTAGAGGTGAAGTGAGCCATCTAGAGGTGAAGTGAGCCAACTACCAAAATGGTAAAAGTTTTTTCGTAAATGGTAAGACTTTTAATTTTACGTACAATCATTACTTTGCATGCTTTTGTGGATTGCATATTTTAATTTTACGGAGATAACACTATTGCAATGCGTATTATTAACTGAGGTTACTTCTCTTTTATGATACGTGTAAAATATTACAACGCATCTAACTTTTAACTATCTATTTCTAAATAACCACTTCGCTTACTTTACCTCTAATGGGCCCATATGAATGTATTATTTAGAAGACATCTGAATTCTGTTTTAGATATTTAATATAATATATAACTTAAATCATCTCGCTACCCAAAAACTACAAGGTGCAAGTGTAAATTTTTAGTGATATATAAGTAACAATTAATAAAATCAATGTTACTTGAAAGACTGTAGTTCTAGGGATGCGATTTAGCACAAACAGAGTTACCTTTAACTATCAAACGAATTGTTATTTTGTATGATTCACAGATTAAATATTTTTACTTAGCATTTGGTATAAAGCGTAATATATAATCTGAGTAAAATAGTCCATATTAACGTTCATCAAATATTTAGTTTCAAATGACAGTATATTTTTTACAAAAAAAAAAAAACATATCTTGTAATTTGATGCTGTTATCAGGCAAAGGGTTATACTTTTTAAAATGTATAGTATATTAAGGATTACTTTATTAAATAACTACTTATTCCGAAATCATCAATAAAACTCATTTTACTGCAATCATAAATATAAAGAAACGTCTAAGTCTTAAACATGTAAAGTGTTAAATGTTTTCATACACAAATCTTGTTATCATACCACTCAAGGTCCCGAAACCGTACATAATTCAACATGACGTTTGCTAACTGTTATTTTTTACGGCGACCGCTAGGGTCATCTGAATCTTTACTCAGTGCATGACCCTTTCTCTTTTCTTGCCAGACGACCTTCCATTGATTCGTGGAAAAGTAATGCCAAAATGAAACTATAAAAGCAATCACTCTGCCGCGTGTACATTCGTTTGTTCGGTGACTGGATTCACACTATTACTATCAGCCCACATACATATCAAAGATTCTTGATGAGTTGTAAGTTATCGATATTCAGAAGAAATAATTAGTTTTGAGTCGTGATTGAAGTAGTATCGAAAACACTCTTAATCAATACACATTATGTTTAAGCTGGATTCCTAAATTATTATGAACTTATATAACATTATAAAATGAACTTAAGACTATCATACACATTGCGATCAATAACGGGTACAAGGCAACGGTGATACAAAATTTACTACATAAAAAACGATTAAAACTATCAAGACAACTTATTTACCCTAACGTTATACAAGAGAACCGCTTCTTTAGATCTATTAACTACCTAGGAAGAATTAGCGAAAAAATCCACAATGAAATTAAACATTCGGTTAACGTAGCATTTAAGGTTAATAATAATTTAGGAATCCAGCTTAAAAACAGTAAAGATAAAATCAACAACCTTGACAGAAGCGGAATATATAAAATGTCCTGTGGATCGTGTAATGCGATCTACATAGGACAGACCGGTAGAAGCATTTCAACACGTGCTAAAGAGCATATAAGATCTTTTAACAATACAAAATCAGACTCACAATTTGCAAACCATTTTTTGACCGAGTCTCATGACATTAACTTAAGTTTAGAGCCAACCGTTTTGCATCTTTGTCATAAGGGTCAAAAATTAAATTTATTAGAGCAGCTTGAGATTAATAGGCATAAACAAAACATCTTAAACGAACAAACGATTATTAATCCATCACCGTTGTTAAAACCCCTATTGTAATTAATAATAAATATTAGTATAATTTATCATAATTTACTTTGAAAAAACCCATATTGCTTATTGTTGTTCGAAACAATAAAGCCATAGTTAATAAATTTTATGTAATGTCATTAATAATAAATATCATTTTAATTTTATCCTAATTAATGTTTTAAGAAATAAACCCAGATTGTTAATCGTTCTTTGATAAGTGTAATATTGTAATTATAATTAGGATGTTAGAGCGAATAACTTGATGCATTGTGTATCTCTTCAGAGCCAGTATATATAGCTGAGCAAAACATTAGTTTAAACATAGTTCTGACGATGGCGCAAGCCGAAATAGCTATCAACAAATAAAATTATTAAAAACTGTAGAGCTAAAATACTTTGTTATTTTAATCTGTTATAAATGGAGTTCTACCAAGTAAATGCCAAATCAATTAACATATGATGTGTATTTATATAGACGACAATATTGACTGTGTTCTTATTCGTGATACTTATACATTTATTGAAAATATATTTGGAGAGTGAGAGACATACACAATTATTGAAATGCATGAAAACTTGATAACCCTTTAAGTATTTATGATTCAGTATATTCTACACATATTTGATGATTTAATTGATATACATAATATATTATACATAGTATTCTAGTGAAATAGAAAAACATATTTTTATCAACATTTATCTGGAGTATCGCAGCGTGAAATTGAATTGAAATATTTTTTATTTTGCAAGTTCCTTACTAGAAAATGTCGACGGGGTAAATTTGGATAGTTTTACAGACATTCTAACTTAGCTGTTCGAAAAAACGTATTCAAATGATTACTTGATTATATTACTTCTTCAAACTTTTAAATCTTATTTTTGTTCAGCATATAGTTGATACTTTTACTGCAATAGCATCTTTTTGAGTCTTATATAAAAGTTAATATATTGGTACGATTCCCGGTAATCCGGTTCTATTATTAATAACATAATTTACCTTGTTATGTGTTCAATATAAGACGTGGATTGCCCACCGACACACAACTTTACGAATAATATTTCCGCTGGACTATAATAAACTTTCGTTTTCTCTCAAAAAGAAAGAAGTCAGAAAGTGAACGTAATGTAGGTACATCTTTGCATTAAGTATAAATAAAACGATTTTGCGCATCTACTCGTGTGTTGGAGTTTAATTATTTTAATGCACGTCTCGCGGATACAGTAATTTATGGCTGTTTTTATTTACCATATACATACATATTGTAGATGATTGATTAAGTTGCAGGTAACAAAATTTAATGATCCTTTCAATTTTTTTTTGAATTGGCACTAATAAATAGGTCGTTATGATATTGTGTCAATTAAAAAAATGTTCTTTATAGCTATTGAAGATTGATATTTGGCAATTTCTGTAGAACGATACACTTTTTCTCAATTTCTATTCGACGGTATGAATTTTTTTTAATTTTATAAACATTCCCTCTCACATTTCAGATCCTTTAATAACGATGTGCAGATAGAGTGTGCAACTCATCCTGTCTTGCCCCATCCTTCTATCATTACTTCTCATTTCAAAAAAAGAAAGATTAAGGAACTGAGTAATAAACAGTTTTAATAGAATTAAAAATATCTATTGAGATACCTTCGTTAAGAGGTCATATGGTCCACCTCAGGAGTGGACATGGAATAAAAAATCAACATCTGTTAAACGTGTGCACTTCTATTAAATTTGTTCAACACAGCATAACAATTAAAGCTCATAGTCCTAATTAATATCTTCATTACTTTTGATTACATTGTGTTATTAACGGTAATTTTTTGTGTCATTTAACTTTGCTAGTGTCATTGTCAATATCATAAGTGATTCATATAAAAAATAGAATCACCATATTTCATTAAAAATATAAAATATAAGTATCTCAGAAGACGTAAAGTCAATCAAATGACATATTTTTGATATTTTTGAGAAACGTGACGCCATGGCCGTCTAAATATAGTAAAAATTCCCTCCCTTAGTCTAGTTTGTAAAAAAAAACTGCTCCAGCAATCAGATTATGTTTAAGTCACAGTAAGGTGGCCGCCTGTGTGGTTGAGTGGTCAACATCGTTGGCTACCGCTACGGAAGGCACGGGTTCGAATCGAAGTTATAAAATGATTTTTCAATCGATTTATGAATTTCTGTTCAAAGGCATGGATGTATGTGTTGTCTTGAATTCACCCCTTCCACCCATTCTATCCTACGAACGTATCAAGAGCGATTAGCTAACCACTAGTCCTGTCCTAGCGCTTTCCTTCTATTCTTACTCTCTTTGCAAACAGAGAGGTTGAGCAACTGAGTAACAAGCAGTTCTCGTAGAAACATTTCTGTTGAGATAAACTCCGTTAGGAGTCTATATGCTCTATATTGGGAGCGGACATGGTAAAAAAAACGATGACTTAAATTTTTGAGAATTCGGTTTTTGTGGTGTTTCTTCGCCTCGATTAGATCTTGACTTACAATATTGTTATACTGTTGTCGAATACCTAATGTGTATCATTATCTTTACATTGCCATCACTTATACATGAATAAAACGTATGTCAATCATTATAGTGTAATCTTATTCTAATGGTATGCGAGTATTTGTCATCATATCATCAGTCAACGAATAGTTTTACTTATATAGACACCTTGTCAAAAACAAGTAAGTGCAATGCCGCAAAGGGAAATATCGGTCAGAAATTGAATCTGATGTCTGTCTAGGAATGTCATCTAAGCATGGTTTTTCTGTATACAAGTGTTATATAAGACTTATATCATACAAACGAGTATTTTTGCAGGCAGTTAACTACGGTACTATTATGTTAATTTAAAATAAATTCAATTTGCAACGCTTCCCTACAGTTTTATATTAAACCAGAGAGACGTATCTTACGAATAGTTAAACCATTTGAAGATGTCATTTTAAGCAACACTGTTATCATTCAATTCATATGCATTCAAAAAAAATAAATATTTTGAAGTCATTGTGTACATTCATACATTCATACAAACGTTGTTCAAGACCCTACACATGTAAATAAGGTAGATTTTAATACATACTATCTAAATAAAAGACGTATTCATTTTTAATGACATTGTTTAGATCCAGCTTTTTTATTTTTATACCGCAATTTTTTTGTAGCATTAAGTTTTATTAAATTGATGTAAAAGATATATATATTGGAAACACTTAATTGTGCAGAGTAAAATAACATGTAATCACTATTTATGACAATGATATGATGTATTTTTAGTAATCAACCATACAATTCTTGTTGAACTAAATATGTTTTGTCACTTGTTCAGTTGTGCTTTTTGACATAACTTAATTAAAAACAAATCGTTCATGTCGAGCTGTAATTTTTGGATTCTAGACGATAACTTTACAATACCCTTTCTATTATTATTATAAGATTTTCAATGTTTTATCGAATACTTTGATAGCATTGAATAACATTAAATCAAAAATTACAATTTATGAGAAATGATTTTGGTTGAAAACTTGGTGATAAAAAATAATAAAAATATAATGAATAATTGATACGTAAAACTCTAATAGTGACTTAGCATTTCAAAGAATCATTTAGTACTCACGATTGTGTGATTTAAAAATCAATTTATAAATCATTGAAATAAAATAAATTTTACCTCCCAAATGATACATTATACTATCATATACTTACACTAACTATCAATAAAGTTTAATGAATGTAAACATTAATTTAATTTCTAAACATTTTACCATAATATAAATACAATAGAAAGCTAATCTTATAATGATGGTGTTATTCTGATGAATCGTGAAGTGTTGAAATCTCTAGGCGAAAATTTTAATTTGAATTCAATTACATATAACACAAACGCACTATTACAAACACGTAATGACGCGTACGTTTGTGATTGAATTAAATGACACCATTAAAGCCTTTAGATGTTTTTTTTACATTTATTATGACATACGAATTTCATCAAAATTAAGTTGTACGTACTGAATAAAAAAAAAAACATACATATATGGCAAGATGACGAACCTTAGAAGCTGAGTGATCACCCAAGCTCTACTTTATGAGTCCTCTTCGGTTAAGAGGTAGGTATTAGGGATTTTAATACCAGGCGAACATATTAATACCGGTATTCCATACCAATACTGGTATAGAAAAAAAGTTTCTCATAACGTAAAAAAATTCGGCCTCGCCGGAAAAAATTGGAATCGCAATACCAGTAAATCACAAATGGTAGTTCGATATTTCATATTAAATACCAGTTTGTTTTTATTTTTTAATATATTATTGTGTCCACCCACACCCAACGTGGTGAATATGGCTTCCTAATGAAGGTGTATCAACAAAAGTTTTTCTACTTCTCTTTTTGAAAGTGAGTAATAGAGATAGAAGGATAAGGCTAGGAGTGCTAGGACACTTTCGCTATGCCCAGTTATTAAAGGATCGGAAGAGTGAAAAGAGCCTTCGAACAGAAATCGATATATCTATCGAAAAAATGCATCTCGTACTGGAACTCGAACCCGTGAGATCTGGCACAGAAGTCTACACCGCTAACCGCTGCGCCGTAGGACCCGGGAAAAATATAATAAACATAAACGGGTGATTTTTATAAATAACTTATGGAAAAAATAATACATCATTGAATTCTTATCACTTCTGGAATTTGTTAATATTAATACAACTCTAAGAAAGGTTAAAATATTTCTATTCATTACCAACAATTTTATTCATCATTCGATTTTGGCTAACTTTCAAAATCAAAATATCGGTATTTCGGTATTGAAAAAATACCACGAGCACCGTGATTTTTTTCGGTAATAACGGTATTGCAATCCCTATTCGGAATCAATTTTAATCGATGTATAGATTATAAGTGCGTTTAAATGTATTGTATAAATTAAGGACCCCCCTTAAAACGGAGAAGATTTAGAGCGCTTTAACATCTTGTATTTCCTTAGTTGAGTGTGTTATAAAAACTTTAAGTTGGAAAGGACATAGTATGTAAATAAAAACATATTGGTTTCATACAGTGCTTTTTTTAAAAAATAAAAGGTACTGGAACTCACTTCTTGTCTAGATTTTATCTCTCATCCGTTTCCGTTCCCAATGTCAAACGTGTAGATTCCTCATGGAGGTAACTAAATTGAAGTTTTTTTTATGATGACTGTGTGTTACTCAGTTTCTCATTTATTATTATTTTTCCGAAGAGAGTAAAGATAAAAGAAAAGGGCTAAGACAGGACAAGTGGTTAACTAACCGCTCTCGCTTTGCTTCGTACTGTGATTCGAACCCGTGAAATCCGTCACGAAAGCCAAGCACGTAGACCACTGCGCTATGGACCCGACTGTTGTAAATATAGTAATTTGCAAAACAAAACAATATATGAAGCATTAGACCCCTGGTTCTGGTCACAGAGTCTATAAGCCTGGTATTTTTTGAACATTACATTCAACAGTGGCCTAAGATAGGAACAAACGTAATGGTTTCCACGAAAAAACAGTTTTTAAAGCAAAGTAAAAATAAAATTTTATGAATATTGATTTAAAACATTAAAAATTATGAGAAAAGGGTGCCGAAACGTCGGTTTCATTAAGTCCGTTATGAAATGAACAAATCAATACAAAATAGTGTTCTTTATAAAATAATTATTCACAAAGAAAGATATATTGTTAGATACAAATCAAACAGAAGATCAAAGCATCGTTACATGTTTTTATTATTACATGGCTGGTAAGCCACCGATACAATCGTAGATGTAAGGTATGCCTTTGGCTATTTATTGATACCTCGGCAAAGATAATGATATATTATCTTTTATAAGTAATTCAAAGCAAATTGTTAATGTCTATATACCCAGTAAAAAAAAATTTATCATCACTCATCATCATTTCGATTATTCGATATTGATTTAAGATAGTTATAAAATACTATTAATTTAAATGTCAATGAAGTCTGGTTAATAACCACACATGCAATGAGAGAGTCGGCTACCAAATCGTCGATAGGAAGTAGACGGCAACAGTGGTAAATGAATTTAATAGAACGGACTTTCCATGTGGTACAACGCCTTTCGTTTTCGTTTCACTTTATTTTTGTCTCGTAATAAATATCTGTATAATAAACTCTACACATTTATTATTCATCAGTTTTAATCCTTGTTTGATTTTTTTTAATTAAAACAAAAACTCTCGGATTAGCGGTCAGCTGTATTCGTGTAAAACTATTTTCTAAATCAAAAAAAGTTTAACAATTGATATGGCGCATAATGCGTTTTTTTGTTGTTTTTTGTGTATTTTTTTATTGAGTTAACCCCAAGCGGATTTATTTTCCTTTATTGTCAAATTTGGTCTTGAATATAAAATTTTATTTTTTATTTAAAAAAAAAAACGATAATATAGTTCAATATTATAATATCGATCATCGAGTTCGTTACTCAGTCAGATCCTAATATTCACATATTATTACTCATGTGTGTCAAAGACTTACAATTTGTTTCAACTGGTGCTTAGTGTTTAGTTTAGTACTTAGGTCGTCATAATATAATATGTTATTTTGTAATGTAATATTCGTGTTAACCAGGTGCTACGAACGGTTAGTTAAATTCTCTATAAATTCATCAGAATTAGAATTTTTTTATTTATCTAATTACTGAACCCGATAAGGTGCGAAATTTTACACATAGCAGCATATTAAGCGGAGTCGCCTGGCTAATGAACTGAACGATCAATATTCAATATACTTAAAGCTAGAGTCTAGATCAGGCGTGGGGAGCCTGTGGCCTTTTTGCTACTCTTGTGCGGCCTTCTGACCAATTCTCTAATTCGGTAAATTTTTGTAATTTCGTAAATTCTTGGGATCTTCGATGTCAAAATCATTGAAAGACCTAAAAAAGGTCACACAATGGTAATTTTGGGAAACCCGCAAATTTCTGGGATTTAGAAATTGGTATGAAATTGTTTCCGGTCAAAAATTCCCTAGTTAATGTTTACTGCGGCCTTCATGTCGAATCAAAAAACTGAATGCGGCCTTTAGAGAAGAAAAGGTTCCCCACCCTTGGTCTAGATGCTTTTTCAAAGAGTCGAAACTCTTTTAAATACTTGAACAAAATAATACAATCTGTATAATTACGAATGCACCATATCCTCATTCTGCACGGTTTATTTGTACACTGTTTCGAAATTTCACAGTCAGTGTAACGGAATCTTTCATTCATTTATCTTTGCTTAATTTATTATTTTTTATACGGTTTTTATACGTGAAACGTATCCCACGTGAAAACAAGAAGATTATGTATATCATTTTGAAGTCAAATTAAGTAAGTTATCGAGATCATCAAAATAGTTATTTTACTAGGACAAAACATTATAGGAAAAACACAATTATTTTTCCGGGCTAGAATTATTACAACAATTTATTGTTGGAAAAGATGGTTCATTATATGTTCAAGTACGTCTTCAGCGATGGACCAATAACACGTTTACAAACATGTCTAAAATTCCGTTCGATACAGTATTTAATTGTGAACGGCAATGTGTCGAGATGGGCGAAAGTGATCGCGAAGAACCAAGGAGTGGTCACCGACGTCCGTAATTGCTACAGATGCCAGAATCAGGTTATGACATCACACTTTGGACGAGATACTTAACTGCTTTTCGCAATACATGCCCAAACGAAAAAAAAACATATAAGACTTGTCTTCATGCCTATAGCATCTATAAGATAAATCATAATTCAATTTATAATAACCATAAATAAAATTAAAATATTATTAATCATTTTTTTTGCTTCGTATTTTTTTACAACCAATCTAGTTCGGTTATCAAGGTGCAACGTAACATATTGGAAATTTATTTCAAAATTACATGCACTATCTTATTTCTAGCGCTATAATTTGTATCATTATACACTTGATTATTTGTACAGTCTTTTTTTACACACTATCGAAATAATACAATATAAGAAATGGATTTGATTTTTCGTAGCTTAAAAAAAATAATATCTTAGAAAGATTTATTGCCAGACAGCGAAATTGAGCTGAATTCAATAATTTATTGTTATTTAAATTAAAATTTAATACTGCTTTGCTAATGCTTTTGTTTTTATATTTAGCATACGAAAACATTTTAATCTATCAATAATAAAATACATATGAGTATTTGTATTTATTTACATTTAAAAAAATGAACCTATCATACTATTTATTAAAAAGTTTCCACCTCGCTAAAGGATAATTATTTAATGTAATGCTGGATTGATTATAAGTCACTGTTCAATAATAGAATAAGAGGACACAACTTTTTATCTAGAGCAGGGTTTCCCAACATTTTTTTTGACTCGCGTACCATTTGATATATTACGCTAAATTGTACCACCATATAAAAAAATCAAATCACTATGTACTTATATTTGTAGATCATTCATTCCTGCAAGTCCGCCATTACTGGTTTTTTTCGCGTACCATAAAATGGTAAAATAGTATCACGAGTTGGAAAAGTCGTCACATTTTTAGGCTTCGATTTACACATTTTTTAAATATAAATTTACTATTTTTTAGTCAAACGCAGTTCATGTGTTTTTATAAAGTTTTTACTTCTTCATTTTTTAAATCTTGAGTTTACCTATTAGTTCGCTTTTATTGTTTTTTTAGTGTTTCTGTAAATAATTTTCATTTTTCCACCAAGTTGGCTCTGCTTGGAGTTTATGTATGTTGTAAAAAAAACATGACCCAGTCCTGGATATTTATTCTTCTAAATAAGCTTACGGTCATATATGTGATTGTAAAATGGACATTAACTTACTATCATTAACATGTTTACACTTTATATAATAAATTATAATTATTAAATGTCAAATAAACGTTTTATTAATTAGTTTTAAAATTCCGTTTATGCGTCATATTGATTATGCAGATGTAATTTTCAAACTTTATTTATTGATTCATAATCTATTTATGTCAAACTTTTATATGCCTTTTTTTACTCAAACCGGTCGTGATAAAATACGTTTTATTGAGAGCACAATTTAGGGTATCGGAAATAAGATACTTATAACATAGACTTCCTCATATTATTATAATGTTATATATTAAATAACTTACTCTATCTATAGCGGATAGTTTTTATTTGAATAAGCTACTTAATCTATTATGCTAAAATTGCTGTGCTCTACTTTACACTACTTTTTAATGCAATAATTTTACGAAATCAGACTGAAAAATTTCTGATTGATGTAACAAATAATCGGTTATTTAAGACTCACTAAAACACATACATAAATTTATTACATCGGTGTGTTCTTCGATTAAAAGTTAGGAATCAAATTTACTCGAATATTATTTTGCACATTTGAATGACCATCGTGTAAATAAAAGATAATGCATTGTGCATAAAAATGAGTTATGTGTCTCATTACTTTAAATAACTTAATAACAATTAATCTGGTTTAGTTTACAACGCATACACACATTTTTATAAATTTTATACATAAAAATCCGTGTTATTCATGAAAAAAGATAGAAAAAAAATAACCAGTTTCATCAGCTTGCTAGATAATTTTTTTAAAAGGGCAATTATTCAACACGCTACACTGCAGGGTTTCCCAAACTTTTCTTTAATAGAACACTTCGAAAAATCCTCGAATTTTAACGGAACTCTTGGCTTATTATTTTTTAGGTCGGGTAGTTCATAACGTATACTGATAATATGTTGATAAAACACTTATATTTTTAAAGGTGTGACGTCGAGTCTATTCCTGCACTTATACTTTGATGCAACATAAAAAATAAATCCTGCTCGCATAAATAGATTGTATAAAACGAAAGTAAAGCAATAATAACTTGTTTTGACACATCGGGAGATTCTTTTGTCAAATTAGCCAAGACAGAATTTAATGACATTTATATCAGAGTCATCGATAAAATCAATCTAATTTTCATAATCACTTTCACTGAATTAAGAAGAATGGTTTTGGTGTCACTGAAAATGGATTCCGAATCTAGGAATCATAATTGCTAGTTTTCGGAAAATTTTGAGTGGTTTTTAAATAATGCGAGTGTTCGCGGAACACTAATCCAGGTTCTGTGGAACATCAGTGTTCCACGGAACGTAGTTTGGGAAAACCTGGACTACGGAATTGACAGGTGAGACGTCGGAATAATACTTTGTTAAATCATAATATTTACACTTTCCGTAACTTGAAATTCAGTAATCAGTAAACATAAGAAAATGTAATGTTTTAGAAAATTAATACTAGATTTATACGTTATCTTTATTTAATTTAATTTTAAGAAATAGTTAAGGAAAAGTTTCATTTATATTTTAAGAATTTTCTATAAGAGTTTGTAAGCTCAACTAATAATTTCATAATATTTACTAATACACTTTCGAATGTGTTTTTATTACGTTCTTGTTATTCTTTAATCGTTTTTTTGTTTTATTTAGCAAAAATATCTGAAATACACTTATTATGATTCTTGAAATAATGTCTTGTAATTTTTATACTCCTGCGTTTTGCATATGACTAGTAAAATTATTCAAAAAAGAGTCTTTCTCTCGTTTTTCAGTAATACAAATATTTCGAATATTAATTAGTTTTCTTGTTATAGTATAATAATATATTGTTTTATTGTGTGATAATTGCTAACTATTATAACTTTCTTTAAATGCCTATTTACAAAGTAAAAAATCTTTTTTAGTAGTTCTTAAATTTTAATGAACAAGCTAAGAAATTTTTACTTGTTATTAATGTATCGAAAATAAAATGACCTACTCTCGCAAAAAACGCCGTGTCATTGGAATAAATAGTTTTGCTATAACTATGAAATTAGTTTCCCGTGATTCGAGTAATGAAAGTTTTGGGCCTTACTTACCTTTTTATATCTTTTACCAATGTTGTGAATTTACTATTAATATATTTAGTGAACAATCATCTGAAGATAGGACAAACTTTAAAATAAAGGTTTCGTTGGGCTCTCGTGACATTGATTGAGATGTTTTAAAATAGTAATAACCAAATACATATTTTATTAAACAAACAATAAAACATACATTTCGAATTAAGCAATGAAAATTACAAAAAAAAAACTGTTGTTGACAAGATAAAAAAACAGAATTGTTACTATAATTTAAGATTTCGACTGAAGGTGCTTGGTGGAATTTCAATATTAAATTTGAATCGTTCAAACTATGTACATTCTCACAAATTTTGTCATTAACGACCCGGGTTTCGCCTTTCGGCATCTTCAGGCATTCAAGTGCACGGATGAACTTGAACTGACGCTTAGTAAATGAAAGTTTCGTGTTTATATAAGATATAAATGCATCACTGAGTCCAAAGCCACTGCTGGCAAAAAGGATAAGCCCATGGGAATGCCAACAGATTTGACTAGTGAGCAGTTTCAAGAATTATATAATTTGTTTGTCGGCAAAGGTTTTATGATTATATGATTTTATGGTTATATAGGGTATAGAAGAGGAGATGTGGGAAAATTTGATATTTCGTTTAAAATCGGAAGATTTTGCAGCTGTGCTTTGTTGATTTCTAACATTTCTTGGAAAAAGAGCTTATGACTGTCCGTATTTGGGTGTAACATTTTTATCCCTTGTTCCTGATTGAACACGTGTCCTTCCGATATTAAGTGATTAGCAAAAGTAGACGTGTCTTTTTTCAATCTAAAGGCTGCCATATGTTCTAAAACCCGGATGTTCAGTGTTCTTTCTGTTTTGCCGATATAAAACTTTGTACAACAAGAGCATCCGTGCACTTGAATGCCTGAAGATGCCGAAAGGCGAAACCCGGGTCGTTAATGACAAAATTTGTGAGAATGTACATAGTTTGAACGATTCAAATTTAGAATTGTTACTCTTGAGAAAATAAATATTATTTGCAATTGAAAAAAACAGCGTGTCGTTTATTTATTAGATATGTTTTTCTTTTTATAAAATTGAATTAAGTAAACTGTTAATTACACACCTTGTAATTACAAAAACCGCTTTGATAAACTGCGATATATTTTTTCACATGCAACAATCAGGTCCCATGTTGAGTTTCTCACAGTATTTCGAAGCCGGCGTAAATTTTGGGTCAATCTTTAAACCGGTCCGACATTCGTCAGACAGATAAAATGATCTAATATATTTTATTTCATTGCCCAGTTTGTGATTTTCTACTGGTACATTGATTCAACTCGTAAATTTTAATTTGACAAGAAAACATCAAAATCTCTCCCGATAAAGAAATACTATTTTTTAATTTTGAAATCATAAGTCATCGTTCAGTCAATTATTGGATTACAAAACCTGTTAACGTGATTGATAAACATCATTTAAATTCATATCATCATTAACATCTCATTAGGTGTAATGCTTTTGAATTTCGATATGCATCAATACCACTGGGAAAAAACTACAGTCATTTTTAGACCATCGCAACCTTGATTTATCAATGTGTCGTCAAACTTTCCAACATTTCCATGATTTTATATTAGGAATAGTGGCCAGTCTGCTAGATTTTATTTCGCTCTTGGTCAAAAAACTTGTCTTCATTACCATCGGCACTTGTTTTCTCATGGAATAAAATAAATGTTACAGAGTAAAGCACAGCTTAATAAGTCATCGCCTTGGGTAAAAAGATTCAATGTAATAATAACAAAAAACTAAAATTGTGCAGAAGAAGCATTTTAAGATTTCAGAAGATCTAACTGTTTGTAGAAGCGATATTTCAGGTAAAAAATAAATTATTTAGAAGTATAAATATAATCAGAATAAAATGTATATTTTACAAATACATTTTATTTAAATGCCGTATATAGATTAGCATATTTAGAATAGATGAAACTGCAGATATAACTTGGTGATTTCAAATATTCTTAAATGGCTGAAAGAAATCTGCAGATAGAATCTTGGTGCAAAAATTCGTGTTGGCATCGGCCATTTTTATAAGCTTTTTCTTAACTTGGTTTGTTATTTGATATCTAATTATCGAAACTACTGAAACATATTTCAATGAAAAAAAGCTTTAGTAGAGCTAATTGGTATCCAAAAATGCCGTAAATGATGTGAAGTGATTTTATTAAAAAAAATTATCAACATTTCATGATATATTTAAATAATTTAAAAGAAAATTTGAATCGTTCAAACTATGTACATTCTCACAAATTTTGTCAATAACGACCCGGGTTTCGCCTTTCGGCATCTTCAGGCATTCAAGTTCCAAGTGAATTTTAAACGAAATATCAAACTTTCCCACATCTCCACTTTTATACCCTATATAACCATAAAATCATATAATCATAAAACCTTTGCCGACAAACAAATTATATAATTCTTGAAACTGCTCACTACTCAAATCTGTTGGAATTCCCATGGGCTCATCCTTTTCGCCAGCAATGGCTTTGGACTCAGTGATGCATTTATATCTTATATAAACACGAAACTTTCATTTGCTAAGCGTCAGTTCAAGTTCATCCGTGCACTTGAATGCCTAAAGATGCCGAAAGGCGAAACCCGGGTCGTTAGTGACAAAATTTGTGAGAATGTAAATAGTTTGAACGATTCAAATTTAATATTGAAATTCCACCAAGCACCTTCAGTCGAAATTTTAAATTAATTTAAAAGAACTTTACAAAAAAAATAATAAACCGATTCAACAGTTTCTCTTGGAGGAATTCCCTACTACTGTCTTACTATATTGCTTTACACGCTTCCAGGAATAATTATTTTACATGCAAATGATAATACTACTTCTGTCGCGTGCCATCTCAATAGGATTCTACAATAATTATGCAAAGGGTGGGTTATTTCTTTAGCTTGTCCTTTCACAATATTACAGGCGTTTTCTTGGCGATTGCTTCTTAGTGTTAACCAATAAGTTTTCTTAGTATTTTTTTTAGTAATCGTACACGAAAGTATCATTATATAATATTAAGAACTTAATTATTAAGTAGACAAATTTAACATCATTCAATTTATACATATTTTTGATGTCATGACCTATGACATAGGTAATTCCAAGAAAATATTTTTTTAAGTAACCAATATTGTATGATTATGGTACTTTTGACTTTCGTTAATAAAAACGATTATCATTAGTAATAATTTACTTTTACAAGTAAATTTGACGAACTCAATAATAGGTACGGTAAGTTAATAATAATAATTAGAAATAAATACGAAATAACTATTCAATGAATTTTCTTTTTGCTCTGTGAAATTGTTTGGTTTTATTACGCATTGAATAAATAATTGGATTATAAAATATTATTTTATTATCTTTGCTTAATATCAAGCATTCACCAGATAGACATGATTACTGTGAGAAAATAGCGGCAGGTCAGTTACATAGCAACCTACTAGAATAAATAATATTGCGAATGAATATTTAATAAAGGAATATGGATAATTGTAGCCAAAGATGGTCTGTGTGTCGTAGCTAGTAATTGTAGACTAAAATAAATTTATATAACAGATTAAAATTAAAATAAATACCACAAGTATATTGTAACCGTACTAGTGGATGAATCGAAATTTCAACGTAAACATCTAATCAAAAAAAATATTTCTCTAGCATCGATATTTCATGTAACATAGATAATTATAACATCAGAATTTACATGGATTGATTTCAAATTTATATAAATAATGCTAGAAACTAATGGGAAATAATATCTTCCTGCCTTAAAGATTTCAATATTATAAAAACGTTGTTTTTGCCATACTGGCACAATATATGCACTTAATTCCAGACAATTAATTAATATCAAATACATCTACTATTTAAGATTTTGTTACTTATCACTTTCTGTCAGTGTTATGACAATATGTCACAAATGAAATGTTACATATGCTCTAATATTGTCTTTGTATTTTAAAAAACCTTCATAAGTCAAATAAAATTTGGTCATTTCCTAAAATTTTATTGCGACTGGTAAAAAAAGTATCATTACGTGGTGCGTAAATCTATAGAAATATGAGACAAAGTATTTTCAAAACCTTTCTTCTTAGGTGCACTAATAGACGAAACTGATTTCGTTTAATTTATTAAACATCCACAAAGAATCGTTCTTTTATACGATTCAACATTCGATGAAAAGGGTTATACCTATAAGGGTTATATATATATAATTCATAACTCTGTGTGTTATCCTCATACAACACAAGTGTAATCTGCGACATGTGATCTTGACACGGTAGGGTTATTGGCACCCGCTTCCACTGGCACTTTTGTGAGGAAAACTGGCAAGATTTAAAAAAAAGGGTGTAGTAAAATTAATTGTGCTAGAATTTTGTTATCAGGTAACCCGTAATATCAATTGTTTATTGTTAATGGCCTCAAATGGCAACATTGTTTTTCGATACCGATGTGATTTTTGTTTTCTTCTTTCTTGCTCTTTTGGGAAACGAACCGTACAGGACGTGTGTCTGGGGTACTTCCCGGCCTCTGGACGTGGTTCCAGAGACCTTTAGTTGTAAATTCACTTGTAGTTCTTTTTCTTTTGGTTTTGTTTTTTTTCCGAGATGAAAGAAATAATATTTTTCCATTTCGATGAAAATTAAATTCCATTTTGTTCTCTGCGCAGAGTTTAACGTCAAGTTTTTTTTTTACATTTATAAAATTGTGTGAGCAAGCTAGGTATAATAGCTATTGTGTATTGTAATAATTCAAAATTTTGTTTGTTAAATATTGCATGTAATAAATTCGATGATTGCAATTTTCTTAAATAAACGTTTTCGTGATAGTAGAGCGATGTTTGATTTAATATCTACCTTCCTGTGGACTTCGAGTTTGGGCCAGCGGTATTTGTCGTAATGATTTTTATTAGTGGGGATTTATTATTGGGGTTTAACATCGTTAACAATAGTAGAAATTTCTAACAATTAATGTAACTCGCTCAAAAATAAATAACGAGTAATGTCAATCTCGCCCTTGAATACGATCTCAATCAAGGATGATTTTCAAGTGTGCTAATCGTGGTATATTGTAATACAGACAGATTGTAATACCGACTCCAAATAGATAATTTTAACAGATTTTTTTTTACGAAGCTGAATTGGAAATAAATCGCTCTTTTAGGCTGAAGATGAGGATGGGAAAATATTAGCAGCTAGTTTATCACTCTCGCTATGCCTTATTGGAGGAATGGATGTTTGGATATAATTATAAACATCACATACATCAAGGCTATTTTTTAATATTAACCCGTTAATATGTAGATTTTTTAAAAAATATTATTGTCCATACAAGAATTAGAGTCAGTGAACACCGAAACTATATAAAACTAGAACACAAGAGCGTTTGGTCACTCACTACGAGAGATTCATTTTGGTTTTAAAACAAACATTATATGAGGTTTATTTAAATAAACGATATAGATGTGGGCTTAACATGAAAAAATATGATTTCATATGTACGTTTATTATAATAACCAAACATTTAAACCGTTGTCATATTTTTATCGCTTTAAAGTGAATGAACATGACACATTTTTATGAAGGCATTCTATACTTCAAGTATAACTTATTTCGTTACAAGCAGTTAACAGACACATGTATAATTCTCTTTTATAAAATATCAACACTCGCTTCTTGTGATTTCTATTCATTTATAATATAAACATCGCATCAAACACTATCACAAAATCACAAAGAAATTTTTATGTGTGTTCAGAAATTTCTCTCTTTGCAAAGTCGCCTACGCCCGTGTTCATAAACGTAACACAATATAATTTATGAATGATTATATAGAATAATTTTGTGCCTTAATCTCTGGTCGTGAATGTGAAATCAACATAGACAGAACGATTTATTACCATACGAATTTACATTTTTTGACAGCACATTTATAACTGTTTTGATATATTTAATGATCTATCTTCATTTAATCCGTTTTTATATTGATAGGTTAATAGCAATAAAATCGAACCATCAATTTTTTAACCTATTATTTTTCGTCTACGTCGTATTCCGTGGCTTGAACCGAAGTCAAAGTTGAACTCAATATCGTAGTAAAGTTTTTACAAGCAGGTATTTCAACTTTTGCCAGTCTTGAGTTTCTTGATGAATTGAATTCAGAATTTTAACACACACATATTCCATTAACTCGTATTCCAAAACAATATTTCATGCTTTATTTAACCTAATAAAAAAACTTTGCCAAACAAATAATATGGTCATATGTTATGTTTGGCATGAAGTAGAGGATGGCATAAATGAAAACGTCTTTGTTTGCGTCTTTATTAACATCTTTAAGGATATTTTTAACAAAAAAAAATCAGTAGCAATAAAAAAAGCAATAGCTATCGCAGTAGAATAAAGTACATTTTTGTGTCGATTTTATTATTTTTTTGAGATACAAGGATGTAGAAAATTACCGACGATATACGCCAAATACTGTGCTTCAGAATTAATATTAAATTACCACCTAGGAATGTTCACATAATGTATATTTTTTTATTCATCACCACAAGTCTGTGGTCTTTCTCATTTACTCATCGACTAAAAAACGAGCAGTACAGTTATTTTATTGTTTCAATTGTTTTCTTAAATCTTCTTTTCTTTTTTAAGCGATATATATTAATGCTTCATATCGTTCATTATTTATTATATAATCCAAGATTGTCGGAAATATGTTGTTCGTTATCATTGGCGAAAACAATGCAACATATTAATCTGCTTGCGGTATCAACACTTCACCTAATCCTATAATGAATAAGACTTTCAAAATAGTATTAGATATGACAAAATTATAACAAAAAAAGGATATAACGGCGAATGTTTCAAAATATTTCTTGTTTACAACGTTCAAGTGTTTGATAATCGTTCAAAATTCGAATAAATAAATAAAATTATCATTTTAATGACAACACCATCTACGTTTTTTTGTTAAACTGTTGCATACAAGCGAAACTACTTTTAAATTCAATTCATCTTAAAAGTATTGAGCATTCATTTCACGATAAAGCTTACTTAAGATCTTTAATTAATATGAAGGTTCTTATTTTTTTCCAGCGATGGAACGTTTTGCAAATCCGTAAATTTTAACATAACAACATTTTTTATTATTTTATTGCGTAGGTCATGCCAAACATATTAGTTGCAGCCATAGCAGCATAAACATAACTGAGGAGCAAACATTCAAAAAGTGTTTTGTCACAAATTTTTAAAAATGGCGTTTTATATCAATTCTGATAGCCCATAATAAAACCTATGAATGGAAATCAAAATTAGTGTTCAAAAAGGTTTTTTTTTCATATTAAAATGAAATCATAAAGTTGACACATTCATACAAACCGTCACTTTTGCAACACTTAAACCATCATTTTCCAAGCTTTGTATTTGTGTGACAAAACACTTTTTGAATGTTTGCTCCTCAACTATTCTAAGTTTCTGCGGAACATAGTTTGATAAACCCGTCTAAAAAGGACATATTTTTCAATTGTTTAATGCAATAATACAGTATATTGTATTTTTATATGATGTGTCTACGTAACATTAAAATAAACAGAGTTATCTTTTTTGATATTAAAAAATACATTTATATTATTAGTTATTTAATATAATGATCCAGGTATTAACTTAAATACATAATTAAAACAACTTTTAAAGTAAGTTAGTTTGATCGGTATTTTCACATGTAGAATTTAAATATTTCTACTATAATATAAATAGAGTAATAAATTTTTGATTGATAAGATTGAACAAATATAAAAATGCAGCCCGTTATGTTTGATTTTAGATCAATCAATATGTTTCTAAAATAATCGCGTGTAAAACGAATACCTCTTTCTTTTACGATAGTCTTTAAGACACAGAAATAATTACAATATTGCCTTTTTATTTCAGCAGGTAATAAGAAGAGTTTGTATATTTCAAATGATGGCTCTAGTTATGGATCATAACTTTCACTCTATTATAGAATTTGATACTTAAGGTCATCTCCAATTTTGCTTTCACCTATCTCTTTATGAAAATTTTGTTTATTTTATTGTGAACAGTCTATACTGATTTTTTATTCAAACTAAATAGTAATTACTTAAACCTTCTAATGGTACCATTAGCAAAATCATCTTTTAACATACAAGATTTTTTTTCCGCTGTAGATGAAATAAAAAAAGAGAATTTAAAAAAACAGTAAAAGCTTTCTATTAATGAAATTGATTGGTGCACATTCAAATAAATTTAAATGTATGTTAAAGAGTTTGTCGAAAAAAATAAATTAACTACTAACTACATACATATTAAACAAGTAATACCTATTCCAAATAAATAGGTCTAGTAAAAAATAATACAAAGAATAGTATGTTTTAAATTCTACTCTTGTGTTTAATTATATTTCGCCAGGTCCTAATTTTCCTGTCTCAAACATGAAATAAGATGTTAGTTTAACGAATAGTTATTCAGAATATTAAGTTGTTTATAAAAATAATCATGTTGGTTTGATTTTTACCTTTTTTTATACCCTAGGGAGGTGGTCGGCAAACATCGGTTCGCGAACCACATGCGGCTTTTTGGCCTCTTGAGTGTGGCTCTTCTACAAAATACCACATACAGAGTAATTGGAATTTCGTGGCCCACGCGCTGAAGTCGGCTTTTGGTCGGCTTAAAGTTTGAAGGGGCGACTTCAGCAAACGTACCTCAATCAGATTGAGATTTTTGCTATAGTCAGCTCATATGTACCTTAATCAAGTAAAACCAATGTGCCTACCTATATACTTAAAGTTTTAAAAAATTGGCACTCAAAAAAAATCGTTGTATAGTTTATATTTGGCTCAGTTGACTATTAAGTTGACTATTGTCGATCACTGCCCTAGGGCTAAAAAAAATTGGGAGCTTTCTACTACATATATATATATTTGAATAATGATTTATGCTTACATAGAACTTAAGGAAATTTAATTATTTTTCATTTATAAAGATAGCTAAACCAATTGTGTCTAAAAAATATTGATCATGAAAAAACTACTAATAAGTTTATTTTAGAATTTGTGTTAAGCCATGACTTTATATATATTTTTTAATATTAACTATTTTATGTAAACTGAAAGTATTTTTTTTGCTATGAAAACTGTTATGATTTTCGTACTATAAGCAAATCAAGGGACTATTTAAAAATGCATAAGATATGAATATAATTTTATTTTATTTACCAGAGATAAAATTTCTTTAGTAAATCGTTCTTATAATATGTAGTAAATAATACGTAAGATGGTATGGAATAATCAAAACAATATTCGATTAAATCAAGGATCAAATGATCAAGGGCCTAGTATTAAAGACGTGTCCAATAGAAAAGTTTAGTGATCGAAATTGATCTAGGTTGCACTGAAATAAAACAATATCGTAAACAATGAATCCAAAATTCTTAATTTGTTTGTAAAATCACTTAGTGAGCAGAGCTACATATAATTAATATATTATTTATTAAATTATGATTTTAGCATAATTCATAGTAAAAAGAAAATATAACAATAATCAATCAAGCCGATCATTATTTATGCTGCTATAATGGTCATATCAGATATCAAACCAAAAGTACCGCTGCTCGGAGAAGGCCGAAACGTGACAAAAGCCTTAAACACTTGCAGCGCACGCGAGATGAACTCTATAGAATGCCTGCTGAGAGAAAGGTCAGGCATTGTGGGTCAATAGATTCTATTGAATTAGAGAGATCCATCAGTGCGATTCATGCCATGCAAATCGAATTAAGAAAATAAACGCGCTTTTTATACGAGCGAAAAGATTTTTAATTAAACAATGCTTGTAGCTGAGTTCGTTGTCGAGTGGTCAACGCTATGGCTACGGTGCTCACGAGATCAAACCCCAGTACAGACAGTTACATGATTTTGTTTTTAATCGATTTATGAAATTGTATCCGAAGACATGTATGTATGTGATGTTTGAAATGGTTTTTCAGTCATCAAATCCTTTAAATTAGGCGTAACAAAAACAATTAGCTAGACTCTGATCTTTCCACTTCCACTATCGTTGAAAATAAAGGTTGAACAACTGAGAAACAAACAGTTATAATAGAATATATTTGTTGAGGTTACATTAACAAGTCCATTTATTACTACAAATTGGAAGCAATTCTAAAATAATTACAGTTAAAGATAGGTCAAAGAATCAAAAATATTTTTTTTATCTGTACAACTTTTCACCGGCATTAAGAAGAAAATGAATAAAATAATCTCTTGCAATCAATTATAAACTGGGACCGACAAAAACTCTAATTAAAATTATATTTGCCCACCGTTAGTATATTACATATATGTACATACAAAGGTATATAATTTAAGATTTTGACTGAAGGTGCGTGGTGGAATTTCAAAATAAAATTTGAATCTTTGAAATTATGTACATTCACACAAGTTTTGTCACTAACGACCCAGGTTACGCCTTTAGAATAGCGTTGGTTCAAGTTCATCCGTGCACTTGAACACCTGGAGATGCTGAAAGGCGAATCCCGCGTCGTTGGTGAAAAATTTGTGTGAATGTACATATTTTGAACAATTTAAATTTAAAGATATATCAATTCGTTATTCATTCAGATTATATCTTAGCTCGTTAAAGAATAATTAACTTAGAAGCAATACATTCTTATTTACACCTTTTGGTAGAATTTAAAAAAAAACGACTGAAACGTCAGTGAAAGGCCTTTCTTTGGCAGCATAAATTAAATGAAAACCTAGCATATTAACTGGCCACTTAGCTAGAGACATCCATTGTCGGGTCCATGGTGCATGGGTCAACGTCGTTGACTTCCGTGACAGATTTCACGGATTTGATTCCCAGTACGAACAGCATTTTCTTAATCGGGTATGAACTTTTGTGATATTTAAAAATTCCTAGAACCCATCCAATCTTAATATTACAGAACGTATTAAAAGTGACTTTAAGCTCACCATTATTCCTGTCCTAGCATAACCTTTTCTTAATGTTCTATATTCGACAAAAAGAGGTTGAGGAACTAAGTAAAAAACAGTTCTCGGAGAAAAAATTCTGCTTGTCAATATGATTTTTAAAAATAGCCTATATCAAAATACTAATAACTTAAACATTTATTATTATTTACCGAAAGTGTTATTGCTATAACTATCGATACAATATTTCAATTTATGTTTATAGTATGAAAATTTTCACATGCACTTTTATTTATTCTTCTTCGGTAAGGTGTTACAAGTCGCGCACCACTTAAGTAAAGATCGATTTTTTATGTCATAATAAAATTTAATTTAATAGCCGCACCCGTATTAGTTTTATTGTATTGCGAAATAAAAAAATATCATATTAATGCATTATTTAGCCTAAAAAAATACATTAAAAATCTTCTACAAAAACAAATTCATTTTTAGATGTTGACATATTTGTTATTAGTCATTGGAAAAAACGTATTCATATAAAGAAATACATTGCAAATATGTCAATAATTTTTCGTGGACGCTAATCGGGATTCCCAAACTATAAACATTTAATATTTAATTGTATAAACATGACGTATCACTTACTAATGATCACGAAGCTGAACAAATCATTTATTTATTTACACTATAATTTTAAAGAAAGATTTACTTTATTAGCAATGACTTGATAATACTTATCAATGAAATCATTATAATAAATTAATTTATTTTGATGGTTAAAGTTTCTCATATATTTGGGGGAGTTCTTGCTTGGAGTATTTATTATATTCTAAAGGTAAGAGGAATAATATTAACATGTATTGTGGGGCTTAACTCAAGAAGTTTATATCATTTACTTCATAAACAAAAACAAAACACATATTACACCTACGTCTTTTGTCCGTGAATGAGAGAATAAAGGAAGCAGGTAAAACCGTCAAGTTTGCATATAAAGCATGTCTCATTTAAATAACTTTATATTTATTAATATTAACAGAACAACGTTTTAAACAAACTATTAAGACGATTTCTATTTTGCGTATTTAACAAATCTTTTAAATTTAAAAAAGAAGTTTCAGTAATGAAAAAAAAAAGATTTTACTGTATATTTTATTTTTGGATATCAAAGGTATGCTTCCCTGCATACTACATCCTTAAATGTACACACACATAAGAAGCTGTATATTAATTACTTAATGAGAAAATATATAAACTCAGATCTCACACATTTTGAAATGATCTTTCCAGAAATTAAGCCAGTTCACTTTAACTATAACTGTTCAATTATAACTGTAGTTGTGTAAAGGTAGTTCTTTTCTTAATGTTATTGTCCATTTATGTAGATTTCCATATATTAACTTAACAAGTTTTTTTATTATAAAGATACATATTTAAATACTGTTATTTGATAGTTAATTTAACAACTACTCGCAAATTTTCTAAAGGAAACAACAATTTCAAACCTATTACAATATTTATTTTGTAAAAAATTTGAGAAAAATACAGAGCGCTAAATAGAAAATGGTTCATTGCACTTACTTACGTGTTAACCCGTTCCTTTTCGATGCGATAAAACATGCTGGTATTCCTAAAGACAAAGAATCATTTTTTTTACGTCTTGGCTTTACGTATTTTTTAATCCATGTTCGCTCCTAATGTGAATCATATGAACTCCTAATGAAGGTATCTCTACTGAAGTTTTATTACGAGAAATGTTTGTTACTCAACCTCTCTTTTTCAAAGATAGAAGTGATAGAAGTATAGCGGCTAAAACGGAAAAAGTGTCTACGCTCCGTTATTTTTGGGTTAGAGGTTTGAAGGATTTTTTTGTATCGCAATTACTTTTTGAACGTTAACCCCTTGAGATCCGTCACGGAAGCCAACAACATTGACCATTACGCCATGGACACAAAACTGGTAGAATAAGTTCAAATAAATTAATCAAGTTTTTTTAAAATATATCGACTGTGGAAAGGAAAAAGGACGTAACCCACACATATCAAATTTTACAGGAGGCGCTAAAACGTGTTTTGATGATTTTGTGACATATGCGAATTATGAATTATACACAACCTTGAAGTGCACGGATACTTCTAAACTGGTGTTTAATTGGCATAAACTAATATTAATTAAAGAAATTAACCAGGAAAAACTTTTATTTCAGTGTTTTTTCTTGGTTTTATTTTTTTACAAGGTCATCTTTTTCAATCTTAAAAGCTAAATTTAGTTGTATACATTGTGATTATCGAAAAAAAGCTGTTTTGGAAAATTGAGGGTTACGTCCTTTTTCCTTTCTACAGTCGATATGTATTTTTACTTGAAAATGTCAAATACATTTTTACTGTGATGATATTGTATCTTAATTATTTGATAAATTGATTTAATAAATTGTCTAAATATGTAATTTTATTTTATGTAATATCACAGTATTTAATGAAAATGGGGCAACCTGTAGGTAGCTGTGGGAGGGGGAGAGAAGAGAGTATGGTATCGTCGGCTACTTACTCGGCTAATGTTCTGACAAAATGAGTTACCATGATGAGAGGCATACGGCGACGCGGAGTGAGGAGTGTGGGTCGGAAGGGGGCTGGCGATGGTCTACCAACACGCTGATAGCGCTTTGCAGACGTTGCGATTTTTTCTATGCATGAAAGTGATTTTTTATTTAATTTGATAAGGATTTAAATATCAATAAAAATATATATGTTATTTAATATTTATATTGTATACATATTTGTGTCGCTTGGGCCACGGAGCATAGCAACTAGATGCAATTATGATAGAAATTTCACAATTAAAAAATAACTTATAAGATGTTCACTGTCAATACTTGGCGGAAAGGTATTATATTATATTTAAAAAAAAACACAATATTCCTTTTTCCTCCACTTTTATTTAAAAAGATCAGGACCGGTTTCGCTCATGAAGATCATTATCAATTGATAGCCAACAATGTTGATAATCAATTGATAATCCTTATCATGAGAGAAATCAGTCCTGATCTTATTAAATAAAACTGGAAGAAGTGCAAAGGAATATTTATTTATTTTTAATTTACAAATAAGTATAGGGAAATTATACGTATCGTCAGTCTTTGAAGCTCTATCAAACACAATACATTTACAAGCTTATAACAGTCTTCGACATTCTGCTTACCGAGATTTCCGCTTGCATAATATTTCTTAGCATCTATGAAATAAGAGATTTGGTAGTTAAATTACAACTAGTTCTCGGTAAACATTTGGAAAAACACAACTTTGGCTTCACAAATGATGTAAAGAAGTACACTCGACTCTCTTTTTGCACTAATTTTGTGTCTGGTAATGATAATGAATAATCTTTGTATACTTAATATTGGCTCGTATTTTTCCGTTCCGAATTTATATTACATTGGTCAGTATTTGAGGAGCAAACATTCAAAAAGTGTTTTGTCACAAATTATGAAAAATGGCGTTTTATATCAATTCTGATAACCCATAATAAAACCTATAAATGGAAATCAAAATTAGTGTTCAAAAAAGTTTTTTTTCATATTAAAATGAAATCATAAAGTTGACACATTCATACAAACCGTCACTTTTGCAACACTTAAATCATCATTTTCCAAGCTTTGTATTTGTGTGACAAAACACTTTTTGAATGTTTGCTCCTCATTTATATTAAATTGTCATAATATATCGGTCAGTGTAAATAGCCATAATTTAAATGAAATTAAAAAAAACACCTTACCTAACTTATATGGTTATAAAATATTCTGGCAGTATAATATTTTTATTCTGACCGTTCATGTTCTTATTCTGACCAAAAATTGATTTGAATTCTGACTATTTAATTTGTTCCCCTTAATAAAGTATATTTTTTATACACCGTATTGTGTGGAATGTATCCACCGTGTGAAAAGAGAGTCCATTGTAAATTGATTCGGCATAATGAGACTTGCTTCTTGAAGAATGGATTGAGAATCAGTTTTTGTTTGTAGACATATGAAAATATTTTTATGAAGAATTTTCTGTGTTATCATTGTTAACCGCTGGTTTTTCAACGGCGGGGATGTTAAGGGGGAGTTTGTTTTTCACGGGTGGCACTTGACTGTCGGGTGCGGCCGGTTATTTAACACGCCACCGCCTGTTTCCCTTTTGCGATGTTTTAACGCCGCGTCCCTAACAATGTTCCCCAGTGACGTACGGCCCGTGACGTCATGTCAAAGGACACTCTGCTTTCGAACAAAGACAAAAAAGTAACAGCAATTGTAATTCCACAGCGCTTATTTTGAGCATACATTTTTTTGCATGTTAACACCACTTGAAAATATTTAGTGTTCAACGAATGGAATGCAATTACTAAAACTTGTTAAACTACAATACAAAACTATTCTATAAAATGCATATATATTTGTTCAGATAGATATTTTCACTGTAAAATAAAACTTTTTCATGTTTGTTAAAATATACGAAAAATATACAGATTTTTTTTTTATTATATACATAAATAAAATGACAAATTAAGTACATAATATTATTATAATACATGAAAACTTTACTACAACAAGAATACTTAGGGTCAAATAGATTATCAAAAAATGAACGTTTTGTTGTTATTATTTTGAATTTATTAATAATCGGCAGACAATCCATAAATAAACAAAATCAGCTGTGGAATTTATTACTTAATAAATAAAATCGAAATACGATATTTTTTGTCTTCATTATTCTTCAACATAAGAAACATAATCACGAAAAAAGAATCTGATTTTGAATCTGAAGAAACTGTCAGTTCAAGTTCATCCGTGCACCTGAACGCCTGAAGATGCCGTAAGGCGACACCCGTGTCACTAGTGTCAAAGTTTGTGTGAATGTACATAATTTGAACGATTCAAATTTAATATTGAAATTTCACCAAGCACCTTCAGTCGAAATCTTAAATGTTTTCACCGATATTTTATAAAACATCGTACTTTACAGTAGAATATATCTGACTGGAAATATTACAAAGTAGTTTCTATTCCAAAATTTCAAATATATGTCAGCACATCTACAGGTATTGTGAAAACTAGATGATATTACTAAGTTTTAATATTTTATTTCTTGATAGCTTGCACGATTCACGTATATTCCTTTTGATCATTTACTTTTATGCACCATTGAAGTTTCCTGACATCTCGTTCATTTGGTTCATCCACCTTGCAAAAGATCGTCGCTTGCGTGCTTACATTTCGAAAAAATAGATATACATTTATACCTTTAATAATAATAACGTACGTCCCTGTATTTACACCTCGCCATTATTTTAGCTCTTAAAACACCTTAACACACTTTAAACTAAACTTGTTGAGAATGACGCTCAGGTGTGTTCGTATTGTATGGAGTGAAAGGATATTTATGAGCCACGGTGTACATATTAACTGCCACCCTCTTTCTTCGCCCTGTACCCTTAGATGGATGTTTGTGTCTTTCGTCTTAATTACTTCAGACATAATTATTTTTAAAGTATAATTTTAAACTTTATAATTAGTTGATGCATTTGTTAACGTCTTCTAATACAACCTTCGTTGATAGTCGGCAAACTTTTCAATGACGTTTTCCACTTGCCTTTATCATCATAAAACATCACTTATTTTCTTACAATTGCAATCATTTTTATTTTTCCATAATATAATGTAATTTTTCAATCTTTATATTTTTTTAAACAAGATATTTGATAGATAATTTCAGACATCCGATATAGGGCATCCAACCCCAGGATCCGGGATCTCGAAATTATGGAATTCCAATCAAATTTGAAATTCCGGATTCAGGGATTAACTACAAAATAAATTAATGGTGGTCTTACTTCTTCTTATATTTTATAGCAGTCATAGACAGGAGCAGCTAGTTTTTTTTCCATAATTTTATTATACAATCAGTAGCAATCGTTTATTTTTTTGGGTGCCATAGGAATTATTTTAATTTTGAATGTGGATTGCCAACGTATGTTTGTGATATCTATTCCATTCAAATTGGTATCAAACAACTGTGGTTTATGAAAAAAATGCCGCTGTTATGCCAGTTAAAATAACAGGCATTACAGTTCTTCAGTTGTTTTAAAATTAGTGATATGTAAAAAAATGAAATCATGGTAAAAGATCAATTCCGGGATCCCAAAAAGGTCAAGAATTGAATGTTATAATCCGTGGATACCTTAGGAAAAATACCTTTCCTTCTTTGTAAATGTCCTCACAGAATAACAGATTTTGAATGACTATATTAGGTTTAAAAAAATGCATCCTCAGGCAGGGCGTATTGCATTATACATCTGATTTCGAATTTCAGCAGTGCAATCAAATTATTTTATTAAAATTGTGATGCATTTTTTAAATTTTATTACAGTTTTTTTAATTACACAATAAAAATGATTTTACGCAACCGACTATTATTAAATGGAAAAACATAATTTTATGTTTCTGCAGAATATTATAATTAGATGTTATGAAATCTTTAGGCATAAAAATATGCTTTATTCCAAACGATTTGTAATCTCTGAATCATTTTTTTTTCAATCGTCATAGAAATAAACTTAATAATTTTGGTGGTAACTTTCTGGAAGTTAAATTTTAATTTAAAATTAAATTTTATAACTTTGTTATTCCTCTTGTTGTGTTTCACATGTTTCGCTTTTTTAAAAATCTTGAATTGATCATCTTAATAAACTTGGAAAATAACTAAAGATAGAAATAAATTAAATAAGAGCAAGTAATATTGAAGGGTGCCGTGTGGATGGCACATGCTTTACATATGGATCGTATAAGACCGAAGAATATACATATGAAAACTAGGAAGTGTTTCATTAAGCTATTTCAGAGAGCATTTGTAATAAAAATCGAATCCAACAGTAAAAGTTGCAAATAAAAGAAGTTATATCAAGTCATTGGCACCACCATTGACAGGCTGGCTCTACATTTTTTAGAAGAAATATTTTAATACACATGAACATACTTTTTAGTCATTTTACAAAAAGTTTTTTTTTTTTTTGAAAGTGATTTTCTTTTTCTAATTTTATACGAATTTCTTTGCCACCAGGAGTTGACGTAATTATTATATACCCGCATGCAAACCGTATTAGAAAATATTTCCTATTACTTCATTCCATTTGTGTAATTTAGTGCTAGTGATAATTTTAAAATAAATAAATTTATCACCTTGCATGATATTTACCCAACACCTCAGCCGGGAAATAAGTAATCAATGAAAGACCACCAGTGTTGTCATGAAAAAAGACTTTCATTGTCTATGACTTTAAGTGCAGTCTGTTCATTTATGCACCGTTCACTATCTATGGGCACACTGAAATAATTTATTTTGTTTTTTTTAGAGAGTTCATTACACAAGTCAAATCGTGCTTTATTTATCTAGACCACGTCAAAATATGAGCGTCGAAGAGATGAATGAAATAATAACGATAGTCGAGTGGCTAATTTGTGAGTTTTGATTTTGGCTTTATTAATAATTTCAATTTTATGCTTCAAAATTTTATTTTATAACTTTTCATACCTATATATAAAATAATTCAAATTCTCAAACAATTTTTCGACAGTCGAGCCTTTATAATATTATCTACATTCTACATAAATAAACATTGTATTTTTCCCTATTCTTGATTACAATATTTTAATGCTCTCTAACTGCAGTGATCCAAATTCCGGACTAAAAAGTTTCCAACAAAACGTTCTTCCAATACGGTATTAAAAGATAATTTTATTATATTTAGGTACGTAAAAATACACTTATACTTTTTACAATGAAATCTTCAAATCGTTTTGAAAAAAGTGTGAAAGCACCGACCCCACACGCCCCCGCCCCACTACATCACTGATCTTAAAATGTAGTGATCAATACAGTATTCAATGGCGGTTACCTCTAGGTTCAGTTATACTTTATTCATCTATGTTTACTTCGTATTTTTCACCACAGTAAATTCTTTTTTTACAGTTATATTAAGCCTGTGTTGTTTCTTCATAAATAAATCTTGCACTTGGCCAGACTGTCAATTATCTTCTAATCGATTGTATGTCGTTATTGTGTCCAAATTAACAATGGCATTACTGATATATAAAATATAAAAATACCGATATTTTAATATTGAAAACTAACCAAAATAAAATTTATATATATGTATACTGTGCGACTGCTATATTTGTGCGTGCGGGACCGTGGCGCTGCGTGCATTCCCGGTATGACAGACAGTCCCAAAAAAAAGATTGCCAGAATTTGAAAATCTTTATTCCCTAATAATACTCAAAATGTACGTTTTTAATATAAATAGTAAATGAGTTTCAATTCTCTGGTTTGCCTTGATAATTTATATCGGTTTTTAAAACCATTAAAAGACTTCAAAGCGTCGATATTTCTTTTCTTCGTAAAAAGATTAAACTTTTTGCCTGATGGCGCACATATCAAAATCGTTTATTATGCTAGTTTTTTTTTCTTATCCTATGTTTTGTGAGTGATTTGATAAGCTTGTCTCCCGTATTGACCATATTTTTTAATATTTTGAATTGTTCTTACACTCACATCTATAAACAAAAAAAAATGGAATAGCATAAAGAGAGCTGTTTTGGAAAGGACCATTAGGATTCGTTTATATTTTAAAATAAGCCATTTATATATTGGTAAAAATATTTCATATACAAAGTGTGTATAAAAAACAGTTATTTTATTGTTATTTAAAAAAACAAATAATACTTTGACTTGCAATTAAATCAAAGTTTAATAAATTTCCCCATTTTTTAAAATTGGGGATTTTTTTAGAAGTTGGTAATACAGTGATTTCATAGCTGTCATTTTTGAAATTTGTTCATTTGCTTTAAACAGTGGAATTAATTGTGATCCGTTTAGTTTTTCTTCTTTGCAAAACTTTTTTACATTGACGATGATATTTTTAGCTTGAGAGCGCGAAGGTTTAGGCATGATTGAAGCGATAATCAGTATGATGACGGCACGACTTTTCAATACAGACTAAACTCGTAGACTAAGTGAGGTAGGTAGAATGCGCTTTGCGGAGAAGGGTCGCATATTTAGTTTCAACGGTCATCGCATTTCCGTGCTTAAACTTATAGAAGTCAGAGTCTAGCTTTAAAATCTGCTTAAAACAGGTTTCAGAATTGATGGGTCATTCAATTTTGTGATAATATTATAAAGCTATTGATGAAAATCACTTGTTTATGATATATTTTTAAAGTACTGTTTTTTGTATGAAATATCTGAATACTGTTATTGAAGTAGTAAGAAAAAAATAGGTAGAATGATATAACCATTGTAACTGCCTTTTTCATTTGCTCAATTTGATAAGAATAGCGTACTTGTTGAAATTCATTTCTTTGATAATTTGAGAAGAATAATTAAGAATCGTTATATTTCGATTTAATTAAGAGAATGACTCTACCAGTCACGTCAAAATAACATGAGGGGCACGTTTTATGCTCAGAACTGTGATATACCGCAAAATTTTAAGACAGAAAGGACATTTTCCATTGCTATTTTTTTTGTTTACATCGTGGCGTAAGTAAACATCAAGGAGGCGTCTGTTACTTGATTAGCTTAGATATAAAAAAAAATGACAAACATTTGCAAAAGTATAATGCTTACTCTAAAATCTAAAAAATCTTCTGACTTTATATTTATAGCATACAAAACGATGAGGTTTGTGGATACTGCTTAAAAATGTTTGTTGACACATGTCAATATTATTTCCGAATTTTGAAAATGACTATTCATCTCAAATCACCCATCGTGACTCGCGGAAATTTTCCATTACACACCTTGTCGTGGGGAGTTGAAAAACCAGATTTAAACAATGTGTAGTATTATTCAGACTTAAGAATGGTAATGATAGCTTACGGGTAGTAGGTACCAATAAATGTAGTGAAAGTATAGATTGTGTCGTAACGATTTCTTTCGTTTCATGGTGGATCGTCGTAAAAATGACGATTGAGACTCTATTTTACGATCCTCAGACAATTTGCATGCAAAATCATTGGCTCTCTATTTTTTTTTTAAATACTAATATTTTTTTCGGATCTCTGCAAAGTTATACCTAATCCCGGACCTTTTTTGTAATCCCTGATTTCGGGATTTACATTTTTTCAATTCCGGAATCCCGGGATTGATCATTCACCGATAAATCCTAGACAAATTCAGGATTTTAAAAAATTTTGGCCGTCTTTTTTTAAATCCTGGGAATTTACGAATTTCCTTTTTTTAGCTCTCATGCAGATTTCAACATTTTTGTCTGGATGCCGATTTTCACAAACTTTTCACTTCTTATCCTCTATCCCGAAATCCCGAATCGAAAAATTGTACGGGATCTTGGAATTGGACGCCATAGTTATTTATACCTTTATGTTATAGTTTCATGAAAACGCAATACTTTTTTGAATTTGAATTATAGTGGGTTTTTAATTTAATATAATATTCATCTCGAAAATAAAATAAATAAGGTACGTGCCACTTCCTCGTATATTTAAAAAAATGCTGCATTAAGAATTTCAGCAGAATTTTTATTTTAAGAAAATTGTCATTATTTAGTAGCTATACCTTTCATCTTCATATAAGGTAATGGTAGAGTAGACGGATGAGAATAGAAGAGCACTAGTAATAAGCTAAGAACACTCTTTATTTGAGTGACGGTTATACTTAATTCATTGCCTGGAGACCAATGAATGTTCAAAAAAAAACATTTTTCAATTGGATTATGAATGTATCAGATAGAATTGATTGGTCGGTAATGTTAGCACCAGAGACATCCATATTTTTTAAATTTTTAAAAAAAATTTGTTGAAAAGTCTTTATATTTGGATTCAATTCTGTGATCTCCGCAACCGAATAGTTAGAAAGCCTTATGACGATCTATTGACACGGTAGGGTTATTGGCACCCGCTTCCACTAGCACTTTTGTGAGGAAAACTGGCAGGATTTAAAAAAAAAGGTGTAGCTAAATTAATTGCGTTTGAATTTTGTTATCAGGTAACCCGTAATATCAATTTGTTTATTGTTAATGGCCTTAAATAGCAACATTGTTTTTCGATACCGATGTGACTTTTGTTTTTTTCTTTCTTGCTTTTGAGGACACGAAACGTACACATCATGTGTGGGGACTACTTCCCGGTCTCTGGAAAGTAGTTCCAAAGACCTTTAGTTGTAAATTCACTTGCTGTTCTTTTTCTTTTGTGGTTTTGTTTTTTTCGAGATGAAAGAAATAATATTTTTCCATTTCGACGAAAATTAAATTCCATTTTGTTCTCTGCGCAGAGTTAAACGTCATTTTTTATTTTTACATTTATAAAATCGTGTGAGCAAGCTAGGTTGTATAATAGTTATTGTGTATTATAATAATTAAAAATTTTGTTTGTTAAATATTGCATGTAATACATTTTGGGATTGCAAGTTCTTAAATAAATGTAGAGCGATGTTTGATTTAATATCTACCTACCTGTGGACTTCGAGTTTAGGCCAGCGGTATTTGTCGTAGTGACTTTTATTAGTGGGGATTTATTCTTGGGGTTTAACATCGTGAACAATAGTATAAATTTCTAACAATAAATGAAACTCGCTCGAAAATAAATTACGAGTAATGTTACTATCCGTACTAGAATTGATTTCTTTTTTTTTAATTGATACCTATATATGATATCGGTGACCCATGACTTTTTCCAAATAAAAGCATTTTATTTCGTGCATGAATTGTCTGAATTAATTTTACAAAGCCGTCTGCTTTATTCAAATCGGCAAAGTCATCTACCTGCTGTAGATAGGCGCAAATGTTTTGTCTGCCGAAAACAGTTCAATACTATTTTGATATCAACAGAGGTGTTCGTAGTTTCAATAAACAATAAAATAATCGATAACAATGACAACAATGAAACAAGCGTACAAATAAAAAAAAATGAATTGCCGTAGAAATAATACTTATTTTACTATTTGAGAAAACTTCTTTGAATATGTATCGTCTGTCCATTTCATGAATGATTTCTGTACTCGTGCTTGTGCAACGAAATGATTTTGATGTCATGAATGAATTATTCGAGAATAATATTATCTATGAAATTTTATTTCGGTAATTTATAATTATAACGTATATAATTTATAACGTCGGGTATTATGGCGCAGCGGTTAGCATTGTGGGCTACCGTGCCGGATCTCACGGGCCCGAGTCCCAGTACGAACAACATTTTTCGATTTCTATTTGAAAGCATGTGTGTTTGTAATGTCTGACAATTCTCTCCTACCCTTTTGATCCTTTAATAACTGGAAATTTTAATAAAAGCGATAGTGACTAGTTAACCATTAGTTCCGTCAATATATAACTCGTCCGTAATATATAACTCGCGTTTTTGCAGGTTACGTAAATATTAAAAAAACTTTGATAAATAAATAGCATAAAAATTAGTGTTTTAAAATGTTAAAATAATCTATTTTTCAATCATTGTGTAAGATTTAAATAATATTTTTTAAATAGCTTTTTTCAAATATATGTTTTTTATTAATTTATGACATTCACTTGACACGTCAAAAAACTTCAACAGACCAATCAAAACAACAAAATATACTTTACACATTCTGATAATAATAATAATATATTATGTCACACTCTGCCACTGGAGTATTATTTATACAGTGGATAATACGACACACGTGTTTTAAAGCTGAAAATGTCCTAATTCTTTCATATCAGCCGCTTTTCGCTCGAGGCAATCCGCCCTCTAGTCCACGTGGCTCGCTCAAACATCACAGAGATTATCCCATAACTAAAATATGTTTGATCAAATAAATATCGTACTGAAATTATAATCAACACAACAGTATTATTATATTGATATTTATTTTATAAAAATATTGTTATTTATAGAATGTACTCATCTTGACAATGCTAGTAATAAAATAAATTTTTAATATCCATAAAACATAACTTTTTCTAACATGACAATATTTTCCCGGCATAAAGTGAAAAGCATCTAATTCCACCAATGAAGACGAAACAAAACTATGTATTGACAACCCGCAGCCCACGGACCAGATACTATCCTCAACAAATTTTGATGCGGTCTTGAGTCATCTTAGCCAAGTTAGCCGGATCCTCGTTCTATTGGTGGCGTACATGTTCTGGAACAAGACAATTTGACGGTATCTACAAGGATTATTGACGAAAATTCTATGCGATTATTCTTTAGTAATACCAGAGCTTATATTGATTGATTTTTATAATTCAAGTTCAAGGCCATTCACACTTTAATCCAAATTGAATTAATTTAATGAAATGTACCGCCTCTTGACACGGACAAAATGATGATATGACCTCGTAACTAAGAATCGATTTATGCTCCACAACGTAAATTGTAATTATTTGACTATGAATTTTCTACATAACCATGGTTTTTGTTTAGCTTTCAAATTTCTAATTATTTCATGTCGTACTAATAACAGAATATAAAATAACTAATTATAGTGGTACATTTTACTAGATTCTTATATTTTTCTTTTTATATATTAAACATATATCTTTTTAATTTTTCATTTATCGTCATTTGAATAGTGAGTTATGGAAAGTAATGTGTATCGAAAAATGTTCGCACACGGTTAATTAAATTTATTTTATAAATAATTACTTCCTAACAATATTATCTCACAGAGAATCTTTTCTACAGCACTCAATCATTAAAAAATCAAGGTTTATCATATTTTCAAGTTCATTTTAAGCACAATTAATTAAATTATGTATCTACGTAATATTTTACTCAATTATTTCTTTACGAGTGTGAGAATTTGCATTCGCGGAGTAAGATTAACTGCGTTTTTACACGTATAATTAGCCTAAGCCCAGCAGTAATTTCAAACAGTGCACACAATTGTGTTTTCTTACTTTCAACAATATTTTCTCATTAGAGTGAATATAAGCATATTTTAATCAATAAATTAACTAACAAAGCCGCTGTTTTGCATTCAGAGTATTGTTTCCATTCCCAGTAGCATAAGAAACTTTCTTTGACGAGATAATAATATCATATTACAAGTATTTTATATATTTACGTGATGAATTTTGCTAATCATATTGGCATTCTATTTTGTAAAATATATATTTAATAAGAAATTTAAATTAGCAATATTATGTACCATCACCGATTTAAAACACATGTCGGAAATACTAGTATTGGACCTAACCCAGCCGTGTTGAGTAATTGTTGTTGGACCACATACAATTATATTTTTTTGACAGAAAACTAGATTTTTTAAAATACTTTGGAACGTTTTTTTCTACAGATTTTTTTGATAAATTTAATTTTAATGTATAGCATAGCACGTCATTAAAAAAACTGAAGAATATAGAACAAAACATTCGGTGAAATTGAGTGCTTAGTTTTTGTTTTATAGATATCAAAATGAAAAGAACAATACATGGAAGTACAGCTGCCCAATGCAACACTTGAAAAACATAATGAAGAGAGTACATTATAAGTTTATAACATTTTTTTTTTGAATGATGACAGAATAATGTCAAAAGAAAATATTTTACGTTGATTGCCAAAACCGTAATTATATATTTTTAATATCATCATAAATATGATTAATAGAAATACAATATTGAACAATGTATAAATAATACAGTTTTTTTCATCTAAAAATTGTTTTTAAACCTTACCTTTTATAGAACGTCTAGACTTGATTGTATCTAAGATAAGAAAATATTTACCTGTTAGCATCAATTATATTGGACATCTAGAAAATATCAATGATGAAAAACTGTTTTTCTTTCTACATATACTATTGCCATAATACTAAGATTACATAAATGATTAACATAATGCATTTTTTATGCATCTATGCGTTATAAGCAAATTGCTAAGACATGTCCGCGATTGTGATTTAAAACCGATGTTTAATAACAAATGTGTGAGTTATGCAGGTATTTTTATGACATATAAAATTTAATTAATTATCATAATAAATAATATGAAAAGATAATTGCATGATTTTTGTTTTAATAACTTTGTTTATAGATTTGGTATGTATTATCAATGAATATTTTTTAGGTCATAGTATTTTTATAACTTAAATTGTTACTCTTAATTTATTTTAAAATAAATTTTAGTTACGTATATTTGACAACAAAAGATATTTAAAATTATATAAAATAAAATACGTAACCTGTTAAAGTTTACCAAAAAAACCGCAATAAAAAAGTAACGTGTTGTTATACTGAGATGTTGAATATATTAGTATTTTTTTTGTATCGTTGGACCAATCGATTGCGTGTGTACTGAATGATATGACTATCGCGAATCCTCTTAAATAATTATTCCATTTAGATATTTTTACATGACAATTAAGATGATTTTTGTTTATTTTTATTTTCTGTTACTAACAAAACATATATATTATAATCGTTAAATGGTTTCACCAACACAATAATTTTAATATTAATAAATTCACAACAAATATTTTAAAAGTCAACATACGTTTTAACGCTTAATACAACATTGTATTTAAATTTTAAAAATATCTTATAATGATCTCAAAAAACTATTATCTTATATAAACGCAATATTTTATTATCGTTTATTTAACTAAAACACACAAAAGCAGCATGCCATTTAACTATGCTCCACATCCGCGGACTTAGGGGTACCATTCCTATATTAAGTCCCCCACCCTGGCCCGCCCGCCCAGCCTCGACGAATGGGCGGACGGACATTAGCGTCAGCCGTTACCCGCGAGTTACGGCCCCCCAGCCGATTGCTTGCCGCGGCCCGCACTTTGACGATATCTGGCCTCGGCAATGCAGATTGCTGTTTGTTCTATGACACCCTTTGAGTTTCTTTATTTTGTCTCTTCTGTATTATTTCAGTGTCAGCTGGAAAACAGCGTAGTCGCTGTTTTTTTTAATCTTAAGATTTTTCTTACATTCTTGACGCCTATACCTTGTCAATCGTATAATTTTGATAAAGTTATACATATACGTTTTCAAATAAACTAATACACCTTTTTCTTCCAACAATAGCACCATTTAAAATATTTTTGTTTTGGCTCACATAGACATCCAACGGATATGGGTCATCTTCAACAATGTCAACAATAAAAAAACAAACATACCCACATCTTACGTTAAAAGTTCGATACAAAGCTGCAAGAACCTGGTCATGAAAAAAAATACTATTTTATACTATTATTTAATTCATATTATATACGCAAAAAATTGAATATGTTTTTATTTGCTTTAACTATCAATTACACAAAAGTTTATTCAGTAATAAAAAGTTCGTTCAAGATAAAATAATAATTTATAGAAAAAAAATATTTCTTATGTATTTGAAGGTTTTTAGAAAAACCGCTTCAATTACTTCAACTAAAAATCAAGTATTTATAAAATAATAATATACTTAAAATAATTCTACGAAAATTTGTTTCTTTGTTGCTTTTTTTTAATGAAAAACAAAGGCCTCTAGGAAGTAAGTTCGTAAGTAGTGAGTACTGTGTACCATTATTGTGATGTCAAAAAAATGTATCAAAAAAGTTTTATGTGCTTAGTAAAATCATTACAAAGTAAATAGCCTGGAAGATCAAATCAGTGCTGTGCGTAGTTGAACAATTCATTTTTTTATATAATCCTAATTCCCGGAAAATCGTAAATAATTGTAACGATTCTTTTGAAACCATCCCACCCACATTGCTCTCCCGACGTAACAAGTTTCCACTTACCTCCTGGGCATTCCGCTCTCTCTTACCAACCGACAGGTATTTGAGAGAAAAAATTAAATCTTTACTTTGAGTTTCTCATATCAAGTCATGTCATAATCATTCGCGAGTTTGCGAGCAACAAACAAACCTTTGGCGAAAAAGAATACATAAAGAATTCGGAAGGTAAAATCATTAAGCCTAACCAAAGTAAAGTCAGATCAAAGGTTCTTCACACGCAATCTGTAACAGACACTGTACGTTGTATTACCCCAGTCTCCTCCTCAAACCAACTACCCTGTCATCAACCAATGGGGTATCTTCAAAAGAAGAGGGATTCTATCCTTAACAATTTCAATAGAATAGATTCATTTTAAAATCAATTTTATCAAATCTTAAAACGATATGTAATATATGTATACAGAATCAAGTCAAAAGAAAATATCAGGCTTTCCCTGCAATTAGAATATCACGTGAAAAGTCGTGCGATAGGAGAAAAAGATTCTGATCATTATAAAATTTCTGGAAAAAGTAAATTTGAACAAAAATATTCCAACGCTTTTCAATAGAACAGTATATAATTATAATTGACGGAAAGGTAGATATTTAAGAATAGATTTTAAAAATCATTGAAAAAATACTACTAAGATTTTTTTAGATGAATACCATTTTTTTAAGAGTTTGAGTTTGAGTGACTTCACGGGTTTCCATCGCTAAAGAAGCATCTTCAAATTAGGCATCGTAAATTTTTTTGAGTTACCATTAATGTGTTATTTTAATTTAAAAATAAATAAAGTGAGAAGAAGTGTACTTTTATTTGCATCGATTGTCCTGCTCTAACACATATTAAGTACAAATCTCACATTTGGCTTACAGACTAGAACCGATTTCGCTGAAAATAGTTTTGAACTGATCAAATCGAATTATACGCTGGGCCAACATTGATTATTTAAACATTAAATTTTAATTTAAAAAATAATCGCGTAAATATAATTTACCAAGCCGACAAAAGTGTTGTCTGTTATGTTTTTGTATCATGCCGGTTTTATTAATATTGATTGTTTTGTTATGTAAAAAAGTTTTTAAAAAATATGGCATTGACTAAAGAAATCTTAATGCATTCAAAACTTATCTGATACTCTTATGAATCTAAAAAACTTATCAGCGTAATTTACAATTTAACTAAAATATTCACTCATTTACAAGAATTTTTTTAATGAAAAATCTCCAAGCTGTTATAAAGGGCTCTTCATAAAACTCCATCGGCGATAACGCGAAAAGTTAAAAGTGGCGTTGGTTTTTTTTCGTTTTTTTTTTGTAAAATTTTCCCTTTACTTATTTAAGCAGACATCTTTCTCAAAACAGTCGTACTGTTGCCGAAGCCTCGCTGAAGGGGCTGATAGAGGCACTTTTTACATTTCATCGCTCCGAGCACAAGTCCCGCCAATCTCCCATACCTACATCAGAGAAAATGTTAATCTTGTTATAAGGCTACCTACTTACTTTAGCGCGGAGCATTTTACCCCCAGCTCCCCTTACAGTAGCGCAACGAGATCGGGTCATTAAGAACTAACTTTTTATTTTATAATTAAATTATGAAACACACTTATCACAAGGAATATAAATTAATAATAATATATCCACGTAAAAAAATAACATATTCCAAAATCGTTGTAACGTATCATTTATGAAAAATAAATTGAATTTATTATTCGCGTGACTATCAACAAGATTAAACATTGAATTTTGCATTATGTTTGTTTGTATTGTCATAATTATTACACAATAAATATGCAAGATTTCTATAGGCTTTTGCAATCCACGGTGAAACCAGTTAAAATAATCATTCTAGAAATTTCTAATGTCATCAAATAAAAAAAATGTTTCTTTCATATTTGGGGTATTCTGAATACAGTTTCAGTTAAGGTTCTTTTAAATTGAATAACTGTTACCTTTTTTCTGATTATGTCTATAAGACTATTCGTTGTTATCATATTTTTATAAATATTTCGGTGTTTGAAATGACATTAACATTAAAAAACTATGGAATTTTCGTTTATATACTCAATGTGTCTCTAATTTTATTTTATAATAAGATTATTAAGCATGCAAAGATTGGATGATAAAATATTAATATAATAATATACGAATAAATAGGATTTAAAAAAAAGCATCAAAATAAATTTTATGATTGATTTGAAAATCAAATATGAATTTTTCATTCTGTAATTTGATCTTAGAATCACAAAACGGTATTTTTAATAGTTGATGAAAAATAGTTTCCTTCTGTTGTCGTTTTCTTTGTACTGTTGAATTTGTGATAGATCACATTTTAAATAATAATTAACTATGTTTTTATCCACATGTATTTTAAATCTTTGAGCTTAGACCGGTTATTTAAATGAGTGTGTGCTTAATTATTTTCTTACAATATTCATATCAAAAAAATACAGATCACAAAAAATACCTTATTCTTATATCAGGAATATCAGAAAAGAAAATGGTCATACTATATTATCAGGAATATATGCAACTTTTTCTTCTGTTTACAAATACTTCCCGTACACCAGTGACTTACACCCCTTAACTCGGTACAAAACTGCCCCAATGTATCCCGTTGTACCTCAGTGAGTGGAGAAGTCTATTGTGAATATTCAAGGCAGGGGTGGTGAGAGGTGATGGGACGATTAGGTACTAGAAAGTCTGTAGTTGTCGTTATGAAGTCATTTCTATGTTTAAGGTAAACAATAATTTATATTCATGTTGATGATTAAAGGCAAGTAATGACTGGGATAATTTCCACGGTTGAATTTCATCAACTTAGCCGCTGTATATTTCTTGGGCAGAAAATTTGAGTGAGCGCATATTTTTGAACGCATAACATGGCTTATTAAATTCTTTAAGAAAACACTGTTTTTGTTATACTTTCAAAATTAATTGAAAATTTTATGGTCTTTGTTTTCTGTGTCGTGGTTAAAATGATCATTTATTTTTTTAACGTATTTTATATTTATTTCAACAATATTTAAAATACAGATGTCATTTTATATATAAAATGACAAAAAAATCTAAAATATCTAGTCGAAATATTGTTCATTAAAAAAAATATCTTAAACGAATTAAAAAAATATCATACATTTCAAAATTGCAACCAATGTGAAACTTTATCTCGTTGAAATGACATTTTGTAGCCTCTGAAAAAAAATAAGCATTGTTTTATAAAGCGCCTAAGTAAACCAAATATTGTAAGCTAATATTATATTAATAAAAACACAATATTAGCTGACAATGCTCGCAATGAGCGAAACCGGTCCTGACTCAATACATATAGTGGAATAAAGTACAAAGGAATATTGTGTTTTTATTAATATAATGCCTTTCCACCAAGTATTGACAGTGGACACCCTAAAAGTAATATTATATAGTTATACTACACGCCAATCGTATTTGCATTTGTTTATGCTTAGTCTCTAAATCACTCAAATCAAAATTCATGGTGAAAAAAGAGCATTTCCACGAGTCGCCGTATTATTTTCAAAAAAGAAACAATGCTTCACAGCACGCTGTTAGGAATATTATTTATCTTTTCTTCTCGCTGTTTTTTTAAGTTTTTTTTCTGCCTACACGATTTTTTCCAAAGAAACAAACGGACGAACAAAAGAAAATATGTTAGTTAGCTATATCATCACCAAAAGGGCAAATTTATTATATTTCAATTTTTTCACATCTTACAGAATCAATTTCGTTTCTTGTTTTAAATCACAGCAAACGCTTTCCTTTTTGTTTTAGCTACAGTTTCACTCTGAGAAGCTTTACTTTGGAACCTGTCAAGTGGTGATAATTAAATAAATATAATACGGTGTAATGATACTTTCTGGAACACAAAGCCAATGAATATTAAAAAAATAATATATTTTTTGATAAAATGTGATGATACCAAAACAATATTTTTTACGAGAACTATTAGGGATAGAAGGAAAAGTGTTAGACAAGACTAGTTATTGATTAATCCACCCGTTGTTAGGATAAGATGGGTGGAGGGAATTCAAACGTTACAATCATTCATATCCCTGGACAGAAATCCAATTATCAATTTAAAATCAATTAAAAAATGTTGTTTCTAGAATTCTAGCCCGTAACTTCAAACGACGTTGAGCACTCCACCACACAATCACCTCTGTTAATGTTAAATATTCTTATTAGTATTTTGATATTTCAATATAATTTACATTGGTTTTTGAAATCTTTTTAATAACTACCATGTTTTGTTTAGATGACTACGTAAACTGTCGCTTTTGCTATAAACTTGATTTAAATTATTCTAAAATATAAATTAACGTCAACAAAATACTGTATGAGGAATTGCCAGATCTACATGATGATATATATTACTCATTTTCAACAAAACGCAATTAAAGCAGTCTATGTTTCCAGAGGCTTAGTGCAACATTTTTTACAATAGAAAATTCGATGAAATAAATCATTTCTTATCAACGTAATAAATACCTTTATTTAAAAAATATTAAATCTTATGATATATTATATGTACAAAAGAAAATTGGTTTAATATCATAATCAGGCCCTTTTGGCTTTGTTAGTCGACATGTTTCTTAATTCAAAGTCAAAATGAGTGAGCAAGGAGGAGAGGAAAATGGCTAATTTATGATGTCTAGTTCAACTTGCGATTGCGAAGAAGAAGTTTTTTTAGATTTTCAAATATATATTTTTTTAAATATTTAAAGCTGCAACGCAATAGTTGCCAATGGTGAAATATTCCGCTGTATAAATACTAAGTATTTAAAATAGATTGAATTTAATTATAACGTAAGTACTATCAATAATATTATTTTTTGTAAAATATCATTTTAGTATTTTATTTGAGCAACTACAATCGACATATTAATTTTTAATTTATTAATTCAAAAACACTTTACTACCGTGTAAAGATTCAAATATATTCTTAAATTATTTTTTTTTGATTTTCACAACCATGAATTATATTTTTTTTACTAGCGGTGGCTAATCGGTGGTTAAAGAGCTGTTGTAGTAATTTCGTGATAAACCAAGAATCCATACACTTTTTTGAAGTAAGCAGCAACAAATTTATATTTATTTTAATTAAAAAAGTGAAATCATTGTATTGTTTATGTTTATTTTTAAAATATAATCGTCTCAGTAGTTTGAAATATTAAAATTTTAGTAGACTGCGTAGTCTGAAAGTTTGACGACCACTAAATAATACGAAAATTTTCAATTTTACAAGATTTATCGGTGAGTAAAAAATAGCAGTGAACATGTAATTATATGAAAAAATATATATTTTCAATTCAATAAAATAAGATTGATTGCTTAAAATAAATTGATTTAAAAACGATATCGTTTTTTTTTTATTTACTCAAAAATACAATTTCCAACATATTGAGCATTTTATCTAAGCGCCTACAATATTATAAAAAATCATTTTGTTACCAAAAAGCTTCAAAGGTATTCGGATACAGCATAAAGTAACGTGAAATTATATGTTTGTGTAAATAAAATTTTATTTTTATTTTAAATAATTACAGTCAGAAAGTTTTTACGGTCAGTAAGCACTAATTAGTTGATCACGATAACAGAAAATGAAAGAGATATTTTTGGCATTAGGTTTGACGAGCGGACACCGGGAAATGGGGGGACGTACATCTAGTACATTGTACAATAATAACCAGGAGTGCAGACTTCAAAGAGTTCATTGATGATGTATTTGGCCTGAAGCAATGCAGCGCACTGCCTCTCCTTGCCATTTCTAATTCCTATCCAAACCAGTGGTAGAACTACGAGGATAAAAACAAAAAGAAACATTACATAACATACTTCGGTATCTAAGAATTTCTTTGATTTCTTCTTATATTTTAATGTGACTAATTTTTCATAACGACAAAAGAAAATACAATATTATAACTTTTTTTTAAGATCAAAAAACTATTTATTTTTAAGGGCAGAATATTTTTTTAAGTAAAAATGATAGTTCTTAATATTTGATAAAAATTAATGGGGTGGTATTTCGAAGGAAAACAAAATATTCTGCTTTTCGTGTTGCAGCACCTTTTAAGGACAAATAATTTAAACATATTTTGCAGAAACTTTAAAATAAGCTATAAAATAGTTTACTTAAACCTTTTACATGTACACACACTAGCAATAATGATAATTTAATAACTAAAGAATCTAGGATTAATATTTAAAGAACATTCTTTCTTTATTCTTATCACACTCGTGAGAGATGTAATGAATACATATTTTGAATTCTTGAAGCCAAAAGAAAATGCTTGTTTTGTGAGGTATAAAAATAGTTTATACATAGTTTTTATACACAATTTCGTACTATTTGTAACTAACAATATATTTTCGAAGATATTTAGTAAATGATGTAAATTGTTTTTGCAGAAAATTGGCAATGACGTAAAAAAACTTAGCTTTACGTTATGATCCTGCGGCAACCTTTATTACTGTCATACAAGTTAAATCAGAAATTTATAATCTTATATCGGCCTATTTAAAATATCACAATAATTTATTAACGACTTATTTTTGATTTAGACTTTTCTTTCCAAAAAAATTTAGTAAAAAGTCATCGGTAACAAATTTCATATTTAAATTAATTTGACATGCATTTATCAATCATCTATTAAATAAATATATAGAAGCATTTGGTTTACAATAAAATTGGTTGATTGTCTCAATGACCTCAAATGTGGTCATCGAACAAACAATAGAAAACGTAACAATTCACAAAACAAGCGGTTTAGTTGTTTCAACATTTAGAAAATGTCACTTCACTACTATAATATACACGATGTGGCACAAAGTATAGCATGAATGTTGCAGCATCATGGAATAGAGATGCACTGAAGAAATATCCTGCAACATCCGTTTAGTGTTCTTGCCACGTGCATCTCACTGGCACGTCCACAGGTGCGGAGTTGTTTCTTCAAAGAAAATATAAAATTACATGTCGACCGTGTGTTTACTTATCTAAAATTACTTATCGGTCAAACTATAGAATTGTTTAAAATTTCTACTGATCTGATGATGCTGCACGTATTTTTTCCAATAGTATAAAATGGGTGAAGTAAGTGCATGTACGTGCAATGCGGTTTTTGTGTTATTACATTTAAAAATAAACCGTTAAAAATCATCTTAAATGAATGGTTTAAATAAAAAAAAATCTTATTGAAGTGAAATTCATTTTTTTTTAAATTGAATCATAATATACCTACTCAATTCACGTGCATCGTTTTTTTTTCATATGCGCTCCCTAGGCGGAGCATGTGGCCACCACATGATTCCTTCAAGATTCTCGGTCAACCACCATTCTTCTTGCTTCCTCCCATGTCATTCCAGCATTCCGTAGCTCCACCAGGTACAACCTATAGATAGTCATTAGTGGCCTTTCACGGTTGGTAGAAAAGACAAGTACAATTCAGGCTTTCTTAAGGCATCCGCAGCACATGTCAAAGCCAGGTCCATCGTCGCTTCTTCACTTTGGACGTAATTAACGACTGTTCAATCCGTTCCCTTAACTCCGAATGTCTGACAAAGCCAAACCACCGCACTCCCAGTATTCGGCGCCGGCATCTGTTTTCAAAGCACAGTATACAGTCTATCTGTGATTTTGCAAGGTGCCATGATTAGCAACCGTAAATCAGCACTGTCAGAATGCATGCTTTAAACAGGAGGCACTTGGTTTTGACCGAGTATAACCGTGAGTCTCAGACTTTCAACAGTGAATTGAAAGTTGCTCCAGCTATCTCCAATCGGGTTGCCATCTCCCGTGATATGAACCCTCAGATACTTGAAGTCATTGACCTCCTCGATGTTCTGTCCCGCGGTCGCTTGACCACCGTTAAATACACACAAAATATTTAATAGCGATGTATTCAGTAATAGTTTTTGATACTCATTTTTGGATTTAAGCTCGAATAAATAATGATTATATCAAAGTTATAATGATTATATCAGTGGTATATTTTTTTGACTGTTTCATCAACTTACAACTGTGTACATATTCATCTTCCATCACGCTTCTGGATAAATATATTAATATTATATTTTTAAGTAAGATAATTTTCTTCTAGACGTTCGTGCTCGATTCTAAAAAAACTTTACTCCACCCCAAAGTTTAGTTTATCAGAGTCTCTCGGTGACCGAACCTGGCAAACCATCGCTGAGTAATGTCCGACAGACAACAAACATCAATTCGGGTAGTGAAGCTCATATTTTTCGATCGGCCCACCCCGTTCTGGTTCCTCCACGGTCGGTTCTATCTTGACGGCTTGTCTTGCGGCGTGTCCCATTTGGCTTCCACGAATGCCGCTTTGCAGAAATAACAACCCGAATCACTCAATCAAATAAAACTACTGAATATGTATTATTTCTGAAATTTAATATTTTTTACAATGTCATAATTGTTTGAATAAGAAAAATAGCAGAATTTAAATTTATTTCATTCGTAAAAGTACAATGTTAAGCTTAGCGTAGTCCTTCAAAATCAACTTAAAGCGAAAAGGCATTACTAAAACTCACTTGAGCATTTAGAAATTAATATGCATAAACAAGCCAACGATGTCTTAAATGAACAAACAATCATCAATCCATCACCGTCACTAAAACGTCTAATGTAACTTATAATAAATATCAGTTTTATTTACCTTGAATAACCCCATAGTTGTTTTCGTTCTTAGAAACACTAAAGTCAGGGTTAATAAATGTAATACTATAATTTTATAGTTGTAATATTAATTAGAATATTAGAGTTAATAACAAGATGTATTGTGCATCTCTTCTAAGGCAGTATATATAGCTGAGTATATGCCGGCTTAAAATTGATACGTTGATATTTTATACCTTATTACGATGGAGTTTTACCAAGTAAATGCACAACTCAATCAATTACTTAAACTCTTTTCAATGTCATACAGGCCCGAAACCTACTTTAATTGGTGGACAGTATGACTTTTCGATTAATGATATACAGTCCTCGACTTACTTGATTAATTTGTTCCAAATGTTTTCGCGTAAGTAAAAAAATCACGTAGGTTGAATGAAACTTAAAATAACTTGTGTTAGTTTCAGTGGATAGTTGAAAAAACATTCATACAATACTTACAAAACATAAAAGAATTTCTAATTAATTTAGATGCATACATAAATTTAAATACAAACTATAATTATTATTAAATTATTGGTCTAGTAGTGTTCTTTTACCTTTTTTCTTTTCTGTATACTATTTACAGTATACAGTAACATCATTCGCTGCTTTTGACACTTTCTCAAACCGTTTTAAATCGGAGTCTTGATTGAGTCAAATCAATCTCGATAATATCATTTTTTCAGCCTACTTCTTGGTTTCAAATTGATTCTGTTGTCGTGCTGTTTTCTGAAAAAGAGTCTTCAAGTTCTATCAAAACTACACTGCTAATTTCCGTTGATTAAACTAACAAAAGCATATTCTTCTAGTTTTCGGTCAAATTCTTTGATTGTTTCGCAGCTATGTAAAAAAACTATTTATTCTTTAAAAAATCGCGTAATTACGAATGTATTATGTAACAACTTATGATTTTCTATTTATTTAGGTAATGTTTATTTGGATATAAATGCTTTGTTGTATCCGCAAATGATTCTTATCTCTCTCATCTAGGACACATCCTGCGGAGTCGTGTATGTCCGTTTCCGGTCGAGATGTCGATTGACAAATGCGCCTCCAGTCGAAAGACGGTGACAAACGCTGCCTATCTGCCTGATGCAGCCTTACACATCAGGAGTCGCCTTATTTCACTCAGCCCGACCGCGATTTATGGTGACAAGTGTTTCTATATTTTATAAAAGAAGACGTCTGGTGCGGAGGCGACTGTTGGGGAATTTCACGAAAAAGCACCCATAAATACTTGATATTTCAACGACGTGAATTATGGACGACGTTTTCCGAAATGCGAATCGAGTCGTGCTTTTTTTGTAATTATTTTTTTATTATTATTTGTAAATATCACCAAATTTCGTAAAGTTTCATCGTTAACTATTTTTTCCTTCGATTTATTTCTCAATTAAATGAACAATATATATTTCATTTTCAATTAAATTTGAATACAATATAATATTTCACAACTTCAAAAGGAACAAAGAAAAAAATAGTCGTTATGTGCAACATTATCAATAAAATAGTGAACACATGATTATGTTTATTGAAAGTTTACACAAAAGAAATTAAAATTAAAATATACAATAAAATATATTATGTCAGTTTATGTGATCTTTAGTGATCAGATAAGTATCATGTCTTTTCTTTTCAAGTTGATTTCGTGTAATTTAAAAATGTTATAATGTCTGGGTAATATTATTTGTTATTTAAAATATTCTTTAATAACTTTTATCCTTAATAACTTTTATCGTACGTATTTTTAAAAAATCTATAAATGTACTATCACGCTTGGTTATAGAAATAAATCAAGTTCATTTAGCAGGTACTCAAAATTATAATATAATGTTTGTCTGATATTACATTATAAATAATATGTCGAAGTAAAAAAAAATAATAATAAAATACAAAATACATAATTAATTTAAAATACAGTTTTCAATTTATGAGTCGTCAAATTTCTCAGTATTTATTGATACTTAATAAAATTAACGCGTTTGAACTAACTATTATTAAGCTTTATTGTTTTGTTTAAAACAAATTAACCGATCCTTTGTTCAGTGTTGAGATTTATTATAAAAGATTTCATATGTTTGCCAATTCAAAAAATCACGTTAGGGCAAGGTGAGCAGATAAGTCTGAAAAAGTTTACTGCATTATACATAATCACGGACAGAATGTACCGAATCCCCCCACCATGTAAAGTTCATGCCCGCCCACCCTGAAATAGGGCGGGGGCGTCATTTGGAGTACCTTTATTCTCCATTCTGCATGCTCATCTTTTTATCCTGAGCGCCAAGTCTGCCTCCTCTTTGGCCACCAAGAACCGCTCGGTCAGCCCGGGTCACCTTAATTTAATGTCCCGCCCGTAATTAAACAGGGCGGGGGCGGGGACAGGGGGCAGTTGAACCGAAATTGAATTATACTCGGCATTTCATATGTGACCAAAATCACTGGAGTTGACCTACAACTCTGTAGTTTGTACACGCTTTTCAATTTTATAAAAAAGAATAAATGGTTATATATTTTTAATTTGGTTTAACTGTAAACTATTAATAACGTAAATTTTAGCCGTATATAATTAAATCTTTCTTAATTTGAAGGATTTTCAAAATTGTTCATTAGGCCTTCAATATATTACTTTCAAAACATATAAATAGGAAATCTTTCATATTATTATCAGAAATGAAACACTTTCTTGACTCGTAAAAACAATCACAAACAGTTAACGAAAAACTTTAATTTAATTATTAGTTAATAAAGTTTGGTATTTGAATAAATTATTTCTTTCATTTCAATAATTGATTTTAGGATTTATGACACTGTATAAATAATTTCTTATACCCTGGTCGCAAATATAAATAAATCAACAATAAAATTTTACAATATTTGATTGGTGGCATGGTATCATTAAATACGTTTTCGTCATATTTAAAATGTAACTCACCGTTTGCATAGTGGCCTCTAAGTGTCTTTCTGTGTTTTTACTAGAATGTACATATGTGGTTTTCATGGTGCTGATTTGATTGGAAGGTTGTGTGTTTTAATATTAACGCAATTATTATTTAAAAAGGTGCACTTAAATTTTAAGTAATGTATACAAAATATTGGATATCAAATGGGTCGAAAGACTTTTATGGCACCGTCAAGTTTGCTTAATAACATTTAGGACTGTTTGATTACTAAAGCTTTAGCTAAAGTTAAATGTTACGGCTTATGATAAGTTCATATTTATTAGGAATATAAAATTAACAAATAGTATTTTATTATATATATAAAATTATATGAGCTCTAAAAACGTTTGTTTGAAGTTATCAAAATATATGCAAAAAGGTCAGCCAATTTCAACAAAAGTATATCAAAAACTAATTTTGAGTGATTTTATCTAAACCTTACTAAATATTTTGCAATGAATTGAAACTAGTAAATGCAATAATATTCGCAATAATTTTTTTTATATAACTCGTACGTGAATCGTATTCTAAAATAACTAAAAATGAACTTTAGTCCCATATGCCCTGGAACACAAATATATGAATCAAAAAATATCCGAATAAATTCTGTATCAATAAGTAAAGTAATACAATTTTAAAGATTGTAGATCTTAGTTTTCTGGCTTAATCTTAGATATACGATACTTGCATGGCTCTGCAGTGCTACAGTGAGGATGAAGGGGAATCAAAGGAGGGAGAAACAGGAGGCGCTGGGAGCGAAAGCTTCGGCTGGTGTCTAAACACTTTGCACCGTCGAGCTTTTGTGAAAGGTCAGCGAGAAATTGGCGGTCGTGGATGAGAAAACATTTATTAATTTATAGATGAGCCGCTCTAGTATGGCCCGCTTGGAAGCGAGGTGGCGTGATTTGGTTTTTAATCGAGTTGCCGATAGCAACCAAGTACTCTGGACACAGTGGTGGATGTTTGAGTAATACCATAAACAAATTTGCAATTTCACTTTTGTAATAAACGCTACTTTTATTTTGTTTCATGTTACCAAATACTGTTGCAAAAATTTTACAAAAAACTTACTTATATTATTTATATCAAAAAATAAAATTAGATAAGGTTCTTAATTTAATTTTCAATCTGCAGCAATATACTTTTGAATTTGATATAAAATTTAATATTGATAATGTTGATTTAATATATCAAGCCAATTTGTAAAAAAAGACACGTTAAATAAAAACTATTATTTTGGGAGAGTAAAAGCTTAAAATTTTAATTTCGGTGAACTCGACGCTAACTTACGAAAGTCTCAAAAGACGAAAGAAGACACTTTTTAAAAATACTTAACACGTGTCACAATTTAATACAAAATCTGTAAAAAAAACTTTATGTATAATAATATATTAAACTTTTAGTTTATTACTTACAATGTTACATTCTTTCAAGTATTTTTTATCACAAATTTAATAAAAAATAATTGTTATCAGTAAGGAGCTTCAAATTTTACATACATTTGTTAATGTATTTAATTATTGTTAGTTTTATTTTTTTTGTTATTTAATTTTTATAATGAAAATAAATCATCGTCATAAAAATGCAACTTTTAAATGAATTGCGTTTTATTTAATCTATTATATAATGGCCGCCCCTGTCGGGTCACGTACACAAGCCAGTGTGTCTCGCTAAGTATGTGATTCAACTTGGATTCGATTAAAGAATACAGTAATAAGCTTTCCTCAGATATAAAGATTGCCGTCATTGTTTTGCAGTGAGTCACGAATGAAAATTCAGCAGTTCCGTCGCATCGCATCGAAGACTTAGATCAGTGGTCAGAAAACTTTTTATGTAAAGAACCAAATTAAAAAAAATAACAAGACAGCCCAAGAAAAACGACAATGTTTATAAATGTGATTCTACTAGGATTTTTTTTTACCTTTTAGTAAAACCCTCATTATATTCAACCTAATATAAATATTAAATAAATAAATACGGTTAGTAAATAGTAATATATTATATTATGGTTAATGCCTATCCCGATATTATACCGACTACTTTCAGTTTTCTAGATCAAAATTTCGCAGTTGCAGTCCACGTGGAACAAACGATAACAAGTCAAAACACTTAAATGCAAAGGCCCTAAAAAGTTCAAGAGAATGCAATAACGCTCTAATTTTGTCACTTACACCTTCGGTGATATTTATTGGCTTAAAACGCAATTTACCAAATTGTGTCGCTTAAGTTGTTTAACCGATTATGGGTCAATATATTTGTATTTTAAAAACTTTTTTATCTATTTTAATTACTGTAATGACATTTAAACAAACTGATACCCAAAGTTATACCCAAAATTGACATCAAAACGTTTTTGACTCAATCAACGGATCATCTGACCAGATTTAGCTCAGATCGCTAATGAGTACCGGGCTGTATTTGACCCGCCGGTCGTAGTTTGCCGACTACTGACTTAGATCGTTGGGGCTTTGGAATTAAATGCATTGTTAAAATATTGACTATTGTGTAAATTTTGTATCGTTTATTTTTTTAACTATAATGAAGCCAATTTTATATCAAATAACGTTAAGATTATTTTTTGATATACAAAGGTTGTAACAGATTATGAAAAATATTTTTAAACAATTTATAATTTTCCATTATATTTGTATTTTAAATACATCAATAAATGCGTAAATGCGTAAAGTAAATTTAAATATTTTTATTACAGTGCTTAAGATATACTAAATACTTGTTTACACTTTTATTCCACTATTTTATATGAATTTCGTATTTTGTTAAATTTCGAAAATCGGTTCAAGGAAATATTGTTATTTAAAAACCTATTTTTTCAAAAGTAAGTTATTGCTTAAGATCTAGTTCCAGTCTTCTAGTAACATAATAAAATGATTGCATTCAAGTACTGACATTACATTTTTTTTCACATATTTAATATAACAAAATCAAAATCAAATTCAAATCAAAGAAAATATGATATGTTTCTTATTATATTCATGTTTCTATATCTGACCTACAGTAATTTCAGGACAACATTTGTTTAAAATATAACTATGTGCTATTGTAATAAAGGAATATAAGTGTTTTGCATCGTGTTTATATCTAACGTAATTAATAAATTATATGTCAGTATTTAACTTATTTTTATACTATAGGAGTACCGCAAAAAAAATACATTGACATCATTAAAAGACATTGAATATAATCCGAAAAACATCAATTTTGTTTCTGAATCTGGTTTACAATAATCTTTTTAATACCTTTCAAATTTTACTTGAACTATTTTTAATACTTAAATAAAACTCCTGCAATCGTATGTTTTTTTAATTAATTAAATGGAGTAAACGATTAATTTATAGATATTAGAGATATGCATATGCAATTCTAAAATAGAAAAGATGCTAACTGTTATAAACTTTAAATAATGAAATTTATTTTGGCAAAATATGTGTTTCATATTGTAATTATTATCATTGGAATGTTTTTTTTATTCGAAACTATTCCGGGAGATTAAATTAACTCGAGCAGTATATTTTTGCGCCGACAATCAGATTGACACAAACATCGAATAAATAAATACCTTTATAAGAAATCTCGAATAGATCACGACATAAATGCAATCTCAAAATCAGATCTCTGGCCATAAATTGTCCACAGTGCGCACCACAAAACAAAATGACCCAACGAATCTTCGCACTGCTTCTGTATAAATACAAAAAACGCAACAAAAATAACGTCCTCAGTGTTTCAGATGCATATCAGTGAACTTCTTCGTGAGAATGGTAAGTCCAGGAATCGAATCTTCGCTGTCAGGCACTTTCAACAGGTTCCTCTTTAAATTAAAAAATAGTATTAAAATCATGCAATAATACACAAATAATTAACGGGTATAAAATGTCCGCTCGACTATTATCGAAAATCTAAATATTATTTTTTTTAAAAATTGGTAATTATAGAAAATATTTCGATAAAAATAAAAGTCTATTATTATACCAAAACTTGTGTATAAACATGATTGATATTCGTAAAAAAAAAATAAGAAGAGTTGTATCAGTTAAAAATAAAATTAAGTTGTCCTTTATGCGCTTAAGTTAACATTTTATAACGAAGACGAGAAACAAATATTTTTACTCCGTTCATAATAATTATATACGAGATATAATTTAAAAGCATTATATGTCTTTCTGGGAAATCAAGTCAATTTTGATTTTTTCTTTAACGATTCTTCCTAAAGTTTTTTACGGTATCAACATCAATTTTATTAAAAAATATAATTCTTTATAACGCGTGAAAATCAAAACGACAAACATTTCGTCATCGTTTTTATTTATTGCAATGTGATTTTTTTTTACGATATTCCAAATTAATTTGACATTTTTTTGCGTTTTACTAGCAAGACGTGACACTTATTCTAAAATTTAAAAAAAAAACGTTGGTATTTCTCTCTTAAGATATATTGTTACAAATTTTATTTCATTCTGATTTCTTAGAAATATTTAATAATATTGATTTTATATTTAAAATCGTTAAATCTCAAATTAGAATTATTGTAAAATAATAAAAAAAACTGTGAACTTTCAAATTCCATACTCATGTATTGTATTTTTGAACAAAATGAATGAATTTGTTTGCATTAATAATAAACAAAAAAAATACTTAAATATAAATAAAATACTAAAAAATTGCAAACTAATTCGCGTAGTTTTAACCTTGCAGCGTATCTGTTGATGCTTGCATAATTAACCCTTTCACTACTCGTAGTGACCATGCAGTCACAATGTCGACCATTGGCAAGGCTCGACCATATCTGCTCCTATAAATTAACATAAATCCGTAAACCATGGGACGTTAGCAGGCGCCCGTGTCGCATCCCCATCTTTGCCTCTTCACTCCTCCCCGAACGCCTTCGGGTTCCTTATTGTATTGTCTTTCCGAGGCTAAACGTTACCGCGATCCAGTAACGAACGTGGATTCGTTTTCAAGAATAAGATATTTATGTTTTTTCTAATGATTTTAAGTAGCCCGGTAATGATACATTTTTTTTAATCCATGTCCGCTCCCAATGTGCTCCATATCCCAATGGGATATGGCCTCCTAACGGAGGTATCTCAACAGAAGTTTTTTTCTACGAGAACTGTTTGTTACTCAGTCGCTCAACCTCACTTTTTTCAAAGTAGGTAGAATAAGGCTAGAACAGTTATTAAAAGATCAGAAGGATGGGAGGAGAGGAAATGATGTGAATTGACATCACAAACTCTGTCTTCGATTGAATTTTGAACTTTGAATTGAATAATTCTCAAATTCATTGTGATCTGACCGGGAATCGAACCCAGACCTGCGTGATCGGTAGAGCAAGCTCCAACCAACTGGGCCACAGCAGGCTACAATGATACATACGTGATTTTATATGTATGTGCCTACCTGTTATTGCATATAAATCAGATTGGGAACCGTCACCTTTGAGACTAGACTGGAGTTCACTGTCAGACAATTGAAAGTTGACTTATATAATAAATCTCTATCAACACGAGATGCATAAACCTATACAGTGGCGGATTACCCAATAAGGAAATGAGGCGCGTGCTTAGAGCCTCCAACTCTTAGGGGCCTCAAAAATAGTTTGTAAAAAATAAGTGGTATAACCTATATACTTTCTGTTCAGATGTTTAATATTTTTCATAGAATTTTCTGACATTCTTATGTTATCCGACAATGGACCTCCAAATTTTATTGCGCCTGGGGCCTTCAATGTGTTTAACCTGCTGGAATATAGAAACACCAATTTTTATGTACTCATTCGGTATGGAAATTCCAATTGTCCGTAGCATTTTACTTAATTTAAACTTTTTGTAAAAAATGTATTGATATTTACAAAAATTCTATTTAAATAAGACAAAAACTTTTAAATATCATATAAACAAGTACAGCAAAATATTTTATGTTGTATGATTATTGTATGGTGTCGGTTATAATTTTTTACTTCTTTTTAAACTAAAAAAATTTCCCGTTACTTAAAAATATTAATATGAAAATAAACACACATAATCTGGTAAGTAAATTTATCAGCAAATGTAGTAAAACTAACTATAAACTATGATATGAAAGATTTCAATAAAATTCATCGTCTGTTAAAATTATTAAGATTAGTTTAATTAAATGCCATGACTAATATGGATTTCAATATTTACTCCAGATCAGATTTGACGTCCACCATCCAAAAAAAAGGGTTGAACATTAGTTGGCACGGCACTGTCATGAGCCGTCACTAAACAGCGTTGGATAGCATAAATCGCCATAAATTATGTAAGTTTTACATTTAAGAGATGTGAATCTTGGTCCCTCTAGCTTTCCGTGCACTTTTGTCTTTGTTTATAGAGTTACATTTCAAAGAATGAGTTTTAGTTAATTTGTCAAATAGTAAAAAGACACCTTGATTTCAAAACTGACACAAAATGAATGTATCTAACTTTAAAATATTATTTCAAAAGTTTTTCAGTTGCTTCATAGATTCAGTACAACATTATCACATGGAAAATGAAAACCACCATTTTGTGTAAATACAAATATTAAGATGACGTCTTAGTTTGATAATTTTTATATTTTTTAAATTAAAAATTAAAAGATTAATGCGTCATCAAACTGATTTTCGCCAACGTTACACAAATAACAGCACAAACAAAGATTTTTAGGGGAATGATGAGTTTGTCGCGGAAGCATATAATTATCCTGTACTGTAAATATTGGGTAAAGGGTGAAATTGTATGCAACTGATTTAAACTAAAGCATAATTGAGGAGCAAACATTCAAAAAGTGTTTTGTCACAAATTTTGAAAATGGCGTTTTATATCAATTCTAATAGCCCATAATAAAACCTATGAATGGAAATCAAAATTAGTGTTCAAAAAGGGTTTTTTTCATATTAAAATGAAATCATAAAGTTGACACATTCATACAAACCGTCACTTTTGCAACACTTAAATCATCATTTTCCAAGCTTTGTATTTGTGTGACAAAACACTTTTTGAATGTTTGCTCCTCAATTATTAATCACATGAATTTTTTAAATGTTAAATATTTGCTGCATTAAAAGTATTCATAATAAACGCCATCATGCCAAAAAACAGCACATTGTCATGAGTACAAGAAATAATTTAAAAAATACGGCAAAACAATAAAGACCACTATAATTATGTATAAAAATTCACCATTTGAGTCAGTTTTGAATAAATAAAATAATATAAGATTTCAAATTATTTTATCGTTTTTAGTAGTATTAAATTTATATATTTATGTAATCAATTCATATTTTAATAGAAAAACATTTTTTCTTTGTATTGATTGAATTGTAATTCACTTGTTAGAACTGTATTATAACAAGGTGACAAAGTTTCCATCTATAATTAAGGAACAGAGTCAATTTGCAAACCACTTCATAAAATAATTGCATAGAGCATGGTATAACTTTTTCTCTAGTATCCGTATTATAATCAATAGATTATTAATGATCACACAATTAGTAATGCATCACCATAACTTAATTCATAACAGGAATCTTATCATATTATAAGTTGACATTTAACTTCAATCCAGTTTGCAGCCCCTGGAAAAACATAAATTAAAATAATTTCTTTGAAACTTCATTTATCAATCGTTATACGTTAATATTTAAGGATAGTTGAGAAGATCTATTGTGAGTCTTTTATAACTCAGTATAAATATAGCTTAAGTAATGTTTGTTACTGTTAGAAAAATTCTCTGACGAAGGCGTAAAGGCAAACTAGCTATAAACTTAAAATAAAAATAATTATCATATTACTAAAATTATATTTTTTACCGTATAATACTCATTTTTCTACTATGTAAATCCATAAACGAATTTATGAATGATTGCGGGATTCCATAGGCTTAAAATTGTGTAAAATATTTAACATTAATAAATTAATTATTTTTAAACTTGAAATATAATATGTAGGAATTGTACCCCCCGTAAATTGCATTGTACATGCTTAGTTGATCTGGTTTATTATGAAATATACTCATGAGGCGATATTAGGTACAGTTGATATTTGTTTGTTTCATTCGCTTTTTCATATCAGTGGACTGTAATGTCTCCCAGGACGATCATTAATGAGATGGAATTTCCCGGATTTGCTTTGTATATGAAGCTGACAAGGTTTTTCTTTTTGTCGGGATTTGGTACACTCTTTCCATTTGTTTGTCAATCAGCAGCTGGAAAATATTTCAAAAATATTATTAAATTATTATATCAGCAGTTTTATGAGTTTTTATAACCAAATTTGCCGTCGCAATGAATATAATTAATTGATAGTTAATCGTTTTTTACAAAAAATATGTATATTTTGCAAATTGTTATATTATTAAAAAAAAGAACTGAGTCGCAGTTGGTCAGCATTTTCATTAACCGAAAATACTTTATAACACAGTGAAACCGGTCATGTTCTAAAATAATATTGTTATAATACAATTTCGTAAAATAATACCGTTACCATTCTTGACTACATTTAAAATAAAATATTTTTTTATATTTACTTAAGTTATTTATAATTATTTTCTTAAATATTTATTATAGTTTCCGTGTTCATTCTTGCTGAATTTCTAATCATAGATCACAATGTTTTGACCTAGCAAATAACATCTTAAATCATTAATTCTTATAATAAATTAAACAATTAAAAATCAAATAGATTATTATGTTTCACTGATTTAAATGCGTTGAAATTTTAAATAATCTGTGGCGTATAAGATATTGTTAATTTTTCTTATTTCCTTCCCACGGCAATTTTCGCATTCAAACTATATTCATAGTAAAAACCGCGGCCTACATTTTAGACACCTTTATAGAAAAATACATGCATTTTTTTTTTATTAATTGCAACATTAAAAGTGATTGATTGAGTTTCATAAATAATAGACTAATATTACACAAACTAACTATTATAATAATTTAAAACTTATATCATTTTTAAATATATTGTAAATTTAATCTACCAAAACATAAATTATATAAACGTATATAAGTATTGATTAACATAAAAACCGTTTTTCGGAAAATATTTATAAAAAATAGAATCAATATATCATCGTCATTTTGGAGAAGTTCATTGATTTGAAATTACTTGTTTTGTGACAGTAAATGATAATTACAGTTGTTTTTAAAAATTAAATACACTGAAATATTTTTAATTTAAACTATCGTAAATATGACATTATGACTGCTCTTAATTGAATTACATGAAATTATATATTTTTTTTTTGTAATTCCGCGTCAAGATTTTTCCAAGAAAAGTATTTTAAAGAGTTTGTGTTTTGACCGCTAGGTGCGATTGCCTAGACAGTTTATGGTAAAATTAAAAAATCATCAAATTTATTGGAAAGATAATATTATGTCTTATTAATTAAAGTTTACCTTAGAGAAGATTCTTCTTTCTGCTTAATTACTAATCGGATTTTACTTCAAAAGTTTACTTACCAAAGGGCACATTATATTGTCCATCATGCTTGCAGATATAGTTTTATAGCTTTGAATAAGATTTGTTATTAGTTTAGAACGTACGCAGTTTAAGGTTAGTGTTATGTGAATACAGCAAAGCGTATTACAGAAAAGATAGCGATCCACGATAAAATACTACAAATAGCTGGGTTATGAAATCGTGAATCCGCAAGCATATATTTCCATTTGGAACGTGAAAGCCCCGCAAAACGACACACGGGCCATAAATAGTGTTGACAAAGAACAGAGACGTATAACGATACAGCCAGAGACGTGCTAATGACTCCCAAACACCAGATTGACACCATAAAGTTAGCATTCGTCCCTCTTCATCATCAGACCTCCTCGGCGAATGGCCTCTCTCTCCGGCAAAAAGTTAACATCTTAAGCTTGCGTCAAACGATGCTGGGGACAATAAGACAAAGTTATCTTTATTATATTTTCACGTCGCACTTAGCTCAATGTATTTTTGTAAATGTGCCTTTATCTCCGCATTATAAAAAAACTATGTCTGCAATACTCTGGTTATCACAGGTGACGTGGATTAGGCACGTTGATATTATAGTAACACTACAAAATGTAGTTAACCCTTCAGAGGCGAGAGCTTTTTTTCGATAAAAAAAATATTTTTTAAGCCATATGAAGTCACGGATAACTTTTATTCCTTACAAAAAAAAAAACATTAAGTCGTATAAAAACCCCGCATGACTATATGGGCATGCTTATCTTTTTATTGCCGTGTAATATTGTGTACGGACAGTAGTAAGGACGAGCGTGACCGTATGGGCACGCAAACATTCGAGGTTAAAATATAGCTAAACGTGAAATTTTTAAAAATATTTACAATTTGACTTCTTTAGGTGAACATAATTTCAATACAAATATATTAACAAAAGAACTGTTAATAATTTGATTTTTCAACACCAACATCAACAACAGTTTCAAAAAATCCATAAAAAAAAACGGAAATTCAAAAAATCGCATGTGCTTTTGGTAGTCGTATCTGTCCCCGCGGCTGATGACTAACTAAAGTATGTACGAAGGGTACATACTTTAGTTAGTTTAGTTATTAACCAAATATGAGTGAAAGTATCGATATTCAGGTAGAAAAGGGATGAATAGTGGGATCAATAGACAATGGTGTTTACTGTGACCAAATGGTCACGCTCGTCCTTGGAGGGTTAAGTAATAAAATAACAAAATATGTTCACATATATTTGCATATTTTTTTATTATTCGTCTGTTAAGTAAGCATGCCATATTGAAAATTTGCAATATGCTTGGGATTCATTCAAATTAGTTTTAACCTTTATCAAGTCTTAACTTTTATCATAGTTTTCGGAATGAGATGACTACTTGCAATAAATGTAAAATGTGTTAGATTTTAATATTTTCGATGGATTCGGCGGTAACTTTAAAGAAATATAAAATTAAAATTGACAAGATTGTTTTTCCTTTTTAGTTTAATTTTGCTTAAAATAAATTGAGTTGTAACCCTGACATCTACCTTGAATGTTTGAATATCAATTAATTAGAACATAAATGGGTCAATTAGAGGTGAAGTGAGACAACAGCAAAAATGGTAAAAAAAATCTTGAACTTTTAAGCACTATCACGTATTTACTTGGTGCATTGGTGGATTGCATATTTTTATTTTACAGAGATAACAGAATTGTCATCTGTATTGACTGAGGTAACTTCACTTTTACGATACTTAAAAAATAAAAATATTGCAACGCATCTAACTTAAAATAACACTTGGCTCACTTCAACTATAATGGGCCTTGTTATAACACACTTTTTTCATCATTTCAATAATTGAATACGAATGTTCATAACATAATAATAAGTATGTATTATTTGTATTACTAATTATTAAATGTTTTATTTAAATCCCGTCATAATATAAAATTCGTTGAATCGTGCATTGTTCCATCAAGATTGATATCGTCAATGTTAATTTGTAAACATTATTGACACTGTTCAGATTGAGCCATCAAATAGTATGAAAAAAATCCAAGTGTTGAAATTTTATGAAAACAAACTCGAGCCACCATTGATGGTATAAGAGCAGAGTGACCGTTGATACATCCCATCTGGCAGAAGCATAAGGCAATCAGCACCCAAATTAATTACATACAATATATATTACATCAGTGTACTCAGTTTGATTTTTATAAAAGCATCATTTGTTCAATGCAATAACATCCGACAAATGAAAAATTATTATGCTGCCAGGAAGTTTACTTTCGTCTGGGAATAATAACATTTTTGTGGGTTAAACTATTTCTCGTTGATTCTTTAGTCAACAATATTAAATAAATTTAATACCCTTTGTCTTGATTTACAGATTCAACAATATACTATATGATTGATAGTATTATTTATTGAATATAAACGGGAATATTGTTGTACGGAAAAACCCGTTCATGTTTAACAAAATATTCATATAATATACACGAATATTGAAACACACTTTTAGACTCAAGAAATATAGAAAAGTCACTTTTGCCTTACAATATTTTTGATTATTTATATTAGCAAGTATCAAAATCTATAAAAAAAAATCGTTTGTATTGATAATGTTGATTTAAAATTTTCTTTTAACTGCTTTCTCGTATTTTTAACATTCTGTTTACGTTCTTTACATACTAATTTTTCTAGAATTTTTAAAACTTAATATACTTGCGTAAATAAATATAAATTAAAGCTTTCGATCAAAAATGTAACGTAAAGATTGTGCTAATTACTACAAAAACATTACTGAAATTTTCTTTTATTCGCAAATCAGTTTTACCTAATAATGTGTTTTAGAACCTATACTTACCTCCTTACATAGTTGTCGTATGGGATATAAATTATCTATTGTAAATTTAAGTTCGTATAATAATATCACTTTTGATTTATTCCCACAAAACAGTTCACATAGTATAAATATATATATATCAATCAATGTTTTGATTCTCATCACTCAACTTGTTTAAATACATGATAGAATTTGTAAAACAAATTATATAATTCTTGAAACTGCTCACTACACAAATCTGTTGGCATTCCCATGGGCTCATCCTTTTCGCCAGTTCACATAATATAAATATATATATATCAATCAATGTTTTGATTCTCATCACTCAACTTGTTTAAATACATGATAGAATTTGTAAAACAAATTATATAATTCTTGAAACTGCTCACTACACAAATCTGTTGGCATTCCCATGGGCTCATCCTTTTCGCCAGTTCACATAATATAAATATATATATATCAATCAATGTTTTGATTCTCATCACTCAACTTGTTTAAATACATGATAGAATTTGTAAAACTCGAGTCAAAACATTTCTATAAAACAGCGATGAAAACAAAACACATTTGTTCCACGGAAAATAAACAAGCGCTGTCGATTTTTTGAATAAAAAAGATTTTTTGTACTCAATCAATTACGACGTTGCATAGACAAAATGCACTCCGCTGCCCTCTATCGGCGTCAACGTCACCCACTACATGAAAATCAAACATTTTTCCAACTTTTAAAATGTCCATTTATCACTTTACTAGCAGCGTAATGCACTAACTTGCCTCACTTCATTCAATTAAGGCATTTTTTGTACAGCAGCGTGTCGCTCTGCCGAGGGTAAACTTTTAGTTGATGTAAATATATGTACAAATACATTCGTCGCGTTGTCACATTCTGCCTCTTAGAATTCATTTTTAAACTTTTAAAACAAAATGTCGTGAAAAGATTTTTTCAGAATGAAAACTTTTAGATACGTTTCATTCCACAATCAGTTTTCTTATTTTTTTTTATTTTATCTTGGAATTCTTATTGGTTGCAAGTCTAAATAAATAAACTTAAAAAAAACTCTACACAAAGCTTATACGGTATCTTTGTTGTATTATGAGATTTAATTAATAAACTGTAAGAAATTTGTTTGGCTCTACACACAACTTCATGTATTCGGTGTAATTTTAATTATTTTTTAAATGTCGATATGCATGTATATTAGTTTTTACTTTATTAGTTTTTGGAAGTACATAAGTTTTCAAATCTTTTGATATAACACAATATGACAAACTAAAGCTCATTTCTGTAATTTTTAAGGGTATGATTATGTTAATTAACTCACAATTATATCCGTATATTTATTTACAAAAGCTTTAACCATTCCATTCTACAGAAGTTATACCGTTTTTTTAACATAAGTCTCTCAAAATCATGATTTATAGCCTATATTAGAGCCATTGTATAGGTTAAAAAATCTTTTGTATCAAGAATAAAAAAATACATTTTAAAACCGTTCACAATCGGGGGTGGGGTTGGAGTAGCTCTCTCAAGCTTTTATTTATTTATGTTATATAATACAGTTAAAGTATAAAATTTGGAACAAGGAATTGGTACGAAAAGAATTGTACCATAATAATCTTCGATTCTAATATTTTCCCTCTTACAATCTAAGATGGTCGAGTAAATTTTTCAGCTATTGATATTCATTATTTTACGGGTACATACTATAATTACCAACATATATAAAGTAATATTCGATTGATTTAATAATTATTGCGTTAAATTAAACAAAAGCTGTAAAATTAAACAAGTCCCTTGTTAACATATTAGCCACCCACCACTGATCACAATCATTTCAAGCAATTATATGGAATATCATTGAATAGTAATCGAAATACATATCATGTGTTATTTCTCTGGATATTCTTATGGCTATAAGCATTTATAACTATACCAAGATTCATTCAGACAGCCTGAAAATTATAGCCTATCCGAAACAAGTGGCAAGAGCATAATCGGCCAAAGCATCAGCGTTTCTACCTGTCATGCGTGCGTCCATGCGAGAACGATTTCTCCCATCATTACCAGATATCTTCCACAAAGCGAGCCTAAACAAATCAGGTGCATTTCTCTTGCAGTTAAGCCCGAACGTTTGCGATGTGGTTTCGTTGAATTATATCTAATTTCAAATACAAAGACCAATACAAGCCGAAAACAAAAATTTAAGCTGTGTGTTATATATTATTTTAACATACTCTGCTCTGTATATCTTTGATCAGTTAAAAATTCTCGCGATGAGCGACACCAGTCTTAATTCTAATAAATAATAGTGTAATAGAAACAAGGCGAGTCAGGTCCTATGACGAAACGGTTAGCGTTGTTGGCTCCGGTGCCAGATATCACGGACTCAAATCCCAGTATGAACAGCATTTTTGCGATAGCTTTATTCGAAGGCTTGGGTGTATGTGATCTCTGAAAAATTTCTTCCACCTTTCCGATCCTTCGATAATAGCGAGAGCGATTAGTTAACCGCTAATCTTGTCATAGCCTTGTCTTTCGATCCTTACTACTCTCTTAGGAAAAAAAAAGGTAGAACGACTGAGTAACAAACAGTTCTCGTAGAAAAAGTTATGTTGATATATCTTTATTAGAATTCCATATGCTCCACATTGGGAGCGGACTTGGATAAAAAAATATTTACAAAAGTGTGTTTTATTATTGTAAGTATTGACAGTGAACACATTAAAAGTGATTACTTAAGTAACATAATTTGTATTTCGTAATAAATGAATATTCCATTGAATATTCCATTAAAGTCGCATTATGTTTTTTTTATTTTCTATAAAAAATATTATGCTCTAAATGTTATAATAAATACATACATGACATATAAAAAAACAAGTAGCCTGACGTGAATTGAGGATGCTTTTGGGGATCATGAACGTATTATATTGACTGGAAAGCTGATGAAGACAATTTATACTGTGGAAGCAAATATATTGATAGGAAAATAAAAATAATAAAACATTTTTAGTACTTTTTCCACATAAAATTTATTAGATCAGGACCGGTTTCGCTCATCGCGAGCATTATCAACTGATAAGAAAAATACATAAACAGTGATATTTATACAAATTTAAATTGAAATAAAAAGGTGTAAGCAACTATTAACAATTTAAAGGATTAACAAATTACATTATAATTACACAAGATTAAAATGCTTAACACCCATAACAATTAAAAAACTTCATAAAAGATTTCAAGGAAATTCAACAAAAACCTTTTTAATGTCACTTTTTATAATTCTTTTAACTTACAACGCATTTTAGTAAATTCTAAAGATAAACTCAACATTCTTAACCAAAGTGGCATATATTTAATTGATTGTGATTCTTGTGGAGCCAGGTATATTGGTCAAACGGGAAGAGCTTTTAATATCAGATTTAAAGAACATTTAGCCTGCTCACGTAAAGGGAATGAATTATCTTCATTTGGGAACCATTTGTTCCTAAATAAGCATACATTTGATATCTCTAAAAACTTTAAAATCCTGCATGTTAACAATAAATCTTTAAAACTTGATAAACAAGAGATCTTAGAAATCAATAGACATAAATTCTTGCCGAACTCTAATTTATTAAACGAACAGCTTGTATTTGCATCATCACCTTTGTTATATCCGTTTCATTAACCTAATTCTAGCCTATTATATTTCCATTTTTGTACTGTTTTATTTCTTTAGAATTTTAATTTTCTTAGTTTGTTTTTATTTTGTAAGAATTGATATTGCCTTTATTCTTTTCGCAGGATTCAATTTGGCTGGATTGAGCTCTACTGGTTTTTCCAAACTCAATTTTGAATCTTCATTACTGCTGATTTTGTTGCTTGTACATCATTGATTGGAAGCGGGAAAAACACCAAATCATCATTAGGATATTTACTTTGCTTAAATATTTCCCAAATTTTAATTGTGTTCATAATTGACATCGTTTGCCACTTAGATTTATTATTCTTTGATGATGATTTTTTAATTGTTATGGGTGTTAAGCATTTTAATCTTGTGTAATTATAATGTAATTTGTTAATCCTTTAAATTGTTAATAGTTGCTTACACCTTTTTATTTCAATTTAAATTTGTATAAATATCACTGTTTATGTATTTTTCTTATCAGTTGATAATGCTCGCGATGAGCGAAACCGGTCCTGATCTAATAAATTTTATGTGGAAAAAGTACTAAAAATGTTTTATTATTTTTATTATAATGCCATTCCACCAAGTATTGACAGTGAACACCTTAAAAGTGAATATTGATAGGAGACAGAAAGTTCCAGATACTGTATCGTACAAAGAAGAAGAATGCATTGCTAGAAAGAAAACAGAATGATTAATTAGTTATATGTCAAAATTTAGTGTTTTATGACGTAAAGTATTGAAAATCTTAATTGAGGTAAAATAAAAACAGAAAATATGGTTGGACGTATGCATCATTATAAATTACCAAATCAAATTAAAAAAACGATTGATGTTAAAATATATAAATTTGATTGAACGCTAAATAACGAAATGCTTTTTTCAAATTCATTATTACCTAATTGAAAAATATTTAGAAACCAATATCTATCGGTAAATCAACATAATATAGAAATAATAAAATACAAACCAAGTTCACATTATCTTAATACGTTCGTAAAAATTTACACTTTTGAAAAAATATCGCTGACATCCTAGATGTCGAAATTGACAGCCAGATTGCAAGAAACAAATAAAAATGTCCCCTTTTGCCGCGTTTTTCTTAATATTATCGATGACCTGTCTGCACTGGCGTTTGTAATCTCTCATAGGAAATGAACGGTATATTTTATGTTTATTTATGTACCAATTTCTTTTTTGAAACGAAGAAATAAAAATAACGAAAGGAAATAAAGATCACTCTTTCAGTTTTGACAATTCGAAAAATGTCCGTGTTGCTTACTCCCTTTCAGATTTTTTTGAAATACCGACATGGTGTCTTTTTCGTTTCGATTTAATATTCAAGATGGTTGACTGATAGTGTCTCGCAGTGTAACGATAACATTATTAATATTTATAAAATGTTTCATGTACAAAAAAGAGACTTATAGAGAATAGAGAAAAAAGAGATTTAATTAAAAATCAATTTAATGAATTCGATAGATATTTAATATAACAAATTTAATTTCAATGTGTAGTGTTTTTTTTTAATCAAGTGAAACACGTGTCACGCCTCTTTACACAAACAGTAGAACAACAAAGCTATCAATTAATTTTTTTTCAAAATGATATTTAATTTCAATTTTAATTGAAAATGATTTTTTTAAAAAACAATATTGAACTCTGTATAATTGAGAATCTACAGTGTGTATTTTTTGTGTTTGTCCTATTTTTTTCATTAGTTTATGGCGATCCGTGTAGAATTTCAATATAAACCGTTATATATGAATATTATAATACATTTCTACTAAGTATTGCCAGAGCTAAATTTTATACGATTTGAAATAGTTTCTTTTTATCGTAGCTTTTATAGTAAAATATGTATTACCTGTAATTAAATAGAATACTATTATCCGAAGAAGTTATCAAGAAAAAGAGATAGCAAAAAACACTTGTTCGATTCGAATCTGACGAAAATATAAAAACATTTTAATGATTTATTGCTACTGTGCTAAAATCCCGAAACTGGAACATTTATTCATTGATTTTCATGTTATTTATGAATTTTTATTCACACTCATAGATTTATATAAAATTATCATACCTCTGCACTAATCTTATAATAAGTCCTAAAAACTAGAGTTAAAGGAAATACCTTAATAGTAGTCCTTTTCTATCTTCATCTTTCGTTCAGTGACTTGATTACATTTGGTTCTTGTTATCAAAAACTAGCTTTGAGATTATTCATGAGGAGTCCATATATTATACATTGCAATGGAAGAGGTAATTGTTTTTACTTATCCACTACATAAATGTGAAAAAAATAGTTTAAAAAAAACTGTTTTATTTGTTTACTTAATTATAATACCCGGAATTACTTCTTTCAGCTTAATTTACAATGAGCATGTTAATTACCATTTAACACTTTGCATTTTCTGTTACCTAATATCATATCTCACATAAATACGCAAATACATCTCTGGCAGATAGTTAATGGGCGGTATAGAAAGTTTTATTATAAAGATCATAAAACGTGTAAATTCGTTAAACATGTGGAGTTATTTACTAAATTTTTATTTATCGCAAATGGTAAACGTGTATATTCTCATTAACAAAGTGGTTTTAAATATAACAGCCCACCTAAAAAAAATCTGGCGAGGTTACATTCAGTTATCGATACATTATAATTTATAACTAATCTTGTAAGTGAGTAACTTGATTTGTAATATTTTGATGCGGCTATTAAAATTATGATCAGGATGTCTTTGTAAAAAATACAATTAATTAAAAGTAAATGAATTCTTACTGTAATGGCTGATTTATTATGGCATTATGATTTATATTGACATGAAATTTGCCAGCAAAGTTTACCCAAAAATGCTGAAATTATTCGATAAATAATTTCAGCATGCAGACAAAAATCAAACTCTCTGGTTGACGAAAAAAATATTTGTCTGAAATCATACATAAAAACTTGAATATAAATTCATTGGATTATCATTAAGCATTGTTTTTTTTTCGTACATTTTGAACAGCAATTTATAATAAAATATTTCACTACAATATTTAGAGCATTCAAAGATATCGAAGTGAGGTATTTTTCTCAAAAGAAACTTACATGAAATAATAAATATTGCTCTTTTTGGTTGAAAAGATTTTTTTTTAAATTTTTATGAGACTGCTTCAAAATTTTCTGAGAAAAAAAACCCGTAAAAATATTGAATTAGCATCTCAACAAAATTTATTAGACATGCGATATATTTCAAACTGATGTAAATATTTACGTTTGATATTTCTTTCCATCAATTTGGAAAGGCGTAAATATGGACGTTTACATATTTATGCGATATAACAATCGACAGGCGTTATCTCTTACACATTGCTTTGCATAAGTGTAGTAGACATACAATACAGATTTTCACACTGCATTATCTTTAAAGAAAATACTTTCACAATAATACAAAACTTATCACTTCATTGAATAACTATTATAAACGCATTTTTTCTACTACACACTTCTTCTTCTTACAATATACTTCATCAAATCATGGCGCGGGACGAAGACTCAAAAAACGGGTTTAAAGTGCTTCAAGAAGAAATTTCGGATATTGAGAGTGGGTTGTTTGATTTCTTGTGTTCCTCGTTCCTCTTCACTTTCTGGCGTCCTGGATGACCATCGGGTACGATCAATAGGCTGTACTCGGTAGACATATCATGGGAGTAAGCAAAGTGATTGACATTGGATCTAGAACGCGAGATACGCCCCATATATATGGCAGATATATCCCTATAAGAAAAAACAGACTGATCAAAATATCATATATAAAATGGTTTTTACAGAGTGGTATGGATAATAAATACATTTTATATCTTGCCTATCTGAATAACTTATCCTACTATATTCATACTCTAATCTTTGATAATCAACGAATAAAATATATGTTTATAAATAATTAGGCATTTTTTCCAGCGTATACTTTGGGCAAAACCAGTCCAAATCACACTATAAATTATGTAAGAAATATAACATGTTTCAATATTTTATACTATTCAGAACTTGTGACTTAGATTGACACGGTAGGGTTTATTGTCACCCGCTCCCACTACCATTTTTGTGATGAAAACTGGCAGGATTTTTAAAAAAAAGGTGTAGCTAAATTAATTGTGTTTGAATTTTGTTATCAGGTAACCCGTAATATAATATCAATTATTTAATGTTAATTGCCTTAAATGGCAATATTGTTTTTCGACACCGACGTAATTTTTGTTTCTTTCTTTCTTGCTCTTTGGGACACGAACCAGACACAACGTATTTGTGGGGACACTTCCCGGTCCTGTGACTTGCTCCCAGAGACCTTTAGATGTAAATTCATTTTTAGTTTTTTTCTTTTGTGGTGTTTCGTCCGAGATGGAAGAACTGATATTTTTCCATTTCGACGGGAATTAAAATTCAGTTTTTTCTGCGCGCAGCATCAATTTTCTTAACTTTTATAAAATCTTATGAGCAAGCTAGGTCTTATAGTAGTTATTGTGTATTGTAATAATTCAAAATTCTGTTTTTTTTAATATTGTATGTTATTAATTCGGTGATTGCAAGTTCTTAAATAAACGTTTACGTGATGGTAGAGCGATTGGTTTTATTTCATATCTACCTACCTGTTAACGCCGAGTTTATACCAGCGGTATCGGTCTTAGTGACTTTTATTAGTGGGGATTTATTCTTGGGGCTTAACATCGTGAACAATGGTAAATTTTTTAAACAGTAAATGAAACTCGCTCTAAAATAAATTACGAGTAGTGTTAAGATTAATTATACGAGCCTATACCTGTGAAAAATCTCTTCGTGTGTGCACAGAAATATCGGTGCAATGTATATGGAAGGGGTTTATTGTAATGTATCCAAGATCAATTCTCAACAAGTCAGATATTAATCCTTCAGCGCAGTCATTAATTCGTCAAGAAGAATAGGTGAAAATATAACAGTACAGCGTGATGTGTTGATTTATTTACATCTAAAAGAGTGACTCGATCAGTATACACAAGTTAACTGACTTGATCCAATCGTTATTTTGTTTTCAAAAATAAAATATTAGACTCCCATCCACAATTCCACAATTCCAGATTTGAAATATTTATTATATGTTATTTAGTGTTTGTTTTTTTTTAAGTCGATCGAAGTTTTTTTAATTTTCACAATTTTAAATAATACATCAGGTATTAGGTAATATTAAATATATCATATCTGTCATTATTTTTTACAATTTTTCACGGCTTATAAAATTCTTGATTTAGCTTCTGTACTTTTATTTTTACAGATACTTTGAATATCGACATTTTTACCCAATAATTTCAAATTCGAACTAACACAATCAGATCAAGAGAAAAATAAATGACGAGCGTAAAAAAAAAACAAATCATATTTGACAGTTCATGCAGACAGAATAATCTAATGTTTAATTAAAAATTGTCGTGAGAAGTCAATAAAACAAACATTATCTTGCGTATTGTTGAACCAACAAATGAACTCTGGTTAGTAAATTATATTCGATTATTAATTATAATTTAATTGAGCCACGTTGATAATTTATGTTTGATGTAAAATGGTGATATGAATCTATCAAACGGCACAAGTCACAGATCCTTTCGTTGTCAAAGATTGATCATTTTTAAGACATGGTTAAATGTCACATCATAGAAAGAAAATGGTGTCTCTCTATGTTTAAATTAAGAATTGCTTGAACCAGTGGCGATTTTTTGGTAAGACGTGACATTTAATTTAGATACCGAGACTTGATTGAGCCCATAGTTTTGAGAGATAGATAGATATATTATCTGACATATTACTACTAGCTAACAGATACCTCCGGGATGTTAACTCAGAACAAATGAAGACGTGATGAAAATAACATGATTTCCGCTTCACTAAAATTCAAAAGATTAAGAATGGAAACAGGAATTTTAAATTAAAGTAAAAATGGAAAATACAATATGAGTCTTAACAAAAACTATACGATATCTAGAAATTTCTTATAAATTACATGTATATATATATAAACCATGATTATTTTGTTTATCTCAATCAGTCCAGTAGTCAAGTAATGATGATATATAGTTTTCGTTATCCTCGCTTACGTGGTCAATGATCCAAATCCTCATTGGAAATAAAATCGACTGATTAATTCATTAATTCATTTCAAAGTCCGTGGTGCAATGGTAATGGTCGTTGACTGCGGTGACGGATTTCACGAGCTATAAGTCCCGGTATGAACAAGATTTTTTCGACCGGGTTATTAGACTCCATGAGTGTTTTTGATGTCTAAAAAAAATACCTCCAACCCTTCCAAGATTAAAATAACGATATGAGAGAGAGAGAGATTTTTTTATCACTAGTCCAGTCTGAGCTAAAATATTACATATCAATTCTCTTTTAAAAAAAGAGAGAGGTTGAGCATTTGAGTAACAAGCTTTTTTCGTAGAAAAACTTCTGTTGGGATTGTTTTCAATTACATAACCTTGTTTGATCTTTTCATCCTTTTTCACCCACTCTTTTAAAATATGAACTTATAAAAACAGATTTTAGACGTTTCACTAACTACTCACCGTTTACTCTATACTTACGTTTTATAACAATTGATTGAGCAACTACTACTAATAATCATATTGAATTAAATAACTTTTAATGAAAAGCTTTATTAGCAGTTAATGTGCTTCACATAATAAGTGGATATGATTAAAATGTTTTCTCATACGTATGTACATTACCATGACAGATAAAAGAATTCATTGGTTAATAAAATATATTAAATACAAAATACTTCCGTTACCGTAATAAATAAAAAAATATTTTTTAAAAATAAACGGATATGGTCAAAAATATGTAAATCAAAAAATATTGTTTTGCGATAAGTAATTTTATCTCTGTCATAATCATTGCTAATAAAACGACCGCTTGTTTTGATTGTTAGAAATGACATCATATGTATACATACAATAGAAAGGATTATTAAATTTGATTTTACTTTTAAATTCATATTTAACGAATTTTAAACATAAAGTGTTTCAAAATTTATAATTATATACCTTGTGGCTATAGTGAAAGTCAGACATTTTTTATTACCAAGACTGGCTAATCTGCCATAAATTTTAATAAAAGATAAATTTTTTCTTGCCTCTTAAAACTAATTAAATATTTATGTCGGAATACATCTCGAATTCAATGAATTATTATCTTTTCATCGATAATTGTTGATATCTTAAAAACATAGTACATGTGTGACTTACAAGCTTTCTATTGAAAATACTATCTTTTGTGCACTTCATATAAATTTTGAGTATAGAATAAAAAATATAGCATCACATAAAATCGTGGTTCATAATTTAAAAATATGCTTAAACATACAAGTGGACAATGCATTTTAATTGTATTTGTTAAAGTAGAATACCTCAAATTACGCAAAATTATTATTCGTAGCTTGACGTTTTTTTCCAGATCGACCACGATATAGCCAAGACTTTATTCATAAGCATTAGTCCAATACTTTCTCTTGCCTCAGTGTTTGGCTTAAATAAAAAAAACCATTTGAAGAATTCAAATATGATTAGATCTATGTATACGACACTAATAAAATAACAATGTTGTTGTTATACATAACTACTCGAAAAGAACAAACATAGTATTCTTAAACATACCCTTGCTAAAAAAAACAACATCAACGGCAAATAATATAAAGAAGAAGACAAAATGTATCATGTTATAACATTTTTCAGGTAAAGTTCAGAGATCAATGGTTCGAATCATTGGCGGATCCAAGAGGGAGGCCATGGGGGCCATGCCCCTCCCTGAGGAGAATTTATTTTCCATTTTTCTAATTGATTAACACTTTAATGGCTCTTTAATTGTTTAGTTTACAATGTTTTATAGAATACATACTTAATTATGTATCGACTATTTTTATATAGGTATATTATTTTTAAATCATCTATTTGTTATGTTTTACTAGCCGATTCCCAGCAAGCGTTGCAATGCCACTAAAAGAAAGAAAGTTTTTGTGTTTTAATTGTGCTTATTAAACTGCATGTCTTCTTTTTCTGTCCGTTTGACGTCTGCTGCCGATTTTCTATGGTACGACACACGCGCCACCTACTGTAATTTAATTGTGCTACGCCTATAACCTTCGCGCAAGTGCGTGAATAGTATCGCAGACATACAAACATTGATTTTTATACATAAGACCTACTATAAGTTAATTTTAATATGCCTATAAACTTTGCGCAAGTGCAAGCAAAAAGTTTGTCAATGTTGTATTGCAATCGGATGAACGGTGTGGCAACGCATAAAATACGAACAAAAAAACATTCATTTTTCTATACATATTAGATTTAGAACGATATTCAGCTGGTTTTTGGCTGTGTTGTCGTGTTGTCAAATTCATATCGTTGAGACGTATTTTCTGTCGATGATAATGAAATTAGGAAAATATTGAGACTTTAAAATAACATAATTGTGTAATTTTTCATATTTGCTACGATTAAATAGTATCACCCCTGTGTCACCCCTGGAATAAACAATAAACTTTTGAACTATTTATACTAGATCATCTTTTCTGACCAAAAACAAATATTAAAATACAGTTGTGAATCAGTGGTTTGGCAGCCCATTGAGTACGAACAAACAAACATTCATTTTTATATATTATATGTTTATTTCCGAATTGAATGGCCCCCTCCTGGGACAATTTCTGGATCCGCCACTGGTTCGAATTAGAACATCTTTCAGAAATGGATATGGTGAAGAATATGATGCAATATCCTCAAATAATATGACGAAGGTATCAATAAATAAAAGAATCAGGTGATTAAAAGAAAGGTGGAAGGCTAAGCCAATCATTCAAATAAACCATAAAGCATTTATAAATCTTTAATATCATAAAATAATTAAGTACGATATTTTGTTTCATTAAGTATTATTTTTTAAATTATATTTCTGATAGATTGGTATTAGTTTCACTTATAACGAATAGTCTTTATAAGTGATGATATCAACTGATAAAGTTTAACATCAGTTTAAAATGCTTGTGATGAGCGGAAACAGTATTGTACTAAAAAATGATTCAAATTTAATTAACGTGTTACATATTGTCATAGCATGTAATTTGTTACATAGCAAATTACATGCTATGAATTGAGCTGTGAGATTTTTTTTTTTTTTATTTAATGTCCCTATTTAATAAAGATAACAGTTTTTTTTTAATTGTTTAAAAAAATCAATCTCATAGTAATCACCAAACTTTTTAAATATATTATACATGATTTTCAATTGACTGAAACGCATTATCTAAATAATAATTTATATTCCCCTGTGATATTTTTGTTATTATTATGTATTTATTTATTTTACCATGTTCTCTCTTAATGTCCAGCTCAACTGCGCAGACAACTTATTATATTTATATTATTGTTGATTTTTATATTGTGTGGAAATGAAAACTTTTTAGTAATCCATTGTTTTTCTCGTATCGTATTTTAATAGCATCTTACTTTACACTTTAATCGCATATTTATATTTATAATAAGTCTAGTTGTTAACGAAGACTATGATGAGATCGTATTAAGCGAGAATCTGCGGGCAACAGGCGGGTTTGACTGTTTAAAACGCCACGTCAACAATCCGCGCCTAACGTGTTACGGTTCGAAACAGTGACTGATGTGGTACAGGGATTTTGATAAAATATTTTATAATAAATAACAGCTGACTTTAGTAAAATTTGTTTTATATTAATCAACAAGGATAATAAATACATAAATTAAATTTAGTAATACTATCGTCTATCCATCACAAGCTTCATACAATGTTTACCGATAGTATTATATTAACACTGTTTTTACAAAAAAAAAACTGGCAATATTTTATAAATTGAAAACAATCTTGTCGGTTAAAATTAATTGCGTTTTGATTCTTATTGACAATTAGGTCTAAGTGATGCAGTTTTTTGGCGTTAATTAGTAACAATATTGGACTGTTTATTTTATGTTTCCAATCAAAGATAATATTAACTTAAATTCGGATTACGTAAACAAGTTCTTCAAAATGAATTATTATAAACTTCTAATATATATAATAAATTAACAAATTGTTGTTACGACTTCACTTAGTCAAGCTCAGAATGCATAGAATGACTAAAATTAAAATAATACATAAACACCATAATGCAAAAATCAATCATACTAAACGATGATAAATATAATACATAACTTGACGCACATCCTATAGTTTGCAGTAATAAATAATAATTATTATTTTAAATATAGTAGAGATGTGCTAGAGATGGGATATTATTATGGTGCATAATAATATATAATAAGCTGTTCATAGTAAATAATTTATTCAAATGTGCAGCAACCGTCATTTAGAAATGCAGCTATAATTTAACACGGAGTTGTTAATTTAATTTTTGCTAAAGTATTATTTTGCTTTGCGATAAACATAATAAAAGATAATAAAAAATATTATATTCTTGGTCATTAAATTCAGCAGATACATCCGGTTTCAGTTCGATCATTAAATTGTTGTAGATTATCAACATTCGTGAAGTTATAGAATTAAAATTGCACAATTTATTATGAAATATAATGTATTTGCACCCATATTAATTTTGAATCATGTTCACATTGTATGTCAACTTATATCTGATTATTATATTTGTTTACTTTAATTTCATTTTAATATGGAGAATATTGTTTTCTTACAGTGTATTTAGCCAAAAAGTAATTAACGATAACACACTATAACTTATCAATCAAATAAAAATAATATAAGTTGTAAGACAAACGATATCACTGACATCTCGCAGTACTTTTGATAAGTTAAAATTCGCATTCGGGAATTATAGATCGTCATCACACACTCATAGCAATCGGCAATTATAAATAAATATAAATTAAACATCTACAAATATATGTATTTTTAATATTCTACATTCATGATGGAAATATATGTTTATACATATACTAAAATAGTTTCTACATTATTTTTTGTAGTAGCTTCGCTCTACAACTAATGATAACGAAATTTCGTGTGCTGTTGTTAGGGAAATTTTTGGATTTTCTTTTAAATATAAGAACTCATTATACATACTTTATTAAATATATTTTTTACTTTAGTAATAATCATGCATCAGGTTAACAGTTTCGCATAACTGCCCACGTAATATGCGTCAGTCTGGCTTGAGCCAGGCTTCATTTTGCAGTCTCGCATTGCATAGACCTGTCATAAAGTGCATTTGTGAAGTATGCAGTTCACACGCTTCACGCATGCCCTGTCACCTGTCAGCCTTCACCTGTCACATACCGCGCGTCACTTGTCACGCATTTTCAGTGACGGTGCGAGGTCATTTATTACAACAATAATAATATGCTGTGAATCTGATGTGAAGTCTAAAAAAGTAAAACGAGAAACAAGTTCTGCAATTTTTTTAAATTTATTATTTGTTATGAATATGGTTATATTCCCACAACACTTTATGGTTATTATAATAAATGGGACTTTATTTCAAAATCATCAATCATTCTTTAAACGTATCGCGTTAATCAATCGCTTTGTATTCGATATGTATTAGTCGTTTAGATTCCTTTTTGATTCGCATAAGTTATAAAAACAAATTTATTTTCTTACCTTCATGTTTTTAAAATCTAACGTCATTTTGAGTTTGATATTAACCTATTTAAGCAAACAATCACTAAAAAAGACCATGTTCATAATTACTAGGTAGCAGTGCTTTTTTCCCTTACTTACACGGTGGAACGACGTTCCGGCACCTTTTTTCTTGGCATTTTTGAAGTTTCAAATTAATATTCACATTTTTTTTTATTTTGTTTTGTAAACTTTGAATTTATTTCTTGGTTTGTCCTTATTATACTATCTACTGGATACCGTGACATTAAAATAATATTGTTATAATTCAAAACAATACCAAATCCATAGACTTTCATCGTGACCAGACCCAGGGGTTTCATGGTTGATTTAGTGCACTTTTAGTGTCACACGGATTCCATCCGCAACAATTTTGCCACTTTTGTTCATTTACCTCGTCAGAGTAGCTTTGAAACTTCTAATCCTTTAAAATACGTTGATCGGTGGCCATATAAAGAAAGACAAGACTACCATGATGAATCTTATAGATTAGAGTTCCAGTACAAAAAACATTTTTGTTTGAATGCATGGATGTTTGTGATAATCCCACCCACCCTTCCAATCCCAAAATAAACGGGACAAAGCGAAAGAAATTTAAGAAACCACTAGTTCTTATGAAAAAGTGGAAAAGCAGTTGGAGTTAGTTCTCGATAAGCAACTAAGACCCATCAAAAACTATAATATCCGTGATATTACGTTTACTGTTTAAAAAAAACTGTGCGAAAAATCGCATGTTCACGCGGTTAAAATATTTTTATCTTTACATAGTTTTCTATATAACACTATTACAGAATACATCAATGTCTACAAACTTGACTGCCATTTGTTTTTTTTTGCAATTTTAGTATCGTGTTTTTTTAAAAATTGATTAGTATGGTACTTATATTCGTATTTTTTATTAATCAACACCAGCTGTTTTGTAACGAAACCGTTATTAAATCTACAAATGATTTAAATGGAAACTTTTTTAAATAATATTTGTTTAAAAAGGGAAATCTCGTCGTGGGGGTAAGGCGACTTAATAAGGGTTCAGTATTACTTATATCCGACCGTATTGACCATAGTTCATATTTTTCAAAGTTTTATGTACCCTAACTTGTGTTGGTTATAAAACTGTCGAGGTTAAGATAAATTACTATGTAATCCTCTTCCACTGAACATACACATGAACTTAAAATATTTCAATGGATGAATAAAATCTTTACCGCCATCTGAAACTATAAATCCAACACAAACTTGACATACGCAGTCTCATTTATTCATTTGCTTTAAAAGAAAGTAAACACAAAAGTTTTCATCAAAACTAACAAAAATATATCTCGGAATAAGATCGTGAAAATCCGGATACGGTGTGAGAGGGCCAGTAGGTACGCAATCGGAAAACAAGCAAGCTGTCTACTACGGAGTAATTTGTTGCTGATCAAACGCGATGCGATGTCGCCGTGCGAACCGCCCCTGCCTAGTGCCTAGCCTGCACATAGAAAATCGCTAACAATTCACCATCGTAGTGATTCGTTATCATACTTGTACGACACTAAATTGAATACCAGCCAACTTCAGAAGAGATTTTTAATCTTCGGGTTCCTATGAGGTACATTTACATTGCAAAAGTCTTCTTATTTCAACCATTCACTAAATACCAGAGTCGCGTGAAAAAAGACTACTCCGACTCCGAGGAAATTTTTCAATAATTTAATTTTAACTTATATATTATATTTGTATACCATCAGATCATCTTTAGTCAGCCAAGCATGAAACGTTAACACTTTGGCTATTTTGTTTAAATACACATCATTAAATATATTTTTCAACAAAAAAATCCTCTGACTCCGGCCAAAATACCGCGACTCCGCGACTCCGACTCCACAGCCCTGCTAAATACCAATAATATCTAGCTGATATTTATTGAAATCTACAACGATACTTCTGTCAATGTCTGTCAGCAAATTTGTCTGATGTCACTTTGTACCCCATCGCTCTTCGATCTTATTTTTGACGTTTTGGTATTCAAGTGTTAACAACATTTAATTTTGTATTTAAAATACATATTTGTTTTGTTTTTACTGCAACACAATCAAATATATTGGACATAGATGTATCATTAAATTACTTCATGTGGATCGGTTTGAGCTATATACGATTTTACGTCCATTTTAAACAATACCTGTAGTATTTTTTGCACTCCTTGGGGTCAATGAATTTGCCTATACCGATGCAGGTTCGGTGATTCGAATTCTTGAACCATCATTTCATACATCGATTTTTCTGATGTAAATTTCGTTTTAAGACATCTTTTTGATCAATAAATTCGTAATAAACGAGCGTTTGAAAGAGCTATTGGCTTGCTACATATTTTTCTAGTCCCTTAATTCTACACTTAAACTCGCTCAATAAAAGTCAACCAACAAAAACCAATTTTAATAAAGCAAAATCTGTTCAGATTATTAGATTTTCTATAACGTAAGTACGTTTGTTCTATTTACGTGGACGTCATATAAACAAAGTTGACTTTTTATACGTAAATTTTCAACTTAAGCATTGAAATATAAATAAAGTATTCTTTATGAATAACATTTTTTTATCTATCAGCAGTTTATGTTTTCGGTTGGTGAACTGTTCTTCAACATCACGACTCCGTTAGTATTGAGGACCGTCCGCCTTCAGTCTAGGAGTAGGTATAAAGAGTATATGCTATACATCACTCTTTGCTTTTATTCCGTCCTTATCTCCCAGGCTCACTTTTGGAGGTCAAGGAAGTCGTGTGGCAAAGGGTATTATTTTTCCAAGTAAGTTATATAAAAAAATTATTAACCCTACAGTTTTTAACTTATAAGATAGATTTAACCATGACAAAACAGGGTAAACAAAAAAAGTATACAATATCATATAGTAAAATTTAAATTGATAAATTAAGTAAGATTCAATTTTATAATTTATTCTATATTTTGAAGATTTTTTTCAGTGTTTTTATGTGGTTATTCCATTGCACCAAAAATCGTCTACTAAACATAAATATAACATATATTTTTGTTTATCGTATCAATGGAATAAATTCAGTGGAATATTTTTAAGATGCTTACCTATCAAACATAACAGGTTCTGTACATGAGCTAGACTCATTTTGTTTACTTTTTTTAAAATATTTTTTTTCAAAATTGTGACCTTAAAAACAATGACAGACGACATACTTTTTAAATTGTGTATTTTTTGTTCTATTCCTGATTAATGTTGAAAATACAGTTATCAAATAATTTATATACATGCTCTATTTAAATTGTCTCCAATGATATTATTTGTAAGATTGAATATGTTGATGATTTGTTCGAAAAGATGACAGACACCTTTTATAATATTGCATTAGTAGATTTTTGTCTTACTCATGTCTGTGTGCTATCTTGTTGGTTTTTTAAAAATAATTTCTAATAGATAGAAATGCCTTTATGCACTGTAAAGTTTGATATTTAAAAATATTACGTTGTATTATGTGTTTTTTTACTAAAAAGAAAAAAAAATATATTTATAAATTAGGATGTTATAAACATACTCTTGAGACTAAAAACCTTCGTAAGCAATTGACTTTCTTACATTCTATCCTAATTGTAAGTTTTCTTTCTGTAATACTATCATCCAAATATATCAAACCATGTCACCGAACATACCCCAATCATGATAGTACAAGAGGCGTTCTGGGTGGTTTTCCATGAGGCCCCAACGTGGCGTCGGCGTCGCGGCGCTGAGCGTCAGAGTTCCTCGGCCGGCGGAGTACTAAATCACAGGATGGGCGTCAACAGTGCGCCATGTATCAATCAGTAGGCCGAGATTTATCGCCGCCGAGCTCAGAGATACAAAAATACTTCTTACTTTAACACTAGAAACTACTCTGCTAGATGTGTGCACAACTCACACAGCGCCTGCTTTGCGAAACTATTTCGATGAAAGCCATTTCTAAATTTATAATCTGACATTTTTAAGAAACTACCCCAGCGTGTCCTTAAATTTTAATATATAGCCATTACTATGACTATGTGACATATTTAACTGAACAGTTATTTATCACTTTAATATTTTTTACTTTAAAAAAGATGAATAAATAAATTAATGAGGTGGTAGCGAAATTCACGGATGAGCTTAACAAAAAATTAAGCTAGAATTTGAGATAAAAAAATATATATTTAAGAGCCACAAATGTCTCTTTTATGTCAATTGTTGATTTTTTAAAGCAGTGCTTCTTCAAAGTTAAATTATTCATTACTCATTAAAATCAACATATGAAGATCACTTATTACAGAAGGATTATTATTAGTGTTAATGTGGTATATATAAAAAATAGATTCAAAAATTCCAATAGTTTGATAAGAATTACTTACACTTTCATTTCTAAGACTTTATTTTTTATTACTTAGGCACTGTTTTTTTTAAATGTTTTATTTGGGAGAAAGCATATATATTTTAAACTTTGATTGATATCAGTGAATCGAAAACTATTCGCTTTTACTTGTTATAATAAAATTCTATAAACAGTTTGCTATTAATTAATTAAACTTTTAATACCGTTCGTAGTCTAGTAATAACAGCTATACTCTAGCATTCAGATGAGGTAAGGGTTCTAGTCTCGGTAATTTCAATATATTTTTGTTTTATTTTTTTAATCAAATATCTTCGTTGTGTTTATCTCATGTGATTTAATACAATTTAAATATCCAGTGACTTGGATATTATTGACATGGGAGTTAACTAAAAGTGTAGAAATAAATATGTTAGCTATTTTTAGCCTATTATATAACAGCTTAACGACCGTGGACGCGTGTTTGAGTCTTTGAAAAACAAAGGTTGCTGGCCGGCGGACACATATATGCGTATAAGCGAAGTATCTGGAAGCTAATAAAATTGAATTTTGTAAAGATATCTCAATTTGCTTACAAATAATAGTGAATTTAGTAAAATTATAATGTTTGCGTTTTTCGCAAAATTTTATTTCGCCAGGTGAAATTTTATAAAAAAAAAACGTGCGGTCGTTAAGCTGATTAATTAAAATGGAGTTCTACCAAGTAAATGTCAATTCGATCACTAACTTTTTTTATAATTGTACATAGGTTAAATGAGGAGGGTACGAATAAAAATGTATGTTAATGCTTTGAAATAAGGTTAAATGATATAATTTAAGATTTCGACTGAAGGTGCTTGGTGGAATTTCAATATTAAATTTAAATCGTTCAAACTATGTACATTCTCACAGATTTTGTCACTAACGACCCGGGTTTCGCCTTTCGGCATCTTCAGGTGTTCAAGTGCACGGGTGAACTTGAACTGGCGCTTAGCAAATGAATGTTTCGTGTTTATTTAAGAAATAAATGTATCATTGAGCTTAAAGCCATTGCTGGCGAAAAGGATAAGCTCATGGCAATGCCCACAGATTTGAGTAGTAATTAATTTCAAGAATTATATCTATATGTTTGTCGGCAAAGGTTTTATGATTATATTTATATAGGGTATAAAAGTGGAGATCCCGGTAGGTTTAATATCTCATTTAAAATCGGAAGGCTATGCAATTGTGCTCTATTTATTTCCAAAATTTCCTGGAAAAAGAGCTTATAACTCTTATATAATTTTTATCTCTTGTTCCTGATTGAACACGTGTCTTTCCGAAATTAAGTGATTAGCAAAAGTAGACGTGTTTTTTTTCAATCTAAAGGCTGACATATGTTCTAATACTCTGGTGTTCAGTTTCCTTTCTGTTTTGCCGATATAATTTTTTTTAAGTTCATCCGTGCATTTGAACGCCTGAAGATGTCAAAAGGCGAAACCCGGGTCGTAAGTGACAAAATCTGTGAGAATGTACATAGTTTGAACGATTCAAATTTAAGGTTAAATGAGTTCTTCCAACACTTATTTCTCACGGTTAATATTAAACAGAAAACAAAAAATATTTTCATTTGATCATCAACTATGTATTTATTGCTTTATATGATGTCGTATTGTAAAACAAAAAAGCAATTTGAAGATGTACAGCGTGTTTATTGTATCAGCTTTAAAGCCACATAAACTTTGGCGAGATCTCACGTCGACAAGTAGGTAAGCTTTTATGTAACACTTATCCTCACCTGCGTCCTGGCTTGTCTATAAGTGTACCAAGGTATATTTACGCTCTTAAATATGAAGGATCCTCATTGCTACGTAGGATGAGCTTTAAGCTCTTTCACAAAATTTTAAAAGGAACCATCAATACTTTGTTCCACGTCACCCCAACTTAAATATTTAATCATACTTACAATAATAAATCGATTTTCAAAGTTTTAACAGAAAGCCATAAGCCATAACTGCCATCGTTTTTTTTAAAATGTATTGTGGTATTACATTAGAAATGTAGTGCACAATTTATTAACTTACAATGTTTGACAAAATTGTGTGCCTTACATTTTTTATATCTCTTTTCAACCCTATATTGTCTTATTTCCAATTATCTATATTGCCATTAAAAATGTGATTTTATGACCAAATGTAATATAGTTAATACCTTTTCTTTTCACACAGCCCCTAGAGTTGAGCGTTTTTAAGTTATAGTTTATCACGGCTTATAATTTTTAATTCTAACTTACATTTAAGTCAACGCCTAGCTGTATAAACGAATGTTTGGATAGCTTTTGACATAAAATAAATGACGTTTTTTATTTGATTTTTGATAGTACATGTAAATATCTCTTTTTGTAGACGACTTGATTATCAACTATTTTTAAAACTTTTATTAAAACCATTTTTTTAATATTTTCTATATAAGTGGGTTATCGCTCTCACGATTAATATTTATCTTAACACATTGGGGTATGTTTACGTTGTTAAATATGAACGATGTACGTTTCGTATTCAAAGCATCTCTGCAAAGCTTCGACCAGGAGGTGCACACCAAACTTACCAACCGACCACTGGTGTTCAAATATCTTCAAACTGTTTATTTTACAAAACATCCCAATTATTTTTTAAACGTCGCTTATTAACTACGAATTTGCACGTATTAACTATGTTTGCAGTATTTATTTATAACTTTAAATGTGTGCAGTCTCAATAACAAAAGTGCGAGAAAAAATCTAAATAAAAAAACTATATTCATTTTGCAATGCATCTCTTTTTACTCACGATATAAACATTTATACAGTTTGATTTTAAGCATAATTTACTAAGTATAAAATGCAAATAAATATTTGTATTTAATTGTCTTTATTCTTTATAATTTAAAATTGTCTCGTAGTGTCCATAGTTGTAAAGATAAGATTAATAAAACATGTAAAAACCTATAAGATCATGAAAATGTTTTTTTTTTTATTGACTTATTTGTGTATTATATGTGTATTTGTAGTTATGCACATGTGTGTGTGTGTGTACATGTATGGATAATGTATGTGGCGAGGTATATATGTATATAATGTGATTTTAAAGTGAATGCATCTGGAGTCCTCGTGAACTGGCTTCACTAAGGATTTCTCACGTCTGTAGCAATCACGCCTTTCCGTTGACAACGATATTAAGGGAATACAAACTACCAAAACATTAGCGATGAAAGAAACTCGAAAAACTTTGACCATTATGCGTCCTAGTACTAAAAGCTCCATAAATTCGATACAAAAAAAAAACATATTAATAAAAACACAATATTCCTTTGTTCTTCATTTCACTTTATTAATTAGGTCAGGACTGGTTACGCTCATTGCGAGCATTTTCAACTGAATCAACATCAGTTGACAATGCTCGCAATGAGCGAAACCGGTCCTGACCTAATTAATAAAGTGGAATGAAGTACAAAGGAATATTGTGTTTTTATTAATATAATACCTTTCCACTAAGTATTGACAGTTAACGCCCTAAAAGTAAAAAAACATATATCATAATTTTTAGTGGAAAGGTTTATATTTCAAAAACATTATTTTTATACGTGTTCCTATTTATTTATTAAATATCATAATTACCTTTTTTGTATAATAAGTAATATATCTTAATCCTGCATTACGTTTCTTTTTTTTAGTGGATATATCTGGCCATGAATTCCAAAAATAGTTTATATTTATCCGCCGGTAATATTGTTTAACAATCATTGAGACAATGCATTTTCCCATGAAGTACTTATTAGTGCTTCGGTATCCAATGAAAGCTACCTCTTCTAATACGGCATTCCTTTTATGAGATTTGAGACGCTCTGCTGAGAGATTTTCGAGATTCAATGCTTTGTGTCGGTCACCATTGATACATTTTGCTCATCCCAGTAACCAATACATAGCGATTTGTTTGGAAAGTAAAGACATATACCTTCATAGCACACATACAGTTTAATATATCGATAGTTTTGCGACCAAACCGAAAACACTGAGTATATTTTGATCAAGACAAAATCATGTTTTGCAAACTGAACGGGTACATCTTTGGTACAAGATTCCTTATTAAATAATCATTAGAAGAAATCATTTCATTCAAATATAATTACTAAACTAACTTATTAATTATTTAAAACTCTTTAAATTGCAATCCTGTCTGTCTAAGTTTTCAAGGATATTTAATAACGTTTCGTAAACGGAGTCAAGATTACTTTGTTTATAACTATACAGATTTTTCGTTAAGGTTAATTCTTCAGAATTGATCGTCTTATTCAGCACTTTATTTGGTAAATAAAATTAAAAAATATGATAGAATGATTTCTTATAGACGAAAACTCCCTGGAACACAGCAATGAATCAAATGTTATTATTAATGGAAGTAGACATTTTTCAATGCTTTCAATATCTGTTAGTTGCTACCAAAGGTCATTTTAATTTAAATCATTGTTGGTCTAAAGTTACATGTATAGACAGTTGGCATTAAATTTATTAAAGCTTTACTGGTAAACCCAATGTATTTTAAGCCGAGGAAAGGTTTGATACGCATTAATAAATTAATAAACAAATCTATAATATGTTTTCTATGTTTGAATTCAGACAACTTTAAATAAATGCTGAATAACGGAAGTTTTAATTACGCGTCTTGCCACCCTTTTCCAGAACAATCCTTGGCTTCGTCATAGAGATGGCGCCTGCGACACAAACGACCGGCAGAAAACCTCTGTGGAAAACACTAAACTGTATGATGCCGTCGCCGGGTGCCAGGGGGCCTGTCCTCCAAAGCACACGGCCGAAAGAAAGAAATAACACAAGACAAGTAAAATTAAAACCAAAACAAAGGCAATGAGTGCGGCGAAAGTGGGAGGAATAATAGAGATGACGCAGGACAACTGAACGTAGCAGAATGTATTTACACAATGGCGGAGCTCCGGTCTGTTTGGACTCGAAAACAAAACAACAAATCCACGTTAGTGAAAACTTAAACCCATATTGAATTTAAAAACAGCTTATATTTATTTACTAAAAGTAATCGCTGTTGCACAACTAAAATATGTGTAATTAAAACGTAGGTAAACAAACCTATCGTTTTTTTGGAATAAAACGTCTGTTGATTTTCATTGATAGTTTTTCGTTATGTACTTATTTTGAACGTTTGTTTTGATAAAGTGAAGTTAAGCTGGCTTTTGTTGTAGTTTTGATAGCCTATCAACGATCAGATTTTCAATGAAAGAATAATACAAGAAGAGTACAATAAAAACTGTTGTTATATGTTTTTAAAAAGAGATTAAACCTTTTGATGGAAAACCGGAAGGTTATGTAATACAAAGCATTTAAGGACATGTAAAAGCTAATTCATACTTTAAAGTTAACATGACTACGGTTAGAAATAGTGTATATTTGACCTGTTAAAATTAAAATTATATAAATCAATAATTTAGAAATTTATTATGATTAGAAATATAAAAAAAAACTGTACCACATCCAATAACTGTGTTTTATAATTTCCAAAGATCTACGTTTATTCGTCAGTAGCAAATATAAATTCTTATTGTACCAAATTCTTATCAAAAATATTCTCATAAATATCAGCACTGGGTATCTATTTACATTCTGTAATATATTATATGTCAACGATTGTTTTGGTTTATTTATGTAATTCAATCATTATTTGTATATAAATTGAAATGTTATAATATAATATTTATATTACACAGTTATTTTAACAAATATGTTTTATTGTTGTTTTTTTAAACGATAATGTGTGAACAGCTTTTCCACCCATGTTTCAGAAACCTGCCTTTTCTACAAATAGATATAAAGAGCTGTTTGATAGCTAAGTAAGCTGTGATTTGAAAAATTTGACAGCGAAATTTTCTCACTGAAAAGTTATTCAACGATTGATGAGACGGTATCTTCCTTTTACGTTGAAGTCCATAGTATTGATTTTATTAAGGTAAGGATATAATAACCAAATAATTAAGTATTCTATTAACGATACATAAGTGGTAATTCGTGAGCAATGCAATATTTAAATTGATGGTAACAATATTAGTATTGTAGTAATTATTTTATGTCGCTGTGACGTTTTGAAAAATTGGAAATATCATTCAATTTTTTAGCAATGAATCATAATTTTTTGATTGCTACGTAAATGTCTAATTATAATTTAACCTCAATTTATTTTATACATATTACACGATATTCATTTTTATAATATGTATTTTTGCCAGCATAGATAGATTAGTGCATAATAATAAACAATTGATTTCGAGTCGTTCGATTTTTAACGTGCTAGAATTATCTCAAAATATCAATAACTCACTTCTCCGGCTTAACAGCCCTGGAAAATAATTAAAAGAATAAAAATTATGAACAAATAGTGTACCATAAAATTTCAATCGTACACTTTTTCTTAGCGTTGATTTACATTCCTAAAAATAAAAAAAAACGCGGCTGTGAAAAAGTTTTGTCGAGCGTGTTTTATGCCAGAGGTTTTAAGGGAGGCTGGTAGTTTTAAGGCAGCCGGGGTGAGTCGAGGGGATGGTTGATGCGAGAGAAACTAGTCGCCGCTATAAATTAGGCAAAATGAAAGACAAATCGTGGTCTGCAGCGGTGATTAAGGATTGCGGACTTTGCAAGAGCGTCAACCATTGAAAAATGCACTGCACTATGAAAGATTGGCTTCCTTTTGCGAGTACCAAGTGTGCACCAAGGCTTTGTTAGTGTTAATGTTGTCGTTTTATTTTTTTTATGTATGGGCAATGAAGCTTTTTTGAGAGTAAAAAATATTCACTACAGCTTTAAAATGAAAATTTCTCACAGTGGTTTACCTAGAACCGAGTTATATTAATTCACATTATTTGTCTTGGGATCATTTTTTGTTGAACTTTCGGTCATTTTGAATATATTGACTGTGTAAACGCAATATACCCATAACAAATATATAAGAGACACAACAACGTATTTCGATGATTTTAGACCATAGTCAAAATAAGAAGAACCTTAAAATACAGGTTTAATAACTCACTATTTTTTTAAGGAAAACTGTTCTTGTAAGTTCTTTTTACTGATCGTAATTTTCACATGCTCTTCTTTTTCAAACTCAAAACCTATATTTAGATACTATGCCAAATTTTCAGCTTACATCCTTTTAATAGAACGTGTATGAAGTTCTATTCAGTTTCATTGTCGAATAAAGCTTTTTTGAAAAAAAAAGCTGTGGGTTACGCCTTTTTACTATTCTTGGGTCAATATAATATTATTGTAATAATTTATCACAGATACACATCGTCATTTAAGTATCCAGTCTTCTTATAATATATACCTACTTATTTAAAATGTGTTAACTTTACAATTAAATCTTCTTCTTCGAGTGTTGTAAATATGTCATTTTAATTAAGCTAATGATAATGAGTGGGTAAAATTTAAATGACGTTAAATAAAAGCAAAAATAAAATTACAAGAAATAAAAAAATCATAAAGATAGTCAACAAGTGATTTTATTAATTGTATTAATAAAGTAAACGTTTCGTTTTGCTATTACTAAAAACAACATTAATAAATTGCATAGCTGCGAATCAATTAAATAATCAATTATGATTTATTTATTTTGAAGACAAGAGCTTTTTTTTGAGTCATCATATACCACCATGAATATAAAATCATATTTAGGGAAAACTATGTACGTTGTTCAACTATTGAAAGATTACGTTAACAAGAGATCTTTGATTTAAGCAATGTTGACTGCTTATACCACGAATTCAATGAAAATTAATTCAGATTAGCTTCCTTGGACATCATCGCGGCTTGGGGCGCCATTTATGAATTGAAAAAAACTCGAGAATACTTTATTATATAATTAAATAAATATGTAAAAAAAAAAACTTTTGGTCGAAACTTTTTCCATAATTTTTAAGATGAACGCTTTTATACAAAATGCGCTTTCTTGACCTGAATTACAATAAACACTTTAAATATTAGTATAGTCACTTATTCATAAGCTTGTTTAAAAGTTATTGCATAATGCAATGTCTTGATGTCTGTTTTCATAAAACATTACCGAAAAAATATGTTGATAATTATAATCAAGAAATTCATTTTCACAAAGTTTCCGCTGCAGCTTAACAGCACTGCCTAATTATTTTTCAGACGAGCTTTGCTAATAAAGTGTCTCCGTACATTGCAAGCTACAGACCTTTTTCGCCTTTTTGTATTACACTCCCAGCTACGTAAAAGTTCATTCTTTTCTTTAGTTAAAGAGCTTGATGAATAACAAATACAAAACCAGTCAGGCTAGAGGAGTTAAAAAATCTGTTGGACAATTTTGCGATGCCTTTTTCCGTTTACAAGATTCTTCGGTTTTTACTAATTGATGTTAATATTTAAGTAAACATTATGCATTTATATATTAGAATAACGTTGAATTACATATCAAAGCATCAAGTACTTACTATAAATATAAATATAGTATTTGTATTGTTTGCTTAAATGACTTGCTGCATATTGAGTTTTTTGCCGTTTTTTAACTATACTCAATATAAATCACTGAAAATTAAAAAAAGTGATCGGATATAAGTTATTTTAATTTCATTTGGCACCTCGTTTTAAAAATTTGTTTTTTAATATCGTCCTTATATAGCGAAAAGTGGCTAACTAACAATTTTTACAGTTTTTCTGTCAGTACGAAAAATGATATTCCGAGAATGAAAAAAGATATAACGAAATATAGATTTTTTTCTACTCTTGGTTTATTCAGTAAATTAGAAATAATGGATAATTAACTTGTTCAATTTTCTCGAAAAAGAAAAGTAAGCAATGTAATCTAATTATATTTTCGCTAAAAGTGAATGACGTACTTTCATAGTTTTCATATAAAATATCGTTCAAAAAACCCAATTTATTTGTTCATAGCTCAAAATTATCGTTTTGTCACTTAGTTACTTTTTGCTTTATAGGGACGATATGGCAATGACGACTATTAAAATAGCTATTATATACATATTTATTTTTGATTCAATATATCTTTTATTAAAATTTATTAAAAAAAAAATGTGTACATATTTTTCATCTTAAAGCATAAATCTTTTGTATAAATAAAATATCGCCTAAAAAACACGTTCACATAAAAGTTTCCACCTAAAAGAAAACCTCAAAAAGAAAATCTTCTTTGTAATGCACGGCGTGGTCCGTCACACAACACTATTCCATTTCTTTCAGAACAAATCGACGCGAGGAGTTATTTCCCAGGACATAACGTTAATAGTCCAATACACGGGCAAGATGTTAGTTGGTACCTCTATTAAATTTTATCGTGATACCTCCCGAGGCGTCCCTTCATATCGCGTCCAATATGATATTGCAATATTTCAGAAATGTCTTATAATGATGGCTCCTATACGTGTCCTGCTTGTAATCATTCGAATTGAAAGCGACGAGAAACTTTGTATGTGTTTTAAAAAAATACCTTCCATACTTAAATAAATAGGTGATCTGACGCATTTGTATAATTATTATTTTGCGTTACAAATCAAATACTTTGATATTTAATCCAGCTATAAATTAAACAAGAAACTGTGTAATTGCTTAATAGAGTTTTCAACGCTTTTTTACAGAGGCCGAAACGAAAATTTGTAACAGATTATTTATTAACTGTACTAAAAATTATTCTCATGCAATGCTTGATCAGAAAAATGCGCTGATAGAATGTGTGTGTGTGTTGTGCCACACATAGACAGAAAATAAATCAAGATAAACGTATATTGCAGTTTTTATAATTTATATTTAGACATATCATATTGTTCAGTATTCATCCATCATTATTGTTGCTTACAAATAATTATATTAATTGATCTGTAAAACACAACTTAAACTTGAATATGCATACTCTAAATATGTGCTGTAGTCCAAGTGTTCTTATTTATGTTGCTGATTGCATATTTAATCACACTGGTGATATGTATTATTTATGAATTTTAATAAAAAATATCTACGTTAAAAAATACTATTTACATTTAATTTAATATTTTCAATGCTCATTGTAAGAAATAGTATAAGTTTATTTATTTTTCTCGTTGAATGAAGCCGTCCGATTGCGTCCAGTCCTTCGCTAGATAGCATCCACCATCTTCTCCCAGCCATCTTCCGCCCACTTTGCCGCCCTAATCACGGCCGATGAGCATGCACGTCACGCGTCACTCACCGCCAGGATTCCGACATACGTCGTCGGGCCCCGGGGTCCAGTCGGACGGTGGTTTTGTAGGGCGGGAACCGTTCTTAAGGCGGAGAGGGTAGGCGAATTGCTGTCTCTATGGTGACCACTGAAAGATAGAAAAGGTCTATGGATTATGATTTAGACATGAAGGTATTCTTCACATTTAATTATTTATAATGATCACGTCTTTTTTTATTGAGTCATTGCTTTTCATACAAATCAACTATTATTTTAAACCATAGTCTATAGTTTATAAGAAAAAAAATCTTTAAAATTAATGAAAACAATCTAAATCAATTAATTTAAAATTTCGACTGAAGGTGCTTGATGGAAATTCAACGTTAATTTAGAATTATTTTCATTTTGTACACTTCCACAAAAATCTTGGTCGAACACGACCCGGGTTTCGCCTCTCGGCATCATCCGGTACTACAGTGCGCGATTGCAGTTTTACCGCACTGGGTAGTACCGTAAGATGCCGAGAGGCGAAACCCGGGTCGTGTTCGATCAAGGTTTTTGTGGACGTGTACAGAATGAAAATAATTCTATACTAAATCCATTAGTTGTGTTGTAATATATTTTTTTATATTAATATATTGATTGCGCATTAATTTGTATAAACAATATTGTATTTTGCCTAATGTAATATTTATATATTTACAATATGTAGGTACAAAAATTAATTTCAAAATTTAAAACTATTTTTGTACAGTTTTGCTACCAGCGAATCTGTCTCATTTACTTTTATACGTGAACTCTGATTTTTCTAAAGACAGGTCATGACAAGCGTTTGAAGGAACAGGTATAGTAGGGTGAGAAAATATGAGGTAAAAGAGGGTGGATGAAGAGTGGGAGTGAAGAGGGTTGAAGACTGAGAGATGGGAATGGTTTCCCGCGACCATTACACCATCGGCCACCCTCCACTTCTTTTCTGCTTTGCTCTCACTGCACGAACCACCGAAAGGCTCGTCAGGAAAGTACCGGTTTGAAAAAAAAGAAAATTATTTTAAAAATTACAAATTCAACGAATAAATAAAATACTTACAGTCCCGACTCCCGACGTCATTATTGTTTGTTAATTCAATCGGTTTTATAATTTATACAATCAATTTTAAGAATATTCTAATTCGGTTTTTTGATGAAAATAGTCTTTGATATTGTGTGTATATATATATCAAGCTGGCTAATCATCAATAATTAATCGTTTTTTATCGAGAATTTTTTTTTGATATATTTATCGTCACTTTTCTTCTCTGTCTGATACAACAAGGTATATTATAAAACACATTTTTGCAACAAAGATTGCACAGTATTAATAAAATCCTTTCTTAAATTTCAAATAAATTATTTTTCTAAATGTGTGTTATTGAAACAGGTCTTGTTAATAAAAGACTTATTATAATCAAAGATAGTTGTAATATACATATATACGCAGTACATTTAACAAATATTTTTTAACTTAATGGAAAATGCGTTCGTCCACCACTGCTGCCTAACGTCGCTGTCAGTCAGTCAATCAAAGCGACTCGCCCCGCTTTGTCCAGGACCTTTTCGAATAACACGGTTCTGTTTTAATAAATTTACAAATTAAATTTTGAAAAAAAATATTTGCAAACATACTTTTATTCCATGAAATGTATCGAGAAATGATAATAGTTATATGAAATATACTGTTATTTATTTTGATTACTCTGAATCAACGTAAATATTATTATGACGATATTATTTACATATTCAAACATTTGACAAAAATGTTTTTTTTATTTTAATGGATGATTAAAAAACGTATAAATTAAATTAATTCTTTAATAATCGACACAAATGGATGCGAATATTGTTTAAATTGGAATTTCTTAGTAAAACTGCAAGTATTTAAATTTGAATCGTTCAAACTATGTACATTCTTACAGATTTTGTCACTAACGACCCGGGTTTCGCCTTTTGGCATCTTCAGGCGTTCAAGTGCACGGATGAACTTGAACTGACGCTTAGTAAATGAATGTTTCAATCAAGTTTTTTTTAGATTATGAGCGAAACGACGAGCTGTGTAATAATTTTATTTATATTAAAATTTGTAAAAAAAACCGAATTAAGTTTCAAGCGGCAGCTAGTTAACATCATGAATAACACGGTGTATAAATATGATAATCAAAAAACTTATTTGTATTCCTATGAAACAAAATAGATAACTCAGTGTACTATTTATTATAAATATTTTTTTTAAATATTAGATTAAATATACTTGCAATAAAGATCCGTTATAAATGCCCTGTATTCTTAAAAAGAAGCTCAGACTTATCGATCTGTTTAATACATATTGGCAATACTGTACACTTTTCCACTTCTACTTCTTTCTTACTCTGACTGTCACGTCATATCGCAAACTTAGATAATATAAAACAGATAAAACGAATCAAAAATCTTTTTTATTATGATCAGGTGAAGAAAAATTCCAATTTCTTCATATAAACAAACTTAAACAAACAAAAATAAAACATTTTTTATCAGAGTATCTTTTTACTCCTTCAAACTAAAAACTCAGTTGCTGCGTTTTTCCATTCATCGTAGCCGTGCGTTCAACGCGTCTCTTGTTTTATTAATTATCTTTGTTACTTTTTTTCTAATGTTTGTATGTATATATTGCTTGACATTACTAAAACAGTAAGCATATTTTTTTAATAAAAAAACACGTTTAATACATATTGATTTGATTATTTTATAAGATGATTGTAGTGAAGCACTCTTTGCAATTGTACATTTTTTCTGCTTGTAATTATAACAAATACTTTTTTAAATAAGTAAAAAAAAAATTCAATTCATCGGATAGCCATTGTTTTGTTCATTATTGTTGAATCATTTATTTTATCAGTTTACAGTTCCCTTTTATCACATGACATCGGCTTAAAAATATACATTCAACGAAGCATTTTTTCTTTTTAGTCTTAAAATCTCCTGAGACGAACTATTTATTTTCCATGAAAAACTCTTGCAGCCAAAACAAGAGTATGAAGAGAAACTTTTTAAATAAGTACTTATGGCTCGGTAGTAGAAAGAAAAAAAGACTTGACTAAGTATGAAGAATATTTTTGCGCAAATCATTTTAGCAATATAAACACTGGCTACAATTTAACCTTTACAGACTTGTATGCATCTAACTACTTGGTTACTGATACACGTATTTAAATATTAATTCATTCTTGAGGTCTAGTCGTTAAAGTTTTTGAGTTCCATCATTTTTTACAGGCTCGAATCCTTGTATGGTAAATTTCAATAAATTTGTGGATTTTTGTTAAAAGAGTGTTATTTCCTGACGGTAAAAAATATTGAAAAACATATCTCATTGAAATAGAAATTCTCTTGAAAACTACTTTTGTTAATATTAAATATAATACAACTATTTGAGTTTGAGTATTATGTTAAAACCATTTGACTCAAATAAACAGCATCTTGTTTTTTATATAATAGTATTAAGTTATATAAAATAAAAATATATTATTCATATTTTTATATGTCTAATATCTAAGAATTTTATTATTTGTTAATACATTTTTTTTTAATCGTATATATAAAAAAAAAAATATTGTTTTGTGTATTGATTATTACAAAAAATATTACAAATATCTATTTAATTTTAATTAATATTTGTCGAGTATTTATGTTTCTATGTGTACTGATTCCAGTTCAGTACTTGATATATCACAAACCCTTTGAACGGATGCCAATAGACAATCATGCGACCAACATATTAGAACCACAGACGGTGGAAAGGATACTTTCTCAATTAATTAGAGACGTGAATGCGATGTGGCAAACGGTTGAAAGCATGTGACTGAGGTAGAGTCGACCTAACAGTAGCGCACATAATTAAACAATCAAAGCCAACAATTGTAAAGGTAATAAATATTTGTAATAGCGCATTGCAGAATATGTCATATAAAATGCTAACTTAACAATATCTTAGGTGTACGACCTAATATTTAATTTGAATAGAACTTTAAATAGAGTATATCTTATTTAAATATTGAAATCTACAAGTAATTTGTGTTTTATGTTATCAACTGTAATAGCAACAATCAATTGAAAACAACACGCTGTAGTGACTATTAATAAATCAAATAGTTGCTTAGATCAAGTTTAAAGTTTAAAGAAAGTCAGGCGGTTTTATAATAACCACTAAGCATCAAAATAGTGTGTTCTTCAAAAGTTAATGACAACAGATCACTATGAGTGAAAAAAGTGAACTTTTATATGCAAGACATAGATGATTTGATAAGAATGGAAGAGGATAAAAAGACTAAGTGCAGTTCGTCAATCTTGGAAGGAAGCCTACTTTAAAAAAGATTAATATTATATTGTGCATGTGAAACTGTGATAACTTACATCAATTTATTTTTGCAGCGGACAATCTCCAAGATGTTTTGTCACCTGCTAATCAAGTGTTTCCTCTCTTACCAAGTCAGCGTTCTTTAGCTCAGCCATGTATATGTATACATCATATGAATAGTCCAAAACGTAGAATTTCTACTGGTTAATTGAAGAATTGGATCTCTCTGGAGACGTCTCCAGCATATGTCTCAGTCAGTTTCAATGCTTCTCCATGACCACTGACCACTTCAACATGAAACTATTTTGTATGTTTTCCAATCTTCAATCTTCATAATCGTCACAAAGTTAAAATACCTTATTCTTATCATATGAATAGGTTGCCTTTGAATACCATAATCTTATCTCCATTGGTAAGTATCATTACTTCCATAGTATCATAAATATTTTGATTCCTATTAGACATGAATTATGTTTGAATGAGTATGTATTATAATAATAATAACGCCACTGTCGACCTGTTTGCTCGACCTGTAACATTTATCGGGCACTCAACCTGCTGGCTGGACTCCCACTGTGGAAAGAAGCAAAAGGGGACTACTCTGTCAATTTGTTAAATTAAAAGAAGACGATTCTGGCAGAAACATTTTCACTCAATATGGAACCAGAATGTACACGCTTCTTTGCAACTTGCAACTCGTGTGATTCTGATATGTCATATGAGACAAATCATGTAATAAGAACACTCTCGATACGTTCTTCTTATATTCTATTGTCTTTACTTTGGCTACTCAATATTTTTCTGCATGCAAGGTACTGTTCAGTTGAACAATTCAAATACTTAACAATGAATATGAGTGAAAGTATGAGGTATAATGTTATATTTATATACAAATAATACTTTGATATCGCACGAACTAAGACAAAACAACTTGCATTTTCATTTATAAGAAGAAATATATGATGATTGCAAATAGGGTGAAATGATGAAAATAAATTTGTCAAACTTATATATTTATCGTATGTGATAAGTGGAACATGTTAAAAATAATTATTGAGTAAGCAAAAAATTCGGGTACTATGGCGCAGCGGTTAGCGTAGTGGGCTTCCGTGTCGGACTTCACGGGTTCGAGTCCCAGTACAAACAGCATTTTTTCGATCGATTTCTGTTCGGAGACATGGGTGTTTGTGATGTCTAAAAATTTCTTCCCCCCATTCCGATCCTGTAATACCTGGGTTTATTGAGACCGATTAATTAACCACTAGTCCTGTTCTAGCCTTTTTCTTCTATCCCTACTACTCTCTTTGAATAAGAAAGATTGAGTGACTGAGCAATAAACAGTTCTCATAGAAAAAAACTTCTGTTGAGATATCTTTATAACGAGACCATATGCTCCACATTGGGAGCGGATATTGATTTAAAAAAAACCTAAGATTCGATGTCTGTTTAATCTTAATTTTTTTTACAAGGTCCACTATTTATAAAATGTATTAACACCAAGCAACATATACATCACAATGGAATTCAGTGTCCTTTAATGCCAAGTATTTAAATTTCATTGATTCTACAATAAATATTTACACATCAGACATTTTGTAGAGAATGAAACTGACTATGATATTATTAATCAAAATAGTTTGATTTATTATATGTTTTCAAGATGTTACATCTGAAAATTATTTTTTGTACTATGGATCCAACATTAATGGTAAAAGAATGATATTTATTAAATTTGTGAGTGAATTTATCTTTATTGATTTGAGTTGTAAAAAAAACAAGATTTATCAATTCTATCTTTTTGATATGACATGTGTTAACTCAGTAATGTTTGACGCATCACAATGTTACTTAGTTGAAGTTCGGCCAAAAGGAAGAGTTTATAAACTGCGCAATAATACATGGTTATATAATTTTCTTACAATGTATCAACCGATTATTCTATGATTTTACGAGGGAAATCTATGATGACTTAACTTACAACACGCCATAATAAAAACTATTTTTCTTTGTGCATTAAGTAATAAAATCTTCGAGCTTTGTTTATATATTTTTTCATTGCACGTGAAAAGTTTCTGGAAAACTTTCATATTATTGTCACGCCCGTTGGTACAAAACAACTCACTTGGATATTGAAATGAAATTTTGAATCATAATGTTTGATTCTGTAAAATTTTATTAAAAATTCTCGCTTCCAAATCTCAACTTTTTGAGAAAGTATTTCAAGAGTATGTTTATAATATTCTTGAATAATAAAAACAACTCTTGTCAATTTATTTAAGCTGCAATACGCTAAATTATCAACAGAGGGAGAAACCGGAAATATATGTGTAAAAAAGGTGAGTTTTAATATGTATCAAATATAACAATAAATAATATTTTTTGATATAATAATATTTTTACCTCAACTAGTTGTAGCCTAATGCTCTACGTCTGGTAATGCAAAGCGATTGGCTGGGAACACCTATGCTGTTATTTGATAATTGATGATGTTTGACAATTTTAAGGAAAAAATTGGAATGCCATAATAATATGAAGAAAGCAATATTATACAGATGTAGTCAGTGATACCATTCATTAAATCTAAATTCATATATTTTATAAAATTACAAAATTAGATTTATTTGTAACATTGACCTTAATAACGTTTTAAATCAAATTCAGTAGTATTTTCAATAGTTTAAATTTACAATTAATCACTTGAGAGGTGAATTGAGCCAACTAGTAAAATTTTAAAACTTTTTTCATTGACTTTTAAGTACAATTACGTCTTAACTTGGTGTTTTGGTGGATTGCATATTTAAATTTTACGTAGATAACACTATTGCATGTGTATTATTTGAGGTTACTTCACTTTCACGATACTTTAAGATGTGTAGAAAATTACAACGCATCTAACATATTTTTTTCTAAAATACACACCTGACTCATTTCACCTCGAATGGGCCCAATTAATTAGATGAAACACGTGTCAAAACAAGTGAAATAAAACAGTTGTATTTTTTTAGTTTATATCTGCAGAACTTTAATCTAGCGTACACGTAAATATCACCTGACGATTTTTATGGGACAATAGAGGTCTGAATTATTGGCTAATATTTTCCAGCCTGGTTGAATAATCGTAAAATTTAATTTGTGTTTTAAGTGGGATTTTCTCTGCAAGTGAATGGGGAATGCATTATCATTAGGGTACACGTGTTGCATTCGTTATTTCCCATTTAAAATCGAATGACTAAAATAAAAAAAAGAGCTATCAATATACACGCAACCGATTTTAGCCCATGCCTCTTTTTATTCTGCCCACCGTGATGGCTTTATATGAGCTCGTTCAGTGATAAACAACGCTAACAAAACTCGATCTACAATCACTGGAAATAGGCCATATATAAGAATTTTTGTATTTAAATAATAAAGAAACTGAAACTGCTGTACAAATAAATCTGCATGCGAAAGGAAAATAGTGTTATGTGTAAAAAAAATCTGTTTAAGAATACTCAAAATAAGACTTACATCTGTGAAAAGTTGTATGCAAAATATTTTTTTTCAACTTTAAGCTAACTTAATAAATTATTAAACTCGCCCATCGCCGATTCATTGTTATTAATTTAGTATATTCAAATTATTTTTCAATTTTAGATAGTACCCGTTTCCCATCGCACAAACTATATTCATCTCACGTAAGATTTTTCGTCATATGTCATTTGCTCAATATCTCCTTTCGAAGAATTGAGAAAATAAGGCGTGGATCAGGAAAAGACGAGTACTTATTGAATCTCCCTTTACGTCGTATATATCAAAACTGAAGAGGTATGAAAACATTTTGTTTGATTAATTTCCGTAAGTATTATCGAGTATAGTATTTTATTGCCTCTTAATAAATAGTAATAAACAATAGGTATATAATAAAATAAAAATTGAATATTTTTATTATTATATTAGGTAATACCCAATGAAATCGCTAACGAAAATGTTGCCAATTTATGAATATTAATAGGCTAGAATCCGAAAGCAAGGCATATCAAACGACAAACTAAAAATATCCATCATCTATCAAGTTTATTTTTGGTGGTACAACGTAAATCTTATCTTAACATTAATAGCCGATAAGGTCCGTCTGTAAGGACGTCCGCAGTAAGGTACAGACCAATGATTTCGATTTATTCTGAACAGCACATTTTTGAAATGTTGTTCTATCCAATGGGAGCGGCTTATTTTAAACCGGGCGTGAATGTTCTGATATCGCCACGTTTGAAAATTTGATATTTCTTGGTGTAGAGCTAAAGTATTGTATCACCATACATCATAATATTCGAATAATCAAAGACTTTAATTCGACTATTGCAAACTATGATTATAGGGCTATCGAAATGAATCGTCTGATCGTGTGAGTCGATGTGAGACTAATATTTTTTGGAGCGGATTTGATCAATTGAATCATAATGATGAATCTTTTCACGTCTGACCTTGAAAATCTGTTAGAATTCTTTAATACATTAAGAATATTCAAATTATGATATGGATATATCATAGAATAATATTTTGCTTTTTTCATACACTTGGACAAAATGTGCAACTGATTTTTTATTGAAAAATTGGATTTGATCTTTTGATTTTTATTGGAAATAATTGTTAAATAATTTAAAATCCGAAAAATGGTTGTTAGCAAACTTGAACATTATTCCAATAATTCAATAATTTACGAAATTTCTGCTACTACGAAAAATGGTTGTTAGCAAACTTCAACATTATTCCAAAAATTAAATAATTTACGAAATTTCTGCTACTACGAAAAATGGTTGTTAGCAAACTTGGACATTATTCCAAAAATTCAATAATTTACGAAATTTCTGCTCCTACGAAAAATGGTTGTTAGCAAACTTGGACATTATTCCAAAAATTCAATAATTTACGAAATTTCTGCTCCTACGAAAAATGGTTGTTAGCAAACTTGGACATTATTCCGAAAATTCAATAATTTACGAAATTTCTGCTCCTACGAAAAATGGTTGTTAGCAAACTTGAACATTATTCCAAAAATTCAATAATTTACGAAATTTCTGCTACTACGAAAAATGGTTGTTAGCAAACTTGAACATTATTCCAAAAATTCAATAATTTACGAAATTTCTGCTCCTACGAAAAATGGTTGTTAGCAAACTTGAACATTATTCCAAAAATTCAATAATTTACGAAATTTCTGCTACTACGAAAAATGATTGTTAGCAAACTTAAACTTTATTCCAAAAATTGAATATTTTACGAAATTTATGCTACTACGAAAAATGGTTGTTAGCAAACTTAAAGATTATTCCACATATTAAATAATTTACGAAATTTATGCTACTACGAAAAATGGTTGTTAGCAAACTTGAAAATTATTCCAAAAATTAAATATTTTACGAAATTTCTGCTCCTACGAAAAATGGTTGTTAGCAAACTTGAACATTATTCCAAAAATTCAATAATTTACGAAATTCCTGCTACTACGAAAAATGGTTGTTAGCAAACTTGGACATTATTCCAAAAATTCAATAATTCACGAAATTTCTGCTCCTACGAAAAATGGTTGTTAGCAAACTTGAACATTATTCCAAAAATTCAATAATTTACGAAATTTCTGCTACTACGAAAAATGGTTGTTAGCAAACTTGAACATTATTCCAAAAATTCAATAATTTACGAAATTTCTGCTCCTACGAAAAATGGTTGTTAGCAAACTTGAACATTATTCCAAAAATTCAATAATTTACGAAATTTCTGCTACTACGAAAAATGATTGTTAGCAAACTTAAACTTTATTCCAAAAATTGAATATTTTACGAAATTTATGCTACTACGAAAAATGGTTGTTAGCAAACTTGGACATTATTCCACATATTAAATAATTTACGAAATTTATGCTACTACGAAAAATGGTTGTTAGCAAACTTGAAAATTATTCCAAAAATTAAATATTTTACGAAATTTCTGCTCCTACGAAAAATGGTTGTTAGCAAACTTGAACATTATTCCAAAAATTCAATAATTTACGAAATTTCTGCTCCTACGAAAAATGGTTGTTAGCAAACTTGAACATTATTCCAAAAATTCAATAATTTACGAAATTTCTGCTACTACGAAAAATGATTGTTAGCAAACTTAAACTTTATTCCAAAAATTGAATATTTTACGAAATTTATGCTACTACGAAAAATGGTTGTTAGCAAACTTGGACATTATTCCACATATTAAATATTTTACGAAATTTCTGCTCCTACGAAAAATGGTTGTTAGCAAACTTGAACATTATTCCAATAATTCAATAATTTACGAAATTCCTGCTACTACGAAAAATGGTTGTTAGCAAACTTGGACATTATTCCAAAAATTCAATAATTCACGAAATTTCTGCTCCTACGAAAAATGGTTGTTAGCAAACTTGAACATTATTCCAAAAATTAAATATTTTACGAAATTTATGCTACTACGAAAAATGGTTGTTAGCAAACTTGAACATTATTCCAAATATTATATTACATAATTTACGAAATTTCTGCTCCTACGAAAAATGGTTGTTAGCAAACTTGAACATTATTCCAAAAATTCAATAATTTACGAAATTTCTGCTACTACGAAAAATGGTTGTTAGCAAACTTAAACTTTATTCCAAAAATTCAATAATTTACGAAATTTCGGCTACTACGAAAATTGGTTGTTAGCAAACTTTAACTTTATTCCAAAAATTAAATATTTTACGAAATTTATGCTACTGCGAAAAATGGTTGTTAACAAACTTGAACATTATTCCAAATATTAAATAATTTACGAAATTTCTGCTACTACGAAAAATGGTTGTTAGCAAACTTAAACTTTATTCCAAAAAATCAATATTTTACGAAATTTATGCTTCTACGAAAAATGGTTGTTAGCAAACTTAAACATTATTCCAAAAATTAAGTAATTTAGGAAATTTCTGCTACTACGAAAAATGGTTGTTAGCAAATTTAAACATTATTCCAAAAATTCAATAATTTACGAAATTTCTGCTACTACGAAAAATGGTTGTTAGCAAACTTGGACATTATTCCAAATATTAAATAATTTACGAAATTTCTGCTCCAACGAAAAATGGTTGTTAGCAAACTTGAACATTATTCCAAAAATTCAATAATTTACGAAATTTCTGCTACTACGAAAAATGGTTGTTAGCAAACTTAAACTTTATTCCAAAAATTGAATAATTTACTAAATTTCTGCTACTACGAAAAATGGTTGTTAGCAAACTTCAACATTATTCCAAAAATTAAATAATTTACGAAATTTCTGCTCCTACGAAAAATGGTTGTTAGCAAACTTGGACATTATTCCAAATATTAAATAATTTACGAAATTTCTGCTCCTACGAAAAATGGTTGTTAGCAAACTTAAACATTATTCTAAAAATTAAATATTTTACGAAATTTCTGCTACTACGAAAAATGGTTGTTAGCAAACTTAAACATTATTCCAAATATTAAATAATTTACGAAATTTCTGCTACTACGAAAAATGGCTGTTAGCAAACTTGAACATTATTCTAAAAATTCAATAATTTACGAAATTTCTGCTACTACGAAAAATGGTTGTTAGCAAACTTAAACTTTATTCCAAAAATTCAATAATTTACGAAATTTCGGCTACTACGAAAATTGGTTGTTAGCAAACTTTAACTTTATTCCAAAAATTAAATATTTTACGAAATTTATGCTACTGCGAAAAATGGTTGTTAACAAACTTGAACATTATTCCAAATATTAAATAATTTACGAAATTTCTGCTACTACGAAAAATGGTTGTTAGCAAACTTTAACTTTATTCCAAAAATTAAATATTTTACGAAATTTATGCTACTGCGAAAAATGGTTGTTAACAAACTTGAACATTATTCCAAATATTAAATAATTTACGAAATTTCTGCTACTACGAAAAATGGTTGTTAGCAAACTTAAACTTTATTCCAAAAAATCAATATTTTACGAAATTTATGCTACTACGAAAAATGGTTGTTAGCAAACTTGAACATTATTCCAAATATTAAATCATTTACGAAATTTCGGCTACTACGAAAAATGGTTGTTATCAAACTTTTTTTTTCCAAAAATTCAATAATTCACGAAATTTCTGCTACTACGAAAAATAGTTGTCAGCAAACTTGAACATTATTCTAAAAATTAAGTAATTTACGAAGTTTCTGCTAATACGAAAAATTGTTGTTAGCAAACTTAAACATTATTCCAAATATTAAATAATTTACGAAATATCTGCTAACTATAAAAATAAAATATATTAAAATAAAATATAATTAAATTAAATTAAATTCAATAAAATAAAATAAAATAAAATAAAATAAAATGAAATGAAATAAAATAAAATAAAATACCATAAAATAAAATAACATAAAATTAAATTAAATTAAATACTATGCAACAAAAATCTCACGTTGCTGGGCAACGGGCTTACAGCTAGTTCTCTTTTATTACACTTGCCAATAAATTAATCAGTATTGAAGGCCAAATTTTCATGAATATTTAAAATACAATCGTTTGAAGATCTTTTCAACATTGTTAAATTTTGTAAGCCCGTAAGCTATCTAGTAATTTTTAAATAAAGTGCAAAATATGTGGTAGTGATTTTTTATAAGAATAAGTGGCAAAAAACTATGTTAGCTCTGTGAGCTGTTGAAGCAGAATTGTCTTTTTGACAAATTCATAGTATGCATTGTTGTAAATGCGTGTGTACTCGACTAGTTGGTCACTCTACCGAAAGTTTTCATTAGTTTGTTGTAATTTTTGCATTTCATAAGAAATTATGTCAAATACATCATGGAAAATATTGACATGACTAAAAGTAATGTTTAAAAGAGTGTTAAATCAGAAAATAAACAACATCAACATCTTAATTTCTCGAAATATCGGTATTGAGCATTTTTCACGTAAATATTTTGGTATTGAATAAGAAGCTGAAATACCGGCGGTCCCTTCCCTTTCAATTTCTATCTGCCATCATCCATCACTTAATTTTTAAGTAGCTTTGTCACAATTGAAGGAATCAATTTTCAGTTAAATAAAACTAATTAATCTGAAGTTAAACTATGTTAAATTCTACTTGTAATCAAATTTTTAGATTTTGTCTCATTCCTGTCTACATTTGGAGGTGGTAACAAATATAACATACTTCTGTATTTGAGATCTAGTATCGTAGATTTACATAATTCTCTACTGATTACAATGTATTTCTTAAAGCTAGAGTGGTATTTTTTAAAAATATATTATACCCGATTATCTATTAGCTCATAACGCCCGTTAAAAAAACTCTTTCTCTCATTAACTTATATCGGATTCAGATTTTTTTTCTGCAATAAGCATCACCACATTAAAATTGCGAATTTGACCGTTGAATATTTTTATGTGCTATCATAATTATCCGCAAAACTAGTTAATAATTTGTAACATTGGGAGAGGAAAGTTTAACATCCAGTTGGCTGATTGTCAGATCTGACCCACGCCTGCCGACTGCCTGCTACAAGCGGAGAGTTAATACGAATTTATTGAAACGATAAAAACGCAGTTTTACGGTGCATTTTTATGCGACTGTTTACTCGATATGCGACCACTGCACCCGACATGACGTTTGATCGCTATACTAAGCCAGTATTCTTGTGGATTTACATGTCTACCTAAATAATCGTTGTGATGATATTATATATTTTTGGAAGTAGAAATATTGATTTCTTTTAAATAACCTGATTGAAAAATAAAAAATTTCAAAGAATAACAAAAAAACTGCATACTTTTTTAATAATTATAAAAAAAATAATGACAATATAGCAATTCGCAATTCAACTTACAAAACGGTTCTGACTTAAACTTATACAATATTAAATTTGAATCGTTCAAACTATATACATTCACACAAATTTTGTCACTAACGACCCGGGTTTCGCCTTTCGGCATCTTCAGACGTTCAAATGCACGGATAAACTTGAACTGACGCTTAGTAAATGAGTGTATCGTATTTAAATAAGAAATAAATGTATCACTAGGCTTAAAGCAATTGCTGGCGAAAAGGATTAATCCATTGGAATGCCTACAGGTTTGAATGGTGGATAATTTTAAGAATTATATTTATTTTTTTGTCGGAGAAATTTGACAAAACTTGTGTGAATGTACTTAATTTGAACTATTCAAATTTAATATTGAAATTCGACCAAGCATCTTCAGTCTAAATCTTAAAGTTGAATTATGCAATATAATTTATTTAAAATATCCGTGTGAATTCATTGGATATTGAATAGTAAGGATTAAAATCTGCATTAATATACATATATTTTTTGTAATTTGCTTTTTAAATATTATAAAACGACTTTAATAACAAAAAAGTGTCTTAAAGAAAGGGAAAATTCCCTTAGTACATCCTCGATTGTATATTCAAACACTATTACATGTCGATGTTACGTTGCTTGATGTTTTTGAGTCTCGTTTCGATCTATATTTTATATTTTTAAGCGTTGCATAATTTCTGTATTTTATTATATTTCATTTTAAAATGACATGTTTTTACGGGAAAATTTAATCAGGATTTAAATTTCACTAACTCGCATTGATACATATTTTTACAACAGGTATACTTAAGAAATATTTCACACAAACGGTGTGCAATTTTGCGAGGCAGCTTATTATGCTTGTTTATTTTTACTGTTTCTCATAAACGATATGTAAATAACAAATCAAGTGACTTTTATATTATAAATATTAACACGAATTTATTGTTTTATGACCGATGTTTTCTTTGAAATATAGTTATTTAAATGTGACATTTTATAAAAAAAACATTAGTTTTATTATTTTGTTAAAATAACCTTGTCAAATATGTATACAGTTACTTGTCATTTTAAAATCACCCATTAGTTGATGAAAATCTTTCGTGAACAGTATTCAAGTAAAGATTATAAAACGCTTAATATTTGAGTAGCATACATTCGTAGTGATTTTTCATAAATTTTGAAAAATGCTGTTAAATTAATATCAGTTCTGATAGTCCGTAATAAAATATTTTAATGGAAATCACAACTGTTCAAAAAAAGTTTTTTCCATAAAAATTAAATCATTAAGTTGACAAGTTCAAGCAAACCGTGACTTTTCAAACGCATTTCCCAAGCTCTGTATGTGTGTGATAAATCGCTGTTTGAATGTTCACTTCTCATTATTGTCTAATTATAACAATATATAGCGGTTGGCTACCTTTTTGGACTCACGGACCACTAGATTGATTAAAATGTCAAAATTTTGATCCGGCGGACCACCAAATGGACTTTTGTAATGTAATGCATCAAGATATAGTATGTATGTGTTACGAGATTCAGTTGATTTTTTTTCTGGTGATAGTATCAAAAAATTAAAATAATGTCAGATTTCTCTGCGGACCATCAAAAAAGGCTGGATATATTATTCGTCAAAGAATATCTGTTAACATTTTTTAATATGAATTATTTTTTTCCATATCAATCTTGTATAAATATAAATATCCAATTGGTATTTTATAGCTTCCAATAAACTTGTCTTTATTTCAAACGTATGTTTGTAAGAAAATGCAATAATAACATAATTATATATTGCAGGTAAACTTTACACTACGATACGATTCCGCTAGAACCAGTTGTTCCGGTATTACACAAAGAACTGACTGACTAATCAACACTCCTCCACGCAAAATGGACGTTTCAATATCGAACTCACTAAACATGAGTAATGATTATAATTTTCAATATTTAGTTACCATAAATAGTTTTTAATCGCATATTGATGCAAGTGTTTTATTTTTCCACAATTTTTTTTAAAAACAAATTGCTAATGCGTCAGGTGTTTTAAAATGATAAGGAACACAACATCAACTCCAAGCAAAAACACATCACAAACAACCGATCATTAAAATCTAATGAAAAATTGTAAGAATAAATATTCAACTGTGTACTATATGAACTTGAACTGGACTATATGAATAATTGTTCTAAAAAATAGATAACAATGGTATAAGAAATTTACCATTTCCTACGTTTTCTGTTTGAACATATAGTTTCAGAGGTTCCATGAATAAACAGAACGTGGTAAAACAGAATTATGACAAAACAGAACATTGTGGAAATTCATTACGAATACACAATAAGATTCGATTACTTGGTAATTCCACTATTGTGTAACTAATTGTGACACCTCTTTAAGAATTATTTACAGACTAACAGTCATAAGGTTATTTTTTTATGTCTGCGTATTCAAATTTATGTTATATCATCTTACGTGAATTAAAAAACGTCAAAATATGTGTCGCATTTTTTTTTTTACCTTTCACGACAAACATTTATTCACACGTTTTATTTAAATATAAATACTTGTATTTTTCTTATTTTGTTTAAAATAGAAAAATCATAAAATAAATAGAATACATAGAATAGTCACTCATACTTTGTTGATGCACCTATTTGAGGTGATTTCCAATAGTGTGCATTCTTAAACAGTTAACTATGCAGTCCCGATAAAGTGTTGCTACCAGCATCCGAGTGACGTCACAGGTAGGGTAATGCAACGTCATAACGCGTTTGCATAATGGAGACTTGACCATACGTTTCCACGCCTCAAGCTGTGCATTTCCTTGGCACTTCCGCCATGTCTTGTGAATACATCCATTTGTATCGTTTTATATTACGCCATTATTGTACCCCTTGGTTCCTACGTTTTTATTTGATTTTATTTCATACATTACAGCTATTTTAAAGAAACGCTAGTTTAAAAAAAATTGCATTATACAAACTAAAAAAAATTGTTAATATCACCATAGAGTAATTTTAGCATATTGTACAAAAAAGTAGAGCAGTTTGTTTTGTTCAAGTATTTTTTTAATGAAATATTGCTTAAAACTTTATGTGTGATGATCATTTTTAAATTTTTGTTATTTTGAATTTTTCATTTTTTTTTAGTTAGTTATTTTTATAAGCTTTAGTTTAACTTGCTTTTTTAGTTTTCAAAAGCCAAGTTTGATTTTTAAATGTCACAATTTAACATTAACGTCAGTAGTTTTTGAAATGATGTCACGCCTTTACGGTAGCATTAATCGGTCTTGATGTAATTTAATAGTATAGCGCTACATTTCTATTACGAGATTAAGTTTTTAAACGATACAATATAAGTGCTGGGGCTTCGAATCTGTAGCCGTCGATTGATCATCAAAATATGTTGTAATAATTGTGACGTTGTGTCGATAAAACAGTTATATTTAAAAATAAAATTGTTGAGAGATTAAACGCAAAAACTATCATTTTGAAAAACTATACTCTTGTTCTACAATATGAAATTCAAATAAATATATTCATTTACAGTTGAAATAGTTTTAACAATAAAGAAAATTGTATAAAATAAGTAATAATAATGTATCCATTGATTTCGTAATCACAACACATTTAATGATTCGTTAAAGTCTTTGTTTATTCATATTTATATATTTTTTATTTCTATCAATATATTCTAATTATTTTCAATTTGCCAGCTTATTCTATTTTACAAATGATCTCAACATACTTAGTAGTTCAAGCTTTCAGTGAAATATTGACTAGTGAATGCACGCGTTTTTTAATTCCGGGTCTACTCGTCTATTCATTCACTTCCGATCACTTGCTTTTATAATACGGGAAATGATTCGTTTTGTTTTTGACTGGTGCGTTTGATACGGCGGATTTATCACAGAACGCTAAGCAATTATTATTATTTGTTGTTTTATCAGGAAAATGAACGTTCGTTTCATTCCGATTTATGAATGAAAAGAGAACTTTTGATGCATTGCCTCTCTGTTTGGAGTTAAAATTAAAGTGCTCGTTTTGATTTTAACTGATTAAAATCGGTGGATTGAAATTTAAATATACTACAACGCTCATATTATATTGATTTTGGATTATTATAAAAAAATGTAGAACTTAATACGTTGATACTTTTTACTTTATTATATAAAAAATGATAACAATATTTTTAAAAAAATACACTCAGATATTTTTATTGGACTAGAAAAGATTTATTCATATCATTCAATTGAGTCTATGCATCTCAAATGAAAAATATCTTAACCTTTTGAATCGGGTGAGGTGTCAGTCGATACCGTGCGACTGGGGTCTGGGTGGATGAAGTGAACAAGGTGGCATGCAGGGTAAGAGGGAGGTAGCAAAAGAATGCAACTGCAAGTGAGAGGGAGACAGTGTGATTGCTTTCAGTCTCTCGTCACCTTTCAACTGCCTGCGGGTCATCCCCTCTGCCTTCGTCTTCCTGCTTCCTTCACTCAAAGCCTTGTTCCCGATAGAAAAGTGCATGCCTGGGCACTCCACAGCAATGGGGGAAGCTGGGGGTGGGTCGCACATAAGAACTCGCACTGTGGAACGGTTCTAGAACGTAGCGCCGAAAAAATGTATCATATGAATACAAGTGACATAAATTCATTTTTTTTTGTAATCAAATAGTATATATTACTAAACGATGCTCACTGTTAACTTGGTGGAATGGCAAAATTTTATAAAATACAGCACTCTTTTGACTTATTAAACATTAATTCATAAATATCAAATGAACGAAGCTGTTCCTGATTCTAATAAATAAATATGAAATTAGTAAAAAGAAGTGTTTTTTTTAAATGAAATATTTACTTCAAATTATAATGTTACCATAACTTTTACGGTAGTCTTATTAAAATGTATTTAAAAATCATATATTTAAGAATTGTCGTAATATAATGTTGCCTAGAAAAATTTACTGCGGTCGTGAATTTAAAATAGCGGGCAGTTTATTGGACAAAATTCGATCGAAATTAAATAAGTACGGAAAAAGTCTTGCAAATTTAGTATTCTCTAATGCAGTGTTTGCCTTCCTTTTTTACTTCACGGCACACTGGCAAATAGGATTTGGTCCGCGACACACTACAATTTTGTAGAAAAAAGTTCTAATGTCCTCTGCACTACTGGATTTTTTTTGAATTTGTTTGAAGAAGCGCCTACACCTGGTAATTTTTCTGATCAACAGGTCTAACTTGTCAGTCAAAAATTTAATTACGTCTTTTTCTTTCGGGGCACACCTGAGACCTCACGGCACACAGTTTGGCAGACACTGATCTAATGCCTTAATAACTTTAAAAACATGAGATTATCGAAAAATCAAGTTTATCCGTCTATTTTTTAATGCGCCAAAAATTAAACATTATAGCAAACGCAGCAGAGTTGATTACTGTTTAAGGTAATAAATAAATTTACTGATTTACACGTAGCCCAAAATGACACTAGTAACTTATTCATTGCTTGATTATTTCATTACCATAATTGCTATAAATAAATAAATCTTAATACTATGATGTTTGATGCATATCGACGCAGGGCCGCCCGCCTTCATTTCAGGTCATAGGCGGACTTGAGCAAAAGCTTTGGCGGGCCAGCAGTTGGGTGAGGGGGCGGGAAAACGCCAGCACAACGTCTCTCGACAGTCGACGACACAAGACGAGATGCGGCGAGTGACAGGTCTCCCCCCGCCGTCGCTAATCGATAGACGCTGGCCCCTGTGACGTCACACGTCCTGAAGGTGGGCGGATGGAGCCGAACCGGGCGGCTGACCCACCTTGGACGACGTGACGGGGCATATTACTTGTAGACAGTGTGCACCTGCTGAGTGCAACGGAACCCAAACTGCATAATAGAAATGCCAGGAAAATGTCACCCGCTTGGCGCAGCAGTAAAAAAGTTTTTATGGGTGCCGTGCACTTAATTTTTTATATCATTTATAATGCATTTCAAAGACTGTTTCAAATCCTACGCATACTTCATTTAATAAGGTTAAGACAACTTACTTTGTGGAATAGGAAAATCATATTCCTGAACAATAATGTTATGATATATTAAAAACACAAACCAAAGCTTTTTGACGATGATTACTTTAAGTCATATTCGTCCCTAATTAAAATCACATAGATTCTTATTAAATTTATTCGACGGCAGCTTATCAACACAAACTAATTTTAATTGAATTGTTTTTCTTTATATTATAAGATTAAGACGATAAAAAAATATTTTTTCAAGTACATAGTCAAAATAGCTTAATTATTTTTGATTGGATTAATAAAGTATGTTGCGAAGGATGCCAGTGTAACAAAAATTCAAATCATTTAGTAAACATTTATAAGTAGATAGAATAATAAATATGCTTACATTTTAGCTTTCTTTCATAGAACGAATTCCGGTCAAAGTTCCTATTTATCTTTAAACGTCTTGTGGTGACTTTTTACAATTTTAAATTTAATCTACCTACGACCATCTTATCAACTTTTTTAACAATTTCCATGATTTAGGTTTTATTTGGGAACACAACAATCAACAGATTTTTTTGTGATTTCTGTTATCAAAATGCAACCATTATAGGGAAAAAAATAAAATATTGCTAGACAATTAAAGAAATAAACTAAACAATTATTTTTTACAGTATTTTAAAATAACTTTGGGAAAATATTGGTGAAGAATCTTTGGAAAACTTGTGAAAATCACACCTTAACATATAAATGTTGTAAATTACTATAAATGAAACAAATTGGCATTTTCATGATTTTGTTAAGCTGATATGTTTATGCTGATAATAAGATGTAATACCTAGTATAAATAATTGTAAAATGTAATTATCGTTTTGTTTTGTTTGCTATTTTCATTTAATGGAAAGACTTTAGTTCGGGGTTTTCAAATAGAATTCTCATTTTCATCAAACACATTTAATGGGCAAACAAAATGTAGGCATATTCAAAACGATTTACCGTCAAGTTCAACAGAATATCGAGAGAAAATTCTGAGGGTGCGGTATGAATTAAGGGTGAAAGATGAGAAGGGGTATGAGAATTATTGAATAGAATGATCGAGATATGCCACTTCGCTCACGTGAGATTTATTTTACAAACATACTTATGTATATCGCCGTTAACGTTTGTTATTTTTTTATTTTATAAGATTTGAATTAGAATGTCTAAAGATATTTCTCAAAGTTTTAAACACGTGTCAAATTTTTTAACACAATTAATGGAAAAAAAGCAAAATTTAATTTATATTGAAAACAAGTTTGATTGAAATTTTCATAATTAAATTATATAAATCCAATATTTTTTGCTTTATATAAAATAATCGATTGTATTGAAGTTTTTCCAAACGTAAGTTTATGAATTTTGCCAAAAAAAATGTTTTTTTTTTGTTTTAGATATATAAACATATGAGCCCTCAAAAGGTAAAGTGAGCCCAACTGTAAAATGGTAAATCTTGTACTTTTAATTACCTCTTTATTGATGTTTTGGTATTTTTATTTTACGGATATAACACTATTGCAATGTGTTTTAAATTCAATTTTACGATACTTTAAGTTTCAAATATTACAACGCTTATAACATTTTTTTTCTCTAATACCACTTGGTTCACTTCACGATTGATTTGAATATTATTTTTAATTGGCAACAAATCTAACGTTTTTGATGGCATCCTCTTTTTTATCGAGCAATGCTTAGGGTCGACGGGTGATCTCAACCCTCCCGAGACAGTCGTTGTGCAGTACTAGTGCTGCCCTCAGACCAATACTTCCACCCCCAAAACATCGCGATGGGGTCTACTTAAAGCACCACGCTTTTATTGCCTTTAAAAATGAAATTATTGTCGGCTAGGCGCGTTTTTAAATTAAAAACAAAACAAATAAATATCCGAAGCTGTTTCGCTTCGTGTTTTCTACACACGATTAAGAAAATACTTCATGTTGTTAAAAGTTTAAATGATATAGCTGAGAATCAAATATCATTATGTTTTTATTTTTCATACATAAAAAGACGAAGCCAGGAAGACGATTCTCGTTTATATAATAATGCGTTATTTTTCATTAAAAATGCATTTTTTATTTTATTCTATTTTTAAGACTATATAATTTTCAAATTTTTTTCATGTTGACTCCGTAGTCGAGTGGTAAACGTTGTTGGCTATAGTTACGGCGCACAAAGAATCAAGCCTTAGTACAAACACTTTTTATAAATTGATTTTTTAATCGATTTATGTTTTTTTTTTCAAAGACATGGATCTTTGTATTGTCTGGAATTCCTTCTCACCCATCTGATATTTAAAACAAGGCTTAAATTTTTACTATTAGTCTTGTTCTAGCCCAATCGATCTATCCTCTAGTCTCTTCGAAAAAGAGAGGTCGAGCAACTAAATAACAAGCACTACTTGTAGAAAAAATGTCTGCTGAGATAAGCTCCATTATAAGTCCACATAATCCACATCAGTAACGGGCATAGTTGAAATATATACATATTTATGTAAATGAAAGATCTATAACAATTATTATTTAAAATATCGACTGAAGGATTGTATTGAAAGCCTAAAAATACCAAAATATAAACCCTGGATCGTGGTTACAAAACTTATAAAATTTTATAAAATTCAATATTTTTTTAGCTGTACTGTTTTTTTTATTTAAAACATTTTTCTTTAAGTAGATAATTAAATATTTAAGAAACATTTTCTATCATAACCATAAAAACTCTAAATACTGCACCATATGATTTGATGTATGTACATAGCTTAAGCTGTATTAACTGTAAGGCCTGGTACAAAGATATTATATTTATAAAAATTTATAAAAGACCCTATTTCAACAACTTTAGTTAAATGCCGTTAGTATTTTCAACTGAAATAAATTATTTGTTTAAATGTATCTTATGACAATTAGTTTTACATAAATTTGATGCCGTGGATCAAACATTTTTAGATTTAACTAATTTAATTATTCAGTGATAAAATTTTACGGAAATTAATTATTATATTCGGTATTTTCAACAATTAATAAAATAAATAAAAAGTTACACAATATTTTGTTGCTTATCATCACCTACGGTATTTGGATTCATAATGATTTTTTCATGATAATAGAAAGCCAAGTATTCCTTACTTGATTTATGAGTCCGCTTTGAAAGCAACGACTCCCATTTATTTACATCAAAATTGAAGATAAGAAAATATTTTTTCTACAAATAAAGCCATTAACTCGAATATATATTATACTGAAAGGAGTGAGCAAAGCCACTTACAACCACCCACCCCTTTCAGGAATTTTTAAATACGGCTACCCCCTTCCCATTCCGTCGGCAGTATCAACCCCCGATGAACCTAGCAATGCCTTCAGCACAGACAGATAAGTACCAGGCGCAGAGGAGAGCGAAGGAGACTCATGAAACCTGTCAGACGTATGATGGACGGCATCACATAAAACTGACGAGTTGACTCCAGCTAGAATGGCTCTGTGGAGCCCACTATATCACTTTTATTACACACCATCTTCATTTTCATATTTCATATTTGCATTTTCTCTTTGGGTTGCGGGTGGAACTGAGCAAAATGTCTCTCAGAGTCGTCTTCAGGGGCGCGCGGGGGGGTTAAGATTCTCCGAAAGTATGGACATATTTTCAGCTTAAAAAAACAACAGTAAGCAGAAGTATCGCACTTCTAACAACTATCAATAAATACTGCAAAATAAAAAGAACTTTTTATTTTGGATATCAGACTAATTCTTTTATTACTGTAGATTCATTCAGTACAACAATCAAATGCGTTTTACTTTAATTAAGTAAGTTAAACAGTTATTTTTCCCATTTTTAACATAAAAATTGTTTTTTATGACCAACAGTTTATATGTTCGATTTCATTTTTTGTAAGCAAAATAACATAATCAAATCATAAAGTTAACAAAGATCCAGGAGGACTCCATCTCGGTGATAGATAATTTCAAGTGGTTGTCAGTGATAAGAGCGGCCTTCAACATACATTACCATCCATACAGACCAGCCAAATTAGTTCTGATTAGTTCCGTGATGACTAAAGACAAAAGATGAATATGTTGAAAACGTCGACTGGCTAATGCAAATTTTATTTAGTCTGAGATAAACCAATTAGTAGATTTTATATTGTCTCGTAAGCTTGTTTTTATAAAATTATATATGGAGGTATATACATCACTAGACTCGAGAGTTCAATACTGAAAATTGAGTCGTCTGGTATCAAAAGCAGAACTATCCCATATATAAACTAGTGCTGTCACATTATTCTGCTGGTTATAGAGTATGGATGAAAATTAAAAAATGTTTCAAAATCAAATAAATGTCATACAAAAACGCAAAAGAAAATGATGCATGGTATCAAAAGCAGAACTGTCCACGACGTTGGAAACAAACGTAGAACAGTTTGGTAAATCAGGATTTCGACCAATCACATAGTTACTTTATGTGATGTCCCATACAAATTTTAAGTTGCACTCATGATGAGCTATGTTTAAAATTGAGTTTATATTGATAAAGCTCAAAAAGCCAACAATACGTTTTTCGTGTTATTCTCGCATCTTCGAAAAATGGATAGTTCTACTTTTGATACTATACGACTCAATTAATATGATGACATCAATACTCGATTTTAAGTCTGTATGTTTTTTAAATTTTTAATAAATATGATTTATTCAAAAACGTTCATTTTCTTTGTGAATCTTTTTTCAATACAAATTTTTATTAAGTAAGTTATCCATATGTATCAAAATAATTATTTTATTTTTCATTATACATGTGTTTATTCCAGAATGATATGTGAAATAAAACGAATTTTATCTTAATTACCTGAATATAACAATATTGTTACACAAGAAGCGAAAAAATTGTTGAAATAAGTGCAAAATGAATACATTTCGGATGAATAAATTGAAAAATATTCTGTGAAACAAAATTATCAATAAACAAAATTAGAAAAAAATTAGCAGCGGGCGCCTTTTTCTTTTTCCTCTCTCATCCGCTGATCCATTCTCGCCCCTCCCTCTCCCGTTATAAATCAACCGGTTTATGGCTAATTAGGCCTTTGTGCTTCGGATGTTTTGGGTGGTGATGTTGCGCGAAGCTCTTTCGGGGGGCCCGGCCTCTCGTGGGGAGGGGTGCGCGGGGGGGTTTATGGGGATCCCCGAGATGATATCGGCCACGGGGGATGGATATTGTTCTAAGCTCCTTGTTTCGAGTGCCATTTCGGATGATAGGAGAACTCACAACTCGGAACTCGGCCCTCGGTTTATCAAACAAAAGAGATTTTTTTCTGCCTCATTGGATATGTGAAATATTTGCGTATTGGGAGTGGCAGATTTATAATATGAAATATATGATTATTGACTGATTAAAAGTACTCAAATTAAAAAAAAATCTTTCTGGACATTCATTTGTCATTGATATAAACAAACTTGTAAAGTATAAACATTATAAAAAACTAAAGGTTGTTCATGTCATACTACACACATTGTTTTGGAATAACTCGACTTTTATTTTTAATTTAAGTTTTCTATGTATTAAAAACAATAATAACTTGTCTGCTATAACTGTGTTTTATTCAGCCGCCTTTTGACAAGTAGTGTGTATGAATTACATATTGGGATAAATAAATACAAGTTAAATTCATAAAAACACACTCTTATACTTTCGGCAAAAAGTCATCGACATGATAAACAATATATGATCTCTAAATTTGTATGTTTGATTGTAGATTTATGAAGAGTAAATAATAAGAAATTATGTTTTTTAAAAAATCAACAAGTTGACAATTTTCTCTATTTAATTTTGTAAGGCATGAAGAAGAATAGTTTAGTTAGAAGAATTTGCTTAATTTTTTTTTTTTTAAAATACAATAAAATTACAAAACTATTCGCGTATCAAAACAAACAAATGTATTTAAAAGTGTGTTTTAAAACGTGCATGTATAAAAAATAGTGTTTATTACAAATATTTGTTTACTTGATTTAGTGGTATGATTAGATTTTTGAAAAGTCCTTAAAATATATATGAAGTAAAAAACATTTAACATAAATTTATTCAAACCAAATTAAAATCATATAATATTTTAGTTGATAATTTATTTCAATTTTCAACTTAAATAGCCAATTTTAAGCATTTCTTTTTATAGAGAGTACACGAGGATTTCGTTTTACACCATTATTTTGATATTACTTAAAAACTTTATTAAATTTACTTAAATAATAATTATATTTTTAATGGTACGCTGTTTTTTCAGTGGATTTCTTAAAAGAAATTAATTTTTCAAATGCCTTTTGAAATTCTGATTGAAAAAATATTATCAAAGTAGGAAAGTGAATTTAAAACAAAAACAGATTTTAACAAAGTAATCCTTTGAGGTTCAAAGGTCACTATTAAATTTAAGCGACGTTTCCTGTGCTTCGAACACTTGTAGAAGAAAGCTGGCAAACAAAAGCTCCGCAATATTTTGTTCTCAACAAAACAATAACTGGAAAGTAGCGGGGCAAATATGTCGTTTGACGCTGAGCAAGAAACGTTCTGATAAAGTACACTGATAATATTTTTTCTATCAAATATATATTTAGGCTATAATATTTATAAACAGTTTATTCGGCTTCTTATTTAAAATGATTGTATCTTACTGTAATCTTTTCCAGATATGAGCTTATATTTAGTAGCAAAAAATAAACAATAGCGGTAAAAAATTATGATAAAAGAATTGGTAACAGTAAAAACATATATTTTTACTGTATGTATTTATATTCAAAACCATTATCTAGGTCGAGGGTGGGGAAACTTTTCATTTCTAAATGCCACATTCATTTATCTGATTCAAGATAAGTCCGCAGTAAAGAAAACGTTGACACCCCCTTCTCTTTTTTTCGACTGTCGAACATATAATGGGTTGATTACGATATTTTTCCAAACGCTTGCGTATAATTTTATAAATATTTTGATCAAGTCAAAAGGCCGCATCAGAGTAGCCAAGTGGCCGCAGGTTTCCACTAAACAGTTAAACTAAAAAAATATTTGAAGCTTATCAATATTTTAGATAAGTTTACTACTAAAAATGTAAACAAATTGTAAAATGATACTGTTAATCTTCAATTTGGTGACGATATATGTTTCTAAAAAATATATTTTAGTGATTATCGCAACAATCGACGGTTGTACAACCAGGCAATGATTTTTAAAACTCAATAAGAAAATTTCTGATTCTTTTTCTACATTCTTGTTGGGACCAGTTAAAAATGCTTACTCGCCGAACTGTACCGGTCGTGATAATTTTTTAAAATCTAAAATACATAAATGACATTTTTGTTTCACTGTGTTTTTTTTTAAACAGAAAATATTACACATCCAATATAATGTTTACCAAGGTATAGTAAAAAATTGAAATACTTTTAACAATTTTAATTTATTCGTGATTGTAAAACATAGTATTTAGTTCAACGAAAAAAAAATATTGCAGTTTCAGCATCTCAACGTCAATACTGTAATAAAATTCTTGTCCAATTAAACATTAACGTGTGCTTTCAATAATTCAATCCCTTAACCATGGGATAGAGTTATAATAAAAGCCTTATTGACTCGGTAGTAGACTGATCTAAAAATCTGGAAACCCAAAAACGTACTGCAAAGAGTACGATCAGATATATATTTTACATTTTCTCGTTCCATTTTTTATTTGTATTCCCTAAAGTTTACTATATTCATGTTGAGTACGGATTATAATCAATTACAACTATACTTCATATTTATTGTATTAGATATTCCTTCATTCATAAAAACGAATTGGTCAACGTTATCAATAACTCACGATATTTCAGTGTAAAAAAACACGGTGTATAAATGATTTTAAAGACCGTGAGACGAGAATACAGGGTGGATAAAGAAATCTGGCAGAAAGGGTCTCCCACACCCTAAGCGCATTATTCCGTACGGCAATATTACACTTGCTAATATGTATCTACTGCTTTGCGTACTTACGTACCTCATTCTAAAATTGCAGACTTCAGCGTTAGTAAGTCTGCCGCCTGCTATCACACCTTCTCTTTTTGATTTTCACAATTACACGTGCCATGGTCGCTGGTGAGGGAACGTGTGTGTATGTGTGATTTTAATGTCTCGGCTCCCGTTGACATACAAAAGGAGTATCCTTTGTTGGTAAATAATTCATTTTTTAATAACACATTTCAGAAAATAGTACCGATAACTAAAGCTGATTTATTTCTCTCAACATATCTATTTTACTAATAAAGTCACCAACGTGTGTTCTTGAAAGATAAACAACCTTTTTCGTGAGCTAAATAACTTTTCACACAAAATCCTTAAGAAATAATAAACTTATCATATTGAGTAATGAAAGGAAATGTTCATTATTCTATTCAACTATTCTAAAAAATCGTCGATCAGTTTATTGCTTTATTCTTACGATCAAATCGTTGCCACAATGGCAATGGCAATGTGGCTGAATATTTAAAGTTACAGATTGATAGATCTGAGTAAACAATAAATGAAAAAATCCGCCTTCAGGATTAATCTTTCACCATTGACATATTATTTTACAACGATAGTTTTAATATCAAAATATACATGTATTTATGTCGATCTGACTCATAGAGTTAAAAATAGAGTTAAATAGAGATAGAGTTAAAAATAAATAGACAAGGATAACTGCCTGCTTTTAACTCAGCATAAATAATAAATATCGATAGATAATAATGCTGCTTTTTTTTAAAATTTACCAAGCTGGCACAGTACATCAATTTAATTATTCAAGACAAAGAATTGAAATCTTAGGATTTATCTAAGTAAATTTTAATTCAAGTCTGTAAAAATATATTAACGAAGAATTATTTTTTTAGTTACGTACATGAAAGTCATTTATCGACATTATTGGTTATTTTCAGTAAAAAAAACACTTAAATATTTCATACATATACATATAAATCATATAAAATGTCTAAAAAAAATTATCAACTGATAGATTTTGAGCGAAAACATTTTTGAAGATAAAATAAATGTTCTGAAATTTGTATTTATCGTTCTGCTTAAAACTTGTATATGCACACACAAAAAAACAGTGTAAAGTTATTGACAATTTTTAAGTTTTCGGTGCTATCTGAATAGAGTAATTAAAAATCGTTTGGGTTTTCCAAAGTCCAAGATTAATTAAATTATCTCCCTCTGTCTTGTAACAGCGAGCAACAGGAATCAACGAGTCTCTGGCCTTTGCTTTCTGATGAACATCGTGTATACTGGCCATAAAAGCTATAAAGAACAAGGGTTTTGCAAAATAAGGGTAGGTGGTGCCAACAGCCAGGACCGACGCTGTATCACCGATATCAAAACTCAATCAGGGCTCTGTAAAATTCGAATTGATTTCTATAAAAACGTTTTTTAAGCGATTGATTTATAATTCTCATTTTTATCATGTTAGCAGCGCAGCGTAAAAGTAATAAACAATGAAATATTATGTATTTTAATTTCTGCTGTTCATTTATTTAAAATGTATTATTCAGACAATTCTGTTACATTTAACTGAAAAATTAAATTACTCTCAATTCAAAACGTATTATAAATTTATGTTAGGTATTTTAGTTTCTGTATGACTTTAAAATAAACATCCACATTTTATATACCTTCATCATTCATTTAAAGTTTACAATTTATCAAAAATGTCGGAAACAAAATATCAACTTCATAATTTCTTTCTATAACGTTGCATTAAACATCTTGTTCATGTTTAAAGATCAATCCTGTGCAGGTCAGTTAGTTTTTTCTATCCAAAATATTATGATATACGATCCTAAAACAGTGGTTGGTTTATACAACGTTATCAACAGAAAAATGTGTATAAACTGTACCGGTTGTTTTTTATTTTAATCAATTATTTAAAAAATGCTTTTATTTATTTATCAACAGTTTGATATAATAATATACCAAATAAATAACAAATTTAAATGTTTTTTTTTATTATTTTGTAAATTAATTCTTTGATAATGAACGCTAACCCGTTATTCAAAGCACATGCATGTTGAAACGGTTTTAAGAAGCACCCCATAGTCAGGAATCTCTGAGTTATGTTTACAGCAAGCTTTTTTAAATAATTCTTATTTAGACTGAGCCAGGGTTTTATAATTATTAATTCGCTGTTTTTGGTTTGATATGAATATTAAATATGATTTTTTTTTTGCCTACGAAGCTGTTAAATATTTAGATACAATCTGAAAATAATGACACTGGCATATTTTTAAACAATATTATCATTTGGATAATGTTTTTATTTTATTTAGAGCATAATTTGAAATTTATTTTTTAAGGCAATAGTATAAATAATTGATAAAATATTCGGCTACAAAAAAATAAAAAAATATTAACCGATTGTCATTTCTTTGATGTTTTATGAAAGATTTTTATAATTATGAATATTTATAATAAAAAATAACGACTTATAAAACACAATGTATAAAACTTTGTACGAGATTATAACACAATAAATAACTGTGGAAATAATTTATATGAACTAGACAAAAATGTCTTTATACCATATAAAATCTGAGAACGATACTTAGCCAGCTTAAGCAAATCATTTTACGGCGTTCACAATTTTGGGCGATTTATATAATAAGTTGTTAAAGCAGGATTGTAAAATAAAAAAAAGCTCGGTCAATCTATACATCCGATAATTATGAAAATATTTTGTGAAATTGATATTAGATATTGGCACATTACGTTGTTATTAGTTTTTATACAACCTTATCTTCAACAAAGCCTAAACAAACTTAGCACCCTGGTAAAGTTCCACTTATCTTTTTTCAGGTCGCACTAAAAAATAGCCATTTCATGAAAGCTCCGCGCGAAAAGGGTAACCGGTCTTAATATTTGTTTTTCAGATGGAAATTATTTTTGAGGGCGCGCAAACAAAGAAGCGGGGAGGAGTGTAGATGCCGAGATTACTCAATATGCTCGGCTTTTTCACTCAGGATTAACATTCCATAACTTGATTCACGCAATGTTCCCACTAGGCTTTCTGTTTTTGTCCATCAGTAAATGTGTATAATATGCAATAATTCATGTTATATTGTGATACTATTTATAATATATGAGATTTATTGTAAAAACGTAGTATATACAAAAAAAAAACAGTTTTTGGCAAACGTCAATAAATAAAAAAACCGTGCGTGATAAGAAAAACAATGAATTTGTATTTCTTTTTTAAATCAATCAAACAAATTCCTTAAAATTCATAATCTGATAAGATTGTTATCGTTATTAAATTAAAATAATAAAAATAAGATATTTTTATGGCTTTTACAATGTAATGAATGCTAATAAACATTAATTTATGAAGAATTCAGTAGTTGTGTGTCAATAATTGTTCTATTCAATAGATATAATATTAGAGTATCGAAATGAGTTTTGGCTTTAAATATTCTGAATATGACGTAGCATTAGCTTTGCTTAAAAGCAAGCATTTAGGAAAAAAAATGGGTTGAACAATATGATCAATAGTATTAAATAATAACTGTAACTTTCATCTTACCGTTAATTGGATCGAAATCATGTATTTTTTTTCCTTGTACATATTGTATGGTTAGTAAGAACCTTTGATTTAAAATGTCTTCTTTGTATTATATGTCTCACACTTTTTTTAAGTGCCATAACAGTATGACTATAACACACGTTATATCATCACTGTACTAGCAGAAGTTCTTAAGTGATAACAATTATTGAAGAATATGATTTTTGGGTATCAATTCTTTGCCAGGAATAACTCATTGTACAAGTTTGGCAAAAAAACTTTTTTTTTATCAGTTAATACTATGAATACAGATTTAAAGGCAGACTTATTTGTCTATTTCTTAATTTATTTGTGTCAGATCAGCGTAAATCCATCCACAGTTTGATTTTATAGTTATTTATGTAACAGACGTATCGAAGCTAGACAGTATATAATAAAAACTTATTTTTTATTTGATATTTACTTAAACGTTCAATACGTTTTTATTTAAAATATACAAATTTCTGCCAGTACTCTGACGATAGATAAATGAATATATTACAGTCAAAAACAATTCATAGTGCAGTGGTTCAATTTAAGTTTACTCAACAACGTTAAACAATAAAATGACAAACTTCTGTAACGAAATATTTCCACCACAATTATTTTTTTTGTTTATAAGATATCATATTATATTTTTTGTTTTAAATTTGCCTCATCTCTTTCAAGTATTCTTTTAGTGGTTTGGGCCAAGCTACGTTCGGTAAAAAATGGTTAGCCTACGAGTTGTTTCTACACGTAGAAAAAGTACATCATCGACAAAACGAAAGAACCTAAGTAAATTCTCGTTAACTTTAGCCATGTAATGAATTCACTGGGTGCGATGATACGCGCTTTAATAAGCTTTTTTGTGATGCTATGTATTATAAAATGTGTTATCTCTGACTATATAGTACGCAAATTATCCAAATAGCCCGCATTTGTTTTGTTAGATAAATTAAAAAATATTTTACCATATCGCGATATTTTTTTAATATTTCGGAAATTGGAATCATCGCAAATTATGAATAATGGTTGTTCACTCGTATTATGTTTAGGGACAGAGATAATAAAAGCATAATACTAGAAAATTATTTAAATTTTGCTAATCGCTGCCTACATGTCTCGCTTTCGGGATTGGATATTATAGGTGGAAAGAGATGGAAACATTACAGACTAGTAAAACACATATTTTCTAAATCAACATATAATTTTATAAAAGTTTCCATACGGAGTATCATAACTTACGCTACGTCTTAATTGGGGAGTCACTGCGAACGCGACTAGAACGCGGCTTAAAGCGAATAAAAATATCAAATAAACTGATCGCGGCGTGCGTTTTGTCACGTGGACACTTTATAGCGGCGGAGACTATTTGATATTTTCGTGCCGCATCGAGTCGCTTTCCATTCGCTTTGATTTCATCCACGCAAGACATACAAAAAAGTTTTTTCTCTCTTCAGGAGAAAGTGGATCTGGTCAGTTTTGAACCCAAACTCCACAATATCTACTTATCGCAAAAACAAATCTTTTTTACATTTTTTTTTTCATTTTTGGTGTTTAATTTTTATTTTTAGAAATTTGCAGTTGAATGTAAGTTTTTATATCTTCTTCAATAAAATAATTTTACTTTTTACAGATATAAAATTATTAGAAAGAATATCATAATAAATATAAATTGTCGTTTAATACTAATCGCCTACGTTCTACGTTCAAGTGCGTATAAATCATACATTTTATATTCGAATTTAACGACTGGATTCATTGATGAGTTTGTATTATCAGAACAATATTTACAGTATTTTATAATTTTATTTGATGTGGGAAATAAAAATATTCCACGTCCAAAATCCGAGACCAAGCATAAATATTTGAGTTATATTTTTTGTTTACTATGTATCTAACACCATAATTGAATAAATTTATATGTATTTCTAAAAATACTCCACTACAAATTTTCATCAGCATTAACGTCAAAGTTCCTATTTAAAATAGCAATTAAAATTTTCATCGACATAATAATTCCGTATATTATTATTATAGATGAATAAATCCGTTTGCAGCGATGCATTTCCACAAATCAAAAATGTGTTCACATTAGTATGGAATAAGTATCGGCGGTGGGTGCACTATGAACAATGAGTTCCTATCAAACATTCCAGCCTCGCGCTAATTATCTTTATTTATGGTTTTACATTAATTCTGTGCATATTTCATCCGAATGCCATACACCAGCCATTATTATTGTTCCACGCCAGAGGAAAACTCATAATGAGGCCGTCATAATACTTTGGACATGGCCTGATGATTTAGAATCGCATATCTATGCACGACACTTGCGCAGAATTACAGCTTTGGCCTTAAATGACGAATAATATTTAAATATAATTTATTGATGATAGGGAAAAAAGTATACTTGCAAGTAAAGTACTTTCTTAAACAAACGTTGCTTTGCGAGTTCCATATTTGAAGGTAAAATTGTAATACTTTTAAAAATACCAAGCCATACGGATCAGAATATTTTACTTAAAGAACACAATAGATTTCTGCTCGAGCTATGTATATCTGTTTGCATAAATATGAATATTTTTTTCCTACCATTTCCGCTCTAAGTTTTGACAAAATGGAATACTATCGAATCAATTTAGTAGAAGATTTTTAACCGAGAAATGGTTTTTATTTACTTCTTTAACTTACGTTTTTCCTTGAGGTTGAGATTATGGGAAACTAGAAAAAAACTATTCTACAAGCTTTACACCCGCGCTTCGTCCCATTTTTAGGATCAAATGTATAGGAGGATTGGAAGACTTTGTAAATATTACAGACGCAAGTCTATGAAATTATTAATTACACTGATATTTGATCTTGCAGACACCACTGAATAAAACAATATTTATTTATACATATGAATACATTTATAGTAATAAATAATCAATCTTCCAGGTAAAATTTTTTCTTAATTATTTATTTAAATTTTAAACATTTCAATTCAGTTTATGAAGTTAAATTAATTCATATTTATACTTGAAACGTAAAATTAGGCCGCAATTTGCAATGTTAATAGTTGCATAAAAGTACTAAGGCGCGTTAGAGTCAAAGTTCTTCGAGTCTACATCATCGCTGATGTTTTGGTATTTTTTTTCCTTTACCATCGTTGTAACGGAAGGACGTGATCGCTACAGAGTGAAGCCAGTTCACGAGGACACCATATGCTCAGACACATACATATACACATAGAGTACACAAGAAAGTCAGCCAAAGAGAGCAGGATTGATTTCGAGTGATATTTCGGGTAATTTACGCTATATGTGTATTTCACTTATTGAAAATTGATGTATATTTTGCAATCTCCCATGATCTCATAATTAAACAAAGTCAATATGTTTTTCATCGTTTATATAGATCCTTAAAAGATTTGAGTTCAGTTTGTCAAGAACTAATAATTATACAAAGTCAATATGTTTTTCATCGTTTATGTAGATCCTTAAAAGATTTGAGTCCAGTTTGTCAAGAACTATTAATAAATAAATATATTTAATTTAATATAATATTTATATTTTCATCACAATAATCGGCAGCATTTTTTAATTTAATTTATTATTGTTATTCAAAAAAATGTAAGCATGCAAGATTGATTGCAAGTGATACTTTTGCTATTCGACGCTGATATATTTCACTTATTGAAAATTGATGTCTATTTTGCAATTTTGTCATGATCACTTATCAAACATAGTCAACAAACACATTTATGGATTTACCGATGAAGTCGACACAAATGTATGACAATTTATAACGCTTCGCATTGTTGCCTGAGCCAACCGATGGCCAAGTGGCAACTATATACTGTTAAATTCAAAAACATTTTAGCGTACAATTTTATTATATGAAATATTATTTTATTATCTGGAATAACTCAAAGCGCCGGATACATAATATAATTCAGTCACATTACAGATAAATACTTAAAATAACTGTAAAAAATATACTTAATTAATTACACAATACAATGTGTGAATGAAAAGACTTTTTAACGCATATTTAAAATATCAATAAATAATAAAAAAAATATTTTACTTACAAAAAGTACATCGATAAAATCAAATCACCAAATATAGTTTTTATCTTCAGTCGAGTTGAATTAAACAAATCATTCGTTTAATTTTAGATTGAAAACAACTGATGCTTTATGTCTTAACTTTGTAAGCCGTTAGTTATGTTTGAGCATATTTAAATTTGTGTCGTCGAGCGGTCAGCGTCATTGGCGTCGATAACGGAGGCCACGGCTTCGAACCGCAATACGGACAGTTTTATAAATTAATTTTTCAATCGATTCATTAGTTGTTTTTTGAAGGCATCGACGTATGTATGTGGTATATATTTCCCCTGTCCTATCTTAAAAACAGAACGACTGACTCACCACTAGTTCTGTTCTAGTCTCATCCTTCTACTCCTACTCGTTTTGAAAAAAAGAAAAGTTGAGCAACTCGGTAACAATTAATTATTCTAGAAACACTTATTTTGAGATAAACTCCATTAGGAGTTTATTTGCTCCACATTAAAAGTGGACATGGTAAATATAAATCGACGTTCATTTGTATATTTTTTTGTATATAGTATAATCTGTCATAAATAAATATATATTTTTAATAGTATACAACGGACAGTAAATAATTACGCTTTGAATTATAATCCAGTTGATTGGAAGTTAAGTTTTGTCAAATTAATATTGTATTCATACCATTTATTTTTCATTTTTCTCACTTATAATTAGTATTCAAGCAATACCTTTATTTAACTTTTATAGAATTATCGTACATTATCTTTAACATTACAGAGTACAAGCTTTACGTACTCGAATAAAATATTACAGTCTTAAATTCATAAATTTTATATCCAAAGTAAATGCAACGTCAAAGTAAAATAAAGTGAAATCAAGTGAAGACATCATTTTTAAAAAATAATTAATAAAACGTCGGAAAAAGGGATCGCGTCAAAGAAATCATAATACTCACCGATTACCATTGAACGCAGCGGTCGATTTGCACACTCGGGAAATAATTGCATCACAAAAAGGCTACAAATGGATATTTAAAATTTATAGCCTATAAATCAGTGCATGGCTTTTCAGTGCAAGCTAATCATTTTCAAATTGTGCCATCACAACGTCGTGAATCAGCGATCACGCGATGCGTAAACAATTTTCAAACGCGACGTGTTTTATGCGGGGATTTCCCGATTTTATGGCCGGAGCTTTCAAATTTTCGTATGAAAAGCTATCACCAGTGTACCGTTGTTGTCGATCAATTATATCACTGAAGACCATTGGTTGATTTGTTCATTTGAATGATTCAATGTTTCGTATATAAAACATAATAAAAATCTGTCCCACAGACTCGAGACAACACTGTATAGCGTTTGTACTAGGTTACACAACAAACAAAGTGTTTGATTAAAAAAACACAATCAGTTGATAATACTCCTCATGATTCATCTCGTCATCGTTAACCGGTTCTGATTTTGCTAAATAATAGTGGAAATAGTCACAAAGGAATATTGGTTTTTTTTTAATATAATGCCTTTCCACTAAGTATTGACAGTAAAAACGCTAAAAGTGTTTGACGTTTGATATCTTTTTAAAGGCATAAACCGCATCAAACATAAGATGTTTTCGTTCAGTGATATTTATTGATGAGTCTTTGAGGGAAAAAAAGATTTTAACGTACAGTAAAAAAGATTGTCATTGTAGATTAAATTACGTATTCCTTATGTGTTGAATAAACCTTATGTTGATAAATATTTTTACAGAATAATAGAAGATGAACAATTATTGCAATCTGTAGAAAATTAAGAGTTGCCTAAAATGATAACTTATGTTCCGTTCTTATAATTCAATAAATATTTTCTTTCATACGTTTTATGATTTTTACATGATCCAATAATATGGAATGTGACATCTGGCAAGAAGATCTGTATATTTTTAGCAGTGTTTAATTTTTTGAATCTAAAGCGCAATTCTTAATAAGATTACTACGTATGAACAATATAATATTTGTAATATAACTTCAGAGACTACCATGATATAGTCGCGATTATGAGCATACCGGAGCAAAATAAAAACAGTCGGACGTGTCCAGGCTTTAGTGCCATTGTAGAAATGCGAATGTAAAGGCGGGTAGGAGAGCGGCGAAGAGAGCGGCTGCCGGAAGGAAGGCAGCAGTAAATAAGTCTTGTCCCGGAGTCACCAATTCTACGGACCGTCTACGGGAATCTCGCAAAAATTATAATGCGTTCACGAATTATTGACACTTTTCATTTACTTGAGCGTGCAATTTAAACCAGTAATGTGGATTTGACAAAAACTGGCCGATCACATAGTTTGTTACACAGTAAATTGTAAAGTGAATCATCTTCATTATTTTAGATTTAGTTATTGTTGTAATATTTACATTTTGAAATAAAATATTTTTGAGCTTTTCCTTCGAGAGAACATTTTTTTATTGGCAAAACTTAATTGGATGGATAGGGTTGTCACAGAACTTGTGAGTGTTGTATGTCAACGACTGGCGTAGGACAGCGAAGAATTTAGTAGAATGGAGGAAGTTGAGCGAGGTGACCAAGGTTCACTCCGAACCAAGCGCCGAATCTACGTAGCACCAAGAAGAAAAAGACAGAAACATTTTATTTGACAAAATATCTTAATCGAGTTGATGATTATTGAAATTGTTCCTCAAAAAATCCTACAAGTTTACCCAGCAAACTATGCATTTAATATATATCAAACATTATTACTGGCGCATATTGCTTGCGCTATAGAAATTGGCTGAGAAATCAGTGACTATTTTTAATGTAGCGAATGTTAGAGGGTTAACCAACTTGTTGTCAGTGTCTCCTCTATTATATTAAATTTTATATTAACCTTTGAAAACTAATGTTGATTAAATATTTATTGAAGAAACTCTTTTGTCAAAAATATACAGTTGTAATTAAGGAAAATTTAAAATATTTACCGAACACAATCCCCATCCAATTTTTCGTATAACGCGTTTTGATGTGATATAATTAATAAATAAGTAGATTTTATTAAGAAATAACAGCGTCTACTTATAGCTTACTTGAAATGATTCAAATTTTTTACCCGTTCCTTATAAACATTAATTATACTTAAGTATTCATGATGGTTTCCACGCTTTGTACTTTATTTAAAAATCATTTTTGAATTTTATGAAAGTTATTGATTAATTTGACTTGTAAATATATTTTTAAATAAGATGTCAATTTCCCCAAGGCTACGAACGCACTTTAATTCATCGTATTACAGAAAGATTTTCATGCTTCAGAAATCATATGAGATACTTTAGCTTGCATTGCTAATATGCACTTTTAAATAAATAATATTTAATTTTTACTGTCATTATTATTAGACAGAACTATTTTTTTCCTTTCTTATACATATATGTAGCTCAATACACTTACTTTACTTACTTAATTTGTAGTACTAATTGATACTATGCATCCTGATCGCAGCTTTTTTATAATTGTTTATTTAATAGCAATTGTATATCCATCCATACATATAAACATACTTTAAAATTTTAATAATCTAAAAGTTATACTTATCTTATTTTTAACCTTTAAGCTGCCGTAGATAATTAATAGTAACTATCTAGCACGCCAGCTTTAATTTTCAACCATTAATTTAATTAGTTATTGGCGTGATAACTTGTCTCTGACATGTTGAGCACGAAAAAAATTTCGAGATTTCTCGTCTGTTTCAGCCATCAATTTAAACAGATTCGTCGCATCACGTTTCATTTTTATACTTAAAATTAAGCACTTAAAATAAATTGTTTTTTTCAGTTGTATTTCTTTTGTTACAATTAACAATGTGTAAGATGTGTATATTAATAGTAGCATTCATAAACTATATTAAGGTACAGTCCCGCTATCACGGTTCATTTTTTTTCATTTCCTAGCAAAAAATATTATTTATTAATACATACACACAATTATAAATAGAATTCAGAGGCTGTAACACTTTTTTACAATTCAACCTAACCTAACATATTTGAGTCAGTTTTGGACACAATACCTCAACCTTGGTAATCTAATTTATATATTTTACGTAAGGTTAGAATGTTTTTATTTTTTTGAATGCCTCCAGATAACGTTGTATTTATCTCTTTATTTACTATGCATTCTATTTTGAATCGCGATAACAGGAGAGTACCCATAATTATAAGAAATTGTTTAAATTGCTATTTGATCACTAGTATCAAATATACTTGATCACGCAAACAATAACTAAAGTAAAATTTTATGCTTTGTTTCTTAATTTTTTTCTACCAATAAAGAGTATCGACAAGCAAGCCAGTCAAGTGTAAATCAAGTAAGCTCGTCTGCGCTTAAAAAAAGCTTCTCGGAATCTGTCTCGCAGCGTTGAAGTGTCGAGTCCCGAGACCCGCTCTATTCGCGAGCAATAAATCCACGGTCCGGGTTTTGGGTCCCCTCTAAGAATATATACTGCAGTCGGCCGGATGTTCTCCCTAGAACAAATAGTGCAAAACACGTTACTCCTTGTACTAACTTAGTACAATCTGAGTGGCGTCCATTACTTTTTCTAGAAGAGCTTAAACATCCACATAAATTTCAATTTACAATAATAAATCGATAAAATAGTAAAACGCTAGTTTTAAGTGCTATAATAAAGCCTAAAATAAACGTTTCAACATGACCGACGTCAGATTTGCTTCTTTGACATGATTTAAGAGTTATTGATTGAATTGGCATTTGCTTGGTAGAACTTCATTGTAATACGGTAAAAAATATCAAAGTTTTTTGTTAGTTAAAACCTTTTAAAGTCAGTTTACAACTATTTCGGCTTATGCCATCATCAGAACTATCAGAATAATGAAAATATGATCTGTAAAGGCACTTATTAATGTAAAATAAAATATAGAACGATGCAAATAAAACAGCAAGTCAGAGGTCGTTTATAAACGTTTTTAACTGTTTTTTTTTACATAAAAACATTAGTAGGTATGTATAATCAAATTCACGCTATAAATATAAAAAAGATAGTTTTGGACAATCATTTAATTTTAATATTATAATCCCATAAAATTAGCGAAATATTTGTAAAAAAATGAAAACAAGACAAACAAAAGAATTAAGTTACTAATATTTGTAATCCATTACGAGTCGAAAATATTGATCTCCTGTATTTAACAAGATTATGGAAAATCATTAGCATACTAAATTGTAGATAGTAGATGTTTTATACGTGTGATAATTTTTGTAAAAATGATAACATACTGGACAGAAAAAATGTCCCCCTGAGTCATCTTTTGTCATGTCACTGGTATGTGCTGCCGATTAAATGGTACAACTCTCGCCGTCACTATAAATAAATACAATTGCTTTATCGCCCGGAATGGACTTGGCGAATCTTAAATAATTATTATCTCCCGTTCATTCAGTCTGTTCATGTTCCGGTGTCTTTTCATTCTGCAAAGAATCCAAAGAAGACGTACATAGTTTTATTTGTCATCCTATGCGCAGTACAGCGCCATGAATTTATGTTCTTACAAATTACATTTCTTTAAAATTCTTAATAAAGCTGAAAGTTTCTCGCTACAATTTCGATACAAAGTAAAACCTCGATAAATTTCTAGTTATATAACACTTGTATTTGCGTACAACGTGGCAGACATGTAAATCAAAAACAACCAATGAAATCAATGGAGTCACCTATTTCCAAAATTTACCTTTTCCATTTTCATAACTAAAAAAATAGCCATATTTCAGTAAATCAAATTAAAATAGATAATATATTCTTTAATTTGATTGATTCAAGAAAGCGTGGCTTTTTTCAATACAACGATTCCCTACACGTTTTTTTTTATGTATGCCAAAAAAAATTAAAACGGACAAGGTAAATTTTGGAAATGGTGACTCAATTCTTATGTTAAAATGTATTAATATATAAAATACTATCTCATATATCTTAAATAGCTTGGCTCAAAGACAAAAGACTGTGAAGCTGGTGGATGGGTTTCACAGAACATGTGAGTGCTAGAAGGCAGCGACTGGCGTAGAAATCTGGAGCATCATTGATTGATTAAGACAGGCAAGGTTTACCCAGGACTGAATTGCCAAGAAGAAGAAGTGGTTTGACACATCGCGAGCTAATAACTAGTAAAAAAATAAAATAAAACAAAATTATTAAAGGATAATTGACCATCACATAAAACTGTGTGATTAGTACTAAAATATATGCACTTATATAAACGAGACTGAGTTGAAAGGTATTATACTGTTTGTACACTAATAATGAAATTAAAACAATGACAATACGCGTATTATGAGGATACAGTGAATAATTACCAATTATACTGTGTCGAAAAATCTCGAAGGAATCGCCGGAAAAAATAACAACCAACTGGTAACGTAAGCAACGCGTTACCAGAGTGACAAACATAGATAATTGTTTTTTTTTTTTTGTGAAGAGCGATTCATAGAAAAACTTAAAGGTTGCCGGAGCAAATCCGGGAGTATGCATATTTATTATTATAAGTGATGACAAAACGTTCTATAAATATAATGCTCTTTCGCCAAAATACAGTAAAAACTCTAACGAAGTACGATACAGTTATGGTAATATTATAATATATCGAGCATGTATCTAGGTGGTCAAAACTATTGTTTTTCAAATATTCAGTTGCTACTATGTACTCGTCTTCTGATTCTAATATTCTTTCTTTACCCTCTTCAAAGAGAATACGCTGAGTGACTGACTTACTCCCAGTTATAATGACAATGATATCTGTTTATATGCAGTATTATTATTATCTTTACCTAGAGCGAACATAATAAAAAAATATATAAACACCAGGGGGAAGCTACAATTAATTCTACAGTATACTTATAATAGGCAAAAATCAAGTAGATGACTCACATTGTATTGGTTTTAATATCAGAAAATGTTGTATTGTACTATATTAGGCATAGATTATATATAAGAGTGTTTATTAGATTAATTTTAATTGATTTTAAAAATAATGATCTATTGCAAATGATTACAATGAAACTCTAGTTAAAGGTTCCTAGGAAAGTTTTTAAAATAAACAGAAGACATCACTATCATTTTGCCTTCCGGCAGGTAATTTTACCTATTATTCACAGTAGCCGAAAGGGCTACCATTAATACTGGAATCTGTTATATGATAATTGGGCCCATTAGAGGTTAAGTGAGCCAAGTGGTATTTTAGAAAAAAAGATTAGATTCATTGTAATATTTATTCTTCACGTCTTAGAGTATCGTAAAAAATAATTAACCTCAGTTAATACACATTTAAATAGTGTTACCTTCGTAAAATAAAAATATGCAATCCACCAAAACACCAATTGAAGACGTGATTGTACTTAAAAGTCCAAGAAAAAGTTTTACCATTTTACTAGTTGGCTTACTACACCTCTCGTGGTCTCGTATAGTACTTAGTAAGTTTTTCAAATTCATTTAACTTATTATTGAAAACACAAACGATGCAATACATATATGTATATACGTACGAAGTCAGTGAATTTTCAATAAAAGGTTTTAAAATTAGCTGTGCTTGAACATTTGATTAGGTTAAATATAAGGCTTAAACTGCATAATAAAGGCTATGTATAAAAAAGATATGCACATCGAATCAACAGCCGGGGCACGCTAAAACTGATGCAGCTGTCTGATCACATACCAATCATCTGCAAAACATCGTGTTCTGTAACTTTTTTGTATTGATTGCTTGATTCATATTATTGAACTTTGTTTCACTTAAGTCCTTTAATAAAATTCAACGTTAGTATTATATTTATGCATCTGCAATTTGCGCTAAAAACAGTCACTTTTAGTTTTTTTATATACCAAATTCCGCAAATTCATGAAACACTTACTACCTTCTGCTGAATGTTCTGTGTAAATAAAGAAAACATAATGCTTTTATCAAAAGCTCGCTTTTGTCTTTTAGAGAAGCAGCTGAAACTGAACATTTAGCCGGCGTTCGTCTCATCTCCGCATTCGCTGGCACATCGTAAATCCAGCTTCCGTCAGTTGGACGCTGGATGCTGTGCTGCATCACGCACCATCTTGCGGCGGCAAATGCACTTCCTGTTGGCCGTACACTAGCGGCTGACAGGTGATTTACCTGCGCCTGTTAACATGCAAATCAAATGGCATTCGTGATTAATCTCGCTAATTCACGGCGAGTTGTGATGAGCGTCGCTCGTACACTAAAATCTGCATAGTGTTATTATCATTTGCTTATTTTTTATTTTTATATTATAATTTCATACAGTTTTTTTTCTTTAAACTAACTTCGTACCAACCAAATTAGCTTTTGTGTGAAAATGCTTCTCAAAGAAGCGGAACATGTCTCACCATTATTGGCAGAGTTATTATGTTTTCCCTTTACTTTATTTTTGAGCTTGAAGTAAAAAATATAGTCTTTTACCTTTAAAGGAGTGAATAGATCTATACTGACTTTACTTTATTTTACTGGCTTTTCTTAACTTAACAATTATGTGACTTTTTTCGAATGAATATGTGTAATTGATACTTAAAGCATATTTATATAAAGTATATATGCTCACATACATACACTACTGTGTTGAGTTAAAAGTACGTCTGTACACATACATTTAGAGAAAAATGGTCTAACTCGAAATCACTCCTCTAGAGGTTAATCAACTTATAAATACATTTTTCCTGTTTACTGTAAAATATGAATAACTACGAAAATAGGGAAAAATTAAGAAATTAATTATTTGGCACTAAGAATACATAGATGCTTAAGACAAAGATCACCAAGAAAATGTAAAAAAATAGCCTTTCTATTTTTCTAGCAATATATTAATTATAAAACTGTTTAAATATTGATTACTATTTTTTTTTCTTATATCAAAAAAGGTGTATTTCTAAAGAACTATTTTTCTTACTGACTAGTTTTTCGTTAATTGAAAAAAAACATTGTGTAGCCTAAGGAGGATTTTTTAAAGTAAAAATTGGCATTCATTTCTTTGGTTAAAATGTAACCTAAAAAAGAACACAAAAACACATTTAAGGGTATGTGACGAAAACTAAAAATTCAATACAGCGGCATCTAGTGTTAATAAAAATTGATAAATTTTTTGTAGTAATAAAAGAACAAATGAACTTTTATGTTCGCAAAAAAACAAACTTGAGAATATGTCTGCGGACATACAATGATATAATTTCGCTAAATGAATGTAACAATTTATTAACAAGCTAAATTTATTTTTTCCTTTGTACAATATTATGTTGATTGAATATCATCAAAAATCCTTATTTATTTTGAAAAATATTGTATATTTTAGTAGGCCTTTTTAATAAATAAACCACACGTCATTTAAATAATGATATTTCATAAAATTAAATAATTTAAAAAACATTATTTTTTCTCGCCATTCAAAGCACGCTACTACCATCTAGCGGACAGACTTCAAACTAAAAACTCTAGAAATCGGCACAAACGTAGAAATGTGTTTGCAATTTTACTAATAATTTTTAATAATATTCTGTCTGTAAACTAATCACATACTTAAAAATGTGATCATTAATTTAAAAAAATATTTCAATCTTATCTTATTGATAAAAGGATATGTTTTTTTTCTTGCGGTGATAAATTCAGTAATATATATAGTGTGACAATAATTTTGATTGTTTTCGTCAGCAAAACAAAACCGTTTTTGATAAAAGTGTTATTCTGTGCAATGAACTGTGCAATGAACTGTTTAAATTTCAACGGTAGTGTGTTTTCAATTTACCGATTGACGATATTGGTACCAACCAAAGCAGCCAAAGAATTGTTAAAACTAAATTGGGTTTCTTACTTTTATCATTCATATTGCCAGTAGTACGCATATTAAATAAGTGAAACCTGATCTTAGTATACTGTAATAATTAAGTGATTTTCAATAAAGATATGTTTTATAATATTTTACGGAGTGTTTATAATTTCAAAAGTAATAACGATATATGACAATTGAAAATATTAAATCGCTTTGCAACACATTTATGTTCCACAGTTATTATTTTTTAAATAAATCCACTCATATAATCAAATATACTCAATCGATACGTTTTTTTCTCAAACTATTTTCGGATGAAAATTGCCGTATGCAATCTAGGTACATTATTTCGATTCATAGATTCGCAAACCTTCAGCGCTATTTTTTTTCTTGCACTATATTTTATATCATAAAGCTATGTATGCTTTAAGGTAATAAATCTTCAATGTTTTGATATAGATCCTCCTATTATACACCATTAACGGTTAGTAATAAACCAACCGCAAACTGCAACTATACTAAAACGTTATATTAATTAATACAACATATTACTATCGGCCGCGCACAAGTTTTGGCACTTTGAATTATGATTTGGCAGGGCAGTGCTGCAAGCTGCTAGCCTCGGAAGACCTATTGGACGAGCAATGAGCCGATCCAAAATTATTAACATCCCGCAATAAGACCATTCCTTAATATGCCCCGGCTCTACAACTTAACATGTAAATATCTGGAAGATAATTTCTAATTTAAATGTTTTTTTCAATGTTTTGGTAAATATATTCCTATTAATGTCTTATAAGACTCAATCGCAATACTTCCCGTGGTACGTACATAACTCGCTGCTTCGTAGATACTTTAAAATACCTACTATCCGCGAGCTTATTCGTGAAATCTCTCAAAGGTTTCACAGCGAGGTAGAAAAACATTATAACCTAAAGATCTTCACAACCGTGACGAGATAACGCCTAAACCGTTTTAGACCGAAAGCAGTTCTGCTAGACAACCAATCATAGATTTTATTTTTCGTCTGAGTCAAATAAAACGTATAAATACGACTCATAGCAACATGAAAATGACTTTCTTTGATTGACTTATTTGTGTATTTTTATGTAGTGTATGCGCATGTGTGTAACATGTATGGATATAGTATGTGGAGAGGTATGTATTACATGATTTGCAAACTAATGCATATGCCCCCCCCCCCCCGTGAGCTGGCTTCACTAAGGATTGTTCAGCTCTGTAGCAATCACGCCTTTCCGTTTGCAACGATGGTAAAGGAATGCAAATGACTAAAACATTAGCGATGAAGGAGACTCGAAGAACTTAGACGCCCTAGAACTTAAACCTCCATAAATTTGATATCCACACAAAAACGATTTATGAATTTGTATTTGAAGACGTACATTTATACTTGTTATTTGTCTTATTGTTTGAGTTAATTAAGCCATCAATATGAATGGCTTTTGCTCTTTTGGCTCTTGAATGGCTTTACCTCTGCAGGTTTTTTTCTTTTTGCTCAGTTGCTCAAAATTTTGCTTGACAGTTGATATAACTGAGAAAGAATTATTGATTAGCTTCTTGCTCTTCCAACGCCTCGTTTCAAGGATTGCCCTTTTATCGATGTTTGCTCCTAATGTGGAGCACATGACCTCCTAATTGAAGTATCTCAAATGAATTTTGTATACGAGAACTGTTTGTTACTCAGTCACTCAACTTCTTTTTTTCCAAAAAAATAGTAGGGATAAAAAGACACGGCTAGACAGAAGTAGTGGTTAGCCAATCACTCCCAGTTATTACAGGATCTGAAAGGGTGAGAGGGAATTTTTAGACATCACAAACACCTCTGCCTTCTAAAAGAAATCTAAAAGTTGCTGTTCGTACTGGGACTCAAGCCCGTGAGATCCGGTACGAAAGCCCACAACGCTAACCGCTGCGCCAGATGACCCAACATGGGTTGTGTATGTAAGAGGAAATTTGAGACATCCCATAAATCTGTTATTTTGAACGTTAATCCACTAATTGGTTAAAAAAACAATTGTACTACTCATTGCATTTGAAAGCACCCACACGACAAAACTTAGTATATTTAATATTTTTCAGAATGACAATGCAATATTCGTAGTTGTACATCAGAAAAGTTTCCACAGAATAAGCTACCAGTTTGCAGTGGTGGCCATGTAAGAAGGGGCTATTAAGGGGTGTTTAACGAACTTGGAACGTACATAACATGCAAACACGTCCACACAAGTGTGTCCTAGCCACCTTCATTGACACCCTCCATTCCCTCCCACGAAAACTACACCACTGCATTACGTCTTTCTCTCAATTTCAAAAATTGCTCGCGAAATTGTGATATTTCGTTTTTTTTTTTTAATAACTTTTGAGGTCTTCACTGTAAATATTTGGTGGAAAGACCTTTATTTTTTGATGTGATTGTAAAGTAATACACATTATTTGTAAGACATATTAAAAAAAAATTACCGACAATTTTAAGTGTCAATTATTTATATTTTGCATTCATGTAAATTCTTTTCATATTTATATCACCAATTGTTTGTAGCACTTTTATATGTAACATCCTTGTTTTAAAATTAAAAAAAATAATTCTACATCCATATATGTTATTTCATCAGCTGAAAATGCTCGTCATAGGCGAAATCAGTCGTGATACTAGTAAATAAGTCTAGAATAAGTACAAAAGAGTTTTTTTTTTAATTTCAGAAGAAAACAAAGTATATTTTTAAGAGCTAAATACCGTTAATGCAATTCGTATGTTCTTCCAGTCGCTTTTTACACACAGCACTTGTTGACCAAGGCGTAAGAGTTTTCGCATTATTAGTTGTGAAAATCAATTCGTACGGGCAATACTCGGAGATAACTAATAGGAAAGCGTTGATTTTTTTACAATCAGTGAACAGACACACCAGCCACTAGTCATAGTTAACAGACGCATGACGTGGCTGGGGCACGTCTTGGGAATGTCGCATGAGAGTACGATTCGTGCATTTGATTCCGTTTTATTACCACGCACTAGATAATCTCATCGTGGTCGTTAACGATTCCTTGTTACTGCAGAGTGTCGTAGCAAGTGTGAGTAGGAGTGTCGTAGGGTTGTAGAGATAGTCACTTTTTGATGATATACTTTTTTAATTAAAATTGTTTATAAAAGTACACAATAAAAAATGTTTTGTCTACAGAATCAATGCAAGCTATATTCCCTTCACCATCACCTTCACCTTCGGTCATCCTGTGCGGAAAAACCCCTCGTTTCGCCACCGTTGCTGCACCTTTAATCTGCATACTAAATATCGACCATTGGAGCGTTTCGATGAATGTTGCTAGACTTTTTTTGCAATATGCTTTACTTTGGAGCAAATGGAGGAAAAATAATATTTTTTGGAACATATTATATAAGTTCCAGCATAGGTCTCACTCTTTTATAAAGTTTTAATTCAATTTGGGATTCGATCCTGTACGCCACATATTAAACATGATTTAGAAGTAAATATTCGAGCCCCACACGTATGACACGATTGAAACTACTGTTGTTTCAATAAGTTTATATCATATGTTATATAACTCTTATAAAAACGCTAATATTAAAAATACAAAGACACTTTTATCAAGCATGGCGACGAGTTAAATTATTATTCAATACTCCATTATTTTATATTTCTCAGAATAAACTGAACCATAAAGAATACTTTTTTATCTACTTTTTTATCCATCAAAAATTGTAAAAAAATCAATATTTGTTGTAGTTTTTTTTAAATATAATGAAAAAAATATCAGCCAATGAATAAGTTGGCTTTCGCTTTTTTGACATGTATCTTAAATCACATTTAAATAGTTGTCTTATACAATATTCGATGTATATGTATGATATATTGATTCTTAAAAAAACTATACAGCAAAGATAAATAAAATTCTTTGTAACTGAAATGATAAAACTTGAGAAGCAACATTAATCGTCAACTTTATTTGCAGCTACAATAAAAATCCATTACACATTGTACGAACACTTTCTCCAAAACTACTATCATATATTATTGACAATCAGGAGGCCATAAGATAGCCCAAGTATATATCCTGTGCAAGAAACCCACTACTATTTATTATGCCCCAGTAATCCTTTCACATCGGCGAGTCCTATTCCGTTTAGAGAGACAGCGTGTCCAGGGTATCTAATGTAACTTCTGTCCGCAATAATGTTATTTATCCACCAGAAGATATAAATCCCTTAAACATACGAGTTACCCGTGATAAGTACACCCATACCTTACTACCTAAACTGTCGTGTAAGTATCAGGAGAGTAGGATACACACGGAGGTATTTTGCGACCAAGTCTGAGCTCTCGAATAGCTGTCCGCCATAAACTCCCAACTCTATTATCGTTTTCTGCGTTCTTATTACCTGACCGACTATATCTCTTTTGTATTTATATCTGTTTGTAGCGTGTATACCTCTTTATGTTAATGTTAGCTATACGTGTGTGGAAGTCTTATGCATCTACCTGCATTTACCTATCGTGATACGAACCTGTCTTGGAGAGTGTGCGTCGAAATTTCAAAATAATATTTTGCTTGATAAATATATTTTATATAAATTGTCTTCGTCACACACACACTGCCAACTTACGCATACGCAGGTAGAGAGAGCCATTTAATTGTCCATCTATTTTCCTGATTCATAGCTGTAAAAGACTGCTACGACTAATCAAAATTCATTAATAGTATACAGGTGATAAATTTCTCAACTCACTCATAATCCTCTTTAAAATTAAATCATTATACTGTTTTGATTCTTGTCAACTAACCTGTTACATTTTTGGCCGGTGTATATGATCAACGGATCGCCCTGGCATGCACTCGATGTGTATATGTTATATGCATCTTTTGCGCTTATTTTTGACCCACCACTTTCGCACTACGGTAGTTTCTAGATACTTTGATTGACACTCTGAATTTGAATCTAAAACATGAATTATATGTTTAGTGACGGTTACTATCAGATATAAAATTTATTTTTTGGAGTGTTTGCAATTATAGAGGCAGCCAGAGTAAATAATTTAATTACTATTAACTTAAAATCTCTCAGTATATTTTTATTTTTGAATGACAGATCATTGTTCACAAATTACACTCGCGCAAGTGTGAAATAAATACATACAGACGTATTGTATTTTTTTACAGCGGCCAACAGTGTGACAGCTTACTTAACAAGTACCATTTTTTATTATCATTAACAGTAGGAAACAGATAATGGTTTAAAAAATCGTATTGTTTGTTCCTTATGAGAATATGGACTCATAATGAAGTTTAGCTCAACTGAAGTTTTTTTACGAGAATGCTTCTTATTTACTTACTCTAACTCTTTTTTTTCAAAGACAGTGTGGATAGATGGATATGACTCAGGCAAGTCAAATGTGTTTCTAATAACTCCCTTTTAGCTTTTTTTTAAATTGCATCAATCTGAGGGAATTCGGACATCACAGGAAGTTATCTATGTGCACCGTAACTGAATTCAGCTGATCACTTGATGAAAGGCCACACTAAAAACAAAGAATTTATTACATAAATTTATTAAATTGTTTGTTTGCTTAAATTTAATTGTTAGTTCGGTATTTTTTTGAATTAGCAACAAATGTTTTGATTCTTTTATTTAATAAATAATATAAAATATGTTGTGTTGTTGTCAGCGCAGAAGTGAATGAACACTGTGATACTCGGGAATCGCAGCTATTACGGTCCCTCAATCGTTACTTATGGATATCGGGGCTCCGGAGGCATTGTCCGATACCCGCGAGACGTAAGGGCAATATTGTATCGCAACAAATGGGACAGTGGGATGCTAGCGTCCAGGCAGAAACAGAATCGGGGGAGGGTCCTCCCGGACGGACCGGCCCGTCCGGGGATATTTATAATAATTTGGGATCTTCGTTACACGGAAGTTTTGCCGGAATTGCTTGCGTAAAGAATTGTATTAGATACGCGGTCGTCGTTATTGAAAAATACTATTTCTCGTTCTTGCCGGTAAACCTTTCTTACGAGCGAAGCGTAATGGCGAGGTTTACAAAGTTTTTGTTGGTTTTGCTCACCGGCGATCGCCTATTGGACTCCCTCCGCGCGCTTAGAATTATGGCCTCAGGTGATCATTGCTTTCTTGCATCGTTGATATTTATTTATGGTGATTGAACAAGCCAATAATAAATAAATAATTCATCGTGACAATTCAGCAGGCTATTTAAAATAAAACTTTGTAACAAATATTAGTTATCAACTTATGCTTTTAATCCGTATTTCTTCACTGAAATTTTGCATAGTGAACTATTGATAAGGTACGCGGAATTATTTAAAGGAAACGTATTAAGGAAGCTTATTCAAATTTAAAAAAAAACAAATTGTACTTTACACAGTTTTCTTTTCAATTAACGTGTTTAATATAATAGTTAAGAATTATGAAAGCAGATAATATATGGAAGGTCCAGCATATGTAACATAGGCAAGAATATAAAACTCTTAACAAAAAAGAAATATTATTAAATAATATTATTAATAGCACAGGTGGTTCCCCGTTACTCAAATTGTTTCCAATTAATAGAGTAATCACAAACCTAGCTAATTAATTGTAGCTCATTAGTATAATAGTTTGTAATGTTTAACGTCATTAGTAGTATGATTAAATTTGTTTGCACTGTTTCGATTTTATAATCCCCTCTTTGCTTCCCTTAAAAAGGAAAAATCCCAATCTGATTTATTACAACTCATTAGTATAATTAGTATCATTATCTGTTTGTTTTATTTTGATTCTACACCCCCCTCCTTGCTCCTCTTAAAAGGAAAAAAACCCAAACCTCCATTTTGTAATTTTATAATTTTTTAAAATGTTAGAATCAATCTTGCTTCATTACTTAAGCAAACTTTGCGATAGTAAGTCTGAAGATGCCTCTGAAAGAGGCGAAATACGTGTCACAGTTAGTAACACAATACGTGGAATAATCAAAGTTAATTTAAATTTTCTATTAAGAATATGTGTATTGAATTATTTGTTTACAGTCGAACACTATACATATGCGATAAATATGATATCTTTTTTATGTAATTTATATTGCCTCCAAAGAAGTAAAAATTCCAGAGAGACTTTTTGAATTGAGAAATCCGTGATTAAAAAAATAAATGAATATTGTAAGACAAATTGGCGTTAAATTATGTACATTTTGAATATTTATTGCTCGTAAGTCGTAATACACACTGAATAAATAAAATCAAGTAGTATTTTATAACTATTCAATGAATTTTCGTTCTCTCCGCTTAATAGTCTCTTTTCTCGATTTATTTACTTCCCAGCAACAGTAAGTGGGTAGAAGAGCGTTGAAGAATAATTAATCATCGGCTCTTAAACACCTTGTCTAGCGGTGTTAGTCGTCGCCCCCTTGCTCCGCCCAGCCAGTAATGATTTGATGGACCACGTTTGACAAATGACGTAAGATTTTTCAAGAGATATCTCCTTCACTTCTCACTTTCGCCTTTCGAGAGGATCAGCCGAAGCGCTAAGGGGTGAATAATTGAAACATCTTCCAGGGTCCCACATCTTTATTTGTATACTTTTCATTTAATTGTTTAGTTGATTATTTTTCTGTTACGTTGTTCTCTTAGGCATATTTTCTTTCTGGATTCCAATTTTAGATACGACTAAAAATTAACTTGATACTTTTAAAAATGATTGAACATATTTTGATCAAAAGATAAAACACTTTTATGAAGCACTTTATTGCATAAGATTAGATTTAGACTTTATTGAGATATCGATATTATTCTAATCAAACAATCGCTCAGATTAACAAAAAACTGTTTAAGAGTAAAAAAAATGGTTTGTGTACGACTGGTTTCCCTTTTTGGTTGTAAGAAAAATTAGAAGGGTTAAAAAATGAATAGATTTTAAACAAAAACTGAACCATTTTTCAAGCAACGTTACATATTGCAAAATAAGAGAATTATGCATGAAATTATAGGCTGACTATCCCTCGGATTGACAAATGTAAAATTTTAAGACACGCAATTCTGAGAGTTTTTTTAATATTCACAATTTTTACTGAAATTTCAAATTTACCATTAACAAAATTAGGGTATCCAATCCCGAAACCTTTTTCCAATCCCGGGATTTCGGGATTGATTAATTTTCAATCCCGGGATTGGGATTTTCTCACCGAGGAATTTGAAATCTTCGATTTGGTATACTTTTTCCCGGATTATCTCCATACCTCGTTTTTTTTTTTAGCACACAGAGGAATATGAAATTCTCGATTTTCCAATTTCGTGTCAATTTTCAGGATTTGCTGAAAATTTCTCAATCCCGAAATCCCGGGATCGCAGCCGTATCAATCCCGGAATTGCGGGATCAGAAAATTGAACGGGATCCCGAATCCCGGGATTGGATTCCTTAAACAAAACAATCCATTCACGCCTTAATGAAGCATTCTTGACATAACGTGTTGGCTTATAGAAATATGTTAAAAATATTAACTTTTTACATAATAATCTCGTCCAAAATTCAACCTCTGAAATAATAAACATACTGATTGATTTTCTCTTCATCTCGTTTTGCGTATAGTTCTTGCGTATTTTGCGCGTATCAGTAAATGGATGAAAATATTGAAGGTTTCTCAAAGTTTTTAAATACATTTAAACTATTGTTAGATGCATATTTAGTCTTTGAAAAACTTTTAACATCGATTATTTTGGATAAGTTTTTTTAAATTAAATTTAAGACTGTTTTAATTCTAGTGCATCATCTTTGTGAATCATATGTTCTAAAAACCATTCTTCCGATATGTTCATGCTTAGATTTAATCAATATGATGTACAGAAACAGGATATTTTTCATCTCATTTTTCATTGTTTGTAAAGAAAAAAAACTAATTTTTATTCCACCGAAAAGCAAACCAAAACACTTTTCGTCACTCAATACAAAACAAAACTGAATATAACTTAAGTTTTAAAATAAAAAGCATGTAAGCACGTGTATTAAAATACGCAAAGACTTATGAGACAACTTATATTAATATATATATAGGCAGGCAGGCATACATAAACTTTGTGAATGACAATGCAAAAAATAACCATGACCACGTTTTCAAATACGCAGACGATATAAAATAAAACCAATCGAGACATTATCATTTCTATAAATAAGAATGCCCATAATTCATCACAAGATGCGAAAAACAATTCCAAGTAATGATTTTTTCATTCCCTTTCATTTCTTTTTCGTTCATCATCATTCAAACAATCAAGAGGTGGGCGCATATCATCCCGTTCTCCCCCGCAATTCACATTAGAGAGGAAGATACCTACTAACTACCAATGGTAATAAATAAGCGCGGATCAATTCGGCTCGAAGATAGTCAGGCGTCAGTGAGGGGAGATGGGGGCGAACTAGAACCGGGGGCGGCCAAACTTCGGCCCGCCACCGCTCTTTCAACGGGCCCAAAGTCTCAACATTACGACATTATATCTGTAATAAATCTAGTTTATTGTCATCGCGGGGTGCTTGGCGGGGTAGAGAGGGGCGAGCGGGCGCGCGGGTAAGGGGGCAGTAATAATTCTCGGCGGAGACGTGGACGGGAGGAAGACGGCGACACTGCGCTGAGGCATTATTATTATGCGAATAAATACTGGAAATGTCAAGACTAAATGTTCTTCTTTGGAAGAAAGACTGAGGGCTGAAATCCAGTGGAGCGCTCCTTGTCGCAAAATTTGACACAACTACTGAAGTGAAACCATCTATGACACAAGTGAATCACTTTTTTTTATCCATGTCCTCTCCCAATATGCAGCATATGGCCTCCGAATGAAGGTATTTTTACATAAGTGTTTGTTACTCAACCTCTCTTTTTCCAAAGAGAGTAGTAGGGATAGAAGGATAAGGCTAGGAGAAGACTAGTGGTTAACTTATCACTCTCGCTACACGCCCGGTTATTGAAGGATCGGATGGGTGGGAGGGATTTTTTTTAGACATCACCAACACCCATACCTTGGAACAAAAATCGATAAATCGGTCGAAAAAATACTGTTCGTACTGGACCCAAGCCCGTGAGATCCGGCACGAAAGCCCACAACGCTATCCCGACAGCAAACAATTAAACATACATCTGTCAAAATGCATTCATTAGTTAAAAACATTTCTCTCTTTGTTTTCATTCAAATTTGGTACTGATTCAATTATATTTCCACTCTTACAGTGTTTCTTAAACATTGACAAATGAATCTATTGTTGCTCTATTCTTAATGTTTTTCCCTTCGACATTCGTTTTCTTTGACTGCTATACTCACATTAGTATAAAAGTCGGAATTTCATGGCGATTCTAATAATTTCATAAACATGAACGATTTTTTTCATTCGCAAACGACTAACAACTAAATGATACAGTAGTAAAAATTTACTTGAAGATATTTCACTTTTACTCTTTTTCACGTGTGTCTACTAGTTTGTGTGCAAAATGAATATATTCTACAATTTGCAAAACAAGGAAACTGAATTTAAGTTCATAACAGTACGATGACAACGTAGGTGGTTTTTTTTTAATCTTGTAGTGTTTACAAAGTAAGTTTCGGAACCCATACAAACTTTATTCACACAAAAGCCGCACGAAAAGTTGTGAAAAAAAAATCAGACTGACCAAATATGATTTGTGTTATTAAAAGTTTTTCTAATTTTTAAATGATTTTAATGATTTACGCATATTGCATAATATCCAGTATATATAAAATTCTCATTTGTAAATGATTTGTTTATAACGTAAATTTATCGTACACGAAAAAAAGCGTGTATAAATATTTTTTTTTATTTTCACCTAAAACTGTCAAAAAACAAAATTATTAAAAATTATGAACTTCCGTAAAAAAATAATTTAATGAATACATGCAACTGTTGAAATTACAAAGCTTTATTTATAATTTCTATGGATATTAAAAATCAAAAATAATAACATTATTTAAGACCAAAATAGACTACCACATTAATTTTTATTCATAACCTTTTGCTTTACATAATTAAATGCATAATGTATATTAAAGTTTTGTTTGAAATTAATGACTTTTTTATTAGGGTCTATCTCTATCTTTGGCCACTTACGTGGATTTTAACACTCATTCATTGCACCTCCAATCAAAAAAATCCTTCTACATCCCTGCATACATAAGCCTCCCTCCGGTCTTAATATCTTCCTATGGCGATCATAATTCAAAACGAGGACACCATTCTCTGGGCATTGCAAACGTTCGGGGGGGAGAGGGGTTAAAGCGGACGGGGTGTGTTTTTTAACTAATGTAAAGAATACGAAGTACTGAACAATAATTCATTGGGCTAAAATAACTAACAAAATTTAGCTTAGCAATTTTCCCGAATCGTGTGTAACGTGTTATTATAAAAAAACTTATCAAGTGTTTTTATCATTATTTTTCCATGAATTATATGTTATCTGTTCCTTGTATTGATGTCAGTTATGATTCATCATAATATTAAATTAAATCATTTTTTATTGCTGATGACTCCTGACTTTTAGACTGATAGGCTGTACTTAAAGGGTTAAGTGCTTTTTTTCACTCAAATATTACTTAATATATCACTCACTAATATATTTTTTTCCAAAGGAAGATAGTCAGGAAAAAGAATCGTCATAAATAAATAAATCAATATTATGTATTATGTTTATAATTGAAAAAAAGTTCGTGTGCTCAAAATTTGTAAAGAGCACTAAAATTATTTGTACACATTGACAATATGTTGAAAACGCTCACAATGTGTCAAAACCAGTCCTGAACGTTTGATAATATTGTGAATTAGTACATTTTGCTTAAATCTATATCCACTCTAAATGTGCAGCATGTGGCTTTCTAATGAGGATATCACAACAGAAATTTTGTGTACGAGAACTGCTTGTTACTGAGTTGCTCGACCATTTTTTTCAAAAAGAGTAAAACAAAAAAAAGATAGCTCGGACTGGGTTAGTGTCAAGGTAATCTCCCTCGATACGCTCTTTTATTTTAATATTGGAAAAAAGAGAAGCTATTTTTGTCATCACAGACATAAAAAAAACACCGTTCGTATTAGGATTTGAACCCACAAGATTTGTCACGGGAACCAACGATGTTTACCACTGCACTACTAGATATTTATATAAACGAATTTAAAAAAAAATTCGAGTAGATCGCGCTTACAACAATTTAGTTCAAATGTCATCGACTTAATCACTAAAAAAAACATTCGAATATATATATATATATATATAGGTATTTTTAGTAGGATGGTAGGTAACACTTATTCATCAAAAAATAAATATGAAAGAAAAAGTTTTTTTAAAAAAATACATGATTATATTCATGAATGTCAAAAAATAAGGTAAAATACTACCTAGTTATTATATATGTTTTTTAATAGAAAAGTTTATTTCCCTTGCAATCACCACCGAAAAGTAAAATAGCCAGTTTGAAAAAAGTACGGTTTATGCTACTTTTCAAAATATAATCTCGAGTAATGAATGGAAAGCGTCTGCCTCTTTCCTTTTAAATACTCTTTCTCCTTTTTTGTTTCCACCTTTCCCCGGCGACTTAACTCCTTCATATTTCTACTGTTAAAACCGAACCGACTGCAAGTCTACTAAGCCACTACAAAAAGATTCTCTGCGATATTATTTTACCCATATGATTTCTTTTACTGTTTCCAATGTAATACAACCATCAGACACTTGTTATTCTGTTGTATATGAGAATGAAGCAGAGATTTGACAATTTTTTAGTATTATTTTTAAGAAAAACAAATCGTTATGCGTTCGTTGAAACTTTTGTTTGTATTGGGAAATGAAATTCGAAAAAGTACTTGCTCAGAATATAAAATAAGAATAGAAGCGTTGATAAAAATGCCTGTTTTAAATAAAGGTTAATTACAGATACATAATCTAAGTAAATATTTTTTTATATTATTAAGATGATTTTTTTTAATATTTTTTTACCTTTAAATGTAATTCTACTGGTTCAAGTAAAATACGATTTAGACAAGTTTTTTTGTTGGTAACCAGTAGAATTTTTTTAATGAAATGTCTTCCATTTTACACGAATACATTGTTTAAAAGAGTTAATGTAACTTAAGGGTCCGTATCCCCATTTCTGTTTAATTTGAGACGATAACCTTTTCTGTGAGCGTCCCGCTTCCTGTATATTCACTATGCAGCCATATTATAAAAGTTAAACTCGCAAGTTTCGTAAATAATAATATTATATCTCGAGATTTCATTCTGCGCGTCGGTTAATAATCGCTTAAGTTTTTCCGGTCAAACGGTTTCTTAGTCGGGAAACTCCGGACGAGTTTTCTTTTATGAATATTTACGAAATCATTAATTATTTTTAACTTTTCTGCTTCGCGGGAAGCCTACTTTTTATTTTCTTGTTATTCTTGGCAACTCGTTCTTATCAACCGCTCTGCAGACTTGCATACATGAATACAGCTTGATTGTTTCGTGTTGCTCTTACCCTCAAATTAACTCGTTTTCTTGCACAATTTTTACCTGAATATAGCAGATAGCTAAGAAAAATCGCCTTCTCCCTTCTCGGATTAACGAAACTTTTCCACTTTGCTTTTAATTAAGCGAAAATCATTGAAACGTATATATGCAGAGAATAAAATTTTGAAATATCAACATAACGCTAAAACTTTTGCAAAACGTATGCGTTTATTATTACAAAAATATGTTTAGAAAACCAACCACAAACTACTCGAGATTTTTCATACTTAAAACAGTAATTTAAAATGAATCATTTTTTTAATATCGAATAATAATGATCTTTCAAAAACTAAACATTGGCACAGTTGAATTTAATATTGACAGCTGTTTTTGAACCTCTTTTACAAACAGATTGTGGCTACTTCACAGCAATTTTATTTGTGAAAATATTCTTTACCTAACAACGTTTTTATATTTTTTTTAATGTGTATTTTTATATATATTGAATTCAATAAAGTTAAACTTTACTCGTTTTTCAATAAATTATGTTCGAATTGAAGTATCTGAAAAAAAATGTAATATCGAAATTAAGCAATCAAATATATATGACGAAAGTTACAAAAGCAAGTAGTTGACCGACGCCTTCTATGATCTCCGTCACCCGCCAGATGCGTAGCGCCCACTTCAGTCGTTATTTTGAATTGCCTCCGACACGTAGCGTAGCGGCGTAGATCCGTAGCAGTGTCCCTGTCTACGGCAATTCAGAAGCGAGCTGACGTTAATATAAAAACTTTCCGTACTAGTGTTGTAATTTTGGTCGGCAATCGAGGTGAAGATTTCGTAAGGGTTGAAAAACAGCTCTCGCTACGACAGTGCTTCGTCCGCTATCAAGGCATACCAATTTACATTTTTAGTTATCATAATATAACGTAATTGGATGTCTGATATAATTTTATGCGTAAAGTAAATTTACTTTCAGTAATAAAAAGATTACCTTTAATTAAAATTTATTCAAGTTATTATTTTAATACATTTCGACCTAGTCATCGCGAAAATAATAAAATTATATACATTTATTTGTTTTTTGTAACATAAAATGATTTCATAATTGAAAATTTCATTGCCTATTAAGTGACAAACAAAAATCAGTAAAATAAACTTTGGGAATTCTTCAATCTTTAATCAAACTTTTATATATTCCCAATATCTTTTTATTAATTGACTATCGAAAGCGGTTACTAGCGGTTTATTCATAAAGCAAATTATCTATATTTTATAAAATAACCATTTTTCTTTTTGTATTTTAAAAAAATGTAATTTTTGAACTACCTTTGAATAAACATGAATGAACTCTGTTTCATATTATTTAAATTTAAAAAAAAAACGTTGATTACAGCACAAGTATTATCTATATAGTAGAGTTATTGTACTAATTATGGAGAATTTTACGTTTTAATCATCAAGTAAGAATCCGCGGGAAGACATCCCGAGTAATTCCGTGCAGCATTGCGGCCGTCGGCAGCTCCGCAATTAGTAATAAAGGTGGCAAAAGAGAATTAACGACTACTCATTCCGTCTCGTATTCACTGCGCGGGCTTACTTCGTTACAACTTTAACGGTGCGGCAATCTAACTATCCATCCTATGGTGCAACCCTAACATATAGGAATATATAAAAAATACATTACATTGTAAACATTTTCTTTGCATGGATTCCGGAAAAATGTAAATAAAAAAACAGTGTTTTTAGATCAAATATTCCACAACTTAAACATAAAACTTTATGAAACGATTCTCATTAAATTGCATGTCGTCAGTTAGTTATCCAGTCAACTCCGGAAAACCTAAATTGTAGTTAAACATGCTGTTATGAATAAAACTAAAAATCTATCGGGTCCAATTGTCCAGTAATCAGAGAATTAAAAATGATAATAACAATAAACTGAAATAGCACAAATATTGGCATTGTCTTACTCGAATATTTATTAATGTCCTACATTACATTAGAAGCTAATCATGAAGCACCTGTTAATATGTATAAATTTCAGGAACTCATGGACAAATAATATTCGATTTATGGTGACTATTTAAACATTGTTTTACAAATAAAACAGGCTATTTATAGCTGTCTGACTAGGGCATCCAATTGATCCCGTTCAATTTTTTGATCCTAAAATCCCGGGATTTCGGGATTGAGAAATTTTTAGCAAATCCCGAAAATTTACACGAAATTGCCAAATTCTTTGATGAGCTAAAAAAAACGTGGTTCTGAGATAATCTGGTGAAAAAGTATACCAAATCGAGGATTTCAAATTCTTCGGTGAGCTAACAAAAAAAAAAACGAGGTTCTGAGATAATCTGAGAAAAAGTATACCAAATCGAGAATTTCAAATTCCAGCCAATGGAGAAGGTGTCACCGCTTTTAAGCAGATGGCTGATTCCCTCATTAAGAAGTAAGAAGCTTCTTAGAACATCTGAGACCTGTTCCAATCTCGTCACACACTTTATTCGAAATGCATCATCACAATAATCAAGAAATTGTTTGAAATATATTTTTTTTAATTATAAATATGTCTACATTCCAGGGGAAAATAAATCAATCCCGAAATCCCGGGATTGGAAAAATGCTCCGAGATTGGATACTCTATATCTGACTAATGAACTGAACGATCGATATAATCATCTTAATCAGTGCCTCCAAAACTTGTTCATGTCAAGGAATCGAAAAAAAAATTGCCATCAAATCTTTATTTGGAATTTATTATTACATTACACTTATTACATTAAGAAAACACACATTATGAAGTTGACAAAAACAATTGAATATGATGAATGCGGTAATATATTTTTACACAACAAATGCTTACTCACAAGGCATCTTCCAAAGTTCCGGTTACAGGGATTAACTGTGCTTTTTTTGTGGTGTTCCACATACATAGATATTTCACTAGAGAAATATGTATTACTAAGGACTTTTTTGCAATATGTACACGGATATTCGTCCTGTCGCCTTTTCCAATGTTCTAAAATAATTATTTCAGTAAATTCTGTTTAAACAAATAAACTGAAAATTTTCGCGGACCCCACTGAAACAATGATCTAAAAAAAATGCTTTTTGGAAAAGTCTCAACAAGTTTTTTAAATGTGGAATTTTATTTATAAAGCTACTAATATTATTTTGAAAAGTATGATCAACTCAATCGTTAAGAATAAATTCGTGTGTAAATCATGATGAAAGTTATCAATTATTTTTTGAAAAAAAAACATTAAAAAATATATTTTCTGATTTATAAAACATTTTTTCTCGCACAAAAGAACTTCCTACGAGCTTAGTATCCTCATTAGATCCATAGTAGTTGACCATCCGCCTGTAAGTTCATATTAAAAGCGTATAAAAAATTCCTTCCCCTCCCACATTGCTTCGGTATCTTTCGAATCGCCGGTAGTAGGTAATATTGGCAAAATTATGGGCATACATTATAATTATTATGTCGCAATATAACGCCGTCCCTGGCACTAAACGCCCACCAAATGCTATCACAATTTCAAATACAACTCAAATAATATGTAATCTGTACGGGAAAAGATGCTTCACTGCATTGTTGTGGGGGAATAATTTTATTACGCAAAATTGTATGTATAAGGTAACCGAGTGTATTTACTGAATATATATAAAGTGTATTGATACAATATTTTGAAAGAAAACATTATATTTATTTAAAAAAAATATATATATAAGTAAGCCGAGTGATCATTTCAAATAATAAAATAGTTTAAATGCTAATAAAAACACAATAATCCTTTGTACTTCATTTCACTTTATTTAATATGTCAGGACCGGTTTCGCTCATTGCGAGCATTGTCAACTGATAAGAAATACAATTTAACAATGCTATTTATACAAAATTGAAAAGTTATACACAACAATTGGCATTGAAAAGAAATTGCCAATTACATTAAAGTGATTCTAAAATAACACAAAATTAAAATGTTCAACACATCTAACATATAATTAAAAAGCCCAGATTAATAAATTCAGAATGCGATTGAAAGTAATTACAAACATAATTAAAATTTGGGAAATTTTCGACAAAGTGATAAAATGCTACATTAATAAAGAGAATATGCTTAATGATAGTTTTATGTTTTCCCCGCTTCCAAGTAGTTGGTCTGTTCATAACTTAAACAAAATCGACAGCCAGGAAGATTCTGAAAAACAAAATTTTCAAAGACCATATCAATTCTAACAAAAGAAATCTATATATTTTTTTTTATTTTTTTAATTTATATAAAAGAATAGTTAACAAGGGCTAATGCAATGGATAAAGTAAGAGTGATCACTCTAAATTATATATTTTTTATTACTCGTATTTCATTTACCGCCTCCAGTTGTACATTTTATATAAAGAAATGTATTTTATTGACATTTCTCAAATTAAAAAATGCATAGTTAATTTAATCGACATGAATTGTCAAACAGAGCAACTCTACTCGTCGAAATCATACACAGCGATAAAATGGCGTCGATTGCACGCAATTACTGGCACAATTACCAATGATAAAGTTATGATAATATCAGATCATAAAGTAGAGACCGCCGGGCCGCGAATCCCAGCCCACATACATCTCGCGAGCTAAATCCTAGCATCAGCATCATCCACCTCACCCCATTACCGCAGCAACTGACTCGATGGGTCACCATACGCAGTGTGCGTAGAGGGTTTTTTTTTTAAAATAAAATCTTGCATGTGCTTCACTGATTTTTTCCATACTACGTTCCGCGAAAATGTCATAGTTTGATATAATAGATCAGATATAATTTTGAATAAGTGCATTTGAAGACTTGACTAAGTTATTTTTTAAACTAGATGAAGAAATTTTAAAAGTTATTTTTTGTTTGAGAAACATTAAGTACATACCTAACTTAAGAAAAGCTATTTTGGAATAATTCTGAAAATAACTTTAGAAGATTCTTTCATTCATCGATTAATTTTATGTTTCAGCTTAACCAGTGGTTGCGAACATTTTTACGTGCGCGTGCCAAACATACCAAATATTATTTATCAACTTTTTAACGTGTTCAACAAAAAATAAATTTATAATATACATACATTACATTTATCATCATAAAAAATTCTTGATTTGTTTTTATTTAAATAAAGCATGCTATACATTTTCAGAATAAGTCTACGAAATACTTCATTAAAAAAGACTTTTTTCCTGTAAAACATTGAATTTGAGAATTTCCGAAGTACTCTAAATTCGTCATTACTGGGCCAAATCTTTAGGTCTTAGAGTAAGTAATTATAAAAAAGGCGAATTGATTATTTCAGTCACTAAGTAAAAAAATAAAATACAATGATCAGCCATGCAATGATGTCCAGGTGTACTTGATTTTTCAAGTCATGGCAAATGTCTATTTTTAATAACATTAAAACTCGTTTGAAATAAAAGTATTCTTCTCTTAAAGTGTCCATTTTCAATTATTAGTGAACAGGTATTATTTTTTATAATAAAACACTATTTCTTTAATACACATTATTTATCTTGAGCCAAGACTCGGTTTTGCTAGCGATGAAAGAAACTGCTCCTGATATTTAATATATATGTAATAGGGTAAAAATAACAACGTATTTTGTTCTACAGTTTTTATATTTGTTAGTTGATAGCTATTTCGGCTTTCGCCATCTCAGACTTATGATTAAACTTACATTTTTCTCAGATATATATTCTGGCTCCGAAGAGATACACAATGCATCATGTTATTCATTATATCTCCAATATATATAGCTGAGAAAAATGTAAGTTTAATCGTAGTTCTGACGATGGCGAAAGCCGAAATAGCTGTCAACTAATAAATATAAAAAACTGTAGAACTAAATACGTTGCTATTGTTTACCTATTATAATGGAGTTCTACAAAGTTAATGCCAATTCAATAAATATATACATGTAATTCGAACAAAAAAGTGTTTTACTTATTGATCATCTTTAGCTGTATGCAATTTTAAAATTTGAGCTGAATTGTGTGTTGAATTATTTTACAAAATCTAAAACCTAAATTTATTAAAAAGTTTCTGCCGAAAATAAAGTGGTTCGATATAGTGTGGACTAATGTAGGCTTTTAATACAATTTAAAATATGGGTTTTAAAACTATTTCCACTGGTCGGAAACGCATTCGACTGATTAAAAACAGGATTAACAAAACGCAGAACCGTTAATAAAACTTTTGTCAATACCAGTACAACAAATAAACATATCACTTCAAAAATCCCGTGCGACCAAAACCGACCAGAATAAACAAGGTAAATAAAGCCAGGGTCGCACTGGGATGGGGGGCGTTTGTATGGTGGACAGAGGAACAACGGCCATAACCGCTATCGGCTCACCTTAACTGCCCCAATGTTTTATTCTATTTTGTAAATCACATATCTACTGAAAAGCCTGTGAAACAGAACTATTCGAGTGCATTTTCAGAGTTATTCGTTTTCAAAGAGACATCTAAATATTGAAAAACTACATTAATCGACCATTTAATACATGTTGTATTTATTGACTATTCAATCATTTTTGAGCCTATGATGCAGCGGTCAACATCGTTGTCTGCCACATTAGATTTTAGGGGTAATCCCAGTAAAATTACACTTTTTTCATTAAAAAAAGTAGTTTTACGAGAACTTCTTGTTACTTAACCGCTAGACTTTTTCCGGAAAAAAATATTGACGATAGACTACTCCACTGTTTCTAAAACTTTTTGGGCCTGAGGCCTTTTTTGAGTTTCTTTATTTTTCTGTGGCCTCTATATCTATTTTGTATTATTGAAGAACATGTGTTATAAGGAGGATTGGGGCCGAAACAAAAGATGCGAGACTTTATTTTTGTAAGTCTTCCCATAATGTTGAATCCAAAAAATACCAGAAATTTGCGGATTTCCCAAAATGGACAGAGCGAGACGTTTTTTTTTTAGCTCTTCTCAGAAATTCCAATTTCTAAAACACAACAATTAACGCATTTCGGAAAGTTTGCCTGTGGCTCCCCAAACTGTATTGTGGCTCCCATAAAGAAAAAAATCTCTGTGCCCCCCCGTGAAGAAACCTTGGTATAATCAATTATATCCGTGACGTCATTATTCAATTGAGATCTGCGATGTAAGTATGTGATGATTTAATTTCTTCCCAAAGCAAAACGGACCGTAGTAAGAGTGATTAACTTACCACTATTATTTTCTTAAGCTTAGTATGCTGTCTTTACTCGTTACCTTAAACAAGAAGTTGAATGCTTGAGTAACAAGAACTTGACTTAAAAAAATGCTGAAATAAGCTCTGGTACTAGTCCATTTTCTCCATATTGTGAGTGGGCATGTTTACAAAGTAAACACTAAGAACATGACGTCACGTAAGTATGTATGGATTTGTCTTATATTTTATGGACATTGTTAATTCATTAAAATATTCTAATTCTAAAATATTTTTCTTTTATCTGTCGTGTAAAATAAATAAATATATACTTTGTCTTACTTTAGAAGTCCTTGTATTTTTTTTATTTTTGTTTGAGTATCCTGGAATGAACAACTATATTTCATGAGTTCGTGCGTGAGCCTACTTACCAATATGGCTGATATCTGAAATTCATGGACAGGACTGTAAAGGACGGACGATTGGCTTGCGGCCGCAATACGTCATTAGTCGTCATTATAACGTTACACCAGGAACGAATCCGATACTTTAAGCACGGAAATAATTTTAATAGGAGAAATTTTCCCTATGCAATTATAATACAAATGTGTTTTCACCACATGCATATTAATTCTGTGTAGAGACAACCTGATTTTTTAGAAATCGACGAGTTTTGCCAGATTCAATCCCAGGGACATTTAAATAAAGCAATTTTAGACTTGTTCATTTATTAATAATATTTATTTGAAGTAGATGTATCATTCAACAAAAATATCATCCACATAAAAATCTTTCAATCCATTTTAATTAAATTTATCACTATTTAATTTATTCTATTTTTTATTATACGTCTTGTGCAAGAAAAAACTGTGTTTACTTCGTCAATATAATATGGGCCCATTCGAGGTGAAGCGAAATATGTTGAAACATTTTAGAAAAAATATATATTCCATGATTTTTAATATTCTACACGACTATCCTCATTATTTAAGCATATAAGAGGTGAAGTAAGCTAAGTAGTATTTAAAGAAAAAAATAGTTGGATGCGCTATAATATTATACATGTCTTAACATATCGTAAAAGTAAAGTAACTTCAGTTAATATACATTGTAATAGTGTTTTCTCCGCAAAATAAAAATAGGCAATCCACCAAAGCACCAAGTAAAGTCGTAATAGTACTTAAAATTAAAAGAAAAAAGTTTTACCATTTAACTAGTTGGCTAACTTCACCTCTAAATTGACCAATTGATAACACATTTTACTAGTAAATAATAAATTGTTGAAATTCACTATTTTTCAATAATAATGCTGATTCGAAAAATACTGTTAATTTATGCAGTATATGTGTTTTTAATACTGTATTTAGGATATAAAAAAATATTTCTCTTCATCTTTATGTGCGTATGATAAAACAAAAATTACAACGTATGTATACAGAAAAAAATATTCTTCGTTCAAAATCAACCAATATAAAACTTTCATCTCGCATGATCATGAATATTAATTCAATAAATAAATATCATCATATTACGAGATATCGTAAAAGTGAAATTAAATAGTTTAATCTTGATCTTTGCACACGTGCTATTTTAGAAAAATAATGAAAATCACAAATGGTTATAAAAAAAGCTTTCTATGTATGTCCAATTGATGATCCTCCGCTGGCCACACGTATCCTCGTATATTGCAGGATTTTGATTGCTACAGTTACAATTGACACAATCGCATTATACTAAACAACCGTTAGTATTGACTGGCCACGCCACACCACGCCGGAGGGTGAGACCTCGTAAGTCTCGTCCGATAACATGACAGGGTGGCACTTGGGGTGATCACATTTTGCAATTTTCCTTTTTTACCCTTTGACATATTTTCAGGATCACACATATTCAAATATTTATTACAATATGTTTTATTTAATCTAGAATACTTTTCTACTTTTATGATTATGCTAAAAACATTGAATTGAGAATGCTTTCATTGAACATCTATTTATTTATAGTAATGACACAAAAAATATGAATCTAAAATATGTTTTCTAAATTTTCTTACATTTTAATATTTATTTTTATAATGAATGGAACTATTGGATATAGCATCCTATAAAAGTAATATATTACATATTATTTCCTTTTTTACCTTTATTAAAATATTTATATCTAAAAGCATTGCAACGAAAACTATAACAAATTGTGATAATGTGGTTATATTTGGTATTTATAGTTAATCTGATCAAACGAAGAAATTAATTTATATGCAAACAATATTTCAAATACTGTACAATCAATACAGGAAAAATTGGCCATTGGGCTAACATTGGCCCACTACAAAAAATTGTTTTAAATTATGCCATTATAATGTTATGCTCATACCATTGTACTTGCACGTTTTAGCAAATCAATGGTATTGCGTAGCCCTCTGGAATTAAACATATGAATTATAATGCATAATATTTTCTATATTGTAAAATTTGGCAGTAGTCAGTTGGGTATTACTATAAAAAACTTAGTCGTCAATATTTTTTATTTGTAACTATTTCTACTCTATAAAAAATGGGTTCTATATTTTTAGCTTACGACTATTTACAGAATACATGAATTCGTGAAGAAAAGTTGCAAAAACCTTAAAATTATTGTGAATATTTGTGGTATGGGTCAAAGTTACCCAATATGGGGTGCAATCTTTGGCCCACACTGTTTTATCTGTTTTTATATATCGAGCAAATAAATATTTTCATAAACGTTTTGTGAACTGACTTTGAATACGATGATACTCATCTTTATCAAATAATAACACACATTATCGTGACGGCGTTTTTTTTAAATACAAAAAACCTTTAGAGGTGGACTAAAGTTACCCACGTTGACAGTAATTGAAAATATTTTTACTGTTAAACATGTCATTCCATAAAATTGTTGAATTATATATTAAAAATGTGTTTTATTTTTATTAATATACTGCCTTTCCACTAAAAATTGATAGTTGATATCTAAACAGTGATTAAAAATATATTTGGACGTTACTACATTTATTTATTACAAGCATATTATAAAGAAATCTACAGATCCATTGGAAAAATATAACGGTTCTCGTTCTTATTTTCGCCGATACATATTTTGCAGTAGCTATGACACATCAAAAACTTTTAAATTAGTTCCAATTATAAACTAACTCGCCTGTCAGCCAAAATAGAATACCAAATAACAATATTCGTGTTTCCCAAAGTTTCTTTAACCAACATAGCGATACTCTACCCGTATTTGATTTAATTCAAAATTAATATAAATTATTTAATCTTTTTAATCATTTCACCACACCAAGGCATAACCAATGCGTAAGACCAAAATTAGTCCATCTATTTTCTTAATCATTAAAATGAACTATCAAGAAGTGAAGTGAGTCAAGTAGTAAAATGGTAAAACTTTTCTATTCGACTTTTAAGTACAGTCACAACTTTTCTTAGTAGTTTGGTGAATTATATATTTTTATTTTAGGGAGATAACATTATAGCAGTGTATTTTTACTGAGCTCACTCCACTTTTACGATATGTTAAGACATGTATAATATTATAGCGCATTCAACTATTTTTTTCTTAAAATTACATTTTTACTGTTGAGTTAAATTTACACAGTAAAACTCATCTAGTACTGAAAAAATTAAAGCATACGAGAGATTCATTAAATAAATTTATCATTTTTATATGTCCCGCTATGTTTTCTGTTTGTTTTTTTACATTGTGGTATTTATACAACAAAATATGTTTTAAATTACATAGGTATTAAATTAATTTAACGTACGAATAGCGAGAAAGCATTAGCAACCAATTACTTCTCAATAAAATCTTTATCAAAAATACATATACAAATTGATTGACGATTAAAATCATTGTGAACTCTTCTGCTATTCTAACAGAGTTCAATTTTTTTTAAATAATCGCTTTCTTAGCTTGTATGACGATTCATATTTTATTATTTCGCTCTTTATCCAATAGTTTCCGATCTGTCCACAGCATTTTCATGATGTGACATATGACAGTGCAAATTACCTTATAACATGCAAAAATAAGTGCAGATACAAAGCCAATCTGAGTGCAGCACAAATGCAAGTGGCGGTTTCGTTTGACGTTGGATCGCATCATCATACTGCGGTCTTTAAATAAACTGCATTCAACTGTGTTTAAAATAAGCATCAGATGTCAACCGGGTGGACCGCAAATGCATCCTATCAAAGGCAAATGGGAAATGAATTGTCATAAATATATTGTCCATCGGTGATTGTTTTACAATTAATATTGTAATCAGTTACCACAAAAAGCATTCCACATGAAATAATGTGAAGTCGGATGTAATAATTATTTCATTCTGAAAATAATCATTAATTAATCTCATCTCCAAACCAATATCACCAATTCGATTGACATAAATTGGAAAGCTTAAAAAATCTTACTAATAAATTCCTTTGCACATCGTTTTCCATGATAAATTAAAACAGATTCTCATTTTGACTTATGTTTTTTCAATACACTGCAACGTGCTATCACACTTTATGCATCTTAGTGTTTAAGCTGTCTCCATTCATAATGTGGAACATATAATATATAAATACTCTTAATAGAGTATTTTAACAGGATTAATTTAGTCAGAACCAGTTTTAGACTAGGAACGGACTAGAAACTGGCTTATTCTTATTTCTACCTCATGTCTTCAGGATCAGGTGGGAAATTAATGCAAATCTATAAATGTGTGAATATTTCCATTCCGGAATTTGTACTAGTGACCTCACAGCCTTATTGGGCAAATTCTAGATAACTTAATACACTCGAGTCGATATAATAGACTTTACTAAGAGACCGGCAATTATAAATTTAAAACAAAAAGAAGAAAAAAATACACATTTTATGTATTCAGCATAAAATAAACAACATTCAAATTTTTAGTCAATAGCTTTTTAGTATTAAACAAATACAATGCAGTAGTAAAAATCAATTTCATTATCTCTTCAAATAGTCAATAGACAATATTTGTTTTAAGACAGAGCATATCCAGCGGCGGATTAAGCACACGAGAGGCCTCAAGCGCAATAAAATTTGGAGGCCCTGTTTTTCAGATGATAGAAAAATGACAGAAAATTCAATTTCAACAAAAAATGTATAGGTTAAATAACGAAAGTTTTTTTAGACCCCTTAAATTCGGAAGCCCCAAACGCGCGCCTCATTCGCTTATAGGGTAATCCGCCACTGAGCATACTTCGTTTCTTTTCTTTAAATTAGATAAATTCGTTTCCCACCACCATCCACTATGTTTATGCAACCAACCTGTTATGACCGTCTATCTCAAATTTATCGACAGAAAGTCCTGAACAGAGCTGCACAGGAATGATTTTTAACCGTCAACAAAAAAAACAAGTATCATTTTTATTCATACAGTAAGCACAAATTTTGCAAATTAAACTCACGGCATTTTCCATTTTTGAGGCCACTAAAATTATGAAGAATTTAAAGCTCATAACAATTTTAATTATTATTAAATGTAATAAAATTATACGCAAGCTAATTTTCAGTAAATGGTGACTATTTTGCATGTGGAGTAACTAACATATTAAATGGCATCAGTTTTAGTAGCCTGGCCAGATACTAATAATTGACTCATTATCACTACCACAAATACCAATAGGCACACTGCAATGCCGATGATACATCGCGCACGGCTTACAGTCGAACGACACCTAAAAGAGGACTTTATGTTAATTATTATTTTTTTAAATTAAATATTTTCGTCATAAAATTTGAGGATATTTTTATTTTATTCGCCTTTACAATTAATTATAAATTAATGACGGTTGATTGTTGTAAATTGTTTTATAGTTTTAACGATACTATTTTTCGTCCGTTTATATAAAATATTTTTTTCTGGATTAGTGATAATATTGAACGATATTTTTTTAATTTTCAAAATTATAAGAAAAAAATATTAGACGCACGTCAACTTAATTTAATGTTAAAGACTTTAGTACATGGCATATAAAATCAAATAAGTTAGACCTTATGTAGCAATATTTTGTATGTACGTGTAACTGAATTATATTCAAAAAATAAACACATTAGTTACTAACTAAAATGAATTTAACTCAAACTACAAATACTTTTCTTAAAAAAAATCATGTCAATTTTCCAATAAACAATCGAATTGATTTGAGGTGAGGAATACAGTAAGTAGTTTTTAATAAATGTAATTTAAAAATTAGTAATATATTCTATTCAGCTTTTTTCGTTTCAGAAATGAATACTCTTTTAACAAAGTGAAATTATTGACACAAAAGAAACTACTTAGTTTATAATAAATAGTTCTGATCAAGGCGTACGCCGAAATATCTATCAAGTGATTTTTTTTGTAGAGTTAAACACTTTTCTATTTTTTTCCCGTATTACAATGGAGTTCTACCAAGTAATTTCCAGTTTAATCAATACTCTATAATGTGTTATTGTATACTAAATAAAACGTATTCTGTAATGTTTTACAATTATGTTGTCATAGAATTCCATCCTAGGCAGTTCAGTATATTTACTTTTTCTTAGCCGAAATAAAAATTGCCTCAATAAGTAATGCATTGTACAAAAACACTTTTTGTGGAAACGGAAGGTATGGTCGATAATATCAATACTTACGTATTCCCATAACATGAACACGCACAATAAACAGAGAGTTGCATATCTAAATCTGACCGAGCCAGCTTTACGCATCCCATAAAATAACCTACCGAAATTACGACTCAAATAAAATTTAACTTCCTGTCGAAGCACTGCCTCATGATTAGAGTTCGACCAAAAGCAGAGGCGTTCTTTGTATGATAATTTTATATCACTATATGTACTAGCAACGCTTTTCTTAAAAAATCGTCATATTTACTCAAGCATATGGACTCTTTTTATCAAAAGAATGGGCAGTCAGCCAATGTTTATATCTGTGTTTTTATTAACAGCTAAAATATAATGAATCAACATATATCTACATCATTAAGGAAATCTATAAAACTTTTGAAACCAACTTTGTAAAAACGCGATTTTAATTTTCAACAAAACGATTACTTTTGTCAGGAGTGGAAATGAAGTTAATTTCTTTAACTCTTCCAATACCTTTATTATCTGACTATATGAAGGCAAATGATCTTATATTCTCTGATACCGTTCGTTGATAATATAATATAATTTAATATGTTTGAAATTTACTGCAGACGTAGTCTTAAAATATATCCGTCACTTAGGTATATAGTTTATTTTAAAAAAGTAATTGCAGCTAAAAGTCATTAGTATAAGTAATAAATTAAGAATTCGACAACTCAATAGAAAGTAAATTGCTAAAATCACGGAAATTCTTTCACGCGTGCATATTATAAAATAATATTCAAAACCATTACTATATTTTGATAATTCATAAGAGTTACACGTTATACGATTTGTATTTTTCTCCTGTCACCTATAATATTCTCCGCCGCCCTAGTTCCGCGATGTGAGGCACGTGTTCGCCGACCGCCGTAACAGTGGGCGGCTTAAGAGCAATGATGGAGGGCGGATTGATGGTCGTTTGGGCGGATTGTTTCCATATCGACGGGCGGCAGGGGTCATTCGGAACCGGACATAATCATTTACTGTTTATTGAAGGATTTGCCGGTTCGATTGGATGATGGGCAGAGGCGAGGTTCGCGCTCGTGATGATGTGAGATGGGCGGCAATCGGGGATTGTGATGAGGAGCTACGTTCGATTGAGGCATTATGTTATTGTTGTTTTTTCTCCAGAATGTTTTTGTTCTTTTTATAAGGCTTTGGAAATATTTTATCGCATATTTCTATCAGAAATGTTACCTTTTTTTCACGGTAGACAATACAATGCCGCACCTTTTTCATACTATATTGTAAAAGAAAATTTTCATTACACATATAATATATTGTTTCAATAAATTTAAAACTTTTTAAATTTGAATATTGCAGCTAGATTCACTTATCTTTAATGATTTTTACGATTATTAAACCAATGTTCAACATAAATTTACAAAAAAATGAAATAATAATTGACCTTTTATTTTTTTGTGAAAACTAAGACTATACCTTTTAGTCTGTGTCTGTGAAAAAATACCATCGAAAACAGTTTCAAACGATATTTTACTATCAATATATTTGTTATAAACCAGGGCTGTGGAGTCTGAGTAGAATCGGAAAAATCTGGCAACTCAAACACATTTAAAAAAACATATAATGTGTATTCAAACCACAATATTCCATAGCGTTGCTACTAGGGCATCCAATCCCGGGATCCCGTTCAATTTTCTGATCCCGAAATTCCGGGATTGAGATGGCCGCGATCCCGGGATTTCGGGATTGAGAAATTTCTAGCAAATTCTCGAAATTTACACGAAATTGGCAAATCGGTGATTTCAAATTCTTCGGTGAGCTAAAAAAAAAAAAACGAGTTTCTGTGAGATTCTGGGAAAAAGTATACCAAATCGGGGATTTCAAATTCCTCGGTGAGCTAAAAAAAAAAAAACAAGTTTCTGTGAGATTCTGGAAAAAAGTATAGCAAATTGAGGATTTCAAATTCCTCGGTGAGAAAATCTCAATCCCGGGATTCAAAATAATTCAATCCCGAAATCCCGGGATTGGAAAAAGGCTTCGGGATTGGATACCCTAGTTGCTACTGCATGCTAGTATGACTAAAGATGATCTGTATACATATGTATAATTTAAAATGAAATGATTAAAAAAAATCTTTGTAGTCAGAGCCGACTTTTTTTACCCGACTCCACAGCTCTGGTATAAACTGTAATGAAAATCGAAAAATAAATCAATATAAATATAAAAAAAGGTACAAAACCAATACTGTTTGCTTAATCTGGGGATAAACAGAGACATCTATTACGTGATATCAGTTTTAAATTAATAGTGTTTATATTGCAGATAGTTTATATATTATAGTACAATTTGCCATTGAGTAGTTCATTTTTTTTGTATCATCGATGTATGAATTTCTGTTCCAAGGATTGGATTTATGTGATGTCTTGAATTCTCCCCTCCCACCCATCCTATCCTATGAACGGGGCGTATCGAGAGCGATTAGCTTACCACTAGTCCTGTCCTAGCCCTATCCTTCTATTCCTACTCTCTTTGGAAAAAGAGAGGTTGAGCAACTGAGTAACAAGCACATCTGTTGAGATAAACTCCATTAGGAGTCCATATGCTCCAAATTAGGAGCGGACATGGCTAAAAAAAATGAAACAAAACATTATTGTCTCCTTTTAATAACCCTTACGTTACGATAATTTTTTCAGTCCGTCTCCGTGACACAGAATTACCCATTTATTGGTTGAAGGAATCTTACGATACTCTTTCGGATTCTAATATTTTAAAAAAATTATATCATCAAAGTATTATACAATAATTTTATACACATGAACTAAAACTTTATAACTATTGACATTCAGACGTAGGTAAGGTTTTTGAAAGAGATTTTGGCTTGTCAATTGTTGGTGACCATAATTAATAATGGAGGCGAAGTACTGAAAAATATTTCGTATCTCGCATAATTTATCAGTGTTCTTCATATTAATGTGTGATTTTAACGCGACTATCAAGCCCTCAAACAATAGTTTTTAATCGTGGCATTGCTTTAAGCTTAGTTTGTGAAGATTTTCGTAATAATCCATGACTAACCTTAACACAAAATTACCAATATGATTAGATGTTATGAATTACATATTAATTCAGAAAAATTAAGAAATTTGATATCTTTTAAAAAATTAAGCAATGTGTATCTATTTTCGATCAAAATCTCTCTGGAACCTGATAGATTTTTATCAGTTCAGATCAGAAAAACGGAAAACATTACAGCTTATTGCCAATATTGTCTATGTTTTAAATCTTATTGAATACATATTTGTTTTAAAAAACTCTTTCAAATTCTCTTCAAATAAAAATGGAAATATCGTTATTAGATTCAAATTGGTATTGGGCTTGTCCTGACACTTTCTGATGGCTAAGAGGAGCGCTTACCGCTGAACTACAGTGAGCGACGTGTTAAAGATGATATTTTGGCAGACTTTAGTGGTGCAGTACATCAACAAAATATATGCATGAGCTATGCGTAATTAATGTCGTGCAAACACAATATAGTTGTAACAGCGAGCAGTGATTGTGTCGGGCGGTCGGCCGCTTGTTTTCTAAATAACGGGCTCATTTTACCGATGACGCTAATGGCGACGATATTTTGCCCGTTATTATCGCGGCGAGGGGGCCGCATTAGGCAGGGGCCGTCGGCAGGGCCATTACTTCGCGCGATTTCCGCGGTGACGGCTTCAATATTGGATATTTCGCATGATTTGCGGCCCTCGACACATTTTCGCCGGGCTCACTGATTATGGAGGCCGCTCGACAACATGGCGGACATATTTTTGAATTTTACATCAGTCCATTATACCCCAGCCATCCCCCTCCCGGTTCCCGATAAATTCACGACACTCTCGAAAGAACCTTACTCTGCGTTGAGCTTCATAAACTTGTTGGGCAAACACATGAGAAGTTTTTAATTAATATTAGCAGTATTCATATTTCATAGTACCGACACAATAATATATTATCTAATATAAAAAATAAGGAACTATATTTATGAAATAACAAATCGTATAAGGTTACCTTAACATTAAAAAATATTTTTTCAAATGATTATATGTATAAAATAAGCTGTTTATTACTATGACCGTTGAACATAACAATCAGAAATATGCATTGATATAAACTTAAGAAGAAACTAATATTCATTTAAAATTATATTATATCACCAAAATTTTGTAACATCCATATCACAAAACAATATAGTAAAATAATTATTTATAGAATGCCTTTCTGAAATTTTAACATTTAATAAAATCACGGATATAATGTCTAAATATAATTAAACGGGACATATGGCGCAGCGGTTAGCGTTGTTGGCTTCCGTGCCGGATCTCACGGGCTTGAGTCCCAGTACGAACAGAATTTTTAGATCGATTTCGATGTTCGAAGGTATCGGTGTTTGTGATGTTCAAAAATTTCTTATCACCCTTCCGATCCTTTAACAACTGGGCGTAGCGAGAGCAATTAATTAACTACTAGTTCTTTCCTGGCATTATCCATCTATCTCTAATACTATCTTTGTAAAAGAAAGGCTGAGCGAGTAACAAACAGTTGTCTTAGAAAAACTTCTGTTGATATACCTCCATTAAGAGTCCATATGCTCCACAAAGGGATTTTAAAAAAAACAAGTATTATTGTATATGATTATCGGTTGAAAATGTTCGTGATGAGAGAAACCCGTATTAATCACATTAAATAAACCTGGATATAATATTCTTATAAAAAAACAAATCTTTGAAAATTTGATCCAATCAAACATTATTGATATATAATATTACGTTAGCAGGTTTTCTATAACGGCAATACATAAATACACCATGTTCAACCAAAGTGATTATTTTAATTAATAAAAACAATAATCCTTTGTACTTCATTCCACTTTATTTAATATGTCAGGACCGGTTTCGCTCATTGCGAGCATTGTCAACTGATAAGAAATATAATTTAACAATGCTATTTATACAAAATTGAAAAGTTATAAATAGCTTGTATAAATAGCATTGTTAAATTATATTTCTTATCAGTTGACAATGCTCGCAATGAGCGAAACCGGTCCTGACATATTAAATAAAGTGGAATGAAGTACAAAGGATTATTGTTTTTATTAATATAATGCCTTTCCACCAAGTATTGACAGTGAACACCCTAAAAGTGATTATTTTAACATTGTAGTAAGGAAGGATTTTTTGTAATCTGAATATCTATTTATTATAATAAAACTCATTTATATGTACAACTTCCATATTTTTTAAATTATGATCTTAATCAGTGTCTGCCAAACAGTGTGCTGCGGCACACTACTGTGCCGCAAGAAGTCTCATGTGTGTCGCGGTGGAAGAAGCCTTAAAAATGTTAATTTTAAATAATGCCTTTTCATTTAAATGTTTTTCAATTTTAAATAAATTCAACATCCGCAAATTCAAACAAATATTTGTCACGTTCATACATAGTGGCCAATGCGACATATTTTCCAATTTTCTTTTTTTAAGTTACATTTCCCCTTTTAAAACATTTTTATTTGGTGTGCCGCGGTAACAATCTCATTCTCCAGTGTACCGCGAAGTAAAAAAGTTTGGCAGACACTGATCTAGATCAATGCTTACGATTAGTTAAACTGATCCTGGTCATTATCAAAATCTGAAAGTTATCCAAAATACTAAAAGTAAGCATTTCCACCAAGATTAGGCAGCTTACACATTACACGTACACGTCATGCTTGTTGAATTAAATTAAATTGTATTGCACGGGCCCTGTTGATGTAAATGTGGATATTCATTTTTATTAAAATATTAGCTATAATTTAACAACATATTGTACAAAAACAGTCCATTTTAATGTATGTATTCAGATGCACAGTGAAATATACACTTTGTGCATGAAATCTGCATACCTCTCCGTGTGCTCAATTTTAAAAATACACTAGATCTTGCATAAAACGTGGCGCCTCATGAACGATGGGTCAATTATTAATTCTGAACATTATTTCTTGTACTCCACGTCCGTAAAATACAGTGAAAGAAAACCATTTTCTTTTATGCTTGTTTCTTTCATTCTCCGAAAAAAAAATCCGAATAATTATTTTTAAAAATATTTTTTATAGTAGAGCTTATCTCAACAAAAGTGTTTCTACGAGAATTGTGTGTTACTCATATGCTGGTCCTATTTTTTATTTTGAAGATAGTAGTGATAGCAACGTCCAATTTTTCTGATCATATATGTGGAAGAGAATTTTTAACTTCACAGACTTATTCGAAAAAAAAAACAAAAAATTGTATCAAAAAACCCCTGAGCTTCGCAACGAAAATAAGCATCGTTGATCACTTGACCACAGATTACAACAAAATATAAATATGATGTTCCTATCTTTAATGTTTTTCAACAATCATTTAATGGAAATTGTTCTTTAAAAAGATAGGGCTATAGCAAGACTAGTTGCAAATGAATCCACCTTACTACGAATAATTTTAAAGATTGGTTTGGTTAAAGAAATTTTCAGATATCATGAACATTTATGCCTTCGAACACAAGTATAAGAATAAACTAAAAAAAAAAAAAAAACTTTAAAAAATATATGTTAAACCGTTTATATTGGGATTAGAGCCGTAATCGACGCCAAATACGTTGACTTTTTTGCTAAAGGCAAGGCATTGAAAACAAATCTGGATGTATAAACTCAAATGTTGAATTTCGTAAACATCAAAATAAGCGAATAATTTTGTTAGTCAAACATATGACGTAGTCTTCAATTTTAATTTTGTTATTATCATTGATTTTCTACAATAAAAATAAAATATCTAGTACATGAATTGGGATGCAAAAAAATATGAGTAAAAATAAGAGTAAAATGTAACGCAATGTGTAAAAAATCTTTCAAATCTGTCGTCAATTACTTGATATTCAAAAGTACGTAATTGGATCGGCTCGCATGTCACAGGTTGGGCACATTGCCATTTGGTGCAATAAATAGTGTCGCATGTTTCGCACTCGGTGATAATATTTTAGAATCGGGTGGCGCACACCACCCCTCGCAATAGTTGGGTTATTGCGCCTCTAAATCATATTTACGGTAGTCATTATCATTCGTTATGTGGCGCGGTGTGATCTCGTGGATAAGTCATACGACTCGCAATAAACAGGTTATAATCGAACACTAACGATGTTCTATCGTGTTACGGTATTTTATCGAACAGATCAAAAATATATCTCAGCATTGCGCCCATCTTCCGTCAACTTGGAAAATGAGGTTTCCATGGTATAATCAATACTTCTTTCGTCAGTATATATGTATTTTTGTAACGAAACACAGTTAACAAACAAGTATTTTTATTTGCTTATTATATCTGGCAAACATTACATTTTTAATTTATCGATATTTGGTATATCCTACGAACACGATCACAGACATTTCTAATTATATTGGAATATAAAATAGGAAAATACATTTTTTGAATCTTTTTAATATAGCATATGCATTCTAAGAATCAAGTGAAGACCACAAACAAATATCATTCGGTCTTTTTGCATCAAATTATCTATGAATGTCATCGTGTAGACTGTGTAGAGAATTTCTTAACCTATTTTCTTATGTATTTTATCATTATCTTAGAAAATTTCTCTTCACCCTAAAACAATATTTATAGAAAGGGTGGTCAAGGAAAGATCATCTAGTAATCTTATGTACAACAAACAACCATTGAATACATTTTCCCACAAAATTACGAAAAAATCTTTTAAGACATAGTGTTTTTTTCTTACAAACACGCAACAAAATATATAGCATTTAAAATTTACAGTGAATGGTTGTTTTTTACTATTATTATTCAGGATTTGAAACGTTAAAAATCGATTTATGAAAATGACGCAGATGTGACATAAAATTCAATTTACATTAGGTCTTCAATTGTACTTAGATATCAGTTATAAATGTATGCGAATCTCGTAGAAATATATATTTATTATAACTGTGATTGGTTTGTTAAGTATATATCTGTACACGCAAAATATAATATTGTTTAACAATTAATGGATGGTGTTATATTACAGTAAAATATATGTTTCAATAATGTTTAGTTGGGGGTTATTATATCCAAGCACGGCTCATTCCAAAATGGTTAAAAAATGAAACCTGAATTTTATTTTGAAAAACAATGTATATTCTAAAACTATGTTTTATTTTACATTACTTTGGAATGATATTTTGTATTTTATCAAGCTATATTTGAGACTGATTTCTAAAAATATTTTCAAAAATTGTTTTTATCTACTAAATTACAATACATTCATGGTTCATGTTTCAACAGTTTTGAACTGAGCCGGGTTTGCAAATAATACCCTTAAATAATCTTAAACTGAAATTCTATTTTGACTTTGTATTCTTAGATGTTTAATTCCAGTTCAAAATTCCACAATTTTTTTACGAAGAATACCAAATTATAAGTATTATTGCTTTTTTTATATTCCTATATTATTGACAATAAACCTTGCGTATAACAATAATTTAATAATAATTATTACATCGGCACATGTTGTAAAATTAATGTGTAATTATTGAAATTAATTGTTGCAAATTTTGTTTCCTAAATTCATGTTATAGGTTAAAACACTATTACAGTAATTATGAAAGCGTATTACGACCTCATTTGTTTTATATCAATTATAAAATTACCAAAATAATGGCCGTCGGTTCATTTTAATTTATTGGAATGAGTTATGAAATAAAATAATGGGGTCATTTGTTAGAGAATTTATTGTACACGCACCGTTAATAATGCATTTTCAATTATTCAAAAATTATCGTAAATAACGATCATTAATACACTTACAATGCGAACATAGATTTGTATGAATTTTGATACAATTCAGCTTTATTTTTTTCTACATAAAAACAGCATCATCAAAATGAGCGAAACCATTAGCATCGTCACGGCTAGAGCAATACCGAACTAATACATTAATATCTGTATTTTATAATAAATAGTGTTAATAACTGGGCGTAGCGAGAGCAATTAGTTAACCACTAATCCTGTCCTAGCCTTATCCATCTATCCCTACTACTATCTTTTTTAAAAGAGATGTTGAGTAACAAACAGTTCTCGTAAAAAAACTTCTCTTGAGATACCTCCATATCCAGGAGGACACGTGCTCCACATTGATTAAAAAAACTCGTAATCAACATACAGTTTCTTAAAACTTTCACACAAACTATAATTTGTCAATATTGATACAACTCTATGCAAATATAAAATATTTCAATTCATCGCGAACAATTTTATCAAGATACGTGATGATTTCTACGCATTCAAAATTCGGTTTTGGTCAATTTTCATTAGAGAAATATTTTCATTTTCAAGACGGATATTTTGGTATTGAAAAAACACCATAAATACCAGGATCCCGGTTTCGATATTACCGGCTTTGTGATGTCACAACAGCCAGGCATAGTTTCTTCAAAATGATAATCTTCTTTTCCTCTCGCCTTATTTATCTTACATACAACTCATACCACAGTGTTTCATTATAGTCACTTTTATAATTATGTACGTATGCATTATTTTCGAGAGATACTTATATGTGTATGTTTATATCCACGAAGACTTTGACGAAGAAGTTGGCAGTTAACGGGCCAAAGCATACTTGCTTGTCATGTCTCTTATAATTGAGTTGTCCTCAAACAACACTCGTAGTGTAATAATTTTGCAGGAACTCTGAACCGGCAACCGCTACACTTACAACTTCGATCATCTTTCATCGACAGGGTCCCTTATACCGCAACAATCACTAAACTAGTGGCAGGCGCTTTCAACCGACTGGCTGCCCATCGAATATGTAACACTTTTTTATTTTATTTTATTTTTCAAAATTTATATGTGTTTTTTGGCAGATATTTTAACTCGAGGAACACTTTAAACGCTGCTTCAAACAGATTAATTTTTTTTAAGAGTACTTACTCTTATTTCTAGATTGACATTGACACCGCGCTTATAAATTCAATACTTATTGTAATATATAAATTATTTGTTTTTTTTAAACGAGGTTTCTGATCCACAAGTTTTGTATTTGTGTTGAACATATTTTTTTTTATTATTATTATCTATAAATGGATAAGAAAAATACTTTTAAATAGAGAGACTAATATTCGATACCAACATTATTGTTAATGTGATGATGACGGCTTCAATTAAAATTTAACAAAATGTGTATCAAAAAATACAGTCAACATTTATACTGGAACCAAAAAACATTTTTAATTCTAATATTTACTCCTTCTTTGTTAGAATTTTTCAAAGCCATAAGTATAAAAATTTCTCTAGCTTCTTGCTATGTTATATTATTTGTAATGAACTTAAATAAATAATTACATTTTTTGGATAACTATGTATATATATATATGTTTACGTATTCATAATTATACTGACCACGTTAGGCAATTATTACAATACGTGCTTAGAAAAGTAATATTATGATAAGATATATAATACTTTGCATATCATTAAGGACATTTATTTAGGGCTGTTAAAATGCATATATCATCTGGGTGTTGCAGTTAGGAACGTTTTGTTTAATGTCCTCTGCTGACCCGAGTACAGGGCGGACACAAACCACTGGCAAAGTATCTCGCGGACCAGCACAACAGCATTTCCCAGTATAATATAACACGGGCCGGCATTAGCGCTTGTAATTTATGCGGGCCGCACGGTATTTAGGCACACCTGCCGCCTCCTAGTCGTCCATCATGCGCCGCCACCGCCGCTTGGACCGTTGCTGGACCGCCGCCCCAAGACACGGCACCCCTTTCAATTCGCCCATTTCCCAGCGCCCCCTCTGTTTTTAATCCTCCATTACATACTTGAACTAGCGGAGTGCCTAATAATGCTTTGCAGCTCATACATTATTTTTAATCTAACATATGAATGCTTAGGTCGTGTTTTTAAGATAAATTTCATATTTAATCTTTTACCTTATATGGCTTATCATTACGCATAATTTAATTATAAGATAGAATAGTTTTACAATTTTTTAAAACAATTGTCACTGTAAATAATAGTATGCATCACCATAAAACAAATTATTTTTAGTATAATTAGTGACGAATATTATTATAAAACCATTGTTTCATCTGTCAAATCGTATTTGATAAACAGAATGGGTAGTTATTTAAACCAATTTAGTGCTTTCAACTAATTATGATGTATTTTTTACAGCCATCAAAAATGTAGTAAATCCAATACGTGAAGTATTCGATTGATTTGGAAATACCTAAACGATTATTATGTTTTCCATGCACTCAAAATAATATTTAAATTTCCAAAAAATATCAAAATATCTATGTTAATTTGTAACCATGTCATTTTGAAACTCCTTTCGTCTTATTTGATAATTAATATCACGAAGTAGAGGAAAAGGGAAAAATTATCTTTGAAACTCATCTCTATAACAGTGTTATGTATAAGCAACCTTTATTATGAATTATTGCCAAATCTGTTATTTAACCTGTAATATTTTTACCAACCGAAAATTTTCATAATACGCTTACTTGAAGAATTATTTTGTCAATGAAAAATATTAATCACATTAGTAACAAAAATCATTCCCCAAACCTTCCTCAAAGCACTCTCGTCTGGTCCATCAGCACTTGTCAATAGTAATTATTTGGCAAGACCCTCCCAGATAAACGTTTTACAAGGGCTCTTTGGATAAACAACCAGATTACGTCACCAGGTAAACAATATTCAATTACCTCCATCACTCGTCCGTTATGTTTCATCTCTTGCCATTAAGGCATTTTACGGATAACGACATTAAGAAGCCTTTTTCGACACAATTACATTCTTTTTCGGAGCCCTTAAGCGTTATAATTACTTTATTTATGAAACGTCAATCTGCAAAATATTTTCAAATCCTATTATAAAGGTACATGAAGAAATAGCCGCGAGCAATTTATCTTTCGATGTAAAAAAAAAATACTTTTAATAATGTAATAATCGAGATCGTTTGAGACTTAAATAACTAAAATATTTTTTTATTACGATTGACTGCTGTAGATATTTCTCTACAACACTATTATTATTTTTAGATTGTGTTTGAAAAAATACTATACTATAAGCTTACAATATTTTTCAACAATAAAACTAAATATTTTTGACAATCTGAGTTATTTTTTTTCAACCATGTCCACTTCCAAGTCCGTTCGTATGGCCAAAACATGGTTCCTCCAAGAGTATCCATCTCCTGCCACTTTTTTATATTATTGACAAGTAAAAGCATTGAATTACTAAAAACAATCTGTACGTAACAGATAATAAATTATTCTTTATATTTCTTCAAAAATATGATCACATTTCATTAATAATAAACAAATGATTATAATCAAATTTGAATTATTTTGATTTTGTACACTACCATAAATTTTGTCGACAACGACCCGGGCTTCGCCTTTCGGCATCTTCTGGTTTTATCAACTGCACGAATGCACTTGATCTGACGGAAGAAAAAAAATAAATTATAAAACTGAAAACTGTGCTCATGTTCAAAAAAATCCATTAACTTTCAAATGACGTTAAATGTGTCTTCACAGCATTCCACAACACAACACAATTTTTGTTTCTTAAATTATGGCAAACTTTGTTTTTTTAAGATATATTTGTTTAATTGTATTATATACCTTTTGATTAGTTCTTAAAAAGTATAAACAGTCTTGTCACTTTTATTTGATTGTACTATTAAATTTCACCTATTGGAAATTGCAGCAATAAGCAGTATGTTTTTTTTTGCAAAATAATACTTAAACAATGACGGAAATAGTCATATTTAGCTGTACTTTGGTTGCTCACGATGTTATCACGAAACAATAGTTAGATTAATGTAAAAATTAAACTTATTAATTGATTTGACATTTACTTGGTAGAACTCCATTTATAACAGATTAAAATAACAAAGTATTTTAGCTCTACAGTTTTTAATAATTTTATTCGTTGATAGCTATTTCGGCTTGCGCCATCGTCAGAACTATGTTTAAACTAATCTTTTGCTCAGCTATATATACTGGCTCTGAAGAGATACACAATGCATCAAGTTAGAGTGAATAACTTGATGCATTGTGTATCTCTTCAGAGCCAGTATATATAGCTGAGCAAAAGATTAGTTTAAACATAGTTCTGACGATGGCGCAAGCCGAAATAGCTATCAACGAATAAAATTATTAAAAACTGTAGACCTAAAATACTTTGTTATTTTAATCTGTTAAAAATTAAACACTCTCATGAAATGGTCAGGATCATTCGTCAGACGATTCTCGCAATAAGCGAAAACTTACATACAAAATTTAGTTAAAAATTGCTTCTGTTTGCATTTCAAATGATTACATACTACTCTTTCGTCAATAATTGACTGCGTCTCTTAGCCATTCATTGGTGATAGGAAATATGATTGTATAAGGTTGATCGACACACATGAAACTGTGAAGAAAACAGCAAACATCAAATAACAACAACATCGGGAAAATCCCTTTTCGTGTGTCGCTACTGTATAGTTATAACTACACTAATATACCTGTAACCGTGCTTTTGTCATCTTCTTGTGCGGTGTCTAGTTCTGGTATTGCTAAATTATGTATAAACGTCTCGTTTCCTGTGGGAGCACTTCCGGCCAGCATAAAGGACGGTATTCCGCCGGCATCATGACTGTACTGTATTTCAGAATTTGTTATGCACCTAGCGTTATAATATTATCTATCCCGTAACACCAAACTTTCCTCTCAAAGTTTCGAACTGCCTCGGTTTTATTGAGTGAAATGCATTCTGGCGATGTGCATTTTGTTTTGGCCGAATTCTGAGACTTGCTTGATTAGATTGATTATATGCAGCGTTGCATATAGCGGTTATCGATGTGTAACACAGCTATCAAGTCCAAATTATTTTTGACTATGTCCGCTGTCCGCTGTCCGCTGTATCGTATTTACTTTTTTGAATGTTGCATAAAAGTAATGACCACTTCCGTCGCTTTGCAATGAGTTATTTTTAAGTGGTTTAAAAATTCAAAACTTTTATATTATAATTGGAAATGTTTGATTTTAGTTAAATATACTTTTATTTTTTATAAACTCTTTCATTTAATAATTATTGAAAAACATTACAATCGATACGGGTATTTTTGACCATCAGTCTAACATTGGCTCACTAAAATTATGTCGTTATAATGTTGTGGTTATACTATTGCTACCTGTATATTTCTTAGTTATGCAATTGTATAGAGTAGCCTTATGGAGGTAAAAATATTAACTATAATGCATCATATTTGCTATATTGTAGAATTTGTTCAGCTGTCAGTTGGGTGTCTAAATCATATTTTGAAAACTTGAGTCGTCAATATTTTTAATTTGTATTCCTACTCTTTACAAAATGTTTTTTAGACCCTAAAACTCATGAGATTATAGTAATTATTGTGAATATTTTTGGCATAGACCAATGTTAACCGAATGCAAGCTTTGGCCCACTTTGTTTAATCTGTATTTTATATATAACTATTATTTTAAATCATTCTTATTGAAAACAGAGTTTTTTTACATTAGCAATAAGCATACCACTTTTTTGTTTTTATTGATATAAGCACCTAAAAGACAACACTATTATATAATATTAAACATAATCACTTAAATTATTATTCATTTTATGTATGTTTTTTCATATCATAACATGTAGTTATTATTACTAGTATAGCTTTGTACTATCTTTCTACAGATATTGATTGATAATATTTCATATTAACAAAGAATAAGAATTATCTACGTAGCTTTGTTGGTCATTAAAAATCTTGCCATTCTAATGCTCAAATATTTGATTAACTGAAGTCGGTTTATTTATTATCTTTTTTTTCTATGAGTGTGTGTGAGTGCAAAGAAGAACTGTGCCTGTTAAAGACGTCGTCTTTCACGGTCTTTCTTATCTCTAATTAGCTTTCTATCGTGTCTCGTCAGTTGAACTCGGCAGACGTATTCATGAATCTAGTCATTCATTTATATTTGAATTAAATACTCAGTATACCTCTTATACCTTGAGTTTAATGCATTATTAATGAAGCAATTAAAATGTCTATGAATAACGGAAAATAATAACTTCAATCGATAATAATTGAGGAACTCAAATAGATTGTGATTGAGTACAAGTCTTTTCTTATACCTTTATTATAAATAATTCAATTGCTAAACATATTGCACCAGTAAAACATAAATTTAATACCATCTACCTTTTAATTTACTCTAAGAAAACTGTTTGTAATAAGTGGTTTATGGTTGTGAGAATTACTATTTTAAGTATACGAAATATACATTTTGGTTGCAAAAAATATAAAGTAAGTTTATAGTATATATTGTTTATTTATGAAAACCAAAGTATCTCCAGCATCGTTTGAAGAAAGTCAATAAACAGAATATTAAGTGAAGAATAAAATCATTGAACACTTTTATTTTACAAAATATTTCAAATATGCGTTTGCAGTTTTACAAAATATTTGAATTCATAACTTCATTCAAAACTACACTCATAACTTATCAACCGTTTACGATTCATTTTTAAACATTCATTATATTATAAACATCGTTTTTTTAATCGTGTAAAATGACGTTAAAATTGTAAAAATTCATTCTTATATTGTTAATTTGCATACAGTTTCTAATTACTTAATTAAATCTTCAGATACAATTTTAATAAAAATTGAATCATTTTCTTTATCTTAATATCATCTTATAGCAAGAATTCAAACAATCATATGATTGCTTAAAATCATCACCAGGATGTTATAAATATGTTAAATTTATGTTTGCAAGATTGTTACTATTATGACATAATAATTTAGTAAATTCTTAGTAGCTTTATTTTTATAAATTTATCAAATAGATTTTAAAATCACTTTTAAATCTCGTTTTTTTATTTCAATAAGGTAATATTTTTTTAATAAAATTATTTCTATTTTATGTTTATCTTGTCATCGTTCACCTTTCATTTATTAATAATATTTTAAACTTCTCTTTTATCACTTTGTGTGGTGAGTTTGGACGAGCCTCAAGTCAGATTTAGCTGGCAAAGAAAATAGAATTTCCACTCTATACAGGTAGTACTGTGAACAATGAGATCGTCGCGGAAAATAATGAGTGATTAGCTCACAATGGATGCCCTTCCAGTAATGGAAATCACTCAAATGATTCCCTCTTTTATTCCTCCCAAAGAAGAATGGTGTGTCTGCCACTGACAGCGCTGTACATCTCAAACGGAATTAAATTGAATTATAGTTGAAGTCAAAGGAAGATGAATTGTATGAGAGACTCTTTGATTTTAAAACTATTATCTCTTCATTAGGAGCGGAGGTCTTAATTAGAAGATATTACACGTGCGTTCTCATTTCTCTTGCTATTTTTTTGTATGTGGACAGTTGATTTTATTACTTAAGTGATTATTTGCCGATAACATAGTACCCACGAGGTTAATTTAGTGAAAGTTTGAAAAAAAAAATACAAAAATTTATGCCCTGCACTTCAAATTTTAAATGAATCAAATTTAATATATTTCAAATGAAACAATTAAAAGTGTCAATGATTTTTTAATAAGTTATTAAAAAATATCACTTTATTTATAAGAGTAAAACTTCCTCAGATCAAGCATCGTTTCAAGAAGTTTCTGGTAAAACAATGTAAGTTTTCATAATTTTTTAAATATATTTTTTCTTTTATATATTAAAAAGCTTACTATTTTGTAATTGTGAATTTTAAAAACGATTTTCAAATTTCAATGATTATATTGGCTATAATTTAGATCCCGATTTTATCTGCCATACCTTAAAGCTCAAAACATGAAAATACAAAGCGAGCTTTGAAAAGTCATCAAACATAATAAGCTTGATAACTTTAACTCATCGTTTGAAAGTTTTGATGTGACGGAGAAATATTTTTTTTTGTTGATAAAAGCAATATTTCTTTAAATTTTTAATATGGTTTTGTAATGAAATCTTAAATTTATCGACAGAAACACAAAAAAATACTATGGAGTCAGTTTTTAATTGCTCGGTCATTTTTTTCACGAACAAAACACAAAGAAGGCAACACTAGATCGGTCCACACTCATGACAATGGCGACTGAAAGGACCAAGGAAGACAAATGACGTTTTGCGACGTCACATCCTGTTCGCGATGTCAACCCTTCACCGTAAACCCCTTCCCATTCAAAGTGAATGTATGTGGACGGTAAATTAATTTACAATACAGATAACAGTCTCAGGCTAGGATCTGGCTTTGCAATAGGTAGTTGCCGCATAATTTTCCAAATAATAGAAGTCCAGGAGATGTAGGAATTGGTATTTAAAAGGAGCGTTCGTGAATGTGGAAAATTAATAAAATAGTTATTTTTTTGTTTGAAAAAATTAAAAGTAATTAAGTTTTAGGAGAACCAAAATTTGCAATAATTACTTCTCGCCTAAAATTTTGTTACGAGGATTAAATATTGCATAAATGTATTTTTAAAATGAGATAACGTTTTTTTTTGCAGGATACATTTCATTATTCATATAACTTAAAGTTTCTAAATTAATTTCAAACCGCATACAATATTCAAAAGTATTTGTGGTCGAGTGGTCAACGTTATTGGCTTCGGCTACAGAGGGCACGGGTTCAAATCCCGGTACGGACAGTTTTATAAATTGATTTATGAATTTCTGTTCGAAGGCATGGATGTATGTGCTGTCTTGAATTCCCTCCTCCCAACCATTCTGTCCTAAAAACGGGGCGAGAGCGATTAGCTTACCACTAGTCCTGTCCTAGCCTTATTCTTCTTTCCTTACTCTCTTTCGAAAAAGAGAGGTTAAGCAAATGAGTAACAAGCAGTTCTCGTAGAAACACTTCTGTTGAGATAAACTCCATTAGGAGTCCATATGATCCACATTGGGAGCGGACATGGTTAAAAAAAATCACTTTAGATGTGTTATCTGTACAAACTTGATGGAAAAGAATTATATTTAAAATTAAAAACACTCTTTTGTATTAATTACACATTTATTTAAAATGATAAGAACTGGTTTCGCTCGTTACGATAATTTTCAACTGTATTAATAATTGTATAAATAGCCCTGTACATACAAACATATCAGTTGAATTGTTCTTTAATCTTAGCAAAGAGGTCTGACACTTTTAGTGTAGTAAATTTTTATGTCAATTATTTATTTATATTTTGTATCGTTATCTATAATATTTTTTTTTCACTTTTCTGTTACCATTGTTTGTAACAACTTTTCTAGTATGTCTTGTTTTTTATAAGCATCTATCAATATGTCTTCAATTATCAGTTGAAAATGCTCGTGATGAGTGAAACCGGTTCTGATCATATTAAATAAATATGGAATTAATACGAAAGAGTGTTATGTTTTTTCAATAATATTTTGATTATAGAAGAGATTAGTAATTACTTGAATTTCAGTAGATATTAGATAGTAAAATTTCTTGTAGTATAAAACATAGTTCAAGACTTCGTCTTATCTTTTTATATTAAATTAAATCAAGTAATATCAGTGACATCGCATAAGAATATGTTTCTTTTGTCGTTGTATTATCAATAAACACGATGATTCTTTGACTATCTGCAAAATAAGCTAAACGATCTATTTTATTTTGTGTGTGTTTTCTGCGTTTGTTTTGATCCAATTTCTCGGCGTTTAGAGTGGAGCGTTTGCTAACAATAATGGACGGTTTGTCTTAGCAAGGCATGTCCATCCTAAAACCTTATCTTCTGTTGTTGATGTGTAAACAAAGGACAACTCCACTGGAAGTTGTCTTTTGATATCATTGTCCTTGCGACGGACTTGATTAATTAATATTCCCAGTCGTTATTTACACTAACCCGTATAGCATTTTCATGACGATCCTTATGACAGTACGTTTTTGTCACATTCAAAACTCTTACGCGAACAGTTCAACTGGTTTCATTATTTTATTTAATCGGCTTAAATAAACGACAAATACATCGATTAATTATTAATATTATTTTTTTCATCGATACACCCATGAATCTGCATTTGAAACCGACAACACACCAATAAAAATATACACTTAAATTCAGGACTTGGGACGTGCATTCTATAATAGATTGATACAACGGCATGGTTAAAAAAACTCAATACATACCCTCTTTTAACTAAGTTTAGAAAATACGTTAAATAACATTACAATACGTTGAAAGAAGCTATATCCATTTGCCTTTGAATTTTTACTAGTGATTCAGCCAAAATAAATTTATGTACCGATGGTTCTTAATCATTATAATTGGGTCGTCTCGAGTATGGTTTGCAATATGAATATTACCAAAACTAAGATTTCGGTATTTGTGATATTTTTTCGATACCAAATTACCGGTTTTTAAAATGCAAAAATACCGGTATTTTGGTATTGAAAATTAACCAAAATCCATTTTTGAATCTATAGAAACCATCACATAATATTTTATAAATTGTTTGTGATGAATTTAAATATCTTAAAAGTTGTGTCAATATTGACAGATTACAGAATTAATGAGCCTTTCGGTTATTTATTTTCATTTAAAAAAAGCGTTATTAATTTATAAAATTCACCCGTTTACGAATATAAAATATTTATAAATTTCGATATTTTCTATGAAATATAAGAATAGATTTTGACTCAATCAGTATTGCAATTACGATTGGCTGTATTGTTTTTATTTTATTTAAACTTTTTTTGTAATACCGGTATTAATATTTTCAATATCGGTATTTAATATGAAATACCGTTTAAGATAATGTATTAGTCCGGTACTGCAATCCCTAATCTCGAGTTTTCTACTTTTACCGTTAAGTTTTATAGATTATCAATAACAATTATATTATTCTTGCAAATATTAACTATTGATTTCCAGTTAAAATCAAAATCACTCGGGACATGTCAGATTTGACAAGCGTCTGCTGTCACATGTATTGAATTATTGCAGTTTTGATTTTGATTACATTTAACCAACAACTTCCTGGACCTATCCGTTCATTTCTTCCTTTTCTCCGCAAGATCCCTCCTCTCATTCTCGCCATCTTTATCTCCCATAGAACGAGGGGCGATTTGGCCAGAGGGGTCGGTCTTCTTGATTCAATTTGTAATTATTATTAAGTGTACGAGTAGGTAGAAATTTTGGGTCCGAAGTAAGCAAGTACACATCCATTTGTGGGAGACATCAAAATGAAAATGACATCTGACAGGTCTTTGTAATACCACAGTGCATCTTATTCATTGTGTAGTATTAATAAATTTAACAGTTTAACATTGTAACAAATTACATGGCTAGTATAATTGTTAAACTTATCAATGATTTATTGAAAAAAAAAACAAAAAAATAAACAAATTCAAGCAAGTTCGGCGGTTTTAGTTTTATGTTGTTATTTTTATTATTCTTTTTTTTGATTGAATGTGTCAGGTATTTTTAATAATATAAAATATGCATACTTGAAAGAGAGTTTTATTTAACATTTTTTACTAATTTTATAGTAATTACAGCTTAGCTTTTTAATTCAAATTTTAATGAGATTATATTTATTTTCCGTTTATTTTTCTTAATTTTATCAATTTATTTTCATCATGTAGGACGTAGGTGCTGAATTAATAAATTGTGAAGTCAAAATGCTAGGTGCACAAATTTCTTCAAGGGTTTCTAAATTACTAGCAGAATTTTTTAAATTATATTTTTTTGTATACGTATTATAATTTCGCTTCAAATGTGTGAAAAAATGTTGTTTATGATATGTTTCGCTTTGATCTGTCAATTTGATTTTTCATATTATGTTATTCAACTGCGAAGTTTCATGAAGAATGTATTTTTTAAATGGTGGAAAATTTTGAAAGCTTCTCCTAACGTTTTGGTGCAAAGCTTGTTTGTTAAAGGTGTAGTGCTTAGAACAAAACACGTCGCACCATTTTCGAGATCTGAGCTTGTTGGTAAAACCACCAACCCATTAAAACGTTTACAGATTTCCCTAACTCTTCAGTGTTTTGCATACTGCGCCAGAAGATCGCTACTCAACGATTGCGAGAGCACATTCCGAGAAACCCTCCTTAATAATTCTTCTCAAACGTGTTTCACGGGACTTGCAAAAAACTCTATCCGTTGATTTAATTAAAATGTAGCGCCTTTGTTCCGCCAAGTATGGAACACTTGGAAATTATATAAAGCTTGCGAGTTAACAGGACTTTTTGTTTATAAGGCTCCTGAGGGCGATATAGGATGGCTGGCGACTCCGTGAATCTGCGAAACAGCTTTGCCCCGAGGACAAATAACGACACTTGCCAGTTTGGACGATGTAACCCGTAAATTAATTTGCATGCGCTCTACGTAAGAAGACACCGTTCTTTTTTATCACCGAGTATTAAGTTTGCTCTTTTGGAAATGAAGAAATCTATTCTAACAGAATCGTGCATTTAGTTTAATGTTGCGCCATTGTTTTATTGCCGTAAGATGCAAATTTAGTTTTTAAAGCAGTTTTTGAAGCTATTTTGGTTTATCTTTTAACTAGTCGTTCATTTATAACAAAAATCAATTTGATAACTTTAGGCGATCATTTCACGGTGATTTTTTTGTATTACATTCATATGTTTTATGTTTCCTAATTTTCAAATTTCTGAGTAAAATTAAGTTAATGACAGTTATAATGATGTCAATATCATATTCACCTAAAAAGCATTCAGTAAATGTCTATCGGTGTAAACGAATAAAGCTATCGGCATATTGATAGATGATACTTTTCAAAGTAAATTATTTATTTTAGTTTATATTATATTATATAAAAATGAATAAATAAATGCATTTGGTTATTTATTTCAGTCAATAGAATAAAATCACACTTTAAACGATTACACGTAAAATTGAGCGATCGTAAACTAATTCACTTTTTCGCAAACAGTATCTACTATCAAATCTCACCAAAGAGAGAGAATTGTGTTACAAATATTAAAATACAATATTAGATACTTATGCATTGTTTAGCAGTCAACATAATTCACATGTGATTTTATGTATATAATTATTATTTTAATCTGTTATATGTACATTATTTGCACCTACACATCACAAACCTATCATAAAATACTCACGAGTTTGACTTTAAGTGACGCTTAAGGAAATGATTTTATAATACATCGAGCTACTTTATTTATAACTTTCAAAGAGTATGATATGTTATGTATTTATTTTAACTTTTTTATTTATCATTTTTTACATTAAAAATTGAAAATTAAACAAATATTTAACCAGACTAATTATAAATGAATAATTATATATCTAAAAACACCATAAAATGTACACAGTTTTACTTTATTCTTATTAGTCTCATCTTGATTTGATAAACTGTTATTTCAGTTCGTTCAAATTATAAATAATGCTCATTGAATGCAATCATGAAAGTATGGAAATATAATTAACCTTCGGATACCTACTGAGTGCTGAGTGCAAAATTCTTTTTAATTCAACCATTTGCTGAATACCAATAGTATCTAGTTGATATGTATTTTAATCTACAATAATACCTCAATCAATGCAATGCAAATATAACGCAAATTTGCCTGTGTTCTTTTTGTATTCCACTGCTACTCGATTACATTTTCGGCGTTTTGTTACTTGAGTGTTAAACTAAAAAGAGGTATCTATCGGAACGTCATTGTAACGTATCACACCAGGAAACAAATATATTTTGTTCAATTAACATTCAAAGGTCATACGCCAGCCTCACAAAAAGTGTATTGCTGAACATTTAACCGCTGCAAATCCAACGCAAAAAGTCATTGCATCCGTCGGAGTTGATCCGGGGCGAGTAAGTCTACCGGGAAATTCCGCCGCGCCTCTTAAGCGTCCCGCGTCGCACAAAGGAGACGCGACTAACACAATGCAGGACGCCAAACTTAACTTGCATCGCACTAATCTTCGGCCTAACGCTGCGCGTTTTCTCCCACCAGTGGCATGCCTGTACAACTCCAAAAAACTGCACAGAAAAATCAGACAGCAACAATTTCTTTACTTTAAAATTGTTGACGTTTTTCTACGAGAACTGTTTGTTACACAGTCGCTCGACCTCTCTTTTTTTAAAAAGAGTATTAAGAATAGAATGATAAGTCCAGAAAAGGACTAGTGGTTAACTAATCGCTCTCGCTACGACCAGTTTTTAAAGGATTGGGAGGGAATTTTCAGACATCACAAACACCCATCAGTTGAAAAATCAGTCGAAAAAATTCTATCCGTACAGGGACTCAAACCCGGCATGAAACCCTTACCGTTAACCGCTACGCCATAGGATCTGACACTTGGTATGTTATTATATCATTTTTTTTTAAATATTCACAACACTCATGCCCAAAACCTGTCACGAAAACATTTTAAAAATGTGGATTGAGCAATACGAATTAGTTTTTTATTTAACTACATGTAACGTTATTTTACCGTTATTTGACAGCTGACAGTTAAATGACCTGATAATATGATTCAACCTCTCTTTTTTTAAGAGAATAGATATAGAAACAATCAGGCATGGACATAACGAATGCTTAGCGAATCGCTCTCGCAACGTCCGGTTTTCGTAAATTATAAAAATCTTAAGAATAAAGAACTTGTTTTGATTTTTTTTTAATGTACACGTTAAATCATATATTTGTGTTACCTGCCTGTAACACGCCATTGTATCAGCCTAACGCCAAAATCTAAACAGCGCCATTAAAGTACACCTTAACTATTCTACTTGCCAGTCGCAAGTTTCAAACTGAACGAGCCGACCTGCTTACGTGCAAAATGCAGCCTCAGTGAAACCGCTTTGGCCCGGCTTTGGGGTCTTGCCCTTTCTCCCGCAAGCGATCATGGGATTCCTCACATGAACTTTTATGGAATAAGTTAAGCACAGCGATGGGAAAATAAGTCTCGCTTCTATTCTTCATAAAACAGCTAAAACCAAGCTTTTTCAACTCTCTCTGACAATGACAAACATAGAAGATATATATTTACAAATTAATAAGTCATACTAAATGATTTAATAAAGCATTATGTTTTTATTGCAATAGTTTCATACTAAGAAATACATAATAGGGTACTAAGAAAAATTTCATCTTATTTTAATAGACTTAGATCAGTGTTTCCCAAACTTTTGACATATGTGTACCCTTTCTATAATTTTCGTAACTCTGAGTACCCCTCGTCAAAAAAATGCATATACTTTAATAACAATCAAAATATGTAAGCTGCTTGTTGCACCAGGCACAGCCAAGGCCCGATTAAGCGCGTACCCCCGCCAAACTCTTCACGTATACCAAGGGGTACGCGAACCACACTTTGGGAAACACTGACTTAGATTATCGAAAAAGGCACAATTCGTTACACAACTCGTGGCTACGATCGATGTGTGTATTTTCAAAAAAACGCTTAGTTGCCAATCCTCGTATGATAAAATTATGAAACAAATTATATAAATTCTCGGAAAATTGACAATTAAATAAGACACAAAAAATAGCTCAATGTATTATGTATAAATAAATGGTATTGTTTTTTTTCTGACGCATCTTTAAGTAATTTATCCAAACTACCTTACATAACAAGTGTGTGATCTAAATCAAGTACTCATTCCGTACACGAATATTTCAACACTTGTGTTGTAGATTTAATTTTACTGAAATATTCAAACAAACATAGCACCTGCAGCGCCCCGTGAATTCAACGTTTATTCAGCCTGCCTAATTCCACGAGATCTTCTCTACTTGCAGATACGTACACGCTATAATGATAATGTTTAGCATTCCGCCTGCATTAACCTGTAACCATCGGGGACAAAAGGCACATACCTATCATTAGAAACGCGCATTGTCTTACATTTTTAATTTCTTAGTTAGCATGCACCTGCTATAATATCCTTTATTTTGTATTTTGCGGAGGCAAAGCTTTGCTGCTGCACTAAAGATAATTTCTGCATTAATTTTTACCTTAAGTATACCAGTGTTATGTATTTTAACGTGAGGTAAAAATCTCTATGCGACATTTTACGCTGTATATTTAAGCCATGCTTTGAATAAGTTTCACTTATTCTAAACGTGTGCATCAATTGCTCTCTTACTTTTTATTCATATAGTTAGTATTGCAGGTAATAGTTTATTCGTTTATTTTTCATAATTAGCTTTAGATGCATAATAAGAAATATAAAAAATTAACTCTAGCGTCATGATACGTTTTATCAAATTTAAAATAGATTATTCAAACATTTCTGTCTGCTTTTATTGTCTGCTTTAACTTATAGGGTCCACATGACAGAAAATAAAGACTATGATGATTTATATGAGTTACTAAATATTAACTGGAACTTAACTTCTTGAACCGTACCTTGGGAGGCAGTAGCGGACTGAAAATAGTATTTTTTTACCACGTGTTCTCACAATGTGGAGCGTATGGTCTCCAAATAACATGTACTTCAACAGAAGAGTTTCTAGGATAACCGCTTATTACTCAGTTGCTCAAACTCTCTTAGATAGTAAAGTTAAAAATATTTTGCTAAGACATGACTAGTGGTTAGCTGATTGTTTCCTCTACTTCTCGTTTTTTTAGGATAGGATGGATGAGAAGGGGGAATTTAAGACATCACATACATCCATGCCTTCGAACAGAAATCAAACAAAATCACACATAAATTGATTTGAAAATCAATCTTTTAAAACTGTCCGTACTGGGATTCGAACCCGTGACTTCCGTGTTTTAAGCCAACGACGTTGAAACTAGACCAGGCAGCCAACAAAAATAGCCATCATTTTCTGCATTTACACTTTGACAAATTCTACAATTATCATTTGTTGGTATCACTGGCATATGTGAGTATTTTCTGATATATTAAGATGAAATTGAAATTGATGTTTTAGTTTTAAAAATCTTTAATCGTACAATAAAATTTCTTATTTTAAAATAAAACACTTTAATGTATTCTACTTTTTATTATTGTAATTTAAGATCAATACATTATAAAAATGTGTTGAAATAAATAAATATGCATTTTTTTAAATACGATTTACGATAAATTTATTATTCTCTCTATTAAGAAAACGTGTAGAAGAAAATGGGTAAATATGTTAAGAATGGGGGAGACTAGGGTGAAAGCGAGCACCCTCGTCGACTAATGCTCGTCAAGTTAGCCGTGAATCGGCGTTTAGTCGCTGCATTAAGTATTCATGCCAGCCCCACCGCAACCTGCTCAACTCGGCTAACTTTTCTTCTTAATATTTAGGGGGAACACGATTGTTGGCTCGTTATAACACGTTTTATTTTGTATTTTTCACCTCTAAATAAATAAACAGCTTTTGAAAGTAAACTATACTCGATCGCACGATAACAATTTCAAAAGATTTTTTTTTTATATTTACTAAAACGTTTTCTACAATAAATTGACATCCATAATAAGGTTCAACAAAATAAAAATATTATAATTTTACAACACAAATAATTATGCTCTTGGGAATAATAATTATATATGCTCTGTATTTAGGTCAAGAATCGAATCTCTGAATGATTCTTCCGTTGATTGTTTTTTTTTTTTTTTAAATCAGTCTTAAACTATAACAAGTCATAAAATGAATTGAAATTTAATATTCATACTGTCTTGAAAAAAAAATGGAAATTCTAACATGTGCCACTTATTAATATTTAGTACCTTTATTCATAAATTCCTTTCAATACCAATTGATTGTTACACCGTTATAATTTTATTTTGTTTCCTATAAATAACACCGTAACATTTTATTCTCTTATCAGTTGATAATGCTCATCTCAAGCAAAACCGATCCTGATATTATTCAATAAAAGTGAAATTCGTACAAATGAGTATTTAACTTTTAACATTAAAAATGATTTGAAATCACTCAAAAATTTAAATAGCTTATCAAAGTCACTTAAGATCAACTCGAGAAGAAAATAGACCATGCGCAAACATGCATAAATCAATATTGTAAATGTATCTTGCCAGGACTTGTCCTTAATAGCATACTCTGCTTTATTTATTGGAAAATTGTATGTCACCTATAGGTACAACTTTTTTGATATTTTAAACAAATTTCCCGAAATTGCTAATAGAAAAGTCATTCCAAATTTTACAATTTAAATTCAAATATTCGGGGTATATTTGGTGAGCTTTTAATTGCATTGCTGTGGATTTAAAAGATATTATACAATTCATATCTCTTGGGAGCATTTCAATCACAGTGGTTAGACATACGGTGTTAATTGATTCGCATAGTTGGGTGAGGGCCGTACGTCATTCGGCCGGAGTAAATAACGGCCCTATATGCAAATGGGCAAAACGGCCCGTGAGAGAACTACCGCTCGAGCATTACCGTACATCAAAGCACTCGGGGACGGTTTAGTGGCGGAATTAATACTTGTGTCTGAGTTGTACGGACGCTTAGCGCTGATCTACTGCGACACGTGTTAGGAGGAGGCTCGGGGGGCGCCCGAGGGGAATGCACCACCGCCATTGACGCGTCACTGGATGAGTTTATGTCAACGGTCCTAGAGACTAAATGAATTCGCTATAATAGCTTATCACTACTCCGTTTCATACAAATAAATAGAAAATATTTTTTAAATATAATAACTGTTAAATGATATATTTCTTCAAGACGGTTTACAATTAGAAGCAGTTTTTTGTTTCAGTAGTTTGAAATTTTTAAAATTATTATTAATAATAAAACATCATCAGTGTCTTTTCATTTTTATATGGGGAACTGTGGAGCCTAGCTCCAATCTCCTTTTCATTTTTTGTTTTGGTATTTTTTTTTAATGTTGTGGACCCAGGTTTATAATACACTATGTTTTTTCATTTTATACTTGAGGTAGAAATTTCTGTATCTCATAGCAAGACTTGTCTAGCGTGTTTGGGCTAAGTGACGACCCAAATTGTCTATTTGTTTTTCTGCATCAGTAATTTTAGCAAAATAAATAAATATTAGACCATGACTTGAACTATTAATGGTGTTCTAAGAGTGACAAAATGAACCTTCAGGTGATGGTCGCTAAAGAAATTGAAACGAAATTCAATCAGAATTTTCAAATATAAATATTTGTATTTTGGTTGAGTTGTTATTTTTTATTGAAAAAAATAGTATGTCACTGCTAAAGGACGCCACTGACTCCCTGTTCAATTTTTACGCATAAATTTTATTGGAATAGAATAATAATAAATTATTTACTTAACTGGGATGTTTTGAAAATCCTATTAGACGAGATTTTATCAATTACACTAATGTGTTTTCTCAAATATAGGTGTCGCTGTAAGCCGTTACAATCACCCTTGATACAGTTTACTGACATTGACAGATCCGAATGAGTACGACTATTTTCTGTTTTGTCCTTTCGACGAAGATTTAATCAAAATCTAATAATTTTGTGACTGCCTAGTACAAATTAAAACGAGACTACAAAATCAGAATTCTCTTCCACTGTGTCACAGAAAGCAATAATTACTTTAAATAAAGACACCGGGATCCCACAGTACACATTTAGCGCCCATTTATAGTATCAATTAAAGCTCGACACGAAGCAGGGGCATTACGGTAGCCCCCGCCCGCCCCGAGGGGTGGGTAGGGCGCCGCCCCTCGCAAGGAAGGCCCCCCTGGGACAATTTACTGCCCACCTGGATCCAAAATTAACGGCGACATGTTTATGACCGCACACATTATGGTCATCTCAGCCTTGCGCTTAACCGTACCGCTACGAGAGCCCGTACATTTCTGGGAGGCGCGTACACATTATGACGGCGAACCTGTGTAATGCCAGCGAAACTCGGACGGAGCATTTAACTCAATCTATTGTTGTTTTAAACAAACCGAGAACTTTATAAATATGCGAAAATTTGCTGCAGAATTGTCAAAACAGAGCATTTCTATTGTTTCCAACATTACTAACTGCTATTATTTTTATAAGACTTACTATTAAAGTATTCAAAAAGAGTTTCGTTTAGTGATAAAAAATTTAGGTCAGTATTTTAAATCTTGAACAAAGCTGCTATATTTTAGTTTTGAGTTGCTTGTAAAAAAACAGTGTCCAAATTTATCGTCATTAATTACGAATATAATCCGAATTTAATTAAAATAATTTTTAGTTCAGCTTGAGAATAAATAAAACGTTTTGACGTATTTAATATTGTTTCAATACCATGTATGTTGTTTTAATTAAACAGAGAAAAGATTATATGTGTAGAATGAAATTGGTACTACCTGAAGTATTTATTTGAAATATTTCAATACCTTTACAGCGCGATAGAATCGATTTTACCTAACATTTTTTTTCTATATAATTTTTTAAACTTGGTTTTTGAATATGTTAAATTAATAAATTCTACTCCTATTTCAATCATGCTTAAAATACTTTGTCTTACAATACTTGTGCTTTGTGACTTATTCTTTGTTGATAATAGTTTATACCTACAATGATTCGTTTAACATAAACTATTATCTCAATATATACTTTGACGTAACGTTCAAAACAGATATGAAAAACCAGCAGTTTAAGAGCATTGTAACAAAAAAAAGAAAAGGTTAGATTTTTCTTTTGACAAATACACAAACAGATTTGCTACAAACATTAGTATGTTTAATATGTTTGTCCATGCATGTACATTAGTAGTTTATAGTAAGAAATTAGTAGCATGCATATTTATCATTAGAATATAAAAGTCTTTTAAGGATTAATATATATTTAGGTGTTTAAAACTTAAATCATTCTTTAGTCATATAATAATAATAAAAAATATATTAATAACACGGTGAATCACAATGAAATGATATCGTGTATTGAATAGAGCTTAAAGCCTATAGCCAAATGAAATCATCAGTATTATAGTTATAAAAATAAAAACAAGTAATGTATGTATTTCATAATTCATCAAAATATGAAGACTGGTTTGCCTCATAGCCCGCAGGATGAAAATGCTTTCGATAATCAAATCCTGCCCTTATAATTTTATGTAATTAGTACTTAAAGTGGTGGTTCATTTTAATTGAATAAAGGCTTTTTTTATTATTTTAAACGCTATAGTGATCTGGTTTGTCCACATTCTTATCTCATACTCGGTTTGAATTAAATATCACTTGTTTGACGTATGCATCTTGACAGTACTGCAGCTGGTACCGGTTCTGCTCATTGCGAGCTGATGTATTATCAATTGGTGAGGCCACATTTGGTCTTTAATAAATAATGTGGAATTGCTACAAAAAGTGATTTACTTTTCAATATCATAGAATCGGCAGTTAATACCATAAAAGTAAACTTAAATATGTCATTGAATTACTTTATTACTAACTAAAATGAAGTAGTATTCTGTACAAAAAGTTTAATTTACATTTACTTAACAATTAAGTGCAACAATCATTTTGTTTATATTTCATTGAAAAGTTCTGCGTCCATTAAAAGGTTAACTACGTCTTACATAAAGAGAGTGATCCCGACGTCCCCCCAACGGTTAGGCAGGTTAATACACTTAAGCGGGAGTGAAAGCGTAAAGGACAAGAGAAGCAGTCGCCGGCATCGGCCCTTCATCGCGTCCACAATCCACATACGAGTAACATTTTCCGGTACTTACTCTCTCTCTGCCCAACGCGATGGGCATAAATAAATTAAAACTATTCCGACACATGGTAATACAATGAATCCAAAGTTGACCTTTCAAAATGCTCGCTTGCTGACCCTTTTAAACTAGGAATAACGACCTCACCAATGAAAGGTACTGGGTACCTATATGAATGTGACACAAGGGTCGTCAAATTATTTTCCTCTTAATGAAAAGGGCATTTTTTGACCTATATATGCTGTTATAGTTAATGCATTTGAACTAGTTTTACTAGCAGTACGTAAACATCGTTTACTAAAAAATGTGATACATTCATTAAACATGACTTAATAAATGTAATATAAATTAAGATGTTAGAGTAAATGACAAAATTTATTGTTTATTTCTTCTAAGCCAGTATATATCTTTGAGTAAATGGAGGCTTAAACATAGTTCTGATGATGTCGCACGCCGAAAAAGCTATCAATAAATTTTATAAAAAAATGTAAAAATAAATACTTTAATATTTTTTACCATATTACAATGGAGTTCTAGCAAGTAAATGCCAATTTAATCAATACGACGGATATACTTTGTTTTTTTCTTAGATTTTTTCTGCAACTATGTTATGTTATAAAACTACAACGTTTCACCATAGGTAAGTAAGTTGAACCAGTTAATTTATTGTATTTAAGTAAAACACATAATTTTCATTTCTTTTTCATTCACTTATTTTTCATCATATCCTGAAATCGGTGTGTTGAATCATCAATTATCTACAGTAAATAAATTTTTTTTATTCTTTTACCTTTTTTAAAAAATATACGGGTACCGTTAAGACACTTCATTCGGACTTCTGCGTTCAATAGTTTATGGTTTGAAAATATGTAATATATATTTCTACTTTTCAACTATTATTGTTTTGATCCGATGCATAGTTTTCACGTTAAATTGGGCAACCCTACCCGAGAGTGCCATATCCGCCTCGGGTCTGCCGTTCGTAATTTCGTAATCGTTTTTGTTTTAATATTCCGTTTGATATTTCGAATTGGGGAAATGTTATTTCGCTTTACGTAATAGATGGCTCTGGACACTTTGTCGGAAGATGAAAACCGCACGAGTATACCCGGACACCTGGCAGACCAGACAACGCCGTTTAATTCCGGACAGGGGATGGGCTCACTTGATTTTGTTATGCTTGATTAAATTTTCTCTAATGCGTTTTGTAGTGCTGCTAAGGACACACTTTGATCGATGTGTACAATTTCACTATATTCCAAAATTAATATTGAGCATTATTACGAACTTAAAAGGAAATTTATCTAATCTTGCAGAGATATTAAAGTAGTTAAAAATAATAAGCTAATTATTTTAGTCAGCTTAACTCTTAAATCTTTTAGTATTACGAAAACTCATAAAAAAATAAACTAATACTCGTGCTGAAAGATAAACAATTACCTGAAAATTTACTTACTTTATCAATAATAAATCTTTAGAATCAACTGTCCCGATATTTATAAAATATTAGAGGTTAATAGTCGGTCTATGGCGCAGCGGTTAGCGTTATTGACTTCCTTGCCGGATCGCACTGGTTCGAATCCCAGTACGAACAGAATTTTTTTTATTGGTTTATCGATGTATATTCATAGACATGATATCAAAAAATTCCCTCCCACCTTCCCGATCCTTCCATCAATAATTGCGCGTAGTGAGAACGATTAGTTAACAAAAAGTCCTGTTTTTGCTTTATCCATATATACCTTCAATTATCTTTTTAAAAGAGAGATTGAGTGACTGAGTTACTAAAAATTATCGCAGAAAAACTTCATTTGAGAGACTTCAATAAGGAGGCTATATGCGTTTTATTGCGAGCGGACATGGATTAAAAAAAAGTTATATAATTTGCTTTTTTAATAAATATAGTTCATAATTCTCAATGCACCATATAACTTCAAAATAAAAACTCTATGAAAATTGGTAATTTTACTCGGGGAAGAAAAAACATGACGAATGTGCGAGGAAGTAAAAATATCTCAAATATTCAATTGAAAAAATATTTTTTTATATCAAGTCAGAACATAGACCCATCTTCAAACCATTTAGTCGCTAGATTTGATATTTTTTTCAGAAAGTGGTTAAAATAAATTTATTTTTAATCAATTCTAGGGTCTTTAAAAAAGAAGATTCTTTATTGTCTATCGTGGAAAATTCAGCAATGTTATTACAAGAAATATTAAGAATTGTAAAATGTCTTATTGTTATATGAACATATTTTGTACTGCCCATACGAACTCATTATAAATCATTTTAATAGAAAATAGAGGTGTAGGAAAATAATATTAACAAGGACTTTCGTTAACATTATTTCCCGCTCGATTACGGGATGCATCACAGACATTTGAGTTTTTGAAAATGATTCCACAGATCGATGAAAAAAGCAGTGAGTAAAAATATTCAATAGAAGAACTGGACATTTGTAACGCAAACATGTGACGGAATATGTCGGAAAACCTTTTTGTATCGGAAATTCACATTCGCCTAGAAGTTTTCAAATACGGCTACAGTCGAAAAAAATCAATAAGATATAGTTTAAAATATACTTCCACTATTTTTTTAATAAACTAAAACAATGGGCTCAATCAAAAGGCTGCATTTGAAGTATTTGGAGGTGGTATTAAGCTCTCCATTTTTGCACCCGTGTGCTACCACTTTACTACGAAAACAACAAAAAAATATTACGTCCCACTCACTAAATTGAACCTTATTCCAAGATCAGTCATAAGGTCAATGTGCCTTTGAAAACAAATTGATAACATACATTGTAAAAATGCCGTGTTACAGAAAAAATACATATATTATAAAAAAAAAATACATCTAATTTGAAAGGGTTATTGTTTGTTAATAACATAAAAATAATACTCTGTTCAGGTTATAAATCACGTCTAGTTGCATTCCCACTCGCACCAGAGGGATTACCAACTAACTAAGGCCAGTGAGGGTGCTTGGGATGATTTAAGGATTCCAACCAGTACCTCAAGTTTACACACCTTACCCTAATCTGCAGATATATCACGTTTTGATTATTCTGTTATATTTCCTAAAGCAATAATAAACTAGTATTTATTATTACAGGTATTGTTAATTTTTCTTATATACTCTGTATTTTTCAAGAACAATTTTAGCACTACGAAATTTAATACGCAATATAAATTATGTGTGTAAGTGCATTTTACCTAATAAATTTAAATTGATTGAGATTGAGTATGTAATAGAAACAGTTTGGTTGAATTTTTCGAAATTCAATTCATTTAGAAACACGGATAATAAATTTAGTTTTTTAAGTAATCTTAATAAATTAAGTATTTATAAACGGAAAGGTTTGAGTATTGTCAAAAAAAGGTTTCAAATTTCTAATGGATTTAAAGTCAAACAACACCATCTACAAAAGTGTAACTTTTTAGGAGAGTCAAAAAACGCTTTTTATTGTGTTTTTTTGTGCAAATATTAATTTAAAATCTAATTTTTATATTTTATAATTAATTTTGAACTGCGTGCTTACATTGCTTATGGTGATACAATTTTTTTAAAATATTATTTAATTTAACGTTACAATTTGCTAATGTTTTAAAAAGAAACTAGAAAAGTTTTACATGGTTTTGTTTGACTATATATAGCTGAGAATTTAATAATAATTTAACAAAAAAGCATTTTTTGTAGATAATATTGTTTGGATTTAAGCCCTAGAATTTGGTCAATATTTGAACATAATACATTATTTTTTTAATAAGGACATACTTCAATTGTGCACGAAACTTATTTTCCATCAAAAACTTTGTAGAATACATTTCCTTTATATTATATTTCCATAATGGCTTAATCCATTTCTTCCACGATTCAAAAATAAAACATTTCTGACAGTCCGATAGAAATATTTTTAATGGTACTATCCCTCCATTGTTTCTTTGTAATTTTTATTACCTCTCTTTTCATCTTTTTGCCATTCTGCTCGACCTTTTTGTAGGACAACCTTTAAACTCTCATCCCTTCAGTCCAACAGAACGACTTTTGTCACCCTCCATATGTACCAAGCCATACACTGAAATACTACAAGTATCATTAGCTTCACGTACTGTTCTTACATTTCGCCACAATGCAAACCATATCTTTTTACCGATGCAAAAAAAACTTTTCACAGAGAGCCACCGTAATGGTTGCTTAAAATCAGATATATTCCTTTTTTTACTTATTTTGAATATTTTTTTATGGTACATGTTAAGATAATAATTTTACTAAGTAAATAAACGGCCGCAAATGTTTTGACATTAATTTTCGGCCACCCGAGCGATGATACTGAATAATGTCCCAGCGTGTGGGCAGCAGCAGAAGTCGGTGATGATGGATTCAATGACTGACAATTACAATGGCTTATGATGGTCCCTCTTCATGGTGTACAAGGATATATCCAATTCATGTTACTCAATTGATAATAGTAGTTTCCGCTTTAAATGCTTTTACTAAAAAACGCCTAGGTTAGTAAATAAAATCATCTACACTTTTTTTATAAACTTTTGAAAAAGTTTCTATTGAATCTTAAGTCAAACTAAATACGAGCATCTTAAAAAGCAATTGGTGATTTACTAATTTCATTGGAAATGTCACTATACGTTTATCACATAAGTTAGACGCAAAGCAAAGAACGCACAAGATAACTGTCAATTTTTAAAAAATAAATTTAAGGTTTTCATTGAAAAATATATAAAAACAATTAAAAAATCTTAATTAAATGCATTGATCAAATGAGCAGCTTTTGCTTCTAGGTGCTAATAAATAATAAATATGGAATATGTTTAACTTGAATATTTGAAGCGACAGTAAAATAAATACTACAAGTAACGACAAATCCGATTACATTCTCAAAATCAAATACAAAAATATGTATTGGATATGTGAAATTCAAAAATTTGAAAACGATGAAAAAAACCCCAACTTCTTGTTAAACTTATGTGTCATCCAGGAGAATACGTTTTTTATTACATTGTCATGTACAACAGTCTTCGGAAGTTTTTGGGCGTCTCAAGTACCAATATAATAAAAAAAACTCTACAAAGATTTTTATAAGACATTTTTAGCGTTATAGAATAATAACGATATAAAAAAAATAACTACTCTTTCACAGAGGATATTTTTAAGAAGAATTGTCAACATATACAATTAGAAAAAGTGTAGATTGGTCTTTCATTATGAAATAAAATATGGGATAATTTTTATATTTTTAATTTTAGATAATTTTAATAAACAACAAAAAAACTTGAACACAAATTTTGTATGGAACTTTAAACATCTGTAACGAGGAACTTATTTCTTTGTTATATAAATATTGACTAATTACAAAACTTTTTCAAAAACATGCCAGTATTTGCCTGCTTCATTCGACCGCATGTCATCAATTTTTTTTGTAGTCTTCTCAAAAATCTCCCAGTTTATGCCTGAATTATAATATATGGCTAGATTTTCACACTCATAAATTTGAGGGACTTTTTGATAAATGCTCATGCTATTGTTTGTTTGAAATATAATTATACCAACGAAAATACAAAAGATATTCATTGATGAAGACTTTTTGTAGATAAAAAATATGATATATTCCACGACATTGTAATTTTTAAGTACCTTTATAAGTTTTGTCTGTGTATTAAATGCATATGTTGAACAGGTCGTTTTTTTAAGAATAAAATTTCTCAATAAATAAACGAAACATACTGTGGCGAATATTTATCTCTTTTTTCTAACCATATTATATTCATTACATAATTTATCACTCCTATATTAAATAGAAAAAAAAATATTTTTTACTTATTTTACAATTATTTATTTGAATCCAGACCGGTTTCGTTCACCACGACTATATTAAACCGATTAATTATTATGTATAATAATATATTTGTATAATATATAAATCTATTTTTACAAAACCAAAAAAAGAATAATTAAGGTGCTACAAACATTTGATAATAGAAATTTCAACAGAACTGTTTTCACAATTCAAATTTTAATTCTTTTTACATTCCACTATTACCAATTTTTTGTATTCAATACATATTTATTAATCGCTTTAAAATGCTCGAGATAAGTGAAACCAGTTCTGGTCCTAATATATTTTTTTTACATAAGTACAAATGAGTGTCTTATTATTTTTTAATTTGATGCTTTTCACCAAGTTTTGACAGCGGATACCTTAAAAATAATTTCTATGTTGTACTACAATATGTGTCTTGAAAATAGGTTATTAGTTTTATATGCATAATTTAATTTTGCCGTCTGTGTGGTCGAGTGGTCAACGTTGTTGGCTTCAGCTACAGAAGGCCCGGGTTCAAATCCCGGTACGGACAGTTTTTATAAATTGATTTTTCAATCGATTTATGAATTTCTGTCCAAAGGCATGGATGTATGTGATGTCTTGAATTCCCCCCTCTCACCCATTCTATGGGGCGTATCGAGAGCGATTAGCTTACCACTAATCCTGTCCTAGCCCTATCCTTCTATCCCTACTCTCTTTGGAAAAAGAGAGGTTGAGCAACTGAGTAACAAGCAGTTCTCGTAGAAACACTTCTGTTGAGATAAACTCCATTGGGAGTCCATATGCTCCACATGGGAGTGGACATGGTTTAAAAAAAAAAAAATATTTTATTATGATAAATTGAACATTTTTAAAGACCGACATTTTTTTTAATTGGTTCATAAATCAATAAAACTCAAAAAAATATAAGATGATTTCGAAAAACATGTTGAAACATGTGTCATAAAAAATGATCAAAATATTGTTATTTAAATGATATTGCAGTTTCATATGTATTGTATACAAAGCAGTGTAAGCTATTTAGTATATGATGAGTATTCAGTTTCGTATATTGATTTAGTCTTTCTACGGTAGGAAGTGAACATCATTTTCTATTGAAAAATAAGCTAAAATAGCTTTTTTAACGTACTTACGTAATTGTATCTAACATAATACAAATAAAATGTGTAGTAAAATATATTTGTAGTATTAAAACTATTTCTGTTCTGGTTATAATTAAGTACCCAACAGATTACGTATCAAAACAAATGACCGAAGAAATGTCAACACTGGTGAAATGGAGCAAAGCATAATAAAAACATGTTCCTTTTCCAAATGACTCTTCCGAATTAATCATGACTTACCGAATTTGTGACATTCCATAAACGTCATGAAAACACACAATTGGGCAATTTTACCTCACATATATTTCTCATAAACTGCTTTTAGTTCCTCAGAAACCCGCATTACTGCCACTATTTTATTCCTCACAGCACCGAGATGCGATTTCCCTTACCAAAGACATATACATAAACACCAATAAACCTAAATCTGACTTTGCCGCTGACTTTATGCCTTCCCAAACACAGTTTAATTATAGCGAGTTGGACGGATCCTTGGCCCCAGAAATACTCAGTCCACCTCTGGCTTTGTTGCTGACTTACAGTAACGTCACATTACCTGTGAATTCATTTACAACTTACTATTCTCTCTCATCATTTAAGACATAGGAGAGCATCGCGTATAAAATTATTATTTATTGTATTTCTTATATGAAACACCTAATTCGCGATATTTAATAAGTAACTGTTATTATTTGAGGTGCTAAGTATCAAAACTCATAATTTCCATGATTGATGTTTTTGAGATAAGTATACCAAAAAATTCTAAATGCATATATCAAAAAACAGTTGGATATTAAAATTTACGTTCAACACCGTTGAAACTTCGACTAAAGATCAGTGTCTAACTTACATTTTTAAATAAATAATATGAGATGATTAGAAACAATCGATCTGCGATCAATTTTTTTTATGGTGTAATAGTGTATTGTGTATCTTAAAAAAGTACTACTTTTCACTTGCAATAAATATTCATGGTAATTTAAAACATTTTTAATGGTAAAGAAAAATTTTGATCTTGTGGTTTTTTTTTTGCGATTTTTTCAAAACTAGATTTTATGAGATTAAGAGTTATGATACTAAGCCCCTCATTTGTCATTTATAAGACAAATGTAATCAAATTTGAATAGATCTCGAAAAATAAAGAAAAAAATATTTGCCATTTTTTAATTTGAATTATTTTAATACTTTCGATGGTTTCGGCGGTAACTTTGTGGAAGTTCATTTTAATAGAAAATTTAAATTAACTTTGATTATTCCACGTATTGTGTTACTAACTGTGACACGTGTTTCGCCTCTTTCAGAGGCATCTTCAGACTTACTATCGCAAAGTTTGCTTAAGTAATGAAGCAAGATTGATTCTAACATTTTAAAATTATAAAATTACAAAATGGAGGTTTGGGTTTTTTTCCTTTTAAGAGGAGCAAGGAGGGGGGTGTAGAATCTAAATAAAACAAACAGATAATGATACTAATTATACTAATGAGTTGTAATCAATCAGATTGGTATTTTTCCTTTTTAAGGGAAGCAAAGAGGAGATTATAAAATCGAAACAGTGCAAACAAATTTAACCATACTACTAATGACGTTAAACATTACAAACTATTAAACTAATGAGCTACAATTAATCAGCTAGGTTTGTGATTACTCTATTAATTGGAAACAATTTGAGTAACGGGGAACCACCTGTGCTATTAAGAATATTATTTAATAATATTTCTTTTTTGTTAAGAGTTTTATTAATTTCTAAAAATTCTAAGCTATTCATCATTAAACCCTTTTTATTTACTCGGTGGAGTATTTCTAAATTACAAATCTGATTAAAATTATGATTATTTTCTATTAAATGATTGGCAAACTCAGAAAAATAGTATAATACGTATTCTAAAAATATCTATTCGGTGTATAATTAAGTCTACGATTAGGTTTTCGATAAAACAAAATTAACAAGAAGGCAGTCTTCCAAGTATTATAATATAAATTTTATTATTTTTTGTTTCATCTGGAATTTACATATTTAATAACCTTGCAGTTCTCGACAAGCAGCTTAATAACGATGCTGTTCATGTACTTGATTAAATCATTACATCTAATATTTATAGTACACTTTAATTAAGAGAAGTACATTTAAAGCTGGTAATTAATATAATAATTCTGCTATAAGGTATACAATGAACTTTTCTGATTATATTCTTTCCCACAGCCAAAGATAGCGTCAAACTTAAAGCGGATAAATTGTTCCGGTTTGTCCAGCACGCGACGCCACTGGTTCAGTACGTACACCCGTTCGCACGTCCGCCAATGACGATTATAAAGTTACTTCAGCGGAGCTCTCGGACGTGACGTCATACTGCTTTACGCCAAATAATATCGGGCAGCTTAATAAGATCAGATGCGCGGGCAGTGGTGGGGTTATTCACGGACAGTATATTTACCAACAGTTCAACCAATCAAATAATTTAATATTCATACAATCTTTTCACATACGATCTTTTAAGAAATTAAGTGAGCATAGAAGCAAAATGGTTAAACTTTTCTATTTGACTTTTATGTATTTTACAATCACGTCTTTACTTAGTTTTTTTGTGTATTGTAACTTATTAACGCTATCGTAACTATTCTTAACTTTTTTTATAATACCAGTCATACTATGCATAAATTGTGAAAAATCAACTAAATCAATATAATTTAGAATTTTGACTGAAGGTGCTTGATGGAAAATTATTGTTTAATTTAAAATAACAAATTTATACAAATAAAACACAAAACATGTCTTCAACAGAATACATTAACCACCATTTCTGTCAAAATTGACAGTTGTCAAGAAAAATATTGAATGCACTTTTTACAAGGTTTATTATGACATGGCAATTTCGCATTCAAATAAGGCATCATTATAATTTGCTACTCTACTACTATGTAGCATAACGTTAAGTTTTACTGTTTAACTAAATAATTTAACTTGTTCGTTATTTAAAAAAAAAAAACAGACGTTAATGTTCATTTTTTTCAATCACTTATCATTACGACAGTGAGTTTCTCATACCAGTCTCTCAAATCCGTTATATATGATTAAAAATAATATTACGAATTTAGATGAATAACGATTATTATTTCTTTTTTAATTGGATTTTACTGATATTTTTTATACGAGTTGTCTGAATCCAACTGACAACCGAATGAAGAAGTTTAGGGGTGGAAAGAGGTAACCGAGCACTGCGCTACTGCCGTTTCAGAAGCACTGGAAGGGTCTACATATTCAAATCTTAACTAACAACATGCTATACATTTTTTATAAAATTACTTTAAGCAAATATCTAGAGACTAGTCAATTTATTTTTTCCCCACCACTTCCCTTCTCAATCGTTTGCTTACTTGGAATAACGAAACTATTTATATTTTTACAAGTTAATTCAACAGCTCATCTGGAATCATAACTTTTTCAGAATAATTCTGATGGTAGTTTTTTAAAGAATATATTTTAGTTAAGTTGTATTTGAATATATTAAATTGGATCATCCACTTGGTCCATACTTCAGACAAACGCACGATGCTGAAGTAGGTATCGATAATATTTAACCATAAAACAAATAAAAAAAAAAATACCAATTGCTTTATAACAATAGCAAATTCAATGCAAATAAATGTTGTTTTTTTCGTTTTTTTATTTCAAATATATTTTATTTCGTCTATAGAAGCAGAGCTTAAACATTGTTTCGTTGCTGTTTTAAAATTGCGAATCATAATAATTATGATTGAATTGAATCTATTCATGGCAACCAAGATAGGTAAGAAATAAAATATATGTATTTACATAGTTAATTGCTACTTCGGTATCATAAAATCGTTGGATTTTTGTGCAACTATATATATTATACTGACTTGAGATACGCTCTTTTGTCCTGGTCACATTATCATTTTTAGTTTGTTTCAATGAAAGTTATCTAATGCAATAATTTAGTCACATAATATTTTGAATACTTGTTACAAAATATTTTATTTAATCTGTAATTATTAGATTTAGTTAGTAAACTTCTCGAGTGGTGGTGTATTGTTTTAACGATCGAATGGATCGAAAATATATGTTTGTTCTTTTTATTTAACATTCGGTATCAATGTGTGATCGTGATGTATTTTCTCATTGAGTTAATTGCGAGCGACTTACAAAAATATATCATTGATTAAAATATATCACATACAAAATATGGTTCTTGGTAAATTCCGTACTTGGAAAATATGTATATACTGCGTTAACTGAAAGTATAGTAAAAAAAGAGTGATCCGTTTTGAAGCTTGAAAAACCAAAGTTCGGTGATAAAACGTATTGATCTCGATCACCGTTTACGTTACTGATAACACAAGGTGCCGTGATTACTCTTTCGTAAATTATACATCAAAAAATTATGTAAGTTACTCATCAAAATTGATATTTCCTATACGAAATGTGGCACGGGAAATATTCAAACACAGCACTAATTTATTTATTATTTCGACTACTTGAATAAGTTTCAATATTGTACATATCCGATGAAAAAAATATTTTAAACGTACGCTCATAATTTACATTTACTAACGTTTGGAACTATAGAAAATTGATTACATAATACTACTTTTATAATCTTTAACTCTCGCGGCTCGGAGACTAGAAAAATACTTCTCATCCGATGGGGTTCGTTTAGGGACCCAAGTTTTTTCCTCATTATTGGCCTTATTCTTATGAATTTCAAAAAAAAATAGTCTAAGGGCTTTAAAATATATCTCTGCATCATTTCTCATATATTTTTTTATACAAATCTGTGGTATTTTAATAAATAATCATATTTTGAGTTGCGCGTAGAAAAAGACCATCCCAGCACACATGAAATTGCAACTAGGGTATCCAATCCCGAAGCCTTTTTCCAATCCCGGGATTTCGGGATTGAATTATTTTGAATCCCGGGATCCCGGGATCCCGGGATTGAGATTTTCTCACCGAGGAATTTGAAATCCTCAATTTGCTATACTTTTTTCCAGAATCTCACAGAAACTGGTTTTTTTTTTTTTTAGCTCACCAAGGAATTTGAAATCCCCGATTTGGTATACTTTTTCCCAGAATCTCACAGAAACTCGTTTTTTTTTTTTTTTTTAGCTCACCGAAGAATTTGAAATCCCCGATTTGGTATACTTTTTCCCAGAATCTCACAGAAACTCGTTTTTTTTTTTTTTAGCTCACCGAGGAATTTGAAATCTCCGATTTGGTATACTTTTTCCCAGAATCTCACAGAAACTCGTTTTTTTTTTTTTTAGCTCACCGAGGAATTTGAAATCCCCGATTTGCCAATTTCGTATAAATTTCGAGAATTTGCTAGAAATTTCTCAATCCCGAAATCCCGGGATCGCGGCCATCTCAATCCCGGAATTTCGGGATCAGAAAATTGAACGGGATCCCGGGATTACGGGATCCCGGATCCCGGGATTGGATGCCCTAATTGCAACTGACGAGTTTAGCCCAGCAATCTTCCGAATGATCACTTATCGTGGGCGCTTATCACGTTATCGCGTTATCGCGTTATCGCGTATTTATATAAACTACAAAAGGTCCAAAAAACTATGATATAAGAAAACCTTAATTATTAAACCCATATTAAAATAGATATTTAAGAAAATGTTTGTATTGGGGTCGCATTTCTTGAGCATAGAACCGGAAAAGTATAATATGCATGTCTCCATTTGTTTCTAAGCATTATTTCATTTTTAGAAGGAATTTAAAATACTTTTTTCATCTATTTTGCCACTACATGTAGTTATTTATTTAATAGTGCTATGATAGAAACTATAACATCAAAACAATAAAATGCTCTATTCGATTATCGCGCTATTGGAGGTTCTTAATATGTCGTTAAGTGTAATTCATTTATTACAAGTAACAATTTATATTTAGTGAATACCAAATAATTTTATATTCTAGTCATAAGAGTTTACTAGTTATATTCTCAGAACCTTTAACCAAACGATTGACTTTTGGTTGCACAGTTTTTTAAATTGATTTTTCAATCGATTTCTGTTTGCAGGTATAGATGTTTGTGGTGTCTAAATATTCCTTTCCATTATTATCAATCCTCAAATAAAAATATGTAGCGAGAGCGATTAGTTAACCCTCTGGTCCAGTTTAGGCGCTATTCTGAGATCCGTCATGGAGTCGTCGATTACATTATACTAGTATGTTTATAATATATTATTAATTAAGGAAAGATTTTTTTATACTGAAATATAAGTATGACATATTTTACGTACTTGATAAACTTGGCTAATGTATTGCAGCCAGCAAAGTTATTACGATTTACATTGCTCGACATACCCTTTGGCGCGTAGACGCCCGACTGCCTTGTTCATTAACTTACGACTCGATAAAACTTTGTCCAACACCACTGATAATTTATACATACAATTAAATATCTATCGAAGGTGTTCGTCTTAATGAAATCAATAGAATATTGTCCGATATGTAAGATGAGTTCTGGAAAAAATCGTTAAGCACAAATTGCATAGCAAACGTTCAAAGCGAGTAAATCAAAAATCAGCCTTTTTTTCATTGTTATCAAGTAACCAATGAAATTTGAAAACTCGGTTCAAAAATAGATTCTTATATATTATTTTGATTATTAAAAGTGCATTAAACGAAAAAGTAGTGATAAATTAACCAGAACACTAAACCAGTTACATTATGTTAACATTTCAAATTCTTATTGATTAATTAGGTAAAAAAAAGAGGTTAGGTTAGGTTTTTAAAATCTTAATATGCTAGATTTTATCACTTTTAAAAATGTTTATAAATAAGTCAATTAATATATATTTTTATTATAGATGTCACTGTAGACCGTTTTACTCACCTTTAACTTGAGGAATATATTATTATATTAGTTCATATTATATAATAAAGAAACTTATTTTTATGTTACTAAATTAATAAAAAAAACAGCTCAATTATGCTTCAAACTTACAAGTGACGGACACCTACCCCTCGTCATCAACCTAAAGCTGGAAAATGACAACAATTTCATAAAAAAACGTCGAATGTACCACTGAGTAAATGCCATCAGTCAATAGTTTTATTCAAAAAAAAACACAAAGTTGTTGCCAAAATCCTTTAGTTTATGATTTAATTAGAGAAGAAATAACTTCCGAGATTCAAACCTCAGGGCTCACGGAGCATCGCTTTCCTGTAATAATTTATTTCTGAAATCGCTTCGTTTCTTCATGTTGGCGGCGCTGATCAGCAAGACGTGAGAGTCGCGGAGATCATTGCCAGCAGCTGATAACATCGTCGAACAAGGCGGAGAAGGTGGATCCAGGGAGGGGAATTTTAAAGGGTTGCTATTCCAAACTTCGATGTGGTTATTTACGTTCGAGACACAAACTGGTTTCAAATACAGCACGGTGTCTCGCTTGCATACTACACGAGATAAAAATATAATGTCTTAAGTAATTCACGATCATAATTGTAGTTCAAAACATTTTTTTTCTTGTATGCAACGAATTCTTTTTTTTTTGAAATAATGGTTATAATACATCAGTAAACTTACAGACCCAAAAGTATTAAGAGGTTATTAAACCAACCAATCATTTTTATTTTTTGATACAATCACCGTTTATTTTGATACAGTCTTTTCAACGGCTTATTATTTATTTGCTAACCAATATATATTTTTTAATCTCTATCTTCCATCGGGAAAGTTTTGGTAGAGAATTTTTAAGCTTTGCTGACCAAATAAATATATAAGTCTTACTAAATTGAGTAATGCAAGAAATGATTAAAAAAATAAGTAAGTTTAGCTTTACTCAATTAATCAGGGCTGGAGTTAGAGGAAAAATAATTGAAAGATATTAAAAAAACTATTAGTCTTTTCATTAATTTGATTGATAAAATCTACTTGAATTATTCTAGTAACTAGAATGGTTTGAAGGTAAACAGACATGATAGTTAAACGGACATATTTGAAACAAGTAATTAGCAATCAGAGTCGGGGTCGTCTTTTTTTGCCCGACTCCACAGGCTTGAAATTAACTCCATCATAGTTTTGACAAAGTAACAATAAACTCATTTTTGACAATAATATTAAATTCAGTATAAATAGAAAATTAACTTCAAATGACGTACATGAACTTCAATGACAGTTCAATTACTACAACTATCATTTTTAGAAAATTTATGAAAATGATGTGGCATTGATGTCCGCTCATTTATTTAAAAAATATTTGGTATTACGGTTAATGCCAATGCGATAAATATCTTTAAGTTGAAAGATCATACGAGATATACTCGATGAGTTTTTGTGTAAGTCGCTTAAGGTTAACTAAAGGAAAATTGACATTATAACGACCATGTCTTAGATTTTAAATTGTTCTTTGAAAAATCTCAATTTGATATTGACTTTGCTGGGAATCAAACACAGATCCACATAATCAATAGAGCAAGATCTAATCAACCAGACCACAACAGGTAACATATTATATCGCTCTGAAAAAAATAAAGTAGGAGTAAAAAATATTTATTAAGTAAAGATAATTATATCGTCATTTTTAAAGCAATAATTAAAATAAAAAAATAGTTTAATTTTTTTAGACAATCAATTCACTGATACACAAATATTTGCCAATAACTGTACGAAATTTTATATTCAAATGGGAAAGCTTTCAACCAGTTTAATTGAATTAAACCCTGAAAGGTTTTATCAATTGTCAATACCTTACTTCAAATAATATTTGAAAAGATATGTACATGTATGTGGAACATAAAAACGACTAGACTTGTCGAATATTTTATCAAGTATTGAAAAAAACAAATATCTGCCAAGTATGTTTCATGAAAGTCTTTATGAAAATTTCTACGATATGTTTATATGAATAAAATACACACAATTTTATGAAGATCGTACAGTTCCAACACTATAAAATTAACACAGAGCTAAAAAATTAACTAGTGGTCAACGTCGTTGGCTTATGTCATGACTCACGGTGCTCATTTATTCGAGTTCCAGTACGAGCAGCTTCATTTTTTAGTAAAAAATAGATATATATTCCAAGGTATGGATATCTTTTATATCTGAAATTTCTTTCTACTCATCCGATCCTTAAGTACGAGGCGTAGCATGAGCGATTGGTTAATCACTAATTCTGTCACAACTATATTCTTTAAATCCTATTCTTTTCAAAAAAGAGAGGTTGAGCAACTAAGTAAAAATTAATTCTCGTAGAAAAAAGTATGTGGAGGTAAATTCCGTTAGAAGATTTGGTTTAAAAAAATATATTAAACCGTTGATAGATGGATTCGATTTTATTTATTACGATTCATGTTTATTTTCAATGAAAAAATATTTCGATAAAATTGTATTTAAGATTAAAATTAGTACTGCATAAACAGGTTAACTTAACATTAAATAATTATAAAATATGTCATATGTTGTGTTATTCACAGAGCATAACTCCTTACACATATTTTTATAAACCTTTGTTAATCGATATTAAATTATTGTATTGTATATTTAACTCAATATTGGGCTCATTAGAGATCTAGTGAGCCAAGGGGTATTATAGAAAAAAAAATATGTGTTAGATGCATTGTAATATTCTACTCGTCTTAAAGTATGGTAAAAGTGAAGTTACCTCGGATAATACACATTACAATAGTGTTATCTCCGTAAAATGAAAATATACAATCCACCAAAACATCAAGTAAAGACGTGATTACACTAAAAGTCCAAGATTTTTTTTTACTGTTTTACTAGTTGGCTCACTTTATCTCTCGGGGGCTCAATTGTTAATCCAATATTTTAAACAACATACCTTTTTAATAATTTAACTGATTTAAAACTCGAATTAGAAAACTTAATTAAACGGTGCTTATAGTTTTTTATTCAATATCGAACAGTCAAATCCCAAAAAATAAAACGAGACTGATCCTGAATAACAAGCATCACAGACAAAGTGACGTCACTTGACATGTGGCAGTGACTCGGCTTGCAAAGTCTAAACTCAGAATACGTCCATCGTCTAATGTTTATCCAGATTCTATCCCTAAGATTGGGGATGAAATGAATATAAATTGGTTACATGGAATGCTCCCTGTACGACTGCCAAATCCAGCAGATTACTGTGCCGATATTGAAGGCATGTTTATGAGATGGCTTTAGTGGCCCTATGCCGAAGATCGTCACAAATAATGTGAGCGGACGACGTTACGTCACAGATGGGGTAGTGTGGGACCCGCTGGCCACCCTGCCTCCCGAGAGCTTCTTAGTTTGACAATATCGGGGTGTAATTGTAGAGACGTTCAAAGTTTATTACTGAAATATAACTTGCACATACAAAATAAAACTGAATAATATATACTTTCCATATTAGATAAAATATACCCATTAATTTATTCAATGGTTCAGGATTAGATTAAAAAGAACTTGATATCCCAATTAATCATTTGCTGAAAGGTTTAAAAGCTTGTACAACATCAAATAACTTCAACTATTTTGTAGAATGTCGTATATCAAAAATTACATGTTTTTAGGAGACACATAAACGTACTTTATTATACTGTTATTGTTATAAAACACAAATGGAATAGTTTTGTCCTCAACATCTTTGAGGAAGTTAATAAGGAAGGGGACAAAGGCTTTTCCGTTCATGCCATCTTCTCCTTCATAGTAAAAATAACACATTAACATATTATTTTCCAATTTATAACTTGTCAACGTTTTTGTATTAGGTTAAATGAAGCATGAAATATTATTTTTTTCGAATAAGATTTAAAGAAGTATCTGTGTATTAAAATTCTGAATTTACTAACACAAAAAACTCAAAATTAATAACAAAATATAGCTCTCAGCTTATAGCTGGTTTTTGAACAATATAAGCATGTAAGTATAATATATATTTATCAAAATTTAAAGTATTTGTGTTCGTAAGAGGCGTTATTTTAAATTGTTAAATAAGCTTGAGAAAATTAAAAAACATATTAACAAAATACTTCTCTTTAGTGCTAATAAACCTAGCATCGGACACAAATATTGTTGAAAAAATTCTCCATACATATATAAATCTAAAAAGTATCACTGATACTAGAAATGATGGTAGAATATTGAAAAATTAGCGCAGTAAATAGGGGGACGCCATATATTCACTTTCAACTAAAGATTCTTCTCTCACTCAAAACACAACACTATAAAGCGTGGTTGTGAGCAGATGGATAAATAATAGATTAAGCAGCTCCTCACTTGCTAAAATATGAAGATTCTGAAAAAGTTGTATTTTTGTGAATTTATTCGCTGTTACTTAATAACCCATTTTTTTAAATTAATATATAAGTTTGAAAATCTAGGTTAAATTACTAAAAAATATATTTACATTTATAATTGTGATTCCATTTTATTTGTATCATTTGAAAATAAACGCAATATTATTTTGTATTTACAATTTTCAAGATTTTTGCTCTTTGCGAGCATTATCAACTGAGTTTACGAAGCCTTTCCACGAAGAATTTACAAATAATAATATATTAGTAGTGAATTATTATCATGCCAATTTTCTACGAACTAAGCTAATCCAATTCATTTTTTCATAAACTGTGGTCGCAAGAAGGGACCCGTGTAATCAAAAATAATTCACCGCTTAGAAAAAGCGTCACACGCTCCAATCTTGCGTTCGTTTTTCAAGATTTTCCCTTCGCGCACCTGAGTCTGGGGGAGTGACGCCACATACATAATGCAGCGGGCGAAAACACCCCGCTACAGCCCTGAGTGCTTCTCCGATGGCCCAAAGGGGACGATCCGGCCCTGACTGTCTGACCACCGCACGAGAGTCAACTAACATACGATAATAGTAAACTGCATAATGTATTATATGGAGGCACGGAGCGGGATTTTCCCGTGTCTAGCTTTTCAAATACAGCTCTAAACTATCTGATACAAACGCGATAGAAAAAAGGACTTCCCCTCGCTGCAGATTATGAATTTGATACAAAATTATTTTGTCGCATTTATTTATCTATACAGTAGTGGAATAAAGAAGATTTCAGATTGCTTTACAATATGAAATTGACCGTATCATACGAATTGAAAAACTGCTGTACATACAACAAAATAAAAAAATATTTTAAATACATTTTGCAGAGTTAATCAATTGGGTAGATCTAAAAAATATTCAGAAAAAATATTATTCAGTATTATATAAGGCAAAGTTATTTTATAGTAACTTTATTATGAATTGCTCAATGCCATGTAATCATTGTGTTATTATTGTGTTCCTGTCACATTTCTACAGATAAAAAATAAATTATATATTTCTTCTCGTACGTACTCGTATTATTACATCAATAGATGTAATAATAAAAAAATATCCTTCCATATTTATGATGAAAAATGATTGCCGGAAGTTTATTATCTATCACTGTCAAAGGATTTGCAATAATTCAATTCATAACTAACTTAATAATATTCAATATTTACATACAACTTCTATTATTTGCCAAATTTTTCATGTGAAATATTGAAAAAAATGAAGTAGAACAACAAAGAGTTGAATTATCAATAAAAATATTCAAAATTAGTTGGTTAATAACTATGAAGTGAATTCCAACTAATCTAACTCGATCTGAATTCAGCATTCATACTTTCATAACAGCGTTATATATTATGCTTGCAGAGAAACAAGTCGAAAATTATCGCCAGTAAATATTCAAATAAGCCATTATTTGCTACAGCCCCTTGGAGACGTTTGTATCTATTAAATCGGGCAAATTGCAGACGGAAGGGTCAAGCCACAAATCCTTTGGAAAAGACCTCCTTACCTTCGTCCTGTAAAGATCCTTGTGCTTACGCCATCACATCCAATGATTATCATGTTAAGTTACGTTAACATGTTGTTTTGATGCTGCGATAAATTATTCACACACAAAGAGATTGAACACACACTACTTAAACAGAACCCACCAACACATACTTATAATATTATCGCACTTACTTGTAAAATTTTAATGTAACAAATCTTCGGCTTTAGATAGTGCTTTACTTACATTTTTTTAACAAAATACGTTACAAAACATAATTAGAGATTCGTTTTAATAAATGTTATGAAAAGCTTTATTGAATATTAAAACATCTTTTCGTTTACGTATTTATTGTATTATTATATATTAATTAATGTGGTTAATTTTGTAAAAATGTTAATTGAAGACGTTTTTTTCAGCTTGCGAAGATGATTTTTTTCTGAACCATTATTATCAAAATAGTCTTTCAAAATCAAGTATGTTCACAACAAATTAATCTATTGCACACCTTAAAATAGTGCGTAGATACTCGTTTATCATGAACTACTAGTTCTACCGATTTTATATGTCAAAGTTGATATCTATTACAGCTTTCGCCATCGTCAAAACTATCTATGGTGAAAGCCGAAATAGCTATCAACTAATACATGTAAAATCTGTACAACTAAATACGTTGCTATTGTTACCATATTATAATGGAATTCTTCCAAGTAAATGCCAAGTCAATCAACTACTATATACTTTCATTAAAAATTCTTTCTTTTGTTCAAAACCATATTATTATTTTAATCCAAAGCTTCTTCTCTATTTAAATTCATATAATTCAATACTTTCTAAATATTATAATATTCAACGGAAAATTGAGCAAAACCAAAAATGTTCTAAATAGGCTCTTTATTTAATGGGGTGTATATTTCACTATATATTATCAATAACTTAAAATAATAATGACAAATGCTTATATACTACAAGCCAATATAAGTTTTGAGGCAAAGTTAAAGTTTGTTTTCATCCCTCTGACGTTATTGACTCATATGCGATGTATACGGAACATAGTTCCTGATAACGATCGAATTCTATTAAAGTAAGCCGTTTATCAAAAGTCCTCCCGACTCCCACTTCCGGTAGGCTTTCTTCCCGTAAACTTTTCGCTAACGAGTTGATATATGTCCCAGTGTTTAATGTTCCGCGACAAAGATACCTAGAATTATTGTGTTTGTCAACCTGAGGCACGTAAATGTACTTTATCAGTTCGCGTTCACTTTAAAATCATTTGAAACAAAATATCTAATCCTACATGGATAGTTGTTTTTCAATCTCAGATTACTTACAGTGTTGCCGTACACTACAAAACGCTGAACAATATAGCACAACCTTATCGACGATCTCTTATTTACTGTGTTACTAGGGTCTGCTGTGTATGAAAAAACGGTTTTCACTTAGTCAACTCACTACTTTCATATTTAATAAAAAAAACTGAATATTTTGTCTTGATACCGCCATGGTTGTCGGATGTTTAACAGTGAATATGTTTAACAGTGAATATGCATTAATAAATGCATTAAAAACATTATATATACAATAGATCTATTTTAAAGTATTTTAGCTTTGCATTTTGTTTTATGTTTTATGTTTTCTTAAAATATATTTCCTGACGAAGATGTACGCATAAAATTGAACTCATTTTTTTTTACTACGCTGTTAAAGTAGGCTCGTATTTTTCTGATCAAAAGATAAATAATATTGGTCAGAATTTATATTAAATGGTCATAATATATCGGTCATAATTTAAATGATTTAAAAAAAAAAACCTAACCTAACCTACTAACCAAAATTGTTATTAAATATTCTGACCGTTCGTATTTTTATTCTGACCAAAAATTGATTTAAATTCTGACCATTTAATTTGTTTTCTTTAAATTAAAAAAAAAAACTTTTTGTTATTTTATTTAACTTTAAAAAATCGGTTAAATCAGAACTCAAGGAAATGTTGTAATTCGAAAAGATTTTTTCAACAATATATGTTTTTGTGTGAGCCCTACTTTTTGCATAGTCTTACAATCTATTATTGTTCACTTATCATTTACAATCTAAGTCATGCCAAATGATGCAACTTCTCTTCTCTTGCTAAACTTCTATATGAAAATATAAGATATTATTAGCTCGAAACTTCATATTTTTTTTTATTGAAATCATTTATATACATTGTTTTGTCTATTATTAAAAGAATGCATTATTTTATTTTGTTAATCAAACAACACATTTTTTCAGATGATCTCTGAAAATTGTTAGAAATTCAAAATGAAATATGTTAATTTCAAAGCAATGTCGTAAGTTCCGAATAAATGCTTTTTGTATACATGTATTTAATTATACTATTTAGTGTCTATATAAAGTAACAAAATACTCAATTCGGTATATTTTTCATTAATTACCTGACGCATTCTGTAATGAGTAAAATTGTGACAAAGGTTGAGAAATTCTCTAAGCTGAGATATGAAGTCCCAACAGAGAAAGGCCTATTTGATACATTACTTGCTCACACAACCCTGTTTTAATTACCACTGTGACCTTTGCTGACTCGGTCATCCTTCGGACTCAGCTCCTAATGAGACAAACGTCTGACATATCTACATAATTATTACTTACGTATTATACATTATTTACACAAATAAAAATTAAACTTTTTCCGTGTATAACAATAATTCTTGTTACAAAGCTAACGTTTCCAATTTATTAAAACATATGTGTGACTTCTAAAAATTATGAAAAATTGATTTTAATTATAACCAATATGATTATTAATAATATTTATTTTATAATATCTTGTATATTTTATACAACGTTTAAAAAAATGAACTTTATAAATGAAATGATATATATATCTTTCAGATTCAAATTGATACTATTATCCATAGAACCTTTCAATTTATAAGTTTTGTCGTTTATCTGTTTGTATAGATATCATACAGCATTAGTAAAAAGCTAATAGTGACATTCAAATGGAAAAGAGCGTTAATTCGTAAAAAAAATATACCATAATAACTACAATACATACAAGCGTAGAGGAGTAAGAGAACCAGTCGAATCAGTGTTGCTAATTAGTAAATTTCACGTTCAAAAGTCACTTTTTACATTTTGGTCCATATGAATGCTAACCTTGTTTTGGCTGTCTTAAAATGAACCGATTAAAGACCTAACGTTTTTTCCTTTGCATACTGAATTCAATGTAGAATTAAAGAAGGCAAGAAAGCAACGTATGTACTTAGATTTAGACGGTTTGCTGAATAAATTTTGATATTACATACTTTTTACAAGTTCTGTAGTTAACAGGAAAAACACTTTAGTTGGAGTAAATTAATTGCTCAGACAGTAATTTTTAATTATTGATTTTTAAAAAAAAACAGCTTAACTTAAATTGTATATAAGAATGGAGTATGGCGATGTGATTAAACCGTAATATATATGGCTTTTGAGAATTTTTCTCATATTTTTTATTTTTATTTCCAAATAAGTAAAAGTTAAATATACATTAAAACCATTTCACAAAGGTGTCGCAGACGAAACATAATGAAATAGCCCCCGTTAATGGATTGCGTCCGTGGGACGTTCGCAGAGCGCTGCCGTACGCCAAAATACGTCATCACATTTGAATTATCGCTAACCGCCTTGCACTTAAGTAAATGTAGCGACATTAACATTAATTCAGCATTTTATTTATGACTCGGATTAAGAATCTACCCGCTTTTGCGAGTTATACCATTACAGAAACATATCTCCCGGTTGAATCGCGGTGTAAATTTTAAATGCCTCTTCAGCGCAAATGGGCGCTGTAAATAAGACACAAATCATGCCTCGAATGTAACAATTGAACTCAAATACACAGCCTAATATCAAAAGCTATTTAATCATATTTAAAACATTGTAACCGGATGACATTAAGAAGAAGGCAAAAGTTTTAGGAACAGGCGCTGATAATTTCTTGCACGCTTTAACCATTCGTGCTCTGAAATAAATATTTAAATAATCAAAGAAGATTGTTTCTCCTCTTTATCAATTTAAAAATTATCAATGTTACAAAAAATCAACCCACTATTACAAAACGAAGACTCATTCGATTTGAAAATACACAAGAAAAACTGTCACTCACTGGATATTTTTACGAATAAAGTTGTAAGTACCAAAGGCATTCAATGGTATCTGGAGCATTGATTTAAAATGATAGTGAGTTATAATGTTACTTCGAGATAATGCCTTTTATTCGATTTAAAATTGTATAGAAAGTTTTGGGGACCTATTTTATTTAAATTTGACTATTTTATATACACATCTTATTGGCGTCAATTGTATTAAATTAATATACGTAACGTTTACTTTCTGAGACGGAATATATTGAAATAGTTTGCATTTGTTTATATTATCAATAGTAAACTCTGATTTCATATAATATGAAGGCGTTACAATAATTTTTAAATGTTTATGTTACGGCAATATTTTTTAAATTTATTTAAAAAGCATAAAGATTTTAGATTTAAGATTTTAATTAACTACAGTTTGAGAGAAATCATAAATACTCACATCAAAGATCTTAAATTTAAATTTAAATATAAAAAAAATCATAATGGGACCTTAATTAGCCTGCTTGCTAGGGCAAAGCTAACGACAAGACCACTGTTGGTAATCGCCATAATTTTATATTTCATTCATAACTTACTTACTCAGACGAAATTTTTTGTTGTTTTTTCAGAAACCATTTTTTAAGAAACAGAGCAAAAATATTTTTTTTCAATCAATAAACTTTGATATTTTTTCGTTCTAGAAAAAATTCCACGTTGGATATACAAATTTTAATGAAATCTTTATCGAATATTTATGTGTCCATTTCAAATAATTAAACATCTATCGTTTAAATATTGTTAAACCAATTACAGTAGGAGTAAATAATTTTAAAGTGAATTTATTTTATTTTCAATTTAAATAATCGCCAGATAATAAATAATTCTTGCAAAGGAAATAAATAACTGAAAACTCTCGGTACAATACATTTGTCATTCAAATTTGGCGTGTTGTACGTGAAGTAATAAGACTCAAATTAAAATCAGTAAAAAGTTTGTAAAAATCAATGAGTTTACAAGATTAATTTTTGCTATCGAAATATGTCAGTAATTTTAAAAGATTTATAAAATTTCAAATAATGTATCGCACAAAACACTCTCGAGAAACAAAACTTTGCCGACGTCTTACCAACTTGAGAAAAAGTTATTTGCATACCTCAGACAAATCTTTCGCAAAAAACTCACATTCCGCAAAGTTTTCCCCCACAGAGGCGCTGATTACCTCCTGTTACTTCTTTTTCTCCCCTCTTTCTTCTTCTTTCTACTTTCTTATTCATCACATTTATTCGTCCTTGTTTTTGCGCCCCAAGATTAATAATGCAATGTGAAATCCTTTATTATTATTTTATCAGAACGTTTTTAGAAATTCTCAATATTATTGAAAGAAAGCCAGCCGTTCTTGGTCTTTTTATTTTTATTAAAATTAATGAAAATAATCCATGTACGTAAATACTTGTCTCACATTCAAATGGTTTTAGTAAAAAAAAATATATAATATTTTCGAAGGATTCGGCGGTACACTTATGGAAGTTAATTTTTAAAATTAAATGAAATTTGATGATTTTGTTATTCCACTAGTTTATATACTGATTAATAAACCGCAAACCATTTCATAAGTTTGCATAGAATTATAAAAACATTTAAATATTTTTTTATACATTTAGCCTTTAATTTTATCTATAGTTTATCCAATTTATTGTAACTTAATAATATCAACAATATATTTAATATTAAGCGTAAAACTCTTTGTCACGTACACTGTTAATTTATTTGAATGATCGAGAAACCATATAACATTATTGTTTAATATATTAGTATTTAGCATTATCATTATTTATAATAAATCCATTTTAATTCAAATTTAATTTACAATTTTACAGTATAACCAAATCAGGATAATCTTAATGAATGACTATTTGATAGAAATGCACAACATTATGTTTTAAATTAATTTGTGAGGAACATCAACACTTTTTTTAAGAAGGTAAGTTCGCTTAAGAAGGGTTAAGTATAGCTATGTCTCATATTAACCCTCAAGCAGTCGTAAGATACATAGGTCTTAGTCGTAAGACACCGTGTTGATAATTTCCATGTCATTAATTCAACATTACGATTGTTATTAATGCGACTGGAGTTATTTACGGATGAAGGGTTTCCGGTGGCCAGTTTCGAGGTAATTTTCAAAACAATTGGTTCCCAAATTTAAAGAAAATCATTTATGAACATAAATCCAGATGAATTACTCATACATATTTTAATAAATATAATATTTTTCTGCCGCCTGTGTGGTCGAGTGGTCAACGTTGTTGGCTTCGGCTACAGAGGGCCCGGGTTCAAATCCCGGTACGGACAGTTTTATAAATTGATTTTTCAATCGATTTATGAATTTCTGTTCAAAGGCATGGATGTATGTGATGTCTTGAATTCCCCCCTCTCACTCATCGTATCCTATGAACGGGGCGTATCGAGAGCGATTAGCTTACCACTAATCCTGTCCTAGCCATATCCTTCTATCCCTACTCTCTTTGGAAAAAGAGAGGTTGAGCAACTGAGTAACTTGCAGTTCTCGTAGAAACACTTCTGTTGAGATAAACTCCATTAGGAGTCCATATGCTCCACATTGGGAGCGGACATGGTTTAAAAAAAAAATTCTATCGATAATTGACAGTAACCACTGTGAAAATTACAAAATCAATATATGTATATCTGATTTACTTTTAATCTCAAAAATAGATTAGTCCACGGTGAGATACAAATGCTTCATTTTCAAATAGTATTAATGTTCAATGTTTTATGAATACATTTTTTAAAATAATAATCGTATTTCATAGCGTGAAATTTATTTAAAACATATATTATGCATAAATAACACAATATATTTATTTATTAAAATGTAGAATTGCTAATTTATGACACTGCCGAAAATTTGAATCCAATAGCAATGGCAAAGGTAGAATTGATGGTCGACGTTGAATTGTTCGATTCCCTTAAGAAATAGAACACTTCTGCAAGTAATAAAATCAATTATTGGTCGCAAACTATACACATTAGCGGGGGGCGGACTGAGCGCTGTTGCGGACGCACCACATAACGGCACTTTCTCTTTATATGTACACTAAACATCCAACATGGAAGGCTATAAATGATGGTCTCACCGCAAAACAACGTTAATTGCAGTCATAATTTAATAATGAAACCATAAGCTATCAACTTGATATAACCTTAGTAAAATCGTAAATTGCTTCATTGATTGATGAATAAATCAAAATAAATGTTTAAATGTTTAAAAATTCATTTTTGAACAAGATATAAAGAAAAAATAGTTTATAATTTCTTCATATATTTTTTTTTTTTGAAGTTATCATAATTTTAAATAAAAAAAACTCTTGTTTATTAAACTTAAGAGTAACCATTTATAACGGAAAAACTTTATTTTCCCAAATAAATATTGTAGTTTTCTTGTACGAAATCTTTTATAAATATTTAGATATACATATATATTATCAGTATTTTGCAAGGATCTAAAAGGCCTACAACTTAAAAAATGCTATCTAAACACAAAACTAAATTCCAAAAATTATTTATATTGGAGGCGTAATGCTGTTGTATTAACATAGTAAAAATTCGTTTTTAAATTAAAAAGTCTTTAAAGTCAATTTACTTACTAGTAATCTTTAATTATTTCAATACTGACTTTATCCCTCACCCGTGACATTGCAGTCTTGCTATAACTGCAAAATAAAGTTTCCCGGTAGCGCCCTCCAGCATTCACAACTCCAATTCAATAGTCATTAATTGGATATCCCTCGCAAAATTTCCTCAACTCTTTCTTACCTTCGTGCCATCGCCCCCAGTCGCACGCGTCCCCTTGGGCGGCCCTCCCGCCCCGGTCCTGTGCTCGGCTACGACATAAAACAACAATATTTCATCCTATACCGTAACGCCACAAATCGAACTAATAACGCGGCCATTATGAACATAAACTCAAGGCAAAGATTTAAAGTTTGCACATAAATTTGATATATATAATTACGTACCGCGAAGAGCGACCAAGAAACGAACCAAGATGGGGTGGCTTCACCCCTTGGCCTATCACCCGCTACCCCTTTTCATCCGAGAGGGCAACCAGTACCGCTCTTAGAAAATATAAATCATGATCATAATATAAACATATTATTCTCACACTATTTTATTATACGGTCAATGTTTTTTTTACGTCCATACTGTAAGGGCGATCACATTTTATCAATCTATATTTATATGGCTTTCAACGTTTTCTATGTTAAGAGAATAACATAAATACATTGATTTGACCAAATATTAAGTACATTAAATGAGTCATCAAGGGGTGAAGTGGGCCAACTAATAAAATGGTACAACTTTTTTCTTGGACTTCTAAATAGAATCACGTCTTTACTTGGTGTTTTGGTGGATTGCATATTTTTATTTTACAGGAAAAACACTATTGTAATGTGTACTAACTGAGGTTCCTTCACTTTTACGATACTTTGAAATGTTTTAGAATATTACGAAGATCAAAATTATTTTTTTCCGAAATGGCAAATTCTGGCTCACTTTTTTACTAATATTACATTTTTCGTTTTAATATTTATAATATTACTGCTCTAATTTCAGAGTCAAACTTTATATTTAATTTAAATTATGGTGAAGGAACAATTAAAGCAACGCTTTATAATAAGAGATTATAAAAGCCAACAGCAAAAAAGTGGCCGCAAAAAATCGCTCTCTTGGTAAGCGCCCGAAGCAGTACCCCGTCAGCCCTTACCTAAGACCGGAACTGTTATTGGCTATAGCGACGAATACAGATACGAAGGATTTGTAAGAAGATGTACACGCTCTATATATTACGTAAGATGCTACCCAAAACTTCAATAACTCTGACCGAACTTTGATACTCATATTAGGCGGTTTATCGTTGACCAGAAGTTGTGTCCGTTTCAAATACAATTATTATTGATTCAATATATAATAGAACAGGTAATATTTATTGAAAAAAATATGGGTATTTAAAAGTATCGTCATAATTTCATTAATTCTACATTTTTTAAGAAAAATATTATAATCTTTTACGATACGAAATCAATGAGCTTTTACAGACTTGTTTCATAATATACTTTAAGCATCAATACACAATTCTGTATATATGAGGTAAATTATATGTTAAAAATGGCAGATTTTCTTATGACTATTCAATGCGTTTTCATGAAGTTTGTGTTAAAAAAAATACTGGTTTTTTCCTGGTATTTGTTATAATTACTGATTGATTTGATATTTGTTTATGTGTTTTTCTACGAGAGCGTCGTGAGGAATACTGCACTTTGTCGATATATATATGACATAGTGTAGTTTACCTCCCATGTAAAGGATTGTATTTACAGAATACTTAAGAGCATACATAGTAAATGCTTACATCAAATATACAGGAAGATATTATAAAGTCATTTTTGATCTTGGTATTATTTATTTTTTATTGAAATTTGAACACGAATATGAGGTCATTTTTATACCATTATTAGTTTACACAATTATGTAAGGTGTCGAGAAAAACTTTACGTCAATAAACGTTGAGATATATTCCAAAATATAACTTTAAAAAATCAGTTTTTATATTTAATAACCGCAAATTTATTACAATGTGGTGCCTTGATTGAATGTCTAAAACGATTTTTTTGAACGGGGGGTTAGAGGCCTTTGAAATTGTGATCGCGTTAAGCATAAGCTGTTAATAGACATCGTAAACTAAATCATCATGTGAATCTAGTACCATCAAATTTAAATTTTATTTTTAATAGTCGGACATTAAAATATTGAAATATTACTTGATATCGCACGACTCTGTATAACAGCAGCATTAGTCCGCGCAGCTCCACAAGAAGTTGGAGACTTTTGATGCAATTAAACATTATTTGTTCAGGATCATTTACTCTAAAGCTCAAATATTGTATTATAAAGTGGCAGAGCTACGTTCGGCTTCAGAAAGGCAGCTTTCGAATCAAATGCCTTTGGGTGAGATTACAATGATTCTCGGCGAAGAGTTGAGCTAATTTTATAAGTTAGATTTGAATTCTTTTCGCTTCATTGCATAACATAATTATCTGCAGCAAATATCATACTATTGCATTTTAATCAACAAAATATTATTTGTAGTGTCAATAAAATTATATTACAAAAAGAAAATTACAATCTCATTCTATTATTTTTTAAAGCAAAGTAAACCATTTTTTATTATAATATATACTTTCCTTGGTTCATCCATTTGTCTAAAATGCACGGAACAAAATATGTGCAAGAGTAAATGTTCATAGAACTTTGACTGGTGGCACTGTCTCTTGGAGTATAATATAAATTGTATAGTATCAAAGATTTTTTTAGTACTTTCTTATTTCATTCTTAAACAATATGATTAGAAACGAAAGTGAGAGACTAATATCAGCTAACTTTACCTATCTTAAAATTAAAAATTTTGTAAATAAGTGCTTAGTTGTCTTTCATTTTTGTTTAAAATGTCTTTCACCAAAAATGCTTAATGTGTAATCTATATTTTAATTTTATTTACAATTTTCAAAGAGGTAAATTTATATTCGAACATACATAGTTTTCAAAATTTAGATGATTTAGTGAATTATAATCACAATTTTTAAAATAAGTACTGCTTTGACTTACTTTATTAATAATCACTAAAAATATTTTGAGATTTTTTTAGACGCCAAATTATCATTGCAAAAAAATTTACATTCTCACATATTGTTTTCTGAAAAATATTATCGTAAAATTTTCTTCGTTTGTTTTAAATATAATTTTAAAGATGATAGTAATAGTATATTTTTCGTTAAATAATAGAAAATAGTTCTCGAAATATAAACAATATAATCCGTTGAATCAAGTTGGATGTGTTGAATTTATTCGAAGCCCATTGAAAATGGAATGTGTATTTCAAAACTTAGGCCATGTATTTATAAGCCATCATTCCTCCGACCCTCTCATCCCAATAGCATAAATGCAAACAAAATCGGCGTAGAGCTCAAAACTTCCCGCAGGAACAGAACTAATACCATAGACTGGGCACAGGAATCAGGAGAAAAGCGGTCGAGTCACTTGTTAGCTCAGTGAGCGACTTGTTTTCCCAGGCAACCGCGCCGCGGATGCCCCGAGTGAAGAAAGGACCGTTTATACACATACACATCTTCACATCTTGTAATAATTCCATACAACAGTTCTCGGTTTCAAGTTTGGAGATTTCGTGTGATTTACCGCACCGATTTCATTGTTTTGCGTTTAGATTACGATATACGAGGGTAGGTAAGCCGAGCATTGCGCAGATAAATGAAGGAGGCACGCCTAACCTTAAAAGCGGGAATAGCAGTTAAAGACTTCGGAGAATTGTTGGTAAACGTTCCGCTGTATGCCTCTATGAATGTGTGTTCCTTGCGACTTAACTACTTAAGGGGCATAGTTTACCTCTAATAGTTACTGCTTGGTTTTCGTCTTATTATTGCAGAGTGTATGTAATGCGAAGTTCCGGTGGGCATGTGACCTTTGTTTGCATATCTCGTTTAGAGCTGTAAACCGTTCGGCGTAACAAACACGTCGCGAATTCAACTGGCCATAAATTGTTAATAATCTGAATAAATCACAGAATAAACATGTTACAAACTGAGACATTGTTCATGATTCTACATCATAGCTTAAGCATGTTCGTATTAAATTTAACACTACTTATGTACAACAACTCATTGATGCTATGTATTCAAACTGATTAAAAATATTACCAGTAACAACAGTAAAAATTCACAGCACATTTTCTATAACTGAACAATTAAATTGAGTGATTTTAAAAATAGATGAATACCTTCAATACAGTAATATTTTCATTGCATGCCAATAAATACATATATTGTATTAATCATATGTCACAGTAAACTTTCATGATCACAACCATAGCTAAAACAGGTATGAATTATTAAGATTATGGTTATCTCGGGTCTGTAGTGCAGTGGTCAACGTCGTTAATTTCCATGACATGTCTAACAAGTTCGAGTCCAAGTACGAATAGAAATTTCAATCTATTTTTCGATGTCTATTAGAAATCATAGATAATTGATTACTCTTTTCAAAAAAATAATGTTTAGCCAGTTGAAGAACACGCAGTCTTATAGAAAAACTTGTGTTTAGTTTCTACTTAGATTCCTTCAGTAGGAAGCTATATACTCCGCATTGCAAGAATGCTATATGTATGAATGATAGTAAGTATAATTGTAACTGAGTTTTTTTAAAAGATGTACGCAATGCACTGTATTTTAAAATATATGTCCATAGAACATTAATGAAAATTATTTAGTAAATTAACAATTCTTTACCCACTATACAGTATTAAAATTAAATCTACATGGTCGTGATTTTTCAATTCTTGTTCGATGCTGATCTTTAGCGAATTGTGTATCTCAGCGGAAAATTCTTCAGAATCTCAAAAGAAAATCGGTTTCAGTAATGTTGCGACTAATAGGAAGTCAGCCTCAAGGGATGAAGGAGGCGACTGGTTCCCTTTGCCAGTCTTAACTCTTTGTACACCAAAAAATTACAATTATTTTTATGTGTAAATATAATATCATATTACTTATTTGCGTGGCACATATCGAAAACAAATTCTTCGAACGGATGTAATAAAATAGTCACCCGCTGTGGTCTAGTTAGTTAGAGCTTGCTCTATCGATCAGGTGGGTTTGGGTTCGATTCCCGTTAAGTTCAATGTCAAATTGTATTTTTTTTTCAATTTTAATTTGAGATCTAAGACATGTTTGTGAAGTCAATACTCCTTGAGCTAATCTCATGTGACTTCCAAAAATTCTCATCGAGTATATCTCGTATGATCTTTCAACTTCAAAATATTTGACAAAATAATGTCAAATATTTAAATAAAAAAAAATGTATTTATTACAAAAAGTGTTACATTTTCAAATCAATAAACACGGTAAAAAAATAATTAGAATATTTTAAATAGAAAGTATCTCCTCAGTTACAGAATACAATTATGAAGTACAATTTTGTTAATCTATTTATTAAACTTTATAAATTTAATAACGACCGCATTTTTAGTTGAAATATTTTTTTCTTTTGTTTTAAAATTATTTTGATAAAGATCTTAAAAAAGATTTTTCTTTTGCGTTTTTTTTATACAAATACATTTTTTTATAAATGGTGTTATCAACTGATGATACTTCATACAATTCAAACGATATAAATTGTATTTTTTATTTCATATGGTAAAACAAACACATCTGTAAACTTTGAGCTGGCCCAGATTTTCTGGTTAAAATATTATTGTTTGCGCTTTGACGATTTGTATATAATAATCTTTTACTAAAAAGTTTATGTTACGTTATAAAAGTTAAACATTTTTTTCGTTAAATAAAAAATATCTGCTACACGTTAAATAGTACAACCGCTTCTAAGTGTTGAGTTCAATGTTTATAGGAAAGTCACTAATACATTGAGATAAAAATATCATCGTGTACTGAAAGAGTTAAGACCGATTCTAATGAGTTCCAGTTAGCGTCTCTTGCCGTGAGCAATGGTGCTATTTAAACAATTTGTGACTTGAAATAACATTAAAATCTGTCGCTCCCGCCGGCAAACGTGTTTACGATCCCACCCTGGCCCGTCCAATGGTTTTAAGACGACAATAAAAGTTGCGAAGAAATTTGCCAAGTTAGTTTTTTGAGGGTGCCGAATTCAATGACGCGCGGATGATTTAAATTAATTACATTTTTGGGGTATTTTGGGTTTCATATCCCATCAAAAAAACTTTTGTAGAAATTCTTTGTTTATCAAACATTTTATTAGTTTACGGCCATTTTGTCTTTATTCCCCATTAACAAATTTAAAAATAAAACGAATGATATTTTTTTTGTCATCATGCCCGCTCTGAATACTGAGATTCTCAACAGAATTTTTTGTACGACAACTGTTTGTTACAAGTCACTCAATTTTTATTTTCGTATAAAAAGGATGAACCAGAATAGGGCTATTACAAGATTAGTTTCAAGAATTGGATGAGTAAGTTAAGACATTACACAGGCTTTTAGAAACAAATCGGTAATGTGATTCTAAAATTAATTTATGAAAATTTCCAAGTTGTAATTATATCCATGTACAACGTCAAAAATCAAAGCTAACAACGTTTAAAACATGGATGCAAATCAATTTATTATTATTTTATTTTATTTCAAAATGAATTCAGTTTTAGCAAGATTAAAACACACAAACCCCATTGAAACAATCCATGATATAGTGATAAGAAGACATAGTATCTGCGTACGAATGGATAAATTTAATGTTTTAAATCTTAAATCAGTACTTTTCAGGAGAGGCTAAGCAAGATTTGCATGTATGTAAATGAATTTACATGTAAAATGTGATGTTTTAATGAAAATTTTACTAATCCAGCAACGCTGATTTGACTAGTTCTCTTGCTGTTCTTTGAATACATGTATTGTTGTTATTACGGCATATTCAATGTTTGTAGTGATCCTTTTATAACTCTTTTTGGAGAAAAATAAGTATTATAAGTAGAATTTAACGAATCTAGTCATAAAGACTTATTTTATTCATTCGAAATTCATTCTTTATCATAATCATTTTATTTAACTAACCAACACTTGAATAAATTTTATACAAAACAGATGATTTAAAAAATTATTGTAAAAAATAACTTCTCTATAAAAGAAAACGCTATTAGGGGCTTACTGTACTTGAAAAAGAATAGTGTCACCTGTCAACATTCACTTAATGCGCCAACAGAGATTGTTGCTATGTATTTGCACGTACGTGTATGTGATTATATTTGTGTATATGTGTACTGGCGTACAGATAGACATCAGGATAAATTTAAATTGTTATTGAAGATTCTTTCAATGGAATGAAACCATTTTGTATGCTGTCGGCAGCAAATTTATTATTTATTAAAATATTTACTTACCCTGAGGGAGGGAATCGCAAATAATGCAATGTGAAAATCTAAGTCCCTAAAGCATTTAAATTCTATGAAGATGATAAAATGAAAACTCATAACGGGATGAAAAATGGGACGTGTTGAATTATAGCCACATACTGTTTTAAGTACAAGCTCCGGCGGATTACGGGCTGCGCTAAGAGTAGCCTCCTTAATATTCGAAAAAAACGTCCTCATGCCGAGAACAATATAAGTATAAATCAGGCTTAACGGCTACCGCTTTAGTAGTGTCACGTGTCTTTATTTATGAAGTATTTTTCTCACGTTATATTTTCCTGGGCAATTAAAAAAGAAAATTTTCGACCAGTCCCCGAGCTTACTCATGAAAATATTTCATTAGGAACGCGAATGAATTTCTTTTTGTCATTGTTTCTCTGATTACATGTTTTTCTATTTTTATTACTTAAGTACCCCACAAAATTTGCGTCAATTTGTTTGAAATAATACAGTTTTAATATAAAATTATGCATAGCAGAAGACAAAACTCTGATTCCTTTTTGGGTATTTTGTCATCATCAATGTACATATCCTTGTAAATCGATTCAGATATTTTAGTGAACTGAATGATTGTCTCCACAGTTTTTGTTACTAACATCAATCCAGTGGTTTTCGTTACCATATACTTTACCAAAATTTTAATGCTTCAAGAATAAAGCGAGCTGTAAGTAAATGTTGTAATCCAACAATAGATTTCAGACATTATTGGATGACATCTCTTAAATCTTAAAGATATTAGTAATATGACATTAACATCTATAATTTTATGTTTATTGTTCGCATTTCGAATAAAATCATGATTTCGTGTAATGATTGTGACAATTTATTAAATTAAGGTGCTTTTCAACATAAAAAATTATGCCACTTGCTTTTGATATAATAAAAAGGATTAAATGGTTTGATATTAAGCTCTGAAACGTCCTATTGCAGATTAAACTTTATAGCGTCGTACCTACCAATTTTAAGATCAAATGGAAATATTCTTCAGTCGTGAGCGATGAATTTATAATGAATATATTTTAAAAATATCTTAAAATGTAACATAACATACATGTTAATAGTTTGACCTAATCGACATTCCATAATATACCGTATGTTTCTTTAAGACTTGTTTTATTATCATATCGTCACAAGTAGGGAATCCAATCCCGAGCCAAAATGTTGATCCCGGGATTAGAATATTTCGATCCCGGGATCAGCACATTTTTTTAAGAAAAAAATATTGGTGAAAAATAAATTATTCTATATTATATAACTAGCTATGGGCTGCCGATACGTTACCAAAAAGTTTTCTTTATCTAAGTTATTCGCCATGTACAGGTGAATGAGTCGATTTTTTAATTACTCGTAAAAAAATATGCGCCATAATTATTAAACGGACTTAATTTGGATACATTATGTAAAAATAATTAATGTCGACAGCTAAAAAAAGTATCTACCAACTTCAGACTGCAAGAGCGAAGATTTCTAAAATTGTCATGTACATAAGAGTCGTCTGGTATTAAAACCAGAACTGTTCCATACAATATGTATCGAACAGTACGGTTTCATTGTGCAAAGAACCAATAAAATATATTGTTATATTTACCATATCCGGCGACAAGTGCTTTTGTAGTAAGATCATTTTTTACACTGAAAATAATAAGAACATTCAATATAAATAGTCAAAGTGAGAATAGATTCTCAACTCTTGATATAATATTAGTCGAACAAACGCACGCTTCTGATATTTACATACTTTTCGCATAAAAAGCTGACCAAAATATGTTTTAGTTGACACGTGCTTTATTACATAATTGATACGCCTAATAACATTCATTAAGGTGTTGAAAACAAAGGTACCGAAAAAAAATATTATCGTCAAATACATTTAAACATAAAAATGTGTTGATGAAAATTATACGACTTGGCATCAAATTACCTTATCTTCTGCTACAACTCTTGCAGTTAATCTAATCGCAAAGAATTTCAATTGGTCATCGTTTATTACATATGTGTGAACTGTCGACTTGAAAACCATCACGTTTCTGTATTTAAATCAATCACGAAAGATTCGGGATCATGCCTTCTAATCCTGGGATTGAAATGTATTGAAAACTGTACGGGATCCCGGGATTGGATTTCCTAGTCACAAGTATATCTCAGCTTCATATGAAAAACGCTAAACCGAAAACCTGAACCGAACCGATATATATTTTTTACTTGAACGAAAACCGAAACGAAAAAAAATAAAGATTTGAAACCCTGATAAAAAAAAAGATTTTACAATATATATATATATGTATACAGATATATGTGATATCTTTCATTTTAAGAAAAGCTTATTTAAATAAAAATATCATTTGGTTCATGTATTGTGCGTCAATGTGTTCTTCTCTTTGATTTATTTCTACAGAAATATTAAATAAGCAATTTGTAATAAAAACATTTCAACTTAGATTTGTCAATAATTGGTTACTGTATAAAACACTCATATCACGTTAAAGCAGCCATTTATTCCAGTATTTTTTTTAATGTGCCCATGTTTATATTTGATGCTTACGGATCTGGTTAAATAAATTAAGATTTTTATTGTTATGAATATAATTAATTTTCAATGTATACATAATGCATTGGTGTCATTTTTCACACCATTTATTGTTTTATTTAAAGCTATTTATGATATTTATTTAATATTACTAATCAACTTTTATGCATTAATTGTCAATGTCAGGAAAGCAACACATTTATAAAAAATACACTTTTTTTACTATTCCTTTTTTTATAATACTTTTATCAAAGATTTAGCGATGAGAAATTTAATATAATACTTAATTGTAGTTACAACGAATTTGTATACATTAATACATCTAAGTGTATTTATATATTTTCAGTGCCTCGCTCACCTTATGGAAGTCTATCAAAGAGTGAGCGCTAAAACGAGGTGATAAGGAAACATTGCAGGGGAGGACAAGACATAATGGCGAGCTGATTTCAATTAACGCTGGCTACAAATCAAACAGCTACCGTATCCGTGTTAAGATATTTTCTTGCCAAAAAATACCTGATGAAATTCTTACAAATATATATTCACCTCTTAGGAATAAAAACCCTCAAACCAAAACATGCTTCAATAATGATTTTTAATGAGACTGAAATATACTCTAATACTGCAATAATTAAATTTAATATCTCAGACTTATAATTCAAAACTATCGAATCTTAATAATATTTGTAATCGTTATTTTGTATAAGCGTTTTTCTAAATATGTATGTTGTATAAAAAAAAAATGATAAAGATTGAATTGGTATTTATTTTCTAGTTAAACTTAATTCTTTATAGGTTTTAAATATCATATCAGTCAGTTATTTTCGAAAAGGTTTTTTATATCAATTAAATTACGATTCTTTTCACTTCGACTGTGGAAAGGAAAAAGGACGTAACCGTCAATTTTCCAAAACAGCTTTTTTTCGATAATCACAATTTTTACAACTTTACATACATATTCTATCAAAAGGATGGAAGCTAAAAATGCCGAATAAGTATCTAAATTTAGCTTTTAAGTATGAAAAAGATGAACTTGTAAAAAATTAAAACCAAGAAAAAACACTGAAATAAAGGTTTTTCCGAGACAATTTCTTTGATTAATATTAGGTTATGTCAATTAAACACTAGTTTAAAAGTATCTGTGCACTTCAAGGTTGTGTATAATTCATAATTTGCATTTGTCACAAAATCATCAAAATACGTTTTTAGCGCCTCCTGTAAAATTCGATATGTGTGGGTTACGTCCTCTTTCCTTTCCACAGTCGACTTGTAATCTTGTATTAAACAAATGTTAGTTTTATTTATTTTTTAATTCGCATTTATGAAACCTGTCACTCTTTTTTATGATGTATTTCGTACACGTAGGGTTTCTAGCCCATGTAGAACCGGAACCGGTTTCTCGGGTGCTCGCACGTTTTAAAAAAAACAGGAATATTTAACGGATACCTGGTCAGTTAATTTTATGTAACATTAAATTTTTCCATTTTAAATTTGTATCTTAAGGTACAAAATTCTCTAAATATACTTATATTTTGGAAAACCCATTTAGAGATTTAGAAGATCCATTTAGAAACCCAAGTAAATCTGAAATCTAGTAGTAAACATAGTCTAATGTTAGAATTAAGTTTCTTGCTATTCATATATTAAATCCACTTCAACAGTAAGTGACAACGTACTTTCCGTTGCTCACATTTTTTTCATCAAAATACTCGTAAATATAAATCTCAGGGCGCATTGATATTTTTGAAATATTTCATTTTAGAAAAAACTTTTTAAATAAATAATTCGACTATTAATATAAAAACCCTATGGTCGTTTTGAGTAAATCAATGAATAATGTTCTTCTTTTCTATATCTATCCGCATTATTTTTCTTTATTTATTTAAACTTTATGCATGTAAATAAATATTTCGACTCAATCAAATATTAACAATTATATATATATTTAAAAAAATCTACTTGTAATAAATACTATTTTCATATATATATACATATTATACATATACTCTGTATTATAAAACTTTTAACTCTGAATCGGTATATTATGATAGTTGATAAAAATTACGCAAAATCGAACCGGGTACCGGTAAGTTTTTGAAAAAATATTCGAGAACCGGGTTATGCGTTTGAGCGGGTATTTGGATCCCCTACGTACACGGTATTCTGTAAAATTTATCCACCGCGTAATAACAGAATTTAGTGTATTCATTTACACAAGAATTATTTAACATTTCTGTTAGCCATTTCTGTAATACAGCTATGTATATCAAACAACTATTAGTTTATTACAAATTCTTTATGGCACTAAAAACCCGGCTATATTTTGATTTGATGTAATTTTAAATGTGGTAGATTAACATTCTAGATTGGCTATACATTAGAGCACGGTTTCTCGATCTATGTTCCGCGGAGCACTGGTGTTCCGTGGAGCCAGAGTAGGTGTTCCGCGGGCCAAAGTGGATTTTCCACAAAAATTTGAAATGGTTTTATACGCTGCAACACATTTAAAAATTTTCTACTTCATATTGAAAAGCGAGTGATGGTCTATCTCCACATATGTTATGATGTCAAATATCTCGGTAAAAGAGGAGATTTTTAATATAAATTGAATACGGCAACCAAAATTGTGTCAAATTTCCATCGCCGAGGTTGAAGGATTATTTTATCACACCCAAAATCATCAGTCATTAAAGGCCAACAGTACGTTGTACGAGTTTTCTTTGAACCCTTCAAAATAAATATTGAAGTGGACCGCAATAAATTTCCAAACGCATTACAGTACAAAACAAGAAAAAATGGTTAAGCATATTTCTTAGATAAATAGTATTACCAAATAACAAATAAACAATGGTTGTACGATCATTATATTCAATTGATTGAAAATTCTACAAAACTTTATTTCACGAATTTTTTTCTGCAATCCTTTGTAAGACATCAAATCTCAGTAGTCATACAATCAATTCTAGAAAGGCCACGGTGTAAAGCAGTTTTAAAGCAAATGTCAACTTTCTGCTATGCAGGCTTGAAACTATTACTATTTCCATGAAAAAATATATGCCATAGCGTAAAAAACTGTGAAAATGCAATCATTAAAAAAGAGATTTAAGCAAAAGTAAACCAATTTCTGGTTATTTTTCGAGCTTTGTAAAAAATAAACAAAAAAAAATTACCATCCATTTTTTTAACATTCGTTTATGTATATTTTGAAAATAAATAACAAATTTTAAAAAATAAATAAATTCAAAACTCGAAAAGTTATCGGCTGGTAATGGGAGGGGTCCAAAAAGGGGTTTCCTGGCGTACATGATTCCAACCAAAAATTTAACGGATTCTTGATTATTAAAAATGTCGCTACTACCCGTACCTCGGAGAAATAGAAAACAACCGTTTGAAAAAAAAAATCAAATTCAAATCTGCTACGGGCCATAGAAAGACGTATAGAGAAAGTTTACGCAAAATTTCAAATTAATCGGTTTGGTAGAACTTGAGGTATTATGCACGCCAGCTTGAAAAAAGTAGTTTCGAGAAAAACGCGTTTAAAGTTTTGAGTTTCGATTTGTTCCGGACGGACCAGCTTAGTTGCTGCGTCACCAAAATTGCTGTAACTCGGTAAATAATTAAAATTTTATACTCTCAAATGTCTAAACTTTAGAAAAATATAAAATAGAAAGAATCGATTTTTTTTTTATTTCTACACTAGTAGAGAGTAGCGAGAGATTTATTAACTCTAATTTGTATGTGATATTTAAATAATAAAAAAACTATTACAAATTACCCATCCCAAAAATAAAGTGTTCCGTTGAAATTTCCGGAGTTGCGAAGTGTTCCATCTCAGAATAAGTTTGGGAAACCCTGCATTGTCAAAACGGAATACCATGAAATCGGTTTTCATTGTCATATTAAAATCTTTGATCCTAATATTTTTATAATGCTTCTCAAAATACATTTGAAAGTAATACCGAAAAACTTGATTCGTAGAATGAAAGAAACTTGTGATTGTAACTAATGTCGAGGTGGACTTAAGCCATCTATCTGATCATTTGTAAAACTGTTGACGCATTTTATTGAAAGGGAAATAAATTACAGTGTCCACCTACCGCTAAATCTTAGAACAGATGTTGATTTTTTCAACCCCATGATCAAAGATAAGACTTATTTTTCGACTGGCTATAAATATTGACTTTTTTTGTTGCAAATTTTTAACCAAAGAAAATATCTTAGAGGCGTCACTCAATTTTTTGTAATAATATTTTCTTTTTATTGAGTAGATATAAAATGTCCGAAAAGTTGATTCAACGTGATAAAATATATACATATAATCGTATTTCATTTTCCTTTTTAACATTTTTCTCAGTTTCATATACATTAAAAGATAAGCTATTGAATCATACTATTATAATTTCATTATTTTTTCAGTTTGGTGACTATAATTATAATTCTAATTTTATCCGTTTTAGTATTATTAATATCCAGAATCAATTTATGAGATAAAGATTTTTTGGTAAGACTGTAAACCTAATTTAAGGTTTATTTACTAGTCAATCAGTCAAAATTCTAGTATTACACGCAGTGTGCAAAAAAATATTTCGTTATTATTTGAAACGAAACATATCATTACAACAATATTATTTTCAAACATTTAATAAAAATTCAATAATAAAAAATTACGAAACAAAATTCATAAAATTTGAAAATTATCTGATTAAAAAAGCATGCTGTGTAATTTAAAAAATAACGCCTACAAATCTTAAAGTTGCTGAAAATGTTCATCACTATTTTTTTATTATGAAAATATTTTTTTGTTATCTCTTTATTGTCCATTTGGTTTATAAATCGTCAGTATACTGGCAGAAGGTGATAAGTCTAGAAGAAACCTAGTATTGAGATTATCGTCATTTTCGACAATCATGAAATCTTAATAAATCTATTTGTGTACTTTACTTTAACTTATCGATGTAAAAACTTCATGAAATTCGATTCACATGTTCAAACGTTCTAAGTTATTTTTAGCTTGTTTGTTACCAAAAATAGCTTTTATCGGTTTGTCTTTATGTATATTATATTCGAATTGTGTCAAATACACAAAATATGGCTGAACTTGTTTTTTCAAATGATACAGCATGTTACATGTTAGATCGCTGCATTCATGACTCAAAATAGCCGGTTTTTAAGTGTCCGCCTTCTACCAATATGCTGACGAAGCATATTGAGTGAACTTTTAAAATTTGCAATGACACTCGAAGTAACTTTGAATTTCTGGAAAATCGGCGTCATTTTTTATTCTACGTATAAATTAACTGTACTTTAAGAAAAATATACGGAAAACTTTATATTTTATTGTTGAAATGGGACATCAGATTTCTTATGCCACCCTTGCGACGCGGTCACACTTTTTCCGAATGACTTCTGCCTACTTGTGAACCGTAATCAGGAAGAATTAGCGCTGAGTAACGGCTTGCTGATGCTGCTTCTCCGCCCACCCTCTTCTTCACAGTCACCCGCCTTCACCCCTTACCAACCCTTCACACCTTCAAATTACTTTTCTTTTTATTACTTCTGCACCAACACCCATCATTCTGGATAAATTATCGAGTACGGACAAAGGGTGGGGAAAATTTTTGTATATTTTCCAAGATTTTTTCACCCGGGTAATTTATATCACCTGTAAATATAATATAATGACTTTTACTTTTCTAAATCGTGTTATATTTGACATAAAAAGATTACATTAATCTGTTTACCGTGAATTTATAAACCAAATACATTAATAATAATTATAATTTCATTCTTGTTTTTGCATAATTTAATTAAAAATCTTATGGAAAGGTTTATCTTACCAAAATTATCATAATGTCTATGAAATATACACACTAGCAAAATTTAAGACAAATAAACATACACGAATCATCTGGTAAAACAAATAGTTTTCAGAAAGATTGAATTTTCAAATTGCCGCATTATCTCAAGAAAATTTTTCATCGAAGGAAACGAAAATGATATGTTATCATCTTAAACTTACTAGCTAGAAAATGTTATTTCAATTAACATAATATATTATGTTGTACGAGTGTAGATGTGTACATTTTATATTAAAATTAGGATGGATGAAAGGTTAAAGAGAGAAAATAAAGTAATTTATTTTACCTATTATTTTTAAATTAAGAACCAAAAATCAGTGTTGGATTCCATAACAAAAAAATGTTATAGTATTTATATATTTCACCATCACGCTTTCGCCAGGACTATGTCAATGTTGTCTGAAATAATTATATGTTGGTTTATCGTGTTTTATTAAAAAGCTGAAAATCGCACGACCACTTCAAACCAATTATAATCTATATTTTAATTCAGATATATCAACGATACAAGTTGTGGAGTTTGTATTTTTTTTAAATTGGGACCAAATAAATAAATCAAAGTGTTTGAAAAAATGATTAACACGACGCAGGTACTACCGGTCAGGGCTAATTAATTCTTAATACATTCAAAAGAAAGCATTTGCATTCTGCTATCAGCTAAGTGTCGATGTTAAAATAATGCAAAATGAGTTACTTTAAGTTATGAATATTTACGCGTCGGAGTTGTGAAGCCTTCAGGCTGTCGTCTTTCTAACGACTCGATAATTTGAATAATGGGCAAGTATTTTAAATTTTATACCTTTTCAAAGTTCAGCAGTTTTCAATGTTATATGAATTTAAACGCAATCAAAAGAGCTTCCGCTAAAGGCTATTTTAAAAAAATCATTAATAAATTACGACCATATATAATGTGTGAAAATTTCAACTCTCACGACAAACACATAATTAAACTTATTTGGTTAATCATGCATGGTAAAATTAAGTTTCCTTGATTATTATTGTTTTATAAATTATTTTAAAGCTAACAATATTGTTTTTAAAAGATTCAGCGATTTAAATATAAATATATTATAACTTCATCAAATTTCGCTACACAGTTCCATTTAATCAACCATTATGAGTACGTATGTCATACGCAGCGAGTAGAGATGTGTTTTGTTTTAATCAATAATTTGCTTAGGTGTAAATCAGCTTGTTTCTAATCCATACAAAAAGGTGCTGTTATAGTAGTTATTTATTGTACTCAGAACCAATTAAACATATAATAATTGTTATACTCAAACAATTTATATTTCGTTTCCAATTTCTTTCTCATACTCTTAAGTCGTGGTCCCTGAATATTTTTTAATTTAATACTTAATAAGGTTTTGCAATATAATTAAATAATTAAAACTTAGAGACAATTAAATGTGTATATAAATATATACATTGATTGTAAAGCTAGTAAAAGCACAAAATCGAAGATTAAAACAACGACCTCTCATCTAAAAATTATATCCCTAATTTAGCATAGAAAACAAATTCGAAATCGTATTTCCGACGAAATAAAAATGCAAATTCTATACAATTGTATCCGTAGTCGTGCAAACGTCTCCCGTCCCATGAATTCTTATCGGGAAATTATTATAGCAATCGCGCCCATCCCCTATTCCCATCCCCACAAATTCAGGACTAATTAGACGAAAGATCGAGAGGCTTTCGAATGGAGTGAGCCAAGCAGACGTGTAGGTATACAGGAAGAAAATGCTTTTAATTAACATTCCTGGAGACCTCCTCTTCTCTGGCGTCAAGGAGTTGCAAATTAAAGCCAATATCATTCGCTCGGTATTGATGCTTCTCTCAGGTACTACCGTCACACTCACCAAACGGATGTCAATCTATCTTGTAAAGTTTGCTCAATTATTTAATTGGGAAATTTATCGAGCAGTGCAAATTAAAATTCATTCAGTATCAAATACATATAGTTGTATTTTAAACAAACGTTCTTTTTTCATACAAATATAAAACACTAAAGTGATTTGTCAACAATTTTTGCAAAATGCCGTCTAATATCTATGAATGGTAATCACAATTAGTGATCAAAAAAGATTTTTTCATATAAAAGTGAAATCATAAAGTTGACACATTCAAGCAAACCGTTATTTCTCCAACACTTAAATCATCATTTCCCATGCTCTGTATTTGTGTGACAAATCGCTTTTTGAATGTTTGCTCCTCCATATCTTAATACACTCATTTTACAATTTTATATAATGACCACGACTTTTTCCACTAAATGCAAGCATTTATATGTGATGTTTTTTGATTACCCGAATTCAATCTGACTTTAACTCTTTAACAAAATTATCACCTACGTGCCCCAAATCAATAAGTTTATCAGAGCTTCATATCCCAATACATTTTATTTTATTTTAATCAATTAGTTTTAGCTGCCGCCCGCACCAGATATGCAGCATATGGACACCTTATATAGCGTTTCAACAGCAGTTGTTATGTCGATATGTAAGAAAAAATCACCGTTTTTTATTAAATCAACTACATTTCATGTTTAACAAAAATAGCCAAATGATTTATCATTCTTTATAATTTTCTGATACAGGACTTTTTTTTAATTTTGTGACAAATTTACCAATACGTCAAATATAATTTCAATCTCAAATTCATATCGCTTGGGATAAACTCATTCACCTAATATTAACAAAATGAGAAAAATATTTAACCACCAACATCCATTAGTTCTCAAACCAAATAAGTGCTAACTTTTTTGAATATTTTAATACAGACATATATTTTTTCGCAACCACTGTTTAATTTGAAGAAACCCATTTTTTTAAAATTTCATAGTTCAATCAATTAAAACAGAAATGTGTACTGTTTTTTTATAATTAAAACATTAAAAAATTGATAAACAAGTCCTTTTTTGTCTGTTAAATTTTATTTTTATTATTTTTTTTCACAGATATGTTGTACAGTTAGCTGACAAATGATTTTTTATTTTTTACAGTTGGATTACTTCGTTGAGCGTAATTCAGACGCTCATTTAATCAATACGCTATAAAATAGCAGATTATATTAAGTTTACCAAATTTTATATTTATTTATCGATACATAAAATCCGCTACTCATTCGATATTAGGTATGCGGTATAACTTGGCTGGTGTGAAAATTTGATAAAATTGTTCCAATAAGTCATCATCGACTAAGTTCGTTCCAATACTTCCAACTGAGCAAAACTTTTGACATAAGTTTTTACAAGATACCTCCTCCATACTCTCTGGTTTATAAAATCTAATAACTAGGGTCGGTACAATCATTTTCTCGGAAACTTATTCATTTTTTTAAGCTCAACAAAATTTATTATAATGTTCCAATAAGCGAAGTTTTATAAAAAAAAAATATATTTATCAAAATTCAAATTCGATATAAAATAGTAATATAATATATATATATATCACTATTTGTTTATTCAAATCAAGCGAAATAGTCCCATTGCGACCAAATTTAAGATTGAATTAAAATGATCTTATAATGTACTGAATCTTTAATTTCTAATGAAAGACGAACTGATATAGTGGTATTGTGAGCTTAGAACATCAATAAAAAACCATTATTTAGCTATTTTTTGAAAATATATTTTTTATGCCAAACAAATAATATACAAGCCATATTTTGAGACGTGTAATATTTTTTTAATAATTTATCATTCTTACAAAAGGAAGATTTTTATTAAATGATTTCCTGCTGTATTTTTATTTGATTCATCAACAGAACATACTTAAGGAAATTATAGTTTTAAAATTGAAAATTCAGTTCATAATTCATTAAAAAAGGAAAAAACAATCGAGTTCAACAATTTTGATATTCACATAGTTTTCGATTAAAATTCATAACTTTAAACGAATTTTCAATAAACCATCCAAAATATTGATATTTTTTTATTTATACATATGTGAATATAGTAGTGTTAGTTCAAGTAATTTGAAAAAATTGAATACTTATAAAATAATATCGAATATTGTAAAACATTACAAATAAATGATACGTATGCCTTTATAATTTTCTGTTTTTTTAGTACATGACTGTAATATACGAATTTTTACTTGATCATTTTTATGAAATGTCATAATAACTATTAAGTCTCTCAAAATAAATCGTTGTCGAACCGCTGAATCCACTGAAGCTATTAGCCGATTTAGTTATATAAAGGTGCTGCAATGATCCGAATTCGTTTAAAGCTATACATACTTAAATTCTTCATTGACGATTTTAGTACGTCACACCATTACATGGTATTATTTTTTTTTAAATATACTTAATATTTTTGTCAACCCTGTCGCGTCAGTTGTTGCCACTCACCGCTAGGTGGCAGATTGGTTGCCTGAGTAATCGTCAGGGCGCCACCGGAGCGACACTCGACGCCGTCTACCTTAAATGACACAACTTTGTCTCTTCAGAACTCCTCTCATCCCCTCAACCCTCAATCTTCTACTCCAACCGGCTTCATTCAAGTTAACGCGATCAAATAATGTGATTCCATTGCAAGAAAAGGGAAAAATATTACTAGATTTCTTTTTGCTTTATGCAATAGATTTTTTTATGATAACTAACCACCGAACGTTATAAAATTATCAATAATTGTGTGACTTTTTATTCAATTGATTTATGTAAAAAATATGTTCATTTGAAACACATTTGTCTCTTAAATATATATTAGTGACAAATAGTGGAAAATGATAACAATTTGTATTTAAATTAAAATTCATTTTACCAAATTGCCGCCAAGTCCACCAAAAATATTGAATTAAAATTGTAAATAAGCGTCGCATCAAAGTAATGCACGGTTACTTATTATGTAGTCAATTTTTCGTTGGTATCACAGAACTAATATCATGAGACAAACAAATTCATAATTAAGGCACTTTGATATATTCGCGACATCGCAATTGATTTTAATGGCTTTGTATCGTTGTAAATTGACTTGTGAGGTACAAACATTGATGCCAACATTTAAAATATCGACAATCATTCTCAGTCCAATATTTTGGAGATTGGTTAAAACTGTGTTTAAATGCACTCGAACTTCTCCGTACGTTTTCAAGTTAATTTCTAACAAGAGATAAAACAGATGTCAGTATAAGGAAACTATTACTAGCACATAAAATCTGGATTTGTTTTTGCGATTCCGGGATTTTGAGATTCACAATTTCTTAATCCCGGAATCCCGGATCTCGGGATTTATCATTTACTAAAATTCAATATTTTTAAAAAAAAAATGCTTTATTCTAGTATAAAAAAATATCCCTAAAATAGACGGTATTTTTTAACAGAAATATTTCTATGTTCACTTACATTGCTATGTTTATTTTTAAATTTATAGCATATTTTTAAAGCCATGTCCGCCTCCAGTATGGTGAATATGGCTTCCTAATGGAGTTATATCAATATATTTTTTTCTACAAGAACGCTCGTTACTTAGTTTCTCAATTCCTCTTTTTCGGAAAGAGTAGGGATAAAAAGAATAGGGCTAGGACAAAGACTAATGGTAAGCTAATCGCCTTCTTTATTTTATAATTGAAAGGGTGGAAGGTAATTTTCAAACATCACAAACATTTATGTCTTCGAACAAAAATCGGTAAATCAATTGAAGCCTAAATTTACATTAATAATATTTTTGTATTTCACTTATTAACATGTATTATATAATTATTCTTTCTGCTTGTTTTCGATGTTAATCTTTCAAAGAGAAAATAAGTGTCAAAAAGTTTCATTTATTTTTTGACGAAAGCGGTTCCAAACCTGACTTTTTCAATTAGAAATTTCATTACCAGATTCTGCAATCGTTGTTACCATACGAATATTTCAGCTATGTAACATTCCGTTCTTTCCAGTTAAAAAAAAACCAACGCTTTAGTACAAAATTATTCTCATTCGTATAAAACAAAGACAAAAATATATTCACCTCCTTCGGGCGTCTGCGCTCCTGTCTGTGAGGCCACATTGACGTCTCTAGACCTACCTGCGAACGCTCCCGTGTCGGATAATTGCAATTAAATATTCTAGCACCTTCCCACGTTTATGTGCTCCGGATTAGAAACATTAATTCGACGTCGTCGGCTGTTATTGAGATCGAAACGTTCTGTCAGTGTGGTTTTTATTGCGAACAAAACACGGCTACATTCATTATTGTCGCATCTTATTCGTGTGTTTCTTATTTATTTTAAGGAGACTTGACATAAATAGCTACATTGAAGTTAACTCCTATTTTAATTTAGTTATACTGTTGAAATGATTAATGTACAAGTTTATTTGTAGTCTATGATCACTCTATCTTTTGTAATATAAATAGATAATTCACCAATTAACCACAATATAATGTTGTACATCTATCATAAAGAAAGTGATCACATGCATATATGTAATTATTTTTCAATTTTATTTGATCATCTAAGACTTCCCAAACTATTTTCCGCGGAACACTAGTGTTCCGTGGGACCTAAATAGGTGTTCCGCGAATGTTTTAAATGGCAATATTACTCTGCAACACATTTAAAAAAATTCTATTTCATATGGAAAATCTCCACCGATGTTTAAAGCGTAAAATATCTAGAAGCAGATGGAGAATTTGGATCTTTGTTTACTCATATTTTTAATTATTCTTTTTATTATGAATTATCCAACATAAAAAGATGTGTTTCGGTAGCATTTCCAGATTTGCGAAGTGTTCCATTGCACAATAAATTTGAGAAACCCTGATCTAAGAGTTGTTTTCATGTTAATTACAGAAAATTTTTGATCACATTAGATTTATAATAGCTAAAATAAAATCTAAGCCAGGGATGCCCAACTGAAATCACTTAGAGGGACAAATAAAATAATGCATGCCTCTGATGGGCCATCAATAAATACTGTATGCCTTAATAATAATATGAGTCTTACTCTAGATAGCAACCGACGCATGCTAAACTGTTCTACTCAGTCGGCGACCGCTGTCCCTTGACACTTACTTAGTAATCAACAAGAGATTTGAGTCTATAAATTTATGGTGATCATTTTTTTGAAGGTCTTTAGAAATTGGTATTACTACAAATTAATGTCTGGCAGCGGAATGCGACACCCAGTCAAAAACTTCTATATATATTCATTCTTCTATAATATTCAGTAACACATTTTTAAAATGTATTTTATAACCAGTGACAAAATGCAAAATGTATATGAAGTTGAAAACCTCGAAACGGTTACTCAAAACCTTCAACTAAGCCACATGTGGGCTGCGGGCCAAGGATTGGGCATGCCTGATCTAAGCAAAAAAAGATTTGTCGTTGTCAAAATAATAATTTATTTCAAGGAAGTGATTATCTCATATCTAAATTATGCATATAATCTTAAGCTCTATCAGTGCTCTATAATTTAATATTGATTAGAAATGAGACGTAAACGAGGAATAAAATTATCAAAATATTTTTGATTCTTGGGCCGTCAAAAGAAGTGGTCGCCTGCAATTAAACTCTAGATATAATGTAAAATTTGCGGCTCATTTTTCCTTTCCGTCTAATTTTTATTCAATATAATCAAACTGTCTTACTTTTCTGTTCATTTAAATGGATGTGTATATTTTTTTTACGCTTAAACGCTATGCTACTTGATAGTAATAGTAAAACTGTAAATTCCATTGGACTGAAACAAGGCCCAATTAACAAGGTGGAATGACAGACATTATTATTAGAAACGGAGATGTAGTATAAAGGGAAAACTAATATTAGCATTTAGAAATACCATAATATAACATGTTTATGAATAAAATAAAATATAATTTACGAATATTACTTAAGACAGTCCTATTACTAAATAAGTTGATATAATTACGCAGATTTACTGCTGCGATACAGTACTATTTGTGATTGTGGAAGTTTTCAGGCACATTCATTAAGTATTATACATTTACGACTCCATTCAGCGACAAACGTGCTCCTAATTATTGTCTATCACAGTAATAAACGCAACATACTTTCTTAATCGGGCAATAAACATAACGGAACAATATTCCAGGGATGATGTTATTGCGTGATAAAGCCAATAAAACATGACGACCACCTACCCCCGCCTACTCTAAACATCCGCCAACGGGAGGGGATGTAAAGCCATATTCTGAGTGTGTGACAAATATCGTGAATTTTGTGAACGATATTAAATAAATATCATGCTTACTTAATTAACATTTGAATACAAAGATTAACTATTTATTGAAACACAAAAATGATATTGAAGTCATAGAGAATCACACATTTCACAGACACAAACTGTTTTTATTCTTAAATAACAAAAATATATTATATCACTTGAATTCAAGGCTTTGAGAGAAAAATAAAAATAGGAGATGCTGTTATGTTACACATGCAGCAATTGAATTTTTAAGAAACAGATTATTATTATCAGTGCTTTTTCCTCATGTAACGCAGTGGAACGGCATCCCAGCACCGTTTTTCTCGACATTTTTAATGTTTCAAATAAATATTCGATTTTTTTTTTTAATTTATGATTTTATGCCGAAAGACGTTTGGAAATAGTTAGTTGAGATTAGGTACGAGTTAAGGTTAGGTTACGTTTAGTTGTTACCTGAGGTTGCTACTGGATATTCTATATAAATATTGGTAATGGCATGGGTGTGTGTGATGTCTTGAAATCCCCCCTCTCACCCATCCTATCCTACGAACGGGGCGTATCGAGAGCGATTAGCTTACCACTAATCCTGTCCTAGCCCCTATCCTTCTATCCCTACTCTTTTGGAAAAAGAGAGGTTGAGCAACTGAGTAACAAGCAGTTCTCGTAGAAAACACTTCTGTTGAGATAAACTCCATTAGGAGTCCATATGCTCCACATTGGGAGCGGACATGGTTAAAAAAAAAAAAAAATAATATTATTACTGAACATCTAATAGTAAATACTATCCAAAAGTGCATTTAAATACCGACCGTTAAAATAAAATGGCTCACCTGGTGAAGAAGGAACAAAAAGAAACCAAATCGGTTTTTTATAAAATTTCAGTCATACAATAGTATATTATGCTTTTATTAACTTTTAAAATCCAACATTGATAAACGAGTATCTTCACTGCCACGTTTTAATTTAAAGAAACAGTAAATTTATAGTGAAATTCAACGTTATAGTGAAATTCAACTTTTTGCGGACACATTCTTTGAATACGATTAATTTTTATGAGATTGCGATCCCAATTATTTATTTATTTATTTATTGTTATAAAATTAAAATTACAGTACATGACATAACAGCTGACGCCATGCACTTGAATAATATAATAAGACAAAATATAAAATAAAAATACACAGTACATCAAATTCAACATAAAAAATCAAGAAATACAAAAGAAAAATTTATCAAACAGTTCACAAATACCATCACCAAAAATGTCCACTTCTCTAGGCAATACGTTGATTAGTCGAACGGCCCTTGGAACTGGTAACTCATTCCTCCTAAGCGAGCTATAAGTTTTTAGAAATAAAAGTTTTTGCTCATTGTTTCGCCCACGTAAGAATAAATTGGGAGCATGTAAATTAATAGTCATGAGAATTTCAGGATTTCAGGCCCCGAAGAAGAAGAGAAAAATGCTTTAAGCTTGAAAACGATCTAAAAATTATCCGTTATTATAATGATGTTTTGTACATTTAATATTAAAAACTGGCATTGAAATGCTTATCTGATTTTGCAATCACTATCTACAACAAATATTTAACTATACTAAGAACACAAGTTAATTCCTCTCCGATCTTTAATAAATCTCAATTTATTTTTATTTTTATTACTATTTTGATTATTTTTTATTTAAATCATTACACATGATTTATGTATAATACTTGACCAAGCCACTGACGAGTGTAATTCATATCCGCTGTAGAGTAGCGTGTTTATTTTACGAGCGATTTTCCCGCGCTGCAACACGTGTCAGCGATAGGATTGGTCCGCCGACCTTCCTTTTTCAAAACGTGTTCTTTTTTTGAAGCGGGAAATGACAAACGACGCGTGAACCGATGCGCCATGTTGCCGCGATTGTCGCACGGAGAGGATGCTATTTTAGGCGGGAAACCGAATGCGAATTCGAGACGTCATAAATGACTTCGCATCTTTTATTTATTAGCGCTCCACTACGCATCATCAATTTCGTATTGCAAAACATAAACAATATTTAAAATATTAGTCTTCTTATGTCCAATAAAGGTATATTCAGGATTTCTTGATACCAGCAAATTGTTTTTCTTCCTCTGGTGGCCTACCATCATCAATAAGATTCGCCGAATATCTCATATGGATAGTACCAAGTCTTTCAATATTCATCATGGCATACGATGCTCTAGATCAGCCATTTTCAACCTGCGGCCCAGTCAGTTCTTATGTGCGGCCCAAAATAATTATAGTCACCAATTATTTTTTAAAAATAGTTAAAAATTTGACTCAATATCAAAATTCACATTAATTTTTAAGTAAACGATTTACTATTTTGGATACATTGGTATTTTCGTGTACTTTTTACGTATTTTTTATTTGTTCTTCATTGTTATTTTTTACTATGAAAAATACATGAATACATAAATGTATACATATGTTTTTATTTACATAAAATAAAATAGTTTTATTTTGGCATCATAATACATACATATGTGTGCAGTATAGTATGTGTTATATTTAAAATTTCTGTAAATATTTTGCGGCCCACGTAGAGAAGCAAAAATCGGAAGGGAAAAATGGCTGCTCTAGATGCATTCCCGCGTGTCCCAGCCAGTTCTAACTTTTAAAGACTCGAAGAAAATTTTTCATAATACCAAAATCCAGACTTACAGAATAATAAAAAAAAATTGAAAACAATGAGTTGATTCCGAGATCAGGGCCAGCACTTTAATTCAACTGAGTATTTAAAATCTTAGTTGTGGATACTTGTGGTGTCTTTTCTTCTAGGGTTGATCTCGATTTTTTTTTTGCTAAAATTGTTATTAAAATAGAAATAATTATACTGTCCAAATAACACCTCAACCCAAATTTATTTACTACGTGTGGTTGTTGGACAGTCTAGTGTGGCGTATATTGGCATGTATATGTATAATTGTCAACGTGGCCAAAGACGTTTTCATGTTGATATTATTTGTTAAAATCTATCTATGCTTATCACGATTTAATTTATATGGAAATGGCCCACTACAAATTTCTACAATTCCAAACAACACATAGCTTTTTAAAAACAGCTCATCCAGTTTCGTTGCAAGCTCTTTCAGGCGCCGCGACGCCTCCGACGGCAACGACGCCGACCGAATAAATCGGCCAACACTTGCAGCTAAGTGCCCGCCAGATACCTGCCGCGCGCGCGGGGAATCCATAAACATTGCGAATAATTCCATGTTAATTTTGCTCCCGTTCGGAGAGATGTGTTCTGCAGCATTTAATTGTTATTAGTTATTTGTCTCTTCCGCGTAGGTGTAGCATTGTCATCGTTAGAATTAGTAATCTAATAGAGTAGCAAACGCTTCCACAATTTCCCATGATTATAATGCGAAATAGTTATTGCATTATGTTCCATGTCTCATTGTTTGCCAGTTATATACCATTCAATAATGGAAGTACAAACAAAGGTTATAAATATTCAAAAAAAATTAAAAATTAACCACGCAAAAAAACATTTACATAATATAATACTATTTATTTAGCTGGCTACAGTCAATTCAGAACCATCTTAACTATATCTTATTCTCAATTCTCTCTCTCTAGTCTTTCTCCACTTTAACTCAAGTAAAGCAAATACTTTAGTTAATTTAGAAAACTTCTGGAAAACTCTCGATCTTTCTCATACGTTATAAGTGACTGATATCATTTTTTTCTTTTTGACATCTGGATAGCATTATTTCGAGTTTTTGGTACACTTCAGCTCTTTAATTTAATCGTCTTTATAGCATCTTTAAAACAGCTTTATCAAGAAGACAACACTCAAACATCACTGTCTCCGCGCATGATATGTGGTAATCTCGTTCATTTGGAAGATGTTTCATTCTTTCACCACGGTTTCGGATTCTTGGTCTTTTCATTGTTTATTAAGTGAATTATAAAGTCTCACAAGATCAAAATCATATAACTTTATATTAAATATTGTGTCTAATTATAGTTTTCAATCAGTAAAGTAAGCGATAAAATTAACCATTTTTCCAAAACAATAAACTTTAAATGACCAAGCTACTGTTATGTATCTGTACTGTATTATCTTACTGAATAAATAACAAGATACTTTTCTTTAAACAAATTTTAAAAGAGATATCAATTAATTTATTCGCAAACGTGAATTTAGCGATGATATAACACATACTAAAATAAATCGGCTGTGGAAATGTAAGAAGACGTGAAAAAAACAGTTTATTATTGAATTGAATAAAAATAAATTTATATGGCAATGAAGATTTCAACTTTAGATAAATTCATCGATTAATTTAAAGTATATTAATTGTTTATCTTGTTTTATCAAAAATTTATAGAACGAAACCTTTTTTTTCTTTACGGTTTACTTAGTATTATGTCTACTGTGATTATTTACTGTTATAATTCATACCTGATAGGGACACAATGATAATTTTCTACTTATTTGTTACGACTTTTTAAAACGTAGATTCGCAAATGTGCTAGAAATAAAAGATATGGACAAATTTAATAAAATTACATATTCCATATCGGGCTAATCTTTTTCACAACAACGGGAAAATTTGAAGTATTAAAACACTTGTCTTTAATTGCTTCGCATTTTGATCAGGAAACTCGTTTCATTTTAGGGCAGATCCTTCAGGGGGCCAGCGGCTACGCGGTGGCAACCATATAAACAATAAAGAACGAAAGGGTTATCGTATTGCAGCCAGTGAAGTGTATGTAGGCAAAACAAGCAGATGTCTAATGGCAGGGCACCGCTTGGCCGATATTACCTTTACGCTGTGTTATCCCTTTTCTAATTAGCCCCATAACATAATGCTAACTGTGATATGTGTTACCTCCCGCGCCCGTATGTTCAAATGTGCGAAATCATATTCGCGTATATTTTAATTACTATTTTGTTTTCCGTGCGGGTCTACTGCCCTTATTCTGAATATGCCATTTGGAAGCGGCTGTGTGCGAACGGATTCCAATAAACAGCTCTCATGGGCAGACGATGGCAGGCTTCTTCAACTGGGAACGTAATAAATATGTCTTCTTGCTAAAAAATCATTTCTTTATAACATCAGTGCCACACCTTTCTTGAAAAGTCACACCTGATTTTGCCACGTTTGATTTCGCATACAAAAACCAGTATACCTAAAAAACTTAATAAATTATTGTAATGTTTTTTATTAATAATATTTCTATGTACCTAATGTAATAATATATATATATATATTTCTCATTTCATAATGCTCAGCCTATTATTTTACGTTTATTAATTGTAAGCAATTGCAAGAAGAAAAACCTGATTTTAAAAAAAAAGATAGCATATGAAACTGTGATTTTTACAAAATTTATTATTTGTATACCCAGCCAATAGTAAATTTTAAAATCATTGTATAAAATGTAAATCACTCTTTGGATATTAAAATTAACCAATGTATACAATTTTATAATTTTGCCATAAGCCCTCGAAGTAATGAAGTAGAAAAATTTGGACGACAACTTGGCATACACTATAGTCGATAAGTGGTTCTCGTTAAGATGCTTAAATTTTTAAAATTTAAATCATTTTCAGACTAAAGTATCTTAAAAAATAATGATTGTTTTTAATTCTTAAATAAGGCAAAAGGCAAATACTTTACCAATCAAATTCATAATCACTAATAAAACGGACCCATACTTTTTTTCAATATTTCCTACCTAGAATTTGTTTCTCGATTTATGGCCATTCTTTTGCTACCCCTGCTGCAGCATACACATTAAAGGTGTACTGAGGATATAAGATTGTGACAAATGGGGTAATATTTTTATGTGCCGTGTTCGGGTAAAGGGTATGAAATTATATGTCTCATTACGAATAAATTTTAATTTACCGAGCGTTAAATAATTTCGAATATTATGGAAATTATATTCAAATGGAGGTAAGTATTCAAATTGCTGTAATGGGCACATTTTGTTATTGATTGCTACAATTATCTTTTCAGGCTAAGATTTCATAAATAAAACAAAGAAGCATTGTTTTACAAAAATGAATTGATAAAAAAATATTCTATCATATATTTTTAATTTCATTTCAATTACTTAATCGACCATTTTGTTGTATAATATTTATCATTTTCAAATCAATGTATATATTCAATTCAGAAAAAATCTATCGTTTTGGTTGGAAAACAGTATTCGTCTATCATTCACGTTTACGTTGAAAATGTCAAAATCCGAAGCAATATCGTTTAACAATAATGAAGCTCTATTCATTGAAACCAGTTTTACACTTTGGGAAAAAGATTTTCACGATTTCTCAGATAATAATGATCTGAAATATTAAGCATAGCATTCTCAAAAATTATAGTATTCTCATTTAGGTTCAGTATAATATAAGCATAATTTAAAAAATAACTCTCTATACTATTTTTGTTTAATAAAGCTTTACAATAAATAAAAAATATTGTTTAGATCCTGTTGTTTTCTTTATTTGTAGTTGAAAGAAACTGTTGAATCTGTACAGTAAATATTTTTTCATTGTTCTTGAGAAATCTTTCCACCTTGGATAAACAGTTAATAATAATCGTTTACCAAATAGTTAACAATAAGTATGCTGCACATTAGAAGAGGAATTAATATATTTTCATCTAATCATGTATTCTAGTCAAATAATTATTGAAATATATATATATTTTATAACTAAAAGTTACGAGGTGGTACCTGGTACGGTACAATGTGTTACCAGAAATCTAAATTTAAAATTGTATATGGCAATAGATAATACACTTTATTTTTTTATATCTGACGTACATCCATTTTGAGTATACACGTGGCTTTTAATTTTACATTACTTATACAGATTGACTTATACATATAATCTGTAAAAGTAAACTTACTTAAAAATAGTTCAATAATTATCATTTTAATATTGCACAATTTTATTTGAATATGTTAACAGTTATAATATTACTGAAGCACAACAATTTAATTGGCTCACAGTATAATAACCGCATAAGTGAGTTTACTGTTTTTTTTCAGTAAAAAAGGTATTCATGTATCACGGTTGTATGTAGTATATAAAAAAACGTGTGTTACAAATAGACAAATAAATCAAGGCACATAAATTATTTTGTAATACTAACATGAGAACTTATTCTAAATGAAGCATACTTCTTTTATCGGTGTGGCCGGGTGTTTTGTATGTACATTTAAGAACCATGGTCGCTACTCATACACGGGATTGTTCTTTCATATTTTCCTGGTCAGGCTAATTGGGAAATATTATAGAGGAACATATAACGCTTCGGATAATATGCGCCTGTTAATTAGGTCCGACTCAGCAGAGGGAAACACCATATGATTGGAATTGAAACGGCCAAGCGGCCGGTTTGTAATACTAAAAAAAATCACAGCGTCGGCGGAGGACACCCGTTACCGTCGCAGGACTCTTTTTACTTATCGGCAATTATCGAGAGCACTGCGCCGATATCAATATTTAAGATTTTACGTTTAAAAAAAGTGAATGCCAAATTTACAATCGCTAAATTGATAACCCCGGCATTTTGCTATTTTCAATTCACTTTTAACATATCGTAGCGCTAGCTGCAGATAATATTTATTTAATTACTTAAGAAATGCAAATTTCTACTTTTAAAGCATTACTTTCATCTCGTTTTAAATAAAATTGTATAGTTATAGTATAATAAGTATAATAAGCAGACTTGAGAGTGGGTCAATTGTTTGGGCCCCAAGATGCTCGAAATATACCCTTATGGTGGAGAAGATTCAGAAGAAATTTTTGAGACTTCTCTATATGAGGGTGTATGGATATTACCCATGGCTTTATCCAACTGACTTTCTCTTAGGCATGTTTAACTTCAATAGCTTGAACGTTCGAAGAGAAATGTATCTGGCCATATATTTCTTTCGACTTATACGAGGACAAAATGAGAATTCCACCATTCTTGAGAATGTGAATCTAAATGTTCCTGATTATTTTTTGAGAAATCGTGGACATGAATTGTTTGTTCTCCCAAGGTGTAGAACCAGCCGGTCAATGGGGATGCTACTGGGGAGAGCTTTAACGGTGTTCAACAATATTGCTTCGGATGTCGACATATTCCACGTAGACGTGGGTGAGTTCCGACGAATACTATTTTTTATGTATTAAAGTAGAGTTCGTCGGAGCTTACTCAGTTGACTTCCTTGCCACTTTTTTTTTCTCCATTGTAAAAGTTTTAAATTTATAATTTGTGAACCTTGTACAATGTTAATTAAATAAATAAATAATTAGGTGGAGTTATTTAAGCAACTTAATGTCATATGCGTTGCAAGCTTTAAGATGATTATATATATAATAATTAGTGAGTAAAGTAAATAATAATATTTGCGGGAAACGGGTAAAAAACATATTGTTCGCCCACCATAGAAGTTACAAGCGATAGGAAACAGAGAGCCAGCTTAGAAGACTCTCTATTCCCTATCGTTAAAAATAGAAGATCAGTTTGAATTTTACCATTGATAACGTTTATAAACAAATGGTTATTTGAGTAACATATTCCGATTAAATTAATATTTTAATTCAGTTTGATTTTTTTGGTAAAACACTGGTTCATGGAATACAATGATTTTTTTTGCAAAAAAGATCGGTAGCTTTCAATGATGATAATCTCTTTTTTTTATAGTAAATCTGCAATATTTTTTTAATGCATAGCTCAGTCGACAAACCGATCTGAAAGTGACAATACGTCAATTTAGCTAATATATTCTTTAGCTTTTAATTAATTTGAACCAATGGCTTACCTTATAAGTATAAGTGAATGAGGCAGGCGCTCGGGGCCTCTGACTTCTAGAGATCTCAAAAATAGCTTAAATTATATAATCCACATATTTTTTCAGACTTTCATACATTTTTATTATTTTACATATAATTTTATGACGTTTTAAGCAGGCCCTCCAAATTTTATTGCGCCTGGTGCCTCCCATGCGCTTAATTCACCACTGATTTAAAATAAATATAATATAATGTCAAAAGTATTTTCCGTTGATAAAATAAGTGTTGTCAACGCAATCGTCGCGAACGATTTCATATCATCAGATAAAAGTCGTCAGGACAAAGGTCTAATTGGCCCAATATGAATCGGACGCATGAATATGCTCAGCGTTACCGCGGTGCACAATATGACGCCATTTTCGAATTGGTAGGGGTGGCAAAGACTGTCCAGAAAACATAACTGCCATCCATACCTTATAGCTTTATTACTAATTGAAATAAAGTAGCGATGTGCAGTGATATTCACAGCATTTACTATTTACCAAGAAAAAAACACTTTTAAATACAAAGCTTTTTCGACTGTCATTTAATAGGTTGAAAATAACTTATAATAAAGTCACAAAAACAGCTTTTAATATAACGGTAAGCAAATAATGGCAAAATAAAATTTTAAATATCAACTTATTTCTTTTCTAAACAGTTTTATTTAAAGAAAATTTACGACAAAATATATTTTATATTGGCGTTTATTTTAAGGAATCTGTGCGAGTTTTTTTAAAGACATTGCTGTATTACTTAAAAGTAGAGATATATAAATAAACCACGTCAAACTCATTTTTTAGAAAGTATTGTAAAAACTGTATTGTTTTAAATCAAAAAGTAATTCACATTTATTTACAGGCATAGTGTATACAAAAAAAAACATGTTGATCACAAAAGTATATATATGTTCCTGATTATATGAACTCTTGATGCCATTTTCTTAGAATCAAGTCATCATATTTTCATTTAATATCTAGAGCTGTTTTTTTTTTTTTTTTATAACCATGGCGTTCTTATAGTTACTCGTGTAATAAAATATTTTAAATATTTATTATCAGTTTTTGAAACAGACCCATTAATTAATACACGAAATATTGGAATCCCAGTTATATATAATTGAAACAAAATAACTAATTAATACAGTTTTAAAACTCTTAAAAACATGGTTTTCTTACGCATTTCCATCGGGCTGCCAATTTATTGTTGTAGAGCCGCATGCTTGACATGGCTGTATAAATGAAAAATCAGTAAACAAGTTTTTTAAACATAAGACGACGTAAATGGTTTGTAGAATGATTATTAGTATAGCGAGTTAGTATGTTTATCTCATCATTGTCGTGTCATCTTTAAATCCTTTGACGCATAATGAAAATGGATAATGTTTAAGACTACTACAATAATCACATAAAAAACAAACGCTTTCGATGTACTATGACAGTCAGTAACAGTGTGGTTTTTTTTATTTATCATCGTACATATTATGATAAAGTTATTTTCTAAATACGTTTTATTTTAAATGTAAACCATAACGATATTTAATGGAGACTGTATTTCTATTTCAAATTAAAATAACCAATAACTTCAGTTGCGCTATATCACACAAAATATGAAAGGACAGTGCTGTGATTTTCTTTTAATCTAGATGCGATATTGATAACATTTTCCCCTAGATTCTCCACCCCCTGACTCTCCCAGACATCGCCACGTCGCACAGCATCCGCACTTTCATTTAAATATATTTTCAAATTTTAATGTTAACTGCTCGACTCGGCTTCGCTTTCGGGATCCTGACGTCGTTAAGCGTAAGCACCGACCGACCTATTGGACCCGTTTCGTAAATGTTTTTAGACTTAATTAGAAACAATATGAAATAATATGGAAAATACCTTGCGAACCTTTTGTTCGGGATTAACATTTGTGTCGTGTGATTGTAATTCATATTGCAATAAATAACGGATTAGGACCAACAATGAAATTATAAAGAGGGGTCATGGCACAATGAGCGTGCCGCCTCCATAAGAAGCAATTTTACATGTAATTGAAATATTAAATCATTAATGGCTTTTGTGAAGATATTAATGCGCCATTTGAATGTCCGAAATTGCTTCGGAATTTTAAAGGCGAGAGCCGTTTTGTTGCAAACGGTCATCGTTTGATTAACAGTCTAATATAATAGAAATTAATATATTTTATTACCTAAAACTTTATATAGCCATTAAAGGGCTGCAAATAAACATCGGATGAGAAGAAAGTGTGTATTGTATTCAAACATTCATTTCTTCGTTAAACGAACATTTGAAACAGAAACATAATTAGAAAATATATAAAAAAAAAAAATACAACAAATAATGGCATAATATTAAACATCTAGAAAAAATATTTACTGAAACCACGATATTTTAGAAAATTTAAAAAAATTCTTTCCATTTCAAGAATTTCTTAAATTAATTTTCTTATTGTATATTAAAAAAAAAACATTTTTCTTTGTGCTATAAATGTTTAAGCTAAGAATTGAAATAAAATTGTTCCGTTAACTAACTATTTAATGAATCTATTCGAGACCAGAATTAAAATACTTGACTTAAATTATTTCAATGATGCTTAAAAAAAATATAACATGAAAACCTTGCTTGACCTTTGATGGCATAAACATAATTTGTACAAAATATTTTTTTTATACAAATTAAATAAAAACGTGGCCTATAATTTGTAATAAATGTTTTCTAATGTTGTAGAAGCAAAATATTTGAAACCTTGAAATAATGATGTATGATAAATATGTACCATATTTTCAAATTTCATGATAGTTTTTCCTAAGATTATGGAATTCTTTTTGTTTATGAGTATTTTTTCAATGGTCATTAAAATAAATCACATATTTTCTTCTAAAGTATATTGAAAAATATAAAGTATAATAAATGGGGTGCTTTATCAGGGGGGGCATAAAACATAAACATAGATCACGTTCAAGGAAGAGGAAAAAACACTTTCGGTATACGTTATTCTTTATCTATCAGGGCAGCATGTCGAAACAAAGATGTATGAAATATTGCTGACAGTAACCGATAATACGTTAGTTTGGACGTAGGTACATCTCAACCTCCTCTCCGTATGTCCGCGGATAAGTCCTTCACCACACCAAACTTCTTCTCACTTCCACTGTTCTCCTGATAGATAATACCAAAGTTGCTTACACAAAATGCCATAAATTTTCATCCACCAGTCATTTCGTATTAGTTTTTCGACATAAATCATAAATATGAACGGTTTGTGTATATGTGTGACCACTGGCACCCGATATTTTGTGATAAATGGGATAACATTAAAAAATATATCAAATAAAATATATCAAAATATATTCGTATGAAAAAGAATTTAACATTTTTCTTAGATTAGTTTTTCATTCAACAAATTTTGTCCGAAAAACTTACAAAACAATTTATTTATTTTAATGTAGCAGCATATTTTTAAAGAACATTTATTTTTTACCCACCTGCTTAAATCCGTTCCTTTTTGTGAAAGCAGCAACGTCAGTTTTTGAAGAAGTCTGTAACTTAAGTACTTCTATCAAAAAATGTATTAATGATTCTTTAATTCACAGTAATTTGACAAAGTAATATATATCAAGCCAGTGTACTTCTATATGAAAAAACTGTATTTTGATAAACTAAAACGATCTAAAAGTAATTAACTCATTTGTCATTTCCTAGGACTATTTAATCTTTTGCTAACCATTTTAACCAAGAGCACGGTTTTAATATGTTTTGTTATTTAACTTTGCTTAAGGGATATTCTAGTGTAGAGGCACGAATTTTGAGTGTTTTTTCGAACTCTGTAAAAAATAAACAAAGATTTTTTTTGTCCATTTTTTTACCATTCGTTTATTTATATTTTAAAAATATTAAAAAAAAAAATTCAAAACTCGAAAAGTTATCGGCTGGTAAAGGGAGAGGTCCAAAAAAAAGATGGTGACCTCACGTACACGACTCCAACTTTTCTGATCATTTGAAAAAAAAAAATAGCGGATTCTTAATTAATAAAAATGTCGCTAGATCCCCTACCTCGGAGAAGTAAATTTTTTTTTTCAGAAAATGGCAGCCGTTTGAAAAAAGTGGTTTCGAGAGAAAACGTGTTTAAAGTTTTGATCTGTTCCGGTAGGACCAGCTTAGTTGCTGCGTCACCAAAATCGCTGTAACTTGGATTTTTGAAAAATCCCTTTGAGAACAGACTCTCAAATGTCAAAAATTTATAAAAAATATAAAAATAAAGAATCGACTTTTTCAAATTTCTACACTAGAATATTTGCCTTAATACGCTGGTTCCTTGAATGAGCTGGAAAGGAAGATGGCCATAGCATTTGAACAACAATTGGGCGGCAATGAATAAAAATAAGATAGCATATATGAAGTATTATAATTTTATTATATACATAACATAAGGCAAAAATACTATCAAATATTTCAGTTTGTACTATTCAAGAATTTAAATTCCAAGGCAGGTGAGTATTTTTTACTAAAAACGAATAGGTAGAGAAACGAATAGTAAGGGAGAACTTTTTTGAGTATAAATATTTTTTAATTATCGTTCCCTACCAGTATATGGTCAATAAAGTATGTTCCTTAATTTTTGGACGCCAATGAGCGTATGCGTGCGCTTGTGTTGATTACGGCTGTGTGTTATGGACGAGAGAGCCATCAAACAAGTTGGTAACATAAAAACGTCAAGCTTACTATCAGGGCTGGAGAACAAACCTAGCGATACAAAATTATTACACACTACTTGCTGACAGTGCTAAAACGAAAACGGTTTATTGTACTGCCGAAGATTTATCTGCTCGATTGAATATGGAACATTTACATGTATATTAAATATTTGGTCTTCTATAACATATCAGACATCTTGAAAAAATGTGATATTAAAATAGCATGTATTTTGTTACATCACACAGCAAATATTTTTTTCTTTTTGTTGTTTTATACAATCATAGCCACAAAATATCTAAATTTAAGCAAATGTGCCAAAATATGTCCTGCCTAGGTAAATATGGAATAATTCTTGTTTTAAATTACATTAAAGACGTAAATGTTTTGTAATACAAATAAATGAACGGTTAAACTCTTTGCCATGATTAATTACTAAGTAACTTTATAATTTATTATAAAGAAAACAAATTTGTATGTAATAATATCGTTTATTACTAGCTAGACACTATACACCGAAACATACAAAAAATAAATACATTTTGCATCAATACAAATGCGAAACCAATTTGAAGACAATAATTTTACATGCACAATGATTTAAAAGATAATTATAAGATTTTCAAATCTTACTGGAGCAATATTAAAATATTTACAATATAATACATGTTTGACAAAGTAAGGCTTTCTTCGTAATGCAATGTTAAGTGTATTGTTTTATTACAAGTTATTGTGACAAGATTGTAAAAACTATTAATATATGAGGAGCAAACATTCAAAAAGTGGTTCGTCACAAATTTTAAATAATGCCGTTTAATATCAGTTCTGATAGTCCATTATAAAATCTATGAATGAATATCACAATCAGTGTGAAAAAAGCGTTTTTCCCTTAAAAATTAAATCATAAAGTTGACACATTCAAGCAAACCGTGATTTCTCCAACACTCAAATCATCATTTTCCAAGCTTTGTATTTGTGTGACAAATCACTTTTTGAATGTTTGCTCCTCGTATACACTCATGTGCATTGGCTTACAAACATTCCTTTAATCCAATTTAGTTAACTATAGACAATAACTTTCCTTCAAAACAAGTATAAATCAATTTTTAGTAGTAATATTTAGAATTTTTTGGCATGCTTATCTCAAAAACATCAAACATGGAGATTATGAGCTTTTATACTAATCCTCTCATAGTCCTCTCATAATCATTCATTGGTTAAATTTCCGTCGTTTTTAAATGTTACTGATTTTTTGATACGTAGCTTGTATTTTTATATTCAATTAATGAATTATTAATTATTATAAGTTCTAATATAAAAGTTGACTCACATCTGATGGTTGATTCCTCCCCTCCCCACACCAGACATGGCAACACTAAAATTCCACGCCATAAACCAATCAAATCGATTCGTGATAAATTGCCAACCATAAATAAAGTAAATGGCCGCCGTGGAATTGGCATGATGAGTTATGCATCCATCCACGCAACTGTTCCACGTTCACCACAAAACTTTCCCGCGGAAAAAATCTTCCCACCAACACCGACCGTCAAACGTCAAAAAGCTTTTCAAAACAAACCGACTTTTCAAAGTCATCCATCCCAGAAGCAACTTTTACGCCACCATAAACTTCCGCTGGATATTGCCTTACACATGTAGTTCTTCTTTCGGTTTCGTGTCATTTTTTGCTAAAAAATGTTATTCAAATAATATATCCGGGTATGAAATCGATGACCGAAATAATAATTATTTTAAAGACTACTCAATCACTTTCGTCAAATACATTTAAGACAGTTTTGAAAGAATAAACTTAAAAATAACCTCCACTCTGTAAAAATACATTTAATCAATACCATAAACATATATTAGTAACATTATATTTTACAATAGGAAAACCATATTTTTATTTTAAGAGAAATTATATTAACAATCGACAATTGTTCATGTTTTTTCTTCGTTTAAAATAATAAAAATTATATACATAGTCAATCGTTGGATTTTTCTCTATCCTATGATAGTATCACAGAGGCTTAAATCTATTGAAAGAGTCTTGCTAATTAGAAGTACTACAGGGCCAGCCATCTTGTATTTCTTACATTTACTTTAAGTCAAAAATAAAAAATGTTTTAATTAAGCTGCTACTGATATCGTTATACCTGATGATGAGAGAACCAATAAGTGTAGTCGATCTATTTTTTAAATGAATCTACCCATGAAGCCACGTTTCCATCACTGCAATTTTATGTTACGTAATAATTCGACTGAAAAATATAAATGGGCTTAAAATTCGTATTGCCTATCATCTATCATGTAACGTTTGTCTTAAACAACCCACATTTTGTTATTTTTACGTAATTTACGATCGGCGAAACGCACCGCGTCCCACAAAACAAACGCTTTTCGCGACAAACGCGTATAAAACAAAGAAATAAATAACATCCGGGGGGAGCAAAAAAAGATTATTCGAATCCGTAGCGAAGTCTACGTCACTCGCAGCGCGATATTATTATTATGAAGCCCGAAAAGGTGGGTTATAATTTTCTTTTTTTTATTGTCCATTATTTATATGCGGTGAATCCCACCAGATATATATATTTTCCTAATTCCCATACCCATAAAAATCACAATCAAACTCGCAGTACGTGACCGTGGTGAGGCACATCTGAGGGCCGGGCCGCTAAATCTTCATTAAAAAGTACGCGGCCCGGACCCGTTCGGAGTTGGCCCCCCTCCCTAGTTGCCCTTGTCCGAAGGGCCCCCCTTGTTTTCACCCGCCGGCTGTTTTTAATGACAGGCGGGCGTCAGTGCCGCCAATTGTATGCCTCATGGACAATGCTTTTATGCGTATAGAATAACTTGTTATGTGAAAATTACGACTTTTTCAGCAATTTACAAAATCGAAAATAAAAATTAGTCGTCGATTGTATAACCATCTGCAAAAAATTAAGTATAATTATTTATCTTATTTTTAAAAATTTAGGTAGGGAAAAACAATTAAGTCAAACAACAACGTAATATGTGATGATTTTATATCTTCCCTCTTCTTCCCAATACCACATTTAACTTTTAGATAATTATTTTTAAAAATATCTCTAGACGTTCAATACAATTTATAAATAAAAAACTATCTCATTGCATTTTCTTCTGAAACTACTTTCTTTTTATTTATTTTGTGTTTATAATTAACGTATAATTTTCAAATACAACAGACGTGTATGTATATCAGTTTAATCAGCTAATTTTCAAAACAGCATAAACCCACAATAAAGTCTTTGCAGAAGTAAATCATGCAATCACATCAAAGCAAATAAAAAGACACATTTATTATTTAAAAATACATATTTTGGCATCGCAATTCAAATTAAAGATTGTAATGACACTTGCAACCAAAGAGAATAAACATGTTACTACTCACAAAACAACATAAATTCTACATTAAACTGTCAGTACAAACATATTCAACATTAATCAATTTTGATCATCGAATAAATCCAACTTAACCAACGTCAATGGTAATTCCCAACATTGTTGAACAGAAAATAGGAAGATTTTTTTTATTTTTGATCTACACCATCACAATTTTTATTAAACATTTTACAACCCAGCCTGACATACACATACAAAAAAATTTAATGAACGTTCAGTTGCTTAATCAAATATTTCAAAATTCGACTACGAGTCTATGATTTTTTTTTAATATGACCGATCCATTTCAAAATATTCTCTGTTTTCACTGAAACTCAAAAGTTTAACGATAAACACAATTTACGAATTTTATTTGGCTAGACAAGGTGGCGTTAGTAATAGTGTTTTATTTGTGATATTACGATGATATCATAATGTAAGTTTCAATGTTTCTTGAGTCGTGTCCATTGACGTAAAATCGCAGGGGGGGCAAAGATGACTCCATCTGGTCTCCGCTTATTACTGCAACCGCCACATCTAAATCATATGACTAACGGCCCCTAGCCTCCCAACACCCTCTGACTGCGATCCTTCGCATTTTCCTGGCCTGTGGGGGAAGCTATTTGCTATACTACAAGTTTATTACTAAATCTGCAGCTATTTAGCTCTTAAGTTGTATGTATATACACCACTTAAGTATAAGGATTTTGAGATATAATAATATGCAAAGAATAAAATATACTGATAAATACTGATTAAATCTGATAAATAATTGATTAATACTGATAAAATCCTAAATCGTAAAAAAGCAAAGTATTTTATATAATACAGATTGTCCTTATTATTGTGTAACTTAAATGATTAGTACGAATTATGTAACTAGTATTGACAACACTTATAATATATTGCTGACAATTTTTTGATGACATAAAGCGTAATTATTTTTTATAGTGTAATTCTAGTGGAAATAAATATCAATTTTAATGAAGTTTTACAAATTAAAAATAAATATAACCATTACCTCCCTACACATAGATTATCTGCAAATTAATGTCAAACAGTAGCTAAACATCTACATCATGGCATTGTTAAAATTGCAATATAAACTGGAATTGTTTATTATAGTTAAACACAATTGATTGCTCACCACTCTGATATTTGAATATTTCTTATTATATTATAGATATTATCATTTCTAATAAATAATTAATAAATGAAACGTTTTTAAAGCTTATTTAGATGAGGCAATTCATTATAGAATGCATTTATAGTGAAATCATATTTTTTATGAGCTTCCTTGGATGCATGCATAACTTGTACTTTATATTTAAATAAAGTGTTGCCCGCAACATTATAAGTTACATCCGAACGCGCTTCTATAAAGCGATTCTCATAATAACTTCAACCGAAGGGGAATTACAAGTAATATATGGTGTTAATTCCAGCATGGCTGCCTCTCTTTGCTTCTCGTCCTATTTCCCTCGTTCCTCCTTATATTCACTACCCCAACAATTCGCCAGATATACATTTGGTAAAGGAATATATTCAAAAAATTAAATAATATCACTATCTCAGCAATTTTGATTACATATTTTAATGACTGATATTGTGATAACTCTGAAAAACTACAGAACTCTTAACAAAATTCATAGAAGGTAAATAAATTCAGGTCGATTTTTGTAAAACTATATTATCGTATATTTGATTTAAGTAACTGAATTCGTTTACAGACCTGTTTAACTCGCAACAAAACAAAAACAACGCTTCATACAAATAATATAAAAGGATAAAATTGCAGTGATATCAGAATAATATTATGCCCAGAATAATATTAGGCTATAATATTATGACAGTCCAATGTTCCCCTGAATGAAATTCGTATTTTAAAAATATATATTGAAAAGTATGGGGGCCGTGGGGTTCTTATTGTTAAAATTACATTTTGTCACTTAAAAGCGTCCCTATTAATCGTTTTTCTCCAATAACGCATTATTATTTATTGATTGTCGCCCTTAGTAACCCGCTGATTGGGATGTGTTTTGTTTTTTTCTTATTTTTTCATTCTGGTCACTCTTTTGAAGGCAACAATTGTTTCATTGTCTTATAAATAACAACATATGAAGAAAAATGGCATTGACAGTGTGAATACTATGTATATCTTTTTAATATCTATTATACCAAAGTGAAACTATGTTTAGCAATATTGTGCTGAAAATAGAAAATCAAATAGTCTATGTGTCGCTAGTGAAAGTTAAATCATGAAATACAAAATATGTGTCAATTCTTTGATTCTAGTGTTGTTTTATATTTGACGACTTGTCTGCTCTTCAAATACTTCCCTCTGTCTCCATCCAGCTTTGCTTACCGCACGACGTTTAGACAATAAACAATATTTTACTATTTACTTAATAGGCATAACGACTTTGACACAAAGATCTCATAATCCTTAAAATATGCGACACTTTAATATTTTGATTCAAGACCCTGTTTCGTATATAAATATAGTGTCGTTTTTATTCATTACCGACTTATTTCTTTATTTCTTCATTATTATAAATACAATTGTTTTAATTACTGTAAAATAAAAAATACTCCCAATATCTCAAACGCATTCAATTAAAATATTTCGTCTTTTCACGAAATTGCAGGTGGTTTTTAATACATTTTAACATATCTTCAAAGTATGGACTCTGTATCTCCAAATAAGGTAAAGTGAAGCTTAAATGTCCTTAATAAAATTATTTATCATTTAAATACAATATTTAAAATATCCTAATAAGCTAAAATTGCTAGTCTAATAATAATTAGTATGCAGGTTTACAAAATGAAGAATTTTTAGCAAAGTTAAGTTAACACTAAGATATTTTGTTAATTTTATTTACTTTATGGAGTTAGAAATTTCACATATTAGAATTAATCTTTTGGTTTCGATTGATAAGTATACTTTTCACAGTCGATTTCAATATAATCTTAATTTTTCTATGCCAAGATCTTCTATTTAACTTTAATGGTACAGTGATCTAATACGTCATTCTTATAGTAGAATGTTCTGAATCAATTCATTAAACTAAATATCTGAAACTGAATACATAGTCAGTGAGTGGTATGAGAGCATTATTAATAAGTTACTTTGTAAATTCTCATAAGTTTGGTTTTAAATATTTGATTGTGAAAAGTTGGATGATGTATAATGTTAATTATATTTATATTAACTTTCTTTACAAAAATATATTTATTTGGTTGGTTTTCTTTATTATCAAAAATTGCATATACGTGTTTGTATGTATATTATGTAACATTTTATATAGATTTTATTTTTTTTGATTTTTTTCAATAATCTTAAGCTTTTAACCATTTTGATTTTAGACAATATTATCATTTGATTTACGACAATAGGATTTTGGTATAGTTATATCACAGAAAATTTCGAATTACAAATATACATCCATTGTGTGTTTCCAATGTTTCATTTTATAAGATCGTTACACAGTAAATTTTAACATTATTTGAGAATAACATACGGTCGAAAAATTAAACTAAACTGGTTTATTGTATTGATAAAAACATACAATATAAGATAACTTCACATTTGAAAAATATCTTACAGAGTTTAATTTGGTATTACGGCCCTGCTTTTTCCTCTTTCAGCGATAATAATACTCGTTCATATTCAGAAAATTCGCAGCGCACACATCTTGGAATACAGGAACAAAGACACACTTCGCATTCGTTCAAATCAAAGCGGAGTTCAATACCTACAGGAAGTTTGAAGATAAGGTAATGAAAGATAGAGACAGACTTAAGCCAAGCAACCGCCAACCCGAGAACAATTATTAGCACTAACTTTAACTCGGTTTGGCAATAGAGAAGACCTCTGATGTCATAAATAATGAAAATGTGCCGCTCTTTGCTGGCGGCGCCCCCTCCTCTACTCCTCAACACAAATTCAGCCCCAATACCTCCGTGGATTTAGTTGCCACCTCTTCTAACTTAACTTATGAGTCGTTGAAATGCGTTACACTTAAAAAAATACTTCAAAGCTTAAAGAAAACTATTATAAATACGAGAGGCATATTGACTTATGTGACCTCAATGAATCTATCTCTGTTTGAATTATCTGTTTGATATCTTAGATGTGTTGTTTAATTTAATTTTGACAACCTTGACCAATGCAATGTCTTTTCTCTTCGAATTGACTTTTAGTTGAAATCCTACTGGAGTTATTATCAAAAGTATATACATATATACAATTTATATACGCTTTGTCAATAAATAAATATGTTGCAATCGTATTACTTGAATTGATTAATGTTCAATTTAAAAAAAACTTTTCTTAACTATGGTGATGTTTTAAGTTCTATCTTTATAAAATTATTTTTTAATCAATTTGTTGTCATTGAATTGAAATGTTAAAATTCTGTAGTATATATTATGTAGTGATAAAACTGAATACCCTTGAGCAATGAGTAGAGTTTTATTATAAATAGCTCAATAGATAGCTTTTTGATTTTGTAAGCGGACACCTACCGGGCTTATTTAATGTATTTATTTTACATCGCTCACCGTTAAAGCCTTAAGATTTCCATTAACAGGCTGCCATCACAGAAAGCTGTACGCCTATAACGGCCGCTGGAACGAAAAGTATAGGAAAGAGAGGTGAAAAAGACTCCCCTACATTATCTCAACACTAATAATAAATTAAGCCCAAATTGTACACATTAACTTTTATCTTTGCGTAATACACGTATTGTGTGTTGGATGTGTGAGTTTGGCGCGGTGGTGGTGGGGTAATATTCGCTGATAGTATCTTGTGCATGCCTAAACAAGCATTCAAACCTAAATAGCTAATGAAGGCACAGATGAGCAAAGCGTCACATATATTACGGTTTATGGGTAAGATCACGGGAGGAGGATGCTTTTGTTTCAGCCCCCGGATTAGCCGATCTGAATTCGCGGAAAAATTCACCGCCCGGCTTTTCTTATGTACGTATGAATGAGTTATATTTCAAAGAACTCGTTTTGGGGCTTCATTTGGTCTTTATTGTGCTTTATTAAAAAATAAAAAAAAGCCGCGTAAACAAAGGGAAGAATTTTTGTTAACATTATGCTCATTTACGTTATGATGAGCATTTTGGTGAATAATTGCAAATAACACAGTAATAACAGTAAATTCTTTAAATTATAATATAATATCTAACGCCTTTTATTGTAATTTTTATCGTCAACGTTCTAAACAATTATGATGTGTTTTGAGTTATTTATACTATAATATTATTTTAAAACAATAACTTTTAGAAAAACATACATATTCAAATTATAAAGTGCGTCAAAAATAAAGATAAAAATAATAATCTTACTGCTGTTTTATTTAAAACCAATCATTTTAAAGATAATATATTTACTTAAATATGGTATAATAAGCTTTATTTAGCAAAGATATTATTTTTGACATACATATTTTGTATACCAGTAAACCAGTAAGTTCTCCCTTCCCATTCTATCCTTAAACGGTATGGAGAGCGACTAGCTAACCACTAGTCCTGTCCTAGCCGTATTCTTATATTCCTACTCTCTTTGGAAAAAGAGAGGTTGAGCAACTGAGTAACAAGGAGTTCTCGTAGAAACACTTCTGTTGAGATAAACTCCATTAGGAGTCCATATTCTTCACATTGAGAGAGGAGATGGTAAAAAAAAAACCAGTAAAATTGAAAAGAAAAGGATATTAAAAAGATAACTGGAATAAACAATCACTAGAATTTTTCGAGATAATTACTGATTATTTTTAAATTTTATTTAGAACTGCTATTAACTGAAATTTATCAATTGACTTAGAAAAAATATATTATTCCTCCTCAAATTGCTTGACATATTCTTTATTAACTTATATTTATATATTTTTGTGTACATCATCTTCGTAGCGTCGAATTTAAAATGTGCATTGCGTTCGATGAGAGTGAAGACTTTTTATAACAATTTTATTTAAGATAATTAAATAAGTAGAAAAAAGTGGTTTTATGATAAATATTTAAATTTGGAATAGTACAATAGTGAAAGCAATCTACTGAAAAATATTAACACAGTAATGTTCGCTGAAAAAATCTCACGCCGCTGACAGTAAAGTTTGTAAGATAGGCGCTGATTTTTCAACGCTATCGAGCTTTTTTAAATTCAAAATATATGAACGCTGTATGAGACGGCGGTCGGTGTATCGACGTCGAAGAGGCGTCTCTCGCGGAAACCGACGTCGTCGCTTCTTTGCTGCACCCATGAGAAATCATGCCTCCCATTCATATGCATGTTACGAAATAACATTCAGCATATGAGATGCCGCCCTTCTTGAAACGGAATCCAGGCGATTGTTCCTTGCCTTTGTGAGAAGCTCGCGGCAATCTAAACTTGGAGCGCATTTAAAAACCATACTTAAGAAAAGCTGCTTGCGCAAGTGAATGCCGCTGTCTGCACAAACCTACATACTTGATTGACTTTTTAGATAGTGTAGTTTCCTTGACTCCCAAGCGACAGTTTGTTTTTACTTATAGTGTGTCATTCAAATATACATATAGACGTCTTAACAATGGCGCAAGTTCAATTGAAGACTATTTTCTCAGTTGAAAATATTCTTTATGTTTGTGTTGTTTTCTTACGTATATAAACCTATTGATAGTATGTTGAGTTAACTAGACGAACACGAAACTCAGTGAAAAATTGTTCACTCATTAATTCAATCTAAATAGTATCTCACTTATCAGTTGGAGGTTTTGAATTGGAAAAACAGTTACACCTCTAACAAATTACGAGTTTGGGCGTTCAATAAACAAAAATCGTTTGTTATGTGATGTTAAACAAAAGTTTTCATTGACTTCGCTTGACCTTTGAGTTCAAGATACTCCAAGATGAAGTATCTTACATGATTTATATTTTGGTTATTTTACCGAAGACATTTTTTAATGGAATGAAATCATATCTTTTAGAGCATTGCACTTAAAAATGCAAAAAATCTAATGATTTATTTTTAGATTAATCAAAAATCACTGAGCAAGACAGGTCAAAATTATATTATAAAGTTGTTAAATAAGTCGATAATAAAAATAATTTCATTTTATCTAAACTAATTTTAATTGTATATTCATATCTATAATGCTCGTAAGATAGATTTATTGTGTGCTTTTAATATAAAAAAAACACGAATAACATTTATTTTAAAATACATCGAATGCAGATTTTAAATTTGGCATTCAGGGATTGCTTTCCTTTCCAGTTCTTGTCCTATTAGACGACCGCCATGTCAAGTGGCAGACGAGAGGTTAAAGGCATGACTATTGTTATAGACGTATGAGGGCATCCAAAGTCTTATTCGCCAGAGAATACTTACGAGTCATTATATTTATAGTAATATTCCAAGTTACTATCAAGCAAAAAAAAGAGCTTACAAAACAAAAATATATAGTTTAGTAGGGACTATATTTAGGCATACATTCAAAAGACATACACTCAGATTCATTGGTACAAAATTCTGCAATTATATTAAATGCTAAATTTTAATTACTGAATCAAAAAGTTATGTATGTCACTTATTACCATTTAGCAAAAACAAAAGATATAATATGTTATCAATTAATTAATATTTTAATGCTTGAATTCAACTTAATTCTTAAATTATTTAATAATTTAGTATATCTACTGTAAGCGCTTCGACGACCTTATAAAACATAATTCAAATAAAATATTATATCTTATATATTCCACATGATTATTATTTTAAATCTTGACCATTTCCATTAGTATATCAAGACAAAACTCTCACTTCTTCAGTAAAATATCATATTTATTTTTATTTTTTACAACAGATAATATTATCATCAAATTTCTTTACAATATATCCGTAAAAGATAGACTAACTGTAGAACTAAAATACTTTGATATGTTTACCCTCCGTAAGAGAAGCTTAAATAATTATTAAAAATTTCAAGTATAAAAATGATTTTTTAAGAGGAAAACATGTCATATTGTTAATAGACTCGAAAAAGAAAATTCATTCTTAGCCAAAAAAAAAACATAGTTGCATTGGTAGCTACAGTATTTAAGCGTAAAATACGCCTAACTTTTAACTTTATTTTATTTTAATAAAAAATATACATATGTATCACTCCAAACTAGCTCAAGAAAGAATTTATATCACAAAAATCGAAGTCTCAGGTCTTAAATTAAATTTGAAAAAGTAAATATTTGAAAATTGACTTTATCCAAACTTGAAACAAAGCCCGCCTGGTCGCTAGGAAAAAGCTCTTACCAAATAAAGATTAAGTTCATCCGTGCATTTGAACGCTTGGAGATGCCGAAAGGCGAAACCCGGGTTGTTAATGACAATTATATTATATCAGAAGTAATATCGTAACATATTACCTATAAATCATAAGCAACATCATAATATATTATATCACTCTCTTCTAACGGAGTAAAACATTAGCCATGCCATGATCCACGAATTCCATGAAAGTGTTCCTGGACACTTACTACCTGCTGCAGAATATTTATGTTAAACGGTAGAAAAACAATCAGTAAGGAACCCAAAATAGCTTTATGTAGTTACCACACCTTAAGACTTAAGCTATGATCACAAACCAAGGTATTTCATTCTTTTATTGTGAAAAATTGTGATTAATAATAAATCAAAGCATAAAAACTACAAGAGTACTTGTAAATTAGTACAATTGAAAAATAAAATATGTTTTATGTACAGTCAATACGGGTAACTTTGACCGATAGTCTAACATTGGCTTATTACAAAATAAAAGGTTTTAAATTATGCAATTATAATGTTATAGTCATACCATTGCCACCTGTACGTTTTTTAGACCTTAAAATTATTGAGACCATAGTTATTACTGTGAATGTTTGTAGCATGGGCCAAACTTACCTGACATGGGGTGCAATGTTTGGGTCACATTATTTTATTTGTATTTATATATCGAGCGTAAAAATATTTCCAAAAAGTTTTTTAAACTGAATCTGAAAACTTTATCAAATAATACCACATACAATATTAACGGCGTTTTATAAAAATACAAAAAACCTTCAGAATTGGTCCATAGTTACCCGTGTTGATAGTAGTTTATTAACTGACGAAAACTTATACACATATACATATATGCTTCACTGTTAAACTTTCATCATATTGAGTTAAATTGTTTTACGAATTGGGAGATACTGAAAATCGGTTATGAAATATTTTTTTCGCTCACTTCAAATTTTCTTTAATTAGTAAAGGTTGTTTTAAATATAGGTATATATTTAACAAACTACTTAAATTTAAGTATGTATAAAATCTAAGTTCATATTGAATTATACGTACTGGTGCGGACAAATCTTACTCTGAGAACGTTTTGTTCAGCGACCCAACCGACGTTTTGAAATTTAATTTAATTCCGTGTCAAAATGTACTCTGTTGTGGGCATGTAAATGGGATATGTAAAACATAAAAGCGGTGTCCAAGCCACCACAACTCTTAGACGGACTTTTACCAGGTATTACATTTGTATTATTCGATTGAAATGTTTGATTTTTAAATTAGACAATTTATTTACTACAATAATGTTTTTTTGGGAAAATTGCATATGTCAAGCTTAACTTAATGTACAAATATTCAGGTACAAATCATTTTTTTAATTTTCAAAAATCATATTTTTGCTTGTCGATAAATGCGTTGAAAATATTATATTTTGGTTTAATTAGAAAATATTCTTGTTGTACAAATTGTCTTGGATACACTTCTATAAAACGTGGCAGGTACAATTAGTCCACCACCGAATAGAAACACCGAACGAAATTTCAATAACTTTGTAACTATGAATAATAAAAACTAAACGGAGTTTGAAAAAATACCTTTTTTGAATTTTTATTTTATGTGAAACTTCGAAAACAGAATTAAACCGACTTTTAGAAAGTATTACAATGTGATAATCGGTTTTTAAAAATAAAGTTTTTGTCTAAACATTCATTTCCTTACACAGATCCACTTCATGGAGAAGATTTTTCACTACTCTCATAATTTATATCATACAAGTACCACCAAATTCAAATTTCATTTACTTGTTTCATTCGAATAATAAAATATACATTTGTACTAATTCCCACTTTTATTTATAAAAATCAGCGCCGATTTCATAATTCACAGCATATCAGTTGATAATGCTTTTCGTGAGTGAAACTTATCCTGATCTTAATTAATAGTTTTAGTGTTTTTCAAGACAGTGAATAAACACCTTCAAAGTTACTCGTTTCAATTGAATAGCCTAGTGGTCTAATAGTACTAAAATCGGAGCTTGTGTCCATTTTCTAGCCATTCCAGTAATTTTAAATTATCTTTTATAGAAAATTAAATATTCACTCACATAAAAATGTACAAAACTGTGTTATAATATCATTTGTATAAAAACTTTATCTCATTTAAAATATCAATCAGAACATTAATAACGAAAACTTTACTGGAAATGTATGTAGAGTTGTGAATTCATCGGCGCATTATTATATCGCTAGTCCACGTAAGAGTAGAAGAACGGTAGACAAAATGGGTATGGTATTATCAACAGTGCCGTACAACATACAAATAATTGACAAAACAGTTTAAATTGTAACATTTTTTAATACAAAAACATAGCTTCAATCTATGCTATTTTTTGCCGGTGTAAACTTTTTTATGAATTTCGGTAAGAAATTTTAATGACCATAATTCAAAAAAATACTTTCAATTTCGTAATCGTTCTACAAGTATATGAGAATCAACTTTATATAATGATTTTATTATCATAACGAGCCAAGTCATATATATATATTTTTATACCGGCCAAATCATTGAACGCCAATCAGATCACAGGATCTGAATAAGCTGACTGAATATCGTTCTATAAATTGACGCATGCTTGACATTGACCTGACACTGGTTTTCCGTTGTCATTAAAGCAAATTCACAATAAAATTTCGTAAAAAGTATTCAAACAATTTTTGGGTTCCTCTGACGTGTTTGATATTGAACATCTCATTTAATATAATAAAGTAATTTTATATATAGTGAATACTAACTTCAGTATTCTATTTAGTTCAATCCGTGTTGTGCCTTTGGTGGAATCATATAAGTTTATTTTTGTATGTTGTCGCTTTGTTGTCGGAATTGTATGGTTTTAATTTTCAATACAAAAAAGTCATTCGCCAATTATTTTCAGTTTTAATTTTCATGCAGACATTTGAATTTGGGACGTCATTTGATATTAGATTTGTATGGAATCTAGCCGGGTCTGATATTTTCCAGCAGGTTTAATATGCAGTTCGGGTTCAGACGAATGCTAATGGGTGTTGGAAATCAATTAAAACAAAAGAGGAGAATTACCAGCTCCTTACCTTATGTCTACCTATATTGTCTGGACTCGAGCGCATGAAGGTTTGAAACGTTAAATGCAATATCAACTTTTTATTAACGATTAAAAAAGTACCTGGATTTTTATACTACAAAAATAATTTCAAAATATTAATAATTTAATATTGGTTTATTCAGTAAACATACTCAGGTAAAAAGATAATGAGAAGCAAGAGGGCATCCAATTAAAATAAAATTCTAAATACATTTTGACTAACAAAAATACGAATTTATTATAAAAGCTAGTGACCATTTATGAATTGAACTTGTTTTATTATCTTGAAAATTATGAAAAAGGCTTATGAGGTTTGGTATACGAAATAATGATATAACGGACATAGACATCTGGTGAGTAAAAATCGAAACGATCGTAAAAAAAACTTTTTAAGTCAAAAAAATACAAATATTTTGTATTATATAAAAACATGTTTTTTAAATCAAAAATTTAGAAAAGTCAGATTCTTAGATGATTAAAATATTGCATTGCAAATTTGTGAAAAAAATCAAACTAAATTTAAATATATACTTGATATCAATTTTCTTTTCATTATTGAGAATAAAAATTATTTATATTGTGAGTACAGATCAACCTATTTTTCTTATTTGTAATTAAATTAATTAAATATCGAATGATTGATAAAATTTGTAATAAATGAAAAATTGTAATATGTATATTATAACTTTTTTGTAATTAAAATTATTTCAATAATATTTTTCATTATTGACCATGTCAAAGGTACCTTCATATGTTAATATATTGACATTGCTATGCAAATAAATGGCATAATGCACTCTAAAAAAATCTTTCAACATTTTTTAAAAAATATATTTCATTATAAATACAATAAAATTCAGTTTTTATTAATAAATTAAAAATCATGAGAAATGAAGTCGATCGCACATAAATGAAAGTGTTGTGATATCGTGACATCTATTGTCTCGAAACATAACTAGAAAACAACCGCGATTTTAATTTAATGTAATCGTAATAAAATAATATGTAGACTAAATTGTATTTATTGTTTAATCTTTAAAAAAAAAATAGAAAATAAATTATTTTACAAGCTTAACGGATAATGACAAAAAATCTGCAATTCTTATTAGTCAATCACAGCCTGCGAAATAATATTGATTACTATTATACTATAAATAATTCATATAATTGCAAGAACTACGTAAGGCAGTGGTTTCCAACCTTTATGTTACTACGCCTCCCTTTGAAGAAAAAAATATATTCGTGCCTCTCCATCATTTATTTCACATAGTAATAAAGACACGTTTTAAAGAGAAAATAAATATTTTTTCTGTTCGCGCCTCCCAGGTCGGAAATCGCTGACGTAAAGTATGAAGGATTTCAACAGAAGTTTTTTTAGGAGAATTTTTTGAGTTACTTTTTTTCGCTTAGGTCCAGCACCACTTTTAGGATAGGAAGAAATGTGAATATCTAAGTAAATCTTTGGAAAAGAATCAATAAATTCACTGAAACCGTATATTTAAGGCAGCGATACTCTACCTTTTTTTTATTTTGGGACGCATGTCGGATTTTGTTACATTACGTAGGCCTACGTATTAATGTTAGTACGCGAAAATACAAATGATTTCAAAATACTCATCTGTTTGAGTATTTTTTGGCAAACAATATCATATGTTTGAAAAAGCATCTGAAAAATATGTTTTTTTGGGCCTCGCGTAAAATGTAAATATATCCACATACGAGAAAAGCGTAGCATTGTTAACCACTTGGTAGCAGCATCGCTAAGCTTTACGCAAAGCAAAAAAAATAATCATTTAAGGATATCTAATGCAAAATAAGTTAAATTATAATCGCCCTTAATCAAACATTAAACATAGATATTTTATAAAAAAACACTTTTTGTAGCCGTTCCACGTTATCTTTTTTAGACCAAGACCAGTTTTACTCATCTAGAGCATTATCAACTGATAATGCTCGCAATGTTTCAATGTCACGATATCAGTTATTAATGGTCGCGCTAAGCGAAGCAGGACCTGGTGTTTTCATTTTTAATTATAATAATATTTCATTTTCCACCAAGGATTGACAGTGAACACAATGAATGTGATAAATAAAAATTAACCCCGGTTATCTTCACGGTTAAGTAAAAAATCGATACTCAATAAAAGTCGTTTACTTAGAGTTCATTTAGGACAGTGTTCCCCAACCGGTAGTCCGCGGCCAGGTGCCGGGCCGCAGAGACTTTCCGCCGGGCCGCAAACAGTATGCTAAATTTCAAGAAATTCGCCATGCAAAAATAATAGATATAAGATTTTTCTTCTTCTGCACGTTTACTTGTATTTTGACTTATTGTTAAATAGTAATAATTGGTAGAATGATGCGACACCGAGGAACTTAAAAATGGGAAGTGAAATACCCAACAAATGTGGTGAAGCTGGCAACCGATCTCGAATGTGGTATATTATGGTATGAATTTAAACACGTGTCAAGAAAACGTCATCTCAAATTATATCCTTTATCCAATTATGTCCGTTTTTCAATATCTATAAATTATATACCCAACCAACTGTGGGTAAAAGTTTAAATTAAATACGCATGCTAATTTTAAAAACGCACTAAAACACCAATATTAGTAATATGTATGATTCGTATGAAATCCTTCTAGTGAAAAGTAGACATCAATAATGCGGCTCTGCATTAGTGGTCCGCGATTTTTTTTTTCATTTTTTTACCGGTTCGCATGTGTAAAAAGGTTGGGAAACACTGATTTAGAATATTAAAAATGTTTATCTTTGATAATCGATTTTTTTACATCACAAATAGTCATAAATACAAAACAGTATACTCTTTATGAAGGTTTTTTTTGACATACAAATATATTTTGCTACCTTGAGATGCTATAAAAATGGAACAGACTAGTTATATTGTAAATTTAATGATTTTATAAGTTATCACGAAGCAAAGTGAATAGCTTGAGGCATTTATTTCTCGATGGCTTACTTAACTTAAGATTAATAAAAACAATAATCCTTTGTACTTCATTCCACTTTATTTAATATGTCAGGACCGGTTTCGCTCATTGCGAGCATTGTCAACTGATAAGAAATATAATTTAACAATGCTATTTATACAAAATTGAAAAGTTATACATTATATATTCAATTTTGTATAAATAGCATTGTTAAATTATATTTCTTATCAGTTGACAATGCTCGCAATGAGCGAAACCGGTCCTGACATATTAAATAAAGTGGAATGAAGTACAAAGGATTATTGTTTTTGTTAATATAATGCCTTTCCACCAAGTATTGACAGTGAACACACTAAAAGGTAACTTAAGATTGTTTAAATATACTGAAAATATTTATATTAAAAAAAAAAACATTTATTAGTAAGCAAGTTTTCTCGTCTAAATTAAAATAATCTTATGTTAAAGTTTATTATTCTAGTTGTGTAATATTTTGATGGTTCGTGACGTTTTTAACATTAAAAAATGTAACCATTTTTCACTGTATATTTTTTTCAAACTAGAATAAATAGTTAAAGTATGAAGATGCCGAAAAGCGAAACCCGGGTCTTTAGTAACAAAACTTGTGTAAATGTACATAATTAGAACGATTCAAATTGAAAATAAATAGATTGCAATATCGTAAAATACTTTTGTTACTATCGGTTGCACAATTCATCGGTAGATGCGATATTTTCTGATACTCTTGCCTATAAATTTACATCATAAACTATTCATCTGCACCCATATCTATGATTACTAACCCAAAATTTCTACAGAATGTTCCAAATCCTCGCTGAGAAAGGTGAAAAGCGAGAAAAAATGTAGGTGAAGTTGTGACGCGGCTCTATCAGTCGTACCGCAGTTTGTATGCTAATGTGGCCTCAGGGTAGGCTGCTTCTCCGCCCGCCAGCCTCCCGACCGCCCTTACGACCTCTCAACCCCTCCGCCCAACCCCCGCCCAAGGCAGAACAAAGCCTCGGCTCCGAGATGAGCCAATCGTCTGATAAGGGGACCGTCATAACTTCCAAAGGCTTCAGCTTACTTCAGAAAAATCATTTTTGTCTTCAGAATGAAAATGATTCAATTTGGATTTTCCGGTGAGCTTCAGATGAACTTTAAGCTTAGGCATATTTTTTCAATTTCATGTAAACGTTTCTGTATTATTAATATCTAAATTTTGGATCTATTATTTCAACGAATTAAATAAAACTTTTTTAAATATTGAAATCATTGAACATTTTGGTATTATTGAACATTGCATACCCATCAATCGAATCGAGAAGTTTCTCAATCAATGAATATTTTTACTAGTGCTTCTAAGATTAGCACGAAAAATCTCAGTTGTCGCGTAAAATAAAGGTAATATTATAATTTTTAATTGTTTCAAAACATTCCTGGAAATTATTTGCTGAAAATAGCTGAATGTAATAACTGAAAATCAAGAGAAGTGAAACCATTTTCACTTGAATTACAATCTTTTATATATGACAGTAGAAGTTGAATAATCGCCATTATAAACGAAATTAAAAACACGAAAAATTAAAGATAAACAAATTTTAACACAATATCAGGAAATCTTTAGTACATTTTGTCGCTATTTCATTTGACTGTGTTTATAAAGTAAAAATTAATGTTAATTTAATTGCTCTTAAAACTGCCTTTAAGATGTAGATACGAACGTCTTTCAAACATTGAAACTCATTGCTTGTTTTTTTTTGTTCTAAATGCGTCAAGTAAATAGTATTGTAGTCGATTAATTTTATTTTACATTCAAGGGTTGCCATTTAAGTAAAGAGTCCCGGGATAATTATGATTTGCTAGTTTCGATTCTCAAAATCTATTCATAAAAATAAAGTTTTAAAGGAAACAAATATATTTAGTAACTCCTCCCGCTACTGGTGTGTAGGAAATATGAACTCATTTTTTTCAAGAATTTTTGAGGTTAACTCAAGGATTGAATTTATTGAAAGGAATTGACATCACAATCACGCTTGTGTACACCAATGTGTACACAATGTCTCAAATTTAAATTGAAAAAATCTCAATTTGACATTGACCTTGCTGGAAACTTACATTCTATATCTCATCCCAATAAAAACAATTATTATTAGAGTTATTGCGAGTTATTTCCAGTAAGGAGACCTTTTAATTTCGGAACATCAAATTCAAGAAAAATTACTCGATTTAATTAAAACTGTTAGTATTGTATTTTTCCAATGAATAAAATTCACGTTACGAATGACTTAGATACAGTACAAATTCGAAGGTTTCTCACCTCCGAAATATGGCCTCGGTTCCTGGGAACCCTCGGTACTGTCCTGCGTCTTGATCATTGAAAAAAGCCGAAAATTCAAAAATCCTACTTCAAAGGTAGCTGGTTTTTAATAAAATGATGACGATTCAATAAAGCAACATTTGAACAGACCATGAACAACTTTATTTTTCTCCCAAAATCATTGATCGAAACTTCGCATAAATAACCACAAAAATGTATGGTTTTATTGGTAATACAATTTACTTACAAAAATTAAACACATATTTAATTTTTCGCATTACCAAAAAAAATGGTTTCTATTCAATTATATTCAGAATATCAACTATGACAATAAGTATAACACTATTTTTTATGAACTTTCACTAAGCGACGATAAATCTTTTTATAAAAGACTATGGCTTTACGTGTGAAAAATTAACAACTTTTCAGTTTTATTTTATGTATGTCATTTTTGGGTTAAATTTGAATGATAAAAAATTGGTTTGGACATCCAGCCGTAGATCGAAACTCTATGGCATTGACAATAGTATCATAATACTGTAAATAAATATACTTTGTTATTAGGATCTTTTCTGTAATATAGACATATCATTAAAATTATACGATGAAACCATCTTTAAATATTTATTTATTTTTCTAATTTTCTCTTGCCAAAGTCATATTTAACAATGAAACTATTCGCTCTGCTGTATAAAAAAAAACAAATATGTTGTTAGCTTATGTTAAGTTGCTTTAGTATAATTTTAATAATGTGCCTATATAACAGGAAAGTATCGATTATTATATTCAAATATGTAGGCTTGTCAAAATTATTATTTTTTCCATTAGATATTAACGTTATTTTTTTTTACTATTATAGTTATGTATATGTTGACCAGCAAAATTGTAGATCAGTTAAATAAAAAAAAATAAGATGGAAAAAACTGGACGTTAAAATGTTATTTTTAAATCTCAAAACGTAGATAATTCTTAACGTGGCAACCTTGTATCATTTACATGGAAGTTCTGTGAGTCTCTCCAGTGGGTAAAATACATCAGTTTGATGCATGTAGAATCGCCTAGATACACAGACGAAGCAAGGCAATAAAAGTGAAAAGTTATGCGTTTTTGGCTAAATGAAAAACAATATTTTAACGAAGAAAAACAGATACGTTCACACAGAGTTGGTTAACCGCGAAGCGAACGGAATGGGAAGACTTGTTTAGGAACTGGAAAACGTTTCTGGCAACGCTTTTGAAAATAGTTTAAATTTTCTCTTTTATGACGTATTTACTCTTTTGATCTTATTGACAATTTAAAAACCATTGCATCACATAAAAGAAGCTATTTTCTGTCTGTTTGATTTCAACGAATCACTTGTGTTATTGTACTGTCAAAATTGAGTGACACTTTCATAGAATAAAAGAAATTATTTAAAATATGAATTTAGTGTATAATCAGTTGGATATGTATGTATGTTATCATATGGAAGTATCAAATATTAACACAGTCTTTTTTTATAATACAAATACGTTTGTGTTTTGTTAGTGTCAACCTTAAAGTATATTGTTTTAAATTTACGAACATAATTATAAAGTCATTCTCCATTTATATAAACGTTTAAAGTTTTCAATAAGATACGTTTGGTATCTTTTCTACTTCAGACGATTTCGTATTTTTTCACTATGGTCTATAACAAAAGAAAACATGCATATATTTAAACAAAAATAAAAATTCATAAATCATAATGTCGCTATTCATAGTTATTGTAAATTTATGTTTTGTACATCTCCAGCTTCCGCCAAGTTAAACTTCCAGAGTATTTAAGGGATCTGTAAGAAAAACAAGACTTTTATATATCTTTCTTTTCTGTTTTTTACACATTGTGTTCGATACTATTAGTCATTGTAATTATTACGCTGAACAACTTTCAATGGGTCGAAATCAGTATTCGTCAAATTTTATTACGACGTTATAAAGCCCACAAAGCATTGACAATAACGTCATTGAATAACTTTTTCCATTCCGTATAATGTATAAAACATTAAGGGCCATTCATCAAATTTATTATCCGCACATTAAAGCATCCGAGATCCGACATTAAAAACCAACTCTGTTCTGCATGCGGAAACTTTACAGCGCCGTTATTATATTTTTTGATGAATAATGTTAAGACTTTCTTTCTGGAAGATTAAAAATATCTTGTTACGTAACATGTATATGTACATCTGCAATTTGCATCGCTGTTATTTGTGAAAGACGACTTGACAATTTTACCATCCGGTTTTTTCAATCGTAAACATTAATGGATACTTTCGTAAATATTTTATTATTTTCTTTTCGTATTTATTATACTTTCAACACAATTTAATGATAAAGTTATCATAATACCTAAATCTTTGCATAGTCTGTTGGTAAAACGAGAATCAATATTATAATAATGTGACATTTGTTCACACTCCATAATATAATGCATTCAGTAAAAAATTTAGTGTTTTATATTTTAATTAATATATTGATTTTTGTTTATTCATCTTTAAAAAAATATAGTCAATATATTAGTAATTAATAGTACGTATATTCGAAAACATAATTCAAGATGGATGGAATTTATATACATTAATCTTTTTTAATGCGGTAACTAATATACATATTATATATAAGAATTAATGTCTGGTCAGACAATGTTTACCGTTCTTAGGAATAATATACGTGAAAGGGGATTTTAAGCATGGACGCAACAAATCCACCAATAATATAGGAAACTAGAAGCTCACCTCGCAAGCTCCACATAATTTCATAATAAACTTAGCAGTAAAATAATAATATAGCATATTATACTATTCATGACTTCCCTCTTCATTAAAACGATGATTCCTTCTAAACTTCTATCTAAATCTGTCATTTGAAACATATATTAAATTTGAACCTTTCAAATTATATACATTTCCCCAAGTTTTGTTACTAACGACCTTGGATTTGCCTTTCGGCATCTTCATGAGCTTAAGTGCACGGATAGACGTGAACTGACGTTTAGTAAATTGTATATTGTGTTTAAACAAGAAATAAATGTATAACTAAGTTAAAAGTTATTAATTACCTTTATTGATGATTTTATTTTAATGGCACTCAATTAGCTGAGAAAATATTTACTTAGCAAATAGTGTTTGTAGGCTTTAGAAATTATATATGATTATCGTTAAATATCATTACGGCATTTTAACCCCTTCATCTGCGTTGAACGAGTGGTTCTCGGACATCAAGTGGTAAACAAAATTCGACGTGTCTTTTTTTTACATAAAAGTGGCTATGTATTCCGAAATTCTAGTTTTTACGATGCTTGCCGATTTTAAATACCTCCAAAGCACTTTCAATTGAAGTCTTAAATTGAATCATATATGTAGCATTTTCGATCCTTTTTTCAAGACTCATATTTTCAATTCTGAAACTTTGTTAATTACATTCTGTACACCACTGTTGAATGTGTGTTTTTTCGAACAGTCAGTTGGCAGCAGTAGCATCTTTTTATGTTATGTTATTTTTTAGTTTTCTTTCTACAAAAAAAGATTAAGTGGAATTGATACGGAAGGGCTTTTAGTAATGTAAACAAAATGACCGCTGTAACATTTGAGTTAGTGATACGCACGTGGGAGCCCTAAAAACGAAATCGTTCCGCGACTGAAACGCTAACTGTCGGCCAGAATTGGAACGAATCACTCGCTTCACTTTTATTATATTATGTCAACGTCCAAAGATGAAACCAAAGTAACGAGATAATAATGTATAACCGAACAGCTTTTTTCGCATTATTTTGGTGTAGGCTTTGCTTGTTTTTATTATTGTAGCATTCAATGAAATACTTTATTAATCGTCATTCACATTAGTTTTTTGAGATTGAAGTATTTCTAGTAACTTTTATTAGTTAGAAATTTGTATTCGCTATGTTAACATTTTGATTAAATCGAATTTTCACGTCACATATAGATCTGTAAAATTAATTTCATATCAAAAGATAGTTTGAAAATTAGATATCTTTCATTTTTTTTATTTATGCAAAAATCTATTTTTAGTTGGTATTTACGATTATTACTGCTATACAGTCCATTTATTCTGTGGTGGGCTGCCAATACGGTAACAAGGGACTAGTTTAATCTTATAGATATTCGTGATGTTCTGGGGAAGGTTTGAATTTTTTCGTCACTCATATGCAATTATATGCGATAATTATTAAAGCTATTGAATGGTACTATAAACACTTATATTTTGTAACAGTACACAATATATCGTAATTTAATCAATATGAATAGCTGAAAAATGTCAGTAATACCAAATTTAATTAAAATATATTACATATTTAAAGATTATTATATAACCCAAAGATCTAAAAAATATTATTTTTCTTTTAACAAGGGGATCGCAGTTTTGAGAATTATTTAACAAAGGGCTCGCGCGAGCTCCTTCCAGCCCACCCTTGCATTTCTTTCCAGATATAATTTAATATACACAGCCAGTTTTGATTGTTGACTAATTTAGTATCATAATTTTGATTTCATTTAATATCAAAGTTATCCATTTATATATCGTTTAGTTAAATACTAATATCAAAATGTTTAATAAGGAAAAGTTTCCACTTTCTCATACACTTTCTCAAAGACGTCTTCTTTAGAATAAAGCAAAAATCTCTATGAGATGAAAAAAATATCCTATATCGAAATAAGGAGAAAATCTGTGATAGTGACAATCACCTTTTTCGTAACCACTCTCTGGTTGACGACCAAATTTTTTTCAGGTACGTACTAAATCGTGAAAATCGAGCTATCTTTATATTTAGTTTTTAAAATTACAATACATTACAAAAATATTCAAGTTCTACAAATATTGGTTTATAGATAGTTTATAGCTATTTCAGCTTATTTAGCTATATAAACTGGCTTATAAGAGATACACGATACATTAATTAGACTATTTTAATACCCTAAAATTATTTAAAAATTAGTATTAAATATAATAAAATGACTTCATGTTACTTTATATATATAATTAAGTAACGGTGATGGATGAATATTATCTAGGTCATAAAGAATTTCATCTTATTTTAATTGAAGTCTTATTAACAATCCCATATTTGTTATCGTTCCGAGAAATACTACAATTTAATACTATTTTTTTCAATTTAAGTTAGGATGTCAAAATATATGAGAAGATGTATTGTGTATCTCTTCTACGCCAGTATTTATATATAACCAAGTTTACGTTAATTTAAACATAGATCTGATAAATTTAAGTACTTTTCAACTATATTTAAAATACTATTTGTAGAGCTATAATAAAATACTTCGATATTTCTTTTCCTTTCATAAAAGAGTTCTACCAATTAAATTTCAATTCAATTAATGAAATAAATAAAATACAAAATTACCATTGCTTTTATTTTAAGATGAATAAAAAAAATATTTATGTCGTTGTCAGAAATTTTGAAAAAATCTAGTCTTGTTTTTCAAAACAACACGAAAACGAATGAATGAAGGGTACATCTGCATTTACATTTATTTACTTTTTATATTTTACCTCTGTGCAGCGCTTTAGTTTTGCAGCAAGTTGCATGTACGTATGAAAAAACAAAAAAAAAAAACTTTTTTAAATATAATTCGTCTTGGTGGATGTTTAAGTAACGACTTTGTTACTAGCAATAGGTAAATTAATTGATTTGGCATTTACTTGGCAGAACTCCATTATGATAAGGTACAAATATCAAAGTATTTTAGTTCTAACGTTTTTAATAATTTTTATGCGTTGATAGCTATTTAGGCTTTCGCCATCGTCAGAACTATGTTTAAACTTATATTTTGCTCAGCTATATATACTGGCTCTGAAGAGGTACACAATGCATCAAATTATTCACTCTAACATCTTAATTCAAATTATAATTACAATAATACACAGTGTAATATTGTAATTATAATTTGAATTAAGACGTTAGTGTAATTTACACTTATTAAATGTGATTCTAGTGTTTCAAAGAACAATAGGCTTACAATTGGTAAAAAAAATAGAAATAAATCGCATTTGATGTATCCAGCTATGTACACTTTATCGTTTTCTCAGGACTATATTCTTCTGTGCGAAACCAAAAGAAAGATTGAATGATTTTTGAATTGAAGTAACATATGTACTTTCTTTTGCGTATGAATTTATTATTTACTGATAACACTTTGTTTGAGTGTTTGCCAATATGATTTTAGCGTACAGAAGTAGTAAGACCATTTATTTTATACGGTAATATCTTGACGTTTATATATAAATGTTCGAAAACTTTTGTCGATGGTAGTGATGAAAAAGTACGGTATATTATATATATCCTTATAATATGTATTCTGTTTTTGTGTAACTCACTCAACCTTTTCGAGTCAGCGTATATTAGTGTGAGCCGTCAGTTGACGCCGCTGAATCGAATGGGCCGTAAGTGGGAAGGAAAAGTGAGGAAACAAGTGGGAAATATCAAAAATTATGATTGGATCGGGTAACTGAGATGCGATGCGGTGTGATTTTATACGAAGGATTTTGATATTTCACATTTTGACACGTAACTGAAATATTTTTACACTATTTTCGGGACAGGCTTTTTTCATAAGGCACGTTTTATCATTGTAGCTTTATAATTAAGTTGATAATTTTTACATACGATAAGCACTATTATGTAAATATTTTTTTAACAGTACACAAAATCATGCCGATGTCAAAAAAATTTACACTACAGCGAATATATAAACGTAAATATAATATTAAAATTCCTAAGGTCTCGGTTTGTCTTCAAAAAAATACTTACTATTTCTGGAAGACTTCACTGATAGAAAATAGTATCCTTTTGTAATTTGGTTACAACCTTTTAGAATAAACCTTGCAATGGTTTTTAAAAGTGCAGTGTTTTCCCAAAATTATAAAAAAAATATTTTACTATGTCACTGTTTTATTTTAATCGGAACAATAAAAACACAATTTTTTGTTTGTATCATACCATGAGCATTTCAGTTATAATTGTACTTTTAACAAAGTATTAATTTTGTATTACTGTACAGTGTACAGTCATTCTTCTTCACTCCAATGTACTTCGTGTATTTTATAACATTGTACACTCAAATACTTTAAAAGTAAATACGCTAATGATTGTTTCTCATATAGTATTTTTTTATTTATTTAACCTTTTTTGAAAACATGTCTGTTTGTAAGTACATTCGAATATTATTTCCACTAATTGAAGCCTTGGACATTTCGTACAATCTCTCTACAGTGATTTCAATTCGTTTCGTTAAATTTTGCATGTTTCATTTGCCCATCTTAGAGCTTTTAAAAGCTTCTAATGCTTTTATCATAAATTACATCCACTTGAGCGATACAATCTATTCCAGTATTGTACTGAAACAGATCTCTCGTTCTCCCAAAGAAACCTCAAAAGCCATTCAACCTCCACACAGCATCATCGTCTTCCTCAAACGTTTCCCCCACTTCTTCAAATCCATTTCCGCAATCCCATGAAATGTCTTTCACTTGACAGGTACGAATTTAGTGCTAAAATAAAGTATACACGCGTTGAAGCCACGCTCACGCACACAATCAAACCCAACAGAGCAATTATACAAAGTATTTTTGCCACTGTACAAAAATACAGATGCTCGAACGAGTTGCGGTAGTTGGAAATACATCAATCAAAAATAAGTCAATACTTTTTTCAAGAAATAAATGAATTCTGGCCAAATTGACATAAGCATTGTAATAATTGTAGATTTAAAATGTATTTTTTTCGATAAACTTTTTGGCATCTCACTGAAGACCATATCTCTTCGATGGTATACTTATATAAGAATAATAAACCATAAACAAAAACCAGTCAACCAAAATATATCATCTGGACTAACTGGCATGCCAATTTTACTTATTTGCATAGCTGGTTCAGTAATTGAGTGCTTAAAAAGTTTGAACTTTCACTTTACTTTTATTTCTCAATCATTTTATTTATTTTAAAAATAAATATACGCATGTGATTCTTTCAACCACTACCATTCTCTGCACAATACTTTCATAATAACTATACAAAATATATTTTTTAAGGCTACTAAAACTATCATACGTGCTCTAAATTGATAAGGGAAAAGTATACACGAACGTCAAAAATTTTTTAATCTAAAATATTTGTTTTCAATAAATGAATGGTTCTCGTGAAAAACAAGACTATCTTCTATGGAGTTGATATAGTTACGTTTTAAGAATACCGAATAAGCTGTTTGTTGACTCGTATGTATTGTATACCAGCCCTTGTCAACGATGCTATACCTTGGCCTCTTTCTGCGGGAATGAAGCTATCTGAAGGAATCTGAAACAGGGCGAAGCGCAGAGCCGGAGAGTCGGAGGAGATTCGTTTAACGCGCGCCGGGCCACTATAAATTGTCGTTTAATTACCCCTGGCAAAGCGTCACATCATGGCGCCTGACAGTTTTATGACGATTTACGGCGGCGTTTCGACGCTCTGCCGGATTGCCCCCGGGGCTGGGAGGGCGGCGATGGGCGGCTCGGCGGGGCGTCAACTCAGAAGCCTCCGGAGCGCTGTTTTTTAGATCATACGTTGCCCTGTCTATGAGGTCGAACGTCAAAACTTAATTAAGCATCTCGTTTATTCTGCGAACGATTCAGTTAACCATGATTTATTTTCGCAAGCTCATTCTAAAATAAAACAATTTATTAAAGATTACCACTAAATTTTAAAAAAAAACAATGAAAGCTATCCTAAATATTATAGTCGCTTTATTTTATCCATCTCATCATTTACGTTTATACCATTGGAATAATACACGTGAATATTTAGACATAGAATAAGAAACACAAATATTTTCATTAATTTCTTCAATAAAGTAATTTGATGTATTTATAATTAATAACCGATTTGTTGATGTTATCAATTAAGTAATCATTTTTAACAATGAACGTTGATCAATTGAAAATGCTCATAATGGTTTCATTAGTACAATAAATTATATTATTTTTGTATTGCAAACAAAATGTCTTTAACGTCCTTTCAATACTTAGTAACAGACTTGACTTGCAATAAAAATGTAAGCCACAAATTTAATTCTCATCTTCATTTTAAATGTTTTGTTGTAAAGCTTTTGGACATTTTTGGACATCGGTTTCGTGGCAACAGTGTATTTTTCATATGAAAAGAGATCATTTTTAATTAAAAAAATATAATGAATAAGGTTTTTTTGTTGTAAGAATTTATTTAGTTGAATCAGTTCTATAGGTAGAACCCATTGTTTCTTGACGCGCCAACGAGCCGAAGACGACCTCGCAGGCTTGCGGCGTAATGCCGCCCGCGCCATGACTGACGGACGACCATGCATTCAAATGGCTTGCTTTAGCCGCGACAGCGTCGTATCTATCTGCAAGGGGCGAGAGGCCGCCCGCACCACCCTCGATTGCCTCCCCCGTCTCCCGCCCACTCTCTTTCGTAATGCCAGTCGTGCAAACACTAGGGTCTTCGTTTTTACTGAGAACCGGTCAAAACAAAACGTTGTTAACTATTCATAACACATCAAATGATCTCACTTTGATATAAGAATACGGTAATAACTAAACACGAAGGAAAAAATCGATTAATATTGTTTATGGCTAAAAATTACTTTCTCATATTTTGTATGAATAATCTTCATGATATTTTTTAGTATCTACTTTTTGCGTCTTTGTTCATGTTTCAAAAAATAAAAAAATCACAGTTCATTAATATAAGCTTAGTAGTGACTTTCTTTTCGAAGAATTCGTAAAAAAATGTTCTTTAAATATTTTTATATCACCCGAAAAACAGAAATATGTCGTAACCCAACATCCCAAATATTATTATATAATGTAAGAAAAGTCCAACTACCCTGATGCAAGTTATATTTAAAACTCTACGCCTTGCGTGGACAATCTACGTAGATTCTCTTTCGTTCTAGTATCTGGCATCGTAGACACTGCTGTCGCCAGTAATGAGCACAGCTCCAAACCTGATGACCAAAATGAGTGCCTATTGAGTCAACTGGGCCAAAGTTTTCTACTATATAATTTAAAGTTATTTCCAAGAATATAGGGAACTCAATCTCGCCAGTGTTATTCATGGAAAATTATTTTGATATATTTAACGTTTCGCTTCAGGAAAATTCTCACTTTATATTTCAACTAACATGTTTTTGAATGCAAGAAATATAAAGTAAAACATGTTCATTAAATTCACTGTGAATTTTTATTATCGAAATAAGTACAATATAAAAGGATGCAAGATAAAGCATTGTTTTCCTACTAAAATTTAATTTTTACTGTTGAAAATGTAAGATTTTAATATTGTTCTAAATATTCATATTAAAAATACTATTTAAAATGTTTTGAAGCATTTGACATTTTAATATAAATTTGTGTTAGTCGTTATTTAAAGGAGTGAAAGAGATTTGAAAATTATTTTCCTCAAAGTCATTTCTTAGATTACCTGTATCGATAATTTTAATCTGGCAGATAATAATGTTACAATAAGAAGAATAAAACTCATCATCGAGATAAGAAGATAATTTTTTTGTTTAAAAATTGCATACAACTAATATCTTTAATTATTCAATATTGTCTACGCAAACAGAAATATGCATTAAAACCATAATATTACTACATTTCAAAAATTACAAAATTAATCATTGTAATAATCAAAAAACATAATAGATAGTAAAATCACTTTAAGCTTATCAAATAAATTGCAAAACTACTTTAATTACATGTGCTTAAATTAAATATTTATCTCATTTGACCTATAATCCAAAGTAAGTATGCTTATTTTTTTACAGTCACAAGAAAGCACAATACGTCCACGGACAACGCAAACATCTCAGCTTTCATTTTTTATAAACGAAAAATATTTAATTTAGTCCGTGATGGGCGTAATATACAAGCCCATATATTAACTTATTCTGCGTGGGGAAAAAACAAAAACAACCGCCCGACACGATTTTTTGCTACCCTATGTCATTTTGAAAATTTCCCTCTTTTATACGTCGATATATTACAAATTATGTTCGTTGCTTTTGTGCCCACCGTTGTCACAGGTGAGTTTTAAGGTCTGTTTTTTATTTACGATATCTCGTTTGTTCGTAGACATCTGCTCGTCCATCGATTGTACAGCGTGTCCACAGAATCGTAGCAGACGTAGCGATCGTAGCTTACTTTGAATTATACGAACCCAGTCGTATTTTTCCACCTTCAAAACTTAATGCTCGAATAATAAAGAATTTTTCTCGGCTGCTTTATTTGAGAAAAGTAGTATTCGATTGAAATATAAAAATATATTCAACCACCTAACTTAAATTTTATATGACAAAATTACAACACTTTACATGTATAGCTTATAAGCATGAAAAAATATTTGTTTAACTTTGAATGACATTTTTTGAGGTTTTTAGCTATGCTATTCTTGTTCCCAATATGGAAGGAGCGTGTGGCTTTATATAAAGCATCTCAAGTTGCTTTATGAGAACTGGTTATACCATTTCTCGGTTGCTCAATCTATTTTTGAAGGAAAAGCTAAGGATAGAAAAATGGAGTCAGAAAGAACACAATAGCGCTTTTAGATGGAAATATAAACGTCACGAACATCTATGTGTCCAGGATTCAATCCCGTGGATACTGTAACCGAATAGTATGAACGCCCATTGCGTTGACCGCCTAATTACAAAACCGGTTAAGAAGCAATTTACTTACATAAAACATAAAAATTAAATCCTGGTTATTAAGAGTTTATTTATTTTGTATTCGTTAAATTTTATAAATAATAATGAAAGCTTCACTCGCGTAAAACTATATTACATTTTTTAACTTAAGTCTTCAATCTAAATAATTGATAAATATATATATAACACTGCAAATAACATGAAATTTAAACAAACTATCCAATCATGTACATATAAACATTGTTTATGATACTTTACAAGTATTACACAAATTTCATTTTTTACATTGACCATAAGCCTGGGGGCACAATAATGAAACCACCCCTATTTTGTCCCGAATCTAATCTTTAAGCTAGCATCCATTCAATACGCTATATTTTAAAATTATCTTTTGGCGCACCCTTTCCATCTTGAGTGACATAAATCAGTCTTTATGGCTGCGTTTGATGCATTTAAATTTTTATTACCTTTGTTGCATTATCGGGGCGCGGGGAACCCCATGCAATTTGCATACATTAGCCATTACATGACTTATATGCATTAAAACGACTCCTAAAAACTATCATAGAGAGATAAATAAGGATATACGATCGGATTGAGTCAGATATTCGATAAAAAATGATATATTTTTCTCATATATATATTATTATATGCGCACATCTGCTTCTTCTTCAACAAAACATTTAAGTCCTCAATTTATTTATTTTTAGGTGATTATTGAACACTTTTAAAAAGATCCGGTTACACAAAAAAAAGTTTATAAAATTAACAAGTTATTTGATTATTATAGTAAAAACTGTAAGAAACAAATGCGTAGAGAGCAGTTTGTGGATATACAAAACACTAAATGAAATTGGCTGGGTATATATTCTTCCCACTCGAATTTTGGCCTATTTCATCAGATTAGTGATTTTAAAACCAAAAATATTCCCAATTAGTTTTTTTTAAATTAAAATTATACAATTTATGTTAAACTTGCTTTATTTTTTGTGTCTAATCTTTTTTGAAATACAAATCTCTACTTGAAATAACTTTATTACTTTAGGTTAATGCGGCCTTGTTAACGGTTAAATATAAAGATAATAACGATTTATTTTGGAATGAACTCTTTAATTATATCTTATAATGATGTTCTAACAAATAAGAAATTGTTTCAGCTTTCTTTTGTATTATTTTAATCAGGCTTAGGAAAGTTTTGATTGGAAATAAAAAACACAAAAAATATTACTACGATCGATCTTTATTTGGAATATAAACACATCTAGAATATTTCAGCATAAACCGTAAATTGATGTGTGGTTTTGCGTTTCGACGTACAGTACGATTTTAAAGGCTTGTAGACATAATTGAACATAAATATATTTTTTAATCTTATTTTGACGAATTACTGAAACAAAACATACCCTTGGTCAAGTATAACTACATTCACTTTGATTGTCATGTATAATATGTTTTTCCGATATTTAGTGAAATAACTTTGCAGCGAAATAGTCAAGATTGCTGAAACTTCAATTCCGCAAATATTGTAATATAAACACATATTCTTTTTATTCGCTTTTCGGATAAAATATCAAGTAAAGATATACGAGTTACCTTTTGATTAAAATATATATGAATTTTGGAAACGAAAAACAAATAAAAAGCACGTTTGAATACAAATGTTAGTATGGCGGTTGGTGAGATCATTATGGACACGTGGATACTGATGCGGGATAACTTTACTAACCATAGTTGGACTATGACTTCATAAAATATCACAAAAGTTCGATTTCTATATTTTCGTTGAATCTATTCTCTTTAATGAGTATTATTGATATTTTATAAAATACAACACTTTAATATTGATTCCACATTTTACAATAATCGAACTAATTTCACTCATCACGAACATTATTAACTGATGAATATTTAAATATAAGCATAACGTAGTTATCTATCATAAATCGAATTAAGTAAGCTTTATAACAAGTTGTCACAAAAAATTGGTAAAATAAATATGACATGAGTTTATAAAAAACATTAATCAAAAAAACACAATTATCTACAATTAAAATTTTGAAGATCTCTTACAAATAATAACTTCCAATTCACAGTAAAAAACTTATTCAAATTAAAAATATTTTGAGTAATAAATGTTTAATGAGTTTAATGGCTATTTTTTACAATACAGTCGTATATAATATGGCCCTATTAGAGGTGAAGTGAGTCAAGTGGTATTTTAATGAAAAAAAGTTAGATGCGTTATAATATTCTACACGTCTTAAAGTATCGTTAAAGTGAAATAACCTCAGTTAATCCACATTACATAAGTGTTACCTCCGTAAAATAAAAATATGCAATTCACCAAAACACCAAATAAAGACGTGATTGTACTTAAAAGTCCAAGAAAAAAGATTTACCATTGTACTACGTGGTTCATTTTACCTCTCGATGGCCCATATACTGTCAATAACAATAAATTACATTAAAATCTAAAAAATAGCTGGTTACAATTTTTTTCCAGATCTCAAGATTTGCGTAATATAAGTGGGTAATGCGTATCAAAAGCATTAGATCCATAAAAAAAACGGAGTCATATATCAGACTCTGCAGCTTTTTAAACATCACAAAATATCTGGGCAGTATTTTAACCAACTTTTGGACAGTATTCAATGCAAGGTTTTAATTTTTTATTTTAACTTCAAGTCCAGTTTTATATTAACAACTAAACCTTACCCAACATTACCAACTATACTGACAAAAGGTAATATTTTCATTGACTATTCCCCTGTTGAAATACTAAACAATTTAATATGAGTCTATCTAGAATAGTGTTATACAATACGTCTCGTTCTGGTCCTTAATGTTATTTTATTTTCAATAATGTATGCAAATCTTAGTATACAGATAATAGTACCCATTATTGTAGTCATCAATAGGGGTCATCAAATATAACGTTTGAGCCGTATTTGTATTACCTGTTTGAATTAATCAGTAGGCAACAAAAACTGCTTTTTAGTTATCACCCATCACGTTTTGTGAACATCGGTATATTTTCGATGTGGTTTTCGTAACCAAATTCCTTTGTTTTTTCGTTTTGTATTATATTATCCGATACGCTATTTCTTTATCATTTATATAAAAAAAACCCGTCATTATTTTTCATATAAATATTTGATTAAGATTACTAAATTATTTATCGTAAATTTCATTATTATATTTTTTTACAGTATATGTTTCGACTATTAGTAGAATATAAACACGTTCCAAATTGTTAATACAATAGGTAAGATTCGATCAATATTTAGGAACCAGTGACATAAATGTTTAAAAATCGTTAATTTGTGATTTTAGGGCAATGGTCATAATATAATGTTAGAAAATTTAAATAAAATAAAATAAATATTTACCATGGCTTCGACTCTAAAAGTCAAGAATACTCCCCATGATATATTTAAATCGAAAGTGATTTAATCATCAATTTCCAAGAAGAACTTTCTTTGAAAAATTTTCTTCAAATATAATTGACTGTGGGAAAATACTTCGTTGGATCAATACGGATACAAAGTTTTCTGGATGTATCTGTCAAATAAAGGCACTGAATTGACTCGATTAACATAAACATTTAGGGCCATTGCCAGAAAAACCTCCCAACAAAGAATGAGGCTTAGCCGCGCACTTGGCACACCACCCAACGGACAAGAAGCAGGGTAAGTTGGGCTAGGAGGGTATCGGGGGAGAGTGAAGCATTCCATTAAATAAGACACTGGGTAAATTATCCCCCCCGCCCCCCGGACGTCAGCCCGCTTGATTTACTCGCGGGCACTAAATATCGTCCTCAGCGACAACCAGTCTTTCCATAAAGAAGGATCTGTTCCGGAATGGGGGGGCTTCTGGCAGATACGGGCGGGTGAGGCAGGAGTACATCACGCTGAAAAGAACTCTGCCCGAAAAGAAAAACAAAGAGGATGGTTCTCGAGAGCCGCGAATTTCTAACGAATGCTTACCGAATTCAATTTTAACAAATAAACAAACAACTCTATATATTTACAATCAAGCATACCAACAAAAAAAATACAACACACGTCTTTATAATATACAAGGTTTCGGTTTCCTTGACACCATGAAAAATATCCAAAAAAAAAATTCTGACATATAATACGACTACGGCTGAAATACTAAAATAATTGATTTACTTGAAATTTAAGTATAGTTGTTTTAATATTTATATGGTTTATTCCAAACATCAATGAAAAATCTTGTCACAAATATTTTCTCGCTAAAAGCTTTTTAAATGACAGTAATTTGAACGTAATGAACTTGGCTCAAATAAAGGCATGTTGGACTATTATGAAAATAAAAAATATATATTACGTTGTATATTAGAGTTAAGGAAACAACGTAAGAGCCTTTTTACGCGTCAAAATGTGTTTTTCTAACGAGCCATTACTATTAAGCAAAGTGGAGCGTTTTTGGTAATTTCTACTTGCAAATATTTGCCCGCCACTTGAACACTTTACACAAAAAATACAAAATGTTAATGTGAACAATTAAAACAGTACCCCTCGCTCCTTTTCGCTCCCACCTCCCCCCTTGTACGATAATCGCGGGGCGAATCAGGGAAAATAGCCCCCGCCGGTTGATTTATATGTACAGTTTATTGTCGCTCATTCCGCCCAACTGACTTTTATGGATGTTTCTTTTTTTCTTATACGCAAAAAGGCCCTGCACAGTTTTATCAGCTCTCAGTTTACCTATGTAATATTTTTTTCATCCAAGGAAGCAATTACGTGAAATCAATGCTCGGACATATGAACAAGAAGACTTCAACAATGTTTAGATAAACATTGTCTTGATTTGTCACATTTTTACTGCACAATAATTTTAAACATATATTTTATATCTATCAAGGTGATTCACATACTGAAAATCTTCAATTCTTCTCAAATAATTAATTTTATTTAAAAAATACAGTTTAGAGTTTTTAAACAAAAGATCTTTATTTGTTATTAATAATCATATTCTATAAAGTGATATAAAAAAATCTATCTTTAGTATCCATTTTTCTGCGAAACCTGGTTTTTAAATATTTTTTTTAAATCTATAAAACAAATTCAACATATTGTAGATTTTTTTTTTCATCTCACTTATCTTGCTAACGTATATAATAAATAAAATTAGGTTTATATTTCAATGTAAAAAAGCAGATGCAATGAAATGTAACAAGCCAAAGATATCTTAGAAATGCATTTTTTTAAATCTTGGATATGAAGTTTTTGGTTTGACTATAAAAGTGTACATTTTTCATAAAAAAATATTTCATACAATGCTTATTCTTTCAGTATATTCAAAATGTCCCGTATTCATTTTTTAGACCGCACTATGATATCATTATGCATCAAACTTGCAATTCGTAATATTACGAAACAAATTGCAGGACAGTCTTCTTGAGAAAAAAGGGACTTCTCGGGGGAGGCGAAGATTTGGGACACTTGGATTTTGAACAACGGGAAAAACCTAAATCGTTATGGGCAATTGGCCGCTTCCGGCGCAGGATTCTCTATCTACGGCGCAAGATCAACATTGACATACTTCTCGGGGAAAATTGGAAAAGTTTTGTAACATTAATATCTCGGTTATAACTTTTGTGTTTTTAGTTTTTCTTTGTGCGCGATTTTTGTCTTTTCCTGCTTACTACTTACTATCTTCCAGCGTTAAGCTGATAGTGCAATTTCTTCAATGCCATTCAATTGTTTTCCTCACAACACTCGTTATGTGTTGTCCATTGCTTCCTTGATACAACTATAAAAACAAACATTACCACGATGAATTGTGTACATTTTAAATGTAGTTTTGTGATAAAAACATTTTCTAATGTTTTTTTCTCTATTTGATCTTTGGTGACTCAATTAATTTTCCTTGACATTATTGCAGATTTAATTTATATTATAGTATTATTTATCTAAAATAATATTGTTATTTTTCGAATACATGGAACTTAGTAAACTTATGTTCTGATTTTTTTTTCACAATAATTGGGACAGTTTTTAGTTATTTGTAATATGTTAACTGAAACTATTAGTATTAAAAAAATACTAAACCCGAAAAACTTCATGATAAACGTGAAAAGATCTACATTTAACATCGTTAAATCTTAGAGCAAGTGGTGATAATATGAATTATGTTTGATTTTATACTCTATTTTTATTATTGTGATATCAAAAACATCTGTCGTTATTTATTTTTTTGTTGACTTTGTTTCACATCTATTTATTATCAAACTAAATATTTATATTAGGGCTCAAACAAACTTTTATGTAATTTCGGATAAAAAGGAGTCAAAAAGTTTATGGTTATTTGTTATAAACTTAATCAATCAAAGTGGTGTCATTATTTGTTTTATTTTAATGGTTTCATTAATAATAAAATGTCATTCATAATTTGACCAGTGCTTTTTCAATCATATTATATATTACATGTATACGTGATCAAGAATTCCAATTGTTTATTTATGCCAGTAAGAAAACATGTTGAACGTTACTGTGAATACGCATAGAATATAAATATCCTACTTTCCGCTTATAATATATTTCGTAAAATATAAACAAAGAAATTGTTAATTTCGTCTCCCGAAAAAAAGATTTATAGTTTATTGACAGTTAAAGCTGTACGCAAAACAAATAACTCAGGATTTTCTCAAGAACACTATATCTGAATTCCCATTCGTGAAGCCATATTATCTTATTCAACACAGATTATCGTAATCTGTACAGGCATTTTTAAAATTTAATTAATGGATTTTAATACATTGAGTTATATAAAAAAAATCTTGATATTAACAATATGTTCAAATAATTGAACAGTGATAGCAATATGTAACAGACAAATTCGTGGTAACATTATAAAATCATTACGTCTGTTATCTGCCAGCTTTCAACAACAGTGGACTTGTAAGGTTTATTATTACAGATATATCGTAACTGAGCTCACCGATGATATCAGATTATCTGTCATTACCAAAATCAGGGCGTTGCAACATATTACTTAATTCTTCATTCCAATTGTTTATCAATTTATTTAAAATACACGAGTTGTTTGTATAAAATAATTGATTACATTAATTGAAACACGCTTCATTCTCGCAGTAACTTTTTTTTAATTTCAGCCAATTTACAACAGAAAGCTTCTACCGCAATACAAAGTTGTCAAACATGGATTCAAATGTTATTCATTCTTCTGGTTCTATTTGAACACTTATAATTCAATTGAAACAATAATAACGGTGCTCGTTTTATTAAGATGCGATGAAAAACTATGTACTACATAGTATACTAGTCTATGCTATGTACCAATCGACTCGCCAATCAACGCGTTGTCAAGGCGACAAGCATAATAATAACTATATGTTTTTCGGATGACAGATTCATTGAAGGTTGCCAGAAGAAATCTTGGCATTTATCATTTTTGAGTAGTTACAACATATTATTTTTTCTATTTTCTTGCAGCAATATTAAGTGGTTATTATTTAGGTGAATTCTGCTTATATAAATAAGGTTTAACTATATAAAAAAATCTTTCAAACTGTTACTTGTATGTAATGAGATCAATATAGAAAATGGATTTTTTTACAATCGGTCATTGTTTTTAGATGTTGGTCTGACTTTTTCAGGATCACGGATATAAGAGAGCGGACTAACCAGCCTCTTATTACATCCAAAACATGTGGATGTCTCAAGAGAATCTGAGCCCTGCCTGTCTTTTCTACCAACCAGATGGATCTCGATGTCGTGGAAGGCCACTGATGACTATCCACAGGATATACTCGATAAAGCTACGGGACACTGGGATGACGTGGGAGGAAGCAAAGAGTCTGGCGGGGGATAGAGAATCTTGGAGGAAAGGGATCAAATATAGAAGATATACTTTATGGACACCAATCAAACCAGAACCAAACCAGACATTTTTTTGGCTTGATGTCTCAAGACAGTGAGGTGAAGACCGCCGTTCTTGGATATCTTCTAATGGTATTTGTATTTTAAACATATTGAGTTCGTTTTTCGCGTAATTTATATTTAAAATAAAAAAATAAATAGAAGTGTCCTCCAAAAGCAATAGTTTTATAATTTGGAAAGCGAGTTCGTAAAAAACAACGTGTGCTGTTTATGGAACGTTAGAGCAACCCTGCCAATACTGATTTCACTATCGTGGAGGAAACGTTACCATGTAATAATAATTATTGGTGTATATCAATCAATTTTGTTTAGTATGGTTATCCTGAAGCAAATTAACTATTTTGGTATTCAAATATACATTTCCATGTATTTGTTTTGTCATAATATTAATGTTGTAATAGATCAAATGCTGTATAAATCCAAATAAAATTTACCTCAATTATTAAATATTTCCGTAACAAATCTATATTTTTTTATCCATGTCCACTCCCAATGTGGAGCACATGGCCTTCAAATGGATCTATCTCAACAGATTTTTTTCTACGAGAACTATTTGTAACTCAGTCACTCAACTTTTCTTTTATAAAGAGAGTAGTAGGGATAGAAGGATAAGGCTAGGACATAACTACTGGTAAACTAATCGCACTCGCCACGGCCGGTTCTTAAAGGATCGGAAATAGTGGGAGGGACATCACAAACACCCTTGCCTTCGAACAGAAATCGATAAATCGATCGAGAAATGCTTTTCGTACTGGGACTCGAACCCGTGAGGTCTGGCACGAAAGTTCACAACGCTAACCGCTGTGCCATAGGCCCCCACTAAAGAAAACTTTTTTTATATACCAGATAATATGTGTACTGCTTAAATAATGTCGTTTTATTTAAAAAATCAGAACGAATAAGTAAGTAATATTAAAAAAAAAAAAAAACCAGACGCACATGTAGTGTTATGCTATACTGTGCGATACATACAGACACTGGCGTAGCCACCTCATGGCAGAGTCATGCAATGCTTGAGGGCCCAGAAAAAGGTGGATCCAAATTTTCTAGCTACGCCACTGCATATAGACAAAATAATCAAATATGACTAGGTTATCCGCTTTATCATAAAAAAAATTGAGCCCTCGAGAAGCAAAGTGAGCCAAGTAGTAAGAAGTTAAAACTTTTCTATTGGACTTTTAAGTACGATAACGCCTTCGCTTGGTGTTTCGGTGAATTAAATATATATTTTTATTTTAGAAGTATAACATTATTGCAGTGTGTATAGTGAGTACACTTCACTTTTACTATTCTTAAAGACATGTATTATAGAATATTACAACGCATCTAACTCATTTTCCCCCTTTAAATACCACTCAACTAACTTCATCTCTGAGGGACTCATTTGATAAAAACAATTATCATTATTTAATAAGGGTTTATAAAACTAATTATCTCGAAACCTTTCCATATTCCCCGATTTCATGGGTTAAGTATGGTAAAATTTTTACCAATGTGTAAGTTTATGTAGATCTCTGTTTTTGATCAAATTAAAAAAAAAATGTTTCATATGCTATATATGTATCTAATGATTTTATTATAAAAATATCATGTGCACAGATTAATTTATATGATTCATTCAATAATAAAAAAGACGTGAGTTTTGGTTGTATTAATATTTTCAATATTGGCAACACTATCCCATTTAACAAATTAAGCAAAACTATGGCGACGTGCAGCATGGATATTGAACATGGATATCATCACGCCAACCTGTCGGACTGACCATGTGATAACAATGTTACTTTATTGAACCATTAGTTTGTCCAGATGAACGCGAACAATCATTTCTCACACCTGGCGCCGTTGTGCAGGCAAAACTTTATTTATAGCGTGTGCTTTATAATCTAATATGTGACATACTAATAAGAGAATATAGTAAGAATTTCATAATACTAACCTATGGATTACATAAAAGATGAAAACGAGAAGTCTTAAGGTAAAATATTATTTGAAAACTGTATTAATATTTACGTCTATTGTAGGTATTATTAATACTCAGTTATTTGTTTACAACATTTTTTTATTGTTCAATTACCGATTTACACCAAAGTTTTCATATAATATTGACCTCTCGAGACGTGGAGTGAGTAAAGTAGTAAAATATTAAAAAAAAAATCTAATAAACTAAAAAGTCCACTCACGTCTTTACTTGGTGATATGGTAGGTTGCATATTTTTTTTATTTTAGGGATGTAACATTATTGTTGTGTGTATTTACTGAGTTCACTTCAATTATACGATACTTTAAGACTTGTGGAGTTATTATGACGCATACAACTCGATTTGTCTTAAAATATCACTTGGCTCACTTTGCCTCTCTGGGACTCATTATTATATGAAAACATTTTTAATAACTAGTAGAGTTTTGACTTTTGTCATTTGCCATTTAAATATCAAACATTTTGTGATTAAAGAAATAATTGGAAATAATATCTTTATACAGTTTTTATTGGACTTTTTATGTAGGCAATATTATTATTATTTCTCGCAATATAGCATGCGGGGGATAATTTTCTTTACCTCAACGTAACACTAAGCGGCAGTACAGACGCGCCGTTACGGGAAGGCTTCGAGGGTTTTCATCGCGGGTAGCGGCGGTCCGTGGGGCGAGGGGAGAGTGGGGAACCCCCATCAACAGGTGGCTCATAAACCAGACATTCGCATATCACTACACAGGATTGATAGACTGCCGTCTGCCGCGACGAGCGATTTCCACCCCCCGGGACCGCATCCGCAAGGATCAAAGTCGTGTAACCGACCCCCTTTCGCCGCGAAGGGGTGGGATTCAGCAGCCGTCTGCTATGTCAAGTGTCTGACAGTTTATAAAACTTGTTACGTCATTATAAACTTGAGTGAATTGCTAAATTGTTTGTGATGTTAATAAATTTGGCGCCAAGTTTGCAGCCTGTTCATAATTTTACTCGTCAATGATATCGGTGTTCAGATTTTCGCGGGATAACTTTCTATTGCTAACGACAACCATGACTAGGACCATTACCAAGATGAACATTATTCGATTTTAAAGTGAGTCACACGACGTCACACTTCTCCATCGATACCAAACAATATTATCTCACGTTCAATATTAAATAATAATATTTTACACAAGATTCCATTAAATTTGTCACACAAACTTCACTAGGATAATACCATTTAAGCGCTTGCTATTCTATTTTCAAAATACATATTCGTCAAGTGACAGATAAATACTCTTCATTTCTTTTATTGATTGTGTATTTTTAAACGCTTTCGTTTCTTCATCCTAAATTAGCTACATTTTTTAATGTAATATAGGAAAGTAGAATGCAAACAAGTAAATGTTTTTGATAATGTATGAATACTTTCATAGGTAATTAAATGTAGATCTGAAAGTATGCTAATTCAAATTGAATTAGACAGTCATTATTTATCATACCTTTATTAAAACCATTTAATGTTTGCAGTTATATTTCACATAACCAACTTTATACGAATATTCTTTATGATAATGTCAAAGCGCAGCAGCCATTGAAGCGATTAAAACATTAGAGAAAATTATCTAGTTATGTGGCACTTAATTTCAAATACGTTTTAATAAATTAATGTTCTTGAGGAAGTACAATCATTTCTCATTATTACGGCCCATTTAATTTGCACACTTAAGAACACTCAGGTAATAAAAACTTTCATGATTTAAGACTGAAGAAACCTAATAACCTTTCAAGATGAGATAAAGTATTGCTCAGATTAGGCTCGCTTTTTGGCTTTATGAATATCATTTTACAATAGGTGCCTGAAATAATTTAATCAAAATACAATATTATTTTAATATTTCATTAAAAAATAATGAAATTTTGTCAGCATTAACTTAATGCTTTGCAGAGTCTTAAAAAATCACATTTTTTTAAACCAATCCCCATAGTAATCCCCAATCCAGTAGAGCATCGCTACAATTTTTTTTATGAGAACTGGTTATAAGTCAGTAACACAACTTCTCTCCATGTTAGTAAGTTTCGTACAAAATTTAATGAATATAATCATAATATATTTAACAAATATGATTTAAGGAAATGGTTGTTTGCATTGGTAAATATGCATTTAAATATCTGATACGTCCATTTCCGATAGTTCTCGTAGAAAATTTTATTTAAGAAGTGGAAATTTAAGATTTTCAACATGTGTACCATCATTATATTGGTGAGTGAGAATAATATATAGTTTCATAATTATTATATTTCTTCAATCATCCGATGTATCGATATTTGTAGACTAAGTTATGTAAAATACTTTTATCAACTTAATTTTATCCAATAATCTAGCGATTAATGTAAATTTCAAAAACCAACTATGGTTAGAATCTCAACGTTGACTTTAAAAGAAAATGCAGTTCATGTTTTCTTCCACGTGTCAATGTTGCCGGAGCCAAGAATTCACTCGTTTATATCACAATAAATTCGTTTGCAAAACCGTGTGGCCGTGCCAGAAAAACAGTCCGGCCACGTTAAACTTATAGCTGAGGGCGTAATTACAATAATTCATGCACTAATAATGAGGTAGAGCAAACGCTAATTATGGCGTGAATTAGGCTGCTTCTCCTACAACCCGCGGCCGCGGAACTAGTACCTTGGGAGGCGTTAAACGCCAACTTTATTATCTTCGCAGTGATATTTCACCTTGTGTGCGCCTGGGATTCATTCCGCACGGCCAAGAGAGCGTGGTCTGCTGTGTTGGTAAGTCGCATCTTTCATATGACGCTGATTTAGAGAAGCATTTTTGAACAAGCGTTTCACAAGCCAAGTCGATCTCGCAAATACGCTGATACACATCCAAATCGAATAAAGATAGCCATGCTGCAACATTTCAGGGACTTTCAATAGTTTAAAATTATACCCCTAGAAACTGAGAGGCGAGGTGCTTAAATCCTTTAATGAAAACATTCATAATATACATATATTAATCTATGTAGGGATTTTCATCGAAAGGTATTTATTTCTGTAATGTTTTCATTCCAATTTATCCAACTCCCAACCAAACTGTTAAAAAGGCACTTATTATACTACTAGAACTTTTCTTACACGTCATTATATTTTAAAAAAAAAGAGAAATTGTCAATTCTCACTATGCATACAGTTTTTGTAGTGATTCTCTACAATAAATCAACATGATCTAAATTAGCATAAACAAATACTAATAGTTTGATAGTGTATTTGGGCTCTTAGGCTCAATTTAATAAAGATCAATGTTCTATCCCGAATACCATTATTATCAAGTCATATTGTATGACTACTATAATTAAAAACGTAATAAATATTTTTGACAATTTAAAACACTGAATTGTGTAACATTCTTAGAACATGCTTAAAATGGTTATTTATATAAAAAATATTAGTTTATCATTTTGAAAATATTATATAATTACTATGTAAACACACTTAATTTACTAGTATTGAAAACTGATCTGAAACCTAAAAGAAAGTTTATTATAAATTAACACATTTTTAGTATAAAATAGTAAATTATTGAATTTCACTATTGTTAAATGACTCTGCTCATTAGATTTATTTGTTGTATATTTTTTTATCTGTATTTAAAAATAAAAAAATATTTTTCTTTATCAATTTGTTCATTATAATTATAAGAAAAAGCGCAACCAATTAACCAAAAAATATTCTTTATTAAAAATACTTAACACTAAAAATCAACCAAAACATTATTATCGTGAGTAGGAAATGTATAAAACAATAAACTAAAAAGATTTCCTTTATCAGCAAAAGCTTTGAATATAATTGGAAATGAGACATAACAGAAAATGTGTTTTCTTCGGTGAACCGACAATAGTTAAATGTCAAAATATAATTGGTTGCTTCATAAACAGATCACATTATATTATTTCTTTGTTTCCGGAAAGCTTTGGCTCTATATACGATGCAATGCGTCCGTTGTTTAAAGCTTAAAGCACACAATGCGTCGTCATACAAATGCAGATCATTACGAAGTCTCAAGAAGGAATCAGCCGCCTGTACTGGACTTAAAAATGCAAGGCGTTTCAGGAGTTTGTCTTATTGGCTTCTTATTTGTATACATTACAGTCAATGTATACACCTGTTAAATTTATAAAAATGGTAATCAATCTCCATTTTAGCTTACAGTCAGTGGCGGATTAAGCACTTTGGAGGCCCTAGGCGCAATCAAATTTGGGGGCCCTGTTTTTCGAATAACATAAAAGTGTTTCAAAACTCTTCGTAGAATAGTAATGAATATTTAAAACTGAAATTAAAATATAAGGATTTATATGGTTAATGCTATTTTTGAGGCCCCTAAAATTTGAAGACCCCAAGCGCGCGCCTCTTGCGCTTATTGGGTAATCCGACACTGCAGTTACAGTATATACGAGAGAACAAATGAGTACTTTTACTTCACAGAAGGGGTCAAGTTGTTCACAAACTAATCACGCGTGTACTCATAGTGCTGCCAGTCATTCGTCACTGCTTTGCGCGCGCAATCACGCAGCTGTTGTGCTTTACAGTCATCTGACATTTCACATAGCCTCAAAAATGTCAAAGTTTTGTTGTGATTCTCGTCTTTTTCTATTCAAAATATTTATCATAAACTAACGTAGCTGTAATGTAATTTTTATTTTGAGTATTGCTTGTCAGTACACTAACATAAACTTAACTGTAATTCCATTTCTACTTGCTTTAAATTTAATTTTAACTTTTTGAATTTTATTGGATCACTGCATATAACTCAACATATCTATTCAAACGTTATATTTCCATTATGTCCACATTTGAATTTATACAATATAATGTACGAAAACTGTTTTTTTGTCATCTCTTTTTCTATTGTATGTATTGGGTTAAATAAAGAAAAAAAACTTATTGCCATTCCACCGAAAAGCAAACCATTTTATTTTTCTTACTAAATACCAAAATAATACCAAAAACAGTATTAATTTAAAAAAAACATATTGTGTTATAAAATACGCAAAAACTTATGACATGAGACGATCTATTATATTGACGAAATTTCTTGTTTTAACTGTGACGTCGTCGTTTAAAAAATGTTTATACAGATATAAAATCAAGCCTGAGTAAGGGTGAAAAAATGGAAAAAATATCTTATGAAAATAACAATAAATAGTTAATTTGTTAGTTACAAACCGCTTTAAAGTTTTAAAATAATTAGACTTTACTTGTTATAAGAAAACGTTTGAAATAATTTTAAATCTTTATGTTTTATAATAATTTAAAAATATTTTAAAAACTGTCCGTGTGTGCCAAAAACAGTTCGTTATACAAATCATATACAATAGAAATAGAAAAAGATGTGTTTATTTTATTAACATTCTCAATTATTATACTGTGTACCATTTTTGGCGTTTTTAAAGTTATAAATAAAATATTAAATTGTGTACAAATTGATGGGGTGAAACCGTATTTGATCTATTATAGATGATTGATTTTTTAGATATTCAAATGAAAAAAATACTGTTGCAAAAATCTTATTCGTGGGATATTAGGAAAAAAAATTGACGGATTAAAATATATCATAGACTGACGATAATTGTCGACTAGTATTGCTTTTATTTTTTACTAACTCGAAATAACTAGAAAAAAGTCATTATCACGTAACACAACAAAGTTGTTGTTTTCTACGTAGAAACTTTCCAGTAGTAACTCTTGCCGCGTAGAGCATCTACGAAAAGCAACGGCCGCGTAGACTACGGAAGTGCTACGCGGTATTAATATCTCGCCGCCTCTCTAAATAATGGAATAAAGTCGGCATTTAATACTTATTTTGTTAATGTTTTAGACTTCATAGTTGTGTTTCAGTTTTTTTTACGAGACTACGGTTTACGTGCGGAATTAATTTTACAATGCATTTTTGTTTGGTGGCCATATAAAATATATCCGGTGTTTTTTCACACTTTATTTCAGTTTCTTATCGTGAGCAAATATCTCAACATAATGATTATTTTTAATCATTCTTTTTATTATCAACACAGTTGTACTCACTTGAATTCATGCTTTTTGGTTATTAAACAATTAAAAGTTTTTCAATGTCTACTAATTCTAAGCATATTTTCTTTCAAGTTAAATTTGCAGTGGTTTACAGTTACATACATATGCCGTTAATTTGGAAGCAGACAAATAATTTAAAAGGCTCTCAGTTGTCATACTAAAGAGATACATATAGTAAGTGTTTACTTTAGACTGTTAGAACTTTCAGGTAGTTGTTAAGACCATGATGATGATGTTGCATTTGTTTTTAACTGAAGATTCAAGATGAAAGTACAAAATTAAATAAATTAGATAATCGTATTTTTTTATGAAATCATGTCAAGGAATTTGTGAGAAAGCTTATCTTCTTAACTTAAGTGTTATTGCACTGAGCTTACATCCCTGAAAGTCGTACTAACTTATAATCTTAGGTGTTTGCGTGGCCGAAACCTTAAACATTTGTTTTTCTTTTAAAAAAATCATCAGTCTTATAAATCGTCAGTTGCATGGGCTGTTCGGCTGATACATCGCATATAAAGGCGAACTTATTCAGCGATGCGCTTTGCGAATTGTTTTTCTTATTTGGTTAATATCGCTACATTTTTCTAAGTTCTATTAAACTGTTTTCTTTTTATTTTATTTATTGCTAATATTATATTTCTCAATTGCGTGGTGAAGTGGTTTTCGCTACAGTTTCAAATTGTGCCTTATTTACATTTGACAATAAATTATATATTTCTACTTTACGTCTTGAAAGATTCGTTTGTAATATGTATATAACTTAACGTATTAAATCTAAATACGTCATTATTGCGTGGGTAACGCATAAAACACAGGTATCCACATGCGAGTAAAGCTGAATTCTACCGTTTCACGTACACACATCGCGGAAAATACTGTTATCTTTGCCGACATAAAATTCAAACGCGCGTCTACTTTAACCCCGCGGGAGAAATCACGGCCTCCTTTCCTCTCCTCTACGAACCGTAACCAACAAGCTACGCCACCGCGAAGAATGCGCTAAAGCCTAAAATTGTATACGCCTTATCAGCAGCGCATTCAGGATTTAAAAGCTCATTTCCCAAACGTATTTACACTGTAATAACAAATATCTATACAAAGACGATAGCATTTTTATACACTGCAATCGAATATTCTATATAAAAAACAGTAAAAGTGTCCAACATATTAATACAATTCAAAAAAGCTTATTTTATGAAATAAATTTATGGAAACTACTTTCATATTATTGTAGTCGTTAAAAAGTTTTTTTTTGTATTTTTTATTGACGTGTGGCTTTAGTAAGCCTTTTTTTACTATAACGACAATTGACTGCTTTTCCATGTAGATTAGTAGTTTATTTTTTTACATAGATTTATTAACAAAAATGTAATTATATAATAATTTTCAAACGGAGGTCTAAAATAAGCTATATTTTATTTAGCTTTTTTGATTTCCTGATTGTAACTTTTCTTGGGCGATCTTCTGATGACAAAACCGGCGATACAATCCCTAGCTTCGGTTCTATGTATACGCCTAACGTACGTACAACTGGAACTTCCCATAACACGCGAGCTCATCTCCGTGCGGAATATATATGCGCAAAGCTATTCGAAGATAACGTCTACGTTTTGACTGACAGTGGCACCGCCATCTTGAGGTGAACGGGCCGAACCTTGCATACGAATTGCCTGTTTTTCCCGCTAGATGCCTCCACAGAAGCGATACCGACTGTCAGCCCGGTGAATATTTATGGCCGAAAAACGAATTTGCAAGTATACTACCCATACGAAAATGGGGAAGAGCTAAATGAGTAAAATATTTTATGCGCATACACGTTATTTTGTTCATCATGTTTGATATTGTTCGTGAATTTACAGATGTACCCCGAGATATGGACCGAAATGCTGGGGATAGGGTACGGGAAATTGCTTCATATTTTTTATCATGGAGGCATAATAAATAATAGAATTTATGTAGAATTTTCTGCAATTTTAGTTGGCAGGAAGGCAAAATGTTAATATACCTTTGTTTAGGGCTTATCTGCTATCCCGAAAATAAAATTACGAAAGTTTCAATTCGTTGATTTTTACAAAGTTTTTATATGAATAGATAATATGTAACTTGTATCTAAGCTCCAAACTAGCATACTGCGTTTATTTTCAATAAACAATTATGATCAATTAACTACACTTGTTGAGAAAAAATAACTTGGTACTATGGAAGCTACCCAATTTTAAATGTTCCGGAGACTCAAAACTGGCCTGCACTGATCACTTTGACCGTGAAAGTTTTACTCTTATAATATTGTGCTATGTAAAACATTATTTATATTTTTTAATTCATTAAACTATTGAAATTTTGTTTTCTTTTTCTGGTCATCTTGATAAAGCTCTAATTATTTCCATTTACATACAAATCACGGACGGCCACGGCTACATATAGAAGAAAATATATTTTGACGGTACACGAAAATTTCAAGAAAAATGTAAGAAGCAGATGTCTCCAAGTATAAATGTTGTATTAGTGTCACAAGAAATAAGAATATTGAAAAATAAAGTCAAATAACAATTTTAGTGCATTATTGATGACATGATAATAAAAAACAATTGACATCAACTAAATATTGCACAAGATGTAGAGTAAAAAATTAAATTGATAACTTTGTGTTTCCGCTTGTTAGCATATAACTAAAGAATGGTAATAAACTGTTATCCTTTGTTATTTTAAGCTATTTTTCAATATTTCTTGATAAAATAAATATCATCTAAGTATCGTAAAATCTACACACGGCGTATTCTTGTCTACATACACAATTTTACTGTTCCCAATGCTTCCTCTTCAGTAACTGTTCATTATTTTATCAGCTCCAAACAATGTTTGATCTTAACGGCTACAAATCATTTCAATTTTTCCCCCACAACATCCCTAGTAGAATCTTTAGTCATCTCTCCCGTCACCCCCGTGAGTAGGGTTCCCACAAAAATGACAAATAAAATATGTTTTTATTAATCTCGCTTAGGAAGAATATGTACAGAATTTGCTACTAACTTATACCACGCTTGATTATACATTTTTCGTATCTGCCATAAACTTGGGTTTTCGTAAACTGATTCTCAAATATGTATATCTCTTCAAACCAGAATTTTCGATCAGGCTGACATTTAACAAGAACTCAATCGTAAATTTGAACTAAAATACAACTTTAACCATCGCATTATGTAAATATTAAGTATCGTGTCAAAAAAGTAGATTACATACTGTTGTCAACTGCAAAAATGAGCAATTGGTTGAATTAACGCCATAAAAATGGTCCGACGACAATAAGGACTTCTCCTAAGACCCTTGATTTTGCAAAACACATCCCAAATAGTCCAAAATACATTTATATATTTCACTTATTTAAACATAAATTGTCAAACTGGTGATCCCATGCGAATAAATGTGCGTAAAATAAATTATGGGAAATTTCAAACCCAGCAAGTCCATCTGCTGGTATACGACAAATGTAGACGAGAAGTGGCACGAGAAATGCAGCTTTGACAGCAGGGGGTAAAGAGCGAATCTTCCAGCGCCGGAAATTCTGTCAGAAAACTGGGTTGAGCCAACCTGTAACGTCCTCGTGACTCAGGTCTCAGAAGTGCAGGGTTGATCACCCGTCTTTCTTAAAAACACTTCGATTATGATACCAACAAAGCAGAAGCCTCGTACATCCCAAAGCTGTCTTCATTCCAAACGATGCATCCGTTATTCATTTTACGATTAACATTGTGTTATTGAAATCCTTGTCAATGTTCGAGTACCGCATGAAAAAATATGAAATTTTCAATGTGAGATGTTTTAGCAGCCCTTGCAGACTGGCCGTATATGCAAAGGGGGGATCTCCCGCTTCGCTTGATTTGAGGGAGCACAAGTCCCGCCAGAGAGCCGCGTGAAGGGCACTAAATTTTGTCACGTCTCAGACACTATCGCGTTATATCGAACATTTGGCTAATTTACGACTTGTAATTAAAGGGTGAAGCGCGGGTGAGTTTTCGCTTGACGCTTCACTGCACCGGTCTTTGTAATGCCGACCTCTGGGTACGGCACCACCAAGTCCAGTAGGTACTTGACATTACGTCTTAAATATGAAAGGATTGATTATTATTTCGAAGTATACGGTAGAGAATGGATACAATCAAGCTACATCATGTAGTTTGATTGTATCACATCATGTAATGAAACCAAGTTTTATAGCTAATACAATTTATGCTCTTGCCATCTTTTATTAGAAACTCTTTTCAATGTTACGGATTTTAAAATTTTTGGTTAAAATTTTTCAGCAATGGGTAGACGCAGAAAAAATTTATGCACAAACATAAAATGAGGGTACCATTTGCAAACATGGCTCATTCCAAAATGGTGAAACAATGAAACTTGAATTTCATTTTGAAAAATAATGTACATAAGTATTTTTAGTTTTACATTACTTTGGAATGATATTTTGTATGTTATCAAGCCATGTTTGAGACTAATTTCTAGAAATACTTTCGAAATTTATTCTCATCTAATAAATTAATGAGCCGGGTTTGCTTAACCTCAAATACTGTATTGTATTGCTTTAATAATTTTGATACTAGTTTTACTGAATGTGAAAAAAAATCTATGGAGGGAGAACTTTATACAAAAAGGTATTTTTTCGAATTCTAGTTTAAAGACATTTCAAAATCTGGTGGCTTTTTTGGGGCCCTTTGGTACGCTTAGTCCGCTTAACGCTAGACACGCCCCTGACTAAATGGCCGTTATAATGTTAGGAATTGTTTTTTTCTGATATAAATCAATGTTTGTACATTTTTTTATATGAAACATTTGCCGCATGTCCAATAGGCGAATGGTAAACGGTGTTGAGCTTTTATAATACTTAGTGGCGTAGCCACTTCATAGTAGAGTCGTAAAATGAACCCAATTTTTTTTATACTCAATATGGGCCTTGCTTGAAGTTTGCATGAGGGCCCCAAATTTCTAGCTACGCCACTGGTACACTACTTGGTTGTGCGACTAAGGATTGATATACCTGAATGGATAAATTCAAGCACTGATTTTTAAATAATTTGTAGATTTCTATCCAAATTTGCAGATGACTACAATGCTCTTATTCTTTTTCGGCCACCTACCATCTGAATGATTAGCTTACTCTTTAACCCATCATTCTTTAAAAAGGAAATTTGAACAACTGACTTACAATCAATTCTCGTAAAAGAACTTATGTTTTGGTGCTCTGTTGTGAGTCCACATACTCCTCCGGTTGACAGCGGATATAGTTAGAAAGTATTAACAGAGCCGATGCATGTCGAGTTCAGCATGTTAATATTTCAATAGAAAGTGAATTACCGAAACCAGTCAATTCGATAAAAAATAAATTAAAAATTTTCCGCTTCAAAATGTAAGATATTTATAATATGTATAATCAATATTTTTACATATGAATAATATTGTGTAAGCTGTCACACTTTGCACCTAATTAATTATTCAAAAATGTTGAAAGGACGTAGAAAGCTATTTCTGCTCCTGATTCCTTAAGAAGCCACATCATGCAAAGAAAAAACTTTGAGTTGTGTCAAAAATATACTTACATTTTATTTCCTTTCTTTCTGGATCCCTGGCAATTCCTTTATGATTGTAATCATACTGGAGTAATGCATAAAAGTTTCTAAGGTGCACCAGATATCGCAAATTATCATTTTTGGTCATTGGTTCATTGGTTCATTTCTATTAGTCGCAATTTTATATTTTGTTTATTTTAATATTATTGAAATTTAATAAAAAGATTCAAGATTTATCAAGGTCATAGGATTTAGATAAAGTTTTCAGGAGAGCTTCAAATTATAGTAAGTATCGCTAATGATGATTTCAACTCTTTAACAGCTTAACGACCGTGGACGCGTATTTAAGTCTTTGAAATCCAACGGTTGCAAGCCGTGGACGCATATACGAGTCCTACGTCATACACTCTATTCTATTGAAAAATCACTTGGTTAGGATCGAGTTTGATTTCAAATGTTAACGAGAGATGGTAGCATACACATTGATGCAATATTTAACAACAAAAAAAATCAATATTATACCAAAATATTTCGTAAAAATACCCCTAAGATGGTAACGTTTATTTTTTTCAGGTGTGATTTTTCATAGTATTATTTTACGTTCTGGTAAAAGTTTTATGTTTAAATCGTTTCTGGTTTGTTTCTCTGATTAGCGACGAAATACATACGTAATATTAGCAGGGTAACGTGATGCCCAGATGCTCTTGTAGGGCCTCTTAGAGGTACGAACACACGTATCGTAGTATTTTTTTTACAACGAATTGCCTTGTGATTTATTGCTAGGGCGGGCGGCGTTTCATGCTGCAGTTCTATGGAGCAAGTGTCATTAAGGCAGTCGAAAACAATTTTTGAAATTTGAATCGGGTGGTTGACAATATTGCGACCTATTCAAACTCAGTGGCAGAGGTTCTGAATTCTTAAATAATAGATATTTGTATTGAATATGTTATCCATAAAACATACTTTTTTCACGACTTTTCGATGATAACTAATAAATAATATATCCAATGAAGTTTTTAATATATATGAACATAAAAACAAAGAAAACAATATAAAAAAGTAGATTTTATATATTTAAAAAAAAAAACCTTATAGTAGATTTAAGTTTTTTTGACTACACCACATAAGTATGCAACCCACAGATATAGAACCATTGCTCAAGTGGCATTGATTTATGCGCCAAAGTATCTGGAAGCTATCAAATTAAATTTTGTGAAGATATCTCAATTGGTTTACAAATTATGGTGAATTTAGTAGAATGGCAGTTTTTTTGCGAATTTTTCGCAAAATCGCCCGGCCGCCAGGTCAAATTCTATAGAAAACATACGGGCGGTAAGCTGTTAATATAACCAATATTTTAGATTTTATATTAAAAAAGTATTCAGAATCATATATTTTCGAGTCTGCTGGATAAATTTGTTTCCAAGCTCCCCTTGCATAACATGGTTGTTTTGTCATGTAGACACCGAACTTATTTATGTAGTTCAAAGATCTTTCTTCCATTGTATCAAGTAAACTGAAGATTTTATAATCTAGGACTAGGTGAATAGAAATCTACAAAATGATTTCATGGAGACAGCAAGATGGTTTAACAGACACAATTGTCACTTGTCCATTGTCACCGATGAAAGATTTGAAGTAATCTTACAGAAATTCATCAAACATTTATTTTTTTAATAAATTCTTTTATTCAGAAAGAATGGGTGAGAAAAGAGCAGTTGGAATGATCAGTTATTTTACGGAATAGAAAGCACTCAAAACACCATAGACACCCATAATCATTGCATCTAAAACCACAATGGTTAATCATAAGGGATACACTTGTCATACAATTGGCATGATAAAATTTGAAAATAAATGTTTTTTTTAATATGAATATTTCTTGCAATCATGTATTATACCACAGATTTAAAATTAAAACTATTTTCAATTCTGTGGCTTCTTGGCAGAAGCAAATATGTCAGTTTTGGTTGACTTTAAAAAATATAGGTATTTCAGAAAATTTACATTATTTACATGATAAAAGTACTTTTAGATGTCTCTCAAAAGTGTATACTGCCTCACCATCTATCTGCACAGCTAAGTGAGGCACCTCTTTTTTTTATCTGTGTCCGCTCCCAACGTGGAGCATATGTTCTCCTACTGGAGGTATCTCAACAGAATTTTTTCTACAAGAAGTGTTTGTTATTCAGTCGCTCAACCTCTCTTTCCCAAAGAGAGTAATAGGGATAGAAGGATAAGGCTAAAATACGACTAGTGGTTAACTAATTGCTCTCGCTACACCCAGTTATTGAAGAATCGGAAGGGTGAGAGGGAATTTTAAGACATCACAAACAACCATGCCTTCGAACAGAAATTGATAAATCGATGAAAAAAAAAATTGTTTGTATTGGAACTAAAACCCGTGAAATGCGGCACGGAAGCCCACAAAACTAACCGCTGTGCCATAGGACAAGACAGCTATACAGTCAACTTACCAATAGCATACTCACTCAAAAGCACGCTATACGAGAATGAACCTTCAATATTCAAGTTAATATGCACACTTAAGAGAATATGTTTTTAGAACCAAGTCTTTGAAACGTTTTGCAGCTATTATAGGAATTTGGTTTTGTCAGGGGTTAACTGTACATTTACAATTTTTGTTTTCTAGGACATTTAGAATTAGATTTTTTCAAAAACAGCATAATTTATGAAACTTGTTTCATTTATTAAAAATATACAATATTTTGTATAACATTAAGAAAATATTTAATCGAGTTATAGAACAGAGAAATACTCAAACTTAATTGAAATCTTAACACATAAACAAACTCAACAGCTATGACAAAATTTCTATAGATGTCGTATTTTGTATCAAAGCACTTCTCGCTTTGACCATCACAATTTAAACATTTTTCTGATCCACAAATATACACCAAATTTTGTGGGAAAAAAGCTGATTCACTCTGCATTTTTTGTACCAGAAGTTCTTCGAAATACTGTGATGAATTTATCCCCTTTGTTTCTTGTAACTTTTTGTCCTTCTTCAGTGCTTTCATAAAGCTTGTCCACAACTGGATCTAATTTCTGAAACAAAATGCAACGGGAGAATGTTAGTTTTCGATAAAAACTTATATATATATGTTTTTATATCATTTATTTAGGCAAAATTAAAATTCATCTGTCTAATTCTTTTCGGAGTGATTACGCAGTGAAATAAACTCTATAATTCACATTGACATGCCTATTAGTATTACAATTATATAATTTTTTCTAGGATTTGAAGCCCCAGAATATTTTTTTTATTTTTTTCTTGAAAAAAGAAGTGCACTGTGCATTTAATAAAAATTGAGAAAAAAGTAGAATAGAAAAAATAATGCTATTATTTACATTATCATTCAAATTAAAAGAGAAAACTAATAAATGACACTTTGTAATAAATATATCCACCTGAATAAAACAAATTCTTTGTATTTTAAACGAGGAATAAAAGGAAATATTTAAATAGAAATAATAATATGAATTTATTTTTCTTCTTCTTTCACCATATTCGCTTCCTATGTAGAGCATATAGCCGCCATGCGGCACCTCTATCTTTCGATTAAGGCTTTTCAGATGCATTCGCAGCACTTGATTCAACCAGTTCCAACGTCTATCCATAACCACTGACGTGACGGGGCGCTGTCTTGTATGTACCATAATCTCCGAATTAAATATATTTTCGATAGATCATAATCTAGACACTTTAATTATCAACATAGTATGGTGTTTCCTTTTTCCCATAGGAATATTACATTGTATTCAGGTTATTACAGTACTTTATCTACACTACTATTCTGTCACACAATATTTATCGTTGCCTATTTATGAGACGGTAAATGCAGTGTGATAACTTACAAGATCTTCATCTGACAATTTTTCAAAAAGTTCATGATCTTCAAAATGTGATAGCATCCAATCATGTAGGTCTTTAACATCTGTTATTGTATATACTATTGCCTGGAAATAAATAAATGAAATAAAAAATTGTGTAATGCCATATCAGATGAAAAAAAACAACTTGAAAACTAATACATTATGTGCTGTCAAATACATACACAGATAGAGCCTAAGCGACTCGCATCATATTTTTAAGTATATTAAAGTGTAGATACACTAAACTGTATCTCAATACAATTGAAAAAAAGACATGTACAATGTGACAATTGTCAAAATCAAATACTAGAGTCCCCCGGTCATAAACAATATTTTGCGCATGACCACAAAGGTGCAACAGTTTTATAGGGTGCCAGCTGTTGATTTGAAGTCTTTTTATCAAATCTTATTTTCATTTAATTTAAACAAATCGTCTTAATCCTACTCCCAAAAGATGGATTAATGGAAAAGAATTAATTTAGCTTTCAGTAAAAAAATCTGAAGACAAAGTAATAAAATATGTAAGTAAATTGGTGTTGGGAGTGTCAGTACTAACTAACATTACAGCTATCGAGGTTTTAGTGTTTAAAAGAATACTTTGCGCGAACCAGAAATACTGCATTCATAATAAGCCTAATATAATTTGGGTCTTATTCTTACTAAACTTCATTTGGATATTTACAGTGTCAATGGTTTGTTGGATTGCGGCTCTATTGCCAATATTTTATTTTAAGTAATATATATGGACATATTATACTCAAAATACAACATACCAAGCAGTCATCAAGTATACATTCATTGCAGTTAACATATTAATCACTTTATCGATAAGGACTGTATTAATTGTTAGACGACTACTGATGCGGTTAAAATTTTAATATTTTCAGATTTCATTGATATCCAAGGTTTAAAAAAATACTTACACCAATCGCCAGAACATATGCATATTCTGCCAATAACCATTTATTAATGATTCTCCATTTGTGTTTAGCTTTTTTGAAATGGGGGTCAGGGTATAGAAAAAACATCTTTTTCAGCTAAAAAGAAAAATAAAATAATATTTGACCACATTATTACACCAATGAGTCATCGGTGAGTTGCGATGTTTTCTCATGGAATATAAACATTTTTTCAATATCTAAAAAATATTATGCTAGTGACATCTATTAATGGACCCAATAATGGCTAAATATTTAAAATTATCTTAGTTTATTCATATTATTTTTATATAAATTCAAGACGTCGCCAGGACAACCTATTGGCCGATTTTTGTATATCGCGATTGCGAAGCATACATAATATTGGCTAAAAATAAATATTATTCATTGTGCTGTAACAAACCATTTATTTTGAATGCTGAAAGCTTTCCTTTCATTTCCACCACCGCAAAAAATTCTCAGCAAATATTTAAAAAAAATAACACTTTTTTGTACTGATTCCATATTATGTATAAAAAGATCATGACCAATTAACACTCATCACTAGCATTATCATCTGAAGTTATCATCGGTATAGTGTAGAATTACTAAAAAAATTCCATTCAATCATGTATTGACGGTAAACATCTAAAAAATATTTTTATGCACACTTTTATATCAATTCAGTCTGATAAAAGGGTAATTTAGTTGGTATTTGTACCTGTCCTTTGTGAAAAAAGTTTGGCAAATATTTCATAGCATTTGTCCTAAGAATAGCAATATTTTGATATTGATCAGGATTCTGAGATCGTAATGCTTTGATGCGATCATTTACATAATCCGACACTTTCACTCGTATTTCCATTCCAAGCATCAATGTATCAGGAAACATTGGGGAAAGGGTAACTGAAAGGTAGTATAAGAAACTGTTAAACTAACAATCTATCAATGTTATAAAAATATGAACTGTACAGCGACACCTGCGGTGCTATTTATTTTGGACGATCTGAAATACTTAACACGTGATTGTATTGGCCGGTCTATATTTACTCAAAACATGATTGTGTTATGTATTTCACAATAGCACCACTGAATCTACTATTTCTATATTGCATTTTACGAAATTAAATGTTCATTTATTCATAAGTGTGAGAGTGTAAATAAGACATAATAAGCTAAGTCGCAGCAGAAAAAAATTAATTACCATAGCCAATGTCTAAGTAGAAAGGTAACATCCGCAAGCTAATTACATAACTAGTTAAAAAGAATAAACAAATAACAAATCATATGATCTTGCTCTGCGGTGAAAATCATTTAAAATCATCTAGAATTATTTTGTATTCACTAAGTGTGTAACAAGATTACATAGACATCTGGAATTTGTAATCTAAGACATTATTATAAATAATTCGACCCCTAATAGGCAGAAAATCGCAACCGACAATTTTTAAATTTTACAGGTTTTTTTTAAAATTAAGTTCAATAAAGGAATTCCTTATGTACGATTAGTAAATAGTAATATATGGTTAATGCCTATCCTGCTATTGTAATAAAATTTTCTGACCACTTTCAGTTCTCTAGATCAGCATTTCTCAATGAGATAACACTAAAAAATCTTTCACTGACGCCTTACGCAGTATTGAACAATTATTGGCTTCAACTTGATGGACCAAATTGTGTCGCTTAAGTTCTTTTGCCGATTATGGGTCGAATTGTAGCAGTGTAATTTCCAACGTTCAAACAAAGTTTTACAAAATAGTATTCTATAGTTTCCGGAAAATTATTGATGGATTAACAAGAATCTACGTCATTATTTTAAAGTGCTTTGATATAGCATGAAAATATTATTCCATTTTTTATTATAAGGTATACTGTATGTACCTAGAAGTCCACCATAACCACATCCGACGTCAGCAAACTCCACACGTTTATTAGGCGATTCTTCATTCTTTTTGATATCAGGGTACAATGTTGACCAGTCATAGTCATCGGGTTTGCATGGACTGAAATAAATAAAACTAAAGTTATAACATCAATATAGATATTCTGTCCTCACATGGGATATCAAACAAGGGTAATTGTAGAGTATAGCTCGCCATGGATTATTACAGCGAAAAACTTCACAAACTAAGCTAAAAACAACGCCACGATTTAAAATTATTTTTTGAGAGCTTGATAATCGCATTAAAACTACACATTATTACGAAGAACACTGATAAATTATGCGAAATATGAAATATTTTTCAGTACATCGCCTCTGATTTCCATTATGGCGGCGCCGCGCGCGATTTAACGCGATTATCAAGCTCTCAAAAAATATTTTTAAATAGTGGCGTTGTTTTTAGCTTAGTTTGTGAAGTTTTTCGCCATAATAATCCATGGCGAGCTATACTCTACTTTTACCCAAACAAGTTGTTACAATATTAATACCGATTACCTCATTGATTCTTGATTTGGCTTAATGCAATTATTTGCATGGTTGTGGAAAACAAAAAAACAACATTAAAATCAAGGAAACCGAAAATTCAGGCGAATTCCAAAAATGTGTCGCCATATTTCAAATTTGCTGTATGGTTTGTTTGTTCTCAAGGGTTCAATTTGAAATTTAGCAATTTGCCTTTTTCACACATATTATATTGGTATTTCAAACAAATGATTCTTTCTCCGATTCATATTTATGATAGTTTGACATGTTCCTACTTGTTTATTCATATTAATTGAATTTCCGACAGAACTGCATTGTATTCGCGGTATTTAGTAAGTGTTTGGGTTTTAAAAGGGTAGCATGTTTAAAACTCATTTACCAAAAATGTAAAGATACTTCTTTCTTTACTTTGAACATAGTATTGTTAAACAGTTCGCTCCTGAGATAATCAAGAGGTTATCAACAAAATAAGTACTTACTAATCGAAACAATGATCTGCGATTGGATTGGAATGTGCCCTTTGCCTATAATGCTTCTTCTGCGGCAAAGCTAATACATCTGTCATTTTAAGTCAAGGAGATTAACCATGCGGGTTTTAACTCTAAAATTCGTACTTAGGAGAATATCATTTTAAAATTAACACATGTCTAGATTCGTATAAAACATGCTTGGAAATTTGACAGCCCGGTAAATTTGGTGTTTCTATATAAATTGTTTTCTAAGCTAATGCTAGTAATACAGTAACACCATAGACTAGCGTTAATACTTTATTTATTATTAGTAATATTATTACTAACAATGTTTGTCTTCGCCAAAACTTTCACATTCCTTATTTTTCTTGTTTTTACAATAAAAAGTCAAAATGTAACACCCAAGCTTAAAAATTTATCTTGATGTAAACTAATCTGAAATAATCGAATAGCATTGTTTATTTAAATAATCAGATAGGATTAGGTACTTCGTTAAGTTAATACTATCTTACTGTAAGAATAAAGTGATAAATGAAAATTGTCCACCACATCTTTATGTAGTTGATGAGTATTTTAATCATAAACGTCTGTTTTCATGATTATATTATAACATAATAATCAAAACAGACGTATTACTGTAAAAATATATATATCCTTTTAGCTTGCGGCGATTCTAAGTCTTTCGTCATACTATCTTCATTTTATATCCGTTTTTATTGTTTTTTAATGAAATTTATTACCGTATTACAGGAAATTGACCGAAGACTTATCAACGGCAGAATAAATCAATCATGATCACGTAAACTAATTTTATTATTCAATTTTCATGATATATTTGTCTATGGTTCCATTTAAGAAAAGAAAACCATGAAATTAGATACATGTGGCTGCAATTATTTTATGGAAAATACGGCCCATTATCAACAGAACACAGCGAATAGTGAAGATATGGGCTCTATGGAGATTGTTTTTTATTTTTATGTCAAGTGTCAGTGTCAGTTTTAGTGAGATATTGATGAATAATCTGTACAAATGCAGTGTGGAGAGCTGGTATACCGTAAAGTTACGACAATGACGAAAGGTTCAAGGAATCAATCTCGGCCAGAGAAGGAAACAATCCATTCTGGTCATTTTATGGTTTCACATTTTGAAGCTGAGGCACAGGATGATGAAGATGATTTGGCCGTTCCTGTGCCCGAAGAAGACGAAGTTGAAACTAAAATCACAGTAGCTGGTATTGTGCCTATTGGAATCACTGTTCACGCATTCGCAGGGACAAATAATAAAGATGACAAAACACAACAACAGATATCAATAGAGACTTCACTCAATAAACTTTTCCAATGTATGTCATTGGCTTACAGGTAATCACAGCTTTTACTCTTTACAACTTATTTTGTTTTTGAATAGTAGAATTCTTACACTACGTGTGTTTATCAACAAATAGTAATCATTTATATTTTTGGTAGGTTCCATATTATAAACCCATATTGCATGAGTTAATTATATATTCATCCATATCACTGACGACATGTTGACAATACCAAAACATACATACATAGTGACATAATGCGTGTTTTGTTTCATAAGTAAATTGATTAATCTTATATCATAGCATAATAATGTATATTTTGTAAATTATCAAAGTTACAGTTTTTAGTTTGTGCAGTACCATTCTTTAACACTGACATTAAAATGACGGAATTTGACCAATACATCAAGGTTTACAGATGTCAGTGTTCATTTATTCTGCTATGAAATGAATGATTAATGTGCATATTTTTCCAGAAATATAATATTTATAAATATTTCTTTTTAATAATTATAAACACGGAATTATTAATACATTTTTATCGTTGTGTTTTATTATGACATAATCATGTTATATTAAATCAGCAGCAATAATATTTATAGAAAGCCATTGTTTTTTTACAAGGAAATGTTTTTATACAGGATAAACATATCACACTATTTTTTATTGTTTTATCTACAGATTATTTCACTATGATTTACTTAAGCTAAGCACAGAAGAGATAAAATATTGATACAAAATAGTAAAGAACACTTACACTTCTATAGAGGATATGTGAAAATACGTTAAATATATTAAATTAAAAAGTTTTAGTGGATTATTATGCAGATAATTATGATATGTGCATCATATTTCATGCTAGTGACAATTTTAGTATACTAAGGTAGCAGGCACACACAGATTGCTAGTAATAAAATGCCAATCTTAATCTAATTTTATCGAACAACTGTCTTCCCACACAACGAGGGCTGAGTATCACAATAATCAATGAACCATCAATGGGTTTTTTCTGATTTTCACACAAACACCCTCAAAAAAAATTGGTATTTCATGGTATGACAAATGTAATATACGAGGCTATTATTTTCAAACACAGCTCGTTCCAAAATGAGTATTAAATTTAATTTTGTAGAACAATATACATTTAAAAAATATTTTTAATCTTACATTACTTCGAAATGATATTTTGTATGTTATCAAGCCAGGTTTGAGACTGCTTTCTAAAAATACTTTTAAAATTTGTTTTTATTTACTAAATTACTTTCATGATTCATGTTTCAACAATTTTGGAACGAGCCAGGTTTGAAAATAATAGCCTCATATTATCTGAACACAATTAGGCATGGATTATAATTGTTAAACTTCCAGCATTAATTATTTATTGAAATAACGCTTTCATTTTTATGGAACTAAATAAATGACACTATCCTCCTACATAAGTGATCATTTCTTATCTTATTCCAATATTCCACAAACTTATAGTGAATATATTTAGTTAGCTTCTATCCGTTGATTTTTCGTTACCTATATTAATGAGCATGCATGAAATCTACGATAAGACCTATTTAGGGCTTAAAAGTACGTTGTCAGTAATTTTACGATAAGTGCATATAAATGTTCTTAATATAAGCATGTTTTAGTGGATTAATCAGTATAGTTGTGAATTGACCATAAAATTCTATTAAAGTAGAGTTTTCTTATTTGGATTTATAAAAATTGCACGCTTTACATTCGCTGCATGACAGTTTTCACTCTCCTGTAAAGTTTTCTTTTTGGAGATCTTCCCATCATTGAATTAATTTGTTCTTTCGTAACAAGCTATAAAACTACATATCTAATCACTCCTTCTATGTTGGAGCATCTGCAACACTATTGAAATGGGTCTGGTATGTTGAAAGAAACATCAGTCCATAGATTTAATTTATTTTTACTTAGGTGTATTACTTATATTTATGAAGTTTCATATTCACACCTTTTAGTCATGTATCAGTTTGTAGAGTAACACTTACAGTTTATTTATTTCAATCATTTGACTACTGTGCTATGTTTTACATGGCAATTAATCTAATTATAATATAGTGTATTGTGTAATACATTCAATAACTGCAATTGCATTACATAATACATCAATATAAAAATACCATGGTACCATACATTGGTTTTCTTAATGTATAATACATAACCATTAAAAACCATAAGATTATAAAATATCAGGTAACAATGATTGTTATTGCATTGCATCATCCAAGCTAAGTACCCAATGTGATTGTATAATAATTGAAACAATAAATTAATGAATATATTATGGCTAACTGAATACTCCTGCATCTGTCATTTTGAATTTATCATGATTTATTATATTATCACAGTTTTAACAGTGATTGTTTGTTAAACAAGTTATATAGGAATCGTAATTGTATTATTTAGTATTTAGTGATCTCTCGTTATAGGTTAACTTGTTAAATATTTAACAATAACATAAGCTTAAATATTAAGTTTAAATGATCTGATAACAACTCTTAAACTATTTTTATAAAACTGCTTTTTGACTTCTTATTTTATTATTTCCAAATATTTCTAGTAGTGATCTTCACTTGCTTTAACTTTATCTGCCTGGTAAACATTTTCAGATAATTACACTGCATTTAACTAGTTATACATTATATACTTTGAATTGTGATAATTATTGTGGTAATATGTTTGTCGCCAACGTGGTCGAGCGGTCAACGTCTCTGGCTTTGATTAGGGAGGTCACGGTTTCGAATCTCATTAGGGATAGTTTTAGAAATTGATAAATAAATTTCTGTTCGAAGGCATGGATGTATGTGATGTCTTGATTTCCCCCCCATCCACCCATCTAATCATAATAATCGTGCTAGCAATAGAGATTAACTAACCACCATTCTTATCTCAGCCCTTTCCTTCTCGTCCTACTCTCTTTGGAAAAATAGAGAGTTTGAGCAACTGAATAACAAGCAGAGTTTTCCTAGAAACAAATTGTTAAAAAAACGCCATTAGGAGTCCATACGCTCCACATTGGGAGAGGACATGGTAAAAAATATATTTTTAGTGTACATATTTTCATTTCATTTATCATCAAATATTTCCAGTACTTTTCTTCATCTATCTGTACATCTTTAAGTAACTCGATGAATTCAAATAATTTGGTATGGTTTTTGTCAGTTTATTTTTTTAACATTCTTGTCACTAAATAGCTTGTTCGCAAATTTTTATATTTTTTATACTCAAGGAGCCAAAAATTAATTTATGTATTACTTTATCGCTATAATATAAATTAATTCAGTCAGTCATAGTAAATGATTTCAAGTACATACATCAAGCCTGAGCTATAGTTATAAATGTCAAGTCACCGTTGTTGAATGGTAACACTCCAAGCCTTTCATCTTACTCGGTTATGCTGTCAGTGGACATTTTAATGTTTGTATCTAAAGACTTAGATGTTTCTGCTCTTATTCTTTCGTTCCCATCCACCCTATGTGATCCTATCCAAACTCTATTCAACAAAATTCCATTTAACATTTTCTATTTGAACACTTCATTTGTCATACATTATGTATAAAGCATTTTTATGCGAATATTTGTAAAAAAATCATTTACCAATTTTTCTTATTGACATATGTCATTGTCTACAAATCTAAAACGTTTAAACACTCTTAAATTAAGTCTAATTGGAAAAGGGCGTTATGCGCGAATAAAATAATAGGTCGAATAAAATAAAGTTGTATGTAGGATACCACTGCGTCGTTTTGGTTGAAAATGATTGCCAACAGTAGAATGCGGCACACTTTCACTATTTTGAATTGAGTGCACCATGCCTTGTTGACCGTTCAATTGGGTTTCTAGGCGATTGATAACATTATCATAACAATCCGATTGCTAAATATAGATTTATGGGTACATTTTCACGGCTACTCCCGTTTGGAATGATATCGCAACGTTATGCGAAAAGATCGATCGGTTTTATGTGTTCGACACTAAACTGGTTTATTTATTCATAGATGCAAAATATTTACTACTTATTTCGTCAAATAAATATACTAACGCTTAAATATAACTGTGTAGAGGCGGAAACGTATATTTTTTTAATTTATTGGCTTATAGTAGTGGTGCACAACCTGAGGCCTTTTAATCAAAGCAGATTTGAGAGTGGGTCGATTTTTGGGCCTCATGACATTCGAAATATACCCTGATGTTGGAGAAGATTCAGAAGATTTTTTTTTCTGTATATGAGGGTGTATGTATATTACCCATAGTTTTATCCAACTAACTTTCTCTTAGGCATGCAAGAGAATTGTATCTGGTCACATATTTCTTTCGGTTTATACGAGGCGAAAATGAGGATTCCACCATTCTTGAGAATTTGAAACTCAATGTTCCTGATTATTTTTTGAGAAATCGTTCGACTTGAATTGTTTGTTCTCGTAAGGAGTAGAACCATCCTGCCAATGGGGATGCCACTGAGGAAAGCTGTAACAGTTTTAAACAATGTGTCTTCAGATTTCGACATATTCCACGTGAACGTGTTTGAGTTCCGACAAATGCTATTTTTTTTATCTATTAAAGTAGTTTGTCGGAGTTTACTCAGTTGACTTCCTTGAAAATTTGAAATAATCGTTGTAAAAGTTTTAAATTTTAAAATTGACAATCTTTTGCAATGTTTATGTAAAAAATAATTATAATTTAAATAAATAAATGTCATTTATTGCGGCTTACGGACTAAATATAGAGTTTCCTGAGATTAATTTATATTATTTTCCAGTGACTAAATAATAAAATGCATTTTAATATTTTCAACGAAATATGTTGACTATCGTTTTAATAGCATCCAATTTAGTGTTAGTTCTCCACCAAATGTTTTTAAATTAGAAATAGAAATTAAGTTTTTTAAACTTATTATAAGCACGTCATGCAGAGTAGATAAGAACGAGAGTATCTGGTATGTAGTAATTCTAGACTCGTGGGAGATTATATCACAATCTACTAATCCGTCATTCTTGAGAATGTCAAACTGTTCATGATAATTTTTTGAGGAATCGTGGTCATGAATGGGTGGTTGCCAATGGGGATGCCACTGAGGAGAGCTTTGACAATGTTCAATAGTATTGTTTCGCATGTCAACATAGTCCTCGTTGACGTGAAATGAGTTCAGACAAGTACTATTTTTGAAACTTAGTAGTCAGAGCTTATTTGACTGACTTCCTTGCTAATCTCTAACGTTTATTTTTCTTTACAATGTACATGTAAATAAATATATGAATAAATATACTTTTAACAACCGCGTCCGGTAAACAATTGGAAAACGGATACGTTGGTTATATTGTTGTATAGGTTGTGCATAACTGGCTTATAGCAACGCTTTCTGTCTACAGAATCATTGTCTCTGATATTGAATACTATTAAATATTAATGACATTTCATCGCGAACATTCTTGCAACTTATATTTATCATTTTTACAAACAATTATAATGACTAAAAATTCTAGCGATAAGGGAAAATGGTCCTGATCATTTCATAAAAGTGTTTTTTTTATTGATTTAATTCTTTCCTTTACATAATTGAACAATAACAAACTCTTGAGGTGATTGTATGAGTTAAGTATTGATAATTAATTCTTTCTACGCTTCACAATTATATTTTTAAGTTAAGTAAGATCTAGATTTATGTCTTCAAAATTTTTAAAAATCATCACAAATTGAAACTATCGAGAACTGGGAATAATTAAAAATATATATTCTTGAGCTCTAATAGCTGTACGACAATTCTAGCACTTCTCGATAAACCAACATACCTACGATTCGCAAACTATAACTGTCGATGATTATCATTTTTTTTTAGTGCGGATACTTGTGATTAGGCATCCTCACTTGGCAATGTGTATTTATTATACAAAGGCCATAACAACAGTATTTTTAAAAATCATAAATCTATCATATAACACAATTAACTAAACCTAGTATGTAAAAGTCGTAAAGCATTGTGCTATATACCAATTCGAGAGCTTCGTGCCGTAGAGGTTTAATTATACAAATTTAGATCAAGAGACTGTTTTTTGAAATTAAGTTACAAAAAAAAATAAGTTGAAAATTCCAAATTAAAATCTTTCACCACTATTTCAGTATTTAATTCATTTGCAATTTGTATTCCTAAGGGGTTAAATTATTGTCTATAACAAACAAACTTGATTATTTTCGAATCACTGTTGCATACCTAATATAAATTGGTTACCATAGCGAAACAATTATAATGTATTATTGTATACAGATGAAGAGTCAATATTTAACTTATATGTGACGTTTGTATTCCAGCAATGTTATCTCCTGAAAAGTCTTGTTTCTCATATACATATAAGCATACGCTCAGTGTACAATTTCCCACAGTAGGCGTTCGCTATAATCATGTGAATAAAAATGCAAATATTTTTTTGTGAACGAATTCTTAATTTGGAAATATTAATCATTCAATGAACTTCGCTTGGAACACGGCCAATATTTTTCTTTGGTATCTCTGCCTACTTCAGGTCGCTTGAATTCTGTTTTTAAATTTTAAATTGATTTGATTTATTGCTTAATCAGTCACCTTTTAGTTATAGAGCCACCATTTTTTTTCTCAACTCCTATGCTGCATCTACTTGACTTTTCCGTCAACATTATTGTATCAAATATTATGCGTAATTGAGAATAAAGAAGACGTAAAAATATATTTGCCGCCTGTGTGGTCGAGTGGTCAACGTTGTTGGCTTCGGCTACGGACGGCCCGGGTTCAAATCCCGGTACGGACAGTTTTATAAATTGATTTTTCAATCGATTTATGAATTTCTGTTCAAAGGCATGGATGTATGTGATGTCTTGAATTCCCCCCTCTCACCCATCCTATCCTATGAACGGGGCATATCGAGAGCGATTAGCTAACCACTAATCCTGTCTTAGCCCTATTCTTCTATCCCTACTCTCTTTGGAAAAAGAGAGGTTGAGCAACTGAGTAACAAGCAGTTCTCGTAGAAACACTTCTGTTGAGATTAACTCCATTAGGAGTCCATATGCTCCACATTGGGAGCGGACATGGTTTAAAATATATATATATATATGGACATATTGAATAAATTTGTAAGTTTGTATTATACCTATATTTCCCACATAAATCGTATATTGTAACATGTAGCCAATAAGTCGACGTTGTTGAGCTTTCGTTAATTCTTTTGCACGGTCACGGGCTCGAATCCCGAAACTGAAATCTTCATTCATTTTTTTAGTAATTTTAAGAATTCGTATGCAATATCATGGATGTTGGTGATCTTTTCATACCTTCATATTTGTGTTCCCTCTATGACTTCGTTTTTTACCAGCTCCAAAGAGAATTCGAGCGCCTGGCTTACAAAGAGTTATCATTGAAAAAACAATTGTTAGGACCCTACAATAGGGCTTTACATGCTTCATATTGACAGCGGACATATGTTAGATTGAAAAAAACATCGTTCCCTTGTAAATATCTGTATAGATACGCAGAGATTTATCAATGAGAATTTTTGTTAAACCAGATTGACAGCGAAATACAACTAAATAATTTTAATAATGGCCTACAATATGACGAAATCAGAATTTCTTATTTCCGAAGAGATGCGGACTTCAAATGACAAAGAAAATTTATGATTTTGTCTATTTTTGAAAGCAATAATTTTAATTGATCTATAATTATTTCCTCTCCTTCTATGATTTATTCTTGTTTCTTCCGATTTCATTAAATAAAACCTGTTTTTGAAAAAAAAGTATTTGTATTAATTAATACTCCACAATTGTCCCTCCCCATGTATTATAAAATATAATCATTCATTACAAATTACATTTAATTGAATAAGGTTTTCTTGTTGGTAAACATTTGCGATGAAGATTTTTAATACATTTTTTTATTATAATATAAAATAGTTTTAATCCGTCAAAAATATTCTGACATTAAATGCAAACGTAATCTGACGGAATAAATAACTGGTCATTAGTCCAAATACCTGAGCATAAATTTTTTTGAGTAACATTGATTTCACTGTGCACTTATTTCTTAATGACGATTTCAAATTATCTGAAAGTGTATTAAAGATTTTTATTTTCACTTAAAAAATATTCTTCATGTCTAGCAAGTCGAAGTATCTTTGATTTGACGTCAAAGTATGGTTTTTTTTATTTACAGTGTGGTGAAAATAATAAAACTAGTTGTCGTAAGTCAAAATACTTGCCAGCCATGGTTTTAGTGTTCATTACATGTTTTTCCATCATTTTTTTTAACATCATGGTACTTTTATATTTGATCGGAAGTGTGCATCAATAAGTCTCCATTCGATTATTGTGATATGTATCTAGGTACATTGACATCAAAACAAAATATTCGTGAAAGTGCACTATAATATACCCGCTGTATGTTTCTTACAAGAATATAACAACAATGAAGCGAAATTATGTTTGACAATAAATTGCAAGCGGAACACGAAAGACAAACATAAGTATATTGAATGAGTGATTTTGATTACGTATTTTTTAATTGATTTAGTACGTTATTATTTATTTATATTATAATATTAAAGTACTTTATATTTCACGCATCTTATTGGAGGTTATTAACTGTTGTACATACGTAAGTTACAACGACTAAATAAACTTACATTATCACTTGATATGAATCCTAAAATATCGCTGTTATTCGCAGTTTTACCAAACAAAATATCTAAATTGATTAAACACTAAAAAAATGATAAGATAAATTTGTTAACGTCTTATTAAATATTATTGAAAACACTTGCGAGCTAACCGCCGAGTGCGAGCGTGCACGAGAATAACTAAACAAATATTTACTTAAAAAACCCTTTCGATAACGTTTCTATTATATGATTATAAACCAGTTGTGTATTTTTTATAAACATAGTTGTTACTGTTGTAATGATACATAAAACCTGTTTTCTGTTTTGCCATTCGTGTCAGAATTTCTCAGACTTAATATGAAGTTTTTTAATTGCCCAACGTGTCATACATAGTACATCGCATTTTTATATAAATTTTCATCAAATTCATTTTTAAGGGGCTGACTTTAAATAGTCAATATATTAAAAAATAACAATATTTCAAATACATATTCTAAGCTCTAGCAAAGAACATCAAGTTAAAGAAGTCACATTTTGATTTGTTTATTGTTCAATTTTGCAAACTCTATCGTCTGATTAAATAAATCGGCGTTTACTTGGTAGAACTCCATTGTAATACAGTAAAAAATAGCAATGTATTTAGTTCTACAATAACTTCATCACATCTATGCTTATTAAACCTACATTATATGATTTTATGGTTATATAGGGTATAGAAGAGGAGATGTGGGCTCTTGTTGTACAAAGTTTTATATCGGCAAAACAGAAAGAACACTGAACATCCGGGTTTTAGAACATATGGCAGCCTTTAGATTGAAAAAAGACACGTCTACTTTTGCTAATCACTTAATATCGGAAGGACACGTGTTCAATCAGGAACAAGGGATAAAAATGTTACACCCAAATACGGACAGTCATAAGCTCTTTTTCCAAGAAATTTTAGAAATCAAAGCACAGCTGCAAAATCTTCCGATTTTAAACGAAATATCAAATTTTCCCACATCTCCTCTTCTATACCCTATATAACCATAAAATCATATAATCATAAAACCTTTGCCGACAAACAAATTATATAATTCTTGAAACTGCTCACTAGTCAAATCTGTTGGCATTCCCATGGGCTTATCCTTTTTGCCAGCAGTGGCTCTGGACTCAGTGATGCATTTATATCTTATATAAACACGAAACTTTCATTTACTAAGCGTCAGTTCAAGTTCATCCGTGCACTTGAATGCCTGAAGATGCCGAAAGGCGAAACCCGGGTCGTTAATGACAAAATTTGTGAGAATGTACATAGTTTGAACGATTCAAATTTAAAGAATATCAATTTGCACAATACATGTGTGCTTGAATATTTGGTAGATTTTCCGTTTCATAATATTTTGAATCGTACGATATTTATTACGTAAATTATTAAGTAAAACAGGCGACTTGTCCCGAGATTGCAATCTGGAAATTTATGTTTAAGTTTGTTTATTTCAATTGTCAATTCCATCCAAAATGGCTCGCTGCCGTTGTTTATACAAATATGTTAAAAATTCGTGTGATATGTATGAATAATGCTACACTTAAACATGATAACAATTATTACGCACGTGTGATAAAATATTCATCTCGCCTCAGGTATTATTGTTATCGAATAACATATGAACACCAATTGTTACATTGCTGGGAAAACGTGACGCCCACGTTACAGTATGTAGCGGAAACAGTGCATTTTTCCGACGCCTCCCATCGTCTCTGCGTCACTTATTTATTTCCGTGATTATTTTTCTTGGATTATCGAGGCAGCGGGCAACACACCGCCATCTACATCTGTGACGTGCCATATCTTTCAAACACACTTATTAAAGGACGATGAAGATCAAACGTTGATATCATCAAATTTTGCTATAAGTAATGATGTTTTTAAACATTAAAAAAAGTATTTAAAAAACCATTTCAAATTAATGATATTCGAGTTCAATATTGTCAATCAGATAGCATACGCAGCGTGTAAATGGCGTCAGTTCTTTGAACATTGTTTCTTTACCAGTGTGGTACTTTCAATTATCTCAAATTTACATTCATTGGAGATGATCTTTTTTTTATCTGCGGCAACTCACTTTGGCTCTATGGTCCTTTATTGGTTAAATTTAAAAAATATAAAGCGTATTCGCAATACTTAACTTATTATTTCCATCCGAGTTTAATCCGCAAAAATATTTAAGTAAATATAAAAAACAATATAACTCGTGTTGTATATACCCCATCAAATATTTGACAACTTTACAAATAAGTGGGTAATTTCGTTTTGAGTTATAAAAAATATATTTTTTACGAAATATAAAATAATCTATATCTGGTAATCGTAGTTAAAATAGACAATCAATTGGCAACGATTATTTAGAATATAAATTTCAAAGCATCAAATACTAACCAACTAAAATTAACTGTGATAATTATTGTCTTTCGGAATTGTAATAATAGCAAATAAATAGTGGCTATAAAAGACTTTCAATATTATAATTGAAAAAATAAGGAAAATAAAGGTTGCTTAATTAAATGCATTTACAAACAACGACAACTGAATTGCCTAACTATAAAACGGGGCAAATAACCGTTTGCTTTTCCGTAAAGTCATTTTTCCGAAACATAAAATCGACTAATATTGCAAATTTTCTTTATCAAATTATAGAATATGTAACGATCAAACGTGAGTTTTAAAAAATGTTTTATATTCCAGTTTACGTAAAAAACAAATTTTCAAAAAATCAGAATATCATGTATACAAATTAATTTTGAAGTCGTACCACTTCTTGGACGGAATATGGTCAGCGAATCGTTATATCAGTCATATATATAGAAATCAAAACGCATGTTTGCCATTTAGTTATAATCGTGATGTCAAAACAAGCATAACAATGAAAGATTAATTCTATTATATTTTTTATTGCTCACTTCAACGACCCAACGTTGAATAAAATATTGAGTTAAATCTTCCACCGTCTGTTTTTCCATTTCACTTCTGGATGTTCCGATTCGAAAATCTTCCGCGATATATTTCACACTAAACGGTGGTCATCCCTGGATTTTTTGGAAAATAGCCAATTGCGTGTTATTAATTTAGTAACGATTGTAGATCTTGGAAACTGAGGTGTAATATGTTAATTCTGTCCAGTTTATAAATATAGAATGTTTCTCTAGCAACAATATTTGCACATGTTCTCCAATTATTCAAAGTCAAAATCATTTTTTTACATAGGAACCGAGTGTGACTTTTGATCCTTTTATCGTACTTGATAATACATAACCTATCCTAACTCAACCTTACATACTTGCGTCTTACGTCTGGATTCAGTTGAACATGTAAGATTAATGTGACCACTATCAACACCTTTGTCTAGCAACTGCTTAAAAATGGATGAAATAATTAATATATATATATATATGAAATAATTCTTGATGTTGTATTTTATTACCGTTATTTATTTTATGTAAATACATTTGTGACGCATTTGTTTCACACCAGGACTTTCTCTCTTATCAATAAATATTTCTAATATTTCATCAATTCTATTACAATATATTTTGTCTTACGCAATACAAAACCATAATTTCGTTTGTGTATAATATAATATGTCGGTTATGAAATTTTTGCGCGTAATCTTTTGTAACTGTCGAAAATTTTAGTATATAAAATGAAATATCGTATATTTTCGCCGGTTATCTAAAACTGCTGATGGAAAATTATTAATTAAAAACATTTTTTTTTTGTTTTGATACAATTTTTCTGTGTGAATAGAAAAATACTCGCTCTATAAATTGTAGCTATAGTCTTCGAGGCATTGTTTCCAAAAACCGTATCGACACTAATTGCATTCACTGATGTTTCAAGCGATTTTTGTCTTCTTTTAATTTCTAACCCTTAAAAAACTACAAGTGGCATTTGGTTTTAAAACCAAATGTCACTTGTTCAACGCTTGCATTCTGCCGGTAATGCTTTACGGTTGCGAATCATGGCACCTGACGAAGACTCAGAAAAACCGTATACTGAGCTTCGAGAACAGATGCTTGCGTCGGATAATGGGGGTGAGGTGGTTTGATTTTGTGAGGAATTCAGAGATAAGGGAGCGTACAAGACAGCGTCCCGTCACGTCAGTGGTTATGGAGAGACGTTGGAACTGGCTGGGTCACGTGCTGCGGATGCCTCCGGAAAGCCTCAATCCTGCCTGCCTCTTCTTTCGACCGGTGGGATTCCGGCGTCCTGGACGTCCGTCGGGTACTATCCATAGGATGTACTCGGCGGAACTGAGGGATGCTGGCATGTCATGGGAGGAAGCAAAGCTATTGGCGGGAGACAGGGAAACATGGAGGTGCCGCGTGGCGGCCATATGCTCCACATAGGGAGCGAACATGGCCAAAGAAGAAGAAGAAAAAACTATCCTTGCTTCTCCGCAATGTATAACCTCAATTGAGAGCGTTGTGGAGGCTTTTTGGTGGTTGGGCAATGAGTAGTTATTGTTATTTTTATATGGCTCAATACTCAACACACATAATTGTCTTACTTCGTTCTTTAAAATTCAATCAACCGTCAATATAACGTTAAACATTATAAATAATGATATCATACATAGTCAACCCATTGAAATCTTACCATTTTTATAAATTGGTTCACTTGATTTTCTTCGAACATTAATATGTTCAGTGAATATAATATCAACAACTGTATGTAACCCATTCTTATAAACTAGCCGCTTTTCATTCAGAAATACATAGACTTGTGAGTGTTCTTTTAAACGAAATAAACTTTAATATCAAATTGAAAATCATCAAACAAATCGCCATAAACAATGGATACGATATGTCTCTTATAGACAATCTTTTATCAAAAAAACAAACTAAACTTGCAGAAAAAATGTTATTTAAAGGTATAGTGTCAAAGGACATAGATCATAATAGGTATTGGCGTAGAATCATTTATTTAGTAAATACAAGTCATAAAATTAAAAAACAGCTAGCTGAGTGTTGGACCAGCTTTTTACTGTAAAAACTCTTTAGGCAAATTATTAGTTAATAATAAAGATAAAATACATTACTTAAATAAATCCGGGATTTATAGACTGCAATGCTCTTGTTGTACAAAGTTTTATATCGGCAACACAGAAAGGACACTGAACATCCGAGTTTTAGAGTTTTAGAACGGCAGCCTTTAGATTGAAAAAAGACACGTCTAAATTTGCTAATCACTTAATTTCGGAAGGACACGTGTTCAATCAGGAACAAGGGATAAAAATGTTACACCCAAATACGGACAGTCATAAGCTCTTTTTCCAGGAAATTTTGGAAATAAATAGAGCACAGCTGCAAAGTCTTCCGATTTTAATTGAAATACTAAACTTTCCGGCATCTCCACTTCTATACCCTATATAATCATACAATCATATAATCATAAAACCTTTGCCGACAAACAAATAATATAATTCTTGAAACTGCTCACTAGTCAAATCTGTTGGCATTCCCATGGGCTTATCCTTTTTGCCAGCAGTGGCTCTGGACTCAGTGATGCATTTATATCTTATATAAACACGAAACTTTCATTTACTAAGCGTCAGTTCAAGTTCATCCGTGCACTTGAATGCCTGAAGATGCCGAAAGGCGAAACCCGGGTCGTTAATGACAAAATTTGTGAGAATGTACATAGTTTGAACGATTCAAATTTGTATGTAACCCATTCAAATTGGCCATTATAAATGTGTTTAACTATCTTTCAAGACTAACGAATATTATAATTTTATGATCGTTACGTGCTTCTATAATTTAACCTGGAAATAATATTTAATACCTACAAGATAACTGAGCGAGGAAGCAATAATAAACAAATAGTCATTTATACAGTAAATAATAAATAATTAGTGTTATCGATGGTCGTCATATGAGAGGTCTCACGCTTGAGGTCACACTGACTCCAAAGATTGATAAACAGACAACGATGTATATTTAATATTAATATTATTAATCGGGTGCCAGCGACTAGCCGACAGCAGAACGATAATAATACGACGGATGTTTCAATGAATTGAATTTGGAAAAATTAAATCATATTCAAATCCTCTTGCAATTAACTTAGGAACAATTAATTTGAGTCACTCTGAACTGATTTTAAACAACTTCAACTTATAAATTTGGTGTGGAATAAGAACCTTTAATACATAGGCTCCCAACCTTTTTCGGGTGGCGACCCCTTTTTATAAAAGCCATGTGACCCACGGCCCTGATGCAATTGAAAAGGCATTTTTTTCAATAAGGTAATTTTAGTTGACAGTACATAGTTTTAGTTTTGTTCAAATCCAAAATCTAAAATTGTTGGCGACCCCCAGAAAACCCGTCGCGACCCATAGGTTGGGAACCCGTGCTTTAAGAAATAACTACATTCAAGAATTATATTATATACATTGGATTTTTTTAATTTTCGCAAATTATTCACCAATATTCGAATTTACATCACTTTTTAGTGTTTTGACTAGTTATTGTTTGCTTAACGTGGACCCCGGTTGAGAATCACTGATCTAGAGTGCTGAAAGTAGTCAGACATTTTTATTATAATTATAGAATATGCATTGACCATATATTACTATTTACTAACCGCGCTTAAGGATTTCCCTTTTCGAACATATTACGAGAATAATTAAAAGGAAACCTTCTCCTGTAAAAAATATTAATTTTATGATATACTGCCTATTGCAGATCGATATCTTCAAAATGTCCTAAGTAACTCAGTTTCTTTTCTTATCAGATGTGTAATATCTAATCATTAGATCACTTTTAAGGATCGATTACACATAAGATCCTTAAAAGTATTTTTTAAATTGTTCGTTGTATAGGTCAGCGGTTGTAAAACTGTAGTCCGCGAGACACCAGTGGTCCACGAGAAAACTTCAGTGGTTCGCAGAGAAATCTGACATTATCTTAATTTTTTAATCCTAACACCAGAAAAAAAAATCACCTGATTCTGGCAACACATCTATTTCCTTGCATTGCATGTTCTAATAAATATTACTTTGACAAACGCGATATCAAACTGTCAAGTGGTAACCCTGGTTCAAAAACACTTGATCACTCACAGAATCTTTTGCTCATTATTACCCAAAAAAAGAAGATCCTATACACGGTATAATATGTGGATAACAGATCCGTTTAAGGTGAACATTCAAGATATTAATTTATGCATGAAGCTAAAAGAAAGCCTCATCGATCTTTCATCCGACGACATTCTTAAAGTTAAATTTCATTCATCCTTATCAAAACCTCAGTTTTAGCTTTCTACAACAAGTGAATAAATAGCCTTTGCTTAGTGAAGAGGTGATAAAAATTCTAATTCAATTCTCAACAACGTATTTATGCGTAAAGGCCTTTTCATCTGTCACAGAAATCAAAACACGGTATCGATCTCGGCTTAAAATACATTCCGTTCTCCATCTTGCAGTTACATCATCGTTGGAGCCAAATATAGATTTTATCATTTCAAATATCCATGAACATCCTTCACATTAAAAATATTAAAACTTTTTTAATTTAATTATAATTTATAGTTTTATTTTACGAAATAGGTGCATTTTTAGACGCACGTGATCACTTTTATTTCAATATGTAATATTTAACACAAAAGTCCAGTTAGTGGTCCGCCGGATTAAAATTGTGAATTAAGTGTTCCGTGAGCCCAAAAACTTGGCCGACCGCTGGTATAGGTGGCATATCTACGTTTACACATTTATGTATAACAAAGTTGGATCCGTTATGCAATATTAATCTCGGCTCTGTAAATTGGCGAATTGTCGAACTTGATGCGATAGCTGAATATAATTCAATATTTATAAATATTACAGTATCCGAGCTAAAAATAAATGCTTGACCTCTCCGTAAACTCCTGGGTATAATTTTCTAAGTATATATTATAAGTATCTGCCAGCGATCAAAATATTCAAAGAATTATTTTATAATCTTTCAATCCCCTCGTTATTTGTACGTGTATGGGAGCCCCGGAAAATATGAGGCAAAAGGGCTACGGGCCCAAAAAAGTTGAGAAGCTATGTTCTAGATTCTAGAACTACGTTCACAATGCAGCGCTTTCGGTGCTCGTATAGGTGATACGTTGCCTTGTACTGGTGGATTCGACAGATCAAATCTTACTTTTATTGTCCGTATCTGAAAAATCTAGAGGTTGATACCATCAGGATATTATTATTTTTGCTACGTAACTATTATTAGTACACTTATTTTACATTTTCTAATAATAAACGTCTAATTATAGCGGCGGAATAACTAATTTAGTATGTACAGAACCATTGTTTTTTTAAGAAAGTACCCTGCATAGTCATAGAGGATTAATGCGACTTAAGGGTTTGATCCATTTTGTTTTTCAGCATTCGATAAATTTTCTGTGTATTTTATCCGCCCCCTACATTTTAGCCAATAAATTTACTTATATAGATATCGTAAATGCGTCCTTATTGGTGGGATAAATCATATACACTAATCTAATCAGTTATTTTTTAATATTCATGTACCGGAAAATCATTTTGTACTGAAATGCGATTTCCTTTGGGTTATATAACTGGCGAGAGTCAATGTTTCAAATTGATTGTAATTATTCGATCAATATCTTTGATATCTAGGTCAGTGGCGTGGTTTTTTTTAGATAATCTTATTTTGGATTAGTATAAAGAAAAAAAACCGAAACCAATATCTACGATATTCGTCCTGAAACCGAATCCCTAAAACCCATTCTGAATAACGTAAACTGACTAAGCGGACACACGTGCGCCCGCGGGCACGGGATTAAGAACCCCTGTGATACACGTTATATCAAAAGGATGTAAGCTGCAAATGCCAAATTAGTATCTAAATTTAGCTTTTAAGTTTGAAAAAAGATGAGCTTGTGAAAATTGAAACCAAGAAAAAAGACAAAAAAAGGTTTTTCCTAGACAATTTCTTTAAATAATATATTATGCCAATTAAACACCAGCTTAAAAGTCTCCATCTACTTCCAGGTTGTGTATATTTCATAATTTGCATATGGCCCAAAATCATCAAAACACGTTTTTTGTCCCTTCTGTAAAATTTGTCATGTGTGGGTTACGTCCTTTTTCCTTTCCACAGTCGATATGAATCTGAATCGGATTTAATATGTGGGCTTTATCTTCTTAATTTTATTTCTTCCTTATTTATGACACACGACAGACAGTGACAGTAGACATAAGATTTATCTCAAACAAAAAAATGTTTGTTTACGTAACCTTTATGTATTATTAAAGTTGACCAAAAAGTATTTATTTTTTTGTCTAATAGCTCGGAAAACATGCTCAAATTGCAAATAATTAATTAATTGTATACTGAATCAAATGCAATCGACATTTAATGACACGAGAGATTCGCAGAAAATCCTAACATATCTAGGTATATACAATCATTTAAATTTTGAAACTTCTTACAATCTTATGTTGCCTGTCTCGATGTCTCGAACCAAAGCATTACTTTGAACGTGGATTACACGGTACTCCCAAACAGAAGAGTTCAGAATAGTTTATTGGTGAATCGTAAAGGAGTTTCACCTGGATTCCGATCAAACAATCTATATTCGAACATATTCGGCACTTTTTTATATAGGTATTTTCGACTTTTTACTTATTATTCGTTCATAGTATTAATTTATATTACTAATATACTAATCATAACTGTTGGGGTTCATTCGACGACGCCTTTTTTCTAAAATCTATTTTGTGTATTTAATACTTGCTCAACACACATACATGCCAGACTCATTTTTTTTCAAAATAAATACTACAGTAAATACTACTGTTTCGGGACGAAAGAATTTCCCAGGACATAACATTTTCATGTCTCGTCTACCGGGACGTGAAAAGAGTCGAATCAGAATCCCTACTGACAGCGTATAATATGTGTTATCATTATTATGTGATGAAATCTTTACATTATTTTATTCGAATATTCTCTAGCACTACAAGGTTCTATAATACAAGGTATTTGATTTTTTGTTTTCAATGAACATTTGGAATTCCTAATGGACCACATACAGTATTCGTCACCCGTTGCATTTTGGGTGAGATATGTTACCACATCCTTCATATTCACCAGACCTGACACCATCCCAATACCGGTTGTTTAGTTCTTTGCAAAATGCCTTGAATAGTTAAACCATGACTTCTATTGAAGATATCAAATCGTACTCTTGGTGACTAAACGTATCAATTGTATCCGCATCCAACTTTGTCATTACGGCGATAATAATCAAATACTGGTTGTATAATATGTATATGGAATTATCCAATCACGTGCAAGTTATAAAAAAACTCTTCCAAATTTTCCTAATGAAATAAAATATTGCCTTCTTTAAAAGAATTCTCCCGTCACTATCAATTCGTGATCAATTTTATTCTCTTACACTAACATAATGTTTTTTTTTTGTACTTTTATAATACATTCTATTCTCTTTCTGGGTGTGCTTCAAGTAATTATATTATCACGTGTTTCCAAGTCGTGTGCTTCCCGAATGGCTCGATTTCGAATGAAATCACGCTAGGAAATAAATCGAATGATTTTTTTCGAAATTTATATAAATAATTATTGTAATGTTACCCTTATTCAGGTTTAATAATCTCGGTTTTGGGAAAACCTCTATCCCAAAATGGTTGGATTCTTTATTTTGCAAATGGTTTCGATTGTTCTATTATTTTAATTCTATTACAAACCAATATAGGCATATCGATATGTAGCATTAAAATATATATACAATGTTTTGCATGAAATGGGTGTCAATACCTTGACTCAAAATTAGGAGCCCTCCTAGCGGGGATTCACTCTTATTTCTTTAGGATAGTAGTAGCAACGAATATTTTGTTTACTAATTGAATTAATTTCTCGAACATAAACGTGATTTATTAAAAAAAAAGAATTAAATGTTTTAACTTAAACGATGTGCGTCTACTGTTATTTGGATGTGTTTATATTCTGCTACTTTATCTCTCTGCTTGTTAATTAAATTATTATTACGCAACATTTTGTGACACTTGTTTATGCCGTTTGATATTTTGTTGGGATGAAAGAAAACAGATGTCGCTATGTTATTTGTTATAAAGTAATAAAAAAATACGCAAAATGCTCATTAAATTTTTCGACCATCCTACGTACAACTATTGAGTGTTTTAGAGCTTTATAATATTTCAATACAATAGATTTATTGCACTTCTACTAGACATAAGGTTACCTATGTAACAGTGGTTCCCAATGTGCTTTGTCACGCAATCTATGATAATATTACATGTAACGGAAAATCCTCGTCGCTTTATTTTTTTTATAACACAATACAATGTAGCATTAGTTATTTTACAAGGAAAATATAACCATAATAACCTAAATCAAATATTAAAATTATAATAAAATCTCGTATTACTTATTACATATCATTAAAACTGCAGATTTTGACCATTTATAATATTTTATATATTCTATTGTACAAAAAAAAAATGTTTAGGGTGTTCACTGTCAATAATTGGTGAAAAGACATTATATTCAACAAAAAAATACTTTTTTTTACTAATTCCACATTTATTTAATATGATCAGATGACTGAGCTCGTCATGAGCGAAACCGGTCCTGATGATTTTAAATAAAAGTGGAATTAGTACGAATAAATATTTTATTTTTTAAATATTGTACAAGTATCTGTGAACATATAGTTTTAAATATTGACGCTTTGAGGAGTATGGCCGCGTATGTGTCATTCTCATGTTTATAATAACATTATTTCTTCACAAGTACATTTTTTTCGACCATTAAAGGTAAAAGAATATTTTACATTGGCACTTTTTTTTCTGTGAATTTCAACGGGACGGAAAAATGTGCAAAGTACACATTCAATGATTCGTTTATTCAAATAAGTTATCTTTTTCCCTCAGACAAAAGCTCACATCTCCAAAATGGAACCGATTCAAAGGCATAAAACTCAGATGGAAGGACAAAATTCGACTCAACAATGTCATCTGGAGATGTTGGCACATGCAATGTAAGTATCATCATCGATCAGTCCATGAATAGTCAAATACACTCTGATTTTATCTCATTTCTCGAGATCGAATACATATTTTAAATTATTGATTTTATTTTACAACTCATTCGCCAACAAACTAGCCATGCAAAGTGATACAATCTGTCAAGCATAGTAAAAATTACGATAGTACTGCGAATCGAAGCAACAAATAAACTTTTCAAAAATAAAATAGATGCTTGCTTGCTTAGGTTTGAATCAATGCTTATGTTTTATTGCTCGGATTTTATCGCAGTTGTCTTTCGTTTTAAATTTATTTTACTATATGTACATGAAAATATTTTTCTTATTGATTCAATTTCTACAATAATCTTGAATAAGTACAATAATCTTCAATAGTAAATGTTTTCAATAATTTTGGCCTAGGCTCTTATACTACTCTGTTAAATACTTAAATTAATATGTTGGCCTATATATATTATTTTTTAATGCTAATGGTTATTTTCATTTAAAATTAGAAGCCGATAATAATGTGAAAGTGTATTTTTTTTAGAATTATTTTTATAGTCATTGCATCAGACGTTTGTTGTTTCCCTTCATAAATACAACTTTTGATTGCTTATAATTTATATATTAAGTTGTTCCATGAATCTACAATTTAAATCACGAATGTATTCTCCATCATTTTCCACGACTCTTCTCCTTCTGTCAGTTATTTTTGTATTGCCAGTTTCATAAAATATTGAACCTTTAGAATTGATAAACGTATCAACGTCGTTTTTTTTTGTCTGTTAAATAAAGTTTCCCGTTTAAAAAATGTCCCAAGGATTTAAAAAGATGAAATCTCTTGGATCAAGGGTTCTGGGGAGTATTATGGGCGAAAAAGTTCCCAAGTAAATCCACTGATTTTTCTATATGTAGTCTTTTTAAAAACGTGCAGGTGAAAATTATCAATATAAGATTACACCTTCTCGATTCACAAGGGCGCCTGCTGACTCCATTCCCATTTTTTTTTCAATTTATGACGTAGGCGGGATTTTGAGCATTTGTGCTAACTCCCGTATCGTCAACTTGGATCTAATCTAACTCGATGACAGCCTTGATAATATTTTCACTGTCGATATATTACCATTTTTTTTTTGTGACATAAAGATGATTTTCGTATACACGGGATTTGGTTTTCAGAGCAATTAATTAATTGGTGATGCAAGACCTTAGTTATAGTTTTTATTTAAAATCTTTTATTATATAGTTTAAATAAAATATGTTTTTTTTCTATTACGTCTGCCCCAATATGCAGCATATGAAATTCTTATGATGCATCTCAATAGATTTTCTTTGCTATAAACGATTGTAAATTTGTAAGTCGGTCGCTTAACCTCTATTTCGAAACGGGATAGGGGATATAAGTAAACTAAGCAGATGAGCGGAATGGATTGTACACATCACATACATCCATACCTTTGAACACAAATCCATAAATTGATTATCAATTTATCTGTATTGGGACTAGAACCCGTCGAAAGCGCAACGTAATATGACGAACGCCCGAAAGCGTTGATCACTCGGCGACAAAGCTGGGTATTGAATGATGTAATAATATGAACCTCCTTTTTTAATTCGTAGTTTTCATTTAAGTTTTATTTAAATATAGTGTAGAGTATGTAGACTTTTTATATTTAAATTTTTCAGTGAGCAATTTTGGGCTTAGTTTCTGGAAATTAAAAAAAGACCCTATCTTTCCGGATCGTATTTTTATCCAGTTTTCAAATCTTAAATTGCGATATCTTAATTCTAGATCGCCTCGACTGGTTTAATTAATATGATTGATTGTACGTTGTTTTATCAATTAATTTATTGAAATATACGTATTTCTGAACCGATTATAATATTTTGTAAATCAGATACTCTCAAATAAACTAGATAAAACACATTTCTAATCAGCATTTTTTTTAAATAATTCCGAGTTTAAAAAAATCACTGCAATTTGTGACATGAGTTTACTATAGTTAGATTTTTTTATCATCCTTAAATATTGTTTCTTATCAATCTGCTTACTTATGTATAATGAGAATAAATATTGTTGTAATCAACCAAATGAAGTCTAAAAATATGACATTGGAACTAATAATTTTTTAAGATAAAATTAACTAAATTATTGCAGATTAGATAAATAAATGTACTACAAAATCATTTCTCAGTTACATGTAACAACCATGGCTATTAAGCTGACGCCAATGCACCATAAATTCGACAACTTTTATATAGACGGGTGGCCTGCAATCTGGGGATCGCGGGCAAACAAGTTATATTCATATGTAATACATATATTTAGCGGTATTTTTAAAAACTCCTTATTTGATCAATTTAAACATAATTCGCTTGGGATTAATGTCTCCCAGTCTAGTTTAGGATTAAGGTTCCCGTCACGAAGTTTTTTTAATATTTCGGAACTGTGAGACGTATATTGTAATAATACGGCATTATGACACGTCTACAATTACGGATTAAAATATAATTATTTTTACCAAAGCGGTGATATTTTCTTTATATTTCTAACCAGCTAACCTGATCGCTGTATTTTCGTGTAAAACTATCAATGAGCACAATCACTCTTGAGTCCAGACTCCAGATGCATAAATCTGGGACTTCAAGTTAATACTGGAAATAAAAGAGGCATTGAGTACCAAAAAAGTCTGCATATTTATTCTATGACACGTAGAACAATTCTTCATACTCATTTTTTTTATTTATTTGTTTCGTACTTGGTACCTTTTTATTTTCTGAATTCAAATATGTTTCAATTCAAAAATAGTTTCATTTTATATCTCTTTTTAGGTGTTCACTGTCAATACTTTTTTTTTTCTTAATTCCACTTTTATCTTATCCAAGTTTTAATTAGTACAAAAGAGTGTTTTATTTTTTGAATGAAAAAAAATTTAAAGATTAAAAATATTTTGGCTGACAACTAATGCCAATGCGATAAATATTAACGAGATATACTCAGTGAGAATCGTATTAGTCACTCGGGGAGAAGAGAAATATTAAACTTACGTCTAAGATCTTAAATTTAAATATATGAAAAAATAATTTAATATTTACCTTACTAGGTCTCTAGATCATAAACCGGCTTGATCACTATGGCAAAGCTCTTAACATATTATGAAACCACAGACGGCGACTAAAGTTTTGAATTTACATCCAGCTCATTCAAAAGAAAAACCAGTCAACTTCTTTCGTCGACTATTGCGATATTTTTGAAAAGAAATAAACAAGTAATTAATAACTGAAACAATTTTTTTTTTTGCTTGTTTTTCTCTGCAATATACATAGTAATATATCAAAATTGATTTGATATATAATAATACTTTCGATGGTTTCGGCGGTAACTTTGTGGAAGTTCATTTTAATAGAAAATTTAAATTAACTTTGATTATTCCACGTATTGTGGAACGCAATACGTGGAATAATCAAAGTTAATTTAAATTTTCTATTGATATATAATAAATTATTTGATTTTATTTTATTTACTCTCGATTATGGTAAGCATTGTAAAAAAAATATTAACACAGTTGGAATAATTCATACCTGAATTGTCTGGTGGCCTTGTCAAATCACCAATTTCTATCGTGATTACCTCTTTTCGCTATCTTCTGGCGTCATCGTGGCAATCATAAATAATTTTATGCTTCGGCCTATTTAGGTGAACTATATTTTACCACTCAGTTACCAAAGTTATCTTACGAAATTTTGTCTGATATCACAATTATTTTATCAACACACGAGTCGTTTTAGTATGCGATTTTCTTCTTTATGTGTCTGCTCGCTCTGTTATTGGATATTGACCTTGAGTTTGCCGAAACATCGCTTTCGTACTAGAATCTTCCGAACACGAATTCTCCGTACACTGACTTTTCGGTACAGAGCAACCTCCGGACATAGAATATTAAAATTATTGTGTTATTTTAAAAAATGTTTATTTATGTAAATTACTACATTTTTTTAATGAGAGTTTTACTTTTATCTTATATTATACAATATATAAGTTTTTTTTTTTCATATTAAAATAAGCAAATAATGTTGTCATGATTCCATTTAGCATGATAAATTTATACAATAGACTATTCCAAAGGTTCTCAGCAGTAACTTATTTTGTTATTCAATTAGTATTTACTATTTTTTAGTGAAGCCGTTGGACATTACTTCTTAGGGATTTTTGCTAGTTTGTCAAATCATGTCAATTAATTACTTCAAACAATCCAAAACACAACTATTTACATATTATTTATTTAAACTTGTTTGTTCCCGATCGGAAAAAAATATTTGGCACCCTTCATATAAGACATTTAACATTAAAATAAAACAATAACTTTAATGGTAAAACGTACGAAATATTCTGTCTCGGGATTTCTATGTAAGGAAGAGTCTGTATACGAAATAATCGTGTTCGAATGATTCTTGAACGGATGAATCCATTCACCCTAAACATTACATTACATTTAGCCGTGGTATTTTCTTTGCTCCTTTGCCTCGACGCTCTGAAATCTTTCCCGTGTTGTGGAAATGGCGCAAAATGTGCTGGTGGATATAAGCATTTTTCGGCAATTCCATACATTTACCCTGATTGATATTTAGAAGTTATTTCTTTCTCAATACACGGCACCCAAAAAATCCTCAAATATAAATTCTTCATTTTTATCATATTTTCTTTATCGGCCCGTGCCTCAATTTCATATTATGTATATGAAAAAAAAATACACTATTTCTTTTTGATACTATTACTATAGAATATTACATGTATATAATGGATATTTTTCTTCAGTGCTTATCGAGGCTATACACTGAATATTGCTAGTCGATTTTTTTCCAAAATTAATATAAAAAGCAATCAAAAGAGACATCACAAATACACATTTCCTATAGATATAGGCATTTGACGACAAACGGCAAACGATATTTGATATTCTCAAGACTTACCCGAATTCGTCTAATCACTTAAAGTAGGGTAACACTTAATTATCATTTTGTTTTTTATTATTATTGAATAAAATAATCAAATTCTTAAGGTTTAAGAATCTTGAAATCACTGGAAGAAAAACTCATACATGTGATAGAATATTGTAAATTATAGCAAAAGTTATATTAATTTAGTCCAGTGTTCGCATTATAAAAAATATTTTTTTATAGTTAAATACAGTTCGTAGTACTTTCTCCAAACTGACCCTAATAAAATTTTAAAAGAAGTAGTAAATATGATGCAGAATGTTTTTATTATATAAATATTATTTCTCCAGCAATAATTGACAGTAGCGTGATAGTGTTTTGGCACTATCGTCATGGAAGAAAACTCATAAATAATATCCTGCGGACTATTAAGTCATTTTGTACACCTAGTTGAGATCCTTTGATTTAGTTGAACCACGTGAATTCATCACTCACGGAAAAAGAAGGACCGCATAATATCATTAGTGGGGCGGATCGAATTTCCCATCGTTTCAAATATTCTCGTTCGACATCGAAAATAAATCATAGCTCGTGTCTAAATCGTGTATAAATCATAGTTATCTAGCAATGGTTTGGGTAAACCCTTATTTTAAAAGTGACTTCATATCATTTTTCTTTATTTTGTATATCAAATTCATGTGATTAAATTATTTTTAATTCTTTTTGTTTGTCTAGAATTATTTAAAAACCATCCAATCTCATATGCCGTGTTATATCGACTGTGGAAAGGAAAAGGGACGTAACCCACACATATCAAATTTTACAGGAGGCGCTAAAAACGTGTTTTGATGATTTTGTGACATTTGCAAATTATGAATTATACACAACCTTGAATTGCACGGAGGCTTCTAAACTGGTGTTTAATTGACATAATTTAATATTAATTAAAGAAGTTGTCTAGGAAAAACCTTTATTTCAGTCTTTTTTCTTGGTTTTAAATTTTTACAAGGTCATCTTTTTCAAACTTAAAAGCTTAATTTAGATACTAATTCGGCATTTGCAGCTTGTATCCTTTTGATAGAACTCGTATCAAGTGTTGTACATTGTGAATATTGAAAAAAACCTGTTTTGAAAAAACTGGGGGTTACGTCCTTTTCCCTTTCCACAGTCGATATGTATATTGACTGGAAATGAAAAGAACGTAACCCACACAAAACAAATTTTACAGGTGACAATGTTTTTCAATGATTTTGTTCCAAAGGCAAATTATGAAATATACACAACCTTGAAGAGCACGGTGACTAATAAACTGTATTTTTAATGGACTTAGCCTAATATTAAATTAGAAAATTGTTGAAGAAAAACCATTTTAAGTTCCTGGTCGCAATTCTCATTCCGTCCTTTTTTAAAACTTAAAATGTAAATGTAGATACTAATTCGTCATTTTCAGCTTACGTCCTTTTGATAGAACGTGTATCAATTTGTATACATTGTGATTATCGAAAAAATGCTGTTTTGGAAAAACTATGGATTACGTCCTTTTTCTTTTCCGCGGTCAATATATGGCAACATGATTAAGGAAAACTATTCTCAATGGTGAAGGAAAAACTTTTGTTTGTGTCAAAGGGACATCCATGCATGCGGATCAAGTTAATATAATCTATATATATAAAAGAAAGTGGGGTTTGTTACACCACGTATATCTCGAGAATAACAGCTCGGATTTTAATGATCTTTGTTTTATTAAATTTCTATCCGCCTAGAATAGCAGAATAAGCATTAAAACATCGGAAAAATATCACGGCAAAGAAATTATGAAGAAAATTAATATTCTCATACAGTTTTCAAATGGCGAACACCTTGAAATAATGAAAATGTCGTTTGTATGCAGATTTCATCCGCTAGGTGGCAATTTTTCCAAAATTCATTTGTTTTTGATTCTTTTGCATACGATTGACTTCTAAATAATTTTAAATTTAGAGTATGGATTAGAATAAAACAAATCGATGATATAATATGAAAACGAAATAAAATCGGATAATGTTGAAATAAGGTTATGTTTTTAATTAGGTATGATATTTTTTTTGACAAAAATATTACTCTGTTTGCACGAACGTTGCTCTACTTTGAGATGCCACGTTATTACACTTGGAAAGCTACATCGAAGAAATTTTAACGTCGAAAGCAAGGCGATGCGGTTCCTGCTCATCCAAATGACGCTGATGCTCTTGGACGCATGTACACAGTTCATCTGAAAAATGACGAATGCTTCTACTTGCATGTCAACAGCTCAATTTGCTTGAAAATGATACTCATTACAATCGCTGAAGAAATTGTTTCTGAATCTCCAAGTCAGATACGCACATTATTTTCTATCATTATTTTGACATGCTTCCCATCGAATCCCCGTGAACTGTGGAACAAGTACAAGGATGACATGTCCGAATACATTTTGCATCGAATTCGTGTCAGTTTGGGGAATCCCGATCTCGAGGTGAATGAAGAGATACATAACCAGGCTTTGCTTTAGACCGAAGACATGTGTTACCTCATGTGCGGCAGTTTGGTAGTCAAGTTAGGAATGCCAACGCCAGATCGTGGAATGAACGACGCTTTCAATCGAGAATTGGAACGTGAACGTGAATATGATCGAGATGCATTGAACCAATCAGTTTGAACGAATGTACCACTGTTGAACCCTCAACAGAAGGAAATTAGCGATACGTTAATGAAGGTAATTGATGATGGAAATGGTGGCTTATTTTTCCTCGATGCGCCCGGCGGAGCTGGGAAGACATTCTTTATGTAATTGATTATGGCCACTGTTCATGCGAGATAAAAAATTGCTGCAGCAGTTTCTTCTTCTGGAATAGCAGCCACGTAGATAGATCAACCGCTGCGGATGAAATAAACGCTTGCCTCAAATAATTGACAAACATGCGAGTTGCATTGCTAAACGATCCATCTGCCGAAGATTTCTCCAAGCAATTGCTGACTATCTATTTATTCATTGTTCAAAATTAAAATAACAGTACACGACATAACAGCTGACGCCAATTCGTCATGTACTTGAAAAATATAATAAGACAAAATATAAAACAAAACTACATAATATATCAGAATCAAAATCAACATAAAAAATCAATAAATAAAATAGTAAAATTTTACAAACAGTTCACAAATACTATCACTAAAAATGTCCACTTCTCTAGGCAATGCGTTGATCAATCTAACGGCCCTTGGAACTGGTGATTAAAGCGACTTATACCTCTAAAGCGAGGTATAAGTTTTTAGAAATAAAAGTTTTTGCTCATAGTTACGCCCACGTAAGAATAAATTGGGAGCGTGTAAATTAATAGTCATGAGAATTTGAGGATTATTAACTCGGCCCCGAAGGAGAAGAGAAAAATGATTTAAGCTTGAAAACGATCTTCGACTATCGTCGGTAACGACCGTGTTCCTGTTGACAAATCGAACAGATTGATTTCGTTTCCGCCGAATTTTAACAATTTCGTCTCAACGAAGGACGGCTTCATCAAAAAAATGTTCCCAAACGTCTAATCACAAAAATCACAATTGGTTGATTGAATGAGTAATTCTTGCGGCGAAGAACAAAGATGTGGATCATTTAAACTTCACAATTCAAAATCAAATCGTTGGTCCACTACATTCCTTCAAATCTAGCGATCTTTCGCAAGGTGCGCGAAACATTCTTGCGCAGACTGTGCATATAACATATTCTTTCAACCAAAAAATAATTATTTCTGCTTCTCTATGATAGTGTCATCAGAAATATTTTGTAGTATCGACCAAACTATTTTTTTTTTTCGTTTATTAGAGATTCGCGCCGCAGCACACCCAGCATCGCCTCGCGGCACACCGCTTGCGGAGCACTGCTTTAAGCGACTGAAAAACTGAAATGCAATATTGCGAAACACTCACCAATGACCAAAGTTTTGGTAGCAAGTAAAATCATCACCTGGGATGAATGGACAATGGCGCACAAATGCGCATTGGAAGCACTCAATCAATGTATGAAATATCTGTGCAATGACTCAAGATGTTTTATAGGCGCAATGATTCTACTATCTGGCGATTTCCACCAAACACTACCAGTCATTCCAAGATTTACCGCTTCCGATGAAATAAACGCTTACCTCAAATCACGACTCTGGCGCTATGTAAAGAATCTTCAGCTGACGACAAACATGCGAGTTGCATTGCTAAACGATCTATCTGCCGAAGCAATTGCTGACTATCGGTAACGGGGGTGTTCCTGTCGACGAATCGAACGGATTGATTTTGTTTCCGCCGAATTTTTGCAATTTCACTTCATTCAACAAAATGTTCCCGAACATCTAATCACAAAAATCACAATTGGTTGAATGAACGAGCAATTCTTGCGGCAAAGAACAAAGATGTGGATCATTCAAAATTCACAATTCAAAATCAAATCGTTGGTCCACTGCATTCCTTTAAATCTATCGACCGTGTAACAAACAAAGACGAAGCAACCAACTATCCAACTTAATTTTTAAACTTATTGGATCTGCCTGGCTTGCCACCGCGCAATTTACAACTGAAGGTTGACTCGGTAGTCATCATGCTTCAAGTTATCAAGTTAACAGAACATTTATTCACTTTTAAGGTGTTCACTGTCAATACTTGGTGGAATGGCAATATAATAAAAATAATAAAACATTTTAGTACTTTTTCCACATAAAATTTATTTGATCAGGACCGGTTTCGCTCATCGCGAGCATTATTAACTGATGATAATGCTCAGATGATAATAACTCAGTTGATAATGCTCGCGATGAGCGAAACCGGTCCTGATCAAATAAATTTTATTTAGTGGGAAAAGTACTAAAAATGTTTTATTATTTTTATTACAACATTTATTGATTCTGAGGCGGTACGAAGTTCGTCGGGTCAGCTAGTTACTATAATATATAGGTAACTCGAAACATTTTTTATGAACAGGGACAATAACTGTTGATAGTTGTTACATGACATTGCGCACGCCATGCACCCCCTACAGTGCAAACATGTATGTACAGATAATTTTATGCTGACTTAATATTATGCACAGACGACTAATGCATTTTAAGTGTTTCTATTCAAATAATATTGCTCAAGTCAACTGATGAAATTATAACATATTTTATTATTGAAACTTATTTACTATGTTACCATGTGAGAAAACAACTAATTATTTTTACGTAATTACATTATTAAATCTAAATTATTGATTAAATTAATTAAGTATAATAATAAAGGTATCGACTTGTTTAACTATTTTTCGATTTCGTTAAAATCCTCTTTTGCAGACGTCTCGCATTATTCGGGAGCGGGCTTTATCAAAAAAGATCGCACTTGGCGAATTCTCTTATCATTTTAACAACATTATTTTATTATGTGTTATTTACACACACACTTATTGGCTTGTTTATTTTATTTAACTCACGAAATGTTTCTCTAAATTTATGATTCTAACTATTAAGTAATTTTGTTAAAGCTTATTCATAAATATATAATTTTATTTTTCGTAATAAATTACGAAAATCACTTCTTCCCAGCACGCATTTATAAAATTGAATTATAATAGTATTTTTTTAACTAAGAATTGCGATCCTGTTTGAACTTCTGACTCGGAAATACTCTGGATTGATAATCTGGAACACATTATCGAAATGATAATAACTTATATAAAAAAAACGAAACTTTAAATATTGACGAAGTACTTCGATTAGAAATAAAAAAATTAAAAAACTTAATGTCGGTTTGAAAAATATTCTTAGTGTATCTTTCATATCATTTAAAAAATCGTGCAACATTTATTATTTTAATTAGCTATCTTTCAGGATCTTTTTGATGGCAATAACACGAATGTACTAGAACTGAGCTAATTGATTCATTCAAAATTTCATCGAAAACATCAGTCAATATCTTAAATTGTAAATGAGTAGTTCATCCCTTTCCAATTTTATTTATATGTAGAGTTATTACCTTATTATTTAGTAAAACATTGAATCATTTCGTTCTGCAAAAATTCGGTCAGGGTATGGTCAGCCAAATTGTTTATAAAATATGTTTCCCTATTATAAATGTCAATTCAATCAATCAAAATTCCTAGTGTCTGTATTTAGTCGGTCTATTTGATACAGAATAAAATGACCAATCTCGGGATTGTGATAGTACTAATCCCGGTATTTCGGGATTGAGCAAAAATATCGAAAAGTTGTTGAATAAGGGCAACCAGAGAATATTTTTTAAATTCGCGCGGGAGGTAAAAAAGAAGAAAAAAATCCATTAATTTTGGCAATTCCGGATAAATCCCGGGATTGGAAAAATTGTAAATCCCGGGATTACAAAAAGGGTCAGGGATTGGATGCCCTACTTCGTATTCGTGACTGCCTTGTAATGTCACCAAAACAAACGAAGCATTCCAAAGCCCCCTAAGACTGCTATGGCCATGCTCATATTTTTGTCAGTGATGTCGAACCCTTATTTCCACCCATGCCTTGATAAATGCAATCCCCGAGCCTAAAGAATACCAGGTGTCACAATTTTGATATAAATGGATAGGTTTTTCAAATCCAAAACAATGGAAAGGATATAACAAATCGAGCATTTCTATATATTTTACCTGCAAGAAAACTGGCAAATAGCTTCATTTTGTATCGAGATTGGATAAGTTGAAGTATTAGATATCATTTAATACATTGCCAATAAGAAGACTCCCCCGTTTTCATAATTAATGTTCAATGTCGATATTTCAATCCCTTCATATAAGACATTGATTGAGTGAAAACTAATTTTGGAATGAATCATTCCGCGTCAATCGATTTATAGTATCATGAATGGACAGTCAATATAATATAATATAATCATTCGAATTTTTGCAGTCGTTATTATTACCGATGAGTATTTATTATTCAACACTCAAATCGGTTGTAAAAAATATTTATTGTAAATTGAAACAGTTCAAAAAACACTTTAATAAGCTTACTTTGTATATAGATAATGAGAAGTGCTTTAAAAAATGTAAAAGCATGCTTGAATCGCGTGTCAAATAAACAACGAATCGTGAAAACTTTTGAATCCATTTACAAGAGGTGAACGCTGTATTTTTATTAAAATAATTACACTGATATTATTTTTTTAGGCATTTCACACATAACGGCAATTTATCAATCGCCTCTAGTCAGTCGTCGAATATCGAATGATTCACAAAAATAAAATACACAATCAATTTTTTTAAGAAAGAAATTGTTTATTATGCTTTGTGATTTTTGACTTGCCCCCGTTTTAATGACTATACGTTAAATATTATTTTACCTTTTTATCAATATTTTTTTAAAAATAATGGTTTTAGTATGTTTATTTATGTGTATACGGCACTATAAATATGTTTGCACTTTGCACTCAAATTTCCTTCCACCAACGGCATTGACGTAATGTTATCGTTTTGTTTGCATTTAGAGAAATTGAAATCTCGATAAAGCATTCCGCAAGAAACAGTTTATCGCTGCAAGGGAGGTGTGTGAATGAGAAAATAAAGCTATTATATATACAAACATGCTATAACTGTATAGAATAGCGAGTTATTATTTATTTTCCTGGTCGTCGTGGGCCTTGCCTAACCATAATCATTCCGTTATATGCTCCACCGTCGGAATTACCGTTAAGTTTTAGCTAAAAATATATCGATGTTTTTTTAGGATTGAAATAAAAGTAAATGAAATTTATTATAAAGCAAAATACACAAGTGTGTGCTTTGACAAGTCTATTTGCTGTGACGAAAAAACTCAATAAATTTATGACATAATAAATTTAAAGAATGATAATAGATACAGACAAAAACAGTTGATACATATTTAATGAACGAGAAATAAAACACATAACATTTAGAATTATATAAAATAGGTGAGATTTAATTATATTTAGCACTAAATTTATACGGAAACACAGAGAATTATGTGGGTCGCCAAAAATGTCCATATCTATAGGGAGTGAATTGAAAAGTCGCATTACTTTTCAAATTGTTAAATAATAATTATTATTTAAATTTTCCGTTAGTGGAGGGTATTATAATATATTTTAATTGCAAGTTTTTCTTTTCTGACAATCTCACGCCACGAAGCTTTATAAGTTTGAAAAGCTTGCAAAATTGTAGCTTTCATCAGTTTTTTAAATTTATAAGAACATTCTTTGAGAAAAATATAACAGCATACGAAGTATAAGTTTTTAGTCCGATAAAAATTAATTAACATGCCTTAAAATGCAAAAATATTCTACTACAAAGATATCCTGCATGGTTGTGATTTTTTCTAGTGTAAAATCAAATCCCGTTACAAAAGATTTTCTATTAAAAATTGCATATGAAAGTTGTATTGTTTTACTTATGTATTTTTTCGAAATACTGATTACATCTGGTTCCAGGAGGCGAAGTCACTTAAATAGTTTTTTTTGTTTTGATATCCCGAATGTGTGATCGCTAAATTCCGTATATTTTCGATTATTTGGTGTTGAATTCATTGTCAATGTATAATTTAAAACGATTACTTGATTATTCCACTGATTGTTATAAAAGTCAACGAGTGGAATAAAAAAGTTATAAATTTTATGTTTACATTTAAAACTGTTTTAATCAACTGAATCGGAATATTTTATCCAATATATTTGATTGAGATTACATATTATTACATAACTATCTTACTATAATAATGAAAATATTTTTATATGTTATATGCAATAAATCATGTTAAATTACTTTGTCACAGTAATACTGCTCATTATTTTGTATGTGACTTGATTAATTTACTTCTTTTGTCATATAATATATTTTAAAGCATGTTAATAAATCTTAGCATAGCCAATCCTCTTCAAAGAAAATACTGCAATTATAATTACATTTTTTCTGATTTTTATTTGGTATTACGAAAATAATCTTTATTTAAAGTATAATTTCGTTTAGTATAAAACTGGATTTAATTAGTTTTTTCTTTGTCGTCTACTAATTCGCTATCTGTTGATTTTCACTGCCTTAAAATTTTATGATCAACGCTAATTCTTTAGCATTATCGCGGAAGATATAAGTATGTTATTTCATCTATATAACTTTATTATGCCACACACTTCTAATTCATAAACCTTCTTAATGCACTCCAATAACCCCAAAGCGTAGAATCAGTTTTATTGTAGATAATTTAACTGACACGCTAATGTTTGTTGTATATGCTTATTTTTTTTTTGTAACGCACAATCATAAGTGATTTGAAAACGATACCTATTTAGGGATTTCTCGCTATACGACTATTTGCTATGCAAATCTCAGCAGTTGCAAGGAATGCGAAAAAACATGTGTAACATAGCAGTTACCAACTGTCACTTTCAATCCCACAGTCCTACCATCGTTGACAACATAAAATATTTAGCATTAATGTTATGGCACGTAACTATCTTTTTTATTTTATTTTTTTTGTGATTTCAAAATCGATAACAATTTTAAGTTTTTCCATTTTCAAATGAATTAAAAATATACATCATCGACAGATTCGGCTGCTACTTTGTGGAATTTCAGTTTTAATATCAAATTAAATTTATAACTTTGCTATTCCACTTTCTGTGCTTCAACTTGTGACACATGTTTCTCCTCTTTGAGAAGCATAATCAGACAGACTATCAATTTATTCGTAAGCGTTATATTAAAAATATACACAATTGTGTCGTATAATTGATTACAAATTTGAATTCTTGTCTCTTTTTGTCTATTTTCAAAAAAAACTGAAAATACAAAATAGGTATGGATGAACCATTATCTCTTGGTAACTGTAGTTTAAGTTCTCTTTAAAATATATATTAACTATACAAATAATTTAAAATTAATATCATATGGGGTTTAGTTAAAAGTTAAAGGTTTAAAGGATAGCTTAAGTTGCATCGGACCACTTAACAAAACTCAAAGAAACTAAACACATCACACTTATTTAAAATAAAAGTAAAATAAAAATATGACGATAGTGCATTGCTCCTTTGATAAATGGGCGTGCCTCCGTGCGTTATTGGTTCGCCGATCGATCTTTTTTGAAACATCACGATTGTGTAATTTGGTTTTTTTATCATTGGTTTCGGCCGCAAATTCTATTTTTAATATCATGGAAATTCGCGCGCTTTTTTATATGATGTCATCGTCAACATTGATAACAGACACGCGTGCTCCGGATGTACGGTGTCATTTTTTTTCTTCGTTCCTATCGGAAAACCGACGCGACAGATTTTCCCCTCCTAAGGGCACGCCGAGCGCTCGTATAAAGCTTGCATCACTGCGATAAATCATTACACACACTCGTCAATTATTGTATTGCATAGTCGTGTACTCGCACATAGATCTTTTTCTCCAGCAATTATTTTGTTTATCTTTTCCAACACATTTAACAACAAATATTTTCTTTGCCACCTTAAGGGTAGCACTTCGTCAGTTTACATTAAAGACTTTGTAAGGTGGTTGTATTAAGTCGTTGTATAGATAATCTTTAATTATAATGTGAACGAGTTAGTATTATCCGTCGGTGGTATATTTCAAAATATTTTTTTAATCGTCGCTGTAGTCTTTTCACGTTTGTTTGGCAAATATTCGCATTGTAAACGTTGGTAAAGTCGTCGCGAGGGTTCGGTTCGAGAGTGCGCGTTCATGAAGGGGACTCTCCGCATAACCACAACAGGCAGAGTAAAGAGCCCCGTGCCCCTTCCCACATTATGTTCAAACGTCTCCGGTCGCCCCGACTTTCTTGGGGTCGCAAGTCGAAAGTTAAGTTCTGAGACTTCTTCGGTGGGATGACGGCGGTGGAAGCGATGGCTGACCATCGTAGCGAGAAGACGGATCCGAGGCTCGGGAGCGACGCTAGTGTGCCGTTGCCAATTGGACCCATTAGTTTGTTTTTGTTTCAGTTATCATGAAACGGAACACCCTGGTGTGCCAGTTTGCATCACCGCTGGACGTCGATACGCACATCAAGCCCGAGGTGAGAGATCACATTTTCTTATTCGCTGACAGCGTTTCATGTCTTACTTCCCTCTGCCAAACGAAACCGTCCAAAATGGCGTGCCTTCGATGTTTGATCAACCGGTTTAACATCGGAAAACATCCACGTGTTTCCTTCATTTGCTCACACCATCGTAACTTTTTTCCAATTTGATCGCAATGTAAACAAACACGCCACTGAAATTTAACCCTCATCCATGTCATCAGACTTCAAATTCGGAGTCCATTTCTCTTTATTAATCAAATCAAAACATGAGACATCATCCGCGCATATAATACGTAAATAAAATTCGTAACGACTGCAAAACAAACATTTTGTATATAAATGTATAATTTCAAACACTGTTTTACGGTAGAAAATATACTTTAGTAGTAATCAGATCAGATCTTTGTATTTTTATTTTTATTTATTTATAATATTTTATAAACATCGTATTTATAGACATCCCATTATGATAAATACGGATTCAGGCTATAAAATAATAATATGTTCGACTACGTCATATTGCATTTTTTTAAATGCTATGAGATAACTTTTTTAACTGTATTTTCTTCACTTGCATTATTCTGATGTAAATATTTATTACAAAAAAATATTTGATTGTTTTACTTTTGTAATCTTAAATCTTCTATATCGAATCACAATTGACGCACTAATATGTGATATAATTTGTCAACCGAGAATGTTATATTATAAATGTTGCCAGAAAATAACTTTTCCCAATCAGTCATAGACAACCTCCCTCGTGTCCTGGAGCCAAAATATCGATATCACTCCGAATTGAGAGCCAAACTAAATAGATTCGATTTCCTTAATATCTTCTAATTTACCATGTTCCGATAAATTCCGTCAGCCGTCGCACTTTCTTCAAGATGACGAATTCTCTCTATTCTCTCATGTCAATTCTTTACGTGGAGCATATGGTCTCCTCGTGGAGGTATCTCAACAGAAGTTTTTTCTATGAAAACTGCTTGTTACTCAGTTGCTCAACCTCTATATTTTTAAAAAGCGTAGGGATCGAAAGGCACGGATGTGCCTTAAAACAGAAATCGATAAATCTATTTTTTTAAATGCTGTTCGTACTGGGACTTGAACCCGTGAGATTCGCCACAGAAGCCAACGACGTTGACCACTGCACCATTCACCAGAAAATTTAATAATAATTTGCATAGTACAAATAAAAACACTACAGTAAATTTTATATTTAGGGTCTTATTGAAAGAAGTCAGGGGGTATATCCGGCGCGCGGGCCGAAGGTTGCCCCACTTGTGTCCGTAATTATAATTTCAACTTAATGAAACATGGATACTTTTTATTGTGTTGAAAATTAAATCTTATTTAGATATCGTAATTTTCATATTATTTTTACAATACTTTATTTACTTGAATATCTTTCACACTTTATATGCATTTTATTACAGTAATTTTGCAAGATTGCGAGGATTAAAAGATAACTTATTTAAAACCCTGCTTAGTTATATTGCTTATATGTAGCGAAATCTATGACATATCTATAGTTTATTCTTAATTAATCCACATATCAATTTATGGCTCTATTCGATTCAGTGGGAAATTTTCACGGGCGCAATATGTCGACTAACGTTAAAACAAATGTATTCCTACCTGAAATATTTCACTTGTTTTTTTAGTGCAATTTATTATTATTCAAACATAGAAAATAACAAATCATGCATACATTCTTTGGAAAAAAATATCACTTAGATATATTATATTCAATAAACTTCTTACTAAAACACATACATCCGTTATCGTCATAAATAATTTCAACATTCTTGCAAAAATTTTCTTAACTGGTTGTGTGCCTCGAGCGTATGAGTACGGTATACAATTATGTGAGCGCAGTGCCGGCCATAGAAAATGCGCGTATATATACGGTCCACTTGACACCCACTGATACCGGACAAGGTCGACGATTTTATTAATTAAAACATTATATATACATAGTGACAACCAACGTTCCCTCTAAGCCGAAAGGTTAGCTGCGCGGAAATTTCAAAGGCTGCGCGGAACGATCAAATATTAATTTAGCGACTGTCTTGTAGTGCGCGCCAACTCGGAATGAGTGCGCGGGGGCTTCTCAACTACTGCGCGGCCGCGCACGCGCGCAGCTTAGAGGGAACGTTGGTGACAACTCTTGGAATCACAATGTTATACTTACAGTTGACATATTTTGTACTTAAATCGATGTAATATCGATTAAAAAAAGGTTCCTTCTATTAACGAAACGCGTTGCTAAACAGTACGTTTACTGACGTATTGTGAAACATTTGGTTTTGATTTTTTTTTTGATACATGCGGCGCAAATGACACAACGTGTATTTATTTGGTTAGTCTATACCAGGGGTGGGGAAGCTTTTCATTTCTAAAGGCCACATTCATTTTTCTGATACAACACAAGGTCGCAATAAAGAAAACGTTTTTGTTCGGCGATTTTGAAATCATTATTAAACAATTTCATGCTAATTTCTGAAACCCAAAAATTTGCGGGTTTTCCAAAATTATCAGCGTGGGATCATTTTTTTTAACTCTTCCAAACAATTTCGAATCCAATATCACAGGAATTTACAAATTTACAAAAAATAACAGAATTGGCCAATCGAGTCGAAAGGCCGCATGTTCCCCTCCACTGGTCTATACGATATACTGTTAATATATTGCCAAAAAATGTATATTTATTAGATTTTATTATTTCAAAGAAAATTGTGGCCCTAGGTATACGACCGTCCTAATACCTACCGGCATATAATGGGTTAAATAAATACTACCATTGGTCTCGGATACAAATAAAGTTATTCCCGCCATTGCGTCAGTTGAATATGGAGTAATTTAATTATTTTTCATTTAAGAAGCAATTTTGTGTCATCTTGTTTAATTAAACATGGGTCGGGTGAGAGGTCATCGAACTGCTTATCGAATAGTGTTGACCCTTTAAAATTACTAAAATCAATCATATTTTAACACTGTCATTTTGTGAAATCAAATATAATTTTAAACGTTTTTGAAGTAGATTTATGATTTGAAAACATACTTAATGTGTAGCTAAAATTCATTGGGTAGCTCAACCTAATAAGTTTTTTCGTTGGATTCGGCGGTAACTTTGTGGAAGTTCAATTTTAATATAAAATTAAATTTGATTATCCGTTACTCCACTTGAGGTACAAAATATGACACGTGCTTCGCCTCTTTGAGAAGCATCATCAGACTTAACATCACAGTTGATAACAACTCTAACTACGGATAACCAGAGAGGGATGATGTCTTTTTCGTAAGTATTCTTCACGCACTAAATACGTCAGTTGTCTACCCTCTTCCAGTTGTCCACTAATTATTTGCACTGGTTTTAGTGGCCATACTTTATATTGTTTTAAATTCTTTTGGGTTCTCAATTCGATGTCCGATATAGATGTCTACAATCTTGGTTTAACCGCAGTCTGGAGAAAGCGATAATAATAGTAAAAAAACGTTTATGAGAAAGATTTTTATGAACTGAGGTCTGCCGGTGTGAACTCTTTGAATGCCGTGTAATTTGTCCTATATGCAACCAACGACGGGACCGACATATCCGAATGATAGTCGTGACGTCTAAAGTAATTTTTCCCGTTCGCCGTCCATCTGGACATTCCCAAAGGATGTTATCAACATACTCAATCATGGGTAAGGTCAATGTCAAATTGGATTTTTCTCAATTTTAATTTGAGATCTAAGACATGGGTGTTTGTGAAGTCAATTCTCCTTGAGTTAATCTCATGTGACTTTCAAAAATTCTCATCGAGTGTATCTCGTATGATCTTTCAACTTCAAAATATTTGACGCATTGGCGTAAGCTGTAATGTCAAATATGTTTCTTAATTTTAAATTTTAAATATATATGAGCTTTTCGGTCAGTAGAAATTTAAAACTTCTCCAGTTAGTAAATTTGTTGCTTGCAATCCGTCTTATCGAATACATACAGTAAGGGAAGGGTATGATGTCGTTAGGATAGGACTTGTAGTTGGCTAATGTTATCAGAATCGCAAGTATCCATTTCTTTTAATATACCACAAATCGTTTTTTCGTCAGTTTCTCGAGCAAAGAACATTCGAGAAAGGAATGTTTAAAATTACTACAATTTCTCGACCTCATGGTACTTCTATAATAGTTAATAGCAATTTTAAGGACGCAAAGAAGTATGTATGTGTCATGTGCCGGAAATCGGAGGTCCTTGCGATATCGATTAAGTGTACGATTAGCTGATAGATACAGAATCTTCGAAAATAGCAATTCGATTTGACTGATTGTTGATGGTTATCAATTTTATAGTACTGGTGTTGTTTTAAATTCTTATAAATATTCGCTCTAGATACATTATAGATTAAAATAATATCGGTAGACACTTGTGCTCCGCATGTTATGCATTCGATTTTTGTGACAAGTCGCGTCTAGTGAACTTTGGATAGGAAATAATATTTACTTGCGACATTTTTTGGCTGGCACAATTTTATCTCTACTTTATTAGTCCACGAATATTTTTTTTTTTGTTCATAATTTGTACATCAATAGATAATTATTTAACGTTAATTTCAAACGATCTAATTCGATTCAAGGACTTGTGAATTGTTTTTCATTTGTTAAATATTACATATGTTAAATCGCTTAATATCGCTTTCTTGGACATAAATAAAGCCATCCGAGGTTAAAAACTATTTTCTTTATCTTGTTCAGCACAATTATTGTATGAATCCAAAATTTCATTTTTTAGAATTTTCTTGAATTGTGAAGTCATGCAGATTTAGTGTAGTCAAAATGAGTTTAATTAACCAATGTAATTTTGTATAAAACTTTACAAAAAAGTGTACATTAAAACAAGGCAATGCACTGACTTAAGAAATGTATTTTTTCTTCTAACCTGCCTACTTTTGATTCGCTTCAACGTAATTTTAAAAAAAAACACTTGTTTTGGCAGCATAAAACACGTGCTGCATTTAAAATATTTTCAATGATACTTGTTTATAATGTATGTATTTGATTGTACTTACCTATCATTGCGTACTCATACAAAAGATAACAGAAAATCCGTGTGGAAATGAGACGTCCTTATATAATTATCTCCATTTTCATAATCTATCTTTTCTCTGTTTATTTTCCGATATAAATATATTTTTCCCGCGAGACCATTAAGGGGGCGCATTCAACAATAGATGTTTGATTTTTTTCTCCGTTTCAAAGTTTGCTACAATTTTGAACGGTCGCTTTATTATAATAATATAGGTTATATTGTATCAAAGAATAATACAAATATTTTTTTATACTCGGGATTAATTTATTCGAAACGATAACTGGGATGTCTATATATCTAACTTTACGCGATCACTCTTCAAATCCTACAAGCGTCATCCCGAAGGAAAGAATGGCAGTGAATAGCTGACTGTACACAAAGGTGCTATCACTTATTTTTGAGTAAAATGTATAGTTTAAAACGAGAGGAAATGTGTGTAAACGAAACGTGTTAGAATTTTTGTTTAAACGTATACGTAGGCAACTACTTAATCACGTGTGACAACGACCGCGTACATACCTGCCTGTGTTCTTATAAAGACCGTTATCAATACGGACCAAAATAAAGAAAATTAAGGAGAAATTCTTGTACATATATAATTTAACCAACCAATACATAAATACATACAATATTTTTACTCAATTCATAACACATTTAAAACAGTAGCAATTGATGGTTCTCTTTTTGAAACACGTGCGTAAACAATACATGCTAGTAAATAGGAATAATATGTATAAGAAATCGGGTGTTTGTTCGTAGTGGTTTTATTTTGAATTAAAATTTTAGGGAATTACTTTTATTCGCTTTTTTTAGTTGGTAATAATTTTAGAATAACATAATAATCTATACAGTTTCACACCGGTAGAATGGAGATACATATAATAATAGAAATATATATTTAAATAATTTACGTCGAATTTATCGGAAAACATTAAAATATCCATTTCTCGTTTGTCATGATTGAATCCATAGAAGTCGCGTGTTACTAATTAAATGTTTTCTTGGTATGCGCGCATAGTATAAATACGGAGCCGATAGTGGATGAATTTAATGAAAGCAGCAATTTATTCATTTATTCAAGAACTGCGTTATATTTTGTTTTGTTTTTCATGAAAAGAATTGTTCCTATTTCAAATTATTATTTTTTCCGACTACTGCCAACATCGACGTATGTATTTGGAGATCTATATAGAATGTGTACATACACCTGGAAAAATGTTTTTGACTTTTTTCAATTAGTGGCCGTCCATAAACACCATATAGTCGTCAACGCAATAATACTAGTGGTTAGCTAATCGCTTTTGCAACGCGTCGTTTTTAGGATTGGGTGGGTGGGAGAGAATTAAGATATCACAGTCGTCCCATGCCTTCGAACACTAATCCAAAAATCTTTTTAAAAGAAGAATACAAATATTTGGCATTACAGCATTACCATTACCAATGAGCACAATATTTTGAAATTGAAAAATATTATGAGAGTCAATTCAGATGAACTCAAAGAGAAATGGCATCACATACACCATGTCCGAGATTTCAAATTAATCTGTTATTTATCTTACCAGAACTTGAATCTAAAACCATCTCTAGGGAACCCAAATCAAACCAACCCCCATTACAAAAAAACACTCAAATTAACAGTAACCATTTTTTATTACATACTTACTTATAAAACAGTGATTCCTAACCTTTTTAGCGGGGTGTAGATACCCCCTTGAATCTGAAAATATATTCTCGCACCCCTTTGAAAATGTATTCTGATTTATTAAATTTAGGTATTACATTCATTGCAGGGTATTTTTTTATTGAAAAATATATAAATTACAGTGGCGTGCGGTGACTTTTGAAACAAGGCATGAGGTGTGGGAGGGAAATAAATACTTTATTTTTTAAATTTATTTTCTTTATTTGATTGACAATGGCATTGGACACTCAGCTGGAAGCACAGTAAAGGAAGTCGTTGTATTTAATATGATGAAATAAGCTTTCAACAGTATAGCTTGTGAACATTTTATTTGAGAGATGTTTGATTCCTGTTCTCAAATCGCTAGTAGATTTTTGCATAGCATGTCAAACTCTACGCTCGACCACGATTTTGTTTTACATGTTTTGCCATTTCCTATTCAACATATCTTACATGTACTTCTTGTTGTTTCTTAAAGGCCACTATCCTCGAAGGAAAATACTGGAAAAGGAGAGCTGAAGCGGTTACGGCTGAATACAAAAAATGGCGGATGTATTACAGAAATAGAACGCTCGGTTGGGGTCCCAAAGATGTCTCTGACGTTGTAAGTATCATAATAACATTATGTGAAAATTTTACTCAACTGAAAGTTAGTATTCAATTTTTTTGTATTTGGCGTTAATTTATAGTAAATGACAATTTTATTTAAAAAGCATTTTTTTTCCTGGTAATAATTATTAATGCAGATTTAAATGCATGTAATAAATTATCGATTCCTAATTTTTTTGTGTCAGATGTATCTTTATTTTGATACTATATTTAGATATGTAACATAAAATATCAACACCAGTGGCTTTATTTTAAAAGCTCAAATTTTTCATTTGCTTTTTAATCTGATGATATTATTTACACAACATATTACTATGTAAATACATTGTTGCAAGTTCTTTTATGAAAATCACCTGACTATTTGTACGTAATCGGAATAGGTAAAACAACTTGTCTAGATTAGTTTTTATCTAACATTATTGGTACTCCTGCAGCTGTTTATCTCCCATGGGACTTTGTATCTGCAAATATTGGGGAATAATTTCGGAACCACTATAAACTCTGTCCGATGGCTCGGTGGTGTAGTGATAAGATAATGTATTTTGAGGCTTCGGTTTTGGGTTCGTAACCTATGCTCTCCGCTGACCAGTATCGAAAGATTATTAAGAGAGTGAAGAGCGATACTAGCGTCGTTTAGTACAAGTACATTTCAATAATCAAAATGGTCATTTGTCCTCAGATATCGGATATGGACGTTTTGGATTGGCATTCGCAGGGAGACAATTCACACATGCTAGTAGATGAAGATTACATTGCGTTTATGAGCGATACCCTCTTTTCGACTATCTCATCTAACCAGCCCTTCGCATTTCCTGATACTAGAGAAATAGGTCAGTATTATTGATTTATTCGGAACTTCGTATTCATTTTCTCGTCTTTCACTGTTTGTCTTATTTAATCATTATATATTTTTCTTTTTATTTACAGCAAGAGTAGCTAGTTTAGCAGATTTTATTCAACCGAGTTTGGGCCCTCTGCAGCCCAACCTGGAAGATTTTATGGACACACTTGAACCGCTGCAAGGTAAAACTTCGAATCAATAATCAGAAGCGTTACAGATACAACCGCAAAACAGTATTGACAAAAATAACATTCAATTTATTTCAGAATTTTTTACTGCTGTAAAGCTTCCGCCTGTGCCTGAAGAGAGCGCGACTTCTGATGACCACGTCTACAGAAACAACATATCTCAAGCTCTCATGGATCCGAGTTTTCAACAGGCACTAGAACAGACCACTCAATACCCTATCGCCCCCATGCTCTCGCAGCACATTCATAATATCCCTGTGCAATTGCCGCAGCAACAGAACAGGCAGACCAGCATTCACGCCGTCTCAGATCAGATGATGTCCCACAGCACGATGGCGTCAAACATGCAGATGTTAAACGAGAGCTATATAGCCCGGCAATCGGAGCACGGCCACTCCCTTCATACCGGACAAAATAGCATTCAAAACTCTGCCGGTTCTCATCCCAACCATAGGGCCAACCCAATGTCGCAGATAGCCTCACAGCGGCAGTCTATTATGGTACAACCGTATGGAATGAACACGTCTAATATGGGTTCACAACAGAACTCGACAATGATGTCCCAACACCAAAGTGTCTTACAAACTCAACAACAGCAGCAGCAGCAGCAACATCATCAACAATTGCAAAATCAAAAGATGTACCCACAGATTCCAGTCATCAATTACCATGAAGGGACCTATGGGAGTCAAGGTACTTAGATTTATCTTCTATCTATTGCAACACACATATCGACTCATAATAAGCAGAGAATCGTAACCGTCAATTTATAAATTTTACAGAAAGCTTTTTTTTTTAAATTACTCTAGTACTGAGTTTCACAAAGGAATTCCTTTAATGCGGTTATTAAATAGTAATATATGATCAATGCCTATCCTGATATACTGACCACTTTAAGTTCTCTAGATCAGCGTTTCTCAACCGGAGTTCACATGGAACCAACGATAACAAGTCAAAACCCTAAAATATATCAGCCAAAAGATATATCGTTCTAAAATTTTTGTCACTGATGCCCTAGGCTAGTGTTTACCAACCTTATTTGTGCCACGCCCCACTTTGTCCCTTCAAAAATCTTCATGTCCCCACCAACGTTCCCTCTAAGCCGAAGGGTTAGCTGCGCGGAAATTTCAAAGGCTGCGCGGACCGATCAAATATTAATTGAGCAACTGTCTTGTAGTGCGCGCCAACCCGGAATGTATGCGCGGGGGCTTCTCAACTGCTGCGCGGCCGCGCACGCGCGCAGCTTAGAGGGAACGTTGGTCCCCACCTCCCTAATCAAAATCTTACAGTTGGGTACCAAAAATAATTGCTTCAAATAAAAAATGCACTTAGTCAATACTATTTCTAATGTAACTTTCGCAAATAAATACATATGTATTTTTTTATGAGACACGTAAAACTAGGAAAAAATATCATTAAAATAAGTACGAAGCATGAACTTGATGTGCGTTGTAAAGAGATTTAAGTACTAATTTGGTAAATTAAATTGTAAATCTTCACCGTTTGTGATATCCAGACGATTCCTTTTTTTCAATAACAAATCATTTTCAACGATAAAGCCACATTCAACTATAATGGATGGAAATGACTGTAATTTGCGAGCTAAATTTGTCATTGGGTAATTTTGTTAGTAAAAAATGTAACAAATATTAATGATTTTCGTAGTGCCCCCCAAAACATTAAAATTGCCCCACGGCGAGAAACAATGTCCTAGGCGATATTGAACAATTATTGGGCTAAAACGCAATTTTCCTAATTGTGTCGCTTCTTTCTTTCTTTCTTAGATCTTTTGCCGATTATGGATCGATATTATGATATCTTACAACATTATAAACTGATATTATTATGTTTAATACTAAAGTCAAATTTGTTTTGAAGGTATGCATCAAACACGCTCGGAGAACCCATCGTTCGGCACCGCAAGTCAAAGAGCACGCTCAGGCAGCGGGGGATATCCACCCGAGAGAGTCTCTCGATCTCGTCCTTCTGCCTCCTACCCTCATCACTTCAACGTTTCTCCCACTGCTACCTCACAGGCCGAAACTATGTCTATTCAACCTGATAAACCTCCCTACAGTCATTGTATGGAACAGCAACATAGCGATCGGCTACCTCCTTCTTCAAATACTAACACCGGTCTGACGCAGCTCAATCTCTCCGCCAGCATTTGTATGGGAAATTTAAATAATCCTTCAGAGCAACAGAATGTTCCGATAGAACCTGCCAATTTATCACTCCAAGGAACTGGAAGATTCAAAATGCCATCGCCTCCACCTCAGATTGGGAATCCATCAATATCCTCGCACAATAGGGTAAGTTTCAACAGTGCTATTAAATTATGTTTTATAATATTTATGAAAAAAGTTCTGTTTAAATTTGCTTATCACTGGGAATTTTTTTATTTTTATGTTTAGTATTCGTTACACTTTATTCGAGGGACATTATAAAATGTAACAGATGTAATATTGTAAAAATACCAAATGTTTTGAATATAGGGTAAGATACAATTTTTTAGATCATTGATTCTTAACTTAGGGGGCTCAAAAATGTGTAATAATGTAAAAAAGTGGATCAAATTTTTTTTTATATAACATGTGAAAAAATATTACACACTTTATATAATACTTATCTTATGTCCTCAGCAAATGTCCCCCGGAAGTAGTAGTCAGCAACAGCAGCAGCAACATCAACAACAGCAGTTGGCAAAGGGAGAAAGCTTTCGCTCTAACAGTCTTCCTCTGGGTGCTTCCATCGGCTCAGTATTAGGAGCCACTCGTACTAGAAGAAGACCTCGAAGTGGATCAAGCTCTCCCGCTCCCCCACGCCGGGCGCCATTACTCGCAGCTGCGAGCGAACCTCTTCTTAGTCCATCTAGTGTCTTACTAGCTCACTTGCTAAATACTAATAAAAGTAATTAATTTTTTTCTTTAATTATTACATTTCACAATACCAATTTGATTAACTACTTAACCCCAACACTTAGGAAGATATGGGCTAATACGTTATTGAGTCATTCAACCTGTTTTTGTTTTCTTACATATGCTTCACTTCTCTCCTTTAAAGTTGTTCTGTTTGTGTAACACATGTGACTTTTCTATATCAATTGAACACAACTTGTTTTTCTTTACTATAATAAATTTGAAGATTTATGATGTGTTGTAGTACACAGCAGTTGGTTGCCATTAATATTTTTATGGTAATAAATTCTTTTCGCAAACGCAGATAACTGATCGATGATTTGTGGCAAATAAAGATGTCACAAAATTTAAATAATCTGAACAACTGTTCGTCTGTGAACAAGTAATACAAAATATTAACAATTAAACAAAAAAATAACTATAAACTGAATAAAAAAAAAACTATTTGTAGCATAATTTCACAAACCATATAATGAATCTATGATATATTATATCAATATTTTTAGTAGTGAAATGGGAACAAAGACTACATACAGTAAACTCCCGATTATCCAAGTGGGTCTTTCTCACGGATTATTTGAACGATTTTTCTATTTCACTTTAAGATATAGATAGTATACATTTCTAAAACAGGCATTTGTAATCCGCAACTTTTTTTTTTATTGAATTGCAATCAGTTTGGTTATTGACTTCACATTATTCGGAAAGATTCAATGTAAATATATGTTTCCATACATTTGTTGAGGTGTAAATCGATCAACGCTCCAAAAAATGTATCATTACATGCACGGATAATCTGCTCACGGATAATCGGTACCTTGCTGTTATGTACTATACTGAAAAAATAATGATTTAAAATTCCAAATTGGCAGCAAGAAAAATGTGATTATAATAAAATATTTTTTACAGCGCAAGGAATATATAAACCCACCAGCATTCAATCTCTGGCGTCAGAGAGTGCAAGTAGCAGTAAGCATCCACATCAGATTGCGATTCTACCAGCTCCAGCGAGCGGTCCCATCACGGTGCCTGCTTCGTTTTCCTCGAGCTCGCCTCAGGTATTTTTTAAGTAGTAAAAAATTTCCCATTATTAATATTACAACCTTAATTAATATTACTGTCTCAAACACACCATTTGATTTTCAAGACTGATGTTTACATTTCAATTGTACTTTACTTCCAGTCAAATTTAATTTATAAACATAAATATTCTTATCTCTATCCATACGATTACAATCTTCAAAAATATCATATTTTCATAATAATTTCATAAATAATTTCAGTTGAGCAGCTTCGGTGGATGTTCCCCAACCAATGCGACCTCCCCCCAGTCACCCCCCTCTCCTTTAGATGGCAGTGGGGGTCCATGCAGAGAGCATAGACGTGCGGGACACATTCACGCTGAACAGAAACGTCGCTACAACATTAAGAACGGATTTGATGTCTTGCAGTCTCTTATACCTCAGCTGTCGCAGAGCCCCAATGCTAAGGTTTCATTTTATGTCATCAATATTTTAATAGGAAACAATTAGTTCAGTTTATTTTACCCGCTTATTGATCAAAACATTTAATTTGCCAATCATAATGATAAGTATTTAAAAAAATAATGACAATCGAATGAAGGATATAATATTTTCAACGCGTTGAATGTTTGGTTGAGGGAAATAGTCTCGACCAATTGAAAACGGTTCCTTTGAAATATTTGATATGATTAAATATAATACGGAAATGAGAAGACGATAAAACTTTCTCAATTATGATACTTAAGTACAAACATACACTGATAACAACAGTTTACTAAATGAATCTTTGTCATGACTGTATAATCTTAACCTTTAGAGGAGTGAATAGATCTATACTGACCTTACTTTACTTTACTGGCTTTTATAACATGACAATTGTGTGACATTTTTCCGATGAATATATGTAATTCATACTTAAAGCATATACAGTAAAACTCCATTTACACAAAAGTCGGGACCGTGTAATTCGGAGTAGTGTAATTGGGGGAGTGAATCTCGTACAAAATTAGAGATTTTGTTTTTTCTGCAAATAATGCAAAACTAAGATTTCCCTTAGTTTTGCAAAAAAAAAAATATGTTACTAAGTTATAAAATGTAAAGCGCCCGCAAAATCCAGCACACATACGCTAGCCAAAATTTGAGTGTATGCACCGCACAGACGACCGTCTCGTAGCAACAACAATGGAATATGACCGTTCAATTGGGGGATTTACGGCGAAGATTTCAAGCCAGCGCGTAATTCGTAGTTAATTGAGGGCTCCACTGTATGTGCTCACAATGAAGGTAATTCAACAGTAAATATTCTACAAAAACTGCTTGTTCGCTCTCGATAGTTCCTGCTTTTAAAATCTAATGGGTGGGAGGAAATTTAGACATCACAGACATCCAAGACTCGGAACATAAATCAATAAATGAAACTATTCGTACTGGGATGTGAGCCTGTGAACACTGCAACCAAAGACTACACCGTTGACCACTCTTCCACAGGCCTGTATAGATTATTAATATTTATTTGTTTTTACAGGTGAGCAAAGCTGCTATGCTTCAGAAAGGAGCAGAATATGTAAGACAACTCCAAACTGAAAGAAACCAAATGAAGGAAGAAATGGATGGCTTGAGACAGCAAATAGAATGTTTAAATAACTCAATAAGGTACTTGTATTTTGACTTAGCATATACTATTATCAAAGATTACCTCTATGACTGCAATGGTGACTCATTTTCTCTTTATAATGTCTATAAAATGAATAACAAATATCACACATTATATTATATTTGTTTGTAGAAGTGCCATCAGACCATTCCAAAAACGGCTTGAACGTATGCCCTTTTTATATGGACATTGATTACCCATATGGTGTAACCCATAGTCATGTGTTGTCTATGTTTTTGTAAAAACGCAAATCAATCTAATTGATTTTATACGTGAAGAGCATTTTAATCTTTTCATACTACTCTATTAATAATTGAATATGAATTATTTAACAAATTTACCATTTTTACATAACAAATGTTTTCTTTTCACATCACATAAATATTGATTTTACTAAAACGGTTAATTAGCCCTCTCACTGATGATGTATGATATATGCAATATCTGTGAACCCAAATGTGGTCTTAGTTTTTTTTTATTCATATGACAATTTATTAAAACAGTGCTTGATTGCTTTAAAATCAAAATAATGTTAAGACAATGTAATGTTGTTTTACTATGTTAAATATATGTTTGGCCAGAGATAACAAATTTATTATTATGCTTCTTGTTATAATATGTGGCCACTTGGCACGTAATATAATTGTGCTTTAACATTTGGAAATACTTTTTTTTTAGTAATTGCCAATCGCTCTTGCCTGCTACTGGTGCCCCAGTTTCGAGACAGCGTTCCGGTCGTCTTAAAGAAATGTTTGATGAATACGTTTGCCAACGGACCAACGAAAATTGGAAATTCTGGATTGTATCCTTTTCAATTTAATCTTATTAATTTGTAAAAAGTAAATTTTGGCTTTAAAATAGACATCTATGATATTTCACCATTCTTGAATAAAAAATATTGCAGATTATTGTGCTATATTAAATTAACATGAATTAATTTACTTTGAATTTGAATCAATCAAATTATGTACATTCACACAAGTTTTGTCACTAACGCCCTGGGTATCGCCTTTCAGCATCTTCAGGCGTTCGAGTGCACGGATGAACTTGATCTGACAGTACATAATTTAAATGATACAAATTTAATATTGAAATTCCACCAAGCACTTTCAGTCGAAATCTTAAATTAGTATAATTTGAATGATATGGAGTCTCAAGCCAGGTCTTACAGGACTGCGTCTTTTCTTTCGGTATTTAAGTCTTCGACGTCATCCTGAGGAAGTCAATTCCACTTGACTGAGGTGTGGCCGTTGCCTCTAATCTGAAGATATGGAACTTTGTGTGTCCATCATATTTGAAAAATCTGTTGTGGATATTTGAGAGAGATTGGATAGGCTACGGAGCAACTCGTATCGCATTGTGCTCCGTAACAGTGCCTATCTGGACCAAGACTACCCTTTGGAGAGCACTGGGTAAAACATCGAGAGAATCGACGGTTTCAGTTACTTGAAGGTACACATCACGTGAGACGGCAATCCGCGTAAAAAGCTCACAATCCAATAAGGAATAGCTAGAGCAATCTTCAACTCAATGCGGAAACTCTGGGACTCACGGTTGTACTCGTTCAGAACCAATTGCCTCCTGTTCAACGTACTGATCTTGACAGTGCTGCTTTACGGTTATGAGTTATGGCACCTTAAGGAAGCACAGAGAATGTTGTGCTTTGAAAACAGATGCCTGCGGCCAATATTAGGGGTTCCGTTACTTGACTTTGTCAGAAACAAAGAGGTAAGGGAGCGGACTAGCCAGCCCCTTATTACATCCAAAATAAAAATTAAAGTGACGATGGACATGGCTTGAACACGTGCTGCGGTCGCCACAAAAGAGCTTGAACCCTGCCTGTTCCTTCTACCGACCAGATGGATCCCGTCGTCGTGGAAGGTTACTGATGATCTGTAGGATATACCCGGCGAATTTACAGAGCGTTGGGATGACCTGGAAGATACCAAAGACTGGCAGGGGATAGAGAATCTCGGAGGAACCGGGTGGTGGTCATTTGCTCCGAATAACGGATATGGTTATTTGAATACTATTTATGTTAACTATCATAACGATCAACAAACAATTTTATGTCGTAACCTACTAATAACAACAGGTGGGTTACGACATATTGCTGTTTTTTTTAAGCGATAATGTTATATAATCCTTGACTTTAAATACAGTTTAGTCTCTTGGTTGAACCACTGTTGACATCATTCAACAACAGCGTGTCGCCAGCAAGTACGGACGAACTCAAAAGGTCTACATTCCTCTGGACAGAACAGCATTGTTCACTAGTGGAAATGAGACCAGGTAATAATATTGTACACACTTTAATTATATACCACCGTAAACGATTCTCGACACCTCTAAAACATTAACATGCAATGTACTGTTATATTATATGATGAAAATAACCCAAAAAAAATAAATATATACAGATTTCTGCACTACTTACAAAATATATAACTCATAAATCTTAGATTATTCTCCATGTGCAACATGCTATATTAAATTATTTATTTTCTGGGTGTTGAGTTTTCCGTGTGCGTAAAAGATTTCAATATTGTTATAAAACATTTACAGCGTCTATTCTAACTAGTAGTTTGATAATTAGATTAGAGAACAACTAGAATGTCCAACGAAGATAAATCAATCATGATTCTAAGTAAAGTAAAGAACACTTATTGATTTATGAATTTTCTTCATTATGTATCTAGATGTATTTTATTACATTATAATAATTCACAGGAAATATTCTACCGATGTTCGAGAATCTATAAAAACTTCTATGAAACAATTAAAAATGACAGAAAATTATATAAAAGAAAATATAGACAGATTATCCCCTCCTCTTCACCGTAAATCCGGTAAATTGAGAGTATATTTATTGCTTCTCGTATTGAAAGAATATTTGATGATAATATTTGCAATCACGCATTAGACTTCATTGATGATATTTGACCATTTTGTTTTTCAGCTGTTTTAAATTCTCTTCGTATGCTTTGCACTACGACAGAGATTCTTTCGGATCCAGACAGATTACCGGAGGAAGCCCGCGCGGTGGTCAATAAAAAGAAACCAAAAGATTCAAATTCTAGTTGTAAATAATAGTGTTTGACTAGCGTCTAAAATTGTCGTTAAGCTACTTTATATGTTTGTTGAAAAGTAACAGCGCTTGACCACAATTGGAGTCTTAATAAATAAGTGACCTGAAATTATTCGTTTTATAGAAATAAATGAGTGCGTGAATGTAGTTTTATTTGTGCGCAGTTTTTTGATGATCATCAACTGCACCACCGATGTGCCTCGGGGATAATATTTTTGAGTACTTTAGTGTTAAGATTTTAAAGAAACTATTATTACGATGTATAAAAAAAATGTCCTGTTGTAAATGTGGATTAATATTGTGAAATTCTATGTTGTACATAACATATTTATAAAATTGCAATTATAAATAATTTATTCATTTTAAAAGTGACGCCTGCCTTTCTAATCAACCAAAAAGAACAAGAATACAATTCGTACTGTTCGATGACGTCTTCTAAACATACATTCAATTGTATATGTTGCAAAATTTCAATCATAGTTGAGTATATCTACACGTGTTATCTACGAATGCCGAGTCGGCATTTCATATTGTTAATATAGTCTTTATAATTTTGTATACAGTTCTTCCAAAGAAATGGCACAAAAAATATATTCATTAATATAAGTACTTATATACTTACTAATAATGATGTCTGAGTGATTATATACAAGTAATTTTTAAGATTTGTTAAAACTAGTTTCACAGTGGATTTTGGTTTTACCAAATATCTTCAGGCACTGAAGAGATGTTTATTTATTGTCTTTTTATGTCTATTTTTAAAAGATGTTCAATTAGCTTTTTAAAAAAGCATACCTAAATCAATTTAAGATCACATCCTACGAAGATTTATGTCGGTCTGCAAAATATTTGAATCGAGTCCTACAATAATTTAACGACTTTGTATACCTCTCTGACCAATTGTTTATTGAAATATAAATTTTAAGTTTGACTAGAAATAGTCTCCCGCCTGTTAAATGATGTTTACATCATACGTGTACGGCCTTGCGTTATTCCTTTGCTGTAATCAAATAAAACATTTATTTTAGCGACATCAGTTTTGTACCTGTAGATTAATCCGTGAAATGTACTCAGGATTTGTGCAATTAGGCTTAAAAGAAGATCTCACAGTCTCAATATTGAAGTCAACGTGTATAATATTCTTTACCATTTTATGTAAAGTGAATGTTTATCAATTGTATGCATAGTTATAGCCCGTAACATCAGATTACATTGTGTTGTATTTGAAATAAATTATTTAAAGATGATGCTTAAATATTTAATTATATTTTAAATAAAACTAAGACACTTTTATGTTGAATAATTAATATAAGTTTACGTGGTTTAGTAAATGTGAGACCTTCTTTGGAACAATTTGCAAAATGTTTACTTTGCAGTACCTAACGATTTTCTCATTGTTGAGTTTGATCATTCAGTCATATGTGCCATAAATAATATTTAATTTTCGTTAATAGCATCAAATTGTTTTATAATATTTTGATTTTGTAAAATTTGTTATCACCAAAAACTTATCACAGTGAAACTGAAATTATATGAATGTTAAATTTCTAATACTGTAAGTCACAATTGCCATCACATCTATCGGGTATGTGCAAAAAAAACTCAGGAATAATGTACATTCATACATTTAAATATTTATAATTTCCCATTAAAATTGATCTTTATTCAAAAATACATAGATTGTAAATACAAAATCAATTTACAATATTTTACAAAAATATAATACATCATTATTTCCTGGATTTTTGGTTAGTCTATTAATTATTGATTTAACATGTTTTATGCGGGAAAGAGAGATCTAAGTCTTCAGGAGAGAATCTCAATGTAGCAAAGACTCAGTGTTGATTCCAGGAAACTAAGATTTTCATCCTGTTTTTTGTACTGCACTTGTGTATTTTGTATACTGCAATATAATCGTATTACACTTAGCATTTTGGATTTTTTACAACCCTAAGATTTGGTTAAAAATTTTATTAATAAATTTCGGCAAACATTTGTTTTGTCGATTCAGGAAATCTAGTTGTTTGTTTTTCTTCTGAATCCAACCAATGTAGACAATTCTATTTTGTTCAAAGAAAATAAATATTAATTCATTAAAATAACTTCAATTAAAAAAAAAAACCATTTAATGGTAATTCCGATATTTAAAATAGTTCAATTCAGATCATGGTGAGTAAATTTAAAATTAACTAAAAATGACTTAAAGATGCCTGGCTTTGCTCGTCAGCATTAGCAAATTTCATCCCGCATAATATGTGTTAAATTTAAGTAAGTCACTAAATTTTTTTTAATTTCATGTTTATATTTTGGTTCCGACTATTTCTAGTAATTATAGAAAATTGAATGTCAATTATAATTACTGACACTGTTTTATTACGATTGCTATCCAATTTATGATAAAATAGATAAGTTTCTGTTTACCGATTCACACCTCCCCTTATTACCATTATACATTATGCTCAATTTGTAAAGGGGAAAAAGCATTGTCTGAATATTTTTGTACGGAGAATATTATGTGTAAATTATCTTGCCATCGGTTGTTTAACTGACTTGTAATACTTTTGGCGTAGAATGCAGCTAACATCTCACGGATGATTAGCATTTATACAAGCTAGGTCATCTTGATAGATTTTGCCTTTTCTATTAGGTACAAAAACAATTTAATATAGAGGCCTTAGAGTAGTTTTTTTTTTCTACTTACTAGATAAAACTATTTTTGATGTTATTACTATAATGATCCGATGCATAATCACTGTTAAAAAAATTAAATTGTTTTTTTCTTCGTAAACCTGAAATATATATATATTTTTTTATATAAAATATTCAAAAAATTATAATTGTTTCTAAAATAGAACTATATAAACATAGATATTCTAACTGATGTTCCGCCGAGTTATTGAAGTATATGTTATGAGGAAATTTCTGAAAAAAATGTGGCTTTGGATTTTATACAAAATTTATTGTTAAAATAAATTATAATTAAGAAGTTATTTTATTTTTAACCCAATTGTTTTTTTTTCAAGATTTTGATATTCTATATTCATCAAGTAAAATAAAATGAGCATTATTTACTTGAATGATTATGTAGTTTACTTCTACAAATTTGATGAAAATCATTAATTACTAGTAATTATTCCGGGTAAGTGCCATCTGTCAGTACTCACACGATACGATCGACGAGCAGGCAAAAAGAGTGTGTGTTTACTCACACATGCAATCAACGTCTGCACTAACAGTGTGTATATGTTTGGTGAGTTTAAGAGTTAAGTAGTTAATGGAGTTGGTGAGTAAGAAAAAAAATATGTCGTAAAGAAAAATAATTTATTCAAATAAATGTTACAAAATATGGTAAGGTCAATCATCATTAGCAGTTAGTTCCACCAACAGTAAGACGATAACATTGAAATGAAATTGCAATTATTTTAAGATATGCATAATATATCATTGGTCAAAATTGTTGTCAAATGTGCAATTTCATTTTCTCTTGTTAATTTGCCATTAGTAAAAATCCGAACCGTACAAAATAGTAATCGTTAATATGATTTTAACTGTTCATTATCAACTATATCTTTGGCATGAAAAACAATTTGAACAGTGGCATAAACTTACGAATCGTAGATTGGACCTATAAAACTATAGCTGGCCTAAAGTTCACATACCATACATGAAGCGCTTACTTTTAAAACCAGCTAAAACAACTTTTGGTAGTTTTGAGAATGATGGAAAAAAATAATATTTACCAAATTAATGATCTCTGTGTATCGCGTGATGTGATTTTTACATTTTAACAAGTATGCAAGTAAAATATTTGTCAGGATACGCAGGTTGACTTTTTTGCCAACGCATGCACTGATCGGCATATTTATTTTAAGGCCAATTAAAATTCACTCGTTGATTGTTTAAGACTGTTTCAAAATTAACCTAAATTTTCAGTCAAAAATATTGAGAGATTTTAGTATTTTTGAAAACTAAAACTTTGGCCAATGTATAGTTGAAATACATATCTCCTTATATATTTATCATACTAAAAAATGTTTGAAAATCGTTAAAGCCGGTTTTTAAAGTAAGCGCTTCATATGTCAAAACTCATCTACATGGTAAATGGCCAACAATCGTTTATGGTTTAATTAAACATTGAAGTATCTAGAACATTGGTTCTCACGTAAAATTTTAGTGTGGCCACATTATAAACGTCAGCAATCTCTTTCGGTCATTGGAAAATGTCTCGTGGCCGCACCAAATGTTTGCTCAAGATGTGATAAAAATAGGAGTATCATTCACTAATAGAAATAAACTTCAATAAAAGACATAATTTTAAATATCAATATTTACTATGAAGCCACTGTGGCCACGCACATGAGAACAGCTGATCTAGAAAGATTTGAGTCACATAATAACATGTAAGGTGGTTTGGAACACAGCATGTGTACTTTTTCTTTACTCAATCCAATATGGTTGCAATCAAGAATTACTTTCAACCGTTAAAATGGTATAAATACAATGAATTTAGTGGATATTTTTAGTAATTTACGTTGGAAATAGGGCTTTCCGTTTATATTTAACAAATGAAGTTATATTTCTAAAAAAAGTCGCAATTTACGGTAGATTTTGTCTCGTCTGCGCCATCATTTACAAATTGATCTCGGAATTATTTTCAGTCATATTTATGTCCAATCTATTGCAATGTGTAAATTATGAGCATATGCTGCAATACAGATTATGTAATTTAGTTTCATAAAAACAGATATTATTAAAACACATTTTCTAAAGCGATGCTAAAATATCAACATAAAAAATATTTTTTTAAATGAAAAAACTTTAACCATAAAAAAAATTATACATAGATAGAAATTATTTGAAAATAGTATCAACGCTACATGTTTCGTTTATTAAATGATATAGATCTGGTTGCATTTACTATATTTTTTTAAAATATATAATAGTAAAAAAAACTTGGTTTCTCACTTGTTCATGTAGTAACTAACATATTGTATTACTTTTCAATTTTAAATGCAAAAATAATCTGATGTTGAAAAATTGAGTTTTTGGAAATATTACAATCTTTTTTCAATTTGATATTATTTTTTAAAAAATCTGGACCAAAAACATGTTTCTTTTTTTGCATTTCACAATGAAAGATTTCAACATCACACAAATTTTAATATATAAAGTTGATGTAAAAGTCTCAAAAGGACATTTCCATCAGTTGTCTAACACTTTACCACCTATTTCTCAACCAATTGATTCCTCTGGAGTAAATTTTTCTGGCTTCGGTGCAAAAAATAAGTCATGGTTATTTTACCAGGGTATAGTCATTGAAAATTATGACGATTAGGACTCGGGGTTCAGACTTTCACATTAAACACACTTATCTTGTAGGCTTAGTAGCATACTGTGGCGCCACTTTTAATTCTAACGATTTGACTTGAAGTTATTAGTTTTTTTCGAGTCCGACTCAAGTTAAAACAGTCTGACTCCACGCCCTGGATTTTACCTGCACTGTTTGTACAATTTTTTGTTTTTAAACAAATTGTTATGACTTAAATAAATGATATAGCAGAAACAGCAAGGTATAGAGATCAACATCACCACATGTTGATGTGCGTTGTATCTGTCAATTAATGAGAAATTCAGACATTGTACTGCGAAACCATCCCCATATGATGCAGATGCCTTACCACAGTTGTAAGTAGCACAAAAGCATCATCAACACTGTAAAACTGTTTGAAAGAAGATATAGTTCCTCAGTTCAAAGAGAATTTTTTTTGTATCAACCTAATCTCTTTCATAGTGAAAGAGGTCAATACGCACAGTGCTTTTTTTCTCATTTAACTCGGTGTAACGGCGTTCCAGCACCTTTTTTCTTGGCATTTGTAACATTTTAAATCAATATTTGCAAAATTTTATTTTCATTTGCTTTGAAAACTTTTTATTTTTTAAGCCAGAAATAGACGATTGAAAATATATTTTCTAGGCCACAAAGTCGCGAAAAAGTAGTAAAAAAAAAATAATTAACTGCATATAAATTACCAAATAAACATCCAACTCTCAATGCGTTTGAAAGAAAAAAAAAGAGGTTAAGAAACTAACGGGCAGTTCTCATAAAAAATCTTCTGTTAAAATACCTCTAATTGTAAACCATATGCTTAACATTGGGAACGGACATGGATTAGAAATAAATCTGAAGTGTGTTCCGGCAACTTTTTTTTTTCAAAAAAAAGCACTGATCATGCATAATAGAAAACAAAATGAATAATAATTAAAACAAAAAGAAAAAGCTTAAACAAGTATGGCATGTTAAATATACATGATTACCGTCATTAAATATCACATTAAATTCAGGATTCATATTACAGGAACTGTTGTGGGCATCCACACAAGACAAAATATTTTCTTTCACTCTATGTAGATCGAGGTCTGTTGTCACATTCAGCCCACACTGACACGCTATCGCAAGATCTGAAGATGAGTTTCTTTTAACTTCCAACGAATTCTTCTGACACAAAGGGCATATAATCTGATTCAGCTCATCCAGCATCTCGGCTAATCTATCTTCGTCTTCAAAAATATTATCATACATTCCTAATAGCCTGAAATAAAAACGCATGAAACATAAATATGGTAGATTTATATCTATTATATGTATCACCAAGTTGTAAAACCAGCTCTGGCTGATTTTTGAAGAAAATGATTTATGAATACAGTTCAGTAGTTTCGTCAAAAAATCATGGTTGGTCGCAAAACCTGCTCAGCACGAAATCATCGATATTCAAAACCCGTGGGTAAGTCGATTTCTAAATAAACACCTCAATAAGTGTACTTATGTTTAGTGAGAAAGGTCGTGATTATTTGGCAGTTTTTATTAATGTATTAAGCATGGATATTTCTTTAGTAAGTGTGACAGCATCTCAACCAGGAGAATTAAGGTTTGGTTAAGCTGGTTAAGTTTCCGATTCCATCCCCGCATTTATCAAAGAGAATTAATAGTAACAGCAGCAAAAAAAAGACTATTAACTCGACACGATCTCGCTAACTTATTTTATTTAAAGAATCAACAATTTTTTAATAAATAGAAACATTAGACTTCTCACCAAAGTAGTTCTGCATCTTCTGGATCATCTTGTGATGCTGATATGTTGACATTGGTAAGTGGAACTTTGTCTACTGAATCAGGACAGCGGATTGATATTAAGTCTTCCTTTATGATATTAGTTATAGTGTCATATATCTCATCTTCTTCACTTATGTTCCGCAGTTTGTCAATAAAGCCTTCCCTGTTTGCCTTCCATCTCTCCTTACATTTCTAAAATAAACATTTAAAATTATGTGCAAGTCTCAATCACCGAGTGAATTTATTATTACAGTCAGGGCCGGCGCCACCATACAGGCGAAATAGGCAACCGCCTTGGGCGTAAACCATAAGACGGCGCATAAATGGAGGAGTAAAATATTTTTTTATACTTTAATAATATTTAATATCTATTCAAGCAGTAGCTCAAAAACTTAAAAAATCTTTGCTATCAAAAATAGTACTGCTACTTATAGCACAACAAAATATTGAGCGAGAGCTAAAAAAAAAGATGCCAAGATGGCGCACCTAGGTTGTGTTAAAAGCCCCACAGCACACTTCAATGTCTTATATAAAAGACAAATGTCATTGTATTATCGTAAAACAAAAAACATTCATAAGAGTGACCCTTTTTCAATAGAATAAACTCAAATAAAAAAATTCTATAATAACTAAGTCTTCAAAATATTAATTGAAAGTTTTCAATTTTTGTGTGTTGGCGTGCATTTTTTACAGAAGAGATAATCAGTCGGCGCGACTTTTAAAGTCAGAGATTTGTACATTTACTAAAGGAATGAATGAAATATATGAATATGCGGACCATTGTACATGATTTGGAAATAATAGAGTACCTATCTTTTTTTCATTTGCAATATTTGAGAATTGCAAATTTTATTACTATAATAAAACAAAAATTTCTTTGTCGGTTAAATAAAAGCAATCGACTCAGCCCGTTACAATTTATTCTCATATCTATTCATAAAATTTGAAAGATGTTTGAAAGCATCGTAAAACAAAATATCTTTTGTCACGTCTTTGGGTCCGCTGAAGGCCATTAAAAAAAGTGCACCATTTATTCCACTCTTGTTTGAGTGCGCACCGAAACAAAAGCTACCCCTGTAATGCCCATAAAGTAAAAATTACCCGTCTTCAATTTACTATTAGCATAATAGAATTAATTGGAAATGAATGGATGGACTATAAATCCGGCAGTCGAAAATCGTCGAGCTTCTGTTAGCTTTATAATACTGCCCGGCAGGAACGAAAAACAATGCTGCGTGTGCAGCACAAACCAGAAAAGAAGGCGATCACATACAATCTGTAAGAAATGTAAAAAAGGATTGCATCCTGAATGCTTTCCTAAACATAAATGCTAAATGCTGATTTTCGGGTAAATATCTAGGATCCGTTTTTTAACATTTTGTAAAAAACCTTATTGGGAATTAAAATATATCTTTTGTTTACAGATACGTGTGTTGCAAAGGCAAAAGAAGATCGAAGTTTTCATTTTTTGGTGTGTTATTTGGGGCTGTAGTAATGTTTTGAAATACGATTTTTTTCTTTTCTATGCTTTTTATAATTATATAAATATATTTTAATGTTCTTAAATAATGTAATATGGACTTCTTAGTGTTGTGAAAATATACCTTAGTATGTAATGATTATGACTGTATTTTTTGTATTTCTATGTTTTTTTAAAAATTATAAGTAATTAGTATTTTTTTCGCGCAAAACAGTGTGGGGCTTTTCGCATATACCACCCGAAAATGCTTGGGGCCAAGAGGGTTAAACTAACATTTTGCTCAGCTATATATACTGGCTCCGAAGAGATACACACTGCATCATGTTATTCACTCTTACATCCTAATTCAAATTACAATTACAATATTGCACTTATTAAATGTGACAAATATTTTCAATAAGATTATAGCTTAAATTTGTTGAAGTCCTAATATTTTTTTTCATAGTCCTTCATTGCATTATTCCCGCACCAGAAAATCACAGTTGGTATAAACTTGCTGATGCTTCTCAATGTACGATGCAACAGTTTCCCATGCTTTCAATATTTCTCTTATTGCGCCAGAAGATTATTGTTCTGCTACTTCCTCCTACTCCACTAACAAACTCTCCTCCATAACTTCTTGCTGTAAAAAACAATGCGATTCCATAAGCTCTTCGGTGGTCAGTTCTTGACTGTGCTCTTCCACAAGCTCATCAATACCGTTGTTATCCACCTCCAGTCTCATGGTATTGCCCAAAGATACAATCTCGTTGACTGTAGACTCCACAGGTACTGTTTCAATCCCCTCAAAATCACATTCGACAACGCTCTCTGGCCAAAGCTTCTTCTAAGCAGAAGTGAGGGTCCTCTTGGTAACCCGTTCGCACGCCTTTTCAATCACCTTGAGGCAAGCAACGATGTGAAAGTGACCTTTCCAAAACTCTGCATCACTAGTGATGCAAAATGTCGCTCGTTTAAGGAGCATTTTTTCAGAATCTGTTTTGTTCGTTATGCGAATTACTCGTTATGAGAGGTTCCACTGTATTATAATAAGCTGTTAGAACAAAGCAGGTGATAGTATAAATGCCCTGACGAGTACGCTAAGAAGATAGATCCTTTTGAATGCTATGCCCAAATTAACGTTCACATTCTCAAATCAAATTGACATTTAAATGAATATGGTAACATATTAAATAATGTGTTAAAATAAAAGCAAAATGCATCTATATAAATATTTTGTACATTTTTTTTCAGTAGATACCTACATACATACTTCTAAATTTAGTTGATTGTCTTGGATTCAACTCTTTTAGGCAAATAAGTTAAAAAAATTAATTCATCACAGCAAACATTATTAAAAAAAAAATCCGTGTAACAAGCATGGATATTGTAAACATTTATTTCAAACTAACCAACCTACCTTTCTTATGACGTCTTTTATAGTTGGTGAGCCATTTTTGAAACGGCGGACTGATTCTCTAGCTCTCATCTTAATTGCTGCTTGAGACATATTGGTACGATTTTTCTAAAAAGTAGAGCAAGTCACAATGATATAGCAAGACATCATACTTAATCGAGTAACAACAATGTACATCATACAGTTGGCCAATGGGAAAAGTCTGATAACATAGTCTTACGTATCATGACAGATCAATTCAAGGCAACAACAGGAAGGTCATGATTAGAACTTCTCTGACAAAACAGGTAAATAAATTGAATACATTTTTTTCCATCCAAATTTTCATAATATTCCATTTATAATTTTTTCAGCCTACCTGACGAAGTGACACTCCTACAGCTGTTTCCCGCTATTTGGTTAATGTCGAAAAATAGTGGGGTGAACAATGCGCACTCGTTACATTAGTTATCGTTACAAGAAATGAACTTTGTACGTAGTTTTTTGACATAGTTTTCAAATACAACTTTTTCAACCTTGCTTCGATTGAAAACTCGGAAGAAAGAGGAGCACATTTATAACTCTTAATAGAAAGAAGCTACGGTGTGAATTTGACTATTTTATAAAATCTGGGTCCACATAAAAAAAATATCAACGGGCTACAAACAAATTTTATTTTTGTAACAAATTTGCCAAATTTTGTTACAAAAATAAAATTTATGTAAGAAATGACGACTTCGAGATGTAAATTCTCAGCTGTCGATGGAGGAGTGTGAGTATACATATTTTGGCAATAATGTCAATAACAAATATGTACATACTTTTATTTCACACGTAAGTACAGGCAAAAAAATCCCTTGTCAGTTACTTGTTTGTCTTTTGTTGTGCCGTTGGAGCTATAATACGCCATTCAATTTGTTTTGGCATTTTTAAATTATGGGTGCCTTTGGAATTCCAAATCTCTAATGTATAAAAGTAAACAAGACAGGCAATTTGCTTATTTTTTTTTAAACCATGTCCGCTCCCAATGTGGGGCATATGGACTCCTAATGGAGTTTATCTCAACAGAAGTGTTTCTACGAGAACTGTTTGTTACTCAGTTGCTCAACCTCTCTTTTTCCAAAGAGAGTAGGGATAGAAGGATAGGGCTAGGACAGGATTAGTGGTAAGCTAGTCGCTCTCGATACGCCCTGTTCATAGGATAGGATGAGTGAAAGGGGGGAATTCAAGACATCACATACACCCATGCCTTTGAACAGAAATTCATAAATCGTTTGAAAAATCAATTTATAAAAACTGTCCGTACCGGGATTTGAACCCGGGCCCTCCGTAGCCGAAGCCAACAACGTTGACCACTCGACCACACAGGCGGCATTTGCTTATACCGACTTGTAAAGTACAATGAACATTACTAACGCATTCGACGCGTGGCGCTGTATTTATCTTGACACGTTGCTACTAATGCATTGTGTGTAGACACTTTTCAATTCATTAATAAAAACAATAATCCTTTGTACTTCATTCCACTTTATTTAATATGTCAACTGATCAGTTGACAATGCTCGCAATGAGCGAAACCGGTCCTGACATATTAAATAAAGTGGAATGAAGTACAAAGGATTATTGTTTTTATTAATATAATGCCTTTCCACCAAGTATTGACAGTGAACACCCTAAAACTTTTCAATTCGTTTAAACAACAATATTTATTCAATATACTAATCTATTTGGCTAGTGGAAACAAGTCTTATAAGATATGAACTAAAAGAGTAAAAGTGATCGGTACTTAGTGTACATAAGTACAAAGATATCATTTTAGGAACACATTTTTAAATCAAGAATGTTTATAACTACTAAAATATGTTTTAAGCATTTACGAACTGGCTTTTAAGGTGTTTTTTGAAAATATTTTGTTGTAATTTAGTAAAATTTTGATAAACCATTATTATAATATAAGCATAATATTATGTATCATGCTTTTAGGCCCACAGCTTTATGATGTATTTATTCTGGATAGCTTATATTGAGACTAAAATTGTCAATTTATTGATAAATATGCTTCAAAGGTCATTTTTTATAAAGAAATATATAATAACAACCATTTTAAATTTGTTTGGTGGCATGACTACATTTTTTTAATAATTCTCTTTGCATAAATTAATATAATGTTCACTTGACACAGAGTAAATATGAAAATAATCTGTTTTGTCTATGATGTTTTTCGTTTTGATTTGTTGGCTAACTCTAGTATCCATGCTTCTCCAATCTTATTAAAGCTCAGTTCATAACCATACAAGCCCACCTGCCTCTGTCTTGTATTGTATATCCAATGCGATTGTTTGAAAACTTGTGTATTTCTGTATTCACCAAGTGATTATCAGCGTTAGAAGGAGTTACTTTCGACAAATGTAAGAGATAATTCTCATGTCATCAGTTATGGCAGGTGTTTTTGATTTGGAGTTGCAAGATGTCGACACAGTGACCCTAGATGATTCAGAAGATGATGTGATTGAATTCGACGAGGTAAGATAGTGTCGAAAGTGTTTTGAATATCAACAACGCAGTTAATAATCTTCAATGTGCATTTTTCATTTTTTTTCTATTCACTATCAAATATATTTTTATATGATATCAAAGATCACCTTGGTGTTGTTTTGGTTGTGTCATAAGGAATTTCCTCTTCGTATTTTGAAACGACGCATTGATATTGTGAAGTTTACGTTGATGATTTTGAAACTGCTTTCGCAGCATATTGTTAACGGCTCGTGTTTTTCAGGTTGATTACGATCGAGAACTACGCGATAATACAATAATCAAGTAAGCATTATTTTTTTTTTAACATTGTGACATTTATATATTTTTTTTTTGTTTTTTTTTTTAATAATTCAATTTATTTTGCTAGTGTGGAAGGATCTGAAATAATTCAATTGTCGGAAGAGAATGTGAACCCCGGAAAGACCTGCCTGGGACCCTCGGACTTTGAGCTAAGGAAGGTCTTGGGTAAAGGAGGTTATGGAAAAGTCTTTCAAGTGAGAAAAACTACTGGTACTGATGCCGGGGCTCATTTTGCTATGAAAGTTTTACGAAAAGCTTCTATAGTTAGCAACCACAAGGATACAGCTCACACTAGAGCAGAAAGAAATATTTTAGAAGCCGTTAAGGTATGTTTGTTTTTTTTTTGGTGTAGAGTAAAAGTTATGTTTGATAGGTTTTTGTATAAATTATTTATCTATAATTTCATAGGGAATGATTTATAATATGTAAATAAGTCAATTCCTTGATACATTTTTTCACCTTACTGGTAGAAATTTTTGGGTAACAAATTGACAAGCTTTTAGGATAACCAATAAAAAAATGCACACCTAGTTATTTCAGACAGAGTTGATATCCAAAAATGTCATTGTGCTTATACTCCTTTTTTCTTATTTACCAGCCACTGCCAGTACGGTGACACTATTATAATAATGTATCGGTACGCAATAGGAAAGAGTTTTATGCCTTTGTGGAGAAGGGCACACGTCTGCATCCAAATGTTATGTTGCCTTTTATTTATTGAATTATCACTATTTCTTCATAGATGTATATTACACCTATTTATCTGCGAAAACATTAGAAAGGCTAATATTTGGGAACAAATCTTGTCCAATAAATATTCAGCGTAAAAATCAATCTTATGCTGTTCTTGTTCCGGAATCAATGTCAATTGGCAATCACATGTCCACAAATGAAATCGTAAAAAGATATTCCTGAGTTTGAAGTTAAAACTTTTTATTCGAAATAAAATATAATAAAAATAGTTTATTTAAAGTTTCTCATGGTAAAAATCAACAAAACCGTGTATCCTCAATTATTAGACGGATGCTTTTCCTTTTTGATTTCTTAAATTCAAGATAAGCCTTGTAATCGATGACGTGTTAGTCGAAAAATTCTTCCAGATTGAAGAATAACATAAAAAATATTTTACAATATAATATGAATTGGAATGTGTGTTGAATGGATGAAAATATTGGTATATAATACACTATAATAATGGTAAATAGAAGATGGTATATAATACATGTTAAGTGTAAAACAGTTATGGAACCAGTAGAAAGAACGACGTTAAATAAGTCGATTTTACATTGCGAAATCTCATTTTTTAAATGGTTATCAGTAATTAATTTGAGACATAACCCCTTTTTCGTTTCTCACACAGATATTATTAATTGGTCTGGAATATTGATGAAATCTGGCATTTCCAGATGTTTAAGTATTAAGTTGTCAGACATGCACTGCACTTCAATTTATAGAGCATTCAAAACTTTATTCTTATTGTCTCTATATTAAAAACAAAGCCATCATAATTAAACACAATAAATTGGCAGCAGCATGCCTATAAATAATGTGATTTATTACCATAAACGTACACATTATGTCAATAACTTCCAATATGTCTATCCATTAGAAGTTTATCACATCTCACTGATCAAAATATACGTGTATATTGTTTTTGCCGAATCAAGCATTTAGGTATGTCTACGCTGAAGAAAATTTAAATAACAACTCGCATTTAATTGTTAAAAAATTAATAAAAAAATATAAGCCTGAAAGTTATGTTAATTTAAAAACCACTAAATAAATACTTTTGATTTCAGCATCCTTTCATAGTTGAATTAGTATACGCTTTTCAAACAGGAGAAAAACTTTATCTGATATTAGAATATTTAAGCGGTGGCGAATTATTTATGCATTTAGAACGAGAAGGAATATTCTTAGAAGACACGGCATGGTAATTACTCCTAATTATGCATCGATTTAATATATTGGTAAAGGGGTATGTGACTGAAATTATTTTGTAAATTAAACTAAAAATTATATTGACATTCTATTTTCTCAGTTTAAAAAAAAAATTCAGTCAAAAACCCTAGCCTTGTATCGAATTTCAATGATATTTTCTGTTTCTAGTTTTTACCTGTCTGAAATCATTCTCGCTCTGGAACATCTTCATAGTCTGGGTATTATATATAGGGATCTGAAACCTGAAAATGTACTCTTAGATGCACAGGGCCATGTGAAGCTTACCGACTTTGGACTGTGCAAAGAACATATACAGGCTGGAATAGTTACTCACACATTCTGTGGAACAATAGAATATATGTAAGCAAATCACATCTTAAACACTATAAAAATGTATCTACGGATGGAAATTTTATTGATGATATTTTTTGATGGTTTACTAGCTATCTTTTTGTATTAGCGAAGTCTCTGTTTTGAATAACATCATTCATTGTCTTTTGTAGGGCTCCTGAAATATTGACCCGCTGTGGACACGGGAAAGCCGTCGATTGGTGGAGTCTCGGAGCCCTTATGTATGACATGTTAACAGGACAGGTATAAATTTCTCTTTTCACTATTTATTGCCAGCGTAACTTGCGACTTCAACAAAGCCTGCTTGAAAGTCGATTATGTCTTTACTGTATTTCTAAATAATATTAACTATATCACCCAATATTTGTTAAGATTTTTTTTATCTAACGAAGCATTGTAATTTTTTTAGCCTCCGTTTACCGGCAATAATCGTAAGAAAATAATAGAAAAAATTTTAACGGCTAAGTTAAATCTTCCCGTTTACCTGACTCCTGACGCTCAAGATCTCATACGCCGGCTTATGAGGAGACAAGTTAAACATAGACTCGGAGGAGGGCTCGATGATGCTGAACCGATTCGAGGCCATTCATTCTTCAAACAAGTTTGCTGGTCAGACGTATTCGCAAGAAAACTTAAACCTCCAATAGAACCAAAACTGGTATGCCTTCGTTCAATATCTATTTTAATAAGCCTTTTTGCTGAAACTTTTGTCAGATTATTAAATATTCAACATATACATACACACAATCAATTGTAAATTTTAATATTTCAGACGAGTGAAGACGATGTATCTCAATTCGACACAAGATTTACCAAGCAAACTCCAATTGATTCTCCAGATGAATCATTGCTGAGCATGAGTGAAAATTTGATATTCAAGGTAAATTGAAAGAGGAAACTTCTTTATGTAAATAAAATGACATCATGCGATCCATAGCGCATCGCTATTGGTTGAAATAATTAATTCTTTTTACATCTATTATATGTTCATCTGCAGCTCAGTCTGCTATTCATTGGATGCGAACCAGTCACTATTCAAAATTTATTTTAGGCATCCATCCATGCCTGAAGGGTTGATATAAAGAAATTGAATTGAAGAAAAATTTAAGCAATAATAAACATTGTTTTTTCAGGGTTTCACATATGTAGCGCCATCTGTACTAGAAGAAATGCACCAACCGCGGATTGTGAATGCCAAATCGCCTAGAAGACCTTTCGCCACTGCCAATCATCACCTCGGCAAGAGCCCACTGCATTTCCCGTCGCCGCGTTTGGCGCCCGGCTTCTCTCACCACACTCAGATACCTGAACACAATATACCGCATGCAGCCCAACATCACCATCTGCATGCCCACAACACCCAAGCACACGGCCACGCACACTCCAATGTGCATCCCCATCCACACCCGTATCAACATCACACCCCTTCGCAGCCGCAACCTACGCAGCGCGGACACACTGACGAAATGATGGATATCCAAGGTGGATCTTTACTATAGTGAGTTCATTATGTCTTCTATCTGATAGTGCATACATATTATTCTATCTTAGCTTCCGCCAGAGGTATGCGTGGACCCCGTGTTGGCAAGTGGGCCTCTATCTGACACTTGGGCTGAATACAAACATGTCAAGAATTTAAATTTCAACTGGAAGCATACAGTAATACTAGTCACAAAAAGTCAATAACTTAAATAATTTATTTCACACTGGTTACAAATATCATTGAAATGATGGAAGCAATGAATATTGTTTGGTAAGTATGGCTTCATAAATATTTTTTGGGAATGTTAAATTGATAAATCCATAAAATTGTGTAAGCTAATTTAAACTTAATCTGATACAATTTTGTCATTATTTACGAAAAACCAATATTTATAATGTATTATTTCTTCATAAAGTGTAATTATTATTCAGTGTCTCCGCAGTTTCTTATGCTAGAAAATTCATTTAACCCTCCAAGGACGAGCGTCACCATATGGTCACACAAAACACCGTTGTCTATTGATCCCACTATTCATACTTTTTCTACCTGAATATCGTTGCTTTTGCTCATATTTGGTTAAGAAGGGTACGGACTACAGTAAGTCATCAGCCGTAGGAACAGGAACGGTCTCCAAAAGCACATGTGATTTTTTGAATTTCCGGTTTTTTTAATTTACTTTTTGAAACTGTTAGATATTTTTTTATAAAAACATAAAATTATTTACAGTTATTTTTCTAATATATTTGTTTTGAAATTATGTTGATCTAAAGAGGTCAAATTGTAAATATTTTAAAAAAAATCACGTTTAGCTATATTTCAACCCCGAATGTTTGCAAGCCCATACGGTCACTTTTGTCCTTACTACTGTCCGTACTCAATATTACACGGTAATAAAAGGATGAGCATGACCATATAGTCATGCGGGGTTTCTATACAACGACTTTGCGTTTTTTTTTTTTTTTAAATTTTGGATAGGAATAAAAGTTATCCGTGACTTAGAAAATATTTTTTTTATCGGAAAAAAGCTCTCGTCTCTGGAGGGTTAAAATAAACAAACTTTTTTTCGAGTTAACAAAAATAATTCTGTGCTTTGGTTCTGGTAACAAGTGTGGTATCAATACTCGGACCCAGGCCTAAAGATTTCGGGCTCAGACTAGGTAATTTTATTAATTTTGGCTTGTGCAGAACATTACCTACTGTCTATCAGTAACCATTCCCCTCTGTCTATACTATAGGTACATGCTATTATAAAAATAGTTTTTATTATCTTAATACTTTTAAAGAGTTGCAGGCTATCAGGTTTTTGTACTTCTGTAATTTCTTCTTTTGAGGTTCAGTGGCTATTTATCGCTGTTGAATTCATTTATCATTGCCGGTTGCCTTATATCAATGAACATTGTTACATAGAGATTAACATGAAGCAATCAACCGTTTATCAAGTTGTGTAATATTGGTTTGATTTAGTGTTCAAACAGTTACATACTCCTTTTCTAACCCCATCCTCATATAATTTATCTGCCCTTCAAACAGTTTAGCATTTGATTTAGCAGATAGCAGTTTATTTGAAACCACTTGTCTGATAAGTTATGTTGAAATGGTTCATTAGAATTCCTTATGGTCCACAATTATTGTGGACGGAATTAAAAAACTAAGACAATTTATTGACTTTCCTGTTTTCATGTTAGTCATTAATAAAACCTGAAAATCGTTGATCATCTCAAATAATATTAATAATTCATCTAATCTTCTTTTATACGTTTTATGAAACTAAATATTGAAATTACTTAACTTATTTATTTTAATTTGTAATCTAATAAATTGACACCAAACTATCAATAATGGCTTATCAAATATCTTGATGGGAAATGGATTTTCTGATTAATAAGAAGTCTACATGTTTTTATTAATATCTTTATTTTGTCAATAGAAAGTTTGATGGATGTTATATTTTATGTGGTATTTTGTTATCTGAAGCAAATCAATAACACATAGATATCATGTATAATTGATACTGTGAGATAAAGTGTTATTATTTGGCCAATTCATGTGTTTTTATAAGTCGTCTGTTTTACTTGCTAATTATTGATGGATTAGAGGTCAGTGTTCTGAAATTGTAAATAATCTGTTTATTCAATATAAATGATATTCATTGAAATTAAATTTGTTTTTAACGGATGTTTATTTCATTCCATTTCTCATCTTGTTTTAGGCCTCGGTTAAAATGCAGCCGGAAAACAAAAACAGGGGAAAGAACATCGACTGTTATGACACTGTTTCAACAAATATGCTGAGAGTCAAAGAGTATCTCTGGTCCACATGATGAAACATGAAATAATTTTTTTTACAAGAATATATATATATATATAATACATATATACAGACTGCCAGATGTGTTCAAATGAAATAATATATTCACACAACAAGTAGAATCCTTACAAATCCAATATAACTTCATTGTAGTGTTCAGATCCCTTTTGTATATATTGAAAACTTGGAATACTTTCGTGCAATATTACTCATCTGCCTAGTACAATAATACATTTCACGGGACGCATTTGGAAAATACCTTTTACATAATATATATATATATTAATATTGTAGAAAGTTTTTTTTATAAAATTTAATGTGTATATTAGAATAATGTAAATAGTATAATACTATAAAGTAATAACATTAGTTTGCAAGTTGCATTCAATGCCTTCAATATATATTATTTTTGGTATTTCAAAAGTCAATGAATGTTAATTTGCACAATGAAAGGCTTCAAGGAAGACCGTATAACTCTGTTTTAACTTTAAAATATTACTTAAATAATGATTGACTCGAGTGTAACTAAATTGCTATGGGTTTCAAATATTCTTAACTGAGTAAATTTGTATCATATTATAAAACATTATTAACATCTGAAATCGTAGTCGCATTTGACGGAAGAAGATTTCAATTTGATCTTCCATTGGACATTCATAGGAAACAATGTAGATTCTTAGATTCTTAATGTGTCTTCCATACGGAAGTATTTATTTTATTCCTTCTAACTAAAAGGAAATTGTAATCTAAATCAAAAATAAAGTGACTGATTTGACTGATAAAATATACGTTTGCAAACTTAGAATACCACTTCATTCATTTGATGTGCATTTCCCACATGTATTTATAGTATTTCGCATCAGAATCTCATTCTCATATTTTAATGAATGTTCCAATTCTTTCCACAGTTTTTGCTGTGTTTTTTAAATTTGCAAAATAGATTTTGCGTAACATGTTCTTACGAGCCTTTTTAAGAACACAGTTTACTGATACTATTGACACATTTTTTATAAAGCAAAAATATTGAAGCAATAACTCAGAGATACTTCCTTACGATTGTAAAGATTTCATTGTCCAAGACATTTATCATTTATACCGTGATATCCTTTTTAGTGGCATATGATGGCCAAACACAACATATTCCCGGGATCAAATTACATGAAAGTTATAAATTAGTAGTTTATTGTTATTATTGCATCTCTTGTCAAAGATACTTGCTATGATATTACCTTTAATGACAAATAACTGCACGATGAAACTCATCTGCAGCCATGATATTAAATTAATCAACTCTTCTATTTTTGGTCATATCTGGTGTTTAGTATATATACAATGTGTTTTGATAGCAAAAATCTTTGTCCTCCATGCCAACAATGGGGTAATGAATAGTGTTTTTGCACTCAGTTGATTCCAAGATTTTGTTGTTGCTTATTTTGCAGACTAACTGCAGTAAATCCAAAGAATCTGCTGTGTACTTATAAGATACGTCAGCGGTGATAAATCAATAACGAAATCACCATCCATGTTATCCTAAATGTCAGGAGAAATGATATTTCTTTTATAGATAAAATTGTTTTTCGCAGAAGCGATTAGATATCAAATGTAACTGCTGTCAGATACAGAAATAATATCTTGAAAGTGAACAGGTAAATCCTGCTAGCTCTTGATAATGTTTAAAATTTGTTTAACAAAGTAAGCAACATACCTTTAAAAGTTCACATAGATTACTTGTGGCAAACTGCTACCCTTTTTCAGCTAAAAATTGAACAGTGTGGCATTGCAATGTATATTTTCAGTATTTGTCACATGGTTTGTGTAACCGTATTATTCTCTGTACATTCATACATACCCAGTAAGCGGAGGGTGTAAGAATAATTTCTGACATTTAGTTTATTTCTACAATATTTACTATTACTATTCTATTTTTTATTAAAATATTTTATTTTTTAAAATATTGTCACTTTGAGTGAGTTATTAATCAGATCTTTCCATTCTCACTTTTTCTTTTTCAAATTATTTATTTTGACTGTATTTACCGAGGGAATGTATTTTTAAACCCCCTACCGTGATCATGATAAAAATTTAAATGATAAATTAAATTTCAAAATTCCCTTACACAAATCACGTTAGTTACAAATGATAGAAGAAAAATGTATTTTTATGATAACTTTATGTTTGCATTACTATAATTAACAGTCATTGATAGACATAATATTTAATGTAAGTCTTTCCTTTGATGCATAGCAAATTCCCCAGGAAGATGTAAGAAATATTATTATGATAATAAAAGTCGGAGACTCTCGTATTTCAAATAATGTCTCAGGGTAATCGTGAATTATATTGAAACCGTTGTTATCCAATCACTTATTCCTATTGTATATACTAAAAGTATCACTAGGATTTATAAACACTTAGGATTTTGTATTCTTTCTGTTTTTTTTTTAAATTATTTTTTACTATCAAATTTGAATCAAGAAATTCCATGCATATCTTCATTACTTACCTATCACCCAATTAAGTAAATTTTTACATAATATTGAAAATTACTATTGGAATTAATTCCTTTCCTTACCTTCAATTTTTACAATCCAGATTGATATTTTTTAAAAATTCACCTGCATATTTCATTTAAGATTTCTGCTGAATTTATTCACTTTTAAGGTGTTCACTTTCAATATATGGTGGGAAGGTTTTATATTCATCAAATAAAACCCATTTGTACTAATTCCCTTTCGTAATATCTACTGATGATCTTCTATCAGTTGATAATGTTCATCACTACTGATCATATAAAATATAAATGAAAACAGTATCAGTAATGCATCTTTAAAATTTGATTGTTGAAATTGTGGACGGTTTCAATCGAAGATGTTAGTTAATTTCTATGAGAATTGTTGGTAAAAAAACCATTTGAAGTTATTTTGTATGAAGTGTCGGAAACAAAATCTGGTTGTACTGTATTGTACTTGTATCGCAATCCTAGAGGTTTTTACAAATACCATTTGTAGCGATATGTTGAAACTAGTCTGTCCTTATATCCAGGTTTTTTTGGTTAGCGTCAATAAACACATAGGATTATAACACATAAAAAAGTACACTGATGAAAGTCAAGTTATTTAAATACACATTATCAATAAAATTTGCTTTCTTTATAAGTGGAACTGAAGAAGCTATGCTTCATGGAATGTAGACGCCACACTTGAAACAATCCTGCATATAATACTTGAATACATAACTCATCCTTAAAATTTCTATGAATAGGAGAAAAATTGGTTTTAAGTGTACAACACAATGTATATTTTTTTCACTGGGATTTCTTCGGTGCAAATATTTTCATTTCATGTTATTGACGAATGATAATAACGAGTGTTTTAAGATTATTTTACATTTATCTATGAGTTCTCTTAATTTGAATAAGCCTACAAATAAATTAGTAATTTTTTTTAAGGTATGCTTCTTTCGAATTATTCGACATATTCTAATTTAAGATATTTTTCTTAAGAAAAATGTTACCATAGCAATATTATAATTTTTTGAACTCTACGTTAATATTTAGTATTCATTCAGTTGTGAGTTTAGTGTTAATTATGCAATTTATCAAAGGCAGTAGGTTGAACTATCATAATTTAACTTTTTTCTACAAAAAGAATGCATTTTGGCATCATTTTAAATACTTGAAAATTGAATACGCCTTTGTCATTTAAATATTAAAATTTTTAAATATGGTGAACGGCCCAAATATAGCACCAATAAAAGTTACCGACATTTTACAACATAATTTGTAAGCATTTAATTAAAAAATACAATTTGACACTGAAAATTTTTGCCAATTATATAAAATCGATAACTTTAAATGCAAGACTGACGCATTAAAGTTTTAAAACACTATTTAAATAATTTTAATGAAGTGTCCGTATTTATTTATTTAACTTAATTAGATGTTTATTTTTTAAAGAAAATGTTGTGGATTTATTATTATTTTCCTGATTTAAGAAAATACTTCACATTAAATTGATTTAAAATCGACAGATATGTATTATGTATAGTAAAGCAAAATTATTAATCAAATGCTGAATACAGGCTTCCAGGTAGTTCTTTTTTGGAATTGTCCATTTTTTAACGAGCACAATGTGTTGCCTTTAATCAGATACTACCATGAATATTGTTAAGCTGTAAAAATAGATTTAATGTGTTTTGATATTAATAACAGTTGTATAATCAAAGAAGCTCATTTATATAAAGAATTGTGCTCAACTATGTGTCTTATTTGATTCCTTTAAAATCTGGTCGGTCAAATTATGTGTACATAACTCTAAAAGTGGGTATAGGCATGAGACCGCCACATGTTACCTCTTAGATTCCCACCAAACCTTTGCTTCGTCCCAAGTCAGCCCAACGCCACGTAAATCACATAGATAAGTTATCAACAGTGCTTTTTTAAAAAAAATGATCCTGGAACTCGCTTCTAGTCAAGATTTTTACTGAAGACTTTGTTTCTAATCCATATTTGTTCCCAATGGGGAGCATTTGGCTTCTTGATGGAGGTATCTAATCAAGTTTTTTTTGTGATAACTGCTTGCTACTCACTTGCTCAAACTCGTTTTTAGGAGAGTAAGGATAAAAGGATATAGTGAGGAAAAAACTAGTGGTTAACTAATCGCTTTCGCTTTGTCCTGTTAATTTTAGGATTGGAAGGATGGGGAGGGGATTTTTAAGATATCAAAAAAGCCCATGCCTTCAAACAGAAATCAATTAAAAAAATACTTTTCGTAATGGTACTCGAACCTGTGAGATATTTCACGGAAGCCTTGTCTGACTCTGAGAAACCACCAACTAACGTAGGAACAAAGGATCGGAAAGTATCAAAGGTGTTTTGGCGATTTTAATGAACAAAAGTGACAAAACTAATCTGAGTGACACAAAAAGCAGACTATATGAAGAATTAGACTTCTGGATCTGGTATGTCTATGGACCTGTTTTTTTGTATTATAAGAAAAACGGGCAATGGTTCCCAAGAAAAAAATCAAAAAGTTTCTTAACCAAATTTTGGGAGAAACGTTAAAAATACCTTGAAAAAAGGTTAAGGAATGCAATTCCACTGCTTTATATGACAAAAAAGGCCCCGGTTATTAGTTGCTATAGAGGGCGATGAAATCAAAATGATTTTGCATTTAACAAAGTGTTGGTTAGTCTTCTATCTTTCCTCGGAATTCTCAATAAAGACACCACCATACACCTAGTGTTCGCTGCAAGCATCTGTTTTCGATGTTCAGTGCATAGTTCCTCTGATCCATGACACATAGCTGTGAAGCAGGATCATCAAAATGTACATGTCTTGAATTTGAGTCAGACAAGTGAAAGTGTTAGTCTCAGACTATTCACATTGAATTGGGATTGCTCCAGCTGTTTTTGGTTGCGTAGTGAGCTTTTTATGTGGATTGCAATCCTCCAAGATATTTACCCTCAGGCACTTAAATAATATACTTTTGATGCTCTAGCCTGCACTTATCAATAGGATAATCTAGTTCTGCACAGGTACCATTGCAGACCGCGATGATTTAAATAGCATTGATTTTTAGACAAATTTGAAAGATGTCAATGAATAAAATCAGTGGAATTCTTTGTGACATGGATTCATGATGGATGCATCTTCGCCGATATAGTGAATATCGGTTTGATAAGAAGAATGGTATATTCATGTAAGTATAACATGCAAGATGAAATTTTATCAATGAAAAAATCATTTGCCAAAACTTGTTATTATGGCTAATAAAATTAATTACTTATGATTATCATGTTTTTATGAACTAAGGTACACAAATTAAAATTTTGGATTCAAACGTCATATTTGAAGGCCAATCAAGCCAAAGATTTCCTGCCTCTAACCATTGGCGGATCCAGGGGGGAGGCCATGAAGACCATGGACTCCCTTGAAAAGAATTTATTTTCCATTTTTTTTGATTTATTAAAACTTTATTGTGAAATGGGCTCTTTAATTGTTTAGTTTACTATATTTTATAGAATACATACTTAATTATGTATTGATTATTTTTATATAGATACATGATTTTTAAATCATCTATTTTTTATATCATATTTATTTTCAAATTGAGTGGCCCCCTCTTGGGACAATTTCTGGATTCGCCACTGCCTCTTACTATGTAGTGAATAAGGTACGGAAAAGTGCATCAAAAAATATGCAATCTTAAATAATAAGGAAAAAATACTTTATTTATTTTGACACCTTCACTGCCTCAGATTATAAGTTCTTTTTTTTTAAAGTAAATTGCATAACAATTTATCAAATTGTAGCGTTGATCGGCAACTGGTTTATTTTTACCAGCTGCCACACTCATACTTTTAAAATGACAGAATGCATTATCAACAAGTTCATAGTATTTTTGTAACATGTGTGGGTGCTTTCCGATTGTTTTCGATGTTAACATTTAATGTTTAATAATAATCTATTTAATTTGTGTAAAATATCTTACAAATATTCTGATGCTTACAAGATATGATTATTTTTTCTATAAATTTAACATATAATACTTGAATAATGGCAGATAACAGTTGCGATAGCAATAATATAAGTAATAAATCTGCAGCATCAGACAATATCTCCTGTGATGAAGAAACAGTATTTCCGAAAGGTGAGACGGTTATTTTGAAATAAGCATGATAATTGGAAGATGGGGTTACGGTGCATTTTTGCGGTTAGGAGTAACATAATGACATTTCGCTTACGCATGTTAATCAGCCGACTGCCTACTCATATTTTTACATAATTATTAAACTATAAGCCTATTTAAAGCTCTGACTTCATGTTATACGAAATCGAGACTACGGTCCAATAATTCAATATAACCCATGTATATTTGTGATTAAAGCGTTGGATACAATTTACATACAATTTACTTATAGTTCCGTGAAAGATTAAAGACAATGATGTCTTTACCGAACTATCTATACAAAATTACAAACATTGGTAGAATTTCGTCTGTAAAACTTAAGTCACGATTCCCTAACAAATTTACAAAAATTAAAATAGTCTGCAACTATTGCAATATTATTGTTTTTCTGGGAAGTCTCACTAGATTCTATATGAATAAATTTTAATGAGACGAAGAAAGAAATAAGTTTTACATTTATTTTAGCAAGCTTCGAATACTTGCTGAGAATAAAGTTTTTAGCATTTAACTGTAATTATAATAAAATTGAAACTGTATTTGCCATTTAACCAGTAATAATATTAAATCCTTTTAATAATTTAACGTTTAGGTGTTCCGGATATAATTTGAACCTGTCTTAGATTTTATGCAAATTCATAATTTAAAATTATAAAATTGCAGTTTGAGTGTAATTAATAACACCATCCACAGAGATCATTGATATATGTTCTAATTAACTTCCTGATGCATTTTGCATGTCTGAGATAACTTAGAAGAGTATTGTTAATAAACTTAGCCTAAAGTAAATTAATGCAGATTTTTTACTTGCAATTCTTAAATTAATAACATGGGCATGATCTCTGAACGCAGGTGTCCATTCTTTTCAGCATGCATCCAACTTGCAGAGAGTGAACTTGGTGCTGTGCCATATCGTCTCCAACTTCTCTGCGACCAATTGAAAGAGCACACTGCTGCAGCATACTTAACTGCCGCACTTCAACTTCTTATGCTGGAAAGTGGATTTGCTTTGCCACAATCAAAAATGACACATGAAAAACTGTTAATTTCACCTGAATCTGATTTAGTTATTGACTGCAATACCACAAAAGGTGGAGTGGAGCATTCCTTTATGTTTACGTTGAGAGAGGTTTCTGGAAGCGAATGCAAATTAATAATAACCACCTTGGAAAACGTTCTTCTTGTTAATTCTCTCAGTAACATCCCTGTGGCTGCTTACAGTGTCGTTATTCCCATCGATCATTATGTTCCTCATCCTGAAGAACCAACCTTACAACAAAAGTATGAACACCTTGAAGAGTTATCATTGATGTTTAAAAATGCAGTGGCTGCACCTGCACGTGCAGCAGTTCTCTCCGCTAAAGGCATCGCTGCAGCCAGTTTGGTTGGGCTCCCGCCTGAAATTCTGAATCGAATACTTTTATATTGCGGCCCGTTGAATGTTTGTAATCTTGCCACTGTTTGCCGAGCACTATCAGTTTCAGCGAAAGAATCGAGCGTTTGGTTCTTATTCTTTAGGGGTTCTTTTCAGAGTCAGGTCAGCTGTCATCAGGAAAAAGAATACGTGAATTGGTTTTATGAATTTGGGAGGGCTTACCGAGGTGGAGGTTTCAAATACCGGCTTTGTAAAAATGATTTGTGTCTAAAATGATAAACATTGATTTTTTTATACAGAAGCAATTTGTATTTATCATGTACATTTTTCAAAATTTCATAAAAAGAATCTGTAATGAACCTGTCTGAAATCTATTCTGACAATGCTGCCGTTGGTTATAAACAAACATTTATGTATTTCATTTAAATCAATATTATTGATAGTTCAATATATTAATTATGTTTAAAGTCCTGTCCTAGTATTTCTGAACCATAATATGAATATGCTTATTAAATTGCAATTTTACAAGCTATTGCGAGTGGTGATGGAATATTATGTATTGTTATCTGAAAATTTTAAATGAATGTACTTACCATATATATATTTTATATATGGTACATTCATTTAAATATTACATTCATTTAAATGTTATATTCATTATAATGTTGTTCTATTGTTTCCTTGAATTATATAGATTCAGATTTTTTAAACACTACCAATAATTAATTACCTACCTAATAGGTATGTTTAATTAATGCTTTTTTATGCAAACTTAAAGTCTTGGCAATAAAATATATATAAACTGTGATATAAATTTTAGTGAACAAAAATTCAAAATTTTCCTGATTTCTTTGGCTGATAATCAATAAATTTTTGTCAATATAAATTCAAAGATTATCATTTTCCATTATATGGCTTTTCACTTATGGGGTCAATATAGTAACTAAATTTCATAGTAAAAGTTATTTCACAAAATCTATCCACTTATTTATATTTAGTTTTAAATTTTACACTCCACAATATTTTTTTTAGAGATTGATTTGAAGGTGTCAAAATTTTCAAAATAAATTTAAAAAACATGTTACTTAATATATGTATTTTTACCATACACTTACTTTATAAGGTCTTAAAAACGTGTGATATTTAAAATTTTAGCAAAGTATTACTTACGTATACATATTCCTCTTTGGACTTACAAATTATTTTCTTTATTAAAATGATTTTAATTTCTCAGTTTCATTATTTACAGTTAGTTATTTAGTTACTCAACATGTATTTGATAAGTTATTCAGTGAAACAACATTGCAAGTAAAACAATAACTTGTTGGTATCCATAACATTATGTACATCTATTTTTGTTCTTTAGGGTTGCTTTGTTTATCAATTTATTGTGCTTACCTGTCCTGAAGGTATTTAAAATTTACAATAAAAGTTGTGTCTAAATTTTGGTTGTTTTATTATATTTAAATATGATAGTATTCATCAATCAGTTTTTGTACTCACCACTCAAAAGAAAATTATTTAAGATTCTCTAAGAGTGTTTAAAAAAAATATTTTGTATCATTACAGCGAAACCACTATTTCTATGTTTTTATTAACGAATTTAATTTAGGCACTACAGAAGCTAGTACATCTGTTTGAGATTTCAGAACTCTGTTTTATTAAAACTATTTTCTTTAATATACATTTAAAAGAAATTATAGCATTAATAGAACTTAAGCTTTCTAATAAAGTTATTTCTTCGCGATCAGGATATGGACTATAAATAATGAAATTTTTATACATAAATTGTTATTAAATTGCGTTGTTAATTTATGCCGCCATTATGCATTTTGGTTTGCGTGTTTCTGACTTTTTATTGAATACTATCCATTGCTTTATCCAACATACGTAATTGGTTCTTAAAAATGTTTTAATGTTGAAAATTGAGCAATGTTTTTTTTTCAAAAAGTGTATTTTAAAATATTTAATAATCAAATTTTAATTAATAAATAAATATATTATCAGCAGTTTATCGAACCAGCTTCTTGCTTGAAATTTAATATAAGAATCTTCTTTAAATTGAGTCTTCCATTAAATTATCGACACCAATAGAAAAATCAGAGATAACGAAGTATCCAGTATCAACATTATATCGATAGTCATTAAATGTATTATTCTTGCATCGGTTGCTTACAGCAAATTAAAGTCAATTTTATCATTAAAAAGGTTTATTTTCAAAACTAACATGTAAAAAATAACTAATTATTTTTATTTTCTTAAGGTCTAAATTACATTTTATTCTAGTAAAAACACAATATTTCTGTACTTCATTCCACTTTATTAATTAGGACAGGACCGGTTTCGCCCATTGCGAGCATTGTCAACTGACTTGTTGACTGATAGTCAACTGACTGATTGTCAACTGACAGTGCTATTTATACAAATTTAAATTGAAATAAAATGTGTAAGAAACTATTAACAATGAAAAGGATTTACAAATTACATTATAATTACACAAATTTAAATGCTTAACACCTATAACAAACAATTAAAAAATCATCAAAGACTTATAATTATAAGTGGCAAATGATGCCAATTGATTGTTTTCAACAAAAATGCGATATATAAATCGTAAAAAATGAATCTTGATGGCCGACGTAAACATATTTTTAGATAAACCTGTTTTGCAAAAGAAAGCATAAAATTCAAGAATATACTTCTTGTTTACTCGTATTTCAAAATTGTCATTTTTTTTGTAAATTACCTATCAAATTATATAAATATTAACCTACTAATTTATCTAGATAGATTTGGCTTTATGTACCACCATTGTAGCTTTCAAACGTATGATTACTATAAAAATCTTGGTGGTAAGGTATTCATTAACCTGCATAATAATCATGTTCAACAAAATCAGTGGTGGATTTTTTCTTTGACACTTATTTTGTAAGTATAAAAGGTGTTCGATAATTGCGTAGATTTTCTTCAAAAAGGGCTTGGAATTTTTCTTTCGCTATTTTCTTCTGTGGCTTCTCGTTACTGGCACTAATTGGTAGTAAAATTATTCAGGTAAGTGTTGTTAATTTAATGTATAAAACCTACCCATAATAAATAGCGTCTCCTTGCAGTATGTGTGTATATAACTGTTCGCGGTACTCGAAATCTAAAAATTGAATTACTCATATTTATAACGCGATGTTTTTTATTGACGGTCGAGGACCATCTACTAATACCGCGTATTCCAAACTAGAGGCCTAAAGAGGCTCAAATTAATTTAACAGGGATGGCGCCAAAATTGTTTTTTAATAATATGGATGCAGTAACAAAGCTTAGAAGCTGCATTAATGCATTAATGTTTCATGCAACACGTGGACTTCTCCAAATGGGATTTCCCGTAAAAACATTCTAGATCAAAACATCATCGTTTGCGTTAGTTATAAACATGATTAAATATTCTAAAAACAAATAAATACTTAATGTTTGGTTTATCGTATTGGTCCGGATAATCGAGAGTACATTTCAATACTACTAAAATGAAATACATTTTTTATTCTTCAATTATACCGTAACATTCTATTTCAGCGGTCACTAAACTAAAGGCTGGATCCGGTCCCCGATTTTTATATACATAAACATATGTTAATATTAATTTTGTACGTTTTCTAATAGGATTCCAACAAGAATGCCGTCCAGACACCCAATGTTTTTAAAAATCCATTCGGCTCGTTTATCGAAATGCTTAGTGACGTAGACAATATACGAAAAGAACGAGAGAATCAATTGATTTATTATAGTACAATCAAGAAAATGCATAGATGATAATATTTATTTATTATTCTTCGTGATCGAAATGAAAATCTAAAAAAATATTATTGAAACAAATCAGAAAACATTGCATATAAATGAGTATTTTTATTTGATGTTTAGTTGTCGATTTCGTAATTATATTACTTCTGCGATTTACCTTCTTAGATACAGAATTTACTATGCATACAAATTCAATTGCAGAAAATGGAAAAGCTGCGGACGACAAAAATTCAGTTATCGAAGAAACAGCTGAAGCAGCCGCCGATGGAAATCAGGCAAATGGTAAAATGGGTAAGTCGGCAAAATCGTCCATTTTAGCTAAACAGACAAAGAAACGCTCGCTCTAAAAGCGCAACGCTACAACTATCAATTGATTGAATATGTTATTATAATTTAAGATTTCGACTGAAGGTGATCGGTGGAATTTAAATATTAAATTTGAATCGTTCAAATTATGTACATTCACACAAATCTTGTCACTAGTGCCGGTGCGAGGTTATTTGGCGCCCTAGGCAAAGATTATTAGCGCGCCCCCTGTTTAACAAATCTTCTAATTTTTTCGAAATAATGAACAAAGGACAATTAAGGATCATTAGATCTTTTTATATGTGTATATCCGCTCCCAATGTGGAGTATATGGCCTCCTAATGGAGGTGTCTCAGCAGAAGCTTTTCTACGTGAACTGTTTGTTACTCAGTCGCTCAACATCTGTTTTTCGAATCATATAGAATACGATACATAATTACAACGAACAATTAATACAAGCATCAAAGTAAAATAAAATGTACTATTATTAGAGAATCTAAAAATAGTTTTAATACTCCATTTATGCGCCCTCTGATAGTTTGCGCCCTAGGCGGTTGCCTATTTCGCCTGTATGGTGGCGCCGGCCCTGCTTGTCACTAACGACCCGGGTTTCGCCTTTCGTCATCTTCTATTTGATATCAACGTATTCCTAGACATGCATGACTTCTAACAAGTGCATATTACGGGAATAACTGTCACTAAATTCCAGTTAATGCTTTGAGTGCAATACCTCCATGCATATGGTCTTCTATTTAAATATAATAATGAGTACCAAGCATGACCATAATGTATTAGGTGAAGTGGAAACATGCACAATTTCGTAGATACTTAGTATACAATGCTAAACTTTTCTTTAGCCCACCCAAGATTTTATTTACACTTACTTATTTCAAAAAATCAGTTCCAACTGTTCGTCGGATCAACAAAATAAATCCAATGTAATAATAATGACTCAGATCAAGAATCTAGGAAAAACAGCATTTCTTCAAACGAGTCCGAGCAAAATTCAGATTCAAGCAAAATTCAATACGTTCGTTCAAAGATCGTGATATTTCGTAACCGACAGTGGCAGCAGCGAATAACTCCTATAAGTGAATACAATTATGCATGTATGCATATTATGTACCTGTTTCTCATTGTATTTTTATTATCAATAAAGAAATTAAATTTTATAAATAAAAATAAAAAAAATGCGCGAATTTGAGGAACACATTTTGTTTTTTTATGCGATATTTTGTTTTTTGAACCGATTTATTAAATTATATGAAAGTGAGTATTTTTACGCGCCACTTTCTGGAACCAATGTATCTCTTAAAAAAAGGATGAAGTGTAGATGTGCGAACATGATTTAATCTTCTTTTATAACATGAGTGATGAACGTACTAGTACCTAGTACAGCTAGGCTGCGACATCTCTAGATTCATTCCTTTGTGATGCATATTCACATCCATGACCAATTCGATGAATTAACTCTTTCTATATGCTAGTAGAAAGATCTTAAATGCAGCATGAAACAGTATTATTTGATAATTGTATTTCATGATGCTAATTGCATGATGCCATTTGCATCTATTTTTTTATTAGCCTACTTAAGTCTTGTTAAGAACATATGACACTATGTCTTTCTCACATGGCTCAATGAGTGTCTCTCCAATTTGTTGAATACAACACTTATGTTCGAGCTTTTCTTATCAGACTTATGAACACTATTCGTAAGCGCAGCTAACTAAAAAGACTTTTCGCAAATGCACAAGGCGTGTTAAGAGATAATCCTTAACCCTCGACAATAGATATTTGGCAGAATTTTTATTGCCGTATCCAATTTCTATTCAAAACCTCCACCTGTACTTGATGTCATAACATATGTAGAGATAGACCATCACTCGCTTTTCAATATGAAGTAGAAGATGTTTAAATTTGTTGCAGCATATAAAACCATTCCAATTTTTCGTGGAATACCTCTGGCTCCGCGGAACACCTACTACGGCTCTGCGGAACATAGTTTGGGAAACCCTGTATAGATTATAGTCAGTTGTGTTTTTAGTAAAACGACGTCAATAAAATTATAGTAGCTATTTAAAACGTTCAAATATTTCAAAAATGTTTCAAACTAATACGTTAGATACACATGTAAAATCCTTTTACCTGGTAATGATCAAAATAAGAGTTATGACACGGAATGTTTTCCCCTGTTTAAAAGTATGACTATTTGTATACTGAAATAATTATCGTGTTTTCCTCCATTATTTAAATCCATATACTTATATTCTTTTATGATTAATTAAGAATAAATGACGGATAATTCGAAATTTTATATGGACGCCTTGTATTTGCATACGCGATATTTTACGCGGCAAATTGTACTCCAAAAGTGTACATAAGAAATTCCGCCAACCTGCAATGCACGGTGTTCGGTGTAAAATATACACAATAACAGTTTCAAAAAAGCTCATTTAAAAGTTAGTGTTTTAAGCTGAGTCAAATAAAATAGTTTTTTTTTATCTGTTTAGCTTGTAATGTCTCATAATTTGTCCGGCGAGAACGTGAAAAAGGAGATATATTCAGAACAATAATAGCGATTTTCTTTAAACAATACTAGTTTTCTCCTTTAACTAAAGCCTATTTTTATTGTCTGATCTTCGGCTAAATCCCTTTCAGACCGCTCGTATCGTCCATAAATCTCCGAAAACCGGAATACAATACCAACAAATCAGCATAGTGAATCGGGTCACGGTCGTATAGCCTGGCTCGTCGCTTTACGATTTTCTCGTTTGTTTCCTAGCTACTACGTCGCGCCGAGGAGAAACGAGAAGCCAGGACCAAACAACAAATTTTAATATCCCCGTTGGGAAATTCGCGTGTTCACGGCGCAGCCTCCGCCAGGTGCGCGCGCAGCTTCAACATCTGATCAGCCAGGCTGTGCTGCCAGAGCACAGAACGCATTCGATATTTTTAAGGAAAAATGTATAGTTCAGTAATAAAAAGCGATTTATTTAGGTTAAATTAAATAACGATAAAAGTAAAAGACTGCTAAAGAAGAACAACAACAGTACATATGTTATCATTATAATGCGCACCAATTTTAAAGCAGAAGCTGCACCGATTTGAACGAAGAAGAATACTAGTTGTCATCCAAATTCTGAACGACATGTTTATTATCAACGTTGGGAAGAATCGTGATATTGATAATATTGTTATGAACCATAAACTTTTTCAGTGCGCATCTCAGTGAAAGAATATATTTGTTTTATTACTAGTTTTCAAATCAGAAACAAATATTGCTTTTTTTTGTATTCTTACGTATTACTCTGACTAGTGTTAACACTTTGGCTTTGCAGAGAATGTAACAAAAATTCTGATTACGCTTTGATAAAGAGTTAAAAACATCGCATCCTATTTGTATGTTTTTAAACATTAGTATATTTATTGGTTGAAAATAATATTGCTGATTCGAGAATTCGACCAGAAATAAGTCGCAGCTGTCATTCTATTATCAGTTTTAAATCAAATTATATTTGTTAAAGAAATATAGAAGCGTGATAACATTCAAAAAATATTTTGACACTAAAAGAGATTTGACTCTTTTAATTTATTATATTATAGCTATTGTTGTTTTATAACTTTTAAAAATTGATAGAAATCAATTTATATTTCGCATTTTAAATTTTCGTGAGAAAACCGTGTAAAAGGTCTAGAGGGGAATCGCTAATGAGTTTAAGGGAAAACTAAAATGAAAGCCTGGCATCTTTGTAACTAGCGACTGTCAGTCGCACCTCTTCCCTTGTCGACGCATGAGCCCCGCGATCCAAAAAGCGCTGCCCCGGCTTGAATCTTGAATTAACGTTCCCGTGAAGATCGCACCTTGCGACAAATTCCACGCCTCAAACGTCAATGCGAATATTTTTTGCGTTCCCCCGGGCCCTTGTTCACTTTCCCGCGAGTTTTGGGACGCGGACACCGCGCAGGTGTCCAACTCTAATCTTAAATTGGCGCACGTTGTGAATAATTAAATCTTGATATCATACCTTTACACATTGACATCTTTACGTTTGCTATTTCAACATAACATCAGTGGCGCGAAATTCAAGAAAAATCTCTGTAATCAAAGTCATTGTAACACACATATGTTGTCAACTTTGTTTTGCTTCAATGGAATGAGAGTTTATTTATATTAACAAGTATTGTTATTACATAAATCTTGAATCGAAAGTAATCGTGACACAACTAAGTCCAAACAACTCCCTGTCTACAAGATTTGTCTCCAGTATATAATTTCACTGTTCGCTTTATACATTAATTATAAATCACTTTGTTTGAATTAGAAAAAGCTTTTCATAGTTTGTGTGATTTAGTGTTGCAAATAAAAGACAGTGAATCGTGAATCTACTTTGAAAACGTGCTGATAAAGTCTGGTGTTAAAGTGTTTTTTTTTGTTGTTCATTGTTTGTATGATCCGTACGCCCTGAACATTGATAAAGCTTTTATCACAAACAATATTTCGAGCTATTCCTAGCTTAATGTATAAATTTTCCTGCTGACATCCTTGAATCTACAACCATTAGGAAAATTCATAAGTTTGATGACATCAAACGCGTCGAGGAGGAGCATCTTAACACCGCTCCAATTTATGTGATAAGCTCGAGTGAGCGCTTTCCGAACGCGAGAGAAAAGCTGTCGGGTTCGTCGAGTGAGCGCTACTCCGACGGCAGACGGAAGCTATCGGAGACTTCGGACTATCCGAGAGAGCTCGAGGGAAGGGGCAGCCACCTTTCCGACTGGTGCTGCAATGTGGTGGCCGTGAGCCGGTACGGCGCCGATGACGGATTCCCCATCAGGGTAGGGTCATCGGGGCACTACGAGGGCGGCGGCAACCTGGAGTCTCCGCAGGGGGGGAGCCGCGGCCGGCTGGAGTGGCCGCACTACTACGGCTCGATGCTCACCCATAGTCACTCCGACGGAGAATTCCCCATTTATTCGCAAGGTCAATCTCAATTTTATGTATTAATTATATCACCCTGATTATTAAAACCTCAGTCACCATTGTCTCCAAACCGTACAATTTTTCGGATTTGTCTGAACACGTAAATAACAAATAAATATGAAATCAGTGATATCAAATTTATTGTGAACACAACGGGATTCAAGCAGAGAGTACATATGCAAATCTTTTTAATAGCATAATTTTTGTTCCACTGACTGTGTTACCAATCGTGACACGTGTTTCATCTCTTTGAGAATCATCTTCAGACTAACTATCGTAAGATTATTTATTTAATATTGTTTTCGATTCCTCATATCTTACGAAATGGTGGTTGAGGGTTTTTCTTTCTACTGAGCATTTGATACAAAACATTTTTTTATGGACTTTCCACAATATCGTTTTGTTTCACATAAGCTTTGTAAATTTACAAAAGTCAGTCACTACGCTTCGGGTAAACTTGATTTCAAATATAAATATTGTATATATTTTTATATATTTATTGTCGTAGACAAAATATTTATATAACACAAAAATCAAATGTATGCATCTACCATGCATCCCCTTGCATCTACCATGGCAATAGTAATTTGCTTCTAAGTTTGAATTGTTTGAAACTGTTTCAAACAATTCAAATTTGATATTGAAATTCCATCAAGCACCCTCAGTCGAAATACTTAATTGCTTCTAAGTCTTTGCCACAAATGTTTAAACCACACTATTATCATCCAATCAACCCTTTTTATTTTATATATTACGCAGAAACTCTTTAAGGTTATCTCTTATAGACACATTGATTTATTGTTGTGGGGCTAACTTTCAAAGAATAGCGATAAATCTGGAGCTACATTACTTACCAGATGACTTAAAATAAAGGAATCTTCTAATGAGTTCTTTATATAGCTCTATAATGTTTGTATATGATCAGGTCTCTATACGGAAAACGAGAGAAAATCGTCGTTTACCATAAATACACCAGATACAGTTTACTAGATGATGCAACGTATTTCGTTAGTTTTTTCCCGGTGATACTACAGTAATTCCCAAAAAAATATATTCTAAGACAGTGCATACAAATTACATAATACGTAAATATCATTCGCGGAGATTGAACAACTGAATGTTAATATCGCAGAATTGAAAACGAATCTTCAGGGTGTCATTTTCGTAATCAGATATTGAAGTGTTACTCGAGAATCGCCCTATTTCCGGTGAAAACGTAGCCTTCGAATGAAATATCTTGAATTTTACAGCCCCAACACGCTAGATTGACCAAATCAAGATTCGCTAGGCTTACGGTCGGATTGTCAGTAGTAATCTCACACTAGTCCTTATAATTTGCATAATTCTAAGTGCGCAGTGCTGTAGTAGTAAATTTCGCAAATGGTATATATACTGTAATGCATTTTTCTGTGTGATATCGTTTACCCTTTTTTTTTTAACTTACAACAGCAATAAAAACACAGCATCTATTATGCATGCCAAAAAAATCTTCTTTTCAAAAAATTATTGCAGTCTTATTATAATATAATTAATGACTCATTTTCTATTTATTCTTACGATAATATCTTTCATTTTATTGAAACGATTTTCGACAATTTTCAATTTGTGAATTGCAGTAACGATTCTACGATACATATTTAAGCAATACGGTGGTCTAACATTGATAATTCGTATTTACAATTTTTATTTTCAGTTATAGTCTGATATACCTTTATACCATGAAAATGTATGTGAAATTTCTCACCCTGTAAGACTAAAATCATTTTTAAGCTGATATATTTCCCTAATTTATTTTTGTTTAACGAGCTGTAGTCAAAAGACAGTTACGAGGTGTAAATGTTAAGCCACCGAATTTATATCATTATAAAAGTGTGCATCTTTGATATATAGTCTGCACAAGAACTGCAAGTCAGTTGTTATATGATCATAGCAAGGAATTGTACCAAATTATTTACCGAATTTTAATTAATACCCGATAAAAAAGTATTCCAAAACCCAACTATCATAAATATTAATGGTTAATACATACCAGTTTTAAATACTTACAACTAACATGATTTATTCTGGAATTATTTATGAATATAATATTTTAATTTAAGATTTCGACTGAATTTCGAATCGTTCAGACTATGTACATTCACACAGATTTTGTCACTAACGACCCGGGTTTCGCCTTTCGGCATCTTCAGGCGTTCAATTGCACGGATGAACTTGAACTGAGAACTATAATATTAATTGCAATTAACCATCGATGAAAATACATAAATACCCAATATATTCTATATTTTTGTTAAGATATTATTTTTGCAAAATTACATCAAGTCTGTAATGAATGAACATTTTTTAATTGTATGTATCTTCAATGAATATCATATTTATTTGTACCCTTCAAAATGATTTCCACCATTTAGCTATTTAAAAATCATGAATTTTATACGTTAAATAATAAATGTATTTTTCTACTGAGTAACAGGTATTTTTTTCTCAAATTTCTGTTATTTTAAGGTAAACTTGTTTTAAACGATAATCATATCGACAAGGTAAATTCTGCAAATAAAATATATTTGTATCATTGCCTATTGAATATAGTTTCCTTTGTATTTTTAGGCTAGTCAATTGTTTGTGTGTGTGATGAAAAGATGTAGCAAAGAAAGTTTTAAAATCGCTCGTTCTTTGTCGAGCTGTTCGTTTGATTTATAATTTGTAATTATGTTAAAAAACCATCATGGTCGCATCAATCACAAGTGTCGTTATTTATGTAACACGATAAAAAGATATTTTCGTTTTTTGTGAGACGTCTAGTAAACTTTCTGTCATTATTCTATACAGACTTAAATTCAATTATCCAACTAATATTTCCCAACCAAATGAAATCTTTTTTGATCTCGGACACATTTGTCTTCAATGGAAGCTTTAAAAGCCCGATCGGGTATTGTAATAAGCAACGTAAACGTGAAAGAAGTAGAGCTTCGATACGCTGGATTGACCAAACCAAGATTTGCAAGATTATCTGTTAGATTATCAGTGCACAGTAGACAATGCAATTCCGTGGCACTGGTCCCTCTTATTTGTATAATTGCATATATACTGTGCATAGGACGACCTACTTCGCAAAGGGTATAAAAAGTAACATTGTTTATTGGTACTGATAGGGTCAATTGGATATCTAAAACAGATGATTGCTAAAAAATAATAATGGTAAACAAAATATGTGAAACGAAAGTATTATTAAGCTATTTGTGTATGCACATAAATATGTAATTTTCTTTTAAGCAATACGTAAACTTTGCATGTTTATATTAGAAGCAATGTAAAATTATTACATTCATATATGCGGAAATATTGTATTTTTAGACTTATTTGTGCACACACATCGAAAACTTTCGTTAAGCTTACCTGTATCAAAAAAGACGACGTCGTTCTCTTTCGTTATATGCTATTATTGTATAACGCACCAAATCCTTGTTTATTCCAAGATTTACCTTCATTTTTTTTTGTTGACTTTGTGAATGTGTTTGGACAATATTTATGCATTTAATTTCATAGGATTTCAATAAACATACATCGTTGGATGTTTTTGGTTGAATTTTTAAAAAATTATATTGCTCTTCTACGTGTACATAGATAAGTGATAATTTTAAAACGGCTATAATATTTATGATATTCTTAACACACATAAATATAAATAACAACATAATTATATTTGAGTGTAATCCACTGAAAACAGATTCTTTTGACTTATTTTCGCTTGTGTTGTTATATCTTTGAAGGTGAGAAACGTTTAAAAATCCGTGCATTTCTCTGTAAAGGCTACGACATAAGCGCGACGACGTAGAGGTAATATTTTAATCTCTTGAAGTGTATGTCGATTCCTTGCTACTACGAAACTTTATACATCGCTGAGTGCAATAGATATGTAAATCTTTTACAGTAAATAAAACAAAGAAATCATTATCTTTTGGATATAATATATTTTTTAATTTAAGTTTAAGAATTTAACAATGTTTGGATAACTTTACTTGGTAGTTTGCTTTTTTTTGAATTTACAATAATTATTCAAATGTAATATTTAGCCTCATTACGAAAGTTTTAATATCGTGTTATTATTTCAACATGAAAAAATAAACATGATACATATTATATGCGTAATTAAAAATCAGAGTTTTGGAGTCGCAGTCGTGATTGTGTAATGTTTTTATGGAGTTATAGTCGTAAAAAAACCAGTGACTCCGAACATTTTTTGTTTTTAAATAAATAAAAGTTGTCCATTTTATTCGACATTAATAAATATTTATTTTTTAAATAAAGTCAAAGTCGGACCAGTTGTTTATGCCCGAGTCGCGTTTTTATCCACCACTCAACAGTCCTGCTAAAACAAGACTTTCGACAACGGCAGCAAATGAAAAAAAATATTGACTAACATTTCTATTTCGCCGGTTAACGAAACAATACTGGTAAAAATTTTCTATTTAAATAATAAATTTCTATCAAGTGTACGTACTGCCATTTATTTTTCAAATTTTTAATCCAAATACTCATTTAATTTAAAATTTTGACTGAAGGTGCTTGATGGAAATTCAACGTTAATTTAGAATTATTTTCATTATGTACACTTCCACAAAAATCTTGGTCGAACACGACCCGGGTTTGGCCTTTCGGCATCTTCCGGTACTACTCAGTGCGCGAATGCACTCGAACTGACGAGTGATGCCGAGAGGCGAAACCCGGGTCGTGTTCGAACAAGATTTTTGTGGAAGTGTGCATAGTGAAAATAATTCCACATAATCATGTTGATATTTTATAATCTTTAAGTGTTACGCTTATCATTTGGGATTTCTTCAAATGTGTTTGGGAAAACCGTATGTTTATAGATTAGAAATTTATATTAATTATTTATTCATAACCTGTCAACTATGGACGTATGATAGAGAAGGCGTAAAAATATTTTACCGTAATAATTGATTAGTATTTTTTTTTATAAAAATATTCAAAACAAGTTTGGATATTTATAATAGTCATTGTATGCATAGGAGAATGTTCATATTATGTGAGTATATATCCAAAATATGTTTTAATTGTTTACGCCTCCGGTGTGTAGAGCTCGCAATTGCACTGGATTTTCTGAGAATGTGTACAAATAAAATATTAAATTTTATAGTGAACCAAATTTTGCTGCGCGCGTAGGAACAGCAACTACTGAATAATTTACAGAGGAAACTGCGTTGAGCAATAAATTGTTACGATTATTTCTGGAATTTTTCCAAAATACATAGTAATTATTGGGTGGGTTCACACGGGAAAACTGCGGTAATGTGAATTATTAAATATGTCTGGCTTACCCAATGCTAGGTTTATAATTAGTCTTTTTGACGATTTAATCTATAGATATTTGCGAGTGAATTTTAAATCTCTTTGAGGCGTATTTGTACTATAAATTTTCTGATCGAATAGCAAAAAAGTCATACCAACTTGAATAGTAGATTGAATTTAAATAATCATTTAATAAGGAATACCTTTGTAAAGGGTTTAAAGTATTATATATTCTAGGAATGGGTACAAGGCCGACACGGTCAAAGGGTCGCCCGGGGACCTGAAAAATAATGAAAATGAAAATTGAAATACTTACTGAAAAAGGGAAAAGAATACAAATTATTGTTTTATTTAAAACAGTATTTAAAGACGTGCTTTTTAGTTGCTAGGCAAAAAAAAATACGTAATACATAATATATTTAATTACGTCAAGACAACGACACAAACAAATCGTTTTAAACCTGAACAAACGTACATTAAATATATTATTCATTTGATTCCGGTATCTTCTTAAGTTTGATATTTTATAGCATACAGTTAATATCAATACATCAGTTTCAACAGCAATTTTTCATACATTCCCCAAAGTATTGCCATCCTTGAAATATTCGCTGACTATATACATATTGCGAAACGAATATTTCTTATATATATCGCCTTCCACGCTTTTCTAATTAAACAATTTTAAAAGTAATAATATTTGTAGAATGGTATTAAACGATATAATAGGTTATTATACTACAAACAACAAGAATAATTGGATGCCAGTCGGTTGTTGTACGTAAAAAAATAGAGGTTATGGATTCTCCGAAGCTGTTTAAATGTATTCTTAGTTTTATTAATTTTAATTTAATCCACGGATGCGAATCTCTGGTTAACATAAAACCGTAATTGCCGCCATGTTCCAAGCATCACTTTCCAGTTTTTCAAAGTTCCTCTTTAAAAATATTTAAATGTAAATAATTTATATTAAATTTTCTAAACTATAAATAGTAACAACAAAGAATTAAAAGATACACTAATTAATATGTTACCATGTATTATAGTATTATTCTTGAGTTTTTCATGATCGATAAGCTATATACAAATAGTCCGAATACAACCGTTGTTTTTAACTATGCCCACAGAATCATAAGTTTGATAAATCAATATTTGAAAGTTTAACTTAGATTATGTCGCTACACGTCAAACATCGTTGTAATAAACTTATCGAACCTTATAATCGAAACCCCCATCACCACAGAACATCGTTGTTCCTTCAATTTTCGCTAAAGAAATAACTTAGAGATTGTTTTTTCATCGTCTTTCCGTTCTTATAATGGTCGTTTAAATATCAAGTTGGTATAGTTAGTTGAGTTTTTTACAAGAGAGTGATTCGATTAATACATTTTTGTCAAAGTTATGAACTCAATTTGCTTAATACAACTTCGTGATTTTAAAAAGAATCGTATATTTTTTTAAATACGTAATTGAAATATATGAAGTAGATAAATCAAGATTTTTAAAATACTTAAATTAGTGGTCAATAAGAAATCATAAAACAATTGCATTTAATACAAACCGAATTTCCAATATTTTCAAATTTAAATTCATTGAATTATTTTGTTCTCATCAATTTTTCCGATTTAAATTTACTAGTATGTGTGACTAGGGTATCCAATCCCGGGATTTCGGGATTGATTAATTTTCAATCCCGGGATCGGGATTTTCTCACCGAGGAATTTGAAATCCTCAATTCGCTATACTTTTTCCCCGGATTATCTCCAAACCTCGTTTTTTTTTTTAGCTCACCGAGGAATTTGAAATCCTCGATTTGGTATGCTTTTTCCCAGATTATAACAAAACCTTGTTTTTTTTAGCTCACCGAGGAATTTGAAAACCTCGATTTGGTATACTTTTCCCCAGATTGTCACAAATCCTCGTTTTTTTTTTAGCTCACCGAGGAATATGAAATTATCAATTTACCAATTTCGTGTCAATTTTCGGGATTTGCTCAAAATTTATCAATCCCGAATTCCCGAGATCGCAGCCTTATCAATCCCGGAATTTCGGGATCAGAAAATTGAACAGGATTGGATATCCTGCATGTGACTGAATGCTGATATTTAAATTTATGCATTGTAATTATATTTAAACTCCTAAAACCCACTCCAACCAACCAATGTGTGTTTTATGAAAAATTGAATGACAAGAGAACCACGATATAACTGAACAATACGGGAAGAAGATGTATACTGAAGTTAAAAGATCGATATACATTCTCATACAGTTGGTTTTCCAAATGATTTTTTTAATTGAAAAAAAGCGACAAAATACATTTACATACGAGACCAGTAAAAATTTACGTGATAATGTGTGAATGGATTTGACGTATATCAAATCATTGTCTGGCGCGCGCTTAAATTACTACGGTAATTTTCTGCAAATGATAATAATCAAACTAATGTGAAAAGTATTGTTTAATTTGATTTACTGTTGTTTAAGGTTTGTAAGATGTATTTTACGATGTTCTTATTTGACCGAACATGCTTTACGTTATATCTAGGTCAATTATATCGCGGTTTGACTGTGTCATCTTTTCTATTAAGCATAGTTTTACTTGAAAATTTGAAATGAAATAATAAATCAATCATGTGTCACTACCAATATTCGAATACCTTGAGTTTTGTGTGATACGCTGACAGAACATTACAATGTAAGTATGGAAGTGGATTAATTACCACACTAGTTGGAAACAGTTTGCCTACTCGATTTTGAATTCAAAAGCTTCCTCAAACGAAAACTTCCTAAAATTTTGACCTCGGCTTTGAAAGTCTGACTCAGAATTGCTAATTTTCAACGACGAGAGTGTTGTTAAAGCACCCGGCGCTCCAGTTATTTAAATAAGGTGGTTAATTATTAACACATTCTGTTTACATTACAGTAAGTTTTCTAGGCACTAGAATTCCAAATGAAATCCCGCAGACTATTCGAGTCTTTCGAACAGCTGCTAAAATGAGCCTGAAAGATGTTGATGTCAGATGTTTTCATGATCAGCAACTGTCGTCAACCAGTTGATGGATTAACACGACCGCTAGATGCGTATACGTTTATCTACTATACAGGATACGGAGTGAGGCGGCTCACCTCACGTACCAAGATTAGGGGTGGTGCCATTACGAAAGATCTGACTCATATATCACTCACTGATTTTATCAACGACATCGCTCATCGACCAGAAGGTACCGTGTTTTCTTCCTGACAAGGGTCATATTTTATAATAACATTTTAATGTGAATTTGGAGAATTAAAGTGCAGTAGAAAATTAATTTACTCATTGATTTTGATACAACTAAACTATACGATTTTTCAGTGACTAAAATAATACGATAATGCCGCCTGTGTGGTCGAGTGGTCAACGTTGTTGGCTTCGGCTACGCAGGGCCCGGGTTCAAATCCCGGTACGGACAGTTTTTATAAATTGATTTTTCAATCGATTTATGAATTTCTGTTCAAAGGCATGGGTGTATGTGATGTCTTGAATTCCCCCCTTTCACTCATCCTATCCTATGAACGGGGCGTATCGAGAGCGACTAGCTTACCACTAATCCTGTCCTAGCCCTATCCTTCTATCCCTACTCTCTTTGGAAAAAGAGAGGTTGAGCAACTGAGTAACAAACAGTTCTCGTAGAAACACTTCTGTTGAGATAAACTCCATTAGGAGTCCATATGCTCCACATTGGGAGCGGACATGGTTTAAAAAAAATAAAAAAATAATACGAACATTATTAGAGTGTTCCATATGTAATTTGTAATATATATTTTTTTACAATGAATGATAAAGTGTTATCTGCTGTTTGGTCATTGTTTCGATGTTGTTTTATGTCGTTTCTGGTGTATGTAATATTATATATTCATTCTTTCTTTCGACTGATAAAATTTCTTTTCTATTTCATATAACAATTGATCTAAAATAACTTTTTTTAAATTAAAGTAACATATTACCAACAATGATAGGCTTTTGAACGTGTGAAAGTGAAAATTTGTAGTGATAAGATAATAAACTATTTTGTTTCTACCCCCATCCATGTACTCTCATCGTATATGCGAGATTATGCCACTCAATAACACACCAGTTACGGTTAAACAATGTTTGCTGAAATATTCCATCAAGGGTCTACAATTATAGTGTTTTCCAGAAAGCTACCGCTGAATTCATCGAATGCAAATATAGCCGAACTTGGTTATTACGAAGAAGATGGGACCGACTGAATTGCTCATTATAAGCATTACTCGTTATATCAGAGAATAAGTATTCTTAAATGCTAACATACAAACCCATCAAATGAAGACATTAAGTATCTGGAGGGGTCACAATATAAAATAAAAAGCCGCAATTCAAACAAAAATACAAGATTACAATACATTTACACACCCGTTACACACATATTAAGTTTATCTGTCAATCCGCTTTTCTTATAAAATAAAAAATTGATACTTGTTTCATTGTTTTCACTCTCATTGACAATATTTTTTCTCGGTATGCACGAGAAGGGGGCTAGTTATAGAAGTGAATAAATGTATGGAGAAAACCAAAAACTAAAATGTCAACGAATGTTTCCTCATTACATCCGAGATCTCGCTATTTCCTTGATCGTAATAACGTAATGCTTGTTATTTTATTTGAACACATACGAATTTCAAACAAGTTTTCGGAATAGCGATATTACCAATGTGTATTACTTATTCTATTTTACAAAACAAGAGATGCATTGTGCTTAGTTTTCCACGAGTTCAATGCGTGTTCCAGCTAAACTGCGGCGCATTCATCGATGTGTGATATTTATTAGCGATTAAACACGAACTGTTCCAATGTAACTGGCGTGCTCTCTGGAAACTGTAACTGGAGTAGATGTCTACCGTGTATGATACACTATAGTGGCTCATCCAGGGCGCCTGTTTGTGGAACAACCAGACAACCGTTCTATCTGGGTCACCCACAGCGGCGTGCATATTAAGTTTATATGCTGGTTAAATAAAGTATTTTTTTTATTGAATTTAGAAAAAAATACTTATAACTTTTCTTAAAATTTACGCTTGTAATATGTAACATGAGTTTTTTTTTTTAAATAATATCTGCTCCCAATGTGGACGTATCTGAATTGAAGAACTACTTGTTACTCAGTTGCTCAACCTCTCCTTTTTTTTTTTTTTAAAAGATAATAGGTATAGAAAAAGGTGTAAGGACAGAACTAGTGGTTAGCTAAGCGCTGTTATTAAAGGTTTGGAAGGGTTGGAGAGAATTTTCAGACATCACAAACATCCATGCTTTCGAACAGATATCGATTGAAAAATACTGTTTGTTCTAAGATTTGAAATACGTCACGGAACCAATGAACGTTAAATACTGCTCTACGGACCTGACAATTTAGTATAATTTGTTATTTCACGAAAACTGTTGCACAACCTTTCTCTTGAAAATCGCTGGTTTTAAAGCTTCGTTTTCAGACTCGTATAAAGCTACCTGTTTAGGAATGAAAGTGTTTGCAAGTATCCGCTTGGGAATACAAATTAAATTAAGTGTCATACAAAAAGTTAATACAAATCGTATTCATACCCATGAAATCCTCGAACCAGATTATAATTAAATGTAATCAAGAGAGTTCATGTCTAAGAAAGTAAATAAATATACTGCCCATCCAATTATATATGATTACTACGCCACTGGCCACTCACAAAAGAGCGGCGAGCACAAATCGCCAAAAACTTCAAAGAATTACTGCTGACCCAGTTAATGTTAGAATTATTTTCCATCCAAATTAATAACTACAATCACTGTAAAAAGGGGGCTTTCATTTGCAAGACAGAATTGAATAACAACTATACTGCTTGTCGTAACTGACAGAATTACTTATTTGTCTACGCCATCTTTGAAACATATATTTTTTTATATTTCTCTTCGAAGGCATGGGTGTATGGGATGTCTGAATATTATGTAAATGTAGAGTCACTTATACTGTAATTTGTAAATTCTTCTCAATATCAATTGTTGTTTACACCTTTTTATTTCAATTCATTTTTGTATAAATAGCACTGTTTATATATTTTTCTTATCAGTTGGCAGTGCTCGCAATGAGCGAAACCGGTCCTGACCTTTTAAATAAAGTGGAATAAAGTACAAAGGAATATTCTGTTTTTATTAAGGAAACATTTATTGACTTTTTGGTTTTCTCCATAAACATTTCTGAAAACAATGAGACAACCATAAATTTTTAATTTTAAAAGAAAAGCGGATTGAAAGAAAAATGTAATATGTGTGAAACGGGTGTGTAAATAAACAATTGTGTATTTTTGTTTTAATTGTGACTCTTTGTGTTATGTGACCGCTTCAGATACTTCATGTCTTCATGTGATGGGTATGTTTGTAAACATTTAAGAATACATTTTCTCTGATATAACGAGTAATGCTTATAACGAGTCGGTCCCATTTTTCTAGTAACATGAACGTCGTATATTTCATAACATGAGAGTATATTTTATGAAATATGCGACGTATTTTTTTTATATACATACTAAAAAAATCATTTGTATTGTTAAATAATTTTAAATTATGGCGAATTTTTAAAAAACATATAAAGCATGAAGTTTATTTGACGTTTTCAATAAATTCTTTAATATTGCGGACATGCTAATCAACGCTAAAGTACTTTTATCGAATGTGTATTTATTGTTTATGATTTTTAACACTAAAGTAATCGTTCTCTCGTTTTTCAATTTCAAATTTTGTTTTCCAGTGACAGTTTTATGAAACGTAAAAAATGACAAAAAAAAAGATAGTAAATTCTAGCCAAGGCTTATTTATAATATTTGACGTTTTCAAAAGATCACGAAAAAAATCATGACGGGTATTGCAATTCAAAATATACCAATAAATAATATTGACTGTTTGGTACACTTCTTGATATTTATAAAATATACAAATAAAAATTTCAATTTACTTAGTTGTCAGTTGTCTGCCACCCATCCACCAAAGGGCGCCTTTTTCCGAAGTGACTTGGAGGCTCAAGGTGAAGTCACTTGGGAATCTTAGGATTTGCCAATTTTTAACCGGCCAAAGCGAATTCAACTGAAAAACTATTTGGGCTAGGCAAGTAGGTTGAACGGTCGGATTGCACTTGCGGGCTCAACAACCAGGACGCCAATCACGTACTGTGGGAATGCCCTGAGATGAATGCCGAACGAGCAGAGCTGTTTGCTTTAGTCCGCCCTCATACGGGCCTAATAGGGCACGCTGACCTGATCTCAACATTCTCAACCGATGCAAATTTTGAGGCATTGGATACATTTGTAACGTCATATGGGGAACGGGATATTCTTGATTCCGGGATATTTAAATTCAACGCGGAGTAGATTTAACTCTTCCGCCACGGCAAATTCTCAGTATACGAATACACAGGGTACTTAATATAAATTAAACTAAATGCAAGTCACATTGTCTTTTTTTCTTTCTATCTTTATTTTTAACCACAACAGTGCATGGTTAAAAGATAAATCCCCTGCAGCTGTTTATCGGGTCAAGAATATTATTCGTAAATTCGTTTATTTTCTTGATCATATTGCGTTAGGGAAGGCGGCCGAGAAAAACGACTGCATACACATAACGGGTAGTGGTGGGATACTCAACAACCAACTTGACTGTCACCCATTTCAATTAATTTACGTAATAAATATTCGTTTGTTTTTTAATCACATTTCATTTGTTTTTAATTGAATTCATCAATTTTATTTATACGAAAAACTGGCAGATGCCATATTGGGCAGTACGGTAAACAATGAAAGCATCTGATCCTTAAGGATATGGCGTCATCATTTTTCCATTCCAGCGTACATTTCAAATCATCACATCAGTAATGGTCACAAACGTTTGTTTTTATTTCCTGCTATCAGCCATTTATTGGTCAGTTAATAATGAGTTTGTTGAAGAACAAAAAAGATTCATTGTTTTAAGTACATCTTCCGCTTGAGAGAAGAACAACAAACCTGGAGCTATAATTTAAAAATAAAATAAAAAAACAAAAGTATTTCCTCAGAAGACAAACCAAACGAATCATTAATATTGATGTTTTTTTTTATTTATTTTACTGAACGTGTTATGCATCTTAAACGTAACGAAAAACAATGTCCATTTAAATATTTATTTTTTACAGTAATAAGTAATGTGTGAGATGAAATTAGATCTAAACAAAATTCATATTCCATAATTTTAAAATATATAATTGCTTAAATAGAGCTTCGTTCTCGTACCGCTAATGCTTACTTTCAGCCCTTTTGTAAGTAATCCAGTTGCGTAACCAAGACGTATTTATCGACCTCGTACGTTTTTTTTAAAAAAAATATGTGCAAATAGCGCACGTGTATTGTACCTAAGTGAAAAAGTAAGGAAAACGTTCAACATTATTCAGTAATATTACTTCTTTTAATTCATACGTGGACGTGAGTGAGTTCTCAGAAATTAAAAATTGATCAGTAGGCTTCTTTGTCTTTTTTTTTTTAAACCGAGTAACAAAATAATTGAATTAAGTACAAGAAATAACTTTTATTGCGAATCGAATTAAATTCAATTGAATAATTATAGTAAATTTTAAATCATTTTAACTACTCAATGTACAACTCAAAGTTATATTGATGCCACTTGGCGGTTGGTTTTTATTTATTTGTTATGCAAAAAAATACAGTTTATACATAATAAACAATCATAAGTTCAGAGGATTTAACGATTCTAAATAGTATTTAAATACAAGCAAACATCACGTTCATCGGTTCAATTATTTTGAATACAATTGTATTATCTTCTTTATCCATTTCAAACTATCGTTTTTTTGATTTACTCAGTTGAGTCAACGTGTATTTTTCTTTTCTTGGCAACACTGACAGATATGAAAATAAATTCAATGCCTTTCTCTTCGAAATTCAAAAAGTATAAGTTCTCCTACGCATACGTCAAATTTTGACGTTGGAAGATGAGGTAAACAGAATAATTTCACACCACCTATCATTCCTTCTCTGACATAAATAATTTAGAAGACGGCAGGAACAGAAATTTCGTATCAAAAGATAGCGTTACATTTATTATGCACATCTCGTTAGATTTTTATTAATAATTTACAACGTTTTATAATTAATAGGAACGCTGATAAATTGTTGAAATAATACGTGTCAGTCGAAATTCTAGGTAGGTCATTCTGAATTTTTATTTTAAGACTCGTTAAAATCTTTTGTTGGCAGTTTTATGAAACATCGAAAGATGGCGAATTAAAAACTCTTAAAGATGAAGTGTTCCAAGTAAATTTAGGAAGAAACGATAAATTAAATCTCAGCTTTTTTTTTACCACAGTACTAATTCATACATTGCCGAAAAATTATTGTCAAAAACAATTCATAGGTTTTACCTATCATATAAGTATTGTAATGTGGTTGTTTTTTTACATACAATGTTTGAAGATACCGAAAGGTGAACTTTTAGATTTAGATGATACAAACCAAATTCTTGGAGGTGTATTCAAATTGAACAATTTAAATTTGATATATTTTATAAATAAAAAGCATCTTAACCTTGCAAGTCACGTGAATTGACTGCTTTATTATAAAAAAGCAATTCACAACCAAGGCAGTATCTCCATTCTCCATGTGTTGACACTTTCAGTAATAAACATTTTTGATATTGCAGAACTAGAAATGAGCTGTGATTTTCTTTTCATAATATTATCCAAAACAATCTAGTCTTTCATGCGTGAAGTAAATAAATAATCTACTTTTATTTGTGAACGGAATAATTCTTAAGGTGCATAGATGTGAATAAATATTTGATAACCTGAAATTATCTTTATTCACCATATCATCAGAATCATTGCACACGTCAAACATTAGTGTCAAAATGGCCTCCTCTTTGAACAAATAAATATTATATTTCTTTACGTCTCATTGATCAGGGGTTATTTGATAAGCTCATTTCGCATCAAGCAGCTAGTATTTATTATTTTTTCATGCTTTTTTTATTACTTAAGTAAATAAGAATCTTTATAATCTTTCTAGAAGCCTGCGTGATGTGCTTAAGCCGCGAAACGTGTATGCATTTTTGCTTACGTGTATTTTCTGCTTCATACACACAGTGCTTCCTTTATATAATGTTTCCACTTAACTCAGATAGAATCAATAGTCAACCTTTCAACCACAATAATCTATTAATTGCATTATCGAATGGCTTAATGTATTCAAACTCAAACAAAGTTAGCGCAGTGTTCATTTAAAACGCAAACACATGATCACGTTAAGATGATCAGGTCGTAAAAATCAATCGAAATAAATGTTTATAACTTATTTTTTTTATGGTCGTTAAGAACTTTTTAAATTTAAGCCTTGTAAAGCATTGAAAAAAATATATAGCCACCATTATAATTAAAAAACATTATTGTCAGGGTAATCATACATATTTAATAAATAGCGACGTAGTTTACACATTTGTTGATAAACTTATAGCATACAAAATAAATAAACACAACTCTAGTATAGTCCTGAGTAGGGAATCCAATCCCGGGATCCCGTACAGTTTTCGATACATTTCAATCCCGGGATTAGAAAACATGATCCCGAAACATTCGGGATTGATTTTAAAACATAAATGTGTTGGTTTTCAAGTCGGCAGTTGACGCATATGCAATAAACGATGCCCAATCTAAATTCTTTGTGATAAGAGATAATTGATTTTTATCGCAGGCGAGACAGTAATCGGATGCCAAGCATTTCTTCAACACATTTTAGTGAACTACATATATTTGAATGCAGTTGCTGACAGTAATTGTTTTTATTATTGTCGGTAATAACGGCATTGCCGTTATTTATTGTTCTTTTTTTCGTAGCTTCCTTCACATTTCAATATATTTTTTATTTTTTTTTCGCTTTGTTTTCCAATCTTAATGAATGTTATCAAATATCAATCGCAGTGATTATTTTGCGTGGCTTGTTTATTGTTAATAAATATTAATTTTGTACTGTAAACCGAAACCTTAGACTAAATGGCGAAACAACTGATGCTCGGGTACTTCGGACATATTTAAAAATAATATTTAAATTACTACTATTTACTCCAATAAAATTATTAAGAATTAAGAATGAATGTACACGACAATTTTAGAACTCATCACTCTTGCAGTCTGAAGTAGGTAGGGTACTTTTTTCAGCTATCGAAATTTATTTTTTTAAGTTATATTGTGTATTTCTACATAATGCATGCATATTAAGTTCATTTAATAATTATGGCGCATATTTTTTTACGAGTAATTAAAAAATCTACTCATTCCCCTGTACATCGCGAAAAACTGAGATTAAGATAGCTTTTTTGTAACGTATTGGCAGCCCACAGCTGGTTATATAATATAGAATAAATTGTTTGTATAAATTTATTTTTCACCAATATTATCATTTTTTTTCTTAAAAAATATACTGATCACGGGGCCAGTCGCGGGATCCCGGGATCGAAAAATTCTAATCCCGAAATCCCGGGATTAACATTTTGGCTCGGGATTGGATTAACTAGTCCTGAGTAATTGCGGTGATAAAAAACTCGAATAATTGATTCTTTAGTTAATTCAGTGACGAAACAATTCAACTACAAAGATAATCCAATAACGAAGATTGCTTTATTTGTTTTTAAAAGTAACCTTATTTTAATGGCAGTCACAAAAATGCTTTTCATAGTCATCTTTCTCTAGGCAAATACCATCGTTCCGTGGTTGAAACTACTGAGGCGAGGAAAAAGATTTCTTCTACATAGTTTACAGTACGCTAAAACAATATTTTATTTTGCACTTGACTGTAAACAAAAGAATATTAGATTTAAAATCTTCACACATTGTTTAGCATTTCAATTCACTATTATATACATATGTATCAATAAAATCATTCATAAATAGCACAAACTTTGCATTTTTATGAAATCGTCCATCCATGAAATTCTTTTACCGTTTAAATTGCAAGCTAGAAAACTTTCGGTTCGTTAAGCTTTTGCTACGAGGATTTGCTTAACTTTTCCAGCATGAACTATTTGTATCGTTTCTTCTTAACCAGTTTTTGTGAGAATGTACACATGTACATATTCATTTAAAATTTTCATAGCATATATGCATAAGAAAACTCGTTAACAATGGATAAAAAAATATTTCATACATTCCAACAGAAGACTTGAGATAGTGTCCGACATCAAGCTTACAATTTGAATGCTGCACTTAGGTATATCATATATGAGTAATGATTCGAACCACAATCCACCCATAACATAATTATTTGGTCAGTCTCTGTATCTACTTACACTATAATATAAGCGAAATAGGATTTTCCACCCTCACAGAGTGCATCAATAGAAGTTAATCAAAGTTAATTTAATAGAAGTTAATAGAAGTTAATCAAAGTTAAGAATCAAAGTTAATTTAAATTTTCTATTGCATCAATAGACTTCTAGATTTCTATAACACAACAAAAATGGTTTCCGATGCTTTTGTAAAAAAATTACAAAAACAACATGAACATCTTTAGTCTCATTATTAAATTTTAATTTTTCTCTAATATCTACAGTTTTTTTTTACTTGATAATTATTTATTAAAAAGGAAAACATGCTTAAAATTCTCATAACTTTATGTTACGATGATGAATTTAAATTTCAATGCCTTGTGAATTTTCCGGATGAAGAAATTTAAAAATAAAATCTCACTTTTGCTCTTGGAGAAAATATTATTGTTAACTGACATTTGGCTTACTTCTTTTTTTAGCAAGAGGAATATCAAATATTTTTATTGTAGATTAAGCTTTATTTTAAAGCAGTCGTTCTTAACCTGAGGTGCGAGAAAGTACTCTCGAGTGCGGGAGAAGTTTCTACTAAAAAAAAAAAAGTTTATTTAATGCATTAAAAAATAGCCTTGCCATTAAAAAGATATTTCATTGTATTTATAAGTAAAATGTGTGTAAATATTTTTCAATAAAAAAATATATTGCAATAAATATAATATAAAAATCGGAAAATGTTTTCAAATGAGCGCGAGTACATATTTTCAAATTTAAGGGGCGCAGGTGACTTAAAAGGCTAATAAAGGTTTTAAAGTTACAAAGGCCACTGTTTCTTAACCAACTAATTAAAAATGCACATTTAGTAATGTTTTATTTTATTCTACCGCACAATTTTACTTTTTAAATGTCGGACAAGTGTTTTGGACAGGCTTTAAGTTCTTTGGATAATAATCTACTTGCTCTGTACAAAGCCAAATTAGCTTTTTGGCTTCTTGGTTGGTTATAAAAGTCTATTGTTAAACTACTTCATAGTTCAGCGGTTGCCGAACAGTGGTCCGGGTAAACAATTTTGTGGTTATCATATTCAATTTTCATTTATTTTTTCACCGTTGTTATTTATTCTTCAATATTTTTTTTCCACTAGTAAAGTTGTCGCAGAACGTGGGAACGTGGTTGAGTGGTCAACATCATTGCTTTCGGTTACAGTGCTCACGGACTTAAATCTAATGGTCGAGTAAAAACAGTTTCATACATTAATTTATAGATTTCTGTTCAAAGGCATGGATGTCAACGATTTCTTAAATACCCTCTTACCCATCATATCTCAAAAACGGAGCGATAGTCATACCACTATCCCATATAGCGATAGCCATACCACTAGTCTTATCATAGCCTTAATCTTCAATCCCCCCTTCCTACGAAAAAGTGAGTTTAAAGAACTGAGAAGCAAAAATGTCTCGTCGAAAAACTTAACAAAAGTGTCCCCCGCATAAGTCCATATGCTACACATTGGGAACGGATATAGATAAAAAAAATACTGTGGTTAATTTGTGCCTTTCGGCATCTTCAGGATGCCTGATGACGCAGAAAAGCAAAACCCGAGTCGTTAGAGACAAAAATGTGGAAATGTAAAAAATTTGATCGATTCAACTTTAGTAATATAACTGGTTGTTTAATGTTATTATTACGACATATTAAAATAACAAAGTATTTTAGCTCTACAGTTTTTAATAATTTTATTCGTTGATAGCTATTTCGGCTTGCGCCATCGTCAGAACTAGATAGTTCTGATGATGGCGCAAGCCGAAATAGCTATCAACGAATAAAATTATTAAAAACTGTAGAGCTAAAATACTTTGTTATTTTAATCTGTTATAAATGGAGTTCTACCAAGTAAATGCCAAATCAATTAATAAGTTATTATTACGATTTAAAACCAACGGTGAAGGATTACAAAAATAATTTACAGATTATGATAAAAATATAAAATTAATTGATATTGATATTTATAAAATATAAAAAAATAAGATGTCGCAACTGCGTATATTTTAATTTCATTATTTAAATCATAATGCATATTAATATATTTTTAATTTTCTTACCATCGATATTCTTCACATATTTAGTAGGACATCCAATCCCGGGATACCGATGATTTTGGTTATCCCGTAATTCCGTGATTGTCTTAATACCGATCCTGGGATATAGGGATTAACTGTTACATGTAAAAAGTCAAATTGATTATATAAATACATACTTTTGAATTTAAATAATAATTAAATGAATTGTCTTACTTCCTCTTACATTTTTGTAACAGTCGTACACAGAAGCAGACAATTTGATTCCATACTTTTATGCAATCAATTCTTTTTTACGACGGGATCAAGGCCATCCTGCTAGTGAAGCCTTTGTCATTAAAATGAAAACCGTTTTTATTGTTAATTAATTAAAAATCGCATTATGTCTTCTAAAAAAGCTTCCATTTATAAAATAAATTCTTTTGATTCTTATACGTATTCTTTTTTTTCTGATTTTGGATAAAAAAAAATATGTCAATGTCGAATAAAAAAAAAATTTAATTTGGAATATAAATTGTTTTGTCGGCTTCTGTGGTCTTATCCTTAAAAAGCTTTATCATAACTATCAGGTTGGGTTGGGTTCAAGATGCAAGAAATTCATTATATATGAATTAGTGTCGGTGATAATTTAAGCAACTGATCTGCTTGGCCTATAGCCTATAATGCGAGATATTTGATAATATGAAATTATGGTAAATGATTAATCCCGGGATTCTGGTATTGAAAAATTAGGAATCTTGAAATCCCGGAATCATAAAAATGATCTGAGATAGGATTCCTTAATATTAAGAGTGTCTTTAATCATTACATACCAAAATGTATACAAATTTTAATGAAATATTACAAAATCTAAAATACTTATTGTATATATGCTATTTTGTTCCCAGTCCCATGTTATTTTATATTAAAAATAAAGATTTTCGGTAAAAGATAATAGGCGTCTGATTGCAATGTTTCTTATACTACTTTATTTATATCATGTTGAACAGAATCGGCAACGATGTGCAGTTCAAATATATATTTTTAAAAATTAAAATATATTATACTATTTTAGACCTAACATAAAAATATGTTTGAAACCGTGGATATATGTGCATGAGCTAGTGCATGTTTTACATATTATATAATATACAGGGTGTTCGTCGAGAATATCAGTTGAAAAGACTGCCGCTGTCCAAGAAAGTGTTCAAAACAATCCATCAACTTCAATTCGACACCATGTTCCAGAAATTGGACTCAAGACAACAACTTTGTGGAGAATTATGCATAAAGATTTGCATTTTTTTCGATTTAAAATTCAAATGACACAAAAGCTTCTTCTAAAAGTCAATCTCCCAATAAGATGTTACAGCTTGCTCATGATAATTTTTTTTTATGAAAATATAATTCTTACTTTTTTGGAGATGAACGTGGTGTTACGGCAGCTATTAATGGAGAACGTTATCATAACATGGTTGATAACTTTTTGACATCAGAATGAATTCGATTTGGGGTTGATTAACACGTGGTTCCAACTTGTAACTTCACATACAGCTAATTTTACAATGGAATTACTGGGAGGTCTGTTTTCACAAAATAATATTTTCCACAGTCGTCGAATTTAACAGCCGCGGACTTCTTTTTGTGGTGATATTAATGAGGAGCAAACATTCAAAAAGTGATTTATCACACAAATACAGAGCTTGGGAAATGATGATTTAAGTGTTGGAAAAATCAAAATATGCTTGAATGTGTCAACTTTGTGGCTTAACTTTTATATAAAACCACCTTTTTTGAACGCTAATTGTGATTCCCATTCATAGATTTTATTATTTATTATTATTCTATCAGAGCTGATATTAAACGATATTCTTCAAAATTTGTGACAAATTACTTTTAAAATATTTGCTCATAATCTAAAGAACAAGTTTTATACCAACAAACCAGAAACACTTGAGCAACGTAAACAAAAGATTCGTGACGAAATAAACGAAATACCCGTTGAAACGTTTGAATTTTTGATGAAAAATATTATAAAAGATCCTACATTTGTGAGGGGGGTAATAGAGGCGGACATTAAGCTGACATTGTCTTCCATACGTAATTCAAAACATTTATCAGCGTTAAGCGTTATCTTTTATTGTATATGAAGTTATACAAAAATAAATTAGTAAGCATTCCCGACGAACACTCTGTATATTATATACACATACGGTTGACCATATTTTACTCCGTATATTAAATCAGAGTATGACACACGTCCAATATTGGTAGTCTCTTGGGTCTAGCATCCAAGCAATATTATGAAATCAGTCCTTTTATTGACAAACGTGTGGACGTCGACCATGTCCGTACGTGTGGACGTAGACAATGACCGTAAGTATATTACGTAGAAGCTTTTTTATTCAACAAAGGGATTTGCAATGGAATGTAAGCTTATTTACTATTCACTGAAGTTTGCATAGACCTTTGGATGGAAATATGAAATTTAATGTTAATAGAGAAATCCGGTTGTGATGGTGACTAAAGCATCCAATCCCGGGGTCACATGTAGGATATCCAATCCCGTTCAATTTTCTGATCCCGAAATTCCGGGATTGATAAGGCTGCGATCCCGGGATTTAGGGTTTGAGAAATTTTGAGCAAATACCGAAAATTTACACGAAATTGGCAAATTCAAGATTTCAAATTCCTCGATGAGCTAAAAAAAAAACGTTGTTTGTGAGAATCGGGGAAAAAGTATACCAAATCGGGGATTTTAAATTCCTCGGTGAGCAAAAATCGGGATTGGGAAAAGGCTTCGGGATTGGATACCTTAATGGTGACACATGTGCAACGTATGTTTTAACATGTGTTTTAAATGGTGTTACCGTTATAATAAAAAAAAACAACTTTAACGCCAATACAAGACTAAAATAATGAAGTATATCTACGTAATTTAGTGGTGATTTTTTGGTTGCAAATCAGCAAGAAGGGCATTAAACCCTTTTCGGGTAATTCGGGATTGAGGAATTTTTGCTCGGCGATTTTAAAATCCTGGGATTTTCCAACAAAAAAATAGCCGATTTCAAAAACTCAGGAATTTGCGGCATTGCCAAAGTGTTTAAGTTTGGGACCTTTGTTTTTTAGTCCACGCGCATATTTTTCAAATTTTATCCATTTTGAGATAGCAAAATTGGGCGGGATCCCGGGATTGGAGGCCGTAGCAGCAAGAGTGCTCGCTGACTTAAAGTCCTGAACGGGCTAAACCCACTTCTGAGTGTATATAGAATCTTTTTTTCTTGTATTTCAACATAAATTAATGGAAAATCTTCCATGTTAGGCTTTTATTTCTATAAATATTACGTAAAAAAACTATTTACATATATTTATTGTCATAGAACGAAGTCATATCTTTTCTTTTTATACAATCAAGCTGGGTACAAATACAACGCAAATCCTTTTATTAATTCCAAAAGAATAAGGCACGCCAGGTTTTTATTTTGTTAGCATTTTTTTTCTTCTTCATATCGCCACAAAAGGTTTTCGGGGACTTTGCTAAGCAAGTTAATAAAAACAGCCCGGAGAAAATTTCATATTTACATTTCTATCCAAACCCCTTTTTAATGTAATAACTGATTTTTTTTGGAAAATATAATGGTATATTACATAACGATCGGTGCGATACTCAACAACCGAGATGGAATAAAGTTTTTTCGTATTTTTACAAAATCATCTTGACATATTTCGCATGAAATTTATTCAGTAAAGAATATTTTTGTTAGAGGAAATAAAAACCCTATTCGACAACACTTTTTATTTTAATAATCCATCTACGGGCTCGTATTCACCAGAGGTTTCCAATAAATATATCGGAATATGATAAAAAGCAGGCAACCAGTGATTTGCACACAATTTTGAAGATATTCACTTTTATCATTTGCTTTTAAGGGGACGTTTTTTAACATTAAATTGGCATACGATACTACCCTATTTCCTGTGACACAGAATAATACATCAAAAAGCATGTATGCAGTACTATTATTGTTTTTGAATCATATCAGTGGATATCCATCAAATGTTGTACCATATTGTTTACAATTTGAGTATGTTGGTAGGCAGATAGATTATGATTAAAATTTTCTTGAAACCGAAAACCTTTCTTCTAATTGTGTGTAAAATACATTTTCAACAATTAATTCTCTATGATTTGAAATATCATTACATATTATATTTTTTTAAAATCTATGTCCGCTCATTATATGGAGCATATGGCCTTTTAAAGGAAGGAAGGTACAGTAAAGGAAGTTTTTTCTGCGAGAAATGTTTGTTACTCAGTTGCTCAACCTATCATTTTGCGAAGAGAGTAGTGATAATATAATAGAGCTATAGGACATGATAGTCTAAAGGTAAAAAAATCTCTCTCGCTACGCCTTGTGAATGTTTGTGATTGGAAGGGAGGAAGAGAATTTCGAAACATCACAAACACCCATGCTTCGAAGTCAACAATATTGACATTATCCCCTAGGATTTTATATTTTTATATAAATTTCGTATTCAGGTAATTAGTGTTTCTTATAATTTACTTGCTTGAGAAATTAATATGCAATAAACATTTGGAGATTTCAATTTAAGTATATATTGTTTTCATTGCCTATTCGGATTATTTATTGTATTAGTGTTACAGAACCTTTTATAACTGTCTACTATTTTAATATTACCATGACGTTTGATAATAAAATAGGGAAATATATTTTGATTTTATATTCGTGTATTCGGAAATAAAGTTAATTTAACATTAGTATTTTTTTGTGGAAGTCACCTTCACACCCTTGATTACTGAATTACGAGTATAAGAAAAGAACGTTGACTTGAGAGTGATATCTTGCAAAATTTTAAAAAATGCTGACACATTTTTGTTTGTAAGCATTTCAAAGTTTAGTCCATCATCGTAAACGCTTAGAATTTAATCTATTTTAAAATTATTCCATTCATTTTTAAAGCGAATAAAGCTTTTTTATGAAAGCCATTTCTTTCTCGTAAACGAGGCGTTAAGTTCAAAACATAATCGCGGTACTTTGTTGTAGCAAATTATTTATTCTTGATTTTTAACAAAGTAACAGTAAAAAAATACATTTCACACACCGTACGCAGGAAAATTTGAATTTATAAGCCTGTCGTTGAATTAAAATTTGAATGCTTAGTCTTATTTAAACATTTTCAATATAAAACTATGCAGATGAAATTTTTTTGACAGTCAAGTAATCATTTTGGATAATATATATATATACTTATAGATCCATCATTGTATAAAGTGCCATTAGTGTTGCTATTGGTAAAAATACTCCAAATATCCTTTAAATATCGTCAACAAATATCAATTTTATTGTATTGATTTGACATGAAGTGTTTTAAACAATTTATTTATCTAATATTAGTGGGTAACTTAAAACGGATTTCTCTGCCATAACTGTACAAAATTAAATAAAGTTTTTTTATAATCAGAATTTCTTTGTGTAAAATAAACATGCTATTTTTTATTTTTGTTTCAAAATTTTCTTTTTTCTTCCCCGTTCAATTTTTGGGAATATAATCCCAGGTGTATTAGAACTCAGAAGTGAGAAGGTCCTATTGAGTAACATAACGACTAGCATAAAGGTTATTCAATATAAACGATTCGCTTTTTATTGCTCTTGAGGGAACTTGCTGATATTAAATCACCGCGGTTACAGATGTTATTTGATTTTCTCCCCAAAAAATATCATCTTGGCGTCTGTCGAACTTCTCTAGTATCAGTAAATCGAACCTGTCACTCCCCGGGTGTGTGCCAGTGACGTACATACGACCAAAACAACAGGAGGATTTAAAGAATATAAAGGAGTATTCACTAAATTGTGTAAAAACAAAATCGACTGCGAAAAATAACCTCAAGACTACAATTATACATCTGTATTAAAAATAAATATTCTCAAGAGAAGCACTTGGCAGAGGAAGATATTTGTTAAAGCTGCAGCACAATTTGTGGGTTGAAAAAATCAGTGCTCCGCAATCGAAGTGATGTTGGGTGTAGGGTATCCAATCCCGGAGCCTTTTTCCAATCCCGGGATTTCGGGATTGATTAATTTTGAAGATTTTCTCACCGAGGAATTTGAAATCCTCAATTCGCTATACTTTTTCCTTGGATTCTCACAGAACCTCGTTTTTTTTTTTTTGCTCACCGAGGAATTTGAAATCTCCGATTTGGTATACTTTTTCCCGGAATCTCATGGAAACTCGTTTTTTTTTTTTATCTCACCGAGGAATTTGAAATCTCCGATTTGGTATACTTTTTCCCAGAAACTCGTATTTTTTTTTTAGCTCGCCGAGGAATTTGAAATCTTGAATTTGCCAATTTTGTGTAAATTTTCGGAATTTCCTCAAAATTTCTCAATCCCGAAATCCCGGGATCGCGGCCATCTCAATCCCGGCATTTCGGGATCAGAAAATTTTACGGGATCCCGGGATTGGATGCCCTAGTTGGGTGTGCCGTAGAGAATTTCTTCATTGCGAAAAATCGAATGATTGGACCAGTATTAGTTTAAAAAATATATATGTAGTTTTACTTCTGGTGTGCCGTGGGTGAATAAAGATTAAGAAAAATTGCTCTAAAATACCGATTTATGAATTTCATTATGAATCATTTTATAAATAATATTTTTTTCTGTTTTAAAAATAAATACATGTAACAGATATGCCGTTAAAGAAAGTCTATTTTTCGATCTTATATAGCATATCTTTTTTTACTTTAAATATAAAATTTAAAAAAAAATATTTGACATTACAGCTTAAGCCAGCGTCAAATATTTTTGAAGTTGAAAGATCGTTCGAGATATACTCGATGAGAAAGATTTAATTATCTTCAAGAAAACTATTATTTTCTACAGCTTTCGCTCTGTTCTATCAGGAAGACATTTCATGGTTTTTACAATGTATTTTCTGTTTTGTTTTGTGTCGCAATATCTTATTATTTGTAATAAAATCATTACTTACTACGCAACAACCTTTTTCAATTCATAATATTTTAGTTAAAACGGTATGGAGAAATTTTGATTTTATTTTCAACGAATATGGGGTTATCGTTAAAGTTTACGTAATTATTTGAAGTTATATAATATTAAACTACTCAAAATTCGTTGGAATAATTATTTAAACAGAATGTATAGTATTGCCATACAACTAAAGAAATACGAAGCCTAAAATAAGTAATTAAATGTTAAGATATTTGTATGAGACGGATTGAATTTATTTACTTATTTAGTGTATTAAAACGTTTCTTGAAAGTTCTTAAAAAGTCAACTTCCAATACGAAAGCTTTTATCGGCAAACATATTTTCTTTGGAGTTTAATAATACACACAACATCTACATGTGCTAATCAATCACCTTTTCACTTAACCCGACATTTTCTTTCAAAGGGTCTTGACATCATTGATGGATGACGCTGACACAAAAGTTCATTTAAATTTCATTTGCAGTATGCGTTGTTGTTCTCGAAACATCCTTTGTTTTGAAAAGCATGCGACGTAAATAACTGCAAATATCTCCTTGGCACGATTCTATAGTTGGATGTTTTTGTATTTATCTTATCCCACCCGTTACACGGTAGCGGCTTACGGTATTCGATGCAGGGTTTGATTGCGAGTTTTGAATTGGCATGTTTTCTATCCAAGGCGTGTGATGTTTCTACGATGCATATAATTCTACGAATAAATATGATGCTAAAAGTAAAATGGAGACCGTTTGAATTTGATATGGCAAAGAATCTTAATTTTCGTACAAAACCACTATTAAATCATTTCATTTTAATCTTAGTCCAACGACCGTAGATGTAAAGTTGTTTAATTACTACCAAACCCGATAAGAACGTTTAAAAAAGGTTAAGTAATCTTTCATTTACTAGGCATGTCATTTTTTTTAATAGATTCGTCGATAACTTTGAGTAAGTTCATTTTTAATATAAAATTAAATTAGATATATTTGTTATTTCACTTGCTGTGCTATATCCTGTGACACAAGTTTCCCATCATTGAGCAGCATCATCAGGCTATCGCAGCGTTTGCAAATAAACAGAATTATTCAGAAATGTGTATTGATGGATAAACAAAGTGGCACAATTAAAAAATTAAAAATACTCAAAGACTAACGACTCTTACTTTGCAGTCCAGAATCACTTATGAGAGCTACAAATACGTAGAATTAGGACCGGCTTCGCATGAAACATTCCTAAATAACATTTTAAATACAATTATTTCCTTCCATAAAAGTCATTAATATTACTAATAAAAATAATAAAACATTTTTAGTACTTTTTCCACATAAAATTTATTAGATCAGGACTGGTTTCGCTCATGCTGAGCATTGTCAACTGATAAGAAAAACAATAAAACGGTGATATTTATACAAAAGTTAAGTGATAAAAACAAGGTATGAAAAACACTCTACTGGATTTTCCAAACTCAATTTGGTTGACAGACATTAAGATTTATTTATGATATACACTAATTGTTGGTTTTTACTTTGGTAATGATTTTTTTTTTGGATATCAAATTTATGGAGCTTCAAGTACCAGGACGCGCTAACGTCAAGGTTCTTCTAGTCTCCTTCATCGATAAAGTGTTTGAAGAATTGTAAATTGCATCCCCTAAATGGTAATGATAATTCATACCTAATTGGTTTTTGTCATAATAGTTTCATTGCTAAGTGGTCTTCAACTTTTTATTTATAGTTTATTCTCCTTGTATTTTGCTTCAATTCTTTTGCTAGGTTGTAGTACCAATTGTTTGTCATACCTTGTTTTTATCACTTAAATTTTGTATAAATATCACCGTTTTATTGTTTTTCTTATCCATTGACAATGCTCATCATGAGCGAAACCGGTCCTGATCTAATAAATTTTATGTGGAAAAAGTACTAAAAATGTTTTATTATTTTTATTATAATGCCATTCCACCAAGTATTGACAGTGAACACCTTAAAAGTGATTAATATTACTGTTTGTATCTTATCCCATCTTACGTCTAGTATAAAGAAACCCTCCTCCAATCTCCATTTTGTAATTTATAAGTTATGAATTAGAATCAAGTTTATGTTTATTCGTAAATAGCTGTAAAATATTTTGTCAAAAGATGCTTCTCAAAGAAACTAAAAACGCGCTACAATTTGTTACAAAACCTGTAGAATTAAAAAGTTATCATATTTAATTTATATTACAAATGAATCCGTCAAAGTTACTACGGAATCCTTCAAAAATATTTATTTTTATATTTTTATTAAGAATTTGAAATCGCTCGTTGTTAGTCGAAATGTGTGAGGTAGTTTAAGCTGTGTTGATCACCCTTCGTAGGTAGCACTGTACGAACCCCTTATCCGGTGTCACATACAATACACTTCCGTTTGTAAACAAGAATGATATTATATTCTATTATACACTTTTGGAGCTTCCACACAAGTGCTGGATAAGATTCTCCGCTACTTTAAGCCCGCAATGTTTTTACCACGTTGATACCTTTCTATAGCAATGTTTACAGAAAATAAGCTATTTTCCTCGATAATTATGATATATAAAGATATTTTCTGTACCTAATAACATGTAAGATATATAATTTTATCTCAGTTGTAATACATATCGGTGAGACTAGGGCCTCCAATCCCGGGATCCCGTCTAATTTTGTGATCCCGAAATCCCGGGATTGTGATAGTACTGATCCCAGGATTTCGGGATTGAGAAAGTTGCGCAAGGGCTAAATAAAGGAGCGTTTTTTGTATTTTTGGAATACCGTAAATTCCCGGGTTTTTGAAATCTACTAAAATTTTTACACGGATTTTATGGTAATTTTTCAATCCCAGACAGAAAGGGTGGTTGGATGTCGAGAGTTTTGATTTGATATATGTTGCTATTATTAATTAATGAGGCATTCATTTACTTGCTTTCAAGTCTTTAATGGTTATAAAAGGATGTCAAGTGTTATCGATTAAAATTCCTAACATGGTAAAATAAACATATCTAAATTATAATAACTTATAGTTTCTTTTCTCGATTATTTATCCTTTAATGTTTGTTTTTATCGTATCTCTGTCCAAATTTCCTGTCGTATGTATTTGTATTTTTTGTGTCAAATTCTTTCCGTTTCCAAATTGGCTCGGCATTTTTTGTTGCCGTTATATTTTTTTTGTAATGTCTCAAGCAGATTAATCTCACGTGAAGATTTTAAATTTCAAATTTGATTTGAGATTAAGACCATTCGCGTCTGTGAAGTAATGTAATCAAATTATTAAAAAATTTGAAACCATATTTTTTTATTATTTCCAAACTATTAAAATTTATTTTATAAAAAATACCAATGTTTGGAGAGCTTAAACAGCTGTGCGTGAAATGAAAACAAATGCTTTTCTTCTTGTTTTTTTTAATAAATAAACTCATTGTATATGGGATCAAAGTTCATTTCCCTGTTCCCACAAATATGCACGAAGCAAAATTATTAGTCATACTGGAAAAAAATATGTGTACACATTTATCATTAATTTGTATAAGAAATAAACAATATTTTACCTGTATCGTTTTTATGTTTTGATTTTGTTTTAAAATTAGTAGACACAGCATTTTTATTATTTTTCAAGAAAAGCAGAATAAATTGATCTCATTCATCATTCATTCAAACTATTCAAAAGATGTGTGTGGATTTGAAAATTGAAAGACTTGTGAAAGAAAAAACTAACACAAGGTGCTCTCGTTTTTTGAAAAATATTCAACTCTAGCTGGCGTTGAGTGGGGCGTATCGTTTGTTGGGACGAACATTTTTTTACTACTGAAAAAAGATTAAAATTTTGATTTAAAACTGCCATATTTACAAAAAAAACGACATACATATGCATTTGAATAGTCAGAATACATATAAATATGCGCTGGAAATATTAAATTTAGGTTTATTTTAAACAGATCTAGATCTTCTATTACATGTCTTAAAAACTATACGACCAACTTCATTACCCAGCGAAAGAGTATTTTGTATTTTAGTAAATTTTGTTAGCAAAATTTCGTAACTTATATTAGGTCAGTGGACGTTTTGTGTTTTCACCGAATAAAATTTTTGTATTTTCAAATATTTTTTTGTTTTGTGAATTGAATTATCTATTTTTTTGTGAAACTTAGAAAACCGAGTCAATCCGGGTTTGAAGAGATATCCTGAGTGAACTCTTTTGACAACTTGAAAATCATATTCTAAGAAACAGATAAATAGCTCGATTTCGGCAAAATGTTTCGATTTTCTTTAGGTTTTCGTCCCCTTTAAAGTAAATTGTATATAGGTATCAAATAATAAAAGCCCATTACCCCATGAAAAATAAACGCTTTTTCGTGTCAGAAACAGCAAACGGTGCTCGTTACGGCATTGCGTATAACAAAAAATACCGCACAGCACTTTGAAGATTTGTGTTCGGAAGAATTTCTCTTAGTTTTTTTTTCTTGTAGTTAAACACTAAGTAGTAATATTTGTGTTTTAATAATAGGTCGGCGTCGGTGGTCGACGGAGCGGCAATGCGGCGCCGAGACGTCAAGCTCTCGGCCGCGGTAAAATATCTCGCGTTCGGCAGTATTGCGCTGGTCTCGGCCACGCGGCGTCAAACTTTTGACTTTCTCCGGCGTGTCAGCGTCGCGGCGCTCTCTTGCGTCTCCCGCGACGCTTTCGTTAATCGCAATTTTATATGCATTCGTCTGGCTTTCGATCGCCAATCGTAAAGCAATCACTTCAGAATTGTTTCCAAGTACTTAATTGGTTTACCGAGGAATCTTGAACATTTTTTAACAATACTATAAATGCTTAGGCTAACATCGCGCATTTCACTTAACGAAAAAGTAAATTACGAATGTTTCGTGCACGTTTTAAAATTATTTTTTACAAATGTATTCATAAGTGTATCTTAAAAAATATTGACACTCACAATCAAAAACAGTGCAGAACCATTTAAATATTGTGTTAATTGAAAAAACAAAAAGAGCGTTTCAATATCATATAAATTGTCAATGGGAAAGCGTTACAAAACGTCGGATACAAATAATAAATGTCTAAAATATAATCTATTTAAAAATAGTTATCGACTTAAAGAACTTTTAAATAGTAAATTATTATTGAGATCGTTAGTTTGTTAGCAGTATTCTTAATGTTACACGACAGTTATTGACGAATTAAAATGCTCGTAAAATTGAATACATTACTATTCTCTACTGCATTGTATGTTGTATTATACAAAGGCAACTCACTCAACATATGTTTTTTAGCAGTAGTGATTTTATATGGCCGATGACTTTCTCCTTAACGTGGTTTCACTTTTCAAACAAATTGCTCGAGTGTCAAAGAAAAGCGAAATGAATAATCGAACATGTGTTTTGTGATTGTGTATTCACGTGTCTTACATCGTTTTGATTAATAATAATTGATTGCTAATCATTTATAATATGCTAATTATTGCTATGAAAATATTTAAGTATTGTTTTAAAATAAAAATATTTTAAACTTCGCGAAACGTTTATATATTTGTAACACTCACGACCTCTTTTATAATAATAGTAGTAACGTTATTCTATTTGCTTAAAAATACATTATGAAGCATAGTTTATATTTATAAAATTCCTTCTAACATTTATATAAAAAAAATATGTATTTTTTCATGCTTCAAACAAAACTGGTTTTTATAAAAACGTATCGTGATTTGTATCATATCATACTGGTAGATTTTTTCGTTGAATTCTTCTTATATTAAAAAACTTAATTAGTTGAAATCTTGCGTGCAGCAAAATATCTTGTAAGTCAAGGTTGTCAAATTATTTGAGGTTATTTTTTTTTATGTCAATTTTTGACGTTTCGATAGCAAGGTGTTGTCGACATAATTAACGTGAGTGAAGTCAGTCATTAGTCATCGCGATCTATGTTAGAAATGCGCTCATCTTAACGACATTTTAATTTTTCATTTAGTATTGACTAAGGAACGATGTTGACCAGTTGATTATTCTTAATCACGTGTTAATTGAAGTTATTTGTTGTTTTTTTTAGTAAAAAAATACAGTTTATCTTCTGATACAGATAAAGACAAAGTTGTTAAGTGCCCATCTTTCAAAATAATTCGAACAATGTGTTTGTTTAGTGAAATAAGTTTTCATTGCCAAATACGTTAAACGTGCGTTATCTAAATATCGATGCATCATTTGTAAACAACCTGTTTACAATGTTAGTGTAATTTGGCTGTTTATTCAGCTATAAATATTTTCTTAGATTATTCTGGGAAGCTAAAAGATGAATACGAAACAAGTTAAACGAGGTGCTAAACACAAAACGCCTACGAAATATAATCACGAAGGTAAGTCATAATAAATTTGAACCTATCTGATAATTTTAATTACTATTTAATAGTGTTTGACCCACGTAAAAGGATGGTACTGTGTGAAAGAGAAGCAAGCACATAAATTTCTATACTATGAATAGAGATTTCAATTCTGATGGATTTGTTTGATAATTTTAAGAACATTATTTAGTATCTCATATCACGTAAAGTACGGAAACTAAACCTTATATAAGAAGTAAATAAGACATATATTATTAAAAGATTTTAAGCACTTGTTTCTGGTACAGTTTTTCATTCAATTAGAACCATAAAAATAGATATTTAAATTGGATAAAAAAAATATCTTATATTTACCCGATGTTTTTATGTTTAAAAATATGTCAATTATACATATACGTTGTTGTACGTAGAATATATAAAATTGGCTTATGAGGACTTATAACATCATTATTTTCATTTATTGATTTAGTACAAAGCAGCACATTTCACAACACTGCAGTACTCGTGAAACTACCCACTGTATAATTAATATATTATATGAGTTACATGTGGTACATTGGTGATAACTATATTTAAATATAATGCTAAACGAATACCACTTTTAGGGTATTCACTTTCAATACTTTGTGGAAAGGCATTAAATTCAAAAAATAAAATGCTCATTTGTACTGGTTAAATTTTTATTATTTTACTTATAGTGATAAATTTATCGAAGTAATAGGTTGAACGGTAAGAAGGTACTCCGTGTTAAAATAAAAATAAATTCCATTGTCTGCGTCTGAAAAAATAAATAAATTTGTATTTTAGTAAAATAAATTTATTGAGCCAATTGGCGGATATTCTTAAGGAAACATGCTGAATATTCGTATGTATGGACATTGTTTTCAAACAAATTGCTTTTTTAATTGAGAACAAAAGTCACGTAATATTCCAATAATTTATATTGAATTGTTTGCAGTTTTTATGGCGACGCAATGATTTTCTTTCTCGTTATCTTAAGAATTTTCTGTTTGTTTGAATTACTTGTATAACAAACAATCACTGATGATATATTTTTTTAAAAAATAAAATTCTACTTTATATACACTCGTTAAAAAAAAGTTTATTTACAGTATTACAATTTGATGTAATAAAGAACTCAAAATAAAAAAAATATGTATTGTTTTTGCTTTTCTTTGTATGTATATTACGAAAAATAACGTGTAATGGTAAACTAAACGGCAAACGCTTGCCAAATACCTATCGTTATTTTTGCGTTCGGTAAAGAAATTCAAGATGTTGTTATGCTTAGAATGCAATATATTATCTACTGTTATTTAATTTAAATAATAATAACTAATTATCAATAAAAATCTTCATCACAATCTTATCCTTGCTTAAGAATTCAATGTTAAGGTAACAAATGTAAAAAAATGTATTTTACTATTACTAAAATGTACTTACATATTTTATGCATTTATTTGTGTGAAATAATTGTTTTGTACATATTATATTATAGACCGTGTCGGGTCGTATGGCGTGTCGGTTAGCGTTATGGGCTTCCGTGCCGGACTTCACTGGTTCGAGTCCCAGTACAAACAGCATTTTTTCAATCGATTTCTGTTCGAAGGCATGGTTGATTGTGATATCTAAAAATTCCCTCAAACCCTTTCCGATCCTCTAATAACTGGGCATAGCGAGAGCGATTAGTTTACCACTATTACTGATTTCGCCATATCTTTATATCCTTACTTTTTGAAAAAGAGAGTTTGAGAAAAGGTTGAGCGACTGAGTAACAAACAGTTTACTCCACATTGCTAGCGGACATGCGTTAAAAAATATATATATATATTGTATACTACACGTTTCTTCGATCACACTTCGCTGCAATTATTTGTTGGTTTTATTAATTAATAATTTTATTCATCACATAGTTCCAAAAAATAATTACCTACCGAATTATTATCACTTTTTCATTATGAATTATAACCAGTGGTGTGCTGCTAAAATTCAAAAAAATCATTGCTATCAACCCGCTCGCACCTTGGTAAACACCAATGCTCAATTTTTATATTTAAAAAAAAATATATATAATGCATTGCAAAATGATTTATTTCCATTACATAAATACATTCCAAATAGTGTTTTTATTTTCCTTTGAAATTTTAACCGTGATTGGTCTTCATCTATCATCTGCTGTGTGATGGTGACTTCTGAGCCATTAATTAACAAATAGTGTGGAGTCCCATGAATTCAGTTGCAAACCTATCAAATTAATGATCATTTAATCTGATATATGCCGAATTACTCGCGTAAGAATACCTACATAAATATATGCAAACAAAAAAGTAAACAAAACGGCTACACATTTTTACTTTATACATATCGGATCAAGTAATGTGAATTAAAAATTCGTTTTCGAAATTACGATAATTAAAAAAAACCCGTATTTTAAGAACCAACTCTTCGAACCAAAATCATTTTATCAACCGGCTCGAGAGAGCCGGTACGAACCCATAACAGCACATTACTGATTATAACCATTATCTTTTATTCAATACGTATAGATATAAAGTATTATACATGTAATTGATTATTACATTATTCTATCAGAAATTTCCTGTTCACTTAAATAAATGAACAGTTTTTTTATCTTTATTATCAGATTATTTTGAAGCAGCACTTTTTTTTATTCTATATACATATGTCATATTCAGCAAGAATAGACGTGCAAAAATGTATAAAACATTTTTTATGTTTGTACTTATTACAATGATTGCGTCAAGAATGTCATGTCGACTAAAATAAATTGGAAAAAAATCAAACAGAATAGTGTAGATAAAATTGAAATAGACATACATACTTATGATAAGATATTATATGATATGCTAGTATCCAATAATCAGTGTCTGGATCTCAGCTATAATTGGTTGAATTTTGTTAGCAATGTCACATGATAAAATAAAACAGTGGTGTATCAAAAATAAAATAAGTCATTTGGGCAAACATTGAAATTTTATTTCGGAGAATATTCTAGTCCAATAAAGACGTAAGTGTGATTATTTACGAAGCCGTTCATCTTTTTAGTGGGACTCAATAGCAAATACCACATAACGCCCACGTTTATGAATGCCTGCAATTCTTCGGCACGCAATAATTAGTTAGCTGCATATTTGTTTTATTAGTACAAGCTTCTGGCGTCAATATTTGAAAATATATTGTGTAAATAAAAATTATATGTTTTTTGGTAATTATATATTACTTAGTGACTGTAAAATAAATTCGTTCCTTAGTAATTGAAGATATATGATTTCTCAGTATATATTATATAATAATTTAAAATGAATTTATTTTAATCCTCTTACGTTCCCTAAAATAATTATTTACATTTTTATTAGATTCACCGAACAAACATTGATTTTTATTGCATTATTCAATATAAAAAAGATATCATAATTAATTAATTTTTATGACATAAATTTGTATATGAGAGTTTAACTAAACTATGTAAAAAATGCATTTTTTTACTATGGCTGTTTTAAGTTTCTTCATTAAGTTTGTGTTGGAAAATTGCTATTTTTTTCTACTATTTGTATTGTAGAATATTTTAAATATACTATATACTTGAAAGATCTCACAGGATACACTACCCTATGACACTATCTCAATTTGACTAAAATTGAACTATTGTAGTTTACCTCCTGTATAAAGAAATAAACCCCAATCAACAAACTAGTGTTAATAATGTTAAACAGGTTTGGTCCAGCTACTTAAATAAATGTAAAATAATATATCTGCCGATACAAAACCATTGGTATTTTCTTCTTTACCTAACCACTTGACTATTCTATTGTGAAAGGAAAAACTTTAGAACAATTAAACTGGTGTTTGGTCACTCCACCAAGACTTCATTTTATATATCAGAGTAAACATAAAAACACCATTTCGCTATTTTTAATAAATTATTTATTAATTAATTACTCATAATCACATACCAAAATGTCTTTCATTCGATACAATATACCCAACTATATAGGTTGTCTTAATACAGTACACTATTCGATATTTTGACTATTCTGTGTAATTCTTTTGCGCAAAATTTGATAAAACAGACCTAGTGACTTACAATAACGACACGTTTCAGTGTGACATAAATACATACCAACATATTTTTTGTGCGAGATACATTGAATATTTATGAAATATGTGGGTTTATTTAGTATATGTACGCCGCTGAAAATAGCTTATCAATTTCGTGGATAATATGTTTTAGATATCACCGTTGCTGCAGGTATTCGCTCGTCTCGACGATAGTCATGTTTCATCAAGATTGACGTTCATTTAAAGTTTATATTTTTTCATTCATTGTTTGATTGTGTTTTTCCTAATTATTCAGTTCGTATTAATAACGTCAATATGTCTTGCAAACTGTCTAACTAAAACTATGTGTTATAAATTATTCAGTTTGATATAAAAAAGTGTTGTGATTTATACTAAATATTTACGTTTTATTATTTCAAAATAAGTCAACCGACGCCCAAAATAATAAGTTTTTCTGTATATACGATTCATCATCCGTATAAGTATCGCGAGGATAACATACGATTTTATTTCCATAATTGATTTTTACGTATGACTTTTCCAAAGAATTTTTCTTTGGAAATATATAACGGTTATTGTAACATAAAAAAAAAGATTTCTTTCAATCAATCCATTTTTCTTTATAATGATTTTTTTTGTCAACTGAATTAATCAAATATTATTGAAAAATATTTCAAATTCTTCCGTATAAGTTTTGTTTAACTATTTAATATTTTGCTACATTTGTAATTTGTGAATTTTAGTACAGTGTATGTGTTAGTGCTATTTAATAAAGGTTTTAAGTGTAATTCACGATTTAATAATGGCATTACCCAGGAACAGCATTTCAAGTGTTATTTTTTATGAAGATGGCGACGAAGAAGAAGGTGATATGGGTAAAATTAAATATTGTATTTTTGGGCTCAGAAAAGGAAACGAGATACTTTTTAATATTCATTGATTTGTTGCCCTTTCATTTCAAAAATAACTTTCATTCTACTGGCATATAAGCGATGAATTATCTAAAGACTGTTTTTTGTTGATTCTAAGGTGATTTTATTTTTTCACATTTACGTTTTACGTTGAATGACAATTTTAAAAATATTAATTAATTGATTTGGCATACCTCTTTTTATGACTGAAAACGTTCCCCATGTAACCAAAAACACAGAGGTAATAACCTAAAATGTTTATCAACAATGGAATTAATTGACAATAGACAAAAAAAACTATAAGGAATATTACGTTAATTAGAATTAGATGATTAGATTCAGAATCTTCGTATAGTAAAAATATTGTCTTATTTGATTATTATTTGAATAAAAATACTAATGCAAAAATACTCCATCTCGTAAACAGTGATTTAAAAATTAATACTTTATGGTACTTTAAAACGAATATAAACATTTTAAATAGGACAAGTATATTTTCGTATAACATTTATTATGCGTAATTAGTAATGTTTGTAGTGAGACCCATTTATTTTCACGCATGGTAGACGGATAAAACAATGCATTTGATTTTTAGTGCATTTAATAACTTAAGTAAAGGATACGAATCTATTATCACGACAAACGCATATTTTAAAGATACACTTGGTCAGAAGATACTTACTTCTCAAGGAGCAAATGATAATGTGTCGCGCTTTGTTAAAACTTAGTTGAAAAGTAAATTTATCGATAATAATTTTGTAGATATATATACGATAATGATATGATAATAATGATGAGTATTTCAAAATACACGTAACACAAAATGTTCACTAGGAGAATCCACTTTTGTTCTTTCTTTTCTAATTGTGTCGACAAAATCTTCAAAAAAATGTTTTTTTTTCATATCCGTTTTATGTTGTTAGTTATGGGTAAAAGTGTCTTACATTACTCATTGTCTCATAACTGCAGAGCGAATTGTAATTTCATTTTTAAATTTATGCAATTTATAACAAACTATTTTGCAAAATAATTATTGGTCAGGATTTATAACATTATATATGGCACCATTAATCTCATTTATAACTTTGAATACATAGCGACTTGTAAATCATACAAAAATTGCATCTTGTTTACCTTGAAGCGTTCTAAATATGTTAATGAAATTCATTGTTACCTCTATTAGTATGCTATTGTTCTTGAAATAACTGTATGAAAATACAGTAGAAAAAAACATAGAATGAATGTATCAGTCAAGCCACTTACGTAAAAAAAACAACACCAAAATTTATATCCGGTTTATAAGGAAGAAATTAAAACCTCATACCACTAAAACCAGCTGTATTTTTCAACCCAAATCAAACATATTAAATTATATTTATATGATTTTATTAAGTTTGTAAGATTTTTTCAGTATCAATTAACCCTAGCAAGGTCTTCAACAAATAGTAACTCTTATTTATAATAACGTACATTGTATTTTAGAGGATAAAATTTTTGATGAAACGTTTTTTTATCTTTGTGGATATAATATCAGGACAATACTTAAGAAATTTCTCTTTCGCGTTATCTGGTCTTAAAAAAAGGAGCGTTTTATAGAAATACTAATTAAATTAGTCAACTAATAATCGTTTCTTAATCTTACACTTATATATAAGACATTAAAAAATAAAGATAATTAAACAGTTAAATTGTGAAATATAGATTATCTTTTTTCGAGAGAGTATATTATTTCCGATTGATTAAGTAAATCATTCAAAAGATAATTTCTGAAATATATCTGGGACAAGGAAAACAAAAATATGAATGTTTTAATGTTCTCAATATGAGTAAATTTTCTTTGAAAGTTCCGGGAATCAAGGCAGTGAAATGCTCTAGAATTACCGGGAATAAATTTTCGAGTCTCCCCACCGAACCCATGAAAGTAACGCAATTTATGACAGTGAATTTACGTTACATGGCCAAGGACAAATTCAATTGTCGCTGGTTGGAAAATTCGTAAATAATATTTGCTGAACGTGCTTTTTTATCAACGAATATTATGTTTGCAAACATTATAAAAATAAATACCTACGCTCGCTTTGACTCTTCGTTTACATTTTCACAAATTGTTTGTTTACGCAAAATTATTGTGTTTCTGTCAGCGGGTCTCAGCATACGTTTGTTTTGATATGCCTAATACCTTTTTATTATGTATGATCATATCTGAATATACCATATATTATTTTGAATTGAAAATGGAATACTTGTGTGATGAATTTATTTGTTCACGTTTAATTTTAATACAGTTAAGCTTTTCAGCCTCTGCGAAACAAGATGTAGTCTTGTACTGACATGTAGTCATTTTATTAGTTAAACATCAGTTCAGATGCTTTATTAAGAATCTATATAATTAACATTGGAAGAAAAATTAATAATAAACAAATAAAAAGTAAAATCCTACGTATTTGGAAGATTGGAGTAGAATACATTCGCATAAAAATACAAATTATTTTTTTAGAAAGGAGTCCGACTTTGCCTATATCTGAATACATGAAATCATTTCAAACACAAATTTGAAACAATTTTTATCATAGTGTTATTTAGTTTTCCCAATTTAGCCTGGTTTTATTCACGCATTACACGTGAGCGGGTATTCAGATGTGAACAAAAGGGTTAGAAGTTAAGATAACAATGTTTTTGTTTTGCTCGTAATACTTTATAGAACAATGTGTAAGTTTTAGGCGCATTAAATTATAGGAGCGTGCGGTTGTATTTTCGCATTAAATCCAAGCCGATAAGCTTCATAATCCTTTATGTTAATTCCTTTGGTTTCTCGGAGAAAATCTTTTGGTTTCCCAAGCTCATTATTTTCCCTGTCAAGATTTGAATTCCTGACAAGCAATTTTACTGCTCGGTACTTATCTATCGTTAGCTTGATAACATTTCTTTGAGTATCTAATTGTTAGTTATTTAATATGCACCACATAAATATTTGCCTTTGGCAAATAACATTCTTATATAAATGATAGCTGAGATTCTGAAAACACAAATTAGTTTATCTTATTATTTATTTACAAGAGCATCTAAGCGAAATATCGACTACATCCGATATCATAAAACGCAATACAGGATTCAGTGAAACACTTCGTATTGGAACACGTCTAGCTTTTTTCATTTATTTGTTGTCATTTATTGTTCATTTTTCGATAAAGCAGTGAACGTTGAATGAAACACTCCTATACAGGGGTGGTCCATATGATATAATATATACCTAGGGGTTGCAATACCGTAGCAATATAAAAATATCCGTTTTTCGGCATTTTATACAATATACCGGAATTGCTAATAGAAATTGCAATACCAGACGAGTAAATCAAAAACGACATTTGATATAATATATATTTTTTGATGATTTTAATAAATATATTTGTTCTTGTAAATAATAATACATCATTGAAAATCTCATCAATTATGAAATCTGTCATAACTGTCAAAAGCTCTTCAAATTTAAACTATTTCAATTCACGGCGAAGACACCCAGTTAATAAAATGGTGAAACTTTTTCATTGACTTTTAAGTACTATCACGTCTTTACCTAATGGTTTGGTGGATTACATATTTTTATTTTACGGATATAACACTATTACAATGTGTATTGACTGAGGTTTCTTCACTTTTACAACACTTTATGACTTGTAGACGTGTATTACAACGCATCTATTTTTTTTTCTAAAATACCACTTGCCTCACTTCAACTCTATTTATCTACATTAAAACATAAATTTTCGCACATTCGAAATCGGTATTTCGGTATTAAAGCAACGTCATGAATACTGGAATTCTTGTTTCCCGCTATTGCAATCCCTAGATATAACGTCATTCCAACTGGGAGTGATCGTTAGCCACGAAATTGGACGTTGATAGAGGCGGTTTGGGCTGTCATCGGTCAACATATCGAATGTCCGGCGCTGTTGAGCGTTTCTGACAGCATCGACCGGAAAACCGATAGCTATGTTACTCTCTGCAACTAATGATTCAAACAATAAATAAACAAATTGAACATTATACCTGATTGCCTCCTCTTACATCTTTACTATTTTTTTCTTAAATAATACAATTAATTAAAAACAGGCACTGTATGGTAATACTAAAACTAATACTATATCGTCGATGCATATCAAATATGGTCTATGTGACGAAAGTGCATTCCGAGATAATCGATAAAAACTGTTTAAAAAAATAACGAAACGGAAAATAACACTTCTATCAATGGAGATTGGAAAATTATTTCCCATTGATAGAAATGTTATTTTCCGTTTCGTTATTTTTTTAAACAGTTTTTATCGATTATCTCGGAATGCACTTTCGTCACATAGACCATATTTGATATGCATCGACGATATATTGTTTTCATATTATAAATATCAGTCGTATTCGACTGATGGGACTATTTATTAATAGTCCCATAAAATTAGTTTTATACGTGCTTAGAATGTGTCAAATTTGAAAAAAAAACACACTCTTTCTAAACTACAACACTCCACAGTTGGAAAAAAATACGATTGAAAGTATATGTAACTAACTATTAAATCTAATCATAATACAAAATTAGTTATATTATTGAAATCGGTGAACTTTTGGTATTGCTATCATATTTTTTTGGCGAGCTGTGTACGTCATCCAGTTTTAAGGGTTAAGTATATTTGAGACCCTTTAAAAGTAATGCGACCATGCTGTTATATGCTCACTTTACGTCGTTTCTGAAGAAAATACTCTGAAGGTTATTCCTTTGATCCTTTTAAACGACATTGAAAACTGGTATTTCATTACTGTCGTTATAATAACGATTTGATCCAAAGCATTTCATTCGTCTCTTCAGATATACTTCCTCATTCTTTGCGACTGACTGCAAATACCGAAAAGGCTTTCGCAAAAATATTTTCGTATTAATCAAACAATAAAATTGAAGAGTGTACCAATACTTTTATTAGTCGCTTATTATTAAATTTATGTAACTTCCTTCCTAGAGAAATAAATAATTTCACATTTAGTAAAATACATAAATATAATATAAATAACTGCGCTGCACTAGTTTGAAATAAAATATACTAAAAAGAATAAATACTATATTTTTACAAGAATTATTTGTTCTAACACGAATCCCATACACTGAAGTAGAAAACGGATTTCCTAATAACAAAAAAATCGACAACACAAGACAGTAGTAGTAAAAACGAAAAGCTTCATTAGATAATAACACATTAGACGTGTCAGAAATTTCTAGCGATGAAAGCGTCTAGTCCACAGTATATTATATAATCAAGTGTTGATGAATTATATTATCGTTTCTTAATTTAATGAATATATTTGAATACTTTGTGTAATTTATTAATTGAGTTTCCACTATTACATTTTCAACACGATTTTCTGTACTACGATGTTGTTCTTTTTTCAATTTTTTTTCACGGTTTTTTAAATTAAGGCAACCAATCTTGATCACTTTTTACTCGGTCTTTATGGGGCGTATCTACCGTATAAAAAAGATTTTAGTGTATTTATTTGACACATTGTACAAAAAATACAAGTATTTCGAATGAAAATTAAAAAAAATGCAATTTACTTACTTATTGAATGGACGGATCGTACTTTTCAGATTGAAGGGACAATGATTAACCCTCTTTAGTCTAGTTCATAGGTTCCCAACCTTTTTCGGGTGGCGACCCCTTTGTATAAAAGCCATGTGACTAGGCGACCCCCCGAGGAATTTGAAATCCTCGATTTGCTATACTTTTTCGTTATTTTGTTGTTCAAATCTAAAATCGAAAAAAGTTGGCGATCCCCCTGAAAACCCTTCGCGACCCCCAGGTTGGGAACCCGTGGTCTAGTTGGTAAGAGCTTGACTCTAGCGATCGGGCGAGTATGAGTTCGAACCCCGTTTGGTCAATATTATATTGATATTTGAGAGATACATGGGAGCTTGTGATGTCGATTCTCTTCGAGTTGACCTAGCTTGACTTACAAAAAAAATCTCACCGAGTTTACCCCATATGCTATTTCAATTCCAAAATATTTGGTTTTTTTGTATCAGCTATAATGCATTTTTTTTGAAATATTAACATTGTATTCAATGAATAAATGGAGTATCTCTAAACATATGTATTCTTAAATATATTAATAGAAAAGATAAGCGATGACATCAACACTTTTCGAGATAGTTTCAAAAGATTAGGCGTAGGTATTTGTATTTGGATACTATCTATAAATTTAAATAAAGTGCATATAAACCGGGGGTAATTTTGTTTTTATGTTATTTTTTTTTTGTGTAGAATACATTTTTTTATTGAATATTATTTTGCTTAAATCATCGGTTTGTAATTTGATTATATCACATTTAATTGTTATGACTTATTATATAAATTATTATATCACAAGTGATTGTAACGAAAGAAGATGTCGTTAATAACTATTTATTTAGATAATAAAAAAAGATTGCAAGGCTTTCTATAAAAAATAACAGAAGGTAAATATTTCCTTACTGAAGTATATTTGAGTATAAATATTGTAAAAAAAATAATTGGCATGCTAAAAGCATGATAAGTAGGATCTCCAATACCGGAATCCCGGATCCGAAAATCCCGGAACTCCGAAATCCCGGGATTGTGAGAGTACCAATCCCGGGATTCCATCTCGTAAAATATTATTTTGCGGTGGTCGCTGGCAGTCGTTATGTTTTGAAAGAATGGTGCTTAAAGAAGGTGTCTCATCTTCTTTTGTAGATTGTTTTAATATCTCTCGATTTCGATTTTTTTCCCCAGTGATCAATCCTAAATAATTGGTAATACCGAAATTCTCCAAGAACCTCAAACGGTTGTGACATGATTTTATGGTAAATGATCAATCCTGATATCTCGAGATTTCGGTCCGGGATTGGATGCCCTAATGATAAGATTTTTTCAATTAATGGTGTTTGAAAAAAGTGCTTACTAGGTAATATTTGCTTAATAAATCTTTATTTTTATCAGCTTATATCACAGTTTATGAATTATGTATATACCATTTGGAGGTTTTTCCATGACAATGACATCTGTGTATCTTTCTTGACAAACTAATATATAATAACAGTGACGTACTCTTTTCTTTCAATTGAAAATTATAAATTTGTTAATGTGAATTTTGTTAATGTCAATTTTTTTATGTCAATTTATAATCCCTTGATTGTTGCAACGATTTTAACTGTAAATAAACACAGAAAAAAAATTAAAACCTGTAAATAAAGTACAGTATAAATCGAAAAAAAATTATATGACGAATTAGTACACGATAATGAGTAATAACCGCTAACCCGCTCTCTGAAGAGAAAAGTTTAAGCGACGTTGAGTTGTTAATTAATTATTCTCTGAAATATGAAGATATGTTAGAAGGAATAAAGGAAATAAAGAAATCCATACTCCAAATTCCAAATTCATTAATGAAATTAAAAACCATTGACTTATTCGTAAATTCCGACCCATGCCTTCACAGCTAAGTAAAAAGAATAACAATCGTGTGTTGACTGTTGACCACTCGCTTGTTGACACTTAGTTTACATATTTCAACTTTTGTTCGTATCATCGTATGAATTCTTTATTTCGCATACGAGTACGTTGTCGATTTACGAAACACAAATATTTATAGTGTGTTTTTATCGAATTGTCTTCGCCTGGGTACTACACTGTTTATAAGCACTATATGATTTCGCTCACGTGTTTGTGTTTGCTTATATAACACCATTGTTTCCAGCGTAAACACGTGCCTGGCGGGGCGGCTTCTTCCTGTCTTTTCTCTTGCGCCAACCCTTTGCCCAATGTCAGTTTTAAAAAGTAAATCCTTTGTCTCGTTCAAGTCACCCGCACGAAGTCAATTTTTTCTCTCCACTTCTTGAATATTATATAATATTGTTTTTACTCTCCTCTTAAAACGAAAATGCATTGAAATAGGAATTTTGACGCTTGTAACAAACCGACCACAGACAAACTAGTAAAAAAACAATATTATCGATGGATTCAGTGGTAAATTATTAAAAATAAAATTAGACAAATTGAAATCAAATCCCAGATTGTAAATACCATTTTAAAATTATCGATTAAAAAACCCCGAAAAAAGTTATGAAATTGTTTCAAGTATGTCTAGATTTTTTTGAACAATAAATTGTAAGAAATAATGACTTGACTTGACTAACTACATATAATATTACTCTAATTAAATTTAAACATTTTTTTATTTATTTTTTAATATATCTTGATACAATTTTTGTGCTCAAGATTGACATTATGAATGTGAAAAAATAAACAAAACAAATACAAATACAAATTATAGTCGTGGAATGGATGTTCAAAAATAATTATATAATAAAAATAATGTATATAAATTAATACGAGGTAACATATTCCCAATTCAATCGATAATTTTATGTAATTAATTTGCTTATTAAAATTCTTTTTATTTTCTTCAACTAACATCATTGATCATTATTGTTCAATAAATTAAATGATTTTTTAATCTTTTTTTGTGCATCAGAAGCTGTCTAATTTTAAGTATGTTTTTACTAAAGTGTTGCAAAGAAATCTCATTTGCAGGCTGTTTATATCATAAAAAGCATAATAAATATAAGTTCAATGCTGTAATTAATTGATTGTGCGGGACAATCAGCTAAATTAATTTCATTCATTTATTTGTGTATGTGTTTTTTATATTTAATTTAAATGTGTACAATGCAATCCTTTTTGATGCTTGCATATCATGAAATGTTTCTAATTACTAGGTTAGAATGGTTTTTTTTTTTGATTCAGTCAAACGGCGAGAGTAATGGTTTTTTAATGTTGGCAGTTAACATCTTTTACCGATATCATCGCTAGTCGCCACCTTGGAGTTTCCCCGCGTTATTGAGGTTAACGTCATAATCCACATGAATTCATAACAACATCGCACGTTAACCGCGTGAACCTTTCCTGAAACTATGTCATAAATTTTGAAAATCTTCCAACATGCTTATGCTGCAAAATAATTGTGTTTAAAAGAGAACATACCACATCAGTTTCTAAGGAAATTAATTTTGGAATTTAATTTTGTCGTATTGTACGTATGTACATATATTATACATATTGAAAAATCCTAATTAAAAAAAAATAAGTCACTACTCACAGGGTAAAGCTATGAAATTACAAAAACATCAAAATAATGAAAATTGCGATATTATTTTTTATTAATTTCCATGAATTCTGTTGGCAAAAAAATAATACAATATATTCTTTCGAAAAAATGATATACATGGGTCGGGTTCAAACTATCGATCTTTCGCTACGCAATGCAATTAATTGCACAACAAAAAGTCGTGACTGAGCTCATTTAAATACAATACAGTTAAGCGATATAGCTAAATATACATTCAAAATTATTTTGCACTTATAAAATCCATCGATGGTTCAGTACATAGAATACTTGATCATCACGCGGTCGGCCCTAGCAAGAGTTCGCAGATAAAGCAGCTTTTTTGTTAATATAATATGAACAGAATATATTAAATAAATTTATTTCGAAAAAGAAGAAATATTAATATTGCCCGTATGTTTTTAAAAAAAGTTGCTGTGAACAAGATTCGAACTTAGCCCTTTAGTGACATCTAAAATATAACTAAGATTATCAGCTATTATAATTAGCAATATTTGTATATTGCCCTTCCTCCGCCCTTCGTCCAGTAGAAAAGGAAACACCCTACATTCATTTTGCAATGTAAGAATTAAGAATAAGAAACATTTTTTTATTTTTCCGTAAATCTTACGATATTCTGTCTGGTAGTGCATCCTAACTAAGGCATCCAATCCCGGGATTCCGTTAAATCTTCTGATCCCGAAATCCCGGGATTGATATAGCTGCGATCGCGGGATTTCGGGATTGAGAAGTTTTGAGCAAATCCCGAAAATTGACACGAAATTGGCAAATCGAGAATTTCAGATTCCTCGGTGAGCTAAAAAAAACGAGTTTTGGAGATAATCCGGGGAAAAAGTATAGTGAATTAAGGATTTCAAATTCCTCGGTGAGCAAATCCCAATCACGGGATTGGAAAAAGGCTCCGGGATTGGATACCCTAGTCCTAACCCCCTAATGAAGTAAACCACGTATATCAATTTGTAACCCAAAAAAATTGAGAAACAAATAAGATATCAAATTTAATGATAATATATAAGCTGTGCTTCTAGAGTGCAAATAATTGCATATCAAAGTATAGCAAATTGAGGATTTCAAATTCTTCGGTGAGCATATCCCAATCCCGGGATTGAAAATTAATCAATCCCGAAATCTGTGCTTCTATAGTGCAAATAATTGCATATCAATTTCATTTAACTCCAATTTGATATTGGAATTCAAATTTTACGAACGTAAGTTTAAACTGTTATTATTTGTTTTTAAAGATTAGCAATGATCGTTAATTTTCTTCAATACATTTTTAGCATATCTTCAGTAATATTTTTCACGCCTGCATATTTTATTGATCTCGTTCGATGTTATTCGTTCTGTTTCCAGATAAAATAAATATCTTGAAATAGTTTTTCGACATCCGCTTTGGCAATTGGCAATCATCCACAATTTAGATTGAAAATATTTACTTAGAACCAGCGTGTTGGATTATTTTATGCTATTCCTCTTCCCATAATGTAGATTTCTATCGATATATCTCAAGATTTAATTATTACAGACTAGAGCAAGACGTATTCAATATTGAAAGATTGATTGCAATTTATATTGAAATACAAATTTATTTTGTAACTCTTCGTTTGGGTATTCAAACATACATAACTAATTAATGTAGCAACACCTAACCAAGCGTATAAATCAAAATTCGTTGTATGATATTTAATAATTTCTCAGCTAAATTTATTAAATTGAACACATCATTTGCATGAAAGTGATGATAACATTTAAAACAAAAATTCTTCTCACTTTTAGAGTGTTCACTCTCAATACTTGGTAGAAAGGCATTATATTAATAAAAACACAGTATTTCTTTGTACTTCATTCCACTTTATTAATTAGGTCAGGACCGGTTTCGCTCATTGCGAGCATTGTCAACATTGTTGATTAAGTGGAATTAATAATGTGGAATGAAGTACAAAGAAATATTGTGTTTTTATTTTAAAAAATCTCCTCATGATTGAAGAGTTGTAATAATTCGTACAGCCGTATATCCATAAACAAATAAAAACTGTCCACCGAAATCAGAAATTTTAGTGTTATCGAGGGTGTCGTAGAGATGGGACAAAATCACAGGTTTGAACCCAATACCATTGTAAAAAAAGCTGGCAGTCCACGTCTCAAGAGACTATGGTTTATTGAGAGACCACCGTGAAAATACAATATTTTATGTATCGAGATATTTATGTGATTTTACTAAAACCGAGGCTAGTGGCAAATTTATAGTATTCATTTTTTATTACACCATTCAAGTAATCCAGAAATACAATATTATCAGATATGATATTTTTAAAGATGTTTATTTAGAATTTGAAACTATCGACCTAATTAATTTTCATAGTCATAGTGCTTATATCACAGTACTTATATCACAGTTCGTTGAATATATAATCGACAGCATTAAAAGCTTATTTCCTGTAGCTTTGTAATTAAATGATCTGATGAAGCCTACTTAGATATTGTAACTTCAGTCATTCCATTCCCCAAGCATTCAAATATTTTTTAATCAAAAATAGTTAATATTATAATGAGACCCAAGGGACGTCATTTTCGCATAGAAAATAGGAAATCTCTGACGATGAAAAAAAAATAATGTCTGTTTCATCATAGCTGATCAAATGTGTTGTATATGGTACAATGGTAAACGTCGTTGGCTTCGATACCGAATCTCACGGGCTTGAATCCCAGTACTGTTCGAATGTATGGATGTTTGAAATTTCTAAAAATTCCCCCCATTATTCCAATCCTAACATAACGGTGTTAAGCGAGAGTGATTAGCCAACCACTAGTCCTGTCTTAGAAAAAATGAGAGTTGGAGCGATTGAGTAACAAACAGTTTTCGTAGAAATACTCCTTTTAAGATACCTCCATGAGGATGCCATATGATCCACATTAGAATCGCTAATGGATAAAAAATATAATTATAAATCAGACCATTTACAAATTTGTTCATATATTTTGAAAAATACACCTGCGATTGGATTCTTTAATATCAATTACAAAGTATAACATTTTATATTGAAAACATAGTATTATTTAATGAATTTTTATATTTAAGTAAAAAAATCACATCACCCGAGCGGTTTAATCTTTTAATTTATGGTTAAATGCATTGACAACAAGCAATCTATGTTGACAATTTAACTAATTTAATTGTAACATGGCGTTGAAAGCCACAGGAACGAAAATAATGTATTAAAATTTTGCGACAAAAATGAAAATAGAAAAGTTTCATAATATGATGTCAGTTTTGTTTAATTAAGTTAGTTTTTTGTACGAGCGCGCAGATGCTAGAAATTTCTTGCGACCTCTTTCTTTCCAAGTTTTCTAACGTCTCAGAATATAGGATAATCACTAATTAATGATGACAGCTCCGAGTGACCCAGTAAAAAAGTCTCTTGAATATTATTTTATATAGCAGAGATTTTTCGTATTATTTTATGGAAGTAAGCGCGTTCATTGAATCGTGTAATAATATTTCATTTTTAATAAGAAATATTTATAGTATGTAAATCAGCTGTTTTTTTCTTAATGAATAAAAGGAAAAAATGCAAACAGTACGTTTATTGGAAAATTATATTTTACTCTTCATAGCAGTCGTAGGTTTATTAAATTAGCTTCTTCTTCGTTATATTTATCGTAATTGAGGATTGTCACTTGTCTTGAATACAATATATCTCGAGACAAGCTGTCAGCATATTATTTTATCTTCTGCCAGCCTTGAGCTCGATAATAGTCGATGTCCAATGCTGTTCTTTCTTTACTCCTAGTAGCTTCGCGCTATTGTTGTACATCTCAAAAGGTTTTATAAATTTATCATGTTTCCGTGAAAGGGAACAAAACATTAAAACGTTATAAAAAAAAATACACAGACAGAATTAGACTGCAAACTACTTTTTAACGACAATTTAATGCGAATCTACATTAACAACTACGAAAAACGACATTAATCGTCAATTTGTTAAACGTTTAGCGTTTACAAAATACCGAATGACATTCGGTAAGCTAATTCAAATTCTACGATTTAATTGGTTCTCAATGACTTGGCCAATAATAGAACAAGATATTTTGTCTTTACCACTTTTTACAGTATAATCATTATAATAAAAATAATAAAACATTTTTAGTACTTTTTTCACATAAAATTTATTAGATCAGGACCGGTTTCGCTCATCGCGAGCATTATCAACTGATAAGAAAAATATATAAACAGTGATATTTATACAAATTTAAATTGAAATAAAAAGGTGTAAGCAACTATTAACAATTTAAAGGATTAGCAAATTACATTATAATTACACAAAATTAAAATGCTTAACACCCATAACAATTAAAAAATCATCATCAAAGAATAATAAATCTAAGTGATAAGTTGATAATGCTCGCGATGAGCGAAACCGGTCCTGATCTAATAAATTTTATGTGGAAAAAGTACTAAAAATGTTTTATTATTTTTATTATAATGCCATTCCACCAAGTATTGACAGTGAACACCTTAAAAGGGTATAATCATTATTTAAAGTTGATTTTCATATACTTGTAGTACAATGTCTAAATTGAAACATACACATGTTAAATTGTGGGATTTTCGGCAGGGAATTTATAAAAAAACATGACTTTATTCTTCATTTATTCTATCATATATACTTTTTATATTTGTTTGCAGGGGGGAGCAATAATATGTATATAAAACAAGCGCTTGGTTTCTCGTATAAATTGAAGATATAAACCAAGAAGCTTGATAGCGTAAGTGCCATTTTATGTAACCCTAAAGAATAACATTAAATTCTACTTATCGGAATTTCGAGACAAAACGGCAAACCAATGAAATACTCGATACAGTTTAGTATTCCTAGAAAATAAAGGGTTGAATAAGTTTAATATATAATAAAAAGTTTTATGTTTTGTTTGTTTACGGCTGCTGGTTTGAAATCTGTTGGTACGAATTTCATTTATTGTCTATAATAATATTTGTTTGAAATGTTTATTTGAGGTAAGAATAACATAGATTATTTTATGGTACAGAAAGATTCTTGTTAGGGTGAAATTGTACTAACATTGTATTAAATACAAAGTTATATTTGTGTTACTTTAAATAAAATTACTAATGCGAACGTTAATAAATGAATTCTAAAAATATTAAATTAAATAACTTTGTTATTTAATTATATATTTCAAAGAAGCTTAACAAATGTCACATTCTGTTACACAACAAATGGAATAACAAAGTTATTAAATTTAATTTTATACTTAAAATGAACTTCCACAAAGTTATCGCCAAAGCTTTACGAGGTAAAATTTTGAATTAAAAACTAAAATTTTCTTCAAAATATTTTTTTTTATGAATTAATAAAAACATATGACTGTTTATTTCATACACTAAAAAAACAGTTTCACCCAAATACGTATCATATATTGACATAAAAAGCTTCTAACATTTCAAAAAGCTAAAAATTCTTGTTTGTTCAGTGAAACTCGTATTGGAATAATAAATATGACTTTTTGAGGGTTAGATTGATTTCGTAGTAATTTACAGCCTATTTCAGGATTGTAGAAGTTGATTGAAAACATCACAGACATTATACGTTTGATTATGAATTTATCAAAAAATAAATACATGAAAAATTCAAATCAAGGATTCAAATCTTTTATTAATCAGATATAGGATCAGGTTTACTTACGTATACGTTTTAAGAATAGTTGATGTATAAAACATCGAAGATTGAATGCTACCAGGGCTGTGGAGTCGCGTGAAAAGACGACTCCGACTCCGAGGAAATTTTTCAATAATTTCATCAGATCATCTTTAGTCAGCCAAGTATGAAATGTTAAGACTTTTGACTATTTTGTTTAAATACACATCATAAAATATATTTTTCAAAAAAAAATCGAGCCGCTCATTTTTCACGACTCCGACCCCGACTCCGGCCAAAATACCGTGACTCCGCGACTCCGACTTCGACTCCACAGCCCTGAATGCTACACTTCAATAGTATTTGGTGTTTGTATTTTAAAAACTGTTACAATTTCGAATACCATTTTGAGTATTTTGACCCATATGTTGGAAAACGTTCGAGTTCGCTGCACTTGACAATTACATCAAATAAAATACTATTTTTAAATTTTTTGAAATATTGATACCATTTTGAGAACGTATCAATTTTTTAGAATACCAAATTGCAATATGAAACTTGTTAAATGGATAATATTTACAGATGCAGAATTCTCGTTATTTTTTAATAGTAGCACAAGAAAAGCCGAGTCACGCATGTTTAATCCTTTATTGGCGGATCAAGTTGATTTCCCTCCGAAGAAAAAACTTTTCGCGTACTGAATTGTATTCGAGAGAATAAAATACTTACGTTGTATCTCATGTATGAAATAATGATCATAGATATTAAAGGATATTTTCCTCGGCAGTTATTTCACCAAAAATAATTGAGTTATTGAATGTCTTTAGTCTCGTGATCGCGTGTTTTAATATCAAATATATTGTCTTTATTCTGTGCATACAAAACACGTAAAAAATAAAAAGCATGCCTAAATATTAAACAGTGACTCGTGCAGATAGTTAAATTTTAATGTACATATTGTACAACATTTGTACATGCTATTTTAATTGAATCAAATTACGCATACTATGTAAATAATTCGTACGTATAAATAAATCATTGATATCATGATATAATTTTAGGAAAAATAAGTTCTGTTTTTAGCCATGTCAGCATTAAACTAACATATGGATCAAACTGTATATGTTTATAAATTATTGTCAGTATAAAATATTTTAGATATTATGTATATAATGTTTCTATACACAGCTATCCATCACATGGCTTAATTGAACAAGGTTAAAGTATATATACAAGAAAATGATTTGTAGTTCTTATTCTACATTTTTATACAACTACTGATTTCGCTAATCTAGTCCAATTTCTACATTGATGAGCTTAAAGTTATCATCGGCAATATTATGATTATGTAGCATTAAAATTTTAAAAGAACTAGCAATGTTTGTTTGATGGAAGTTTCGAGTGTTTTTGAAAGTTTATACCGTAAAATATATACTTGTCACAATACCATTGTATATGATATAATAATAAATAAAATGCAATATGAAAACAAATTCTCGAATCGTGCATTGACTCTTCATGTTAGCTTATATAAAACAACCAGAAGTTTCGCTGGTTAAGCAAGTTAAATAAATTCAACTGGCAATTTGTCTAAAGTGCACTATTTTCTTTTGTTTCAGGTATGTTTATTTTCCTCGGTTGGAGTCTTTACGGTTTCTCTGTTACTTTGCTACGAGCTCTACAATCTAAGGAGTTTCGAATAGGCTCTTGGCAGCTTAAAGCACACAACATTGGATAAGTTATTATTTTAAACTTTTAAGCACCTTCCTTTTTTGATAAAAAAAATATGAAAGATGTGGCAGAGTTTAGCGTGAAAATATTATTCTGTACTTTTTTTGTAACACACACAATCCACTAACCTTTTCCTTAAAACTATATTTTCTTTCATATATAATATATAATGCTTCTTCTGAATATATATTTATAGATATTTTTTTAATAATTTTTCTCTGTATAGTGTATATATAGTACTCGCATTCAAATTTAATTGAATATTTCATTTGTTAGAGTGAATAACTTGATGCATTGTGTATCTCTTCAGAGCCAGTATATAGCTGAGCAATATATAAGTTTAAACATAGTTCTGACGATGGCGAAAGCCGAAATAGCTATCAACGCATACAAAATATTAAAAACTGTAGAACTAAAATACTTTGATATTTATAATCTGTTAAAATGGAGTTCTACCAAGTAAATGCCAAATCAATCAATGAATATTTCATTGTTAATCTATGAAAACGATGCATTAGTTTTTTTCAAGTAAATAAACCCATTGAAAAAGTGTACACTAGCAACAGCACTTAAATTTTTAACCGAAATTACTTTGCGATAATGTTTCTCAAACTGCAACAAAAGAAACAAATGTTTTTTTAAATATTTGTAGTGAGATTGAATCTCATGGGTGTATATAATATATATATTAAGTAAGGTGGAAAAATAAAGTATTTTAGTTCTACAAATATTATTTTATATATATTATAGTTAATAGCTATTTCATCAAAACTATGCTTAAACTTACATTAACCCAGGTATACTGGCTTAGAAGAGATACACAGCAGAAGAGAGCACAGTATATCCTGACATCTACCAAAACATCCCAATTTATAGTACCTTTTTCACCGTATTACAATGGAGTTCTACTAAGTAAATGCCAATTCAATCAATACACAGCTTACTTGTCTTACCAGAATAATACTTATGTATGATCAATTAATACATCTAACATAATAATATGAATACAATAATTTTCTTTCCATCGTATCCATCTTTTTACAAGAAAGTAAAGTTAATGTTAAACGATCACGTATTGATTAAAAAATTAAATTGTTTTTTATTTTATTTGTATAATTTATTACTAAATTCATTGGCTTATAACGGAATGTATTCATATCACGTAATCAAGCGTTCTTCTTTATTAAGGTACTATTTAATAAATGTTTCATTATCCTATGACTGTTGCCTCTCAGAATTATTCATACTCTTGTTTTGCTTTTATCCCAAAAGTGTTCTTACGCTAGTAATAGTATTATTCAATATTTTATATTTTTTTTTCAATTGAGCTATTCACGCAAAAAGTTCAGAACCAATGTTGTAATTTACGTTACTATAGAATAAACGTGTATCGTGCGTAACTTTGATATTTTAGTGAACGGTTGGTGACCCTTTTCTGCCTCTGAATTCCAATTTAGGCATCTAGACAAAAAAGGGTATCTGATAGCCAGCCCGCCGACAAGAATGGCTTTACGCAACTTTGGTATGCGAGTAAAGTCGCCTTATGTTTTTTTTGTATTGTGAGCTAATTGTTTTTCGGAATAAAGAAAAACATCTGATGACGGTGCGAGAAAACGCAACTGTAGCCTATAAGTAGCCAGTGATATTTCTATACGTATTCCGTTTTTTCGGTTCAATTTACTCAACTATTTTTCAGATTTATTTCACTCTGGTGGATATAGTAGAACTACAATATCAAAGTAGTTTTTTTCTTTTGATTTTGTTTTATGTTTGGAGGATTTGTTATATTATTGTATATCATACTATCTTTATTGTGATATATGTATTTATTCTTAGTTAATATTTTTAAATGCACGTCAAAGTGATCTGCTTGATTTAATCCTAATACTTGTAAGTTTTTATGTATTCAGTACACTCGAAATATTTAAGTGGATACAGTGAAACCCCGATTCTATGTTTTTCAAAAAACCGTAATAAAAAAACGAAATGCCGCGAAATCTTTAAATAATACTAAAATATATGTTTAATTCCTAAACAACCTATTCAGTTATTTATATTTTTTTATTAGATAATAAATATATATTTAAAAATGACTTAATATATACTAAGTTGGTTATTCGCAATTTGTCACCTACATTTTAACAGCTACTATTTAAATCCGCATACTTTTGTTAGTTAACTCGTTTTTCTCCTGGTTTTTTTAAAGGTCTCGATTTGTTTTCAGTTTCATATATAGATTTCATTTAGGCATTTTAGTTGTGAATTAGAAAAAAATGACGAAGCGAGACTTGAAGTAGTACTGTTTATGAACGAAATGACAAATATTCAACAAAAACGGTCAATCGGGATAAAATTGGGACGGCACCGTAATATTTAAACGATCGGGGAAATCGATAAATCGAGGAACGATTAATGCGGGATTATTAAACATTGTTCTTATGGGTGCTTTACCAGTACTATGAAAAATAAACGATCCTTATGGGAAACCGAATAATGCGAGAACGGTAGATCGGGGTTTCACTGTATTTTTCTTTTACAATATTGAATAAATATTATTTTTAATTGTAAATAAAAAATTGTAATTTGCTATGTGTTTATTATAATATCAAAATAATCTGAATCTGAGCGGGCTGAATGCTTAGGAACATCACTTATTATTTATTCTACATTTTAAAGAACAAAAACAAATTTGAATATTTCTTTTAATTCAGTGTTTTTTTTATCATTATAGTTTAAATTATAACAAAGAGCTAATTAAAAGATATACCGATTCTGATCAAACAGAACTTTTATATTTGGTTATGTAGTCTGTCAAAATATTTCTTATTCCGTCACACTGTTGTATATGTTGAAGGAATGCTTTCTCCAGCGAAATACTCCAACTGCCATTGCATTCACATGATGCTTTGTCTATTTTTAGAGTTATAATGACCCTGTCTACATAAATACTTAATCTAAAAATAAATATCCGGAAAGCACATCTTGTGCGCAACGCCATGTTTCGTGTGACAGCTGCTCACTTAAAATCACCCCCTGTTTCTCTCGCAAATGAACTGTCACAAAAATTAAATAGTGTCGCCTTACTGAAAAATATTAAACGAATTTCATCCAAGTTATTCTAAATATTTTGCTATTATTAAAACATGTAAAAAATAAAAATGGGAATTCTGTCAGTGTATAGGTATTTCAGTTTTTTCTTTATATTAAATAATATCCATCTCTCGAATTATACAGTAGAATTCTTAAGTACAATTTAATTAGATACTCAGAATTGAAAAGAATCTGGAATACGGCAATGTTAATATACATATTATATGAGTAATGAATAAACATCTCAAGTTCTACGAATTTCTAATGATAAATGTCTGTATCCTTGCCAAGTAAAACGCTATTTTGTGAAATAGGTAAGTAGCAGCTTACTTTATAATACACATTTAACGTGAATTTTTTATAAGTGGAACTGGAATGAAATGTTTCCAACATATATTACGTTTCCAAATGATTTTACGAAAAAATTACAATCGATAATCAATCGCACACGGGCGATTATAAAGTTTATGGATTTTTATGGCATGTGCTGCATACTAAAGCTGTGTTATAAACTTGTACAGTTCTCTTTTTAAACGTTGACCGTTGAGTAAAGGTACACTAAATTTTAAACAAAAATATATCCTTATTTATAACATATGCAGTACCGTCGCGAGGCTATTTCATGACCCAGGCATCTATTATTGGCGCTCCCCTTTTGAACAAATCATCCCATTTTTTTCGAAATAATAAAAAAACAAACAATTCGGGGTCATTTGAAATATTTTTTTTATATATCCAAGAGCCGCAATACATTATACAAAAAAATATTTCAACGAATATTTACTTTTTTTTGTAGAAATAATCTGAAAGCATTCGATCAGGGTAACTGTGAAAAAATCAATACCAGATGTAAAAATAAAACACACATTGAATCAACAAAAACAATGTATTTATTAATGTATTTATTGGTAAGTATATAAACCTAAATAGTTTTAACAATCAAAATTATTTGATTACAATTCTATTTTTATTATACTTTACTTTGGAAAAACTCTGGAAAAACATCAGTCTTGCAACTACTCCTTCTATTATTAATTCGGAATAGTCATATTCTTTTCAGATATAAAAAAAAAACAATTTCTTACCGTTACTCAAAAAATCGTCTTAAATATTTTCCGCGACTCGAACAACTGACTTTAGTAAAATAAACGATGTCGCCATACTTGGAATCTATAATTAGCTGGTTTTATCACAACATGTGTTTTTTACGTAGTTGTGGAAAGATTATTAGTTTTAATTAATTAATTTAATTTTAAATATAGTAAGTACCCGACATTATTTGTCCTATATGACCGCGAGCCGTCAATTGGATAAGTCTGATTGAAACCAAAAAAGTTGTTTGCTAGGTAAAGTTATATAATTGCCAGTATGTAGTAAGTATAACTTGAATCGTGTGTTATGAACATAGGTTTTGTTTTAAATTGTAATATTTTTTTTGATCTTTTAGTTTATTAAAATAATCTCCGTCTACTTTTCTGGGCCACGTTTTATGGATAATCTAAGTGGGATGATGAAAAGTTTTTAACAGCACAGTCAACAGTTTTGTTGGACTCAAATTCGGTAATGATTTTTAAAACGGTTGGAAAATCAGAAGGTGGAAATGGTGTATTATAATACGAATTCCCTATAGCGTTGATTATTCCGCTATAATACTGATGTTTATATAAAAAATACACAAGTATATTAAAATCTATTATTAGCATTTTTATTTGTGAAATTAAAATGTTTTCATGTAGTAAGATAAACATTTTTTTTTTAAGATTTTATTTATATTTCACACATAACTAAATGGTAATCTTTGTAGGTCTATTTTAAGGTCGTCCTTAAAGCCAGCTGGGTTGTTTTATATGTTATCTAGAAACAGTATCTCTCTTTGTTAAATTTATTTCCGTACAAAGTGTTCACTTCCCTCTGTCAGTGACTTCACACCCTAACACTCTTCTCTCGCATCAAGGTCAAACGCCTCTAACATCTGGAAATTCTTAAAATAAAAACGATATGTAACTCTTTTTCAATTCGATTATTATCAGAAAAAATACACGACACATTGGCTCTATAATATTTCGCAACTCCCATGTTTTTAATTATAGAAAGGATCTCACAGAAATTGAAATAATAGCTCATAGCATTTGCGAGACGTGACATTCACTATGATAGTTTTATTATATATTTAATACGTAGTAGGCCTACAGTCGAGACTTTGAATATGTGGCACAATGATCAACGCCGGTGGCTTCTGTACCGGATCTCACCGGTTCTAATTCCAGAACGAACAGCATTTTTTCAATCGATATCTGTTCGACGGCATAAATGTTTGTGATGTCTAAAATTTTTCAATTATAGTCTTATTATAGCCCTATTTGTTCTATACATCTCTTCGAAGAGAGGTTGAGTAACTAAGTTACAAGCAGTTTTCGTAGAAAAACTTTCATTGAACTACCTGAGCGGATATAAATTTCAAAAAACCTACAGTTAATGAAATATATTTTTAGCTTTTAACTGTTATTTTTGACGTCAATATACAGAATATTTCGTCAGTCATATTATTTAATTTATAAAAACCATTTTTTTTAAAAAGTAACATGACAAATATTCAAAGCGATAATATTACAACGTGGTATTTTCGTAGGAACACGGATATTCTTTTAAAATTTTATAACAAGCAATAAGTTTTAAAAAAGACGAGTAAATGTACTTACCATTTTTTTTATTATCTAATCTTTTAAGATAACATTATTTCAATGGGATACGGTAGGTATCTCCGTTATCTTAATTCATTTCACAGAACTTTACTTATTTCTTCATTTATTAAAGAAGCTTTATTTAGTAAAATATGTAATAATGTGTAATAATAAATTTTATCTTAGTTACACAAAGTAAGAAGTGCACAACAAATTTACCGTAAATCATACAATTTCTTTCATGCATCTCTATCGTCCAGTGAGTGTACGAAACGAAATCCTCTTTGACAAAACTTATCTTTTAAAAACACAATTTGTAAATAATACGCCAACTTATTTTGGTTTTGCTGTAAAAGATTCATAATGATCAAAAAATGAACTTAATCTTGCAGTAATAAATGTGTCTGTTGATATAATCTATGAAATTTACAAAGTAAAATAGAGATGTTTATCTTTTCGGGATTTTTTTTAGGATACATCGATCTCACGACTTATTTCGCACTGAAAACAATAAGGTGCAAAATTTGTAAACGGTTGTGAGATTGATCACTTTTAAGATGTTCGCCGTCAACAATATTAAAAAATAAATATCTCTTCTGTACTGATTCCACAATATAATTTATAATATAAAAAACAATTTGATAAATAACACTGTATCAATATATATTTTTATGAATTGAAGATACTCTTGGTGAGCGAGACCGGTACTGATCTTTATAAACTAATGTGAAATTCGTATAAAATAGTACTTCATTTCTTAATCCTTTATTGAATAATGAATTGATCAATATTTTTTTCAACCTGCAAAAAGTAAAATTATCAACCATCTGGCGTAACAAATAGTCAACATATGATATTATTTATTTTGTCTAATGTCAAGAGTTATTTTTTTTTTATAAATATCTACGCGTTTTCGAATTTTAGGCAGTTCGAAAATAGATGCATAAAGATTTTTCTTAATACAACTACCCGAATAGTAATAAATTTACTTTCAAAATGAGGAATTCTCTTTAAGCATTTTACTCACTACCTCCCTTATTATGTATCACCTCACAGCATTATGTTTCCGGGTATTATGCTTCCGGCATAACAATACGAGTAATTCAGTTCTTTACCAAAAAGCTCTAGGTACGATTTGCCTGAAGTGAGCACTGCATCACTTGAAAGCTTCTTAAAAAATACGGTGGAATGCTTATTATGAGATTTCCTCTACATCGTGATAGGAATCTAAGTATGATTTATTAAAACGTTTAACATTTCGTAAACATATTTAAATCCCCGCAGTAGAAAACGGAATTTATTTAATATGGAAAGAATAAAGAATATCGAATATATTGACATACTTGTATATATTGCTATATATATATTAAATAGTACCCAGAAGATTTTTGGTCTCTATGAAGTATTAATACTTTATTTATAAAATATACATGATATTTTACTGCCATATAGCTTTTGATTTTATTTATAAATGACTGTTCTAATTCTTAGATTTCGTTTATTCTTTTGAAAATTATCTACCGAAATATACATTTATTATTTATCTATTATTGACATTATTCAAAGCTTTGCATATCATATAATTTCAAACTGAAAAAATAATGGTTAGTGATGATATAATGTCGTCAATACTATTTCCTTAATAAAAACAATAGATTACGTAAAGAAAAAAATATTTTATTTCAATATAAAAATATTTAAAAAAAAAACTTATTATTCCACTAATTGTTCTGTTCTACTCTTATTTTTAACCAAATGTAATAAACATGTATATCATAAGTATTTACGTAGGTATTCAAAAAATAACTGCGGGGGGGGGTTGACAGTTATAGGCCATGGAAAAGGGAATGACTCACTGCTTTCAATATTTCATTCGCTGTTATGGGCATGTCAATCAGCACAAATAGAAATTCATCTCGCAGAAAAGGTTAATATGTATGTACTTACTTTTGAGCGGAGAGATGGGATTAAGTTTAAATATTATCTTTAAAAGCTTGATATATTTTTACCATTTTTTTTTAGATTTATTATGATAAATATAATAATGAGATTTTAGAATCAAGATTTCATTATATTTTTCATTTGAGACAAGCAATTAAAACATGACTGTGCATTAGTATACAAATATTTTGAGACATGCCGACATATTTTACAGCTATAGAGCTGAGAACATCTCTTGGAAAATGTCCAACAATAGCCTACCTAGCATTTCTCCGCTAAATATGACATTGTTATTAAAGGCTTTACCCACGACCTCACTTTTGTAAATGGGCATGCCTTTTCTTCTGGAACATTTTTTATAAAACACAACGTATATCATATTGTAAGACGAGAGTGATAGTGAGTAATGATATCTTTACAAGATTTTTCTTTACGTAACATGTATATAAAGTTAAATGGCACTTAAGTATTTTGTATTTCATACAATATATTTAAAAAACTTTTGGATTCATTGAACTAAGCGATAGAATTGCAAAACTATATTGATAGATAAAAAAAATATATTTATATGCGTAAACAATACTGAACACATGAACATACAACATGATTTCCTTTGTTACTTATAATCTATCGCCATTTTGTCGTTTTCGTTCAGATTTTCCAGATATTTCCTCTACTACGCGGTATGTTGGTTCTAATGCTTGAGGGTTTGTAAATATTTATTCAGCGGGTTGCTTCATTCACTTTAAAAAATGTGGAGTAGCAAGTATTTTTTGTATACGTACAAGAATTTCAAACCATGTTTAATTTAAAAATCGATGCGAGTAACGAAAAAATGTTATTTCAAATCTAGCAATAGAAAAAATGCATTTAAATAGTTTTTTCAGTATAATTATTGGTTATAATTAGGGTATCCAATCCCGGAGCCTTTTTCCAATCCCGGGATTTCGGGATCGATTAATTTTGAATCCCGGGATTGAGATTTTCTCAACGAGGAATTTGAAATCCTCAATTCGCTATACTTTTTCCTTGGATTCTCACAGAACCTCGTTCTTTCCTCCGATTTGGTATACTTTTTCCCAGAATCTCACATGAACTCTTTATTTTTTTTTAGATCACCAAGGAATTTTAAATCTCCGATTTGGTATACTTTTTCCTAGAATCTCACGAAAACTCGTTTTTTTTTTAGCTCACCGAGGAATTTGAAATCTTGAATTTGCCAATTTCGTGTATATTTTCGGGATTTGCTCAAAATTTCTCAATCCCGAAATCCCGGGATCGCATCCATCTCAATCCCGGAATTTCGGGATCAGAAAATTGAACGGGATCCCGGGATTGGATGCTCTAGTTATAATAGCTTATTGGTTATAAGTAAGATTCACAATAAAAATAACATTTTTTTGACATCAACACCATAAACAACTCTAATAATGTGCTTTACACGTTTGTTTCGTTACATTTAATAAAGCTTGTATTTAAATAATCTTATGTTATATTTTAATATGATATATTCAGTATTTAAATTAAATGGCCAGTATTTATATTATTGATCTGTATTTTAACCTTAAATCCAGCTTTATATTGATAACCAAACCTTACTATATATTTATTATCACGCCCTTTGACCACATTTAAAATAAATATTGATTGTTATTTGTTTTAACAGATTAAACATTTTATATTGGTACTAACCATTCAATTTATAAAATAATTACCAATAAAACATTTAAATACTAACCAATTAATTATAACTACGGATTCACAATAAAGTATGTCTGAATATGATCTTAAAAAGCACTCTTAATATCTTACAACACAACCAGAGAATAAAAAAATAACATGAATTATAATTATATAAAACATAGGTTCGGGAAAAAACTGCAGCAAAATTTATAGTAATTAATATAAGCAACAAAAAAAAATATTTTTACATATTTTTTGACGTGTACGGTTGGCTTTACAATTAATTAAAGTTGTTTAAATTTTAAGAATCTTAAATATAATAATACTTCCCTTTGTTTTCAAACGAAGAACAAAGTTAAGTTGGCATTGTTAAGGTTATTATTTTATAAGAAGCTTTCGCCATCTAATGAGTATACCTGTATTCAAAATATTTCCCTTATATTGTGGGAAATGTTATATTAATCTATTTATATTTTAAGCTGAAATGAATTCTAAAACAACGACGCAACGTATTTTAAATGGATGTGCGTTCATATTATAAAGTTGATATTTGTAACTTTTATTATAAAACATATCTTGAAAGATTAATGCTTTTGACTGAAATATGTTTTGGCAATGATAGCATCCATTTTAGGGACCGCAAACCATTTCGTTATATTATTATTGCTTGATTAATGTCCCGTGGTCAGAACAACTACATAATACATACATTTTATCATCATAATAAGCACAAATTATGTACATTTTCTAGGACTTTATTTCTATAGTCGGTGGTTTTAAATCATTGGTTAATATTTTTTTTCTAATACTTAAATTTATCAGAAATTCTTTTTTACATAAAGATTTTTAAAATTCTTAAAACGAAATGTTCAATTTAAATTCCTAAATATGTTTTCTAGTTTTGATTTTTGTGTCGATATCGATTTTTCATAATAATTAAACCCAGTTTTAAAAAAAACATGTCATTCGGTATATATTATGGTGAAAATTCTCATATAAATCCAAAGTCAAATAAAGCTTAAGGTTGATACGGAAGCTTAAAATATAATTAAAAATAAAGAAAGAAATGATATATTTTTATGTGATCCAGTTTCAAAGTCAAAATGTTTTTCAATATCCTTTTCTTAATGTAATGAAAAATCAATAATAACAAGTTAAAATTTGATTTATAGATGAATTCCGTAAAAATACTACATTAGATTATGTTATAGTGAGATTAAATATCAAAGTGTTTAGAAATGAGCTTAATTTCATCCATATCATATAAAAAACTTACATTATATTTCCGTTGATGGTTATTCTCTATTAAATGTTAATTTTAATGCTATTTATCAGCTTTAGATTATTCATGAACAGTTATCATTTATTTTTTATTATAATTCTTTTAACAGAAATGTCATCGTAGTTCCGTTACTTCACACTAGATGGCATTAAAAGTCAATATATCTGTGATAAATGAAAATGTCATTGTATTAAAAAATGTGTACTTACTATAATATAAACAAATAACATCAAATTATTATACAACATAAATAAGTATGTATACCAAAATACATATATGCTAAAATTACATAACTTTTGACATTCAACTTTCTTTTGGGTGTATCAAAAGATACCCAATTCTCACAAAGTTATTAACGCAACGTTACATTAATAAAATATTTTTACGAGCGATGTAACGTATTTTAACAGATTGGTTATTTCCCAGCGCCAAAGTGTTCTCCCCTTTGCTTTGAGATAAACAGTCCTTTGAAGTAAGCATTGTCGCGAAAAATCTCTCAGAAAAATGTTTGATGGCGGTTTAAAAAACATCAAATCTCACGTTGAGCGATATGGCAATTTAAAAAGCAAATAATCTCATCCATAAAAAATATCACAAGAAAAATACGAATATCACGTCATATTCATATATTTTTTATTTATCTTGACGTTCAATGAGAATAAGCTGATTACATTTTTGAAAATTTTCGCTGCGCCATGTTTTATAAATTATAATCGTCTCTCTTTTATTCTATGGGTCCATTAGAGGTGAAGTGAGCCAACTATTGATTAATTAACTGAGGTTACTTCACTTTTACGACACTTCAAGACATGTAAAATATTACAACGCATCTAACATATTTTTTTTCTAAAATGCCACTTGGCTCACTTCACCTCTAATGTGACCATTTATTTTTTCAGAAAATATACGACAGACGTCTTGACTATTTATTCTTTCAGAAATATAAATCCGTTATCGGGGTTTTGCATGCGGGAGTACTATTAAAAGCATAGTTCATATTATTTTCTAGTATACTATTCGTCTCTAAGTGTTGATGTGTAAGAGAGGGTATTTCATTTTTCAACACAACCTTAAGATGTCAAACACAAAGAAGAGTTTTGTAAATGGATCTCAAGTATTTATTTTTCCCGCCGTACTCGAATTGAAAAGAATACTCGAGACTTAAGTGGCGATATTGGTTTTTCAAGTTGGACGCAGGTCCTTGATATTGTGAATCATCTTATTCTTGTGCGTACCTTTTTTCACGACATTCCCACCACTCGATCTCGGGATTATTATTTGAATCCGTTTGACAAACTTTCGAATTGGCTGGATTATTTCTAACATTCTTCAGACGAGAATGTCCATTTATACTGTTTTGACCATTGACCGTTGAGTTTACAAGTCACTCACTATTAGCGCTGCGTCTTAATTGTATGGCAGAGCTGCTCAATATAAAACATGGAATACACTTAACTAAAAAAAACACAATACTACTTTGTACTAATTCCACATTTATTTAGAAAGATCAGGACCGGTTTCACTCATGACGAGCATTGTCAACTGAAGAGTAATAAAATTTAACAGTAGTATTTATACAAAACAGGTAATGAACAATTCGTGTTGAAAAAAAATACAAATTACAGTACAATTATTTTTTTTATAATTACTGTATTAAACTTTTTAATTTCAGTCAATTTGTTGTCACTGAAAAAAGTTTTACCATTTTACTAGTTGGCTCACTTCACCTCTAGAGGGCTCAATTGGTGATTCAAATATGAAATAAATAGCACTTTATTAATGTATTTTCTTATCAGTAGATAAAGTTCGTCATAAGCAAAACCGTCCTGATCGTATACTATAAAATAAAATTGAAATTAGTATTTTGTTTTTTGTTTTAACGTAATGCCTTTTCACCGAGTATTGGCAAGGAACACATTAAAAGTGATAAGTCCATCATTCATATCAATGATAGGTACAATACATATGTATTTTAATTTCGAGATGAAACATTCGAGGTTCACAAAACAATCAAACAGGCCGGGTTGTACATCGCTGGGTTGAATGTTTCATTTGATATTTGTATGGCATCTGATGTAATCCTATGCTAGCGTAAAACTGTAATTGGTAATGAGGATGGGGCCACCAGATCGTGACATGTGCAAAGACACTATTATTCTAAATTATTTGATGTACACACAATAAAGTTAACAGTGATATGATGATGATGAAATATTATTTCGTACAGTGAGCAAGTACTATAAATCAAGTCACATTATTTTCCAGTTAGCGTGTGTTCACCTTGACATTAGCGTTACAGTGATAGGGTCAACTGAGGCATTACTCAGCAGACAGTAGCAGAAAAGTTTGAGGTAAACCGCTTATCCATTACTGCCTAACGTTTGGCAAGCGAGACAAATTATTTTCACTAAACTTTAATGCTGATGTAGAATATCGTAAAAGAGAAATATTTTTATTTAAAACTAGCGAGCACCCGGCATGTGTTGCAATGCCACTCAAAGAAAGAAAATGTTTTAGTTGTGTTTATTTAAGTTCTTTTACACAATATAGTATTGCATATAATTGCATATGAGTAATAAAAAACTCACTGTTTCCCCAGAACACCGAGAATTGCTTTGATATACAGGGAGCCTTATTGTTAACGTGTTGGCAGCCCATCCCTAACTATTTTATTTCAGAAACCTTTGCCGGCGTCCGCTCAACAACTCTCCAAAATTTTATCGCAATCGGATGGGTGGTATAGGAACGCATAAGGGACAAACAAACATTCATTTTTATATAAATAGATTTCTTGTTTTGGTAGATATTTTCCATAAATAAACACCTCTTTATGCTAGTATAATATAACCCGATAAAAATAACATTGAAAGTCGCAATTATAACGCTTAATATTTATAAAAAAACAGTATGTTTTGCTCTTTAAAAAATAAACCATTATACCGTTTCGCTGTAAACTAAATTTCATTACACAGATAATGCACAATAAACAATATACTTACTAGATATGGATTTCCATCTGACATTTAACCGGCGGCAAAAACAACAATAATTATTGTAAAACAATTGAATTTGATAACTACTTTGTACTTCAATGAAAACAATTTTTAGCTTGAAGTACAATAAACTTTTATAAGAAACGGTTATTTATCAAAGAACGACAAAAAACGTTTGCGTATCTCTGACCTATTTAATCTGTTGTGATCCTTGTTTTTCCGAAAACAATAACATATCGAACGTAAAAATCAGGGCCTTTGAGACTTTGGTAGTAAAGAAGAATTATTATACCCCAGACGAGGTTTCGTTGAAGTTTGTTTTATTTTTCACATAACAGAGAAAAAGCTTTCTACGTGGAGCTTTCAATTGCTCTTCACCTTCAAAGTTTTCTGTAGCTGTTTTGAATACATAAATTTTATTCTTTTCACATAAATTTCGGATAACAATGATCTGTTTTAGGTTAAGCCTTCCAAAACCGATACATATGCACACACTTCTGCATTAAATATAATATAAAAATCCGTTGCGGATAAAGCACATGGGAGACCCCAGCTCATGACTAGAGACTCATTTGCTTATAGGGTAATAACGCCACTAATAACATTGCCAAAGCATTACACAATATGCCGGTAGTAATAAATTTCATATTTTTAACGCTGATAATTGTGATTAAATTAAATAAATCACAAACACATTTTCCCATAGTGAAAAGCTGTGGAATTCAAAAATTCACGTTAACATTTATATAAAGTATAACCAGGGAGATAAACTTCAAAGTAGGATTGAAACTTCTGTATCAATATTTTGGGAGTTTTGCACTCTAGGCTTATTGTTAAGGAAATATTTTATCAAAGCAGTGTCGTTTATAAATGATTGTGTTTGCTTATTTATTTGAATCCTAATAAATCTGTTCTTACAATCTTATACGATATATAATAGATTGGAGATGCAGCTATGGGTTGACTTTGCTTGCCTTCTTTGTATACTTTTCTTCACTTAATATTGACTGGTCCCTTTTTATACTTGTTACATTCATCTTTATGGTTGTTAAAAAAATATATTTATGTGATCACGAACATAAAAATACAACGCTGAATCTTTTACTTTTTGGTCTACTTGATAGATAAATAGCTTAATTTATTTATGTTATATATTCCGGGCGACCCATATCCGAATGGTCAGTGAGTGCTCTTTGACTTTTGTCATTTCAACATTTCAATCACAGGAGGTTAGAGCAAATAACAAGATGTACTGTGCATCTCTTCTAATGCAGTATATATAGCTAAGTATATACAAGTTTAACTTTTCCGGTTCTAAGCTCAAGAAATTCGACCCCAATACCCACATTTTCTTAAATATCTATTTAAATATGGGTGATACAATGCTTATAATTAAGGTATTCTTATATCATAGTTTTTTGGACCTTTTGTAGTTTATATAAATACGCAAAGAGGCGATAAGCGATCGTTCGTAAGATAGCTGGGCTAAACTCGTCAGTTGCAATTTCATATGTGTGCTGGGATGACGTATTTTTTACGCACAACTTAAAATATGATTATTTATAAAAATGTATCATTGAGAATATATATTTATTTTATTTTAACGTACCTATTTTAAATTCTAATATTCAGGCACTTTCTGCCTCCCGATGGTTATACAACCTCAGAACCACAATTTAGAAAGCCCTTGCATACACTGATATTTATTTAAATGCGCAGGCCGTGTACGCTGTTAGCTTTTTTTTACGAATGATGTACATACATCATATATTCATTTGAAACTTAATTGATGACGAAAACGACATTTAAAAAAATGTAGGAGTGTGCTCTGTCGGAACCACTGTCATGAGTCGTGCAATGTAGCAACCGTGTGGACGCGCCCTTTGCCATTAGCAGAGGATATTATTCGATTGAATTACCGTGACTATGACAGTCAGTGCTGTCTGCAAATTTACTTGGGAGTGTTTCCAGCATTCGGCGTAGTCTGCGAATGTTTTTGCAGTTAATCGAAAATTCTTGCAATATAGATATTTCAATTCTTGTGCTTTGTGCTGTGAAAAACACATTAATTTCTGTAAATTCTTGAAAATATAAACGCCTAACTTTAAATTTCATTTTGGAACAATTTTGCATAACATGTAACATATGACTGACATTTCTTTGATACAGATAAGTGTAGTATGTTATACAGCAATCAACGAATATTTTAATTAAATAGTTCATGGATCGACGTCGACGCCGTTAACGTATGGGCTTTTTATTCCATCCGATTGGACACTCATATGAGGAGCTTGAGATTAAACACGCCCAAATCCGGTTTTGAAAAAAAAATACTGATTAAAAAAAACAGAATTTATTTTTTAATGTTGCTAAAAACTGGTAGCTTACATGCAATCAAAAGTCAAAATATGACATTATAATCAAAACTGTCAAAGTTCTTATGATAAACGTGTCTTTTTATCTGTTAAGGGAAAAGTGAATCTGGTATTTTTTGATCCCAAGCTCCTCGTATAAAATATTGATTTATGAATCTAGAAGCACTGATGTATATACTATTTTCATCCCTTTCCACTTACCCTATTTGATCCTAATATTGTGTCGTAGTGGTAGTGACTTTCTTACGACTAGTCCGTTTCAAAACACCATTTTTCTAACCTAACCTTCTATGAAGCAAATATCTAAACTAAATATCTTCAATAGACGTTTCATTCAAGTAGTCTATTTCATAGGTTCCCAACCTTTTTCGGGTGGCGACCCCTTTATATAAAACCATGTGACTAGGCGACCCCCCGAGGAATTTGAAATCCTCGATTTACTGTACTTTTGTTGTTCAAATCCAAAATCGAAAAAAAGTTGGCGACCCCCCTGAAAACCCTTCGCGACCCCCAGGTTGGGAACCTGTGGTCTATTTGATACACTTTTCGACTAGGGCATCCAATCCCGGACCCTTTTTGTGATCCCAGGATTTCGGGATTGACAATTTTTCCATTCCCGGAATTGAACATTCAACATCAAATCGTATGTAAATTGAGATTTGGGATTGGAAAATTTTTGCTCGGCGATTTTGAAATCCTGGGATTTTTCAAACAAAACAACGTCGATTTCAAAAACCGAGGAATTTACGGATTCTTCAAAATTAGGCGTTGTGACACTATTTAAACAATTTTTTTGTCTCTTCCGGAATTTCTCTAATTTTTGATGTTATGATTATCGTACAATATGAATTTTACATCATGAATTCTCAATGTTGAGCATATGGACTCTTAATGGAATTTATCACAACAGTATAATTTCTACGAGAACTGCTTCATACTCAGATGATTAAATTCTCTTTTTCGACGTGAATACGTTTTTAAAATTGTTTCCATAGGGAGAGACAATCCAAAAAAACGAATGATAACAAAATCGGGGGATACAGTTTGGTGTTGAAGCTTTATATCTATTATTGCTATCCAAAATTCAATTGCACCACTGGATAGCTAAAAAATCAAAGAATTTATTGCGCTATGTAAAGACTGTGATTCAGCGCGCGGGTGGAGGGGGAAGCGCCGCCATTTTGGGGTAATTTTGCTGCGTATCGAGATTTTTACTTACTTTAACTTTTGACTCGGAGAAGTTACGATGTTCGTTCAAGTTTCAATCGTTAGCTCTCGACAAAATCCATTGATTATAAATAAAACATTAGTGTGATATTGCTATAATTATGACTATGACTATACTTAGGTGTTAAAATAGAAAAAAATATATCAAAAATATATAATGTCGGGCTATACGCGTCAAAAAGCCAAATCGAAACACAGAGATCGTATACGGTTGGAAAATTAGAAATACCATATGACTGAGTCAAGCAGTGCCGGGAACGTAAAAATGGGGCGTAATATCACTTATTACGAGACGTATTCACGTACAACACACGGCCGTGTCCATGACACAGCAACACCCCATTTTTTCTAAACAGTGTAGTGATCTAGGACAGGACTAACGGTAAGCTAACCACTTTCGGTACGCCCCTTTAGTTACGTAATCATATACATCCATGACTTCGAACAGAAATCCATAAATCATAAAAATCAATTAATTAAACTGTCCGTACTGAGATTCAAAGACATCCGTATTTTAAGCCGAGGAAGTTGACCACGACCGCACAACCGGCAGCATACAATTTATGAAATGAGTATGTTTTTTTAGTATCGCACTGTGTCTTGAACCAGTCGCATTAAATATAATATAAAATGAGATTTGAAATTCCTTTGAAACAAGAAATAATAACTTATATAAGCTCCTTTCGGGTAAACGTAGCATTGTGTTATTGTTTGTATAGACTCCAGAAATATCTTAAGTCTCATTTTCGATTAAGTTGTTTAAAATTCTCACTTTAGTAGGTAACAGAATTCTTGTAAAACGAGTTTAATTATAAAATCTACGTTCCAACGTTTAATTAAATGAATTCATTTTTTGAAATTCACTGAGAGAGAAAATTGAAATCAAAACTTAAGAAAAATATTTGCTCTTCAAAAGCTATGGACTGTGCGTTATGGAAATACTAATTGAAAATGTTTTACTTTGTTTTCAAGCGATTCGTACTAAATAATGTTTCGATAAACCACACGCATTTCGTTATTCATAAATGGATTTGAAATATTATGTCGCGGTGAAATAGAAAACCGCAATATTAGATAAATCTCAGAAATGGTTGGTGTATATTTCTAACTGGTCTTTGGTTTGAAAAGTTGAGTATAACAATTAGGTATGTAATGGTATCATAGTCCGTAATGAGTCTTCACAGCGGGTGTGTCGTCTGGCTGGAGAAGGACGATGAACTCGTCTCCCGTTTATTGGATTAACTCTTGGTCAGACGTTGTGTAGTGCTAAGATTACATCTTCATTCACTACAAGCATTATTACTGTCAAACGGTTTTGTCGTATTTGTCACGGGATTGAAATATCACCGCGGTTAACAGTAAATTACGAATAGGGCTTGCAATTTACGGTAAAATTTCAGTTACCGGTAAATTATTCCTTACATAATCGTATTTATTACTTATTATTAAAAATTTAATTTTGGCGACTATTTTTAATATAAAATGCACCCTAGATTGAATCGTACATATTTTAAAAATTGTGTCAGGTGAATAATGTCATATAAATACATTCATATTATTATTTATGTAATTTTTTACGGCTCCTATTTTCCGGTCACAATTTATATTACATTGGTCAGAATTTATATTAAATGTCTATAATATGTCGGTCAGTGTAAATAGTCATAATTTAAAAGAACCTAACCTAACCAAAATGGTTATAAAATATTCTGACCGTATAATATTTTTATTCTGACCAAAAATTGATTTAAATTCTGACCATTTTATAAGTTCTCTTTTTTACTGAGATTTGGGATTATAAATAATTGCTTATATAAATAATACATCAAGCTTGGTAAATTTGAATTAGGACTATAATATTTGGTTTACCTATCTGTGAGAACTACTATTAAATTATTTGATTATTCATTATGTTATTGATTTTTGTAATATATGAATTAAGGGTATGCATATATACATTGCATATACCTAATATAAATTCATAAAGAAAAAAATTAAACAAGTTAATGTTTTTATTTTGTTGGGTATAATAGCTTTTGGTACTAAAATATGCTCTCATAAAATAAATCATATTAAAACTATTATTTTTTGCTATTTAGCTCATTGCTGCAGTGTTTTTTCTCCAATGGCGATGGATGATAGATGACACTAGTGAGACCAGTAAAAGTAACATATAACATATACAATAACATAACAATAACATACGTGCATCTTGTGTCGAAACAGAAAACTCCCCAGTCCATTTCCACCTATCATTAATTCGCGACAAAATAATCACCGATGTTGAGTTTTAGACGATTTATCGGTAATTTAAGCCTCAATTTCGGTCCCAGAACTGTGGAAAGTGATATTAAACTTTACAAAATTTAAAAAAAGCATAGATCATTTGAAATAAGATGATGGATATTTAATAATAACGATAATTCCTCGTTATATTATTACTATGTGCTATTCTCGTCGGTGCTGCCAAAAAACCATGATATACAATAATTGATGCAAATAACTTATGTTAAATAAAAGATATTATGAATACGACAAGATGTTGAATACGTTAAATTGTTAGCATGTTTTTTTTCTGATAAATAAACCAATTAAATGATTAATAGTGTTTGTATTTCCTATGTACAGTTTTATTGAAAGCACATTGAATTAAAAATTGTAACACCTTTTTTAATTTCTTTAACCAACATCTGCTTTCTGTCAAGCGTAACTTTGACAGATGAATATCGTCATGGCTAAGAAATCGGTGAGACTGGTTTTACTTTAAGATTCTAGCGAACAAACATTCTTATCATCATCGCTGACGTCCAGTAGCTTGTATGGCACCAAAAGAAATGTATACACATACTAAATACAACTCAGTGTAAATAATGTATTTTTTTTTCATTATAAGTATGAATCACTTACTGTACAGTAGAGGTCTGAACGGGCCCGGGCCCTGCGCTTGGGCCTTTATCCGGCCCGGCCCGCGGGCCGGGTTCGGGCTGGTAAACGCAATTGAGATTCGGGCTCGGGCCGGGCCCGGGTAAGGAATTTATTCTTCAGAAAAATATTTCAGACTATATTTGTGTCATATAATTATTACCAGTTCTATAGAGAATTGTAAATTGTTGTAATTTTGTAAAAAACTGTTTTTTTTCGGTCTGTTGAGTATAAATCCGGGCTTCGGGTCGGGTTCGGGTAACAATTGTGGTATTAGACTCGGGCCCGGGCCGGGTCGGGCCTGAGCCTTTCGGGCTGCAGACCTCTACTGTACAGTAACAGTTGTATATTCAGTAACACACTATTTAACCTCTACCCAGTAATTCCTATCTGATGACGTTTGATAGAAATGATTATCTGTACAGTATTTTTTGATAAGCTACGTGTCTTAATCCGAGATATTATAAAATAGAACTTTATTAAATTCATTTTTTTTGTCATTTTAAAAACCAAAAACCAATTTGTATCCAATATATGATATTACAATCTTATTTAGAGTGCAATATGCACATCGTAACCTGTAAATACTTTTAAAAATAATACTTCTTACAAAATCATTCTTCCTCAAAGGTTTGGGTTGTATTTTTTTTTTAAAATATTTTTTTAACCGCTTTATCCTTGTACCTGAATGTTTCCTTGATATAATTTTCATAATACGCATGCAGTTTATTTAAAATTTCATTTGATTTTATAACATTTTTCAATATTGTTTTGCAGTTTGGCGGGAATCGAACTGCCGTTCGACTAAAAGTTGTAAGTTGCATTGCCACACATTTTTTTTGTATAATGACTATAATTATTTACAATTTAATATGTTGTATATAATCAGAGTGATGGTGAACCACTGACATACGCGTGACTGAGTGTGATGTAAACCATTTGTAAACTTCAGATTTGAGATTATCCACACCAATACGTACGTAGAATATTATTTCAGTTTATTTCACTTGACGATTAAATAATTATTAAAGTCGTCACATATTTTATTTTTAGCATTTCAACACTCGTTTTGATAAAAAAATGCTTCTTTTTTCCCCCTCATATTTGTGTAATTAAAGTAAATAGTATTAAAACCACAAAAATATAGACTATCGTTTGTATGTAAAGCTACAGAATATACTATTTTTTATATTCATTAAACTTCATTTTGTACATAAGAAATTGACTTAAATAGTAAAAAAAATAATATTGTAAAGGCATATATTATAAATATATTAGTTTTTTTTAATAATGCCATATTTCAGTCAAACTGATTTCTTCTAATATTAAAAATTAAACTCTTGATCCTGTTAAACTTTTCCTAATTATTTAATAAGATACCACTTGAAAAGTGGAAATTTATTCATAAAATCTCCCTGTGAGTCGGAAGAATTAATTCAAATAAGCTGAATCTAGACTAGGGTTTTCAATACCATACATAATAATAAATATGTATATGTTGACGTTTCGTACGATGCAATAATTTGCATATCTGTTTTTCATTAACGATATTACCGATACTGGGTTCCCGGTATTCATGGTGGTTTTTCGATTACGAAATATGGTATTTCGGTTTTGAAAATTTAGCAAAATACAATTTTAAATGTCTGTGAATCATCACATATTTTAATAAAAATTTTCACGATTAATCAAAACATTTTTAATCTGATAAGATTTGTATCAATGTTGACATGTTACAAAATTGGTGAGTCCACTATGATATATAGGAAAAAGGACCATTATGTTGTAATGCCAGTATTGATATATTCGTTTTTCCGGTAATGCAATCCCTAATTTAGACATATATTTGCTTATCACTTTTACCAGTTCATCTAGTCAGAAGAACTGTAGCATTAATTATGTATTATTTTAATTATAAGTTAACATAATTATTCCGATTCACAAAATTCTACATAATTATGTTATATCCTTATGAGCATACCACAACGAATTTTTAAAGGGTTTTCTATCGCTGAAATACTGTACGTATTCTCTGAAATATTTGAAAAAATCCGAGACAGCGTTATTTATAAAGCAACATTACTTTCACTTTACATGTTAGGCAGCTATGACACTATGTGTTGTACGAGAATTTATTTCGCTACCAAAAAATGCGAAAATAAACACAAGAACAATTTGCATGCGTTTATTTTAGTTAAATATTATCTTTTGATGGCGTGACTCACTACCATTATAGCATTTTTTCAATAAAAATATATAAATTACATGTTAACGCCTTTAAATTTTGAATAAAGCATTTCATTTTTATAAAGAACCATTCTCATGAATACCTAGTGGACTCGATGTCAGATGCTAAATACTAAGCAATTTACTATACTCAAAATTTGCACAGATTGTTTGAACTTCAACGTTTTATATGTATTGTATAAACAAATCTACAGAACTCGGATATCATCATTGGGGATTGAATATTGACAATTCCGTCTGGGTTCATAATTGAAGTATCTTTGTCAAGTCTCTTTGTGTATAAATGATGCTTGACTGTAAGCTTCTATGAATAAAGTATGAATTATCCAATACTAGACTTCTGTATCTATCTTTATACTCAACTAGTAATAAGCACTTTAGTTTTGTCAAAATGCAATATTTCGAAATTTTAAGTGGCTCGATAATTCTCGAAATTAAAAAAACGTACATTAGGAGTAGAAAATATGGGATTGTCATTAGTACATTTTAATGTAAAAATCAAAATGAAAGTAGTTTTTATTGAGGTATGATAGCAGATACAATATAGTATGAATCAAAATAATAATTGTAAAATTTGAATCATTCAAGTCATCTTCATCTTCACCGACCATTTCCAGGCGTTCAAGTGCACGGATAAAGTTTAACTTGGTATATTGTTGTAACGTGTAACGTAAGAGAAAAATGTTTTATGACAAAGTCAAAAACTATTGATGAAAACGTGTGAGAGTGTACAAAATTTGAACGATTCAAATTTAATAGTAAAATTCTACCAAGTTCCTTCAGTCAAAACCGTAAATTATATAATAATCATATAACTGGTTTATTTCTTAGTCTTGATAATTAATTAATTGTATGTCGAAGTTTGTGCTTATTAACATAACAATTTTATGGATCAGGAATCAATAAAAGTACTTTTTTCTAGACCTATTTATATATATGATGTATCATTATATATGTTTTTATAAAACCAATAACTTTTTGATCACAACGTATAGCTTTTGCAAATCGTAGCAGTAGAATAACAATGTTATAATTTTTCATTTTTAAAACATATTGTTTTACATTATTAATTAATCTTGATTTTAGTTTTCTCTATTAAAAAGTGTTGAAATACTTCGCTTGCAATGAAACTTTGCCTTCACTTTACAAAATCGAGTAAAATACTGAGCGCTCAATTTGTATGAATAATTTTAAACGGTGGCGGTATGAAAGCTTCCGCCGCCATTGGGAGCTTTGAGGATTCACGGGAAGTGGGCGGGTCCCCCTTCCGCCCACCCCACCTACTTCCGCCTATCTGTCTTACGGGTCAGAGATTACAGAGCTTTAATAACTCATTGGCAGGTTCACTTGGGAAAGACTGCCGTCATTATTCGACATTTTCTTTATTTAAATAATTTATATCGGACGAGATAAGTTCAGAGAATAATGGCAGGTCTATAAAACGTGAAAATAATGATTTTCTTGCATATAAATTAATATTATCAGCTGTCAAGTCACTATAAATTCAAAAATTTACAAATGTTATATAGTTAAGATTTTTGAATTGATAAAAATTATGACATTTCGTATTCACAAAACAAAAAGTAAAAATTATATGCTTTTTTAATAAAATGATTTGACCCACGAGAAAGTTTACGTCTCTTACGACGATATAATGATTCTTGGTTTTTAATTTCGGCAACTATTTAACTCTTTCGGCCCCGACTCAAATCACGTAAAACTATCATGTGTGCCAGGCTTATTTTCGACGAATTGCATTTTTTCTTAAGAATTTCTTGAAAGTGCTATAACTGTGAAACCACCAAGTCAAATCAGATGAAACCGTTTGTGGTTGTTTGAAAAACTATAATTGTTCAATTTCGTGTGATATTATTGCCAGTAACTGGAAAGCCATATTACAATATTTTCTTGCGCCGAGACTTACTCCTTTTTTGCTTGGCGCACACCATGGAGGTTCTATAAGGCTTATTTATTTTTTCTGCTGCTATTAGTAGCACAATATTATTAGAAATGTTTTTTGACATCCTTTTTTATGAAAAAAGCAACTGAAAATGAACTCGGTGACTGTACCATGTGGTATTAAGAAGGGCAAATGGACGCATCAGATGCGTTTACATATCCTTAAATTTTGGTTGATAACATCAGTAATTATTGATATTTGCAGCACCTGTATTTAAAATGAAGTACCGCCAGTGGTGGTTCTAGGTACTAGGCTAGGTGGGCTTAGCCCGACCTGCATTTTTCACCCAAAATGTGTACAAAAAAATCTTTAGATGGCTGAATAAAAATGAACAGCAAGTCGGCCGCTGATGATCTTTGTTTTGATTTTCCTCTGTCAATGAAAGACCTATGTCTACCTACAATAATACTCTCGATTGTGTTTTGTATTACAATTTTAAACCAAACCGGCATAATAAAAAGCAATAACCCTATACATACTTCATACAGAACAGGCAACTTGAGGTCAGTCCGGCGACACCTACGTATCAATTATAATAACAAAGGCTCATGCTAACTATAGTATATCCCGAGTACTTTGTTTACACTGGGGCGCAATCAAGCGCGATTAGATTTTTTTGTATTTTATTCACATTGGCCAACGGAAACGTCATCTAAACGTACACGACTGCGCTTCAAAGTTTCAGGCTTCTGTCAGACGCCAGGGGATATATTAGATTATCCCATACATACAAATACCAATCTCGTTGTGTTGTATGACAGTTGATGACAGTTCCTCAGTACGGCTCTTTTTACATGTTAGTTCACTTTGAAGGAGACGAATTTGAGGTTCAGTTTTTACTATTCTATTATTTCTATTGATTTTATTATACAATAGTTTATGCTTTGCAGTAGTGTCGTAGTATTTGTTAATTTTCTTGTAGATTAATGTATAAGGTGAAGTGGAAACAAACACAATTTCGTAAATAGTATACAATGCTAAACTTTTCTCTAGCCCACCCAAGATTTTATTTCACGAACCGCCACTGAGTACCGCTAACAGCCGCTATCCTTCTCAAGTAAAATTCTAGTTGTTTTAATTTTAAGCAAACATTAACTTATATAATGGAGACGGTATAGTGCAAAATTTGTATCTAGATTCAATAAAAAATCACTATTACTAAGAATTTTCTTGGGACTTTTATACAATAATAAATATATTTTTTACTAAAAATGGTATTTGAATCAATCGCAAATTAAAAAATGATCCAAAACACATCATTTAAAATCCTAAAATAACTTCTACGAGTGATTATGCAATGCTTATTCTGCTTATTATGCTTACCCTAATTATCTCTAATAATTATTGCCATTTACACAGTTGGTAATGCATGACACGAACGATGAAAACATTCAATAGCTTAGGGGCGTGTCCGCAAGCAACACAGTTTATCCAAAATGTCTTATTCTCGCCTTTGCATTAAACAGAGAGAAACCTCATTTGCGCTTGGTAAAAGATTAGGGTCTCTAATACCGGGATCCCGTTAAATTTGTTGTTCCCGAAACCCCGGGATTGTAATAGAAGTGATCTTGAGATTTCAGTATTGGGGATAAGAAGTAAAATCCGCGAGTGAGCTAAAAAAAGGTACCACATTTAGGATTTTTCGTAAGCCCGTAAATTCCTGCATTGAAATTGAAATCGGTCGGAAATGACCAAGGGAGCTAAAAAAGGTCCCACATTTAGAAATTTTGGTAAACCCGCAAATTCTTGTTTTTTTCAAATCAATCGGCGAGCAAAAATTGTTGAAATTTGAATGTTTAAATTAATTCTCTTTCATTTGTAGATTATTTTTAAAATTCTCAATCCCGAATCCTGAATTTCTTCACGTTTCTACGGTTGGTATTGGAAAAATTTTGAATCTTGAAATGCCGGGATTACAAAATGGATATAGGATTGGATGCCCTAAATGGAATGCACAAGTAAAACAGAACCCCAATATTCCATATAACTGTATGTATTCAGAGCTCCATTTCCCAGTAGTTTGTAAAGTATATCTCGATAGTAGATAAAACAGGTGATGTTAGTTTGTGGATTATATTATATTGGACGCACAAATCGTTGCATTTGCACGTGCCGTGAGACAGTTCTTTGCGAAATATTTTTTTTTAAGTCGATTTATCACATCTCAACATATGGCGTAAGACAAACTCTCGAAGCTAGTGTCTATATTATTTATGAGTTTGTCGTTGGAAAACAAAAACGTGATCAAAATACACTGGAAAATCTAGGCAGCTTTCGATGCATCGCCGCTTGCTAACTTTACTTGCTTCTGCCAAAGTCTTACTGTATATTATTTATTACGGTGCTCCGTAATAAAAGATGACATTGTCACGTCCCTGAATCGAGCGCTGGAAAAAAATAGGTATTACGGAAATATTTCCAGAAAACTCAAATAATTATGGGTAAAATATACAAATCTAAATATGATTATGAAATATGAAATACACTGTCATTTAAATGATTATAACGATCAACTAATTAAATTAGGGAACATTTCATAAGTAACACAATTTTTGTGCCAGTCCTACAAACGAAATTTAAAAAATTCTTACGCGGCTTACAAAAGATAGTAATCATTTATTTTTGCTTCATCGTTTTCCAAATACCCTATCCTATTTATATTTAGTAACTTTTTATATGTATAATGTTTGAAACAATAAATTAACAAAGTAATTAATAAATAAATAATCATTTTCGATTGACTCGGCGGTAACTTTTTTGGAAGATCATTTTAATACATTTTTTTTAAATAAAATTCAAAATGACTTCGGTTTGTGACAAATGTGTGTGTAAACTTTTGTTTGCTTTTAACAAAGAAACAAATCTATTGTTTATTAAATATGAGTTGAGCAGGCACGAAAGAAGTCGTTGACATATTATGAAACGTTGCTTACATGAACACAAATATCGGATAGTCTGGTATTACATCGAAATATAGATATTTTATTATATTATTTAAGCTAACGACCAAAGTCAATCATTCTACAGAATCTAAAGTATGAAGAAATTTACATAATGCTGTAGGAAAATTTGTTATGTCGAACTATTGAATGCTGTGTCCCTATGCGCCAAGTATTGACTTTCCAATACATAGTTGTTTAGTAAGGTTCTTTTTACCCTGCTGACATATTTCCTTTGCAGCGGCCTTACAATTTCTGCATTAGCATAAACTCGTAATATTATAACTAAAAATATATTCTTTTGCGCACTACTGACAGCTTATAAACTTTGATACTATGTATACACTATTTTCTTGGTGAAGTTTCGTTTGGTAAAGCAAATTTAGTGCACACCAAATAAGGCTATCAAAATGATATTTGGATAAATGTTAATACTATTTTTTTTTCAAAATTTTACAGTTTAATGTGTAAATAATACATATATATATATTTTTAAATTTAACTATAAAAATATAAATTATTAAATCGTTTTTGTTTATATCATATAATATGATAGTAATTATATTTCCGTTAAATATTGTGGTGTAATTAAATTACTTTTTATCTATATTGGTAAATAATATTCAATGGTTCATCCTTAAATTTTCAAAAATTACTTGTTCAATCAGGAACAGGGGATAAAAATGTTGCACCCGAATACGGACGCCCATTAGCTCTTTTTACAGGAAATTCTAGAAATAAACAGAGCGCAATTGAACAGTCTTTCGATTTTAAATGAAATATTTAACATTCCTGGGTCGCCGCTTTTATAACCTATATAAATATAATCATAAAACCTTTTCCGACAAACTAAATAAATATAATTCTTAAAACTACTCACTACTCAAATCTGTGGGAATTACCATGGGCTTATCCTTTTCGCCAGCAATGGCTTTAAACTCAGTGAAGCATTTATTTCTTATATAAACACGAAACATTCATTTGCTAAGCGTCAGTTCAAGTTTATCCGTGCACTGGAACGCCTGAAGATGCCGAAAGGCGAAACCCGAGTCGTTAGTGACAAAATCTGTGTGAATGTACATAATTTGAACGATTCGAATTTAATATTGAAATTCCACCAAGCACTTTCAGTCGAAATCTTAAATTAAATTAAAAGACTGATACACTTGAATTTTAGTGTTACAGTGTCCATTTATATTGTTTATAACAAAGTTTGAGTTCAAATTATCTTCAACCAGCATCACATTTTCTAATTAAGGCAGTAATATATTCGACCATATTATAAAACAAAATCTTAGATTATATTCATGAATATTAACTTGAAATCTCAAAAGGAAAACTATTGTTATCTCTCGCATTAAAGCTTTATGTCCTTGACTTCTCTCGCTCACAATTTCGTTATTGTGAAAATAAATAAAAATCAGATGACATGTTTGCCGCCCTATTTCTGAAACTGTACTCTAGTGGAAAACAGCTTTTTGAGCGCGCGGCGTGCGGACAATAAAGCACTTAAAAGTACCCGTGCCTTTCCCTCGGACTGCCCTGCTTTTCAATGCTCGGCGCGGAAGAGCGAACACTCCTTTCTTTTTACTCTAGCAATTTCATATTATTTTTGCTGTTTTTATCTTGCTCTTTGTAGCTAGCTCTCTGATGCTAAATTCTCAAAGAGAAACAAATATTTCACATGCATTATAAGGCTTTCTGATATTCATATTATGCTATGAGGTATGCGAAGTAAAATATTTAGATTTAATGCTTAAGAATCACCTGAATTATTTGACAAAAAATGTACTAAATATATATCAATAATTTCCTCTGAAATCAACACCATCATATTGATAATATTGTTACAAACTATGTAATATTTTATATATAAATATATGTACAATATACAGATGTTGAAATGAAATGCAACTATACATAAACCCTTGTTATATTAGTGGTTTGAATTTTCTTGCATTATACATATCGACTCTAGAAAGGAAAAAGGACGTAACACACAGTTTTTTCAAAACAGGTTTTTCTCGATAATCACAATGTATCAAACTTGATACACGTTCTATCAAAAGGATGCAAGCTGCAAATGCCGAATTAGTATCTAAATTTAGCTTGTATGTTTGAAAAAGATGACCATGTAAAAAATTAAAACCAAGAAAATGTACTTAAATATAGGTTTTTCCTAGACAATTTCCTTAATTAATAATCGATTGTGTCAATTAAACACCAGTTTCAAGTGTCCGTGCACTTCAAGGTGTGTTTATTTCATAATTTGCACATGGCCCAAAATCATCAAATCACGTTTTTTGCGCCTCCTGTAAAATTTAATATGTGTGGGTTACGTCCTTTTTCATTTCCACAGTCGATATCAATTAATTGTGGAAAATTATTATTAACTAAAATATGTTTATACTCGTTCTACAAATTAAAAAAATCCCTGACGGATTTCGCTAGCGAGTGAGCAATTAAATCATTTAAGAATTATCAGTCCCTTAGAACAACCGTTAATAATCATATTAAAAGAAATGACTATTAATTATGTTATGTGATTCAGAACCTGACGAAAAATATTACTCTATGGTTGTTGAAGTAAAAAAAGATGTCACTAAATATTTTATAGTCCTTACTTTTAAGAAGCAATTATTTAACTTTTAATACAATCAATAAAATAAATTTAAAGATTGAATATTGAACATAGTGCGGAATTAAACCGAAATATAACTGTAATTCAATTTTAACATGTAACTCATTTGAATGCGATTTATTCCTTTATTAATGAAAACTTTAACCGTTTATAGTGCACACGCAAAGTTTAAAACTCCCTGGTAAAAATACAATGAGCTTTAGAGCTTGGAGGCCCTTTGGCGAATATACCACAGGGCCCAAGCGTGTCATAAAAAATTCACGCTGACCAATATTTATTTGGCAAAAGCCTCGTGTAACGGGTGCATTCTCATCGACCCAATTTTCCGTCTCGCTAAAATGCTTTCAGTGGTGTCATTTTGTTTTTTTAATCCGCCCGTTTTTTATATTTCAATTTAGCCAACTTTAGCAACTAAACTTTTGGTTATATTTGAATTCATTCAAAATGTAACAATGTAGTTTTGATTGACTCCCTGTGATGTTTTCTTAACTTCTTATGCTACCCGATGCCGAAAAGAGAGCATATATAGAGCGGTGAAATAACACCAAGTTTTCTGGTTAAAAAAGTGCTTTGTACTAACTTCACGTGTATTTATTACAATCAGGATCGGGTTCGATCATCATCAAAAATATATATGAATGCTGAGTTGTTTGACAATTTTAATGTGTTCACTGTCAATAATTGATGGAAAGGCATAATATTCACAAACGAAAACACTCTTCTGTTTTAATTCCAAATTTATTTAACAGGATCAGGACCGGTTTCGATCACCACGAGCATTTGTATTTAAACTAAACCATGTAAGGTTGATAAGCGTGTTACAAACAATTAAGTTATATAAATATTAAAATAATTGAAAGATAATGGATACGAAATATGAATGTAACAATAGTATTATATATATATCTACGGTTTACGGTTTCAGTAAAATTATGCATGCAAATAACGTCTCACTTTCGGAGTATAAAAAAGTACAAAACTATTAACTCAACATAGAAAATGTTCCATTTTCTTCGGCCTCGTTTACTGAATAGTAAACTGTTTCCCCCATTATTTCATTTCATTTTGATTTTTTATTATCTTGTTTCTTAAGCCCTATTTTAAGTATCCACATAAAAGATTTAACGACTTTTCAGTTGCTAATGTACGAAGTACGCTATTTGATTTCATTCCACTCTGCAATAAAACAATTTTATTAAACAACTGATAAAACAATACGTATGGTAAAAAATAGAATGAAAAACATTTTTTTCGATATCAAATTTTTGGTACACCAATGCGTACAGCAACATTAAAGTGAAAGCATGAGTACATACAACTATACATTTTGGCAATGCTTTAGCCCCTGGGCAGGTTAATTTTGTTTTCCTAGCTTTTATTGTTCGAGTGAAACGCATTTAAAACCAGTTTTAAAACGTTGTCGAAACTTTTCCTTCGGCTGTTTGCATACTATTTTACCAACTGATCAATTTGTGTTTTAGTTTAACGCAGTTTAAAGAGATTATATTTTATTTATATGTCAAAAGTACACTGCCATGTTCAGCACATTGTGGTATTGATTAAAGCTTCCAAGCAAGGAATTTTATGATTCACTATAACATATTTAAATCTCGAAACTTTTCGAAATACTACCATATTTAAAAATAGAATAATCTCTGACTGTGTAACTCGTTTTGTTTCCTTTTTTCTTTTCCAACGTAAATTATTGTCTGATTCTAACAAACATCAGTGTCCAAACAAATACATATATCCAATTACAGCCAATAATAGACAGTAATCGAATTTAATTATATGAATTGATTTGTGCGCTTCTGTTTTCATTGAAAAGAGTTTTACCCTAGTTGTAAGGTGGGACTGGGTCCAAGTCCCGGGAAGCTCAACATTGAATACATGATAATCATTGAACTTGTCCGATGAAGAATTCCGGCAAAGAAGAAGTTCACTTTATTTATTCAACAAAGTATGTATTTACATTTAAGGCATATATGGGCAACCACCGGCCTGCAGAGCTATTTTGTCCGGCCCTGATTTATCTCGGCGAAGTATTAGAGAAAGAAATTAATAGTTCTAGGGAGGGATTAAATAATGGAGATGAGACGGGCGCTTGCAATAGCTACACTCTACTAGTTCATGATTACCACCATATAATAAATAGCAACGTGTTTTATTTAATTTAATATTACTTCATTTTGTTTAATAATTTGGTCCGGCCCTTGACTCGGAGACAGAATGATAATTTGGCCCCAGACATAGGAAAGGTTGCCCATGCCTGATTTAAGGGCTTGATAGGCCATTTTACTATTACGCACAAGGCAAAACTTTACAAAGTTAAGTAAAGGAACACAAACATATGTAGGTACTAGGTACAACACGAATTTAAGTATTATTTAAATTAAATTTGAATTTCCTCAACGATCTGCTGAGAATATGAATAATATTCCAACAAATAATATTAAATCATCACTACACAATTTTATGACTAAAATTATTACATATTGTTGGTACAATTACGTACATGAACCGCGAAGCACGTGCTCATTTTCCTCTGAGATATATCATTCACGTTCAATTTCTTGTAAAGAACACTAGTTATGACTTGCGACTCTTATTGGGTTTCGCTCATATATTTAATACGATTTTGAATACAGCTAGAAAACCAATTTATCGATCTTTTGTACTAAAGCCCTCACGTTTTATATTGAGTTATCGGTGATGTTATACTCGAAAAGAACATCTCATGTTTATTGCTTATATAAATTTCAATTACGTTGTTGTTCACGTTACCTGTTCTCGTGACTTTGTTTTCTTAGGTATAAAGTGTTGTAAATATTCTTTTCCTATCATTCATTAAAATTTAATTAATGAAAATAATAATTATCCGTAACTATAAAACTCAATTCAATAGTACACGGTTATATTAATAGAGCGATGGCTGATACGTTATTATAATTATAGGTATCTTATAGCAATATAAAGCGAAATTCCCAATCAATATTATTATGAGCAAAAATATAGCTGCCAAAATATCGCCGATATATTTTTTGTCAATTATGCAGTTGAAAATAAGAAAAATCTAGCATTATATTAATAATAGCGCGAAGAGACGTAACATTCATTAAAAAACACACTATAAACATAAATTTGCGATTATCTTACTACTATATTTCTTTTTTAAGTTTAAACAAATATTCGCCAAATATTTAAGAGTTAAAAGATCATACGAGATATTTTTTGTAAGTCATACGACATTTATTCAAGGAGAATTGTTGACATCACAATCACGTACGTCTTAGGTCTCAAATTGAAACAAATTTTAAACTTTACATTGACCATACCGGAAATCGAACCCAGATCCACCGGATCGGTAGACAAAGCTCTAACCAAATAGACCACAGCGAGCTATAAAACTTACCGTAACCCTATTTCTATTATATTCAAAAAATAGAAAGGATAAGCAACTGAAACCCAGTAAGGAGTTTTCGTAGAAAGCGTAGTAGTAGTTTCTGTTGAAATATTTCGATTGGAAAGCAATATGACAGTTATTTATAATCTAATAACGCCGTTCTCAAAAGCATTCGGTTAGCCAATACAAACGTATTTTAATCAATACAAGCGCTTGAATTTATGTAAAAGACAGCAAAGTAGGATCCTTTTGTCTGATCTAGATTTTATCAACAACAACAAATAACCGAAAAATTCATCACACATTTTTACAAAAAAGACAGAATCTTGAAACGCTTACTGCTGGTCGTCCAATTTGCTTATTTATAGAATCAGCTTCAGTAAATTGGCAAATTGGACAAATATACGTTTTGATGGCCACAAACGTTGAGTAAACATGATATTCGTGTTGTTGTGTCATTCTTGTAGAATAAAATATTCCGGGTTTCATAATATTTATGGTTTTCGGAATACGGTAATAAAATATTTGCATGAATATGATGGATAACACATAAAGCATTGTTTTCATTATTAAACTGTAACATAATCTTTTTGTTTTACGATTCATAAATCACCTAAAAGCGAAATCGCTTTATTGTTATACAAAAACACATAATTGACCTTTCTGAAAGAGAATAATACAAATTGAATTGATATATTTCGCTTTTAGCGTAATGTAATTGGCTGGGTTACATTAATACAAATGATATCAATAAATCAAATAACTACATCGAAGAATATTCGCTGTCGTTTTTGTTAATGCGGGAATCCATTGGGTGTAATTAATTTCAATTACGTTTGCCCTTTTTATTTAGCGAGAATTTGCAGGCCGTGTTTGTATCGACAAACGTTTCAATGTGCACATATTAACCACTACCCGTTCCAGATACAGGTGCAGTGAATTATTTTTCAATAAATCCAAAACAACAACATTTTTCGTAAATAAACATAGAACACTTTGATGATCTTAATGAATTTAATTCTTTGACCATCTGTCAAATTTGCATAAGAATGTTTCGATATAAATATCAATATATTTAGATTTTATGTGTATAAAATCATATGGGGTACTTCGTCTTAGATAATGTGTTTATAATATTATGATTCCTGAACATATACGTCATCTTTTGATAGGCGGCAAAGTAATTCAAAAAAATCACGACGGGAAAAATACAAATTAAAATACTGCGATGGATTGGTTAGGTTAAATAAAAAGAAACCAACTAACGTGCTTAGGTATTTTGGAGTTATGAATAGAAGCTGGTCCAAAATATTTCAATTTGATAAAGAGATCATACTGAAATTTGACCCAGTTTCTGTATTACAGGGCTGTGGAGTCGGACTGTTTTAAATGGAGTCGTGCTTCAAAAATACAAATATTTTCGAATCCTTCTAAAAAACTGTGCATTCAAATTGATAGGGTCAAAAGTGGCGCAACTTAATGTTACTTAAAAAAATAAAGCTATGATATAAAGCTATGATCGGAGTCGTCGTTATTTCTTCACGATACCATAACTCGCCCTGTTTTATTATTATTGTCATTTTACTAAGCGGGCAAATTCTATAAAGGTGATTTTTCTTTGTTATGAAAAAAGAACCAAGTACAATGTATCCGTTATGCTTAATAAACAAGTGACATAATGATAGATAACATTCAAACATAACCATATTGTTCATTCAAACATTATATATTATATATATTAAGCATCTAAAAACATTTACAAACTTTGAAGCTCAATATCGCTATTTTACAAATTTGTAGTTGGTTCCCTTTTGTTTAACTCAACTCATTTATATGAGAGCATAGTTTGCGTTGCTATGATGCAATCATTTTATATAAATCAGCTTAGAAAATTAAGAGTCCTTGTTGTGGTATATTTTTAGTATGATGTCAAATACACATAATTCGTTCATTTTTGGAAAAGCGCTTAACGCCGTCAACATAAGCTACGTCTTACTTTGTGAGCCCATTTTAATCCGTTATCTTGCGACAAGTGTGTCGTGTAATTTAAATGTAATTACATCGACTGTGAGAGAGTAGACGGAAATGTCGCTTAACAAAAATCAGATATTTTCAGTCAAGTATCTCTGCCGATTTAGGTTAAATGGAGTTATATACTAGGTACTAAACATCAAGGTTTTTACACTAGTCATTCTACCAAGATAGTAAAGGGACACGTGGAATATGAAACGGATTCTGATAAAACGGCTAATGCCTTTGGTGCGAGCAGAGATTTTCTTACACAGCAGTTATGTTCAAATTTAGTTCCAAAGGCGATAATTCATTATATTATGGTATCACGAATAAAAGTAAGGAAGGTTTTGTAATGTAATTCCACATGGAGCAATATCGGCCAATTAGTATATTATTCATAATAACATCTTTATTATACGATTTAAGTATGTCTGTTCATATGATAATTTATTTTTAATCTCTATTTAATAAAGTAGCTTTTGTAATAAATTGAACTGCAGTAAATATGTTAAGACGAAAGCACCTATGATTATTTTGTTATCCTTAAGTGTTTTCCTCAACTTTTACTCAACCTGATAGCCCCCGAGAGACGTAAAAGCTGTGAAACTTTTTGTTCAAATGTTTTCAGCTACCAAGGGCGAGATTATTATATATCTCTCATACACAGATGTGTTGTAATACTATGAAAGAGCTGTTATATAATAGCAGTGAGAGAAAAGAGGTAATAGACAAACTCTTTGTAATGCTTTTATTTGTCTGTGGTATTGTAGCTATCCATTCCGCTCTTTATTTTTCATTTAAAGTACCTCTTTACATTCATTCTCTTCCAAGCAATTTACAAGATTGCATTTACGTTTTATATTATCAATACGGTTGTTGTTGTGTTGCTATTTTTAGCCACACCTGTTTAAGTTGCACATATTGCCAATAACAATACCAACATTTAAAATACTTGTCCGCTCACATAATGTAGTCTCCTAATAGATTATCTCTAGCATTGTTTATCTACGAAAACTGCTCGTTACTCAGTTGTTCAAATTCTCTTTTTGAAGAAAGTAGAAGATAGAAGAACAGAGCTAAGACAGACTAGTGGTTAGCTAATCGCTTTTGCTACGCTCAGTGATATGAAGATTATAAAGTTGGGAAGGAACTTTTTAGAAATCACAAAAACACATTCCTTTAAATAAAAATCGATACATCTTTTTGATTAGAAAAAATGTTTGTTGAAATCCATCGCAAAAGCCAACGACGTTGACCGATCTGACATCACGGATACGACAACAGCAAACCAAGGAAAACGGAATCTCATCACGAATAGCATTTGTTATAATGTAAGCATCATCCCAATATGGAGTATATGGCCTCCTAGTGGAGGTATATCAATATAAGTATTTTCTACGAGAACTGTTTGTTAACAACAAACTCCGCTTTTAATGAGAGTAGTAGGAATAGAAGGATATAACAGAACTAGAGGTTGGCTAATCGCTTCCGCTACGCCAGGTTATTTAAAAAGTTGGAAAGTTGGGGGAGAAATTTTAGAAATCACAAACACCCATGCTTTCGATCAGTAATCGATAAATCGACCGGAAAAATGCTGTTCGTACTGGGACTCGAACCCATGAGATCTGGCACGGAAGCCAACAACGCTAACCGCTGCGCCATAGACCTGATATTACAAATCGCCAATTAAATTTAAAATGTTTTCATGAAGTTTTACAATAAAACTTTTTATAACACTCACTTGTGAGAGAACAATAACAGATGTGTAAATTTTAATGTGCACATGTTGCTATTTAATCGTACATCAGCCACATTCCTTGCTATTTGTTAGAACATTTATTTTTTAAATTATCATAGTGATCCCATATATAAAAAGGAAAAAAGTTGGTTTCTGGTTCAAATGCTTTTCGTTTATTGTATTGATAAACGAAATTCATTGCGCACAATTTGTCTGAAACTTTGTTTTCTTTCTTATTTTATCCGTCCATCGAAATACTGTGTAACCGATGGCAAAAAATTTGTCACGTATAAAAGTTTAAAACAATTTTTTCTCAATGGAACCGTTAACCTGCTTCGTGCCATTTGTCACCTCGATTCTTTTGATCATTGATCTCTTCATTTTTCAAGTATTCTTGAAACCATATGAGAATCGTTTAACACATACCATGCCTATTTTCTACAAGTATAATAAATATTTTTTTGATAATAGTAGTGGTGGGCACTAACGCCACCAATACCGTGATCCTGGATCCTGAATTCCCCGGATCCCCTCCAATTTTGTGATCCCGAAATCCCGGGATTTCAAGATTAAGAAGATTTGAGAAAGTTCCACGAGGGCCAAACAAAAGTGTCACATTTTTATTCATTTTGGCAATTTAGAAATTGGAAATTTTTGAAGGTCTCGTGTTGTACCATTTTGGAAATTCCGCAAATTTCTGGGCTTTTGTAATTGACAATTTTTTGTTGTTGAAAATTCCCAGGATTTCAAAATCGCCGAGCAAAAACTTCTCAATCCCGAATTTATTCACATTTTTATGTTTAATTTCAATCCCGAAGTCCCGGAATCACAAAAGGGTGCTTTAGTGCAGTGCTTCCCAACCTGGGGTCCGCAAAAATTTTCATTCTTCCAACAATCTTTGTGATTGTTTCGGAGGTCCGCTGATTATTTTTTTCAGATTTAGGGGTCCGTGGAATTAAAAATGATGGAAAGCACTGCTCAAGTGGGAGAACATCGAATACTCTAGTTTTTTTTCTTATCTGAAGTATGTTTTTAGTTTATTTCACTCTCCCCGAACCTATGGGTAGGGGACTCCTCGGAAAAAAATATTAGACTGAAATGGGGGCTACAGGCTTAAAAGGGGTGAGCAACTATGATTTAGAGTATTTAGACAATTCACCGTCTCTAGCAAACAATGTTTTTACAATTTTAAAACTAAGGATTTAGATGAATTGCACTTCATACTTACACGAATAATTATAAGTGTAATGTACATAAAAAAGAACACACATAAAAAAGTGTGTTCTGAGTAACGATGTTGAATCGTTTTACTTACTCTTACCAGAATTCTCATTTGATTCCGTTTAATTACTCACGCTGTTCAATAGTTCGCCTTCTTTCCGCTGCTAGCCTAGTTGTGAGACTTGTAGCCTAGTCGGTATTCCGGAAGTGTTCTGCTTTCAGGCATCATGTTTCGGTGTCTGCCTTCGGGCCAGCCAAATGTCTTTTAAGTATATTTATTTATTTTTCTGTTAAATAGATTTTGGACGGTAAAAAAGGGTATAATTTAAAAATGTCTCAGTTTTTACGTCAATAAATTTGGCAATTCTGCCTTAGCCTAGTAAAAAATATTTTCATTTCATCCTTGACGTTAACCATATATCTACGGGTTTCAACAATATCTCTTTGACACTCCAAGATTATATTTCAAGAACGTTTGATGTGAATCATAAATAGCAAGTAAGACTGTAAAGACGATTCTGCCGTTATAAGTAAAATATCATACTTATGTTATTTGTTTTGTTGTTCAGTCTGCCATTTAACAAATGATCGTCACGTAGAAAGTGTTCACTAATTTGATTAGCTACTGTTGGTCATGTCTAACGTCAATGACAATTATTTTTCGAAAGTTTAAATAAAAAACCAAGTATCACAATGTAAGCCACCTATATCTAACTGTATTCATGAAAGTGGTTATTAACACTTTTATAAGGTATCAAAATACTAAAGTGGCTCGTATAAAATGATGCCCTTGCGCCCTTCAGTGCTTTTGTCTTTACTTCCAAGTCCTTTAGTTCTCCATTCTACGTCAATGTACCTTCCCACGGGACCAGTCGATCAACATAGGTGTTTCGAAATAGACGAGCTCGTTCAAATATGTATTCACAAGGATCGCAAAATGTTTGTTATTACAAGAAATTCCTGTATTTTAAAAAAATGTTTTGAGTAGTTATTTAACAAAATGGTATCTATTCGTTTTCACGACTTTCTTTTAGCATAAAAGATGTGTGTTTTATACCAGAATCTCATCATTAAAAAATATGTGTATATAAAAAAAAAACCAATATATACAAGAAACGTGCATTACAAGTTGTTAAAAATAATGTAGAAGGTAAAAGTAATGTTAGTTTATATAGGCACTCGTTTAAATCTTTTGAAATAAAATTATTTTTTTATATTTACAACTACACGGGTGGGGCGATTATTTCCTAATGATAATCCTCCTAAGGCTGCACAACTGTTCAAGTTCGCCAGTGAAATAATTTGAAGATCAAGAGTAAAAAAACCTACAACGACTATTTGCTAATTAAACATTTCCCCAAGCTAATTGAACGTCATTAAAATTAGATAATTAGTAAATTTAATCCATGTCGCCATCAATAGCTTTTTACTAAATGATACATTTATTTCTTATATAAACACGATACATTTATTTACTTAACGGCAGTTTAAGTTCATTTATGCATTTGAACGTATGAAGATGCCGAAAGGCGGTCGTTAGTGATAAAACTTGTGTGAATGTACATATATTGAACGATTTAAATTTAATATCGAAATTCCACCAAGCACCTTCAGTGGTAATCTTAAATTATATAGTACGACGCCAAATGAAATTTTGTGTTTACCCGGCAGTTTAATATATAATGTTATATAAATGCATATTATTTATTAGATATGATTGGAAACCTAACTTGTTACCATTCCACTCCATATTGCTCGTAGAATATAGGAGTGGAAAAACTTTAAAAAATATAATTGATTGCAGAATTCTTCTTCAGGCATTTATAATTTACTGAATTGATATATAACGAGCTTACGATTTATACCCATACGTTTTATGTGTTTTCTCAGAGAAAGGCGCGCCGCTACGTCTCGTCTCGGCGGGCGTCCATACTTCAATTCGTACCACGTCGCCTAGTGTTTGTGAAGTCTAGCCCGTTTGTCTTTGATGTTGGCATCACTGGAGACATCATCCACGATGCATAAAATATTACCAACCCTTTACCTGCTTGTTTATATACATGTTTATATAAACGATGTGTACCTCATCCGTATTATCAGCAACATAAAACACGTGAATAACTTTGACACGCTGCTTTGCGCGATATTATTATTTTGTAGTTATGATGTCGGGGTAATTGGTTTTAGAAGTAAACATAGACAGTTTTATTTTGTTATCAATTAATGGATTTCTGTTCAAATGCGTGGATGTTTATGATATTCAAGATTCCTTCCTAACAAACTGATCCCTAAAACAGAACACAGCTAGATATATTAGCTAACCACTAGTCATGTTCTATTCCTACCCTCATCGATTGGTTGAAAGAAATGTTAACATTGACAGTATGATAATTTATCACTTTATATACGGGTTTATTGTATCGATCTTAAGGTTTCATTAAAAAAAATATAGTATTAAATTATATTTGACCGGAGAGTACACTCAGAGCCGGCACCACCATACAAGCAAAATGGGCTAGTGCCAAGGGCGCAAACCATAAGAGGGTGCATAAATGGAGGAGTAAATATTACTCATATATATTTACTCTTCATATATATATATATAGTATTTTATACCTTAATAATATTAAAAAATAATATTAAATAAGTATTGTGAATGTTGTACTGAATGTTACCCATAATGAAATAATTGTAACGATTTTCAACGACGGATAGAATATCAGGGCGTAGCAAAAATAAAATTCAATATAAAGCTTAATCTTACATCCTACAGAAAATCAAGTCATCAATAATTTACTTTGCCCGCATTTTCAATCAGTGTATTCTAGTTCAGGCCACTTTTCGAATCATCTTTTAGCGATTTAACGTTTTAAGTATGTGTATTGTGTTCTCAGCATTTTTTCAATCGAAGGCATGGTTGTTTGCATATAATATGTATAAAAAAACACTCCCACCTTTAATCCATGTTGGTAAAGAACATGGATTTAAAAAATTGTCTTTTCACAAAAAAAACAAATTCTCGATCGATTATTTTTTGATTGTATCTTTACATAAACAACATCGACTGTCTTTTCTAGGTGGGCGTATATTATATAAATAAGAAAAAAAACACTATTTAAAAGAAAATACTGCATTAACAGATCTTTTTTATTTACTTTTTTGGTAGAAAGACACTAAAATTATAAAAATAAATAAAAAAAAAATTATAATGATCAGAACCGGTCTCTCTCATAATATGTTTGTAATAGTTACAAGATTGTCAAAATAAGTAACAGAATATAATATTTTGGCACTTCGTTTACATCAGTCGCGAGACTGACCGACCTCTCCATAAACCCTCTCTAAATTGCCCTCTGAATTGTTAATTCGCCCCTTTGTCAGCTCCGGACGCGTCCCCCGGGCCAACCAGAATGCCCGCTCCACTGGTGACGCATTAATCCGATGGGATTATTTGATTTGGGAGGGATTCCACCGGCCTCCTACTATTGTTTCTTGTTACGGGGATGCTCCTTGATTGGTGTGTTACCTTATTAACCACTTGTTTAAGTAATTTCTGACACCTTGTTATTATAGTACATGGTGTAACGTTGGAATCGCTCTATTCAATTTGATTACATGTCACTCACAGTAGCGTCTTTGTATTTGATTATTATTTGCAGTCAGTTTACTAATAATATTTTACACTTTCATTTCGTAATGATGAGACTTATGATTGATGCAGCGCCGAAAACTTTATTTAAATATTTGTCAGAATGAGTATCATGGCCATGGTCATACATACTAGGGCCTCCAATAACGGAATCCCGAAATACAGGGATTGTGATAGTACTAATCCCAGGATTGAGAAAATTAGAGAAAGTTGTGTAAGGGCTAAAAAACGTTCCCAAATTTGTTTATTTTTGCAATTCCGTAAATTTCTGGGTTTTTGAAATCTATATTTTTTTTTTGAAAAATCCCATTAATTCAAAATCGCCGCGCAAAATTTTTTCAATCCCGAATTTATACACGATTTTATGTTGAATGTTCAATCCCGGGATCACGAAGAGAGTTTGGAATTGGATGCCCTAATTATTAGGGGATAATACATACGTTATCGTTTTACATGGGCCACTCAAAAATACGATAAATGCGTAATTTTTTCTGAAGTAATTTGTAAAAAAAAACAATTAAATAAATTGAAAACACATTGATGCAATGAACGGACTAACTAAGATATTTCTGAAATAATTAATGATAAAAATACTAGATACATCTCGAAGCCAGTTACTAGTTAGAGGTGTTATAAAATGATAAGTATTACATTTGTTTGGATGATGATTTTACGGACAGTTTTCTTTTAACAAATATAATAAATATGAATGCCCAATCAAATCGAAAATATATTTTAATATACAGCTTTACAACTATATGTATTTATATAATATTTATCGGCGCTATGTATGTGTATGCGAATAAAAAAGCTTCGATACCACTAATTTAAGACTCCCCTCACAGAATCCCAATCGCCTCATCTGGCCGGGTTATTAATAATTAAATCTTAAATGCGGATTCATTATTAATCCACCAATAATATTCGGCAAATTTAAGACCCATTTTCTTGGAAAATATTAGGCATTAATTGGTTAGTTATGCCTTAAAAGAAATCATATATTCAATTTTAAATGAAAAGTAATAAATTACCGACAAAAATTAGAATTTTCTTAAGTTTGTTTTTGTTTGTACGTATTCTCTGTATAATAATGCTTGTTTTAAAAAGTTTTCTGGGAAATTCATCTTTCTTCTCGTGCTGTATACTGTATGTTTAGTTATTTATCCAGTGTTAAATGAAACGTGAAGTAATCTATAGGTTTAATTTCCCCACGGTATTATTATTCAATTTAGTGAGCCCAAGTATAAGTGGCAAGAAGATAATGCTAATGAAAAGGAAGTGCTTTACACAAAATTTATAAGCACTTTTAAGAAAATTAGCTACGTTTAATGTTTACAGTGTTTATTATTAAATAAATCACCTTAATCTCGAATAAACTATTTAAGCCTATACGTATGACAATTTTAAGAACAGTTTTTGTTAATATATCAGAGAAATTAAGGTTTTAATTTAGTTTAATCGTTTGGTTCCAAATCGACAATATGTTGCTTTGTTACTATTGCTGAAATCAACGAATCAGCGATTTATTGCCCTTCATTTGACCTTTACGATTTAGTTAGCAATATGAAAAGGAACAAGAGTTAATCATTTTTTTATTTAACCGTTTGAATACCACGCAAATATATCATTAATATGTCGTGTTTTTGAGAAAAATAATTTTGCCTAATATACACTCGAATTTGATATTTTAAAAACCTGTATTGATCCAGTATAGATAGTACTACACGTATTCATCAAAAAATAACTTATATTTTATTAGAATACCAAATATTTGTTTTTTTTAATGTCTTGGACATCCGTGTTCGCTTGCATATGCTCCGGACACCTGTGTCCGCTTGGTATTCAAGTGGTTAAAGACCATTTGGCCTACATATATTTCATTTTCGTAGTAAATAGTTTTTTTTGTTTGATGTTGTTTTATTTATATTGGACACACATGGCATTTATTTATTATTCAACGACACTACTTTTTCTACCATAATGCCTTGCTTGATCTATGTCAGCTATTTTGTGCTTCTCGTTTTGACTTTGACTAATAAAAAGCACAATCCAAGAATACGTTTTAGTTTAGCATGTTATAAAGAGAAAGTTTTCGTTACTCTATTACTCAAATGATAAGAAATGTTTTCGTGTTTTCGCAAGTGTTCCGTAAAATCTCGTGGGAACAAGTCTCGTGTCTCAAAGTCTGTATTAATACTTTTTACTGTTAGATCAGAGTTCCATTCAATGTTATTAAGTTTGAAAATTTCTGAATTTGATGAAGCTGTTTATATATGGGCCCTCGAAAGGTTGAGTGAGCCAACTAGTAAAAAACTTTTTTCTTGAACAAGTACAATCACTTATTTATGTAGTGCAAGGGTGTCCAACCTTTTTTGTCCTACGGTCGACTTTTCAATCTCGAGTTTTCTCGGTATCGAATTCTAGCATGATTCTTATAAGAAATTTGATTGTGTAGGGTTTTTCCCTTCTTCAAACTAAGAAATGTTTGTTTTAAATGCGAAATGCATATCATTAGATAGGTATGTGCTTACAAAATAATTCAATTTTAGTATTTTTGTATATTTTATATTTGAATTATATAATTTTCGAAATTCACGGAGCTTTCGGGATCGACCAAATTTTGCTTTGGGATCGACCGGTCGATCGTGATCTACTGGTTGGACAACCATGATGTAGTGTTTTGGTGGATAATATATTTTTATTTTATGGAGATAACACTATTGCAATGTGTAATAACTCAGGTTACTTTACTTTTGCGATATTTTAAAACGTGTAGAATCAGGCAGTGGCGTAGCAATAGTGGTGCGGCAGGAGCAGACGGCCCAGAGTGGCACTTTTTGGGGTCGGCTTTTATACATAAAAAAACATTAAGCCACATGTAGTAAAAACTCCTGGTTCATAGATACAAAAATAGTAGAAGTGATTTAAAAACAAAATTAGAGGAAATATTGGGGGTGGTAAATTCAAAGACTGCCCCGGACGGCAGGACCTTTTCCTATACCACTGGAATCAGGCTGGCTCGTGGCGTGTGCAAAGAGTGCGGCGCACACAGGCAAACATACATAGGCGCACAGGAACCGTACTAAGATTTCAGCACTATTCACACATTACGATCTAGTTTTCAGGCGCAAAAATCTTCGAGCCGGCCCTGTGTAGAATATTAAAACGCATTTTTTCTTCTAAAATATCACTTGGCTCACTTAATCTTTAGTGGGCACATATAATACCTCTTCGTATATTATGACTTAGACATATTTTATATGTGCCAAGTTAAAAAGGTTTATTTAAACAAATCGACAAGATGTACTTTATATTATAAGTGAAAGTATAAAATAACATCATTACGTTACCCATAAATAAGTGAGAGAACATTATCTATACGAGTGGGGAACAATTTTGAGTACATATCTCAAAATCAGCTGCTTGTCTTGGCTTAAGAAAATAGCCAATGATATCAAATTAAGATTAATGTGACAATGCTCTTTCAAAACACCATTTATATAGTTAGAGGTCACGAAATAAGATTTATATAGCGTAGAATATATTCGACTATTAAGTGAAAGGAGATATCAAACCGATCATTAATAATTGTTATGTCAATAGACATTCATGTCGTGAGTAAGCTTAGCTAATATTGCATCAACGGCTTAATGTATCCATTTTCACGATCATTCATTTATGAACAACACTGCACGAATTAGTGAAGTGTTATGCAATAATTGTTTTGAATATATGACTTACTGATAATTTCATACACCTGAAGTAGTAGAGAAAATTAAATCAGAGTGTACTAATTTCATCTGAATTACCTTACGGCTTAAAACATCTTCCTACGAAGATTCTATATGGTGATAATATATGAAAATATAAAAATGGTTTATTATTAAATTTGAATTATTTTTACTTAGGTCAAGTGCATTCGTGCACTTAATAAAACCAGAAGATGCCGAAAGGCGAATCCCGGGTCTTTATCGACAAAATTTATGGAAGTGTACAGAAGAAAAATAATTCAAATTTGACATTCAATTTCCATTAAGCACCTTCAGTCGAAGTTCTAAATTATAAAAGGTTTATTATCAGTTTTACTATAAATTTGTGTAACTGTAGTTTAGAAAAACTATTTAAAGTACCTACACATTCAATAATTGATTAATAAAAAAAAATTAAGCTTAGAAAAATCGGTCATGTTAATACGAAACTTGTTAAATATGTTAACTTAGTAAAATTCCATCATAGATATTTAGTATATAAATTCGTAAGTAACAACATTGGGCGCAAAAATCCTAATAACATACTTTTTTGTTTAACTACTCTTCGAATATAGTGGATTTCAACCAGTGTTTTCTTTCGAACATTTATTGAACACACACATGTGCACACTATTGTTATGTATGTAATTCGATACTTAAAACTGAATATATTTACTAAACAAGCTTCGTACACTGCCAGGTACCTTTCAATCGCATTAATTTCTGACTAAAAATTAAATTCACAGGGAATTATTCATTACTGAATTTTATAATATGTAATAGAATAATGCAACACTTGAATTTTTGAAGATGAGCCATTGCTCGACAAAAATTGAATTATCTAAGTTACTTTTAACAATATGTACATTCTCTTTGTATTACAATTTTAATACAAAATATTCTGTTGTGCACATGATAGTAATATACATGCCTGCTTCAAAAAGAACAAGAATTTTACAGTCACGTTGCAGTGAATGCAAGCTTGACGTGGCAGTCGGTGTGATCTTAATTAATTATTATTTGTGAGTGTACGTGACGAGACGCGATTTCCACACTTCCTGACGATGCGAGACGCCTTCGCCCCTCCTTGGACGCCTCGAGGGCCCTACGGCTGAGATGGCGTCGCGACGTGAGACTTGACACTTAAGCGTAATGCTTAGTAACGACATTCAATAATCCGTCAATTCTGTATTAGTGCATTATATACACACAGCCAAGAGCTTTGCGATTTATCAATTCGCTTCCAATATATGAACTTTCCTAGTAACGCACTTACCGTGTTATGTTTCCAATTCAAGAGTATTGTAAATGTTTTAGTTTCTTAGATTCTTTGGCACTTTATATTGTATTCATGAGAAAAAAATAATAATGTATTTTGAGTCAACATAAGGGTGCGAATAATTTATCCAAAGAAGATTATGTAATTAAACATATTTTTAACACTTATTTGCTTTGAAGACTTCTAATTCTAAGTTTGTTATCGTTCCGAGAAACAAATAAAGTCTATATATTACACTTAAATTAAAACTATATTTTTCAATATTAGAGAGGATGTAAGAATAAATGAGAATATGTATTGTGTTTGTGTATCTCTTCTTAGCCAAAATATACAACTAATTTAATCTAAGTTTAAAAATAGTTAAATGAATTAGTTATAATATTTATAGAAATAAAACACTTTTTTAACCTTATTTATGCGACGAATACATTTCAGCTAGTAATAATGGCGTAGAGGTGTCAGTTATTTAACTTTTTGGATGCCGTAGAAAAAAGTACGTTTGTACCTAGCACGCCGGTTATAATTTGCAATTATTAATTTAATTAGTTATTGAAGAGATCACTCGTCTCTGGCGTGTTGAGAACGAAAAATTTGACGAGATATCTCGTCTGCGGTAGCAATCCGGTTAAGGTTTTTTGAGTATAATATTTCAACTACATGCTGTCTAATGTTTAAGACGTATGGCAAAGATGGCAGAGGACTGACCGGTAGAAATAATGGAAGAAATTTTAAAATTGTATCTCTTATTATTACCGTATATTTTTTTATAAATGTATGGATGACTATGTGCACATGTATTATTTTAAAATAAGGATATAACATATTTACCTTTGCAGTAAACTTCCTACTTAGTGAGTTATGATTATGTTATTTTTTTATTGATGATCATGATAGTTTCCGTTGAATGATTAGATTAAGCTGAACATATTCGGTCTTCAAGCTAACTTGTAGAGTTATATATTATATACAATTGATATGTACCGACTAGAAACTCGTTACCGGCATTTATATTATGTAATATAAATCGAATTAGTTGCTTAGTGATTTATAATCGACACTGATATTGACGATATTTTTTTTCATTGTTTCTTCTGAAAGCTTTTTTGGTAACTCAACAAAATATGTAAACTATCCTAAAAGTAAAAGTCCTTTCGAAAACCAAAAGTGTCGCGTTAGAAAAAAACGTATTGGACGAGAACAGAAAAAGTGTCAAACGAATGGCGTCGTAGCTAATGGATCATGTAAAAAAGTTGCCTGTGGCACTAAAGTTTGCAATATGGATAGGGTAACTGCTGTAACTCCGTGACATGCTCCCCATGAACACGTGTCCTTTCCTTCAAGACTTTTACTATCGCCATCGACGTCTACGCTTCCGGCGGAAAGTTCGCCCTAAGATAGGGCAAACGAAACATTTTATGTCAAATTTTGTTTATCAAGGTCCTTTTGAGTCACCTCGTGTCAGATATATTTTTTATATCCAATTTCAGTGAAAATAAATACATGTATAATGCGAGTTCATTTGGCTTAAATTATCAAAGACGTGCTTATAATAATATAAAATTTATGAAAAGAGATGTGACGATATTATCGGTATCATATTTATCTGCAAACCCAGCGGTCGCCAAACCGTTTCTGGTATACTACCAGCAGCTCACAGTGACAAAATAACATACCAGTATTTGTCATTTGGTTAAATATTGAATATTCATATCGAGAAAGAAAATTATAATACTACCTACATTTCTTAATGTAATTTACAGGGCTGTGGAGTCGCGTGAAAAAAAGACGACTCCGACTCCGAGGTTTTTTTTTAATAATTTCATTTAAACTTATATGTATATTGACTGCGGAAAGGAAAAAGGACTTAACCCGCACATTTCAAATTTTACAGGAGGCGCAAAAACGTGTTTTGATGATTTTGGGCCATATGCAAATTATGAATTATGCACAACCTTGAAGTGCACGGAGACTTCAAAACTGGTGATTTATTGACATCATCTAATATTTATTTCCGTCTTTTTTCTTGGTTTTAATTTTTTACAACGTCATCTTTTTCAAACTTAAAAGTTAAATTTAGATACTAATTCAGCATTTGCAGCTTGCATCCTATTGATAGAACGTGTATCAAGTTTGATACATTGTGATTATCGAAAAAAAGCTGTTTTGAAAAAACTGTGGGTTACGTCCTTTTTCCTTTCCACAGTCGATATGTATATGTATGTATACCATCAGATCATCTTTAGTCAGCCAAGCATGAAATGTTAACACTTTTGACTATTTTGTTTAAATACACATCATTAAATATATTTTTCAAAAAAAATCGAGCCGCTCATTTTTCACGACTCCGACTCCGACTTCGGCCAAAATACCGCGACTCCACGACTCCGACTCCGACTCCACAGCCCTGGTAATTTCAGATTTTCTAAAACTGTTAAAAGATCGGAAATTGTTTGTGACAAATGTGTAATACCTAACATAAATATGATAATATTTAAAAATAAAATAAAAGTAGGTTTTCCGAATGTGTTCCGAAGGACAGTGATTTTAAACAATACTGAAGTGAGTAAAAAAACTTTAATTTTAAGACAAGTTTTCTGATATCAAATAAAAACAAATAGAAAAAACATTTTTTTCTGAAAGACACTTCATTTGTATGTACATACTTATACAGTTAAAAACACAAAAAAACTGTTTTTTAGACCAGATATTTCGTCCGTTATGTCGAAAATGTAATATATTATGTCATAATTCGTTTTTTTTCGATGCATTAGATTGTAAAATCCACTTTAATTACAAATTGACTTTATCTTCTCGAAATAAAATCGAAGAGATAAGTTATTATGAACACCCATCCCTAAACTTCAAACGTTAAATTGAAAACATAATATTTGATAATGACCATGCCTTGATTAAAATCAACGACCTTCAAATCGATAAACGAATCTCCGACAACCAGATCACAGAGGTTGTCAATATGACTCGTGCTTATTATAATGCTTAAAGAAAAAAAAATGTGATCAGAGCAATAATACGGGTAGATTGTTTTTGAATATCCATTATAAAATATAAAGATCATAAAAATACACAATTTCAATAATAAAAACCCATCTTGATTATGGTTTTATATACGGTATCAGATACATAGAGTATGTGAGGCTTATTCAGTATTTATTTTTAAATGTCTCCCATACTTATTCAATTATTCAGTTGAGAAACCAATACTTAAGATGTTTGCCTTGCCATTTCAGATAAATTAAATTAATAAATTTAATGCCTGACATTTTTCTAAAATTACACTACTTTCTTGAATTGAGCACAACACTATTTGTCGTGTGTGAATCATACCGTTTTATTTATCTAGTCACTAGTCGTGAAAGTTCGTTTTCTTTTTATAGAAAACGGTACACATGTTACTGATTGACGAGAGCTGAATTATAGACGTTGGATAAAACTGCTGTTACAAATCGATGAAATATTACCAACGTTACTCTTATATAGGTTTTATCCGGTTTTCGAAGTCTTTCGAAAAATAGATAATTCAATTAAAATAGCGAGAAAAGGTTAATTTGTTTTATGTTGTTTATTTATATACATAATAATACACAACAAGACATTAGATGGTGTTACTCTTCAGAAAATATGATTTTAAAAAAAACACAAAGCGTCGACTGATCGTTTTGTAACAAAATTTCCTAATATCGAAAATACAGCTGAGCAAAATATTAGTTTAAACATAGTTCTGACGATGGCGCAAGCCGAAATAGCTATCAACGAATAAAATTATTAAAAACTGGAGAAATAAAATACTTTGTTATTTTTAATCTGTTATCGAAAATACCCTTTCGCTGGGTATATGCCCTGGGTGGGGCATATGGTCTTTAAGCCATCAGATAAAAGATCTTAATTTTCTGTCTTTTTGTTTATAGACTCGTTTATGGAAAATTCGGCACAACCGGTTACCAAGTTACCAGTTTTCGAATGTCAAAAATTTTGCCAAAAAACCGACAAGCCCTACTAGTGATCTTTCTGCTTGGTCTCCTAACATTTCCACGGTATTAATTTGGCACGCCGGTTTCTCTCCTTAATGTATATTTTTTCTTCCAATGGTGATACTGTTTTCATTCTTATATTATAAAATAACATTAAATGAACACAAACTTGATAAAGATATAATTGAAAATATAAAATAATTTAAACAAATGTTTTGCGTATTGAAAACCAATTCCAATATAAATAAGCTTAGTTTTTTAGTTAAGAAAACAAATACATGCGATCATAATTTAAAGTGATAGATAATTAGCGATCATATAAATATACATTGTAGCTGTGAAGTCTCTACTAGGGGATCCAATCACAGAGTATTTTTGTGATCCCAAGATTGATTACAGGGAAAAAAGTGTAAAATTGAGAGTTTTTTTTAAATAATCTACGAAAGAAGGTGAAACATCTTTTTTAAGTCGCTGGCTCATTAAAAAAAATTCTCACTAGCCGATTTTAAAAACATCAGAATTATTTAAAAAAATCAGACCCTCTTTTTAGCTCTATCCTTTCAAAACGTTACGACTGACAGTGACTCCAGTGTAAAAACAATATTTTACGGAATTAAATGAAATCCCGCGATTAGTACTATCGCAATCTCGGTATTTCTGGATCCGGTATTCCAGGATTGGAGACCCTATTATCTATCTCGTTTCTTCTTTTTACTGCGTTTTTGCGTGTCTTATTCAAAATAAGATAAATCAATTTATTAATTTATTTGGCATTTACTTGGTAGAACTCCATTATAACAGATTAAAAATATCAAAGTATTTTAGTTCTACAGTTTTTAATAATTTTATGCGTTTATGTGTCAGAACTAGTTCTGACGATGGCGAAAGCCGAAAAAGCTATCAACGCATACAATTATTAAAAACTGTAGAACTAAAATACTTTGATATTTTTAATCTGTTATAAATCAATTTGTTCATTGAGATACTTACAATGTCGTTCACTCTAGGGTATCCAATCCCGAAGCCTTTTTCCAATCCCGGAATTTCGGGATTGATTTATTTTGAATCCCGGGATTGAGATTTTCTCACCGAGGAATTTGAAATCTCCGATTTGGTATACTTTTTCCCGGAATCTCACAGAAACTCGTTTTTTTTTTTTTTAGCTCACCGAAGAATTTGAAATCTCCGATTTGGTATACTTTTTCCCAGAATCTCACAGAAACTCGTTTTTTTTTTTTTTAGCTCACCGAGGAATTTGAAATCTTCAATTTGCCAATTGCTCAAAATTTCTTAATCCCGAAATCCCGGGATCGCGGCCATCTCAATTCCGGAATTTCGGGATCAGAAAATTGAACGGGATCCCGGGATTGGATGCCCTAGTTCACTCTACATTTCATAGTATGACTTGACAACCTCTTAAATCTAAACGTATTTGAAGTTTATAAATATAATAATTTTATATGTATAATATATACAATAATTAATCCAAATGTAATTTTTCACAAAATTTCTCAATTTATTTACGCACAAACTTGTTGAAGTACTGATTAATATTATTACTAACACATTTGTAAACAATAAGTAACTTTACTATAAAATTTTATATTTAGAAATATTTGTAGAAAATATGAGAATGGCATTGATTGAAAATCAGACATTAATCATATCTCGCGGAAATGTTAACGACGTTATCACGCTTCTTCTACTAGAGAGAACGAGAATGAAATTAAATAACTTTCATATTTACGACAAAATTGATGTTACTTATTAGTGCTATTATTTTATGACGTTTCTATTGATTGTGTTGTATTGTACTATTTATTTCTGGCTTGCGTGATGCTAATATTATATTTGAATGTGCTTATTTTAGATATTAAATAATTATATTAATTGTCAAATGGTATGACGTATACGGAAGACAGTGATGTTTCAAAAAATGTAAACTTTAACCAAAATTCTGGTCAAGCTTAATGAATCCCATACGTTAAATTAAGCCAATGCGTTCATTCTTATAGTTTTTTTTTCTAATTGAAAATCTATCAGAGTTCTCATATATTCTATTATGACACCGAAAACTTGATTACATATGGGCGTATCTGTAATTTTGCAGTTCCGAAACGTATATTTTTGGGAACAACGATTTTTGAAAATAAAATAAAAATGTGCAAACATTTAACTTACTTCAAAGTAAGTGAACGAGTTGTTGGACTAAAGATGAGACACGCAAGTTATATTTCAAAAATATTAGATGTATTCAAAATACCTACAATGTAATCTTGATATAACAGATTTCGGATTAACACGTAGTTTTAGATTAGTTTTTGCTCCTTGACGACAAAATACGGAAAGAAAATATTTTTAAATCGTAATCGTAATACAGCTATCAAAGTAAAACCAAGACTTAACAAGTTATTGCGTTAAAGTAAGACATCCATGAATCCAGACATCGACTAAAAAACAATTCACGACTGTTCCTAATGGGATTCGAATCTTTCTTAACGTTCATTTCGGTATCATCATTTTATAATTCATCTCGGGAGAGGTGAACATTATTTAAAAAAATGTTTGTCCCAAAAATGTAATGGCGAGAACCTATAAAAATATTATGTCTGGTCAATATAAATATAGATTTAAAAAGATCATTATTTATTTAAAATTCGTCAATTGTTAATTGCAATTCGTTACAAGGTAAGGTTAGGTTAGGTAATCTCTCTCTTAAATTTGGTCAATAGTCATGATTAGGTTACGTTAGGTTAAGTCGTTAACATCAAACTGGTGACTTGAATACAGATTAATAAAATAATAACTAATCATTTAATATAAATATCAAATATCTAAAATTAGAAACTGTCCTAAAGTGGATTAAAATTTTGACTAGATAAATATGAATCTTCTACTATCGAGTCACGCAATTAGATCAAAGATTTATCAAAGGAAAATGTTTTTTTTTTGAATCCTGAAATGTTGGTCTTGAAAAACATCGATTTAATTTCTGAATTTTGTTGTGTTAAGCATTGGTATGTTTATAAGTAAATTTCTGAATTCACTTCTGCTTACTAGGTTTACTTAGTGCCGATGGAGAAATTTATAGTATTATATAAGAAAGGGCAACATGGACGTTGAGAAAGAAATAATATCCCCGATCTTGAATGGTAATCGAAAAGTAATACGTAAAACTGAAATTTGATAAAGTAAATTGTTTTTTTTATGCAGACGTTGTATCTGAGAGTAAAATCACCCCTGTGGTTTTGAAGACGCAAAAGCAATATAGACAAGACAACTGCCATATAAAAAATAAGTTTTTAGTGAATCTTTTGACTTCCGCACATTCCGTATTCACAGTGGCTGCGAACCAATTCAAATACTATCAAAATTTTATTGAAGTTTTTGAACTGTTGTTTCCGCATCATCTCGAATTATTTTGCTTAGAGACGACAAAGTTCTATCTACATTGTGTCAATATGAACTAATATTAAATCTTGTATATTTTTGGTGTACGTCATTTTCATCTGTATCAAATGAATTAAAAAAGCGTTTGTTCACATGTTCGTTCGAGAGTCGAATCTTCCATTAATTGGTAGAGTTTATATCCCAAGGTATATGGGTGGCGAGTCAAATCTTTTCATTTCAACACTTTCCACCAACCCATCCGATACAGAAAATTATGTGTAGAAATAGCGGTGAACAAACAATCGGTCGCTTTTATACACCTGCATTACATTTTTTTCAAAAATAAAAATAAAAATAACAATTAACTTAGTTACCTTTTGTCACATTACGTTGAAATGCTTCAGTATGATCGATTTCATTTGGAGAGAACAATTCTTAAAAAACAATCAATATATTGTTATAGCGTTACAAAACTGCCCATAGAATTGATTGACAGTCGATAGAGTAATGTCAGGTTCATAACACAGTGTTCAACGTCGTTAGTTTTCATCCCAGACCTTACTAGTTCGAATCCCAGCACGAACAGCATTTTTCAATCCATTATTAGAGTAATTAGCCAACCATTGGTCTTTTCCCGCCCTATCCTTTTTTTATTTTTACTGCTCTCTTCGAAAAAAGGGGTTGAGTGACTGAGAAAAAAACAGTTCTCGTAGAAAAACTCTTTTTGAGATATTTTAATTAAAGGTCACATATGCTTCCCTGACAAATGATTTTTTTTAAATAAAAATTATAATAAAAACCAAAAAAAACAACAAAAACGAATACCAACACCAAAAAACGAGAAAAATCAACTCAACAATAGACGAAAGGGGCATTGTAGCCAAGCTCCCATTAATTAAATACAGGGGTGGGCTGGAGGGGGCTCGGAGGGGCTCGCGCGAGCCCCTTGTTAACTTATGAGAAAACAATATTCTCAGATCAAATTAGTATATAACTGAAATTTCAAATTTATATATTATCTACGACAGCTTCAGTATACATAATAGTAAATTTTTAGCTATTTACATGGATAAGTTTACGGTAAATTGCATATTGTTACATATTATAAGTGTATTAAGTAATAAATCAACTGCATGTTTAAGTATTGCATACATTTGCATAAGAGTGATAAGAAAATTCATTCCTTTCTCAGAACACTGAGAGTTGCTTCAAGATAAAGCGAGCCCCTTGTCAACGTATTGGCAGCCCATCGCTGATTAAATGTGAATGATACCTCAGCTATCTCATCGTCATTTGAAGCGGACGTGGTAGAAAAAACACAGAATATTCGTACCTGAAAACTAACCCAATGTTTAAGTGGTAACTGTGACATTATACTATTTTTCCATTTTAAAAAATATTTATGTTTCAAAATGCAGGAAACGACTATCAATAGCTGCGGTTTGACTGTGACTGCTTTGTGATAAATGAACAGAATCTGACAGTCGCGTGTAATTACTATAATATATTGTATGTACTTAGTTCAGAGTGTTGTCCGCTCTAAAGATAATTTGGTGAATCTATACATGTTTGTTTTTATAACTATCTCCAAATTGTGAGACGGCAAAGATAAATTCGTAGAAGTTCGACGATGTTTTTGTTTTTGCGGAAAAGGAAATTACATGGCAGTGTGATTGTGTTCGCTCTTCCTTCAAACTTGTTCGTCGTAGAAGTTGAGATTTGCACTGCGAAAGAATTGATTACATTTCCGCACTACGCGCACCACAAATCACAAAGTTGTTAGAATATGCACGGACGTTTTTCGGATATTTATTTATTTGCTCATAAAAATATCCGAGGAATAAGTTTATGAATACAAAAATCGGTCAAATTCAATCATTGTTATATTATTGTAAGTTTAGATTCTAGTCCGTATTGATTAGGGCCTCCAATCGCGGGATCGTCTAATTTTTTGATCACTAAATCTCGGGATTGTGATAGTACTATGCTACGTGATTTCGAAATTAGGGCAAGATGTGAAAAATTCTCGAAAAGTTTTTTAAAATCGCGCGAGCTAAAAAATGGGTTATTTTTTTTTATTAATTTCGTAATTCAGCTAATTCTTTGGTTTTTAAAATTGAAAAAAAATGGTCTCGCGTCTTTCCATTTTTTTCATTTTAGAAAATCCGTAAATTCCCAGGATTTAAAAATCGCCGAGCAAAACTTTGTCAATCTTGAAGTTATTCACGATTTTGTGGTGAATGTCCAATCCGGGTAACCCGGGCTTGAAAAATTGTCGATCCCGAAATCCCGGGATTACAATAAGGGTCAAGGATTGAGTGCCCTAGAATTGATGTGTATTTAACTTCGCAATTAGAATAAGTCACTTAGTCATAAAGTCACTAAGTCATAAAGTACTATCTTCAAATTGTTTCCGGAAAATTCGATACGGTAAATAATGTCTTTTTATTACAATCTTCAAATGATGATACGGCAAATTGTGGCTTCTTTTACAAGTTTATATTTTTTTTTTATAAAAAAAGTCATTGCTAGCATCAATTTAATCAAAAAACTTTTATTTCTTTCATTCTCTTCTTTTCATGTTGTGTTCGTAATCTCGGTCTTGATTTTATCCCTGGAAGACTTTGAAAGCAAATGCTTGCGGATCAGAAATGAGCGACGGACGAACTTACCTCTAATCTTGTTAGGTGCTCAGATGCGTAAGACAGGTTAATTAGGAGATTTTCCGGAATCCACGGCAGTCGAGTCTTGTCTCTAATTAGAAAAATACAGCCACTCAGAAACATTATTTGATTTCTAAAATACTATATGGTTATTCCTAATCTCACCTTTTCTGCATTAAGTTTTCTACGAAGCAACGTTATATTCTGTACGTTTCCATATTTTTTAATCGCTTTACGATATTATTATTGTTTTAAAATAAGGACAAATTAAAATTGATAAACAAGATATTAACATCAATTATCTTGCATTCATTATGCAATGATACAACTTTTCGATTTGCTTTCGTTAAGCGACTAGCTGGCTTTCCTGGCGAACTTTGGCGACTTAATAGCAGAACGTCATTCTATCTAGGGGTAGTCTCATTTATAAGGGATTCACAAACTTTTTTTTTTATCACAGGGACAATTTTACAACAAAAAATATTTAGCGGGTCACCATTTTTTTTTTGTAAATATTTTCTGTTTACATAAAACATAAGGCAACACAAATATATATATACAATTTACTCTTTAGTATACGGAAAAATAATGTTTTTATTCACCATGTGGTTTATACATATATTTGAAACTAAATTTCTCAATTTAGGCTCAAATTTTGAATTTTGAATATGCAAAACATATGCAGAATTGTTGTTTGTTATTTTTTTATCTTAAGTTTAATTTATAAATCAATATTATGTAATAATACTTGATTTTTGTATTAAATCTAAAAAGAAAATCTTGCAGACTAAAATTCAAAGAATACAAAAAAAGCTTGAATTGGACGGAGTTTTGAGTAATATATTATTTCTGGAAGAAGCAGTCTGTGTTATGATTTATTATAATATAGCCTACGGGTTGATTGACACCACCGCTAACAAAACCTTTTGTAACATTAAAACTCATTTAAAACATAAATGCCCGCAATTTCCTCCAGCTTTATCAATTTAGAGCGAGATAACTATCATTCGGTAGTTTTCCCACCGGGATAAGGAAATTCAATTTGTCTTAAAATTTTGAAGGCCGACAGTTAGTAGACAAACTTACCGCCTGGATCACTTTTGAAAAACGATTTGTAAATAAAGCTACTCAAAGTCCGACAATTTAATCATAGGTAAGCTGTTCCCAATATTAAATATTGAATATACATACATGAAATTTAATATTATCTTTTATTTAATAATACACATAAAAAAAAATAATATAATAAAAATAATACAAAGTTGTAGTCATTATTTAACAAGGATTGGTTTCAACCGAAAATCCTACCGCATTTATTATTTTAATTAGATTTGCATGATTGAGAAATACGAAGTATTGCATTATATTTTCCAACAGTCAGCTTCATCAAACTTCAAGTAAACTGAATCATCTTCAATATCATCTCCTGGATAAGGCAATGATATCAGTTATGTTAATTTCAGACATACAGAAAAAATCATTTTAAATCTATCGGTTGTTTGTTGTATCTCAAAGGCAAATATTTAATTTTTATTTTCAACAGATAATGTTTCACAGTTTGTTGCGCAAATAAAAAAGAATAACAGAGTAAATTATTTGAATCATCGAGTTGCAAAAAGGACTTGCAAATGTTAAATAACCATTTAATAACGTGTATCAAAATTTAGATTTTTTTGTAAATGATCCAAATTTTCAGATACAATGGAATTTAAAGCTCTCAGAATTAAAACCCAAAAAAAGATCCCGTTCACATGTAATTTTCATAAAAAAATCGTTCATGATGAGTCATTTATTGTACGTATCATTTTAAACTACCAACAAAACAATATAAATCGATAGTATTATCAGCTTGCAATATACTCATCTGAATGTATGCGCTAATCAATATATTTTTATTTGTAAATACCTATATATATAACGAAACTATTTTAAGCTTTAACAGGATAACCTTTGTATACCAGGTGCTCTTAACCGGTTGCGTGCCACGGGCGTATACATACGGTCTACAATTCCGTGAGCGCATTGCCGGCCATAGAAAATGCGCATATATACGGTCCGCAAACGCACCCACAAATACCGGACAAGGTCGACAATTTTAATAATTCAAACAATTTAATCACAGTGTTATACTTACAGTTGACATACATATTTTGTATTATATATATTCAATGTAATATCGACTTTTAAAAGAGCTTCCTTGTATTACCGAAACGCGTCGCTAACAGTACGTACACTGACGTATTGTGAAACATTTGGTTTTGATTTTTTTGGATACATGGCGGCGGCACACATGTATTTATTTGGTAATTCTTATAATCCATATATGTACTATAAATATGTTGCCAAAAAATGTTAAAATATTAGGTTTTATTCTTTCAAAGAAAATCGCGGCCCTTAGTGTACGACCGCCCAAATATCTACCGGCATATAATGGGTTGATGTTGCTTAACTAATTAGTACAGTTTTCCATAATAATTCATTGTAGATCAACTATCAAGACATTAATGTGATTATTATCTAGTGAAGTCGTTTTGTAGCCTTAAAAGATTAATAAAGTGTCTAAATGTGTGCGCAAGATCGCTAAGACACAAGACAGGGTCCTGAATGGCGCGGTGTCGACTCGCTAACGAATAAGTAGGCTCGCGTTCGCGACGCTCGTTAGCGCCGGAAAATTTATCTTTGATGTCTGCCACTCGAGATGAGATGTGTAAAGTGACATAGCTGACATAACGCCGGCTGGGAGGTGTTATATGAGAACGCGTATTATATGCAATCGTATCTGCTGCGAAAATGTAACTCCAACATTTAAATAAAGATTTCATTTCATCATGAATTATGGAGCATGCGAAACCTGTTTTTTCGTTTCCATGAATATAAGATATTTTGAGTTGTAAATATTATGTTTTTAACCATGTCCACTCTCAATGTAGAGTAAATGGGCTACCAAAGGGGTTTATGGTTTTTTTTTAAAATACCGGAATAAGAAAAAACCGGATTCACGATATTTCAACTATTTTTTCAATGGCACTACGACGTTAGCGCGTTAGAAATGAACACACCGGCGTTAGTGCGCGGGACGCTAGGGCGCTGTACAACTAGGGTTGCCACCTTTACCGGATTGGCCGGGATTGTCCCGGAATTGGAATTTTACAATCGAATCGAATCAGGATTCGAAAGTCTTGGAAAAGCTAAACAAAACGAGTCATGCTGGTATTTTGGGCAAATCGGTAAATTCCTGGGTTTTTGGATTCAAAAGTCAGCAAATCGGACAAATGTCCCGGATTGAATTGCAAGAAATCTGGCAACCCTATGTACAACCCTGACAAAAGCGCTCGAGAAATTAGCGCGCCGATACTAGCGCGCAATATATTATTTTTTATTGTTGAAAAAAAATACTTAACTACAATAACTTTTCCGTTTAAATTACATCTTATTTAAAAATTAATTGGGACTTTTAAAAACAAATTCGAGAAAACTTTATCGATTGGAAATATAAAGCTAGTAATATAAAAATTTGTCTTCATATGTAAAAATGTATGTGTGTATTTAATACTGTTTATATTTAGATATTATGTGTTTTCCTTATGGTTTAATTATTTTTGTATTGAAATGTAAAACAAAAAATAGTATTGCGTGCTAACGTCGGCGCGCTAATGTCGGCGCACCCTTTTCGATACCGGAAAACCAAAATATAAATTACCGGTATGTCCTTATAAAAATTAAAACATTAATATAATTGATTAGGTAGATATTTATGAGAGAAATGCACTGACCTCAAACCATAAATATTGCTGCACTTCCTAAACTTAATATCTTAAATCATAAATATTTTTATTTACATTTCGACTACCTCGATAAGTACTAAATTTCCGGATAGGTATACCTATGTCGTTTTAAAAACCAGTATTTCGGTGTTGAAAAAAAAACTAAAATACCGGGATCCCAGTATCGATAATACCGATATCGGCAAACCCTAACCAATACACAGAAGAAATTAATTTACATAAAGTCAATCATGACCATACTTTCCTTAGTGACTAAATTTAAGTTTATAGAACAACCATGTGTTTTACCCCCATATTTCATAAACAAAGACATAAGACATTACATGATAAAGATAGGCAAGTATAAAATTTATGAACATGGTTTCTCTCATTTTAGAGAAAAGGAAAATTGATCAGTCAATATAGAGCCCAGATATAAGCCGGGAATATTGCAGCAAGGATGAAGGAAGACCTGCTATTCGGTATAAGTAGGTATTTATTTACATTACAAGAGTCAGCGGTCTTTTCTACCACAGCGTTGCCGGCTTTCTGCCGCCGCGCCCCGCCGGCTGTCACGGCGCCACCGTCATCTCTTGCGGACTGCACTCAGACCGACGTTGCCGATTTTTGTAATTCCATCTCGCTTTAAGCCCTCACGAATTATTGCGTGTCTCGTTTTCTCTTCGCGCGCATTTTCTATCAGTGTCCCGCTCTTCTCTTTGCATAGCCTCTACATGGGGATCTTCCTACTCGCTCTGTTCCGTGCGCTTTGCGACGCTGCTCGTAGATTGGTTAGTTCGGTGGAGAGCGGAGCTCGCGAAGCACTTTTTCCTTCATTATGTGAATTACTGCTATATTTTCTGTTTACATTTTTAATACCGTTGGTGCAATAGATTCTGACACAAAAGTGACGTTTAGTATCGATGACTGAGTGCTAGAGAAGTTTATGAAGTGTGTTCATTGTTTGTTTATTTGAATAAAAGTCCGTTGGGGCTTTAAAATGCGTGTGTGACAAGCTATGAGTGCGTAATGGGAGGAGGGATGCTTCCTCTTTTTTTTTAATTTTGCGCCGTAGTTATTTACGAATCTCTTTCTGGTAGAATTCGCAAATGGGTAGTTTTAATTTCACCGGTTACTCTAAATTCCGTTGGTGTAGTGTTTTTCTCGTGGTTGTGGATTGTTTACATTGGTTGGGGTCGGTGGCGCCGAGCGGGCAGACAGGTGAATGCCTCCGATCGATCGTGTCCAACTATCTCGACTCGATCAACAAGTATCAAATACCACGTGCGTCTCTCTCAAGAGATGATAGCACCATCGGTACGATGCAATCTTTTTGGAAATTTGCTATCAAGTCTTCTGCCTATCAACAGGCAACAAATTAAAGAAAAAAATAGTTACGGATGAACTGTCACTTCGTTCTAAAATTTTATTCAGGCAGCATTTATTAGTGTGTTCGAAAATAGCAAAGTATAAACTGATTTCACAGTAATATAAAAAATTCTATAGATTTTGTGACGCACCACAATTTTCATGATAAAAGTAATAATATACCATTACCGCAACAATGGTGCACACTTCAAAATTCAGTCGTCGTTATATGCAGTCCTGTTCTTGCGTTTCCATTGTAGGTACACGCTTCTTTCGATATTACATATAATTGTTGGAGATTAGTTATTTTTGTTTTATAATTCATGAATCATCTTACACCGAATCAAGTAGTAATTCAATGAAATAGTGCGACATAAATCTTTCTAATCAAAATTATCTTTATGTGTACATAAATGCGTGTAAATAATAAAATTTAAAAATGAAAGAAGTGCTGAATAATTATTACTTGTTTCAGTTAACAGAGTAAACGTACGTACGAGTGAACTGTGATCATAAAAATCGTTAAGTGTGGATATAAATAAGTCCAACTGCATTGAAAGAAGCATAATAATTGTTGAGAGATACTGTGATAATTTAAACGAAGTAGAATAAAGTGCAAAGCGATTGTCATTTCCTGTTAATTTTCATGAATACAATCATAAATTTTTATATCGGTACTCCATAGTGTCAATCATTAAATTATTTGTATTTAATAGTTGCGTATAAGCGAATTTCGCAATCGGATTTCCTTGTTTTACAGTCCGTTCGTGTGGTGCTTAGTGGTTAATAAAATTGTGAATAATTCGCCTTGCGATTTGATATCGTTATTGCGAACAGTGAAATAAATATGCGGGGCGTAGGGAGATGAAAGGTGGAGGTCTCGGGTGATATGGTATGTCCTCGGGCGGCGGCGGCGCTATGCCCTCGGAGGAGCAGGGGGCCCCTCAGCGCAGCGGCAGCCTGGACTACCTCAACTTCGAGGAGAAGCGGCAGCTGATAGCCAGCTCGCTCTCCCTCACAGACTTCATACACTGCGGCCCGCCACCAACTAAAGAGGTGACGGGCTGCGTTGTAGGAGCCACCACCACTGTCATCGTTGGTCAGTGAAATCACTATCTAATAAAATCTCATTCAAATTATTTATGATTATTAATTAAAAACCTATTGTCGGTACTTCACAACTTAATAGGTATACATTGATAATGATAACCGTTGCTTTACCGATTTAAATCGATTGCAATTTAGATTTTAAATAAATATGGGGGCTTACGTGACGTTTACACGAGAGGCCCAAATTTCTAGCCAAGCCTCTGATTTCCATACATCATTCACTAACATCCATAATTGATACAAGTTTATGGAGAAGTACATTCGGTAATTCTTAATAATAATAGATCGGGTAATCGAATGTATCGGAACCTGTATCACTACCACACTGCAAAATTTTCAAAGTTACTTGGTTCATAATATTACGAAGGTACCTATATTATAATAGATGTTCTTATCCTTGTGATATTGCAAGTAATTTTGGCAATATAATAATTGTTTGCTCCCATTTCATAATGTTTGTTATAGGCAGTGGCGGCCGGTCAATGTGGCATTGGATCAATGCACCCCTTGTGTATGCAGGGGCGGTTATATTTCATGAAATAATATTCAAATATAACATTTATACCATTCACTCATTTTAAATTCTTCATGTATTTATTAGCATTAAGAATTTAAAATGAGTGAATGGTATAAATGTTATGTTGAATATTATTTCATGAAATATAACCGCCCCCTGCATATACAAGGGGTGCATTGATCCAATGCCACATTGACCGGCCGCCACCTGTTATAGGTATTATATAAAAAAAATCAACGTCTACAAATAATTCCTCGGTAATTAATGTATTAATGTATGCTAAACTTTGAAATTATATCCCTTCATAAAGTATTGTATTGCCACAGCAAGGCCGAACTACTAGTACATGGTAGGGCAACACAATGAATCATCTGTAAATTTATTTAGTAGTGTTTACATACATATTTGTATGTTTATGCACGAGTTATTTTATAGCCATCTCGTTTCAGTCGTAGCCATTCCTGTTGCGTAAAGTGTATCAATATACCGACGTAATATGTTTATGATATATTTGTTATTGTAGCAATGTTATACTCGTCAATTACCATATAAATAAATATTCATAGATAGAAAAGTTATATCGTTACATTGTTGTGTACAATTTGCTGTTAATTGTTTGCGGCAAGCTATTCTTTCTTAATTTAAAAGAATTAGGTGTTGCGTGATCTACAGATATTCCGATACGATTGTGCTGATTGTGGGTATGCCATGCCCATCATTGTGGTGGTATTGCGACCTTGGTGAAGTGACTGATTGCATTACGAATCGCATCTCGTGGATATTATTCATTGCTTTTTGAAATATACTTTTTAAAACACTTCAGGTAGTCAGTGTCACTTCTTGGTGGAAAGGCATTGTTTTAAAGTATAATAAAACACTTTGTTCTCATTCCACATTATTTATTATAGATCGGTGGCATTTTCCCTCACCGCAAGCATTATCAACCGGTGAAATATAAACTGTTAAAAAAACTAATCTTTAGTCACATTAGAAAATAATTGATATCAAATTCATAAACTAAATGACAACCATAGGAGACAATGGAAACATATGCAAGGCCGGCTCGAGGATTTCTGCGCCTGTGTGCGAGAGGCGCCTCAAAAAACTAAATCTATACGAGTGGATAGTGCTAAATTCTTAGTGCACACGCCACGAGCCAGCCCTGCATGTATGCATACTAGAGGTCTGCACGGGCCGAAATTTTATAATATTACCCGGTCTGAGCCCGAAAAACTCAGGCCCGACCCGGCCCGGGCCCGAGTCTAATACCGCACGTGTTATCCGAACCCGGCCCGAATCCCAGATTTATACTCCTCAGCCCGAAAAAACCCGTTTTTAAACCCGTAAGGGCCCGTGCAGACCTCTAATGCATACGTATTTAAGAATGGCGTAACCAAAATAGTTTTTTTATTTTTGTTTATTATTATTCTTACGACAGTGGACACTGTTATTTACAATAAGCGCTATCAATTCAATAAACTTAATGTTTGCTTGTTCCAAGACATGCTTTCATTGTATGATGAAGCATTTTCAACTGATCATGATCATTCTTGTCATGAGTGAGACCGGTCCTGATCAAATTAAATAAATGTGGTATTAGTACTAAAGGTTGTTTTTTTTTTTTTTGAATAACTGTGTTACAACGGGTCATTTCATATGAACTATAAATGTATTGATTGTATCTTTTAGTTCAGAAATAAAAGCGGTAAGTAATATAAAATATATATATTTTTAAAAATATTTCTTGCGTAACAAAATATTGGAAAAAATTGACATCCAGTTTGTTTTGAACACTATACCTTTCCACCGTGCATTGTAAATGTATTTATTGATAATGCACACACATTACAAGTGATACAGTTGTGAATTGACTTATAAATTTACGTACAATGACAGTTTTTTTCATTAGCTATAAAATATTAAACGTGCACATATTATCCTGATACATGTTTAACTCATTGTATAAAACTTTCAAAGCCATAAATAAGGTAAGAGCACCCATCACCGCCACTACACCAACTACCGCCACCGTAAGAATGTTCTCGAAATAACAAGAAAACCGTTAAAATCTTCTCAACAAAATATATTGAACAGTAAACACGAATGCATAGTGATCAAGTGTCATTTGTTGTTTTATAGCTAACTGTATTTATTCTATCGGAAATATCAGTTTTCTGGATGAGCTCGGAGGTACGATTGTAATTTGGCCTTTCGTTAAGCACTTTGTTAAGAAATAGCTAATTTTTATTTTTCGATTTAAAAGAAAATTCATTGAATATATATGAAAGTTAAGTTTAGTTTATAATAAATAACATATTTAGAACACTCTAAGGTAAGTATAAATCCATAATTAATATAAATTAAGTGATAAAAATAGAAAATATTGCGTGGCGGTGATTGGACCCATTAATTATTATATGGGAACCAAATACCGCCACCCCTGGCGGTAATAGAGTTTGAAAACATTGAATTTTTTAATGTAAATTATAAGTATTTAATACATTTTTCAAATATTAAAGTGAATAACCCAATTCATATTTGTGTTGGTCCAATCACCGTCACTTCTACTGTACATTTCTGATCCCGTAAAAGCATCAACAAAAATCTAGTGGCGGTAATAAGGCATTGGCCATGGCGGTGATAGGCTCCACATAAACATATATGAAAATGCAAATTTAAGCTAAATAAACTTAAATATTGCAATATTTTTCATATAATTTATAAAGAAAATGATTAAATAAGCATAATTTGTTTCAAAAATACCAATGCCGTAATAATGTAATTGATAAAATACAGCTTTAATTTAAGTGGCGGTAAAAGGAACAATAATCGGTGATTGGGTGATTATTTTACCTTAATTTTCAGATATTAAAAAATTATGAAATATGGTTGGCACAAAAAAATGTTTATAGTACTCAGCTGAAACATTGGATACTGTACTGAAATAATTAAAAAAGGGGAGTTCCGTACTGGCAATAAGTAAAAAAAATAGTATACCACGTACCACATTGTGTGATAAGATAAGTGGTAAGTATAGGGAAGGAGCTAAGCCAGGACCTTCCAAAATTTTGTCATGCCAAGAAGAAGCGCTGCTTGTGAAGTGGACACAAAAGTTGGCAAGTTTGGGATTTCCAATAACGAAGCCTCAGTTAAAGGTATCTGTCGCAGAACTCACCAAAACTCTAAGCAGAGAAAATCCATTTACTGGTGGAAGACCTGGAAAGAAATGGTTTAGCTGTTTTTTAAAAAGACACCCGTAATTGGTGCAAAGAGTTTCACAGAACCTTCGAAATCAAAAATTGGACAAAGACATTAAAGAAAAGAATATAGCTGAGAGACGGCTGAAAAGAAAATTAAGATTCGACGAAAAGGCAGCGAAACAAAAGAATTCGGCAAAAGTGGCTAAAGTACACAAAGAAATTATGGCATCATTTGATACTGGCGATTATGTTGTTGTGACCTATGAAGGCGAATTGTTTCCTGGTCTTGTTCTAGGTATCAATACAACCGATAATGAAGTGCAAGTTAAGACCATGACAATGGCAGGGTCAAACTGGAAGTGGCCTGCGATCGACGATATTTTAAATTATCCTTTTGCAGATATTGTAAAAATTTCTACGCCGACGTTGACTAATACTAGGGGCTTTTATTACGTCCCAGAAGTGGTATCTTTAAAAAAGAAGTAATACTTAACCTACTTGCATTATTTCATCATAGTATGTACTTATATAAGTAGCTATTATTTATATGAATGCTAATGAAGGTGCAATTTTTTATTTACAAGAATGTGATTTTGATTTTTTTTGTATTAGGAATGTGATTTTTTTTAAAATAAATAATTTAAGTGCATACCTAGGTATAATAGGAAACATTTAAACATAGGTACATAAATAAAATGAATTTAATTCAAACAAACATCTTTAAATGTGTTTAAAATGGCTTTAAATTCATATGGCGGTAGTTGGTCCCTGCATTGGCGGTAATAGGATACAAAAAAAAATGGGTGGCGGTAATAGGGAAAAATTCTTCAATGAAAAAACTTTAGTTAATTAATTAAATATAAAGCTCATCCTCACTATTGCTTTATACTTAAATAGGCGATATATAACAGTATAGAATTAAACAAGAAGTTTATGTTTTCGTTAAGAAATATAAGAAATACACAAAATTTCTTAAATCATGCTACTAATGTGGCGGTAGATGGTGTCCTTACCTTACTTCTTTAAATAGATTTACTTAGTCAATAATATTTAAGGGATCGCATATTATTGTAACGTAATATCAGTCGGATAACATAATTATTATAATATGGCTTAAGTTTACCAAGGATTATCACGACTATTCTAAAGATGTACTAGTTTAAACGCATCCATTGTTTTATCTACTCCCAATGCGACAAATTACACATATGTAATTATATTTTTTCATAAAATATTTATTATTGGCCGTCGACGCTGCGTGTGTACAATATTATCGCACACTCATGCCAAGGAGCAGAGGTCATTGCCTGATACCAAATATTGCTTTATTTATCGTAGGAGAAAGGAAGCACTAGCGGTCCGACTTACTCGTTGGATTTTTTTTTACTACCATTACGAAACCGAAAATGTTATTCACACCGATCAACTTTTACGAGTTCGCCGACATCAATGTCCTAACTAAATTATTGTAATAATTAAAACAATATTAATATGGTGACTTATAAATGTGACGAAAGGCACATCCGCACATTTCTACATGTGGGATAGTTGTCAAGTTATAATTACCACACTATGTATTTGGTTTGCCGGAAGGCCGCATTTCAGAAACTTCAAATTCATATTATACTGACAAATGCACGGACAATATTTTTTAAAGCAAATATATAAAAAAATAGATTCTGTCTTTAGGTTAGGCAGGTTCCCAACTAGTGCATCCAATCCCCGACCCTTGATTGGATTGATCAGTGGCGAAAAAAGTGAGTGATATTCTCAACTGGAAGACCTTTTTCATTATCCCGATGTCTATGTTGCGAATTGACATTCTACAATTATTCAGAAGTGAGACTTCTTTTAGATTCCTTTCAACTAATTGCGAATTGACAGATTCCACAACTATTTAAAAGTGTCACAGCTTTTGTTTTTATCTCTACATAAGTATCTAATTTTAGGTGCTGTAGTGAATACCGAAATCCCAAGATTACGGGGTTGCAAAATTGGTCAAGATCCCGATTCCTGTGATAGCATGTTCTATTCCCAACATCAAGCTTAGTTATCTGGCTATATATTGTAGCTCCGGTCCATCAAAGCCTATTGGATACTGAATGATGTATTCTATAAAAATCTAGCGGCCTAGTAATTGCGCCTGGACCGTAGCATGTTGAATTCCCTTAATGCGAACTTATTTATTACATTTAATTTATCGGTTATGATCCTCGCTTGATTGTTTATTATCCTATGATACCTACCTACGTGTTTGTTTTTTAAATCCAAAACCGTACAGAAAAGGAATCCGATTGTTGTTGAAATAATATGATTGAATATATCTCCGCTGATGTCGGTTTGCGTTTTCAAGTATGTTTTCTTTATCGGTGATATCTCAACGTTTTATTATACATACCTAAGAATATTTGCTAGCTTTGCCAAAAATATTTATAGATTTACCCAGCAACCTATTTTTTTTTAAATTCAGAATATCTCAAGCGACTTCATGTTGACCTACCAAGATATTCGAAATGCGAGTGAAATAACGCTATATCTTTATATTTGAAATAAAAAAATATAGAGCTAAAAACCTGTGTAATTTCTTTGATATGCAGTTAAAGCAACTATTGAGTATTCATTACAATACAACGTCTTTTTTTATGTGACCGATCAAACTGACGCTGTATCTTCTTGTAAAATGTAAGGTTTTGAATAGCATTTTTAAGTAAATCAATGAAAGTTAACATCTGGCTTCGTCCTCGTTATATTATTGTATTTTTCTAAACATCACTGATAAGGGAACTAATATTTCAGACGTGCAACTGTTTAATGGTTAAACTTTGACCATTTTTCCGGGATAAATTTCATGATGTGACGTTAATATGTCCCACATCAGCGATTGTACTATCGTTAATGGTATTATACAATTTTAAGGTTGAATATTAACAGCTTAACGACCACACGTTTTTTTAAATAAAATTTCACCTGGCGAAATAAAATTTTGCGAAAAATTCGCAAAAATTATAATTTTACTAAATTCACTATAATTTGTAAGCAAATTGAGATATCTTTACAAAATTTAATTTTCTTAGCTTCCAGATACTTCGCCTATACGCGTCCGCCGGCCAGCAACCTTTGTTTTTCAAAGACTCAAATACGCGTCCACGGTCGTTAAGCTGTTAAAATGATTTGGATGGACTTCAGTTGCACAGCCCTGGTCCTAAAATTTCGACACAAGTGTTTTAATTATGATACGTCTTTTTTTGTCTAGAATTGACTGATGGAACTATCAAATAATTACTGATAATCTTAAACAAACAGGTATCGTATGCAATGTTTTCACAATACACACTTTTAGTGTATACCTACCTACCTAGTTATTAGTCTCTCTACACTTTGATCGAATTCTATTGGTGATAGTATCGATAAAATTTATTTTAATTTTTTTAATTATTTTCAGTATGTCATAAATTTTCATGTAATAAAAGCAGTTATGTTACAGTAACAATATCTTGGATGCCTTTAGTCACGTCTTCGGTGTTTTTAGAAGGCCATCAATATACTTTTACCAAATGGATAAGTACCCGGTTATGCATTTTAAAAATCAAATACTCAATAGTCACGATGCGCGTTATATCAATACAACATAACTCTCACATATATTTTGACCTTTCGTCGATTATGGCCTTATCTGATCTCTTCGCCCATTCACTGAACGGCCCTGAGTACGGCTGGCTCTTACTAAATCCAACGCCCATCCGCCCCTGACCTGCCTGATTTGAAATTTAAAATGATTTATTTAGTTCCAGTTTTGAATTGAAAGTTACAGGTATATGCGTGCAATTTTTAAATATAATGTTTCTAATCGGTCCTTGAAATGACACTGTTTTTATTAATTGTGCATTCCATCTAAATGTGTTCCTTATTTTAATTTTGAAATATTGTTTTTAAATGATTACTGTCGACGTTTTTGTTAGTATGTACTTATTTAAATCTACGATTATTTGCCTTACCACTGGACTTGTCGGTTTTAAAAGCCGGTTTTCGGGCAAAATTCGCGTCATTCGAAAGCCGGTTTTTTCAGCTAGTTAACCCGGTTTCACGTATTATAATTAATATTGATTTTTATTACTATTTTTCAATTAAAAACTTGGTATTTTTAGTTGGAGAACTGCTTTGTTTATAACTAAAACAAGAAGAAATGTGAGGTTTAACACTTAGTAAACATCAATGAATGCGTTAAAAATATTATATTTTGGTTTGTTTTGAAAATATTATTGTTTTGCATTTTTCCTCGCATACACTTCTCGAGAATGAGGCAAATATGGGACTTGGGCCTTCTAGAGGTGAAGTAAGCCTACTAGTAAAACGGTAAAGCTTTTTTCTTGGACTTTCAAGTAAGTACAATTACTATGTACATTCTCACAAATTTTGTCACTAACGACCCGGGTTTCGCCTTTCGGCATCTTCAGGCATTCAAGTGCACGGATGACCTTGAACTGACGCTTAGCAAATAAAAGTTTCGTGTTTATATAAGGTATAAATGCATCACTGAGTCCAAAGCCATTGCTGGCGAAAAGGATGAGCCCATGGGAATGCCAACTAGGGATTCTGAAGTCTCGGGTTTTTCAAAGTCCCGGGACACGAGACGTCATAAAGTCAAAGTCCCGGGACTTCCCGGGACTTGGGACTTTTCCCCTTTTTTTCCCCGATTTCCCCTTCAATAAAATTATAAATTTATTAAAATTAAATATTTGTATGTATGTACTAAAAAGGGATGATAACGGTTCATGTATTGAAAAAAAAAAACAACGAATTGGGTAAAATTATGACCGTTCCGTTACAAATCACAATACAGCTTTTATACCTTTTTTGTCCTATTGAGACATTGGTAACTTTGTACAATGGTGAAAAACATTTGTAAATAAAACAACATCAGGTATGAACACTTAATTATATTATTTTTTAATTTGTTTTTGCTACAGTTATATTTTTAATACGATTATGAATTGATTTAAACAAATTCCTAATAACGTAAATGAAGATATCTTTCTCCCAAACGTTTTTTAATATTTCGTTTTAATTAAACTATTTTTTTGAGCGTTTTTTACGCAGTTAGACGTATTTTTTTTCATGCGTACTTTAAAAGGGCGGCGAAAGTATTCGTTAATAAAAAAAATACATCTTTTGAACACATTTATTTATTAATAATAAAAATATTAAATTAATTCAATAATAAAGTCACAACCTCAAATCATACATAGTATGTATTATTTACACAAAAGTTAATATTTTAGTTTTGCTTATCAAAATATGCTTTTAAAAATAATAATGAATTTAATGACGAATCAGACAGCCGATTTTTTATTTTTGTAATAAACGTTGTTGCTCAGACACCAATGTAACTTTATTTTAAATCAAAATTAACTTTTTAGGTCACATTAGCGATTGCTTGCATCCAATTTTTATTTGTTAGAATGGTTTTTTCAAAATTGAAAATGTACAATTTGGCTGTCTTAAGTCCCGGGACTTTGTTGTTAAATGTCCCGGGACTTAAGACAGCAAAAAACCTTAAAAGTCCCGGGACGTCTCGACACAGAATCCCTAATGCCAACAGATTTGTGTAGTGAGCAGTTTCAAGAATTATATAATTTGTTTGTCGGCAAAGGTTTTATGATTATATGATTTTATGGTTATATAGGGTATAGAAGAGGAGATGTGGGAAAGTTTGATATTTCGTTTAAAATCGGAAGACTTTGCAACTGTGCTTTGTTGATTTCTAAAATTTCTTGGAAAAAGAGCTTATGACTGTCCGTATTTGGGTGTAACATTTTTATCCCTTGTTCCTGATTGAACACGTGTCCTTCCGAAATTAAGTGATTAGCAAAAGTAGACGTGTCTTTTTTCAATCTAAAGGCTGCCATATGTTCTAAAACTCGGATGTTCAATGTTCTTTCTGTTTTGCCGATATAAAACTTTGTACAACAAGAGCATTGCAATCTATATCAATAGATTGCAATGCTCTTGTTGTTACGATTACTTCACTTTTACGATACTTTAAGACGTGTAGAATATTACAACGCATCTAAATTTTTTTTTCTAAAATACCACTTGGCTCTACTTCATACTCCACCGCCGAATAGAAAGATACGCTTATTATTTATTTTAGTAAAAACACAATATTTCTCTATACTTCATTCCACTTTATTAACTAGGTCAGGACCTTATTTGTTTATTATATTATTTGGATGTTATTTATTTGTATATTAAAGTATCTTTGGCGTTGTTTATAAAAAACATAAGTTAAACATTGTTTGGAAATTATCCTTTTTGTGAAACTTTCAAATCCTTTTCAAACCGACTTTTGAGATATACATATTATGGTAACCGGTTTCTTCAAATGTCGGTTTTTGTGTACGCTCTACTTACCACATTCCATGAGAATCACTGCATACGCTTCTCTCCCAATTTCCGACTATATCGCCCACATACTTGTTTCTATAATCGAGATACTAGCGTTTGCGAGGACAGAGTGTGTGCGTGAGATCGCTGTTAACTGTCGGTTCTATCATCAGTTGCTCAATAGTGTTGAAATTCTAATTATGTGCCTATCTAATGGCTGGCAAAATATTGAGAACTTAATTTTTGTATTTCGTCTCAAGACGATTATCCTTAAATAGTATTTTTGCTTTGAGCCGTACGTGTTTCTCGTGATTCATTAATGCGGTTATTTTTAACTACGTTACGTTTTCTTAGAATCATGCTTCTTTGTCGTTACTAACCATAATTTAATAGTTTCGACTCATATGTTTTGTAGAGTGTATCACTTTCAAATATCTTGTAAATTAACCTCACAAAATTATCGCTACCTTACTTACACTAACCGATTGTTTTGTGCCTCATGTATAGACATTTTTTTTATTCACAAGCTATTATTCTTTTTTGAAATTTTAACTTATGATGTGGTAATATTATTTTACTATTGCTTCTTGTTTATCGATATCGCTGAAACATTTTTGCTGTGTGGTCGTATCATTTAGTTGTTTGAAATACAATCGAACTTGGTTATTACGAGGAAGATGAGACCGACTGAATTTGCTCGTTATAAGCATTACTCGTTATATTAGAGAATTTGTATTTTTAAATGCCTACAAACATACTCATCGAATGAAGACATGAAGTATCTGGAGCGGTCACCCAACACAAAGTCGCAATTCAAATAAAAAAAAAACAATTTATGTTTTTACATGCAATTTCAACCATATGCGTGGATATTTTTTCAATGTTGTCGGCGAAAACACCAATTAGGTACTTAACTTGTGTCATATCGTTATCCAATCCCGGCAGGTCTAGTTAACTGCCCGGTCGGATTTTATTCGAAAATGTTATTTTAAAACGATGGATACATTTAACAGTTTTAAGAAAAAAATTGACGATATTTTTGCTCGGTATGCCCGAGAAGTAGCTCGTTATAAAGTGCATGGAGTGAACGATACAATGAAATGTCAACGGATGTTTCCCCCATCCGAGATCTCGCTATTTCCGTGATCGTAATAACCGAGCTCGACTGTATTGGCTGCATGTCCTATGATGGCAAGTTCTTTCAATGTCGACAATGTAGTCATCTATTGTTTTAAAAGTCGGCTGTTACAAGGCACTATGGCAGTGTGTGCTTATTACATATAATATAAAGAGTTTCACTTTTATTAATACGAAATAATAACATCGATCTATGTCATCGTGTTAAAAGAATATAATTTATATAACCATTTCGGTTTTAGTAATGTTTCGTTCGATTTACTCTCGACACCATCTTTGGTGTTTTGCGCGGGTGTCTATTCGCGTTTTTACCCGTCACTTTCTGCGAGAAAGTGTGTGAAGTGAATACATTATTATGATTTCATACGTCCTTGTTTTTTTTTCTATTTAATTTCACTTCGTTTCTTCTCAGCTGACTCGGTGTTTATTATGTCTTGTCGCATGCATGTCAGATATATTATATATACGCTGAGATGCGGTTTATGAAGTAAGCTGAGACGATTCATTACCCATCTATGCATAATGGCCCATATATTTAATTTTATATATACTTATGTATTTGAATTCATGGCAAATGATCTATTCTTATAAATACTACATCATCCATTATCTTTTCAGTTTGATTTACCACTGTTTTATTCATTTGTGACGTAGATGCTTCATCATTCTTCATTTCGTTTATTTTGTGTCAATTTGGGCAAGAAATATCTTGCTTTGCATACCATCTGATATGGTTTTAAAAGAAAATAATTTATATTTAATTCACCTGGTTATTTTGAAAAGGTAAAATGGAGGTGTCGTTTGACAAGGAAGATTAATTTGCGTGTCGTAAAACAAATTCATTCACAAAAACAAACATCTAGAAACCATTACTATTCTTATTAAATTACAACTGTAAAACGGTGTTATTCTTTGTGCATACAATTTATTCGGTAGTTGCTTAAATGAAACTGAAAATAAGTGTGTATATAAAATGCTATTTTTTAAATACCGTGTACATATATGAAAATTTTTCATAACTTGTGTGATGGATGCTGTTGTGAAGAAAATTAAATTTTAAAAACCAAGAGTGCAAGTTAAGTAATTGAATGAACTATTGCCATTGTTTGTGTGTAATTGTTCTATTAAAATAATTACTTATACACTACGATGTGCATTCTTACTTCCTAAGAACGACGATTAAAGAGAAGGGAAATGAGTCACGGAAGTACGATCGTAACTCCGTAAACGGGCGACACTAAACATGTATTTTATTTGCCGTTTTTAATTTATTTGGCATTTCTGACAAAGAATTTTTACCCACGCAACAACAGATACTTGTTATTCCATGTTAAGTATATCTGAAGTTACACGATACATGATAACGGTCATATTTTCATTAATTTGTTTTATAAACAAATAATATTTGTAAAATAAATTAGGATTGTTGTAGGGTTTGGGAAGTGAAAATGGGTCAAGTAGTTTGCTAAGCGGTTTCCATACGGCGTTTTATAAGAATCGTAAAATCGCAGATATTTATGCAAATTCTGTATGAAGACTGGGCAAACTTCGACTTGCCGTGTATATTTGTGCGATTCTCGAGGGATATCGATAAACTGTCTTTACCACTTCCCTATTGAAGGTATTGAATATACTAGAATATAAATTTGATGGATATGGAGAAATAATTAACGTCTTTTATGACGATTTCTAATTCATGTTGTTAATTTGATGGTTATTAAAGTATGACTAATTTTTGTATTCGGAATCTCTTTTTCATGATAGTAAAAAAACGAATCGTAAACTACTATGATGTGACTCTTCACTGGTCTGCCAAAGCCAACTCTATATGTATTATGGATTAGATTCATTGACTTTCTTAACCGACTGGTGCAAAAGCCAACAGACTAACCTGGACTTTAATTGTAAAAAATTAAAAAAATTGGCTAAAAGATGGAATTTGTGCTAATTGATAGACTATTACAATGGTATAATAAATAATTCAAATCTTCATAATTAGTTATTGAATGGGCGTATATGTAAGCGAGCGTAAAACGCATCACTAGCGTTTTTACTTAGATTATCTGTAATTTCGTGGATAGCGTTCAAATATAAAATCAAATGTTTCTTCATACAGATTAGTTATACATCCAATATTATGATATCATCAGTACTATGTATGGTATCGATTTAATTTAACGTGAAGGTAAACCATTCGACGGATCGCTAATTGCCTGGGTCAAATGTTTGAAGGCGACTTACACTTGCCCACGTTAATTGCCGTAAAATTGAGCTACTCCCACCAGCTTTGTATTAATTAGAAGTAACTGTTCCCAATGTGTTGTAGGTGATTTACTGGTAAGGAAGCAAGCGTTCATGTGAACATTATTTTTAAAATTAACCGCTTCGCTCTTTATATCTTTAATAACTCGCCTATATGTAATGTGTTAAATTTACTCGACATTTAAAATTAGAATATCCTGGAGTGAGATTTTTTTGCCAAACTGGTGTAACAAATCCATTTACCGAGTTCTTCCAGGTGTACATTTTATGTTTTTATTGTTCACCTTTGGCAAGTTAAATTAATTACCAATTTCTGCATGCACGGTGGCAATATATTCATTCCAATTAGAGTACAAGTCAATCGAATGTTTTTTTCTTTGATTAAATCAACCCTTTACTAATCTATCATATTTTTCAATTTCTTACTATAAATAATAAATTACCATATATTAAAACCCATTCAGTGTAAATATGAGAGCTTTTATTTGAATCACTGCCGCTCTTCCTAGCATTCATTCATTCATTCATTAGTCATTCACAAGTGTTGCGTGTTTTTGTGCAATTGCTGTATTCATAGATATGATGTAACTCGCTTTTGCGGTTACTAACTTTAATATTGATTACTTACCTGCATGGAAACTTAAAAGTATTTGGATTCAGTTAAATATTCATCCGTATGACTCAGTTATCGCGTCATAGATATTGCACTTTCATTGATCCCATAGCTGAGAAAAATCTAAATGTTATGTTGCCTTTTCACGTTGTCTTGTGTGTTTGGTGGGTCACCAGCTCAATGGCATGTTAGAATATGAAACAATCGTGGGAACTGACTTGATGTCGTCATTTGCAGCTTGCAACGTTTCATATCGACGTCTTGAAAGCTATTACAATATTTATATTGTAATAAAAGTATTAATAATAGAGGCTATTTTAAAATCGATGAAACGATATGAAATTGTCTCTGAGTGATTGTATTCTACAATAAGAATGGCTACTTAATACATAAATGCAATATGCATGTATCTTTGCACATTTAAGTGGTGTTTTCATTTGTATAATATTTTACATCTTTTTTTACCTGATGCATGCCAGCGTCAGTTAGCTTAGTTGTTAACATCCGATTGATAGTCTTCCAAGAGCTGAAACAAACATGAATTTGTACCAGGATTGCTGGAAATTCTTATGTTATTATCGTTTACCCATCAATCGATCCCGAAAAACTTAGCGCATTTAGGCCAATCAGCTGAACATTACTTGTTCGTTTTCAGTTCCGAATGCGTGGCCGAGTGGTCGACGAGGTTGGCTTCGAATCCTTGTATGGACAGTTTTATAAATTGATTTTTCAATCGATTTACGAATTTCTGTTCGAAGGCATGTACGTTTGTGATGTCTTCAATTCTCCCCCCACCAATTCTATACTTGAAATGGTGCGTAGCAAGAGTGATTAGTTTAACACCAGTCCTGTCTTAACCATATCCTCACATTCTTACTCTCTTTTGAAAAAAATGGGTTGAGCATTTTAGTAACAAGCAGTTCTCGTAAAAACAGTTCTACTTGTCTTAAATAACCTTTTCCAAAGAGAGAAGTAGCGTGCAGCCCGTTCTCGTTAAAAAAATGTTCATATACCTCATTAAAAGTTTACGTACTCAAGGTTGGCAGCGTATGTAGTTTAAACATATTTTGATGAAAGATCCATTTCTTGAATAATAGATGATTTTTGTAACATTTTTCATAAATTTAGGCATAAATATTTCTTACATCTTCCAGATACATTATACTTGATTCTCTTTAACATCTTTTTTAATGCACTGTATCCCCCGCATACTTATTACTTACATGCTTTTCCTTGCTAGAAAGGATATCTGTTACGTGTTTTTTTGAATCCTCAGTTAACAATAAAAACAGCATTCAATAGGATATTGGTTTCATTCAGTATACAGTGTACTGTTGTTGTGTAGGCAATTAACGAGGGACATGTTTACAATATTGCCTTATAGATTGACTGACTCATCCGTCGGACGGAAGGCGGCTAGTACAGTGTCTCGATGTTCGTCTTTATCGACGCCAATTATTATCTCCATTACTGTGCCCGAGGTCATCGTTTAAATGGCATACCTCGTGATATCAATTGAGCAAATTTTTCATTCACTAATACTACGCAGAACCAATTAAAAAATTATCTTGCGCCATTGTTGTGTTCGCCAGAAACTTGTGCCGCTGTCTAATCGTGGTCTCTGAAATAGCTTGCTGTTATATGCCGATACACTAAATTAATTCATTTGATTATCTGATCACATGAATTGAGTATTGAGCGTATTGATCTCACTTATAAAAGGCCAGAAGTCTGGGATAGAGGTCGTCGGTTTGGTGAAATAAACATTTTCTGTGGTCGTATGTACATAAATTAATACGGCTAATGGGAAGACTTTAACCACTTGTGGATTGGCAGCGAGTGATGAAAGCAGTTTTTTTTCTGTACAATCTTTTCCTGAAATAAAGTTGTATTTGAGTTTTCGCGGACGTGAAGATACAAATTTTAAACATCGTAATTTTGTTATGTTTTTAATTCTACAAGATCACTTCCTTCTTGTAGAATTAAATTAATCTTTCAGCGCCAAATTGGAGTTATCTTATTCTGGGCTTTGGTTCATCTCTTTCTGCCTTACCCAATTATAAGCACGGGTCGGGGCTTAAAGAAAATGTCTTCTGTAAATACATCACTCAATAAATTAGGATTCCTAGATGTCTAATCTTACTTCTCTAAAATAGCCGGACTGTTAGTTCAACATCTTTAAGCACACATAATACTTGTTGTAGCCGCTCGTTCTAAGTCAGCTGAGTGGACAGCAACCGGCAAAAGCCGTCAAAAGCAACGAAAAACGCAAATATCTGCTTGTAAGGTTTCACCCTCCGTATTTTGGGATGCGCACGGTTTTTATTCATATCCTGAGTAAGAACCACCAATATCGAATATTATATGGCGTTATCGGTGTGTTTGATGGAAGAAATTGCGAAAAAATAACCCCAAATGAAGAAGAAAAAAGTGCAAAAGACAAATGCACCGTGTCACAAGTCGATCGCAAAAATTGCACGGATTTCACTTTGAATTGCTTCTCCATCTACCGTATTCTCCGGATCTGGCTCCCAGCGAATACTACCTGTTTTCAGACCTAAAAAACATTACAGAGAAAAAGTTTGGTTCCAATGGAAAAGTGAAGTGCGGCCAAAGATAAAATGCATCGAAATGTTAGAAAAGCGTTGAAATGAATGTATCACTCTTTAAGGAGAATATGTTGATAAAGTTGAATTTTGCCTTTAAGTTGTTGTTTTATTAGTCATCTTACGACTAATACGTGATGCATCCTACGAACTTATTGAGTGATGGATATTTTGATTAGTTTGTTAGAAGTGCTGAGTATGTTAACATTAAATATAGTTTACTGAGAAACTATAGTTATAGCTTTGGTATGACAGTTTGTAAAATTTGAGGATAAGGAGCGATGTATTGTTTTGATAATCAGATGCTCTTCAATCAATACGATGAAAGTTCTCATTGCCGATGAGCACCGGTCTATTGTCTTACTGGGTGTAATATTTAAGATAAAAGCGTTACAATTCCCACGTATTTGATATTACATACTGTTATTCGGAGTGTTAAATCTATTCATTGCATTATTCGGGTTACTACTGTGGTAACCATCAAAGTTTATTTTCGTTTTATGCTTGATTCAATTAAACACAGACAGTGAGCTGTGGCGTTGTTCGTTAATCTGTTTTGAAGTTTTGGTTGATATTCTAATATATGACTCATTGGCGTGTGGGATCTTTTGCTTGGGTATAATATGTTATTTATCCAAGTGCAGTAAGTAATATTGCTGATTTGTTGTGACTTAGAAACATATAATTTTGACACATACATATGTAGGATACGGACCGTCGCCTCTCATCCTCACCCGCATAAGTTTTTGTATCGTGATTCTATTCTTATAATTCTTATATTCTTATTCAAAATTTAAGAGGGAATTGCAACAGATTTTGGAACCTTATAAGGAAATACGTAAGGATTTATATGCCAAGAGCAGACAATCACTCATTACCGAATTTTTGAAGGCTAAAACTACAAGAAATCCAGAGTCCTCCGATGATGAAAACGTACAACCGATTTCGAAAAAAAGAGTAAAACATATAGAATTATAAGTGATAGTGATGATGAATGAATGCCATATTATGTTATTAAAGTTTTTTTCATGAATATGTAAATGTATATTTGTTTATTTAAAAAAATAAAGTATATATTTATATAAATTATCTTCGTTATTTATTTTTTTGGAACGCAACCCCTAATTTTGTATGAACTTCAAACCTTGCATAACACGGATTTGTATTACACGGTGTTTTTGTGGAACCATATAACCGTGTTATACGAGGCCCAAGTGTACTTTGTATAATGATTTATATTTAATTTATGCGTTATATTATAAAGTTATATGGCTATTGATTTAAAGCATCGAAAGAAAAATAATTAAGTTTGTTCGTTGTCACAGTCAACAGTTGTAAACTCTTTTTTACACATATGTGTATTATATCTTAGACTTAACATTTTTTAATGGATAAATAATTGATCAGTTGTCTTAAACAGTGTTGTTTCAAAACTGTACATACATACTATAAAAATCAAAGTTCATACATATGTTGTAAAGATTACACTTTGTAAAATTTGATAGATTAGTCCACAGCTTTCATAAAAATGATGTCCGCTCGCTATTTTTTATAAGATACATTTGAGTCAAGTTAACAACATCTTTTATCAGTAAACATCGGGTTTATCAAAATTACAGCTCGAATTTGATATATTATTATTTAAGAGTAGAATCTGTTTGTAATGAGTGAAGTTGAAGAATGCTTGCTCTCGGTGGAATCAGAGCGTCACAAAACAAGCATCAAGCTATGCCACTTTGCCATCGTTCATCTTTTCATACGGGTATTTGCCAAATTTCGTGTATGGGCGCAAGGATCAACAATGTGGAACGTATAATTAATTATACGACCCAGCGTGCTTAAATAAAATAATGATTGTACATCACGGTCTGCAAAGAAACCACGCGACCAAAATTCAAGAACAGTCGATTATCTTTTGTCCTAACTGAGTGCCGTGCGCCTTCAATGAATAGCGTTTAAACAAATTGGAAAACATTGGAAATTTTAACCTCACTTTAAATTCTAAAAAATCTTACATTTTAAAATTGATTGTTCCATAAATGCTCCATTTTCATTGAATGCAATTTCAGATATAAATAATTGACAAAAAAAACTGCATAATCAAACATTACATTCAGCTATGTAGTTTTTTTTTTGTAATGAGAAATGATGACAAGTATTCATTCCGATACGTTTATTGGAAATTGAAATATTGCAGTGAAAAATTATGAATGGAATCCGTCATATTTTTCGACAGTTTTCCATACGTGATTAAATACATCAATATTTTTTTGTTTCATTTTCATACTGTGTCAAAATACCATTCAGTGTCATTTTTTACGTTTTGTATTTGAAATCCTGTCATGCGACCCTCTAAATTTGACAATCTAGCATGTGTCATTCGTCATTCACGCGTGAGGCCTTCGCTGTGGCCCTGCGGGCGATACCCCGTCGCAGCACAGGTAGTTGAGCACCTAACCCTCCCCCCTACCGGCTCGCCACAACCATAATTTAAAATAAATCCCCGGGTTACGCAATCAACGTCCTCTTCCTCGCAGGTGTAGCGCTATACCTGGTTCGTATCTGTTTTAGGGGAAACGTGGGATTTTATCACTGCGATGCGAATACAATAATTTTAATTTGATAAACAATTTTTGACCGGGTTATTCGACAAATATTGTTTACAACTGATGCGGGTCAATTGACATAGATATTCCTATTAAATTTGCTGTTAAACTAAACGTATCTTTAGACATTTTTATTTAATTCAAATATTAACTTTTTTCCACTGGTTTCATAACTGTACGTGACACATGCTTCAGTCGTGAATTGATGAAGTTGTCATCTGTAATATTATCCAAATATAAACCTATTCAATTTTATGTACTTAAGTACATGCCACTTTCAACCGTCAAGTCCCAAAAAAAAACACCACACTATTCCTGCATTTAAAAGTATTTTATCGAATATTGATGACATTTATTTTGGAATTTGTTTTACATTATATAAATATTACACTAAGATTTGCCGGATTCGCTCAACATGAAACATATGTATAAGTATTAAAATTTATTTACTATCGCCAATATTATTATATTATAAGTTATCCCTGTTCCTTATATAGCCTAAACCAGAGGTGGGGAACCTTTCATTTCTAAAGGTCACATTAATTTATCTGATTCAACATAAGGCCGCAGTAAAGAAAAGTTGACATCCTCCCTTTTTTTTCGACCGTCGAACGAAAATGGGTTGATTACGCTCTTTTTTTCAAACGCGTATAATTTTTTGATCACAGTGAATATTTTGATCTAGTCAAAAGGCCGCATCAGAGTAGCCAAGAGGCCGCAGGTTCCCCTCCACTGGCCTAAACTATATACAATTTAAAATTAGTAGCTGGTATTTGGTTAATATATATATTTTAATTAAAGATTGTAAATAATTCATTTATAAAATTGCTATACGATTTTATATGATGCAAAGTGCAAACTAATAAAAATTGTATCGTTGTGACCATAGGCAATACATGTGTACACTCGTGATTCGGCTCTGCCTTTTGTGATTTCGTCACCCTACCTGAATTGACGGCTCATACAATCACGTGTGTGCTTTTTTTTATTGTTTGTTATCTAAAAGTACCCACTACAATCTTCTGTGCTACGATTGGTCTGCCTCACATGTAAATAATCTGTATCTAATTCAAGTGGAGGTAAAATAAATTATGATTCAAATTTAGATTGTATCTTGATTCCTTCCGAACACTCGTGTATAAGAATCTTTAAAATTAAAGGCGTTGTTATAATATTGTCCGGAAATACCCTTGATAATAATTCAATAAGTATTTTTTTAACCTAACTGTTTATTTTTATGCATGCTTGGGTAACTGCAATCGCCGTAGTCTGAAAAATGCAATGTTATATTAACTGTGATAACAATTTTAAGTATTTATTGTTTAATTTTATGACATCGAAGAGAAGATGAATTATAGACAGTGTGTCTAGTTGGTCCACGCCGCCCGCCAACCGTAGCGCTCTACTATAAAATGTAGTGTTCTGATTGGAATGCGCTTTTCTCCAATCGCAGCGCGAGGTTTCCGTATTCAATTTGTTAACACAGTTGTATGAAAAAAATAGCAAAGTATAATAAAAAAAAATATATAAAGAAAAACATCTTGTCATCAGCTCAGTCACCCGAGTTAGAGAATGTAGGAGGCAGTACATATAATAGATTCAAATAAATACTAAATTATATCACTTTTCATGCGTTAACATTGAATAGTACTACAAATAAGTTTTTATTTTTGTAAAACAAGTTATTTCTTTGTTCTATGTCAGTGCTTCTCAAAGTTTTTCACACACCGGCCCCCTAAATCTAAAAAACATAATCTGTGGACCAACGTTCCCTCTAAGCCGAAGGGTTAGCTGCGCGGAAATTTCAAAGGCTGCGCGGAGGCTGCGTGGAGGCTGCGCGGAACGATCAAATATTAATTGAGCAACTGTATTGTAGTGCGCGCCAACCCGGAATGAGTGCGCGGCCGCGCACGCGCGCGGCTTAGAGGGAACGTTGCTGTGGACCCCCTGAACACAAAACATGTTCTGCAGCGCCCCTCAGTTTAGGAAGTACTTGTTCTACGTGACTATTATGGAGTCATTATTTTAAGTAAAATACTGTTGTAGAGGCGCATATAATTGTGTCATAATATTAAATGTTGTGATATTATATTGTATTTTATATTATAATATGCATTTAGTTCCTGGGATAGCCAAATATTTGAGCGTTCCAACGTTTTTTATGGGAACGCCGTTGTAGGAATTTGCGAAGTAATTAACAGCAAGTATGAAAACAGTAAAAAAACAAAACCTATCTATTATAAAACTAATCTATTATAAAAAAATATATATATACTTACTTACATTATAAACCGCGTAAATGTGTTACTTATTCCGTGAAAACTTGCGCCTTCTATTCGAAGTATAAACGTGTTATTTCTTTATTGGACTAGCTACCATATTAGTCACATTAGGAGAAAATGTGTGGTTCGAGTGGAGATTTTTATTCAACGTAAATGTAATACAACGTGTACGGTATTTTGTATTATCTTTTGAGTACCGTGACCTACGTCATGTTAGAAACGCATTTCTACACGCATCGTTCACTTGGACATTTACTCGAAGAGGAAAACAATACATTCATAAAATGCTATACATATATTGAATAACAGAACAGAACAAATTCACCGGAATGGCAATTAGCTTTATCAAGATTTCGCAATAATTTCATACACATAATAATGCTGCTAACTGTTATTTTGCTGTGAACTGCCCAGAAATGTTTTATTCGTATTGTATTGCATAGTTTGTATTCATTAACAGAACGGTTGTTATAACGATTGCAAGTTAAATGATACGTTACCAATAATAATTGTGTATATCCTATAATATGTTTTAGGCGTAGATATAAATTATTAATTGAGATCACAAATTAATTGCATTACCCGGGATGAACTAAATATAGGTCACATAACATCAACATGTATCAATTATAAATTTTATAAATGACTTTTACTGCTGTTGCTTATTTCAATATATTGGATAAAATATACATCAATGATTTTTATGGCTATTACATTAAACAAACAAGCTTATCATTAAAAAGTTTCATTTTCTGGTAGTTTTTGGTTTATGATTTCTCTGACGTCATTACTTACTACAGATCAGTTCGGCGAATGCTGACTAATTTAATTAATCTGTTTTTCAGGAGTAGGGTCCATTTATATAACGTGACTCATTTTTGTTCATCATTATTTACGAATGCAGACGTTCATCAAACAATTCATACCGTCGAAAAATACTTCTTATCTGGCAAGTAATTCAGTTCAGATAAAGAATTTCTATATTTTTTTTATTTATGCCACATTCGTGCTTCAACTCGTATGGGATTTATCTGAATTCCTGACACATATTCATACGATTATATTTTAATAACGACATATATTAATGTACTACTGTTTACACTTGTAGAGCGGTTTTAGGATTAAACGGGACAGGAAAAAGCGGATGGGGAAAATCCTCAATACGTTATTTAAAATAAAAAAAACTAAAATTTTTAATATTTTTTTAAGCTGAAATGCTAATGAAAATATTTTAAGTATTTTATATGAGAATATTTATTTTTCTGTGTGTGGTTTTTTCCGCGTCCGCTTTTATACGTGCTCGATTTTTTCCATGTTTGTTTTATTCCATGTCCGCTTTTGTCCCTGTTCGCTTTTATGCTGTTCGGTTTCGTCCGCGTACGGTTTTTCCTGTCCGGTTTAATCCGTTCACCTTTAAGTACCTAGATAACTTGTATTAGAAAAACTGATGATGACTTTCATTCCCGCTTTTTAAATACATCTTCTTTGTGTGAGTTGAACACACAGCTACTAAATTTTAACCAATCCTGATGTTTCATCCTTTCAGCAATGTTACCGCTTCCTGCTGACGTTCCTTGGTGCATCGTCAGAATACAATGTGAGGCGAATTGTACTTATGTAAATGTCAAAGATGAGTCTCATTGCAAAGTAAATATAAATTTCAAAGCTTATAGTTAGGGAAACCAAGTATAATGCTTAGAAATTGTAGCTATTGTCGAATAAACAGACTCTCCGTTCTTTAAATATTCTCTGTGTCTTGCTAGTCTTATTTTGTCATATGTCTCAGCCAAGGAATTTACCATATTGATGTTTTATTTTCTGAATACAGTTGGTTGGTAGAAAAACCGTAAGGCGTAGGTTTTCCTGAGGTATTCATCGTAGATACTTAAAGCAAATACCATGTCGACTCTCCAATTTTATACAAATATTAACTCGATTTGTTATTGCATCTCGTTTGCGAAAAAATGTGGAATCAGGTGCAGTTAAACCTTGCATGACATTTCCCACACGTAAAATATGAATCTGCGAGTCGGTTTTTTAAGAGTTGTACTTGACGTAAAGTTCTGATACTGAGTAAGTTATGTAAATAGGTCATATCGCATACATTTCTTCAACATTAATATGAATAAAGAACAAAATTGGAGATCGTTTATAGGTTACATTTTTTTTAATGCGATGTTAAATAGAATTTTAAATGGAGTCACGAGTGGGCACTGTTCCCCAATAGATGTCACCAGGATCATGTGAAATTGATCACTGCATCGCGTCAATTAGGCATCTGGCAACAGTCATGTCATGTCAAATGGTAATCGGTGGGTTTTGTCAGTCAGTGTACTCAAGGATACATATTGTGTATCCCATTATCTGATGACATTTAGACGTACAAATTGCCACTTTTATGCTTAGATAAAGAACGATGCTGACAAACTAATTAGCAGCAATTCAACGTGTTTATTTATCAAAACATGTCTTTTCGTAACCATTTTCGACGGCAAGGTTCAATATTTTCCACTGTTTCTATTATATCGCCACCAACCAAACTCCAATTAATTAACTTGTACATTGTCGAAGATTCCCAGAACACATTTCATTTAACGAATGTACTATGCCTATTTATTAATCTTCTAATTTCAAGTAATTTAAAGAAATGTTTTGTGATTTCCTCAAAGTATTTTTCGTTTTGGCGATTGAATTATTGTGATATTTTTAACATTTTAATTGTTCTGTTTGAGTTAAAGAATTCGCCAGAGAAATAACAGATTTAAAATACATGATTGCAAATTTTAAGGCTTTCTAACCTTATTTCGTTAAAGTCGATTTTTGGCGTTTTTAAGATGCACTGGATGTAAAATAACAAAGCATAAAGTGACAAAGAAACATATCAATAGGAGCAGTGGATGTAAAGATATTTCAAGACGCATCTTCTGTAAACAAATAATAAAAAATAAAATAACTTTGATTATTCCACGTATTGTGTAACAAAATGTGACACGTGTTTCGCCTTTTTCAGAGGCATCTTCAGACAACTATTTTCGCAAATGCTTGCTTAAGTACGAATGATTTTAATTTTACTATTCTGATATACTATAATGAAAATCAAATAAAAATGGGAGGCAAGGAGGGGATGATAGAAAAACAAACAAACGATCACGGTAATACAATTTCTGTAAACAAATTTATAAAACACCGTAATACATTCCAATTTATAAAAAATACATATATTTCCAAACTAACAAATATACCTGGAAGTCAAAGGCATAATCCCTTTATGATAATGAAAAAAATATTTTGAATAATTTTCTTCTGTTGAAAAAAACAGATTTCTGAGGAAACTCTTGAAAAGTAGAGAAAAATGAGATACGCTTATTTGGCCCTAATAAAAAAGAAATGTTGAGCGACTGAGTAACAAGCATTTCTATTAGAAACACATGTGTTGAGATAAATCTATTATGATTCCATATGCTCCACATTGGGAGGGGACATGGTAAAAATAAAATTAAAAAAATCATGTATCCTAATTGGTACCGAGGAATTAGCAAATTTTGCAGTGAAAGACTTAATAAGAGAAGACCAAAAATAAATCTTTTATATTTCAAAAAAATACTATCTGACTGTCGCTAGTACACAATTTATTACATTATTTTTTTTTGTTTTGATTTACCAACCATCGGTGTAATGAGGAAATCATGTAATTTGATTATTTGTCTAAACAACCGTAATAGTTTCCATAATCTATGAATGAAGTGAAAAAAGTGATGCTTCCGCTATCAAGTACAAAATAAAATTCATTCAAATGTCCGGAATGCGTTCCATTCGAGTGGCTCTGTCCGGAGCATGTCCGATCGTCCAGTGCCCATACCGACCTTTGGTTTACGACCACCACCGGTGGAAAATAACATAACTGTTCACTGAATACGCACAGACATTTTCAACTTTATTGCGTGATGTTATGTTAACAATTTAGAATATTTTTGTTCGCTCGACTGCTCCCTGGTGATATTCTAGTCCGACTATTGTTTCTGAGGTGTTTGAATTCCCAACGCCACTGAGAATTCTCAGATTTATACGAAACACTGGAAAGTTTTACACAATAACCCTATGAAATACTTATTAAGAATATATTAATAGTTTTAATTGAAATTCTATTAACTGTTCAAATAATATCATTCATATTGGGCATCGGATGCACGTCAATAGTCAAATTTTATAATAGCTTTATATTTCGATTAATTTTTTTCATACGTGTTTTTAAAAAGAATTTAATCGCGATGAAATACAAACATATGCATTATATAAGCACTAATCGTAATATATATAAACATTTTTTACTGGTATTATCTCAGCATGTAACAACATATTGATCAATGATAATAACATCAAATTTGGTTAATAAAGAACAATGTTTATTTGTTTGAATCGTTCAAATTTAATATTGAAATTCCACCAAGCACCTTCAGTCGAAATCTTAAATTATAAAATGTTTATTTGTATTTATGTTAAATTTGGCCCCACCAAACTATGTTTGACATTGAATTTCGCAAAAATGTCCCAATCAGATTCCCATAGTTATTCTATAGTATAGTCATATTATGTTAGTTTGATAATTTACTTCATTTCCCTAATTTCGATTCTATCTTTATTCCGATAAGCTTTTTTACTATTAAAATTTTAATTCTCGGTGAAAATGTATTATATTTATTAAAATAGAACACTTAATTTCACTTGCTTAGTCCTAGACCAATATTTACAATCGTTTCTATTACTAGTTAAAATTAGATCATTTAGGGATTTAGACCATTTAGGGAATAGTGAGCAGCCTAAATCTGTTTTTAATTAAATTTTAATGGTCTGATTATAAAGTGGCGTATTAAAATAAAATAGTAATCTGTTTTAGTCACTGATTTTTGTTTCATAAAACTGACTTCTTCTCAAATATCAATTCATTTTTAACTTATTTTAAATCTACCTGTTATATTTCCCCCTTTGTGATAGAGGTACATTATTGAAATATACCGTTGCTAGACATCAGTTGAGCTGTATATAATCTTATCGCACTGAATTGTGCATGCAATTCGAATGCAGGTATTTGGAAATATCACGTATAGACTAGGGTATCCAATCCCGGAGCCTTTTTCCAATCCCGGGATTAGGAATTGATAATTTTCAATTCCGGGATCCCCGAGATAGCTCACCGAGGAATTTGAAATCTTCGATTTGGTATACTTTTTTCTCGATTGTCACAGAACTTCATTTTTTTTTTTAGCTCACCGGGGAATTTGAAATCCTCGATTTGGTATACTTTTTCCCAGATTGTCACAGAACCTCGTTTTTTTTTAGCTCACCGATGAATCTGAAATTCTCGATTTGGCAATTTCGTGTCAATTTTCGGGATTTGCTCAAAATTTCTCAATCCTGAAGTCCCGGGATTTCGGGATCAGAAAATTGAACGGGATGCCGAGATTGGATGCCCTAGTACAGAGTAGTGTCTAGTAAATACTCAGATTAAATGTCAATTATTCTCAGTTGATTCACCAGGGTTACATAGTTGTTGAAATAGTGAAAGGGATTATGGATCCAGATGCTGCTCACAGTTGTAACAGTGATGGCATTCAAAATCAGACACTGTAATTTTTAACATACTATCTAAAATGCTACAATATATATTCAAATAATAAAGTTCAATGAATTCTTTGTAAACTTTGTAGAAATTAGTTATTAATACAAAATAATGAATTTATTTTCACCGTGGTTGTAGTACAGTAGAACCTCGATTATCCGGATTGTTTTCCGGAACAATTTTTTTATGAATTTGCTCATTTTCTCGTCCCGAATTGATTCCACCGCTGTTCACACGTGTGAGGAGTGCATACCATTTTTCGTTGTTTTGCGTTGTTTGAAATCGAATAAATCTTCCGGTTGAATATTACCATCAGAAAAAAATTAGGATGAATGGTGAAATTTTTAAACGATGTTATGAAAAACAGATCATTCCAAAAGTAAAAAATATTAAAACTGCAAAGATAAGAGGAAAAACATTATTATTACTAGATAATGCATCATCTTGCCTATCAACAGAACGTTTAAACCAGATCGATGAAATGTTAACGTTAAAATTTCTGAGAGTTGGAATTTCTTAAATTTGTCAACAGTGAGAAAATCGTGGAACAAATTCTTGAAAAGACAATGAGAAATATCATGTAACACACTAGAAATTGTTTGAAGAGACATTATAGAAATAATAGCACAAATTTCAATATGTGCTGAACGTGTCGAAGAATATGTTACCAAGTGGTTAAATTTTTGATGCGAACGATCTTGGATTTCAAATTTTGAATGATGTGAAAATAATTAAAGTAATATTTGTCTCAGCAAAATCAAGAAGACAAAGAAGAGATATGCAAAGGAAGAAATATTGGTCCTGCTCATTCTAAGGATTTTCAGTGCTTAGATGTCGCCATCAAGTGGTTTGAGAGCCAAGAAGAGTGTATCTCAGGATAACTTATATGTCTTAAAAGTATTCGCGATTTGGCAGCTTCAAAAAGAACAGCTAAGCTTATTTAAGCAAAAACTAATAAATGAATTTCTTAATAAAAAATAATTTAATACTAAAGCTTTATGTTAATCTAGAATATTTAATAATACAAAATATTTACACTGATTGTACATGTCTTTCCGTGTAAATTATGATTTTTTTTTATCCGGACTACCTTCATCCCCAATTAGTCCGAATAATCGAGGTTCTACTGTACTAAATTTAATGCGAGACGTGTTGTGCTTTTTTGAGAAGTATCTTCACAATTTGATTCTGGCTTATAAAACGGCATAAAGCGTTATAAGTTATATATAAGTTTTCGATCATTTTGTTATTTGAAATAATAATGTTACCAACTGCGTACGTTCGCTGGATGTCTATTCTCGGATAACATCGCAGGAATATCGAGCCGGACGTATGATTTATCCACGTTTGTTTATTTCAGTTTCCGCTAATGAAAAGACATCGATGACGTATTTGTTAGCGTGTACGTTTCAAGTTTGTATTTGTAGTATAGGTATGCCAAGGTCGACAGGTCGACTTCGCAAACACACCGTTGCGAATGAGCGGTCGTCACACCGGTAGTTGACTACTCCTAATCGTGTATCTACTACCTATTGTTTGAACGAACTATTCATATTGATGTACCTATGCTTCGCAGGATTATGTATACATATTTTAACCCTTTATTTTTAGTCAGTTTATTCTAACTGATTCCCCCCCTTCCCTTTATATTTTGATTATCTGTAGTATTGCCACACAAAAATTTATATAAAAAATATTATTTATTATTCCAGGTAATAAATATATTTTTTTTCAATTATAAAATAGTTAACAATGTTAAGTGAACTAATTCTTTGTTGCTTTTAAATATTTTTCTAGAAGCTATCTATAACTGCGATTTTCAGTCTAGATTTTTTTTGCTCTAATCTGTGTACATGTGACGCTCTACAATGTCGATTTCATCGATCCCAAATGGTATTTTATGCTCAATATTATCAGATCACCAATTTGTTTACAAATGTTAACCTTTTAAAGATCTTTTATTCGTTTTCAACACATAATAAAAATGATGTGGCGCTCAAAAATCACTGACGGATGTGTCTAGTACCCATATCTGAAGAAATAAGAGAACGGCGATAGATAATAGATGACAAGATACTTTGACTTACAGGTTCGGCGATACTCATCAAATGGTTAATATAAGATTTAAACTTATTATCGCAAAAAATATTATACAAAATAAATTTATTTTTGCGTCAGTAGTTCCACTAAATAATTTTTGCCTGTTTCGCTGGTGTAAAAGGTATTGTTTCCTGCAATAAATAAAAAATACTTTAAATAAAACAATATTAATCAATATCATTTGAGATCGACCCAATGAGAAAATAATATAAGTCACATACATCAATATATGATCTTCAGCAATCAGATTCTGATTCTTACCGCTATCTCATTTGTATACAATAATTGTTTCTTATTTTTATCCTTCCTGACTACTGATATATTGTTAAACAACTTAATAATATGAATACACCTAAAATATATATCTACCTATTCGTCCTAATGTCCAAGTGTCAAATATGATCATATATTTTTATTATTGAATTTTTCTTCTATTACAATGTATTACTTATGCAATTTGATTGATGTATGGATCAAACATTACTGTATACTAAATTATAACTTAACTAGATATACGGAATATTATGCCTGCAAAGTCAGCAAGGCGAGCTATCAATTGTATTCGGAAAATTTTAATCGCTGTTTTATTTATATGACTCTTTGTAATGATTCGTAAGAATTCATATTCGATTTTGATTGCGTGTATTCCTGTGATATTTTTTTATTATTAAATGTTTACTATTATCCTCTAAAGACGGTTGGCTATGTTTTTTTAACATGCAAGTAAGTATTCTTTCATTGAACATTTTTTGATATACATAAGACTCTAAAAGTGTCATCTAATTAGTTTTAAATGATGTATATATAATGTTTTAACCACTATAAGCATAATAAAGTATAACATAAACACACTGTCATACTCTGCACTGGACAGTAAAGATATACGTGCGACCCGCCAGTCAGTCACTATGAGGATTAACAAAGTACATGATCCGTTGCTGCAATAGTCTGTTCTGAAAACACGCTGCTTCTACCTCAACTAGAAAGCGAGAGCTGTTTATTTTAATCACAACCAACGATAAGAAGAAGCACGCCACTAATTGGCGCTCTGCTGTTCTATTTCCGCCCATCGACCGCTTCTTAGGATTCTTAGCGAGAAGTATTTGATCCTCACTCTCTTTGATCGAGTTTATAGGGCAGTGTAACAATACTGTCCGATTGTTTAAGAATAATCCAGAGGGATTTGATTTTGTATTGCGGAAACTTGACACAATGCACAACGTGTGAGATTATTAAATATATCTTCAAATCTAAACCATTATATTAACAGCGGATAATTCGTGAGAGGATTGTCGAATACGTGAATTTGTATTTTTGACATCTTAGCAAATACCACGTGCACTGCGCTCTGCTAAGATGTATTTAATAATTAAAAACTAAGCTAAACACATGTTATCTCATACTTTTATCTAAGTTTGGTTTCTTTTTCCAGTAAACAAACTCTTTTTGCTCTAAAATATCATAAGAAAATGTTAACTTCTACGAAGACAAAATCTATAAATAACGGCATGAATATGTTGAATGTGTAGTTCACATGTTCCTTACGTATGTATGATAAAACCATTGTACACACATATGGTAACGTGGTAATCAAAAAAATATTATAAGTGCATTTTGTTCAATTTTACAAAAAAAACCCACGGTTTACCCCATTTAAATAAGGTAACATTTTTTTGATGTCATTCTACTTGGGCGAGTTGATGAGATATTGTTGCTTCGTCCTCTTGGCATAAGAATTGGTGCCGAAATCAATGGGTTACTTCTGACTTTTCCATGGTTCGTCCTGCGAAAATGATTCGTGGTATTTATATTGCTCAAATTCTTCAACTCTTATCCAAAATGTCTTTTTCCAAGAGAAACTGTCAAACCATAATAATGTAACAGTTCTAATTTTGACCCGCAAGAGATTTAAATGATATTCTGAGGATGCCTCTGAAAGAGGCGAAACACGTGTCACAGTTTGTAGCACAATACGTGGAATAATCTAAGTTATTTATAATTTAAAATTTCGACTGAAGGTGCTTGATGGAAATTCAATGTTAATTTAGAATTATTTTCATTTTGTACACTTCCATAAAATTCTTGTTCGAACACGACATCAATCAATTAGGTTAACAACACGTATAGAGCGAATGTACTTGTGTGTTTGTATATAGACAATACAAACCTTCCGCTGCCTGTCAGTTCGAGTGCATTCGAGCACTGATTAGTACCGGAAGATACCGAGAGGCGAAACCCGGGTCGTGTTCGACCAAGAATTTTATGGAAGTGTACAAAATGAAAATAATTCTAAATCTTAGCTATTTTCTGTTTTATTGGATTTAAGTGAGTTTGAAGTTGTAAAAACAGGTATAAGTACTTACGCTAAAAAAAATAACGTACTTTTGCAGTAATTATTCAAATACAAGTCAATTCACAAATATCTCTAAAAGCTATTTTTGTTAGTTAACATGTTTTTGCTTTGACACCTTCAATTGTAAAATTCGAAATACATAATCTCTCGGATCAATTAATTAAGTTATTGTATTTGAATGGGAATCTAATCTTTTTGTATGTGCTTAAGATTTTATTATCGCATGTTTCAGTATACTTATTACCATTGATTTATAAAACAAACAAAACTAAATATATTCATTTTCAGTGACTAATAATGTCGCACAAATGCCATGCCTGTGTAAAAATAACTTATCTTTTAATATTCCGGATAAATATGATTTGGAATGAGTTGTTAATAATTATTATAATTTAACTGGGTATGTGTACTTAATTAAAATGATAGTATTAACTGCAGATCCTATCCGAGTAGAACTATTTTTTATTATCAGTAAATATCAGGGGACGATGAGATCTCAGCTGATTATTTAAGTTATTTTATCTTTAAAAAAATGTAAACATATATTACAGAAATAGGGAAAAGTATGGTGTTACATTAGAAAATATTCAGATATAATAAATATACTTATAAGTATGTACATATTAACAACATTTGACCATTTTTTTTAGTTCTGCCGGGAAATTGCCGAAACAAAATATATTTACTCATTCGATATTCTTGATAAATAAATTTTCGATTATGTACAGTTACAAATATTTCACTTGCATCTATTATATTATTCGCCTTGCCAAATTTTATTCATTACTTTTTAAACTAACTAGCCGTGCTCGGTGGGTACTATATTTTGGCCTGTTAAATTTCTCAAGGTACATTCCTTGCTAGCGATATGCAAATTTTATTGCCATACCATTATACATGTTTTGCGATGTCACAATACATCATCTGTCATTATTTGAATAATAATTGCTTTATTGTTCAAGACGGGCAATTTAACTTCAGCTGTGTGCAGCAGTTAGCATGTTGATTATCTTGCAAATAATTAAAATACTATGATTAATTAAATAAATTTAAACTGTATTGTTTAATTGAATCACCGACGCCTGAGTATTCAATTCCCGAGTAATCCGAATAACCGCACCCGAATTTACTTGTCAATATAATATTTTCGTGGTTGTGGCTTAATTTAGAAAAAAATCTGATTATCTGATCAGGGATGCACAACCTGCGGCCCGCATGATTTTTGTTGTCCTCGAATGATAGTACTAGTACATATTTTTTTCCGGTAGGTAAACCATTTAATTTAACAATCAATGCAAGCAAGCCTTTTCGTTGATGAAGCATAGTTAATCGATTAATAAAAATAGGGTTACTGATGAACATTTGAATTCGATTTACAGCTTAATTCTATAAATATTGTCTAATTCTAAAGAATAATTTAACATTCTAAATATTTCACAATAAAATCTTTTTTTTTTAAATAAGTACATACACATAATCCTCTTTTTGCACGGTTTCGAAATAACTCTGTCGAATATAATGGAACCAATCATTCGTTTATTTATATTTATTTCATCATTTATTATGCGGCCGTTTTACGTGAAACGTAACGTTCGTGTAAAAAGAGGATTGAGCCAGGCTTAATTTTTATTTTTCTTGCGGCCCGAAAACATAATTTGTTTTGATGCGGTCTGCCATAAGAAAAGTTGTGCATATCTGTTTTGTTGTCACGTTTGTTCGTAGTAAAGATAGTAATATTCACTTTTCATCTTAGAAGTGTTGTCTTTACTATATTAAGATATAATATGTGCCATATATTAGTAATATAAATGATGTTTATGTTAAAATGACTATATTATTGTCATAATTGGAATGGTGTCTCGCCCGTGGCTGCGGAGTATCACAAGCCGATTCTCTACTATAATTATTGAATTATTCTAAATTAAGCAAAACGCCTGACGCATGGTCCTAATAAATTTGGATAGTGGGTGGAGTTTTATTTGATATAAACATGACCGCGTATGGATATTCTGTTATTTCAAAATATTATAATATGAACCATTTCTTACATACATTAATCACTGCATATTTATTTGAACGTATTGTCTTGGCTAGATTGATACATATGGGAACTGTCTGATATAATCGATCATCCGTGGGCTCATTAAATGTAAATGAGGTTATTATGCCTAGATTATTCAGCTAATTGTGACTGTTTTCAGCTCATTTCGTTCTACTCTTTCGTGTTATGAGTTGAGAATGATATTATAATCACAGTCGAAATTCCGAGAAAAGTGTTTCTCTTTTATATAATTGATAATGTTATTCTAATGATATTTACTTTATAAAATTAGGTTTATTTACTTTGTTGAATAATTAACTCATTTCACCCTTTCAATATGGTAATATAGAAATAATTGCTTTGCAAGAACGTGTACGAAATTCCTTGTAAATAACTTAATGAATGAATCGTTTCATGGATATGGTGATCTAATTGAATGAGAAGCATTGTAGAAAACATTAATTAGCATTATGTCTCGTGATTGTGATTCATTTCATTGGGAAATCTCTTAACAAGAAAATCCACATATCAATGAAGAATTTTTAATTTATTTTTATTTGTTATTAGTGTTCTTCAATTCAAAATGTATATTTATTTAATATTGATCCCACTACCAACGAAAGTGTAGTATTAACATAACTCTTTTAAATTAAATCTCTTTCATACGACAAGGAAAATTCTAAAAGAGATTTCAAAGGAATTTTATTAAAAACGTAAATTGCATTTATTCCGCGTTTAATATTCAAAGAGCACTGCTTTTGAGTTTTTCTCCGCGGTTGTTATTCGCGAACCACCAATTGAATTTATTTGCATATTTAATTATTTTTTCTTACCGACAAACACGATTTTTACGTTTCTGCATCTGCCTTTGTTATGATGGAAGCTATTGATTGGTCTAAACACATTCGCTTTTATCTGATTGCATTGAAAAGAAAAGTTCTTAAGCTTCATAATTCAAATTCAAACCGGGATTGGTTTTCATTTAACAAAGTTACATGTCGTATTATTTTACAATTACAATATTTATTTATTATTTACGCACATTAAGACATGATGATGTCTTGAATTCCCCCCTCACCCATCCTATCCAATGAACGGAGCGTATCAAGAAGCGATTAGCTAACAACTTGTCCTGTCGTAGCCCTATCCTTCTATTCCTACTCTCTTCTGAAAAAGAGAGGTTGAGCAACTGAGTACTCTCAAGCACGTTTTCGATTTTCGGCCTAAAATGTTTCGCTATAACTTTTTTTCGATGTCGATGTGAGTGTTTTATGTACATACATATTTATTACTGATTGTTACACATTAACTGGAAATATTAGAACCAATTAGGGACATTTTTGGTACGTAAGTACATATGTATGTATGTACAAATTAAAAAAAAAATGTACTTTTTCTTTTTATTTTATAATTTCATTCATCGAAAAAATTATCGACTTGGAGACTGATAAAAAAAGATGCCGAAAATCAGTCACGCTAGAAACTAAACTAGAAGTATTACGTCGTATAGAAGCTGGAGAAAAAAATGTTGAAATTTGCAGGGCAATTGGACTGGATAAAAAAGAAGACATTAAAACATATTTGCAATCTGCTGCACCTTTAAATGTCTCGATATTAACACGCCAAAAGATAAAATGCATATTGAATGATAAACCATGTTACATATTTAAAAAATTTGGAACCGATCCCATTGAATTTGTATTAGAATAATTGATTCCTTATACGGCTTTTCACTTTGCGGCCAAGTTTCGTGGAACGAATCTAGGCCGTAAAGCGAGGTATAGGTGTATTCGAATATCATATATTAAAATATTATATTTAGTATATGTTCGAACATATGTAGAATACTCGAATTTTCAATTGATTCCCTAATTGCCACCATAGCCAGACTTATGAATAACTGTGGGCAACATTTGCACATTTTTTCCAAATTTGATGCAAAAAGAACAGTTTCTGTGTATGTATGTACATCAAAAGTTTTGTCATACGATCTCTATTCGACGGTTGCTGGTTTCTAATTTGATACATTCGTAAAACTATTGTTTTTTTTGGATATCAAATTTATGGAGCTTTAAGTATCAGGACGCGCTAGCGTCAAGGTTCTTCTAGTCTCCTTCATCGATAAAGTTTTTGAAGAATTGTAAGTTCCCCCTTACCATCGTTTGCAGACAGAAGGGCGTGATCGCTACAGATATAAGAAGTTCACGGGAACTCCATATGCATTATTTTGCAAATCACATTCTATATGCTTCCCCATACTGCATCTGTACATGTACACACACATACGCATACATACACACACACATACATACAGTACACAAAGAAAGTCAAACAAAGAGAGTCATTTTTGTGATGATAATTTCGTTCTAAAAGTGCCAATTTTAGACGACATAAGATCTATGGAGGTTCGTCGAGCAGAATTGCTCTCGGTCTAAAACGATTCTCAAGGTGTATATTAAACATATTTCCGATACCTTTAAAATCAATAAATTTAATGAAATTATTTTTTTCTGAAAAATAGTAATATTTAAAATTTCTCCGGTGCTCTTTGTTTTTATAAGATTTAATAAGAAAGATATCAATTTTTAACTGTTGGTACAATTTTATTTTTCAATATATTTTGTGTTTAAAATTCACATATTTTCGAAGAATGATCAGTACAAATATAGTATATTTTATACGAGGGTCTGACATAACGCTAATGGTTCAATGAAACCTTAATGATAACGAATCTGTTGTTTTCACTATGAGAAGGGACAACAAATTCTACACGAGTATAATATAAATATTTAACCCACTATGACTAAGGTAAATACTGAAACTATGGACTGTAATCCCCGTTTTCGTGTTTCGTAAATCCCGAATTTTTGGTTGTCAATCTGTCGGAATAACCTTCATCTTTTTATTTGAGCTATGTATTACAAGTCGCCCCGCAAATTCACTCAATCGACCAAGTTCTTAAAATGTTAATAAAAACACAATAATCCTTTGTACTTCATTCCACTTTATTTAATATGTCAGGACCGGTTTCGCTCATTGCGAGCATTGTCAACTGAAGTGGAATGAAGTACAAAGGATTATTGTGTTTTTATTAATATAATGCCTTTCCACCAAGTATTGACAGTGAACACCCTTAAAGTGTTCTTAAAATGTGTTTTATGTTTGTTCTTTGTTTAAATTTTTGACAGTCTATTTCATAATCTCATGATTAATCCTTACCTAGAAACTGGGTCAGTGTTCCTAGGAACATATTTTATAGAAACAAAACAGAAACAGCAACATTTAAGACTATATTATAAGATTGTCTTATTTTCAATGACAAGCGTTCGGAAGACATGTTATTTAAAATGACTCTTTTTTAAAATTATTTTGGAACCGTTATGAATTATTAATTTGGTGAGATGAATTATGTATATCGTATTGTTCATACACATACTCTTGCAAGAATCGACTGAAGCCAAATTGAATGTGGTCATATAAAAAAAATGCATTTTTATTTTACTGCGGATAAGAACAACTTCACCTTCTCCATGTTGGCAATAATCATCAAAGTTGGTCAAGTCCATTGCCATGGGTTTGTTAAGCACCGGCATTGTGTCATAAAGCAAGCATGCTATAATATGTTACAAATTAGCATTTCAGCAGAGATATTATTTCTGTTAAACTGCTGATTCGTAGTTATCTCAAAAATACATAAAATAGGTTTGGCGATGTTTGATTCGCACCCTTTTCAATCTTGTTTCCATTGCACTTTTAGTAAATATTATGGTTTTTATGGACACACATTGATAATAAATGTTTACATTTTTAAGCATGAACTATGTCGCAAACAGCGTCACTATTCTATACATAATCACTTTTTATTAAAGCTTAATAAATAATATGTTAGTGAACAAACATTAATTACTATGATAAGTGTCAGATAAACAAAGTAGCAGATTTGTTGCATTCATTTTGTCTGAGTTAGTTTAAATAATCAAATTTTACGTAAGTAATCAGATATCAATTACGCATAATGTAGTCTAGAATTCTTATCACTATACTCTCATATCAATTAGTGAAGGTGATTACTTCACAATCATTATAATTGTGTAATTATATCTGAAAAAACTTTTATGGCACATTACTTACCCTAGATCAGGACTTGTTTCGCTAATCACTTTATCAACTGACAAAATATAAATCGAAATCGGGTTATTTATACAAAATTATGGTAGATATAACATTAGGTGACAAACAATTAGTGAAATAAATATGAAACAATTTATGAGTAATGATGCAAATTATAAATTTATGACTCTGCATTGACTATAATTGAAATGATTGTGACCTCTTACGAATGAATACTACTAATTTGAAATCAAAAATTTAAAATGAATCAAGTACCAAAGTACCCATAAATCATTATCAAATTTAATAAATGGTATTTCACCAAGAATTGTCAGTGAACACATTAAAAGTTATTTATTATATCATTTTTTACGCATACAATTGAAAATCGATATGATGCCTTCAATCCAAAGCTGTTTTTGCATTATACAAAAAGTTGAATAGAAAAGCTATTAGAGACTACTGGAAATGAACGATGCACAGACTGTTGTTTTTATTGTTTTACTCTCGCGTTCAATGTAAGCTACAACAAGATAATTTCATATAATATACTGTAGCCATACTGCGGTCAACTGACTTCAACCAGTGTCTAACCACTTTGGTCGTATACCGCTGACTGCTGCTACCATCACGGTCATTAATATTGCAAAAGCCCTGAGGATTTCAATCTGACACAAAAGTGGTAATGATTTAACCGTTTATTACAGACTACGGAAGGTGGCACACAAATATATAACATATTGTTTTATGCCGTATTTAGTAAGCGGTTGGATATTGCATATAATGCTTTAGAGTTTAGATGTTGTTTTGTGTACAAAAAATAGCATGACTTAATTTCTAGTGTTTTCGTTTGATTTTTAGTAATGTTTATTCATTGAAATTAAATAATCTCTAGTTTCCTCTAATATCAGAATAGAAGCATTCCTAATTGTTCCTATCGATTGGCGTCTGCTCCAAATTGACTATAATGATATTCAACAATACTTATTCTTTGGATCTAATACTTGCTACTATGTTTTTCTCTTCGAAATTATTTTATTTTTTCTTACAAAAAATTGACACATATATTTATTTCTCCTTCTTCGTTATTTTATATTGGAAATAAAATTGAATAGACAGATGTATTCTTAATAATTTATTCCTAACAGTCGTATAATATTGAAAAATACGTTCAATCTTATAACGGTAAGAAAACGTTTTGAGATTGGTGCGCGTAAAGCAGCCATTTCCGGAGCTATATTTTATTTCCGGCGTTTTCAATCGCCAGTGGAAACTAAGTTTTTGATATCGAGAGTCATCGTGCTTTCAATGATGAGACCGAGCCATACAATGTGTTGTGAAAGATTGGTTTGTTTGTAGAAACATGCTCATAAACTATTGGGCGGGTTTTTCCTGTAGAAGTAATTTGAACGATAGCAGGGAAATATTTGGTATCATATTCGAACGAAGTTTCGATTATTTTTTCGCAATGTAATGTATTTTATGACTCGTTTGGTGGACTGTATGTCGTATATCGTTACTTTACTATTAAGACCTCTTAAGTCTGTTTAGAAGTTATTACAATTATTGAAAAGTGTGATAGCTTTTTTTTAACTCCTTTCTTTGAACATCTAACGAATTCACAAATTCCACAATTATTCAGAAGTTTGAGACCTTTCGTTTTTTTATCTCAATTTCTTCAAAAAGTCTGCTGTAACTCTTCTATGTTTGAATAATGTTTTCTTTGTGGCCATCTTCAAACATGCTGTGGCTTCCAAAGCCACGTGGACCTCGGTTGAGAAACACGGGTCTAGTGTACTGAGGATTCGATATACAGTAACCTCCCGGTTAAGTACGCAAAAAATGTGGTACGCATCCCGGTTAAGTACGCATGAAAAATGGCAAAAAAACTTGGATCAATATTTATTATGCAAAAAATTAAAGAAAACTGAACACAATTATTTTATAAAATGGAAAACAGTTAAGATAACAATTAACAAATTTACATTTTTATTTAGGTACAAACATATCGTAAAGTGTCAACTGCACATTGTCTTTATTGTTTTATTTTTTTGAAATTGATGCTATTTTTATTATTTTTTTTTGAAAGTTTTCAAAAGAGCATAAAAGATCGTTGTAATCAGCTTCTGCTGCATTTTTAACAACTGGGCATAAAAGCTGATTTTCTATATTTATTGCCATTTCACACAAGTTGTCAAAGCCTTCAAACTTGACTAGACATTCGTTGTTTTCCAGATCGGAATCGTCAGATAAGTGGCTTTCATCCGGTACTTCTTTCACATCTTCCAAAACATCGTCCACATCTTTGAAAATTTCCTGAACATATTCTTCAGTGTTTTCCTCGTCAATTCTTTCGAAGTTTATAGCATCGTTGACGTCAATTTCAATGCTTATTTTTGCAAACATTGAAATGATTTCATTGATCCATTCGTTCATTCATCTAATAAATGTGCTGCATTTCCATATGCAGCACATTTATTAGATGAATGAACGATCACCCCTGAACTGCTTTGATGCTTTTTAAACCATCATCCATTTCATAATAGTTAAGGACTTCTTTGAGATACAAATATTTATATCGCTTTTTCAGGGCTGCAATAATTCCCATATCACATGGCTGTTTCCAGCTTGTGCAATTAGGTGGGGAAAATGCAACCTCTACATTATCTCGTTTTATTGCCTCAAAATGTCCTGGTGCATTGTCCATAAGCAAAAGAACTGGCCTTCCTGTTCTCTTTTTGATTTCGGGATAAAAAAAACTTCATTAAACCACTTCCAACAGGTTGCCACATCCATCCAAGCTCTTGATTGATTAAAACATACTTAAATACGCACCTCCCGGTTAAGTACGCATAATACCCTTTGATTCAATATGCGTACTTAACCGGGAGGTTACTGTATTTCAAAATGATTTTTTGTCATTTTATAGAAGAAACTTCATTTTTAAAAGAAAAAAAAAACAGTTTTTTAATAGTAAAATGACGATATATAGCCGTTAAGGATTTTAACATTTGTATACCGAGGTGGATGAGGCCCTGATTCAATAAAAATACTTCTTTTGTGTAGCGATTTCACAAAAATCGGCCGGAAATTGCGTGCCGTGCCACCTAGCGGTGAATATTAAACCGTAAATGATGAACTATGGAATCTGAACGCAACAGTGAAAATAGTTATGGCTTCTAGGATGATAACAATCCGTTATGGAATCACACTTATTTTTGTATTAAAAATAAAAAAAAATTGTACTAATTTCACGTTATTTATTATGTATAAATAAGGACCCGTTTCGGCGATGAGCAAAACTGATCCTGATGTATATTAAATAATGTGGAGTCGGTGCAAAAGTGTTTTACTTTTTTAAACAATTGACAGTAAACACATTAAGCATAGAATTTTGTTCACTTCGATAAAATTTGACACTCACAACATGTGATTCTAGTTTCGCTATTTTCAGGACACGGATAGACGCGAACTGACAGATAGATTTTGATAAGAATAGTTAGATTATGATATTAAAGTTAAAAAGCCTAAATTATGTATATTATTCATACTTACTATTTTTATTATTTATTTCTATAAGATTGCAAAGTTGTACTCTCCCAGCTGATAATAAAAAATATGTATATTATTGGAAGAATTGTGTCTTGAGTTTTACAACCTTTTCTTGCCCGGAAAAAACTTAGGGATATGTTTTTTATTATAAGACAATTAAAACGAGTCTTATATATGATCCATGTTTAAAAGGGCTACATATATTTTTATCAGAAGACGATTTTTCAAAAATATTACATTTAACCCTTACGCCCTTTCCACTGTTTACTTACTAAATAGATCAAAGAGGCTTACGATGTATTTAAGTAGTTTTTCTAAATATTTTTTTTTTTATAAAACGTGTTCATTTGCAAATCGCACAAAAAATATTTATCTATACAAAACCTTCGTGTTCATCTTACCTTACGTAATACATCATGAAATAATACTAGGCTTATTTATTTTTGTAATATTTATGTCTGAATTCATGTTGAACCTCTTCACTATAATTCTGTCTACCCTTTCTAAAAATAATCACCGAGAATAATATTTGTTTTTTTTTTGCATGTCATGTTTTTCAGACAAACGACATTCTTTCTGGATTATAGCTTTATTCGTTGTCGTAAAGTTAGACATCAAAATAAATATTCCAAGTCTGGTGTACATTAAATATTAGGACACTTTTTAATAATACATACCGAGACTGGTCAACATGACGATCGCGTTTTTAATCTGCCTTGTTTCGTTAAAGAGTTAATGATAGAAGTTTTTTTTTTAAATTATTCTATTTACGACCTTGAAACTTTGTTCTCAAATTGGCAAATAATAAACTCAGGTTTTTTAATATGTGATAATTTTCTGAAGAAAGTTTTTTAGGTTAATAAAAAGGTGGTCACCTCAGTTATATACGGTATTTAAATAAAAATAATAAGCTTCCCGTGCCTGTGAAGGTTTAACATAGCGCCGTGTATTTTTTTTTTAAATAATTTATTTACAGTTTTGTAATTTATTGTCATTTTTTCCATTGTTATAAAAAATAATATATTTTATTATGTAGATATTAAGGTAGCTTATTTCTCATTCAGATTTAATAAATAAAAATATAATACTTATGTATAATTGGTAACTATGTAAGATTGATTTTTACTGACTATGATGTATTTTTATTAATTACTTTCAGTCGTTTGTGTTTACACTTTTAATACTTAGTTACGTTATAACCCAAAATAAAGTATTATTGGTGTCTTATATCAGTGCTTCTCAATCTTTTCATGCCACGGACCAGTAAATATGAAAACAATAATCTGCGGACCCCCGATTTTTTTTTATTTCACATGTTCATATTTTATCACAAAGATTGTTGAAAGAATGTAAATTTTCGCAGACCACAGGTTGAGAAGCACTGTCTTATATGACTGGGTTAAGTTGAGATTTTGAGTTTTAGTATGTTCGGTGAGGAAACATCTGATCGGTAACTTTATGTCTTTAGAAATTGAATATTGTTACTTACTGTTAATCTTGGTCTTTCCATATGAATGCCCTTCCATTAACACTGACACATTGAAGACTGTAATGAAATACGGGTTAGTAGAACGAGTGAGTAAACAACGACAAGCTGATCTTATTATACAATATGATATTGTAAAAAATAATGCATCAACACCAGTGTTCCCTCTAACTTGCCGAGCGCGCACACATGGGTTAGAACAGAGCGCACAGAAGTTACACCAGCAATAATACCACCAGAATAAATTAATTGTCATAATGTAGTGTTGTTAATAATTGCCACTATAAAAAATAGCCATTTCGTTAGGAAGGTCTAAATGACGTTGTGGCGCACAACATTTTCAATTTCCTTTCAAAGTTGCACAGCTTATGTATTTCGCGCACATAACCTTCAGAAAATTAGCGGGAACATTGATCAACACCCTTCTATCCTGTAATGTAAAAAAAATATGAATTACATTACACAACTATGTAGTAATGTAATTCATTATTTTTAATTATTTATGATAAATAATTGATTAAAATGTAAACACTTTCATAATGATAGCGAGATGCCGAAGCAGCTATCGTTAATTACTAAAACTTGTAAAATATTGTGATATCATTATTTAATTAACTGTCCGCGATTTATCATTTTTTCTTTTTCTCGCGAAATGATTGAAAAAGAAAAACAGCACTACTAACCTGCTCTTTCAAGGAAGGGCAGGATAGTAGTGCGGTTAGTAATTGCCTCAGAGAAACTTTCTAGAAAAATGACAATGTAATTTTTCGAATTTTAATACTGCTTGCGTACACTTAAAAAAATTCGTAATAAACAAGCAGTAACTGTACCAACTTCATCGACTGCTTCTTTCTAAGAAATCTAAAAATTTTCATTAAGTATTTTTACAGTACTTTAAAGATTATTCTGATTTAGTACTAGGTAAACATGATTTATATAGCTTTCATAATTATTCATCTGATGACTTTCATAACTTATTGAGTTGTTCACAAATTTTGCTTTTACTGCCCTCTTTTTTTTAAGAATGGCAGTATAATATCAAGCAGTTTGTCTTTTGCCGCCTGTGTGGTCGAGTGGTCAACGGTGTTGGCTTCGGCTATGGAGGGCCCGGGTTCAAATCCCGGTACGGACAGTTTCTATAAATTGATTTTTCAATCGATTTATGAATTTCTGTTCAAAGGCATGGGTGTATGTGATGTCTTGAATCCCCCCCCCTTTCACCCATCCTCTCCTACGAACGGGGCGTATCGAGAGCGATTAGCTTACCACTAATCCTTTCCTAGCCCCTATCCTTCTATCCCTACTCTCTTTGGAAAAAGAGAGGTTGAGCAACTGAGTAACAAGCAGTTCTCGTAGAAACACTTCTGTTGAGATAAACTCCATTAGGAGTCCATATGCTCCACATTGGGAGCGGAGATGGTTTAAAAAAAAAAAAAAAATTCAGATACGTTATTTATTCGTATTTGCACATTGAAAAAGCTCTTATGAGATGCATTAATCTACGTTCTCTGCCATTAAAAATCTGTAAAATCTGCACTATTAACAGTATAATATTATTTTATTAAACGTAATTCGAAACCAGTATTCCTTACATACATAACGTTTCTAAAGTAATATTTTTGATATGGAATGGATCGGGCGTGATAAAATTAATTCCACAAAATATAAAGGTTGAACCACTTCAGCGAAATACAATCAATATCTAATACATCGGAAACCTTTTCCCGGATAATTTATTGGAAACCGACTTAGCGGTATGTATATTACCCTCTTCGATCTACTTTATATTTTCTTCCCCCTTGGTAAGATGCTTAATAGTCCCACAGTTGTCTTATTCTGTGTGCTGTTATTTTCTCGGTTTGTTTATCAAAAAGCGTCTTATTTATATAAAACACCATTCCTTCCATAAAATCGTTTTATTCTTTTGGGATACATGCTTTAAGCACGTTATAAAAATATTTCTCGTTGGTTCGACGGAAATGGTTTCTAGCATTTTTCTATAACCGTTCATGTGTATTTATGATTTGAATGTATGTACTTATCGGAATTTCTTTGTAAAATAACTACTTACAAAGTGAATGCATATACATATTATAGACTCTGCTACAAATTGTATCAGTTGAATTCCAATAATTTCGATTATAAGGAAAATCAAAGTATATCATGTATTTCTTCACTAGTTTTATACTAACCTCATGCGGCTACTACTACTATACTAGTACTCTTTATTTGATCTTTTTTCTTGAAATATTCGTTGTATCCAAATATTATCGACTTATTTAAATGGTAGTGGAACCTAAAATACTTCATACGCTTGACCCTTTTCATAACACCTAGATTAGCTGTCCAAAATTAATAAGTATGTGATCCAAGACAACTTCCGGGGGACAGTCGTAACTGATAACCTACGATGAAGCCACCAATATTATTTTGATACAAGTTATATATTTTAGGCAAGGATAGATATATTATTAAATTTTATGTATAGAAATCTTAATTGTGATCATTTCATTAATTTCGAATTTACCATGGTGTAGCGGCTACATGATTCAATTAACAACATTAATTCAATATCAATTTTAATGCGATTGCCGTCTGTGTAAAATTTTCAATGTATGTATGTTAAACGGTTTTCATTCCTGCTAAAATTGCAATTTAATATTTCTCAACCTACGTATGAACATGGTATACATATTCTACGAGAAATGGGTCACGCTGCAGATTTTATAACCTTATAGTAAGAGGTATGTTATCGTTTCTCTGATGGGATATTTACTTTAACTTTGAATTCAGCTGTGCCAAGAATGATCTCATATCCAATTAATTCAAGATTAATCATAGGCTTTCATCGCAAGTTTGCGGATGCCTCTGAATCTATTATATAATCCGGAATGGGATGCGTCGCTTTAAGATACAGTATCCATTGGTACAGTTTTAATATATTTTGGAAAACTTAATACGTAATTGAGTCTTGTTGTGTCTAGGGATCCCAATACCGATATTATCACAGCCGAGATTCCAGTACATAATTGTTTGTTTTTTCACACGGAAATATTTACAGCAGAACCTGTTTTTCAGTACAGGTAATCGGCTTATCCCGAGCTGGGCGTTATGAAGCTTTGTTTTTTTTTGAAATATAATTTTTTGTTGTCCTTTTCTGGTGGTTGCACGCGCGTGCTATCTTTGTCGCTCGCTCGCTCTCATGCACACACATAACTCAGGCATACGTAAATTTCACGTTTATTTACATATAATACAGCTTCTGGGCTTAAATAAAACAGCGTCTTCCTCTTCTTTTAGGCGGAAATGCATCCGTAGAACTCTTATTGAAAACATTGTCGATTTATCAATCAGAAAGACCTTGAAATGTTATTCTAAAAACAATTACCCTCCGAATACCACTTCCATCTTACAACCCATAGATTGAGGCCCAATTGTATCATTATAGGTCTACCATTTAGTGCTTCAACTCATTGAAAAATCTGGTAGAGGTGATAGATATGCCATGCGGCCTTTGTGAAAATGAAAGTGATTTTTCTGCTCTCGGACTTATTTACGCCAATATTCGACTATGGTCATGTGCAATGCTGGCGAACCTATGACCCACGGGTCAGACACTGAGCCACGAAGGTTTCCTCTCCTCACACTTTCCAAGCGATGCCACTGACTACTGACAGTGACCCACGGGATGGTATTAAAAAAAATAGATAAATTTGACCAACTCCTCAAAAAGGTTCGCCATCACTGGTCTAGTGAGAAGCACTGCCACTAGGTCTTGGTTCAAGTACTATAATTTTAATTTAGGATTTTAGACAAATGTGTTTTTGATGTCTTTTCTCATCGAGTTTGACCTAATTTAATTTAATTTTTTAAGGCATCTGGCGTTTTCACCCCAGATACTTACTACTCAGTTAGTTTTTTTTTATATAAAAAAATATACAAAAATGAGATATTTCAGGATAATTTTCAGAAAAAAATGACAAATGAGTAACAATTTTAAGAGCATATTTAAAATAAGCAGAAAATAACATTAACTTTACGGATTAATGAAAATCAACTTTTTATAGGTACATATGGTGTAGGATTTTTTTTTAATACGAATTTAATGATTTTTGTTGAAATATATGCAAGTGGTTTCACAGCATCTCCGATCTCAATATTTCCATATATTATCCATTTCGACATTCAATTAAACATCCATAGCTCATGGAAAGTCGGTCAAAGTTGGCCAACATTGGGACATAATTTCGGAATCTGCGCCCGACAAAGTAGTTCCTCTGAGATAAGAGGCCAGCAAACATTTGCAGTAGTTGTTTGTGGGTTGATTAATTTGATTTCAAATTTAATTTTTATTCAAGTATAATAATGCAACTATTGCGACAGTTATCTAACTTGAGTTCAATTGCACCAAATGAGTTTTATTTGAAAATGGTTTCTCTTGTATGTGCAACTGTATGTGAAACTTGTTTCGGTCATTTAACAATAATCTTCACACTAAAATATATATTTTATTTATATATCGACTCATTTTACTTAATTTAGAAATAGATACATGTGATATATTTATGGTTATTCAATTGAAATTTTCATCTAAAAACTTGCCGAAAAATTGTTATAGGTATTTAATTAAATAATCGTATTAATTGAGCCACTAAGAAATTAAGTGAGCCAAGTAAAAAAACATTTCTACTGAATTTTAAGTACTTTGTCTATATTTGCTGTTTTAGTGGATTGTATATTTTCATTTTAGGAGATATTTATTGAGCTCACTTCACTTTTACGATACTTAAGAGTATTATAACATATAAGTATTTTTTTTCCTAAAATACCACTTAGCTCACTTCATCTCTCAAGGGCTCAATTTATAAAACCGTGACCTAAAGATATTTCTTAAAATCAATTATTTGTTAGTAGTCCTTTAATGTAATACGAATAGGATTTTTAATATCGTGAAAAGACCATGTTTTAATTACTTAAATCAAATTAAAAAAAGTTATTCCTTAATTAAATGAAAAAAAAAACATGTCGTTAGTGAATAGTTTACCAGTGGGGGTATTGCGGCATTTGAATTTGATTTTATCTCGAGTTTGAGTTTATTGGAGATTGCCATATTTATATGCATCTTCATATAAATGGATAAAATTAACTTTACCGACTAATCAACCATCAACGAAATTTAAATAACTTAAGCATCTTAATGTTCGTACCGTATTTTTCTTTTATGTTCCAGGAGAACGTATATGGAAAACAAATAACAAGCCCTTTGATATGGAATATTTTTAAACGTGACTTAATTTTATATTAATTTCAAGAAAAAGTTTGGAGAATACTTAAGTCATTTTTTGTATTATATCGTATCTCAAATAGTTTTCCTAAAATTAAGTTGTATTACAATTTATATTCAACTGTAATTGTTTATTATGGATGGAAAATGGTTGCCCTATTTATAAAATAATTAAAATATCTGGCATCACAAACCTATAATCGTATATAAATTCGAACTACAGTATTAATGTTGGCAATGCGGTAATATAAATACTCATATTGAAACGGCAATTTATTGAAATGAATTCATGATTTCAACATTAACAATAAAGGCTTGTTAAAAAATTAAGTTGCTGGTTTTTTTTATCTATGTCCACTCCTAATGTGGAGAATATAGCCTCTTGATGGAGGTATCTCAATATACCCTTTTCTATGAAAACTGTCTGTTACTCAGTCGCTCAACCTCTCTTTTTCTAAAGAGAGTAGTTGGGATAAAAGGATTAAGCTAGAACAGGACTAGTGTTAAACTTATCGCTCTCGCTACGCCAAGTTATTGGCGAAGGGTGGGAGGGATTTTAAAGACATCACAGACACCCATGCCTTCGAACAGAAATCGATCGAAAAATGCTGTTCGTACTGGGACTCGAACCCGTGAGATCCGGCACGAAAGCAAACAACGCTAACCGCTGCGACATAGAACCTGACATTACTGGTATAATTAAAGCAATTGGGATTTCTTTAATATCGGATGTTTAATTGTATACTTATTCAAAACTTAGTAAATAACTAAGTTATGTTTTGTAGTATTGTTTATTGAGTGCCGTGTCGGAAAACGACGCCCCGTGTCCTGTTTTTGCACGGCTCGGAAGTAATTAATAGATTTTACATTCCTTAATTTATTAGATATAACAAATTGTTGAATCGTCACATCTTTTACTGTTATGCATATTATACTCGGGGGATGATTGTTAGCCAATATTCTGACTTGCATATTTATTAGACAGGTAAAGTTGACATTTTGAACATGTGCCTTACTCCGTTTCCCAGGCAGTGAATTAGATATGCTCAAGATATAGGTCAATATTATAAAAATCTATAACTAATAATAGTTTCTTTATCAATGGCACAATTTTAAATCTTTACAATACGCTTTGTCTTTCAACTCGTAGTTTATTTGTAAGCTTCTTACAGTATCATCAAACTTTTTATTGCATTTATGAAATTAACCCTTTTAATGCCGGGGGGCCGAAAAATGCGCCGGGCAGATTTTTCGGCCCGGCGCTTCAGATACCAAATTTATACCTAATCAATTTTTATTTGTATTATTTGAGTTATTCAACAGATGCGTAAAATGCACCCGGCTGATTTTTCAGGCCGGCATATCAATCTATCCCACCGGCCCATATCAAACTTTTCGAAATGTAACATGACATAGATAAACTCACTTTTTTCACTTGCGTGCAAATATGCGAAAAAATTTGGTGCTTTGTAAAATAATAAAATGAATCTTTTTTTTCATTCAATGACTTCTAATAGATTTTACTACATAATGACATAAAAAGTGTTTCAAAATTAATATGTTTTAAACTGTTTTTTAAGGGGAACTTAGTTTCATTTGTTTTAAATTTTCTTTAATCAACGTTAATATTTTTTATTGTTGTATCATGTTTGTAAAATGCAGATAATAATCTCAATATTATTTCCATAGATCACAGAGAATACAAGTATTTTTTTTAAGTTTCTAAAATATGCTTTTCAATCCTTCTTTTGAAAAATTGTAAAAGACGATTTTTCCTATAAAAAACGCTTGGCAATTTTAGCATATGCATTGAAAAATCGTCCGGCATTAAAAGGGTTAAACTCTAGTGAGGCGAAGTGGACCCGGTCGAACTTTGTTGCACTATTGTGTATATTCAAACATGTGCTAGTTGCTCTGGAAACTTATTTCATCACGTAGTTATAACAATTAGTGATTCTTGAAACTATAAACTAAACGACTCAACATGCAAACCTCGATATATCTTTTACAATAACTGGCAAGTGGCAATCGTGTGTGATTTATTATATAGCCGATTTCGGATAGCTGCAATGAATTTCGTCTGCATCAATATTCATTTTTTTAAACATTAAATAAAGAAATTCTATCTCTGTTGTAATGTTGTATTGGCCCAATTGAACAAAAAGAAAAAAGACCGCATCGTTAATATTTTTTTTTCTTACAATAATAACGTAAAGCTATGTATTCACTAGAGGAACATGGAGCAACATCTATCTACGTCGCTGTTCTGTGAAAAGTGTCGTAAAACAATTTGATTGTACACATCAAGACTTGCACCAGTTGTCGCTTCATCAGTTGAGCTTATGTTGGTCCAGTACTGCGAACTAATGAACACTATTTTATTGAATGCAAACAATGCGAGTGAAGCTTAATTATCATATTTACATGGTTACTACAGTAAAAAATCACTCATCTAATCGTCCACGATGACTGTTTACAAGACAGCCATATTTTTCACAGATTCCATGTATAATACCACGATTAAAAATGTGTGTGTAAAAATGCGAACATGTGTGAAATAGTAGCAGAAAGATTTTACACTGTTATAATAGTATGTGGGCGCGCAGATCTAAAAATTTGCTTCGTATTAAAATTAAAATAAATACTATTCAAGCATCATATTATAATATAACGTGATGTGTTTTAAAATTATGATTGAATAATAAATATATGATGTATAATGCAATACATAACAGAGAAAGAAATACACTGTTGCACCGTCACGTAGACCAGCGGTCTGGAAACTTTATAAATTAAACTAATTTTAAATCCCGACAGCCTAAAATGTTTTTCACACAGAAATCTCCTCAATAACCGAACTAATATATTTAAGTCTTACGAGATTAGAAGATTTCATACATCTTGCATCGATAATTCTTGTAAGATATTTTTTTTGTTGTTGATTGTTTGCTATAAATTAAAAAAAAAACATTTCTTTGCGGGAACACCACTTAGCTTACCGCTAAAGTAGACTCTGCTACGCTTTGAAGGAAATGTTGTTTCTTATTGAATTCGGGGCTTAATCGATGTTTATGTATCTGTTTATGATTGATACTAATGACAGAGGTTGTTTAACGGCACTTCAACATCACATTTGAATCGTTATTTTTTTCCGTTTTCATGTTTCCAAACACTTACTGATCATGGCTACACAGTTCCTGCATTCCATCCATTTACTATTTTTAGCCAAAACCTGGATTTTTTTATACTGTTATTGCAATTGGTGGTCATTACATAGACTTAACATAACATGTAGTGTTTAAACGTGAATTTTCCCTTGTTTAGTGTGATAAATAGATGGATATATTGCTTTATATATTTTTGTCGACATTTGCTCTCTGCTTCTGATGTACAATTTTGATTTTTCCTGGTTTTGTTGTAGCTATAAATTTATTTGATATTAAATGGTTTTATTGTTAAAATGTATGCTTTTCACTTTTCACACAAAATATCATTTGATAATACATCTAGACAATTTAATATATAACTCTATATTTATAATATTATATACATTACAGTCGCATCTATCCGACAACAAATTAAATAATTCTCGTTATATGACAAATACTATACTTAAATATGGAAATTTAAACACTGACATGACGTTTTTTACCGATAAGCTTTATTACGTATTTCATTGAAAAGTTTTTGCTACTTTTAATGGCCGTTGATTATACAATTTTTGTGGTAGGTACTTCTATGTTAATTAAACAAGATATTAAATTTAAATAATTCATCGGAAATAATATTTGTATAAAAATAGATATTTTATACAGCTTTTTTATGATTTTTATTCATTAAAATATTGTACATTGTAAAGGAAAAATACAACCTTAATTAAATTATTGAACTTTTATGTTTTCGTGTGTATAAAATATCAAATTTGACCAGGGGCGTATCTTTGATTTAGATACTGTCCCGATTTCAGCTGATATTTGAGTAATTTTTTTTCATTGATTTAAAAAAAATAGTTGACATCTTTTCAGCTTGAAATATCTTTAGATTCGAATAGAATATTGTTGAGAATTTCGTTTACAATTCTTACGAGAATGCTTGATTAATTTATTATTTATGATAATTAAACTAATTTTCATACAAAGAAAAAATAAGATGACAATGAAATGGTACTTCTATCCTTTTTTCTTCTTTTAATTTAATTTAGGTATTAAGTAGTTCCTGTGTTTATTGTGCAGAGTTTGAATTGGAATGGCGTCACGAAGGTGGTTTTATTTGTAATTATACATATTTAAAAATAATTTTAATAACTCGAATACATTTGTCTTTTGACGACTGTAGTTTTTTTTTTTGAATGTTGTACCATGTATATATTTTTCGTTATCATTATTTTATAGAAGAGCACTTTGGTATTCTAGGTAGCTTTAATTTTAATAGTTTCACTGGGTATCAAAGATTCGTTTAAATGTACATTTTTAGTAATAGTTTAAAGGTTAAACCTTGCAAAAAACAGTGCTCAACTGGATGAGAGTTCTATGAAATTATTTGTAGATCAAGTTTTCACTCGAACTTTATTTAGGATACGCCGTAGAAGTAGAGTTCTTTTGAAATTGTGTTTTCGCTATCAAATTTCTTTTCAGATTTGACTTTTGCTTTATTTTATTTGCGTTGAGGCTTCGTACTAAAAATATCGTAAAACATCTTTTGAATGTTTTATTAGCTAGCCGCGAGCTTTCTTTTTAAATTTTTAAAGGGCAGATTTGTGTTTTCAATTTAGGCACGGGTTGGCTTCTTATTTACGCAACGAAGGTATTTTTAAAAATATTTACTTTTATGCGCGAAATAATTTATAATGCGATTTTCGTTATTGAATAATATTAGGGTATTATGACTTTGTGTTTAAGTTTAAACCAATTAATATCCCGTATTAATTGGTTTAAATGTTATGCTGTGCACAAATCACATAGTAAAATAATTAAGGTTCGTTTTTTAAATCGTTCAAATTTAATATTGAAATTGCACCCAACACCTTCAGTCGAAATCTTAAATTCTGATTCGACAATTTTGGGAATTTGATATATCTTTTCGATTTCATTGATTTAATTTAGTTGAATATCATTACATTATGTATTTATTTCTTAAATTGCGTTAATGTAATCATTGTAAGAAGCTATCGAAAATCATTATAACTCAAGTTATGGTTATCGATACTGTTAAGCTACGAGCTTGTACATATGTTTTTACTATTCCAGTAACGCTTTGTCGTTGGAGCGATTTATTATATTGCCTTTGAGTTTCCAAATGATAAAAATGTAGTTTTAATAACGACTGAAGCTAAACTTATGAAATTCAATATACTTAATTGAATTCAATTTCCGCTGGTCAATTTCCCGGCTGGCTGTTTACACGTGTTTTAAGGCTGCCTGCCTCACGGTCGGTCGCTGAAACGGCGTCAGCATTTCCGCCCGAATGGCGCCCGAGATGCTTTCTCTTCCGGGATTTTTTTTCCACCCGTGTCCTGGAGCTTTTAAAATTTATATTTGTGTGGAATTTCTATGAGATTTTTCTTTAATGTATCGTCAGTGAATGTATTATGTATATAATGTCATATTTGCTTGTAACAGCGCGTTATAACATGCCGTATTAGACGGAAGCTTGTTATGTGCCAGTCGCTTTACCTTGAAAAGATTAAGAGATAGTTATGGTAAAACGATGGACTAATGGAAAGGTTATAAGTTTGCTACTGGAGTTCCTCAGTGAGCTACCAATTGAAACTGTTAGATTAAAATAAATGGTATTTTATTTGAATGAAATATAAATAAATTAATCACATTCGCCAAAGTTTCATATAAAACTAAAATCTAGAATTTAGTTCATTTTTTAATTATGGTAGTTCAACAATCGATGCTAATGAATGTTGAATCAGACCAGCGATGGTGAAACTTTTTCCATGGTTGGAATAAATAGATTGAACAAAATTTAAATCTACATATTTCAAATTAGAACATTTTTTATCTGTCTTGTTTCTTATAACGGTTAAAATGTATCAATGTTAAATGAATGAATCAAAAATGTACACGTCAATAATTGTATACTGTTTGAAGTTTATTAGGTTAGGTATTCCTTACATATTTTTTTAATTACCATTATTTTTACCAATTTTTAATATTACATTTTATACTATGTGATGGAATGTTTTTTCATTTGAGTAATTTTTTCGAAAAAAGTCTTTTTTGATTGATCAAAAATATATTAATTTCTTTTATTTACATGTTCCGTAACCTCATAGTTTTGATAAGGTGAAAAAATATCGATGTATTTTAGTTTTACTATTTTCTCTTCTATGATAATTGTATAGATAAAATATATTACTTTGAAAAGTGTTCACCTTATTATTATGTTTCTACCAAGTTATTACCAATTCAATCAATTATAGTTTTGAGTTTGCGATTTCTGAACGAGACCTACCCAATCGTAGAAAGGCGTCACAGGCCATAGATCGTAGCGTGCACCGGCGTAGACATGTCGATCTGGTGCCGTAGTAAGCAGACATGCCCTTAGGTGGATTTACCATGCAGAATAACGTTTCTGAATTGAATGCTGCAGCATCACTGAACAGCTTACACTCTGTATCTATTTACATGAATGGATTACACCACCGTATTATTGTAGGAATTGTGTTATTCTTCCTTTTGTTGGATATATAAAATTCTGATTTGAAATAATGGGTTCTAAAAAGTCATTTATTACTTAGAGAATATATTCTGTTTAATTTCATACTTATGAAAATAGTACTAAGTAGTCGTTACTAAAACTTATATAGATATGTAGAAATTGTAGTTTTGGAGTCGCCATGTATTACAATTAAATGTGATAAACTTATTAAGAATTGGTCGATGTCACCCAAGATCAATTCAAGATACATCAAGAACACCCATGTCCAAAATATTTAAATGTTCAATTGGAAAAAAAATGATATTGATCGTGCCGGCGATTGGACCCGGACTCGTCTGGCCTTACGTTTCAATGTATATGAATCTACTGTAGTGGTTCCAACTTCCAACGTTCGTTCTACCTACTACTTAAAATGAAGAGTTCAGATATCGGTATACAATTAACATTTTTTAAAGAAATAACTGTCATACTAAATACTGCATACACGATAAGAAGCTAAATAAAATGTGTATTTATTTTACAAACGTTTTTTTTTTCATTAACGTTCAAAATTCTTGATTTATTATAGTATTTTCTTGTCACAAAATATCGTACTTACGAAATGGTAGATAAAGGTGATTTAATAGTTTTTCGTTACTTTCGATACTTTCGTTACCCAAAATGCACGATTATTTATTTCATGTAGTTACAGGGATTAACAAATATGTTGATTATTATTAAATTTTTCCAAAAACATATTTGATACTGTAGAAAAGTGGTGCGCACGGGGCGCACTTGTAGCACTCAAAGTGTTTCTCGGATTATTTATTATTATCATAAATAAAAAGATACAATGTTTTATCAAAATAATATTATAATTGTAGGTAAGTATATGTTTATAACATTTAATATTTCTAGTTGATTTTTTTGCTATTTTTATTAAACCTACGTAATACGTTTGATTATTTAAGAAGTGAAGTGAGCCAAGTCGTTAAACGTTAAAACTTTTCTATTGGGCTTAAAGTACAACCACGTTTTTACTTGGTGTTTTGGTGAATTGCATATGTATTTAAATTTTAGGATAATAACACTATTGCAGTGTATATTTTTTTACTGAGCTCACTTCACTTCAATGACACTTAAATGCAGTGATGCACAAACCGCGGCCCCTTTTGAATCTTGTGGCGGCCCTTTAATATTTTACTCAAACATATTTTTTTCACGTAAAACATTTATTTCATAAATTTAAGCAAGCTTTTTCTTTCATGAAGGAGAATAAATCGTTTCATAAAAACAGGCTTACAAATATTACGTCAAATAAAAAAAAATGGTTAAAAATTAACGATCACAAATAATTCATTAACTTATGAATTGCATATAAATTAAACATAAATATTTCACAATGAATGAGCGATTAATAAGCAAGTACTCATAATCCTTTTTAGCATGGCTTATTTATGTTCACGTTTTCGAAATAACACGGTCAAAATAATATAATGGAACCTATTACTCATTTATCTTATTTACACGGTTTTGAGGCTGTTTTACATCTATCGTGCATATGTTCTGTATAAAAATGGATTAAGCGTACTTTAAATATTTTTTTTCTTTGCGGCTCAAACCCACGATAATTTGTTTTAAGGCATGTAGAATATTATAACGCATTTAACATTCTACCTCTCATGGGCTCATTTGTAATATTGTGATTTATTTTTACTAATGCTGTTGAACTTGTTTATATAACGTGGGGAGAAAATAATTTTAAAATCGAAAACTTTCCATTTCTACACTTTACAAATTTAACATAGGAAAAATGGCTCTTGACTTAAAAATGGTTTGCTGTAGGATGTAAATAACGAACTATCAATTTTGTAAAAAAACATGTCTAAACGATATGATTTTGCTGAATTCTGAGAAAATGGAAAATTTATTTCCTCAGCGGTATTAAAACTTTTAACATCAACCTAATATTTTTTTCAACAAATTTTGAATAATTTAGCTGTTTCAAATTGCGCGCAAATACTGTGAGTATTCAATTTAAATAATTAAAATATAAATTCTCATACAGGGTTACGTTGGAACTATTTACAGGGCCATTTCATCATCTCAACTATGATATTCAGTCGCTCGTCAGCCCGATGCAAATGCCTCGCATGCGTAATGTAAAATTATTTGGAATTATTTATGAGCTCCAACGGCCGCACACAGTATCAACGAATTCCATATTTACGGCAATTCTTCGCTGAGATTTTGCGAATTCAACTTCATTTACGAATGAGGAGTGAACGAGCAGATCGGGTGATCGAATCAGTGCTACCATCCTACGAGTACACCAAAATTTACACTTATAGAATCTAGTTTGCTCCCTTAACTCTCGCGGCTCGGATACTAGAAAAATACGTCTCTGCCGATGGGGTTCTTTTTTGAACCCAGTGGTTTCCTCATTATTGGCCTTATTCTTATGAATTTCAAAAAAAAAAATAGTCTAAGGGCTTTAAAATATCTCTCTGCATCATTCCTCATACATTTTTTTTTATAAAAATCCGTGGTTTTTTAATAAATAATCATATTTTAAGTTGCGCGTAAAAAAGACGTCATCCCAGCACACATATGAATTGACAACTTACGAGTGTTCTCAGCTATCTTACGGACGATCGTTATTGCCTGATAGCGTAATCGCGTTATCACATACTTATATAAACTAGAAAAGGTCCAAAAAACTATGATATAAGAATCCCTTAATTATAAACATTGTATCACCCATATTAAAATAGATATTTAAGAAAATGTTGGTATTGGGGTCGCATTTCTTGAGCTTAGAACCGGAAAAGTTAAAAGGTAACGAGGTCCGAAAAAATATTTCATGAACATCTACTGTAGATTAAATATTAATCTACCTAAATGAAAATTTTATTCGGTTATCGTACTTGCTGAATCCTTCACAAATACAACTAAATACATTCTATGAATATTCAATTAACTATAAGTATACATAGAAAAAGATTTTTAACAAGCATTTCTTTTGTTTTCTCTTCGAAATCTACACAGATTGGCCGTTAATAAATTTATATTGTTAACTTTTGAGTTTTCTGGGAAATTAGAATTGAAAATTTACAGTTTTTATAAGCCAAAGGCGTTCGGCGCAATTTCCCGAAAATGAGTTACTTCTTTAATTTTCAGTCGCTAGGGCTTAATTTAAAGGCTTTATTTAAATTCACTATTTCTTATACTATCTAGCAGATATTTTAATTTCTATATTATTTCTATTTTTTTTTAAAATATAATATGTGTTGTATTCGAATATTACTTAGCATTGTACATTTGTACAAAAACTACAAATCAGTATTATTTTTTCAAATGTATTTTAATAATTTGATTAATAACAAAAATGGACAAGCTACATAATGTTATTATTGGAAAGATTGATAGAATCAAAATTTAAATTACTTTATTAGCACAGTAATAATAAAGACGAAAATATGTGAGCGCAAAATCTTCGAGCAATAAACAATGTATCAACAACACAAATATTTTTTTTTCGCTTTTCTGAAAAGTTGGAAATTATTTTATTTTGCTAACAGCCCTCGATATCTTCTGAAGATATAGAATCTGTATTTGAAAAAAAAAACAATTTCAGTCAACAATATATTATCCTCCATTATTTATGTAGATTGGGTTAGGAAAGACATTTTAATTTTATATCACTCAAATAAACATAACGACTGAAAGAGATTACACGTGTCTTTTTAAATAAACTTTCGAAATATAAGAAGATTTAAATCGTACGAGCGATTATTGTCTACGTCACTCAAGAATGAGTTGTCTTTCTTTCTTTGCTTATGTATGAATTGTGTAAACGTACTTATATATTTTGTGATGTTTTTTAAAAAGCTTAATCATTGACTTAAAGCTATATAATATAATCTGTGTTATCTGTTGGTATCAACGACTCGTTTGGCTACATAGGTCGTTTTTGGAAGTTCAAGCATATTGATTGATTCAGTAAAATATACACTAAATATTTTGAATTTATTGTATATTGTTGTTGATAGATGAGTAATGTGTTCGTACGAAATAGGCACGGAATTCATTTTCATATTTCGAAATTTTCAATATTGGATACCATTTATCATTACAGTCCTTTTCATACTGACGTATCTATATTCAAATCGTTAAAATATTTGACGTAAATGCTGAAAGGTTAAGCGCTCAGAGAAATATACTGTTTCTCTGGGAAAATTTCGCGTGCTGTCTTCTTAAAAAAAGTAAAGAAAAAACTAAATCGATCAATTGAAAAATGGCCGCAGGGAAATAGCACACTTCCCTATTTACTTGTCTAACCTTTTGCACTTCTTTCGACCTTCTATAAATTGGTGAATTGATACGCGTCAAACTATCACATTGTATTACCGGGAATATCGTTTCATCATATCATCAAGAATGCATTCATAAAAGATCAACGAAGTACGGATACTTAACGATATGTAAGAATCACATTGTTTGTCATATTTTCAACGAACTGCTTAGATTTATGTTTTCGTGTGCATTTGCACGGGAACCGTTTTGTAAAATATTACACACCTCAGAAATTAATAGTCGTGTTTCTAAGTAGAATCACGATGAATACGTCGATAGAATTCTACGTTTGAAGGATTAATGCTACTAGACTTAATAGAAAATTTAAATTAACATTGATTATTCCACGTATTGTGTTACTAACTGTGACACGTGTTTCGCCTCTTTCAGAGGCATCTTCAGACTTACTATCGCAAAGTTTGGTTAAGTAATGACACAATACGTGGAATAATCAAAGTTGATTTAAATTTTCTATTAAAATGAACTTCTACAAAGTTACCGCCGAAACCATCTAAAGTATTACTAGACTTAAATTGTTTGGAATCCGAAGACGTTTTGATTCCAGTAAAAACCATACCTACCCGATATTATACGAGATGCAGAATCTATATATTAATAGCCGATAATGTCCGTCTGAGTGTAAGATGTCCTCGATTTCCCCTCCCCCTGCCCCTCCCCCTCCTCCTCCTGCCAAGCCGTGCTGTCACTTTTTATTCATACTTAAGACATATTTTTCCAATATACACTGTTACTTATGATTTTCCTCGATTTCCTCTCCTCCTCCCCCTCCCCCTCACCAGCCTCGATGTCGCCATTTTTTATTCCTACCTTTTCGATGACGTCATTATGTACTATTATTTGATGGAACATATCAAATCGCTGAAAAATTGAATTCTCATACAAAAAAGTGCCTTGGTCTGGATTCGAAACACGGTCCTTGAATTATGAGTTGAGAGCTTTACCACTCGGGTAAACAAACAACGATACGATACGATAAAATAACATTATATATATTGAATTACGTTCGAATTTTGAAACTTTTGTTTTTTATTTGAAGCAAAACATATATGTTCTAATTTTCGCACTAAACTTAATTCCGCTCTACCCAAAAGGCAGAGCGCCAGATTCGTAAGCTGATGTCAGTGGTTCGAGTCTCTAACCTTAAACGTTTTTTTGTTTTTGTTTATAACATTTTTTTTTAAACACAGTACATCTTGATCGTATGAAAATAATAAAATCCGATTGATAAGCGTGATAAGTTTTTCAAAAAATAAATACCTATATATTAATATTCGATAAAATAATCACAATTAAAAAATTTACAACGTCTATTTCTGCTACTACGAAAAATGGTTGTTAGCAAACTTAAACGTTATTCCAAATATTAAATAATTTACGAAATTTCTGCTACTACGAAAAATGGTTGTTAGCAAACTTAAAAGTTATTCCAAAATATAATAATTTACGAAATTTCGGCTACTACGAAAAATGGTTGTTAGCAAACTGAAACATTATTCCAAATATTAAATAATTTACGAAATTTCTGCTACTACGAAAAATGGTTGTTAGCAAACTCAAACATTATTTCAAATATTAAATAATTCACGAAATTTCTGCTCCTACGAAAAATGGTTGTTAGCAAACTCAAACATTATTTCAAATATTAAATAATTTACGAAATTTCGGCTACTACGAAAAATGGTTGTTAGCAAACTTGAACATTATTCCAAATATTGAATAGTTTACGCAATTTCTGCTCCTACGAAAAATGGTTGTTAGCAAACTTAAACATTATTCCAAATATTAAATAATTTACGAAATTTCGGCTACTACGAAAAATGGTTGTTAGCAAACTTGAACATTATTCCAAATATTGAATAGTTTACGCAATTTCTGCTCCTACGAAAAATGGTTGTTAGCAAACTTGAACTTTATTCCAAATATTAAATAATTTACGAAATTTCTGCTCCTACGAAAAATGGTTGTAAGCAAACTTGAACATTATTCCAAAAATTAAATAATTTACGAAATTTCGGCTACTACGAAAAATGGTTGTTAGCAAACTTGAACATTATTCCAAATATTAAATAATTTACGAAATTTCTGCTACTACGAAAAATGGTTGTAAGCAAACTCAAACATTATTTCAAAAATTAAATAATTTACGAAATTTCGGCTACTACGAAAAATGGTTGTTAGCAAACTTGAACATTATTCCAAATATTAAATAATTTACGAAATTTCTGCTACTACGAAAAATGGTTGTAAGCAAACTCAAACATTATTTCAAATATTAAATAATTTACGAAATTTCTGCTTCTACGAAAAATGGTTGTAAGCAAACTTACACATAATTCCAAAACTTAAATAATTTACGAAATTTCTGCTACTACGAAAAATGATTGATAGCAAACTTGATCATTATTCCAAATATTAAATAATTTACGAAATTTCGGCTCCTACGAAAAATGGTTGTTAGCAAACTTAAACATTATTCCAAATATTAAATAATTTACGAAATTTCGGCTACTACGAAAAATGGTTGTTAGCAAACTTGAACATTATTCCAAATATTGAATAGTTTACGCAATTTCTGCTCCTACGAAAAATGGTTGTTAGCAAACTTGAACTTTATTCCAAATATTAAATAATTTACGAAATTTCTGCTCCTACGAAAAATGGTTGTAAGCAAACTTGAACATTATTCCAAAAATTAAATAATTTACGAAATTTCGGCTACTACGAAAAATGGTTGTTAGCAAACTTGAACATTATTCCAAATATTAAATAATTTACGAAATTTCTGCTACTACGAAAAATGGTTGTAAGCAAACTCAAACATTATTTCAAATATTAAATAATTTACGAAATTTCTGCTTCTACGAAAAATGGTTGTAAGCAAACTTACACATAATTCCAAAACTTAAATAATTTACGAAATTTCTGCTACTACGAAAAATGATTGATAGCAAACTTGATCATTATTCCAAATATTAAATAATTTACGAAATTTCGGCTCCTACGAAAAATGGTTGTTAGCAAACTTAAACATTATTCCAAATATTAAATAATTTACGAAATTTCGGCTACTACGAAAAATGGTTGTTAGCAAACTTGAACATTATTCCAAATATTGAATAGTTTACGCAATTTCTGCTCCTACGAAAAATGGTTGTTAGCAAACTTGAACTTTATTCCAAATATTAAATAATTTACGAAATTTCTGCTCCTACGAAAAATGGTTGTTAGCAAACTTGAACATTATTCCAAAAATTAAATAATTTACGAAATTTCGGCTACTACGAAAAATGGTTGTTAGCAAACTTGAACATTATTCCAAATATTAAATAATTTACGAAATTTCTGCTACTACGAAAAATGGTTGTAAGCAAACTCAAACATTATTTCAAATATTAAATAATTTACGAAATTTCTGCTTCTACGAAAAATGGTTGTAAGCAAACTTAAACATAATTCCAAAACTTAAATAATTTACGAAATTTCTGCTACTACGAAAAATGATTGATAGCAAACTTGATCATTATTCCAAATATTAAATAATTTACGAAATTTCGGCTCCTACGAAAAATGGTTGTTAGCAAACTTGAACATTATTCCAAAAATTAAATAATTTACGAAATTTTGGCTACTACGAAAAATGGTTGTTAGCAAACTTAAAAGTTATTCCAAAATATAATAATTTACGAAATTTCTGCTATTACGAAAAATGGTTGTTAGCAAACTTAAACATTATTCCAAATATTAAATAATTTACGAAATTTCTGCTACTACGAAAAATGGTTGTTAGCAAACTCAAACATTATTTCAAATATTAAATAATTTACGAAATTTCTGCTTCTACGAAAAATGGTTGTTAGCAAACTTGAACTTTATTCCAAATATTAAATAATTTACGATATTTCGGCTATTACGAAAAATGGTTGTTAGCAAACTTAAACTTTATTCCAAAAATTCAATAATTTACGATATTTCGGCTACTACGAAAAATGGTTATTAGCAAACTTAAACATTATTTCAAATATTAAATATTTTACAAAATTTCTACCCCTACGAAAAATGGTTGTTAGCAAACTTGAACATTATTCCAAATATTAAATAATTTACGAAATTTCTGCTACTACGAAAAATGGTTGTTAGCAAACTTGAACATTATTCCAAATATTGAATAGTTTACGCAATTTCTGCTCCTACGAAAAATGGTTGTTAGCAAACTTGAACTTTATTCCAAATATTAAATAATTTACGAAATTTCTGCTCCTACGAAAAATGGTTGTTAGCAAACTTGAACATTATTCCAAAAATTAAATAATTTACGAAATTTCGGCTACTACGAAAAATGGTTGTTAGCAAACTTGAACATTATTCCAAATATTAAATAATTTACGAAATTTCTGCTACTACGAAAAATGTTTGTTAGCAAACTCAAACATTATTTCAAATATTAAATAATTTCTGCTAACTATAAAAATAAAATAAAATAAATAAAAATTTAATGAAATAAAATAAAATAAAATAAAATACCATAAAATAAAATAACATAAAATAAAATTTAAATTAATACTATGCAACAAAAATCTCACGTTGCTGGGCAACGGGCTTACAGCTAGTAATACTAATAACGTTAAGAACAGTGAGTGTTTCAAATATATTACATGTAACGAAAAACAACTTCACGTTAATTTGTAGTTGAGAGTTGATTGTCTAGTCGGCAATTATTTTATGCTAATAATAAATTTTTGGGCGAGGCTTGAGTTTGAAAGCTCTTGTAAGTACTACACTTCTTTTAAAATCATTTTTTAAGCCTGAATGTTTTGAGCCAATCGGAGGGAGAACTTCTTCTCTGTCATATTTCTCACGTGGCCGTGGATTTTCTACCACTGATGTTTTTTTTGAGTGCGCATTGTTTTAGTTAACTATTTGTTCAAAATGTCCACAATGAATTTCAATAATTCTCGCTTGCTCCTAATTGGCGAGTAATTTTTGTACCGCCTTGAAATCGCTACAATCCCTCGTTTATTGAAGAATTTATTTTTCATGTCCATACACGGTACGCTTGAAACATATACAAGGCAATCATACTTGTGTATGTAAGAGATAAGAAATATTATATCGCTAAACGCCATCTTCGATAGATACCGCCAACCGGAAAAGCACTTCGAAAAGTAGTCGATGTTGGAGTATCGCTCCTGTCATCTTCGAAACTCCACATCTATAGATTTTCTTTCATTATTTTGTCTTATAAGAAAACTTACCTTGTTTCAAAAGCTTATTATTTAGTAAAAATAGAAGAATATAAGATACGACTGTTTGTTAGCTTACGCTTACAAATCTACCAACATGTTTAATGTGTTATTTTTTATTCAATTGTATTAAATAAACGTTTTTATTGTATTTTACAGGACATAATATCTCCTGAATGATATACTTGGGCTACATTTATATCTGATAAGTAAAATAAAGAGTATATGAATAATATGTATGTAAAAAATAAAGTTATCAATAAATAAGCAGTTTATAAAATGGCGGTAACAGAACTACTTTTGACAGTAATTTAATTATAAAGTAAAAGCTTTTTCTCCACAAGAAGTTTTTTTCATATTTTTTTTTTGAATTCATATAAATTGTTCCGAGACGAAACTAGATCTGTATGTCCGATGTGACCATCGCGGTTATTTTTATATAACAACAATAAAACAACTCCTTCAATGGAAATTATCGGACAATTCCAAAGAATATGATCCGAATCTTTATTACTACACCACGATGACTAACGATTTGAGTGTGGTTTGTGTAAGCAAATCGTCACAATTAAGTGAATCAAATGAAGGAAACTTTCCGAACGAATGGCCCTGGCTAATTGACTAGCAGTCTGTGGGTCGAGTCGCCACTTATCGACTCTTTTCCAACGTCTCATATGTATCCTTTATTTACGTGAAAGATAGACATCGCAACAACGATGTAAATTTCCAATAAGGGATAACTAACACTGTCGTTGATTTAGTAAAATATTGATTAATGATACATTTTTATAATTTATGACTACCAAGTTTATTGCAATCATATTTTAAAAGGAGTCTCTGGATAACCAATCGCACATTTAAATTGATTCGATGTTAGCAAAAAATGCCAAAAATGTAACAATTTATTCAAAAAATATTACTCAACACCCAAGTAACATTATTTTATGATATACGAGCAACGACGATGGTGAAATTCATAAGAGCATGTGATAAAACATCTAATCTTACAAATCCCACACTACACATAAAATACTGAAAAGTATTTTGCTTTTAGACTTTTAATACGATTTATAATTTAATACTTTGAGTTTATTATGATGACATGGTACGGATTTAATATTACGAGTTGTTTACAATAATCAAACACATTAAAAATTTCCGCTAATATAATCTAAGCTTTTCATTGCCTTTTCGTATCGTCTCGTAACTCGGTCGAACATTGTCAACGTAGGCGGAGATCGTCTGGTTTGGGTAAGCAGAGCTGTGCCACTTTGTAGTACGTGCGGGGCGGCGTATCACGTCTTGGGCGGATTGCCGCCCCTAGGCGCACGTGGTCTCCTGCCTCTTTCGTGGTTTCACTATATTAGCTGCCAGCTACCGCACTGCTAAAGAATCTGAGATGTTACATGCCAAAGAAGCTTTCGTATGATTTCGTTGTCGACTAGGCCAAGAAAATAAACATTGAGAGAATGCTTGGAGGTTTTTTTGCATATTTATAACTAATTTACTGTATATACTGATTTATTATAGTTTGTGTTGATTTGGAGAATAGTTATATAATATTTTATGCTGTAAACCACCTCCCAAGTCTAAATTACTGATTAGATTACTAAATAAGTTCTCAAATCAATGTGAATCAGTTTGTTATACACAACACAAAAATTTAAGTACATTTTCAAGTTATAAAAAACAAATTAATTAAATTTATACTAATTATTCTTAATTTCTTTTACTGTGAGTGACGTATATCTCGTTCCTGCAATTATTTGGAAAGTATTTTAAAGTATTGCAGGAAAGTATTTGATGTTTGTTGCCGATGGATTCAGCGGTGCGACATGTCCGAAAACTAGTAACCCGACCAATGGATTACCAATAAGTGGTCAATTTTGATTGTACGGTATTTGATATTCTTCAATCTTTGGAGTCGTTCGTCGTTTTAAGCGACATGTTATAATCAACATAAATCAGTATTTACTCCACAGTTTATGAATAACAAATAAAAACCGATCAAAAAATCGGCTATGATCATAATAACAAATTATATATTTTATATCTTCGCAAATTTACTTTAACCTCTGTGGACATGTCTTAATAATCGCGTAGTTCTGGTGATAGCATACGGCCGGAATAACTTCTGAATAAAGTGGAATGAACGCTCTATGAAATTAAGGTAATCGTTATCTTTCACCTCTTATAGGAGAGCTATCTTATTTTTGAAAAATTAAATTGAGCCTAAATGAACATTTTTTAAATACGAGTCTTAATTATTTTTGGTTATGTACAATCTGGCTACCTCCTATTACAATTATTGTAATGAAGTTAGGCGCGGAAGTTTGACAAAAAAATAAATTTCACCTCGACCACGTGCAGCTATTTTTCACTGAGTTCGTACAAATCACACAAATACTTTCGCTGAAACGTGTAAAATGAATGAGTTGCCTGAATGTTTGTTTAATTTCCACTTTGCAGCGGCGAGAGAAATCCAATAACGAGGAACGTGTACTTCGTCATACTCTTTTTCCCGTTAATTTATCACCAGTCGACTGTTAAATTTTACTCGCCCTCAGCTGAGCAATATTTTTCCGAACGTCGCAAACTGGATTTTCATGTACGTGTATCGGTGGACAAATTTGATTAAAAGTTATTTTCAAAGTCCTACCGTGTCGACCAATATTGTGATTTCCGACATGTGATGAACCAGTTTTTCTCAAGAAATATTTTTTTGAATTCTTGAGAGATTTCGATTCATGTTTTACCTGATGTATCCTTTATGGACTACGAATGGAAAAAAATAAAATATCCATTTATTCATCATTTTTATTTAATACTAGCCGGTTCCCGGCGAGCGTTGCAGTGCCACGCATAGAAATAACATGTTTTTGTTTTAATTGTGTCTATTGAAGTGCATGTTTTCTTTTTCTGTCTGTTTGACGTTTGCTGCCGATTGTCTATGGTACGATACACGCGCCACCTACTGTAAGCTAATTGTACTATAACATTCGCCCAATTGCAAGCATACGTTGCCAAAATGAACTGTATGGCAGACATACAAACATCGATTTTTATATATAAGACCTACTGTAAGATAATTTTACTATTCCTATAACCTTCCCGAAAGTGCAAGTAAAAGTTTTATTGCAATCGGATGAGCGGTGCGGCAGCGCATATAGTACGAACAAACGAACATTCATTTTTATATATGAGATTATTATTTGTTAGTTCGTCTCATACATGATGTTATGATGTATGTACTTCAAATATACGCAAATGGCATTGAATCAGGGATACTTGCTACAATATTGACGAATTGTATGACAATGTAAATTAAAAAGAATGATTTAATTAAAATGTATGTATCGCACATTCACCAAAAATGTGTAGAATTGTAATAACTTTTATGTTTAAAACGTATTCTGTCGATTGATCCATTGAATTATTATTCAGGGATTTTGGACAGTGAATTTCCATAAAAATCATTAAAAATCGCAAAAGAGCCGTGTGCAAATAGCCGGCGCTCGTTTGTTAGTTAATTGGTCAGGTTTAATATTCACGAGTGAAAGTAAATTAACGCGTTAATTAAAAAAAAACGTTATGACCGGTGAACAAGAAAGTTGCAAACTGCCCTAAAAGCGAGGGCAATTTTATGGCGACTATGCTGCAACAGAAACGTAACGAGTTTATGAAACTTCATGAAAAATTCATATGGGTCTCTTTGTCATATGTAGCGACTTCATCCGCGCTCAAACGTTTAAAACAGGCACAACACTTTAGGGCGACCACAGATTATTACTCAATTTACCTTTTTAAATAAATTATTAGCCACCTTTCTAAATATACAAGGTAACAAATACCCAAATCTTTCTTCGCACAGGATTTTCAATATATTTGACCTAAAACATTCATATATTTGGGGACTTAATTTGTTAATTTTAATTTAGTTTAATTTAAGACGTTCATTTTTTTTTTTACATTTTCATGTTTTGTCACCAACGACCCAAGATTCGCCTTTCTGAATCTCCCGTCGTTCAAGTGCACGGATGAAATTGAACTGACGCTTGGTAAATAATTGTAGTCGAATATTTATAAGTATTCAATTTATTTATCACCAAGCTTAAAGCCTAATTTTATTTGGGTTTGATTTTAATTACTATTAAATAGCTGGGAAATTAATCACCGATACAATATATGTATTGTTTATTTTATACTCTCCTATTGTTGGTGAGGTGCTGTATTACTTTTGTTTTTGATGAGTCGTCGTATAATTTCTACATATTTAATAAATTGTCTTTCTTATCCACAAACGCAGGGAGAATCTTGTCGAACTTATTACTAACTGATTTTTTTCTAATTTATAATAATCAGAGCTATGGAGTCATGTGTTTTGTCTGAAGTCGGAAATATCTTATGACTCCGACTTTTTAAAAATAAATTTTCAATGATGTGTATTCAAACAATAGGAGTCCACTCCATGTTGGAGTGCGTGTTGCCACTGCATAATAGGCTAACTAAAGTGACAGTATACATAATATGTATGTTTAACGGAAATGATTAAAAAGTCAATTCGGATTCGGTTTTTTTACCGCATCCACAGCCCTTGTTATAATAGTTGTATCAAGTAAATGCCGTCTATCAAGAGATTGAAATTCAAAAATATCTTGCCAATTGGTAATTTTTAATGCCTAATATTTACTCAAATTTACCTGCAGGCACCATTATATATATTTTTAATTGTGTTGCTACAAACTTTTGATTACAGCTTGCTTATTAAATGCTTGGATTGAATTAGCATTGGTAGTTCATTGACGCATACTATTAAAAATCTTTCGCAATGTTCTTGTGGCCATAAAAATATTGTCGCCTTTCTTATTCCCCACTGAAAAGTATACGCGAGTCCTCTTCCACCGTCAAACGGACGTGATTAGATTCTCAATAAGGCCGCGCATTCGATATTGGCGCAGTAAAAATTGGTAAAGCAGCGGCGGTCGACTGCGGGTGGGGGGTCGATTGCCATTTCTCTATCAACCTATTCTGCTTGTTATGTGTCCACAATATCCGCAATTGAACACCGAACTTTATTGCTCTCGCGTTGTCGCTCACGTCTCTCGTTATTTATTGATACTTCGCTAAGTGTTAGAATGGTAGATGATATTCGTAAATAGTCACAGTTTATCGTTATCTTATCTGTTAATACATAAGTATCCAGTAGTGCGAAGGAAATTCATTTGTTATTTAAACCAATGTCGATTGTATTTTTTAATTTAAAAAAATCACTAATAAAGTCGAAAAAATAAATGATATACATACTAAATATTTTGCACCTTTCCATCATTATATCCACAATGAATAACAAATAAAAAACATAATTTGGAAGATTCAAATTTAAATAAATAGCCATTTAATGAACGTAAATAACTCGTATAAAACAGTTTCAGTCTTTGGATTGTAGTCACGTCGTCTGAAAAAAAAACAGATAGTCTTTAGTGTTAACTAAAAATAGTTCCCATTTATTTTTTGTCTTCTATTGTGTCTTGTAATTTACTTAATTTTCAAGATAAAGTAAGAATTTTACTACTGCATTTTTCAATTTAACTATTTAATGAAGAATTAGAAGTAATCTTCAACTTGTTTTGGTATTACTGTAAAATTTTTAGAAACTTATTTATTTACTAAAGCAGAAACTTGTTCAAAACATGTACACACACGTCTGCATTTAGAATTTCCTGAAACGTGAGATTGAAGAATTTTTGGAATCATTTGTTTGAGGAAAGTTGAGAAAGTTTATTTTACTGTGGGAACTGACTTACACAGACATACCATCAATTCACCACTTTTGTCTTTAAGACAGGTTGTCAACACCATATTTCAATAATCTATATGTAGTTTTATATATATAATACGTTATGTTGCGTGCACACGAGATAAGTTACAATTTTTGGACAACTAGCCTTTTTAACTAGCCTGCGAAGCAAATTCTTAGATTCTGACATTATCTATGGTGGATGCAGGCTTACTTACCCGCACGTATTCTAGATAAATTAAATTAAAGATGAATAATAACAAAAAAAACCACCTACTAATAGTGATTGTGAAGGATAACCACAGTAATTGTTTGTGATGCGATTGTAACTGTTTTTTATACTGGTCTTTTGTAAATCGTTCGTTAACAATTTAAAACAGAAAATAGTTCGCGCTCTTACAGTGTGTTGGGCTGCGATATAAATAATAAATCCATGTCTTCTTCATGAAATATGGTGTATGTTTCTTAATATTTCACGTGTGAAAATAAGTGTTTAAATTTTTGTAGCAATGAATAAGTGTGCTTTCAGTTGTGGCAAACGTTTGGTGGAATTGTGTGGATAATTAATTACACTGAAAGTTTTACCGCCCGCCATTTGTTGAAACCGAGTTGGCAAAAGTTAGAAGGTGCTTCCCATGCGAGATACGTGTTGATAGCAATCGGGCGACAAGAGTTCTTTATGTATCCGTTATTTATGTTCCTACACAAAAATGTACGCGCGAAAAATTTGCTGCTTTTACTTTTCATGATTCTGGAATTTCAGTTTTATTTTAAATTTTAATTATCGTGAATTTATTAACTCCATTCAGTTACCCTGCTCTTGTGCAAAACTAATCGAGAAATGTGTTTGCTTTGGAAAATTATTACTGGTACATATACATTTTAATTTAATATAAGTATACATATCTAATTTAATCTTACCTTCTGAGGTGTTTTTAAAATGAATTAATATTTTTTTTATTTCGACTGTCCTACTTTATAATTAATACATCAATGGAATTGATATTATTTTACCAATATTTTTGATGAGTGCGAAGAATCTTTCAAAACACATAAAGTTCGCATAACGTTACTCTGAGATTATTTTTTAAAAATTAATGGTCGATATTCCCGCGTAATACATTTTAACATTGGGAAATATTTTTTTATGTATCATTACCGGTTTTAATAATTTTAAAAACATGTCTGTACTTATTTTCTTATTCTTCTATACTTCGCCGCGAATCACTTGTTTTCCCTCTGAACGCTGCTTTTTGAATAGCAGAAAGATTGAGAAAGCAAATGACTTGCGGAAAATCCGATAACAGATGTTTTTTGTTACGTTACCATTCGAATGAATCAGTAAAACATTACGGATAACAAAAGGCAAATGAATTCAGAGTATTCGTTTCATACCTAAGTGACTTATTTCTCATATCTAGTCGAAATGTAATTTATGAAGCCGAACCAGCGTAGATAGTTTCATGTTTTTCGTCGGAATTGTACAAAATACGTGTACAACTACTACAGTTGTGGTCAGTCTAATATATACGAGATTTGTTTATTTGGCTTTTCAATCAACTGTTTATTGATATTTTTTCTCCTCTTGTTACAGCAAAAAAGCAGAATGGCGCCGCCCTGCGGACGAATAGTTTGGGTGCGGGGGCGCGGACGCCGCCTCTCGAACGGAAATCCCGCTTCTCCGCCCTTGGAAAGTTCTTCAAACCCTGGAAATGGAAGAGAAAAAAGAAGTCTGACAAGTTCGAAGCCGCCTCCAGATGTATGTATATAAATATATTATCTACTTCACTTATATTCTATTTATTGTACCCCACGCCTGGGAATTTTTCTCTTAATAACCGTGTTCATTAAAATGTTATAGGTTTGATTGACTTAACTTTCGTAAATAATCTTTAAGCTTTCTGCGCGATTTTTGTTGATAGCAGTTAAAACTATTGCCGACATAAAATAGTGCACTACGACACTTTTTTTACATTTAATTGAATAACACATGTACACTTCCTGTTTCATTTCAAATATGTTGTTTGAAAAAAACACGAAATTTAAATAATTCAGTCGACTTAAATTATTTTAAATTACTGTAATTATGTAAAAACCTACAATGCCAGTTATCACCATCACCATGTATATTATTGTAATCACTAGGATATGAATGATAATATTGAATTATCTTCTTGGCGTTTCCCTTTCGTCGACTTGTTCTCTAAAGTTTGTATGAAATTAACTTATCTACCGTGTACAAACTCATTAAAAAGCCTTCGTCTAGTGACATCTTAAGTGTCTATAAATGGTAAATGACGGTTATTGGAAACTATAAAGATAGCGCGTTTGAAGCGAATCCTATTAAATATTGAAACCAATTATTTTTAAACACTTTGAATACCATTAAGGTAAGAGTAACAAAATTACACGATTCTCTTACAATGTAACTTTATTTCTAGTTTAGGTCGTGTCCAGTTTGTGACAGTAATATGATTTAGATTTTATATCCGTTAGGTCAAATGGTCCATTCTCATATTGATAGAAATTACACAACGGCGGAGTGGAATTGAATCAAAACTCCCTCATATTTTTTCTTTTGGACCCATATGGTCACCAATTAGTGTCTCTTATACGACAATAATATTGTAAGTAGTCACTTTCGTACGGAATTATTTATTTTCTCCATCTCGTCCCGTATTTTCGTTTAAAAATGTATTGAATGAAATAAACCCAATTCTCTTTTTACACGGTCAAACGTAATGGAACATAATATATTTCAATTATCTATATTCACTTAATTTTTTTGCACATCTGTTTTACACGTAACGTATTCATCGCGTTGTACGATAATTGGTTTTAATATTCTATATAATGATTTAGATAATTTATATACAATATTTATATTATTTACTATAAAAACACGATACATCTATTTACTGAGCGTCAGTTCGAGTTCATCCGTGCACCTGAACGCCTGAAGGTGCCGAAAGGCGAAATCCGGGTCGTTTGTGACAAAACTTGTGTGAGTGTACATAATTTGAACGATTCAAATTTAATGATATTTTCGTCAGTAAATATGTAAGCCTTTGCAGAATCTTTTGAATAATAAATATAACGATAAGTAATAGGAATAATTATGAGCTAACTTTTTTTTTATCCCTATGTTAAAAAACCTTTAGCGATTTCAGGTAAACACTTCAATTAATTCATAACGCTGAATACAGTTTCAACTGTCAGTGGCACTGGAAAAAGTTTTGTTTATAGATACAATAATATAGGACAGCGGTCATAAAATAACAGACATTACAATTTTCAGCTTGAAATGTTATTATTTATTATACCGCACAAATAATCCACAAGTAAACAGCATTGACAAAGGCGTTACACCGAAATGTCTTCTTAGTTTCTTGCAGAACATAGTTCTATGACTTATTTACCTCATTATCATGAAGTTTTTCCAAGTAAGTAATTGCGAATGCAATCAATACAGTAGTATTATTATTACCTATGACGTACCGCGAAGTTCGATTCCGATATTCTTGACAAATCTAAACATAGTTTTGTATATTGATATTAAAACTAGTCTTTCAAACATTTTGATTAGCAAGCAGTACATCGTGAAATGAGTGAATGAAAAATTCATTATAAAAATTGTATTTTTAAAGCCCATTAAAAAAATTATCTTCCATGCCGCCTTTTCATAATGCCGATTTATAACTTGAGAGCTTTCTTCGAATTTTATGAGAACAAATCTATCCGTTGTTAAAATGTGCCATTACTATTTATACAAAGTTGGGCAATAAAATACACGATAGCTTGAAGTTATATGTGTTTTCGATAATATCCGTTCGATGGCACCTGATCCCATTGTAGGTATTTGCCATGTAAGAGGCATTGTCAATTCTCTTTCCTTTGTTTCCGTTGTTTCTTTACGGAGGATGGTAATTTCTATGAAAAGTCGATTTCCCATAATTCGGCCATGAAATCAAACGACGCCATTGCTTAACACATTGAAGACCCGGTCGCAGTGTTATTGTTTGAATGACGGTGTTCAATGAAATGATTTCGTCTTGCATTGTGCTGCCTAATTGTTAGTAATTTGACTTTCTTTAGTAAAATATGTACTGCTCTAACGTGCAGGAGGGGCAGCATGTATGTAATTGAAAATAAGCCATTTACGAATGATTTGATTTGAAAGCGGATATTTTTATTTCATTTAAACAAACATAAATTTTTCTCATACCAAAAATATGTATTGTATAATAACTTTTTATTTAATTTATGTATTATTACTCCATTTAATAAATAATGTTTAACAGTGGAAGGGGGCCTCCAAAAACTGTGAATTTGTGTTATTTGCGACGACTAAAATAAGTACGATCGATGCAAAGGCGAAAGATCAATGTTCCACTGTTAATTAAAATAAATTTCCACACTTTGTTATCGAAAAAAAATAATAAAGCATGCAGTAAGGGATTTTATTATTCGTCCATAAACTAATCGTATGATGTCAGTTGCTAAGAAACATAATATTATTATGTTATTGCTATCGCTGTATTTCATAACTATATACGGAAATAACATACTAATCTATTAAAATCGACCATTACGGCAACGCCCACATTGTTGGGAAACATTTGGCTGTACCATATTAATAATTCCCTATCATTTTTAATTTCTAAATGTCAATCGATCGATGGACCGCAGAGAAAGGTTATATTCTAATAATACAATTAGAACCGTTGATCAATCGATTGATATTTTCTTCTTTATTTGTTTAGGAATGACCAGTTACCGCAATTTTTAATGTCAATAACTGCGTACTCGTGTGATGCAATATCTTGTACCTCGTGCTGTGATGTTCAATAATAAAATCCATAAAAAAATAATGAATACAAATCATTGATGGATGGAATAATCATCATACAAGTTTTTCACATGCATATGTATTCGGTTGTTAATCCATTCACTGGACACGTTTTTTCACATTTTACTTTGTAATTTGTACGATTTTTACGAAAATATATATTTTGCTCAGCCTCTCTCTTAAGTGTCGCACCCTTCTGACAAATGCCAACACTAAATTAAAATTATTTCAATCTAATATTTGTGATTTTGGGGAAAGGTGTTTGTGATGGTTTCTTCTCACCGAATCAGGCCATCCAATTAACCGTCCAAAACTGGTTTTCGTATTTTTTTAAAATAAATAAACCGGCTATTTATTTTCCGGCCAGAATTATTTTCAAAATACAAATTTTAGTACCACACAAACCAATATTTAAAATAGAAAAAAATATAGGGCATTTTGCTTACTTAATTATAAACTAATAAGGTGCGGTGCATAAAAGAGGAAAATAACTTTTTTTTTTCAACCATGTCCCTTCTTAATTTGAAGCTTATAGACTGTTAATGAAGTTTATCTAAGCAGAGGTTTTTTCTACGAGTTTTCAAAGATAGTAAGGGGATGAGAATATGACTAGGAAAGAACTGATAGTTAACAAATCGCTTTCGCTACGCCCCGCTATTTTATGATTGAAATGGAAATATGGAATATTTACATTTTAAAAACCCATACATTCGAATGAAAAAATGCGGCTCCTACTAGCACTTGAATCTGTGAGATCCGTCACGGAAGTCAAGGACGTTAACCACTCCATAGACCCGACATAAGAATAGTTGCGAACAAGTTGATTGTACTTAAGGCAAAAAGAGGTTTTCAATAAACTTCGGTTAACCGCGCAAAATTAACCGATTTTTCTTAGAACAGACAATATATTCGGTTTAAACCGGGTTGGAAGCCCTACGTCAAATTAATCTCATGTGGCTTAAATTTGTTGACACCTTTGCTACTCTGCCGAAAATTTTATTTAAAATTTAAAATTACCTTTCATTATTCTATTCGCTAAATAATATTCTTGCTTAGTTATCAAACACAAATCAAATTCCTAAATTATCTTTAAATCATAAACATTTACTGACGATTTATCATCTCCGAAATATTTATGATTGGCAATAATATCACTTCTCCCCAATTTTTCCAAGGAGGCCGAACGTCGCATTTCGCCCCACATTAAATTTATTGATACTTTTTGTTAAAGAAGTGATGTAACCACTTACACAAAAAAAATGTTGCCTTGGAAAACCGTTGCATAAAAGATATTTAGTGGCGAAAGCGTTTTGTTTTGATACGTCCCGAGAGAGTGCTGGGCTGTGTATGTAAGTTGGCCAAGAAATGATGAAAGCTTTCATGTTTTCTCTCGTTCATGGTAAAAAATGACGTCTGAATCAAAAGTCTTGAAATATAACGATATTCAAATAATAGCAAAGGAAGGTAGCCGCTAACGATTTTTCACGCCCTTTCTTTTAATGAGCAGCCTGAATGATATCGTAAGATAAGGCTTTTTATTGTATCGTGTGCTTTCGAGTTGGATGAAAGTTTAATGACTTTGAAATGATTCTATAAATGACAAAATGTTACAAACACATCGCAACACAGTGCAATCAGTATTTTTAAAAAATTCTTTCGATTAAAAAAAAAGGAATGGTAATACAATAATCAATTAAACATTACTTAAAACATAATTTTACTATCTCCGTCGAAATTGTTACATTTTTTATTTATAAAATGATAAATTGATGTTTTTACTCTTTGAACAGTGACTTACTTTTCACTAAATTAAGCTTTTTCGTATATTTTTACTTAACTACATGCAAAAATATAAACATATTTTTTTTTCGCTTCAGGTTTAATCTGTAAACGATATTTCTTATTACTTTAAATAGTACATATATTTTTAAAGAATTTAAAACGAATTGTTAAAGGGGTGAAAGAATCAATTCATTATTACTTTTAAATATTATTTTAGAAGCCATTACTTCCGACTCATGGTACGCGTACACCTAATCCGTCATCGTCCGAACTATGCTCGGCCGTGTCGTCCGATCGAAACAAACGTATGTAAAGGAACGAGAGCGCGTACACTACTACAGACGCCATCGTACGATGACGGCTGTCTCTGACCGATCAACCGACGAATCCAAACATGTTGGGATTGGTCGGCCGTCTGCCGGCTACTTTTGACAGAACATCAACTGCTACTAACTTAGGGTTGGTATTGTCGCGAGTCTGCCGCCTACTTTCGGTGTATTATGACAGAATATTTACCGTATTTATTTCGTATTTCGCATAATTTATCAGTGTTCTTCATACTAATATGTGATTTTAACGCGATTATCAAGCCCTCAAAAAATATTTTTTAATTGTGGCGTTGTTTTTAGCTTAGTTTGTGAAGTTTTTCGGCGTAATAATCCATGACTAGCTTTAACAAAAATTAACACAGACGTTTATCGTACATATAGTGTAGTTTTCTGTGAAACTCTTGTTGATTTTTATTTGATAATGGATATCGAAAAATTCTAGGCTGCACAGTACTACTGACTGCTACTACTAACTTCAGGTTGTACTCGGTCAAAACCGGTCTGCCGACAACGGTTGCAGTGAACGCACATGAACGGCCGACACTTTACCTCAGAATAGGTCCGACACGAAGTCGGCCGATGAGTCGGTTTTGGTGTACGCGTACCGTCATACCTAGATATTTTATGCGTTTATCAGTGATTAAGACCTCCAGAGAGAAAATCTAGCAGAAATAGAATTTTCGCGGTCAATATTATGTAGCTATCTTTCTACTTGTTACCCACCTACTTTTTTCTACAAATATCAACCTTTTTACAAAATTCTTTTGTTAATTTGTAATAAATCATACAAAATATTTGACTACCAAAAATCACTGATACATTCGTGTAGTATCTATATTCAATTAAAAATAGTAATAGATACTTACTACAATCTATAACAAATACTTCGCCATACATGTGGGTGATACTCATCTAATAGATAAGACCCGTTGTCGGTCGGTAAATCTCTTTTTTTTTTTTTACCGAGTAGGTGAGGATACTGACGGTGTACTACGGATAAGTCTTTGGAAATATTGGCAGTAATCTCTCTATACGCTTTATATATTTTTTGATGGGATGATACTAAACTACAACTTGATTGGAAAATCATTAGATGAATGTGTCCGTTTCGAATTTCCGTGTTGGACGGAAGCGCGAGAGAGAAATTCGACAACTTACTTCAATTGAATCAGACGTAACTGTAATATCGTATATATCTGTGCTTAAACCTTCTTTTGACGAACAAAAACTGTTGTGAAAATTGTTTGCAACTTATGCAGCATTTTCTCCGTTACAACTAACGGACAATGCAATTCGCATACTTTTTCACAAACTGTGTGTGTTCGTAAAAATTGATTAAAAAACGAAATAATTTCTTAATTTGTGCATTTTCTAGTGCAGGTTTAAGTTGATTTTCTTGCGATTTTTTTTTATTATCTACTCTATTTTGAGCACATACTATTCTTGAATGTGTGGTAGAAAAACGTACGGTGCCATATTCTATCCTTCACATGTTAAAATGGCATAATTTATATAGGCAGTATCTTTGAACTATTCCCCTTAACAGGGATGAACGATATGAAGTCATAAAACGTTAAAAGAAGTCCCGCAACTTTTTCACGACCCTAAACGCGTGAGCGACGGTCTTTACTAAGTCATTTACCATCTAGCGCCCTTATAAAATTAAAACGCCCTCGTTTCTTCTTCTTTAAGGCTTTAAGGGATAACGTTTTTCCTCATCTTCCGAGGTAATTGAATATCTACTTTATTATGGAGCCTTTTTGTAAGGTATGAATGACGCGAAAGCATATTTTTTGATGCTCAAATTTTATTATTGAAATATTCAATATTTTAACGTGTTTTAGTTAAAATTTATACTCTTCGAAATAATTTTGCATTGCTTAACGTAAATTAATTCGGTGCAGATTTAACGTGTATTAATAAAATATGAGTAGTATTTTAGACAATGTGGTTAAAGAAAATACATGTTAATATGTGTAAAAAGTAAAAAATATATATTTTTTTATTTTCAATGTTGAATCAACGTCAGTCCAGTTCTGATCCATTTCACCAAATCAGAGATTACCTACATATGTCGTACGAAATAAAGGTTCGTTAACTTATGACATTGTTTTGACGGAAATATCTTCCCTAGCTTATTTTTTGCATTGATCGAAATATTGATTTAATAAGTTGAGTCTTAAATTTAAAATTATAAGAATAAGTATTTACGTGCTTTATTCTTTCTTGTGTTGCAGCATTGGAGCGGAAGATTTCCGTCCGGGCGAACAGGGACGAGCTGGTGCAGAAAGGTATCTTGCACCCCGAGAGCCCGATCTCGCCGATACCTGAACCAGGTAAGTCAATACAATCCAATATTATTCAATATTCTTCCATGGTACTTTTGAAATATAAAATCAACACATTTTTAGATGATACGGCATACAATTTGTAAGCAAAAGAATCTATACGACACAAATTAAATAATACAGTAAAAAGGGTTAAGCACGATGATTGTGTGATAGCAATATAGCTATCATCTATTTTTTCGTATGATAACATTGTTTCTACATTTAGTTTATTTTAATAGAGTTCTATGGACTAAATTTAAAGTTGATTTAAAAACACTGAAATCAAAGCCGATAATCATATCAACTCAAATAATAAAATACTCATTTGTATTAATTCCACTTCTATTTATTAAGATCAGGAGCGGTTTCGCTCATGACGAGCATTATAAACCGATAACTACAATTTTACAGTGTTATGTATACAAAGCAAAATTAAATTAATTTTAATAAACGGTCGTTATAGAAAGGTATTTTATTTTTTGAGTTTAATGTCGTTTCACCGTAGGGTTTTTAAAACACGCGATAAAATGGTTTTGATTTTTTATGATCACTATGAAACCGTTTGGGAAAGTACAATTGAAATTTCTTGAATAATATTAATATATTCCTATTAATATATATATATATATATATAATCGTGAACGACTTTAGTATCAGTCAAAAAAGCAAAGTTTTCTCAAATAACAACTAGCGCCACAGTACCGTCGAAGCTTTCGTTAAGTTAAGCGAGCTTTCACACCCTTGGGAAAATTGAGTTTTCTTCGTGCTTTTATTTTTGTCCTTTCCGGTTAAATCTAGATGGCAGTAAGCGTTAGAAAAATTTTCAAAATATATTTTTTCAATTAAACAGTTTTGTTGAATCTAAAAATATTTAAATCAAACCGTTTTACTAAATCTAAAAATATTTTAGGTTGTATGTAGTTGATTTTATTAAAAATTCTCTAAAAAGAAAACATTTGATTGAAAAAAAAATTCTAATTTTCACAAAATACGCTCTAATTAAGTTTTTTAAAAGTAAATAGAATTTTAATCTTTTTTTTTGATGAAATATAATTTAAAAAATCTACATGATTGTTAATATCGTGCAATTTGATATTGAAGTTTGAAATTATTTGCTAGAAGGAAAAATAGCTTTTTAAATTGGTCAAAAGAGGATCTCACGTTAATAATAATTTGTGCTTTTCTATTTTTCAAAGGTTAATCTAAGTCAACAAATTTGACTGTCGTGAACGAATCACGAAAATGGCAAGATTTACACTTGCGTGATATCGTCCACGATTTGGTAACGTGTGTTCCTTATGCACATTAGGCATAAGGAACACACGTCATCTAATCGTGGGCGATGGCGCCCCAGTGTAAAGCTTGCTAATCTTGTTGAAATATACAAATAATGTGTGACATAATTCTAGATTATGATACGAATAATCTACAAAAAAAAGTTGCATAGTTAAAATTTAAAAATAAAATATTTTTTGTAATAATTCCACATTTTTTATATAAAGAATAGGGCAAGTTTCCCACTCCATTTTCTTACAAGTAAAATATTATTTATGTATTTAATAAATACATAAATACAAATATGACCGGTTTCGCCCATGACGAGCATTATAGCAGATAAGAAAATAAAATTTTACAATGTTATTTATACAAAACAAAATGAAATAAAGGTGTTATGAACACTTGGTAATGAAAAGAATTTACAAATTACAGTACAAAATATGAATAAGTGAAAATAAATTGATTAAATGTTCCATACCTCTAAAATTTAATTACCAATATTTTAACAAAGTAATCTTTAATGATACATTAATAAAATTAATAACTAAATGCTGATTTAACTGATGCCAAACTGCTAATTGATTTAAATGCTGATCTTTTTAAATAAAAGTTGAAGTCCAAATGAATATTATCTTTTTATTTTAAATATAATGCCTTTCCACTAAGTATTGACAAAGAACACCCTAAAAGTTATCATATTACTATACTATCGATACCTATGCATGATATTTTAAGTCTCGATTTTTGACAAAAAACTGTACGTAATTTTCACATGTGTATATACACAACGGGTGGCGGTAAGATAATCGACAACCAACTTGTAATTGATCTTTAATTTTTAGCAAATTATATGAAAAAAGTAACAACTTTTCTTATCAACGATGGCAGGCTTATACATTTTAGTAGTCTTAATTTAGTTAATGGCTGGGAAAACTAAGTTGCGTTATGTTTTAGATACTCTGGATTTTTCCTCTGTCCTCGAAAGTAATGAAATTGCGTCGGACGCAGGTTGGAAATATCTGGCTATCACCCTAATTAGGAAAACAAAAAGCGTCCCTGCGGTACACTAAAGCACTTTTCTCTTGCAAATTGCTACAGAATAAGCTCCCACTAATTCCGTATCCAGCAGCAACACTTGATACGTATTCCCCAGCAGATAGATGTAGAATTATGGTCCTTTTTTTCAGTTAATTTAATTTTATAAACTAATCTATTGATTTTTGTTTCATTAAAAAATATTAATTATTATTATATTGCGGACACCGAACTATTTAAAAATTCTTGTATGAATTTTTTACAGATATTATTGATATTTTTCAATTGCAGCTACATCCATTAATAATCTTTGTAGTTAAAGTATTTCTTCGATTATTATATAGCATAAATAAAAATAAACATACCCCAGCGTTATTTAAAACCTCATTATTAAACGCACCACGAATTCAGGGGCACCATAAATGAAAAAAAGAAACATGCGTCTTATAATTGAGGAATTACGGTATTTAGCAAAGCATTTCCAGGACCAGTGCCATCTGTCAAAATATATCCTTATTATCAAAATTGTTGAAGATTTTATAAGAAACGTGTGTTTTTCTGTTCAGGAAAAGTGGATCTGGTAATTTTTGCCTCCAAGCTCTTCATATGTACTAAAAATTAAAATTCATTTAATATATACACATGTATGTATATTGTACTGATTCGTTAGTGATTCTGTGTACGTATTGATACGGATATCATTTGTTTAAGAGGCATTATTATACTGGCTATGTATTTAGATGGCTTAAATACAGATATTTCAATTATTAAATTTCTCAGACTTTTCATCATTCAACAAATTCTAACTAGGGCATCCAATCCCGGGCTTCAGACCCAATTTTCTGATCCCGAAATCCCGGGATTGGTACGTCTGCGATCCCGGGATTTCGGGATTGAGAAATTTTGAGCAAATCCCGAAAATTGACACGAAATTGGCAAATCGAGAATTTCAGATTCCTCGGTGAGCTAAAAAAATAAAACGAGGTTTTGTGATAATCTGGGGAAAAGTATGCCAAATCGAAGTTTTCAAATTCCTCGGTGAGCTAAAAAAAAAACGAGATTTGGAGATAATTCGGGGAAAAAGTCTAGCGAATTGAGGATTTAAAATACCTCGGTGAGCATACCGTGATTGAAAATGAATCAATCCCGATATCCCGGGATTGTAAAAAGCCTTCGGGATTGGAAACCCTAATTCTAACGTTTTGATCGTGATTTTTTAACCGTTAGTTATTGGTATTATTAATAAAGGATTACTTGACAATCAAATCAGACATGTGCGTATTTCTGATTTCAATTCATTCATTGGATCACGAATAGAGCCGTCGTATAGCCCAACACATTATTTCACAAGAGTACTTCCGAATGGAGTCTAATGACATCTCTACGATAAGCATTAGTATACGTCTGTTTAACAAGGTTTTTCTTTATACATTCTTGGCATTCGCAAATACCTTTGAATTCCTAGTACAGAAGAACTTGCTTTCAAATTAACTAGACGCGGAACACAAAGATATTGCTCGAGCGCACCTGATCCCAGTCGTTGTATTTTAGGCATAATCGTGTGTCCATATATATATTTAATAATTATTAAAGAAACATTCTGAATTTAAATATCTCATGTCGTTTTTAGATATCGGATATTGATTATATTACAAATACAGTGCATTTTTTTTAAATCGTGGTGGGGAATATTGTTTCGTGTCAAAAAGTGTGTAAAAAACACCGATTTTGTCTCAATAGTTAATATGCAAAAATAATTAATTTAATCCCTAATCAAATTTGGCATCGAAAGTAGTTTTTTTTTTATCCACGTTAGCTTTCAATGTGGAGCGTATGGCTCCTAATGGCGGTATGTTAAGCAGAAGTTTTTCTACGAAAAATGTTTGTTACTCTGTCGCTCAACCTATTTTTACCGAAGAGAGTAGAAAAGATAGGAATATAAGGTTAGGACAGGACTAGTGCTTAAATAATCGCTCTCGCGACTCAGTTATTTAAGGATCGGAAGAGTGGAAGAGATTTTTTAGACATTACAAACACCCCACGCGTTACAGGATCCGAGTCTTATTTCCTAATGATGACTTTGTGAATTATAAATTATTCCAATTTTTTTTTAATTTAAGATTTCGACTGAAGGTGCTTTGTGGAATTTCATTATTAAATTTGAATCGTTCAAATTATCTACATTCACACAAATTTTGCACTTGAACGCCTGAAGATGCCGAAAGGCGAAACCCGGGTCGTTAGTGACAAAATCTGTGTGAATGTACATAACTTGAACGATTCAAATTTATTCCAATTTTATTTTATTTTATTTTATTTAATGTTGCTAATCAAATATGAATGTAATTCGAGTGCATCATTGAAGGGATTTTTATCTTCAGTATGATACAAATAAAAAAGTTGGGCGAATAAAAAATATAGTAAAAGTTGCACAGTTAAAATTTTATCAAATTGTATAAAACTACACAATCGCGTTTTGCAATTCAATGTGTTTTTTAATTTATCAGAAAGAAACGCACTTTATTTATTAAAAATAATTAGCCTGTTGAGTGGATACTGCTGTATATTGTCAATTAAGGATAAATTAGTACAAATTACTACAATAATCCTATTAATTTCATTAAAGTGTTCTTGTCCTGGTCCCACTACTACTACTGTTTAAATTTCTATTTTTCACGACAGCACAACAGTTCACATCTTTGTGATTTTCTTTTTTTACAATATATATTGCAATGAAATTCCATTAAACGTAAATAAAAACATTAGATTTTGATCAGCCTTCGACATTTGGTCACCGCTAAGGTGGCATACTTGGCGTGGGATTCAAATGATTACGTAAACCTTCTGTTTAGCGTCTCGCGTCGCGACGCCGTTGAATCCCCTACAGAAAATGTGTCTAACTTTCGCACGTCGATATTCTTATAGTGTTCAATTTACAAATATAATGGTGAATGACGGGAAGCTGCGGCGGCCGCCGGTGGTTGGTGTGGGTTTTGAGATCGATTAGGGGGCCTAGTTTCGAACTAGCTGGTGTCATTTGAGACTAAATTTGCTAGATTATGAGCCTAAATTAATTATTCAATATACCATACATTAACTATGCAGATTCTAGATGACACTTATGAAGTATAATTTGTAATCTCATCCGTTTTTGTTACGTGGCTGTATTAATTTTCGACTTATTAATTATGAATACACATCTAGTGTTTTTAAGTGAAATACAATTGTAACAGACACTCAGTGCCGGCACGAGGTTATTTGGCGCCCTAGGCAACGGTTATTGGCGCGCCCCCTTTTTAACAAATCGTCCCATTTCTCTCTCTCGAAATAATGAAATAAAGAACAATTCGGAATCATTATACATATTTTTTTTACATATATTCATGTCCGCTCTCAATGTGGAGCATATGGCCTCCCTATGGAGGTATCTCAACAAACGCGAATTTTTGTTACTCAGTCGCTCAATCTCATCTTTTCGAATCATATAAAAAAAGATACATAATTACAACGAGGAAATACAAACATAAACATATAATAAAATGGAGTTCATAAAAAATAATTTGAATACTAAATTTATGCGCCCCCTAATGGTGGCCCCGGCCATGCAGACGAGGATAACGTGTATTGTTAATTTATCTACTGATGAAACACTGCTATTTATACACAATATATATTTAGGAAAAATATACTGAATCAATGTATGTAATATAAAATAACTTAGATTATTCCACGTATTATAATATCGTATATACGTGGAATAATCTAAGTTAATTTATATTTTATATTAAAATGAACTTCCACAAAGTTACCGCCGAATCCATCGCAGGAATCTATGTATATTTACAATAGTATTTTACACTTTGTATCCGTCGTCATCTGCTACGACGGCCGCTATATCATTCCGTGTCACATAATCGTTTAGTGCTTCAAAATAAATGATAGGACTTTTAGGAGGAATTACCTGAGTCTATTGAACAATGTTGAAAAAATCATTGGTATATTGTTGGGATGACGCTGTAAAGTAATTCACTTCTACATATTTCGTCTTCTCAGCCGCCAAGTCCACGCTTAGATCTATCAGTCTAGTAAAGAAGCTATATAAAACAATGACTTTGTGCGAATAATAAAAGCCGAAAATAAAACAGCTTCCACGAAATTGTCATGTCTAGACGATAAACTATGTAAAATAATTGGATTTTGTGAATACAAAAATACAATTAACGACAATTAAATTTAACAGAGCATAATAATTGAACGACAATACGAACAATTCGGCAGCCAATATTTTTTTTTATTTGCAGAGAATTAATGATACTTTATAACCGATTGATGGGCAATTTATATTTAATAGTTTTTTTAAGAACCGTAAATAAATCAATATATATATATAATCAGAAATAGCACAATCTTAAATATAACGCCTAGGTAGTCAAGGTCGGGTATTTATCGTCGCTGGATTCGGTTGTGGTGCTCATGGGGTCGAGTCCAAGTGCGGACAGTTTCATAGAATTATTTTTTTCAATCGATTTATAGATTTCTTTTACGAAGGCATGGATAACTGTAATGTCTGAAATCTCCTCCCACCATTCCTTTTCTAAAAACGAAGCGCAGCGAGAACAATAAGCCAATAATCACTAGTCCTCTGCTAGCAATATCTTTCTTTCACTACTCTCCTCGAAAACGAAACGTTGACCAACTGCTTGTTTATCGTTAATATTGTTTTAAACTTGATCTGAATTTGTCCTAGGTCGTGTCGCAAGAAACACTTTTGTGTTGATCGACATTCGACTGCCGCGAATAGGATAAGAATAAAATTGTTTGACTTTCACGCTCCGTTTGGCCAAGGTCTTGAGTTGTGCCGGTGCGTCTAGCATTCGAATAGAAATTCTACCAACTTCGCGACAACGTTATGGTTAATAACTGTTATAATTTTCCATTGAACGCTTTTTAGTGATCTGTGATTAAACTGCTTCGTGTCTTCTTGATTGGGTTTTTGAGGTAAATAAAAGTATTATGACATTACATTTTAAATAAACACGCTTTTTTCAAATAAAATTAAATATGTCTCAAATGCAAGTCTCCAATCAATCAGGAAAAAAATCGTAAGTGTTGGCCCGCTGCTTACTTAACCCTTCCCTTACTATGCAAAAAAAGCACAAGCTCCTGAGCTGTGTATCCGTTACACATCAGGCAAACGGGAGTGAATCAAGACAATTGTATAACACTACTACAGCAGTACTACAGATAATTGTCATGATTCACTTATGTTTGCCTGATGTGTAACGGATACACAGCTCAGGAGCTTGTGCTTTTTTTTTGCATAGTAAAGGAAGGATTAAATGCTGCTCAATAAAACAGGTTGCCTTTCTATAACATAGTTTATTAAAAACGTGCAATATCCTATAATAAATTAGCTAAAAATATTTCGAATATCTTATACTAATAGTTTGATTAGCAAGATTTCCATAACCGCTGTTGTCTGTCTGCTAGCGGCGTAATTTTGAACCAAAATAATGTAACGGAAAAGTTCATGCTTATATCATGTTTGTACCAGTAAATTAAGGTCGTTCTTTAAGGCGACCGTGTTCTTAATAAATCGTTGCAGAATAGGTTTAGTTATTTGTACATCGTATATAATCGAATCAGTGGCTTTATGAGGATTGTTTGTACTTCTATTGCGCAGAATTGTTTGGATATATTTCGTTTTTACAACGGCGCACGTTTTTAGTAGTAGTAGCACAACGAAAACACGTTGCATTGCTGCGATTGCTACTTTAAAATATGGCGATAGTTGCGTCTTAGCACATATGCATTCCTTTATTACGCTTCGTGCCAGTCCTCGCGTTTTTTATTCATGAGTCGTCCTCATCGACCGACTTCCTCGGATTTTCTTCGGACGCGCGTATATGCACTCGGCGTTCGGCTAGTTGTTTTTACATTTTCATCACGCCTCGTATGACCAACTCGGCGGACTGCAGATGACGCTTGCCGCGTTTTCGTGAAGCCAAATAAGCTTCCTCCGGACACAAGGATTGAACAATAACGAATTTGCGCATTCCTACGTGATTTGACTTAAACTGCTTTCGTTAGATCGAAATTAATTTGGCGGTTTGTAGCCTCTGCGTCACAAGTGGGGTTAAAGTGAAAAAATACCAATGAAAAGCTCAATACACAGATATTATTAAGTGTTGTTTTTTTTTAATTTATTAAAATGCAAAACATTATTTGTACTACATAATTCCAAAATTTGATGCAATGACCTGGACCGGCTTCGGTTACCGCGATTTTTTCTTTACCTAAAACTTCCCGTTTTTAAACTTGTTTATTTTTTAAATATATCTTTCCATTGTGGTTGTTAACGTGATTTATTTATTGATTGACGTCAAATATCTATGATTATTTTCAATACAATTTTCCTAGAACATCTTGCACTAGAATAGTATTTGATATACTGCACGTAATTGAAAGTGAATATGAAATTGAAAATGAATTGCATTGTTTTGTTATAAATATATTATATTCTTACTAAATTCCGTTCGATCAAAATAAGATTGTATGTTACCGGAAAAGTTATCGAGGGTGTTAACAATAATCTTGCTGCTTGATATATATATATATTTAAAAGAATCTTATTTCTTTAAAATTAATTAGTCGCTATTATAGTGTCGCTATTGCCGCCTATGTGGTCGAGTGGTCAACGTTGTTGGCTTCGGCTACGGAGGGCCCGGGTTCAAATCCCGGTACGGACAGTTTTATAAATTGATTTTTCAATCGATTTATGAATTTCTGTTCAAAGGCATGGATGTATGTGATGTCTTGAATTCCCCCCTCTCACCCATCCTATCCTATGAACGGGGTGTATCGAGAGCGATTAGCTTACCACTAATCCTGGCTTAGCCCTATCCTTCTATTCCTACTCTCTTTGGAAAAAGAGAGGTTGGGCAACTGAGTAACAAGCAGTTCTCGTAGAAACACTTCTGTTGAGATAAACTCCATTAGGAGTCCATATGCTCCACATTGGGAACGGACATGGTTAAAAAATAAAATAAAATATAGTGTTGTGGTTTCAGTCTCACTTTTGACTACACCGATGTTTTTTCAATGGAAGTAACCAAAACAATTCCCAGACCCTTTCTCACAGTCTCAAGGGTTCTCAAATTTGTACCCATCATTACTCACTATGGCTCTTCACCCTTCTTGTGGAGGAGCACTTGTAATAATTTACGTTCTTTAAAAAAAAATCGGACTCTGCGGGGCCCTCTTGGCCGCAAAAAAACGGTAAAAGTTGCCTGTCGCATTTCATAAGAAATCCATTGAATAGGCGTATTTTTTTCTGCAGTTGAATTTCGTATTATTAAGCTGTCTGTATTAGATGTATTAAAAATTCAATTACTAAATAAAATAAATTTGGGCATGACTGTCTTATATAGTATTAGCTGTTAACTTAAACTATTAAAACTATGCGAGTCGGGTCCGTAGCACAATATTCAACGTCGTTAGCTTCCTCGATGGATCTCACGGGTTCGAATCCCAGTACGGACAGCATTTTTTCAAATAATATCAATTAATATGTATATATTTCTGTTCCAAGACATATGTGTTTGTGATGTCACCCCACCCTTCCAATCCAGAAATAATACGGTATAGCGAGAGTCATTAGCTTACCACTGAAGTCCGTTAGCCCCATCTTTCTATCCCTTACTGTTTTGAAGTAACCAACAGATCTCGTAGAAAAACTTCTGTTTTTCCCCACATTAGGAGCGGGACATGGGGTAATAATATAACATTAAAACAATGTGAGTCCTTGTTGTGTTGCGCAACACACCGCATAAAGAACGCGTTGGAACGTAAACCATGATGGCGCGAACGCGGCTTTTATTTATAAAAATTAACAGAAAGCGCAATCATAACTAGGTTTAAATACAAATTATTCATTTTTTAAAATACGTTGCTTATCACTGTATTCTATTAATTACAAATGATCGGACGATTGACTATCAAATATATATTTTTTAAACCCGCGTTCTGAAAACTAATCAACTCGAAACACAACAATGCACACAGTGCGCAGCGTTATTCGACGTTATTCTGTCCAGTTACAGAAAGTCTTTTCTCGACAATTTTATTTAAAATCCTAGTTGAATGATTATCTTACTCACCCTCCTGAACTAGTAGTGCTGTTTCTGACGACGTGGGTTAACGGACGTCAAGTCACCGTATATAAATTAGTAATGTAATTTTTGTTGAAATGACTTACCTTGACAAAAAACGTTGCAGATTGAATATTTTCAATATTTAAATAGAACGATTGTTTGCATTTAATTAAGGACACGCGATCGCAACGATTAACTCAACCGGATAATTTATTAATTCTGTTTTGATTATACAACTTTTGTTACTTGTTATTGTTCGATGTTTTATTAACGATATGGTAGCATTATTCGAGTAAGGATCGTTATTCCAGTAAAACCGGGATTTCGGTTTGTAACCTGTTTTCTTTTGTATCGAAATACCGGAATTGAACATAAAACAATTAAGAATATATTCAAATAAGATTGATTAGTTTTGTCATTGATTGGATATACCTAATCTTAATATAAAATTTAAAATAACTGATTATTCCACGTATTGTGTTACTAACTGTGACACGTGTTTCGCCTCTTTCAGAGGCATCTTCAGACTTACTATCGCAACGTTTGCTTAAGTTATGAAGCAAGATTGATTCTAACATTTTTAAATTATGAGATTACAAAATGAAGTTTGGGTTTTTTTTCTCTTTATTTTTCCTTTTAAGGGAAGCAAGGAGGGGGTGATAGAATCGAAATAAAGCAAACAAATAATGATACTAATGAGCTGCAATCAATCAGATTGGGATTTTTTCCTTTTAAGGGAAGCAAGGAGAGGGTTATAGAATCGAAACAAAGCAAACAAATATAATCACACTACTAATGACGTTAAACATTACAAACTATTAAACTGATGAGCTTCAATCAATCAGATAGGTTGGTGATTACTCTAATAATTGGAAACAATGTTAGTAATGGCGAACAACCTGTCCTATTAAGAATATTATTTAATAATATTTCTTTTTTGTTAAGAGTTTTATTTATTTCTGAAAATTCTAAACAATTCATTTTTAAACCCTTTTTATTTACTCGGTGGAGTATTTCTAAATTACTAATCTGATTAAAATTATGATCATTTTCTATTAAATGATTGGCAAACTCAGAAAAATTGTTACTTTTTAGACATCTATCACCCCCTCTTTGCTTCCCTTAAAAGGAAAAAAAAGAGAAAAAAAACCCAAACTCCATTTTATTATTTCATAATTTAAAAATGTAAGAATCAATCTTGCTTCATTACTTAAGAAAACTTTGCGATAGTAAGTCTAAAGATGCCTCTGAAAGAGGCGAAACACATGTCACAGTTAGTAACACAATACGTGGAATAATCAAAGTTATTTTAAATTTTCTATCAAAATGAACTTCCACAAAGTTACCGCCGAAACCGTCGAAAGTATGCCTCATCTTATTTCGATACCAATAGACAATAAATCTAATTAAAAAATCAACTGCAATCAGCAGCAATTGGGCCGGAAGTTTAGCTGCTTTTTTACACATCGCTACCCTAAAAAAAACTAGCTTCGAGATAATCGAAGTTTAAGGTTTGTATTGTACTTTTTAAATAGCGAATTATTGTTTTATTTAGCTGCTTATACAGCTTAGGATCAAAGATAATAGTATTTTTTTTTGTATACTATTATCTGTAAATAGTTATTTTACTAATCTCGCTGATACTTTGAAGTTAACAGTGCCAATATCAATAATTGTAAATGTAAGATTTTTCTTTTAAATTAGTCATTTTATTATTAATTGAAAATATTTCAGTGTTTCATTATTTAGGTTTACCTTTCAGCAATCGATTGGCATACATATCTATACTGTTGTAATACCCGTTTCGAAATTAAGTTATACCGATATAAACCCATTCGTCCCGTATTGAAATCCCTAATTCTGAGAAATTCAGAGACAAAGTACTCTCGTATATCACGTAGCCGGAGGATGCGTAATAGGTTTCATATACTTTTTCGGATTTTATGTAGGCATTGTTTACTTCTGGCCTTGAATGATGGCACGTTTCATGCCGACCCATTTTTCTAAAACGCCACAAGGGAAAAATATTATTCTTATCATGCGTTGTATGAAAAAAATGGTCGGGCCCTTTTACTGTCACTTTTCCGGACCCTTTTAACTTTTCATAGCTACTTACTCACAATGACCACCGTATTATGTCAACTATAAAACTGCTTATCGTGCTTCATATTGAATATTAATCGAGTTTGGAGCTGAATATCGATATCTATATTTAACATATTGACGAGACTATGTACGGTAAAATTAAAAGCTGCCAGAAAACGAGACGTAATTGATATTCATAGTTTTTTTTTATTATAATTAATATTATGAACTATTTATTAATTGATTTGGCATTTACTTGGTAGAACTCCATTATAACAGGTTAAAAATATCAAAGTATTTTAGTTCTACAGTTTTTAATATTTTTTATGCGTTGATAGCTATTTCGGCTTTCGCCATCGTCATAACTATGGATGGATGGAACTGACGATGGCGAAAGCCGAAATAGCTATCAACACATAAAAATTATTAAAAACCGTAGAACTAAAATACTTTGATATTTTTAACCTGTTATTATGAACTATAAAATTCCTGTATATATCCTTGTCGGGTCAGATGGCGCAGCAGTTAGCGTGTTGGACTTCCGTGCCGGACTTCACAGGTTCGAGTCCCAGTACGAACAGCATTTTTTCGATCGATTTCTGTTCGAAGGCATGGTGTTTCTGACGTCTTAAAACTCCCTCCCACCCTTTCGGATCCTTTAATAATTGAGTGTAGCGAGAGATATTAGTTAACCACTAGTCCTGTCTTAGCTTTATGCTTCTATTCCTATTATTCTCTTTGAATAAGAGAGGTTGAGCGCCTGAGTAACAGACAGTTCTCGTAGACAAAAATCTGTTGAGATACCTCCATTAGGAAGCCATATGCTCCACATTGGGAGCGGAAAAATATATAAGCATCATATTTTTAACGATTGCTCATTGTAAGTTATTTCTTGACATTTGTTTGCAGTTTGTTGTATATTATGTAGTTCTGATTTCCACTTTAAAATGTTGGGTTGTTTATAATTTCCACGGCTTAAAATATATTTTAATCAATGTATGCACTTGAATCATTTGTTTTTAGTGAGTTTTCATATAATTATATCGTTTAGTAAAACAGTTAATTTAATCCGACGACGTTTGGCTTAAATGTTTTTTGAGACGACAGTGGTCTTGACTATGACTTTTTTTTAAAAATATCAATGCATATAGAAAATTTAAATTAACTTTGATTATTCCACGTATTGTGTTACTAACTGTGACACGTGTTTCGCCTCTTTCAGAGGCATCTTCAGACTTACTATCGCAAAGTTTGCTTAAGTAATGAAGCAAGATTGATTCTAACATTTTAAAATTATGAAATTAAGTTTTGGGTTTTTTCCTTTTAAGAGGAGCAAGGAGGGGGGTGTAGAATCGAAATAAAGCAAACAAATACAGATACTAATGAGTTGCAATCAATCAGAGTGGAATAATCAAAGTTAATTTAAATTTTCTATTAAAATGAACTTCCACAAAGTTACCGCCGAAACCATCGAAAGTATATCAATGCATATTTTTTTTACAATGGCCACATAAATAACTATAAGTTGGGAATAAATGTCGAAGAAAAAGTATCTACATATTGTAGGCAGAAAATTAAAAGAGTAAAACATGTGAATGCATTTGAATTTAACTAAAAGATTTAATATCCGACTTGGTGTTTTTTCCCATAACCATATAAAAATAGATAAATCTTTGTTCTGATTTAATAATAATAATTCAAGCATTGTATTACACACAATACGCAGTTTATGTTAATAATGCATTCATAAATCCTGATTACACGTTACGTTATTTTTTCAATATTATATTTCTAAATTATTCTAATTCTATTTGTTAGTCAAAGTATAATGTTTCGGTTGTGTTAGCAGCCCAGATGATATGATAAATAATGCGAAACAAGTGTGAAAGAGAAATAAATTTAGATATTTTTTGGGCGTACTTCTAAATCCCCGTAGGCTGCTCTCAGACTACAATCATTCTCGCGGAATAACAAGACAACACACCCCACATACAAAAACCGAATCGAGTTTTCAGACATTCGATTCGAAAAGGCTAGAGCCATTCTTTCTCCTGCAGACGTCGGGTGCAGCGTTGTTCATAAATACTTGAAACTAGAGATTGCGACAACGGTTATACCGCATCTAAAATTTTGACTATTTTTTTAATAATAAAATAACTGTCATGAAAATTAAAAATACATATAATGGAAAGTAGCTTAATAGCTAGGTGTCTTTGACATCGTAGATCGATATTGTCTTTAAATGCAGGGTTATTGACGTACAGACCCTTTATCACACAATATGGATTGTTTTTAAACTTTGCGGCAATCTTATTTGGACGTATTTGATCTCTCTCCTATGTTTTTGTAATACCGGTATTGATTCTATGCAATGCTAGTATATATTTAATATGAACAATCGAAATACCAAAGTTGATATATTTGTCCGGAACTGCGAATCAATATTTCTATGATAATCAATATTGTGCATTTTCATTGGCAACTGTTATTTTAGATGAATACAATTAAAGCAGTGGTTTTTTAACGTTTTTGTTCTTAATGGAAAGCAATGTCATATCCCGAATATAATGCGATCTTTCTATACGGAGGAAAAAATATCCGTCTTTACACACATCTGCTTTCAATTGCGTTTGAATACAGTGTATGTTTAAAAACGAGAGGAAATGTGTGTAAACGAAGCATGTTGAGAGTTTTTTTGTAAATAAGGCGTATGCAACCACTTCAATAGCATGACAAAATAAAATACATGATAAAAAAAAAATGTTCGAGCATCTATCTCTATTGACTGTTATTTTTAATTTAACATCGTATTATTCTTTAATACCTTAATTGATCGGAGGGTCGGTCAATTCATTCTTTTTTACATGCTTTGCTTTTTATTTTTTTATGATTGCGACATGATTGCAGAAAACATAATACATCCATATTTAAATAATACAGCACTTTAACCAAACGCACCAGACAGGTATTTCTATAAAAAAATGTCATCATGAGAAATAACTATCCACGATTGCTTTTCATAAAAAAATGTTTTAGTAAAAAAACATCACGCTGTATTCGGGCTAGTAGGGTACTGAATTTTAAATTGTTCGAAAAACTTAATTTGATATTGACCTTGCCGGTGCTTAAACCCAGACACATTTGATCGTAAGGTTAAAACCTTTTCTCCCTGAATAATATTGTGGTGACAACGATATGACATTGTGAGTAATGTGTTTACTGTAAACACGGTTGCTTACGCCTATATGTCTTCACTTTACAAGTAATCTGTCTCGTAGGCTTGCATTCATGTAAGCTGTTCTTATAATGATGCGGTGTTAATCTTTAACTAACATTTGTAGCTTTTACTTCGACTCTACTGAATAAATGCTGCTCAATTATTTTCACACTGCTGTAGCAGTATTAATTATATTCCAGTTCTGGGAAATTGGACAGGTTACTGTTGAATTTCAATCGAATATAAAGGACATACGTCCATAGTATTTCAATCAAAATGTAGGTGAAATATAAACATGGCATACGCTACAACAAATTGCAGCGGTATGCTAAAATATATTGATTTTAAAATGAGACGAAAATACCATATTGTAAAAATAAGTATACCCTTGAATGAAGGGGGATTCTATGTTATATTGTTTGGAAATGACAGACTGAATTAAATTTTATCAATACTATTTTTTGATTGAATAGGCTTTTGATTATAAATAAGTTGAGCATAGAAATCTTCGTTCATAAACATTTCTTAGAAATAATTGATGCCATATCATTTATACGTGTTATCTGCCAATAATAATTTGTGGTGCCTTTTTATTTGATTAGATGTTTGATGATATAAGAATATTCCGATACATATTTCTGTATTACAAAATTGTCTAGTATATGTTATTTTAATTAGCTAACATTGAAACCTTGATTCACATCTGTTTTAAGAATCTACGTAGGTTTACTATATTATCGTACATTTTTTTTATTCATTTCAATTGTTTGAATATTAATAATCTGGCATGTCTGCCTGGAATATATAATTAATCATTTATCAACGAGGAGAGGACCGAATGCCAAATAATGTGCTCAGAAATCAAATAGCGTCAAAATATGATATAAGTTGAGATATCCCTTTGGCCTAGAAATACCTTAATCACATTGTGGGAAGTGTCTACTGTTGACAGCTTTAATTATCCTCTGTTTCTAGATCTATGTTACTTTAGTGGTTTTGCAGTTCCTATTGTGATATTATCAGGTGTTTCAAGAAATGTATGTGAGATTGGAGTTGTACGGTGCTCGCCAATATAATGAAATGTCGCTCACAATATTCAAAGTAAACGTTGATCGATTTTGTTGGTTGTTACCATATATTGCAGAATTTTTTCTTTGTTATATCCGAATTAAAATAAAGGATTCATGTAATTGAAGCGGAGAAACTGAGCTAAAATTATTATTTGATTTTTTGTTTGTGATATTTTAATAATCGCATGTTTCTATTGTTTAGGTGAAGAAGATGAGACTGAATCGGTGGGCATGGCCCCCACAGGCGGAGGGGTGGGCGGTGTGGTCAGTGGGGTGGGTGGTGTGAGCGCCATGGCTCCAGCACAGGCGCAGTTCGCCCTACAGCAGCAGCTGCACCAGCATCTGCAGTACCAACAAATGGTCTACGCAGCCAACAATGCCCAGAACAACAACGTTATAGGTGAGTAATGATTTTTTACCGTGAAGTAAAATTTTCTGCTTATTTTCTGTATTGCTGAATTTTATGCAGCCTTGAAAAAATATGATACAGCGTTATTATGTATACGTTTCATTGAATGAAGACGAAGCGTTTAAAAACTTCGACCCCGACTCCGACTCAGGATAAAACCCCCGACTAAACGACTCCCGACTCCGACTACACAGCCCTTCTTTGAAGGTGTGCACGTGTGCGGAAAGAAATTATATATATATATATATATCGACTGTAGAAAGAAAAAAGGACGTATACCTACAGTTTTTTCAAAACAGCCTTTTTTTTGATAATCACAATGTATCAAACTTGATACACGTTCAATCAAAAGGGTGTAAGCTGCAAATGCCGAATTAGTATCTAAAATGAGCTTGTGAAACTTGAAACCAAGAAAAAAGACTGAAAAAAAGGTTTTTCCTAGACAATTTCTTCAATTAATATTAGAATATGTCAATTAATTTGCATACGACCCAATATCATCAACACACGTTTTTTGTGCCTCCTGTAAAATTTGCTATGTGTGGGTTACGTCCTTTTTCCTTTCCACAGTCGATATAAATATAAAAGACACTTTGTTATCATTCTACACTACTTCTCATTTCATATCTCTCGTTCAGCGTCTTTATCTTTTATAAAATGCACATGTAAATATTTTCGGTATATTGAAAAAAATAAAACACTTTCTGTACTTATTCCATATTATTTATTACTGTCAGGATCTATTTCGTTCATCGCGAGCGTTATCAACTGATAATCAGTAATAAATAATTTGGAATTGGTATGAAAAGTGTTTTTTTTAATCAAAATATTTTCGGTACTATCATATGATAAACATTCACTACTACTGATTCCAATTGACTAATACATACGTAGAGTAGTTTGTTTCTTCGTGTGCGCGTGAGGAAAATTCCTTTTCGTTTGAATATATTTTTCTGTTTGGCATTTGGTATATCTTGTATCACATTAGTAATGTTACACAGACCCATTTTCATATCTAAATGGCAATGCCAATCTCGTGCGAATAATTTATGCATACAATATTCAAATGGCAGTGTGTCGTACGTATCGCCCACAGAATTCGCAAGACATTTTCCATTATGGAAACATTAAAACGTAATAAAAATTCCAGACAGTTTTTCTAACGCGGCCATATGTTTATCGTCGACGGTAGCGGAGCATACCGAAACATTATTACGTTGTAATATATGTACATTGTAATTTGTTATTTTGTACAGTAGTGATTCCCAAAGGGGGTGCTACAGATGTGCTATAACGTGGGGGAAACTTGCAAAATACTGTATATGAAATAAAGCGAATTTAATAAATTTAACTGCTGAAGATGAGTAAGTAACGATTTATATTTTTAAGACGAGATCCTAATGGTAATAAATCGGCGAGCTTTTTTTGCTATGATTCAGACCGATTTCGTATCTTTGCTGCTTTGAATTCTGATCGCAATTTCAGAACAAGGGTTGCGTATATGTATAATAATGCACTTACTATCTTTATCTCGTTATCTCTTACACACACAATAGTATCCTGCTTTTCTCCGTCAGCTTTTTAACGTTTGGTATTATTATATAATTTGTCTATTCAATTAAAATATCTGGTTTTCGATCTGATGCAATTTGTCAAGCGATGCTAATAAATTCAGGACCAAAATGATAAATCTTTTCGCGTACGTTTTACCATTGTAAACCTTTACCAAGTGACACAGCTTTATGTATTGCACGCCAGTAAATTGTACAGTCTTCTCATGATTTTTTTTTCAATATATTCTTTCCGGAATGTAATGATGTATAGAGCGGCGAATTTATTTGTTGTCAGATTAAATAAGTGGCGCATTAATAAAACACTTTATTATATTAAGTGTGCTACGAAGGTTAAATTTTGTCACCTTTCTCTGTTTTCACCCCCGCCATAGGTTTGGTTCATTAACTAATGAAAATCCACTATGCCGTATTATTTATTTTTAACGCCTTTTCACATTGCAGCTGTCTTTCAAGGACATTGAAAAAATGCAAATATGAGAATATATAAATCGATCGTAACCTAGTTATATATATATATATTCAATTATTTGTTTTAGGACGTTCTTTATAGCTTTTTTTGCGTGTCCATGTAAACCAATTTAAACGTTCAAAATTTGTTAAAATGTTATTTATTCTAAATCTATAATACATTTTTGGGTGAAAGACTTTGTCGCGATATTGAACTTACGTGAAATCATAAATTTTAAGACGAATGCATACGTTTTACACGTCTCGACTTATATCTTTATCAATCTCACATATAGTTTTGTTTATATTTTGGTAGTATATCGAAATATTACTTGTTTTTTTTAAAATTTAATATGGAAAAAAAAACTATTTAACTAATTACATTTTTAAAAAGAGTTAGGTATACTTCTCGGTTAGCTGCATAAATTGTCACTTTTATTTTGTATTCTAGGCGCTCGCTCTGAATGCAATTTCCTTAACCCTGCTCCGATGACGTGACGTCACTGCACTGATGCTGTCTATGCAAAGTTCGCAGTTATTTGTCTTGCTCCTGCCTGTCTGCACAAAACGCTGTGTATACATAAATATGAATAAGAAAATTGTGTGAAGAATACGAAGCATTGCATTATACACTGTTTCAATAAATTAATTTATTATAGTTTTACTATGTGACCGAAATATTACATCACAGAGGAATTATTTTAATCTTACTTATATAATGTAATTCAAATGTTTGTCGTATTGTTACTACTCATTCTTAATTTTGTTAGTTCATTTTTTATGATTTCTTAAAATATTTGACTGCCGACATAATCGATTTTCTGATGTCCTAATTTGATCGGTGTGGTACCGATCTCTTCGTATTCTTCTGCTGACTCCTCCAGTCGTGAGTATTTAGTCTTCTTGCATCGTATGGTCGAAGATTTGAAGAGTTCGTCTTTTCAATCTCACGTTTAATGGTCTGATTAAAATGTATATCATTATAATTAGAAATACATTTTTTTTTTATTAAATTCTTATTTCACAACGACGAGGAATATTTTTTAAGTAAAATCTTTACTGATTTTTCGGAACTGATGTCTTAAACACATAATGTAATATAACTTAGATTATTCCACGTATTGTGGTATCTTTCAGAGGTATCATCAGACGATCTTACTTTCACAAATGCTTGTTTATATTAAAATAAACTTCCACAAAATTACCGCCGAATCCATCGACAGTATAAACACATAATGTTTAACAAGTTAAATGAAATAAATGTACGAAAAGGTACTTAAATATTTTGCACATTTAATTTCAATAACCTGTTGTGGTGAATACATCATTTTGATATAATGAATGTAATGAAGGAAGTAGGGTAACTACAATGTGAATACAATATTACGAGGTTGAAAGTTTTTCTGTCCCTTAGAAGTTTTAGAAAGAATAATGAAATGCATTGTTTGGTTACGATTTTGTAGTTTCTGATATATCAAATCAGGTTGCCCGGCAATGTTAGGGCTACCGCAGAGCTTGCAATCTGCACAGTTAACAACAAACGCTTCTCCAAGTCACCACGCGAAAGAGATGACTTTACTGACTTAATAAAATTTTGTCTTTATTACCATATTTATTTAGTATTTATTACCGAAAATTATATACTTCCACATGACGGTATTGATCCGTCTGACTTTTGAGTTTTAGTTCAAGCACTGATAACTTGTTGTCCGCTACACCTTGCTATTCACTAAAAAGGTTGAAAAACTGTATCAAAAGCTTATTTTTTTGTCAATATGTATTGCCTCGTAATCAACTTCAGATTTTCTTGGCACACATCCTTCGTTGACTTTCACTTCGATTAATAGTGATATTGATTGGAATAGCATTTTGTCTTCTTAGTTTAAGTGTTTTTTTTACGTAGTTATTAGAAATAAAAATTGACTTGCTTGTTCTATATAAATATATAGAACATAAATTACAATGATCGATCGCTCTGAGTGTGCGCAATCCTTCTCGTAAGGAAGTGGCCGTAGCCACCTTGTTTTCACGATGAAAATATTATTGCTCGGAGTTGTAACATGACAGTGTTGACATTCTCGAATGGAAGAATTCATAAAATCATTTTGTAAAGACCTTTTGTTGGTTGGCGTTACGAATGGACGCCGTCACCTGATGTGGGGCACTCTTAAAAATAGAGCATTGAATTGCGCGGCAGAAACTAATTCCTGTCACACGCTGATCTCTTTGACATTGTCATTTTTTTTTTCATTCAGCGAGGCAAATTGGTGACAGTGCAGGCGATTTGTCACTATCTTAATAAGACTGTCTTGTTAACAATTACCGATCGCCTGCACATGCATTTTTATGTGAAACATCTTAAACAGTAATTGTTGTTCATTGTTTATTCACATTTTAGATTATTAAAATATTCGTAATAATTGACTTTGTTGCCGTTTGATGCGTCCGTCAATTTGGAAAAATAATCCACATTCTAATAAAAGTTAAAATTTAGATTCAACTATCTTCTTTTTAACATAGCTTTTTTTAATCGCAGCGAAGTTTAAAACAAATTTTGAATCGACTTTGTATGTTTATTACGACTATCACACAGATGCAAATTCAATGATTAATTAATTTGAATCAAATTAAAAGATCAACTGACAAATGAGTATAACACGTATGCGTAAGACGTAAGCTCGACTGACAAAATAAATATGTTACTTTATCGTATTCACACATGTTTTTTTAACGGATCAAAATACATTTCGGACGATTTTTTTTACCAATATAAAACTATAATTGATTAAAATAACGATACTAACATTCAAGTGACCATAGATACATATTTCGCTCCACCGAGCAGTTGATGTCTACGATTTTATGTTGGAAATAAATGACCACATAGTATCTGCATTATATAAGTTCTACAGCACCGTTTCTCTCCCACGGCACATTACAATTTTCACCTGCTTTTCGCGGCGTACAAGTTAAACATATATTATTTGATGGGATACGAAATCTATCACAGACATAATTGAATTACGTTTTTCAGTTTTTTAATAGATATTTAAGGATAATTGTACGTGTGCTGGTATTATTATTATTCAATCGAGTAATGAATGAGTCGCCTTATACCTAGCGTCGCCTCACGGCCAGCGGTTAAGTAGCACTGGTATCATTAATTAAAAAACGTGATTTGATCAATTGGAAGTGGTAACTACTTAACATTCAACGATCCAAGTTATTTAAAATAATATATTCATATGAGATAATATAATTGTGTTTCTTTATTCGTGTAAAATACATTACAAAATTGTTCAGTAATTTGAATCTTAACATTAATAGCCGATAAGGTCTGTCTGTAAGGACGTCCGCAGTAAGGTACAGACCAATGATTTCGATTTATTCTGAACAGCACATTTTTGAAATGTTGTTCTATCCAATGGGAGCGGCTTATTTTAAACCGGGCGTGAATGTTCTGATATCGCCACGTTTGAAAATTTGATATTTCTTGGTGTAGAGCTAAAGTATTGTATCACCATACATCATAATATTCGAATAATCAAAGACTTTAATTCGACTATTGCAAACTATGATTATAGGGCTATCGAAATGAATCGTCTGATCGTGTGAGTCGATGTGAGACTAATATTTTTTGGAGCGGATTTGATCAATTGAATCATAATGATGAATCTTTTCACGTCTGACCTTGAAAATCTGTTAGAATTCTTTAATACATTAAGAATATTCAAATTATGATATGGATATATGATAGAATAATATTTTGCTTTTTTCATACACTTGGACAAAATGTGCAACTGATTTTTTATTGAAAAATTGGATTTGATCTTTTGATTTTTATTGGAAATAATTGTTAAATAATTTAAAATCCGAAAAATAATTGTTGGCAAACTTAAACATTATTCCAAAAATTAAGTAATTTACAAAATTTCTGCTACTACGAAAGATGATTGTTAGCAAACTTTAACATTATTCCAAAAATTAAATAATTTACGAAATTTCTGCTACTACGAAAAATGGTTGTTAGCAAACTTAATCATTATTCCAACAATTAAATAATTTACGTAATTTCTGCTACTACGAAAAATGGTTGTTAGCAAACATAAACTTTATTCCAAAAATTCAATAATTTACGAAATTTCTGCTACTACGAAAAATGGTTGTTAGCAAACTTAAACATTATTCCAAAAAATCAATAATTTACGAAATTTCTGCTACTACGAAAAATGGTTGTTAGCAAACTTAAACATTATTCTAAAAAATCAATAATTTACGAAATTTCTGCTTCTACGAAAAATGGTTGTTAGCAAACTTAAACATTATTCCAAAAATTCAATAATTTCAATAATTTACGAAATTTCTGCTACTACGAAAAATGGTTGTTAGCAAACTTAAACATTATTCTAAAAAATCAATAATTTACGAAATTTCTGCTTCTACGAAAAATGGTTGTTAGCAAACTTAAACATTATTCCAAAAATTAAGTAATTTAGGAAATTTCTGCTACTACGAAAAATGGTTGTTAGCAAATTTAAACATTATTCCAAAAATTCAATAATTTACGAAATTTCTGCTTCTACGAAAAATGGTTGTTAGCAAACTTAAACATTATTCCAAAAATTAAGTAATTTAGGAAATTTCTGCTACTACGAAAAATGGTTGTTAGCAAATTTAAACATTATTCCAAAAATTCAATAATTTACGAAATTTCTGCTTCTACGAAAAATGGTTGTTAGCAAACTTAAACATTATTCCAAAAATTAAGTAATTTAGGAAATTTCTGCTACTACGAAAAATGGTTGTTAGCAAATTTAAACATTATTCCAAAAATTCAATAATTTACGAAATTTCTGCTACTACGAAAAATGGTTGTTAGCAAACTTGAACATTATTCCAAAAATTCAATAATTTACGAAATTTCTGCTACTACGAAAAATGGTTGTTAGCAAACTTAAACTTTATTCCAAAAATTGAATAATTTACTAAATTTCTGCTACTACGAAAAATGGTTGTTAGCAAACTTAAACTTTATTCCAAAAATTGAATAATTTACTAAATTTCTGTTACTACGAAAAATGGTTGTTAGCAAACTTCAACATTATTCCAAAAATTAAATAATTTACGAAATTTCTGCTCCTACGAAAAATGGTTGTTAGCAAACTTGGACATTATTCCAAATATTAAATAATTTACGAAATTTCTGCTCCTACGAAAAATGGTTGTTAGCAAACTTAAACATTATTCTAAAAATTAAATATTTTACGAAATTTCTGCTACTACGAAAAATGGTTGTTAGCAAACTTAAACATTATTCCAAATATTAAATAATTTACGAAATTTCGGCTACTACGAAAATTGGTTGTTAGCAAATTTAAACATTATTCCAAATATTAAATAATTTACGAAATTTCTGCTCCAACGAAAAATGGTTGTTAGCAAACTTGAACATTATTCCAAAAATTCAATAATTTACGAAATTTCTGCTACTACGAAAAATGGTTGTTAGCAAACTTAAACTTTATTCCAAAAATTGAATAATTTACTAAATTTCTGTTACTACGAAAAATGGTTGTTAGCAAACTTCAACATTATTCCAAAAATTAAATAATTTACGAAATTTCTGCTCCTACGAAAAATGGTTGTTAGCAAACTTGGACATTATTCCAAATATTAAATAATTTACGAAATTTCTGCTCCTACGAAAAATGGTTGTTAGCAAACTTAAACATTATTCTAAAAATTAAATATTTTACGAAATTTCTGCTACTACGAAAAATGGTTGTTAGCAAACTTAAACATTATTCCAAATATTAAATAATTTACGAAATTTCGGCTACTACGAAAATTGGTTGTTAGCAAACTTTAACTTTATTCCAAAAATTAAATATTTCACGAAATTTATGCTACTGCGAAAAATGGTTGTTAGCAAACTTGAACATTATTCCAAATATTAAATAATTTACGAAATTTCTGCTACTACGAAAAATGGTTGTTAGCAAACTTAAACTTTATTCCAAAAATTCAATAATTTACGAAATTTCGGCTACTACGAAAATTGGTTGTTAGCAAACTTTAACTTTATTCCAAAAATTAAATATTTCACGAAATTTATGCTACTGCGAAAAATGGTTGTTAGCAAACTTGAACATTATTCCAAATATTAAATAATTTACGAAATTTCTGCTACTACGAAAAATGGTTGTTAGCAAACTTAAACTTTATTCCAAAAAATCAATATTTTACGAAATTTATGCTACTACGAAAAATGGTTGTTAGCAAACTTGAACATTATTCCAAATATTAAATCATTTACGAAATTTCGGCTACTACGAAAAATGGTTGTTATCAAACTTTTTTTTTCCAAAAATTCAATAATTCACGAAATTTCTGCTACTACGAAAAATAGTTGTCAGCAAACTTGAACATTATTCTAAAAATTAAGTAATTTACGAAGTTTCTGCTAATACGAAAAATTGTTGTTAGCAAACTTAAACATTATTCCAAATATTAAATAATTTACGAAATATCTGCTAACTATAAAAATAAAATATATTAAAATAAAATATAATTAAATTAAATTAAATTCAATAAAATAAAATAAAATAAAATAAAATAAAATAAAATAAAATAAAATAAAATAAAATAAAATAAAATAAAATAAAATAAAATAAAATAAAATAAAATAAAATAAAATAAAATGAAATGAAATGAAATAAAATAAAATACCATAAAATAAAATAACATAAAATTAAATTAAATTAAATACTATGCTACAAAAATCTCACGTTGCTGGGCAACGGGCTTACAGCTAGTACTGTATAACTTGTCCTGCAGATAATTACGGCGAAATTAATTATTATATATTATGTTTGATTTCAAATAGTCGTGTTCATCATTTGAGTGAATGTATTTTGAATTCATCACTGGAATTGCAATTCATTTTGGAGAAATCGCCTGCTACGCCTGACAAAAGCTACTATCATTAACGTCTGCCGACTATAGATGTCGCCCTAGGTCCCCAACGACTCAACTTCTTCTAGTACATTTACCATACCATTATAAGCTGCTCAATGTTTGCGTCTACATATTATCTAATAGCTTTGAGAGAAGATCCCATTATTATGTATGAATATTGGTTGAATTGGCATATTTTATAAGATAAAAAATAACAATGTATTTTATTTAGTTCTATATAATTTACTAAATATTGTTGTACGCTTAGGTGATTTTTCGTAAACTTTACATTGATTATTTTAACCATAATAATTATAAATACATATTTTCTTTTATATCACTTCTCCGAATCGAACTTACATACTTAGCATACATTCTCGAACATACGGTTCTTTGAATCCGCTCAAAAGCAAATCAAGCGATTCTACTTTGATGGTCAAAATTTCACCAAACAATGTGACAAATAGGCGATTTTCATCGCATTACAAGTCCGTCGTCTTTCGCAAGTGTATTTTTTCAGCTTTTGTTGATTAACTAATACGGAAAATAATAAAAAAAACTTTTGGCTGATTTTCGGCTACAGTATTACCACAAATCCCCGACTCCACAAACCTGAAATTTATTATACTTCATGAATGTGTATACATACATCAAGGTATGTTTAGTTATTGGTTACTTACCAATACTACCAATGCAAGGTTTTGATTAAAGTAAGTTCTGTTTTTAAAACCAAATTAATAATCAATATAATTTCTGTAAACCTTTCTTTTCTAATGATTTTTGGTGCCTTCAGTTTATACAGACATAGTTTAGTAAATGACATCAAACATAAAACTAATATTATAGCTAGCTTCGATACAGGTTTCAATTCAATACCGTTTTAATGTTTTCGATCTTGATGTGCTATAAATTTACTCTCTCCATTAAATAAAGTGATACTTTTGCAAGAGAATTTGCCGAGGACCTTAACATAGATTTAAAGCGTTTTAATACTAAAGTGGCTTTCATTTTTATCTCCCTCTACTTAGATCATCAATATAGGTATGTTTTCATATGATTTATATTGCAGTCATTGTCAAATATTATTTATTATATGTCTTACTGTGTGTATGTATGACGAGAATCGCAATGTCAACTACGTAAACGTTAACCCATATATTTCAACTGTCCCAAAATATCTATCTACCAGTGATGGATTGAATTATTGCTTAAAAAAGCTGGTTCATAAATACGAGAATCCGTCAATCTTGATCGGACCTTCGTGTACATAGGCTTTAGTCCTGCGACAACAAAAAAAACCCCTGTTGTATTCAACGCTTGTTGCCGGTATTTAATTGCTGAAAAAAAAACAGCTGAAATATCGGGATCTCAGTTTTAGTGATTCCGGTATTGCAATCCATAATGGCATAGCTTAAATGACTTAACGATCAGCCATCATAAAACACTTGTTATTATTGATTAATCATGTTTATTGTTTCACCTATTGAAAAAGTTTTGATATGGTAGCGCGGCACGCTATTACGCAGAGCACTTTCCAAAATCAAGCGTCGTTTACTTTATTATTCTCACAGCAGCCTAAGAAGCCTTCCTTTGTTTCCGTTACTACGGTCGTTCGATTGACAGTTTATGGCGTAGAGCCTCTACGACTGCTACCTATGCACTACCCGATCAATAGTTACGACTAGCGAGTAAACTAGAGCTTCAATGCAGTGGTTTTTCAAGCTAGTTGTAAATATTTGCAACATTGCAATTTAATTATATTCTTTAATTTAAAATGGATTGTTGGGGATTATGCAAACAAGGGAGATGTTGGGGAACAGGGAAGAGGGGAAATGTTGGAGAGATGCAAACAAGAGAAGAACGTCCTAAAATATACATACATATTATAATATTTTTAAATTCTTACTCAGTTATCGAAACCGAAATTTGGAATGAAGCTGAAATAACAATTTGATAAGTCTAATTGTAGAATAAAAAGTATAATATTTTTACTTCGTTATAAGGAAGTTCTACTAAGTGAATGCTAATTAAATCAATAAACTTATAATTTTTGAGAAAAAAATACTATATATATCATACCGATCACTACTTATAAAAACATAAGCGATTGACTTGTACGATAATATTCCAATCACGACGAGATCGTTATTAATTTGGAATGGGTTTTTTCAGGGTGCCGGGTATTAGAACATTTATAGCGGGCGTAAAAACTCCACCTTCGTGTAACGGAAGACGAATATCCGCTTACCCTTCAGTTAAAAAAAATCTGGAATATTTTTAGAAAACATTTTTTTTTCTTAGAATGTTAAACCGTTTCTTTTGAAACGTTAGATATGTGTTGACTTGTGCGGACATTTTTATTCAAATCACTTCAGTATTTTATGGAAATTTTAGATAACATAAGTCATACAAAAAAAGACAAGGAAGAAAAGTAAGATGAGAGGCAAAGGAGAAAGATCCGATTTATATATTATGATTAGAGACACGTACTTTTAGCATATATTATTGTTAATTTTAGCGCTTTCATTTTGCGTCTTAGTGTTTTAGAGCATTGCAAATGTTTAATTATGTCGTCATTTTAGCATTTATTTTCAAATTAGACTTGATTTCAAAAAAACAATTTCGTTGAATTTTAACGTAATTTATATATCCAATTAAAAGATAACTCAACAATTAAAAATACAAAATGTTTTGTAATTTAAATAAAACATGAAAAATACAAAGCCAAAAACATGTACCTGTATAAACCATATCAAATTAAAATCTATCAAAACTAAACATGGATCATGTTTCACGGATGCTTAAGATTGTGCAACGATCAGTTTCAATTAATATTTACTGGATATCTCGAAGCAGCACAACCAAACTCTTCGTATTGAATTGTCGTTGCCCTTGTTAATTGTAATATTTGTATCTGGTGGATCCATTTTTCATATTACTCGATAATTTGAAAAATGCTCATATCCGTCACAAAATCAACAAAGGCAAAGGTTTTGTAGATATATTATGAAAACATTTATCTAAAAAAGAACTAATTTTACATTGTTTGTGATTTTAGCATACATTCGTATATTTTATAAATTTCGCATTTATCGCACCTATTTCGAATTTTAGCAGCTATAGCAACATGCTAAAAATACTCATCTCTAATAAATTATGATTCATAACTGAATGTGTGTAGAAGTAAAAATACCCAAAATCAATGTTTTTGAAATGTTTTTCAACTGCAAGTGGTTTTTATTTTCATTTTTTTAATGGAAACTTTAAGAGCTTTGATTTTACAATGAGAGCTTTTACTCAGTTGCAATGTCTGTGTGGCAACAATAAACGTTGCGGCCTACTTCGATTCGGTTCGTGGGAAATTCAGACTGAAAATGTGGAACAGGTGTTCGACGCTTTGTACTGGTTAAGTGTGATTGGAATCCCGTGTTTTCAAATATATATATACAGTTTCATCTTGCAGGTAGGTTATTTATTTGAAATGACTTGATGTATTATACGTACAATTTTTCATTCGAAAGTTTTCTGTGAAAACTCAAATCAAATATTTTATAAGTTTCTTTAATTCGTAATTATGTTTTTTTTCTATCAAAACACCTTAATAAATGAGTAAACCACTAATTGATTGAACCATTATTGGCTTATAAATTATTTGTCAACAATATAAAAAAGGGTTTCATAATGTACCCTCGTTATGCTAATTAAATTAGGGGTTCATTTCAGTGGTCTTCATAAAAGGTTGTCACTTTTGAAATGCCTGAATATTTTATTTTATGCGCTCACGTAGTTCCTCCATACTAAAAGGCTTTAATAATGATTATATATATTAAATGAAATCCAGTTAAATTTTATAAGCTTATTTTTAAGCTACCCGCGTTTTTCATTAATAATATGACAAAAAGTCATTCAATTTTATCTTGGGACACTAATAATATTAGGCGTTTTCGTAATGAAAGGCCTGAACTAAAATTTCGATAAAATTTCATTACCGCCCCCCCCTCCCCCCAGGATGACGACGCCCGTAGCTCTGAACACGAACTGTTGCTCATGGCCTTTGAAACTGTTTTGAACAAACGTGCCGTTACCAAAATGTAATTTATACGCAGGTCCTTTCACGTTACTAGTTAACGATTTTCCAAACAACTGTGACTCGTTCAGTTTAGTTGCATTCAAGTTATATCGTGCTTGTAACTGGGAAATTTTCGGCGAACGGTTAATTTTTGTGTCCGGCATAATTGTATTTATTATTTGATTACATTTTCTATACCTCTTAGTTGACGGTATAACAGTTGCGTATCAATGCTTGTTGAATATTTTAAGCAACTCACAGGCACATTAGAAACACCGAATAGAAACCGCCAGAGAACGCGAAGCACAATACATTTGAGCCTCTGAAAAGTGAGCCATGTGGTATTTTAGAAAAAAATGAGTTCGAGGCATTCTAATATCATACCTGTATTAAAGTATAGTAATAGTGAAGTGGCTTTTGTAAAATAAACACTGCAGTAGTGTTTTCTTCCACAAAGTACAATCCACAAACACGCCAATTAACCACGTTGTTATACTCAAAAAGAGAGAAGTTTCACCATGTTGCTACTTGGGTTACATCACTTCTCAACGGTTCATATTAATTAACTGATCGTCTAAACTTACATTATACAGAAATTATTTTATGAGTGTTGCCTTTGTACATTTCAAGAGGACAACATTCAATATTTTTTACCGTAAATATTTGGTGGCAAGGATATTATATTTTTGACCTTTATTTATCTACTTTGGAAGGATTATGTGTATTTTATATCTTTCATAAAAAAAAACACTGCTCGGAGAGAAGTCGAATGTACCTGTATTCTTGGAACCTGAATATATCAAAATGCAGAACAGTATGCTTAGTTTTTTATATAGGTAAATTTTACTGACTACATTTTACCAGTGAAATCTAGTTTGACTACAGCTGATCTTTTTCTCAAATAAATAAACGATTATGAATTTGGAACTGCGAAGGCGGAATTTTGCCTGTGTCGAGTGTTCAATTACTCAACTCAGACTTAATTAATATCGTATACGAAAAAGGCGCGAGTTTTAGTGCACGCGTTTATATTTCATGATATATTCCAGCAGCATATGGTGAAAGTATGTATATCAACATTTTTATGGGACACCTCAATACAAATATGTTTTTACGATACTCACTTGTTAGTCAGTCGATCAATCTCTCTTTGTCGAAGAGGGATGTAAAAAAACGATAGACATTGTGAACGAATAGTATTAAGTAAATAGCTCTCTGCGGTTCTAGGATTAGATAAATATTCATTGATAAACTGAACGTATGAAGGTGCGCATTTCGATACCACCAAACCAAAAAAGCAGTCTCATTTTTAATTATTTCACTGAAGAAGAATTGCATACTATTTTCTAGTAATTGATTCTATATGACAGACTCTAATTCATTTATATGAACTATAAGCTATACATGTTTAATCAATCGTTTTAAGCTTGTATTTCGATGCTGAAAAGAATGTCCAAATGTAAGTTACTACTTAGATCGCTGACGGTGTCGATTCAGGAATTAGAAGCTGTTATATATGAAGCGAACAAAGTAAAATTACATTAGAAAAAGTTCACCCGGGCTTCGAATCCGAAGTTTCCTTTGTTCGATATTTTGCAATAGTGTTTCTTGTTTGAAAAAAAATATTTTTTTTGTACTAATTCCACATTTTTTTGCGAAGGTCTAAATCGGTAAATTAGTATAAAAAGTGCTTTATTTTTTATCCAGTGCCTTTCCACCGGTAATTGACACTGAGCACAAAGTAATAAGTGTTTTTTTTACACATCCTTAAAGTAATCCAATGAAGAGAATTTTCGATAATTTTATTTATACATCTAAAACAAAAGCATGTTCAAGGTAATAAAAATACGTACGTACATTATTTTTAGAACGGAATATTAAAGGAGATTTTCTTTCGTAAAAAAACTTGAATAGACATTGTGTGAGCACGATGTATAACGGATGTTATATACATGGTGTATTAGTCTCGGCTATAATCGTATGCATTTTCCCTTAAATAAAACATTCTCAATGTGAGGAATTTTGAGATTAATGCGGCAGTTGTGTTCGTAGTTACTTAATAAGAATTAATTCTTAAATTTGGACTTGTGATATTTATAGCACAGAAGTTCTCACTATACTCAAATGACTATTACATAATACCATCAGATTCCTGCGATCTCCAAGCGAGATTACGCTAAGTATGAGTACTAGTTGAATGAACTCGAAATATACCCATATTTCCCACATTATATTTTCTCTGCTCAAGGTTATGAATGTTTACGCCTGGAAACATATTATACAAGAACGTCGAATTTTCTATTTTGTTATATTGAATCCTTCTCGTATTTTTTTTTCATGGAAGTTTCTCGCAGAAGGTACACGCTCGCTTTTCAATTATTATTGAATAAGTCATTGATCAACTTTGCTTCAAGGGAAACGGTAATCATTGATTCATGACATTTTAAATTAGTTTCAGAATACATCGAATACTAACAAAATACTGTAAAATCGATGTCAATTTAAAAAGGCTCCTGAATATTTTGAAGATAAATATGCCGAAAATTGTACTTGATATTGATACTATTTTATTGAAATTCTGATTGAATTTTTGTAATATTTCAGTTATCGCTCATAAAGTTATTATACAACTTATCATGGGGCGTATATTCTGTTAACCTTTTGTTATTTTTTTTTAAATGGTCTTCAAACAAACTATGACTACGTTCTCGTTAAATTTTGGTGATCTTTAATGCGTTGAATATTTGGCTTGTTTATTTATGTTTTCACAATATGGAGAGCGTACGTCCCAAGGTACACAGTTTTCTTAAACAATAAATTAATTATGCGCATGTTTGGAAATTTGTTATTTTCTTATTACAGTAAGAGGAATGAAGCTACTGTAAAACTGTGCAAATTTTGTATTCAGTCATTGCGAATGAAGAAAAAGTTCTGAATATATCACGAATAACTCGAGAAATAACGATTTTTTTAATGTTTATATGTTTTATTCCGAAATATGAGAAATTAGATTGATCCTGATGCAGGGCCAACAATTCCGATGTATTATCATCTGGCTTGTATCATTTATTGCAAACGGAGCAATATTAACAGTGATTAATTATCTACCAGTTTTTCCTAACTCTATCTTTCGTTCTTTACGCTCACCGAAGATGAGACAGAAAAAGAGAGTGCTTAAGCAACTGGCTAACAACCAATTCTCACTGAAAAAATAAATGACAATCAACACCTTCAATGTTGGGTGCTTGAATTGTTGATTATATACATTGAAAAAACGTATAAACATCCTGCCAATTTTGTAAGAGAATCTTACACGAGTGATAATTGCTTTTTTTATTTTTTTAATAGTCCCGGTATAATAAAATACGTCATGATTAGATACCACCCTAGACCGCCACTCGACCAAATTGACAGTCGGTCTTATCATTGCTTTCCTTCTCCGCCTTTGATGTCTAATTTTATCGCCAAATAAGAAATTTCCGCATTGTGCTCGCAACGAATGGTGTATTGTGGGAGTGGGTCAGGTCCATTGTGTTTCTCGCAGAGACGTCATTGTCAGGTTATGATAGTGGCTCCTTGTGCCCTGAACCTCGTCCAGTGGCGGGGAACCTTTCTTAAGAATCCCAAATATTTATATAAACTTTCCATTTTACAGTGATTGATTTTATGCACACTTGCCAATATGTCTTGGAAAGTTGCTCTCGAGACACCCCGGGCTAAGAAACGAAAATCTAAATACTACGTTTGCTACTGCCTGTTGACAAAGCAACCATTAGTGTAGAAAATAACACAGTTTTTTTTAATGTATCAATAATTATTTCATTACCTATTATACTTACTAGTTTCATTATATATTAACATTAGCTTACCAATTTTAAATGAGCAGGTAAATCTACCAAATCCCCCACTCTTGAATCCTATATGTAACTAGATATAATTATGAATTTATAAAATAAAAAATTGTTTATTTATTAATATGCTATGCTCTCACGATTTATTATGTTTGGTTCTGTAAGAAATCGAGTCTGTAAATTGACACGTTTGCCATTGGTTCGCCAACCCTGCCATATTTAATATTGCTCGTGTGCAGTGTTTCTCATTTCATTGTTCGCAGTATGGGGTCCGCAGAGGAAATTCCGGGTCGAGACTGTAATGCAAATTTAAATTTGTAGGGTACACGTTATAACTTTAAATCGGGGTTTAATTGTATACTGTTTGCGCGTAAGCCCGACTGTTTCAGTAAACGTACCACAGCTGTAACGGTAATAAGCTATGTTTATAAACTCACGTACGTATATTTATATTCATATTTTCGATATTAATTAACTATACGAATACCATAGTTTTTCATTAATATTCGCTCCTAATGTTTATCGTATGGACTTCTAATTGAATTTCATTGAGTTAAAGTTTTTCGACAAGAACTGCGTGTTACTCATTCGCTTAGCCTGCCCTTTTCGAAGATACTATGAATAAAAAGATAGGGTTTAGCTAGAAATAGCAGTTAGCTTATTGCCCTAGCTGCGCTCTGTTTCGAAGACCGGATAGATGGGAGAGAATTTTTGATATTACATACATCCATGCCTTCGAACGCAAATCTATAAATCCACTGATATTATTGTTTATGAAACTACACTTATAGGGAACCCTTAAACCCGTTGACACCCGCCAACCGAAGCCAATGACGTTAACCACTCGAATACACACCCGACGTTTAAGCATAGTTTTAGAGATTTTAGATACACGAATACATTGTTTTTGTCACATTTTCATTTCAATAATTACAGCGCTAATTAAAACATCTCGTTTACCTTGCTACTTTTACTAGTAACTGTTAAAAAATAGAGGTAGATTGTCTGATTCCCTACCATTTTTATTGACCAACTCTCTAAATGATCCGTTCTCAATAAACCAGAAGCATTGATGGCTTAAAATAATACTTTTAACGATTTACTTCCATTTATCACCGTAGTATGAGAAAATTGTATGTACTGGAATGTCGAAAGTCAAAACGTTGCGAAATTATTTGATTTAAATATTACAATAAGTTTTTTTTATCAAGTCGATAGACAGTTTTAGAATAAATGGCACTGTTAAAGAAAGCGTGGAACATAATTTAAAACGAATACTTTTCTCAACTTCTTCGATGTATTCACGGCTTCATTCCCAATTCGAAACAGAGCTTAACTTTCAATGCTATGTTAAGTTTCCGTTGGTAAATTTATTACATTAGGTACGCTAAAGTATATTCGGAAAATGATATAAATAAAAGAAATATCAAAGTAAAGAAAAAAGTTAATTTGATATGGTAACAAATGTGTACGCAACACGCCCTTAAAATGTTATATAAGTTTCGTATGTTCATTGTTAAATAGTTATGGATAGATGCGTGTAGATGTTTCTACATAATATTATACAAAAGTATTTACTGAATGTATAATGAAATTCTCTTGAAAAGGAAGGCCTAGAAATTGGCTAGCTCCTAAGGAATAACGTACGCATTTTCATATTCTTTTATATTATACTTCAATTACGTAACGAATACATACTGCTAGTCATATGTATTTTTGCCAAAACTTTTTTGAACGCTATGAATGTGGATGGATAAATTTCTACTGCATATACTAAAACATACCTGCAATTGACTGCTTCATTATTATGAATCAATAGTTTCTTATCTTGGAAAAATATATTTTAGATAAGAGCGAAACTCTCGCAGGACAAATCGTAGAAAAATGTTAACTTTTTGAAGTCGGTAAGTGCGCCATTGATTTCGGCACCAATTCTTAAAAACAACAATATTTCATCGACGCTCCCATGTGAAATGACATCCACAATATGATACTTTATTTAAAAAAAGGGTTACCTGTTAACTGTGGGTTTTTATAAATTTAAAACAAAAATACACTTGCAATATTGTTTGATTACCTCAACATATTGTGCTCTATAGTTTTATCATGTATACGTAAGGCAAGAAAACGTTAATTATGCATTTAAAATATTCATGCCGTTATTTGTAGATTTTGTCTTCATGAAAGATTGCAAGTTAACATGTTCAACACTAAAAAGTTTCATGCTGTGTCATTTTCTAGCAATAAGTTTGAACTCCTTTTCGACTAAAGTGACAGTTCACATGTTTTTGCCTTGACTTCTTTATCTGATTACCATCAATCTGTTATGTCAAAATACTATCATCACAATAATCATTAAAACACATTGGTTATTTGGTTTTATAATATATTCAACATAACGCGCTGAATGTGTGTAAAGTGTACGTGATTCTGCGCGGCCAGTGTTCATTGCGGTTATAAATCTGGCGTAGTATAAGCGAACATTAAAAGGATTAATGCAGGATGTTGTGAAGCACCATTGTATCCATTTGAATCCTTAGTACCGCATTGGCTTTTCGAACCTATATACATAATATACCACCCCCCTGCCGTTGGTAGATATTGTTTGTCTGGACGATATTGCCTCTCATGTGTAATATAATTAATGCTATCGTGTTGCGTAAGGTTTGCGTAGTCAATGTTGTTTGATTACTTCTAAACATTCGAGAACTATTATATAACATTATAGCCTTAGAATAATTTTTTTTTTTTTTTTTGTATAGGAAGAAATACGTTCTAGGGAACAGATATTAATGATAATTCTATTAAATTTCTTTGTCTGACAACATAATACATATGTATATAGTGGAGTTAACCAATAGTTAATAATATACGATTTTTTTTTTGTAACCGCACCAATAGCAAGTAATACAGTAACTGAAAAAGCCATTTCAAAAAGAAACACGTGTACACAAAGAATACATTTACATTGCCATTATATTAAATAGAATTTGGTAACGTATTGCAATTCAGTTTCATTTTTCAGTTTCAGTTTCAATTTCAATTTCATTTTTCTCAACGACTGACAGTGTCCATTTTTTGGGTGGCAATAAATCTCAATTCAGTGAAAATGTTTAGAATAGTACAAAAAAATCAATTTAGATTATTTATCTCCAGAAAATTCTTTTCAATCTAAGATTTTTAAGAAGTTTACAAGTTATGTAGACGATGTGTATTCATGGTAAATTTGACGCGTGCTTAGCATCTTTAAGACGCAATTTCGTCGACGTGGCGAACGCAGAATGGCCAAGTACTGTAACCTTCGGTCATTTTAATCCCATTATGATATTCTATCGTTTTCTGACAAAGTGGTTGCAATGGTTTGCTCGATTCGGCAGACGAAAATCTACAAATCGGTCTATTCCACTGTTATCATATTCAAACTAGGTTTGGTTGAAAGTCGACGTGCAATGAAATAAAATACCCTCTATATATAAACGCATAATGGATTCTTCGCCACTCTGACTTTAATAGCGTTCAAAATTTTTCAGTTTCATTTCAATTTTAATGTAGAGACTGCTTAAGTTTTTCCATTTATATGTACTGTTGAACGGCCGTGCCTGTGTAATTGAAGCGAAATCTGTGAGATGGTGAAATCATTTGGTCACCCCAGGAGTTTTATTTTCGATATTAATAACGCTAACAAATATTACTATCGTTCGTAATCTTTATGATTTGAAGTCTGATGATGAAGTCTGATATTTGTAACACTAGTGAAATAACAGAGTTTTCATATTTAATTTTATATTACTATCGTTCTTTACGTCAAAGTGGTAAGGTATATATATGTATACGTTGACACTTGCTTTGTAACCCGCAACCCTCATTCAAATATGTAATATAAAAAATCAAAACATCACAAACTCCGTCTGCAAATGTCCGATTTGATTAAATGTATAAGTGTTTATTTAAAAAAATACAATGTAGGCAGCATTTTTCGATTAATCCTTTCGTATTTTGTGGACAGGGTGGGTTTTACTGCAGTAGTGGCGAGTCAAAAAAAATAGGAATTCAATGAAAGCAAAGCAATGAATATTCGCATTGATTTTTGTTACTATAATATTATACTATAAAAAGCAATGTATTTTAGATTTAAGTTTTGTCGTGTTTTCTCAATTTCAAATAATTATTATTGTTCGCTCAACTATTAAATTTGCAATAACGACTACAGAAAGAAGGTATAAATTTTAATATTGAAGCGATTTAATTTTGTGTATCTTTTGCTTCCTAGTCAATCTTTTGTGTTTCTGTCATTATCAAATTGAGTGTTTTTGAGCAGCGTTCTACGTTTATCGTTATTAATTCTGTGTAACGAAAACGATATTAATATCCTTGAATAAAGCCCTTTCGTTTATATATCTTTTCTAAATATATAAACTGCTATAAATGAAAACTTAACAAATTGAAAATGGTCACGATGAATAAACCTTCTTTATGGGTTCATCTCAGTTCGTGTACGCAACAGATTTTGCAAGAAAATTATTTGAATTGTTAACTACGACACTTACCGCACGTATAATAGTATCATTTATTCGATACCTAATGAACATACAATTATTAATTTATGATAATTGTTCTTTACCTTATTTTCGATATGTATTTCATAAATTTTTATTTTTATTTTGAAAATGAATGTCTACAATGTAACCGTTGAATTTTTCGAGCTTTAAAACTTTATAGGTGTCTTTTTTTTGTGTTAGGGTTATTACTCATAATATAACTAACTAAAAATCAAACAATATATGTTTAACTTAAGATTTCGACTGAAGGTGCTTGGTGGAATTTCAATATTAAATTTGAATCGTTCAAATTATGTACATTCTCACAAGTTTTGTCACTTACGACCCGGGTTAATATAATCATTAAAAATTTCTTCTACAGACAAAAATAAATCTAATTCTTAAAATTATCCACCATTCAAATCTGTAGGCATTCTCAGGGGTTAATCCTTTTCGCCAGAAATGGCATTAAACCAAGTGATACATGTATTTCTTATTTAAACACGATATACTCATTTACTAAGTGTCAGTTCAAGTTCATCCGTGCACTTGAACACCTGAAGATGCAGAAAGGCGAAATCCCACACGTTAGTGACAAAAAATATATGAATGTACATAATTTGAACGATTCAAATTTAATATGTATAACTTATTGAATATAAAATAATTTATTTGTTTCTGGAGTGTTGCGGTGGAATATAGCAGAGAGTGAATTGATAGCGGAATGTTAATCAAGACTAGGGAATCCAATCTCGGGATCCCGTACAGTTTTCGATACATTTCAATCCCGGGATTAGAAGACATGACCCCGAAATTTACGGGATTGATTTTAATACAGAAACGTGTTGGTTTTCAAGTCGGCAGTTCACACATATGCAATAAAGGATGCCCAATTTAAATTCTTTGCGATTAGATTTACTGCAAGCGTTATCGCAGAAGATAATGTAATTTGATGCTATGCCATATAAACTTTCATCAACACATTTTTATATTTGAATGCATTTGACGATAATATTTTTTTGGGTACCTTTGTTTTCAACACCATAATGAATGTTATCAGATATCAATGGCAGTGTTTGTTTTAAGCGTATCAATTATGTAATAAAACACGTGTCAACTAAAACATATTTCGGTCAGCTTTCTATGCGAACAGTATGATAAATATCAGCAGCGCGCGTTTGTTCGACCAATATTATTTCAAGAGTTGAAAATCTATTCTCATTTTGACTATTTCTATTGAATGTTCTTATTATTTTCACTGTAAAAAATGATCTTACTAGAAAAGCACTTGTCGCCGGATATGGTAAATATAAAAATATATTTTATTGGTTCTTTGCACAATGAAACCGTACTGTTCGATACATAATGTATGGAACAGTTCTGATTTTGATACCAGACAACTCTTATGTACATGACAATTTTAGAAATCTTCGCTCTTGCAGTCTGAAGTTGGAGATACCTTTTTTAGCTGTCGACATAATTTATTTTAAGTTATATTGCGTATTTTTACATAATGTATGCATATTACATATTTGCCGCCTATGTGGTCGAGTGGTCAACGTCGTTGGCTACCGCTACAGAGGGCACGGGTTCGAATCCCAGTACGGGAAGTTTTATAAACTGTTTCTCAATCGATTTATGAATTTATGTTCAAAAGCATGGATGTATGTGATGTCTTGAATTCCCCCCTCCCACCCATCCTATCCCATGAACGAGGCGTATCGAGAGCGATTAGCCAACCACTAGTCATGTCTTAGCCCTTTCCTTCTATTCCTACTCTCTTTGGAAAAAGAGAGGTTGAGCAACTGAGTAACAATCAGTTCTCGAAGAAATACTTCTGTTGAGGTAAACTCCTTTAGGAGTCCATATGCTCCATATTGGGAGCGGACACGGTAAAAAAAATGCATTTTAAGTTCGTTTAATAATTATGGCGCATATTTTTTTTACGAGTAATTAAAAAACCCAGTCATTCACCCGTACATGGCGAATAACTTAGATAAAGAAAGCTTTTTGGTAACGTATCGGCAGCCCACAGCTGGTTATATAATATAGAATACATTTTAAAATTTATTTTTCACCAATATTACCAATTTTTATTTCTTAAAAAAATGTACTGATCCCGGGATCGAAAAATTCTAATCCCGAAATCCCGGGATCAACATTTTGGCTCGGGATTGGATTCCCTAATCAAGACTGTGGAGTCATGTAAAACTGACTCCAGTTTGAACATATTTTAATACTATAGGATCATCATAGTTACTAAAATAATTCTAGAAAATTTAACTAATCAATATGATGAATAAGCTAATAGTTTTCTCCGATTTTTTCGAGTCCTACTCCGACTCCACAGTCCTGATATTAATAAAAAAGACACTCTTTTTTTCAGCAACACCATTGTTTCTTTTTGATTCTGAATGTATTTAAATGACAATAGCTATCAATTATTAAGTGTCTCGTTTTATATCTGTATTTAATTAACTGTCAATTTGAGCCTGTACTTGGTAATATTCGTTAAGCTTACGTTTTCAATATTGGAAGAAGGCACGATTTATCATATAAAGTACAACATTTAAATATAATACGAATCCTTTGTAAAAACGAACGAAATCGGTTATTTTACGTTTTATTATAGTAACTAAATGTATTTTTATTTTGGGAATAATAAAAGCATTACTTTTTCAATTTTAATCAATGGATAAAATAATATTATATTTTTATGAAAAAAATACTTGATAGTGGCTTATGAACGTAAGCTTATTTTCATTCGATATTACTGCGAATAATATTATTTATCAAATATATCTCAAATTAATAAATCAAAGTCACGGGTTGTCTTACACGATTGGGACTATAGATAAAATCGTACACACATTTGAGTCTTTGAATAATTTTCTGTCGCTATAGTTATTTTCCGTTCCTATCATCGTATATTATTTATTGTGTGCATGGTTTGCTTAATTTAAAATTATGAAGATTTTTTTTCGGAGGGGTTCAATTGCCTTTATATATGTAATTTTTTATTTTTTTAAAAGCGCTTCCAATATAGACTAGCTGTAAGCCCGTTGCCCAGCAACGTGAGATTTTTGTTGCATAGTATTTAATTTAATTTAATTTTATGTTATTTTATTTTATGGTATTTTATTTTATTTTATTTCATTTCATTTTATTTTATTTTATTTTATTTTATTTTATTTTATTGAATTTAATTTAATTATATTTTATTTTAATATATTTTATTTTTATAGTTAGCAGATATTTCGTAAATTATTTAATATTTGGAATAATGTTTAAGTTTGCTAACAACAATTTTTCGTATTAGCAGAAACTTCGTAAATTACTTAATTTTTAGAATAATGTTCAAGTTTGCTGACAACTATTTTTCGTAGTAGCAGAAATTTCGTGAATTATTGAATTTTTGGAAAAAAAAAGTTTGATAACAACCATTTTTCGTAGTAGCCGAAATTTCGTAAATGATTTAATATTTGGAATAATGTTCAAGTTTGCTAACAACCATTTTTCGTAGTAGCATAAATTTCGTAAAATATTGATTTTTTGGAATAAAGTTTAAGTTTGCTAACAACCATTTTTCGTAGTAGCAGAAATTTCGTAAATTATTTAATATTTGGAATAATGTTCAAGTTTGCTAACAACCATTTTTCGCAGTAGCATAAATTTCGTGAAATATTTAATTTTTGGAATAAAGTTAAAGTTTGCTAACAGCCATTTTTCGTAGTAGCAGAAATTTCGTAAATTATTTAATATTTGGAATAATGTTTAAGTTTGCTAACAACCATTTTTCGTAGTAGCAGAAATTTCGTAAAATATTTAATTTTTAGAATAATGTTTAAGTTTGCTAACAACCATTTTTCGTAGGAGCAGAAATTTCGTAAATTATTTAATATTTGGAATAATGTCCAAGTTTGCTAACAACCATTTTTCGTAGGAGCAGAAATTTCGTAAATTATTTAATTTTTGGAATAATGTTGAAGTTTGCTAACAACCATTTTTCGTAGTAACAGAAATTTAGTAAATTATTCAATTTTTGGAATAAAGTTTAAGTTTGCTAACAACCATTTTTCGTAGTAGCAGAAATTTCGTAAATTATTGAATTTTTGGAATAATGTTCAAGTTTGCTAACAGCCATTTTTCGTAGTAGCAGAAATTTCGTAAATTATTTAATATTTGGAATAATGTTTAAGTTTGCTAACAACCATTTTTCGTAGTAGCAGAAATTTCGTAAAATATTTAATTTTTAGAATAATGTTTAAGTTTGCTAACAACCATTTTTCGTAGGAGCAGAAATTTCGTAAATTATTTAATATTTGGAATAATGTCCAAGTTTGCTAACAACCATTTTTCGTAGGAGCAGAAATTTCGTAAATTATTTAATTTTTGGAATAATGTTGAAGTTTGCTAACAACCATTTTTCGTAGTAACAGAAATTTAGTAAATTATTCAATTTTTGGAATAAAGTTTAAGTTTGCTAACAACCATTTTTCGTAGTAGCAGAAATTTCGTAAATTATTGAATTTTTGGAATAATGTTCAAGTTTGCTAACAACCATTTTTCGTTGGAGCAGAAATTTCGTAAATTATTTAATATTTGGAATAATGTCCAAGTTTGCTAACAACCATTTTTCGTAGTAGCAGAAATTTCGTAAATTATTGAATTTTTGGAATAATGTTTAAATTTGCTAACAACCATTTTTCGTAGTAGCAGAAATTTCCTAAATTACTTAATTTTTGGAATAATGTTTAAGTTTGCTAACAACCATTTTTCGTAGAAGCAGAAATTTCGTAAATTATTGAATTTTTGGAATAATGTTTAAATTTGCTAACAACCATTTTTCGTAGTAGCAGAAATTTCCTAAATTACTTAATTTTTGGAATAATGTTTAAGTTTGCTAACAACCATTTTTCGTAGAAGCAGAAATTTCGTAAATTATTGATTTTTTAGAATAATGTTTAAGTTTGCTAACAACCATTTTTCGTAGTAGCAGAAATTTCGTAAATTATTGAAATTATTGAATTTTTGGAATAATGTTTAAGTTTGCTAACAACCATTTTTCGTAGAAGCAGAAATTTCGTAAATTATTGATTTTTTAGAATAATGTTTAAGTTTGCTAACAACCATTTTTCGTAGTAGCAGAAATTTCGTAAATTATTGATTTTTTGGAATAATGTTTAAGTTTGCTAACAATCATCTTTCGTAGTAGCAGAAATTTTGTAAATTACTTAATTTTTGGAATAATGTTTAAGTTTGCCAACAATTATTTTTCGGATTTTAAATTATTTAACAATTATTTCCAATAAAAATCAAAAGATCAAATCCAATTTTTCAATAAAAAATCAGTTGCACATTTTGTCCAAGTGTATGAAAAAAGCAAAATATTATTCTATCATATATCCATATCATAATTTGAATATTCTTAATGTATTAAAGAATTCTAACAGATTTTCAAGGTCAGACGTGAAAAGATTCATCATTATGATTCAATTGATCAAATCCGCTCCAAAAAATATTAGTCTCACATCGACTCACACGATCAGACGATTCATTTCGATAGCCCTATAATCATAGTTTGCAATAGTCGAATTAAAGTCTTTGATTATTCGAATATTATGATGTATGGTGATACAATACTTTAGCTCTACACCAAGAAATATCAAATTTTCAAACGTGGCGATATCAGAACATTCACGCCCGGTTTAAAATAAGCCGCTCCCATTGGATAGAACAACATTTCAAAAATGTGCTGTTCAGAATAAATCGAAATCATTGGTCTGTACCTTACTGCGGACGTCCTTACAGACAGACCTTATCGGCTATTAATGTTAAGATTTATCACTTTCAGCCCATTGTTGAAAACGTTCTCTAAATCGCCGCTAAAGCGAAAAGAGTAAACCATTAGGAAAAAATTGTCAGGCTGGTGCACAATTTTTATTTATCGAGTTTTATTAATCCAGCCTTTTCAATAATGATACGTCTGATCCTCATACAATGTTTAATATTTTTTTCACGTTACCGCATTGTTGAACAGTTTTAATTGATCGGGTTTTCTTTCGTTCAGTAAACTCATACACACCTCCTTTATTTGGTTTAGTTAATATATATGCGTAGGTATCCCATTCTCTTGATTTTCGTTTAAAAATATGCCAAGCCGTATTGTATAATGTTTAATATAGATTGTCCGATATGATTATGTGGAGGTACTGTTTAAAAAATAGTATCTTTATCATCATCTTTAGCAGTCGCAATATACATCATTCAATATATATATATTTTATATGCGTCCGAGTCGTAAGATTTTTCCGACACCAACATTGTTTAAATAAAAACATGCACTGTAATTCCATTTTAAAAAATCATGGTTCTCAGATAGGCGAAGTACATATAGTACGTATAATACACCTTGTAACACAGCCAGTTGAATAACGCTAACAATAAGACTTATAACGACACATTTTATTTATATGTATTCGTATCACGCAAATTAATTGACAAACTGCATGTGATTACAAAAAATAGCAATTCACATAATCGTGCAAGATATTAGCAATTAAGAAAACGAAAATAGTATATAATTGCTAGTTTCAAGACCACATTTATTTTCACAAAATAATTAATTGCCTCATAGGGAATTCGTAGAAGTGTCGTAGACTCTACGCCGCCGAGCGGCGTAGACGTTTTCGCAATCTTTGTTGAGGAATACTAAGGTAGTCACTGTTTACTCGCACATAATTGCTTTTCTAATGTTATTATGCTGTATCAACGCTAACAAAACATATCGCTGTAATGTAATACCCTCATCATTTTAATATATGATTTAATACTAGGTTGTCATATTGCAAGAATTATTAAGAACTAACATATTATAAGTATATAGGTGTTCTAATATAACTAACGCATAGCATTTTATTTGGCATGATATTTATTAACTTTTATGTTTTAAAATGTCTGCTACCAATGTGGAGCGTATGGGATCCTTATGGAGTTTATCTCAACATAAGTTTTTTTACGAGAATCGCTTGTTACTCAGTTTCGCTCAGATTCATTATTTCTTGTATTGCATATTTCTTCTTAACCCGTATATATATATAGCTGCGCTATTCGTTTCGTATTTAATGAAAGTTTCAACAAACATAGTTCTGGTGAAGAAGATGCAGACTGAATTAGCCTTTAACTATATTTGTAGAGCGAAAATACTTTGATATTTTTTCATCTTATTATAGTGGAGTTATATCTACTAATTGCAAACTCAACCAATAAAAATAAGTAATAAAGTTTTTTTCACCACTGTTACGAATTCATAAAAAATAAATTCACATTTCCATACATATTTTATAGATCTTTGAACCTGTCTGTTATTTTTTTCACCTCTTTCCATATATTTGTTTCTTTCTATCATACGCAGTGCCGCAAGCAAAGAGTAGCGAGAACCGGTAGCGAATAAATAGTTCATCCACTCCTAACTTTTTCTATTTTTTCCATCTTTATTTTCTCTGAGAATAGAAGTTGAATTGCTGACTCAATCAACCAATCCTCAAACAACATCTCAACGTCTCTCCACCAAGGGAGTGAACATTTTGTGTAAAATCTTTTTTATATCAAATACAAATTGATTGATTGAATACTGTTTGACTAGAAGCTTTTTTTTTTAAATACATTTTTAATATTTTAAAAACTATCGAAAGTAATTTCCGAACAGATGCACGTAAATCTTGAATTTAAAATACCTTACATTTATTGCGTATTCAAACAAAAGAGTCATTCTGAATGTACATATATTCGTAACCCTACTTGTATGATGTATTTCTTTTTTTAATTAAAATAATTAGTTGGTAAGCAGTTTTTCAATTACGTACTCTTGAGCAACGTATTAACAGTACTTTGAAAGCGAATTAACTACGGAATATTTGAAATTCTAGACCTGACTAAATTGTGGTATTGATCCAGACATTTGCTTATTTGCCAGCCTGAACGCGTAATAAGATATAACCAATATGCTGCCATTGGTAATATGATTATACTTTCCAGATGAATCATTATCAATTCATTTGTGAATTGACTTTGCTTGTTCCAAAGATAAGACTAGATATAATACTGAATCTAACATACTGGCTTATTGGATAGTTAATTTCTCGTTTATGTAAGAATTGAAAGCTATAATATTTCATTTATACAATAAATTAAATCCATATCATATTTTACTACGTGTTCAGAATATGGACATTATTTTATCTTTATCGTCCATTTACTCGACTCGACTGCAATTAGTTACAAGCCGTAACATATAAGGAATAAACCTTTTTCTGATAGATTCGACGTAACTTTTTAAGCATTTATGCTTTATAAGCAATTAAAATTGATAACTTTTTTATTATTATTTCACTAATACTGTTATTAGTTGTGACAAGTGTTTCGCTTTTTCGAGAAGTATCTTCAGACTATAGATATGCACGAGACGCATGCTACAACTAGATGCACAGTCAGGATAATACTGTTATAAAATAAAATTTTATTTACAATGTATAATATAGTGAAATATTAGTTATTGATTATTGTTTGTCTTTAATTTTCAATGAAGTTAAATTTAAATAATTTCAACTCGTGTGAAATAATTGTTTTCACGAATGATAATAAAAATAAATTATGTTTCCACGTCGAACATCATTACGACACTGTCCTGTTAAACATTCTCGCTATTACCGTTCACAAAATAATAATCGGCATTTAAAAAATAATCGACGGAAGCATTTTAATATTTCGCTGAAAGCTCAGTTCACCAGAGGGAAACAAACAAACGGAGCATTCCGCCCCCTAACGGCAGCGAGATATAGAGGACATAGGCGGTCGATGTCAGCGTTGTTCGCGTTGAAAAACGGAAAGAGTCATTCAGAGATACGGACCTTGTTGCTTTTCCGGCCACACTTTTCAGCCTCTGTGATTTGATTCTTTAGTACACAGACCGTGGAAATTACAAATGATATCAGCGATTCATGGAAAAGCTTCTTTATGATGCCATCTCGTTGTTTTTTTTTAACAATACAAAATCATATTGTTTACCATTGTTTAAGTTTTTAGTATTTCACATTTCCAATTTATAAAAGATATACTCGAATTTCACTGTATTTGATTGGCTTGTATTTTTGTTATCACTGAGAATAGATTGTCAAGACAAATTTGATGTCTTATTTCTCAAAAGTGACGCGTTAGATATCTCTAGTGGCTTTATTTTTCAGACGAAGTATTTTGACTATTTATTTGTTTTCCTTACCTTTTTATGTTTGAGGGTATTTTAATATATCCTAATCAAACAATATGGTTCCTAAAACTATAATACAAGACATAGTATTTTATTGTTATGTTACAAGCTTTTTAACTAGTGGAGAGCGAAGTCACTTGTCAATAAGGTGTTCACTGTCAATTCTTGGTGGAATGGCATTATATAACGAATAAAACACTATTTGTACTGATTCTACTTTATTCATTGTTGATTGAATAATTGCTAATGCTAAGATTGATCGTATTTGCGTGCATGATCTACAATTGGTAGAATAAGTACAACAAGAGTTTTATGTTTTAATATGGATCACAAAATATTACATCTATTCACTGCCGTTAAATACTACTTCTTTCTCACGCCTCCCTTGTTCTAATAGCAAACCAACCCTCCCAGCGACATTCAACCATGGTATTCACAATACGCGATACACTCCACTGTTTATTTGTTTCCTTTGGAGAATGTACAAACATCAGTAAAATTAAACGAAGTCTGGTAAAGGTGTGCGGAACATGTTTTTTTTCGTCGAGCGAATTTATGTCGCTATTCTTTTTTATAGGCACAGAGCTTGTGTTTGCGTGCTGACACTTCTAAATATTACGTTGAAAACGCTCTACTTTAATTTTTAACATTACGTGCTGGTATTTAAGTAGATCTAAAGCATGCAAAGTGCCAGTGGTGAGGGCTTAGTAATAAACGATTATCAAACGTTTATATACATTAGTATATTCTGGTCAGTTCATTATAAAATACGTTCCAGGATGTAAAGGCAAATGTTTACTTAATTTCTAAAACAATTATCAACTGAAACAGCGTAAGTCTATAGTAGCCATAGCGTTCTATCCACGTTTCTCATTTTATTTACCGTATCAATTAGTTCTCGTATAAAGACTTCTGTTAAGATCACCTCCGCTAGGAGACCGTATGATTAATATTGGAAGTGGGGTTAGTTACAAACATAAACATTTGAATATACTAATTTTCTTATACTGAATTTCTCAAGCTATGAATTCTTTTAGTGCGATCAGACACTAAGAGATATCCATCTGGCTTAGCCAAATAACAAAAGTAATATAATTTATACATGTACAGTTTTCCATATTGAATGCAATTTTAATTACTGAATTCCACAATGACATTCTCCACCGCGAGATAAAAAAAAAGTTGTATTCTCTTCCACTCGTTGCGGGCGTAGAGCATGTGTAACCAGTCCTGAGTCATATGTTTTCCCAGTCGTCTACAGCTCGTAGACATTATTCCGCCCTTAGCTATTTGTTTGCGCGAACTTTTCGCTGCCGACATCAAAGATTGCCTTCAGCTCATTATTGTTAGTGCAAAAAGTTTTAATGGTGGCCTATATCAAACGATATTAATGTTTTTACGCTGTAAATCATCCGATTCGTTTCATTTCATGCCTTTTTAATAAGAATTCTGGCCGGGGGTTTAAAATTATAGTTTTCATAAATTCGCGTTTTAATTAAAACTATGTTACTGTGGACTGATGATTTATGTCTGGCATAAATGTATAAACGCTCCGAAATTTTGTTTGCATTGGTATAATTAATGCGTGTATTGAAATATCATGTCATGATTTTGTATTCAACATATAACTCATTTAATATAATGCTCAAAAAATCACATCGATCGTCTTTGCCTTTTAAGAAACTGAGAACTGAGCACACCTTATTTTACGTTTGCTGCTTTTACTATGTAACTTTTTGCTTATTTTATTCGTTTATAATGTTTGTTTACTTACCTTGATCTTTTTTCATAAAAAATGGATAATTTTGATGATATAATATTGGGTTTGTAAAATAAAACATATAAATCTTATTTGCATAAGTCAGCCTCTTCTCTGCATAAGAAATTACTAGTAATGGTGAAAGATAGAATACATATTATATATATCTTTAAAAACAAAACAAATACCTACATAAAATGGGCCCATTAGAGGTGAAGTGAGCCGAGTGGTATTTTAGAAAAAAAAGTTAGATGTGTTCTAATATTCTACACGTCTTAAAGTATCGTAAATGTGAATTAACCGGAGTTAATACACATTGCAATAGTGTTATCTCCGTAAAATAAAAAAATGCGATCCACCAAAACTCCAAATAAAGACGCGATCGTAATAGTTCAAGAAAAAGTTTTAGCATTTTACCAATTGGCTCACTTCACCTCTTGAGGGCCCAAATAATATTTGTATAACTAAAATACTTTGATGTTTTTTCACGTTATGATGGGAGTTCTAGCAATTAGCACTGCCATTTCAATCAATTAACCAAACTTATGGTTGGAAAGTTACTAATACACTGTAGTAAATGATAGTTACTCCTGAATCACTTGGTGTTTATCGAGCTTAAATTCATAATTCGTAGATACAACTTTTAGAAACATCGATTATCTCTAGACAGCAGGTACAGCTTGGCTTTTCCGTTTTTATACAAAAACACTGCAAAATCCAAATCCATAATTCGTAGATATGACTTTTAGAAACATGGATTTTCTCCAGTCAGCAGGAACGGCTTGGCTTTGCCGTTTTTATTCAAAAACACTGCATAATCCAAATCCATAAACAAAACTTAAACTACCTAAAAACTTATTTAAAAAAGAACCTTTCATGAAGGCCAGCGGTAACAGCCAAGGTACAAACAATCGAAATATGATGATTCATTATTATAAATAAATTTGTTTAAGAAAAGTGACTTTATGTATTAACACTAGAGATTCCTCATGTTGCGTTTATTGCTCATATATTTATATTAAATCATATATGATGCATTATCAATTTAATAAAATCAATTAAATTTAATCGTTTATATCGATGTAGTTTCTAGTGAGTACGATATTTTAATATAGCGGTGTGTTCGAAGTAGTCGGTATAAATATTAATAGTTACATTTTGGAACTGTTCAACAAAACCCTGCAGACTTAATAATATTTCTTTTCCTGAATATTGCAAGTATGTGTTATAACATTTTTTCATGCCCGTCTACCTCACGTGTCACTCCGAAAGCTTTTTAAGTTAAGCCGTAGCAATATGTGTGGTATTTTTTTATCTTCAATATGTTACCGGTATGCAATCAATATCACAGATTCAACCGCCTTTAGTAAGAACCTACGCGTGGCTTTGTACGTAGTGTCAAGGGTGTGTTATAAAAAAGGGTTTGCAGTGGCTCGTATGTTTTAATTACACTAGGCGTGAAAAAACTAATAAAATCCGTAGTTTTTGAGTATATTAAATACGCAACACTACGAAGAGTTTTTATCTGTCTTTGTGAACGTTATGTTTGGTGCTAGAATGGGGATTGTATATCCTTTGAATCGTGGCCGATTTGGATCAATACTGTTTAATTATTAAAATATCATATTTATGTTTCATGTTAACGTAGGTTTACACTAACCAATTATTTTGTTTACAAAAAAAATCCTCTATTTATTCACTTACTTTACAAATTGGTGAATAATACTCGAAAGTACAAGAAAAATTGTATATTTTGTAACGGCATTTAATATTAAAACTGTTACATGCCGAACATAGTTTCTCTTAACCCATTGATCTAGCTGTATTGCTTGACTTGACTCTGCTATGTTCAAGCAATTATTTTTACTGCACGGACTTATATATAAATAACAAATAAAACGTTAATCGAATATACAAATACTTATTAAAACGGGCTCTGAACATCATATTCATGCTCATCTTTATTGTAACCAACTTGAGCGAAACACTTTTTTCTTGCATTTCAAGCAAATAATCAATAAATTTTTTGATAATAAATTAATCCGGATATAATTGTCTTGTTTGTGTATTTTATTTAAACATGTATTGTAATGTTTTATTTGGCGTCAAAAACAATGCTAAGATAAAAATATAAATAAACAGAAAATAGTTTAGAAAATTTAAATTAACTTTGATTATTCCACGTATATACGTGGAATAATCAAAGTTAATTTAAATTTTCTATTAAAATGAACTTCCACAAAGTTACCGCCGAAACCATCGAAAGTATTAAGAAAATAGTTTAATTAACACTTTTACCTTCCCCGCTCAACCACATTCATCAAGCTAAAATGATTATGGTGTTAAATAGCATTTTTGGTTATCTCGTTTATTTTACAAAACACCGACGATGTGCTATGAAATTCGTATCTTTCAATACAGCCCAGATTAAATGAAAATCGTCGCCGCAATTTTATTTAATCTGCGCATTTCATAATCATTATTCATCACACTAATATCTTTTCAATAAACGCCACGTTGATTTATCCCTCGCTGTGTCCATTCATACCACGTAGCCGGAGGTGTTTTTGACTTCAGCTATTGCCCTTTCTTCCATTTCGGTTATGTGCCGGTCGAGAGAAATGACGTGGCTTTTTCCGGATCGGTTACTCGTTAGGCAGGCCCACCGCTAGGGATGGTTTTCCGCCAGGAATTTCGACGCCGGACTGTTTATTTATGGCTCTCGCCAAAGCTTTTCTCAGTGCCAATATTGACGCCGTAAACGATACGTATCTACGTGTTGCGAAACTTTATCCATATTATTGTTATCTATTTATCCCTCCAATATAATACCATTTATGTCAGATATACGTGTTTGCAGATATTACTTGTTGAATTTTCGAACTTTGTATAATAGTTTCTAACTATGATTAGGCAGTATCACGTACTTGCCTGAAAATCCCAATCATTATTTATCGGAAATGTTACTGATGTAACCCTTCTTCACTTCTACTTTGTTTGTACAGTACTTATATTGTATTAGTTTACGTTAACGTTGTATTGTGCAATATAATCAAATAAACATAAGACATCTAATATTATTTATTTTATGCTTGATACAATTATAACTATATGTTGATTACCCATTTGATTTTTTTTAAATTCTCAAGGAATTGCATTGCAATGGTGTAAAGTTGTTGGTTATTTTGTCGATAATGCTCTCGTCGCTTAATATTCCCCTTGGTCGCTTGACTTTGTATTTTTCAGCCTAAAATATACTCATAATCATTTTTTCTAGATTGCCTTTAGAAGGCGGCTTAAAGCAATATTAATTATGCATAGCTATTGATTTTTTCATCAAAGAACGTCGTCAAACAGAAAAAAGCTTTAAAATTAACCCTTCTTTAAAAAAAAAACTCGGCAGTGGTGCGTCGCACACGAATCTCACTCGGAGGCTTTTCCTTGCCGCCCGCAAATCCCCAAACGGAGGCCGTATGTTTTCGCGGGGCGCGGAGCGGGGAGAGGAAACTCCCGCAGCAGTGCGAGGGTGCGGGCGGGCCGCGGGCCGGAGGGGGCGGGGCGTCGTGGCGCCCGTTCGCCGACAGTGCCTCCTTCCTGGCGAGTGGCGAGTGGCGCTCGACGCCGCTACATCACCGAACTGGAGACCACGGTATCTGGTCCTTTAATTTCCACGGCATCCTCGTCCACGTTGACTGATCTCGTCCCCCTCGCCCCGTCGATTGTACCGACTGACGTGTCGCAGCGCCGCGGCACGGCGTAGTGCGATAGCTACCCACACCCGACCTATCTGTGTGAAACGTGTTCGACTGTCTATTTTGTATATATACATATATTCGTGTGTGTTGTGGATTTTCAGTAACAATATAATCCGTTCCTGCCACAACTCGTCGCGAAAGTCATCCAAGCCGGCTCGGTCTCATTCGCAGCGCGTATTCGATTTCGTCTCTGAAATTGTGTTCAGTTGTTTTTGAATTCCGACGTTTAGTGTCAGAAGAACTCTCTCCGGTGATTTGTATTTGTGTGTGTGCGTGCTTGTTTTGTGTACGTGCTGCGTACACGCGTAGTAACGCTGCGAGTGTTGTACCGTAGCTAAGGGATTTTGTTTGAAGCCCGTTCGTTTCGCCGGTTGCGGCCGAATGCAGTCACGGACACCGTTGGCATAAATGCATCGCTCATGCGGTCGACTATCGATTACCTAGCGAGGTATCCGATCTCGGCCACCGCACATAGTATCATTCACTCACGATTCAAATGACTCATCGTCACGTGTAGTCACTTTACCTGTGTATTATTTAATTCAGAAGCGAAGGACACGTGACCCGGTGGCGATAGGCGAGCGGTGTGCATGCTTCATATTCTGAATTTATTTGACGTCGCTTTTTAAATTGGGACCATCATTAGGAGCAACGTTCGCCGCAATAATTATACTCAAGCACGCGAACTCGACGAAATTCGCTTATAAAATTACGTTTCTATATAGTCCTACCGCTCATACTAAAATTTCTTTAAGTGGCATTAAAAAGATACAGTTTTTATGCCACCACTCAAAAGCCAAACCCTTTTTTAAGTACTACTCATAATCCTTTTTTATATCAAAACTTCAAATTATGCTCAATAATAAAACGCTTTGTTATATATTTCACACTAAAAAATATTCAGGGCTAAACATTTTGAATTACTCGACGAATAAATCTTTATTCGAATAAAGCCGATAGTCCTACTGTCAGCGGAAAACGTGTACGTAACCAGGGCGACATAAACAAAATGGGTTACCTAGGGTTTCGGCGTCAGCGATCTAGGGATATAGGGTGGTTTTAATGATCTTCAAGGTCTGTGTTAAAGTCCTTCCAATAACTGTCCGATTTTTCCAATTTAACATTTGAAATATTTAGTGTTGACGTTAGCGTTTATGATGTCGTTGATTTGTTTATATTAAAAGATTTAAAACGGATTCTGGGCGCATTGTATGGAATTGAGCTGTAATTTAATTATTTATTTCTTTTAGCAATTTCTGTAATTTTTTGTTATTCAGTCTTGAATTTTTAAATTTCTTTGCGATGTCCGCTCAGAAATTGTATCATAATATCACAAATCAACACATTCGAAATTATGTTACGAGAACGCGTTGTAGTTGAGTTTTCAACCTTTACTATATGAAACGGTTGCTTTTTTAATGATAGATAAGAAAGAGGATGGGGTTCACCACTCGGTTATATGAACGAACACGTAACGTTTTTTATAGTATTCGTCAACAGTATGAGTCGTAATTTTTTAGGTATGCAGGTTTTAGTCGACTACGACAAAGTTCCGTCATTTTTGTATGTCGGAATTGTTTACAATAAAAAATATGTTCGCGCTAAAAAATATTTTTTAAGTAAATATAAATAATATTTTTGAATTAAATTAAATTTGATGAATTTATTTTTTTACTGGTAAAGGTTAAGAATGTCAAATTTATTAACGTTGGGTTTCACATTTCGTCATACAAGTAATTAATTTGTAATCAGTTATATTATTTTTTGAATACTCCCATGCTTTCGAAACAGTAGGAAGTAAAACACCCAACCTGTATTTAGTTATTTAAAAGGTAAGAATTGATTTAATTTTTAGTTTATTCGTTGATAACATAACGATAGTTTGTCTAAACATGTTTCTCAAAGTGACGTAACACGTGTCACAATTTTTTACAAAACCAGAGAAATGACTGAGTTTATACTGTACAAAAATAATATCATTAATTTATCATAAGCGTGTGCTGTGCTGGTACTTTTTTCTTTTATGTCAAGAAGTGACAATATGCATTTGTACTTATGTTGTTAAATTTATGTATCTTTTGAAAACGTTTAATTCAGATGTTTATTCATTTCGCTGCTTTTGATAAATACAAAGGCTTGTGAAACATATAAATCAAGTTCTTACGTTTTATTTAAATCCATTCTAAACCGCTCATAAATAAAGGAAAAGTTTCAAAGAAAGTTTTGAGCCGCGATTAAGATTCTCCCCCGGCGTTAATGCTAATACACTGCGACATTTTTATTTTCATTTCCAGGTATTGTTTTACCATCTACATGTGTTATTTCTGGATAAACACGTATAATCATATTCATTTTCTGAGCGGATAATTTATATTTAAAAATGTTACTTTTGTATTTATAACTTAAAATAATACGCTGAGAAAACATTCGCTTTGATACAGAATACTGTTTGAATTGATATTAATAATGATGCTTTGTCTACGCGTGTAAAATTAACAACCCATATTATTGTCTACCGCGGCGTAGCGATGTTGTAAATTTGCGTACGTTGATTTTTCATCTCTCTTAGGCGTTTTCATACGAAGATATTTATCGATATTAAACCATCTTGCCTTCTATATAAAAATATTTCTATCTTTACTGGAAAAGAGACGAGATTTTTTAAAATTATTGTAATGCTCTTCCATGGGTTCATATATATATATATATATATAATCCGTGATTGAAGCTGACAATATTTTGTATTGAATATATTCTTACTTTATCGAACAGTCAGATTAATAATTATACATATTTTACTTTAGTTTCCCAATATACTTATAGAGAGGTATTCCATTAATGAAAAATGTTTGATGTATAGTACCGATTAATTAAATAGATAGATGGTACGTTTGTCGGAGACATTTCAGACATTAAGCGTATGAATGGTCCATTACGTCCTCTGCTACGGTGATTCACTTAGGCTGTTAATAGGAGTCTTTAATTGACATCCATATCCTGGAATTTCTGCTGATTAAAAATATTTTAGATTAATTGTCTTTTTTAATTTTGACTTTCCTTTTATATTACTCTTCCATCGTGAATTTATATTTATATCATTTATATTTCTTTTATATTACTTCTCGCCCGCTGTGGTCTAGTTTAGGATATCCAATCCTGAAGCCTTTTTCCAATCCCGGGATTTCGGGATTGATTTATTTTGAATCCCGGGATCCCGGGATTCCGGGATTGAGATTTTCTTACCGAGGAATTTGAAATCCTCAATTTGCTATACTTTTTCCCGGAATCTCACAGAAACTCGTTTTTTTTTTTTTTAGCTCACCGAGGAATTTGAAATCTTCAATTTGCCAATTTCGTGTAAATTTCGAGAATTTGCTAAAAATTTCTCAATCCCGAAATCCCGGAATCGCGGCCATCTCAATCCCGGAATTTCGGGATCAGAAAATTGAACGGGATCCCGGGATTGGATGCCCTAGTCTAGTTGGTTAGAGCTTGCTCTACCGATCAGGTGGGTCTGGGTTCAATTCCCGGTAAGGTCAATGTCAAAATTGAATTTTTTTCAATTTTAATTTGAGAACTAAGACATGGGTGTTTGTGAAGTCAATTCTCCTTGAGTTAATCTCATGTGACTTTCAAAAATTTTCATCGAGTATATCTCGTATGATCTTTTGACTTCAAAAATATTTGACGCATTGGCGTAAGCTGTAATGTCAAATATTTTTCTTAAATTAAAAAAATTAAACGAATCATCAAATAACACAATTAATCTCTTACTACCTAGAATACTACTTATACTATTTAATTTTTTTCACGTATAATCTTAGCATAATAATCTCCCCCACTTTTTAGTAAATATTCATTCGCAAATATAACTACGCTACGTCCACGAATCAAAAGTTATTTACCGTAAATAATGTCATAATTTAGGAAGACATAGTAAGTACATACAAACACAACACGAAAGAACGAAAAATCTCATTAACATAAATACTTTGTATCTTATTTTGAAAATAACGTTTAGGCATGCATACGAAATTAATTCAAAATTTCATGACCTCGAGTGTAATGAAGAATAATTGTTTTTTTTTTCTTCTCAAACATATATATTTACAATATATAAAAATGTTGTATGACAGATATTCCAATATTTAATGATTTTGATTATCAGCACCAAATTCAATTGTCGGGTCCTATGGCGCAGCGGTTAGTGTTGTTGGCTTACGTGCCGGATCTCACTGGCTCGAGTCCCGGCATTTTTTCGATCGATTTATTGATTTCTGTTCGAAGGCGTGAGTGTTTGTGTTGTCTTAAAATTCCCTCCTACCCTTATTCTTTAACAACTGAGCGATTAGTTAACCATTAGTCCTGTCCTAGCCTTATCCTTTTATCGATAATCTCTTTGAAAAAGAGAAGATGAGCAACTGAATAACAAACAGTTCTCGTAGGAAAAAATCTGTTGAGATACCTCCACAAGAAGGCCATATCCACGACATTGAGAGCGGACATGGATAAAAAAAATCGATTTGGCTTTCCGATTATTAACCATTAGAGTGACAACCGCGATCGCGCTTCTTATATATACGTATAAGGCAATTTTTTCTTTGTAATTGTAAAATAAATAATAAGATTGCTTTTCATTTGAATTAATTATAAAAAAATCTATATCCCACTTTTTAGTTAAAAAATGTTGGCACTTTTGATAAAGCATAAAAAAACGCATGACACTCAAATGGTTAATATTACGTTATCAAAATATTTGCATTTTGTTTGTTGTAATTCCACATTATTTAATACTATCAGGTATGGTTTCGCCCACCGCGAGCATTATCACCTTAAATATTATTTTCATTTTTCTATGTGCAGAAAATTTTAACTAATTAATAATTTTTGCTCCAACGCAACTGAGCAAAATGAATATATGCAGTTAAAAATTGTTCACTGTATCGTATATTGAAGCTTGTCGAGTAAAACCAAATTGGTTGGATACAGTAACTTGACGCGTTTGCCGTCTCTTTACTGGTTGGTGTCCATGCACCGCACGAGCCAAGTCGGTAGCTGAAAATTTCGCTCGGCAGTAAACCCTCGTTGTAAATATTGACAGAGTTAAAATTAGTTTTCGCGATGTTGGCATTGATTATTTTGCCAATAATTGCATTGTCGCATGCTCCAATAAGTTTCATAACATTTAATTGAGATTTATATTACATTTTATATATGACGTCTTTTGCGGAGAAAAGGTAGACTCGTTTCGATGTTTTTTCTTCTCATTCTCATTACATCGCAGCTTAATTTTTTTTTCATTGATATATTTTTTTTGATATAAATATTTTCTTAACCGCAATGTTGACACGTCATTAAAATGTTGTACACTTCCACACCTTTTCTTACTAACGACCCGGGTTCAAGCAGTAGCGGCCGGTCAATGTGGCATTTGATCAATGCACCCCTTGTATATGCAGGGGCTACTATATTTCATAAAAAAATATTCAAAAATTACATTTATACCATTCCCTCATTTTAAATTCAATAAAATGAAATAATTTTTATAGACAATAAATATATGAAGAATTTAAATGAGTGAATGGTATAAATGTTATGTTTTAATATTATTTCATGAAATATAACCATCCCTGCATATACAAGGGGTGCATTGATCGAATGCCACATTGACTGGCCGCCACTGGGATCAAGTTCATCCGTGCACTTAAACGTATGCAGATGTCGAAATGTTAAACCCGGGGCGTATGTCAGTGACATACAAAATTTGTAGTTGAATATAATAGTATTTTATATCGTATTTCGTACAGTAAAAAAAATATTTGAATCATACAAGACATTATAAATATTCCTTTTCGCTTAATAAGGAAAGAAATATCTACCCGTGTGATTTTCTCGACCAGATTCATGTTTGTAACGTTATCGACTGGATATGTTATTTTTTTATCAATATATTAATTAATAGGTGCATTGTAGTTATTGGACGATTATTTGAGTTACATATTATATTTTTAATTCAGCGAGAAACATTTTATAATAAAAGCCGATAAGGAAAATTTTGTTTACGTTTTAACGTTGCCGAATATTTAATCATACCCTATAATATTATAAGGTATATTTTACACTTTCAAAGAAGCTTTATCATCCTAACGCTTGATTGAATTACGTTGCTTTATGCACCCTTACTTTAGCGTAACATTAAATTATGCAAAGCCTTACCTAAATTCTTTAAATTTCCCTTGAAAAGTTTACGATCAAAGGTCCTGCCACCCCGGTCGGCCGTAGTCGAGTTTTGGGGGTGCTTTAATTTAAAGGCCTCGCAGTGCAAGAAAGAACCAGTTTTAATCGACCAATGATCGTTCCCCGTTAACAACTTTCTTTCCAAACATGTTTTGTTGCGCAATGTTATTCTCGACTTCTCGTTGGAGGCTTTCAGGCGAGGGTTAACCATGTTTAGAGAAGGGAATGTTCATTTAAGAATTCAACAGCTTACATGTGGTGCTATAACACTAAACGTTATCAACTTATTGTTGCAGCAATATTGATAAACATATATCGAATGCAATCGATTGAATCGTCATCTAATCAAGGCGTCAAACTGATCGAGAAACGTCCTGGATGATTTTTTTTAAAAACACTGGGGTTGAGAAGGACGAAAATTACGCTTGTCGGAATCCTATGAGAAATTGTATACGGTATATATTTTATAAATAACATATTCAATTTTATACTTGCATACAAATTAAAAGCCTGGTAAATATGGTGTGCCGACAAATGAACTAAGACAAAATGTCTATAAGACAAAATGTCTATAAGACGAAAATGTTTAACAAAATTACATTTTGTCGATAAGCGTTTTATCCCGTAAACAATTAGTCGGTAAACCATTTGTCTATGAACCGTTTTGTCTGTAAACATTTTTTTTTTGTCAAATACAATTTTCTTTTATCATCATTTTTTTTTTAAAATATTTACAACACGTGGTTCATATGTGCCTTTGGAACAGAAAGTAAACCATTTGCTGTGATAGTATTTAAAACATTATTACATTGCTATTTTAAACTCCCGAGAATACCTATATTGGCGCCTATCTCGAAGTTATACAATCATCAACAATAAGGAATTTAATTGAATCAATTTGATAAATGTTTATAAAGTTACTTTTTTTAGTTTATTTGCGTCTCTGTTGTAAATACGATAAATGAAGTCATTCGAAAACTTACTATTTTGTAGGTAACTTACTTCACAACATTAAGTATGTTACGACTATGAATGATTTCGTTTTTAACCTATACTAACTTTTTTCTAACCTCGGGAAATATATAACATTCATTTTATATTCGATCAGTATATCTCTTGCGGAAATTCCCCATGCACGATTCCGGAAAAGCTGGCTACACGTCTCAGAGATAAGTCCATTTATGGGCAGCAACTATCGTTTACTTCTCAGTAACGGTGCATTCAAATAAATTGCTTTACATGTGTGCCCAAAGTCGCTGACATATACAAGCGTTACTGTACCTCCCTAGTCTAGTGCACGTGTGGGGGTAAATAGCTTACAGTTATGTATAAACTAAGTCTGCATTCACAATAATGTATAATGGGAATTATACTGCAGTGTGAGAGTAAATGTGAAAACTTTCGTAGTGCAAGCATGTCAGATCATTTGCTTAACGGCTTTGAGATATCTCTTCGCACATTTCAGAAAACCGAGTTCAACTTTGATGATTGCGGACAGTAGTCAGACGCATAACTTACCCGTTGTAATTAAAGTAATAGATTTATCTTGTCACTATCGTATATTGCATTATGAACGTATCTCTCGTAAGGATTGATAACAAAACTTACATTTTCATGATATTTTTTACAAGAAATGCCATTTATCATTCGATAGTTATATTTGGACGCGACGACTCTCGTGAAATACAAAAGGTTTTTTTCTTATTTTGTTTTGGGATTGCCGCATTATCTTTGTCTTCTTCATTCTATCTTTGTCAAGATGGCGTGTCTCGCAAAAGCCAGATATCTTGTATAGAGATAGATGAATTGATTGGAGCACTAAAATTTAACTTATTGCGTTTTTTATTTGTGTTGAAAATATTTTTTTTACTTTGCTTATTTTCTTTATAAAATAACACTGTTGTATATTTGTACGTAGCTAGAATAATAACTCGTTCAGATTCTAAAATATCTGCTTATTTGAATAACAAGAAGCATTGTTTTTTTTCTAATTAAAAATTACACAGATACATTAACTATTTCAAGTATTGCTGCTAAATTAAATTTGTATGCTGTGTAATCGTTTTCAGCTTTCAGGGTGTGTCCACCAAATTCTGTAAAATCCTTTCGACCGTTTTATTTCATTAACCCTACTAGCTCAAATAGGTGTTACGATGTACTTAAAACATGTCCACATTAACCTATTTATAGCACGACCAATTAATTTAATACCTGCGGAGTTTACATGCAGCATTAACTTCTACGCTTGCTGTTAAAATTCTTCGTAGTTTTAGTTAATTATTTTTGTTCGTAGTATTGTGTGCGAGGAAAGATAGTTAATAATTACTATACTTTTTATCAACCGCTTGTAAATAGATTAAACTTTGTAAACAGGACTCAGATTTACATTCCACTGTTTGTTGACGAATAGATACCACAATCGGTTATCAGCAAAACTACTAAACACAAAAGGAATTAATATTGGATACAGGCTATAATAAAACAAATCTCCTTCTACTGGTTATGTGTCAACTCACAAGAATTGTTTTGAAATAGTGAAATGATTCACGTTGCTTTTCTTTAAAAGTTCGTGCGAAAAATCGGTCAGCCAATATTATACTTATGGCTACTTTAATATCGGATGAGTCCTGTCTACGAAGTCTAATCTTACAAACAGTTGATAAATAGTTGAGGTATTTTTGTACTATCTTCCCTCGCCACTGTTGTCATACGCATTTAAGTGCTTTATCGAAAGGGGAAGCTTTTTATATAATATGAAATTTATTCCGGGTCGTTGGAGCGTGTTCAAAACAATTCTTCCGCCGCTGAGTCCCAGAGAAATCGAACGATGTATGGTAACGAGTGGTCTAAACGTATTCAAGAAAACTGGATATTTTTATGCCGATATTATCGACGATATTTTATAATTTGCCTGTTAAATTCGTAATTAAGATTTCAATATGGGTTTTTATCGGAAGACATTATTTTAAAATTATTAGTTACATACTTGTTCATAAATTTTAACCATTACTTACGATTTTGACTTTTGGCAAAAAAACTGTAATTAATACGATCGTAAAATAGTTGATTTTCGGGAGTGAACTTAGAGTTAGTTTTTTTTTATAAATATTGTAGGTAAATTTTTTGAGAAAAAAATAGACGTTATGTTTTTGCGACAGCTGGATTATTTAATGATTTATGTTATTTTTTGACAAATGCAATGAAAGTTTACTTGCAAGTTTTATCTAGGACATAGCCACTTTTGTTGCGTTTCATGTTCAGCAGTATTAAAATTCAACAACGTACGTTATTATTAAAAAAATATTAAAATACTTTTCTTAAAATTCTTTATCATAATCGACATGCATTCGTGCTAGTACAGACAAACTTTGTTATTACGAGGAAGATGGGATCGAGTGAATTTGCTCGTTATAAGCATTACTTGTTATATCAGAGAATATGTATTTTTAAATGCTTACAAACATACCCATCACATGAAGACATGACGTATCTGTAGCGGTCACATAACACAAAAAGTCGCAATTCAAACAAAAATCCACAATTAGAATTTATTTCCACACATATTACATCCACTTTTCTTATAAAATTTAAAATTGATGCTTGTTTCATTGTTTTTTCTCAAATTTTTGCTCGGTATGCCGGTATGTAGAAGTAGCTCGTCATAAAAGTGAATTTATATATGGAGAAAACCATAAATGTTAACAATGTTAATGTTAACAAATGTTTTCTCATCACAACCGAGATCTCGCTATTTCCGTGATTGATTCGGTAGACGTCGTCGGTTGTGAAATGTTGTGTCCGTTAACCTGCAGTCAAATCGCTTATAGCGAGCGGGTTTTCCGCCCCGGCTTTTACCTGCCGTCCACCTGTTCGGCTGTCGGGGTTCTGCGGCCAGTCGGTAAAAGTAACGGTGTGTCATCCGACTACTACACTTCCGGTTGAATTACGGTCCAATTTGCGGCGACGCTAGACGGCGACGTCGTTAGTGATGCGGCCGTCTGCGGAAGCCACGTGCTTCCCGCCTTTGCAGCCTAGTGATAAATAGCAGTGTTTTGTGATTATGTAGACTACCGTTAGGATGCATCTATTTCAATAGTGCATTGTAAGTTTATGCCTTGAAGACGGATAAAAAAGCACGACTATTTATTTATTTTAAGAAAACGCACAATACTATTCCTCATGGCGAGCATTGTCAACTGATATGAAATAAAATTTAACAGTGCTATTTATACAAAAACAAATTTAAATAAAAAGGTGCAATTAACAATGACTTTAAAAATAATTTATAAATTACAGTAGAAATTATCAAGAAGTGACTAAAATAACACAAATTAAAGTGTTTAAAAAATATTCGGAATACTTGATTATTTTTAGTTCGTTCTTTCAGTATCAGTTTGCAGACGCCTTACATCATTTTCCACTATATATTATTTTACGCTCAAGGTCTAGAGTTTGTAGTTAATGTCGTAGCTTTCTTATTTGACTTAATTTTAGTCTAAAGTTGAAGCTCTTAATTGTTTTTCTTATTTGAATTAACAGAGCTTGTCTTTTTCTTCTTGTTACATTCTTAAACATGTTAATTTTAAAATGATTGACGTTGTCGGGAAAATTTCGAACAATAATGGAAACAGGTGATACAAACACTAATCGGAGCAATCGGCTGCCATGAATTATTCTGTTTTTTTTTTATTTACGCACAAATCATTATAATTGTCCATTTTATAGTATTCTTAGCCATTTAATAAATGCAAAAAAACAAAGTAAGTATGTGACGTCTCGTTTACTTGTAATGATTTTTTCATTTATTTTATTCTACAGAAAATATAGCAATTTATTGAAAAAAAAAACACAGAGTGCAAATGAACGTGCCTTTCGCTGACGATTGTATATCGTCTGTTTTTGAATGTGAATCGTGAAAATTATAATTTCAGTTTATCTTTGATTTTGCTTAAATACGAATGAAAAAGTGCCCTTGTTATAAGTCGGTGGATGTAAGCATTGGCTGACAAGTGATGGTGAAAAATCTGGTAACTGTGATGTGAACTATTGTTTACAAATTTCCATTTCAATTTAACATAAAACAAATTTCATAAATACGTTTTAAAATTTCTACTGTTTCTCTTAATTCTTATTGGCGTCGATCGTAGTTTTTTCGTTGTAAAGTGGATTTTTTTTTGTTTTTTGTCGGTCAGTATTGAGCATTGAATCCTTCGGAATCATGACATGCATTTTCTTTACACTTCTCCTATGACGTCACGGGTAACACTTGTGTGTCAAGTCGCCATAGCCAGAACATCAGGGAATTTTATTCGCGATAGTTGTCCCGATCTTCAAAAAGTTATGAACATTTTCGGCTGGAAATGTGCCGGCGGAGGTGCTGTGGCGGGTGAGAGTGCCGCCGGGGCCGCGGGAGGGGGGCGCTAGCGAGCCGCGGCGCGCCCCTCCCCCCCTATGATGGGCTACATTATGGGCTGCGCCTGCTTTAAAGGTAAGTTGTTGAATGAATCGTATACCCATACCGTTGATTAAGTTTGCCTTACACAAATCGTATTCAAAAGTTTTCTACTTCATTATAAATTGATTTCTGTATAAATTATAAATTAAGTAATCAATATAATGTACATTGTATTGTGTCATGAAAGATGTGCATGTATTTTTGTGGCTTGGCTGTGACCTGTTACGTTGCATTTATTTTTCACAATAAGTTTCATAAAAACATATAGCGTGTTTTCGCTTATATTTCGATCGTTATCTCATGTCTTTTATCAAGCACAACATGCGAGTACTTTTAAAAACAGTGACATTTAATGACGAGACGAGAGACGACTTTTTTCAAATTGACAGATTGCACGTATATCTGATTAAAGTTGTATCATTATAAGGGTGTTCACTGTCAATACTTTGTGGATAGGCATTATATTCTTAAAAAAATACACAACATTCCTTTGTGCTATTTCCACTTTATTTAGCAAGATCAGGAACGGTTTCGCTCATGACAATCATTATCAACTGCCAAGAGGTCGGCGATTTTGAAATCATGGGATTTGACATGTTCAATTTAATTTTCTCAATCCGGAATTTCGGGATCACAGAATTGGACACCATAGTTGTGGCCTAAAATCGAGTGAAAGTACGATTTGTTATTAATAAATGGTAAGAAGTAGAAACAATAGAAAATAAAAATATCAATCTCTTTTGTTTTATAATATTTACACAAGCTAATTAGAAGCTCTATATTATATCGTTGAAAAGCAGTTGTTGTCCTTTTTTTATTTGAATCACAATTATTTTTTTGCATGTATGTAGGATTGTATGAACTCTTAAACGACATCGAAGCATAAGTATCAAGTCGAACGAAACAATCGGGTTCAGTGGTGGGTTCAAATTACAGGGAGTCTAGGAATGTGGCAATTTGGCGTAAAGCACCTCGGCTGTAATTCCATGGCGTAGTGTCAAATTTAACATGTGCGTGCGCGACTTAGTGGGCTGGGTTCGAATCGATTGAGAGGCGTGAGACTCGCATAAGCTCGCCACGTACATGTCATTATGTTGTGTGCTACTCTAACGTTAATGATATATTTTGTCTAATGACACAAGATGTGTAGGAACATATTTAATTAAATGATCGGCGGTAACGACTATATTGCGAAATATTTGCATACAATTATGTATACTTATTTGTTGAGGATTTTCGCAATAACGACGTAGATATTTTTTTCTGTTTATTATTTTATTTAAAAGTAATATTACGCACATTATTAAAGGAATGTTAGTGATAAACTGGTAAAAAGTTTTTACCTTCAGTTGTAACTGCTACGACCTATGCCTTATATTAATTATCACGAATTACACTTGCGTGAAAAATGAACATCGCGTTGCTTTTAACTTTGAACATTTTAACTTCAACTTTTAACTTTGTTCTTAGGACCGATGCTTATACTATTGAAAGTCGTAGAAGCAATGTATTTAAAAAAAAAAATGGCGATGTTTCTGGACGTCGATTGAAATCGCGCGTTTTTAAAAAATATTCTTACTAAACCCATGTGAATTTATTCGAACCGAAGACATTCGGTTGTTGTAAAACTGTTTTTTTTTAGCAAAGTTTATTATTATTTTGTGGAACACGAAATCGATTGTATGTTTGAATTAATTGATACAAATAAACACCACGCGACTTTATAATAAATCAATTTATGTAAAAAATTATGAAAGTTCTAAAAAAATAATCACGTTCGTTATAATGTCTGAAAGAAAACCCCTAAATCTTTTCTGAAATTATTTTTCTAGACTTATTAATGTTCCTGCTTAAGCATAAATGCGAAAATTTTTAACAAACTTTGATAATTTTAAATAAACAATTCGTAAACGCGAAAGATCTCTTGAGTGAATCTACTCTTCATTTTCACAAGGACTAAATGAAAAAAGTCTCATTTTTAAGTATACACACAAGAAGGTAAAGTTAATGGAAAGAAAAAACTTCTCACAGCTGAAAACTGTTTTTGTTCGTTTTTTTATATCTCTTCATCCGCAAGACATCTTCCAGACTCAAACCATAAATTTACTCTGCGGCCAGGAAGTTTTATAAATATTATTTTTGCAAATTTCAGCCTGTTCATTTTTGCAAACTAAGTTATCGTACTTTGCAAGTAAATTTACTGTAGCCGAGCACACACTTTCATGTCCACGAGCTGTATTAAAAAACATTTTTTGAACCGGTTGTTTATAGAAGTGAAACACGAATTTGTTACGTATTATTACTGTAAAGAATACCATTAGCATTAACGACCGATTCCCATTTTCAGCTTTGTATTCGTTCAACCCTTGACCCAAAAAAGCTTTGCAAAATATAATATTTGCATTCTGTCTAATCGATTTTTCCTGCGTCGGTATTTCTCTGTTGTATTAGAAATCCACAAATGGAAGTATACAATTTATTGCGTTTATTCTAACTGAAAGGGAAAGTTGAGTACCTAACTGGCTCGATTATTCGTGAGAAATACCTGTATTTCAAATATTCAATTGGCACTGCAAATACTGCAATTCAACATTGGGCCATTAATTAAAATTTACTAGAAATATTCTCGTAACCAGAATGATGTGAAGGTGTAAATGTATGTAAGTTAAACTTATCTTACAGATCTAACAGATCTTAAATCATCAGTTTTTAAATTAAGGCCAGAATTTTTTTTTTACATGACTTCACAGCCCCGATATAAACAACTGTTACTTAAAATTTTAAAAAACTTAAATTATTCCACTATTGTGCTACAAACTGCGACACGTGTTTCGCCTCTTTCAGAGGCATCCTCAGGCAATCTTACTTTCAAAATGCTTGTGAAAGTAAGATTGCCTTAAGATGCCTTTGAAAGAAGCGAAACACGTGACACATTTTGTAGCACAATACGCGGAATAATTTAAAATTAAAATTAAAATTAACTTCCACAAAGTTACCGCACAATCCATCTAAAGTAACAACTGTTACGTTCGTCCTTCATCGGCAAACGACGCGTATTCTCGTGCCATGCGCTGAGCGCCCATTTCATTAGATTTTTTTTCCATAATGACTAGAAGTGATAAAACTGTCCTCTATGTGCGTTAGTATGATTACAATTATGTTTTCAGTGTAGACATATTTTTATTTAAATTATTCCGTACCACACGATTTATAAGGCTGATTAATATAGAATGAAAATTGAGCTGATTGATGGTATTTTATGAAAAAAATACATAAATAAGTTATAATATTCTACACGTCTTAATGTATCGTAAAAGTAAAGTGAGCTTAATAAATACACACTGCATAAGTGTTATCTTCCTAAAATTAAAATATGCAATCCATCAAAGCACCTAGTAAAGAAAAGATTGTACGTATACGTCCGATAGATGAGTTTTACAAATCTACTACTTGGCTCACTTCACTTCGTGAGGGCTGAAATGATCTTTACAATAACGAGAAACAAGATCGTAAATATAATTTTTATTACCTCTAATATTTATGTGTTTATGAGGACATCTTATCAGATAAACATCACGCATGGTTTCAATTAACCCACTAAAGTAATTTTTTAAAACTTAGCGTGTTAATGTTTTCCGTTCGAAAATAGACATACGTAAAAAGAGAAACGTAAATTGCCGATTAAGTGTGATATCCGCTATAGCACATTTCTTGCTAGTAATGTCAATAATAACTACAAATATATTTTTTATTGACCATTTTCGATAATGTCGTAAAATAAACTTATTGTTATCCGTTCTAAAACGATAGATGTCGTTTTACTGAGTTTTATCATAATATTGTTAACTTATTTTCCTATGTAAGCACAGATCTACGATTCTATTGTCATTTCGGTATTACATTATTGGACTGATCAACACGCGAGAATTGTATACCATGGTCTGATTATATTTCTTTTTCAATGTTAACTTACATTTTTGTAGATAATTGATGTTTTGTGTTTGATACATTCGTCAGCACTTAATGAAATTACTAAATACTCGTGTCTTCGTGTTAATTCGATTTGGACATGATCGGCCCAAAGAAATCCTCATTGGATTTATATATAGCACACTGTTAATCTCGATCTTAGATCCAGGGTAATGTCTCGATTGCAGAAGAGATATTTATTTTTTTCAATAGTTCTTTTTGCCAACCCAGTTGATGTTTACATATTTAAATATCTTAACCATAATTCTCTTATCAATTTTCATTTATTTCTTAGTAGACCAATTATCTCGCGATGTCTCAAAGATATTCTTTTTTCAACAGCTTTTTAAGTTCGCCTAGCTGTTCATATTTTCAATATATTAATAACATGTAACTCGTATCTGCTATTTCCATCTATATACATATAAGTATATCTGGGACCCCATAATCCAATGATTTTAAAAATGTGCAAACTTTGATAGGAGAGCAGCAACATCTGTATTTGTTTTTAAATATAGCTGAAGTGCCATTAATCATAGAACATTTGGGCCCATTAGAGGTGAAGTGAGAAAAGTGGTATAATTTAAGATTTCGACTGAAGGTGCTTGGTGGAATTTCAATATTAAATTTGAATCGTTCAAACTATGTACATTCTCACAGATTTTGTCACTAACGACCCGGGTTTCGCCTTTCGGCATCTTCAGGCATTCAAGTGCACGGATGAACTTGAAATGACCAAGTCAAGTGGTATTTTAGAAAAAAAGTTATATGCGTTTGTTCTATACGTCTTTAAGTATCGACACATTGAAATAGTGTTTATCTCCGTAAAATAAAAATATGCAGTCCACCAAAACACCAAATAAAGACGTGATGGTACTTAAAAGTCAATGAAAAAGATTTTCCATTATATTACTTGAATTACTATAGTCATCTTACACTAATTCAAAACCACGTGATCAACTTACTCCCTTAACACATATAGGTCCGCAGATTTGCATACTAAAAAATGCGCGGGAGCCGGCCGAATTTTGGGGAAATGGAACTTTTTTTGCGCTCACGTTTAAATTGCGATAACTATTTAACCGATTGATGTATATTTTTTTTTCTTTCAGAAAAGCGTTTGTATGGTTTTATACATATAAAAATATGATAAAATCAGTGTTTCTCAACCGAGGGTTTCATATAAAGAGTCTTAACAACTTAAAAATAAAGTTATTTAGTAAGAAATGGCTATAGAGTTGCAATAATATACACTAATTTAAAATAAAGTTACTGGTTACTAACCCCCCCCCCCCCATCTCCTTCTTCTCAGCAACAAGTATTTTAGTTTTTTTGAGATATTGTAAAACCGAAAATAAACATCTGTTCTATATCGCAAGGTTTTATTCGCAACTCTCAGATATTTTTAAATAATTCTTGTTATATTTCAATTATTTAAATATTTTAAATCTTTGAGAATCGTTTGTTTTTGTTAGAATGGTGCAGGTATATGCTATTAATGAATGGTGGCCATTCATATGTGTAATAATTATGAAGCATTAGGGTCACATTTTTTTCACAGGAGAGCCATAAACTTTACAGAAAAAATAGCTCCTTGTCAACAGCGTCTCGAAAAGGGCATTAAGAATTACATAATTTATTGCTATTGGCAAGCCAAACATATATTGAGTAAAAGCGGTGCTTTGTTCGAAGTAAAATAATGATTTCATTTCTTTGAATTTAGGGTTGACTTTCCAACAAGAATTAGTTGCAAAATGTCTACAAAAGAAAAAAAGGATACAGATCTAAAATGAATCTGTGTTATATAATTATTGTCATGACTAATTTCACTTTCGTAAAAATCCCATAGAACAAACACTTATTTTTTTGTAAAGAATTGTGAAGCGGTCAAAGAAGCAATAAATAAACTTATCCGAAAATTTAACCCATATTTTTATACGTAAACGAAGCAAAAGATCTAACAAAAAAAGATGCATTTTTCCATGAAAATAATATTACACCAAACGTTAAACGTTATACAAAAAATATTATTTAATAGGTGATACTGTGGAATTACTTCTATATTTACGATTAAAAAAAAAAATATTTTAAATATATTTGTTTGACATTATCAATTTCAATATCACTGGCAACCTTGATGTTAAATTTGAAGAAAAAAAATCATCACACAAAGTACCTTTTTTTTGTGTAAACTTACACTCAGCAAAACGAACAGATATGTTCGCGCGGACTCCTGCGCACTGAAAGTGAGATGCACACATATGTTCGCCCGGACTCCTGAGTGTTAATATCAATTTCCGAATTACATAAATTTAAAAAAAATCAGTGTGGCCTACTAGCAGGATTCTGACTGTTACTGATGATATCGTTAATTACTATAATCCGTACTAATAACACGTGGTACAGGTAAAAAACTATTATAATTTGATATTTGTTGGATATGGTGTGTTCATTTAATGGACAATAAGAATATAACGATTTTATTTCCGACAAAAAATAATTTGTCGAAATGGCTGTTTTTTTTATTAGGAAATAAAATACAACCACTAAAATAGATTAAGAATAATCGGATTTAAGCTTCTTTACACGAAAGAAGGACCTTAATTAATATTTTACATGAAATTCTTCCCCACATTTAATATTTTGCAGATAAAGCAAAAAGGCGATCTTCAGTTACGACGTATCTTGTTTGTTTTACGACCTTGTCCAGCCTCGTCTGGCCTGACTATCTTCTTGTTTATGGCCCATCGGAATGACAGCATTCTCATATAAAAGATTCCATTACGGCATAACCCACGGATAATATTTATGGAACAAATTTAAGCATTTTATGGACCAAGTTTAAGCGCCGCGACGTCAACTTTACAAACCCGCAAATATTTTCATCGTTTCTTCAGTCACATATCGGCGCCAGGCACGTATTCGGATGTCTCTGATATGCTTTCCGCATCATTACTTTTTTTTACATATTGTGATAGGCCATTCATCACGATATCTCTACATGAATGAATTATTTTTAAGACTATCGACCATCGTAGTTTTTGCTGATCCATTTAAGACAAGGAAATGATTTACACACAAACCTTAAATTCGTGATCGAAGATATATATTCATTGATTCATCATTCGATGAGGGTTTTTACCCGGAGTTTATTACATTTAAAATTGATATCAATATATATTGCAATAAATAGCATTACAATTATTATTGCAAATCAAATGTAATGCAGCGTTATTTGAAATTTCGTTCGATTGAAAATTCGCGCCTGTCTAAGCTATCGGCTTTACATTTTATTGGAAATTGTATCGTTGCTGAAAATTTCGATAATTTTCGAAGCGAGGGGAATGTATGTCCTTGAACACATTTATTCGTGGTTTGAATCTAATCTATTAACATATAGCGAATATCTTCATTGGTGGTTTGCGTCTTTGATGTCATTCGTTTCTACATAATATATTGAAATACTAATGTATCATGCGAAATCAATCAAAATTCATATAAACTGAAAATTTAATGTTAGACTGTACATATACTACTGTAGATGTTATATACATTTATCTTAAACGATTAGTATATACTTTATACTATGACCAAACGTAGCAGTTTGATGAATAAACATTTAATATTTTAAGATTTAATTATTGTTTCGTTCTGTATACAAAAATGCATAAATCAATATTACAATTCGATATTTTAAAACCGATGTACCTAGGTATAATTTAACATTAAAAAAAACTCATATTTTAAATATAAACCTAAATCATTAGGCATTCCCTTTAAACGATAATCACAGATAATTTTTAAGATCTGCAGAAATTGTAATTGTTTATGTGATTACTTCGTGAATTAACTGTAGGTCACTTAAATGAAACGCTATCAATAGCTTTAAACTAAGTGGTAATAATTTTATTATTTTATATACACAATACAATTATTTACATAGTGTCAGTTGCATGTTCATAAGTGAACTTTTACGCCTGAAGATGCCAAAAGGTGTAACCTGGGTCGTTAGTGCCAAAATGTGTGTGAGTGTACACAATTTAAATCAATATATACATAGATAAAAAAATGTCTCCAAAATTTAAGATTTCGACTGAAAGTGCTTGGTGGAGTTTCAATATTTAATTTGAATCGTTTAAATTATGTACACGCACACAGGTTTTGTCACTAACGACCCGGTTTTCACCTTTTCGGCATCTTAAAGCGTTCACGTTCACGAATGAACTTAAACCGACGTTTAGTGAATAAATGAATCGTGTTTATATAATATAAGAAATAAATGTATCATTAAGTAAGTTTAAAGCCATTGTTGGTGAAATGGGTTAACCCATGAGAATGCTTACAGATTTCAATGGTGAGTAATTTCAAGTTATATTTATTTCGTTTGCTGGAAAATTTATAATTATATTTAACGATTCATCTCACGAGCTTAAAATATTTCGCATTTTCCGACGCCGTAATTCATATCAAAGCACTCATTCTTTTATAAACTGGGTGCATTTCATTCCTAAATTCACAGGTTTGTAAGCGTTCTTTTAAGCAAAGGACACTTTAATATCGAATTAAAAATCGACAAATAAATTGCTATCAACAATGGGTACGATATGTCACTTATAGACAATCTTTTATCAAAAAACTGAATGAACATAATTTGAACGATTATTTCAATAAATCTCAAAACATATTTCAATTAATGTAATGTTTAAAATTCGTAGGTTTATCGTAGAGCTTATAATGGAAAGATGTATGTATGTTATTGTGTTTCTCTACTGGATACCCCAAAGCAAGGACCATCGTGTTGCAGTGGGCATTATTCGTTGTTCTTGTGCGAGGTTAAAAGCGTAGCTAGCTAATTGATGGTCACCAGTTAGACCCCATTTAGACACGGCTAATGATTTAAGCTAAGCAGCAAACATCTGTGATACATTACGCGACCAAAAAAAACAATACTCCTTCCTTAGGGTTATTATTGTATCAACATTATTCTTATGTTATTCACCGAAATTATTTGGTGTGATAAAAAATATTTTTAATCAAACATTGTATATATATCAGATACTACTTAATAAATTAAAAATAATAGTAATATGCATAAACTTTGTAAGTATTCGAATTTAATTGTATATTATATGAGGCGTAAACATTTACCTTTGTATTTTCATACAATTGCCGTAAAAAAATAGCACAGCTATTTTTTAAATCTTATGCTATTTCCGTCGTGTTGCTTTGTCCACGCATCGGTCGTTTGCATTTTATGATCATAATATAATTATTTTCTGGATTTAGAAGTATTTTTTGTTCACTTAAGTTTAAGTATTCAGGTGTGTAATTTACATAAATCTGCTTTTAACTTAGCCTTTTCCGAGAAGTCGCACAAAAAGGGAGCGAGCCGAGTAAAAGAAAATTTAATGGGCGAAATAAAATAATGTTCTCTGAACGTATTTTGGACGCGTGTAAAATGTATCGCTGGAAAACTCCGCAACGCCATTGCCTGTATTTGTTTTAATTTATTTATATTCGTAATGTGATTTGTTTGCTTTCCTCGGGAACGAGTTTGTAATTATTCTTTTTTATAACGCGAAATTGCCTTAAGAATATATCATGATGACGTACAACTTTTTGCTTGATAAATTTCACATTTGAGCGCGCATATTTTCACTAGAATTTTGTTACTTGCTTTATACATTAATAATAGTAACTCTATGAAAAAGCAGGTTCGTATTAAATTCGATTCTAAAGAGCAGTCTAATTATAATGAATAGTGGAATTTGAATACATTGAACTCTCTATTTACACGGTTTCAAAATAACACGGTGCTACTTCTCTTTTATTTACTTACCGCTCCGTAATATGCGCAGAGATATTTATTACTGTAAACCCGAAAATTTTAAAAGAAATTTTACTCAAACTGTGGATATCTCATGTGATAAAAAGCAATGTCGTAAGAAATGTACATACACGGGTTCGCATATTGTCTGAAATTAAGATGTAATAATGATAGTTTTTTTACCCAAGAAATTTTTTATTTTAAATTTTACTACACTTTTTTATACATGGATTTTTACACGGTATTGAGTTGAATGTATTCACCGCGTAAAAGTAGAGTTCAGTGATACAATAATATTGTTGAAGCGAAAAACATTTACTTATATTATTCAATGACAGTGTGGATGTAGCGTGAGCGATTAGATTTTTTTTAGTCCTGTCCTAGATTAATCTTTTTATCCCTACTCTTTTCAAGTTAGGCTTAGCGGTTAATTAACACGCAGTCCATATGCTCCACACTGGGAGCTGATATGATTGAGTAAATATTGATTTACTTCCTTTTCAGATATACATTGTATTCTTTTCTATAATTAAAAAAAAAATGATTAATTTTTACTGAAAATATCACGTAACGAAATTCAATATAAATTACTCATCAAGTTTGGTTTGTATTAGTGATTCAAACCATTCCAAACTTTTATTCATTCCACGGTAAGATTTTTATAGTGACTTAAAATAACGAAATAATCTTTACCTTATCTGGTTAACGTAGTGTTAAAGACGGAAATTTCGCATATAAAATGAAATCTTACATGCTAAAATTACGGTAACTGTTTTCTAGTATTTTTATTAAACAATTATGTATATCAGGTATAAATTCTGATTTAAAAGCTTGATAATTTATATTATTTTTGGTAGTAGTGAAAACGGTTGGTAGGCGTCGCTACTAGTGCCGACGCTGCGGAAAATGCGAAACGTCTTGTTTATAACTGTACCTTTACACCGAAGACGCACACCAAGTTTACTTTCTGCAAACGCCGCTGCGAGCGCTTTCTATTCTGTTAAGCAACTTACTCTTCAAAAGATTTCCCACCCATCGGATTGCTTTCTCTGTGATACGATGTGTTGTAGTTTTTGCTAAAACCCCCTTTGTAATTCAATCACGTTGGTTTATTTAACACTATTTTTAGGTATATTCATTTTCGCGATTAAAATCATTATCACCATTACGTAAATAATAATTCTTTATTGTATTTGTTGTATTTTTACATGTATCTTATTTAAGCACAGACATTTTTTTGTGCAACACAATCAGTAAAGTAGCAAAGTTGTCATATTCAATTTTATATTAAAAAAAAAAGATTTCCCTAATGCCGAATTACTCGAAAATATAAAAATACTTTAAATCCGTCTCAAAATTATATGCAACTGATTGTAACAGATTGGTTTCCTAATATAAATCTAGTGTTGGCTTCTCAAAGAATCTAAGAAGTATCACATTTTGTAATTTTGTATTAAATCTAGTGTTTGCTATGATTATTAAGTGCCGATTCATATATGTAATGTAGCTACGCATTGCCGTATTTTCCAAGATTTTGTAAAATAATCTAAGATCACGTAATAACTGTCCAAAGATTAAATGATTTCTATTTAGCATTTTTACTATAGGTAATCGATTCGATCATTGTTAGTGAAGTGATAAAGATGACAAAATGAAATAACTCAACATAGGATGGCATTCTTATATTTTGTACCATGCAGAGGTAAATTGAGCCAAGTAGTAAACTGGTAAAACCTTTCTATTAGACTTTTAAGTACAATCACGACTTTACTTGGCGTTTTGGTGGATTTCATATATTTTTATTTTAGGGTGATAACACTATTAAAGTGTGTATTTACTGAACAATTTCCATTTTTACGATATATTAAGACATGGAGAATATTATACGTATCTAACTATTTTACTCGTTTGATTCTGTGATTTCACCTTGCAAATATTGATATTTTATAGTTTTCCTTTATGAATAAATGAAAAAAAAAACAATTAAATAACAGAGGTATTCTCAAAACTGTGACATTGTTACAAAATTCATTTTTAGTTTTCGATTTAAAAACCGATGTAGCATTTTCTACCGCTTTACAAGCCGTTAAGTATCCATTAGTCATTCATAACAATGGAAGTGTTGTATGTCAACTTAAAAATGTACCAGCAGTTGCTAATCCGGTAATTCTTTGTTTCAAAGGGTTTAACCAGCGTTTTTTGGGTTGTCAGGTCAAAGCATGGTTGCTTCGTTTGTCGTATTAAATACAGGCGAAGATGTTATTACAATTAATGACTATTATTATCCAATTAAATTAACTGCTCTCTCCCTTGAAGCGCTCTGCGGTACTCTACTCCTTTCAAGATTTCATTTTCCAAAAATGTATTCAAATTCATAATTGTTATTTTACGCAGTAATTAACGGTTTTAAGTATGAATTTATGATACTCGCTAACAGTGATGCTGTCTACAACTACAGTATGCTAAGAAAAAACACAATATTTCTTTGTACTTAGTTTCCACTTTATTTATCAAGATCAGGACCGGTTTCGCTCATAGCGAGCATTGTCAACTGCAATTAACATTTAATAACATAAATTTTAAAATTACATGTTAGAGTGTTTTATTAATATTTTAATTTGTGCTATTTTAGAGTCGCTTGTTGATAATTTCTACTGTAATTTGTAAATTCTTTTCAATGCCAATTGTTTAGTACACCTTTCCAGACTAGGACCTCCAATCCCGGGATCCTGTCCAATTTTGTAAACCCGAAATCCCGACATTGTGATAGTACTAAATCTCGTTATTTGGGATTGAGAAATTAAAAAAAGTTGCGCAGGGGCTAAAAAAAGATCCGAAATTAAATTCTTGGGTTTTCGAAATCGACTGTTTTTTTTTTTGAAAAATCCAAAGATTTCAATGAATCCTGAATTTATACACAATTTTATGATGAATGTTCAATCCCGAGATCACAAGGAGGGTCCGGGATTGTATATCCTAGTCCAGATTGGCATTTACAAATTTTCTACAACAAAAGTCTCCGTAGTATTTAAATTAATTTGATTAATGAGTTTGTATTTTAATCAAAGTATAGAAAGGAGTCGGTGTTACCTGTTTTTGCGACTCAGACTTCAATGCCTTGTTACAACACAAAAATCACGCCGTCATTACTTTGTTTGCCATATGTATAGGGGAGCTTATCGAATGAGAATGAGTTTCGAGTGAGGAACGGGTAATTTATATACGGGCTTTTTTTCTATAATCACTTCAAATTTATTGCAAAAATTCATTGAAATGTTCCTTTAAAAACGCTTCAGCTGTAGGATCAGTTTTAGAATCGAATGGCTTATTTATGTTGTCATGAAACGGGAGATTCCTTTTTGTAAAAGTCGTGGCTAGAATCACGCATTCGGCAACGCTTCAATAAATTCCATTATCCCATTTTATCGATGATATTTATCCCCCGTGGTCCCATATTCTATCGTGTTTATCATACGGGGCTTTAAAATATTCTACAAAAGCTTTTATCCAAATATCATTTATGTACTTTATTATTTCTCACGCTTTTTCTCGCACAACATCTCCCTACTAAAGTATCCTTATTGTACTGGAATAAAGATTTTTAAAATTATCGTTTTAAATTACCACAGGTTTACAGTTATGATTATTTTTGTAAGAATGTATTTTTTCAAAACACTCGTGATGTCCCGACTGCCCTTTCAGTATACCTACAACATATATGTTTCCCCGTTTATAACTCTCCTTTGATAGAAGTTATGGTAAAATGTTTCAAAAGTTCCAAAAGGCTAGGAGAGATAAGTAGCATATTATGAAGATTTATCAGAATAAAATGAATGTACGCCGAGCAAAATGTCGCTTGCATTTTTTAATATTGGTATATATTTGATGAGGAATGACCTGTACGGTAGCAAAGATACTGTCTGAGGATAGGGAATTTGAGTGCCCATATACTCAAAATAATCAAACTTTGAATATTATTCTGACTCACGTGTTTTCCTATTAATTAAAACATGGCATTGTCGTTGTGTACTTTGCAACTATATTTAGAGGCGTTTCAAAAAAGCTTTTGTGAAGATTATAATTTGCGTCAAAATAAAATATTATTTTCGCCTTCTCGCCGGAAAATTTATAAACTTATTTATATAGCCGAAAATCTCGCAAACATCTCCAAATTTTATTTATTATTCATTACGAGCGGAATGTTTAATGTTTATTTTAATCTAAGTATCGTTATCGTTGGAAGTCGAGCGATATTTACATTAAGTTTCCAGATTATTAACATTCCAGAAATATAATCAACGCTCCATAAACCCGATGGTTTCAAAAAGATTTTGTAATTGAATTTTTTTTCATTATAAATACCCAAAATAATGTGTTGAATGTTGAATTTGAACCATTGCTTAAGACATGGGTGTTCAACCGGTAGATCGCGATCGACCGGTCGATCCCAAAGCAAAATTTGGTCAATCCCGAAAGCTTCCGTGAATTTCGAAAAAAAATACATTTTAAATATAAAATACTAAAATTGAACTATTTTGTAAGCACATAACTATCCAATGATACGTATTTCGCATTTTAAATAAACATTTCTAATGTTGAAGAAGGGAAAAAATCATAAACAAAATTTCCTAAAAGAATCATGTTAGAAATTGATCGCGAGAAAACTTAAGATTGAAAAGTCGATCCCAGGGCAAAAATGGTTGGGACACCCTTGGCTTAAGATGTGAAAACTGTTTTGGCCCTCTAAAACTCTAGCCAAATTAATATTTAGGATTATTATGAATACAAATTTTACACAGGTGGTCATTGGTTTTAAATGTCATCATTTGGTTGACGCAGGCGAAGACAAAAACTTTAAAAGTTATTATGCGCGGCGTTGTATCAGTTCCCCGTGTTGAGTGGCTGTGTAGCAACAATATTTCGTAAATCCGTTTACAAAAGTTAAAAAGTGCTTATTTCTCTTTTACTTACGTGTACGCAGCATAATCAGGATTGAGAAAATGCCTAAATATGAGGATTTATGGATAACAATAATTATTTCTCTGCCGCATTAATGAAACAATAATGTTGGTTCTCGCAGGAAGAGAGTATTCAGATGTGCTGTATTTAATCCACGATTGTCCTCGGGCTTTTTGGGATAAGCATTCAGTGATAAATATTGTTTTATCATTATACTTTAGTTACGTGAAATTTCTGAACATTGTTTTTTGATAAATATAGAAGAACCAAAAATAACTTACTTTAATAATTCCCTGTGTTGTCGGAAAATTATTAAAAATTCATTAAGTGTGTAGATGGGACTCAACACCGCCGCCGATTTTCATTATTTTATTAGTTTCGTTGCTCGCATCGGATAGTATATATATGCCAGTCACATCACAGTCATATATCTGACAATATATGACTGTGATATAATTGATAAGTATGCATTTACTTAATAATACTACACGATGATAAACGTTTGATGGAATTCGTATATTATTCATTGGATTCACAGCATCGACACATCGTAGTCTGCATCAGCGCGATTTTGAGATGCATTCATTAAAGTCGTCATAATTTATATTACGTTGCAGATATTACTGGATGTGTGTGAGCTGGGTTATTTGTGCAAGTCATTTCCTTTTCTGTATATACCTAACATAAGTTGCATATGGCTTAGAAAATATTGTTAATGTATGATTTAGATCTTGGACTGTGTTAATCATTATAGCTACGAACCAGTTTATAAAATGTGCTTCTATTTGTCTCTGTATTTTCGACCACTCTAGTATTCACTTACTATTTTTGGCAGAAAAGCATTATTTATAACTAATTAATGAAACACCGTGTTCTATCACACCACGATCGATTCGGATCTCTGCCAGCTTATTTTCAACGGGCTCCTAAGTATTTGTAAAATACACAGTGTTTAAAAACTGTACATGCTAAAATCAAGGGAGAGAGAATAATGTATTTTTTTCTATCAAAGATTTCAAAAATTGATCGAATAAAATATACATTTACAGCGATATTTACCGCGATGTTAAATTAAATACATTTTTCAGTATCACAAGTATTCAAATAGATAAAGTGCTACGTGGAAGTTTTTATTCTTGTCAGTGTTAAAAAATTCATTTCGTAATGTGAATGTTGAAAATTTATGGAAGAGCGCCACAAACTTTATCAATTTCGGTACACCTTTATATTTTATATTTCATTCTGACACCATGCATCAATCATCAGCAAAGGAGAGAAGCTAGTGTATACGATGATGCTTTTACCTCCAGGCAAATGAATTCACATTGATAATATATATTTTAAACATTATTCTTTCCGAAATATTCAGTGATATCAAGGCTCACTCGTTAAAACGATACTTAGTAATTTACGATGTTTTATTTTTCTTTGACCGTAGAACAACATGATTATTTGCAGTCGAAGATTGCATTAAAATAAACGCGTCTGATAGAAATTTAAATAACATTGCCAAGAAAATACCTGACGTTTATTTTAAATTTGATCTATAGAATATATATTTATTTAAATATGCCATATTTGCATAAATAATTCTTTGGATATTATTTTAAATAAATTGATACTGTTGCCAAGTATTCTATTACATTCGAATAACGTTTACAAATAAGCCTGTTATTTGAAATATTCTCTTCGTTTCTAACTAAATGCGTACATTTATTACTCGGAAAGTTTTCTTAAATTCTAAAGTTTGCCATTTCTCGTAACATATGGCGTAGCTGTTTTGTATCCAGACGTAGCTCTGAATTAAAACAGGGCTGAGAAATGTAACATTTGCATTTTAGGTAATTTTTACTTAATTTTTCAAACGTCGTAATATTCTGTCCGAACCGGGTTTTCATAATGCTCATTTTTCCAGGTACAGTATAATATAATATTTCCGGCAAAAAAGTTGTTGCACTGTCATAAATAATATAATTAATATAATGAGCATGATTATTTTAATAACCTTATTCGATTGAATGTTCGATATTCTCAATCAAATAATTATCATTGAAAAGTTGTTGTATAATTTTATGTAAAATCGGGATTTAGTTGATAGTGCGTAACGTCATGTCTTTTCAGCAGGATCGACAATGAACACCTTGCAAGGGACTGACAGTCGACAGTCGGAGCGCCCCTAAACGTTAAAAATATGAACAGCCAGATTTTTAAAACTCCCCCAAGAGGGTGGTGCGGAAAATATACGTTCTATTGTTCATTTTCTTTTGAAGTCGTTTTATTTTAAATCATTTTAGAGTTCTATTTAACACACATTTAATGTTGATATAAAACGTTTAAAATACAGTTGCAAGTTATTCTGAAATTGTATTGTTCGTCTGTCAACCTTAAAGATGGTTTCATAACACAATATCTCGTCAAACTTAAACTATTCCGATAATTTGATATATTCTTTCATGTAAACAGTATCGAAAAGAGCAGATTCTAGAAATTCTCGATGTACACTATTCCTGAATAAATAATGATGATGGATCGATGGCCCTGCCCTGTAAGGTTTCTATAGCTTTTGTGCGCATCGTTTATACGGCATGATAAGAAAAGCGCAATATACCCAACGGAGTCTCTTTTGTATGTATTCTTTTTGTTCTGTCTGTATCAGTGTTACAAAATCTTTTATATTGAAAATTTACACCGTTATGCTATTCCTCAGTGGATCGATTGTCTATTATGGAAACTTGAATATTTCACTATTTAAATTTTTATGCGATGATAAGCTGTTTGATATAGTTTTTTTTTATATATTTAATCCAGTAATATGGCAGACAGCGAGAGCTTCATAACTCATTTACAATGAAACCCTAGTAAAACGACACGATACAGTAATAATAAGAAAAATAGATAGTACTTACACATTCGTTATATCTCTGAGGAATATTTACTTTAGCCAAATTTAACGTTAATTAGTGATATTTTCATCGGATTCGACGGTAACTGTGCGTTTTTTTTTTTTTTTAAATTAGTATTAGATTTAATAACTTTGTTACTCTTCTTGCTGGGTCACAATTTGTTACACAACACGTGAAGTAACACAGTTATCAAATTTAATTTTATAGTAATATAATGATTTTATATCTACTACAAATAAATTTTAATTTCACATACATATATGTACTACGGTCTCCAATCCCGGATCCTGTCCAATTGTCTGATCGTGAAATCCCGGGATTGTGGTAGTACCAATCCCGGGATTTTGCGAGTCACGATAACAAGTGAAAAATTCGTTAAATCCCGTAAAAAATAATTTTGCGCGGGAATCATTTACAGTCACGTTTCTTAAGGATGGAGCTAAAAAAAGGTCTCACATTTTTAAATATACATACAGAAATCCATCAATTCCCAGGTTTTCAAAATCGTATCCCTAAATAATTGTGAATCACGAAGTTATCCAAGAATCTCAAACAATTGTGACACGATTTTATGGTGAATGATCAATCCCGGGATCCGAAAAATTGTGAATACCGAAATCCCGGGATCACAAAAAGTGTCCGGCATTGTATTAATGTTCTTGTGAAAATCACTCACGAAATAATAAACCAACTATTATTTAGACCCGTTACTTTCGTGTGTCTTGGGTGCGTGGATTTCTTGAATAGCTGTACCACCTTCCGTAACGTAGAAGTAAGACCTCGCCTTACAGACATTCAATTTATGCTTCCTAGGGTGTGTGTTTTGTTTTCTCAAATGCTCCTTAAGTCTATATATGGTGTTTTAAAAATAATATTCTTTATAATTGTTATAGAAAATGTATTCGAGTCGACCATATCAAAAATACATCCCGTCCATTTTTATTTATTTTGAAATACTCACAAAAAACTTGTATTGACCTCTACATTGAAAAGATATTATGTACTACTATTTGATTCAATGAACTATACTTTTTTTCCACGCAGATGTTCCATACACGTTTTTTGTGAGCATGTATCTCAAAATAAATGAAAATGGACAAGGTGATCTTTGAAAATGGGTGACTCATTTATATATATTATTTGAAATATCCTTTTGTCAGTCCGTGAACAACTTAATACATTGCTTTTTTTTTTAAAAAAAATATATAAATGTAAAAAAAATATTTTATATCATTGATGATGGCACATTCAATTTCGTTAATACTCATTTGGAAAATAATACTGGTTTGAATTCTATATACTGTGTATACGGGTAATCCTCAGCACATAAAATAAAATTACAAAGTAAAACGTTTTTGGATATTGTCTGTTGTACTGGACGTGTCTGGGTTGGATAATATTTGATTACGACCCGATGGCTGTATCTTGTATCTACATATATACGTTGTTTGTTTTTCCTTCTAACCCTTTGTGGCTTGTGGGTTACGAGTATTGTTGGCGTGCTCTGTCCAATGCGATCTTAGCCATTATAGTACAGGTTGTTTAAAATTACTTGGTATACTCTATTTGGGAAACTTACTCCGGACGAAAAAGAATAGAAAACGTTACAATTCGGCCTAACAAGCTACATTTGAGGAGCAAACATTCAAAAAGTGTTTTGTCACAAATTTTGAAAAATGGCGTTTTATATCAATTCTGATAGCCCATAATAAAACCTATGAATGGAAATCAAAATTAGTGTTCAAAATGGTTTTTTTTCATATTAAAATTAAATCATAAAGTTGACACATTCATACAAACCGTCACTTTTGCAACACTTAAATCATCATTTTCCAAGCTTTTTATTTGTGTGACAAAACACTTTTTGAATGTTTGCTCCTCATTTATAGTAAAATGTATGCTGTGTTTTAATCTTTACTCTAGTTGGTCAATATGAATTTTTCCTTATACGTAAGGTATAATTATTAAAATCGGGACATTTATGTTAATGTGAAGGCTACATGTTATTAAATTAATTATCTACATAAATAGAGAGGCAAGTAAATTTGAACACGACAAAGAGTAAAATCTATTAAGTGTTAGATCTTGAATTGCATTTTAAATGTTACTCCGACATAGGAAATTTATCACCACAGTAAAATTGAAAAAAATATCTTGACTGTTCGAGGAATAAATGAATAACGAATAAATACATTATGAATAATATACAATTATGAGTATTTTTATTATTCAATGCGTTCCATCATTTTTGATTCGCATTATTTGCTTTGATTATTTACTATAAATGGTTCAACAAGTAATTTAGATTTCGATGTAGCTTCCGTACATGTTTTTTTTTCGAACACTATTAAATGCACGCATTATAGAATGCAAATTATTTGTTTTCATCGTATTCATATTAACTTGGTGCAAATCCATTGACCACAACTAAATTCTACAAAGATCTCTTTATATAATAAATTAATTGCAGTAATATATTTTAGCAGGCATCCGACCTCTTCACCCACAAAATCCAGCTTAAAATGCATTCGAGCTGTTATAATTTTAATAAAAACGTTTTAACGTGGAGATTCAAGGGTAAGTAATATCATGCTATCTACAGAAAATGGCGAGAACTGAGATTTGTTCGAAATGAAAGTCTCAAAGCTCCCGGTTTTTCCGCGGCAGAGTTTCCGCTATGCGCTCCGGATGAGCGGATGAAAGCTGCATTTTTCCAGCTTGCGTCGAGTCACATTTTTGTATTCGCAAATATTTTCAGTTTACTTCTTAAACCTACTTTATCTTGATCTCCCGAAATAAGAAAAATCATTCCAAGTAAACACGAACTTTTCACAAAATAACTCTTATCGATAACAACCGTTGCTGGAAGCGTTGAAGTTATTGAACTATATATAAAAAAATAAAGTAGTTAGTGTATAATCGCATATGGTAGTTATATAGTATTTTTCTTCTATTCTCGAGCTAATATGGATAAGACCAATATTTTGAAATCACGTAACGAATACTAACTAATATATACACAAGTTTTGACAGTATATATAGACAGTTACTAGAACTAGAACTAGAAGTTTTCTCATGCATTAATTAACACTTCCCCCCACGGTGCTAAAAATAATTCTGATATGTTGCTGGAAATTTACTAAACAAGTAAAAAACATGTTTTTTTTTTAAATATACGTCCTCGGTTTTTACCGTTCATCAAAGGGCGGTGAGTGTTAAAACATGTTTTTTCAATTGGTTCTTTAATGGCCAGCAACATATTGGAAGTATTTTTTAGCACGGTAGGGGAAGTGTTAATAGTATTTAAAACGCTAATCTAGTTGATTTTGTATTTTGAAAAGATAAATTTAATTGAATGAAACATATATCATTTTTTTTTTATTAATTTGTTATATCTATCATTCATCTGTCGTGGCTTAGAAAACGCTGTCTTTGATGACAATTTCTCGTAACGAGTTTCATTCCTACGTTATTATTTGACTGGATGCCCGTGTAGCAATGCAAGAAAGTAATATCATTTCTCGGTTGTGAGCGGTGACCTGTCATCAGTGTCCAACAAACCGTAATGCAATAAGTCCCCCGTCACATTTTCAACTTTAACCCGAACTATCATTTTGTCGCGTCCCCCCACCCAGCCTTTGACACTTGTATTACCCACGCCAACTTGAAAAGTTTTAACAAGGTCAGGTCGCAATGTTTCCGCACCGTTGTGCTATCAATTTCATCTCTGGTATTGTTAACTGCTATTCTAGAGAAAGCAAAATAAAACTTTGCGATATTTATCGAGGTAGCTTGGTCAATTCCTTATTAACTTTTTGTTTTGTCCGCTTCTATTTTACCGATGTCGTGCTACATGATCAAGGTAACGGAAGAATAATACATAAGTTAGATCTTTTGAACTTCATTACGTTATTTATTTATGGTGTAGTTATAAAATATCTAAATCAGGTAGAAAACTCAGAAAAATTAATTTATTTCGATGTCGGTAAACAAATATATATATATATATATAGGTATATAAAACTGTAAGAATCTTTCAAAATTCATTTATTTAATAAAAAATATTGTGACCATAATATTACTAACACAATTTATTATTTTTAAAGGAAATGGTCTCATTGTCAAGATTAAAAAAATCTCCTGAATGATGTGTAGTAAAAAACAATACAATGTCGTTTTTTTCAATATTTACCTTGAAAAAAAAATACGTGGGTTTTGAGTTACCAACAGTGTTTATGCATAAAAATATTCATATACATATTTTTTCATAAATGTTACAGTACTACGGTTTTGGGACGCGACAAATTTATGTCTCATGTCCCGGGGCATGAAAAAAAAGCTGAGACTTAAAAATCCCTAACTTGGAGAGCTGATTGCAAAACAGTCCCTCGATTTTCTTTAAATAGGTTAATGCCAGGGAGAGTGAAAACCAATCGACATATTTACGCCCCGTTTTTAAGATCGGAAATCTAGTAGGGGCGTAAGCGAATGAAAACGACATGAAAGTCAAAATACCTAAATATAATTCCATAAAATAACAATAATTACTGATTTATAGTTTTTTCTCTATTTGGACATCGTATTCATGTGCTACAACCAAATGATTTGAAAAATATCTACTCTTCATTTCTGCACTGATATTTCAGTGTCCATTAATAACGATGTTCGCCGTATTGAATATCGCGGGTGCCTTTGTGCGATTCCAAAATCATTTCGTAACCAAGCCCCAAAAAAGATTTTATCGAAATTTCCGCGTCCCGAAAGCGGCTTTTATTGGTATCTCGCTCCCATTTTCCGAATGTTCTCAGTTCCTGGTATGGCTAGAGATTGATAAGATTGCAAATGAAAAAAAAAAAACCAACACGGTTGCAAATCCGTCTTTTATGTTTTTCAAATGCGAGTGGTAAATAGCCTTTACATCGTCAAATAGTGTTTGACACGAGTCTATCGTGATTCTTGAACTACCCGAAACTAATCAGGTTTTATTATCTCACTGATGGAAACTTATGAGAAAATTTATCTGGATTAGGTAACATGTTTTGCCGCTGCATTTTGTGCCGTCGTCGATTGAGGTGTTATGTATCAACAGTGACACTAGGAATAAAATGTCTTATTTTATCGTGTACATTGGATGCTTTTAAGAGTTTCGGAATATCATGCCGATTACATAAAAAAAAAAGAAAACTTCAAATCATTTTTTATCGGATCACCACACCTTAAACGCATTGAATAATCATTGATTACTACTTCAGCATCCTAAAATAACAATGCGTCGTATGCTACTTTAGATGGAATCGGCGATAATTTTGTGAATGTTCATTTTCAATATAAAGCTATTCGAAATCTTAATTAGTACGAATATTTAGATTAAAATTTCATTTTTAGTTTACTTAATTTTGAATATTGACATATCGGTATTAAAAAGAGCAGTTAAATTATGGGATTCCAGTTTCGGTAATACTGGTAATGCGGTCCCTATGTCGGACGGACTATCACGATTTTTTGCGGCAGAGGGATTTTTCGGAAACATGTGAAAACAGCTAATAGTAAGTCATGCTTACGACTCACATAATGCATCGTTTCATTCACCCCTGTGGCACGGTTTAGTTTTCTTACGGCAATGGTGAGAATATCGTTGAGTGGAGAGTTTATAGAGAAAAGTTGTGAAAGCACTTCCGTCAGATTTCCGTCTATTGAGAGCTCGCTCTTGCAAACCGGAAGGTTGATGTGAACGCTCAATCTATGTCCGGGGATTTTCCGTCTCGCTTCGATAGCAATGTCATTAGATGACCGAACCTTAAAATATTCAATTGATTTCAACCGATTTAGTAGTAGTTTTCATAGTAGTATTTATCTAAGTGTTTTTATGCTGACAGCATCAAAATAAACCAAAACTTTCATATTTATGTACGTTATGATGTTCTCTTACGAAAATGATATATTATAATGTCACTATCTAAAAACCTTTGTGCGATAAACCCAAAATATATTTTTCAGATAATTGAACAATAAGGTTGGTTTCCTTATTTTAAAATAGTTAATAATACTTTATTCAGCGCATAAGAGTTTTTTCCATATCAAATTTATAAAGCATTAATTACTAGGGTGCGTTAGCTTCAAGGTTCTTCGACTTTCCTTCATTGCTAATGTTTTGGAAGTTTGTACACATTTCCTCACCATCGTTGCCGACGGAAGGGCGTTATCGCTACAAAGGTGAGAAATCTTTAGTGAAGCCAGTTCACGAGGACAATGTCACAATGTTATTTGTGTCTAATTATCCCACTTATCTCGCTGATGCTTTGAAGGTGCAGGGTACTAATTCGTAAATGTAATAGTGATATTATGGTTCTTTTTATGACACTGTTGTATCGCTTTTCAGACTTTTAAAATTTGTGGATTTGAATTTCAGCGTAATCCTTATCTAAATGATTGTTTAAATTATATATATTTAAAATAAATTTATAATAAGAATACCTATAAATTGTTGGATTGATACAAATTACGATTGAATTGTCAATCTTGCATCTCTTGTTGAATTTGAGCTGAAGTTAAGTATTTTCTTATAAAATGTGATAAAAGGTGACAACAATGTAAAATTTAAAGTTTATTCTTATTAAAAATACATTAACCCTACCTCCGCTTTGATAATGTATTTTTATCATTCACTCGCGTGAATAATTTGTTCATTGAGCGAGAATAAAAAAAGCGAGGTGAATAAAACCCCATTCAATGTTTTGATAACCGCCGTGGTTTTGCGGCACGAGGAAGACTTCGAAGATTTTAGGAGGAAGAAAATATTTCTCGTCCTATTAAAATTGGAAAACTTTAAGGTGGGTCGGGGGATGAGAGAATGGAGGAGATCTGAACCCTTATGCCGAGAATCGATTTCATATATGAAATGAGAAGGGACGGGGAATTAAGTTAAATGGCTTTTATAATGGGTTTTGTATTGTTTGTTTCGCAGGTTCGAAATTCCACCGCATTATGGTATTTTGTAATATATTACAAAGGCGGTCTCTTTGTATATGCGCAATGTAACGTGCGTATTTATTCCAATAAGCAAAAAGACATTAGTCGTAGCCTTAAATGAGTTTTCGTATCGTGAAAATATTTAAGGCTTCCGTTGTAGAGAGGTGTATGAACCCCGAACAAAAAATACTCTCAATATCATTATTATACGTCATCTTTTTATATTATTGCGTTTCAATTTGTATGTATAGGGGCTTGTGAATCATTCATAACTTGATACTGAACATTAGTCAGTTTAAAAAATAATCAGAATATTTATGGCGTCTCTTATATATGTGCCTTTCAACACAATTCAACACTTACTAACACCAATGTTTAGCAGTGATAATGTAGAAAATATAACGAAATTTTACGTTACTTATTTGTTAAAATTAAAGTATGCAATTAGTCAATGTACATATTTTTAATTTTTGGCAGCTACAATTAGGGTATCCAATCCCGAAGCTTTTTTCGAATCCCGGGATTTCGGGATTGGGATTTCCTCACCGAGGAATTTGAAATCCTCAATACGCTATACTTTTTCCCCGGATTATCTCCAAACCTCGTTTTTTTTTTAGCTCACCGAGGAATCTGAAATTCTCGGTTTGCCAATTTCGTGTCAATTTTTGGGATTTGCTCAAAATTTCTCAATCCCGGGATCGCAGCCGTATCGATCCCGGAATTTCGGCATCAGAAAATTGAACGGGATTACGGGATCCCGAATCCTGGGATTGGATGCCCTAGCTACAATAGACACGACAACAAATACGTTAACTACGCAGACGTAGTTAAATTGTTTAAAAACTTCGCGCTTGCACTCATACGTAGTGTTGCCAGCCACTCTACTGTTGTGCGCGCGCAGTTTTTTGTGTTTAACTGTCATAACTTTTCACATAACCTAAAAAATGTCAACTCTTTGTTGTCATTCTCATACTTATTCTATTCAACGAATCTAACCTAAACCGGAATGCCATGTCTTCTTTGACTAGTGCTTGTCGGTATAAAAACAACTTAAACTGTAATTTCATATCTACTCTGTCATCAGTGTGCTTATACACGTGTTAGTTAATTCATACGTTGATTAGTCATTGTGAATGTAAATTGTAATAATTTAAGCTTAAACTGCTAATTAATGTATACATTGAGGCAGTGGCGGCCAGTCAATGTGGCATTCGATCAATGCATCCCTTGTATATGCAGGGGCGGTTATATTTTATGAAATAATATTCAAACATAACATTTATACCATTCACTCACTTTAAATTATTTATGTATTTATTAGGCAATAATTACATGAAGAATTTAAAATGAGGGAATGGTATAAATGTTATTTTTAAAAATTATTTCATGAAATATAGCCGCCCCTGTATATACATGGGGTCCATTGATCGAATGCCACATTGACCGGCCGCTACTGCATTGAGGTGATTTAAAACTATATATATATTATGGTAAAATTGAATATTATATTCATAAAGCGCAATTTATTTCCGTAAAATATAACAGTAGAATAGGGGATGCATGAGACACTGCTTTGTATTATTTGTCGTGAGCCTGAGCCATAATTGCCACTTCCAGGAGTGCTTATCCCGCGTGCTTGGTACGTATTTTAAACGGTTTAAAATACCCTACACAATCACGTTTTGGAAGTTTTAGACCGTTCAAAATAGGTACTACAGATGTGCATCGTTAAGTTGGTATCATTTGGACGTTAGGCCCATACTTTTCTTATTAAAATCAATATAAACGCATCTAATAAGTAAGCCGGAAAAGCAAGCTATGACGATTTTGAATTGATATAAATCTTCATTAATTGTTATTTATTTCGGTAGTTGAGAGCGTTCAACCCGTTCAAAAACAATTATTTTTGTTGCATGTAAGTTATTATCCGTTTTAAGATATGCTTGCACAAATTTAAATGTGTTAAAAATAAACCTGTCTCGCGATACAAACTCTTGAATGAATACAAACGTCACCGTTACTCCGACAATGGACGAAAGCGGTTGTTTAAATATGAATAAGTTTCAAGGGTGTTAGTGTGGAGTGAATTTTTGTGTCCATACCTTGCGGCGGGCGGGTGGCGCAGGGCGGCTGGCACCCACGCCCGGGTCCCCGCCGCCCACGAGCGCCAGCTTTGTGTCAGATTCACTGCCGCCCACCCACTAAACCTTGCTACCGTTTCCATATTGTACGTACTCAATTTACCGGGATGAATTCGAATCGAAATCATTGCAATCGGCGTCAACACCACTCGCTACATCAAATATTATTTATGGACTTCAATAACCCACATTTATGTGCGATCAATATTGTTTTTTCTTTCGCAGTAATACTTATTTTAGGATTCTAACGCCACGCCATACCTGAATTTAAGCGGTACATTATTATCACACCGCCGTATTTACTCCGTTAAAAAATTTCTTCCATTTTTCCGTGTACACGTTTATTTTTCGTTTTAACACGATTCTTTTAAGAAACTACATTTTTATTTTACATTGTACGTACTTTATAAATCGAGAGATGGGTATGTATAATTAAAATGTTTGTCATTAACCACATCCCACAATCCTGGGCCAAACCTTCAGCCGCCCGCTCGCCTATATATCCTGTTTGAGTTTGATGTGAAGGTTTCTAAAAGTTGATTAACTAGAAATAATCCTTTTCAAGGGTTCTCGGAGAACATGACACGGGGATATTTAACATATTTTATAACGTATTACACTATGCTGATTTTTTTTGTTTTAGATGTTTTTGCATTTAATTTTTATACGTCTTTTATACTTTATTGTAATACGGTAAAAAGTATTTAGTTTTTTTTAAATATTCAATTGATAGCTATTTCGGCGTATGCCTTTATCAGAACTAGGCATACTCCAAAATAGCTAATAACTAAATTTTAAAAAAAATGTAGAACTAAACACTTTTTACCGTATTGGTTAGTATAATTCGAATGTCACGATATTATCGCCATCGACACAAAAAAATAAGTTTATAAAATAGGAATTTATCTGCTCTCTTTGTTATTTGTCACAATTTCTTACTGTGTGCGCTTAAAGAAATATAACTCATAAAATAATCCATACCGGGCGCTGTCTAAATGTTTCTAACGAATCAGCCAGAAGAATACGAGAAAAATATTATTATTTACCGAGATGAGTGTGCTTCAAGAAAAGCTCTGCTACCACGATATTAATTTTTCACAACGTCTAACTGTGTAGCGAAGGGTAAGTAGGCAGACGATAGAAGTTTTTATTCAAGGCGTCCTGTTGCTCCCTTTTCTCTCGACGCATTCCTGATTACTTTTTCCACTTCATTTATTTATTTACTCACTTGCTTGTGCCCCACGAAATAATAATATTTATTCTGAGATAGCGGGCCTACTTAATTGCCAACAACTTAATTTGGCTGAGTAATGCTTTTAATAAGAGCTCCAGACGTTCAGATATTCGGAAAGTTTCATTCCAACGGAATCGTTATTGTGTCCATTGAACATATTATTTTCGCATTTTCCATTAATTTCATATATTTTTTTATTGGTACAAGATTTTAAAATAAACAACTCGCTTTCAATCTTTCCGGTTTACCGACTGAATCTTCCATTTCTCGGTAAAGTTTTGTTCATAGTCTAGTTTTCTATCTTCGATATGGTTATTGTAATGCAAAATAATATCAAAAACAATGTTATAAGCATAAGCCACATGAATACATCAGAAAAATGTTATTTTCATATTAAAAGAGGATTATATTTACTTATCTATTTTTCTTTATGACTTCTTCTTGACTATCTTCTTGACTACATGTTCTCACGGAAAGGCGACCTACTGTATTAGGTTTTCTTCATAATATACAATAACCAGCTCCGTATTCCAAAGTATGTTAAAAATGGTATTTAAATATTTACTAAATTGTTTTTGGTGAATCCTTAAGCAACCAACACCAAAAAGAACAATAAATATTCAGCAATCTTCGTAATGATAGTATTAGTTTTATTTTAATGGGAGTTGCCAGCAGTAGTTAATCGATACTGCTTCCTACGGTATCACGAGCCATAGTTTTTGCTAATCTCCGTCAAACTAGAAACTGTTACCTTTGAAACTGTTCAGGACGATTCATATAAGGGGAACCACAAGAAATGTCATTTGTATTAGTTGTAGGCGTATTGCAGTTGTATACGTCCTTATGTTATTAAATGTGACATCTGTGATATCGTCATGGCAACTCAAACTATGCTGAAGTCGTTTAGCGACCGAAATTGTCAGAATATTAATTGTCACAAATATTAAAAATTACATGTGAAAATTGTAAATTTTGTTAGCATCGATCATCAAATTTATTTGTTCCTCAACTCAGAAGATATAGTAAAAAATAATTAACCATTTGCTTTGTTACCAACTAAATATCTTGTGAGGAAATCATATTTTGGTTTATATCTTGCACCTGCTCTTATTGATGATGCTGGTATTATTATAACCTTGCTTGACACTGCACTATAGGCAAAACTATTATTACTATCACTTTTAGGGTGTTCACTGTCTATACTTTGTGAATAGGCATTATATTTAAAAAAAAACACACACAATACTCTTTTACACTACTTCCACTTTTATTTAAAAGGACCTGGATCTGTGACGCTCGTGACGAGCAATATCAAATGAACCGGTCGTGATCTTTTTCAATAAATGTGTAGTAGTAATAAGTAGTAAGTATATAGAAATATTGTGTTTTTAAATATTATTACTATATTGTCATGTATTATTATAATATTTTGAATCGTCCGACGATATAGATTCTACTAACCTGTTATCGTTTAATGTCAATATGTATCGTATTTGTTCTACTCCTGCACATTGAACTCTCCTGACTTATTGTCATTTAAAATTTACTATGTCTTCAAAGGTATACATTTTGAATACCTACGATATATCACATGGTTGTCGAAACGTGCCACGTAAGGGAATCTTTTTTATACGTGTCGTTAAATTTTCTTTTTTTCTCTGTTTCCAGGTAAGTGATCTCTGAACTATCACAGACGGATTTGCAAAGGATTTGGCATCATGAGAAAACCTCTGCTTCTCCGCTCGCAGGTAAGCCTATTTTTAATTAGTACAATGAGCCTTACTTACGCACGGATTTCAACGAAAGCTTACATCGAGATTACACGTGGGAGTAGATTTGCCTAAGAAGCCTAATTCTTAATCTCCGGATTGCGAATTTCACATCACAACTTTTTAAAAGAGTATCTATTTACCTTAATTACTGGCATACTGATAATTTATATGCAAGTAAAGAATGAATTTAAACGCTTCGTCGACGAATACAATACTGAAACATAAACAAGTTTTTAATTTATTTATTGCGACACACAGTTATTCTGATTGAGATACTGTCGTAGGACTTATATGGTTGTTTTAAGTCAAACTGCCTTTCTCATTACAGATAATCTAACGTTCCTTTAATATATATATTTTTTCAATTATATAGATAGCTACTAGAAATAAAATTGTTCCACTTCAAGTTAAGATCCCTTATGAAAAGTTTGAGCATTAGAAAAACGAAAATACGTAAAGAAATCAGCTGCACCAAGAATACATGCAAGAAGTTATGGCTTCAAAAATGATGTTAAAATTGATACTATCTTAAACTATTATATTCATTGATTTTGTTGGATGTGCACGGCACGATGAACAGTAAGCACATTCATGATTTCGTACGATAAAATTGTCGTTGTTATTTGGTTATTAATTAACAAAAACTATGTGTCTCTTTAGACAAAAGCGGTTCATTAATTTGCCAACATTTCACAAATAATATCAAATTTACCGAACGAAACTAGTGTAATGTGACGGCAAAGATGACTGGCAGATTTGGCGATAATAACGCTTGAGAACGTCAAATATCTCGGTTTATACCACATTATACGTGAATATGACGAACAATATTCATGTAAACGGCCAAACCAACGCAAGGTTTATTTTGCTGCATGTCAGTAATATTTAGGCAAAATACGAATTAGTAATATTATTATAATATAAAACATTTCAAAATTGATAACTTTAAAATTACTTATATTAATTTAGCAGCCGCACGTCAAGTGCGCAAACAACGTGTCATTGTGGCAAGATATGTACATCTTGTGATTTATGTTGTATATTTAGCTAATACCCTGTTGACTTTTACGGCTTATCGGTATATCAAAAAATCATTTGTTTGTTGATCATAGCAAACTGATCTTAGTCCAAAAGATGAAACTTGATCTAATCAAGCTTAATCCTCTGTAAAACACTATTTGGTATTACCAAACATACATATTATATACATAAGTCAACCTTTTTACATTATTATATTACATTTCACTGATACGTAAGTTTCAAAATAATTTAACCTAAAACAATTCGATATTGTATAATCTCTGATGATTCAGAGCATGTTTGAAACGAATCGCGTCTTTAGCGACCGTCACTTTGAATTTCATATTGTATGGTTTTCTTCATTGATTTCAGTTTTCGTTGAAAACGTATTTTCCTCGTGATCCACGTTCTTTTATATGATTACGAAACAAGAAAGTTCTGCTATAACTATAATAAGATGTGTATTGGTGGAAAGTAAATACATTTCTGCCTTGCGTACTATTTTTGACCAATTCGCTTGACCCCGGATGAAACGTAGATCCTTTGTACAAGACAGCAGTCGCAAAGATATTGTTCATTTGGACGTGGCATGTACGCCACCTTCAGCATTTAATATGGTGCGGCTTTCGTCTGAATTGTGGACGTGTACCCGCCGAATCGGATGCCGCATAAACTCGTAACACAATTTACGTCACATATAAACTTACAACAATACGGCAAATATTCAAATTTGTCTCCACGGTTCACTGACGTCGTCATGATTTATCGTCGCACTGTCAGATTATTGCGAAAGTGTAACTATTTTCTTTTTGCGCCGATTCGCGATGCTCTGCGCTTTCATTGCGTACATACTGTCACTTTGTATGCGTATTTTTTTGTTTACTTGGCGGAACCACTATTGTAATTTCATAACAATATCCAAGTATTTAATTTTACAAGAATTGTTATTAATAATAAATTCGAATCGTTCAAATTATTTACATTCACACATATTTTGTCACTAACGACCTGGGTTTCGCCTGTCGGCATCTTCGGGCGTTCAAGTGCATGAACTTGAACTGACGCCGTAGTAAATGAATGTTTCTTGTTTATATAAGAAATAAATGTATCATTGAGTTTAAAGCCATTGCTGGCGAAAAAGATAAGCCCATGGAAATGCCTACAGATTTGAATGGTGAGTAGTTTTAAGAATTATATTTATTTTTGTTTGTCGGAAAAGGTTTTATGATTATATTTATATAGCTGATCCCTTAAAATCGGAAGACTGTAATTGCGCTCTGTTAATTTCTAAAATTTGCTGGAAAAAGGGTTTATAAACGTCCGTATTTGGGTGCGACATTTTTATACCTTGTTCCTGATTGAACACGTGTCTTTCTGAAATTAATAAGTTGATAGATTTTCTGGTGTCACGCCATCGTCAGAAACATTATAAATATAAATCCAATTCTGACAATTGCGTGAAGCTGAAATATATATCATAAAATATAGAGTCTCACATAACAAAACACTTTAATATGATTACCTCATTAACATTGTTAGTTTTTTTTGAAAATTTCGTTCTACGGGTACTTCTAAGTACATAATAGGATACCATTTTTATAATTATACCGTACACACAAGATACGTACATAATACGTTTGTCTTCCGCTGTGGCCTAGTTGGTTAGAGCTTGCACTACCGGCCAGGCGGGTCTGGGTTCGGTTCCCGAAAAGGTGGGTGTCAAATTTTGATTTTTTAATTTGAATTTGAGACCTAAGACGTGGGTGTTTGTGATGTCAATTTACCACGAGTTGATCTCGAGTGACTTACAATAAATTCTCATCGAGTTTTTCTCGTATGATGTTTCAACTTTAAAATAATAGACAAAATCTATTATATTGATGACATATTTAAAAAAAAATAGCATCATTTTACATTAATTTCTGATTCTATCCATCTATTTAATTAATTTACGATTTTAGCAATAGCAATTATGTCAATTTTAATATATATGGCAAAATGCTTAAAATACGATTGTCTAATAACATACTTTCGATGGTTTCGGCGGTAACTTTGTGGAAGTTCATTTTAATAGAAAATTTAAATTAACTTTGATTATTCCACGTATTGTGTAACTAACTGTGACACGTGTTTCGCCTCTTTCAGAGGCATCTTCAGACTTACTATCGCAAAGTTTGCTTAAGTAATGAAGCAAGATTGATTCTAACATTTTAAAATTATAAAATTACAAAATGGATTGGGTTTTTTTTTTCCTTTTAAGAGGAGCAAGGAGGGGGGTGTAGAATCGAAATAAAGCAAACAGATAATGATACTAATTTTACTAATGAGTTGTAAACAATCAGAATGGGATTTTTCCTTTTTAATGGAAGCAAAGAGGGGATTATAAAATGCAAACAAATTTAATCATACTACTAATGACGTTAAACATTACAAACTATTAAAACTAATGAGCTACAATCAATCATCTAGGTTTGTGATTACTCTATTAATTGGAAACAATTTTAGTAACGGGGAACCGCCTGTGCTATTAAGAATATTATTTAATAATATTTCTTTTTTGTTAAGAGTTTTATTAATTTCTAAAAATTCTAAGCTATTCATCTTTAAACCCTTTTTATTTACTCGGTGGAGTATTTCTAAATTACAAATCTGATTAAAATTATGATTATTTTCTATTAAATGATTGGCAAACTCAGAGAAATTGTTACTTTTTAGACATCTTATATGTTCTTTAATTCTAATATTAAAGTTTCTACCTGTCTGTCCAACATAAGACGCTTGACAGTCTCCACAAGAGAGTCGATAGATACCACTCTGTGACGATGAATCTACGCGATCTTTACTGTTCAATAAAATTTTACCTAAATTATTACAAATTAATACAACTCATTATTAAATTATTACAACTCATTAGTAAAATTAGTATCATTATCTGTTTGCTTTATTTCGATTCTACACCCCCCTCCTTGCTCCTCTTATAAGGAAAAAAAAAAACCCAATCCATTTTGTAATTTTATAATTTTAAAATGTTAGAATCAATCTTGCTTCATTACTTAAGCAAACTTTGCGATAGTAAGTCTGAAGATGCCTCTGAAAGAGGCGAAACACGTGTCACAGTTAGTTACACAATACGTGGAATAATCAAAGTTAATTTAAATTTTCTATGTCTAATAACATGTTTTATTATTTAAGAATGCGTAAGAAACATAAATTAAATTACATTTTTTTAGATGTACTGCTTGCAAAAATGTCCTTTTGGTGATTTTTTACCCATACAAAAATCAATTCTTCTCGGCATAGAGGAAGCGTTATTGAATGGCAAATAAATGAAGTGAGCTCTGCTTCATAGAATGATTCAAAATAAACAATTTTGTTAAGGCCTGTACAAATAATGTCGCCTTTTCGCAAACCCTTTGTTACCCGATTTTTTCATGTGTCAAAAGCCCTCTTTTGAGCGGGTCCAATCGTTTGCTGGATTTCTTTTTATCAATTGTGAGTATCTTATAAGACTACTGCGAACCAGTGGAGCAACTGTCAGAATTTCGTCTGAACTCTAACTAAATATGTACTGCAAGAATTATAGAACGCTGCCTTTTCAATAAAAAAGTATTATCAATAAATAATGGCATTATTAATAAACTTTTATTACGCCTATTATACTCACGGTGAACGTCAACATTTACGTTACGCTTAAAATGGGTCTTATTTTTCATTTTACGATATTGACTTTTAAAAAAAACTGCAACATTATATCATCATTCGAATACTTTTTAAATTATTTGAGTGTCAAAAAATAAATGTGAATGGATACGTATTCTGTGGATTCTTTGAATAAACGTTTTTAACGATGTATAGTTAGAGCGATTAGCTTATCACTTCTCTTGTCCTAGCCATATCCTTCTATCTCTACTCTCTAAGAGAAGTTGAGGAACTGAGTAACAAGCAGTTGTCGTATAAACTATTATGTTTAGATAAACTTCATTAGGAGTCTATATTGGAAGCGGGCATGGTAAAAATATATTAAACGGTGAAATCATTATTTGAACAAACCGTTGCTGATTTACAAGTGTTTGTCTTTTTCCGAGTAATTTTGTGAGCCCAAAGCTCTCACGGAGTGTCATGAATTTTAAGCATATAATAGACGTCGCGAGCCGATAACAATAAGGTTCTATGTGATTTTTTTGTTGAAACAAAAATAACAAGCCAGTCTTCCTAGTGCACATTGTTACTTTTGTTGGGCCAAAAGATTACACTTAGAACCTTGTAGTTCTCGGGTCGCGATATATAATACGTAGATGCTCCGTCATCCAATTCTGTCCAGCACGCCATAATTTTGAATGGCAGCGTTCGGGTCCACCCCACACGGCCCTTGTAGTGCGACCCTGAGAAGCCGTTTCCGCTTTTCCGCTCCCGTCATCACAATCCTCGCAGACTTGCAAAGTCACTACCGCCATTTCAAGACTTTTTTTTTTCTTATTTTACCGACAAATTGTAAGTTGTGAACATGCTGCGAAATGTTTTCGTTTTCCGAGATGTTAAAGATGACTTCGTCTAAATCTCATTTAATTTCTCTCACTCAGCATGTTTATCTTTCCTACAGCACAAATGTAAATGTTTTATACGCTGGAACACATTTAAAAATCTTGGCTCATTTAAAATTTTACAACCTCGTATATCAAAAAGTTTAAGTTTTCATGATACACGTAAATCTACTTTATTCTACCGTTATCGCTTTATATCTTTATAAAACACCACTAGTAGTTTTGTCCTAATATATCTTGAGGAAATTAACAAGGAAGCAAGCAAAGACGTTTGCATCCATGCCATCCTCTGATTCATGCTACAGATGCCCATATTTTGCCAACGTTCTTGTATTAGGTTAAATAAAGCATGATTATTATTTTGTTTGGTATACGAGTCAAATTAATATGTGTGTATTGAAATTCTAAATTCACTACATCAAGACTTAAAACTGACCAAAGTTAAAATTCGTGCTTGTAGAAAATGAACGGGGACATTCGAAATTGTATCGTCATTCCGACTGAATTCATATCGGTTGATAACCTGGTATACCATTCTCGTATTTATTACACGTAATTTGACTTAACATAATTCACAACGAACCAACATCATCATATTTGATTACTAATCCAATAAGTCGGATTATGTCTTTAAAAATGCTTATATCATAAATTATGAATTTGACAGACATGTAATAATACCATTAGTAAAGCTGATTATATGTCAATCCATTCAGCTGTTTGAAACTCGTATTTAATTTTCTTTTGTTTTTGTGAGCTCGTGTATGTATATTTTCAATCTGTTTTGTAACCACGTACGAAAATTTGTGAATATATTCACATCATACACATTTAAGGGATTTCTGTTTTGTGTATGAACTACATGTCGATATTAGTTTATGATGAATAATAAAAATTTCTGCCGAGGTATAATAATATTAAATTAAAAAATAAATCACTCTTTGAGTTGGAGTCTCGCAACAATTTATTTTATTCTGTGGAATGCATTCCGCACCAATGGGTGCAATACAAAATGTTTACTGCTGCTACTTCTCGTGTCTAGTCGTTACTGTTTTTCTTACAACAACTGCGAATACGCGTTACACAATATCGTATATTCATCCCTAAGTAAAAAACTCGAATCTGCATAAATGTGTAAGAAAAAAACTGCTTTAAGATAATTGATATATCGGTCACTGTCAATATATGTATTAATTCCTAGCAGTTTAAGTTAAATGATTACATCATTAAAATTCACTTAAACTTTGACTAGTTATTGCATAAAATAAATGAACACCGCTCGACAGAGTAGAAATTGTCGAGTAGAAACACGTGTCACACGTGTCACGTGGCACAATACGTGGAATAATCAAAGTTAATTTAAATTTTCTATTATTCTATGAGTAGAAATTGCATTGTGCTAGTATACTGATGAGCGATAGTGAAAGTAGAAATAACATTACAGCTTAGGTTAGGTTAGTCAAGACGTTGAAATTTTTGAGGTTGTGTGATATGTCAGATGACCGAAAACATAACAGATATTGTAACATGCTATTTTTTTTATTTACGTGTTAAATATAAATTCGTTGCATAATTATGTTAAGGTGGTTTATATTATTATACATGCTTTATTTGACTAAACTATGACATATTTTTTAAATATGAGCTTCGATCGGTGTTCACTGTTTTAATTGTATATGTACATACCGTTGTTCTAAGTGGATTTGGATAGAATCAATATATTTTAGAATATAAAGTCACCTATATTTGTTTTAAGTTTTATCATACAAAAGAGAAATGCGTCGGCAACGTGTTTTTTTTTTGTTTTCTTATGTGCCAGGGAGGCATTTGAATTGAACAGGATTCGCGTGTCGTAAAGCGTAGAACCTTGTCTAATGCAAAAACTACGAGTGCCATTAGTGAGTCGTAAGACGCCACATGTGGCACGCGTGCGCATTGTTACCCGTCACTCTATCGCAGACACAGTCGGTATGCTGTATCACAAAAACAAAAATATATCCACCATTATTTTATAATGCCGAGAGAACGTTAAAAACGCGAAAGTGTAAGTCTGCCAAATAAGAATTTCGCTTATTCTTGTTTTTGCCAAAATCTCATTGTTACAATTTATAAAAAAAATATATATACACATATTCCGGACATGAATTTTCAAATAATATAAAACATTCTACCGGAATATTTGTTATATTTTAACATATCATTTCGTAAAAGTTTTGTGTAGATTATAACGGCGTTTGAATACAATTTTTTCCATCGCTGAACAGATGTAACAGTTTTTTTTAACAAAAGAAAGAAGTAACTCCTTAAGAGTTATCTTGGGTTATTGAAAATATTTAAATTTTTAATGTATTATAAAAATTCGATTCAAATACTATATGAAGTAAATAGACATTACCGCGTTTTTGCATTTCTGAAGAGAAAAATCTTATTCTTTCACAAAAACCGAAAAATAACCATTGTGAAATTTAAAAAATATTTTGAACGATAACTTTTCATGCTTACAAACACACTTATTTGAATCGTATTATAACATATTACTACTAAATAAAGGATAAAATTAAATAAAAATATTCTATATCGCCGTACCGTTTTGGGCATAAAAATACATCTCAAAACGTAACATAGTATAATGAGAGCCCATAAATTTATTTTAAATTATCGAAAAAATATTTTAGAATAACTTTCTTGAATCAAATTAAAGAAATATATTGTTATGTAATGTTTATACAAGACCGTATATATTTGTGGGAAACTGTCCAAATGTCGACGTAACATACATACATAATGACATTTACTCTAATTCCCTTGTACCTGTCCGACTGATATATTAATTATTGTTGTCGGTGGCGCTCGTGTAAACTTTGAAAGGTTCATCAAAGCTTCCAGTAGATACATTATTACGGACGAGAGAAACGCTGCGTGGAAGGCACTACATCTATCGGCGGGCCTCCGACTCATCGCGTCTAGTGGAGCTCCGTGAAAATCGTTACGGACCCCGCCGCCGGGAAAGCCCTCTGGGATGGGTGGTTGGTTGGTTATCTGTAATTTTCACCTCTGGCTTTGTTGATTCGGCGAGTAAGGTTATGCGTTCGGTGCCTGCGTGAATTAATAGACCCGGGCGACATGTTTTGATGTCCCTTTGTTTTATTTACGGGAATATATATTTATCATCGACTTGTCTACAATATCGATAAACTAATGAATCGTCTCATATTATACCAAATGCCAGTGATAGTTTTGAGTCACATTATACGGGTATTTAAATCGACCTTTACATAGACAAACTGATTTTATATCGATCTTTTCATTACAGTTTTCATTATTTATTTTTGTCAATCGTTATTGACAAAGGCGATATTGTTTAAATGGTTATAATGTTGCCAGTTGTTGGTGTACAATTTTAAGACTTTGGGACACTTTTTTATATATATATAATACAAGATCCAACAGAAAATTTAAATATTATTTATTTTTAAAATGACGTTTATTTTCTGAAATTAAGCTGCAGTTTTCTTATATTATATAATAGGGAGTCCAATGATGTGTAGTTTGATGATTGAATCGATGTATTTGTAACGGAAATCTTGGAATGTTGAGGACCAATTAGCCGTTAACATACCTTTTTATAAAATTCATCTTTTTTTATTTTTTATGTATTCAATTTAAGGAACTAGACGAAAATATTTAAAAGCGAAGACTTCAACGCCTGATTATTTTGTAACAGGCCGTGTCATTCATTTTCCTCAATGTTTAGGATGATGATTTATCATATTTCCTTGTCACAAGCTAACAACCTCGGTCCTTTCTTAAAATTAATAAGCATTTTCCTTTTCTTCAAAATTAATTTCTCCCTGAAAACAAAAAACACTTTCTATAATATATTCTACATATTTAATAATTAAATCACAATTTATTTTCTTCACAAATTATTTACACTTAAAATATTTCTTTTTCAAAATCTCGACAGCTTTATTATTATTAATATTATGAAAGCAGAATCTTTTCATTTTTACTTTCCCAAAAAAGTTTTTTTGGGAGCTTTTGAGATCATATTCTTTTCTAACTTAGCTCATATGTACAGAAAATGTAATCCTCAAATCGTCGCTCTGCGAAATTATTTAAGAAGCGCTTTGATGAAAAGCCCGTTGAATTTTGTTCTCACAGCTTACTAATTTTCAATTTCATTCAAAGTTGTCTCTATAAATTTGGTTAATTATTTGATACATAGTTTATAATTTATTTTTAAGCATTAAACATCCATCTGAAAATCCTTAGTAATTTCGTTTCCTAATCAGTATCAATTCATTATATGATTAGCATCAGATAGTCTGTCCGCATCGTCAGCTCAATTTCAACAGTACCATTGTTGTCTTCCAAACAGAGAAAAAACTGGATTATTTGTATACAAAGAAATTTTATAGCATTGAAGTAATTCTGTCATTATATCGGTATTTATTAAAGTAAAATGCCTAAATGCATAATAATAAAAATCAGTTTTAGTGTGTTCAGTCTTAATACTTAGTGGAAATGCAGTATATTAAAAAAATAAAATACTACTTTCGCTCATGACGAGCAGTATCGACTGAAACCGGTCCTGATCTTATTAAATAAAAGTGGAATTAGTACAAATGAGTATTTTTTTGTTGTTGTTGAAATTAATTGAAATATTACAATTTATTGATAATAAATACGAGGGTTTCATTTATATTTGAGCGAGTATGCTCATAGAACGTTCGTGTGTAAAAAAATATAGAGAATTTCAGTCCCAAAAGAAGCTTTCATTGTCATCGTAAAACATGGCGTACAGCCGTAAATGCAAAACGAGGTTGCTATAAAAGTATACGAAATACGATTTTCTTTAACAGCTTTTTTTAAATGTGTAGGTAAAAACGAGTATTGATAGTACGTGAAATATTCTTAATAATTTTATGGGATCGGGTTATATATAAACATTTACTATATGTACGTCGTTGGCTTCGGTTACGGATGTCACGGGCTCGAATCCCACTGCGGACAGTTTTATAAATTGATTAATGAATTTCTGTTCGATAACATGGATGTATGCGATGTTTTGAATTCCCCCTTTCTACCCATCCTATCTTAAAAACGGAGCGTATTGGCTAAGCACTAGTCTCTGTCCTATCTATCTTTTTCTTCTCTTTGGAAACTAAGAGATTTTGAGTAACACGCAGTTCTTGTAAAAACTCTTCTGTTAAGATAAAATCCATTGGGAGTCCATATGCTTCAAATTGGGATAGGACATGATGTCAGAAGATTTTTAATATTCTTATTTTCATATTTTACAGCTACTTAATGTAAACATAAGAAAGTTAAATATATATTTTTTAAATTCCCCAAGGGCTTAAAACAAAAAGTTTTGTTGTGAGTCTGAGGATTTATTTATGATTTAATTTCTTTTAACTGAGAGAAATTTCATTTTAATTAAATCTTTTGAATTTTAACAAAGCTTTTTAACTTTTTATCAATGTTGTTATAAGGACTTATCTGTAAGTAAGAATAAAATGGAGTACTTACTAAATTCTCTTTCTAGTAAATTGAATCCAGATGACGTTTGTTATCTGAATTAAATTGTTCACTGACCCATGGTTTTAATAGAGCGACAGTAATAATTATGCTTTTATACATTTTTGTATTTAATCAAACATTCTAGCAGTTTTTTTTTTATGTTAAAACATAAGATTTGCAAACTATTAGGCTGAATATTGACATCATTTAGTGATCAGAACCATGAAAACAAATCGAATTCTGAATTGTATTGTATTTTAAGATCACGGATCATGCTTCTCGCATGCAATTATTTATGATAGTTCTTCCAATGAAGAGTTTAGGACTTAAATGTAGATATTGTGTTTTATTGCAATGGTTACACACAATCATTTAGACTACATATTAGCTTTCCAACGTTAATTTATCGCTCTAGTTGCTTTCACAGCTTTTAGTCCGTTTAAATAAAAGTTGCTGAAAGATCGACATATTTGTAAACATAGACAACCTGTTAGTTGGGTTGGGAAATCTCTTGTATGTAAATTGGGACATTGAAAACGCTCTGGAATTTGCGGAGCAGTCACACATATGTCCATAAACATATTTACGTTTGTACTTTACCTGTTACCTGAGACGCTAATGCACCTTGACATTAGAGATCGCCCACGTGTGCAGTGAATTGCGCATACGCCCTTTTTGTAGCGTGGTACCTCGCCTACTTCGACGGTTCAATTATTTATTTAGAACTGTGAGAGGCAAGTCGGCGCAAAGTACTTTCCGTTAAAACTAAATCAAACATTAACTTTATATGAGATCATTCGTTACTTTATTATTCTGTGACATGGAATTTATCTCTTCTGAATTTGTGAGAAATGGTATTTCATTATCTCCTCTTGGCACAGCGCCACAAGAGCGATAATCATTATTGGAGTGTGGAAATGTTATTTTGTATCTTATTTTATTGTTAATTCCAAACAAATATAAATTATTAATTTTCATATTATATTAAACAATTAGCATATTCGTATAATCATGTGTTATTTATAATGGGACACGAAATGAATCTTTGACATACACTATTGTATATTATCTTGTGGAACTGTGCAAACGTTTTACAAATATATTTTTTGACCTCCAGTTAAAAAAAACTTGAACGATATACACAATATAGACAATTTGTATTCACTCTTTTCAGATAATCTAAGTATAGAAGTATAGGGTGACGTAAAAGGAAAATTGGTCGTTCGTTAATTAATGTTCTAATTATATATTAATCGATATTTTTGTATTTGAATACCTATTAGTAAATAAATATATGTGATTGTTTATTTTTTAATATGCTTATTCGAGAGCTAATAGGGAAACTTATTAAGATGAAAGCTTTCAACATAAACCATTTCTTGTGCTGGAAAAAAAATATGTTAGAAAAATAACAATGTTTGAATAAATAAAAAAAATGATTAACACGAAACTCTTCTAGTTTTAGATGGTCTGACTGTAGATATCTCAATTGGCAATGTTAACTCTTTTAGCGAAACTAGTTCTACCCGTCGACTTATGATGACATAGAATTTTATATGTTTGATTGTTACTATTCGTTCTATTAGTGTTTAAAATAAATCAATCATATTTACAGCTGTGTGTTTTTTAAATAACTTTTACGGACTGGATTGTGGGGAATTTGTAAATTCTTTGCGTACATAATTCTTTGTTATTTAGCACGGCATCTTTTCGAAATACGTAGCGAAAAACTTTTAATGGGAACGTGTTCGCATAAGCCGTAAGGTAAGAGCACCCATCACCGCCACTACACCAACTACCGCCACCGTAAGAATGTTCTCGAAATAACAAGAAAACCGTTAAAATCTTCTCAACAAAATGTATTGAACAGTAAACACGAATGCATAGTGATCACGTGTCATTTGTTGTTTTATAGCTAACTGTATTTATTCTATCGGAAATATCAGTTTTCTGGATGAGCTCGGAGGTACGATTGTAATTTGGCCTTTCGTTAAACACTTTGTTAAGAAATAGCTAAATTTTATTTTTCGATTTAAAACAAAATTCATTGAATATATATGAAAGTTAAGTTTAGTTTATAATAAATAACATATTTAGAACACTCTAAAGTAAGTATAAATCCATATCTAATATAAATTAATTGATAAAAATAGAAAATATTGCGTGGCGGTGATTGGACCAATTAATTATTATATGGGAACCAAATACCGCCACCCCTGGCGGTAATAGAGTTTGAAAACATTGAATTTTTTAATGTAAATTATAAGTATTTAATACATTTTTCAAATATTAAAGTGAATAACCCAATTCATATTTCTGTTGGTCCAATCACCGTCACTTCTACTGTACATTTCTGATCCCGTAAAAGCATCAGCAAAAATCTAGTGGCGGTAATAGGGCATTGGCCATGGCGGTGATAGGCTCCACATAAACATATATGAAAATGCAAATTTAAGCTAAATAAACTTAAATATTGCAATATTTTTCATATAATTTATAAAGAAAATGATTAAATAAGCATAATTTGTTTCAAAAATACCAATGCCGTAATAATGTAATTGATAAAATACAGCTTTAATTTAAGTGGCGGTAAAAGGAACAATAATCGGTGATTGGGTCATTATTTTACCTTAATTTTCAGATATTAAAAAATTATGAAATATGGTTGGCACAAAAAAATGTTTATACTCAACTGAAACATTGGATACTGCACTGAAAGAATTAAAAAAGGGGAGTTCCGTACTGGCAATAAGTAAAAAATATAGTATACCACGTACCACATTGCGTGATAAGATAAGTGGTAAGTATAGGGAACGAGCTAAGCCAGGACCTTCCAAAATTTTGTCATGCCAAGAAGAAGCGCTGCTTGTGAAGTGGACACAAAAGTTGGCAAGTTTGGGATTTCCAATAACGAAGCCTCAGTTACAGGACTCTGTCGCAGAACTTACCAAAACTCTAAGCAGAGAAAATCCATTTACTGGTGGAAGACCTGGAATGAAATGGTTCAGCTGTTTTTTTAAAAAGACACCCGTAATTGGTGCAAAGAGTTTCACAGAACCTTCGAAATCAAAAATTGGACAAAGACATTAAAGAAATGGATATAGCTGAGAGACGGCTGAAAAGAAAATTAAGATTCGACGAAAAGGCAGCGAAACAACAGAATTCGGCAAAGGTGGCTAAAGTACACAAAGAAATTATGGCATCATTTGATACTGGCGATTATGTTGTTGTGACCTATGATGGCGAATTGTTTCCTGGTCTTGTTCTAGGTATCAATACAACCGATAATGAAGTGTAAGTTAAGACCATGACAATGGCAGGGTCAAACTGGAAGTGGCCTGCGATCGACGATATTTTAAATTACCCTGTTGCAGATATTGTAAAAATTTCTACGCCGACGTTGACTAATACTAGGGGCTTTTATTACGTCCCAGAAGTGGTATCTTTAAAAAAGAAGTAATACTTAACCTACTTGCCTAATTTCATCATAGTATGTACTTATATAAGTAGCTATTATTTATATGAATGCCAATGAAGGTGCAATTTTTTATTTACAAGAATGTGATTTTGATTTTTTTTTTGTATTAGGAATGTGATTTTTTTTTAAATAAATAATTTAAGTGCATACCTAGGTATAATAGGAAACATTTAAACATAGGTACATAAATAAAATGAATTTAATTCAAACAAACATCTTTAAATGTGTTTAAAATGGCTTTAAATTCATATGGCGGTAGTTGGTCCCTGCATTGGCGGTAATAGGATACAAAAAAAAAATGGGTGGCGGTAATAGGGAACCATTCTTCAATGAAAAAACTTTAGTTAATTAATTAAATATAAAGCTCATCCTCACTATTGCTTTATACTTAAATAGGCGATATATAACAGTATAGAATTAAACAAGAAGTTTATGTTTTCGTTAAGAAATATAAGAAATACACAAAATTTCTTAAATCGAGCTACTAATGTGGCGGTAGATGGTGTCCTTACCTTATGTGGTTTATCTTCTTCCATTTCCTCTATGACGTCGACGTGTAGAAGCTTACAGCAGATGGAGTTAATAACAACTACATTAAACATTTTGCCTACTTTTTTTTAAAATTCAAAACAAAGAAACTCAAATTCTAGAATCTTATTTACACATTTAAATATTGTAGTTTTCGTCGGTTTGTAGCCAGCTCCGCGGAGCTTTCAAAACAAAGTCATCCATTATATAGCGGCTAAATTGCGAAACAGAAACATGTTAACAAGATAGCAAAACTGAAAATCTTTTTATCGTTGTCTCATTATATTTTTTCATTCGTATGACGAGAAGCTGTTATATTAAGTGTATATATGTAGTTTTTTTGAACCTTTGGTATTTACTTGGTAGAACTCCATTATAACTGTAACATAAAAACTGTAGAACTAAAATACTTTGATATTTTTACCCTCTTATAATTATAACACATGATTATTTCATAAGTCGCTGAATCGCAACGACAAAACACTTGGGCTAAATTAATATGGATTTTGTTTTACAAATGACTTGCTTGCTCTGCATATATTTATTTTTGATTGATCGAATTATGTATGACTTGAGAAAAAAAATGTTTAATGAGTAACATTGTCTTTCTATTAATTAAAGACTGATTAAATCATAATTTCATCCCTTATTTTCGGCTCAGTGAAGTTTTAAAACCCCCACGAACCCTTAGAACGAACGAAACTGATCCGGTAGACTGAATGAAGTCTTATCACGGTTTCTTTTGATTTTCTTGAGTAAGAGGATAGACTCCTGAATTTGACAGGTGATATTTGATTATCTCGCGACATATTACTGTACTGAGATACGTTCTCGTAAGTTTTTATTTAGATGAACATTACAAACCAATATGTTTGACAAGTATTACGTACATTAGCATTGTCACATTAGTTTTATTCTAAATAAAATGAGGTATATGTAAATGTAATTAGTGAACGGTGAAATAGTACTATCAATACAATTGAAGTATGCACTCTAGCTGTTCATTGTTACAAAAATAATACACTTATTCGACTCGGGTATGAGTTTTCCGCACCGCTTACGCTGAGGCTTGTATTATAAGTACTATTCTAAATGTATTATAGCTGTACTACACTAATGACAGTTTAATTGTTTCTCAACTCTCGTCGTGAAATCAATATTTCTTAAAAGCAATTGATATATTATAGTATCTTTGATAAATAATTATTTTATAAATTTGCATGTGTTGATATATTTAATATTAGTAAATTATTTGTGATCTCAAAAGGTCGAAAATAAGTTACCAAGTTGACTCAATGATCGTAAAGTACTTTTGGACAATTATCCCGTGATATTTACGCCTGAAAGGAAGTAAGTATAAAGTATATATATATAAGACGTAACGATGTTTTGTCATTGCTGTTATCTGTTCGCCAGTTATTTCCCCTAAAGCAGCAATAAAAAAAAATTCTATGCTTACAGTTGGTATTTCTGTGTTACTGCCCGCATTAAACTTTCTTTCTTACAGTTCATGAGGAAAATTAAAAAAAAAAAATGTACACATTCATTTGGATAAAGGTGCTTCAACGGTCGCACGCTGTTGAAAAACGGTCTACAAAACGAGTTTTTTCTAGGCGATTTCATAAACCGGCTATTCGATTCGTTTTGCTCGACTCACTACACTTTTCAGATTGCTTTTTGGACTCTGAATAGGGGCTTTAAAATACAATTATAAATAATATATTCTCCCTTCTTTTTTGCTCATTTTATTCCGGGTTAAACGCAAGTCATGTACCGTAAACCTGAAGTAGAATTAAGTTAAACAATGAACGACGGTATTAATCCAGATTACAGTCAATAAATTTCTGAGCATTCCCCTTATTGGATTTTAGATAATTCCATGAATCTAATTGAACAATATTGAGTTTATTCAATTTGATAACTGATATTTTTGAAGTGTTATACACCCGAGCCAATTTCGGTTCCTTTAATATTAATTGACTACAATTGTAGTACATTTTTATATGTATAACGATACTATGATTTCATTAATTTATATATGTACATATTTTAATAACGACAGAAATATTAAAACGTAGCCCTTTCGTCGTTATTGTTGAAGAAATTGATGTTGGAAGTTGGATTATAATAAAATCTGTTGAACTTTTTACATTATTTAATCAGAGCTGGCAAGTTTTCAAAAGGCACAAAATCCTGATAAAAGCGTTAATGTTTTACTGGAATTTTTTAGTGATTAGTTAGATTGTCAAAGTTACATTTATATTTAGTGCTAACATTTCTTTAGCAAATGCAATGAAAATGTTATAATATAAATACATTGCAAGTTATTCTTATGTGATAATATGTGTAGAATTTCAAGCTAAGTGGGTAGAGTAAAAGAAAACATTCATATCCAATAATGTTACGTGCGTTCAATAAATTGAAAGCGCAAGTAAATTTCAAAGTCTTTTTTCTTGAGTGGGCTTTTTTTAGAGATATGTATATATAAGCTTTTAACATTTTCCACATTTCTTTGATTCGGTACCTTTGTCATTTAATGTTGGTTTTTTTATTAACATAAAACTCCTTGGAGTACCTTGTAAGCTTTTTATTTTTGAAATTCTATTTATAATTGCATAAAGAGTTATGTCTTTTTGTTTTCGCGTTAATACGATAAAATAATTTTGTTTTAATATTCCTTTGAGGTGGATCTCTAATCGCGAGTAAGTATTTATAGATTCATATAATATGGTTGCTTTGTCTTTGGTGCGTAATATTATCCAGTTCGTAGCAGAATAACCAAGACGTTAAATAAACTTAGAAATTTATAATTATTATTATACTCAAACCTTTTCTTGTTTAAGAATTTAATTATATTCAAGTACACATTTTTGATTACCTTGACGCGCTATCATGAATATATTTATATGAAAATATTTTAAATAACTGTAAAATAAATAAGTATTTCGACTGAGGGTGCTTGATGGAATTTCAATATAAAATTTGAATTGTTTGAATTTTGTACTTTTCCATGAGTTTTGTCGCTAACGACCCGGGTTTCGCCTTTCGGCATCTTCAGGCATTCCAAGTGCACGGATGTACTTGAACTGACGCGTAGTAATCGGTTTGTATCGTTTATATTCAAAAATATAAGTAGATCACTAAGTTAAAAGGCTATTAAAATGTAAATTGAATGTATACAATTTTCAATGAATTAAGTGGGTTTGGGTTCAAAAACTAAAATACTTAAAAGTCTAGACAAAACTTGAGTATTTCATTAAACCACGGTGTAATACACACACATATATATATACATATATATATATATATATATAAACATTTCGCATTCATGATTATGTTTAAAATATTTCAGCTCATCAAATATTATAAGAGATTTCTGTTTTTATAGTGGTATATAAAAGTTTATTAGACGCTCTAAAATATGTTGAAATAAACGGCGACTTTATCAAAAAATAATAATGATTCGTTGATTCTACTACCTATATAATAAATACCTCAAAATAATAAAAAACATTTAAGCCTTATTAGTATAAAAGTTTCCTAATGGAATATTTCTAGATTAACAGCTGTATGATAAAGTTATATTTTTTTTTACATTAGTATACAATTATAAAAGCTTTAACACTGACGCAAAAAAAAACATAAAGCGCTCTTATCATATCGATGTTATGTAATAGATTAAATTACAGTTTAACGGGCGGCCGCCCACAATAGAGCGGTTTAAAATGCCAAGCAACTTTATGGACGTGTAAATAAAAGTAGCGTGTGATTAGTCGGCGTAGCGTGACTGGTTTCTACGCCACTCGCCAGGCGCCGCGACGCTACGTCGTTTACTTGTTGATTGATACAACCTTAGCCACTTTCGTCCAGCTGATACTGCATAGTGGAATTGGTGAAGTTTTCGAGCTGGATTCCGACGAGTGTTTTATTATGCTGGTATATTTTAATGACTCCTCTGCGTCTTGCATGTCAAGGCGAATTCGCAGCGAATCGTTCGAGTTCTAAGTAATCGCAGACGCCCTTGTGGTGCGCGCCGCTTCGCTTTTCTTATCTCAACGTTTTGTGTTTAGCTATCGCCGCCGAACAAAATGTGAACATGAATTTTACTCCAGCTTTCGAGGTGTTTGTTTATACAGGCTATTTAATGTACCACGCCATTCACCGACCGCCAGAGGTTAATTCTGTTTTCAGAGGTTGTAGAGTGGTTGGCGGGGAATACATTATTATTTATAATGTTTTAAGGCACTGACCTAGGAATAAAGCTTACGCGTAAGGTTTAAAGCACTATCCCACAGATTAAAAATAACGTGAAATATTTGTATAACATAGATGTTCGGATATAGATTTTTGCACTTTAAAATATTTACATTGATTTTTACTTGCATCTGTAATGATGAACTGTGTCATAAGATATGATTTGTAGGCTTTACATTGTTTTTACGATTCATTGATGCGGCGGTAAACTGTAAGTGATTAATTTTTGACGGTAAATTGCGGGTGGTAAATTTTCCGGACTAAGGCAGACTCTAATACTTGACATATGATAATGTCAAGAGACGTTATGATGGGCAGTCGAACGATAAGTAAGTTTTTAACATATAGTCAATCAAGCATATAACGTTATTTTTATTGAAAACGATCCCTACATTTTCGTATATTGTTTTTGTGTTTGCTTATTGCATACAATTATAATTAAAAAGGTACGTGGAAGATAATAATATATTAACTGATAAGGTAAATATAATATTCTAAGCTTGACATAGTGTTAAACTATAATACTTCGTATATTAATTATAAGCTTTCTGTGTTTTCGTAGCTTTTCTACTGATATAAGTGAAATGCTGAATTGATACTCAATTTTATTAAAAAATATGTATTAATTTCTTTTCCATAAGCGTCGACAAAGCCTTCACTTCGGTGATCGTCAGTCGTTTGTTTCACGAATCTGCTCAGGAAAGAGCTTATTCACATTGGAGTGTTTGCTATGCTCCGAGTTCGCCGCTTCCTGAAACTCTCGTATCGTTTTGAAAAGGCCGTCGTTAACCGAAAAGCTCTCTTTTTTCAATGGCGCCACTTATTGACTGTCTTTCTTACTCGTTGTTTACACCTTGTAACTGATTTTCGACAAAAGTTTGCATGACGACTTTGTCGCCCAAATTTATAATTGCAAGTAACCTCATTTCATGTAAAACTAATATCACATTCTCTTCTATTTTCTCGTTTTTGGTTTATTATACATTTTACAATTGTTACTTAGCGAATAACAATAGTTTTACTTTTATACGTTGTTTTAAATTCTTTATAATTTATCGACATTGTTTGATACCGTAGGGAGCATATTTTAAAACTGTGAACAGTCAGTCAGCGTAGTGAATACTACTCATGGAAATACTGCTTTCGCCTATTTTTTTTATAAAGTCTGATATATCAACCAAAAAAACTTTTCTTTCGGAACGTTTTTTGAATGTAGTCTTTTTATTGCCCAACAATATAGAATATTTTTACGATTTAAGTAAGTACAGTGAATGTTTCGTGCTATGGTAAAATTAATTAATTTTTCAAAATTTGCTTTTGCATTTGAACGACTCGTTTACATATTTATTTTCAGCGTCCCTTGAGAACTAAATGTCAGACGTTTTTTCCCCTCGTGAATATTCTGTGGCGACAGACTTTTTAAGAGTATCCAATTTAATTACATCGTGATATTATATATTAAGACTCGAGACGAAAAGCATTTCGGATCGATTTCAACAGTGTACCAATATTTTTTTATGCATATATTAATTATACAGTAATGTTTAGGGCCGTCTTCGATCGGAATATTGCCGTCGGAAATATAATCGATACAAGATTATTTATACAAAATAACGTTAATTCAATAGCAAGGTGTCACAAACAATTAGTAAAAAAAATATATTATAACTAATGTGTTATTAGTACAATTTTTTTTTTTTTATAAATTTTACACTACAATCAACAGACAGTCACCACAACATGATTTAGCTAGACTACAAATCTCGATAATTTAAATTTGTATTTTTATATAAATTGCATTAGATTGCGTTTGAAGCTTTCGTTTGAGTAACAATTATATAATGATTTGTATTGATTTATTCAATATATAAATACAGTTTTGATAGAATGGCAATATTAACCTTTTTTACCAAAAGTATAGACATAAAGTTTGCTAGACCGAAGATGTATATATATATATATATTTAACTTCGTATTTTCAGGTTATTGACAGATTTTTTGGTTTTATCTATTTTTATATGGCAAAAATATGTATATTTTTGTTGTATCCTGACTTGATGTAGTAAGACATTCAAAATTAACTAATGATTAAAAAAACTGTTACAATAACGAGTGGGCAGGCTAATTGAGACGCTTATGGATAATTGGCAAATAAAAAAAATATCAGTATTGAAAATATTCTTAGAAGTTACATTGTATAGCGGCTATTAAAAATTACGTCTGTTAAAAAAATTACATTTTTGATAGCATTTAATTAATTAAAAGATTAACCAAACAATTATTCGCTTGTAAGATTTACACGTTTTTCAATTTTTCATTCAAACGAGCAAATTTTTACATAGTAAGCAATAGTTTTTAAAGTAATATTTTATGTTTATATGTTATGCTATTTGCACTTAAATTATCAGGCTTGCATCTTTACTATGATATTATCGATTACGTGTATGCGTATCCATAAATGTATATTTTAAATTTCAATTGTATTTAAAATACTTCCCTCAATCACATGTTTAAGATAAGTCAAGGGAGCCAATAGATCTCTTATATCCCCTATTTCTCTCATAAATTATTTTTACACATACCTTCATGACTGCTGATATTGCATATGTGTTGTATAAACTTTATATACATATTAAGTTTACAACGTTTTAGAAACTTCACTGAAGTCGTACAAGCTGTTACGTTTGTTATTGACTTTTCATTTCTGATATAGCGACATACATTTTCACACATCACTGTCAAGATGTTCTCCGTAATATCAAGATCTTAAACATTTTTAATTTATGTTTTAAATTTGTTTTTTTTTATTTTTTGTCTTGAAGATTTAGTGTCTGATGTATGAAGTAATTTATGTGAACATACGCTAACATTTTTAGTACAATAATAAAGGAAATCATTAAAGTCGCGATCTGAAATTTTCCATTGATTGTAACGATAGCGCAGCGCAATGTTATTGCTGAAATAACAACTCATTTTTTTGTGAATTTGATTTTTCTACGTTGAATCTTAATTCAATTATTAAGCCGTGACCTTAAATATGTGTAAGATAACTATTTAAAACTTCCGGTATGCATACAAATAAATCGATATTCCTTTCGTTTAACGTATATCGTGAATAAAAACAGTTTGAAGGATAAAACATCAACGTATTTATTTCTATTATAATATCAGCATAGAACATTTGATAGCTATTTCGCCTTCACACCATCGTTAGAACTATTACAGCTCGGGCTCGTTTAGTCGACATGGCTTTCAACGGCGAAGATCTGAATACTTTCATTCATTTGCCTTGTTATAATGAAATCATACCAATTCAATCTATATCAAATAAAGATTATATATATATTAAATAACTAGTAAAATTATATAAAATCTTCAAGTAACGCTTGGTAGAAAAACATTATTTTTTCTTATTGAATCTAGTCTTGTCAACTGGTTTCCGTTTTTATGATTTTCTTTATATATTCATCGAAGAATAAAGTATTTCAGTTCGTATATGAGAGACTAAAATATAGTACGTTTATGTTAATTTTATGTATGTTCTGAAATATTTATAAGCTCTTCTAACGATAACCAACCTTCTTGAGTACCATATTTGGCACCTTCACTTAAATCTCAGTAGCTCTAAAGGTAATATTAAATTCATATTACAGTCGGCCCTTCATTGTAGCGTTTTGAAAATTTCAATAACGCTGCCGAAACGCTGAATTAAATTATTACAAATATTCTATTCGCCGCTTTGTTCCTGCTTTGTAGTTGTGAAATTATTATTTTGGCGATTTTTTTCGAATACCTTTATATTATAGTACTAATACTTGAGTAATAATTTCTTGGCAGTGGTTCAATATTGTTATACTCAATCTGGTTATGTGGTAGGCGGAACCTTATTGGCATTATTTTATTTCGCAAAGTCGGCTCTCGCAAAACTTGAAACTGAAGGACTAAATGTTTTATGTAATGGAAACGGGTTCACTAAATCAAATTTTATTGTCTTCATTCGTGCGGCCAAAGTTCGTTCTCGGTTCATAAGCGATGTATGTGTTTTTGAGTAGTTTTGCTCTTCGACTCGAAAGAAAACTTAGAAAGCACAGTCGTATTTTATAACGTATGGCCGGTCCAATTAAGTAAGTTCCATTCTGTACAGAGAAAGCTCCTAATGAGAGGTAGGCTTGCAAACTGACCTGAGATTGCTAAACTTTATGTTTTCTTCAAAACGGACAGGGTAGGTTTATTGAGTTACTCGGACGTGTATTGGTATAAAAGTATAGTAAAGTCTACCTTAGATAAATCACGATTAGCGCACTCTAAGAATAGAAGGTTGGATGAAAATATCCACGTGAACTACCCACACAAGTACTTTTTATATATGTATTCCCCGGTTGCATACTATTAGCCATACATACTTCATTAATCACCTGTAAACATTTTATTTGTGTTTATCTATACTATTACTAAAATACCGAAGCTCGCGATCGCTGCAGGTTTTTATGTGTTGTAAATTGATTGTAAGATATCTTATTTTGTAAAAGAGACTTATTTGCAAGGATTCCAAATATTCGATGAAAACTATAATTTATGAATTTTATCATTTAAAAAAAATCGTATTTCTGTCGAGACGTTCTAATTATTTTGAGTGAGTATAATGGTGTTCAAATAATCAATTTAATATTATATATTATTTCATCAAGATAAAATGCGGCGCCGAATAAATTTTACTAACACAGTGGTTTTATTTGCATTACTAATGCGAACGAATAATCTTCGAAAAAATATCAAATATATTATAATATTCGATTGGAATTCCTTTCAAAACAACGTACGCGAGCATTCAAACTTATTGGTTTGATGACAACGTTTCCACGTATGTTTTTGTCATAATAGTTTCATTGCTAAGTGGTCTTCAACTTTTTATTTATAGTTTATTTTCCTTGTATTTTACTTCAATTATTTTGCTAGGTTGTAATACCAATTGTTTGTCATACCTTGTTTTTATCACTTAACTTTTGTATAAATATCACTGTTTTATTGTTTTTCTTATCAGTTGACAATGCTCATCATGAGCGAAACCGGTCCTGATCTAATAAATTTTATGTGGAAAAAGTACTAAAAATGTTTTATTATTTTTATTTTTAACATAAGGTCTTGGTAAATAAAAGTGGAAATAATTACAAATGTTTTTTTTTTAATATAATGCCTTTCCACAATCAATGTCATCTTTTAAATAGTCGCTATCATATTAGTTAAGCTGAAATAAAAATGCGCAAATTGGGTTTTTTTGTCTAGATATCTAATTTCATATTATATCAACATGCAAATGCACTTACACATACTGATAGATTTGACACAAATAAAGTAAGGATTGAAAGGCAGAGGGAAATTGCCTGTCGTTTAATTGTTATTTTTATTGATTACCGATACAATAATGTTGTTTTTGCTAAACTTTTAAAATAAATAAACTAATAATGAATCTCACTGTGCACGTATTTCATTTTTGCGAATTTTGCTCCTCACCAACCTATGCCAGTGCGGTGATGATGTGATAATCAGATATATCGACTACATCTGTTCTTTGGTATGCGGCTTGAACTATTTGAGTGCTTCGTTTTACTTATTATGCGGTTTACATTAATAAACACATTCTGTTACTTTATCAAACAATGGGAAACGGATGAAGGTCATAGACGAATTAATGCGTTAACACTGTGCCGAAAGCGACTGGCAAGCGGCCACAATTTTTTTACGCACATGCTTTGTTTAAATACAAATATTTTACATCTTTTTTTCTCATCTCTCACTGGCCATTACGCTTTGTGGATTCCGACACTCTGAAGTAACGCTTAGTTTTTAAGAAGATGATTATCTTTCGCGAAAGGATGAACGACTGGTGAAAACGCGTGTTTCTTCGACTTGAATAATATTGAACATCTCTCAGTCTTTGTGAATTCAACTAGATTACGGTTGAGTAGATACTGTCGTGCCTAGCTGTGTTGACGAATCGCATCGATTTCACGGTTGCTTCACACGACATGAAAAAGTAACAATAAACATGTGATTTCCGGTTGTATCCCGGTGTATAGCGAATTACCAAACTTCTTACAGTTGACATACTATTAATATTCACTTTTAATGTGTTAACTGTCAATTCTTGTTGAAAAGGTATCGTGTATTTAATTAAAAATATGATGGCTTAGCTTAAATTTGAATCGAGCACCCATATGCTAACACCTCCCTAGTTACGACCCTAAGCAAAATGCACTATATCTAGAAAATAATTTATACAATTATGCTTACAACATTCTTAACCTTACGGGGAGTATCGCCGTACTGGTACGGTAAGGTATTTGATCATGTTTTGTCTATTGTTATTTCTTCAGATATCGATACTGCACATTTTTGGCAGTCGCTTTGTTTTTATTATTTGTTGCAAAGGCTAATCAAAAAAAAAGTAGCCATAAATATTGAGTGTAAAATTCCATTCTTGAAATCGACATCAGAAGAGTGGCGCATGTACACAGATGAAAGCATAAAAACCTGTTCTTGAATACTTGACACTTTTTAACTATGCGTTTCAAAAAATATGTACGAAATAATAAGCAATATTCTTCCCAGATTGATCCGTATCACCGTTACTAAGGCCGTAACAAGATGCTAATGTAACTAATGATATATAATCACGTAAATTTCACTAATTTGCTTTGAATAATCTCATATGTGTTACCGTTCCGGGAAACATTAAAGTCAATTTAATAAATGTAATACTATAATTTGAAATATAAATTAGAATGTTAGAGTGGATGAGAGGATGTATTGTGTATCTCTTCTAAGTCAGTATTTCAGTCAGTTCGGGTAAGGGGAATAATATCTGAAATAACTATCAACCATATAAAAAATAATATTTGTAGATTAAAACACTTCTATGTTTTTTACCTTATTGCTATTTATAGATTTGTTTAGATTTACGATTCATAAGTTAATAATGCCATTGATGAGTGAAAACTGTCCTTTTTTGTTGGTCTGCTAAGCGTGTAAAAATATTATTCTATCACTACAAACACACCTTGAAACACATTTATTTTTAGTATGAGACATCTCGTCGTATAATAAATACATTACCTTTTTAACATCAATACAATTTATTGGTTTGTGTAAACAATATTATTACGTGCGAATTGATATCAATCGTTCATCATCTCGCACACATTTAAGACTCTGAAAGATTTGGTAACATTTGCGAATTGAATGCGAGTCGTTCAAAAGCTCCAATTTATTAACACAACTCGCCTTATGGAAAAAAATCCCATAAATTCTAACTGATGTCATGTGGAAAACCTTTTTGGGTCGTGGTTCAATAATAGGCTTTTTAAATTCTTCGCTAAACGAAAATCTTCAATTGAGGAGTATTAGTTTAACTTTCAGAAGGATGTTGTAGTCAATATAGTCTAGGGAAAGACAGATCGCTTGAATTGTTTACTATATACGGTGTTGCAAGTTGCAGTACTACTATCTTAATTAAAGGTCATCGAATTTAAAAAATAATCGTACATAATGAATTATTCAAATTATCAGAGCTGTGGCGTTAACAGTAGGAAATAAATTAAACAGAACAATAGTTGATAAAAACGGTTTCTTAATTATTATTAATGTTCGGCCAGATCACCAGCGGACGTATTGAATTTTCAACAGGCATTGTAAACATTTCGCACAGTGGTGTGGTGCTTTCGCAGATTTGGCTTGCGGTTTCGAGCATTAGAGAAATTAGAAAAGTTTTCGGGAGGCTCCATTCTGAAATCGTTAAACTTTTCGGCGGAACGCTTTATACTTGAAAGAGTGGCGCTCTTCCGCTTTTAAATGGAACTTAAGGGTCTCTTTCGCAGCACCATTCGGCCATATTAATAACGTCGAAGCGTTATATGGCGATATCCGCTTATCCTTCGTCATGCCACAAGTTTTTCACGCCCAACGCATATGATTCTAGCAGTCCATAAATAATTTTATTTTGATGTTGTAATACATTTTTAAATGTACGACTGAAAATAGTTGGCTGCCATTTTGGAGATAAAAAAACTAATTCATTTGTGTTGAACTAACCAGTAGAAATCGCTAAATTTATTTTCCACTCGGTTTTCGATGGAGTCTGCCGGTAATTTTTGAATATTTATGTAACTTTCACCCTTCACATTGAAGACATTAAGAAATTATTACTTAAAACCCATTCTTAAATCTCTACCGTAAAAATAGTTTAGTCGCTTTCTGTAAGTTTTCTTTTGTTTATAATGATTTAATAGAAAATTATTTTGTTTTAAAATATTAAAAAAAACGTGTTTTGTAGCGTACACATTCGTAATACATATATATTCATATTATCTTAAAATTGATTTATGCGCAATCGTCAAAGTATGTTTTCTCTGATTTTTTGGTTTCGTTTTAAATTCAATTGTTGAAATGTAGCAGCAGATTGCGGGCTGAAAAAGTAAAAGTTTTGAACAAAGAGAAGTGGCGAATTTTCGACAAGTCAAATAATGTTGAATGATTCTCATTATTAAATTTGTGATCGCAATTATCGTAGCTTTCAACTTGTCAAGGGGGTTCCTAGTTATTATGTTCTAATCGGTGTTTCAATGAATTAAGCCGAGGCAACCCCTTTTTATGCGATCGAAAATTTCCACCACTTCACGTTATTTGCCAGGATTATTTTGCCTTTGAGTGCCTACAAACTTTTCGAAAACAGTATTAGTGTTATTCTGGAGCGACTCGCGAAGGTTCGTAGCTCTCGCTTACAATTCTGAGGACATACATTTTTTTCCAGTGAAAACGTGGGACGAAAACAAATGTGCTTTTCTAACAATGTAATCGAAATGTCCCATTGTTAAATTCAACAATTTGTCGATTGCATCGCATCGCAAAAAGAAATTTCTTCACGAATACCAATTTTATTTCGTATATCTAATACCTTGATTGACAATGTTTATATTTCGGAAATATAATAAATCTTCATAGTAATTGTCATCAATACGAAGTAATATTATGCTTATAACTGCCGGGATTATTTAATCCGTATCTTTCTTTCAAGAAAAAATACAAGCATATAAAATCCTAATAGAGTTTTTTAATCTTATCGTAAGTTTTCATATGAGAACTACATACGTGTTATTTCTGATGTATTAGTTAATCGCTCTCGTTACGCCCAATTTTAGAATAAGGGAATGAGTTGAGGTTATTTTAGATAGCACATATATGCCTTCGAACATAAATCGATTGAAATCAATTTTTGATTGCCAGTACTAGCATTCAAACCAGTGAGCTCCATAACCAAATATGTTGACATCTCGACACCGAGCCAGCATAACAACATTCAAAAAACTACTTGTCTATTGTTATATTTTGACAACTTCTCTGTAAAGAGGGGGAGTGCATCCGTGTACTAGAATATATCAAATCAAAACATTTGAATATATTTTTATTCCCACTGATTTTATTTGGTTGTGATTAATTATATTTTTTTCAAATTACAAAATAAATAATATAATTTAGAAGTAACCTTCCGCATAGTTTACGCCAGGGGTCACCAAACTGTTTGGATGGTTTTTCCTGAAACGTTAGGGGCCGAAAAATATTCAACAAATTAATATTTCGTATATGTAAAATATTTCAATATTAAAACTCTGGAGTCGGATTGAAATCCTTGTAAGACCGAATCCGGCCCGCAGGCCGTAGTTTGGTGACCGCTCGTTTACGTAATAAAATTATAATTTAGAATTATTAATGTAACGCCCACAATGTGCCGAGCCTGTTATTACTGTTACTGTTATATTGCGGAAGGGCTATTTTGATCCTTGTCCTTGCAAAATTCGATTAACTCCTTTGCATTGAGTGACATATTTTGAATTTAACTAGATGGTATTAATACTGACAGTAAATTATAGTGGCACTACATAGCGACAAATTCTACAAATTCAATTAGTGAGTTCTTGGGTGAATGCCAATAAATCGCAAGCCAAGCCATTAAACGCTCTGTTCAGACGTTTGATTACTGATTAAAATAGAGGATTGAATTGAATGTTTCGATTTTCGATCATTAGAGCTTTTCAACGTTTTCAATTGAATGACACCTACGTATTAGCGATTGAAGTATTCGAAAGCTTTTTCAATTTCGTTCATATAACTCTTGCTGCACTGTAATGAGACTTCAACTTTTTATCGATTTTTTTTACATTATTTCGTTTTAAAAAACTTTATTAAAATCACTTTATTATTGTAGTGCTCAAAAACCAAATTTCCTAATTTGAATCTTCTTAGTCGTGATTTATAGTTTAATTGTATTTATTTTACTTGCCATGCGGCTGACCCAAACTGTATTCAACTAAATAGCTTCATCTCAAAATATGTCGTTTGTTTTAATATGTTTTCACAGATTATCATATTATGAATTGTACTTAATAACAATTACTTACATTGGGTTAATAATTGTTTCAGTAATACGTACTAATTAGCTACATTTGACATTCTCCCACGAGAATATGCTCATGATAAACCCACGGCATTTTAAGGTAAGTGGTTATAACGAAACTTTCCTTAAGTTAAATACTTGCGGCAAATGTGTTAACTTTTTATTTTATTTTATATGTTTTCGAAAAAAGTCGTAAATTGTTACTACGAGCCCTTTATTCTGATAATGGCACAAAGTATATTTTATTTTCGGCTACCGTCTTAAATCTGTTTTGTTATGGAATGGAGAAATATTTAACAATTATTATTGATTCATTTTTAAAATTCATTTAATTACAGCTTTTAACTGTCATTCTTATTCTGTAAATATTTTACATCATACTTTTGTTGCTAATAAATTTAATTTATTACACAATGTACTTTAAAAGGTAATATGGAATTTTAGTGTTCACTATATAATCGATAAACAATATTTAATAAAACGTATAGGTATATCGTAGTATACAGTAGCTGGTAAAACGAACAATAAAAGCATGATCCACAATTTCCACAGTGTTGAATGTATCAGTAATCAGTGAGTATTAATTGGTTTTTAGTTTCCAATATAAATACTCGTTCAAGAAGGCTTGTTTGTTTTCATACATTTTATAGAAAATCGATTGATTATGCTGGCGTATTCAGTTTGTAATATTCGTGATTATGTGGTTAGTTCTACGCTATCATCCGCCGCCGAGTGCTGCGATGTTGTGGCGCGCAGACGCAGTCCGCGCACTCCCCCCGGGCGTTCATTCATGCGGCGGGGCAGGGGACGATCCTCGGCACGTGGGTTGGGGAGAGTCGATCGAAGGCTGCGCGGCGGTAACGATCCGCCCATGACGCTACCGCCGACGCCTGCGAGAGCTTTTTCGCCGCCTCAGCTTTGCGTTTGCCGCCGCAACGGATTCAAACGATGGCCCACCGTAACGACATGTAGCACTTATCTCTGTACGGAGTATATCCGATATAATTTAACGATTGTTCTTCGTACTTCTTTGTCGGAGGATTTTTTCACAATTTCGATCCCATATGTTCCACAGAGCCTTCGAAATGTAAATACCAGTTTTTTTTGTATTATCTTACAGATAAATGATTAATGTTGTCTTACATATGTTACAACTGAAGATCATTAAAAAAAGTCGTACATAATATTATTTCCTGTTTATCTGTGGTACAGACATTTAATAATAATCAATCAAAAGCTTTTTGAACTAAACATGGCTTAATTGTATTGGCAAGTAAATTTGTATAACTCGTTACTCGGGAATCCAATCCCGAGCCAAAATTTTGATCGCGGGATTTCGGGATTAGAATTTTTCGATCCCGGAATCCCGGGACTGGTCCCGGGATCAGCACATTTTTTTAAGAAAAAAAAATTGATAATACTGGTGAAAAATAAATTAAACAACTTATTTATATTATATAAACAGCTGTGGGCTGCCAATACGTTAGCAAAAATCTCTCATAATCTCAGTTATTCACTTTTAGGGTGTTCACTGTCAATACTTGGTGGAAAGGCATTATATTAATAAAAACACAATAATCCTTTGTACTTCATTCCACTTTATTTAATATGTCAGGACCGGTTTTGCGCATTATGTATATTCACTTTATTAATGTAGCATTTTATCACTTTGTCAAAAATTTCCCAAATTTTAATTATGTTTGTAATTACTTTCAATCGCATTCTGAATTAATTAATCTGGAATGACTTTTTAATTATATGTTAGATGTGTTGAACATTTTAATTTTGTGTTATTTTAGAATCACTTTAATGTAATTGGCAATTTCTTTTCAATGCCAATTGTTGTGTATAACTTTTCAATTTTGTATAAATAGCATTGTTAAATTATATTTCTTATCAGTTGACAATGCTCGCAATGAGCGAAACCGGTCCTGACATATTAAATAAAGTGGAATGGAGTACAAAGGATTATTGTGTTTTTATTAATCTTAGTTATTCGCGATGTGTTAGGTGAATGAGTGGATTTTTAATAACTCGTAAAAAAAATATGCGCCATAATTATTAAACGAACTTGATATGCATACATTCTCTAAAAATACGCAATATAACTTAAAATAACTAACGCCAATAGCTGAAAAAAGTATCTACCTACTTCAGACTGCAAGAGTACTTAAGAGAACACCAAGTAATTTTTATATCATTTTAAAATATGCCCGAAGTTAATACCAGAGCATCAATTGTTTGGCCATTTAATCTACGGTTTCATTGTGCAAATAACCAATAAAATATATTTTTATATTTATCATATCCGGCGACAAGTGCTTTTGTAGAAAGATCATTTTTTTAGAGTGAAAATAATAAGAACATTTAAAAGAAATAGTCAAAGTGAGAATTGATTTTCAACTATTGCAATAATATTGGTCGAAAAAACTTTTATACAATATTATATGCGGTTTTAGATGAGTTCAGTCGCATGAAGTCGGCTTGCGCGCCTTTGATATTAATCATACTGTTCATATAGAAAGCTAACCGAAAAATGTTTTAGTTGACACGTGTTTTATTACATATTTGATGTTAATAGAACAAAAGAAACATAAAATCACGCAAAAAAACACTGCGCTCGATATCTGATAACATTCATTAAGAAGGTGTAGAAAACAAAGGCACCGTAAAATTATTACTGTAGTAAAATGCATTCGAATAAATGCGATAAGAAAATTTGATATCTTAGGCATCCAATTACGTTTTTGTATGCTTTTGTATGCGGTAAGTCTTATCGCAAAGAATGTAAACTGCCGCTCGGCTTGAAAACCAACAAGTTTGTTTTATAAGAAAATCAATCCCGAAGTTTCGGGATCATGTTTTCTAATCCCGGGATTGAAATGTATCGACGTCTGTACGGGATCCCGGATCCTGGGATTGGATTCCCTACTCGTTACAATACTGTTATATGGTCTTATTATTTATTTGAACATTTTTTCAGTTTTAAAAGCTGTGAGCGTTACGCCTTGAGGTTTCCATGCTAATTCCTTTTTTTTATCAAGCGTTCGAGTCTTGGATTAGAAACTCTTTTACGCTCATTAAAAACAGTTTATAATCCTAATAAATCCTTTTTTGTAATACTAAAATATATGCTACGTTTTTCGTTGAATATTTTTTTTTCAACATTGTTATTTATTTTAACGAATGTTTACAGGTAACAGGAATTAATCTCCGTTAAAACATAAGTTACATGATTATTTCAGTCATCATACATCAGGGGTGCCCACACTTTTTTCTGGGAGAAACTCATTTATTAAAATTATTGATGGCGGTCGACTGATATCGCTTGTAATTATATCACGAGAGAACAATAAACACTCTTATTATAGGTCCGCGATCGACGCACTGGTCATGTCTGTCATAATTTTAAGGAAAACTTTATATACGAGTGTAATTAAAGAAATATTTTATGTTAAATTACATACTTTTAAAACCTGCGAAAAATATATGTGTATTGGCTCAATGTGTAGTTGATAAAAGTTAAAATTTCAATGCCGAATAAATTCAATAAACCAGTTGTGAATCAGTATTGGTATTACATATTTAATCATAATTTTTATAGTAGGAAGTTCTTTGTAAAACTTTTACGTACTTTTAATACGAATGTCAAGAATATTTGGATTACATATGTGAAACACCAAGACGCGTGCTTAATGTATGGTTGCTAATTTTTCGATTTTTTGCAGTCGTAGAATGTTTGATATGATCCTGTATGGCAAAAATCTTCGCAAAGATAAATAAAACAAAAGCTGAATTCTGTGATACGAAGATACAAGCTTTGAAAGCTCTTCGGTGCTGGTTTTTGTTCGGTGCTTATTCCCGAGACAGTAGTTTAGGGGTTGTACTGTTTAAAAGTTGTTCGGCAAAGCGTGAACAGTTTTGTTTTAGCTCGGCTGACTTCACCACGCACTAGTCTGGCTCTGTGTATCAAAGGTAAGGGTTTAATTATTTTTGTCTCGGTGTTTTCTGTAGACATTTTAGCAACTATTTTTTATCGTTTGTGCCGATTTGTATATATATTTATACACTTTAGGTTAGCCGAGATTTCCAAGGATTTGCTATGCTATATTCGAGTTCACAATCTAAGTATTCAAAATATTATCAAAAATATTTTACATGCTATTTAAAAAACGAAGTTTGTATAGTCCAATGTACATTATCACAAGATTTATTTAAGACATATATAATCGTAATATTCATTCTCGATGGATTTGGCGGTTAATTTGTAGAAATTCACCATCGATAGGTTAATCAATATGTTATTCAGCTTGTTGCCTAACTACTTGTTAACTAACTGTTATGTGTGACTTTAACCTGAAGATGCTTTTCAAAGAAGCAAAACACAAGATTTTTTCGCAACAATTGGTGAAATAAGAAATTAATCAAATTTTATTTTTAGTGTTCTATTATAATCACTGTATATATTTTTTCCAAAAAGATTTATACTGTATTACTATTTCGACATCTTCCCATCGTTAGCACTTTCATTTTCATGATTTATGCTGTTTATTTCTCTTACATAAAATATACCAACAGCGTTGCTACTAGGGATTGCAATACCGGTATATAACGGGGATTCCGGTATTCATGATGTTTTTTCAATAACGGAACAACGGGCTTAAAAATACCGGTATTGAAAATTATTCCAGAGTTGATGAGTCTTCAATGATGTATTACTATTTAAAGAAATCGTAAGTTATTTACGAAAATTGCCAGTTTGTGATCATTACATATTTTTGAAACGGTATTTTATATGAAATGTCGAATTAAAAATTTTGATTAACTCGCCCGGTATTACCCAACTACCGACATTGAAATATTTTTTCGCCTTTTCAACCCATTATGCTATCTACCCTATCGTACTGTTTATTTGAACTACAGTCTATCTACTATAGTAGCTTCAGTAAAAAAATAATTATTTTTGGCAATGAGTTTTTAAGAGTAAAATATATTAAATGTATTAAATTATTTTATATTGTATGGATTTTGATGTTTGTATAGTAGGCATGAATTATTTCATACGTTATTGGTACACTGTAAACATTGCGTGACGTAACATACCTTTTTCATAAACAAACAACGATGAACTGTTTAATCCACTGGGGAAATATTTAAATAGACGTCATTAAAGTATGCTTTACTAAGATTATTAAATTTAGATTTAATTTAGTAAATATGTTTTTGAAATTTTATTTATTCAGTGTTATTAATTAACGAAGATATTGTTTATTTAAAATAAATTTGTTCGGCGTTACTTATATTTCTTCAGAGTACTCATATTTACCTAGAAGACTTGTGAGTATAATGATAAATAAGAGTTTTATGCAGGGTTTTGGAGTCGTGAACTCAGACTCCAGTTAATTTTTTTACAAAGTTTTATATATCGTCTTTTCGTATTTTTAATATCTACTACACTAGATAAGTTTTTGTATTTTATTTTAATAGAAAAAAGTAGTCAAAAGTCGCGCGATTCGGAGTAATCAATACAACGTTAACTATGTTTGCGTTAAACAAGCTAAGAAAGTTGTGCGTATGTTATTTTTGTAATTGCAAAAAAAGATATAAACTTCCAGGAATTATAGTCTCGGTTGAAAATTAGCTTCTTCATTATAAAACTCTTAGCAATCCGTCATTACAGTATGAAAAATTGGTAGAGGGTTATATACACAATTACGTGAGACTTCTAACAAACATTCAGCAGAATTCATAAATAATGATACAAATTACAAATTAATTAAGCTTGAAAGGTACCAATAGTGACTCCAAAAGTCAATCCTAAATAATCATTAGTTCATAATTTATAATAATTGTTGTGATAACCGACTACATATTTTTCCAGCGTATACTTCCAGCGTTTCACATGACCTTAAACTGCTTCCGTATATGTAAGAAAAAAAGCATGTTCTATTTTTAAACGACCACGCCGAAATTTTCACTGTGTACTAGGCATGTTTAATTGGTCTGTAATTCCGCCTTAAGGAAAACTGGCAGATGGTGTGGGCGGCTCAAAGAGGGGCTCCATGGTCCTTCCATGCCCTGTTTTCAATTTAAGTTTTTCAAAGAGCCTGCCGAGACTGGTTATGTTCATGTTTATTTTTGTTTTTATTTAGATACAAGATTAAAATATTAACGTACAATATTTATCCATTGAAATATTGTTTTTCCTTCTTGTTATAACCCCTACCCTCTCTTACGGGTGGACAAATGTTAAAATATACCGTTCAAAGCTTTCAACTATCCACGATAATAAAATCATTGCTCAACTTTACTGTTCCCGAAAAAATATCACTTTTAGGGTATTCACTGTTAATACTTGGTGGAAAGGCATTATATTAAAAAAATAAAATACTCATTTGCACTAATTTCACTTACATATAATTTAACAATGCTATTTATACAAAAATGAAAAGTTGTAAAATGTTTTTGTATAAATAGCATTGTTAAATTATATTTCTTATCAGTTGACAATGCTCGCAATGAGCGAAACCGATCCTGGCTTATTAAATAAAGTTGAATGAAGTACAAAGAAATACTGTGTTTTTATTGATATAATGCCTTTCTACTAAGTATTGACAGTGAACACCCTAAAAGTGAATTATATTATGTCCATTCTTGTTATCGTTTATTTGTAATGCTTGATTTTTTGAAAATTGGAATTTCGGCTGAAAGAAGGTACGTAATGTAATTTCGATTTGAGATTTGAACCGTTAAAATTGTGCACATTTCATACGTTTTGCCACTGATGGTAAATATTTTTTAATTTACTTAGTGATCATATTTTCTTGTTCTAATACATACTCGATAAAAACCTAACGTCAGTGCAAGTTTATCAGTACAATTGAATGCCCGGCAATGTAGAAAATCGACACCCAGACACCTTCAGTGACAAAACGTATAAAAATATACAAACATTGTCGATTAAAATTCGACTCGACGTTATTACAGTAAGTAAATGTATGTATGTACATCTAGTTTTAAACTAGTTAAGATTACAATAAAAGCTACCGCTTTCGACGTTGTTTCCATTCCAAAATTCATCTTGCACAATAATTAATGTCTAGGCTCTCAGCGATTATTAAATCGGAAATGAGAAAAAATATCTGCTTGTCGATTTTTACAATGAAGTCTTGCTAAATATAGTTTTAAAAAAAACTTGATCCACTCATTTAAACGAAAAAACGAAAATGTTTTTTCTTTTATAATGGAATTTTATGTTTATTTGAAATCGTCAGAGCTAGCCCTCTGTCAATAAATTCTTACAATCACGTCGGGTATATTTTCCTAAGTTATGGATAGTGGCAAATGCTCAGGGGAAAGCAATTTAGAATGTTCATTATAAAAAAATGAAACGTTTTTATAGCCAGAGTCCCGCTAGAGTTGTTAGCAGACTTAGTCCAATCAGCTCGTTAGCATGTTACCTGTGAAACTTTTTTTGCTTTTTCCTGCTCACTACTTCACGGAGATTTCTCACTTTCTAATTTCGCCCGTGAAAGTTTCACGAACGTAAATTTAACGCGATTCGATTATTTTTACTGAAATTTTAAATGTATATTTTTGACGCTTATGAAGGAGTCGGAAATTATCCTTCCTGGCTTGCTATTTGCGTTTATATTTCGCATAAAACCCTGTGAGAAGATTGAAAAATTTTGGTGAGGATTATAATATCTTGTAATGTGTAGTCTATACAAGGGATAGGCATATACGAGGTTAACGAGAGCTACAATTTGGATTTTTATATTGACACGACTGAGTCCCGAGCAGTTAGACGAGAGACAGAGAAATCCGTCTCTCCCCATAACGTCTCGGTTTGGTGTGACGCAGTCAGTCTGTGACAATTTTTAGGAATTAAATATGGGAACAATCAAATTCAATTAAACAACGCTCGTGAACAGTAAAAGGTGGAAATCCACCGGTTTATTTATAATCAAAAAGGGTTTACAGTAAATTTCGATAATTCGGCTAGCCACACAGGAGTGCGCTCTAAGTACATGTTAATAATTTTGTCATTCGGCGTGAAGCTCGCGAGCCGAGCCTCCTAGTACCGAATGACAGTCGACTTGCAGACCGGGCCTTTCAGTAGGTCCTTCGCCTGGACTGAGGGTCCCTAGTATTACAATATTTATGTTCCCTTACGGGGAGACATCTATGATTTGATATTTATAAGAGAGAGAAAAAAAACAACATTCAGCATACCATTTCCTTAAATCTAATTTTCGCACTCGGCGTTTTCATAACAATTATTGAGTTAGTAGTGGGCAAATTTTATTTAGTCTTGTTTTTGAAGTTAGGATCTGCACACTCACTACGCGTGTACAGATCTGCTTAACATTAATCCCTACGCTATTCTTATGAGTTAATATGGACGTCAAGCCGTACCATATATCTAACTTAGGGGTGCAGAACAAAATTAATATTTAACTAGCAACGTCACAGTCCTCATGACCAATGATTGTTTTGGATTTATTATTAATCAGTATGCACGCTAAGTCGTGTCATACATTTAATTTAATTCATAATATCCAGTGAAAATTTACATACAAAGTTAGGATTTCTTAATTTAACGATTCTAATTCAATTCTTATTGGATTTGCTAATGCGACTTCGCAACGATTTGCGGGACTCCCACAGCAAGGAACCGAGGTCTGTACGTGAGGAGGATTTCCATATCCGCCCTCCCCTACTGTGTGCGTTCACTTCCAGTGACCGCAAGCCGTTTAGGCCGGAGCACATTTTATCGACGGCACTCTGAATACGAGTCCGTCCAACCGCCCGTTGGTCAATCGCATTAACTAAATCTCCTATGAAGTTACTTACACTACGTGTTTAGATTTGTTCGAGTATTAGGGAGGGTTGGCGGAGACCAGACCTCCGTCCGAGGTCGGCTCCAGGCACGGTGTCAAACCGCTTGAAGGCGTCGCTATCGAGTGACGTAATCCAACTGGACGAATTGGATTTTAGGTTTTTACTATTGAGTGTCTGCCGAAACTTCGACAGACATGGGTCCCAGACAAGTGCGTTTGTCTAGGCGGGCTATCTGCCCCCGGAATTACACGTCCACCGTGCCGTATCACTCGGATTCCCGTGAATCCGCAATGATATTGTCTCCCTAGTACTCAATACAAAAAACACCCTCCGACGTCGACCTAGCTAAAATTAAACTAGTGCTAGGCCGGCGAAACCTGAGGCCCTTTCTCGCACAAGTCCTCGGGGCTGTCTGATCCTTTATTACTTAGCTCCGCCGACCTTGCATCGTGAATCTATGGAAGGCGTGATGACAGCTCTTCCTGACGTCCCGAGACTAAGTGTCCCGCAGACTTGACCCCGCGACCTCTCAATGTTAACAAGTGACAAAATTTTGTCTGACATTACGTTATATTTAAAATGACTCGAATTATCACACCTCCCATAGTTCACCCTTATTACTAACATTTGCCGTTATGACGGCGGGGATCGACGATTATCGATGACAGATTACACAGGAAAACAAAATACACAATCAGTTTAGAAACAAGAAAATACCTAACATAAAATAAACATACATTTTTATACAAATTCTCAGCGTCGCTTGGTGTCGTTTGCTATTCGTGTTACTCAGATACTTTCGCCCTCAGAGAGGCATACATTATTGATTTTTCAATTATCATTACTAGGTGACGGACCTTTCTTTTTCCATTACAACTCAGGGTAGCTAATTATCGATGCGTGGGGCCCGCGACGCACCGCGGCACGAGCGCACGTAGTTTCGCTCGGCCGAGGCACTGCGCCCAATGAAGCGGCCAATTTGCCTAATAATTCGTAGTTGATTACGCTTCCCTAATGCGAAGTAGTTTCGACGTCGCCCAGAAAATTAAGCCGTGACCATTTATAAAGGATGTTTTTATTCATCCTTGTCCTCTGGCGACGGAGTTGGAAACTAAACTCAAACTAATTGAGACGTTGCAAAACAAAAGTGAATATCGCATTGTTTGTGCGAATTCTAGTTATGCCCGTGGTCTCGTCACCGAATTGAAACAAACTTACTAAAATTCAGGCCTTGCAAATATAATTAAATATTGAAACAAACATAAAAAAAATTCAGACCTTGCAAATATAATTAACTATTGAAACAAACATAAAAAAAAATTCAGACCTTGCAAATATCATTAAATATTGAAACAAACATGAAAAAATTCAGACCTTGCAAATATAATTAAATATTGCACAAACAAAATTCAGACCTTGCAAATATAATTAACTATTGAAACAAACAAAAAAATTCAGACCTTGCAAATATAATTAAATATTGCACAAACAAAATTCAGACCTTGCAAACATAATTAGGTATTGACTTTTTCAACGATTCCTGTTCCTATTGTTTTGTAACCGAAGTGATAACACACATGAAAATTCAGACATGGTCGCAAGATTAATACTGACTTTTCCACACTATCGTTAAGCCTATTTTGTGTACTCGAATTGAAACAAACATAAAATTTTGGGCCTGGTAAAAATGCAATACTGATTCCTTTAATGTCGTTACGACTCTTGGTTTGTAATCGAATTGGAAACAAACATAATCTTTAGACATGAAAAAAAAATTGAATATTGATTTCTTTAATCGTGGTTACATCTCTTGGTTTGTAATCGAATCGAAAACAAACATAAAATTTAGACATGAAAAAAAATGAACTATTGATTTCTCGATTTGAAACCCACCCAAAAGAAAATTCAGACATAGTAATAAAAAGTAAATATCGACTCTTTGCAAATCGTGATTATGCTGGTGGCCTTGTAACTGGCTTGAAACCAACCACAAGAAAGATTTAGATGTCGCAAAACAAAGATTAACTATTGCACAATCGTAGAATAATTTATTATTCCTGGTTTCTGGTACGGACTTGAAAACGAACGTGAAACGCTTAGGCGTTGCAAAAAAGATTATTTATTGAACCATCGTAAAATATTTTATTATTCCCGTTGGCCGATACTGAATTTAGAACAAACGTAAAACGCTTAGGCGTTGCAAAAAACAAGATTAATTACGGAACCATCGTAAAATGCTTCATTATTCCTGCTGGCCGATACTGAATTGAGAACAAACGTAAAACGCGTAGATGTTGCAAAAACAGATTAATTATTATTACACATTTCACGATTTTACGAAGACCAAGCGTCGCTGAGGGTTACACTGGACCGAACGGAGAGCATCCTCCGTGCGAAGTCGGTCGACAAAATATTCACAGTATACAGTTAGACAGGGTACAACACACAATAAAATAAGACAATGAATTTAAATCAAAATTAGCTTTCCCGTACTCTCCTCCGGCCGCTGCTATTGCCATTTCGAACAAGAAGTGACACACGATTTTACTAGGCTGTGTTTAGAAGAAACAACATTTAATACATGAAGGGGTCCTGTCGATACTTAATAAAGTGCGGCTAGGAACAAAGATTTGACCGCGATTTTACACGCGTCTTTATTCCGATTCTCAGTGTCGAGATCGGGCAGGAAGCTACAGTTCTGGCCGCGGACCTTAGGTTAAAGAGTATTGACTCAGAAACAATAGGCCGCGACATATTTATTCAACGTATAATAGTAGACGAACCTTTGGAAGTTCTCAGGAACCGGAGACAGCTTATCAGGAACAATTTCGGCAAAAACGGCTGGCGGCAAGCGATAACACAAGGAGGTAGCACAGAATTCAGCTCAGCTTTGCACAATGTTAACTATTCGAATTAATTGGTCAAGCTGAGAGAATTTCTGGCTGGTTTCAATTAAAGATGTCGCGGCGGATAATATCGGCGGAAGAGAGCACGGGAGCAGAGTAACGCGTAGAAGTCGGTGAAGATTTGGTAACTTTTGCAAAAATGACCCGCCTTTTTGTAAAGGTTTTGGTCCAGCTGCGTCCTCGGCCGGGGTCAAAAAAAACGGTTGACCCGAGCAAATCTGCTAACCTCAGCATCTGCGTCTCACGCCGATTGGCTAAGATGCTGACCTCCCGTGGCTCTGCCGAAATATCTCAAGATGGCGGCAACTGAGATTTTTCTAGAACAACGATTCCGCTGAGCGAAAATCGTCTCTAGTGATCTTAATATGACAGATAGAAAATCAGAAAAATCACTGTCGTGTCAGAATCAGTTTTCCGCGAAATATTGCTCTTACAAGCGATCTCATAACTCGTTGCTGAAGCGAGTTATGAGAAAAAGAAGAAAAATTTTCCACCTGAGCGAGTCAGGTGTACCGGTTAATCAAAGCGGCGAAGTCATCGTCCGCGAAAAAGTAATTACTGAATTGAGTCTGATTTTTATAAAAGCCTCATATCGATTTAAGTGCAAATTTATGCTAAATATTTTCTATGGTGAAAGTTCCTGAAGGGATTTGGCTGAAAATTCGAAGGAACGTCCGTGATAGCCGTTCGCTTCCATGAAACTAAAATTTCCCACCTTCCCCTCGTGTGTTCGCGCTTCATATCATATTGAAATTTTGATTGACCGCGGTGGAGGGGAGGCCGCCTGCGATCGCACGTATGACCACGCGAACCGCCACGATTGGTCGGGCTGGGCGGGGCTTATTTTAGTATCGAACGGCAAACGCTACGCACCGAACGCGTTTCGAAATTTTGTCTCGCCAAAATGTATGGGGAAATCACAGTTTATTGAATTACTAATAAACCTGTTATCCGATTGCAATTTAATTTACAACACCGTTTCGGACCATCGTCCTTTACGGCTCGAAAAAAATTCGGCGCCGAAGCTCGGCTTGGGCGCCGGTTCCGCACGATTTTAATTGGCGCAGGTGAGGGCTTGATGGAGTCCAAACCGCGAACATGATTTTAATATTAGTTTATGCAGTGCATACTAGGACATGGCTAGTGTCGTAAAAACAAAAATTCTCAAACGAATTTTGTCCCTGACGACCCTGGTCGAGGTCGCCGCGGGATTCATTTGTTCGATCGCAATTGGAAATTGCGTCGATAGAATTCAGCGAAATTTCTCCAGGGGCTAGAACAGCCTATGCTAGGTGTACCTGTAAATTATGGGGAGCCTCCGTTGAGGAGGAGGAAAACGGCAAGCGTTTCCGTTTCCCTCTCTCGCCGCGCTCGACCGCTATTTCGGTCGAGCACCGCTCGCGAGCGAGAGACGGTATTTTTATTTGGCTTTGTGCTCCCACGTACTCACTTACTAAGCAGTGGGGTTTTCTGTGCACTCAATAATCCGCGGCAAGGCCCGTGGATTGCTAAATTCTTAATATTTGCTTACATTGGCTACTTTGTCCATTTGACCTTGAATAATCGAAAAATGATGTGATTAGTCTTTCTCTCTTCCTCATTATACCTATCAAGCTTTGCTAACAACCGTATAAGGAAATGCAAGTACAAATCATGCCAAAGGACCGTATCGTATCAATATATATAAAGAGAAACACCATAATCACGTTCTCACATAGTATTAATACACAAATTTTAAGTGCTATTTAAAGTATCAAATATATTTTTATCAATATATTTTGGGAGTCTCATTTCACTCAGTAAAGTGCCGCATTTACCCACGACTGGTCTATACATATACAATGCATTTGTCATTGAGAATATTTTTTCGCATATTTTCTTCTTGCTTTCCATTTTTAATTAAAAAAACATCGTCAACACTTATAATTGATTATCTATATATTAATAGCCGATAATGTCTGTCCGACCAGATTTCACACCTTCCAGTCTCCACTTTTTTATTCATACTAAATCTATATATTAATAGTCGATAAAATAATCACTTTTCACAAATGTGTGCCTACTGATGTCTTAGAGACTTCTTCTTCTTCTACGAAATGTATTTGTTAGCGTATTTGAAAATTAGTTGAATAAAATATATATACTACAAAAAATGGTTGTTGGCAAACTTGAACATTATTCCAAATATTAAATAATTTACGAAATTTCTGCTCCTACGAAAAATGGTTGTTAGCAAACTTAAACATTATTCTAAAAATTAAATAATTTTCGAAATTTCTGCTACTACGAAAAATGGTTGTTAGCAAACTTAAACATTATTCTAAAATATAATAATTTACGATATTTCTGCTACTACGAAAAAGGATTGTTAGCAAACTTGAACATTATTCAAAATATTAAATAATTTACGAAATTTCTGCTACTACGAAAAATGGTTGTTAGCAAACTTAAACATTATTCTAAAATATAATAATTTACGATATTTCTGCTACTACGAAAAATGATTGTTAGCAAACTTGAACATTATTCAAAATATTAAATAATTTACGAAATTTCTGCTACTACGAAAAATGGTTGTTAGCAAACTTAAACATTATTCCAAAAACTAAATAATTTACGAAATTTCTGCTTCTACGAAAAATGGTTGTTAGCAAACTTAAACATTACTCCAAAAATTCAATAATTTACGAAATTTTTGCAACTACGAAAAATGATTGTTAGCAAACTTAAACATTATTTCAAAATATAATAATTTACGATATTTCTGCTACTACGAAAAATGATTGTTAGCAAACTTGAACATTATTCTTAAATATTATTATTTTAATGCAACAAAAATCTCACGTTGCCGGGCAACGGGCTTACAGCTAGTTTGTATTATAATAATTATATTTACGATTTGAAACAAAATTTACACCTGCAAACAGTTTTAACTTTTATTGTATTATTGCAACTGTAGGGATTTAAATAGGACTGGTGAGGGTCTTGTGGCTTTCTTTTTTTCCAGAAAGTGTGAAAGAAACTTTTACTTTAAGATTAATAAATCGTTCTTTACTCCATCTTCAGGTGTGTGAAGACTAGAATAGAAAACAGCAGAAAAATATTATTTTAGGAACTAATTAAAATATACATTAACATTAACAACTGCTTGGTTTTTTATTCATATCCAGGGTTCTACAATGGACTCTACTGGGTTGTTTTACCACGGGCTCTACTGCGTTCAACTGTCTTGTAAAAGTAAAATATAGTTTTACTCTGAAATATTATGAACTCAAATTACATATTTCAAATAGTTAATGAATTACGCGATGCACATGCGGTGCATTATCGCATTGTTTTTCGATGATGGGATTGCGGTTATTTTCAGGTGGCAGTCACTAACAGTCTAGACCAGACGCTGTATCGAAACGGCATAGGGTTAACAACCGAATAACGAACATGTACGATTCAACAAATCCACAGGTCCTGCCCATTGGGAATACACAATTGAATTACAGCCAGTGACGTTTAATATATCTTCGTAAACTACTTACATTGACAGACTTACATTGAATCGTAAAGTAAACATTTAACACCATGCTTATTCAACTTAGATTCGTATTATTAATCTGCTAAAATCGACTTGTAAGCATTGTTGTACTCGGCAAGAATTTATTTCAGTATCATCAAAGTTCATTTTTCCCATTTTATCTATTTTATCCTGATCGATCTTATTTTGTGCAATTGATTTTTTTTTTTTTTTGGATATCAAATTTATGGAGCTTTAAGTACCAGGACGCGCTAGCGTCAAAGTTCTTCTAGTCTCCTTAATCGATAAAGTTTTTGAAGAATTGTAAATTGTATCCCCTTACCATCGTTTGCAGACAGAAGGGCGTGATCGCTACAGAGATAATAAGTTCACGGGAACTCCATATGCATTATTTTGCAAATCACATTCTATATGCTTCCCCATACTGCATCCGTACATGTACACACACATACGCATACATACACACACACATACAGTACACAAAGAAAGTCAAACAAAGATAGTCATTTTCTTGATGCTAATTTCGTTCTAAAAGTGCCAATTTTAGACGACATAAGATCTATGGAGGGTCGTCGAGCAGAATTGCTCTCGGTCTATAACGATTCTCAGGCAGTGTCTCGTCATCGTTGTGGAGATTAGATATCGTTGGGTTAAAATGTTTTCCTATTTCGCTGTGAAACTTTAAAATCCACCGTAATTTCCATTAAATGTAACCTTTAAAATTCTCAAAAAAATCGCGAACATTCTATTTGCCTTTTTTTTAACTGTTTTTTGTTACTATTTTTTTAAGGTCAATACTTAGTGGAAAGGCATTTTATCAAAAAAATAATAATCAAACACTCTTTTGTTCCTATTCCACAATTATTTATTCGGACTAGTTCGAAGGACAATGCTCGTAATGAACGAAACTGGACCTGATCATAATAATTAATTGTGGAATTTTAACTGTTTTGTTATGAATGGTATTGCCGCATGGCTGACTCATGTTCCGAACATAGCTCGAAAATATGTTACGAAAAAAGTGCCCAAACCCGAATCTCAATCAACCTTACCCCACGAGCTGGGTCGGGTAAGAGTCTGAGGGCCAAGCCCGGGCTCGTGCAGACCTCTAGTCTGTAGATATTTTTTTGCGTAGAAAGCCATTCGAACCACGATTACCAGTTTTCTGCAACAGCTGTTCAATTGTGTTCTGAAAAAAGGGCCCAAACCCGAATCTCAATCAACCAAGTCTGTCGTCTCTAGCTTTACTATAATATTGAAATTTATTGCACATTAAAGTGCGAAGTAGTATTTATTTCGATAAGGAGTTATTTGTGTGAGTTGTGTCACGCCACTTGTTTGGACCCTGCGGCACCACCACCGCTTAATTCTGGAGTCGAATTAAACGTTCCGTACAGTCGGGCAGGGTTGAGTTGGGCGTTTTTTGGGTGGCTGTCTGTTCTGAATCTACCGCTTCTCTTCCGCGCCATTCGAATACCCACAGTGAAACGATTGAAATTATACAATTATAATATTTCAGATTCATTACAGTTTATTATTAAATGAGTGAATACACCTCAGGACTGCGGAGTTAGGTAAAAAAATACGACTCCGGATTTAAATTAAAAACTGAGATTCAGAATTATTTTTTTCAATAATTTTCGTTTAACTTAAATAAATGTATACAGTCAAAGAGCGTTGTAGGCTTCCGTGCCGGATCTCACGGCTTAGAATCCCAGTACGAACAGATTTTTTTGGATTTCTGTTCGAAGGCATGGATGTTTGTGATTCCCTCCCACCCTTTCCGATCTTTGATTAACTGGACGGAGCGAGAATCATTAGTTAACCACTGGTCCTGTCCAGGCCTTATCATTCTTTCCCTACTTACTCCCTTTGAAAAAGAGAGGTCGAGTGACTGAGTAACAAACAGTTCTCGTAGAAAAGCTTCTGTTGAGATACCTTCATTAGGAGGCCATATGATTCACACTGGGAGCGGACATGGATATGAAATTAGATCATTCTAATCACTATAATAATGAGGAGCAAACATTCAAAAAGTGTTTTGTCACACAAATACAAAGCTTGGAAAATGATGATTTAATTGTTGCAAAAGTGACGGTTTGTATGAATGTGTCAACTTTATGATTTCATTTTAATATGAAAAAAAAACCTTTTTGAACACTAATTTGATTTCCATTCATATGGGCTATCAGAATTGATATAAAACGCCATTTTTCAAAATTTGTGACAAAACACTTTTTAAATGTTTGCTCCTCATATTATAGTTCGTTTCACCAATCAATATGATGAATTGACTAATAATTTTTCAAAATGATCTATCTGACTTGGATACATACTGATTCAGTAATTGATATCATGTATAGTTTTATTGTTACATATCATATTCTGGTAAGTTTTCTCATATATTTCAATTATAGAATTACCGTAGTAGGACGAAGTTCGATGGATTTTAATATTATTTGAATTTTACTAGGAATAATTCCAGGAGCAAAAAAAAACTGTGAAAAAGGTATATTCGGCGATCCGGCTACGATGCCGTGGATGAGAAATCGCGGTGTCTCCCACATGAGTCGGGAGAGTCCGCTTCCCGCCCTTTCCGCGCGTCGTCCCCGCCCTAGCGTTCGCCGCTCAGCCGGCAGCCTAGACCCGTCACTTCAATTCGGCGGGCCGCGCTGCTCGGACGCGCGCGTCTCCGCTCTCAACGCCGCGACCGCGAACGCTACTGTCACCGCCGCTGCGCCGCCAGTTGTTGATGAATGCGCGCCGGTACATTCCGCCGCGCTTTGTTGATGTTGATTTTTTTTATTATTATTTACTCAAATTATATACTTTCGTCGCAATTTTGCGGGGGATAATTCTTCTCCGTAAAAATTTTCATTCGAGTGTGTGAGAGTGATTTTCCGACGAACGAACGGGTCGTGCGATTATTACATACTTTACACTTTTTAAGACTTTCGACGAAGTGGCGTGCAAGTTTTATGGTCCTAGTGACTGAACATACCATATGTTAATACACAGTAAAATAATATAATAATACATTAAGCTTATATATTCAGTGTTTTCTTAAATATTATATATATCTATAGGTAAATATAAAAGTTTATAACTAGAAGGAATGTATGTGGCTATTTGGCGAAATCTTTTCCGTATTTTTACGAGAGCCTGTCAAAGCAATTTTAAACACATATTAAGTAAGTCGTTGATTTTTGACAAATAGATTTACTCGAATTTTAGACTGACGAATTAAATTTTAAAAGTGAACGCTTGCCTCTTCTATGATTATTTTTAAATGAAGTTTGTAGTCAAATTAGTATGAATTTATGTTTAATTTTGCATTCGATTATACGTTTTTTGAAAGTATCATTCGTTAGAAAGTGCCAGTTTACTGATATTAGTTTAAAAGTTGTTTATACTTGATATATGCTAGATTATGAAGCGGATAATGCGGTCTGTTTTTAATTATTTCTCCCTGGAATTTTTACTCAAGTGTTGCCAAATTCCCGCTAGACAGATGTCTGAAATAAAGCTCTGCGGTTTTTTCCGTTTTCGATTAACTTTTTTATAACACGTAGTTTATGAATGACAGTGACCTTGGCGGCACGGTGTGGCCATACGTCAAAAGTAATGTGCCCACATAGTTTTTTTTCGCCGAACAATCTGTTGAATCATTGTTTTTTTTATTTTTAAATTTTGTAAATAAATATTGACCTTTTTTCGCTACGACGAGTTTTCTTTGTTTGGCTTATGTCATTTTCAATGCTGGACGACGCCCTGGCACCGACTGTCACAATCGGCGGCTTGTTCGTGTCGGAGGGCAAACAAAATGCAGCGTTTTGTCTTCCTTCGCGTTTTGTATGTTTTTAGAATGCAATTTTTTTCCCGAATCGAATCATTCAGTATTCAAAAAAAAAAAAAGATTTTCATATGAACTATATTGCAGCTGTTTGCTGGTTTTTCTTATAAAATATTCCGACCGTAGTTCTTTTACCAAAACTATTTCATAGAAATTGTAAAATATATATCTTATTTTTTATCATCACATAATTTAATGTTTTATTATTTTGAATTATCAACAGCGTAGGGAAAAGTGAGCGTTTTCTTCGAAACAGAACCAATTAGAATAATATAAACTAAAATATAACTGGCGTACCCATTTCTAATACTGTATCTTCTTGCTTTCGATTTTAATATTGTGCGATGTGCGTATAGTTTTCAATTTAAAATATAACTGTTGTTTTCATAATGTATGTAGATTAACTAATTCCTCGCACTCATTTTTATGCGAAATTAAAAAAATACAGTGGATATTTATTTGCGTGGCTGCGCACTCCCTTATACATTTAACAAAGCGGCCCATAGTGATGGGGAAACTAAGATGAACAAAAGGGCGAGATTTCATTTAATAAGGCAACATAATTCACAGCGAAACGGATAGTTTTGTGATCGGCCAGGTGTACTTTCCTAATTTACATTGTTATTATTAATGTATATAGTTTTAATTTAAATTCAGCTAACAACATCAGCTCGCGTAGTATTATTTCATTAAAATCCCCGATACACTCATATTCATTTTGACAACAGAAGTAAAAATTGTTGATTTTTTTTCGTAGAGAAAAGATTTGATGGCATTTGGATGGTTTCATACAAAAAAATAAACGTTTTTCTTTCAAGTAACAATCTGTCAGCATAAATGATGTAGATATATTTACTATGATTCGGACATCAATTAATTAATACGGTACTTGGCACTTAAGTGTTCTGGTTAAACTTCTTTAAACTAAATAAAGATTACGTATATATCGATAAGTGATACAAAGAAATGTACTATCGAACATCAGCTGTATGCCACGACTTGCGGCAAGGATAAAAACATTAGAAAACAAATGTGGCATTCTTTTTACAAATGGCTTATTTGTCTCATTTATTTTAATGGAATCCATTGTTTATTGATTGAACGATATTTAGGCGTTAACTATCGTAATTGATTTACATTTTTTCGAAGGTATACACAATTTCGATGAACTTTTGAATTCGTTGTACTGCATTCCTTGATTATGGTATTAATCAAGTATGTACAAAAGGATCGATCAGAAATCAAAAGGCCAATACAAATTCTCCTCAAATTAACTAATAATTTATTAGAAGTTGTACGGTTTTACATCGAAGTTTCTCGGTAGCGAAAAGGTTTTATTACCTTTGGGTACTTGGATCTCCTTTCATCTTAGTAAATACTCCATAGTTAACAATCTATCTCCTACTGATCAAATTTTGAAGATGACCAGTTTCCGTCAGAGAGAAATTTATATTTGTCGAAGAAAACACGTAACCGACATTATTAATGTATTTTGAACATCAATAACTCATATAAGATTTATTGACGCTCGTAAATAATTCCTTCGTTGTATTGTTTTACTCCTTCGAGTTTGGATTTACTTGCCTTTGATAGATACATTATGTGAAGTCTGTATGACGCCTTATGATAGAATAGTAAGCTACCCAAAATGAGATAATATATTGTGATATTTATCTATGAAATGATTTAATATAATGGGAGAATTTTTCGGTTTGGCTTTTTGGGTATCCGAGTAAATTTAGCTTGAATATCGCATCTCTTGGGAAATCACCGCGTTTCATATTTCATATTATTTTTTCCACATCCGTTTACTGGCATTTTTTTTCGACGTCTATCATTTTTATAGCACATCGATATACATTATACATCGACTAAAGTTTAACTTGTCATTTTTAGGACATACATTTATTATTGGATCGGAGAAAGGACAAAGCAGAGTATTTTAGCTATAAAAATATTCTAATATACTGTTGGAAGAACTTATATGCTTTATTAGTTTAGTATTCATCACACAGCGATACCTGTCTTCCTCGCAAGCATCGTTGCAATATCAATATCGAATAAAATCTTGGGTAAATATAAGCTTATTATATGGAAACCAGGGGTTGGCTGAGGTAATAAAACAACGATATCGTCCATAATTATATCAGAATGTCTTCCGTCGGCAAAAACTAGGCGCTTGCTGGCGAGCGTCGAGGGCCGAGTGTCGTTAGTAAATTAGACATCGAGTGTATATCAACTCGTCGCATAGACACCAGGTGTGTGGCCGCGCGTGGCAGCGTGTGATTACAATGAGCGGCGTCGGTTTTCTCGCGACGATGAAGACTTTAACGCCCGTAGGACGCGGCAGAAGACGCCGCTGCGACAAACAGGTCTTGGAGTTGGCAGGAGGGCCTCCAGATGTTGTGCCCTCTTGGCCTCCGCCGGCGCCCCCTATCACTCCTCCGCCGGCTTTCCTGCCACCTGGATATCGCAGAAGAACAGGTATTCAATTTATATTGTCTGATTCGAAATTGCTTTATTTTGTGAACGATTTTTTTACCACAGCCTAATCGCGGTTAAAATGGCAATATTTTTTTTGATGAAATTTATTATCTTGAGGTATGTTTCAAAATTTTATTATTTTTCTACTCGGAGAATTGAAAACATATTACATTTTGTAGAAATTCTTTTTTTAATTTAAAATTGAAATTGCTATTTCACTCTTTGATCCAGTTTTATTACTTAATTTGATTTTTATATTTATTACTTAATTTGATTTTTATATTTAATATATTTACTATATAATCTCTGTCAACTTTTTTGTAAAAAAAATGATTACACGATTGAGCTAAAAAATCTTTATACCGATTGCTTATCTAAAAGGTATTTTTTTTTTTACAATTTTAAATAAATATTTGGCATTACAGCCAATGCCAATGCGCCAAATATTTTAAAGTTGAAAGATCATACGAGAAAAACTCGATGAGAATTTTTGTATTCCAAGTCACTCGAGATAAACTCGAGGTAAATTGACATTACAAACACCCATGTCATAGGTCTCAAATTAAAATTGAGAAAAATCCAATTTGACATTGCCCTTACCGGGGATCGAACCCAGACCCGCCTGGTCGGTAGAGCAAGTTCTAATCAACTAGACCACAGCGGGCGACTTCACCTTGGGTTGTGTTATTTTTATTGCGGTTGGGTAATTCATTGAAATATTCTTATTTCACCATGTTAAATAATTAATTAGTTATTCAAAAAATACTCTATCCAATATTTTGAAGATACTGGAATTACAATTGATTGTTGGAAATTGCAAACCTTTTAGTGTATATTTTATGTTGTTACACCATTACATCTAATGTCGGCAGTATCTTATCTCATTTGTAATGTTGAGATTACAATTTTTTCACACACAGGCATTTGGAGTGGCAAACTCTGCGTTTATCTTCTTGTCGGATGTGTTTTTTTTTCGCCAAAAAAGATAACATACTATAATAGCGTCATTTGTCTTTGCGACGTAGAAGGGTTTCTTTACCTTGAACATAATCCAGAATGGCCCCAACTCTTCAAACAGTCAGACAGTGATGTCTTCTGACTTGTCTGGGCATGCTATTTCATATTAATTTAAATCACTTTTAATGCTTCTTCGTATTGTTACAGTCTGATTAATATTTACAGTGCTATGTTAAACTGTATTAAATCTTTTAATACATACATTTATCCATGGCATAGAAGCTATAATTACACACTGTGAATTATAACTCACTTTTAAGGTGTTCACCGTCAATACTTGGTGGAAAGGCATTATAATTCTACAATTATTGATTTAGGGATTGTGATAGTACTAATCCCGGAATTAAAGAAATTTTTATAAAGTTACGCGAGGGTAAACTGTAAATCTTGGAAGAGCTAAAAAAAAGATCTCGCGTCTTTTCATTTTGGGAATTCTGCAAATTTCATGGTTTTTGAAATCGACAAAAAATCCCAAGATATCAAAATTGCCGAGCAAAAATTTTTCAATCCCGAATTTATACACGATTTTATGTTATATTGGAAAAATTGTCAATCCCGAAATCCCGGGTTCACAAAAAGGGTCCGGGATTGGATGCCCTAGTCAGGACCGATATCGCTCAGCATTTTCAAATGTTGAAATCGATTGAGAATGCTTGTCATTAGCGAAAATAATCCTGATCATTTTAAATAAATGTAGAATTAGTACAACGGAGTGTTTTAGTTTATTAATTTAATTATAATTGTTAATAATAAATTATAAGCCAATTCAGGATTGAAAAGAAGAGTGTTATTAACAGGGCACTTTGGAGTCGGACTTAAAAAAACCCTCTCCAAAAACCAGACAGCCCGCATTGAGTCAAATGTGACTACAAATATTACTAAGTGAATATCGAGCATCTTATTTGTGCTACCGTCTTCCGAGATATGTTAACCGTCGGGTGATGATCTGTCCCGCGCTGGTTAAAGTCATATCAGCCTCATGATCGGTTTGGTAAAATATCACATTGGTCTTACTTGCGTTTATTTTCATATCAATGCGATCTGAATTTCGTAGTACTATTTTATGTGTATTTTTTTTAACATGAAATATGCAATTGTATGTGAAGTTGTTTTCTTTTTATTGCATGACCACTGTATCGCGATATAAATTTCTTGCCAGGCCGGGTTGGCTTTGGATCGGCGCTGTCCCTCACCCACCCAGTGGAGGTGGGGTTGTAGCCCGGATGAGTTACTGTCACCGCACAAGGTGAAGCACAGCGGCCGTGATTTATCTTCACTCAGATCGCGGTTATCTCAGACATAAATGAAAATGTCTAACGTCTATTCAGCTGCCTCCGCGGTCGAATTGAAGCGGCCGCCCAACGAAGCGCAGAGCCCTTTTCTAGGGCCAAGAGTAATAATGTTAATTCACCCCTGTTCGGCTGTACATATTAATTCGTCTCGTAAAAATCCAATTATTTTCAGAGTGAGTGCCTTTGTAAAAGGTGGAATCTATTCAAAATGTTTTCCTTGCGTCGTTGTCTTCAACACGATTCTCACGATCTTGTAGAAGACTATCCAAATAACAAAAAAAACCCCTTTTGTTTTTGTTCTATTTTCTGCACGCTTGATTAAATTTGTTTAATTCGTTTTTTGATGCATTCTGTGATAATATTTTAGCAATTAATTTTCATTATTAAATTTGACATTTCACGAAGTTAGCCAATCACTCTGAAAAGCCTTGACAAAAGAGCGACATAATTTTCACTCAACACGGTCTTAAAGCTACCAGGATTCTGCACCTCGATAAACGAAAACTGTATATTTAATCGATTCAATTAGTACCAAATATAAGTCGAGTACCTCATTCCTTCCTATCATATCCAATACTGAACAAAGTGCTCTTATCCTTCTCAAAAGTATTTAGCAAACGGTTTTTAAACTCATCTCTCATATTTTGCCATAAAAATAAACCGATGTGAGATAAAAGACTGTCCCAAAATGAATGAGTGCCGAAAAATGCATTTATTTTTTGGAATTAATTATCTATAATCTTGAAAGCTGTTTTATTGAAATGTGCAGGTAAGATTTGTGTTTAAATATAGATCAGAATTAAATACCACATTTGTGTGTTAGATAATATCTCCATTGCATTTATTGATGGTTTCTGAGAGAACAGAAAACTCCATCTCCATTTATAAAACTAACACGTACGCGTTGAGTTTTTCCTATCGACATTCGGGGTGTCCCGGCTTTCACATTTCACACCATAAAAGCTTGCAAAAACTTTCATTCGTCTCCTCGGAATAAAAATGGTTATTTCTCGAGATTGTTGCGGTTAGTAGTCGGCGCATGAGTACACTTTTATCGGTGTGTTTTCTTTTATATTTTTCAATAAAGTGACTTTGCTTTTTTCGTGTAGTAAGTTGTTGTTTTTAATATATATTCATGACGACGGTCTGCCAGTTTTCGCGAGGGAGGTCGAGTGTATCGTTAAATATAACCATCCATACTGCTATAGGATTTAACGCTTGACAATATAAGCTTTATTGCCAAGATATACTTTTAGTTTTCATTCCAGGCCAGATGTCGGCACTACACAATCTCGTTATTGGCCCACCGATTTTTGAAAGCTCTCTATAAAGATTACGCCTGACTCAACTTTTTTGGGCGTGTTTTTCTTTTGTTCGAGCGGCGCCGCCAGAACACTTTCAGCACATTTGATTTACGTAAATTATGTTAGAAGCCTGACGTTTGAATTATTCTTATGAAAATAAACGTCAAGTTTTTGTCCTAAATTGACAAAAAAGTCGGAAAATGATTTCGAAACATTGTTTTCCTTCAAATTTACGTTCTTTCGTCTCGCAAAATAACTTAATAAAAGACAGACATTTGACAGTTCCTTCTTTATACAAAATTTAAATTTTAATCTACGATGTTGTTAGAAATTTTTGCGTTAAATAAAAAATTGAAATTCAACTTTTATTTTCATTGTGCTCATTTTTTAAGCATTCGCTAAATATAGATGTAAAATAGTATCCTGGAATATAATTGAATTTAATTTTTCTTAGTTTCACCATTACAGTATAACAATTTAATGCATTCATCCACATTAAGGCCATAAAATAATCAGTATGATTACTTTAAAAAAAAAATATTACTGTTCATTCATGTTTCGAATAAATTAAAAAAAAATACGTTGTCCAATATGCCAAAGTTATTCATTAATTCTAAAGTATATTTTCGCATTATACATATATTAAATAGAAAATACATGTTTGATATTAACAAACGAAAAAAAACTTCGTCTGATATGACGAAGTTTGACATTGCGGTGTCTATATTCCACGACCTATGTCTTTTTATTTTCATGTCTCAGATCTTTAACATTGCTCAAATATGTCCGAGAATTTCCCCGAGGAGCGTGGCCATTTGGATCTTGGTCACGTCTTCCGCGGGTCACGTCCTCCCCCGCCTCGCAATTCAACACGGGCGAGGCTCTATCTCCCGAGTCTCCCGCGGAACAAAGAAAGAATGGAATCTTAATACGGGAGTGATATATCAGGGCGTGTTGCAAGATTTAACTACCTAGTTTATTCTTCGCTGGGTCTTCAATACATACTCGTAAATTACGATTTCCGCGTAATCAATGACGTATCGAAGAAAATTTATTTGCTTACAGTAAAAAAAGGAGAAGTGTGGGCTGCTCGAATTTTGATTACACTTCGACTTGACGTAATTGGTTTTTGTTTTAACGTTAAAAGTTTCTCTTGTAATGTCGCAATAAAATTTACGTTTTGTGTAAAAAAGATTTTAATGTATTGAAATTTCATTAAATTACTTAAACTCTTGGCGTTATACAAGTTAAATGTAACACCGTGTGTTTTATGTTATTTAATATATTTATATGACTGGTTGATTCACTTATTGAACTTTCGCTTTGTTACTTTTTTATTGATTTATTAGGTTTAATAATAAATCGAAATGCACTTAATAAGAAGATATCTTGCTTAAAATAAGACACTTTTTATTACTTATTCCATATTTCGATTATTCATTATCATTAGTATTTTATGTTTGCCTTTCCACAAAACAAAAGATATCTTGTATTTACGATAGTATTATTAGTAACAATAAAAAATGCTACATTTTTTGTGAAAAGTAGTAAGAGCAATATAATATGTACAATAAATAACACAATAATAAATCAACGAATATCCCGTTAGTAGTAGTAGTAACCCCCATTTAATTCCATTATAGATGATGGTTTTGTTTTCTTAAAAATATGTAAGTCCATAGATTTAGCATACGATGATTATCACAAGACTTATGCAATACTACCGATTGGTTTTCCACATTTTCAAACATTCTGTCACGTATATAGAACAAAAATTTTCATAGCCCGTCAATTTTTCGCTGTCATATTATTCCGATTGTTCCAACATAGATATTTGAGCATTGGACAAACGTGACATAGTCATAGGCTACTTACTGTGTCAAGTATTTTTTACGCAACATGTTTCCAGTTGTCGCGGGCATTCCGGTCTCAACTTGTTCAGTGGTTTTCTCCTTGCGGCGATACGTGGAAAATCCTTCGTCCGAAGTTGTAACATTGCGAAACGCCGCCGGTTTCTGCCCAAGAGACTGCGAATGCCGAGCATTCGCAGCTTTTGACGTCCGGCGGCCGTGGCACAGGCGAGCGTGCCACTCGAAAAATATTTTAAAAATATTTTCATAGTGGCCATCTCATGCGAGGGCGGCAGACGAAAGTGCTCCGACGGAATTTGAATACTTCGGACGTTAGTCATTCTAATAGTTGCGGACATTTTTGCCAGCGGTCTTTTTGCACTGTTACACAAAAGGTTCCGATTTAATGTTGGGGGCTATTTTGTGCCGGAAAAATTTACGCCTGCGGGCTCTCATAATAAATTTTAACCACCGAGTAAAGCATATTTTACAATGATACTTTCGGATACCGTGGCATGAATAATTTACCCATAAAGACAAATTTAAACCCGCGATAGTTGTTTGCAGCTATATTCCATAGTAGTGCCTCCTCGTCTTTTTGTCTTCAATTGTTATATTATTTAAATTATAACTTTGAAAACTTGTTTTATTACTTTGTTTTTACTGCAATTAGAAATCTAATCGAAAGATTTTTTTTTAAATCGGACAATTATTCGAAATAGCATAGATATAATATCATAATGTTCCCTGACATAAGTTATCTTTGTTACAACGTAGTTTCATATATCGCTACTATAAAGCAACAGTGAGATAAAGTGAAAAAAGTCTATTTTTAGATAAGTATGCCAATCTATAATAAAACACTGAAATAATATAATTTAAAAAGAAAATGGCCCATTTAAAAGAATAATATTACATTAACTTCAAAACATCAGTGACATAAGTAAAATAGCTAGATACAGATATGAGTATAAAAACCTACTTTTATCTTTCGTTATAAACCGTAGAAGATACTAAACAAAGCCATAATGCGCTATTCAAGTCGCTATTTAGGTACAACACAAACATTAATGTTCAATTATCCCGAAACTATCATAGTATTTTCGACATATCCCACTGTTGCTTTAGGATAGCGATAAACGGTTATCAATATTCAGTTGTGAAATACGAATATTTTTCATCCATAACTTCACTATCATGTATAAGTATCGTTAAGCAATATTTCAAAATTCTTTGAGCACAATATATATTTTTTTACCTTTATATGTTTTAGTTTTTACATGCGTGTTTATATTTTTATTGTTTACCCTCAACCGAGGTTTGATTGAAATGCCTACAAAAATCATGCTATATTCCGTCACGCTATTGAAAAACGACTGTTCCAAGCCGACGTATATGATATTTTCTTTTATTACTCTTGTGACTCAACTCGATGTTTTATTTTCGTCTCTGACGTTTTTTGACGTATCTCAATATGACGCGACGAAACATGTTTTCGCGCGGCGTCGAATGCTCGGCATTTTCGCGTCAGACCGAATCACTTTCCACAGAGGAAAATTGGTTATCAAGTCGAAACACTTACTTGAATGTGGCGAGATGCCGGTGAGGAATCGTGCTGGCAGAAACAATACCCTTTTCGGTGAAATATAAATTGGAAATCTCCAGCAAAGTGTAAATTCACTGAAAGAGAATGTCGCTGGTTAATGGGGTGGGTTATCTATAACAACTATCTATGATTATTAATGAATTCATTTCTTCAGTGGTTTAAAAAAACAAGTAAAACAATTTATCAAATCAATAATAGGATGCTGTTTATTGATTAAAGTTTTCAATTCAAATTAATTAATTTAATTACATTTAACTTAATCATTGATTAAGTAAAATGTAATTAAACCATGGCTTATGTTGATATCTTTAAAATGTCATTTACGTGAATTTTTATACTAAGAAAAATAAATTCATCTAAATTTAATTTCTTCATACAAAAGGTTTCTTTTCTTTGAAGATTTAAGTAAATTTCGAAAAAATGCTGTGTACAATACTTGCATTGAATTTATTATTTTTTCGAAATTGCCTGTACATGCGTTAACAAATTTAATATGACCATTTAATTTGTACGCAGATAACGTATATCAATATTTTGATATTTTTTTTTTGCAAATGACACAAATTTACGAAATGATTTCCTCAACAGATAAGATGTAATTTTAAGCTTTTTTCCGACTTACTAGATAACATTTCAGCCAAAAAAATAATAACGTTCTTAGGTCATTTTCATAAATTATCGGCTTTTGCAACTCAATAGATTGATTTTATGTAATGTATGTGTTTCACTGAAATTATCAACACATATAACACGATAAAATAGTGTATATGAGTCGTTTGGTATCAAAAGCATATTTGTTACACCTTTACTCGAGAATATTACACCTTACTCGAGAAATTGTGTCAATACTACAATTACAATTTGTACTTTCCATACATTTATAAATAATTATATGTGACTTGCATTATGAATTTTAATGTATTCAGATATCATATTATAAGCAATAATTAATCGGCCTTGAATAAACCATTCATAATTGTGATGGAAAAACGGAATTCTTTGGAGTCCTTTTCAATAGTTATCTAATTATGTCATATCCATGCGTACGTATATTATTTAAGGGCATTAATCTATCTGTCACATTTTATAACAAAGCATACACTTGAATTTTCACTCTAGCAAAACATTATTCACTAGTGAAGAATAAAGGTTGTTATACGTACAATTCAAACCTTTACAAAAGAACAAGTAACTTTCTATACTTTGAGTCACATTTAAAATGAGTGTTTTTGAAAGTCAAGACTTGTTATTCAATATTTGGTTATTGTGTGATATTCAACTAGCAAGTTCTATCTTGGAAAATAATTAATAATATTACAATAATCACTTTACTTTGTCTTTTCAGCGTACGCAATTATACACATTAGACTGTTGAAATCCAAATTATCAAACTTTAAAGCTTAGATTAAACAGGCTTTTGATACCAATTAACTCATTTGATTCGCCTGGCTTACATACAGCACGTGATATTATGATTGAATTATTGTTAGCGTATATGTATGCCCAATCGACACATAATAATAATTAGTTAACTATGAAGTATCGTTCAAAATTAAACACGTAAGGAAAATAGTGTACGCTTGTTTTGCAAATGTGAAATCGACTGAAGCAAATGGAAGAAATATTTTCATCATGCATTCTAGTCATGTCCTTTGATGCCTTAAATGAATGAGTACTCTCGACAGGATTGTTTTCATTATAAAAAAATAATATAGTATGTTTTGTCGTTGATTCATGCATGAGAAAATATTTCAACTCTAATACTATATTAAGACCAACATTATTTAGTTTAGCCGACTTTCCCTCTAGCCAATTATTCATGTGGTACGTCTCATTTCATAAAATAATTTCGACTCATCATTCAACATCAATAAAGAATACGTCTTATGTGGCTTGTAGTGGCAAGCGGGTTCGTTGATTAATTAAACTAAACAACGTTAAGACCTTCAGGCCTAATCTTCTTATCAAAGCCTAGCCCTTAGATACCACAATCCTTTGTATGGTAACAGCGTGCGTCCAGAAAGGTTGTAAAGCCTAGTAATAGAGTTGTCCTTTACCGTTATCGTAAGGTTATTAACAACTAAACCAAAGGAACTGATAAACCAAATATTAACATATTACATAATAGAATTTCTTAGACAAGTCGAAATAGTCTAAACGAAATTGTATTTTACAACGTTCACGAATGTAAGAATCAAACTGATGTGCAAATATTTTATCGATTGAATTGGCATTAGCTTAGTAGAACTCCATTGTAATAAGGTAATAATATCAACGTATTTAGTTCTACATTTTTTTTATAAAATGAGTTTATATTTTTTTCGGCGTACGCCATCGTCAGAACTATATTTACACATATGTTACTAAAACCCCTAACGTAACTAATAATATATACTAGCTTAATTTAGACTAATTTACCTTGAATAATCCTACTATGTAATCTAGTAATCGTTCTTAGAACTCAGGTTTAATAATTGTAATATAAATTATGATGTTAGAGTAAATAACAAGATGTATTTTGTATCTCTTCTAATGCAATACTTATATAAAGCTGAGTATATGCAGGATTAAACATAGTTATTAGGATTAAGCATACATATAAACTTATTTAAAAAATATTGTAGAACTAAATACGTTGATTCTTAAACCTTAAATGCAAATATTTTATTTATTAAAGTATTATTAAAAACAAACACAATTTTCGCACTCGTTTTGCATTTGATCTTTGGATATTGTATCCGTGTACATGTCGTTTCATTCGCTTGTTTTATAATCCTACAGCTTCTCATTCCAACAAACGGATAATGCGTGTTTCCTGATGTCTTACATTAAAGTTACAAAAGGATTCAGCAGTATCGCATCCGGGTTAACAGGCACAAATTCAATGTGGATAAGCTACGATATATTCATAGAATAAGCGACTTTGATAGATAGCGAGCGATAGATTTGAATCATATCATTATAACTACTCGTCTTTTGTTTATAATTTTATTATTATAAATTTATCACAGCTGGGTAATAAATATCACTGGGAAATGCATCATATTTTTTATATTTTGTCTCACACGTATCGTGTTGAAGAGATCAGATGCCGCATTTTACGATTTATTTAAAATATTGTGAAGACAATCGATCTGTTACTCGTTTTGCTACTCTTTTAAACTTCTATCGTATGAATTCTTATTTACTAAATATTTTTTATTAGATAAATAATACACTACCGCACCCATATTTCATTTTATGCCTTGGAATATAGACATATCGTATTTTTCATGGGAATTCGCGTTGGCCGGAACAGTATATAGTTTTAAAGAATATAAATAGTTTCGTGATCCAAATGATGAATGGAGTTTGAACGCGAAAAATTGGAATTCGGCTCTGCAAATCGATAATGTTACCCTTGTCTGTCCCTTTTCAGAAGCGTAGCGAATTTCACAAGAGCACTTTGCGCGGGTGATCTTTCGACAGAAAAGTTCCGCCGCCTAAAAGCACAGTGAGTTGTGCTTTCGATGGACGCCGACGCTTTAGCTGTAAATATTATGCGTCGCGGCAACGGGTTTATACAGCGGAATGTGGTGCGACGGCGTTCCCAATATTTTCTTCGTTGCAGACTATGTTTATTATTATTGTTAAGCTCAGTATATAATAACCATAATTGTATGGGCAGATTATTTTTCAATTTTCTCTATGGGATCATCCTCTCTCTATAAAACATGATGAAATCTTCAGATTTGAAAAGTGCCTGGAATAATTCTGTGTTCCTCTTAGAATGTATTTGCAAAGAATCAAAATGTATCCGTTTTTATTTTTTTTTGTTTGCGATAGTCTTACATAGATTTACGTAATATTCAATTGAATTCGAAGATTTCGAAGATTTCGAAGAATTCGAAGATTTGAACTTCTCGATGTTCGCACATATCGAGGTGCCGACATTTATAGCGACCACGAACTACTTGTCGGCAAAATCCGCCTGAAACTAAGTCGCATAGCTCAAAATCCAGCGCGGAAAAAGATCGACATCGAGAAGCTAGAAAACGTAAATACGAAACTAAGATTCGAGATTGCTGTAAGGAAGGAAATAGATCGTGTCTCCGTGCGACCTATATCCGGGTCCGATCGCATTGAGGCGGACTGGTGCTGTATCAAACGTGCTATTGCATCATCGGCCGAAGATGTTCTCGGATTCCGGAGGGAGGGGCAACCAAAATGGATGTCCGAAAATACGTGGAGGAGAATTGAAGAGCGGGCCAGGCTTAAAGCACTGAAGGACAGTGAAGCTGACCCTGAAAGATTTGAAGAACGTCGCGCTGATTATCGTAATCAGGACAAAGTTGTCAAGAAGTCTGCGCGACTTGACAAGCGCCGATTCTTGGATCGGCAAATTGAGACAGCTGAGGTGGCGGCCCGCAGAAATGATACCAAGAAGTTATTTAAAATCACGCGCGAGGTCTGCGGAAAGCGACCACCGACTCCCGGGCCAATTCGCGGCCCTGATGGAGCAATAGAGTCAAATGCAGAAAGCGTTAAAAAGATTTGGAAGGATCATTTCTGCGAGGTGCTGAACCGACCGCCCCCCCAGGACCCTTTTGACGTAACCGAAGAGGCTACATCTATGGACCTCCCCCGAGTGTCCGGTATTTCAGACCGTACGCCCACACATGCCGAAATCATCTTGGCAGTGAAGAGGCTTAAAAACGGCAAAGCACCGGGTGGAGACGGAATACATTCTGAATTTCTGAAATGTGGTCTTAACGCCGTCCTACATCCTCTCTATTCCTGGGAAGGTAATGGCACACATTCTCTTGGCGAGAATAAGAGGTCCCATTATGAAAATACTTAGGAAAAATCAAGCGGGCTTCCTCCCTGGAAGGTCATGTGCGGACCAAATACCACTTGTTCAACGCTTGCATTCTGCCGGTAATGCTTTACGGTTGCGAATCATGGCACCTGACGAAGACTCAGAAAAACCGTATACTGAGCTTCGAGAACAGATGCTTGCGTCGGATAATGGGGGTGAGGTGGTTTGATTTTGTGAGGAATTCAGAGATAAGGGAGCGTGCAAGACAGCGTCCCGTCACGTCAGTGGTTATGGAGAGACGTTGGAACTGGCTGGGTCACGTGCTGCGGATGCCTCCGGAAAGCCTCAATCCTGCCTGCCTCTTCTTTCGACCGGTGGGATTCCGGCGTCCTGGACGTCCATCGGGTACTATCCATAGGATGTACTCGGCGGAACTGAGGGATGCTGGCATGTCATGGGAGGAAGCAAAGCTATTGGCGGGAGACAGGGAAACATGGAGGTGCCGCGTGGCGGCCATATGCTCCACATAGGGAGCGAACATGGTCAAAGAAGAGAAGAATTGTTTTAATTTGATACACATAATTTTCGCTTGTTCTTACTTTATTGCCTTTTTTAATTTAATTATGTAAATAACTCTTTGAATGAAGCTTTATTATGTTACCTCTCTTGATTTAAAAATAACACGCTTATTTTTTTCGTACCTCAATTTGACAGCTCACAACTATGCAAGAAACATCCGTTGGTAGTATGTCAAATAAGTTTGAGAAGCGCGCGGATAAATATTATGAATCACGCAGAAATAGTATCAGCGTGTCTTAATTCCAACATAATGATATCGCTGTAAGCAGGGAATGTCTATTGGCAAACCGAGAAGTGGGCTAACAAGTAACAAAGCTCACATTGACTTACCTCCGTTTGCTCATCCCGGGCGAGCGGGCTACATTTCCATGTCAGCTTTTTACATACAACCAAACATCTAAATCGTTTTTATTCGAAACGTCCGAAATAATCACGCTATGCGTATTTTTTTCGTCCGTAAGAATAGATTTCTTTATTGTATGTTGACACGCCAATTTCGCCGTATCGTTTTGTTATTCTAATTATTTACGCTACTCCGCATTAAACGACATATTATTTTATTTCGTTATTTTTAGCGCAATCTCGTTCTGCCACCCGCAGTAATTAAATTTGAAATATCTCTTGGATTGTTTTGCCAAAATATTTACAGTTCGAGGTATTATTTTGACTTGACAGAAAACAGCCGCCGTTCGCTTCCTTTGTTGAGAATTTGTCCAGTGAAGATGAACATTTAGTGTTTTTGATATTTCGTGTTGCATCAATTATTCGCCAAAACCATCTGCTGCCGATTTATTTAAAAAGCATATTTACACAGTGTATCTTGATTATTTTGATCATATAAGTAAGTATTCAGACGTTTAGTATCGCCTCAGACTTTTCCAAAAAATACAAAAAAAATATGCATGCTTCTTTAATTTAAAAAGTTTTTAATTGATAAACAATATTTCTATATATTGTAGTAACTGTGAAGCTTTTGACGAAAGTAATAGGTAATTGAAAATTCAAATAATATTTTTGAGTTTGGTTGCGATCCAACTCTTAAATATTGTTATTTTGCAGTCGATTCCATTATAACTATGCTGTTTCTCAATTTGTCCGGAGTATAAATTTTGCAGTGGACCTTTTTTTTCATATTGTTTTTCATGAAAAATGTGCTGTGGTGAATGAAATCTACGTGTAGAAATATTAAATTTTAACGATATAACCAAGCTAAGAGAGATTCATTTTATCAATTACACTTATATTTTTGTAAAATATTACACATCACTTAACTTTTAAATAACTTTTTCGGCGCTACTCTTCTCTTCGCTTTGAACAAATTTACTGGTCTTAAAAACCCAGGTGGTGCAACTCTATGGCACTGGTTTATTTCTTGCTGATTTATCTCAATAAATAACGAGGGTCTGTTTTTACTAAAATATCGGACCCGGAGCTTTGTATGCGAGCGAGAAACTTTTAGCCCACTGTCATTATTTAAAAGTCCGGCTTATTTTTTACGAAAGAAAGTAATCTAACTGAAACTCGGCGGCGGGAAGCGATTTATTTTGTTAGTTGGCAGACTATCATAGCTTTTCGATCGCTTACAAATATTATGTTACTGAAATTAAATGACTTTATCATAGTGTTTTAAGTTATCACAAACATAACACGAAACGATTACAAATTATCATCACTTAAAATTGATTTTTATTTTTTTCAGCTTACTTATTAACCATTGCACCAAAATGTACCGGAGTAGATGGTTTGAAATATTACAAATACACGTATTTATTTGTATCTAAATTTGCAAAATTATTTTACATCGCCCAAGTTGAGATTCAATTGTACTATTTTTGTAATATAAACTTATTGGAAGTGATTTTTTTTATCCAAACATATGGCCTCCTATTGGAAGTATCTCAACACATATTTTTGTGAGACGAAAACTGTTTGTTAGTCAGTCGCTCAACTTTTTTTCCAATGAAGCTAGTAGGGATTGAAGGATAAGGCTAGGACGGGACTTGTGGTTAACTAATCGCTCTCGTAACGCTCAGTTATTGAAGGATGAGAAAGGTGGGAGGAAAATTAGTACATGACTAATACCCATGCCTGAGAAACATGTCGGGTCCTATGGCGGTTAGCGTTGCTGGCTTCCGTGCCGGTTCCCACGAGTTCGAGTCCCAGTACGAGTAGAAATCATTTATATACTTTTTATATACCTTGTAATGACATATTGAAGGTGTACTAGTATATAATGTGCAGAGTTAAATTTGTCCGTATTTTGTTTTATCAGAGATGGAAAATTGACCGAATTCGCAATACCAATTAATTACACTTCTAAATACAAGTGACTTCTCCAAAAAAGCGTCAATATTCAAATTAAAATCAGCAAAATATATTTAATTCAAAAATTTAAATATGACCACAACATTTAGTTTTTAAGCTTTGGCAGCATCGCGTTGTCATGGCATGGCGGTTTTGTTTCATCGTTTGTATAAATATTTTAAATTGCGGTAAGTTGCTTCTCGGTAACTATCAAAATATAGCTACTCTGTTCTTTTGTGTCGGTACGTACTAGCAAAAAGTTCTTCTCGCTGGTTATTGTTTTGCACCAGCGAACGCCGGATATTGTGGAATTAAATAATCGCGAACCTGTCTTGCGGAATAAATTTCAGCCGTGAGACAAGCGTTCCTTATTTTTGTACTGCCTGATGTATTTAGTCATTATGTAATCCCCTCGTTTCCTTTCGGGGATTTTAAGTTCTTGAGTTTTGTTTTAATAGTGTAATATTCAAATTTTTACAATCTAAAAATACAAAGTTTTTACGATACAAAAATTTCGAACTTTTACTTGGCTTACAATGAATAGCCCTATATAGAAAACGAATGATCGAATGGTCGACGAAGTTCAGTGAAAATTATTTTCAGATTATTTACAATTGCAATAAAATAAAATAATATTGCTATTTTTCTTTTCCTAAATTATTATATGTATTCGATAACCATTTTTGTTGAAATGAAAATAGAACGTACGAATGAAATTGCATTTATTTGTTTCTAGAACATTCGGTACATGTCACTTTTGTCCTGCGGTGTATAATACGATTTGTGTTGCAATTTTTTATTAAGATTCATATTAATCTTAATAAAAACAATAATCCTTTGTACTTCATTCCACTTTATTTAATATGTCAGGACCGGTTTCGATCATTGCGAGCATTGTCAACTGATAAGAAATATAATTTAACAATGCTATTTTTACAAAATTGAAAAGTTATACACAACAGTTGGCATTGAAAAGAAATTGCCAATTACATTAAAGTGATTCTAAAATAACACAAAATTAAAATGTTCAACACAACTAACATATAATTAAAAAGTCATCCCAGATTCATAAATTCAGAATGCGATTGAAAGTAATTACAAACATAATTAAAATTTGGGAAATTTTTGACAAATTGATAAAATGCTACATTAATAAAGTGAATATGCTTAATTTAACTTTATTAATGTAGCATTTTATCAATTTGTCAAAAATTTCCCAAATTTTAATTATGTTTGTAATTACTTTCAATCGCATTCTGAATTTATGAATCTGGGATGACTTTTTAATTATATGTTAGTTGTGTTGAACATTTTAATTTTGTGTTATTTTAGAATCACTTTAATGTAATTGGCAATTTCTTTTCAATGCCAACTGTTGTGTATAACTTTTCAATTTTGTATAAATAGCATTGTTAAATTATATTTCTTATCAGTTGACAATGCTCGCAATGAGCGAAACCGGTCCTGACATATTAAATAAAGTGGAATGAAGTACAAAGGATTATTGTTTTTATTAATATAATTCCTTTCCACCAAGTATTGACAGTGAACACCCTAAAAGTGTTCATATTAATCGTTTCTAAAAACGCTAAAGTCGATTACCCAATGCTGCTCAAAAAAAAATCGGGTTGCAAACCAGTGGGACCAGCTTCATTGTGTAAAAAAAGGAAGTCATATTTACACAGGGAACTATATATTTACATTATTGAGCGCGGACTAGTATTTAACTATCACTGGATTAACTTATTCGACAGAAGCTACGGTTACACACAAGCTCTTTCACGTGCATTTAAGTGGCGTGTATGCTTAAAAATGAAGAAAAATAAAGAGTTGTTTCTCTTTTTGTGTAGAGAGTAAAGAGTTGTTTTCTTTTTTTATGTACATTTTATCCTTACACTTAAAATTTAAATCAAATTTTCTTATCAATCTGTCAATTATGCTCACTTCTGTCATAATAAGATAGGAATAATTTATCAGGTTGAAAAAAAATTGTATTGATTATCCTCGAACGCTTTTAAGATTGGACTTAGTTGTTAGTCCAAAAATGATAGATTAGTCGTTTTGAAAACTCATTACAATACATACTAGATGTTTATGTAATATGTCCCATTGTCAGGACACGACAAAGTCTAAATTGAATTGAAGATCTTCTTAAAGTTTTACAACACGTGCTTAACCTGTATTCGTTTTTGTTGGGTATGAGTTCTTTTAACGGAGGCCATTATTTATATAGGTCGAGTGTTTTAGTAGTATTGCGAAGTTTAGTAAACGTTCCAATGCACTTAACCATTGCTTTACGTTTGCGAATTTGTATGGTGAAGCTTTGTAGCGTTGTGAAAGATAGATATTACCATGACAACCTGTCATCAGTTTAACTAAAAACTGTTCACTGGTCAGGTCGCTTGCAAAATAATATTTCAGATGTTTCTGTTTTGTCATCGTTTCTTTTCTCTTGTAGTGTTTTACTCACTGCATGTAGTTAAATAATATATACTTAATTAATGTAAACGTCGGATTTTCTGTGACGACTACTAGCCAATTTGCTTACTCAGATGGAAATTAATATATTATATATGTACATATTGTATAGCCGAGAATAGATTGCGTACTGATTACTACTGTAGTTGTGATTAAATATTACCTATACATTATTGTAGTGGAATAAATATTTAAATAAACTTCCTATATTCAACCTGTTATTGACAGTATTGTGTATATTTGTTTAATTCCATTTGGCAACACATTTTTATAATTAAAAAATACTACCACACAAATTGAACAAAATGGTTTATAACCTATATTGCTTGTCTTGTTATGTCACAATGAAACAATGTTCTGAGAAGACCGAGACGACCTTGTGTTTCAAAACTTTTTGGATAATATAATTTTATGGATATTATTGGAGAAGCTTCACACATAATCGATTGCATAATTCCATCGTTATCGAAACGTATACACGGAATGGAAAACTGTTACTCTGAGTATGATTGGTCCAATAACAAAAGATATTCCGACGTTAGTACGTTCAATCCACTCTACCGGATTTTATGTCGCTTTAGAAAATTACAAATTCGAATCTGAAACGGTTCGTGTTTTTTTTTAAACTTAAATATTTAAAAAATATATGACCGGATATCCTCTACGGACAAAAGCTTCGCAAGTAGCGTCTGCGTCAATGGAGCGAACGAAATTCAAATAATGCAATATAAAGCTCAAAACTGCAGTCTATTTTAGGTTTTGACGCGTGTGTAGTATGTATGCGATGGTAATTTTAAAACATCGCTGTTTTCTTTCCATTTTAAATTAGATTTTTCGCAAAATATTTTGAAATTTATGATACGCCGACATTAAAAAAATAACGGTGTCGTTAAAAGTTTTTACTAACTCGTTTTATTACTTTATATTAAGTTTGTGTTATTTTTGACATTTTATTTCGATGTCTTCTACGCTTCTTGCGTGGTGTTACGAGCCCCCTGTCGAAATATATTCAGTCCTACTCAGTCACATTTTAAATTTGTATTTGTGATTCACAGCATGGCTGTCTTTTTATATAATGCAATATTTATTCACTCGCTCCTCGAAAAATTTTGAGTTACCAATATTTTCAATGATATGATATTTAAGATGCCATTTATTAAATTTATTTATGTTGGGTATTGCCACATATATTGAAAGTTTGTATTTTACTCCCTCCCTGTGTTTAGTAGAAAAAGCCAAACCACGACATTTATTTTGTAATTTATAACATAATATCTGAATCAATTTTTAGTGTATTCGTAAACAAAACACGTGTCACAACTTGTAGCACTTAAGTAGAATACAAAAGTTATTATATTTAATTTTATATTACATATTAACTTCCATGGTGTTAACATTGATCTATCAAATATATGATATCCGTAAACTACATATCTGTTTATTACTAAATGGTAAGAATCGACGATCAAGAAGTCTTCGTACTATTTCGAAGCAAGAAATGTTTAGCCAACTGTGAAATTTTGCGTTGAATTATCTTCTAGTTAAGGGAAGGGTATTGGGTAACCGCAAAAATTTATAGCATCGTGACAGCTTGCGCCGAGGAAACTTAATTAGAATTATTAGTTAGTACGTCTTATCTTGTTTCTTGAAAGAGATACCGAACATTAATAAATGTTTCTTGTACTATAAACTGCACTGTTAGACTTGATTTATTGCGTGGCTGCTTTTATAAAGTAAATTTGTCATGGATGAATTTATCTTTGGGTGAATTTTTATTGTTGAAATATAAGCGTACATTTATCGCACGATTTCGAGAATAGTGACAACGATTCTAGAAAATCTTACAGATAATAATTCATGTCGGAGTACTTTTCCTCTTTTTAATATTTGCAGTTAAGCGATATGATATACTATTAAGCAATGCGTTGTATAATATGTTATTTTGCATACAATCAAATGATAACATTTAATTTAGTGAGAAAATGAATCGCCAATTAAAATGTGCTGTTAATTATTGCATTTTTTTAATTCAGAGAAAAAATCCGATATTGACGGTTATAGATTCTGTCAATAGGTTAACACAACGCTTTTCAAAATACATAAGCTAGAACGTTATAATATTATACGAAAGGTTTAATAATTTTATGCCTTTCGTTTATACTGTGTACATACTTTTGGATGTTATACGTAGACGATTAAATGCTTTCGTTGGGAATTATTTAAGTTTGGCAATACAGTAATACCCCACTTAGCGCGACCCCGTTAAGCGCGGTTTCACTATAACGCGAATTTCAAATTTACGCTGAGGTAGAAGAGAAAGTTTTATCTTCAGGGGAAATACAAAATGCACTTTCAAAAATTTATTCAGGTTTGGACATATTGCAGAGTATAGACAATACTGATGACCGTGTCTTGACCGTGTGTCAAACAATTAAAAACAGTGTTGGGTGTTATGAACGTATTTTACAAGAACGTAAACAAAACGCTACCCAAAAGACAATAGATGTATTTTTCCGTAAAAAAAAGAGTATGTATTGCATAAAGTTTTCTTAGAATTAAAGTGATTGATTAAAATGATTTGTATTTTTTTGTATTAAATTTTGACTATGTTTAATCATAAACCTCGATATACGCGAATTTCAGTTAACGCGATTTTTTTCGGAACGTATCCCTCGCGTAAAGCGGGGTATTACTGTACTTTGTTTTCCAAAATCAATCTGAATTTTTGCCACGCGCAAAAAAATACGGTTGTTTTAATTGTGGCTTTCAATAAAAGTGCATAATCAACAGCTCATTTTCCACCACCCTAATTCACAACCCTGTAGGTAGTTTTTCGATAAGTAACATTATATTTCAATAAGTCAGGATAATTTTTTTACTCATCTTTTTTTATTGCTGTTATTGTGCTTTTCAGTGTAAAAAAGTCACTTCTTATGCAGTAGTTTGCTGTTTATTGAATTATGTTAATAAGCATGTTATGTAATGTTGTGACACAAATTGGTAAAATGCACCTGTAATATATTCATGTTCACTTCAATCGCACTTCTACTAGCTAACTTATTATTTTTGCTAACAGCTTTCTCTATCTACGCTCTTCGAAGTGATGACAAATTCTTCATTTGATTTCTATAAATAAATTGAAATTTCGTTTTGCGTTTTATCTTAAAATTTACATAAATCATTAATCATTACTTATTCACGGGAGTTTCTGTTGAATTCCGTTTCGTGACAAATCAAATCATCTTAAAATCCACCTGTCAAATTATTCGACTTCGTGTTTGAATATTGATTTTGTGCAAGAAACTTGCGACTGTTTATCAAAATTAGTAGCATCTGTCCCCTGTTCCACGAATCGCGTTGTCTTATTGTTTGAGTTTCCGCGTGTTCTTCGTAAAGTATGGGTCGCGTCCGTTCCTGTTATCCTTACGTATAATCTTCTAATGGAATCCATTGTGAAAAGCACAAAGCACCTGGCGCCTTAATTGGACATTTCTGTCGGTTTTCGAACTAATATAATTCATAGTAATTGTGTAATTTAATAAAATTTATCACCAAGCAATTATGGCGGAAGTGAGATTTATCGGACCAATCATGACTTTAATAGTTCTTCACGCAAACAAACTCTGACGACGATGAATTTAAATGAATTATTTAACCAAAGCACGTATTTTATTCAGAATAAGGTAGTCGAAGTTTTAAAATTTATTGTTTGATCAATTTCCATCGGCGTAATTTCTTTTTGTAATTTCCTACAAGAATTTTTCTCAATGAATATTGATGTAAATTTTTATATAAAAAAAATAGTTTGAATATACTTTGAATTCTCATTTTCCCACACTCTAGGTGTAGTAAGAAAAAATACAAAAAAAAGTTATAGATTAAAAAATAAATATATTTTTTATGAAGAGATACTTATGTTTTTTTTTTAATTTGGTATGTGTGAATAATATATTGAGCAATTAAACGCAATCTATACTTATAATATCTTTCTACCGAAATATTATATTTTATGATTTATGCAAGTAATGAATGTTATGATTTTAGTCTAGAAAATATTCTCAAATAATCCGTATTCATAATATTACATTATACATACCTAAACGAATTTCGACGAGTACAAAATGAACGACAAGCTACTATATTAAAATATTATTTTTCAATTGAAAACATATATCATTTTATAATAAACCAAAAATTATTGTTTAATGCAGCGATACTAAAACTTTTTTCCACCAGGGCCGCATGCCGGTTTTTGCTACATAACATGGGTCGCAGCATATTAATATTTATACAATAATATATCACATACTATATATAATATAGTGACATTACATTAATGTAAATACACAAAAATACAAATGTATCTTTAATAAAAATAATGCCAGATTTTTTAAAAACATCTGATTAATATGATTGTTTTAGGCCTCATATAAAATCTGAATGGGCCGCAGGTTGAGTATCGCTGGTTTAATGGAATGATTAATAAATATTTTTTAAGAAGTGAAAAATGTGTCGTTCATATTATTAAAACTAACCGTAAATGTTCATCAGTGATACTTAATAGTAAGAAGTTTTATTTTTTAATTCCTTCGATCCAATAATAATAATTTTCAAGCCCAATTCTAAAGATTTGGGATAATTACCAAATCAAGCGAAATTATTCAAATCTGTCTTTTAACGGAGAAGATATTGCATAAATTTCTCTCGATTTAATTAACATTGTTTCTTGCACCTTCGTTAATGGTACACAATATTGTACTAATGTCAATAAATTTCGAGCTCAATATGGCGCGGCGCTATCAGAGAAATATTTATCGATTGTGCTGGCAACAACGTGCCGAAATGAATTTCAAATTTGCGCTTAGCTTAGAACTTAACCGTTAGATTTATGACATCGAATTAGCCTAATTGACTTTAAGCCTTATGATCACACAATGATATCGCATGAGCTGGTGGCCGGAAACTTTGCGACAATTTTGAATTACACGGAGACCCTTAAACCGATTCGAATTGATTATTTTAATCAAATATTTATCCCATTAGAGTGTATGTTTGGCCAATGTCGATACATTAACAATGCACTTTGAAACTTTTTAAATTGTATTCCCTGTATTATATTCTTCACTTCGGGCGCTATTTCTGAAAGACTCCCTATTAGTTTTCTCTGTGATACAAAGTTAGTATTAATTATTAACCGCGTACGCTCTCAATGTGGAACATCTGGTCTCCTAATGGAGATCATCTTAACAGAAGTTTTCTACGAAATATGCTTGTTATTCGGTTGCCCAATCTCGCAATTTCGAAGAGTGTCGTAGATAAAGGGTAATGTTAGGACAGGACTAGTAGTAAACTAATCGCTCTCACTACACCCTGTATCGGATGTATTGGTGGAGGAAAAATCTATACATCCACTAAAAATCTATTCATAAAAACTGCTCGTGACCTTAACCGTAGCCAACAACGACCACTGGACTGGGGAATAAATAAATAATGCGTATTAAATAAAAATCAAACTACGTTATTCCACTGTTTGTATGACACGTAATCCATTTTGAGAAGAATATCCACAAAGTAACATCTGAGTATGTCGAAAATATGAAAAAAACCATGTTTACAACTTAACAGCTAAGAAAATATCTATAAAATAAATAATAATCTTCCTTTTATTGGTACACGCCGTCATGAATATTTTCCTTTTATATGCTTCTAATAATTCGTGTTTTTCATAAAAACAAAAGTTTAAAAAAAAACCATTTTCTCAAACTATGTAGAGAAAGTGTATTTTATCCCCACATACAATTTAAGGAATATTCCTTTTATCGATTGCTATTAGTTCTATGTTATATTATCCATATGGAAATCTCATACGAAAGTATCTTTCTCAGCCAAGTATTTTCTTATTTGCTTTGCTTGAATTCCAATTAATATTTCCTACAGCCAAGCTTTTTAGAAAGGAATCGAATTCTCTAACCGGCAATGTTCGCCGTAAACCTTTTAAGTTGTTGCTATATTTGATGCAAAATTGATCGAAAAAGAACGTTTGGGGATTTTTTTTTGTAATGGTATGTTGATATCGGAGATTTTGCCGCAATGATAATATTATTTTGAGAAGAAAATCTTCAATATACTCGAGGATTATATTATACGTTTTTCTTACATGGTAACAAGCTATCAATATTTGTTTCGGAGGTTTAGTATTCACTTGATATTGAAGTAAAAATAAATGAACCACAGTTGTTTGTATGTTTGAAAAACAAGGTTTTCAAACGTTTCTATTTTGTTGGACCTGGCAGGAACATGTGCTGCGGATGCCCCAACAAAGTATTAACCCTGCCTGTCTCGTCTACAAACTCAATGGATCCCGTCATTGTGGGAGGCCACTGATGACCATTCGTAAGATGTACTCGGCGCTGCTACGAGACGCTATAATGACCTAGGAGGAATCGAAAAGACTGGCTGAGTGTAGAGAATCTTGGAGTAACCGTGTGGTGGCCATATGCTCCGAATAGCTATTTTGTAAACTATACACTACGTATTAAATAAAAAACAATTTATATTAAATTTATATCTGACGATATAATACATAATTCAACGTAATTTTCATTTCATATACTTCCCTAAAACGCTTTATAATGTAAGTATGAATATTTTAGTTTCGTATTATGTTGTACAATGACGTAGGGAAAATTCTTTCGAAAAAATATTCAATGTGTATCTCAAATTAAGTCATTTAACGTATGCGACAATTTGAATATAATACCTAGCCGAAAGCGGATCTACGCATAAATTTTGTGAATACTTGCTGCGCTACTTTTAATAAAAATCACATTCATTCTGCTTCCGAAGTCGCAAAAACCGAAATAATAATATTCTTTTGTGCGACAGGATTCTCGATGATTTTCGCGACTCGTGCTACGACGCGTCACGTACTACGCAGAGCAGGGCTACGCCGGAATCGTGCACCCGGTTGCTTTCGGTCGCTACGACCCGTAATTCTACATAAAATATATAACCCGCCATCATTGAAATTCAACAGTTTTTTTTAACAGATTTTACTTTCAAATACAAACAAAATTAGCTCATTTAACATTTAGTAGTGGAATAAAAAAATGTTAAAGTAATACTTCAATACCAAATTCTTGATTTTGTTATAGCTTAATATCAAGTCACGTCTATTTATTTTAAGTACCCAATAATTACACATTTTCAATATAGTATGATTCTGTGCTACAAAAACGTTATTAAATGAGAAAAAAAGGCATATTTGTACACTAATCTTAATTTTCTTAAATACTTAAAAGCGTAATCAAACGTATTTGTTTTACTTGAAAAACAAATATTCCAATATATACAATACTGGTTGATTTTGTATCGGGTAAAATTGCGAATATTTCCATTGAGAATTTGTCTGTTCTTATACGTGTTGACTGTGTTTAATCTATTTTATGTATATTCATATAAACCAGTGTCTGCTAAACTGTGTGCCGTACGAAGTCTCTGGTGTGCCGCGGTGGAAGAAGCCTTAAAAATATTAATTTTAAATAATGCTTGATCATTCAAATTTTCTTCAATTTTAAATAAATTCAACACCTACACATTCAAACAAATATTTGTCACGTTCATACATCGTGGTCAACGCGGTTCTATTCCTATTCATCGGTGCGCCGTGAAGTAAAAAAGTTTGGCAGACACTGATATAAACGAAAGCCTCTCATGGTCGATTATATATCTTAAAAAAAGATTTAAACATATTAATTAAGATACCGCTTCCCTTGACCTTAGCCTTAATAATTAATTGTTCATTCATTAAGATTTACATTTATAACCCTCAATTTCAATCTAATTCCGCTTAAATTGACTCGCGTCTTCTAGATCAGTGCTTCCCAACCTTTTTCGTTCCACGCCCCCCTAAATCTAATAAAAATAATCCGCGGCCCTCCTCAATTGTATTCGTAACCAACGTTCCCTCTTAAGCTTGGCGCGCACTACAAGACTTGTTCGATTAATATTCGATCGGTCCGCGCAGTCTTTAAAATTTTCGCGCAGCTAACCTCTTTCCTTAGAGGGATTGTTCCCTTAGAGGGAACATTGTTCGTAACTCGTTTTCTTAGCTCACCGACGAATTCGAAATCCTCGATTTCAAAATCGATTGTGATAACAATAATTTGCGGACCCCCAAATTTTTTTTTCATACTTCATCACAAAGAAAAATGAAAGAATGAACATTTTCGCGGACCCCCGTGAAAAACCTGCGAACGCCATGTTGGTAAGCACTGTTCTAGATGGTGTCTTTACTTAATGTAGATAACATTAAATTTAGAATATAACATGATTTGTGTGGTATGATAAAAAAAAATACCATTCATCAGTTTTAACATATTTTTTATTTGGAACATTTGTCGAAATTTCAATTTTTTTTTTGAGTTTTTTGATTAAGAATTATGCTCGCAATCGTATATTAAATGATTTATGTAATTCACAACTAGTTTCTTACTTTAAATATTTCTCCAAATAAAGTAATTGTGTCTTAGACTTAAGTTCTAGTAATCAATGTAATTATTTATTTAACTTAGTATTTAGTATTCAACGAAACACCTTTTGTATTAAACAGATACGTGATCTTCATCCGGATTGAAATCTTTCAGACATTCTTTGGTTTGTTGGAACGTTGAGTGGATCGCGTGAAAGAAAATGCTTGTTTTAACAATACATACGTACATATACATAGTAGCGTGTGGAGATATATAATATAAGCTCTTTGCTTGGAATGAGAATATCTCAAAAGCAAAGTAAATTCCATGCCCGTCGGCACTTAGCGAAAAATAGAGAACATTTTACGTTTTGTTTCTTATTCGATCTGCTCGGATACAGTGATTTGAAATATCCATTTCTTTTTTATTTTTCGAATTTTATATTTATTTTTAGGGCAGAAACGGTCCTTGAAATGCGTATACGTGTCAACAGTTTTCTCTGAAGTAGTTTCATTAAATCAATTGATTAATAACTAAACGTTATAATACAGAAGTAACTCTTTAATAGTATATTGTCTTTATTACTTTAAATAAATGTTTTAAATTCAAATAATTATTTCACTTGAGTGAATGAACCCAAGAACTCTCAAAATTCCAAAGAAGAGACTTGAATGGCACTTTTTTTCAGCTATATCGTACTGAAACTGCAATTTACACAATATATTTTCTATATCTTTATAAACATCCAAAAAATACTTTTACAAGCAATAAACTATAAATTATTACAGGGAGATTTTCGGTTGCAGAGTTTGTGAGTTTAAATCCCAGTACGGGCATCTAAGATCTTTTAATCAATTTATAAATTTCTGTTTGAAGGCATTTATGTCTGTGATGTTTGAAATTCCCTTCCACCCATTTTATTCTAAAAATGGGACCTCGCGGGAGCGATTAGCTAATCTTATTTATATATACTCTCCGAAAAAGAGTTTGGGTAACTTGAGTAACAAACAGTTCTCGTAGATATGCCACATCAAGATTACATATATAAAAACATCTTTTGCATCATTATTGACATTTTATAAATTATTCATTGATTAATTTTAGTTCCCATTTTTTTTTACCATTTCGTAATTCATTACGTATAAAGCACGCCGAATTACATTTGCCACTTAACTTTGAATTTTATATAAAATAAAGTAAAAAGCTTTGTTATTGCTACATTTTTTTAAGTCTTATTCCAGTTTTCCAGGTATTTTACTAAGCAATTGTTATAATATTATATTAAATATATTGTAATGTAGCCTTCATATTTTACATTTTAATAAAACTAAGTGGATTATTAACGGTAACAGAAATTTGCACATTTTTTGCTGACTATTCAAAAGTGTTGAGCGTTCATTATTAGTAAGGCCTGCCTGCTTCTCCGCGTTTAATAAATATCCAATGAAAAGGTATTCAGCTACTTTACAAAGGATCCGACAAAGGTAAAACAGCAAATCAATTGAAATTCAAGCCGTTTCCACTCCCACGTCTTGAGTGGAGTGTCCTTCACAGTGGTTTATAATTTAGAAAATATGTATAAACAAATTCCCCTTTGGTACATTAAGATTTGAGCGAACTGAAAAGAATGTTGCTCTTTGCTATTTTCAAATATTAACAGTCACCCGCCGTAATGTTTCGTTTAATTAAAATATTTTAACGAAAATCAACTTTATTTGAATGAGTTCTGATATTTCTTTTGGAAATTTCATGAAATACAATCAAGAAATTTCTATGTCATCGTCGCTTCAGAAATTCATTGTGTCGAGTTACCGAGGTCGTGAAATGATTTCCTCGTGCCACCTGCCCATCGAATTCCCATTCGAAATCTTTTGCAAACTGTATAACGTTGCATACTTGTGTCTATCTTAAGAACCCCCTTGTTTGTTTCTTTATCAATGCGTATTAAACCGTCCAACATGCTAGGCGTTTTTTCAATATACTACGTATAACGAACACTTCATTATCTTTTTTCCTAATATCTTTGACTTATAAAATATAAAGAACGAATCGTCCTCTCAGTTTCCCTAATTGATTACTCTATAGTGCGGAAATAAATAGACTACCCTCATGTCATTATTCCACATGTATTCAAGGTATCCTAATTCAATCACAAGACTCCTTTTTCAACTTGTACGTACAAATCGCAAGTGTCAAAAGTAACGCCACTGCATGCTACTGAGTCAAAAACATATTTGGGGTCCGAACCCAATGAAAACAATTCAACTATTTAATAAAAAAAGAGTATTTTGTTAGAATACTTATTAGATTTCTTAAATCATTTTCGTTCAACTTACATATCTGTTTACCATCAGATCATTCTAGTATGTTTCACCAATCAATATGATTAATAGACCTATCATTTTTCAATCTCTTTAAATATTTTTTCTTCGATTTTTCCGACACCTCATCTGGAAAAAAACACCCTACTTCATAATTGTCGACCACGACTCCACAGCTCTGTTTTTTTCCATTGTCAGTATGAGGCTTTTAACGGAACATTAAAATAGACTATCATGTAAAAAAATATTTTTTATGTTAATCGAAAATAAAATATGCAAGTTTAATGTATTATTTGATGGATTTTCTTAATTAATACATGTTATATTCCAATGCATAATCGATATCGCTTTTCTGTCTCCTTTTTTGACATTAATACGGTCCCCCATCGAGATAGTGTAAGGAAGAGAAAAACATTACAAAATGTTCTTGCGGCTGGCAGTCCTCCGGGGGTGATTTAAGACATCGAGAGTGATTTATTCCGTTTCTGGTCATCAATATCTTTGATAAATAGGCGAGGTCGCTGAGATACTCATTAACTAGAGAAGTGGTTCGCTCTAACTTCCACATTGGCTTACAGATTACAGATACATTATTTAATAGAAAGCCACATATTTTTCTTAATAAATTGTACTTGGCGCGGGCTTAATGTGAGCAACTGAATATTTTACTTTACATATAAGATAATTTTGATGTACATTATTGATCAAAATGGCGTGTGTGATCTTTGTAATAAATTGTAATATTAAATTATGTTAGAGTGAGGTTTGACATTTTTTTGAACATATAATATGTTGTGTATATTTTTAAAAAATACTGCAAATGTACTATTTCAACTTTTTGTAATAATATATTTAAAACCGTATAAAAAACAGATTTTGTACGAATATTTTTCAGGGCTGTGTGTGGAGTCATGGAAAAAAAGACGACTCCAAATTATTTTTTCAATCATTTCATTTTAACTTAAATATATGTATACCATCAGACAGTGGCGGCCGGTGAACGTGGCATTCGATCAATGCACCCCTTGTATATGCAGGGGTGGTTATATTTCATGAAATAATATTCAAACATAACATTTATACCATTCACTCATTTTAAATTCTTCGTGTATTTATTGTCTATCATAAATATTATTTTTTTTGTTTTATTTAATTTGAAGTTTTATTAAATTTAAAATGAGGGAATGGTATAAATGCTATTTTTTAATATTATTTCATGAAATATAGCCACCCCTCCGGGGTGCATTGATCAAATGCCACATTGACCGGCTGCTACTGCCATCAGATCATCTTTAGTCAGCCTAGCATGCAGTCGCAACACTATGGACTATTTTGGTTTGAAAACACATATTTTTTTTTTAAATGGATTCGAGTCATAAGATTTTCCGTCTTTGACTCCACAGTCTTGAGGTTTTCAATATATAAACAAAAAGTATTACTGTGTATTAATATTAGTTTAATATTTTTTTATTGTATATAGAGATTCTATTTCTTAAATACTAATATTATATTGGTATTAAATCAATTATTTTACTACGCCATTTAAAAAATATTTTAATATGGTTCTAGCTGGTATTGCGATAAATCTCTCCTAAAAGTGTGGAATCTTGATTACATTATACTACGCGTTCATTCTCCGAGGATTAACTCCCATTCTGCAACAATGCAAGTAATAGCGTCCTCTAAATCCTAATTCGGTTGCCGTATTTGTTCGTTGAAATTCTGATTAAGCATACTTTCGGAGGTTTCTGCACGGAATGCAAATGCATTTTCTGCTTTCAAATATTTGCTAATCCTGTTTTACAACGCGGTCGCATTTTCCCAATTTATACTAAAATGCCTGCCGGTTCGTTCGCGGTACGAACATTATATTCGTTCTCGAAGGCCAAATAATTTTGCAAATACAAGAAAACGTATTTTATCACTCGTTAAAAATGTTTCTTATGTCACTGCCAAAGCTTTTTTTCCTTAGTATTTTCCTTGGCAAGTATGTTTCATAAACAATTTTATAATGATATGTAGATTTATTTTGTTTGCTTGGAATAACAATACGCTTTTGTTCTCTCCTAAATATTCTTTTTAAGAGAAACATTATTATTTTCATCATTCATCCACATTTTTGTACTATTTCCGAATGTAAAGCGATTAGACCTCTTATTAAAAATGAGCTACTTGCATGACATCTCCGGAGAAAGCAAAACAACGAATGATCTTATTAGAAAAATACTAGTTTCGAATTTACCACTCTCCCCACAACCTGCTTTCGTGATGAGATAGATTTAACATAAATAATAACATTTTTGGTAGTTTATCATGTAAAAAACTAAATCAAGTCGAAAAAATCTTTATAAATTCATGCTCATAATATTATTAAATGACATTTATCAAAATTAAATAAAAACATTGTAAAAATCCATTCCTTTGTAGATATAGTAGTTAGGTGTCAGAAGGACCATCAGTTGATTTCAATAATATTGAGAGCGAAAATAAGATTTAAATTTAGTCCAGCCAGCGAAATGTTTGGGTAATACAGTAAACGCCGATCTACCGTTCTCGCATTCTACAATCCCCGCATGGATCGTTTATTTTTCATAATCCCGGCCTAACACCTATAGCAACAACTGTTTAATAATCCCCCATTAATCATTCACCGATTTACTGATTTCCACGATCTTTCATATAAATAAAATTGTTGCCACAAAGAGAACTTTAGCTGATTAACTGAAAATAATTTAAGACTTTGAAAAAGTCCAGTAGTCCAAACAGGTAGGCAGTAAACAAAATTGACTTAGGTTTGAAGGGTCTTTAAATAATTAATCCAAAGTTATCTTTTGGGAATTCGGACCCTTACTAAATAAAGCATTCACCAATCTACACGCATATTCATTAAAACGTACTTATATTTAAGTTATACAATAAAATAATTCTACAATTTTATATAAGTAATCGTTTTTGTGTGTTCGGACTGCTTCAGTAGAAAAGGGTAGAGCCACGTATCCGGGTCACTAAAAATTGGTAGTATAAATCACTGTGATATTAAATTTGCATTAATTGAGTTTGTAGCAAAATGACATTGTTTGAAGGCTCAGAAAGATTTATGTGGGGCGCTCCAACTCGCTCCCCGGTGATTAGTTTCGATAGTCGACTATACTGCACACACTGCAATCGCATTCAGAGTTTAGAAATTTTAGTAACTTAGCTAGTTAATGCCTTAGAGATTACATATATCTTAAGTTTGTTGTATAATAAGCCAGTTTACGGCGAAAAGCTAATTCTGAGCAATGCAACATATCGACTGTGGAAAGGAAAAAGGACGTAACCCACACATATCAAATTTTACAGGAGGCGCAAAAAACGTGTTTTGATCATTTTGTGACATATGCAAATTATGAATTATACACAACCTTGAAGTGCACGGATACTTCTAAACTGGTGTTTAATTGACATAACCTAATATTAATTAAAGACATTGTCTCGTAAAAACCATTATTTCAGTGTTTTTTCTTGGTTTAAATTTTTTACAAGGTCATCTTTTTCAAACTGAAAAGCTAAATTTAGATACTTATTCGGCATTTTCAACTTCCATCCTTTTGATAGAAAATGTGTCAAGTTGTATACATTGTGATTATCGAAAAAAAGTGATTTTTGAAAATTAAGGGTTACGTCCTTTTTCCTTTCCACAGTCGATATACATACTTACTAAAAATATTTTTATTTCTTATTTATATTCATGAAATTATCGTTAAGTAAAGCAGCCTTTGAAACAACTGACTAGGATTAAAATTCTTTATTTCATATTTTTAAATTAGAAGTTTTGTCTATGATAAATGAGCAAGAATTTTTCATATTTATGTTAATTTTTACTGGTCATTTAATGTATTTTATTATAATATTCGCTGAAAGAAGAGGTGAAGAATAAAATGAAAATTTATTCTGCTACAAGCAAGGTCGCAAACCCTTCCTTAGGCCAAGGATTCGGTGTGTGACGTGGAAAAAGGTACATTTTGTTAAAAATGGTTGTCATTTTTCAGTAAGTGTGTATGTTTTTTTTTATCGTTCGTACTTATCGATTTGTGATAAGTTTCGATGGGCGTTCGGTCATACAAGAATTTGACATTGAATTGAGTGGGCCGTTGTTGCAAAGGCCAAATCGGCTACGAATCATTCAGCATTATCGACGAGTCGAGTCGGTCTCTAACTGTTTAAGAATGGTGTCTGAATGTAAAGCGACACGCTAGATTACTTACAATTAATTCTGCAGTTGAAGAATTCAACGCGATCTTGGCCGTGATTTGACGTGCAACATTCAATGAATTCAACTAGCTTATATTTAATTAATGTCATGCTCTCTGGCAGTAAAGTTCTGCCAGCCATAGACGCCGGCCAGATGTGCCATGAGAGGCGGTTGTGAATTTAGCAACCGTTTGTATGATATAAAAATGGTGGAGTTGGGACAAACAATTTGATATCTGGCAATCGGGAGTGTTGTTTTGGAAAAAGTAGAATTCGCTTTTTGAAATATATGTATAATTATATATATACTAAATAAACGGTTTATAATATGTATTGAAAATTTACACCTGTTGGATTGTATCTGTGTGTTGACACATTAATTATTTCCACGTCAAATTTTATACGCGTTGGTTTATAACACTAAATTTGTTGCACTATTGAGATTTTCTGGCAAATATATTACATTTGTTGTGTAGTGACAAAATTCATTTCGCTCTTTTGAATATAACGTAATATGTAGTAAAGTGGAATTGATAGTATCACTGAAAATTGATTAGTATGTCAGTCTTGGTGGATTATTTTCCATTATTTGGTAGCCAAATGATTTTCAACGGTGTATTATCAAAATATTGTAGCAGGCTGATTTTTTTTACCGGGTATATAAATTTCTTTAATAAGCTACCAAGATATTCATTTTTAATTGGGACGTAACACTTTTTGAGACTAAATAATGTCCGCCCGTGCTACCGAGATTAAAAAAACCAATTTTTCAAGCATTTAATTTGCCCTAAAGCACACTCGTCGCCGGACAGGGGTTGAAGTTATTTATATGAAACGTTACGATGCTGGAAAATTTTGGATTGTGTGTTAATTTATTGCGAGACGAGCTGTGCAAAAAAAGTGTAAGCAATTACTGCGTAATGATAATATATTTCCTCCGAGGAAAAGTTTGCATGATCTGTTGTGACATAATTACCAACTGAAAAATATGCAAAGCTTTTTTGTGTTTACAGTATGAATTTTGAGATGAATATTCGGTTGTTCGTTATAATTTTAAAGTTCAAATGCAAATTGAAACACATTTGCCATATGTCGCCTGAAATGTAATAACAGACAAGAATGGTATTTTTTGTACATCGTCAGAAAGATAAAGTCGGATTTAGAAATAAATGGTTATATATAGGTAGGTTACTTTTTATATATAGTCAAAAAATTGATGTGGGATGTTATATTTTTGTGAGTGAAAATGAAGCGTTGAAATATGGAATGAAGAGCAGTCGGATTCAAAACGCTGCGAGGGTCGAATGCGGCTTACGTAGAGTCAACCTTGTGTATCTTCAAAGAGGAAAAATAGGTCAAGTCTGAACGTAATAGACTCGTAACTTATATCATCCCTTGTTGTGCCTGGAAAGCTTTTTTGACTGTACGCCCGTCCCTTGAACTCTACGCTCTTCGATTATTTGAGATTAGCCTAGATCTCCCCTGAGAAGCCCTTGTGTAATGAACGACGTCTTCATAGCTTACACAATCAAGAACTTTACGCGTATTACCAGTTTAGGGCTTTAAATAATGCAACCGGAGTCGTATGCTGTTATTTTAACACATCAAATCACAATTGTTATATTTGTTTAGATCTATTTGAATTGTACTGTACTTGTTGTCTTTATTCTGCATTTTTTTAAATAAAGCTCGTGATGAGCAAAACCGTTTCTTGTCTTTTTTTGTAGTATGGAATTGATGCAAAATTGTTTTTTTTAAATGTCTTTCCACAAAGAATTGACAGCGAACAACTTAAAAGTAATTATTTGAATTGCATTACGGTCTCGTAAACTTTTCATTCCGTGTTACGTTGTGCAAGTAGTGCAACTTTTATTTTGCTATAATATAACCATGAAGTCAATTAAAATTAAAATATCGCATTGACTATAGCAATGAAATGTTACGTTCATGCACCAACTTTCACATGCACGTTCATGGTTTTTTTTATTTAAATTATTATTTTATTTCGACATGCCATCTACTACGCCTTGAAAAAAACATATATATTTTTACAGTAGTTGCAATGGATATACATACATTCAAAGTTAAGCTTGTTACAAAATGGTTTCATAGTGTAAGTATTACTAAGATATAAAATATAATAAGATGTCACAAAGGAAGTTTTTATGATAATTTTGTGTAATTATGATATCTTCCACAAATAATCTCGTAGCTTTATCTGATAATTACACTGCATTCCCAGAGCGTACTTTGTAACTCAATACGCATAATTCAAGTCATTGTTTGGTTGTAATTATTTGATATTTTTGAAATATTTTATCCCAAATAATCGCTCGAACGTGTTAAGTTAGAACGCGTCGCGAATAACCATTTCGAGTTGTGATTTTTGAGCCTTCATTGGAAGTTCCAAGTGGCGCCCGCACGCTTCATTTGCGGCGGGCAGGCAAGCGCCAATGGGGCCAATGTCGCTGCGTTTCCGCTGGCTGGGTACCGGATCGGCGTCAACCGTCGTCCTCTTTCCGACGCCCGCTCGCTGAAAACTCTCCCGGCCTGTCGCGGGACGAAGGTCGGGCGCCTCGTGCTCGCAGATTGTGGCAAAGCAGTGGTTTACAACTTCATCTAACCCTTGTTTTTGTAGAAGTTTTGCAGCGCGGGGTCCTTTGTCAAAATAGTTTTTGGAGGTTGATTGATGCTCATTATTAAACCCGCGACCCGACATGGCTTGTCGTCGGCTCCTTGCGATAACTACAAAACTAAACAGTGTCAAACGGTGATTAATTCAACAAAATTTTATGAATATCAAAATAAGACGCTATTATATTTCGTAGGGAGGCTTCGTTGTTGGTTTGAAACACTTCAATAGGCAATTATAATTTGCAAAAATATGTCATATATCATTGTTGAGTCGGTCACACGTGAACTAGTTTGTTGGTATTTATTTTTTACTGTCTAAACTCTCTTAAAAATATTTGAAAGAATGTTTTGTAATGCCGTTTTCATTATTTATAAGTTATTAAGAATTGATTATAAACAAGAAATTTATTAAGAATTCGTACCACAGATCTACATCTCATATACAAGTATACCTTTAATAATCTTGTAGATTATCTGTTTGCAGTTTGTTTATATATATATATTTGTACATACTTTGAGTATACATACTTGACATTTTTCCCCATTAAAATAGTATAAATTTTATCGCGACAGTTGATGCAAATATAAGGTTTTTTCGTGCTGTAATATTATTACAAAAAAGATCCTACAAGGCGTTTTTTTAAATTTGTTCTATAAATAAATATTTTTAATCTCTTTTTCCTAACGAAATCAAGTTCTCATTAGAGTAGCGTTGCAAAGCGCTGGGAGAACGTTTGGCTTGTCCCATCTCGGAAATGAAATCGACAAACTGTCAATAGAGTGATTTGCATTGTTGTCAAGTTGCGGTCGTGCCAATGAATGCATTTGAACATATGTATGTTTATCTAAACACATTCTTCTCATTTCAAATGTACCGCGTATATTCATTATTGTGTCCATCGATTAGTTATTTCAATTACGTGTTTATTTCTACAATACTGAGAACTTTAATATTTTAGCCTGGGCTCTGTATGCATTAACCAAATTAATTATGTGTGTACGTTTAAAGATTTCAACCAATTATCGACATTATATTAATGTTTTCATTCAGATAATTAACTGAAAATACCAGTCTTTGTTTAGTCTTCGATCGATTATGTTTGAAGCGCGTATACTTGACGAGGGTAAGTCGTTTGAATTGTGTTTTCTATAGTGTAATAGCTTCTCAATAGATACTGAATATGATTTGCAATCTACATAACATATAAGCAATATACGTATTCATAAACGTTTTACATGTTTATGAATAAGTCTTAACTCGTGACTTAAAATTCTGATAAATATTTTTTATAATATGTTATCACTGTATTCATTGTCACCACAGTAAATATGTAATTGATATGTTCAATTGTTTTAACTGTCAATTTGTCGAAATTTATAAAAATATTTTCGAACATAAATACTACTCTTGTTTTACTAGACGTGATATCTTTGGCAAGTGTCCGCATATTTTTTTTTATATTTATTAATTGATTCTAATAATATGATTCAACGAACTGGACAATTATCGTTGTTTTTTGATATCAACTTTTCATATAACCTAAAGATTTTCGCTAAGAAACGTTACACAATATATTAGTTTATATTGTTGGTTTCTATGGCAAAAAAATTTCTACGTGTCGGATTTAAGCTGCTTCAATATGTTTAAATCTGTGTAGTGAGTGAACCGTATCATTAAATGCCTAATCTAACATATTATTTCACGTGAAAACTGTATCCGGGATCTGTGAAATTTATTACGCCCATTTAGAGATTACATCTAAATTTTACGCCTTTAAAAGGTTATGCCATGGACATTCTTCGTATGGGCGTTTACCGAATTGTGTCGCGCCGCTTGGAGGGTAAATTCCACTTTACATTCAACCAAAATCCACCTCTAGAAATGCCTCCTAAATTATCCATCATTAAGCATTACGTACGATAACAATGACGATAATATAAATATTTTGATTGCATTATAAAACTGGCTTCTATATTGTGCATTTTTCCCCCATGCGTAAATCGTTAATTTCTAACCGACCTGTAACAGCATAATTTTTTAAATAATATATTAACTGTATATAGCAGCAATATACATCTTTCTACCTTATTTTTACGAGAATAAAGTCGGTTTGACTTTAATTCATTTATTAGTTCGCGTTTTTAATCGATCATCGTATGTTATAATAACAAACTATGTTTAAAATCTTAATTGCATATATTAAGAATAAACTAAAAATTGATTCCGATCGTTATGTTATAAAATATAAAATAGAAGTAGGGGTTTTTCTTTACGACGTTACGCAGACAGGGGTAAGATACAAATTTTGAATACAAAACAAGTGGAATAAAAAATACATCAAATTCAATTTTATATTAAAAAATCCGAATGTTTCGAAAATATGTAAATTATAAGTACAAGATAATATGACGTGAGTAAATCGAACCAGTTGACGCAAAAATGACAATCTTTTAGAAATCTAGAAGTCAAATCTATAATTTAACTGTAAATTATGTTGTACAATTTAGTAATAAAAAGTCGACAAAGGTAAGTTATTCATTCAATCGTATTTAACCATGGACACCTCAATCATATCCATATCCTTTTCAGTTAAATACCCACCACTACTAGACGTGTGATAAACGATCATATGTACCAAACAAATACCTCACGAATGTGATAGTCTAGGTCGAGTCTACATATAAATGAAAGCTAGCCACTTTGAATATTTGACTAAAAGAAGCTGTTTTATACACGCGAACAAGAACTTTATTATTATAAGTGGAGCATTTCTGAGAAACACTAACCACCAAACTCTCCAATGTTGTTTTGCAGCGACTAAATAATGTGTCTTGTATTCCTCATTCACTATCGTTCATTCTATTTGAATTGTTATTCAAACTTATGACGTATGAAAAATAATGATTTCTTTTTTAAAATTATCAACCCAAATGTATTTTTATATCTTATTGTGGAATTATACAGTATTTCTACGTCGTTTATAGGAAATAATTTCATATCTGTAAAATCAATACACTTTCGTTTGAAATATAATTTACATTTTTGGGCGCTATTTCACAGCTCGCCTTTTAGCTCTATTTAAATTCATGTATTCCCTCGTGTACCTTTCCCGATTCGGTATGTAAGCGAAAAATTCTTCTGCCTTCGACGTGTATTTTTTAGTCGGATTTTTGCATTTAAAATTTAAACTCTATTCGCGTTTCGTAATTAGGGAGGGTCGGCTTAACGTTCTCCTCTACTCTATGCTCAGATTTATTTTCATAATGATAATAGTCTCATCTAGCCGTACTTTAATTCTTGTTGAAATCATTTGAAGTTTCCCTTTTCATCGTGAGCTTTATTTAATAGAAGCACAAAAATGTAAATATGTAGCTTTGAGATTATTTGTTCTACTTAAAATAGAGACTACAGCAAAGCGTTCTATTTTTTTTATCAAAAATATAACTATATATTCGGCTTGTATATCGACTGTGGAAAGGAAAAAGGACTTAACCCACAATTTCTTCAAAACAGGTTTTTTTCGATAATCACAATGTATCAAACTTGATACACGTTCTATCAAAAGGATGCAAGCTGCAAATGCCGTTTTGCTAATCACTTAATTTCGGAAGGACACGTGTTCAATCAGGAACAAGGGATAAAAATGTTACACCCAAATACGGACAGTCATAAGCTCTTTTTCCAAGAAATTTTAGAAATCAACAAAGCACAGCTGCAAAGTCTTCCGATTTTAAATGAAATATCAAACTTTCCCACATCTCCACTTCTATACCCTATATAATCATAAAATCATATAATCATAAAACCTTTGCCGACAAACAAATTATATAATTCTTGAAACTGCTCACTACTCAAATCTGTTGGCATTCCCATGAGCTCATCCTTTTCGCCAGCAATGGCTTTGGACTCAGTGATGCATTTATATCTTATATAAACACGAAACTTTCATTTGCTAAGCGTCAGTTCAAGTTCATCCGTGCACTAGAATGCCTGAAGATGCCGAAAGGCGAAACCCGGGTCGTTAGTGACAAAATCTGTGAGAATGTACATAGTTTGAACGATTCGAATTTAATATTGAAATTCCACCAAGCACCTTCAGTCGAAATCTTAAATTAAAAACTTTCTGTTCAAATAAAAAATGAATAAGTCTATAACCAGTTATAAACATATTATATATCTGCTCGTCTTTACTAAAGCTAGGTATGTACAATTTATATAAACTACAATATTTTAAAGTGAAAAATAAAATATTCACATTTAATTTATTCTTCGGTTGTCTAGCTTGGCTTATGGTATAGTATACATGGCTTTCGTGCACTCGTTCAGAAGCAATCTATCAGATAATCATTAATATATTTATAGATTTGATTTAACTCCTATCCGATCATAAATTCATAGAATGAGAGAAAAACTAATCAATTATTGATCGTTTCCCTATCCTATTTTTTCAGTGTATCGTGTGCCATAGATTAAAAAATGGAGCCAGAATATAGTCGCCAAGCTAACTTAAAAACTTGCATGAACGTCACAGTCCATTTCGACGGTATAATTATCATTTCATTTAGTTGTGTAAAATTATTTATATATACTGCCTAATTACCGCGATAATCGACGTTAATTATACACGTGCTTTTATTAAATACGAAACGTGATTAAACTTTTTTTTTAACTAGTCACTTCAGTCTTTTTGCCAGTATCTAAGTAAATTACAAAATATTTTTTGTCCTTAAAATTCTTGATCACATTTACTCTACGCCGGTCTTGTCGGAGGTAAACGATTTATGGACAAGTAGCCGTAAGGTGTACGCTTTCTTTACCTTATATTATATAATACATTATGGAAAGTATCCCATTTTTAAAAGAGCCGCAGGCTCCGTGACGTCCCGCAAGATTATCCGAATTCACTATATTTTTAGATTTTAAAAGAATTTCTTAAGCTTATAATAAGCTTCCACTGAAAACTTATTTTATTTAAAGCGGAGCGATTTTTTAAAGATTTAAGATTGTAATTATTTTCACGAGTTAATTTTTTCTAATATTTATTCAACGTAGTTTTTCATATCATCAGTTTATAACGCTTTTGATTGAACAAAACTTTCGTATTATACGAACTTTGATTTAACGTACCTAGATTTTGTGTTCCAATTTTTATAAACATGGAGAATCGTCCATTAGAGCTATGGTATCTTATTTTCTAAAAGATAATAAAATACGAATTATACAGCTATTTTATAAATATATATATTTCGCAAACCGATCCTACGAGATAACTAACCATATACCGTTAAATCTTTCTTGATTATGATTTACTATATCCGCAATATACGTATATTATATTACTTTGTAATTTATTCTGTGGGTGGGTTCAAATTAAGTGTAGTATTTTAATGTTTACATTTTTTAATAAAGGCTTAGTTGAGACATAATTTCCATCGTAATTAATGTGATTACTTTCTTAAATTAATGTCGTTTTAACTGGCACCCCTAATTACCACTGTAACGCGTTTTTTTTTTATTATGTGACCACCATTACCCAAACAACGCTACCCTGTGCTACAGTAATATATTTTAATCGTTCTTCCTTTTTTACAATTATTTATTCTACGTACACGCTTAAAAAGTACTGGTGTATTAAAGCTATTGTTTTTATAAAATCGAGTTATTACGAATCATATTTCAAAACCATGAAAACCTTCAACCATAGATTCAAATTATTTCGACACTTTTCTACTATAAACTCTTTTTATTCAATAAATATAATCCTTATTAAAAATAATGTTTCTCTCATAATACTCGCTGTTCACTAAGCGTTGCTTACAAATAAACAAAGTGATATAAGCTCATATTTAACTTAAACAATGTATACGTGAGTTTACTAATTAATAGTAAGTATATTTAATTTTATATAATATAGCGTCATTTATTTATACTCGTGTTTCAAATTCTTTTGATGATTCCGTTACCAATTGATAATGCTGGTGATAGGAGAAATCGGTCCTGATCGTTAAGATTCTCCATGAGTGCTCGTTATGCGCAGGTTATTGGCACCGAAGAAATACCCCTTGCAGCGAATCCGGTGGACATATATTTTTACTTCTCCGTCATCTTCAAGGATTTTTGTTTTTTTTTTTTCAAATTTGTAACTGCGAGGACTCGGATAATGAGGACGTCCTGTAATGCCTATCCACCACTAATTGGTAATGAACACCATACATGTAAAATGATAATAGTATGCGCTATTGTGCAGTGCTCGTTTTTTGTGACTGTTTAAATTCATTCGTTGCTTATCATTGAAGTCGAGTTTTTATACTGGCCGCAAAACATACCCCTGATAATAAATACGCAGACGCTCGCTCACCTTTGTGGGTAAACAAATTACGCGGCGACTCTGCCTTTAAACTCGCGGGATGTAAAATTTAATAACTCGCTGTAGTATAAAAACAATTTCAGAAAATTAATTAAAAACTGGATTTAATCCAATCCCACCTCGCGTAAATTAAAACGATTACAAACACTTACGGTCGTATAGTTTCTCTTAAAAAATATAATAAATCATAGGTACAACTGAACATAAAACAATCAATATAATTCACTTCATATCAACCATCGAAAGGTGAAGTGAGCTATGTAGTAAATGGTAAAACTTTTGTATTAGACTTTTAGGTGCAATCACGTATTTACTTGGTGTTTTGGTATATTGCATATATTTATTTCAGGGAGATAACACTACTGCAGTGTATATTTACTGATCTCACTTCACCTCTTGGAGACTCATGATGTAGTTTATAGATATTCCGGTTATATTATATAACTATGAATTAAATCCTGTGCTGTACGAAGAAAATGTCCATTGAATCAATACGTAAAAGAGAGTTTATATTTGTAGACACAAATATTATATCACACGTCGTTATGCATAAAAAGTCTAAGTTTGTGGAGTAACGAGCTTTAACCGCAAACGTGCGCCAATTGACTCAGTTTAAATCAAGAAAACTGCAGAAAATAATTGTAACATTTTCTTTTTTCTAAATGTGTAGGTAGGTTACTAAAAAAACTAAGCAACAAGTAGTCGCGTCGCAATGGTTTTCGGCTTTGGTATTTCCATATAATATGCACAATTATAACAGAGGGTGTAAAAAGGCATCATTTACTTATTTTCCACTTAAAAAACATGATTACCGTAATGCTCTATCTGAGTATGTTTACTGAAGTATTTGTCTCGCAATACCGCACGATAAGTCGATGTGAAAGCTTTTTGTTTGTACCCCCGTATTTTACTTACGTTTTCTAAAATATTTTCCATTTTTTATATCATCCGCTTCAACTGCATCTCTGTGTATTGTTTTACTCGCAGATATAAAACAATATTCGGTATTTCAGTGGCGTTTATTAACAACCTAAAAACGAGAAATTTGATTGGACATATATGTAGTGTCTTTCGTAATATTATGAAAACATATATTTGGCGTTTCAAAAGATTTTATGTTTGATATTTTAAATAGTTTTCGGCCACAATACATTGGCAGTCTATATCACTTATAGTATGTGCCGGTAAAATCCGAGATCTTTTTTTCCGCCTTAGATGTCCGATACGAACTAAAAACACTATAATAGCACACATCATGAATACAAGTAAATTATTAGACGGTTTTAAAATTTCACTTATGTTCTTAATATCAATCAATCTATAATACTGTGAATGAAATGATAACTAAAATCAATCCCACTAAACTATATATTATTGTCGTTTTTAATTTATTTTATACGTTACTTCAAACCTAATTTGTAAAGTAAACAATGTTTAAAAATAAAATCGAATTATCTCGTTGTGTATCTATTGTTGTTATAATTGAAAAATATTAAGGTTTTACAACCTGAAGTATTCTCCATTTTGTTTTTGTTTTTTTGATGATTAACTTGCAATTGGTTCTATAAAACTTTCCAAAGAAATCCAATTTGTGACTTTGTGAAGAAATAATTTTCCTCTTGTAAACAAACATCTAATAAATATTTCTAAGCTTTCTAGGCATTTTTTTTCGAGTAGTCACTTCTGTGAAAGTATTCGTGCTTCATCAGGAGGCTAGATTATGATTGCTCAAGTCTTTGAGTTATGATGAAAATTTTGGTTTTAGTAATTAAACCGACCTTCGGTAACATTTGAACCTTTCTTGTGTATTGCTAATTGCACGCCACTGCCGGTTTTGGAGGGTTAAGCTTGGTAAACTCAGCATAATAGCGGCGCTGCCAGTTCCATGCGGGGATTTATTTTATTTTTTTCTGCGAAAAGTTGTAATATTCTGCGGCTTCTTTTTCACAAAGTGCGCGAAATGTTTCCCGACAAAAAGTCTTCCAAAGGATATTCAAGTTTTCTATGCAAGGCTGGCTATATCGGAAAAGTTCGCCTGTAAAAATGCCATTCGCTGACTTGGCGCTTTTTAGTTACCTACACATTAAGCGATAAGAAAATGTTACATTTTTTTCCTGCAGTTTTCTTGATTTAAACTGAGTCAATTAGTGCACGTTTGCGGTTAAAGCTCGTTACTCCACCAACTTAAACAAACAACTATGCATAAACGACGTGTGATATAATATTTTTATCTAAACATTTAAACTCTCTTTTACGCATTGATTCAATGGAAATTTACAATTCGTACGACTCAGGATTTATTTCATAGCTATTTGATAGCCAGAATATCTATCAACTACATCATATGAGTCTCCAAGAGGTGAAGTGAGCCAAAAGTTATTCTACAAAAAAAAAACAGTTTTATGCGATATAATATTATACATGTCTTAACGTATCATAAAAGTGAAGTTAGATCAGTAAATACACACTGCAATAGCGTTATCTCGCTAAAATAAAAATATGCAATCCACCGTAACACCAAATAAACACGTGATTGTACTTAAAAAAGAAATAGAAAAGTTTTAACATTTTATTACTTGGCCCTCTTTACCTCTCTAGGGCTTATGTAATTCTTGAAGAACTAAATATTTTTGTAATTTTACCTTGTTATTGTATTGCTTTCCTAATCGACCAAATCGTTTTTTTTTATTATTAATTTACAAAATAATTAGATAAATATATCAAATTTGAATCGTTCAAACTATGTACATTCTCACAGATTTTGTCACTAACGACCCGGGTTTCGCCTTTCGGCATCTTCAGGCATTCAAGTGCACGGATGAACTTGAACTGACCCTTAGCAAATGAAAGTTTCGTGTTTATATAAGATATAAATGCATCACTGAGTCCAAAGCCATTGCTGGCGAAAAGGATGAGCCCATGGGAATGTCAACAGATTTGAGTAGTGAGCAGTTTCAAGAATTATATAATTTGTTTGTCGGCAAAGGTTTTATGATTATATGATTTTATGATTATATAGGGCAGTGCTCCGAAACCGGTGTGCCGTGGCACACTGGTATGCCGTGAGCCGGATACAGGTGTGCCGCGGTCAAATACATAATGAAAAATTATTTTAATTGAATTATTATTAAAACCTCTGTGTTCATTAAAACAAACACAGGTATCACGTTAATTAGTTATTATTTTATAACAATTATTAAGATTGCATAAAAGTAAATATATTATAGTTTTATGTATGTATACTTTTCAAATTAAAAACGAAAAATTGTGTATCAATTTAATACCTATATGTTTATGCTTTTGGTGTGCCGCGGAATTCTAGGAAGAATTTTGGTGTGTCGTAGGTGAGAAAAGGTTGCGGAGCACTGATATAGGGTATAGAAGTGGAGATGTGGGAAAGTTTGATATTTCATTTAAAATCGGAAGACTTTGCAGCTGTGCTTTGTTGATTTCTAAAATTTCTTGGAAAAAGAGCTTATGACTGTCCGTATTTGGGTGTAACATTTTTATCCCTTGTTCCTGATTGAACACGTGTCTTTTTTCATTTGCTAAGCGTCAGTTCAAGTTCATCCGTGCACTTGAATGCCTGAAGATGCCGAAAGGCGAAACCCGGGTCGTTAGTGACAAAATCTGTGAGAATGTACATAGTTTGAACGATTCAAATTTAATATTGAAATTCCACCAAGCACCTTCAGTCGAAATCTTAAATTATAAATATATCACTTTCAGGGTGTTTGTTCACTGTCAATACTTGGTGGAAAAGCATTATATTAAGAAAACACAATATTTCTTTGTACTTATTTCCACTTTTATTTACCAAGATCAGGACCGGTTTCGCTCATAGCGACCATCGTTAACTGAAATAAGTACACCCGAGGCCAAATATTATTTTATAAAATATTTGAATGCAACTGGAGAAAAAAATATTTTCTACTTATTTATACTCCGTTGTAAGTCCAAATAGTCGCATGTCGAGAACTAGCTGTGTGTCAATATGTGTATCTCGTTGACGCTGGTCTGGTTAGGGTTGAAAAAGATTAAATAACACTGCTCTAGGTTATCTCCCATTATTGGTGTTTTATAAAATACCTCATATTTTCGTATCGGAGGTGTGTTTCAAATACGGTCGGGGTGAGCATACATTTTACGTGAAAAATATGTCTGTATTCGCTGATTAGTCTCAATTATTATATTGTGTTTTATCTGTGGACATGTAACGCCACAGCTCACAACATTGTCGAGATTAATTGGCCGGGGTCCGCGCAATAATTTGACATTCTCGAAGATTGAGTATGTCTAAAAGCGTCCAAATATTACTGCCATCCATCAATGTATGGCGAAGTTATATAATATATAACTTTATCATGTTACTTTGTTATATAATTATATTGCGTATATGGTTACACACAAGGACCACTTGCGTACATAATATCACTGCCCGGAAAAGCTAGATGGCATATTGAAAAATATAATAGCAATACCGACAAAATATTATATGACTTTCAATAATGAATCATGTCAATCACGTATATCTAATTAATAAAGACAGAATATTCCTTTGTACTTCATTTCATTTTATTAATTAGGTCAAAACCGGTTTCGCTCATTGCGAGCATTGTCAACTGATAAGAAAAATATATAAACAGTGCTATTTATACAAATTTAAATTGAAATAAAAGGTGTAAGCAACTATTAACAATGAAAAGGATTTACAAATTACATTATAATTACACAAATTTAAATGCTTAACACCTATAACATACAATTTAAAAAAATCATCAAAGACTAATAATTATAAGTGGCAAATGATGGCAATTATAAGCCCAATTAAAATTTGGGAAATTTTTAACAAAGTGAAATTACATTACTAAAGTAGATAACTTAATGACGATTTTGTGTTTTTCCCGCTTCCAAGTAATAAGTCTGTGTACTTCAACAAAATCAACAGCAATGAAGATTCTGAAAAAGACATTCTTCTGTGTTGTCCACGGTTGCGATTTTATCATTTTATAAAGGAATTCTTAATGATTTTTTTTATAGCATACGTAACTCTATTTTCAAATGCTAACAGTCATGATATCATTAAAAAAGGTGGTCCTTTTGTAATACTCGTTATGTAGCTATTAAGTCAAGTTGATAGTTATTAAATTAATCATGTGCAGAAGGATTTAGCAAGACTAATGGCTCCCAACTAGTGAAGAATCATTTAATATCTAGATCGGTGGGGAACCTGCGGCCTTTAGACTTGTGCTATTTTTTTTACATTAGATAGATAAAGATTTTTTCCAATTGCGTTTTGACTATTTTACATTGTGAATCAAAAATATTTAGTTTATTGATGGGGGTGTCAACGTTTTCTTTACTGCAGCCTTATGTTAAATCAGATAAATGAATGTGACCTTTAGAAATGAAAAGGTTCCCCACCCTGCTATATTTTCTTGTTTTTTGTAAACGTATTATTTCATAAAATCACTTGATATGCACTTGGATTTTTTTTTAAATTTTCTGTGATTTTATAAAGTTTTTGATTGTTGAAATATGCTCCTGTAATAAGTTAGTAAAAAATCATCTCAATAAATTTATAATATTATGCAAATAAATAAGTACACATTAAAAAAGAGTTTAAACACTACTATATATATTATTTCGACTTTAAAACTATGGGTAGAAGAGGCAATATATTCTGAAGAATGTTGAAAGGTGGAATGGAGCGAAAAAGGTTGGGGGCCTCTGATATAGACACTTATTTTAGACGGCTTGAAATATATTATTGTATTAGTGTTTAAAGTTTGGTATACCCCAAATGTATTAACTGCGGCTATGTTCATTGTTGTTTTCATAGAGAAATATCCATTAGTTAGTTTTTGTGGTAGACCTGTCAAACACTTACGATGTCGTCGTCTACGCCATTGCTTCTCAATCTTTTTCGTTCCACGGCCCCTTAAATTTTAAAAAAATAATCCGCGGCCCTCCTCAATTGTCTCCGTAACTCGTTTTTTTGTCTCACCGACGAATTCGAAATCCTCCATTTGCTATACTTTTCCCCCGAAATCCAAATTTCTCAATCCCGCATTCCCGCGGCGGCCCCCAATATGGGAAGCATCGATTGACGGCGGCCCCCGCAAGAAATCCTACGGCCCACAAGTTGGGAAGCACTGGTCTACGCCCTACGGCACGAAGTAAGAAAACTAGAATTTTGTTCAAATTTTCAAAATTTTAATGTCTAAGAGGTGAATAACCACTTCCCGGTATCGTTTGCATTTAATAGATCGACTATTAATTTATATGATGATGACAACAGTGAAGAGTTTGGCGTGTAAAATGTGACAACCGTGAAAATAGACGCAATTGTGTTATTCGAACTGTCAAAAGCTGATACAAAACGGTGTTGCATATTTATTCACATAAGAATAGACCCGCAGTACCTCGAAAAAACATCGAAAAATGAAAATGGCTCCGGTATTGGTATATTTCGTTTATAAAAACCTATACGCCGAAACTTCAGTCATATTTTTACTGAAACACTATATCACTTTGTATTTGTTACACCTGACATTTATTATTTCTTTCTGTTTTAATTATACGGCTTATCAAATAGTATATATATCTTCAGAGATAATTTTTTGATAGATTATCTTGAGTGTTCTGATAAAATCTTTTCCGTAATTATTTAAGCATTCGTATTGTTGGTTGAAAATGGTTACCCGTCTTTTTCGTATGTTAAATATGAAATAGCTATACTATCACAGAAAGATAGTTACATTTTTGTTTTCCAATCAATAAATGCTTTCCCAGAAAAAGTTAAAACATGTAGTGAATTCATTTACCATTTTAGAACTTCAACATTGAAAAGGAAAGTTTACCTTAGTACTTGTATTTTAATCAAAAGGAAAGTAGTTTTCTGGCGAGGCTGTTTTCTTCCGTTTGAAACGGAGAAACTTTAGAATTATTTATGTTGTGTTTTCTCCTTCCGATACATCCATTTATTTAGTTACATATACCAAATCTGTATATGAACATTCGACCCTTGCTTGCGTCATTATTTTCTCTGTAAATGTTACTCGCCGAAGTGACCGAACCATCAAATAAATTGATCAATCATCTTTGAAATAAAAAAAGGAAACTCCAACGAAAGTATTTCTTTACGTTGCTATGTTTTTTTTTATTGAATCTAATAGATCGTTTTCCATCTGTCGGCGTTAACATGTGAGTGATGGGTAATCAATCTCTATGGAATAAAAATAAAACACAATGTATTGCTATATGACAAATATGATTTTTTTTAAATTCCGCGGGATAAGAAGGTTACACAGTATAAAGCAACAAAAAAAACTAAAATGCATTTATAATAGTGATATTACTACAATTTTATCCAGGCTGTGAAGTCAAACTGGATTAAATAAAGTGTTTCAATCAAAATATTCCTTTGTATTTTCTATTCATTTTGCCATAGGGTAAAACGATTCCCGAAGTACTGATCGATAACAATTTCATATTTGTTTTATAGAATGGTACGCGTTCCTTTTAAAATTTGTTTTATATCATATTGCCAAAAAGGGTTCATTTGTTTTTACTATTTTTTTTTACAAAAAATAAATTTGTTTTGTACTACTTTTCATGTGATAAAAAGTGAGCAAGTGAATTATAAAAAATAAAGGCAAACTTAATGAATAAATTGAAGACTTCATTGTGCACTACACGAATAAAAAAAGAATTCGTAGGCGTTTATCGCTACCCTCAACGAAATTTTTCTTCCCTGCGATTAAACCCGAACTACTGATTGTATTTTTTTATACATGCTTTTTATCTGCTTTAAATGGTTAGGGAAAGTGGTCTTGGTATAAAATGTTATTTATAATCATTTTTAAATATCTTGAAATAATGACAATGATACTATAGCTTAAAATATCGATAAATTGATTACTTATTTAATAACAGGCACTTCATACATAAAGAGTTATCGCAAACGAAATATTTATTGAAATTGTTTAAATAACGATTAGTAAATTTTCACCAATTTGAACAATTCAAATACAACATGCGTTGCTTCTCATCAATAATGTAATTTTCATTAACGTTGAAAAATTCTTCGAACCAAATTGTTGTTTTAGCCGGGAATTGTATTAAAAAATATTTGCAATATTTCAATGCAGCAAAATACCACCGAGTGAGTTTTTTTTGTTACTGTGTTACAATGGCGATGAATTTGTAAATTTTAGTCAAAGCATTTTCAATATATATTTTGATCCAAAGATATTTTTTTTGCAGTATTCGTTTCCCGAAACGTATTTGGCAATAGGTTTTTTGCTTTAATTATTTTTACTGCTGATTCTTTTCCAATAGGAACACTGGAATTTCTTCAATAAATAAATAAACCTCTATTACGAAACATGAAACGGATGGAGCGTTATTTATAAAAATAATATGTGATTACGAATGGTCGATATTACGCTGTCTCTCAATCGATTTTTACCTTCCTGCCAAAAATGATAACTTACCAACATTTAATTCATTTCGGCAGTATAAGTGTTTTATAAACAATAATACATCTGAAAATGAAGAACCGACACAAAATCTCATAATGCGTGTATCACGGCACGACTGATCAAACTGAATTATTCGTATATATTTATTTATTTAATATTAAAGTAAGTCGAGTTGTCAACGTCGCAGCTACGGTTACGGAGAACACGGGATCCAATCCCAGTACAGACAGTTTTATAAATTGATTTTTCAATCGATTTGTGAATTTTTGTTCGGAGACAAACATCCATATGTTTGTGATGTCTTGAATACCCGTCTCATCAATCGTATCCTATAAACAGGGCGTAGCGAGAGCGATTTTAGCTAACCACCTATCCTATCGGAACTTATACTTAGAAGCAAAAGGAGGTCGAGCAACTGAATAAGAAGCAGTTCTCGCAGAAACACTACTGTTGATATAAATTCAATTAGAAGTCCATATGCTACGATTGAGATTGAACATTGTAAAAAAAACCCTACTTTAATCATGAAAAATGAAATTTCGTTGCGAATCAGTACATTTATTTAAGTCACTTAATATTCAAATCTTACTTAATCCGACTTGACAGTGGCTTTCTTTATTGAAAATGTGGTTTTCATATTGCTATGAAATTTATTATAGAAAAACACTTGAAAATATGTACGTATCTTTCGCCACAAAACACTTTATATAAACAATGTTGTGAAATTTACCGCAAACAGTCAGTGCTAATAAAAGCAGGCACGTAGAAGATGTTTCTAATTAATTTCTGAAGTTTTTATTTTATCATTTTCAAGGTTTTTTAATCTACATGGTTATTTTGGAGAAAAGATTGCTAAAGTTTGATTGGGTTCAATGAAAGCTCGCGAAGAAAATTGTCTCGCTTACTTCCTGTTCCGAGTATTAAAAGTTGTTATTTTAATTTGTTTGCAGAGCCGAAAAAGGACAAGGGCGATGGGACGGGCGCGGGCGGCGACCACGGCGTGGGCGGCGGAGCGGGCAGCGGAGACAGCAGGGGCGAGCAGTCGATGGGCTCGCAGCGAGCTGACCGCCCTGCCACTCTTCAGGCGGGGAAACTCTCCCGCAGACTGATGTGCTACCACGCGGATCACAGTAAGTAAAACTATTAAAGAGTAAGATATCATCCATTCTCTTATTAAATATCCTGATTTACAACATTCACACTGTTGTTTTGTAAATATACAGGTACATAAAAAAATGATTTTTACGTAACATCCACCCTTAATGCGGAGCATAACCACAAGTAATCGGCAGAAAAACTTAAGCGGCAATTCATACATTTTACGGGAATGGTCAGGTTTTAATCATAACAGAAGGTTTTATTAACTTCCTCTCGTAATAAGTTCGCAAAAATAATTCCTTAGATGCCGTTAGTAATATTTGGTCAATTTTAAAGTTTATTAAACCTCCTGTAAAATTTATGAATTTTTGCTTAAGTTTTTCTGCCAGTTACGAGTAGATATACAGTATGTACTCTTTGTGAAGTTTATCTTAGAAGTTTCTCTGTATACATACATTATATTATTACATTCTTGAAGCAAGTTTGGATAGAATGATAAAAATATTATTACCAGGTTGAAATCTCTTGCTACACTATTAATACACGCTGCCAATAAGTATTGTCCATTTTCAATGCAGTGAAAGTGTATAAATAAAAAATTACCCAGAACATATAATAAACTCTCGTTTTATCTTTTTATATATAATATTAATCGTAACCGTATGCAATGACAATTTGTGTTTAATATATTTTCAGCGATGCGTGCTATCATATATACGTGAGAACAATTTATTTTGTCGTCTCAATACATTTCCTATATATATACAGTCTAAAGTAAAATTAATATGACAACATAGAATAGCTCATCAGATTGTTGGTCGATTTATCCTGCTTGCCTAAAATGTAGATACCAATTCTGTACTTAACACCTAATTTATAATATACGTGTATTAATATTAAATTTATCGGCAGTATACTAGAAATTCTATTCTGTATTTATGATATTATTTTATGATTATTATTTTGAATACGACAGCGTTGAATTTATAATCCTGGCTTGAACGTAAGCACTCAATTTTTATGTTTGGTTTTACTCCCTCTGATATGCTCGGTAATGTAACTTCGATATATGTTTGATGCGAGAACGTGATCTCCATTCGTGTAATGTCTAAGCGAAATACGTAAGAACCGTTTCATTAGCCGTAAATACGAAATGTCTGCAAGTAAATACCCTCTCAGCGTCTGGATAAATCATCACGGGGTTGTATTATTTGTGAAATTGCTACGGTTCTGCCCGACTAGACGTGCACACACTGCGAGCGTCAAAGTTAAAGCGTTAAGATTGGATTTCGCGAAGTACATAATATATCCAATTAATCTCTCACTTAATAATCCGTCAGTATATTCATTATAAATATCTCGAATGTTACCGAATGCCGTGGTTTTTTCATGTCTGTTTAAATAGAAACCGGTTCCACTCAGCCAGCGGGTGTTTCACGCAAATATCGATCAAGGGTATTCATTCTAATTTTCACAATTAAGAATAGGACAGTCACCTAATAATTTTGAGCTTTCGGAGCTTTAAAAGTTATTCAACCAGATTTGCCACCCAGCGGGATTAGCCGCACTTGAGCATTGCTTATCTTACCCTGATCCACGGTCTGTCACTGACTACTTTATCTAGTCACAGATGCCGCTTGGAATACAAATTATGGTGTCCCTGACAATTCGTATTCAAATATAAACAGTGTTGTCACAGTTCTACAATTATTTCCTTCTACCGGTTATCTCATCCACAGCAGCGCGAACTACCGAATGTGGTATAAGGATTGCTTTCTTTATACTTTTTGTATTTTTAATACTGGTTATATTAATTTAAAAAAGGTGTTTCAATTATTCTCTTTCTGGCATTGAGATGATAGTCCTCGAAAATATAAAATTCTGCTTAGAGTAATTAACGTATTTTTTACAAATGCATCATCGTCGAATCACTGAATAGCCTTCTTATTGAAGCTCTAACAGTATTTAAGTGGAGTGCTTATGTTTCAAGCATTTATCGATATCGTTCATAGATTTTTTGTATTATGTAATCATTATAAGTTCGCGAATGATCTTGTTGCGTGTATAATGGAGCAAAACGATATTTATTCTAAACGAAAAGTCTTATTTGAATAATGAGTATGTAGTGTAGCAATATTAAAAAGGAGTTGAGTGTTACTTCAAAGAGGCTATACAAAAGCCAAGTCACGTTGCGTGTCTTCTTGACGTCAGATTTGTTACGGGCAACCTGTCTACGTGTTATTTCGCATGCTGTATTATTTTCTGTCTATCACATGTCATAACTTTTAGGCAGTATTTTCTTTTCTTTTAATTGTTATTACCAAGACATAAGATAACATACTTTGTTTTATGGTTGGTGTTGTAACTATAACTGTCAAAATATAACCGCAAATATTTTGATTTTACTAATAGCACGGTGTATAGTCGAATTTTTTTTTTTTTTTAATTTTTATATACGAATAAGCACTAACCAACACTTGATAGATATCAAGTAATGATGTTTCAAAAGTTTCTTCATAGAACATTAATGTTGATTAATTAATGTATTCCGATTAATTAATTGCCGCCTGTGTGGTCGAGTGGGCAACGTCGTTGGCTACCGCTACGGAGGTCACGGGTTCGAATCCCAGTACGGACAGTTTTATAAATTGATTTTTCAATCGATTTGTGAATTTCTGTTCAAAGGCATGGATGTATGTGATGTTTTGAATTCCTCCCTCACACCCATCCTATTCTATGAACTGGGCGTATTAAGAGCGACTAGCTAACCACTAGTCCTGTCCTAGCCCTTTCCTTATATTCCTACTCTCCTTGGAAAAAGAGAGGTTGAGCAACTGAGTAATAAGCAGTTCTCGTAGAAACACTTCTGTTGAGATAAACTCCATTAGGAGTCCATATGCTCCACGTTGGGAGCGGACATGGTAAAAAATAATAATAATTGATTTGGCATTTACTTGGTAGAACTCCATTATAACAGGTTAAAAATATCAAAGTATTTTAATTCTACAGTTTAAAGTATGTATGTAAAGTACAAAGTATTTTAGTTCTGCAGAAAACTATAGTTCTGACGATGGCGAAAGCCGAAATAGCTATCAACGCATACAAAATATTAAAATCTGTAGAACTAAAATACTTTGATATTTTTAACCTGTTGTTAATGTTGATATATTTATGATAGAAAAATAAAATTTCGTACGTGACTTTTAGAGTGTAGTGAACCAAAATAAAATAGTGTGTATATGAAATCCCGCTAAACCTTATATTCAATATTTAGGTTTTAACGAACTGTGTAAATCGAGGAATATGTGTTTGTTAAACAGTATTTAATGCGACTTATTCAATCTTCTCGCCGTTGAATGTTGACTACCGTGCTATCTTGATTTCACTGACAAATTATGAATGATATATGATGTGATCTTCTAGAAATAGTTTACCGAGTGACATATCTCAACACATATTTACATCACTAAAAGAAAAAAAAAACTCCTTTACCTATGTGTATTTTCGCTTACTATTTTTAACTAAATTTAATACACAACCTAACCTGACTAAATATGACTTAACATCACGGGAAGGAAAAAACAAACATACGGATTGTAAATATGTATTCCATATTTTGACAAAAGTTTCTATGATATTAATTCAGGGTAAAGTAAATGGGATTCATCCAAAATTTTAATATTCATTTTGTTTCAGTTTCTTCCACCCACGATTTATTAATTATTATAAAACACTGAGAAACAATATACTTCGAATGAAAACAAAAAAGGAGTTATTGCTTAAATTTTTAACGCTTTGAAACTAGCACATTTTTATGTACGTAAGGGTTAAAAACGTCAAAAACTTCATATTTTCCGTCATCTTTCTAAACGAACCACATTTTTCTAAAAAATACGCAAAAAACCTTAAATTGTATTTATTACAAAGAACGTCATATTTTTTCTGTAATGCAAGGTGCGTGCGTGAATAATGTTATGTTCGTGTAAACTTTTCATTGAATGAACGTGCGGTCACATTGAAGTTGTGATTCATATTTTCGTTTGTATTTACGATTGTTTTTCCAAATAAAAAAAAAACAGAAATAGATTCCTCGAGCGAGAGTCACTAGTGTACATACTAATAATATCTTCAACACATAAATAATAACTCATAACACTAATAATACCGATTTGTGAGTGGGCGAAGTTTGTTTTATTTTAACTGGCGATAGATTTATTGCAGGAGATTTATTTCGATGATAAATTGCATTTTGTTTGTCTTACTCTTAGAAAACAAAGAGTTTCATAGGTATACAACGCACAGGTAGAATAAATCATTGCTTAATTGAACAAATTTAACTTTAGCTCTCATATTTTTCTATCACATTGTTATAATATTATCATTAGCGTGTTTATTTATGCAAACCTTATTATCCAACCGAATTCTGCATGCAAATTATTAACATATACATATTACTTTCAACATATTTTAAATACCAGTAATATTATATACTACATACTTAGAATTTTTAGTTTGATTGATTCAGTGGCTAGTTTTTGGTTAGCGAATACTAATTTTTGTTAGTATTTCAACCAGTGGGATAACAATGTAATCAAATTTAATTTACATCACGAATACCCGAGTCCCAGTATGTTTGTGATGTCTAAAAATTCCCTCCCACTTTTCCGATCCTTCAATAACTGGGCGTAACGAGAGCGATTAGTTACACACTGCGAGAAGATTTAGAGATGAAATTAATCGCTCAGTATATGGATACTTTCCTCTACCAAATGCTCCGTACTTTTATATCTGGTGTTATTTAATTGTTTGACTTAATCGACTGTCGATCAATGTGATTACTTTTTTGAATTTCAACAAAAGCTTTCGATGGTAAGTTATACTCTTTTAAAGACGTTTAAATTGTATCCATAGATTGCATATGATTATTAATTATATCGAGATTTTAAAATGTTGTTTTAAGTCTCTTAAAATTTGATTTTAAAATTAATGAATTAACGACTATTAGAAATTAGATTCTGCAATTGGTAATTGATTCTCAAATAGGTGGATTTTACTAAAACTATTAATTATGTTATATGAGATCGCTATTGGAGAAAGATAATGTGTCGGATACAGAAACCGTACATATTGTTGATATTATTTTCCATAATTAATTAATTGTTGAGATAGTTATTTTATAAAACAGGCTTTGGTGCTTTTCCTGTTCTTTATATAACCTTTCGTAAAGTTACGAAGGCATATACAAATATTTAAATTGATATTCCAATTGTTATGAAACTAAATGTGGCACGTGTAGAGAAGCCTTCTTCCTTTTAAATATATCATTATTATTCAGTTTAACCTTAAATATTATTGTACGGGTTTCCAACCTGGGGATCGCCAACTTTTTTTAGATTTTAACAATATAGCAAATCGAGGATTCAAAATTCCCCAGTGAGCTAAAAAAAAAAAGGAGCTTCGGAGACAATCCGGACAAAAAGTAAATCGAGGATTTCAAATTCCTGGGGGGGGGTCGCTAGTCACATGGCTTTTATAAAAAGGGGTCGCTACCCGAAAAGGTTGGGAACCTATGTATTACTGAATTAAATGAAAAAAAAACAAGGATTATTAATATAGTATTTAAAAATATTTTTGGTACGTATCTGCTATAGAGATTAATAATAAACATTTTATAATTGTAAACATTCCATTCATTTACAACAATATTAAAAAATTTACACGAAATTAGGTTCGAATACACTGCAAATTTGGTGTTTTTTTTATATCAAAATACTTTGCTTGAAAATGCAAAAACACCGGTATTGAAAATTGAACGAATAGAAACCGCGACATGTTTTAATAAAATTGTTCGCGATGAATTAAAATATTTTGTATCAATATTTCCAGGTTCCAGATTTGATAAGCTCTTCGATGATTTATTATTAGTTTAAGTAACTTTAAATTATTTATGAAAATCGATTATGATTACGATATATTTTATACTACGGTATTTCATATAAAATAAAGATATAGTAGATAGGCCGTATTCTGTTGCTCCATTTAAACTTAGTTTTGTACATCCAATATTGATATTTGCGATACCAGTATTGAATATTTTCGTCCGGTATTTCTGTCCCTACGGTTTAAACACGAAAAGCTCCTTATGCGTCGGATGCAAAAAAAATAATTGTTCTGTAATTACCGTATCACGTTATTTTGTATGAAAACATTTTGCTGAATTTTAATTACACGTATAATATGCCTCGCATTGTTCCCGCGTTTCATATTTATTTCCATTTTCACATGTGGTAATTTGAATAGTTGGAAATAGTTATAAAAAATAATAAAATAAAATTGATTGTATGAAATAAAAATTAATTCTTCAATAAAAATGATTCACCACATTTATATTTATTTATTTCACTTCATTGATTTTCTACTCCATAAGTGAGAACACCTTTTGACAAATTTGAAATTTTGAAATTTTACTATTTTTTTTGAGATAATTGTTACAGAGTAACGAGTGTTGTTGTTTTTAATAGAGTATCTTTATGAGGACTAGTGGTGATCGCTTAAAATTGACTGTAAGATAGCGTAAAAAAGGAAGATTATTAGTTAAACTAACATGAATATTTGTAATAATATTAGAAGAGGTTAACGATATCACAAAAAATCCAGATTCATATTAATTCATTGACTAAGGAGTAGTGTAAAAAAACATGTTAACACTTAGGAGTCCGGGCGAACATATGTGTGCATCTCACTTTCAGTGCGCAGGAGTCCGCGCGAACATATCTGTTCGTTTTGCCGAGTGTAAGTTTACACAAAAAAAAGGTACTTTGTGTGATAATTTTTTTTCTTCACATTTAACATTAAGGTTGCCAGTGATATTGAAATTGATAATGTCAAAGAAATATATTAACAGCTTAACGACCGTGGACGCGTATTTAAGTCTTTGAAATCCAACGGTTGCGAGCCGTGGACGCATATACGAGTCCTACGTCATACACTCTATTCTATTGAAAAATCACTTGGTCAGGATCGAGTTTGATTTCAAATGTTAACGAGAGATGGTAGCATACACATTGACGCAATATTTAACAACAAAAAAAATCAATATTATACTAAAATATTTCGTAAAAATACCCCTAAGATGGTAGACGTTTATTTTTTTCAGGTGTGATTTTTCATAGTATTATTTTACGTTTTGGTAAAAGTTTTATGTTTAAATCGTTTCTGGTTTGTTTCTCTGATTAGCGACGAAATACATACGTAATATTAGCAGGGTAACATGATGCCCAGATGCTCTTGTAGGGCCTCTTAGAGGTACGAACACACGTATCGTAGTATTTTTTTACAACGAATTGCCTTGTGATTTATTGCTAGGGCGGGCGGCGTTTCATGCTGCAGTTCTATGGAGCAAGTGTCATTAAGGCGGTCGAAAACAATTTTTGAAATTTGAATCGGGTGGTTGATAATATTGCGACCTATTCAAACTCAGTGGCAGAGGTTCTCAATTCTTAAATAATAGATATTTGTATTGAATATGTTATTATCCATAAAACGTACTTTTTTTTACGATTTTTCGATGATAACTTATAAATAATATAACCAAGAAGTTTTTAATATATATGAACATGAAAACAATATTAAAAAGTAGATTTTACATATTGAAAAAAAAACCTTATAGTAGATTTAAGTTTTTTTGACTACACCACATAAGTATGCAACCCACAGATATAGAACCATTGCTCAAGTGGCATTGATTTATGCGCCAAAGTATCTGGAAGCTATCAAATCAAATTTTGTGAAGATATCTCAATTGGTTTACAAATTATGGTGAATTTAGTAGAATGGCAGTTTTTTGCGAATTTTTCGCAAAATCGCCCGGCCGCCAGGTCAAATTCTATAGAAAACATACGGGCGGTAAGCTGTTAAAAATATTTTTTTTTTAATCGTAAATATAGAAGTAATTCCACAGTATCACCTAGTAAATAATATTTTTTGTACAACGTTTAACGTTTGTTGTAATATTATTTTCATGGAAAAATGCATCTTTTTTTGTTAGATCTTTTGCTTCGTTTACGTATATAAATATGGGTTAAATTTTCGGATAAGTTTATTTATTACTTCTTTGGCAGCTTCACAATTCTTTACAAAAAAATAAGTGTTTGTTCTATGGGATTTTTACGAAAGTGAAATTATTCATGACAATAATTATATAACACAGATCCATTGTCTCAGATTCATTTTACATCTGTATCCTTTTTTTCTTTTGTAGACATTTTGCAACTAATTCTTGTTGGAAAGTCAACCCTAAACTCAAAGAAATGAAATCATTATTTTACTTCGAACAAAGCACCGCTTTTACTCAATATATGTTTGGCTTGCCAATAGCAATAAATTATGTAATTCTTAATGCCCTTTTCGAGACGCTGTTGACAAGGAGCTATTTTTTCTGTAAAGTTTATGGCACTGCTGTGAAAAAAATGTGACCCTAATGCTTCATAATTATTACACATATGAATGGCCACAATTCATTAATAGCATATACCTGCACCATTCTAACAAAAGCAAACGATTCTCAAAGATTTAAAATATTTAAATAATGGAAATATAACAAGAATTATTAAAAAATATCTGAGAGTTGCGAATAAAACCTTACGATATAGAACAGATGTTTATTTTCGGTTTTACATTATCTCAAAAAAACTAAAATAGTTGTCGTTGCTGAGAAGGAGATGGGGGGGGGGGTTAGTAACCAGTAACTTTATTTTAAATTAGTGTATATTATTGCAACTCTTTATAGCCATTTCTTACTAAATAACTTTATTTTTAAGTTGTTAAGACTCTTTATATGAAACCCTCGGTTGAGAAACACTGATTTTATCATATTTTTATATGTATAAAACCATACGAACGCTTTTCTGAAAGAAAAAAAAATATACATCAATCGGTTAAATAGTTATCGCAATTTGAACGTGAGCGCAAAAAAAGTTCCATTTCCCCAAAATTCGGCCGGCTTCCGCGCATTTTTTAGTATGCAAATCTGCGGACCTATATGTGTTAATATCATACTAATAATCATACTCCACTGTAAATGCAACAAGGTAGTTTTTGAGGACTCTTCACTTTACTTTAATAACAATATTTCTGTTTTTTTTGCAGTCCCTGAAGGTGGTGCTGGAATGCCACCCCAACACCTACCGCCGCCCCCTTTGCAGCTGCCACCCCAGCTGGTGCTGTCGGAGCTCCCTGAGCCTCCGATTGCACTTTCGGAGATCGGCCCAATTCCTCCGCCTCCCATGTTCAGCTCGCCAAGTCCCACCACATTAGCTAGACAAAAGGCTTTGCCGGTAAGCGGAGGAATCGGAAACCTTCTCAATGCTGTACCTCACGATCTCTCTGGATACGATTACGATGGTGAGCAATATAAACCTATTATATCTATAAAATATTTTAAATTTATGTACTTACTTAAAAAGCGCTTGGTAGAATTGAAATGTTGTACTCTATTTTTGATTATATAATACATTTACACATTGATTTTCACTTTCAAAGTAAACGATAGCTATCAGTTTGATATTGAAACCTAAAAAGATTTTTTTATATTTTTCTTAAATTTTACTGATGCGTGTCATAAACTGAAATTTAAAAAAAAAATGTGGAAATTACTTCATATGCTGTAAGTTGTGTTTACTTATGACAGTTATATAAATTTTCACTAGCCAGACACAATATGTTATACAATTGCTAGTCTAATTTAAAAAAAAACACAGTTATCAATAATAGCTGTGGGTAATAATGAAAAAAAAACCATATACATAATGAAACAATTCTAAAATCATTTTATTCTCTTTTACTTGTTATGTAAAATTGTATTTTCTTCCTGCAGACCAAGACGAGGTCTTAGGAATGGTGGACGACATGGACTCGGAGCCTGAGGACATTCCGCAGCATCAGCAACACCTTGGCAGGCTTCGGCAGCCGGATCCCACTATCGATACCTCACGCGTGGAAGAAATCCCAACAAAAGAGCCCAAGTTTAATGCAGTGCCACTCAAGTCAGCTTTGAAGAAACGAGGGTCCGGTGGCGCCGGGAGCGGTGGATCAGGACCTGGCACACCAACGCAGGAAGGACGACCGTTAGCACAGCGGCAGGACCAGCTGCATGCCAGTTTCAAGTGTGTATTTTATTATTATTTATTAATTATGTTAATTTAAACATTTTTATATAATATTAACTCCCTCTATTTAAAAACAGTAAAAATCCTAAATGTTTGATTGCAGGTTACGATTAAAAATAAGTCCAGGTTATGTTCTTAATCATAAAATCCCAATATTAAGTCTATATTTCCTTCATAAGTTTCTCAAAACTATTGCGACAAATAAATTATTGATGTATGTTAGTGATCTTTAGAGATGCAACTTTTTCAATGTCGCACAATATATTTAATTTCTGTTTTATATCCTCACTAGTGAACGGGCAAAATATTTTGTCTATGAATTGTGTTTTATGATGCTTTTTCAATTTCAATATAGTCACATTAATTTACTTGTTTTTGTATTCTTTTACATCTTTTGTTTAGTATAACTGCTGTTTTCCAGGTCTTCAAATTATTATAAATCAATATTATATTAGATCAATTTTAAATCTCTTTAAAAACAATCACGTCTCCTTTGCATGATGTTTTTGTAACTAATGTTTTTTTATACATCAATTTCTCCTGTATTTCTGCCGCTTTTACCAGAAGGCCCCCACCAAGGCCGAGGATAAGAATCTGGTAAATTTCTATGTAAATGTTTATATGTAAATCACTATCATTGCTTTCTTTCATACAAAATCAAGGCAGAGCAAAAGTAAAAGTTCTTGGAAGGTTTCAGTGAGAATAAAATTGGTAGGCCACGTTTTATCAAATAACATAAAAGCGTCGTAAAATTCTATGTAAAACAAAAATAAATATTGTAAACTGAATTTAAAATTTTTAAACCATTTATAATATAAGCTATTTTGTGGTCCCTAAGATTCGGAGGCCTCATAATCTGCCACTGTTCATGCTGGAAGTGAAACACTATTTTTACCATCTCATAGATCGCTTTTATGTTGCATGCTTCAAATGAATATTTGCGCTCATATAAAATATTCAATGTCAAACAATAATTAACATCTTGTGGACTGGCTCTGTGCCAAAATTGCCTATGGTGTAATTGCTAACCTGTTGTACTTTCTCACGCCTTTGAAATCGAGTACCACTTCACTTCAAGGTTTTCTACTGCAATCTCCCAATGCACTTGACTTATCAATTAGCTCAACCTGAATTGTAAAGCATTTCCACTATGAGCACTATAACAAAAAAACTATTCAATAACACTGGTACATAGTACACAGCTTGGCACTTTGCCACAAATTGTCAAAGACTTTAAACCGGAATTGAGCCGTGGCATAAGCTTGATTTGAGGATCTGCATGTTTGTTATTTGTGTTCGTGCAGTTCCACAGCAATTTAAGCTCCGGCACATGGCGCGTACCATAATGTAAATATTTTGATAGATTTGTAGGCTTATTTATTCACAATATATATTTCAAACTGCATAATATTCTTGTATGAATTTGGTGCTGTGCATTAAACACAAATTAATTCTGTTTTCTTGAATGCTGGAATTCCAGACAATTAAAATAACTTCTGATCTATATTCAGTGGAAGATTAATTGAATTTATAGTCGAACATACCATTCCTAAATTTGTTTAATGACAGTTTATTAGTCGCCCGCTGTGGTCTAGTTGGTTAGAGCTTGCTCTACCGACCAAGTGGGTCTGGGCACGATAAGTTAAGGTCAATGTCAAATTTAGTTTTTTTAATACAAATTTGAGACCTTAGACGTGAGTGTTTGTGATGTCAATTTACCTCAAGTTGATCTCGAGTGACTTACAATAAATTCTCATTGAGTATTTCCCGTATGTGTTTTCAACTTAAAATTATTTGGTGAATTGGCATTAGCTGTAATCCTAAATATTTGAAAAAAAATCTATTATTAAATTTAAATTACTGTATGGTTCCAACATTATTAATAATATTATTTTTAGAGTATGTGTTCTATTTAACCCTTCCCTTACTATGCAAAAAAAGCACAAGCTCCTGAGCTGTGTAGTCGTTACACATCAGGCAAAAGGGAGTGAATCATGACAACTATATGTAGTACTGCTGTAGTAAGTAGTGTTATATAATTGTCATGATTCACTCCCGTTTGCCTGATGTGTAACAGATACACAGCTCAGGAGCTTGTGCTTTTTTTGCATAGTAAAAGAAGGGTTAAGCATGTAACTATTGTATCTGACATAGGAAGCATTTATATTTATTAATACAATAATCACTGGGCATAATTTGTCAAGCCCTGAATATGAATTTTCTGTAATAAACTTTTTGACATTTATTTGTTATGGATACCCTCCTATTGGTCCATTGTTTTATTTGTTGTATTGCCGGATTCATCTTCAGGTTCCTCAAGTATATTAAAGTTGTTGAATTAACGTTTTAAAAATTTGAAACTTACTATTATTGTAAATTTTCAGCAGTCGACCCGTGCGGTTAGCGTGCGCTTTAGAAAACAAGGAGAATGCTCGTCCTTATATCATCAGAGAAGATAATCAGAACAACATGGGATCGGACGGAGTACACTATCGTGACGATCACGGGAACGACAACGACCGCATCGCCGCTAAGATCGCTCGCAAAGAGAGCCTCAATATTAAACTGGCACTGAGGCCCGACAGACAGGAGCTCATTAATAGGTATGTTTTATCAATTTTTACATTTTTTATCGAGTGTTCATTTACATAGTAAATTTTGGCTTGACTTCTAGGTATACAAACAAAAGAAGCTTTGGAGAGGATAATTATAATGCTGGGACAATTTATTTAAAGCTTTTTTATTAGTTATAGCTATAGTTGTAGCCATTTTTTTCATCATTAAATCTTAACATATATTATGTCACATTACTGAGTTAGACTAATACTTTATCGAATAACTCAATTAAACCAAACACATATGAATACATAGTAATTTCATTTGAACTTTTACTATGTATAAATAGAGAAGAAACGATGAAAGCTTTGTGATAAAAATAAACTACTAAACATCGTGTTAAAATATTTGGCAACTCTTTCCTTTTACCAATTGCAGATTCAATTTACAGCGTGTGGTTTTGTTTGCACCGTGGCTCAAAATGGAATGGAATTTAGACAATTTGATGTAGGTAAAAAGCTCATGTACTTGAATGGACAAATTTTTTTTTTGTTCTTGAGTATGTTTTTATGTCGGTCTTTGTGAATGCCGATCCGGTGGGCGGCCGAGCCGTCCGCCGCACTCACTAGACTAATTTAGCAATCGGTCTGACTTGTATGTTTTGTTGTACGAGGGCTATTTGCGTGCAGGCCGATTCGCACTCACATTATCCACGCGTCGGTGTGTCACGGTGACTGTTTATTTTGATCGCGCTGATTCAGTTCTGAAAGCTGAGTGAGTGCATTAGTTGTTACCAGCTGATCGAGACAGTTGTGTCACTGTGGCATTCCGAACATTTGATTTTGACCTACATAACTGAAATAACGCTTCTGTGAGATTCGTTTTGTTTTTCTTTTATTCTGTTACCATTTCTATCTTATCTATACTCTCAACATTCCACGGTATCGATGCATCATCTGTTTGATTCTATCTTCGGATTGAAGTGTGACAAGTGTGTTTTGTGCTTATGTTTTGCCATAATTGACAGCTTTCCATAATTGTTATAGATTACTTTCGTCTATTCTCTTGTTTTTAATTTTTCTCGTCGCTCTTTCTTGCATTACACTGTTTCCTTCTTTCAATATACTATGTTTTTTTTTATAATAATTGATCTATTTTAATCTTCTTGTAAATTTTATTTTACACTTGGTTTTAAAGATTTTAGTTATTTATATCGCACAATTTTGTAACATTTCCAAACAATGGTTTAAAATACTTTAATATAATGTCCACATTTTTTGAATAATATATATATTTCAGTTAATATTGTCAAATTACTATTATTTTTATCACAATTTATACACAGAATATGTGTGGATTTTTTTGTTTATTAAATTATTCAATAATAAATAGTAAGATTTAATTAATTAATTCTTATTCAGTAAATATGATTTTTTCAAAAAGTTTGGATTCTTTACAAACGATAAGAATTTTGTCTTTTCAATTATTTAGTAATATTATGGTTCTTATCGGGCCTTGTCATGTTTCAGGAACATTTTGGTGCTGCAGAGCGATAACGAGCGGCAAGAGTCGTGGGAGGCGATCGGTGCTCGCCTCATCCGCCGGCTCTCCATGCGACCCACCCCTGAAGAACTCGTTGATAGAAATATTCTTAAAAGTTAGTATTATAAGTGAAATATACTGACTGTATTTACTTCCGTTATCTTTCAAGCTTCACTGTAATTTAAACAGTCACCTTCTTTGAATGAAGTTCTCCAAATAATGTAATTTAATATTTTATGTTAATTTTTCTTCCAAATGAATATTTTCTCAATCAAGCTCATATAATAACATACATATTTTATGTAGCAACTTCTTCAAACTATAAGTTTTTTTTACAAATAACACAAATTTTCTATTATATTCAAATTGTCTATTTTGTGTATGGCCCTCTGCGTTAAATTACTGTCATTTTAAATTAATCAGTTTATAAAAAGTGATGGATTGTATTTCCATAGATAGTGCTTAAAGAATAATTTTTCAGAATCATTACATTATTTATCAAATGATTGTGGATGACTTCCGCTATGTCAATGACTCAAATATTTATTTTATTACTTGCCTTATTCTAGCTCAAACACCTGCCGAGGAAAGAAAGCAACGAGAAGAAAAGAAGAGGTATTTGCTCCGCAAGTTAAGCTTCCGGCCGACTGTTGAAGAACTCAAAGAGAAGAAAATCATTAGATTCAATGATTATATAGAAGTGACTCAAGCTCACGACTATGACAGGTAAGAAAGCTTTCCTATAACTCGTCTACTTCAAGGGGTCTTATATTGACACTTTTTTTCCTTTAGGTCAAACTTGGTTAGAATTAAATTTTATTTTTATTCAAAACCATTTTTGATATATGTAAAAAATGGCTTATACTCGTAAATCGCAGCAAGAAATATGCTGTATAAGGAGGCATTGGATGTTGCAGTTATTGTATGTTTTGATTATTTTTTTGAATTTTAAATCGCTTAGTCAAATGTCTAAAGTAAATTAATTCATTATTGATTTTAATCAATTTTATAGAAGGTATTACTTCGAATTCGGGACTAGATCTTTTTTTGCTTTCATGTGTGGGCATGTGGCCCTCTACTGATGTCAATTCCAGGAATGGAATTGTCCTGAAATCAAATTTTACGCTAAATATTATATGGCTACCAATTTATTTACAAATATTAACTGAAAAAATTCTTCTGTTGATTTGCAATAAATAGATAATAAAAATAATTTGACTTTCAAAAATTATTGATAGGTGTGCAGTATCCATATCTAAAGATATAACAACAATTCAATAAAAAATATGAGAATGGCAATAGATAATAGATGACGAAATACCTCGCCTTACCGGTACGGCGATACTACTCAAAAAAATAATTTATCCGGTTAGGTTGGTTTAACTTTCTAAACGTTTTGTCCTATCTGTCCAAAGTCCCTTATTTTTACCTAACATACACACACTTTGGACAAAAACAACTAGGAAAAATCTTCTGCTAAAAAATGAGTCAGATATCTCATTACGTTTAAATACTTTGTTTTATTCTTGGTTTCTTTTTTCTATTCGTATGATGTTATCATTTTGATTATTGTTCCAGACGAGCTGATAAACCTTGGACAAGATTGACTCCCCGCGACAAGGCAGCAATTCGAAAGGAATTGAATGAATTTAAAAGCTCAGAAATGGCAGTACACGAAGAGAGTCGACACCTCACAAGGTTTAAATCACTAGATGTATTTTTTTTATCTTTCAATACTTAAGACAAATTGGGGCAATACATGAGTGCTTTCTCTATTCAACATTATTGGATGACTTTTAATGTGTAAATTATCGATTCTTGGTGGAAAGTCATCGCCCTCTGTGGACTAGTTAGTATCATCTTTGTCCAAGTTTGGGTTCATGTCCCAGTGAGATTGTCAATTTTCGATTTTTTCTATTTGAATTTGAGATCTAAGATATGGGTGTTTTTAATGTCACTTCTCTTTGAATTGATCTCGAGTGACTTAAAAAAATTTTGCCCGGTAAATCTCGTTTAATTTTCTGATTTATAAATATTTGGCGCACTGATATAATCTGTTCCATGTTTTTATGTAATGTTCAGGACAGGACTGGTTTCACTCAACCCTAAAATTTTTAACTGATTTATAGTAATAATTTGTATTATTTTTTAAAAAAATATTTTCAGTTTTACAGCTAGGAAAAGATTATTGCAAAATTTTTATCATATTGTAGAAATGGAAATGTACAGTAATTGGGTAATTAGCTTTTCTTCTAAATATATGTCACATCATATTGTAAAAAGAAAACATATTTATTGTTGATGTTTTTCTTTTGCAGATTTCATCGACCCTGACAGATGCGCGGGCAAAGGCAATTCGGCGGTCGAGAATCCATGTGTCGAGCGGGCGGATACAAGTGCTGCCGAGGCGCCTGACCTTTCGTCGGTCGGCCGTTCTCCGCCCGCACGACTCCCGCACAAAGCCAAAAGTCACCGACTCGCACCCACCATTTGGAAAGTTGTCATCCCCCGGCCCGGGCGCGCATAATGCGCTCCGGGCTTACGGCACTCAAGATTCATCATCGAGCACTTTTCCACGGTTCACGTTGAAGCAGCTCTCCGTTGCGAACGCTCCGTCTCATTGTCATCCTCTCGAGCGGACATCTCCGACGGCCGGGTCTCGGAAAGACGTCCGTTGGATTTAGTGTCTTCCTTTTCTCGGTCGGCTCGCTCGGGTCGCCGGGTTCATTCTCCATTCTGACCCCCGTTCAATTGTCTCATTTTCTAAACAGGGTGAATGTTTTGTATTCATTATCTAGCGCACCGCTGATTTCCCCATCCGCTGATTTTTCGAACCGTCTGGACCTTTTATGATCGTGCTGTAGTGTCGTTGAATATTAACAATCGGTTCGTTTACTTGTGAGTTTTTTTTAATGATATTTGACAATTTTGTTCATAATGTGTTCTTCTATTTTATGGAGGACGTTGGCGGTAAGCGATTCTCTTGTGAAATCGCGAGCCAAAGCTGTGAATATAAATGAGAACAATTTTTTTTAATATTCTAGCTATGTTTAAATATATATTTTTCATTATTTGCAATCTTTAGATAAATATCTTGTTTAGTTTATTTATTTTTGGCCATTTGTCGTTTCCCTGTATATCACACACCTGGTATGTTATTATAATCTTCATTTTTTTAGTATTCAGATTCGTGTGAGTAATAACTTACCTGAGGTCTTTGTGTAAATCCAGGTCTAAAAACTGTCCCATCGAGTATTCTGTTTAATACCTTGCAATTAGCTTGCTGTATTTTTAGTTACTTCCGACATTCACATTACATTAATTGCTGTGTGAAATAAATGTTATCCCAATTCTGACAGATGTTTGAAGATTTTTTGAACTTCAATTAGCTACACTCTGTCTAATATAATTTATTATTGTATTATCACTCACTTTACACTATTTATTGTTTTGAAGGAATCAACATACGATTCACACAATTTTATATTGACGGTCTTAACAATCCGTAAAAATAATTGATGAATTGTTATCTTAAAGTTACCTTAAACTGAAGGGCATTTAATGAATCCTTTTTTTGTTTATAATTATTAGTATGAATTTCTTGTGAGATATTAAAAAATGATTTTATTTTGGTGCATAATAATCTAAAATTGTTTTGATCTTTTAAAAATATTGTTATGTTTTATTTCATTGTTTTTTTTTATGTATCTGCTGTAAATCAGTAATAACTGAATATTGAGTTATATGATAATAATCAATCTAATTAATATCCATTGATTGTAAAATAATGAAGTGATATACATACACATTTAGAAATAAATAAATTTAAAATATATATAAAATGAAAATATTTTATCCTAGTTTTATGTAAAACGATAAATAAAGTAATAGTGCATTAAATATGTTGGTGGTTACCGCATTTTGTGGGCAAAGGGGGTGCCTTTTATTTTCATGTCTTCGACATCATTGAAATTGTTCTATCAGTTACAAACCTTACTATTTTTTCTTAAATTATCATTTTTTATATTTCAATAATATTTTTAACTATTTGTCACACTTTCACATAGCAGACTTTCAAACGGTCTTTTCTTTCTAAGATTGTGATAATGTTGCATTTTGTTTTACGTTTTCCTGAAATCAAATCACCTTTTTACTGTTGAATATTATAATATGACTTTTCATTTTATAAACAAAGCTGAATGTTAATATTTTATTTCTTGAAATTGACTTTGTCTGCGACCATTTGTAGAATTGTCTGCTTTATTTTTAAAAACTTTGTTAGCATTTCTTTTTTTATTATGTTTCATTTGCGACCGTTTTCTGATAAAGGTTGCGTTAGAAATTACTTTAACATGTTGAGACCCCTAATGTTTGGACTATGTATTTTAGATATCGGTAGATGAATGAACAAAATATAATATTTAATGTAGAAAATATCAACTCTTAACACAAAACGGATGATAGTCGACGCCTCAAATTTAAGATTGGATTTGCACTTTTCAAAGATCTTTTTTTTTGCAATCCGAAGAGGCCGCGAGGTCCCGATTAAGCTTCGCCTCTTCCTGACTATCATCGCCGCAGAAAACGTTCATCAGCAATATGAAAAGAACTGTTGCGACAGCAGCACATTTTGCCATTATGTTGTCATCCGCGATGTTTCGTAATATCGCTCTGTCGGACCTTATAAAGAAAAAATTGAGACTTTTATAAATTCGACTCTAGCGTGGGATCATCGGTGACATGTTCATAGCTTTAAGTGAATATTCAAAACGTAAAAACTAATAAATAAATAAATATTTTTATTTTAATTAGACAGTATTAATTCAACATTCAAAAGATATTAAGAGATATTGAATTAGATCTCGCAAGATATAGGATCATTGTAAATGAGATTGTAAGAAGCTTTTGTTTATATTGACATTTGTTGGATGAATAATAGTAATAATTATATTAATAATAATTTTAGTGTACTTTGTGCTAGAATATTTTTACATTAAGAATTACAATGTGATACATTATGTTGCGTGATGGAATGCAGTGTAACATGTGCTGGGAACTGATGCACTCTCCTGGAAATTAAACCACCCGCTTGTCGTTTTCCCGTTTCTTCGTATACATCCATTTTTATTGTACACATTCAGTAAAGTTAGCGTCTATGAATTGTTTAATATTTTTCACAACATATTACCGAGGTTTCAATTCTGATTTGCGCGTTTCGTCCGACAAAATATCCGATTAAAATACATTGAATTCTTTCATTTTTAACAGTAGGCGCAATTTTCAGCTGATTCGTTTCATTCCAATAAACGCAATATATTCAATAATGTAGTTCTGTTCTGCGAACAAAAAGCTCACTATTTTCATTCAACTTAAAAGCCATTGTAAATAATGTGCAGGCAAATTATATAAATAGAATATACAAAATATGTGCTTTTATTGAATGTTTTCTTACATATTATTAATATGCTGAACGATAAAAAGCAATTTGTACAGCGCATTGCAATGATTGGTGCATATCATGTGTTGTGAAAAAAATTGTCCGCGGGTGAAGGAAATAAACTAAAAACGGTTGATGGCAAATGAGTAATTTTCATGAAACTTCATTTTAGTAAATCGAGTTCTTTTTCTATTTAACCGTTCAAAATTTATTCAACAATAAGCTATGAAGCTGCTATCAAATTCTTCTCAATCAATATTCATATAAAAAGCAGATTTATCTGTTTTCTACAAATAAATTTTGCAGAAACATGTAATTAATAACATAATTTATTTGCAACCTTCTACTATTCATTGAAAATAAAAACATTTGGAACAGCTGTTTCATATATTAGAGGTCTACACGGGCGTGTGCTCAGGTTTTAGGTCGTGTCGTGAAACATAATATGATTTTTAATCAATATCATTACGAAAACTTAATGACCTAAATAATTGTTACTTCTAATTTAACATATTTTTTAAAAAAGTGGGTCATTAAAAAAATGCATCAAACAATGCTTTCGCAATCAAATAATTTCCAATCAATAATTTTCCGTCACATTTAGTGGTTGATTGTTTTGTGAAAAATTATATTGCAAATTAATTATAGGTCTTAGGAGAAAAAGTCTTCGGCTCGGAGAGGCCAGGCTATAGTTACTAGAAACATCAACCCGTGTAGACCTCTAGTGTGGTCACAGTTATCCAAAAATATTATTCGTAATGAGATAGCGTGATTAAAAAAAATGAAAATCAAGTAGCCTCAGTTTGTTTTACAGATATAAACATAAATTCAATCCACCTGCCACGATATACGTAAAGTTGTAATATTTAATCTAAGAAAATACTCGAAAGAAGTTGAACAAATAATTTAATTTATGTATATGATGCCGAAATTTCATGGAAATTGATTACTAAAATAAACTTAAAATTGAACAAACTATTATATACAAGATATTCTAAAATAATTGAAAACGTTCAGTGGTTATTATGATGGGGTGGGCGTACTTTTTTGAAGTTTTTTGGAAATTGGATTGATTCAAACGTGTGCGAGAGTTGTTATGTATGGACCGACAAACACTTAGTTGTGTGTGTGTGCCATGTTTCCGAAACCTAGCAATGTTGACTGTTCTGAAAATAAATACCTAAATAAATAATTATTAATTATTAATGTTTGCTTTTATCCAAATTTATGCGCATTTCCAATCAAAAATGTTTTTTGACGGTTTCATGTTGCTTTAAAGTTCAGGATACTAAAATAATATTAACTTCTGTACATACTCAACCGAAAAAGAAAATTTTGTTTTGCACTATCGATAAATACACAAACCTTTATTGATTTTGATTGTTTATTTTCCCCCTGAAATAAAAAGAATGAATCCCACCCCGTTTAGGAGAAAAGTAAACATTTGAATCTTAGAAACAAAAAACTGATGATACCAAGGTAAGAGTCCTTGCTTAAAGCCTTACAGTGCCGATCCGTTGGTGTTCATTTTTTATATTAAATATAATATGGTGAGGTTTTCAGTAGGACTGGATTCTGAGTCAGAGGCTTGGTCCGGAGTCAGAGTCAAAAAAATCCAACCACAATAGTCCACAGTGTTGCCACTGCATGCTAGGCTGACTAAAAACAATCTGATGGTATACATATATATAAGTTGAAATGAAATGATTGATAAAATCGTTGGAGTCGGAGTCGTCTTTGTTTTACACGACTCCACAGCCCTGCCCTCGTTTTCAGCAACAAACAATTCTATTTTTTGAGAAAAAAAAAGAAAAATGGTGGATCGAACCATTATCATAAAGGCAAACCAGTACGGGATTAACTTAAACACAAATGTAATGATTAGATATATAAATATTCATTTATGGTAGTTGTATAGAATAAAATATAAAAGGTAAAATAAAGAAAAGATGATCGGCGACTACACAGACTTGATCTTATGGTAGGTATGTATATAAGAATGCAGGTAAATATTTAGTTATTATCTTGTATGGTGTGAACTATCGTATAACATACCTTGTTGTAGTACAATTTTTTGTTGACCTGTATACATTGAGTTTATACAACTGCCGATGAAAAGAAGTGTGCAAGATAACATACAAAAGCTGTATGTAAATCGGTATCATAATGATAACACTCGTTGGAGAGTTTTACTTCTGCAGTTGATTACATAAATTTTTCAACCAGAGTCCATTAAATATTAAGAATTGGTAATAGATAGGAAAAGTGTTACCCGGTATGAAAATTGTTGGTTCATGTATTTTTTTCTGAAACTTTCGAGACATAAAAAACATTCTTATCGATTTGTAATATATTTATCAAAAAAATGATAAGAACCCTATTACAGTTAGGCAAGTGAATATAAAACATTCACTGGATGTCATACACAAAATAGAAATTTTACATACAATTATATATGATTTAAGAATGCTAATTTTCTTGAGATTTACACCGTCTGCTATACAGATGAGATTTAAAGTATTTTTCGATCAAAATTAAGTTCCAAATTTTTCTAGTTAAAAGACTCCTCAGCATTTCAGAACAAACTATTTGAGAAAATATCCTTGAAAACCAGTTGCTTAAGAGGATATAGTACCTTTACGCCTGAAAACAGAGTAAATCGATCGTTTGCCATCGACGAAATCTCGTGAACCGTTCACTTAAAAAATTTTTTTTTTCAAATATTACATTTTCCAAACGCTTTTTTACACTATTACATTTTTTTTTTCATGAAAATAGTCATATTTTCAAGAATAAAAGGCAAAAAGTTCACAAAATATTTTTTAACTGCTTTCGTTTTGATCATTTTTAGAATTTATTGTAAGATACCGAAGTTTAATGTCTTAGAAAGAAATGCAGATAAAGGTTTGTTTAAGAAAGTGATTTGAGCAGAATTTCCAATTTATGTAATATAATGATTGTACATCTATTTGAAATGTACCATTTTTCCCACTTTTTCTGACTGATTTTTAAAGCATAATTGGATCGTAAATACTTCTAAAAAAAATTGGAATAATAAAACATTTTATTGTTTACATTTAAAAGCAAAAAAAAAAATTAAAAAATTGTCATACCAATAAATAATAACTATTTTTCGGGGATGTGTTTTTCTTGCCGTAAATTTCGCAGACCCAGTCAGTGTGAGAAAGACGTTTGTACTGAGTGCACGTGTCACATATTACTCTGCATTAACTTAAAACACTGGTCATACAAATGAATCGAAGAAATGTATTTTTTATTTTGCGATAAAAAAGTTGTTGCGCAAAATAGCGGTTAGGGTTAGGGTTGCTCAATGCGCTTACAAATAATATTATTATTTATAATACAATAATGTCTTTTCCAATAGCGATTATTTTAAAGACCAGTATTTAGCTTAATGGATAAGCATTTTGAAATATTTATTTGGCAATGCTTTTAAAAAGAGATTCTATTCAATATAATAGTAGCAGTAGTTGAATAAAAAGATTTTTCACATTAGTAGTTTTGAATCATTTCTATATTTCAAAAGATTTTTGCTAAAAAAACAAAGTTCGTCATCTAAATCGAAAAAAAACTTGAAAATTATTAGATAAGGTAAGATATTAACAGTTAATATTTTTTAAGAATCATTATACAGATGGTAAACCATGTTTTTTTGCAACGTAGAGTTTTTATCAGGAATTTTTTCAATAATTTCATTTTAACTTATATATATGTGTACCATCAGATCATCTTTAGTCAGCCAAGTATGAAATGTTAATTCTTTTGACTATTTTGTTTACATACACATCATTAAATATATTTTTCAAAAAAAAATCGAGCCGCTCATTTTTCACGACTCCGGCCAAAATACCGCGACTCCGACTCCACAGCCCTGGTTTTTTTAATTGAATACATTTTTCTACCGTCAAACTTGTTTTTTTTTAAGTTATAATCGAATAAAACAGAATGCTAGAAAATATTCGAAATTGATAGATGACAAATATATATACATATGTATGGATACATAATAAACTTGTGAAATATATTAATTCGTACATTTAAGTCATTTTTTGTACCACCCAACAAAGTTAGTCCGATGCAGCCGATATAACTTAACGACTTTAATTTATCTATTATATTAAATGATTGAAAACCATATTTTTTCGATAACTTACCAAATTATGTAACAATATTATACCTACAATACATTAATATTCAAATCAATCACATGGTTTGAATTACTTTTAATATTATTAGTATTATGTTTTTTTGTCACAGCCCTGAATGTCGAACTTGTATATTGGCGAGAGAAAAAAAGTTCCCAAACATTATACAAAAATACGAATATATTTATGCAATTGATATAAATTATACAAATATTTTTTTTTGATCAGGCATACTATTCATTTAGTTTCTTCCTTATTGAATTAGTGTTAGGCTATATAAAAACTTGAAGTAAAAATAAACACATCATAACATTTGGTTATGACTTTAAAGACATGCATGGATTATGAATATTTTCGATAGTTTCGGCATTCACTAAAGACAAAATCATTTTATAACAAATTAACAAATAAACTTTGTCATTCCACTAATTGTTTACAAATTGTAACACGTTTTGGGCTTTTTCGAGAAGCGTCTTCATACCAACTATCTTAAAGCTATTATTAGTTAATGAAATTTACCTTTATTCTAAGTAATCAGTGGAATAACTAAGTTTTCTGATAGCAAACATGTTTTTATTCCGTGAATTCAGTATATTTTTTTTTTTTTTGAAAATGATTACAAATATCCTCCAAGATAGCTTAGATGTCCAACAAGAAATATAAGACATAGTTAATATAATTTTCGGAAAATCCACTGTCAGAACTATGGCGTGAACCAGAAATAACTATCAACTGAAATTTATATTTATTTTAGAACTCAATACTTTTTCCATTTTAATCTTATTATGTCAATATTTTTTATTCAACAGAATGTTTTTAACTGTATTCATATTAAAATCAATATCATAACAAATAGGTTATACAAAATTAAAAATAAAAACAAATTCTTTCAATATATTAGAGAAAGTTTGAGAAATTTGTATTGTATGGTTTATCTTGTTTATTTCTTTTATTATTTCGTTTGACAAAACACCGTCTCTGATTTACATTTATTAAATACGATGGCTTACTGTTGCTATCAATAACTCATATGTAGCATTATAAGTCATTTTCACGGTATATATAATTAACGCATTGTTTCAGTTACATATAATTTTTGCAACAGATATTTGGGGAAGTAAATTAGATTGTCAGTCTTTGCTACGAAGATAAAAAAGTACTTACTGATTTTCGTCAATAACAAATTGTTTTATATGAAAAACCCTTATTACTGTCTAAATATCCATCCGTGTGTTAGGTGGTATTGCTATTTTTGTAATGAAATATACAAATGTTTTGCTTGTTTTGATACTGTAAAAATACGTATTGTGGTGGTTACTTATTTAAGTCAGTGCAATATTTATGCTGTAGGTCAAATTTAAGTTTTGCAATCCTACTGAGTCGCCTTAACCACTCTCTTTGGAAAGGGTAAGAGAAGAAAGATATGGTTACGAAAGAACTAGCAGTAGGCTAGTAAGGTAAGAAAACACCAGAAATTAATTTATGAAAATTTCCATTTTGATGTTGAAATTCACGAACATACTCAAGTCCAACATTGAATCAACCTTTACTTAAAAAAGAAATGCAACATAACAGGCATCTTAGGCAATCAGTTAATGATTGGAAAACATATTTACAGACTATAAAATGAATATTAAATCACTTCAACAAATTTGAAATACATTATTTAATTGGAGAAAGAATTGGCTAATAAGAAGAACTCTCTTGAACATTCATTTGCTCTTTGTCCTAAATGTTTTTTCTTGATCGCTATTTTTAAGATAGTTGTGATGATTAAGCATTTCAACATGTTTTATATTCATGAGATCTTTTTACAGCTATTCTTATGCTTTTATTTAAAGCCAGTAATTTACCGAGGAATTGATTTAATTTCAAACAATAGGATGCAATGTTAACAACCACAACCGTTCAGCTAAGAGTATGATTGCTTCACAATATTTACACTAAATAATAATCATACAACGGTTGTAGGAAGCTAAAATTTACTTAATTTTTTGTCTGACCATAACAAATAGATTGGTACAGATTTACCGCCCTACTTATCTGAAAATTACTGCTAATTATAAAGAAACTAATTTGCCAAAGATAAGTTTTATAACAGAAACATAAAAAAACTTTCCTATCGCTTAAATTTTAATCTTTTTACGATGGTACTTCTTCAAAAAGTCTTATACAGTATTTTAATGTTTTTAGAGAGATGTTTTTCAATCTCTATTTATATTCGCGGTAAAATTATTAATATAGATAATATTTTTTTTATTTAGTTTCTTCCACATAATATCATTGAAGCTATTATGACAAGGTGTAAGTCCAATAAATATATTGATGTCTGTTTAGATAACATGTATGCGAGAAGGGATGTATGTTTTAATTCATGAACCATTATAATAGAAAGGTGCTTTGTATGTATTTTTAATAATAAATCATTTGTTCTTTATTACTTATTAATTCTTTGGCGGATCCAGACTTCCATAGCACAACTAAAACATCACTGGATGAATAATTTTAATCAACATGCTGAATCCCGGAGCCGTGTTTTAAATGGTCATAATTGTGATATTTATATATTTTTTTTAGATATAAATTATTATAGTTATTACAGTAGATACTTAAATCACTCTAAAACAGTCATTCTATTTTACTTTCAACACAAATAGTTACTAGTTTTATCAAACAAAATTCGATGTTTTCATAACGCATTTGATGCGTCAATTTACGCTTCTGAAGACTACGTGATGGTGGAGTCACCGAGTCCATTTTTAATTTAAAATTTATATAATCCAAAAAGAGTCGCAGCAAACATTTCTAAAAATATTTTGATGATAAAAGCATCAGCAAAAAAATAAGCCCTGTAGAACCTTCAAGGTGTGCATCGAGCAAAATAAGAAGTAAGATTCGGTACATGTGCAAGCATTATAATATGGCTAACAATAACAAAAAATAATGGCAATATTATCATAAAAAAATAATATTTATAGTCAAACAAACAAAAATAGTTTCATTTGATTTGATTGAGTGGTTTCAAAGTTATATTACTTTTCGAAAACTCTTAAGAAAAAATGCAATTCCTCAAAAATACGCCGGGCACACGGGATAGATTTACCTAATTTGCACCGGGGCTGTTAGTGTCTATTCGAAAATAGTTGAATAATTTTCTCTTTAATGCTTACTTACTAAACACAAAGTTTTACTTAATATTTTGTCATTGTTAATATTTGATTACGAAACAGAGACGGTCATTAATACATACTATGTAAGTCCGTTCTTGCTATGAAAAGGCAGCATAATTGTCTTGTCTTCGAATTCTTAATTTTATTTATCAGTTTCATCTCTACGCATATGGATCGCTTCCTTTGTTATGAGTGTAGAACTTACTATTATGTATTTGTTGTATGAAAGATGACCTCTTTTGTATGATAGATAATATATAACTTTTCATCCGGCGGAAGCGCAGCACGCCAGTTTTCTCGTGACTAAAAAACTGATGCACAGATTTATTTTACAGATCAGAGCTTCCCAACCCTCATTTGATACACATATATATTGTATTATGTACATTGGAAAATAAAATATGTATTTTTTATGATCCAGAGCGTTGATGTTGCTGATGCTGATGAATCAGAATACCAGAATAAACACAAGAGAGACGTTTAATGAATTTCAATATTCGAAAGAATTTTAAAAAGAGCATAAAATATATTTTTGAAATATCAAACTTTTTCTGCGAGTTAAACGTGTTGAATTCAATATGACATGTAATCTTGGAGGGAAATATGACTTTCATATCTTTTCCGTTTCTGTGCTCCGAAATAAAAGATCGTTACATCAAGTGATCGATATACCAAATAGATTGATCAAAATTATGTTTTTTTAAGAAATCCTATAAACAAACCAATCCTATTTTCTCAATCTCAATGTACTCATTCATTTTTTTGAACTGTTTTAGTCGTGCGTAGAAGATATTTATGAACTGTGTTTTTAATGTGTTTTGAATTTTCGGCATTTATTTTTTTATACAGTTCAAAATACAAATAACAACGCAGTCAGTGTAAATCAAAACAATCTTTTCCAAATAATATTTTTTAGGCAAGATACAAATATTTAATACGCAACAAGAAACTTTAAAAACTTAACTGATGTAACAGGGCCGGCACTAGAAATTTGGCCGCCTCTCCAGATCTCTTGCACCCCTGCACTTAACGCCCGCACTGTGGACTAATAACTATTTTTTATGGTATTTATTGTAACATTTTTCCCCTCTTCGAGAAGTATTTTTACAGCATGGACTGACGCGATCCATATAGTATTTTATTCTATTTTGATTTTATTATTTTACCGTTTGGGAATCCCACTCAGTTTGTACATCGTCGTCCCAGGTGAGAGTGTTCGTGATTGTCAATTTGGTTTGATACTCATGTGTCTCTTTTGTTTGAAACAAAACCAAGAAGTAGTTTCGCCTAAATGTTCCGCCGCGCAGTCGCACGATTGTTTTGACAGTAACTTGATAGTGTACATTAAATTTATTCTTTTTTATAAGATGCCATTGTGATACTGACACTGCTGGCCAAATGGGATTTAATGCGTTGTGACATTTAATTTTATGGCATCTTGAGCCATATTAACATGTCAACAACACGTAAACAATTTATTTTAAATATTCCTTACTAGAATCACTCACGCCCAGTTAGGAATTGAAATACCGGACGAATATATTTACATATATCCCGGTTAGTGGCGAAGCAAGACCGACCCGGGCGGCATTTTCAAAAATAAATACAACAATTTCCGAGAAATTATATTTATAGATAAAACAAATTATGCCACTTGTAATAAAAACTCCTACTTCAGAGATATAAAGAAGTGATTTAAAATCAAAATTAGAGGAAATATTGGGGGCGGCAAATTCAAGGACCGCTCCGGGCGGCAGGACCCCTTCCTACACCACTGATTCCGGTGTTCCATACTGAATATCGACAATGCAAATATAAATACTGGCAGGTATTACAAAATATGTTTAAATAAAGCAAATCAATACAGCTAAATGGGATTGTGATACCGTTCAAGTAAATTAATATCGGTATTTTGTTATTTTATTAAAATACCGACATTTAAACATATACCATAATCATGAACGGGTAATTTTTGTTAAAAAAACTTATGGTTTATTAAAAAGTATGTAAATATTGATATAACCCCTAACAGATCCAAATTTTTTCAATTAATCGTAAACAGTTTTATTAAAATATGTGATGGAATATGTACATTAAAAACTCGATTTTGGCATATTTTCAAGGCTGAAATAACAGTATCTTTGCATTTAAAACACAATAAATACCGAGATCCCGGTTTCGGTAACTCCGGTATTACAATCTCTGCGAACAGCACTATAATGAATAATTATTGATCATGGATCATTAAAAGAACGATTTTATTAAAGTATTCATCATAAATATCAATTACTATGTCTGCAATAATAATTATTCTGAAATATCATTTAAATAGTGTCATCAGACAACTTTATTCTTGGTGTAAATAATCTGAATTAGTTATTTATTCAATAATTTTACAATATGATCAGAACTGACATCAATTCAATATTCGCCAATTTTTATTTTCATTTTGCTTACAAAACATTTGATTTGTTTCTAGGAAACCATTGGCGGTTTGTCCCTATTTTAGGCTCATTTTGAATGTATTGTACCGGTAACCTTACTCTGTGTACTTACTCGGTGACCAGAACTAGGAGTCTAACACTTTGTTAAGTGCGCTTTTTGTATCACTCCAACAGTTTTGTCACTTTTGCTCATCAAACTCGTCGTAGCACCTTTGACACTTTTCTATCTTTTAAAATACGTTGACCGGTGGTTACTCTTAACAAGACAAAGATCTTACAGATTCGATTACCAATACGTACAACCTTTTCTTCAATTGATTACTTTTCGAAGACTTGTTTCTGTGATACCTAAAAAAACTTCCTTCCACCTTTCCAAAGCTATCCCTATCCCTATATCTTTAATTTCTTCTAAAAAAAGAGAGGTTAGCAACGGAGTAACACACAGTTCTCGTAAACTTCTGTTGAAAACCCGTCATAGGGAAGCCATATTCTTCACATTAGGAACGGACATAGGTTAGAAAAAAAACTTAAGTAAAAAGCTTGACGAGAAGAGAGTTCCGGCAACTTTTTTTTTGTTTTAAAAAGCACAGGTATTTTTAACAGCACTCCCAGAGCGGTGATTTATCTTTGTAAACTTTTATTTATGCTAAAATCTTCAATTACATTATCTTAAAATTAGGATTTTTCCCACGCTGGTTGCCTGATGACGATGTAATGACAAAATAATAAGTTTATTATGGAGAAGTCTGTAAATTTTTTAATTGTTGTGAATATTGTCAACAAACCATTCCCTTGAGAACGTTCTTCTTTGGTGACATTGACAAGTCATTGCTTGTATTTCCTGCCATTTCTGTTCATTTTTCATGACTTAGAATTAACCACTTTAAACAAAATGGGGTCAGTATTTATGGTCTTAATAATTGTTCTTAAATTTGGTAAATGAGAAATACTCAAAATAACTATGAACATTTAAAAATAATTTATTCAATAACACTGTACTAAAAGACAAATTTTTATATAATATTATATTTGTTGATTCGGAAATAGTTTCATTTTGCTGTACGATTAAGTTGATAATGATTTCGCAAAACGTACATCTGTTGTATTGTTACAATAAAATTCTGATTGCTTATCAATACAAAACTACATATATTAAAAATAATATCAGTTTCGCTCAACAAGTAAGTAAAAAAATGTCTTGCGAACTTCTATACAATACTTTTATTAATTTACAAGTATTGGATACACAAATGTGAGTATTTAAAGAAATGCCTTAGTATAATCTTGTTTGTGTTGTTTTCATATTCACTTAAGAAGAAGCAAAATTAAGGTTAACATATGCAATTGTATTTAAATAATGCAAGAGTTAATGTTCAAGAAACGTATTAAAACGTACGGAAAATTCATAGAAAGTTTTAACTTTTACTACATTTGATGACTGTTTTATTATACATTTGGGAACTACTGCCAATAATAGCCTTTAAACGCGCTTTCAGTCGGCACCTGGGTGTCAACCTTATTTTCTTAGAAAACTACGTATTCTGGGTCAAAACGTGACACTTCTCCGCCCAAGAATTAAATTATAGTGCAAATCGTGATACTAATCTCGATGCATACGACTTCACATTATTAATGCTTAAATGGCAATCACAGAGAAACGGTTAATAACACAACTGGTTCTTTGGATTCTAAGACTTGAATAAATAAAAACATATAACAACTGCGAAGAGGATGTTTGGTTATTGTTTTTATGCACACTTTTTTTATTTCAATTTTAAAATGCGTGGGCGGGTAAACTTTCCAAACTCAGCTGTAGCCGACGTGAAGTGTATATGATAGGTCAAGGTGCTGCCAGTTCAAATCAAGCTATTTAAAGGCATTAGGTAAACGGGCCCTCGATATTCTAATATATATTATCCAATCGTCATATATAATAATATATATTATCATTTTCAAGTATTCTTGTGAAAATCAATGTAAGAAAGATACATAAATTTCACGAATCGTCTGATAGACAAATTTTTTAAGTTGTATAAAAATTTGATTACATCTTATTTATCCGGTAAAAGTAACAAAAAAGTTGATAGCTATATTTGGGTGTGAAGAAAAATGCTTCTTGAATCATAGCCAAATATCATTTTAAACGTTTCTTAATACTTAGTTAGAAAGTTTGATTCGACAACTGAGGAAAAACGAATAGTTCATTTTACTGTATAAAATAAACGTTTAAATTGTTTTGGTAAATAGAAACTTTATTGTTTTCTAGGCATTTTGAATTTCATTAAAAGTTCCTCTGTACTTAAATATTAAATTGTGGCCAAAGTGGTTAATACTTTGAATCTTAGAGCTGTGGTACTGCATGTGAAAACCCGTTTGAAGTTCGTATTAATTTACAAATCTATAATATACTAAAAAGATGTGTATCAATTGATGGTGTTGACTTTTCCTATATAACACTTTTTCGTAAAAAAATATAGATACGACCAGCTTTTCTTTTAACAGTCAATCTTTTAATTATACTAGAAACAAGTTGCTTGTTTTATGGCTTTTATTAAAAATCCATTTATTTTCATAAAACTGGACACCGTTTAAAAAATGTAATATTTGTATCAATATTTATTTATATTTCTCATTATCGTTACATAGACTGAAAATTCAAAAGAGTGTCACGAATGTTTCCGTTGCAATGTGTTTTTTGGCTTGTTATATTATATTAATTATGTCAATTTCAAAATGTAAAATATCATTGTTTTGATGAAGCTGAATCCTAGATTGTATTTGCTAGCCTGTGGAAGCTGGCATTTAGATTTGACTGCATTTTATATTCAATGCAATGTTAATGATTGTACAAGCTTATAATGTATTCAATAACCGACGATAGTAAACAGGTACTCTAATATTTGCGAGAATGCAAGGTCACTCAGTCTGTATTAAAAATATATCAAGATCTATAGAGTTGTTGCAAATATTAATTACAACAAACTAGGGCTTTAAAGTCGGATAATTTTATAATCTAGTTATTACGACACACATAATATATTACAATGTTATGTGGATTCATTGTCCATATATTATAATATTTGACACGTGTTTTGTTTTGTTTGGAAGTATCTCCAGAATTCAAATATCAGACCATTTTTTTATGATGTTTCGACAATCTTCCGTATTTTTGTTAGAAAAATAAAGAAGTAATCTTTGTTTCAGAAATAAACTAAAAATAACGAGGTTAGATTTGTATTATGAAAGTAGTATACAAGTTTGCTCGTTATTTTCGTACGTATCTAATGCGGTTTATTGTTCTCCGAAGTTATGTATTATTGTTGTAATAATTGCCTTTGATTTTAAAATGCAGAAAAATAAGTGTCTTATTATTTCTGTTATAAACAGTTATAAAATTTATTTTGACCGCAACGAAGAAAGCTGTACGGTCTTTTTAGATTGAAATTTCATTTCCTCGCCGACATTTTTTAACAGTCCAAAACGTAACAGTTTTTGATATGCTTAGAAATTATAAAAAAGTACCACTGCATTGAAACCAAGCTTTGTTTAAAACTTTGTATAGTTATGCCGAAGCCACTAGTTAACACAAAACATTTATTTGCATAAAAAAACATGTAGCGTCCTAAATTTAAATCTAGATCCTAATCAATTTGAGACTAGCCCGCTGATATGTATTTTATTATATCTTCACTGTAGATCAGTGCTCCGCAACCGGTGTGCCGCGGCACACTGGTGTGCCACGGTGCGAGTCTCTAATAAACGAAAAAAAAAACAAATAGTTTGGTCGATACTACAAAATATTTCTCAAGACACTATCACAAAGGAGCAGAAATAATTATTTTTTTGTTGTAAGAATATGTTGTTTTATTTATTTTATTAATGATATTTATAAAGAAACAATCCATCTGTACTCTTAAACGACATTTTAAAATACAAAACTGAATTTTCTTAAGGTGCACGAGATATTCTTGCGCAGACTTGCATACATAGTATACCCAAATCGATAAAATGTTTATTTGTTAGTATAACTTTAACCGCTAAATGTTAGAAACATTTGAATAACCGATGCTGAAAATTCAATTGAAGTGGGAAACATACGGAGTTTTCTCTACTTTGGTGCAGCGTTTTGACTGATTCTTTATTTTGTAAATAAATCTGAATAATCTGAAACTATTCCTTTAAGATAATCTCCATTAGAAATACATGTGCTCTACATTGGTAGTGGACATGGTTAAAAACTATTCATATGGTTCTTTTGTGGTTTGTATTGTATATAAACACAAACTAATGTAATTTCTGTATATTATGCACATTTTTACTTGTGGTGTGCCGCGAAATTTTGAAGAACAAGTTGGTGTGCCTTGGAAGAAAAAAAGTTGCGGAGCACTGCTGTAGATAATATGATTTTTGATTGTTACTCTCAATGACCGTCACTTAAAAAGTTTATAGAGAAAGAAAACTCACACAATTCAAAAAATAAACACGAAAACAAGTTTGGAGAGAAAGGTAAATAAAAATGTAATAAACGTATTTCTGAGCTTATAACAGATTTATAGTTTGTAAGACAGATTTTTCTATAAGACTGATGTTTTTAAATTATATTATACCTTTTAATTAAAGTTGAGCCTGGTTGTTCAATCTAAAATTCAGCTTTTTAATGCTATTTTTTCGGATACTGCGTTGCTATAGATTTCAATTCCACAAAACATAAATATATTTTTTCCCCAAATAACTAAAAATATGTGATTAAAATCGTATAAAATTTCTGTTGTTTGTTTCGTGAAAAAATACGTTTTGATTGTTTCTAGAATTTCTTACTAGAACGAAGCCAGTAAAAAGTTTATCAACAAAAGTATTTTTTACGAACTAATATCATTACAAATTTAAGAACTGTTAGGGTTTCTATTGGTTTCAAGATTTATTGAACAATTTATTAAGCAAGATTTATTTATTATATAAATAGATTTATTTTTCAATCTTTTTCGTAAGAGGTTGTGAAATAATATAATTTTAAGAAAAGACGTTACATACCCATCATTGTTAATTATTGTTTGCTTCAAGGTTAATCATGTAGGTGGATTATGACATATTGCTGAAGGAAGCGTTGGTATAATTAATGAAGGAGGGCGCAAATATTTGCGCAATGTAACCTACCACATGTAGAAATATTCAGCTCTAAAAAGGCTCATGATTCATAATCATTGCACAGTATGTAGAATTGATGACTTCAAACATCAAATGCAATACTAATAATAATTGTTTATTTGTTGTTTCGTAAGTTCATTATCATCCTCGGAGCCGTTTATGGTAAGCGGGGTTTGGTTGTTTCTTCATCTCATTCATTGTGTGTTTTGAATGAGATTTCGACATCAAAAAGATGATTCTTACAATAATATTACTTAAATGTTTCCGTTTACGTCTTTAATAGAAGAATAATACAGGACCACGTAAAATTACTTTGTAATATATAATATTTTATTAAAATTGTTTGTAAAATTTACACAGACAACTAACTCTAAACAATCAAAATTGAAGTTATATGGGCCCATTTAAGGTGAAGTGAGCCAACTAGTAAAATGGTAAAACTTTTTTCTTGGACTTAAGTACCATCAGTCTTTACTTGAGGAGAACACATTAAAAAAAGTGGTTTATCACACAAATACAGAGCATGGAAAATAATGATTTGAGTGTTGGAGAAATCACAGGTTGCTTGAATGTGTCAACTTTACAATTTAAAAAAATAAAAAAACCTTTTTTATACACTAATACACTAGTGAACACACTGGTTCAAAATCAGTCCCGTGCAGTTCTGCTCGGGCCATTAATGTGAGGGGTATATTCCTTTTTTTTCTGTCGATAGCGTTGTGGAAGGCGACCATTAAACGTTGGCTGCATATACACAGCGGGTTGTGGCGGGAAACCAACTTGTACAGCTTTTTTTCAGATTTTAATATATATTTATTTTTTTACATGGAATTTTCTGACGTTTTTAAATTATCCGAAAAACAGGGCTCCCGTGTGCTTAATCCGCCACTATTTTTAAGTTATAAATATATAAGCATTTTTATTATTAGCCGGTTCATATATTTTTATTATTAAATCATATTGGTAAGATTCAATAGCACCGTTAAAATAATAAAGTAAAATTCCGACTGAGTACGTATGTAAACAGCATTCAAGTAACATGTACAAAGTAAAGTCCCCCACAAAGAAAACCCACCTGCCTTATTACCTTTTGCAGTTCGGTTGCAGTTGCAAGTGCATTGACTGCATTTCAACGTGTTTTTAGATGCCGCTTACCCACCGGGCAGGTGCGCGGTTCCTAAACAGTATAAACACTCATTAAATATAATTTTGTTTTAAACATGACATGCGTTAGGCGGGTGATTTATCTTGTTCTGCAATAAACAACGAGGCTCAAGGTAAAATGTTCAAAATCGATTAGGTACATTTTATTTGCATAGTTATTTATTCCAATCGGAATCATAGAGATCTTGAAATCTAAATTGCATAGGTGTTATTTGTAATATAAATCTTTATTTTAAATAATGGTATTTTTTTATTATTTTTACACAATGAAAATAATATTTTTTCGTAGGTGTAAAAACTATTACCATCAATTTACTTTGGCATTTTCCTTGATCATTAATAAAAATACAAAATTAGTTTTTTACTCACTGTTTAAATATTTTTTTATAAATGTATTTACCGTGTCCGAAGTCGAGTGCTCAACTTCATTGGCTTCGGTCGCGGAGCTCTCGGGTTTAAATCCCAGTTTTATAAATAGACTGTTGAAAAAATTAGGTACTGTTGTGATGTCTAAATCCCCTTCTCCCAACCTTTCGATACTGGAAATGGGGCGTAGCTAAAGCGAATAGAAAGCCACTAGTTCTTTCATAGCCCTATCCTTATTTATACCCTTACTATATTCAAAGAGATTGAGTAACTGTAAGTAATAAGACACCTTTCCCCGAGTGACGGATTACCGTATCAGCGTATGAGGTGCGCGCTTGGGGAATCCCAACATTATGGGCCTCAAAATAACGTATATTATAAATTAACCATATATTTTTAATTTATTTTTACTTGACATTGTATTTTGCAACGATCTTAAGTTAACGACATAACACCGCCTCATATTTTCTATTGCGTCGTTAAATGGAAAGATCGGTCATAAATATCTTCTTCACTTATTATTTTTTAATTTAATCTATAGAAAACTATAATGTTTATTGTATTTGATAGATACTTAGAGAATTCCTAAGTAGCTGGATACAGGGGTACATACAAAATAATTTATGTAATTTTTAAATGTTATATAAGTATCATATAACACTTTCAATACATTTTCAAAATATGTAAAACTTTCAAATCTTTTATTTAATTCAACATTTTTAATATTGTAATCCCTATGTTGTTTATATTGGCAATGTTAAATCAAAAAAAAATCATTTTGAGTTGGTAAATAATAATTTGTGTAGAATTTCTGAACATCAATGAATTATAATTATTTTTTTCTAACGTCTCGTTTAGTATTTTTACAAGAACGAATTTAATGTAAATTGTAGCACCCTCCTTTCAGTCCTTACTATTATTATTATTGTGTTTATAAACAGTTACACTGAGGTTCATTGTTTTGCTGATTGAAGCAATTATGATTGACTAAGGTAAAAATAACGCATTTTTTAAAGTGTTACTTCTTTTATAAAATCAAAAACACTCAACGGAGAAAGCTTTTCTTTGCTCTACAGAAAAATGAAGAATATATATACCAAATCATTGTTTGTAAATCGTTTCCCGGTATCAAATGATCATTTATGACAGAAACTATTTCAAAAGATTAATCGGTTAATAGTAAAATGGTAACAAACTTTATCGAATACTACCAAAAATAAAAACTGTTTAAATTTACTACACCGCAAGTGATAAAAGTATTGAAAGCAATTATATTGATGAAGAGTTTTTCTTAGTAAAATACAATTCTACAATTCTAAAATCTTTATTTAAAAAGTTATTATGGTTGGATATATATATATATTCAAATAATCCAGACTTGGCCAGCGCGGTTTGAATGGTTTTATTTAAATAGTAACGAGTATTCCGTATAAAATTATACATGTAATTAATTAAAAGTTACAGGAAAATAAAATTTATTTTCGAAAAATAAATAAACCTGAAATATGATTAATCCATTCAAAAGACGCATTTGTTTTCAATAAGCCGTTTTGATCGCTTGTACAGAATCCATTAAGAAAATACATTTTTTTAAATTTATTCAAAATTTAAGCACATTTGTACTAGATTCATTTAATAAGGTTATGTCATTTTGTTTGAAATTCGATTAAGTATTCAAACATTTTTAGATAACTAACAAACGAAACAAATGAACCATCTTTTGTGATTCAGTAGTATACTATAAACGTGCATTTAATTTCATATTCACATGAATTCTTTATATAATTTGATTTCACATTACATTTAACAAGTTGTTGTAAAATTCCTACAAAGGAGTAGAGATTGTTATATTTTTATATTAATGAAAATATTATAATAAGTAATACATATTTCGTTATCGTATCATTGTTCTAATCGAATTCTTAAGTAAAGCGAATACTGTGAGAAAAAACTTATAATTCGGCGTGAAATTCCTATTTTATATAATGAATGTCGTATTAGAATCGCCTTTTATGTAAGATGGCCTTAATTTTGAAGTAGCACCTAACGAGGCAAAATCCAAAAGATATGTTTATTGCGAATGTTTTTTTTTATTTAGTCGTGGGAGTTTCTTCTTGTTATTTTTTAAATGTTTTTAATCGTTCTAATTATTTCATCAAATTCTTGTTTGCATCAGTAGTAAGAGAGATTTCAATTAAGTCTCTACTTTAAAAAAATTAAAAAGATAGTAAAATTTCATAGAAAGGCATAAGGATTACTATGCCCATGTGAAAAACCTTCCAATATGATCATTTATTTGCAGTGTGCAAATGAAAATTATTCAAAAAGGTCCGTATTTACGCATCTGATTTAAAGCTGTTTTTACTGTTAATAATTTATTTATTATATATTCACTGATTCCTCAATTTTTTACTTCTTATGATTTGGTATAAATTTTGCGACTTACTTAGATACACGTCGACAAGTTAAGATTAAGAAACATTGTATAATAATATTACAGCTGTATTTAGAATTTGGATACTGCAAAACATATTCTAAAAAATATATAACCTTAAGGAAATAATGGAAAGTTGGAAACACGTTTCATTGCTAGTAATAGAAGAAAAAATGATACATGTTTTTTAAAGTAACATTAATTATTAATTTAACCCTACCAAATCTTTGATGAATCAAGCCTTTCAGGAAGGGCATTAGAAATTTGTTGTCAGTGTCGTGTATTTTGAGTGTATCTGTATGAATGATAGCTCGACTAATCAAAGTAACTTTCAAAACTGAATAAAATAATCCAATTTAGGTTGATTTTAATAATAATAAGAAAAAAATGTTACTATAACGAAGCTGTCAAAAATAGTTCAAAACTTGGCCGCAAAAATTGATTGCGAGCGCTGTTCCTAATTTGCAACTGACGCCGGATCGAAATAATGCTAATCATCGTTTTAATCTGCATAAACGATGCGAAAAACAACTAATGAGCTGGTTGGTAAGGAGGGCCACGTTCTTGGATGTGATGCACCGTGGCCACAGAAACAGAAACAGAAGTGGTGGCCTATAAAGTCATGGCCGTGCGATTTGGGGGCGACATACAAACGTAATAACTACCGGCCGCAAAACTAGACGCAAAATGATTCATAAGATAGTAGTATAAACGTCTTTTAATATCGTTAATACCATTTACTACACAAGAGTGAGCTATTTGTTAAAAATAATAGAATTATTTCCTTTCGATTCAGGTAAATTTGCTTAAATGATATGTTACTAACAAAAAAAGTCTAGTTTTAGTTTCTTTAATCCATTCGAAGATAATTGTATTATCAGTACTTCATAGTCTTGCTTTATGTTGAATCAGTAGATTATCGTAAAGTTTGTTTTATAGCACATTACATGGTACCGATTGCTCGATTCGATAGTACATAACGATATGTACCAATTACTACATAAAACTCAATTCAAATATTGGCTAAATGATTCTTTGTTTTTATAGCTTGCGCGATACGATTTTGACACAAGTATGGCTATAGACTTAACCTCACTTAATCCATAAACAAAATTAAAGTCTAGCTTTACAAGATTGTTCAATTTTTCAAATAAGATCCAGGAAATGTCTTTTTAGGATTTAATTGATATGCCGTGGTTAATATATTATTTACTGTTAAAAGCTGAAATTCTATCATTCATACATAATGCAATCTTTAATATTCATAAGAGTTATACATGTTAGCTTTTGACAATTAAAAATATCGTCGTATTAATTGAATTCCAAAAAGACATATTTTAAGCATATCAGTCGTTGGTTATTTGACACATAGATTTGAAAAACAAAAACAAGGACACCACACTTTTTCTCAGTAAAAGTAGTCATTCAAATAGCTAATTCCTTTCATTCAACATGGTAGTCCGACTTAAAAAAATAACACCAGAAATAACATCGTTTACCAAATCAACATTGTCAATGATATATATGATAACAACTATTTATAGCGTCTTAAAAATGTTATTTAGATTAAAATTTTGAGAGCGCTCTTTTCAATTTGTTTTGTTTTATACGTGTAGGCGAAATAGTTTCCCTTAGATCCAAACAGTTTTCTTTTTTAAAGCTAGCAATCATCTTTCATGAATTATTGTTGAGATAGCTTTTAATTTAGTATATCGCTCGGCTGGCGCATTTAATTTTCCACGTCGTTGCATTTCCATACTTACTTTTAATCGATCCCAAATCTATGTAAATTATCTCGACGGGAAGGTTATTGTATTTTGTATCAAAATATTTTCCGAAAAGCAAAAATGTGTAAATGCAATCATTTATTCCTTGCGATAATATGTATTCCATATCATTGATTAATAATTTGATAGAATCATACATTATCATATTTATTCAAAACAATGTAAAAATATATATTGTTTTGTAAATAATAATGATTAAATTAATTTATTTTTATGCAGATACTAGCCGGTACCCGGCAAGCGTTGCAATGCTACTCAGTCGAGAAAGAAAGTGTTTATGTTTTAATTATGTATATTGAAGTGCATGTTTTCTTTTTCTGTCTGTTTGACGTTTGCTGCTGATTGTATATGGTACAAGACACGCGCCACCTACTGTAATTTAATTGTACTTCGCGCAAGTGCAAGCATACGTTGTCAAAATGAAGAGTATGGAAGACATACAAACATTGATTTTTATATATAAGATTTATAACCTTCCCGGAAGTGCAAGCAAAAAGTTTGTAAAAGTTTTATTGCAATCGGGCGACCGGTGTGGCAACGCATAAAGTACGAACAAACAAACAGTCATGATTGTGTGACTTTTATTTCATACGTTCAGTCTTTTTTCGTATTCGAAATTATTGTTCTATGATTACCGTTTCTAAAAAGATGTGCCTCACTAAAAAACTGTTTAAATAGTAAAAAACATAAATTAATGTTATTGTGTTCTTACTGTTAGTAATCTGCAGTATATGGGAACCTTAAGAATATGAATTCCAGAATATAAGATATATATTTATTCATCTACACTTATATGACTTGACACACCTAATAGCTTAAAACAGACGTGGGGAACCTGAGGCCTTAAGGCCGCATCCGGTCTTTTGACTACTCTGGTGCGGCTTTCTGGCCAATTCTGTAATTTCATGCAAATTCGTAAGTTCCTGACATAATCTGACCGTAAATTTCTGTTTCCGGCCAAAGATTCCCTAGTCAATGTTTGCTGCCGCCTTATGTCGAATCAGCACAATGAATGCAGAATTTAGATAAGAAAAGGTCCCCACCCCTGGTTTAAAACCTCATTCAAAAAGACTTAATAAGCCTAAAACGCATAATCAATGCATGCATAGCCATCAAAATACTCTTAGCATTTACATATAATAGTTGACAAAACATAAAAAAGAAATTGTACATAAACACGAAACATTCGTTTACTTAGCGTCAGTTCAAGTTCATCCGTGCACTTGAACGCTTGAAGACGCCGAAAGGCGAAACCCGGGTCGTTAGTGACGAAATCTGTGAGAATGTACATAATTTGAACGATTCAAATTTAATATTGAAATTCCACTAAGCACCTTCAGTCGAAATCTTAAATTGTACAATATTCGTTGAACATCATGAAAAAAATCACTTAAAACTCTCTTCGTTAATAATTTTGCATTCGAGATTATATAAGAACATTTAATAAGAGAAAAACCATTTAATATAAATATATATTGCTTTTCCATCAAGTATTGACAGCGGACACAGGAATTATGTACTGCATTTATTCACATGCATTTAAAAATAACCATAACATAATGGCTTACTTACGTTATATAATATAATTCACAATGTACTTTTGCTGTCAAATATCACGAAATATTTTTTTGACGTTCTATATATACATAGTATAGTATTAATTGAAGTGAAAAGAGTACAGTTTCTAATTCCAAATAAAACTAACCTAAGAACATCGCATAAATAAAAAACAAACAATGACACGGTGGCTCGAAACGCATTTAAATGTAATGTCAAAATTTAGACCATACGATCTGACAGATCTGAAATCTAAACAATCGAACACAATCGAACATCAAATTTGAATTGTTGAATCGAAACAAAATTCAAGCGGCGGCCATTTTCGTTTTGGAATACTCGGCCTTGTGAACTGTAAAAATCATTGAAATCTTCGAATATTTTATTTTTTCAATATTTAATTAATCAATATTTTAATTAATATTTTAATTTTATTACGCCTGTGTTATTCCCGGAAGAGCAAGTTAATTTACTGTCGAAGTTATATCGCAATCGGACATGTGGCGTTTAAACGCATAGACGCCAAAGATTCAAATACATACATACAAAAATTCATTTATATATAGATTGATAATATAATTATATTGTCTTATCTGTGCTTGTCAGCACAGTACGAACAGCATTTTTTTTTAAATCGATTTCTGTTCGAAGGCATGGTTTTTTTGGAGTCTAAAATTCCAATTATTAAATAACGATGCGTAGAGAGAGCGATTAGTTAACTCCTATTCGTATTTTGCCATATCCTTTTATCCCTACAGCTCTCTTCGAAAAAAGTTGGTTGAGTGACTGAGTAACACACAGTAACATACCTCCATTTGGAGGTTATGTGCTCCAATTTTGGAGTGGATATGAACGAAAATAAATGCATTTTTGAAAAGTTGTTAAATTGATTGAATACATCAGTTCTCAGAAAAAAGCCACTATTCAAATACATACAATCCAGTTGTGAAACAAATATATGTTATGTATGTATAAAAGAACTGTATTTTTTTAGGTAATTTTCTCATTGAACTTGATTGATGCAAAGTCGTGAAAAATATATATTTATTTTCTTGCTATTAGGTACATTTTTGATGAGATTATACTAATATAAATTGATCTTATTCACGATATTATACTGTAAATGAATTTTTAAAATCACTCCATTGTTTTCAATTTTAGTGAATATGTCCCATTATTCGAGAAATTCATAAATCCGTATTGTTCAACTGTGTATTAAAAAATTGACTGCCGCATTCTCTGCGGTACCGAGAGAAAGTATACAATCAGAAGAAATGAGTTGAATGGGCTTATACAAATAATGAAAGCCGCTGAAAAACTATATTGTTTCGACTAATCTTTGAATGGGACTGACTGTCACTTTTGCACTGTAACGGAACGATAAACATCAATAATTATCAAGAAAATGTTATTATATAACTTAACTAAAACATGTGTTGCAATAAAAGTGCCAGATTACATTTTATCTTTTAATTTATGAATTTTATAATATTATGAAAACAGTGCAGTATCCGGTATAAAATCAGATGCTTAGTTTGTTTTTGTATTTTAAATATTTGTCCATACATATGTTGCGAATACATATGGAGATCATTCAAGTTATTTTATAAATTTAAATTTACTGTGTCAGCTGTCTGTCCATGGATGCTATCACGTCATAACAATAAAGGCTTACTAAAGAAGCAGACTCGTAATTCAAATGTAATACAAACAATATGTGTTGATATGAAACTGAGAAATATTGTCTATTTTTTTTTTAAATATTATTATTATATGTTCTGCAATATGACCATATTATTATCAGGTATCTTGCTTTATATAATATGTTTAAATTAAACAATTAATTTCATATCGTTTTTTTGAATTTCGATTGTAGAAAATAATCGTCGTCTTTTAAGCATGCTTAAGTAAAAAATGCTATAAACGTAAAAAAAACAATCATCGATTGTGTGATTTTAAAATGTTTAATTCGAATAAATGATCCATCAATTGTTTCGTTTATGATTTGAAATCGGTGACAGATTGTCAGATATGTAAGTAAAGTTTCGTTAATTGAATTTCCATTTTTTTAAATACTGAATTGGGTCCCATGATGAAAAGCCATACGTGTTCCTACAGGAAAAAGTCTTGAGTTGTGATTGTAAAAAGCCTTTAATACATTGTTATGCTATTTAAAAAAAAACCGCTAGGTCCCATTACGGAGAAAGATTACGGCACAAAATGGTATCTTAATCAGATTTTAATTAACATTTAATATGCCCTATGATAAAGTTGTAACTGTTGTGGTGGTTGATTAGTAAAACATATAAATTAAATTGAAGATCATCAAATCAGTAATTACTCTGGTGATGTTTGTAATTACATTTTAATTTGAGTCAATTTAGTGTCACTTCAACTCATAATAATTCTATTGTGTTTTGTATAAATAACACTGTAAATTGTATTTAATTATCAGTTGATAATGCTCGACATGAACGAAATCGGTCCTGATCTTTTTAAATAAAAGTGGAAATGGTACCTAACGAAGGAATATTGTTTTTTTAATATAATGCCTTTCCACCAAGTGTATACAGTGAACACCCATAAAGACATCTAATTTTTTATATAATAATTGTCTATCTAACATAAAATATTGAAGCTTTATTCTAAATGTTTTTATTTTTGCTGTTTACTCAGAACTATCAGTTACTTACTTCTGCCAACTTCTGCCAATGATGACATATAAATTATCACAGTAATTCCACACTTCATATGGGAAGTGGACCGGACAATGAACTAGACAATTAATTAAATGCTTTCTAAAATAAACTATACACTTATATTAGTTTAGTATAGAATTCACAGATTTTCGTATAACCAAGAGACGAAATTACAATTAAGTAATAAATTTAATATGATTATTTTTGTGATTATGACAAAAAAATAAGAAAAACAAACTTTATTAAATGATATATATTAAACAAAAACTAAGACAATGTCTTAAAATCTCTTTTGTTGTAATAAAGTTATTCAGTTTTTTGTTTTAATTAAGTGTGATAATTCTTTCCTAGTGTCGTATATATTACACTTTCTTTATCTAAGTTTCAACTTTTCCGTACAAAGAAACGTTACGTATTGTATTACACGTCGTTTGTCAGTTTTTTTTGTATATATTCGTTTACATTATATTGCATGTGTTTTGGTTTTTATTGTATGTTTTATATATAACGAGTGCTTATAAATATAACAATATATTTTTATTTCCAGCTAAGAATTTAAGCCTCAGATTGTAACGACAGCAGAATATATAACAACTCAGCCTAGATGCTTAAATATATTTTATTCAAAAGGAAATTGGTGAAATATTAGAATGTATGTTATTAAAATAATCAGTGGCGAAGTGGTAAATAAATAGGTACCAGGTCGATCATTGACTTCTTCCCTATTTTTTTTGTTTTTTTTTTATTTTTCCAAAGTTAAAAAAATCACAAGTTTGATCAATTAAATTATATGTATGTACTTGAAAATTAAGTTACTAGTAAAAAAGCGGCTCATTTTCAGGTGCCAGGTCACCGACCTGGTCCAACTACACTACACTACTGAATATAATAATCATCCAAAACTGTCAAAAAAATTAATGCTTGAGAACGGATGTAACCCTTATATGTGGTATACGAATTTCAAGTATATTTGAGAGATCATATAATTATAATTAATCAATCATTCAAAATCACTTTTTTATTAACACATAAATCTTAATTTTCGGTGAAATATTTTTGAAAAACTGCGAAAACATACTTAACTATGCGTGAGTAAGTAAGTACATTATTATTGACAACTTATTAAGCAATTGGACTATAGGTGAAGTGAGCCAAGTGGTATTTTAGAAAAAATAAGTTAGATGTGTTGTAATATTCTACACGTCTTGAAGTATCGTAAAAGTGAAATAACCTCAGTTAATACACATTTCAAAAGTGTTTGTTACCTGCGTAAAATAAAAATATGCTATCCACCATAACACCAAGTAAAGACGTGATTGTCATTAAAAGTAAAAAAAAAGATTTACCATTTTAGTAATAGGATCACTTCACCTCTAGAGTTATATTATAATAATATATACAGTCGCCTCATTGCAATTAATTCCTTATAATATAAATGTATAGAAATATTTATTTTACAGCTGTATTTAAAAATATTTTACTTAATATTTCGCTGCAATAATATATCAAAATATTTTATTTTCCAGATACACATTTAAGTGGATAACAAAAACTGATGGCGCGTGACTGGATTACAGTTTTACTTTGTTTCTCAACTTATCTCATAATGAAATCTGAAATGAAATGTGTTTTCACTATTCAGTGCTGACGCTAAACCTAGCTTTGCTCTTAGTATTTATCTCTTTTATAATAAGCATAATCATAACAATTTATTTTTCTACCGTCCATAAAATTTCATACAAACAGGTTATTTCAAAGAAAGATATATTTGTGTCACGTTTTGGTTGTGTTTTCATTTGTGAATTTTATTTAAGGTGATAAAAAAAAGTAGAGATTGAAATTCTCGTTACTTTTGTTATATTGACCGTTAAATTTGAATACAAAATTGTTTGAAATCGTTTAATCATGATGATTGAATGAATTACCGGTTGATCATCCACGAAATACGATTCGGAAAAATCTTACTCCGGCGTCAATCAGTCACGCAACACTTACTGCGACGAAAAACCTCTTGTATGTCTAAATAGCGATAGATTTCACAGTGTGACAACTCAATTTAGCTACGCGAGTAACCCTTTCCGTTGTATTGGGGTCACACTGATGTATACTGGCGTGCAAAAAAGATATCCAAGAAGGAGTAAAATTTTATGAAAAAACTACGGACGAAAGATTTATCATAACAGCAATTTGCCTATAGCCTAAATATAAAATTAACTAAACTTGGCACGGGGAGATATTTTCATTACAAAAATTATATGTACATACATATGTATTATAATCGAATTGAAACAGTCATCATTTCTTGTACTGCGTTACCATTGATTTTGAACACCAAGAAGAGTTCTAAGTGCTGGTTTCAAAATCTAATTCTTTTACATTACTTTGCCGATGTGTATTTTTTACGAAATTATAAACATTACTGTTTTGCTAACCTACCTTTTTGACGTACATCCAGTTATTTAGTATACAATAGAGATAAAAAACCCAAGAGTATCTTGCGAAAAATAATAATAAAAAAAATGGAATGCATTCAGTTTCTATTGTCGATTCAAAGATAATACATAAACAGTTATTTAATCAAATTGTCGTTTAGTATGTGAGATGTGTATAGTAATTACTTATTCGTAATAATAAATTCATAAGATGTTTTCTTGTGTTTCAGTCTAATTGGAAAAAAATAAAATTGAATGCAGCCCTTCATCCGATCAGAAACATGACTTTATCACTGTCATTTTTTATTGATGAAAAATCGGTGTTGATATATTCGTCCGGAATCCTAATATCAATTCAGCACAATAATCTGTATGCTCAAGTCAGGAAATCGATTACGGTATAAAAAATGACGGAAGTAATGAAATCGAAGGAGGACAGCCAACATATATTATTATGTACACCACTGCATCAAGACTGTTACAAAAGAGATTGTATCAGTGGCTAATATTTGTGAGAAGACCTCATCTCAGGCTTTTGTTTTAATGCGTAATGTAATGAGATGGTTTGCTCAATATAATAATTAGCTTAAAATTGAATAATAGTGGTTTGCGTAATATACACTTCCTGAAGTAAGATCACATCTCGTAACACAATGAATGATTACAAGATATTGCCGATAAGAGTAAACACAATTTAAAAAAAAATCAAAGTACATACTCACTTAGCTTCTGGTTGAACCGGTCTTAAGTTCATTGTATCTTTTGAAATTGTTTATAATCTGGTATTGTATCTTCAACTGTACTTACTCATACGATTTTTTTAATTTACAAACAATTTTGTTTTGTACACATCAGCTGTCTACAATTTCTTGCATATAGAAAAAAACTATGGCGCATATTAAAATAGTATTTTTAAAATTGATCTGGTTTACACTCAGTCAAGAGTGCACCATAAATACAGAGTAAGAAAAACATATTAAATACTTAGGAATAGTGAAGTTAACGACCCGTAGTGAGGATCAGATAGAAGTTAAGCAGGTGGTAAATTAATACTTACAACTTATAACATAATATGAGTCATCTAGAGGTGAAGTGAGTCTACTAGTAAAATAGGAAAACTTTTTTCACGTCTTTACTTGGTGTTTTGGTGGATTGTGTATTTTTATTTTACGAAAAAAACACTACTATAATGTTTATTAACTGACGTAACTTCACCTTTACGATACTTTAATACGTGTAGAATATTACAACGCATTTAACTTTTTTTTTTCTCTAAAATACCACAAGGCTAACTTTATCTCTAATGGGTTATATAATATATGGAGACATAAATCCATAAATCGATTGAAAAAATAGTAGTTGAAAGTTTCCAGGCCGGAATTAATTTGCACCTTTAAGATGAAAGCCGAATAGCATTGACAGCTGACAGCACTACCCGATGGACAGACATTCAATGCAATAAAATACAAATTATGGTTTTTACACTAACCTAGGAAGTTTCTATTATGAATATCAGGTCCGATCTCTCTTCATCAGGTCTGTTATGACAAAGCTCATTCTACAAACCGCAGTTTTCTAAACAGTGGATTGTGACCTAAAAGTCGCAGAGTATTTCCTTAGTACTATTATAATGTTATACAATAAACTGAGTGCTGTGATTTTACATTAAGCCATTACAATTAATTATATTAAATGATTTTATAGTTGCTTGGAACCATAGCTTACATTCTCCAAAAAGCTTCGACCTTTTGTAAAAATCTCAAAACAAACTATAGAGGCGCTTTCGCAATTTAAAAAAAAGATAATACTATGAAAATGTATAGCAAGTGAAAAGTATCGCTCATATTAATGTGTTAAACATACGATTACAAATACGGAAAGTCGATTTCTTCTTTTTAGCTATCTCATATAATTCATTTAACAATGTTAGCTTAGACAAAAATAGTGATTTTTGGCAGTGGTTTTAACGTCGTTTAAAATAGTTTAAGTAGGTATTGTATTTTAATATATGTATTGTTGCATTTGAATCAGTTTGCATACTTAACTAAAAAATGTTAAAAATGTGAAATGTTAGTTTAATATGAGCAATATATGAAATATATAAGTAAAAAATAGAAGAATTGCAGTGAGTAGTGAACATAATTAGATCCTGAAAGAGTTTTAGTCGTATTTACGAGAGCGTCTACAAAAAAATATCCGAAGTACGTTTTTTTTATAATGTCAGTATACAATAAACATTTATATTTGCTGAATAATACAGCACGAAATTGTCAATTCTTTTTTTTGTCATTTGCCTCGTTATTTCTCTACGAGTGCAAACTCAACGATTCTTCATATTATCAAGGAATTTACAAGAATCAACATAATGATCGTTGATAGTAAATTGAATATCGCATTCAATTGAATATTGTTTTATTTCGATGTGTTACTATACTATCACTAGGGCATCCAATCCCGGTCCCTTTTTGAGATCCCGGGATTTCGGAATTCACAATTTGAATTGAACATTTATCATAATTTTATTATTAATTTTTATATAAAAAATTTGGCTATGAAGAAGAGACATCACAAACTGGGTCCATTATTTGCTGCAATTTACAAAGAAAAATAATAAAAAATTGACACTATCTTTTATATATATATATAATGAAAACATATTTCTTTTTTATAAAAAAAAGTGATATAATAATGGTTGGGAGGACGTGATGGGAAGCGAAACGCTTCAGTTGTCAGGACATATAATTTTGGATTAATTTTGTTAATAAAAATATACATTTACATAATTTCGTCATATTTTGCATAAAATTTAATAGCATAATAAAATTGTGAGTCAACGATTTTTTAATCGAGCAGGTTAGCTGAACTTTTAATATAATAATACATTTCGCGAGTTAATTAACACATTTTTGTGATTCAAAACTATTTACAAATATTAAATTAAGAAAACATTTGAATAAGTTAGTTTCCGTTAGTAGGAGATTAAAACACATCTATTTTAAAGTTCACACGACGTTTAATAGAATGCTTCAAATGAGTTTTAGAGTGTTAAAGTATGGTCGTAACTCGTAATACATATTTTTGTGACAGCAGCTTAAAAGATTCAAATTACAAATGATATAATGTAGTTATTTTTTATTTAGATATTTTTACGTATTGACTTAAAAATAAACTATATCTTCATTTTTTGTTTGCGCAAATATAAGTGTTTTAATTTTAACTTCTCTTTAAGATTTCGACTGAAGGTGCTTGGTGGAATTTCAATATTAAATTTGAATCGTTCAAACTATGTACATTCTCACAAATTTTGTCACTAACGACCCGGGTTTCGCCTTTCGGCATCTTCAGGCATTCAGAATGCCTGAAGATGCCGAAAGGCGAAACCCAGGTCGTTAGTGACAAAATTTGTGAGAATGTACATAGTTTGAACGATTCAAATTTAACTTCTCTTATTCTCTTAATCCTTCGTTCTAATCGGTTTTGGTGCAGAACCCACGTAAAGACAACTTTATAAATTGTTATGTCAATCGGTATATTGCTCAATTCTCAACTGATACTTTACAAAAACTAGAAATTAAACGACTGAATAATAATCAGTTTTCGTAGAATGAATTTATGCTGAGATGGTTCATTAAAAGTCAGAGTAATCTAAATTTTGAAGTGCTCATTGTTGAAATAAAATTTATCTTGGTTTTTCACTTAAGTACGGTGTTCCCAAGCGTCCCTATTTGACCGGGACTGTCTTGTGTTCAATAGACAAATTCAGAGGCCCGCATTGCAAGTCCCTCTAATCCCGTCCTGAGAAAACGTATAATAAAAAATCTTCGAAATAGTGAATGTCCCGATTTGTGATTTTGGAAATCTGACAATCTTTATATCACAAGTCAATGTATATTATGGAAAATAGTCGATGATTTTTTAAAATAAAACAGTCAAAAAACGTTTTTCAAATGCGTGGAGAATTTTATTGCTTATTTCTTATTTTAAGAGTGCATAATTGGTTGAACTAAGAAAAAAAATGGAGTTTATTATTCAATACTCATTATACAGACGGATATCGATTGGACATACACGTTTTATCGGATATACAAATCAACGACAGAGGTGCGGTATGATGTTTTTAATTATTACCCTCCGGCACTATTTTCTATCTCAAAAAACTTAAAAAAGTATATTTAGTATGTATGATACAATTCAAATTAAAAATCAGGGTAATTATCGAAGCTTGTGAACGAGTATGCTTTAAATATTTAAAATGGAGCCTGAGTGATTGATTTGTGAACAGTTTTAATAAAGATGTATTGGAATATACTTTAATATAAAAGCTTATGGCTTTCAATTTTAAGAAATAAACAACTTTAGGACCGATATCAATCGGTTCACTGAAAATTTATGTACAGTTAAACTTTAATTGGTTAAACTCACAATTAGTGGCAAAGCTATATCTTTAAACTGCCTACAAACCTTCCGACGGGGCTTTGGCTTTTCCGTCAGTTTGTATGTACACAAATAACATTAAATCAATAAGAGAAGTACTTCGGAAGCCCCAGGCGCAATATAATATCAATGAAATGTTTTTTGTATCAAATAAAAATAAATATTGAGAATTGAATTAAACATAAAAATGGTTTATAAATAAAACGAGATATTTTTGAGGTCCCTAAGATTTAGAGGCCCCAAGTGCGCGCCTCGTGCGCTTAAAGGGCACTGCGCCACGAAAAGTAACAACACATGTTTAATTTTGGTCCCCCACTCGCACTCTCGAATTTCGATGTCGCTGTATACATTACCCTTTAAGCACAGTACTTTTTATAGGTGTATTCTACACAACTCTTATGAGTTTTTTTTAGATCCTATAGAAAACGAATAGATAGAAATCTATTCGTTTTCTATAGGATGCTGTGTACATTTTGAATGCTTTGTAATTTAACCAGTTGCATTGCAACCAAGTCTGGTCTGACGGTGACACCGGGATTGACAGATCACATCCTGATTCACATCTCCGATCTCCTAAATGTGGTTACCTTTCCTTTTCCAGCTCTGCTTTTCTATCCTTTTTCACCCCGTTAAAAACTCTTTTTAATATGAGCCATTTGGAGCCAAAACTTTATGCATTATGTTATATTGTAGATGATTACAAAAAATCGGGTCAACATCGTTGGCTTTCGTGACGGATCACACGGGTTCAATTCCCGATACGAACAGCTTTTTCTCAATCTCAATTTCTGTTCGGAAATACATGGATGTTTGTGATGTCTTTAAACTTCCATCCACCCTTCCCATCTTTAAAATAACGTGGCTTGGTGAGAGCGAATATTTAACCACTAGTTATGTCCTAACCCTAATACTCTCTTCGAAAAAAAAGGTTGAGATACATTCATTAGAAGATAATATGCTCCACATTGGGAACGGAAATGTATGAGAAAACCATTTCATCTATTCCAGTAATTTGAGTGAGAGAAAGGAACTTTTTCACGGTAGTAAGGGAAAAAATGCATCATTCTTATCAAAGTAATTGCGCGCTAGAGATTGTTTTTTATGTCTCATGGAAAAAACGGATATGAGGTTGAGTCTGAACCGTGACAGTATGCTATTAATACAATAATAAAGTGGGACTATCCAAATCAGAGAGGTGTAAAAAGCTAAGTCCGATGCGATGCCGCGCACCGGCCGGTGAAAGTTAACTGTTGTTTGCGCCCGATACAGAATCAATTCAGAATCTTTATAGTTTCTTCATTAAACTTGTCAGTTTACCGGCGGTCGTGACTGCGCGCGCACGCAGACTACAGCCTTCATACGAGACGCGGCGATTAACGTCGAAGCCTCCTAACACGTGACCCGCAGTGTCTGCCTTGATACAAACTTTGACAACTTTCGCGGTGCATTGTGTTTGTAAACGGACTTGTGATAATTGAACATGATTAACTTTTGGTTCCGTTTAGAAAGTGAAGAGCTTTTTCTGTGATTTTTTTCTGACTGTGATTAAAAGTTTGTTATTTTTATAAATATCTCTTACAATGCTGTGAAATGTGGATAAAATCTTGATGTACACTTTAATAGTTCTTGTACAGTTAAATTTTCTAAATTTGATGTTTGCATAAAAATACTTTTAAGAAAATAAAAAAATTCACATCGATCAAATCACAATATTATTATACAAGCCTCATACAGCGTTCAAATTTTATAATGTAGAAAGACATTTTTAAAATTATTTAACATTATATGTATATAGTAAAATATATAATGAAAAAAAAAACAGTATTCTTATAACATCTCCATTTTTAAGAATAAAATGTATCAATTTAATAAAAAAATATTTCCGTGCATAATGCTTTTATTCCTAATTAATTGATTTTGTTTGATGTCAAGAATTTTTTTATGGTTTTTTTTTGTTTGAAAAGAAAACGCATTTGGTTTTAAAATTCGTCTATAATTTCATTTTCACAATTTTCGGTAAATTTTTGCAAATGAAATTTTTATGGGAAACTCAGTTTGTGAAAACTTATGTTTATATTTAGATTGAAATCATATTTTCATATTCAAGCTGCAAGCATGTACTTACATTCTTAACGAATTAGTACCATTAAAACTTTAAGTATATTTTTATAGGCATTTAATACTCGATAAAGTAAAAAAATATTAAAATTAGACAACCAAATATCAGGAAATAAAAATGTACGCATTTTTTTTTAGACAGAATAAGTATTCATTGCATTCTCAGACACATTTAACGTTGGTACTTAATGCAATTTTCAATTTCTCGTTATCCATGAACTTTTCATAATGATACGTAGTTGAACATTTTTTTACAATGCTTGGATGGTAATCTGATAATAATGGCAATTCTTTTTGTTGTCATAGTACATTTTATAAATCGATAAGGTCAAAAACATAGAAAGTCTGGCATTATTTTACACAGCGCGGGAAAAGGTGTTTGATGACTAACAATTTGTTTTCCGGATACAAAGCGATACCTGTTTATATAAACGAGGTCAAAATATCGATGTCATCAAACCTTATAATAATATTTAAATTAAATGTGAAAAATCACTCGCGTACAATTTATCATCCTATTTATTTATAAACAACTGATTATTTTATATTCACGTGTATTAAAGCAGTGCTTCAGAGAATGTTATAAACTCTAAAAAAGCACGAAGTGTTTGTTACACAGTGACTAAGTTGGCTTGTCCGAAGAGATGGTTGTTACGCCGAACAAAATGGACCACAAGATCGGAAAGAGAAAGGGTTCATGGGACTCAAAGGTGAGACTGAATTTTTGATTTATAATATGTACACACTATATCTTAAGACATGCGTTATTTAAACACCCGATTGTATTTTCATTATTTATATCAAAATTAAAAAAGAAAAAAGGAGACTTTGATTTTCTTTTATTGTATCGTAGATAATTTTCAAATTTGGATTTTATTTTATTATCCAGACACCTCTCTTGGTATTAAGATTATAAAGTCAATAAACAAGATATCTTTTTGAATTCAACTGTTGATCTGACATGAATATAACACTGCTGTACATATTCAAAGATTATTTGTCTGTTTATTTAAAATTCATAAATTAAAAATAAATCATCACACACAAAAAAAGAGTATATTTTTGTCCATGTCCGCTCCCAATGTGGAGCATATGGTCTGCGAATAGAAGTATCTTTACAGAAGTATTTTCTAAGAAGACTGTTTGTTACTCTTCTACTACTTTTTCAAAGAGAGTAGAAGAGACAAAAGAAAAAGCTAGGACAGGGCTAGTGGTCAACTAATCGCTATCGCTACGCCCATTTATCAAAGGATCGGAAATGTTGGGAGGGTATTTTTCAACATCACAAACAATCGAAAAATTCTGTTCGTACTTTGACTCGAACCCGTGATATCCGGCACGGTAGCCCACAACACTAACCGCTGCACCATAGGACCAGACAATAAAATAACGTGTATTTAATTTCTATCCCAAAAAACGTTATTTTTTTGTCAGCAGCTATTTTGCAAATAATATTGTTATTACATTTATTTATTTAATAAAAGTATTTAATTATGCATGCACTCTATCAATACTTTTTTAAGCTTAGCTTGCGTCAGTGGCTATGTAAAAGTTGAAGAAGTTATAATAATTTACTCTTCAAATCAGTTACGGATTGAATAAATTTTCCGGTAATTATTTTCACTTAGAATGATAAATCAAAATGAAATGTAATAATAATGAACCAAATAAACACTAAAAACTTAAGAACATTTAAGACAGACATGAAGATGTACACATATCGACGCATGTTAAAAAAAACACACAATTAATTTGATAATAAAACGACAGACTCTCAATTTGACAAAAACTTCATTAAAGACACGCATATCATAATATTTAATTGAGTACCATTGAGTAACATTTTTGTTGTAAAAACCCTAAGCTAAATGCACTAGAATAACTAGAAATTATTAAATATAACCAAGCGAATGACATTTCTAATGACCAAACAAATATTTATCCATCACTGTTACTTAAGGCGTTACAAGAAGTAATGTACATAGTAAGTTATAAGTAATACATGACCATTTTAATTGAAACTTATTTGTTTTGAAGATAACTTAAAAATTCTATATTTGCTTACGTACAGGAAACGCACTAAGTCCATTTATTACATTTAACACTGTATTTTTCAATATACATTAGGATGTTAGCATATGTGAAGATGTATTGTGTATCTTTTCTTAGCTAGAGTATATAGCTAAATTTAAATAAACTTTATATTATATCTGACAAGTGCGTAATATAAAATAATAACTGCACAACTAAAATACATTGATATATTATCACATTATTATACTATTTAGAAGACATTGTCCTGGTGACCTGAAGACGTTTTTAAAAATACATAAAACGTCAAACTGGTTTGCTTTTAAGAAACAAAATACAAAACAAAGTCCGCTAACATAAATACGTACATATATAAAAACAAACAAAGAATTAAACGACTGAGAAGGGAAATTTCCATGTTTTGTGTATAGATTTAACAGAGCTGTTGAAATAAATACATTAATATTAGACAACCTGACAACTCCATTTTAAAATTATTCTTTGTAATTTTTCATGAAAAGTAAAACACGTATGCAGTGTAACTATTTTTATAAATAAATTAATTTTGGGTTCTCGTTTAAATAAGCACAACAAAGATAAAATGTCCCTGCGTCTACAACTATAAATATTTGAAAAAAATGCGTTATTTAAAGTCAGAATGATTTATTTTAAAAATGTTTTTATTCTGTTAACAGTTTCGTCTTTTGTAAGAGTTCGAAAAATCGAAAGTTTACATAAGATCATTACATTTAAATAAAACGTCTTCAGTGAATTTTACAACATTCACCTTCTCTTCGATCTAAAATTTTAATGGTACTGGATGGAAACGGGTTTACTTGGTCAAAGTGTCGTATGTATATATTGCATTTATTTACACGATAAAGGTCACTTGTAGTTTAAAAACTTTTTGAAATGCTTTCTATATTTTTATTGAGTAATTGTTATTGGTGAAGAATAAAATAATGTAATCTTGTTTAATAATGTACATAAAATTATGACAAAACACCTCAGTCCTGAAAGGGTGATTTTCAACAATAAAATAAGCACAGACATGTTGGTACTTATTTTAAAAGTTGAAGTTTTTAACTTGGTATATCTTACATAAACAATATTTTGATTGGATAAAAACAATGACATGTCAACAAAATACAAATTATTACATTTTGAATCAATCTTCTGTTAAAAATTCAAACCAAAGTAGTCTTTTTTAACACGTTATCAATAACAAAACGTTTTCAATATAATATAATATTAACCTCTTCCTAAAAAAAACATTTTTGAATAGGTAATTAAACATTTCGTCGTAGACTTATTCGTCAGTAAAAAATATGATTTATTCATGCCACGATGAATCCAAACACAAGCGATTTTGATATCTTTAATGTACACGGTATTTATTTAAAATTTTATATGATCTGATTTTAACTCTTAAAGTTTCAAGGCATTATATAACACATTTCAATATTGGCATATAAATATATGATTTATAGTGTTTTTTGTTAGTGACGAAATTTAAATTTTGAATTTACAGTTAATTTTATTTTTAAAAGAAGCACTGCCTTAAATTATTTAAGACTAAATTTTTTTAAAAGCTTTTCTTTAATTATGAAATGTTGAAAGGTAGAATGAATTAGTTGTAGCTCAATAAAGATTTTAATTAGGCCAAGTAATCAAGGTTTAGTTAAGAAGTAAAAAAGTATCGTTAAGAGACGTAATTGGTTTATAGACGACACTATTTTTAACAATGATCATAAACAATGGCATGCTTGTTAGCTTATGTTGGAGTAAACACTTTTTTTTTATTTATTTATTTTAACTTAACAATCTATAACCGACTGGAAATATCCAATGGTTGATAAATAATAAAAAAAATATTTGTCATAGATGGAATAATTTTTTAAGCGAATATATGAAACATTATTGCCATCACCTTATTTTGTATTTGAACCTCATTAATGCAAATAATGAAAAAAATATTTTAATAATACGGCAGTTAGACGATTATTGACAGAAATTAACTGCCGAATCTATCAATATAAAAAAAAACACAAAACCTGAAGTTGATGCATGCTTCAATATTAAATAACGGACCATATTGAATTGTAATTTCTTTGAATCTATTGTTCAATATTTTTTTAATATTAAGTATAAAATTAAATATAGTTAATTTGAATCGTTCAAACTTTGTACACTCCTACACGTTTTGTCACAGAAAACCTGAGTTTTGAATTTAGACATCTTCAAGTAGTGTTAAACTGCACGAAGTAACTTGAACTGACGCTCAAAATTTAATATTAAAATTCCACGAAGCACCTTCAGTCGAAATCTAAATTTTAAGAAAAATGTTGTTCGAAAAATACATAAAGTTTCATTGGTAGAGTTCCAAATGTAGACAATTACAATTGTTAAAACGTTATTTATGTCGTGTTGAAATTATTAGCAGTTGGTTAAAAAAAATAGAGCACCTACAATTATAATTGATGTGAAACTGAAATGTATTGTTACTTTTTTGTATACATCTTCGAAATTATTTGTTTTCTCAATGCTATGTAGAATACAATTATAAATATGAAACGCGAAAATCTTATTTGCAACTTAATATCATCAGTTGGTCTCAAAAGTTTTGTCAACAGAAAAAGTAAATTTTGAATTGTTTACCTGAGGAAAGTTTTATAAAATATACTCCATTTCTATTAAAATATAGTGATAAAATACCTACATACATGTTGTATTATTTTTCCAAAGATAATAACCAATTAGTCTTCAAGAGTTCGCCTTAGTCAAATTTACATGGCGTCTCAACAATTAGAGTTTAACAAGTTCATCAGACTTACACGAATACGGTTATAAATCAATGAAGCGATTCGGGATTGAAAGAGTTAAGCATCATCGAAATAATTCCCACGAACAAATAGTAGGTCGCGTTTCTTTTTGATACCCATTATGATCACCTTTACCACTGTACCATGATACCACACAAGAACATAAATACTATAGTACCAGCATCTCGTTGAAGTTTTGGATTATTTGTTTCGACACCGCTCATTATTTTCTCACTATTCTAATGAATGCATCGTTTTGATTTCTCACTCGAAAGTGTTTTATGCCATTAATAAATTGATGTTGAGAAACTGACGAATCAAGTGCTGTGAATTGAGATCAATAGAAAATTCCTCGGAAAATTTCTGATAAAACAATCAAATGTTAATTTAACTTGCGCTAGTATGTCGATGACTTTTGAAAAGTAATATAATGCGAAATTGCTACAGCTATAATTAACTATTTATAAAATACTGCACTTGGTTTCAATTGGAATTTATATGCATTTTTGTAGATTTTATGTATGTGTGAAGGCTTGCAAAAAGTATGGCCATGCTCACGGCTAAATTTGATATTTCGATTCTAAAATGAAAATTGAGTTAGCCAATAAATTTATTACAATAAATTACGTCGGTAAATTTCTAATAAAAATACATTTGTGACATACTATTGTTTTTCAATAATAGATTTATCGACATCTGTTCGAAAGCATGGGTATTTTTGATGTCTAGAAATTCCCTACCACTCTTCCAATCATAGAGCCATTATTTAACCACCAGTCGTTTCCTGGCTTTATCCTTCTATCACTACTCTTTTCATAAAAAAATGTTAAACAACTGAGTAACAAAAACTTCTCGTAAGAAACTTCTGTTGAGATAAGCTCCAAATATAGTTTAAAAAATATCTTGAAGCTATCATTATTTTATCCTTTTAATAAAATTAAATATTATTCAAAATATCTATTTTAAAAAATTCTTTACCAATGCAAAAAAAGCTTCATAAATAAAAAAAATAATATAAACCTGGCAGTGTATGGTAAAAATGGAAAGGCACTAATAATTCTTTTAATTTCAAATTTTTAACATGTCCGCACTTAGCATATGTAGTACGCAAAATTGCCACGTAAGACAATTTAATAAGAAACATGTTTGTGAAAATCATTCATGGAGCGATATTTATGGTTCTGACCATAGATTATAAAAATGAATGCAATTAATTCATTCAAAACGTCTGCTAGTGGATTCTAGCCCTTGATAATGAAAAAAATCCTACTCGTACTTATTGACTAGGAGTAGTCGTTTTATAGTAAGAAAAGTAATTCTCAAAGTGTTGATTATTTTGTAATTAAAAATCAACAAATTTCGCCAGTCACCAATAAGTGAATATTCTTATTTCATTATTTTTTATAGATGTAGCTTTAAATTCATTATAATCGACGAAACGTATCTAAAATGCGTGGTTAAAATTTAATTTAAACTAAATTGGCAAGAGTTTATGACTATCTCTATATTTTATTATGCTTTATTACTTCACAACAACAGTTGACATCAATTATTATAAAACATTTTGGTAAAACTTTTAGAAACTTTCCATAGATAGCTTATATAACTTTTCTAAATAATTCAATTTATATTACAGTTTTCGAATTATATTGAAGTTATATTATATTATTTTCCGAAAACATTGGTTAGTTGTATAATTAGTTTCACTATGTTAAGCACGCTCACATAATTAAAACATTTTTAAACGAGTCCATCAACTAATTTAACCTACATCTTAAATGTGTTGATTTATGCATAAATTATTTATCATTTTGCTATGCATACAATTTAGCACTAATAAAATTAAATGTTAACTCTCAGATGCAAAATAATTATGTAACGTTAAAAAGTTATTTAAATTAAAAAAACGAAATTCTTGATTACCTTGCACTTGTTTATAATCATAATATTTACATAGGTATGTAAATATTCATGTAAAATAATGATATTTTTAGAAAGAAAGTTAGTTTAAGTTGTAACTTAAATCGTTTAATTAATGAAATAAAAAATGATTTTCCTTAAAATATTAATAATTCACCTTTTAACTATCTATTTACTATATGTCATATATGTCAAAAGCATATCGCAATAAAAAATCTGCAATAACTGTTTCTTACCCAGTTGATCAATCTCTCAATTTTTTTAAAATATTAAGAATATAAAAAAAGCGATTAGCTCCACATCCATCTTTACTATCGAACAAAAGTCTGTAAATCGACCAAAAAAATAAATTTATGAAGTTGTCCGTACTGAACCCGTGTTTCTTAGCCGAAGTCAACACTTGGCTAAAGTTTGATAAATTGTACTAACAACAAGTCATGATTAATATTTTTCTTTACATATCGACTGTGGAAAGGAGAAAGGACGTAACCCACAGGTTTTTAAAAACAGCTTTTTTTCAATAATCACAAAGTATCAAACTTGATACACTTATATCAAAAAGATGCAAGCTGCAAATGCCGAATTATTATCTAAACTTAGCTTTAAAGTTTGAAAAAGATGACATTGTAAAAAGTTAAAACCAAGAAAAAAGACTGAAATGAAACGTTTTTCCTTGACAATTTATTTAATTAAAATTAGATTATGTCAATTAAACACCAATTTAAAAGTCTCCGTGCACTTCAAGGTTATTTATAATTCATAATTTGCATATGGCCCAAAATCATCAAAACACGTATTTTGCGTCTCCTGTAAAGTTTGATATGTGTGGGTTACGTCCTTTTTCCTTTCCACAGTCGATATGATGACATTTCGATAGTTGATATAAATGATATTCGTATACAAAATAATGACTGCCTTTGTTTTGTTAAACATTTGATTCAAGAATAGTTTTTTTGCTTCATTAAAACTTTGTTGTTTATATTATAAAACTTTAACTCAAGAAATACAATAGAATTAAAGAAGCAGTTTAATTACTTAGAATGTTTCTTTTTATGCATTGGATCATGATTTTATTAAAGCTGCTATTTTATCATCGTCTTTTAAACATTAATTAAATCAATTTTCTCAGTGAACAACTGCTACCATTACCAAATATTGCAATCGTTTTACAATTTTTTTGTTTATAGTTCAATACTTCTCAGTGACTAATAATGAATTTGAGATTAAATTTGTTCAACAATTATCTGTTCATTCCAACCTGCTTACAATATATTTTTGGACGAGTACACCAAAAAAACACCAACAATTATATTATTTTCATGTGCGGGACATTTAAATAAATTAAAACTGTTTGAATTATTCAAATCATTTTTTTTTTAAATCTCTACTTATACAAATTTACGAGTCTGTAATCATGACATTACAAAGTATAAGTGCGTCCATATGAATTAATTACATTCTTCTGCAGTGTATCACGTACACCTTTGTGACACGATTGATTGAAAAAAAACAGGTATGTTGTAAAGCTGTTTATGAGCTATACTAAAATGTGTTACAGATTTAAATGCTGCATTATTACGAATAATATAACGAATCTATCCACCATTGTCCTCAGCGGGCAAGGTTATCCATTCACGGATATATAAATAAATTGATCTCGCTCACCAATAATAAAGATAGTACACGAATAAAAACTAGCCAGACAGTATCGGATATAAGTATTAATGATCGAAAAAAAAATACGATAATTACATTTCCCATACTCTGAGGATACTAAAACACAATAAAAAAATGGTGCGATTTGTTTAACGTCAAATTTGTGATTAATATTGTTGTATTACTTACTTTGAAAACAATCATTTTTACAGACGTAAATAAATATAGACAGTGTTACGTCAAAAAAATAAAAAATCTTAGTAACATTATCTTTACAGGATCAATGTATGTTTACTACAGTAGTTATTGAGTATTTTTTTTCCAAATAGAATTGTTCCCTAGGCAGTTAGTTATGTTAAAAAGTCTCTGTTTTTTATGCTTATAAGTTTTAACGGTTTACCATTAACATGGTAATGGTTCTACATGATTTGGGTTCCTTTTTTGTATTCTTCAAATTTATACTCTGAAATTCATATTTATACACTAAAAATTGACACATCGCCAAAATTAATTAAATATTTCTTAATTTTCATGATATCAAACAACGTGATTTATCTAACTCAATTAATCTACTATATTTAAGTGTTTTTTTTTAAATATATATTTTATCCTTTTACTCTACTTGTAAAAGGTACTATTACATATTGCATGATGCAGAAATAATGAGTGAAGGTAAGGTTATTTGAGATAAGTATACAATCATATGGATAATTTTATTAAGCTTACATTTTCTAAACATGATTTCTCATATGTTGTGTTTTTATCATTAATGCCGTTATTGCATGACAATAATTTTTGAAAACACACCTTCATGGAATTCCGCTAAAAGTTATTACTGAGGTTTCACTAGTAAATTAATACAAGAAAATAAAATCTCATATTTAACTTCTTTAATGTTTCTAATGCGCCTTTTGTTATTATATTATTTTTCACTGTTTCGTATTTTTTGGGTATAAAATATATGACACGCATTGACAAAGGAAAACAATAAACATTTCAAATAAATTGTTTATATTTATTTATTGTTAACATTATTATTCAATGATAAGGTGGCAAAAGCTTGTGGTTTTTTGAGGTTGAGAAAATATGAAAAATATACATCAAATTTACATAGTTAGCGTTGTGTTTTTTTTTTAAATCATTTTAACTAGGTTTACAATTAATTGTGCTACAGACATTTATAGATTATTGAGATACAATTTTATAGTACATATCATATTCTTCTATAAATAAATTAACGATTTACTGCATCAAAGTAATCAAAATTATTTTACCGCCAGTTCAACCGGAAATTTTTACTTTGTATTCCCACGCCGGACGACTAATAATATCACATGTCACGACTCAAACTAATTTGACATTTAATATTATTGATATTATGCCAAGTTCGCCGATGTGTGAATAAATTAAATCTCTTGAAACCGACATACTTTTTAATTTGACACAAAGAGCCACTTCGGCAAAATAATCTCTTTTCATTGGCCATTGCTTTTCCGTACTCTATAATACTCACGTATCTACTTTTGAAAAGGGTTTTGAGGTCAACGATCCTTTTAGTATTCACCTGGTGAATAATTTGGAGACATCTGGACACTTTAGACTGAGTGCATGGATCGCGAACAGTTATTCGGGTTTTTGTGACAACTGTAAAAACTCTACTGTGAAAACAATAAAAGTTGTATTGTAAATACTCTAAATTCAACAATTACTTCAGCCATGCTTCAGTGTAAATATGTATTTTGAATTTTAACAAAATTTAAAACTTATCAGTGTACTAACAGATGAAGGCAGTGGCGGATTACTTCATAAGCGCAAGAGGCACGCGCTTGGGGCCTCCAAATCTTGGGGACCTCAAAGATAGCATATATTATATAATCTATTATGTTTTAATTTAAGATTTCGACTGAAGGTGCTTGGTGGAATTTCAATATTAAATTTGAATCGTTCAAACTATGTACATTCTCACAGATTTTGTCACTAACGACCCAGGTTTCGCCTGAATGCCTGAAGATGCCGAAAGGCGAAACCCGGGTCGTTAGTGAAAAAATCTGTGAGAATGTACATAGTTTGAACGATTCAAATTTTTTATTATGTTTTAATTTCCGTTTTAAATATTTATTATTATTCTAGGTTTGCAGCACTTATATGATATTCGAAAAGCAGGGCCTCCAAAATTTATTGCGCCTGTAGCCTCCAAAGTGCTTAATCCGCCACTGGATGGCGTTTAATCAGTACAATAGGCATGCCGATATATAGACTTTAAAATGCTGTATCATATTCTGTGAATTTCTCCATAATATCAAGTCAATTAGTTCCGTTGAAAGTAACTTAACTTAACACATTTGAAAATGTTGATGGAATTCATGCATCATTATCGAATTTTGTGATGTGGTTGAAACGATTAGCTATGGCATGCTAGTGCATAAGTAGAGATGTTATAATTTCATGTTTATCGAAAATAACAATTATCTCAAAACAAGGTTTTCTGACTTAACGCCTTCTGCCAGTATATCGACGACTGATCTGTTTTATGTATATTTATTAACACTATTTATAAAAAATATATATTTCTTAAGTGTCGAGGAGCAACGGCGTACAAAGTGACCCCAGACAAATTTGCGTAATATTTGCATTGCCTTTATTTAGGTATCATTGAAGATTACAATAAATAACAGCTAGATATCATTCGTATTTAGAGATTGGTTGAAATAAGAAGAATTTTGCAATGTGAATGCACCCCATAGGAACTCGAAAGATAATGCCCTACTACTGAATCTGACCTAAGTAACTAATCTGTAAACACCTGTTAATGAAATGTTTAAATCTCGGGCAACATATAAATAATTGGTGATGGTGATGGTGATTATTTAAAACATCATATTTTAAGCTGTCTGACTTATGAACTTAAATAACATTAATTTAACCATTTAGGGATTCGGGCTCTTAATTGACTATTCAAGTAGAACGTTAACCCTACTAGGCTACTAGCGATCACACAGCTATTAAACCCTTCCCTTGTACTTCTAAATATACCTTCCTTGAAATAAGAATTTGATTGACTGGCGTACAATTAGCTAGTGGCTACTGGCTAGTGATTCCATATATGGAGATATTATGTACGTCAAATTGGAACTGGGTATGATTAAAATAATAATAACGTGACACTTACGTAACAAAACTGAACTTTATATTAATGAACTATTCATACTTACAGTTATACAATAATTGATTCGTACAAAATTAAATATTAAATATGATATTATTTAGAGTACACATATCTAATTAAATATTTATTAAATAAGTATTATTATATTTACGATTGATTCGACGGTAACTTTGTGAAAGTAAATTTTAAATCGAAAATGAATTAGTAACTTCATTGTTCCACTTGTGTTTTAAAATTTGACACGTGTTTATTTCTTTTTAAAAAGAATCATCAGACAGAACATCGCAAGGTTTACGGATAAATTCTTAGTCTTAAATTATAAATTTAAAAATAAAATTAGAGGTTTTATCCTTTTCTACTGTACGCAGGAAAGGGATGAGAAAACATTGATTACAAATTGCTACAAACTAATGTTAAACAAACTAATTCACGTTAGGTACGGTAAAATCAATAATGGTGATCCACCTATCTTATTTCAAATTTTATTTACAATTGTTTATTTTTTATTAATGACTTTATTCATTTCAAAAAACTTCATAATAATATATGTACATAATCTTTCCTTTAATTTTATTTCAACAATAATTGAATAACAAAGTTATCAAATTAATCTTTATATATTTAATAATCCTCGATATTCTGGAAATACTTACTATTATATTAACGAAACTGAAATCTTCTAAAGCAACAATAATTGATGTAATAATTGGACGATACGCATTAGATTCACAAATTTCAAAGCAATCTCTGCGTGACTATTCACATTATTGTGAAAAATAATTCATCTCGCACCATTTTAGATATTGAAAATGATTTGCTTATTACGCAAATGGATTTAATTCAGAATTTTGTTTAGTTTAGATTTACCTATTTTCAAGCGAATTACATGACCTTGAAACTGAAACGCATTCTCATACTTCTTGGCCATGAGAGCGAGAAAATATACTATGTTAAATGAAAAATTCTTGTCTTGCTGTTCATATTTGAAAGTAAAATACACACAGTGAACTACGAATGCAATACAAGTTGTGAGATATGTAAAATTATACGTAAAGAAACTTTAATCATTTTACTTAACTAATTGAAAAGACTAAGTTTATATAATAATTATATATAACTATGACTGTCACTCAAAAAACTAACTAAAAATATATATTCTTTAATTTTTACTGTAAAACATATAATAATTGTATTTGTTTGTGTGACTTACAATACATGACTCCTTTTTGCGGTCTTTGAAACATTCTGTTATAAAATAATATCTATAAGTTCGTACAGGGCCGAACAGAGAGAGCTTAAGATTAAATTGTATCCCCCCCCCCCATTCAAGTGTGGCGCTTGAAGAAAATTTAATTTTATATTTTATACGGAAATACCCAAATCTAGCAAAAGTCTATTTCGCTTCTTTTGCAGTGTATCGGGAGATTCATTTACGTAATTTTAATCTTATGTACACTTGTCAACTTAAATATATGTTTTATAATATTATATTACTATTTATAAGCACTTCTATTATGAAGCATATCGATGGTTCATTCTAAACTTTTTATCAAACATTGTTAAATTTGTTAAAAAAAGCTTTCAAATTAAATATTAATTGTTTCCTCATAAAGGTGGAAACATACTGCCGACACCCGACGCCACGTAAGCGTCTTGAATGGCTACGGAACGAACCATACATACTTGTATTGTATGGAACAGGAACGCACTGCCGTCGCGTCGCGTTGGATGTTGGCAGTGCGTTCCTGTTCCATACAATACAATGGCAATTATGTAGCTATGATCTCATCCAAGACGCTTACGTGGCGTCGGGTGTCGGCAGTATGTTTCCACCTTAAATGACAGGCATCTTGTTGGTTAATATCTTTGTCCACCTTAATGGGTGGATCTCTAAGCCAAAGATTTTTTTTTTCAAGATTTCAAGACCTTTCGACGGAAAAAAAATCTTTCGAGATATGAATTACAATGAAGAAATTTATATTGCGTGATGTTGATAGTTATTTTTTTTTTGTAAAAGTTTTCGGCTCACTGACGCAACGGCGAACGTACTTAGCTGAAAAATAATTTTGTGGGACGATGCAAGCACGAGACTAGAATAAAATAATGATATTCTTTTGTGGTTTCCAGACGTGATACTTAAGTTGTCTATTATCTGTGCAATTTGCGAAGCTAAGTCCAAAATCACGGGGAATGTTTAGAAATTGCGATGGTTGTACGAGGTAAGCTGCGAGATAAATATAATCAGCAACCGTCAATAATTCTATTCCAGATGAAGACGTTCCTAATATCATAATATTTTTTTTCTAATATTATTATATAACTAGAAATTATTACCAGATGAAAATACCAACGGTCATGGTTAGCTCAATATGTGTGATGCGAGCGATTCGCAAATAGAGATTGTGTGTGTGTGTATATGTAATGGAAATCGCGTTAAATTTACGTTATATCTCCATTAGTAGAGTAATAGTTTAAATTACTACATTGTTACCGCCTATGTGGTCGAGTGGTCAACGTCGTTAACTTCGGTTGCGGAGGTCACGGGTTCGAATCCTAGTACGTACAGTTTAATAGATTGATTTTTGAATCGATTTATGAATTTCTGTTCGAAGGCATCGATGTATGTGATTTCTTGATTTTCTCCCTCCCACCCATCCTATCCTATGAACAGTGGCGGATTCAGAAATTGTCCCAGGAGGAGGCCATTCAATTTGAAAATCAACATAATACATAAAAAATAGACGATTTAAAAATAATATACTTACATAAAAATAGTCGATACATAATTAAGTATGTATTCTATAAAAATATTGTAAACTGAACAATTAAAGAGCCATTAAAGTGTTAATTAATTAGAAAAATGGAAAATAAATTATCCTCAGGGGGGGGGGGGGCATAAAGCCTACCCTTTGGATCCGCCAATGCCTATGAACGGCGCGTATCGAGAGCGATAAGCTAACCACTAGTCCTGTCCTAGCTCCATTTTTCTATTCGTACTCTCTTTGTAAAAAGAGAGGTTGGGCGACTGAGTAACAACAAGATCTCGTAAAAACACTTATGTTAAGATAAACTCCATTAGGACTCCATATGCTCCACATTGGGAGCGGATATGGTGAAAAAAAATGTTTTTGAATGTGTTATGTATTTAAATAATTGAACTTTCAATTTCAATAATTAAGTAATGTTCTATTGCTATGCATGATATTTAATTTATTTAGTAACGTGACAAATAAAATTTATAACTTAATTCTCGTGGTAAAGAAATACGTTTTTTTATTATTTTTTAATAGTTCCCTTTAACTTCATTTTACAGACGTAGATTACAAAATTGCTGTAATACCACTAAACCAATTTGCTTGAATGAAGTCGTAATTATTGTTGCAGAGATTATATTGCGGCTCTGCCGATAAAAAATAATTTAAGTCAAACGAAAAAAACGCCACAGTGTACGGTATAAAATGCCATTTCATAGCAGTCGTAACTTGTAACCTTTGTATTTTTTTCATCTATTCCATTTAAAGTTATAAAGATAATCTTGGCATAACTTGCATGAATCTAGTGTTTAACTCGCGGGCATACAAACAAAAACGATTATCTCGACTATTTATGTACGTACATTGAATCAAAAGGCATGTTTAGATATTGAGCAAGACCTTCTTTGATAATATTACGTTGTTTTAGACAGCGTTTTCTTTTATTTATTTTATCCCATCATCTTTATTAAACAACAAACAAGAAGCGAGCGGTTCTTGAAAGTAACATTCATGTAATAAAACTTTTGTCGTTTAGTTTTAAAGGCTATCGGTATACTTATTTGCCTAGCCAAGGGCACGAATTTTTTAATGTTTACTTTCATACATTGATCTTCTATTATAGTGCGAATTTTAAATCATTTTTTTAATGTTTAACGGTAGGCCTTCATATCAAATTGATAGTAATATGTCTTGGACAGGAGTTAGGCACAAACAACAAATAAAAATATTTTTTCTCAAAGTTACAAAGTTATCGAACATTTTGATTTACATATAAAAGAAAGCTTCTTGTTTTTTCGGTCTTAGTCCAGCATTTATTTTTAAATATGAAATTTTCAGTTTTAAATAAACTCAAACATCAAGTTTTTTGTCGTCAATTGAACAGTAAACATATTGTTTGTTTGTCTTACCAAAGTAAAAATAAACACAGTGAACGTAACGGTATTTCGTTCGAATTGTTTGTTGGCTTCATTAATTATACGCATAAATTTGCCTAATTTATGCTAATATTATGCGCTTATTTACACTATCGAATCGAGTAAAGTGTAAATAATGTGTAAAATATTACAATATGTATTTTTAAAAAAAACATTATTTTTTTTGCTCAGTGAAAATCATCAGCAGTAATACTTTATTCTTTTCAAAATAATCAATATATTGACATTTGTTGTGACAAAAGATTGCGATACCTAACGAATTTTAAAAAAATCGGTATTTTATATTTAACACAAACATTTGTTTTTTCAATATGAAATAAGCTACACAAATCATATTTTAAAAATATATTATAAATATTTCATTATAGTTGTAACTTTTTCAAAAATAACGCGTGACTGAACGTAAGGCAGCATAAAACAATGCGTCTATATGATAAATAACTTTCCTTCAAAGAAAAATCAACTAATGTCGTCAATGACACCAAGGACTTCCACCAGCTCACAAGCACTGTGTTCCTTGAACTTTTTACATTGCATCTAATATTTTCAAGTTATAACTAAACTTAAAAATTTGGTATCTTTTAAATATATATTTGAGTTAGACGTACGTATTTAATCGGTGACTTCTTTGTGTATATATTTTTATGACCTCTAAAATAATAACATTTTCAAATAAGAAACAATTTATGCACAAAAAAGTATATTACATACCAAATATTATGACATCGACAAGAACGATGACCCTTACCAAGATTATTTATTAAGAAGTCAAATGCGCACACAATAAATTATGGTGCGAATGATAATGAAGTCTTTTTCTGTTTATTTTTGAAATAACTCGCTCTTAAATAATAATTCTGCCTGGTGCAAAACTGATTGAATAAGTGCAAAGTAAAATAAAGTTAGCAGGAAGTTATAGACATCATTCTTTACCGCATATATTTTTGAAACACAATTTCAATAGAAACTATGTAAATATGTGGATAAATAAGTATTTTTCTAGAACACCAATGTTTTCTATGCAACAGTTTTCTTCCTTGTTCACTAGCGAGCAAATTCGTCATCCAAAATGGTTTAAAATAAACATGATAAAAAATCGTGTAAATGTTATTATGGTTTGATTGGCTTTACTTATTTAATTTCCTGTAATCTTTGAACTTCAAGATATAATTATATTCATATATTATATTATGAATTCGAAGTATTGAAATAACGCTTATAAAAATATATTTTACATTACATGGAGACATGCAATCCTGTAAGCAAGAAAGCAGTTGTAAAATACAGTATCAAAAACGTTTTTATTATGTAAATATAATATTTGCAGCTGCTAATAATAAATCTTATGAGATATTTTTCTTAACTTACATATTTATGGGAAAAGAGATTTGTTTAATGACTCGATGCGAATTCAAAATGTAATGAAAATGTATTTTCAATGTGTTTTCAAAAGTTGACAATAATCAGATAATTTGTCAATGCAAAAGACTGTCAAAAGAGATTTTGTTATAAGATACATGATTATTATCTACATACTAATGCATTAGTTTATAAGTTTTTTTGTCAATAATTAATACTGCAATACTTTACACATTGTATAATAATTGGGCCTATTAGAGGTGAAGTGAGCCAAGTGATATTAAAAAAAATAGATGCGTTGTAATATATTCTACAAGTTTTAAGTATTGTAAAGTGAAGTAACCTCAGTTAATACACATTACAATAGTGTTATCTACGTAAAATATAAATATGCAAGTTAAGACGTGATTGTACTTAGATCCAAGAAAAAAGGTTTTACTATTTTTAGTGTTGGCTCACTACACCTGTCAACGGCTCATATGATATATTCACCGACGCAGATATGTGATTTTTTCACAATATGATTTAATAAATCTTAGATAAAAAAAGTAAAGAAAATTGTTCGTGACGGTTCCGAACGATTGACCGACTGCTTCAGAAAAATTTTCCATGACACAATCGCAAATTAACTATGAAATGGCATAACACTGCGCTACTTTAATGGGCAATCATATTTTTTTTCACTTTTATCACTAATATTATTGAGCAACCGATTACATTTTTTATGATTTTCAATTTCAATGTATCGGTTATTTGCGTGAAATCATTTCTCCGGCACGAGTAGAAGTTTTGAAAAAATTAAATCATTTACTGGTTTTGTTGATATGAGATATTTTTTTATGTTCAAACGAAGAACAAGGAAACTTTTAATTTCTTTCAAAATAACAGTAATACGGTATGTAACCGAGTTAAAAGTATAACGAATAATTTTCTCTTAGTTTTTATAATATTGGAATTTTGTTCTTTTAATGACACACGGACGCAGTGTGATTTACGAAATTATTGGATATAGCAGTTTTACCAAAATGTACGTTTTAAATTTGAATCGTTAAAATTATGTACATTGACACAAGATGACTCAGTAGAAATCATAAATTATAAAATGTACATCTTTGGTGACAAGGATTGTTAAAAATAAAGTTTAAGTTATCAAACATTTAACTTTATTTTTAACAAGCCTTGTTCCGAAAGACGTATTAAAACTGCGATAACTGATGAACTGCGGAAATCAAGTATCACCAATGTTTTGCTAAGAGTGAAATATTATTATAATATGTAATATTTATTTTAATTTAAACTAAATTATGTAAATAATATCAAACACATCTCGCTAACGATTAGTATAAATGAATTATTGAATAGCAAAAAGCACTCTGGAAGCTTTTTAACGTTTTGAGTAAATGACGAAAAACTGCTGTGCAAATGCAACATTAAATGTATTATTTGTGTGTCATTGTCTATGAAATCGTAGACAATTAAAACATACATACCTTAAAACAGTATTCTTTATAATTTTTATGATTATCAAGATTATTTTTCTACTAACATTATCATTCATAAATAAGTAAGTGACACAGTTTTCTTTGCGTTGATGAACCCGACCGTAATACGATATCTGTTTGTTTTTATTTCTTTGTGCTACTTGTGATATGTGGTAAACTTTCTCTTAGCGTGGTAATTATTTTTGTCAAACTAATGAGACGCGTAAAATGAAGTTTTTTTTATTTACGCGACGCTGTTGGAATTTAATAGTCACTTCAGGTTGTCGCGCTAATGATGAAAAAATACAATAAACTCTGTTCCTTCTTATTTTGGCATGTTAATAAAAAGATAGTATAATATTTTTGTATACCTACATACAAAACTTTAAGATACATATACCTATTTAAGTTTTCAATAAAGTATACAATTATTTAATAATATTGCCCCTCCTGTAGCCGAGTCCTGGTTAACGCTCTTGAGAGTCTGTCATATTTGGTTGTGGTATCCACATTTTCAAATCACGTACGGACAATTTCAAAAAATATATTTTTTAATCAATTTTAGTTTTTTTTCAGATAATATTGGTAGTGATAAAACTACCTTTCCATCGGTCCAATCCTGAAAACGATACATTATAATAAGCTAAAAATAAGTCCCTACACAGCATATTTATCATATCCGTTATTGTATATGTTACTATCATATTCGTTAAGCTTTCATAAAACAAAATCTTAAGAGATGCTCTATTTACAGTACTATAAGCTCTTTATTGGGAGCGACTATGACTTAAAAAATAATTTAATAGAATTTAATTTAGGTAGACAGTGTAGTTTCTAAAGTTTTTTTAAAGCCATGTTAATTAAAGAAAGATTTTCAGTTGGGTCGAGCAAAAATAATCAATAAAAACAATTTGGAAACAAAAATATCTTTTGAAAATCATCGCGTGACATGTCCAACGAGATTAAGTTATGTTATTATTTAGGTTAAGATCAAGTAATTAATTTATCTATGGTATTTTTTAGATGTCCAGTTTGAACGGCAGTTACGGAGGGCGTCGAATCCGCTCCAGACCAGGACCAGGATCCACCTTATCATGCGACAGTGACATCCGTTTCACCAGACGAAACTTATCTTCTGGTTGCCGTTGCGGATGTGCACTTCTCGCTGGATTCTTCGTCTTTCTTCTGGTGTCGGCTGTCTGCGTATACCTTGGATGTAAGTTAATAACCGATAGTAGACACGTAGCTAAATATAACACAAGAACAGATCATTACCCCACAGTGAAAAAGTTTTACATATTTCGGTGATAAATTTGTTAACTGTATTATAATTATGTCACATGCGGTATTCGCCAGTAGTTAAGATGTAACTTATTCACTATTAAAATTCTTGAAAATAGCTAGTTCCTGGGCTAATTTAATAGTAAAATGTAAACAATTAGCACTGCTTGAACAGTTGTATTTCTTTGAGGCTAGTGTCCTAAGTTAGTCGCTGACAGAAATTTTAATCTATCGTATTTTCATGGTCGTTAAAACTTAGCCTAACAAAATGCATTCCTACGTGGGTAGTGAGATATTTATGTTTATAATAACAACGTTTATATTTTGAAATAACTCCGTATTTCGTTTGGCACTTAAGATATTAATTAAATTAAATTAAAAGTGATAAAAAACGTGTTAAAACCAAAGTTATTCATAAAACAATTTAAAAGTTATGTGTGCTTGCTGTTTAAATTACTTGTTACTTTAATAGATTTCTGTAGATAACAGAACAATTAAGAATAGCTTAAGACCATTTATTTACAAGGCAGATAATTTAAGACCAGTAAAAGTATTATTAATTTTGTTACGAGAAGATTCTTTGCTTGGAAAATTAACATTTTTTCAATAGTTTCTGTGTGGAACATAATTCTTGTATATTGAGTTTTTAGCGCTTAGAATCCTTCACTAATTTTAATGAATTTTAACGATATTAAAAGTTTGACTGTTTTATAAGCATATCTTTATTTTAATTGTATAATAACTGTGAGTGTTTTGTGTTTACATTTGAATCGTTCACGTTTTGTTACTAGTTAGACGGGTTTCGTCTTTCGCTATTTACAAGCTATAAAGTACCCGGATGTACATGTAAGTTCAAATTCATCAGTGCACTTGATTACGCGAATATGTTGAAAGGCGAAAGCCAGGTTGATAGTGAACAAACGTGTGATAATGTAAAAAAATATCCGATTAAAATATGGTATTGAAAATATTGAAGATGCTTCTTCAGTCAAAATCTTAAACTAAAATAAAAAAATTCAGAGCGTTTCTATAGCACCATTTGTTCTTTTAAATTGAGGTAATGGTAAAAGAATATCGTTTCATAAGCATAATTCACATACAAAATTACTTAACAAACCTTGATTTTTACCCAAATTTTATTTATTTAATCAATTTTAGACCATATTTATTTTTCAAGTAAATCTCGAGCTCACATTATATTTTAAACTCGCATTGTAAAATTGCTCTGCCCCAAACTGATAGTGATCAGAATATTTGAACAAGGTCAAGGTGAAATATCTGAAAAGCTTTTTGGACCGGTTTTTCAACTAAATCTAACACATACTGTTGTACCTTAGCAGGTGAGTGCTAACTCTGCGTCATATGTATTTAATTCGTTTGACCCCAAAATTAATAATTCGTTTCTTTGAATGATTGCCAAGATTCAAGTTTTATTATGCTAGAAATTTTTACATAAACATTTACTTACTATTGTGTATAGATTTTGTAAAAATAACAATGTACATATTTAGTAAAATAAACATTTTTTAGCTATGTCTGTACCACACTTGGAATTTGATCTTTTTCCGCTGATATTATAAGCAGTCTGTCAGCTAAGTTTTTCGAGTGGTAAACGCTGCTGGCTTTGGTTACGAATTCCAATAAGGACGGTTTTCATAAATTGATTTTTAATCGATTTATATATTTCTGTCCAAAAACATGGATGTGTGTAAATTACCTCTCACTCATCCTATCCTAAAAACGGACATAGCGATAGCGATTAGCTAACTATTAATCCTGCCCTAGTCTTATCATGCTATCCATACTCTCTTTGAAAAAGGAGAGATTAAGAAATTAATTAACACATAATTCTCGTAGAAACACTTCTGTTGAGATTAACTTTACTAGGGTCAAAGCCGCTAGTATTACATTTAAGATAAGCCAACCGTTAAAACAAAATAAAAAATTCTTGTTAAGTATTGGAGACTCCCTTAATAAGTGTATTTATGAATTTGAGAATATCCCCGCAAATAACTTTCATTTAACTCCAATGAACTTTCAATTGATTCAATGTATTGTATATAAAGATATCAAATATTATATGCAATTGATTTTGAAGATTTCATTGAGACTTTCAAGTAAAAAAGATATTTAATTATCATTTTTACTTTTGTTACACCTGTAGTAGTATTTTTTTGAGTAAAACATTGGCTTGGATAATCTGAATAGGTTCTGAAAATATAACATTTATATTATGAATAAAATTAGTAACTGGATATACCTGCTACTATCGTAATACACTAAATGAGAAAATTATTTATTTTTTACAGAAACTGTCAGATATTGTTTGTATAAAGTTTTTTTTACCATGTTCGCTCCCAATGTGGAAAAATTTTCAATGCAAGAAATAAAGGACGTAGCCACAAGCAACATAATCAGTGACTTGAAGTTCTCCAAACATTCAAAGTTCTTGATGAAATGAACCTTTAGTCGTGTTTCTCAACTAAGTAACACCACACCGAAAACTATTATTTCAAAATATTAATCTTTGCACAAACTTGTTCAACGGATCCACATTCAATATTGAATGAAATGTAATAAAACAGTTAAGAAAGTAACCATAGAAAACCCTCTTTCGAATGTTAATATGTCTCCCAAATGTTGTTGAGTTTTCATAAATCATTGCCATATCTTAAATTATTAATGTTCACGAATATTTCATGTTAATATTTTGACAGAGAAAACATGAATCAAAATGGATTGAGATAAGACATTTTCTGATTGATTTAATGTTTAATAACTGACACCGTATTCATTTTATAACGGATAAGAACTATTAAGAATGTAGCACCGCATATTTTATGTGGCGAAATTCTGTTATAAATACAACACTAAACGACTGTCAAAAAAGTTTTACGAACCTTGATCACCAATGTGGTCACGACTTTTTCGACAATGGATAATTTAATTTTTTAGCCTGTGATTGATTTAGCTAGGAAGTATATTGTTCACGTCTAAAAAATCGTGCACCTAATAGGCAATTCTTTTCAAAATATGTTTTCATTATTGACTGTTGATACCATAACTCAATATCGATAAATTTCCAAACAGTGTTTAACTGAGAAATGAAACATACTTATATATTTGGAGTTTTTAATATGATAGCTTTTGGAGCAACGTAAAGTAATTTTTCCTTCTACGAATTTCACATGCCACTCAATTTCAAAATATCATATTTCGTATAAATTGTCGAGTATTCTGCTATAATAGCTAGGATATTTTTTTTATCTTGATGCAGTTCTAAAACGCACATTTTTCACATTTCAATTATTTGCGATGCTGTTGTTTATTTTCTATCGTTCCAAGAAACCTTAGTCAATGTATTAAATGGGCCCATTACAGATAAAGGGAACCAAGTGGTATTTTAGAAAAAAAAGTTTTGAGGATTGTAATATTCTACACGTCTTAAAGTATCGTAAAAGTGAAGTAATCTCAGTTAATACACATTGCAATAGTGTTATCTCCGTAAAATAAAAATATTCAATCCACCAAAACACCAAATAAAAACGTGAAAGTCCAAGAAAAAAGTTTTACCGTTTAACTAGCTGGCTCACTCACCTCTAGAGGGCTCAAATGTAACAACACCATATTTTTTAATATAAATTAGGATGTTAGAGTGGATGACAAGATGTTATGTGTATCTCTTCTAAGCCAGTATAATAACTTAAGTAAAAATATATCAACCATATATAAAATAACATTTGTAAAAATAAAATACTTTGAATTTTTTAACTTATCACAATAGAGTTCTATCAAGTTAATACCAAATTCAAATCAATAAGTTGTTGTTATTTAATTTTATGTCTCTATCATATATTATAAAAATGTTTTACATTTATGAAAAAAACCTTTTATTACAAACAAGTTTAATAAATGCTCTTCGAGGATTAGAAATAATTTACATTGAATAATTAATGATCGACACATATAGTACGTGCCAAGTCAATTATATTTATGAAACAGTTATCATATTTTAGCATTTTTTCAAACATTATTGTTTGTCAAGAAATATTTTTTCCCAGAATATGTACATAGGTACATGTTGACAAATTAAAATCCACTATTATCATTGAAAAGTTTTTACTGGAATGTCTATATATATTAATACATATTACTACAAGTAATCGTTAGTATTTAAAACAATCATTGTGTAGAACGATTGTTATCATGAAAGCTTTACAAAAAAAAAATTTGAGGGGCTTACGAAAAATCATAACTACGCTGGATAAACGCACAAAGATACGTCTCAATCGGTCAATGAACAAGGTATTATTTTGATCAGTGTTAAGTGCACTCTTTAAATAACGGCACTGTGCGGTGATGGCCAGGGGCTTCATTTAACCAGTTATCATATTATTACATTACGTAAAAGAATTCAGTTCTAAAATCAATGTTAAAAAAAACAATACAATGGATATGAAAAAAAATATCAAAAATATTTTTAATATTCGAAGGAAAATTGTTTTCCAAAAGATTTCTCTACAATTGTATTTGGAGGGATAGGGTCTGAAATTGATAGTACTCACCCGTTTCAATTATATTAACTGTTAATAAGCCAACGTGTCATTTTAATAAACACTTAAAACGATGACTTTTTGTATTGCACATTATTTATTACGTAAAGGGTTAAAATAAATCTTTAGTAAGTTGAGGCAGATTTGTAGTTATTATTATTTGCTAAATTCAGTAAGAAATATAAAGAAAATATAACTGAAAACTGTTTTAATTACAAAACTATTGATAGTTGACTTCAAGTCACATGAATGTGTAAGGAAAAATATGAGCCCTTGAGAGGTGAAGTGAGCCTTCTAGTAGAATGGTAAAACTTTTAATCACGTATTAACTTGGTGCTTTGATGAATTGCATATTTTTATTTTACGGAGATAACACTATTGCAATGTGTATTAACTGAGGCTGCTTTACTTTTATGATACTTTAAGACGTATAGAACTATTACAACGCATCTAACTTATTTTTTTTCAAAAATACCACTTGGCTCACTTCATTTCTAATCGGCACATATGTTATTCAATTCGTACTACTTACCTAGAATATTAAAAGCCATAAAAAGGCTAACAGGAAAATGTATAAAATAGTAAAGATATCAATCCACTGGATCTAAAATTAAAATAAGACGTGAATTTAACTTTCAATTTCCATTAAAGGCTTACCAATTTGCCAACCTCCGGCTGAAATTAATTTTATATAAAATAATCAAGATATTCGTCATCAAAAGTATTTTTATATTAAATTCGTAATTTAAGAGCTGCAAAGGAAATGAGATCCGATGTAATCTGACAACCCTGGCGACGGCCGACTTAATTTTCCTGTCTCAAGACGCAAGATGCATGACGCATGACGGCGCGCTCTAACGGCGCGACTCAGTACTAAACTGGCACACTTAAGCTAGTCAAATAAAAAAATTAGAATATCAATTACCGGCTCTGTGGTCTTCTGACCTGGTCAATGTATGAAATTACCTCTTTTATTGACTGGTAATTTTCCCTGTGTTTATCTCGTGTAGCATCTGATTTGATACTCGTCTTTTGCAGGACAGTATAGATATGTATATCATTGATTGGCTTAAGTTAATTTCGATAATTGTAATATGGGTGCGTATTTAAAAAATATATAAGCTGGATTCCAAATTTTTAGGCTAAACATAATAAATAAATATGACTAGTGCTTTTTTTTGGAAAAAAGTGCCGGAACTTAATTCTTGTCAAGCTTTTTTTATAAATCATGTCCGTTCTCAATGTGGAGAACATGGCTTCCTAATGGAGGTTTCTTCAAGAGGACTGATTGTTAGTCAGTTTCTAAGTCTAATTTTTTTAAAAAGAGTAAGGATGTAAAGTTAAGGCTGGTACAGGACTAGTGGTTAGCTATTTGCTCTCGCTTTTCCCTGCTAATTTTAGGATTAAAAGATATGGATTGATATCACAAATACCAACGCCTTCAAACAGAAATCGATATTGTAGTTCTAAACGTAGTTCTGATAACTCTTTTTTTACTGTTATGTACTTTTTCACGAGATCATAGTTTTAATTTTTTTTTTATTATGAGGTGAAACAATTAGAGAAGAGGTATTAACAAAATAAAAACAGTTATTTTAAAACACACACAGTCAGGGACGTCCCGTGGGCATAGGCGAGTAAGCAGTAGCCTAGGGGCGGCAAGTCCTTAAGAGCGGTAAATAATCAGTTTTTTTTTAAATGACTAAATACTTTTGACACACGAATTTGGTTTTTAATAAACATGATGCTTAGGGGAAGCTATGTCTTTAATAAAAAAAAAATGCCGACAAAAAACATCTTTAAATATGACATTCACCGATCTCAGAACTATAGGCGGAGGATAAGGTAATTTAAAAATAAAATGCTTAGAAAAATAGTAAATGCGCAATTTTAAACATTGCCTAGGGGCGGCATATACCCTAGGAACGTCACTGCACACAGTTTGTATTTACCTAAAAAATATATGTATATACTAATGAAATTAATAAAACTATATACATATATATGAAAGACTTAAAAGAAAACACCGGCCATTTCAAATAATATTTGGTATACACCTAGCAAAACCCGACAAATGTCACGAAAATCACATTAGACATAATGTTCATATGAGTGAAAAACTATAATTTTTTATGAGAATTGATTTGTGATTCTTGTATAAGTATATACTATTTTTTAAGTCAATGCAATCAGGCAATATGATTTTTATTTTAAAAAAAATACTGATGGTTGATGTATAAAATTTGATATATTATATTTGTTTAAAGGCATTAGTATGAACTTTTTCTTTGAAGCTGTTTTTTGGTTAATGTTTTGCTTATCGTGTGAATATAAATTAAGGCTTCTTTATCCTGGAAAAGTACTCCATATGTAAAACCGATGATATGATAGAGTGAAAAAAATATTTACATTAATCGTCAACCGTCTTTTAAATACTTCCTTGTAATTTTACCAGCTACCAGTTTGATCATTCAGTTTGAAAAGTGTGTTCGATTTATTAAGATTACCGTTTTAAATAATTATTCGTAATATTCGAGAACATTCTTCAACACAAATAACTTTTCATTAGTATTTTAATGACAGCATAGAATATCTGCGAGTTCTTAAAAAAATCAAACCACCTCATCCCCATTATTCGAAACAAGCATCTGTTCTCGAAGCTTAGTATACGGTTTTTCTGAGACTTCGTCAGTTGTCATAATTCGCTACCGTAAAGCAGTACTGGTAGAATGGAAACGTTGAATAAATGGCATTTGGTTTTAATCATGTACAACTGTGTGTCTCAGACACTCCGCATTAAGTTAAATGTGACTCCAGCCATTCCTAAACGAATAGCGAGCACATTTTTTGTGCTACCGTCTTCCGAGATATGTACGCCGAGATATCTGAAGCCGTCCACCTTCTCTATGATCTGTCCCGTGCTGGTCAGAGTCCCATCATAATCATGGCAGGTTTATTTACACATCACATTAGTCTTACGTAGATAAGGGAACGTAAAATTGGAGAGACGTTGGAACTGACTGGGTTACGTGCTGCAGATGCCTCCGGAACGCCTTAATCCTGCCTGCCACTTCCTCTAACTGGTAGTATTCCGGCGTCTTGGACAACCGTTGGGCACTGTCCATAGGATGTACTCGGTGGAACTGAGGGATGCTGGTATACCATGGGAGGAAGCAAAGTAATTGGCGAGAGACAAGAAAACATGGAGGTACCGCGTAGCAGCCATATGCTTCACAAAGAAGAAGAACAAATAAAGTTTAAATTAATGTTATTCGACAAAAACGTTGAGCTTATTTTAAACCTATGGGTAAAGTGTGTTGTTGACTTGTGTTTCATACGATTTTTTTGGAGAATGGCTATTTTTGTGGAATTTATTACAGCGTCTATGATACTCGAATACTGTATTAAAATGGTACTGAACGTGGAGTCACTAGATCCGATTTTTTTCAATATAATCGGAAAAGAACCATTAATGTTTTTTGTGCGACAATCATCGACAGTGTTCTTTCTCCAACACGAGAAGCACTTAACCTAGTTGCGAAATCGATATAATTCAATTACTTACGGAAGTCAGTACAAATGTGCGGCTGTAGTAACTGATTATTAATAGGTAAGTCTGCGATAAAATAAATGTTAACAATTTGTTTTAATTTCATTCAGGTGTTATCGTTTACCGTAATTTATTTACAGCACAATTCAAGCCAGGCCACCATTTAAATATGTTTCGAAACAAAAAGAAAAAAGTAATTGAGTATTATGGAATGAGGAATATTTTATTATTGCTGTATAGATTTTAAATACTATGCGACAACTGTAGGAGTGATTTTATTTTAGAATGTAAATCAGTGATACACAACCAGGGACTCTTGATTTTTGTAAATTATTACACGTATGTATTGTGCTACAAACTGTGACACGTGTTTTGCCTCTTTTAGAGGCTGTTGGAAAATAATAAGTAACAATTTTTCAGAGTTTGCCAATCATCTTATAGAAAACGAACATAATTTTAATCAGAATAGTAACGTAGAAATACTCCATCGCGTAAATAAGAAAAGGTTTAAAAAATATTAGTTAAGAATTTTTAGAAATAAATAAAAGTATTTACAATAAAGATATATTATAAAACAATATCTTGAATAAAACAGGTGGTTTGCCACTGCTAAATTTATTTTCTAACGGCTTAACGCGTCCTAATTGATGCAACTCATTAATTAATCATTTCTTAATGTAAATGTCATTTGTATTACCGTTATTTTTTGTTTGTTTTTCTATCATTCCCTCCTTGCCTCCCATTTTTATTTGATTTTTATTATAATATATCATAATAGTAAAATTAAAATCATTCGTACTTAAGCAAGCATTTGTGAAAGTAAGTCTGTCTGAGGATGCCTCTGAAAGAGGCGAAACACGTGTCACAGTTTGTAGCACAGTACGTGAAATAATCTAAGTTATTTTATATTAAAATGAACTTCCACAAAGTTACCGCTGAATCCATCGAAAGAAACATATATTTATTCAATTCATCTTATTTACACGGTTTTGAAAGACTGTTTGTCATTTTTCTTTGCGGTTCTAAATTATGTTTTTTTATGCGGCTCTCTAGAAGAAAGATGTTGTGAATGACTGATATAAATCATTGCGCTATGAAAACTAAGCACTCTTGTAAAAGTTTTCAAACTTGTTCGAAGTTATAATTATTATAGCTTTTTCTTTTATTATTTATCGCAAAAATTTTCAAATAAACTTCAAGTTAAATACAGCTCTGGAAAAAATATATAGCTGAACGTAAAACTTTGAAATGACCTTGATGAATACTTCATACTTTCGCTTTTATTTTTATGATCATTAAAATAAAAAATTCGGAAACGCAGTCGCTTTACATGATAAATATTACAAGCCGACCTATACGACTTTTTTGTTGCAAATACTATTTTTTTAACATTAATATAAAAAAAAAATCTCATTACATGACAAATAATTTTATAATTATTTGGCTGTTACGTGACATATTTGCTGCATATATAATTCCAAGCCACGGTGTCTTTTTTATTCCATTTCATTTGATCAATTTGAAAAAATCTCATGTGCAATAATTATTTCAATGCTATTTTTTTATTTTATGTCATAGTTTGTTCTACCTTCATATTTTTTTATTCGATGCAATTTTTTTTTATTTTCTTATTATTTCATATCCAGAGCTCGTTCAAAAATATTTTCCATGGAAATAAATTGGAAACTCTTTTAAAGCTATAATTACTATTGTATGGGGTTGTTAAATCTCTTAATTGAGGTAGTAGGGTATTTTAAAAATACGCTAAATGTAAAATATATGAAACATAATCGTCACAACTTAGCTAAGTTCTTTTTAGCTATGTTTTCTAAGGTCTTCACTGTCAATACGGAAAGGCATTAATTACACGTAACTCTTTTTTAGACGGTAGATACGTTCCACAAAAAAAGTGTATATAAGTGATAGAAAAATTGAAGATCAGTTCCCTGAATTTGAAAAAAACTACGCTATTTAAAAAAGAACAACATTGTGTCGTAAAATATCGTGTACAAAAATTAATAATGAAGACAAAAAAGTAAATTACAGCAAATATTATTCATAATAATATGCATTTTAATTAAGAAATATAAAACTATTCATAGCTAGTTGATTATATTCGGGGACTTTTATGAGGGACTGGACATAGATTGCTTTCATCGCTAGAATTTTTTGACTCCGAATAGTGACTCGTGTAAAGATCTAATGAAGCTTTTTGCTTAGTATTACTGTCTCGTCATTAGGAAACCCGTTATCGGCTTCTGTGTTTTTCTTTCCTGGGAATCGTATAAGAACAAATAGTTTATATAAAAATATATTATTCGTTCTTTTTAGAGCGGCGTGTTATTTCAAAATCGAGTTGAAAAATAGTGTAAGAAAAATTGAGTGTATATTAAAAAAAAAACACTTTTGTTTACTAACTCCACATTTATTTTTTAGGACCGCGATCGGTTACGCTCATCACAAACATTTTAAGCTGATAAGAATTTTTTAAATAGTACAGAACATAAGTTTAGCCATATTAGCTTCATTTTGTTTATTATTGAAGATTGGATTGTCATGGTTAACTACGGTTACAATGAAATTTTATCAAATGCTATGGGATACAATTTGAATTAAAGAAAAACGCTATTCGGTAAAGGCAGTGTTTTAAAAAAAAAAAAAAACGGTGGTGTAACTCACTTCTTCTAAAGATTTTTTTCTAATTCATGTCCGTTCCCAATGTGAAGAATATGGCTTGATAACAGAGGTATTACAACACAAAAAATACGAGAACTATTTGTTATCCAGTTGCTCAACCTCTCTCTGTTTAGAAAGATAATACAAATAGAAGGACTGGGCTAGGAAAAACTAGTGGTCAATTAATCGTTCTCGCTTTGCCCCATTCATTTTAGGATTGGAAGGCTGGGAGGAAATATTTAAGATATCACCGACACTTATGTTCTCGAACAAAAATCGATTGAAAAAAATGTTGTTCGTACTGGGACTCGAATCTGTGAGATCCGTCACGAAAGCCTCGTCTTCATCTGAGTTATCACCGATCAATGTATTTTAAAGGATTGAAAAGTGTCAAAAGTGCTAAGGTGCTACGACGAGTTAAAGCAAATTAAAAATACGAATATTGATTTGAAAATTTAAAATGTCAATAAAAAACGTACAAGAACACCGTTCCATTGCGTTACATGGAAAAAAAAGCACTAAGTACAGGTATATATTTTACAACAGTTAATCACGATGGTAGTTTTTTACATCTGCTAATTATCAATTAAAATTATTAAAGTCAATCTAGCCACAGTATATTGAATTTTTAAACGACAGTGAGTGGGAAAAAATACATTTTCTGTTTCCGATTTAAAATTATTAGAGAGGACTGGGCGTATATGGTCACTACCTTGTTAACCGTGCTCATGTAACAAAGGTAAAAAAACTGTGTGAAAGAAAGTGAACGTTGAAACGATCATCATAAAAAGTATTTGTATCTATGTATTCAAATGATATGCTAAATTGTATTGTGAGGCACAGTTTGCACTTATCATAATTATTTGCACTACGATTGAATTTTGTGAAAGTTTTCGCAGATGCATTAAAGTGCAACCGTAGGAGTAAAAACGTTTTCCACTATCTCGAATACGATCAAGTCATACGGTGAATGGCTTGCCTTTTTGCAAAAGATGAAAGTTCAGACGACGCAATGCTGTCTAGATATAGAGAACTGATTATTAACGGGTACTTGAATATTGAATTATAGTCATAGCCTTCTTGTGTATTAAATCTTATTTTATCATTTATTCGTGATATCTGTATTATTTATTAAATCACTGACAGACGTTCAATAGGTATCGTGTAACAATAGTGCTAATATATTAAAACCGTTAATCGTTTTGTTCAAATAATAATTAAAAAATAAGACCTCATTAAAACAACATTTTTCAAGCTACTGTTTTTATTATTATTAAAAGCTTTAATAGTTTAATAAATCAATGTTTTTTTTTAACCATAATGCAATCGCTAGATAGCGTTAAAATTATACGACTGTAGAAAGGCAAAAATAAATAACATTCAGTTTTACAAAATAGCATTTTTTCGATAGCTTAATAGACGTTCTATCAAAAGGAAGTTAGCTACAAATTCCGAATTAGTATGTAAATTTAACTTTTATGTATGAAAAAAGAAGAAAGTGTAAAAATCGCGTCCAGGAAAAGGTTTTTTCTAAGCAATTTATTGAAGATTGTGGAATATTTTGTCTAGCTTAAAATCATTAAAAAATGTTTTCTGTACCTCTTATAAAATTTATAGTCGGTTACGTTGTTTTGCTTTTATAAAGTCGAATTATGAAACTTTTTTTTTAAATTGTTGATAAATATTAATATCAACATTCATGATATTATTTTTTTACTGATGGATACAGGCATTAAAATCTGTAAATTATTACAACATATTGATTATATACAAGACAATTCGGTGCTTTTTTATAGACCGAAAATAATCTTGAATATGGAGACACGTACTTCCTTACTTATTATACGAGTAGAGACTAGAGACGTGTGCACTTTCTAGTATTTCCATAGACTTTAAATTGAAGGCGTGACTGCATTTGTAATATTTCTTTTATTCGGACAATGTTCGTACATTCACAAGTAAACGAAGACGAGATCGTGCAAGATAACCTTACCTAAAATATACGGTGCCCAATTTTAAAGTACTATGCTGTTTTTACCTACTATATCATTCAGTCATTCCAGTAAGTGTCTTATACAAAAAGTGACAACACATTTCTTACTTTAAAACCTTACATTACATGGAAATTTTAAATATATTACACAATAATGAAGATATTAATGCAATAAATTTTAATAATTAACTCCACATTGGTCCTATGGCGCAGCGATTAGAGTTGTTGGGTTTCCGTAACGGATCTCACGGGTTCGAGTACCAGTACGAACAGCATTTTTTCGATCGATTTATCTATTTTTGTTCCAAGGCATGGGTGTTTGTGATGTCTAAAGATTCCCTCCCACTCTTCCGATCTTTCAATAAATGGGCGTAGCGAAAGCGATTAGTTAACCACTAGTCCTGTCACACCCTTATCCTTCTATAGCCACTACTACGGACATGGATAAAAAATAAAAATAACATTTAAAAATTAAAGATTTTTCCACCTTATTGAATGTAGAATAAAAATGCACCATTGGAATAATCAAAGCAATAGAATTACACACTCGCGCGATTCTAATGTTAGTACTAAAAATATATTTTACAATAATCTAATTTCTTTCATTCAAGAATAATTAACGATATTTATATGAGCGGTGAATTGAATAAAAAGACAAATTTAATGTGGTCTGCCGAATATTTAGACACATGTAAGCTTTAGTATATACATTATGATTAGTGAGCTCATTTTTTTGAGTCGAAATCTTCAAATTATATATTTGTTATATATACGGTGTCCATATGTTTAAGCGTGTTTAGAGGACTAAGTATGGCTTTACCGGGAAAATGTATCAACACCGGTATTTTGTTATTTCATACTACATTCTGATATTGCAAATACCAATACAAAGGTGTGACAAAAATATATAAAAAATGTGGGAGAAGGTTACTGCTTATAAGGAAAGCATTGCCGGGTTAATAAATCGCTTAGAATTTTAATATTTGATACAACAGTGACTACAATCAAAACCTAAAAATCAAAACTTACAATGCTGATTTATATAAATACCGTTGATAATAACTCAGAACACAGAAGATTCCTTTAATATTAAGCACTTGATCGACGAACAGACATAAAATAATTGTACTGTAATAATATGATTTATTGTAATATTGAAATATATAAAAGGCAAATCATAAAGGTCTGCTTTGTTAAAAAAACACAATATTAAATTTACTTTGTAAAGTTCATAAAAATAATACGTTCCTGACATTTTAAATAAATTATATTACCAATATACATATACGGTATTTATGTAAATTGTGTCATATACATGTATGGTTTTAAAAAATATATAATTTATAATACAAGACAACAATTCAAAGCAAAGTCGTTTCAAACGTTTTGATTTTAATTGGGATTTTCACTCGTCCCCATATTTATTTTTCAATAATTTAAATACTTATTTAATGAAGGAAATATTTTTTAATAATTTAGGACCAATTTCAAAATTTTAAATAAAAGCAATCTTGAAGTACATGAAGAATAATTAGCTGCTGATTTATTCTGCCCTATTATTTATTATTTCGTCCGTCTTTTTTGAAACTTAAAAGCAAAATTCAGAAACTTATTTGGCATTTTAGGCTTACATCCTTTTGATAGAACGTGTATTAAGTTGTATACATTGTTATAATAAAAAGCTGCTTTGATAAAATTGAGGGTTACTTCCTGTTGATTTTTTACAGTCTAAAGATATATCATCAATGCGCGTCAATTAACAACTACGTAAATATATCAAATCACAAAATGGGAGATTAAAAATAAATATGTCAGTTATATAAAGGACTGTCCGCTCGGACGAAAGACGTATGGTCACCGTAGTAAAATACCACGCCGTGAGAGCAGATATACATAGGTACTCATAGCACAGGTGCGGTGTTACTTGCTAACATTATTAGGAGAGGTGAGTTTAACCTTTCGGCCGGTCTGTTATTTCACCAAATGGCTCTTGCATGATACCATAAATTACTGCACAATGTTATTATAATATATTGAACCACTCCTGAGCACCGACGCAATTTTGAACTATTGAAACAATAGGATATGGTCGTTAAGGCGGCCATTATAATTTTTAATCTATTTTTATAACACCACACTGCAGCGGAAAGGTTGAAAAATAATTCTATTTACGCCTGATCGAGTTTTAAAAATGCTCATATTTATTGAAACATATTTCAAATTGTATTCGTTTTAAACGCTATAACTGTGAAATTTTATTAGAAAATGTTACTACGGTTGATTGAATTTAATAATTACAAATTTCGCAATGTTTTATCAACAATATGTTTGTTTCTTTAGGATTTTAAATAATCGCAGCATTTTTATATATTATTTATAGAAGTTAGATTTCTAAGGGAAACTTTTGTACTGAAAGGGATCGGAGCAAGGTTTATTGAAATAAGGTTACAGCGTCTAGAGAATGCAACATACCTAGTCTTAACATGGATTTATGACATTGAAAGGCTACTATTTTTTTTTTAATCCATGTCTTTTCCCTATGTGAAACTAATCACCTAATTATCTCAACATATTTTTTTTTCTAAGAGTACTGTCTGTTACTCAGTTGCTTAACCACTCTTTTTTTGAAGATAGTAACATAGTAAAGATAAAAAGATGGAACAAGGATATGACTAGTGGTTAATCGCTCTTAGAACGTCTCAACATTTTAAAGATTAGAATGGGAGAAGATTATTTAAAGACATCAAAAACACACATGCATCGTATATAAATCGATAGAAAAATTGCTGTTGTTACTGGGGCTTAAACCTTTGAGATCCCTAACAGAAGCCAACAACGCTGACTACTGCGCCACAGATCCGAAGATATATTACAAACGTATATATATTTCATTAACAATTGATAAACGTGATTGATAGTACGATTCTATAAACGAAGGCGTAAGTGTTTTTTTTTTCTTTTTAAATCCGCAGACAAAACTTAATAAAACTATTTGCAATGATTCATAAAGATTGTAATCGCTTGTAATCTAATGCGCTTTTTATTAAATTTTGAACTTTATGAAATAGTAAGTATTATTATATTTCGTTCTAACGTCTACTGTGATTACTGTTATGTAATACAATAAACAAACACGTTGTGCAATCTAGAAAATAATGATCTCATTTATAAATTACGTTATGTTCCCAACAATAAAGCCGTTTGATGTAATTTCTTACCACTAATGTTAACTAATTGTACGTGACAAAATAATGATTATTCCTACGAATGTATATTTTTACTTTCACGAGCATTTTTCTACATCGCTGTAAATTGTTGTAAAGTTCATCTATATATAATGTTATACTTATTCATTGCGAATATATTATATATGAAGCGATTAAATTTTTATCATAATATGTAGACAAATTGAGTTGTCGGTGTATAAGAGTAATTAATGTGTTACACTTTTCCAATCATATAACCTCCTGAAAACTGAATATTGAAAAACAATCGAATGACAAGCTTTCCTTCCTCATTCCATCTGTGAAACCTTATCTTTTTTTCATAGCGTTACAAATAATCATTATTATTGCACATTGGAATACTCTTTAATGAGTTATTTTCTATTTTCCTAGATAATTAAATATATGGCTTGCATTTATTTATGATTTTGCCAGTCAGTTCTTGTTAATACTGTTAAGGTAAAGATTATATTCTCTCAAGATTTTCTTCTGTGAAAACTGTGAATACAGCCACTCGTGATGCTTGAATAAATAAAAATATTTAATTATTATCAAGAATTAATAGTAATAAGAGTAAATACTTTAATCGATAATTGTTCTGTGACCGAACAGCCCAAATTGGAGCGGATTACTAAATATCTGGAAATTAGATTAACGTATGCTTCAAATGTTATTTGTTTTTTTTTCTAATGATACATATATTTTGTTTTTTTCCAGCCGTATATCTTGCAAGTGAACCTCTGTCAGAAAGAATATTTCGAGGAATGATGCGCGCAAAGTCAACTTCAGCATCAGCAGACGATGATGCAGTAGACTACAAAGATCGACTGGACCTTGTCTTCAAGAGAAGTGAGCTAAGGACCGGTTTCCTGATCAGCGAAATCCTCGCATTAGATAGGTAACGAAATTCCGCTGACAATACATTAACAACAGAACAACTTGATATAATTACAGGAAGTCCGTTAAAACTCGTCGAAATTTAATTGGTTGTTACTATTATGATTAACGACTAGACAGGTGTATGTATTTTGGCTAATTTTTAAAATTATGTTTAAGCACAACTGTGTGTAGTGATTAGCAGTTTGTTATGTTCTTTAATCGGCTAGCCGATTTGTTAACGTTATTTGAGCTTCGTTCTACTGAGTTGCGCCCGAAAGGTTTGAATGCTGAATTGAATTGATAATTGAATCAATTTGCGGATTCGTATCTGAATTCCAAACGTTTTGATTACTAAGACGCCTTCAACTCTATCCTATTTAATATTTTCCTTAATCTCTTTAAAAAGATAGGTTAGGTGACTGAGAAATACCAGTCGTCATTGATCAACTTCCGTTGAGATGTTCAATGGATGTCTGATAAGGAATCTATATGCTCCACAATCGTAAGTTTAGGTTGCTTATTGGTCAACGCTTTCGGGTGTTATCTTATTTTGTTGCAGGGTTCATGCTTTCGCGACGAGATACAAACAATTTCAAGCTATTTATTAATTCCTTTCACACCTATCTGAGCATTCACAAATTTGATGTAGAACGAGCGATAAGATCATTATAAAAGTTATAAAGTAGTACTTTCAAATTCTCATTCTTTTATTCTTACCCTTTTTGAAGAAGATAGATTGAGTAACTAATAATAGTAAAAATAGCACCGTAAAACATTTGTTGAGATGCTAGGAGTATGGACTTCTAATAAAACTCCAAAATATGTCCATCCCAAATGGTTAAAAGTCTCAAATCATTAAAACTGAGAATACTGCTACTAGTCTCAGCTTCATATAATATGTGTGCAACTATAAATGTACTTAACAACAACAATAAAAAACTAAGGAAACAATTTAAAAACAGTTGTTTGTGCGTCATGCTTTGTTCGCCTTTTTACTTAATTTAAACTGATACGCGGACAATCATAATATGATGCTTATAAAATCACGGTATTTTTTGTCAAAATAATGTCACGAATGAGAATAATAAAAGTACTTCAACAATTCTTATAATTATACTGTAAAGTTTGTAGTTTAATTTGAATCGTTGTGTTTACTTTTCAGTGAAGAAATAAGTTGAGGAAGAAATTAATTAGTTAAGTATTGTACGATAATACCAAACCAATATTGTATTGTGATTTATAATTTAAAAAATGTTACGTGCTAATGACTTTTTTATTGTGTATTTTGTATTTTAGAAAGTAATGGACCATTTCGATTGATTGATTAGATATTAGATAATCCGAACGTATGCAATATCGTATTAGGAAAAGGAAATCAACGACGTGACTGTGTGATTTCTTGTATGAGTTTTTTCTACACTGTTTGACACAAAGAACTTAAAACCAGAAATACTGGTAGAACTTTAAAATATAAACTTCGCATAGTTAAGTCAAATAAAATAGTCGTGACTGGTCAGTAATATCGCACAGCAAAACTTGTTTAATTTTATCTGTTGGCTTTTGATAAAATACGATGCTATATGATATGTATTTAAAACATCTTATTACAATATAATGTGGAAAATATTCACAAAAATAATATAACGATTGTTTGAATGTTAGAACTATTAAGTAAGGCTTTGAAAATTATTTCTCAAGAGATAGCTGCATGTTGTAGGTTGGTCATTCTCGAAGTTCGGTTGATATTTGAAAACATCTAATTAATAATTGGCATTGTTGTTTCAAGCTACCACTGCTTCAGAAGTAACTAAAATTTACTATTACGATGCTGTTTATATAAGTAGAACACGTGTAAATATTATTTAATTACATTTGTAATATTATGTAAATAATTTTCATATTGACCGTAAAATAATTAACATAATTAATATCAATGTAAAATACGATATATATCCAATTTGAAATTGAGATCGATGCTTATTTATTTCACCTTTTTTATATGACATGTTTTTTTTCATTTGAGTATCTTCAGACTAAATGAAAAATTTAATATTCTTGTTAGACTTGTTACTAAGCTAAAAAATAAAAAAGTTCTCGTGTCCATCTATGTACTTGATAAAATGCTGATAGTTTTTCTCACTAATGAATAATATAATATATAAATAATTATCTCTTTTTTAACTGATTTCTCTTACGGTTACGATCCCTATTCTACATGAAACCTTTTAAGAGTGTGTACTCCCCTTTTCAACACCCAATACATAGTCACCCTTAGACAGACATAGACAATCCAGTCACCCTTTATTCAAAATGTGTTTCATAATGATTAATAAATTAATGCATTTAAACTGATGATTTTTCTCAAAGAAGTAAAGCACTTACCACACTAAGTGTTGAAATATTTCCAATTGGTAACACGTATCTATTGATTTTGTTATCAATTAACCATGATTCTTCTTACATTTAAAATTAATCAATTGTTTTATTCGCCAAACGTATGAAAATAATTTAAGTTTATTCGTAATTCGTCTGATGATTATTCTTAAAGAGGCGACGCAAGTGTCAGTTTGTAACACATGTGAAGTAAAAAAGTTATCAAATTTAATTGTATATTTAACCTTTTCTTTACAGTGGTTACTGATTTTATTTTGATATTAAACTAGAATAATCATTTATTCTGGCGTCTGTGAAAACATTTTCTACTTTTTGGCGACACCCGCTAAACACGCTGTTACGATACTTACAAATGAGGCAGCTTCAAAATATAAAATTTGACATTGATATCTCTTTATAGCTATATAAAAAGCCGGTGATCGTGATATTATAGATAGGAATTGTCATACGCGCGTTTTAGGACTGACACTCTCAATTCTCAGCAGTTATCAGGTTGAATCATGTTGTATCGCAACGTAAATAATAATGTTTTGCAAATAATTTAATGTAGTCTTTTGAAAGCTTTAGTGTACAAAGTGTGTCTGTCGCCTTTCTCTCCTTTGCAACTAGCAACTGCTGTGGTTTACAAAAATGCACGTCTCGCTGCGAAATGCACTTGTTCCTTCGACACGAACTCTGTGCAGTGACCATTAAGCCATTCATGCACGTGCTCACTCTGATTAAATATTATGGTTATAAATTTTCGACCATGTGCTCATCTCAACTAGAGCGTGTAGAGTTGTTTCAAAAATGACTTTTTTATTATTATTGAATCCTTACTATTTACTCGTAATTTTTATGAAATCCCGAAGGTGAATATGGCATTGAACATAAATTGAAATAAAAATAAAAACTGAAAATACACAGTGGCGGATAATCCTATAAGCAAACAAGGCGCGCGCTAGGGGCCTCCGAATCTTAAGTAGGTAGGAATCAAAAATAGGTTATATTGTATAATTTGTATACTTTTAGTTCAGATTTTAATATATTTGTATTATTTAAAATTTTCTGCCGTTTTTACGTTATTAGAAAAACGAGGCCTCCGAATTTTATTGCGCCTGGGGCCTCCCATATGCTTAATCCGCCACTGCAAATACATATACATACGTTACTCTACTTTAACACGGTTTAATAAAAGCACTTTTCAACACAGCTTAATATTACATTGCGATCAAGTTCTAATAATACACACATAATTAGAATTATTTTTATTTTTTTGCATCGTTCAAAGCTTTCAGTTGATTGAATCATTATTTTTGAGTACTTAGCTATAATAAATACGGTAAAGTCTAAGTTTGTACTCACGTCCAACCTAGAAATAATAAAAAAAAACAAGAATACGTAGGGTCCGCTTTGCAGGCTCCACATACATAGTTTAAATAAAGGTAAGAAAAACGCCTATTCCACTAAAATCTTTTGAAGTCAGTTGAGGTTTGAGACGTTCGGAATTGAAAATAATTCTCCAGCGTGGGGCTAGTTTTGTCTTCCAAGGATAAATTTTCACGAAACTTACCCTATCAAAAACTCTACGTTCATAATTTTACCAAGGCTTCGCCAGACACAGATCAGATATTTTTTAGCCGTGTCAGCGGCAGTACCAGTTTTTTGTATTCTTTAAGTATGCATTGTCATAAATAAATTTTACTCTCGGTCACTGCTTGCTTGTTTTCACAGTTGTTAATAACCGCTAAAAACAAAAAGTTGAAATGAAACTGGAAAATTAGATAAGGTGAACCTCATCTAAGCAATGACAAAAAAATATATTTCGAGATAGAATATCAACATTTGTACCATCTGCGAAGTACCGTTAAACATGCAATAACTTATGTATGAACGTAAATGTAATAATAAAAAATATTTATTGAAGTATACACAAATGCTAATGAATTGATAGAACTGAAATGTTGAAAACGTCTCTATATAAATACTAACGTTTTATATAGAGACGTAGAGTTTTATTACGTTCACAGCGGGTTCATCACAAGCCTTCCCGTAGCGATATAACAATATGTAATATAGTAAAAAAAGTGTTATTCCAGATTGTGAGCTTGTTTGGTTTTCCTATTTTAAAGGGATCTACGATCAGTAAATGCCAGTACTTACACTATCAACGTCTAAAATGCCATTGAGCAAATTCCATTAGAGCGAATAAATGCTTTTTCGTGTATTACGTAAATATTGTTTACGTCGGGGAAGGTCTTTGTTAGCAGACAATGCAAGTTGCTTTCACTTGTTGATAACTATCTGATTGAGATGAACAGTTCACTACTGTACTCCGAACAATAATTATTGTATATGTACGTAAGTAGTGTACAATCTATGACGGCATTAAAAATATCACAAACAACTATTGAAATCATCAATATTGCAGGCTGCGAAGAAAGTATTTTTGACTATCTTGTTACTATATTATGGTCAATGCTATAACAATAATATTTTAATTCATTTTTATTTTTTCCGATCATCTAGATTCTGGCACAAGATTCAATACCACAATCATTTCACAAATTACCTGCATTGTCATAGTATAATAATCAAACCTTTAAAGTTGAATAATAATTATGTATTATCCCATTATCAATCAAAATAAGTGCATCATGTTTATTGATGAGATATATTATATCAGCTTTAACTGATATCACCCTAACAACCGTTATATGATTATATAATCTACTATTTTTGCCCAGACATATTTTATTGAATTAAAGCTTTTTCCGCAAAACCTTACAGAAACCTTATCAGTATTTGGAAAAATATATTGTTAATTATTTCGAAATTCTGATTCTGTTGTTAGTCCCTTAGCTCCAAAATTTTATATGATTCTTAGATATCGGTAAAGAGAATATGTTCTATACTTCATTGTAGATATTTTTATTTGTAAAGTAGATACATAATTACCATTATTCGTACTTACATCCTTTGTGTTCCGACGATATCAATCTGGATTGATTCTACCAGAAAGGGATCGCTCTGGCTTTTCTTTTGTAGTAAAAACCATCTCGACATCTATCTGCAAACCATCGACCCAATGCTATGGGGTCCACTCAGCTGTTTATTTTTGCGTTAATGGTTGCTCTAAGAAGGGTTATTTCATAGCAATATTAACATCATTATATTATAACGTTAAATTAGAAAGGTAATGCAAATTCAATAAAAAAACATATTTACATTTAAAAAAATACCCATATATTTTAACGTTTTACGATATTCACTGCATATGTCCAAATCACTACGAATTTTCAAATCGTATTTGTATGAAATAAAGAAAAAAAAATAAAAAACTAATCGACTGCTGTTATTATAGTCTGCAATAATTTAAGGCAACATTAAATTTGGGGGATATAAAAAATACTCGCTTTTTGATCTGACAAGAAAATTGTTACAAAATAATTGCACTTCCGCGTAGTCAATATTGTTCCGTATTTTTTGGTATTATGAATTTGGTAAAATATATCATTATTTATTTCGTCCGATTTCACACTAATAATATTAATGATCAGAGTAAGCTGGTTTAACTTGTTTTTATATTAATCTTGACGAATTCAAGTACTAGCTCATAATCTCCTAAATTTAGAAAATTATCTAATAGAAATAATATTTGTTATGTCATGATTTAAAAAACTATGAAATCATGAGTTGTTAATTATAAAAAATGTATGATTATTGAGTAAATATCCACTTGTCATACCTGGAAAGAAAAATACTTGGTAAATAAAATAATACATATGTAGTTGTCAAGAATTATTAATTTGCTTTAAATTTTTTTATTTTCTCAATTAATTTAAACAACAATTTGTGATATAACAACATACAAAGAGAATTACCTATCAGCCAATTCTAATGACGAGAAATTCGGCTATTTATTTAATAGTGATGGCTCATTACACACCGTAAATAGGAAATAAATAAGCATTAGCTAAATGAACAATCATGTTCGTTTGATATAAGATCGTCATATAATATTTTTATTTCATAAGTATATTACCTTTACATTTATTATTCACATACAGTTTCTATGAAAATAGTCAGCATACTCAAATATTAATATTCTTTATGATCATTTTTATAATCGAGAGCCCAATTTTTTTCACACAAATTTAATCCAAATAATGTCAAGAACGGAGCGATCCGAGATAAAATATTTATTGAAATTTGCCTTCAATAAAATTTACCGAGGTACGTGTTTTTGGCAAGCGGCATTCGTTTATTTCAAAACCTAAAACATCGAAACTTTCAAATTCGTTATTTTTAATGAACCACTATTTTGTCGTAATACGTGAAAAGACAGCCGACAGCAAACGAAATATTCTGAGCAATAATATATAACTTGTGGTTTTATTCGTTTGCTATGAATTGAATGTACCTCTTTTTACTAATAACGGCAGTATTAATTTCAATTGGATAAGAAATTTGTTTATAAATGATTTTACGTATAATATACCGTCCTTCAACTAGTCTAATTCACTTTAAAATTGAACGACTGCCAAAGCTATTATTTAACACCATTTTCCCAACCTCATTATTTACTCTTAAACTGTTGATATCAGTGGTTCATTTCAATGTTAAAACATTTTCATATTTAAGTATTATTATTTATTCTCAGATTCATCACCAAAAACCTTTGTTCGATGATGTTTTGATAATTATTACTTTATCTCTCCTCTTATTCAATGCACGCCCGTAGCTCGAACTGTTATATTATGATGTTCTTCTATTCTTGCAATTATATTAATTTAACATGCAGTGAGATGAAGAATAAATACGAAGCTTAAACGTAATGCAAATCGAAAATGACGAGTTAATGATTTGATTCATTATTTTGATTAGATTTCTCTGCACTCGCATAGAAAGTAACTGTATTTTCACTTTCGTGATGATTTTTTGCAACAATTTATATTCAGCGATTATATCTATTGAATTAAAAACATATCAATCACAATCATGATAATAATATTATTCTTCTTTCATATTAACAACACTTCTAAGATTCACCCAAATTCATTTTTAATAACTATTTCCATGAAATGATTCTGACGCAATCTAGTTACTACTTTTTCTTTAATAATTATTATTAATGTGTGTATGTATTTTGTATTACGTAACATGTACCATTAGAATCATACTTTTTATGTTTATCCCAATTAAGATATAACATATAAGACTATGAAGAAATAAATATCTTACAAAAAAAATATTTTTTATTAATAAATACTGTTGTTTATTATTCATTTACAATATTTGAGTAATATGGCTCATATATAAAAAAACGTTTTTTTTTTCTAAAAAATATTTATATCTGAATTTCTGCATGCCGCATGTTATTAGAAATATGTACATATGTTAGAATATTATCTCAATTTCAATAATCCAAAACACATAAAATAAGTTTTTAAGTTTAAAACATTGATTGTATAATAAATTAAACACGTGGCACTTAAATAAAGAAGATATATACGGAATACTGACCAAAAGAATTATTTTAAATCATTACTTTAAAAGAACTAAATACTGTAGGGTAATTTTGTGATAAAGTAGGTATCTCAAAGGATGGTATAATTTAAAACGTTTTCTTTTGAAAAATTCATCATAAATTTGAATTATATAATAAAAACACATCCTATATAGTAAATTATTATAATAAACATGCTTTTTTATTTAATATTATATTCTCACCAAGTGTATAAGATTTCAAAAGTAGCTGCCATACTTGTCATGCTTAGAAAATCAGGGATTTAGACATTGAGTTGCAATCGTAAAGGAGGCCGAATCATATCCTGGAATAAAGCGTAGATGAAAACACGCTTTCTTTGGCCTATAGATAGTTCCGTATCCTGCCGGAAAAGCTGAAAACACAAATCACTCAATTAAAATATATGAACATCAATAATTTAGACCAGAATCCGGCAGATTTTACGTCGGAAATCTCACGTCAATGTTTAACATTTTTTAGTTTTAATTACGTTATAAACCAAATATTTCAAACATTGATTTATTAATTAATTATGCCCGCCGGCGTGACACATGCAGATTTAATCTATGGCGATATAGTCAGATACCAATATCCATATCCTATTTGATTCAGTCGGTATCTATTAAAATTTAAAACCGACAAAAAATGTCGCTAGTAGTGTTATGTAGTATCGTGTACATCAAATAAAGACGTTAAATAATGTTTAAATATCAAATAAAATTTACCGGGAAATCAGAGTAGACCCCTCAGCAATCGATGAAAGAAATTTTTGTTTAGATATTATATGTCAAAAAAACAAAGTGGATAAATGGCAGTCCATAATCCTTTACTAATTATTTTACAGATATGGATTAAAAATGTATTAATTTATTAAAATATATGTAAAATATGTAGATAAAAAGTATATAATTTATTTATTAAAATTACTGATTTTGTTTCAAAACCTTGGGCACCTTTAAGACATTCTCAGCCGTTTATACAATCATGATGATTTTGTACATTCTTTACTGTCCGATTTATACTTACTTTCATTTTCTACATCATAGAATAATATAATCAAACCTAGTAAAATTAAATTCGGCACGATTCATCTGACCTTTTGTCACGCCTTTAAAAGATAATAACTGAATTTGACTAACCGATGTTTTGAAATAAATTGATTTCAGATTGGAAAACGACGACACAATGGTGCACTTCAACGTCCACTTCGACCCAACTTATTATGACGTCGACGTACAAGATGTCGAGACAGTTCTTCTACGAGAAATAAGACTGCACAACGAATCAAGATACTTTATGAACCTAACAATAGATCCCGACAGTTTGGATATTCAGGTAAAATATTTCTGATTATTTTTTATCTAAAAAAATATAGTTAGTGTTTTATAGGGTACTTTCCTATTATATGGACACTAAATTGTACTTTTAAAAACCTAACCTAACCTAACCCATCAACATAATTGCTTATTTTGGAATACGGCAGAGTAAATAAGTACGTTGTTAAATGTAATGCTTGGGATCAAACACGCCCAAATTCAGTTTTGGAAAATAACGAAATATTGCTATAATATTATTGTAGCACTGATTCAAAAGAACATAATTCAATTCATAATTTAACGTCGCTAAAAACTTTGTAATTTTCATGCAATTGAGAGTCAAATTTTTGATCCCAAGCTCCTCAAATGTAACTAAGCCAAGAGAAACAGTGGAACAAAAAAATTTATGAAATTACTAAAAAAATGTTTTTTGATATAATTTAAATGATGTACATAACTTTTTATGGCATTGATGATAGTTTGAAGAATAGTAATCAATAGATTTAAAAAAAACTCTCATAATAAAAAATGTATCTAAGTTTCTCAGAATGTTAAGTTCTTAAAGAGTGTCCTTAGTCTGTAACTAAGTAAATAATATTTCAAATTATTTTTTATTTATAAAAATATATATTAAGTAAAACATTGCATAGCGGTAAATGACTAAATATTCTGATAGTCGTTAGATAATTATTTATGAATCGATTAGAAAAAAAACAATGACTCGCATAAAAAGTGGATTTCAAGTTCCTCAGATATGTTCGTAAAGAGTTATTAATTCGTAAATATTTTCGTTTCGTAATAATTTTTAATTAAGGTATTACTTACCAGCATCCATTTTGATATTTTCGATACGCTAATATAATTTATGCTCGGAACCGCTTCTTTATCATTACTTGTGGCTTGGACCCATCTAACTAAAATTATGGTAATTGAATGACTAACGTGATTCATTACAAGGATGATATTTTTTAACATTACACTGCCATGCAATCTATATTGAGCAATCGAATCTGCGCCTTAATTTTGAAATAGGTAACCCTGACATGAATATTGTTTGAGATTATGTTACACTTTTTATGAACTATTAGATCTCTGAATATTACATTATTTTGTAGTCTTTTTTTATTTTCCGGACATCAATGCTGTCGTTCACGAATAGATTGTCAAATCATTTTTTTTTTGAAAATCGAATCTCACTACGTACTCTATGGATAGAATTTGAAGTTTAATTTAATTTTGTTGACATAGGACTGTAGAAAACAGCTCATCTTTCAAATTATTTTGATTAATAATAATTTATGGGTATTTCCAGAAAAATATGTAAAAATGTATACGGAATGAACAGGCTCATAAGAAAAAGCAGGATAGGCCGTTGGCAACATACATTAATACCATTTTAAAAAAATGTACGCTTATTTTAAAGTGATATTTTTTTCCTCATAGATTAGCAATTTTAAATCGGAGAGGGTTAAAAAAATGATGGGACTTTTCTCTGGGAATGAGGCTCAACCTATTGTTGCATTAACAACATTTGTTTATAAATATTATCAACATAATTTCGAATCAAACTTAAGCCGTAACAAAAATACAATAAAATTTATCTGTAAAATGGAATAGTGGATTTAAAATAAATACACACATCGTCACAGGATTAATAAATTTGTCTCTCGAATATCCGCATGCGACATAAACGTTTTTATTATTTTTTTTTTCCGAAATTTATTTTTTCCGAAAAATTACCTTCATTAAGAGCAAAATTTTACAATTTATATTTTAAATAATGACGACATATTTAGAATCAATGGACATTTTTTCGTCAACGCTAAGATGTTAGACCAACTATCCTGTTCCATCAAAATATCTTGATTTGTCAAGACGTGTTAAATTGAATGTATTCAATTTTCATCTTACCTTTTTACGTAATCTATAAAAGTTGTAAATTTCTTTCAACTTTAAGGTGTTTAATTTAATTGTCTACAGTCTACACTCAAAATAAATAGGCATTGTCTTTCTTATAAAAAAAAATGTGTTTTTATCATAGTTGGTTGAGGAATAATATTTATTCGAATAGTTTTATTAAAGCATTTAACATATTATTGATTTTAGGAGAGTGAAGCAATCCTTACATTGCCAGTGACTTCGTCAACCAACATAGCAATCGCAGCTGTGTCAACAACGCCTCCTCCTCCGCCAAGAAGATGTTCTCAAATTCAACTAAAAATGTGCCAAAACCTACCGTATAACCTTACGTCCTACCCAAATGTGGTCGGCCATATATCACTCAAGGAAGTCGAAGATGATATGATTGCGTTCAGAGAGCTGATCGACGCCGAGTGTTACAGACTCGCGTATGACTTCGTCTGCCAGCTTCTGCAGCCTTCGTGCTTGCAGAAAGACGAAGAAGACAGGATTTTTATGCCGTGCCGGAGCTACTGCCGAGAGTTTTGGGCAGGTTGCGGAAGCCGATTGCCTGCTAGATTTAAGAAACTTTTGGACTGCAGCAGATTTCCAGAGTATAGTGGCCCATCGTCTTGCAGACCAAAACGAGGTTTGAATACCAATTATTGGTGTATATTCTCAATGCTCATCTGACAATACAAATCTGACAATAAATGTTAATAAAAACTACTGGCTGTGAGTCAATTGTGATTATGTGTAGATTGAGATAGAGTGGAGACTTAAAAATGTTGAATATATCATACAAGATACAAATTTATATAATAATCGCAAACAATTATAAGAAAGCCATCAACACAGAAAACTTATCAACTGAACCACTTTCGGTTTTCGTGATAATTGTGGCCGAATGCTAAGGTTATATGGCTTCCGTGCTATTACCATTACGTAATCACGGATTCGAATAACCAAATTAACAATCGCATTTTTCATATATTATGTTAATTACACTCTACGTAAAGGATGGCTGATTGACTGACTGGCACAGCTGGTACTCTTTGAATACATCTTAACATTAATAGCCGATAAAATAATCACTTTTCACAAATGTGTCCGTACTGATGTCCACTTCGCCAAATGATAGCGCTTTATTTTGAACATATTTTGAACACCACATTTTTCGGCCAATTGGAATGGACGTCTTTTTATATTCAAAATTCAAATTTCCTGGCTTAGAACTGAAGCATCGTAATAATATTGAGAGAACTTTATTTGAAAATTTGCATGGCTACGAAGTTTTTTAAATAATCAAATGAACTGATTCGATTTTTTGAAGCTATAATTATAGGGCTAGGAGCTGATTTGACAGATTTTGTTCAGTGTCATCTTCTATATATTAATAGTCGATAATGTCCGTTATGATTGCATGTTACCGATTTCCCCTCCCCCTGCCTCTCCCCCTCCTCTTCCCCGCCCGGCTGTAACCATTTTTTTTATTCATACTAGAAGTATTTTTTCATTACGCCGAAGAAGCACATAGTTTTAAATGTGAAAAAACGCTAAACTTTATTTCACATTTTTTTCTGCCGCGGGCCGGATTCGAAACGTGGAACTTTGCAATATGAACGAAACGTCTTACCGCCGAGGTAAAGGGCAAACTTTCAGATGCGACCAAATTAGATTATATATATTAAGCATTCGAAAAAAGAACTATTTCAAACATGACTTTGATTGTTTGTTTGTATTGAAAATTCAAAAATAGAATATGTCAAATACTTAGTGTGGCCAATTCAAAAAAAATGATTCCGAGATATTTTTCTTTTTCTAGGAAATATATTTGTTTGCACACTTGAAACCTTTGCAGGGCTGTCGATATATGCGCCGAGATCGATTTATTAATGGATATTATTTATTCCAAAAGTTCAATAATTTACGAAATTTAAATGGTTGTTAGCAAACTTAAACATTATTCCAAAATATAATATTTTACGATATTTCTGCTACTACGAAAAATGGTTGTTAGCAAACTTTAACATTATTCCAAAAATTAAATAATTTACGACATTTCAGCTACTACGAAAAATGGTTGTTAGCAAACTTGAACATTATTCCAAATATTAAATAATTTACAATTAAAAAACTGCAGGGCGGTCGATATATGCGTCGAGGTCGATTTACGGTACTATGAAAAATGATTGTTAGCAAACTTGAAAATTATTCCAAAAATTGAATATTTTACGAAATTTATGCTACTACGAAAAATGGTTGTTAGCAAACTTAAACATTATTCCAAATATTAAATAATTTACGAAATTTCTGCTAACTATAAAAATAAAATTAAAATAAAATAAAATAAAATAAAATAAAATAAAATAAAATAAAATAAAATAAAATAAAATAAAATAAAATAAAATAAAATAAAATAAAATAAAATAAAATAAAATAAAATAAAATAAAATAAAATAAAATAAAATAAAATAAAATAAAATAAAATAAAATAAAATAAAATAAAATAAAATAAAATAAAATAAAATAAAATAAAATAAAATAACATAAAATAAAATACCATAAAATAAAATAAAATTAAATACTATGCAACAAAAATCTCACGTTGCTGGGCAACGGGCTTACAGCTAGTTTTGTTAAATACTCCAGGGTAAGCGCATGTACTCTGGAGGATTTCACGATTTTTAAAAATATATATTTATTGATTATTATTTACGTAGTTAAAAAAATCCGTGAGTTACCCTAATAAACCAATATATTTCGTAAAAATATTTCTGTTACCAAAAAAAATCGTCACATTTCAGATTGCGTTCAAACTATGCAAGCGAACGCCCTATCCCCCAGGATTTGTGATGGTGTCCCAGACTGTGAGGCCTTGGAAGATGAAAAGACTTGCACTTATTGCGCACCAGGACATCTCCACTGTGGCCTAGGAAGAAGTTGCTTGGCACCAAATAAGAGATGTGATGGAATGAGGGACTGCCCCAATGGAAGTGATGAGAAATCCTGCTGTAAGATACAATTAAAAAATAATTCACTAGATACATTTATGTTAGGCATACAAGAAAATAGAAATCTTTTTTTAATATGTTACCATTTTTATTTTTACTTATAAAGCATGTAGATATGTATTTAATTTAAATATTTTTTACTTTCCTAACAGTGGTAATAGCACCAAATGTATCGCATCTTCTGGAATACCCTACAATTTCACCGCATCAATCCCAATACTACTCTGAAGGTTATGTTATATTCAATGAAGAAGGGAATCTTGGCAAACTATGTATTCACGATCAAAATGAATCAAGTACAGCGATAAACACTGTAGCTTCATCTTTGTGCAACGCACTCTCTTTTAAGTAAGCATTGCCATCTATATATTTCAATTATAACTCCTATTACATTTGCGAAATTTAAGAATGTGAAATATGACAATCGTCATTAAACATTGTTCCTTTTCTTTTCTTTAACTACAAAAATCACAAGAATACATTTTTATGTAGTGGCTGAATATTCATATTTAAAATGCTGTAAAATGGAATAAGCTGAATATACTTTTTAAAAAATTAGCTCTGGTCTCAGTGGATCTATGTAAACTTTCCTTTGTTCTTATAAAGGACAGTGGTTCTTAGCCTGGGGTGCGAGAAAGCATTTCCGGGGGTGCGGGAGACGTTTCTATTTTGACATATATAAAAAATGTATATTAAATGTATTAATTTGAAAGGGGGTGCGATAACATATTTTCAGATTCAAGGTGGATCACTAAAAAGGTTAAGTCCCACTGATATAGGGTATTCGCCAGGAAGTTTTACTACTCTCAGTAATTTGATTGTAACATTGGCCGTATTTTATGTTGTACAGTCTTGCTGGAGCCACATGTTAATTAAGCCCAAACACATTACGCTGTGACCCAGGCTTGTGTTTATCTGCTTCAGAGCCTGTCTTCAAAATCATTCACTAAACGATAAATATTGTCAAACAAAGAAGTAAACCTTTTAGGCGGACACATTGTATTTATATTGTACTTATAATAAAGTGTAATTGTTTGAACAGTTCATAGAATATCAAGAAATTAATCTATAGTTGTACCTTTACGTTTAAAAAAAACTTACTTGTTTTAACAGAAATGTGTCCATTTTGTGTGAAATAATGTATTTTTGGTTGTAGAAAAGTTGACTTTGTGAAAGTAAAGATGGATGAAGAAAAAAATATGCACTATGTCGAAGTAGAAGATCCCCTTGCGCCTGAAATAAGTTTTCTGAAGGCTTCCTGCCCAGAAAAAAAAGTGATGTATGTTGGATGTTCAAATTTTGGTAAGAATATAAATAACTTTACTAATAAGCCATATTGATTGGTAAGCTGATATTGTGCTTAAGAGCCTCACGGAGAAAAAAGTTTGCCCTGTTAGATTGGCTGATGCTTAAAACACCGAAGAATTTTGAATCATTGATGCTCATTTATTAATCTGACAAAGGATATATGAATATCAGTTAACTTTGTTTACTTTTAAGGTGTTCACTGTCAATACTTGGTGGAATGGCATTATAATAAAAATAATAAAACATTTTTAGTACTTTTTCCACATAAAATTTTTATGTGGAAAAAGTACTAAAAATGTTTTATTATAACTTTGTTTATACACCTTTCCATTAGGAACAATTTGTAGCATGCTTTCACCGTCAGGAACTTTTTTTTTAAATTACAGATATAAAAATCCAGTAAATCTGATTTATTATATTCTTAAAAGTTTGAAATACATACTGTTGTTTATACCATCTGCAAACAAACTGAAAAGCTGCCTGAGAAATCTATGTACATATTAATTAAATTATAGCATACTTCTGTCATTCAAACTGTCATTCTTAAATTGTATTCTTCAAGCAGTGACTTAAATAATTATAAGTCAAATTTATTAATCACATAAAAATCTACACATGAAAAATCTTTTGAAAGCTCTTGAATGAGTGCTATTTTCCAGTTCTGTGCATGTCATTATTTTTCTTCACGAGCCACGTTTAGTAATGTTATTCATATTATTAATTGATGTTTTTGCTAATACAATATAAAAACTTGTTGAAACAACACCAAATTTTGTTTGAATGATATTGTAATACATATTTATTTTTTCAATAACTTTACAGATTGTGGAAAACAATCAGCAAGGGATGTCACTGGTATTGATGGATTAGGTAAAGTGTCAGCATATGGTGATTGGCCTTGGCATGCAATGCTAGTAAAAGAAGATGCACATGTCTGTGATGCAACTCTCATTTCTCCAGAATGGCTTATAACTACAGCATCATGCTTCCAGGTAATTGTTCAATTTAATGACAACTATAATGAAAAAACGTTTCCTCAAATTTATCATAAAGTAATCAAAAATACAGATGTTAATCTTAAATGAATATATTTTTGTCTTCATACTGCTGATTTTATAGCTGAGTGATTTTTGATTCTATTATGGTTGAAAGTTCGAATTCTTAAATAGATACATACATTCAAACATTGACTTTTTAATTGATCTATATATATGAATTCAAATAATTAATTATGTGAACGCAACAAAGGAAAAATAATTAATATTCTTTTGTAAGCCTATTGCTCAAAATATATTCTCTGAAAATACCGGTTGATCAACTGGCTTATAACAAGTTCTTGACAAAGCGGACATGATTTTAAAAAAAATACTGTTTATTATGGAATATTACAATCAAATAAAAACTATCCATTTAAAGTTCAATTAATAGATATCTTATTTTTGAAGCTTTTTTGTATTTGATTGCAATGAAAATCATTTGTCGAATTGCCTCTATTATTACAGGGTCAGCCAAAAGCTGAATGGATTGCTAAATTGGGCTCAATACGTGTGTCTAGTACTTCTCCATGGCTTCAAGAGCGTCGCATTGTTGGTATGATCAAGTCACCGGTAGAAGGAAGCACACTCGTTCTTATAAAGATGGAAGAACCAGTACTTATGACAGATTTTGTAAGGCCCATTTGCTTACCGCAAGTGAAGTCTGACTCAAACGTGTCGTATTGTAACACACTAGGCTGGGCAAGGAACAGGGATCAACTACAAAGGGTACATTTGCGAATGATCGGTATGGAGCAGTGTGAGAATGTCAGTATAGCAACTGTAAACAGTTTTTGCACTGAAGCATTACATCAACAAGAAGATTGTAATGTAAGTAACTCATCAATACTATTTAAATATCTACACATAAAAATTACTGTAATGAACTTTTTACTTGTAATTATCGCCGACAGAGGGCCACCTTGAACAATACATTCAAAGTATAAATAACTTTGCCATGTAAGTACATAAATTTATTAGCAATCATATTTATATTTTGGAATAAAGCATACTTTTTTGTTCATTCGATTCAATAATATAATGCTTGTAAACAGTCTATTCTTTTAAACGTTGTCTATCAACTTATTTGTTTTATCTAATAAACTTAACTGTCAAATGAATGATACAAAAACAGATAGGTACATACAGTGTTTGAATATCTGTGATTCTTGTGATGATTTGTCAATTATTTTATGAACGCCCTTGCCTGCAATAGAGGAAAAAATATAGTGGTTGAAGAAATTTTACTACATTTTTTTTGCCAGAACAATAGTATCTCTTAGAAGTCTGTTGTATTTTGAAATTATTTGATCACCATTAGTAGTGCTTATAAGAATTTCTATACACAAGTGTGGTATCTTTTACTTTGAAAGAAAATAAATGCACTGAATGAGTAATTTAGCATTATGCCAAAATATTTGTAAAGTATAAATTTGTTTGACTATTCAAGTGAATTTTATCGATATAATAAATTTATCAATATGTCAACAGGAAGAAGAGTTTGCAGGAAGCCCTATTGCCTGTTTAGATCCAGTTGAAGGACGGTGGTCTCTAATTGGCATCAGCAATTGGAGAATAGCATGCTCAAAAGCAGGCATGGGAAGACCACGGATGTATGACAAAATTACGTCAAATGTGGAATGGATTTTAAAAATGATCGGTGCCATTTCATAATTCAACATATTTTAATCAATGAGATTTTAAAAGCCAAAAACTAGTCGTTCCGAATTTCTTCGTGGAAGTGAAAAAGTTAACGAAATATTGAAGAAAAACCTATTTTAAAGTGAAAATTTAAGGATTGATGGAAGCTTTTTTGTGATATTTTTTATGAAAATTGCTTTTGTTTGATAAAATAGCTTAATAAATAGTAATAGCTTATAACGTGTTTTGCTTGATTAGTATTTAACACACGTCAATGATAGGTGTATCTAAAAATGAAAAAAAAACGTGGAAAAACCAACAAGAATATTGAAATAATAATTGTTGAATATATAAATATTATAATTAGGTAGTGATAAAAGGACTAATAAATAAATGCCGCTAGTTAATAAAAACAATAATCCTTTGTACTTCATTCCACTTTATTTAATATGTCAGGACCGGTTTCGCTCATTGCGAGCATTGTCAACTGATTGTCAACATTGTCAACTGATCAGTTGACAATGCTCGCAATGAGCGAAACCGGTCCTGACATATTAAATAAAGTGGAATGAAGTACAAAGGATTATTGTTTTTATTAATATAATGCCTTTCCACCAAGTATTGACAGTGAACACCCTAAAAATGCCGCTAGTGTTTAAATGAGTTCTTAAGCAATAAATTCTGTTTTATTTATTTTCTTACTTTCTACTGTACAGTTCATCGTTTTAGGATTATGAATACTTTTGTAGATTTACAATAAGTATAATTGTTCATTTTTTATTTTAGTAATTTTCAACTGCGATCAAATATTCTTTACTTTTTAACAAAAAACATAGATGGCTAACTGTTCAATGAAGAGCTGTAACTGTAAAATAATTGTTTTAAGCTTTCACGTCACTGTGTTGTGTTCTCTCTTGTGAATATTGTATTGTTATTATTACAATGAATGTTAACCATATAAGCTTAAGACTATGTTAAGAAAAATAAATAATAGTGTAATCGTGTTACATTTAAATGGCTGTTTCCTAATTTTAGTAACATCAAAAAAATTGTTAATAAAATACTTTTATATCTAATCGTTTATTTTATTTCGTGTTCACCACTATAAACCACCATTTTGATAATACTAAAAAATTAAGGACTCTTAAATTAAAACAACAAAAGTTAGATGAATTACAAAATGAAAGTAAAGAAGAAGTTCGTAAAATCATCGCCAATACTTTTATATTTTGGCGGCGAAATTAAAAGAACACGTACAAAGCTTGTACAAATGAAGCAGTAATCTGTGTTGCAATCACAATAGACCGCAGCACATTGCAGACGCATATATGCGTCGCACGCACCTGCATATTAACGTGTGGGGCTCTGTGCTTTCGTATGTGATATCAACTCCGTGCTGCTCTGAGTTGTACTGCCCTGGGTCACTTGTTTTGTCCACCTGTGATTGAAAATTGATTCTTCTGTTTATTTATTTAGGTGAGGTATTTTATTCCGCCATTGTTCAGAATTTTACATGAGAGGGCTCAAAATATTGCAGGCTCAGAACTTATTAATGAGTCGCCAGATTAGAAACACAAAATATTTTATTGCAGACCCCCAAATGAATTTCTACCAAATATATACTGACTCAATCTTCAAAGAAGAACCAAACATTATTTACATTGAAATATTATTGTCCTTGTCCACTCTAAGTGTGAAGTATAAAAACTCCTAATGAAGATTATCTCAACGGAAGTTGTTCTATAAGAGCTGCTTGTTATTCAATTGCTTAAGCTCCTTTTTGAAAACCGATTAAAGATTGAAGAAAAGGACTAAACCAGAACTAATAGTAACCTGAACGCTCTTGCTACAACTTATTGTTAGGATCAAATGGATGGAAAGAAATTTAGATATCACACACATGGAACCAAAGCCAATGATATTGACCACCCACTTATATACTCAGCATATGTGTAAATATACTGCATTATAACTGATATTTTATTAGCTATTCCTACAGTATAGTTTTCAGGGCCCGTAGTGAGACATTTAAGGCTTATGTCAAAGCGGTAGATTTTGCGTAAAAATTTCGGTTTTTCATATTTATCTAGAGATTTTTAAGCATCATTTTGGCGCCGCCTATGCCCAAGTTGATCTCCCTATTCGCCAGCCCCTAGCTAGGGCTCTGATAGTTTTAAAGACAAATCTGTTAAAATATTAGATGTACTTATTGTTCCTTTTTACCAATTTGTGTGTCTTTGTGTAAGTTAATGGTATTTGACTTCTGGATAATAATCCCCATAAATCGTTAGTGACATATTTAAACAATCACTCCTAACTTTTAATACGGTAACACATTGAGACCTTATCAGGTCTAGAATCGAATTGTGAAAGTTCGTATTGACACCGCAAGCAAATCAGACGGATGTCCAAGAGTGTTGATCACTAGATTGATAATATTTACCACTTAACAAAAATAATACATGTGGTTTTATGGCCATCTATTGTATGTATAACTGTAATATTATTCTACGGATTGAATCATTTCCTCTTTGACATAGAATTTATTTGTAAGCCTTTTAAATTTTGTTGAATAATCAAAGGTATAGTATTAGATGAAATTTTCTATTTGCTAGTAAAGTTGCCTCAGATTCATATTGTTTGGACAGTGCTTGTTTGTTTTTGTACTACATTTTACCTGAGTTTGATTCTCTTCTACTATTATAACTTTAATTTTCCCAGGTTTGCTTGTAGATTTTCTCACACTCATATATTTTTTGAGGGGATGATGAAAAACAATGCTGTTCCTCTGTAGCTATAAATTCAACACCTTCATAATTTCAAGCAGAAAAAATAAATTATTCACTTTTTATCATTTCAAAATATGAGTTTTATTATAATATTTGACAAGAAATTTATTACAATTGATTCTGGAATGAGAGTAAAGTTTGATAATGAAATAAATCAGGCACCCAATAAAAGTGTTACAATGAATATTACAGCTATATATATTATCTAATGTCTACTAATAAGTGGAAAATACTGATTACTTAAATAAAATTTCTTATTTATGTACATTAATAAAACAATAACCTATGATATCTATAATAAAAATTATCTACAAAAATATAACTTCCGAACTAATGCAATAGATTTTTAATTACAATATTAATATCTCACTGAGCTTGTTCACAGATGTCTATCTTACAAAGATATTAAAATTTTCATAAAATTTCTTTACTACCTGCTTTAAGACAACATTAATCATATCGGTATTAATAATTTAAACCTGTGTTCTTTATCAACACCTGATATGTCTCAATTTTCAATCTCAAAAATTAAATATTATCCAATTTTATGATGTGATAAATGAATCATCCCAAAAGTTATATCTTGCTGCAATTTCTGCTACCTTTTTTTAATGAGACATTGATAGCAAGATTTTATTGATTTCTATGGCTGAGATGTAAATGTCTAGTGTATTATTATAATTTGAAACTATCTGAGTGCATTGAATAATATATGTGAACAAAAGTGTTTTTATGGAGACTATGCATACGAAAACGTTGCTAAATCTATGTAATATCAATAAACGAACAAGTGTACACAAATTTTAATATGACTTTATGTATATATTCAGATGTATGGTGCAATATTTTTATTACTGTTCAATAGTCATTTTCAAAATGTCATGTTTCCTATTTATATCTATAGAAGTGTTACTTGTCCTTTATTCCAAAGTTGCCCAAACAAAAAAGTATATTCACTATAATGAGAAACTTATGAATATTATATTATTGATACCAATTTTTGGACTAGAGTTTTCAAAATTTTGAAATATGCCAATGGTGCGAAAATTAGTTCACTTTTCAGATTATACCTATGTATCTAAATATGTGGAATATCATGAGAATCTTTTTGAAGATTGGAGAAATTTTTCAGAGATTAATTGGTTACATAAAATATGAAATCGTAAATTTTCTTTGAATGATTGTCTTATACAATAAAATATTTTCGTAATCTGTTAACAGATGGTATTTTAAATACATATTATCACCATATTCAAGTCCTAAAATTTACTATTTAAGGTTATTTATAGGTAGCTAAATAATATACTTTTTCAATATTCACATTTTTTAATTACATTATAGTTTTTTTTATGGAAGATAAAATTAATGAAATTGAGATAAACGATGTTACGTAATCATATAATACTGTAACCCGTTTTGAATTTCATCACTTTTTAAAATGCAACAAGCTAAAATATAAATATGTTATATTATTGAAAATATATTTTATGGTTACAGTTTAATGCGAGTTTTCTATGCGGACACAATAATGACATAACATCATCTACTCCTGCAGTTGTAGATCATTGCCATGTGGTGTCAATTAATATTTTCCTTCTGTATAAAGATTTTTTCATTACAAACAGTCCGCGCTAAGAATATGATTATTTTTAGCAAAATACATCTATAGAATCATACGATTTATAATATAAATTAATAATTACATTTGATTATAATCGAACAAGAAATGCGTTAAAACATTTGCTAAGCTCAGTAACTTATTGTTATTCATATTTTCGTTGTTGACATTGAAAAATATCTATGTATAAATATTATTTTCATTTTTACTTAACTGGTAAAGATGTGTTGGAAGAGAAGTCCCTTACATAATCGGAGTTCATTACATCTATAGACATGAACAATATTATTCAGTTTTGTATTAAAAGATGTACAAATATATATTATATTCAAGTAATTATGTTTTCACTATTTCTCATAGAAGGAAATGATACTTTGAAATATTATTCAATGAATAAATAATATTATTAAATACTAAAATCTATAATAAAGACATCAATTATATATTAAAGAAAAATTGATATTAAGTACATTTCTACAGTATAGATACACTAAAAAGTGACTAAAACATTGATGGAAATCACAAATTGATTGTTTCGATAATCAGGAATAATTTAGTAATGGTGTCTGAATAGAATTAAAAAATTGAAATAGTAACGTGTATCTGTATAAATTATTGATATTTTGGTAAATTTATGATTAAAAACACTCCATCATCTCCGTGAACAGTACAAAACAAGATTTACAGCCAGATAATTGTATTCATAGTTTTTTACTTTAGGAACCAGAATGTTTGAAGATTTTATTTAAATAATTATATTAAAATGTCAAAGGCGTAATTAAAAATTATCAAGGCACCATATAGAGAATACCAGATGGATTGTTTTAATAAAAAATATCTGTTGGTAGTATTTCGTGTATGGGTGAATATATTGACAACTCAACATAATACATTTACATAAAGCGTATTTTGTTAGCAAATAAGAGGAAAGAAAGCATGTTGAAAAGAATCTAGCTTGCATTTATTCTGTTTACAAAATAACTTTTATTTGTTCACTACATCCGAAATTTTCTATTTTCATTTGAAAATACTGACTAAATAAGAGAACCGTCTGACGCCGTTTGACCCCTCCGCCACCCCCTCTCTCCATTGCTAAATAATTATGGTTCATATTCATTATTCAACTGACAGATAATTAAATGTATTGCAACATCAAACACTTTTCCACCACTTCCTGTGCACAACCAATGTTCCCTCTAATTTTCGGAAGGTTATGTGCGCAAAAGACATTGGCTGTGCAACTTTGACGAGAAATAAAAAGATTTGTGCGCCACATAACGGTATTTAGACCTACTAAACGAAAAGGTTGATTTTTAGTGAGGACAATAATTAACAACACTATTTAATGTCAATCAATTTATTCTGGTGGTGGTATAGCTGATTTAACTTTTGTGTGCTCTGTTGTAATGTATGTGTGCGCGCTCGGTAAGTTGTGTGCACACACGCGCGCAGCTTAGAAGGAACACTGTGCACAACCCTATATTTTTTATAGAACAAAGAATAAAATTAATGAATTATGTATCTCGACATGCCAATATATTAACCCCATGTACAGATATGATTATAACTAATACAATTTTTCCGAAATAATATTTTTTATAATAACCATGTGAGGTATTTAGAGTTCTTCAAAAACTGTATGAAGGAACTAAGAATATTATCTTTCCATCTCTTGCAAATTGAGGAAAAGTGAGTTACTGCTGGGGGTGCTGTGATATAAATTTTCAATCACCCCATGGGCAATAAACATAAACCGAAAAAATATCAATGACTTGTTTAACCAGCGTTTTTCAGTAGGCTAGTAAGGAATATATAATAAATACTAGAAAGATATTTTTAAAAAACAACAGAGCAATTATTTTACTATTTACGATTTGTCAAATGGGAAATGGGAAATAAAATAAAACAGTGAATAATAATTAAGGAAAATAAATAATTTGACGAATAAATTATACTACGCCTATTCCAATATAATTTTATTTACAAACTATTCCTATCTTTATAAATAATCTTAATTAAAACAATTATTGCACATTACACATACAGTTGAAAAAGTTTTGATTTATTATCTGATAATAATTATGATTGTATCGAGTGTAAGAAATGTGGATCAATATATGGAGTCAATTAGCTTGAAAAGACAGTTGAATGAATACTATTTACAAAACATAATTTTATTAAAATTATTCCTATCGCTAATAATATAATAAATATAACTTTAAAAGTGTATCTAAACACTACACAGTCTATTCAAATATACAATTTTACTGAGCATGTTGAGTCGATTTCATATCATTTTTTAAAATAACCATGCTTCACTTTCTTTTGAGTTTGTTCGATAAAAGCATATTGCATGGATTGTTTCCGTTGAAACAGATAACGGAGTATGCAAAAAAAAACATAGCAATATTGAAATATAATATTTATTATTCATAGATATCATAATATCTTATGCATAATATGATTGTGTCAGTATAAAATAGCACATAGCACGCAATTCAAGACCATCAGTAAATGGAAATATGTTTATAATATGATTTTAAATTAAACTCTAATAAATGGACACTGTACAAATAAACCCTGCTGTACAAGGTACAAAAATATTCAGTTAGTAGTTACATATAATATTTTGTCAGTTTATGGGGAAATCAAATATGTTGTACTAATATAATTTTATTAGTTGTTTGATGGCATTTTGTTACAATCAAATAATTAGTCAAACAACATAGTGTCAATTGTAAGATATACAATTTTTTTATTGACATTCTACTTTGGCATAAATGTCTTGTGGAACCAAACAAAATGATAATTTACCTCATGATTGCGGTATTTAAGTAGAATTTTATTATTTTGACACAATATGATTACACTTTTTTTTGTAACTTCCTCCACATCACCAACAATATGTTATAAGCGACATAATTTTGTTCAGAAAAAGTATTCTCAATGTTCCAAATAATATTATATATATTAGTGGAAAAAGAATAATTCATCGTAGGATTGTCTGTCTGTAAAAGGCATCGTGTGAAAGGTTGGTGCACGCTTGGACACAATAAAAATACGTTTCAAGGGATATTTGAAACGGCCATTTTCTAAAATATGTTTTGTAGATAGGAAGATAAATACTTATGAGGAAAGAAGAACTATTAACTATTTAATTATGATATATTGGAGTTTTCAAACCTTTCTTTATTCCTTTAAATTTATGCTCATTTACATAACTATCCACCCATTCTATCATCCAAATTTCGTAAAGCGAATTGCAGTCAATTTACATAAGATTCTGAAAAACTTTCGGATCTTGGTCCACCTTACAGTTAAAATTGTACGTAATACAATGTATTTAAGATCTCCGCGGCTCGAGTTTCTGTGATAAATTTGTCAGCACCCTTTGATTGTCGATGGCTCGTAAGCATCCGATGTATGCTTTGACTTCCTCATCGTTCTTCTGAGATGGTGGTTCTAGAACTGAAGAATGTACACTCATTAGTTATTGATAGATTGACTAAGTAATGTTTATTGACAAACTGATTAGCGCGATGACAATAACTAGTAAACAATATATTTCTTATTGTCAGTGATAAAACTTTAGTTTGGGAATGTTTCTGTAAACTCTTCAGTGGGTTGAATTTTTTAAAATTCATTTAAAATTCCATACAAATTATCAGAAATTAAAAAAAATGTTTTACGATCAACTCTGGCGTGTTGAGCACGAAAAATTTCGTGGCGTGGCAGCCATCCAGTTAAGCAGAGTTTTTCAACCCTATGCCTGCTATTTGCATATGTCAGTTACAAAATATTACACATCGAAAAAGACATAATGTAATGGAAAAACCATTTTATAAATGCTCTCACAGACATTTAACCTCGCATTTCAAAATTCTTCTTATTTCAACCATGCACTAAATACCAATAATATCTTGCTGTTATTTATTGTAATCTACAATGACACCTCAATTGATGCAATGCAAATATAATGTAAATTTGTCGGGGGTAACTTTGTACCCCATCGCTCCTCGATCCTATTTTCGACATTTTGGTACTCGAGTGTAAAATGTAAACAAATGTGTCATGCCATCATTTTATGGATTATTTTAGACATCCAGCATTTGCTAGCTTATATTTTCATCAACATTAAATGCACTCACCGCCACAATTAGGTTGAGAGGTTGTAGGGCTATATATAATATATCGCTACAGGATAATATTTAAATTTTACATATGTATGTCAAAAATAAATTATCCAAAAGAAATTACAGCATGTTACTAGTAAATGTTTAATTGTAAAACTTTGAGTTCTTGCACACTTTCTTAAGGCTATGTAACAGGCGTAGGGCAAATATGCTCATGTGGAAGTCTAAATGTTTGTGATTATGCTCCAATGTACAATAAATGCCTTACGATTTGATAATTAAGTATTTCTGAAACCCTATGAATGTTGATGTGATTTTAACTTACCTAAATGTCTACTTCGACAGTATCGAATAGTCCTCATGGTTTGCGCCAACATATGCATTTTTTCAAAGTTTACTAAACCATTCGTAGAGTTCTTATTGCCTTCGTGGGTAAATGTCATATCTTTAAGTAGAAGTGGCATGAACGGAACCACTGGCGGTTGCAATTTACCAACACTCATTCTATTAACAGAAAACAATATTTTAATTTACAATAAATAGTCAGTATACTGGCATAAGGTGGTAAGTCAAAAATCTTGTTTTGAGAAAATCGTCATATTATTCATACATTGTTTATATGGGCATACTATGAAAATCTTACCGATACGCTCGATGATTTCTACTTGGATCTATGAGTGCCTCAAATTCTGTATAAATTTTACAAAACTTTGACGGCAACTTCTCCCACGTTTGCGAGAGACGACTGACTGCCATATTGCTAAGTCCCATCACAATAGCAAAGAATGCATTTAGATTCTGGTACTCCTTACAGCTAAAATAGAAAATGGTAATGTGTAAAATTATTTTTATTATTATACTATTACGAATTATTATTGACTGGGTATAATAGCAGATTAATTTGTTTGAGTAATCAACTTAAATGAAATTAAATCAAATAATATAAAAAATATATAAATATTCTAATTCTGTATTAAGACGTTAAGGGGACAATATTTATAGATGTAGAGTACTTACTATGCAGCAAGTTTTATCATTTTTCTAAGAATAGTCACTCTTTTGCTCAAGGAGCTCGCCATGAGAATTTCTGTGACAACCCAATATTGGATTTCATTAAACCGCCGCAGAAAAACATCTAGATTCGCAGTGATCTGATCGAAGTGATGTCTGCCAAATGTGTGGTAAATTAATTCATGTTCATGAACACACCAAAACAGGTCCCAATCAAAGAGTGTTATGAAATATGCCAAATCTTTCGTACTGAAAGTCTCCATGTCCAATTCTAAGCCTTGTGTTGCAACTTCCTGTTCCGCCAAGCAAGTCTGTAAATATAGTAAACAATGGGTTATTACCTATTATCTAGATATCAACAGTGCTTGGAGTAGTCAGGGGAGACAGAATGCCATCTTACTTAGCTATCACTATTGTGTGGAATGGAATTTTATTTAGTTTTAACAATTGTAAATGACTCACTGCGTATTGAATACAGGGGTAAAAAATATAAGACGTATTTTGCACCTTATTCAATATCAAAGACGACAAAACGTTTTTGACAAAACTTTGAGGAATTAGATTTGAATGTCATCAGTCTTTGATTCATAAAAGAAAGTGTCGTCTGATTTATCGCTAACCAACTAAATTTTCATCAAATGAAAATATACATAAAAATACACGATAACAGTATTATAAAAAATACTTACCAAAGCATCCAAATGGTCTTTCGGCGCGACAAAGATTCTTCCATTCAAACTGAGACTTGTTGGAATGCTTATGTCTTTATCGTTGATCGGTAGTCTTTCTCCTGTTGATTTTACTTCAACGAGAACTAATTCATCAGTTGGTCTCATCTTGAGTTTATCAGCTGCGCTTACTTTTATTGTCTCTGCATTGGTATTGACAGGGAACTTGAGGGTGCAATATGTGTGGTCGGCACAATATACTCTGAATATGACTGCAATACAAAGAAATCAGTTGCATTTATCTATCATAACATATTTATATAAAGTAAAGGAAATATTTTATAAGGTCTCACAAGTATTTAAAAAAACTTTCTATGTGCAGAAGGCTATTAAGGTTACTGTTATATATTGTAAATCATTATTTCTTATAAAACCATTATTTATTTCTGTCAGTAAATACCTAATACCAATAGAAGTATTAAATCTGACCAAATTAAAAGTATTGTTTTTGAATGTATTATATGAACATGGTGAAATAAATTTAAATAAATAGTTACAAATATCTAAAAATTAAAAATTATACCATAGAGCAGGATTTCCCAAACTATGTTTTGCGGAACACTGGTGTTCCACAGAACCTGAATAGGTGTTCCGCGAACACTATTGATTTTGCTCAACAACTTATGAAAATTTTCACTTACTGTGGGAAACTGGTCTATACCAGTGGTCGGCAAACTTTTTGGGCTCACAATTTCACAATTTTAATCCAGCGGACCACTAACTGAACTTTCGTGGTAAATATTACATATTGACATAAAAAGAGATAAATGAGTCTAAAAATGCACCAAGTTCATAAAATAATGTCAGGTTTCTCTGCGGACCACCAAAATTTTCTCACAGACCACTAGTGGTTTACGGACCACACTTTACCGACCGCTGCTTTATACAATATTATTTTTACGATACTCACTTTCATCATCTGGATGTATTACATTCCTTGTTTCTGATTTAGTTCCAGCAAACAGGCTAATGGGTTGTCCACATGGAGGCAACTTCCACTTTTGACCTGAATGGAGGCTTTTTTCCTCCTGTCTCCTTCTCAGTTGCGACATCACATGGTGCATCAGGCTAGCTTCCTCTTCAAGGCAACTCCACTGAATGCAATCTGCTTCCACGTCGCTGGCCAACTCCTAAGTATTTGAAATGCAATGCAATCAAGAATTAAATATAATATATGATATTATACTTATCTAATATACCTATATAAATTTTGTATTCTATGCTAGAATTGCTAAAATAGATAGTTTTATACAATTTAACAATACGGATACATCTTACAAATTGGGAATAAAGTATGGCATTGTGATGAAGTAATTATAATAATGATGTAATCATACCTCAAGAAACTCAGATGCTGATTGATCGTCAGAAACAGCTTGTCGGTTTGTGCTGATCCATCGGTAGACAAATTGTACAACTCTTCGCTTGCAGGCAAGAACAAACTCTTTGTCTTGGTTTGTAGAATCTATTCTATAAGTGATTCTAATGTTAAGGTTGTATTTTTTAATTGATTGCAGGGGCTTTCAACTGGTTTTGACCAGGAGCATGATTATTATATTCAACCTTAAAAAGTAATGGGTGTACATTTTCATATCTTTATAGTATAAAAAGAATATTAAGTACTAAGTATATATACATATTTATTGAGTGATTTAACACTTCCCCTACGGTTCGAAATCTTCCGATATTATTATATATATCGATGCTGGCCATTAAAGAACCATGTGGAAAAACATGTTTTAACACTTTTTGCCTTTGAAGGACGGTAAAAACCCAGGATGTATGAGATATAATATATATAGCACCGTAGAGGAAGTGTTAATATTGTCATTTTTGCAAATACATAGTTCCGCATATCTCTACCATGTATTAATAACAAAGTTTTAAATATTATTTGAAAACATTATTAAATATTATCAAGCTGATAATTTATTGAAGTTATTTTGAAAAATGTGTACACCCATGCAAAAAAAAACCATAAGAGAAATCAATTACAATTATTTATTTACTTGCACTTAATATTATTTATTTGTAATATTCATTAAAAGTGTCCAAATGAAAGAAAAATATCATTAAATGAAGGAAATTAAAATATAAATTGAAACATTATATCGTAATAAAACATGATTTTCTGAGTGATAATATTATGAATATGCATTTATTTAGTTCTCTTTTTGAAAATGTATTTTATCCGAAAAACAAAATGCAGTTTAAAAAATTGATATTATTGATATTTTATGTTTGGTTTTGTTTCTCTGATTACCAAGATACAGGCACTGCGGCATAAAGAAATATTATAATAATGTACCCTAATTTGGTATTGAATCAGACATGTAAATCTAAATGCTCAATAAAAATCAAGGCAAAAAAACATAAAATATGTCTTAAGTATTTTTGGTTTTTCACTAATCAGATTACATAAAGTAAGTGAATCTCATAATAATTATGCCAGTTATGATACATTGTATGTTTTACATGTAAAGTGGATTCTAAAAGATTGAAAGATAGATTGTGTTTGAACAAGCTAATTAATATGTAGCTTGTATACCTATTCTTAATCTTGATAAAAAAAACCTGTGTCATATACATTGTATTTACAATAGACACCGAATGAATTTAAAGTTTTGAATATGTCAAAATATAATTTCAAAAGAAGTCTTTATTTGATTGTTACATTTTGTAATATAATAGTTTAGTGACTATACTTAGTAATAAATAGTTTTAGACGTTATAGTGTTATGACTAGTTAAAGGATATTATTTAGACAGCTCAACGATTAGTCGACTGGTTGGCATGAAAACTATATGTGTGAGAAGAAAGTCGTCCAAGAAAGGATCCGTTGAAGCGGCTCTGTCCTCGTGACTACCGCAGCCATCCATTCTTGTCTCTAAAAGATGTTCCATCATTTTTTCTGGTGTCCCTGCCATAACTGTGTATCTATGACAGAAAAAAAAAATACTTCTTCTAAGGGGGGTCTAAACTTCAGTTTTATTTTAAGTACACAATATTGTAATTCAACATAATTTATTAAAACTTATTTTAACACAATAGTAAGTCTATTAGATGAATATATAATATATACATTGAACAATACTTTTCTAAAATAAAATATCTGCAAAAGTATAAATTAATAACAAATTCAGAGTTGTTTACTGCATGATCCATGGTCTAATGTAACATGAAATATCCTTAAATAGCATCACATTTTTATATATTATATTATAAAAGTACACTGCAATAAACCTGATGTACTATAAGATTTAAAATTACAGTCAAAAGGCAATGTGCCAAATATTTTTTTATTACATGCGGTATTATCAAGAAGGATTTTGACCAGTGCTCCGCAACCGGTGTGCTGCGGTCAAATATATAATGAAAAAATATTTTGACAAAGAACTTTGGGTTGTGCTGTCAAATATCGAGCCGAATATAAAACCTTTGTGTTCATTAAAAGAAGCACAGATATCACATTAATTAGTTATTATTTGATAATATTTATTAAGATTGCATAAAAGTAAATATATTATAGTTTTATGAATGTATACTTTTCAAATAAAAAAAGAAAATTTATTGTAAAATTTGTGTATAAATTTAATACCTAAATATTTTTGCTTTTGGTGTGCTGCAGAATTCTAGGAAGAATTTTGGTGTGTCGTAGGTGAGAAAAGGTTAGGAACACTGATTTTGACAATCACTCAAGACCAACAAGAGGAGAAAATATATCACACACTACAATACCTTTGACCTTTCCAGGACTTGAACCTGAAACCTTCTCAATCCTGAGCATTGCCCTTACCTTTAGACATTGTTGGTAATCTCATTTTTTTTAAATATGTTTTTTTCATTAGATAATGTGTTAATTTACATTATAATATCAATATATCTCTACATCTCTATATTGGTTGTAGATATTTATAATATGCATACTTATATTCAATGCCATATATTTTATTTATAAAAAGGTAACCAGGAAGGCATTCAAATTTATTTTATAAATTTAAGTTAACACTTTAGGAATTGTTTTACATATTTTTGTATGAAAGTTATCACCTCCAGTAATAATTGGAATCAATAATATTTGTCTGTCGTTTATGTTAATGTCATCTTTGCTTTCCGTCAACAAATTTTAAAAAACCTACTTGAAATGCGAAAACGTCTGTTTGATTGCCGAGCTGATCTTTTCCAGAACCAGGACATCCTCCCCATGCTCCTTGAGGCGCACAGTGTTGGCTTCGACACCTCGTAACACCCTATTGAAGTCCTCTTTATCCACTCGTAAAAAGTGACAATTGCTTTCTCTGAGCACTATTGTTGCAGCTCTGAAAATAAACACGTGCCAAATAATGTAAAAAAGCCGATTTTTGACACCTGACTTTACCCTTAGCAAAAATCAAAAGATTTTTAATGATTTGGAATACTATATGGTAAAAAATCTTTTGATTTTGATAGCTATGTGGTTATTTATTATTCTTTTTGAAATTATTATGTGTTGTGTAACTTGTATAAAGTTTTGCATTAATATTTACTTTTTAGGAATGAATAAGAATCACTTTGAATCACTAAGAGTAAAGAGTCATCATTAAATAATGACATACGATTCAAGGTTCTATTTGACCTCTCGTCATGGTCTTTATTCCTCGTCTTCTAGTAAAAACTTAATTTTGATTTCTTAAATTACGAAAGAATATTATTTTTTTAAATGAGTTTATATAGTACTACAACCTCCATAACTATTTATCACATCATATTTTGACTCCTCACCCCCACAATAGCTGTATCTGCAAGCTACGTTTTGTTTGCAACTTATTCTTTTTTTTTTAAATAAAAGACTTGTTTCATTAGTTTATGCGAACCAATACCTACAAGTTGATTATTTATACAATAAAAAAAATGAAACACGTCAATAAAAGGGAAATCAATCAAATTTCATTGAAATTATTTCAAGTTTTGTTTTGGCACATAAGTTGGAATGCGATTAACTATTCGATTGACTGGTCTTATATAATAACCTTAGTTTAAGATTTAAGTACAGCGGCAAATACGGTTTTATTTAAATTTATAAAAATGTGTCAACGAAACAATGGCGGTCTTGTTGATTTTTATTTCTAGATGATGTATGTAAGTTATTCAGTTTCTCTCAGCTAGTTATAAATACATCGCATTTAAATGATACAAATATAATATATTTTATTACATGATTATTATTTCTATGGTTTAAAAAAACAATCAAATGATTTGACAGATGAAAGGTAAGACCGTTACCGATGGATTATTTAATATATAAAATAATTATACGCCGCTAGTTTTTAAAAAAACAACATAGGTGTTATTATAGCTTGGAGAAATATAATAAAAATTCTTAGCAGTCTAAATGACATTTATACAACAAAAACAAAAAATAAGAAGCCAAGAGATTATCAAATTCAGTGAGACATTAATTTTCTTAGAAGAATTGTTTAGGCGTCTGTACTAATCTTTTAATCTCGGATGCCATTCAAGGGACACACTTATATTTAATGAAATAGCAGGAATACGGTGACAATCTCAAAAGAAGTCTTTTCGTACGACCATCTCTAAATCTCTATGTTATATTATATTCTAGATGTAATCACTAAAAGAAAACACATATAAGTAACAAATACCAACGTAAGTGTTTAAAATTCCATTAAAAGTTTCCGGTGGTCCAAAATTTTTTTGCGAGTAAATTTAAACTTTCATCCGATAATTTATAAAATTTGTAAAGCAAGTGATAATAATAATTTGATAATAATTGTGATTATACCAATATACAGTAAATATTATTTTTAATACTATTGGAAAATAAACAATATATAATATAACATGTAATAATACAAAAAACGCAAATATCTACACATTCATGTATATTACATGTTATGTAGATATTGTCGTTCATTGTTTGAGGGTCTAAATTTAATCATACATACTTTTTCATAATCTAAGCACAGTATGTGCTTTTACAGTAGGAGTATCCATATGGCCAATGGTGTCAGGGCCGTATATATAGGCCATAGGGTTTGAAGGTTTAAGGCGATAAAAAAACCACTCGCCTTCAGTGGTTTGTAAACAAAACCATGTAGAGATGGTGCAGTTTCCATACAAAAATAGAGTGAACAACCTTGAAAACGCCATAGATCTGTCATCGATGTTAGTGAATAAGATTTTAAAATCTCAGTTTTTCATTCTAAATACTTAGCTACGTAAAATTTACTGTGCGAAAAATAAAAGATTTGATCGTAACTAGTAACTACTTACTGTAATTTTGTATTAAAAGATAATTTTAATGAGAATTATGTATTTGATAGCCGCTGTGTAAAGTTTAAATTAGTTTCGAACTTCCGCAAATTGGAATGTCTCTCCGAAAATTTAAGAAACATAGGGCTTAAATTAATCTCGGAAGAATGCGGTAACACCAATAAACTTTCGTGACCTGGAGCTTCTCATTTACGTAAGAAATACAACTTAGTTTATTTGTTTCAAAATAAGTATTTTTAAATTAAATTTAAGCAGTATCATCACATGAGATTCTGAGGCCTCTATTTTCACACGCAGCATTCATATTTTTAAATCTAATTGGGAACTCGGAGGATTTGAAAATGTTGGTTTATACCATGGTGGAATGGATATTCCATTTAATTATATAAACATAAACAATACTAGATCAGATTTCTTCGTCACAGAATTTGAATGAAGTTAAAAGCAGTTTTTATAAAATCTTGCTTTGATACAAGCCTTGTGCTAGTATTTTCAGCAACGATTTGACGAAAAAGTCTAAGAAAAGTGGGTATAAATCAAACACCTTATACTCAATAATAGATTTCCAAAAATTGATCGAAATTTCAACAAACAAGTTTAAAACTATGTACATATAATTCAACACTAAGCAATTTATTTTATGACGATAAAATATTTGACATTTATCAAGAATTTAATATAATGTATTCTGAGAGCAATTTCTTGTTTTTATCGATGAATACGAAGTCATCCCTCAAGATCAATTATTCGTACCCTTAGATATATTGTACTCATCAAATATTTATTGACAATTTTTAATCTTGTACAAAATATAGCATTTATTCGAGCTTTCAATTTCGAATATAATATCAAATATATGTCCTTCAGTATATTGAATGAATATTGCTTAAATGTAAATGCTTTTTAATGTTTCATTTTATTTTTTACTTTACGAAGCGAAAGTCACATTACTGATGAAATAAGTCTATTGAATAAGGCGAGGGCAAGTGATGCCAGTGGAGTGAGAGAAGAACGAAAAAAAAAACGTCGCATTTTTAACACGACATATCTTAAATTTTTTTTTTCGAAATACCTTTGTTGTGAAATGAATGAAACGAACGAATTTCTTATGAAAAATAAATCTTTTTATGTGGCATTATAAACAGATTCTGTATATTTCTTACAGTCCTCAATTGAAGTATGCTTCCTCTTCCAGAAGTGAGTTCGTGAAAACGTATAATCTTGTTATGCTTTTGCAAAAATAAAACATTCCGAGAAGACAAATTTTAAGCGAAATTGTATCCAATCAAATAATTTTCAAATGCTTCAGATTTTAAGCCCAAAAAGATTCAACGAAATAAATTTACTCCACAACAAAGCAAACTGGAATTCGTATCGGAGCTTTCATAAATATCCATCAACTAAGATAACGTTTATTGAAAAGTTCGCCAAGACTGATGAGATTGCAATTTGTTTTTGAAAATGAATTATTTATTTAGTTGGTGCCAATACCGACAGACGGTATTAAACAAAAGGAGCACGCAATTTATTTTTTATTTAATTAGCTGGGATCATATTTAACTCAGTGCGGGGTGAAACTGTTTATTGGATTAATACTTTGTCCGACTCTTTTTACTGCAACGAATCATATTCACATAGCAAATACTGGTATCAGCGATATATTGAGTTCTGAAATATGATGGGCAAAATATGACTAACCAATTCTGACTAAATCTAAAATTAGGAAAATTGGCTAGGAGAAACAATGTCGGTGTCTGAACAGCGATAATGCTGCCTGTCACTTCGGCAATGAGATGCATTCGGACGAATTAGACGAAAAGAAAAAATCCATTGCTGAGTAATAGATAATTATGGGCACGCTGCTTGGTGGTCATAAACTAAGACTACCAAGTTCAAAAACTCCACTTCTGGAGTGGATATAATTTAATAAAAAATATTTCAAAGATTATTATGTTCAAGTAGGTGTAACTAAAATTAGGTAAAAGCACTAAACAGTTTTTTTAATATAGTCAACAACATGTTTTGGCATCATCCTATTTTTAAAGTAATTAACGTTTATTATTTGAAGCATACGATTCTCAATATTTTTTTCTAATCATTGGAGATTGAGAATTGATCCTACTCAATTTACAACTATTTTACCACACGATTCGATTAAATATTTAATATTCCTTTTCGGACGATTTAATACAAAACAAAATTGTCGGAAAAATACCATTATCTACATACGTGTGACGTTTGACAAATTGTAATGAAATATTGAAGTTAATGTATAAGTTATACTCTATACACTTGTTTTATGAAGCATCATATCGCTGAACGAATTTGGTGCTCTTTTTTTCACTTTTCCAATATGGATTTCCCAACTAGCTGTCGCTCATAAAATATGCGAGTTCATATGATGTGCATAAAAAGTTTTAAATATTATAGGTATCGTTGTACACCACGAAGGGTTCCTTTGCTCTAAGAAAATTGCTAGTTTATATTTCACTGATATGACAGAAATTGACATTTTGACTTGTTATTTTTCCATTGAACACGAAAAAGGAAAAACGAAATGTTTTATTTCGATAAAATGTATATAAAAAAGTCGATAAACCTAGGAAAAATGTCAGTCGCTTAATATTCGTTGGGAAAATATCTTTTTTTTGTTTGCCGTTCAGAAATGTATACATGTACGGTTGAATTCTTTCAGATTTGACATGTATAAATTTACATTGTAACAAAAAAATGAATGCTACCATTTATTTTCTCAAACAAATATAATCTTAAGCACATTGTTTTTTTCAGTCAAACTTCTTTGATAGATTTGTAAATCGACTATAAAATAAAATTCAATTTTCATATCGGCAAAACTATATCAACACACATACTTCAGATTAAAATACCATATATTAGAAGTGACATTTAGCCGTTAACTAGAATTTTACACGCGCATCGAGTCTTGAAACGTGTGAATTTGAAGTTAATTATGATTCCTCTATGCTATAGCCTAGCCCAGGGGTGGGGAACCTTTTATTATATAAAGGCCGCATTCATTTTTCTGATTCGACATAAGACCGCAGTAAACACTGACTAGGGAATCTTTGGCCGGAAACAAGGAATTTACGGTCAGAACATGTCAGGAATTTACAAATTTACATTAATTTACAGAATTACAGAATTGACTAGAAGGCTGCACCAAAGTAGCTAAAGGCCGCAGGGTCCCCCCGCCTGGACTAGCCCGAATCAGGTGAAATTATCCCTTGTGGCCAGCTTATTTTTGAAGATTTACATTTTTCTTCAGGGCTTTTTGAAAGTACTACAACTCCAAAACTTCTTGGTGAAATCAACTTTATTTAATTGATTAAATGTCACCCGCTGTGGTCTGGTTGGTTAGAGCTTGCTTTACTGACCAGGTGGGCCTGGGTTCGATATTCCCGGTAAGGTCAATGTCAAAATTGGATTTTTTTAAATTTTATTTTGAGATCATGGGTGTTTGTGAAGTCCTTAAGTTAATCTTATGTGACTTTCTAAAATTCCCCTCAAAAATATTTGGCGCATTGGCGTAAGCTGTAATGTCAAATGTATTTCTTAAAAAAATATATATATAATCTAAAAAACTGTAATTATTCAATTTTGTATGAAATGTTTGTAGGATTCTCAGTTATGCAAAGACAAATCACAGTCTTTGCATATGTATCGAGTCATACTCTTTTTTTGAATGGCACTCTCTTTGTAGGTTATAAAATATATATATTGACTGTGGAAAGGAAAAAGGACGTAACCCTCAATTTTCCAAAACAACTTTTTTTTGATAATCACAAGGTACACAACTTGACACACATTCTATCAAAAGAATGGAAGCTGAAAATGCTGAATAAGTATCTAAATTTAGCTTTTAAGTTTGAAAAAGATGACCTAGTAAAAAATTAAAACCAAGAAAAAACACTGAAATAAAGGTTTTTCCGAGACAATTTCTTTCATTAATATTAGGTTATGTCAATTAAACACCAGTTTAGAAGTATCCGTGCACTTCAAGGTTGTGCACTTCATAATTTGCATATGTCACAAAATCACCAAAACACGTTTTTAGCGCCTCCTGTGAAATTTGATATGTGTGGGTTACGTCCTTTTTCCTTTCCACAGTCGATATATTTTGCTGTCTGTATTTACAGTAATGTTCCCTGACATCCCGTATTATGGATTATGGAAAGCGGTATTGCTAATTCAAAGTGACTGCACCATCATGTGATCCATAAAAGCGGAAGAAGAGTTTTTTTTTTGGCAAAAACAATAATTGAATAGTTGTTTTAGAATAATACTATCATGAATACTATGATTTTTTTGAAAAATGTTGATAAATATCACAACAATAGTAATATTTGAAAGACTAAAACATTACGTGAAAACACGTTTCCGGGACTAAGCGGGCTTAGATTATCACGCGAGAACTTGGCTTTGGGATCCAATGTGTTAAAAGCACACCGAATAATATAATATTACTTCAATGGAACTGTTTTATTTGAAAAAACACTATTAAAATTTTATTAATACCATACAAAATACTATCGGCCCGGGATTATTTCATTCTGGGAGCAGATATGATTGCGAATGGAGAACTATCCGGTATTAAAATATCAATTAGTTAATAACAAATAAATTTTGTTTTGCTATTAATATGTCACAAATTACGATCGAATACGTCAGAAAATATTTTTTTATCTATTTTTAATATTTGACAATAAGTGTTATTTAAAATACTTAAACGGTATTTTTCATACCAACGTTAACGCACTGCATAACATAGGTGCAATTACTCAAAAGATTACGACTGTTATTTTCTATAAGCAGGCTTTTATAAATGGAAAAAGATCTCGCAAGGTAAAACTCGAAGAAGGAGTTTTGCATACCATTGAGCTTGTATTATATAAATATGATACTTCCTATGGAGTCGTAAGATCTTTTTATTATACAATCTTAAAAAATATTCTAATTTAAACAAGAAAATTATTTACGAGATTTACAATAAAAAGTAAATACAATATTTTCCTCTGTTATACTTTTGCTTAAACTAAGTCTGCTTCTTTACACAACTGTTCAAATTTTGCTGAGTTTTTACAACGATATATAAACTGTTTCTATGTACTTACCTGCTTTAGTATAATGAAATGTCTACGTTATAAAAAATACCTTAGCAACACGTGTCAATAACGATCAGAATACTTCTGAAAAAGATGCGACTTTTTGTGTACGAGCATTAGGAAGGGTTTATTGCGCCGAAAAAATTTTGGACAGAACTTTTAGTTATTGGAAAATAAATGAAAACCGATAGATACAAATTTTACCCGTCTTTGGGTCGTTTACGATAATATTGTAAAAACAGTTGGGCGATAAGAAAAACTGCCAAATTCTGGTTCTTGTGAATTCAGACCGTTTCAATCGCTTAAAATTATATTTCGAAACAAATTTATTTTGCAGCATCACAATATATGAAATGTCTCTTTTTAAGGAAAGAAATTTTGCTAACGAAGTAGTTTGGAGTCGTTATTTATTTTCTGAATTATAAATGTATTTTTTTTCATTGAATCGTAATAAATCAAATCATCGATCTTAAAAATAATAATTTAAGAGATAAATTATTTTGTGTTCAATGTGAGATGGCACATAGAATTACTAAACATTTTATAAATTAATTTGAAGAAGAAATTGGTTGGTCCAATCATCTATTTAAATTCAACATAAAAATACGTCATTGTTTGTCTGAAGCTATAATATTTTGATTTATTTTTTGTAAACGATTATCATTTTTTTTACATAACAAAACAGTTTTTCATGATTTATTTTTTTACTCTATTAGAAAATAACGCAATACATACACAAATTCATGTTTTATGTAAATTTCTAGCAAAATTACAAAAATATCTGCCGAATATCATTTATATTTTTACGAAACTGGTGTAATTTAAATATAACTTTGAAATATGTTCGATATTATATGACTTCCATTAAATTATGTCATGCATATATTTGCAAATAATCTGTACATTTTTGTATGTATTTTTCTGCAATGCATACTTTTTAATCAATATATATGTATATATATATTATTTTCGATGGATACGACGGTAATTTTGTAAAAATTCATATTTAAGACACATTTATTTTTAAAAATTTTGACACGTGTGAGAGACTTTAAAATGCTTCTTAAATACGCGATACACGTGTTATAATTTGTATCCGGGGCTGTGGATTTGGAGTCGGAGTCGGAAAAATCTTAAGACCGAATTTTAAAATCATATTTAATAATTTGTATTCAAACCACAAGAGTCCATAGTTTTGCCACTGCATGCTAGGCTGACTAAAGATTATCTGATGGTATACATAGTATATATGTTTAAGCTAAAATTAAGTGATTGAAAAAAATCTTTGGAGTCGTCTTTTTTCAACCGACTTGTAACACAACCCGTGGAATTAGATATGCATAAAACCTGATTCATATATACTTTTATTAATCGCACATTTTGAAAATACTGTGATATAGGAGTTTATATAAAAAAACGACGTTTAATGTGGAATATTATGTTAAATGAAAACTGCAACCGGTAAAATATATGTCAAAAACTTTATTATGAAACATTAAAGTTGTAAAAAATAGTATTCATAATTACCTTGGCGCATCATTGATAAGGGCAAGTTTTCCGAAATCATCCCCTTCGTGTAGAGTGGTAACAGTTCCTTTTCCATGAATAACAACGTCCACAGATCCTCGGACAATTATGTACCAAGACCGTCCTTCGTCTCCTTGGTGAAACACTGTACAAAATATATAAAACAAATAATGAATGTGTCCATCGTTGGACTTGAGCCTTATACCGCTCAAGCGAATATAACAAAAGCGCAAGAGCGTTCGTCGACCTCTCGGCTTCAATAACGGTAAAGTATAGTCACTATAATTAATCAGCTTTTATATCACATTTTCTATGTAAAGTATCACAAAAAATATTATTTTATTGTCAGTTTACTGATCCAATAATTTTATTACGAAAACAAATAAATAAGTCACTTGTTTATAGGACGACATTTATCTATTTGTGCAGAAATTAATAACTCCCACGTAGGTAAGACTTTGATAAAGTTCAAAAATTTAATCAAAGTTTTAACGATTGCTCCAAGGCTTTTCCAATATGATTAAAAAGCCTTAAAATAAAAACGATTTAATAATTCGTTTTGATATTTAAATTAAATAAGAATCTGTAAAAAAATATGCCGCACTTTTTTTTGCGTTTTTAAGTAACGTTACAAAAATTGATTACGTCAATTTTAACAAGTATTTTTGTTACATTTAATATTATCTAAAAGCGAATTGTTCAAATTAGGTACATTCACACTAGTTTTGCCACTAACGACCCGGGTTTCGCCTTTCGCCATCTTCAGGCGTTCAAGTGCACGGATGAACTTGAACAGACGTTCAGTAAATAAATGTATGAGAGTAATTTTAGAAACTATATTTACCCTGTTTGCTGGAATTTTTTTATCACTGTATTTATTTACATATGGGATACTAGAGTGGGGAATTTGGATTAATGAACGTTCATGAGAGTTGTGTGTAAACAGTGGAAAATCAACTCTACATTTAAATCAAATGCAGTGGAACCTCTCATAACGAATTTAATTCGTTCCAAAATCTTACTCGTTATGTGAAACACTCGTTAAGCGAAACAATTATTCCCATATAAAACAATGTAAAATACAATAATGCGTTCCATGCCGGAAAAAAAATAATTTTTAACGTGTATTAAAGTAAAATTACATGCTTATAAATTGTTAAGGAGCGTAACAACCTGGAATGCGAAAAACAATGCTCCATAAGCTTTTAGGTGGTCAGCTCTTAACTGTACTCTTTCACAAGCTCATCAATTTTTTTGTTATCCACCTCCAGTCCCATGGTTTTGGTCAAAGAAACAATCTAGTTGACTGTAGACTTCACAGGTACTGTTTTAAACCCCTCAAAATAATATTCGACAACGCTCCTTGACAAAGCTTCTTCCAAGCAGAAGTGAGGGTTCTCTTAGTAATCCCTTCCCACGTCTTGACAATCATCTTGAGGCAAGCAAAGATGTAAAAGTGATCTTTCCAAAACTCGTTATGCGAAATGTCGCTCGTTAAAGGAGCATTTTTTTCCCCACAATCTGTTTTGCTCGTTATGCGAATTACTCGTTATAAGAGGTGCTCGTTATGCGAGGTTCCACTGTATACATTATAGATTTTTTTTTTAAAATGGGGTTGTGAATATTATGTTTTAAAGCTGTTGTTTAATAAGATAAAAATAAACGTGATGATATTGTGTGTGATCGGTTAAGATCAGCATATAAATTAGTTACAACCTATAGATCCGTTTATCCAATGAAGTGACGTAAGAATGTAATAAACTCCATATTTGCGCAATATATATTCTTTAATTTATACTGCCTTGGAACAAGCCTCCGAGGTACAGTAAAGTTTTTTATAAAATTTAATGGGTTGTATTTACTGTGAAATAAAACCGCGTGAAATTATTTCCTTTGTGATAAAAGCACGCCGAAAACGGTGGGCATACGATTCATAATAAATGCAAAACTAACATAATTTTAGCTCGGTTCGCCCGAATTTAATATTTGTTTTCCCGTCCGCGAAACGATGAAGGGGTATTTTAATGTCGGTTTTTTATGGAAGCTCGTGTTTTAAATCTAGTATCATAAAAGCAATGTTTTTAATAAGATACGCCGAACACTCTTATTTACTAGGTTCAATTCTACTGCTTTGAAACGAAAGAATTATGGGATTTTGTACTTGTGAATAATTTATAAAAAAATTATCACAAATCAAAAAATAAATTAAAATCATCAACTCGAACAAGAATGAACTTATGACTTTCTAAAACTTATCTAATGAATAAATGGAAATTTTATATTATTTGCTGTCAATTTTAGATTCTATAGCACACAATAATTGAAGCCTATAAAAATGCAGCCAACTCCATACCGGTATATTTTTCAGAAATTATAAAAAAAAGTTTAAATTGTGTAGAGTTCTCTGCATATGTTACTGACGTGATAAAAAATGTATTTCTTAGTGTTTACGACTGTTTTAAATGCCAAATCATCTGATTCATGTACCAAAGACAACATCTAAATTGTAAGTTAAATTTTGAAATATACTGGAGTTCGCTACATTCATTTTTATATGCCTCAATTTAGAGTGATTAATTCCATAGTTTTTCAACAATATATAATTGTAGACTATGCTACCCTTTTGCTTTCCAAACAAAACTTATAAACTTTGTATGCTTATCAAATTTGTTTCAAAACATTTACCGTTGTGTAACTGACAGTAACAAGTGGCTTATGTGTTTTTAGCTTCTCGGGTCTGCCAAAGTGCAGACTGCTTCTAAACCTATTATCACGTCATATTCACAATTGCCCAATATATCAGTAGAGTAAAATCATGGATATAACTAACATAGAAAATAATTCCTGACATGTTGAAAAACATTTCCGATTTAATGTTTTCTTTTAAAAACGTGTTAAATTCTACGGCTTTTAACGCTTACTTTTCCCTTGCAATACTTGTGCATTTAATTTTAAAACAATGCAGTGACTTAAGGTACAAAAAATTCATTCAACATTCCGTTAAAAAGCGCCATTAAATAATTAAAGTGTACCTTCATTTACGGTTTTCTGTAAAGGAATAACAGCAATAAAAATATTAGTCAATTATATCGATGTTTTACTGTATTTAATCGTTTTTTTGTTAACAATGCTTGTTAAGTAGCACTAAAAGTTTATGTATTGTTTTGAAAATTTTAAATAAACGGAGAAAACGCTTGAATTAAAAATATCTCATTCAATGAGTTTGTTTCTCTTCGATGCAAAAAATATACACAAATTTATAGCAAAACTATACTCGTATATACAAACGAAAACTCGTTATGAAACTTTGAAGCGAAACTAATGAGGACTATTATTATACTTACAGACTGTGCTCGGTAGAGGATGCGCTTCGAAGACTATTGCAGCACACAATTCTCGCTTCACAGAAGTGGAAAGGTGCGAGAGGGCTGGAACCCGGAGCAGCTCCTCGTAAACTGCTTCTAGCTCGTCAGGCGTGCGCTCGTGGCTCCTTTATGAAACACAATTAGTAATTGCATATATATTATTTGTTTCTATTATTTACAGTGTTCCTCGTTACATTTGTATCAATTTAATTTTGTAAACAGTGAAAAAGTATTAAACCCTAATGCTTTTTCGGGAACGAGTCCTTACGGCATAAGAACATGCTCGATCGCGTTCAAATAATAATTTATTTAATTTTTGAGTTTATAATTATCTATTTGAAGTTTATTATCAATTTTTAAGTAAATAATAAAAGGATTTGCGATTAAACTTGAGGAAACAAATTGAGCAGCTCTTAAGTGACTAAAATAAATTATTTTTGAAATAGTAGGTAAGTCGCTTTTATTATAGACATAAATTTCATATTTTCGTTGTGAAATAGAAATTTCAGCGCAAAAATAGAACTATTTACACCTTTAATACAGAATTAAATATTAAATTAGTGAAAGTGCCTGCATTATTTATGGCGGTGAGGGATTTTTCCTAACATCCTAAATCGCCACTGGGTGAGTAAATTTTCACTTAGTGCTACTTAATGTTTATCTATCGTTAGATGTTTATAAAAAAAATACATCAGTGTGTTGAATTATATATTTTTTAATTAAAATATCTGGTATTAGTATGAACAATTATTTCTAAGCCAACAATAGTTTTCATTATTATTTTATGATATTTTATTATGTTATGTGTTATCATATCATTTTATGATATTTTATTATGTTATGTGATATTTTTTATTTAGTGATTAAAATAACTAGTTTATCTTCATTCATTATATAAATGTAGCTGTCCAACGTGTCTATCGTGGAGCTATTTTTGGCTTATCGTAATTATTTTACATTCATATTCTAAAACGACAAAAATAATAAATTGAGTGAAACATAATTTCCGTTCACGGACTGATATGTTGACCAGCGATACCTGTGTTTAGTTTCGATTTAAAGCAGCTTTACAATCATTTATAAACATATTGATTTAAAATGAGCCAAATAATTTAATATAACATAGGCAAAATGAAAAAAAAAACATAGAGGGATTAATTACGTAGTATACAAAGTATAGAAAAGAAAATATTCTATAAGAGATTCGGTATTATATTATACCAATGATTTAAGATCTAGAAAAACATTTATTTGTTTATTCGTCATTTAAACAAACTGCTACGATTTGCCATTTCTTTTTCGAATATAAAAAATGATTGCCGTTGCAAAAAAAAATATCACCCCGGACGTATTTTTTTAAAATTGTTTATGAAAAGAATAAGATAAAATTTATTCATAAAGCTCGTTAAATTTTAATAAAAGTCGTCTATAAAACTTCATCGAATATCTTTCAAAGCGCATAATGTAAATACAAATGAGGCAGTTAACATTTTTTTTATTTGAATATCTCAAAATGGATATAAGCGTTACAGTAATTTGGAGCCAGCTTTCAAAAAACGAATAAGAATTTGTGAAAAATGGCATTAGTCCATAATGGTACAAACTTTTCTCCAAATCGGCAATACATAACGGTACGAAAGACAGTAAGAATTGTAAGACCATTTTCTTTTACAGGGGAAATGTGTTATATTTTCACACGGCTTATACTAAAAATGTAATAAAAAATATTGTTCGAATAGTTGCAAGTTTTTTTTATTCGATACAATAGAATGATAATTCTCACAATATGTTATAACTCATAAATCACTCTTGCGACCTAAAAGAGTATTAGAATATGATAAAACAATGTAATTAACAGTTTTGATATATTCGACTGAGCACAACACAAATTACCTTTCGAATGCAATTCAAAATTGGTAGTGCAAAATAAATTATCATTTGAATTAACGTGACAACGTGGCTTTATTGTTTGTGCATGAAAATAATCTGCATAACAACGTTAAAAATATTCACGGTTTTAATGGAATGAACGTATTTTTTTATCATCTACATATATATATTGAGTTGATCAATTTTTGGTATTATATAATATTATGATTTTATTTAGGTTAAAATGAGTGAAAAAAATTGTAATTTTCATAAGGGTATAATTTAGATTAATTTAGTAATATCAACAAGCAGCACGATTTCGATTGCAGCTTTCTTTCTCTGCAATAACTGTAACGTATTAAATTAATATTATGCGATCGATTAATCGATTTTTGTTGTTTGTGATTTCTAAAAAAATCCTTTCCACCCATTCCGATTCTTTAATATTTGGCCGTAGCGAGAGCGATTAGTTAACCACTAATCCTGTCGCAGCCTTTATCCTTCTATCCCTACTCGAGAGTACTCTTTGAAATATAAAAGATGAGCGACTGACTAACGAACAGTTCTCGTAGAAAAACTTATGTTGAGATACCTCTCTTAGAAGACCATATGCTCCATATTGGGAGCGGAAATGAATTTTAAAAAATAATCAACGATGTAACTCTGCATTACTAAAAAAAACTTTATACAACAAATTACATACCATTATGCTAGTTAGGCGCAGTTTTATTGTCAATAATAGGTATATAACTTTCTTTCGCAAACATTATGAAAATAATAATGAAATTATCAAAGCTATATGATATGAAATAAAATTACGTACACCTTTCTGAGTATCATTCTCAGCATGGCGTCAGGTCCTCGCTGAAGAAGCGCGCCGAGTGACTCTCGAAGCTGACCTTCAGCCGCCGCTATCTCTTCACTCGAAGGCGTCGGTGGAGGAGGCGTCTCTTCATCCACTCGGAAACGGTATAGGAAGCACTTGTCTTTGAACGGTTGCTCTTTGGACACTAAAATAAAAACCAGTCAATATTTAATTCAATAGCGAATAAGGAAAAAGGAAACTGAAAAATAATACAATCCTAAATACATATATATACAGGAATAATCCGAATGTATAAAATATTATAACCGAACAGCAATGCACACTAGAAAATATTGTTTCAATATATTTATTTATTCCATTTGGACTACCAAAAAAATATATTTAAGTATTTAAATCATTCACATAACGGTTTTTTTCCAAATCAAACAGTAGACAAATAAACTTTTCACGCAAAATTACATTTCCCATAATAAATACAATGTTAATAGTATCAGCTAGCGACATAAAATATTTAGATATTTTTTTTTTTAGATAATGTTTATTTAAACGTAAATATGTCACATTCATATTATGAAATGACGTGATGCACTTGCATAAAATGAATTGATGATCATCCTCGTTTTATGCAAGTGAGATGAAAAATGTTTTAGCACGTCTCGTTGAATATATTATATAAGTTTGTTGACAGTATTTCACTTTATTAAAAATATATTTCAGCTGCATCGTGGCAAAAAAATGAGATGTGGTTTTGGCAATTAATGCATCTTGAATGCGGCATATTTTTACATTAGTCAGGTTCTGCCAATTTTCAAACCGACAATCGATTTAAATGAGTCGTTTGATTTTTTCTCTTAATTATTAATTTATTCGAGAATATAAATACCTAAAATTGTCAAATGTAATATTGCCGTCATATTTTTACATTCAATGTAAGATATAATGTTGTATTTAAAAAAATAAAATTTTAGTGCAGATCCTGCGAAGCGGGCTTTTGGTAATCAAAGTTTTAAAAAATATTTAGGCTCCGTACGGTATTAATATCTTTTTTCGCCTGCATTTTAAAACTTTAAAAATTTCTTAGTTTATAGAAAATTATTAACCAATCGAAAAAATGAACGGACTTGATACAATTTTATTTAAATTAAGAATTCAATACTATTTTGGATAGTTTGCAAGATAAGTCAACGAAATGATGATATGAAATAAAAAAAAACAGTACAGATACAAAATATGCGGCAAGTTGTTTGATGATTCATTTACAAAAAAAATGTATGATTTTTTAATTTATCGTCAAGATTCTCCAGCAGACAACTTATCAACAAAAAAAATGGACGTGTAATAAGTATTGACTGTATTATATATACCATGAGAAATAACCCCTTCTTCCAGCAACGCTTGCCACATTCCTGCTGCCTGTTGGCGACCGTGAACACTCGGTGATACTCCCATCAACCAGTCGACCAGCTCGGTTCCCGGAGCGCATTTTCTCACAAGTCTACCAGAGACTTTACGGTCGCGAAGACACGCACCCTGCTCGCTGACCACCATTGTGCGAAGTGCCCAGCCGATGCGTGACATCGCAGGGCTAGGTGACTGCAAAAAAGTTATAAAATTTTAATTGTTTATATACATTCGCGTTCCAACTAGAGTATTTATAAAGGCTGAACAATAATTTGTCAAGACAATTTCTCAACCCTTCCTCGATTCAAATACGATATAATACTTAGGCAGATTTATTGATTATTTCTTGATGATTATTTCGAAGTAGATATGCATTTTGAAATATAAAAGATTCCCAAAACTACACATGGTTATTTTAGTTATACCATGTAAAGTAAGTATATTTTGTTATTATTAAAGTGTAAAATTTAAAATTATAAAGTTAAAATCGTGAGTGAATTGTCAACTGGGGCCTCCATCCCTGATCCCGAGATTAGTATTATCACAACCAAATTGAGAAAGTCTGAGAAAGTCGCGTTGAAATCGACTTTTTTTTTGGAAAAATCCCAGAATTTCAAAATTGATGAGCAAAAATTTCTCAATACCAAATTTAAACATGATTTTATGATGAATGTCCAATCCTGGGATCACAAAAAGTGTCCGGGATTGGATTTCCTATTGCTGACAGAGCAAGAAATAATTCATGATATAGTAAAAATTGAATATTAAATTCAGGGACTTCCGATTTGTAACAAAAAGATGATGATAGTTTTTGTGTCGGCGATCAAAATAATGATGATATCTCAATCAAATCTGTAAGGGTGCTTTTTTATGTACTAAAATTATGTTTATAACAAAAACTAAATAAAAGTTTATATTAAATACATATATGTTTATACCTGCTATATACACGTGTAATGTATAATTCATTCCGGCTACCGGTATTTAAAAGAAATACAAATATGACGTTCCGACGATTTATGTCGGCTTATTTTCGAAGTGTTTCTTAAAAACGGAATTAGAACAATAAATATCTCCACTCAAGTCTTTTATTAAAAGGTATATTTTGATAAAACATAAAATCTTGCCCGTTTTGGCAATGCTACCTTCTAGGCCCTTGAATAGTCTTAGTACAATACAAAAAAAAACATAAAGCTTTTCTCAATAAATCTGCTCAAATCCGGTGTTGTATTTCCGTTGAAGGAATTCGGCCACTTCAGACGAGATAGAGCTGTAAGACGTTCCACGTGATACATAATCTCATACCACGAACAGCTGAGATTTCCTTGAAATGTTCACAACCTCAAAATATTTATGCTCTATTGAACTACTCAGAAAATGTTGCTAATTTTAACTCTATGGTATTAAATTATAAATTCTTAAGTTCTTAAGCTTGTAGTTTTATAACTAAGATTTCTGATTTCATATTTAAAATACTTTTATATAGATAACAACTATTTGAACCAAATTATTTCATCGTGCTAATGCCAAGAATTGGTGTAACTTTCCCTAAATTTTATTTTCAGTAAATATGATTAATTAATTTCACACTCGAAATCTGAAACTCAAAAACATCGAGTGACGTAGTAAAAAAACTACTAATTTTTACTTTGAATAAAATTTTCTATGAACCAAAGTTGGAATGTAAAGTTTAGTTCTTTATTTGTTTTATTATACACGAAAACTATTGGTGCCAGCTTCCGTCAGATCAATTTCATTCAATTCGGGATGAAAACGACATTGTTGTCGTGGAATCCTTTGTTTCATAAATCCATGGTTTTACCTCTGTGATGGGATCCGCCGGGTTGGGTCGCTCAGGACTGGGGGGCCGTCGAGGTGGTGATCCCCTCTGCGGGGACCCAGCTCTTCCCCCTGCCCCAACACCTGTCGACAATGCATAAACAATCAATTCACTGGAATATATTTATTCTGTGAATCCAAGGAAATATTTATTTCGCAAAAGCAGGCGTATAGAATGTGCTGTTTTTGAAATATATTTTTGATACATGTGCTCATGACATGAAATGCTGGACTTTTGACTTATGTTAGAATCTCAATATATTCAGAATTGAAAAGTTTGCACTTTATATGGAAATGAAGGTAAAATTTTCGGAATACATTTTATCGTATACAAAACTATATTGCACTATACTCTCGAAATCAAACATCATAAACTTGCGAAAGTGCATTAATTTTATGAAAAAGATCTAAATTATATAATCATTTCCGTTTCCAATCTACTCTCAAGCAGACGAAGTTTTGCGATAACTGCTTGTTATTCATTCTTTCAATTTCTCTTGTGATAAAAAACAGGCTTAGTGGTTAGCTATTCGTTCTTAGTACGCCCTGTATTTAAGATCAGAAGTGTGGGAGGAAATTTAGAGACCAAAGACATTTAAGACTTCTAGGACAAATCCATACATTGATGAACAAAAAAAAGTATTAATCGATATAAATTGCATATTTCAAAGTAAATCAATTTATTTTGTGTACATATACATATTTAAAAAAAAAGACATGTATCCCACGTGTTTCTTTAACCAGTTTTACATGTACGACCTTGTTTTCATCATAAATAATGCACTAATTATAGTTTAAATCACGACGATTCCAGATGAGTAATATAAATCAAAAGTTGTTATGCAACACATAATAAGGTGAGAAGCTTTTATAAAACACAATTACGAGAAAACTAAGTTGATATTTGAAACTGAAAGTACTAATAATAATAAAGAAAATTAGCTTATAAAAGCCCGGAAACTTTTCGCTTTTGTTTTGCTTCTCAGTTTTGAAAAGTCAAAAGCTATCAACTAGGTGGAAGAGGAACTTTTCGGTGAGTAGAAAAAAAAACAATTTCGAGGTAAATTGGGAAATAAAAGCCAAACACATTGACAGGTACGTGTTTCGATTTCGTCTCAGAAAAGAGATATATTTTCTGGCAGCTTTACGCTATCGAAGCCAAGTCATATAATCCGTATTCATCTTTGAAAAAAGCTCACACGTACTGCGTCAGATGAAGGTACTGTGTGTTTAAGATTTGTTTGTGCGAATTTTTAAGCACACGATAAAAAAAATAGTGTACACGATCACACAAACACATTTTTTTTGCTAAGTAAAGCAAAATGTAAACGTTTATTCTTCAAAAATGTAAATGAAAATTCGATCTTGTGAAGTATAAAGGTTTCTTTTGATTTATAAAGAAACCATTTCAACATATTTACATACAATAGATGTTTTTTCTTTTCTTAAGGTTCAAAGAAAAAATATCGATTTTTGTACGTTACAATACAATTTGTACGAACCACATTCTTCATAATTAAATTCTGAATACAGGTATTGAATAAGGTATGGCGCTTGATAATCGAGTGAAAAAAATTTCAAAATGTGTTATTTCAAGCATGTACGCTCGCAACTTTTAGCATGTAGGTGGACTGTTCCCTTATTAGATATCCAGTGCATATTCGAACAAGATACACGGATAATCCTTGAAAGAAGGTTTGCCGTAGACTAATCATTATATCTATCGTCCGTTTGAAAAAATATCAGGTAGGGTGAAGAATGTAGATATGCAAATTCACATTCAATATTTGAATCTTTATCGTAGAACGGCTTTATTGTAGTTTTTAGAATTTATAGAGTTTTATATGCTGTAATACAACACTCCATCGTAATTTTAGAATATTATTTAAATTAAAATAAAAATGTTTCTCTTCATTTTCCATATGATTTATAAAAATCGTTTACATTTAAAACAAAACAAATAAGACCACTTTCACAAGTAATTTAAACAGTAAGTAATTCAATAAATCAATTGCTAAAATTGTTCTTTCTGAGAGGAGACTATGATATATCTTCAAACTAAACTTGTGATGGAAAATAATTCGTTCATTAAAAGTTATATAGCTTAGGATTTGTTGAAGACATTAAAACAAACATGCCTTGGAATTAAAAAAATCATAAACCAATAAACGCCTTGAGAAGGGAAGTGAGCTAAGTAGTAAAATGGTAACACTTTTATACTGGACTTTTAAATATAATTACGTCTTTAATTAGTGTTTTGGTGGATTGCGTAGCTTTATTTTAGAGAGATAACACTATTGTTATGTACAATGTGTGTCTATACTGAGCTCACTTCACATTAACGATACGTTAAAACATGTAGAATATTATATTTTTTTTTATGCATAAAATGGCACTTGGCTTATAATATATGGACACGAAATTTGACAAACTTTTGTTATTCATTGAATTATCGTCTCTCATGTCAACTTTGATGAATAATTGAGGTGCCCAATTTGCAATTTATATTTTTTTATTTCCATTTTCCAACCAACCTAAAAAATCATTTATGTTTCAAACAGGTGCGTTATTCCGTTTTCATTTATTTTATTTTTCGGTAAAGTTTCTAGTTTTAAATATTTCGATTTATATATACATTTTTAAAGTGCAGGTGAAATTGCTCTTAGGATTCCTTTTTAAAATCCATTAAATACAATGTTGTCTAAAAAACAAAAACAAATCTTCACATTACTTTCTATTTGTAGTGCATAATTTAATAATAACATCTTAAAAGCTTTTTGAATAGTGCATTAGCTCACATCTAAAACTAACTCAGAACACAAGTATAAGGTAAACAATGGCAGTGCCTTTTATTTCATTCAACTGTAAAAAACAAATTACAAGTTCTATTTTAGAAATAGTTATTCGCTGTATAACAATTTCAAAAAAAAGTTGACTGACACGTCATTTTAATTTTAAGTTATTTCTTTTTAAGAATAAAATATATTCTGATTAAGGATTGTGATATGAATTTATTAAGATATAATTGACGGTTTTTAAACTAAACGTTTAATTTTATTTATTTTACTATTCCATTAATTTTTTTTGCGTCAATCAGTTGCAGTGGCAACAAGCTTGAATTCAAAAATATAAAAAATCAGAACATTGATTTATCAAAATAAAATCAATTCGGCTTGTGTAAAATCAACTCTAGTCAGGATGTTTTATTGAAAACCGATATATTGATTTTTTTAAAATGCAATTGCATGTAGGATATTTTCACAAACAATCTCGTTAAAATATATTTAAACGGTTAGTAAAAGCGATCAAAATTATCTGTTCAAAAAAATGTGTCGCTAGACAAATAAAATCTATTATTAATTATAATAAATCTATTATTTTGTAAAAAATAATTTGTTTTTCAGTCTGAAAAATTGTTCTGGCCTTTTCTCGTATTTTATTTTGTCTTCATTAATTCAAATACAAATATTTGCAACAGATGTCTTAAAAGAAATAAATAAGTGCCCTTCGGGCGCAATATAATAAGATCCTCCAATTATTTTTCGACACCAATAATTTCTTTGAAGTCATGTTTGACAATATGTATACAATAAAATAAATACGCCTTTAAATGAGCATCGCTTGAATAATTTTGCATTGAACGTAACTGGGTTCGATAATTGGAAATGTCAACCGTTCCCCCAAAACGGGAAGGTGTACACAAACATAAATGTGTCCTTTCGGCTCGTCCGGTACTTGCAAACGAACCACAAATTAGCACGGGATTTGGGATCCAATCAAGCATGCACCAAGAAACTAACTTGATGACTAATTTCGACAAATTTAGATAAATACATATTTACTGATTTTACCACACAGGTTTAACATCAAGTGTTTTTATGTTTAATTCATTTGATTTTGAATATTTAAGTTTTCTAAATGTTTAATAATTAATACAGTTATTAAAATAAAAAATGTCTCTTACAATACGAAGCAGAATACAAAAAAAAATATATTAAAAAGAATATTAAATAAATTTGTCTCCTTTTGAAGATTATATTATTCCAATCCTATAATTCCCTAGAGAAAATGAGGCATAAAACTAAAATTTGATTGAAAATTATCTTTGTTCTAGTCTGAACCAAATTGATATAACCAGTGAGACGAATAAAATACTATATTAAAAAGTTATCTCTTTTGAAATACCCGAGATAAATCCCATAGGTCAAGATATAAATAGAGTATGGATATTTGATTTATAAAGTTTCGCAAAAAAATGAGAAACATTTTAAGCGAATTGATATTTTTATATACTTAGAATGTTTTCAATTTATTTAATATCCATGATATAACATCATTACTTTTATTTAAGTATAAAGAGAATTGTTCTGACTGAAAAATATTTTTAGAAGATTGGTTGTGTTTTTTTGTAACATTAAGTGAAGAAGAAAATAATTACTCACATAGTTTCAAACAAAGAATACAAAAATCTGTCAGTTTTTAAGTTTAAATCACTTTATTACATTTTAATGTTTATCAACTATGACATATTTTTAGAGATAATTAAAATTTAAATGAATTTGTCGAGGGACCTCCAGACTATAGATCTTGAAAAAAGAAACATTTAGATATGAATTTCTAAAGACATTTCAAATAAATAATATTTAGTAGACAGAATAATGGTATATATATTTGTGTAGTCCGTCACTCGCGTTTCTTAAATTATATGTACATTATTATGTAAGACCGTGTTAGTCAATTTACAATCCAAATTCGTCTTAGAATTATCATGTGTAACGAACAATACGTGAATCATATTCCGTTCGAACCCATCACAACGCATAAAACAATACTATCCGGTAAATCAACAATCCAGGTGAGATTGGATCCTTTATTTTGCTATCTCAATTCATCAAGTTAAACCATTAACGATCGAATAGACAATAATACAAACTAAAATAATCATATTCACCAAGAACCATTACATTAAAAATTAACAATGAAGACAGATATCGCATATTAATGAATAATAAGAGAACTCAAAAAAAGGTTTTATTATTACGTCGGAAATTTAGAAGAACAGTCGTCATTGCTTAATCAAACAACACTTTTCAATGTGAAGCATATTTCTTGCTAATGGACGGGAGGTATCACAACAGTAATTTTTAGCGAAAAGAGTAAGGATATGCAGATAAAGCAAACACAGAACAAGTGGTTAACTAATGACTCTCGCTTTGTCCCGTTAATTTTAGTATTGAAAAAGTAGGAGAGTATATTTTAAATATCTTAAACACGCAGCCTTCGAACGATGGATTGACAAAAATGCTGTTTGTACTAGGGCTCGAGTCTGTGAGATTAATCACGGAAGCCTTGTCTTCATTTGAGTGGCTACCGACCAACGTAGAATAAAAAAGATTCAAAGATACTACGACGAGTTTGATGAATACAAGTGACATACGAGCGCTCTTAATAAAGCGTTAGACCCTTGGTTCTGGTCACAGAGACAGTCTATGAGCCTGGCTTTGCATAACAACATTAAATTATGGGTGGTGCGTAATCGGTGCATTAAATTCAAAATTGACCTAAGATAGAGGTAAACTATCAATGGTTTTCATGCAAAATTTAATGTTATCAAATAAAATTTTGCAAATATCGATTTTAAACATTAAAAATGCCAAGAAGAAAGGAGCTGAAACGCCGTTCTACCGCGTTACATAGGGAAAACACTGCTTTCATCTTTTAATTTTTGAAAAAATGAGACATAGCGAGCGTGCTAATTCGAACACTAACTACTCTTACAGTAAAGTGAGCAAATTCTAACAGTAAAGTGAGTAACAATATCGTTTAAAAACTTATGTTTAAATAGGCTATCTGGATTCCAAATGCTCTATATTGTAAGCTCACGTAGATTTAAAATATATACGTATTTTTGTATTTATTGTATGCAAATTCTGAGTGCAATGTATATTATACATAGTCTTTAAATAAATTTAAGGTCTAGACCGTACTTTGATTAAGTCTTTAAAAGTTTATGTATTAAATGAATACTGTTAACATTTGATTGATCAGTTAAATTTTATGACTCCTTTCTCCTTTGTAAGTGCATAGCGTTTGGGTAAAGTAGCAAATAAAATAAAATGTTATTTTACTTGTGTATGTATATATAATGCTCGTAAATCCGAAAATAATGTTTTTACAATAAATTTATTCATTAAACTGACCTTTTTGAATATAAACTGTCAGCTCAAGTTTACCCGTGCACTTAAACGCCAAAAAATCCCAACGACGAAATCTGACCGTGTCAAAATGTATCCAAATGTACAAAATTTTACGATTCATACTTGATATTGAAATTCCTTCAACCACCTTTGGTTAATGTATAAGGCATCCAGCTCTTGATGAACAACTTCTGTTTCGAGTTTACCTTCGTTAGAATCATATATGCTCCATATCGAGAGAGAACGTTACGTAATGTCTATATCTATTTTTCGTCTAAACTTTTAACTTACTTTCTCAAATAGATATACATTTTACATTGCGTTTTAATAATTGATAATACAAACAAAAATTATATCAACATTCAAATTCAGAGTAAACATTTTTTATTTGTGAAGGTGTTATATATTATATAACAGGAGCGGCCATAATTTTTCATTTTGAAACGGCTAGTTGATAAAATTATCGATGTCGATCGACTGATCGATATCACTTGTAGCTATAACATATCGTGCGACAACAATAAAAACCCATCGTGTAGATCCGCCATCGACTAAAAATGCTTTCGCGATCGACGCACTGGTGTATATCAAATATTATATATATATCAATTATTATCTATTTGTTTTAAGTAATCGGATACGGTTTCGCTCACCGCAAGCTTTTTCTAGTTGTACTATGACTTATTTATTATGTACCATATTGTAATTTATTCGATACCAATTCAATCAATAATATTTAAACAATACTTTTATCAAAAAAATAATACAACACAAATAATAATAATTTTCAAACCGAACGCAAAAACTAGCTTAGTGTAACTGAATGCTAGCCTTAAGACGAGAAAAAGTTGCAAATTGTTTTGTTTTACCTGGGCATGGCTTTTAACATACAATGTACTTTATGGAAAGGAAGCACGAGGCGTCCGCCTTGGACTACATTTATTACTTTTCTGCTATTTTCTTTTCCACAAATTAATCAATTAATTAACTAAATAACCTAATACACATTCAACAATTATCAGAAACTATTTGGACAAAAGAGTATATCAAACAGATGTAAAAAAAAAATATTGTGTGAAGCAAAATTTAAAAAATTAAAATAAGGCTTGCGCTTTTATTAGCTGAAATATTTTTTGGTGCATGATAAAATGTGTTTTATGAAAAAACATTTATGAAGCTGCTTGTTACGTTTAAGTGTTTATCCATTTTTTGAAGTAGTTCTATGTATATTAGTTTTTTCTGACTGAATAGTATTGTTAAATTATAAGATAATTGAAACTGAATTGGTTTTTTTTTATACTTTCAGTAAACGGAGTACATTGTTAAAAGTTTTATCTCGAGTATTGGTCATTTAGTCCCAGGTTATAGCGGAGAGTAAAAAGGGAAACTTAAGAGATTTTTTTGATGATTGTTAAATAAAATTAAATATCAAAATAGTCTAAAATTGACAATATTTGTTTTAGGTAGGATAACTATGCATAAGCGGTAGAATATACTAATCAATAAATTAAAAAAAATGTTTATTAAACAAAAAAATATGTCTACCCTTATCAAAACACTGGACAGTAAATTAAATTTGCACAGTAGTATGGGTTAGATTTATTGATTTTTTAAATTCACCCAGACATTTTTTTATTCAAATATTTGATTCTTAGTGATACAATAAAGCGTTTTAATTAAAGTTCCCGTCGGCTGTCATGAAGAATTAAGAGTCGGCACTATTTGTAAAATGATTAGACAATTTTTCTCTTAATATGCGAATTTTATTTGCCTTTTTGCTTTCGTTGTAATAAATTTAATCGCTGGCATTTTCACAAACATTCCATTGTTTCATTTATTTGCAACTGAAAGCAATTTTCTTTACCATCTGACGCTGCAGATTTTTTTTCCTTTTCAGCTCTTGAATCAATCATTGTTTTATTGGACTGACCGTTATTATATTACAGAGCGATCGACTGACAGTTGAAAAATTTTACAGCCGAAAATAAAATTGAACAAATATTTGGTTTCATTGGTAGATTCAAGTTTTATTTTTGGTGGATTCTTCTATTTTTTCTAACGACGTGATATAATAATTAAATGCTTTTGTAATACCATACTATTTTAATCTGAAACTATTTTCAAATTTTTTGTTTTTTAAGAAAATTACTCTCTTTTAAAAACTTTATATTATATAAATAAAAATCATGCTAAGCATCCAAGTGAAACCCAATTTTCAAAAAAATATATAATAAATCTTACTTTACATTACAGCCTTACTAATTTATACCTAACAAAACTGATTTACAAGAAAAAAAAATGAAGACATTACATAATAATATATTTATATATGAAATTCTAATAAAACCAAAGATAAAACGCACTAGATTACAGCCTTTAAACGAACGTCATTACCTGGTATACTAGAACTTCCAAAGTTAATATTTCAAGATTTATTTATAATGTAAAACTACTTCAACAATTCACCTAAATTACTTTATCATCTTTCAAATATAATAAAGACTTATAACTAAATAAATTAACCATTCACACTTATAAACAACTTATTTAGGTATTGCTACATGCAACACCACATATTTAATAGTTCTTACAAAACTCAAAACTGTGTTACTTTTTCCATAAAATATTTATACACCTAATTTTTTGGGTCTGTAGTGCAGTAGTCAACGTCATTAGCTTCCATGGCGGATAAAGTCTTTTTACAAACAGAATTTTTAATTCAATTGATTTAACAATTTATGTTAGAATACTAATGTTAGTGTTGTCTAACTCTTTCAATCCTTAATAAACAAGGCGTAGAGAAAGCGATTAGCTTACCGCTGGATCTGTTTTCTCTCTATTCTCTTTGAAAAATAAGAGGGGTTGAGTAACAGAGTATCAAGCAGTTATTGTAAAAAAAACTAATGTTGAGATACCTCCTTTAGAAAGCTATATACTTAGCATTAAGAACGGGAATGGGTAAAAAAATAATTCATAACGTTAATGCCGTGTATTTGGAATGGAATAAAAAAGTCTGGATGCCTCATTTTAAAATCTTACAGAATGCTAGCAAGCTTAAAATTAATTTTTCTTCTTATAATATGTGTGCGACGAGAATAAAATTCATGATATCAAAAAATTCATCAAAAAGATAAATCCAATCTTTTCACAAATGGTTGGGTCTTCATCCTTTTCATTTATATTTTTAAGCATCAATGAACTTCAGACCAAAAGAAAACAAGTCTTTCTAAAAAGTACAATGAACTTTTTCATATTGTATCCATTTTGATGTAATTATAAATATATTTTTCTGTATTATTTTTTGTAAAATAATCATTAAGTACAAGTCCATCTCTGAATTCCTCACAAAATTAAACCACCTCACCCCAATTATCCGACGCAAGCATCTGTTCTCGAAGCTCAGTATACGGTTTTTCTGAGTCTTCGTCAGGTGCCATGATTCGCAACCGTAAAGCATTACCGGCAGAATGCAAGCGTTGAACAAGCGGCATTTGGTTTTAATCGAGTACAGCTGTGTGTCCCAGAGAGTCAGCATTGAGTTGAATGTGGCTCCAGCGATTCCTAAACGAATGGCGAGCTTGTTTTTTGTACTACCGTCTTCGGGGATATGTACGCCAAGGTATCTAAAGCTGTCAACCCTCTCGATGATCTGTCCCGCGCTGGTAAGGGTCCTATCAGAGTCATGACAGGTTTGGTTACACATCACATTGGTCTTACTAGTATTAATTTTTAGACCAATGCGACCTGAGTTAGTTCCTAACCCATCAATAGTCTCCGGGGTGCCCTCAATAGATTTATCGAATATGACAGCATCATCGAAATATTCAAGATCACACAGCTTTAGACCGGGACCAACAGCTACACCTCGATCAGGCGGAATTGACCTGCGAAGTATGAAGTCAAAGATAATAATAAACAGGAACGGTGCAAGAACGCACCCCTGTCTCAATCCGGTTGTGACCCCGAACCATTCGGTATTTGAGTCACCGATTCTCACACAACATGCACTATTCTCATGTAGGAATTTGATAATGGCCACAATTTTTGGCGGAATCCCGTAGGCATCCAGTATCCTCTACAAAGAGGGTCTGTGCGGACTATCAAATGCCTTCTAATAGTCGACGAAACAACAAGCAAGAGCACTGTTAAATTCATTGCTCTGCTGGAGGAGACATCAAAGATTGTGTATTTGGTCCGCACACGACCTTCCAGGGAGGAAGCTCGCTTGATTTTTCCTAAGTATTTTCATAATGGGACCTCTTATTCTCGCCAAGAGAATGTGTGCCATTACGTTTCCAGGAATACTGAGAAGAGTTATGCCTCGGTAATTGTTACAGCTGAAGGGATCGCCTTTTTGTGGAGTGCTAACACCTCACCGTCCACCCAGTCCCTAGGAAAACGCTCACCGTCCCACACCCTGGCCATCAGATGGTTTGATTTTGTGAGGAATTCAGAGATAAGGGAGCGTACAAGACAGCGTCCCGTCACGTCAGTGGTTATGGAGAGACGTTGGAACTGGCTGGGTCACGTGCTGCGGATGCCTCCGGAAAGCCTGCCTGCCTCTTCTTTCAAACGGTGGGATTCCGGCGTCCCGGACGTCCGTCGGGTACTATCCATAGGATGAGGATGAGGGATGCTGGCATGTAATGGGAAGAAGCAAAGCTATTGGCGGGAGACAGGGAAACACGGTGCCGCGTGGAGGCCATATGCTCCACATAGGGAGCGAACATGGCCAAAGAAGAAAGACAAGTCCATCTTCGAAGAGGACTGTAAACGGCTTTAGTGTCCCGTCCTTTTCCATTTCGTAACCAAGGGTTTGAATCTCTGTATTATTAATTTAAGGATATTTTTTCAATCGCGGTTCTATGAGTACCGCATCCGTTTTTTTAAGTTTCATCCCAACTTTTTAGCCGAGCCTATGTGCCTTGAGTCGATATGCCTATTTTTGAAGATAAAAAATAAGATAGATCATGTAAAAAATACAACTAGGGCGGAATAATCATAATGTTAATTGTTTGTACTCTTTTGGTAAAAAAAAAGCAAACATATCATTTCTGCATCTTTCTAATCCTAGAAAACTGTATTGATTTTTTTATTCTTTTCCTAGAAGGATTAAATAAAACCATTCACACAATTTTATTTGTATAAAATTACATTAGAGTGTTATCAAAGCATTACAATTAACTATACAATACAATATGTTGCAAGTATTCATTAGTAATCTAACATATTTCAAACACATAAACCTAAAAAAATAACAAATTTCAAGAAATAAAGCTAACTTAAATTAAAAATAGCAAAGTCTTTGCACGAAAAGGTTTCCCGGAAAATGAATATAAAACAATCGGTAAAATTGGAAGCGATGTTGAATCAGAGATGTACTAAGAATTTGTAATGTTGAAATTATGGCCAAAATTAGTACCTACTATAATATACTTACAATGAAGATCATTATTATCAAGTGAGGTTAAATATCGCATACAAAACAGATATTTTCAACGAATTTACGAATGTTCTCATATTTTCGAAACAACAATCCGATTCTCAGTGAGATTTTATATCATTGGAATCGACTACTGCTCAAGGTTTACTATAGATAAATTTCGATGAAAAGCCGATATCCAGTAAATAAACTCTTCTTGCTTATTTCTTTCAAGACCACAAGTAATATGTATTACGTACTGACTAGGGATTCTGAAGTCTCAGGGTTTTCAAAGTAACGGGACTCGAGGCGTGATAAAGTCAAAGTCCCAGAACATCCCGGGACTCAAGACTTTTATTTTCTCTTCAATAAAATTATAATTTTATTAAATATTTGCATGTATGTATTTATGTATTACATACACTCGGCGCCTTTTGAAAGTACGCACTAGTAAAAATCGCGTTTTTTTAATATAATGTTTATTAATTTTTATGTTTCTTATGTAATGAATATGTGCAATGCTTACGGTTAATTTAATATATGCATACTTAATTTTAATAATATAAGACCCCGGGTAAGTGTCACGTCCCAACCATGTCGTGTCCGCTTTTTTGGGGCTCCTTTCTTATATCTGTTTTCATTCAATACACATCAGTCCTTTTGAGGGTTTTTTAACCACAAGAATTGTTTTTTTCAAAAATTGAAATGTCAATATAATAAGCACATTATAAATTACAGTCACAATTACTGGGACATTTTCCGAAAAAGTCCCGGGACTTAAGACAGTAAAAAACTCCGACAAGTCCCGGGACGTCTCGACACAGAATCCCTAGTACCGACCTACCAACAGTGTTAATCAATACTCATATTTGAGATTGTAAAACTTTTTTTTTCAAAATGTCATGCCAGAATTAATTATAACCATCAAGACATTATTAGATTTGCTAGTGTCATAAAATAAAGACAATTTTCAGTTTGTACATTTATGTTAAGATATTATTAATAGATATATTTATAAAAATCCAAATTGGAGAACTCCACAAGAAAACAAGAACTGAAAAAAAGGCGTGATTAAAAGGTTAAAATTAAGTGACTGAAATGAAATGACATGAATACAAGCTTTTTTTATCCATATCTACTCCTAATGTGGATCATATGGTTTATTAATGAAGGTACTTCAAAATAAGTTTTTATTCGAAAATTTATTGCTACTCAGGTGCTCAACTTCTTTTTTTAAAGATACTAAGGGATAGAACAAGAGTAATGATTGGCTTATCATACTCGCTACATTCCGTTATTTTATGATTGGGATGGGGGGGAGGAATTTTCGACTCCTCAAACATGTCACTAACAGAAATCGATTGAAAAATTGCTGTTTGTACTAGGAATTGAACCAGTAAGGTCCAGCATGGAAACCAAGAAAGTTGACCACTGTGCCATGGATCTAACAAGTTACATATACTTAATAATAATAATATAAACAAAAACTAGAAGATGGTCTTGAAATTAATATAATTAATATTCTGTCACCGAAACTTTTAACATACTTTCAGTTATAAATTAGTTAAAAGGTTTGCTATGGTCATTTGAATAAATCATTCATGCATGTTTTGAATATAGTTTAAAGCTTGATTATATTTTGAATATTTTTGTGTGTCATAAATGTATTTTAAGCGGGATAAAGTAAGAAAAAATGGAAAATAATATTTTTTATCGGTATGGTTGCTATTTGAAATAGCTTGTAAGCCTTCAGAAGTATTTCAGTTGTGGTATTCATTTAAACATGAGCAAAACTAAATATCTACATATTTGAATCATTGCTACGACAATAAAAAATAGAGCCCTAGTTTTAAGCTATTACAAGTCAAAAACTTGTCATTTTTAGTAAATAGTGAAGAAAGGTTAAGCATATCATTATTTACCTTCTCAAATACTTTCACAAGTTTAAATGTATTAGTGGCTGCTTAAAGTGGTTTATTTTATTGGTAGTTGTCAAATAAGTTGTCTAAATAATAATGTACATTTTTGGCGAGATCATAAAAGATTACAAAGTGTTGGGTTAATAAGAATAAATATTAATTTATAACAAAGGTACAAAAGTAACATGGCAAGCAAATTAAAGAGTGAAGTTTAGTTAAAAGAATTTGGATCTTCGAATCAAATTATCTCAGAATATGTTTTCAGTTAGTTAGTTTAAATATGGGAGTGTGAAATTTTCTAACAATTTTAAGACTACTAAAAACACATTATCTTAGAAGTCAGCGGAAGAAATCAGTAGTTGAAAAATTGAATAATTTTATATGTTAAGTAAAAAAATAAATAAAAAATCAAAGATCCCAAAATTGATATGCTTACCACTTAAAACGAGAAGCAAATATTTCTTAGTATCAAACTACATAACATGTTAAGTAATATTTTATAAGACAACTCAAGCAAATGCAACACGATTAACATGATTAATCTTTAACTGTATGGATTGATAGCTGTAGCGTGAAGTATATTTATATTGTATATGATTATCAGTACGATGACAGAATAATTGGATAAGCTATGCATTTTTTTATCGCAAGATCTTTCAATTTTCGGTAATGCAAACATATATTAAATCATATATATTTTTTTTCCGAAATGAGCTGCTAACGAAAAAAAGGTTTGAAATTTAGCATCAGCAATTTTAACAAAAAAGGTTTTGTAAAAAAATAGTAGACATCTAGATTTAAGATTAAGATTACAAATTCAATCTATTTTTAAATAAATTTAGTGAATTAGAAAGCTTAAAAGATAAAAAATACTCGCTTTAAAATAAAATGTGATATTCTGAAAATTATCGCTGGATAAAATAAGGTTTTCAGCTAGACAAAAAACCATTTTTATCTGAAGTGTAAAAGTTTTTATGCAAAATTATTTTAGTAGGGTTAAACAAATCGCAGAAATAAAAGTGAGCCTATTTCAGAAAGATGTAACTCAATGTTTAAAGTACACAATCCGTAAGAAAATTGAACAAATTAATCAAAAATTAAACTTCGCTAACACGAAAACTTAAGTCAAATCAATACTTTGACAGTGTCACAGAATTTCATTACTTTTATTAAATTGAAGAAATTGATGTTCTCAAATTTGTTTCATGATTATCTTAAAATTTCTTAGTGAACATATTTACTAGTGAAAAAAACACATTTTTTTTATAATTTTTGTTTCTTATTAAAACGCAATTATTAATAAAAACACAATAATCCTTTGTACTTCATTCCACTTTATTTAATATGTCAGGACCGTTTTCGCATAATGAGCGAAACCGGTCCTGAGATATTAAATAAAGTGGAATGAAGTACAAAGGATTATTGTGTTTTTATTAATATAATGCCTTTCCACCAAGTATTGACAGTGAACACCCTAAAAACTCAATTCATTCATTTTTTTTAAAAAAATCGTGTCCGATCCCGAAGTATATGGCATTATAATGGAGGTATTTCAACAGAAGTTTTTCTACGAGAACTTTTTTTCAACCTTTTCAACTTTTTTTCAACCTTTTTTTAGAGATAGTAATAGGGATAGAAGAGTTAAGATAGAATAAGATAAGACTAATGGTTAACTAATCGCTATCGCTACTTCTAGTTATTAAAGGATCAGAAGGGTGGGAGGGACTTTTTACAAATTAAAAATCAATAAATAGATAGAAAAAATGACTGCTCGCACTGGGACTCGAACCCATGAGATCCGGCACGGAAGCCAACAATGCTAACCGCTGCGGCTTAAGACCCGAAGCTTTAAAAACGTAATATTAAAAATCACTGAATTGTTATTGCTTTACACCCTCAATACACATGTTTATTGAAATAACTCATTTTTTGAATAAAGAGAAAAATCACTCACCATTTTTTATTTTACAATTGGCCAGTAGATCCGACATCAGGTCCTTGTTTTTCTGAAACAAAAATATGACTTTTTATGTATAAAATAAAACAATAATGGTAAGCCAGTTTAACAGTAAATCTTGAGGTCATATTTTATCATCATCATTATTCAACATTCACCAGTCACTAAACTCGATTGCATGCGTATTCTTAACTAAACTACACCAAAATGTGTGTAATATTTATAAGTGTCCAAGTCTTTCAAGTATTGTTTGTCGACTTCTGTGATCTACTGGTAGTTAAAACCTAAGCAGTGGGTTTGGGTTTGGTTTCAAGTCCAGGCAAAGTCGATCACATTTAAATTTGAGATATTGAACATAGGTGTCTGTGGTGTCTTTTTTTATCGAGATCTTATCTGGCGCCTTAGCTTTTCGCTGAAAGTTGAGATATATTTTATTTGATACTAACGAAAACGAAATGATATCTTGGCTTTTAATTGTACTAGCTGTAAGCCCGTTGACCTCAACGGGGGGGGTTTTTTGCATTTTTAAGTTGTCAGAAAATTTACTGGGGTGAAAAATAAATTACAAACCTATTTATTGAATAAGCCAGAAATTCTGATAGTAAAAGAAATATATCTCGGGGCATATATTTTAATTTTTGGAATAATGTTTAAGTTTGCTAACAATCATTTTTCGTAGTAGCATATACAGATATATATTTTTTGAAAAACTTATTACCCTTATCAATCGGATTTTATTATTTTCATACGATCAAGATGTAGTGTTTAAAAAAAAAAGTTTTCAAAAAAAAAATGTTATAAACCCCAAAAAAAACGCTCAAGGTTAGACTCGAACCACTGACCTACAGCTTACCAATCTAGAGCTCTGCCTTTGGGGTACAGGGGAATTAAGGAACGTGCGAAAATTAGTTCTGACACTTGTTCGTTTACCCGAGTGGTAACGATCGCAAGTCATAATCCAAGGTCTATGTTTCGAACCCTGACCGAGGCGCTTTTTTGTAGGAGAATTCAATTTTTCAGCGATTTGATTTGTTTCGTCGAATAACAGTGTATTGGAAAAATATGTCTTAAGTATGAATAAAAAAATGGCGACAGCGGGGCTGGGGAGGAGGAGGAGGAGGGGCAGGGGGAAGGGAAATCGGGGACATCTTACAGACGGACGGACGGACATTATCGACTATTAATATATAGATTGATTATCAATAGTAAATAAGTTTACATGTAGATTTACCAACGAGATTATATAATCTAGATTATCTAGAACTTAGGTAAGAAAATATTTAAGATTTTATACTAAAAGTATTTATTCTTAGAATATGAAAAAAATATAAAATTTGAAAATATTATCAGGTCGCTTTGGTTGCTATCAGCGTTTTCCTTAAAATATATTATAGAAAGGTTCATGCAAATTTGATTTCGCTCGTCTGCCAACTAACCTCAGGCCCTTTGTTTTTGATACTTTGAATCCACGTGATTGCCTTACTAAACTTTATATTAGATTTAGTCTCGAATTATAAATCAATGTAACATTGTTTGGAAGTCGAACTTTAATGTGCTCATAAGATTCTCGGAAGCAATTATTCGTGAATAAACTTGGAAAATTATTTGTTTTTAGCTATTGTTCAAACGATGCCAGTTTCAAAAAATGCTCGTTCGTTAGAGGCTCAACGTCGTCTAGCAGAAAGAGTAAGAATATAGGTCATCATTTTTTAACATCAGATTAGGTTAGCAAAAAGAAATTAAATTATGGAAGACTTCCATGCAACAAGAAACTATAAATTAACCGAAAATTTAATGTATCAAAACGATTTGTCAATTCAAACCTTTGGTCAAGTGACCAAGAACACCAGAACCATTAGAATTATAACAGACTTTATCTTAAGTTGAAGACAACTCAATCGTTACAGATAATTTGTTTTCAATGTGGTAATGCATCCCACTGACAACATTTTATTACTTAAACGAAAAATGTATAATACATTTTAGAGTTTTTTAAACGAATACCACCAGTATTTATCACTGTACAAAACAGTGTAAAAATATTTAGTGTAAATGGATAAATGAAAAAAATTTGACTGTTTTATTTCAAAACCGTGCCAAAAGCAGGTTTAAGTGTACATATTTATAAAACAAAATGTTTTTATTGTGGAATATTTAGATAAACATGTTGTATTTATTATCAAAACTCAAATTATACATATTTGAAAAGAGTTTGAAGTAATATTTGATGTATTAAACTCCAGAATCCAATAGATTTTTTTATGAACCGACTAATTTTGATTTATTGACGTAAATGAATCGAATTTATTTTAACGATTCACATAAAAAATATGTACCAATGCGGGTTGTGCATCCCTATTGTTGGCCAACTATTGTACTCAAATTACAAATAGGCGAACATAGATTCTTTCAAGAATATGATGTTATATAATTTATATATTCTAAATATGAATATAACATATGTAATATAGCTTAATTTTTTTTATTGTATCTACCTGAAAGAAAAAAAAACTACTGTAATAGATTATCTAAACAATCTTTTCGCATCCCAATAAACTTTCTTAATGTACGTGTTTCTTGTGTAATATATATAAAACTTGCGTTAAGTTACAAGACAATGGGCCATATAACGAGTTTCCCATTCCTCAATGATCGGTTGAAACGAATTCTTAGCACGTGAACAAATTTCCACACTAGAACTCGAACGGATAAAAGAGTAAAGAAACTAGAAAAACAATTGGTTTTTATTATTTTTCACAATAATAAATGTTTTTAGTATAATATAATACAATGATAATTAATTTTCAAAAAAAAATTCAGTAAAAAAAATGTTGAAACTAAAACTGTTTTTCAATTTGACAATTGCTTCGTAGAAATTATATAGCACTTAATAATTAATTTCAAAACCCTTACGTAAAAAACTCTTCCAGAACATTGTTGTTGATATATTAATAATAATTTTCAAATGTGAAACTCGATGACAAGGGTATGAAATAATGTTTTACAATTTATAAGTAAAACCCATAAACATGTGATTTTATTTCCAATTAAAACATTAATTCATTATTACTTTGGTTTCCAAAGTATGTAATACGTACCAAAAAAGATCAATTTTCATATAACAAGCATTATGTTTTCATTTTATTATCTGAACATATTGTAATACAGCTTCGCGATTAAGGGTTCGTTGTGAATAATTTTATATTATATTATGATAAACAATATAATAGAATTCCAAACTCTGTAATATTATTAGTATAACATCTTCACATTTAATTGTAATAAACCATACACTAAAACTAACTACTAACTTCAGACTGATTTTTATATATTCAGATTGATAGCGAATTAAAAAAAATAACGAAAGGTAACTAGAATCATTTTTACGAAATAAAACCTTGATTGAACCGAGAGTAATGAAATATCAAAAAATATTTACGTTGGTCCAATAAGAATAAACAAGATGGTTGTTTAATTAATAAACAAATGTCCAATAATGGAATAATTATATTTTTTATATATTGTGTTATGTTCGTTTTAGAAAATCAAATTAAAAAAGTGATGATACCTTTTTTACTATTCTAATTGTGTTACATCCTCTTAGGAAGCATTTTGAGACACTGATAGATTAAAAATAGTAAAAGATTGTATAGTAAGGTTATTGTTTTGAATAATATTTAAGATTTCTACAAACTTTCAAATACAGCATGCTTTATACATTCGGGTACGTGTCACAGTGGTCAACGTCGTTGGCTTCCGAGACGGATCTCACGGGTTCAAGTCACAGTATGAAAAGCATTTTTTCAAATTTATTTATTGTTTCTATTCGAATGTATGAGTGTTTGTGGACACCATGTACTCCACATTGAGAGCGGGCATGGATTTAAAATTCAGTAAATTATACGCATATTTAAAATAACGTTGGCGCTTAGAGCTCAAGTAAATGATTGTTGATTTGAAACATAAGACACCGCTGGTTTCTTATTCCGATCCTTCATATTATAGAGCACGGTTTCTCAACTGAGGCCACAGCATGTTCCAAGGAAACCATAGAGAAAAAATAAATATAGGGGAGCCACAATACAGTTTTAGGGGAGCACGGGCAAATCCATGAACTCCCATGTTTTTTAATCGGGCAGCGACAAAATATCTTGAAAATCCGGGAAGATATAAAAAAGGTCTTGCGTTTTTCAATTTTGGGAAATCTATAAATTCTTGGGTAAAATTTTGAAATTTTCCAATGAGCAAAATATTTAAATAATTGAAAATTATTTTGAAATCTTTCAATCAACAAGCATTAAAAACATATTTGTACGGGTATGGAGGCCACAGAAAAATATGGAGACTTAAAAAAGGCACGGGCCCAAAAACGTTAAGAAAATATATAATAGAGCAAAACGTCGCTGCACAATTAATATTTCCACTGTGACGTTTTTGTCGAAAATTGGTTATGAATGTATAAAATAAAAATCTCCATAAAAAAACGTTTTCCGGCTCTTAATTTACGATTTTCAAATTTTACTGCAAAGTTTGGTGGCACTTAAAATGTTGAATTTTCTTAGATAACGAAATCGTCTTCAGAGAAAAATCCTAGTCATCAATTATTACTGTAAATCCTAGAGAAACTTTTGATTTGAAAAGCGATATTACATTGTCAATGAAACTTCTCTCACTTTATAGACAGACTTTGATAGATTAACTATTAAATTATATTCTTTCCTTTGAGAATTCTATATATTTCGTTCATTAGATAAGGATCATCGTCTTCTTTCTAAACGACCACTCGAGATAATTGACATACTTACTTTTTATAAAAATCCAAATAGAAGTATAGACTGAGAAAAAGATTAATGTTCTTTTTTTTCTCTCATTTTATTAAATAAATATTACATAAAAAATACTTCAAGATAAATGTTTGAATTTAGAAATAAAATTGTCTTTTATGAAACGGCTTAATAATGCTGCCATTTAAAAAAAATGAAAACAATGTGAAACGATAATTTTTTTTTATACATATATATGTACGGAAAAAATATTTTATAGCCGATCCAATTATTTGAATGAATGGTAGAATATTTAAAACAATGTTCAGAGACTTTTTATAGTTAATATTAAATAGATAATTTTCGTTAAGCAAGTCGATGGCGTCAGTGAAAGATATTGCGGAGTCGAGTCCCGGTACGAACAGCACTTTTTAAACATTACTATTTTTTTCTGTTCGAATTCATGGATTTTATGATAAAAAAACTCTCTCACATCCTTCCACTCTTAAATGAAGCGGAAGTGATTCGTTAACCTCTAGTTCTGTCCTTCCATTAACTAACGCAAGGGAGAAACAATTAGTTCTCGCAGAAAAACATCTGTTGAGATGCCTCCATTAGAAGGCCATATGCTCCCGACTAGGAGCAGACATAGATTAAAACAAATATATGCCTTTCAAATCGTTGATTGTGGTTCAGTGTAGTGATTGTGGTTGTGGTTCAGTGAAGGTAGAAACAATTTCTAAAAAAAATCCTGGTCTGAAATAATAGTTTAAGCAATTGGCTAACAAACCCTAGTAAAATAACTTATTTAAATTAGTCTATTTGGAGTGTATGTATGTGCTTTGTGTTAGGAGCTGACATGGTATTAAACAAAATTTTGGTAGCGACGAGAGTAAATATTTTGGTATTTAGATATTTTTATAAAACAATAATAAATCACATGAATATGCAAAGACTAAATTGATAGGAATATCTACAATTATATTTGATCGTTTTACTCAAAATTAAATTGTTAAAAGTATTAAGCTTGCTTAACACTGAAATTTATTTTAATTCGCATCCATTCAACTGGCGATAATTATCACAATTTTCCTCTCCTCATAAAACTGTAGTCGGACGCAAATTTATCGAATTTAATAGAAAGATGTACGCTTACATACTTTTTTGAACTTCTAATGGACTTTTAATGGATCAATTACCAAAATGAAAAGTTTTCATTCATAATCAATTTTCAATTTTAGTCACCTAATTATTTTAAAACATCTTAATATAATTTAAGTCTTAAATTACCAAATTATCAAAGTTTTTGTATTAATCTACTTGAATTAAAAAACATATTTAATTTTATGTGATCGAATAAAAACTAAATCAACCAAGTTTGAAATTTAATCCAAATTAATGTCAACTATCGTTCATTTTATTGTTACATGGCATTTCAATGCATTTGATTAGTGAAACGTTGCGCTAATAAAGCCGATTGACTCACTGCTAGTTAAAATAAATCCTTTTCAAGAGCTTTGAAGTGAATATAATTAATTTATGTAAAACTCAAAGCGTAGACAAAAAGAAGAATACAATTCATTATTCAATAATTATTTATGTAACGATTTTACTTTAGACTTACATTGGGTACTTTGTTTTACAATCCCTTTTACCCTTTTGACTATATATATAAAGTGTAGCATAAGCGATTAGATAATTAGATATTACGCTTTTTATCTTTGTCCTTTAGTAAAAAGTAAGGTTAGAAGACTTAATAACAACCAGTTCACGAAGACAAGTCGTTTAAATTAACCCCGATATTAGGGTTCTAACTGTATAAATTACGAAAGATATTTTGCAAACGGGCAACATTTTATATGAGATATATTAACACATTATATATATTTAGTAGAAAGAAGCTAGTCCATAAATTTATTTTTGTATCACTAAACACAACTTCTTTAGATTGTTGTTCTCTGTATATTTCTATTCGTCGCGCTTAGAAAATATTTTTAAAAAAAGCGATCTAAGTTTACTCTTCAACACACCAGAAATTTTGAAGAAGTATTTGAGATCAACATTCGAAAACAGAAGTCATCAAAAACATCCACGGCCTGTATTTTAAATGTCAAATGCTGTGAAAAAACTTGAGAAGGCAGCTGTAAAATCAATGATGCCATAGAATGGATGCTGGTGAGAAGTGTATTATTTAAAACTTGAAGCATTGTTTATTATTGTTCAATTACGTTAACAATTTACATAATTAAATTATCGATTTTATAATAATGTTTAAACAGGAAATACGGAACAGTGATTAAACAATTCCATGCGCTGTCCAATTTTCCGGTGAATCACCTCTACATAAATATCGTCGCGTGTGTACGGCTAATTTGTTCATTTATTGCTAGTCATCAGGGAGCAAGTAATAATTCCAACAACCTTTTCACTGCTCGCTGCTTATTCCAATATTCCACAGCGCCCAAAAAAATAATTAAATTTTGTCAATAATTATTTTACCCACTTTTTATTTATCAGCCGCTGTTTGAACCCGATATTAGTGTATAAGGGGTGTGATGCTTAATAATAATAGTAATTCAGGACTAAAAAGTAAATTAACAATACGACAGATATTAAAAGAAAAAAAATCACCTGAGAATAAAGCAATTGGTCACACAAGATTATCAACACTAAAAGAAAAAAGATCACTAATCTATTGTATGTATATATACCCTGGCGGCTGTTAGTTGACAGAAAGAAAAATATGTAAGGAATAGAAATTTACGATATTATTCAAACTGTAACTTCCTTACTTAAACACCTCTTGTTTGTGTCAATTCATAGCGATTGGTATAAAAGTTCAAATTGATAATGAAGTACAAATAAATTCAACTATTTTATTCGAATAGATATTAAACATTTTCTCTCTTATGAAATATGTATTGATTTTTATGTTTTATATTAACAAAAAACCAACCTCGGATTTTTAAAAAATATTTATTATATTTTGATCGAGTTTGCTACATCGAGTTAAAAAAATGTTCTTCTGTTGAAAAATACATGGCTTTAAATCATATTTGTGTTTATTGAAGTACTTGTTTGAGTAAGTAAGAGGTTGTTAACGCTTTTATGGTTCCATTAACTTCTTTCATTTATTTAAAACTCATTTGGTATTCTTTCCTGCTCGGCAACAAATTTTCATTAATCACTCCAACAAGAATTGACAGTCAACAACATTTATTATGAATCCTTAATTTGCATGTGACGTAGATTACCTTAGAGGACTCGTTTATCCTGTTTATAAAATACAGTTAATTGATAGACTTAAACCTGTCTTAAATAATAAATCATTTCAAAACTTTATTAGGGATTGTTAATTTAATTAAAAAACAGTATGATATTGGTTTATATTACTTCCAATCGAACACTCTGTGGAACGTTTTCCTTTCACCGTTGATACAGTCCTGTGCATTTGATGTGAAATCAATTTTATTTAGCAGTATACTATACATATAACCTCTGAACCGTAGTTAAATCGAGCTTTTAGATGCGAATGCAGTATTGTTGACTTTCAATATACCAAGAGTGTGCTTTGAATAAATAAATATAGATTATATCCGAAGGCTATGTTTCAATTGCTTTCTGTTTATGATAACAGATGGAAACCAAAAGGAAATTGACTGTAAATATGAAAAATCGCTTTGCGAAATACTTCATAAGAGATATACAATTAAATCTAAAAAAGCATAAACATTTAAAATTCGAAATCCAAAAGTATTGAAAATAAGTTTTTTTTTGAAAACATATTTGATAAGCAAACATTCAAATTTGTCACAATTTTTGAAAAATGTCGTTTAATATCAGTTCTGATAGTTAATAATAAAATCTATGAATGAAAATCACAATAAGTGTTTAAAAAGTGTATTAAACCATAAAGATAACACATTCAAGCAAACCGTAACTTTTTCAATACTCAAATCATCATTTCCTTAGTTCTGTATTTGTGTTTGCTCCTCATTTTTCCAGTAGTAAAAATCGTTCTATTTTTTTGTTGATATAAAATGTTATATTAATTTTATCAATATTATATACCAATGTAAAAACAATTATAAAGTGAAACGTTTTTTTTTCTAGTCTGTAAAGTTGTAGTTTGTGGAATGGAGCTTTATGCTCTAGGCCAGGGGTCACCTTACAACGGATCTGAAACAATTTTTAATATAAAAACAGAAACACTAGTTCTCGTCTTTAAGCAGTGTGAAAATAATATTTTTCAACCATGAATCATATAAAGAGTTTTTTAAGAAGCTAAATAATTAAGAATTGAATACACACCAGAAAAATATGAAAGGTAATTAGTTATTCCTGTATTGTTGTGGAGTTACATTCATATTATAGCTAGAAGTTATATAAAAACCCATTTAAATAATTGTTTCAGTTTAATCGAGATTTCTCCATCTGATTCATAAATAAAAGTATTTGGTATGATGTATACTTATTTAAACTATCGTACAAAATGTAATTATATGTATTATGTTTTTAAATCCTTGTGCAACCTATATTTTTCAAAAAGTTTGGCGACCCCTGCTATAAGCCGACGATATGCAAATGGGTAATTGGTGATGTGTGCTCAGGATCGCAAAGTTGAAGCACAAATTACGGCAACTGTGCCACAGCAGTTGGCATTTGCCCATAATGTAATTGTGCAAATGTACATATTTAGGCGTATTCAAATAATATATCCATTTAATTAATACTCTCCCTGGAGGTCAATAAAACATTGGTTCAATATTTCTGCTATTCAAATAATATAGAGTGAAGTCTGTTTTTTTTTTGTAAATTGAAACATTGCAGGGCACAAAATTTGTAGTATAATATTTAAAGTGAATTTATTTTTTCCTGTTGTGTATTTTATTGAAAAATGTGTAAAAGGTAACTTGGAGAGTTTACACAGTTTGTGGGACACTTGTAATTAACTACAAATAATAAATACGACGCGCGTATAATTAAATTGCGGTAAAGTCTTATGAATCTGATCGTATGAAATAAAAATCATGAAGAAAAATTCTGAAAATATATCACATTTGAATAACATACCTAACTTATTTTTTTTTTAAGTTCATGAATAAAGTTTTGTTTTATTTGTGCTAGATTTATGAGATAAAATCCTTTTTATTTTATTTAATTCTTGTGATTTTTTTTATGCGCCTAGGATTTTTTCTTGTTTTTTTTTGTGTTCTTTTGTACGCGAATTTGTGTAAAACGTATCAACTGCATACAAAAGATAATACTGTTTTTACATAAATTTGTTTTATATTACGAATGTAATAAATTATTTTTTAGATACAATAAAAATGTACATTTACAATGATATTATTCTGAAAAAAACATTTCTTTACTCGTTCGTAAAATATTCGTCATTTTACACGTGGGAAGTCTTGCAAAGACTTCTAAAGAAAATCATTTTTATTTACTTCACAAGAATCACAAAAGGCTTAAGACTTCGTTGGCAAAATATATTTTATATTTGCGCAGAGCTATGACGGTAAAATATTGATTACCCTTTTTTGTTAGTCAATTTTATAAACCATTTTATTTTTCAATTTGTTCGAATTCAAAGCACCTTTTATAAAAGAGGGCCTTATTGTATGTGTCCATTAATGTCGATAACAGAATATCTCATTCTATTGAGTGTTTTTGCCCTTGCGTTTTCCAGGCGAACCACTCTTTCCATTATTCGATGCTATTTATTTTGTGGGTTGGCGTAGATTGATTATGTTCAACCTTTGTCCATTTTACAAGGATTGGATTTAAAACTGTGCCAGGAAATAATTAACCAATGTAATTAGTATTTTGGTATATCAAAATAAATAGGAGAGGTGAGCGGGTAATTCTGCCAGAAGAATTCTGTCATTAATTCCTCACTTTCACGTTACAGATATGAAGAGTTTTGACTAACTAACAAATAATATAAAAGCATTGATACAACGGGAATAAACCATATTATACCTTCACAGTAAGATGAAGTAATACAATTAACATGATATATTTTACATTTTAATTTAATAAATATTTATATAATGTTTCAACCATGCAAATTTCATAATGTAGAGCAGTGTTTCACAAAGTGTGATACGCATACCACCTGGGGAACGTAAGAGCTTGGTAAAGGTACGCGCTGTATTAAGCTTTGGCTGCACCCGGCACAACAGCAGCTTGCTTTTTTTCGATTAAAGACATAGAAAAATAATAAAAAATATTCTCTACTTTGTAGAGCATATAGACTTCTTTTGGAGTACATCGACTGAAAATAATTTAACGAACACTGCTTGTCGTTAATTCGTCAGTTGTGTATTTGATAATTCAAGATAAGGTTGAAGAATGGTCCTATAAAAGGACTTAACAGTGGAGGACATCACGTTTTTTAATTGAGTAATCTAGAACAGGGGTGAGGGTAAACCTTTTCTTTACTCATTTCTGAAGACCAAATTCATTTATCAAATATCAACATAAAGCCGCAGTCAAGAAAAAGTTGACATCCCCCTTTCCTAAAATGAATATTTGTAATTAAAAATTTGAATTTGTCAAGATGAAATTTTTAAAAATCTTTAAATTTACAAATGATAATATTTAATTACAAATTGATTTTTATTGTTAAAAAGAATACTGAAATGGTATACATTTTAAATGGATAATATATTTAAATTATACATATATTATTAATTTTAGTTTCGGGATAATTTAAATCCAAGTCCATTTCTTATTTTTATCTTAATCATCTAGCTACCAATTAACAAGTAAAACATACATAATTAAACCTTTAGTAGCTGATATGTGTCTTATATTTGAATATTTGGGTCAAGGTAAGACATTATCAATTTTCAAAATGGTCGGTGTCTAAAGAAATCATAAATGGAAGGATACGTTCAACATTGAGATGGGAAATTAGTACCTTAACCGAAATAAACAGGCGCGAAAAACATGTTAATCAAATTCTACCGCGTCGAATATTGGAATAAAAAAAGCAAAATGTTTTGGATTCGATATAAAAAACAACTATATAAATTATTTGAAACCTATTTCAAGTACTTTAACTAAAAAAACCTTTTTATGTAATATTTACATTGACACAACTATCCGTGCTCACAAATCAGTTTTATCACAACGAATCGAACAGGCTTTAACTAAATACACAAAACCAATAACACTCATTTCATAAATTTGATTTAAAATGGAATTCAATACATCAAAAACTGTTTGTTTATATGTAACACCTTTTGTAATGGGTAAGCTTAATGTAATCCTTTATAAACATATCAAATATTCTGATAGCCAAATCGTAATATTTTAGCAAATGTAAAAGGTGTTTGAAGCATTATTGTGGTGGCAAATGAAATATTTACGCCTAAAGATGTTCTCGGTATACGCAAAATAACTGGAGACATGGATTATTTCATAGTAATTTATTTTAATTTACTTATTTTCTGATGAAAATAAATTCAATAAATAATGTGTCGATACTCTTTTTTTGAAAAAAAATATAGAATTTCCAGCACATCAAATCAAGCATTAGACTCCTGTATCTACTCACAAACTAAGTCTATGTGTCTGGTATGTATTGTTTTGTGTTAGGTCATTAATTTGTGAGTATTACGGTACTCGGTACATTACATTACAACAGCCAACAGCTTTCAAGAAAAAAAATCAATCGTTATCAAAGTAAAATATTGCAAATATTGATTTGAAACACTAAAAATGCCAATGAAAACGGCAACGGAACGCCGTTCCACCGCGTTACATGGTAAAAAAGCCTTGCATAAACATAAAAATATAATTTAAACACCAGCCCTACAAACTATTTCTACAGCTGATATTATTAAATATATTTTGCTAAAGAAAATATCAGATATTGTAGATTTCAGGAATTGCGTAAAAAAGCAAACTGATCTGCTGAAACACCATATTTGTTTAAATTCATTTTTTTCTCATTTATTTACCTAGTAAAAAAAGTTTTATCTAAAATCTTCCTTTTAATGTAGTATTTCATAATAGTAAGATGTATTGAAAAGAAATATACAAAATTTTAAACAAAAAATTAGCTTTTAAGGTCAAATAGTAATTTCGAAATTTACTTCTTCACTGAATTGTCTTAATGTAAATAATGAAAATTTAACGGTTAAAGTTAAACTTTAAATCACAGAGGATTTGAAAAAAGGTCTGATAAATTTTAAAACAATTCACATTTTTTATTGAAACGAGTTATATATTTTAATTTATAACAGATTTAATGGAAGAAGGTTGAATCTATTTTGAAATAGAATAAACCGTTTTCATTATTTTATATTTAAACTCAGTCGATTAAAAGAAATAAGTAAAATGTTTTTAGGTATTAGTGGCTCAAAAATAAATTAAATCGCTTGGAAATAGCAATAAAATAAATCATTGACAATTGTTATCGGCACCATTAAAAATGATGTTAATGAGTTCGGGCCTTACCCTTCTCCCAATTAACGGAAGCAGATGTCTGATTAAGCTAATTATCCTTTACTTTGTTGGGTAAATCCGAAAATTCGTTTTTAGTAGTACATCAAAGTGATTTTTTGAAAACAATATTTCGAATAATATATGTAGCACAAAAATATGGCTCATTATTTTATATAATATGAATGGTAACTTTAACTAACGTATATAAAAAAAAAATCATCTTTTTCATTGATTTACATTATTCCAGTTAAGATACATTAATAAAACAAAAAATAAATAAATTCATTGATTCTGCAATTTTCATTTTTAAACTGAAAATTCTAGGTACGCGAATAGCAACAAAACATTTTTTTAAATATATAAAGCCCATACAAATTTCTGATTCTTGGAAATTTGCGAATGAATTTTGCGGTAAGCGTAAAACTCATTTTATTCATCCGGAGAGTGGAAAAATGAAACGCAATAAGTAGTATTTTTGTAAGGAGCTTTTTTTTTTCATCATAACATCGTTTATCCATAGAATTGTTAATAATGAAATTATTTTGATTTCTAGTTTATTTATAACTTTTTGTTATAATAAGGAATATGTTATCTATATATATAAAAGAAAATGGGGTTTGTTACACCACGTATATCTCGAGAATTGCAGCTCGGATTTTAATGATCTTTGTCTTATTAAATTTGTATCCGCCTAGAATAGCAGAATAAGCATTAAAACATCGGAAAAATATCACGGGAAAGAAATTATGAATAAAATAAATGTTTTCATACATTTTGTTTATTTGAAATTTCCAAATCGAACGCGGAACATACGTTGTATGCTGTTTACGGTTGACGTTGTATCCACTAGGTGGCGTTGATTGCATTATACCATAGACTGATAAAACTTTGACAGTTGACTTGACGTGAATCGCTATGTAATTTAAAACAATTGAAATGGACGTCTTTAAATTCGTAATAATTAAAGGATCGTAATAATATCGAGAGAACATTATTTTAAAGTATGCATCGCTACGACGTTTTTTAAATAATCGAATAAACTGATTCGATTTCTTGAAGCTATAATTATAGGGCTGGGAGCTGATTTGATAGATTTTGTTCAGTGACGTCATTGATTCGATTATTGGAGGTATGGTTATATTTTGCATCTGGCCTTGAAAACATTTTTAATTTCTTACATGCATTAGGAATATTCTAATGACAGTATGGATATTTTATAGAACTGTATTTCAACTTTTATTTTAAAATCTTCTACTAGGAAAAATGATTGTTAGCAAACTTAGAACATTATTTTAAAAATTAAATAATTTACAATTTCAAGATTTTTTGGAGCTGATTTGACAGATTTTGATCAGTGTCATTGATTCGATTATTTATGGTTATATTTTGCACCCTGCCTTGAAAATCTTTTTTATTTCTTACATGCATTAGGAATATTCTAACGACTCTTATGTCGTCTAAAATTGGCACTTTTAGAACGAAATTAGCATCTCGAAAATGACTCTCTTTGTTTGACTTTCATTGTGCACTGTATGTGTGTATGTATGTATGCGTATGTGTGTGTACATGTACGGATGCAGTGTGGGGAAGCATATAGAATGTGACTTGCAAAATAGTGCATATGGAGTTCCCGTGAACTTCTTATCTCTGTAGCGATCGCGCCCTTCTGTCTGCAAACGATGGTAAGGGGATGCAATTTACAATTCTCAAACACTTTATCGATGAAGGAGACTAGAAGAACCTTGACGTTAGCGCGTCCTGGTACTTGAAGCTCCATAAATTTGATATCCAAAAAAAAAAAAAACGACAGTATGGAAATTATATTGAACTATATTTCGACTTTTATTTATAAATCTTCTACTACGAAAAATAATTGTTAGCAAACTTAAACATTATTCCAAAAATTCAATAATTTACGAAATTTCTGCAACTATGAAAAATGGTTGTTAGCAAACTTAAACATTATTCCGAAAATTCAATAATTTACGAAATTTCTGCTACTACGAAAAATGATTGTTAGCAAACTTAAAGATTATTCCAAAAATTAAATGATTTACAATTTAAATACTGCAGGGCTGTCAATATATCCCACGAGGTCTATTTCTGCTACTACGAAAAATGGTTGTTAGCAAACTTAAACATTATTCCAAAAATTAAATAATTTACAATTTAAATACTGCAGGGCTGTCGATATATGCCCTGAGGTCTATTTCGGCTACTACGAAAAATGATTGTTAGCAAACTTAAACATTATTCCAAAAAATAAATAATTTACAATTAAAATATTGCAGGGTTGTCGATATACGCCACGAGGTCTATTTCTACACTACAAAAAAATGTTGTTGGCAAACTTAAACATTATTCCAAAAATTAAATAATTTACAATTTAAATACTGCAGGGCTGTCGATATATGCCCTGAGGTCTATTTCTGCTACTACGAAAAATTATTGTTAGCAAACTTAAACATTTTTCCAAAAATTATATTATTTACAATTTAAATACTGCAAGGCTGTCAATATATTATGTCCCGAGATCTACTTCTTCTTCTACGAAATATATTTGTTAGCAAACTTAAAACATTTCAAATATTCTAAAAAATATATTATTTACAATTTAAATACTGAAGGACTATCGTTATATATCCCGAGATCTTTTTCTTTTTCTACGAAATAAATTTGTTAGCAAACTTAAACATTTCAATTATTCTAAAAATTATCTCTATCTCTATATAGGCTTGACCGATTTTTTAAATGTATATTTGTTAGATAGTAGAATAGGTTTTAAGGTATATTTCATCCCGCTAGGTGAAGGATGTCCTTATCCCGAATTTTTTTCAATATTTTTGACGTCCGTCGTTCGTATTTCAAACAGAGCGAAATTATTTATGTTGTTGAATGACAGATGGCGCTAAGTGCGCAGCAACTTAAGTCTTTTAAAGTTTGATACGTGCCATGGTTACGTCAAACAATCAAAGGGTATTATAGTAAACAATTATCAAGTGAATTTTTAATAGTCGTCACAAAAGATTTCTTTCGCTGTCAAAAAATTATGCCACCTAAAAGACTTGCTATTAGTTGATCTAGACCTCAAGCACGAAAGAAAACGGCATTACGAGCATCAGAAACAGACGAGCAAGTTTGGAAACCGTTCGAGTTTTCACTGCTCAAGCCCGATCGTCTGATACAATGATATGCAAACAACCCTTTTCACCGTGATTAGGAACGAGAAACACAATTTGATGTCGACAAATTGGGTACATTCGTTCAAACAAATCTTCCGAAATTGGTCCCAGAACAACGCATAGCGTAAGACAGAATTATGCATGCAATCAAACACAAGCCAAAACGTTGGATCACGAAACAATATTGTTGGCAATCGCTTCATCTGCAATTGCAGCAAATATTTTGAAAATTATTTATAAATGTTTGCAGTTTCCAGCGCGACTAGCATTTGGACAATCGCTACAAGTGTGTGGACTAAATTTTAAAAATCCATGCTTCTCACATGGACAGCTGTATCTGGCCTGATCACGCGTTGAAAAACCTTAAGATCTATTCATATACGTACCAGACAAAAAAACAAAATATATTCAAAAGCACTTCAATAAACATAATTAAAACACAAACACTTTCTTTCTTTGAGTGGCATTGCAACGCATGCCGGGTCAGCTTGTATTATATAAAATTACAGAAAAATCTTATAACGATATCAAATTTCAATAAAACGAAAGCCTATATAATAAATCAATTTGCTACAGGAATGAATATATTTTGCCCATAATGGTTAGTGTAAACTTATAGTATTAAGTAATTTTATCCTTTGACGAATAAAGAGTGTTTTCATCAAAAAGTTCCAAAAAAGTACATTTTTTAAACATATAATGCCTTTCAACCAGACATTGACAATGGACACAAAATTGTTTTTAACTGTTTTATCATCAATAAAAAATTAAGAAAACATGTATTCATTTGAATTTGATATCTGACTATTTAGAAAAACGTTTCATATAAATTATTCTTAAATCTAGATCGTTGCATCAATGTTAATTAACAACACATCTACATCTAATTAACGTCACAAATCCAAGTTTGTAAGCTACGGAACAGAAAAAAACATTTCGAAAATAATCTTGGTAAAATCAAGATAATTAACCGAAAATAAATTATTTCAGAAATATAATGCACTTATGTATAACACATTAAAGGCAATGTTTAATGTTTATACACGTATCGCTATTTATAAGTAACGATTAATTTATATTGACGGACACCATGACCGGTTATCACTGTAGTCCTTACTCTTGATTTTATAATCATCAAAGAATCTTTGAGGAAACACTTTTAAGGGTTAAAACTACGAATTCAGCTCAGATAGTGAACGTTTACTCATATCCCATTAGATACAAAAGCTTTTTCTATGTATGTTATTCAAGTTATAACAAGTGCAGTTTTATTTACTAAAAAGAGTTTTGAAAACCTCTAAAGCCATTATGTATGTATTTCTGATTCGCTTTGCAACCAGTTGTTTAAGGTTATTTGAATTATTCACGTCAAGAATGAAAAAGCAAGCTCACTTAGTCAAGAAGCAATACCTGCTTTTTTTTATAGAAACTTCTCAATCTTCAAAGCAGCCATTTTTCGGATCAGTAATACCTTAAGTGCTCAGGTCTGGTTTTGAGGCCTCTAAAGAGAAAAATAGCTACAATTTACACTGTCGTATGTAACCGTCAAGATATTTTTGTGAAAGAAAAACTCCCACCAAACACGTGCTGCCAAATTTAAAATTGTACCAGTGGTATAATAGTTTACACGAGAAACTTCGGAAAATATAAATTCAGCAAATTACACATGAATAAATTAGAGTTGGCGGTCATATTTTTAACATGAGTAAAAGTTATTAGGTATAATATAGACACATGAAAATTAGAACCTGAATATTAATAGTACATATATGGTCTCATAAAACAATGTTTTGTTTATTGTTTAAATTATTAGTACAAATATATCTATCATAGGCAATACAGATTACATATGTTTAACGAAAATATTTTTATTTTAAACATTAAAAATAATGTCTACATTATTATATATGTTATAATGAGTTGAAAATGTGTGAAAAAATAGTTTATGGATCTAAGTATAGTAAACAGATGTAAATCATACGAAATTTTCACTATTCAAGCTGAAGACATGCCTAGTGTGGATATTTTTTTTTTTGTTTGTTACATCCAAAACTAAAGAATGGAAAACTTTGGGCTTTACTAAAAATATGAAAAAGGTACGAGATGTACCATCTGAAACTAAGCTTATTTTTATTCCAGCATATTTTATTATTATGCTAAACTAATTTTGATTACATATTTGAGACGGCTAAGGTGACATTAAAAATATAGTTTCCTTTTTCTAACATGTCGAAAGAAACTAAAACTCTCAAGTTAGAAGAAGGTCTTTTTTTGTAAAGTGATTTTAAACAGAACACAGCTGTTAAACTTTGTTGTAAAACGTGATTTTTTTTATAGAAATAGACATTGAAAATACTATACGATAAGATGAGAAATCACTTTTATTATAAATTGCCATAGTTTTCATATATGTTCTGTTTTTTTTGTATTATCAGAGCTTTGTAGAAAAAATATGGTTAAACTTTACAAATATATCGTACTCATTTTTCACTACAAAAGATTACGAAATAAATTATAAAGGATGCCATTCTCAGGGAAACTCATTATTTATTATAATTTTAAGACCAAATAATAATCACACGTTGGATCTTAAATTTGGTTTAAAACAAAATATTTCGTGGCAATTTGACTTGTGAAATAATTTTTCATTTTTTTATTGGTTCTATAAATAAGAAAGTAATAATTTGATATCAAATATTCCTGGATTGTATTTAATAACGTAGGAATCGATTTATCTCATTAATTAAGTAATATGTTGCGAGTTCCAATTTATCACTATTCCGGGTTTGAATATATCATTGAAACAAATTTTAAAGATGGCGGTGTTGTCACAATCCTAGCTAATCATACTTCGTAATTAAAAAAACTTTAAAAACGTAATTATCAATAATGTAAATTAAAATTATTTGGCCGATTCATTCAATTAAGTTTCATTGCGATTGACAACTTTTTTAGGGATATTAAGTAACCTTTTCTGGTGAAAATCGCGTGCGGTGGTCTAGGTTACTAAAAACATAATCGTTTGAGGTTAATTTTTAAAAAATACATTTTTCAAAATTTAGTAGAACGTTAACGTAAAGAAAAACAGTTTTCAGTTAAGGACGCCACTAGCAGCCTATGATATATGAATACTGAATTTAATTGGTAAACATACTAATTAAAGAGATGTAGCACTTTTTGGGTTTGATTTTATTTAGTTACTACAATGCTTCTTAATTCAAAAACATAAAGTAAAATTGAAGAGTTTAAGAGAGAAAACAAAAAAACTCGATTTTTACCATCGGTGCTGTTACAATAAACACCAGATATTTCGTTCAAATTATTCAAGAATATGCTTAGTACGAGATGTTTGTGTTTTATTTAACGATGATCCTGCAAAATGTTCAGTGACCTTTGTCGAAAAGGTGAGCTAGGGCCAGATTACGCTCTGGGACGTTTCTGAAATAACAATATCATGCCGTTAAAAAATAAAACGTCTAGCCTTTCTTATTCACGCTCCATTATTTCTAACAGCCTACCCGCACGGCGCATACTATAAAATATAATTTATCAGAATCCCATTTTGCTGATTCTACACATACAGAATATATCTTGTCAGCCAGAGAGCGTCATTTTACCAAATTATTTTATACATCAGTTACGTCATTCTAGTACTTTTTAATGGTTGAGATTTTTCAGCTTATTTTTAAAATGTAATCTACAAATGTGCTAGCTCGTGAATCAATGCATACATATAATATATTTATTCCAATTCAGCAAGGCCAAATACAACAAAATGACTTTCAAAAATAAGTTACAAGTCGTATTTCGTATTTTTTTACAAGAATATAAATAAATCATTGTTCTTCAATGTGCTTTTTGATATTCAGGAAAAACGAGTTTTTATTCTGGCCTAAAAGTATTTTACTATGACATGTATATCTTAGGCTTGACTCTAACAGTACGTGAGTATTTTTTTTTTATAGAATTTCATGTTTTGGTGATTTCGGCTAAAAAACATATCAACGCATCTATTTCATTCGTTTAATATCCAAATTTGCAAGTGGAAAGGGGGTCAAAAAGCAAGCTCTTGTTATTTTTATTTATTATAATGAAGCGTAAGTTTTCTACATTAAGTATATATGAAAATTATTGATTATTTATTTAAAAGCTTAATTAAAAATAGTAAAATATTCTACCACAAAAAATAAATAAATAAGAATTTGTTTCTGTAAGTTGAAATATTCAGTTTTAACTGTCTTCTGAGCACTTAAGATAAATTTACTTAAAGCCGAGGATATTATAATTGTTTTATATAAAATATTTCAGTTTATTGCCATAAAATATACGTTTATTCAAATAACAATAAAAGTATGTATTTATTTTCTTTCTTTCTAATTTTTCTCATACAATATATAAACTAACATAAAGATGAAGAAACATATCTAGGAAATTCGAATGTAAAGAATAAAATTATTTAAATTTATAAAGTATATTGCAAATATTTTCGCAGGACGCAGGTGGTAGACTACAATACTGACAAGCAAATCGATGCATTAAGTAATATTCTAAGAGAGAGAAACAAAAGACTTTACACCGAACATTCTTGTAGAAAATCCATGTCGTTGTCTTCGAACCATTCTCGAAAGAAAGTTAAGTACTTAATTACATTAAACTAATTAATGATAAAAATTCAACACACTTAACTTAAAAATAGAGAGAAAAATTAGATCCCGCTCTGAAGGCTCTGTATAGTTTCAGCTGGTAAGGACTGTCTTTGGAATTATGAAAATAAGAATCATTAAATATTGTTTTTTAAACCAGATATATATGAATAATGTACATATGGTTTGAATTTAATTCATATATTTATATTGATAAATATCTATTGGCACTAATTAAAACCAATAAATAATCTTAATTGATTGCTAATTTTAACTGTAAATTATATTAAGATACCGACAAATTGACTCCAATATTATTCGAAATTACATATTTTTTTAAATGCCAGCTAAATGGACGCAAGTAAGGAAAACTTGACATTCTAAATATATATGACAATTTAATAAATATATATATATATATATTTATTAAATTTAAAGACTTTTTATGAAAGGTTATTTAATAAATATAACAGATTACATCTTATCTATGACAATGCTATTATTATTGAGACAAACTCTAAGAGGCTCGCCCGAGAATGCGAAGTAACAGCCATTACATTGTATCTTAGAAAGTCTTGGTTTATTCCCGTGATACAATATTTCACGCAATTAATTAAAATATGTCAAACATTGGTTTTACTAAATTAATGCTGTGTGAGTGTGTGAATTCAAAATTGAATAAGTGTCACAAAGTTACTTCAAAAAGTTGCTTCGTAACTCATTAATTTCAATAATAAACTTGTTTGATTAGTAGTTATTTACATATTTAGAAACATGTCGTCAAGGAATTGCTTAGTAAGTTAATTGACAAATTTTACTTTGAATTTATATTATTATTTATTTGGGGTGATTTTACTAAAATATTCAAAACCTTTTAGCAGGTACACTACGTATGTCCTTATTTTTATGTTTGTAATAAATCATTTAAAAAATTTAATCTTTTGACTTTTTTAACAATCTATTTTGAATGTATTCCCCTTCTATTTTATAATAATAATTAAAAAAAAAATATATTTATTGGCAACCTGAGACTTAACGTAAAAATTGTACGTTCAAATTTTTGGGAGTTGCTTGCTTTGGTTTCGGTTGTATTTTTATTCATAGAATTCCCAAAATGAATCATTGAATATGAATATTAACTATTTTATTTTTTACATTCAATATGTACAAATAAGTTGATGGTTCAAATAAAAAAAACTGAATTATTTTTAGAGTGCATTTCATGATTATAGAATTGTGCTTCTATCAAAAAATCTATCGACATCAACGACAGTGATAAAATCACAAACCAACTGTTTGCCAGATATAAAAATTAACGATTCCATTTATTTTTATCTTCAGGGTTGTTGTGACAAAAATGACAAAAACCGACGCGCTCCGGGTATCAAATTATTAGGGGTGCTAGAGAGAGAACCAACTTTCTCAACATGATTAATTTATTCAAAAGAAAATTAATTTGATTTTATGAATACACAGATCCATTGCAAATCTTTCAATAGGTGGCTAGTCAATACAAAATTTGTGTATTACAAATTATTGCACTCTGTTATAGGTTATTTTATTTTAATTTGAAATGAATTGAATGTTTTTATAAACATAAAGAAAATTTCTAAAAAATAATTAAATATCTGTATATTTTTTTTATAAAAAAAATCGTTAAAATAAATAACTTCTTCAATTTAAAAACACAAAAGTTATCTCAGAACAACGAGCTGTATTTATTTATCCATAAAACATTTATTACAAAAAGAGCGTTTTGTATTCCACGAAATAGATAGACAAAGCAGCTTTCATATAAATAAATCTAAGAAAATAAAAAAGCCCCAACCGAGACGCGCAGAGTATTTGAATGCATTTAAACGTATTGAAATTTTCAAAGAAGACTGCCATTTGTATGTAAAAGATTTGTATTAAATTACTGGAACGAACCTGCTGGATAGACGTATTTCTCCCATTTCAAATGCAAATACACTAAAAACAAGTTTCAGCAATAGATTCTTTAGTATGCCTTTGCGTAGACGATTTTTACAATTCCCAATTGAATACGAGCATCTAAATCTTACGACAAAGCAGAGATAGTGTAAAAAGTTTTTGTTGAAAATTGTAAATGTTTTTAAATCGTAGTTTAGATAAAAACAGTGTAAAAAAAACTACAGGGGTTAGCTAGTTAGAAGTGTTGTTATAAATTTATCATGTATGTCCAATAAAACTAATATGATTATGTAATTAATAATATAATATTTGCCCTTGCAGCTGATAAGTCAACAAACGCTCCACAATTTCAAATCTCACCACAGACAATTTTATAAATTATTTTGTTAACCGATACATGAATTTGTTTTCAAAGGCACGGGCGCCTATGATGTTTATGTTCCCTCTCAGCCATCGGGTAAAACAACAAAAAATGAGACCGAGACCGAGAGCAAGACCGATTCACTTTTTGTTTTAAAATAATTTCTACTTTCAATGTAGAGCATATGAACCAGAAGTTTTTCTATGAGTTATTGTAACCAAGTTTTCTTTATCACTGCCTTTTAACAGAAAATCATGAATCAAAAATTACACCTACTGGGATTCAAACTTACAAGCACCGTGTCCAAAGCCAAAGAAAGTGACCACTCGACCACGGTCCCGACTATTTATCGTTTTCACCCTTACAAACTCCAAAATATACAGTTTGAAAGACTGAATATCAACAAGTTTTCGTAAAAAAATCTGTTGAGATTTTAGATTAGGATCCAGTATGCCAGTATATAATAAAAAAACGGCATTAATTATTATATGATAATATATTATAACATCTGTCATCAAATCTTAAAACCAATAACCATACCTAACGTGAAGCCTATAATATTTTAACCTAAGATAATTGTCTTGACGTTTTAATATATTTTTTGAAATAAGGCAAAGAGATTAATTGATCAAAGCCTTATGTGGCAAACTTAATGCATTTTCAAACATATATAATAAAATATGAACATCATTTTGAAAATACTTGATCTATTGCATACACGTAAAAAGATGATTCGACCACGTATCTTATTTGAGTTCGTATTCTTTTTAACGTTTGAAAGTTAATCATTCTTTTTTGCAATACCGCATATCACCATATAAATTTAACTTTTTCATCGCAGGTTGTCGTCGATCGAAATGTCATCGTTATTTGTCGACGAACATTTTTCAATAATCCCTTTGTCATCGTGTTATTGTTTTCATATATTTTCACGTCCATAGCATTCTAGGAAAATATTTCAAGCAAGAGTTGGCAAGAAAAACAAATACAAGTATAATTTATTGCTTTGATAGATACGCCTCAAATGAATACAATTATTTTCATTTTTAGCGTTTCATACTTTGTAAAAAAAGTTGTTACAATAGCAATATTAAATAAGTTATTTAAACTGAAGACAACGCATATCAGTAATATAAAAAAATCATTATTAACCGAGCTTTTATTTTGTTTTTGAATGCGATATTATCATCAATTAGGATTTTTTTTCTTTTTTTATTCCCGTGCTTTTTTTTTGAAATATAAAATTTAAAACTTTCTTACATACATTAAAGAGCTATGTGCTTAGACATAATTAAATGTTTTCTTTGAAGCTTCAATTGTTTTTAACATGTCACAATGTAAAGAGAATAAAATGTACTCAATGTATTTTTGAAAATTATTATAAAATGAGGATCACATATAAATCAATTGTTTTATTTTAGTAAGGGGTTAAGCAGAGGACGATTAAAATGTCTTATAGCATTGTTTGAAATGCAATATTGTAGATTTATCGATAAAAATAAATAGCAAGACGAAACATTTTCAAAGATAACTTTGTATATCGACACATTTGGGTTAGCTCTTAGCCGTTTATATCGACTTTGGAAAGGAAAAAGGACGTAACCCGCAGTTTTTTCAAAACAACTATTTTCAAGAATCATAGTTTTTACAACTTGATACACATTCTATCATAAAGATGTATGCTGAAAATGCTATGTATGTTTGAAAAAAGAAAGGCCAGTGAAAATTGCGATTAGGAAAAAGAACTTGTAAGAGTTTATTTTTGAAAACATTATTTAGTTAATATTATAAAAAGTCCATTTAAAACCAAATTTATTAGTATCCGAGCCTTTTAAGGTCGTGTATATTTCATAATTTACCTTGAAAATTTGGCAAAACGTTTTTTTGTGCCTCCTTTAAAATTTGCTGTGTGTGGGTTACGTCCTTTTTCCTTTACATAGTCGATATGATTATTACATACGACGGGTCCGTTTTATTAAAATTTTTATAAAGCTATATTCGGTCCCTATATATATTTTTTTACAAAGGCAAAAACAATATATTATTTTGTAAGGCATGGTAAATAAATTCACGAAGAACTTGAGCACAGGTGCACAGAACTGCCGCCAAAATTTGAATACTCAATTCGCTGTTTTGTGTGAGGGATGGAAAAAACGTCCTAAAAAAATAAAGCCAACCTTTTTCTTCGTTTCGACACGCATTTGTGAGCTTGGGTCACATTATTTTAACAAATGTCATGCCTAAGTACGTAGGCGGGTACACGAATGGTTTATTTTGTTAATGTTGATGTCACCTTTCTTTTGATGGCGAAAATTACTTACATGAATTATTCAAACAAAATTATTCTAACGAAATAATTTTCTCTCTCATTGTTCGTTTATGGATTAACTTGGTTAAGTGTTATCTACGGCTATTGTTATTTTATAATAATAGTATTTTATAAGCTATTCAAAATATTACATTCTCTCTCTGTCTCTTTTCCTAATTAACAATCAAGCAAATTTATCCATTGTAATTGTTATCTATCAGTGACAAAGAATTACTTATACAGACTTGACATCACTTAAATTTTGTTTTATGTAGGTACAAGTTATACTGTAATACTTTCAAAAAAATAAAATGTTACTCGAAAGGTCAGCTTATCGCATTACGAAATGAATTAGATTCTTCTAGAATTATCAAATAACATTGTGCGAGCTCTAAGTTTTGTCGATGGCGTGGTGAAGATATACCTACTAAACATTACAGATTTTGCTTTAAGAAGAGATCAACATAAAATATATATTCATATAGGAAAAACATATATTTGTAAATAAAGTGAGTTGTATATTTTTGAGCCGTTTTGACAAAACTCTTTCGATATTTTTAATTAATTTTAAGGTTTCGTTCGGAACGTCATCAATAATAATTAAATAGCCTATGAGGCAACGATATATAATACATTTCTTATGTTTATATAAAATGTTAAAAAATGAAACGGGGTTGCAAAGACTTAACGTGATTAGCACGTGGATGTGGGAATTTACTGAAGTATATCTGTAATAATCTGGCTTCGCTGATAAAAATTAAGACAAAGATTTGATCAATTAGAAAATAAATTGTGTAAGTATTGTAAATAGAAAAATATTCATTGGTGGTTGGTTCTTACCTCCCAAACAAGCCTGAAATCGTGATGCTGGACTCGGAGAAGCTCACAAGCAGATTTAGTGATCACTGTGGCTGTCCGGGGGAGGCCACCCGCCGGTTCTCCAAATGTTGCACCCACTCCTAACGTCAAGGGGGTTGCACCGCCACCACCACTCTAAAATCAAAGAAAAATAACTCTATCAGCCAATTATTTAATCAATAGTACAGAAGACGGTCATAACACGTAAAAAATACCTGTCGCTTAAACGATAAGGTTATATTTTAAAGAAAAAATTGGAATGGGTTCATTAGTAAACGCAGTTAATTATATATTATTACAAAATGACGATAATGATATAACCATTCGTCAAAATATTTCGATTTCTCATATTTTCGACAGTATAATGGAAAAGTATGTCGCAATTAGATTTGTTAGAAAATTATGAACTTACAGGTGTCCCAATAATTTTGCTTATAATGTAGTAACATATTGTACGTTACTTTCTCTGCCTTTAAGGTTTAATGAGTAAAATCAAAAATAAATTTTAAAAGAGAAAACGTATTCTTTACTTTTACAAAATAGATTTTTTAAAATGAAGTTGGGTGCAATATTTAAAAATAGTTGAAATCAACTACACCTTTGTACTTTAATATCACTTATTTTAGAGATGAGCTTGAAATAGATGGAACTGTTGGAAATATTTACAAGAAACTTTTTAGATCGCAGACAACAAGTTAATGAAAACCAGCCAGAGTTCGAATAACTTTGCGCGACAAACCGATTGCGAGCTTCATTCCAAGAAAATTGTATATATACTCTGTCTCAATAAAGATATTCATGACTGTAGTTTTACTACATTTTACTTTGTAACGGCTGTCAAATTTTTAAACCTTAGACTCTGTAGAGCACGGATCTTCAACCGAGGGCCACATCACATCATGTTCCAAGGGGGCTACAGAGAAAAAAATAATTTTAAGGTACCCAAAGTACAGTTTTGGGGGGTCACGGGAAAATTCATAAACTTCTAGGTTTTTCAAATCGGATAGTGACAACATATTTTTAAATTCCAGGAAGAGCTAAAAAAAGGTCTGACGTCTTTTCATTTTTGTAATTCCTGGGTAATGTTTTAAAATCTAACAGTGAGCAAAATGTTCAAACAATTGAAAATTATTTTGGAATCATTCAATCCCCGAGTCTCGAAAAACTTATTTGTATTACGGGCAATGGCACTTTTCGAGCCCCCCCATGGCACGGAAAAATATGAAACTCAAAAGAGGCCAGGGGCCCAAAAAGGTTAGGAAACCATGCGCTAAATTATCTTAATAATATATAATATAAATTCAGGTATTCTAAAAAACACAAGAATCTATTAGCTCTGTAAAATTATCATTAACACACTCTTGTAATAAGATAAAAATATCTATGTATTTATTTCTGATGATGACGTGAAACCTAAAAAAGATAGCATTTGCAGTCTACACAATATATATTCTATAAAACTTATAGAACTTAATACTTTGATTTATTTAGCTTTATTAAACCTTTTTGAGTTTTATTAAATAAAAAGGTAATTCAACTACACCCAGCTCTCTTTTTACTCGATTTTAATTTTACGCGATTTTTTTAGGACGGTACCGTTTCTATTTATTACGCGATTTACTCATTGTTTCGAGATTTTTTCCTTCCATTTTTTGTTTACAGAGGAAACGGTAAACTTTCGCAAAATCTCGGATTTATGTCTTTGTTCTGAATCTATTGAGATCGTAACATAGCAGTAAATTTTATGCAAAACATGTTTGAATATGTTTTAAATCTACAAAATAAATGGACTCTAGAAGCCCGTCCATTATTGTAAAGAGAAATAGTTAACCGTCAGATAATCAAAACAAATCCAATGTAATAATAATCAACAAAAATCTAGAAAATTCAAGCCAGACCAAAATTCAATACTTTCGTTCAAAAATACGCGAGCGACATATTAAAAGTTTATAAAATTATGCATGTACACATATATATCTGTTTCTCATTGTATTTATGTATGAAATGAAGAAATTAATGTTTAAAATGTAAAAAAAAACAAACAAAGAGCAAACTTTTAGTTTTTCATATATTGTTGGTACTTTTTTACGCGATATTTTGATTGTTGGAACTAATTTATCAAATTTTAAGTATTTTTACGCGATAGTTCGTGATCCAATGTATCGCATAAAAAAGGATTGGGTGTTATATAGTAGTGTATAATATAATATCTAGTATTGTTGAAAATAGTTATTTCTTTTTGTTGGTTGAATATTGTGTGAAAGTTATTTCGATGTAAGTTTTCATACTAATTTCAGTAAGCTTGCTACCAAATTTTAGAATAACCTACTGTCTTTAAATACATATAATGTTTTAAACGCTATATACGTAGCAAGTTGTTCAAAAGCTTTTAGCGTATTAGATAAATAAAACGAACGTCCTTTAGAAAGACCGTTGTGAGGTAATTGCCAAAAGTGAAACAGCTGTCTCGACTGTTCTTGGCTGCACAAGTCAAGATAGGAGGACTATGTACGCCGTTTTCATTCGTAGCCTTCGTCTCTACGTTACACGAAACAGCGATACAATTTCGACCGTAAAGTTCAATTCTAGATAAACTAAAATAAATCTGTTCAAGAAACATTAGAAGAATGGCCACCCAATCGCTTATTGAAAATAAATCTACTGTTTCGTATAAACTTGCGTCATCTATAAATTATATTTTTTATAGAGCACATTACTTTTATTTTGTTAGGAGTAAATTTTTGATGTCAGTTTCATTGTTGTATTAAAAATATCACGTGATATAAATGCAATAAATGTCCGATAAAAATGCTTGTTTTTTTTATATAATATCGACTGTGGAATGGAAAAAGGACGTAACCCACAGTTTTTCAAAACAGCTTTTTTACACACGTTTTGATACACGTTCTATCAAAAAGACGTAAGCTGCAAATGCCTAGTTAGTATCAGTAAAATAGACTTAAAAAAAGGTTATCATTAAACAATTTATTCAATTATTATTACATTTTGTCAATTGAACACCAATTTACAAGTCTTTGTGCACTTTAAGTTTGTGTATATTACATAAATTGCCTATGACCCAAAATCATCAAAACAGATTTTTTGCGCCTTCTGTAAAATTTGGTATGTGTGGGTTACGTCCTTTTTTCTTTTCACACTCGATATATTTAATGAAATTATAGTAAGTATTCAGATATAATTATTAAAAGGATGCAATAATACATACATATTTTAATTTATAAAATAGAGATAACGACTAAAAAAAAATAGTATTCAAAATAGCAAAAAAGGCTGTCATAACTTTGATGTAAAGCTTAAAAGTCACGAATGTTATGGTTAAAAGTGTATATTAATATTATCATAACATATTGGATTCTAACATTTTTTTCTCTTTTTGACAAAAAAAGTGTTCTATTATGAATCTGTGGGCATCCCCATGAGCTTATCCTTTTCGCCAGCAATGACTTTAAACTCAATGATACATTTATTTCTTATATAAACACGAAAAATTCATTTACTTAGCGTCAGTTCAAGTTCATCCGTGCACTTGAACGCCTGAAGATCCCGAAAGGTGAAACCCGGGTCGTTAGTGACAAAACCTGTGAGAATGTACATAGTTTGAACGATTCAACTTTTATAAGTTTATATTCAATAAAAGACATTATTTCATATAAATATTTACTATAAAGCTGTTGACAGCAGAAAAATCCTCTAGTGGTCGCACATGAGAACCACTATCAGAGATTTTACATTGTACAAAAATGCCTAATTACTCATTTTTGTCGGAATTTTGAGACATAAATAACAACAATAAAATATTCTCAATAACCTATACAATGACAAAAAGAGACAATAAAAAAAAGCTTTGAAATAATAAGTTTATATTAAGTTAATCATCTAAACATTTTATAGTATCAAAAAAATGGTTTTTAGTATAACTATAAGATAGATTTAATATAAAAGAATAAATTTAACAAAATTTAATAAATTTATTCTAGCCAACGAAGATAAAAGCTTATTCTGATAAGGTTATAGAGTTTTTTTAAGGACAGTAATTTCTTTAAATCAATCTCTCGGGATTGAAAGTTTTCGCTTCGGGAAAACTAAGAGGAAAGGTACCAAGTCCAATTTATATTTGAGGTTTCAATCTGAACGACCTTCTTCTCTGACATCACCCTTTACAAGAGGCACATTATTCAAACTAAGCTTACTGGTTCAAGATAGTTTAACTCGTAAGTAAATTAACTAAGGATAATAGTAAGTAACACATATTACCATTTGTATGTACCATTTACACGACCGTTATAAATTACAAAACAGAGTGATGATGATTTTACTAATTATTTCATGTTTAAAATATGTGTGTTGATTGAATGTTTACTTGTTTTAGTAAATTCTTTACCTTTAATGAACCTTTTAACAGTAATAAATAAATGTAAATAAAGTTTTCTATTATTGACTGGTGTATTAAGTTACACCCAGAAAAAAGTGCTGCAATAATCTTCAGTTGCAGACCAAACCGACACACTGACAACAAAATAACACAACATTTACATCCCGTGGACCTCCTTGGATAAATACCTTGGACTCATATTAGATCCGCGATTAAACTTTAGCAGACACATAGCTGCTAAAAAAACATCAGGTGTCGCAAATCACAGGTAGATTATACCCGATGATAGGCCATAAGATAAAACTTGCTGTTAAAAGCAAATGTCTGCTTTGTACAACGATAATCAGACCGATCATGACCTACGCATGCCTACTATTGGCACACCCAGGCATAAATCACTTTAAAACTTTCCAGACAATACAAAACAAGATATAACGCACGATCATGGACTCTCCCTGGTACGTGCGTAACACGACACTACACACCTCGACATCGATTTCAGGGTTTGAAATGTTAGGGTATTACCACCAACGGCACCAACCATAAAGATGCGTCCATACTTGCTCAAATTCAGCTGGAAGCACACTAAAAACGCGACATTTAACATTACCAATTTACGCTTTTAATGTTTTTCCAGACGATTTTTTGCAAATACGGGACAGTTTTAACAGTGTCTTACCAATATAATATTAATACAGGCTTACATAAGCTTATTAATTTTAAACTTTTTATAATTTACAACTAAGACGCTTTCATATAATACAATAAAACTATCAATTACTCTGAATGTAGTCTCATATTTTCACATTAAAGAATATTCTAATAATTAATTTTAATTACAAAGGGCTGGTTGTTTGTGTCAAAAAGCTGACACATTCCCTAAATTTGATAAAATAATTAAACTGACGTAACATTGTATAAAGCGCATTAAAAAAATATTGAAAATAGTGGCGCAGTTCATATTATGTTGATTTCAAAAATACGTCAAACGATAAATGAACTATTTAATTATTTGAGCGAACATTTGATTTGGGAATGCATCCATAAAGTGTCCACATCAAGTTATATGAAAGAAAAAAACAAACTTTGTTAACAAGAACAGTCTTTGAATTGTACCGTCTTTATACGGTTTGGGTTCATTAGCAATTTACTTGACCAATTGTGCAAAAGCACGAAACCTTCTGCAAATTCACTCGTTTACACTTTTACGTCAAAGCAAGAGACTACAGTTTAACTGAACCGATCCCGTTACTAATAAAGAGGTTTTTAAGAAAGCCAATAAGCCAGAATAATATTATGAAGATCATAAAACATAGAAATACTGCATAGTTCAGTTCAGGGCGACAGAAGGAAAGAATGAAAAATAAAATGAATTACCTCCTCAAAACTCGATGCCTAATGTGTAAGTGATATATTTCAACTTACTCTTGTTAGAGAAATAAACTGATCTTTAAGTAAAGCAATAAGAGTGAAAGTTAATGATTAATTTACGCTTGGTTATACAAAAACTATACATTTTATCTCAAATTTCCGCACTACCGGTGGTTTTAAAGTTTGTTGATATTTCTAGCATCATATCCAACCAAACGACACATTTATTGTATTCAAAATCATCCTGTAGGCTGAAACAAACAATTTAATATTGGTAACCAAGTAACGACTTTAAATTGCTGTTGTTTAAATATTCTATTCAACACAGACTGACTACTGAGTCTTTATTAGACTAACTCTGTAATGTCTGATGATAAACCACGCGTATAATTCAACTCTGGAGGTAAACGTACCGTAGTGCTGAAACGTGGATAGATAGTTACTGTAACATATTTTCAGCGCAGCGAGGTCAGTCTAAATTAATGTTAGGTGAATGTGAAACGTAATTAAACTTTAGAATATGGAATCCAGACTAAGTCTAGATTGCTTTTACCGTATGCCGATAGAATCAGTTGATTTATGTCCACGCTTCTAGATTTACTAGCCAAAAGCAAATCATATAATACGAAGTTGTTATTAGAAAAAAAACCAATTCATTAAACGTTTTATTTTATTAAAATATGAAGAGGCATTGATAGTTTTTGACAGAAAAATACATATAATTTCTGTTGACTCCAAATATAATAATTTAAAAATGATTAATTTTAGCTAATTTTAATGTATCCATTTATACTCGAATTCGTGGGTGTTTGTGATGTCTAAACGTTCCCTTCTACCATTTCTGATCATTTAATAACTGTGTGTAGTAACCACTAGTCCTGTTCTGGTTTATCATTCTATCCCTACTACCCTTTTTTGAAAAAGAAAGGTTGAGTGACTGAGTAACAAATAATTCTGTTTAGATACTACCATTAGGAAACGATACGCTTTACATTGGGAGCAGACATGGATAAAATTTTCTTTTAGCTGAAATGTAGTATTTTTCCATAAATTGATTTTGCTTGTGTTGACTAACGATCGATCATTGATTGTTTAACAATCGCTCGTCCTTCGCTTTCAGTAAAGATATGTATAGAAAGGTAAAAGATAAGTACAATACACATCTCATCGTTCTCTTTATACTACGTTTTATGATAGTTAAGAGGCAAATGCCTTTTCCTCACTTACTTTTGATACAGATCTATCAATACAATAGAAAATAAATTTGCAGAAATAAGTAGAACAACAGCTTATTAAAGTAACAACTTGACGTTCAGACCTGAATTTCATACCTTGATATTAAAAATGTTTTATTTATTGCACAAATTAAGTTTTTAGTATTAAAGATTAGGATCAGTAGTTTTAAAAATGCTGTTTAATACTCAATTAGTAGAATTTACAAAAGCTTTACCTATATGTACAGTTTATTTTTATAATAAACATGACCAACAATAAAAGATTTTTTGCAATAGAAAACATGTCTTCTTTTACGTTTTTTCTGGGATCCTTATTTTTTTCTTCGGATAGAATGTGTTTTTTATGAACATACATTATACATTTACACGTCAAATGTATTCCTCACGTAGAATCATAAACAATGTTCTACAATATTACGGTTTTCAGTGAACAAGTTCTAGGATCGTAGCCAATTTTTTCATGCCTTAATAATTCATAATAAAACTTTCATCTCTGGTATAACTCTCAATTTTCATAGAAATACCCAACCGGGAGTGAATATATTTTGCAGCTCTAGGGTAACAGGATAACATGGAACATATTTCAACCTAGACAGGTTTGAAGAATTGTATATGCCATCGGCCATACATCAAGAGTTAGCTTACATTGCAAACAACTAGAAATAAAATATGCCAAACACACAAAACCGATAAGATTTCGATTTCTCTTTAATTTATTACTATTGAACAACCAACTTTACATAAAAAAAAAACAAGTGAAAGCTTTGAACGAACACACAAATGTTTTCCAATTTGAAGGCATCAAGAAAAATAGCATTTGTAACAAAAACTGTAAAAACCGAATTGTAATTTCAAGCTAGTAATGAAATATAAAACATTTTTTTAGAAGATTCACATTTCTGATTTATTATTATAGCTTGTTAATTGATGAAAATATAAATCTACAGAGTTGTTAATAAAAAAATAAGTAATACGTCACGAGGGTGATGATCGAAACCAGTCTTAAAGAAATAAATGTGGAATTATGGCAAAAAATGTAACTTCTTTTAGTGAGTCTACTGTCAATACTTGGTGGAAAGGCATTATATATTTTTTTAAATTTATTTGTAAAAAAATACTTTTATTTAATATAAGAGCAGTTATAGTCAAAATAGAGTTTTTATTTTTTTAATAGCAACACATCGTTTTATTTTTTAATGTAATGTCTTTCCATCAAGAGATAATAGAGAACACCTTAAAAGTGCTTAAAGATAATATTGCTTTTGAAAATTATCATTGATCTGGTACTTTTCTGCCATAAGAAAAATTTGGGTCATATTTATTAATAACATATTTTTCACCAATACAAATGCGTGGTAATGCTTAAAACAATATTGATTTTTGTAATATAAACGGGACTAGACGATTTGTGGGTAAACAATTTGTGCTTCGTGTATTTGATGCCTATCGACCGACTGTAAATTGGTCGGTTGATTGAATGCCTGTACCAAAAATAATTTATTTCCGATAGTATCAGCAAAGACAACAAATCCGAGAGACCAAACATTTTATATAAATAATGAAACAAACTCAACATACTGAATAGTTTTATATCAAATATTGCCGTATAAATATATTATGTTAATCGTGGATTCAATCAATTCCTAGTCGAAAGATATATTTTAATTTGATTCATAATCGGCTAAGATTGTTTCTAACATTTTATTCAGTATGTTTTTTCATAAAAAAATATCATCAGAATAGGAGGGTAAGCGAATTTTTTTGTTTTTTTTTTGCTGCAAGAACAGCTTCGTTACCATTTTTAATACGACATTATTTTACCACAAATTGTGTAGGTATATTTAACTGCTATATTTTCGATAAAATGTATCCATTAACTTTACGAAAGAATTTTTAATATAAAATCAACTTGATAACTATGTTACCCGTGTCGTGTAATTTAACATATTATTTCTATTATCGACTTTATTAATTTCCAAGAACTCTTTTATTATTAACTAATAAATTAAATAAAAAAAAATCTCGCTCACCATTGTTAAATTTATTTCCATTTGGATTTGCCGTACCTAAAATGAGTTATTAATTTGTTTATTTTTATTATTGACTAGTCGGTTCTCAGCAAGCGTTGAAATGCCACTCAAAGAAAGAAAGTGTTTGTGTTTTAATTGTGTTTATTGAAGTGCATGTTTTCTTTTTCTGCCTGTTTGACGTTTGCTGCCGATTTTATATGGCACAACACACGCGCCACCTACTGTAAGTTAATTGTACAATAATCTTCGCGCAAGTGCAAGCATACGTTTTCAAAATGAACTGTATGGCAGACGTACAAACATTGGTTTTTATATCGACTGTGGAAAGGAAAAAGGACGTAACCCACACATGATTTTGTGAGATATGCAAATTATGAATTATACACAACCTTGAAGTACACGGATACTTCTAAGCTGGTGTTTAATTGACATAATCTAATATTACTTAAAGAAATTGTCTCGGAAAAACCTTTATTTCAATGTTTTTTCTTGGTTTTATTTTTTTACAAGGTCATCTTTTTCAAACCTAAAAGCTAAATTTAGATACTGATTCGGCACTTTCAGCTTCCATCCTTTTGATAGAATGTGTGTTAAGTTGTATACATTGTGATTATCGAAAAAAAGCTGTTTTGGAAAATTGAGGGTTACGTCCTTTTTCCTTTCCACAGTCGATATATAAGAAATACTGTAAGTCAATTTTACAAACAATTGTGGAAGCAAAAAGTTTGTCAAAGTTTTATTGTAAAAACAAGCAAATGGTTCTATTGCTCGAATATTTTTTTAAATATATTTTACTACTCATCACTTCATCCGCTTATAAGTTAATTAAGGCATCCAGTTTCAAACACGGCCAATAAACTTTATTTTTCAGAAAAGGTAGACATTTGTATGAATGTTTAGCTTTTATCGGAATTTTATGTCAGTTTAATTTAATCACTACGAAAAATCCAAGCACTGTTATCTCTTATTATCAGCTTTTCATTATTAAATGAAAACTTGAATAGTTTTAAGTAAACAACATTTTATTTCAAATATTTCAACTCCTTTTTCTTAACCTTGCCTTGCAATAAAAAAATGATAAATTCCACAAACTCGTATGGCAACTAACATCAACTCGGTGCGGTGTCAGATGATTTTTCGACAATAATTCATATTTTTTTACGCTCGTTGTTATTCAGCCGACGAAACTTTTTTTGTTTTCATCAAAACACAAAAGGGACTGCTCATGCATAGGCTATAAAAAGCTTTTCGCGTATGATTTTGTTACAGCCATTGGAGACTTAATACGTGACAACCATTACAACAAAATACCCCTTTTCAAAAAGATTTATTATTCTTAGCAAAAATATCTGCTTATTTGTCTATGAAATAAATACATGTATGAAATAATGAACAACTGAAGTAATATAATATTATTATAATGATGTACGCTGTAGGCAAGTCAGTTTGTACATTTTTTCCACGGAGTCGTTAAACCTTATCCAAAAGTATACCACTCTAACAACTATTCCGTCTTTTTGCCGCAATGTTTCCAACTAAACAAATACATACGTTCAAACATAACAAGTTTTGGAGCAGTTAAAGTTCTTTATCTCTTAGTAGTTCAACTTCATTCTTCGTCTTGTAAACGTTGAAAGCAGTAATTACGACTGTATGTCAATATCTTTTGTATGTCTTTTAAATTAAGTTCAGCAGTGTTTTAAAGAACAATGTTAAGTAAAATAGATTAACACATATTTGAAGAAATCTCTAAATGATTTGTTCAAAACAGCTAATTATCGTATTAATAAATCAAAATAACATTCAAATTATCTTATTTGAACAGGAATTTTTTCAAACCTTACTACTAGAGCATTCCAATCCCGGACCCTATTTGAGATCTCAAGATTTTGGGATTAACAATTTTTCCAATCCCAGGATCCCGGGATTGAACATTGGACATAAAACCGTGCATAAATTGGGATTCGGGATTGAGAATTTTAATTCGGCGATTTTGAATTTACAGATTTCCTAAAACGAAGCGATGTAAATTTGTGTTTTTTTAGCTCTTCCAAGAATTTCTAATTCAAAACCCCAAAATAAAACAAAAATTTGGCATTTTTTTTTCTTTTAGCCCTCGCTCACCTTTCTATAATTTCTTCAATCGTAAAATTCCGGGATTAGTACAGTTACAACCCCGGGATTCGAGGCCCTACTTAATACCTATAAACGCATTTTGGATATTAAAAAATCTTATCTTTAAATAGTACTAATACGGTTGTTATGAAGTGTTTGCACATATCGATGGCTTAGAGCTATGATATTGTATCTCCATAAATCATACTATAGAGAAAACTGAATTGAAAGTTTGCGAATAAAGATTTAAATATATATTGGTAATATAGATGGAGACTGTTTTTGATACATTTCAGTATTTAACTATAATTGGGTATACAATATTTAGACTCTAAGTCATTGAAAATACTTGTGTTATATATAGATAAATGAGTATTCCAAATAGGCTCGGCGCGCCACATTAAATTGTGAAGCGCCAATCGATCGTTGGAAATTGTCATAGAAAAGTACTTGCACAAGCCACCAGCCCCTGTGGCGCTCTCATCGCAATTTTCTAGTTAACGGTTCATTTGCTGCACTGATTGGTTTCGTCGGCACATATTATTCTTTTTTCAAAAATTCGACCGAACTTCTTTCACGACCGTTAAATAAATTACGGACATCGAAGCCATTACGAAACTAGTCTCGTGATAAAAAAAATGCTATAAAATGCGATACATTTCATCTCTAAGTGCTAAAGTTTATCTTATTACTTCAAATCGATGGCCTAATACGGTAAGAGGGCTTGAAAGCAATGTTTACTTTGATAAAAATTAACTGTTAAATATGACAATGATTTGTTACTAAAAAAATGATATTATGATTACACACTATTTATCATGACACAAACAGTTGATACATTAGAATATCAGCAGAAATATTAGTAAGAATTTATTATTTAATTTAGGCAGAGCTGATTTAAATTTCGAGATTTTTAAATTCTTTTTGGCAAAAACGATTTTGCGAGCGATTAGTTAACCGCTAGTCTTGTTCTAGCCTTATCCTTCTTTCCCTACTACTCACTTTAAAATAAGTGAGGTTGAGCGACTGAGTAACAAACAGTTCTCGTAGAAAAACCTCTGTTAAAACTCCATTAGGAGGCCATATGCTCCACATTGGGAGCGGATATGGATACAATAATAATAATAATTCCAAAAGTCCACGTTTGATAAGAATACGGTAACATCTAATATTCGTAAAGATATCAAGATATCAGGTTTCGTCGTCTGATCACTGAATTATGTTCAATAATGGGTGTTAACTTTGTAAAAATAGTAACAAAAATACTACTACGGCCCGATGCGTATTGAAAAGATATAAAACGGGTTATCTTTAAAGTGTTGGTTTTAAGATGATAACTTAAAATAACGAGTTTTAAAAAAATATATTTTACTTGCCGCACACTGTTTATTTTGAAATCTTCATTCGGAAGCCAAAAAGATTGTCTATCTATAACTGCACAAGTTTATTAGTTTACATATTTAATTAAATGTTAGTACTCTGTTACTGTAGATGTCTACAATAATACAATAATTGTTTTAGAAGTTTAACATTAACACAGCCGATGATGTGTCAATTATATTATTATCAAGCGGCAAATCATAATTTCAATTAGACGACGTGTCTGGCCTTGAATATAAATTAATTTAACATGTGGCATTGTTTTATCAAGTAAAAAAACAAGACAACGGTAATTAAACAAACAAGGTCACTCGTCCCACAAAAGAAAATGTAACAAACAACAAAAAAAATCGAGGAAAACTCTCGTCACAATCTGATCCACTTAAAACTTGTTGAAAATATCTGCAACGAACAAGGTATTTTCAATTCGACACACCAGTTCAAGATGGGAACAAGTCCAAAAGATGACTTTGAGTTATTAACATCATTGAACTTATCGTGCAAAGATCTACATTTTTTCGTAAAGCAACTTCTCTTATTTTATATTGTAGTCGAGATATCTATTACAAACTTTTTCTCACACGCTCATTTGAAACATAAAACGTGAATATCTCAAAATCACTTATTTTGACTTATTCTTGTCTTGGTCTGGTGTATCGAATTTTACGTCTGTCAGCTATATAATATAATCAAAATGAACATATTTTACTTAACACACTCGATGCGGACTTTGATGACCTATGCAGTATAGCATGCTGATTTTACAATATTATTCTTATTCGCGAATTTTTGGAATGCGTACCATTGTAGTGTCTAGACATTTTAAGTAAACTTAGGCACCTGCATAAAGAAGTATTTACACTTGATATGTTTCGAGGATTTTTGTAAATAAATTAATTGCATGTTCACTTCACGCAACAATGAAATAATAATAAGTAAAATAATAAGCGATAGGCGCCCATGCTTTAATAATTCCACCGACACGCTAGGCGTGTCGTTAGCACCCAACGAGTTTCACTTCGACTTATTACAAAAAAATATGAGCTGAAAACAAAGTTGTTTTGAAAACCATTTTCACAGATTATAAAAACATATAATAATGTTTATAATTCTTAAGCTTATCATTTTTTACCATTTTTTTGCTAATAAGATAGGGAAAATGATTTTATTCAAAAATACATAATATTCAATCATCATTTTTTCAAGCCATATCAACTCACAATTTAGAATTTAGATTGAAAATAACGTGTTTTTTTTAAAGTGCCAGTAAGCACTTGTTTTTAAATAAGATAATTGTACAAGTATATCACTTGGAAAGGATTGATATTTCATTTAATTTCAAAGTAATGTCAATTGGACTTGTTTTTAGCACGTATTTTTAAAATGTTAAAATATATTTCGTTATATATCTGCTGATTGTCTGAAATGAAGATACGATAACTAGCTACGATACCAGTTTATTGGCTATATTATATTTAATATAAATAATTAATGAAACAATAGCACAGTTGACTAACCTTTGCCAGACGAACTCGCGACGGCATTTTTGAATAGTACTGATTGAAAGATTAAATGACAATCGTTTTTATATCGTTGCTGATGAAATAAATGTGTTTTTCTTCTTATAATACAATTCACTGCAGCTGATTAAATAATCAAACAATGTCACTCTTACTGGGAGACATTTATTGGTTATTACTATTTTTATATGGATGTTATTATTTACTAAGCCATGATGCAAATTGTAGTAACATAATATCAGTGAAAATCAATACGGTGAATCCTCGATATAACGAATAACACTACAAATTAGGAATTTGTATAAACATCGTATCAATGCAAAACCCTGCAAATTGTAAAAACCATCGCTTGTAAACAATGGTATGCGTACAATCAATCACATAAATACACAGCTGCAGAAGTTTTGACGTTTGTCCGCTGTGATGATTTGACGTGCACTAAGTTACACTTAGCCGTTTTCATTTGATTTTTTTACGAGCGTAAATAATATATCGTCATATGGACTTCTCTTGTAAAATAAAAAAATATTCCTTTAATGTTAAATAAAAATGTTTTACTCGGGAGTGTCGGTTTCGTATAAGCTACCTGAAAATACCTTAATTATTAAACACCATTTGGTCCATATGCATCTATTATATCGAGGTTGTACCGTACTTACATAAATTTCGTACCAATGGTCCCTAAGCTGAAACTCATATTTGTTATCAACCATAACGTTTACTGCGGAATACCAGAATGACAGTGAGAATTTCGTGATATTATCATTATATTAAAACAAAATGGCTGAGATATAAGCTAGGATGCTCTGTAAGCTATATGATCGTGTGAATTATATATGGGCTTAAATAATCAAGTACATAAACGACTACGCTTCTGTACTTCTCACTAGAATATTGTTTCCAAAACTTATCCTGCCGTAGATCATTACTTGGCGAATAAACGGAAATAAAATATTTATAGCTTGTTTTAATACACTGGGATACTCTTTTTATAATATACAGCAGGTATCTTTAAATGACTGATATGTGTTTAAATAAAATCAGACTGATCGAAATAATCAATATGGTTTTCATAATCACTTAAGATTACTGTATTGATTGACACGAAAAATGGTTTCTGAGTCCAGAAATTTTGTAGGATAATATTGAAAAAGAGCTGTTTTTACGCGTGTAAAATTATTCCAGTATTTTACTAAGCATTATTTCAGAATTCATGGAGCATAGTTTAAGTAAGCCTGCTCTACAAGTAATCACAATTCTTCAGCATGATTAAGTACTTATCTAAGTACTTAAATAGCTTCAACTCAACTATATGTATATGTTATGTCCAACGTAATTATACTCAAGAAACACGAGTCTCAAAGTAGATCTTCATCAGAGAGGTATAAGCATATTTGTTCAAATTATTAAGCAAAAACCAGTGTTGGATTGAAATTTAAATATGCTTTACATATTAATTAATTTTTCATTGTTTAGTTAATTTTTTAAAATTTGATTTTTATCCAAAGGCACAACTGTTATTATTCGGAATATAACCCTTACTTCTATCAGCTGTAATTCGATTCTGATAACAGTGCGCAGAGTTATAAACCAGCGTTTCTCAACCGGGGGCCATGTAGCCCCCTTGGGGGCCACAGCATGCTTCAAGGAGGCCACAGAAAAAATATCAGTTTTGGGGAGCCACAGCAAACTTTAGGGGGGCCACAGTCACTCAAAATATAATGAACTAAAATTTATATTAAAATCAAATATAATACAGTAGGACAATAATGCATTGCAGCAGAAATAATGAATTTATTATTTATACTTTTTCTATTATTTTCCAATGATATTTAGGGATACCATAATAACTGCATCTAAAAGTAAATGTCGACAATATTGTATTGAATTTTGTCCACGGACTTCTTTCATCACCCCATGATATTATGAAACTCGTGTGCGTTAAATATGTGTTAATTCACTAATGCTACTATCCATTTTATACAAAACACATAGACATGAAAGAAAAGCCATTTGAATAATTCAAAAAGCTTTAAGAAGTTTCCGCAGCAAAAAGATTGAATTCATTTCATAAAAACTCTTTTGATAACGTTATTTTATTTTATTTAGCATTGTTCACCCTGCAGTGAATGCAAACTAGTTTTAAGAAATTTATGGAAAAAAAATAACCCGAATAACGCTGCAGAATACGCCCCCGTAAGAATAATGTGAACCATAGCGGGTTGTGATGGGTACAACGTTGGGTACCCTAGGGATTTAAAAAAACCTATTTTAATAGACTATTTTGTAAACATATTTTTTTTAACAAAAAATTTAATTGTATTTTTTAAAAATGAACCTGCATTTTTTTTCACTTTTCCGAGCCCCGAGAATTTTATTACTAGGGGTAGGGGGGCCACGGAAAAATATGAGACTCAAAAGGGGGCCACGGGCTTAATGAGGTTGAGAAACTATGTTGTAAACTACTAATTTTTCTTAACTTTATCTTTTAAAATCGTCTTTTATTACATTATTATTTTTTTTAATTTTAAGTTGTTCACTGTAGAGACTTCAACTACTCGACATCTCAACTACTCGAGTAGCGAGAAAAAAAAACCGATTTAAATTTTGATAAAATATTTTTGAATGAGATTTTGTACAGTCATTTAATGGACACCCTGACAATTCAGTGATTTATAATTACATAATATTATAAAATAATAATAAATATAAAAGAAATTGAAAAAATTAAGCGAGCTAGCTATACAACATTATGCAAATAATCATATGGTATGATTATTTCAATAGTAAATTTTACAATATGTTTTACTGTATGTACTAAATAATGAATATCAATACAATACGTTTTATAAAAACTGGATGATTTGGTTTCTCAAACAATGCGAGTTATGAAATTGACATGGCATACATTCCAATAACTGGTATATAATTTCAATAAATTCTACGAATGAACAACTTTGCTTCAAATATAATATGTACAGAAAAGTCGTAAAAACAACCATTCAACTGGTACTTAATCAGGCTTTTATTACATTTCTATAAAAATTCAACGAAACGAAAACTCATAAAGCTTTATGCTAAATTGCCTATTTGACTACTCAAAAGCATGTTGATAAACGTGGAAATTTACGATTTTGGAAGCTTTTTTAACGTTCTGTATTACAGATTTCAGCTTTTAATGCCACGTTAAGTTTTTGAATAAATAAATTCCGAATTATAAACTTCGCAAAAGAGGTGGGCTTTAAATAAATAAGTATAATATTTCTGAGTGTACATTATATTATAAGTGTTTTTCCATGTTTGCTTGATCTAAATTTGCTTGATTAAGTTATTTTCAAAAGCTTTCACCAAAGTGGTTTCAATTGAGTCTACAATTAGTTTTACTTGGTTGCGTTTGTGTTTGTATGATATGTTTCAATCTCATCGTCTATCACTTAAAATGTGTTGGCTCTTAATTTGTTACAAAAAGATATATTGGATTTATTAAAATTATACATTATACATTTATTAAAACGATCAGTACTGATTTCAATTGAAAAAAATAAAACTGAACTGGGCCTGTCCAAACATTTAATAGAAAAGTTTGTACCTAATTAAGAAAATAAATGTACGCGGGTATTTCTTTCGGCTTATACGACGTATACAATTGAGAATTCCTAATTCAAACAAAATAATTCTGTTTTTTTAGAATAATGAATACGAATTGTTTGTTCTTCCAGTGGAAAGAGCCAGTCTGCTATTAGGAATGCCACTGAAGAGAGCTTTAACAACGTTTAACGGTATTGCTTTTGAGTTGGTCATATTCCATTTGCGTGAATGAGTTCAGATAAAAACTGTTTTTCCACTTATTAAAGTAGACTTTCATGGAAATTACTTGATAGTTTTCCTGTCATGTTTTTGCAGTGTTTTATTTTTTTTTCACTCTAAAATCAATAAACTAAATTTTTATAATGTATTTTTTTTAATTTATAAATATTTACAAAGTTTAAATAAATACTGAAAAAATATAGTATAGATTTGTTGTTAACAGTGTCTTAAAATAAACAGAATATTAACAGTAGCAATAACTTCAAGGGAATAAATACCCTTATCATAATATCATAAAGTGATATTTATTATTAGTGATTTAAACACTTAACTAAATGTTTTAAAATTAACGTAAAAAATAAATGAAATAATTCTGTACTACTTAAACTTTTGGAATACATCTGTTTTTCCTAAAACAAAAACTTGAAATATACCATGACCATCCTTAAAAGCTACCCCAAATGATTCACAAAAAAAAACAATTACGCATTTCACAACAATACAGGTGGCCCATGGCTGGCTCCCTTAATGGGATCTTAAGAGACAAACTAAAATAATATCAAATATTAAGAATGAAGAATGTGCAAATGTTGAGGATTACCTGCACGTTTTACTGTAGATGCTGTGGTAGTGATAGTATTTATTAACAAGACAAATAAGAAATTGAACTTTATTCACAAATATATCAATAAAATTATTTTTATTATATTTATTTAAGAACGATATAAATATATATATTTTTAATAATCTTGATGGAGATCGCTGAATTTATGGTTTTAAAAATAACCTTAGCTAAAATTGAGTTTTAAGCTTTGTTATTCACATTATTTTGATATCATCGTACAGTGCGTCTACTTCAGTGAACACTCTCTACATCTACGCCATAGTAATAATTATTTAAGGGCATGTGTTGGAACACTTGGTTGATCAAGGAGACCATCGAGGCAGAAATGAAGTTTAATGTTAAAACCGCAAAGCTTCATAAAGGAATAACGTCGAACAATTTAGAATTTACGTTATTATTACCCATTGGCATTTAAAGCACTCACTACGTGTATATATAATATTTTTACATAAATCTGTCTGCGCTAAGTTTAGGTAACCATAAAAAAATAAGATTTACATTATTATAAAAAGCCGAAGAAAAATAAAAATAGACACAAATCATCATCGGAAAAGTGGAAGATTTTTTTTTATTTTATTAAGTGTGTAAGAAGACTACTTGCCGAATAAAAAGAATTTCAAGAGATTACAATAACGGGCGAGGAAATAAAAAAAATATTTTCATATTTCATATCAAATGTCGTCATTAAAAAATAATAATAAATAAATGATTTGTCTAATATAAAATAACTAACATTTTAATAAAATATAATTTCATAACATTATTTAAAGGCTCATTGATTCTGAAACTTGTTAATATTAATACGATTTAAGGTATTTCAATTCATCACGAAAAATACGTGATGGTTTATATATATTCAAAATTTGATTTTGGTTGATTTACAGTTGAAATAAAAGTATTTTGGCATTTTCAATACTAGTATTGAAAAATCACCATGAACACGCAAATTCCGGTTACAGTATTACTGAAATTTCAATGCTGAAATAAATCCAAGGTTTTTAAACGTTCGTTGCAATCAAATTAAGATTTTGACTCGAAAAACATTTTACATTTTTGCATTTCCTTGGTGCAAGATTTTCATACTAGAGTTTATTACTAACCAAATTATATTTTATATGCAGTATCCACACTCAATGTGAGGAATGTAGACTCATTATAGAGCAACGGGTGTTTGAAAATATTTGATTTTAGATGCTACGGAAAAATAAGAAGATTTGTTTACAAAAGTAGTCGTAGTTTATTTTTACTCAATTTACAATATCAAATAGTGTGGTTGAAATAACATGAAAACATTACCAACATTCACATTTTGGTATAAATGATTCATAATATTTAATAAGATTGAAATATTGTTTGAAGGAGGTGTTAGGAAATTAGCCCGTAGATTTTACTCGTCTTCAAACAAGTGAATTAAAATTTTATTTATATTTCATTAAATTTGCATAAAATATTCTTGGTACAAAAATTACTAATTCCATTAACTTCACATTAATAATTTATTATATTTTGTATGTACGCATAATGATTTATTTAAAGACTTGTTTAGTACAACGGCTTATACCATATGTAATTCATATTACAGAACATTATAGATTTTTCGAAGGGTTCCGTATTTTGTTCGGTCTCTTTTATTTTATTGGATACCCAAATATTTTTATTTACTGAGTCAGTTTTTATTTTTTTAAATAGACAAATCCATAAATAATTTGAAAAGTAAATCTATAAAAACTGTCGGTCCTGGGATTCGAACCCGTGACTTCCGTGGTCTAAGCCAACAACGTTGTCACTCGACCACGCAGACGGAAAACATGACTTTTACTTATATTAATAATTATAAATATATTATATTACAGCATAAAATCTTACATCAAAACTCAAGATTTTCTGGCTTAAAAGAAGGATCCAGATCTTTAGTTAAACATTATATTTTATTATTTGAATTTGAATCGTTAAAATTATGTACATTCACACAGATTTTGTCACTAACGAACGGGGTTTCGCTTTTCGGCATCTTCAGGCGTTCAAGTGCACGGATGAACTTGAACTGACGCTTAGTAAATGAATGTTTCGTGTTTATATAATTCATCCGTGCACTTGAACACCTGAAGATGCCGAAAGGCGAAACCCGGGTCGTAAGTGACAACATTTGTGTGAATGTTCATAATTTGAACGATTTCAATTTAATATTGAAATTCCACCAAGCACCTTCAGTCGAAATCTTAAATTATATCTTATTATTTGCATTAAAAATGAAATATTATGTATACATAATTTTAATGGTTATATTTAATCTATATATTAATAGTCGATAAAATAATCACTCGCTTTTCACTTTTTACTTTTCACTTTTTACTTTTCACTTTTCACAAATGTGTGCGTACTGATGTCCTCGGGTCTTTTTCTTCTTTTACGAAATGTATTTGTTAGCGTATTTGAAAATTAGTTGAATAAAATATATATACTACGAAAAATGATTGTTAGCAAACTTGAACATTATTCCAAAAATTCAATAATTTGCAATTTAAAAACTGCAGGGCTGTCGATATATGCGCCGAGGTCGATTTATGGTACTATGAAAAATGATTGTTAGCAAACTTGAACATTATTCCAAAGATTTAATAATTTACTAAATTTCTGCTACTACGAAAAATGGTTGTTAGCAAACTTCAACATTATTCCAAAAATTAAATAATTTACGAAATTTCTGCTCCTACGAAAAATGGTTGTTAGCAAACTTGGACATTATTCCAAATATTAAATTATTTACGAAATTTCTGCTCCTACGAAAAATGGTTGTTAGCAAACTTAAACTTTATTCCAAAAATTCAATAATTTACGAAATTTCGGCTACTACGAAAAATGGTTGTTAGCAAACTTAAACTTTATTCCAAAAATTGAATATTTTACGAAATTTATGCTACTACGAAAAATGGTTGTTAGCAAACTTAAACTTTATTCCAAAAATTGAATATTTTACGAAATTTACGCTACTACGAAAAATGGTTGTTAGCAAACTTGAACATTATTCCAAAGATTTAATAATTTACTAAATTTCTGCTACTACGAAAAATGGTTGTTAGCAAACTTAAACATTATTCCAAATATTAAATAATTTACGAAATTTATGCTACTACGAAAAATGGTTGTTATCAAACTTAAACATTATTCTAAAAATTAAATATTTTACGAAATTTCTGCTACTACGAGAAATGGTTGTTAGCAAACTTGAACATTATTCCAAATATTAAATAATTTACGAAATTTCTGCTCCTACGAAAAATGGTCGTTAGCAAACTTAAACTTTATTCCAAAAATTCAATAATTTACGAAATTTCGGCTACTACGAAAAATGGTTGTTAGCAAACTTAAACTTTATTCCAAAAATTGAATATTTTACGAAATTTATGCTACTACGAAAAATGGTTGATAGCAAACTTAAAAATTATTCCAAAAATTAAATATTTTACGAAATTTATGCTACTACGAAAAATGGTTGTTAGCAAACTTGAACATTATTCCAAATATTAAATAATTTACGAAATTTCTGCTCCTACGAAAAATGGTTGTTAGCAAACTTGAACATTATTCCAAAAATTCAATAATTTACGAAATTTCTGCTACTACGAAAAATGGTTGTTAGCAAACTTGAACTTTATTCCAAAAAATCAATAATTTACGAAATTTCGGCTACTACGAAAAATGGTTGTTAGCAAACTTTTTTTTTATTCCAAAAATTCAATAATTCACGAAATTTCTGCTACTACGAAAAATGGTTGTCAGCAAACTTGAACATTATTCTAAAAATTAAGTAATTTACGAAGTTTCTGCTACTACGAAAAATTGTTGTTAGCAAACTTAAACATTATTCCAAATATTAAATAATTTACGAAATTTCTGCTAACTATAAAAATAAAATAAAATAAAATAAAATAAAATAAAATAAAATAAACTAACATAAAATAAAATAAAATACCATAAAATAAAATAAAATAACATAAAATTAAATTAAATTAAATACTATGCAACAAAAATCTCACGTTGCTGGGCAACGGGCTTACAGCTAGTAATATATAAATACTTAAATCAAATTTTCAATGTGATAATGTAAGTTATCCAAGCGTTTAAACAATATACCATAATTGATTGCATCATTTTCAAAATATCTAGTATCACCGAAGGCATATGCTTTGATGTGCTTTAGTAATTGTTACCACCAAAACAAAGGTGCGGTGTATATTTATACGTCGTCGCCACAAATTCCAGATCGACAAGTAGCATTTCCATTGATGTTGAATTTCGCGTTGATTGCGTGTTTATAAAAGAAGCGAACAAAAATTTTGTTTGTGAACCAAATATAGATATATATTTCCGTTGCTGAGCACACTGAGAATAAAGCCCTAAGGAATAAAGAAGGAAAATAATCGTAAAGAGTATTTTATTGCAACAAACACGTGAAATTTACACTTTATATAAATCCAAGAAAACCAAAAAATGAAAACGTCAAAGTAAAAAAACACACTTTCAAACAGGTTGAATTCTTCTGATTATATCAGAATAATATCATATCGTCAGATAAAGGTGCAAAGATCGGAACCACACAAACATACCCTTTGCACTAAAACGTAAATTTTATATAAAGAATATGCATATGTGATTAAAAAAAATATTTATTTAAAGAAATCAGAGTTTTTTTTTACATGTCTTATGATAAAAAAATATTGAATAAAATAAACGTAAATAATATTATCTAAATATGTAAAGAAAAATAACCTTCGAATTGATCTTTATTCACTGTAAGGGTTGTTAGATTATTGAACTTTGTAACGTACATCATTATTTCAGCTCTTCAAATTCAACTATCAATTTGATGTAAACAAAGTATGTTTTTTATTGAACGCCAAATTCTCTTCGCAACAGATGTACCATCGTTTTACAGAAGATATATTTTACGACTGAGAACTGTTTAATGTCCCGGCAGAAAGGGTAGAATAAATTATGGCAAATGATTGTTTAAAAAGAATTTTATTTTTATAAAAAGTATAATGAAATGAAAAGTGGACATGTGTCATGGACTAAATGTTTGCAATGTTTTGGTCTTCATTATTTATTAAGACGTTTTGTCAATCCTAATTACTATTCTTTTAAAACCTTCAGACAAGCATTTTACATATTTAATTATATTTTCACATAATTATACAAAAAAGTGACTATGAGAACTAAAATAATTTTTAATTTCTCATTTATGACCGGATTTGTATTGTCAATCACGTTTTTATGTACAATCATCGAGTTTTATTTACTAGATTATTTCATTTTTATATCTCTTCTCCTTTATCTCTATTGCTAACTAAGCTGGTTTGCAATGCATTTTGCTTTCAATTATTTTCTATGTTAATAAAAGGTTTTGGTTTTTGATTAAGCCGACGATCTTTCTATTGTTTGACTTACCTTCTTTTGAAAAAGCACGGAATTTACCCTTTAAATACACTATTATGAAATTCTCTGCAAAGTAAAGCTCTTTGTCTACCATAATTAACTATAGCTGGTTACACGAACATGTCAGTATTGTTCGATTAAAATGTAGAAGGTGCACTAAAGTGACCGTAATGAGCAAAGTTTGAACAGCAAATTTAATGTCATCGTTGAAAGCTCTCTAAATACTTGCTTTAAATAAAACTACTAAAAATGTGTAATATGTATTCAAAATTAAAATATCACATCACCACAGTACTACCGTTAAAATTATTTTTTATATATTGTCGATAGTAAATGTTCTTTAACAGAACCGGTCAGTTGCTTGGCTTATTTTTTGTCAAGAACTTGTATGGAAGAACGATGTTCAAAAAAGTGTGCGTCCTATACTCTTTTCGATAGGCGATGAAAATTATCCTTAAAATTGTGATTAATCTAAATGTTCTACCATCAGGCAAAACAAAAGATTGTTAACTGAAAAGTATTGAAAACAAAATATTGATATTGAAATAGAGAAAATATAAATAAAGAAAACCGTTGTATCTCAAGCGTTTTCATATGCGCTTTCTTTGAAAAACCACTGTTGATAGATATATAAATCATCATCATTCCGGGTTGATTGATAGTTGGCATTTTTATTTTCAAATCCACGGCACGGTGTATTAAAATGCGGGTATAATATTTGAGGGTGCGATTTTGTTAACACTGATCGAGTCTTACGACAAGTTGGTTTCCCACCATCAACCGTTGGTATATGCAGCCAACGTTTAATGGCCGCTTTCCACAACGCTATCGACAGAAAAAAAAGAGTCTACTCCTAAAATTCATGGCCCAAGCAGAACTGCGAGGGACTGATTTGGAATCATGCACTAATGTGCTTAGTCTTACGACAATATCACTGATTGATAGCTTACAGCTGTTCAGCAGAAAAAAATACTGTATATGTAACTGATTTATTTCAAAATCACCTTTGCATATCTATTAATCTGTCGTTACTTAATTTAAATGTTAATAATAACTAATAATAGAATTTTCACCATATGTCTTCTTAGTGATTGATAATTCAGTATAAAAACGTATAAATCAAATCAAATCATCAAATATAAATAATGACTTAATTATTTAATCATCAATCTTTAAAAAGTTTATTTTTTAATGTCTTCTGTGCATTGATTTATAAATATTCATGGCCGTTTTTCAGTCGATGTTTTATTAAAAAAATCTGGACCAACACTTTTAATCAAGTTAACAGATTGTTGGATAAAACAAAAGTTAGTATGTTACAAACACAAGCAACATGTAATGTTTATACAAGTCAATTAAATTGAACCACGTTTACACAGTATCTCAGTAGAAACATTGCAATAATATCAAGTAATAATTGAACGAAATTAATTAAGCAGTTAATTAATTATAAGACAACGACGTTGACACTCGACCACGCAGCCTGCATTTCACATGTAATTTAATATTACATCTTTTTTTGTCTTCGTCATTAAAGCTGAGTTACACTTTCTCCTGATTACAAAAAATAATTGCAGCCATCTTTTAAATCAGAGCAAGTAGTAAAAAAAACATGCTTATATCAAACAAATATCAATTTATGATTCAAATAATCGTTCTATTCGAGCGAACCCAACCATGAGTCGAAAGAAGATAAACAAATATACGACCGATTGATTAAATATATTATATTTATATTAAATACGAGTCCATCACAATTAGAGAAAAACCGGACAGCCAGTAAATAACACATTATTATTGAATGTATATTAACAAAATCGTTTAAGTAACTTTCACTATATTATTAATACACAAAAAAAGTAATAATGATTTTTCCACGATTGTCGATAAGCGTGAAAAAAAGAATTGCAACATACTTTTTTTTTTTTTTTAAAAAAACAAGACTATTGAATTGGATATATGATATTATTACCATCAGGAATTTTTTTGAGTGTTTTATTACCAAAGTTTGAGGTAAATTTAATATTATATTATATTGGTAATGGTTTTATGGATATTAAGGTAAAATATAATATTACAATGTGGATGTAAATATAGGTGAATATATTATTTTTTATAAATTTCATGGAAATACGTGATAAAAAGTTACGTACGAATTGTTTTCTTCTGGTCATTGATTAATTGAAAATTTACAAAATAATAATGTAGGTAACATTAAAAAAATATTTTTGTCAGTCTGATGTTTCAACAAAATACTAAATGACTTGGTCCAGTAAATTGAACGTTAGGAACGTGAGGAAGGTCTCCGAATAAATTTATTCCACAAATAATTTAATGAATTTAGGCAACCTTTTTTCATACCTATATCTAATTTTGACTCTGGACATGTGCTTTATTTTTATTTATGAATAAAACGAGACTATAGAATGCCTACCGTCGTTTTTCCAATAAATACATATTTATTATTGGATGTTAAATACTCTGCCGATCAATTATAACGCTTGAATTCATACACTAAAAGCAAATATGTACAGAAATAGCATGAAAGGTAACACGTGAAAAGCTATTTTTGTTATGTATCAAAAATTTATAGTATAAAATAAGAATGTCTTTTAATAACATCAAACATTCCTTACCCTTTCGAAAGGCTTCAAGCAGTCATTCTATATTTACAAATGTTATATCAATAATAGTTCAAGAGCAATCACCGCCACTAAATGTCAGAATTTATTTATTTTCTCAGTTTTTTGATAATCGTAAACTCAAATGAAGTAATTTCCGTAGAGTAGTATCCGAGAAACAAATCCAGAAATCGAAATAAATATCAAAGCAGGACATTTTTACACCAAGGATCCAAAGCTTTTGAGTACTTATACGGATATGGCGGAAGCCTACTCAAAAAAATTATTTATGGATACTAAAACAAAAAAAAATGAGCTTTATACTCTACTATGATACAGTGGAAATTTCTCTGATTGAATCTATATAATACCTAATCTAAATCAATAATAAGAAGGTAAAAAATAAGTATTTTTAAGTGGTTAATTTCTTTATATTTTTGTTGTAAGAATGAAAACTGTTTATTTAATTCCAGCTAAAATTTAGTCATATTTAATAAAGATTTCCCTAATATTTTTATAAAAATAATCACCATACAACTATTAAAAAATACAAGTATTTTAAATGATCAGTTAAACAGTTTGTATAATATATGAATTTAAATCAAATATTTAACATGGAATTTGAAAATTTGGTGTATTTAATTCATCCATTTTTAAAAAAATTCAGCAAAGCTCTATTATTCTCTGAGGATTTCCTTGAAGCAAACAAAGCCTCAAAATGTTTGTAATCGAATTTAATCGAAAGCATTAATCAAACTGTCAAAATAAAACAAATATTTACTCAACGCTCTGTGGGGTAGTATTTTTTTTAATTCTCAGTATATACATAAATTAATATATCGGACGTTAAAGGTAAGTAATCTATTGTAATTAAAATATCGATGTTTTTGTATCCGTATCCTTCCTTTTAATGTGACTTTAAATACACATCGCCGACATAGATATCTCTGTAACAACAATTACGTGAATTAATTTACAAATTAAGTATGTACATAAATAATAATCACATCGTTCATATTAAATAATATATTATTTAATATACCGATCCATCTTCGTATTATAACATGTTATTTGGAAACTTAACCACATTAATTATAATAAATAATCAACACTCCATTCAACTATACATTGATTTGGTTAACAGATATAACCGCACAAGCGCACTGATTTCAAAAGCTAATTCTGGGTCTATTCGAAAATATATTTAAACTTTTATTTTGTAAATATGAGTGACTCGTGAGTGCTGAATCAATCATGTTTGTTAAATTCACTCTTAATAAACAATCTCGAGGCTGCAAAAGTTATATTTTTGTACAGTTCGATTTATTAAAGTAATTATTCTAATTCAGAAGACGGATTACATATCGTTCAATTAAATTTAAAACAAACCATGTTAATATTCACTGAGCTAATAAAAATAATCAGTAAAAATAAATATATTAAATGTAAAATGGAAAAAAAAACAATGGTAAGTATTATTCAAAATAACACTTGTTTTGCTCTTCTGAGAAGCTATTGAATAAAAAAACAAAACACGTGTTACTTGTAGACAAATTTCATTAGTCGCCTCTTCCATCGGAAAGTTCATATGTTTTTTTAGTACAGAATAAATACGTTGCAAATAAACATGCTGTTTTAAAAAAGTGAGTTATTTAAAAAAAAAAGTGTGAATTTAAAATGATATTAAAATTTCATCAAGTAACTTCAATCGAAATCAACATTCGTATAATAAAAAAATAATTTAATTATCTAGGTATAAATTTATTTAAAATGTGATTCAAGAAAATAATTAATTAGATCGATCGCCTTTTAGACTTATGTTTACTTATAGCTGTATGCGTTTTACAATGTTGTAATAATGATGTGCCACAAAGCGACCACTGACATAATGTCAACAGATAACAAGTCCAACCAAATACATGTCAGGTGTAATTGCTGACCGAGCCAACCACATTTGTGGCGTTGTCGGATGACAAGCAGTTCTATTTGATCTAACATATCTGAGTAAACACTTTACGCTGCACAGGGCTTGTAAAATTAACTGTCACATGCAGTCGCACATTTTCAGGCCCCGTGCGAAATACACGTTTGAATTTAATAATATTTCACCATGGGAAATTTTTCCTAATTTATTCTTCTGTTCAGCAAGCAACTGTAGTTTGAAATTTATCAAACCTGTTGACTAATAAAAACAGAATTCATTTTGTTTATTTAAAAAAAACTCAGAATTTGATTAACTAAAACTATATCGATAGCAACTTTTTTGTAATAATTGAAAAAATTGTGGTTTTATTATTCTTCAGACAAGTTTTCGTCGTTTTTTGGGCCTACATTATTATCGAGTGCAAGGTTTATTGCTTCATGTCAAAAGGCATGGATCTCTACGGTTTTTATAATCTCTCTACTACCCGATTCTCAAAACGTGGCGTTATACATATGAACAATCCGTTAAACGTTAGTCATTTCTTAAGATTGTATTCAACCTCTTAAAAAAGAACTGCTAAGAAAATATTAAAAAAAAAACTTCTTGCAAACAAGACTCTGTCAAGGTGCTTTATTCGATGTATATATACTCTCGATTAAATTCAATGTTCAATGAAAATAGTTAAATAACTAAAATATATATTTTTTAAAATTTAATTTTTATCTGCTACGAACTGACAGATAACAATATAAATGTTATTGAAGAATCACATCTTTCAAAAAAATCATGATTATAAATATGAAGAGCTATGTTTTCATTTATAGAAAAGCCATTTTTTATTAAATTAAAATTAAAGGCAAGTCATCAATAAAGATTACTTATTAATTAATATATATATATTTAAAGAAAATTCGTATTCGGAACAATATTTTTTTTCATCTAAACTTCAATTATATATTGTTAGATCTCATACGGTCATGGTGAAATCAATGTTAAAATTTTATATTACATGCATTTTTAAATACATTGTTACTTATTACTGTTCATTTCAATTGGAATGCATTTATTTTATTTACTCGGTAGGTATATGAAATAAAATTATGTTGGTTTTTTTCATTTCCGTATAAATTAAAAATGTTAATTTATCTCATTTATGTCACTGTCACAAAATCTCTTAAATTTTCTTCTTTACTATATAAGTTTTAAATTAAGCTACCTACGTAAACGATTAAGAATTTTCAGCTTTATTTTTACTAGCCATTTATTGATTGTTTGAAAAAATCGTAAAAATAGCGTAGTATTAATAATGAAGGAATATTTAATTTTATTAGTAGGATCAAAAATAGATTAATTAGGGCGGATGGACAATTCATGGAAATAATCATATTATCCACAAATCTGCAAATTTAATAATATTAAATGCAATGAGATTCATGTCTAAATAACGTCATCTAAAATGAAACAGTTTTTGTACAAAAGTAAACGAACTTAGTTTGATTTTTAATATTAGATGGTTAGTTAATACATTAAATTGTCCAATTATAAATCTGCATTTATAAAAAATAATAATATATTATCTGAGAGTGTGTGGTAATTTTGGTTTTCTATGGAACTGATATACTTTTTTTATAATCAATTCAATTACATTTCGCAGTGCACTATTATGCAACACAGTAGGATTTATGAAATATTTCATCAGAAAGAATAAATTAATTTTATTCAGAAATTGTATTGGGACCAGCAGCAGTGCATTATCAAATATGCAAAAATATTAAATGAATCATAAAATAAACTTTCAATTCAGTATTCAGTTATACAGTCACTAAAGAGTAAAATTTATCCACGAATAATCCATAATCTTATTATTTATTATTGCATGACATGACTCTTACATTTGGTTATAATAATGCGCAAATCAATAAATACATGTAGAATGTACAAAAACCTAATTAAGTAATAGACAAATATTGTTTCATAATATTTCTATTGTTATGTATACTCGACATCTTGTCATAGAGACATCTATACTATGTTAATACTCTATGACATACTATAATTGCAACAATAACCTTTCAACGCCCAAAACCGATATCCTACTCTCCTTCTATTCAGTTCAATTCAAGAGTTCAAATCGACCGGTCACCGATCCAGTAGAGACGCCTTGAAACTCACGTTGCTATTATTCGATTATAAGATTAGTGATTTATATAAAAGTGTACAATTATGATATATGGAATAAAAGTTGAACAAAAATTTAAACAGTGTTTCAGTAAAAAAATATCCGTAACATAACACTATTTACGTAGGGATTTCTTAATTTTTTATAAAGATTATCAATTTATTATCAAATATTATTCAATTTCAATTTTTTAAATAATATAAATCACTATCATTTTAGTTTAAAATGTAAAATTTGTAAATTTTGGAAAGATTTCTTTCTAGGTCAATTTAAATGATTATATTAGTATTATCATTCAACAAAGACAACATATTTTGACAAAATTCATTATTTTAAGTATCGATATTATTTTCAAATAAAAAATATAAAACCATGAATAAATAACAGACTCAAAGAATGCCCTCTACGATTAAGTATTTTGTGGTAATTCAGATTGTAGTAAACTAGAATGAGTTTGAACGATATTGTATAGTTCTGCATCCTACTTTGGCTTAATCTCAAAAGCAGAAAACCGGAATAGAAGCAGAAATAATAAAAAAAACTCTTCAAATTAGTGGAAGAAGCTCTGCGACGCTAGAAAATGCGAAATAAAATAGCAAAAAATGATTGGACATAACTTTTCATTGCGAAAATTCACTACGGTAAGAAAACTGAAAGATGAAAGTAAGTCAATGATCCTATATTGTTTATTCTTCGAAGCTTACAAGATATGTTTTTAGAAGTTTCACAAGTGTCAGTTTTTAATAAGAAAATAATTTGTGCGAAAACAAGCGTTATAGAAAATAATAATTAAAAAATTCAGTTAGAATAATAATTAAGGGAATGTCTTACAAGTTCTCGTGTGTTTTCGATTAGTAAGTTACACTTAAAACACATTTTTCAATCGATTCGAGTAGATAGATATTAGCAATGCTAAATTTTATTTATAACATGAATCTAGCATATAATATTCTCATATACTTTTTTTTCTATACTGAGGTTTTAAAGATCAAGTATGTTACAGCGATACTGGTAACTTTCTTTTTTTACGTCAGCGAATTATTTATTTGTATTACTCGAAGTAAAATATGTCCATCATAGAATTATTATTTGCCAATATAACCAATAAATATAATTTAAAAGTCAGATACTATATAACAGAAATTTCCATTAACAAATTAATCTTTTATAACAACAAAGGTTTAGTAGTTCGTAGAATGCCACTTTCATATGTATTCAAAACATATAGAAGGTATCAAATTCAAATAAACCGAACTTCAATAACATATGAAAACTATTAATTAACAAAAAACAAACCTTAGCATGGCAAAATATATTACAGTATAATTTTTTAAATACAACTAGTATGCAATAAATAAAAATATACTGGTTGATTTTGGTTTTTTGGGAAATACGAATAAATGTTTGTTTTTTATGATATTCTACTAATAGTTTAATATTGTATCGTTTACAAATATTACTAAATTAATTTAAGCGCCGTTATAATTCTGTCTAAAACTTTGATAAGTCTAATATATAAACATAATATGTGTTTATGAAAAGTTGTGTTTTGTAGAAGAAACAAGAAGATATTTATGTTTTAATGAGTACTTTCCTACAGAGCACGCGAAAATGTTTTGGCACGTGTAAAGTTTTCTCAAATGCCCAAAACAAAATATCATGTTTTTAGTTTAGGGTCTGACTGTGATCTCTTTTATTATTATCACCGTCTTTACAAGCCCAAAACACTGCTTAACATTACACGAAATTAGACCTGTAATATTTTGACGCTGAGTTTATATTCATTTTTATATTTTTCGCTATTATCATGTAATAATAAAATTGCAATATTTCATTTTCTTTTATGTACAAATAATGGTCGAAATAATGATTTTATAGTTTTGACAGTCAGCTGTAAGTTTTTGAAAGACTGTGTGTACACAACAGTATACTTAATATTGTAAATATTGTATTTACAAAGCCACTGCAGGGAACAAATAACAAGAGTTCTTTGTATCTGTATACATAATAATTATACATTTCGTTTATTTTGACTGACGATAACATCAAAAGAAAACATAGTTTTCGTGGACTTCAACTAACAGGAATAAACTGCCAAACTGCGTTATATATGTCTTCTTTTGACTAAATAACATTAATTCAGGTAATTTATCAAGTTATTGTTATTTTTAACAGTGAATAATAATAATTTTAAAAATGAATTTCATGAATACAAAGAAAATTATATTATGTTGCTCTTCGCAATGATTAAAATATGTTATAATGTTAATATTAAATATTATTGTCACAATAATTTTCTACGCGTTTCCATCTCTCAACAATAAAATAAAAGTTCTCCTAAAAATAAGCTTAATCAAATATTCCTATAATTTTTTAGCCATCGATATGGTGCTATTACCATATTACCACGAAGGAAATAATAAATATAGCATTAAATATGATAATTTTTATTGTTTGACATTTAAGCTTAATTGTTTTATGATAAACTTTTATTTCTATTATTAAAAATGGAATGATTTCTTTGGATCTTGCTTTGTATACTTATTTTATTAACTCAATTGAATATAATCTTTCTATCATATCACATTATTTTGTGGTTCTTTTTCATAATGGTATATAATATGATATTAAAAAAAATATATAAATGGTAATTGATAATTTTTCTTTAAACATCAAAAAAAACATTTGAAAGATACTAGTAACGGTCTAGTTAATAAAATAACTTAAGCAAACATTTACGTTTTGTGGGTTAGGTGAAGTAATTTTTTTTTACTCAACGTCAACTTTTCAGTTGAAATATTCGCAGCAGTGTAAGTATTTAATTATTTATGAAAAATCGTTAAACCACTAAATATAACTGTAAGAAAAATTACAATTTTTATCATATATTTTAATTTGCGTAAAATAGTCACATATCTATTTAACAAAACAATATTGCAAAATATTGAAAAATAATTCAAATAGTAATTTTATTGTTAAGAAGCAAAATCAAAAGTTTTCATTTAAGGAAGTATCTTGTTTTCTTCTAAGCGTTTTCCGTTATTTAATGAATTCTATGAAAATTATGCTTTTACAGGAAAGTTTTTAATAAACTCATTTACATTATTATATATAATAAGCATAATATGTATACCACTTTAGCAATCAAATGCTGCCATATTTTTAATATAAATAAACACTATTCATTACATGAATATTTTAATAAACTAATGCAAACGTGTTGGTTTTGTCAGTGCAAGTCAAGTGAACACAATAAAAAATAATTAAGTTCGATGGATTATATTGCGGCAGCTTTATTATGAACAAAAAGTGTGCTCCATTATTCAAAGTAAACATAATTAAACTTTTCCGTTAACTGTGGAATCACGTTTTATAAAATATGATGGATGATCTTTAAGTGATTGTGTATTATACAAAGTCAAATTACTTTAAAAGCAAGACATACATACATTTTGCTTTGTTATGCAAAGTAGGTTATTTTACCATTAAATTAAGTTATTGTAAATTATAATTAAATTAGAACCCTATAAAGTTTTACATTGGTATTTAAAAAAATCATAACTCAAACTTAAAAACGAGCCGTCTTCGTTTGAGATGTAAAATTAAAACAATCTTTAAATTTTTTGCATTAACATACTGTGGAACATTATAAATATTGCAGAAGAATAAGAGCATATTATGCAATAATAAACATGCATTTTCTCTCAATTCGGCCACAATCGTCCCTTTTTGATTTTGATTATTATAAATAAACTACGCTGCTTCTTTGTGAGAAATTTAACAGTTCTTATTTAAGAGTGTTTCGATATAATGATAATATTAAAGTTTGCGATAAACTTAATTTTTTAATTGAATATTTCATACATTTTAGGAAGAAGACGTGTGAGAGAAGTGTGTAAAATTACCATTTTAATGATACGGAATATAATATAATAGGACTCTATTTTTCATCAACCGTCACGAAAGTGTACACTTGAAAAACATACGTATGTGTGTGTAGATAATTAAGTACAAACAATTGACATCGTAAAAAAAAATATCACAAACAGTGCCATGGCCAAAAAAAACCATTAACATGGAAATACGCTGATTTTTTGTGAAAAAAACGCTTTAATCTGCTGCAGTTATTGTTATCTGAATATTATAAAATCTGGAATAAAAAAAAGATATTAAGTACAACTATTGGTGCATACACTAAATAATTTAAACAAATAATTTAAATACGTATGTCACTTTTAACTCTTTAAGGTTTTAACTCTTACTTGTCAATTATTTATGAAAAGGTAGCAGTCAAAATGTTTATATAAAATTGTAGATCTGGTTTATGATGTATTTTTTACTTCCATCAATTCTTATTTCATATCTCGTCAGCGACAACTTAGTCGCCTTTGGAGTAAGTAGTTTTGCGTGGAAAGGAGATCACTAGTTTATGAGATAATATATATATATATATTTGCTTAGTGCCAAACAGATCATCATTTTAAGCATTATGTTTTAATAAGTGACTTATTTTCTACTAGTTTCATCGGTTTTTTATTCCGTCGTAACATGCAACACGAACCATTCTCGATGACACTATTCATTTTAGTCTTTACATACTTTAAGGGGTCAAATATACAGTAACCTTTTTAAAATCGAACTCTTTAACTATGTTCGACACTCGGTATTTATACGCAGTGTTTATTAACTATCTACCCTTTTCAGGCATTGAGCTGTTGTATAAAATAAAATAAAAGCAATGTCTTTTCACACTATAAATAAACTAGTCAAAAAACTAAGCAACCGCTTCAAAGATTTCACATAGTTCTAGTTGTTGAATATAAGTAGAAAAAGTCAACAATAAAGTTTGCCACGACAAACCAGATATTTTAACAAAATAAATCCAGACCCCAGTAAACTTAAGAGCCAATATCCCTTCGCGTGACGTGCAAAATCTATTTTTGGGATTGTATAGTCTATTTTCAGGGATTCTGTAAAAGGTTTTACAAAGAGACGTCAATATATTTCTTAAATTTCATTTTTCAATTCGTCATTTTGTCTAAACTAGCTTTATTTCATAATAATTTTAATATACTTAGATTGTTGCACCATATACATAAAATGCCAGCAGTTTTTCAAAATGCGTTATACCAATTCTTGATTTTTCATGTTTTGTAATACACGTTTTTTAATTAGGCTATTCAGACAACAATGTTTAAATTTTGTAACTTTTTCTCACAGAAGAGCGATGCTCGCAAATCAGTTATCTGTCTCTTTATCCATATTTCGCCAACAATTCTCATGAGAAAATTACAAAAACTAAGCAATTACTCATTCAAAAATGTTTCTTTATGTACATATATACAAATTATTTAATTTGAAACTTAGCATTACAAAATATTTTTAAGGATTTTTATTTATATTATAATATTCTAACATACAAATAAAACTTAAGTGCATTAAGGTCAGACAAATAAAAAAATGTTAAATAGTGTAGTTATATTGAATAATATAATATTGAATAAAATAATATTATATATACGCACTGATATTTTATCACTAATACCAAATCAATTTGTGAAATGGCTTAAAAGAGATTTACGTTGTCAATTTCTTCAGAACAGTTATAAAAGAAAGAGTTGGATTCTAAAAACTTTCTGGAGCAATTTTCGCGTATTAACATTAAAGGGAAGTGTGAAAAATCAACCAAAAAATCTTTGAACGCGACATTATTTTCTAGATAATTTGAGTATATATAGATTTATATTTGATTTCGTGAGGAACTTGGAGCGCCCCCTTCCACTTCAGTAGTTATAGAAAGACGTTGGAACTGGCTGGGTCACGTGCTGCGGATGCCTCCAGAAAGTCTCAATCCTGCCTACCACTTCTTACGACAGATAGGATTTCAGAGTCTTGGACGACCGCCGGGTACTATCCATAGTATGTAGTCGGTGGAACTAAGGGATCCTGGCATGTCACAGGAGGAAGCAAAACAATTAGCAGGATGCATGGAAACATGGAAGTGCCGCGTTGCAGCCATATTCTCAACATAGAAATCGAATATTTTTTCGCAACGATTTAATATTGAACTAATAGAAAAAAAAACGTTATTAACTCGATGGCTGCCACAGACGAGGTATTTCGTAAAGTTTTTCGTGCTCAACACGCCAGAGACGTCAATAACTAATAAAATTAATAGTTGAAAATTATAGAGGGCATGCTAGGTAATAGGTCACTATTAATTATCTACGGCAGCTTAAAGGCTAACATGTATGTATAAAGTGTGAAGATTCTGGTATATAATGGAGCATCTAAATATAAGCTGTTCATGAAAACAGGTTGTAAGTCAGTTACTCAAATTTTCTCATCAGAAAGAGTAAGATTAAGGAATGAAAGTGGAAAATGACTATCAGTATCAATTTGCCGTTACTTACTCTCGTTTGCGAGATTAAATAAAGGAAGATTTGAAAAGAAATATAATACTTACATGTAAATTAATGAAATTTCCCATTCTATGTAATGTAACGTGAACTAAATAATGTTTACAATATTTAATTTAGAATTCTCTGTTTTGAATTCGGAATATCATAATTATACTCAATATGATTCTAACGAGCTATCTAGTTTTGTGTGTTTATCCAGAGCATGGTAGTGATGTTTATACGTATTATGTTAGCCGAGATCAGATTAGTTGATTCGACTGTCGCCCACGACGGAAGTGACGCCACTGCCAACTAATAGAACATTGAAATATGGCGTATGTCCTGCCTAATGGAAGTAGAGCATTCGGGATATTATGGCAAAGCATGTCATTGTCGCATTGTTACGTGATCGGTAAAGTAGAACTTTATGATAAATGTTAACTCTAACCTAAATACCGATGATTTAAAAATGGCCGCTCTAATGATATTCAAACAAAACTTAGAAGAGTTGTCATAATACTCAAATGATTTTGTTTCTGACTTGTATTGAATTCAATGCCTATAATGAAACCATTATTATATAGATAAAAATCAGAGAAACTCGATTCAAAACGTATTTTTTTGGGAATAATAGTTTTTCTTTTGAGTTTTTTTTAATTAAAAAAATCTTTGTTCATATATATTAACTAGGTTTGTGAAGTCGAAGTCATGAAAAATAAGTGGCTCGAAACATTAAAGAAAATATATGTGTATTCAAACCACATAGTATTGACATTGCATGCTTGGCTGACTAAAGATGATCTGATAGAATACATATATACAAGTTAAAATGAAATTATTGAAAAAAAATCGAAGCCGGAGTGGGAGTCTTTTTTTTAAAGCTTGAGTCGGAGTCGTCTTTTTAGCACGACTCCACAGCCCTGATATTAACTAATTTTGTATGTACAATTTATCTTCTTTGAATCAATTTACAATACCTATTTATCTTTATTTATGTGTCTGTAGCGCACAACACAGCACTACACTTACACAAACAGCGAGATAGTATGTGTGAGCGTGAGTATTAAGCGAATGTTACCATATGATATTACCATCCAGTGTAAAAATATGAATAGTACATAAATTAATTTCAAATATCTCGCCTGATTGGTGCCGATGTACATTAATATTATATGAGAAATCATTTATGTTTGTAAATGAGATAAAACTCCAGAAACCAACAATTTAAAATGCATTATTTATTTAACGTTTTTTTGCTGATCGAAATTGGTTTCGAAAGTTAATTGACATTTATTGCCTTTTTGTGATTTGTTCTGCAAGAAATAAGTGACAGCTAGTTTGGCATACCACCTTTATAATAAATCTGACGATGCCATTGTATCTATATTATTATTATTGAAATTGTATTGGATAATTATTCGCGTAAAGCTTATTGCAAGTCTATTTTAAAAAAATTGGGAGTCTTTTATAAGGGTGTATTCCGTAGCGTAACAACGTAATTCGTGTTATTTGTTTTGATATGTATGTCTTAAAGACCGTGGATGGAATTACTCTGTAAAAAGAGTTTGAAGCTGTAGCGGATGGTGATGTATACAACGTTAAATACCTTAAGTCAGTGATTGGCTAACTCATTAGTCAACTGCGCCAAATATCAACTATAAAACGATTAAAAATTCTTTTAAGAGCCAACATTTTTAAACTTAAACTGTATTGGTAAGTACTAGGGTATCCAATCCCGAAGCCTTTTTCCAATCCCGGGATTTCGGGATTGAATTATTTTGAATCCCGGGATTGAGATTTTCTCACCGAGGAATTTAAAATCCTCAATTTGCTATACTTTTTTCCAGAATCTCACAGAAACTCGTTTTTTTTTTTTTTAGCTCACCGAGGAATTTGAAATCTCCGATTTGGTATACTTTTTCCTAGAATCTCACAGAAACTCGTTTTTTTTTTTTTTAGCTCACCGAGGAATTTGAAATCCCCGATTTGCCAATTTCGTATAAATTTCGAGAATTTGCTAGAAATTTCTCAATCCCGAAATCCCGGGATCGCGGCCATCTCAATCCCGGAATTTCGGGATCAGAAAATTGAACGGGATCCCGGGATTGGATGCCCTAGTAAGTACATTGTTATTGACTTGATTAGGTTGCACATGAGTTGGCGTTTGCTTTAAAGGTTCTCATTCTAATTGAGGTACGTTCGCTGAGATCGCCCCTACCAACTCTAAGTTTTAAGACCGAAAACCGACTTCTGCTCGTGGGACATAAAGTTTCAATTGCATTGTATGTGGTATTTTGTGGTAGAGCCACACTCAAATGGCCAAATAGCCGCATGTGGCTCGCAAACCGCAGTTTGTCGACCATGGAACTAGGGAATCTTAGAAAATTTTAAAAAAGTATTTCATAGTGTCTCACCAAAGGATGCAAATAGTGGAAGACGTTTATAAATATTAAGGTGTAAATGTTTTTTTTTACTTCCAACATATGGAAAATTTTAATCCTTAGAAGTTTCTTCCTATACACTTTACTTACTTTACAAATAATAAGTAAAGTTTAATAATGTTAATCTAGTAGTTTAAAAGTCAGCTTTTTGCAGTAAACATATGTAAATCGTTGTTTAACAGTGACTTTTATTTTTATATCGCTCATTTTTGGCAACATAAAAATAATCTACGATAAAAATAAGTTTCTAAGTTTTCGTCTAAAAAGAAGTCCACGGAAATTCCCAACCTGACGATAAAAACTTATCTGAAATTATTGAAATTATTTATTATTATTTTATTGTTTTTAATAGAATGATAAAAAACGTGCCTTTTATTATAATCTGAGAAAAACTTTGTTATTAAAATAACTTTTGAAAACTTGGAAGAAACGTTTTATTTAATCAGAAATTTAAAAATAGTTTCAAGTAAAGAATATTATTTTCACCATAGTTGGAAGGAATGGAAATATTTCAGTGTACTGTTAACGTAATTTAATCTAAATGGAGGAAAACTATAAATACCTGTAAAGTATACCAATTCCAACTTTTAACTTATATAAAACCTATCGTATTATTGCTGCTATAATACCAATATCTGTGTTGCTTATTTTAAAAATAGGTGACTAAATATACTCGGTTCATGAATCCATACATATTTATTACATCTCCAATAAAAAAATAAGTCAAAGGTGTTTTTTTTTTTTTAATTTTTCTTATTGATCGAATGAATTCTTATCACAAAACTACAATACGGTAGAATTAATTGCAAAACGAAAATTTAAATAGAAGTTGTTATAGAAAAAATATTCGTATTCAATAAAAAGTACAATTTTTTCATAAAATACGTTTTGAATAAATTTATTAAGTTCACTATTGTCAATTTGATTATTAAATCCAATTTAAATTTTTATTAGTAGTAGATACATAATTGTTTTGTTTTAAAAAATATATAATGTCTAAACAAATTTACATACTTTTCATACTTAACAATTTAATTTTAAAAAAAAAAGATTAATTTTTAAGCCCATTCAAAACGATTGGAAAACTTTATAGACGACAAAATAATTGCATTGTTCATGAAACTATTTCAATTAAGAAAGTAGCATAATATTAAAAAACTTGCTCAGAAATCTTCTATTACAAAAATACGAAATAAAATATGGTCTGTATAACTAACTAAAGTTGGTGGATGTGACGTGCTAGTTGTATTACGTTTAAGTGAATTAAGCCAGGCTTAAAGCAATAAAGTGATAATTAGGCAAATGGATAAGCAGTATTAACCTCATTTTTTTTCGCGTAAGCAATTATGTAAGTGTCACACTGCTACATATAAAAGGCTTTAGCTATAAATGCGTAACGTTGCTCCAAGTTGCAATTAAATAATGAATAATATTTTTCTTATAAATTACATCCCGGAAAAGGTAATTCCATCAATCAAACTAATCTAATAAATAAGATGAAAAACAGAATATTGTATTTTTTACGCAACTAACTAGTACTTTTTAGAACAATTAAAATTGATAGATTTAATGAATTTTAATTTCACATAAAAATTATGTGACGACAACACAATTGATAACATAAAAAACTTGTATAAAATTATTTTTTTCAGGCAACTTTTATTCTAAGCAAGTTCATAGTTCATCAAATTATAATTATAAATTTATTATCTTGACACTTTTAATTGCGAGATCTTTTTTTCATAAAATTAATTAAATTTCTAAAAACCATATCTTCTTTATTTCTTTATTTATTTATCACAGGTTATAAGAAAAAATAAAATAAACAATTTTCATTTTTGTTTGTTTTTTACAGAATGTTGATTATAGGACAACACACCTTACTTTCATTTTACTTCCTTACCTATTTACTTTCTCGCACCTTCAGTAACCGGTATTATATTGTTCAGCATTTTTTTTCGTTTGTTCTACCCAACAATAAGCAGAGCAACAAAAACTTTGATATTCCAATGTTCACTGTAAATTTTTAAGTTAAAATAATTTCTAACATTATGAAAATTCAAATTCTTTTGTGAAGTTGAACTAGCATTTAATTTTTTTTTTTGAAAAAAAATTGTTAACACTCACTCACTTTTTGTCACGTAAATGTCATTTTCACGATACAAAATTATTTTATGTTTAAAATCATTAAACTATTGTTATGAGTTGTCGCTTATAATACTGGTGTCTCTTATATAAACTAAAAGTAAGTATGAAAAATACTATGAATTTCAAATTTATTTATTATTGATTGTTTTGATCTATTTAGGCTATCACAATTACTGCAAAAATGCATGAGTTGAAATAATGTGAATATTAAATTATATTATTTATTTTTATAGTTTAATTTCCACATTGAGTTTTATTGTATTTGAACAAATTTGTTTTGAACAATGTTTTGGATTTATCACGGCACGTTTTACAAAGCGTCATGCTTTGTTCGTAGCATGGGTGTACTGCAACAACAACGAACAACATCCAATTAGGCCGCGATTATATTTGAGCGGTACTGCTGACTTAACAATCATTTCATGAACACCAAATTTCCATTGAAATTGAGAAATGAATTCGACCGAGATGTACAATGTAACTTTATTTATCATGACGTCAGCTATAAATTTTGAAATATTTTCACGTGTTTTGTTGTCTAAGCACTCGTGTGTCCACATTCAACTATTTTCTCAAAACCATAATTGATGGAAAGTATAAGAAAATTATTTCGTATGTACACGATATGAAAAAATAGAAACCGTTCACACATGGACGACGTTTTGAACAGACATAAAGACCATCGAGTCAAAGATTAAGTCCCCGACCACCAGTTATCCATATAAGACGACAAGAACAAGCTATGTAATTTCACTCAAGTGTAAACATAACAAACTTCTTTATTCTTTAAATTCTTATTAAAACTCGAATAGATACTTAATAAAAATAATTTGTTGGTTTACTATCATTTTAAAATACCAAATATTACAAACAATAAAATTGATCATTCACTTTAGATTTGGTTTGGCGGGCATATCAGTAGTTGAAAATCATAACTAATCTACGAAGAATAATCTAGATCTGTTTTTTTTTTAAATAAATATAATGAAGGTTGACCACAAAAATCGGAAAGATATCTCAAATAAATATTTAAAATACACCAGTGGGTAAAATTAAATATGAATTTGCTTTTTTAGCTAAAAATAATAATTCATACAAAAATGGTCGTGTAAACTAAAATATAAATAACGGAAGTGAATGCTTTTGTGAACTATGATAGCCATAATTATTATTATTAACTTATATCAAAATCAGTTACCTGTTAAAAACATATGTAGTTTATTCATCATAACATAACTGCGCCAAAACTGATATATTAATTATTATAATAGTTATTTACGATTTCGTATAAAATATACGTTTAAGAGATCAGTAATTGTAAAACGTATTTAAAGTGTAATATTAGCTTTGTGCTTAAACATCCTTTAAACAGCACACAAGACATTCATGCAGAAATCACAAATTACTGTTCGTTAACTTAAATATTCAAAAAATAAATCATTGGAGCAATTGACGTAATGCAATAGAAACATTTACAAGAGTCTCATTACATTATCAAACGTACGAATAAATTGCACAGAAAAAAAGACATCCGATATTTATTGCAATCTAATATATTTTTTGAACCTGAACTACCTGTCAAGTGGTCAAAAAACGCTCTTGGATATTTCTGTTCAATTGTGGTGTTCACTGATTCGAATCCTGGACGGACGCTATCACACGTTTATTTTTTAATCAATTTGTAGATCGTTCAAAGGCATGGGTGTATATGATGTTTACATGTCTTCTCGCTAGAAAAAAACATAGCGCAAAGAAAGCAATTAGTCAACTAATAATTGTGAGTAAATTGGTCTTGATACACGTTAAAAACAAATATATATTTTTTTTTCAAAATTTTCATTGTTACTGTGCAATTTAAAAAATCTGCTTGTTAATGAATTTACCGTCCAAATATCTCACCACTTGTCAGATAATAAAATTCTACAGCGTTATGAAAGACACACCAAAGGTTATAAGAATAAACTATCACAGTTAATATTAAAATATTGATATGGTGAAATACGAGAAAACATCTCTGATGCTGAGCAATAATTACATTTCTCATCTTGAAATATTTTGTTCGCAATATAATCGTTTTAAGTCTTATAAGATTGTATGTGAAATAAATATGTGAATAATGCAACATAAGAAACTTAACGTTTGACAAGATAACAGTATTTATCGTTAAAGATTTGTTGAGGTATTTTTTTTGTGTATCCAACCATGCAATTGTTCCATAATACTTTTATTTGACAATCGTTTCTATAAGAAATAAGAAAACTATATTTAATATTTTGGAAATTCTTTTACGATTAATATCAGTTATAATAACTTACTATCTAAAAACATGGAAAACTTATAAATTTTTGACACAATCATTACAAAGTTAAAATTTAAGATGGCCGTCTCTTCTTCTATAAAAAAAACTGCAATTTACTGCGAATTAGTATTTCTTGTCTGGTAATTTTACTTTTTTTTCTACATTCTCTTTTTTTAACACATAGTCTTTATTTAATACATCAATAATGGCCATTATGTAGGACAAATATTTTCAAAAAAGTAGCACTTCCGGCTCTGAGTGATTGATAGAACGGGATTTTAATTTTAGTATTTTTAATTACATCTTTGAGAAAAAGTATGATTGTTATAGTAAATCGTTTATTTTTTACCATGATCTGTATCTATTTGTAACTTATTACTACTTTATATCACACAGCATAAAATAATAACTACCAAATACTGAAAACTCAAAATAATGAAATTCAACATTCTCCGGTTACTGCCAAAACATTTTTTTTTTGGATTTTATATGAATTTGCATAATAGAGTAATAACATTTTTACACCGTCCAGTGAAGTTGTAGTTTATGGAGGTATTAACTTTACACTGCTGATGATATACCATAGTAAACTTGCTAACACATACTTAAACGTATGCAAATTTGACGTATATTTCCGTTAAATATATTATGTACACTGATACCATTTCACAAAATTAGCCTTAAATAACATTTTGAAACCTATCGTACCCCAAAGTCTTTGGGTGGCTAGCTAAAAGTACCATAAAACAGCAATATTTCACATTTCAAAGTTTCGTTAAGTAATTATCGGAGAAATAGCAATTTGGTCGATTGAAGAGGTCATTAAATGTGTGGATTGTTTTAGTACCGCCCGCATTATTAGATGGCCACATAAAGCCGAGGTAAGGTCGTTCATTGATCAGTAAATAAACCTTCAACCATAAATAAATTAACTGGCGTTTTCATTAATGTCAATGAAAATATCTACTTTATGCCAAGAATTTTTTAATATTAGACACGTGTGTATGTCACGCTCATGAGCTTCGTCAATGTGGATCATTTTACCACTATGCACTTTTCAGCAAGCTAAAAGCCTTTTTCACAGCTTCATATTTATAATTTAATCAGTTATCTTTAAAACAACTACTGTTCAGTGAGTTAAGTTAAGTGGCTTTAGTAAGAGTCATATAATCTATATTGAGAGCAAATATTATTAAATAAATATTTTCATTTTATGAAAAATATTTTACAGTTTTTTAAAGCTTTATCAGAACTACTATGACTTTGACTCTACTCATTTTAATGCAATATTGATTAAAAGGCCAAGTTAATCTTTAAAAAGTATCGTATGTTTGTATGAACAAAAACAGTTCTCGGAAATCAATCCAAAAACTCGGTATAAAAGTCTTTTATAAAGAAGATTTTTAGAGAAATAAATATCATTTACGACCGATCGGTGGGATAGTGATTTGTTGGGGGTAACTTTTCCAGACACCAACGTTAAAAAGAAACTTTATTTGGCAACAAAGTTATATTGGGCAAAATCTTCAGAAATAGTTTTATCTATGAAATTTGTTGTTTTGTTTCGCCTATCGAAATACTATTTTAATAAAAAACAATACCCGCAGTACATTTTTTGTACATCAAATTTTCTTATTGCAGCATCAATATGTCCACGTATCAACAAACCTACAATATCGATTTTTTTTTTCAAATGGGAATTTTGTCAGATACAATGTTTTAGCAGATAGTGGACAAGTCTATACAAAATAAAATATAAAAAAATGTATTTTTATATTTTGGTATCACTCTTCTTTATTGTATCAAAATTCATATTATTCTGATCATGAATGATATTTGAATTTATTTGCAAAATATGGTTTTTTTATATATTTGAAGAAAAGTGTTTTTTATTATATGAAATACATTAAGACACTTTTTAAATATATTTTTTTTATAACGTTATAGACACACGTGGGCAGAGGATGAAGAACCTTAAATGTAAAAGTATGTCAAAAACTATCCGCCTTTCTGAAACAAAAACTTCCCGTGTTAGTTAAATGATATGACTAATAAGTTATAATTGAAAATTGACAACATTATATTTGGTCCAGATATTATATAGATATTTTTGAATCAGAATACGTGAAAAAATGGTTTTTCATGTAAATGTAAGAAAATTAATTCATCCCTCTTGAGATCATTTGAATTTTTTTCCTCGTGCCACTTAAAACGCGTGCCATTGGTTTGCCGCCCCTGCCTTAAGGAGACGTGTTTTTGTCAGTTTATGAAGATTCTTTACTATTCAATGACTCAGTGTACATGTTTAACAATTTTACTTACCATTCACCCAGAAAGAGGATCAACTAGAAATATTTTCACAAACATACTTGAAAAATTGTTACTCCGGTTGTTATTGTAAGAGTGTATATCCAGTCTTCATTAGTTCTAAAATTCGAAGTGAAATTAACGATAATATGATAAAAATAAATACACGATCAAATTATTATGGAATATGAAACAAGTATAAAAAAGACTTAAAATAAAATTTCCTTAAGTTTATCATTTTAAAGAGAATCGTTATTTTTAGACAAATTTTGAAAGTCATTTTATCAAATTTATTAAATAATTAGCAAAAAGTTTTTAATTACTTCAAAACGTATTTTATAAAATTTTGTAAACTTTTCTTGAACGTTGCTTCGTCTTATAAGCAATTTATGTTTTTTTTAATTAGCTTAATTACGATAAAGGTTTGACCTGACGACATTTAAGTAACTTTTCCCTTTAAATCCAGACTCCTGTAATCTCTGAAGAGATCATAAATAAATCGAATCTGATATCGTTAAATAAAGTTTACCCATGTTAAAGCGTGGCATGGCAGTTTGAAGATTGCTACTGCTTGGGGCTTTTATTAAGCTTTTCATTGTACAGATGTTTATCGACTTATTTAATAATATATTTTTTTTTCGTTTAAAATATTTTATAAAATTTATAAATACGTTTCTTGTGATATAGTTAAATGGCAGGAACAACAATTATACATATACATATCGATGGTTAAGTGCAGATATATTGCATGTCAAGTTTTTGGTCGAATTGAGTTAAAAAACCGTTTTTCTAATGCCATTAAAATTATTTTATTATTCAAATACATAATATGGCAACAATTTTTTTTCGATGTTTCCAAAACATCCAAAGCTGAGCATAGAATATTTTTGCACTTCGAGATAAAAATATTACGTTTGATGTAGTCCACCCACACACACACGCACATACCTTTTTATGTTTGATACGATCATATGAAAGTCAAGTTAGAGAAATTTAGAGACCAAGTTTACAAAAGGTAAAAATATAGTCAGTCAAATATCATCTTATTTTTTCATACTACACCATTTTCTTTATCGAAAAAGAATGAAAAATTAACCGAATTTCTGTATACAACATTAATAACGTAAAAAAAAATATTATTTAAGACAACGCCTTATATTTGCCAAAATTAATTAGACAAATAAATTATTTATATGAGATGACAATTTAAAAATATAGTCTAAAATAAATTTAATTTCATAATGAAGAAAATTCAGGATGAGCCCATGGGAATACCAACAGATTTGAGTAGTGAGCAGTTTCAAGAATTATATAATTTGTTTGTCGGCAAAGGTTTTATGATTATGGGCTCATTCTTTTCGCCAGCAATGGCTTTGTACTCAGTGATGCATTTATATCTTATATAAACACGAAACTTTCATTTGCTAAGCGTCAGTTCAAGTTCATCCGTGCACTTGAATGCCTGAAGATGCCGAAAGGCGAAACCCGGGTCGTTAGTGACAAAATTTGTGAGAATGTACATAGTTTGAACGATTCAAATTTAATATTGAAATTCCACCAAGCACCTTCAGTCGAAATCTTAAATTGTTTTACTAAAATGCATCTCCATATGAAACCAAAATATAATCAAAGCTTTTAAGTCCATTAATTGATTTGGCATTTACTTGGTAGAACTCCATTATAACAGATTAAAAATATCAAGAACTAAAATTTTATTTTGAATCTGTTATAAAGCTTTTAAGTATCTTTATTTCAAGGTATCTTTGTAAATGTATATTAAATAAGAAGTTCATCAAGATTTTTGCTTTGGCAATTTAACTTGAGGAGCTTAAACCTGATTTTTTGTCTGATTAATCAAAAATTAAAAGAAAGATAACATACACCTGGCTATCAACGGGGAAAAAGTTTTCTCCCTCCAGGCTTTATTTCATCCGCAGTAATGACTTTAAAAAACTTTCTTTACATTTCGTTGATCACAAAGAAAAGAATATTTCTTTTGCAAATACATCGAGGTGTATTTCAGTTACTTAAATCAAAATATTATGAAAATGTTTCCATAAAAATCGTATCTATAATGAATATAAATTGCAATACAGGAATCGTAATACATTTTTTTTTCTGTATTAATTAGATCTTTTATATATGGTCAATTTTCTTTTAAATATTTCTTTATAATTATTCATAACATAGAGCTAACTATAAAAATTATTAATAATTATAATTAAAAAATAATACAAACAAATTATATCAACGTCTAAAAAATATTTTCTTCATTCGCTTCGCGTGCAACAGAGTAATAAATTAGACATACTATTTCCAACACCGTAATATAGCCATATTAATGTCTTTCTACCGCTTCCATTCGTTTATTTTAATTGCATATTTCCGTGAAAAATTATTTATACATTCCTTACGTACAGATGTCTTTTTATGCGGTGTGCTTATAATATGCAACGTTTTATAGCACATCTTATTTAGTAGTACTTTGACCACGTTTAAAATGCTTATTTATTAACGATTACGACATTAATTTTCCTGAAAATATATTATGGTAAGACACTGTGTAAAGGCTGACGTTATTTTTCTTCGTATTTTATTTATTTAGATAAATGAAATTTCAACAATAAAAAACAGCTGAACGTTGAACTTTCTTTAATAAAAACACTGATCCCATAGTATGAAAAAATATAAAGTCAGTTCGTCTGGTGTTAAATGTTATAAAATTGAGGTAGTTTATACGACTTAGTTTTTAGTGTGAGAAGTTATTTTTTGATGTTTTCGATGGAAATTTAACATAATCAGTAAAATTTGAGATCTAAACGGTTTTTCAATTGCATCACTGTTAAGATGCTATGTTAAATCAAACGAAAGACTACAAGAGTAAATGCCCCTATTTCTACTTTAAAATATTTCAGAAAGTTGACACACAATATTATAATTTAGTTTAAAGAATTTATACTAATTTAATTGTACGTATAAATATCTTTATATTAAGTTTTTTTATTTGCGTAACTAAAATATAATATAATGTAAAAAAAAAATTCATGTTAATTTTTAGTTTTTTAATTTAATCTTATAATAACTTCATTTCATTAAATGATTCAAAGTTGGGTTGTAAATATTTGTTTTTTACATTCTCATTCTTACCAACAGAATGATTACTTGATATCCAACTCACCATATTTATCAAAATGCATTAATGCTGTGAAGTCTGGTAAAAAAGAGACACCCACTCCGGCTTCGAATAAAAAAGCGACTCTTAATTGTTATTTTTTAAATATCTCTGTTTAATTTACATATCTGTATACCATCAGATCACTTTAAATACCTGAATAGATTTTAGTAGATTTCATCAATCAATATGATAAATAGTCTAATAATTTTTCAATATTTTTAAATTATTTTCCTCCGGTTTTTCCGACTTTGAATCTGACTCTGACTTTACAGTGCTGCTTATAACTAGTCATATCCATGATATTAAAGTCAATGATAATAAAATTATTGTGTTCAGAACGAATTTATAAACAGAAGTTCTTCAAACGAGTTCTCGAACAAGAAGCATTTTTTTAACAATAATAATTCAGAGCAAAGGATATCAAATTGAGTCTTGATTAGTTTACAATGTTTTAATAATATATGATTTTGAACAGTAAAATTTTCAAAAACATATTAAAACTATTTTTTATCTCGAGGGACAATATTAAAAAAGCTACATAGCGAATTGCTGTGACGCAAAGTGATCCTGAAACAAAGCGGCTGTCTTAGTCTAACAAGATTTCTGCTCTTCACTTCTCCCTTTTCTTTGTCACGAGAATATTTTAAAAAAGCAATTAAAATTGTCAAGACAAAAAGCATTACACGTAGAAGTGTCTACTTATATCTTTTACTGAAACTTCACTTATCTAACTTTCACTTTACTTGCTGAACTAATCAGCTGCAGGTATTGTAAAAAAAACGATTATTGCAGAAGTAAAATTTCGAACCTAAAATGCCTCCCAAGTAACTTTAATCTCGCATATAAAAAAAACTTTTATTACAAAATAGCCTTCAAGAAAATGATAGTGAAAACTGTTGATTTATTGCTGTCTGTGATAAAGGGATTGAAGGTTAAAATTATCAAATGTAAAAATTTTAATGGTAGCAGATGTGTTTTTCTCATTAATCTTGTATATTGCAAAAATGTCAAAGAAATGGATGCTATAGAAATAAATACTTAATTTATACGTGATTTTTTTACCGAGCCAAATTAATTGTAATAATTAAATGCTTATTTTATAACATGAATGGTAAATTATTGTACATTAAAGAATGGTTTTCAATTAAGATTTTTAAGACTGACTGATACAATTTTACGTATTTTATTATTTTTATAAGAAAGACCACATTTTTTATATGTATATAAATGCCAACAGGCCAAATATTTTAAAGTTGAAAAATCTTACGAGAAAAACTCGATGAGAATTTTTCGTCACTCGAAATTAACTCAAGAAGAACACCTACGACAAATGTATTAAATTTTAATTGTCAGAACTCAATTCGACATTAATTTTACCAGAAATTGACCAGCCTAATAGATACAGCAACCTGTAGCCAACTTTATTATATTTATAAATATTTAATGATATTAAATCTACTCGAAGAAACTAGAAATTAAATTTCTACGTATTCCTTACTTAAAACTTCAATAATAAAATCAATCGTTTGATATATATTACATATACATATCTACCGATCACTAAGCCAATATCTTGTATGACAGCCCAAAATGGCGTCTTTAGTTTTAAAAACAACAGTCCGCATTTTTATAAAGCAATTGAAAATATATTTCGATTCATAAATGCCGTATTAATATTTACAGTGCTTAAATCTAAAAACCCATATCTGCGTATCCTCGGTTATTTTAATGTCCATTTTGGTAATTGAATTTGTGTAAAAAAAAACTTTTCAAGCTCAAATAAATAACACAAATAAATTTCGGGAAATAATTGAAATTTTGAATTAAAAGAAACGAATTTTTGATTATCCAATTTAAGTTTGTAAATGAATAAACTTGAAAATTAAATACAATATTTACTCTCCTGGCAATGGCAAACAAATTTTAAATTATTTTTAATTATTTCTGAGCTATTATCGTATAAAAAATGTTATTATAATTAAAATATGAAAGACATATAAATTGTATACACTGGAATAAATTTGGGAATATACACAAGTTACTAACATGGTACCGCAATTAGTTTTATATTTATGGTGAAAACGTTTTCATCTCGTGTATTATTATTTCATTTATATTTGTTTACGCGACTTTATGATTGACAGAATTAAATATTTATTTTTATAAACAAATAAATACTTACTCGTTAAACAAAGCCATTCCTAGTAAAAAAAAAACTGTTCAATAACTGTACGTAACATATATTTGTGTTTTGTTATGTATTATAGATAAATATGATTTCCGTTAATTTTGAATTGACAAATACGGTCATCATTCAAATGAGACTTATTTGTATTCTAAAAAAAATATTCCCCATTAAGGGTTTTTGTAATTGTTGGAAATAAAATAATAATAAAACATTATATAAAAAAAATATTCGGATATTCTGTTATACTTTCTCAAAAAGAAATTAACTAACTCGTGAAAAAATAACATTAATATCAAAACGAAAATAATATTACAAAAACATGTGGGAAAATTTAAGGATGATACATGTCCCTTTTCTTTTCTCATTAACAACCCTCCACTGTCACACACACCCTCGACTATTATTAATAGTCGTAATATAAAAACGTTATCTCTAAATTTGTCTCCTTTGCAACAAGCGTTGCATGCAGCTACGATATAACGTAAAATTTGTTTGAAAGCTCCAACCAAATTTACATTTCTGAGCGTGCGCCCGCTTACTAGTTGTAAAACAGTTTCAAAACTGTGAGTGTAATTTGGTAATTTATGGCGTCTGTACCCGTAATAAGGGCGTGCCTTCCTGTTAGCTTCAAGCTATATAATTTATCATCTATGTTTCTAGTTTCAAGATACTATATTATAATTATATGTTGTCATACAAAAACATTTTATTATACAACGCTATTACTATCTGTTGACCTCTAATATTATAAATTTTACCCGCCATAATGTCGGCAAGACTTTTCTTGTATTATTTTTCCCCCTCAAATCATTTTCTTTGTGTTAAATTATATATTAAGTATTAAAAAAAACTTTCATATACTTTCATATACATTGGGAGTAGACATGGATTTAAAAAAAATACAGCCATGAAATTAAAATGAATACTATTCATTATATAACATTATGCTTATAAAATGATAGGAAAACTACCAAAAATTATATATATATAATCACTTTTGAGAAGGCATTATATTAAAAAATAGAGCACTCTTTTTTCTTAATTCCAGTTTTTTTTTATGACGATCAGTTTGCTCATCACGCGCATTATTATTAACACTTAACCAGGTTAAGACGAATAAGTATAAAACAAACAATAAGCAATACAAATACGAAAAGAATTTATAGATAATTAATTATACATAATATGAATGAGTGAAATCCAACTGTATTTTCTTTGAGACATCTCACAAACAAATGGTATTAATTTTCAATTTCATTATGAAATAATCACGATAAAAAGGTCACTAACAATCAATTCTAATGTTTATCTAAATTTATAAGGTGTATATAATTAATAATGTCAAAAAAAATGCTGTAATAACAAACTCATTCATTTTTAAAAACTCAACAAACTTCTCGAATCTCGAATTTCGTTTTCAGTTAAAATATTTCTTATCCTAATATTTCAATAACCGTTTGAAATGAAATTCTTAGATTTTTCTTAGCAGACTCTTTTAAAGAAATTGAAAGAGCATAACTAAATATTATAATATCATTACACACCATTTGTGTATTTTCAAAATGAGTACATCCTTTTCCACGGAGGTCTTGAGGATCTTAAACACGTCTTAAGCTTTGTTAGTGTTTGTAAATAGTTTAAATTCAATTGACACTTTCTAATCAGTTGAATATGTAAACGTGTCTTATAATTTCATTATAATAAGGCTGTATGAATTATAAACACAATTATATTCAAGAATTATTATTTTTAAAGATGTTTTTTTTTACTTCATTTACTAGTTTAATTTTTTTTTATTTTAATTGAGGACTACAACGAAAATCACAATGTCTTTTCGATGTATCAAAATAGTTGCTTTCAGTAAATAAATGAAACTTCACTGAGCATACTTTTATAAAAATGTGGAGCCAAATATTTCAGATTATATTTTCATTTTATAAATACAATGAATTTTCACTGTATTTATAAAAGAGTTACTAATTAATACATACGTTCTGTTGTAATGTATAACACACATTTAATGCTTTACAATATATTGTTGCTTAAATAAAAATTATGTTTAAAAAACCTAAAAGTAGAAGACAAATAAATATTATTTAGTTTTTTTCTAAGCGCATAAAACAATGTTTTTTAACTGAAGTAAAATTTAATACATGATATAAGAAAAAATTAAAACCTAGATGCTCATTCAAAAAATAAAAATTAAAGTAACCATATAATAAACCAATCAGACATTATGACATTTTTAGAGAAAAATCCTAATATTCTAAGTGAGAAAAAAAGCAATTATATCAATACTACTAAGATGCCCAGCTGTTATTAAAAACCATACTATATGCTGGTTCTTAAATAACAATATAAAACAATCTAAAGTATATTTAACTATATACATATATGAACACATGTTCATTCTTCATAGTAACAAATGTTCAAATAATCTATCATAGTCACAGTGAAAAAACGAAACATCAAGACGTCGTAATATCTACAATTCGTGTAATTTAGAATCGCGTGTTATATAAAAAATGTACCGAGACGTAGTTATTCTCAGCTAAGAGCTTTTACTGACGACAAGTCAGTAAGCAAATATGATTCTAATAATATTTAAAGATACTTCCATACAGCAATGAAGCTTTCAGACAATAATGAACTTCGAGCGTCGACACTTTAAGCTATCTAACTAAAAACCGCACGATTTTATCAGACAAAGATGTCATAAATTTTTGAAAATGCATAATTTACATTTGATATTTTTTTGCAGCAAACAATGAATAAATGTACTTTACAACGATTTTTTATGGCTTGATTTTTCAAAATTAATAATTTATAATGTTGGAAAAATCAATCTATAAAGAAACCCCACAACAAACCAATGTTTATATTATATTATGCTGCCTTTTTGTCGCCATTTATGATTAAAATGAATACTAAGTGTATAAGTGTTGTGTATGGTTCTCATTGTCATTTATGGTTGTTGTTGAAGAATAAAAGGTAGGTAAAATTTGTTTTATGTACATAAACTATTAAAATTTGTATGGAAATACTTGCCTTTTCAGCAATTCACCTCTAAAATAATGATCAATTAATATTCTAGCACCAATAAGGAAAATTACTGAAAATTGATTTTATTTTAGAATATGTACTTTAAGAAACTACTCAATTCGAACTATATATATACATATATACCGGATTTTTTTTAAATGTAAATATTCAGTCTTTATTAATCGTCAGTTTATAATTGTTATTTACTTTTTTTTTCTTATTTAATTTATTAATATTTCTTTATCTGAAATAAAAAATAATGATGTTTACTGTTAATGCATAAATTAACTGTTAAGTGGGATGATACTAAAAGATTACAATAAGCTGGACTTATGATAATAATCCTTACATCCATGGTCCATCATAAAAGTAATGATGAACTCATTTCCTTTGAATAGTGTATAAAAACATTCAGATCATCTACGTTATATTTATCTTATTTATGAGATATTTTTTCTTGACAATCGTGTCTTATAATAACTCAAGTATAATGGAAAATTAATATTATATATTGATATAAAAAATACTTTTGATTGGCTTATTTATTACTAGGGTAGTTATTACAATATACATAGCCTCTATGTATGTAGACGTGTTTTTAGTAACCACGATACAAATACTTCGATTAATAAATAATCGGATTATGTATGTAGATATATTACAAATTTGTGTATTTTTACAGTGATATCTTTTAATTTATAAATAAATCAGAATTCACAGAAATATGTGCTTTTAATCTGCTCATTAAAACAAATTAAAGAAGCATTAGAAGATGTTTGAATAAATCATAAGATAATATTTTTAAGTGGTAATGGTTTGGATCAGTAGTGGGGAACCTGCGGCCTTTTGGTAACTCTGGTACGGCCTTTTGACTTGTGCCAATTCTTTTTTTTAAATAATAGCGTAATCAACCCATTATATCGACGTTGGAAAGGAAAAAAGACAAATCCATTAGTTTTTCCAAAACAGCATTTTTCGATAATCACAATGTATGACACACGTTTATTTAATTAATATTAGGCCAATTAAAACCAGGGTTATGTATATTTCATAATTTGCTTTTAGCCTAAAATCATCAAAAAACGTATCATGTGTGTGTGGGTTACGTCCTTTTTCCTTTCCACAGTCGATGAAAAAAAGGAGAGAGGGGGGGGTGTCAACGTTTTAATAACTGCAGCCTTATGTTGATTCAGGTAAATGAATGTAGTTTTTAGAAATGAAAAGGTTCCCCACTCCTGGTTTAGATAATATAACGTAATAGTTTTAGTCCTTTAAACATTACAGTTATTTTGATTGTCAAAATGTAACCAGTCAAGACTTCAAATAATTTGTCATGTGTTTTCCACTTGGCTTTAACATAAATAACATTTTTTTGTGTCCGAAGCTGTATAAATAACACAAGAGAATTATAAGACAAGGTTTATTGCTGTATTTTTTGTGGAAGTTCCTTTGTTTGAATGACAATTCCACTTTTGTTTTTTAATTTCATTACGGCTCCACTCTAATCGACCATGTTACAATTTAAATATAAAGTGGATAATTTCCGAGCAAAAAAAAATGAAACGACGAAAAAGTCTACAGTGATGCTGCTTTGAGCCGTAATTAAGGCAGATTATTTATTTCTTTCGACTGTCTGATTTGATGACAGCGAAAAATTCCGCGCCAATTAATGTCCCTCTTGGTATGGTAATTTAAATTTCGAACGCGCTCGGAATTTTACTCACCTCTACTTGCGCTAGTTGAAGATTTTTCAAATTTAAATTACTTCAATGAATAAATGTGGTTTTTCTACAATAAAGATCGAAAGCAAAGTTGCATGGTGCTAAAACTTAAAACAATGAGATTGCGTGTTAATTGCTTAAACTTAGATTATAAAATAAAAATACTCGTAAATAAATATAATTAGAAGCTTCGACGGCGCCATCGAAAATTACCGAATACCTAAAGCAGTATCGTTTGGTTAAGTGCCAAGGTGATCAATTAAAAAAAATCAAGAATAAGCGATTTCTTTATTTGTAACTGGGTGTATCGATTGAATTTTGAATTTTTAACACATACATCTGAATTCCGATATAACCAAAACAGAGATCTCAGTGTTTTAGATGTTATCTAAATACTAAGTCACCAGTATTTTTCATGTTCTACGTGTATATATCTGTATAATTATTTAATTATTATGTGTTGAATCTGAACGGGTATTTTTATGTAGAGGCTTTATTTGTACAAAGATCCAATCGAAATTGATAGATTCTAGTGTGAATACCTTTTTTATTTTTTTATACATATACGCTCCCAATGTAAAGCATATGGCATCCTCACGGAAGTATTTTAACAGAGGGTTGTTTCTCACTCAGTCGCTCAACTTTTTTTTTAAAAGGAGTAGTAGGTATAGAAGGAAAAGGCTAAGACAGGACTAGCGGTTAACTATTCGCTCTCACTACGCTCAGTTATTAAAGGATCGAAAGAGTGGGAGGAAATTTTTATACATAACAAACACCCATACCTTCGAACAAAAATCGATAAGCCGATGGAAAAAAATGATGTTCGTACTGGGACTCGAACTCACGAGATCCGGCACGGAAGCGAAAATGTCCATACTGTTATCAAAATATTGGGTATTGCTATAATTATTTTTGTATCTCTGTTTTTAATAACGGTATTAATAATTTGGTAGTGGTGTTGATACATTCTTCTGGGAATTCAACCCCTACTCACAACTCTTTCACTGAAAATTACCCCAGGCGATACTTACTCCAAGGTTTCGTGAGAGAACTATAACTAACAATGCATGCTTACATCTTGTCTACAGAAGCGTAAGAAAATCTAAGTAAACGGAACGTAATTGAGATCAAAATACTTCGCCATCAAATATAATAATATTCACTGTATGTAATCTAAAAAATATGTAATAAGAAAATACTTATCAATAAAATAAGACAATGAACAATATAAAACTTGATGCATGAAGAATAAATTCTTAATTAAGAATACATATTATTATTACAAAGCTGTGTGAAAAGTTATTTTAAAACCGAGAGCGTTGCTTTCTTTCAAAAAGTATTTTTATAAATCATTTAAAAGTCGTTTAAATTTTGTATTTTTAGACGACGTTCAAGTGCATGGATAAACTTGAACTGACGATTCCATAAAATTCCGTTAACGATTCAAATATGATATTTAATAACCTTTTCAGTACCGCGATGTTTTAAGCTAAAAAAAAACATTCACTCACATACCGCTTGTTTTTAATAGTTAGTTATAGTAATAAAAATAGGACTGAATTTGTAATGAATATTAAAAGATTACTTATAAAATGATATATATAGTTTAATATTTTCAAGTTAGATTTGTGGTCTTCGGTGGCTTTACGGTATTCACGCCGTTTTCTCGAGATCATTAAGAGTGGTACTATGTATGTGATTTAAAAAAAATAAAAGATTAGTGTGATTTCGATATGCTAAAAAACAAATTATAAGTTTACACATGTTTAATAGAAAATTTAAATTAACTTTGATTATTCCACGTATTGTGTAACTAACTGTGACACGTGTTTCGCCTCTTTCAGAGGCATCTTCAGACTTACTATCGCAAAGTTTGCTTAAGTAATGAAGCAAGATTGATTCTAACATTTAAAAATTATAAAATTACAAAATGGATTGGGTTTTTTTTTTCCTTTTAAGAGGAGCAAGGAGGGGGGTGTAGAATCGAAATAAAGCAAACAGATAATGATACTAATTTTACTAATGAGTTGTAAACAATCAGAATGGGATTTTTCCTTTTTAATGGAAGCAAAGAGGGGATTCCACAAAGTCCACAACTTCCACAAAGTTACCGCCGAAACCATCGAAAGTATTACACATGTTTTTTTATTTATTTATTTTAATAAAATTCCTACTAATAGTTGCAAAGGTAAGGTCATCGGGTTAAATTTGTGAGAGTGAAAAATATTTTTTTACTTCATTCATTTATTTTTAATTACTGAAATTACGATTTTAAATTATTGCACTAATTTCAGCCACAGCTTGTTAAACTCGTCCTTTCTATTTTATTTTCATTTCAAAACGTTCTTATATGTATTCTAATAAATATTCTAATAAAAATCATTTGCATAAACTTTTAATATTTATAGGAACCCACTACTCTATGCATGTTACTATTTTTGACAAATATAGTTACTGCTTGTCAAAACTCAATTGCTTTGTCGTTGTAACTATGTGCTATTGTGGTATAACTAATTGACTTAAGATAAACCATACAAAAACGTGTGTGTTCAATTTAAATATATATTAAAAGTGAAAACTATTTTCAAATCCCATGCAAGATTGCATAAGATTAAATAAATTACAGAACTAAGCAAATACTAAGAACGTATTTTATTTGTTTGTGAATTGTTTGATTCCTATCCATAAGATATTATTCAACTCAAGCCCTGCGGCATCTTCAATCTCACCAGGCTTTGAACCACTATTGACTTCATAACACCAATGTAAGATAAGGCCACGCTTAAAGTAATGAACTTTGGAAATTTATTGAATATTGCTTGAACGTATTTACGTAACATACTACGTAAATATCAAAATTACCTTTATCAATAAAAGAGAGTCAATGGAAAGATACATTTTACGTGAATCGATTTTTAACTCTAAATAAGTCTTAATGATATAATACTTTGGTAATAAGTAAAAAGAAATATAAATGGATTATTACATATACATTAATAATTAGTATCTCCATTAAAAATAATTTTCTTTATTCCACTGCTGAACTAACTTATTTTTTCCCATGTTTGTACTATCGGTCAAGAAAATGCCTTTTAAATTCTTCCATCAAACATATTTTTCATAAAAACATATTTCCCTTTGTATCTTTTGGCTTATATTGATTGTTTTTGAACAATCTACTGTATAAGTATGTATCGTGAGTGTAAGTCAATTGGTTGATTAAGAAGTTAAATCAGCTTGTACAGGGAAGTAAATTAATTGGGTTCTAAGTGTAGGGCAACTACTAATAGTGTCCATTATTTGCTTTACATGGTAATGTCAACAACATTGAACTAGATACACAAATAATTTTGTTACTATTTATAATTCGTATTCATTTTAAAAGGGATAAACTGGTTTTAAAAGCTTGATTTATGTATTTATAAGCCTTATTCATTGACCTCGTCAACATGTTCAATAATTATCATGTTTTTTCTGGTGGGTGGATTAATTGGCTACCAATTTTATTATTAACGGAGCAATAAATTTATAGTTTCCAAGTTTTTGCTGTAATTTATAAGGTGATTGTTTTCAAATTTTGGCCATCTAACAAGGCATACTTCGCTTTAAAAATAGTAATTCAATTCATAATTTACTTAAATTATTTAAAAACCTAACACTTTTGAAAATCAAGTTGAACTATGTATACTTGAAATTCATCTAATTTTTCTTTCAGTGCGTGACTAACAGTTCTTACAAAAATATTGTTGAGTTTAAAGAGCTTAAAACAACATCGTATCTACAATGCGTAAATTGTATAAAACAATATTTATTTTTTTATGTGTTAACTAAAGTAATCATCAGTTAGAACATTATATAAAAGAGCATAAATTAAAAGTTATATAGCTGAATAATATAATATATTACAAGTAATAACATTCATGAACGTCACTATTAAATTAAAGCAACAAACGAAACAAGAGATGGCACTTTCCTAAGATCAGAACTTAAAACTCATTTATCATGATTAAACAGCGTCGCTGAATAAGATTCATCTTTCGCTTAAATAGCAATCCGAATTTGCAAACAGCATTCAAACAGAATGTAAAGTTTGCTCAAAAGTTGCAAGTCTAAGTAAAATAAATATCTTAAGGTGTTCTATAAGCATATATCTTAAGATTTACAGAGGTGAGATATCATTAAATACTGCTGCCAATACTGCAATACAACGCATATATAAATTCCTGATTGAATATTTAAACTATAAATTATCAAGTTTGACAAAATGAGAAACAGCTCTTCCAATCGTATTTTATCTACATTAGCTTGTTTTTTTATAATAAAGGAAAAGTTTATATCATTTTACTTCAGTACTGTCAAAAAATGTGAACAACACTATTACACTCGAAATCACGTAGAAAAAAACGAAAAACAAACAGATGAATTTTATTTTAATATTAGAAATATATATTATGTGTAAAATAATTTTGGTCAAACCTTGTTTTGATGGATAGTTAAATTGTCTGTTACTGCCGTATTTTAATTATGAGAAAAAAAATAAGAAAATTTCATTGCTTTCAAAGAACTAATTCATTTATGACAGTAATAAAAGGGTCGCCATCTCCAGCTGACAGTGAACAATTATCTATGATAAAATAATATAGGTCAAATGAGACGTTTTGAAAATTCTAGCGCAGTAGATTGTAACTTAGTTTTAAAAAATGTCAGTCTCAGAAATATAAAGTTGCAGACTGGCCATAAATCGAAAATAGTCACTCATTTACTAAAACACAATTTGAATATAAACCATTATATTTTACGACCGTTGAAAAATCAAACGCTTACCGTTTAAAATTTAAATTTTTATTTGATAAAATATCACAAGCGATCAAACTAGGTTATTTAGATCACGTACTTTTTCATATAAAGAAAAAAAAACAGTCTGCATTGTCTAGAAATTATTATTTTGCTTTCATTGTCCTGCAAACGTGCAACTGTAAAATTTTAAATTATTTAGAGAATACACCTTTGTTATAATCTCTAGCACAGTTTTTATAGTAATAACAGTTTTTGACACACAACTTTTTTTGTTCCACAATAATATCATTCTGTTTCTATTATATGTTCAAGTGTTAAGTTTTTAGTTATCTACATATATATTTTATACGTTGTTTGAAGATTGCTTACAGTAATTATTTCACACCAACTATTTTAACTCTTGTTTAACAGCGGAAAATTTTATGATTTATTCATTAATAAAAGAACTCTTACAATCTTCAATCGCCCCCTAGCAGCGTTTCAGCGAAACGTTTACGAAAATTACAACAAAGGAAAAAGTTCAAATCGTCTAGTAATAGTGAGTATTTTAGTGATTACAGCCGACTAAAACACTTCACGCGTAAAATTTGTAAAAGCCATTCGTGTACATTTAAAAACTAGTAACGGCAAATTTCATGCACGACATTTTACTTGTGATTTTTCATTACTAATTACAACTGTTTTGAAATAAAATTATTTAATAAAAAGCATAGAATAAGATGTATTAAGCAATGTGATGCAACTTATCACAGTTTTTTTTATATAATATTTTATTTTTTGACAGCTAAAAATGCAATAAAGTTTGCTGACGAATATTAATTTTGATCAGAATTAAATTCAACTCGTTTACCCATATTTTAACATTTAAAACGTAGAAATAATTGAAAGGACTAGAAACAAAGGAAGCAATATTGAAAAAAAATCCATGAATGCAGAACCATAGAGCTAAAAATTCTTCAGATCATAAGCTAACATTTCAGTAGAAAATCTGATTTCATTCGATAAAAAATCAGCAGAAAAAATTCAGCCTTTTCCCTGAATTTTTCGTACAATGGAGTACGTCAAGCAGTCACGTGACAAAAAGTTTGTTTGACAAATTTATTGTGAATCAGAATATTCTACTGTAAGGTACACAGGTAATGGCACAGACAAATAAAATAAAATAGCAATGCTTTTTTTACTTTTTTTACGTTTTTCTCAAAATGGCTTTAGTTTAAAAAAGCCCGTCAATTATTTGAATCATGAATACCATAACGTATGACAACATATTACCAAGAAAAAAAATACTCTCAATTGGTCATGCAGAATTACACTGGCATAAATAAAAAGAAAATTTGTTCTATCCACGAACTGTAAGCTGTGAATTTGTTTTCTTCTTACGGAATACGAATAAAAGACGAATGGATTAGTAATTGGTTTGATATAAAAGTGTATTATTCAGGCGACAAATTAATGTATTCAATTTATAGATACCTAGGTAATTTATTCTCACGTCAAATATGACACATTAATTAACATGTCTAGTTCTATTCAAATTGGCTTACTTGAAGATCCTCGCATGCTAAGTAAACAAGAACAACATATATAAACCTAAAACAACCGAGATATCGTTCTATATTAATATGCTGTCCTATTATTTTGAGACGTGATTAATCACTTAATTACAGGATCGTTTTATTTGTCAAACAAAGAAGATTTGAAATACTCATCTATTATTCGAATGGCTTTATCAGTGGTAAATATTACAATCATTTCGATAGTAATTATTTTATCGTTCAGTTGTATGTAACATTATGTATGTAGCATTGCAAAAAATACTGCTTGATTTATAAATCTAGGGTATAAATTAATATTGAAAGATAATTTGTATATATTATATTTGTAGACTGACTGAAAAGAAAAACAACATACATAAGAAAATAATGTTTTCCATAATAAAAATCAAGGTAAAAAAAACAATTTGAAAGAAAACATATATGGTATACAAATGTGATAAACAGTGTTCGAATTTGATTAGAGCGCTCCGGTTTGTGATTACTACAGAGAGGCAGTTATGTTATTTTATTCTAATAATATTATTCCCAAAGAATTTATGTAAAAAATAATGTGTCTGTCACAGCCAATTCTTGCTGGAAAGGCATTATATTAAAAAATAAAACAATTTTTGTACTGATAACACATTATTTGTAGCTGGTTCCAAACCACTATTGTTTTATATTTTTTTACGTATTGTTTGTCACACCTTTTATTTATATATCTTAGTTTTGTATGAATAATCCTACATCGTTTTATGATCGTTTGATAATACTCGTAACGAGCAAAACCGTTGCTGATCTATAATGAATAATCTGGAATCAGCAAAGTTATTTATTTATTTATTTAAGTTATTTATTTGAAAGAATATAAGCAGTTCATACTTAAATAAAAAATTAGCAGTCTAATAAGTAAATTTTCCCAATTTATTTAAAGTAAAGTGCTTTACTGTTAATAATATTTTTTATTAAAAAAAACTTATTTTAACCAGAACGAACATTTTTGCAGATTGTCGATAGATTTATATATTTTTATTGAAAATCAATGATGTTTATATTTTTATATGTCCCATTCGATTATGAAAAAAGGTGTAATGATAGCGATTAAATATATGCCAGTGTATTACTAACGTCATATTTCTATCTTTTAACTCCCCGAAAAGAGAATTTTGTGACTGAATAGCAAAATGTATTGATAATGAATTTTGGAGGTATCGAGTTGTAAATTTAATTGAAGAAAAAGAATTAATAGAAATAATAATTCAAATTCGCTGTAAGAGCCAAATGTAATTTAAGCTGTCTTATTGAGACATGGATGCAATTAACGTATGTTTGAGAATTCCTTTTGACAGCTACGAGAGTTTCAATCATTATAATAAACAAATACATGTGTATAAGCAGCATCTACGCCGTAGCCGCACGTCATAGCAATTCCATGCGTTACGTTCAGTACATAATACACTGTGATTACACATAAAGTTTAAGCGAAGAAAACTTATGTGCAATGTTTTCTTCGTAAACAGTTTTATCGTAGCTACAAGTATTAAAAGTTTTCATTGGTAAAGTATAGCATGTGGTATGTATAGAAAATGTAATAACAGTTTAGCCATTATTTCATTGTCTATGGTAGGCATGCACAACTTTTTCCTTCTAGTGGGTCGCGTAAAAACAATTTATTATAGTTTCGGGCCGCAAGGAAGAACAATGAAATACACTCAATCTTTTATTTACACAGCAGATACGTTCCAAATAAAAACGTGTAAAAAATATGTTCCATTATATTTGATCGTTTTATTTCTAACGCGTTAATGTGTTGGGCGGTCTGTATACTCAATACGTGATTGTGTTGGTTATTCCAGACTGCTTAAAATATGTACCATGCAACCGGAAGAGCACTACAGGTGTACTTATTTACAAAAAATGTAAATGTAATTCAAACGTTAATTTAATTTTTGTATTTGTAAATTTTAAACCATTTTTTTATAGTTTGACTTAATATTTGTAGAATTAGTAATCCTACTTCTATTATCCGATTTATTCTGCTTTACCAACGAAAAAGCTTACTCTTGTTGTTTTTTTAATTCAATGCTTCACTTGAATAAATATGTTCTATATTTTTATTTTAAAATGATGAAACATTTGAGGGCCACGAAAATTCAAACGTGGAATTCACGAAAAGTATTTTTTTAATAAAGTATTTATTACAATATCAAGTTTTGTCAATATCTGTTAGGAAACATATTGATTTTTAATTATTTAAGATATTTAAAAAAATACTTGATTTAAAAAAATATGTGTTGGTCATAATATGGTATGGATGCTTAGGAATTATATTATGTATAATATATATTTACTACAAAATAGATGACAGTGAACAGTAATGAGGTGTCTAAAGCAAAAAAAAACATATTTTTACGCTCAAGTAAGAAGGTGAAACAAGAAATTCAAATAAACAAATGAAAGTGGAACAAGTAAAACAAATAAAAATAATAAAAGATTTTTAGTACTTTTCCCACATAAAATTTATTAGATCAGGACCGGTTTCGCTCATCGCGAGCATTATCAACTGATGTTATCAACGCTCGCGATGAGCGAAACCGGTCCTGATCTAATAAATTTTATGTGGAAAAGGTACTAAAAATCTTTTATTATTTTTATTATAATGCCTTTCCACCAAGCATTGACAGTGAACACCTTAAAAGTGATCAAGTAAAACAAACTCTGGAAGTTAAGTATTATAAAGAGTGAACATGGGTAGCAAAAAAAGATGAAGTTTTTGGGGAAAACAAAACGAAGTTCATATGCCGCATGAGCCTTGTAGTTAATCAGGACACGGACAAATGGATACTCTGCTAAGCCATTGCTATCTTCCACAACCTTTTATGACGTTAACTCATTTGTTGGATGCTGTAGTGTAAATTCTCGGAGGTCATTCTAACATCAGAACAGCGTCGTATTTTACAAACATCACCAACCGGACCATTTAATTCTAGGGCTTAATTTCTTCTTTCTATTATTAAACATCTTTACTTTAACAGTATTAAAACAACCATGGGTGTTTCAACTGATAGTTGCTGTAAAATTTTCTTTGCTTAATACCTAGCATTACTTAAATCAGGGATAGCCAACCCTGTGCCCGCGGGCGCCATGGCATATATACATAACAATATCATTAGAAAAATAGGTGGTGCTCGCCGCTCTACCAATATTTTAGAAAGCGCTCTAAGGTTTAAAAGGGTTGGGGAACCCTGATCTAAATTATATTATTTGTATTAAGGTAAATATACCAAATTTCTTAGTTCTACATATAAATGTATTATAATGGAATGAAAGGATATTAAATATATGGATTGAATTAGTGATTTTTTCAAAATACAAAAACGATCCTATCTTATTTTTTTATCATTGTCCGCTACCAATGTGTAGCGAATTGCCTAATAATGAAGGTATCTCAACAGACTTTTTCTACGAGAACTGTTTGTTACTTAGAGGGAGTAGTAGGGTTAGTAGGGTTAGGCCAGGACAGGATTAGTGATTAACTAATCGCTCTCGCTTCGTCCACTTTTTAAGGTATTGTAAGGGTGAGATTGGAAGACATTTTAGACATCACAGACACTCGTGTCTTCGAACAGAAATCGATTAATCTACCAAAAAATGCTGTTCACACTGGGACTTGAACCCGTGAGATCTGGCGCGGAAGCCAACAACGCTAACTGCTGCGTCATCAAATATTAAAAACCTTCAGCGACCAAAATTTTCAAGGAATTGAAATATAGTTTGGAATCTTTTAGTATCTAGAATCTATTTTAGAATCTCAAAGTAAACTTTGTCTCGAAAAACTTATGGGCTTATGTTAAAACAGATATTGGTGCCACGGAAAATATGAGACTCTAAAAGGGCCAAACAATGGGGAAACAATGCTATAGGACATGTTGAATATTGTAACATATCTAACTCTTTTTTTTCTAAAATATCACTTGGCTCACTTTACCTCTCGTGGGTTCATATGTTAGATTCATCCTGTCAAAAAACATATATATGTATGTTATATATAGCTACTTAAAAACAATTATTAAATACTTTATAATTATGTAACAAGAATCAACTGCCATTAAAATCATGAAATAGTAATTAAATTATACCATGAAAACTTTGAGCTATAAAACTAATGGTTTTAGGCCATTTTATGGGAGCTCGAATTACTTACTCACAAAATTTCAACTTAAAACAATCGCTTGGAATTAAAACTTTGTATTAAAGGGATGCTAACAATTATTTAAAGGACCAACCCTTACTTATTACCAGCTGCACTTGTGAAGGCTTATTAAGCAAGATAGTGAGACCTTTATCTATCCTTTAGCTATTAAGGTAAGGTTTAGTTTTCTGACATTTTCATTTATTCCATGAAGTTTATTTAAAGTAAAACTGGGAAAAACTTTTCGGTGAAGTGAAGACGTTGTTTACACATATGTATTTTACAATAGTATTACAATATTATTGAATAAAAATACATAAAGATAAATTTACAAAATTATTTTATTCTTGTTTCTTTATCAATATTTCTCTATTTTCATTATTGTGTTCTACACACAATAATTTTACTTACAACCAATCGTCAAGGTCTATGTTTCAAATAATAGCTGATCATTATTATGACATTTATCAGCAAAATTAATATTTTTCCCATCCAAATAAACAATCAAAATATTTATTATATTTCATCATTAACAAAATTTTATTTAACGACGTGTTAAAAAAATGATGTTTCAATTTTAAACTATTTGGCGCATTGACATTAGCTGAAATGCTAAATATTTTTTCGAATCTAAAAATTTCATATTCTACATGAATATTTAAATTTTGAGTTACCTTTGAGTAAACCTTTGAGTCGAGTACAGCTGATGCCGATGAGCGATTAAAACCAAATGCCACTTGTTCAACGCTTGCATTCTGCTGGTAATGCTTTACGGTTGCGAATCATGGCACCTGACGAAGACTCCGTATACTGAGCTTCGAGAAAAGATGCTTGCGTCGGATAATGGGGGTGAGGTGGTTTGATTTTGCAAGAAATTCAGAGATAAGGGAGCGTACAAGACAGCGTCCCGTCATGTCAGCGTTATGGAGAGACGTTGGAACTGACTGGGTCACGTGCTGCGGATGCCTCCGGAAATCCTCAATCCTGCCTGCCTCTTCTTTCGACCGGTGAGATTCCGGCGTCCCGGACGTCCGTCGGGTACTATCCATAGGATGTACTCGGCGGAACTGAGGGATGCTGGCATGTCATGGGAGGAAGCAAAGCAATTGGTGGGAGACAAAAAACATGGAAGTGCCGCGTGGCGGCCATATGCTCCACATGGCAAACATGGCCAAAGAAGAAGAAGAAACCTTTGAGTTAATTTTTTTAATCGTTGATAGGTAACTAAGAAAACGTAATATTTTTGAGGCATACATATGCTTGCTAAATGAACCAAATTCACTTGATAAACTTTCTGAACAAGATTCCAAATATAATAACAATTTAAATCTATAAGCTCAGAGTGCTAATAATTGGACTTATCACAACTTAATCGATTTAATATAATCATCATCAGCAATTAAAGTTAGTTCGCACTTTGAGTTTATGTATACTTATTATAACGAGTTGTAGACAGTCTTAACGTTTCAATTGTACGGTAATCTAAATGCCCGGGTTTCATGTAAAATATATTTTTTTATATGTTTTTAAAATTGAAAGTGTTTTAGTATCATTGCGTTATAAACAAAAGAAGTGTCATAAAAACGACAGTGGTTGAAGAAATATTCAAATATATTTTATTTCTCTTTGAATTTTATGGTGTAGAAAGTCAAAAACGACAAAATTACGTCGCGTGTCGTATTTCTTGCTCTGTTTCAACTAGCATATATATTTATTTTATATATCTCAATGAGGTTGGAATAAGCTTGAATGCTTACGAGAAGCTTCGTAATATGTCGGTGACATTTCGCTGACAAGGAAACTCAAGCATATTTATTTGGTGCTTAAGAAATGTTTTCTCTGTTATGAATATTCTCAACATATCAAAGTGAACAGTTTCACCATTGAAACTATATATCCAACACTTTAAAACTTTTACAGTAATAAAAAATAAGAATTATTTGGTTACATTAGTGCGGTAAATCGTAGTCATTATTGGGTCCGTAGAACAGCGATCAACGTCGTAAGCTTTTCACGGGTCCGTTTTCGTGCAAACAGCATTATTTCAATCGATTTATATTTGAAGGCATATATATTTATGATGTCAAATATGTCCCCTAACTCCTCCGACTCTTAAATAACAGACCTTAGTAAGAGCGATTAGCTAGTCACTAGTTCTGTTCTAGTCCTTTCGAAAAAAAAGAGAGATCGAGCAACTGAATAACAAGCGATTCTTTTCTTCAATCTTTTGTTGAAGTACCTCTATAAGGAGACCATATGCTAAGAAAATGCTTTTGAAGAGAAAAATGGTGACCATAGTTGCTTTCCAGAATATATTCACAAGAATTGTTAGAAAAACCATTCCACTAAATAGTCAGTGACTGTTATAAAGTAATTCGTCACATTTCACTACATAAAAATATTTTACTTAATCGCATAGTTGAAATTTAATAAACTTCCAATAACGTCAAACTATTAATAAGTCTACGTCTTGCAGCACAAAGCGCCGAGATCTAATACGTTAAGCAATGCAAAGTTTAAAGGTAAAATGCACACCTACATATTCCTAGTACGATGTTAAATATTGGTCTCGACTGGCAAGTAACTCCTTTATTCCTTAAGCCCGTGAGCGGAAGCGACCCCTAAGTCTTGAACCTAATAGAACCTCTGAGCTTAACGTAGCGAGCCTTTCTCAAATGCCAGGTAATCAAGTTTCCTGAAACGCGCTAGAAGATTGATCGAAGTAAGTACTCTGGAAAAGAAAATGACGGGGATTTTTATCCACTTTTAAAGTTGTTTCAGTGATGAGTGGTCTAGATTTTTTTCAATGGGTTTTATTGACGTATCCAGCACCACCTCTGCAGTCTTAGTAACATCTGAATTGTAAAAAGCTTAACTTAACTTACAGACCAAAAATATCATAATGATTTGCTTAATAAAAATAAAACAACATTCAGCAACAATGTATTGTACGTGTACTATTTTCTAGAACGCACCTGATCAAAACATGGTACAATAAAACAAAATTTAAAAAATAAACTTCTGTACATTATTGCTAACGCATCGTTATTGAAAACCATATTTTTCAAAAGTCATTTGGATAAGGTTAATAGGTGTATTCTTTCGTACTTTGAACTTAGTTGTTTCGGACTTTTTTCTTATAAATATTTTAAGACTTTTGAGTAGAGCTAAAACAACACCAAACATTATTCAAGAACACGAAATCACAAATCACATCTTCTGCTTGTTGCACGTAACATAAAACTATATAGGCACACTGTACAAAAGAAATATTTTTACCAAATAAAATTCTAACGTGAATAAGAAGTTCATATATGATAGAAAGTATTATGTAGTACAGAAGTGACAAGTGATAAAAACACTTAACCGTGAGAAATGGAACGAAGACAAAAGTAAATAAAAATATTGTAAACAATGAATGATAGATTAGAAGGATCAAAATTTTACACGAAAATAAATGTTATTTGAAAATCGATAAAAATAATAAAGGTTTGCAACTATCACACACATTTATAATTAATAATATTATTCAATGCTTCACCATCGCTTACACCTCATTTTATATGGGCGTCAAATATGAAATCGAATAAATGATGTATGACTTTCTCTAGATATTATTTTATATACATACTAATTACAGATATACCATTCTCGCAACAGCTGTTTGTATTGCACTGAATTTGCTTTTTTTTTATTTAACCTAAAAAACCGTTACGTTTCAAGTTATTTATTTAATTAATTCACTGCATAAATGATTTCAAAGTTATAAAAAAGCAGAACGCTTTATCCAATTTAAATGGTTATTTTATAACAATTGATACTGTTTTAACGTTTGATATTTAGTCTCAACGGGCTAATTTTTTTTCAACTAAAAAAACAGTATTTTCTCTACCCGGGAGACGTAAAAAATTTCAGACATTTGTAATTAAAGAATGTTAAAAAATGTAATTTATTTTTCTAACCAAAAAAACTAATTGAACTAAAATAATGATACCGAATAAATATAAAGACAAAAGTTTGTTTTCATTTAAATTAAGCCCAACTGCTTGTATTAAAAATAATTTCGTCGGTAAAGAAGTCATTGACTATCAAACTAAAATTAAGTACCAAAATACAATCATGTAATTTCATTTAGGTACTGTGATTTTGAATTTGCATAATGCTGAGTTTGTTTTTGTTTAAGTTTTAAAACCTTCTATTAAATAAATACTAAGATAACCCGTTTATACAATTTATACAAAAACTTACTAAAGTATTTCAATTTTACGAAGTTAAATATAAATTTTCTGAAAGCTAAAGTGATAATTATAATGTGACCCCAAAGTGACATTTACTGACAAAGAAGAAAATGAGCTTTTATTGAAGCTTAATTGCGTTCATTAATAGAGAGCTCTCACATCTTAAATCCTTTTGTCATTTGCTTTGAATATGACCGACATCTATTATAAACAAAATACTACCGGTAACTATGTTTACTATTTATTTATAGGGAATCCAATTACTTATCGGGGAAAGGAAGTCAGTTTCGTGATTACTTAATTGTACTTTTGGGAATACAAATATTATATTTTACCCAATACATTAAGAGATTACCAAGGAATTATAGATATATATTTTTGATTGTTTGTTTAATAGAAAACGAATATTATTTTATTTTTCTCCGGTATAGTATAAGCTAAACATAAAAAAAATCATTCGGTGAAAAATCGAAGTGTGATGAGTAAATGTATCTAAATTTTCTCCTTTATTTACAGATAGTTAATATAAAATTCGACCAATAGTAACTATTAGGGCTTATGCAAAAACCGACTTTTGAAAAAACCGGTTTTAGAATGTCAATATATTTGGAAAACCGGTTTTATCCGGTTTTCAAAGTTTTAGATAAAAATGATAGTTCAATTGTTATAGCGAGAAAACGTTCTGTTAGCGAGAAAAAGTTATGTTGTTTATTTATATTTATAATAATACACAACAAGAAATTATTTGGTGTTACTCTTCAGAAAATATGATTTAAGAAAACACAAAGCGTCCACTGATCGTTTTGTATCAAAATTTCCTGATATCGAAAATATCCTTTCGCTGGGTAATGATGTGGGGCATATGGTCTTTAAGCCATCAAATTAAAAATCCAAATTTGATGTCCTTTTGTTAATAGACTCGTTTATGGAAAATTCGGCACATCCGGTTACGAAGTTGAAAAACCGGTTTTCGAATGTCAAAAATTTTGCCAAAAAACCGACAAGCCCTCGTAACTATGGACCTATTAGAAGTGAAGTGAGCCAAGTGGTATTTTAGAGAAAAAAAATGGATACGTTGTAATATTCTACACGTCTTAAAGAATGGTAAAAATGAAGTAACCTCAGTTAATACACACATTGCAATAGTGTTATCTCCGTAAAATAAAAATATACAATCAGCCAAAACACTAAATAAAGGCATGATTGTACTTGAAGTTCAAGAAAAAAGTTTACCTAATTGGCTCACTTCACCTCCCGAGAGCCAATATGGCATCCTGATAGAGTTTATTTCAGTCGAAGCTTTTTTACGAGTACGACTAGCTTAACTTCTCTTTTTCGAATAGAATAGAGATAAACGTATTTTTATTTTAATTTTCTATTTAATGGATGCTGAAAATAGTGTATAGAAAGGCTTATTGGTTAAATCTCGCGGCTCGGAGACTAGAAAAATACTTATCTGCCGATGGGGATCGTTTAGGGACCCCAGTGGTTTCCTCATTATTGGCCTTATTCTTATGAATTTCAAAAAAAAAATAGTCTTAGGGCTTTAAAATATCTCTCTGCATCATTCCTCATACATTTTGTTTTATAAAAATCCGTGTTTTTTTTAATAAATAATCATATTTTTAGTTGCGCGTAAAAAAGACGTCATCCCAGCACAGATATAAAATTACAACTGACGAATTTAGTCCAGCTATCTTACGAACGATCGTTATCGCGGGCGTTTATCGCATTATCGCGTTATCGCGTATTTATATAAACTAAAAAAGGTCCAAAAACTATGATATAATAATACCTTAATTATAAACATTGTATCACCGATATTAAAATAGATATTGTAGAAAATGTGGGTATTGGGGTCGCATTTATTGAGCTTAGAACCGGAAAGTAAACAACAAGTCTTCGTCTGATCTAATCGTGTTATCGTTTCCTTGTATGAGAATAAATGTAGTAATGGACTAACAGCCAGTTCCAGTTAAATGCAAACAGAGAAAGAGTGTATATATTTAGACAAAAATAATTTTAATTATAACATTGTTTAATATCTTTGGTACATCATATTAAAATAATTGCATTATGAAAATCTAGACATTTTCTAAATAAGGCTTCATTAAAATTATTTTCACCGAAAATCTAATCAACTCATTCTTATCTGTTTTAATTGAAGACAATTTTACACAAAGTACCAATTAGCATATAATCTCTCACTTTGATAATATTAACATAGATTACTTAATGACATCAAAGTACGCAGCAAACATTCAAAAAAGCTGAGTAAGGAGCATTAATGTCTCTAGTAATTATTTCGTGAAACTAATATTACAACTGGCAATCTATGTTCTTAGCCGCGTAGGGTAATTTAATAATACTGAAATAATATTTGGCAGCGCTTCAGCAAAGCAGCTATAGGAAATGGTATAGCAGATAACCAAAAAAATTCATGCCGTCAGACATATTATGATATGTATTTTGATAACATAAACCCTTTACATTCAAGGAATCTACTTACGAAACCTTTTTGAGATATAATAGTTCTAATTTATAATATGGTATTGTAACATATGTAGAAAGTAGAAAAATATAAAATTTGTACTCACATTTGTAGACCCAAACCTTATTTAATAATTTGCATGAATTTTATAGAATATTTAATGGCAAAAAAAAGGTTACCTTTACCAATGCGTAGCATATCACTCTACGACTACCCATACAAAATCATTTAATGTTTTATAATATGGTGGAAAGTAAGATACAAAATATATAATACTTTTTATATGAATTTTAAGCTAATAAAAACATTTTCAGCGGTTCGTCCTCACACATGTTTAATAGGTTACTCAAACTTGATTATAACGAAGGCATTCTAAAAATGTGTTACTTGATTTGGGGTTATCACAGTCTAAGCCTAAAGGACAAGTTATAAGTATACTAATTAATAGTGATTATGCATAGTAAACGTTTAAATATCAGTATTTTTTTAAAAGTTGGGCTAGTAAAATTGTTTTTCTTAATATTTAAGCACACTGGTGATTCATTCAAAATCATTGTGGTGCAGCTTTTCTTTAACCATTAATGTGAGGGGTGGACCATTTTGTTCTGTCGATATGCATAAATTATTGTATGCATATAATATACACATTAAAAATGGTTGGGAACCCATTTGATGCATATAAGTGGAAATAAACTTTAAAATTATGTTATTCGTATAAATTTTACGCTTATGAACTATTTTTTAAGTATTCTTAAAGTCACGTTATTATTAATCTAATATATAAAAATGTTTGTTTGTTTGTTTGTACTTTATGCGTTGCCACACCGCTCATTCAATTGAAATAAAACTTTGACAAACTTTTTGCTTGCACTTCCGCGAAGGTTATAGGCATAGTAAAATTAACTTACAGTAGGTCTTTTATAAATAAAAATAAATGTTTGTATGTCTGCCATACAGTTCATTTTGACAACGTATGCTTATACTTGCGCGAAGTTTATAGTACAATTAACTTACAATAGATAGCACGTGTGCCATATCATAGACAATTGGCAGCAAACGTCAAACAGACAGAAAAAGAAAACATGCACTTCAATAAACACAATTAAAACACTTTCATTCTTTGAGTGGCATTGCAACGCTTACTGGGAACCGGTTTGTTAAATATATAAATAGTAAAATATCATAAAATTATATCACTAGATAAATCCAACGACAAGATGTCTGACGATCACAAAGGCTATAAACCGAAATAAAAAAAACATACCTACCAAAGCTAAACAATCTCGCACTTTGCTAGTATAACAAGCCACATATCGCTCGACTCAGAGAATAATCCTGCTATATTGAATACCCAGGATGGAGATAATGCAGTAAAAACACGAACGTTGTAGTTGGCTGATATATACACGATAAATCCAGCTTAAATACATCGGATATAGGATTACGATGAATGGAAACACCTTCAATCATAAATATGTATTTTATATCAGTGTCAGGAATGGATCAATGAAACTAAAGCCTTTATGAGATAACTATCATAACTCGATTAAGCACAATCAAGATATTTCATAAACATACTATTATATCTGTACATTGGAGGTAAACTTTACTATGTCGAAAATGGTAGCTGTTCTAATTTATATTTTGTCGTGAATTTCGTGACAACGTTTTTTACTGTTTATTAAGATCATTGATTTGATTTTACTGAAAATATCGCTTTATTATACTAATTGATATTACAATTTGGTCAAATCTGTGTAATATAACTCCCATGTAAAGACAAAATTATATCCATTGCAACACAATGTAAAAATTCTCCACTGCGTGTACTTTTTGATTTGCAATAAAAAATATTATTGAATAACTTGAAACAGATATACGTATGGTATTCCGTAAGTCGCGAATTATTATATGCTATGTTTTTACACTATTTTTGTTAATTTTAAATAAAATCATGAGTGTTGGCGCATCGTTCGAATAGAATATTATTTGAAACACATAATCCGTGTAACCTCTAAGAAATGCTATTAGTGTCATTTTTAATATATATTACATGAAAAAAAATATAACAGCGAAAAAATCATTCGAGCGAACACGTTTAATTAATTTTGGCTTAACATGACAAATGTGAGTAATGATCACATACGTTTTAATTATGAAGGATTTCACTTGGAATGATTGATTCATCTGTATCACGTAAATGTGTGAGTTTGTGTTGTCATGCATATCATGTTTTTGTTTTTTTTAACTTTTCACTTTGTGAATATGATGCTATATAATGTTACTCCACTATAGATAAATAGTAAACAATATATGTACAAGTTCGTTGCCCCACAGCCACGAGTTTATTGTATTCAGCCTACCTTACGCTACGCCATCAAGACGCAGAGTTGTATGAAGTAGACTAATATGTTTAAAATTATTAAACATTTTTTTAGCCATGTCATCTTTTAACGTTGAAACTGGACTTTTCCGAATATAAGGCTGATGTAAGACTGCAAGTAATAGATATAATGGATTTTGCGCTAATCATAAAAACTTATACCCTTTTTAAGTATTGCTTATTATGTAGAAAAAAAAATCTTATATTTTTGTATAGTTTGAATATTATAAGCTGTAGATTGTATCTGACGCATGGCTTATTGACGCCAGTTGCAATGCCAATTATAGACCTTTTTCAATTAACAAATGTAATTAAAACCAATTCTAAAACATTCATTTACTTAAATTTTCAAAATACATCAGATTAGAAACAGCACTTTCATATTACTAATTAATTACAGCGTTCGACATTTTAATATAATTTTATATACTGACCTATTTAAAACTTACAGAGGATTTTTTAATATAATTGGAACTTGCATACTACAACTCTACAATGTCAAAAATAACATGGTTAAAAAAGCTTCACCATTCATTAAGCTCTTCAAAAAATCGCCAGGCGATAGAAACAGATATCGTTTTAAAATAAATGATTACATGTGTATACGCAACTTGTAATTATATTTTAAATTACACTTAAAATATCGGATGCGACAATGGGTTGCTGCTAAGGCAACTGCTCTCATTAAATAGTCAAAGCGCATGGCTGCTTTACAACCGAGATGATCATAGAACAAAGGAATCTTCCATCCTAGTATATTATACAGGATTGCATACGTACACCTGACAAAACAGTCCGACAACGCAAGGTCTTATATTAGTCATCACTAAAATATTGAAGTTCTTAGTAGGTAATCTTTTTCACACATGAACAATTTTAAAAGTAGTTTTTTTTGTGAGAATTGTTTTCACGGTGTCTTTTACGAAACAATCATTACCGCAGCTATTTTCTATAACGAAAAACCATCTTCCTCTTTTTGGGCTAGTTTCAATTGGAAATTAGAAATGTCGTACGGAAATGTCAGCACCATAAATAAGCTCGCAATTTTTTTTATGAATATAAAACTTATACATATTATAATATTTATATGCAGAATATTTAACATACGTAAAGCTTCCATCTGGTATCACTTTACTAAATAAAAACATATAGTGGTTTTTTTCTTCGAAAACTCCGTATTATTTTACGTACCTGTGTATCTACTCAGTACATTATATGTATTACTTATTTCTCTCTCAAAGTTCCTTATAAAATATTTCTCCAGAGCATTTTTATACAAGCCAATAATTTATAACAGACTAGTGATTTCGTTGCCAAGCTCTTCTAGCTCGGCCGTTAAACTAATAAAAGATATATATAGTTAATTTGACAGTTAAATAAAGTTCTCTTAAAATCTTTACTTGCGTAATTTAAATCACGTTATACATTTTGATGAAGTATAAAATACTTTCATTTGATATTTGGTAATCAAATTTTCTGCTCTTTTATTAACGATGGTCAATGATGTTAACTCTAGTATCGATATTCATGGGATCAAATGATAGTACGGTAGTTTCATTTTAAAAATTGAATCATGGTTTTCTGTTCAAAGGCATGGATGTATTTGATGTCGAAAATAACACCTATCAATCTGATTTCAAAAACATGACAAAGAAAAATTAATTAGCTAACCACTAGTCTTGTTCATGCTTTTCCCTTTCTATATCTTCATATTAAGAAAATTAGATGCTGATCAACTAAGTAACAATTATTTTTCGTAGAAAAACTTCTGTTGACGCCATACGCCATTATGAGTTTTTATGTTTTACATTGACAACGGACATTGTTGTAAATTAATATTAATTAAAACAAAAAAAGCTAATAGCATTAAACTTTACGTAAACAAAACGTTTTTTAAGATAAAGAGTATATTTTTTGATAAATTAATTCCATACACTTCAACACCTGTTGGTATTCATTTTTCAGCAAAATTTTCTGCACAATTCCCGAGCGCCAAATTTTATATTCTCAGGGAAGGTTTCCAGCGGTGTAATTTTACGTTTGGCTTGATGCTTACCTTGACATACTTACAAAGTTTCTTGTTTGTAAAAGGGAAGATATTATTACTTCCATCTAACATAATTTAAATTTGTTGGATGATATTATTTTACAAAAAATATGAAAGATACTGATTGCACTACGTTGTTTGTGATACATTCTTTACATGATTGTAATTCCCATTATTGTACAAACATTTTCGTGGAATAGTGGTGTACAATTTAAAACTATTCACAAACTAAATGTTTTCTTGGCACCCTTTTCGGGATCAGAATGGTGATGTGAAGGGAAAGATGAAGACGTTTTTTTGTTTTTATCAAAAAACACTTAGTAGTCTTAAAAATCACAAAGGCATTAAAGGCATAAAATAAGATTTCCATAAATTGTATAAAAAGGCAACACTCAGAATACACAATCAACTATAGAATACACAATTAAACTACTTAATGCTATTATGATGAACCATGTTTTAAAGTTTTTGAAAATTGTATTAAGAAACGGCGGAAAATCAATGGCTGCCAAAGCTCCAGTTTGCTCTGTTCGAATGAAGATTAGAATGATTTAGCACTTGTAAATAAGACATATTTTGAAACAGTATGAAGAGTATATATGTATTTTACCATTGGGTGAATTATGCTTATAAAAGGTAAAATCGATTTCTGTTTTACGAAAAAGCCAAAACAAAATTTTGTACATTTCGTAGTAATCTATGCATTTAAAGGTTAAGTTTGAAAACTACACGTTACAACAATAATGATTAAAATCCCTGCTCTAATGCACCACATATGAGATTTTGGTTTCGCTGTGATGTATCAAAGTTTTCGAATAAAAATGTCATTATTAATGGCTTAATTCACGGCGATTAGAATATAAAAAAATACATAAAAACGTTTCTGTTCATAAAAAGGGCGTTGATTGATTAGCTACGCGGTCAACTTTTTTATTGAGTGCTTAGCAAATATGACGCCACTTCATAAACAAATCAACTGTATACATAACACACCCTATACATACATTTGCCAACCCGCGAAGCAACAAACACGCAGGTGGAAATGGAACGTGAATCTAACCTTTTCATTGCAAAATGCCATCAAAATGTATTGCCTGCGGCCTTGAATGGGGAATATATTCATCCCCTGGAGAGTCCTTTTTCAAAAAAGTAAATCACCTCTTCGTCGGTCGAATGTTTTCTTAAGACTTCAATAAAAATATTCGTCAAGATCTGTTTCAAGCACGCAGATGAAACATTTGTTAAATGGATATCACAGTAATATTTATATACACGCTCTGACATCATCTGACGTTATCTTTCGTGTTCGATAAATCTTGTTCTAACCGTTTCTTTAAATAGAAAAATATTACCTAATATATATTACATAAGACCTAATACATTTATACTATTCGTTCCATTACCAGTATATTTCAGTTTGACACATTGTTGGATCCAGGGGTTGCAATACCTGTATCTCGGAATTTTGAATTAGTTTACAATATCAAAATACCGTTTTTTAATATTATGCTAATTCGATATGCGGAGCTCACGCGTTCGAATCCTAGTTCGTACAGATTTTTCAATCATATTTGAATTTGTGTTTTAGGAACGGGTATGTGTTTTGTCGAAAATTCACTCTCAAAACAATGCGTAGCGCGAGCGATTTGCTAACTAAATCAGTACTAGTTATTTTTTGTTTACTTACTCTCTCAAAAAAGGGAACTGAATACAAAACATTTCTTGCATAAAAACATCTGCTGAGATAAATTCCATATAGCCTATATGCTACACATTGAGATTGGATTTTTAAGTTTATTGGTTTATGCATGGTTATAGTTTAAAAAAACAATGAACAAAAAAAGTGCCTTTAATCTCACTAATATGCACGTAAATCAGATCAAGATTGTCATTTTTAAACGTGGAAAAACTTGTATGCTTAGGTTATAAAGGTTTTTAAAAATTCACGCAAGACGTAGTTTTGATAGAAAACACAAGTTTATAAGTACAATTGTTTTTTGATTGATTCATAAAGTATACAGAGTGAATGGAATAATAGCATATCATAATAATTTGAATCTATTTTTCTAATACCAGTATTTAACTTAAAATACCGGCGAACTGGTATTCGTCATATATTTCTTATCAGTTGACAATGCTCGCAATGAGCGAAACCGGTCCTGACATATTAAATAAAGTGGAATGAAGTACAAAGGATTATTGTGTTTTTATTAATATATTGCAACCCCTAGTTTGATGTTAAAAAAAACTATTCACGCTGACGGAGGTGAGATTAGGGTGAAACAGTACGGATGTAACACGCGTAACAATCTGTATAAATAGCTGTTTCGTAAAAAAAAACCCTTGAATCTAAGATATTTGATAAAAAAAAACTTTATGTGATGATAACCACGCGTTATTTTAACAACTGCAACCATTTTTCACCATTGGTTTTAGTTGGTATCGTAATATATCGATGGAAAGAATATTTAAAATGTACAATATATTTTTTTGTCTAACTTAAATTTAACATTTTTCGCGGATTCAAAATTAAAGTCAAGCACGTGTCACGTCGACTTTGTATAAAAATAAGGTCTACGGGTGGTATTTTTAATATTCAATTAGGATGATGATGAAGTACAAACAAAATTTATTCAAAAACTACAAAAATTATTTCAGAAAATACTTTATGATAAATAATAATTGATTACACCTTGGCCACTACCGACTCACAACTGAGTAAATTAACAAGGATTATAATTATTTTATCAATTGTATTTTTTTGACTGTAGAGGATTCAAGATGATGCAGTGATCTTGTACTTCCAGTTTCATTTTAAATAATCGATGTAACATAAAAAGTCAACAAATTCTCAAATAAAACAAGGTAAAAAATATAAAAACAAAACTTGTTTTTCTTTTCTTATAAAAAATAGATTTTTCAATTCGAATACTTTCATTTTTATTGTATTATTATTAGAATTGTCAATATAAAGCTTTTGAAATTCTATCAAGTACCCTTAGTCGAAATCATAAATTTAAAAGCAATTTATTCGGCTATGAGAAAGCGGCGATGTAATAATCTAAAAAATATATTTAAAATCTTCGATACGACTTTTTTTATCAATACGTATGTCTGCCATATTTTTATCTTAAATGTGTAAGCAATGTGATTTAGTATTTTCCAATATGTCGATAATACTCATAACTTTAGTTATTCGTTCGAGTTTGAATAGACGTGGTCCAAGGTACGGTCGTCTTACGTCGTTAAGTATTCGAGTAGTCGTCTACATTTCAAATGAGCTTTTCAACTCTGCCATTATCAATTCAATGTTTTTAAAAGTTGGAAAGTTGTTTAGCATCAACCCCTTGAAAGTCAATTTTATAATAGAACACATACAAGTTTGAAAAATAATTCCAACAAATCATGAAACCTCAAAAGTATTAGCATATATTTATTAATACAGCTTTATTTTATAATGCTTCAGTTTATATAAACAATAACTTTAATTTTATTATTTTTGTAAATTCAAGCGATAGATTTACATAATTTAGTAATTGAATAGAATTTTGACTAAGTGAACCTTTAAACAAAGTAGGAAAAAAGATTTGGTTTTATAAAACATTGTATTTCCACGTGCTTTTTTAAATTTAATTTTTAATTTCTTTATATTAACATAAGATTAATAATTTCAAAAAAAGCGCATAACATCGTTAAATAGAAAATGGTTTGCTGAAAAGTAAAGAAGGTTTATGTGACAATTATAAACTCCGGCGCCTATAATAGCAAAATTTTGCCATTTTGTTGGAATAATATCCACATTAACTATTTAGTGAAAACTGGCGCCAATCATGTTTATTGTCGCTATTTACTGCGTTTCAAATAATCGAAATCTATTTATTTTATCGAAAACTTAATAACTCATTAAATTGACAAAATGAATGGAGTGAAATAAAGCACGTGTAATCTTTGCACTGCAGCACGCAAGGTCACAGCGTCCTAAAATGAGTATTTACGGATTTTTAAAAAAATGGTAAATACACAATAGTTGCACGATAACTCATTGATAATTGAAAGGTATTTGTTTTCATACGACAAAGTTTTAGTCATATGGAACATTGACGAGCGTGAAGTACGATAATACTAAAATGGTCTGCAGATACATATATGTATAATTAAGACAATTTTTTTAAGTGACTTATTTTCAAACAATTATGTAACTGATGATAAATAGTTGAATAAAATTTTAAAACATTGCACTTGATAAAAGCATTCCTTATTATAATATTCCACCAATAGTTTACTGTATACTTTAAACAGGGAACTTGTGAATAGAGGATCCAATCCCGGGATCCCGTTCAATTTTCCGATCCCGAAATCCCGGCATCCCAGCCGTGTCAATTTAGATTTTTTGAAACTTTTGATTGAAAAATTTTGAGCAAATCCCGAAAATTGAAACGAAATTGGCAAATCAAGGATTTTAAATTCCTTGGTGAGCTATAAAAAAAACGATTTTCTGAGATAAACTGGGAAAAAGTATACCAAATCGAGAATTTCGAATTTCTCGGTGAGCTAAAAAAACGAGGTTTTGAGACAATCTGGGAAAAAAGTATTTAGTAAAAAGTAAAAGTAGCGAATTGAGGATTTCAAATTATTCGGTGAGTTAATCCCAATCCCGGGATCCCGGGATTGGAAAAAGGCTCCGGGATTGGATATCCTACTTGTGACGTCTTTAAACAGTGACCTGTTATTTTTATACAATAAAATGACAAATCAAATATCTTTTGACATTGAAAACGTAAACAAAAGGAAATACATGAATACTGACGTAAGCTTTTTTTTTCAACTTTTATTGGACATTTGTTTCTAATTAAATTGTAGGCTAGTTATTGTCAAATGGAGAATTAATTAATGACAAAAAATGAATAATGATAATAATCTTTTAGCTATCGTTATGCTGGCTAATTCCTATTAACTAATATTCTATTTATTACACGATGTTTTTGTAAATAAGGCATTAAACAATTTGTCTTAACTATAGACGTCTCTGTAGACCGACCGTTGAACTCAGCCTTTAATATGTTAAAATTAATAAAAATATCTTATCCACATCGTGAACGATTTTTTTTACTGAAAGGCACCCATTGTCAAACATCTGCTGCTATGATGAGATTAATGTTCTTTGAAGACATCTTTTTAAGACTTATTTTAAAAGATATACAACTTATTTTTTGTAAAGCTTTGACTGTAAAAGTTTTTTTCACAAAGCAATGTTTTCAAATAAGCTTATAATATCAACAATATATCCAAGTAATTCTTTAAATTTAATCTCTGTATAGTGAACTAATTTTTTGTTTAAAGAAATTGGTTTTAAGACTTTATAACAAAGCTTAAGACATTGTAGGTACATATCCCACGGAAGCAACGAGAACACAATTTTCATGCTGTACGAATGTCGACATTAAACAAACAAACCTTGTAACATTATAATGTACGTTGAGAATGTAAAATGTACTTTTTTTACCGTAACATTGTTCATTATTAGTTGAACGGCTTACTGCAGTAATGACAACAAAGGTTTGAAATAATCTTAAATTGTTTAACTATTAAACATATAACAAAAAATGGTTTGTACAGTCGAAATTAATAATAATATTTGGAAACCATTAAGATGTGATAGAAGCTTTGGGTTCAATTACCCCCCCCCCCCTACATTTAATGTGGGTTGATTGGAGCATACAGTTGGAAGGAAAGATTTTTTTAAAAAAAGGGGTTCACACTTGATTCATATGTTTGAAACGTGATAAAATTAGTTATTTCCAAATGAACACAAAAACACTACTTAAAACTATTTATAGTCAGCTTAGGTTAGGTTAGGTCAACAAACTGACAGCAAGGTACCAGACACGCTCTATCAGAATTTAGTCACTGGTATTTTTTAATTTTAATATCATTATTTTCTGTGTTTAATGGAATATTACAAATAAAGGCTGTAATTAAATATATGTTAAAAACAATTTTATTTTTTAAACGTAGGTTACGTAGATACATTAATTAAATAAAACTATCCTACTGATTTCTATTCACTTTGTATACAACGCAATTTTAGTGAAGCACTGGTTGTTTTCGTCATTTTAAAGGGCTAGTAAGCGACATGATAACCACGCCTCTTAATTTTTTTCTGAACTTTCATATTATTTTTTATGCAAATATCTATCGGTAAGTATGTAAAATATGTTTAACTAATAGAAAATTTAAATTAACTTTGATTATTCCACGTATTGTGTTACTAACTGTGACACGTGTTTCGCCTCTTTCAGAGGCATCTTCAGACTTACTATCGCAAAGTTTGCTTAAGTAACTTTGCGATAGTAAGTCTGAAGATGCCTCTGAAAGAGGCGAAACACGTGTCACAGTTAGTAACACAATACGTGGAATAATCAAAGTTAATTTAAATTTTCTATTAAAATGAAATTCCACAAAGTTACCGCCGAAACCATCGAAAATATGCTAAACTAGCTACGAATATGAATATTTGGTATACTTCTGAATCGCTTAACATTATTACTCTTAAAAATAAGGTATCGAGCATATAATATAGTTGACTCTATACATTGTGTAAATGAGCTGACTGTCGTTCTTTTGAATAATGGATAAGTATTCAAATATGTATGTAAAAAGTTTATTGCATGAAAATTTAATATTAGCCAACTAAAAATAATTTCTTCACAATTTAGCAAGCTTTCTAAGTTATCGTATTCTGAAATAAAAACAAACAAGTATTGAAATACACTGCCAGAAAATGACTTATGTCAAATTAAGAAGTCGCTTGTATTAATCGCGACTGTAAAGCAATGGAAAAAATACACGTGAAGTTTATATGTTGTACTATTTTTCGTTTAAAAAATAAAAACAATTGAAAATTTGTAGCTTGTATGAAATCAAGCGCTTTTAAATTCAGTTCAATGAACGCGTAAAAAAAGTCGCTTTAGTGCTTTGCGCCAAATTTACCGGTCAAATATTCCAGACTACTACACATTCCCGCATGCAGGTAACTACCACCAGACTGACATACCGTGTCTCCTGAATTATTAATGAGCTTACATAGGACACTCACGTTTGAGTGATTTGGTAGAGTAACGTTTGTACTTTGAATTCATTCAATAGTAAAAAGGTCGATCGTAAAATATCCCCATATAAGAAATACACCCTTAATATTTCTTTTACGTGTTTTGCGATAAGCGATGGATTATCCTACTGTCTCTTCCTATCTCCAATGTTTATATTTATGCGTTCGACATTTATGTCTTTACAATATTTTATTATAATAGACACAACTTAAGAAAGTATTATTTACGTTATATGTATACATAAATCAATTGTATAAGAAATATAATGATCAATATAAATAACTTTAAAACACATGTTGTTTTTAGCATAATCAAGTAAATTATTGAATGACAGTTTAACATTGCTTTTCCTTTCCAAATATTGATAAAATTCCTATTTTTTTTTAAGTATGTGATCATATAATTTTAAGCCCTTCTTCTACCGAAGCGCAAAGTGACATTTATAGATTTTGAATCTAATAACTTTTTATACATCGTACTTTGAATATTTCTGTCTTAAAAAAACGATTATTGTAATAATAATTGTATAACCCTATTTATCCTTACCCGGTCGTATTACTTTGCTACCAAAACTACGGTCTACATCGTTTAATAGTTAGGAATTTACTTCTTGACATGTATGCCATATAAGACGCCAGCTGTATAAGTTGTCCATCCGATCTTTGCACGGATGAACTAGAAAATATATGCAAATATTTAAAAGGTAAACTTATATAATTTGGTTTGTTTTCATATAAAAATGTAATACTTAACAAAGCTGAAACGTTGTGTGTTTTACTTTTGTTCTAAAACACAAAATCTATAGATCCAATTGGTTAAATACCTTGTTTGAGTTATTTTTATTTACGTATCACTTACATGGTATATTTTTCTTATACGTATGCCAATTATTGTGTCAGCGGTTATGTGGACAGTATAGAAATGAACAAACAACATAGAGCTTTACGATATACGCCATACCTTATATAATTTCAAACGAATTCAATTACTAGCATTATACTAACAGTGTACCAAAGGCACATAAAGAGCTTTTGCTGCAGACATTGTTAAAGCGATGAAATTCTAAGCGATAATGTATGTACTACAAACCTTTATGTCAGTATCTGGTTGCTGTATTCGAACATCCAGAGACCCTCCCAATACAGCATACCAATATTTCCCTTGGTCTCCTTGGCGAAATACTGAAAAAAATAGGAAAATAATGGATAAAACAAACTAATTAAAACAACATAGATTACTGAACTATTTTTTGACACGATTTTATTAACATTATTTTTAAATAGCACTGTGCCATTTTAACACAAATTGGTTCTTCTAATACGATTTCCACACACATAAAACGCAGAAGCGGATAACCAATTTCTTAATAACAAGAAATTCAATAAAGAAGAAGAAAGTAATAGACAAATGATTTCATTTGAACTAATTAGTTGTGTAAGAAATTTCTAGCAATAAAAGCCACTAACGTCCAGTCCTTCAAAACAATCAGTATATATTATCAAGTAGCGATGAATATATTTAACGATTTTCTACACAATAATGTTAATTCTTTTTTCAAACAACACGGTTTTTAAATTTAAGCAAATAGTCATCAATTTTTCTTCAAATTCTATTACTGTTTTTGTACAAGGTTTTTTGTGGATCGTATTTAACGTTTAAAAAAGAGTAGAGTATACATTTAAATTAAATTAAATTAAATAAATAAAAATTAAATATCTGTAGAGAAATCAGTAATATTACAAAAAAACGTTTCAAATCTCAATTACCTCTACATACCAATCTGGGTTTTATCATATTAAAAAAAATCACTCTGTAGGTTTAAATTAAGTATTTCTACGACTCGTTATTCATTCATGAAAATCACATTTCATCCAACCTCTATTTTATATTTATCAGTATAAATATTACTATAAAAAGCCACTTAAATAATAAATATTTATAAAAAAATAATCTGCGAAAAAACCACCGATCACAATATAAATCATCTCTACGCGAAGTGACGGCGGCTTATATGATATTATCCGCGTATTGGCGTAGACCTGTCGTAGAACGCACTTCTCCGCGAATAAAATTCACACAGGTAGATAGATCCCTTTGCTCGAAAAATCATTTTCGCAGCTGATAAAAGGTTTCGATTAAGCTGCCTTATAAGCTTTCAGTGGGGTTAACGCGTCGGTGGATTTCGATTAAATGTTTGTGCATCGGCTAAGTCAGTGGGGTGAGAAAGCTTTGTATTTTCAAAGGATTGAAAGTTCTCGTCGATAAAATCGTCTAAGTGCATGCTTACAGAATAATGCGATTTGATTTTTCCATCGACGGCAGAAAATTAATCTAAGTTATTCTTGGTTTACGACTATACTGGATGGGATGTCTTGGTTATCTATTCATTGCGTTATTTTTATTTGGATTACTCGGTCGCTTTTTCAAATCCTAGATTGATGGTAAGTCACTGTATATTTTGCAATGGTGATATTTTTTACTTAAATATCAATAAAGAAGTATTTAAAACCTTCATATTAAACTCATTTGCTTGACAATTTGAATAAAAGAGAGCTTAATGTCAGTTTATTGCATTAATTGAAATGTCGTTTCATAATGAAGATTGTTTATCTTTTCTGGAAATTTGGTAAAGAATTGTAATATTTTTTTAAGTAAACTGTGCAAGGTAAGCATTTTATAGGCGTCTTTATTCACTACTTTACTTTTTGTTTTATCATAAATCAAACGATGTCTACGCCCAGAAGACCGCTGGATTAGTGATTTTTTGTTATTTAGTTTGAAAAATCCAACGCCTACAAGTGGATCAAATAAGACGAAAAGTAATTAGTACTTTTGTAGTAGTATTAAATTTAATTATTTCTGCTACAGATGCAACAAAAAACTTATTTTTTACCATTTCTGCTCCCAATGTAGGGGCGTATAGACTCCAAATGGAGTTGATTTGAACAGAAGTGTTTCTACGTGAACCGTTTTTTACTCAGTTCCTCAACCTATCTTTGTCTTTCAAAGAAAGTAGGAATATAAATCTAGGGCTAGAACAAGCCTAATAATTAGCTAATTGCTCTCGCTACGCCCTGTTTTTAGGATAAGATGAGTAGGAGAGGTAAATTCAATAGATAACAAACATCCATGCATTCGAACAGATGTTTACAAATTGACCGATAAATCTATTTATAAAAATGTCCGTACTGGTATTTGAACGCGTAACCTTCGTAACCGCAATCGATAACGTTGTCTACTCAGCCACGCAGGTGGCAGACAAATTACTTAGAATAAAATCAATAATTTATTATGTGTGTGACCATGTGAATGAAATTAAATACGGTTCTGACCAATGTCGAAAGTTAGTTAGAGAAACTAACGCGTTATGCTTAATATTGAATATTCACAGTCAGTATTCGTAAAGAGTTTTCTTAATTGTTATTCACACACTAAATTTGCGCTGGTACATCTCGAAACAATATCTGTGAAACGAATATATTGACATTACTTATCCTATTAATAAATAAATTAGTCGAGCGACAGATACTTATTTTAGTATAAATATTTTAGTAATGCATATAAAATATGCTAATATTTGAGAATATAATTCAAGCTCTACACGGATAACACAACTTACGATCAGTTATTTTAATGTCTTTCGTCTCTATGAATACGTTTTAAACAGCAGTAAAGAAGCAATGGAGCAGCAAAACGACGGAAAAGCGAAGGTTGTTGCACTATTCACCAAACAACACGACTTCAAAATGCACCACTGCTGTATACTTTTTACTGCACTCTCATATTTTCCAACTTGCTTATGCATACGGTGAATTATTTAGTTTTTAACTTGGTTGGGCTGTTACGTCAGCCATTACGTTTCCTACTATATTTATGAAACCCAGCGGAAATGACGCTGGAATTTTAACTTACACATAGTTTAATCATTGTCATAATGTTTTTTTTTGTACTTATATAAACTATATGTTGTCGTAGCAGAAGTGAGTAACCAACAAAATTAAGAACTATACAGAGAGATTTTTTTATATCAATTTTTTTATCGGTTATTATTACGGGAACAAATTAAATGGTCTGAATTTCAATCAATTTGTACAAACAGCCAATACGGTGATGACATATATTATATATAAATAAAACATTTTTACATAAGTAGTTATAACCAACTGGGTCACAGCAGGTGACACATTGCAATAGTGTTATCTCCATCATATAAAAATATATAACTCACTTTGACTCTGACACCAAATAAAGACGTGAATGTACTTTCCACTGGAGGGCCCATATGTACTTATATTTAAGATTTTATAACCAGATTAACATATTGCATGAAATCTCAAATAAGTAATGTTTCAATAAAACAAGTTGATGTCAAATATATTTTTATTTCATACAAGAGGAAAAAGCTTTTTATTTTAAATAAATAATTTCTTTTGAAACTAAAAAAAATACAATTATGACAGATTCTATATTAAAGAACGTAGTTTACACAAACCATTTCATAGCTTTTTGCAGGTATATTTTTTTCTCACTCAAAAGAATGAAAGAAACAAGAAAAATATATTTTTTTTAATTTCATTTAAAGGGGTTATAAATAAATGGAGGTCATGGATTTTTTATTCGCGGTGTGTGAAATATCCTAAGGGAAAAAATCCTGAATCAAATAATTCAAGAGCCACACATGGCCCTAGTTTAAAAACTCGCACGTCCCAAATATCCTTTTACACGTCGGCTTTAAAGGATAAATAGAGCTCAGGTGGGCACCCCGAGACTCTGTTTTATGGCCAAACAGGGCAACGAAAATGGACGGCGGCGTCGGACCGCGCGATGTCGGTCACGAGCTCTCCCAAGGCTTTGGACTCTAGACACAGCGGACGGCTTAAAAGCTTTCTCATAAATCGTAATGAGATTCACCGGAAATTAGCGACAATAATCTGAAAAGCTTTACTGATTATTTATTTCGTCGAGGTAAGATGTAAGTAACTGAAGTAATCCTATCTTGGTTAACATTTAAATGTTAATGTTTTTGTCCTATCGGCGTATTTTTATTATATTTAAAGTATTATTTGCGTATCAATTTTTTAGATTTCGTTCACTTTTATAGATATGGTGATTGGGTCAGTAATCGTCAGACAAAAATGGTTCATTATAAATAAGGCGAATATAATCAAAACTCACATTTTGCATTCTTTTGAGTTGTTTGCCAAGTGATTCTTAGTGAAAAAATACAGTTGGATATTCAAAAATATTTATTGGTGTCTAAGCACATACTTTTTAATTAAAAATAACGCCATAAAGAGCCAATCGGTGATCAATATTTTTCATGGTGTAATAGTTATATTTCAAATCTTAAAAAATATTTTTTGCTTTCTCTAAAAAGCTAAATCTATGGATATATATAAAATCTTTTTGAAAACAAAATTATTAACACAAATTTTATTCAAATAGAAAATACAGTTTTTAATCAATTATTTGTTTAAAATTAGCAAAAAATCAGTCGCATTTTAAATATTGGCGCTACCTTAGCGTAAAATAAAAATCAATTATTGTGAATTATTGCAAAAGATTGCGTTTTATTGTTCGATATACCCATTTGCTCAAATTTGCATTTGAAGTGAAAAAATCAAAATAAAAACTATGGCCTGCGAAGTGTATTTTTGATCGAATTCAAAGCCATAATTTAAATAAAATAAACGAACTATTTCCATGGTTAATATGACAATAAAATTAAAACATTACTAGTGTTTCACTGCATAATTATTCCGTATGAAAATTATGGATTAATAATACGTAGTGTAGTGTAAATGGCATGTCAGTTTTGTTTGCATTAATTTTTGTAGTGGAATTAACTACGGACATGAAATGACTCACGAATTAGCATAGTACTCAATTTAAATTGGATAGAGTTATTATTTATACTTGAATTTATGAACACGGATTAGCATTTGGAATGACTTAAAAATTACAAACAATATATCAAATTTTGACTTGTGCGATTGCAGTATATAACAATATTTTATTTATAATCATTTGGAGAGTTAACAACGTGTATATTATACTTTATTTTCTATAAGGGTGATCGGGAAAACCTATTTTGTTTTATTATCGTTCATTTAACGTTGTAAAGATTATATTTATAAATTAATTGATGTTTGTTTTTTAAAATATTTGAATATCAAACGTTAATTGAAATGTCTTTAACAGTCATGCACGTATTCCAGTAATCAACAAACTAATCTCACGGGTTCGAATCTCAGTACGTACAGCATTTCTAAGCCGATTTATAGATTTCTGTTTGAAAGCATGGACGTCTGTGATGTCAGAAATTCCCTTACACCTTCCAATACTGAAATAGTAGGGCGTTGGGAGAGCGATTAGTCATGTTCTAGCATTAAATTTTCTATCTCTACTTTCTACTAAAAAAAGAGATTGAGCAAATAAGGATCGAGCAGTCCTCGGAGAAAAGAATCTGTTGAGATACGTCAGTTAAGAGACGATATGCTTCACATCGGGAGCGGATATGGATAAATAATATTGAAGTGTTAATCATTGATATTTTGCCATCGCAAAAAAAATATAGTAAAACTTGTTTTGGCAATAGTGCAGTGACAATATAAGTATAAACTTTTTTTTATATTTTTTTCAAAACTAATAGTATATATGTGTTTGTGAACGACATTGTTAAACGTTTCGTTTACTTCTGCAGTAAACAGATGTCTTGACAACGGAATGAAGTGAGTAAACAAACGCTTGTGTATTGTACCATTTTTAAGAGTAAAGACCACTGCACACTTTAAAAAAATACTTGTAAAGCCATAACTCACTAACAAATCGTTAACTTGGATATACACTTGGAAAAAAACGCGTAATAAAAATCGTTGAAATGATACTGTCTGCCTTAATTGGACTCGACAAAAACAAAGTCTAGAGAAATTGATACAAGAATAATAATTGTAATACTTCTTTAGAAAGAACTTTCTTTTTGGCTTACACGACGATGAAGTGGGCTCTTTGTTACTTGGTAGTGCGTAAGTGCAGAGATAGGCCAAGAATTTGATTAACTGTTGCTAACTCATCTCAACTCAAAAGGTGATTATTTCAGCATAAAAATACTTGCTCATAAGGCACTCATGGTAATTACTTAAAAGCGCATAACGATGTTAAAGCTTTAGATACGTTGTATGTGGTGACTAGTAAAACATTGAGTATCAATAGAAAATAGATATTTGTTAGTTGGCTGTATTATAGTTAAAGTTGTTGCTTGTAAAAAGTAACACCGATGACCTATTACGTTAATGATTACAATAACCTAATATATTGCATAACCAACAATATATAAATATAAAACTGCCCGTACTGGGATTCGAACCCGTGACCTCCGTAGCGGTAGCCAACGACGTTGACCACTCGACCACAGGCGGCTTATATGTAATTAAATGTATAAAGTATGTTGTGATACATTTTCATAAAAATATTTTCAAAACACAAGATACTATACAATATTTAAGAATCTGCGCAAAGATTCTTTTAAAACATCCCGCATTTTCGACAAGCACTTTCGGATAGAAAAGGGCTAACAAATTGCCCGTGAAAAGCTTTGCACAAACTTTTTATGAACACTTTGAGAACATTACCATATGAAACGCAAATGCAATGGGTGACTCCGAGCAAATGGGCTCATTCACGAGAGAGTATTTTTATGATTTTTCCAAAAGCTTCACTGCAGTAATTTACTTCACTTCATTGCTTAACATTTGTTAACTCATTTAAATTTTTTATGACTTTTTCGTAAAAAATATTTTTAGATAAAAGGCGCATATGAAATTCACTCATTTAGTGAAAGATGAATGAATAAAATAATGAAATAAAATCATTCAAAAAGTCTTGTACATATATGAGCGAAATTTATTAAGGTAGAGAACTGAAATCTTTTTCAGAGGTTATTTACCACCTTATAAGGTTTGACCACATAAACAGGGTAGATAATGGATATGTTGAATATAACAAAAAAAAAGACAATAATGCACTAAGCAGTATCAATATATATAAAGGCTTTTGGAATAAAGGGAGAAGCTTTTTATTGAACTTAATTTAAAGCAATGACTAACATTGCGTTATTGTACGTAGAAGATTAAAAAGTGACAATAAATTGTTTTTTTTTATTTTTGTAACTTACTCATAACAGGCAAAAGTTTTAGTTTCATTCATAAAACCCAAACATAGTCTCATATATGATATGTTTACAAACCTTATTAGAAATCAGAAATTTTCCCATATTTGGAAATAGTTAAGCATATTTTAATTTTTTGTTAGTTGGTCTATTTCCAGTGTGAAGAATCATGTAGATTCTTTAGATGGTATCTGTACAGTATTTTATATTAAAATTAGTTGTATGTCACTCACTCAAACTCTATTTTATGAGACGGTTTAAAAGGGACGTGTCTTGAAGTGAAATATATTTGTACAACAGATTAAAGGATTCAAACTCGTAGCCTCACAACTAGGGAATCCAATCCCGAGCCAAAATGTTGATCCCGGGATTTCGGGATTAGAATTTTTCGATCCCAGGATCTCGGGACTAGTCCCGGGATCAGTACATTTTTTTAAAAAATGATAATATTGATGAAAAATAAATTTCAAAAATATTCTGTATTATATTACCAGCTGTAAGCTGCCAATACGTTACCAAAAAGCTCTCTTAATCTCAGTTATTCGCGATGTAGAGGTGAATGAATGGATTTTTTAATTACTCGTAAAAAATAAGCGAAATCATTATTAAACTAACTTTATATGTAAAAATACGAAATATAACTTAAAATGGTTAATTTCAATAGCTGACAAAAGCAATTACCTACTTCAGACTGCAAGAATGAAGATTTCTAAAATTGTTGTCTATATACATACATTCTTAATAATTTTATTGAAGTAAATAGACGTCATTTAAATATTAAAATATTCCCAGAGTACCAAAGCATCGATTGTTTCGCGATTTAATCAAAGGTTTCGGTTTACGGTACAAAATTAATGTTTATGAACAATAAATTCCGCAAAACAAACACTATTGATATCTAGTAACATTCATTGATGTAGAGAACAAAGCGAAAAATAAATAAATAAAAAATATCGAAATATGAAACAAACAATAAATATTCTCGACAAATGAATTCAAATACAGTACACGTGCGTATAATGCATTGCAGAAATTTAATAATTGGCATCATGTTACCTTTTCGGCTGCGACTCGCTCTTATCTTAAGTCTTATGGCAAAGATAAAGTCTTAGTAATAAAATTTGGCATCGTTTATTGCATATGCTTGAACTGCCGACTTGAAAACCAACACGTTTCTGTTTTAAAATCAATCTCTAAGTTTCGGGATTATATCTTCTAATCCCGGGATTGAAATGTATCGAAAACTGTACGGGATCCTGGATCCCGGGATTGGATTCCCTACTCACAACCAAGTGAGTGTTCAATGACCGAAATTATTGGCCATTTAGTCACAGAACAGACAGATATAATACGTTGAAATAAAATTGTATAAATATCTTTATTTTCTTTACACATTCATTCAAGTAGAAAATGCATTCAAAGAGGCAAACGCTTCCACTGTTCATTAAATTCAGAACCTTTTTTATCGAACACGCTAGAAATATCTGTAGGCAGGTGCCTGTGTAAATATAAACGGGTGACATTCCCCAACAAAGAAAAACACTGAAACACAGGCTTCATTTGCCTGAGTGGAAGAACCGACCGAGCGAGAGGTTGGTCACTTCCGCTTCGTAGGAGCGAAAAACGCATATCTTTTCTATTCAAATATCATTTCATTCACGGTAAGGTGATGACAAGGTCTGTGCGTTGTTAAGTGAAACTGACGGCAAAGGCATTTTTAACATTTGTGATACAACCATAAAAGTTTGACCAAATAACCAAGATTATTTTTGTGCATGTAATGTATAAACAATAAATAAAACTCTATTATGTGTATTAAATATTTTTCAGTATTGTTTTTGTTGACACTTTTATTTTTATATAAAATAAACCCTAATAAAAAACCACCATTGCAACTATTTTGAATTGATTTCCGTGTACATATACGAATCGAAGAATCAGAAAGCTTTACCTGTTTTAGCGTAGATTAGATGCTTAAAAAGACCGCATTATAAAACCATATTTTTTTTTATAAAAAATAAAGTAAGGAGAAGACTTTTTTTTTAAATTAATAGCTTTTCCTACGACCCATTTCAAGATTGATAAAGACAGAATATTTAAATTTCAATAAATACTACTTCATTGATTAAATCAGAGTATAAAAAATCTATTTGAAAGTTTAAGCTCTTAGTAATTAAATTACATAAGGAGAAAAACTTTACACTTAGTACTAATTCCTAAAAGGGTTTTAATTTCGCAAGTTAGGTGTCAATAAAGAGACGCAAGACTACTTATGAGGCTGTTTGGTAGCTATTATAATGATTTTGAGCTGAAACATTTTAGTGACAGCTTGTTACACTTACTATTTTACATATACCAATCGATGAAGAACTACACAAAGATGTTAAAGCACAAAATAGATTTGTCCTAGATGCTTTTCCTTATCTTTGTAAACTGGAATCATAACTGGCTTTCATAAAAAATATACAATATAAAATGATTTTTAATTGATAAAATTAATTGTCGGGTTCTACGGCGCAGCGGTTAGCGTTGTAGGCTTCCGTGCCGGATCACACGGGTTCGAGTCCCAGTACGAACAGATTTTTCTCGATCGATTTATCGATTTCTGTTCGAAGGCATGGATGTTTGCGGTGTCTTAATTTCCCTCACACCTTTCCTATCCTTCAATAACGGAGCTTAGCAAGAATTATTAAGAAGCTATTAATTAACCACTAGTCCTGTCTCAGCCTTATCCTTCTATCCCTACAACTCTCTTTGGAAAAAGAGAAGTTGAGCGACACACAGTTCTTGTAGAAAAAAATTTGTTGAGATACCTCCATTAAGAGGCCATATGCTCCACATTGGGAGCGGACATGGAAAGAAAGAATTAACAGTGATAACATGATAATTCTAAAAAGTCAGAATATTCCAGTCATTATTCATTTTTTTTTTAATTTAATGATATAAGAATGACATGTAAATTTAACAATCAACCCTATTTTTATCGTTCCCATAATTGAAATTGTTGTTTATTGTTCTTGTAAAATTGTAATTACTTAAATAAAAACAAAATTATATTAATAAATTAATTCTAAAGTCTTTAATAAAATATTACGAGTCCATTTAAAAATTAGAAAAGCTTTTCACGTACATTGGTGATATATTTTCGGTAAAAGCTCAAATAGCTTTTAGAACAATACACCTGGGACAAAGCATGCTCGGTTTCTCATAGTATATAAAAGCTCTTGTACAAAATACTATTTATGACTTCGAAAAAAAATTACCAGGTTACAAAAGCGCGGTGAAGGGAAGTTTTATATTTCTTTTTGTAATAAAAAAAGTATTAATTTCACTTATAAACTCTTACATATAGTTTTCATAGAGCATAGTTGAAAAGTAATTTTGGTTATGTATAGGTTAAAATTTATCAGTTCTATCTAAAAAAATAAAACTACATTCTTAATTCAATCAATTTCTTTTAAATTATTTTTTGTAGTAGTAAAACTGTTGCTAAACTATGTATTTTAAATCTCTTGTGAGTTGAACTTTATATGATCTGCCTTTAAAAATATTATTTCCCAAGAGAAAATTTGCGTTCTTTAGAAAACCAAAGTAAAACAAAAAAATACAGCTAAATCAAGGTTAAAACTCCGTTTGTCCACTTATTTGAAACATTATGTGGTAAAAAATATTTGATTTCCACTATAATTGTAAATTTAAAATAATAGCGTACTTTTATTTTGCAAACCTTTGATATATTCTAGCAATGGAAATATGTTCTTCAATTTTTTTATTTTCTTGAACCTTGATTTTCAAAATCAAGCCTTTTAAAATTAATATAAACGATGTTGAAATTATCTAACAGCGCATTGTATACTAATTACGTGTCAGAATGTCAAATATTAAAGTTTTAATAAGTACATAAACATATGTTCAAAACGCTGAAAAATATATGTATTTGCTGTTATAATTTTTAAAAATATTCGCTTGTGATTTTTCTGAACGTTATTACGTCAAAACATATTTTTTTGTTTGTCTGTCTGTCTGTAACGAACTGCGCAAATACTGAGATTTTACACGATCTACGATGTACATACAGATATAGAACACTGCCATCTGACCAATCATATTACCAGTTTTATTTATCATATTTATTGATTTAAAATGTCTAAATAAATAATTTGATTCAGTAATATCAACTTCAAATTTTAAAAATATTCACACTTTATTTATATAGCATTCATCCTAGCATTTTGCATGTATCTATCTATCTATACATGTTCAACAATTTTCACTGCCGGTTGTTTTATGTATTGAAATATTTTGATACGTCTTTCCACAAAAGATATACTTACATTAAACAATACAAAATTTCTGTAGGTATTTGAAAATGTAAAGTCGTTTGCTTAAAAAAGAACGGTTACATTATTAATGACCCAGGTAAAATTTTCATGTTTTAATAACACTAAGACTTTGCATTTTCAAATAATTTTTCGCCAAGCCTTCCCTTAGGTTTTCGTATAATTTTCAAAAGGAGTTTTCATACATTTTGAATAAATCTCCATATCTTTCGTATCACCAAGACAAATGCCTTGAACTGAGAAAATGGAATAGGTAGAAATATATTTCAGCTAAAAGAGTGATTTATTATATACCTACGTGGCTTTGGTAAAATATTTCTCAGTCATATTGCAAAAAATATTCCTATTTAAACAGATGGTGGATGTTGACAGATATAATCTTTTGTAAAATTTCTTCTTAGGTGGCTTTTATCCAAAGTATCCATATTTAAATACGGAATATTTATTCTGAATAATAAAATAATGAAATCTTAAATATTCAGATTGTATTAAAGGTTTTATGAATATTATATTTTTCCGATATAACAAGCTTGACAGTTTTTACAAAAAAGTTTATGAATACTATTTGGAGTAACTTGATCTTTATCATTTAAAATTATGTTCCTTTATTAGTTCAGATATACAATTGTGGTTGAATTAGTATTCGTCAACGGCTTAATGTTTTTTTTAAATAAAATATACTTCATGAGTCAGTAAGTATATATTTTGTCATCTTACTATGTTTATTTTTTAATATCATGCAATACAAAGTACCTCACAGCCTGTAAAATAGGGATTTGGCAATGCTGGCTAACGAAGGGCTTAGCATTTATTAGGTAAGAGATCGTTATGCCTAAACGTGACGTCTACTGATATCATTAAAGAACAGCTGTTCCAAACATTACCTTCACAAGGCGCGCGAGTTTTGACTCCAAGAACTATTAAACTGATATATAAAACCCAAAAACTTTTAATATTATATTTATACCACAGTTTAATAAATATTTGAACGCTTTATAATATTTTCAATAAAATAACAATAAGCTTAAAAAACAGTTTAAAATTAGTTTAAACATTTGTAAAGCTGTGATAAGTTAGACACGGAATAATTAATATGTTTTTTTAGACAGTCGGTTAGTAAATTGAATTGTTTTAACAGTCAATCTTTGATAAAAATTAGGTAAGAAATCAGCACTCTTAATTGAAATTTACTCAGCAAAACCAGTCTTGACGGCATTATTATTTCGTGGAAGTGTCACCTAAATGTATACACAATACATTTAAATTGAAAGTATTGAAAGTATAGAAGCATTTATTGGTTGTCTTTCCAGTTAACTTTAATGTACTTTTACTGTCAATTTAATTAATATTAAAAAAAAAACCGTTGTCATTCTTAATGTTTCAACCAGTGGTTTTTTCAATTCACTTAAAATTAATTTGTATAAAACAGAATTTTTTCAAATATTTTTTTTGGCATTTAAACGATATGAAAATAAATGAATTAACATCATATGTTAATATATTTTTTAAAACAATTAATATTGTATCTATATTTATTTAGTCGTGTAGCTAAATGATCAATATTCTTTCTTTACATTACCCTAGATAACGCGATCAAACCTTTGAATCACGGAATGTAAACATTCTCTGTTAGAACAATTTAATATTTGAGAGTCTTGCCTAAGCGCCAAGTTTCTTTCTTAATCTTTTTTGAAAAGAAAGTTTGAACGACTGGCTTACAACAATAGTTTGGTTTAAAAAAAAAGTATGATACACAGTAACTTAAAACAGTGTTTGGAAAACTGTAGCTCGTTGGCCCGTTGAGTGTGGCTCTTCCACAAAATACCACACACAGTGAGATTGAAACTTCGTATCCCACGCACAGAAATCGTTTTTTCGGTCTTAAAAGTTAGAGTTGGAAAGGGCGATCTCAGCAAACGTATCTCGTACGCAAAAGTCCCCAGATTGAGGACCTTTTAAACAAAAGCCGGCTTAGAAGTACCTTAATCAAGTAAATAACAATGGACCTACCTATAAGGTTTAAGTTTAAAAAAATTGTCTCTCAAAATAAATTTCAATCGTTGTATAGTTGATATTTGACTAAGTTGACTTAAAAGATACGTTCTTTATTGTTCTTTTTATTTTATTCTCAGATTACATCAACATAACTTTATCTTATTCTGTAGTTTGTAACAGTCTGTTATGAAATAATAAAAACACTCACGTTACATATAGGAAATAATATTAATAAAAACAATAGACGTCTTCCAGAGTGACTCGCAATACGGCACAACTCATGAAACCACACTGTCACTTATCACTACAACAGCTTTTTCCAGTTAGTCTATGACACGTGGTTAGGGAAGAAACATTTGGAAAATTGAGCTAGGGGCTTACATTTTGACGGGAAAAGTTTGAAACGGAATGTATTACGTGAACACTTCAGGGATTCTGTGACAGAGACAGTATTTGAAAAGTTTTCGAGAAAGCTGGATTGATGTCTGTTTAAACATTTGATTATAAGGTATTTATTTATACACCAAACTTCCGAATCTTATAAAAAGTTGTATATTTATTAAAAATTACTAACTCCATTACATGTTACTATTAAGATTAATGAATTTATTCAAGTTTATTGAAGATCAATTATTTACTATAAATGTTATTTACTGTAGAAATTAAATCGACTTTAAATTATTTTTTTAATAATTTGCTTAATAGGTATCAAACATGAGAGCCAAATAACAACCATCATTTTCATTTTATGATCAAAATATAATATATATTTAAAAAAGCTTCGCAAAATGCTACTTTCTACGATACTACCAAAATGTGTTTAAAATGATGTCATGGTATTCAATATAAAAAAACTATTTAGACAATAATAGTTTTATTTTTACGGCCACACTACTCATTTCTAAATAAATTTGCTAGCATTATGAATAAATCAGGGTATTATTTGCAAGCTCGGCTCATTCCAAAATTGTTGAAACATGAACCATGAATGTAATTTAGTAGATAAAAATAAATTTTGAATGTATTTTTGGAAATCAGTCTCAAGCATGGCTTGATAACATTCAAACTATCATTCCAAAGTAATGTTAAACATTTTTTTTTGGTTTTTAAAAATGAAATTCAAGTTTAATTTTTTAACCATTTTGAAATGGGTCGTGTTTGCAAATAATATCCTCAAATATTCGACGATGTTTCTTTTTAGTTGAATTAAATTTAGTAATTAATTTTTAGCAGTGTGCTTGCTATATTTATTAACATAATCTTCAAAACATAATATACAACTGTCAGAAACCGAAATAAAATGACAGCGGAATAATGAAAATTCCTACCAATATTGCCAATTATAATATTAAAGTGCTATCAAAATAATAATGAAAAATATCTATAAGTAAACACTCAGTTGGATAGAAGTATTTTTTGGGAAAATAAAACCGTTATCTGGAGAAATATATTTGAGAATTTATTTAGAAAATTCAAGTCACGCCTGTCGTTTTGACGCTCGGCAAACCGGATAACGCGTAAAACTTCCGAATGTAAACAAACGTGCTCTGATAAATGAACCATATCTCTGTATACTAATGAACTGTTTCGTGAATAAGTTTGCTTTGTGTTATTCAATTATATGTGCTTAGTTAATTAAATGAATGTGTTTTCTGTCTACAAGACATTAGGATTATTATTTCAGACGGAACTGTTTACGTAAAAATATTATATTTCAATTCTCTACACGGACATTCAAATTATCTCAATACTGATGTTTAATCATAAAAATACAATTGTAACTATTTATGTTGTCTATAGATGTCATTGATAGAACGTTGGAAATTTTATTTGTAATTTTGTATATACAAGAAATACAAATATAATTGAGTGTGCAGGTACAAGAGAATGTTTATAATGAGAACAGTACCCTTGCTTATTGCAGCTGCAACTTAAAAAAAATGTTAAGCTCTAACGATATTGTTTAAAATTGATGTAAAAATACACACTTTTAAAATCTATTATATATAATATATACACGGTTCCTACAAGATTCTCTGTCCCCTGCCACTATCTTTACTTCTTCCCAGCGTCCGTCGCAACGCTCCGTCGAGTACAGCTGCGGATGGTCATCAGTGGACTTTCACGTCGAAGGTACTCATACGGCTGGCAAAAGAGTCAGGCAGAATTATCTGTGGAGCATCCGCAGCCTCTGCCCAAGCCATATCGATCGTGGCTTTTTCTGGCATTGTGACATTATGTTGTCAAAGCACAGTATACGGTTACTCTGTGCTTCCGTACGATGCCATGACTCAGTGCAAACGTAAAGCAGCACTGTCAAGATGCGAGTGTTGCATCCATTATCTCATTTCATTTGTTGAAGAGAATATCTTTGCCTGGATACTGCTTATATGTAAGACCCAGGGCTATATTTAAATATACAATAATTTCTATACACTCGCAGTTCACGAAAAAGAACTACTTACCATTATATTTTTACGCATTTTTTTCGTTTAAGACGGAAAATGAAAAATCTAATTTTGCGCAACCTCTTATAACGAAGACAAAGGTAAAGGTGAACAACACTCCATTATACTAAAGCGTGTAAAACTAAATATACTGTTCTAAACATAGATTATTGTAACGATTGTCCGCTCCCAATGTGGGGCATATGGAAGTATCTCAACTTACTTTCTTAGCCACTCTTTTTTTCTAAGTAACTATAAATATAGTAATGATAGAGTAAGTACAGGACAAGTGGTAAGCTAATTGTTCTCGTTCCACCCCGCTATTCAAGAATTGAAAGGCTGGAAGGGAATTTGCAGACATCGTTTTCGAGTCCGTGGTGTAGTATTCAACGTCGTTAGCTTCAGTGATGGATCTCACTGATTCAATGCCCAGTACAGACAGTCTTTTTTTCAATCGATTTATCGATTTCTATTCAAAGCCATGGATATTTGTGTTATTATGGATATTAAAAAAATTATATGATTTCATTGATTTATTACACTAATCTTAGAATATGTTAAATTTATTTTTTAACATTAAATATATTAATACAAATTATATGTTCATATAATGTATTAAAACCAGTTGTGGAATAAGTGATCGACATTTTTTAAAAAAGGTTTATATTTTCCGTGAAAAAAGTGGGCTCTGGTAAACATCCTTCAATTTTTTGATATAAAAACAAATTGAAATGGGTAAGTAAAACGGATGTTTCATCAAAAGGAGATAAGAGTGCAAAAAAAATAATCCGATTTTCTTTGATGTTTTTGACATTTATTCCGAATACATAAAAAGCGTTATATTTAGTTAGTACTTCTACGGTTTTTATTATTGTGGTTCGTAAAATATATAATTTATCCCTTTATATTATTAAATAAATTTTTCAGAAACGATGTTTAAGCAAAGTATTCAAAATGTAAAGTTGAATCTAGAATATTGAAAAAGAAAGAAATATTAGCTGCATCTGACATCAATTGAAAGCGATGATGGGCAGTTGACAGAAAGACGTTTAATAAAAAAATGGAGTTTTTATTTATATCTTTTAACGAAAATAAATATAAGTTGACCTTCAGCAAATTCAGATCTCTTAACAAATAAAATTTACAATGTAAGATTGTACAAGCAACAAATGGAAAGAATTTTACGCCTAAGCTTTTATGCATATTTGTAGACGATTATGAATTTTGAAACAATGAATAAACTTTATCATGTTTTTTAACACTTTTTGCGTTACTTATTGACTTCAGCGTGCTGCGTACAGACACCGTCTAGATGTCAACTAACCTGTTCTTTCCTAATCCTTGGCTTCTAAACCTCTCTAAATGTAAGTACGAAAAACTTACTAACATCTAATTTTATTAAAATATCTTCACTTAAAACACTATATTATGAAGAGATTTATCCGTGTACAAAAAATAATAAATATATCCAACGTTCCCTCTAAGCTGTGCGTGGCCGCGCAGCAATCTGAAAACTCCTTTACTCATTCCTGGTTGACGCGCACCCCAATACAACTATTCAAACATATATTTTTAACTGTAATAAAATTGTTTGCCGAGTTCTGTTATTTCTTATATTTTATTTATTACACTTATTATTAAAAACTAATTTATAAAAAATCAAATGATTATATTTTTATTATGCCAATCAAAACAAAAAAAAAAACAATTTTATATAAAAATGACAAATTATGTCGCCCATTTGTTGGATTAGCCCGCGCAGCTAACCTCTAGTCTAAGAGAAAAAGAAAAACCCTGAGTGTTACAGGCCACACAAAAGTGACAACCCTTTTTAACCATTGAAATTTGTAAGAGGGTTAGGCTTAGTGTGCTATTTGAACGAGAATAAATCAGCATAGAGAATTAAATTATTTTTGGTGAAGAATTAAAACAGACAAAGACTAAGCAATTAAGCACTTCCTGAAAGAAATTATGATCTTCTACGAGGAAATATTATTATCGTGAATTTTTAAATTCTATGGAATGTTTATTTGCTACGATGTATGTGCATTTTATATCGTACAATATTTAGTTAATCGAGTGTATATGTATGTAATACGAATTCTCCGCCTCCTGCCATAAATAATACTGTGATAACAACTTTTTTCGATTTAAAATACCCCATTCTCACTTTCCAGAACACGTGGATTAAATAACGCGAAAAAACGAAACGTATCATCTATCTCGGCTAAAGAGACGACCTCGGAAATTGCTTTTTACCGGGAGTACGTTTCGCGACAAGCGACAAGCCAAGTTAGTCTAGAACAGCTCGAAAGTCGGGCGTGACGTTTATAGACTTTTATAAACTAAAATAATTAACAAAATTCGTTACTTTATAACAACATTCTCTCTCTCGAAGCTCACGATTATCCGGGAAAATACTGAGGGATTGGTCACGCGTAAACACTTTAGTACAATATTTATTTTGTCATGTTTGATAACTATTCTTTATTAAGAATATCTTTATTTTGGTTTGGTTACATGTTTCCGTAAACAATTTTAGAATTTTAACAGATTTATTCGAGTACCTACTGCTCGATAAATTATGCGTGCCTACTTAAAAAAACAATTATAACTTTTCGAAGGAATGGTTTTTATCATAGTTTTATATGTATTTTCTACAGTGTCACCGTGTTTATAATATACTTTTTAATATATTACCACATATGAGTTTATTGGAGGTGAAGTGAGCTAAGTGGTATTACAGAAAAAAGAGTGTTAGATGCGTTGTAATATTCTACACGTCTTAAAGTATCGTAAAAGTAAAGTAACCTAAGTTATACGCATTGAAATAGTGTTATTTCAGTAAAATAAAATAATTTAAGCCACAAAAACACCAAGCAAAGACGTGATAGTACTTAAAAGAAAAAAGTTTTACAATTGTACTTGTTATTTTACCTCTCGAAGGCTTATATCATATCATTACGCGTAAATTACTGTAAAAATGTATTTTTAAGTTTCGTTAAAATTAGTTATTATTGAACAATAAATTATGTTTATAAACAAATATTTCAATTCACTAATAACAACTCGTATAAGCATAAACTAGATTTTCGTAATGTTTGTTTTTTTCATCATTCGCTATTTTGTTGGAGTAAAGACGGAATGAAAAGTCATTCTAATGTTTATTATGCCTTTAATTTAAAATATAAATAATATTTCAATAAGTATACATTACAAAACGTTACTTAATGTTAAAATATTCCATTAAAAAATATGGTTTTTTATTTACATAAACCACCTTCCTTTTTTTAACATTAGCACTTCAAAATAATGGTGAGAGTACCTATCATGAAAAGAAATAAGCCGTGAATAAAAGCTACTGGATATAGTAAAGATAATTTTATTTCTTCGTTAATATTTAAAAAAGTTTTCTGGCCGTGTCCCAGAAAGAAATTTTGAAAATAGTTCGCTTTGCATCCTTCCCAAAATTCAAAACCAACAATTTAAGCGTAATTCGTTTTTTGTATTCACGTCATTTTTCTTTTAAGAATCTTTTGTCGTCTTATTAAACTTTACAAAACTCCCCGGTGCCATAAAATTATTATTCTTTATCATACAAAAGTGAGGAAAGATTTATCATAGTAAAGTTACCTGAGTTATTTTTCAGGTGAATAGTATCCACTGCCTCAAAAGGTTATTTAAACAAAATAAGAAAATAATTCTTATATAAAACCCACGGAGAAAGATAGGCTTTGTAATCTGTAACAAACATTTTTTTTTGTATTGAAACATATTCGGAGTCGAAATATTTTTTATAATTCATAGAAATAACTTCAGTATTATACATTTGGCGTTATATGAATGTATGATCGTAATAATTATTAATTCTACAAAAATATCAATGTACATTTTTCATGTTCAATGTGGAGAAATGTCTAAAAACAAATTACCTCTTAAAAGTTGTAATCAGCTGTAAATAAGTTACTTAATCTATATTTTCACTTTGGAGAAAACATACTTAACTATTCAAATATCGAATAGTACAACTTAAACTATTCAAAATTACTATGCATAACACTTCCAAACACATTTTTTAACGTGATATATATATTTGAATTATAATCTTTTTTCAGATTTTTTTGAAAAAACATCATATATGGTCTCCCAAAAGAAATACAATCGTACTTTGGAATAATACTCGAATAGGTTCTTTAATATTCAAATATCGATTACTTAAAAAAGGGCCGAATATAATTGAATATTCGAATAAAAAATCGTATTTGCAACAAATTTATTGAAATATCAATTCGTGAAAGTTTACATTCGATTCGAATCCATTCAATTGCAACTGAGTGAAAACCAGCTAGTAGCTGTGAAGCATCATAATAGTTTGACATTAGATTTGCATTGTTAGTGTACACCATAAGTCGCACACGCTTTCGAGAAACCTAAAAAAAGATCATTATTTTTTTTGATTTTGGTAAATACGTTTCTTGATGATCGATTAATCCCGGGGTTTGAAGTATTGTGAATCCCGTGATCCCGGGATTACAAAAGGGGTCCAGGATTGGATGACCTAGTTGTAAGTTTACATAAATGGCTTTGTATCATGTTGGAAATTCTCACAATGAGTGAAACCGGTACTAAGTGTTTGTTCGTTTTACATAATATATTATAGCATTCTCATCATGTATTAACAGTGACTACTTTTAAGTGATCAATCCTTGAATTTCCACATTGAAATTAGGTATAAATTTAAAAAATACACATCCTGGCTTAAGTTTTTTTTTGCGAAAAGAGTTTATATGTACTCAAGATTCTTTAGAAAAAGATATAGGGATGATGTCAGTGTCTGATTTTCTGGTAAACATTGTTTTATTTTCGAGAATAATTGCAACCAGGGCATCATTTTTATTTGCGGATTTTGCAATTATTCTTTAAGCATAGTTTTATTGACGACTTCAAAACTAAAAAAAATGTATTATATTAATTACATTAACGATAATTTAACAGTTAATTTGTATATTAATAATACAAACTCCTTCAAACTAAGCAGCATTTTTTTTTATATTCTTTATCATTTTACTTGCGCTTCTTAAAATTATTAATAACTTTTTGAAAACGTCCTGAAAACATATACAATTCAAACTTTTAATGTCAATTTTGTCGAATGACGAAAAAAATTGTGTTAAATCAGATTAAAAACTTTTTCAAGAGGAAACTCTCATACTTTTGTTACAAGAAAGAAATTCGTGTTTAAATTGGTTGCAGTTATAACGTAAATTTAACAATTGTATGCTTAAAAAAATGTAGAATTTAGAAGGAAAGCATTATCTTTAGTTAGATAATCATATTTTATTTTTAAAGTTAATGTAATAACTTTACTATAAAAGTATTTATTTAAGAAATCTGATTTATAGAAAAACCTACACATGTGTTATATGTAGCCATCAAATAAATATCCTAAAGGTGTACCACAAAAAAAAAATGATATCCCGGTAAAATTATATTATAACGGCACAAAAACAAATGTTTTTAAATATTACTTAAAAATAAATTAAGAAATTATTGCTTTAATATATTTTTTGATTCGTAGAACTCATAAATATTACAATGAAACGATTAATCATGGCAAACGTCTTTATATTTATTACATTTTTCTTTTGAGATTCATCTTTATATTGGTATGTGATGTTTAATTTATAATCATTTGTAATATTTTAACAAGAAATATCACAAGCACAAAAGCACAAGATTCCAAATAAAAAAATCACATAACTGAGAGACATATAATATTATGACTTAATAACATGTCTAGTTAAATCGAATGTAAAATTTTATTTGAGGGCAAAGTAAACAAATAAAAACATGTCTAGTATGTTACTTCATTTAATATAAATTTCAAAGTTCTTAATAAAACTATTAATACAGATTTTCAAGCCACCAGTTTAATATGTACATTCATGTTGTGTCTGGTAAAAATAGAAGCTATTAAAAAATATCGGCAACGACTTAGAGTTATAGAATTGTTGCATGTTACTTCACTTTTAATTCTCAAAAAAATAATACTAGTGATTGTTTATGACGTATGAATGTTTATTGTGCGTACATGCCAGTATTTACAACCCAAACAGAGAATAATTAGATTCTGACCAAATGGAAATCGTGTAATTTTGCTGAAAGCGAATTTCAACGCGAATCGCGCCATGTGATTGGTTTGTGAATTTTGACGTGAGCCGCCAGCTTAAATGGAAAATTAGTTTTCCTGAACATCCAATATTCGATACATATCAGGATCTATGGAGCGAGTTATATTTAGACTATAAACGATGAGCCATGATTCTTCACAAAAAGAAAGGTATCAGGCAGAGTTCTTTCATAGAAAAATCAGCTTCAAACCGATTTTTAAATAATATTATTGCTTTCTTTTTTACAGTAAATATGTATGTGTATATAACAAAATTATTTGACTCATTTTTTTCATTTCTTTAAAATATCACGATCTTAGAAGAGACCATTGAAATTAAAATACTTTTGATTTCAAAATTGTTTTCGCAGTCTTTAATTTCCTAAGCAAAAAAACATATATATTTAATAAAAATCAATACCCAAGAAAAAAATAAAGTTACATCAATAAAATGGATATTTCATCAATAATTTGTCAATTATCTTTAAAAAATATCACAATATTCTTGCATAAATTAAATTCAATTCTATTGATCCTGATATTTAATAAATAAAACCGATATTTTTTACTTCATTTGTGATCAAAACTTTTTTTTCATCAACATTATTCATTCATTCATTATTATTATTCAACATTAACAAATATTTAAGATATAAAAAAATGTAATAAATAGTTATAACATAAATTGAGTTTGACACACTTTAACAACAATCGCCCAGATATATTATATCACAAGCGTCAAAGATAATCTATGAACAAATAATTTCAAACCAATGGTAAGATAAATCGACAATAATTTTCCAGAACTCATTACATCATCAAATTTTAAAGGTCTGTCATAAATATTTGGTAACTTATGATACTTGCTTTACTGAAAAATACTGACGGCTTTAGATAATACGTAATGAATTTATTATATAGCTTATATAAGACTGTTTAGTGTACTTAAATACTCTATGGAATATAATAATTATATGCATAAAGAGTTCAAATTTATTCAATGTAAAGTTGTAGCTGTTTGTTTTTGAGTATAAATTGATTTTTCCGACGACAGCTCATTCAGCGTATGGGGTATCAATTGTATTACTATAGAGTCGATATACCATTTAGGTATACCTGTAATCCGATAGAAATCAAAGCTAACAGTGATCACAAAATAACTTTAGCTTATTTTCAAGCATAGTAAATAGTGCTGAATAGTAGAGCATATTTCTACTTAAAAATATATTTTCCAACAGTTTATGTATGTATTATTAGTATATCTCAATTTTATTCAATAACTTTTTGAATGGTAGCTAAACCTCAAATATTTAAAATTAAGCCGGAAAATAATTTAATATTTTAATGCCGTCATCAAATACGTTCAAGCTTCGTGAAGCTTATTTATAGAATATGGAGGGGTCAAGTGCAATTGCTCCGTTAAAGCCCAGCGTAGAATGGAGGGGTCTTCACATCGTTTCCACCAACTGGACGTTCACCGTGTTTTATTTTTATCTGCTTTAGAATTAAAATATTTTATTTCTCATAACATTTTTCATATCATCATGCATCAGCGAAAACTGACTTCAACTATCTGTATGGTGAATATAATATATAGGAATGTAATTCTGTATCAAATGCACTTTGGGACTTACCTACAATTATAAAGTTTGTTGCCTGCCGTAGCCCAGTTGGTTAAAGCTTTCTCTACCGATCACGCATGTCTGAGTTCGATTCCCGGTCAGGTAGAGTATTATTCAATTCAAAGTTGTGATCGAAGACTAGGAGTTTTTGATGTCAATTCACATCATTTCCTCTCTTCTCATCCTTCTGATTCCTTAAATAATTGGGTGTAGTAATAGCCATTAGCCAACCACTAGTCCTGTTCTAGCCTTATCCTTCTTTACCTACTACTCACTTCGAAAAAAGTGAGGTTGAGCGACTGAGAAACAAACAGTTCTCGTAGAAAAAATATACTGTTAAAATACCTCCATTAGGAGGCCATATGCTCCACATTAGGAGCGGACATGGATTTAAAAAAATAAGGTTATGTAATATATTATTATTGTGTTACAGAAAGCAAAATTTACAAAAACTTTCTGTAAATAAAAATCTAATAATAAATATTAGTATAATTTATCCTAATTTACTTTGAAAAATCCCACATTGCTTATTGTTGTTCGAAACAATAAAGCCATAGTTAATAAATTTTATGTAATGTCATTAATAATAAATATCATTTTAATTTTATCCTAATTAATATTTTATGAAATAAACCCAGATTGTTAATCGTTCTTTGAAAAACTAGAATCACATTTGATAAGTGTAATATTGTAATTATAATTAGGATGTTAGAGTGAATAACTTGATGCATTGTGTATCTCTTCAGAGCCAGTATATATAGCTGAGCAAAAGATTAGTTTAAACATAGTTCTGACGATGGCGCAAGCCGAAATAGCTATCAACGAATAAAATTATTAAAAACTGTAGAGCTAAAATACTTTGTTATTTTAATCTGTTTTAATTATTTAATATTAAAATTTGACTACAGTCGCCATTTTACGAAAGGTATTTTTGGTTAAAAAAATAATGGTGTTTTGCAGCTATAGCGCTGTCTACAATGCTATTAAGGTGGCCATCAGATAAACCATCCGTTATAACGAAATAATAATAATAATAAAAAAATATTTACTACTTATTTTCTTGCCCTGGTACAGAGCTGCACGGAACCTATATATTAACCATGCACTATTGTGCTCAAAAGTTTAAAGATAGAAAGAAAAAAAAGAGAACCTTGCTTGCTCAGCCATTTAATTAAAGTGATATGAAGTATTCTGTGTATCCGTATACTAAGAAGCCGCCACTGTGGCGGTAGATTTAATCTATTACGCATTGAATTTAAAGAGGGATCAAGTTTATCCCTCTCCTAATAATATGATTATAATGGTAACTATAAGATAACGGTAATGATGACAATGGCTTGAAAAAACTGAATATATGAGCTTACATTTTTCAAAATGCGAAATAAAAAGGCGACAATAAAATTTGTACTTTTTAAGAGAATCAGAGCAAGATTAACGTTATTGAGAACATTCTTACGTAATAAATTTACAAATTCAGACGAATTCTTTCGATTGATCCGTCTTCTCTTTAACGCATTTAGTCATTGTCGCTATTTTGGCATATTAGATTTTAAAAACCATTTCCTTTTGCACACAGATATATTGTTGACTTCCTTTGTATTCTAGCAGTAAAGATACATTTAAAGATCAAAAATGTCGCGGGTACAATTGAATTTTACTTTAAATTAATTTATAATTGATTTAATACTGTATGAATTTTTGTGAGTACTGAAGCATTGCTCAATAAAATATATTGCAATCAGTCATGTGGTATTGAACATAATAAATATTATAAAGTACACATCAGAAACTCCCAGTTTATTTTCTCGCAGAATTCAATTGCATATACCTACGCTAGTCCTCGCAACATAAATATTGCTGGCGTTTTTGCTTTTTTTTTGACAAAACGACTTCTTTTATGTTGTATATTTTTTTGTTTTAAAAATAGAGCCGTGTAGCGTAACGATGGCTAATGCTTGAATACAAAACTTTGGCAATAAATTTTCATAATGGTTTGGACTAGATTAAATAAAAAAAATATAGCGCTAATTCCAAACATAATTTGTAGTGTAATTTAGTATTTAATGCATATTAAACGCTTTTCACATGCCTGTACTTTCCGATTCACGTGAACTATTTCTTAAAAAGATTCTCTTTTTTGTCTTCTAACTCTTTTAAAAAAATATATAATAAGGGTTGTAGTGATCAAAGTTAAAGGCTCTTTTAACGACGGTTATTTACGGAGATTTTGCGAAATTTATAGTCTAGTACTCGATTCATTGTCAAAAGAATCTATAAATAATATCTGATATTGATAGTGTACCGATATAGCTACAACTTGAGATTATTGATCTTCTGTGCGACACCGTTTGAAAAGAATTGCACTGTCGTAAATAAATCTTAATAAAAACTCATTAAATTCAGACAATTCTACCAACTAAAAAACGTTATTTTTGGGCCAATTAATATACGTGACCTTTTTTTTCAATCATAAATCGTACTTTACCATCAAACATCACCGATGAACATATATGATTAGTATTAAAAATCTCAACCAGAGCTGTTGAGTCGGAATTGTAGTCGGGCGTCATGAATTCGAGTGTTGTTCTGGAGGCTTAGTTGGAGTCGGAAAAACCGGAGAAAATGATTTAAAGATATTTTAAAATGATTATTTTCTTCATCTTATTAATTGTTGAAATCTACTAGAATCTATTCTAGTTACTAGACTGATCTGATGGTGCACAGATATGTCAGTTAAACGGAAATATTTGAAAAAAAAACAATTCTGAGTCGGAGTCTTTTTTTACTCAAATCTACAGCCCTGATCTGCACAGCAAAATTAAAACTTTAATCAAAAATAATCTTGAAAGATTTTCAAGAGTTACATTTGTCTCAAAAATTTGATTGTTATTTTTTTTAATTGAATTTTGTTTTCTTGACAAAAAATAGTGGATATCTAAAAAATGTATTTTACTTGCGAAATATTAAATATGGAACTTCATCTAAAAACAGAACAATATTTATTTTTTGTGATTGAGTACAAAAATATTCATCATCAATTTTGTCAAAACTATTAAATTAATTCAAACGTAACCATTTTTGCAGAACGGTGGGCTTAGTAATTTGTCAAATGTGACTTAACTTAATGTTGATACACTGCAGGAATCAAATATAAACTTATTTCTAACATTCTGCCTTTAAAGTTACTAGATGACAAGATATGATTAGAAAAATTGACAAACAGTTTATATTCAATTATTTTTTGCTGAATTTATTAAATTACAAGATTATAATTCGAAATAATTTTCATTTAACATTGAAGTGAGTAAGATTATGCCAACTATGAGAACCACCGCAGATGTGCTCCAAAAATAAAATGGCTAAGACTAAAACAAATAGAAATAATATATTTAAATAGTAAATCGTTGAATCCAAAACGTATTTTAAGCGTATTCATTTATACAGGAAGTCTGTTTGTCCTTAACCACACTGATGTTTATTTAACTACCAATTTATTATTTGTGTGTTGAGAATAAAACAATTTGTATAATTTTGTAATACATTCGTGAGATTGTAATAGACGATAATTTAAATTAAAAAATGAGTGTTTATTTGTTTTTCCGTTCAACGAAACTCGCTAATTTCAATTTTGAATTTGGAACTTGTTATTTATTGTCTTTTTAAATGACAATTGTTTTGTGAAAAATCTGATCGTGTTTCTGGTTCCTTAATGTGTGTTCGAAGTTTTCTTTGTTTTCTAGTATGTGAGTATTCCCCTTGAATTTATAATTGAATGTTAATATGTTGATATGATAAATTAACTTAGACGATTCCAATATATTTTATTCAAGCTGGATTTTATCAATATCACTAACTACGTCCTATCAACATTCGTTTTATATTCTACAATAAAACGATGCGCAGACTGAGATAAATAGAGTGGTTTGTGCCATAACTTAAAACTTCACTAAACAATTAAGGTCCCACACACTTCAAACACTATTGTTTACACATACGCCGACAAAAAGAGAGAGAAAAAGAGAAAGTATGTGTGCTTGTATACTGCAACAGAAAAACTGGTAAATTAAGAAAAATATATTTTAACATAAGTATAAACATATTTTTTTTTCGTCAAATTCATCGATGGTTTTCTAACAATGCTTACTATCAAGTTACAATTGAGAGCAGATGACGATACAGTATATTTTAATATTTGATTCACTTATACTTAGTGTTCGTAAAAATACTCTATTAGACATAGCTCAAAAATAGACAACACAAAACAATACCCAAAAACTGATGGATGTACGAAACATAATATACAAGAAATCCGATTTTCTTTATAATAAATTCCTTATATAATATTAAATATGCTCTATTGTTATTCGAGCATGCATTGAGCATTCTCGACTAAGGAAAATTGGAATACAACAAAATATTACATTCACATCATCTCAAAGGACAAATTCCTTATGTTCAAGTTGGAGAAAGTTACAAGACCCATGTTCTCTTCGAACCGAACATAATGTGTTTTCATTGTATAATACATTATTATTTGTGTAACAAAACATAAATTCTCATTTACACACACACATTTTGCAAATAACTTTCTGTATTCACAAAATGTTTGTCATTAAACATTATTCAATTCTGATGCTTAAATTATTTTATAATTAAAGTTTATCTTTTTGTAAACAATAATTTTGTCCGGAAAAAAAAAATAACTACATCTAACTTTATTTTTACACTTTGTTCTGCTCCATATACGTTGAAATCGTTTTATTTTGTATTGTATTGACACAAAAGGATGAATTCCAACAAGAAAAAGAAAATATAAACACAAAGCTGTAACTCACTTTAGGCAATTTTACAGTTAATCGAAATACAAGCTTGAAATATTATTGATTTGAAATGAATAACTGAAAACTTATTAAAATAATAATGTATATAAATTAATAAAAAAACAGTTCTTATTTAAAATGACAAAAAGAGAGTGCTTAAACTTTACTGTTCGTTAGCGGTATCAACATTTTTTTAAGTAACAAAAAAATATTCACTTTAAATAAAAATGATATCTGTTGTCATACAAGTAATGTGAGTGTCTTTATGATGAAATGAAAAAAAACTATTTATATCATATAAAGTTTCAATTTAAATTTAAGTCTGCGCTTATATTTTCGATATGCGTAGAGAATATTATTTTACAATAAAATTATGTACATAATACATTTTCTCTATTGTCTATGAAAAGTTATAGTTCATATTAACGTCAAAGTTATGAAGCTAAATTGTTTATTTTTTAAAAAATAGAAACAAGAAAATTTTCATCTTGTCAGTTGCTTCTTTAAAGATCATTTGAAAAAATATCAATTTATATTTAACCCTTTGCCCGCGTCACCAAATTTAGCGAACATGCCCTGTTCGCGGCTGCTTTTTTGCGGATTTTGTTATCGCGTTTTCGACTATAAATATAGGTTGTAATATTTTTTCAGCTTATCAAATATGTTAATTGCCACCCAAAGTAACTTTTTCAATAATAAAATACTATATATTTATTGTATTTTCGGTTAGATTCAACAATAATCATTCTTCATACTATTGCGGCGTGACGTCGCCATATTGAAAAATACCGCCACGCGCGATCGAGAACACTGCGTCACCACCATACCATGCTTGCAATATTAAATTTTCGGAACAATTTCAATTTCACCCGCACTTGATCGCTTATATACATTATCCCAAATAATATAATGATATATGCATATTTTGTAAATACGTGGCGCACAGTTCTTACGAGAAACGCCATGAATCAACGGCGGACATCTTTTATTGGTGACGTATGTTCACGGCGTGTTCTAGAAACAAATTATTTTTGCCTATATTGAATCTTTTTTGACTAATGCCATCTATTGAATTTGGTAAAATATACATTTAGTAATATTTTCAACCAAGTTATACAATTTTAACACAATAGATAGCTCTTATATAGGGTTTGAAATTTCCACGACATATATGCGTGTCACGCGCGCTGAGGGCATGTTCGCCAGGACATGCATAGCGGTCATACGCTGTGAGAAGGTTAAGTGTTTTATATCTTAGTTTTGTACTATTTTTACCGCGAATCCTCATTATTTACAAACACACGGAACGGTAATTATAGTTTATAAATTATTTTGGTGAATATAAACGATTACCTCGATAAAAAGCCTAAAATTATAAAAAACGTTAAAAATACGTTTTCTATTAAAAGTTATTAGCTAAAATAAAGTACACGGTGTTGGGCCTGTAAACGATTTTAATAGAGTATCTAAATTAGGATGTTTTATGAATTATATAGTTTGTAGTTAAAATTTTATATACGTACATAATGAGATTGTATATACGAGGCCGCCTGTAAAATGTCAATTAAGTTTTAACAAAGCGTTGACAACGCACACTGTTGATACTGACGTAAAAAATATTGACGGCTACATTATTGAATTTTTAATATACATAAACTTTTTTGTTATTTTGTCGAATCCATAAAAGAACTATTAAAGTATAGTCAATAGTAGTTAACTACATACAGACTTTTGGCTAAACGAAATCCTATTATTTTGATCAAATTCCGTATTTTGATTAGTAACATCATTTTCAGATAATTCAATTGTAATTAAAGAATGCGAAAATAAAAACATTATACCTTGGAGTATATGGCTTTTTAATAGAGGTGTCTCAACAGAAGTTTTTTTTACGAGAACTATTTTTTAGTCGCTCAAACTCTCTTTTTTCAAAGAGATAGAAAATACGGCTAGGACAGAATTAGTGGTTAACCAATTTCTCTCGCTACACCCAGTTATAAAAGCATCGGATAGAGTGTGAGGGAATTTTAAAACATCACAAACACCCATGCATTCGAACAGAAGTCGATAAATCGATCAAAAAAAAATACTGGGAATCGAACCCGTGAGATCCGGCACGGAAGCTCGTAACGCTTACCGCTGCGCCATAGGATCAGGAAAAACACTTAGTTTACCATAAATAATATTTTTAAATCGTGAATAGTAAATTTAATCTAATTAAGCGAGTTTTGATAATACTTAATTGAAAACTGTTACACACATAGTAAAAATAGTATTTTTTAAGCAATGAATGAATGTGCATTTAGTTTATAATATTTTAGAATGCCTTTTTATTATGAAAGTTTTACATTAAGCAAATGTGTGTACACACTTAGAATTTATTTAATTAACGCATAGAGAAACAACTCGTTTTGCAATCATCATCAATCATTAATAAAATAAACTTTATCATTTCAGGTAACCATCAAACATGATTAAATATCACAAATTTGAGACTTGACAACTGCGAATATACAAAAAAAAACGAATTGTAATACCTTGTGTGTGATCAAAATTTGATGATGCGTTTTACGCAACCAGTGGTGAAGTTCTATATCCTAATATCTAATCGGAGAGTTGAGATCACAAGGTGTAAACCCATCTACAAAAATAAAGTTTTAAGTCCACTAAGGTATAACTATTTCAATGTATTATTCTAACATTATAATATTTTTAGATATACCCAACCGTATTGTGTGTCACTAGTAAATTTGATGATGACATTGCAAAAAAAGGACCTTAACACAAAACACGTATTTTTATTAGATTAGCCTCTGTGATCCTCGTGCTAATGTGGATTCTTTGTCATATTTAGATGATTGATATTAAATTGCAACTTTGTATTATACATTACTTCGAGACGTTTCTTCAATTATTTCTCTTCTTTCAACAGAAGATAATCTAAGTAACATTTTATCTTTCAAATTTAATACCAAATATTGATCGTTTATTTTATCTTCCTAAACTTTACAGTCTAAAATGTATAATATTTGTTATAATACATTTTTTTTTAATGTCTAGTTCATAAGATAATTTAATATCCTTTCGGCATAACAATTTATTTTTATCGTCTCATTAAAATTCTTGTTCTTTTATTTATTATATCATAGCTTGGCATTGTAATTTGTTATATGCTAAAACTACTTTAACTATTACTTAAGTGAAAAAAAAACAAAAATTCATTGAAAAACCTTTGAGGATTCTTGAAACTCGTAGCAGCCACCTTTAGTTTTCTCTCGCTCAAGGATATACTGTAAAAAGATCTAAAAATAACATGGAAACTCTCATTATGTGCACTATAATGCCACAACTTTCTTTTGTTAGATTATTCTACTTTGACAATTACAGTCTTGAGGGAACATTGTACTTTCAACAATGTTAAAGTTTTGCTAACTTTAACAATCTACCAGACAGCACGAAAAGATAATACCGACTCATGTGGGAGATAAAAGTTATTAGAATGGAATTTATAATTCGAGGCATAAATAAACTTGCAGTAATCTATCTTCGCATTTGAACCATTTTTTTTAACCTTTATTATACTGTTTCAACGATCTTTTCACGATCAAAAACATCATAAATAGGCACATATGTCTTTCTTATGGAAATATCTCAATATTCAACATAAGTTTTTTTTCTACGAGAACTGTTACTTTAGTTGCTCAAGAGATTAGGGTAGGAAGGATAAGACTAGGACAGGATTAGTGGTAAGCTAGTCGCTCTTACTACGCCTGTTTGTGTAGAATAGGACGGGTGGAAGGGAATTCAAGAAATCTCATACATCCTTGCTTTTGGACATGAATTCATAAATATGAAAGCTGTCCGTACTGGGATTCGAACATGTGATCTCCGTAGCCAAAGCCAACTACGTTGAACATTCGACCACGCAGCCGGCTATTATTATGTACGTATTTCACTATTAGGCTGTTAACTATCAATACTTGGTGGAAAGGCATTTACTTCACATTCGCATTTTCAGTTCTACATATATTTATAATTAATCAAGACCGGTATCGTTTTCCATTTAAAAAAATATATATTTCTGCTACGAATTGTTTTTTACGGCTTTATTTGTCTTACTTGATTTTGTAAAAATAAATATATATTTTTACCATTCGAAAACGCTCATGACAAGCGAAACCGGTATTGGTCCTAATAAATAAATGTCAAATTTATACAAAAACGTTCTATTAAAAAAAGAAACTATTTTTCAGTAATTTATTTTATAAAATGTTAAAAAATCTCAATTATAGCATAAGGTTAATTACACAAATTGTTCAGTTATAAATTACTCACACATTTTTTATACATTTACTTCAGCTGCAAACAGCAATGCCATCTCACTTCAGCTCATCAAAGTCAATTGAAATGATTCCAACTCTAACTCGGAAGGTATTTTTTTTTATTATTTAATGATTATTCGTAAGTTACTTGCATTAAAAGTGTTTTCATCTGAAAATTTCAAACAATACCTGTCTGAAAATAAAATAATACATTACTCAAAAAATATAGACAATGAATGATGTTGTTGTCTTTTTTAGGAATATGCTCGTTGTTTCTAATCTAAGATTACCTCAGTTCGTGAAATATGTTTATAATATATGTTTATATTAGACGAACATCATGGGAGAAATTTTCAAGTATAAAATATTGTTCGCAGAACGGTTTGAATAGACTATGTGTTGAAGCCTGTGTTGAATAATATAAACGACTTCGTTGTTACCAGAATACACGCTTTGATAGACAAACAATCTTGACCGGGCTTAAAGTAAAACAGGGTTAGAGCTTACATGTGACGCCCTTCTCGAGATCTTCATAGAAGCCGCAGAGTGCCAGGTGGTTGAGGGCCGACGGAGGCAAACGTCCCAAGGGCCCAGCCCTTCGGAGTCTCTGTGCGATTAACTCGGCGTCTCGGGCATTTCGGTCACCAGGTCTGAAACAAACACAACATCAGTTTTACCTTAATCATGTAAGTACAGTAGTTTGATATAATGCATACCAGCATATAATATTTGGCTACCGTAAAGAAAACGATAGTCTTGTTTTATCTCTAGCATCGTCAGTATATTGACCAATACTTCGTAAAATACAATTTACAGGTTTAACAAAATTCAATGTATTAGTAAATTTGGGTAACTTCATAAGAAGAGTCTTGCATGAGGTGAATAATTTTATATCCTATTGTAGAACATCAAAACTCCTTGAACAACATTTTTAACATGTTCTAACGATCGCTACTGACTCGAGAAACCTCTCATTAAATAGTAGGTACTTAGTCACGAGGATAGAGCCTCTACGCCACATTTTCAACATCGGATCGGTTTCAAAGGATATAAATATATGAAAGCATCATTACTTGTATATATGTATATCGTACATTATAAAACAATACTTCGCATCCCTTGACAATAAATACTCTGACCGCCGAATGTTTAATAGCACCATCTCGAATCACAAAAAATATTTTGGCTACTTTTTGTGAAATTTAAAGCAATACGATATATTGCGTTTATTGTAACTTTTAAAGATGAAATAAAAATGTTTGGTTAATAATACAAAACTTTTTTAACGATGAAATACGTAATTTACGGAAGAATGGAGAAAAATGTTTTTTTCATCTTCTGTTTTACTGTAAAATTTGTGTTGTGTGAAATTCAGGGTATTGCGTTATCGTGACCGATATACATCTAGTGATAGCCATAAAAGGATAAATATTTAAATACATAATACAAAAAAAGTTAATGACCTTCAAAAAGGCGTTCAAATATCATTTCCATCATTTTGGGAAGATTGCGCTCAACTGTGACAATCTAATTATGTATATTATTTTCTTTATAATAGTTTCCTGCCTAAAAAATATTTCTATCCTGTGCTAATTTATTTTACTTATTGTTTTAACTATTTTAAACTTAGTTGAAGACCTTTCCTGATATATGAGAAGAAAAATTAAGCTTTCATTTTTTGATGAATATTTATTATCCTGTCTGATATATTCATGCTTCACCACGTGCATTGTACTTATTTTGAAATTTTTGAAAAATTTAACAAAATCACGTTTGGAGAATACAGAACGTCCAACGCAATCACGTACGTGTTGGGTATTTCACATTGTCCAAAATAAGTAAGTCGTGCGGGAATAGCACTACAAGTGGAGCAACATAAATATTCATCATTGGAAAGTGTATGTGAATTTGAAATTTGAACTATAACTCATTCATTCTATGGCATTTTATGATATTTATTAAAAATATTATTTCAATTTCAAGAAAAAGAAGTTTCAAAATACATGTAGAAAAACATTTATCAATGATCGGAATGTATGTTTTCTGATGACATTAAAGATTTTAGTTTTTAATTTTAGTTTTTTTTTGAAAGTTAAAAAAAATATATTTGACATTACAGCTAATGCCAATGCGCCAAATATTTTAAAGTTGAAAGATTAAGCGAGAAAAAACTCCATGAGAATTTTAGTTATGTAAGTCACTCGAGATAAACTGACATCACAATAATATGTATACAAGCGGTGTATCTTGGCAAAGCGTTTCACTAAATCTTTTACATGTATTATTTTATACGACTGCCGTCATAAAAAATATGATTATTGGTACAAACTGTGTGTTCGTCATAAACCGTCATATTTATTTCCTACATTGCGTAAAAAATCATGCAAAGAATAATGTGACATTTTAAATATAAAATTACGGGATTCATATATTCATAGTGTCTACTTTTTGAGGGCTAACTCAATAAGTCGAAAATTCCGACAAACTGGGACTATAAAAAAAGATTTTCGACTATCGGAAAATAAATTCAAAGCATATAAGTGACTTATTGAAATTCAAGTTTCCTTTCAACAGAGGCTTCGACTAGTCTCATAAAATCGGAAAGAGCGAATCGTAAAAAAGACAATTTAAGCACGGTGTTTTTTTTTTATACTTTGACCGTTTCGTAAATGTATTTTTTCTATTGTTATTTTTTGTTCGTGGTCATATTTTTAGACTGTAAGTAAAAAGGGAATAGAAAACTTTATATATTTTTTTGTTTATAAATATAATAAATTTCATATTTTATAATCAAATTTGTCATGAGTTTCTGAAGACCGCCTTCTCGAAATAATACCATACATCCAAAGTACTGAGCTATGAAAATATTCGCAAAAGACAAAAGCTCAAATTGAAAATGTTTTATGTAGTACCTTGTTGTGACCACAACTATAGTTAACAGGTGTATGACGTAGTTTGAACATATCCTGAGTATGTCAAATGATATGCGTATTAATTGCATCAGGTAACTTATTATTAGCTTCACATTGAATCAAACAGGTTGCAAAAGAAAAATACTTCAGTATTATATGGTTTAATCAATAAAAGATTATCCAAGGCTGATAAGAGTTAAAAATTTACACATCTAATAGATACATTGAAATTAAGAGGCATTTCAACTTATGCAAACTTACTAAAAAAATGTTCAATGATGACACTTGCTTACTCCGTTTTTATATACAAAATTCATTTGAGTTCATATAACTTTCACATCTCTGAATTATTAATAAATTTCATATTGATTGAAAATACTAAGCCACACGGATAACTGCAGAATCATCACAAAGCTAACAAAAGTAATGAATTATTGATAGCTTCAGTCTTACATCATATCAAATTCGCATTGTCAGCGTTGGAAATATTTGATGACGTACATGTTAAGCACTGCTGAAAGACAAAAGAAGTCGTTTGGTAAGGCCGCTTCAAAGCAAATTTCAATTGTGCTCTTTTCGTGTAAGTAGCAGTAGGGTCAACAATGCTTCGCGTATAATAGAGCCTTTGACAGCTTTATACATGTAATATTAACTATTTAATATATTTAACAAACTTGCGACTTGACTTACATTTTGGTCTAAAAAGCAATACAAATTTATGTTTTTTGGTTTATCACAAATTTTGTCATTTAAGACACTGAAAGCGGTTTCTCACATCGTTGGTAGGTCTAAATCAAGTTTCAAACTCTTTTAGCTTCGAATTTCCAATGTTACTTGATGACTTAGTAGAAATAAATTATTAGGTATAAGAAAACATGCTTTATCATGAATAATATATCGAATTTTGTTTATTTAGAAACGTGACCGGTTCCATTAAACTAGTAAGCAGTTTTGACTGGTCAGATGCTGAATAAATTCGGCCCCTCATTCGCTAAGCTTGGTATGATATATACAAAATAAGTATTATTTATAATATCAACGGCAATGATAATACAGTATTTCATCAATTTCAAACATAGAATTGAAATTTTACATTTGCTCGAAAGAAATAAATAGCAACAATAAAACTATTTCAAAATTCAGTTTTCTATACGGTATTTGTTAGAAGTCTTTACGAAATATATATATTCTGAAATTAGGAAGACGGGGAAAATTAAACCTCAATGTTTTACGGTAAAACTAAATTATGATTTTATCAATTACACAGAATTTCAGTAATGTGTTTTTTACTTTAACATATCAGAATTTTAATCAATGACAATTTTTTTATATATATAATTTTCACTACAGATACAATGAGTCGCACTAGCCATGTTATTGATTTGTTCATTCTTTGTTATATTCTACAATTTTTACTTACAGTAATATCAACAACTTCACGTTGTTCAAACGTATTGTAGGTTCAATTTCATTTGTAAACAAGCAATTCATTTAACTTTCTTGCAATCTTTCTTAACAAAATAATTTCTTACAAATAAACCGATACAGTAAAATTTACAATATGCTTTTATACTTTTTTAACATTTTAATAAAATCTTCTGACATAATTGTTTTATTTCTTCCTTTCTAGGTAATATAATAGAATTTCTGGTGAAACACATTATTACAATATCACAAATATTTGGATGTGTTTTTTATTAGTTTACAAACAAATAATCATTAGTTAACTGATACTGCTACATATAGTTATTAAGTTAGTAATATGAGCGACAGAACTTCCTTAATCTAGTCACCAGACTCAAGTCATTGATGCATCATGCATACTTGATACACCTTGCGATCATACATTGTTACATGAGAAGGTGTCTCAGAAATTCAGCTCCACTGTTAAGATGAAGTAAGTATTAATTCATATCTTCTCTTACATTGTCATCTATTAACAATAATTAAAAGTTTTTTTTAAATAACTATAGTTACTTTGTAGTAATTAAAATAAGTTTTTCAAATACAGGAAAATATTAAGCCGACAGATCTCAATACAACTGAATTCGGTTATTACGGGTGAGGTTACCGGCGAAATGTAGATTTTGGAAAAAGTCTTTTGTGTATGTTACGCTGAATACTTGAGTCGCAATTCGTTAACAGTTTTGCTTCGCATAATAAACACGTTATTACATATCTGCAGCATCTGTTTCAACGTGTGTCAGCCAATGATTTGGCGTGTTTATAAAACAGTCATGAACATACCCTTATATATGAACAAAAACAATGGTATTATTTTAAAATTAAATAATATGCATAAGTTATACAAAAGTAGGAAGTTTCTGCGTCTCGTATGCAGTAGTAAATTACTCTATTAAAGCATACGGCGAGCGCTTAGGGAGTCAAAAAGAACTTATAAAATATATAACTTATAAATTATATATAAATATATAAATTGTATTTAGATTTATATAAAAATAAAATATTTTCAATGGAATTTTGCACCTTTTCATGTTTTCCGATAAACTTTTAAACGATTTTGCGCCTACTCAGCGTACTAAATATATTTTGTGTGCAATATGGCATTAAAAAAAGATTTTATGACTGATTTTTGGGTTTAACAGACAACACTCGCAGGTATTCGTACATTGAGACCTAAATTTATTGTGTTTCAATTTAATTCAGCCGAAAAAAATATATGTCAACATTCACTAAGACACCAATAGCGACCTGCACAGTAAAAGGTTTGTTGTATGAATACTGAAATAATTTGAGTCGATTTCAATATTTATTTCGGCTTGATAATAGCAATTGCATTAAAATTTATGCTATTTTCTTTACATTTGTTCAATTTCGACACAACATTAGGGATCAAAATAATTACTTTTTTTATTATATTTATAGTAAAACACCAATTTCTTAAATGAAATTTCGTTGAATGCAACTGATAACAGGAAGTTTTATCCATATTAAAAAAATGCATAAAGAAATGTATCTATTATTTCCAAATGTATTTGCTTTTTGTTATCTTTATGTCCATTTGTCAACAAAATAAATCACATATTTATCAAGTACATTAAACTTTCAAAGTTGTAAAATTTATGCATACGAATGCTTCTAAAACTGTATTTAATATTTATAAAAAAAAATGACCTGTAAAAATAAGTTATCACGAATCACGATACTTAAGAAACGTTCTAACTTTTGTGTATATAAATCAATTCTTCCACAGATATTTTTTATCGCCAAGCCTATGGCCGAGTCGTCAATGACTTCAATCACGGTACTTGTTTGAATTCCGATACAAAGAGTCTCATAAACATGTTTTCTATTCGATTTATATCCTTCCTACTCTTCCAATCGTAAAAACGAGTTTTAATTAGAGCCATTAGCTATAGCTATGTTGAGCGACAAATTATCAAGCTGTTCTCGTAAAAGAACTTCTGTCGAATACTATGCCGTACATGTGCTACATATTAGACGCATACATGTTTAAAAGAAAACCTTCACTTTAAAATATATTTTTTATCAATGTCCGCTCACTATCTTGAGTATATGGTTTAATCATAGATTTTTTGTACGACAACTGCTTGTTACTCAGTTTCTCAATGTATTTTTTATTATGAAGGGAATATGGATAGAAAGGATGTAGCTTGGACATGACTAACGGTTAGCTAGTCGCACTCTTTGCGCCCTGTTATTTATGATTGGATGGTTAAGAGAGAATTGGTAGACATTACAATCAACCATGCCTTCAGTAATCTTTAAATCAATTGATAAAAAATGTTCGTGATGGGATTTGAACCCGAGAGATTCTTCATAGAAGCCAACGACATTGACCTCTGGCGAGTTTGAATGTTGGAAGCATAATTTGTTTTTATTTATATTTTCTTTTCTCAATAAATGAAGTGATTAATTATCTCAAAACAAAATCAACAACGCCATTTTGATAGTAAGACAGTTTGTCTTTCTCTGCTTATAAGCTATTAAATAAATGAGCGCCCGTTCTTGTGATTAATTCACTCTCCAATAATGAGATTGATAGTGCTGTTTCTTAATTTGATCGCGGCTGTTTACGCAGGTATGTAGTTGATTGTTATTCATATTACGATGACACACTACTGTATTAATAGCATACTATCAAAAATACATCAGAATACTAATTAGGTATCTTCCAAATTATGATGGAAATACTGTGATAGACACAATATTCTGATAGAAACCAATTGCGTACATAAACTTGCGTATATAACAAACAATGGGTTGTAATTATTATTCGATTACAATTCCAACAATAAATTTGACATATTGAGATTTTATAAATTCAAGTCCTGAATCATGGGATTGTGATAATTTATTATGTTCATATAATTTGAAAAAACATGAATATAATATTTTTAAGTATTATTTTATTATTTTTTAAAAAAAAATATTTGATAATACAGCTTACGCCAATGCGTCAAATATTTTTGAAGTTGAAAGATCATACGAGATATACTCGATGAGAATAAATTTCACAAACACCCATGTCTTAGATCTAAAAAAAAATCCAATTTGACATTATCGGGAATAGAACCCAAGCCCACCTGATCGGTAAAGCAAGCTCTAGCCAACTACACCATAGTGGGTCTCAGTATACAACTACAAAAGCAAGTTTAAGTTTTTTTTAGATTAAATTCAAAATATACTTAATTACAATCAGTTAAAAACAAAATGTCTTCGCTTTTTTAATACTTCAATTATATTTTTAAAAACGTGCACATTATTTTACCAAAATAGCGTTCGTATGTATTCGTATTCAACGTTATGTTATTAATTTCTTTGTTTTTATTCGTCATCTAAAAGTAGTGTTAAAATTTCATGCAAGTTTTACTGCTACATACTTTCTTTTGGCAAAAAAAAATACGTGTAAGATTATTAACTTTTACCTTGTCATAAAGAAAATTATTATGGGTTTCCGTTTCTTTCATATTTTTTGATCGAAATTAGTACTATTAAAATAACATAAAACAAAAATACACTCATATTTGTTGGGGTATACCCGAAAAAATGATTGAAACTATAAATTGATTTAACGTAGCTTATATAAAACTGTGTCAATCAAAAAGTATTTCAATCTTTTACAGGTGTATGGTATATTCATGCTTACTTTATTTCAAATCTGGCAATAATGTAACGTCCACCTACGTATGTTTGTCATAAATAACTAAGTGAATTGATCGTCTAAAGAAGATTTGTTTGTTTTATTTATAAAACTACATACTCAACGTCAAACCAATACTTAGAACCACCACCTCCACTTATTATGTATAAAATACGATTTCAATTAAGTTTGAAGTTATATGAACCATTGCATCATACTTTTTATATTTATATTTGTAAAAATAAAAATGATTGCACAATGTGACATATTCTTTTAGGTTCATCAAATGCAGACATTTTTTCGTTTTTTCGAATAGTGGGAGGACAAGACATCGATGTAATAGAATACAAATATATGGCTTCTTTGAGAAAATCTGGAGCACATCATTGTGGTTCTGCCATTTTAAGTGAACGATGGGCAATCACAGCCGGGCATTGTTTTTATAAGTATGATTGATTTTGTTTTTTTTTTATATGTGCAAATACTCAAATATTCTTCCCACCAAAATATTATACATTAAACGCATTTTATTTAACCGTGATATTGTATGATAATGTTGCTCACGAGGAAGTAAAATTTACTTTAAAAGAAATTAACGTTCCACAATGATTTATGATAAAACCCGCAACAATTGCGTTTACATTGTTAGACAAAAATATTCGATAGCTGTCATCGTTTACGACAGACAGTGCATGATCGAAAAATAAAAATTCAATAAATTATGATAATCCCCATAATAAAGGTCTAAATGCAAAAACGATTTTAACATGAATGTGGAAAACACTTAAAACAATAATTTCAGCATGCCAATTACGCACGTTAATTTTTCATTTTCGTTGTTTATTTATGTTATTTAGAACTCCCACTGACAGAGATCTGTTTTCCACTACTTTGAAAATTGTACAATGCATCAGTGAATATAGACCTCTGTTTTTAATTAACGGGTTAAAAATGTCAACCCCCATTTCAATGAATAATTTTGACAAAAAATGTGATTATGTCATGAAAATTTAATTTCTCACGCCATGTTTAAATGTCCATTTAAAGCAATAAAACCACTTTGACACCGACGATTATATAGATCGCTTTTATAGTAACGTCTTCAAATAATATAATATCAATAAATGTCTCCATGCTAATTAAATATTTCAAACAAAACTTACATGTTTCATTCAGAGTTTTATTTTGTTTTTGTTTATTGAAACAAGTTCCACGAAATATTACGCATCTCTAGTTTGAAAGTATGAAAAGTCAAAAATATACTTTTTTTAGTAAACCTGCAGAAACTTTGAAAATATGATTATTTGCTTGATCGATAAATTGAATACCGTTGAGAAGAAATGTGATTTTGTGCCATAAATCAAAAGTGTGGAAAATTGATAAAAACTTTTTATGTGCTTAAAAAATATGTATTATATATTGCCACCCGCAGTGGTCTCGTTTGTTAGAGCTCAATCTGCCTATGAGGGGAGTCTGAGTTCGATTCCAGGTAAGTTCAATGTCACAACGTCAATTTTGATTTTTCAATTTAAATTTGAGACCTAAGCCGTGGCTGTTTGTGATGTCAAAATATATAAAATACCGTGTACATTAAAGTGATTTTTGCTGGATTATACTTCTTTTACTACAACATTTTTGGATTTTGTAGATGTTGGCACACATTTCATACGTGTTTTTTTTTGTTTTTGGCCCTTTCTAGTCAATGTTATTCCTATCATATTTATAAATGATTTGCTTGTTATCATATAACAAAAAGTATAGTATCGATTTATATACATTATAATAAGATAAAATTGTTTCAATATTTGAAGTCAAATATCTCAGTTTTTTTTTTGATTTGTCATAGATTAAGGCTTTAGTAATTTAATTACGTCAGTTTTTGTTTGTTTTTGCATTTATTGTGATTTTTGACAGTGAAGAACTTGATGAATTTACTCTAAGAACTGGATCATCAAACAGACTATCCGATGGAGTTTATCGAGACATAAAAACTGTCGTAGTTCATCCACAATTTGATGCTGAAAACATAGACTATGATATCGCTCTGATAGAGGTCAGTTTTGTCCCAGAATAACATATAAATTATGATACTATTTAAAGTTGCAGCACAATACATTGAGCGTAGAGAATCCGATAAAAATATCAAAGCATAATCTTTAGTTATAGTTGTAAACCGATATGATAACATCAAAAACATATGTTATCTATCGTACAAAATTTTGACATATTGTCAGGCAGATTTGTGTAGTATTGCTCAAAGCTAACAATGTCACTGAAACCTTTTTTTAATCAATAATCCGTTGGCTATTTATAGAAAAATCCGACGGACACATTATTTCATGTGCATAATATTTACAAAGAAGAATCAAAATATAACTGACATTGTTATTATATTCACATAATTAATGATCCATTAATTTGTTTGTATAGGTTTCACGTTACTTGATACAACTATGAATTCTTTTTATACCGTTTTTACCCCATATTACGTATGGTATGATACATGAATTTTTTAGGTTAATCGTTTATATAGAAAGATAGAAATAGTAAAGTACTAGATGTTATCAAATCAGTCTCCTTTCCTTCCGCTCTGGGATGAAATAAAATCATGGAAACCACCTTCGTTAACTTTAGATAATGGGTAACTTTGTTATAACAAATAATGTATGAAACTTTCTATTCATGGATGTGAATCGGAGGTGAATAGTAAAATACTAAGTCTTGATCTAATGTATTTAAAAAATAAACAATTAAATAATTATACAATTATTGACACGATTTTTTATAATCATTTATTAATATAATAAAACGTTCACAATGCAAACAAAAAATATTTAAAAATGATTTTTAAATAAACTCGCTTCTAACAATTATGTGAATGTTAAATTTTGTGGACTTAAAGAGTTTTTTAGTTTTTCAATATAGGAATAATTTTAAAATACACAATCATTCTAGAAGCGACCAAATTATTGTTATAAGAAGACAGATAGTAATAATCAGTTATTTTATGACTATTTTATTAATCTATAGGTAATTTATAGTTGGAAATTCATGTAAATAATAACTACTTTCGTTATATTAAAAAAACATTTAAAATATTTGTTGACTTCTCATCAGACACGTAATTATTATAGAAAAATTACTATATCTTAAGCAATGTAGAAAATTTCACATGTCGATTGTATTAATATTGTGTTCTTTATTTTTTGATTTTCTTTTCACTAATCAAAAATCTAAAAACAGTACACGTTTCTTTAATAAAATTTCTTTCTGCGTTTTCTCATTAAAGATACATGCAAAAATACATGTTCAATGAGATTTCTTTTCCCCGTCTCTCTCAGAAAGCTTGTCCAATTACTTTTCAGATGGCAGAACCGATAGATTTCGATAATAAGACGGCATCCATTTCCCTGCCAGCCTCAGGATATAATATCAGGAGCGGAACTATGGCGTCGGTGATCGGCTGGGGATATTTATCGGTAAAGTACTCTACTTACCCATATTCGTAGGTCTTGTAAGAAACTTTTCCACTCTTCGATATGCCCATAGCCTATATGAGATAAATGAAAGTTATCCAATCTTTGAATCTTTTCATATCATTACTATTCAAATAAGAGGATGAACTATTGATGGAAATATGTACATATTTCAAAGCAATACAACGTTATTTGTATGACGTATTTGATACGTAACAACGGTAAAAACTGTTCTAGTTTTAAAATACTGAAGTTATTCAAAGTATCTTAATTTTAATTTGATATTTTTTTACTGTCCATTCTAGATGGAAAACCATAATATTTTAAAAAATTAAAAAAACGTGTTTTGTACTAATTCAATATTTATTGATGATCGTTTCTGGTGTTGCTCATTGGAAACACTACCTTTAATCAGTTGATAATGCTCGCTAAATGAATCAATCACAATTGGTATTGTAGTACACAAAAAAAACTTCTTTTGTTGTTTCATTAAATGATTATTTTTTTAAAGTTTTAAGTGTTTCGACTTCAAATGCGAAATCTTTGGTATTTACTACCATCATAAAGATAAAAAGCTTATGTTGCGTCTGATAGATAATCTGATATATATTGCTGTTAGTAGTAAGTGATTAAATTACTTTTATTGTTGAATAAGCCCATTTTATCAATGGCTTGTATTTATATATCGCTAATCAATATATTTAGTTTACAAAAATAACTGAATTTAACTTGAATTTGGATACCACTGACCAAAAACATCAAATTATCCTTTTTTATTCCCAGGAAGAAGGCCCACTTTCAATCAATTTACAAAGAGTATTTGTGCCTATTGTAGACTGGAGAGTTTGTAAGAATATTTATAAAGGTTATCGAAATGTGTCAAAAAGGATGATTTGTGCTGGATTTATGGAAGGAAATAAAGATGCTTGCCAAGTGAGTATACTTTCAAATATTCATGCTAGTCAGAACTGATAACATAAGGGAGAATAAATCGTTTTTAATAAAAACCTCAACCGTCATTCTTATGTTTTGGTTTTTTTTTTTAAAGTTTGTCTTGAATTAATTATTGCGTGTGTCTTTGTATGATTAAGTGCTTCTATTTCGAATAAACAATAAAAAATCCTAGTGGATTAAAAATCGTAACACTTTTCGGGGATGAAGTCAAAGTCTTTCCTTGTTGAGTCGATGCGAGTTCTAATAAAGATCAAAAATATTAAAACAGTTAATATATTAATGGCTCAAAAACATTATACTTGTGGTATTTCATACATAAATAGGTAAATCGTCTGACAAATTTTTAGTTCTGAATCTCAAAAAAATGACAGCTTATAATATTATATTATACATTAAATACTTTCGATGGTTTCGGCGGTAACTTTGTGGAAGTTCATTTTAATAGAAAATTTAAATTAACTTTGATTATTCCACGTATTGTGTAACTAACTGTGACACGTGTTTCGCCTCTTTCATAGGCATCTTCAGACTTACTATCGCAAAGTTTGCTTAAATAATGAAGCAAGATTGATTCTAACATTTTAAAATTATAAAATTACAAAATGGATTGGGTTTTTTTTCCCTTTAAGAGGAGCAAGGAGGGGGGTGTAGAATCGAAATAAAGCAAAGAGATAATGATACTAATTTTACTAATGAGTTGTAAACAATCAGAATGGGATTTTTCCTTTTTAATGGAAGCAAAGAGGGGATTATAAAATGCAAACAAATTTAATCATACTACTAATGACGTTAAACATTACAAACTATTAAAACTAATGAGCTACAGTCAATCATCTAGGTTTGTGATTACTCTATTAATTGGAAACAATTTGAGTAACGGGGAACCGCCTGTGCTATTAAGAATATTATTTAATAATATTTCTTTTTTGTTAAGAGTTTTATTAATTTCTAAAAATTCTAAGCTATTCATCTTTAAACCCTTTTTATTTACTCGGTGGAGTATTTCTAAATTACAAATCTGATTAAAATTATGATTATTTTCTATTAAATGATTGGCAAACTCAGAGAAATTGTTACTTTTTAGACATCTTATATGTTCTTTAATTCTAATATTAAAGTTTCTACCTGTCTGTCCAACATAAGACGCTTGACAGTCTCCACAAGAGAGTCGATAGATACCACTCTGTGACGATGAATCTACGCGATCTTTACTGTTCAATAAAATTTTACCTAAATTATTTACTGTATAAAACGCGGGTTCTATATTGTCTGGCAAAAATTTAACTATCTTTGACGAGATGTCTCCTAAATAAATAATTCTACGCCAGTTTTTAATATTATCGTTTGCTTTCTTCTCTCCTGAAAAAATATTATTTACTATGAGTTGTTTAACTTGCTTACGTTTAAGTAAGTTAACTACTACGTCTGTGTTGTAACCATTATTTACAGCTATCTGTTTAATAATGTTTAACTCTAATTCAAAGTTGACTTTAGTGAGAGGGATGTTAACTAATCTATTAATCATTGCATGGAATGATGAGAGTTTTTGCGACCACGGGTGAATTGATTGATGGTGAATGACGACATCTGTAACGACGTAACAAATTTATTTACTAACGTACCAACGGAAGAGTGCAAAAATATAGTCAGCGAAATTTTAACTTTTTCGGATATTAATAGCAACGTCGTTAAAGAAATGCTTAGACTTTTTAATATTTGTATTGAACAAAACTATTTTTTGTTTAATAAAAAAATTTACAAACAATCGGTAGGATTACCTATGGGTGGTCCTATTTCACCTTTGCTCGCGGATATTTTTATGGATTATTTTGAGAATAATCTCTTTAAGTCAAATCACACGTTACTTAAAAATGTAAAAACTTGGTATCGTTATGTAGACGATATCTTTTGCATTTGGACAGGAACAGATAGACAGTTAGATACCTTTTTACGTCATATAAATTCATTGCATACAAATATTAAATTCACACTAGAAATCGAGCAACAAAAAACCTTAAATTTTCTTGACATAACAATAAAGAAAAATAATAGCAACAGATTAGAATTTGCCATTTACAGAAAGCCTACTTATACAGATGTCGTCATTCACCATCAATCAATTCACCCGTGGTCGCAAAAACTCTCATCATTCCATGCAATGATTAATAGATTAGTTAACATCCCTCTCACTAAAGTCAACTTTGAATTAGAGTTAAACATTATTAAACAGATAGCTGTAAATAATGGTTACAACACAGACGTAGTAGTTAACTTACTTAAACGTAAGCAAGTTAAACAACTCATAGTAAATAATATTTTTTCAGGAGAGAAGAAAGCAAACGATAATATTAAAAACTGGCGTAGAATTATTTATTTAGGAGACATCTCGTCAAAGATAGTTAAATTTTTGCCAGACAATATAGAACCCGCGTTTTATACAGTAAATAATTTAGGTAAAATTTTATTGAACAGTAAAGATCGCGTAGATTCATCGTCACAGAGTGGTATCTATCGACTCTCTTGTGGAGACTGTCAAGCGTCTTATGTTGGACAGACAGGTAGAAACTTTAATATTAGAATTAAAGAACATATAAGATGTCTAAAAAGTAACAATTTCTCTGAGTTTGCCAATCATTTAATAGAAAATAATCATAATTTTAATCAGATTTGTAATTTAGAAATACTCCACCGAGTAAATAAAAAGGGTTTAAAGATGAATAGCTTAGAATTTTTAGAAAGTAATAAAACTCTTAACAAAAAAGAAATATTATTAAATAATATTCTTAATAGCACAGGCGGTTCCCCGTTACTCAAATTGTTTCCAATTAATAGAGTAATCACAAACCTAGATGATTGACTGTAGCTCATTAGTTTTAATAGTTTGTAATGTTTAACGTCATTAGTAGTATGATTAAATTTGTTTGCATTTTATAATCCCCTCTTTGCTTCCATTAAAAAGGAAAAATCCCATTCTGATTGTTTACAACTCATTAGTAAAATTAGTATCATTATCTCTTTGCTTTATTTCGATTCTACACCCCCCTCCTTGCTCCTCTTAAAGGGAAAAAAAACCCAATCCATTTTGTAATTTTATAATTTTAAAATGTTAGAATCAATCTTGCTTCATTATTTAAGCAAACTTTGCGATAGTAAGTCTGAAGATGCCTCTGAAAGAGGCGAAACACGTGTCACAGTTAGTTACACAATACGTGGAATAATCAAAGTTAATTTAAATTTTCTATTATACATTAAACATTAAACACTATTTCAGCTACTGCTGAGAGTTACACAGAATTTTGATGGAATTAAATCAAATTGAAATTTAAAAAAAAATGTTTAATATTCTTTTTTTTCAATATAAGTCGTGGGAAAATAATGGATAGTTTTTGCTTAAAAGTGTGGACATATAAGGCTGTAGACATCAGTAGTGGAGTTTCACCGTGCTTACCAATTACATCAACAAATTAATTGCTCAATTCTGAAACGTCCTAATGTATCTATGAGAAGCCTTGATTATATTTATGTTTTATAATTACATTAAAAGGGTTTAGCAAAAGAAAACAAGTTTCATAGTATTTTTTTCTGTTTTGTTTCTGATCATTTTGTAAAATTGTTTCCGTCTTTATGCCTTCCTTTACAAGTTTTTTTCCGTGTTTCTGAACGTTTAAAATTTTATGGAAACCTATTACCTACTCTATAGCCCCGTTTAAGCGCAAGGTATATTTTTTCTTGAAATTGTTGCTTTTTATGGAAAAAATATTCACGGAGAAAAATTATTTAAAAGGTTATGCATTTTATGTTATCGTACGGTGTAACGAGCTCATAGAGCAAAGTTTTCTTTAAAATTATATACCGTATTATAAGAGTTAATAAATGTACGTTTACCTAATTTTATCCAAGTTTTTTTTTCTTTATGTTATACACTATTTGATGAATAGCGTTTAATCAATGTTAATATTTGAAAAAAAAAAAATTTTAATTTTGTGTATTCATTAATGGACCACTAGTTGCAATATTTAAATGATATAAGTGCAAATAAAATATTCGATATCTTACGTTATCATTTTTTAAATTTACAAAAGATTTGCGATATTCATTAACATTTAATGAACTTGAAAGGTCTTATATACCTTCATTGTAAAAAAAATACAATAGTCCATGCATTTTAAAATTATGATGGACTAAGTCAATCTTATAGTATTTATAAAAGCAGAACAGAATAGTACTAATAATATTTATTTTTACTTTGAAAAAAAACAATATCGCAGTTTCAGCCATTGATTAGCAGGGCAGTGCGTCTAGGTATGACTGATACAAAATGAAAAGAACATACTTCAGTTTCTGACACCTAAATAAGCATTATTGAAACAAAGCATAGAAGAAGATCGTTTGACGTTTATAAAATTCTATCGTGCCACAAACAAAACCACAGAAGAAAAGACAAAAAAATATTAAATAATTTATAGCATTTATTATATTATTATTATATTATATATTAATTATATTTAGTTACTTTATTTATTGTAAATAAATACGCACTTTGTTTGTAACGTTTATTTATTTCATTGCTGATTGTTATTATTTCATAATTTTGCAGTCAGATTCCGGTGGACCGCTGGTATTGAATAGTCGCTTGATTGGCTTAATATCCTGGGGAAGAGGGTGCGCGCGACCCCTTAGCCCTGGAGTCTACTCCAGCATAGCCTTCTTCAGACCCTGGATTTTTAATATTACTTCTTTATGAAACGAAGCAGCGCCATCTTCAAAATATGGTGCTAATAAATACGATAGCTGCAATAAATGTTTCTTCAATTTTATTTTGAGTTCTATAACATTTGTGACCATTTATTCAAATACTATTTGATGTCTTTTTAAACTAAACACTTGATAATTCTGTACATAATAAATCAATTGATTTTGTTTTATATTTATTTTATTCATATTTATATCGCTTTATTATGAAAATACGAAAGTAGTAAGAACACAACCCATTTAAAAGCTTTTAGTCATTTTTAATTATTTTTTATTTAAAAGTCCAATACTCATTTTCAGACAAAGAAAATTTTAAGTGGGTCGCAAAAAATATCCTATCTACGTAAATTTTTCTTTTGTTTGCCTTAATAGCATACAGGTTAAGTCTGATAAAATGCCACATTCTATTAAGCAGTACAATCGTTTACAATTGGTAATCGTTTCATACAAATGATTATTTGTGTACCACATTAAATTTATATTCCAAATACGTTTCTCTATAGTAATTTTTCCATAAGAGGTACCTTATATTAATAGATAAAATTCTTTGTCCTAAATAACTGTGTATTTTTAATACAGTGTAATTGCTAATTGAACCATAGTTTATTGTTTGAAACATATTACACTGTTGCGTATACTATAATAATAATTACGTAATGTCATTAGATATCGTTATCGATATATAATATGAATAACATCACTTTATTAAATTTATTTGTTATCTGATGAATATATAAGTTAGGAGTTTTCATTCTATCCAAATAGTGTCGTGCAATAAATCAATATGATATCAAAGACTCGACGGTTTTATTTCATATTTCTTTGTGCTTTCTTTTCTTCAGCGCTCGGTAATATCTGATATTTGAATTTACCTCCATTGATATCCCTTATTCTATTTTCGTTTCTCATGAGCACTGGGACTATAAGCTTCCCTTTATCGTTAAACATTAAACCTTCGAGTGAAGTTACCATTAGTACGCTGTAAAAACCAAAATGGTGAAAAACACAAGTTAAAGAATTATACATAAAATTAAGAGTAGGCACTAATGTTAGGAGATGTCTTGTTATCGCCGATTAAATTAACATAATATGGTTTTTTAATGTTGAATATTTGTTAAAAACTTTTAATTCAAATATTTGCAGTGTGAAATTTTGATGATTAATCTATTACACCAATAAGAAAAACAATAAAATAAGTATTCATCCAACATTTTTAATTAACAAAACTTGCAAAGCTTAACAATAAAATATTTTTTAGCTTACATTATATCTTTAATCGATAGGGCTCTTTCTTATATCTGTAAAATAATTACGCTAATTTTTTGAAGCACTACTTATGTGAATATTTTATTTTTAAGAAGTCTTTCTAACAAAAATAAATTATAAAATAGTATTTAGTTAGATATTAAAAAATGTTTATTTTGTCTGTTCGACGTCGCCTGCAATTAATTTTCTCTTATTATAATAAGATAATTAAACACGAAAGTGACTTGGGAGACAGAATGAATTTATATTCAAAGAATCAATCATGCCTTTAAATTTAAAGTTGAAATCATTAATTTATATTTATAATTGTCCTCATTTATTGGTATATCTGTAACGAAGCTACTTGTTCACAGAAAGAGTGTGTTTGTGTGTGTATGAGCGTATTAGTAGAGTGATTTTTAAGCACACAGTGCACGCACACACATTCTCTGTCTGCGTATCTTTCACATCAAGTGTATACCAACAGGTTCTAATTTAATTGTATTCAAAAAAAATTTTCCAACGATGCGTTAACAAATAATTTTTCACCAGGTAGGCGTCGAGGACGAATAATCGGCGGGGACATAATTAACATCGACCAAGCCCCGTTTAATGTAAGCCCTCCTTCTTCTGTTTGAAGGAAAACCAAGACGTATTGCGATCTCACCCGTTTTTATTTTCGTCATAAACTTTTATAAGTCGTAAATAGCGACCGACTTTAAGAAGAAAACGATAAAATATTCCATCCCGTGTGCAATCTTTTTTATTGAATAGAAGACCATTTTGTTTTCCAACTTTTACAAAAGATTTTCACAAAATTCATCTATTAAATAGTTATTCTTTCTAACCTACTTAATATTCCGAGCGTAATCTTATTCAAATGAAACTGCTAACTCACTGTAATGGCTTGTTAAAGAGTAAAAGGATTTTTTTAATTTAAACTATTTATCCAATATATTAATGTTTTTTTAGTTTAACGTCAGACGATCTAAAGTTTAAATACTTCATTTAAATTCCCAGTCATTTGAATAATTTATTTCTTAGACTTAAATGTATTTATTATTTCCATTTTACGTACTTGTATTTAATATTTAAGTTAATAAATATTCATTCCAGACGCTTCGCCACATAAATTAAACAATTTAGAAAATTTACCGATGTTTATTTCTTTGAATGTTTTTGTATATTAATATTTTTTGCTTCTTTATTACATTCACACTGAGAGAATCAAACGAATTTTACAATTGTATGTTTTATAAAATAAATTATAACTCTAAAAAGTTAATGTGATAAAGCGCTTAATTCTCGGGATTAACTCTAGTCTGGGTCAAATTTTCCATCTTAACGTCCAATCAAGCTTTGAATTCGGTTCAGGACTTATACGTCTATAAAGTTTAGTCTCATTCTATTTTATCGAAATCTTTTACTAACAAGGCTTAAGCGTTTAAAGTGAGAAAAACTTTGTAACGAAAGAAAGTAAAAAGATGAAAAAATACACCTTCCCAGTAAATCTTTATAAGATTCTCATAAATTTGTTCTCCAAAACACGTAAATTTCAATGCCTCAAATACTCCACCGAAAAAATATCATTCTGAAATTTGAATTAAGAATATTGTTTTCGTATTTTTATTATTGTAAAACAAAACTTACTTAAAAAAGGAAACTATTTAAATCAAATCAAAACATGTACAACAAACATTCTTTAAACGCATTTGAGTCCATTTATATCCAACGTGAGACTGATCTCGAAATGGATAACAAGACAATAAATTTGTGTGCTACGTTGGTTTTTGACAACAGGACTACTCTTTTTTTAAGTTATATAGTACGTGAAGATAGCTACAATAACAAATTCCATTTTTAAAATCATTTTTACACTCAAATAAAATAAGATGATTTTTGTGACTCATTGGAACAATGTATAAACATTACAATCTACAGTTTGTATTGGAATTATCATTGAGTGTTTACATGAGATATTATGAAGAGCTTTAAACATTTTTTATCTGAGTTTTAGTAAAATAATATTTATATTATCATTTATTTATCCAATCGAAACAATTTCAACGTTGGTACCTACAACACCATAAGTTTTAATCGTTTCGACAATTGTATTCATTCATCTGCGATAAAATATGATTTGTACTGTTTTTGACATGTTAGAACGTTTATGGCAGTGAAAGAAATAATAAAATTTGAAGCTGAAAGGTACGTCAATCCAACTTTATTTTAACGGAATTTCAATATTCACACAATTTTTTCAAATATTATTCTTTTCTTGTTCAAACACATTTAGTGTTCTCTTTGTATTCATATTTTCTTGTAAAAGGTTGACAACTTTAAATTATAAATAAGTATTGTAGAGTTATGTGAAGACCTTAAAATCTGACCCCATGAGTTGGATTCGATGTTGCCTTTGAAAACTTAACGTTGTCTATTAAAATGAGGTTTTAAATAAACATTTTTTTTGTCATTTTTTCACCACCACTCTCGTTTTAATATAATTCTATAAATTTACTTTCGGCCAGTTACGATGAGAAAGCGGTGTTCTTTTAAGATAAATACATATGATATTAAAGTTAGTTTAAGTTTATATTTTTTTGATCAATATTATTAGGTGACTCTCTAGAAAACATTCTGAATGTTGTTGAGAATTGCGACACACCCGTTGGTTACCAGTGAGAAATGTAAACAAGTCTGGTGTATCAGTAAACGATAGCAACTTTAAAACCTTAAGACAAGATTTGCAACATTTGTACAATACATGCATGTATTATAATCCGCTTATCTTCTATAATCTCTTCAAGTTATCGCATAAAATATTGTATCGCACTGCGCAAAGTTAAACAAACATGTTTTACTGTACTTCCAACAGATTGCGCTCGAATATCTCAACCAGCAGATTTGCGGAGGAGCTATCCTAAACGAAAGATGGACATTGACAGCTTCTCATTGCTTTGGGAAAGTATTTCTCAAATCGCAGGCCCTGGTCAGGGTGGGATCAGGATTGAGAGGACGCGGTGGAAGTGAGCATTCAGTGCAGGAAATTATCAAGCATCCCAATTTCGTTCTAAGAATTAATGATTGTGACATCGCATTAATGAAGGTAAACACTATTTCAAATTGACTAAGCGATTTTTTTTATTAACACTTTTTTTAATTTAATTATTTAAACTTAATTCTGTATTTTCCACCATAAAACAACAGACAAAAGAAAGTTATAATTATGTTGTTTTTGTAAAGAGAAACTGAAAACAATTTAAGGCGTTGAAAAAATCACATAGCAAACAAAGATAACTTAGAAAAGTACGCGTGTTTGAACGGTGGGTGTCTGTCAAAATGTAAGTAACCAACTATGAATAGGCAACTTAGTATTTATTAATTAAGCAATTAAAGAATATATTTATATATTCTTTAATAAAAAAAGTGAAATAAATATATAAGTTAGTTAAAAATTAAACATGTTTTGGTATTATTTGAAGATTTCTCGCATTATCGGTTTCCCGCTTTATTCGTTTCTTTTTCCGGTCTCTTGGAAAACTTAGAATCGGAGTTTCACTGTATGTTCAAAAGAAAAATATCTAGAAGAGTAAAATACTGTTCGTCTTCACTTGAAGTAATGGTGCAGGTATTCGGTTTTTATATTTCACGATTAACAATGCCAAAGTAAAACTGCATTGCTTACATATAAACATGTGTGCTTTATAAAATCCAGTGAAGCGAGACGTTCACATCCTATAGAAGCGCTACTGCGATTCACAAAGACGTGCGGGCAAAATATTTTCATCGCACTTTCATAGTTGTCTTGAGTCACGCCTTGCATCTAAATATTCACATGAAAATGAAAGTAAAGCAATTCGTTTATGAAACGCCTTGTGTGTGTGTTTCTCGCACCAAAAAATATATAGAGTGATGACTTACAACTAAAAACTTTATTAAACATTATAAGGTAGATATTTTATCCCTAAATTTCTTTAAATATTTCTCGCTTAATCAAGGTATAAATAATAAGCATGAGTAATGCATAACATATGGTATGATCGAGCTGAATTCTGTATGTATATAAAATAATATGTAAATTTGTTTTAACAGTATCAAAAAGACCTGTTTATCATTAAATATCATTTTATTACTATATCTTACTGGTTCAATATTAGGTAATGTTTTTGTGTTTTTTTTTTCATTTTTACGATTACTTCTACTATCTTGTTGCGTTGTAAAATGAATTCAAACATTTAAATTGTTTTATAAACTCAATTAACCAATAAAGTGGCTTCTTGGCAAAAAGAATGTGCACACGCTATTTTCCAATTACCTTTATTTATACTCACATGAACGATTGTACATTGTATATAATATATCAAATAGTAATTTAATTTGGATTATTATTCAAATATCACATTTTTATATTATCAGTCGGCTTAGATTTCACTTCAATAGATATTTTTGTAAGCTATATGCTCCACTTCCAATGTGGAGCATATGATCTACTAATGGAGGTATCTCAATATATTTTTTTCTACGATAACTGTTTGTTACTCAGTTGCTCAGTTGATAGGTATAATACTATTCTGTTTCATTTTAAAAATTGTCGCAAATATTTATAAAAGAAACGACGAGTTTAAATACAGTTTATTCATAAAAAAAACTTATTATTTCCAAGTATACATTTTTTCAATAGTATGTCACTGTTTTTATTCTTATATTTTTTCTTCGAAGCCAAAAGTAATTATCTTTGTTTCAAATTAAATTGTTTGAAAGTAAAAAATTAGCATCGCAAAATTCTCGTATTTTTATTTTCGATAATTAATTAAAAACATGCCCGTTTTAATAATGTAAGAAATCGCATTTAATTGATTATATTGAAAAAATCATCAATCACCAAAGAAATTTATATTTAAAAAAACAGCCACTATTGTATTCTTTCCATAGTATTTATTTTGATTATTTGTTCAAATATACCTTACCATCTTTTCACAGTGAACAACTTAAAAGTCACCTTTGAATTATTAACTAAATTAATCATTATATACATACATATAAATAAATCGTTCCAGGTATATCCTTCCTTGACATATTCCAGCACCGTACAGCCTATAAATCTTCCAGACTACCACTCAATACCCAATGTGGGAGATACAATGACTGTTTACGGATGGGGGTACACAAAGGTATAATCATTTTGACGTTTTATTATCTATAAAAGCGTTAACACTCTAAACGTGGCGATATACTCCAGCACTCTTCTCGAAGCCACGTGCAAAATTATATTATATATTTATGAACATTGTTATTATATTGCTATAAGCATTTACCATGTAAAAATACAGTTGATTGCAAGTAATATAAAATGTCACTTTAATACACGTAAATTATTTTTTTTATTACATCATACCTTATAATCATAAAAAATCAACATTTTTTTTTGTTATAAGTAGATTAATTTAAAATTTGCGATTATTAAAAACCACAAAAAGACCAAGGAAAAATCTTATAGTAAACTCACTTATATTTGTAAAATCAAAAAAGAATTAAAATCAATCTAGATAGTCCTTTATTTTGACATATTTAACAAATTTATATACATAGCATAGTGGTGAGATAATTTAATAATTTGGACCAACAGGGGGAGGGAGGGGGATGAAGTTTATTCAACCGATTTACGATCTCGTGATTCTAAGTTTACAATAAATAAAGTTATTCAATGAACAACTATGATGAAAAAATACTTAATGGTAAAAAGATTAGCGAATATTTTCCTCTTTACTATTCTTCATAATTTGATTAATATTATTTCCATTTAAATTCAAGACAATTATCAAGTAAGTTTATTATTAATTCTTTATTAAATCTCATATGTATTTATACTTAATATACTTTATTAATTCAGATAAAAACAAAGGTCAAATAATGACAAATCGTCTTAATACTATTAGATGAAAAGTTTAATTTAAAAAAATAATGCTTTAACGTTTCAGCAAATATTTTTTGTTTTAAGCTAATATTCTTTTGTTTTTTTTTTATTTTACGATAAACTATGTATGTAATACAAAATACAAGTAAAATAAAACTGATCATACCAGATAACAGAACCAATCATATTTGCAAAATTCCGATCCATGAATATAATATGAAGATTTGAATTTTCTTCGTATGCTTATATTGAATATTAGAAAATATAATTTGATCAATAAGTATAAAATTACATGTTGAATACCCACATGGTTTATCTTAATTTGCGAGCAAAATTTGGTTGTATCGCTTTTTTGTAACTAAGCGCTTCATATTATAGGATGAAAAAATCGTATCGCTCTAATTTATACTATTCTAAAAAAATACTCAATTCTGAAACTGCTTACTTATTTAAAGCTAAATACAATGAAAGAATAATTAATTATTCACAAAATGCACGTTTTATCTTTTATCATCAAGACTCTTTGAAAAAACTTTAACAGTTGCACATTTTTAAACGTGTTTATATTTCTTTTATCACGAGTTATTTTATTATTTTCGCCATTGTACTGAAACTTTGTATATGTATTAAGCTTTGCTCAACATCGTTTACCGACGTATTAAAAACACTGCAAATTTAGTATTATATATATTTTTGTGTGTATGCTTTATATAATCGAGTCACTAAGAAGAATGAATGGTATAAACGTTAATGTGAGTGTGTCAACACTGTTCAATAATTAAAGAAACCTTTTTACGTTTCACGTAACTTACAATAAAATTAAGCTTTCACAAAGGGAATAAACTTTCTTGAGTATATAATATTTTGACTAAGTACATGGAGAGTCGAAATCTTAAATTATACATATTCTCCGTTTCGTAAAATATGATAGACACCCTATGAAGTCTTTTTGAAAAAGATAAGTTAGTTATCCTGTCCTTTTGTGAGAGTTTTTTTGTGTTCTTCCTTTTCCTTATATTTAAGTAAAAAAGGACAACTTCATCTTGCTTCTTCCGGGGAGATTTGTGACACGCTTGAGCCATAAATACAAAGATATTTAAGAATTTGACTTGTCGAGCTCGTTTGATAAAAGTATCTACATATAGTGTTTCAAAGATACGCTATATTTCGTAAACTTAAACTTTTTTTTCAATTATTTTAACAACACTGCTTGTTTATCTAGATACTTTATTAAAATTAGTTATTGCTTCTTATCGGAAAACTACTAAGAATAAATACTTATACTAATTCAATTCAGTTCAACCCGAAAAAAATGTTAATTAACCATATTGAAACTGAATAAGTAATAAAATAATAGATCGATAAACACTTGTCTATATAAAATATTGCTACTGATTCATTGCATCTTCTTTTACGTTCTTTTTTTATTGAAAAAGATATTTAATGTGGTTTTGGATGCTTTCACTTGAAATTTATTTATAATTTAAATATTTTACTAACTTTATTCTTATGTCTGAAAAAAACAGTGTGTACATCGATTCACTTTCGGTACACATATAATTACTATATTTCCACGTATTATACCAAGCATTGGATATGACGTTAGTTATCTGCTTAGGAAAGCGGAGATCCATCTGACTACATCCGGGCTGTAGGACTTCCTGTTTACCCCCATGGGGAATGTGCGGCTGTATACCAAAACGTTTTGAACGTAACTTCACAGATGATATGCGCAGGGGAGAGGAAAGGCGGAAGGGATGCATGCGTGGTATGATTATCCAATAATTTATTACAGGGATAAAAATCAATTAGACAATAGAAAACTTCACAATTGTGTATAATAATAAACTATACAAACTTTATGTTAGAAAATTAATCATAACTCGTAATTTTATAATTTGTTACAATGTTTATTTATGATTTGATAGGATTGTTGTGAAAAATTGTAACTAAATTTGTATTTCTCAGTTTTCTCGGCGGCTTATTTGCCATTCACTTAACCCAATTATAACACGTCTTTTGATCAACCTGTCATTGCTTAGTTGTCTACCTATACGCGTGTTAAAAAAAATTGCCTTTTCGAAAATGCAGTTATAATTGAACAACTATAACTTTGGTACGAAACATTTTAATTCATCTGAAGATGCACTATATCTTGTTTATGTTTACTAGGCTATATTTTGAAATAAACTACACAACGTTTCACGTAATTGAATGTCAATGATAATATATTGTATTGTTCCCAATAAAAAAAAATAATTAAAATACTTCCAATACAACAAAGTCTTCAAACCTCATTTAATATACGTCAAAAAACTCCTATGGTCTCATTCCAAACTTATTTGATAAGATCAGCAGGACTGGCTTCACTCTTAACGAGAATTTCCAACTGATTGAATTGAGCATTTTTATTAGTTGAAATAATCGTCATGGTTAAAACCAGTTCTAATTATATTAAATAAATGTAAAATGACTACAAAAAGTGTTTTATTTTTTTAATACAATACATTGACAGTAAACACCTTAAAAGAGATCAGAATTAAATGACTTAAGTCGCATACTTAAGCTTCTTAAAATTTTATTTGAATACAAAAAGTCATTAATAAGATATTTAATATATTTAAGTACATAAAACTCAAATTCTCTTTGCTTATTGGTATTATTTCATAGAAATATAGAATTGAAAATTTATTATCATACGGTTTTTGTTATTAGCAAAATGTCGCTCGATTATGCCTAATGAAATGCTTCAACCTGTACACAGTTAGACTCTGGGGGCCCTATGGTGTGGAAGGGATCGCTCCATGGACTGGTGTCTTGGGGATTTGGTTGCGCAAGAGTAATGCATCCAGGAGTATTCGCCAACACAGCAATGCCGATAATGAAAGAATGGGTTCTATCAATTATTAACACATCCTAATCATATAACGTTAACTTGTTTTATCAAATGTGTATATTATAATGAAAATTAATTATAGATTGAAACTGAAAAAAAATGTTTTATTATTATAATTTTGTTTTCCCACGGGGTGTGTAACAATGTGACACGTCGTGTTACGCATCTGTTTTACACTGCTATAAAAAACACTTAGTTAGGTATTTTAATCGTGGTTTTGTGAAAAATAATATAATAATACACATAATTTAAGATTTCGACCGAAAGTGCTTAGTGGTAGTGGAATTTCAATATTCAATTTGAATCGTTCAAATTATGTAAATTTTTTGTCACTAGTGACCCGGGTTTCACCTTTCGGTAACTTCAGGCGTTCAAGTGCACAGATGAACTTGAATTGACGTTTGGTAAATAAATGTATCGTTCACTTTTAGGGTGTTCACTATCAATACTTGGTGGAAAGGCATTATATTAATAAAAACACAATATTCATCTGACATCATTCCACTTTATTTAATAGGTCAGGACCGGTTTCGCTCATTGCGAGCATTGTCAACTGATCATTTTGATCAGTTGACAATGCTCGCAATGAGTGAAACCGGTCCTGACTTATTAAATAAAGTGGAATGAAGTACAAAGTAATATTGTGTTTTTATTAATAAATGTATCGTTTTATAAGAAATAAATGTACCGCTATCTTTAAAGCCATTGCACTTCAACGCCTGAAGATGCCGAAAGGCGAAACCCATTTTGTTAGTGGAAAAATTGTGTGAATGTACATTATTGGATACACATGATAGATTGCTATTTTTTTTAAAAAAATAATTAGGTAGATTATGTTTTTTATTATTTGTATTCTATTGTTTTTTACAAAAAAAAACTATTTATTAAATACATTGTATACAATCTGCATTCACTTTTAAAATTAAATACCTCAATTCGTGAATTGAATACCCTTTTCACGGTTTATTTCAAATAGCTTATAAATGATGCTCATTTATAAGTTTATCGTCACCTAAAATAGGTAAAAGCAAGTATTACATTACTACTTATCTTTCGAAAATTACACGCTATAGATTCATAGAAATTGTTGATTGTGGCACGATTCAAATAAAATAAATGTGTTATATTAATGAGTTTTATCTTGGTTTTTAAGCACCTCTATAATTAAAAACGACTAAGAATATTTTAATAAAGGCTATTATACTTCAGTGGAGATTCTCTTTTTCATTTCATAACCGTCCAACACTTCAAATGAAATGAAAGAGTGACTTGATGTTGAATAGCGTATAAATAAAAAATATATTTTAATAGTGATTTTGTTACTCGTGAATGATGAATCAATGGAATAATTTTCGTATTGTTTTATGTGTCGTTTTGTGTCAGTCATGTGCCGATGGTAAGACATTTTATGTTTTTTTTTTATTAAACATAATTTAATTCTCCTAAAAATCCAACAGTACGTTATTATTAATATCCTCTAGTATATATATATTTATATCATTATAATTCTTCAATCGTAAAAAATACGAGAGAATAAATACACGTATATTTTTTATATCAAATTTAATAACTTTTCGATAGGAAGACGTCAGCCACGAATTATTGGTGGAGATATAATCAATATTAAGCAGGCACCGTTTAATGTAAGTAAAATCAGATCATTTTTCTCATCAAGTACTATTGTGAAGTTCAAGGAGATCGATGTGTCTTATGATTCATTCACACACGTTACAAATATTTATTTTTATTTTTTAATAAATAAAAATTGAAATAAATATAAGATATTTAATACTCTGAGAAAATGCAATTGATATATTTAAACAATAGAAAATTAATGACGTTGAAAAAATATCTCAAACGCGAATATGTAACTTGATAACTTCTCAGTAAAAAAACATTAGAATTTATATTATAAAAACAATTTTAATAACGGTTTTTTATAAAATGTTTATTAAAAATTGTTTTCAAGATTTATGACACGATGCTTTGTTTAAGTATTTTATAATAAAGCAAAGAATTTAATATTGTTTTGATCAATTACGAAAGATATAATATAATTCTATATTTAATATAGAGGCGTTCTCGGTATTATTAAATGATTCTCATTATTTAATAAATTTTACTTTTTTTTTGTCAAAGTTGTTGTTCCATGTATAAATCATTATTCTGCTTCTCTGATAAAAATTAAATTCTAAGATATTTATCTTGAAACACCAAGACCAATATGATCAATAACAAGACAACGAAAATTATTTAACTATCAACTTCTTATGTCAAGTCTAAAATATTTTGGTTTATTTTTCATATGTCTGTGGTGATTTTCTAATAGTCCATTTGCATTTAACAAAACAGTTATTAGATAAAAAAGATATCAAATGTTTTATTTTACTATAAAAAATATTTTATCAGAATTACATTGTTGTTTTATTTGTTATGTTATGTAGTTCATTATATAATATGTATTATTTTAAGCCGTCACTAGTTCCGCAGTAAGCTCCAGTTGGAAGCGGTTTAATATTTGAGGAATGATTCTATTTTTTTAGGAGATAAGCGTATTCTGTGATAATTGTAATGGATTGAAATAAGTTCACATGGATTATTACGATATGTAAAAAAATGAATACAGACTCTGTATTTATATTTGAATGATAAGAATTGTGATGAAATTGTTTGGTTTATTTTTAATTCATAATTTAAGCTACTATCTGCTAAAAATTAACGAAATTAAGACTCCTTTTCTTGCTCTGTCAGTCGTACCGATTTGTTCATAAATAATGGCAATTGGTATCCTTAACAATGTAGACTTTGTTAAAACTACATACACCAAAATGAAGTAAAAATGTAATGAAAAATCAAATACGGTTTATGTTGGTATTTTCATCATATTTTTTTCTTAATTACATCTAATTTAAATGTTTTTTACTCAGAAGGTAGTGCGGTAAATAAACCACCATTTTTATTTAAAAAAAAAACATAAAATTATATTGATATATCTATGTAAATATTTTACTTTTTATTTCATTTTTTTTTCAGAGTCTCTTTCAGTAGTTATTGAAATTTTAGGACACTTGGAAAGACTCGTAAGTCTTTCTTAGACATAAAACTTCAATACGACGTGTTGATAATGCAATTTGATTATATGATTTGAATATTTTTAAGATATCTAGACTGTTTTAGTTTTTTCTGAAAAATCGCATTTTCGGAATCTTAATGTTATGTCAAAATGAAGATAAAACTTTTCCTAACGCGTACTCAAAATAATAATATATCTCAGGTGGGACTGCAATACACAAACCGACACATATGTGGAGGTGCCGTTATGAACGAGAGGTGGGTGGTGACAGCAGCCCATTGCTTCGGTAAAACCTTCAACATGACACGAGCTCTGGTGAGGGTTGGGACGGGACTTAGAGGACAGGGAGGAACTGAACATCTGCTAGATAAAATAGTCAAATTTCCTGGCTTTGATTACAATGTCGTTAATAATGACGTGGCTCTTATTAAGGTCTTATTTTTAAACATTTTTAAACGATTTCTAGTTTATGTATTTTACAGTTAAAGCATTCACTTAGTCAATGTATGAAAAAACTATTATAGTAAATATATTCATCATCCATTTTAGCCCGTTTCAGTAGACACGAGATGACAGATTGTTAAGAATAAAGCTAATCAAGGAGTACATGACTAGGGCGTCCAATCCGGGATCCCGTTCAATTTTCTGATCCCGAAATCCTGGGATTGACACGGCTGCGATCCCGGGATTTCGGAATTGAGAAATTTTGAGCAAATCCCGAAAATTGACACGAAATTGGTGAATCGAGGATTTCAGATTCCTCGGTGAGCTAAAAAAAAAAACGATGTTCTGCGACAATCTGGGAAAATGTATGGCGATATTGTTTTTTTCAAAATTAAAATAAATATTATTAGTATTATTCTGTTCTGCTTTTATAAATACTATAAGATTGACTTAGTCTATCATAATTTTAAAATGCATGGACTATTGTATTTTTTTACAAATTTCTCGGTGTGCTAAAAAAAACGAGGTTTGGAGATAATCCGGGGAAAATGTATAGCGAATTGAGGTTTTCAAATTCCTCGGTGTGCAAATCCCAATACCGGGATTGGCTGTGTTGTAATGTTATTGCATATACATTATACATGTTATTGTAAAAAGTTTTAACAGATTTCAATTAACACCCCGAAGTTATTTCTTCAACATGTATTGATTAAAATGGACCGCTGGAAAAAAATGTGTTCAATTCTCTTTAAGCCAGTGTCTTTCTTTGCATGTAACGCAGTGAAACGGCGTTCTGGCATTTTTTTATCGACATTTGAATGTTTCTATTCGCAAAAAAATATTTTTATTTTGCTTCGAAAAATGTTGAAAATATTTTTTTTAAAAACTTATTTCGCAAAAAAGGTTATAACAGCAAAAAATTTAACTGGGTTATTTAAATTAGCAATGGAAAATCAATTTTTCGTTATAGAAAAGTGTAATAAATCTTCAAGAACGAAATGGAAACGAAATGGTTTAGGTTTTAGTTAAATTCTATTCGATGGCGTGGGTGGGATATTTGAATTCTCTACCACTTTTCCAATCCAAAGCGAGAGTGCCTAGTCAATTACTAGTCTTGCCCAAGCTCTATTTTTCTATTCTTAATCTCTTAAAAAGGAAGGTTGACCCACTGATTGACAAATAGTGCTCGTTAAAAAGTTTTTCTAAAATGCTTGACAAGAATGGAGTTCCAGCAGCTCTTTTTTAAAAAAAAAAAAACGCACCCCTTATATCATATATTTTATATTTTAGAACGCTTTTAATTCGGAGATATTCGACTAACTTACTCAATCGTAAACCTATATAAAGAAAATGCTTTACGATCAAACATCACCGATGAAAGTTTGAAAGCAGTTGTTAGAATGTAAACTCCAAATCAGCACCTGATTTAAGAAAATATTTACTGTTTCATTCGTCTCAATAAATTGATTGTTATTTTTTTAAAAAAATATTCCAAATTAGAAGTTTACTTGCAGCCTGCCGTTTGTTTATGTGGTCCTTCATCCAAAAAAAATCTCTTCCCCTGCTCTATATGGTTGAAAATAACTTGTAATTATATTTTTACTAGAAGAACAACGAGTGTAAATAATATATTTGTTTAAATAAACTATTTTAATTTTATGATGTGTCTCGTGTGCTTAGGTAAATCCACCACTGACGTATTCTGCGATGGTGGCACCGATTGGTTTACCTGATCCTTCAATCAAACCGCAAGTCGACGATATGTTGACAGTTTACGGATGGGGTTACACAAAGGTACCAATTTACAGCGTTTATATCAATGTCTCTTTTGAGAATCCAACGTAAAAGGAATATTTATAACGATGCACACAATTCCAACAGCCGTCAGAAAGTATGAATAATCTTAATAAAACAAAAATATGCTAATTTTTTCATAAAATACTTTAACTCAAAATAGCAATATAAATTTTGCAATACTGAAATTGAAGCAAGCTTTAATAATTGTCTTCCCTACCGATAAAGTCAATATGTTGAAATATCTAAATGCCTATGGAGATGGTGTTGCTATTTGTCACCCGAAATTGGCAAACTCTGATTCCATTTTTTGACTAAAATATTCACCATGTGCAAAAGGAAAAAACTTTGTATTTACTTGGATTATTTTCAACAACCTAATATTACAAAATAATACGTCAGAAGACATTTCTGGGGCCGAAAAGCAGAATGCGGTAAGTCACGAAAGTAAAATTTTAAGGAGAGCTATTTTAGATATTTGAACTGCTCAGGTCAATTATTTACCATCAATTCATTAAGTAGACAATAAGTCTAATATGCTTCGTATGATTTTACTCGCGCACAATGCAACAAGTCAATCTAGTGCATTCTGCTTCTACACGTATACGGAATTTGAAAAGTAGAACGTTTTTAGACTTTTTTCATTGTGCAAAATGTAAATACTAGTCTCATCAAAAAATTGGCAAGAAAACATATTTTTAGAAAAAAAAGTTGACTTGCTGCTTTCTGCTTCTCAGCCATAGAGTTGTTTTTCTTACAGTTTATGTTCAAAATACGACTAGCCGTTGAATCATTCACAGTAAAAAAAATCTGCCTCCTAAGCAACTCCACAGTCCTTACAAATATGCTACGTTCCCTTTGAGAGACAGCATATTCATTTATTTGTTTCTATCAAATACGAGTTTTATTTGTTTTATCTTGGTCACTGAGGTATTATAAAGAGTACTTTGGAAGAGTACTCTGGAAAAAATATTTAAAAAGAAGGTTTTTTATTTTATCACAAAGCCATTCAAATATCTTGTTCATAAATCATTTCAATCTTTATTCCAGAATCAGAATACCCCAGGGATAAGAAATATCCGCTGTTTGGATAACGCTTGGTTTTAGAATAGGCTCTGTCTAAATATCTCCGATAAGGGCCGGATTATGAGAAGGGATACAAGTCCCGTATAATCAAAAACGATATTTTACTACCAAATGCCAAAATTATGAAAAGCCGGTTGACCACTTCACCGAATTAAAATACATTGCTATACGTTCTTTTATACTCTAATAGATAAAGAAATATTGTTTTTTTATACTTTAAGGAATCAAATTCATTCCGTAATTTCGTAATAACTTTCAGTCTTACGCTTCAACTGTGTCATATTTATCCTTTTTAAATATTTTAGCAAGCATCTAAAATCAAACAGTAAATAAATCTTTTTTTATATATTTCTATATATTATAATATATATCTTTACATAGAAGCCATTTTTATTATAAAATTGTTTCAGTGAATAAGGCGATAATTTTATGTAAAGTAATTTTTAGAAAATTATAAAAAATAATTTGATAACTTTGTTTTTCACCGCTTGTGTCACAACTAGTAGAATAACAAAGTTATCAATTTTATTTTTTATTAATGTTAAACTTTAAGCTAAATAGCGATGCTATTTTTTATCAGCAGCTAATCAATCTAGTAAAGTCCCGAAGATTTTCAATAGGAAAGTGGAAAATTTAGTTTGGTTAGGATTAAGAATATATGTAGCTCTCTTACGTTTTGAGCTTAAAATTGTTTCTTGTATGCCACTGATGCATGTAAAATATTTTTAAGCCATTGGCATGGGCATGGTAATTCTAAGCTCATATTTAACAACTACAACAACAAAAAAACGGAGAAACTGTTAAATAGTCTAATAACGTAAATGCTAGAGAACAGTACAACGCCAGCCGATTCAAGTCAATGAAAAAAAACCGGGATTATACAAATAACACTTAATTTTCGGATTCCAGAATAGGAAACAAGAATGCTTATTTGCTTTAGTAAAACTTTAGTGTTTACTAAGCTGGCGGTAGATTACTTCTGTTGGTATTGATTTTTCGTCAAATTAAACGTGCTTTATGAATTATGGTGAAATTGTGTTATTATCTGCTATTTTTACCTTCGTCATTTGTATTACGTCGTTACCTACGCCGAGAATCTTTCTTATGACATCCCTAAAAATCTGTCAAGAAATCTTTTACTTCACTGCTATAAAGCTCTTAAGCTTTGAACAAACAATATATTTTGAAAAGAGCTTATCTATAAATAAAAAATCTCCTTGGGCAACATATAACATATACATCTACGTGTACATTATTGCAAAATAATATTTTCTTCGAAATTTAAGATGTCACTTGAACATATTGCTGTTATTATTATAAAAAACTATTTTTCAAAATAAATTTATGTAACCGAAATTAAATAGTAATTGCAGGTATTAAATAATATTTTTTTATTTGTAAATAAGCTCTATATCTATATTTTGCGACTTAGGTTGAGTATGAATGTACGTGTAATATTTACCAAAATTATATAATTCCCATTACCAATATTTCTGTCAACTATGCTAGAATTTTAACTAAATCTATATATTTTCAAATAATGACATTGAAAAACTAAAAGATACCAATTTGTTAAACATTTATTGTATGTTGTAACAATTTTCAAAGACCTTGCTCTTATTTTCTTTCGTAAATTTTAATCAATTTAATATTATTTTACACTTTTCTTTTCAACATTAACGTTCGGAAAGTCAATTTAACGTAAATAAACGAATATGTATCAATTAAATTCAAGCTGATTTTCAAAGTCAACAAAACAAACATTTAAGGACCAATCAAATAAAACATGGCTGCCGATTCGTGTGCAACATAAATAATATTTTTCCTTAAACATTATACAACGCGTTTAAAATATGAAAAAGCTTTATTTTTCAACAAAACTAAACTATTTAGATACTTCGTTTCCACATTGTTTTGTGACAAACAATCTTAAATAAGACAGTATTGTGTATTGTAATCCTACAATTTTGTTCTTGTAATATTTATAGGAAAAAGGTGACCCTTCTAACTACTTGAGGTATGTGGATCTTCCATTGTTTCCTCATGACGAATGTGCAGAAGTATATGCAAAGACCTTAAGTGTCACTCCGCAGATGCTGTGTGCTGGATATCGAGATGGAGGACGAGATGCGTGTATTGTAAGCTCATTTTTAGTAGGGTTGGGATACCGGTATTGCCGAAACTTGGATTTCATATTTGGATATTATTATCATATCGGTATTTTATATCCAATTTAATTCAGTATTTCATTGTCTAATCTTTAATACCTATATAAATATTGATGACTCAATTAGTATTATAAATAATTGACTAAATTTCACGAGATAATTCCTACTAACTCAATTTAATGACTTTTATTCTAAGACCTTGAGGCTATCCCAGACCATTACAAATTTATGATAAAATTTCTCTTCTATACACAGGTTCCTTTCAGGTGTACCCACATAACTTAAATTCAGATAAGAAAATTTATGTTTACTGTACCTACGTGATTATTTGTCTACCCCTTTTAGTTGGACTCCGGGGGGCCCTTGGTGTGGAACGGGGTTCTGTACGGACTTGTATCGTGGGGATGGGGCTGCGCACGACCTTTAAGACCCGGAGTCTTCACGGACCTCTCGTCGCAAGCCGTTGAAGATTGGATCATGACGAATATACAAGAGTAGTTTATTAATGTTTTTTTTTTAAATTGTATCTTCCTAATAAAATAATTTCATAATTTGTACGAATTTTATCATATAACATCACCACTAGGGCATCCAATCCCGGGATCCGGGATCCCATTCAATTTTCTGATCCCGAAAGTCCAGGATTGAGATGGCCGCGATCCCGGGATTGAGAAATTTTGAGCAAATCCCGAAAATTTACACGAAATTAGCAAATTCAAGATTTCAAATTCCTCGGTAAGCTAAAAGAAAAAAAACGAGGTTCTGTGAGAATCCAAGGAAACAGTATGGCGAATTGAGGATTTCAAATTCCTCGGTGAGAAAATCTCAATCCCTGGATCCCGGGATCCCGGGATTCCGGGATTCAAAATTAATCAATCCCGAAATCCCGGAATTGGATACCGTTATCACCACAAGCCATTCATTCCCTTGAAATTTTGAATAAGAGCTTTTATTTTTATGTTTTATTTTAATATAGTACCTATAAATAAAAATAAAAAAACGAGTTTCCGTGAGATTCTGGGAAAAAGTATACCAAATCGGGGATTCCAAATTCCTCGGTGGGCTAAAAAAAACGAGGTTCTGTGAGAATCCAAGGAAACAGTATAGCGAATTGAGGATTTCAAATTTCTCGGTGAGAAAATCTCAATCCCGGGATTCAAAATTAATCAATCCCGAAATCCCGGGATTGGAAAAAGGCTCCGGGATTGGATACCCTAATCACCACAAGCCATTCATTCCCTTGCAATTTTGAAAAAGAGCTTTTATTTTTATGTTTTATTTTAATATAGTACCTATAAATAATATATCAATGCAACCTTATCAAATGAACTTTAAGCTAAAACTCATAATAAAAAATAGGTTTTTCAAATAATGCTCACTACGAACTATATTTTGTCATACCTACATATTATGGTATCCTAAAATGTACTCATTTGATTAATAAAATGTCTGATCTATTCAATGAGAAATTAATCCCAAGCCAAAAGCAACGTATCATGTTTCAAACAAAATACTTAAATATAAAAACATATATTCTTTCTGTATCAAGCTCTTCAATTGTATTTTCAAACAAAATATAACTTATATTTTCCTCCGCAAACCTATGAACACGTTGATCATATTTGTATGATAATTTTATTGAAGTGACAGAAATATTTGTCACTGTCTTACAAAGCAATAATTGATTTAAACTATTCGTAAATATACATGTATGCCGATGCGGTGTGGACAACGGTAAAGTTTTCAACATTTGTCAGTAGCTAGCATCTATCGGTCAATAAAAACTTGTTTTGTGTAAGCATATTGACTTAAAAAGTTGTTTAAACTTAATAACCATCGGTCTCAAATACTTTCAGTAGCTCAAAAATGTATTATAATGCTTACTGATAGTAAAAAACACTTTTGTAGATAGAAATATAATATTATGATTAGTCCTGACTTACGATGAAAAATGTATGTATGGATTCGCTTGTTTTATCTGTAACACTGTGTTTTCCCATGCCGTTGTCATTACTATGCAGTGCCCTAAAACTCATACAAAGTTCGAGTTTTTGTTAGCTGTGTTTGGGTTTTTAGCCATTAGGGACCTATATATTATTCTTTGTTACCTTTTTCGTAACCCTAAATAAACACCGTGATGTGCGGTTCGAGAGCAGCTGTTGTTAGCACCACATACATGTTTCCTACAAATTCTCAGATTTCCGAGTTTTAAGGTAGGTATATCAATACTGAATCTTCCGCGAAATAAGTTGAACATTATTATTTTTTTGAAAATAATTTTTATTAAGTGGTTATGTGCATCAATTAATTTTAAATATTATTTGGATCAGTGTTTAACTATGATAAAAATCGAGGTTGTAGAATCGTGAAAAAACAGCAACTCCAACCTCGATATTTATAGTACAGGAGGAGTGTGAGCCAAGAGAGAAAAGTGATTATAAACAAATATTTGCATCACTTACAAGACAAAATAATAAATTACTACAACTAAAAATAACAAATTTTTACTACAAAGTCTTACTTCAACACTATAATTCAGTTTTATTAAAATAAACCATACCTATGATCTTTGCTGTAATATTATTATAGGATGTAGTAAGACATTTAAAATTGTGTCTGCAGCATAATAAATATTTAATTTAATACATTTTCTTTGAAATCTGATATGGTTTTAAAAATAAAATATTTTATTTTAGTTGAGATTAACTACTTAAAAATATATATTCCAAAGTTAAAAATTGGACGAGAATGACTGAGAATGAGAAGGTTATTTGAAACGTCAAATAACAGTTAAAGTCAACAACTGCGTGATTGCACTCACACAGCAGTAGGAGGTGGCTGGCAACACTAATAGTGCACCCGTAATTTTTTAAGTGTCTGATCAATTCAATTTAACTATGTACGTCTGTGTAGTTAATGTACACATACTAATTTAAATGTATATTTGTTCTTTCTTGTATACTGTATCTATAATGGATAATAAAATAATAAGATTGTAACATACACATAAATTAAGTCACTGTGAAGCCACTAGCCACAAAACAGTTTTACTGACAACCAAAACTTACGCCAAAACAGTGCTATTCTTGTCAATTACAACATTGATTGGCAAAATAATAATATGTTTCTCATATAAAGATGAATCTTCAGTAATCGAAATACATTGTATTTGATCACAAAAAGTCATTGTTGAGAAATTTTTGCGATAAAATAACATAACGTGGTATAATTTAGCATAAAATATTTTTAATGGGCGCTTGTACAAGATCATTTAGCTTTGATTTATTCAGCGGTCTTTTGTGCAAGAAAATTCAGAATTCTCTCTTTTAATAATTCAACAGAATGACTTAATAATTTATTCGTGAAAACAATAAATGGGATTCTTTCGCGGGGAGTAATATTAAGACCGAGGGCTAAGGCTTAATTAGTATTCAGGTCTTTTGTGAAGTAAAAGAGAAGACGACGTGGTTTCGCTGAGTTTTCCGGCCCATCTCCGCAGATTATACCGCGGGGAGTGTTTTTACCTATTTTTGAGAAAAAAATTACACCGAGTAAGATGGGAACTAATGAGAATAGGGCGTTGAAGAAATTGTATCAAATGTGTAAGACGATGTAAGTGTCCTATTATGAAAAAATAAAATTCCAAACAGCAATGTATTTCAGTTGTTTTTTGTTACCATGTCCGCTTCCAGTATTAAACATACAGTGGGTCTACTTATGCGGTTTTTACGTTCCGACGGATTCAGCGTAAGTCGAAAACCACGTACAATAAATCTTAGAAAACGTAAATTTCGACAATTTTTAGTTAATGTGTCAATTCAATTCACAGGTATATAACCTCATCTTAAAGTAGATAAAAAATAAGTTTATATTTATATAATATAATCGTTATATGTCGGGTCCTATGGAGCAAAGGTTAGCGGTGTTGGCATCCGTGTCGGACTTCACGGGTTCGAGTCCCAGTACGAACAGCATTTTTTTTCGATCAATTTATCGATTTCTGTTCGAAGGCATGGGCGTTTGTGGTGTCTAAAAGATACCCCTCCCCCTCCACCTTCTTGATCCATCAAAAACTGGATGTAGCGAAAGCTGTTGGTTAATCACTTGTCCTGTCTTAGCCTTATCCTTCTATCCCTACTACTCTCTTTGGAAAAGAGAGGTTGAGCGACTGAGTAACAAACAGTTCTCGTTGAAAAACTTCTGTTAAGAAAACTCCATTTGAAGCTCATATGCAACGTTCCCTCTAAGCTGCGCACGCGCGCGGCCGCGCAGCAGTTTGAAAGCCCCCGCGCACTCATTCCGGGTTGGCGCGCACTCAAAGACAACTAACTACTAAGCTAATATTTGATTGACCTGCGCAGCCTTTGAAAGTTCCGCACAGTTAACTTCTTGTCTTAGAGGAAACATTGGTCATATACTCCACATTGAGAGCGGAGATAGTTAGAACATGTATAAGTACTACAAGTATATTTTAGTCAGATAGTTATTATTTTAAACATTAAGTCGTCAAATATAGTGGTTGATATCTATTATCAAAAAAATTGACCCAGAATTCGACAGTATCATTACTCAACCGTGAAAAATTTGTATGCAAAATAATACCTTGACATGCCTAGGATGAAATTGTACATATTATATATATGAAACCCTTAACCCAGTTAACTTTGAAACAAACAATAAGTTTTACTTTTGCATTTTCCAAGTATAAAGAAAAACTCTGTTCAAAGCTTGATGGTCATTGAGTCTAAATATTTAAACATTCTCACTGTTCGAAAAGATGCACAAATTTTTCATTAGTTGTATGAGTCATTTATTCAAATTTACCATAAGTTTGAGTAATAATAAAAAAACTACTGTTAGTCAACCAACGATAAAAAATTTGATTATTTTTTCTCGGCGACCATTTTGTAAAAAAAAGTTTCAACATCACTTTTTTGGCGTACTTAAAATAACGGCCCAAATACTATTATTGAATCGAAAAGCATATACGAAACCACGAAAGCATTGAGCAAATTATAAAAACTCCATTGGGAAATCATCAATCTTTTGGCACATAGTCAAACATCAAAATGAAAACTCAACAAAATTCAACTTCGTTCTTTACTTTCGCTTTTATGCGCCATATCGAAAATATGCGAGTAAAAGATATATGTATGTATATGGAAAAGATGAATATATATTATTACTCGCCTTGAATTTTTGCCGCAGGAATAAAAAATAATACATATTCACCGGTACATGATCCACGTGCCGAACAACTCAAATTAATTTCACCTTTTAAAATTTCACTTAAGAGCTCGCAATATTTTATTTTTATATACGAGAAAAAATATTCGATATGTGCACGCATAGAATGGGTTTTCAAAAATATTTGTAAACTAAAAGCAATGGTTATCCAAAAACTATTGGAGTTTCTTACCTTTCTCTTAGACTCTTTGTGACATCATCATTTTTTTATAATATAATAACACCCACGATTTTATATCCAAGCTATTTACATAAACAATAAATGACCGTCTGATACCGTTATTTTGCAATACATAATTATTTATTTAAGCAATACGTACATGCAGTGGCGGATTAAGCACTTTGGTGGCCCTAGGCGCAATCAATTTTGAAAGCTCTGTTTTTCGAATAACATAAAAGTGATGTAAAACTTTTAGTAGAATAATAATGATTATTGAAAAGTGAAACTAAAATATAAGGATTTATATAATTTATGCTATTTTTGAGGGCCCTAAAATTTGGATGCCCCAAGCGCGCGCCTCTTGCGCTTATGGGATAATCCGCCACTGCGTACATGGTCCCTATTTTTAATTCGTTCATTCGAGTCATATCTCTACATGATAGATCAATATTAATCGTGCTTCGATTCGTGATTCTTATGTTGTTCTTTTCTCATTATTCGTTGTATTAAAGTGGATAAAAAAATAATTCGCGTCAATTTTTACAGATACAAATGAGTAATTCAAATTCTCAACACATATAATATTAAGTCAATTGACCCACAATTGGTGTGACCTTACAATCTGTAAGAAGGAAAATAAATCTGAAGATATAAATCGTTCTTCACGTATCGGATATGTCACATACGAGTCCAAGATAGATTGATAAAAATGGAAAAAATCAATGATTTAAAAAATGGCTTTGCAAAAAACATAATTACTTATTCGTTTCAAATAAAGAATGGGTAGTTAGAAAATTTCGATTTTATGCTTTTTTGATTTCCACGAATCACTTCATCTATCAAACATATTTCGTGTTGAATCTATACATTATCAACCAAGGGTGGGCTAGAGGGGGCTCGGAGGTGATCGCGCGAGACCCTTGTTAAATTTTACAAAGGCCGGTGAGCCCCTTGTTAATTTAAAATAAAACAATATTTTATGATCAAATTAGTATATAACTGTAATTTCTGACATATATATTATCTACGACAGCTTTAGTATACAAAGTAGTACATTTAAAGCCATTTAGATTGATAAGTTTAAGATGAATTGCATATTGTTACATATTATAAGTGTATTAAGTAACCATCGATTGTTAATTAAAGTACATATTAGATTTTTTTAAACAATGTTTGTCTTCTGAATCGAACGAAAAGTTTTTATTTTAATTCACCAACAAAATTGATAAACCTAAAACAAATGAAACAAATCAATAAACGTACTACTTTTTTATGTGGCTAAAATTTTATTTTACGAAGCTGTATTTTCTGTTTACTGTTTTCCAACCTTATTTTTTTAATACTGTTGATGTTTTAATTTGAAAGGTTCAAATAAACGGAAGGCTGTGGGAAATGAAAGGTGCTTTAGGAAGCAGACCGGCTCGTTTCCACATAAGTATCACTCAAAATCTGACCTTTACTTTTATAAAAATACAAACGGTGGATCGGTTTCAAAAAGTAACTATCATATTTCAAAAGTCATAACAATTCTGCTAATATCGTTTTCGCGACATCAAATACATTATTACGTCGTTAAAAACCGTGTTTTTTAAAACCGTGATTTGATTATTCTGTAATGAATTTTAAACAAAGCAGCATACATATCGGATATAAATATTTCATTACAGAATTTTAAGTAAAAGTAAAAAAATAAATATATGTAAATAGGAATTAAGCAAAAATTACCTATTTGTATTTTTTTAACATACTTAGATCGTATTTTTTGTTTAATTCTGTAGACTAAGAAATTGATATATTTGAATAGGCTGAGTGGAAATATTTAAAAAAAAGTTGATTTAACATATTTTTTAAATTTCAAGCTTAACATATTAACAACTGTGGAAAGGCAAACAATTTACAATTGCTCTGCATTTTTTTTTGTTACTAATAATTGATATTTGCTACTAAAATTAAAATACTCTTTTCTAAAAGACACCTGGGAAAAAAACATTAAGATTATGAATTAGATAGGCATATTATTGGTAAAACATTATTGCTTTTTTATATTATTGATTACTTCACTTTGGCATTTTTAATAAAAACCTAGCATTCGAAATTAACTTAAATTGATTTATACTCCGTTATAAAGAATTAATATCGATTGTAAGAACCCTACTAGTTTGGTACGCAACGAATGTGAATACAATTCACCGACGACGTGAACAGATTGAATCTCTTTCTCCCCTTCGTTCCCGGCTTGAGTTATTCCACATCTGAGGGCTTAACGCAATCGAGGCTTGGGTTCTTTAAAAAGGAAAAATCCTTGAATTTAAAAGGAGCGACATACGGTAGTCAACCGATGATCCTGTCCAGGTACACCCACTTCACTGTACTTAAGCTTTTCCTTGGCAGTTACCATACCAACCAACCCAATGAATCTGTGTATAAATAGATTTGGAAAATTTTCTTGCGACCCCCTTTAAGCTAGTTTTTATCTACGCGCATTATTATTTGATAAATAGTAATATATATTTTTTCTGTCTATCTATAAATTTGTATCATCAATCTTTTTTTTATTTGAATCTAGTAAAATATCAATTGAAATACAATTCTCACTATAATAGTTTATCTATTAGTGTAAAATTTTAAACCATCAAAACATTAACCTTAAACAAGGCAGCAGTAAAAAACATTAAAAAAAAATTATACAAACTGTTATTTTTTATTATATTCTGTGTTAGTATTGATAATTGTATGTACATATATAGCTAATACTACCATTACAACTCACGTTAGAAACAAAGATACGCTTAAAAATATTAACTTTTATTTTTAATAAAATTTCGTATGAAATAAATATTTCAGAGTTATAAAAAAAGTCGACGATATGATTATGCAATATCCAAAAAAAAAACGTTTCATTTAAAATAAAATTGAATTGAAAACCTAAAAAATCAATTTTACAAATTTTAAATGGCGTTGATTTTTACAATATAAAACAATATTATACAGTTAAGTTTTAAAAAAATAACTTTCACTTTCAATGTGTGGCTTAGCGCGATTCTTTGTGGAAAAGTATTATATTAAAAAATATCACGTTTTTTTAATCATTGCACATTATTTATTTATTTATATTAAGACCGGTTTCGTTAAGCGTGGATGGACTAAGTTTATACTGCTCGTAATAGACGAAAATGGTCGTTACTAATTCCACCGACGAATTTAACTAAAATAATTATTTTTTCTCAAATAATAATCGAACGAAAATATATAAAGATATACATCATATTATTATATGTATTATTCATACAAAGTAAGAGTATTTTTGCTTCGATTTTCTCTTTTAATAATATTATTGTAAACGACAGAACATAAATAATATCAAGTTTACTTTATTTTCTTTCATTAACTTTTACGATATTAATACCGTATCGATTTACCAATAGTCTTTTCATTTGTAATTTACCAGTTTGATTTTAAATAAATTTATGTGAAGATTAAAAAAAATATATTTACGCTGATAATAAAAGTTGATTGTAAAATAAATTTGAATAATAAAGTTTCTTTGATGCGTAACAAACTTAAACAGTTTTATTTTTAAAAATTGTAAGTTTCTCCCATTTTGATAACGTTATGAATTTTAACTGAATAATATAATTATGTTGTTAAGATATTAAAATGGCGAAGTTTCATGAGCTGAAAGTTTTTAAAATCAAAACTTTTACTAGATACCTTCCAGCTAAAAACATGTTTACATCGAAATTATTTCAACATCTTATGTTTTCAAACTTTGATTTCAATACTTTCAAAACTACTTTAATTATTACCTGTTTCTGGCGTATAATTACACTAATTAGAGTCCCCGGTATAACTTCAGTAAAATACAAAGTATCAAAGTTGTATTTGATTATTTTTTTTGTTAAAACATTTTCATCGTCTACATTAAGTATCTTATTTTCGTTATTATTACGATTTGCGTCACAATCTAAAACCTGGAAAAATATATTTAAGGTATTCGTTTTTATTCTTTTTGGTTTTCGATATTAAGTTACAACTTACTTGTAGTTCTTCTATTCTTTCATAAATAATCAAATATTTTCTTAGACTTTTACGTCTGAATCAAACTTCAAATCTTTTATATTTTTTTAGGTTTTTTAACAACCTACATGTGTCTAGTGAATAAACGTAACTTGTATTGAGGACAGAAGAAAATTTGAAATAAAATAATACATCAAAAGATTCACATTTGTTTTTGATTTGCGATAATGAGTTTTAACATTCTTTACAAAATTTCCCTGTGTTATATTGTATATAAAAGCTAGGAGAACTGTGTCCAGTGTGAACAAATTGTCATAAACAGAAAAAATCTGTACTGACAAAGACTACGATAGTTGGACTGTGTCACAAAAACATTAACAATTGCGAATCGTCGACCAGTGAAATCTCACAAGGAAAAAAAACATTTCAATAACGTATTAATGACGTCGCCCGAGTAACGGCTGTACGGAAAATTTTAGTGATTTTACAGGAGCGGTGAAAAGCCTTTTGTTCTGTTCAGTGCTGTTCTACGATAGGGCATATTTTAACATGCCTTTACTCCGTCAGGGGATATAATTTCGGACTTCTGACTACGCAAAAGTATGCTTAACTCTTTGCCCGCGTCACCAAATTTAGCGAGCATGCCCTGTACGCGGCTGCTTTTTACGGATTTTGTTATCGCGTTTTCGACTACAAATATAGGTTGTAATATTTTGGCAACTAATAAAATATGTTAATTGCCACCCAAAGTAACTTTTTCAATAATAAAATACAATATATTTCTTGTATTTTCGGTTTAATTCAATAATAATCATTCTTCATACAATTGTGGCGTGACGTCGCCATATTGCAAAATACCGCCACGCACGACCGAGAACACTACGCCACCACCATACCATGCTTATAATATTAAATTTTCGAAACAATTTCAATTTCACCCGCACTCGATCGCTTATTTACATTATCCAAAATCTTACATTGGTGACGTATGTTCACGGCGTGTTCCAGAAATAAATTATTTTAGCCTATATTGAATCTTTTTTGACTAATGCCATGTATTGAATTTGGGAAAATATACATTTAGTAATATTTTCAACCAAGTTTACAATTTTAAAACAATAGATAGCTCTTATTTAGGGTTTGAAATTTCCATGACATCTATGCGTGTCACGCGCGCTGAGGGCATGTTCGCTAGGACATGCATAGCGGTCATACGCGGTTAGAAGGTTAAATAGGCGTACAGTTATGTTGCATACTCAACTCAATACAGCCCAAAATGTTCCGCACAGCATTGATCGAGTAATGACTTCAATAATTGTAGGATCTTCAATGAAGGTTGAACTCATATTTTGAAACCATGTTGCTTTTCTCGTCGTATTTTTTCTTATATGCGATCCTTTTTTAAAAATTCTTATCCGCTTCCAATGTGGAGCATATGGCCACCTAATGGAGGTATTTCGACGGGGGTTTTTTTCCGCGATAACTGTTTTTTTTTACTTTTTAACACTTCCTCTACGGTGCTAAAAAACACTTCCGATATATTGCTGCCCCTTAAAAAACCAAGTGAAAAAACATGTTTTAACACTTACGTTATTTGATGGACGGTAAAATCCCAGGACGTACATATTTAAAAAACATGTTTTTCACATGGTTCCTAAAAGTCCAGCAACATATTAGAAGAATGTTTTAGCACAGTAAGGGAAGTGTTAAGGAGATGAAAAGAAGAAGGCTAGGTCTAGGACATGACTAGTGGTTAAATCTCGTTACGCCCCTTTACTTTGGGATTGGAAGGTTAGGAGGAATTTTGCCTCAGAACAGTAATCGATAAATTGATTGAAAAACTGCTGTAAATACAAAAACTTGAACCAGTGAGATCCATCGCGGAAGCTTACGACGTTGACCGACACCTCACGGACCCAACGCAATATAAATGTGTTATATTTAACACTCACTCGAACTGAAAATTGACGTCGCAAAAAGCAATTATTTTTTTTTCGTGAAATTGTACAATACACCTTTTGGATTAAATACAAAGATCTTACGGAAATTCTCTGACCTTTTCTTGATAAGGCACTTTATAATTATTCTCATTCTTTTCAGATATTAAAATTAAAGATTTTTTCGCCGTCACCAGAAGTTTTATGTTCATTTTATGTACTCAGAAACCTTCAGTTTTCTCGCCATTTCTATAATATTTCTTGTGTAGTTACTTCACAATATAAAAAAATTATTCGCAGAAAATACGTCATACAAAACATTTTTATAATGCTGAAAATGCAACTTTAGTAAAGATTTCAAGCAGATCGACTGTGGAACGGAAAAAGGACGTAACACACAAATAAAAAAATACAAAAGGTACAAAAACGTTTTTTGATGATTTTGGAGTAAAGGCGAATTATGAAATAAATACACTTTTGATAGAATGTATATCAAATCGTGGGTTATGTACTTTTTTCTTTCCACAGTTAATATGTTATTAATAGAAAAAATTTATGAAATTTTCATTTGTCACACTACCTTCACTTTTCACGATATACAATATTATAAATGTACACATATTATTTGATTCGTTGAAATAATGGTAAGGACTTTTAATCTTATATAGAAAAAATTGTACATGCGATAGGTTTAATAAATTTTAATACTTAAATTCGATATGTTTTTTCTACCGTTTTGTCATATAGCTTTGTGTCCGGTCACTATTAATTAAAATAAAAACTACATAGAATGTTGAATGCAAATTCAGAGCACATTTTTGAACATACACCGAAAATCAATACTGCTTTATATACAAACTACGTTCGCAAAATTAAAAAATATAAAAGCGTATTTGTAAATGAATTTTCATTTATTTATTCACGTCAAGATAACATTGTTTTTTAGTGCTCATAACTATGGAGCTATAGTTGTGACAAAAACTTAAATAATTATAAAACTACAATTCAGCGCTATTTTGATTTTCAATATTTAGCATTATTAGAAAATGTTTCCGATGATCAAAACAGGTTTTTATGATTTGATGAATTTTTCGAAAAATTACATTTAAAAAGTATTTTATTTTTATAGATATATTAATGCTTTTCCACTACGGCTTGTCGGTTTTCAAAAACCGGTCTTTTGGCTAAATTTGTGACATTAGGAAACCGGTTTTTCAACTTCGTAACCGTTTGTGCAGAATTTTCCATAAGCGAGTCTATAAACAAAAGGACAGAAAAATTGGATCTTTTATTTGATGGCTTAAAGACCATATGCCCCACATCATCATCCAGCAAAAGAGTATCTTCGATATCAGGAAATTTTGTTACAAGACGTTTTGTGTTTTCTAAAATCATATTTTCTACCAGTAACACCAAATAATTTCTTGTCGTGTATAATTATGTATATAAATAAACAATTTCTCAACATTCTCGCTATTTTAATTGAATTATCATTTTTTTGTAAAACTTCAAAAACCGGATTTCAAACAGTATTGAAATTAGAAAACAGGTTTTTTTAAAAGTCGGTTTTTGTATAAGCCCTACTTTCCACCATGAATTGACAGTTATCAATTAAAGTGAAGTTGAACATATTCTGTAATAAATTATTCCTGATTAATTTTAAGCGCTCGGAATTTCACTCCGTGATAATAAAAAAAACCTAAATAAAAACTAACCAAATGTACTGATACGTAATAAATGAAAATATATAATACGTGAGCGAAATATTTGTAGTCTTCAAGAAAGGGTGGCTTTTAACACATACACGTCTACAAATAACGCGGAAAAATTCATTAAATGCATTCCTTCGCTAACCTATATGTATTATATTGTTAAGTAGCTTGTATTGTACGCTTTACTAGTGTTAGAATATGGTGGTTGAAAGAAGTATTAGTATATTCTCACAAGCGTGACTCAAATTGTGGTGACAATCCATAAACAGTTAGCATTTCATAAAAATACATATTTTACACTATTAAACAATCGTAAGATCGCAAAGCAAATTATATCAAGGCTTTAAGCTACTTAAAAAAACAGAAAAGATACAATTTGAATATGTATTTTTTTATATACGTTTGTTTTTTTTTTAAATATAACCGCTTCAAAATAAGGGTGAGATTTTTAATGAGGATTAAGATATCGCCATGTGTAAAAGAACTTCTCATTCAACTACACTTACATATATATATAGATTGTCTCTAACAAAATTAACATTTGGGCCTATTATAGGTGAAGTGAACCAAGTGGTATTTTAGAATAAAAAAGTTAGATGCTTTGTAATATTCTACACGGTGACTTAAAGTATCGTAAAAGTGAAGTAAACTCAGTTAATACACATTGCAATAGTGCTATCTCCGTAAAATAAAAAATATGCAATCCGCCAAAACACCAATTAAAGACGTAATTTTACTTAAAGATTCAAGAAAAAGTTTTACATTTTATTAGTTGTCTCACTACACCTCTCGAGGGCTCATATATAATAATTGTCTCTAACGAACCGAACGCTTTAAAGTTTAATTTTTCATTCCGTCTATTTGTATGCTTATGAAAAAAGTTTTCTCTACCGAAATTTAATACGAAATACCAATGATGATTTATTCGTTCAGTATTGGTATTCTAATTAGCTGTAAGTAATATTTTCTGAAATTTTCATATGTTATATATTTGTAATACTGGTATAAGTTTTTGCTTGAATGTATTTACTCTTCAACTCGAAGGGTTAACCGCGAAACCAATGTGGAAAAGAACCACCTATGATATTATATTGATAACTGTTTAATACATTTTTTATAACTAATTTTTAACAAGTAATTATTGCAAGCATCTGCTGTTAATTCTTTATATCCACTCTGTAATATTAGCTTAGCGGGAAAAGCTCCGCTAAGCTATCAAAATTCAGTTAAACAAAAAAGAACGAAGAAAGAAGAATAACGTTATTTTAAATTTAAAGTTCGAGATCTTGCACATTTATTTGTGTCTTTCTTCTCTTCAAATAAAATTCACATAAATTAAATATTCAATGCATTGACAATTAGCGTTATTTCAAACTTAGTTTTAGAAATTATGTATTACATAATATATAAAAATGGTTTTGAATATGCATACTTCTTAAAAATACATTAATCACTAATTTTGGTTTTCTATATTACGTTTAACATCACGAACTGTTATAATAAATCTATTAAAATATTCATCATTTGATTTCTTGCTTGAATTTATTGAAAATTTTATGTTACAGCCATTGATAATAAATTTGTAAATTAATAAAGTTACATGACTTTGGGTTTCGACTTGTAATAATATTAAAATAAAATCATCGAAATTTCCCTACCCTTGGCAGCAGACGCTACTGACGGGTAGTTCATATAAAATTCCAATTTCGCAACGGAACACGTCTCCAGGGCATACTTCGAGCGAAGTTTTCAGACGAAAAACTTTCTCCTCAGTACCATTTTTCCATTCATGTGTATTATCATATTTTCAAAAATGATGCCTTACTTCTGAATAATCTTCATTAAGCTTCCAACAATAAGGCATTTCCCTATTTGAAAGGCGTAAGTATTGAAAATGTCATTTTATTTCGTCGCGTAATCCGTTATCACATTTCAACTCACGTTTCCGTGTACACGACAGTCTAAAATTATTATAGCTTAAATAAATAATCTAACAGGAACGTCTCGTGAAGTAACTGAAAAATGTAGATATCAAATTCAACAAGAATTTTGTGAACTCGGTATCTTTATTATTATGTCAGGATTATTTGCAAATTTATTGTTGTACTTTTATATAACCAACTGCATATTTAATTAAGTATACTGTGCCCATCTTGTTCACACTTTGATCTGTTTTTTATTTAAATATGTACCACAGTTAGTTTCATCAATAAGTGGGTAATTGTTATTTTGTAACACTATTTTGTAAAACGACACCACAAAATGAATAAAAAAAAACTATATATCGTCGCTTAAATTGTTAGAACACGTATCTCTTTTTTTTTTGGTAATAGTACTTGTTTATTTGTTGCGATGTCTTCTATCATTGACACATTTTTGTATTCACGCATGTTTTTATTTTCAACGCGGGACGCATTTATTAACTATTGCAATACCAAGCCTAAGTAAAAAGATTTTTATTTTTTATTTTTACAGTAATGTCGTTTTTGTCTCTCCTGTCAAATTTACTCTAATTCAAGATACGTTTTCGTGCAGTATTAGCCACAATTCGTGCATATTCAAATAAATGTGTGTTGAAAAACAATACCAGTTCTTCTTTTTCTTATAAATAACAACGTTATCCATTTTAACTTTCAGTGTCGATTGATAGTTGACAATATTAATTAATCTATTATATTATAATATATATATTAAATAAACATCTACATTTTAATTGCATGTAGCTAGATCCTTTACCTTGAAATACTGTTTAACCATATTTATATACAATTAACTTATTTTTAGAATCAAATATGCATGCCGTTATTTTTTTTTACTGACTAGAACTACATTGAGTAAATAATAATTCTTTCAGTTAACATTTAAATATATATCAATCGTTACTAGATATAAATGCTTATCATTGGAATTCGTACATATGTATATAGCACTTTCTCAATGATCCCTTAGAATTCAAAGTTAAATCGTATAATTCATCCCTAATGCTTATATTTCAGAAATTCAGCTCGATGTGAGAACGCAATGATCTGAGCCTCGATATATTCCGCAAAAGAAAAATATTTACTTACCTATGTAAGTAATCTAGTGGTGATATCCGAGAAATGTCTAATATTGACATGTTTAAATGGAGACGATTTGAATGTCGGATCGGATAGCATATATGTCAGAAGAACGAAAAAGGATGGCGTTATCAAGGAATGAACTTAAAGCTTTATTAATTAAGTACAGTGCCGGAACTAACATTTTATCAAGTTTTTTTTTAAATATATGTCCTTTTCCAATGTAAATCATGTCTTCCTAGTGAATACTTTGCAACACAAGATAACTGCTTGTTACTTACTTACTAAACCTCTCTTTTCTTTCGAAGACTATAATTATCGAAGAATAGAGCTAAAACAAGACAAGTAGCTAACTTTTCTTTTTCATTTTGCTCCGTTAATTTTAGGATTGGAAGATTGGGAGAAATTTTAAGATACCTGTTATTGTTTTTTAGTATGACATTTATTTATGAAAATAAAGGTACCCGGTACATTACATTCAAAAGAGAATTGAGATAAGGAAAAACACTCAATGGTTTTCAAAAATAAAATCAAATGTTTTCAAAGTTAAAATAATAATAATTTGCAAATATTGATTTGAAACATTAAAATTACAAAAGAAAAGGGGTGTTGGAACGCCGTTCCACTGCGCTACATGGTAAAAAAGAGCCCTGATTATGTAATATTCACCTTCTATATAGTTTAATATTTAATTTATTTGTTAATGTATTTGGCGAATATTGAAACCGAATTATCGAAGTATCGAATAATAGAATATATGAATTTCATCAAGTATTTGTATTACTTGTATTCATATTTCTCTACAGACGTATTAAAATTTTAACACTAGTTGCAAGCACACCTCTTGAGTGAGTGTTATGTTGTTTAAATAAACAAATAGATTACATCAATATATAATACAAAAACAATTGTCACTTTTTGATTATTTGGCAGTTTAATATGCATGCATATTAAGAATCAAAAACAGTCGGACATTCTAATTTGAAAAAATGACAAACATATTATTTACATATTAAATAGGAATCCTTACATGGTTTCATAAGAATCTTGTAGTAAAGTTTCAATATTTATTATTCAAACAGTGTATGTATATATTGGGAACAGCTAAAACAGCCTGTACATTATGATCAATTAAGCGCTGACATATATAATACGTATTATTTTACTTTACATGCCTTATTGTCTGTCACATTCCATAAATTTAATTATTAATATTTGAGTATCAGGAATTTTCAGGCATGGTGTAATGACGTCACTTGTCTGTTTATATAAATGAATTGATCATGTTCTGTATTTAAAAAATAAATTTAAAAAACAAAAGATTGATTATACAGTATTTTTACATTAACTAGTGATTTTATATGACACAATCAGCGTGTTTTATTGAGTAGAAATTTTATTAACAACGATTAGATATTTTTGATTACTTAATTCTTTCGTATATATTCAAACAACGGCTGTTCAATTGAATATTTAAATCCAAATAATAACAATTTCCGGCACGGCTGCCATAATATGAATATTCAAGTATTTTTTAACATAAAGAGAATTTAGGAAAAAGTCAATTCCGGTGACGTAACAAATAGTTTTAAATAAAAAAAAACGTTTTTTCTGTGATATTAATCCATTTGAAACATTTTTACTACCAATAAAATTACTAGAAATTACATAAATCAAAAAGACTTTAAAAAAATAATATTACCATTATAATAAAATCTTCGCGTTGAGTATTTAAATAAATATAACAATAAATGGCAAGCTATTCTTGTATTTTCTCAGTAAAATTGGATTTGTTCTTATTTTTTATTTAGTCTTGGTTATGTGATATAAAATAATCGCTGCCATAGTTTGAGCTACGAGCGGAGTTAATAATTTAAAAGAAAAATGAGATTTACAATAATATAATATATGGTTAAAGTATGTTCTATTAGATAAATGCCACACCAACAGTAAATTAATTTAAGGTTAAAAATTAATGATAGTTTGACAGCGATGATAAACTCTATTTGTCACTCTAAATGGTAATTTAGCACATTGTTCCCATTGTCAGCTAAGTCGTCCAGTTAGTCGGATAATTTTACTCTCGCAACTACAATTTTTATTGTTTACGAAGGAGGATGTAATGTTATACAGTAGTGCGTTAATAGATATTTTCGTATAAATGTAGCATTATCATAAAACTTATAACAATAACGTCTGAAACGTATTGTTTAACATTATACTAGACTTTCTAAAGAGGCCACCGTAACAAAGTTAGATTTAAACTGTTTTTTCTTACATTAAAAGTCTTAACAAGTTTTATCAGTTTTCTCGACGATATTATTTGATCTTGACTATTAATGAAAGAGATCCTTCCAATTTATTGCGCAAGTTCATAGACCGATTTATCTTTTACCTACTTAAAGTATCAAAACTTTCACTTAACACGGATTGTATACATAATCTTGACTAATGAAACCTATTTTGTTTAAGAGTATTCCATAAACTAGCAACATTTTGTCGTTAATCTTAACAACTTTGACAGAAGAATGACTTTGTTTTGTATTTTAAATTGCTATGTTAATACAGAAAATATTAATTATTTTTTTTTATTATACAAAACCAATCAATTCACGTCAATGTTTATATAGGATCATTTATCAGACAGAATTCATATTTAAACATGGGTTGAAAATATAAGTTTTTAGATTTAATAAAATCAATATGTATTATACATATTTTAAAAAAAATACTAAAAGAAGGAGTCGGTTTTGTTTAATATTTTCAATATTTCTGATAGAAAAGTTAACAGTAGATATATTTAACAAAAAGCGTGACCAGACAGGACGGCCCTAAGATTATTTGTACTCCACTGTAAGCAACTGTTAATCCGAATAAAGCAAATTTTAATCAATGATGTAAAGTATTTTTTTGTTTCTTTGAAATCAAATTTGAAAATTTCGATGTTTCAACGTCGTGTTTAACCTTTCCTTTACTGGAAAGTGAAAGATAATTCTACGAATTTTATGCCCGCATTTTTTTTTTGTGTCCTTCGTTAGGTTAAATTAAAATTATACATAATCCTCTTTTTTATATTAAATTTACAACATCTACCAAAGGCTAATCTGCCAAAATTTAATTACAAATATTTTCGTACAAAATCTTCTCGGAATGCTGAAATAAAATCTGAATTTGAATCAAAGACGTGTTTGGCTTTTGGCTAATCTAATTGAAAATTTTATAATGTATAAATAGAGATTACGAATGTATTTACAAATTCATGACTTCTCCTTCAATTTACGATAATCCCAGAGCAAATTTTAGCTCGAAGGCTTTATAAGGTCTCGTCGCAGAACATCATTTGCTTTGTGAAATTTATGCAAACAGACATCGCATGTATTAAAATTAGAATATAGTAAGCCGCAAAAAGATTCTGTCTCTTATTGACAAAATCTGCTACACTTCAAATGCACCTTTTAATTGCACAACACATTTTTATTGCTCAATTGATTGTGTGGATAAATTCCATCTCATTTGATTCGTCTTATCACATACATAATACACAATTTTATATGTCGAATATTTAGAGACTTTTCAAAAAGATTTTTCACTCTGAAGCTTTCTGATATTTTGTAATGAATGATTCAAAGAATTTTCAAAATGACCGCATTGGCAATTAATAAACTTATACTACCAATCCAGTGAGAATAGAATAAAACGAGGCGTTTTTTAATCTAAAGAATTCTTCTAGACGAAATATTTAAACTGGGAATGGCAAAGAAAAAAAATACTCAAAATAGTGTGACTTATTTATGAACGACACATCTCAATTTAAATTCGCAAACATATTTTATAATTATAATTTAATCTTGCTTGCATTATTCCCATGTATGAAAAGTATATTTTTTCTTTTTTTTTTTTGTATTAATAATTGCGTTGTAATTATAAGATAATAAGGTGTTCAATGCTTAATCGAGATGTTTACTGGTTGTATCTATGGATTCGTGGATGGATAAATAATGTAATTGAGAGTTTACAATGGATATTGAAGACAGGTTCTTCTTAGAAGTTACCTAATATCAACTGTAATCATTTATATTATAATTTAACTAAGCTAATTTCATCTGTCAATAAGTTTAGTGCTAGTTTTTTGGCACAAAGTTCAAATCCATAATATACCAAGTAAATCTTTGATATTTTATATAAAAAACAGTATTGAATTACAATGTGTATTTACTGATATACAAAAAATGTTTGAATATTGTTTTAACACAAGAATAATTGTCAATATTTAATTTAATCAAAATATTCGTTTACATTTATATTTTACTACATTCATAAGAAGTTTAAAAAGAAATATGTCAATGAACCCAGTGTTTCATAATTTATAGAACTTCGATTTTTTTATGAAAAACTTTTAGAAACGGAAAATACGCGTTCACTTGTCGTTGAAGTATATTGAGTAGAAAGAAATCAATGAAAAAGATTTTCGAGCATTGGACTTCGTTTACCAGTAGATCATAAGCTTATATAATCTGTTAAAATATAAATTTATCCAGAGAATTTGGCATCTTGAAAAGTTATATATTTAATATGGAGAAATCAAATATCATATTGAAATAATACCAGGTACCCGTTAAAAATTACCCGGTTTTCGGATTTTTTAAATACGTGCGGTAACCCGGTTCCGGTTCTACCAGGTTCGGAAAATTTGCTTAATCCTGATGATCTCAAGGGTCTTAGAGATGTACTCATCACAACCAGCTACAGCTTAAATTTAGTTTGACAGGATGTATTCTATGTACAATACAGCAGAGTTATAATTGGTTATAAGTGCAGAAATACATAATGATATGAATAAGAATGTTTATACGAGATAAACAATTTACCCAATAATTAAACTACCGTTCCTATTTCAAGACTTTTCTACATTTCTACGATACTTTAAGACGTTTAGAATATTACAACGCATCTAACTTTTTTCTCTAAAATACTCACTCCACTTTAAACGCGCCCATATCAGCTTAGACATCAAATAATCGCTTTAACATTCATATTTGCTTTTGAAATCATTAATGTATATAATGTTATGTCAGTTGAAGCTAAGTAAGGCCGTATTAGCCAAAGCGTGTGTTGCCAATTAAGCAATTTTCGGAATGCTGTCGGTCGGAAAGTTAACATTGCGGTTTACGTGCTTTTCAAACTATTCGAAAGCTCGATGAAATTCCCAGTCAGGCTACTCACTATTGATGAATTTTCTCTACGTAATGAAAAATTTTGATCATACTACATAGGTATATGGGTGCATACATTCGTATATGTAAGTACACCATGAACGAAAGTCTTGAAGAAAATTAAGGTTCAAGCGGTATTTGTGTTGTAGCAATCTATGTAAACTTCACAATATTAAATTACCAAAAAGATTTTTCCATATGCTAAGATGTTTTTCTTGGATAAATGTGGATTACTATTAATAGATTCAATATACAGTCAAACTTGGTTATTACAAGGAAGATGGGACCGTCTGAATTTGCTCGTGATAAGCATTACTCGTGATATCAGAGAATATGTATTTTTAAATGCTTACAAACACACCCACCACATGAAGTATCTGGAGCGGTCACATAACACAAAAAGTTGCAATTCAAACAATAATACTCAATTAGAATTTATTTATACACCCGTTACTCTTCATACAATTTAAAATTGATGCTGTTTCATTGTTTTCACTCTCATTGTTTCAATTTTTGACGACATTTTTGCTCGGTATGCCCGAGAAGTAGCTCGTTATAAACGTGAATAAATGTACGGAAAAAACCATAAACTAAAATGTCAACGAACGTTTTCTCATTACATCCGAGATCTTGCTATTTCCGTGATCGTTATAACCGAGTTCTACTTTATATCAGAACTGGTCACTCATCACAATCATTTTTTTTAACTGACGTTCGTGTTGATCAAAACCGATCGCGATACTAGCAAAAAATGTGGAATTCATAAAAAGAATATTTTCGTTTTTAATGTAATGCCATTCCAACAAGTATTGACAATTAACACCTCAAAATGGGTGACAGATTAAGCAAACGAGAGGTTCCAAGCGCAATAAAATTTGGAGGCCCTGTTTTTCAGATAATAATAGAACGTCAAAAATATCCATATAAAATAAAAAATATATTTAAATAATCTGAACAAAAAGTATATGGATTGTATAATATAAGCTATTTTTGAGGGTCCTAAGATTTGGAGGCCCCAAGCGCGAGCCTCTTTCGCTTATAGGGTAATCCGCCACTTCTTAAAAGTGATTCATTATATTTTCATTTTTATTATATTATATTATATTTAAAGAAATACCGAATCGTAGCAAGATCGATTAGCATACTCATAGTCCCATTGGCGGAACCAGAAATCGTCCAAGGAGGGGGGCATTCAATTCGAAAATAAACATCATACAAAGATAAAATATTAAAAAATAGATGATTTAAAAATAATATATCTATAAAAAAGTATTCAATACATAATTAAGGATGTATTCTATAAAACATCGTAAACTAAACAATTTAAGATCCCATTTCACAATAAAGTTTTAATAGAGTAGAAAAATGAAGAATAAAAACCTCCTTAGGGGGAGGGGCATGGCTCCCATGCCCCCCCCTGGATCCGCCAATGCATAGTCCTTTCACTGACCCATCCGTCTATCAATGTCATGTAAGATTGACACGTAAGATTCTAGTAACCTTTTTCCTTTTTTTAAATATTATATACACAACATATGAAATCGTTGATATCCTTTTTCTGGAGGCAAATTTTAAAGAATTTTACAATATTTTTTTATTAAAAATACATTATGTATTATGAAGCATTTGCAGCTTTCGCCCAAATGATACAACGAAACATATATTTAATTGTATTCATAAAAATATGGTGTAACGCGCTTTTATTATGTATGTTTAAATAATAGATGAATTTGAATATTCTAGTAGTTCAAATACTTTACATGAATATTTTTTTATCTTATTTTATGTTTTAAAAGTTGGTACTTTTTTAATTGTCCTGTGATGACGGCATTTATTTTACATTCACTGTGCTTGATAAATTTATAAGTTAAGCAGAGTTTTATTTTGTTAATGATTATAAGGAGTTTATTTAAGTAAATCGTTCGCTAGTAGGGCACTAAAAACGCACAATATAAAAATATGTACTTGAGTCTGTAACAAAAATAATAATATCAATTTTAATTCGCAAAATTAACAGTTATTATCAATTTGCTATCTTTATAAATAAATATTCGATATCCGTGGGATATTTGTAATGTTTTTTTTTGTTCTGTAAAGATATCAATAAAACCAAGCTTGAGTTCAATCAATAAGAGAAACTTTGTTACACTCAACTCAAGGTTTACTTTTGACATTTTACTCCTACCACAAGCTAAAAGTTATTCCAAACTTTGAAGTTTTCACGAAACGCCTTGTCATTTTGTTGATGCACCTCAAAGTTATCTCGCAGGTTAGTGACGAAGAAGTAAGTCATTTCAAGAGAAACGTTTCAGCAAAGTCTTTTGGCCTAAATCGAAACTGTTACTAAATTTACTCTTCCTGCCCCTTTTATCTCGTCGACACTTAACGATACGTCGTTGATAATAAGGCGTAAGCCACAAAACAATCATCTCAGTGAAGTGAAGTGGAATTTATAACAGAAAAATACTTTTTGACGTATATTGAATTTGCAAACTAATAACTCTTATTTTTTTAGTGTACTTTTTCGTACAACCATTTTGTTCAACAATATCTAATTATTTTAGTTTTATAAATTTCCGCTTCTTTGACTTTTTCCTTATAAACAATGCATCAAATAATTTGATTAAAACTTACTTGACTGGAAGAAACATAGTTACTCAAAAGCTTCCTCCAGGAAAATAATACGATGGTAGATATATAAACGATTTAATGTATAAACGTTTACCCGGTTTATTTGTCACTTCACTTCGTATACGTATCAATATATATTTTTAGTCGCATATACAAGATCCATTAGCATTTTAAGACCATGCTCACTTCCAATAAATACCATAATATGGGTTTTTAATCTAATCTTAGCTGAAATGATAATTGCGTATAAATATACCATAGGAATTAATGACGATTATTCAAAGCCAGAAAAAGCATCAGTCTTGTTTTCGTTATAAGAAAGGTGTCATTTATCCATAGCCCTGTATATATGACACTTCTAAAGTTCTAAAAACATACCACGACTTTGAAATTTACAAATGTTCCGACTTCGACTCTAATTTTAAAAATATGTAAAATATTAAATATGTTTCAATATCTACTAAAATGCACAAATTTTGTTGTGGCCTATTTTTCACAGTTTTTCAGAGTCAACTCACACACATTGAAATATATCCAATGGAGTGCTTAACCAAACTTCTCGAAAACATAAAATTACAATCTCTCAAAGCTGGGCGTAATACATTTACGTTTTATATAGCTTACCAGCTTTAAATAAACAACTCAAATAATCACATTCTTCCGTTGTATGTAACAATTTATATTTTTTATTCATGAATCTATCAACATTCTAAACTATGATTTAATCTTCGAATTGTGACTAAATTGTGTATTCTTTTATTAATGTTTTTAATTTTTTTCAAAATTTAAATATTCATCAGTAAATTGAATCGAATGTGATTTTATAAAATTGTATTTGAAACTTCGAAACATCATATTGAGTGATTATTTTTCTTATTAATTCGTCATGCGTTCATTTTTAGAATCACACTTTATTTTTAAAAATTCCCACGCAAAACTGACATAATATGTTAAATATGAGTAGTATAGTTGGTTGATTATTCAAGCAAAATCAAGACAGATTTTGAGTTAATATTGCTATCCAACATTGGATATTGTAGTCTAATATTTTTTTCACTTTAAGACTTGTATTTCATAGCAAGCAGGCTGAAATCATATGACCGCTTGCTCAGCAATTTAACCATTCCGATGAAATTAATCTTCCGGGAAACTACGGTATTTAACAATTTCTAAGATCGATCAGTCAATTGTGTTACCGCGCCAAATGTATTTTTGGAACATTAGAAGTCGGGCCAGCTTTCCTATTTATTAGTTGTAGTTGTTGGAAATTGTAGTTTTAGGTCAATCGATGTCAAATATCTGCGTTTCAATCAACCAAAATGAAATAACAAATATGCAAAAGTCACTCAAAGTAACTTTACATTTAACAATTTCCGATGTCATTGTATTGGTTCATGTCATGGACCCAAAAATTGTGATCGCTAAGCAGAACTCTCCATGCAAAATATCAATTCCCCATCGCACAATATAAACTATTATATAGGCCCATTAGAGGTTAAGTGAGCTAAATGGTATTTAAGAAAAAAAATAGTCTTAAAGTATCGTAAAAGTGAAATAACTTCAGTTAATACACATTGCAATAGTGTTTTATTCGTAAAATAAAATATGCAATCCACCAAAACGCCAATTAAAGACGTGATTTTACAAGAAAAGAATATAATACTGAGTGAATTTACGGCTATATAATATAAAATGGTTTTTTTTTTTAAAGTTTCTGAATAAAAACAGAATATTTTTATTTTTCGTATAATATGAAACACGTTTTCATCATCACACATCACACATTCATCAATGTTATAGATACAATTTTGTTTTTAAATACAACATGTATAAATTCACTAAAGTCAATTATTAGATTATTGACTGTGAGTTCACAACAGTAATTAATAATTTATGAATTCATCAAAAAAACATTATATATTCAATGTACATAACTTATTCGAGGGAAACGAAAACAACATTTTTCTAAGAAATATTCTCACTAATTAATTACCGAAAACCTGAATTGTTTTCCGTTGAAACAAAATATTTTTTGTTTATAGTATATTTAATTGGACTCATTAATCTAAGCCAATGTATTTATACATTAAATTACTACAGCCGAGATTTAACGGCAAACAATGCCAAATGTATTTGTAAACTTCCTAATTGTTCAATTTAATCAATGATGTATATTTTCCGAAGTAAAATAATCCGTTTGTTGTGTTCAATATTTACCTCATTAATTATTTCGAATATCAAATCGGTAAAATTTACGTATGGGTATTTTTGTTGATTTATGTATGTAAATACAATTATATTTTGATTTGAAAAGCTTTAAATATGTAAACAATTTTATTTATTTTCAGAAAAAAATCATATTATATAATCTTCATTGCTTAGTAGAGAATAAACATACATATTGTATTGAAGTGAAGTATGTTAACGCAATTTATAAAACAAGGATTAGTTATAATGCAATCACTAAAATATTCTTTATATAATTGGTAAGACGAGATAAAAAAGCAATGTATTAAAGTTTAGCATAAGTGATGATAAAACTATGTAGATTGCTTTTTTTAGTTTGTGTATTACCAACAAGTAGTATTGCTTCAATTTATTATATGATATATATAAAAAAATATATGATTTACAAAAATAATGTGTATATATGGCATCACAAATAAATATTTCCAATGCACACTCAATATAAACTCGAGCATAACATTCATACATCACAAACACCGAAAACAAAATCTTAATCTTTATATTGAATAAGTCTAAAAATGATAGTGACATTTCGGGAATTTGAATCTCTGATCAGTTATTCGCTCTTTAAACTAGGCCACCAATTATTGCATCAAATTTAATTCAATTTCCATCGAATATTTTTAAATCCGTAATGACTTTTTATTTGAATAATATTTATTGAAATAAATATTAACTGATGACGAAATTCAAGTGTTGTTTATAAAACATCAATTTAGTTATTTTTCTATCTTGTAAAGTTATCATTTGTGGGGTAACGAGTTTTAAGTCAAAGCCGGTACATCAAAGAGTATCAAATACCATTGAATGATTATTTTTATGAACCCCTCAGTAAGCTGTTACTTTTTTTAGACATTCTCGTTACAAAGCTAACATTTCTTTTATTCAGACGTCCCTGAAAGTATTTTAGATGACACACCTCAATAAGCTTGCTTTCCGAATAAAGGCTCTTTCGCTCCGATTGCGATTCCTTTGCACGCATGGCTTTAGTCCTTTAGTGCCCCTATCCGAGGATTTTCTCTTTACGGGCGCAAGTCTAGATCAGAGAGCAGTAAAACACGTAACTACGATAGAAAAAATGTATACACTTATATCGATAAAATGATCCTTAAATCGTTTCATAAGTTCTACTTGAAAACTTAAGATTCAATCTAACTACAGTATAACATAGTATAACAATGATCCCAAAACAAAAGGGAATAACTAAGATATACCTTGGCATACTAATTTTTATGGTTCAACAACCAGAGACTCACCTTCAATATACGATGTTTAAAATTATATAAGCCTTACAATATGATGCAAATAAATTGATATAAATAAGCATGCATACCATTTACGCATTTCAATATAACATTGCAAAATATTATTAGAAATATATTTTTAGAAAATGGACAGTTGTTATTTAATCAATCACTTTACGGATACATATAATAAATAACAAAATGATACATAATGTTGATTATACAACAAAAAAATCAGAACCAGTATCGCACCACTGTACAACTTAGTAATTTATTCAGGTCGAGCGGCATATAAAATTATTTTATCATTAGATGTATGGTTCTATCCTGGTACATGTTACTGCGTTATAAATTATAATATAATATTTTAAAACCGGCCATGCTTATCATTTCACACTTTACTCTTTTAGTGTAGGAAATTACAAATCAGTTACTTTTGAATAATCACTTCCAACTGTGGCGGATTATCCTAAAAGTGAATGAGGCGCGCGCTTGGGGTCTCAAAACTAGCATATTATTTTATATAATCATAATTTTTTTTTTTTTTATATTTTGACATATTTTTATTATTTAACATGGAATTTTGTGACGTTTTTATGCTACCTAAAAAATGAGGCCTCCAAATTTGATTACGCTTGGGACCTCGCATGTGCTTAATCCGCCACTGACCTATATACTGCCAATTCTTGCGAGCATAATCATCAGATTTTTATTTAATTCATTTTCGCATAAAATAATAATCTGATGATTATAAACCGTTTCTGATCATAATTATTAATGTGGAATTAGTGAAAAAGATGTTTATTTTTTAAATATTATTGAATAGTTCTTGTAACCACTTTTTTAGTGTTTTATATCGCCGTTATACTTGCAGAAAGCGATAAATCAAAAAACATTGTTTTGAGATGAACGTCATTTTCGATAATCATGTAATTTTAACATCTTTATTTATGCTCTAACTATTACTGATTTGAATACGATTTTGATTCACATATTCAAAAACGTTTAGTTATTATTTATAGTTTTTTTGCCAGAAATAAATCGGAATTGACCTGTATGCATAACATATTATGTAAAAATATACAAAATATGGCTGAACTTGCTTGTTAAGAAGGTACAGTGTGTTAAAATCTATTATGTTTACATTCATAACACAAAACAGCTGGTTAACTTGAAGTCTTCTGTCAGTATACCGACGGTATAAAGTAACCTTTTAAAAATTAACATTTTTGTATTATGTCAAAGTATCATTGAATGTATTTTTAAATGTCTAAAATGACTCTAAAATACGCTTTACTTCATTCCAGGTCTTACCATTGTTATGTTTTGTGGATGTTCATCGGTCATTGGAAGAGTAACCAAGCAGAATTAAAAATGTAACGTTAATATTTTCGTCTTTTATTACAGCCAATGTCAAAAAGTCGTACATTAAATATTAAAGGCAGGGAATTACAAAATTCGTATTCTGTACCAGAATTCATTCAAATATCTTGGTATATTGTTTAGTGCATAAACGCGTAGTGTATTTTGAGGCTGAAGTCTAAATGGTTGAACAACCTTGCACCACAACAATCTCACTTAGTTCCTGGTAGATTGCGCGTTGTTCATTAATTCATTAAATTTTCATGTCGTCGCCGCCCGAGTAGATACGCAGTCTTCTATTGAATATCTAAGCGAATATATAATATCCCGTTTCCGAAGCGTAAATTACAAAATATTCACCCCTAACAGAGGGCGAGCTTAAAACCTTCACGTAACTCTATTGGAGCATCGACTACGTCAAATACCTCTGCGTAGACATAATTACTTCACAAATATCATTGAAAATTTATAAGAACGTATTTTAAATACTACAACACTTGTAACATTCAATATAGTGTTATTCTTACTCTAGTCTATTTATACATTTTTAAAAAAATAAAATTACTGTACATGGCAATACAACTGACGGCAATTCGCCAGGCAGTTGACAAATATAATGAGACAAAATATAAATAAAACTACGTAATACATCAAAATCAAGAAATAAAATAGTAAAACTTAACAAACAGTTCTCAAATACTGTCACTAAAAATGTTTACTTCTCTAGACAATGAGTTGATCAATCGAACGGCCCTTGGAACTGGTTACTCATACCTCCTAAGCGAGGAATAAGTTTTTAGAAACAAAAGTTTTAGGTAATAGTTTCGCCCACGTAAGAATAAATTGGGAGCATGTAAATTAATCGTCATGAGAATTTCAGGATTATTAACTCGGCCCTGAAGGATAAGAGAAATATGTTTTAAACTTGAAAACTATCTTCGAGCTTCAAGAGAGTAAAATGATAACATTCATAAAAGAAATTTGGTGAGGTAGGGAAGAATTTAAATTTAGTTAGATTATGTAGAATCTAAAGCTCGTAACTCCACAAAACTACGACTCGACAAGCGACTGTATCAACGTCGTCAACACATTGTAGATTTTATAAACGTTTAAAAATCAATTTTAATGGTATTTTGAAGTATTGGTTGTATTTATGGTAATCATTGTCTGTATTTAGAACATAATACATATTCATATTCATAGTGTTTTTTTTTTGATAATAAAAGATGATAGAACTTACTTCTTGTCAAGCTTTTTACTAAAGGTTTTTTCCTAATCCATGTCCGTTCCCAGTGTATAGCACATGGCTTGCTACTGGAGGTATCTCAACAGAACTACTTGTTAGTCAGTTGCTCATACTTTTTTTTTTCGAAGAACAAGGATATTGCTAGAACATGACTAGTGCTTAACTAGTCGCTGTCCCTTATCGAATGAGACGCGCGCTTGGGGCTATTCATTTTTTTAGGGGCCTCAAAAACAACTTATATTGTATAACCTATATACTTTTTGTTGAAATTATAGCAGGAAATTTTATATATTTAACATGGAATTTTCTGACGTTTTATGTTATCCGAAAACCAAGACCACCAAATTTTGATGTGCAAAATAAAAATATTGATTTGAAACAAATAATACCAAGAAAAGTGCCGGAACGCCGTTCCACTGCGGTACATATGGGAAAAAGCACTCCATATTCACTTTTATTATGAGAAGCTGCAAACGCCCCAATATAGTAAATATTTTTTCAAAATGTTTTTTATCATATTTTGATTTTGTGATCACAAAATAAAAAAAAAAAATATATTGTCTTCGTATAGATTCTGCTACAAAAAGACACAATATTCACATAACAACTGGTAGTGCCTTTGTATTTTTTTTTTTAAATAATAATAATGGCATTGTTTGATATATTAAATTTACATTTCACATCAACGCTACTTTATATATCAATATTTGAGTGACAGTATAAATCAACTTACAATATTACGCACTTATTAAAAAAAATATATAATATCAAATATGATTTTTTACAATAAGTTGGCCATTTCAACCAAACGTGATATATCCTTTATATACTATGATATTATATTTTGTTTTGGAAAAAGTTCTTAATAAAAAATAACTTTCACTGTGATAAAAATATTAAAATCTTATATTTTGATTGTGATTATATATGTAAATATCATTTCAAAATTGGTATTTTAATTACGATTACATTATTCAAAAAAAATATGTTCAAAAATGCAATCTAAAAAATCGAATCAATTTTGATATAACAGTTGAGAAAACCCTAAAAATAGAGCAATTACAGCTGGTTCCAAGAAAAGAAATCTACGAAATTCTCCTTAAAAACTTTTTGAACGATTCTAAATGGGAAAAACTTAAATGTTGGAGGAAAAACTTTACCGGAATAAAGGTCAAAAAAAGAATTATTTGCTCCCAAAGTGTGGTAAACTTTAAGTGACAAATTTTCTACTCATTATCACGGTCAATTCTTGCTTGGAAGTAATTAACTTTATTTTTAATTACTGCATCCAATAAACAACCGAAATCTTTCAAGACGATGAAATTGAAATTGTCATCATTTGATAATTCTTTAAAAAAATATAGTATTAGTAAAAGATTTTTTTTATACAACAAAATTGTCTGCATATAATATATTCACAAATAATTTCTAGTAATGTTTCCTGGTGTAAGATTTTATTGAACATGATAAAACAGAACAAGAGAACATAGAACATTGACAATTCAGAACACATTCAATTTTTAGTTGAATGATACCTGTTTCTTCTTAACTATTTATTGGAAAAATATTATAGATTAATTGAATATCATACAGGTAATAATTTCAGAACAGTATGTTATAACGTGCGTTTTACTTTATCAGTCAATGGTGACTATTATAATCGTCGAATATAAGTGTATTTACGACAGTTTCAGTTTGAAAGTGTTATTGATATGCACGATTGCTGTTTTATTTATTGTATCTAATAAGACATAGAGATTATTAATTGATTGTAAAACATATCAACACTAGTGTTTTCTAAAGATATATTGTACGTTTTGTGATGTTCTGTTTTATCCGGTTACCACTAGTTATATATTTAGTTACATAACGAAATTGTTAATTAGTTGAAATTATTGTGTATAATTTCTCATATTAACATTTACTCCTTACATAAAATTATTATACCAGGCTCAACTAGACACTCCTTATTCAAATTGGACTAGAAAACCCACGCAATCTTAACTACTGTTCAGTTCATGCATAAAGGCTAGACCTATTTTATCATACAAGACGTTAACTTTATTAGTTTCCTAAATATTTTCGTAAAAAACTTATATTTCTTCGATATATAGTTTCACTCCATCAATGTCAATTTTATCATATGAATGGAAAATGATCAGCATTTTGTGTAAACTAAACGGTTTTTACACCACTCATGTTTATCAAATTGTCTTCGAAAGTTTTCACTATACTATTATCATCATAATTTATGATGTTTACCGATTTATACTCTGTCAACTTTTGTCAATTTTTCTTTTGTTAGTCATATTTATAATAACATAAATTACGTTTATATTATGTTACGCAATTAAATTGGTAAGTAACAAAGCGTGTTGGATTTATATGAAATGGTAGTCGGTGAATGAATACATTTAAAAAAAACCTGTCTACCTCTAAATTGGAAAGAAAGTGAAATAAAATGGTGGGCGATTCATTACCTCTATAGATGTCTAATTATTTTGTTCGACGATTAACCTTGATCGCGGTTGGAATAAATGTTGCTCATTAAAAAATGTCAAACTACATAATAAATTATTAAGCAATTCTTGCGTAGTAGTCAGTCTCTTTATCGTTGCAGTTATATATTATGACAAGATCTCCAAACGGCTATTTTTTCAATCGATTTTTTTTTCACCCAAATCAATCCAATATCTTTGTATTAAATTCTTTTTCAGTTTATCTTAACTTATTTAAAAAAAAAATGTTAGTATTATAAACAAATGTACGTAACTGCTAAACTATCGTTGTATAATACTAACTGTATTACCCGGTTCCGCTTAAGATAGATTCAAGTTCAATTGTTATTCACTAGGCTTTGTCGTTTTTCACAAGACGGTTTTGAAAATCCGGTTTTCAAGCGAAATTCGTGACATTTGAAAATCGGCTTTTGTCAACTTAATAAATACGTTTCAATTATATCAAATTTAAAAAAACTTAGTATTTTTATGTGAAACTGCATTGGTTAATATCAAACGAGATGAAATATTTAGTTTAATAATGGGTAGATATCAATGAATACGTCAAAATATATTATATTTTGGTTTATTTTTTATGTTTATATCCGAGCCAGGGTCATCACTCGGATTCACTTTCCGAGTACGGGGTATAATTACTTCACCGCTGTAGAGGAAAACTGAATAAAAAAAGTATCTTTATATAAAATTGTTTCTCATAAACTATTTTTTTAAACCTTATTTTAAGATGTGTCTGGTTCGAAAACCAGTTTTTTTAAAGACCTATTATTCAATGTGGGGATATTTCGACTAAGGGTGCTTGATGGAATTTCAATATCAAATTTGAATTGTTTGAATTTTGTACTTTTCCATGAGTTTTGTCTCTAACGACCTGGGCTTCGTCTTTCGGAATCTTCATGCATTCCAAGTGCACGGATGTACTTGAAATGATGTGGGGATATTCGGTAAAAGATATTCAAACTATTATTTATATATTCATAAAGACTTTTTGCGTTGGATGGTTTGCAAAATGAAAGACTTCAATGGTGGGTCCAAATGAAGCTTCTCTTTTTGTTTCGACCCATTGATTTTCATTCCCGAATAGTCTAATTCCCTAATACCACATCACATTCAATTATTATACTTCAATGGATTGAAAATCTTTGTAAGCTTATTTAACCTTTAACAATGTGGAAGAACAGTTATTTTTTATTGACACCATTATTACTGGACTGGGCAGCAAATGGACCTCGGTCGTAACCCTCGTAGACACACTTGAGAATGCACTGATTGATTTTACTGAGCTGCAGCATTCAACGTTGACGTGGGCATCAAAATTATTCAAGATCAATGGATTGCACAGAACGAGCCATTGACGATGTCAGATTTCATTTTTATTTTTGCTGTTTTTCCACCGTCTTTTGGCTTCCTTCGTCGGTATAAAAAATAGCCACCTGTTGCAAATTGCTTTTCTTTGATAAATTGACGCAAAAAATATATGCCGGATGTCCTGTATTTTATGTTTGGTGACAATCTTTTTCAAACGTCGCACAATATTTTAATGACGATTTTATGACGAGTTTTTTTTGTCTACAAAAGGATTAAGAATTTCTGCTGAAATAACATCGTCAATGGTATCAATATGTTTGCTAACCAAACCCAAATGAGTCTGCCATTCTACATAGTTGTGTATTATTTGTTGCATTTATATTATAACTAGCTGGCCCGACGAACTTCGTACCGCCTCAGAATCAATACATGTTGTGTTAACTTGATAACTTGAAACATGATGACTACCGAGCCAACCTTTAGTTGTAAATTGTGCGGTGGCAAGCCAGGCAGATCCAATGAGTTTAAAAATTCAGTTGGATAGTTGGTTGCCTCGTCTTCGTTTGTTACACGGTCGATAGATTTTAAGGAATTTAGTGGACCAACGATTTGATTTTGAATTGTGAAGTTTAAATGATCCACATCTTTGTTCTTTGCCGCAAGAATTGCTCGTTCACTCAACCAATTGTGATTTTTGTGATTAGATGTTTGGGAACATTTTTTTGATGAAGCCGTCATTCGTTGAGACGAAATTACTGAAATTCGGCGGAAACGAAATCAATCCGTTCGATTCGTCAACAGGAACACGGTCGTTACCGACGATAGTCGAAGATTATTTTCTAGCTTAAAGCATGTTTCTCCTCTCCTTCGGGGCCGAGTTAATAATCCTCAAATTCTCATGACTGTTAATTTACATGCTCCCAATTTATTCTTACGTGGGCGAAACTATGAGCAAAAACTTTTATTTCTAAAAACTTATACCTCGCTTAAGAGGTATGAGTCACCAGTTCCAAGGGCCGTTAGATTGATCAACGCATTGCCTAGAGAAGTGGACATTTTTAGTGATCATATTTGTGAACTGTTTGTAAAGTTTTACTATTTTATTTCTTGATTTTTATGTTGATTTTGATGTATTATGTAGTTTTATTTTATATTTTGTCTTATTGTATTTTTCAAGTACATGACAAATTGGCGTCAGCTGTTATCTCATGTACTGTAATTTTAATTTTTAACAATAAATAAATAAATAGTCAGCAATTGCTTGGAGAAATCTTCGGCAGATGGATTGTTTAGCAATGCAACTCGCATTTTTGTCGTCAGCTGAAGTTTCTTCACATAGCGCCAGAGTCAATGATTTGAGGCAAGCGTTTATTTCATCGACAGCGGTCGATCTTGGAATGACTGGTAGTGTTTGGCGGAAATCGCCAGATAGTACAAACATTGCGCCTCTAAAGGAACTCGAGTCATTGCACAGATCTTTCATAGTTCGATTGAGTGCTTCCAATGCGCATTCTTGCGCCATTTTCCATTCATCCCAGGTGATGATTGTATTTGCTACCAAAAAATTTGCCATTGCCGAGTGTTTCGCCTTCTATCTACGTGGCCGCTATTCCATAAGAAGAAACTGCTACAGCAATTTTTTATCTCGCACGAACAGTGGCCATAATCAATGATATGAGGAATGTCTTCCCAGCTCCACTGGGCGCATCGAGGAAAAATAAGCCACGATTTCCATCATCAATTACCTTTATCAACGTATCGTCCATTTCCTTCTGTTGAGGGTTCAACAGTGATACATTCATTCAAACTGATTGGTTCAATGCATCTCGATCATATTCACGTCCACGTTCACGTCCGATTCTCGATTGAAAGCGTCGTTCATTCCACGATCTGGCGTTGGCATTCCTAACTTGACTAACAAACTGCCGCACATAAGGTAACACATGTCTTCGATCAAAATCAAAGCCTGGTTATGAATCTCTTCATTCATCTCGAGATCGGGATTCCCTGAACTGACACGAATTCGATGTAAAATGTATTCGGACATGTCATCATTGTACTTGTTCCACAGTTCACGGGGATTCCAAGGGAAGCATTTCAAAATAATGATAGAAAATAATATGCGAAATAGATTTAGAAACAACTTCTTCAGCAATTGTCATGTCCCAATGAGTATCATTTTCAAGCAAATCAAACTGTTGACATGCAAGTAGAAGCATTCGTCATTTTTCGGATGAACTGTGTAAATTCAACCAAGAGCATCAGTAATCATTCGGATGATCAGGAATCGCATCGCCTTGCTTTCGACGTTAAAATTTCTTCGATGTAGCTTTCCAAGTGTAATAACGTGACATCTCAGAGTAGAGGAAACAGTTATCATACCTAATTATAAACAAAATTATCATACCTAATTATAAACATAACCTTATTTCAATATTATCCGATTTTCTTCCGTTTTCATTTCACACCATCGATTTTTTTTATTCTAATCCATACTCTAAATTTAAAATTATTTAAAAGTCAATCGTATGCAAAAGAAGCAGAAACAAATGAATTTCGGAAACATTTCCATCTAGCGGACGAAATTTGCTTACAACGACATTTTCATATTTCAATCTGTTCGTCATTTGAAAACTGTATGAAAATATTCATTTTCTTCATAATGTCTTTGCCGTGATATTTTTCCGATGTTTTATTGCTTATTCTGCTATTCTAGGCGGATACGAATTTAATAAATCAAAGGTCATTAAAATCAGCCACGTTATAGCCAAGTTATACGTGGTGTAACCAACCCCACTTTGTTTTATATATATAGATAATATGTTTGGTTGCTTAGCTACGTCAACACAGTTTCAATGTTGTCAGGTGATGATGGCCGTTCGAGGTGATGTCCCGCAATTTACATCAGAAAGTTAAATTGAAAGTTGAAACATAAAAACAGCATAGTTTACCTAAAAATGATCAGCCAAAATGACGTGTGAAGAAACCTAATCGCTAGACAGACAAAGATACATCTATTCTTTATTTTATGTTGGGCGCAAATCGTAAATGGTATTTTTTTACTAAGCAAAATCAAAAATCATCTATAGAACAATAAAAACATCTTTTCGTTTTATAAACCATCAGATGGACAGATATCAAAACTAGGGCATCCAATCACGGGATTCGGGATCCCGTTCAATTTTTTGATCTCAAAATTCCGGGATTGACACGGCCGCGATCCCGGGATTTCGGGATTGAGAAATTTTGAGCAAATCCCGAAAATTGACACGAAATTGGTAAATTCAAGATTTCAAAGTCCCCGATAAGCTTAAAAAAAACGAAGTTCTGTGACAATCTGGGAATAAGTATACCAAATCGAGGATTTCAAATTCCTCGGTGAGCTAAAAGAAAAAAACGAGGTTTTGTGACAATCTGGGAAAAAGTATACCAAATCGGGGATTTCAAATTCCTCGGTGAGCTAAAAAAAAAACGAGGTTCTGGGACGATCGCGGAAAAAGTATAGCGAATTGAGAATTTCAAATTCCTCGGTGAGAAAATCTCAATCCCGGGATTGAAAATTAATCAATCCCGAAATCCCGTATTAATATTTTTTTGTTTTTGCGTGGCAATACTGGCAGCCCAAGAAGCGCTTTAACTTTTCAATTTTCTTTAAAAAATGTGAACATTGATAAAAAGATTTAAAAAATATCATGGCGTGGTTGCGCTTAAGTGGTTTAGGTCGTCATTTTTATCAGTCTCAAATATATTATACTATATGAGGGATGGCGAACTTTTTGGGTCCGCGAGCCAAAAATCCTCAAATATTATTTCTTGATTGACGTGGCGTGCCTAAGCAGTAAAAAAAATAAAAAATGTTTTTTTATGAATTTTATTTGCAAGCTTAAAAATTACAATTACAACAACATTTGAAAATTAATGGAACGGAATAAATTAATAATTCAAAGATTATTTAATCAAATTTAATTTTTTTAAACTTAAAAAATATTTTGTTTTAACTTGGAAATGGTTCGCGTGCCATCCAAATCCTCAAACGTGCCACTTTGGGCACGCGTGCCATAGGTTCGCCATCCCTGTACTATATCAACTGTGGAAAGGAAAAAGGACGTAACTGACTCATAAAAAAATACAGGAGGCACAGAAACGTTTTCTGATGATCTTGGCCCAAAATGAAAATTTCACATTTTACACAACTTTTAAGTCCACGAAAACTAATAAACTCCTTTTTCTTGGTCGCAATTTTCAAACATTAAAAATAAATTAAGAAACTTTTGAAAAACTCCATCCTTTTGATAAAATGTGAATTAAGTTGTGATTATCGAAAAAAGCGTGCTTTCTAAAGTCAATATATAACTTATATTTTTTAATTTTTCTTTTTTTTTCAGTACTAAATCTTTAATGACTGCCTTTATTATCGTTGCTTATTTCGATGGCCTAGTTCCATAGAACGATAAGTCTAAAATTTGATGTTTTGTATTATATTACCACAAAAGAACAACTGGAAAAATCACTAGTTTTCTCCCGCAAAGCTGTTTGCAAATGCAAATAATGAAATATAAACATTCTTGTCTGATTTTCAGATACATATTATACATACAGCTTGAAATATCGTTTTACGGTTTTGTCAAGTTGCAATAAATTTGAATTGAATTATAAATGATTGAACGATTTACTAAAAAGATGTGACTCATTTTAGATACGTTAATACTTTGGTCAGCCATATCTCAAATCTACGAATTTCCAGTTGAAGCACTATGGAACTAAGCCATCGATTTGTACTAATCTTATAAAACTGTCTGTCCATGTAATCCGTGAATAATCCATGATATGCATAATTTTATTATTTCATGCTACGGTAATTACCTTTTGCTTCATTAGTCAAGTTGATTGAATAGCTCGTGCATACACTCCTTTATTATTATGTAATGTTTTATAAAATACAAACACAACACAAATGCAAAATTAATTCAAACGAGTAATCTGCTTATTGTAATGAGCATGTGTAATAAACAAATATTTTAAATATGGTTTCATATTGATCTTTGGTTTTGCAATTTGAAACTAAACGTGACGAAGCAATTTCATTGAATGAATACGATATGTATGCAAATACGTTTAATATGCAAGAGTGCCTTGAAAAATTCTGCGTTGCTTTTATCATTTTCTTTTGCCACACAGCACAGATTTTTCATTAGTCATTAAAAATGTTGATAGAAGTATTAATTCGACTACATTGTTTATTGGCCGATTATCGCGATAAATCTTATGGAATTTGCGATATTTCTGACACAACAAAATCCTTACAAATCATCGAGTCTATCTATGACAGGAGAGGGGGTTTGATTATAATTACTCAATTTTATAAAACATTTCGTTTGTACGAATATTACTAATGCGGCAACTATTTTCAACTTTTTACCACCGAGAATTCAACGAAGAAGCCGTCCATAATCAACTCGAGCGACAATCTCCAACACTTTGAATTTAAAAATAAAATATGAATTAAAAAAGACTGTATGTGTTATTTTACTTTGCAATAATCAAACATGGATTGCTTGCTTACTGCTGATCTACAGACGCAGTGCAGTCTCCATTAGTAAAAATTCAATTGCATGAAATAATTAAATTAAAGATACTTTTATTGTCAAATACTGATTGTGAAATAGCGTATGGGTCACATGTTGTAGGCTCGACTCCTTAAAGAATCAAATTGTTAAATATGATAGTTGTATAATTTTTATGTGATTTTTTTAATGTTGAATTCGATTCTTAGTTAATACCTACAATTTTTCGTGTGTTTAGCTGTGATAAATAAAAATGATCACCCATATATTTTACCCATCGTCAATTATGACTGAATGTTAAAAATTACCTTTTTACAAAGTTCTTCAAATATTCAATTTAGAATATTTTCGTATTTGTTTTTGTAGCACAGGTGTGTTTCTTTTATTTTAGTTCTCACCTTTGCAAATAACAAAACGTTGAATCAATATTGAATTTCCTTACCTCTTATCTATCGCCGTTAGCCACTCTGTAGCCATGATGATAAATCTGAACCTAACACAACACTTTTTTTTTAATTCTTCGTATATAAATGACTACGCGAATGATTCAAAATATATTATAACACAGATGACGCACATGATAATAGCAAACGTATATTGGAACAATGTTTACCCGAACGTCTTTGATAACAAAAAATATTTAGCGACACTTTTCAAGTTCAAACTCACGAGAAAAAATGCAGTTCTTAAATTGTATAAAAACACTGCAATATCAAAATAATTACTTGACATAAAATTTACGTACATTTTCAAACATGAAACGCCGGTTAAAGATAGTAATACATAGTAAAAAATACACACTACACTTAACCGAGGCAAAACTTAATTTGCGCAATTACTGTGATGGTTAGTATTACCCGTAGATGTTATAGACTAAGTGCAATAACTTTGAAATTTTGCTGTTTTCATACACGTTATTTTACATACATGTATTTGATTAAAATAAGAAACGTGCTTGGGAGTAAGGCTTACGTTAAAATGAAACTGTACGACCACGCACCCGCTGATCTTAGTGGGATGCAAAATAAAACAGGATAGCATTTAGGATATATAATAAATTTCACAGATTACAATCAATCGACGTGAAATGTATCAAAGTAATCATCTACAGAGGCACATTAAAAACTTGCTATTAATACTTTTTAATATATGTAACTTTGCTGTAATTTAATTATAAGCAACTATTAAATTTATATTCTGAATGCACTCATCGACTTATCATAAAATTATAAGACCCTTTTTAAGCTAACTAATTTTATTCATCAATTGATTTATTTGATATACCAATCATAATGATATAATGTATTTTTAAATAGCAAAATGTCATTACTTTTTATTCGGCAAAGTCAATTTACAATCAGCTTAAATATGTGTGCTTTTTATATTTCTCAAAAGTGCATCTTTAAATTATCACAATTTTTTGCAGAGTACAGTATTTTTTTATACTGACAAACAATCGTTAAGTAACTGTTAAAAATTCATTTAATTGAAAATGAACTCTCGCCTGCAAGCTTACTAATTCTGTTCTTTAAATTGATTGGCAAAAGTTTCCTAAAGTAATTCTTTTATTTTATTTTTCACAAGTTTTCTGCCGATTCGCTGATAATAACAAAAAGTACTTTCATTTTCCTCCTCGTCTCTGACTCCGACCCTGAGAATGAGTAAAGCCTCAGCGAGTCGTATCGTGTGTATTATTTGTAATATTAATGCACGTAAGAATCGGTCAGAATTGTACCGGTCCTCCCACGACGTTCGACAGCGCGATACAAACTGAGCCGTGTATTGTGTGACCCACCTGAGCGCGCGGGCGAACGTTGGACAGACCTGGCGCAACAAATGAACACCGCGCATGCGTTCTCTCCTGCCCGGGGAATTAATTCCAGATTCAAATTCGAAAATCCGCACGATAACTTCATACAATTTTGACACTTATTTCGATGATTTTTCTTCTAATCACAATAGATACAACCTTTCATGTGAATAGAACATACAAATAGAGTAAAAGTGTTATGTTTCGGATGTTATAATATACATAATGTACATACAATGTATTTATTCCTTAACATTATCAAAATAGTTTTTCTGATTTTATTTTTGATATTGTTCTGCTTAAGTCGAGTGCTTAACGTCTTCGGTTATGATGCACACAGAAATAAATCTATTATACGGACAATTTCATTCGATTTATGGATTTCTATTCGTAAGCATAAATATTTTCAATCTCTAAAAGATCCTCTTAAGCATCCGATCCTTAAAACAATACGTGAGAATAATAAATCAATCACTATTAATGTCATATAGCTTTCCTTATATCGCTATTCTCTTCGAAAAAGAGAGATTGAGCGACTAAATTTAAAGCAGTTATCCGAGAAAAACAATTGGCAAGATAAGTGGACATGCTTAGAAATGTTTTGTTTTTTTTATGAAAATAAATAATACTGGTTTTTATCATAATGATTTTTTCCGCGAAAAAATTCTATAAATTTTGTCAGACACCAACCAGTATAAAGGAACTCATGATAAAGAAGGATTAAAAATGCACGCAAAAATAGCCAGTGAAAAATATCTATTGTGATAACATATTATTTTTAATTATTTATTGGAAAAAAAACTTCATTAATAATAGTTTTGATTGTGCTTTGTATTAAAATTGAAACTGAGCTGGGCGGGCTAATATGAAATAGCCCATTCACACAAAAAAAACAACAGCAAAGATTACAAGTGCACATCACTCAAACTTGTAATATATAATGATACGAATTATCTGTAGTTGCTTCCTTTGTATACAATTCATTACAAATTTAAATTTAAATGGAAAAGTTTGAATTCATTGGCCGCTTTATCAATCGAGTGCGTGTAAAGTAATTTTATAGAAAATAATTGATGAACATGTCACGTTTTAGTTCTAAGAATACGTTCAAAGACGTTTAAAAAAAACAAGAATTCAACAATTCGACGATTCCTCTCATGGTACACCAAAAATTCCCCACAGGGAGGAATTTCCCACTAGTTGAGAACCCTGAAACGACAAGGACTCGAATCAAATATTTGAATATACATAGTCGGCCGTGATGTGATATTCGAATATTCCAACATTTGGTTAGATCATGGAATGCGAACCTTTTTCGCAAGTGAGTCAAATTAGATTTAAAAAATAAAAATAAATAATGTCGCGGGTCACATAGATTGAATAATTAAGGCTTTAAATAAAAACGATCATTTCTAAAAGTTCAAGCACTTTTGATAATTTATCACGCGAGTCACTGCGTGACCCATGGATCCATTGTTCGCCATCCCTGGGTTAGATGATAAATTTATCCATACAATACACAAAAAATGTCATTCGGAATGTCATTATATTTTGATATAATGTCACACTCACACGTGTGTTTTTCAAAACAATAAAAGCAGACTCAAAATATGTATTAGCTAATACCTAGTTTGAATCTTCTCTAGAAGTATTATGAAAAGAACGATGAATAATCTTTTTGGTAAAATTAATATATATCGACATGTTTTGGGCAAATTCAATATTACTGTATATATATTTGTATGTGTATACGCAAAATATACTGTACATTTTCTCAACAATGTGCAAATTTTCTGTAGCCAGTGGGAAAAGCGATACAAACATTGCTATACGAAAAGGGACGTAATTTTTTTCAACGAAATGAAGAACATAATATGCCCATGATTGAAATGTATAAATGTGTGTTTCCTTAATAACATTATTACTTTATTCAAAAACAAAAAACTCCCTGTTCCTACTAAATATTAAAACATATATACAAATAAACAAGCACTTATTTGAGGTGTAATCAATAATATTACAAGTAACTTCAAAACTATATTTCCATTTTTGACTTATTTCGAATTTTACATTTATTTTTTTCTTGGGTATCTTCGATTATTAAGACTTTAATATGTGATATTCGAATATTTCCTTTCAGCAAATACTTGGAACTCTCCGTCGTTATTGACTATATATGCCTTCCGAGCGCCAGACTTAGTTGAACTCCTTGTGTCAGCATTGGCGGATCCAGGAGGGGATGGCGACCAAAATCCAAAATCCCAACAATTAACGAATTTCCCAAAATGAACACCGCGAGACTTTTTATCAGTGGCGGTTCTAGGTACTGGGCTAGGTGGGCTAAGCCCGACCTGCATTTTTCACCCAAAACTTTAGATGGCTGAATGAACAGCAATTCGGCCACTGAACAAAATAAATACTAACCTTTCCCAAATGAATATAATATCTTTGTTTACATTTTCCTCTGTCAATATAAGACAATGCCATGTCTACCTACAATAATATTCTCGATTGTTTTGTATTACAATTTTAAGCTGAGCCGGCATAAAAAAAACAATAACCCTATAAATAATTCATAGAGAACATTCAATGTGACGTCAGTCTGGCAACACCTATGTACATATTACCGGTCAGGGGCTAACAATTTCCAGCCCGCAATCATAGACAATATTTCTTTACACTGGAACGCAATCTAGCACGATTCGATTTTGTTTGTAATTTTATGTACGGAAACGTCATCAAACTCACAGGACTGTGTTTCAAATTTACTGGCTTCTGTCATTCATTGGGGGCTAAAAAGATTTAGCCCATGGGCCATGCACAAATACTAATACACAAATACCAAATCGATGTATTGTATAAAAGTGACAGCTCTCTGTGACAGCTCTGTATTGCTTTTTGTACTTGTTATTTCACTTTGAAAGACAAATTTAAGGTTATTATTTTATTATTTCTTACTTACATTAGCATTGATTTTATTATATAGTAATTTATGCTTTGCAGTAATGTCGTAGTATTTGTTAATTTGCTTGCAGATTAATGTATAAGATGAAGTGGAAGCATGCAAAATTTCGTAAATAGTATACAATGCTATGCTTTTCTCTAGCCCACCCAAGATTTCAGGTCAGGAACCGCCACTGCTTTTTATTTATCTCTTCTCAGAATTTCCGTTCCATAAACCCGAGATTTTGTAAATTTCGAAAAATTTACCCGTGGTCCCCCAAAACTGTACTCTGGCTCGCCTAAAAAAATTCTCTGTGGCCCGCCGTTGAAACACCCTGTCCTATATCACAGGGGTTGTTACACATTTTTCTATGAGCGATTAGTTAATAAACTTATTAATGACAAACAAAAGACAAAATAAAAATAGAAAAGTAAAAACCTCATGATCGATGCATTGCCCATCTCTATTATATCTTATACATAATGTAGCATCGGTGGCCAAGACGATGATCGCGTAGCCATACCAAGTCACCTTCTTAATGCTTTGAAATATGAATTGAGTGTCTTTTATTATTTAAAATATTTTGCGCTTTGAATTACTACATTTCTATGTCAACTTAGCACATACGGTGTTAGTAGACCGATACCGCTGATTTCAATATTTAGACGCCTGCAGAGTTCAAAAATTTAGCGCCCCATGTAATAAAATAGGGATAGCGAATGTGAACTTGTTCACATTGACTTCATTTTAAGTCTTATTTAGGAATTACTGCTATTTTCAAAAGGCTAAAAAACATATTACAATAAATCTTTCCAAAAATATCCATTCCCATTTCTTATAAACGTGCTGTACAAACAGGCGCTTGTACTGGTGGTTTGAGTAAAATGTATGTTTTAAAACGAGAGAAATTGTATTTAATCGCAGGGTGTTAGGACTTTTTTCTTGTTTCAAAGCACATTGCGTAGTGTTTGTTCTGTAATACGAGAAAGACATCGTACACACGTCGTTAACATGAAGTGTTTTTAGTTTTAACAACAACTTTATCGCATGTGAAAGCAGTGTTGTGATGCTATGGGTTCGCACCGGCTCGATAGAACCGTTTGCTAAAATAATTTTGGTTTGGAGAGCTGGTTCTTAAAATACGGTTTTTTTTAACTATCGTAATTCTGAAATCGAATTTTTACATTATCACAAAAATTGATCCGATATAGATAAGGTAAAAACTTGCGGCCGTTTTGTGTATGATAATTTGAAAAAAAGTGTGCACAAATTAGAGATTGGTATTTACCAAGGTGCAAGCCGGTTGATAGAATTTTAGTAGCACACCACTGTGTGAAAGCACCTAAGTGTACAATCCACGGTTGCATTTGGTGACAAATCCATAAATCAATATTGAGAAATTCACATTCATAGACACCAATAACCAATTAAATAAGACAATAAAATTTACATTGATACGGATTTAATTCGATTTAAAATATAACCGACGTTGTTTTTTTTTAATATTTAGATCATTATCAGCTTTAATCATTCTCATTAAAGTGGTACTAATAATTAATGAAGACATTTTAAATGCATTTTCCATATTCTTGTGAAATTTAAGGAGTGCTTTGGCTTTTTTAACAGTTGCAATAATTAATCTAAATTTACTTCATTTGCAAATTTTGCGCACATTGTGACAGTAGTTCCGTTTTAAGAAATAGACCTTCAATATTTTAAACCAGAAAATTGTTTAATTCCCTAAATGAATATTCAGCAAAGAAAATACTTATATTACTTATATATTTATACACATCTATATTTAATAGGTCGGTATCTAATTCAAAGTGTGGTCAACAAATAAAATAAATGGTTTGTATACAGTGTATCAGTACTAATGTGGTCAGTTATTTAATAAAACAGTTAGTATTAAATGAAATAGTCGTAAATGGCTAGTATTATTTTGACAGCTGGTGAATTTTAATTTTGAAGGTGGTTGAAATTATGACCAATATTATGAAAAATATGCACATAAAATAGAATGATTTCTTAAGTTAAAATATTAAAAGCAGATAACACTATTTCAATAATTCTGAGGTACTTCAATGTTTTTTAACTGTTTGATTAAACACACATTGGCTTAAAATAATTGTTGATTCATTCTTAAAAATAATAATACACGTTTGACGGGTTGTTTCTTTTGAAGTATATTTCTAATGCAGTTTTATATTTGTTTGACGTTGCTCTGCTACTTTATAATAATTTATTGTGTGTAAATGATATTGTATTATAAAATAAACATTCCTTCTTTCTGCCAAAACATAATATTTAGTTATAAGTTAGGTTATTATTTTTGAATATTTGTCGTCATATTTCAAATATGCTCTATGGTTTGTTTTATGTTCAGTTTGGCGTTTATTCTAGTCTATGGTTTATTCTAACCGAATATTATCTATGCGTCTTATGTCAACTCATAGACTAGTATACTTTTTCATACCGGACATACCACACCTGGATTCGTATCTCGCCTGAATCACCGGTTTCACTGGCTCCCATTTGCGATATTTTCCTACACGCAATTACATTTAGGACCTATCTGTATCGTTATTAGCAGCATTTAAACCATTTACAGGTATGAATAGAGTTGCGTGTTGTAAAACAATTTAAATACTTTTGATATAATTAAATTTCTTTGACTCGTGTTTGAAAATTTGGTACTTCTTAAAATCATATTCGCTCCCTATTCGAAGCGTATGGCCGCGCGGCGCCGCCATAATGGAAATCAGAGGCGATGTACTGAAAAATATTTCGCATAATTTATCAGTGTTCTTCGTAATAATGTGTGGTTTTAACGCGATTATAAAGCTCTCAAAAAATAATTTTAAATCGTGGCGTTGTTTTTAGCTTAGTTTGTGTAGTTTTTTCGCCGTAATAATCCATGACCAGCTATACTCTGCAATTACCGTTTTTATTTTTACAAACTATTTGTAATTCTTAATTTTTAAATATTTTTTAAGAATATTACTAATTAACACAAACCCACCCTTAAAGAACGATGCATGAAAATATCCCATTTTTTCTTGAAAATTGGATTAAACTAAATTTTTTAATTACCTCCTGAATTGTCCATCACCTTATAATTTTTGCATTTATGTTCCAGGATATTGATTGGGCTTCTTCAATGGTTCATCATTGCTGAATTTAACAGCCAAGAAGATTTTCATATTAACTGTGCTCTGTCTAATTGGGAGGAAGCAAAGCAATTGGCAGGTGACAGGAAAACATGGAGGTGCCGCGTGTCGGCCATATGCTCCACATAGGGAGCGGATATGGCCAAAGAAGAAGATCTATTTATATCTGTATACATCGGTACAAAATAAGTGTGAAATATATCACAACAAAAAACTAACAATTATTTAATTCTGTATACATTGGTACAAAATAAGTGTGAAATATATCACAACAAAAAACTAACAATTATTTAATTCTGTAATCCCCTTCCATGTTCTTTTTTAGTCGATGAATAAGTTTTGATCTTGTTTTTTATTTAATCTGGTAACAAGAATAGTTCTTTGGAAATATTAGGCCCCGAGCACAAATCTACACATCAGTACTGCTTAAAAGCCTCCTAAGTTATCTGCATGTGTAACACAACCTCATCGTACTGATAGATCATTGGTTTGGAAGTTAGGTCCCATATAGAGACAGATATCACATTTATTAATAACATTTTGAAATTACTGTTGTAGAAGCACATGTCAAACAATACTCTTTCTCTTATAATACAAACGCTACATGAATATGTCAACTGTGTAAACAATACAAACTATAATTTGGATGCTTATGAACACCTGTAAAATAGGTTTAATAATTTAAATGACTACAGCAATGCTTTTTTTTAAATTATTTGCTGTTGACTGGTTAACAATCAATTCCTTAGTATGGGTGAGATTCAGTGGCGGATTAACACTTCTTAGACGGGCCACGACCAAAGTCGTTTTTAGCGTATTGTACGTAGAATGCGGGGTTAAAAAGTACCTGAGCGTCTGATATGATTTTGTATGATTTGACGTTTAATACAAAATGGCCGCAGCGTTAGTGTTGCTAGTACGAAAACTTATTATTATATTATGAATCTCGGATGTGCGTAACATATTTAAATACCAAAACAGAGTCACTCGTGAATTACTATTATTTATTATTGTACATACCTAATCAATGTAATTGTCTCGTATTGCCCTTAGAAAGACTGCGAAAACACTGCCTGGAGTGCGAAACGAATTCCTAAATACAAATTCGTCCAAATATGACGTGAATAACGCCCTACTGGTGCCGAATTGGCGTTTAAGCTTTCGTTTGGCTCTCATCCACATATTTTCCACGTTTTGCGTATGCAATCCACTATCATTTGGATCCACAAAGTTGTCTTGATGGATCACAATAGAATGAGTATAAATTCCACCTGCAATACGTGGAATATTTCCGTACGCTGCCCAACCGTCTGAAATAATATGTGTACCAGGCAGTATATAACGAATTATTTCTTCTTCGAGTGTATTGATGGTCTGCCAGCCATCTTAGAAATTCTGTAGTAAAATGTAAAAAAGGTCCGCCTGCCATGAGGAAATTGTATATACTAAAAAACATGTTACGAACATACGAGGTTCATAATATAATAATAAGTTTTCGTGCTAGCAACACTGACGCGATTGCAGTTTTGTATTAAACGTCAAATAATATCAGACGCTCAGGTACTTTTTAACCGAATGCGGATCAAGGCAAAAGTCGTTTTTAGCGTATTGTCGGTAGAATGCGGATCACAGCATAATATGTTTTTTTTATATCGTCGCTTGTTTACGGGACACATAATATCACGGGTTTGTTTGTCGGTGTTAAATAAAATGCCGCAACTAATTAACATTAGTCCTAATTCTTTGCTAGATTATAAGGGTGGAAGTTTGAGCTAAGAAACAAAAAATCAACTGTGTTATAGATTTATTTTGCTATCTCCATCGCTAGTTTAGATGGAGTAGTTTAACGAGTTAAACACTGCTTTTTAGACGTATTTTTATTGTTTTTATAGTTTGATTACGCAATTGTTATTGTATTTATATATAAGCATACACCATGATAAATTTAAATGATACATGCACATATTAGTATATGATTATCAACCAATACACATGTTGCGTAGATTGGTTCATAAGTTTAATTCTTCAAAAAAACTGCGGCAACCACAAGTGACCCTTTTTTGACAAGAAGTAATAAAACTAATAAGTTATTATGCATTGAATGTTCGTATTTATTATTTACAAAAAGGGTGACACATGTGTCTCGAATATTTACGCTGTAATTTTTACGGCATTAGATTTTACACTTCCAGTAGTAAAGTTGTAGGAATGGCGATTATATATTATAATTATTTATATAATTATAAAATATTGATAAATATGCTATTTTGTTATATAGAATGTTTTGAATATTTAATATTTATAACATGCGGAGTGCTATCTACTAAATTGATAACAGGTTTTATATTCAGCTTTGAAACATAGTGAAATTATGATGATATCGAAATGTTCTAATTTTATTTTTAATGATTAGATGTCACATATGATTTGTTTTTAAATTTCAATCGAAAATATCGTTTGGCTTAGAAGTTGTGTTGATTTTAAGAATGTAATATATTTGTGCGCTAATCACTAAAAAACGCCCGCTACGGGCTTGAGTCTATTTTTTGAAGCGCCCGACTAAGAAGTGTTAAGCACTCAGGAGGCCCCGGCGCAATACAATTTAGAGGCCCTGTTTTTCGGATTGCACAACGCATTGCAATTTTTTTCGAGAAAATCCAGTAGCAGGATACCCCACTAGAGATTCCAATAATATATAATATTGATTTTGAAAATCCAAACATACCAATATGTGTATTCAAAATTAGCCGTAATTGATTTTAAAATATACAGAAACCATTCCGCATTGTAATAAAATTGTTAAGATAAATTAAAATAATTATAAATTTCCCATGAGTTGTGTCAATATTGACAGGTCCCAGAAATGATGAGCCTTTCAATGATGCATTATTATTCTAAGAAACCGTAAGCTGTTTATGTAAGTATAGATGACGGTTTTTCATATGTCCGATACTGCAATCGTAATGCACATTACTAAAGATGAATAAGTATTGATAGTTTTATGTGTCTTAATTAAGCCACACAATAGCTAGTTGGCGTCCAACACCACCACCAGTTGTGTACACAAAGCCAACCTTTTTATGGCCGCTTTCTATGGAAAGCTAATTCTAATTTTTTATTCATACTAAATTTATATATTAAAAGTCGATAAAATAATCACTCGCTTTTCACTTTTCACAAATGTGTGCGTACTGATGATGTCCTCGAGACATCTTCTTCTTCTACGTTATGACGTAATGAAAAAAATGAGTCTACCCATTCATGGCCTAAGTAGAGCTCCATGTGACTCTTTTTAACCATTTACTAGTGCTTTAAGGAAAATTCTAATAATAATTAAGAGAGTGACTAGCTCGGCCACTTAAATCTAGTTGATATAAAGTATCCTGTTTATAATCTGTATATTGAGAGCTTGTCGTTTTAGAAGAGTCTACCGACTCCAGTGAGAAATCAAGCTTATGGCGACTTACAATAAATTACCATTGTTTAAAATGCAGTGAAATTAGTTTTGATTGCAATCAAGGCTCGTGTGAGGAAGGACCGCAGCGAACAGTTGGTGGGTCGGACGTGTAGTAAAATAAGTCATACATTGTCATTTTGAGATTAAGCCAAAACAATGTTCAAAAAACCTGATGCACACCCCTTTATCTTAAAAGCATGTTTAGATTTTAAATGCACCTTCGCAATGCTATAACATATGATACATATAAAATACTATAATTTACAACAGACAGTAAGTAAATTCATTAATAATGAAAAATTCAACCAAAGCTTAAAAAGCTAATTAGTTGTTATTTGAACTTTATTTTTGAAAACTAATCGCTAAATTTGAAGCGCTTTATTTAAAAATTCAAAATTGAATTTCGTTTAAATTTTGTTTACTTATGTAAGTTTTGTCTAAGGATCCCAATTATTCGTCATCATCAACTATTTGAATATCGAATAATAAAACTTAAATTATTGGATTATATTCGAGTTTTCTCCAGTAACTCCAGAAATAATTATAATTAAAATAGTTTGTCTAATGAATGAACTTAACTTAGATATTAACAGTAAAGATTTTAATGAGATGATCCCACTCGGAACCCTTAAAAATGAATATCTAATCGACCAACAGGAGCACGAGAAAGAAATACAAAATGAAAGTGAGGAAGAAGAACCAGAAAAAATCATTGAGACTTGAACAATAAAAAATGTGAACGAAGCTTTTATGCATCTCGATACATTTTTTAATATTATGGAAGAATTTGATCCCAATGGGAAACGCATATCTCAAGTGCGTAGGGCGATCCGTAAAAGCACTGCATGTTACAGAACTCTATGAAGAAAAGAAAAAAAAAGAGTAAAATACAACTAACTCTTGACAAGTTTATTCCTCTTGGCCCCAAGCATTTTCGGGTGGTAGGTATATGCGAAAAGCCCCACATTGTTTTGCGCGAAAAAAATACTAATTACTTATAATACAGTCATAATCATTACATACTAATGTATATTTTCACAACAATAAGAAGACCATATTACATTATTTAAGAACATTAAAATATATTTTTTTTAAACCATGTCCGCTCCCAATGTGGAGCATATGGACTCTTAATGGAGTTTATCTCAACAGAAGTGTTTTCTACGAGAACTGTTTGTTACTCAGTTGCTCAACCTCTCTTTTTACGAAGAGAGTAGGGATAGAAGGATAGGGCTAGGACAGGATTAGTGGTAAGCTAATCGCTCTCGATACGCCTCGTTCATAGGATAGGATGGGTGAGAGGGGGGAATTCAAGACATCACATATATCCATGCCTTTGAACAGAAATTCATAAATTGATTGAAAAATCAATTTATAAAACTGTCCGTACCGGGATTTGAACCCGGGCCCTCTGTAGCCGAAGCCAACACCGTTGACCACTCGACCACACAGGTGGCTAAAATATGTTTATATAATTATAAAAAGCAAAGGGAAGAAAAAAATCGTATTTCAAAACATTACTACAGCCCCAAATATCACACCAAAAAATGAAAACTTTGATCTTCTTTTGCCTTGTATCTGTAAACAATAGATATATTTTAATTCCCAAGAAGGTTTTTTACAAAATGTTAAAAAACGGATTTTAGATATTTACCCGAAAATCAGCATTTATGTTTAAGAAAGCATTCTGGATGCAATCTTTTTTTACATTTCTTGCAGATTGTACGTGATCGCCTTCTTTTCTGGTTTGTGTTGCATACGCAGCATTGTTTTTCGTTCCTGCCGGGCAGTTTTATAAAGCCAACAGAAGCTTGACGATTTTCGACTGCCGGATTTCCGGATTTATAGTCCATCCATTCATTTCCAATTAATTCTATTATGCTAATAGTAAATTGAAGACGGGTAATTTTTACTTTATGGGCATTACAGTGGTAGCTTTTGTTTCAGTGCGCATTCAAACAATAGTACAATAAATGGTGCACTTTTTTTAATGGCCTTCAGCGGACCCAAAGACGTGACAAAAGATATTTTGTTTTTCAAATTATATGAATAGATATGAGAATAAATTGTAACGTCGAGCTAAGTCGATTGCTTTTATTTAACCGACAAAGAAATTTTTGTTTTATTATAGTAATAAAATTTGCAATTCTCAAATATTGCAAATGAAAAAAAAACTAGGTACTCTATTATTTCCATATCATGTACAAAGATCCGTATATCCATATATTTCATTCATTCCTTTAGTAAATGTACAAATCTCTGACTTAAAAAGTCGCGCCGACTGATTATCTCTTCTGTTAAAAATGCATGCCAACACGCAAAAATTGAAAACTTTCAATTAATATTTTGAGGATTTAGTTTTTATAGAATTTTTTTAATTGGGTTTATTCGATTGAAACTCTTATAGGTGTTTTTTGTTTTACGATAATACAATGTCATTTGTCTTTTATATAAGACATTGAAGTGCGCGCCGACAAATCGGCGCTGTGGGGCTTTTAGCACAACCTAGGTGCGCTGATAGATCGGCGCTCTGGAGCCAAGAGGGTTAAAAACACATAATTTTTATCAAATACATAGGTAAATTTTGATAAATACAATTTTTGGTGTTTTTTAAAATCCCTCTACTTTCGAACATTCAACATACGCACACATTTTCAGGAACCAATTGTGTGCGAAAGTGGAGGTTCACGCGCATATGATTTAATAGTTGAGATTCGATCGGTGACTGGCTGGATTTGACGCTGTAGACCAGTGATGCACAAACCGCGGGCCGCATGCGGCCCTTTTTGAATTTTGTGGCGGCCCTTAAATCTCTTTCTCAGACATATTTTTTTCACGTAAAATATTTATTTAATAAATGTAAGCAAGCTTTTTCTTCAATGAAGGAGAATAAATCGGTTCATAGAAACAGGCTTACAAATATTATGTCAAATTAAAAAAAAATAGTTAAAAAATTAAAGACCAAGAACGCATTAGCTTATGAATTGCATATAAATGAAACATAAATATTTCGCAATGAAACGATTTTTAATATGCAAGAACTCATAATCCTTTTTTTGCATGGCTTATTTATTTTCGAAATAACACGGCCAAAATAATATAATTGAACCTATTACTCATTTATCTAAATTCACTTAATCTTTTTTACACGATTTTAAAGTTGTTTTACATGGAACGTACATATGTTCTGTATAAAAAAGGATTGAGCGTGCTTTGAATCATTTTTTTCTTTGCGGCCCAAACCCACGATAAATTGTTTTAGGCGGCCCACTAGAAGGTAAAGGTTGTGCATCACTGCTGTAGACGATCAGGTTTCTGCTTGAGTCTGGATCTGGTCGATCAGTTTTCCTCTTTTCTTCTTCACGTTTGCTTCCTATGTTGGCAGTAAAAGGCGACTGCAAATATCTGAAACATTTTGAAGAGCGTCTCAGAGTTAATATATTTGAATGGCCTTCTCCGTCAGACTTGATAATTCCTAAGCCCTGGACATGGGCTGACCAGTTGGGTCATTTCTGATTCAAATAATTGTATTAATGTTAATATATTTAATGTGCTGGACCAGTGGCATAGCAATAAATATGGGACCCTTGCACAAATGTCACGCAAATCTTTTACAGTAGAACTTCGATTATCCTGACTAATTGGAGATGTAGGTAGATCAGATAAAGAAAAATCCGGATAATTGAAAAAAATCTTAATTGACAAGGAAAAACATGTATGTACATTCAGTATAAATATTTTTCATTTGTACATAGTATAACTTCAGTATTTATTTATGTTTTATTAAGAAATTCAAGTATTGATTTTTGGTTAATGCAACTAGCTGTTCTTTTTGAAGCTGCCAAATCGCGAATACTTTCAAGACATATAAGTTATTCTGAGTTACAATCTTCTTGGCTCTCAAAACACTTCATGGCCACATCTAATCACTGAAAAGCCTTAGAATGTGCAAGACCAATATCTCTTCTTTCGCAAATCTCTTCTTCGTCTTCTCTTCTCTTCTATTGTTCATCTGAGATATTTTGTGGTTCATCAAGCAACTTTGTGGATCCAAACGATAGTGAATTACATACTGCACACTGGGGCCACTGGGGCGCCGTCGTCCAGGATATGGTGACGTATGTTCCATATGCCTAAAACGGCCCATACATTAAGGAACTTTGTTCCCGGAACTATCTATGTAATTTCTCAGAAACTATATTCCAGGCATGTTCTTGAAAACACGAGGGGTCACAGAAACGTCACCCGTTGAGGGTACAGTGCTGCGTCCGAACGAACGTTATTTAATTTTATTGGATACAAACAATGCGAGTAAATTGAATTACTAATGTTTATAACGTCGATGCATATCAAATATGGTCTATGTGACGAAAGTGCATTCTGAGATAATCGATAAAACTGTTCAAAAAAAAACGAAAGGGAAAATAACACTTCTTTTAATGGAGAAATAAGTGAAAAAATATTTAATCAATATAAGTTTACATTTATTACAAAAAAATACTATTTTAAAATATTTCAAATTTGATAACTAAGCACTAATGTCTTGTAAACATAGTGTCTTGGTTAACAGAAATAGTGTATGAGATTATATATCAATAAATTGATGAAAACTTTATGAACATACTATAACCATGGAATTGTGTAGTTATATGACATTTTTATAATAAAATAATATATTCATATTTTGTATTGGCAAACATGTTTTTTCCGTCTTCCTGTGAGGTATTTACACTTATCATTAAATCATCACAACACCCAGAATTGTAGCATTCTTATTTACAAAAAAAAAACGTGTAAAACATGTTGGCTTTTTGCAACGGGGATCAAACCCGTATCCTCCAGACAAATGAGTAGGTAGACCATAAGTGTATAAAGGCCGCCCTTTATGTCTTACTTCTTTCTTTTATAATATTGGTAGCATGCATACTAATCATTTCTATTAAAAACACAAAATCATTTTAATGTTGTTTTAATTTCCAAGCGTACAAATTAAGCAAGTAATAATAACTATAAATGAGAGCAACATAACAAAGTGTTTTTTATAAAAAAATGGCATTATTAATTGGAAAACAATTCACAACACAAAAACAAAACAAAAAAGTTTTTGTTTCTACAATTCATAAAAAAATCATAAAAATCATAAAAAGGGTGATGATCTTTGTCTATCACAAGCTTTAATTCTTGTAAATGTCTGAATTTGGTGTAAGACAGGGCAAGGGGTCTGTTATATTGAGGCAATGGGGGGACATAGCCAGTCTTGCGGCGTTGAGGCAACTCTAGCCAATCCCTCGACTGATCTAATTTTGTATAAAATATCCTCTGACAGTATGTATTTCAGAGCCCTTAAATCTGTGACAACAGGATCCCTTACTTTTTTCCTGGTCTCAGAGACGTTAAATTTGTTTTCAATGTTTCATAATTTAAAAAGAAATCAGAGTGAACATTTTTAATATTGTACGGCTTTTCGTGTCGAGTTATTTGCATGTGTGATACATAATCACTTGGAGAATATATCGGGGGCTTGAAGTAATGCTCCAGCACCGAATTTACATTATCAACTTCCATCATAGTGTGGCCCTTCTCCAAAAATATCTGCTCTAGGTGACTGATTTCATTTTTGAGTAGTCACTTAAAGCACTTCAACTTCCAAAAACTGTGGAATATGTGCAGGCAATTCTCTTCTATTATTTTATGACAACATACAGAATTTTCATATGCCACCTTGGGCAATTTGTGTAAACATCTTATTCCCATAGACTTTGCTTGCTTTGATTGGCTTTGTTGATATTTTCCGCAATGCTTTTTATAACCAACATACTCTAGCCCCGATACTCTACGTTTCTGATTATTTTTAATTTTCTGAACAACTGAAATGTCAGAATCCACTCGTTAAGAAGTATCCATATCACTTTGTGGTATCCACTCTTCTGATGATTCACACAGCAATCTGTTTTCAGGGATATCTTCGTATGGCACGGGGTAAATGTCTTGTGACAGCGTTAGTTGAAATTCTTGAGTCACAGGATATAACATCCAGGTCGTAATACATTTTGGTGATTGATGGTTCAACAACTTAAACATCCATAACTTCTGATACAGAACTTAGTATCTCACATAAACGTACAATCTCTAGAGTGCGGTGTTGGTACAATCTAAAACAAAATCGGTATTTTAAATATATGAATTCATTCTAACTTTCTTGCTAATTTCGATGCAGTAATACAAATAAGAACTCACTCAAAATCGCTTGCAGTTGATCAGCAAACGACAGCGATAATGTATTTATATATTTCCCTCGTTAGTCAGAGAAATGTGCTTTCCAGGAAAGCACATTAAAAATGAAATATAAATTACACAGTACACAATACTATGACAGTAAGAAAGTAAATTATTGTGAAAACCTATAGTTAGATACAGTGGCGGCCGGTCAATGTGGCATTGGATCAATGCACTCCTTGTATATGCAGGGGCGGCTATATTTCATAAAATAATATTCAAACATACTCAATACCATTTACTCATTTTAAATTCTTCATGTATTTTTTGTCTATATATATGTCCCAGTGCTGACAGCTTATAAATGTTATTAGCTGTCAGTACTGGGATTCGAACCAGTGACCTCCGCAACCAAACTCGAACATTGACCACTTACCACGCAGCCGGCTCTTTTTACAATATTATCGTTATTTGTTTACATGGTAACAATTCGTTTTTCTTTCCAAGCAAGAAGCATTTAATTATTTTTTAGACATGAAGTAGTTTCTCCCGTCTTCAATTAAGGCTTTTTTCTCAAAGTGAAATTTAGCTCCCGGAGTTGGATTAGATAAATTAATAAATAAATTGACAAAAAATCATGATGTAATCATGAATCAGGTCAGAACGTATAAAAATATTTATCGTTAAAGAAGCAAAATGTGAGAAAAGCGAATTAATATACCCATAGTCTGACTTTGCTCAAATATGTATTATTATTATTAAAATATATATGATGTCAAGTAAAAAATAAATCATCATTATAACTGTGATTTTGGAAGCTTTCTAAAGTATCATAACAGAAATTTAAAAATGACCAACATTTTTATTTACTATGTCACCATATAGTGCACTTATGTTAACTAAACGCATCGTTATCACTATATTCTGTCAACATTTGTTCAAGTGATTCATGGTAATCAAAAATATATTTCGTTGACATTGTTTTTTCCTTCACTTTATAAAATTATGGTCACAACACTTCATACAACTCTAACACCCACAAGATGTGGATACAGCCTTTCCAGATAAAACAACTAACTTATTTATACAAAGCAGGTAAAGAATTCAAATATTCTTAAAGGCAGCTCTCTACTGTAATTTTCATATTTAAACAAATTATTGCATTTTTGAATCGCTTAAGTGCACTATTGTAAAATTAAGCCCCGGAAATATTTCGGGAAATACTAAAAATAAAGCTTCAAAGAGACCGACCACAAACGACAGTATCCTGGCGATGCGACCGGGCTATCAGTTGTCCAGATGGCAGTATGCTGGCTAAGGGAGCGCAAGACGTTAAGGACATCATAGCCAGAAAATAGTATCAATGCTTTGTCAAATATAATGGGTTTCTCCTATTGCTGTAGTTTTATTTTAGTAATAATAATTTAAAAAGTAATAACTTTCCGCTTATTTATAAACCAAATGGTCACAAACAGTAAAACAATGACATAAAGTGTGTTTTCTACACTTATTCATTCCAAAAACTTTCAAGCAAACAAGGCCGGAAGAACTTGACAGCGGTGGGTGAAATAATTGATGTAAAATATAAACCATGTGACCATTGACCTGAACTAGCTACGTATTAAATATGGCGCATGTGCAGTAAGATCACATGGTTCATATTTAAATGCAAAATTTTTAATGTTGGCACATAGTTTGTTTTCTATCTCCTTTGATATTTTTAATTATTACACGGTTCATAATTCAGAAGACGGAGAAAAAAAAGTAAAAGAACTGTATATTTAGCTCATTTTCGTAAAATTGTCACATAGACCATATTTGATGTGCATCGACGATAAGCTGCAATTATTTTATCATCCACTATGACAGCTTATTCTTATACCATATATAATTCCAATATAACTTATAATGGTCTATGGTTTATTCAGGGGCCTGAATCTAGTATATTGTTTCTGGGTTTTTTTTGACATCTGTCACATAGAGAGACATTTCAAAGTCGAAGAAAGATGTCTAAAATGACGTCCGATGAGTTGATGTCGACGAGTGCTACCTATGTATATATTCTCGCAAATAGTATTAGGTTTTTATGATTATTATTAGATGTATTCCACAATACGTCATATGTTTGTTATGAAGTCATGACAAAATATACTTTGACAGCTTTTCTACCTTCCTTGTTTGTGCTCGGTTTTAGATGGCGAACATGGGAACCTATATCTGGTCAGGTGTGATGTTCCACGATACGGCGTGAACACGTGAATTTTTTGTTCCAAGACATGTTCTGGAATCATTTGTTCCTTAATGTATGGCCGGCATTATGTGGATACGGAACTGATGTCACAAAAGCGTGGGCGTCTTCGTGCGTGCCAATGTAAAGTGCCCTAATATGTGGATGCGATCGAAACGAAAGCTGAAACGCCAATAATTGTGGTGTTATAATCAGAGACAATACTAGTTATAATGCAAAACGTACTATTTCCAAAATACTGTCCCTATTAGTTTTAATATAAAATGTCTAAAACACTGTCGTTTTCTAATTGGAAATTATATTTTTATGCAAATTTTATTTAGTTGGTGTTATTCGTTATAGTAAATTGACTCTATTGAAAAGTTTGATTTTTGAAAATAGTACGTTTTGCATTTATCACGAGCACGAATTTATCAGTCAAGAAGTGTTTCATATTAATTGTGTTCTATCTAATTATACCTGTACAAAATAAGTGTGAAATATATCATAACAAAAAACTAACACTTATTTCATTCTGTATAATCAATCCCCTTCGATGTTCTTTTTTTAGTTGATGAATAAGCTTTGATTTTGTTTTTTATTTAATAACAAAAAAGTCCTTTGGAAGAATTGAGCCTCTGAGCGTAAATCTACAGACACGTCAGCACGAGTGTTCCCTCTAAGGGAAGAGGTTAGCTGTCAGAAATTTCAAAGGCTGCGCGAACCGATTAAATATTCATTGAACAATTGTCTTGTAGTGCGCGCCATCCCGGAATGAGTGTGCGGGGGCTTCTCAACTACTGCCCTGCCGCGCACGCGTGCAGCTTAGAGGAATCATTGGTCAGGATTGCTTAAAAGCCTCAGAGGTGATCTCTCTGTAAAACACAATCTCATCGTACTGATAAATCATTGGTTAGGAATTTAGGACAGATATCACAATTATTAATAACATTTTGAAATGACAGTTGTGCACAGGGCACAAGGAATTCTTTCGCCTGTGTGTGAAGCGCCTTTGGCGGACAAATGTCATGCATTTAATTCTGGAGCGATCAACCAATCTGCGCCCCACTGATCATTCTGAGAGCCGGTGCCTGTGTGCGTCGCACACGCTTAGGGGCGGCCCTGGTTGTACATGTCAAACACTACATTTTCTTTTATGATAAGAACAAACTATTGCATGAACTGGTAAAAGCTATATCAATATGTCAACTGTGAAAACAATACAAACTCTATAATTTGGATGTTTATGAACACCTGTATTATAGGTTTTATAATTTCAATGACTACTGCAATGCAATTTTTAAATTACATGCTGTTGAGTGATTAAAAATCAATCCCTTAGTATGGGTGAGATTACTCGGTGAGTTATTTAACCTATTTTCATTTAAAAATGAGAGTCATTGATTTAACAATCCATGTCATAACGGGTTGGCGCAATTGATGTAGTAAAAAAACAGTTGTTTCGGTAGATTCGTCGATGCTATCCTATTTATTTATTGTGTATAGCCATATTTATAATTTTTTTCACAGGACCGACCTCCTGTTTGCACGACAAGATTCAACAGTAATATCTGCCGAAATGTAAATACGTTGTTTTCTCACATTTATGTGATTTTTGAAACAAAAATTCCAATATCGTAAAACATGTAGCAATTGAACTCGTAGTGCTGATCAATAAAAGGATATTTTTTTTCTTATACTATAATTAAGAAGGATATCTTCATATACTCACAAATTTTGAACAATTATTTCCTCCTAGGGTAAAAATTATGATGATTTAAAGAAAACCGAGAAGAAAAAAAAGTTAGGTATTGAAAAGTCTGTTGACAATTTTTTATTAAAAAAAAATATTCTCTGAAACGCTCGCCTCTAGTCGTAATATAAAAAGTTCAACAGTGTATGATGGCATTACACATACCTACTCTATTTCTCATTTCAAATTGATTTTTGTGTAACAAAACTATATTTATTGCGATAAAATGTTACTGTTGTAAAATAATTTATATTCTTTTATTTTGATAGACATCTGTTAGCCATATTACCAAGCTTATGACGTCAAATATGCAAATGAAAGTAAATATTTTACTTTTCGTTTTCACCGTGTTTTCTCGTTATGAAGTTATAAACAGTTTTCATTAATAGATGGCAGTGTACGCAGTGAAAAATTCAGATGAAAGAAAAACAAAAAAGGAAAAATTGAAGTGAAATAATAAAATTTGTTATGAATAATAAATCAGCCGTATGTACTTATATTTTTAAACACAATGAAGTATTGTGAAGAGTGTAAGCTTGTTATTAAAACGGGTACACGCACACAGAAATTGAAATATTAATGGAGAACACACCGATTACAATTACATGGCATAAAAATAAGTATGTAATACATACATTTAAAATTGTTAACGCTTAATTATTTTTAACATTACTTTCTTAGATTTGAATTAAAATTCTTTTCAAATACAAATACGCTTGAAATTTTATTAAAGAAGTTTGTCATTACAATGTTTTTTTTCAATAAGGATTTTTAAAACATTTGTTTACTATTTACAGTAAAGAAATTAATGTTTAAATAATTAACTAGTTTTATCTATCGATAATCCGAGCTAATGCTGGAGAGGGGCTACCACAGATAATACGAATTATTTATTTTTATTTTTTTTGAAAATTCTAATTTACGTTTCTTAAGCAGGCCATTAATTTTGCCATGCTTCTTAATACATAATTGATTTAGGTTTGCTTTAAAGCAGTGATGCACAACCTTTACCTTCTAGCTGGCCGCATAAAACAAATTATCGTGGGTTCGGGCCGCAAAGAAAAAAAAATAAAGTACGCTAAATCCATTTTTATCCAGAACATATGTACGTTCCATGTAAAACAGCCTTAAAACCGTGTAAAAAATATTGTGAATTTAGATAAATGAGTAATAGGTTCCATTATATTATTTTGACCGTGTTATTTCGAAAACGTGAACATAAATAAGCCATGAAAAAAAGGATTATGAGTACTTGCTTAATTAAAATCGTTTCAATGTGAAATATTTATGTTTCATTTATATGTAATTCATAAGTTAATGCATTCTTCGTCTTTGTTAATTTTTAACTATTTTTTTTAATTTGACATAATATTTGTAAGCCTGTTTTTATGAAACGATTTATTCTCCTTAATTAAAGAAAAAGCTTGCTTACATTTATTAAATAAATGTTTTAAGTGAGAAAAGTATGTCTGAGAAAAATATTAAAGGGACGCCACAAAATTCAAAAATTCAGAAAACCCGGATCACGTGAATTGTATTTTGTGTGAATTTTTGGCAAATTTCGCATAACCTTTTTTGTTATCTGATAAAAAATATTCTCCCTCTAGCTAGTTTTACTGTTTTTTTTTACTGATATTGATTTAATTTATATATTCAGTATTGTCATTTTTTCTTTCTAAGTCATAATCTTCTAAGTCATAATCTTTGTTACAAAAGGTTGAAAGACAGTACGGTGAGGTCAGGTGAGGTAGTTTCGTTATTGAAATAACACATTGGTTTGAATTAGAGATGTCTGTTTTTAATATTATTTCAATTGTATGAGAAGGAGCATTATCTAACAACAATGCTTTGCATGGCAACTCATTACTTAAAAAAATCTCTTGTTGCTACAATCCATTTAGGTTTGAACACAGTTAATGATCATTTTCAGTGGCGGCATATAGGCAGTGGTGTAGTGGTAAATAAATAATGACCAGGTCGGTCATTGATTTCTTTCCTATTTAAAAAAAAAAATATCCGTCCTAACATAAATATTTACAAATCATCATTCTAAATCAGTTTATAATATATATAAAACAAATTTTGAGTACTAAAAATAATGTATATAAACTGCTTTTCAATAAGAAATATATACGCAGGAACTAAAAGAAATAATCGCAAACTTGCTTCAAACTTGGCCGTGCCATATATGAACCTAAAGTTGTATTTTTGATTTCAGTAATAAAAAAGTGTTTTAGAAACTTGCGTCTAGCACTTGAGAGATTGCGAACTCTTCTTTTATTGTTTCGGGATACAATCGACATAAACGCAAGGCGTAGAAAATAATACATATTGAATGTGTTTTACAAAAAAGCGTTTTTTTGCGATTGAGAAAAAATGAGCTATTTCGATAATATAACAATATCGTTGATGAGTATTTCCACCTAAAGATAAACTTAAATACAAATTGATTAAACTATTTTACTATGTTAGAAAGAACAGTGACTTCTCTTGACTAAAAATCTAATTGAAAAATACGACACAAAAGAAGGTTGCATCGATTTACACAAACTCGTATTTACGACAACTTATAGTAAACGTTTTGTTTTATTTCCTATGTCCGCAGAACCAGAATATGTAGACCAAAAAATATATAATACATTCTTGGTGTTAAAATGCCACGTAGATAAAAAAAAATAACTTGGACAATTAACATGTATACAATATGACATTTAAAGTTCTTTCTGAAAAACACATTGCATTTTAACTACGGGTTTTCTTCCATAATACTAGAGGATATTTTTCTTGCGTTTTTAAAACAGATTTTTCTGTAATATGTACTATAAATATTGGAAAAGGTTATAAAATTGTGATGTTTAAATTGTTTTTAAAGTATAATATTGTCGATACTAGGGCATCCAATCCCGGACCCATTTCCACAAATTTCCCGGGGTTTCGGGATTGGCAATTTGTCCAATCTTGGATTGAACATTTACCATAAAATCGTGTATAAATTCGGGATAGAGAAATTTTTGCTCGATGATTTTGAAATCATGGGATTTTTTAAAAAATATAGTTCATTTTAAAAAAAACCCAGAAATTTGCTGATTTGCCAAAATGAAGCCTTTCTTAAGTTTTCTTAGCCCTCGCACAACTTGCTCAAATTTTCTCGAAATCCTGGGATTAGTCGATACGAATAGGGTTCAAAAGAGTTTTCAAAACCCACGCCTGTACATCAAATAAAAGTGTGCTATTAGAAATAGAAAAATAAGTTAATTTAGTGTCAATAAGAAGGCCTTTCTAAATAATATTTTTAAAATACTGACATTTTCATTAATTATTATAAACGATGGAATTTGTCGACTGATGTAAGGATAACATACAATATTAGGGTGATGTACTACGAAAGTTTGGTAAGATGTATGTTTTTATATAATGTATATTGTATGCACAGATGTGTCTCGTGTTTACTCTGCCTGAAAATATATGCAAATGATATTTTGATATAGCCCCGACGCCATAAACATCATACGGCAATGTTAACAATATCATTGGTCTTTGTATAACAGATTACAATATATTAAGGTGCTCTTAGACGTATTCGAGATGATGTAATAAGAAACAATATAATAGCACCGTGTTTTACCATCAAAATAGTCGACGAGATGAAAATTGTTTCACTAAGATTTAACTATTTGATTAATTAAAATGATTAGGTGCTTCTCAATAAAGATAACTTAAATATTTTAATGAGTGAATCTTCTCTTCTTCATCATCCATGTGCCAACTTGTTGATGCCTCCATGAAACCCTGCCGTTTGATTTTATCTTAGAAAATGGCAGCATCTCTTATTTTTAACGATCGCAATATCATATTGGTGGTGTTTAGAAGATTTATAAAACGATAAAGCTTAGAAAGTTTGAGAACACGAAGAAGACATGAAACATTCAGATTTTGTCAGCACATAGCAAACTAAAATTGTATTATCTGCGATATATAAACAAATCTTTACAGTTAAAATGTTGTACATTAGTTTTGTCACTAACCCTTTCGGCATCTTCAGGCGTGCATGAATAAACTTGAACTAACGCTTGGTAAATAAGTGTATCATTAAAAATAAGTATTTTGCAAAATAGGCATAAACGTTTTAATCAACTAAGTAGTAACTTTGTACCTGTAGTCGAAGTGACTTTTTGAAATGATGGACCTAGTAAAAAAGGTTTTCGATTCGAAAATCTATCAATTCGACCCTTTTTTCGCCAATAATCAATCCAGGGTTTCCGATAGCTCAGATCCAGAATGTATTGTCAAACCCGAAATCCCGGGGTCAAGAAAAGATTACGGGATTGGATGCTCTACATGCAACAAAGTTTTGAGAAATTTTACTTCGGCACATCTCTAGCAAGAGTTTGAAAAGAAAATTGTGAAACCGTAGCGGGTTTTGTTTCTTCTTAGTATTTTTTATTTCATTCTTCCCGAGTGTCAAAAAACTAATTAGAGGAAAACTAAAAAAGGGGGTCACGGGCTCAAAATTTTTGAGATACTATGTTCTAGCGCAGTGTCTGCAAAACTGTGTGCCGCAGGATGTCTCAGAGTGTGCCGCGAAGGTAGAAGCCTCCAAACTGAAAATTTTATATAATGCCTTTTCATTTCAACTATCTTAAATTGTAAATACATTAAATAAATATTTGTCTTGTTCGTTCCTAGTGGTTGACGTGACATAGGGATACAGCGCAAGTGGAAATGAAATAATAATAATCTAATTTAGGGCCGCGTTTTGACAGAATTCTTCCTAAAAATAAATTGCATCCTTCTTACTGAAAAATAAAAATATGTTGATAAAATATCAAAAAAAAAAATCTTCATTATGATTTCTTTTATCCGTATATATTTACATATATTAATAGCGGATAATGTTTCTTCGTATTTTATTTCTGTCCGCCGCGGCCGCCATTTTGTTTTTTTTCTTCTTCCTTCTCCGAAAGATATTTTATTTTCATAGTTCACTGACATCATATGGAAAGATAGTTTAATAAGATAGATTTCATTAATCAATGACATTTTTATTTGGTGTGTAGAGGAACAGATCGCACTCACCAGTGTGCCGTGAAGTAAAAAATGTTTGGGAGACACTGGTCTAGCGCATAAATATGAGTTTTGGCGTACATAAGAATCTCTTCGTATTTAAGTATACTGTAGATTGTAATAAACAACAGTGGTAAAGCATACCTATCAGTTATTTTCTTAATTGTTCAAATATCAGTTTCCTTGTGTGGAAGTTGCGGCGCAATTTCCCTAGAGATAAAGCGTTCCGGCAAAGGCGCTCGCTTGATATGGCAAGACTGGCGTATCAATAATATGCATTATTAATTCCTCTCCGCTGTTATTGTTCCTCTGCTATTCGTTGTTCCCACCATTTGGGGTCGAGCTCGATTCAGCGAAACGAGAATTTATTAGTTTTGGTTAACTCGTGGGTTTATGCACGTATCGATGAGTTTTAACGAATTCTTTGATAAAATAAATACGACGAGTTCTAAATAATTAAGAACCCAAGTCTCGAGTTTATTTCACAGATATATGGGTATGAAGAGTTTCAGGGAGAAAAAAGCGCAAGTCATACCCTAATGTGTATATTATAGATTCTATAATATAGAATATATATTACAGTACTAATATACGCTAAATCAATGTTTACATTATCAATTTTAGTCAATTCCAGTAAACACGAAGGAACAAATGGCTTTAAATAGCCTATGTGTAGATTCATTACATAGACGTCCAGTCACGTGTGCACTCAGTGTTGCCAGCCATTTTCGTACCGTAATGAGACATTTTGTATCTATGTCCGCTCCCAGTGTGAAGCATATGATCTCCTAATGGAGCTCTTGCAACAAAATTGTTTCTACGAAAATTATTTTTTACTCAGTCGCTCATCCTTTCTTTTTCTGAGAGAGAAGTAAGGATAGAAAGATAAAGCTAGGACAGGACTAGCGGTTAGTTAAAATCTCTCGCTAAGTTCAGTTATTAAAGGATCGAAAAGGTGGGAGAGAAGTTTAGACATCACAAACACCCATGCCTTTCGAAATTAACCACTGTGCCACAGAACCCGACATATTACATAACCTCAAAATATTCAACGTCTTGTCATTCTCGCTTTCTTTCTTTTGAATATATCTAACCTAATCTAAGACGTAATGTCATTTATATTTTGATTAGCGCTTGTCAAACTAAGTTGTTAAAGTAATGTGAATCGTAATGATATATGCTTCAACTGATAGTCAATGTACACATTTATGAGATTTAACACATTAACTGTGGCATATATATACTGTAAATGTCTGAAAAATATTATTGAAAATAAGTGAAAACGTAATGGAAAATCATAAGACAGTATTTTTAATTTTTGGTTATCTACAGCTGTGTTTTCCATAAAATTTCATACCACTGTCCCCTTAATCTGAAAAAAATAATCCGCGGCCCCCCTCTACACAATACATTTTTTGCCGCGGACCCCAAATTGCGAAGCATTGATCTAAAGTACACATATATATATATATATATAAGTATATATATATATATATATATATATATATATATATAAATGAATGTTTGTTTGTTTGTTACCTATACGCTCCTATACTGTTAATCCGATTGTGATAAAAACTTTAGTGAGTGATTGTGCGCATACCCGAATAGGTTTCTGAATAAAAAAAGGTGAGTATTTCATATAGTTTAACGATGGTTTTTATGTTTTTGGTGTGGATAGTTTTGCTGAGATATCAAAAACAACTAACGTCCAAAATAAGCAAGTTGTTTATGATTCCTTAGTTACGTTTGATACGCGCCATGGCTACGTCAAACAATCAAGTGAATTTTTAATAGTCGTCACAAAGCATTTTTTTCGCTGTCAAAAATTATGCCACCCAAACGACTAGCTATTAGTCGATCTACACTTCAAGTACAAAAGAAAACGGCACCACGAGCTTCAGAAACAGACGAGCAATGGGAAGTAAGTTTGGAAACCGTTCGAGCTCGCTCTGCTCAAGTCCGATCGTCTGATACAATTGGGAGTAGTTGCTACGAATCGATCTGTAAATCATCTTTTTGATCGTGATTTGCAACGAGAAACACATTTTGAAGTCGAAAAATTGGGTACATTCGTTCAAACAAATCTTCCGAAATTGGTTCCAGAACAACGCATTGCGTATGATAAAATTATGTATGAAATCAATCACAAGCCAAGTCGTTGGATCACGAAACAATATTGCATTGCAATCGCTTCATCTGCAATTTTCTAACTCCTTTGGATCGTGGTCAAACAGCGCATTCAGCAAAGAAATTGCCTTTGACCACCAACATGCAATATCAAAAAAAAGTCAAGAATGGGTAAAGTACTTTAATAATATCAACTTATTAAATGGGACGGATTTACTATGACGCACAAAAAGGCATTAGAAAATCTTCACTATATGTACACTAAAAGATTTGAGAGGAAATGAACAGCTCTTTAGTGGAGCACTTATTTTATTGTCTGGTGATTTTCGACAAACTCTACCAGTTATACCACGTTCAACAGCTGCTAATGAATCAAGTGCATGTCTCAAATCATCAGTTTTATGGCGACATGTGCAGAAATTGACTTTGAACGCCAATATGCGTGTAGAATTACAATATGACATATCCGCTGAACGTTTCGCAAAACAATTGTTGGATATAGGGAATGGAAAAATGGAAATCGATGAATCCACACAATTTATCACATTGCCAACAAGCTTTTGTAAAATTACAGGAACCATAAGCGAATTGATTCACAAACTTTTCCCAAATATTGCACAGCATTACAAAAATCATCAGTGGCTCAGTGAACGTGTTATATTAGCAGTCAAAAACAACGATGTTAATGCCATCAACTTCAGAATTCAAAACGAAATACCAGGCGAAAAGACAACGTATAAGTACATCGATATTATAAATGAATCAAGACGAAGTTGCCAATTATCCAACTGAATTCTTAAACCGGCTTTCTTGATTTGTAAAGCATGCCACCGCACGTTTTAACACTGAAAATTGGCGTATCTATCATTCTTCTCCGAAATATAAATCCACCAGTGGCGGTTCCTGACCTGAAATCTTGGGTGGGCTAGAGAAAAGCATAGCATTGTATACTATTTACGAAATTTTGCATGCTTCCACTTCATCTTATACATTAATCTACAAGCAAATTAACAAATACTACGACACTACTGCAAAGCATAAATTACTATATAATACAATCAATGCTAATGTAAGTAAGAAATAATAATACGTGACCTTAAATTTGTCTCTTTCAAAGTGAAATAACAAGTAAAAAAAGCAATACAGAACTGTCACTGAGATTCGATACCTGTCACTTTCATAGAATACAAAGATATTGGTATGTTTGTATGGGCCATGGACTAATTTCAATTTAGCCCCCGATAAATGACAAGCCAGTAAATTTGAAATACAGTCCTGTGTGTTTGATGACGTTTCCGTACATACAAATACAAACAAAATCAAATCGTGCTAGATTGCGTTCCAGTGTAAAGAAATATTGTCTATGGTTTTGGGCTAGAAAGCCGTAGCCCCTGACCAATAGCATGTACAAAGGTGTTGCCAGACTGACGTCACGTTGAATGTTCTCTATGAATTATTTATAGGGTTATTGTTTTTTTTATGCCGGCTCAGCTTAAAATTGTAATAAAAAACAATCGAGAATATTATTGTAGGTAGACATGCCATTGTCTTATATTGATAGAGGAAAATTTAAACAAAGATATTATATTCATTTGGGGAAGGTTAGTGACGCTTATAAATGTATTTATTTTGTTCAGCGGCCGAATTGCTGTTCATTTTTATTCAGCCATCTAAAGTTTTGGGTGAAAAATGCAGGTCGGGCTTAGCCCACCTAGCCCAGTACCTAGAACCGCCACTGAAATCCACAACGACTTTGCAACGGTACCAGGCTTTCAGTGAAAAAGATAATGAATAATATCATCTAAGCTACAATTTTAAATGAAAGATTTAAAGGAGACGATGTACTATTGTCATGCATCCCAATAATTCCGACAGATATGCCATTCGAATTTAAATTTTTGCAGTTTCCGGTGCGACTACCATTTGCAATGACCATCAAAAAAGCACTGGAAAAATCGCCACAAGCGTGTGGACTAAATTTTGAAAATAGTCTATGCTTCTCACAAGGACAGCTGTATGTGGCCTGCTCGCGAGTTGGAAAACCTTGTGATTTATTTGCATATGCACCACACGAAAAAACAAAACATATTGTGTTTCCAAAAGCGATTCAATAAACATAATAAAAACACAAACACTTTCTTTCTTTTAGTAGCATTGCAACGCATGCCAGGTACTCTCTAGTGACATATAAAATGAAGTTATTTTATGTGTCATGTGTGTTAAGTTGTATTTTTGAATTTTATGAAGACTATTTGAATTTTCACAGAAGAATTATCGATGAATACAAAGTATACACGCTGCTTACACAATTTTACTGATTTTATTCATCAATTATTCTAACAAGGCAATATATACAAATAATAACTTTAATAAAAAAATAAACAAGAATATTAATATTATATTTTTCTAAATGTTTTGAAAACGACGGAAAAACTATGAAAACGTATTATTTTTATCAACAAATATATAGCATCGTCACTGTATACATTTAGCCTGACGTGTAATCAAGTTGTAAAAAGAAACTTTCTTAATATATGCTTTGACGTTTTTAAATTTTACGCGACGTCATATTTTTAATACATTTTACTTAAGGAACCTCTAGAATTTTATGTTTTCAGTTATAAGTATTAGAAGCTATGAAAAATACGCCAGATGCTTACTGTTGCAAACTTTCAACGAAAACAAATATGGATTTTCTTATTATTATACTGACCAGGGATTCTGAAGTCTCGGGGTTTTCAAAGTTCCGGGACTCTAGGCGTAATAAAGTCAAAGTCCCGAGACATCCAGGGACTCGAGACTTTTATTGCCCCTTCAATAAAATTACAATTTTACTAAAATTAAATATTTGCGTGTATGTATTTATGTATTACATACACTCGCCTCCTTTTGAAAGTACGCACTAGTAAAAATCGAGTTTTTTAATACAATGTTTAATAATTATTTTTTTTCGAATTTAATGGATGTGTGCAATGCTTACTGTTAATTTTTACTAAGAAGGGATGATAACGGTACATGTAATGAAAAAAATATCAATGAAGCCACCGTCAGGAGTAAATTTATGACCGCAAATTCCAAAAAAGTCCCGGGACTTAGGACAGCAAAAAACCCGACAGGTTCCGAGACTTTTGTCCCGGGACGTCTCGACACAGAATCCCTTATACTGACATTGTTCACTTGATATAAAATAATTTATACATTCCGTCAAGTATGTATGTTTTTCGACATCAAAGCTCACCACAAAAGTATGTCAACAGACCATTAGGCTCCGTTTTAATGATAATAATAATGATTCTTGTAGCGTATAATCAACAAATTATTTCACTGGCGAGACACAAAGCTTCCCGCTATATTAAAAATAAGCTCCCTTGAGACTTTCCTGTCACTCGGACATGTCATTAACGAAAGCACAAGCTCTAATCATTGCAATGTGACATTTTTTTTTGAATCGTTATACTCCATGGCTTTATAAATTTATTGTATTTTTTACAGGCCAGAATGCCCCGGAGTGAGAAATATAATACGAATGATACAGTACATCTCGTGATAAAATAGAATAAAATACTATATTAATTAAAATTTTAAGCAAAATATAAATTTAAAAAAAATAACGATAAATCAAAATATTTAAGGTTTATTCGGCATTCTTTCGGAAAGTTTATGCGTGTTATTTTTGGGGAAAACATTTCAAAGTTTCAATTTGAAAAATTGCTTGTTTTTTTTTTTACTTTCGTACTCGCAATAGTAGTTTAAATATAGATGTTTGACATATAATGTTTTTTGTGAATAAAAAAAACATAAATAAAACAGTGAGATAGTATTATATAAAGCAATGTCTACTTAAAACACGGTAAAACCATTTTTTGATGCTACAAATCAACAAAGTTTTAGGAATAAATGTCAAGATTGGTTTGCTTAATGTGCGCTGTCGCCAAACGAATTTTAAAATGGTTTATCTTCTTACAAACATTTATGATCGTAAATAATGTCTGATGAGTATCATTGAGGCATTTTGAATAACATGCTAAACATTGATTACAGTAATATTCTATTTTGTAAATATTTTTTTAGCCACTACTAAAGTATAGTTATGTATGGAGTACAGAATTTTAATCAAATATCTAGGTTAATCGATACAAAAAGTAATAAACTGCACTAAAACTAAAGATTATTGGCACACTACACTGCTTTTAATACACTAGTACATATACTAATTTTATTTTGATAATGTATCTAAATCTACTTTCAAAAACCGATATTATCACAATGAAAACTAATTAATTGAATGTTTCCGTCCACGATACCAATATTATCAAACAGATAAAAAATGATTTAACCATTATTCGTTTGAATCCAATTATTTATAATTGGTAATGTTGGGCTATTTTTTATATTTATTTTCAGGAAACAATTTGATTATAAATAAATAATGCTGGAATTATATTTTTAAGTGGGCGTTCGATGTTTTAGTCTAATTAACTTTGTAAGTTGATAGGCGAATTGAATTATTTCGTTAAATTTACTCTTATACCTTAATTAATTAATCTAATTATATGTAAATCAAATCATTATCGATCTTAAGCAATATATTTGATTTTGCAATATAGTAATTGCATAATTATTTACTTTGACTTTGATATGCCAACATTAAAATTAATCAGTGATAATAATTTATTCTTACCGTTAGAAAAATAATACTTTATCATAAGGTCAACGAATCAGGACGGATCAGCCTGATAATTTTTGAGGATAGTTAAATTTTCGGACAATGTCAATATTAAGAAATGTAATTACTGTCAAAATGTACTTGAAGCAGATACGAAAAGGGATGACCACGTACATATAATGTAATTGAATAAAATAACGTATTTGGTGTTACTGACAAGTAATCATTACCAATGAACCAGATATTATGTTTAACCCATTTTTGCCCAGTGTTCCGCTATTAGAACATTTTGCTTAATAAATGATTTTTTTATGTCGCTTGAGATCGACCCGAAGAAATCAGACATTCCATATTTAAAATTGAAGATATCTAAATATACTTTTGAGTTTGATCGTTTGGGTAAGCTTTTGTCCGTTTGACCAGAATGGACGAAGGTAATGTTTTGAGTGTGACTATAGCTATAAAGCATAGCCAGCCAAATTGTAATTGATTATAAAAAAGGTTAAATATTGAAATGCACCGTTGACGAGTGGCTATTTTTCAGGAATTTCGGTTGTGCGAAAATGAGTGAATGGTATAAATGTTATGTTTGAATATTATTTTATGAAATATAACCGCCCCTGCATATACAAGGGCTGCATTGATCGAATGTCACATTGACCGTCCGCCACTGGTACATATTATATGTCATAAGTATTTTTTAGTGTAAACTTATTTTAGTACAACAAAAAAACGTTAAATTTAACGACCCGGGTTTTGCCTTTTAGCATCTTCAGGCGTTCAAGTGCACGGATGAATTGACGCTTAGTAAATGAATGTTTTTATATAAGAAATAAATGTATCACTGAGGTTAAAGCCATTGCTGGCGAAAAGGATTAAGCCATGGGAATGGGTACATATTTGAATGGTGAGTAATTTTAAGAATTATATTTATTTTTGTTTGTAATATATATATGTATTACATCGAATGATGTTTTGATTAAACAATATATATTTTTTAAACTTATTCAACATCAAAAACTTTTGAAATGTGTAAATGAATTTATATATAATAAAAAAATATATTTTTATCATATATATGAAATTGTTACATCTCATACGGGGATGTTGAAATTTAGTACCTTCGGAAAAAAGTAAAAAGTTGTCTATTGCGAAAACACTCTGAGCAACTGACGCACTCTCGTAAGGGCGCGGCCTAGTGATATAATTTGACTGACCTTTCGACCGTATTTATTCCCAGTCGTCCAAGCCCTTCCACCACGGCAGTACCTGAAAACTGGGCATGCACGGAAATTGCTGGTCGCATATGCCAAATTATTTGTGGATGACCAGAGCTGTTGAAAATAGATACGAGCCTGATATCTCTGTTAATTATGCACTACTTCAATATAAAAAAAAACGGTAATGCAACGTATCAACAAGTTTTAAAATTGCAAAAGCATTTTCTATCTAAAATTAGAGTTCAATAATACCAGAGTGTGTATTTTCAGATTTTAATGGATATCTTTATACTCTATTTTGCCAAAGTACTGTTAGATGTTTATATGAATATTGATAAAAATAATAACTGTAAAACATTGTTGTTTCATGATTTATAAGACAGTAAATAATTATTTATTACTTTCAAGGTGTTCACTCTCAATAATTTGGTGGAAATGCATTATATTAACAAAATAAAACACTCATTTGTATTTGATTGTGATAATTGGCGAGTATTATCAACTGATATTATATATTGATTAGTTTTTTAAATCATGTTGACATGTTATTGTTGAAAATTACTTAAACGTATTTAAAATACACCATATTTGTTTTAATATTTCTCATTTTACGGACATATATAATATAGCCAACTTCAATGACGACATTTAAATTAAAATTAAAGCTAAAATTGAATAACTTAAAAATAATGTACAATGGAATGAATGTGAAAAAAGAAGAAACTTTAAAGAAATACAGTCAGTTTTCGACTTACGACCGTTTGCAATTATGATGGAAAGAGAAATCACACACGCTGTCAACAAACGGAGTTTCAAGCATGATGTTACGAGTCGAAAAATTTTACAAATTTCATTCAATAATTCAATCGATTATTTAAAAATAATTTTAAGTCAAAATTTATTGTAATGAATTGTCTTATAAAGCTACGTAGACGTATATTATATTTATAAAAAAATATACTAAAACCAGTATGAAACAATTAAATAAGTTTTCGGTGGTAGTTAGATTTATCAATAAATTTAATTTGTTTATTTAATTAGTTGAAAATGTGCTATTTTTATTATTAATTTCACGTTAAAATGTATACCGTAAATGTGTTTACACTCTAAAGTCTAGAAACAAGGATGGGGAACCTTTTCTTCTCTAAAGGCCGCATTCATTTTTCTGATTCGACATAAGGCCGCAGTAAAAATTGCATAGGGAATCTTTGTCCGGAAACAGGAATTTACGGTCAGAATATGTCAGGAATTTACGAATTTACGTACATTTACAGTATTACAGAATTGGCCAGAAGGCCGCACCAGAGTAGCCAAAAGGCCGCAGGTTCCCCACGCCTCGTCTAGACCAAGCATGCCCAAACATAGGCCCGGGGGCCACATGCGGCCTTATCGAAGGTTTTGTGTGGCCCATTCGGTGCATTCAACTTTCTATACATTTTGCATTTTTATTGATATACTTAATACATATAAATGTATTACTAAATTCGCTCTAATGGTCAGATTATATTTTATTAAAGATTTAAAAACATATGTATTTTTCTATTGTGAGCAGTTTTTTATTATTAATACAAAAATATCGTATCATTATTAAGGTTCAATATATTTATGTGTGGCCCATCAGAGGTATGCATTGTTTTATTTGACCCACCGAGTGATTTAAGTAGGGGGTCCTTGCTGCAGAAACAATTCTTCCTAACATTAAAAAAATAATTCCGCAATCTGAAATGGTTTAAAGTTTTTGCATAGCATCTTTATAGCGTACAATATTGTTCGAGCGCCTGGATATTAAATTTAAAGCGCGATAACTTTTGAATGCAAGTTGAAAAGCCAATGTTATAATGGACTTCTTTGTAAAATCGTTGTTATACTCGGAATGTATGAAACCAATGAACCAACGTAGCAGTGATTCATAAAGGAGGGTGACAAAGTTTCACTACCATAAGAATAATTTTCCTATACTACGGTCACATATACATATTTTCAAAATTAAATGTCAAATAATTTATTCGAATTGCTGTTTTGAACTCACCTTTTCTATTGAACGATTTTCACATCCAGTGCAAATTTTCAACGCCTCGCTTCTTGGCAGAGAAGAGTAAGCAAATAGAAATTGATTCAATTTAAATGGCCTTTCGGAAATTTAAGCCATTGATCACAATCATCCAACAATTCGACCAAGGTTAATGGAATTTGTAGTTTAGAGTTTAAATACTTTTAGCGTATACTTTTTATGATATTATAATAATCAGGTAGTAAGTATGTTTTCAATAAATCTATTGGTAATACGCAGCGGTGGGCTGTAAATATCTTAACAAAGGGCTCGGTAAATGTTATCCATGTCCGCTCCCAATTTCGAGCATATGACTTCCTAATGAAGGTATCTTAATAAAAAATATTTTTCTACGAGAACTGCTTGTTACTTAGTCGCTCAACCTCTCTTTTCCAAAGAGAGTAGTAGGGATAGAATGATAAAGATAAGACAGGACTAGTGATTAAATACCAGTAGCGCCCAGTTGAATTGAAGGATCGGAAGAGTGGGAGGCAATCGTAAGAAATCACAAACACCCATGCCTTCGAACAGAAAATAGATACATCGATCAAAAAAATGCTGTTTCTTACTGGGACTCGAACCCGTGATGTTTAACATGGAAGCCTACAACGCTGAATGAAAAAATGAAGGGACAACTAATTTTCAAATTTAACCATCTACAGAAATTGCAGTTATGTGATGATTTGATCTAAGACGAATGATTTTCTGATCGTGAGCCCCCCCGAGCCCCCTTCAACCCATCCCTGGTAATAAGTCTATATTAAATAATTCTTTATGCCGTAAGCTTAAAAATATTAAGTAAAGTTTTATTTAAATTCATGTCCGCATTGGAACATACTGCCTTCTAATGAAGGTATTTTAACAAAAATTATTTTCAGCAATAACTGCTCGTTACTCAGTTTCTCAATCTCTCTTTTTTTTAAGGGAGTAAGGGTAGACAGAATATGACTAGTTGTCAGCTAATTGCTGACTAAGATCTTTATTTTAGTGTTGAAAGGATGGATGGTACTATTTAAACATCAAAAACACTCATGCCTTCGAAAAAATTGAAAAATGCTGCTTCAACTGAGGCTTGAACCAGTGAGATCCGTCATTGAATCAAAATACGTTGACCACGGCTAGGGCCTGCAATACCGGGATCCCAATCCAATTCTGTGATCCCGAAATCGTGGAATTATGACAGTACTAATACCGAGATTTCGGGATTGACGAAAATTGATTGCATTAGGAAAAGTTGAGCGATGTGTAAAAAAAAAAAATTAAGAAAGTTCGAATTTTTGATATTTTTTGGGAATTCCGTAAATTCCTGCGTTTTTGAATTCTTCGTGAAATTGTTGGAAAAATCTCAGAATTTCAAAATTGCCGAGCAAAAAGTCCCAAATCCCAATTTATACACGATTTTATGTTGAATGTTCAATCCCGAAATTCCGAGATTGCAAGAAGGCTCCGGGATTTGATGCCCTAACCACTGCACTACGGACCAGTTAATAGATAGCTTCTACAGACGAACATAGTTTTTAGTCATTATTATAGATAAAGACGTAAAAAGTATGTAAATTGAATGTTTTTACGTAAGCGCTCCAGGCATTTTATTTTTCATTATACTTGTAGAGCTGATATTATTATTCTTGTAATACAATATATAATATAAATAAAACATTAATGTTTACGTAAAAAATGCCTGAAGAAAATACAAACCATCCATCATAATTGTTATGTTGTGAATGCGTACAACATAACATAATAAAAAAGACAATTCGTTGAACTGTTATAATATATTATGTCAAACTCAGAAATGTAAGAATCTATCTCGGAAATATTCAAATCATGTCGACAAGTGGTATTTTTATTTTGGTATTATAGAATAATTTATCACATAACTATTAAATTAATTCAAAATAAATATGTAGGTCCTATATTTCAATGCTTATGGAAGTGACCGAAAAATTACTGCAATAGTGACATATTTTTGAACTATATCCGCTCCCTAGTCGGATCATATGGCTAACACATGGTTCCTCTAAAATTCTCTACCTCCCGCCAATCTCCTTGCTTCCTCTCATGTCATCCCAGCGTCTACTAGCTCTGCCAAGTACATCCTATGGTTGGTAAAAGAGACAGACAGAATTTAGGCTTTCTTGAGGAATCCATGTCAGGTCCATCGTCGATTCTTCACTTTGGACGTGATAAAATTTGTATTTATATTATATTCTAAGCAATAATATTTAAATTTGAATCGTTCAAACTATGTACATTCTCACAGATTTTGTCACTAACAAGAATGAACAAAGTTTGAACGATTCAAATTTAATATTGAAATTCCACCAAGCACCTTCAGTCGAAATCTTAAATTATATCAATAATATTTTCTTAAAATGAAACAATAAAGCCTTTCCGGCTTGCCATAAAACGATTTAATAGAACCTGTATAGCCGTTTGGTCAAATAAATCTTGAAAGAATGTCGTCGTTGTATTTTCGAAAAGAAAAATGTTTTACAAACTTGCCTTGAGAGAACCCTATCATGTTTCTCGAACCAGAAACAATTGAAAATGGCATTCAATTGTTTATTGTTAGTGTATTCTACAATAACTCGGGTGTTTTTTTTGTTTGTTTTTATTTGACGAATGATAATATAATATAATAATAATAATAGCTTAATATTTATTTTTGTAAAATAAAGTTATGAAGCTGAATATGATATATGAATGAAATTTGTACATTATTTTATAAGACATTTTATTATATTATTTTTCGGTAAGACACAATCAAAATGACTTCTCTTTTCTTATTGGTATTTGATCCGATAACCATGTTGTTAATTTCCAAGAAATGGTCAAAATCAGTGTTTTTTTTTTAAATGGTGCCGGAACTCACTTCTTGCTATTTTATTTAAACCATCTCCGTTCTCAGGGTACAAGAGCACATGGATTTTTAATTAAAGTTTCTCAACATTTTTTCAAGAAAGCAACTTTAAAAAAAAATATATGTCAAACATTAGACCCTTGGTTCTGGTCACAGAGTAGGTCTATAGACCTGCTATTGTTTTGTATCATGATATTAACTTATGAGTGTTACGATAACCGTCACATTGCTTTCAAAAGGAATCATAGATGGCGAATGGCAATGGTTACAAAAAAAAGCACATTAAAAATGCTGGCAAAAGGTACAATAACGCCGTTAGGCCGCGTTACATGTTAAAACCCTGCTTTTAATTATATTAATCTCAACTATCACATATTTTATTTCATGATATACAATGTCAATTTAACAAAAAGTACGTAAAAAGGTCGTCAAAAAAAGCACTTCCCACTCATCTCGACAGTGAGTTTAAGAAATACTAGACTTGAAAACAGTTTCGGTAAATAAAGTTAAAGACATTTTCCAAGATTTGCCTCTAGTTGGAATATTGAAAATGTCAAGTATATAACATTACTATGTTATCTCATATTTTGTGGCGTTTATCTGGTATGGGTGAAAACTAATGAATTTCTTATACCTCTAATATTATACACTATTTCCCGAAAAATTGTATCACATTACATCTGAACTGTTGGGTAATTTCCACTAGAACACGTTTTACTAATACTTTATTTACCTTAAGGTTTCCTTTAATTAAAATCATAAACAACACTAACGGTTTTTTTTATCACTTTCCATTTCCCTTTTTAACGTAAAAACGCAAAATTTAATTAGATTTTTTTCTGGAAAAGTCGAATTATTATAATCGCGGTGACCTTGTATATTTCGTTTTTGTAAAACAGATGATTGGATTTTTTAAGAATCTCGTTTTCTATAAAAGTTTCAGGTCAAAATTAAATCATATATATATTGTTTTTAGTAACCCTCTGTGGTGGAAACTATGTACTAAAAAAGCATACTGTGATAAATACTATTTTTGCCCTGAATTAGGATTCATACAGTAAAATTACTTGTACTAAAACATCGTAGCAAGCTTTTTGTTTTCATTAATTAATAGATTTTGTGTATATCGAGTCCTATGGCGCAGCGCTTAGCGTTGTAATCTTTCATGCCGGATAAAACGGGTTCAGGTCGCTTTACAAACCAATGTCTAAAAAAAAGATGTCTGAAAATTCCATCCCACCATTTCCGATTCTTTATAACTGGGCGTAACGAGAACGATTAGTTAACCACTAGTCCTGTAATAGCATTATCTTTATATTCCTACTATTCTCGCGACTGAGTGACAAACAGTTCTCGTCGAAAAAAGGGAGTGGAGACTAGGTTGTGAGTGAAGATGGATAAAAAAAATACGCAACGTACTCTTAGAAATATAATTACTTCTATTTTTAACCATATCCACTTCTAATTTTGCTCATAAGTTTTTCTACACGACTGGTCCCTACTCAATTGTTCATCTTCTATTTTTCGAAGAGAGTAGTCATAGACGGTTAGGACAGAACTAGTGGTTGGCTAATCGTTCTATTTGCGCTTCGTTTTACAGATCGGATAGCTAGAAAAAAAAATTAAACATAAAAAAACATCTATATTTTTGAGCAGAACTGCAATGAACACTGCGACCTTCGTACTTGACGTAAATAATATAATTCTCTCATATCCAACTAATTTCGCTACTTTTAATAATTACGATAATCAAATTCTAATGGAACATTTCAGCAGCTGTTGACGAAAATATCGACTTTACGACTGCAGGCTTGAATTAGCTACCCTTTTACAATTTCAAGATTTTCGTTAAAAATACCTGGAGTCTATTCATGTCCTTTAAAAAAAATGGAAAAGTTGTAGTGCGATAGTATAATAGTCACTTACTTAGTGAGATTATTTAAAAAAACGACAGGAAGAAAAAATATTTGTTTAATATTTTATGTGATATATCGACACAAAAGAATTACTGTATTAAATAAAAATTTCTGCTTTGCTATCACACTTCACTCTCTCGTTTCGCGTAATAAAAAATCCAAATATCGCCAAAATCCTCTCGGCGAAATGAGCAAAATAAATCTGGTAGTTATAAAAAGATTTCTGATCATAAAATGTTTGAGTGAGTGAATGCCGTGGAATGATATTATTATTTTCTCCGTGGTGTTGTATGATATTTATGTTGATGAATCATATTGTCTGAATATCAATATAAAATATTTACTTTGAGTTATTATATAAAATATATAGTATTTTTAACCTCTATACTTGATTTAATAACTCTTAAAATGATGAGATTTTCATTATCAGAAAAAGCATTCAATGACAAAGCAAGAATTCCCGATCTCCCAAAGGAATATCTGACACTCACTGTGAAAAACGACCCTTTTCTGGCTGGTGAAAAAGGAATAAGGAATGTTTTAAGAGATAGTATAGGAAAAAAGGAATGTAGGATATATCTATAAGCAGCGATAAGGATAGCAATCGATCACTGATATCTAATTTGATTTGTTTTGGCCCATTTAAGACTATTGTCTATTGAAAACGAGACTTTTAAGACAGAGTATTATTTACAAATTATATCACAAATGTACGAATAGCCAAAGCTTTGTTTTACGAAATTTGTAGAAAGCTTTTATTATTTATCTCACAATTATTATCGTAGACGGTTTAATTAAAGCTTAGCTTGAAATTGTTTTTCGCTAAAATAAAATTGGCTTGAAAATTTAAAAAAATGTTTAAATATTATATTATAGATTGTCGGGTCCTATGGAGGAGTGGTTAACCTTGTGGGCTTCCGTGCTGGACTTCACGGGGTCGAGTTCCAGGACGAACAACATTGTTTCGATCCTTTAATAATTGAGTGTAGCGAGAGCGATTAGCTAACCACTAGTCCTGTTTTATCCTTCTATCCCTACCACTCTATTTGGATGAGAGAGCTTGAGCGACTGGCTAGCAAATAGTTTTCATATAATGAATCTGTTGAGAACCTCCATTAGGAAGCCATATGCTCCATCTTTGGAGTGGACATTGATATTAAAAATAGATTGTATTTATTATTGTTTACTTTGTACAAAGTTTGAAAAATTTAATAATGCTACCATTTTACAATAAAATATGCAAAACTAATAAGAAATACATTTAATTTATAAGTCAAATAAGGTGTAGTAAATATTTGATGTATCATTTTTGTGTAATTGAATCAAATTTTCTATGTTAAAAGTAAAGCTTTATTAGACTGTTGCCGTTCATGAATAATAAGCAGGATGTAAGAAAATTGTCTGATGTTTGAATGGAGACTGAAACAAGATATGTTTCATACAAACATGCACAGCTCTAAATGTAATACATTCACATTCACAGGCGATAAAGATTTCATTTTATATGTTTTAAAATCCTGCGATGGTGGTTGATTTTTTTACGGTAGTCCTGGAAGATTCGTTTTGGCTTACGTTCCAACCTTCCCGTGTAATATTCTCAAAGAAAATACGATGTTAATAAAAAAGCTGTAGGAATTCTTCGTACAACGTATTGCGGCTCTTTCATATACATTTGTACAATTTTATACAACCGCCACTTTGCTTCGTGTAGAAACAGCGGCGTTGTTGGAAAACTATCACGAAATAAAGTTATTTTCAAACTTGTGAAAATATATTTTTTTCAATTGTGCTTTTCTAATGACAAACTACGTATTTACAGCAAAAATTGTAGCATATTTAAAAGAATCTATTGGTTAATTTACATGCTTAACGAAACACTAAAAATTAGGTCAAATCATTTTTACATGTCGAGAAAATCAATACTGCATTAAGCCGTGTTGATAAGAATTTTCTTCAAATGCGTCAACTACTTTGCAATAAACATTTTTTTCTTTGAAAAGTATGACTTATAGCTGAATACTCAGTATTTTAGAATCAATCATAAATTATAGTTTCATTAGACGTCAATAAATTGTCGTACAATATGGAGTTCTTCCAATGACTTGTCTGTCTCAATTATAAGAATTCTTTTGATTTGTTCCTCAATGTTTCCTTTATTATTTATATTATGATATATCGAGTTAGGGTGAGAATTTCAACATCAAAAATAAACAAACTGTTCGTCTGTAGAATTGAAAGCCTGAAAATGGTTAAAATATGGTTAAATTATAATAAGTGTATACAATCTGAAAAATTAAAATTTGCAACTTTTGGTGTTCACTGTCAATATTTAATGGAAAAGCACTATATTAAAATAACACAATATTTTTTGTTACTACTTCTACTTTTATTAAGCAAGATCATAACCGGTTTTGCTCATGACGAGCATTATTAACTGAAGCGAAACCGGTCGTGATCTTACTTAATAAAAGTGAATGTAGTACAAAGAGATATTGTGTTTTTTTTATGTTACTTATGTCATTGTATATAATATAATGTGAGATATTGATAATTTTTCAACACGTAAAAACTGCTGAAAAAGATTTATAACGAATTCACAAATTTATATTGTAAGTGCAACTTGTATAAATAGCGTCAGTTGCGATTGATTAAAACTTTACTAAAAATGACGAAAAATTGTGAAGAGTAAAAATGTATTATGAAGGTTGTGCAAAGTGAGCATTTAATGATAAATATGTGACGTTTTAGTTTTCGTTGATTGTTCGTTAAAATATTTGGTGTTAATTTCATGCAGCAATAATATACTTGTATCGTTCGGTTAAATATCATTTAATTATTGAACTATCACGAAAACTTTGAATGCGTGCTGATAAACTATGCAATAAATAAAAACGTCTTCGCATGAAGTTTTTGCATTTATATTTTAGTAGATTCAATATTCTGTGAAAGTTTCGACGTCTCTGAAACGAGAATACTGTAGGCCGAAAAGGTGGTCACGCAAAAGCATGCCGGGTAAAACAATTTCCCTCAAATTATGAACGTACGTCAGGGCATAAAAGAAAAGACCCACGTATGTGTAAAGCCGTATATTTATTTTAGGATTCGACATTGAAGGGTGCGTAAGGCATCGATATATATGCCAATTTTTCAACGGCCGCGATCGTAAAAAAATGAAACCCATTAGCGGAGATATACTACATAATTTTATAATAAAGTGCACGTATTTTTTATAACAGCTTGCGCAAAAAATGTAATACATTATTATTTTTTATACATCATAAAATATTTGAGAAAATGAGATTTTTGTTCACAACTGTGCTTTATGAGACTTGTCTTGTAAACTTTATTCTTAAAAAAAGTATAAATTGATATTATGTTCATAAAAAGCAGTAGAAAGATATATTTTACTAAGGAATTCCGGGACTTCCTGTGACTTTACACTTAACCGCGAGTCATTTTTTAGACTTATTGGTTTGTCTTTAAACGTCTTCGGAAGATGATTATCGAATCGGTTGTACTCGGTCAGAACCAAATGCTTCTTGTTCAATGCATGAATCATACAGTTGCGAGTCATGGCACCTTACAAAAAGAAAGATAAGTCGTTAAATGTGCGTTTTAAACAGATGTCTGTGGCTGATACTAAGGGTATGGCGGTCTGGCTTTGTGAGGAACTCTGAGATAAGAGAGTGGACTAACCAGTTCCATATTATGACCAAAATATAATATAAAAATTGACGATGAACATGACACATGTGTTAAAAATGCCCTAAAAATGTCTGAAATCTGGCTGTTTCTTTTTCCAATTTGATGGATTCCGTTGTCGTGAAAGGCTACTGATGCACATCCATAGGATGTCCTCGATGGACTTAAGAGATGCTAGGATGACCTGAGAGGAAGCAAAGAAACTGGCGGGGGATAAAGAATCTTGATGGAAAGGTATGTTGTTCATATTTTACGAATATGTAGAAAACGGATATGGATAAAAAAATATAATCATCTCAAAAAATATCTTTTTTTCTAACGTCTCTAAAGTCTCGTAATATCTCAGATTCAACTTTGCAAATTAATATAAAAAATGATATTTGATTAAATCTGCCTGTTTTAAATTGTGTGCTCAGGTTTGAGACTCGATTACAGGAGAAGTTACTGTTTATATGGGTTCCTAGTGAACTTTAAATAAAAAACTAAGGTATTTTACTAGGCCCGTTCCTTAACCGACGTGTTCTCAATAGACCATTAAATCAACGTTTTGCAAAATTTACACACATTGTTAATTGGATTGTTTTATTCGTGTTGAATTGATAAATGCTTGCCAGATTTATCTCTGAAAACTAAAATGAAAAGAAGTTTTGTTAACTTTTATATTCTACATAAAATTTTGGAAGAAAATCAAAACCACCATATTTTCTGACATATTTATGTAAGAATTAACTATAAAGATCGATTTTCATGTCCAACCATCATTACTTCAAGTTTTCAAGTTTTATTACGATAATAAAATATTTTTAACTTCTGTTCATTGAGAATTTAGTAACATGGCGAATGCTCGGTTTTTATTGGCAAAACAACGTTTTCAAATATTTTGCAACATCTACTTTAAGAAGTTGTGAGAAATATTGTGTAGTCAAAATGTAAATAACCTAAAATTTACACAAAGAAGGTAGATCAACGCTGCGGAAAAGTTCTTTTATAATACATTTTTTTCTTAAAAGTTTAAAGGGTTCGATAATTGAATTAATAAACTCCTTTAAAGTATACCAAGACATAACTTTGTGTTTTATTAGAAAAAAGGCGTGAGTTTGACTTATAAATATTGTTTTTCTTTTATTTTAACTTTTCTTGACTGTTTCAAAGCAATTTAGAGATTTTTTTATTTTTTTAGTCCTGGTTAAATAATATTATTTGAGAAAGGTAACAGAATGATTCAATATTGCTACGTTTAAACAATATAGTATACATATAAAAATCGGGTGAATATATATGTATGTTATATTAAAAAATATAATCTTCTCGATTGACTTTTTTATCTTAAGTAAATGTCTGAGAAGAAAAACATTGATTTTTGGCTTTTAATTTATAACAGTGCAAAACTAACACGATTAATTAATATTGAAGATATAAATTTAAGTGTTGAATACTGTAAAAACCATATATAACATCGGAACAGGCTCTGTGCTATATAAGCTTTGAGTTCAATGCACTACTTGGAGCAAGGTTTGTTCTTGTTTAAATAATACAAAATCTAGAAAAAAAAAAAAGAAAAAGAAACCAAACATTGCCTCATCAAGACTTTCATAAGGAATTCAGACTAAACATATTATAGATAACGGTTGTCTATCGAATACGTTGTGTGGTCTAGTTGGTTAGAGCTTGCTCTACCGATCAGGTGGGTCTGGGTTTGATTCCCGGTAAGGTCAATGTCAAATTAGATTTTTTTCAATTTTAATTTGACATCTAAAACATGGGTGTTTGTGAAGTCAATTCCCCTTGAGTTAATCTCATGTGACTTTCAACAATTCTCATCGAGTATATCTCGTATGATCTTTCAATTTCAAAATATTCGACCCATTGGCGTAAGCTGTAATGTTAAATATTTTTTTTAATAAAATTAAAATTAATTGCTTACATGCATGTTCTTATTATTTTTTGTCTGTGTCACTTATCACATTGATATAAAAACGTCATAAGTTTTTGCTGCACACGATTTATTATGTATAAAGCATATACAATTTGTCCATAGCATTTTGTCTTCATACTATTTTTCCCATTTTGCTTGTATGTTTTTGTCAACCATAATTTTCGAATCTGCTGTATATATATACAAATAATATATCATGAATGTTTAATTAGAAAAGCTATAGAGAAGAATAAGCCGATAAGAGTTGTTACGCGTGTATTATTTTAAATTATTTAAAAACATTGAAATTATTGTAATTTTTATTTTAAAACGATAAGAAATGGGCGTGAAAAACGGAAAGGAAATTTTATAAATAAAAATGAACAATGATTAAAAGCATTAAATATGCTAATAAAACTGTTTTTATATATTTACTTAACTAATTCTGTAATGAATCGCATTGCAGAGAAGTAACATTTTCTCAAAATATTTTTACATGGAATATTCCTAGTTTGTCAGATTTATTTCCGACGCTTGAATATAATTTCAAGACTTCTGAATAGAGAACTGAATGTAATTATTTAACTGTTTATTTAATAATTTGAAATAATAATGTTTCAGTGAACAAGAACAAGTAATATTGAATTCCTGCAGGAAGTCTAGGAAACTGCACATCAGTTGCATCACTTCCTACAAGCTTTGCAATTTATTGCTTGCAATAATGTTCTTGCACTGCTCGTAACGTCAAACGAACAGTTTTTTTAATGAGACTTTTACACACAAAGCAAGTTAATATTATACAAGTATAATTTTATATTACAATGAAAGAAACTCGGAATAATACAGTTTTTACGTGTGAAGAACAGTCTTTTTTATAAAACTTAAAAAGCAAAAAATACTGTAGAAGCAAAAACAAACATTGCCTTAAGAAATTATTCTCAAATGAAAAAACCATGTGTTATAATCTATTTATATCAAAATAAGAAGTAAATATTTTATAATTAACATAATTCCCTTGAGATAATGTTTGTTGATTATTGTATAACATTTGATACATATTAAAAAATCATAAAGTGAATTGAAGTATTTCTAATTAATGGTGAATTCAAATATCAATAAAATATTCTTCGGTATTTCTATACTCAACCACCAAAATACTAAAACTAAAGCTAGACCAAATATTACACATTATTACAAAAATATTAATTACTAGCAAATTAAAACCTTCAGTTAAAATTCTAAGCTTATTATCTATTTAGTTCTACATTTTTTTAAAATCAGTTTATAACTATTTCGGCTTATGCTATCGTCAGAAATATGTTTAAACTTGCATTTATTAATCTATATATATACTGGCTAAGAAGAAATAAATGCAGGTTTAAACAAATTTCTGACGATAGCATAAGCCGAAATAGCTATAAACTGGTTTATTTTTTTTGTATAACTAAATACTTTAATATTTTTACCGTATTACAATGAAGTTCTTACCAAATAAATGTCAATTCAATCAATACTTATAATTTTCTATGATATTATTTTAAACGCAAGTTTTAAGCTCAAAGTAACCAAAAAATGAAGGATATCTTTTTATTATGTTTATCTAAGTATAAAATCTTAATTAAAAGGATATCAAAATGTTAATAATGGCACTAATAATATCACGTACATAAGATTAGTTTAACTTTATTACAGACGTACGCCGCAATATTTCATTACGATATTAAACTTTTGTTTCTGCTCTGTTTGCTAAGAAGTCCCAGAAAATAATTAAGCAAATTATGACACAAATTAACTAGGTAAAAGTTTATTTGGAAAGTGAAAAAAAGACATTGTTTGTATTCTTGTTTATCATTAACACTTAAATCGTGATCATTTCTTTATCATTTATTTTCACGTCATCAAAAGTTTGATGATGTGAAACATCAAATTCCAATTATATAATATATAAAACAGCTTATAAAATAACAATAAAACAAAAGAAAATCTATGGGTACTATTTCAAGCGTTATAATTATTTTCTGTTATTCTATAAAAAAAAAACTCTAGATATAAATAGAGTAATTGTTTAAAAGAATGTAAAGTTTGATTTTTTTTATATTTTTTTAATTTTTTAAATTTTTTTTTGACATTACAGCTCACGCCAATGCGTCAAATATTTGAAAGTTCTTAAGTTAAAAGCTCATACGAGATATACTTGATGATAATTTTTTTAAGTCACATGAGATTAACTCGAGGAGAATTGACGTCACAAACACCCATGTCAGATTTCTAGATAGATTTCAATTGAAAAATTGAAAAAATCCAATTTGACATTGACCTTACCGGGAATCGAACCCAGACCCACCTGATAGGTAGAACAAGCTCTGACTAACTAGACCACAGCAGGCGACAACTGATTTTACGACGATTTGACTGGTTCTAGTTGTGTGATGGGTCGTAATTCCAGCACTTTACTTATAAATGAATTGAATATCTCCTGCATATTAAATTAATTGAACATGTTAAAACCTTAATTCTACTTACTTATTTAAAGCTTACAAATTTAAACCATAAAATGAAAAGTGTTTTATAATATATTATTAACTGGTCAAATTTTCATTGAAAGTCAGCAAAAGTTTTGTGACTAATACAAATGTTAAATAAAATATATTTTATGAACGATGTTCTCTCTTTATTTGGAATATATGTACCAAATAGAGCAATTCAAAATAACAATTCAAACTTGGTTTGGAAAATAGTTGTAAACTAGTATGGATGGTAGTTAAAGAAATCGAATATAAGTATTAATAGTATAATTTCAGAAAGTTTATATATCGCTACCGTCTTCTTGGAGTAAGATAAAATGAAAAAGTTAGTTTTCATGTAAGTATGCCGATTGATTCCCGTAGAAAAATAAAAATAATGAAACACTGAGATTGTAAGAAAATATATTTAATGTTATATTTAAAATCAAAATCTCACTTCTACTACATTCATACAAATATTGAAATGACATTAAAAGAATCAGTAGTGGAACTAGATAAGATATCAATTTACGAAAATTTGCCGATTATCCTCAATTATAAAAAATATACGAACCTTTTTTAGAAGTATGTAATACAATAAACACGATGAAAAAAAATATGAACCAGTTAACCTCAAATAGTTAAATATTTATATTCAAAAGTAGTTATCTGCTTTGCTATAAGTATTGAAGATATACATTTATCTGATAATTATTTTGACATTTGATTGAAATTTATTTGAAAGTGTTATTTGATTGAAATCACTGAACGCAATTTTGTTGCGGAGTAACTGCGAAGATGTGAAGTTTATTAAAACTATTTAGATAAAAGATGTTAAGTTAAACAAATAAATAGGTCTAGACTTTCTTTTGATGGTCAAGATTTGAAGCATGTCGTTGAAAAAATATTAAATGCTAGCTAAACTGATGGCAGCAAAATTTATCTCTATTTTTTTTTTATTCTGTAGTCATGGATAAAATTTAAATTAAGCTCCTCACATAAATCACAATGGAAGTTTCTTCAGTAAATGTTGGAGTGCCTACAAAAGTCTTCTTTGAGCAATTAATTAAATTAAAATTGCTCGCTGATCCCAATACAAGACGTCTTACTTTGAGACTCGTTGAAACTTTTCAAGTATGTAATAAATTTATTAAAATACTGTCGTAAGAAGTTTACTTACTTTTTCCACTCCAACTGGAATGCATCGGAGATAAAAGTAAAAGGTAAAAAAGAATGTGTTGTGCAATTTATTAGTTATATAAGTCAATACAAAAATACGAATATTCTCTAAGATAAAATCATCACTGTTCCGTCAGAAGTTGGTAAGTGAAAGATTGATAATTCGGAATAAAGAGCAAACAAAAATATTCAGATTTTAGGATAAAGCCTCTAGCATCGATACTTTATATTTAATTATAAAATTAAAATACATATGCATTAATGCCGATCTGGCACAAATACGAGTTAATATACAAAGACAATTGCCTGCTTTTAAACAGTATTTATAATATTTTCTCTTAAAAATAAATGCTTTTTTGGTAAACTGGAAAGAATGTATGTGGTGAGTTATACCAGACAAAGAACTTCATTGAATACTTAACTTATTTTTTTCAATTTTGTTACTAACTTACTTCTGTCAGAAAGGTGACGAAATTTTTGTCATCAAATAACCTAATATAAAAATATCGCAAAAGTACAAGCAATCTCTTATTGTCAGTATTTTAATAAATATAAACTCATCACTATACTGCATATAATGAGCAATATATCATAGCTGCAGTAATTTTGAAGCGTGTTGGCTAATGATTTGACGTGTGTCTAATAACATCAAACAGATTGTCACAACATACGTCCCTCGTAGTTTCAAAAGGTTTGCACATAAATCCATTTTATGTCCAAACGCATTTAAAAAATAATATAGCAAATTTTCAGTTATATTAGACACCCTTTAGGCTTTGTCCCTCTCTTTTTGAATTATCTCTCTATTAAAAAATGACATAGCACATACTTTAATCTTCTACATTTTTATCTAATAATAATGTAAGATTAACATCGAAATCCTTAAATTATAGTAAGAAGATGACATCATAGGTCCTTTACAATCTTTACGTGACGCCATCTTTTGAAAATGGGGGTTAGTGAAAACGAAACTTTGCTTTACTTTACAGTAACAATTAATGGCATAATACTTATTTTTTTTACTAATTTATCAAGACCTTCTTCGTTAGTAAAAACATGTTAACTTGCTGAAATACTGCTTAAAAAGGATAATTAAAAAACAACCTATTGTTTATTGGCATATAGAAAAAAACTAATTCCGTGCGGCGTAAATATTCCAATGAATCATTTTTTTTATCTTTGATATATTCGGTTCGTGAAGTTAATTTTTAATATAAGATTTAATTTAATGCTTGTCAGAGGCAAAACACGTGTCACAGCACGTGGAATAACAAAGTTATCAAATTTAATTTTATATTCATTTTTATTTTTGTTTTTCACCATGGCAAAAGTAAAAATAGGTCTCTGTGCATTTTTTTTTTAATAAAGTTTAGTAAGAAAGAAATTAAGAATTATAAACATGTATTTTTAAAATTGGTTGGAAAATCAATTATTTACTTTTGATCGTGAAATCGATTGTGAAATACACTTCATTAATCGGTAACAGAGATTGACTTGATTTAATTAAACATGATTCTTTTACGATTCATTTCATAATTGTTATCAATTTATTCAACTAGTTACAAGCAGTAATAAATTAAATACAGAGAAAGTACACAGCTGAAATGGTATATCTTGGATGGTTTATTCGGATTGCCGTCTTTATTGGTATATTATTAGATGGACGTATAGCTTAATGTTGATTACGACAAGGCTTTAGTAGCCCAAAAGAACCTCATTTTCAACAACTCGGCTCTCATCCAGCCTCCGGGCCGCAGCGTTATATAGAATAACCCTTGTAATAAAATCTAAAACGACTTTATCAACGTTAAAGTTAACCTTTGTAATAATAACACGTTACATCCAAAGGATGTATAAATTTTGTTACTTAAATCGTATTTTATAGATAGGGACAGAGAAAATGACGTCGTATATCACTAGCACATAAGCATAATATTACAAAATCATTATTTAATTAAAATAAGTAATAGACAATTATTAATTAAAATTAAAATAAATAATTTAATTAAAATAAATAATCCCGGGATCACGGGATTGAAAATTAATCAATCTCAAGATCCCGGGATTGGTAAAAGGCTCCGGGACTAGATACCCTAGTCTAGGGATGGCGAACCTATGGCACGCGTGCCCGAGGTGGCACGTTTGAGAATTTGGATGGCACGTGCACGATTTCCAAATTCAGAAAAGTTTCAAAAATTAACATTTTGATTAAATAATCCGATAATTATTAATTTTTAAATGTTTCCAAGATAAACTACAATCGCTTAAAAATATTTTTTTATTTTTTCTATTTTGTTATTTTTTTTTAGTGCTTGGGCACGCCACACAATCGAGAACAAATATTTGAAGATTGTTGGGTCGCTGACTCAAAAAGTTTCGCCATACCTGCCCTAGTCCTATGGTGCAGTGGTTGGCGATGTGGACTTCCGTGCCAGACCTCGCGGGATCGAAACCCAGTACGAACAGCATTTTTTCGATCGATTTATCGATTTCTATTCGAAGGCATGGGTGTTTGTGATGTCCCTCCCCTCATTTCCGATTCTTCAACAACTGGTCGTAGCGAGAGAAATTAGTTAACTGCTAGTACTTATTTATATATCCTTACTATTCTCTTTGAAAAAGAGAGGTTGAGCAACTGAGTAACAGTTCTCGTAGAAAACTTCTGTTGAGATACCTCCATTAGGAGGCCATATGCTCCACATTGGGAGCGGATATGGATAAAAAAATGGATAAGTTTTGTGCATAACCGAAACAAAACGTCTACAAAGATACAATTTTTAAATGTTCCGCTCCATACGTAACGGTATGAAGTTTTATTTATTTGTAGATATTATGGTTTTTTTCTAAAATGTTTTGGTGCCTTTCCTGGTGTTAGTCCGCGCCTCCCAGGTTGGAAACCGCTGATATAACGCGAATATTGGTTTGTGTAAAAAAGTTGCTTAAATACGAATGATTGAGATGTCTTTTACAGGGCTGTGGAGTCGGAGTCGTGAAAAATGAGTGACTCAAAATTTGTTTGAAAAATATATTTAATGATGTGTATTTAAACAAAATTGTCCAAAGTGTTGATATTGCATGCTTGACTGACTAAAGATGATCTGGTGGAAGTTAAAATGAAATTATTGAAAAAATTCTTCGAAGTCGTATTTTATTTTAAAGCTGGAGTCGGAGTCATCTTTTTTTTTGGACGACTTCACAGCCCTTGTCTTTTATCATTAAAGGAATTATTTCTGAGATTGTATCTTGTTTATTGCTATGATAATGACTGCAAGATACTTAAAATTCTTATATAAAATATAAAAAATAGCTAAAAAACATTATCTCCTTCTGTTATCGAAAAAAACAAATCGGAAGTATTAATATTAGTCAATCAATACTTGCTTAGCGAAAATATTACGTCAAGGATCTTAACGATAAATAAATTTCAAAAGATCGCTATTCATTTAAAAATAGGCTTCTTATTGAAAGTGGTTGAAAGTGGTTGAAAGACTTTTTGAATGAAATTGCGTGACGGCTCTTTGCGTTTCCTCTCTAAAATTTTATGAAAGTTGGTGCTATAAATTGCGTCTACTTTATTCAATTTTATTACAAAAAAGAATGTAGCGGCAGGTTCCGAGTTTAAACAAGGGATTACTGAATGGCTATATTGATTCCGGGTTTTTAAGCTAAAACTAGTTTTTTTTTTAATCTTTCAAATTATGTACACTCTCACAGATTTTGTCACTAACGACCCGGGTTTCGCCTTTCGGCATCTTCAGGTGTCCAAGTGCACGGATGAACTTGAACTGAACGAAGCCCGGGTCGTTAGTGACAAAATCTGTGTGAATTTACATAGTTTGAACGATTCAAATTTAATATTGAAATCCCATCTAGTACCTTCAGTCGAAATTTTAAATTAAATACTAGTATTTTTAACATTCATCCCGGAGTAACAAAAATGGATAACGATTAGTAAAGAAATACACAATAACATAAGCCACCTATGGAAGACAATATACAGCATTTTCGTGATCATAATTTACATCATTTTGATATTTCGTATCAAATACCGGTGTGTGAAAACATGTAATTATAAACATAAAAAATATACTTTTAAATTTAAATGTAAAATTGAACACCATTTTAGATAAATAATTATGGCGTTATGTTTTGTTATGCCGAAAAACTGGTGTCTTACGTTATACCGGGGGATACCGGTTTTGTGCTATTGTTATCCCTATTTTAGGATACTTAGTTTTGATGAAAGTAGTCCGTTGGGGGACATGTGGTCACGCATGTTTCCTTCGCATTATTTGTGATGATGGGTTTTGAACAACAAAAAATATTTAATGCACGTGCACTCCATAAACTAAAAGTGTATACGGAAAAGAGTAATGAAATATCTTCTTGTTATTACGGTGAAATATTTTCTTTATGCGAATAAACGGAAGCGAAATTTTTGCGAGAAACAATTAAACCATTTTTAGATGTTCGCTTGTTTCAATTGGTTGAATTCAATTGCATTTATATTCAACCAACAAGTATACATATAATATTAATTCCACTATCATTTTTTGCACGTTTGACAAATAATTATTTATATTCCCGATTTGTTTATTTAAAAATAATGAAGGTACGTAACTATTTAAGCCATCAATGTCGGCATCTAAAGCGGAGCAATTATACTTCAAATGAAGTATTTCCACATTCAAAAAAATATTTTTGTTTACATTTCTCAAGTATTATATGATGGAGCTAAGACACGACCAGGGGTGGGGAACTTTTTATTTTCTAAATACCACATCTATTTATCTGATTCAACATAAGGCCGTAGTAAATAAAACGTTGAAACCCCCCCCCCACCTTTTTTTTTTCACTGTCGAACATTTAATGGGTTGATTATTTTTTCAAACGCTTGTGTATAATTTTATGATCAACGTGAGTATTTTGATCATGTCGAAAGGCCGCAGGTTCCCCAACACTGGACAAGACTGTTAGTGAAATATTTGATTTCGGAATTAAATACATCAAAAACATTTATAACATTGAAAAAACATAATATTAATGATAACGCTATCAAAGTGTTATCATTCATTAAAATCAAAACCTCATCATGAAAATGTTGTAGCAAAAATATTTCCAAAAATATATATTTTGTTTCAAGAGTTCACTTTTAAGGTGTTCACTGTCAATACTTGGTGGAATGGCATTATAATAAAAATAATAAAACATTTTTAGTACTTTTTCCACATAAAATTTATTAGATCAGGACCGGTTTCGCTCATCGCGAGCATTATCAACTGATAAGAAAAATACAAAAACAGGTTATAAACGATTAAAATTTACTTCGGAATATGGAGTATAAACAATGAAACGTTTAATGCAAGGAGAATATTCAGCTGTCTTTTGTAGGTGTATTATGTAATTCTCACTTTAAAAATGGAGCAAGAATACTGAGAGAATATAGTATTTTACTCAATAACTTTATAATATCTTTACAATAAATTATCTTAAATGTTTTACTTTTGTGCTAAAATAAATAAGTAAAATCTGCAGTTTATAAGCAATCATCTCTGCTTCATAACGCACACTTTATTACGTTTGTTTTATTACGAATTGTATTAATTTTAAGAGGGATTATTTTAGCTTAAAAAAATATGTCTGATACATGATATTTGACACGCACTCTTTGATAAGCCGAAATTCACAATAATTAAGCATCTTTATTTATATTGTAAACAACATATTCTCAGTAGCGTGAACTGATACTTTTATAAGCATGATATGTTTGACAATAAAGTATATCGAGAGAGACAATAACGAATATTTTTAACAAGAACATGGGGTATTATTTTCAAATTAGTTTATCAAATATACTTAGTCTCAGTTCAACAGAAAGAATGGAGATACAAATATCATTTTATTAAATTGCAATAGCTATAATCATTTAATTATGAATTAGTTTTAAAAATTCAAGAGTGATTCTCGACATCACGGAATTTTCTTATTTCCTGGGATATCAGGATTGAGGCCGTAATTGTAATCTATTTGTTCAATTTTGGTCATTAATAAAACGTGGAGAGAGTTGATTTGGAAACGCGTGATATATTTACGGTTAAATATTTACCCATATCCATTAAAAAATAATCGTTGTGTCGCTTCTACGTTTAATTTGTATTGGTTTATTCATAAATGCTAATTGATTGAAACGTATCGTTAATTGACCATAATTTAAATAGTTTCTTCGTGTTAGAAATTTTCACGGAAACACAGTGATTAAGGGAGCATTAATTTATTTTTAAAAATAACGTATTAGTTGTAGCTGCCCAATAATGATTTTATAATTCGATTTTTTTGTAAAAAAATAAGAAGTACGGATTTAATTATGTATTCAATGATATACAAGCTACAAACTAAAAAAATATATATTTAAAATAAACTTTCACAAAGTTAAAATGAATACTTTCATTGTCACACAATACCCTGTAATTAATCCGTGGGAAGAGATCAGTTGTTGTGTTTGATAGTAATGTTAACAAATATAACAGCTTTAATAAATAAATTATATACACACGTTAAAGCATATCGACTGTGGAAAGGAAAAAAGACGTAACCCACAGTTTCGTCAAAACAGTTTTTTTCGATAATAACAATGTATCAATCTTGATACACGTTCTATCAAAAGGATGCAACCTGAAAATGGCGAGTTAGTATCTAAATTTAGCGTTTAAGTTTGAAAAATATGACCTTGTGAAAAAATAAAATCAAGAAAAAAGACTGAAATAAAGATTTTTCCTAGACAATTTCTTTAGTTAATATTAGATTATGTCAATTTAACACCAGTTAAGAAGTCTCCGCGCACTTCAAGGTTGTGTATAATTCATAATTTGCATATAGCCTAAAATCATCAAAACATGTTTTTAGCGACTCCTGTAAAATTTGATATGTGTTGGTTACTTCCTTTTTCCTTTCCACAGTCGATATTGAGATCACGATAGTTTAGTTATAATCAATATTTTATATGACTTGATTTTCATTACTCAAAGTCCATCTGTATGAAAAGTTTTACCTTAGACTGATCTTGGCTTTGGAATGATTTTGGCTGAATGAATTTGGCAAGCCTTGTTTCAACGCTTCAATGGAAATAAATATTTCTCTACAATGGCACGCCTAATGCATATGTAATCAGTTGTGCGCGATCTACTTCAGCATTTTGCGAATAAAAGTTTACTATGAATAATAACGGAAATGCTCAGATACGAAGTAGATCAGCATACAATTACATGCTTGGCATATATATTATGCCGGTCTCGAGTGTCGTCGAGTCTCAGCCGAATTGTCACTGAAATGCTGAATGTATTCGAGAATCATTGATTTATAAGAGTCGTATTTCGAATTTTACCCAACATACTCGTAAAAAGGGTATATAATATATTACAAATTGTCTATATACATCGTTATTCATATTTATAAATCGAATCTTATACCATTTTCTAATTTATGGATTTCCAAACAGGAAATTCTTATCAACAGATTATCTAATAACAAGAAGAATCAATCGGACATTTATATGTTAAGAAATACAAGAAAAGCTACTCAACAATAACGTTACTTAAAATAAAAGTTACTAAAAAAAAATATCACAAAGCCAAATGGTAAATCCTGCTAAGCTTCCATACTACCAATATTTAAAAAAATGAAACACTTGTTTGTGCTAATTACAAAAACAATATTAAAGAAAACGATCAGTTTCTCTTATCACGAGGATTATCAACTAATTTTGGTGAGCAAAAACCGATCTTGATTTTTATTAAGCAATGCAAAACAATGTTTTTCCTCGAAGATCTATTTCTTAGTGGTTTTTCAAACCAATGAAAGAAGGAACGATTGTGTTAATAATTTTATTGTTTTCATTACCTGAACAAAAAAAGAGATTTAGTGACAAGATTACAACTAGTTCTATTTGTAAAATACTACGTTGGTACTCAGTATGCTCAGCATTGCGAGAGAATGCTTGTTCATAGCATAACTTGTTAATAGCATATAAAAAAATAATGTGCAATAAACAGCAAATAATATAACCGAATGTTTCATTAAATGGTTGAGTGTCTATGTTTTCACATCATATAGGAAAGATATTATACATATTCATATTCGCAATTTCAATGAAGAATCATAATCGCCACGAAAGCCCTTTCATTTTTTTGAGGCACTGAAAGTTTAAATACACCTCAAATCTCATGGGACGCGTCTCATTTATTTTCCAACGCGATTGTGTTATGAAATTTTTTCGATGAATATATTTTTTGTTCGTAAGATCTTTTTCTGCAATTCTTTATTTGCATGCATACATTATTGTCATGTAATTTAATAAAATATATTTTATACTCGTGAAGTAGAATAAAGTATCTTATTCTATAACTATTTTATATCATTAGTTTATAAAAGTAATTATTCATACAAGCACGATACAAAAAACCGTCTATCTGTTAACACCGTTAATTTTTTTATGTTTAAATACCTCGTAATAATTAAATGCTTGTATTAAATTGGAAAGTAAGTAATTTATTAAATCATCATTATTTAAATAAATCTCTGAACAAAATTGTATATAAGATATAAGATATTCAGTATTTAAATTAAATAATAGAGCAAAACCTAACCTAACCTAACCCAGACTACTGAAATTTTTATTCGCTCGGCTATTGACCAAATTCAAAAGAATTACTTATCTTTTTATATTTATATTGATAGATTATGATATTTATGCTAAATTAATATTAGTTTTATATTGACGATTCACGTAATAAAATTCTAGCCACTAAATTATTTAAATACTGGCCAAATATATAAGATATATTTAAATAATACGGGTCAATAATCTATTTTTGCGTAAGTAAAATGAGAAAACATTGTATCTTAAAACATGTATACAAATATTGGTCGGTAGAAGAACAAAAATAAGTCTTAATCTTTCAGAATATTGTTAAAAATATCTTTATGTGCATAGTTAAAAATAATTTCAACTTAAATTATCGATTCAAAAAATATCAAAACAAATATAACACTTGAATTCAGGATAAATTGAATAAATTAAATGTATGAAAAAATAAGTGAAACATATTCTTTTTCAAATGTTATGTAAATATAAAACCGTGAAAAATAAATTTGTTAGGCACATTAATAAATAATATACAGTATAATATTATGGTAAGCCCATTAATGATAATTTCTTTATCAGGTAGTTCATGGAATCGATTCTGTGAGCATTTTTCGGTGAAACAGTGGTAAATGTACGACGAAAGCCTAACAGAAAAATTAAAAATTAACAACGAAATTGTAAAATATTTAAATCCTACGTAGGAAACACTGTACAAAATATAATAATCCCAATATTATAAATTCTACTTATTTCAAGGCTCCTGTAAGTTAGACCTTTCTAAGTAGCATTATAATGGGTATAAGTGATTTAAGGTCTCTGTGGTTTTAAAGCGTGTGTTAAATAAATTAATGTACTCCCAAACCAGTGTCTAAATGAAGTCAGGGTTATAATATTTACCACAGGTTGAAAACTTGAAAATATGAAACATTTTATATACCAATGTAAAACACGTGATAAATAATTCCTTGAATTTGAATGGTGTTTTTGTGTTGAATTAACATTTTGTTGGTCATGATTTTATAAATAATATTAACACTTCGTATATCGTTTCAGAGTAATGTTTAAATTACTCACACGGTGTGAGGCTCAAAGCAATAATGAAATATGTCAATAATAACTATTTTTTATACCAAATCAAATAGTAGTAATTATGAATTTGTAACATTAGTGTACTTCAGTATTTATGTACATATAAAAAATATAGCTTTTAATACTCAAAGAAAAAATAAGAAGATGTTCATACTAGATAATATAGGGTTTCCCAATCTTTTTGACTCACGTACTACCTGGTTACATTACGCTTAATTGTACCATCATATAAAAAAAACAAATCACCATGTTTTTATATTTGTAAATCATTCATTCATGCATGTCGGCCATTACCGATTTTTTTGAGTACCACCAACCATCTATCTCGTACCACCAAGTACGTACGAGTGTCACAAAACCCCGGTGTTATAGATCTATAAGTTTAAGTCTATATACATTACGTAAATGTCAGAAGTACATGCTTTTGTATAATTAACGTTAATTTATTGTGTGATACGTTTAAAATCATTAAGTGAAACTCATCTTGTAATTATTATAAACGAGTAAAATATTCTTTCATTAACCTTTAACATAATATAATGAATTTCTTTCAAGTATAAAAATATATATTATGCTTTTGGATCTAACTAAATACTTTGAATAATGTTTTGTAAGTTTGACGTTGTTTATCTAAGTAAAACAATCTATACAACTTAATAAATGTGTTTTGACCATGGCCGTATCTTATGAGATTCGGTTAGTGGTTCTTGCGTTAAAGCTCCAAAAGTAAAGCCTTTATAATACAAACTAGAAGCCTTACGTAAGGCTTCACGTAAGCCCGAATTAAATCTCAAAGTTTGAGATTTGGACCCTTAAGTCCGCCGATAAATTTTTGTTTCATAAAACCACGGAAAACGACGTTGTTATATAGAGTTTTATGATAAAAGCTACACGGACACTGTAAGAAAGCTTTTTAGGTGGCGTTAAATAAAAAATATACACGCGAATGGCTTTGTGACCAAAACACAGAAGCGTTGCAAAGTTCAAAGGTAACGTAAAAGTTGACCCCTATTTAAATTTTTCATAGTAAATTGTTATGTAACGATTTTCCAATAATAGGAAATGAAATTGAGTGTTCTATTTATAAAACGTTTCACATTACATAAATATTGAAATTGTAAAGAGTATTTCGTTGAATATTTATAAATGTATATGTGGTTGTATGTTTGTATATTTAAAAAGTAAATATACCTAAAACCTCATCATTCCGATTAACTACTTCATTATAAAGTATACTAATCCGTATAAAGTATACTGCTCCGTCTTAAAGAATATAGTAAAAATAGACAAGTTTGTCGTACTGCTATACTGCAAGTCGTAAAGGTTTCACGCTAATTTGAAAATTTATTCTTATTTAAATTACTTAAACAAAGATGCTTATTATTGACCAATATAATTATAATATTGTCACCGCAATCGCAAGTTAGTATGTAACAAATTGATACTTCTGAAAAAAAGAGTTAATTTAATATTTGAGCTTTAAAATAAAGCATATTGACTTTATATTTTATGCTGGATAGATAATTATAACATCAATATATAGATCAATTAATACAATAAGGAATAAATATACATCTGCCTGCTTATACATCTGCATTAAATGAAAAATAACTCCAGATAAAAAGTTATTCCAGACGAAAAATGGACATAGAAGAAAAATCATCGAGTATTTGACTATTTTTTAACAGCTTTTTTTTTTAAATAAAACTGTTGTTTCGCCAAACACATTGATTATATGAAATATAAAATACTTTGTAAAATAAAACACTAGGGATTAAGTATTATTTCGACACAAGTCAATAAATCGATTGGAAAATCTATCTATGAAACTATTTGTACAGGTAATCAAGCCCATGCTACTAGTAATGCCAGTGAAGGAAGCTAACGACTTAATTTTACACGAACAAAGACAATATTTCCCAGTTAAGTCTCCATAACGACGACTATTTAAAATTGATTGTTGGATTCATTTTTAAAAAACAATTGCATTGCCAGGGAAAATATTATAATTTCATTAGGCGAATGAAGATATTAAATTTGTATACAGTGCAATTTTTCATTATTAAAAAAATCATACATTTCCTGTTTCTTTGATAAATTATTCGAGTCAGTTCATTACCAGTGTAATTACATCAGTACCCAATTTTCCTGACGTCACTTAAAAGATTCTTAATACACGAAATTGAGTACGCTCGAGAAATATTAAATATTCTCACATAATTTAATTTCACTGAAGATCCTTAATTTGCAGAAAGCAGCTTACAAAACAAATATTGCCTTTTTGCGTGTCTGATATTATTTCCCTTTGCGCGCACAACTTATTCGTGGGTTATTCTCCATAAGTGGAGTGAGGGCGCTTATTCTTGTTATGAACCAAAATACGTTTTACTTAACGACGATATCTAGCCAAAAATCGTTTTATGATAAATTTTTGACATATTTTATTGCTGTAATCTGTTTATGTGGGTGCTCACTTAATCATGTTTTTTCAATTACTTACACTTTTCTTAAAATAACTCTTTCCCACTGACTTATCGAGATCAACCCTTAATGCGAATAATATTTTTTCTCCCATCTATGCTCACTTACAAAATCTTTGTAAAGCTTGCAAAGCAGGCTCTCAGTTTCGTGGTAATATTAAACTTAGTATGGACTTAGACTACAGTGTATATAGAAAGTCTTTATCATTGTTTTTCGCATATATTAAAGATACTTACTGTATTGATTATCATTTGATCAGTTGCAAGCTTTAAATAGAAGAAAACAATAATTAAAAAAAACTCTTTACGAATACTGATTGTGGGAGTTAATAAAACAAACTATTACATTCTTTTCAGGAATTGTTAGTGATGTTATGTTAAGGTTGAAGGACTTATTTACTTTGACCAACAATTTGTTTTTTATGTGTGTGTTTGAATGTACGTATGTATGTTTCCAAAACGCAATCAGATACACGTTGCAGACTATGATGTCGCCAGTCGGGCAAGCACTAAAAGAACAACCGCTAGTACTCTAGATATAGAGAATACGAAACCTTGTGACATCGATACTGCTTACTACACCTGGTTCTGATTTTGTGAGTGACCCAAAGGCAATCGCAGGAACCTTTTTATCACATCTTTGATTTACATTAGCAAAGTAGACGCACAGAATTTGCCAACGTTTATACCACACTCAAAGCATCAGTTATCGTCAAATTACTGAAGTTAAGCAACTTTGGGCGGAGGTGGATAGTACTAATATGGGTAACACCGCATGCCGTTGGATTTTTTTCTTATTTTTATCATGACAATGAATTAAATAATTCATGCTTCTATCTTATACTATTGACTCACAGTAAATATTTGAAATAATATTTTGCGAAATTTGATATTCAAAATGCTAATAGCTGTCTCCTGTATAGAAAGCAAATATCGATTCTTAGCAATGCGAATAACATACATTGTGCAGCAATCTAATTTCAACACAACAGACCTTGCAAAAGAGTTACAAAAGCAGTTTTCAGCCAGCGTCTCAGGAGGTTTAGTAAAACAAGAATATAAAGCATTGCATATACAATTATTATTCCTGGCACGTTATTGGTCGCGAAGTCTTCTACAGTATGTCTTTATTTATTTATGTGAGAAATGCATAATCCATTTTTTTTTCGAACTGTTCTGTCATTTTAAAAATATTGTCAAGTAATATTTCTTTTCCCTATACACTTTCATTGGGTATTCTCCTCGACACGTTCAAATGCGTTTTTAAATTATTCTACAAGAATATTCTTTAAGCTTATTTTATTCTAATGAAAGCTAGTAAAACAGTTTTTCCGTTTATACATATATCAAATATTATTAAAAAATATTACTCAGTAAAGGAGCTTTAAATGTATTGATCCGAATGTATGATAACTATCTTTTAATTGATATTGAAAATGATTATTTTTACTTGCGAAAAATATTCACATATATGTAGATCAATTGTTCGTTTTTTTCAACCGTGCCCACTCCCAAATGTAGAGCATATAGAATTTTGATAGAGTTTATCTTAACAGAAGACTTTCTTCGAAAACTGGTTGTTACTCAGTTGTTCAACCTCTTTTAAAGAGTAAGTATAGATGGATAGGACAAAATCCGAACTAGTGGTTACGTTATCACTTTTGTAACGTCAATTTTTTAAGGATATAATGAATGAGAAGGGGGAATTCAAGACATCACCTGAAGTAAATGATAACAAGTCAAAACACTCAAATGCACAGGCCCTAAAAAGATCTGGCAAATGAGATAATGCTCAAAAAAATTTGTCACTGAGGCCTTATGCAATATTGAATAACTATTGGCTTAAAACGTAATGTGTCGCTTAAGTTCTTTTGCCAATTATGGGTCGATATGATAGCGTAGTTGACCTAATAGAACCCATAATGTGTAAATTTAACGTATCTACTATTCCCCGTTTGGGAGAAGTTCTGATGATAGACAAGACACAAGTATTTAACATAATAGAGTGCAAGATTTAAATAAAATGTCCTTTTCCGATTTACTCTTACGTTTTTTTTTTGAAAAAATTAGAATCGTTTTTGCTAGTTAAATAATATCATCGAATTTTTTTTTAGTTGGTATTTACTTTTTTTTTTTTGTATTTTGCGAGACACATTTTTGTGTTGTATAATATAAACTGTAACTGAGCACGTATTTAAAATATGTTTCGTTGTTGAGCTTATAAATATTAACATAAGTGTTATTTGATATCTTTATTCAAATAAAACTCACACACAATCGTTACAAAGAAGCCTGTTTAAAATACGGGTGCGAATAATATGTTGAAGTAGCTTTTGAAACACGAGAAGTTTATACGAAACAAAATTATACGGATTCCTGAATTTAACAAACCGTCAAATCTGAGACGACCCTCCATGTCATCAGCGCTGAGATTGGGAAAGAAACAAAATAGAATTTTGAAAAAAGAACAAGGGTCACCGCAAATTATGCTGATCAACCGGAAAACGGAAGCACAAAAAACACACACAAAATATAAACTTCAAAAGCTTACAATGTAGGCACTCGGCTGAATACGGTCAGTAGGTAGTTTCCGATTACATAATGAATGTAACAAACAAAGGTTATCGGGGAGCTAAATAAACCGAAGCACCGTAGTAAATTCAACACTTCTGCTAATGGGCGGTGGAAATTTGGCAATAATATTCTTTGCAATTTACGAAATCACTTAAAAATACCACGTGTACCTACATATATCATTGCCGGACTAGTAGAAGTAAATTTGTAACAAAATTGTCAAAAATGAAATTTTTGCGTATCAATTGTTTATCTATTGTAGAATAACTAATCACTTTAAGTGTATATGCAATACTTACAATACTTGGTGGAAAAGCATTATATCGAGAAAAACACAATATTCCTTGGTACTTATTTCCACTTTTATTAATCAAGATCAGGACCGGTTTCGCTCATGGCGAGCATCATTTGATAATTCCTTTTACACTTAAAGGCCATTTTTTTTGTGTAGGAAATTAACATATTTTACATTTTTCCCAGAAAAAAAACAGATATTTAATATGATAAATGGCATTTATAGAAATGATCAAATGTCTTTTATAATTGATTTTTTGTGTAACGTTTTTTGTAAGCAAGTGATATTAAAATAATTTCATAATAGTTTTAGTTTAGACAACTTTTTCGATTTTTTTTTCACAGAGTAGTGTTATATTAACATTACTCGTAATTTATTTTTAGAGCGAGTTTCATTTATTGTAAGAAATTTCTACTATTGTTCGCGATATTAAACCCCAAGAATAAATCCCCACTAATAAAAGTCATTACGACAAATATCGCTGGCCTAAACTCGGAGTCCACAGGTAGGTAGTTATCAAATCAAACATCGCCCTACTATCACGAAAACGTTTATTTAAGAAAATTTGCAATCACGAATTTATTACATAGAATATTTAACAAAAAAAAAATGAATTATTACAATACACAATAACTATTACAAACCTAGCTTGCTCACACGATTTTATAAATGTAAAATAAAAAAAATTACGTTAAACTCTGCGCAGAGAACAAAATGGAATGGAATAATATTATTTCTTTCATCTCGGGAAAAAAAAACCACAAAAGAAAAAGACTGCAAGTGAATTTACAGCTAAAGGTCTCTGGAACCACGTCCAGAGACCCGAGACACACGATGTGTTCGCTTCGTGTCTCAAAGAGCAAGAAAGAAAAAAACAAAAATCACATCGGTATCGAAAAACAATGTTGCCATTTAAGGCCATTAACAATAAAAAATTGATATTACGGGTTACCTGATAACAAAATTCAAACACAATTAATTTAGCTACACCTTTTTTTTAAAATCCTGCCAGTTTTCCTCACAAATGCGCTAGTGGAAGCGGGTGCCAATAACCCAACCGTGACAATATGTATGAATAAAGTAGTACAACAGAATAATAAATAAATTATAATAAAAATAAGCTTTTATTTAAATGTACTAGAAAGATAAAAATAATTCCGATATCTATGCCCTCAAAATTATTCCCTCGGCTAAGCAACATCCTGACCACATGAAACTCTTCAGCACAGTAAGTCGGATCGTTAACTCTCCAGAGAATTGGGAAACAAACCATCTCTCACATTCTACTATCGCTAGTAGTCGACGGTAGATTTGAGTTATTAATTTCGGAATAATTGTCTCATATGACTAAAAGTAAAAGCGTGCGGCGAAAATGTTTATCTAATACTAAATGTACAAATATATTATTAAATAAATTAAAGGCGGCCGAAAATATTTAAAAAAAATTAACGACCGAGATACGTTCATGAACTTAGGTCGTAAGTCGAATTTCATACAAAATATCGTCAGTATATTTCCACAACCCTAAAATATCTTAAAAAAAAAGACTTTTCAAGAGACACATAAATGCATTTTATTCCACTAGTTTACCGCTCATATTTATGCATAAAACTATGCCGGAATATGGGATATATATCAAACAATTTAATACGCCTTACCAAACTTACTATAAAACATGTTGGGCCGGACATATCTACGTTTAGACGAATGTAAGCCAACACAATGTTTCACATTTACTATCCCCGAGGGAAGACCGCGACTTCACTGGGTAGATAAGGTGCCACAGGACCTGCAAGTGCTGGAGGTCAGTGACTCAGTAGGAGAGCAGAGGATCGAGAAGAAAATGTTATTTTTTCGGTCGTAAGTGCGAATCGTCGTAAGTTAAGGACTATTTGTATCTTCAAAATGAACACTTTAAAATCATCCTTTGTTGATATTTTATTGCAAACCATAGTTATATATATATATTTTCCAATATCCTGCAGTGTAAAATTCTATCTAATAAAAACCACAAGACATCATGAAAATACGTATGTATATTTGTAGTTTATTAACAATAAAATTACTTTTGTACTGGTTTAATTTTTTATGTTGAAAGCATGCTTTATTTTAATTTAAGAGATTTATTACAATTGAAAATGTGTCAAGGGTTCAAATTTTTTTTTAAAAGATAATATAATAATTCTTTTGTACTTTGGGTATTTAATTATCACATTATAAAAAAACATTGTTTTCCATAATTTCGACTATCTTTCAACATAAAACACTCACTCTTTTTGAAACTATTTTTAAATAAGATAATCCACTAAAAAAACAAATACGATATTTTTTTACAAACTATTTGTTCTTACACGATTCTTAGAAACAAAAGTCCATCATAAAAGTCCCCTATATAATGAAGTAGCGATGAATAGTGTTATTTTTTACACTCAGAGAACCAATATTCAATATTCCTATGAATTCAATCATTTTTTTACACGGATTTTAGTGAAACGTATTCACCGTGTAAAAAAAGGGTTAAGTGTATATTATGTATGAAACTCAAATCACTGCATAATATTAATGGTTTTATAAAACCCCGCTGTATTCAAGGTGAAAGGACTTTTTTTTTAAAAGAAAAAGTTATTCTCGGAAGCCCTACACATTAACTTGTTAGATTTAATATCCTGGTATTCTGAGACATATGTATGTAAATGAAACCTATAACGGCTTCAAAATGTGAAGATTTTTTTATCTCAAAATTGATTTTAAAAAAAATTTCAAAATTAATTTTATTTCGGGAGTTCATTACAGTGAAGTAAGTTATCTAAAAACTATATTAAACTTAATTAAGCAGATACCAAAATTGTAAAATGTTGGTAAAAAAACAATATGAAGTTTGTGTTTGCTTAACAATTTCTTTCCTCACACAGAAAAACATAGCAAATTTTAAAATACAATTTTTAATTTAAGCAACGCATATTATTTTTGATTTAATTTAAAACACTGATAGATTTAATGAATCTATTTGTAAACATCTTGGTTTTTTTAAATTTTAAAGTAAGATGGTATGATTTATTATCTGTGAAAATTTAAGAAAATGACAGACATGAGACGTTCTTACAAAAAGTAAACCATAAAATTCCCAAATGTTGGTTCGCGACCCGGTATCTTGTCGCAGAAAGCAAAATGCCGGGTAGCCAATTTCCTAAAAAAAATCAGAATATTTACTATATAATTTCGTGATACCTCTCATTTATAGATTATTGGTCCATTTGATTTCTTTAGAAGTTTATCAGAGTAAATTATTTTGTATCATAACATATTAAGACTTTACGGACATAAGAAATTTAGTGGGTCATGAAAGATAAATATTGAAATAACCGTGTCACGGAAAAAAATGGTTTAGGAAACGTTGATCTATAGGATAATATATATTTGTGAGACGTTATAAATATACGTTTACGTATGATATCTTTGTAATAAATTTGTGATTTTTTAGAATTTTTTTTTTGATTTAAAAGTCTTGCATGCGATTTTTATATTCAAATTGTATTGTTAACTAAATAAGCAGAATATAGCAGTTACTAACTAAACATGAAAATAAAAAAAAGCATATTACATATTCCGGAAGCCTAAGATAATAATGAAAATTTATCATAAATCAACCTTAGAATAATAGGGATATATCTATATATCTTTGCAAAATTATTTCCGTTAACCTTTGATTTTCGAAAACAATTGCTTCTAAAATTCTATTCATTCGATTGATTATTCAACTATATCTGGTATTGTGAAATATTTTATCTCCGCAAACAATTTATTTGCTAAAGTTTAATTCGTTATCTATTAAATAAGAACTCAATTTATGAATAAAAGTCAATCTTTTATAAAAATCAGAAATAAATGTACCACGTTAGAGGCATAATGAAATATTATTTAATTTTGCATAAGAGAGTGCGATTAAATATGATAATAGTGATGAGTGATATTAATTTCTTATTTATAATTCAAAAATGAAGAATGTAATACCAAAAACTGGATTTGTCATCGAAAAGATAAGGAAAGACTATAAACGGTACAGAGAAAGTAGAAAAATCAATAAGGGATTAAACAAATGGTGTTTCTTGAGAATATGAGTATGTATGTTGATCCTAGATACATATTTGAAGCCCACAGGAAGCCATGAAAAATGAAAGGGGGAGTTAGATGTACCCAGACACTGCCAGTTATGTTTTTGTAATGTGACATGTTTTGTTTTTGTAGAACTACATATGTACAAGTTTGTGACTCCATTATGCTTAGTTTTTGTTAATTTAAAATAAATAGTTCTGTAGCTTATTCAATTTTATAACAGGTGTTCATAATTGATTTCTCGATCTAGACTGATATAGTTTTTGCAAAAGGCCTTTATTTATATGAAAGTTTTTGATTATTTGTGAGTAATTTTATTCAACTGTGAATATGGACTCATTAAAGATGAAGTAAGCCAAGTGGTATTTAAGAAAAAATAAGTAAGATATGTTGTAATATTCTACACGTTTAAAATTATAACAAAAATATGCAATCCACCAAAACACCAAATAAAAACGTAAAATTGTACTTAATGGTCCGAGAAAAAAGTTTTACCATTTTACTAGATGGCTCACTTCACCTCTCGAGAGCCCATGTAATAACGTAAAATCTATTCCAATCGATGACTGGCAAGCAGTAAAAAGTAGCCGGTAATATATTGTTAATAATATACGGATTCATTATTTGTACCAACTAGAATATATTTTATCAATCAAATAATAATCAATTATGGTAATTCAAAAAATAAAACATATAAAGTTTATGTTGCCTATATATATATATAGACAATATACTATACCCGGAAAATACTATATATATATATATAGTATTTTCCGGGAATGCTTAGTCCCTTTTTTGACGACATTTTCGTAAACATGAATTTTGACGGTTCATATTTGGCATCTGTGATGTTTAGATTCTGTATTTTTTTATGGAAAAATATTGGATAAACCAATCTTTAATCGTATAAACATTTTTCATAGTCACTCATCAATTATTGTGACGATTATAAAATTACGTAAAATTATGTGGAAACAATGTCTCGCGTGTGCCCATCATTTATTGTGCAGTGAACGATCTTGAAGAAAAAGACTCGTAAGCAGATAAAAACAAGCCTTAGTCACACCGTACGAGAAGATCAGTTGAATCATTTGCAGCTGTCCAAAAAATGTTCAAAGCAATCCATCAACCTAAATTTAACACCGTCCTCAAGAAATTTTACTTCAATTGACATAAGAGCTTCTCACACAAGACCATTTATTACGTACATATCGACCCATAATCGTCAAAAGATCTTAAGCAACTCAGAGAAGTAAATTGCGTTTTAAACCAATAATTGTTCAATATCGCCTAATTTTAGAACGCTATCTCATTCGCCTGATATTTTTTAGGACCTTTGCATTTCAGCGTTTTGACTTGTTTGTTCCACGTGAAAACGCTGATCTAGAGAATGGAAAGTATTCAGTATAATATTAAGGCAGGCATTGACTATATATTACTATTTACTAACCACATTTAAGGAATTCCTTTATCGAACGTAGTATAAGAGTAATTTAAAAAAAAAACCTTTAAAATTTTCAAATTGTCGGTGACGATTTTTTGCCTATTATTTATGGGTCAATATGCCAGTTAAATAATACAGTTTTCTCATGAAAACCCTAATATTCATGAAAATATCATAGTGTGTGATGAGGCCTATTTCCATATAAATGGATACGTTAATAAAAAAATTAGTATAACTTAAAGTATTCATTAGTCACCTTAACATCTATTAACATTGACAATATAGTGTGCTATGTGGTTTGAATAAATCATTGTCTATTACTTTTTTGAAGATGAATATAGCGTTACGGTAACTGTTAATGGAGAACGTTATCGTAACATGATTTGATAATTTTTTGAGAAATTGGATTATTTGGTTTTGATTAACATTTTGTTTCAACAAGACAGCGTCACTTCACATACAGCCAATGCTAAAATAGAATTACTAAAAGGAGTAAACCTTTCCGAAGAACAACTTACATAAAAAATCTATTGAACCCTTTCGTAAAATCTAAAAATGCCATATTATGTTTAACTATTTCTGATGGTTTGTGTGAATAAATAAATCATGAGAAATTTAATACAGTAAGCGATTTTCGATCCTATCAATAATACTAAAACAAAATGGCTTACAATATCGCTTGCAAAATCGTCACTTTTTCAGGAAAAGAAAAATTGACCGAAAAGGAAAGTTGATTCAGTCAAAAATACCTACAAGTTGACCCAAATATGGTACGAGACGTGCATACGCAATTTTATAAGCTTAAATGTTTTTCATATTAGATTGAATTTAGTGTAAAAAGAAATGTATATTAAAGCGAGTTCAAAATTTTACTGTTATATGACTTTTATTTTTTTTGACAAATGCATCGCACATCTTTGTTTTATTTTATTGTGTTATAGAAGATTATTCAGGGATAAATTTGTTATTTTGTATTTAATTTATTGTTTGTTTATTTATGAAGGTGTGACAATTTCCGTAGTTTACCTTTACAAAATATAAGGTGTAGCTATTCCCAAAAGGTTTTGATTAATTTCAGTGATTATAAATATGAAGATTGGAACATTGCAATTAAGTATTTTCCGTCAGTTTTCTCAGAAATTTTCTTTTTACATATTTAGACATTCAAGTGCACGCATGAATTTAAGCTGACGGACAGTAAACAGTTTATTAAAGTTTATATATAAAAATGGGTTAAGAAAATTACTGTTTCCACTTAGTTTGGTACTTATATTGATATCGTTTTATATTTATTTTAAAAGTGATATAAATATCTAAATAAATCCAATCCGGATAATTGAGTTTTGGATAATAAAGGTTTTAATGTATTTAAAGTGGCGAAGAATCCGTGCTGAAAGAGTGGATCCCTGATAGTTAGTAATTGGAAAATGTATCGTTTTTCAATCTGGAAGCGGCTGAATGACAAACGAATTAACGGAAACGTTGAAGTTCCATTAAGCATCTTCAGTCGATATTTTAAATTAGTTAACTAAAACATTTTGGTTAACATTCAAGTATTTATATAATACCAAAGATCATTAATCAATCTTATTTTTTTTTCAAACGTTGTACAATAATAATTTCAAATACCTTTTTAATCTCTCAGTAAATTTATACAATTCCAAAGATTGTAAGCAAGAATTCGCTTTCTATTGTTATTTTGTGTATTGTGTTATTCTAAAATATTCTCTACAGGAATACAATAAATTGAATTTGGTAGATTGTTGCCGAATGATTGATGACATTTTTTCTTTATTGATTAATATTGATTGTACGATAACATGACATATGTACATGTTGTAATTTTATTTTTTGTTGAAGTATATTCTATTTATTATTCATTTACCGAAGGGCTAAAAAGACATTTACAAAAAAAATAATTATAATATACTTTTTTTATTTATTTGTTAATTGTAATATTAGATTTTGAATAAATACAATATCATATTATTGTTAGATTTGAGGTTACATTGGAGGTCCATTTTTCATATAAAATATTTTTGTTGTTAAGTTAGTTAAATTATTGGTTTTGATACAAATAATAAAAAATGTTTTGCTCGTTTGAAAAGCATCATCAGACAGAACATCGCAGTATTTACCAACAACTAAAAATTGATTCTTATTTTTAAGCTATAAACTACAATTTAAAAATCGGTGTTTTTTTTACTGAACGCAGTAAGGGGGGTAAGATACAAAAATTGATAGAGCTACATAAAACGCTGTACTTTTAAATGCACAACCAAAGAAAACACACAACACGCTTACAAAATTTTTACCTTCTGATTATTCAAAGACTTAATGATAATGTTTATATTTTTTTCCATGTATTCTACTCACCATTTCCATGCAAAGATATTAAACTACTTTATATATAAAAAAAACTTTAAATGGTACTTCAAGGTGTCCATAGTATACATATAAAGATTAACTATGGATATCTAATTGATCGATAGTTAAAATAGGTTTCATGATTCTTCCACACAAGATTCTTCCAAACACGAATTCTCCGTACAAGAAAACTCCGAACACAGAATATTCCATACATTATAATATACGAGATTTGACACCCAGATTAGAGATGTGTAGTTTGAACAAATAATTACATATTTTACTTGATTACAATCTGAAAATATTTGGCATTTTTGACATGAAACATTAAAAAAAAACAGTAATTGAATATATTTTTTTTAAATGTTCGAAATATTCTGTGTACGGAAGAATCGGTGTACGGAGTGTTCTTTTCACCTAACTAATATATTTGAAAAAAACCCTTATTTATTTTTTTATTTCTGAAATAAGCTGTATTTTGTATATAATGTTTTTTGAAGACGGTGGAATCAACTGTTTTGAAGACAAATTGTCACAGGACCGAAGAAAGATGTGCAAGCTAGAAACATTGTTCGTGGTGTACAGGTGTGTGGTGTGTGGTATGTGGTGGTTTTCACACAGGTGGTGGGGCGTTCTGTGTAGTGAAAACGTCAGCGGGGTGGAAAGGGAAAATGGAGAAATACGGCGTGTAAGCGAGTGTAAAAGAAAACTGCAAACGAGAGAGCGCTGTCATGTCCTTCAAAAATGATTTCAGAGGTATTCATACACTCTTTTCCTATACCAAGATAACAGAAATATTATACTTTCAGGCAAGATAAAATTTCGAACTTTCATAAAAACGAATATGAATATACTGAAAACAATGGTCGGTGTTAAGAAACATCTCGATGCAAATATGACAAAAATAATGACATCGTGTCGATAATTTTTCAAATATTTGATTACTATGCAGAAATATAAATTACTAACATAGACAATAAGTCAAAATCTTGTGAATTGCTCTACATTTTGCTCACACTAACAAATTAAGGCTTTGGGTGTGAAAATCTTTTTTAATTCTTCATTTACTTTTCAAAAATTAATTATGTGTGTGATTTTTAGTTTAAACATTATATTAACATAATATTATATATCAGTGGATCTGCTGCATTTTTGTTTCAATATTATATTTTCAAAGAAGTTCAACGATATCTGTATTGACGTTGTAAAACTTTAAGCTGTAATAAAACAGGTATGATTTTGATAATTATACAAAAGTATTGATTCTTTTAGTGTTGGTGCTGTATTTTTAGGAAGGTTGGAAAACAACACGTCTCATGTTAACCTTCTCATTTAAGTTCACGACTATTTTGACAATTCAGCAACTAACGATGAGTTCGTCCCTTTTTTTTCAAATTACAAACCTGATGGTATGTTAATGAAAGTTATAAACTTGTATTGTCACTATTTAAAAAGTCTCTTCCGAGATTCAATTACTTCAAACAATTCAAACATCGAGCGATGCCAGAACTGGTTGTTTCAAATGTTATATACTTCATAAATATTAATAATATTTGACTGAAACAATGAAAATAAATTGCCAAAACAGCGAAACACTCATGTAGACTCAGTCGGAGCGAACGCGGCAGCGCCGTATTGACCCACTTCTGACGACGTTCCCCCGCTACCCTTCGAGCCCCGCGCCGCGACGCCTCCGACGCCCTCAGCGCGCGAAAATTCAGCCACACTGTGCTTTTTTAACACCGGATTAGAGAAAGGGGAATTATTTCGTTTTAAAATCTACATACTCAGGAAGTAAATGTTAAAGTTTTTTTCTTAAAAATAAAGAAAAGATTTATGTTACTTGGGAGTTGTACGCAGAGTATGAAAGTCGTAAAGAAGTGTGTATATTTTTATTTTTGTAAATAAAAAAAAACTCAGGCAATGAATTCATGGCAAACGTAATGTACTTTTGAAGCAATAAACCATTGATATAAATTTCAGTATTAAATAAAGCTTTGAAAATTGTTTTTAATCATGATTTAAAATTAAATTTCCGGCTGCGTGGTCAAGTATTTATCGTCGTTGGCTTCAGTTACGTAAATCACAGGTTCAAATTCCAGTATGGATAGTTTTAGTTAATCGGTTTTTAATTGATTCATATTTTTTTGCCTGGAGGTATGCTTGTATGTGATGTCTTAATATTCCCTTAAACCTTTTCTATTCTAAAAAACGAGCGTAGCGAGAGCGATTGGCTAACCACTAGTGTAAGACACTAGTCGTATCCTTATATATCTACTGTCCTTGAAAAAAAAGAGGTTAAGTAACTAAGTAACAAACAGTTATTGTAGAAACACTTTTTGAGATAAACTCTATTAATAGTCTAATTCTCCACATTAGGATCGATTATGAAAATTGAGAAAAGACAATGTTCCTTTGCATTATATCTACACTTTATTTATAAAGGTCTGGATCAGTTTCGCTCATGGCGATCATTGTCATATTTTTACAAAAACAAATTGAAATGAAAAACAACAATTGATATTGAAAAGAATTTACAAAATATAGTTTAAGTGACTCTATAATTACAAAAAAATTAAAATGTTTAACACCTCTAACATATAATTTAAAAATAATCAAAGAGTAATAAATGGAAAAAAAGTACAAAAGAATATTGTATTTTCTTAATGTAATGCTTTTCCACCAAGTATTGATAGTGAACACCATAAAAATGATCATGAAGATTTATTTTAATGTGAATAAAACGCTGTTGTTTTCGTTCAAAAAGACATTCTCACTTTACTTTGTCTTTGGCTATATCCATTACAATAAAATATTCACGAAGCAGGTCACCGACCGATAGCTCTGAATCTTTCAAGATTATACTAGTGTCGTATTGTTGAGGAGGAAGCGGATGGGAGACAATGCGAGTTTTAGGCACTACTTGCTTTAGTTAGTTCCAAAATCACTCTACAACAAATGCCTCACTAACTAAGTCGTACAATTTACACAATCTGAATGTGTTTTTATAGTTTTTGGCGTGTGTCAGTTGAAGTATGCAATGACTGAACAAATGGTGTTTATTTTTAATATAGTAATGCTATCTTATACAGAACAGGGCATCTCATCCCGGACTTTTTTGTAATCCCGGGATTTAGGGATTCACAATTTTTCCCATCATGGGATTCCGGGACTGAACATTCACCAAAAATCCTAGGAAAGTTTTTTTTAAGACTTTCAAAGATTGCAATTTTTTTAGCACTGTCCGGTTTAAAAAAAAACCAGAACTTGCGAAATTCCGAAAATGGAAAAAAATAGGAACTTTTTTAAAGCTCTCGCGTGCATTTCAAAAATTTTGTCTGGTTGCCTGTTTTCGATAACTTTTTGAGAATTTTACACTTATTATCCTGAATCCCAAAAACCAGGGATTTCGGGATCCGAGATCCCGGGATTGGAAGCCCTAATACAGACAGCATTAGGCCAAGTCTGGCTCCAGCGATCGAGAGATGTTCTGCACAGCTAAATTTCATGTGTCCATTACAGTATCATAAGTATTTATACTTCGTGCACTATTATCAACTGAAGACAAAATAGTATTAAGTTAAACTTATTATAATTTTTGTGTTGAAAATATTAAATGCCTTTTAAGAAACAGAAGAACTTGAAAATATTGTCGAGAGAGCATGACTTATGATTGAGCTTGTAAAAACATAATTTGGTTAATTTATTGCACTACCGTTTAATGTAGACATGTTTGCTGTGATAGGACAGTAGCGAATGTTTTCCATTTATTCCATATGCTTAAACATATTTTTTTGTAAAGACATTGTTTGTGTAAACCATATTCATTTGATGGTTGAAAATGAATCCTGATATATGTATAGTAAATGAATTCATCATAGTTTATAAATAGAGATATAAATTTTAAAGTATGCAGCAGTTATCTAACATTATGGTCATTTTCGGTTGGAAGAGTATTTTATAATTTTTATTTGTTTCATTAAAGAATAATTTACAATACCTTATACAAAGTTCATTGGCTTCCGTGACAGATTTTACGGGCTCAAGTCTCAATACCAACAGCAAAAAATCTTTTATTCCAATCTTAAAATATTAGAGCGTACAAAGAGCGATTAGCTACACACTAGTCCTGTCCAGTCTAATACATATCTTTTATATTCACACTTTCTTCAAAAAAGAGTCAAAAAATTTAAAAGATTCAGAGTATCAGTCACAAATCAAAGGCGTGCTATCACAGAAGCCTCGCTTAGGTCTTAGCAATTATATAATCATATATATTTGAGAAACAAACGTACGCTATATGTACAAGTACAAATAACTTTTAATAAGATGCCTACGGTTGGGTATATCTATTAGTGAAATTTAAATGTAAGAAGCATAAAAGTAAATCACCTGTTATACCTGAATTTCGAATTCAAGACCATGTCTTTGCATATAGGTATCAGTAATCGTAAGCCCTTGAGTTGTGATTTTAGACAGATATGCTATTTTAGACACAAATCGAAGAATTCTTAATTATTTTGAATTCTTTTGCGACTGTGTATGAATGTCCTAGCAATTTTAACTAACAAATAAACATATGTCTTACTGCAAGAATACTAGTAAAAAACAGTTTTTTCGTTGATTTATGGGAAAGCAGCTGTTTGTATTTAAACTCCTTACCGTTGAGATATTGCGCGTGGGAAAAAAGTTAATTAGAATGTTTAATATGATTAAGACCGCAGTTGTAGCTAGAATTAGAGTTTACGATTTTAACCAACTCCAATACTCTTTCAATTGAATTGTATTTATTATTTTTATATACAATAGTGTTGTGAAGGTGTCAAAACAATCAATAATTAAATCAATATGGGAAATGTCAACACTTTGACTACCTTTATCGGGAGAACATAGCAAAATGTAAAATAGTAAAGCTGAATACAAAACTTTAGGTCACCCTATCCGAAATGCTTCTTGTTGTACATTTTTTTTTCGTTTTATTTATTTAAATGCATTTCAATTTCAAAACTCAGCAAGACCTCGTTGAGCACGAACGTATTTCTGTACTTTGTCCATTAATGTTGTTGGTATAAATAGTTTTTATTTTAAATACAGCATTTTGTGTGATAACTTCGAAGGAATTTGAATTACATTAATTTGTACGGAAATAGTGCATGAACTAAATCTCAAATTATTTTTGAAAAAAATGTCAATCGTTAGAATAACCAAATATATGAAACTTCATTGAGTTTATTTTCTTTCAGCTTTTATTGGACATTCAAACCTTATTCAATTTTGAAATAGTATCTGATTATTTTGATAATAATTATTGAAAATAGAGCTAACAATACATATTGAAAAGCATATTTTTTATTTATTTATTTATAAAAATAAAATACATTTTGTGTGGTTATTCTATAACTAAATGAAATGATCAAGACTGGTTACACCCATTGCAAACATTTCAGTCGATTTATTTTTCATTTAAAAATGCTTGCATTGAATTAGCCTGGATTTGATGGTTTTTTAAAATTTGTTTATATTTATAAATACAATGCCACCTACAATTGACAGTTTACACCATAAAAGTAATTAATTTATAATGATATAAAGTAAATAGCATACTTTATTTTATGTATATATCAACGTCATGAAGTTATGCGCGAGATTTAAAGCGTTACGAGGTATATTTGCTTATATACGACGTATAAAAGTAAATTAGAACTAGAAAACATACAAAGTAACCAAATTTAAATTGTGTTTGAATGAAGTATTATCTAAAAATGTTCTATGCAATGCGCCTAACATACATATAAGTAAGGACGAGAGCTTTATCATTGTTTGGAACGTAAAAGTGTCCCCTGCGGTGACAAGCGACCTGGAAAGCGCCTGGATCGCTTTAATAAAACGCTAAAATGCGTCTTTGTTACATAGCATTAAGTTGACGTCTGGCCTTCTCGCATCTTGAGCGAATTACTCTGAAAAAGATGAAATTTAACCTGTGCAAACGCTGTTATGGCACCCTTTGCGATGTTACCTTGTAAAAACACTTGCCTGCAATTTTCCCATCCTACTGCAAGATTTGTTAGCTTTCCTGTTAGTGGAATAAATTTATCTAGGGGTGACAGTAAATAAGCGTTGAATCGTACCCAAACATTTACTGTTGGAAATTTTACCAGAGGGCATGCTTTATTGTGGCATAAAGTATTTACACAGAATTCATCTGGGTAATAAGAAGCAGCTGTTTACATTTTGTTATATTTTCGCATTCTTAAGAGATTATTTTTTGAAAGCATCATCAAAATTACAATTATGTAATACATAATACAAACATATTCTGAATTGGGAATGTTTTCAGAAAAAAGATTTTGATTTGTTAAAAAAAATCCGTCCATTTGTTTGGTAATTTGTTAGTTCAGTACGAGTTTTAGTTTACTCGCTTTTTATGTAACTAAGAAAAGTCCACAATTCCGAAAAATAAAAAAAAATATAATTTGAGATGTTATAATATTCGATCAATAAAAAAATGTTTCTTTCTCAATTAAGTGATGACTTGCCATTGTGAATTATATTTATGTTTTATTTTTTATAATAATAAACAATTTTGTACCATTCGACATCCAAATTATATTTAATTACAAAGAATTTCTGATATCCATTTGCCGTGTAAGTTCAGAGAAATGTGTTTGGTAATTAATTATCAAATTACAAAATTAAAAACGATGGCGTTTTGGATCGTTAATTTTTGATTATTTTTTGACGAGAACCGAGAACAGTTTCGCTTTGATTGTTTTTCATTTTTTTAATTATTTAAATTTAATATTGCTCATAAAACAGATCCGTATTCATTATTTAATTATAGCGCGTAAAATTTTAAACCTTCTAATCTTCAAATACTTCTATCCAAAATACAGCTAAAATATTGGTGAGTATTTTTTATATATATATATATTTCTACGTCATTATGTTAATAAATAGATGATAATGAAAGTTTTAGTGGACGCTTTCGTCGTTAGATTATATCCAAACTGCTATACTTTGAACGACTTTCAAAATAAACCGAAAAAGTTTTCTTCCAAGCCACTCAAGTTGATCCTAACGTATTATCCATGCGGTCATCACGGATGAAACTTGAAGCATATTCCATGAGACGTTCGACTGAATAAAAAAAAACTTTGAAAGTTAAAGTATTAAGAAGATCTTAAAACAAATCATACCTACTGTATCAGTACATGAATAATGCAGAGAAAATAAATAAAATTCAATCAGTCAATATATTTACTTAACACTGATTAATTAGCCTCAATCGCCACCGTTGACAATGGAGAGAATTTATGTAAAAAAAAACTTAATATTCAGTTAAATTAATAAAAATACAATATTCCTTTGTACTTCATTCCACTTTATTAAATAGGTCAGGACCGGTTTCGCTCATTGCGAGCACTGTCAACTGACTGATTAATCATTTGACAATGCTCACAATGAGCGAAACCGGTCCTGACCTATTTAATAAAGTGGAATGAAGTACAAAGGAATATTGTGTTTTTATTAATATAATGCCTTTCCACCAAGTATTGACAGTGAACACTTTTAAAGTGATTCAGTTAAACAATAATAATATACGAGGTTTTGTTAAATGAAACTCAAATACTACACACTGTATGGTTACCTATTTTCTATTTGATTTTCTGCAATTTGTATCTTTTATACCTAGTATCACGACTAAGGAAAGCATGTAATGTTAAATTATTCGTTGGTAAATAGTTATTGGAATAAAAAATGTGGGTTGTTCTTAACGATACCATATACGCTGCCAAGAGAAACACTAATAGTAAAAAATAAGTTTATTCACTCGAAATCTAAAAGAATAGGGTTTTGTTAATTTAATCGACAGTAGATATTCAACGGAAATTAGCAATGTAGCTTTGATGGAACTTGTGAAGACCTTAGAAATGTAGCCTTTTTCAGAAATACAAAAAGTCAGCAGGAGCAATTTAAAACCAAGAAAAAGGCTAAAAAAATATGATATGCATGTATTGGATTGGTTGACTTCGAAGCTCAATCAAGACCCCGATTTCAAACGATTTGCAAAAACGTCTCAAGCGGTGAATGGTAGCATTGCATGCTGTACAGAAAAGAACAAAGGTAGAAGGCAAACACGACTAGACCTGTAATTTAATAAGAATTATAGTTTGTATTTAAGTGTGTGAACGTACCTGAATTAGTAAGAAATTCTTTTAACTTTTATATGTATGTTTAAATGTTTGCTTTATTTTCAACTATCCACTGAAACTAACACATCTTATTTTAAAAAAATACGTACGACTTACGTACAAATTTTTGAAACGAATTAATCACTTAAGTTGAGGACTTACTGTACATAAGACAGACAGGTAGAAATATGTCAACTCGAGCTAAAAACAATTCTCATAGTATACATTTTAATCCGGTACCCATCTGTTTACGTCTTAGTAAAAAAGGTCCTAAGGTAAATTCACAAGAACAACTAAAAATAAATATAAATAATCAAGGCAATGACATCCTGAAATGGCCAAATAAATAATTATCAATTACCATTGTTAAAAGACTTACACAGTTAACCTATACATTATCGGCCCAAAAAAAACTAAAATCAAATAATTAAATATAATACTACAATTTGCAGTATAAATTTATGATGATAAAGTAGATAACAGGTTAAATTGTGTTTCTATAAGCTTATGCCTTCATCAGAAATATGTTTAAACTTACATTAACTCAGCTGTATATTATGTACTGTCAGTTTGAAAATAGTTCTGATAAAGGCATAAGCCGAAATAATCGCCAACCATATATAAATAAGGGTTAAACTTTCTTTTAGAGCATTGACGATAGCTTTTAACATAAAATGACTTACTTGATTTTTATTATTTATTGACCTTTTATTCAATTTATGCATGCTCAATCTTTTTCTTCTTGCGGGTCGCATATATTTTTTTTATAGTTTTGGGCCTTCATTTATATGGGTATACATTCCACGTAAAACAGCCGTGCAAAAGAATAAATGAATATTTAAAGATAAATAAAGATAGATTAAATTACATTTAACCGTGTAAAAAAAGTATTAGATGTATTTATTTACAAACAATGTTTTGGTTGTGAAATATTTAGGAGTACCCAAATGTTGTATTTATAATTAAAAAAATAGTGCGATATTTATATTTGTAATTTTTTTACACTTTTCTTACAAGGAAAGGTGCAATCAAAGACTGAATCCTAATTTTTACCAGTAAGCCTATTTCTATGAACTGATTTATTCTACTTCATCAACGTAAAAAGCTTGCTCACATTTATTCAATTGAATTATTCAATTCAAAAAAGATACATAATACTTAATTTTAAGATGAAATATTAGAGGGTCGCAAATAATCAAATTGTCCGCATGCTGCGGGTTGTGTATCCTGATTATTCATAATGAATTCAATGTTTCCAGGAATGATTAGCTATCTATCAAGAGGTGTAAGATATCGAAAATATCAAGTGTAATGAATGCGTGCTGTGCTGTGTAAAATGTATTTGAACATTCAATATCTATACAGAATTGAAAATATTTTATTGAATTTTTACAGAAACAGATATTTTCAAACAAATATCCATTTACTGAAACGGCTTTAAGTGTCAAATACGCAATCTCTTCGAAATAAATAATCCGCAGGCTTTACGGATTACAAGAAAACGTAGGACATTTATTAATAAGACTTATAATTTATCAAAATATTTCTTAGCAAAGTTTCTTTGTAGAAATATTGATATTGGACCCGAATAAAAATACTTTAATTTGGTTACCCAACAAAGTAATTATATAACTTTCCAGTGAAATGGAATAGAATACTATCGATTAAGTGCATTGTATTTTTATATTTGATTCAATATTCGCTCCCAGTGTAAAGCGTAATGGGCTCATTAAAAAGTATTTAACATTATTATTAAGATGAAATTTTGTTACAGAAAAAACTAAAGATATCGATATAATTAAGTTCATCGTCCATTTTTAAGGATTTGTTAAGTGAGGTGTCCGATGAATTTATTGCACTAGTTTGTTATTTCATTTTATTAACTTAAATAAAGTTTTGATTAACATTAATTAGAACAGTTTTTATTTTCAATCAAGTTCCCGGAACGAACGCCAGCGTTTGAATTTAGTAAGTGATTTACATGTAATATGTTTTATTGTTATGATAAATTCTATGTAATTTAAAATTATTACACTCTTACTCCATAAAGAACTTTTATTTATTTATTTGCCGAAACTTAACATTTCGATATTAAAATTAAAATGATCCATACATAAAATCAATTGAAAGATTGATTATTTCGGTATTAAAATCAAATATATGTACAAATTTAATGTTAAATTTAATACTTAGCTGTTTTTTCATTTAATGTATTTTACTTGCTTACAGTATTAAATTTTTTTTTTATTATTTAAAGGTATGCTGCTCTGCAAGCGGTAAATATATCGTATATAAAAAATGATGTATGAATTTTTGTGTATAGAGATAAATCAAGCATGTGAGATTTATTTTTATTTTAACACATTTAAATTTAAGCAGTAATTAAATAATAAATACTAAACGTTTATCGATAACGAATGACGGCGTAAAAATAATTTTTCATTAAAAAAAGAATTGCATCAGTCTGCAAAGCTTCTCAAATATTCCTGAGAGATTTAAAGATGTAAATTGGGCCTTGCATAATGTAAAAAGCTTTCATTGCGTAAAGAATCTTTTTGTGAGAAAACAAAATGTATTTGCATATTTATAGATGCTATTTGCATAATTTTGAAATAATGAACGAGACAAAAGCATATTCAAGTGTCACTTTATGGCTACATGATATATTAAATGAAAGAAAGATTTTAAAAAATAAAGTATAATACCGAAGGTGTGAATTTTTTTAATGAATAATTTACTTACGCACAAAATTGTATTTCGTAATCCACCTATAATAATAATTGTAAACATGGTAAGAAAATGTTTTATAGCATAACCTCTTTTCTGATTTCTTCTTACTGAACGTGTATTTAATTTAATAATTTGCTAATCGTCTTCTTGCATTTGAAGTGAAATTACTATATCTTGGTTGATTTAAGTAGTGGAAGTTTAGTCTTTTTTATGACGAGGTTGTTCCATGTGAATGTCACATCTCTATCTGATTTTTTCTTTAAAATTTACCAGAAATCACACTCAAGTCTTGCTTTCAGCATTATAATTAAAGAATTGATTGGACGTTACTTAATTCTATTTTTTTTCGATTAAATGTAGAAAAAAAAACATCAGGCTCATTTCAGATGCATTGCTTTAATACGTAATGTAATGATGCTCTTTCAGTATTTTTTCAAAATACGTCACTCTCAATTTAAGTAACGTGAGCAACGAATAAAACACATTCTTTAAAAGAATTGCAGAGCAAATATTGGCTGTAAATCAATTGCTTAAATATTTACCTTTTAACAGAGAGTTAGTACACAATGATGGGTTCAAAATTCAAGTCAGTTAATCTGCTTCTACGCTGCTTTGGCTGGTGATCATAAGGCGAGCGTGGAAGATTGAAAATATACGAGGATTCCAATAGTTGACGACGCAATCGAACGAGAAAAAGTTTGAGAGCTTTTATCTTTCGACTACGTGACTGGTTGAACAAATCACGTGGAAGTTATAACAAACAAAACATCAACTAAAGAATGTTTCAAGAACGGCTTATATTCAATATTAAATGATGACATACATGCCTCTTAAAAAACTGTCACGTCATGTCAAAAATTTATCTAATAAGCCAACTGCAAAGTAAAAAAAGCAATGTGAAGCTTCATGTAATCTCAAAAATTACGATTAGCAATAATTGGAAAACCTTTTATATGGAAAACACTTATCAAAATAAACTGTAAAAATTGATCATAATTTAAAATATATATATATTTGCTGGTTCTCTGATTGTCTTAATTTCATCTGTTTTAAAACGCCAGAATTCGATTTGTCTTACATCGCATCAATGCCACCTTATATACAAATAATAAGAAATAATAATAAAATATTATACAAAAGAAAATATTTTTCGGAAAAAATATAAATCTTAAAACTCATCCGACACTGATCCATTGAAGTTTCGAGCTGATGGTAAGAAAGAAAGTGTTTGATATGCTTACTTTAAATGACTTATATTGACGTTTAAAAATTAGGTTGTGACTGTTGCGAGATATTTCCTAAAGCGTCTTAAGGTTGTGGAAATATAATGATAATTTAATTTGATACATAAACTTCAAAGGTAAAATAGAGTACTGTTAAACAATAAATCAGCTTGTAGATTTTGTTTCGTAAAATACTTATATTAAAAAATAACCGATCATGATAAAAATTAAATATGTGACTACATTAGTAGAGTATAACAAAGCTTCCAAGAGTAACAATCTGGGTTTCTAATTCATTAAAGCTTTGAGACTTTAAGCAAGTAATTACAAACTAGTGGCACTTACGATATTTGCTTTAAGCGAAGAAAGATTTTCCTGATTATATAAGTGAAAACGACTTCGGGGTTGGTAAAAGAACTGCCCGGTTTTCATGGTTTATGTAAAATTCATGGTGTACCGCATCCGGTGAGACCACTATTTATCGTGTGCGGAAATGCAAGGTGCATAATTATAAATGCAGTATGCACAGAGGACAAAACTATTGTGGTAACATGTAGTATTTATAGTATCTTTCAAACTTATAGCCATCTACCAGGCTGATTTGGCCACTTTAGATTAAATAAGATCATTAGAAACTTTTCTTGATTGGTTATTATTGTTTTATCCTAATCACGCTAAATCACTTAAAACATTCTGTCAATGTTGCACTCGCTTAAGTAAAGAAGCCTCCGCTCTTTAATCATGTTTAACGCATGATCAATCACACAGTCTTAGTAATTTAAGCAGGTGCTGACTAATAATTTGATTTGAACTAAGCTACATTTTATCTGTAAATCGTACATCATTCATCAATTTTTAGAATTATTTTTGATGTCAAAGTATAATATGTATATTTTTTATATATACTTGCTCCCAATGTGAAGCATATTTTCTTCTAATGGAAGTATATTAACAGGAGGCTTTCTACGAAAATTGTTTGTTACTCAGTTGCTCAACTTTTTTATCGAAAAGTGTAGGGTAAGAAGAATCAGAGTTAAGACAGGACTTTTTTTTTTTTTTTTTATTAGATAAACTTGTTTTTCCTTTCTACATCACACCGAAGATGATTTCTCCTCAATGATACAGTTAAGATACATTTTTTTATATGCAATTTGATAGGAAACAATAATTGATAATTAAAAATATAAAGATATTAATAAAGGTTAATTAAATACATAGAATTGGTATAACTACACGTAACAAAAAAAATCAAAATAATAATAAGCAAGAGTGATAGTTAATGGCACTAATAAACAAATTTTAATTTTGAGACAGTTGTGATTAAGGATTGAATGGTGAGGGGCAGGGGAGGTAAAATTTTTCTCCAAAAGAAGTAGCAAATTTCTCGAAGACGAAACTAGATCTGGATGCCCGATAGGACCATCACGGTTATTTCTACATAACGAAAACAATAAACTTCTTTCTACGGACATAATCGGACAATTCCAGAGAATATGCTCTGAATCTTGATTACTGTCACCACAAGGGCAATGTGGGCCAGGTTTGATTTTAATGTTATGTAACTTGGCATTAAATGCACCATGTCCGGTGATAAATTGTGAAGTCCTGTGTTCCGGAGAGAGCCAGATTCCATTCTGACGAAAAGCAATATCTGTAAAAAAATAAATAGGTAATTCTACCACGAAAGGACTTTGACCATCGACTTTGCCAAGTAGTTAAAACGGTTAGTGAGCAGAGTTTTTTCACTTTAACTTGTAAAAATTCCTGTGAATCCAATGGGTGAAGAGTTGTGCGACCAATTTGCGCTGGTGATGGTGATGAATTGCAGCTCGTCTTTGGACCTCTAGATCTAATGGAGTAAGTCCCGTTAAGTAAGGACTAGTAGTTAACTAATCGCTCTGGCTACGTATTGTTATTTTAGGTTTGAATGTGTGGAAAAGAATATTGATACATCACAAACAATCCGCTTTGTAAAACTAAAGTTATTATAAACTAGATTTTCTGCTTTCAAATGATATCTTCTCACCCACACAAATCCGTCATATTAAAGTTTTACTGTAACGTCGTATCAGCAATAATTAACAGTGAACAATATTGAGTTGGTTGTTGATATAATACTGAGACTCTTTCATCCGGTTTTTTCAATTCAATTATTTCTAATGAATCCGTCCACAATCAATAAATTGGTCGTATTTATACACCACGTAATGAGAGGTGAAGATATCCGAAGGGAGAGAGAGACAAATGTGACATATTCATGTTAACCCGACCCGATCGTGACGCGGTTCCTTTATTCCATTGCGCTTCGCTTTGCGAGGGTCTGTGTCTTCATGCGGAAGTGGATCGGTAATTCGACGCACGTGCGGAAAATGTGTCCGCTCATTCACATTTCCCCTTTTCTTAAAGATGAACACAGTCTGAAAATTTCGATGATACGTCAGACTAATAATGACATTAATTTAGATGGCAATCATATTTCTGTTTTATGTGAAGGGACCGTCTTGAAAATTAATTCAGTAAAAAGACGACGAAGAAATTTCATTATGATATAGAAAGAAATATATAATGCCCCGTAAAAGAAAAATATTGTTAAGTTTATTTTTTCCTTTTACAGAATCGTGCTTGGAGTGGAAAAAACTAGATAGAAACGAAACAATCACAGACACGCATGCCTCAAAACTAGTGTCCAAAATTTTGACCGCCTGGCCACATGGAATTTTTAAAAGTTTATTTCTTAAAAAATATTTACATAAATTTCTTTATAATTTAGAATTCCGACTGAAGGTGCTTGATGGAAATTTAATGTTCAATTTGAATTATTCGCTGCCCGTCAGTTCAAGTGCATTCGCGCACTGGATAAAACCAGAAGACGCCGAAAGGCGAAACCCTAGTCGTTATCGAAAAAATTTATGGAAGTGTACTGAGTAAAAATAATTCAAATTTAACTATTTCTTTAATTGTGTATATTTACATAGTTGCTGTAATATATTATGGACGTTGCGGAAAAATCCAAACTTCTGTGTGATTATTTTGGTGGCTGGAGAGGGGATAGGCACATGTCGTTTTGTCATTTTCTGTCAGTGATTTGCAGTCAGCCGATTGACAGATTGCGTATAAGGCTTAAAAAATATATTTTTTTAAATAATTTTATTCCGAGATCCGAAACCAATAGAATAAAACTATTCTCTGCCATAAATGCACATATAGATCCATTAGAGGTAAAGTGAGCCAAGTGGTATATTAAAAAAAAGTTAGATGCTTTGTAATATTCAACACGTCTTAAAGTATCGTAAGAGTGAAATAGTGTTATCTCCGTAAAATAAAAAATATGCAATCCACTACAGGAAACAAGTTTAACCATTTTAATGGTTGGCTCACTTCACCTCTCGATAGCCTATAAATCACTACGATTCAAAATAAAATAAATTTAATATTCTAAAATAAAAATAAAAAGTATAAACGTTTTCATAAAATTTTATAAAAAGTTTATAGCTAAATTTAAATAAAAATGCCTTCGAATGTTTATCTTTCTGGTGTCAAGATTAACTTTTATTTTGACACTATGACTCTTTATAAAATTTTACATAAAGAAATTGAATATTTTTTCAATGAAATTTAATTCAGATCGTAAAAAAACCATTGAAACTGAAAAACAATTTTAATAGCCAACTTAATATAATAATACAAACTTTAATGCCTGCTCCCATGTTACGGTATAAAAAGCATACTTAATTCGTTTTTTTTTGGTAGTAGTCACTATTCGTTTATGGTTTCTTGGCGAGATATGAAACATGAAAATAATAAATTGAAAATAAGCGCCCGAAATGTTAAAATATGACATAATCATTATTATTTAATTCGTCTACTTTATTTTATATTTTTTTTACAATGTGTATTACTGAATTGTATATTTTTCATAATACTAGCCAAGAAAACGATATACTGCATATTATGTTCTTACTTCATGTTTCTGAGAAGAACTTAAAAATGTTCAATGGTATACTGTAGAAGCCGACATATTCCGCATGGACGTCGGTAAGTTCATTTGTATGTGTTGTAGTATATTTTGTAGGAACTTACTTGGTTGTCTTCCATATTTTGTTATATGCTTATATTAAACTACTTATTTTTTTTAATGCTGCTTTACGGTTGCAAGTCATAGCACCTTACAAAATCACAAAATAGCCGTATGTTGTGCTTTGAAAACAGACAATTGCAGCGAATACTATAGCCTTAACTTTGTCAGGAACACGGAGATAAGAGAGTGGACTAACCAGAACCTTATCAAGTACAAAATATTTTAGAAAAAAACGGAGTCAAACCAAATCGAACATGTGCTGCGGATGCCTCAAAAAAGCTTGAACTCTGTCTGTCTTTTTGGATGGATCGCCTCGTCGAGGAAGGTTACCGATGATTCGGCAGAGTTAGGTGACGCTGGGAAGAATCGAAGAGACTGGCGGGGGATGGAAAGTCTTGGAAGAACCGTGTGGTGGTCATTTGCTCCAAATAGAGAGCGGATAAATTAAAAAACTTTTTTAAATCTATTCTCATACTAAAAAAGAAAATAAAACAATTTGTAATTATTCATATGTATATAACTTATAAGCAATAAAATCAGTGTGGAAAACTTACTATTAAAAAAATATTTTGAAACCTTTTAGCCAGGTTTATTAAAGAGAAAAATAATAGAAAAAATCTGAAGCTAAGATAAAACAGAAATGTTTATCTTAATAACAAACAGTTGAAGCATATTGAATAGTTACATGTAGAATTTAAATTAGTTGGTAAATATCACTGAATCATATTGATTATATGATGGATAAGTTCTACATCCGATTACTAATTATGTGTACAGACAAATGTAGTATATATTATACATGTATAAAAAAGTCCATTGTTCATCGCTCTTGAAAAAAAACAATATTAAATAAAAGTATCGTTTTCCAATGTCCGCTCTTAGAATTAACAACAAATTTCCCACAGATTCCTACAATATTTTTTTTATCATCATTTTAACAGAGAAAACAATCATGACAAACCCTTTACGGCTTTACCAATACGGGAAGCGGGAAATATTATATTATATATTCAAAGGAGATTATACTAAAGAATTTTTAAGAAAAAATAAAAAAATACAAAATTCCACTTATAAAATCGTTGTAATAAAACCATTTTGTTTTTCCTTTTTTAAAGACGACTATCGAGAATAGCATTGAAAATATTTAACTGAAAGTCTCAAAAATATTTTAAATAAAATCGTATGTGGGTAAAAGTAGTATCAAATTGATTGTTGGATATCACATAACGAATACATTTGTTGTCAAATTATTATTACATCTGAGCATGCTATCTCGTCATAATAATTTTGAGAAATGATTGAGCTGATTGAGAATTAAGTTGAAAGGTTTAATTTTTCGGTCAGTTGCTTAGATATATTACAGTATTTATTTTGATCGTGCTATAAATAGTTTTTTTAACAATTATTTGTAAATATTGCTGGCTGATTTCCAAATAGTTTCAGGTGAACAAATTGAAAAATTAACATTGAGACAAATGTATGTTATGATTCAATCCAACAGTCTGGAATTACTGTTTTTGAGGAAACATTTCATATTATTAATTGATTTGGCATTTACTTGGTAGAACTCCATTTATAACAGATTAAAAATAACAAAGTATTTTAGTTCTACAGTTTTTAATAATTTTATTCGTTGATAGCTATTTCGGCTTGCGCCATCGTCAGAACTATGTTTAAACTAATATTTTGCTCAGCTATATATACTGGCTCTGAAGAGATACACAATGCATCAAGTTATTCACTCTAGCATCCTAATTATAATGACAATATTACACTTATCAAATGTGATTCTAGCTTTTCAAAGAACGATTAACAATCTGGGTTTATTTCTTAAAACATTAATTAGGATAAAATTAAAATGACCTTTCATATTGTTTGTATTCTGGTTAAAAGATTAAACAGAACATTGAAAACATAAAAAAATCGCATTTAAATTAAATTTTGGTTAAAACAGTTCGAACAAAACAACTTGGAAATCTATCAGCGATATATTGCAGCAATGAATAATTGACAAATCTATTTACTCAACGAAAATAATTATTCCGAAACCGTTTCCAATCATAATGCAGCATTTTAAGGATAATGTGTTTAAAACAGGGCTGTGGAGTCAAAGACGAAGATTTTTCTCATTGTCAAAGTTTGACTAGGAGTCAAATAAATCTTAAGACTCGAACCCATTTAAAAAATAATGATATGTATTCAAACCGCAAGAGTGCAAAGTATTGTCACTGCATGCTAGGCTGACTAAAGATGATTTGATGATATACATAATTTTTCTTTGTAACCCGAGTCAGAGTCTTCTTTTTTACACAAATCCACAGCTCTGGTTTAAAATGACGAAGTTTGACCGAGAGTAAAGATGAAAAGTTTAGAAAAAGAGTTTTGCTAGTTTAAATAAAAAAATGACTGAAATTATTTATAAAGGCACATAACAAATACCGAAATTATTGTCTCTTAGAAATTTTACAGAAATAAAATGAAGTTTTTGATTGAATAATGAGATACCATGATAAAAGTAAATGTTGATTCTTGCCGTATAATTTTATTAACGTAATACAGTGTTATGATGCGATAGAAAGCTCTCTTGGGCTTCGCATAAAAAAGCTTTCGTGTAAAGGTGGTCGTATTTTGTTGGATATTGACCGGAATGATTTTAGTTTGCGGTGTTTGAGGGCTGGTGTACGTTTATCAAAATTAATTAACAGTATCAAGCGACAATGTGTTTACTAGTTTATGGGAAGTTAATTAAAGATCTACTACGATACGAGTTTCCTTGATAATGTTTACGGTCAAGTCACTTTGCCATTCGGATTATGCGGTCAAAGTGTTTTGCCAGAGAGTGTCGGTGTTGAATACAAAATAGTATTATTGTTTCATTTCAGGCTTCAGCGCATGCTTATGATTGAATAAGCTGATAAAAAGGTTATGAAAAAATAATTCGCCGAAGAGTTTTTAATGAAAAAATATATCTGAAAATAATCTAAATTAAAATCATGTCTGTAGCATTTAAAAAAAAAGTAGATTATGTCGTCAGCATTTTTGTACTGAAAAAATAAAAAGCATTTTTGCGAAGGTGGGTGAATATTAAATATCTACTGTCACGTTAAAAATCAAGTTTTTAATTTTTATATTTAAAGGAATCCCTGTGGTCCTGTAAGTAAAGTCAATAGTTGCTTAAAAAATATGTTCGGGTTGTAAGCATTGGTATTTATTTATTAAGATTAACTGCAGAAAAAAATAATATTGAGCCTCGTTGAGAAAATATTATCACACCATCGCAATGTTTACGAATAAATTAAAAAAGTTATAAAATTAAATTTAATATTAAAAATGAACTTCCACAAAGTTACCACCAAATCTAACGAAGATATTTGCGAATCATATTTATAATATGTAAAAATATATATTTGCTTTTTCGATTTAAGCAAATCTCGATTAAAAACAATGTCATCAAATTTAAAACCACAGCACATAACAACTCCATGCAAATATTAGAGGAAAAGATTTTGAATCTTTTTCGACTTAAACATAATTTCCGTTACTATGACGATATCAGTCAAAGTTAAATTAAATAGGAATGTTGATTAAGTATTCCATGTGACTTTATCTTTAGCTAATAATAAAACAAATCTTCTTTACATAAGGAAAATAAATAAGATGGAGGTATTAAATTATTATGTCAAGATGTCAATATATAAATTTATAAGTAAAGCAACTGGCTAACAACCATTTCTCGTTAAACTATACCAGTTGAGATGGTTTATGAGAAGTCGAATGGTCAACGCTCTATCCAGTTAAAGCATCATAACTCATAGAAGCTTGTAAGGATAACTTTTTTCAATCATTATATAGATTTTTGTTTTTGATGTCAACATTTCTTTCCACACATTTGAACTTCAAAACGAGAAGTATCGAGAACGATTAGCTTACTACAAGTCCATTTATCAAGAGCTTATTTATCATATACTTACTGTTTACACAAATTAAAAGTTGAGCGGCTGAATAACAACAAATTCTTGAAGAGCACCTTTTTTTCAGTTACTCGATAATATGTCCATATGTTCCATATTATATTAGCAGTGGATATGTTTAAAAAAATATATTTTTTTAGTGTTTTACCTAAATTATCATTATAAAGTTTGTTCAGAATTTGAATTTAATTCTTACGAAATGAAAATACTTATAAGTCATGTAGATGGTGAGTGGAGGGAAAATAAATTATCTCATCTCATAAAAAGTTTTTAATGACTGCAATACTGTAAACTTTTCATGTGAAATCTGTCTGCAAAAACTTGAATATGAATTTAAAAGATTAAATTTAACCAAATACAAAATACCTCTGACTGCTTGAAAAAACCTACGCAACATCCAAATAAGAAAACGCTCTTGAATATTTAAATATGACGGTGAAATAATAACAGAATTTGAATATTTAAACCAGAAAATATACAACATAGCTCCGAAATTAATTAAGTTCTTTTAGAAGCGATAAATCAAACTAATTAAATATACAAGCTCAGCATGGTATGGTAAATAATGTACGAAAAGTTTTCCTAAAAGGTTTTTAATCTGTATATCATCATAATATAGTAAAGGATATTTATTTAAAATTTCATATATGTTTTTAACGTAAAAATTATGGTGGATATAAAATACAGTGTAAAGAATGTGTAGCAAAAAATGTAATATTTTTAGACATTTCAGAGAGTTTATATAAAATTTGAAAGATATTAACTGTTCTATAACAGATTTCCCGTCAACAGTTTGATGTAATTCACACACGATTTTATAGCACAATAGAGATCTGTTTTTTTACCACTAGTTGAATATGCTCAGTCATGACAACCGATATAGCTCAAACTAAAAAAAAAATAACCATACAAGTTGTTTTTAATGTTGATGAATACAATTTATATGTTTTGCTATACCAGTGCTTTTGAAACCTGTTAACCAGCGGTGGGCTGCCAATATCTTAACAAGGGGCTCGGTAAATCTTATCCATTTATTTGTATCCATTTTTCTCCCAATGTGGAGCATATGGCTTCCTAATGAAGGTATCTAAATAAAAGTTTTTTACTACAAGAACTGTTTTTTACTTAGTCACTCAACCTCTCTCTTCAAAGAGAGTAGTAGGAATATAATGATAAGGCTAAGACAGCACTAGTAATTTACTCGAACCCATGATGTCCGACACAGAAGCCCACAACGCTGAATGAAAAAATGAAGGGGCTATACTAAGTCTTGTTTGATAATAAAATTTAACCATATACAGAAATTGCAGTTAGGTGCTGATTTGATCTAAGACGAATGATTTTCCTATCTTAACAAAAGGCTCGCCGGCCGCGCTGAAATTTAGCAAGGGGCTCGCGTGAGCCCCCCTGAGCCCACCCCTGCTGCTGACCACTTTACATATAATTAATTATAAGGAACATACTCGCAGAAATAAAAAAATAATAAAATTGCCAAGCGAGAACATTAAGAATATAGTACAATGTGTATACTTGTACTTGTATGCGATTTATATAATGATTATTGTTTTGATTTTTTGTATAGTGATTTTAAAACAGGCGTCAAAATTTTTGTAAACTGCTGAAAATTTTGCAAATTTTCGGTGGTTCCACGGACCATTGTACTAAAAAAAAGAAACTTGATAAAATTAACGTTTATAATTCAAAAATATTTTTTTTTTGCCAAAACGTAAGATTTTTTAATATTATTATTACTATTCACTGCTATTTGTGAGTCTCATGAATCCTTGAATAATAAAATTTACATTAGGTGTATTAAAAAGTTTAAGTGTGCATACAAATTATCTATAATTGAGATAACTTGATCTCACAAAGTATAATAATTATGCCAGTTAACCATTCATTTAGCGCGCAGTCCTAAGGCATCCTGCTTGAAAACTTTGGCCTCTATGGAATTCTCCAAGTGTTGAAGATAATTTCACTGTGAAAACAAAATGTTCGTTCAGTGACGGTGAGAAACAGGATTTAGTACACCGACGAAAAACAAAAACACACATATGTAGATATAAAAGTATGTATATATATCTGTTTAACAGTTTAATCTTTATTACACAATATTGAGTATATATGTCTTGTTTAAAGCGTCGTTCTGACGATGCCCTGATACATTTTTAGACAAAAATAAATTGTTTTTTTTATCCTTATTATAAATGTTATACTGGAAAATTTTGTCAATAAAATATTGATAAACACCGTTAATGTTTTATATGTATTCCTTCTTATCTAAACAAACATTTCAAAATAAATATTTGTTAGTTATTTAAATAAATTTAAACTTCATCAAAGCAACTAATTCAACAGCTTGTTGGCATGTTGTTTTGTAGATAACGAGAAGGCCTTTGATAGTTCACACCGGAAGACATTTAAGCAATATTAAAACTATACAGAATTCCAACCAAAATCGATTACATTATTAATTGCCTGCATGAAGGCAGTGAGTGGTGCATAAGATAATACTACTAAATTTTTTGAGGTTGAACTGGGGTAAGACATGACTGCGTCTTGGCTCTATTCTTTTTTTTATCATAATCTTCGATATCATTCTGAGAAAGTCAATTTCATCTGCAGCTATGCGACTTCGAGTATGCCTATGACGCTGTCATATTCGATACATATGTAGAGGGTATACAGGAAACAATAGACAGGTTACAGATCAACTCATACCGCATTGGTATTAAGATCAATGCGAGTAAAACCAAAGTGCTCTGGAATAATACCGGTTTGGACTCAGACGGCCCTCCAACTACCGTTTGGCAGAACATTGAGAAAGTCGATTACTTCAAGTAACTGGGGGAACATATTACAGGAGATGGCAACCCGCCTAAAAAGCTCACGATCTGATTGGGGATAGCTGGAGCAGTATTTATTCACTGCAGACAATCTGGGACCTAGAACATAGTGCCTCCTGTGCAACGTATTTATATTGAAGAAGCAACGATGACCTTGGCTTAGACACGTGCTGCGGATATCTCTTGAGGAGAAAATTTGAAGTCTCTTTTACCAACCGGATGGATTCCGCAATCACGGAAAGTCATTGATAACCATTCATATATGTACTCGGTGGAGTTGCGAAAAGCTAGGATAAAATTGGAAGAAGCAAGTAGATTTAGATTTGCGGAAGACAGAGAATTTTATAAGAATCATGTGTTAGCCGTATGCTTCGGTTAGAGAGCGGATATGATTGAAAAAAAGTTATTTTAATAATTAAAAAAATCTTAAAGGTTTTCTTATATTGTAATCCCTTGTGTAAATCCATTCAATGATGAAATCCCAGCGGAGCAGATAAGTACAGAAATGTTGCTGATGAACGATTGAATCAAGATTTTCGTTTTATATTTCGTTTATTTTTAAAAATAAAATATAAAAGTGAATTTCATTCAACATTAGATTTTTTTAGTTTATAATTAAGACTAACGTGTAGAAGGCGACTCGAGTTTGTAATATTTAAAGCTGAAACAAGACATTTTACATTTTATTAAATGTTCAGTTTTTATTACAAACATAAAAATAATATATGATTGAAGTATCAAAATGCTATGAGAATATTATGATTTTGCTTTTGAATATTCTATACCGAGAGTATCTATTACGATTTAACAATAATAGTCAAATAATATTATTCATTACGTGAAACTGTTCTTAACATAAAATAATGTATATATAATATGGCATGTTTTTTATGCCGTATTTTTTCATAAAAACTGAGCAAATTAAGCAATGTTGAACTCTTCTGAAGCTTCCAGTAAACTTTTAGTCGAGCTTTCTGTTTACTATCATGCGAAACGTCGGATAGCTGCAAGCATACAAAGACGCCCAGAGAAAACTTTATTCATAAAAGCTCCGGTTGGATATAGTTATTTAGAAGTCTGTGTTGACCAGGCACATTTGATAGTAACGATTCACTTAAGCGGCAGCTATTGTTATTTATGAGTTTCCTTAGCAACGGGAACATAGTATCTTTATAGAAAGCGACAAACTTCCAATTAGTAGTAATGACTTAATTGCTTTGATGTGTGTGAGTTGATAGTTGTTTTTTTACGTGATGTTTATGTATATTGCAAGTTTTACGGCGACGATCTTAAAATAAAAAATCTTAACAGCTGCACAATATTTACGAAATGACATTAACAAATCGATGAATATTAAAAAATATCATTAAAATTTAAATAATCTGATATTTTTTTTACTATGTCCGCTCCTAATGTGGAGCATATGGACTCCTAATGGAGTTTGTTTCAACAGAAGTGTTTCTACCAGAACTGCTTGATACTCAGTTGCTCAACCTCTCTTTTTCCAAAGAGAGTAGGAATAGAAGGATAGAGCGAGGACAGGATTAGCGGTTGGCTAATCGCTTTCGATGCGCCCCGTTCATAGGGTAGGATGGGTGGAAGGGGGGAATTAAAGACAACACATACATCCGTGCCTATGAACAGAAATTCATAAATCGATTGAAAAATCAATTTATAAAACTGTCCGTTCTGTGATTCGAACCCGTGACATCCGTAGCCGAAGCCAACGACGTTGACCATTCGACCACACAGGCGGCTAATCTGATATAACAATTTTAAAATATTATATTAGTATTGTCCGGGTGGCGTTTCCGTTTGTTTCGTATATGAAATATTTAATTTTGTTTATTGCAAACAATTCTTTTTATGTGTCATTGTTTTAATATATTCATGACTTGAATTACATATATGTAGAGATTTTTTTGATCTAAAATGTCATATTTGTCATAATTTAAATCATGAAATATTGTATTTACCCCACCTCATAAATATACTAATGCAGCGATTTCCAACCTGGGAGGACTGCCGCCATGGGGAGATATGGACTATTGCAAAGGGAGGCACGAACAGTCCAAAATATTTATTTACTCTTTATTAGTGTCTTTATTACTATATAAAATAAAGGATGGGGAGGCGCGATGGTATTTTTTTCTTCAAAGGGAGGCACAGTAACATAAAGGTTGGGAACCACTGGACTAATGTAAACAAAGTTTTTGTAAGTTAAAATTAAAATAACCCCTCAAAATAGTTTGACAAAAATTGATTGAGAAAAAAATACAATATGGTAATTCGTTTGCCGTCCGAATTGCGTATATAACTCTCTAAACATGTAGGCGATAGTTTATTCTCATTTACCTCACACTAAATCTAAAATTTACTTTGTCACGCCTGTTTCCACTGTTTAGTTTTCCGACCATTCCCTTTCAAATAATTTAGTAATACGAAACTTTGTATACATGGGTTAGGTATTAATTATACCATTGCTCCGATGATAGTGTTGAATGAACATACATTAATTAATTTCACCTAAATAATCGTTAATTTTATTAAAACTGTGATAAAATATAATCCTGCAACGTGACTGATTGTTTTTCTTCTTAGTTACTGTTTTGTTGATGTGAAAAATCACTGTTTTTAGTTAAAATTTAATTATTATTTTAAAATATTCACATTTTATTTTGAAAACCGTTACTTCGTTTCATCGTGTTTTCCAAAACACTCATGATGTTTGATATTTGAATGTTACCTCCCTCCTACCATTGTTCATGGAATAATTGACTCTTCCTCACCACTAAGATAGTCTTATTCAAATGTTACATTCTCAATAATATGTAATGTTATAAATCTTTGATATACAGCAGCACTCTTCCGATAGGCTTAATCACCGCTTGGAAAACACTGATTTCAAATATCAGAAAAGTTCCTCTATTAATCTCTCCCTCCCTTCCTAAAGATTAATTGTATGTATTATTCATTTGCGTTGTGTGCTGTAAGAAACAACGTTTTAACACGTTGGATCCCGGAGCCGTGTTTTCACGTGATAAGCTAGCCGAGCGTTGAGTCCCGGAACCGTGTTTTCACGTGATGGGTTATGCTTTAAAATAGGGCCATCATTGTGGTATCAAGCAACATTTTGAACACAAGACTCAGAATAGTTATTATAACAGATACTTAAATTATTCTAAATCAGTCTTTTATTATTTTTATTAAAAATAGTAACTGATTTTACCAACCAAAATTTAAGGATATCATAACGCATTTGATGCGTCCATTTGTCTTTCTAAAGATTACATGATGGTGCAGTTATTGAGTTCATTTTCAATTTTAACTTTAAATATTCTATAAAAAAGAATGTCAAAAAGCATTTATAAAAATATTTTGTTATTAATAACAGGAAGATAAAATAAATAAGCCCAATTAAATCAGTAAGGTGGGCGCCAAGCAAAAAATTGAGTAAGACTCGGTACACGTGCAAACATTGTAATATGGCTTTTTATAGCAGACAATTATAGCAATAATACCATACATAATTGAATAGTTATAGTCTTTTAAACAATCAAAAAAGGTTTCATTTGATTCGAGCTTGTGGTTTCACAGTTATAGCCTTTTTAGTAAGTCATTAAGAAAAAATGCAATTCTTCAAAAATACGCCGGGCACACGAGACAATTTTACTTGATTTGGGCCGGGGCCGAAAGTGTATAAAATGTATATTTTTAATTATTAATAGGAAATATTTTTCAAATCTTACGAATAAAAGAATATACAATAAAGGAAGGGAGGAATATCATTTTACACTCTACACACCCTTTTAAAGAAACAGCTTGCTTAGGCATTAAGGATCTGGGAAAAAAAACTTTTATCTATGTTCACGATATTACTGCAGCATTTTAACATCAATAGTTAATTGCTTTTTATGATATTACTTGAATACTTTACATAAGATATTTTATTTGCGACTTCTTAATTATCTGTAAGTACATTAATAGATAGTCATTTGGTTTAAAGACATTTAGAATAAAGCAACACGAAATAATGTTAATACAGTAGATTGTTACTTATAACTTAATTCGTGATTGACAATGTAATTGTTCGAAATCATTGTTTTTTAGACATGTTTGCATTTTCGTTGAAAACGTTTCTAGCTTTCATCGAACACTGAGTGTGGTAAAACTTTTAACGATGCTATCGCTGGGAAGCAAGTGCTTTCTGAAAGTTATTGGTGTGATGTTGGGCACACGTCACCTGGTGCGCTATGCGTGATGAATGATAAAGGTAAGTGAGGTCAGAGTCCGGTCACGAAGTGCAACTTGCAGCATTTCTGCAAATTCTTACATGCTATGAAATATTCAGGGGAAGCGAACATACGACTGACAGTCACAAGGGCTCAGGACATACGGCCACTCTTAAACCAAGACTTCTGCAAGTTGGGATGGAAAATGCAAAATGCAGACAATTTATAACGAATGCTTTAGTTCTGGGACATGATGCTAAAATTCGCTAAATTTGTCTCACACATACACTCTCTCTCTTTTCTTTTTCTTACACATGTAGACGGCTAAAACGTGTATACATCTGGTGCGTTACACATAATCAGATAAATTAAGAAAATACAATATATTGCGATATAAACATATTAAATTACGATACTGGTCTTGCTTTATTATCTGATTTCGTCTGGAATTTGGTTTATAAGGTGAAGCTAATTGCCTCATAGCTCAGGACAACGTGTCATGTTGAAAATTTTGGCATTCGTTTGAATTTGACAAGCACAATTGAATGTTATAAAAAAGTGTATATATCATGACGTTACAGTCCAGGCTATGAACTTGTTGTGACCGAAAATTGGTACATAAAGTGAAAGTATAAATTAGAAATACATTCCTGACTTACTAAAAGCTAACGTTGAATTAAGGCTAAAGTGCGTTTTTTTTATTCTTGAATTATCTTAATGATTACTTTAATATCAATGACGAGCCGAAGAACAAATAATTTTGACTTAAACTATAACTCTTCCTTCCACACGTTCGTTGACTTGTATGTTAGCAACAATGTATAAAATATGACTCGGTCAAAATCAAATTGGCGTTGTCATGCAAGTCTTAAAAACTTTTTGTCGTTAAAATGTTGTAAAAACTTTTGAACAATAATTAACATTGTTACATACCCTGTGGAATATTTCCGGTAAGAAAATTGAAAAGCCATGGTGTATGATGACATTGTTACTTATTTGTGCTTTGAATTTTTATCTATAAACTCCTAACATATTTCTAGTACCAATTTTTTGCAGTTATTAATGTATATTCTTATCAGTTAAAAATTCTCGTGATCCTGATCATATTAGGTAAATGTGGAATAAGTAAAAAAGAGTGTTTTAGTTTTTCAATACCATTAATTTATTATTAAAAAAATAGTAAAAAAAAACTGCATAAGGTTTAAATAAAAATAAACTGAAGTATCTTTCTTATTGATTCAGAAATTAAAGACAATGTGTAAAATATATGTATCATTTATTAAATTTATGATATCGACCGAGGGTTATACTTAGATCTTGAATATACAATATATTGCATTTAAGTTGTATGAATTGTGTGCTCTTATATGTCATTGTGTAGGTTTTATTTTAAGAAGTGAATTATTTATTATTATAAACATGGATGATTGTTTTTTCAAACAAAACGTATTATTAATTTAATGAATGAAACTTTATTTTCTTTCGAATAATCTTAAAATTTCATTCTTTGACGTTTTTTTATATAATAAAATCATAAACATTCCAAACATTGCAGCGAGGTAAGATGTTATCACATGTGTAATGTTTTCTCTTTGAACGTGTTTTCTGATAATAGCGATGAAAAATATACAAGAGGGAATAAATTCACCACAGTACGTTATTAGATGTGACGTGGCACAACGTTAAAAATTTACATATCAGAATAGATTGTCACTTAAAATAATGACTTTCGTGTAGTGGAGCTGAAAATTAGTTGTTTCTTTTGCAAACAAGACATGGAAATTGCTAGTGTTTATACAAAGTTTTATTTGGCAAACATTTCTAACGTATAATTTACAAAAAACCTTTGCTTTTTTGTCCTCATTAAAGAAATAAATTAAACTTGTGGTGAATTATTTATTTTTATTATGTTTTTATTTATAGAATAGCAGAACCTGTGGAAAAATAAATAAAATATTATTTTTCTATAAAATTCAAATTGATAACATATTTATTTCACAAAATAATATGAAAACAATTGTGACACGTGTTTCGCCTCTCTAAAAAGCATCTTCATACAAACTATCGTAAGGTGATTTACAAATTAACTAAAACTTAATTCTTATTCTCAACTTAATGAAACTGAAATTAACAAAAATAAAATATTAGTAAATAATATTTATTTGAAATATGAAAGGTGGCTCATAATTTTAACATTGGTTTCTTTTGGGCATTAGCCGTCCTCATATAATTAATTAATACTATTGGTGTTTGTATCTTAGCCCCCCTCCTGCGTCCAGTAGAATGTGAAAAAAACTAATCTCAAGTTTCAGCTAATTTGTAAATAAACATACGATAGGTTATCTGAAGATGGTTCTCAAAGAGGCAAAATACGTGTCATAATTTGTCTCACGGCCTGTTATATAATTAAATAATCAAATTAGATTTTATAATGGTCATGAGCATTTCGTAAGTTACAGTCTAATTCATGAGAAATACTATGCTAATTTATCTTAATAAAGTAATTTTGCACTTAACATTGTTTGGGATTGTATACTAAGTAAACTACGAAAAATAATATTGAACATCAATTCAGTTAAATTTCAGAGAAAGCGGTGGAACGCAATACTTTTTCCTTTCATTTATTTTATTTTATATTACATATCATACTTGGCGTAAATCTAAAAAGACGACGGAGAAAAATGTACAGTTATTGCAAAAGTATTGAATAATCAGCGTCTGTCAATAATATATTCTTCTAATGTAAAGAGCAAGTAACCATCAATTACTTTATTGATGAAGTGGTTGAAAAACTAAAAGAGTTTTACACACAAAATATTTCTTAGTATATCAGTTACTCAAATGAAATCAGTAGAAATTGTTCTATCATGAAGTAACAATTATTATTTATTTATCATAAACATTCTAAAATTGACAATTAAATTTTTGATTGCGTTGCATAGCACAAAACGCATGTATATATGTAACCTTTACAAGTGACCCCGATAATACATAGCTGATGTAAGAAACATTTTTTTATCACAAAACCTCAGTCTCATAATATGTATTCACAAGCGGTAAACAAATGACGATGGGTTAGTCATCATACTAGGGCTTGTCGGTTTTTTAAAACCTGGTTTTAATTGCATTTGTATCTGGCAAATTTATTTTCAATTTAGTATGTCAGCTTTAAATATATGAATTAATCTTTTTTTGTTATTATTTAACTAAAACATCATTATTTTGATTTTAAACCGCCATGGTAACAAATAAAACAAGTTGGAAAATTTAGTTTAAAAAAATTATAAATTAATGAATGCGCTGAAAAAAAATATGTTAATTATTTTGTTTCGCGTAAAATATATTTTATGATTAGGAATAGCGAATAAAATTGTAATAAAAATAAACGATTTTATTGTTACAGTGTTTAGGTAAACATACTAAATAAACGATGTTGAAAAAAAAGATTTTCTCGTTTTTTATTGGAATTAACATTTTTTTGTTAGGCTTTGAAAATTGGGTTAAAGTGAGTGTGAGTTGTATTGTGATTCAAAAACCGGTTTTTTGAGAGTCAGTTTTTGTATACGCCCTACATCATACTGTCCAGGCTAAATATTCCTATGTCCTAACATATGTTATTTTCGTTGTCTCTTTGACAGCGTTTTGTTATATTTTTTATGTTGCTATGACGATCGAAAGCATATGAGTTTTACGTTTGCTGTCAGTAAAACAAAATAAATCGGTGAGCTGCAAAAAAAAAATGTGGATCCATCTTTCTTGGATACATTGAAATCAATTTTAATTTAATATTAACTGTGCTATGTATATTTATTTAATTAAAATTTACCGTACGTTTTTTATTTTTTATTTTCGCTTAAAAATTTGCATAGTCATTTACAATTATTACAACACATTCAATAATAGATACTTACAAAAATAAAGCGATAGTAAAAAAACAGAGCATCCGAAAAAACATTGATAAATTATTAGGCGATAAAAAGTTTTTACATCGTTTCCCAAAACAATTTCAAACTCAAATTGTTTTTTTTTCTATTTAAATTGAAGCGTTAAACTGCCGACAGTATAATTTATTGCTATTGCAGCAATACGACAAAAACTTTTGCTACTGAATCGTTTCATAAACATATTTATTATACATAATACAAGAAATCAAAATAGTTATTTACTCATAATAGGGAGTTTTTATTACTCTTAAATACGTTATAATATATATATATATATACATATTTGATACTCTATTTTGTTTCTTTGTTGGTAATTGATATTAAAAGCTAGCTTGTAATCTACATAAATCATAAAATTATCCAATTGTCCTTCTTCTATGAGTTGACACAGAGGAATTTGTGACCTCACTTTAATATTGAATAATTTACTGTAGTATTAGACTAATTTTCAAAGTTAATCAAAGGATAATAGTGTATTCTAAATTGAGTTAGTTAAAATGTCTACTTTTCAATACATTAGTACTTATGAGATATATTATTCATACATAAATAAAGTATAAAAAACATGATATTCCTTTGTACTACTTCCACGTTTATAAAGCTTTTATAAAGGACCGGTCTTGCTCATGACGAGCATTATCAACTGATTATCTATAATGATGCATTAATAAAATAATCACTAAATCAAATAAGTCAATTAAGTGTCACTTATACATAATTTGTACTTAATCTGTAATTTGTTTTACATCTTTTTATTTCATTTCATTTTGCAATTTAACGTTTTTTGCCAGAATAACGAAGAAACATACAAATTAGTTATAACATAATTATGCGACATATAATATAATATTATATAATTGTACGAATGTATGCATTGACTTATTTATGTTATGGAAGACTAACTCAATAAAACAATAATAGATACAATGACACAACGTATGAGATTTAACGTTGAAGAAAAGTGACTTAGTTAAATTTACGGAGAATGGTAAAAGTCTAATAGATTTCAAATTGGTTGAAATACTGTAAAGTTTGGTCGAATACTTCAAAGAGGTTTTCGTAACGAATCCATCACAGCGTAAAAGGACCTCAAGGAAATCACCACTCATTCGCCTCTCCTTCAATCCTTTTCCAATTACTCAACGCTCGAATATTTACGTACGAAAACTCGACTACACACACACGTATCGATGAATTGTTTTATTTACATTTATTGAATGATATATTTTTCAGTAATTTGTTTTGTGATTTAATAATTATGCTTCGAAATGTTTACTGCATATGCTCTTGGAGTTTTGTAAGTTTTAGACTAGGTTCTTAAAGGTCATAAGTTTTATTCGTTGATAGATTGAATAAACAATAATGTTTCAATTGTTTATTTCTCACGACAAGTTGAACAGTCAACAATTTGGACTGAGCATGTTGGTTGGTTGCGTTGGATTCCATGTGTGGACACAACCATCAGAATGCTAATAACGTACTGTGGAATTTTCCCAAGATGAATGCCGTAGAAACAGAGATGTTTGCTATGATCCGTCCTCATACAGGCCTTATCGGCAATCTTTGAAATATTCGATAAATCTTATCATGTTGAATTCTTTGTATTCTTAATACATCTTTAATTTATTAGTTGAAGAGGTAACATTTCCTTTTTATATTTTTAGCATTGTTAAAATATTGGTCTGGTAGAGTACTTTATTAGGCCAAAACATGAAGAGTAACTTCGCTTCTTTTCTTGACGACTGTGAAAGGTGTCCATGAAACAGCAGCTGTATACACAAAACGGAGATAGTAAGACCACCACAAGAAGTGCATTTATATTCACGTCGTCTTCCGACAACGAGTCTTTATCAAGTGACATTTATAAGAATTTTCGATTTAACTTCAGTATATTTGAAAATTAAAAATATCTGTCGTATTGAGTTTTATTTTTTTTATCACCCGATAAGAAAAAAGTATGAAATTGAATCAAGACATTTAACTGTATTATAATGATACACTTTAAATTAGACTGCAAAGCTATCAACCTATCAACTTATCGAAAGATCGTTTTTTTTTTATCCGAAAGTTATGTAAAAATATCGAGCTTTAAAATCCTTACAGCCAGAAGCATAAATAATTTAAGCGTCCAATATTTTTTCCTTCTTACTGCAATATTAAGCTTAATTAAAATGTGTAAATAAACAAAAAACAGATATATTAAGAAAATGCAAAAGAAGCCACTGAAAAAAACTTCGTAAATTTATATTCATTTCATCACATTTGTTTTTACAACACAACTTATATACTTCTACAGACCGAACATCTTGCAATGCAATTTCTGGTAACTGGTGTTTCAGCTGTTTTCGTTGTAATAATGTCACATCATTGAGCAAACATGACAAAAATGTTTTCGTACAAAGCACTATGAAGCAATAAGTGTCATCTCCAAATGTTTGATCTCGCTTGTTTGTTATTATGCTTTTAAATCCTAAATAATCATAGTTTTACAATAACCGTCCCTAACATTGTGTTTGCTGATTTATACACAAGACCTGCTCTGCTTAGAAATCAGCAGTTACGGGATTGAAATCTTGGCAAAGTCATGTTTCAGATGTTGTTATTTTTGATTTTGAGAACTGCCATATATTTAATGTTTTATGCATTAGAAATTGGCTTTTATTTCAAAGAGTTATTATATTTTGAAGTTTATTTTAAATGAATTTATATTGAATAATATTAAATTACTTTTTCCATGTGATTTTTTCGCCATAGGAAAGTACATACCGATATTCGTTCTTGAAACAAATATAACAAAGCTTTTATGTTCGACAAAAGTAAAGTCTAAAGTAACTTTAAGACTCTTTCATCAATCATATATTTTTCGTTCTGTCTAGTGAGGAGGTTGTTAGAATTTCCCAAGTGTACAAATGCGGTTGGTGACTAAAAGCGGTTTTACCCTGCTTTAACATGTTTTCGAAATGACGTGGTATAATAGAAAAATATACCGAACTCTTATATGGATTGTTTGAAAACAAACAATAAGATGTGTTATTCAAAAAACAAATCAGCAACGCAAAAACAACGCATATTCTAAAAATATTATTCTACCAGGAATATATAAACATATTTTCATTAATTTTATACATACAACAAATCGTTCAAGCTTAGTTAAATTTGAATATATGATTTGCAAATACGGCTCATTCCAAAATGGTTAAAAATGAAACTTGAATTTCATTTTGAAAAACAATATACATTTTAAAAGTATGTTAAGGTTTACATTACTTTGGAATGATATTTTGTATGTTATCAAGCCATGTGTGATACTTATTTCTAAAAATAATTTCAAAATTTATTTTTATTTACTAAATTACACTCATGGTTCATGTTTCAACAATTTTGAAACGAGCCCGGCTTGCAAATAATAGCCTCATATATTAAATTAATCTACCAAGAGGTGTGTTTTAACCACAATGCTTCAAAAATATTGAAAAGATATACTATTATTTTGCACTTATTCCACGTTTATTTAATATTACTAATAAATAGTTTTCCTAATTTAAATTAAAATAAGTTCTGACAATACTAAATATATATGAAATAAGAAGAAGAAATAGTTTTTTTAATATACTGCTTTTTCAAGTATTGACAGTAAAAACATTAAAATTTATTTTAAATATTTATTTGAAGAGTTGTTATCAATCAAAAATGATGTATTATTACTGTTGTTCTATCTTTTTTCAAGAATATCTTCATTCTCGCAAGACACACCTTACGGTAATTTTCCGTTGTTGATTGTACCGGCCGCTCTTTAATCAATGACATTTTTGGGTTACCTACCCTTTCTAACCTTCCAACCCTATGCCTCATTCTGACATAAACGTGCTATAAGTTGGGACGTATGCATTGTTTGTCACCGTGTACTTAGTAGATAAATCGCAGAACTTAACTCTCAAACACATTAAGTGCACGCTCGTCAGCACTGGCAGGGGTCCAACTGTCTTACTCGGTACGCAAAGACGGGTTAGACCAAGATCACGTACGTCAGATTAGAAGAATGACGAGGGAGAAACCGTGACTTAAATTTACTTAAGAATTACTTGTTTGATATTATAAATATAGCATGTATGCTTAAAATAATATATTGAAAGTTTTCTTCTCTGGGTAAAACTTGATTTTAATTGACACAGTGTTAAGTCAGAAAAGTAACATTTATTTTTTTGGTATACTATATTCTATGAGTGAGACATTTATCTAGGCCTGATAGCATTTTTGTTGTGACAATCAGGGAATCACATTAGGCTTTGGCAATATAGTATAAAGGCGTATGTTTATCACGTATCAAATATTAATGTTGAAAACACCTATACAATCGACATTAAAAACGTAACAACTCAACACCGATTGGCAGTTAGAAGTCATAACACAATATGACGTCCATAAAGTGATGATAATAAAAATAGTAATGGTACTATTAATATACTTCATTCAATCTGTTTGCATACATTATATAAAACAATTCTGTTTTGATTCGACGGGAATCATCAACTTTTATATTCATCAAAGGACTATTTTTGGTAAGCATGATTTCGATTAAAAAAAGGTGTCAGTAATATGGGGGACAAATCTCTAGCCCTGATCAGGGTGGCAGCTCAAAATGAAACGATCACCATGTATAATCGACGACGTTCGGTAGAAAATGTGGCATAGGTTTACTAGGTCCTTTTAATCCTTGAAATCCCTTATAATTAGTAACCATAATGATAGAAAAATATTGTGTTTTTTTTAAGTCAGCGCTTTTCAATAACATATAAATTATAGGTTATTTTAATATACTTTAAAATAATTTAAAAAATAATAACATTTTAGTAACATATATTGGTTATTATTTTTTTCGCTGAAGGTCTATTTGTATTTTCAAAGCTTATAATTAATGCTTAATTGAAAGTTTACATCAAAAAGAATCAATATGATTTAACAAATATTTACCGAAGTGAAATGCGATTTTCCTTATATTAAATTAATTTTTCGCTAAATAAATTAATACTTAAACAACTATAAGAAAATTTGAATCGTTCAAATTATGAACATTCACACTTATTTTCACTAACTACGACCTATACGACGTTAAGTCACTAACGACCCGGATTTCGCCTTTCGGCATCATCAGGTGTTCAAGTTCACGGATGAACTTGAACTGATGTTCAGTAAATAAATGCATCGTGCTTATATTATATAAGAAACACATTTATCACTAAGTTTAGGCTGGTAAAATGGATTAGCCCATGGGAATGCTTAAAGATTTGAATAGTGAATAATTTTAAGAACTATATCTACCCTGATTGCTGAAGATGCCGAAAGGAAAACCCCACGTCGTTAGTGGCAAAACTTGTGTGAATAGACGAACATAATTTGAACGATTCAAATTTAATATTGAAATTCCACCAAGCACCCTCAGTCGAAATCATAAATTGTACAACTAGCAGTGTTTTCAGTTGCTAAAAAATATTTTTTAAAGAAACGAAAAATTGTTTTTATTTTAATATTTAATTTACTTTATTATAACCTCATTTCAAGAGATTCCGTCGATTGTTTTCTATATGATTTATATACAAATTATGTTCCACATACAGAATTTACCCGTTTCCCTGCCATTGCACAATCTCAACAAGTGTAAAATAAACATACATGTTAGCGTGTTGTCCCATATTTTATACGAACCCTGCTTGTTGCTTTAGGCCCGCTACTTGTGGAATTGCGAATTTTCCCGCCCTATATGACGCATGCGTCGGAGACGGCGTCGCGGAACACAAAGGAAATTCTACGCGCCGGCGTCGAAGTTACGCTACAACGACGGGGTGAGGTCCTATAGAATAACGCCACCTCGGTCACGCCATCTAAAAAAGATACTCTACTTTAATATTTGGCATGATTATATAAGCCTAAGAAAAAAATATCAGTATGATTTTTTATCAACATAAGTAATAAAGTAAAAGTGATTTTATTGATAATGGAAACATTTTATTAGACGGATCGCTTCATCAATTCTCTTGTATTATAAAGTTTATCATAAAAAATGTTTAAGTGATTCGTCCGAAAAAAACTATTTTGAACATGATTTTTCCGCACACAACAAAAAATTGTACTTTGATTCTTGCGAAAAAGACTCTTTCGTACACAAAAACTTTCGTATATAGAAAACTCTTAATCAACAAAATTTTAATATTGGATATTCGACATCGCAACTATGTCTGTGCTTAAAAGATCCCGATAAAATATTTATACATACAAATTATTTAATAATTTGCTTGTTAGCAACTTGATACAAATTTGGCAAAATTAAAAATTTGAAAAATTTTGTATACGAAAGAATTTAGTTTAAATGAATCGGAAATTTGAAAAAACTCATGTTCGAAAAAAAATTGTACGGAAGCATTTTATAAGAGGTATTTTGAATAATTCAGTCATCATATTAATTTTAATTTTTGAGCCAAAATTTTCTCATAAAATGTTTCAAAAGAAGAATAATCATTAGAGGTCCTAATAAAATGTTTCAAAATAAGTTATCTGATAAAAGTTTATTCGAAGTAAGCCACCCTCCTTAGAGATAACGCGAAAATGAAAAATATAATGATGGGTTGAATTGTAAGTCAATTGCTTTCTCTATCCTATTTTTATGGAAGTTTGTACAATTTAATCGCTAGGTAGTTAGTATGGAAGCGTCACAATCACGACTTGGGTACATTGATTCTCAAAATTGTTTGTTAGAACTTAATATTCTTTATAATAAAACAGGCAAAATTGTTTTTAATTGGGAATTTATTACCATATTAAAAAAATCTTAGAAATATGTTATGTTTGTATTTATGTATTAAACATATATTTAAAATATACATTGACATTGAATGAAAAAACACGACTTCTGCAGGCTCACACTGCCCATTCGATATTATTATTATTGTTTTGTTGCAAAACAATGAAATAATAATAATATCACTCCAAAGCAAATTGTGGCATGTTTGAATAAATCGACCGACACGCTAGGCGTGTCGTTAGCACCCAACGAGTTAAGTTCATAGTTTGATAGATGTATACTATATAAATACATGAGTTTGACTTAATTATTTCATCTTGCAAGTAATTTTGTTCTTAATGAATAATTAATACTGTGGATAAAGAAATCATTTTATTATCCTATCGTCGCTCTTTTATGTTTTTAACAAGATTTTGTATATCGTCGTTTGTGTAAGATACGATTATTAAAAACTAACTTTTGTAATTACTGAATCTGACTTTGCTGTAATATAAGGTGATAATATCGTCACTGTAGTTTGCTAAGTAACAGATTGACAGTTCTGAGAAAACAGTAAATGAAAAATTTCTTTAGCATCGATATGTTATGTTACCAAGATACATATATGGATTCATTTACGTAGATCTGATCCAAATGGAGCTAAACATTAATAGAAAAGAACAATTGCTTGATTTTGAATCAGAATTAATAATAATTACAAAAAAAAAACAAATGTTGTTTTTACCAAGCTGATAAAATATGTAAGTACACGAGCTGAGTTATTCCAAACAAAGAATTTATATCCAAGAATCTCTTTGTATACTTAACTCATTTTTGTAAATTTTGTCACTCACCAACTTTTTGCCAGTGCTGTAACGATATAAACATCGTGTATTTGATTTTTTTTTTTGACAAAGATTAATTATTTGTTATAAGTAAAAAATCATTTTCTTTTATTAGAATTACTTGATTTTCACTATGAAAAATAAAATATATTTATTTGTAATAAAATATTTGAATCCACTGTTTCATTAATCATTTATATAAATATAAAATCTTTATGCTTGAGTTATTGGTTGGATAAATTCAATTGCTTTTTTGCTTCAGAAATATCAGTGATTCATTATTGAGCTACGAATACTCAAAATTAAGACCCTCGACTTATCAACTCTGCGGGAATTTTCCTGTCGTGAAAGGTATTATGCAATTAACAATAACCACCCTGAGTTTAAGGATCGATTCAACTGTGCTCGGTGTGTTTGCGGTGCGTGACGCACATAAAATATCATATTTCGTAGAATTTACTTTTTATATCGTTGAAAATTGTTACCACTAAATAAATGCAGTTTTAACAATAGAAAAAATACTGTTTACGTGAAAAACTTTAAATGACACATTTTATTTTGTTCAGGTATTGCTTTTAAGTCGCCTGTGTGGTCGAGTGGTTAACAGTGTTGGCTTCGGCTACAGAGGGCCCGGGTTCAAATCCCGGTACGGACAGTTTTTATAAATTGATTTTTCAATCGATTTATGAATTTCTGTTCAAAGGCATGGATGTATGTGATGTCTTGAATTCCCCCCTCTCACCCATCCTATCCTATGAACGGCGCGTATCGACAGCGATTAGCTTACCACTAATCCTGTCCTAGCCCAATCCTTCTATCCCTACTCTCTTTGGAAAAAGAGAGGTTGAGCAACTGAGTAACAAGCAGTTCTCGTAGAAACACTTCTGTTGAGATAAACTCCATTAGGAGTCCATATGCTCCACATTGGGAGCGGACATGGTTAAAAAAAAAAAAAAAATGCTTTTTTCAAATATTATAATTATAATTAATGTTGTAGAAATTATAATAACAATTAATAATTAAAACCTTCATGATATAATATTTAATCATGATAAAAAACGTTCTTAGTAATATTATGATTACATAAAATATTTAATAACACAATAAAGTGTTACATCAAACTTATAAATATGTGTAAAAATTAGAACTGGCTTAATTTGGTGAAAAATTAACTAAAAATGCCGTTAATTAAAACCGGTTTTGCTCAATATTAAAAAAAGTATTGACAATTTATTGACTATAATATCATAATATACAATTACTATAAGTTTGTTTCAGTTTGCCAACTTAACAGTATTTAACTGGAAAATCTATTTAATTTTGTTTAAATACTAGCCGGTTCCCGGCAAGCGTTGCAATGCCATTCAAAGAAAGAAAGTGTTTGTGTTTTAATTGTGTTTACTGAAGTGCATGATTTATTTTTCTATCTGTTTGACGTTTGCTGCCAATTTCTATGGTACGAAACACGCGCCACCTACTGTAACCTTCACGCAAGTGCAAGCAGACGTTGTCAAAATGAACTGTATGGCACACATTCAAACATTGATCTTTATATATAAGACCTACTGCAAGTTAATTTTACTATGCTTATAGCCTTTCCAGAAGTGCAAGCAAAAAGTTTGTCAAACTTGTATTGCAATCGGATGAGCGCTGTGGCAACGCATACAAGACAAACAAACAAACATTCATTTTTATAAATTAGATTGTTATCATATTTCAAATACAATACTTTATACTTTAAATGTGTTCTTCTGTGCAAACAAATTAAAATATATTTATTGAAAAGTCAATAAAAAATTCATGCATCCACATCAACAATCAAGTTAGCTTACTATGTACGATGAAAATATGTTTTTTTGGTCAAATAGATTCATTATTATATTTTTGCAAAATAACAAAAACGATTGTACAGAGAAAAACATACAAATCATTAAAACGTAATAATCACAAGCGCCAATATTAACTAATTACGCGATGAACAAACCTTGTACCTAAATAATTCATTTCTCGGATAACGATCATGCAAATATTATTGGTTTTTACAATGTGTACAGTATAATTTGTATGTGATATTTAAATTATTTTCATTCAAAAAGTTCCACGAGAAATTACTCTGCTTTTTTTGTACTTGAACAATATGCTTTTCTGGTTTTATTTGTGTTCTTGCATGTATGTATTGCCTTTACGTGAAAGCAAACAATAAAGCATACTCTGCAAATATTACAAAGCAATTTCGATTGTTATCGCACATGATTGAGATAAATTATTTGAAAACTGTTACGTATTGTATTTAAATGTACTACAACGTAATGATATAATAATATGTGTTGAAATAAATCAATGTTTAGCTATAAACTATAGATCACTTTTAAGGTGTTTACTGTCAATACTTGGTGAAAAGGCATTATAATAAAAATAATAAAAGATTTTTAGTTCTTTTTCCACATAAAATTTATTAGATCAGGACCGGTTTCGCTCATCGCGAGCATTAACAATTTAAAGGATTAGCAAATTACATTATAATCCTTTAAATTGTTAATAGTTGCTTACACCTTTTTATTTCAATTTATATTTGTATAAATATCACTGTTTATGTATTTTTCTTATTAGTTGATAATGCTCGCGATGAGCGAAACCGGTCCTGATCTAATAAATTTTATGTGGAAAAAGTACTAAAAATCTTTTATTATTTTTATTATAAACTATAGGATGAATCAAATGCAACTGAATGATACAAACATTAAAATGGCTATTTAAAATGCAATAAACAGTCAAAATAGTTCATTTTACCTGCTGAGGTTTAGTTGGTTAGAAGATGCTCTAACGATCAGGCGGGTCTGGGTTTGATTCCCGGTGAGGTCAATATGTTTTTTTTCAACTTATATTTGAGACCTAAGACGAGAGTGTCTGTGAAGTCAATTCTCCTCGAGTTGATCTCGAGAAACTTTAAAAAAATCTAATAGAGTTTATCTCGTATGATATTAAAAAAATATAAATATGCGGCATATTGGCATTAATGCTGAAATTCCAAATGTATTTTTTTGTCATTTTAAACAGTTCATTACATAAGACAGTGATTCATAACCCGTGTCCTATTTTTGATCTTTCTTTACGGCCCTAAAAGGTTTTCCTCATAATTAAAATAAATTTCATATATTTTTTAAGTAAATTATTGAACGCAAGCAACCTTTTTTTTCAATGTAACAGACTAAATCGGTTCATGAAAATAGGCTTTACTGATGAAAAATTGAATATTACGTAAGTCAAATTCAAAAGAATTAATTTAAAAAGACAAAGATCGCATAAACTTTTAAATATAAATACAACATACGTAAATACCTAAATATTTCAAAATAAAAAATGTAAGCACCTGACCCTCTTTTTTAACGGTTTTTTTGCACGGCTGTTTTACGTGAATATATCCTTTGTATAAAATGGAATTAGGCGTAATTAAAATTATTTGTTTCCTTGCGGCTCGAACCCATCACAATTTGTTTTTATGAGGCTCAGTATAAAAATAAATTGTTTGGGCCTGGACTAGAAGTACTTAATTACTTATAATGTTATAACAGATATCCTTGGCTACACGATTAGGAATTAAGTCTTCTGTTTTCAGCAGCTGATTTTCCAGTAAAAGTGATCATTATTTTGGTTGCACTGAAGTAACTACTTTTCTTCCTCCACCAACCATTGCTTTTTCCTTTCTAAATTGTATACGAAAGTATCCAATGATGTATTAAAGGTGAACAATCTCTTTGACAGGACATTTCTTTAACTGGAAGTGAGAAACTATCATCTTGGCGAAATGCACTGATGTAACTAACTATGGGAAATTTTCGATATAGTGTCAACAATTCTCTATAAATAAAATATGCTTAAACCATTGTTAGACCGTGTTTTGAGGCTTCCAAATTTTCTTAAAAAAACGCAAAAGGTTGTTTTTTACAGTATTCGATCGTAGTTTGGGCTCCCTATGTCATATATTTTTGAAAATTCAGCTTAATAAAATGCTTCCTTCATCTATTTTTTTTAAATACAACATATAATTTCATATGATTTAAAATAAAACTAATTTAAAAAACATACTTCTTGGTATGGAAGATTTATGTTAAGCATTTAGTTATTCCAATAACCGAGAAGCTCGATTTTTTATTATTAAAGTTAGTCACAGGATTGTATTGCATTTAATTTCAGAAATAAGATTCTATCCTACATCATAGCAGTGTAGAAAATAAGAAATTTCCTTTTCACTACAAGTTAAAAAACCTTTCAGATTCTTGAGTTTGGTCCGAAAGACAAACTTAGAATCTAGCACAACTGGAGTTGTTTTTAGACAGTTAGTAAAACAACGAACAGTGGAAACAACACACTTAGTTAATTTGCAAACATTGCCAATTCGCGTAGATAGAAAAATTTGTGGGCTGAATTAAAGCTCGGTTAAAAAGAAAATCATTTTTATTGAATCGTTGAAACGTTTATTTTAAACAGTTTTTCAATCGTTTTAATAAATAATCTTAGCTGGATATTTTTTTTCCAGTAAGACTGTCGAAAATAGTAGCCTAATTTTATCCTAAGCAATAAATTAGGTATGGGTTTTCTCCAATGCCTTTTAAAAAATCGAATACTGATTTTTACTATTGATTTTACGGACTCACAATTGAAGAAGAAAAAAACAGTTAATTGAATTTCCACATTATCAATTAATCATTCTTTAATGCAACCAAAACGTGACATCGTTTTCCTTAAAATATAACTACAGACAGCAAGCTGTCAGTAAAAATCTATTTCAGTTCAAAATTTCTACACAAAAATGGTTCCGTCTCAAAAATAGTTTATGATTGATAATATTAAATCACCAGTATGTCTTTTTTTAATATAAAATATTTTTCGTTTAATATACTTTTTCTAACAAGAACTCAATTTTGAAATTATTATTAAAAAGGTGTAAAAAAAATGCCCAAAGATAAACTAGCACGTAATTTGAAAAAAAAGAATAATTTTTTGATCGTAAATGTTGCGGAAGTCATGACTTATATAATTTCGTTGGAAAGCACCAAGAAAGCTTTTTCTTATTTTTTATAAATGTATTTTTGAAATTGTATCGACCATTTTTTTATATTTTCACTCTACACTTAAATTTTAAAAAAATAAAGAGCATAGAAAAAGAAGCTTGCTAGTAATATTTATCGTTTTTCTATCGTTACCTCTTTTTAAAAGAATTTGGTTGTGTGTCTTGTTTGCGTTCATTTTTTGTCACTTATTAACCAATCCAAAAGACGTCTATGTCTATATGTTCCACACAAGAAAGGGAAAAAGTTGTTTTTTCTCATATCTTAATATTGTTCTTAATCGGTGTATAACAATGATAAACTTATTAAGCTTTGATATTGCAACACTACTTTTACAATCTCACAATTCCCTATGTTAAAAAAATTACTTCTTTTAAGATGTATTTTTGAGAGTTTTTTTTATGATAAAATTTAAATTCAGTTATGATTTATGAAGTAGAAAAATCATATATTCAAATTATTTTTTAAGCAAAATTTTGATTGTGTTTGTTGCAAACAGAACGAGTATTATCTTGTATTCATAATTGAGTGGTTCAACGGTTCATTTAATCTCCTACATAAATAAAGCAGTAATAAAAAAAATGAAGTTAGTGGAATATTGTTTACTTGCATAACTTAATTGAACAAGGAAAATAGCCATGTCGATTGACATGTTGAAATGTAAAAAAAAGTCATGATATGTAATAAATTTAGATTTTTTTAAATATTGTAAGAGTTGGTTAACCATCAGTATTAAGCAATTACTAAGTATGAATTTAATGACTCTTAATCTCGCGACACTCGCCCGTTGTGGTCTAGTTGGTAAGAGCTTGCTCTACCGCTCAAGCAGGTCTGGGTTTGATTCCCGGTAAGATCAATGTTAAATTATTTTTTTTTTTCAATTAAAATTTCAGACCTATGACGTGAATATTTGTGATGTTAAATCTTATCGATTTTTTCTCGTACGCTCTTTCATACGCTGTAATTGAAAATATTAAAAAAAAATAGTGCTAAATTTTATGATACCATCTAGTGCACTTTTTCTCATTTATAATTATATAATATAACTCTACATGAACTAGTGTCATGATATAATAAAAAAACGCTCAACAATCAAAAAAGTGTGACAAGTAAATAAAATGCTATATAATTATTTTCCTTTCAGTTTTAATGTTATTGTAACAAATTCTATATATCATTTTGATGCGGTAAATGTAAACGTTAATTTTACAAGTGTCTCTTTTGTCTGTTCCAGGTGCGGTGTATTGAAGAGTAAAAAATAAATGGTATTGATTTTATTTTGGAGGTGAAAAGGATGACGCGTTAGATGCTTGATTGAACAGGGTAGGTTCGGAACAATCAACCCTAAGGCAATATTGGAATGGGGATGATCTCGTAAGTAAACTAAGCTGTTATAGGAAGAGCCTTTGCAGTGATAGCACTTTTTGAGTTGTGTCAATAATCGTAGCACATTGTTGTGTTTGTTAATGACTATATAACTAAAGTTTATTTTGAAATATAAAAATGATATTTTTGAAATGCTCAAACATTTTTTTTTAATTTGTCGAGTCTGTGATACAGTGGTTAGCATTTCCGTGGAGCAATTTGTCCAGTCCTAGCCGTCTATCCATTATGTTTTCATTTCTTTAAGAGAGATTGATCAACAGAGTAACAAATAAATCTTGTAAAAATACTTTTGATGATACCTACATTTAGAAACCGTATGTTCCATATGTCTGGTCCATGGCACAGTAGTCAACGTTGTTGACTACCATGATGTACCTCACGGGCTTGAATAATGGTACGAATACATTTTTTCAATCGATTTGTCGATTTTTCTTCGAAAGCATGTATGTTTGTGATGTCTAAAAAATCCCTCCCCTTCACTATTCCAATCGTAAAATAACGGGGTCAGCGAAAGTGATAAGCCAACCAGTAGTTCTGTCCTAGCTCTACCCTTTCTATCACTACACTCTTCGAAAAAAAGAGAGGTTGAGCAACTGAATAACAAACGTGAAAATACTTCTAAAGAAATACCTCTATTGAAAGGCTATATGTTACACATTGGGAGCGGACATATATTTAAAAAAAATGTAAAAACTATGCATTTTTTTTTTTGTAAAAAAAAGACATTATACAAACTGACCGATATTATTGCTTTTAGAATAACGGAATATCACCACGTAGAATTGTGTATATGTTTTTGGTAATCTCAGTTGAACTGTTAACTGAGAAACTTTGAAACTGAAATAGAGATCACTGTTGAATGAGTAATTTATACAGGGTGTTCATCGAGAATTCTTACTCCTTTGTTAGGTCGCCATTTTGGTAAACATGATTTTTTACAGTTTAAATTTGGCAGACGTAAAGTAAGGACGTGAAAAATTTATGATAGAATGATATGAAAACAAATTTTTATACAATACAATATTGAAAGTACATAAAAAACACAAATATTTTTTTGAAAAACACAATCGACATAATAATAATAAAAATTATACAAAAAAATATAAAATAATTTTTCGATTATGTTTATTCATGTGACAGACGCAAAGATTGTTTTAACAAAGTTTTGTTTATTGTTTTGGCTAGGTAAATTATAAATTAATTGAGAACATCACGTATGTTTGTAGTCTAGAAATTTTTAAGATTGTAAGTGTGATCCCGTAGAACAGTGTTTCCCAAAGTGTGGTACGCGTACTACCTGGGGGGGCGGAAAGAGTTTCGAGGGGGTACGCGATGCACCAGGCTTTGGCTGCACCTGGTGTAACAAGCGGCATATATATCTTTATTAAAGTATAAGCATTTTTTGATGAGGGTACTCGGTGTTCGAAAATTATAGAAGGGGTACACATATGTCAAAAGTTTGGGAAACATTGCCGTAGAAGAAGAGAAAAAGTCAAAAACTATATTGAAGCTGCAAAACGACTGTAGAAGAAAACGAAAAAAACACTGGGTAACACTTATAAAGTAAATACCAAAGAAAAAAATAAATTTGAAGTAAAAATTGAATGCCATAATTTTGTGGAGTAATTATTTCAGAATTTGTTTGCTGTCCCCAATGTTATAATATATAAACAAATTTAAAGGTGTCACTTCCTAAAAATACAAGCTTCCCTTTTGAATACGTTAACCGTATTTGGTACTGCATTATTCTACGAACCTGACAACAAAACACGACGATCTTAATAAATTTGACCCTCTCCCGGAAAGAGGTAGGTGAATATTTTTATTTCTGACTGGGGCCTGTAAATGAGTTTTATCTCATCCTGAAAACAAATCCGCTTCGTCAAAAAATTAACAGTATAATTATGCATATTTTTCAATGATAACGTAAAAAAAATAAATTCCAATTAAATGTTCATAATCCATAATTTTTGCACATTATATTGAGTAAATATGATTTACAACGTACTATTACACTAATAGAAAATTTAAATTAACTTTGATTATTCCACGTATTGTGTTACGTAAAGGAAAAAAACCCAAACCTCCATTTTGTAATTTTATAATTTTAAATTGTTAGAATCAATCTTGCTTCATTACTTAAGCAAACTTTGCGATAGTAAGTCTGAAGATGCCTCTGAAAGAGGCGAAACACGTGTCACAGTTAGTAACACAATACGTGGAATAATCAAAGTTAATTTAAATTTTCTATTAAAATGAACTTCCACAAAGTTACCGCCGAAACCATCGGAAGTACTATTACACTGTCTATCTGAAAAATAGCTACCACGTATAGCCATACAGCTCTGTGGGAAATGTAATTACACGTACGCGAAATAGAAATCTAATATCAGTACGAAAAAGTCAACATATTAAATGGAATTTCTTAAAATAATCCATATATCATATTTGAATATTCATTCAGGCATAACAGCTATTGACTTACAGTGCAACTAGTATTTGAAAGACATTACGTACTGATGTCGAAAATGATAAATATTAAATTTAAATATATATATTTGATATCAACTGATTTGAGCACATAGCCGTCTGATCACTGGAATAAAGCTAATACTCCTTAAATACAGAGCCCGATATTTTGTTTATAAAAAAAATATCTACAACAATTTGTTTAGTTGTAATTGAAAAATAATAAATCAGCGAAAAAATCCTTAAAATATTTATTATGTTTGGTGTGCGTCGTGTTCCCAAGGATGAATTAAAAAAATGTAGTTCCAAACGTTCGCTTGTAAGGTTACAAAATATATTATTCTAAGAACAAATACCTTGTTTTTTAACCTATGACCTTTAATGTAATTCGTTATCAGATTGATTTTATCATTAATTACGTGATAAGATTATTTCGCAAGGTAAAATAGTTTTTATTTTCCGAAATCTAGATTACCGTGTATTTTTTTATCACTGACCATTCGGATGATTCAAATTTTCGTTTTTAAATTCACTATACTATATTATAGTTTGTGTTATTGAATAATCACGCTTGAAAGGTCATGTTAGTTAGATAAAAGTGGTTGGTATCAGTACTATTTTTTTATACTGTATAATCAATACATTTCTATGAATTAGAATTTATATTTCCAATTATAAATATATATAGTACTTACAGATAACTTGAATGTTTGTTGATTTAGAAGTCGCATAAAGAAAACAATTGTATAATTTATCTTAACTTTATATATCTTGTAAGCAATGTCAACCATAGTTTTTTTTAATATATGACAGTGTACTGTTTATATAATGATTTTTTCATACTAACTATGTGATTTTTTGTTTGTGGATTTAGCAAAAATAGAATGTATGGAAGTATGTTAATTAAATATTTGTTCGTATAGCATTTTGTAAACTGTGTGACATCCAATGGTTGATTTTGACTTGCATGGGGTCAATGTCAGTGAAGAAAAAAATGAAAGTTTACGAGACGTACATGAGCGGATGTAGGCAGATCATTATCAATATCCCATATAGGCGTTTTTTTTATATATAACACGTTACACAGATTCTGTTTATATAATACGTATTATTCAAGTAGAAATAATTTTATTATTATTTTATAAAATTGTTAAACTATCTTATTCTCAATAATATGATGAAACGCCTAGACCAGGCATGGGGAACCTGTGGCCTTTTCACTTCCCTGGTGCGGCCTTCTGGCCAGTTCTAAAATTCTGCAAATTTTGGATTTAAAAATCCTTGAAAGACCTAAAAAAAAAAGGTCCCACGCTGCTAATTTTGGCAAATCCGTAAATTCTTGGGATTTTTTATGTCAAAATCCTTAAAAGACCTAAAAAAAAACTCGTCAGAACTATTTTAGTTCTAGTTCCGACTATGACGAAAGCCGAAATAGGTATCAACGCATAAAAAATATTAAAAACTGTAGAACTAAAATACGTTTATATTTGTACACTATTATAATGGAGTTCCACCAAGTAAATGCCAAATCAATAAATAAAAAGTGCAACTTTATTAATGATTAAGAAAACAAATTATGATGATAACGTAACTGATATTTGTTCCCCCTACAACGACTACTATGTATGTGTTGTATAATATACAAATATGTTTTAATCCTAAAACCTTGATTTACCTTACTTTACGTTAATGTGAACCTAAAAGAATATGATAATAGATATGTTTTATAAAAATATCGATAATATGAAAAGGTATGTTGTCAATGGATACAAAAATGTCTACATATATTACAAAAGGTTATATTATTGAACTTTGGTTACTTGGAAATATAACTTTTAAATAAACTTTATTCAAACAAAAGTATATTTCATCGAAAAGTTAGTTATTCAATGACCCAAAACCTGTCAAAAACTGTAGCTTCTTGGTATAAAACCTTATTTTTTTTGGAAGAAATCAATCTTCATTACGGGAAAGATTCTTTGCTTTTACGTATACATGTATTTCAAAAGTCCTTTAAGAATAAAGTTTTTAAGATTCCATTGGAAGCTTGTATTTCGTTATGAAAAGAATAACATCAATGAAATGTAAAAAAGTCGAATAATTTTTTTTTTTATTCGTAAATTATATCACACTAGCTGTAAGCCCGTTGCCTTCAACGAGGAGATTTTTTGCATTATTGAAAATCAGAAATTTACTGGCGTGAAGCGAGTGCGTGTGCGTGTGCACGCAGTGTGTGTGGAGAGTGTGCGTGGGGAGTGTATATGTGGGAAGTTTGTGTGTAGCATTGTATGTGAAGTGTGTGCAAGTGTATCTGTGGGCTGTATATGTGTATTTGATGTACAGTGTGTGTGGGCAGCATCATGTGTGTGTGCGTTAGGGAAGCTGTGTGCGTGTTCATGTCTGTGCAATGTGTGTGTGTGTGCGTGTTCATGTCTGTGCAATGTGTGTGTGTGTGCGCAATGTGTCTGTGTTTGCAGTGCGTGCGTGCGTGTGCGATGAAGTCATTTTTTAAATAAAACAATATTTTATAAATATTTTGCATATAGCTACTTTCTTAAAATTCATTTGGAACTTAGTTTAAATTTAAAACTAAAGATTAATTTTAGTAACATGACTAATAAATCATTGTGTGAGCAGATCGGGAGCCCTAGCTTAAATTTGTATTCAATTATAATATATCGCGTACTTAATAACATATGGACGTATCTAGATTTCGTAGCTGCGTTTAACTGAAATTTACATATTTAAAACCAAAGGCTCTTAAAGAAATTAAATATGTGCAAATATTCTACTGTGCTTTCAACAACATTCGTCTCCAAAGATGTACATTTCAGTAAAATTAAGAGATCTCACAACTACTTTGTATGTATGCTATATAGGCCCGTATGTTATTAAGCGTGTGGCATTATAATTTATAACATACTACGCGTCAACAACGACAATGAGACATATAAGATAATATCTGTGCTGTCAATTTAAAATATTACACATTGTTTATATTTAATATGTGTAATAACATGCTATGAGTCTCATTGCATAATTTTTAGTTCTAAGCGGAAAGTAGAAGGTTAATGTTGTGTATTGTGTGGAACATATAAGCAGGATTGCGTAACAAATTCGAATTCACTAACAAGGTATAGTACTCTTCGTTTCTTATGCTAGTAATGATTTCGCCATGCTAACATTTACTGGCACTCTAAAAAAACATTTAAATTATTTCATTTATATGTGCAATATAAATATTTCCTTATTATAACATAATATATACAGTTAAACCCCTATTGAACGTGGCCATAATTCATGTTTCCTTGCGATTTCAATGTAATTTCTGCAGCCCCGCTTTACTTAAGTACGCTAAACAGTTGTATTCAAGTATTTACTTTCCACGATTCACGTTTGAAATATTTCTAATGAAAATCAAGTTCCATTAAAGCTATTATACTAGGATTGATAAAGTACGCTATCAAAGCTGCAAACATATTACATTTTAAATGATTTAAATAAAACAAACCAAATTAATTAACGTCAATTTATGACCATTAGTTTTTTATTTGTAAAACTTTGTTATGCATGCTATTTTTGTTTTTAATTAGTTCATTCAAAAACGATAAAAGTGTAGTTTATGGTACGTAAGTCTTCAAAATAATTGATAATACAATGATCATACAAAATATTATTAAAATTAAATGAAGCGTGCTAGGAGTAAATATGATCCTCTGTAAAGTGAAATGAGTCATGTAGCAAAATGGTAAAACTCTTCTTTTCGACTTTTAATTTTAAGTACAGTCACGTCACTACTTAGTGTTTTTGTGGATTCCATATTTTTATTTTAGGGAGCCTATTAACTGACCAATTTCACTTTTAAGATACTATAAGACGTGTAGAATATTATAACACATCAATCTTATTTTTTTCCTAAAATACTACATGGCTCACTACATTTATCATATGCTTATAATTTAAATGATCCATAGTATCTAACTTTTTTTGTTTGTTTTTTAATCATATAATGAGAATTCTGTCTGGAAACGGTCTCCACTGCCAATATAGAGCACAGTGACTCAAAAGTTAATTATTACTCAATCGCTTGATTTCTCTTTTTCGGAGAGAGTGGATGATAAAGATATAAATTTAAGTGATTATGTAAATGCTGATTGAATTTAATTCATATCGCTTAATACAAAAAAAAACAAATAATTTATCCAAGTGTAAGATAATTGGATATTCTTTACTTTCAAGCGTTCATTTATGTGATTTATTTTTCCACTGAAGAAAACCGTAGAAAGCTGATGCGACACAAAAATATGACATTTTACACATATGCTATAGTATTCCGAGAGATGTATTTCCAATGTGAACTTATTGCACTTTCACAAATTGTTGTTTTTTTTCTATTGTATATTGTACAACCAATAAGCTATTTTTAGCTGAATTGGCTATTTAACTGACAGGACGTCACTGACAATGCCATTTTTCCATTGGTTTATTTGGGATAAATTCTACTCTAATATTTTTATTTTGGTTTACATGGTTAGGAGTTTTTTTATGTACAAAAAAGATACTTATTTGATTTTTTTCATAAAATTTTGGCATTCATAACATATTTTCGCGTAGTGAAATTATTTTACTTTGGAAATATTCCCCTCTTAAAATTCTGTCTTGTCAACAAAAAAAAACAGGTACTTTTTTTAATTTAACCTAACTCACCCTGGGGCTTATCTTCTGGTTTCACCATGGTATAAAAATACTTGAATAAACTCAAACTTAAATCCATTAAATGAATAAAATCGTTTATGCTACACATAAATAGGTAAAAGAAATACTAATACTAATATCAAATGTAATTTATCTATAATATATATTCAAATAGATAATATGCTATGAAAATATCATAAAACCTCCATAGTTATAATCTGAATAGATTACTTCCAAATAATTAAATTTTCAGTGTTGATCTCCTTATTCTAAGACATTTTATATTTGATAAGTCATAAGAATCATGCATAACCTGTTTAAATTAATTTTACATTATTCATTGACAGAATTTTTATCTAAGCAATGAAAAAGTTCAGCTAAGGATTTATCGTTCTGTAACCAGCACGATATGATTGTTGAATTTAAGGCTTTAAAGAATTTTATCAGTTGGTGTAATGTTTTTATTTTCAAGCCATTCAGGTTAATATTGACGGCTTTTATATTAATAATTTATACGGGACATGCAAAATGAAAACAAATTGGATATCTCAATCAAGTCCTGATTGCCCGGGGAACAAAAGGCTAAATTGAAATCACTAAAGGTCGCAGTTTGAATTTTTAATATTTTGCGTAAATATAATCTTCCGGTGGGCTTAGAGCCCCCACCTAGTAACTACGGATAAATTTCCATGAATAAATAAAACTTGAAACGTACTCTGAAGGGTGATACTTTTAAACGCACTGTGCGTTGCAAAAAGTAATATTTTTTTCAGCAAAAGCGTATATATCAAATTTTGTTTGACAGATAAAATTAAGTTGAACTTCAGATAAATGATCAGGTAATACGTTTGTTTATAAACAAGACAATTTTTTAAATCCAAATAAAAATCGACATTTCATCTACATTAATTTCAGTTCGTAAGAAACAAAAAAATAGCAATATGAACAAAGTTGAAGTTTCTTCTACATACAGATTAAAAGGACTATGTTCAAATGCATAACTGATGAAGTCACATTGTGATTTTTTTACTAAATAAGACAAATACGAGTACATTAATTATTTAAGACTCAAAATGTCTTGATTGTTTCACCCGTGTACTTGAATACTTGAAGATGCCGAATAGTTAATGATAAAAAAAATGATTTTAATATTAAAATTTCATCATGCACTCTCATTCCATACCGTAAATAAATTATTTTTTGGGACTATTTCAAAACTATGAATATGTACTGTATATTTTATATCTTTTCATTTTATAAAATAAATCAACTTAACAAATGTTGATTTCATCATTCATATTTCAAGCCATATCATGTATTTGAAAATCACAAACGGAAGGGTGTCAAAAATCTAATTCCCATACCCAATTGAGAAAAAAAATTATGTTCAAATATATTGTAAAAAAAAGCCTGTTGAGTTTTTAACTGAATCAATTTTTTAAAACCATTCTGAAAATATAGCTACTCACAGCAGAAAGGGCGATAAAACGTGAGTCCCTTATTAAAATCTATTTGTCAGCCATGTGTACAAACTAGGGTATCCAATCCCGGTATTGGAACTATCTCACCGAGGAATTTGAAATCCTCAATTCGCTATACTTTTTCCCCAGATAATCTCCAAACCTCGTTTTTTTTTAGCTCACCGAGAAATTTGAAATTCTCGATTTGGTATACTTTTTCCCAGATTGTCTCAGGAACTCGTTTTTTTTTAGCTCACCAAAGAATTTAAAATCCTCGATTTGCCAATTTCGTGTTAATTTTCAGGATTTGCTCAAAATTCCGAAATCCCGGGATCGCAGCCGTGTCAATCCCAAGATTTCAGAAAATTGAACGATATTACGGGATTCCGGGATTGGATGCCTTAGTACAAACCTATATTTACATAATTTTGTAGTAGACATATATGAAAAATCATTATTTTATACTATACAGAATTTACAATTTTTGACGCTTAAATTTCAAAATATGTGAATACTCATGTATATATTTTAAAAATGTTTCTAACAAATACAAATAAAAACAATTATTTATTATAGTTATTCTCTAAAACACTGTGGTCACTTATTATGTTAAAACCCGAAATGTTTCATGAGTTCGGTTTTGCTGTTCTTTCATTAAATCGGTGCCCTGTTACAATGATGGTGCGTTTAGTTAAAAAAAAAAGAATTCTAAGCAGACGCTAATATTAAACATGTGTAATGACATAGTTTTTACTGTTCAATGCATGCCAATTATATTTGTCAAAATGACACAATGTCGCAAGAAGAATTTATTTAACTTGTTAAAAAGTTGACTCATTCGTTAAAAAAATAATTAAGAATACTAATTAATGTAAACTCCGGATACAACGTTGGTCCAATTAATGGTGATGTATTTTGTTACTTATTTTTTTTTATAAACAGTTACATGACGCTTGTTCCATTGCCTTACATGATGCTTAACCTGTTAGAGAATCTTTCGATTTTAATTACAGAAAAATTTAAAATGCAAGCTTTCCTTTTTTATGTACGCTGATAACTTATATGGAAAAATATATTATATATTGATGTCAACATAAGTAATGACTAATTTTGATGAGCTTTTATATAGTATCTTAAGCAAAAATACAAAGCTTACCGTCTTTAGTTCCAAGTTAAATAATAGTTATATTGAGATGTCGATACATTTGTAATCTAACTACCGTGGGGAGGGTACTCTTTTGAACTACGTGATATTTATGTATTTCGACTAAATCGATACAAAATTACTAGGCCAGTTGAAACGTGTCGGGATATGCGTAAATAAAAATCCAAACATACATATTTAAATACCGATGCTAGCACAAAACAATTATTTGTTTTAAATGTTATAATATGACATTTTGATGCGCTTAACAATTTATATGATTTGTAAGTAATACAAAGAATTTTTAATAAAAAAGAAAGTTGAAATATTATTTTTGAACTGCGATTTTTAATAGGGTATGTAATATGTATGTATACGTTTGAAATCAAGCTCAATCAATCTTTAAATATAAGTTAATGTTTATTTTGTTCTCACTGTTATGTTGTATGAAAAATGAGAGAATTGAAAATAGCACAAAAAAGATGAGAAAAATAGACAAAAAACATTGACAATCAATTTAATATTATAATAAACCATACGTTCAAAAGAACTTTATAATAGTGGAATAACTTTATGACCTAACGTATGTTTGTCATAATATTATTGATATACGCCAATTATTATTTTTTTTTTTTAATAAATTGCAACGTACACATTCTGGTTATTAATTTTATGAAATAAAATATAGTTTTTGTCATTTAAAGACGTGTATGCTTGTTTTTTTATGTATATAATAAATATTTTAATTATAAAACAACTATTATATTACAATGATTGATGCTTTTCCATTCATCGACTTCTAATGATCATAGATTATTTGTGCCTGCCGCCTGTGTGGTCGAGTAGTCAACGTCGTTGGCTACCACTACGGAGGTCCCGGGTTCGAATCCCAGTTCAGGCAGTTTGATAAATTGATTTTTCAATCGATTTATGAATTCCTGTTCAAAGGCGTAGATGTATGTGATGTCTTGAATCCCCCCCCCCACCCATCCTTTCCTATGAACGGGGCGTACCGAGAGCGATAAGCTAACCACTAGTTCTGTATTAACTCTTTCCTTCTATTCCTACTGTCTTTGGAAAAAGAGAGGTTGAGCAACTGAGTAACAAGCAGTTCTCGTAGAAACACTTCTGTTGAGATAAACTCCATTAGGAGTCCATATGCTCCACATTGGGAGCGGACATGGTAAAAAAATAAATATTTGTAAGAATTAAATCAACCATGTATATGTCAGTTTTTAGTGTACTTATTTTAAAAATCTTATACACTTACCATCAAAAATTGTATTGTTTAAATATCGTTAGTTTTTTTCAATTAAAATCTTTATATAATTGCAAAATTTCCCTTTAAGTGCTTTTATTTTTCAGTTCGTCATGTTTTTGATATCCTTTTTAAAAACAAAACTTAAATTTAAAAAAATTAGGAATTTAAAAAACAATTGACATTGAAAAAACAAACATTTCGGTATTTCTATAAATTTTAAATATTCATGTTTAAAATAATTTAAATGGGTTCTGCGAAAATAACAAATTTACATAAAACTTGACTTTATACGTCAGGACGATGAGAAATATTAACAATTAAGTTTAATATATACATTTTTATGATTTTAATTTATTTTAAGAGATATACAGTATAAAAAATGTTTTTTTAGCAGCTAAATTTAAGATTAGAAAAATTCAAACATATTATTTTAGTTTATTATGCACATAATTAAACAATCAATATATTATTTATTCTTAAAATATAAAATAAGATATTTTAACGATTTTGAGAACGTTTTTGGTATACCTCACTTGCAAAAATAATATCAAATATATTTTCCTGGTTGTTAGTATTACTTTGATTGTTAAACGAGGGTAACGTATTTTACAGTAAAATAAATGATAATAAAAGGTTTATGCTAAGGCTTTCCTTTGATTGATAACCTCTTGACTATAGCTGTCACTAAACTCGGAAAGCGCTAAGTATTTTCGGCAGTGACGTGTATTTATTGTATGAAAAGGTAGGGATTATGTGTTTTATTTGTATGGAAGCTCTTTTTACACTTTGAAAAGTATTAAATATTGTTGACAATCTAAAAGCTCTTATCGCTAACAACAACAGGTACAAAATATTACTTGGTATAAGTATATTAAGTATTGTATGATAAATATTGTTTACTATTGATCCTGTCTACAAACACAAACACAGTTATGAAGTTATATATGGAACATAACAAATCAATATTGTAAAAAGATAGAAAAGAGACATTATTTAAAAATACTGAAACAACCAAGTAATTTCTTTCCTGTATTTTTTTCGTCACGAACTTTATACAGTAGAACCTCAGTATAACGGATTTATTATCGCGGTGTCTGTTAAAGTCTTCCATTTCTCCATATCTAAAGAGTAGCATTACTACGATGTGTTTAAATGTAATTTGCAATCAATTTCAACTCATTGAATATAAATTATAAGTGTGTTCTTTCAATTCAAATAAATACATTAAGCTAATATGTAGCTGTATGAATCAGTGGTCATCGTTTGTAACGTTTATTCTCCGTTAATATTTACATTTGACCAGATATTTTATCAGCTATATATGATGTTTGCTGTACCATAAATGAAGACTTACTATATTTGATTATATTTTGGATGAAATATATTTGAATATCTAATAAGTTAGAAGAAAATAAAAAGTAATAAATTATATAACGAGTCGCCGATGTTACATTTTTTTACTGTTACGAGTTGGTATAGATAGAAATGTCGATATGAAAAGATTTGTTAATATTTGATGTTATAAAACCGAATAGATGATAAATACAATAATGTCTCGAATTGTTATAGCAAGCCTTACGCAGTTCATTAGATTACGCTGAAGATGTCGCTTTAAATTGATAATATCAATGAATTATTTCAATGAGAAAATACAAGGGACTCGGCATCCGTCACTGATTTCGTGAAATCCGTAGCTTGGTAAGACCGTAAAATAGTATTATTACGAGTGTCAGTATTTATTAAAAGGCGTCTGTTGATTATGCGAAAATGTTAATTTATTTCATCTCGTAAATATTATTTGGAAGAAAGATTACTGCGAAGAAAATTTACGGCAAAATTGTTCTATAAATGTAAAAATTTTGAACTCTTACCATTGGAAAAAAACAAAAAGAATTTAAGATTTTTAAGTAATTATTTGTTTGAAACTGATAAATAAATTAGGATCCATGGCGCAGCGGTTAACTTCGTTGGCGTTTGTGACGAATCTCACGGGTTTGAGTCCCAGTACGAAGAGTATTTATTTAATCAATTTACATTCAAAAGTAAAGATAAAAACTCCCTCCCATCCATATAATCTTAAAAATAAATGGGGCGTAGCGAAAGTGGTTGTTTAACCACTAATCTTGTCTATCTTTACTTACTTTGCAAAAAGAGAGATTGAGAAACTGAGTAAAAAAATAATCTTCGTAAGAAAAACTTCTTTTGAGATACATCCATTAAATGGTCATATATGTACCCCGTTTTAAGAAATACATAGATTAAAAATAATGCATATGTATTTATATACACAAAAATCTGTTTCCTAAGTGTTCCACTCAGTGAATGATATTTATTTTACAAAATTAAGCATTTCGCTTTTTTATCTCACAGGATAAAGTTCGTTTTCAACTATTGTTAACGTTATGAATTTTGTAAAAAAAATAGCCGTTTTGTAGGAAAGTACATTAAGGTACGAATTTACATTGTGGTTTTAAAAATTCCATTCCGGGAATTTTTTGTTCAGTTGATAATTCACAAAACGGGAGTCATTCAAAGGTTATGAAATTACAATATTGATTGTAGTAAGTGAAGCATATCTTTACCGCAAGAATAAAGTCAAACTAATATTCAAAGACGTTATCAAATATCGAGTGCATTTCATAAAAATCGTTAAGTTGTTTTATCCTTGAAAAAATATTATGAATATAAAGCTTGTATTTGATTTCACATATAAACAGTCATTATCATAAACATTAAATTAAATTTGATAACTTTGTTACTCCACTTATTGTGTTACAAATCGTGACACATGTTTCGCCTCTTAGCATTATCAGACAGAATATCACAAGGCTTACGAATAATATTCTGTTTGATAATGCTTCCTCAATTGGCGAGATAGTGTCACAATTTATAACACAACAAGTGAAGTAACAAAGTTATCAAACTGATTTTATATTCAATATGAACTTGCACAAGGCTACCGGAAAATGCTTTGAAAATAAATAAATATTATACAGAGGTGGGATTTCGTTTTATCAAATAATGGAAATCGATTAGTGAAATATTTTTTTTTATTAGCTAATTTCCATAAAAACTATACATATCTCACTTTTACTGTCAGTACTTACTTGGTGGAAAGGCATTATGTATATTAAAAATTTGTTGAAGTAAAATAAATTGTTTGTTACACCCTTATTAGCCTTTTTTGGTATTGTATACATAGCTTTGTACCAATATATATAAACAGTTAAAAATACTCGTAATGAGCAAAACCGGTCCAAATCTAAATAAATGAGAGTGTTTCATTTTGAATTTTTGGCTTTTGAAATCCAAGCATTCAAAAAAAAAAACGCTATGAAATCAGTCAATCTATTTTTCTTCATATTAACACAACATAAATTTAGGAAGTATTCATGCTTTTGCATAAATGTTTTCAAATGCATGTTTTGCATATCATTCGTGTCGAATTGAAATTTCTCTACCCTTTCACAGCTAGAACCCTTCGGCTTACAAAACTCAGATCTATTAGATTTTCAATAGAATCATACTTTTTATGATTGAAAAATTAAACTTTTTCAATAAATAGAAAAGTTTTATTGGAAAAGTTGTACGACTTGTTAAAATAAGATAAATGGAGGCGGATTTTTTTTTTATTGTTTTCCGCTTAATCGTGAACGAACATAAATTCTCGCTCCGCAAATACAGCCTGAATAGTTTATCAGCAATCGAAACGAACATAAAAGAGTATTTATTACGAATCAATGAACAAGGTTTTAATCGGTAGCATTAAATGGACATACGGAAAATAATTGAGTAATTTCTGAATAAGAGAATCGTTATGCTCAGGTGAAGAGGTGAAGAAGTACTTTAATAAAATCAGAAAATAAACTACCAGTTTTGATAGCAGTTCAATAGTTTTTACATTGACGAGGATTTATAACTTTGGTTTTCATTAAACAAATAATTTCACGTGACTTGTTGAATATATCATGCAATAAGTTGGATTAAATCCGCAAACAGGTAAACATTGATTTTAAACTGGTTGTCTCGTGTTCAAAGACATTAATGTTGTCAATGTTTACCCTTTTCCTCACCCACATTATATCAGACGTTAGACACAGTGTGATTTATTATCTATTGGTTCTCTTTAAAATACCTCTCATGTCAAAAAATAGGTTGAGCTTTACCTTCAACCGGACATGGTAACAACAAGCTGGTTGTCTCACCACTACCTGTAATGAGTATATAGCCGTTGTTTTACGATCGCCTTTTAAAACGCAACAGTAATCAAGAATTCGATTCACAAAAAAATTTTAAAGTTTAAGTGAAAAAACTCTGCTCACTCACCGTTTTAAATACTTAGCAAAGTCGATGGTCAAAGTCCCTTCGTGGTAGAATTACCTATTTATTTTTCTCAGATATTGCTTTTCGTCAGAATGCAACCTGGCTCTCTCCGGACCACTGGACCTCACAATTTATCACCGGACACGGTGCGTTTAATGGCAAGTTACATAAATTTAAAATCAAACTTAGCCCACACTGCCCTTGTGGTGACAGTAATCAAGACTCGGAGCATATTCTCTGGAATTGTCCGATTATAGAAGGATAGAGGAAAGAGTATATTGTTTTCATTATGTAGGGATAACCATGATGGTCCTATCGGGCATCCAGATTTAGTTTCGTCTCCAGAAAATTTCTGTCACTTCAAAAAAATTGCTACTTCTTTTAGAGAAAAAGTTTACCTTCCCTTCCCCTCACCATTCAATCCTTAATCACATCTGTTCCAAAATTAAAAGTTATTTTATTAGTGCCATTAACTATCATTCTTGCATATTATTATTTAATTGTTTTTTTTTTACTTGTAATTATACCAATTCTTTGTATTTAATTAACCTTTATTAATATCTATACTAGCTGTAAGCCCGTTGCCCAGCAACGTGAGATTTTTGTTGCATAGTATTAATTTTAATTTTATTTTATGTTATTTTATTTTATGGTATTTTATTTTATTTTATTTTATTTTATTTCATTTAATTTTTATTTATTTTATTTTATTTTTATAGTTAGCAGAAATTTCGTAAATTATTTAATTTTTGGAATAATGTTTATGTTTGCTAACAACCATTTTTCGTAGTAGCAGAAATTTCGTAAAATATTTAATTTTTGGAGTAATGTTTAAGTTTGCTAACAACCATTTTTCGTAGAAGCATAAATTTCGTAAAATATTCAATTTTTGGAATAATGTTTAAGTTTGCTAACAACCATTTTTCGTAGTAGCAGAAATTTCGTGAATTATTGAATTTTTGGAATAAAGTTTAAGTTTGCTAACAACCATTTTTCGTAGAAGCATAAATTTCGTAAAATATTCAATTTTTGGAATAATGTTTAAGTTTGCTAACAACCATTTTTCGTAGGAGCAGAAATTTAGTAAATTATTTAATATTTGGAATAATGTTCAAGTTTGCTAACAACCATTTTTCGTAGTAGCAGAAATTTCGTAAATTATTGAATTTTTGGAATAATGTTCAAGTTTGCTAACAACCATTTTTCGTAGAAGCAGAAATTTCGTAAATTATTTAATATTTGGAATAATGTTCAAGTTTGCTAACAACCATTTTTCGTAGTAGCAGAAATTTCGTAAATTATTGAATTTTTGGAATAATGTTCAAGTTTGCTAACAACCATTTTTCGTAGAAGCAGAAATTTCGTAAATTATTTAATATTTGGAATAATGTTCAAGTTTGCTAACAACCATTTTTCGTAGGAGTAGAAATTTTGTAAAATATTTAATATTTGAAATAATGTTTAAGTATGCTAACAACCATTTTTCGTAGTAGCCGAAATTTCGTAAATTATTTAATATTTAGAATAATGTTCATGTTTGCTAACAACCATTTTTCGTAGGAGTAGAAATTTCGTAAAATATTTAATATTTGAAATAATGTTTAAGTTTGCTAACAACCATTTTTCGTAGTAGCCGAAATATCGTAAATTATTGAATTTTTGGAATAAAGTTTAAGTTTGCTAACAACCATTTTTCGTAATAGCCGAAATATCGTAAATTATTGAATTTTCGGAATAAAGTTCAAGTTTGCTAACAACCATTTTTCGTAGGAGCAGAAATTTAGTAAATTATTTAATATTTGGAATAATGTTCAAGTTTGCTAACAACCATTTTTCGTAGTAGCAGAAATTTCGTAAATTATTGAATTTTTGGAATAATGTTCAAGTTTGCTAACAACCATTTTTCGTAGGAGCCGAAATTTCGTAAATTATTTAATATTTGGAATAATGTTCAAGTTTGCTATCAATCATTTTTCGTAGTAGCAGAAATTTCGTAAATTATTTAAGTTTTGGAATTATGTTTAAGTTTGCTTACAACCATTTTTCGTAGAAGCAGAAATTTCGTAAATTATTTAATATTTGAAATAATGTTTGAGTTTGCTAACAACCATTTTTCGTAGTAGCAGAAATTTCGTAAATTATTTAATATTTGGAATAATGTTCAAGTTTGCTAACAACCATTTTTCGTAGTAGCCGAAATTTCGTAAATTATTTAATTTTTGGAATAATGTTCAAGTTTGCTAACAACCATTTTTCGTAGTAGCAGAAATAGACGTTGTAAATTTTGAATTGTGATTATTTTATCGAATATTAATATATAGGTATTTATTTTTTGAAAAACTTATCACGCTTATCAATCGGATTTTATTATTTTCATACGATCAAGATGTACTGTGTTTAAAAAAAAATGTTATAAACCAAAAAAAAAACGCTCGGGGTCAGACTCGAACCACTGACCATCAGCTTACCAATCTAGCGCTTTACCTTTCGGGTACGTTGGAATTAATGAATGTGCAAAAATTAGGATATATATGCTGTGTTTCAAATAAAAAACAAAAGTTTCAAAATTCGAACGTAATACAATATATATAATGTAATTTTATCGTAACTGGCAGTTGTTTGTTTACCCGAGTGGTAAAGCTCTCAACTCATAATTCAAGGACCGTGTTTCGAATCCAGACCAAGGTGCTTTTTTGTATGAGAATTCAATTTTTCAGCAATTTGATATGTTCCATCAAATAATAGTATATAATGACGTCATCGAAAAGGTAGGAATAAAAAATGGCGACATCGAGGCTGGTGAAGGGGGAGGGGGAGGAGGAGAGGAAATCGAGGAAAATCATAAGTAACAGTGTATATTGGAAAAATATGTCTTAAGTATGAATAAAAAGTGACAGCGCGGCTTGGCAGGAGGAGGAGGGGGAGGGGCAGGGGGAGGGGAAATCGAGGACATCTTACACTCAGACGGACATTATCGGCTATTAATATATAGACTAGCTGTAAGCCCGTTGCCCAGCAACGTGAGATTTTTGTTGCATTGTGTTTTGTTGCATTGTGTTTTGTTGCATTGTATTTTATTTTATTTTACTTTATTTTATTTTATTTTATTTTATTTTATGTTATGTTATGTTGTGTTATTTTATTTTATTTTATTTTATTTTATTTTATTTTATTTTATTTTATTTTATTTTATTTTATTTTATTTTATTTTATTTTATTTTATTTTATTTTATTTAATTTAATTTTATTTTATTCTATTTTATTTTATTTTATGTTATTTTATTTTATTTTATTTTATTTTATTTTATTTTATATTATTTTATTTTACGTTATTTTATTTTATGTTATTTTATTTTATTTTAATTTATTTTATTTTTATAGTAAGCAGAAATTTCGTAAATTATTTAATATTTGGAATAATGTTTAAGTTTGCTAACAACCATTTTTCGTAGTAGCATAAATTTCGTAAAAAATTCAACTTTTGGAATAAAGTTTAAGTTTGCTAACAACCATTTTTCGTAGTAGCATAAATTTCGTAAAATATTCAATTTTTGGAATAAAGTTTGAGTTTGCTAACAACCATTTTTCGTAGTAGCATAAATTTCGTAAATTATTTAATATTTGGAATAATGTTTAAGTTTGCTAACAACCATTTTTCGTAGTAGCATAAATTTCGTAAATTATTGAACTTTTGGAACAAAGTTTAAGTTTGCTAACAACCATTTTTCGTAGTAGCAGAAATTTCGTAAATTATTGAATTTTTGGAATAAAGTTCAAGTTTGCTAACAACCATTTTTCGTAGTAGCATAAATTTCGTAAATTATTCAACTTTTGGAATAAAGTTTAAGTTTGCTAACAACCATTTTTCGTAGTAGCATAAATTTCGTTTATATTTAATTTTTGGAATAATGTTCAAGTTTGCTAACAACCATTTTTCGTAGGAGTAGAAATTTCGTAAAATATTTAATATTTGAAATAATGTTAAAGTTTGCTAACAATCATTTTTCGTAGTAGCCGAAATTTCGTAAATTATTTAATATTTGGAATAATGTTCAAGTTTGCTAACAACCATTTTTCGTAGTAGCATAAATTTCGTAAATTATTTAATATTTAGAATAATGTTCAAGTTTGCTAACAATCATTTTTCATAGTACCATAAATCGACCACGGCGCATATATCGACAGCCCTGCAGTTTTTAAATTGCAAATTATTGAATTATATTTTATTTCATTTCATTATCTATTAATTTGAAAATGTACGCAAACAAAATACATTTCGTAGAAGAAGAAGATGTCTCGAGGACATCATCAGTACGCACACATTTGTGAAAAGTGAAAAGCGAGTGATTATTTTATCGACTTTTAATATATAAATTTAGTATGAATAAAAAAGTGGAGAAATGGAAGGTGTGAAATGGACGTCCAAACATACCTTATCGGCTATTAATATATAGATATTTGTAATTATTATTTATTGTTGCCTATCAAACTTTATCTAAATAAAATGTATCTTAACTGTATCATTGAGGAAATATCATCTTCGGTGTGATGCAGTAAGGAAAAAAAAAACAAGTTTATCGAATAAAAAATAAAAAAAAAAGTAATCAAGAAAAAAAGCGACGATAGACCTGGCTTGGACATGTGCTGCGGATGCCTCAAGAAAGCCTGAATTTTGCTTGTCTCTTCTACTAACCGGATGGATTCCGCCGTCGTGATGACCATCTATAGGATGTACTCGGCGGAGCTACGGGACGCTAGAACGACATAGGAGGAAGTAAAAAGACTGGCGGGGGACCGAGAATCTTAGTGGAATCATGTGGTGGCCATATGCTCCGACTAGGGAGTGAATATGAAAAAAAAATGAGGACATTTATTTCATCGTAGGCTTGGCCTGACACAAAGTTGAACGAGATCTGTCTTTTAGCCATAGACTATTTTGTTTAGAAAAACATATAAAAACAAAATTTGATTTGCTTAATCGTTCACTTTATACGCTATTGACTATCCTTGTATCCACAACAAGTTTTTCTTTTTTTTTAATATGTACGATAATATTACATAAGCCAGTCCGTCAAATAAAAAATACTAAAACATTAAATATTCCCATTTTGTTTCATTCTTTTTCAACTTCGATTGATTGACGTAAGCTGCTTTTTATTCTTCTTCGCAACGATTTTCTTTTTTATGATTGGCTAATTAAGAAGAACGGCTTGGGTGAATGATAAGTGAACAACCAATCAACACGCAGAAAAGGTGTACGTATTACGCATATAGTTGTATGTATTATTGGAATAATCATTAATGCCTGATTTTCATCTCGTTGTTTTTCTTTGGAATTTTTTCCCTCTACTGTAAGCAAGGCTGTCTTAATCAAGCACACTCCACAACATCTAATGCCTGCTGTATCCTATTAGTCTAAGGATCCTCTTAATGTCTTCTTCAGCTTTTCCAAATGTTTTGGGTTGATTCTCAAAGACTTAACTCTCCATTGATGTGGTCAGTTATCTGTCACTCGAACATTAAAGTGAAGAAAAAGCAATCGAATTATATAAGAATAGCAATGCGCCAAAACATAAAAGACTGTCATAATAATATTCCTAATATAAATTACTGCATAACGATATTGTAACAAAAATAAAATCAATAAACTAGCACTATTCAAAATTAACATTAATAATTTAAAAAAAAAAATATATATATATTTCATAATAGTCGATTTAATAATTCGCGTGTTTTTTTGAATTTGTGAAACATCGTATCTTATAAAAACGTATTTTAATCCATCTCCAATTTTAGTATAAATCATTTGATTTTTTTACGGAGGTACCTCAATAAAATATGTTCTACGAAAACTGTTTCTTATTCAGCTGCTCAATCCCTCTTTTTTCAAGAGAGTAGGGTAAAGGAATAGAAAGATAAAGCCAGGACAGGACTAGTGGTTATTTAATCGTACTCGCTAATCAGTTATTTTGGAATTTAAAGGATAAGAAAGAATTTTAGAAGTCGCAAACGAATATTTAATCAATCATTCGATTAAAACAATGATATTCGTACTGGGATTCGAAGCAGTGAGATTATTCCAAAAAAGCCAACGTAGCTGACAACTGCGCTACAAATAAAACAAGCTTAGCTGTCTTATATTTTTATTGAATTAGAATTAATTTAAACAATTCTGAATAACCCAACATAATCTAATATAATCTAATTCTTGAGAATATGTCTAGATAAGTAAGATCTGCCACAAAAGCCTGACACATATGTATATAGATATATAATATTGGCATACGATAGATAACAAATAGCTTTATTACAGTAATTGCTCCTGTATTTACATACGTGTTTTGGGTGTCACGAGTTTTATTCTATCAAACACATTCATATATTGATTTTTCAATTTATTTATGTACAAAATCAAAGTTATCTGCAATAATTTAGTTGTAATAGAAAATAAATATCTCTTTCTTTACTATCCCATTTAAGATTTCAACAGACTGAAAAACATCTAATTTTTGAAAAAAAAATTCCAACATGATTCAGTTTGAGTTAAAAATATGTGGATTGGAAGAATACATAAAAACATTTATAAAGAAACGATAATCTATCAATCTCCATAAAGATGATAAAGTTATAATATCTGCTGAAGTTTGGTTAGATTTAAGTGACTGTTATAAAGAACGATGATTATGTAATATTATTAATTAATAAATACGTCTTAAGCTAGATTAATTATTTGTGTTTTCTTATTTTGTATCGTTAATAAACACAATTTAAAATTATGTTTACCCATGTTTTCAATCTTGTTTTAATAAGTAAATAATTGAAACTTGCTTTGAATCGGGAACGTGACCGAAGATCAAATTATTTCATGAACATTTTCTCATCTAATTGTGTAGTAAACGTACTATATAATAAAACACAACAGTATTTGCAAATGAAACCATTCATTTTCTGTGTGTTTTTTTATTTGATGTACTTTCATATATCATGTCATAAATACGTCATAATCTGTACACATATTATCACCTTCATAATGTATAACTGTTTAACTGATATTAAACTAGTATTCAGGTATTTATTCGAAGTTAAATCTAAAACATATTTAAATTACATATTGTGTAATATTTTTAAATATAAATAATACTATTTTTCGTTGAAAATATCTCGTAGTAAATGAAAATCAGTAATGCGTTAAAAAAGGCTATGTAATTTATTTAAAAACAAATGGTTATATATCAGTGAAAATCATTTCAGCATTAGAAGAGCACTCGAAATTATTTGAAGCAATACTGTACTTGTAAAACTCAATTCATTGATATTTGTTACTGTGAAATAAAAGGCTTTTATCAAATAAATGCCGACTCAATCAAAGATCGGTGTTAACCATTTGTTGTGTCAAAATAGTTACAATTTATGGCCTAGCAAGTAGAAATTTTGAAGCTTTTGAGAGATTTAACTATAATTTTAAACTTTATTTTAAAAATATATTATCAGTCAGCACAGTTTGGTGATGTTTGGTAGTTTGATAGCAAATTTTTTATTTCAAACGTTTTACCATCAATATAAACATTCTGAGTATTTGGCTCAGTGATTAATGTCGCTGGCTTCCGTAACTGATTCCATGGGCCTAATTTCCAGAACAAAAATCAATTTTCTAATCGCGATTTATCGATTTTTGCTCGAAGGCATAGGTGTTTGTGATGCATAATATTTTTTTTGTTTAAAAAAAAAGAAGTTGAGCAACTCAGTGACAAACACTTCACTTAGAAAAACTTTTTTTCAAATACCTTGATTACGAAGAGGAAAAAGATAAAAAAAACAAAGACGTGGTGCTTATGTTTGAATATGTTTTTTTCATTTCGTTTGCATAGTTTATACAAAACTTGAAATCACCAAAATATGCCATTATTTTATACTGAAAATATTTAACTTATCAGAGACCAGGATTCTATATGAAAAATGATTGCTAACCTTATACATAATATTGCATACACGTCCAATATTTTATTTTGACATATCGAGGAAATATTAAAATAGCGAACCAAATAAGCGATTACATTGCCTTTATACAATTTTGAAATGAGTTTAATGTTCCTACGGTCTAATTTGTAGTAACATAAAAACAATAATGTTTTATACGGAAAAGAGTGCATAGTAGTATGTGTTTTATATTAAAATACGATATTATACGGTACGAAAATTTAAAAACAATGTTGTAGGCGTGCCAATCAAGATGATTGACGTACTTTGTAAAAAAGTGTTTGTAATTTTTTCATATATTTTTCGGGAAGAGAATATTAAATATAAGATTATATTATAATCCAGTTTGACAGTTCAATTTATTTCTAAACGTTTATAAAAAAAATCATGACTCTTTTATCTTTTGTAATATGGAGAACAGTTTTTTTTTATGTTGGCAATATATGTTTTTATAACTTCAAACTGCAGTCATTAATTTTAGTTATTTTTGTTTTATAATGCTGTTGAATTAAACTTCAGCTCACTACGGATCTGTACTTAAAAAGGGATTCTTGAAATTTCAGCAAAGTTACTTTCTTATCCATTTCCGCTGCCAATGTGGAGCATATGAGCATTCTTATAAAAATATCTAAACATAATTGTTTCTACGGTTTATTGTATGTTTGTTATTCAGTCGCTTAACCTTTCTTTTCCAATGAGAGTAGTAAGGATAGAAAGATAGGGCTAAGACAGGACTAATAGTCAATTAATCTTTCTCCCCGCGCACAGTTATTGAAGGATCGGAAGGGTGGGAGGTAATTTTAAGACATCAAAAACACTCATGTATACAAACAGAAATTGATAGATCGATCGAAAAAATGCTGTTTGTACTGGTAATCGAACCTGTGAGATCCGGCATGGAGTCAACAAAGCTAGCCGTTGCGTCATAAGTCCCAAAAAGTTACTTTATTATGCTAATAATATTTTCAAGTAACATCATGTGCTGAATCTTGTTTTTAATAGACATGGTACAAAAAATACATTTGAATACATTTTATGCGTTGACATCAGAATTATGTTTGTGCTTTCGCATAGATAAATCCTTTCAAAGGCAATAGAATCAGATGCAATAAGTCTATTGCCATATGGTGGCTTTCACAGTAGCGATAAGGAAAATCCGATATATTCTTTGGATATGGATTACGGCTGAAATCAGAAAGTCGACTACTTGTTTCATACGAAGCGGCTGTAGGGTGGTCGGGCGTCTGCGGAGCGCCCCTCGGCGTCGCGGCGGCGAGTAGAGCGAGCGCCTCCGAGAAGGCCGCACGTCAGCAACCGGCGCCCGCGCGCCACTCACTAAACGCGGATTTCCACTGCAACGACTGATTGGAGGCAAATAAAGAACTTTCTCATTTTGTGGGATTTAAATTTTGAACGGGTGAAGAATATTAAACTCTAGTGATACGGATTCTGAATTCGTTAAGTTCTGGTTTTGAGGATAAGGCCAAACAGACAGGTATGAATTTTTAATACTTATGTATATTGCACCAAAGTTATTTTTTAATAAATTTATTTATCGAAATTAAAAATTGTGTATGTCTTAAAAAAACAATTGTGATTATGCAATATCAAAATTGTAACATATTTATTAAACAAGTATTCAAAATTTACAAATGTATATTTAATCACAAAACATTTTATCTTTTTTTTTTGTTAAAAAGTGTAAAAAATATTCATTTCAATATTTAAACTCATTAAATTTGTTAAATTTAAAAAAATATTAATTCTCTTGTTTGTTGAGATTTTTCGTTTTTTTTTAAATTTATAGATAATCTTGTCGATTTAAATTATGTTATATTATTATGTTAAAAGACGTAAAATTTTCCCGGACGGCAAAAATATCTTCTTCTGTAAGAGAAAGGTTAATTTCGTTTGAAACGTTACCCGGTGATAAAAATAAATTGACATTATACCCTTTCTTTATCACATACTCAATTTTTCCTGTACTGAATAAAGGCAAATGAAATTTTCTCAATGGATTGGAAGCTGACGTAAAGTATGTTTAAGAAGTTTTTAGTAAAGGGCGAGGAAGAAGCATCCGGTGACATACGTATTTTATGACACTGAAGAAACTTGAAATTTCTTTGATGTTACACTAAAGCTATTTTGCTTATAAAGCTTCAATCAATTTTGCACTGCCATTGTATTTTATATAAATTGTGATTATTATTTTTTTTATCATAATTCAGAAACTAGTCAAAAATTCGAAATATAAAAATCTCTATAAAAGAGAATATATCCAGAGAATTTTTTTTTTGATATTAATTAAACAATTTATAAATAATTAATGTGTTTATGTGACAGTTTAATTAATAATTGAATGTGGCGGAATGTAAATTAAATGAAATTAAAACACGCTTTCAATATATAATAGATAATGAATTTCTTAGTGCGGCCGAAGCTAGAATTTTCACTTATTAGACACATAACGTGATATAATTCAAAACGGCAAAATGAAAATTTGAAATAATAAGCGTGTAATCAGTCAAAAGATGCTTAAAGACACCGCGTTGTAAGATACGTCACGTATGAAGGGGGTGAAGCTGTATTCAGGAATAGTGGGTGGTTGGTAGACATTTGTTTAAATTGGGGCTCACCAGAGACCGAGTATTATTATTATACGCATACAATTTTTGAAAGCGTTATTGATGCATTTTGCAAAACAGTAATTTTAACACCGCAGTCAGCTTAATTTAATAATATTTTAGTATTATAGGCACATCTAATTGCTATCCTGTGAGATGTGGCTTGAAGGTGTGCTGAGAAATGGTCTAAAGGCAGATGATTTACTGACAATTTTTTACGGAATAAAACTCCTACTGAATAAATGTTTACTAATAAAATTTTCTGATGACATTGCTTATTCCAATACCTGCTCGAAACATCATAATGTAAAAATTGTTGGCGATACATTTTTTTAAAATTTTTTTCTATATAATATTATAAATAAATAAATCGACTCAAATATTGTAAATGAATCATAAAAAAAAAAATTGTATACATTCCCCAAAATTCGACAATCAATGACACCATGATAATGAGTATGATATTGTGCTTGCACTTACCGTTTTATTGATTGATAATAATTTTAAATACCACATATATAAAGATTTCAGGCTCTAATAAAGAAGAATTCAATAAAAAAAAGAATATAAATTGTATTCAATAAAATATAGTAAATTTATTATATAATATATATTATGAATGTACGTATAAAAAACGTCTGAAATAAATTTATTTTAAATTGAAAAATAAAACCACTACATATTTTTTTATTATAAGTACATATACATACATAAATTATTGAGTATTAATATAAAAAATACTTATATGTAGGTGTGAAATATATTTGTGTACCCATACATGTATTATATGTTCGTAATATACGGGCGATACTTTATAAGAAATATTAATTCATTTTGAACCAGCCAGAATTATTATGCATGTATATTACAATACAAACATGATGGCTTTAGGTGTTTTATCCCGTAAACATTTTTTCGGTAAACCGTTTGTCTGTAAACTATTTGTCGAGTTAACATTTTGTGTTTCGAGCAAGAGATAAAGGATTTGGGAAAGTCAGTTGAAATCAAAACATATTTTTTACTGAATCGGAAAAAGCAAATCTTAACTTCATGTTTTAAATGTAATAAGTGCATTAATGCCACGTTTACCATTGCAGAGTATAAACTAACACTTATATATCTATGTTTCTGTTCTCAGATAATGGATCAAAGTGCGTATTAAATATTTTGTTAGCAATATTTAGTAAAACCATTTTTATTGTTTGAAATGTGCTACGGTGAAAAAAAATAGTAGTGACTGCCACCACCATAAATATACTCACATTTTATTAAGACATACTTATCGTACGAATATACTATGAGTGGTTTTGACAATTTTACTATATTGAACCGTATTTCCGGGAGATTCATTCTTTGTCTGAATTATTACGTAACTTATAGCAGACACTCCAATGAGAAAGGAAATTGAAATGGATACAAGTGAAGGCTTGCATTCGTTATCTTATAACTATTTTTAAATATTTATTCTCATATATTGCAATATTAAATCATATTAAACTTGAGTATTAAATGGAGTGTTTAATCCAGATTGGTAAAAAAACGTTGTCAGGTATCGACAGGTGGCCGTCAAAGCTTGACTTAAAAAACGATACTCATTCTCAAATTGTCTATTTTAACAATCTCTAAAAAAGAATATTTTTTTTACCATGAGAATCTTTATGAAATATTTATATTAAGCAAATATCGATAAATGGAACAGTAAAAGGCACATTTTTTAAAATTATAGAACGCAGAGCTAATCAAATATTTTACAGTGAACATGCCTTTACCATAAAAATGTCTACATCGAATAGTTTCTTTTAACTAGTAAAAAAAAAATTAAACCTTTTTCTATTTCAAAAAATCTTTTTCATTTAATTCATTCTTTAAGTTTTCGTGTTTACTTCGAAGATATTATTTTAGTATTTGCCTGAATATTTTTGCTGTCAATCAAGTTGAAGATACATTGATATAGCAGGGTTCTAAGTTTCAAGTAATGATATAACATATTTTATTTTAAAAAAAGTAGAACTACGTCTTTTTTATTCGAATAAACTAGTATTCAATCTAGAATAGAAAATTTTCTACCCCTGCTGAGCTATATGCAAGCGTGCAGAGTACGGAGTATATTTTTAGTCTTTTGAACAGTGCTTAGAATGAATTTCTTTGAATAGAGGCATGTGTTGATAGCAGCAAAAATTGTGATCATAAAAATATTATTTTACCATATGTAAATTTTCTGTATAGCGAGGCATCCGAATAATAAAAAATCGAACGAGGAAAGGAAAATGGACGTAACCCACATATGACAAAATTAACAGGGGGCACAAAAACGTTTTTTGATGATTTTATACAAAAAGTGCACGGATAATTACCTAATCTAAGTTTTTTTTCAATTATGTTAATGATAACTTTGTTATTCCACTTAGTGTGTGTTTCAGAAAAATAATTTAATTACTAATTTGACCAAAATCTTCATCCAAAACAATATATAAAAATACTAATATAAATAAATATTTTTATCTTATACTATGATTTTAATGCAACATTTAAAGTGATAAAATTAGTACAATAACACATGAATAAAAAAAGATAAATACAAAATGATTGTTAAAATCCGATTTTGATAATTGATACTTTTTGAATTTTAAAAATAGCAAAAAAATCTGAATTTACCAACATTTTACAAAGCTTAACGTTTAACCATACTTTTAAAACTCTGGAAATACTTTTTGAAAAAGCTTTTAATAAATCTACAATATAAAAGTATAATATCCAGCGAATGACATTTTTCATTTACTTTACATATTAAATTAATCATATCAAAAGATGTTTTGGTTTTTCAGATATGGTAGATATTTGCAAGACTTTTAATAATATATGTTTTTAATAAAAAAAAATCAGTGTTACCTGCATACGTAAAGTGAATTATAAATATTTTCAACGTTAAGTCCCATGCGAAATATATTTTTTTTAAAAAAAATGAGTATTTACATATATTTGAGTATTTTTGACTGAAAATTCCTCTTACCACTGCAAATAAAGTTTTATTTTTAACATAAACTAAATTATTGAAAAGCTTTTTTGCCATAAAAAACTGTCTTTTAAAATACTGTCAAATTTCTTTTCCATTAAAACCAATCGAAGACAATACTATCAATTTCAATCGATTGTTAACTCTACTGTTAAATTTTTTAAATCAACAAATATTATTAAAATGATTTAAGTGTTTCACTTTATACTTGAAATGTCATTTCACTAAAGAACGACAGGAAACGATATTAAATTTGCATCTAAATTCTTTAGTTGTGTGTTTAGGACGAAGGTCGTAATATCTTTGTGCCCTGGTAAATGTTTCCGTAGCTGAACATAACTCTCCCGCTGGTAGCCATTACGTCCTTAGATTTGGTGGCAACATAATCGTATGGTAACTGAAATGCTTGTATGCGGATAATAATATTTAAATATGCATTCAGCACCTTACGTGAGCAAGGAGCCTGCTAACTCTACATTATGCTTTAATGCGTTCACTGGAAACTCTATTGTAGCATTATACCAATCTACATGGAAAGATTTCCATGTGTGTGTTAATTTCTTCGTTATAAACTTACTATATGAACTCATTGGGTGGATCATTTAAATGGTTTAATGATATATTTAATGTCAGTTATAAATTTACTTAAGTGTGGTATATGGTATCGCATTTTAGATATGAATATGTTAAATAACACCTATTAATATACTCTTCCATATTCCTGTGGTCTAATTAACCATAATGTGGATAAGAAAGAGTGAAACGTATTACAAACAAATACATATAATTCTTGAAACTACTTACTACTCAAATTTGTGGGCATTCCCATGAGCTTATTCTTTTCGCCAACAATGGCTTTAAACTCAATGATACATTTATTTCTTATATAAACACGAACCATTATTTACTAAGCGTCAGTTCAAGTTCATCCGTGCACTTAAACGCCTGAAGATGCCGAAAGGCGAAACCCGGGTGGTTAGTGACAACATCTGTGAGAATGTACATAGTTTGAACGATTCAAATTTAATAAATGTATGTATTGGATCTTTGTATTGGATCAGTCGGTTATGCTCATGATAAGCAAAGCAGGTTCTGATTTTGATTGAAAATTCTCTATCAGTAAACAAAGTAATTTACTTTTTAAAATAAGCGAATAATTTATTAAAAAAAATATTACTTTATTCAATTTGTATTAATAATAAAGTTATGATATGCTGGCTTATTGCGTTTATTATATACCTTCGTTACATAATAACGACGCTTATTCATGTAATTTGATCCATAAAATTGAATCGTTCAACTAAAATTTTATGAATTTAATTAGTTTTCTAACGTGCGTTAAAATGCGTATGGAAATTTTCAAAAATTTCGAAGGGAAACATCGATCCCGACTTTTCCTTAGCGAAACATTTACTTGCTGCCGTTTGCTTGTTATCGCACATGAATTCACATTATTTGAGTAGCGTGTGCAACAACCGAAACCAAGTTGCTATTGTAAGTATACGAATTCTTTCGAATCTCCGAGATTTAAAAATCTTTTGAATATAAATATTATACGTATTCCAATTATTTTGTTTAAATAATACTTTGTTATAAATAAAAAAGCCTCAATATCCCCATACATTCAACTAAAGACACACTATTAATTAATGATTAAGCGGGTTTGCTATAGAAATTTAAATAAATAATATAGTTGCACCACAAGCTTATCTAAGCTAAAAGCTAAGCCGATTAACAAGTTGCCGAAAACTGCTTTTTATGTAACAAAAAATGGTTTTAATTAGACACGCAATTTCAAAAATTAAGCATTTTTTAATTTATCTGATTATGACAATTTTCCAGAGACGAGAGCTTTTTTCCGATAAAAAAAATATTTTCTAAGCCATATTGAAGTCACGGATAACTTTTATTCCTATCCAAAATAAAAAAAATAAAAAACGCAAAGTCGTTGTATAAAAACCCTGCATGACTATATGGTCATGCCCATCCTTTTATTACCGTGTAATATTGAGTACGGACAGTAGTAAGGACAATAGTTACCGTATGGGCTTGCAAACATTCGGGGTTGAAATATAGCTAAACGTGATTTTTTTAAAAATATTTACAATTTGACCTCTTTAGATCAACATAATTTCAAAATAAATATATTAGCAAAATAACTGTAAATAATTTTATGTTTTTATAAAATAATATCTAACAGTTTCAAAAAGTAAATTAAAAAAAACGGAAATTCAAAAAATCACATGTGCTTTTGGAGACCGTTCCTGTTCGCACGGCTGATGACTTACTGTAGTCCGTACCCTTCTTAACCAAATATGAGCGAAAGCAACGATATTCAGGTAGAAAAAGTATGAATAGTGGGATCAATAGACAACGGTGTTTTGTGTGACCATATGGTGACGCTCGTCCTTGGAGGGTTAAAACAATTGCAACCACGTTTCGATGAGAATATAAATAACCCATTTGCATTAAAATTTCAAAAACCATTTATAAAACTAAATATATGTTTGAGATTAAATTTTAAGAAATATATATTGTGTACATTTTGTTCATTAGAAGAAACTAAAATCTTATCTTTGTGTTCTCCAACATTCTTAAAATTGACAGATGGTCCTTTTTGCCACTTTTCTATCTCATTTTCTCTCCGTTTCTGTTAAAATTTTAATATGTGGTTTTTGACGAAATCGATTATTTTTTTCGTTTATTGAGCGTCTTACCTTTTTTTTTCAAAATAAATTTTAGCAATCATCTACCCACCCTGCGCTTTACAGCGGATCTCGTTAAACGTAAAAAAATGGTTAAAACTTATCCTTATTCCTGATGAATAAAAAAAATAAATGAATTATTAAATTGTTGTTTATTTTGTATGAATAGGTCGAATTTTTACAAAAAACCGTGAAACAAAGATGCCTTATAAAATAATAAAAAATTGTCTCCCTTTCATGATTTCGTGTCAAACATGTTTCTGTGTATACGCAAACATGACATTGCAGTTTTTTCATATTTATGAAATAAATCACAAGTAGTGTATTAAAATCTTACGTCCTGAACCCCACTCTTGTGCCACGAATGTGTTTATTTTTTTTTGTAATTTGTCTTACATAACATTGTTTTCACTATAATTACTCTTAGTACTAAGAAAAAACATCAATACAAAATGTTCCTGCAACCGTGAAGTTTATATTTTCGATTGTTTCTTTTTAAATCTAGGGGGTATAAATATTATGGTGTAATGCTGGCTAAGATGAATTTATGAAAAGCTTTTACAGACTAATGGATTTTTATAACAATCGCTTCTATCCTTCTTCTTTTATTACATCAAAGTGGAGCATTTTTTAGAAACACAAAAGGTGGCTGTGTGCTTGGCAGAAGGAAAAAAAATGAATATTTCAGAAGTAGGGTAACTCCTTTGAATAATATTTATAGAATACTGTGTCAACTTTTATCTTATGGAATACTAAGTCGTTTTTCGTTGTCGCTGTTTTTGTAATCCAAATAAGTTTCGAATAAAATATATGAGTAGGGTGGAAGGTATTATGGAATTGAAATTGAGGCGATACCAAGAAAAGGTTTGATGTGTTATTGAGTACCTTATTGATCGTACAGTATGCATACGTAATGGTTTTTTGATTTTCGTACATTACGTAAGAATAAAATTGATTTTTTCTTAGCAGGAACTTTTTATTTTATGTATTTAAGGGCGTTGGTGGCATGTATAAATACAGTACAGACGAAAAACAGCGTATTACGAAAAATGAAACATAACCCGTGATATCAACGTTAGTTATGTAACAAAAACATTTTATTTGATTAAGTAGTGTTGTAATAAGTCTAAAACAAAGTTTATATTATGGTTATCAAATTTAAATCGCTTAAATGTTGTACATTTTCATACAATTTGCCACTAATGACCCGGCTTTCGTCTTTCGGCACAGGTCAGACATTCAAGGGCACGGATGAACTTAAACTGACGGCTAATATTGTTTTTTTTTACAATAAAAAACAATATTGTTACTAATTCTAGAAGTTATTGATGTGTAACAGAATAAATTTGAATAATAATTTGATATGACGTCGAAAGTAATCGCAAAAACTATAACAAAATCTGTAGGTCATCAAAATCACATGTGATCATAAGAATCGATTATCATTAAAAATAAATTCGAAAGGTTACAATATATAAACACTTAATGATTGAAAAATGGTGAGTACTATCATTTTAAGAATAAAATTATTTTGAATGATAGATAAATTTATAATTATTTTACGAATAATGATATTTTCTTTCAGGATAAAACAATTATTCAATAACTTGTTCGTTCAATATTATCAAACTATTTAACTGTCTCTTATTTATTTTTAAGATGTAGTTATTAGAAATATTCAGAGAATTGAACATATTATGTAGAAGATTTCAATATATTAAACATTATATATCGACTGTGGAAAGGAAAAAGAACATAACCCTCAGTTTTTCCATAACTGCTTTTTATTGATAATAAAAATGTATAAAACTCGACACACGTTCTATCAAAAGGATGAAAGCTGAAAATGCCGAATCAGTATCTAAATTTAGCTTTTAAGTTTGAAAAAAAAGGCTTGTTAAAATTGCAACCAGGAAAAAAGTCCTAAAAGAGGTTTTTCTTGAACAATTTATTAAATTAATATTAGGTTAAATCAATATCAAACCAGTTTATCAATCTCCGTGCACTTCAGAGTTGTGTGTATTTTATAATTTTCTTTTAGCCTAAAATCATTAAAATACGTTTTTTGTGTCTCCTGTAAAATTTGATATATGTGGGCTACATTCTTTTTCATTTTCACAGTCGATATGGTATTGATCACAGTTTAAGTTTCATTACTCGGGAAATGCTTTTTTTCAATGATTTGTTTGTCTATTGACGGCAGTATTGGTGCAAACAATTAACAACAATAACAGATTAAAATAACAAAGTATTTTAGCTCTACAGTTTTTAATCATTTTATTCGTTGATAGCTATTTCGGCTTGCGCCATCGTCAGAACTACTTTGAACTTTAAATACTTTGTTATTTTTATCTGTTATAAATGGAGTTCTACCAAGTAAATGCCAAATCAATTAACAAACAATTAACACTGTCAAATTTTAAAAGGCGGTTAGATTTTCTTTCGTTGCTAATTATCGGAGTCTTTATTTATCAATTTTTAAAATAAATATAAATGTATTCTTATAAAGAGATATAAGGAAACTTTTAAGAATCTTCGGTTGAGGTGTAAGCGAGTTCTTGTTTATCTACGAACTATTTTATAGATTGCTTTTTCAATCGATTTATGTATTTTTGTTGGAAAGCGCGGAAAGACATCCAAATTTCTCATTTTTATTTCCTTTGTTTGAGCAACTGTGTAACAAAAAGGTATCGTTGAAAAACGTCTGTTGAGATAAACTCAATAATGTGTTCATAAATGCTCCATATTTTATGCGGAAATACTAAGCAAAATGTTTCTAATAATTTTCTATGATAAACCCTTATGATTTTATACGATTTCTCTAAGTGAAAATTAATTACATCGATATGATGGCTTATAATTAAATCTATCTATTTGTAAACAAATTATGTACAACAACTATATTACATAGATTACCAGGGAACGTTTGGTATACAATGCACAAAAAAAAATGTATTTAGACAAATATTTTTGCCGTAGCGTTAAATTTATTATTTTTGGAAAATTGAGTATTTTTTTAAATTGCACATCTTATCGTATATCGATGTACTGTTAAAAAAGTCATTATCTTGTATTCTATACACATTTCTAAAAAAAATAAATGAAAGTTTAATAGTTACCTTCCATATCAATGTCACAAAAACAAAGAAAAATGACTGTTATAAATAATGAGTATACAAAATAAGTATTATACGTTTTGGTAATATAAAATACTTATCGAACCTGCCCCTGAGCTAAGTGAGTATTTTTAATTTGAAAGAAGATTTTCAGATTGATTCTCGTTTTTATTATATTCCATTATATTGCTGCTGTTCTATAATTTAAAATTAAGCATTCAATGACTACTTAGAGTTGACTAAAATATTGCTAAAATAAAAATATTTAAAAAATCACAATTGTATATGTTTTATTATTAAATTTGGGTCAGTTTAATTTCCGATTTGTATATAAAATACACAAAATTTAAGCCGTTTTATAAAAAAACTATTTTTTGGTAGAAACACTTTAATTTTTACCACTACTTAGTTGAAAAAATCGGTATGTATTATATATACTATAAAAGTGTCTACATGTTTCTTTTTATTCAAATCATTCGATCAATTGAAAAGTTTGCGAATATTGAGATTAATTAAAACTAAAAGTATTTTGTGTCGTTGATGAAGTATTTTGTTAACATTTACATGTTATATAAAAAAGTATTTTTTTCTTAAGATTATTCAAGCTTTAAATGTCATACGGTTGAGAGTTATACGAACCAGATAAATATATTTATAAGATGTTGATCCAATGAATTGAGAAAACGGTATTGAAATTTTTCCATGAAAAGAAATCAAAGAAAATATTTACAAATATCTATAAAAAATGTTCAATAAACATTTGCATTTAATATTCAAGATGGTTATTTTGAAAATATTCATAAAAGAATTCTTATGACTTTTTTTTACTTTCTACATCTTACTCGATAATTAAAGTTTACCCTAATATTTAAAAAATAAAATTGAATATTTTTTTTAAGCAATGCTGATAAGTTTGTAAAACGCGATCTGTAATCATGTTTTAATACTTTCGTTAAACGTACTAGTTTGTAGTGACGTAACAGATTTAAATATTTACTAACCTACGATACTTTGTAGAAATTATGAGTTTTCATAAATATTTTCATAATTTGATGTACATATGATATATATAATATTTAATGTAATTTTTGAGTCTTAGCAGAAAAATTCAGTAAATTACAAATGTGAGATGTCCAGGAGAGCAATTTTTAATTTTTGTACTGTTTATTCATTTACTTAACTAGAAAATAAGTGACAGAATGCAATAAGTCTAACATGCTTTTTATGATTGTACTCAATATGATAGTCAAAGTTTAGAAGCATAATGCAATATGACTATCTACTACTTTCTGTATCTATTCATATAAGGACTAACTGGATAATTTAAAGATTTATTAAAAAAAATAAGACGTTTTTGGATATTCTGTATTTTGAAAAATGCGGATAGTAGTCTCGTTAGAAAATTGACATAAAAAAGTGGACTTGTCGCTGTAAGCCCCAAGTCTTCAAATATTTGAAAGATTTAAAGTATAAAAATAAATTTTATATTTACGTGAAGAGATTTAAAGTAAATTTTAATTAATACTCTCAAAATTAAGTATTGATAAAACATATGTAAAAAGTGACAACAGAATACACAATCAAGTTTGTTCCTAAATCACCTTTTAAGCGGTCAGAAATATAGTAAGAATAGGACTTTTAAATGTGTTTTAAGCCATAAAGACAGATGTAGTGCCTTTGTGTTAACCACACCTAGCGCAATTAATTAAAATACAAGCACCCGTTTGTTTTTAAAACTACAATAAAAGGAGTAACCTCACTAAATTTCCATTTAATTAATTAGGCAGTGTGATTAGAATAATGAACCAAATAAAATACAGTAAAAATTGTTTTGCGAGAGATAATTTATATTATTTAAGCTTCTAAACTTACGTTACTTGAGTAGCAATTTTTTTATGCATATACGCTCTAAGCGTGGATATTATTTCCTTTTAATCGAAGTATCTCAAAAGAGGTTTTTCTAAAAGAATTGTTTGTTACTCAACCTCTCTTTTTCGTAAAGAGTAGGTGTAGAAATATAAAGGCTAGAAGAATACTAGTGGTAAGCATATTACTATCGCTACGCCTAATTTTTAGGATACAATAGGTAAGTAGGGTTCTAAAAATCACATCCGTACCTTCGAACAGAAAACCATAAATATTTTGAAAAATAAATCAATAATCTCTACTGGAAATCAAGTCCGTGACCTCCATAACAGAAGCCAACGATATTCACCACTCGACCACGCACCCGGTAACTCAAAGTAAATAGTTTTTTTCTTTTCCTGACCTTTCTTCGTTTCATGATATTTTTCTCGACTCGAATAAATACAAAAATGTTAATACTTTCATATAAATATGATTTTATACAACTTTTCAAGGAATTCATACCTCGAGCATTTTGTATTAGAAAAATTGGTTTTTCAGGGAACTTGTCATTCGAGAAATTGCCATTTAAGAAATTGCATCTGAGAAACATGTATTTGATTAATTTTCCCAGAATTATTTATTTACCTATTAAACATATTTTATTTTCAAGTGTGCTGTAAGTAGTTTTATAAAATAGCGATTTAAAAAAAAGATAAAAAGCAATTATTATCAATTGCTTTTTATCAAGGCATTAGTGATACGTTGAAAATAATAGATTTTTCTTTACCTTGTTCGAAAATATTTAAAGGCATTAATATTTACTGTAATAATTAACATATTTTTGTGAATTTATACATGTATTGAAGCAATTATAAATGAAAGTGTTCTTCAAGTTTTTAATCTGTTGTGTCCGCAACTATGTGAAAGCCCTGTAGCATTATAATCCATTTCAGATGACTACAAATTCCACTTTCTAACTTAGTAAGTAAAGTAAACATTTTAATACACGTAATAAAAATAAATAAACATTATTTGCAAAAGTGGTATAATACAAAATTAAAATTCAATGGCTTATTCATGCCGGAGAAAAGTTTTCTGAGAAGGTCTTCGTTACTAATTAGAAATAAAGTTGGACATTCCAAAGACGTGCAATGAAGTAATTTTCTTTTTGCCCATTGTCTGCTATGAATATAACGTTTTCTTTTTAAAAATGATTTAATTTTTGAAGTCTTATTATTAATAAATAAAGTTTGTCAACAGCATTTTCTTCTACCATCGTTTTACAACTCACAAGCTGCCTCATATTGATATCAAACATTTTTTTACTGCAGTTAAATAGGTACAGCTTTTGGGTGAAAAAAATCAATATTCTTGACATTGCCACGTGGCAACCCTTTTTTATATAAAAGTATATTACTATCATTGGTTGCGTTTATTATCAACTTCTTAAGTCGATTATTAATAGAAATTGTTGAAATCTAAATATCATAATCAAAACTATTATAATTATACTATACTAAAGTGGAAGTCGTAGCTAGTAGGTAAAGTCGTATTTTTATTTTTTAAAAATTGTAAAAATATGTTTATATAAATTTTTGATTTGTTATATATATATACTAAAGTACCTTTTTTATAAATTGAGTTATTGAATTTAATGACAGATATTTTTTTTATATACAATTAATATTCGAAATACATACATTCGTCGACGGACGGACAAAAGTCCGTTTTTTCATGTTTTCCCAAAAATAGTGTTTTCATTTTCATCAACAGAGGTGAATGTGGACATTTAAATGCAAGGATAATTTTAATTTAAATTTTGGTTTATAAATTAGCAATTTGTGCAATTTTTTTTTTTTAAACCAAGTCCGCTCCCAATGTGGAGCATATGGACTCCTAATGGAGTTTATCTCAACAGAAGTGTTTCTACGAGAACTGCTTGTTACTCAGTTGCTCTACCTCTCTTTTTCCAAAGAGAGTAGGGATAGAAGGATAGGGCTAGGACAGGATTAGTGGTAAACTAATCGCTCTCGATACGCCCCGTTCATAGGATAGGATGGGTGAGAGGGGGGGCAAGACATCACATACATCCATGCCTTTGAACAGAAATTCATAAATCGATTGAAAAATCAATTTATAAAACTGTCCGTACCGGGATTTGAACCCGGGCCCTCCGTAGCCGAAGCCAACAACGTTGACCACTTGACCACACAGGTGACAAAATTATTAAGCAGCACATAATATAATTGTGAGAAAATTTGTTCGTTGGTAAAGCAGAATTAATCGCAAATAAATTTCATAAAGTCATGATAATTAGAAAAACATGAATAGCATTATATTTTGAATTATTACATACATATAGCATAAATAAATAATTCACTATAATAATATTTCTCGTAAATGAGTCATTCAAATTTCATTTTCTTCTTACAGTCCGGCTCGAATTCATTTTATTTTTTACGCGATCCTCTAGAGAAAAAAAACGTTTAGTTAAATCTGCTTGAATTAGAATCTAATGATTTTATTTATAGTCGTAAAATATTAGGTTTTTTAAGTAAAATTGCGTTGACAATGATTAATATTAAGTTATTTTTAAGAATGTATGTATTTATACTCAAAAATATCCACAATATCAAGGTGTTATGTAATTGAAATCATTTAATAGCATCTTTATTAGTAGCTTGAGAAGGCTGCTAATAAATGTATATAAAAAAATATTTTTCTTTAAAGAAGACGATGTTTTGTAAAAACGCGACAATTTTTTTGGTTAAGTGAGACATTTTTCTTTACATTAAGCTCGCAAATAGAAGATGATTTTCATATTTTTTAAAAATGTCTGGTCATCTAAAAACTTTTTCCTCTATTTAAAAATCACCTGAATCTAGAAAAATGGTGAATATACTTAAATGAAATTTTAGCAAAATATTGTTATTTTAAGAAATTATTTTTCTTTGTAGATGATTTTTATTGTGAGTAAACATTGAAATTAATGACAAAATATTTTAACTTAGTTAGAGAAATAGAAACGCTTAAATTTCGGCATTGAGCAAATGACTCAACAAAAGTATACAATGAAACTTCTCGATCCATTGTTTTTTAAGGAGCTTATCAAAACGTTATGAATGCGGAAATTAATTAATCCTACAGATTAATTTGAAAAATTGACGAATATTGAACTAGTATACATAGTTAATAGTGAAGAAAATACTATTATTTATAAAGTTCGATATAGCATACAGGGATAAGCTGAAAATTGGCTAGAAAATTTGTAGCATAGCGTGAACAACAACTTCTAAAATAATAATAAAAAAAATATTTTCCACATTCTTTTAAATATTAAATGAAGGTTATTGATAATCGAAGAAAGTTTAAGATGTCAAAAAAGCTTCGTAGGAAACATGACAAAAGAGTTGTTATTGGTATTGTTTTTTTTAGTTTGGATTAGAGGATAAATAAATTTATTTGTTTCTCTTTTGAAAATAAGAAAATATCACATATTCATATATGTATGCTTCCACTGACAATTTTATTAACCCTTTCAATACCCTTGAGCCAATATATCGGCTTTCATATAATCGCCAAAAATACCCTGAGCCGATATATCGGCTTTTCTAAATGGTACATATATTTTTATGTATGTAACATAATTTACGTTAAAATTAGAAGTGTTATAACATAGGGTATTAACCTTCGACATCCAAGCCACTTACAGGTCCAAAAATGTATAATACAGCCCCACAAAGCGTTGTTTTTTTCCATAAAAAAGTTGAAATCTGATGTATTTTTGTATTTCAATTTTTTAAAATGTAATTTTTGTTTCAAGTTGTAATGATGCAGATAAAATATAGTAAAAGAAACACTATTGTAACCCCCCCTCCTCAGTAAAATAGTAATAATAGAATAATAATATATATAATTCAAAAGTAATTACGGATTTTTTGATTTCTTTGATGGAGTGTCCCTTCCCAAACTCTATGTATGTTTTCTAAATACAATACGCCGGGGCTGTAAATAAGTCTGTAATGTTATTTCTTCATAAAATATTTAAAAAAATACCAAAATATCTTTATTTTTAATACTTTTTCATGAATTTACAAAAATACTTAAATAACAGATATTTCTCAGGGTATTTTTGGAAAATCTGTGAAAAATTATGAGGTATTAAAAGGGTTAAGGAGGATTTAAAAAGAGTTTGATTTTGTAACCAAAGAGAAGGTAAGATTCAAGGTTATGAATCCTAGACTATAATTTATTAATATTTTAAGCGCTTGAGTTTCTAAATATGAATACATATCTGATCCTGAAAATGGGGTTAAGATGTAAATAATATATTTTATATGAAGAGCATATGGATTCCATATGGAGTTGATCTCAATTTTCGAATAGAGTAGATAATATAGATATATAAACACCATTTTGAAAATTGGATGAATGGAAGGAAATTTCAGACATTACAGACATCCACAATTCGATTTAAAAACTAATTTATAAGAACAGTCTGTACCAACGTTCCCTCTAAGCTGCGCGCGTGCGCGGCCGCGCAGCAGTTGAGAAGCCCCCGCGCACTCATTCCGGGTTGGCGCGCACTACAAGACAGTTGCTCAATTCATATTTGATCGGTCCGCGTAGCCTCCGCGCAGCCTTTGAAATTTCCGCGCAGCTAACTCTTCGGCTTAGAGGGAAAGTTGGTCTGTACTGAGATTCGAATGCGCGAACACCTTCACCGTAATCAACACGACATTTTTAACTCAACCACGGAACCCTACATGCCAATAATATATTGACTAACTAAATAATACTACTTTCATATCCAAAGCCTTTTATACGGCACGTCTTTGAACACAAAAGCTAGTAGTTGTTCTGTATACTTAAAATTGTTGAATAAGTCGCTATACCAAATCAAAATTTATTACCGCTCAATGTGAAATCGTTATAATTGTAAAAAAAACTTTTTGTGTTGATATTAACGATAAACGAACAAACAAAAGTGTCGTTTAAAAAAACAGCAAATATATAATATATTGATCCGATGAGTGAGTTATTACAAAATGGATATTTTTTGTAATATATATTTCGTAATAATAAATATCCAAAAAATATTTGGCTGTCGAGTCCTTGCTGCAGACGTCAACGTCGTTGGCTTCCGGATCTCAGTACGGACAGCATTTTTTCATCCAGTTTATCGATGTCGGTTTGATAGCATGGGTGGTGCCTAAGAAATCTTTACTACCCTTACAATCATAAAATAACGGGACAAAGCGAGAACAATTAGCTCACCACTAGTCTTATCCATATGGTTTATATCGCACTATTTTATAAAAAAACATGGCCATATTATGCTTCGTGGACAAGAATTAAAAAAAACATTTGCGGTAATTATTGAAAAAAATAGAACAACGCTAAAAATCAGGAACAAGGAGAATTGTGAGATTAACAAAAATGGAAAAGAAGTCATAAAATCTAAATCTGGGAGTGAATTACAAGAATTCGGTTAGTGCCAGCCTTGGTCGAGACCGATTTCGTGTGTAGGACAGAGCACGTTGTGTAAATCTCCAAACTTAATTATCCTTTCTGAGTTTTAACCCACCGCCATAATTGAAGAAAAGGCACAGAAGAGACTCACAGAGAACCAAGTAGTTGCCTACTGTGAGTTAAATGAATTATGTTAGTTGTCGTTAAATTCAACGACACGAGCTTATAGTTAGTTTCCAAGAAGCTCAGAGCTTTTTTTAGCGAAACAATCTTTATTGTCATTAAAATATATATACATTTACAGAATACTTGGAATTGGGGATTGGTTTCTGAAACTCAAATTACGTACCAGTGTGATAAAAAAATTGAACGGCAGAAGAAAACTTTCAGGTTATTTGATTAATAAAAGCCCCATAAAACTTCAATTACAAGCGGCAATAAAAAAACAAAACATATTTTTCATATTGTTTAATAATGCGTTCTAATAATACCTACACTGTCTTCACAAATTCAGTTTTTGTTCTACTTACAACGGTACAATTTCAATAATCAATAGTTCAGAAGATTATTTTAATTAATATTGAAGACACAAGTTAAAAAATACGTAGATTCAAAGGAAAAAAAGTTATGAATTTATTATCAAAATGATTGTAAAACGTTATCGATATGATTCCATATGTACTTGATTCCCGGTACTTATTACAAGTTACTTAGATATATTAGGCATGTAATATTGTTTTAATCATCCTAGATAGTATTGAATATTTGTTTTCATTCAATTTTACTATAGCAATAAGTAATCGAAGTGTACGTAGCAGGAAAATTGAAGTGGGGCAATTTGTTTCAGGAAAGCGGGCGAAAGAAACAGCTTCCGGCGTCAGTTGACAGCGTCTTGTGGTACGTTTGCGCCGAGTTTCGAAAGACGCGGTGTGTGCTAAAGTGTTCAAAGAATATTATCCTACTGAAAGTGCTGGCGCCAAACACTCCCCGCGGTATTGTTACGAAAGCTGCAGAGGAAGGATGTACCTCTAAAAGACCAGGGTAAGTCGATTTGCATGTTCTACAAATTACGTTTTGTTACGCCAATTCGTTACAGTTGTGTTGACAGTCCCGGAACCCTTGAATTTGCGCTGAATATAAATGAATAGTATTATATTATTGCATGTGAGACATAACTATCAAATAATGAGAAAAAAACTGAATCACACCAATACTGTGTTATTTAATAGAATCACTAAATATATTTTAGAGGTGTAGAATCTAGAGCTGTAAATATTATTAACCAAATAATTAAATTGTGTGGTACTGTACGTTATCATCTAACAATTTTATGTTGAATTTTATCTTTGCATGATCAAAAAAACGGTCGAATTTCATCTGTATAAAACTTGAACAGAACTTGGATCAAATATAAGTTCCACAAAGTTACCGCCAAATTTGTCGAAAGTATTAGGATCAAAGATATTTCAAATTGTATATCAAACATAATCTTCATGACAATAAGAATCCAAAAACAGCGATTAATAACTGAGAAAGAATAAAGAAAATGCATTTTCAAATTTAACTTAACGTATTGAAATGAATTACAAGATAACAAAATTAATTTAAAAAATAATGCGGTCGATACAATAGTGTATGTAAAGTATGATTATTAATATTGATTATTTTACAAAGTACACAGAATGTTTAAACGGTTCCGAAATGCACAATGAAGACTTATCTTAAGCATTGATTTAAAAATCAGAAATATTAATGTATTAAAAATAACATAGTTATGTAATAAACGGAAAACAACACAAGCATGAAACAAATATGTATTAAAACAAATTATACTGCAGAAATGACAATTTTAGTAACGTTCTTTTTATAAAATTAATATTTCGTTTCTCTTTTAATTTTAAAACTTTATGCTTATATTGAATCAACATATATATCAACAAACGAAACCGATATTTGATAAATCTTATTTTAAAAATAAAATTTACGAACAATTAAGTTTATTTTCTTTTATTACTAATAAATTCACAATGATTCCTCAAATTATCTTACATAATTTCGCAAACAGTCGAAATATAGTTTTAATAGGCTAGTTTTGTAATTATTTCTCATTTAGCATGCAAATGATATGATATTTTGTATACAAACACGTGTGCTACGTTATATAATAACATGCTATTATGTAAATGTTTCATATCATGATTACTACTTATGCACGATGGATACATGTATGATACATAACACACGTTTAAATAATCAGGTATACATAGATCAAGAGGGAAAATACTTTTGTCAAATCACCCCTGTGATTCACGTCGTTTTCGTGTCAGATAAGCATTTCCCGCCATTACGCAGCGGAAACAGCTTTCACAATGAAAAGACTTTACTGGTGACGTATTTTTATACATCTCGTAAAAATAAAACTTAGCCTAATAATAACAGAAACGCGTAGAGGTTTGATCGAGGTCAGCGTAAAATCGATAAAGCCGACTCACAAACAAACATAAATACCTTTTTCACGGCTCAAAAACGACTAAACTAGGTTTTTGAAAGTTTTAGATCGACATTAACTTTTTTCACTGTTACTATTTGATAGATTGGATTTTTTTTTAATTTCAATTTATTTATTATCCCTCAATAAAAAATCATAACAAAATTTTCAAACTTGAGTAAATAAAAATATCGTTGCGTAGATCGTAGTTTTCAAAACACCGGAAATATATAAATGCCAGCTTAAAGCTAGTCTTCTATAAAATCATATTATTTTATCATAACATATAATATAATATTTATAAATAATATTTTCGTTTTCAAAACTCGCAGAGTAAAAACAATAATTTCAATGAACTTTTAAAAATTTCAACGTAAAAATGTATATACAATTATTTACAATATCTTTGTACTGTACTTTTTATTGAAACAATGACTGCTTTCAATGAGAACAGGTGATCAAATATAATGAGTTTATATGTGAACGTTATTAGAGTTAATGTCAAGAGTCATTCTTGTCTCTTTTTTTAAAAGAAATATTATTGTACTAATGGCAAGCTAATCGTTTTTGCTACGCCAGATTCTAAAGAGCGGATAGGTAGTGGGAGAGTATTTCAGAAATACCTTCGAATAAAAATCCATTAAAAAAATTGTCTGTAACAAGTATTAAAGCCGTGTCTTCTTTAACCGAAACCAACGACGTTGACCACTTGGCAACGAATTCGTATTTTTCAGCCAAACTACAGTGTGAATCAACTGTAATGAGTATATGTTATGTATAGAAGATTTTATTCTTAATAATAGAGCATATTTAATATGTTCATTTGAAATATTATGGTATAAATTTTAAGTTTATTCATCAAGCGTTGAGAAACAGACTCGTAAAGGTATAATTCTTAGTCTGCTTCAATATACGCAACTGCTTAAGTTGCACTGACATAATTTTACATAACATCGCACAAAGACGTTTCCATTCCGAGAAAAGCGTCTTGCTCTGAGAGACTACTAATACAGAAATAATAACAGAAGCGATCTTTGAAAGAACTGCATTACTGCGAGCAATATAAATATATTTTTATTGTAGTTGTCATCGTGTAGTAATGAAAAAAATACTGTAGAAAGTACGTGTGAGGTAACCTCACTTTTTGAATACCGGTTAAACGGTAATTCTTTATTGAAATTAATTGTTAACCAGTTTTTTACAATACTAAGTTTACGTTTTGAATTTAAAAAAAAACGACATGCTCGCAAAAACCTCAATATATTATTTTTAAAGGTATGCTGAATTAAGGGCTGAGTCATTCAAATATACGAAAATGCTCGTTTTTATTTCACAAGTTACCTATGGTGAGATAATAGTTTTTGCCGTTAATTAAATTGGAATACCGGTAAATACCGACAACGCTTTGCAATGTACATACCGGTAAACCGATGATGTAACGGAATTGGTATAACCACAAAAAAATGAAATTTTAGCTACTCAGTTGTGAAAAAACATGATATTTGATGAATACGTAAAATATATTTATCTAAATCGAAATCTACCAGCGTTCTGTACCGTGATATTTTGTACAATGTTTATCATTTACGTTGATCCGATAAGAACTAGTTGAGTTAATGAATAGAAATAATTAATTTTAAGTATTTCCTTTATGTAAGGTTAACACAACTGCTTAAAAACATATGATTTATTTTAACTTGCACTGTCGAAAAATAACATTATAAAAATGTCTCAACAGTGTGAATGTCATTATTTAAAGATACCTGGTCGTAAATGATAATATTAAAATCACTTTTTATATTTATTTTAAAACGAATTCTCGTAAAGTAATTTTGAAAATATGCCATAAATACAGAATCATGGGTATGCTTATACAGTAATGGTTTCAAAATTCTAATCAAGCTCGAGAAATTGGAGAAAACATTTTTTTACAAACCTGACACGTGTCTATAAATATGTATGTTTTAATGATCGATATCACTCCTTTCCCGCAGCAAAAAAAGACAAACATTTGAAGTTATGTTATCTATTTCAAATTTCCAATCATATTGCTTATACAAAATATTGAATTGTAAGCTGTAATAGTATGGTTACAAGCATATATAGTTTTAGTAAATTAAATTTGGTATTACTTTAAATAAAATTAAATTTGATATCTTTGTTATTACAATTTTTGTGCTACAACTTAAGACACGTGTTTCACCTCTTTAAAAACCATCATCAGGCTATTGTAATATTTACGAATTTACTAAAAACTGATTTAAATCTAATGGTTATTTTGTAATTTATATAGTTCACGATACATGTGTCACAAGTTGTGCCACAAAAAGTGGAATAAAAATGATATTAAATTAAATTTATATAAAAATGAACATCTAAAAAGTTTCCGCCGAATCTATAAAACATGTTATTTTATTTTATTGAATTCATATCTATTATATAATATTATTTTAATTTATAAATGTAATTTAATTAAGTGAAAGCATTAGAATATTTTATATTATGTGCTTGTGTTTGTATAAATAAATATATATTTGCGGTAAAGTAAACCACCGACGCTTAAGCAAGAAGTAATCTTCATTTGGTAGATAATGAACAAAGTCGTAGTTAAATATTTATTGTGTTCAGAAGAACATTGAGTACATTACACTCGGCGTAGATAACAGTAAAGTTTCAAATGAATTCACTTAAAAGTACTTTGCCCTAGCGACGTGCTCTTACATAAACTATGGAAAATTCAATAGATTCCATTAGCCTAATTGAGTAAAGTACGTAGGTTTGTGCGTGATAGTGAAATATGTTGTATGAATAATAGACTTAAATGGCCTTAGCGATAATATAAAATAGTTCTGAAAATTTTCGGCAGAAACTAATATGTATTACGGATGTTTGGAGTAATATTTTTTCAATTGTATATTTTTTGGGTCATCTCAATCGAACAATTCTACATTTTTTTTTTAATATTTTTTAAAAAATACTCCACCGAGAATTATATAATATATTTAAAAAAAAATCTATCCGTAACAAAACGTGAGCCATACCGTTTTGAAATTCAGATGAACGTAACTATTTTTGAATAATCACGTCTCTTTTCAAATAGGTCGCGAAAGGTAAAATTAGTCGCAAAATTCGACCTCAGTTTGAAAGCAGGTTAAAGAAAAATATTTTTATTGTCATTGTATAATAAAATCAGAATTTGTGCTTAAAAAAAGAGTTACATAATTTTAACTAATAATTTACGGGCATTGGTCAATGTCTTCTGTAAAAGATCTTACTGGTTCTAGTCTGAGTACAAGCAGGATTTTTGCAATCAATATACAAATACCCTTTCAATTAGCTTACCACTAGTCCTGTCTTAGCTTTGTTAAATCTATCCATAATCTTCTTAAAAAATAAGAGACGTTGAGAAAATAAGTAACCCGCAGTTATCGTAGAAAAGAAATCTATTGTGATACCCCCCCTCTAGTAGGAGGTCATGTTATGCTTTACACTGGGAGCGGACATAAATATTCATTAACGGTGAATTAAAAAAATAAATTGACAGACATAACAGCTTAATGGCTTAGTAAAATCAGCTTAATACGTCAACTTACTATTTATGCTTACTCTTTGTGATAGTACTCATACAAACCTTAACCATCACACTGATCTATTAAATATATAAGTTTTTGATAGAAATATAAAAAAATACTTTTTGTGCAGTGGTTTGTGATATTGTTTCTAAAAAGAAGTCAGTCGCTATTAAATTAAAATCGTTATTATTGTTTTATTATTTTAGGTGTTTATTTAGGTAGGCGACCGCCTGTGTGGTCGAGTGGTCAACGTTGTTGGCTTCGGCTACAGAGGGCCCGGGTTCAAATCCCGGTACGGACAGTTTTATAAATTGATTTTTCAATCGATTTATGATTTCTGTTCTAAGGGATGGATGTATGTGATGTCTTGAATTCCCCCCTCTCACCCATCCTATTCTATGAACGGGGCGTATCGAGAGCGATTAGCTTACCACTAATCCTGTCCTAGCCCTATCCTTCTATCCCTACTCTCTTTGGAAAAAGAGAGGTTGAGCAACTGAGTAACAAGAAGTTCTCGTAGAAACACTTCTGTTGAGATAAACTCCATTAGGAGTCCATATGCTCCACATTAAGAGCGGACATGGTTTAAAAAAAAAAAATCTAGTGCCTTGAAACGTTTATTGCAAAAAAAATGAATTCAGCATTTCGTCTTTGGTCATAAGAAAAAGTCTAATGCAGTCAGTTTGCAAATAATGCATTCAACCCTAAAGAATCCGAATCTGAATTCTTTAAAAAGAAAATACCAATGAGCTTTTTCATGCACCGTAAAACGAGTACGTGACGCAATAAACGCATTGTATTTTATACCACGTCTATGGTGTATTAAGCTCTGCCTATTGTCAAAGAAACCTGATGTCTTGTTCAGCTTTCAAGGAGCGGTATGATAATGGAACTAATGCTTTGAAATGCGAAACTTCCTCGTCGCTGTCTATTGGCCCCATTGTGATAGGCACATTGCCTTAGGCATCTTAATTTGTCTAGAGAAATATTTAGGAGTAGCGTCTACGGGTAACAGGAAAACACTTAATATATCTTCGATATGTCTTGGCTTGTAATAATAATATTTAGATCGTTTACATACATTTAGCATAGTTATTTTACCACTATTCTGGAAATCGATGACTATGCAGAAAAAGGAAAATATTTACAATGGAGATTTTTCTTGAGTTGTATCTACATAATGCATTTATTATTGTTTGCCGATACTCAGAATAAAACATAGGATTCCATTGAATAGCTTTTGTAGAATCAAAAATGTTTTTATAAATAATTGAAACAAAACATATTATTATCATAACTAATGCTAATAATTGAACCCTCGAGAGGTGAAGTGAGCCAACTAGTAAAATGGTAAAACTTTTTTTCTTGGACTTACAACACGTCTTTACTTCTTATTTTGGTGGGTTGAATATTTTTATTTTACGGAGATAACACTATTGCAATGTGTATTAACTCAGAGTACTTCGCTTTTACGGTACTTTGAGACGTGTAGAGTAATACAACGCATATTTTTTTTTTGAATACCACTTAGCTCACTTAGCCCCTAATGTGCCCAATTCAAAAATGAATAATTATTATTGGCAAATAATAAAAAGTACAAAACAACGAAGCTATTTATTGAAGCAAATTATTTTATTTTACCATTGTATGTTTATAAAAATTTGACCGTTGAAGTTAAAAACGTACGAATTAAAAAAAATGCTTATAGAATAGAATTCCCTAACTACGTTATACCATATACAACTATAATATCCACATTGAACTTTAGTGAGAATATTGTATAACTATTACATTATTACTGATAAAAATGGCAAAAAAAAGATTATATTAATACTTTAAAATTCAATAAAAAATTCCAATTAAAGGGACTGTTGTAATTTGATTTTTAAAAAGATAATTAGTGATGGTCTAAAGTATATATAACGTTAAATGTTAAAGTTGAAGTCAGGTTAAAGATTTCTTTAAAATTCGTTTTTGTGGCTTAACTACTTTAACCGAAAAGTGAACGATAAGTTTTCATTCACAGATCTAAATTAAGATATCGTTAAGATCTTGCGGGAGGCTTAACGCAACGAAAAGAAAAAAATCCCATAAAATTCTTACACTTCTTTCGGTGAAGCACTTAATGAGCTATAAAAACAGAAATAAAAGTCTTTTTGGGCAACTAATCAGACACCATAATTTTGAATGATGTAATATTTTGCTGGAGATTTTGAATGTATATAACTTTATAAAGTATTTTTTCTTCAATAAATTTTGAACATTTAATATAATTTAAAAAATAAGTATAAAACGGGAGTAGCAATAAGCCGACGGCTAAAATAATACTCATTTTGATGGATTCGGTGGTGGCTTTGTGGATGTTCATTTTTAATATACAATTAAATTTTATAAATTTGTTATTCCACTTGTTGTGTTACAAAATATGACACGTGCTTCGCTTCTTTAAGAAGTATTATCAAACTTAACATCGCAAAGTTAACAAGTAAACGTATATTCTTTTTATTTAGTGCTACTTTACGGTAGAGAATTAAAGCAACTGACGAAGACTCGAAAAAATGTATTCTGAGCTTCGAGAATAAATCTTTTTTTGTATAATGGGTGTTAGGTGGTTTGATTTTGTGAGGAAGTCAGAGATGAGGACATGCACAAGACAGTGCCCTTTTACGTATTTTAGAGAGACGTTGGAATTGACTAGATAAAGTGCTTTCGGATGCCTTCGGAAGATCTTAATCATACCTGCCTTTTCTTCTGAGCAGTGGTTTTTCGGCGCTCTATACGACCGTCAGGTTCTATCCATTAGATGTATTCGGCATAATTGAGAGATGCTTATATGTCATGAGAAGAAGCAAAGCAGTTGGCGGGAGACAAAGAAACATAAACGTACTATATGCTCTACATTTCGAGCGAATATGGTGTAAGAAGAAGAAGTAGTTTTTGCTGTATTGCTTTTTTAAAATTCAAAGTGCAAATTAAAACATAAGTAATAATATTAAATATTCAGTGGTAAGAACTATTGTACGTCGGATATAAAACAGCTATTGCTTTGTGGCTTCGCAGTAGTTAAATATTTCATTCTACGTATTATAATGTTATTAGCATAACCTTCAATAGAAATTATCTTTATCATGGGAATTTGCATCTTGTGTAGCAAGGAGCAACTTACCGTGTAGATGTGCTTGTATTTTGGTGCTTACAACCCATCCCAAGGCATAGAGATAACATTAAATATTCATTAGAGGATTTCATGGGCTCGTTCTTAGGAAAAATATTTTACATAAGATCATCCCGTTATTCTTTCCCGGTTGAATTGTTTGCTCGAATTCTCACAGAAAGATGCGAAATACTAAAATTTATGATTTAATGTGATGAAGAAAGTAAATCAAGTTTAAAAAAAGTTTTGAATAAAGATATTATTTGAGATCAGCTGTAGAAGATATCAAAAATAATCATGTGCAATATTTCAATTTTTCATAAAAAAATTCTAGGTTTGAATTCACCTTGCCAAGAATTGAACTCAAGAGAGAGCTTTTACCACTAGACTACAGAGGCCTTTTTAATTTAACAGTAAAATTCATTAAAGAATAAATAAATAATCAAAATATCTTTACTGTCGATGTTTAATTTAAAGTAAATAAAAACAGGCATTTATGAAATAGAGTTTACTGTTCTTTTGAAACAATGAATCAAAAAAAGAAATTATTTTGATGATACTAATTTAACTGGCCAGTTAAGTCAGATTAAAGAAATGCTCAGCTTAAATCTAAAATTTCGTTTCATTATAAACACAAAAAGGTCAGTACATATTTATTTTAAAATAGGTCAATAGACGTTATTATAAAAATGGGGTTAAGCAAAGTTTGGTTGACAACAAAAAACTGTCTTTGCGGTTAAAATACAAATCAATAATATAAAACTGTCTTTTCTCTATACATACTGTTCAGAAGTTGATTTAAATACTTACCAGATAAATACAAACTCATACAAATTGTTAATCCAACAATATATTTATGTAGCTAAAAATGGAATATTTAGTCATATAACAAATTTTACTGTGGGTTATGTATGCAATATTAACATTTACAAAAAATATTTCATTGGAGACATAATAAATGTAGTTGATCAACACGATCAACGGTAAATCATAAAAGAGAAAACGTGTAATTTCTCGTGAACTCCAATTAAAAATAAAAATATTTAATCATCAAAATAAACCGAATCTACAAAAACTATGTTGATAATACAAATAATCCATTCGTCAAACCTACTTATATTCTGTAATCAATAATTTAGGCAATGGTACTATTTTATTCAAAATTATCAAGACATATAATCAACAATTCAACTCTCAGCAATTTTCTCTCATCCATTGATTGTTGTTCTTTTGTCGTTATAAAATGTTTCAAGGTATGATAAAATGGTTTTAGATATAAGATAGCGTGTAAAAGTGTATTTTAATGATGGCTTTTGTACTAAATGTGAGTTCTTAATGATATGTTATTTAAACGTAGTGAAGTATAGTAGCTGTTTGTTTGAAAAAATATAAAAAAACGCCTACATATTCATCAAAGCGGTAAATTTGTATTGTCTGTGTATGTATTATTTATTTATACCTTAAGTTTTTTTTAGAGAAAAATGGAACGCTTTTTCGGTGAACAAACTAAGCTCGTAAAATAAAAGATTCTAGGAAAGCTAGAAATCTTTTGAATATTTACAAATGGCGACGGGCTGAGTCTTATTAGTGAGGAACTGAAGATGACTTGTGAAAAAACGTTTCGTTGATAGGCGATATTCGATATTATGAAAAGTTTTCTGTTTCCTCATTATTTCTCTAGTCCAATGATAGCTCTTGAAAGATATCAGCTTTAAATTATTGTTTTTAGCAGATGCTTCATTTAAGCGGAGTAGCTTTATTTTGTAAATGATACAACTAGTTCTTAATAAATATTTAATTCTTATTGAATTAAAAGCTTGATAAGTTTTATTTCTTAAAAGCTATATTTATACATAAAATACATGTATTTAGTTAAATATCAACCAATTATTCAATTTGACAATAGTTGTATTGAAAACATATGTTTATAAATGAATAGTTGAATTGCCTTTACTGATATTGATAAAATAAAAATACAAATTAGAGTATTTTATTTGGTACACCTGTATTTTATAATATTTTGTGTTTATATGTATACAACATGTAATATAGATTTTTATATGTAGAAGAGTTTGTTTTGCTACTACCTGAACTTATATTTTGTATTAAAAAGTTAGGATAAAAGAAAAGATGAGATATTTTCTTCCAACAAGACTGAAATCAATTTCATCTAGTACGGTTTAAAAGAAACTTCAGAGCCTTTATACCCACTTGAATGAATTTTTGTTTCATGGTTAGCGTTAGTATTTTTATTTATCCTCTGTATAATATATCGCAAAAGCATCTAATGCGTGTAATTTGATACGGTTGGTGGGTAATGGCCTGAAAAACCATGTAAAAACACACCGGTAAAAAATAAGTTCTCACAGTTTTTCCGTTAGCGTAAACAAATAAACATACGTTTGTTACAGAGGTTAAGCGTGTCAATAATGCTCGTATTAGAAATATTTTTTTCGTCATCGAAATCTGCGAAATAAAACAATTCATCTTTTCTATAAAAAATATACACGCAGCTTTAAGATTTTATTAAAAACAAACATAATTATGTACAAAATACTTAGCTTAGATAAAATTGAACTTAAAGCTTCTTGATTTTTTTTGTTGATAATTATTCAATCATATTTATACTGTTTTTTCATGTTGATGATGTTGATCGTTTCTTTTTTTTTAAGTGTTTGTTAATAACTTAATTTGAAATGTTTAAAAATAAATAAGATGATTTAAAATTAATGTAGGTATCAATATATCTATTTTAATGATTATTCCGGAAAAAAATATTCATTTAAATCACGAAATAGACTATGAAAAAGACAAAATTATAAAACTAGTAAACATATGTAATATTTAGATGTGTTGTTGCTGAGTTTTAAAGATTATACCCGATTTATCTGAAATACGTTACTATAGATATATTTTTAATATAATAATTTTAATGTTATTACAGTCTGTTAAAAACGAAAATTGTGAATTTGCGTTACTTGGACGATTTTCAGTAAGCCAAATGCGTCCGATATGGTTTTGCGAACATTGTGTAAGCCACAAATAATATTAGTCTAACAACACTGAACAGCGCAGTGGTCGCTAAAAACACGTCAGCTTCACGGGGTAAAAGCTTTTTCAAGTAATTTAATATTAGTCTGACATTAACAGCGTTTTCCGCCTAATTCCCGCGTTATTTAATTTATGTATGAAAATTTAGGTATATTCATATATTTTATTATCAATGCCTCAGACATTTTACATTTTAATATTAAATAACTTTAACTTACACAGTCAATACGAAGCTTTAATAACGCATATAAACATTCGTTTTATAAAACAAATAAACTTTTATTTGAAAAATACACCTTAGTAAGAATTTTATCATTAGTTAGTAGAATTAAAATAAGATACATTAAACTATTTATTGAAAAATGCTTTGATGTATTGATATAAAAGAAATCTAATACTTTTGAATTATGAATGAAGCATTTGGCAAACATGTAAATTTGAAGCTCTTAAAAGTATTGTAGTATTATTTCACTTTTAAAACTCTTACTTAAAAATTAAATAATTAAAGAAGAAAGAATAGTTACAAGTTATAAATAAGGTTACGTTAGGAATGAAACAATTTTAACACGTGTATAGTAGTGAGTATTGACACCAAAAACTAAGATTAATAATTAAATATTAAAGAATAGAATAGAAAAGATAAGAACGGAATACAACAAAATAAATTAACGAGATATTATTTAGTTTTAAGCTGGAATTAGTTATTATTTAATTGCTACATTCAAATAAACAATACCATAAAAAAAGTTAGTAATTATTTCCTTTCTTACGTAGGTAGTCGTAAATCTCAAAAAATAATCCAACTTTATGATCAAAGCTTCCCGTATTTATTCTGCTTAAGAAAATGCAAGTTTCATAAGCAGATTAAAAACACCGTTAGACAACACTAGTTTTATCCGTGCTTATAGAGATAAAATAACCTGGGATAAACTTTCCCTCGGATTTATTAGGGTTCTTAATTCTTGAGAAAAAAAGGAAACACAAGAAAACATTTCGGACAAACATGAAAATCGCAGTTGTAAAGATAAATAAATGCTTCAATAGAATTTGTAAAATAAAATGATTAAAAATAATGATGATAATTTCTATAAATATATATTTAAAAAAATGTTTTATTCAAAGAATTCAAATGCCTTCAAATAAAAAAAAGTTTTTGCACGATATATATACATATTATTAGGTTTGTTTTTTCAATACATGTAAATGTATGTTATTAACCCTTTACCGTCTGAACGTATAAAGAAATACTTTATTCACCGAAATGCTTTATTTTTCCTGACGGTGGTAAATGATACAGTTTTTCAACCATAAACTAATATTATTCTTAATTAAGACCGTCAATACAAAAAGAATACACAAACAATTTACAAGATGTATGTTGATTACTTATGTAATGCTGGAATATATTGTAAAAATAAATTAAAGCGATTTTTATGTTATTTAAATAGATCGTTTTAAGTAAAGTCATCTCCTTGAAAAAATACAACGGAGAAGTTTTGCTGTTCCAGAAATTTTGTTATTCCAGGTGTAGGTTTTATATAGTTGATGGGATGTAATATTCGTTTGTAAAATTCACCTTTATACAAACCCAGTACGCAGGCGGCAGTCGTAATGGGAATATTTATCTTCATTTATCCTCCGAGAACGGCGCTTGTTAATTCATCTCACTTTCCTTTGTGAGTTTAATTGTGTTTCTTTTCATTAAACAAGAATAATTCTGCTTAATTTACGTATAGCACGAGAAACCCAAGGAAAAAATACATCTTCTGTTATTGTGTCAACACTGTTTTACTGTGTGTCCAAGCCACAGTACTGTTAAAAATAGATTTTTAATCTAGTACGAATATTCAAAGGAAAAAAAGAAATGGTATTTACCACTGTAGTTTTAAATGATTGAAAAAAGTTATTGTGTTAAAAAAAGTTATTGTGTTGCTAAAAAACATCAATTTTTTGACCTTGTAATAATATAATTCTATTATATCAAGCAATGTTTAAATTTTAATTCAAATGTACGACTTCAAGATTAAAAACAAATTAAACCATGTCCGCTCCCAATGTGGAGCATATGAACTCCTAATGGAGTTTATCTTAACAGAAGTGTTTCTACGAGAACTGCTTGTTACTCAGTTGCTCAACCTCTCTTTTTCCAAAGAGAGTAGGGATAGAAGGATTGGGCTAGGACAGGATTAGTGATAAGCTAATCGCTGTCGATACGCCCCTTTCATAGGATAGGAAAGGTGAGAGGGGGGAATTCAAGACATCACATACATCCATGCCTTTGAACCGAAATTCATAAATCGATTGAAAAATCAATTTATAGAACTGTCCGTATCGGGATTTGAACCCGGGCCCTCTATAGCCGAAGCCAACACCGTTGACCACTCGACCACACAGGCGACATAAAACAAATAATTGATAGTAAATAATTCCCATTGATAATCTTAATTTTAGAATTGTAAGAACAAAATTTAAATACTTTAAATTTGATCCAATATTAATAAATAATGTTAAAATAAGAACACAAAACCCTATTTATTTTAATCATTTATGACAGTCTAAATATCATGCATTTAATAATAAAATACCCAAAAAAACAACATGGTTTGTTGAATCACTGAAAACATAGTAGAATTGGGAAATTGGCTACATATTTTCTCTGGAATTTCCTGGAATCATGATTTATGCAGTTAATGACTATTTTACAGACTAAAAAGTTTGCGGCTCTCAGACAACTCTTCGTTGGAAAAATATATGGTTGTTTTCACATGTATTTTACTTGAGTTTTATCCAAAATTTGAAAATATTCTCGTAACTATTAATAATTGTAAAATTATGGATAGTTTCTAAAGAAGGTTTTGAATCACCCCTGTCAGACCAATCAAGTCAAATGATACAGCCATTTTGATATCGAATATTTATTTTCGTTATAGTCTGAAAAGGCTTTACGTGTAGCCAATTCAAACCTTTTGATAACGATCGTATTGCAGCTTTCAAGTGAAGTCTATACCAACTTTGATATATTTGATGTAATAAATAGGCACTGCTTACCCTCGTAAAACCCTCGTTAGAAAGCAACGTATAATCAAATTCATATTAGGGTGTGAGTTTATTTGATTTAAACTTTAAAAGAAAATGTCCTCATTGACTTTTCTTTTTTAACAGTATAGATAAAATATTTTTTTAATATAAAATAAATTGGACAGTCATTATAATAAATTATTTTTTTAAGAAATATGACTATTTTTAGTGTGTCAAAGGATTTTCAAAAAACTGAGAACACTGCCACGGAATAACCTAAAAATCTTAATTATGAAAACAATATGATTTAAAATTGTTTTTGTTATTGACGACTCTTCTAACAATAGTTGCTTGTGTTTTACCAAAATATTGTGCTTTTTTTTAAACAAAAAGGTGGCGGGACTCAATTCTTGTCAAGCTTGTTTAAAATCCATTTATGTTTCTAATGTGAAGCATATGGCTTGGTAATGGAGGTGTCTCAACATTAGTTATTTTACGAGAACTGCTTGTAACTCAATTGCTAAGCCTCTCTTGTTTTTTTAAAAAAGATTAAGAATATAAGGATAGAGCTAGGAGAGGACAAATGGTTAATTAATTGTTTTCGCTTTACCCCGTTAATTTCAGGAAGGGTGTGTAAAAATAATTGATATCACAAACATCCATGCCTTTAAACAAAAATGATGTTCGTACTGGCACTCAAATTTTTGAGATTAATCAGGGAAAACTTATTGTCTTCCATTGAGTACTCAATCGTATCGTTTTGTATTATGAATTTAATGTATGCGTGTAACGGTGTCCGGTACATTACATTCAAAAGGGACAAAGCATGGAAACAGTTATAAGTTTTCAAAGTGAAATAAAAATAAGTTTTGCGAATATTGATTTGAAACAATAAGAATGCCGAGGAAAAAAGCACTGGATTTAGCTTTATCTACGAAAATTGTAAAGCACTGATTGTGTATAATATAACTGTGTATAATATAATATAATAAATTGTTATGCTATGTTATTAATGTTAACAGAAAAATGATTGTGTTGTAGAGAAAGGAATAGAGATTTATAAAAATAAATCATTATTACTGTAAGTTGCCATGTCAAAATAATGAATTTCTTCTGTGAACATGAAAACGAAGAAATCCTGTCAATTGCAGATGTACTAACAGATATGAAATGCGGTTCATACGACACAGTATGCATGGAAAATCTCTAAAGTATTCAGCCTCACTATATAATATCACACAGACTTTGTGCTACTTTAATTATTATAAATACTATAAATTATGCTTCTAAGTTTTAGTTATTTAAGTTGTTCACTGTTTACTCAGTTGTACTATTTTTTTTTTAAATGAACGTAAGAAACCAGCTTAGCAAACTATTACAATTATTTTAGAATCACTTATTTGAAACTAAATAAATAATTGGCACAAAAAATATGACGATAATTTAAAAATTATCATTAATTCAAAAATTAGTTAATAATTATGGTGATGAGCGAAACCGGTTCCTTTAAATATAAAAATAAAAAAATAGTTTGATGAGAGATTTATTTTCATAAAAAATATCTGCAATAATATTATATTTATTAGAGGACTAAAATAACTTTAAATATAAAATATGATGCATAAATTCATGTTTTGAATTGCCTCTAATATAATATATCTACATAATGTTTAGGTTACTTATGATATCGTATTAAATGTAATATAAAAATATTATTTTAAGATTTCTACAGAAGGTAACTGATGAAAATTCAATATTAAATTTGAATCGTTAAAATTTTTGAACATTTATTTTGAAAGGAAAAACTCGGGTCGTTAGTGTGAAACCGCATAGAACTGATGAAAATTCAAAACATACGAGTGTTTGAAACATTTGTTTGAACTTGTAGTTGCAATAGCTCGTAATATCTTTCTAGAGGATAATCATTAAAAGTCATTTATAAACCAATTATGATGTCAATTTGTGACTTTTATACTCGTCAGACAAGGTGAAAAGTTGATGGTATTACAAAATAATTGAGTAGTAAGTTAATTCATCTGTTAACGCCCAATACTCAGAATCAGGTAGGGCTGTAAAAGGGCGTGAAAACGTTATAGGCTTATACCAATCCAGATTACTTACTTAATATTTGCTATAATTGACATTTTACATTTTCTAACCAATCATGGAATATGATCCCTTTTAAAGTGTTCACTGTCAATACTTAGTGGAAAGGCGTTTTATAAAAAAACATTATTTTTAACTTTTCCGGTTCTAAGCTCAAGAAATGCGACCCCAATACCCACATTTTCTTAAATATCTATTTTAATATGGGTGATACATTGTTTATAATTAAGGTTTTCTTATATCATAGTTTTTTGGACCTTTCGAAGTTTATATAAATACGCAATAATGCGATCGTTCGTAAGATAGCTGAGCTAAACTCGTCAGTTGCAATTTCATATGTGTGCTGGAATGAAGTCTTTTTTACGCGCAACTTAAAATATGATTATTTATTAAAAAAAACCAGGGATTTTTATAAAAAAATGTATGAGGAATGATGTAGAGATATATTTTAAAGCCCTTAGATTATTTTTTTTTTGAAATTTATAAGAATAAGACCAATACTGAGGAAACCACTGAGAGTTAACTGCGTCACATTTATTTAATATAATTAGGACCGATTTTGCTTATGACGAGCATTTTCAACTGGATTAAAAATAGTCGAAAATTGACTGAGCGAAATCTTTTAGGATCATTTAAAATACACGTGGGATTAGTAGTACAAAAGCAGTTTTTTTTTTTTAAATCATAAAACATAAATGAAAAAGGTTTGGTCTTAGTTCTGAAATTATCACTGAAGCTATTCGTAGTCAGGTAATCACGAATCTAGTTTTCACGTGTTTATTAAACATTTCATAAATCAGTACACTACACATAAAGTAAAACAAAGAGAGTCATTTTTGTGATGTTAAGTTCGTTCTTAAATTTTTAATTTTAAGCAAACGCTAGGTATATTTTATATTGAAAAAAACTACATATACACAAAACTATTTTTTATTATCAGATAAACATTTAAGCATGCGGACAATGAGTTTCTCTTTCACAATACTATTCAGGTTAAGTTTTATATAGATGTTAAAGTTAATCTCAAAATATAAATAAGTCACGGTAAATATATATCATTTGGTGAAATATTTTAAGAGGCTTAAAACAATATGTTTTTGACATAATTTTAAATGAAAATATTATTTTGAATGTAAATTTATATCATAAATCGTCTGACTAAAGTGAACTTGATATTAAATGCTATCAATCATTTTTCAAACCAACGGCTGTACTTGGTTAACTTTCAAATTTCAAATGCTACGATGAAAAGTAATCTAATACCCGCTCTGCGTGATAAATACTATTTATAAACTTGTAAGTTAAGCAGTCAAAGGTTGTAAGAATATTAAATTACAAATGTATTGCGTAGTTACAAGGCTTTAATACTCATAAGATACGTTTGATATTAAATTGGCAAAATACCTATAAAGTACATGGCAAATATTGAAATTATTGTTATACGATGATACAATACTTCGCATTAGGCATTTTGTTGACGAAGTAAAGCAACTCACGAAGGAGCAATAAAACCTTATTGAGTGGTTGTAGTGTATCTTAAATTTGCATAATAAAATCGATGCGATCATAACAATGATTAAAAAAGTTTTATGACACTCTTGTGAGACAAAATTTCAACGATTTTTTTAATATTGTAGATATTGTAATTTCCTCCGGCCTATATTGGGCCGTGGGTGTTTTTCCGATTAAATTCTAGTGACATTTTTAAATAACCAATTTTTTTTCAAAGATTTATAGATTTGCGTCCAAGAAATAAGTATATTTGATTTAAATATTTCTATCTTTACGGAGGATAGTAAGAGCTATAAGCTAAGTATTTTCTAGTCCCATCTTCTTTCTCTTTGAAATATGCGTTGACAAGCTAAAAAATCTTTCCTCGTAATTTGTTCTAATTAAAACCTTTATCAAGAGAGCATAATATGATAAAATTTAATATTATTTTAATACCAACACTAATATTTAACTACATATTTTTCAATATCCATTGAACGGCGCATTTAAGTTGTTCAATAATTACTATTTGATTCCGTATTTAAATCATGCGGTCATTTCTTGCGTCATAGTGGTTGGACATGACATTGACAAATAATAATGATCATGCTGACCTAACTCAGATTTTTTCAGTAATTTAATGTTGATATTTGTGCTTTAATAAATACAATTCAAGAATATATCACCTTTATGATGTTGACCAGCTTTTCATGGTAAATATACTTGAATTAAGTTCAGAAAAGTTTTGTGTACTCTATATGTATATAATATCTTATCAGCGCACTAGTTTGTTTACTGGCAAAGTAGTTAAAGCAGACACAAAATATGCCAACTAATATAATATCTTCCCTCATTTATAATTATTATTGGTTCATCGTTCAAAGTTATACTATACAAACAAGAATTATTGCTGTTAAACTTATACCCAAAACAAAACATACGCGTTCATTATTAATAGATAACGTCAGAAGTCTTAACAGCTAAGTTTCACATTGTATTGGAAGCACTTGTTCCCTGCTTTGCAGTTTCGATAGCGTGGTAAATAAATGGCCCCAAAAGGCACGCCACTTGCCATATCATAGGTCGTCTATTTTAAAACCTTTCTGTGGGAAAGAGCGAATCGGAAGAGTAACTTTTCCGGTAGATGGATGCCGTGCCCCGGAGCTTTTCAAAAAGTTGCCGGCGGCATAAGGAGAAAGCGGTCGCTACCATTGATTCGTTACTTACATTTATGTATTATATCAAATCAAGGGTGTAACTCTTAACTGATATTTGAATAATTCTACATGGTAAATATAACCTGATTCTAATCCAGTTTAAGATACTTCTAGTTAAATTTATTGGTACCATGAAAATCATTCTACCATGCAAACCATTGAACTTTCGCGAGTAATATTTCCAATATTTCCAATAGAATTTATGTGCATTATTTTATTTAAAATAAACGTATAAATTGCTAGTTTGACTTACATCAAACATATTTACTTAATAAGGATGTAGAAAATATATTTAATTATTGTAAATTGATCTTTCTTCATATATGAATTTAATTTTATCAGTGCAAAACAATGTAAAAGTTGATAAAATACTTTACATAGTTTTAACCACTGTTTTTCCTGTCTGAAACGTTTTTATAAAATGTTGTCAGATATTTTCCAACTATTTTATGTACTATTTATACATATAAAGTCAAATTTTCATTGTTTTTAATGATTTAGATTGTTATAAAGATAATCTATTTGTCTAAGGTTTTTTATATGAAAATAAAAGGACAAACTTCAAACTTTCACTTGCATATTTCTTGCATTTGCTAACGTAATATTATTTTCAGCGTAAACTTCAATTATTCAAATGTTCTTTACTTCTGAAAATACGCCATGGCTTCTTCATATCTTATATAGCGCATCTGAGAGAATAAACTTTCCTATAATTTTTCGCCGAGAAATATTATTCGTATTATCATAATATTGATTTTTTTACAAGAAATCGCGTAGAATATAATTAGTATATGATTAGTATTTCTTTCAAGAAAATATTCATCTTTGTTTATAATGTAAAAGTGATTTTGATTGGTTTCTTGGTTTCAATGTTATTCAATTTTATTTATTTATTTAATTAACATTGCAATAGATTGACGAATTATAAATTTAAAACTTTTACAATGGAGAAAAAAAAATGTATAATTTAATATTAAAAGCAGTAAAAAAACGTCGCAAGGAAGTCAACTGAGTAAGCTCCGACGAACTCTACTTTAATACATAAAAAATAGTATTCGTTGGAACTCACCCACGTCTACGTGGAATATGTCGACATCCGAAGCAATATTGTTGAACACCGTTAAAGCTCTCCCCAGTGGCATCCTCATTGGCAGGCTGTTTCTACACCTTGGGAGAACAAACAATTCATGTCCACAATTTCTCAAAAAATATACAGGAACATTTAGATTCACATTCTCAAGAATGGTGGAATTCTCATTTTGGCCTCTTATAAGTCGAAAGAAATATATGGCCAGATACATTTCTATTCGAACGTTCAAGCTATTGAAGTTAAGCATGCCTAATAGAAAGTTAGTTGGATAAAGCCATGGGTAATATCCATACACCCTCATATAGAGAAGTCTCAAAAATTTCTTCTGAATCTTCTCCACCATAAGGGTATATTTCGAGCATCTTGGAATATATTACTTGGAATTATTAAGATAATCATTAATAAACAAAGAAAAAAATATATACAAGAATAAAAAAAAATGAATCCGCTATTATAATAGGCTCAAATATTATCTCAACCCCAATCGTATTTATCGTGAGTTTGTATTTATTTAGCTTGAATTTTTTTTACGTTTTACGAGCATTTATTTTTGACAGGTTATTAAAAACATCACTAAACATTTGACAGCCATAAATCTTTTTTGTTGGTATTTTCGCGCTGTTTCACGTGAAAAAAGCCATTTGTTTTCTTTTATACCTAATTTAATGGAGTATAAAATATTGTTGGATTATGAAATAAGAACCAATACACAAACATTAAATCATACGAAAAAAATATATTTCACAGATATATTACTAATATTTATGTAAAGCAAGTATAATTCTTTACATATTAACAATTCATAGGTCATGCGATTCTCCAGGTAATTTTGGCGGAAATCAAAAAGTCTTACTGGGTTTATCTTATGTAGTTTAAAATATATTTGTCGCCTTGGCCCATACTAAATGTTTTTTAATAGTTTTATTGTGACAATTAAAAACTTTTTCAGTTGTTCGCATATATTTTTTCGTGAATTTTTTAATAACAAGTCATTCAAGATCATCTCAAGAAAAATAGGCACATTGCTATTATTTAAAATGTTTCATTGAACAAATTAATATATGATATTCACCGAGATAAGCATCAAACCCTCTTAGTGTAGCTTTCACCGCCAGGCAAAAATAAATATAACATATTTCATAACAGGTTGATAAAATTTTAACGGATAGTGAAATTTTTATTGTAAAGTAATGAAATTGAAATAATAGTTACCTTTCAAGTGTAATGAAAGATATTTCCTACTCTTGCCATTTTTTTGCTTAAACATTTTCTAACTTGAAAAGTAACTGAAAAGAATAATGGAACCTTTGTTGATTTCGATCTAGAACTCTTCTCTTTGTTAAATTTTAAAAGCAGTTATTCAATCTGACATGAAGTTATTTAAACTGTCAAGATGTTAAGACAACTGTTAGAAAAAGCAAGATAATAAATCTTGAAGAAGGTATTTTTTTAACAGGTACAAAAAAAATTGGACGACCGTAGAAATTTTTACAAAATCCAATTTATAATAAGGTTTATAATATCAACATCCGAAGTGAGAATTTTGAGCACTGCTAAAGCTTTTTTTGGTTTTAATAAATTATTTTTTCTATTCTTTCTAAAATACTATAATGTTGGACTTTCTCACAGAGAACGGAATGCTCATTTTGGCTCATATATAGCGAAAAAATACGTGTTTAGGTATTTTTTTAATCCATGTTTGCTCCCAAAGGTGGAGTATATGACCTTCTAATGGAGGTATCAACATTTTTTTTTCCAAAATCTGCTTGTTTGTCAGTTGCTAAAACTCTATTTTTGAAAAAGAGTAGGAATAGAAAGATATGACTAGAACAGAAATAGTACTTAGCTAATCGCTCTCGTTACGCCTGTTTTTTTAGGATAGAACGGTAAAGGAAGAGTTTAAGACATCACATACATGTATGCATTCGGACAGAAATCCAAAAATCAATCAAACAAACACACCACATTTTTAAAGCCTAACTTACTTTGTTAGAATTCATCGTTGAATTTTGAAAGTAAACGCGATGGGATAGTATATTATAAGCCTGAGCCACTATTGCAAACAGTCAGAACCAGATATACCAAGAATCTGAATCATGCATTAAAAAAAAGAAAAAAAAATAATTTCGATGAAAAAAAAACGTATTTAATTAATCTACAAATGAAGATGGAAAGGCTGAATTTGGAAAGGACATAAAGTAAAAAATATCTACATAGATCTCATTTTTCAAAATCTGAAACAATAGAGTGATTTGAGTTTTTAGAACTTACCAAAATAATAAAAGTGCAATCAAAAAATTTAATACAAAATTACGATATGACAAATATGGTTTTGGGATACAAAAAAATATTTTAATGGAAACAATTTGAAACGCCACGGTTATTCAAAGCGGGAAAATAAATTCCGCGGGCGTCAAAAAACTGAAAGGAATTTCATGAATTTTAATTCAACATGTATTTTTTTTTAATGGAAATATAATAATTAATATTTTTGATTATTAAGCCGTTATTAACAATGTATGATTTGGTAATGAAAGAATAAGGTTGGATAGAAGTTGTATACTGGAACCGTATTGTTCGTAGTTATAAATATTTAATTAAACTTACGGCAGTTTAATGTTGTATCTCTTTAAGTGGAAACATACAAGTCTTACTTTTTTTCAACATACAGCGAACAATTTCTGATACAAATTGACACTCTTGTTGGCTATTCACCCACACTCAGTATTTGCAAGGCGTTTTATTTAACGATTATCCCCATTGAAAGCTTTTAGCTACCAAAATCTTTCAAAATATCCTAATTAGCTAGATTATTGTAATAAATAAAAAGTTTGGTACACACTTTTTTAAACCATGTATAAACATAAACAAATTTATACATTTGTGATAAACTACACTTTGTATATTTTGGCTAAATTATGATATTAACATAATGTAGTGTATGTAGCCCACAACGTTCTTTCTACTGATATTATAGAAAAACACTTGAAGTATGATAAGGTCAATGAACTTAACAAGTAGAAGGAAACCAGAAATTTTCTAACAATAACTTCTCGACGAAGCTTTGAACAGCCATAGTGAAAAAATGTATTTTTCGTAATAGTGTAGTTTACCTCTCATCTACAGAAATAAAAAGTTTTTTTAATAAGAACAAAGATTTTAAACATGTAATCTAAGATAAAGCTGCTTTAAATAAAACTAAAACAAATGATAAAATATTTTTTTTCTTAAATTATGCAGAAACATTCAAAATTTAATTTGTTAATGTCAAATTCCCAACAAATTTTCCACAAAAATCACCAAAAAGTATAGTCGTTTATTTCTTCTTTCTGATCCCTGAATAAATTGATTTTATAACTCAGATATGCTTATTTCACAAAGCTGTGATTGTATTTTTTTTACTTTTATTTTCAACATTCACTAGTTTTTTTTAAAGAAATCAAACAACAAACTGAATTTACACATTCTTACGTAAAAAAATACGATTGAAAAAATCAACTCGATTTGGCTAAAATAACTATTTTAATTCTGCTGTGTATGTTTTCTTTTGTTGCTTGGTCGTTAAAGAATAAGAATAATTGAACAAATAATATTTACGAAATCTCTAAGAACTTTTGTTTTCAATTGTATTTATAAAACATTTGTATGTATAATTATCGTGAATGTGTTATTGTAAAATTGAATAAAGTTACTTTCATAAGAAGTTTATTTAAATGAATTATTTTTGGTAAGCTTATATTTTCAAGTAAAGTTGACAGCTCATTATCGTTATTACGTGTTAAAACAGTTATGCATCTCAACGTACAAATTTTATTGAACCTAGAGACGCTTTTACCTGAGCGGTCCTATTACATGATGAGCTTTGTTAAGCTTTGCTCCACATCAATGGTAAAGTTCTAAACTTTGAGGAAGCTTTTTGTTTTCACGAGGCGAAGGAATACGCGCTCCAAATGCCGTTGTTCACTTTATAACCATTTGTATGCCGAGTTTTATCGGAACACATATGGAGAGTTGTTAACTACGCTAAAATTTTGAATGGATATTTTATTTTTCATTATTAGCAAATATTTCCTTGTTTATTTATCACTACACATTTTTGAAATTTTATTGTATGATTTGAATTTTATCAGAGTCAATCTTAAACAAGTAAAAATCTTTAAAAATGTTGAAACGTTATTTTAACCAATATGTAATTTTCTTGTGCTGTTTTATCCCGTTCAACCAAGTCTTTTATTACGTAGGCCGAGAGAATTTTGGTGATAACAAATACAAAAAATAAATAAAACAAATTTTCTGATTAATTAAAATATTTTCATAGATTCTTTAGAATCATGATGACATTGTTAAAATAATTATCGAATAGAATTTTCTGGGGTTAAAATCAGTATTATTTTTCAGTCGTTTAATTATATATTTTTTCAATAGCTGCATTTTTAATATATTATCGAATATGAAAAAAAAACACAAATATATTATTAATTTCGTAAACATAAGTGAACTATCCAAACATTTATTTACAAAATTACAAGTTATTGGAGCCTAAAATTAATATTCCAATTCACAATTTTAATTTTGAATAATGATTATTCTTCAACATTATATTAAAAAAATACACTTGAATGAATACTCACCCAATATTTTTTGCTTAAGTTTTTAATCGTTCAAATACGATATAAATTTTTTCGAGTTAAAAATTAAAATACGAATTAAAAATCGATAAGAATTTAAGTTAAATTTAGCACGATATTTTTGCACGCCATAGCTAACAGCACCGTATTAAAATAATTGGTCTAATTCAAAGCCGCTCCATTTGGTTTGTAGGTTAAACGTTGTTGAATAGAACCGCAGTGATCTTTAACCTATATTGAAAATAAGCCAATATGGATAATTATTTATCATTTAAAACTCTTATTAATAAAATCTTAATTGAAAGGCTAATGTCAAAGATTTATAATGCGAATGTTGTTAAATAATAAAAGAAAACTACGATTATAATGAAAGACATTATTTTATTAGAAAAAACAATTATAAACATTTTTTTAAAAAAATACGAACAATAAATTATCAACAATCGATTAGACGAAAGTGAAATTTGTGAAATTATGTTCAAAGTCATAAGCGTTCACCCATTTGATTAAATAAGACACTGCTAGAGCGATTATTGAAACAACAGTCCTATTGTAGTTATATTATTTTATAATGACTCTCACCGAAAATGAAAATTTGAGCTTTTGGGTAATATGCATTTTTTGTGAACAATTTATGTTCTGGTAACCAATACAAGGAGTCCATATGCTTCACATAGAATGCAGACATGGTAAAAAAATATCTATTTGTCTTTTGCAGAACATATATAGAATATAGGTAGTTTATTTTTGAACAAGAAATGCAACATTACTGAATTGTATCAAAGAAATTTCTTCAACAATAAGTTACAGGCCTTGGCGATCAGAAATTCAGAAAAACATAAAATCTGAACGAAAATATCAAATATGTTCGTAAATCTTAATATGATACCAACGTGTGTTTTTATAAGTAATTTACCGAGAAATTTATATTAGGTAGATGTGAACTATGACAGTGTTCAAATTTATTGCAGTAAAATTTTCCATAATTTCCATGGAAACAAATAAGCTTTAGTTTCATAAAAATAATGGCTGACACGTGAAACGTAAATTAATGCTTAAAACACTTAATTATGTACACGCTAAAAATATGTAAAGCTGTGGCAAAAATGTGTGCGAAGGAATCCCACAAAAATATTTGTCACTTTGTTTCGTATATGTTAATGTTGTATTAGGGAAAATTTATTAGACAGTGTTGTGTTGTCTCACTTGCGTGACAAGGGTATGTTCCCCCCGGGTCTGGAACGCGTATGTCATACTGTATAATATTTTGAAATTTAATATACATTAAGCATTTAATAAGCCGGGTGTGACTGTGGCTTTTTCTGTGATTATATTTGCATCATCCATAGGTGTTCTTAAATAAATTTAAAGCAAAACTAGCTATTTTTATAATCATCTATATTATAGAAGTGTATAAGAAAAATATGAATATAAATAGTTTTTTTATTAATACTCGAGTACCTAAACGTCGAAAATAGGATCGAGTAGTGATGGGGTACAAAGTGACCACAAACAAATTTGCATTGCATTAATAGAGGTATCATTGTAGATTCTAATAAATATAAGCTATATGTTATTGGTATTTGGCAAATGGTTGAAATAAGAATAATTTTGCAATGCAAATGTACAGTGTAAAAGATTTTACTTTTCTAAAAAGTACCTACAGTTAAAGCAAAATAAAACTTAAGTCTAAAATAAAAGATTTTATTCATAATATACAAACTAAATATGTATTTCTGTGAAATAAAATGATGAGCTAGAAAACGCAATTTTGCAATTAATTAAGTTCAAAGTAAAACATGTCGACATCGGATTAACTTCACTGTGAGCATTCGTTTTGTTTCGCGGCCAACAAAGCTAGTCAAAACAGGTTGGTTTTGAAACGTCATGTAAAAGCATGCATCTTGGTCATATTAATCCGTACACCAACGAAAATTAGTTGTATTAAACAAAACGAAGCTTTCATTTGAAACATATGAACGTGGAAAGTGTTTCATTAAAAAAAGAATAACGTTTTGTTTATTTTCAAATTGAGCTTGTCTGCAAATGATTTCAAAATGATTGTTGTTTTATGTTTTACCAACAAATCATTTTCAGTTTTAGTGTTTTTGTATAGATATGTCCAACCTTAATTAGTCAATAGCTAAATAACAAATAAACATCAATTATTTTCAGAAACATTTTGCAAAAATTTCAAATCATTTCCGTAGATAAAATAAAATACAATTTAAAAGAAAGCCTTTAATTAATTGGCCAACTTAATTTGAAATTTTGAAAAAAATAGCGAACATTTGGTGGCATATGGTTGAAATTTATGTAGTTGTGGTTTACATACTAAATCAATTTTACTATTTCAAATTCAATAAAACGTGGGTTTAGAAATGAACGGTAACTGAATGATAATTAATATTGGAAGCGAAAGTTCATCGAAGCGATTCAAACTCACGCCATTACTAGTTGCCATGGAAACGGCAGGTTTAACTATTTCACTAGGTTCAATAATAAGAAGGTAAAACTACATGATTATGTATATTTATTTGTTAAAAATAACTGAGCAGTATTATAAAACAGAATTTTTATTTTGTTTACGCTTATTCTTTGATACAATGACTTTAAATGAAAACACTGAGAATTAATAATTGGAAATAATTATCGCTTAGCTGAGAGTACTTACTCATCAAGGAATACCTACTCCGATTGTAATAGTTTGGGAAACAAAAATAATTCATAAATCTTCATTGTGTCCACTGTCCACTGACTCTTCTTCTCTTAAGGGGGTATTCTAGTGTAGAGGCACGAATTTTTAGTGATTTTTCGAGCATTGTAAAAAATAAGCAAATAAATTTTTTAACGTCCATTTTTTTACCATTCGTTTATTTATATTTTAAAAATATATAGTAAATTTAAAAAAATAAATAAATTCAAAACTCGAAAAGTTATCGGCTGGTAAAGGGAGGGGTCCAAAAAAAGATGGTGTCCTCACGTAAACGATTCCAACCTTTCTGGCCATTTGAAAAAAAAAATAACGGATCCCTAATAAATAAAAATGTCACTAAAGCTCCTACCACGAAGAAATAAAAAAAAATCAGAAAATGGCAGCCGTTTGAAAAAAATAGAATTTTTACGTTTTTTTAAGTTTAAATTTTTTTAAAAATAGTAAAAATTGAAATTTTGACTTAAATCTGCTACGGGCTCTAGAAAAATGTATATCAAAGATTCACACAAAATTTCAAATAAATCGGTTTGGTAGAACTTGAGATATTATGTACGTCAGCTTGAAAAAAAGTAGTTTCGAGAAAAACGCGTTTAAAGTTTTGAGTTTCGATCTGTTCCTGTCGGACCAGCTTAGTTGCTGCGTCACCAAAATCGCTGTTACTCGGTAAATAATTGAATTTTTGAAAAATCCCTTTGAGGACATACTCTCAAATATCTAAAATTTAGAAAAATATAAAAATTAAAAGAATCGACTTTTTTAAATTTCTACACTAGAATACTAGTAGCCTTAAGTCCTTTGGTGTAATGTTGATATTTGGTGATGTCAATCGTAAATTAAATAGCATGAATTTTATTATTTGTAGCGATAATACTATTAATTAGAAAAATATATATATAATCAAATGTTTTTATTACCATGTATTAGTTTAGTTCTTATCCATTAGTTTGAGACATCTCCATAAAGCTTTTCTTGTTTTTAATATTATTTATATGTTACTGTGTAGATAAATTATTTAATAATCAACTATACATTTTTTCACATATTCCCAAATATCTGAAATCGAAACCAAAAAAGTTTAACTTTTTACGGTTTGCATGAGTTTTCAAACTAAATTCTTGAAAATACATTGATTGAAAAATTGAAAATTACGTAGTAAATAATACATGAATATAAAATCAAATATGATACAAAAACCTTTAACTTTCAGCCATATTATGTATTGTGAACAATAGAATGCTAGTAACGCTTAAATATTAATTATTTTTATCGATCATAATTTAAGGTTGAGAATTTGTTGAGCAACAAAAAAAAAACAGTTTGTATATTTGTGTTTTATCATGAAATTTGTAGTAAAAAAAATATTTTGGATAGATGGTTGATTGTAAAATTCAATTATCTTAATGTATAAAGAAACGTATTTGCACCGTGATAAAGTAGATCAAAGGTGAAATAAAAGTGATGAAAAATTAAGCGCATACCGCTAATTTTCTATAACCACCCCATACAAGATTGTGACTTGAATAATTTTAGAAAATACCGATGTGGTATAAGAATACAGATAATTTTGCAAGCTGTCTTTTTATTTGCTTCCTATAATACGATTCAATAGAAATAATAATGAGTGTCAGAAATGTCATATTAAATGTGTTCCTATATTTGTTCTAGTATATGTTTTATCACCGTTCTGGCGAAATTGGTAAGTAACACAACATAAAAAAAAATCGGCCTACAAAAAAATCTTTATATTAATTTTTTGTTAACAATAACTCAGTTGGTGCATTGATTATATCAGTTTCCAAAAAATACCATAATATTTTTTTATATTCAATTATTAATAAAAATGGATTTAAAGGCAGGCAGTTGTACATCTCTATCATTAAAAACTCTTATTTGTGTCAGATCAGCATTAATGCATCTATATTTCAGTATTTTATTTATCTTAGTTAAATAAGTTATCGATGCTAGAGGCTTTATCAAAAAACATTAAAAAAAATATTTGCTGCTTTTTCATAACTATCAATCTGCCAGAGAAGTGAAAATTTTTCAAAAGACGTTTCACAATTAATCATTATCATCATTGTACGATTCAAGCGTATGAACGGACTATTTGAGTAAAGAAAATTTTTATTAGTGAACATTTATTATCACGAAACATTCATTTACTAAGCGTCAGTTCAAGTTCATCCGTGCACTTGAACGCCTGAAGATGCCGAAAGGCTAAATCAAAGCGACAAAATCTGTGTGAATGTACATAATTTGAACGATTGAAATTTTATATTTATGTTATTTTAAACTAATTTAATAGTGTGATGATTACATTTGATTTACTTTAACGAAGGAACCATAAATCTGTCAAAAGTAATTGTCTTTTCAACACAACAATTAGATTGGCACACGCGTATTGTACAGTATTGACAATTGCAACACGATAGATTGGTTTAGTTTGGCAAATATGTCAACGTTGAGCATGAATGCGAGTGTTTGGAAACTGTGATGAATGGCAAATTATTAACCTATCTGTCACAACTGCAAACAATAATTGAAATTTATCTCCGTTTTGATTAAAATTAATACCCGATATAATGTAAATTATCTATAATATAGACGTGTTTACCCACTGCAAAAGGCATCGCAAATGTAGCAACGTATTAAAATATAATGTTGAACAAAAAAATCGAAATCTTACAACCGACTACTAAAATCCATATTATGTATAATGTTAATAAATAAATTTTGTTTTTTTATTTTAAATCAAAACTCAAATTTGTCATTGTAATAATAAAGATGCAATGAATAAAACTATGAAATGTTAATAATAACTGCGATATAAATATAATGTGATGATTGTTTTAATTATTTTATTGCTTAATTATTTTTTGTCACGTTCCTATAACTTTTGGTGCTTTAAACACATTTTTTTGATAATCAATACGAAAAGGTAGATTAAGCAACTGATTAACTGTGAGTTCAAATGCTCACTGAGGAATAGGTAAGTATTAATTTGGTCGTTTGAAAATTTTGAGGGAAGCCAGTTTGATTGATAATTAAGTTTAAAAAGACTGTAGTTAGACATTTTTTTAAAAATTGGTAGCTATTTCGGATTTACGCCCTCCTCAAAAACAGGGCGTAAAATCTAAATAGCTATAAACCAAATTTAAAAAAATGCAGGACTATACTCTGGACTATTTTGACTTTATTGTAAAGAAGTTCAACCAAAAAATTCCGAAACAAATAATAAACCAGCTCGATTAGATTATTAAATTGTATCACACTATTAATTGCTCGTTTTTTAAAATGAAGTATTAGAATTATTGTATTGGTTTTTTTATCCGTATATGTACTAACATAATTTCACTTCTATATATAATTAATAAAAATATGTCTCAAACAGTCAAGTATCAATGCTGTTCTAATTTGATGTTGTATATTGCGCTGTTAAGCCCTCATATTATGGAAAACTTGATATATAATAGGTATTCAAATAATTTATTGTGAATATGTTGCCTTAATTAGATTAAATTTTAAGGGGTTAATATTATTCAATTGAAATAGTTTAGTTGGGATTTATGGAAACATTTGGCGAACGAAAAAGAAATACTATTTGCGAAATAATGTTTATTCTGTAAATAGCCGGAGACAATTAATATGAATTAGTTCAATCATTGGAAGGTTCGTGCAGACTGCAGACCTGTTTCGAGTGTGAAGGTGAGAAATTCAGCTGTGGGAATAGTTTTCGAGCACGATAAAGACACTTTTATCGTTATCGTTCCCGTTATCGTTCTTACACTTCACATTGTGCACTAAAGACGTTTATTTGAAAAAAAAATATGTTTCAGAATTAACTTTCGAATGTCAGACATACAGAATGTAAAGATGAGCTTACGCTTCGCCTGTAGCATAGAATTTAGTTCTACTAATTTAATATTTCGACTGAAGGTGCTTGGTGGAATTTCAATATTAAATAAATGAAATATTAAACCTACCGGGATCTCCACTTCTATACCCTATATAAATAATAAAACCTTTGCCGACAAACAAATAAATATAATTCTTGAAACTACTTACTACTTAAATCTGTGGGCATTCCCATGAGCTTATCCTTTTCGCCAGCAATGGCTTTAAACTCAATGATACATTTATTTCTTATATAAACACGAAGCTTTCATTTACTAAGCGTCAGTTCAAGTTCATCCGCGCACTTGAACGCCTGAAGATGCCGAAAGGCGAAACCCGGGTCGTTAGTGACAAAATCTGTGAGAATGTATATAGTTTGAACGATTCAAATTTAGTTCTACTAGTTTACTTTTAGTAATTTCGTATACTTGAAACAGTCAACTTGATGCAATGGAAGGTTAATTTTACTTGTTGATTGGAGGATTTTCAATTCGGCGTTGTATGAGAAGCGCTCGTTGGTGGTGATGGATGATTGGCTAGGGCAAATTGAATGAGAGCCTTCATGAGGATTGTAATACCGGACGTAATCCATACATGAGGAATTGGCGTCAAATGTAATGCCATCAATTGCATTTTTTTTGAAAACAAGCTTACAATTACAATAAGGCTTTTATACCATATTAGAGACTGGTATTGCAAAAGTTAAAAAAAAGATTCATACATTTAAGACTAAAAGGGCAAATTTGCCATTCGTGAAATCTGTCAACTTAGTAATAATGGGGGAAAATATTTACTATATATTAAGCCATTTACATGCATCCTTTTTAATATAAACAACATACACAACCGTATAAAATAAATAGTTTCAGAATCATATTCTATTATAGTTTTTGGTATAATAGAGTAAAAGATTTTTATTTTTACCATTTATATGTATTATATAATGATACTGTCAAAATTTTTAAAAGCAGAGTCTGAGGCTGATCACATAGCAACAAAAAATATATTTTGAGTTAAGGTCGGTTTAGCAATGCATTACTCATATTTATTAGTAACACAAAGCTTTTTCTCATTAACTGTTTACAAGATGCGGTTGGGTATATCTATAAATTGAATTATATGTTAAAAGCAAAAATGGAAATCACCTGTTATATATTAGTGAACTTAAAACTATTTTTTTAGATATACCTTTGTGATCTTAAGCACCTAGTAGATTTCAGTATAAATTCTTATTTTATATATATGTAAATTTGTGAGTCAGTTAAATAATTTACATGACCATAATAAAAAACGAATATTTTATTTTATGGTCATGCGGTTCTGCGTTCAAATAAAATTGACAATTCCTCAATCCTTTGTAAAACAAAGCTATGAATATTCACTGATTATACAATACACTCATTAACCGATTGGACTCTAGAGAGGTCCTTTGAGAGCTTAGCAATGCTTTGATAGCGTGGAATAGCCCACTGATCTAATCAGTAATCAATTTATCAACTAACAATACGATCAGATTTTGTTTTTCAAATTTATTTGTGTATATTTTTCGATAAAATTTATAAAATAATATATCAGCGGTCACTTAATTTTTTTTTTTTAAATATTGATTTTTCTTTTTAACGTATACTGATTTTTGTGTGGTATAACATTGTGTAATTTAAGGGTATATATAGATTAATTTTAATTTAAGGTTTTTGCCGGCAAATCTTGATGGAATCTTTTTTTACCATATACACATTATTTTTAAAAGATCAGAAGCAGTTTTGCTCATCGCGAACAATATCAATTTATAATTCCTTGAATAAATAATTTGGAATAACTTAAAAAAAAAATATTACTTTTTAACCAAAATTTTAAAAAGTAGAATGATATTTATCATGCCGAAATTTTGAATATGGTCGTCTTGAAAGTAAAACACGCGTCAGCATTGAACAATACATTTGAAATAAACAAAATTTTAATTAAATACGATCGTTTAAAAGATAGTGTCAGATAATTGTCGTTGAAAATTCACCTTCTTAATAAAACTGAATTTAATTTTCAAGTTTAAAATTCACTTTAATGAACTAAATGTAAATCAATGAAGTTAAAAAAGGTTTTTGAAAATTTTAAAAATGTATTGAACAACAATGTTTTCCATCAGATATTTTTTTTAACAAAACCTTTATAAAAACGCTTTTCGGATAAATATTTAGAAGTTTTTTTAGTCTAAAAATAACAATAGAGTAATTAAACGTAGCACACTTTAAAAGCTATGCTGCAAAGGGTGTGTGTGGGTTTTTTCAATTACAGTGAGATAATAGCCAAGCTTTTATAAAAGCACTTGTCTAGCAGTGGTTGAGTCGCAGGTGAGGTGAATTGAAGCAGGTTCGCCCAAGCATCACGGCTGTGGCGGTTCACTAGTTTTCATCACACTGCAAAATTGCTATCGTATGGAGATGAAAAACTTTTTTATAAGTTATTTATCACTTAATCACTTAACGATCACGTAGGTTTAATCAACCCAATAGTTTTATCAAATTTATCATTATGAAAAATCTTTCATTTTTAATATTATATTATTTATATTATTTGATGAGAGTACTTTATTAGAAAATTTAAATTAATTTTGATTATTCCACGTATTGTGTTACTAGCTGTGACACAATACGTGGAATAATCAAAGTTAAATTAAATTTTCTATTAAAATGATCTTCCACAAAGTTACCGCCGAAACCATCGAAAGTATTAGAGTACTTTATTTTTGCATTGCGCCGTTTGAAGGACTTTAATACTGATTGACGTTTCCAAGGTTTGTAAAAAAATACAAACTAATTATAACAGTTTTTTTTAAGCAAAATAATTATTTACATCAGTAGATATTTAAAAACCTGACGTTTGAAAGTCTTCGACTCTAAAAACATTCCATAAATGGCAGTTTTTCAATACGAATTCTTTAACGCTTAAAGTTTTTTCATGAAATTTATGCTAGAAAATCACTGACATCCTTGACTCACGATTTTTTCTGCAATATCTCTAAAAATAGCGTCACCATGTAGATACATACTACACTATGTCGATATCTCAATTTGGTTAGTGTTGACTAGTGCAGTTGACCTTTCATTTTAAAAGATAAACAATAACGTGTTTTATATTGATATAAGTGCATATTTTTATCAATAAAAGTACAGACATCTGCAAAATATTTACCTAAATTCAGAATGAAAATAAGGGTATAAATCCGTTAAAAGGATAAACATTCTTAACTACGTGTATATTTTTTAATTGGTATAATAGGCAGAAAAAATATATTAAAATTCTATTTAACATTCATTTATACCTTTATCGAGCAATATACACGCTCTAGGGCAGGAATTAGAAATCTTTGACCAGCGGTTCTTGAATTCACCCGTTTGATAATTTCAAGTGGTCTACCAGTTTTCAATTCCACAAATGAAGATTAAATTGAATCACAATAGATTTCTGTGCTCGTAAAAATGGAAAATATTTATTTTCTCATTATCATTTCCTGCGAAAAAAATTGCTTTGATTATTTTTTCGCATTCAGTTTTATGATAATTGTGAACAAATAATTTTGTACGTAAAATTTATTAAAGTAAAAATAGAAGCGGATTAACAACCGATTATAAAAACGCTTGTATTTGTCTAAATAAGACGTTTAAAGTCAGTGTGTATTTTCATTTTAAAACAGTCTTTTGTTGAATAATGAGATACATCGATTTAAAAAATAGCTACTATATCTTTTCAAGCTTTAAGTCTAAAAAACAAAATTAAAAACGATTGTAACCATTATAAGATGTTTATGAAAAAGCTTTCTCTCCATTATCAACGGTTTCCCTGATGATGAATTTGTGACGTTAACTATATCAAGTCTGGCTTATACCTACTTAATTACATTAATAATCACATTTTGGGTGACTTTTAATCGTAGCCGAAAAAGGTTGCCGACGCTTTCTTTGGGGTATCTATTATTATCTTACTTGAATTAGTGGTAATTTCTTTAAATTACCGCAAAACACTTATATTGAATTATTATTTCATTGATTGTATTCAAAGGGACGAATGTCTATGATGTTTTTATGTTCTCCCACTCATGTTATTTGATCTAATTAACGATATTTTGATTAATTAACGCAATGAGTGCTTAAATAATCATTAATTTGTATGATTATGTTATAAAAAACAATTAACGACTGACTTACTTGTATTCAAACGTTACATAAAGTCTATACAATTATACGAAATAACGGCGCCATACATTTTAATAATATTAGACTTTCACTTTTTAAAGTATAGAGGCTCTGCAGAATATTACAAGTAATACTTGAATTGAAAGCTTGACTTAGCTTTCAATAGAATCTTTAAACAATACTGTTTCCAATACTTGAATATAACGCGAAAGCTGGATGGTAGAAAAGCTAGAAAAGATGCAGTGACATTTGATATTTATTTTTAGATTTAGGTATCAGGTGACTCGTCTCGGCTGCAAGAGTTAATTTTAAAGGTTATTTATACATATCAGTAACGCTGAACTACAAAAGCAATCAGATATTACTGGCTGTAAGCCCGTTACCCTGGAAGTGAGATTCATTATCGCAAATCAGAAATTTACTGGCATGAAAAATCAAATGCAAACTTATTTATTGAATAAGTCAGTTCTTAATTCAATTAATTCTCTAAATATTTTTTTTAGGAATTTACCTAGTCCACTATTTATGTGTTTTGTTTTTTGAAGGCGCCACTCTTTTTTTTACGCAATTTACTCATTGTTATGTGATTTTTACGCGAAAATTCAATACGTTCGTTCAAAAAATCACGAATAATTATATTTTGCAACCAATAGTGACGGGGTCAGTGGACATGTGTCTGTCATATGCGTTGCGGCGAGAATCTTGCGTGTCGCTGGTTACCGACCCCTACTATAAATAATCGAAATTTACGTATGTGCCAAATTAAAAAAAAAGAGTCTGACAAATCTGATTTTTTTTCCTAAACTATATCATACTTATATTGATCGCACTGTATGATATTAAATATTTCTTTCAAATGTTAACCTATAAAATATTCATTTATTTCTTATCATGTTTCAAATGATTTGCCACATATTTTTTAAACAATAAATTAGTTGTTCGGATTTTTTTTCGATTTATGGGAACTACTACTGAGAAAATAATTTCTTTTCTTTAAACATATTTGCTCCTTATGATGAGCATATGGTCGCAACGTGGCTCTTCTATGTTTCCTTGTCTCACGCCAATTGCTTTGCTTCATCCCATGACATGCCAGCATCCCTCAGTTTCACCATGTTCATCCAATGGATAGTAGTACCCAATGGTCATCCAGGACGCCGGAATTCCACCAGTCGAAAAAATAGGCTTGCAGGATTAAGGCTTTCCGAAAGTTCCAACGTCTCTCCATTACCACTGTCGTAACAAAGCGCTGTCTTACACGTTATCTAACCTTCGGGTTTTCACGTTTATTTTTTTTTACTTCCTACTTTTAAATAATAAATTAATTATTCGATATCTTCTGTAAGGTACGGCAAATACTCATGATAAAACAATAGTTAGTTTACAATTTAATATGAAATCTATTTATTATCTTAGGAATTGTTTAATTACATATATTATATTCGTTATGCTATTAATACTTATAAAAGCATATATCAAATATTACGTATCGAATTATTGAAAACTTCTAAATCATTTTTATCTTCAAAAATATACCATTTGATATATATTTTATGAGGAATACTTATTGAATAATTTATAGTAATATATTCAATAAAAAAAAACAGATGAATTCCCAAAAAATATTGTAGCCGTAGTAAAATACGACAATTTGTCCTTTTATAGCATGCCTGTTTACAAAATCTTTCGTTCTTTTATCTTCGTTACAAAACATAAATGACACCCTAGTGACATTGATAAAACAAAAAAAGCAATTTGAGTAGAAAAGTTTTCTGGGCTGTTCAGTTTTAACGGTGTTTACTTCGACCCCTTTAATGAAATTATTACAAGCCATGGGAAGGTTCTACCTCGCGGGGAAAATAAAACTTTACTTTTAAATAGATTAAATAAAAAAATCATAAATACATTATTTATAATAAAAAATATTATATTGACAGTATAGCAAAACCGTCTCTCAAACTCACCGGCTACAAAAAATAAATTATAGAAATTCCCCTGTCCAATGCTTTGTGATCTATAGTTAATAAATATTCTCGTAGTTTCTCACCTAGGGCGTTATAGTTTAAGCATATCACATGCAGAGTAGCAATGTTTACTCCAAGCACTGAGATAGTCAACAAGAATACATAATAATATACCCGTGCACTAGAATAATCCGTACTGAGTTGATTCTGGAGATAAAACATGGTAATGAATTCAAAACTAGTTATTTAAAGGATTAGTTGTATAGATATCGCCAAACTATGTATGGTAGCGGTTAAAGTGTTGAAACGAAATGAAAATTTTGAAGTCACAACAAGGTCCCATCAAGTTATTAATTTCAAAATTTAAGATCTTTGGCAAAAGTTTTGTCTTTTAATTTTGCGCCTTGCAATTATAAACTTTGGCGAGTTTAATGATAGAAAAACATTTGGTATTATTAAAAAAATAACAAAGATATTTACAGTTTATTTTTTAAGCAAACAACGGAAGAAATATAACCAATAAAGTTCCAATAAAAAACTAACTAACGAAAACAGCACCAATTGAAAAAAAGGTTTAAATTTATAGTAGTATTATAAGATTTTTTTAAATTGAAGAATACTGTTAAAAAACGTCTAAATTATTAACTACATGTAAAACTACATCGTTATCAGACATGAAAAGTTTTTATGTATTAAATTACCTAGCAGCATTTATTCATAGTTTACTTTTTCCGTGGTTTTTCGTATTTGTGGCACTAAAACAGTAGCGGCATATTTATAAGCTTATTAGGTTGAATTAAGGCACATAATATTAGCGTGTATAAGATGCGTAAATACAGAAAGCTTCTGTTGACCGTTTCAGGGGTTCCATAAAAGACTAACCAAACACTATTCCAATTTTATTCTTGCGTAGTGGTTACATAAAAAAACTTCTGACTTTACGAACACAGTAACAAGAAAACAACCTTAATTCTTGTTTAGCCATGCAGTTACGATTGTCAGTTTCTCATTTTAACATAGAAAATAATATCACGGATATGATTATACAAAAAGCAACACTTCTAAAAATCTTTTATAACTGATAAAATAGGTTTAAATAAAAATTCAGAATTTTAGACTAATGTTTTACCTGACGGGAATCAAGTACATTTTAAAAAAGGCTTTGTGAAGATTAGAACAATTCAAAGTTATTATTACATTTTTTGTTGTCGTTGGGTTATTAATAATATTAACATCAGATTAATAATAATATTTATTATTCGAAAACATTTAATAAATGTTCGATTCTTTCGTCGTTAACTTCGTCGATACTCCTTTTTAACTCTTTTAATCAAACATTGTATCACTGTTGTAACACTTGTTTCATCTGTTTGATATCATATTAAGGTTGGTTTTATTATTCGAGCTTTAACTTAATATGAAAAGTTAATATTGGCAGAATGTATTATGATCACTTATTGAATACAGAAAGACAGCAGGAATACAATTACAAATATTTTTTTTGATTTAGGTACGTAATAAAATAAATTTTATTCGTATGATTTTTTTTATATTCGGAAACATTTTTAAATTCACTGCAAATTCAAGCGAAAAAAATATGGGAATATGAACAAGAAAATTAAATAATAATATTTAAGCTCTACAGCGTTGGTATACAATTCGTTTATGAAAATTTATTAACCTCCCCGGAAATGTTTTGAATTGGTGTTCTGCAAGCGGAAATTGGAATATTTGAAAATATATCATTCCCATCTCGCGAAGAATTTTTGTCGACTTCTCGTATTGTGAATATTATTTTATTCATGGAGCATTAAGCAAATACTATGATATTTAATCATGGTTCAATTAATAAAGTATGAAAATACTAATTAATAACTGTTTTCATACATTCATGGTTTTTCTATACTGTAATATTTATTTGTACTAAAAACCTTATATGCTTTTGTCGATTTATTTGATTCACCGTTCTACAAAGGTTTTGATTTATTTTGTTAAATACAAATTATAATATTAATTGAATTACCATTCACTTGCTTAGACTCTATTTGAATAATATGGTAAAAATAATAATGTATTTGGTAAAGTTATAGATTGACGATTATTTTTGCAAGACGTCATTGTCAGTCTTATAATCGAGTTCTTTGAATGTATCGCCAGGTTGCAAAACCCGCTCTGGCCGGTTTTTGACGAAAATGAGTTATGAATGCAATTCATGCTTCATAAAACAAACTATCACTTTTTAAAATTTAGAAGTGCAAATTGTATTTTGTTTCGTCAAAAAATTAAAATTAATATTAACGCGACTCGCAAAACCCGCTCGAAAAACGACGAAATACTCTCGCGGGATAAATCAAACACGTTTACTGACAATTGTACGGTATATGAATTGAATTAAAGGTTTTATTTAGCTTTTATTTGTATCCTGAAAGATATAAAATAAAGTTTAAAGCACTTAAAATCACTATATATACCGAATAACAGTTTTTCATGATTTACTCAAAGCCCCAAAAAACCTCCAGAGCGGGCTTAGCAACTAGGCGCCTCAAGTAAATGCCAATTCTTTTACCATTACTATTTTTCTTCACATTGTAAACCAACGATTTTTTAAAAATAAAATGCTGAAATATTGAATTTGGAATATTTAGATTAGACAGACATTTAAATAATTCAATTAAATTATATGTTATTTCATTAATATTTTATTACTTGAGCCTTTAAAATTAAAATATACACATGAAAGGATCGTATTCAAGCCGTCGTTGCCTGACAAAAGCGATTGTATTATATATTTTAATCATGTAACATTTTTTTTTGTATTTGGAAACATACCATGTTGACTGTATATTTTAATCTATTGCTTGAACTAAGGGCATAAACAAAAACTTTGACGACGGTATGGCTTATACAACATATAATACTACATAAGTAAACTCACTAACTAATCTGCCTTTGAAATATCACTAGGTGACTTGGCAAACTTAAGAGACATGATATATAGCACAGCGATGTGTGCTGATCAAAAAAGCTAGTTTTAATAGTAAAGTTGTAGTTCCAAGATAAGCTGCGTGTGGGGAACGATTTGCCTTGGGCGTCACGTTTATCTATATACAAGGGTGGTTTAATTTAAAAATTTCCCACCAGTATCGAATCGTATGTTTTCCTTTCCTATAATATAATGAATATAAGCTTCAATGTCAATAACTAATAAAAATGACTCAATTTTTGTAGCTTAAGATTCTTTGAACATATCATAAAACCGTTTAACGTGATATTCAAATCAGTTTCTATATTAACAAAACCGTTTAGGAATGGCTGGAGCCACATTCAACTCAATGCGGACTGTCTGGGACACACAGCTGTACTCGATTAAAACCAAATGCTACTTGTTCAACACTTGCATTCTGCCGGTAATTTTTTACGGTTGCTTTTCATGGCACCTGAGAAAGACTCAGAAAAACCGTATACTGAGCTTCGAGAACAGATGCTTGGGTCGTATAATGGGGGTGAGGTGGTTTGGTTTGGTGAGGAATTCAGAGATAAGGGAGCATACAAGACAGCATCCCGTAACGTTAGTGATTATGGAGAGACGTTGGAACTGGCTGGATCACGTGCTGCGGATGCCTCCGAAAAGCCTCAATCCTGCCTGCCTCTTCTTTCGACCGGTAGGATTCCAGCGTCCCGGACGTCCGTCGGGTAGTATTCATAGGATATTCGAAGCTGAGGGATGCTGGAATGTCATGGGAGGAAGCAAAGCTATTGGCGGGAGACAGGAAAACATGGAGGTGCCGCGTGGCGACCATATGCTCCACATAGGGAGCGAACATGGCCAAAAAAGACTAGAGATAGTTTCGTTTCATAAAACTAAATGACGCTACAATTTGAAGAGTATGCAAGTAAATCGTAATTAATATTTTCATCACAACGAATTTGCAAGTCCCTACATTATTTGGGTCAAACGCTACTAATTGGTAGTGCTAATGAGTTTATTTGACAGTGCACTCTTTGAAAATTTAATTAATTTTACAGTGAATCAGAATAATTCATAAGTAAAAAATGATTTTAATTTAACGATGTATTTATATAAAACGTAAAGGATAATTAACTAGCTTACTATATTAAGAGAGTTTTTTTAAATATACTAAAAACTGAGTACTATTCTTACTCTCCCATATGTCTGTTAATCTATGAAAAAAAACACAGAATTAAAAAACTATAAAATTAAATAATACTGAAACATTCTAAGATATAGATTTAGTACTTAACGGAAAAAAATCTGAAGTTTTGATTATAGTATCATTATTAAAATTAACTTACTGAATTATAAACATAAAAGTAAAACAAAATTGTCTGTAAAATTCTTGAACTGATTAGTATTTAATTATATTATGTTTTGGTATTCTATTTTTAATAAAGTCCGATAATCGTCAAATAAAAAAAAATGTTTTCATTTCAATATTTCATTTATATTAGAAGCCTCAGTATTCTCGTATAAGCTAGCTGTAAAAAATAAAATAAAAGAATAATTTAATATTCATCAAAAAATAATATCATGCTAAATGGTGGACTCAAGACGCATGCTAAAAAGAATTTATTTATGCGTCAAAAACTTTTTTCGTGACACGCAATTTCCATTGCCAAAAACAATATGCCTTCAAAAAAATCTGAATTTAGATGACAACATTATCAATTACGTTTTATCGCTTAAGTTTGATCTCAAATAAATTATTGGATTAATTATGGACAAGTCTGCGAGGTTTTGAATATTTGATCGAAATAATAATCCAGGGAAGAAGTTGGCTGAGCAGGAAGGATGAAAGAGATACAACCAATTAAAATTTAAAACTTCTTGCTCTGTTTAATAGTAGCACCAATGTTGAATGTTAATTATTTATGAAGCGTCTTACAAATGTCTTTTTAATTTGAAATGTAAGCAAGAATATTATATTAGTAGAACAATTTCAACTACTTCATTTTATTATGGTATTGTTTTTTACTGCTGCTTTAGTACAATGATTTCGTTTTTAATATTCCGTTTTCTATTATACAATCTCCAGATTAAATGTTGAAACTACGCCGCCAGAAAACTTTTTACAACATCAAAATTACAAACATATTATTCACTATCTATGGAAAAATTGAACGATAAGAAGTAACAGTAAAATAGATTCATTAAAAAATGCCAGACTATATTCAAAACTTGCACTTTCGATGCAATTCTAACATGACATTCAAATCATGTTAGTTTTTTTGTTTTGCTTTCGTAGTAAGGAATGTTGCCATAAATTCACTTACGCTATATTTCAGAGGTAAGCGGACAACTCGTATTGGTGAATCTATAACAAAAAGCTCTCTACATTTTTATCATTTAATATTTTACAGCGGCTCGTGAGAAATTATAATTTATTAAACACAAATTCTAGCATTTTTTTGCAATGGACACAGAGATTTATTCATAGAAAAAATATTTATTTCAAATCAATTATGTATACAGAAACTAAGTTTTTTTTTGTTTTTCTTCTTATTTGTACTTTTTAAACAAAGTGAGTCTTAAGAATTGTTGTAGAAATACATTGTTTTACTTAAAATATATTAGAAAATGAATATTTTATAACATTTTTTTTAAAAAATCCTACGGTATCAACTGATCTCCTTTTTTATGTGATGACTATGTGATGAATAAAACCACCATATTTTCATTCCAGATGATTAAAAAAATGAAGTGTTAGACGTATACCAAGATACTTAGTACCGGTAATATATGCTCTCAGAGATCGTAGGGTTCACCTGAAAAAACTTTGCATGCTATTTAGCACATAAATAAAATTTCTTATTACACTTTTTATATGAGTGCAGTGTGGAACTGTGATAAAAGTTAGCAAGTGTGATTTATTTTAATCCATTATTTGTGTTTGTGGACTGTAGAAAGCTAAAGTAAGAAGTTTTTCACACGTGTTGAACACCGTTGCCAAAAGCAAAACTGGTACGCCAGTGTTATTTTTCGCCGTGTGTTTTTCTGTTTTTTCAACATCGTTTTCCTTTTAGCGCTGTTTGTCCAAGCTTGCTCACTCTATTTAGAGCGCCGTTGCCGTTCTAGGTTTTTACTCTCACTTTAAATTGGTTTGCTAAGCTCTGTTTTGAATAAAAGCACGATCATTTAATTTTTTCTTTATAGAAACATTTCTAGTTACAAAGGTTTCCCCACATCTCTCAGGTACGCATTTCAACAGCGGCAACATAAATAAAAACGCTCTTTAAATGAATTTATTTCCATGCTTTAGAATTCAAAAGAAATATTATTTTCAAAATGTCATGAACTTTTTAAAATTATGTAGGTCAATATTAAACGACAAATAATCAACAACTCGAAATTAAACAATTTATATTTTGCAGTGTACTTTATTGTACATGATTATCTCAAAACTTTTACTATTTAAGTAGATACAACTGTATTTTTGGCAGATTGAAATAAAACTGCATAGTGATTTCATTAGTGTTAAGTAAATATAGAAAAATGTCTACAGTATAAAGACGATACGATAAAACAAGTAGTGCAAACAGAAATTCTAGTAACAGTCGCAGACGTACAAACCTCACAAAACCCTAGCTAACATTGTATGTCCTCAAATTTTTTTTGTTGTAAATGAACCTAGTTGTGTACTTTTGAATGGCTTACTTTTTGCTTACACGAATATGAAATAATAAGTAAGGAGCTCGATTAAATGTAACAGTGATAATTAAATTATGATTAACAAATTTATGTGAAAAAATAACCAGTAGCCTATCTGATAACTATTTTTGGAAAAGAAGATGATAAGAAACCTTTTAAATACCAAATTCTTCATTACGATAATGGATAAAAGAATAATATAATATTATATATCAAAAGCTAAAAATAAACAAAAACATTCAATGTTTATTTTTATTTTTATGGTGGATAAAATGATCTCACGTTCATTATAGTATTCGAAAGTAGATAAGACTTTTCAAAATTAAACGTCCAAATTCCGTTTCAGGATTGCGACTTTAAATAAATTATTATCAGTAAAATAAATGTAAAGGCAGGCTTTATTTGCATGGAGAAACTAATTATACCGTTCAAATACGTACTATTCTAAAATAAATGAATAATTTAGGCAATGCTTTAGTTGAATATTGAATGACCGATCTATTCAAATTATCATACGTGCTTTACAGAAATGATTTAATCGACACCTTAATAAAACTAATTTAATTTTTCAATAGATTCAATGGTAACTTTATGGATGTTTAGAGATAAAATTAAATTTAAAAACATCTACGTCTTCGAACAGAAATTGATAAATCAATTGAAAAAAATCTATTCTTACTCAGACTTAGAGATCTGCACGGGCCGAAATTTTACAAAATTACCCGGTCCGAGCTTGAAAGACTCATGCCCAACCCGGCCAGGGACCAAGTCTAATACCACACTTGTTACTCGAACCCGACCCAAAGTCCAGATTTATTCTACTCAGCCAGAAAAAAACCCGTTTTTTTTTAAATTTTCAACAATTTGTGATTCTCTATAGAACTGGTAATAATTAAAATCATTATGGCTGATTTACGACTCGAAAATAGTCTAAGATATTTTTCTGAAGAAATAAATTCCTTACCCGGACCCGACCCGAGCGCAAATCTCAATTTTGCTTACCTGCCCGAACCGGGCTGGGTAGGGGCCCAAGGGCCAGGCCCGAGCCCGTGCAGACCTTTGCTGGGACTTCAGTATTGTGAGGTCCGTCATGGAAGCTAGCGTCGTTGCGTACGGCACCAGTTGCCCAATTGCTCTTATTTAATATTATCATTAATTCCCAGTACCTAATATGATTTAAGAAAAAGAATGTAAGAAGAGCAATTATTTAACTTATATTCAAATCACCGCCTAATCGTTATACTTTTTTTAATGATCCATTAATATATAACTATGTGGTATCTAATGATGCCTTAAAGCGTTTGTCTGAAGTTGTTAATCTTGGTATAAGATTTGACTCCTCATTCACCTTTCATTCACATATAACTTCTATTGCACTGCGTGCAAGCAAACTTCTTGGGCTTATTGTTAGACAAAGCAAACCATTTGAAAACCCAACTGTGTTTCGCACGCTTTATGTTTCTTTGGTCTTAAGTAAGCTCGAATATGGATCTATCATTTGGAGCCCATATGAAAGTTCATACAAGCTGCAATTAGAGAGAGTCCATAAGAAATTTCTAAGATATTATTATTTCAAAAAAATTAAATTCTTCCCCTTTGATAATTTCTTAAAGGAATGTTATCATTTCACTCTCTTGAATCTTGAATATCGTTTTCAAGCTTAAAGCATTTTTCTCTTCTCCTTCGGGGCCGAGTTAACTATCCTGAAATTCTCATGACTATTAATTTACATGCTCCCAATTTATTCTTACGTGGGCGAAACTATGAGCAAAGCTTTTATTTCTTAAAACTTATCCCTCGCTTAGAAGGTATGAGTCACCAGTTCCTAGGGCCGTTCGATTGATCAACTCATTGCCTAGAGAAGTGGACATTTTTAGTGAACTGTTCGATAAATTTTACCACTATATTTCTTGATTTTTTGTGTTGATCTCTATGTACTGTGTAGTTTTATTTTATATTTTGTCTTATTATATTTTAAATTAATTAATTAATAAAACAAAACTTATCTCATAGTGTAGATAGAATATTCATTGTTTCAATGTCCTCTTAATTATTTCGTTTAATTTCGCCCTTGACCTTAATCAAGATACAATATTGTCAACTATGTGTTCAAATTTTCGTAAACGTATATTATTTTTTCTACAAATCATAAAATTCTTCGGGTGATATTAAGCTGGCGTTGTTCATTTTGATGGCATAAACGTGTGAATTTTTCAGTTGGAACAACACGTGGCTTTTACTAATGCCAGAGAGGAAACAAAACAGACTTTATGTACTTATTATAGGCAAGCGGTACCCAAGAGACATTTGGAATGGTGAACTAATGGACGCTAATGGTCTTGAGTATAGGCAGTTGGGACCATAAGGGGAAGGTAGACAAAGCAGGCGGGAAGAATGTTTTACGCATAATCGCTTGGTATTAGTCAATTAGTGGTCCAAATTACGATGTATTTGTTTAATGGAAGTGTGTACTCAAGCCTAATATTATTTTTGGTAGAATTAAACAAATGGGTTAAATTAATTGAAAGCAGTCGTGAACTTTATGAGACACATGAAAAACGTTCATTAAAGAATACCTTTGTCGGCACAGTGAAGTGTTTTTAATTTAACTGGGGCCTTGGGGTCGTTTAAAATCGTACCGACTCCGACTCTTGCGACATTTTTCAGCTATTTTAGTTTAATTGTCAAGTCAAGTTATTTTTTTCATATAAATTTTCGCTGACTGTGTGGTCGAGTGGTCAACATCGTTGGCTTTAGCGACGGAGGTCACGGGTACAGACCAGTACGGACAGTTTTTATAAATTGATTTTCAATCGATTTATGAATTTCTGTTTGAAGGCATGAATGAATGTAATGTATTAAATTCGCTCCTCTCACATATACTAAAAACGAAGTGAAGCAAAATCAATTAGCTAACAACTAGATCTCTTCTAGCCCTATACTTCTTTTCTTACTCTCTTTGGCAAAAAATACAAGTTGAGCCACTGACTAAAATATAGTTCTCGTAGAAAAACTTCTGTTGAGATAAAATCCATAAGAAGTCCATATGCTCCACATTGGAAGCGGACATGGTAAAACAGTTCATTTCGTTAAATATTTCACCTGGTAAAACAGGCAACATGGGCATTGAAAAAAAATAGACCTTAAGAAGTGAAGTGAAGTGAACCAAGTGGTATTTTTGGAACAAATGATTTAGATGCGTTATAATATTCTACTTGTCTTCGAGTATCGTAAAAGTTGAGTGAGCTTAGTAAATACACACACTCTGCAATATTTTTTCTTTTGAAAATAAAAAATACCCAATCTACCAAAACACAAAGTAAAGACGTGGTTGTACTTAAAATTTCACAAGAAAAGTTTTACCGTTTTAATTGGCTCACTACACTTTTCAGGGGCTTAAAATATTTAAAAAAAAAAATGGTAGGTAATATAAAATAACAGAAAAGCCTTGGCACAACGAACCTCAATATAAATGATTTTGGATTCAAGTAAAAAAAAAATTGTTCGATTTTGAAAATCATTTGACTATCGTGTAAATGTTTTTCATATTTAAATAACTGTTCCAAGCTTTACGCATAATAGCACGATATCATCTATTTTAACACGAGGAGGACGGTAAGCTAACGCGCTATGCCACAGTCCATCTATTCATTCTATGCACAACAGAATATGTTTTTATCAGGGCTATGGAGTTGGATTCAGAGCCCTGGTTTTAACCATTTGCTGTTGTTGAAAAAAAAAAATTATTGACTGTTTAAATTGATGTTTATACGATATCAAACTTTAAAAATAAGTAAAGTTGCATTCAAGAAACATTTTTTAAATCATTGTGTTTGTGATTTAACTAAGCTTGTAAAAATAACATTTGATATAATTAGATTAAATTTTTAAATAATATGATATGTTTTTACTTGCCATGTTTTTTTCGTGTTGAAAAAAATAATTACTGTTTTGTTTATTCAAATCTACAAGACCTTAATCGAAAATTGCAAATAATGACCTACAAGATTACATTTTCCATACCCGTAAGCCAAACTATTAAAAATAAAATTATAGCTCTCACGTAAATATGTTTTGACTGAACTTTTTGGTCTCTGCAGGTAAATTTTAAGCCCTAAGGTAGATAATAATTCAGTAAAAGGCTGGTGAAAGGTGTTATAAGGCCCAGAGCAAACTTTCGTTAGACGGCGCAAAAACTTTGTATTAGGGAGGAATATGCCATGAATTCTATTGTTTGTTATGCTTTTGTTGACTGTAAATAATCTCCGTCAAATAACAACGCTAGCCTATAAAACGATTTGTGCTTAAGATATTGTGTTTTTAATAAAACTTAAAAAGTAATTATGAGGTAAAACATTTTAGAATACGTACAAGCCGCGTATTTTTTGTAGTATTTCGTGAGTCTGATCAATGTGTTCATTGTCAATTTTTGGTGCTAATGTTATATAGTTTTTAATAAATATCAGTAACCTTTAATAATGATCAAATTATTGTTTTTTGAAAATGTGAATTTACAGCAAAAATGTGTGTTTTTTTTAATTGAATTGAAACCAAAACTTATTGCTAAATAGTAAGTAACCAATAAAGTTTTTGTCTTTTTAGTTTAGTGAGTCACTTTTTAAAAAAATGCTTAAATGAATATTAATATAATTACACATATTTATGTATTCAATTAAATGTATGTATATTATTAAATATAAAGTCAATTTTATACAGAGAATTGAACATATATTTTTTATTTAGTGCAACGGTAAGCAAGTTAATTAACTGTATTGATTCGGTTTGGTTTGACATCTTGGATACGTATGATGATAGTAAAAAGTGTTTGTTAGTTCATAATTATAAACCAAAAAAATCTTAGTTTCCATTGATAATGAAATCACAGAAGTCCAAAAAGTACCTTGTACGCTTTAATTAAAATAAAATTCACTTTATTTACAATAATTAATATTGGAAAGTCTTTAATTAGCAATCCAAATAGCTTTGTTTCATCCATGTATTTAATTAACGTTTTGTTTTTCCCACGTAATAATTTAGCTTGACTGTCACGAAACTATTACTTATGCTTTAGCTTAACTGTCTCGAAATTATTGTTAAATAAACAGATTTAATTTGTAAAAAGAAATGAAATGCGACGAATTTTGGTAGCGTAACTTAGTACAATATTACGTCACTGGGTTTTTAATTACTTCGAAATAATATCTACATCCATTAAAACACCATTATTGATAACAAATACTGTCACAGTATTTGCCAAATAATATGTATGCCATTGTTTGTCCGACTCAACTAATGTTTTAAATAACCAGTGGAACATTGTATTATATAATAATTTTATCGAAGTGATTTGAATGATTGTATATATTATCTTAGATATTTAATTAAAATAAAGATAGATCATTTATTTTAGATTTATAAAAACTATTCATACTCATTTTAAGACGGAACCGGTTTTGTAATTATAATATAATCTATTTATATTATATAAAAATTTTCTATGTAATTTTATAATTAAGTTTAGTTATAGAAAAAGATATTTAAACTGCTTCATAAATGTATATAATTTGCTAAATCAAAGCTTCAGTAATTTGATAAATGTTGAAAAAGTGCTACTTTATGTATTCAATTTAATTTAAACAAATATAATTAATTTATAGTCACGTGAATTTTTTAAGTCATTATTATATTAAAAGCCATCAGTAAAAAAAAATATTTGTTTATTATTTACTTAAAATAAGTAAATACTTGATCGTCTTATTTTTGATTTCTTTAATTAATGTTATCAGCTGAAGCTGATGAAACATTGATATTACGTTTTATTTGCTTAAAATCGGTAATCTTTAACATTTTTTAGCATTATTTAAACACATCTTTTAAACCCATTTTGATTAAAATGTGTATTATAATTATTTGTCATTTAAACACTTTTTTATTTTATTTGCCGTATATATTCATATGAAAATGTTGCTTACTGCTACAATGAATCATAAATTATTAACGAACTATTACACTAATTAGAGATTTTATTATTGAGTAATTGGAAAGGTTTAGTACTGTCGCTTTGGAATATCAGTTCAACGTTTTCAAGTGGCCAATGCACATCAATGCGTTGTAATATAATATTTTGGTTAGAAAATAATTGTAATTACCTTATCGTATTGTTTTGAGTGTCAAATATTTATCCAAAATGAAGGTGAGTAATGGTGACAAGTTGATATTAATTAACAGCTAGAATATGAACAAACATTCTTTAAAAGTAATAAATGATGTATAAGTTGCTCACCATTTAATAAAAAAATATCTTATAAGCGAGGGTTCTAGATATAAAGACTGCTTCATATTTTGTCGAAAATGAGATAGTATGTCATCGTGTAGAGTTTGGAATTCCGCATATTAGAAGTGAGTAATTTTGTTCAATGATAAGACTCTTACATGTTTAGGCAATTAAAATCGAGTTTTTAACAAAAGGAGCAGTGTACATAGTTCTGATTGCTTGTTTTGGTAACAACCGTTTTTGCACAGATTTAACAAAACAATGTAAATTATTTTATAGCAACATAAAAAAATAAAAATATTAATAACTTCTTTCTAATACTTGTCGACATTTTAGGATTTTGAAAACTGCTGCCATTGTTACCAGAGCCATTAAGTATACATAAATAAAGAATTAAACGTATTTTCCATTTTTTATGTTGAAAAAAACTATGATTATAACTTACAGCTTAAAAAAATAATCTCATTTTAACTGATTTTGATATTCTTAAAAAATAACGATATTGAATGGTAGGTTCTATTGTTGAAATCAATTTTATAGCCATAGCATACCTATATTAAAGTACAGATAAACTTTAGTTTAAACCTTTATTAAATGTATTCAATGTTGTATACTGGGTAAACCTCTTCACAACCGCTACACGTTTTACTAGAAAAAGTATCAAAATGTCTCCAAAAACCATGCCATTTACCATTAAGCACAATTTTTATGAAAGTGAAAGAAATCACACAACATAATCAATTACGTTGACTGTTTAGTTACAATATGAAGTATTATTGTGATATAAATTGTTTCTTTAGTCTAAAATATTGTTTTTTTAATCGTGATAATTTATATCTTCAATATATTTTATGAATAGACATTTTATAGATATTTTATGATATTCAAATCCAGGGATGATCAGTCACTTTTGAAACTAATAAAACAATGGCAAAGTCAATTGTCAGAGACAACACAAAATTTGTCTCCTGTCACGGAAGCACGTAATTAATAGTTTTTTAGTGATATTTTCTTGTTCAATTGATTTCATTGATTCAATCTCAACATTCTTATACATTGAGTTACTTGGAGTATTTCGTAGCGTTTATTAGTGAAAAAACTCGTGCGGCTGTCTTGACGAATCTTACCTTTAATTGTTTTATAATTGAATTAAATTATTTTTGCAGTTACTATACTTGACAATATTTTTACAAATATGGACCATTGAAACAGCTCCTAAGCCAGTATTTAAAGATAATATTATGTTTGAAAAAAATGTCATGGCTTATCAACGCGAACTTAGCAAAGACCCTGATATCAACAATGACTACAAAAAATACAATTATGTAACTCCACGAAAAGGAAAGCCACAATTAAGAAGTTCAGCCAACGACTACGATGATTATGATTTTGTTTTGCCTGACAGTTCTTTGATAACAAAGTTCGGATTGAAAGACAAAATGGATCAAGAAGAAAGAGATAGAAGAAATCAGCATTTACAAATACACAATCACGATCGACGGACTTCAAACATCGAAAACCATAGATTTGACAAAAATCCACAAAGGGACGACAGATTGTATCTGAAAAAGTTGAATAACAATGAGTTTTTATCTCATACAAGTGATAGTGCTACGAAATTTGACGGGTCGGAAAATTTTCACCAAAACGGTAATTTAAAAGTTAAAGGTTTAGATATGGACATAGATGTTCGTTTGGGTTAGGGTATATATTCATACAGTATGTGAATATGTATCAAGGGACTATCTGAAGTAAAATGGTTACTTTCTGAGATCCTTTTTGGGGAGTTCGGTTGATAGGTGGTGAGTTGGCTTCAGGGATGGGCTTTTAAGTTTGCTGAGATCCCATTCGGCCGTCTATTGTGTGAACGTACGCTATGATACTGGTGCTCGTAAATGTGGTATCGCTTTGTAGTAACTTATGTACGTGCCGAAAAGTTAAGCCTAATTCCAACCTAAAACTATTTGTTATTTATGATTAATTTTGTATATACATATGATATTATTTAATTCTTAAAAGTTTTCTTTTCAATAATGACATTTTTATGCCTAGATTTTTTTTTTATTCTGTTTTGCAAAAAATATTTTTTCAACTGAATTTATCAAATAAAAATCAATACTTAAATATATGACAAAAGTGCAGCGATTCAAAAATTGTGTACGCGTTAAATTGACTTTGGTGTGTATACCTTATTATAAAAAATATATGGCTAACCATTTTTACATTGAGTTTTAATTAGTTTTTTAAAAACTTCTTTTGATATTAAGAAACGAGTATTATAGTAACTGAAAATATATTTATTGTAAATAATTAAAGATTCTCACTCTTTTTCAATCCATTATTTTGGATTTTTGTCATACTTATGTTTTTACAAAATTTAAAAAAAAATATGATAATAGTAGTGCAAGCAATGAAATGACAAAGAATACGATGCAGTAGTTAAATATTTGTATTTGATGTAAAGAAAAACAAAAATTAAAGAAGAATATTTTATGTAACATACAATCCAGTAGTCCGTTTTCTTGAATAGTCTTTGTAGAAAAAAAATGAATAAAAATATTACTTTTGTACAATCAAAATGTTTCCGTGTACTCATTCACTGAAGTATAAAAATGTAGCACAACAAAATATTACGTTTGTTGTTTCTATCAAGACCGGATAACAATTTTCATGGAGGACTGGCAATAGCTCACAGACAAGAGAAGAACTAGCTTACAGAATATAAAATAAAAGAAAAACTGAAAAACAACTGAGCTTTTTTGAGATGTGGGAATACAAAGGTATCTCAAAAAATCACAAATATTTCCACTTTATAAATACATGGCAAATAAAAGTATGTTAATATAAAACTAGATTTTAATAACATTCTTTAATAAAGGTATGTGAAAATAACAAACAATATTTAAAATAATGCAGCTTTTGTTTTGTTTTTAAGTAATTTATAAAATCATCTACGAGTAAAATTGTACTTCTGTAAACTATTTCTGATTCTAAAATAATATAAACCGGACTACCTTTTATTGAATTATTAATTTAAATCAATTTTGAGGCGTTCGCTGTCTATACATATCAGTCAATTCAGTAAAAAAGCTTATATTAAAAGTAATACAACACTATTTTGTACTTAATTTACAATTATTTATTATGATCAGGATCGGTTCCAAGTATTGACAGTTAACACCTTTAAAGTGATTTGTGAAGCTAGAAAGGCTTAATTTTCTGTCATGTCAGAAGAAGAAACATAAATCAAAACAATATTTAGCGTATAAATATTCTTTTATCAATCAAAAATGCCCGTGACGAGCGAAAACGATGTAATCCTTATAAAATATTGAAGGTTAAGTGCAAAAGAGTGTTTTTTTTAAACACGAACAAAACAAATGTTTTGGGAAGAAAATTACACATTTAAAAACAATACCGTGTGTTGGAAAACACTTTACTAGACCAAGGAAAGAAAAGTTTTTTTTATCTAGCAGTCTAAAATAAACTCACTTGTAATATACATTGTTATTGAAGTTTTTTCTAAATCCTTTAACGTTATTGTGTATATTTAAATTATCCTGGATACTCCGATACGCGCAATCACTGCCAAGGGGAGTTACCAAGAAATCCCCTGGAAGAGAGATGTCTCATTACATATTCATCGCGCGACAAAAAAAAATGGTAGTTTGCCTTTGTGATTTGACAGACTTACGTGTGTAACTAGTTTTGCTCCTGTAAGCCTGGAACGCTGCACTGTGAATTGTCAATTTGTTTAGTTGTGCTATGTATGTGAAAGGACAAGGGTAATCGGATAACGCCTAAATTCAATAATACGGTTAATCTACAAAGTCAAATCAATACGAAATATATCTCGCCGAAATATATACAATTGAAGAAATACAAACATCTCAATATTACACAACGCATTGTTAGTTTAAGATTAAATAGTGAATACTACGACTTGGTGATTATTAGTGCTATTTTTTTACTATTAAAAATGGCGTGGATGCGTTAACATGTTGTGGAAAAAAGTATACTTAATTGTGATATAAAACAGTGGTTATGTTTAAGTTTTGTGATTAAAAGCAATCATTGATAAATAAACGTGAAATTATCAAAAATATGAAACAAATAGTGATTACTATGTTAATTTTAGACAGTACTGATTCATTTAGAAAGTTTAGTAATAACTCAAGTTAGGAAATAAATAAGAAAAAAAACACAACGAAACTTTTGAATGGATTTAAAAAAGTAGGTAAAATTGCTTTATTTTCAAGAGCATGAATGACACTGTTTATTTTATTTTGGAAATTTTTGAACACATATTTTTCCTGATAATTTTGTTTAGCAATGTTGATTTTTTTTTTACCATTTTTTATTTTTTCCAATTTAGGATTTTCTATGCATCACGTTACGTAAGCAGAAGGAATATAATACAATACGCATTCCTAATACAGCCATATAATGAGATTTAACAATCACAGTAGTTACCCATCAGTCACTTGTTGCTTCTCTTCCGCTGCTCGAATTACAAGAAGGGCCGCCGCAAGACCATGGGCAGATTGAAAATATACCCTATTAAATTATTTAAATCTTCCAGTAGTTAAAACATCAACGTCGTGATTTTTTTATATTTTTTTTTACAGATTTCGGTGGAAGATTTTAGAACCTAATATTCGTGTATGAAAATCAACTTTATATAATAGTATTTCTACCAAAAATGCTCAAGTCAAAGGTATCTTGTTATCATACTGGCCAAGTCATTAGATCACAGGACTTGAATCATGTGACTGAGTGTGATTAGCTATTTTTGAATATAATGTAATCGGTTGACGTCTAGCTAGTTGCTAAGTGTCTTGATATTTCGTTGTTTTTAAAATTTCAAACTTTCTCGTATACCGAAAAATAAAGTGAAGCCGAATTGGCCGTGGTTGATACTGGATGTTTCACTTGTTAATTTATAAAACTTTAAGTTAAGTTTTTTTTAAATATGTACTTAAATACTCTCCATCTAGGTATTCATTTTAAACACATTTTATTAAAAAAATAAAAACCTCTTGCACTAATTTTGCATTTATTTAATACGAGCGAAACCTTTTCTGATCCAATGAAATATAGGTGGATTTTTAATAAAATATTGATTTTTAAATATAATGTATTTCAAATTTGAACCGTTCAAATTATTTACATTCAAACAGATTTTGTCACTGACGACCAGGGTTTTGCCTTTCGGCATCTTCAAGCGTTTAAGTGCACGGATGAACTGATAAAATCGGTGTGAATGTACATAATTTAAACGATTCAAATTTAATATTGAAATTCCACCAAGCAGCTTCAATCGAAATCTTGAATAATGTATTTCCACCAAGTATTGATAATGAATGCCTTAAAGGTAATTTAATTTTATCATTTTTACTTTACTGCGAGTCAAACGTGTTTCTTCTCCAAATCTAAATCTTTCAAATTAGTCAACTGTTGTATATGATCTAGCCTTTGTTAATTAAAAAAATATTTTTTGTGCAAATCAATTATATAAATCCAAATGTTATTTCTTTTAAATGAAATACATAAGCTATTCATTTTTATTTTTAATATTTTTTTCTAATTAAGCAATAAGTGTTTATTTATTATAATTCATTAACACAGGATACTTTTAAAGCTGATACTCAGAAGCTTTTACAAAAAAGAAAGTAATCTCACGTGATAATTAAAATAAAAGCAGAATATTCAATAACTTGCGATAAGAGATACATTGGATACTACATTGCTCATCGCACAGAGCAAGCACAAGCATGCAACAATACGATATCGCCTTTTATAATCGTTCGCAATTATTGTTGAATATAATATAGAGATATGTGCGCCAGTGAGATTAACAGAGAAAAGTTAACAGTACTTTTATGAGAGGTTATGTTAAGAAGAGAAAAAACAGTTTATTCTGAAATTTTAAACAGTACTTGTTATAATTATTTTACTTTTGCAATACTAGTATGACATGCCAACGGCTTAAAGTCGATTGTTTAGAACAGCATACAATTTAAGAATATTTAATACAATAAATGGCAATCATATCAAGTGAAAAAAAATGCTATTTGATGGTCACTGATATTGTATGTAGAATCAAAATGTGTTACAAGTTTTTGGGATGTTTTGTTTAAGATAACAGAAGTAACAGTTTTTTTTATCTATGTTATGTCCGCTCGCAATGTGGAGCACATGTCCTGCTAATGGAGGTATCTCAACAGAAATTTTCTGCAAGAGCTGTTTGTTACTCATTCGCTCAACCTCACTTGTTTTCTAAGATAGTAGTAATGCTAGAAGAACGAGGTTAGGCCATAAATAGTGGTAAACTAATCGCTCTCGCTACGTCCAGTTGTTAAATGATCGGAAATGGTGGGAGGGACATCAGAAACACTCATGCTATCTAATAGAAATCGATAAATCTATCGAAAAACGCTGTTCGTACTGGGACACCAACCCGTGAGGTCTGACACGGAAGCTCACAACGCTATCTTCTACGACATAGGACCCGGAACATCGAAGAATATAAAATTAAAATTGATATAAAAATCTAATCGTAAATAAAACTTACAATAGTTTTTCTGAAGATGCTTCTTAAAGAGATTAAACACGTGTCACAGTTTGTTAAAAAAAAACTCTCGAAATAACAAAATTATCAAATTTATTTTATATTAAAACTGACTTCTGTCAAGAATATCAAAGAATAAATTAGAGTAGATAATATCATTTTTACTACAAACAACAGGAAATAGTACGAAAATAAATTGATTTTATACTTTGCTTATTGTACAAAGTAAAATCATTTGCCGTGAAATTTGTTTTGGATTTGAATTTTTCCAGGAGCAGTCAGTTCGGTAGATAAATTCTATTGGCCACCGGAAATCAGACACAGAAAAGTCTTTGGTGTTTGAATTCTGATTTATATTACGTTTCTCTATTCCTTTATCAATGTCAGACGAGCACCTCACGACGGGCCTGGTTGTGACAGCGTGACCGCAACAATTGGGAGGAAATGTTCGCCACACAATCGGTCCACTTGTGTCCCATTGTAATTGCGAGTGTCGCGAGATTGGTTTAACTAAGTTGCTGGAAGACGACAGATCGAGACCAAAGATTGAACAGGGATTTCATTTGATTAGTCGTTTATTCAACCCTGGCTTTTGCTATCTCTTGTCTCATCTTGGCGACGCACATAATATTATCCACATGTGACATTGGAACGATATCAAACGTACACTAAGTTGTAAGGTTGAAGGCGTAGGTTTACGTTTTCCTTTGTAAACGATACATTTCAGAAACTCAATGACAATAAGATTTGTATCTTACATACGCCAATTAAAATACATACACACAAATGGAAATCCTCTCGTATAATTAACATAACGTGGAATCACTAAGTAATGTCTGCCACTTAAAATAAATAAACTTGTGACACAAGGCTTTCGAATCATTGAGTAACAGTTTGGTACTATGATATTGAAAAATACATACTCAATAGAATATGTTGACACTTGAAAAAATTACTGTTTTTACACATGAAAAATGAAAGTATACGACATAATGATTTGATATTTATTTTACTGTGTAAACGAAATTTTAATTTAACTCTGGTAATAGTGAATGTGTTTATTGATTTGTGATTGTTAATTAGTTAAATTAATAAATGTCTAATCATTTTTAAAATATACAAAAACTCTGTTTTACGCTTTATTTTAAAGTTTAATTAGTGAGACTAACTTTACCAATGTGGAACAAATGGCCCTTTAATGGAAGTATCTCAACAGTAGTTTTTTTACGAGAACTGTTTGTTACTCAGTCGCTCAACCTCTCTTATTCAAAGACAATATTAGACATATAAGGGTAAGGCTAATACAGGACTTGTGGTTAACTAATTGCTCTCGATACAAACAGTTATTAAAGATTTGGAGAGGGTGACAGGAAATTTTTAGTCATCGTAAATACCCATGCCTTTGAACAGAAATCAGATCGAAAAAATGCTGTTTGTACTGGGACTCGAAACCGTGAAGTCCGGCACGGAAGCCAACCACGCTAGCACACTAACCGCTACGCCATAGGACCCGGCAGACAAATAGTAAGACTAATTATTGACAAGCGATAAAATAAATAAATAAAGACATCGATCAGTATTTTTTATTGTCCTCTTCTTTAGAATAAATTATAAATTGTATGACACTTTTGAATTAATGCTACATAATTAAATAAATCAGAATCAGCTTCGTTCATGATGAACATTATCAACGAATTTTGTTAAATATATGAACACCTAAAAAATAATTTACCATTTATGTTATTACTTTTATTAGTAAAATAATTTTTGTATCATAAATCTGGTATCTTAAATCTTGATTGTGGTTGTAATGATACCTAATTTAAATATTCCAGAATAACCCATAATACCACAACCGCAATGGTTTTATGTGGTCTTATAAATACAATTAGATGTATCATGGCACACGTAACATATCTATTTTTGCCGGCGTAATTACTTAACTTTGCCTAATTGTCAAAACAAGTGACACACCGGGAAATATGCATGCTATTGACATTAGTAAATCGAAAGCGTTTGGTATAATACCGTGTCCTAAATTAATAACGATGCCGAATTTGACACACAGTCCACATAATAAATACACAGTGCTTGAAATGTTATGTTGTATTTATTTTTTTGGACCTAGCTCGATATTCAATAAAGATTATATCCATTCAAAAAAATGTAATATTAAAAATCCCACTATCGTCAGAACTACGTGTCAAGTGAGTGGTGAAATGAGTCAAATAGCAAAATGGTAAAACTTTTTTCTTGTACTTAAGTACAATTACGTCTTAATTTAAAAATACCACAATACTCCCTTGTGCTTCTTCCATTTTTATTTAGCAAGGTGGAAACCGGTTTCGCTTATGACGAGTATTATCAACTGATAAGAATTAAAATTGTACAGTGTATAGTGCAAATGTAAACAAGAAGTACAAATGGATATTGTGTTTTTTTTTTAAAAATATAATGCCTTTCTACCAAGTATTGAAAGTGAACACCCTATAAACGTCTTTTGTTAGTGTTTTGATAGATTGCATATTTTAATTTTACGGAGATAACGCAATTTGTATTAACTGAGTTACTTAACGCGTCTAACTTTGTTCTTCTAAAATACCACTTGACCTCACTTCACCTCTAATGAGTCCACATGTACGTCTTGAAAATAAATTCCCACTAATCTCTAAAACACTGTGTAGTGAGAGCGATTAGTTAATCATTAGTCCTATTAGAGCGCTATATTTACATATATTCCTACTCTCTTCTCAGAATATAGGTACATTAAACTTTATTTGGACTTTATATAATCCACATTGAAAACAGATACGTTTTCAAATATAAATACAAAATGTCTTTTAATGTGTTCATTGTTAATACGTTGGTGAAAAGCTATTGATTTTTTAAAAAAATAAAACACACTTTCGTACTAACTCCACATTTATTTGATATGATCAGAACCGGTTTCGCTCATCACGAGCATTTTTAAGTGAATCCAAACTTATGAGCAAAACCGGCCTTGATCATATCAAATTAATATGGAATTAGTAAACAAGATGTTTTATTTTTAATATAAAAAATATTTTTTCAAGACAAAATACGTACAAGTTATTGTACACGTACAGTCAACAATCTGAATGAGTTTTTTAATAATTTAAAATGAATATGGATTCATACAAAATATTTTCAAATATTCAAAAAATACCTTTTTTATATTATTTAAATAATTATCAGAAAATCCGTGTTTATTTGCATAGAAAAATATTTTTTTAAACAGAATTGTCTGAAAGTCATTCATAAATAGTTACGTTTTTTATTTTGTAATTTATAACATAAGAAACGGAATAAATTTTTAGCTTATTTGCAAACCTTGCAATGATCCTTATGAATAATAAAGGCGACACAACAAGTGTAATAAAAAGATTATAAAATTTAATTGTATATAATAATGAACTTCCATAAAGTTACCACCGAATACATCAAAAAAACTAAAGTCAAATTGTACAATTTATTATTTAAGTAAGAAGTTTTTTTTTTTTTAATATTTGACATTACAGCTTACGCCAATTCGTCAAATATTTGAAAGTTTTTAAGTTGAAAGATCATACGAGATATACTCGATGAGAAATTTTTGTAAGTCACATAAGATTAACTCAAGGAGAATTGACGTCACAAACACCCATGTCTTAGATCTCAATTGAAAAATTGAAAAAATCCAATTTGACATTGACCTTACCGGGGATCGAACCCAGACCCACCTGATCGGTAGAGCAAGCTCTAACCAACTAGACCACAACTATAGTTATACCATCATTTTAAATGGTATTTTCAAAAAGGTTCATTAAAAAATATATCATTATTGGATAAAAAAAGAAATGAATTGATTATTTCACATGGAGTGCTCTTATTTTTGTGTGGCTCGGTAACTATTTTTATATTAAGAGATAGAAATCGTGATTTCTTTTGCTGATATCGTGCTAAATAATTATCGGATACGTAGAGAAATTGGCGTCGATTAAACCATGTTAACGTGTGACACGTTCATGCCACGATTACAGGCGTGAGCACTGATCACGTAAATCGATAAAGTACAAAAAAAGAAAATAAGCAGCAATCAATCATTTAGTATGCCATGTCGGGAAACTAATCGTGTAATTTGAACAGAAAAAAGATACTCGTACGCATTAATACAGGTGTCACGTTGAAAAAATAGCGGCTGACATTGACATATTGTCATCATTTAAAATGTCGAATTAATGGCTGACCAAGCTAATTTCATTTAATTGAACTGCCCAAACAATAGGAAACAAACACAATATTTTCCACGCAAATAACGAGAAAAATCGTGGCCTGTTTTCGTTATTTTATTTCTTAATTTGCAACGGTGCTTTGGTTAGAATTTCATTATCTTTCTGTTTTCTTTGCCTTCTCGAACCTTTGTTTTCTTTCCTCTAATTAATAGCGTGTTGTCTTATTAATGATTTTCCTTCTTTTATGTATAATATATTATTTAACGTCTATTCCTTAAGGCAAACATAAAAAAGCCAATGGTGACGTTTCGTGAATTTGTGGATTTTTTATTATAGAAATTAAAAAATATTTAGACATTTACGGCTTTATTTTATTTTGTATCCGGTCGGCATTTAATTTAAGAATGCTGCATTCTCTTTTTTGTGGTTAAAAAGGTCTATCTATACTATACACATTTATTATGTTCATTGCAGACACTATTAAATCAGATTTTTATTTTCAGATTGTCTTTTACAAATCGATAATTATTTAATATTTATTTCTTTAAGCATGGTAAAAAATAATAATTTCAAAAACCTACAAAGACTATTTGTTTAAATAAATACTTCCCCAGCCAATAATCGCCATCAATAGCTTTAAATAAGTGATACATTTATTTATTATGTATACACAATGCTCTAGTTTGGCAATTCACCAATCTTGGGTACCGAAAAGCAAAATCTTGGTCGTTAGTGATAAAAGTTGTGTGACTGTGCAAAATTTGAACGATTCAAATTTAAAATGAATTATAATTTCAATGTTAACAAATTCATTTTCCTTGCGTATAGAAAAAAAACATTATTTTCTATGATATGTCCACTCTTGTGTACAGCGGTATAAGTGACGCTTTTTTACTTGAACTTTTTTAATGTTGTTTTTTTTCAGCCCAACGTTTTAGACATTCGACATGGGTATGGTCTAATTTTATTGAAAAAAAAATCGAGCATTCTTTGTTTTATTTCTGTTTCTAAAAACAATATCAAGATAACACATTTTGTTTTTTGTATTCGCATATGTGTATTTTATGTTAACGATGGTTGTTTCTCACGTTTATCGGTTTTTTTTTCAAACCATAACATGTGTAATGTTTTCTGGTTATATTTGGTTTTCACATATTGTTTCTATGCAGTCACATATAAAACGTATTTAAACAATATAATACCATATACTGAAGCTCTAAGATTCAATAACGCCAAGATAAATATCAAAGATAACACGTTTGCAGTATGTATTTGCAAGTATTTGTGCATATAAACCCTTTGACGACCATTTTTTGACAGCACGGATTGATATTCTTTTCAATGGCATGTGTGCGGAGAGTGGATACACGGGTAATTTATCGCACATACGTATCGCTTTTATGCTCACGTCTAGTCACTCGTAAGCTCTTGCAAAAGTTGCAACATTGTCATAAATATGTTATGTGGCCCCCCTTAGAACCATTTGATTTAAAATAAGTATTAATAAACTATTACTACAATGGCAGCATTTTTATTTGTGTTCATAATATGAATTAAAAACGTTGTAGTATTGCATTAGTTATTGCACCGGTTGATTCAAATCATATATTTAAAAATATAGATACCAACGTGAAATATTGAAAATAATTTAACCGTATAGGATAGAATATAGATGATTACGAAAAGTACAATCTTTTATTTTGGCTTTTTGTCAAAACAGAAATCGATTTTACCTTTTATTCTTATAACAGTTATGTATAATGGTAAAAAACATATTACCACTTTCGGTGGATTCGGCGGTAACTTTGTAAAAGTTCATTTTAATACGAAATATTAGATATAATAGATTAATCCACGTATTGTGCTATAAACTGTGACACGTGTTTCGCCTCTTTCAGAGACATCCTCAGACAGACTTTCTTTCACAAATGCTTGCTTACGTAAAAATGATTTAATTTTATTATTCTGATATATTATAATAAAAATCAAATAAAAATGGGAGGCGAGGAGGGGATGATAGAAAAACAAACAAACGATAATGGTTATACAAATGATATTTTCACTAAGAAATAATAACTAATGAGTTGCATCAATAAGGACGGGTTAAACCGTTGGAAAATAAATTTAACATTGCCAAACCACCTGTTTAATTCAAGATATTAATTATTCAATATTATTTCTTTATTGTTAATACTTTTATTAATTTCTAAAAATTCTAAGCTATTCAGTTTTAAACCTTTTTTAATTACTCGATAGAGTATTTCTACGTTACTATTCTGATTAAAATTATGTTCGTTTTCTATTAGATAATTGGCAAAATCTGAAAAATTGTTACTTTTTAGATACTTTATAAGTTCTTTAATTCTAATATTAAAGTTTTCGTCTTGTAGGGCAGACACGTTTTTTTGTTATTTTATATTTTATATTACATATTTAACTTTCATATTGTTTCAATAGATGTCTTGTCTACACGTGCTAAACCATTATAACCTTTATTCGAATAGAACAAGCTATAGTTTTAGCGGCCATTGATTTTCGACCGTTTTTAATACAATTTTCACATCAACAAAAAACATGGTTCATCATAAAGTAGTTTAGTTGTGTATTTTGTACTTGATTGTGTATTCTAATTGTTGCTTATTTATACAATCATGTTTTATGCCTCTTTTGCCAAGATGCTTTTTAAGAGTACTCAGTGCTTTTAGATAAACATATATTAACAAAACTTTCGAACATGTTTTAAGTTATTCTTCCTGCAATTACACTTACCCATTGTACATTAAAATATTTTTGATTATTAAACGTAGAAAATCATGTCTTTAAAGGTCCGTTTAATTTTTATAATATGATATAATACACTGTATTGAATTACACGATGAAATTTGTTATTTCAATAATTTAAATTCTCATTAAAAAAATATAGCTTTACAATATTGTTTCAAACGAAATGTTTCGAATAAATTTAATTGCAACATTTATTTTGAGTAAAACTGATTTATAACATATTAGACCTTTATTTGAGTGAAATATAAAGTGTAATAAATAACACCTCATTAAAGTGTACCAGATTGGCCAGAAAACAGTTTATTTCCGCAATCACGATACAGTGACGTTTTTTAAGGGGAAACACATGTTTACTATGTGCGTGTACAAGTAAAATTATAGAGTTAACCTGGTATAACGTCTACATGTTAGTTTGTTCACTTACCAATGCTATTTTATGGATTATTATATTAGCCATTTCGAAAATACTTAAAAACCAATTGTCTACACAGTAATGGAAAACAAATAGGTATTTAATTATATCTAAACATGAACGAACAACAAATAATTGAATGTTTCTATATTGGGCTAAGTAAATTTACCCTGATTCAATAGAAATGCCAGAGCAGTAATTATTCAATTATGGTCTCTACTCCAGACGTTTAAATTAATGGGAAAAAAATATTGTAACATAAAGCATGAAGCATTAAGCAAAATTAAACACTTTAAAATATAGATTCTTGGTAAAAAAAACATTATAAATTAGGATTATTTGAATTTTTAGTGCAGAAATATTTTATATATTATGTCATAGACCAGTGATAAACATCCTTTTTGATACCGTGGATTCCTTATAAATTTTCTTAATATCCACTCTCAATATGGAAAATATGGTCTCCTAATAAAGGTATATCAACTGAAATTCTTCTACGAGAGCTGTTTGTTACTCAGTCGCTCAACTTCTCTTATTCAAAAAGTGTAGTAGGGATACAAGAACAAGGCTAGGACCGAATTAGTGGTAAACTAATTGCTCTTACTACAGTTATCGGAAAAGGTTGGAGATAACTTTAAAACATCACAACCACCCATGTCTTCGAACAGAAATCGATGGATCAATAGAAAAAATACTGCCCGTTCGGCACGGAAACCCACAACGCTAACCGCTGCGTCATAGGAACCGACAAAGTTTTACTAACCACTGGAAAAAATCTGATAAAAAATATTAATATTCAATTTGGATAATTAAACAAATTTTCTTTTAAATTATGTCATAATTGAATAAAAAAAAATGTTGCGATAATATTTGAAATATATTATGTATGATATTATGAGGTTACTCGCGGATCCCAATTTGTGAAACACTGATCTAGACCACCCTTGTTCTGCAAGTGAGCAAGTATAAGAATAAATATTAATTGGTTCACAAATATCTTCATGATAGTTTTGTCTTGAGATGCTTTCTACAAAGATGAAACACGTGCCAAAAACACAAATAGTGAAATTACAAAGTTGTCAAATTTGACTTAATTATTAAAATTAAATTTCAAAAAGTTACCGCTGAATCCATCAAGAATAGTTTATGATATTTACAACAAACTTTTAATTCGAAAGACTTCATTTATTAAAGAATGACTTGATATGTTGTAATACTATATTTTTAAAGTACTGTTTGTTCTTGGACTGATTGTTTAAATAAATATACATTATTTGACTATTTTCATTCGATAATCCTTCTAGAAAGAAATATTTTACCTTTTTTATAATGTAAGTTTTTAATTCAATAAAAAATTACGTCGTGAAAAAACCATCGAGTTTTAATCCAACGAGACGTAAAATAAAACGTTTTTTGTTTGCATATCTAACTCGAAGTCCCATATTAGACACCTGAAATCCAAAAATCTCAGGCTTATAAAATACTCCAGGGATTTCAATCCCTCGGCATAGTAGGTTAGGTATCTAAATCGAAGCAAAAACCTTTCTAGACAGTATTATATACATCATTTTAGAATTGTAACTGTGTAAACTTGAGCATTTATTTGTAAAAAGAATCTTAAGCACGATAGCACATTTGTGAGTTATTCAAATGAATTTTCGAGCTTTATAAAATAATAGACTTATGAATAATCAAAAAAACCTATTTTTATTCACATGGAACGTATTTTATTCACATGAAACTTATTTTATAAAGTTATTACAATTGTGTTAGAATGTATTATACTTTGACAGTTCTTTTTTTTTCATTTTGTCAATCATTAATGCACAAAAATATACATGCTCAAACTGTCAACAATCAATTGTTTATTTTACCGTTATTCAAAAACATGATGCACTAATTAGAAAAACTTAATGACCGTATAATGTCATATCTCAAAAACTCATAATATTTACTGTTGAGAGTGAGTGCAATGGTCTACAGCAGAGGTACCCAACCATGTGCCCGCGGGCGCCATGGTGCTCCCGAAACGATTCCTATGCGCCCACCAACATTGCTGAAAAATTTCCATAGCTGAAAAAACCGGCTTACAAAATAAAATCCTTTTAGTACATTATCTTTATAAAATCAAAGTAAATATCTTGACTCACGGGAGAGCATTTTTATGATTTTTTTCTGACAGGAACATAATTATGCATTCCTAATTATGAACCACTGGCCAATTAAATGCAGTGCCCGAAGATCACGATTACTGAGATTAATTTGTTTATTGTTTGTAAAAGTTTAATAATACTATATAAATATATTATTTATTATCATTGTCCAATTATAAATTTCCTTAGAAAAAATTGGTAGTGCCCGCCACCCTACCAATATTTTAGAATGAACTCTAGGGTACAAAAAGGTTGGGGAATCCTGGTCTACAGCAACACTTATAATTAAGACAAATAGTTAAATGACTTATTTATAAACATCTGTGTAATTGATAAAATCTAGTTTCATGTGATTTTCAAAACATCTCAGTTGAGTTTAAATAATTAATAGTTTGGATTTGGTGTTGAGTACAATTTTTCGTTCGTTTAAAGGTGTTATTTATAAACCAATATTATTTATTTACAAAATAAAAAAATCTGACACAATGATGGCTAACTTTTAATAAATGGTTATATAATATCTTGCGCTAAATGTAAACTTTCGAATAACAAAAAAATTCTAAGGCTTAAATAACTTAAAAGGTTATCTATTGTGATTCAGTTTTTTTTTGTAAACCTCCTATCTAGGGAATTTACGTTGTTGGAGACAGAACAATACTTCATGGAAAAATATTCACCTTACATCCACAGCGCATTGTTTAAAAAGGATTACGGTGTTTATCGAGAGATACAAACCGCACAAAAATGTTGAAAAACCCAAGCGTGATTCCGTCGAATTGGATAAATTAGAAACCTGGTGGATTACTGGCTTATTAAATAACATTTTTACGAAATAAAAACACGATAAACATTTTTTAATTCTGAGTAATACAAGGCAAAATAAGTTATTTAATGGATTTAAATAACAGTATGAAGAGAATAAAACGATATTTAAATAATATAAAAAACGTTTTCCCGATTTCTTAGTTTTACATTAGTTAAAATGACACAGTGTTGTAAAAAATATACGACATTATTTTTACCTGCTGAAAAATAATGAAACAACATTGTTTTTTTATTGGTTTCTTTAGCTTTTTGGCTGCTGTAGAAAAAGGTACGTCTGTACCTAGCACGCCGGACATCATTTGAAAATTTTATTTAATTAGTTATTGACAAGGCTTTGGAGTCGCGTGAAAAAAAGAAGACTCCGAATCCGAGGAAATTTTTCAATAATTTCATATTAACTTACATATATATGTATATCATCAGATCATCTTAAGTCTGCCAAGCATGAAATGTTAACACTTATGACTATTGTGTTTAAATACACATCATTAAATATATTTTTCAAAAAAAAATCGAGCCGCTCATTTTTCACGACTCCGACTCCGACCCCGACTCCACAGCTCTGGTTATTGACGAGGTAATTCGTCTCTGGTGTTTTGAGCACAAAAAAAATTACGAGATATCTCGTCTGTGGCAGCCTTCCAGTTAAATAGATAATAGTCAATCAGAAATATTTTACAGTTATAATTGATGTCACCGTATTGAAATGACTGTCAAATAAATGCAACCTTTTTATTCCTCTTAAAATTTAGTTAAATATGTTTTTAATAAAAATAATAAAACATTTTTAGTACTTTTCCACATAAAATTTATTGGATCAGGACCGGTTTCGCTCATGGTGAGCATTGTCAACTGAGTTTTCAGTTGACAATGCTCACCATGAGCGAAACCGGTCCTGATCCAACAAATTTTATGTGGAAAAAGTACTAAAAATCTATATATTAATAGCCGATAAAATAAGTTTTCACTTTTCACTTTTTACTTTTCACAAATGTGTGCGTACTGATGTCCACTTCGCCCAATGATAGCGATTTATTTTGAACATATTTTGAACATCACATTTTTCGACCAATTGGAATGGACGTCTTTTTATATTCAAAATTCAAATTTCCTGGCTTAGAACTAAAGCATCGTAATTAATATTGAGAGAACTTTATTTCAAAATTTGCATGGCTACGAAGTTTTTTAAATAATCAAATGAACTGATTCGATTTTTTAAAGCTATAATTATAGGGCTAGGAGCTGATTTGACAGATTTTGTTCAGTGTCATCCATCTTCTATATGATTGTCACCGATTTCCCCTCCCCCTCCTCATCCCCAGCCCGACTGTCGACATTTTTTTTATTCATACTAGAAGTATTTTTTCATTACGCTGAAGAAGCACATAGTTTTAAATGTGAAAAAACGCTAAACTTTATTTCACATTTTATTTCTGCCGCGGGTCGGATTCGAAACGTGGAACTTTGCAATATGAACGGAACGTCTTACCGCTGAGGTAAAGGGCAAACTTTCAGGTGCGACAAAATTAGATTATATATATTAAGCATTCGAAAAAAGAACTATTTCAAACTTGACTTTGATTGTTTGTTTGTATTGAAAATTCAAAAATAGAATATGTCAAATACTTAGTGTGGCCAATTCAAAAAAAATGATTCCAAGATATTTTTCTTTTTCTACGAAATATATTTGTTTGCACACTTGAAACCTTTGCAGGGCTGTCGATATATGCGCCGAGGTCGATTTATGATACTACGAAAAATGATTGTTAGCAAACTTGAACATTATTCCAAAGATTTAATAATTTACGAAAAATGGTTGTTAGCAAACTTAAACATTATTCCAAGATATAATAATTTACGAAATTTCTGCTACCACGAAAAATGGTTGTTAGCAAACTTCAACATTATTCCAAAGATTTAATAATTTACGAAATTTCTGCTACTACGAAAAATGGTTGTTAGCAAACTTAAACATTATTCCAAAATATAATAATTTACGATATTTCTGCTACTACGAAAAATGATTGTTAGCAAACTTGAACATTATTCCAAATATTAAATAATTTACGAAATTTCTGCTACTACGAAAAATGATTGTTAGCAAACTTGGACATTATTCCAAATATTAAATAATTTACGAAATTTCTGCTCCTACGAAAAATGGTTGTTAGCAAACTTGAACATTATTTCAAAAATTAAATAATTTACGAAATTTCTGCTCCTACGAAAAATGGTTGTTAGCAAACTTGAACATTATTCCAAATATTAAATCATTTACGAAATTTCTGCTCCTACGAAAAATGGTTGTTAGCAAACATGAACATTATTCCAAATATTAAATAATTTACGAAATTTCTGCTCCTACGAAAAATGGTTGTTAGCAAACTTGAACATTATTCCAAATATTAAATAATTTACGAAATTTCTGCTCCTACGAAAAATGGTTGTTAGCAAACTTAAACATTATTTCAAAAATTAAATAATTTACGAAATTTCTGCTACTACGAAAAATGGTTGTCAGCAAACTTGAACATTATTTCAAAAATTAAATAATTTAATACATTTCGGCTACTACGAAAAATGGTTGTTAGCAAACTTAAACATTATTTCAAAAATTAAATAATTTACGAAATTTCTGCTACTACGAAAAATGGTTGTTAGCAAACTTGAACATTATTCTAAATATTAAATAATTTACGAAATTTCTGCTCCTACGAAAAATGGTTGTTAGCAAACTTGAACATTATTCCAAAAATTAAATATAAACGAAATTTCGGCTACTACGAAAAATGGTTGTTAGCAAACTTAAACATTATTCCAAAAATTAAATAATTTACGAAATTTCTAATAAAAATAAAATAAATTTAAATTAAATTAAATAAAATTAAATAAAATAAAATTAAATAAAATAAAATAAAATTTAATTAAATAAAATAAAATAAAATAAAATAAAATAAAATAAAATAAAATAAAATAAAATAAAATAAAATAAAATAAAATAAAATAACATAACATAAAATAATATAAAATTAAATTAAATTAAATACTTTGCAACAAAAATCTCACGTTGCTGGGCAACGGGCTTACAGCTAGTGTTTTATTATTTTTATTATAATGCCATTCCACCAAGTATTGACAGTGTTCACCTTAAAAGTGAAATATAATTTTATTGAAAGCAAATATAAGGAAGCGCAAATAATTAAATAAATAATATACAGTTTGTTTACTGATGACTGATTTTAACATATTGACTGCTAGGCTCGTACATGGTATCTTTTTAGAGAAGCTTTCACAATATACAGTTCGGACACATCTCAAAATAGTTCTAAGGACTTGCTAAATTTATTTTTGAAAATATTTTTTTCAAATAGGTATCAAAGCTATTTTTAATGTCGTGAACGTTTAAAATTTGCATCATAATTTTATCGTATAGTCAAATTATGCGCTCTCTAATGACCCAAAAGAGTCTACGGACCCAAAAATTTAAATTAAAATGTAGAATTCGCTATTTTGAAACGTAACAAAGGCTTTTAATGTTTTGTAAAGCCCCACGTAAATGAGACGGAGGAAGGGTTTTAAGCTTAGCGAGTGTTTCGAAGCTCCGGCGTGAGAGGGTTGTGGCGCTCCAGGCTTAACAAAAGCTTTATGAAATGCAAACAAGTCTCAATTAACATGTACCCATTTATGTCAGGCTATCAATTTTGCGATTATTTATTAATATTTTACTTTGTTATTCATTGACTGAAATTATTTTTATTATATCGTGTACTGCCATAAAAATAACGTGTTTTTTATTTGAAAAACAAACCCGTGTAGCTTTCTATGTTTGAAATTAAAAATTTGTTTAATTAAATTTATGCATTTTTTAAAATTATTTTTTCTTTTTGTCTTTCTTACAATGTGAATACATTATATACACATTTTACTACCAATTCAACTCAAATGGATGCTACTAACGTTGAATAGAAACGGTTAAGTTTTGTATTATTATAATATTTATAAACAATTTAACCTACATTTTTTTGATCGTATTTTTTATTACTAGTCATATTATATCTAACATGTCATACTTATTAACAATAACTAACGCATCAATATTATTACGAATGTACAAAACGTTTGAATTAGTATACATTCGAGTGTCAAACATAACGCACATTTTACTTTATTATAGATTGTATCAGTAAAACAATCAACATTAGACAATGCGATCGATGGATGGCAGCGTAGCTTATTCACACAATTCGTAGAGAGCGCCCACCTTGCTCGATCGTTGAAGCGTAGCGCTTCGTAGCTCTGGCGAAACTCCAGACGTAGATCAACACTCCGAATTTATAAGGCATTTTAAGACTGGTTGATGAATAATTGTACTATTATGCCTGGTTTGTGTTTCAAAACTTAAAACATGTTCATTGTGACGTAAATAAAAATTAACATATTGTATAATTGGAATAATTAAAATTTTAACTAAAACAATAACTTCAAACCACGTTATTATTTCTGTATAAAATTAATCAATTTTTACTTCGAAGGTTGGTATAATTTTTTTAAATGTTTACTAATTTTCTGTTCTGTCATAATATTATTAGTTGATACCTAATTAAAATTATATTATAATACATCTTTTCTTAGTTAAAACTGTAATGTCCGACGCTTATCAATGGCCTCAAGAAACTTTCATATTTTTTACGATCACTTTCATTATCACTTTCAATCCAAAATTATGTGTCTTTAGTTAAATAATATTTAGGAGTTACTGAAAGTCAAATAATCTGATAACATTAAATGAAAATCATAGAATCTAGGTTAATGCAAGATTCATATTTTGTAAGTAAATCCGAAAATTTCTATGCTCTTTTTAATTAAAATAAATGAAACTTCATTTTAAAATGCGACCACTTAAGGTGAAGAGGATCAATTAGTAAAATGATAAAAAAATAAATCTTGGACTATCACGTCTTTACTTTGATGCTTTGGTGGATTGCATATTTTTAATTTACGAAGATAATACTATTGCAATGTGTATTAACTGTGGTTACTTCTATTTTACGATACTTAAAGACGTGTAGAATATTACAACGCATCTAACTTATTTTTTTCTAAAATACCGCTTGGCTCACTTCACCTCTAATGGGTCAAAATATTATTTTAATTAATTGAACATACATACTCAAATAGTTAATATATAAATATCAAATATAAGCATCATTATAAATTCTCACAAACTTAATTAATAATCTATAAATTTATTAACATTGCTTAAATATTCAATGATGTACTAAGTAAAATATATTACACCACTACATCTAACCCGACCAAGCCTTTCTTACATAAAAATACACACCCTGTAGTAAAATAAAGTTGTTTGACTATGATACGACAGGGAAAACACGTGGCATTCTATTTGAATCGACTTTTTATTATATTTTGGGCATCCTCTACCTTTTTTACTCGACTATTATTCGGGTCCCTTCTGTTGTAAGTTTTTCTTGGGTATACGCTTCGCTCTCACGATACGGCAAGCTTAGCAACTAGACATCGTTTCGAATGGGAAACAATTTAACATAACAATAATGCGATCCAATTTGTTATCTGACATACTTCATTGGAATCCGCTGATTGTTTTTTAAATTAATATGTTTGATAAGATTTTGTCAAGTATCCCACATAAAACTTATATATGTTGTTTAAAAAACACATTGTTTAAATGCTGCTTTAACAAAGATTATGAAATCGTTAGAAATAACTCAATTACGCTATCAATTATCATCATACGTTTATGTGTTTAAACCTTTTGACTGCCACTAGGTGTAAGTATGGCGGTACCTAACACTCCGCGAATTTTATTGCAAAAATAATACGTTATTGAAAATGTATTAAAGTTTATTTATAAAAACTTACCAAATAAATGTAATCTGCGCCAATGTTGTTGAGTGTTTAACATATTTGTATGTTTAAGATAATTGATTTAGTTTAGTAAAATCCTTTTTAAATTATGCATAATTGCGTAATATGTGTATATTTTTTTGTGACCGGCGTCCCGTCCACGGAAAATTGTGCCCTTTAATACGCTTATTGCAGTTAAACGGCTAATTTCATCGTGTTGATGTGGGAAGTTTTAAAGACCCCTAATTTTAATATATAGACACTACTAAATGTATTTGTTTTCTTCAAGCAACGACTGTTCAATTATTAATTGAAGATTTAGCAAAACTAACAAATACTGTTCGTTTCTACATGTGATATATGAAAAATTGAACATCACATGTAGAATTTTTTGATATTGCTTAATTTTTGTGAATTTATTAATATTGCTATTAATATTAATCTTTCTTATGAAACAATGATCTGTTTCTAATTTATTATAATATACATACTTTATTGTTTATAAAATTAAAAAAAATGTATTTTATTTTAATACAATCGAAAAAGTTTATTACCTTGTGATTTGTTGACGATGTTATTTATTAAGCGGAGATTTCATAAATGTAATCAAACAAATAAACGAAGAATACGGTATTTCTGTTACCACGCTGTAATATAAAACTCTGTGGATAAGTATTATTTGTGATTACGTGATGTTACTTTTACACGTACCAGTAATTGGTGTGCCTTTGAGGCTTTAGCATCACCCTTGGTTACTCAAATAACGCACAAACTTATCTTGAATGTCAAAAACGTAATGCCGCGTTGCTCCGCCTCGACGCCAACCACTCACAACAAATAGATTCAATGTCAATCACTTGGCAAACAATGCTGATCGATACAATAAATTATTAAGCGAGTTAATATTGTTAACTTTATCGTATAACATCAAAAACCATACTGTGACGTGGCTGTTTATTTTTTCAATAAAAAGTAAAAACGTTTCCTTACAGAAATAAGGTTCAGACTGTTGATGCCATTATAATAATTATTCTATGATTCGGTTATCTTTGAGTACAGCGTCATGAAGCATTTGACGTTTAAATCGAAATTGGCCAACACAGAAATAAAAAAAGCAGAAATCGTTCGTGAACTTTTTTTTTGAATTAATTGTACAAATCTAATAAACGTAATTATCTCTGATTGCTGTCAGAATAAATTAAAAAAACAAATGAATATTCAATCGTATCTTAACTAAACTAAGATGTGTAAGTAGTTACACATAGCTTCTGGTATTTTTTTATTTTTGATATAATCAATTTTCAATATTAAAAAAAATATATCTGATAAAATATACCCGATTTCGCGGCAAAATCGGTCCAGTTTCTGTTCCACGATTTCTGTTTTTTTTTTCATTTCTGTGACACGACGGTTATCTTAGATTAAACGTCAAATGCTTCACGACGCTGTTCTTAAATATAACCTATAATTATTTCATTTCAATATTGTTGAAAAGAGAAGAAATTTAAAAATGTTGAGTCGTTATTGGAAACGTTATACGAATTAGAATAAAAATGACTCTTAATTGTGGATGAAGTAACTTCTTACAATTACCATTTTAGTTTTTTTGTTGAAATTGATATGGTTTTTTTTGATTATTTTACACAATTTTACACAACCAGTCATATATCGGGTTCGTGGAGCAGTGGTCAACGTCGCTGGCTTTCGTGACGAATCTCAAAGATTCATGTGCCGGAACGAAAAGCATTTTTTTATTTGAAGGCATGGATGTTTGTAATTTAAAAATTCCCTCCTTCCATTCCAATCCTAAAATAACGGAGCGCAGTGAAAGCGATTTTTTAACAAGCAGTTCTCGTGGAAAAACTTTTGTTTAGGTAAACTTCATAAGCAGTTTATATACTTTACATTAGGAGTGGATATTATTGAAAAAATAATCTACTCTTTTATGCACATTATTAGTTCATATTTAAGTAAGCAAAATGCCCTTTTTATATAATAATATTGGTTTGTGTGGTACTAAAATTGTTTTTTTGAAAATAATGTCGGCTTAAGCTGACTAGCCGGTTTATTTGTTTAAAAAAACCGAAAACCGGTTAGTTGCTTTAGGCGGTTAATTGGATGCCCTACTCTCGATCATTACATTCTAGAAACGGGACCAATAAGTGGCTATATGCTCCACATTGGAAACAAACATACTTGTTTAAAATAGATAACTGAAAGAATAATATAAAGAGCACAAATCGTTATGTAATAAAAAAAAAACGTAATATAATATTTAAGTTTACATAACCGGCTCTTGAATTCTTAAAGGGTGAATATATTTTTATACGTGTATTCAAATAGACAAATGTTTTTATATCAACAATATCAATTCCAACAATGTCACAATGTATCACATGGGACACAAAACAGCGAAATTGATCGAATATGAAAACATTATTTCAGTTGTGTGTAAGACTTTATTTTATGTTTATTTTCTACAAAGAATCATTCTTTCTTTGAAATGAAATGAAATGTGTTCTGCATGTAAACATTGAAAAAAATTAAAGAAGACATCTGCTCGTCTTCATTTTTTTGGAACATGGTTCACAATGCCGGTTTGTGTACTTAACTAAGAGAAAAGAATTCACATTTTATTAAAGCATAATAAAAAATGAAGGAGTACTTCGTTGAATTAGAATTATTCTCTTAGAAAATTGAAAAAAACCTTTCTCTTTTGTTCTCTTCGTGTTAAATTCTAAAAACATTTTGTGGGGTATTATTACACCAATATGCGTTGAAAGTTTCATTACGATATAAATATGCTTCTTTTCTTTTTATTATTTGAGATATATTAAAAAAATATTTGTCAATCCATGAACAATCGATTTTTTTAGTATATCAAACTTTTACACGCAGCCGAGTTTGACGATAGCAATAAGCTTAAAACTATTTTTCGTGTAATTAAAACAAAATATATGATTCGTGATGATATGAGCTTAGTTAAAATTAATTGAAAATTATAAATATATGTTCTCTACGTTGAATATATATAATAGGTTATTTATTATTTTAATCCATTTTAATCAGACGTTTACAAACAAGGCATTCACTGTAGATGTATTTTTTTCGCGTAAATAAATAGATTACAAAAACAATGCTTTTTTCTGTAAATATTTTTTTATAAAACTCCAATTCATTATTAAAATAGTTAACCGTCAAGTAAGTAGTGAAAGAAAAAATATTTACGAGTATTTTTTTTAAATGTCACTAAGATCCAGTTTCGCACAATGATTGAGCATTTTCAACATAATAAACTCGTGGTAAAAAGTCTATTTTAATATTCTAAAAGCTTTTTTAATTTATCATGCTTTTTAAACTATATTTTAAAATAGCAAGTTCAAAATTACTTGCCATTTTATCAAAATATAATCTAAATTTTTTATCTTTTCTCATTCTCTAAAATGTATGAAACATTACTTTATCAAATAATCATGACTTTTTCATACAAAAGCTCGTTTTATTTCATTCGTATCTAGCATAATGAAAATGAAAAAAGATTATCTTGTGAATAATGAATCCGTAGTACAAATTTTGGGGCACAATACCGAACGGTATTCTCGTTACAATTTCTTTGTTCACTTAAAATCAATACCAACATTTATATTGTATAATCCCAGTGGCATATCTAATACATACAGTATATACTAAGAAATATAAATACGAATGTGTTATGCTTGATACAAACAGTACAATATTCACGGTAATGTACGTAGTTTTACAAAAATACATCAGGTAGTTTTATACACGGCAGTAATTAATAAATTAAAATAATGAAAATATTCAAATATACATGTTAGTACAACAAAAATACATACAGTAATATATGATGTAGTAGTATATGTTAATGAAAATATTCAAATATACATTTAGCACAAAAAAAATACATGTAGTAGTATATACACAATAGTAACAAAAAATAACGTATTTGAAAAAATACAACTAATCAAAATTTGTACAACTTTATTAAAACATTACATTACGCTTCACCAATAAAGCACCTTGAACCGGTGTTTTATTATTTATTGTGTACAATATATCACTGTTAAAGAGCGCCTCTGGTGTCAACAACTTCAAAATATTTGACACGTTGGCGTAATCTGTAATGTCAAATATTAAGAAAAAAAATGGTCTTATAAAAATAGCAGTTATCAACACCTTTAGCTATTGAGACGTTTTTTTCAACATTTAGGTGAGTTAAATTTATTCAATCAACTATATGCCCAACCCGACTCTTGAAATATTACTGTATCAATTGAACACGAACACGACACACGATTTAATTACCTTTAATTATTTAAATTTAATTTTAATTACCTGACCTATATTATAATTGTAAACAATATTATATTACCAGTTAAAGTTCTTAGATAAATTAAATATTTAATAGTAAAGTGAGGTGAGGTTACTTAGTTAACTAGCTACTTAGTTAATTATTCAAAGTAATTACTTGAAGGAATAATTGATTTGAATAGGCATTGTTAATGATGTAGTCTCTAAGGTTTACTTCAGCTATTAACAATATGTTTAGTAATATTAATAAATTTATTTATTTCTGTAGATAACATTTCAAAATATATGTATTTTACAGACTTTATTTTACAATGTTCTTTACGAAAAGATCTATCGTTGATGTTTACAAGTTTTGTGTAAAGATTTTTTTTGTATGAGTAGAAAATAGTACGCCCGGTCGTGTAACTCAGTGGTCAACACGTTTGACCGCTCGTCTTATTCAGTTCCACGGGCGTGAAGACTGGTACAGAGAATTTAAATTAAAATGTATTTATGTACATACTTGTTATAATAATGATTTTCCTTTCCCAGCTGTTTCGATCCTTAAAATGTGAAATATTGAAAACGATTTACCGAACAGTAAAAAATCATTTTTTAGTCGGGTCGTTATTTCCTTACTGTTTTCCAAGAGATTCGTCAACGTATTTACTCACATTGATATGCTGTATTTGAAATGTGGACTTATGTTTCAAATTGGAAGCTGATATAGTTACAAAAGTATTGTACTAAAAAATAGTATACTTACTATATTTTTAACAGAATTTAAATTCTTTCTTTTTTCCATGTTTTTGATTTTGCTTCGTCATAAGTTTATAATTCCATTGTGCTATAACCAAAATTTAAATAATTAATATTACAATAATGTGTACTTATAACTTCAAGCATTAAAAAGTAAATAAAATTTAATTAAAATACAGAGACTTTTTGTTTCTCTTTCAAATAAACAAAATAATAAGCCATACCCTTAAGTTTATGGTCATATTTAATTATATTAGCACACCTGCGAATTTTCATACAAAGTGTTTTTGGTATTATATAAAACATAGTTATAAGCTACGCTTCCTCGCCTTTGCAAATTGTTCCAACATTTTAGTCTCGCACGTCTGAATATTATAAATTTCATAACTTTTAATAACAATTTTAAGAAATAACCTTCACACCCTTCTATATTTTCTCTTCGAAAACTTAAATTATATTTCAAAAATAAAATGAAATATTTTATATTTACTTAAACAGAAAAAAATGTAAATCAATTTTATAAAACTGTAGAAAAGATATATGAACTCTAAAGCTTTTTTAATACAAATAAATAAAGAGCTTTATGTGTCTTTTCCAAATATAACTAATGAAGTTGTATATAAATGAAACGATTCGCTAAAGGGTCGTTTATTAATATGATGATAAATTATTATAATCTGCATATAAAATAATATATTGAAAAAAAATTTTCATTTCCTTAATTAGCAGTAATTTATGAACACAATGCAGTAGCGTTTTGACTATAAAAAATCGAAAGAAAACAAATTAATAGCATTTTATAACAGTATACTGTATAATGTAATAAGATTCTATTTCTACTAAAATTGTTTTATATAAAAATGTTATTATCCTCGAGTGTTGCTATTATAATAAAGAAATTGATAATAATGTTTTTCCTTCCCTAAGCTTTTGTGTTGTTTATTACAATAAATATCATTACATTGTTCTATTCTTCACATTCTTAGAAAAAACTTCTTTCTAGAACTTATAAATATAAAGTTACGTTTTTTCAATCCCTATAAATCTTTGTTGGATATCTGAGAAGTCAAAGAAGTTTCTAGAAGACAGATGAATTGATAGTAGGAAGCCTCATTTCATGATATAATACGAATCTAATTATATGAAAGCTGTGCCATTTATAAAGTGGAACAATGGGAGCACTACACGTGCGGCTTTGCTGCGACCTCAACTAAGTATTAATCTAAATAACTAAAATCCATTTCCAGACAAAGATGTTGTAATGCCTTCATATATTCTCGGCAGCAGACATTCTTGAGTGGCGGTCTCTCATCAATGTTACTAAGGTAATTTCCTCGAAAACAAAAAAAACATAAAATTAGTTACGTGTTATAATAAAGCAGGTTTCTGAACTGATTTTTTCGGACAAAGTTTTATAAATCGATTGAAAAAATAATAAATTGAAATGCAATTACGCGAAATCGGGAAAGTAGACACCGAAGTCGATCGACAAACAGCAATGCACTGTTTAATTTTAAGTGATCGAGCATACTAATATTCTATAATATAAAGTTCGAACGATATTATCTTTGAAATCGAAAAGCAGTATTTCTAGATAAATTGTTATTTATGTTATATATACATTTTCAATGGAATTTATTGATGTATATTTAACTAACCAAAGAGAGGTGGATAATATTAAAAAATAATATAAATTATATATGTCAAAGTTTCAAGGTACCTTACATAATTCATTATACCTAATTCATCAGTATTACAAAATATATTATACGAGATATTACGAAAACCTTTTGTTGTATTTCATATTGGTTCCATTATTGCTGAAGTGAGTCAAGTTGTATTTTAGAAAAAAATAAGTTAAGCGCGTTGTAATATTCTAAACGTCTTAAATTATCGTAAAAGTGAAGTAACCTCAGTTGAAACACGTTTGCAATAGTGATATGTCCGTAAAATAAAAATATGCAATCAAACAAAGCACCAAATAAAGACGTGATTGTACTAAAAAATCCAAGATTTTTTTTACCATTTACCTAGCTGGCTCACTTTACCTCTAGAGGGCCCATACGATTCATATTAATGGTCAGTAATAAGTATTTAAAATACATTTTATCATGTTTGATACAGAATATAATTAGTAATTAGGTCGGGTCCTACGGCGCAGCCGTTAGCGTTGTAGGCTTCCGTGCCGGACCTCACGGGTTCGAGTTTCAGTATGAACAGCATTTTTTCCAACTGATTTATCGATTTCTGTTTGAAGGCATGGGTGTTTGTGATGTTTACAAATTCTCTACCACCCTCCTGATCCTTCAGATAACTGGTCATAGCGAGAGTGATTAGTTGACCACTAATACTGTCCAACCATATCCTTCTATCCCTACTACTTATTTATTATTTTATTACTCTGCAATCAGTAAAAAGTATTGGTATCGATACTGTTCACTTGTTTAACTTCGTAGATATTTTTTTCTGTGTAAATTAATTGTAAGAAAAAAAGAAACATCCATAATCTGTTATGTAAACATTTTTCAAAACTGAATCGATTGTATTTCGTTCGGTAAGCTCTTTCATTTTTTATCAACCCTTATCGAATGATACAATGATGCGTTCCTTATTTTAAATTATAACTGATTTTATTGTAATGTATATTACTTATATCCAGTGAGATAGTTTATACAAAAAGTTATAACTGTGCAAGTAAATGATACCAAAACAATCGTATCACATCTGCTGTAAGCTACGTTGTTAACATTATATTTTCGTTTTATACAGTACTATCAATTTTTGTTCATGGGTTTAATATGCAAAGTTTACCGCAAACGCAAAAATACATCCTGAGAGGCACTTTCAATGAAATATGTTTACCACTTCTATGCTACCCGAAACCTATACATTTAATTTATTTTGGAATATGAATCACGATGTTGAAATAAAAATATTGTTTATTTATGAAGCTGATAGACAATGAATAAATATTTTTACTTTGATCTGTCGGTAAATATTTTTTCATATATTAGAATATATATTTAGAGACAATACAGTGCTTAAAGTAATTAAAATTCTAGGCCATCATGTGATTATTGATTAAAAATTTATATACAATAACTCTGTCTTATTTGCGAAAACTTGAATGAATTTATAATATTTAACAAAGATACATGAATAAAAATAGTATAAGTAGTATATTTATGATTTTTTTCTGTTATGAGATTTAATTTTAATTGATAACATATTGAATTTGTAAATAACCACAATAAAAAAATTAAAGTAAATTATTTTGACAGTATACTATATATTGAATAGAAAATTAGGTTTATTGCACCTAATTTTTTATTTCATTCTTGGAACACGCTTTAAAAAAACAATGTTAATTAAATTATCATATAACTATTGGTTTGAATATTAATGGACAGTTTGTTTGTCTTCATTAAAATTAATCATACGATATTCCCTGAAGAATTTGTAAGATTTAATATATACATGTGCAGTAAACTACTGATGGTTGTCAGATAAATCTGTGTACATATCGTCAAAATTTAATCCTATAATACGAAACTACCCTTTGTGTTATGTACGGCGAAATGCTGAGGGGATGTATGTAACCGTAAATCTTGCACAGGAAGCCACCGCTCAGCATGCAGTACGGGAAACTAATTCCAACCGGTGAAATGTACCAAAGACTAATTTCTGACAGTCGAGTGACATTGAGATACAAGAAATACTATTTTTTGAAAAACAGTTATGGTATTAACTATCCATTATACAATGAACTTTTATTTAAAAAAAACTCAATAAATTAATTGATAATTTTATTGTATTTTTTAATTACCTGTTTCAGTAGTTGAAAAAAACCATTAATTCTTTCCCATATCTACGATCAATAGCAATACTTTGTCAAATCCGTGGTTAACGTAGTAGTCAACGTCATATGCTTCTATCACGGTACTCAGGGTTCGAATTGATGTACGGGTAGTTTCATTTTTTTGATCTAACAATGGATTTATGTTCAAAGACAGTGTTTGTGATGTCTGTGATTCCCCCTTTCCCATCATATTTCAATAAACGAGGAGTAGTGAAAGAGATCAGCTAATCAATAATCCTGTCCTAGAATTATCTTTATATCCCTATTTAAGTAACTGATTAGAAAGCAGTTATCGTAGAAAAACTTCTATTGAAAAAACTCCATTATAAGAAAATTTGCTCTACATTGAAATCCAACATGGTTAAAAAAAACTTTTATAAGGAATCGGTATTTTTTAAGGAAGCAGCTAATGTAGAAGCAGGTAATTTAAATGTCTCGAATTAAAAATTCCATCATGTGTTCTCCAAAATGTTTTTTTTTAAACAAATAGTCGGAGGATATTTTTTTTTAGCAAGGAGTAATAATTATCTTTAAGCATGACGCAGAATTGCTTAAAAAGCTTTCAGTTATTGGCCATAATACTTTTTTGTGCAAAAGACGATCTTGATATCATTCAAAAATTTTGCTATTATTCTTAATTTCCATATTTTTTTTTCGGCAACCGTCAGTGCATTTTGTTTACGGTTTTCATGCTTTTTGGAACATCATTGCAAAAGAAAATTATTTCGTCCCACTCCAGAGAGAATAAAATCAAGATACGTTAAGAAGTTAAAACCATTTCCTACTGGTATGTATTTTTTAAATATTAACTACAATACTTCGTCCAAAAATATAAATATCTTTGAATTATACAAGTTATAGTATCAAATAGAAGTAACATACAGTTGACCAAAACAGCCTCATGCAGCTTAGACGCTACATGTTGCCAATCTCAAGCTTAGGTGGTCGGATTAGCTGAAATATTTGTAATAACCTTTCACCAATGGCTCGGTGCGAAGTTTTAATATTTTCCTTTTGGAAACTTACTTACTACTTAAATTTTAATGCAAAGCTTAAGTGGAAAAAGCAAGAATCGTTCAAATAATCAAACTATTATAAATGAAAGCTTTCTTCGTAACTTTCTTCATTAAACTTTTTAATGTAAAACACATTTAGGTAGATATTGAAGGCCAAAATCAAAAAATAAGTTTATTTTTTAGACTTTAAGCACGTGCATTTGAAATAGATTTAAAGATTTTAAAATATTGACAACGCAAAAATAGAGGAGTTTGCTAATTAAAAATTATAGCTTATCAACCACAAATCTAGTTGGATAATTGTTGCCCGCTGTGATCTTGTTGGCTAGAGCTTGCTCTACCAACCAGGTGGGTACGGTTTCAATTTCCGGTAAGGTCAATGTCAAATTTAGATTTTTCAATTTAAATTTGATACTCAAGGCATAGGTGTTTGTGATGTCAATTTACCTCAAATTGACCTCGAGTGACTTACTTACATATTTTTTTTTGTGATGTTATTTGTAGTAAATTTTAATACATCACTTAAACATAACTCATTGCTTATCAGCCATCCACGTCACTTTTGAAACCGAGGAGGAAGGTTTTGTGGCGACCACTTGTGACTGGAGCTCGCGTTCCGTCTTCCGTGGTCTCTCTCATTAATGCTAATTTCAAGGCGGGTAGTTAGTTTCCCTCTGCTGGAATGCACACAAAGAGGGCCGTTGAAGTCATCTTGAAACTATCCGAACCCTTAAACAATGTTGCAGCACATTCACACGAAACGCTTCATAAAGAGTTAGTGTAGTACTGCTTGCCTTGATTGTCGTCAAACTTAACACAATGTGTCGTAAGTTTACATGAATATTAAGTCTAGTGAAAGTTCGAGTTTTAGAAACTGTTATATACTATGTACGTTACATAGTTTACACCTTCTTCAAATATCGTGAAGAAACGATGTCTTTCGCTCATGATCTGTAAAATATTTGTGTTGTATTATTTTAAAAAGATGATACTTTAATGGTATTTTATTTCATTATTGTATGGGGTAGTTTTCAGCATAAATAAAGTATTGTAGACGAAAAAAAAACACTAATAAAAGGCCAAAGTTTAACAACATCCAATTACTTTGATAACAGACAGTGAACAGCAAACATAACTAATTAATATAACATAACATAATTCATTTTAATACTATCGAAATAGTACAAATAATTATACCTACTTTACTAAATAGCATATCGTTGATTTTAAATATTGATAAACAGATTATTATTTTCAAACACGGCTCGGTCCAAAATATCATAATTAAATGAAACTTCAATTTCTAGTTACAATTTTTAGTTTTACATTACTTTGTAATAATATTTTGTATGTTATCATGCCATGTTTGAGACTGATTTCTAAAAATACTTTCAAAAAATAATTTTATTTACTAAATTATATTCATGGTTCATGTTTCAACAATTTTGGAACGAACCAGGCTTGCAAATAATTGTTTCATAAGAGGTTTTATTTTCTATTCATAATTTCGGATCCTCCTCTCATCAATCTTTTACACTCATCGAAAGAACATTTGATTAATTAGTTAACTTCTTAATTACGTTTATTTTCAACCTGACGTTGGTTATATACGAAATCACTTTTAAAATGTTCAATGTCAAGTCTTAGTTTAAACACACGACATTAAGAAAACATTTTATTTTATTGACCCTAATTCTAAATATGTTATTAACACTTACGGCCCCGGCCCAAATCAAGTAAAATTGTCTCGTGTGCCCGGCGTATTTTTTAAGAATTGCTTTTTTTCTTAATGACTTACTAAAAAGGCTATAACTTTGAAACTCTGATTAAAGACTGATTTAGAATAATTTGAGTATCTGTTATAAAAAATATTCTGAGTCTTCTATTCAAAATGTTGCTTGATACCACAATGATGGCTCTATTTTAAAGCATACCCCACCACGTGAAAACATGGTTCCGGGACTCAACGCTCGGCTAGCTTATCACGTGAAAACACGGCTCCGGGATCCAACGTGTTAAGATGAAAACTGGATATGCTTGAATTATTTAGTTATATGTGAATATCACTGTATTTTTTTGTATTTTCATCAATTGAGAATACTTGCGATGAACAAAGACGTCCTGATTTTTAACTAAAAGTGTTTAATTTTTGTATTTACGTGTAACATTTCATAAGTGTTTATTATATCAAAGTATGTTGAGTATGATTAGTATGAAATATTTTATTTAGTTATTATGAATCTTAATTACATTTATAATGGTAAAATAACGTGCTAGTGCAATAAATAATTAATGTGTGAACAAAATTAATTTAGTCACTAACGACTTTTTTAACAAGCTATAAAATACAATTTGTGCAAACATTTGTTGCAACACCAGACTTAACTACGCTGTCAGCACCATGAAAATTTGAATCAATATTGCGGTCGACCAAAGGCGCGATAGTTTTGCTCAAAAAGCTTTCACCAGCACGAAATCCAATCCATATAAATCTACATGATGTGTTTCATATCAGTACAACGTGTAAAATTGCCATTTGCAGTGTCCATATAAATTTTGAAATTAAAAGTTATTGACAAAATCATATGGCTGAGTTTACGAGTTCAAATCCCAGTAAGAAAAGCATTTTTTAAATCGCTGTTCGATGACATGGATGTTTGTGATGTCTGAAAATTGTTTTTTTTTAAATAAATGTTAAATAAATAGACTGAGAAGAATACATAATAATAACACTTTATTAAAAAATATTTTTTATGTTGAAACTTGCTTTGATTATCATAGAAACAAATGCGATGTCAATATAAAAAAAAATCATAATATTTTGCATTGGTTCACAGACTAAACATTAAAGTCAAAGCTAAAAAGTAAAATTACCATTTGGATGATAACTGCATATTATTAATGATATGAATTTTTTGCCAGTCTGGAACATAATATAAATGTAATATCTATTTTCTGACTTGCTTGTAAGTTTTTCTACGAGAAGCAGTCACGTGCGGGCAAATCTAATAAGTTGAAAAGGGAAGACAGGGTGGGTGAATAGCACTGGGATAGATTCAGGTATTAGAAATCATAGCAGTTTTTATAGTACATCACATATTATGATATAAGTTTTTATAATCAAATTGAAATTACAGAAATAGTTATTCTGTAAAGATTTATAGTATAAAGTTTTAATAAGAATATATTAAACGCTTCATTGTCAAAGTCAAATTACAAAAAACCTTTTTCTAAATATTCATATAGTAGCTAGATTAGAAAAATATAAATTACACTATTTGATGGAGATATTTATAATGCCTCATCATTTGTTCTGATAGTTCTGCAAAAGTTATAGTTTTTTCTCACATTGGACATTTTCACATTATTGTGAATTCCTCTTCGTTGAGCCTTTTGGGTAACTGATAGTTTTCTATAATTTGCATAATATATTATAATTTGTAAGATTTTGCAAACATTACTTCGAGTGATCTCTTGTTTTCCGCTGTTTTTTAAACATAATATAGAAATATTAGCTGATCGCCAGTTATCTCAGCTTTTAAATGACAGATTTGCGCTGCGTCAAAGTGCTGAAATAAAGCAATCTTGCGTGTACTATGAATTTATCATCCACTTTAATTATCTTTACATTATTAAATTTTAAAATAATTAGGCTACGCGGTAATGTATTATACTGAATGTTATATGGTTGGTCAAAACCAACTGGTAACGGTCCAAAGCTTTCTCCTTACGCTGTTATTTTGTCAATGGTTTGAATATCTGAATGGAAACTGTCATAAAGCATAAATCGCTGATTTTACGAGCGATACCAAGGTAGCTTTTAGTTCATCCTTACCATTCTTTCTTCTATTCTCAACTCTCCTGAAAACACTTTATAACCATGTTTATTAAAAAATTTATGACGGTATTCACTATTAAAAGGTCACATGATTAACTTTTTAATATAGAAAGCTAAAAACATATATTATATTTGATATTTGAACATAGTCACATTTTAACATCTTGAATACCTTGGTGCACTTAAATTTGTACCGATTTTTTTTAATCAGAAAAAAAACAATTTTACAGTTGTTATAACATGTCAAATTGAAACCATTTAACGAGAAAACTTTGTTTACTAAACTAAAAAAATCAAGTTATTTATATAGTATGTACCAATGTTTAAATGAACATCGCCCACGTTTAATATATTGTGGCACGAGGAATATTATGTAATGTGTATGATGCAATCGGATGAATTTCCCCAGCGTCTACTTTGCCAACAAAATCGGTTTGATAGTTTTCCAATACATAATTCAGTTAGTCTTTTTGATTAATTATGAAGAGTACGATTTTTATTTGCTCAGAAGGCTTTATGGGAGAGAAATTTTTGAACGTGTAATAAAAACCCGATCAATTTTCATCATATTTTTTATGTGAAATGTTACCACAACTATCATCAAATCAGTTTCTTTCAAAGCTGTGTCTAAAAAATCACAGAAAAAAAGAAAAACTGTTTTGAAATAAATCACATCATCCGATAAAAGAATCGCTCAATCAATTATTTTTTTAAAAGAAAACGGTTATTTATGATTTTATTATATTCCATGGCGATGAATTTCAAAATATACTGTATTTGGTAATAGTTTCCGAAAATCGTCTTATTCCTTGCAAACTAGAAGTCAGAAACTATAAAAAAAATCCAGTATTTTTTTAACCTTGTAGTTAGTTATAAAATAAACTATATAATAATAAACCAATATTTATCCATTTTACTTTGTTTCAAACGGGATATTACCATGTCCATATCTAACAAACCGTGACTATTAATTTTAGTTAAGGATTTACGGATAAAATTCCTAAACTTATATATATATTTTGCTGATAAATACAGTTCTAAAATAAACCTTTTGTTTTTTATATTCAATTATTGTGTGTGTGAACTGATTTTTTTCAATTTAAAACTCAAAAAAAGGCAAAACTTACCAATCGTATTATTTACAAAAAAGCAGTTTTTAGAATTTAATGTAAGAAAACATCTTTTTAGAATAGTCTATTTTGGTGTAAAATTTAATAATCGATCGTAAAATTCTGCATTCATAATTTATTATGAATTATTGATATGAAAATATTTTTAATAAATCAAGTTTTGTTATTTGATATCCTTCTCACATACATATGTTAATTTTGATTAATAGAACAGTGTTTTGTTTCACTCCAGTGAGTCAAGTAGAAATAATAATTTAGTAATTGAAAATGTATACTATGTAATTTTTAAAAAAATACTTCTATCATCTAAACTTTAGACGCAGAAGTAGAAGTAGTCTGTCTTTCTTTAGATTCTAGAAAGAAAGACTGCACAAAACGATAAATTTTTTTGTAACAATCCTAAATAAATTGTTTATCATTATTATGCAGCCAAAAAAACATGTATGCTTGGTGAGTTAAGACAATTATCGCTTTATTTGTGTTGATATCTTTGTCCTATTTATGTACACATTATTGGAATCATTTTCATAAAGTTAACAAAACAAACAATCATGTAGATTTGTTTTTTGGCGTAAACGCGATGTTGTGTTGTTAATTGTTATTAAGCACGCCATAGAGAAATGTGAAAAAAATGTTTTGTGGAATAAACGTCATAATACAAAACACCTATAAAAGTCGCTAAATACTCTGTAATGATGATTTGATTTATAGTCTCAAACGAGGAAACCGGAAGCCGGACGTGTTTCTATACATTTTACGCATCGTTTTTTAGAGCTGGAAAAAAGCTCCCCGGCCATTAACCGCTGTAAGAAAAAATTCTCACCCACTCCCATCAACACAAAACGACTTTTACCTGGAAAGCCTTTTTGCAGTATCAATTTTTAAGTCGGCTCATCTGGAGTTTTACCTTTTAAGGTGCTTTCCAAAAGAAAATTTACTTAAAATGATAAATAACCTGCAATTAAATACGCGCCCCTAAGAAAAAGCCATTTCCGGAAAATCGCAATATGCTTTTATTGCCAGCAATAAATATTATAATTTTTGTCAAACATTGAATGCAGTGAATGTTTTTTTTTTCCATACGTTGCACGAAAAATACAAAAATATTTTTACATTTCATAATAAATAAAAATGTTATCATGAAAATTGATAGCAAACATAGTTTTATTATAACGAAGTATAAGTTGACATATTTATAAATATATTTCAATATCAATTTCACCAATGAAAACGTTTTGATTTTAAAACGTCTAAGCACACAATATTAAGGTTTACATAATGTTATGACAAATGCAATTTTCAATATTTTTTCATTTTCATTCATGAAAAGTTTATTGTGGTATTTTATGTCGTAAAATTAAATACTGTTTTGGTAGAAAAAAAATATTTATTATACTACGGTAGGTTAAAAAAAATTCAACCAAAGCGCGAATGAAATTTTGAACAGGTAAGCAGTTTAAAAATCCGATTAAGCCGCTGCCCCATTATAGACTCCCAAACTTCCGACAACTGAAGACTTTGATTAGACACTTAATTTTTTGTAATGAAAAATATTCAATATATATAATAATATTGGAAAAGTTTTCATTTTGGAGATAAATTTACACTTTTATAGGATCACGAGTCACGACCCTTGAAGACGTAGACAATACGTAGATCGATAATTTTCAAATTTTTAATAACATAAAAATTTCCCTATTGATTTCTGATTTTAAATTGTATTTGGTATAAAATAAAATCATGCGTGCGTTATTTTACATTATTAATAATGTCGCTGCGTATATTTGTGCATTTTTTATTATTATGGCATAGCTTTAAAGCTTTGTCAATCACTTATCAGTTAAAAACTAAAACTTAAGCCTTAACTCATGGTGAAAAATTATTGTGTTTTTTTAACAAAACATAATTTTTATACGAGTCCACGAGGCCAGTAGTGCAAAAATTTTCAAATAAATTAAGAGTTGAATATAAAAAAAAGCATTATTGTGTATTTAAATGATCACCATGGTTAAAAAAGGAGTGTACGTGTGAAATAAGTGTGAAATCTCGTAAATGTATACATTTACTTGTCAATCTATATACTAACTAAGAGACTTAGTTGAAAAACTTAAATAATTACAATTCACATTCTCTTTGACTAATCAATGTATGAATTAATTGGTACGTATGTATACCCACTGATTCTAGACACAGTAAATGACATTACGACTTAGATAAGGTTAATATGTTGGATATAAAGAAAGCGACATTATTTTTTTTAGACTGTTACTTATACACCCATGAATCTATAGTTAGATAATTATTTTTAGAATTAACAATAAAACAAAATATATTTTGTCCTTAAAAATAGACAAAGCGATAAATAAAATTGCATTTATGTTAGGTTGTTATCGAGGATTCTGAGATTCATAAATCCACAATATTTGTGTTATTTTTATATATACAGTATATAAAAGGCTTACATATGCATTTGTTCAGTAAAAAGAAATTTCAAAAATTGTTTTGTAGATTTTTAATCACGGCACATTTTTAAATATTGAGTGGAAAAAAAAAATTTTTTTTTGGTTGTTTTTATTATCATCAATATTGCAAACATTTTATACCTAGTAATATAACAATTATTATTATTTAACGTTATGTATCAAAAAAGGAGTGCGACGGCCGGGAATCGAACCCGGATCAACTGCTTGGAAGGCAACTATGCTGACCATTACACCACCATCGCTTGCAAATTTGTGCAAAAATATTTTATTAATAAAATTTATTAACCGCGTGACTGATACATTGTATGCAATTTACAAAAACACTTGTACATATTTGTAAATAAAAAAAGTAAACACTAAGCAAATACTTAAATTTATTGGTTTTTATTGTACATGTTTATCATTTACACGTAATGTAGTTTTATTATGAAAATATATTTTAACCGGTTCTTTTTAACGGCGCAATTAAGTAAATTAGCAAACACCAAATTGTAATATCCATTAAACGTAAATTGTATTTTAGTCGGTTTTTTATTCACAACGAAAAATAATTAATTTGCATTCATTTTTAATGAATGCACTCTATTCACTTGTTAAATTAAATCATGTTTAATTTTTGCTGAAAATTTTCTACGCTGATATTCTTTTGCCATTCGTTTTTATTATTTAATGATAGGTGACTCTTAAATTTGTAATCGTTAGTTTTTATTCAAATATCATATTTGCTTGGAAACCTAATCGTTGATATTTATTTTTTTATTTGGTGGAGAGAGTTAAGGTTTTTCTTATATTTTGATTGTTTTTATTGCCACACAAAAAAGTAAAAAAAAAAACATTTTTTTGAATACGGATCAATCTGTATTCATTATTTAATGTAGTAAATATATTTTTAAACTCTTAAACGAATAGTTTTCATATATTTTTCAAGAAGCGATTTTGTGTCTAAATCTTTTTTCGCTCATATCTGTGTATATGTGACACTCTACAGACGTCAATTTTAAGAAGGGAATCAATCCCAGATGGTATTCTACGCTTAATATTATATGACTATTAATTTGTATATAACTGTTAAAAAAATCTTTTATTTATTTGCAACACATAATAAAAATAATGTGGTTACCAAAAATCAATGATGGATGTGTCTTATATGTGAATAAATAACAAAAAATCAATAAAAATATGAAAATGGCGGTAGATTATTAATAGATGACAAGATAATTGAAGTATGGCGATACTCATCAAAGGGCTTCTTAACATTATAATTTTCGTATTATATTTTCGTTTAAAAAAATATTCTACGGTGTTTAATTTGCATTTTTCAGTTATATTATATAACCTCAAACGTAACATTCCTAAATGGCTTGAATAGTGTATTACATTTGACCTATAATCGTAAAGTTTGTTAGTATAAAACCAAAAGTTTTTGAAGCATTTACGGACTACCAAATTCGTGATAAATTACGTCGAATAACACTGATCTAGATAAGAATGTTACTGATTTCCGATAAAAGTTTCACCTTGAGAAATACGCTTCACTAAAAAAAGCACTCCGGCAATACATTCACGAAAATGCCCCGTGAACAAATATTAATGTCAAGAGTTAAATACAAAATAATTTTATCTAGAAGCCAAATCGTTGGGTATGGGGTATGTCTGTTTTGTTCAATATAGGTTTTTAAAACATAAAATCATAACATTTTACATTCAACCGAAATGGTTTTTTTAGTGTGAATAAAATGTTACTGCTGTTTATTAATTAGGTGATAGATCCACACATAAAATTTGTTAAATGGTTAATTTTAAGCAATTTCTTGATTTATAAAAATAGAACTCAACCCTTTTTACAACATATCTGTTGTATTTATAATCAGTTATTTAATTAAGGTGCAATCAAAACCAATAAAACTTATTGAAAAATTGTTTTTAATTGGAAAAACGCTTCTTTGGTGAAATTAGCACTGATCATACAATATTACTATTACAAATCTGGTGGTTTTAATTTCAATAGATAATGTGACTAAATAATTCAAACTATTATTTCTATCACAAGTATTTATTTAATTAATAATAAAAAGAGAAACCTTTATTACCTTATTAAGCAGTTTTCTGTAAAAAAAAACATGTTTCATGATTTTCAACGGTTTTTTTTTCCTTTTTCCAGTGTGAGCAGCGTCCGACGTGCAAGGGCATGTCTTGGTGGTAGTGTCGTCAGCCGCGCGCTCGCGTCACTTCCGGGGGTGGGCGCAGGCGCCGGCCCTGTCATGGCGGGACGGTGGCTCGCTCTGGCTGCCTTAGCAGCCTTGTGTGTTCCGCAAGCAGCACCCCAATCCGCACAACAGTGCCCCCCGCACGGAGACATATCTCCATGTACGTGCAGCGTTAAGAAGAATGGTCTCGACATTCTCTGCGAATTCACCGACCCCTCGCACATCAATAAGGCCATGGCTGTTCTTAAAGGAAGATCGGCCATCATCTTCTACCTGAAGTTGAGGCACAACAACTTGCCTAAATTACAAGGGTTTGTCTTTTTGGGATTGGATATACGTCATCTAACGATTCACAATAGCAGTTTGGCGGTGGTTGAAGAGTCGTCTTTAAGCTCCGTGGGTAAGTAAACTTAAAAGCTTCCTAAACTAAATTTCTTTGAATGCTTTTAGTGAAATCAATAATATGATTGGCATAATAAAAGTAACAATAGTTATGCCAAATATCGATTGATAGGGTACATAGACGATATTGGTTTTCTGAATTCAGCACCGGTTGGGCACCAAACAATTTAATGATTGTTAAGTGCTCTGCTTAAAGATCAATTCATTCAGAACACCTGATTGAAGAATTATTCCACTTAATACCTTGTTTGTTATTGGGTTTTAAAAGTAGGCAGAAAAATGAGCTGCTTCACACCCACAAAAATGGTTGTGGGACACACATTTTATAAAATAATATATACGCACTTTTCAAAAAAACTGTATCAAGGTATTGTAGAATAATGGTTCATAATTAATAATTTGCTGTTTTAAATTCAATGTTATTATTTCTAGTATATTTGTAAACATGTGGTAGATTTTTAATATAAAAATTGCTTCATTCATCAAAAACATTTTTTTAATGGAAGGAAAAACAACAAATATTTTTTTCTGTACGTACAATATACTGATAAAAAGTTAATTGTTACTAAATTTGAAAAGATTTTCACAAAAATTGTTTTTTTTTGTGTACGACTATTCGTATGAAAAAAATATAATTTGTTACCCCACTTGAATTATTATTTTTAAAAAATGTATATCTTCACTGTAGGCAAAGGATTAACTCAGCTGGATGTATCCCAAAACTCACTCGGCGTGGTACCTTCTGCAGCCCTTCGAAGTCTTCATCATCTGCTCATCCTCAATATGAATCACAACAAGGTGTCAGTGCTCCACGGCCGTGCTTTTGAAGGATTGGATACATTGGAAATACTCACGCTCTACGAGAATAAAATCACAAATATTGAGTCGGATGCTTTCAAAGGATTGGAAAAGTACGTTTAAGCAATATTTTTCATTTCAACACAATCTAGTCGTGTAGTACTCTAGTATATGATAAAATACGCTTTTTACCCACTGGTAAATTTGCAGTAAAAGATTATATCCCATTTGCTATTTCGTTGAATCATATTATTGTGTTGATAGTCAGCATTCATTTTACTTCTTGAACGTTTCCGTGTGTGACAGCATGCGTATTTTTAATAGGCATTCGTTTTGATTGACATTTTAGCGGTTATCAAAGATAAACCACCCTCGAGTTATAAGTCAACTCATGAGCATAAGAAATATTTTCAATCTAATCGTTTTACTACGGTAAGGTAAAATATAATGCAGTGGTATGTTATATTTAAAAAAAATGTTTATGAGTCACCAATTTTTCTAAATTCGCCATGTCTATTTATTTTTGTTTAGAGATACTCACAAAAATGTATGGAACGTTTTCTTGAATCAAAATCAAATATAAAACATTTATTTTTATTTAATTTTGATTCAAGAAAACGGAAGTTGTTTTTAATTTGAAAGTTTTGTAGTTTTATTTTGTGAGTATTTTAAAACAAAAGAATGAACTAGGTGAATTTTGGAAATGTTCGACTCACGATATCTTCCGAAAAATGAGTTATCCTATACCCTCTGAAAAGTTTACGACTACAGCACTAACATCACCACATATATATTCCACCTTCTTTTATCTTTATTATCGTACAGTTAGACTTATTACAAAACTCACTCAAAATAATCTATACCTTTACGAAAAATATTTGGGATCAAGTTACCAAGACGCCGAGCGTCCGAGTTATTTTTGTTTTATTAAAATAACATGAGATTAGTACAAATAAATAAATATTGTCACTTCAGATCAACTAGGGATTGTAATAACATCTATCCATACTGATATTTTCGTATTTGAAATTGACAACGGTTATTGCATATGCCGATACTGGTGTAAATGATAAAAAATAAAGCAATAAGAAAATACGGAAAATTATGGTCGCAATACCGGACGAGAAATTTAAAATCGGTATTTTATTATATTTCAACTAAAATAACGTCGTTAAAAATATATCACTAGCATATATGGCTGATACATATATTTATTATAGATCATTAAAATGATTATTAATTCTGAAGCTTGTATTCAATATTGATACAACTTTTAGCAGACTTTAAATACTTTGTCAAATAGCTATATCAAGTTTATCCTTCAAGTATGGTTATTTTTCAATACACGAATTTGAGAATTGAACAATCAAAGCAAATACCGATATTCCGGTTTTCGAAACTCAAAGATCAAATCGCGAAATCACGAAGGCAGATAGATGACAGTGTCAAATGAAATATTCAAGAAAAAAATATTTAACTGTTATTCAGTCACATATAGAAACTAGTATTTTTGATCACTGAACGATACCTACTAATACTAGCTAATTTTAATTTAATTTTAATAGTCATTTAAAAAAATACGCTTTATCTATAAAAGTTATATATTTTATTTAAATATCATAAATAAAAAATATACTATGAGACAAGTAATTTAATACGTTAAAAGCTATGAAACACTTTTGCTTAGAAAAAAATGCTCGCTAAAATTATTCTCTTAGTAAATTTACAACTTGAATATTTGAAACATTTTTTTACTTTAATGTTGACATTGAAATATTAGCTGTGAGTTTCTTTTGCCTTATGAAAATACGAGGCGTTCGTGTACCTGTGCAATCACATCTTGAAATTGCTGTATCACTCCTTACTTATTTATAAATTAATAACGAAGAAGAGTAAGCGAGAGGGATTTGGAGAAGTTTTAGAAGGTGAGAGATTACATACACAGAAAACTAATATCTGTGTGTGTCAGACCCGCGTCAAGACTCCGAATGGCTTTCCAAAAGTTGCCCAGACTTCTGCTTTGTTATGCATAAACCTGGAACTATTTGTAAGAACGTTGTATTGAAACTTTCCAGGACGTGTCAGTTTGAATTTAAATGTAAGCATTCACTAGTTTTCTCTATAAGCATGCAAAATTAACCTCATTTAACCAGATACTTAATAACCTTTGGAAATGAGCAATATTGAAGCGTTGTTTTGAGACATGTTGACTTCGCTAAACTTTCGTTGAATTTATAATGAATGCAAGACGATAATAAGCTTACAATGACATGCACTTCATGTGGATCAATTTCCCTATTCTTAGATACATGCTACGCTTTTTAGTGTTTGTATACGTGACTATATAATTGTTCCCAAGATTATATATTAAATTATAAATATTTAAACTAATGATAATTCTCTAATTTACTTGAATTGTTATGGATATATTATTACTAAAACACTTATTCAGTGTTGGTTCAACTTTATTCCGTATATAATTTACACTTTATAAATAAATGACTCAATCTTTTTAATCAAAATGATACGATGTGAGTATCGAGGACTCTTTACTTCGTAATAAAACGTTTTGATTTAAACTCTCGATTTAAACTGGCTAGATTTGGAGAAGGACACGGATACCGATATAGGTTTATTGTTACAATAAGTTGTCATAGATAATTTGACATAGCACTCTATGCTATAATGTTGTGTATACATAACATAATACCAGCTGATTATAAGCCGGTTTTTCTTGAAATATTCAAACCCATTTCTTATTCATGCTGTTATTAAAAAAATATTTGAGTACTTGGGTAGGTATAAACAATATTTTTAGTCCACGTTTGATCAGTATACTTCAAAGCAATGTGGGGATTTTCTTGACATATTTTCAAACACGCAGTTTTTATTGCATTCACTGAAAGCGAAAGTTGGAAGGTTTAAAAAAGGAGAATATTTTCATATTTTATTTTCACTGTTTCTGTTTGTCCACCGTTTTCTGGCTTCCCTCGTCGGTACAACGAATAGCCGTCTGTTGAAAATTGCATTTACTTGATGGATTGACGCGGGTACAATTTCCTGGATGTTTCGTCTTTCATGTATGGAGACAACCAATTAAAAACGACGCACGGGCCATGTACTATATTTTTAATGACGATCTCAAAAGCTTTTTATCTACGAAAGGTCAAAGAATTTCTGCCAAAAAAATATTATCAATTTCGGTTGGGCTTAATGTGTTTGTTAGCCAAATAAAATTGTGTCCACATTTCCGCAATATGTATTATTTATAAAAAAATATATCGAAATATTACATGTTTGGTAGCTAAGTGGCTTTAACACTGCTCGAATTGTTGTGACAAATCTCAAAGGGCAGTATCTGCAAGTCATAAACTAAAACTTGAAATTTAGGCAAAGTTGACATAAGAATGGCATTGACAGTGAAGCTTCTATTCATCGTTTGGGAGGAGTTCTCATGACGGACAGAAGATTTTTTTATTAAATAGTTGAGATAATTCATATTGTCCCTATAAAGCACGGGTTCCCAACCTGGGGGTCGCCAACTTTTTTCGACTTTTGATTGGAACAACAAAAGGAGTTTCGGGGACAATCCGGGGGAAAAGTATGGAAAATCGAGAATTTCAAATTCCTCGGAGGGGAGGGTTGCCTAGTCACATGGCTTTTATAAAAAGGGGTCGCCACCCGAAAAAGGTTGGGAACCTATGCTATAAAGTGAAAAGTGGTTAGCTAACATTTTTTGAAAAAATGAGTTATTCATTGCTAAGTGGTACAGATTTTCTATCAGTGCGAAAAGTGGCAAAGTGGTATTCTGAGTATGAAAAAATATAGAATTGGTTCTACTCTAAGTATATTCAGAAAATTATAAATAATGGATTAATAACTTGTTCAATTTTCTCGGGGCAGAAAAGTAAGCAATGTAATTGAATTATGTTTTCGCAAATAGTGGATAACTTACTTGTCCAGTTTTCATTAAACATATTTAATATTAATAAAAATAATAAAAGATTTTTAGTACTTTTCCCACATAAAATTTATAATATCAGGACCGGTTTCGCTCATCGCGAGCATTATCAACTGATGATAATGCTCGTAATTATCAGTTGATAATGCTTGCGATGAGCGAAACCGGTCCTGATTTAATAAATTCTATGTGGAAAAAGTACTAAAAATCTTTTATTATTTTTATTATAATGCCTTTCCACCAAATATTGACAGTGAACACCTTAAAAGTGATATTTAATATTGTTCGAAAAATCCAATTTAGTTTGGGAAAAACTTCATTTGCTCATAACTCAAAATTATCATTGTGTCATTTGGCTACTTTTCGCTTTATATGAAAGCTATAATAAGTAAATCGTAGTTGAATGTTTATATCACGTACAATAAATAGTTTGTGCTTAAAAAAGTGTTAATAAAAATTTATCTAAAAAATGTTGTATCAAGACGCTCAATTTATTTTTATTATTCTGTAATAAAATATAACATGGCGTGGGATGCAAATTTTTTGATGAATTTTTCCGCCTTGGATATTCGTTAGCCGTCTTACGGTAAAATGATGATATAAGATCCAGGCTTCGTATTTTCCACTTCGCAGACTTCAAAATATATTGCATGCAAAATAAGATGCACTTTAAACAGTCTCGCGAGAGTGCTTGCAGTATTCAGTTTATTTTTTTATCACAAATATGATGAACGTTATTTACTCGTCGAACAGAAATATTTTAAAAACGTTCATAATATTATTTATCAAACTTTAAAAACGATATTGAATATGAGTTCATCAAAGAAGACATACAATTCACAAAAAATCCTATATTATTTATGTTGTATCGTTTATTTATATCCCATCCGAGATTTAAATACCTTTATTTAGCCTGCTTTGGGTTGGGTAGACAGATAGTCCGAAGTAATATAATAAATTCACTAGTTCGTATAAGCTATTTCAGGAGTATTTATATTGGAAAAGAAAATTAATATTTAATTTGAATGATTATTTGCTTTAAAACTGAGAAAAACTGAAACAACTGGATTTCAAACGAATATTTGAATATATTTTGCTCTCTTTAGTCATCAGATATCCGAATATTTTATTCGCTTACAATAAGTAATGGTTAGAAAAAAAATATTATGTGTGGTACAACTTTGTTATTTTACAGTTGTGTAAAAAACTGCGGCACGTTTTTAGTCTCTTTATTAAACATATTGACTGTGGTAAGTAAAAGGGACGTAAACCACACATAGAAAATTTTACAGGAGACAAAAAAAGTTTTCTGATGATTTTGGGCCAAAAGTAAATTATGGAGTATACACAACTTTGATGTGCGCTGAAACTAATAAACTGGTTCTGGATTGACTTTATCAATTATTGATTTAATTCATTTTTCAAAAAATAACATTTTTAAGTAATTTTTTATGGTTGTAATTTTCTCAAGCCCCTATTTGTTCAAACTTTAAATCTAAATTATTATACTTATTGGGCATTTTCAGCAAATATCCTTTTAGTAGAACGTGCTTTAAAAATATATTTAAAAAGCACACATTTTTTTTGTCCTTTTTCCTTTCCACAGTCGATATCACAACTCAATACCACAATATTCACTCAAAAAACAAGCTGAAAACAAGTATGAGCTAAAAAATAATACGACTCGCCGACAACAAAAGAAAAATACACATGATGTAAATGTTATGTCATATTTTTTAAATATATTAAAATACTTAATATGGGTTTTTAATATCCGAATATTTATTGTAAACAAATATTTAGTTTAATATAACGATGCTTTCAAACGACCAATGAGTTCAAAAATAAATTGTAGATTGACCAGATTCAAAATATAAAAATTCAAATATACATTTTAAAATACAAATATATGAAAAAGTACGTTTTTAATATAACGGTTTCCTGATAAAAAAATATTTAATATGTATAAATTACTTCTATGTGAAGTTTTTGATAAAACGGTCTGCGTTTATATTTGTATATTTGTGTTTATATAGAAAACATTTATTTAACTTTCCCGTATGGAATTATTTTTTTGCAGAAAACTCAAGCGATTGAACCTTGGTGGAAATGATCTAAACCACATCCCTCAGAAAGCCCTCGCTATCCTTGATAACTTGAAGAAGTTGGAAATGCAAGAAAATAAGATCTCTTCAATAACTGAAGGGGACTTTGCAGGTAAGAGTTTATTTTTACCAATTATTTTGTAAGACGAATTTAAAAACCATATCTACGGAATACGTGTAAATATTTACTACATCAAAAAAGAGAGTTGACTTGATATGCGTGCTTACACAATATTAAATTCCTTCTGAAGCATACTAATTTAATTACTTACAATTGGTTTTATTTATTAGTAATGAGAGCTAGCATTACTCGAAAGACTAGAAGTTTGCCTTAATTGACAAAACATCAAAAGTTCATTGACAAAACAATAAATAATTAATTCTTCACAATATGTTGACTGTTCAGAATAATTAATTTCATTTTGCGAAGAAACTTTTATCATAGCAATATTTTATGCTTAAATTTTCATTTATCTTTGAAATTTTATGAACATTTCAAACGACGAATAGCTTTTATCTGTTGGTCTTTTAATTAAATTTGCAAGTTTTAAAAATACTTGACAGATGTACTAAGAAAATATAATTTATGATTTTTTTGTTGTTTGCTAAAATTTTTAATTTTTTTCATTAAAAGAACTCCCATAACGTATCTTACCCTTCAAATAAAAATATCTTTCTCTACTTTTCCTCGTCAAATTTTCCATATGTAATCTTGATTGAGAATTGATTAAAAAAAAATTGAGAGATTGTAATTTATTTTATTTTTGTATTTTGTTTTTTTAGATAACGTTTATATTGGGTAACATTATAATGGAAAACACAAAAATGCAATCCTTTATAATATGTTATATAATATATATAACTACATAGCAATAAATTTATTTCTTATTTAATAAGATGAGGTGTATAAATTTATATAATTGAATAAAAATTAGCGGCTGCAATACCAAGCGTATAAATTTCTGGCTTGGAACAGTTTGATATCAAAAAAGTATAATAAATTTTGCTCCCATACGCGTCGTTAAATATTTCACGTACGAAACGGACTGAAAACAAAACGAAAATAAAATAAATATTCCAGATAAACCAATATATTATTTCGTTTGCTTTTTGAACAATTCTGTTTTCGATTGCTGTTTTATGTGTGATATATGAACGACGAGTATTTGAATAAAATATACAAAATGTATCACACCAAATAAACTGTAATGCTCTCGTTTCTCATTGAAAATTACGTTTTTAATTATATTTAAAAATATAATTCAAAATCAATAGACGATGAAACTGTTGTTGGTTGAATTAGAGAGAAATTATCATTCCATGCGAGTTGTATAAAAACATTTGTTTTATTATTTCTGGTCCTATTACATAAATACATTGTCAAAATTTCTCATACGCTTGAATTAATATAAAAATGGTAATTCAAGAATCAATTTTGATCTAAATGTTAGTATATTTTTAACTTTTTTTTTTATTGTTAAGTATTAATATTCAATGAAACATTTCAATTATAAAAAGTTTAATATCATTCGTTTCTAAATTTATATCATTATTTCAACAATCTTTAATATTCTGTTCACCAATTATTTGTCACAATCTGTTATAAGTCTTATTTTTTATAAATAAATTACCTTTCACCATTTAATACTTCATCAGTTGATTTTGTTTGCGATATGCAAACCAATGGTCCTGACCTAATGTAAATAAAAAGTGTTTTTTTAATGTAATGCTGTTCCGAAAATAATTGACAGTAAACATTTAAATTGAAATTGACAAACGTTACTTATTTCTGAATATGTCATATAATATTTTCTCAGAATACGACTGCAGAAAAATAGTCGTATTTATGTCGCAATAAAATAATCCGAATTCGCGTAATTTTTTGCAGGACTTCGAAACTTGGACTCGCTTGGACTCGCTCACAACCATCTCAAAGAAATATCGGGAAAAGTTTTTTCTCATCTGACACTTCTCAATTCGCTGGAACTTGATGGCAACGGAATTATACATATTCATGAAGAAGCGTTTAACGGACTGGAAGGTAAATACATTATTCAGTTATTTTTTTCTTAAAATCATTCGCTTAATTTTACCACAATGTCTACAGATGATTTAAAAATTAACGAATAGATTAATAAGAACAAGTTTAGCTGACGAAATCAAACAAACCAGTTTTCACTTTAGCTGATGCATTATATATTTTTTTCATGTTTACATCAATTCTAATATGAGGAGAGAAATAGTAGAATATATATTTAATGATTTCTTTATGACAACCTCGCATTACATATGAAAAGCTACGCTTGATTGTTATAGAAGATTTTATTGCAATACAAGTTTGAGCATAAACAGTGAGATATAAAAATACTGCATACAATATCTATTATAACGATGAAGTACTTTGAGCGAAGCATTTAAATTCAAGCATGTACTGAGAAAATGTTTTTCCACTCTTCGATTAAATAAACCAACTTCGTGACAGCGTTGGCAATTGACTAAACAAAATGAAAAAAACTGACTGTTTAGATACGCAAGCTTTCTAGACTTACGGCGGAGATTGCCAAAGCTCTGCTCCTAGATTTATTGTGCTCCGTGTTATCTTGTGAACTTTGCACTCCGTTATTGCAGTGTTTTGTATAGCGGTTTGCAGTGGATCCTTTATTACTTTCCGCTCGTATATTTACGTATGCTTAACTTAATATCTACCCCTTTTGCACACATTTGTTACAAGTTTATTGCTGAACATTACACTTGATGGTATTGAATAAAACAAACCGCGGTTCTGGTGTAACATCAATAAATATAAATTGAGCAGTAACAATAAAACACGTTAAAAATACCCCGCCAGAAGAAAATGTATTATTATTTTGCAATGTATCGTGAATATAATATAAATCTAATATATTGTTTTTTATATCTTTTTTTTAATCTATGTCAGTTCCAAATGTGAAACATATGGCTTCATAATGAAGATATCTCAACAGAAGTTTTTTTACGAGCTGTTTATTGTTCAACCACTCTTTTTTCAAAGAGAGTAGTAAGGTTACAAAGATAAAATTAGAGCATGACTAGTGATTAACTAATCGCTCTCGCTACGCCTAGTTATTGAAGGATCGAAAGGGTGAGAGGGAATTTGTATACTACTTATATTATTTTACAGTTATGAAACTTATTAAACTAAAATTAATACAATTTTACAGATAAGTATCTCTTAAAGAGTTTGTATTGAAAACATGTTTTTCGCTTACTACCAAGTAAAACAAAATTTTATTAGTAACTAAGCTGTGCATTATACGGAAAAAAGTATAAATTAATAAAGCTGGCGTCGTTAAATGAAAATGAATATTCATGCGTCTAATATACAATAAATAGTAAGGAACAAAATAATGAAATAAACACAACCGCATTGTTCCAAACTGGAAAAAAATCTGAAAGAAACCAAAAATACTTCTCGTCTGCTTTTTATCAAACTCATAATGGGAATATAAAAATTTACGACTTTCAATATGCAGAGCAATAAATTCATCGGAGCGTGGTTGACGGGGGAAAATTATTTTTGTCAATACGAAAAGAATATGTTACGAAAAACATATGCGGAAGATATTTCACCACTTATTTTTATTAGTGTGAATGAAAATAAAAAATGATTACCTAAATATAATAAATACACATTTAAATCGGAAATCGCTTTATTATTTCAACTAATCTATTTTGATTAAATTATAGCAAAACCAAAATAAAGCTTAATTAGGCACTAAATCATATATTATCTAAAAAAAAAGGATAGCAATAGCTTGTCAAAATGTTTTATTTTTAACAAATATTTTTTATGAATAGTGTAAATTCTGGGAATCCAAATTGATAACTCTAATTTCACGTTTATTATATCCATAAGACAATGTATAACCATTATAAATTTTTTTGACGTCTCTAAGGATTGTATTGACATCATAAAGTTGGCTTTGGAAATTGTATATTTTTTCTCTACTAAAATTACTGCTTTAATTATTTTAAAAAACAGTATATGTATCACAAAAAATAATACGAAATAACTTTTTGAGTAGATATGCAGTATTTATCTACTATTATTACAATCAGTGATTCGCAGATTGAATATATTATCTCAAATCAAAGTAGCATTTTCAGTTACATGTTAGTTATTCTTATGTGTTTTCTTAACAATTTTGTGCATACCATTTTTTTTATTTATGTCTGCTCTCAATGTGGAACATACGACCTCCTAATAGATGTATCTTAACATTATTTTTTTATGAGAACTGTTTGTTGTTTAGTCGCTCAACCTCTTAAAGAGAGTAGTAGAAATATAAGGATAAGATTAGAACAGGACTAATGGTTAACATCGATCCCGCTACGCTTAGTTATTGAAGGGTCGGAAAAAGCAGGAGAGATTGTTTTAATACATCATAAAAATCCATGCCTTCGAAAAGAAATCGATCAAAAAATTGCTGTTTCTACTGGGACTCGAACTCGTGACATCGGGAGACTCGGTAGGCTTACAACGCTAATAGCTGCGCCATATGACTCAGTATAACTTGATATATTTCTAGTTATTATTTGAATGCTATACTCATGTATTAAAAAATTCTGGCTTTAAGACCGCAGAAATTTGTTGGTGTATTGATTTATCTTAAGATGGTAGAAAATCTGGATTATTTTTTGACTATCAATGAATGCTTAAATAATGGAATTGAAGTATTATTGGTCGTTATTGAAAGCTTTTGAAATCAGTAATGTAAGCACAGTTTTAGTTTTTATTCATAGAGTTCAGTTGATAAAATCCGTCTTGCTTGTACAAGAAAAGCTCTCTCAGCACCTTTTTATGCCACGTCACCCTTGTATTTTTTCCTCATGGGTCATCTCATCAGAGACCTAACGGTTTCTAGTGCAAGCTTTCCAGTTGCCATTTGGACCTTTTTCAGGATTTCAATTATTTCAAGTATTGAACCATTTATTTCCTCGGTGTCAATCCTCTTAGATAAATGCCCCTAAAAGATACTTTCTAAACTTTAAGCATGATTTAATTTAAGTTAAGTTGTCGCAAGTGTTTTATCGGAAAATTGTACAAAAATCGTATTGTTTTGCACAAACATTGGATATTATGTTGACCCATTTAGCGAAATGTAAAAAAGAGTTTTGAATATAAATAGAAAAATATAAGCAAACAAAAGAACGTCAATCTAAATTTCAAAAACTTACATATGTATATTTTATTTTTTCGTTAAATAAAACACATACATTAAAAATCAAAGTAAAATTTGATTGAACATAATTAACTGGTTGAAATACTTATAATGCAAAATATAATTACTGTAGTTAAATATTATCTGAAGATTTGTTACAATAATTGAAGCACGTGTTATAATAAAGTGGGAAATGACAAATAAATTTCAATTTATTACAATATTACTTCGAAATTTACAGACATAAATATAACAAATATATATAAAAATGAAAGGAACTGTTCTGAAATCATTCAATAAGAAATAAAATTTCTCGGTCAATATTTCTTGTAACTTTATGAAATTGAGGTATAATATTTAACAAATTTTTTGAAAACTTTTATACATCACTTAGTACTTATTCAAATTAAGATATGGTTATTTGAAGTCCATTCAAATATGTCTTGAAGATTCATTTGACGTTTTCATAAAATGAATGTAATTAATTGACGTATATTAAAGCTCTTATAATGAATAACAATGAAAAATTTAAGACGGAGTAATCCAAGAGATGAGAAGAATTTATACTGTTTTATGAATGTAAAATTTTAAGATAATATACTTTATTTGCTATTTTTTGATATTATTACTTTGAATAATAATAATTTAAAAAACGTATAACTTATCTATGATTGAAAGATTTCTCATTGAATTATATATAACAGTGATTACGCCAATCGTTTGGTCATAGGTGTCTTAAAGTAAAATAATACAATGCTTATACTTCTTCTGTTAAATACTTGTGAATATACAAAATTTTATGAACACATCCAACGATCCACTCACAACAATTTAAAATTAATTATGTTACTTAATACAATAGTTTCGTGTGAAAAACCTTTGAGCTATTTATTACTGGTAAAAAAATGTAACCGGTTCTCATTTAATTGGATTGACGATTAGAATTCAGTAAACAGAAAGAAAATGGTTGAATATTCAAACAAATTGGTGAAAAAACGAAATACTACGTTATTAAAACAATATTGTCATGCTTTTGAAATACGTTTACTGCAAAAGACTGAGAAAATTGCTGTTAAAATATACTGATTACAAAAATTATTTACGCTACATTTAATATATTATTATTATTTAAAGAGACATTGAGTTATATACGATAAAATATTTTAAATGTCTCAAAGTATCGTAAATGTGATGTCAACTAAGTAAATACACACAAAATTTTCCTTCGTAAAATAAAAAAAATATTTACATACAATACACAAAAATAATAACTAAACACGTAATTGTACTAAAAAGTCCAATAGAAAATTTTGTTACTTGGCCTCACTTCACTTATTCACAAAGGCTTATATAAATAATATTAAAAAAAAAAAACATTTATTTCATATACGATGCTGCAAATACGACAGTAGTATTTAACGTATTATAAGACATTGATTTATATGCGTATTTTTGGTAGATTTTATCAATAATTATTAATATGGGAAGGAAATATTACCATGAAATAATGTTCTAAATACCATATTTTTTTTATTCAATACCTCACGTAAATTCTCTTGATGTTGAAAAATTAAAGTCTTAAAACAAGTCACATTAATACTGTGTTTATTTTTGACTGTCGGATACACCCTGCCACAAATGATTCTTAGGGTAAACAGTTTCTTCGCAGTCAGACGGAGTGTTCACTTACAGAAGAGCTTCTCCCGGCGTTCTTTTGATAAACGATCCCTGAATCAATAACGTAGCTCGACAAAGAGGCTTAGAGCTGCTTCCGTGATAGGATTACAACGCTCAAACGCTAGTCACCCCGGCCATTATGATCGCGATCGTGTTCCAGATAAATAACATCGGCACCTAATGAGGCTACGATACGGCATTATATATTATTATATTTATGAATTTCTACGAAAAACCGGAAGCAGACAGCATTGTCTTACTCACGGAGCACAGCATAGTCAAATTATTATACGTGTGTAATTAGATCTTGCCGCCTGTGTGGTCGACTGGTTAACGTCGTTGGCAACCGCTAGAGAGGTCACGGGCTCAAATTAAAGGGCAGTTTTAAAAATTGATTTTCAATCGATTTATGAATTTCTGTTCAAAGGCATGGATGTATGTGATGTCTTGAAATCCCCCCTCCCATCCATTCTATCCTATGAACGGGCATATCGAGAGCGATTAGCTAACCACTAGTCCTGTCCCAGCCTTTTCCTTCTATTCCCTACTTTCTTTGGAAAAAGAGAGGTTGAGCAACTGAGTAACAAGCAGTTTTCGTAGAAACACTTCTGTTGAGATAAACTACATTAGGAGTCCATATGCTCCACATTGGGAGCGGACATGGACAAAAAAAAGACAACTATGGTATTGTGATAAAGGCGTTTTGGTTCAGTAGTTGAATGGTCTACGACTTTGGTTGTGGCTTTCACAATTTGGACAGATTCATTAATTAAGTTTTCATATATTAATTCTTTTACATACATCCGATGGTTAAATATTTTTTTTTGGGATATCAAATTTACGTAGCTTCAAGTATCAGGGCGCGTTAGCGTCAAAGTTCTTCACGGATCATTCATCGCTAATGTTTTGGAAAATTGTATTCTCTTACCATCGAAGCTGACGGAAAGGCGTGATCTCTAACGAGTGAAGCTAGTTCACATGGACTCCATATGCATTTATTTGCAAATCACATTCTATATGCTTCCCCTCATATATGTACATATATTTACATACACATACGCATACATACATATACACATATAATATATGTACAAGGAAGTCAACCAAAAAGAGTCTAAAATAGTTTATTAATTTTAGACGAAACAAAAAATCTATGGTGGGTCGTCAAGCAGAACTGCTCTGGGTCTAAAAAGATTCTCAGGCATTGTCTCGTCATAGTTTTCAAAATGTGAGATTGTTGATTTATAATGTTTTCCTACCTCGTTGTGAAACTTTGGAGATATTTCACGAAAAAATTCGCGGATGATATTTTAGGTATTTTTAAGTCTACACGAAGCAGTGAGTTACGCACGTACCGCAGGGCGTTACATATTTGTCTCAGTGATTTATTTTGAACAATCTGGAGAATCAACATGTTTTCAGTTAGAATAAAATACATTAGGAATCGATTCGTTTTAAAATTGGGAGAAAATGTAGATACAAAAAATATCATAAAATAATATTCATTGACATTACGTTAAATTTCTTTTAATAAACTTAAAACCACGTAATAACTCTTACTAAGATAGTTGAGAACAGATTTTTTATTCGGTGATTGTCATCAACAATGGTGATGTCAAGGTACGTTGCTGGAAAAATTATGTGCAAAGCAAAAAAAAAAAATCTTTTGTGATGAAGTGTAGTATTCCCCTCTTAGTCTACGTGAAAATTAGTAGGCTGCTTACATAATCTAACCACGTCGGGCTAATTCTGGATGAAATTATATCACGACAAAACTTTTCAGCAAAGAAAATGTAAATAGATTATCATAATTTCTCTTTTTTTTTCGCGTTTTTAAGCGAATCATATAGATATTATACATAAAAATTACTTTGCATACTATGTTACAAGTTTTTGATAAACTTATAACTCAGTGTCTGCCAAACTGTGTGCCACAGTTAGAAGTCTCAGGTGTGCCGTTAAGAAGAAACCAAATAACTGTGCATTTTAAATAATGCGTATTTATTTAAAATTTAGGAATTTTAAATAAGTTCAACTCCTAGATTGACCTTTAAAAAATGGTCCCTTTACTTTGATTTTCTGTATTCATATTAATAAGATACATTACCTTTTTAAAGACATTTTTTGTTGGTGTGCCGCGAAAAAAATCCCATTCACAAGTGTGTCGTAAAGCAATAAAGTTTGACAGACACTGCTATAACCGGATAACATTTTGTATGCGTGATATATGCAATTTTAACTTAATTTTAATCATCCAAAAGTTTTGTCACTAACGACCCGGGTTTCGCCTTTAAGCATATTCAGGTGTTCAAATGCACGTATGAACTTGAACTGACGTTTAATAAATATATGTATCGTTTTTATACAAGAAAAAATGTATCACTAAGATTAAAGGCATTGCTGTTGGAATGGATTAACCCATAGGACTGCTAAAAAATTGAATTGTAAGTAATTTCAAGAATTATATATTTTTTTTGCTGGGAAAAAGATATGATATTAGAGTTGGGAATTAGGCAGATTTACCTGCTCATTTAAAATTGGTATACTATTTTACTATGACTATTTATTTCTAAAATTTCCTGCAAAAACAATTTATGCCCATCTAGTATTTTAATCCCTCCATCTGCATTGAACACGTGGTTCTCTGAAATCAAGTGGTTGGAAAAATTCGACGTGTTTTTTTAAAATCTAAAGACGGCCATGTGCTTCGAAAGTCTTGTAATTTTAATTGTAATTGTTGACATCCATTAAAAGCCTTTTGCACATTTTGATTGATAGAAACTTGATTTTAAGGGAATGATAAATAGTACGTTCTAATTAATAATTTAATGTTAGTAAAAAAAATATTTTGGGTGTGTATTACACGCATATGGTCAATAATCAATGGAAAACACTACGCTAAAAATTGTTTTTTTACAAAACAACGCAAATAAAATTGCTTAACAAGGAATATTAAATTTAATTACTTATCGTAGATTTTTTCTAATTGAATCAATTCTTTATGATGCCATTAAGACTCATAAATATGCGCCAAAATTCATGAACGCTTAAAATACAAAACGCAATCGGAAAAACATCACGCAGTTCGCATTTTAAATTTAAATTTAATCGCTTAACGATGGGGCCTAGCAAAAGCTGAACGGTGCCCCCATTCCTGCCCCTCCGGCGCTGGTTAATAATTTACGCCGGTCCCCAACCCTTAAATCCGGGCTCTCCCATACTGAATGTAGAACATTTGCATAAATAAGTTCGCCGCATCCGGTTTGGTCCATTTGCATAGTGTGCGATCATCGCCGTAGTTACCCTACGACCCTTCGGATGTAAACCTACCACCCCTACGTTTCGAATTTATATTATATATAATTTTTTTTAAGTGTGTATATTTTTTAAGTGGCCTATTATTTTTCGAGATTTTCATTTGGTTGCTTTGTTTCAAAAATAAAAAAAGTACAATAATAATTAATTGAATTCAACATTTGAATGTTTAATTAAAAAATTGACAGTGAGTCATTTTGCATATCAGTATAATCTAAATAACAATATTTACTTTTAAATATAATGAATACATTATTTTTGTCTAAAAGTCACGTGATAGCATAGTTGATGATTTTCCATGCGCTAAACCACGATCAGCCATGAGCGTTATTCAATTTGTTAAACTGCATAAGCACGTTGCTACAAGAATCCTCTTAAAATGAGAAGGTCGGAAAATAATTATTTTGACTTTAAGTTAAAAAAAAGGTCATACAAACGTTAAAGTCAATAAGTTTCAATTCATTTAAGATCGACAGATATCGAAGTTCTAAATCGCATAACTGTTGGATTTATTTACAATAAATTTTTAAAAATAAAAATGAAGCTTTGTGAGAAATGTTAATGCTTTTAGCAAGATAAGAAAAAAATCTTCGCAAATTATGATAAAAAAATTGTTTGGTAGCGAAATCTTGTTTTTATATATGTGAAAATAAAATTATTATAAAACAAAGCTGACCTTAATTGTTGTGATCAAATTAAAAATCCTAGACGGTTTGACTTTTGATATTAGAGGGCGTTCTATAGTATATAGATACAATGAAAGCCAAACAATATAATGGAATAAGTCTATTGTCTGTGTTTTAATAGTATATGCCGAGTGATATTAAATAATCTAAGTTGATACATCATTTGTCTGTATTGATACAACAAATGATTTATACAGACAGAAAGTGGTTGCCTATTTACAGTTTTACCAAATTGTTTTGTTAAATTATAAACGTAATTTAGATCAATAAAAACACAATAATCCTTTGTACTTCATTCCACTTTATTTAATATGTCAGGACCGGTTTCGCTCATTGCGTGCATTGTCAACTGCTCGCAATGAGCAAAACCGGTCCTGACATATTAAATAAAGTGGAATGAAGTACAAAGGATTATTGTGTTTTTATTAATATAATGCCTTTCCACCAAGTATTGACAGTGAACACCCTAAAAGTAATTTAGATCTACAAATAGTTTAATTTTATAGAAATATTCAGTTTTCACTTTTATATTTTTAATATTACGGAATAAAAATAGATAAACATTATTTACACAAATTTATAATTAAAATCAAAATTTCAGCTAGTTAAGCTAAATAATAGCTTAACAACATTTTCACATTTAACCTAATAGGTAGTTTCAGTATACACAAAATGTTATGCGAGAAATATGAAATCAAAATATTATTCAGTATTCATAATATATTTATTTATAGTATTGGCATACTATTGCGTAGATTTATTGCCATCATAAAATATACGCCAAATAAAGATCAGACGACGTCAAAATAAAATGAACGACCAGACAACAATAGCGGAAAATATCCGTGGTTTATCGTATATACTACGGTATGATATTTTTTTATCTGACTTTTCAACATTTCAAAAAATAGTTATATCTCATAATACGTCATTCTGCCCTACTTCAATTGTTTTATATGTATGTATAAGCGGCCAGAACGACAATTCTGACATAAAAATATATTATTTTATACGCGCTACGATGAAAACATTCTCTTGTTTTTTTAATACAAAACATAATTAGGACTATCTGTTGGGCCATAGATTAACCACATTGTAATAAAAAGCCATATTTAAATAAATCGGAAGTAGAAACAAGTGATTTTAAGTAATTTTTCATGTACCATTTCTGTATCAGTGATAAGTAGATATTATTGTAGTATAAATGAATGCAGGGGTCAATAAATTAAAGATAATCAAACTTTACCCTACAAGTCATAATTTCTTTAATATTTTCTCTAATAACACCACGAGTAGCCTAAAATGGTAACAATTAATTAATAAACGTGGAGAAGGGAATATTGAAATAATAAATAAAGTCATCAATTTATAAAATAAAAATCAAATAATATACAAATCTAAGGAACAGCGGAAAAAAATTCAAAACTTTTAAATAGTTTTTCAACATTAGTATTATATTAATAATATCAATAATCTAAAACGGATCAAAAGCTGATAAAGTATTAAGTATAAACTGTTTTCAGTTTTTAAACATATTTTATAGATTTAATAATCCAAGAATAAATACAAAAAAACACCATGAATTACTGAAAAACAATGTTAGTTGACATCATAAGAAAACATTTCCCCATAAATTTTTTATTATTGCAATCCGTAAAGCTTGTTTTGGAAATCAAAACCATTTTTATTCCATAAACAATATCAATACTGTTTCGTGACAGCTAACATAACTCTTGGTTAATTTTGAGTAATCTTTCATTTAAAAAAATCCCTACCTATAGAAGAATATTATCAAAAAAATATATTCCACCCCACCTCTTTTTCCATAAAAAATGCAGTCCAGCGTAATAATGATAGTAATAATGCGAGTACAGTGAACGATGGAAGTCCATTCACATCCCCCTGGATTTGAAAGTGCCAGAGGGCAGATAAGGGTAAAAGGTTGTGTCGGGTAGGCGGATAGGCTGACGTCCTTTGCATTTTCTTCCTAGGCATTATCCTGGCCTAGAATACAGATATTTACACCATATAATAAAATATGATAGATATTTTCTGTACATATTTTTATCTCGAAATGCCGACTCACTTGCTCAAACTTCACGCAAAAGAAAGAAAAATATTCGAGTTTGTATTACATATTTTCTCATAACTTTATCAAGACCGTCAATAAAAAAAGAATGTAAGTTTTGTTTATATAAAATGTTTTAATTAATCTGTGATTATTAATTAAATGGAATCGTCTTATATTTATCTTTTTTCGTCTCCACTTACGATGCAGCATAAATTGAATTTGAATAGTGTACCTATGTAAAAATATTTTAAAAGAATTTGTTAACAGTCAGCCCCTGAACCTTTTCGTTCGTATAGAATGAGAAAACAAGGATGTACAAGGGCTGGTGGTAAGCTTTACTGTCCCGTTTAAATACTTCGAAAGTTCTGCGGACTAAAAAGTATTTTTTTCAACTATCACCTACAACGTATTTTATATTTTTTTTGTAAAAAAAGTTGAGCTTAAACTAAGAACCTTAAATGTCATTTTTACTGTTATATTTTTCTTAATTTTCCTAATATAAGAATTAATTTTCAAAGTGATAAATACTGATATTATCAGTCTTTGCTTAAAACTAAAAGGTAGCATGCTAATGCATTGAATATTTAAAAAAAACTGACTCTGATCTGACATTTTGTTGAAAATTATATTAACATAAATTATTGCTTCATCAAAAAAAAATATTTTCGATGTATTAATCATTTATGCCATTAATCACGACGATTAGCAGATATGATAAGGTTTTTAGATATTTTTTATGCTGATTTTTATAACAAGAGAAAAATATATGCAACTTTTCAAAAAAATATGAACCTGCTGAAACTGTGAAAATATGAAAAAAATCGTACACAATTTATTATTAATCAAAAAACTTGCGAAATTTCGTTAGCAGTAAGCAAGTATTGAAAAAGCATTTTCAACGAGCATCTGTTTTTTCACGAGAGCAGCAGAAAAAACAAACAAAAAGGAAACAAAGATAACGAAAACATATATGTAGATTGAATTTGCTCGAAACAACGCTTGTGATATCAAAATGAAAAAGTGCGAAAGGGAACACTGAATTTTTTTTCGTATAATATTTCACAATACGTGTCAATTTTTTGATGTCAATGCTCCCAGGTGAAGGTGCTTTTGCTTTCAAAAAGTTATAGACTAACTATTTACTTAAATATTTTTTTACGTATAATTGAATTTGTGAAACATGAGCTCAAAAAATTATATTCTTGCGATATACATACATATATTGGCTTAAACTTTGTTTTAAATTATTATGAAAAAAAACGATTGAAATATGGAGTTTATATTTATGGATTTTTCTTGAAGCTTTTTGACATGATGTTTAACTAATTGAAGGGAAGTGACTATACTTGTAGATATATTCTATATTATTTTTTTTTTGTTTGTGTTTCGACAAAAGGTTGCAAAATGGTAATGTATCAAGGCTGACAATCAAGGCTTATAATAATTAAAGTTAAACGTAAGTTTGATAATAAATAAAATATGTTAAAAAATAATTTTATTTTTAATTGTGTTTAATGTAAAAAAATTCACTCATTAGTTTATAAATGTGTAATTTATACTTTTTTAAATACCGCGTTTTTCGACAATTTGAAGCACAACACTTTTGAAAACGAATATGTGAAAGGTATTAGACGTTTTGGAGCATTTAATTTGATTAAAAAAGTTTTTTTTTCGCGTATAATATGTGAAAAAAACATTTTAAATATTTTATAATCACCATTAAAATAAGATTCCATTTTTAGATTTATGTCTTTAACACTTTTAAAACTATTATCAGCTTAACATGGTTCAACGGTAACTGAAACATAGAATATGATAATTTTTCAATTTATTTTATATTTATCTGGCTATATTACATTCTATTCGTATTCATATAAAAACTCTTATTTACTTTTATTGTTTTAAATATAGCATTTATGTAAAATTTTTAAAATTCCAGGTTAAGTTAAGTGTGTTTTTATACAAAGGATAGTAATAATACTAAACTTTTGTAAAAAATAAAACAGTTATCGTGAGGTCTTATTAACTCATTACCGTGAAAATTTTTCCTCATTTCTCGAGAGAAAATATGACATTTTTGTGAAAGGCGAAATGTGACTTTTTGTTTTAGCTTTCACAGTGTCATACTCTTTTGAAAGCTCACCGCATTTCATTGTAAATAATACGGTGTAAATTTAAGCATGATTAAATAATTTATCTGAGAGACAGTTGGAATAATATATTACGCTTTAGTTTATAAATAGACGTGAAGAAAGTTTTATGTCAATCTTAAATATATTGAAAAACCTATTTAAATCATTTAACAAAATGAGTCATCAGTTTTGTTATGTAATGAAACCTTTTTTTAAGACCTACATATTTTTCCGTAGTAGGATATATGGGAAAATTATGAAGAATATAAATAGAAGGATTCCATTTAAGACAATATGAGTTTTTATTTACGGTATTAATTCGTAGAAGAACGATACCAAAACACCTGAAAGACGTAAAAAAATAATTTTGAATGCGCAGGTAAATCTGCCGAATTCCCCACTCTTGTATTCTATATGTGAGTAAATATAATCATAAAATTACTCCGACAAAAAAAATAAATGTATTTCTTAAAATTATCACAAAATAATGTAGGCATTTCCATGGGCTAATCCTTTACGCCAGCAATGGCTTTAAGCTTAGTGATCTCATTTAAACACGATACGTTCATTTACTAAACGTCAGTTCAAGTTCATCCGTGCACTTTAACGCCTGAATATGCCGAAAGGTGGAACCAGGGTCGTTAGTGATAAAACTTGTGTGAATGTACATAATTTGAATGATTCAAATTTAATTACAATGAATGTAAATCGTAAGTTTTGAAAGGATGACGAACATTTATTGTTATAGACAAAAATAATACATTATGTTGTTATGAAATGGATATTCACATTTTATTGTTTAGGAAAATTATTTTTTTTGTTTGCTTTTAGAAAATCTTCAATATCTTCGTCTCGGAGACAACCGCTTGCACCTGATTCCATCGGAAGCCTTGCGACCACTCCACCGGCTTCGACACCTCGACCTTCGGTCCAACAACATAACGGTTATATCTGAAGATGCTTTCACCGCATACGGAGACTCGATCACTTTCCTGAACCTGCAAAAAAATAGGTAACATTCCTCAAAATATTATATAACAACGGATTGCTATTGTTTGCCTCGGGATAAGTTTTCTTGCGAAAGGCTGTTCACGTAGCATCAATATATTTAATAAAACCCTCGGAGCAGCTAAAATTTGCGGACATGGTTTTGATGTTAATCGGGGTATAAAATAAGTAAAACCCACATTTACTTTGAAATTTTAAAAGACTGCGATTAACGGTAAATTATTTTAATTTTATAATTAAGCCCACGAGTTTTTTAAGAAAAATAATACATTAAACTTGATGAAATCATCATCATTAAAACTATTGAGATGTATATATTGCAATATTTAGTATTTACACTATATTTTATACGACGAAAAAATAAAACCATGATGAAATCAGTTTTTTCTGTATAGAATAACAAAAAAAAATTAAACATTATATGTTGTCATACCACAATTTGATTATACATAAGTTATATGCAACTTGTCTGTAGGGTATAACGTCCACATTACTTTAAATGTTAATATTTTTTTTATCCATGTCCGCTCCCAATATGTAGGATATGGCCTCCAAATAGAGGTATATCAAAAAAACTTTTACTACGAGAACTGTTTGTTTGTCAATCGCTTAACCTTTCTTTTCCGAAGAAAGTAGTAGGTATAGAAGGATAAGGCTTGGACAAGACTAGTGATTAACTAACCGCTCTCGCTACGCCCAGTTATTGAAGGATCAGAATGGTATTTTTAGACATCACAAACGATCGAAAAAATGCTGTTCGTACTAGAACTCGGAACACGGAAGCCATTCAAGCTAACCGCTGCGCAAGAGGACCCGACAATTTTTCATATAAAGTCAATAAAATAATTTATTTAAATAAATGCAAATTTTTCCTAACGCAATTTCCGAACTGTAAATTAGCATTTATAGCGGATTTGCATTGTGTACAAAATTGCACGTCCGAAAATAATTTCTTCATTGGAATCACGAACAAACCCTCCAGAGACGAGAGCTTTTTTCCGATAAAAAAAATATTTTCTAAGCCATATTGAAGTCACGGATAACTTTTATTCCTATCCAAAATTAAAAAAAAAAAAAACGGAAAGTCGTTGTATAGAAACCCCGCATGACTATATGGTCATGCTCATCCTTTTATTACCGTGTAATATTGAGTACGGACAGTAGTAAGGACAAAAGTGACCGTATGGGCTTGCAAACATTCGGGGTTGAAATATAGCTAAACGTGATTTTTTTTAAAATATTTACAATTTGACCTCTTTAGATCAACATAATTTCAAAACAAATATATTAGCAAACTTACTGTAAATAATTTTATGTTTTTATAAAAAAATATCTAACAGTTTCAAAAAGTAAATTAAAAAAAACGGAAATTCAAAAAATCACATGTGCTTTTAGAGACCGTTCCTGTTCCCACGGCTGATGACTAACTGTAGTCCGTACCCTTCTTAACCAAATATGAGTGAAAGCAACGGTATTCAGGTAGAAAAAGTATGAATAGTGGGATCAATAGACAACGGTGTTTTGTGTGACCATATGGTGACGCTCGTCCTTGGAGGGTTAATTACTAATGTAGGCCTGCTTAAAACGGATATTTTTTTATCACTGAGGAATTTATTACAAATTCCAAACGATGATAATATATTTACTTATTTTATTATTGGACTACTATCAGACGATATTAATTAAATATTTTATGTAAAATGTAGATTGATAACGTTTATACACAATTAAATAAAAAAGAAGTATTGAAACGTCAAAATATGTATACCTTGTTTTTTGAAATGAGTCGATTTTTAAAATGGTTGCTTGTGACAAAATGATTGCTTATTTGCAAAATGACGTGAAGATTGAAATGAAATGAAGAAAATATTGAAATGATTGACAAAATGTTTGCTCATATATGTTTAGTTTCAACAATCAATAAAGAACATAAAAATACAATGTTTCAAATATATGTATTATCAAATTCACTAACGTAAAATATAATATATATAACCTATTTGAAAGTAGCTAGAGATACGCAAAGCATCGTAAATAATCAAGACTTGTTATATGCCGATTGAATTCATTTTATTGATTCTCTGAAAATGCTATAAAACTATCAATACTGTGCTATTATGAGATACTGTAACATTCAATTCGTGTTGCAAAACAATTTAATAAGTCGTAATACACTACTGTAGTGGATGTTTCAAGATATCAGCTCCGGAAAACATTTCCAATTTCCTTTTATAACCTATAAAAGATCGCCCGCGTGCAGTATACATAGTCTTCGTAACGCATTCTTGCAAAGGAGAAACGTCTCGTGTCTAGTTAGTAAAACTCCACGGAATTGACTCATCAGATAGTACGGTGAGTTACGACCGTGTTACTTTGAAAACGGTTGTTCTTGATAACCATTGTGTTAGAACTTAAAACAGGAACACGAAGAAATTATATCACCACATTTATGGACACACATAAGTTTACAAAATAGAAAACTTATTTTATAATATCGTAGAGAGAGATTAAAAGTCTTATTTAAAAGGGTCGCAGCTCACAGGATAAACCGTTGATGTTAGTATGAATAATCAGATTCAATTTTTACAGTTAATAAAATGTAGTTGAATCATTGATAAGTTAGGTAAAAGCATATATTTCTTCTCTCGCTTAATTAGTTATGTTTGAAAGTTTACTTTCTGTTATCCAAGTGACCTATAAGCAAGAACCTGCAGAATGTAATATCAAATTTTCTTTAAGCATGTAGAAAACATTCATTAAACAGTATTATTGTCATAAATAAATTTATACACCGCATCTTTATAAATTAAGAGATATCTATAGATTTTTAAAATGAAATGAAACACACAAAAATTGTCGTATTGGCCATGGTATTGACTTGATTGAACATATATTTTTATGCAATGAATGTTTAAATATGATTTCGGACATATGGGTGAATGCAGCTCGCTTAAAAAAGCGCAATTTGAAAGATTAATGTTTGACAAATTTTTGAGGCAGTTGGGGCCGTACGTCTGCAATAACAAGCGTTAGCTTCCTAGCAGTCTATCGTTGATGGCTTATTGGCGTAGTTAATTCTCATATTCTCACAAAAAATAATCTTAATGTGTTAAATTAAACGATTAAGGAGGCCAATTCACAAGTTCATTTGCGAATTTTATACCAATTAATTGATTGTGGCGCGCGCATTGTGGCATGTTGCGGCTTTTTGTTGAAACCACAGCATTCCACATAAGATCGTCATTTGGTTAGGCAGCAAAAATATTAGTCATCAAGGATCTATAGCGATTTCTATTTATCTTAACGATCTAGATGGCATCGTTTTGGAAGAAATATAGACCAATGAAACCGCTTGCCCATAAAGCACACCAAACGCTTATTTGTTGTGTATGTCACGGCGTCTCAATAATAACTGGTGGTTTCTTTGATTCCAAATGCGGCAGTTTTGCTTATTGACGTAGTAAACCAAAAATGAGCCTTTTTGAAAAAAAAACACCTAGGTTTTCAAAATGTTTTTGCACAATTGGCAAACGTATTTTTGGCGTAAGATTATTCATGGTGAAATGGTAAACCAAACTAATATTTATTTATTAATGATATTATTTTTGTATAAAAATGCAGTCCCACAATGATTTTTTTTAAAGAATATTAAATGTCTCCCGTTTTCTAAGACCGTTACTATAACCGTGCTTAAAAATAGTTCATATGATACAATTAAACCTGTCGTTCGCAATTTACTGAATTTTTATATTTATTAAATTATATACTTTATCGGACGTTTCTTTTTAACACCGCAGAAATGGAGCAAATACAATATTTTTAAATCAACCAAGCCTTTTATTCGGGTTAATATTGTGTGTTGTTTAAACAAAAGATTATGGATAATAAAACGCGTTCATTCTCGTGTGACCCTTTCCTAATATAAACATTCCTTTATCTCGATTTTCTGCTACCCTGGCTAAGCTCTGGGGGGTGCTTCGGCGCTATAAGAGGCCAGATGAGACAAGACCGCGTCACTGAGTAGGGATGACGAATAACGCGCTACCCACCTCTAAAAACAGTGGTGAACAAATTAGGATTCACGAGTCTCAGCGGTTCACATATTTCTTATATAAAAAAAACTTTGTAATCATGATGAAACGAGCACGCATAAACTTAGAAACATTTTTCTTGGTTGTAATCTTTGTGAGAAATAGTAGTATGTAAACTAGACGGGAAATTATCTTATGAGGTGGCGTGCAAGCAAAATTATTGTAAGTCATATTCACGAACAATAAATGTTTATTACAGTTTTTTATCCGTTTGTAAATCTAGTTTATGTGCAAATTTCAAGACTGACAAGAAATGACAGAGAAAATAATTGATACAGACAAAATTTAGTAATCACTTACTATTTTTAGGGAAAGGGGATGTTTAATTGTATGTATTTTTTTAATTGAAAAAAATAAGTAATTTAAAATCAATATTCTTTCTTGCTGGAAAACATACGATTTTAAGGATGAGAAATAATGACAAATTAAAAGCTTTTGGATCACTGTCTTTGGGGATACTTTTATGCTCGAAACTTTCAACATTTCGGAAAAACTTCCAGGTTTTTTTTCCGAAAGCACGTCTTTATTTTAAAATGCTTCGATGAAAAATAACACACTAACAAAAGAGTCGCTGTGCCACATAACGAGTTTTTTTTTGTTAATAAATTTCAATTACGCTGCCTTTTTTATTTCGCGAGCTAAGCGGATTTTCATTAAATTCTTCAAACGCGGTTGGAAATAAATTCGAATTGATTTACTTAAGAATGCTATATGTAATCTAAATTTCAAAATAATTTTCGTAAACAAAAAATAGCTCGTATACAAAAAAGTGAGATTTTTCAGTTATATATAATCTAAAAAGATACATGAAATACAAAAATACGTACAGCAAAAATTCATATAAATGTGAATATTTAAAGGGTTTCGTAATAAAAAAAAAACTTTATTTATTGGTTTCCATAAAACAAATAGTATTTTTAATATGAATCAAAGTTGGAACGACATATTTTATCATTGATTGAAGAGATTGAATTGCTTTTGTGTGAATTAGGTATAAAAATACAATCTTTTATTTGAATTTAAGCACTTGAACGTTGTTTTCTGTGTACGGAGCTAATTGTTTTTTTGTAAATTCAGATTTTTGTCTGTCTGATTATGTATTTTTCCAAATTTATATCATAAATTTAATAGACAGATGATTCTTTCTATTCATACAGTCTATCATAAAACTTCAGGTGATTTTTTTTAGTAAACATCATTTATATAGAATATTATAACAGAATGCCTCAAAGAAAATTACTGAAATTCAAAACCATCTACATACAAGTGTAAAAAATTAAAATGGTTGGTAAAATTGTTATTTGTATGCTTATAAAAAAATAGAATCTAAAGAGAAAATATTATTTTATTTATATTGAAAATATAATAGAAAAATCTATCTGATTTATTATTCAATTGATTGTTCGATTAATCCAAATATTTAATCAATAAAATTAGGTAGATTTTTTTAAATATACACGGATATATTTAGAATTCAACTCAATTTTCATATTATATTTTTTATGCTGACAAAATGACTGTTGCTTTTGTTCCAACAGGTATACATATTATGCAACACGTAAAGCTACGCTCTGTATCTGTTTCTGTCTGTTGTTTTGAAAAGAAGACATTTCTCTGCGACTTAAATTACAGTCCATACGAAGTTTCATGATATAAATGACCCAAGTAAACATAAGAAGGTTAAGGAGTGTGACTGGGGACGCTAGAGAACTTTGTGAATTAAGCTATATCAGAAAAGTTTTTAAAACCTGCAGCGCAACGGCGATAGCGCTGATTTGCGAGCGAACGCTGGAAAATTGTTCTCACAATGGCTTTTTAATTTGTCGTCAAGCATACAAAATGGAAAAAAGCTTACGCAATTCGGAAAATTCTTATAAATAAGTGGACAAAAATCTTTTAGTATTGTGTCACGAAACTAAAAATATTAATACATATACCTACTCACTTTTAAAAAAAGCCCAAGTGCGTATACTGTATAGTACATTTTTGTTAGACACATCAAGTTGTGCCGATCATTAATAGCATTAGATAACTTTAAATATTATTTGAGTACTGTCTAATTTTCAGATTTTGTTGCGTAATCTTTAACTGAACGCTATTTTCAACCACGTAACGTTGTTAAGCCACCTTTATTTTACACGTTATTAATTATGCAAGCTGTAAGCCCATTACTATTGATGAGAGAATTTAAGTTAGAAATTTACCAACATGAACAATCAAATGCATACTTACTTATCAAATAAATCAGAATGAATTAACTTGATAAATTCTCCAAATGGAACTTATTTTGAGATTATATATGATTACTTTTGAATTGATTACATATACATACTTAACGTTATTTTGTCATATGTGTCAAAAATATGCTTCCGCCAACAACTATACCCTGTTGAAAGCACCGGTTCTTGTTAGGTCACCAAAGTTTCGGATTTAATATCTAATTCTTTTTTTGACGTTTTCTTTCAGTCTTAATGTTAATAATTATGACTATTAACTAAAGCTTGTATTTGTATGCACTTTTATGCAGATCATAAACACATACAAAATCTTTTCTATTAAAAAAAATACACTGCACGAAATATATAATTCAGCATAAAACAAATATATTGAACTTAGGTCTCTTTGAATAGTTTCCAAAAAAGGTTTATACTTCGCACCTTGACATGATATCTACATGTTAAGCTGTCATATATGCAATGCTTAATGAACAAATGAAAACAAAATCAAATTATCGATCATTCAGTTATCGTGGAACTCGTTGCCGCTTACGTATTTTGATTTTGTAATTTTTTTCAAATATTTATGGAATCTATTATAGTTACATTCTACAAAGCTACAAACATTATCTGTTATTTATATATAGGTAAATTTTATTCTGATATTGTCCATATTTATTGTTTTATTTAGTTAGTGGCAAATTTTTAAAAATAAAATCTTTTGTGGAATTAACAATTATTACAGACCCGCTCTCTCCGTGTTAAAAAAAGTTACAATCAAGATAAGAAAAAAAAAATATATTATAATTATAATATCTGTCTTTGTTATGATTTCAGTATCAAAGTGCTACCAGCGTTTGGCTTTGAAAATTTGAACTCTTTGGAAACTCTCAACCTGCAAAACAACAAGTTGACTCATATACCAGAAGAAATTATGGAACCCATTGTAGACACACTGAGGGTGGTTGATATTATGGGTATGTATAGAATAAATAATTTACTAAGTAAACAGCTCGTCAAAGTACTGGTGACCTCCTAATCTCTATCACCATGGGATAGAACTGTTAAGCTGGGCCCATGGCTTAAAATAATTTTCAAGCATGTCTAAAAAGAAAATAACTCAGATTGAATATACAATAAACTAAAGGTTCTTAAAAATTGCAATTAATTACGGAAACTATGAGATTACATTATCAGATGTTTCTTGATAAATATATTTTTATTATTTCAATATCCTACTTGAAGGATTGCATACTTTTATGGCATCTACTCAAAACTCTAATAAATTTACTTTACGCAGTATCAGTTTTCAATTAACACATGCCTTCCAAATATTTATTAATTGCGAACCCTTGTGATAGTCTTACAAATACTGTTACACGAATATACGTGAGAGCGTTTCATCACACCGTTATGCGTATGTTTAATACCTTTTTCATGGCATACTTCAGCACTTCATAAACGCGAAACTTGTCGTCTAACAACACGATATTATGTTACATGGACCTTTTAGATATATTGCCAATATCAAATTTACTACCCCCTCCTAGTGTTCTGTGTTAGACATAAAAAAGTTTAGCGCTAAAAGCACTTAGCGCGATTTTATTGGTGTAATTTAACTTCATAATAACGAAGCGTACTTATATGTTTTCGTGTAAAACTTTTCAAAAGGATTTATTCAACTCGTTTTTGCTATCGAGCCTAAGCTTGTAGACATGCTGTCTATTTTACCAAGACTTACTTATGTACTTACCGAAAGTATTAACACATTATAAATTTGTTTCGAGTTTAAAATTGATATGTTTACATAATTTCACAGTGAGAGTATGTGAAAATTTTCACACTATAATTTAATACAATTTAACTATGTATGTAGTTTTTCTATACATGTTTGATTGAATTCTTTGTAATTTTATAAATATGTGTCAAATTGTCGATTTAAAACAATTCCATATTTGATACTCAATAGTAGTCAACGTTTATTTGTCTTTATTTTATATCATACCGTTCTTTATTTAAAAAAAAACTTATTTGTAACATAGTTTTATTATTAATAAAAAAAAATACTGATACTAGCTTAAGTCGTAATACTGCTTCTAAAACAATTGATATCAACTTTTAAAATGCATAAATTTTACGTTTTTTTGTTCAATGTCAATACATAGTCATGAAGAATATGCGAAAAACGGAAAGAAGATTATAAAAAAAATATTGTAGATGGATTCAAAAGTATGGTAGTCATTGTGTTAAGTTATTACTAGCACTTGAAAACGAATACAATGAGCTATTGACCTAATTCGTACTGATTTTTTAATAAGTTCTAAGATATACATTTTACTCTGAAAGTTTTTCAACGAAGTTGGTATTTACTAATAGACGTGTCTTTGTAGAGTTTTAAAACTATCTGCTTATTTTTCCAAGCCGTAGGGTTTCAGGCATTATAGGCAAATTAAATACGATTGATAAGCTATACTTGGCGATGCACAAGGAATCTTACAAATATCACGCTAGCATACTTTGCATACTTTCCATTTTTAAAGTGATTTTTTACTGAAATTACTGCAGCAAATTTCAATGAACAACAATTTCAATATAATTTCCGGTTATTCAAAAATGTTGCCCATGAGCATGTAGAATGTTGAACGTGTAATGTTGTATTTAAAATAATTCTTTAAAAAACAACGATTCCCCCCCCCCCCCGCGAACTCTGAAATTCCCCACCGGTTGGGAACCTCTGAATTAGTACCTTGAAAGTATATGTATGTAAACAACAATATTATCCCACTCGTTCTCTTGGGTTGAGGAGAGAATTTTATTGACAAGCGTAGGTAAAATTTGATGTGGTATACTTTCAGACAATCCTCTAGTATGCGACTGTGAGCTGCGCTGGTACGGAGACTGGCTGAGGGGCCTCCGTGACCGAGACGACGAGATGATGCAGAAAAAGAGAACCCTGTGCACGATGGCGAATGAGCACCGCGAATTCAACGTGCAGAACATGCCCATCGAACGGATGGCCTGCGTGGGCAAACGCATCGCTGGGCGAGCCACGTCGAGCGCCGCTCAACTCGTATCGCCGTTGGCGTCTTCGCTAGCCTCCCCGCTTGCCGCTCCGCTAGCCGCTCTCTGCCTGGCCGCTGTCCTGGCGTAAGCTGATATGAAATAAAAAATATGCAGTTTATCAAATATACGTAGAATACAAGATACGACAATTATGTGAAAATTAATAAAGGATTTTTTTTTCTCGTAAGTATGAAATGCGTTGTATGGTAAATTATAATGAATTAAAAAACGTGTTTATAAATTTTTCAAGCACAACTAATTATTGTTGCAATATTAAATGACAGAAACTGTGAATTTGTATGGCCTAATATCTCTAGATATTAATTATGAAAGAGTTGGTAGTGATTCTGTCATTATTTCATACTTGAAAAAATGTTATCAATTTACTCTATTTGAATGAAACTAAGATTTTATGTGGGATAACGTTTCATTTTATTTTAATTATTTGGAAATGAAGCATTCAAAGTAAGAGAAAAATTATCAATTTAATGTTTTTCTCTTTTCGTTCAAGTGTCAGGAACGAAAGAATAATGCATTGAATAGCATGATTTTTCTACAGATGTTAAAAAAATACATAATATAACAAGCAAACTATATGAAATAAAGATAAACGAATTGATGATTGTTTATAATGGTGAACAAGGATTATAGAAAAAAGATTTTTTTATTACAGAATTGCGAACTTTCCTAACTATTGCAAGTAGCATTTCATACTTTATACATACAATATTCAAAAAAGCATATTTAATGGCGTGTCTCAATCAATTTATCTACACATTTAAAAAAGAATAAATGAAAGCTCAACGATTATTTTTCGATAAAAGATACAACATTAATTTTGAATCGATTTATATTAATTATAACGACGCCAAATCGTGTGAAAAAATCATTCAAAATTAACATCAATAAATATTAGAAAATTCTTTGATGAATTTAGAAAACATATCATAAAAGAAAACAATCAAATATGTACACAAAAACAGGGTGTTTTGAAAAATAAAAGAAACATTTTATGAGGATAAAATAACTACAGGGGGAGTCGATACATATCATACACGTGTCTGATATTATGTAAAAAATATGATCTATAGCTTGTAATAATTATTATATAACCTATATACTAACATATTTTGTATTATCGATGTCATTTTTTGAAAAACCTACATCTATTTTAATTAGTATGTACTTGTTGAATTGTATACTGAGCCCTATTTTATAAAATGTGTATAAATCTATAACCATTTTAATATTCATATCGCAGCCATATCAACGTGGGATATTTGATAATATAAATAACCACATATTTAATATTCGTGTCTAGTATGATATCACATATATTATATCAAACGTGTAGTCACCCCGATATTAATATCAATATAAGATTGTAATTTCAAATATAATTCGTCAGAAACACTAACGCTTGATTGAATTACTGTAGTATATTGCACTTATCATTTTTTAAAGCACATCATATTTCTTATAATTGACAGATAAAATTTGTCTCAAATAATTTGCAAATAGTAAAACGATCAGTTATTATAATATGACAAAGATATTGTTAGTAAATAACACTAATGGATTCGAAATATGAGCAAATTTTATCACTTATAAAATAACCAGCAGGGTTTCTTTGCTGTTATTAATCACAAATCTAATTTAATGCATGCAATATCCGTATTGATTAAGTTTTTTTTGATTAATATTTAGTTGTAAGTATATGTCAGTGTAATAATTCTCATGTCGTACATAATTAATTAAATATTGATATATAAAACAGTACTCTTTCATATTTATTAAGTACATTGAAGTGAATCAATATTTTGATGGTGGTTTTGTATGACGATGTAAGAATTTTATTTGTCATGTCTTGGGAAGTTATGTATGTTATATAACACCTTCTAATCGTAGCATATCAAGTCGTTTTGCTATACTAAAAAATAATAAATACCATCATACCGCCTTTCCAAGCAATGACACATATTATTGTTCTATGTTAATCGTTAAATAATTAAGATTAATTAAAGAGTATACAAATATTATGAGGACGCATGTTAAACCTTTGAAAAAAAAAAGTTCATGTATATAACACGTCTGCTTATCAAATACAGCATTATTCGTTACAAAATTATATTATAATCAATGATGTTTTTTTACGTTATTATTTATTACATTGGCATTCAATAAAATTGAAAATTGTTATTACCTGCTCCGTAAATAAAATATTAAAATTAAGCTTTTTAGTTATTTTGCTATGTATATTCATGAATATATATTTCAAAGATTCAAACCTTTTAAAAGCAGTTAGTTGTTTTGCGTTGATGTTGTTATCGTAGGTAAGTGCTGCCCTCTAGCGGCAGGTGAGTGAACCAGTCTATACATATCCTAAGAGGCGAGCCCGCCGCCTATAAACATATCATACGCAATATTTTCGTCAAAATATTGTGATTATATCGTAGTTTTAAAATATTGTATCGTTATTATACATGCATTTAGGCAAACATATCACGATTACTGAATATTTAAAGAAAATTGATGTAATTTTAGAAGCCTTATTACTAATATTATTATATATTCGTAGGCTTAAGAAAATTAAACATTTGCCTTTATTATTCCATTTTTTTTTTTAAATTATATTTTTATATTTTTGTCTGCCGTATTTTGAAAAAATATTTAACTTCTCCTTAGATTATTAAATAAATGTTTATGTCATTTTACTTGCAATATCAGTTTTGAATTTACAAATGAAAAACATATGTAAGAGTTGTATGTTTCTAGTAAAATAATATTCATATAATTTCCTAATTAAAAATATCAGTAAAAATCGATATAATTATAATATTGTTCAACCTAAATGTAATAATGCACACATTTTTTATTAAAATTATTTTAAGGTCATTGGTGTTAAATATTCCGAATACAGAATAGCTATTTAAACCATGTTGAAAATATTCAAAAGTCACTTTGTCAAGCTTTTGCTTTACTTCGTGTTCTTACATTGCTTCTGTATTAATGCAATTGCAGTTAATTACTACCTAATTAAAATCCGCATTTTAACAAAGCATGCTAGTATATGTAATTACATCTATTGCAAATGTATAAGTGTTATTAATACTACATTCTAGTTGTTGTTATCACTTCATGTCTATTCTTTCTAAAAATATATCCCTATCTCTATGTAACATGTAAAATTGATGTAAGTTTACTCAAAGAATAAAAAAAAACACAAAAGCCTTAAATGTTCATGATTTATTCAAAATATTTCCCACAATCATTTGAAGGGGGAGTGAAACAATATACGGTGATATATCGCAACCCGAGTACAACAAGGTTATATGTGGAAAAAATTGACGAAACAAAAATAGTAATGAATACCAATAATCGTACATGGAAGAAATAGAACATAGAACCTTGTAGCACTCGGTCCGTGATATGTATATTAAAAAATATGTCAAGAGACTTATTTGTGAAAATTCAGATAATTGATACAATCAAGTTGAATAGAATTTCGAAAAAATCACGGATGATAAAGGCGTTCCTAGCTATACTATTCTACTAACGGCTTGCTGTATATAAAGAACAAAGAGCTAGTGGCGTGCTTTTAACAAAACCTTTCATTGTCTAACATTTAATTGATTAATCTCAATCAAAGCACGTTATTTGTTTTAAACATTAAAACAACTATTTTTTTCAGATTTTTCAGAAGACATTCATAGCCAATAAAATGTTTAAATAGTGACTATCAAACGGAGAATTGTTGAATGTCAAAAAGGAGTGACGATATTAGTTAATTATTTCATTTTATTGCTTGTACATATTTGAAAAAAATAAACGGTGCGTTGAGGACCGAGTTATCAAAAAAAAAAGAGAGAAAACATTTTTTTATATATCAATAAAAGTATAAGGCAAAGTTCTTCGGGATTACTTATCGCTGTTGTTTTGGCTATTTGCATTTATTTTCCACGGTTGCTAACGGAAGGGTGTGATTGTTTCAGAGGGTACGCCATCCACGGTGAAGCCAGTTCACTTGGACACCATATAATATGCAACATATTATATGAACTTTCTCATCAAATATATACTTACACTTGCGCATACATACATTCATACATAAATAATTATATTTAAAAAAGTCATCTCCATGATATTTATTTTAAGGTATTATTTTTAGAATAAACATCAAATCTATGGATGGTCGTCGAGCAGAATTGCTTTCGACCTAAAACGATTCTTAGGTATTGTCTCACCAACGTGTTCATTTGTTTAAGGTTACATACATGAAATAAACAGACAGAAAAAAACTTAATCTTTCTGGATAGAACAGTATATCGCTGCCAAATCATAATATATTTATTTGAGACTCAACTCTTCATTGACTGTGACCGATAATGGTAAATAACGCAAATGAAAATCATATTAAAACATTACTTATCTATCCGCTTACTTATATTATTCATATCAAGTGTAATAATATATTTTAGTTTGGTTTCCAATGATAACCTCACGATTTGGATCGATCCGACCCACATAGCTGCCATTGATATTGAAATTTCTCATTGTCAAATAGTTGCAAAGTTCGTACTGTGCTATCAGAAATAGTTGAAGCCAATTAAATTGTTTCTGTGTTCAGTAATGATAAAAAGATAACGGCGAGATTACAATATAATCCACATAGAAAAAAACGCTACGCTCTTTAATCAGAGTAACTGTCACAAATAGACTTTTATTCAAACTTTTCAAATGTTGTTTTTCAACTAAATATGTAGGTAAATCACAACAATTGATTTGGAACATATATATCTCATCCCTTTAACTTTTGTTTCTCAGCTTAAATTTTGTTTTGTAAAAGCTTAAGTCTGACCAAAGTATGACAAGTGTGCCAAAGAAGATTTTTTTTTCTGTAAAAATAATCATCAAATTAAAATTGTTTTCCTTTTTTTAAATTCTTTTTATATTTGATCAAATGATTCATTTGATGGTTGGCTTATTTTTTCTGTCTTACTGATAGTGTATAGTAAAACTTTTCTATTGGGCTCATAAGTACAACCACGTATTTACTTGATGCTTAGGTGGATTGCATATTTTTATTTTACGGATATAACACTATTGAAATGTGTATTAACTGAGGTTACTTCACGTTTAAAATATAAGACGTGTAGAATATTACAACGCATCTAACATTTTTTTTAAATACCACTCGGTTCACTTCACCTCTAAGGGGCCCAATTATTATTATGAAAGATATTTTGCTTACATCGTCGTTAAAGTTTTAAAAGAAGAAAGGTCAAAATAGTGTTTGTTTCGTAAGAAGAATTTTTTCATGCCCTTTTGTATTTGATTTATCTCGCTAAACGAGGTAATTATTATACACTGTCATATGTAATATTTACAATACGAGCTTTGCAGATTATTTATATAGATAAAGCAAGACAATGTATCGTGATTAGGCAAGCTTGATCCTCGCCATATGGGCAATCCTCATTTCTGGATAAATTTGCAATGTGAAAATTATTATCATCAATTCACCAGGAAAACATACATTCTTATCAGTGACGTCTGACTGCAAGCAGTTTTTCGCGCGAGTTATAAATGTTATTGAAAACAATTATTTGACCGTTTAATACATGTCTTGTCGTTACAACGTCGTGCAGAAAGTGGCAATGAAAATGTGTTCAATGGTTGAATATACGGAATGCGTATAATTCAAAAGAGCTTAACGTTAAACCAGCCAGACAAAAAATCAAGGTGAGAAGTTTATGCACAAGTTTATTAAATTTAAATTTTGTAAAATTTTATTATATTTTTGCAAAATAAATTATAACTGAAATCGCCTATAAATCCTAACAAAAAGTTACAAGCCGTTTTAATGTGTGTAAAAATGTATAGGTTTATTCTAATCCAAATCTAGAGTAATTTGATTGTTGGTTATTTTTAAATATAGTGATAATATGAATCAATTTCTCTAATTTATTCGCTGCTTAAAATTTCATCTTATATTGTTTGACCGGCCTTTAATACCTTACGAATAATTAATTCACAAAGATAAGTTAAAGATATTGTGAAATATGACAAAGTACATTAAAATTTGGTCATATACTTTTTAGTCACCAAAAAATAGTTCTTTTAATTAATAAATTCGAAAAAATATGATTATTTTAACTGTGTTACGGGCTAAGTGTACTTAAAAGTAGTAGTAAATTTTTCATATTTTATAAAAGAAGTCATATCATATCTATCTATTTTTCAATTTGAATAATGTCAATGCACCAAATAATCAAAATTTAAATAAAATACGAGATAAACTCCGTAAAAATATTGATTGTAAGCCACTCGAGGGGAATAATTGACATCACAAACGTCTTATAGTTTTAATTTAAATAGAAAAAATCGAGCTCAACTACACGTGATTGGTAGAGCAAGCTCTTGCCAACTAGACCACAGGGCGATACATTTATTAAATTGTTAATATGAAGCCTAAAAAAATTGTCTACAGAAATGATAAAAAACTAATATTATTATTGTATATCTATTTTACAACTTTATTAAAAAAAAATTGTTCCGAGAGAAACACCAAATTAAATATTTGACTCTCGATAATTTGTAGTTATCGTAATTATGATATTAAATTATTGATGGATTTATGCCGATTGGAATTCGTAGACAGAGAAAATTGCCTGCCTCTGAATCAGTATTCGTAAAAATTGCTCATAGAAAATATTACTGTATTTGGTAAACGGGTACAATAAATGCACCACTGAATTGTTTCAGAGAAAGAATATAATTGATATCAAATAATCCGATTCTGTTCCGAAACCTCATTTTTTTTCAATTTTGCGATTTCTGCTGGTACTATAATAGTGGTCCAAAAATATATTCGAGTATTTCATTAAAAAACTCTATACTCGGGTAAACATGGAAATTTTCAATAAAATTAGTAAACAGATTAATAAATATTGTTTTAAAGTTACCTTTTCTGTTTTCAAAATTATTTATTAATAAATCTTTGATGAGATGTTACGTCATTTTGAGAAGATTTTAAAAACATTTTTTGATTGGTTTTTAATTTTGAATGTGTATTTTCTTTAATGATCCCATAAAATTGGTAGTGTACCATTAAAAGTATTAAGCCTTTTAGCTGCTGTAAAAAAAGTACGTAATTACCTAGCACGCCAGCTTTATTTTGAAATTATTAAATTAATTAGTTATTGACGAGTTAACTCGCAACTGGCGTGGCGTGTTGAGCATGAAAAATTTTGCGAGATATCTCGTCTGTGGCAGCCATCGAGTTTAAAAAACACAATATTCCCTTGTACTTATTTCCATTTTTATTAATCAAGATCAGGACCGGTTTCGCTCGTGGCAAGCATTGTCAACTGATAAGAAAAATCATTTAATAGTTCTATTTATACAAAAACAAAATTAAAATGTTTGTACTTTAAAAATATAAAATATTACACTATTAAATTCTTAAATTAGCCATGAGCTAAGCCAGTCCTGATCTTGAAAAATAAAAGTGGAAATAAGTGCAAAGGAGTATTTTGTTTTTCTTAATATAATGCTTTTCCACCAAGTATTGACAGTGAACACACAAGTATTTGATTCAATATTGAGGTACGTCAGAGTTTCACACAACATTCTTTATTTATGTATATTTTTTTTATATTTTCATGATACTTATAACATTATCTTTCTTTACAGATTTTCTTTCAAGAGATTATCTTTCGGAAAATGGAATCAGATTCTATCGGGTGTCGTGTGCACGGTGGGGTTTGCACTCATATTTGCAATAATGTTAATATACACCTTAGAAGACGATGAAAATAGTCTTATTAACTCTACAATGGTACCATCATCACTAAAAAATCAACCGGTTACTGTCAAAGTATCTAACTATAATTCAAAATGCACAGGTTTCGAGAAATGTTCATTGATGTGCTCAGAATTGGGATTATTTGATGACATACCAGAGATTATCGAGCTTGCATTCAAGGTGAGAATAACATTGTTTTATTGGTGTATATTTAAGTTTAAATAGTAAATATAAATAGTTTCTCAACATCTTTGGGCCCGTGGTCTCTTCTGACTATCATTTTTTCCGTAACCCCCATAGGAAGATTCCAACATAATATTCAATTCTTTGAACATTTTACTCGCTGGCAGAATTAAAAGTTTGACTTAGAAATTTACGGAATTAAAAAAATGAAAAGACTCAAGACCTTTTTTTAGCTTTTCCCGAAATTTAAAAATATTTTGTCGCTGCCTGATTTTAAAAAGCTGAGAGCTTATGAATTTTAACATGACCCCCTAAAACTGTGCTGTGACTCCCTTAAAGTCATTTTTTTCTGCGGCTCTTGGTTGAAAAACCGTGATCTAAGCCACGGTTTCTCAACCGAGAGCCACAGAGAAAAAATATTAGTCGAAGACGAAATATATGAGCTGTTAAATTATTTAATAAGTGAATCACTTTCTTACGCAAATATTATATTTCATAGCGAATTGATAAAATTCAGTCGCCGTAGTCGAATAGAATATTATTTAAATTGATTAATTTAATAATAATAATAATAATTATTCAAATTATCATATGAAAAATTTTATATTAATAAAAACAATAATCCTTTGTACTTCATTCCACTTTATTTAATATGTCAGGACCGGTTTCGCTCATTGCGAGCATTGTCAACTGATGCTCGCAATGAGCGAAACCGGTCCTGACATATTAAATAAAGTGGAATGAAGTACAAAGGATTATTGTTTTTATTAATATAATGCCTTTCCACCAAGTATTGACAGTGAACACCCTAAAAGTGAAAAATTTTATACATGAATTTTTATCTTACTGTCACTTGTGATTTTTTATATCTTATCATTCAATCTCTATGACTGAAACATGGTATAAAAAATAATTTTAACTAACAACGAGTCTTTGCCTAACCCCCTATCTTCTACAATGTGAAGAGAGAGGTTTAGAAAATATGTTATTACAGTAATCGTTGATACTTACTTTTGAAACTGTCCATATGTTTCACTTTAGGAATCTGAAAGCAAGAAGGAGCACAATGCATCTTTTTAGTAGATCAACAATATTTTTTAGAATATAGCACAATTTACTAACATATTATGTGCCAGATTTTCATATACGATAATTAATTAATATGTTTATAGATGTTTGAACCAGATGAATGTGGACAACAGTTGGATAAGCTCATTTTAACAAGTATGCAAGTAAAAGATTCAACATTAAGAGACAATTGGTTAGATTCAGGTGTCTTTTCTGTTGACCATCTAAATATCAAAGGTGGAAATATCAAAAATATCGAACCTGGCGCATTCAACGGCGAAACATTAAAATATATGCGTTTCCTCACAATTGAAGAAATAACATTCGAAAAGCTTAGAGCTAATACATTTTTGGGACTGCAAAAGCTTAATACACTGTGTATAAGAAAATGCAGTATTTTTGAAATCGAACCAGATGCTGCAAAATACATTTCGGATACACTGGTGGACCTTCAAATTCAAGAAACAATCAATCTTTTTGATCCCACAAATTTTACGGGGAAAAACAATTTTCCATCACTTTCATCAGCTGACCTTCGTTATAACAACATGCAAAACTCTATAACTAGTGAAACTTTTGCCGGTATAGCTACATGTGAACAATTGTTTTTAAAGAAAAATAAAATTTCTCAAATCGGAAATAAAGCTTTTTCGAAATTGACAAACTTAGTACTCTTAGATCTCAGTGAAAATAATATAAAAACAATGCAAAGTACAGTTTTTAAAAAAGATGAAGTACCTACTAGCATATTTATTAATAAAAACAAATGGAATTGTGATTGTGAATTACAATGGCTTAAGGATTTAAAAGTAGCTGACGTCGTAAAGCTGGAACCCTTATGTGAAACTCCTTCCGAAGTGGAAGATCATTTATTTACGGATGTAGATTTCTGTCCAGATGGACCGGTCTCACCAACTTCATCGACGACTTCATCGACGATTATATTGACGACTAAATTGACGACTACATCGACGACTACGACTAAACTTCCTCCATCTACGAGCAGTAATGCTTCATCAACATTGTCAACTCACCCAACTGAAAGTTCAATAGAAATTTCGTGCGTCGAAGCAACAAGCAAATTTGGGTCGCAAATAAATTCAAATAGAAAGTTGCTTTCACTGGATTACATAAATCTTCCAAAACAAATGACACTTTTTAATTTGAGCGATGCCGATACTGGCACTATAAAAATCGATATTGATTATTCGTTGAGTTCTTCAGATATTATTATATGGTTCATTGGTAAGCTAGAATTAACGGAATCGATTGTCAGCCGAAGCTCTATTGGGTGTATGACTAATTTATTTCCATCTTTTAAAGTTCACAATCTTATTGCCGGTGAGACATATATATTTTGTTTGATTAAAGAAACCGAGAGGAAAATATCGCCATTAAATTGTCGAGCTCGCGAGGCTCAAAAGCCGTGGCCGTTGCAAACTTGGATAACTAATGACGATAAAACCATTTCACTAACAATTTTAATAGCGGGTTACGTGCTATGTTGTTTTATTGGAGCTATTTTTATCTACATCTTAATCCGTAAAAACCCATCACTTTTACGAGGAAGTAAACGTATCATGCTGGTCAAACATAGAGCTGCAGAAGCTATAGTTGTTCCATCAAACTTTAAAAATCTTTCTGAGATGAAAACCGTCGACCAACAAAAAACACCTAAGCCAAAGAAAAACAAGAACCCTACAAAAAAAACACACTTTAGAAGAAGTGTATCTGACACGAGTATGTTTAGTCTCAGAAGTGTAGATGCGAGCTATGTTTCGGCTGTTGAACCGACAGCCTTTCAACTTCTTCACTGGCGCTTGGAGCGGTTAAGGAGTGATGGAAATGCTGTGAGAGGTAAGACCAACACTCTTTTGGTTCCTCCTGTTTCATCATCGCAAATTCCTCCGCAACCACCAGACAGGCCAAGCACCTCAAAATTAACCATAGATGAGATTCAAAAAAAAATTGATTTCTCTGAAGTCTAATTAAATATTCTATTATTAAATTTATTATTCTTTAAATGTATAATATATTTATATATGATTATTTAAAATATATTTAAATTTTTATTTCTATACTGTTTTGATTTTATTCGTGTTCCTACCCCATAATCAACGATAAAATATATGACACACAAACCTTTAAAATACATTATTCAAAAAAATATATATACACAATACATCATTTACTTTTACAAAAAGATCAACCGACAAAAAAATCTGTTGATAAAAGAAGACGAGTGTGATCGGGCATTTTTTTAAGCTACATATTACAGCTAAGCGTTATGAGTACAATATATTCTATTTGCATCTGAAATATTCAAAAATAAATTAAAATACCGTACATATAAAGGTGCATTGAAAATCTTTAAAGTTGGTTTTGATAACGTTCGTGACTAGACCTTCATAATTATAATATGGCCCTAACCAGCGTGTTTTTACTATTTACAATGCTTTGTGTCGGTCTCTTAAAATATGAAAAAATTAAATACCACTGTATATGTGTTGATAATGAAAACATATTAGGTTTACAATGTCAAATATATAGTAATTTTTTGAGTTGACCAATATTGAAAACACAGTTTTACCGATTATAATGCTTTTAACCGATTTTGTTCCTTACAAATTCGAGTGATTCAATATTGTACCTTTTCAAGATTTATTACTTACAGATTTATTAGAATCATTAAAACTGTATTCATTTTTTTATAAAACCAATATTTTATAAAAATGTCGAGACACGCCTCTATTAGCTAGCTATTTGGAAAATACTTTGGAAAAAACTTAAAAGGGCGAAAAGTTTCCGGCTCAAACATCTCAGAATATTTTTTTGAAAAAATGTAGTTCCAGAATAAGCGGTGAGTATGACATAGCTAAATTTAGCAGTACGTATTATGAATATTTTCAATATTCACATTAACTTATCGTTATATTATCAGTATGGTTGTATTTATTACAAGGTAGTTATTGATTGTCCCACCACTACCAGTTATGTGTACGCAGTCGCTGTTTCACAGCCGCCTTCCATAACGCAATAAAGATCAAGAAAATAAACGAATTTACTCTTCATATTATTGGCCCGATACAGAGCTGCACGAGATCAAAAAAGATAGAGAAAGAAAAAAAGAAAATGTGGCTTGCTCAGCCATTTATATTATATTAATATATTTTTATAAATCTGTTGATTTGGCAGATTTATATCTTTTGTGTCCATCCTTTTACCCTGATGTGTCGATGGGTTTCAATCCCTGAACGAATAATGTTATTAATTGGTTTAAAAATCAATTTATATCAAAATTAACGAATTTTCGTGATGATTACATTTGATCATAAAAATAAATTGACGCATACAACTATTTCTTTTCTAACAGTATATCCTTCAATATAATATATTTTCCCGTTTCCGCAAAAACAAGGCAAAAGTCTGAAAAATCGAACATTTTAATAGAAAAATTACTGCTGCTTACGGGAGGGTAGGTGTGAATTTATCATACCAGTATTTTACCTCATTATCTCGATTAAGAATTGTTTTACTTTTTAGGCTTCAGCACCACTATTGAATCTAGCAATTTGTATGCAAAACCTTGATTCCGGTGAAATCAGTCTGACTCCACAGTCCTGCTAAGATGTCAGCGAAAACGTATTGTGACAAAAAAATAAAGCAAACAAAACTTACACAATATTTTTTTTCAGTATGAATGTTATGGTATGTTATATGTATTTGAAGATGCGTTTTCGGCATAATTAGAATAGTATTTTTCATAAGGCCCTTTCCAATGTTTATTGCTTAGTGCTATTTGGCTTTGATCTTGGCACATTGACCGATATTTGGCAGAACAATGCCAAGGGTGACTGACAACACATGCCGGTATGTTTGTATCAGACTAGTAGTTTGCATGTTTCGACTGATATAGCCAATCGGACAGCTGATTTATAAAGATTATAACGCGTTGTAAGTTTTGAGTGCACTGTTGGCGAGAGCTTCGCGCATAGAAATCCATTATAATAAAATGTTATCTTGAAATGCACTTTTGCAAGCGGAAGATTTGTTCTTTAGAGCTCCGTGCGCAATATTATTAATAAAATATTTCAATTGATTCAACCGAACTATACTATTTTCATTTAACAAAATGTTGAAAAAGTTTAGTTGACCACATATCGCTTGTTATGCATAACATACGGACGTATCTAGGTTTTCACAGTTGTAATTTTTGTGAACAAGGATTGTTGAAAATGAAGTTCAATTACTGTACGATTTAACTTTATTTTAAAAAAAAATTGTCTCTGAAAATGTACAATATTAAATTCACGAAAATTTATATACGGCCCGTGTGTTATGCATCTACACTTTGTTTTCTCAAATTTGTTGCGATGGTCACTGAGTAGAATTCAAAACAGAAAACTTTTATATTTTGTTTTTTTTTGTTGTTTTATATGTTTGTATCCATATTTTAAGGAATAAACATTTGTGATGCTATCACAACACCAAAACCGTTACATGTCTGGTACTGAAAGAAAATATCCAACTATCAATCGTTTTTTAATCCGTACCTTCTTTTGTTTCTCTCTCCTAACAGAGAATAATAAGAAAAGAAGTTCTTCTGTTAAGGTTTTATACCTTCTGAAAAGTTTTCAATATATTTGACACGTATATACAAAAAAAAAAGATAGTACTGAGTCAAAAGTCGTTCAAAGTTGTGGGGTGTTAAATCAATGAATTTATATAGAATAAAAAATATAAATAATATTGAGTAATAGCAATTTTTTGTTGACACTCAAAAATCATTACAGTAATTCCAATGCTAAATTTTCTTTTCTAAATCATATTGGCATTAACGGATGAGACAAATTAAAAAATAAAACAACATAGTGCTTACTAATAAATTTTACTGGGCATTGCCACAGTGCCAAATTAGTTTTTAGTTAGGCAAGAAAATATACCAGATATTTGTATGTATCACGCAGAATAGCTCTTACTTTTTTATAGTGGTACTATACTATGACGTATTAAAAATTATAAACATTAAAAGACTAAATACGGCCAATTGGGATAGCAACAACGGGCGAGTAAATTTAAATCGACATTTCATATGATTACCGTCATAAAATATATATATCGTAATCAGAAACGGGTGATTTTTCCAATTAACTAACGTTGTTCAAAAATAATAGTAAAAAGGCACATCAATTCTGGAGCCTGTACATATTGATACAAATAATCTAAAATATTTCAATTTATCGCGAAAGATTCAATACATTTAAAATTTGATATACATATTTTTGAAAACGGTCTATCAGTTTTGAAAAATCAATATCAATAGCGAGATTCTACCAGTATTGCAATTCTTTAAAATATTAAAACTAAACTAAAATTATTCAGTTGCGTATAAATACCCTTTGTATTTGAAAATGCAACTGATCTTTTAATTGTGTAAACAATCGTTTGAATTGCGTTTTGTTTTGCATAACAAGAATTTGATGATGCCAAATGTAATTGAAATATTCCAAATCATCGACGGTTACTTAATAGGTAACGGAAATGGTTTGCAGGGTGCTACTATATTTTGATAAAATCATAAGTTATACAATATATAAAATAATCATCTTATACTGAAGTAAAACATAACTAAAAATTGTAATACAAACGTGAAAGTCTAATACATTTTTACACTGAAAACCGTAATAAATTATTTGATATCAAACAAGGACGAGTTCGAGAAACGTTTGCAAAAAAAACAAACGATTTGAATTGAGCAAATGCGGCTTTTGGCAACCTTAAAGATCATAGGTTTCTTACTCTTGTATTCGACATGGACGGTTATTCCAAGTTTCGCATTTTCATGTTTTTTTTTCAAACTTCGTAAAGTCAATGATAGCCTTTTTGAAGCGTCTTATTATAAAAAAGCATTATGTACACATTTCAACATTTGTGGCAAACAGTGTTTTTTTGTTTCAATCACAAATTGTTTGTTTCAAGTTAGATTTATTTTAACTATTGTATTCTATCTTTAAATTATAACAAAATATATTTCGGTCTATAAATAAATCGCTGATTAAGATTTGAAATACTATTTTTGTAGGCAATATATTGAGTTCGAAAAAATTAATTTTCTCACTTGGTGTGAAATTGCGAATAGAATACGCACATATTTTTTCTCTCAATTTAAACAAACAAATGTTATACTGCTTTCTATACCTAAATATAGGTGTCGTAAATTGATGGTTGATACAACAATTGGTATATTTTGTAAGATTAATAAAATAATATTTTCTTAATGAATGCCTCGTAAATCCATTCGTATACAATTGGCTGGATGTCTCAAGATACTATTTTAAAATTAACAATTTCTAGAACCTTGCTCGTCAAAAGTTAAAGAAGATTAATCTATCACTTGTGGCGAATTTTTTACAAAAAGAGTTAACGTATGCTTTTTGAATGGCATGCACAATCAAGACAAAAATACCAAATAATATTTGACTGGGCAATTTAAACATTAAATAAAAATTTTATGAAACAATGTAAGTATAGAAAGTATTAAATTAAATAATGGAAAAATGCATACATTTTAATTGATAATGATAATGAGGATCGAAAAACAGATCACTCTGTATTAAGTGCATATTGTAGTAAACTTGGCAGCTTTTTCCAAGAGTTGAATCAACTATAATGCTCTCTGTTGTGTTAAAATATAATATGACTAGCCATCGGCTGTGAAATCAGGATGTTATGATGCTTGCATAGGTGGAAAAAACGCAAATTTCAACGGTAAACATTTGTATAGTTATGACATTTGAATTTTATAAAATGTTGACTGCTTTTGAATTATGGTCTAAATTGCGAATGGTGGGAGAAGCTTTGTGATGCTAAGAATTTATTTTGGATGTTTAGTATTTATATTGATACAAGTGGAATATTTCACTTAAAGAAACATTTTTTTTTATATAAGATACTTTTTATTTGATTGAATACTTTGAACATCAACTGAAAATTGGATAATTACTTAAAAAGGTCACTGAGAAAGTATAAATATCAAATCAATTCGTTGTTGGGAAAATATTTAATATATCGACTGCGGAAAGGAAAAAGAACGTAACCCACTCATTTTTCAAAACAGCTTTATTCGATAATCACAATGTATACAATTTCATACACGATCTATCAAAAGGATGTAAGCTGAAAACGTCGAATAAGTATCTTATATTGTAAAATTAATTCAATTAATATTAGATAAAGTCATTTAAGAACCAGTTTATTAGTCTTCGTGCACTTCAAGGTTGTATATATTTAATAATTTGCCTTTGACCCAAAATCATCAAAAAGCGTTTTTTGTGTCTCCTGTAAAATGTGTGGGTTACGTCATTTTTCCTTTACAAAGTCGATATGTAGTATGCATAAAAACAAACCTATGAAAGCCAGCTTACATGTCATATTAAATTTAAAACAAAAAAATATCGCACATTCTATATTAAAGAAAAAAACTGATTTGATTAAGAGTTAGGTAAAAATAAATATTGTAATTATGAAAGAAAAAAAAATGAAATACAACGTGGGTCACCTAAAAACAAAGTTCATATCTACAAAGAGTTAATTAAGATCCAAACTTCTAACTATGGCAATAAACGACATGCATACGTAGATAAGAGTTAAGATTTTATTCTTAGACTATTATCTACGTCACCATATGTATTTTTGTCTCAATACGTGACGACTAGATACTATTCGACATGACATTGACATTGTCTTTTGATTTCCAATCAATTATTTGTTTATGATGCGTGCTTCTTTCAAATACATATAATCAATAGTTAAAGAAAGATCTTTAAAAAAAGTGTGGATTAAATTTAATTCAAATTTACCCCGTTTGATTGAAAAGTTGTGTTTTGAGTATAATGTTAATTTTTATTCGTGACTTATTCCAATGTAAAGTATTATATGAACTTTCTAAAAAGTATCTCAGCAGATTTTTTTTTACCTATATGGAGACAATAAAGTCATATTAATAGTCTAAGAATAACGATATTGTTTAAGTTTAGATTATCGGTTACACTTTGTCTCTTTTAAATGATTAGGTAGATAGTAAAAAATTAAATATCAAAAACGTTGAACTTCTAAAACCATTCATTAAATTGGGATCTAATTGGTAGAACTCCACTGTTATATATAAGGTAAAAAAATATTTAACATAGTATTTTAGTTGTAAAAGTATTATTTTGTATATTTTTGGTGGTTATTTCGGCTTATGCCTTCGTCAGAAATATTTTGAAACTTACATTAACTCAAAACAGCTTATACCAGCTTAGAAGAGATACAAAATACATCCTGTGATCCACTCTAATATTTTAATTTACATTTAAAATTATGTGATTATTATACTTAATAACTTCAGTGTTTCTTTGAACTTCTGAGTTTTTTGAATTAAGACCATGTTGAAAAATCAATTTATGAAAATTTCTGCCCGTATTTCAAATTAGAGATGCCATGACAATATTAATAAGACAAACATTAATAAACCGTACGTAATTAAAATATAAAACCATCTAAATGTTTACGTGAAATATTTTACGTAAAAATTTGTCTTCAAAATAAAAATAAATATATGCTAAAAACTGGCAAAATATTAATGAAACAATGTCAATGACCATTTTTGATTAAAAATATATGACATCAGTTTCGAGGAAGCGCTTCTCTGTATAATAAGTAATGATTGTAGAATTTATAATTTACTATACGTTTTTTCATTTCAGATGTACGCCTTGTCCTTATCACACCTGTCAGTTTAGTCATAAAGCTTGGCAGACTCATAATAAAATAATGACCTTTTCATCATATCTTATAATGAGAAGATTATTCTTTTCTCACGTATATTTAGTTTAAAAAAACCATAATAAAATTTCGATTTTATTATTTTTCGAGATGTATTAAATATTCTGTCAAATAGATATCTCTGAGTAATTCTGAATAAAACAATAATAATGTAAAGAATGGGTCAATATATATTTTTTATTTGGATGCTAGCAATACTCTTTTAAGTGATTGTTGACCGTTTTTGTTGTTGTTAATAAATCTAATTAATTTTAAGAAAGAAAACATGTGTATAGTTATTATTTATTAATGTGTTCTTGTTCATATTCAAAATTAAACGTCAGAAACATAAATAAATTAGTTAATTCTTCATTTCGATAATAAATGTATATGTCATTCAAATAGAGTAACGCTTTTCTAAGATTTTCTTTTCCACAGTAAAAATCTATGTATAGAAAATTGTAATTAGTCAATTTAAATTAAAAATGAAATTAAGCAAACGTTACGAATTAAAATTGCTCACATTAACCTTACTTTCAATTGGCAAACGTTTGAATAACCCTTTCAATCAACGAAACATATATCAAGATTTTTTTAAAATCCGCTAAGGACGATTCACATTAATTAATCCAACAATAAAATTATGTTGGAATACAATGATGATACATACGTCTTTTAGATTGAAGATTATAAGGATAAAAAATGATTTTCTTTTATTTGATAATATATTATCAATTTCTTGTCAATATGGAAAAATTATGCTTAGCATGTAAGTCAGAAAAAATATTAAATATATACCTAGTCTAAAGTTGTTCATTTTATATTAATTTCACAGTTAAAGTGTGAAATCTCGTCAATATGTTACTTATCATCATTACAATTCACATTCACTTTGATTGTATGAATTAACTTGAAGTGAATAAACTCAATGATTAGCGATAGACATGTGTAAATATGATAGGAAAATGGCAGGTTTAAATATGTTACACTAACACTTAAAATCTCTAGTTAAAATAAAAATACCATTACTGTTTAGGTTAGGTAACATATGTTGAATAGAAAGAATGTAAAGATGACAACAGTTGGTTAAAATATTTGAGGTTATGTGAAATCTTTAATTACCATAAAACACAACTACATCATTGCGCACACACAGCGGTGAAGAGTGGCTGACAACACAATGAGTGCAGGCGTGATTACTTTTTTTTAACTTGTAAAAAAATACCGTCACTAGTCAAAATTTGAATACATAAAATAAAACAAGGATACTTTGGATGTTTCTCAAACTTATTTAATTTTATAAACGATAATATTCGTAAATTTAGTTTTTTTAAAAGATATATCTTCTTAATTTGTATCTCACAAGGTGGCTTGTGTGAATTGTATGCTTGGTTCTTATTTCCTGACAGCCTGAAACGAATTAAACGTATCTTTGTGAAAACATTCAAAGGGGATTCCCAAAAAATATGTTATACGAGACACATTGGCAGCCGGGTATTGCGACAATGGCCTTGAAGTTGCGTCGGTCGTGCCCTACAAAGCACGTAATGGCAAACGCCCAGCCAGGGATATATTCTGTGCGGAAATACATCTATCAGAACAAATAGTATTGCGGGATAAATTCAAACCCTCCCCTCTTGCGTCGTATTCCCCTTCAAGTTCCTTAGTATAAGACGTGGTGCAGGTTCACACCCAGCATCACAACACACCAAGTCTCAGTGTTATCATCAGCTTGTACCCTGGCAGAATTAGTTGAAATATTGCGCCAAGTAGGGCAACATATACAAGTGAAATCAGTGATTTTCCTGTTCATTTTGGGATTACTCCTGTACACGTTTGGCTTATTTTTCTGAAGTGGGAAGAGTAAAAAAAACAAGCAGAAATGGTACGTGATATTGTTTAATTATATATTTTTTTTATCTTTTGGTATTACTGTAAGTAGTCACAGCAGATTGAACCAATATATCGATTCTTGTATTTTATTTTTTGTGACGATTTCAGCTCTGCTAATAAACGTTATTTATGTTACCAAATAAAAATATATATTGTAAATGTCATGTGATAACGATAGTAACAAATAGATAAAGCAATGCTTAATAACTTCCGTTGAATCACTTTCGACGATCCCAAAGTAACAATATTTTTGTTATAAATTTTTACTGCCCCATAATGTTTTACATAAAAAATTTGAATACAAAATAAAGGATACTTTAAAATAAAGTAAGATTATTAAAGGCAAACTTTTTTATAATTGCAGGAAGAACTTAACAAGGAACAAGTTGCCCGTGAGTAAAATATTTGACAAAATTATTTTATTTTAGATACTACATTAAAATAATAACGATTATTAAAAAATGTCTAAGTTGAAACTTCTTTTTTGAGGGCGAAATAAAATTATTGTAACATTTGTAACGATTTTGTCATACATTAAAATGACTGCATAAATATGATATATTTAAGTATTGACTCTAAATTTCTAATCCAAGTAAATTTTTACTGTAGATAAAAGTTCAATGCACGTTTTGTTTTTATATTATCTTTCTTGTTCTAAATGTTTTGTATAGATACATAATGTCAGTATTAGTTACATTCTCTTTAAAACTGCTCATAATTTGTATAACTAACATTCACTTTATTTGTATAGTGGTATATAATCCTTTAATGTTTATCATCATCAGTCCTAAAGAACGCCTTTGACGCCTTCGACCAAGAGAAGAAAGGTTGCATTGGCACGGTGATGGTGGGAACTATTTTAGGAATGTTAGGAATTTCCCTCACCGAGGAGATGTTGGCCGACATTATCGCTGAAGTCGATGAGGATGGTCTGTATATCATCTGCAAAATTAAATAAATAAAACTTATTAAAAGATACCATAAAAATAATTTGTATTTTTTTCGATTAATATGTAATAGACAACAGTGTGCTAGATTTGTGATAATATAGAATATATTTGGCTGTCACTAAATTAAATATAAAAATGTGCTGGAAATTTTGATTATACTAATGTGACATATATATTTCAGGATCTGGAGAGTTAGAATTTGAAGAGTTCGTAACATTAGCTTCAAGATTCATGGTTGAAGAAGATGCTGAAGCCATGCAAAATGAGCTTAAAGAAGCTTTCCGACTGTACGACAAAGAAGGTAATTAAATATTTCAGCTTCTGGCCTTTTGCGCTGTTAGTTAATATAAATATATGTTCAATGCCTATCCTTTTTTTAAATAAAATTTTCTGACTGAATTCTCTAGATAAGCAAAAGAAAACAAGTCAAAATACTAAAATTCCCAATCATTTTTTTAAATTTTATCACTGACGACTTAGGCATTATTGAATAATTATTGGCTTAAAACGCTCTTTATCGAATTGTGTTGTTTCATTTTTTTGCCGATTAAGGGTCGATATATTCATCTATTATTTAAATCCAAATTTATTACTAGAATATGTTTATTCTACCCCGCAGCATAAATTAAGACTGAATTTATATTTCTTTTGTAGGAAATGGTTACATCACAACAGCTGTGTTAAGAGAAATTCTTAAAGAACTAGACGACAAAATCACCGCTGAAGATCTCGACATGATGATTGAAGAAATTGATTCCGATGGATCAGGAACTGTTGATTTTGATGGTAACTTAAGTTTTTTAACAAAAACAATTTAACGACAACTAAACAGAAAAGAATAGTAGCATTGAAGTATTAAATGTAGATTAACATTAAAATTTTGGATATAGAAAGTTTTCATCAAAAATAATTTATACTTGTAATTAGATCATGTGGCATAAATGATTTTTTTTATACGCCACTAACTTAAATTTCTCACTTATTTGAAATTGTAAGACATCTTTAAATACTTAATATTTTTTTTCTTCATTTCAGAATTTATGGAGGTGATGACTGGTGGCGATGATTAACTGTAAAAATCCAACCAAATAGAAATTATAAATATTGTAACATATTTAAACCTGCCATTTTCCTATCATATTTACACATTTCTATTGCAAAAATAGAAGACCGTGTTGATATAAAGCGTGCTATAATTTACTGTATATATAATATGTGTCATTTACATTATAAGTGTTATAGATTATTTATCATTGTCATTTAAAATATGCAAATTTTATACAAATGTATATAAAGTATTTTTATAAATAAATGAAAATATATTTTAAAAAAAATTCACTTTACTATCTACCCCTTATTTATTGTTACTTTATACATATTGAAGTTTATTGTATTTCAATGACTTACAAAAGATAAAGATAGTTTTATTTCAAAATTACAAAATAAAATACATACATGCTTTTGAAACATATAAAAATATTTTTTCCTAATTATTTTATATCAACAAAAAAACTTTACATAGGTGAACAGACACCACCAGCTTCATCTATGAATAAATCAATAAACATATTTTGTTGGTTCCTACTTTAATATATTAAACGTTTTATATGTAATGCTCTTAAAAAATCAACGAATGTATTGCAATTTAACATTGTTACGGTTCAAGCCGAAATAGTGTAAAACCTCTTTTAATTCGATTTAGTAAATTATAGGATTAAAGTATTACATTTAAATAAATAGTTGTGTTGTTTAGTTAAATCTTTCCAATTTAATTAAAAGTGAGTCTTCAACGATCGAATTTATCTTTCACACATACAATGAAAATATGTATTCTTGAATACATACATAATAATTTATATGCAAGCTTTCAAACGTTTGCACTTTGGTTGCTGAACGATATAAATTTATATTTTAATAGTTTGATTATGAAGTTACTTTGGCATGCGGCACGATGACTTTGTGTTGAAATCTATTTTAAAATAATTTGTACAGTCTGCCACTGAAAGTTGCAATACAACGGTTGTTGGTAGCCAACTTAAGGGCAGTGTGAAAGATTAAATTAGTACTATTTTTAGAGTGCTCAAAAAATGTCAGGTACAACATCTAGCCCCGATGCTATATTTTTCAAAAGACTCTTATAAGCAAACGAAAAATGCAAGGAACCGATAATTAAGTTAGCCTCTATGCAGTTTGTCAATTTAATTTTGATAATTAGCCCTTAAGCCTACGTACATTTCTATGTTATCCCGTTATACGTTAACTCGTGTTTCTCCTGGATTTTTTTTGCGTTTTGAACTATTTTTAGTTTTACATCAAGAGTTTTAGTTTTTTTCATGAAGTGCATTTAATTACGAATTAGAAAAACTTGCTAAGCGACAAAATCAATAAAAAAAATGGGAAATATTCAACAAAACGGGTAATTGGGAAAATATTTGTGACGTGAGCAGAATGACTATTTCAGAATTATTTATAGTCGCACTTATGGGTGTGTGGTCGAAACTATGAAAAATAAACGATCCATGCGGAAAAACGAAGAATTCGAGAACGGTAGATCAGGCTTTCATTGTACACGGTAACACACATATGCACATAATATATATTATAGGTAAACTTTTTTATAAAATAAATAAATGTCGTTCTGCAATGCTATAAAGAAAGGAGGTCTCTGCATTTTTAGTCGAATAGGAAAACTCGAAAAATATTTCTCAAATGAAATTTGTTGTGTATTGTTAAATAGAAACTATGTCATGAGCTATTCATTAAGTCAAAAAACATATTAAACAAAATTGTATATTTTAGAAAATCAATAAAAGTTTTGTTTTAACTGACTAGAATTTTGATTGCTGATAAAATTTGTTTTTTTTCTATTTCATTTAAAATATAAAAGTAACCCTTCAAAAAATATTGGTTTTGAGAAACGATTTCCCATCAAAGATAATTAAAAATAAAATAAAAGCTTTTCTCCTATTATTTTTTCGTAAACATAATAAACTCTGAAGAAGGTGGAAAAAAATATAAATAATTCTATCATGATATTTAGAGTGCTAAAATTTTTACCTATGAATTATTTCACATAAATTGCTTTGTTAAATACGCCACCAACATTTTATGATATGAATAGTTATTTCCAACAAAACTTTCTTATTCTTAAGCTTAAATATTATATTTAGGAGTCGAAAAAAAGCAATATTAGTGAGTTAATTCTGTAAATTACATTTAAATGAATTCATAAATCATTACTACACAAATTTGAATATTTAATTAAAATAAATATTTAAATGATATTAATTAGAAAATTTATTGTGTGTAGTTATGTTGAGGTACCTCTACATGGAGAACTTGTAAAAAAAGTGTGTTAGGCTGTTTCCTGAGGAGTAGTACTAAAGAGAGTCTCGGAAGTAACTGTCCAGAACGTCATTGTGAAGAAAGTCAATGCCTAAATAAAGCTGAATTTTTATAAGTTGAGGTCTACTACCTCCCTCCTTTTTATGAATTTTAAAAGGTCTGATAGTTCGCTTTTAAAAGGAAACAAGCTTGTTTGACCAATTCAATTCACCGTTACGTTATTCACAGCTGTTCTCTTTTCATACGAAGAACACAATCAAAAAGCATTATGTATATGTCACATCACTGTTATTTTAAATAAATCGACTTTTAATGTTTCAAGCCCTAAAAAAATGCTAAAATTATCTTTTCATTAACAAATTTAAATGATTTTGTTTTTGTTTTTAGATGTTGTAATAAAACATCTACTTTAAATACTGTTGTAATTGTTATGTCTGAAAAGAAATCTTTTTTTTGTCATTGTTTGTGGGAAAATAATTTAATGTTTTTACGTTAGATGACTATGTGATTTTTGACCACCCTCTCTATAAACTAGTTTTTATTGGGCAAAAGACTTTTTTCTGATAGTGTCAATACGTAAGCCTGCTGTGGTCTGGATGGTTAGAGCTTGCTCTATCGACCAGACGGGTCTGGGTTCGATTTCCGGTAAAGTCAATGTCAAAATCAGATTTTTCAATTAAAATACGGGACGTACAACATAGGTGTTTGTAATTACAATTTACCTCGAGTTGATCTTGAATGAGTTTTCTCGTATAATCTTTCAACTTTAAAATGTTAAGTGCATTGGCTTTAGTTGCAATGTTAAATATTTATTCCTAAAAAATAAGTAATCACGTAGAGAAGATCTCAGGGAGATAATAGATAATAGAGCATAAATAGTCCATTGTATAAAAATAAATGGATATGTTCATAATCCATGAAAATGCCATAAACACAATATTGAGATGGCATAATATCAGTTAATATTATAATTCGATGCTTAACCAGCATGTCACTACTAAACCAAAACTCATCAAAATCTCGCTGAGTTAAGATAGTTTGAGCTTTAGATAGTATAGATTAGTATAACGAACTAACTATACGATTCAGTAGCTACGGGCACTTGAAATTATACACTCCCCGATTGCAGTGATCAAATTAGCAAGTTTCGTGAATAACATCTTTATTCACTTCATCAAAACCGCTGTAAAATCAACGTATAGAAATACATAACCCGAATGCATAAAATGACCTATAAATTTTACGACTCCGGTCGACAACTTTAATAAGAATACAAAAACTTTTCAGATGATACCAAAATCTCTGCAATTGAAAATTTATTCATATTCCAAATTTAAACATAATAACATATTATGTAAACAAAACGCTGCTAGCCGCCGGTGTGGTCGAGTGGTCCACGTCGTTGGCTTCGGTTACGGAGATCACGGGTTCGAATCCCAGTACAGACAGTTTAATAAATTGATTTTTCAATCGACTTATGAATTTCTGTTCGAAGGCATGGATGAGTGTGATGTCTTGAATTCCCCCCTCCCATCCTATCCTATGAACGGGGCATATGGAGAGTGACTAGCTAACCACTAGTCCTGTCCTACCCCTATCCTTATATTCCTACTCTCTTTGGAAAAAGAGAGGTTGAGCAACTGAGTAACAAGCAGTTATCGTAGAAACATTTCTGTTGAGATAAACTCCATTAGGAGTCCATATGCTCCACATTAGGAGCGGACATGGTAAAAAAAACTCATTCAAATATTTGAATGATTTAATGTCTATATTTTAATATGTATAATCATTATTATTTTCATATTTCCAGCGAGACGTTTTAATTATAATTTTCAACACATACTAGTTTTTAGCACGAGTTTTGACTGCGTATTAAGGCAAGTAAATTATAATAAATAAAAAATGTATCAAGGTCTATTGTGACTATGAATAACATTTTTTAGCCCAGTCTGTGGTTTGATATATATTAGTACAATTAACAAATAATATTCGAATAATTTATCAAATACTCGTGACATGTAATAGATATGTGATTTCAGTAGAAGGAAGTTATTGTATTTATGTTTTATATAATTATTCTGTTAGCAGATAGCACAATAAAAATTTAGTTATAAGACAATTTTAAATTGATTAATTACAGGGCAAACTATAATTGATGGTTGATAATAACTCACTGTAAGAAAAATGTCTTAATTAAACTGCAACGGCTATATTATGCAGATCAAAATCTCACTGACCGTGAATAAATATCTTTGAGAAATAAACTGACCAGTGATGGATGGATGGCTACTGAGTTTTCCTTGGTAGAAAAATATTATTTAAAATTAAACGCAACCAAAATACCGTTAATGTCGGAACTATTCGTTTCGTTCTCTTATCTATTACTTCGGGAAACATTTTTAATTATGACAATAAACAAATAATTTAACTATATCTTGAAATATTTGTATTTGTACTGAATGTTTAGTTTTACTTTTAAATCATACAGCTTTGAAAATATAACGATTTATAATTTAAATTAAATTATATTTTACTTTAATGTTGAGATAATAAATTAAAATCAAAACTACGACAGTTGTAACAAATCCTTCTTACTTACAGCAACAAACTGCTTTTAAAGTCTTCTTACAATATGGAGCATAAAGCTTCCTAATGGAGATATTATCTCAACAGATGTTTTTTTCTACGAGAACTGCTTATTACTCAGTTTGCTTAATCTTTCTTTTTCTAAGACAGGAGAAGTGGTCAATAGATCACTTTCGGTACGCCCCGTCATTTTGTGATTTTGTGGGATGGAATTAGACATAAATTGAATGAAACAATGCAGTTCGCACTGGGACTCGAACCTGTAAGATACGACCAAGTTGACCGCAACGCCACGGATCCAAGATTTGTTTAAATACATATATTTGGTAAACATGTTATCATTAAACTGTGTATCGATAAAAAAACATTTAAAAAATATATATATAACTACCGATTATAATTCAATATTAATAAATAACGTACAAAATCGCAATGGTTTAGAAATTAAATGTATTGTTAAACTCAATAATATGTAACAACCCCTATTTAAATATATAAATGACCAAAGCAATAATTAATTATTAAAGTTTTTTTTTGTGTAGTCGAATTTATTTTATATTTTTGTTTATTTGATGAACTATAACCGTTGGTTATCACTCAGGAAGAAACTGAAAGTGATCCGAATTTACAATGTTATTTTTCTGGGCCAATGTTGAATCAACTATACTAGATAAATTCTATATTGCGACAACTTTTTTCATTGTATCGCAAACTCACAACAACACCTCGTGCTAATCAAGTATTGACAGGAACACAATTCCCTAATGTTAGCATTGACATTGCAATCCAAGCATATCATTAGAGCAAACAGTGTAGGACTGATTGATTAATTAAACTGAAGCGCATTTTCCTGTCATTAACGAAATTAACGGTTCCTGTAATCGAATTAATTGCTAATAACATATCGCTGTATTTCACCATAAAACTTCATACCATCATATGTATATTGTACTGTATTGATACAAGTGTTTGTTATTGTATTTATATTCAGTGAGGAAAATTCATGTAACAAAATACTATTCCATCGTTTGTATCACCGTTTACATGTTTAGCTTAATAATTTCTGAGTGAGTTGTTTGTTATGATTAACTTATTTCAATATTAAAATATATTTAAGTTTTTTGTAATAGCCCTGTTCAATTAATAATGATTTTTGTATAAATACATATTATTAAATAGAACATTTATGATTGAATGGGCAATGAAACTAGGAACGCAAAAATGGTACTAAAGTTAGCTTTATTTTATCAAAATAAATATGAATGACAAAAGCCAAGCTAACGATTTTAGTTTGGTTAAACTGCAAAGAAAATCATCCTGGTATTTAACGAGGAAAGAAACTGTTTTCAGCAAAGAGTCGATCGTTCAATAAATATAGAAATACACTGTCGCTTATTTTACGTTATTTAAAGTCACAGCCCAAAACAAAAGCTTCTGGTAACTCCATAGTGAAATTTAAAAAACTATATGCAGCAATGATTTTTTTTGTTAGAAACTCTAATGAAACATAGCGTATGTTGAATGCAAAAAAAATACTTAAATTTAAAAAAATGTTTATTCTTCACTCTGATTGTATTTCAGCTTTCTGGATGACAACTTATAATCACCCTATATACTGACCTGGCTAAGATTTACGGGTTATAAATGTTAAGAAAAAAATAAAATAAAATTTGCTACTTTTGTCTCATTTTGACAGAAATAATTGTTTGCAATATAATATAATATGAACAATACCGTCATTGAATAAATGATCACCTTAATTCAATATATTCTCGAAGCCTGAATTTGTATTTAGGATATTATATTATTATCATTTTTTTCAAGAAGAAAGCATGTTCTACAATAGGTAAACCAGATGGTTTATAAATACCTTCTGTCATCTTTCAGTATGTAACTGCACGATGTATGTGTTTTTTAAGATGGTATAAGGCTATGGAAACTTGGATTATTAATATATTATGCATATACATATGTTTAAAAAATATTATCTAATAAAGTCTTCCAATAGAAACTTTTCATTTTTAATAGATTTTATCTCAATATAATTGGCTAATATCATTATGGATAAAAATGGATTTAAAAATTACAAGCTCAGCATACATGGTAGCGTTCTCTAAGCCATTTTTAAACTTCATTAAAATTTAATTAAATTTCGGAAAGTTCATTATATTAACTTGATTCCTAAATTTTCTTTTGGGCAATTTGGGATCGTTTTGAACATCGTTCATCCCACATTTCCTTACGTAGCTATCTAGATTTCAAAACTGCTTGAGCCTAACAAATTACACTTAGGTACCTTTTAACAATAAGGAGTCATTTTTTTCTGAATCTTTTGAAATTGCCATTTAATTTTCATTCCGAAAATTCATCTTCAAAATTATTTTTATACTCAGCAAAATTGTTAAAGCTATGTTGAAAACATTTTTACTGCCGAAAGCACCAGACAAATATTGCCTTGCTAAATAAAGTTTTTGAAATAGGTAGGCATGATCATTTGCTTCGTTCATCATTGCTTTTAAAATACAGTAAAACCCCCATTTACACTAAAGTCGGGACAGTGTAATTCGGGGTAGTGTAATTGGGAGAGTGAATCTCATACAAAATTAGGGATTTGGATTTTTCCGCAAAAAATGCAAAACTAAGATTTCCCTTAGTTTTGCAAAAAAAATAAGATGGACGAAATATTTAGTTACTAAGTGATAAAATGCAAAGCGCGCCAAAATCCAACACATAGATAGTCGCCCGGCTATACGTGTATAGCCTGGCACGTGTTGAATACACAGGCGCTAGCCTACATTTGACTGTATGCGTCGCACAGACGACCGTCTCGTAGCAACGACAGTGCAATTGAGGGATTTGCGGCGAATATTTCAAGCCAGCCCGTAATTCGGGGTAGTGTAATTGGGTGTTCCACTTTACATAATAAATCGGACGGCATTTTTAAATAGAGCTTCTTTTCAAAGTTTTTAAAGTTCGTCTAAATATATTAAAGTATATGGAAAATGATTTTGAACCGTCTCTGACTTCCTTTGAATGCCGGCGCCAGAATGTGATCGCAACGCTGATGATTCCAGGCATGCAGAAATCGACATTGGACGTCAACGAATCTTTACTATAATAAGGCTTAGCCAGTCGTTGAAGCTTCAGATTCACCAAAGCTCACCAGCAGCTTTTGTAATAATTAAAGTGCTTTCTTGCAAAGTTTGCAATCTATTCAGTGTTATTTCGTAAATTACGAAACAAGTGATATAAAATGGTGTGTTTTGCTATATTTTAACTTTCATTAGTGATTCGTTGAAAACTGAACAAATTTTTTAATTTATATTATCAAATATACAATGTGGAAGTCATATACTGCCAATATAAGTATAAAAAAACAGTAATCGGCCACACATTCTACTGAGTAATAAAATACTAATAATTTTAAAGTTGGTATTTATGTTTTTACCACATTTAATTAGTCGATTTGATAAATTATACAATGAATATACAAGCAAAAATACAAAAGATTAAGCAACTTAAGTTTTATTCCTCGGAATACTTCTTACTTAATTGGACGATAGCTGTCTTTTTACTTATGAAAACGTGTCATTGTTCAGGTCATACAATTTTATTTGAAAAAAAAAACAAAATACAATATTTACATATCTTAACTAAAATAATGAGCTAAGATTTTTTCAAATATTTAATTAATAATAGTTTCAATCAAATGATTTATCAATATTTCTTTGCCAAAATAATTGACCAATATTTTGTTACTTTTATGTGGCGTTTGATTCAAGGATGATCTCGACAAGGAACAAATTCAGCGTAAGTCAACCAATATCTTAACAGTTTGAATACCGTGCAAAAAAATCATTAATATTTCCCAGAGATACTGCGTGTTTTTGAGAGAAATAATTTTAACTTATATACATTCGAATGCGTTATTTTAAAAATCTATATTGAATCAAAATATTGCTTAAGTTCTATTAGAATACCAAGTATTTGATTTTTTAAACGTCTTGGACATCCGTGTTCGCTTGCATATGTTCCGGACACCTGTGTCCGCTTGGTATTCGAGTGGTTAAATTTGAATTACCAAAAAAACTTATTGTGTATTTTGTCACTGAAAATGGCGCAAATAAAAGTGTTTATTTTTAGATAAAGTATACCTAAAATTAATGCGTTGTAAATTTACTAAGTGACTGTAATACTTTCAATTTATACATACAATACAATTTATAATTAAACATGTTGGAACCAAAGCCAACTCTAAGCTTATTCGATTAATCTACAACATCATGCTATATGGGGAACGCGATATTCTTGATTCCTCTTTAGATTTAACCGGAGTAGATTAATATCAACCGCCACGGCGGATTCTCAGTATACGGTTAAAATATTTAATATCAGTAAATAGCTGAGCTATTCACACTTTTTTTCTTTATCTTTATTATTTTTTAAGCAAAATAGTGCATGTGTAAAAGATAGCACCCGTGCAGCTCTGTATAAGGCCGATAATATTAGTGTTAAATTTAGTTATTTTCTTGATCATTGTTGCGTAATAAAAGGCGGCCGTGAAATAGCGGCTACATACACTTTCTAAAAAAAATGTTCATGGAAGTTTTCGTAATTATGTTTTTTATCATATTTCCTGTGTGAGACAGTTTATTTTCGGCTATAACTTATTGTAACAGAAAATATTAAGTTTGAAAAATATAATAATGTTACCAACTTTAACATGAACGCATCAGAAACATAAATGAATGCTGCAATTTTCTTCTCGTTAATATTACAGTTCTCAAGAATGCCTTCGATGCCTTTGATCAGGAAAAGAAGGGAGTCATCAGCACTGACATGATTGGCACAATCTTGGAGATGTTAGGTCATCAGCTGGATGACAACACACTCAAGGAAATTATCGATGAAGTCGATGAAGATGGTAAGTAAATACATTAGCTTTCATTGGGTCCGTTAACAGCTATAACTTTGTTGGCAAAATTTACTTAACAACTTACTGTTCATAATAACATTTATGTCACCTATTCAAGATAGAAAAAAAAAACAAAACAAAAAAATATTTTTCATAGACAACTTTTTTTTATTTTTTATTCGATAAACTTTTTTCTTTTCTTTTCTGCATCACACCGAAGATGATATCTCCTCAATGATACAGTTAAGATACATTTTATTTAGGTACAATTTGAAAGGCAACAATAAATAATAATTACAAATATATAGATATTAATAAAGGTTAATTAAATGCAAAGAATTGGTATAATTACAAGTAAAAACAATTAAATAATAATAAGCAAGAATGAATAGACAACTAATAACTTTACTCTGCAAAAACTATTTCACGAAAATTATAAAAATGTTAAAAAGATTTATTTACAAAATATATTTCGCCAGCACGCCATTGTAAAAATTGGGTAGCTTATAACATAAATAATTTATTGTGCGTCTACATATTTTCTTAACGTATTCGATATAAAAAATATTTTTTTATCGGTTATGTACACAAAATTATAGACAAAAATATAATTCATGAATTACATGCCATAATTTTTACTTTCACTTGACCAAAGAATATTGTGAAAGTAGGACAACGAAAGACCTTCGGCGGTGTTACAATAAAATATAATTTATTATTTTTGCCCCCCGTTCATCGCCTCCGATAGCCGTGATCGTCTAGTGGTTAGGACCCCACGTTGTGGCCGTGGTAACCCAGGTTCGACTCCTGGTCACGGCAATGGATAATACCATTGTCATGGCAGAGGTATATTTTTGTATCGATTTAAAATCGACAATAATAATTAAATTACTATTTTAAGTTTGTATCATATATCAATTATTATTTAAAATTCCAAATAATATGATAACCACTGTAAGTCGGATTTTATTTTTGCAAAAAATAATGACGTTACCTGTAAAGATACAATCGTATATTAGGTAGCCAAATGTTAACCTACGCGATTTGACAAACATTATTAATAATACACAAGCATAACGCTTTTCTAATTATATTTCTGTTTTTATCAAAAACAAATGACAACATAGAGAAATAATTTACCAGTGATAAAAGTATTAACTGAGATTAATATAATTGTAATTTCTAGCAATATTTACCAAATGGATCATTTTTTGGTCATTGTTGTTTATAGTCTGTATTTTATAAATATTGGGATGTTGCCCCTTCCATAGGATCTGGTGAATTGCAGTTTGAGGAGTTCTGTAGCCTAGCTGCAAAGTTTCTTACAGAAGAAGAGGAAGATCAAGAAGCCATGGTCAGGGAGTTGAGAGAAGCTTTCAGGATGTACGACAAAGAAGGTAGGATAGAAATTAATTCAAATATTTTTTATGTGTAGATTTAAAAAATATTTATAAACAATTTAAATACATTATTTAATTTACGAGAAAAAATATTTTTTTAGTAAGTGTCATCTGTAGTATGCATTAAAAAGCTTACAAGCTATATTGTCTAAAACATTTTTTATACTAAAGGTAACGGCTACATTACAACAGATGTCCTGCGGGAAATTTTCAAAGAACTTGATGATAAAATCACTGCTGAAGATTTGGACGATATGATTGAGGAAATTGACTCTGATGGTTCTGGTACAGTCGACTTTGAAGGTATTTTGTTTAGCTGATAATTTAGAAATATTTTTTACTTTTCATACAAACTGACTTCGTAGCTATTTTCATAAAAATACTTTTTTTATTATTTATGATGATATTAATTATTCTTAAATAATATCATCATAAATATAACATTATTTTATGCGCTTAATAGAGCCATCTTGTAACAACAAAACTAAGCTTTTGTGGTAAAGGTATCTGCTTATATTTTCAGTAATAGATTTGTATTTATTATTTTGCAGAGTTCCTCGAGGTCATGACTGGAGAGTAAAACTTTATATTTAAATCAACTTTTTATACTAAGTTACCTTATATTCCCTACTATTAATGATTCTACGACTATCTTTTAAATAACACTTATAATGTAAATAAAACAACATATTGAAGAACCTTCGAATCCTCAGCGACCATTTGATAAGGTCATGCAAATTGATCCACCAACATGGTCCCTTAATTTTAAATATATTTAATTATACTTTAATCATTAATTTTAAGCATCACACTCATTTTTTATTTGTAAAAAGTATTTTTAAGTTTTTTTTAAATAAAACTTTAAAAAATCAATTATTTTTTCTCTTCTATAACATAATACATATTCCTACCTACTACTTATATAACACTAAAATAATAAATTAAAATTTTTATTTGTTTTTCATAAAAATTTCAAAAATAAATAAGCGCTTTTGATAGATGAATCAGTTTGTGGTATGAAAATAAGATGTCGCTGTTTAATCACATCACTGACCTACTAAAATTAACTTGGAATAATATAATGAGAAGTACAATTATAAACTGGAATGCTTCCAAAATTGTATTCAACTCGATTTTTGTAAAGAATTCAAATATTTTTTTCCTTATTTATAGATGTCGCTAAACCGTTTCACTCACACTTACTAATATCGAATAGGTTTATGGTTGAACAAAATATGTATTTTTTAAAATTTAATAATGATAATATTATATTTAGATATAATCCAGTCATATTACTTGCATAGCTTAGATGAGAAAATTAAAAATAATAACACAAATGTCAAAAAATAGTATTTTGGATGCTTCAAAAATTAAAGAAAAAATCATTTTAATATTATAAGTTTTGTTTTTTTTTTACAGTACGACAAAAATACATTTAAATATGTCTTAAAAAAAAATCATTAATCACGCAAAAAAAGAATATAGACGAATAGTTACCTCAATAAAATAATAGTTAAATATATTTTAATGACATTATAAAGAACTTACTTAAAATTATCAAGTCATAAAACAATTTGCAGCCTTGTCAATATTAACATATAATTGCAGGTGGTTAAGCGATTTTTCATCAAATTAATTTTATATCGGTTGACTAATGGCTTAGACATTGTTTTGAGACAATACTTTAATGGGTTTTTTTTAATTGTGACATTCACCTTGAACTTAATATTAGGACATTAAAAATAGTCCAAGAGATAGACATCGCTTGACAAATTAGAAGAAAAAAAACTTGTACCAAATGATATAAGTAAACTAGACTATAAACAACTTTGCGCACATTTTCAATCAATTAAGCGTGTTACAGACTGCTGGTTGAGCTAGAAATGCATTTTTTAATTGGCGTGACAGGTTATAAAATTAACTGCGTTTACGCAATTCTTTGCCTAATTTATCGTTACCTTGAAAAATGTTAAAAAAATAAGCCATTTCGTTCGACACTTATTTATTTTATTATCTCACTAAATATGGGTTCCTTTCATAAAATAGTAATTTAAAACATACTTAGTTGAGTAAGAAATGGTTAAGTATCTTTAAAAAATCACATTATAATAATAATGGGTTTGGTGTTATCGTATTGAGAAGCATATGAAATAAATATAAAACTAGATCGACATCTTTACTGCAGTCGAAAATATTGGGGCTTAGGTATAAGCTCATATGTATTTAAATTTAATAAGATCTAAGAAAATCTTACAATTTTACTTTAGGTTGACTTAATGTATGTGTAATAGAATAATAAAGAATGCTATAATACACTGATTTTTATAAATGCTATTTAAATAGATTCTATAAATTACATAAGTGTTTGTAAATATGTAAGTTACATTTTTGTTATAAATAGATGTCACTGTAGACCAGGGATTCCCAACCGGTGGGTAATTCTCCGCTGGGGAAAATTTTAGAGCTCCAGGGGGGGGAATGTTGGAATGCTAGATTCTTGTTATTTTTTAAGTTCTTTAAAATATTATTTTAAATACAACATATTCGTTAATTATTTTTCATAAAATCACTTCATATGCACTATACATGGATGACATTTTTGAAGTTTGCGTGTTAATATAGGGGCTGTGGATTCCGAGTCGGAGTCTTAGTGTTTTTGCCGGAGTCGGAGTCGTGAAAAACGAGCGGATTGAAAATTTAAAATAATAATAATTGATTATGAGTATTTAATCCACAATAGTTCATAGTGTTGACAGTGCATGCTTGACTGACTAAAGATGAACTGATGGAATACATAATATATATATTATATATAAGTTAAAATGAAATTATTGAAAAATTTCTTCGGAGTCACAGTCGTCTTTTTTTACACGACTTCACAGCCCTGGTAAATATTGTAATTTAATCGTCACTAAATTATTACGCAAACGGCGGCATAGGTAGGCGGCATAGGTAGTGGACATTAAATCAAATAACAAATACATACAATAATATAGTTATTAAAATTATTCTTGGGCTTAACCAAAAAAATATTACATATTATTTCGAATAAGACTTTTGAGTTAGAACATCTGAGGTACGGAGAATCATATTCTTAGCAACGGTGAAAGGGGTGAATGGAGCGAATAAGATTGGGAATCCCTGCTGTATACAGTTTCACTTACCCTTATAAAAAAATGTTAGAAGGGTATAATTACGGCATGGAGGTTTTTTGGCAGTGAAAAGTTGTCGAAATTGATATCATTATTATTTATTTTATTGCTATGATTCAGTTTAAAAGAATGTTGGCAATATCTCAGTTTATATTTAGATTAATTTGTTAATTGAATGTTGCTGTATAAATGGACGAGATTCGTTGATTCATTTCAATCAAATCTTAAAATTCAATTCAGAATAAGTTAAGATTAGATTTAACGTACGAAAAGGACCAATATGGTTTGCCACCAGTGATCTAGTTTTAAAAGATACTACGTTATGTTATTTACGCGCCTTATTTTGTTACAAGTGTGTGTCAAGGTTTCAATTAATAGTACTTTGTTTTTTAAAGATATGAACCATTCACTTAAAATTTTGTGAATGATAAAAATTCCACTAAAATACTTACCTATAGGTTGTATATTATACTTTCATGTGAGATAAAATTGACAGTTTATTTTTCGTTAGCCATTAAAAAAAAATAGTTTTTTCTCTAAAGCGAATGAAAAAAATTAAGTGTTTCTTATATAATAATATTTTATTTTTTTAATGACCATGAAATTATCAAAACCAATTATAATACAAAGTTTTCTCTATTAATAAATCAATCGCAATTAAAATAAAACATTTGAAAAAATAATTAAAGTATAAAACTGCGGCATAAAATTCTATATTTCAATGCCAATCTGATGTCTGAAAAATGCAGTAAATTTGATAAATAATTAGTCCTCAAAATTTTTTGATTGAGATAGGTGAAGTATTTATTTTCTTAAACATACAAGTATAATAAAACGAATGCTGTTAATAAAAATCACATTTGTTCTCTTTCGAAATGCCGTCTTTGAAAAGCTTTAAAAAAATGTTCATTTTACATTTATTTAATTACAATTTTAATACTACGTAAAATTTACCGTATTAAAGATATTTGTGTTAACGTTCAATATGCTCATACAACCGATATTTGGAAAAGAATGTATCACGGAAAATCAGAAAAATTCCTTTCAATACACCACTTATGATTCAGATCAGAAAGGCTGTTTTATACTTGGGAGAAACTGCTTACGTGAGCTTTACACGCATCCTTTTAAGGTTGTTGTGGTCCTTATACGGTGAAATTAGAAGATTATTTTATATTTTCAATCAACAGAATGTAATATATGTTCGAAGAGAAAAACTGATATCACCATTATTGTAACGGATTCAATAGAAAAGCACTAGTGTCGGTTGATGTATGCATATATAAAATAATTGAAATTCTTCTTAATGGAATTGTGTATTGATTTACACATTGTAACTTATATACATTTAATAAAGGACATTGGAATCTAAAAAAAAACTTTAAAAGAGTATAATTCAGTAGAAAAATATGGACAATTTATTCAATTCGACGCGTTTTTCATCAGAAAAAATATGGTTTTGTTTCATTAAAAAATACGATTAAGGGTGTCTATTACAAAATCTATTTCATAGTAAAGTACTGACGGATAGTCTGAATTTTATACCACAGGAGTGATGAATGTAACCAAGTGAGGAGAAGCTTATGCAGCATTAATTGTTAACTTAGATTAAAATAAAAAAAACAAAATTAGATAGTTCCTAACACGGAGCAACAAAGCAATGCTACAAAAAAAATATAATATATCTTTTTCAGATCAATTGTACCAGAGTTTGAGAATCAGTGGGCTTAGGTTTTTAAATTTGGAATTTGATTGGATATTTTTTTTTATTTCACTGTAATCATGTTATTCAAAATAATATATATTTATTTAAAGTAGGTACTTATATAAGTATTTATGTGTGGCTAATAAGAGTACAGATTAATTTTTACGACCTTGCAACATATAAACGTTCTCCAACCCTAAAAAGATCTAAGTATGAATATTGTAAAGTTGCTATGTGATCATTAATTAATGTTCTATCGAGGGACCAAAGTACACACTCAATCATGTAGGAGATATACAACATCATAAAGCTTAAGCCATGCCTGGGATGACATAAGCCTTCGTTTTTCCGCCCTTTCAGTAATATATTTAGATTAATTTTTAGCCTTCAATGATCAAGAGTAAATTTTACATTCAGTGGTTAATTATTTGTTATTTTAGAATTAATTTAATAAAAATATATAACTTAAGCTTTTTAATATAAAAATTTGGACAATGGATTACGGATATAATATATATATCCCGGCTTCATGATGTAGTAAAATCCCAAAATAGCGGTAAAGCGAGAGCGATAAACTAACCACTAGTCACTAATCCTTCCATTCCTTACTCTCTTCAAAAAGAGGGGGTGAGTAACCAGCAGTTCTCGTAGAAAAAATTCTGTTGATACACTTCCATTTTTAAGTCATATTAGTGAGGCAACTAGTAAAATGCTATTTTTTTTTCATTGGCTTTCAAGTACAATCACGTCTTTATTTGGTGTTTTGGTGGATTGCATATTTATATTTTACAAAGATAACAAACACTATTGCAATGTGTATCTGAGGTTAATATTCACTTTTACGATACTTTAAAACGTTTAGAATATTACAACGTATCTACCTTATTTTTTTATAACATACCACTTAGCTCACTTCCCTTCTAATGGGCCCATATATTAATATGACAATACAAAAAAAGTTATGATGATTTGAAACACAATGATGTTTTCTGAAATATTTTTTTATCAATGATAATAATATGGTTTAATTTAATTGTTAAACAAACATACTTAGTAATCATTTTGATACTTACACGTCGATTATAATGTTTTAATAAGATATAATTAAATAAAATTTGCCAAACTTTTGATAAAGAAGGTGTTTTTGTTTATTATTAAATTACTTATTATCAATACACTCTGAGCTACAAAAGGATATGGCAAACAGTTGCAAATTATTTAGCGTTCCAAAACCAGTTAAAAATTGCAAAACCATGAAAAAATCACAGAAAAAATGTATGTATCGATCATTTAAATTAATTCAAAATACATGATCTGCCAACTTATTGTACGTAATACCGGTTGACCGAGTGATGCAACGATTATGCCAAACCGAAATTAAGTTTAATTTTGAAATATAACGTCGCGCATTGAGAGACATTATAAAATTAACAAAAGAAAATAAGTGTGACTGTAGGCAACCGTGGAACCACAAAAATCTCGATAACTCTTTCTCTTTCATCCAGACACTGATACAATAAATTTTAGTTCGTGATAAATGTCACGTAAACAGACAAATCGTGAAGACGTGTACAATAATGTTTACTTTCAATCATAGATACTGCACTGCTAGGGATTGTACCGAAAACCGAAATATTGATAGTGTTTTTTTTCAATCAAAATACCGGTAGTGATACTTATATGTAGATATGACGGGTTCGTGCCTCAGCGATCAACGTTGTTGATTTCCGAGACGGATGTCACGGGATCCAGTTCCAGTGCGAACACTATTTTTCCAATCAGTTAACCAATTTATGTTCGAAGACATGGATCAATGTCTAAAAATTCCCTCGCACACTCCCAACCTACAATAACAAGGCATACTGAGAGCGATTAGTTGACCACAAGTTTTGTCCTTCATCATATCCTTCTATTCTTATTCACTTAGAAAAAGAAAGGATTAGAAATTGAGTAACAGATCTTGTAGAAAAACTTCATTTGATATACTAGGAACGGGCATATATTAAGATATTTTTTCGCTATTAAAATTTAAGAGTTGTATCAATATTGGCAGGTTTCAGAATTGGTGATGCTTTCAATGATGTATTATTATTTTAAGAAAACGAAATGAAATTTATATGAAATATCTAAATACCGATTTTAATTAATAACCCGGGATATCGATCCCGACTAGCCGTATTTTTAGCCTTAGTTTTTTTTATAATAATGGTATTAATACTTTGTATACCGGTATGTAATATGAAATACCGGTATAGATAATTTTTTACTGTATTGCAGCCCTAAACACTACGATAGATATCATAATTCAGTGAGCTGTGAATAGATATAACGTTTTATTGGCTGGAAAATAGTTTGACAGATCATTTGCAAACACAATATCAAAGATTATGCATTACGTTGGTGAAAAGACAATTGTTTTCTGAATTAAAATTCATAAATATTTTCTTTTATCCGCAGCAGTTTTTTTATTATTTTGTGTCCACCACTTGTTGTTTGTGACGTGCATTTGTTAGCGCCATTATATTTGTGCATATACTCATTATATTATTATCTTAATTTATTAATGTTCGATAATTTAATTTATCAATCGTCTTTAAATATATATAAAAAAAAAATTGAATACTGTGTTGTAAATAAATATAGCTTAAGCAAGTCTCTTAAATAGGAAAAAATATGAATATAATTTAGTTCTACAATTACTAGTTTATTAGTTGGCCAAAACAGCTATCAAATATAAATGTTATTTAATAATCTTAGAACCTAACTACATTGATTATTGTTCATCCTAATAATATGTATAATCTTCAAAGTAGTTAAATTGATCTGAATTTAAAATCAGATCGAATAATTTTAATCATTTTAACAATCTTCTAGTTAACAGCAAAACGATGGTTGATGGTTTTGTTTTTTTGATTTTTTTAAAAATTTAATGGAATTAATCCTCTACCCCGATTAACACGGTACGTGACGAGCGCGGTTTTGGTTTTTTCCGGCCAAATAATTGCAATTATGTTTCATTTTACAAGATTAGGTTACAGCCTGGCACCACTTGAAAAAAGAAAATTAAACAGTACTTACTTCTTTCATACATATATTAGCTTCAATATCATATTTATTTTCTAATAAAAATATCATTAATGCATTTTATATTTTTTGTTCTTATAATTACTCCTACCTATTAAATCCTTTTAAAGTTGGTCATAACCTGAGCGATTAGCTTACAACTAGTACTATTCATATATCCTCTACTCTTCTCGATAAAAAGAGGTTGGACCACTGACAAACAACCAGTTTTTGGAGAAAATTCTGTGAAAGAGAGCTCCATTAGGAATTTATATTCTCCACGTTATGAGCGTAAATAGTTAAATAAAAAAGGAAAAACTTGTATATTGATTAAGTTTTATGTATTTTAATCAGGGCTGTGAAGTCGTGAAGTCAAACTGGTTTCACTGAAGTTGGACTCGAAAAAACTAATAACTTCGAGTCCTTAAAAAAAATGTGTATTTAAATCGCTAGAGTCAAAAATGACGTTACGGCAAAATAATAATGTCGTGTTTCAAGATCAAGTCGGAGTCGGAGTCGTCTAATTTCTTGGTGACTCTACAGTCCTGACTTTTTACAATACTTTTTTCAGCCCTGAATTTTCCAGGAACTAATGTACCGTGTATACAAAGGTATTATACATAGTATTATTCACATAAAAACTATGATAGTATAAATAAAATTTTATTTAAGAATTATTCAGATTACGGAACTCACAATGATCTCATTATTTATTTTTGATTCGCATGTTGTCATTAGTATTGCCTTAATTACTAATTACAACCCACAATTATTACTTTTTTATGTGTTTCATAACTGATTTAATTTTAAATAAATAAATCACTGTGATCCGGAGTATATTTCATATTCTGAAAAATCTGCGGATGATCTCAGCGGCCGTGAAAAATTTCGAGATGTTCCGTCAGATAAAATGGAAGCTTCCTGAAGCAAGTAGTTGGTTAACCAGCATAATTAATGAAATACGTAAACAGTTTTATATTATACACAGCCTTGCACTCTTCAAGAACAGCAAAACAATCTCGAAATAAATTATTCTTATCTCATGAATGACCAACGATTTTCGCTTATCTTCACATCTGATGTTGAGATTCCAATTTCAAAATAGATTCTTTTTTTACATTTAGAACGAAAAATAAAACTAAATAACAATTTTGTCATTGAAATTCTGTTGCATGTAATATTCGGCTTAATTCTAGGTGGGTACCGAGTTTTTAACTTTAAAACTGTAAATTATTGTCAGTTTGGCAATTGGCAATTATCATGATATTGAAAACGCTTAAAACCATATCGTTTATCTTTGTATGCTTTTTTCACATCAAATTTTATAGCTCCTCCTAGAATAAACCCTTCACGAATACTGCTTTCGAGAGTTTAGTAAAAAAAAGTTTTAGATTCTTAGCAGGAATATTTTCAATGTGATATTTTTATTGAAGTAAATTTCTGGATTTTTTATATTTTAGTTATCAAAACAGGTTATTTTTATGCATTTATACTTATATATTATTTTTTGTCATATTTTGGAGTTAATCGGTATTTTTGGGAAAGGCTTATATTAAATTTAACATAGCAAATTCAGTTGTGATAAGTTTATGAAAAACATAATGTTGTTACAAATAAAAGATATTTTATGTAATATAATTATACAAAACTGTTCATTTGGCTACAGTAAATCAATGAATGCATTGCTTAGTTATTATACTAAATGCTATTTTGTTATTTTTGGCTTAGTCTCAATTCTTTATCAAGATAATAAGATAAAGTACTGACATTTTCTATTCACACCCCTGTTAGCCTAGGAATGTTGTTATTAGAAAGCCAAATGTATTCGAAAATTAGCGTATTTGTCGTATTGATTGGTGAAATAATTGACTGTATGTAACAGAAGAAAAATAAACGAAGATAAAATTAAAGACCATTTTAAGGAAGGCAAAAAATAGTTTACACTATTTTTTTAAACTAAATTTAGAGTTGGAGTTGTGTTTTAATTTAAAATTTGAGTCGGAGTCGTTTTTTAAAGATTCCACAGCCATGGATTTTATAAATAAACATAATTATTAATAATAAAAAATAGAGCAATGGAGCGAAGTAGGTAGTGAATAAATATAAATAAATGTTTCTATAGAGAACATTAAATTTACTTAAAAAAATATAAATAAAGAAACGGCGACGATCTTCGCAAAATAAACCATAGATACAACAATAGCAAAACTAGTAAAAGTGTATGATTTGCGATCATAATTGTACTTTCTAGACCGAATCAGTGTTTTTGTAACAGATCCCAAGAAACGGACTCGATACCTTTTTTCGTATGCACGTTTTTATGACGAAATATTTGATATTATAGACTGACAATAGTGACAATCGACTAAAAGTTGACACTGGTGTACAATTAATTTTATGAAAAATAAATAAGATGCAATGGTATGACAATAAACAATTTGATTAAATTATTTGAAATATTACATTTTTAAGATACAAATCTAAGTTAATTTTACTGTATAGAAAATATTACATAAAAACGTGAGTTTTTTCAAAAATATTATGACGATTAAGTGCTATAACAACTTTAAATAAAAACTGTGTATCAAATGACAATAAACAAATATTACACTCTGATAAAATTAAATATGGTTATATCAAATAATCTTGTAAAGATAAGACACATGTCGTCTGCTTGATCTGCAAATCGATTTATGACATCAATTTTGGGCTAAATTTCTAGGAAAAAAACTAAAAATTTAACCAATAAGCGCATTCAAAATAATTCAAGAATGCATGGTTACATTTTTACTTAAAATTAAATGTCCGCTCCCAATATGGAGCATATGGACTCCTAATGGAGTTTATCTCAACAGAAGTGTTTCTACGAGAACTGCTTGTTACTCAGCTGCTCAACCTCTCTTTTTCCAAAGAGAGTAGGGATAGAAGGATAGGACTAGGACAGGATTAGTGGTAAGCTAATCGCTCTCGATACGCGCCGTTCATAGGATAGGATGGGTGGGAAGCGGGAATTCAAAACATTACATACATCCATGCCTTCGAACAGAAATTCATAAATCGATTGAAAAATCAATTTATAAAACTGTCAGTACTGGGATTCGAACCCGTGCTCTGCGTAGCGGGTAGCCAACGACGTTGACCACTCGACCATGCAGGCGGCCAATTTATAGTCTGGTGAATATAATTATTTTGGGCCGCACATAAGAGCTTACTAGGCCGCATGTTGAGTATGGCTGGTCTAGATTGTAATTGAGAATTGGGATATATCGTGGTAGTTGATTATAACTACACTAAACTTTATTTATAAGCAACAATAAATAGCTTATTTAGTTATCGAATAAAGTTAGGCGTATCTATAAACTGTTCCTTGTAATTCGTTAACAAAGTGTAATCAAATCATATCATATTAATTCGATTCACGACAAAAAAATATTCATTTTATGAACATTCTGTCTGCAGTCAATTATTTCATTTTAGAACGCATGTTCGTTTATATCGTTATTTTGCACGTTTTAGTCCGCCAAACATCAATTAAAAATGCCTATTTATTCGGCAAGAAAAAAACGGACTGTGCTATTTTTATAGCGACGGGTTTGCATTTTTTCACGGTGCTCTAGCTTTCTCTTCAGCCAAACGTTAAAATAAATCGTTAAAAATGATCAAATATATGTTAGTAAGTAAAAAAAAACAAATCTATTGAGAAGTTTCTATGTTTAACATATTTATGGGTTTGAAGAAAGCTTCTTTAAGACTTGAAACTCTTAAGATATAAGTAAGTCAACATATTTATTATGACATAAGAAGAATTGCATACAATATGAAGTCATTAGAAAAAAAGTATTTTATCTTATTAATAAAAAATAATCCAAATTTATTATTCATTTTTTATATTATAATAATTACATTTAAATGTACATTGAAATAATTTGTATAAAACGCCTCATCTCGCAACATTTTTTTTGTGACATACATATGTCGTGAATTTATCACTCCTTAATAACTTTACCGTAGCAAAATAATTTTAACCGCTTGAATACCGTGTAAATAAATCATTAATACGTCCCAGAGAGACTGCGTGTTTATGATAAAAATAATTTTGCCTAATATACACTTGAAATCGATAATTTGAAAACCTATATCAACTCGGTATAGATAGCACAACACATATTCATCAAAATATTGCTTATATTCTATTAGAATACCAAGTGTTTGATTTTTTAAATGTCTTAGACATCTGTGTTCGCTTGCATATGTTCCGGAAACCTGTGTCCGCTTGGTATTCAAGTGGTTAAAAAATCACAAATAGATTTAAGTTACTTTGGTCTAATAATGTAATGCCCTAAATATTCGGTGCGTATTTGCACCAACGAGTTTTTAAAAAAATACATCACAAATTTGACAAATTCCGACGTAATAATATTATATATACCTATATGCAACCACAGTAATTTAATCGCTACTCTTAATGCAGTGTGTGAACTGTTTGTCATGTGTGGTAAAACGCATCGCTGATTTTTCCTTACAACATTTCTCAGGCTGCCTTTGAGGCCATATAATCCAGGCGTTGGCTTAAAATTTAAACAATAGACATTGTGACCGAGAAAATATTTATTTATAAATTTTCGCAAGCCACTATTTATCTATAATATTTGATTTTTATTTAAGCATGTGAGGACATAGTCAGTCGAACATTTATGATCCATATTTTTTGCTGTTGCATAAAATAAAAAAGCTTTTGTGCATTTATTTTTATGACACTACTTAGAGCGAACATTTGAAAGGCAATTCAGTTTATGGTTGCACCAAATTGATTTCATGTGGAAACTGAAATATGTATATCAATATGTTACTTACTTACCCACGTTTTTCAAATGAATTGAGCCGACAGTGAACAATCCATATGCCACTAATCTAATAAACAATATCGACCTTATTTGGTTTAGTTTAGATGGATTGTTTTAATATAAGTAATTGTAACCAATATTTTTACTGTAGCGATTTCATCGTAAAAATAATACTCGCGATTGAATATTCTATAGTCGTACCATTTCGTTGTTAGCTTGTTTATTTTACAAAGTGACATTGCTGTATTAACAAAAGATTTTTTAAAACGCGATATTTATAAAATGGCTGCATTCATTAGAATAAAAAAATATTGGTAAATAGTTAAATCTGTAGATACATATTTTGTTGTCTTATTGTCAAAAATGTAAAGAATGCAAAATGTGAGTTTTGATTCTAAGCGCTATAAATATAAATGTATTTATTGTAGACCCAATATAACGCGAAAATTATGAAAAAAATAAATTTTATGATATATCTAAAACAAATGAAGCACTGTTCTAGAACACAATGTGAAATCAAAAATTTATTAAATATAATCATATTTCAGAATAGGTTTAATTAAGGTTGTTTGGCTGTGCGATCGTACCTAGTTCGAATACGTGCGTAATATATTGTCGAGTCCGAAGCTCAATGGTCAACATATTTGGCTTCCGTTGCGGATTTCACAGGCTTGAATCCCAGTACAAACAGCATTTTATTAATCGATTTCTGTTTGAAGACATGGATGTTTGCAATATATAAATATTCCCTCTCACTCTTCTAATCCTTATGGAACAAGCGTTCCGAGAGAGATTAAATAGCCACTAGTTCTATCCTAGCCCTATCCTTCTTTTAAAAAAGAGATGTTTGACAACTGAGTAACAAACAGTTCGTCTAGGATAAGTTCTGTTGAGAAACCTCCATTAGGAGACCATATGCTATATATCTCTTTAAATATTTAACAATATACCAAAAAAATATATATTTATTAAAATGTGTAAAATAAATTATGGTTCACCTACAGATTTGTACCGTTTTTATAGATAAAGATATTATTTTTCTTATGTGCACTATAAAAGATTTCTATAAAAATAATTCTCTATGGTTCTGATTACATTTAATGAGTTCAATCGATAACTCGTCAAATTAATATTATATGGCAGCCATAAAATATATTTTGATATTAGAAAATATAACGTACCATTTCACTTTTGTTTTCATTACAATTTCAAAATATCATTTTATAGTAAACAACATTTCTGTGTTTACTTAAAATACATATTCAAAATGTAGTATTATAAGTAAGTAGTGGTGTCTATTAGAGATATCATCTGTGAATTTTATTATTATAATGTTATTATTACTATTGCACTGGCTTAAAGTGAAACTGTTTATTATCTGTCCTTAGAAGTCAAGAGGCGAGAGCTAACTGCAGTTCGGTAACATTATGTTTGAATGTAAAGTTCTACTTTGCATATTATTCCATCGATGCTATCAATTTATTGTGGCCTGTTCGTCCATTTGGCGCTGTGACGATGTTTAGTATGCAGGTTAAGGTACTCAATGCACCGTTGCAGTTATTATTGCATGCATGTAAAGGAGAGTGCAAGTCCGAGAGTCTCACGAGTTGTTGCACAAGAGTCAGTGATGTGCTCCACATTTCGAAATAACAGGATAAACAATATTATCAATCTACAATCACAATTGGGCTGAAGTTTTGTGTCAAAGTGTTTTTCGTTTTTGGTCGATTACTTTATTTTTCATTCTCGGCTACATGACGGTCAAACAATATTTTTTTGAAATTTAACGTTAACTGTATATATTATATATAACATACAGTTGTCTTTTTTAAATGTTGTTTAAGATAATACTTTAAAAAATTAGCATCAACATAAGCAATATAAAAATACAATACACGATAAATTATGAAATATAAAAGTAAAATTTTAAAATAACAACTGCTTTTAAAGTTACAAAATAATTAAAATGCCCTTTTTTGGTTTCTTGAAAAGTTACACTATTTTAGATAGTGATGTTTGATTTTAAGACCTCGATTATTTCAATACACAAAAACCACACTTTAATCTTAAAATCAACTAGTAACTGTATTAAATGTTTTTTTCTACACGGTTCAAGATTCAATACTTAATCATTTCAATATTTTTTTATTAAATAGCATTTGCCTGATTTTTGCTCAATGTTGGATAGCGTATTTTGTTAGATTAACCGAAAATGCAGTCTAAGTTATTTGAAGTATATTAGAAAAACAAATACAATTATTTTGCGAAGTGACATATTAACCAATTGGATGCCGCGCGATCACCGGTGCACAATTTTTATACATACCACGTATTTTGCGTGAGCACTGGCGCCTGATACGACAAGCTCGACAGTATTTGTATTATGTATAAGATTTACGTATATTTATGGAGGGCATTATATATATTTTATACTTTTATAGAATTCAAACACAATCGTATCAGTATGTAGAAACAAACATAAACATTATATGTACGGAATCTAAGCGGTTAAATAACTATTAATATTGGCAAAAAAAATCTATGATAAAATTTACTAAAAAAAGTCGATGAAAATGAAAGCAGTATAATAAGCAGTGTCGAATTCTGTAAAGACTGTTATATGGCATTACTATTAACAGGCTATGTCAGTGATCGCGAGCCACACACGGTTCTTTAGCCTCTTGAGTGTGGCTCTTCCACAAAATACCACATACAGTGCGATTGAAAATTCGTGTCTCACGCGCAGAAGACGGTTTTCGGTCATTAAACATCTCAGCGAACATACCTCAATCAAATTGAGGACATTTTAAGCAACAACCAGCATAGGAGTACCATTATCAAGTTAATAGCAATGTACTTATCTATATGGTTCATGTTTAAAATAATGACTATCTAAAGAAATTTTAATTGTTGAATAGTTGATAATTGGGTCAGTTGACTAATGAATTTGCCGACTATTGGGTTAGGCTAACTCTCGCGGCTCGGAGACTAGAAAAATACTTCTCTGCCGATGGGGATCGTTTAGGGACCCCAGTGGTTTCCTCATTATTGGCCTTATTCTTATGAATTTCAAAAAAACAAATAGTCTAAGGGCTTTAAAATAACTCTTTGCATCATTCCTCATAATTTTTTTTATAAAAATCCGTGGTTTTTTAATAAATAATCATAATTTAAGTTGCGCGTAAAAAAGACGTCATCCCAGCACACATCAAATCACTAAGCATCATGCACAACGTCTCTGATGATATCCATACATCTTTACATCAAAATTAATAAAGTAAGTTTCTATTGAAAAAGATTCCTTGTCAAATGAAGCCACTGGGTAAGGTTTTAAAATGGAGTTACACTGTGGGCGCTTGTCGTGTCCTGCTGTTTTTGACCGGTGCTCCGCTATCGGAGTGGTCTATTTCTACCGCTGATCACACAATCGAGATCGAAATAATTCACGAATCGAAATTGATGCAATCAAAATGCCTTTGATTGGACGTCGAATACCTAATTTGCGCTGATTCATTTTAAACAGATGACAAATAGTACACTTTGTTGCATGCCGGCTATAATAAGACATGAATTTATTGATCAATAGTATTTTGCAAGACATAATGCACTACATATTTTATAAATATTATTTGGATAATAATTAAGTTTGGTGGGATATTTAGGGTAAAAAACACCATCACTGGAACTTGCAGCTATTTTTAACTAAAAAAATACGTAATCATTGACAAAAACATATTATCAAGTAGCCAGGGTTTCCCAAACTTATTGTGCGATGGGACACTTCCCAAATCTGGAAATGTTACCGGAACACTGCTTATTTTTTAGGTAATTCATAATAGTTAAAATATTGAAAAATATACATGTAATAACATCATGTAAATAAAGCTCTTAGTGATTCAAAATCTCCACCTGTACCGAAATATTAAATTTGAGCTTTTAAACATCAATGGAGATTCATCATCACTCGATTTTGAATATGAAGTAGAAGATGTTTAAATGTGTTGCAGCGTAGATTACCATTCCACATTTTCGCGGAACACCTATTTAGGTTTTACGGAACACCAGTGTTCCGCGGAACATATTTTGGGAAACCCCGAAGTAGACAGCTGATTTTTTGTCTTCAGTTGTGCGGCAGTAGTTGAATCTCCAATTTGAAAACATTTATTTTTTCAATCCATGTCCGCTCCCAATGTAGAAGTGTATGTTGTTGTTCAGCTACTTAACTTCTCTTTTTCGAAGACAGTAGGGGTATAAGGCTAGGGGCTAGAAAAAGATTAATTATTAAGTAATGGCTATTGCTACTCCCCGTGCTTAGTGACCGGATGGGTGGGAGAGAATTAAATAACACACACTCATGCCTTGGAAGATAGATACATTTTTTCATTTAAACATGAAACTGCCAATTCTGGGATTCGAGCCCGTTGGCATCGTGATAGTAGTTGACCACTAAGCCACAGAGCCGAAATAAAAAATAAATAAAGTATCTAGACAGAATCAAGAATCCCAAGCATCACAAGGGATGTTACTAGGGATTCTGTGTCGAGACGTCCCGAGACTTGTTGGGTTTTTGTTGTCTTAAGGCCCGGGACTTTTTTGGAAAATGTCCCGGGAATTGTGACTGTGATTTATAATGTGCTAACAACACATTTTAATTTTGAAAATAAACTATTCTTGTAGTTAAGAAACTTTCAAAAGGACTGATGTTTATAGAATGAAAGCAGATATTAGAGGAGAGCCACAAGAAAAACGGACACATGGTCGGGACGTGACACTTACCCGGGGTTTTTACAAAATTAAGTATGGATATATAAAAGGGATCTGATAGAAAAACAGATGTTTTGGATTTATAATTTCGTAGACGTTTCAAATACCGTGTGTTTATATATTGTAATATAACTGAAGCAAATTACAAAATATTAATGTTAAATGTTCATACCTGATTTTGTTTTATGTACAGACGTTTTTTCACTATTTCACAAAGGTACCAATTTCTCAATAGGACAAAAAAGGTCTTAACGTTATATTGTGAAGTTACGGTTATAAATTTACTCCTGACGGCGGCTTCATTGATATTTTTTCATGAAATGTATCGTTATCATCCCTTCTTAGAAAAAATAACCGTAAGCATTGCACATATCCATTACATAAGAAAAATAATAATAATTAAACATTGTATTAAAAAATTGCAATTTTTACTAGAGCTTACTTTCAAAAGGCGCCGAGTGTATGTAATATATAAATAAATACATACATACATACATGCAAATATTTAATTTTAATAAAATTATAAATTTATTGAAAGGGAAATAAAAGTCTCGAGTCCCGGGATGTCCCGGTACTTTGACTTTATCGCGCCTCGAGTCCCGGGACTTTGAAATCCCGAGACTTCAGAATCCCTAGATGTAACATAAGCATATGGGCTAGAACAGGACAAATGGTTAACTAATCGTCTCGCTACACCCTTTTATTGTTTGGTGTTGGAAGGATAGAAAAGAACATTTAGAAATAAGTAACACCCCTTATTTTAAATAAAAATTAATAAATTGATTGAAAAAAAATATTTTTGTACTTAGAATTGAGCTCATGAGATTCGACGCGGAACTATAAGACGTTGACATATACTGAAACACGGACCCTTTCATAAAGTGTTCATTTTATCGAATTATAGATGGAGCTCCAATAGTTGTTCATATTTCCCACATCGAGAGCGAGATTTGTTTTTTAAAAAAACGTGTTACATGTGTAAGTATGTATCAATTACGAAGATATTGAAAGCTTTCATGAAAGTCATGACATCATGTAGGTTATATATTGCTTCCCACATTCAATAAATTTTCGACACCCTTTTGAATATTAAACAAAATGTAACAACACGTATCATTTGGTATACCATTGTTCTTCTCTTGGTTAAAATAAACCTGTTTTCATTTTGAAACGGTTCTTTCAAAGTTATCGCTATTTTCTTGAAGTTGGTAAACTGGTTCGGGAGTTAATAAAATATAATAACTTCTTTGGGTGGCCGTTAATTGTCAGTGATCAAAATTAGTATGCGTTACCTCGCATTAAAGAAATATTCAAGCAATCTGCGTACATGATTTTGACATGTCGTGCAGGTATTATTTTGGAAAGAATTTATTACCATTGAGTGATTGACATATCAAATAACGTAATTTGAACACATACATACATCGCAGTCCAATATAAATACGTATTAATTTCCGTTTGATAGATCGGGATACATTAAAAAGAAGACTCTCATACTATTTTTTATATTGAAAGTCTTTGGGTATTGTTCAGATGCGAACATGTAGACATGCACAACCTTTTTATTTTAGTGGGCCGCATAAAAACAAATGATCATGTGTAAGGTCCGCAAGGAAAATTTGAAATTAAAGTACTTTAAATCATCTTTTATACAGGGGATACGTTCCATGTAAAATAGCCATGCAAAAAATCAATGTAAAAATTATTTAAGATTTCGACTAAAGGTGCTTGGTGGAATTTCAATATTAAATGATGAAGTGAATATAGTTGACTAAATGTTCAAATACATTTGAGCGAGTTTTTTTCGAAATCCGTGCAAAAAGAGTATTCTGTGTAGGTGTTTACAATTTTTTTTATTTTTAAATAATTAGGTATAAATGTTTTATTTATATGTAACTTGAAAGTTAATGCGGTCTTTGTTCTTTGTCTTTTAATACCCATATTATTAAGCCGCACAATTGAATCCAAACTTTCATCAGTAAGCGTAGTTCATGAACTAGTTTACGTTCCTTCAATAACGAAAAAGCTTGCTAATATTTAATAAATCCAATGATTTACTTGATTTTTTGACAAAAAAAACATTCGAGGGCCACAAAAAAAAAACTAAATGGGCCGCATGAGGCTCGTGGGCCACGGATTGTGCATTAATGGTGTATAATGTAGGTGACATTTCAAGCTTTTTCCATTTTCATTTTTTTTCAAGGTACCGCAACTCACTTCATCCCAAGCTTCTTTCGTTTTTTTCTAATCTTTGTCCGTTCTCAATGTGGAGTATACGGCTTCCTAATGAACGCATCTTTACATTTTTTTTACAAAAACTGCTTGTTACTTAAGTGCTTAAACTCTTTTTTTAGAAGAGAGTAAGGATAGAAGGCTAGGGCTAGAACAGCACAAGTAGGGCTTCCAAACCGGTTTAAACCGAAACCGGTTAACCGGTTTATCGCATGATTTGAAAAAAACCGAAAACCGGCTTATTTCACTCGGTTAACCGCGTTTTATCAAAAAATACTCTTATTTTTCATTTTTTTTTTCAAAAAGAAATATCTTTTACAATGAATTTACTGCGTAGAAGCGGAAACAATTTACATAGCATGCATATGAATTTTATAAAAAATCTACTTGTATCAAAGTTGTCCATGTTGTGAACAGTTTTTCAAATAATTAAATATTTTTTATAGCATATAAATTTAATTTTTGTAGTGCTTGTTATTCTCAATTATGAGTTTTATTATCAAGCTCATTTTACCATAAAATATTTTTCCACATTTGATTGTCATTTCTGTATATATTATGCCTTCTGTATTCCATCTATAAGATAAATATAGATTTTTCATTAAAATTAGAGTATTTATGACAAATATTTAAAAAATTCTACAATTATTTTTTTTTGCATACCCACCTTATCAAAAAACGTTATATTTCGGCTTAAACCGGTTAACCGGTTTTATTGCCAGAAAAAAACCGAAAACCGGTTAGTTGAAAAGTCCGGTTAATTGGAAGCCCTAAGCACAAGTGGTTAAATAATCAACTTTAGAATTGGAAATGAGGGAGGATTTTTTTAAAAGATAGAAAAGTGTCAAAGGTGCTCTGACAAGTTTGATGAACAAGAGGGACAAAAGCGTTGTGGATGGAATCCAAGTGATACAAAAAACGTACTAATTCAAGAATTCGACTCCTGGTTCTGGTCACAAAGTAACTCAATGGACCTGGTATTATTTTGTATTATGATATCATATATTTATGAGTTTTGCGATGCCAGGTACATTAAAAATGGACCTAATATTGAGACAAACAGCCAATGCTTTCCATGAAAATAAAATTTTGCTTATATTTATTTGAAACATAAAAAAAGACAAGAAAAAAGGTGCTAGAACGCAGTTCCACCGCGTTACATGGGAGAAAATCACTGCATATAATCATTTAAAAGGTAACGTAGAATGATTCGTTGACGCTATCGTAAAAATTATAGGTGATTGAATCGCAAAAATATGGTTTACGCTATAAGGTGTTGCGCTCGAGAAAGTTCTCATTTTTCAATTTAAAAATAAAAACTAAAATCGATTTATGCAAATGTCTAAATTGGAATTCGCACCAGTTATCGCAAAACGGAATTAGTACGGAACCGGAAGAGCGACACTACGAAACTGTGATGATAAATAAATATATGTATTTCTTATCTTTAAAATGCATGCAATCATCGTCAATATTCAAAATCAAATACATAAAAACGTCCGAATTTACATTTTTAAAAGATGTATTATTACGTAAAATTCGGCAAAATGTATTCTCCATTCGATGGGCACGTATGACAACCAGTCAAAATCTATTTTAATTAACTTTTCCGGTTCTAAGCTCAAGAAATGCGACCCCAATACCCACATTTTCTTAAATATCTATTCTAATATGGGTGATACAATGTTTATAATTAAGGTTTTCTTATATCATAGTTTTTTGGACCATTTGTAGTTTAGATAAGTACGCGATAACGCGATAAGCGATCGATCGTAAGATAACTGGGCTAAACTCGTCAGTTGTAATTTCATATGTGTGCTGAGAAGACGTCTTTTTTACGCGCAACTTAAAATATGATTATTTATTAAAAAACCACGGATTTTTATAAAAAAAGTATATAAGGAATGATTCAGAGAGATATTTTAAAGGCCTTAGACTATTTTTTTTTGAAGTTCATAAGAATAAGGCCAATAATGAGGAAACCACTGGTGTCTCTAAACGACCCCCCATCGGCAGAGAAGTATTTTTCTAGTCTCCGAGCCGCGAGAGTTAAACGTGATATTCCACAAACTCCACATAGCGCACGCTCGAGTATTTCAAGTTATTTTTTTCTGAAATATTTTCATTAATACAAAACGTATTTAATTTTAAAACTTAAAATTGTAGTTACCTAAGCCCGGGTGTTTGAAAATCCGGGTCGACGATATGGGCTTGATGTCATTACCCGGCGTATCCGGGTAACGGTCGAGTCAGATCCAGAAACCCTACTAACACCTCTTTCTTATGTAAAATATAATTTTACAAACCATCGCAACATCGCGTCTTATAAAATATATTCATGGATAACGACGGTGGAAAATGTGTTTATATACACAAATTAATTGAAATACACCATGTTGAAAAATAAAAAGTAGCAACCGATTTCTTATGGCTCTAACTAACTCCACAGCTGTGAGTTTGCGTAAACTATATTATGTTTGTAATATAAGAAGACTTTAAGTGTTTTATTATTACCGAACGGTAATAAAATTGTTCTCCTTATAAGATATATATTTCATAAAATAATACGGAAATATATTACAAATAAGAAAGGGCACTGCAAATTGATATTTACTGAAAAGGAAAGCCCATTTCTGATTGAAACTATCACTTTGGAAATATGAAAACCACAATACTAAGCTACAATGAATGAATTATTTATATACGTGAAAGAAAATATAAGTACCGTGTATGATTTTAACAAGGCCTCGTGGCTTAACGATTGCAAAACAGACTTTTATGTTTCATTTTTTATCGGATATATTTTATAAATTACATTATTAATAGTTGACCATTATCTTTTTTTCACCATATCATTTAGATTACGTTACCATGATTTTACATTTTTCACTTAGTCTGTTAACTGTTAAGGCCGCGAGGTAGTTACTTATTATTAACGTTTGTGAAATGTGTCTTATGTCTGTATCAACAGAAAGGAACAATGCATTGGGCTAGCGTTGTAAAATACAGTCTCCACTGCGACTACGACTGTCAAAGGTCATAGTGTGGACACCACGAATTTATCATGAAATTCGAAGGAGCAGTTTGAATAACAACATGTACTTACTAACTTAATAAAGCAATTTTGTAAAGGTATATTATTATTGACTAAATTGAACTACTCTATTACAACTTTTCCAGTGAAAACGACAACGTATCGATGAAAATCTAAATAATGTACTTTGCTTTATGATTTTAATTTTAACAAAGGAATTATGCTATTATTAAAATATATAGCATTACTTCTGATTCCATAAGAAATGAAGCGAACCAAGTAGTATTATAGAAAAAAATAAGTTAGATGTGTTGTAATATTTGACACTCTTAAAGTATTGCAATAGTGATATCTCCATAAAATAAAACTACGCGATCCACCAAAACACCAAGTAAAGACTAATGTTATCCAAATAAAATTCTTGATGGCTCAACTTGTGCCAATTTACCAAATATTTTAAAACTGGAAATAAAAAATATTCTCGATGAGAATTTTACAATTTTACTCAAGTAGAAATGTTATCAGATGGATCCGAGTATAATATATTTAATAAAAAATCGATATTGACCTTTCCTGGACCTAAATCCAGACCCACCTGTTGTCTAGTTCTATGCACAAGACCACAAATATTAACAATATAGATAAGCCATTATAGATTAATGATTTATTCATAGCGGCTATCATAACAACCGTCCACTATTTGGAAATTTGTCTGTATGTTAGAAATTTGATTTTACGATTAAAATTTTTATGTTATGTAAAACCAAACATTGCATTTATTATTTACTACCTTTTCCGTCAAAATTTATTAGATTTTAAGCAATTGTTTTGTTCGTGAAAAAAGACACTATTGATTTGAGGTTTTAATTTCTTGACACAATATGGAATGGCAAAATTCAGTGAATAATTTTATTAAACCTATGATTTTCCAACACCCGACAAAGCTCTTTCTTTATTTGGTATACATAAAAATTGCCAATTGAATGCAATTACTTTTAGACAACCCTATTAAAATTACACGCTTTACATATGTCTATTAAGTCACTTGTATGCAAGTAGATATTAGGGTAGATGCACAGCGATTATTGTAGGCATTGTTAAGGTCAGTGATGTAAATACTCAATACAACTACATTTTCCGCCAAAAGAATAATATAACTATCATATTAACCATTTAAACGTGTATTTCTTTTGACTTAGTCAATGGAATATATATTTAGAAAATAATAAAATAATCATTTTATATCTTGTAGTTTAACAAATTAAATATTGATTACGATAAATATCAATTAGGGTATCCAATCCCAGAGTCTTTTTCCAATCCCGGGATTGAGATTTTCTCACCGAGGAATTTGAAATCCCCGATTTGGTATACTTTTTCCCAGATTCTCACAAAAACTCGTTTTTTTTTTAGCTCACCGATGAATTTGAAATCTTGAATTTGCCAATTTCGAGTAAATTTTCGGGTTTTGTTCAAAATTTCTCAATCCCGAAATTACAGGATCGCGGCCATCTCAATCCCGGAATTTCGGGATCCCGGGATTGGATGCCCTAATATCAATAGGCATTTGAGCTACCTAAATGAAGATAAAATAATTCTAACATTTCTAATGTTGGTGAGAATAATATTTTATAAATATACGAAGACGTCATACATTGGACAAGGCAAATTTTCATCATTCGAGCACCATAATTCGAGTATATAATTTAATAAAAACAATATGTAATGCTAAAGTTTTACTAACTTTTATTTCATGTATTATTTTATTGTTTTAATACCATTCAAATATGTATTTCCTGTTATATTCGAGGCCTTTTTATATCCAGGACTAATCGGTAAACAACGATGAATTTCATTTTAAAAAATAAGTTCCCCAATTTTTAAATCTATGATACCTAGGTTAAATGTCAAAAATGTGACCTGACGTTAAGTCTTTGATTTGACAATAAACAGATAAGGAAGTTGTTTGACGTATAGAAAATCTGAAGAACATAAATACATTTAAAAACGTACGCGCTATTAGCGGTACATTAGCATTGAGTGGCTTATTTGGTCAAAATAGCTATACTTACTACAAGGTACTCAGTAATGAATGCAAAACGATCCCGGAGGTGCGCTTGTAATCGTGTTGCATCGAATAGGTACCGGGCGACCGGTTGGCAAAAACGTGACTCTAACTTGCTCTAGAGTCCAGCGAACAAATCACGACGTGTGATTTATTTTCCCTAGTTCTATATCGGCTGAATTCTTTGACCCATTCATGCAATTATACCTACACCCAGTGCTTTTGTATATAATGTCCAAATGGGAATTATATTAGATTAACTGCACAACATAATTATTAATAAGTGGTGTAAAATAATATTATCGAAATGGAAAACTTAGTTTGCAATTGTGAACGTTTTAAAAACAGAGCGCTAATAAAATATTGAACAATCAAAACATTGCCGATTTGTGGAAAGTGGATAAGTATCTTAACATTAATAGCCGATAAGGTCTGTCTGTAAGGACGTCCGCAGTAAGGTACAGACCAATGATTTCGATTTATTCTGAACAGCACATTTTTGAAATGTTGTTCTATCCAATGGGAGCGGCTTATTTTAAACCGGGCGTGAATGTTCTGATATCGCCACGTTTGAAAATTTGATATTTCTTGGTGTAGAGCTAAAGTATTGTATCACCATACATCATAATATTCGAATAATCAAAGACTTTAATTCGACTATTGCAAACTATGATTATAGGGCTATCGAAATGAATCGTCTGATCGTGTGAGTCGATGTGAGACTAATATTTTTTGGAGCGGATTTGATCAATTGAATCATAATGATGAATCTTTTCACGTCTGACCTTGAAAATCTGTTAGAATTCTTTAATACATTAAGAATATTCAAATTATGATATGGATATATGATAGAATAATATTTTGCTTTTTTCATACACTTGGACAAAATGTGCAACTGATTTTTTATTGAAAAATTGGATTTGATCTTTTGATTTTTATTGGAAATAATTGTTAAATAATTTAAAATCCGAAAAATAATTGTTGGCAAACTTAAACATTATTCCAAAAATTAAGTAATTTACAAAATTTCTGCTACTACGAAAGATGATTGTTAGCAAACTTTAACATTATTCCAAAAATTAAATAATTTACGAAATTTCTGCTACTACGAAAAATGGTTGTTAGCAAACTTAATCATTATTCCAACAATTAAATAATTTACGTAATTTCTGCTACTACGAAAAATGGTTGTTAGCAAACATAAACTTTATTCCAAAAATTCAATAATTTACGAAATTTCTGCTACTACGAAAAATGGTTGTTAGCAAACTTAAACATTATTCCAAAAAATCAATAATTTACGAAATTTCTGCTACTACGAAAAATGGTTGTTAGCAAACTTAAACATTATTCTAAAAAATCAATAATTTACGAAATTTCTGCTTCTACGAAAAATGGTTGTTAGCAAACTTAAACATTATTCCAAAAATTCAATAATTTCAATAATTTACGAAATTTCTGCTACTACGAAAAATGGTTGTTAGCAAACTTAAACATTATTCTAAAAAATCAATAATTTACGAAATTTCTGCTTCTACGAAAAATGGTTGTTAGCAAACTTAAACATTATTCCAAAAATTAAGTAATTTAGGAAATTTCTGCTACTACGAAAAATGGTTGTTAGCAAATTTAAACATTATTCCAAAAATTCAATAATTTACGAAATTTCTGCTTCTACGAAAAATGGTTGTTAGCAAACTTAAACATTATTCCAAAAATTAAGTAATTTAGGAAATTTCTGCTACTACGAAAAATGGTTGTTAGCAAATTTAAACATTATTCCAAAAATTCAATAATTTACGAAATTTCTGCTCCTACGAAAAATGGTTGTTAGCAAACTTAAACATTATTCTAAAAATTAAATATTTTACGAAATTTCTGCTACTACGAAAAATGGTTGTTAGCAAACTTAAACATTATTCCAAATATTAAATAATTTACGAAATTTCTGCTACTACGAAAAATGGCTGTTAGCAAACTTGAACATTATTCCAAAAATTCAATAATTTACGAAATTTCTGCTACTACGAAAAATGGTTGTTAGCAAACTTAATGGAATAAAATAAAATAAAATACCATAAAATAAAATAACATAAAATTAAATTAAATTAAATACTATGCAACAAAAATCTCACGTTGCTGGGCAACGGGCTTACAGCTAGTTGCATTATTATTTTTGTACATTTTTCTGCTTATAATATAATAATCGAATCATAATCAAATTGATGCACTATAAAATATGATATTCTCAAATTATTGTTATACAAGCACAAAATATTTATCAATTTCAATGTTATCTTTTTCTTTCTAATGTTATCTTAAGAACAATAATTAAAACAATTATTTGTCAGTATAGCTAATGTCAATGAGTCAAATATTTTGAAATTAAGAATCATACAAAGCAAACTTGATGAAAACTTCGATTAGTCACCCCAAGCCATAAATCTCAAATTTAAATTGAAAAAATCTAAATTTGTTATTAAGCTTACTGGCACTTGAATCCAGACCAACTTGATCACCAAGGCGAAACTCTTATCGACTGGACTACAAAAGGTGACGGTTTTGAATATATTTGTTGTTTTTTAAGCATATCATTATATGAATTCTCGAGAAGAGAAGTGAGCCAAGTACTAAAATGATAAAACTTTTCTATTAGACTTTTAAGTGCAATCATGTCTCTACTAGATGTTTTGACTTATTTTTATTTTAGAAAGATAACGCTTATGCAATGTGTATTTTCTAAGATAAAATTTAATGATACTTTAAGACATGTAGAATATTAAAACTCATCTAACTCATTTTTGCTTAAAAATACCACTTGGCTTACTTCACCTTTCAGGGGTTCATATAATCGTACTTGTTATATCATACTCAAACACAAACATACTAGTTAGTTTATTATTATATTTTTAAAAGAAAACATATATGTTAAAAAACAAAATTTATAGTACCCAAAAAATCTTAGTATGATCAGGGCCGGTGTTTGATTTCGTAAATGATTATTATAACCATGCATCGATGTTCAACATTTTTTTATAAAACATGTTTGAGGATTTGTTCGATCATATTTGCCTTCACTGTTAGTTGAATCTTTTACTGATGGCGGTAGAATATAACCACTTAAAACAAATGTTTAATAATCGTGAGAATTTTTTTATTTTGTGCAAAAGCAATAAAAGTTTGCTAACATATAGATAAAATTGACATCTTATCGGTGCAGGCTTCGTGATTAAAGGGAACAGTTATGGGCCGATCTCGAGAATTATTACAGCGTTAAGTGTTGGGCGCTAGACCACTTATTAATCAACAGCAATTTATATGAGAACCGTCAATGGATTGCTCAAGTTTCTGATTCAATTTTTCTATAAAAGGAAACTCTCAAGTCTACTATTTTGTATTCACGAAGCAACAATTTCATTACACTATTATATAATTTCTTTAAGACTTTTCTAAGAATTTTATCTTAATTTAGATGTTGGATAAAGGCTGTTATTATGCGACTCATTTACCTGATTAAAGCAATTATGTTATTTATGAAATCTGCAGTGAATACAAAAATTCTCAATAATATTAAGAAATTGCATTTAGAATTTTTATGAACATTTGAATTTTATAAACGATTGGAAAAAGTAAATATCGTCAAACTATTGACATTTGCAATATTTATTTTAATTTGTTTTACTTAGTTTACAATAAATAAAAATGAATACTGTAAATGTATTAATTCATTTTAACGGCAGATATTCAATTTGTGTTTTGTCAATATACAGGATACAACAATGTCCATCAAATATTGTTCTGAAGAAAATGTTGAGATGGAAGTCGAGTTTTCGGTTCAATCAATAATTATGCCAAACACACACAATAAGACAACGCATTTTTCGACAAATTAAAAAAAAATTCGAGAATGAATGCGTGTGAATCTAGTCATAAGATTCTTACTTTTTCTATGTATAACGTAAAATAAATTATTTTGGATTACTAAAATAACGTTTTTTTATTTATATATTTTGACATTGAAATTTTGCGGTTACTCATACGTACATCCTGAGAAGAGGGTCTTTTAGGTTTGTTTAACTATAAAAACTGCCATTATATCGGGAAAGTGTACTTGATATTGACTTTGAAGTTATTGGTAAAATTTACAAATTACTGTATTGTGCGATACACGCATGAGACATTATGAGTTTTATTTAAGACCCATATATTATTTGTCTCGTCAGACTACGAACATCTTTTCAGTTCCATTTAATCAGAATGGTTCTTGCAGTTAGATTGAAATTTATAAAAAGTAACAAAGCTATCAATTATTAATGAAGGTACATACAAAAGCAACACACCCAGCGTAGATTATGCGATGTTGGTCGATCCAATATTACACAAAAGTTATTAGGATCACCGTCGTTTCCTGTTTCCTCTACAAAAAAATTATGTATGTTTGTAATTAATAACTATTTAGTTACATTAACTAACTTTGTAAATCTTTTATAGTACGTATTCTGAAACTGTGTAAGTCGTGTTATGTAAAAATCGTTAAAGAAAACCACTTAAGTATGATTATGTTTAGTTATTATTCAATTTTGTCAGTTATTGTTCGTCTAGTTAATAATTATCTAATTTAAAAGTTTTATTATCGTTATTTTTAAGCGTGGCTTAAAACATCGATTTCAAATTTATGACTCTGCGTGCGAGATCCGATCTTATATCTATTAGCAACTGTGGTTTCGTTAAAACTCCTACGCAACCCCTGAGGGATTTTTTCGCACGAGCGTTATAGTATTTAGATGACCTCGATTCAATTATGATTGAGAGAATGCGGAAAATGTGCCATTGGGCCATTGCGTTTTAACTATTTAGAGTAACCTTTAAAAATAAAATTGAAATATTTACTATCTATTTACAAAAAGGTTATTTTGCTATACGTTTCAATTCAGTGGTAATATAACAGATATATATATATTGTCATTTTTCGTAATTTATTTTTGAGCGAGTTTCATTTATTGTGAGAAATTTCTACTTTTGTTCACTATGTTATACCCCAAGAATAAATCCCCACTAATAAAAGTCATTAAGACCAATAACAGTTTTAATGAGCTCGACGTAAAACAGGTAGGTAGATTTAATAAAAACTATCGCTCACATGTTACGAAAACGTTTATTTAGGAATTTATAATCACCAAAGCTTAATCACATACAATATTTAACAAAATTTTGAATTAACACAATACACAATAACTATTATAATACTTATAAAAATATCAGATCTTTCTTCTCGGAAGAAAAACCACAAAAGAAAAAAAACTGCAAGTGAGCTTACAACTAAAGGTCTCTGGAAAGCAAGTTCCAGGACCGGGAAGTGTCCCCCACACACGTTGTGTTCGGTTCGTGTCCCAAAAAGCAAGAAAGAAAGAAAGAAACAAAAATCGCATCGGATATCAAAAAGCAATGTTGCCATTTAAGGCCATAAACAATAAAACAATTGATATCACGGGTTACATGATAACAAAATTTAAACACAATAAATTTAGCTAAAAATTTTAAATGTCTGCCAATTTTCATCACAAAAGTGGTAGTGGAGCGTGTGACTATAAACCTTACCGTATCAATATATATATAATATATTCATACATTGTATTAAAACCAATAATAATTAACTTGCTCGTATTATTAAATGTCAATATAAGAACTTAAAAGCGAATAATATACATTTTAGATAAATTTTCAACAGATCGAGGAAATACGAATGCACGATTATTTAACACTTCTTTTACAGGTGTTTGACTGTAACTTTCAAAGATAACGATACATCGGAGATTTAACATTATTGTAAACATTACATATTATTCAATAAGTTTTTTATACCTTTTTATCAGTGAAAAAGGTAGACTGATGACTGGCTGTACAGTCGTTAATCTGTTTGTTTTCAAAAAATTAACTTAAGTGATTTTTTGTACTGCTTAGACTGCTTATATGAGCGTGCGAGATAATCTATTCTTAATCAAGTCAATTTAAAGGTAATACAATTTGCTTACATTTTACCTTAATAGTATAGAAAACCAAGGCACTTTTGCAAATGTTATTTGTCGTAAATCACTGGTTGTCTGAATACTGATTGATTTATTTTTCACACGTTGGGGTTTTGCTAACCCGATAAAGTTTCATTAAAACTGCTTTAATGAATACTTTAAAATAAAATTTATTTTCACTTAGCATGACCATATTTCGATATCTTGACAAATTTCACAAGCAAATTATTGACAGTGTTTGAGATATACATTTATTTATCGGCAGCGTGACATACAAATACAATTTAATTTTATAGCAACTTTACATGTGATCAAACAGACGTGACAGCGATGATAAGGATACACATGTTTACTCAATTTACTTACTTAATAAGTTAATTTAGTTTTTTTTTAAATTTTATTAAGCAACTGCTAATGAACATACTGCAATTAGCAATGACCAGAACCATCTATGGAAAGTTCTACAGTCAACATGTTTTAAATGAATTTATTGAGAAATTGTGCTCGACATTATAAGCAATCGATATAATTAATCAGAGGCGTATTATGTCGTACAGAAAAAAGCTAATTAGAAAAAAAAATATTCGCTGATCTAAGTGGTCTTGCGATTAACACTCTAAAATGCAACTGTGAAATCCAAGGTTCTCATCCACAAAAAATACAAGTAATCCTATTTAATTTTGCAATCATTGCATACCATTTACATCAATAGATATCTTTTATTTCGTATTTATTTATCTGAAGTGCTTAATAATTAGGTCAAAAATTTGTGAATACTGAAGCATTGTTTCTACACATACATATATTATTCAATGTACAAAGCAATTTAGTCAGGAATTAATAGTAATACATTAATTACCAATTTGCACTCTTGGAAAGAATAAAATATACCAAAGGAGCAATTGTGTTTATAAAAAGAAATTAAAGGCACGAATTTCTTTGATGTTTTTAACTCCTTGTCTTATGATTATACCTCACAGGGCACTTCTTCATATTTCATACATTGTAATGATAAACGGAAACGTAAAGTAGGTTGATAATCAATTTTGATCAATCAAATGATAATTTTTAAAGGATGTCCAAATCAACCAGAAAGTAAAAAGGTATTTAAAAAAAACAAAAATATCATTTAAAAAAATCGTATTTTGTATCTAAATCAGGATTCAAGCGACGGAAGCAAAAACTATACAAATTGTCATTTTTCAATCATATCTATGCATAAATTTAAAAAATAAACGATTGTTGATTAATGAAATCAATTATTGATGATTATATAATATCACTATTCATTCAACGATTGAAAAATATTAATATTCAAAACAAATCAACCGTTTTACATACCAGCAAATTCAATTTTGTCACAAATTGATTTATACGATAAAAGATTATATGAATTCCTTTTTCATCTTGAGAGATTTGAGTATTTTTCCTCAGTGGCGCGCAGTGGTAGATAGCTTTCAAATCTCAGTAGCCTTTATCAGGAAACTATTTAAAAGTTTCAAATGGCATTTTCTTTCACACCATTTGACAAATCTTAAATTTATTTCAAATATTCATCTCTATTTTGTGATACTTACTTGGGCATAAGCATACAATTTTTGGAACCGAATAGTAATAAGCATACAATTATTATTTTTACATTTATCTTCTTATATGTAGTTTACATTCATAATTTTAAATACGCTTTGGTGTGTAGTATCTTTTTTATATTAAGTGTTGGTTGAGATCTATTTTTAAAATCATAAGTTATCAAATAAAGGCGCTTATAACTGTCGGTTGGTAACCCTTAATATATAATATTACATCGCATGAAAAACTATATATTACTAATCTCGGGATTCCGGTATTTCAGCTGTTTTTCTATAGATTCTACATGTCTTGAAATATTGTAAAAGGTGAAGTTAACTTAGTAAATACACACATCCATAAAAATATTAAGTTAAAACTCCATTGTACTTAAAAGTCTAATAAGAAGGTTTTACAATTTTGCTACTCAGCTAATTTCATAATAAATGAATGACACGAAATTTTGTCTGTATTGAGAATGCTTAGGCACTTTTACAAATATACACTGATAATTCGCAATCAAAAATAAAACGATTAAAAGTATAATTAATAAAAAAGGTACTTATCAGATCAAAAGTAATTCTTAAATAATCGTTACCACTGTTTACAAATAGGATTTATATGGGATTAAAGCTGTTGGCATTTTTTCACAAAATAATATCTTTTACAATACCAACCATATCAGTAATAATTTTAATAAGAGTAAAATATATGATTGTATATGGGTAAAATGAGGATGTATATTTTTCTAATATGGACGCCATATCAATTATCTTTAACGTTTGTTAATGAAATGGAACCATTACTACTTAATATTTTGGTTTATCTATAAACAATTTTCCTATTTAAACGAATCAACAGATAATCAGCTTAACCCAAGCCCAAATATTTCCATTATATGTCAAGTCATATTTCCACTTAAATCACGAGTTATAAAAATGCATGTTTAACCAAAATATGTATTATCTAAAGTGAAGAAGGAAATAAAATTTTCTCATTTAATAAATTTGAATTTAGCTCGAATTTATAATAGATTCCTGAAAGGTGAAGTAGTATTTTCGGAGAAGTTGAGTTAAAGACACTTTAATATTCTACGTGTACTTAAAAGACAAATAATGAATCATTAAACTTAATAAACGAAAAGTTTATTTGGTCGTAAAATGTAATATTTTATAATAAGTCATCAAACTAAAAAAAAATATGAGATATTTAAGTTGCATCGAATGTATGGTTAATGTGGAACAAATAGTTTCAAAAAGTAAAAGTATTTCAATAAATTATCCATTTATTCGTCTGCTTATGTATGTTTAAATACTGGTATAAATTTATTTATTTGATATTGCGGTCTTCATTAGATGTAAGTATACTTTTCATTTGCATCAATTTAAGTTTTATTGGTATTTTGCAAATACCAATAAAACTTAAATTGATGCAATTGATCCGGTATTTTAAATAAATTAACCATCCATCCGCCATCGATATATTCATTCTTTATTGCAATTTGCAATCCCTAGCCGCATACCACTGTGAATGGATTACACGCCACTGCCGACGCTCCCATCAGTGCTTCTGGTATATTGATCACTCATGCCAGAAAAGATATAATAATATAATACAATCTAGTTTCACGGATGAACACCGATAACGAGTCCCAGAAGTATTGATTGCAAATGCAGTATGCTTCGCATCACATGATAACCATATTTAAATACCAAAAAATTGATATTACACAAAATATCTAACTTTTTAAATTAACAAAATACACTGCTAGTATGAATGTAAATAACAATACAGATTTTTTTTAAGGAAACAGCAAATTCTGTACTACTTATTTTAAAAAATATACAATTAAAATTTGTACCGCTCAATGAAATGCAGGAAAGAAATTTATACAAATATTTCCTCGCTTAATTGTGTGCATTATATGCTGGTCTTGTAGTAATTTTTCAAGAGTATGTCTTATTCGATCGTGAGGTAAAGAGCTTGAATAAACACTTTCATATATTAATAATTTATCAATCGATTTATGAATGTGTTTTAAAACTAAATAGCTTTGTTATAGAATCCTCTTTCAGCTTTACTTTATATCCGGTGAAATGAAAAAATCTCAAACTAGTGTCTAAATAGTATTTTTTAAATTAAATTAATGTTACATAATTTCTGATAAAATCTCTCATTAACTATTTTTAAAGCTTAGAATTAAATGCTTTTTGGAATCAAAAAATATCAACCATGTAACAAACAATACAGCAATTTTCTACTTTTCTAAATGAATAACTTTATTATTTAACTTTCCTAGTTTTAAGCCTAAATTTATTTGACACCGTCAATATACGACGTTAAACATAAAAATAAAACATTTTTTTTAAATATATATTTTTTATTATGTGTACTGCAGTTTCTGTGTAAAAAAGAGTCAGTGTACGAAGTATTAATTACTATTCAGAAAATTCGTATACTGAAAAATCACGTAACTGGTTCGAAATATTTATAATATACTGTAGATACATTAAATATTTTATTTGTTAAAATAAAATGTTTCATAAAATAAATTAAACTGACTGAAATTAATTAATTTTTTGATGAGTTTTGATAAATTGCAGGAATTTAATCAAATGTGACCGACGACAGTTTTATGCAACATGAAAAATTGTTAAGTATTCAAATTCTTTTGAAATACTGCCGTATAATAAATAATTTATTCTGCGCTAATTCACAAGAGAATTGATATATATCCTTGATAACCCATTTGTTATATAAAATGTGTTTTAGATTTACTAAGACGTATTTGTTTTCTGAACATCTTTGTGATCCACTGACAATATAATAAGTAAACTGATTATATGGAAGAAGATTTAGGTATACCGAAAAAGTTTGGGGAACTGAAAAATTAAGCAAAACACAACATTATATTATGTTATACAGTTACAAGCTATGATGTTAACATAAATATCTAGTATTGAAAAAACTATTTATTATAAAAATATCTCCATTATTATATTTGTCAATTATCACAATACAAATACCCTACGTTAATTAAAAATACGGTAAAAAGCAAAGACGATAAATCGCAAATATTGTGTTGACTTCGTTTTGATAAATGCCAAATGTACTAATTGAATTTTTAGCATCGGACCATTTTTGTCTTTAATTTATCTTCTAAATAATTGTCAGTAAATCATTTTTAAATAAACATTTGAATACTAATATAATTTGGACCTGGCTTGGACATGTACTGTGTATGCCTCAAGAAAGCCTGAATTCTGCTTCTTTCTTTTACCAACCGGATGTATTCCGCCGTCGTGGAAGGCCACTGATGACCATCAATAGGATTTACTCGGCGGAGCTACAGGACGCTGTAATGACATGGAAGGAAGCAAGAAGACTGGCGGCGAACAAATAATTTTAGAGGAGCCATGTGGTGGCCATATGCTCCGACTAGGGAGCGGATATGGAAAAAAAATGTCAATCCTTTTAGAAAGACACTGAAAGCAATATATAAAAGTATGTGTCGTACATTTGTTTTTATATTGTCAGTTTTTGGTCTTGCTTTCATTTTTAATGTAATAGAAACTTCTATGAATACCTTTCTATATTATTACTAAATTATTATCACTAAATTATTATGACTAAATAAGCTGTGAAACGTTTTACACAAAACTTAATGGATAGATTTTAGATTCGTAACGTTCTGTAAATAAATAATTTAATTTAGCAAAAGTATGCTTCACGTTGTATTTTTTCCGCTAGTGCCTTTTTTATTGATTTAAAATGCAAGTTGTTTTTTTAAAGCAAATACAACAAAACACTGTTTAAAATTTTATGTTCGCGAATTTCATCAACATTTTTTCGACAATTATAATTTCTTATGCTACATTCATCAATCTGCATTCCTCGCCCATATTTAGCGTTTTCGATTCACTGATTTCATGAATATTCTTACAAAATAGTATCCAACAAATTTACATGTTATTTTTGTGAAATCTTCATTACTTTCATCGGTTCCACCAATTTACTATTAACTGTTTTAGTATTATTTTACTAGTTTGAATAACCAACTATTTTATTACATAAATTAATTAATTATGTAGTAAAAATGCTTTACAAAAATACGGTTTTAAACATAATTTAACACTTACTGTTTAATTAACTAAAGTTTCAATATCACTATGTTTGAGCTAAAACAAACTGAATTTTAAATATATTTCTAAAAAAATCTTTGGCTTAGAAAGTCAAATCATATTAAAAATATTTAAATATAGACGAGTTTTCAAAGATATGAATCTCGATTTTTATCCCAAATGGAAAGTTTTTCATATTTTATTGACAAATGTTTCTGCCCTTATCGTTCTAGATATCTCGATACGACAAGATTTCCTGCCAGGTTCAATAAAAGTTTCTATTCTCCAAATTAAAAAAAATATATATCACATGCTGCATAAGATTTTTTACCACACCTGACTATTGAAACCCTTCTTGAGTTTATACATAGTATTTTTGATTGATTCAGCAGTAATTTTGTGGAAATTCATTTTTAATATAAAATTAAGTTTGATAACTTTGTTACTTACATCAGTGAGTAACAAAGTTATCATACAATCATGTATGACAAATTGTAACAAGTGTTTTGCCTCTTTGATAAGCATCTTTTGACTAACTATTGGAAGGGCTTTTTTTAATATTAAGTAAATATTCATTCCAATTCTTAGGTTATAAACTATAAAATGGAGAGAAGTGCTTTTTTTGTTGCTGGATGGCAAAATAGTGATACGATAAAAACATTAATAAAACTTATATCAAATAAAATATGTTAGGTAATAAATTAAGTAGTTATAAGCCACCCTATCATACTGAAAATATTATTTTAATGCCTGTGTGTAACTATTTTATCAATTTCTATGAACTCTCAACAAGAATCAGCTTAAATATCGATTTTTTTCTTTAAATTGTAAAATTAGATATTCAAAGTAAATAACTAAATGTTTTTTTATTGAGAGGGCAAACAATGCTGATAGTGACGTGACATCTATAAAAAATAAATTGAACTAATTCAAATGTTTGATCGAGCTCGCTTAAATGTCGAAAAATTTTCAGTTGGTGGTATTACGCTTAATAAATTTTCCCCAAAGTCTACTGTTATGATAGGTGATATATAGGATCAACAATGAGATTGTCGGTGGCTATTTTTTCTTTAACCCTCGCGGCTCGGAGACTAAAAAAATACTTCTCTTCCGATGGGGGTCGTTTAGGGACCCCAGTGGTTTCCTTATTATTGGCCTTATTCTTATGAATTTCAAAAAAAAAATTGTCTAAAGCCTTTAAAATATATCTCTGCATCATCTCTCATACATTTTTTTAGTAAAAATCCGTGGTTTTTTAATAAATAATCATATTTTAAGTTGCGCGTAAAAAAACGTCATCCCAGCACACATATGAAATTGCAACTGACGAGTTTAGCCCAGCTATCTTACGAACAATCTTTTATCGCGTTATCGCGTACTTATATAAACTACAAAAGGTCCAAAAAACTATGATATAAGAAAACCTTAATTATAAACATTGTATCACTCATATTAAAATAGATATTTAAGAAAATGTGGGTATCGGGGTCGCATTTCTTAAGCTTAGAACCGGAAAAGTTAATAAAAATATGAAAATAAAATATAGTATTCATTTTAATTTGACAAAACTCAGTTCAACAGTATCTTTTGTGTCAATCCTTTATCGTTGAATGTCGTTCGAATGAAAAAAATATATAAGCTTAGTCATTCAATACTTTCGTTCATTATCTCCTGTACAATCCACAACGTATAAAGTAAGCACAGTTTCTGTATAGATAAAAGTTATCCTGATTTATAGAAGTAAGAACTTATGTAACTCAACTATCTACATAAATAATTACTGTTGGGCTGTACAATGCATTACGTCATGGTTGTGGTCTGAATCAAAATTCGTATCGGAACTAAATGTATATTCCACGCTCGATTTCATTGGCGATAGAGTTTTGCACCTGGCATTGCAAGTAATGCGTAAGCTTGAAGTATACAACACAAACGATTGACTGGTTTTTATGTTATTTTGGCCATTTTTTGTCAATTCACCACAAGATAGGTGATACAACTTTTGCCACTTGTATTCTCATTCGCTTTTAAAGGTAGGTACGTGATATAATGAAATATTTTCGTAATAATAATTGTATGTTTGTTTTTTTTATCTCTGTAATATCGTAAGATTTGGTTGTTTAAATGGTATAGAAACCAGTGTAGGTGTAAGTAAAATGACAATACATTGCATATCTGTTACATACACAAATGAAAAGAAAAATATGTAACTGCCTTACAATGCAAGAAATAAAACCATTTTGATTCGAGCTTTTGTCTACAGCAAAATAAACATAAGAGTTTTTTTTTGTTAATTCGAGTAGATTTTTATTGCAAATATTATATTTTATTAAAAATGCTTGCTGGAATTTAATAACCAAACTTTGTATATCAATAAAGGAATTTAAAAAAAAATGTACTTAAAATACAATGGAATGACACCTATACTAAAACGAAAACTGTTCAAAGCTCTTTTTTAAAAACATTCCAAAATGAGATTAAAGAAACACTCATAATATTCTAAAAACTCGTTACTTATAAAACAAATAAGTCGTTTAAAACCACTTTATAAAATAATGAAGACGATGTTCTGTTCGATTTACTAATGACACTTTCTTGTAAAAAAATCCTTTGTGTAAGCATTACATTTAATGCTATCGATGTGACACTTCTTTGAAAATTCAGTAAGAAACATGTTTCTCAAAGAAATAACAAATCGTTGACATTATTTGTAAAATCTAAATATCTACTAAACATTGTGCTTCCAATTGTACATGAAGTAAGAAACAACCTTTTCAACAAAAACTCTCAAAAACGTAATATATTTAGTCTATAAACATATTTATATGCATTATATGGTAACAGTTTTATTTTAAAAATTACGTTGAGGCTATGAATGTTATTTTTAATAAAATACTAAATAGTCCAATAAATAAAATAAAGGGTGTTTATTTCAATAAATGGTTTATTAAGCCCCATTTTCATTTATTTTGATTGGTTGCTGAGCTTGAAACGATTCTTTCAAAGAAACGCAGTGAAAATATAGGAATGACACTTATATTTATTATACGACAAAAAAATCATTTATATCTACGCGTTATGCTCCATTGAGGTCGTGGAAATGATACAAAAAGTTATATGACCCATTACATTGCTAAATGTTTAGTTACAGCTATTCTCTTGAATGTTGTTAACTGATATTTATTGCTGGAAAGACCATATTGTGTTTTTAAAAATAGCTATATTAGAAATGCTTTATTTAAAATCTCGTCTAGTTCGTACACAATAAAATGATACAATCTGCTAACAGTAGAACGTTATTTACAAAGGTTTGTACAAGTTTTCGTGATTTGCAGCTTTAAACTAAAATCGCCACAATTATAACAGGCGATGGTTATCGATTGTTAGTCAAGGCAATGCGAATTAATTGTTACTGTCCAGCGACAACTGTTGGTAAGTTAAATTTCCCTTCGATAATGAAAGGAGGTGCGGTTGTATTAAATTCGAATGAAACTTTAAATATAATTAACACATTTACATAATATGTTATCCTTATATAAAAATACAACTTTTTAAATTGTTCAAGCAATCAAATGTTCTTTCAATATAATTATTTTGGTATAAAACTTTTGGATCTGGCGGAAAATTTGACCATCATTGTTTTTGTGGATATATAAATAAATTTTAGAAGATTCAACACAACTTCAATACCTAATTTATGATTTTTTTTTAAATAAACATACGCTTAGCGTTTTTATGAAAACAATAATATTATTGACTGGTTTTGCTTTAAGATAAGCTTGTAAAATACCTATAAAATTAAGTATATTTTGTTGATCAAGGTTGCCCTTATCTCAAAGTAGAATTGTGACACTTTTTTCGAAATATACATTAAACATTAAGATTTATAGCATGTGTCGATTCTTAGCTTTTACAAGGTGACAAAAAAACTTAAAAAATAATGAGTATTTGGTTGAGCTCCACGTGGAATATATCGATATTAGAAACAACATCGTTTGATTCAAACTGATAACAAGTGGTGCAGTAAAAGATCATTTATTTGAACTATGTTTCCTACCTTCACTGTGTTTACTTTCTTGGTAACTTACAACACGTTTTTATTGCAATTTAGAATGGAAATAGAAAGATTATTTTTAATATACATAAAGGAGTAATTGTTTTTTCTCTTATATGTAAAATTAATGCACAAAATATTCTTCAAGTTGATACACATTTTTTGTACAAATCACTTTACTAGTTTCTTACATATTTACTGTGGAAAGGCAAAAGAATGTAGCCCACAGTATGTTAAAATCAGTTTTTTTCCGATAAACACAATGCATGTAATTTGATGTACGTTCTATCTAAAGAAAGAAAACTAAAAATGCCGAGTTGGTATTTAAGATTATCTTTTATGTTTGAAAAATGAAGGGCATGTGAAAATTGCAAACAGGAAAAAGAACTTAAATTTTATTTTTTTTAACAATTTATTAAATTATGTTTCATTTAAAACCACTTCATCAGTCTCCGTCCACTTCAACTTTGTGTATATTTATTAAATTGCCTTTGACTCAAAATAAACAAAAAATGATTTTTGTGCATCGTGTATTTCTTAATGTGTGAGTTATGTCGTTTTTCTCTTTCACACTCGGTATTATAAGAGTAAGATAAAATAAAATTATCTTCTAATATCCATGCTATTATTAGTAGACTAATTTAGTAGAGCATTTCCCAACAGATGCTTTTCTACAGGACAACTAGTTACTAAGTAGATTAACTTTTTTTTTCAATGAAAATAGGGGATAGAAGGATTCAGATAGTAAAAGCTTTTGCTATGCTCCGTTTTTGGGATCATATGGACGGTAAGAAATTTTGTGCAATAGAAATCTTTATCTTCGAACAGAAATTTATAAATGAATTACTGAATAAATTGATTTTAATGTCTGAATTAATGAAACATTTTTATGTCTATACTGGGATTCGAGCCCGCGAGCACATCAACTGTATTCAACTTAACCATTAAACTAACATTCTGCATAATTCCAAGACTGCAAGTAAACATAAACATCGTGTTTCAGAATGATCATCTAATTTTTATTTGTAAATGATTTATGTGAGAGTATAATTCAAATTATTCTTGTCGTTCTTAACAAATATCATAACACATAAAATATGCTTATATTAAATTATAGAATGCTAACATTTTAAAAAATGATTTTGTTTTAAACATATTGTTTTTATTATTAGTTAACTTAAATGTGTTGGTAATCATTCTTTCTTTAGGGGTCACATTGGGTCAATTATTTATATCCATTGCTGTTGTCTAGTTCACAATATAAATCGTGATTAAATGATTACAAAAACGTAGACTTCTGTATCAAATAGAATAAAAAACACTTTAATCAAAGCAATTGCCTGTAAGTATTAACAAATAGAAATAAATGGTTTAAAACTAATCCAAGGTTATGGGAAAACGACCAGTTAATTGATTGCAATTTTCCGTTTCGCTCTCGGAAACATTGATTTTTACCTCTTTGGATATATATTGTTTTAAAAAAATTCATTCAACATTACTAAGAATAGCGTTCTTATATTATATACCAAACAAACAAAAACTAGAAACTACAACCAGAAAAGTAAATCATATTGGCATTGTTCTAGTAACATTGTGCTGATTGAAGGTTCTTACAAAAGTTGTAGAGTGGGAATATTGGTGTAATTTTGTATATAGATGCTGTGGAATACTTCAATTGAAAATTGATTGTAAATCTCAATTTCGTTCTACATTTGACAAGTTTTTTGTTTATAATGGTAAATTTTTAGGCCCAATATCCGTTTTCTTTTTATTTGAAAAAATATATTATCATTTTCTTTTATTCAACAGTATATTTCAATAACAAAGCTGATCCTATTTTAAAGGAACAGGAAATGTTTTGTATTTTTTTTAAATCCTTGTCTTCTCCCAATGTGAAACATATGGTCTAAAAAAATATGTAAAGTCTAACCACTTCAATCGAAATTATTTAAATGTTTGTGCGATTAATTGGGTAGTGGACATAAAGCACTTGTATATCATACTGAAGTGAGAAGGCTATCCAGAGTAAAGCACCATGAACAACAAAAGACTTTATGAACTTCGAAGTGAGCTATTGATCTTCTTGAAGGCACACAATAATTCTGGGCAACATTTTGTTGAAGTTTTAACAAATCTTTTATGGTTGATAAATCTTGCATATTATTTATTATCTTGAAATCAACATGTAATATAAAATCATAAAAAAAAGATTTTTTCCACAGTAAACGATTTAAGAGCTTTGCTAATATGTGTAAATTACATATTTCCTATTAAGAGCTTTATTTACGCAAATTTGTATGTTATACATTTTAAAAACAGTATCTTCATAAATAATAAATATTTCAAGAATAAAAAGACCATTATGAATTACCAATCTCAAAAATTAAGCTAAGTGGTCCGTTAAAATTTCTGGACTCACGAAGTGTTCCATCCCAGATTTTTTTTGGGAAACCCTGTTCTAATAGATGCACCTCATCATAAGTCTTTCCATGAGAACTGTTTTTCATTCAGTTGCTCAACCCTTTTTTTGTATTGTATAACGTAGGGATAGAAATTATGGAACTTTTTCACGACTAGTGATTAAGCCAATCGCTTATTTATAATTTGAAAAGCGGGAGGGAATTTGCAGACATTACAAGCACCTGTGTCTTCAAACCGAAATTTATTTTTAAAAAAATGCTGTTTGTACTGGGAGTCGTTGCAGAAGCACAACAACCACTGCACCACGGACCCGAAAATATATAGAATATTACAATGATAACAAGTAAAGAATATGAGGAGCAAACATCCAAAAAGTGTTTTGTCACACAAATACAAAGCTTGGAAAATGATGATTTAAGTGTTGCAAAAGTGACGGTTTGTATGAATGTGTCAACTTTATGATTTCATTATGTGAAAAAAACTTTTTTGAACACTAATTTTGATTTCCATTCATAGGTTTTATTATGGGCTATCAGAATTGATATAAAACGACATTTTTCAAAATTTGTGACAAAACACTTTTTGAATGTTTGCTCCTCATATAGAAATCAGTAAGACGTCTACAGTAGTGTAAGTTAGTGAAAACTATTGACTGCTTAAAACCATTTATTTTACATTTTTAAAGCGATTAAAAATTATCTTTCATTAAGTTAAAATACCGATTTAATATTGCACATTATAAAATTTTTGGTATAACGAGTCATTAGTGAACATAATATTACTATAATAATAAGAAGTAACGGATTAAAATTAAAATATTTTTTTTGAATCGCTTTGATTTTTGCACTGCCGATTTATTGTGGGCAATCACAATAACTTAAATTAAAGCTCTGCGGTCATCATTAAAAGTCCAGGCGATTTTTCCAAAAAAGGTTATCGCTCGGTTTATTTATTACATCCTGTTGATAAACATTTTAAATATGTTGTAAAAACACAGATCCGTGTGGTCTAAATTACGAGTTATCACCTGTGCTGTATTATAGTAGTCATATTGGAGGCGGAAAATGAGATCACATACAAATATGATATTATATATAGCGTGGTTAGATCTACTACTTAACTGGACGCTTACTTACGTATTAAGCAAACGAAACGGAGAGTAAAAACATATGCGTACATTCCATTTTGTAACATTGATTATCTTTCTCGGTAAGCCTACACATAACTAGGGATTGCAATACCTGCGTTGGTATTGCAATATCGGGATCCTGGTTATTATTATTTTTTTCTAATACCGATATAAAAATATTTAGAGAACACAATAAAAGTATGTGTTATTGATTTGTCAAACGGCGAATGTTTGCCCTATGTGGCAAAAGTCGACAATGTTCTGAAAAATAACGACCATAATCGGCAAAAGAACTTAAGCGTAAAAAGTTTTAAGCCAATAATTGTTAAATTCTAAATTGTTCAAAATAAATATATAAAACCCTGTGGTACGTGCGTAACTCGCTTTACAAAGACATAAGGTAAGTTGTAAGGTTGTAAATCCGCGAGTTCGTTCGTGAAATCTCTCAAAAGTTTTACAGTGAGGTAGGAAAACATTATAGCCCAACGATCTCTTATCTTCACAACTATGACGAATTAATGTCACAGATAATCGTTTTATACCGAGAGGATTTCTGCTTGATGACCGACCATAGATTTTATTTTTCGTCCTAATCTTATAAAATGTGTAAACACAAACCTTAGTATCGTGATAATTACTCTCTTTGGCTGATTTTCTTGTTTCTTTGTATGTGTGCGCATGTGTGTGCACATATATGAATATAGTATGTGGAGAGATGTATATTATGTGATTTTTAAATGAATGCATATGGTGTCTCCGTGAACTGGCTTCGCTTAAGATTGTTCACATGTGTAGCTATCACGACCTTCCGTCGTCGACTATGATAAGGGAATACAAATTACAAAAACATTGGCATTGAAGGAGATTCGACGCCCTATTAGTTAATGCTCCATAAATTTGATATCCAAAAAACGATATTTATAATACCGATAGTAAATATGAACGACCGGTATCAATGTACTCGTCCGGTATTTAATATAGCATAGCATCCCTATACATAATCACTGAGATAGGTAACCGTAACGCGAAGCTTTGCAATACGATTAGTGTTTTATCTCATATTACTCCATTCATATACCTAAGGTTGTAAATTTGTATTCAATATGTCAATATTATGTCGATTATTATTAATTATTGGGATGAAGCAACCATTCAACATGTTTACGATACGTGAAATATTTATTAAACCACAACTGTTTATCAACAAGTAAATATTGTAAAATAAATCATAATTAATTCGAGTTATTAAACCTTTTAGTACCAACTTGCTAATAAACATACTGTTTTAATTTGCTTAAAAACTTTACCTCTGAGAAAGCTGACTCATATGAAAAAATCAATATAAAAGACTATTTTATGGATAAAGTATTTTTTAGGGTTAAATTATTACATTGTACTCGAAATATACTGTAGAGGCTTAGAGAAATCATTTCAGAAATAAACTTAAAATCATTTAATCAGATAGAGTTTGTTTTATAATAATAAATTCAACATTTAGTTTCGTTAATATTGTCTACTATCAAAAGCTAAATGTATATTAAAGTATGTCAGAGAATTTAAAAGATAAAAGTGTATATATAGTTGTTTAAGCTGACTTCCAAATACGATATATTTCGCAGGTAATGTGTTAATTTGGCTCAGGAGATAATAGTTTCGAGGTATTTTCCGAACCAAGAATTCAAATTTAAGAACTATTATTCTCTTATAACGTGCGATGCAGAAAAAAACACTACTAATACAATATTTTAAAAGGCAATTCAAAATTTGTATACAATATTAATTTGCAGTGCAGAAACACAAAAAAGAAGGCAATAAATATTTGAATGAATTGAATTTAGAAGTAAGTACCTAACCGCAATAGTAACTATTTATTACTGTTTTTGGTGGTATTTTTAAATGAATTCATATTGGTTTTTAAGTCACAGATTTTATTTCCCTTAATTTGATGCCAACTTCTGTTCTTAGATGCAATTTGTTTCTCTCTGCTTCCGTATTATCACATGTTTTGAAACTATCGTTTAAAATGAATAATTCCGATTGGAAGTTTTTCAATCAATGTGGTCACGGAGTATCAAAAAAAGATATGTAAAAGTTGTTATTGTTTTTACATATATGTACATAATGAAGAATTTTATTAAAAAATGAGTCTCAAATCCTATTTCAAGAGAATTAGAGCCGCCATTCACTAGGGCACAAATTGTTTCAGAACATGTCCTGGAACATAAAATTTACGTGCCACGTCATTTCGTGAAGCATTTCACGCGACTCGAGATAGGTTCCCATGTTCACGGTCTGCAAGCGAGCGCATACAAAAAATTCAATGCGAGCACAGCTGTAGACGAGCTGTCAAAGTCATATCATTCTATTTCGTCACAAGGATTCATAGTTAATAAATATTTATTAAGATAATATTTACAGCACTGATCATCATAAACTCATCGGGCGTCATTTATTGAGAATGATTTTTGACTTTAAAATGTATTTTTATGGTGACAGCTGTTAAAATAAACGTATTTGCAGTTATATTACTCTATGCAATAGAGTCTATGGCTTATAGTATATTGTCTATAGTGGATAAACTGTCATCGTAGATGATTAAATATGTTTAATTTCATTGTAGGAAGCTAATACGCATTAGTAATTAACTTTACATTCGGACGCAACACTGACTAACATTACCTCAACGGGTGACGTTTCTGTGACCCCTCGTGTGTTCAAAAAAATGTTCTGGGACATTGTTCCCGAGACCATAACGTAGATGTTCAGCATCATTCGTTCCTAGGTGTATGGCCAGCATAAGTTATACTCCTACGACCCTTCAAACTATTGAGCCTTTTTTAAAACGGTCTAAATCTAGGTGTCAAAATAAAACACTGCTGTGTGCCTTTCAAGTTTTCTCAATACACATTCATTATAGTAACAATAAATATTGTGCTGCTGTTAGGCAATAAGTATAATTAGTTAGCTAGAATAAAATTGGTTCGAACTTCAACTGATATATAAATTTAACCATTGGTCTATTGTTTTGTACGTCATTAAGATTATTCATTCAATCTGATCAAACGTTACAGTAATGTTAAAATGGTGTTTCCCAATGATGCTAGAACGAAATGTAGAGCACATTTATCAAACAATAATTTATTATGATTATTTACCGATATATTTTATTGAAAACTGCGGCAATTTTCAAATGATGGGTTACGTAATTCCAGCAACTGCTAGATTTGTTAAATTTAATGTTATAATATTATAGACATCATTATAAATAATAATAAAACATAACTTAAAGACATACAAATATTCCATCTGTTGGTAATTGATACTGCAGTAATTGAATAACATAATCACGTAATTGGTTATTCAGAAGTAAAACTAATAAATAAAATTCATTAATTTAAAATGTAATTCAACATCGTATGCAAAAAGACCTTAATAAATTTAAGCCTACAGAGTTATAAAATATTATTAAGTTTAATATGAATCTATTATCTATTTATAATCTTTATTTATGCTTAAATTGCTTTACACACTATATATGCAACAGTTAAAGTGTGCTCATTTTAGCCATTTACATTATACACGAGTGAACAAATGACCACTTTTACTAGTCAATGTATGCATTAACTACACAAGCGTAGTTAAATTATTCACAAACTTAAAAATAATCACGCGTGCATTCATAATGGTGTCAGCTTCTCTCCATTGCTATGCGTGCACAATAACGCAGTTTTTGTGTTTTACTATCATCTGAAATTTCATATAAACTTAAAAATGTAAACTGTCTCTACGTTACTTCCTCTCTTTCAATTCAACATATCGACTGTGGAAAGGAAAAAGGACGTAACCCACACATATCAAATTTTACAGGAGGCGCTAAAAACGTGTTTTGATGATTTTGTGACATATGCAAATTATGAATCATACACAACCTTGAAGTGCACGGATACTTCTAAACTGGTGTTTAATTGACATAACCTTATATTAATTAAAGAAATTGTCTCAGAAAAACCTTTATTTCAGTGTTTTTTCTTGGTTTTATTTTTTTACAGGGTCATCTTTTTCAAATATAAAAGCTAAATTTAGATACTTATTCGGCATTTTCAGCTTTCATCCTTTTGATAGAATGTGTGTCAAGTTGTATACATTGTGATTATCGAAAAAAAGCTGTTTTGGAAAATTGAGGGTTACGTCCTTTTTCCTTTCCACAGTCGATATGTATATAACCTAACCTAAGCCATAATGTCATTTCTATTGTATCTATCTACCGCTCGTCAGTAAGTTTACACACTTAATAGTTGATTCATAAATTGACGAGATTTCACACTTTAACTGTATCATATACATCGAGATTAAAATATCACAAAGACGTATATGACGATTTGGCAAAAAGAATAGTTTTTTATGTTAGATTTATAAGATCTTTCATACTTGATGTACTCAAAGTACAGTTGACATTTGAATTTACCATTTCATTAGAGAAAAAATAACCTAAGTCAACTTTTTTCATATAAATTATGTGTTATACAGACCCATCTGGCGTTAGGCTGTTTTCCCTTGTTTAATAAATGACTTTCGTGGGCTTAGTCATTAGTGTATGATTGACAAGGATCTATTAAAGTCTTCCAATTCGAATGAGTGAAAACTTAGATCTTCAATGCCATGTAGAAAAATTACGCTGTTTAATTGTAGTTGATAAAACCTGCCTACTTAAAATTGAATTTTCTCAAAACTCTGTTTTTGGGCTTAGGCCATTTGTCTTTTGAGCATCTCACTTCTCAAACAGACAGCTGTGAAATTCTTCCACATATACAATAAGTGATTGCGCGTGACTTCGGGTTGATTTAAATGTATGAAAGTTCTGCTAAAAATATTTCAAATTTCCTTTTATTATTCTTAAGACTAGCGAGCGAAATTAATAAATTTCTGTTTAATTTCAAGCAAGAAATTAATATTCTAAGCAGGCCAGTGTGGGAAGTTTTCAATGCGAAATACAAATAAGTTACAGGTGCAAAATAATAATCGTTATTCAATGACCGATAATCAGAAACAATTATAATATATATTTTTATATAATTTTATATATTTATAATGTATATTTTTCTCGTCTGAAATGTGTTAAATAAGTCAATACGCCTTTTTCAACATTCGGCTCTCTGAATAAAAACATATAAAAGTTTTTGAAAAAATCGATAATTCATCTCTTTCATATTATAAAATTCCCAAAAATGTTACTTTCTTTAAGCACAACAGTGCATGGTTAAAAGATAGGTCCCGTGCAGCTCTGTATTGGGCCAAGAATATGAAGAGTAAATTCGTTTTTTTTAAACCGTATGCATACACAAAACGGGTGGTGCTAGGATAATCAACAACCAACTTACATTATTTCTTACACAATATGTAAAATTGTTTGTTTGTAAAGTTTTGACGTTTTTTACTAACTGCATGTTCTAATATTACAATAATATTACCAAGTGACAGCACAACCTCTCAGCATGCACTAATACGCAGAAATAGATAATAGAGTGAGTGATTACCGCTGTTTTGTGCGTTAAAAATTCACTAACAATTGAGAAAAAAATACTTAACCACTTGCATACCAAGCGGACACAAGTGTCCGGAACATTTACAAGCGAACACGGATGTCCAAGACATTTAAAAAATCAAATACTTGGTATTCTTACAGAATATAAGCAATATTTTGATGAATATGTGTAGTGCTATCTATACTGAGTCAATATAGGTTTTTAAAATATCGAATTCGAGTGCACATTAGGAAAAAATATTTTTCTCAAAAACACGCAGTATCTCTGGGACATATTAATGATATATATGCGCGGTATTTAAACGGTTAAGTAAACACACACATCTTTCTGCATATGTATCGACATCGAGAGAAAGATTGCACGTGTGTGTTGCGTTAAGGTAAATGAATATATCATGACAAGAATTTTACCAGTAATTTTTGAAAACGTTATCGACATGCTAACATTAAAGTTTCTCTAGTCATTATTTTACAATGCCAAGTTTGTAAATCTCTGTAAGTGGCTTGATACAAAAGTTCAGTCTTGAAAATACCACTACAGGCAATTGAACTTAAGTTCAAAAAATATTCAATACCAAGGTCTACCGAATGCAATTTTTCTATTTAATGATAGCGTTGCATTGTAATGTGATTTATAATGGTTATTAGTTTGCTTATTTTTGAATTATAACTTCTATATTCAAGTGCACTCATTTCAGAAATAGACAAAAGAAAAAATACATATTTTCATTTCGGGAGATTGTAAAATGTATTTTTTTATGCCCAAGCTCTGAGGGCTTGTGAAGAATAAGAATCAATTTTATACAAGGCTGGGTGTTTTTTGCTATCAATCAATCAAACGGAATTGATTGATATAAGCTATTGTCTTATAACGTGGCGGCTAATGTCTGAATAATTTATTCAACCTATCGTGTTGTATTGTAAACAATTTTTGCAAAAACCTGTTAGGTATGAATGAGTAAATTTAAAAGTGTGTCTATAGGTTAACTGTGTACTGGTTTAATTGACAGTATCGTATTATGACAGTGTTTCTCATCGGTGCACGTTGTGCATACATACGACTATTCAGTGTGATTATATTTGTGGCTCGTTGTAATATTTTTAGAACTCTTCGTGTGTGCTTAGCATTTTAATATTATCAGTATGAGATTTTTAAAAAATCAATTTAGTTTATAAAACAAAATTACTATTTCAAAACGCGCAGCTTTGTCTTGATTGATATATAATATTTAATTGCGGTTAAGCTGACGTGTTTTGTTGAAACGTATTTTATTCACCACGCAAACTGAGGGTTGGTAAACTAACATTGACTTACGTTCAAAGCAATTCGCGCGGGTGTTCGCACAATAAGTGTAGTTATAAAACAATACCTTTGTTATTGTCCCAGGTAACCGGTTGGCAACCGAAGTAAATTTATTATAACTATTAAAATTAGTGGTATTTTTTGAAAAATAAAAAAAAGTTTAATTTGGCTGGGTTCGTAAATAAATTGTTATATGATTTTGTACAGCTGTGAACTTTATCTGTGGAATCAGATGTTTTCCTATATAATATTCAAATTAATTTATTTGAAAAATGCTTTTAGTTCAAAAACAAAATCAAAATAAAGTGTTAATATAAAATTAGATTTGATAAATTTGTTGTTTTACAAAATGTGACACTTGCTTTGTGTCTTTGAGAAGCATCATCAGACGTGACGTGCCACAAAGTTTGTGCCAAATCTATCAAAGGTATAATCCGTATTAAAATTCACAACTCAATCGATAATAAATGATGTATTGATAAGTAAGTGCAACAGGTGGTGGGGTTAGTTTTAAAATTGCCGACCCTATTTATACCCTACATTTTCACAGTAACATTGACTATTTTTTGATAATTTCAAATATTTAACTGACTTTCGATAATGTGTTGCCTTGCAAAGTAAAATTGTAATCATAATATTTTTCGTTTAAACAAAAAACTAAACAGGAGAGATGAATATATTTTTGGATAAAAAAAAGTAATTTCTATTGTATCAAAATATCAAATAAACATTAAATTAAATTAAAAAAAAGCAATATTGGTTACTTAAATAAATTCGTAAAATATATTTAAACATGATTTGCTTAATATAATGAGTTTAATACTCTTTTACAATTAATATCTTTATAGTTAGCCGACATTGTTTTTGTGTCAACTATAAACCAACTACATGACTCATATTCTAATTAAAGTAATACATCTGAGAATGATTTTATATTTTAATATCTGAGCATTGATTTGACTGATTTTAATTATAATATAATATTTGTTTTTAATATTCCTTTAATAATCGATTAAAGTTCGATAAGAAATTCTTCAATATTACGTGTTGCGGTTATTATTATAATGCAATAATATCTACAACAAATAACGCCAAGTGTCACATGGAGTTATTGTAACAAATGTTGATCACCTTGAAATGAATTGAAATTTTTAAAGAAAATATACATTTTTTTCTACAAAATTAATTATTTCATATCTGTCACAACGGAATTTACATTTTCGCAATTGAGCAACGTTTTCTAAAATCTTCCAAGGAACAATATCTTTTTTTTGCAGTTTTAGATGAAATTATTATGAAACTATAATAACACAACCTGTTTGTAACTTTATATAGATTTTACATTGACTGATTTGAGCGTCTTACGAACACAAAGGTAAAAATATACGACTTGGTCTGTTAATGAGAAAAAAATAATCTATTAGTCTACACATCTTTAAATCATATTTTATAAGTTATTCATAAAATTCTTCGCATGATTTTTTTGTCAATAGCTCAATTATTAAGTACCAACATAGTAATTTATAATAAATCAGTAAAAAATGTTTTTTTTTGCAAAATAATCAATTAAGCTGTTACAACGTTAAATGAAAGTAAACATTTAACGAGTCCATGAAGACGTAAATTTAGAAAGGTATAATAAAAAAAAACAAAAATAAATTAATTTCTATATTTTCGATAATTTTGTTATTTTAGAAAAAAATGTAGTTGTATTGGAGGAATAATAATTATTATATTTGTGCAAAGTTTTACTTAAACATAAGTTGGTTCATTTGTTAATTTTGAACCAGGAATGTTTTTGTCACACAGAATATATTTTTTTTGGATTGGCAATTAATTATCCAAGCGGACAGTGACTCATTCTTAAGGGCTATAATTATTTTTTATTTGTTTGCATAACCTTCATAGGTGAATTCCGTTGACCACTCACGCCATTTTACTTATGCAGCCTCATAATGATAGACATCATGTGGCAATTAACGTTATTCAGTTTGTTAATCAGTTTGATAGAAATTATTAAGGTCACAGAAGTATAGCATGTTAAAAAATAAAAACTTTTGGATTGCTTAAACTTTGTACGCTTCTATACGTTTTTTTTCAGTTTGCATACATGTGAGTATTTGAAGTAAAATGTAATAGATTAGTATTTTTTTTGCCATTCCTTTCTGTGCCTCTCCAAAAAGACTAAGTGCGCTTGCAACCAGAGCTCGTCTAAAAGCAAATGTTATTGACATGAAGAATCGGTATATTTCACATTGGGTACGAACATTGTTGAATGTTAGAAATATTCACAAAATTATGTCGATTAAAAAAAAACCATACGTAAAGATATATAGTTGTAATATAGTGTGGCTTAAAATGAAACAGCTTTTTAAGCTCTTTAAAGAACTTTCTCCTCCGGTCTGAATAGTGTAAGTTTTGCAGTGTAATATTAAACCTTAAAAAGGGCTTTATCTCGAGTAATTACTTTATATTTTATATATTGTTAATTGTTGCACCAACTTTTTAACTACCTTGTATATTTATGTAGTTCATTATAGACCTACTCGGCCATTATCAAAAGAAAAATATAGCTCACTTTGTATACAGATACCTACAACGCACTTATCTATTGTATATCTTATAAGAATAAGCAGAAAATTTATATTATCATTTCAGCCAATATCCGATATCCTTCGCTAAGATTTGTATCCTGTTATATGAAAAGCAGCTGTTTTCAAGGCGATATGCTTTACGACTCTCGTAAATAATTTTCTTAGGTTGCAACACCAGCCGAAAGCTGTCATCGATGATAAATCAATAACTTTCCATACACGTATGGATTTCTATCTAAATGTAAAAGCAAATTTATTATTGATTATTGCTGATTGCATGGTAGAATACCATAAAAAATAATAAGACTTTTATGGCCTATAGTTTGTTTTTTTAGTGAACACTTTCGTTTGACACTGAATAATAAAATGTTGTATTTAAAAAAAAAATATTTACAAATAAATAATAACGTAGATTTAAAATAATCTAAATTTAATCCAAAAAAAATAACGCAAATATAATTAGATTATGAATTTACTCAAGGAAATGAAGTAAATTGTAAGCAAACACAACTTTTCATTTTGTTAATTATATTGAAGGAAACTTTGTTTTTTGTTGTATGATTTTATTATTCCACTTGTGCTAGTAATATAATGGTGACACACGTTGTGACTTTTTGAAACGTATTTTTATACTAACATCATCTTTTGGATTTTTTTAATACTAATACAGAAAGAGATTTGAATTCTTAAAGAAATGTTAAGGATGGTTACACACAATCACAGTACAAATTCAAATATTAATAATAACTTTTTTTTCGAGAAAAACTCACTAGAAAATGGTTTAACAGTTGGGAAATCTGTCGTTTTTTTAAAGCGTTGTTTACTAATAATTGATATCTGTTAAATCTTATCTAATTTAATTTAATTAATTCCAAACAATTTATGTGTTATATTGAATTATTATTAAGACGTTAAATTTATTATACATATGCTATTTTTTTCAAACGTAAAAAAAAATATTTATTTTAATTTTAAATCTAAGAAAAAAAATTGACTTTATGATAATATTTATCAAATAAATTTAGTTTTTTGTTAAAAAAAATTGGTAGGTTTATAAGATTTTTTTTAATACGCATTATATTAAATATTATATGACCCATGCTGCCTACCTGGAATTCAATGAAGGAACAATATATAATTCTGTTCTTGTATGAGACATGAGACTTTATAATTTTTTTCTATTGTTTATCTATTTGTAGCCATAATATCGTCGTATTAGAGCTGTATTGGGATATTTCAAAAATGTAGTATTGAGAAGCTATATAATGTTTACTATATTTTAAGACTTGTAAAAGTGGTTTATTTAAATTAAGGAGGAGAGATTATTCTTTTTTAGAGATGTATCTCATCACAGAACTTAGATCATTGAAGGAAAATGAATCTTTCTAGCTATAGAAAAAAACTTTTTTGTTGTTTTAGTCCCAGTACAGTTCTCAGTCGACGATATTTACAAAGTCGACGATAACTACAAATTAGGATTGCTGCCACTTTTTTTTTATCACGTATTTTAAATCTGCACTCTTTTTTTAGATCTTAATATAGACGAAAAATTGGATAGTGAATTAGATAAAAAACTGAAGTTTAAATTATAAATTTGAGAAACGGGTTACCGTTTGAATTCTATAAATTTGGAATATTATCGTTTGAAAAAAGTATTCTCTTAAGTTAATTGTTGAATAATTTCATTTTAATACTGTAATGGAACAAGATAATTGAGGCAAAAGAGGCATTTTGTTTTTACAGTGATGTTAATTTTGCATTATTTCATAAATCCGCGAGAATGCAATTATCAATGTGAAAATCTTGTTGTGTATGTATGTATTCTTGATGGCGTCGCAGTAATTAGTTAGCCCAAATATGATAGTGCATAATGGATAATCGTGATTGAGAAGTAGAGCACAAAAGCACTATAACAATGTGAGATATTTGGAGTTAAAGAGATTTTGGTCTTGACAATGTGTGCAAACAGATTTTTTTAATTGTTCGCAGGTGTGATTGAGCAATAAAATCGTGACTTTGAACCGTTCATGGCCACCGTTTACGGCAATACATATTTTCGACTAATAATATAAATCCAACGACTCGTTTTTTTCATATACTAACGTTTCGTAACATATTGTAGTTTTGAGGTTATTGGTCTTGGATTGACTCGAAAATTAACAAAAAAAATCAGAGAGATTTATCTTTACTTCAAAATAAATTTGCTTTCAATTATAGACGCAAAGATAATATACCTGTCATGATTTTTTGTTCCGGCATTTTAGTTTCAGATACTGCGGGTGAAAAAAATAGAAACAATTCGTAATTTATCACGTATTATTTAGTGTACCTGTACGAATAGCATAAAATTAATTATTAAAAATATATTACATCAGTAAAACACGTGTTCTAATGAACCATTTTTTATAATATATTATTATTACAAGTAACATAAATCATGAAATTATTACAAGTACTTATAAGCATTGAAATACATAATACTTACCTTTCATCGTGTCGTGGTGTAATAAGGGATAGCAATATCGGTATTACCGAAACCAATATCCCGGTATTCATGATGGTTTTTTCAATACCAAAATACCGATTTTTAAAATGCAAAAATACCGGTATTGAATTTCAATGTATAGAAATCATTACATATTTTAATAAAACTATTCACGACTAGTTAAAATATTTTATATTTACCAAGAGTTGTATAATTATTAATGTTCTTAAAAATTTATGAAGTTTTTTATTAGTTTATTATTATTATGATATAATTTTTAAGGACAGTATTTTATACGAAACATTGATTTTCTTTTTAATGTTAGTAAAACTAATAAACACAACCATTAACATCATGAAAACAACACTCATCAGCATGTATTGCATGTATTTACTGGTCCTATATTTTGTAATACCGGGACTGATATTTGAAATACCGGTATTTATTATCAAATACAGAAATACCGGTATTGATATGTTTTTCCGGTATTGTTATCCCGATGTGCATCATGGCTGATTTGAGCATATAATTATATTTATAAATTTAAGAATATATTTTCGCTGAAAAAGATTTACCGGTTTATTTAAAATTAAGTGTTTTTTTTTATTTTTTATACAATCTTTATATTGTCATTATCGTGTCCATTTAATACAATTTTATGATCAATCTATTACAAGAGCAGGAAACGTTATGTTTTTGTTGGAAAATTAAAACGATATTTTCACACGCAGTTTGTGAAATAAATATATTGCTCATTAGATTATACGACCAAAAATTTTATTATGACAATCTAGAGATAGAATTAGTACGTGAAGCATATTTCATTAAGAATTAATTATCCGAAGAATATAATACTTCAATCAACTAGTATATTTATAAAATTAGATCAATAAATAGAGTGGTAATTAGCACAAAAGAAGTCACATATTGCACGTTATAACCACCCCATCCGAGAGCTTCTCTGGTTCAATGATTGATATATTTGAAATGTTGGAACAATTTTATGTGTATATGACATAGTATTTTTTTGAAGTGAGAAATTGATCTTAAAAGCGTAAATTCCTGGACTATTGACCTATACAATTATTAGTTGATAATGCATGCAATACGCGAAATTAAAGTGGAAGTTGTAAAAATAAGTATTTTATTTTTTTAATACAATGTTTTTTCATAGCGAACATTTTAAAAATGAATTATAAAATTATATCTTTTCATCGACAGTTTTTATTTTCTTTCGTCGGAATAATATCAAAAAACTGCTGTGTGTTCATAAATTGTCTAAGCACCATATCTACACATAAATAACGAGAAAAAACTTCACATTTAAATACAACTTTTTTCAATGCTTTTTAAAAAATGAGTTGAGAAAAATAAAGTTAGGTGAAAATTATACATAGGCAACAATTAAAACAAAATGTGAAAATATGTTTTGTAAAGTGATCTTCTCACTCATTGAAGTGTGATATGATTTTGCAATTTTTTTATCATTAATTCACAGTGTATAAGAAGATAACATTATTTTTGTACTAATTCCCACATAAAGTTTAAACAAATAGTGAAATTTAATTGAACAATTTTTCACACAAAGCGCTTTAGATTTCCACAATAATAAGCGTACCTTTTTGTACTACATAAAATATAAATATCACTCGTTTTAATTGTAATTAAGAGTGCAAACCGTAGCCGTTATTCGATAAAAGAAAAGAATAATGACAATGATTTGGTATTTTTTAAACGTAAATGAATATAAGTTTTTTTAAAAAGTCTTTGTGTAACATGATTGAATTGCTTCATCGAAAACGAAGTAAATTCACGAGTACACTTTGAAATTTAAAAAAATAATACTCTAAAACTGTTGTTTTATTTTATTTTTTTAAATAAATATTTTCGTATAACACTATCGTTATGAATATTAAATTAATAATTATATAATTTGAATATTTATTTAAGAATATATTTAATAATTGAAATCGACTTTTTTCAGTGCTACTGTAATTATTATAATAGATTTTATTTTTAAAATTATCTTTGTCGAATTGAGCGCTCGTTTATTTCTATTTGCACAGAATTAATTTGTCGTTAAAGTTTTGCTTTATTAGGGATAATGTAATCATAAATTTATCAGTAACCTAATTGACTGTAATTTATCGTATTCGTATAATAATGTATGATCAAGTGAAGGGACTTTTTGAATGCATATCGAAAAAATGCATTTACCGGTTGCGTATGCCACCATATGTTTCAAAATCACAAAAGATCACGTCCATTATTGCAATGTTTTGGAGGTCATTATGCTAAATGTGATACGGTAGGTGTTTGACTAACTATATTGAATTGATCACGTTAAGTATCGACATGTCTCATTTATGATATCGTTTCACTCGATTTATAATAATGCAATATTTAGGTTAATACGCTTCCGGCTGAATTCGCATTATAATTATCGGCTAACAAAAAAATTAACGTTTCAAAAAAAATATGCAAACATTCATTATATGGGAGAATGGATTTACTTCTAATAAGTAACCAGATAAAGAAACTAGATCAAGTGTTTCATTGAAGGCTTATACAAAAACTTTAGGGATTACGTATTTGTAAATATGATAGATAATAATAAAATTTGATTCTTTTAATCATATTAGGAAAATCATTATTAATTTATAGAATATGCACAAAATGTACTACCTATAATTTAACCCTCAGGTGAAGTGAGCCTAACAGTAATAAGGTAAAAGTTTTCTATTGAACTTTAAAATTAAATCTTTGCATGGTGATTTGATGGATTGCATATTTTTGTTTTATGTAGACTGATCCTCACTTAACTTTTAAGACGTTTTAAGACATGTAGACTATTATAACGCACGTAGCTCAGTTTTTCCTAAATTACCACTTGGCTCACTTTACCTCCTAGGAAACTATAATAATAAAAACATTTTATTATATCGTTTAAATTGTGGTTATCACAATACTAATGTGATAATTTGTTTTGGACATCATATTAATGATGTTTAAATCTTAGTGCGTTTTAGCATTGAAGTTTTTTGATTCTCTTTAATCGCTGATGATATTGGTTTTTGCACTCCTTTTCCATTGTTGCGAACAGAATGTCGTGATCGATCCAGATGTGAGCAATCCACATAATAGCCAGTTGACGTGGACTAAAAAAATGATTCTACGCCAATACCTAGTATGATCTATGTCCTTTGACACTATACCTTTAAATAACATTTTTTCTGCAAGTTTAGTTTGTTTTTTTGATAAAAGATTGTCTATAAGAGACATATCGTATCCATTGTTTATGGCGATTTGTTTGATGATTTTCACTTTTTCCAAGAAATTTTAGAAATCAACAAAGCACAGCTGCAAAATCTTCCGATTTTAAACGAAATATCAAATTTTCCCACATCTCCTCTTCTATACCCTATATAACCATAAAATCATATAATCATAAAACCTTTGCCGACAAACAAATTATATAATTCTTGAAACTGCTCACTAGTCAAATCTGTTGGCATTCCCATGGGCTTATCCTTTTTGCCAGCAGTGGCTTTGGACTCAGTGATGCATTTATATCTTATATAAACACGAAACTTTCATTTACTAAGCGTCAGTTCAAGTTCATCCGTGCACTTGAATGCCTGAAGATGCCGAAAGGCGAAACCCGGGTCGTTAATGACAAAATTTGTGAGAATGTACATAGTTTGAACGATTCAAATTTAATACATTATACATTTTTTTTTACCATGTCCGCTCCCAATGTATGGACTCCTAATGGAGTTTATCTCAACAGAAGTGTTTCTACGAGAACTTCTTGTTACTCAGTTGCTCAACCTCTCTTTTTCCAAAGAGAGTAAGAATAGAAAGAAAGGGCTAGGACAGGACTAGTGGTTAGCTTATCGCTCTCAATACACCCCGTTCATACGATAGGATAGGTGGAAGGGGGGAATTCAAGACATCACATACATCCATGTCTTTGAACAGAAATTCATAAATCGATTGAAAAATCAATTTATAAAGCTGCCCGTACTGGGATTTGAACCCGTGACTTCCGTAGCGGTAGCCAACGACGTTGACCACTCGACCACACAGGCAATACAATGTTAGTCCCAAACATTATTTTTATTTCTGTTTTGGTTCATTTAGTTTTTCCTCTCAAATGTCAGATACAATAATTTCATAAATTGAAATGACAGTTCTGGTGTGGCATTTTTTCAGATAATAATAATGATTGAAAAAATTAAGCGGTTAATGCGGTTTAATAATATTTGTGAACGTACAACTGTGTGCCAATACGTTTTTTTTCGTAACTATTTTGTCACATTGAAACAGTTAAATTTTAGAGGCGTGTAAGAATTGAGATGTATACAAATTGAAAATATCTTTGCCGTAGGGGATTTTGTATATTGTAGTAATAATAATAGTTAAGCTAAGCTAATAAATAGAATGTCTACATTTTAAAATGTACATATTACATTCACCCTTTGAGAACGCTTAGAGATAAACAACGATCGGAAAGAACAATTTTTCAAGACGATAACAGTAATACACCAATCGACGGCATTACTTAAGCTGTTTGGGTTGCATAAATAAAAAATACGAAAAATTCCTGGAGTCCTATGAAGACCTTACTTTAACTTTTTAAGAAAGTTTTCAAAAAAAAATTGCTACACACCCAAACGTGTGCAGAAAATTTTCGAGAAATCTTTCTCTGGCTTCCTGATAAGAAATATTATGAGATCTTTTTTTGTGGATATTAAATTTATAAAGCTTTAAGCCTTATAGAGCATAAGCGCCAAAGCTCTTCGAGTCTCTTTTATCGCTAATTTTTTGATCATTTGCATTTCTTTACCATCTCTGCTGACGGAAAGCCGTAATCACTACAGATCTAATTAGTAACATGGGTTAATGATCGTGTAGTAATCTTGTTGATTTCGATTGCGGTGCTGACGGGCTCAAATCTCAATAAAGACAGTTTCATAATTTAAGATTTCGACTGAAGGTGCTTGGTGGAATTTCAATATTAAATTTGAATCGTTAAAATTATGTACATTCACAGAAAACTCGAACTGACAGTTCAAGTTTATCCGTGCACTTGAACGCCTGAAGATGCCGAAAGGCGGAACCCGGGTCGTCAGTGACAAAGTTTGTGTGAATGTACAGTTTCATAAATTGATTTTTATTTATGTGTAGATTTTTTTTAAAACATGTATGACTGTTATGATTATATTTTCTTCTGACCCACCCGATCCCAAAATCAAGGCGCGTACTAAGAGTGATTATTTATCACTAGTCCTGTCAAATCCATAGATTCTGAGTTATTTTATGTATATTATACATAAAAGCACTCAGGACTGAAATATCAGGAAGGCGATCTGCAGATTTTTTACAAATGTCTTCCTTAGGAGCAGTCTCACACCCTACGTTAAAAGGCTGCGTTTTGTGCAGAAGTCTTTTCAGAAGCACTTACATTTTCAAACAAGCGTTTTCCTTATTAAAACTAAACAAGTCTCACCACACAGTAACCGCTTAAACAATGATAACTTCAGTGCTGTATTGAGGATAGCAACCACAAACATTGAACCCGACATCAAAATTCTTGCAGTGTCAGAAATCACATTTATTTACATCGTGCAAATATGCACATAACGCGGAATGGAAAATGATTGAAGTACCTTATAAATTTATGTAACTATTAAAATAAAAATAATACTTAAATGTAATCTCTAGTATTATATATTATAACGAGGTCAATTTTTGCTACTACGAAAAATGATTATTAGCAAAGTTAAACATTATTCAAAAAAATAAATAATTTACAATTTAAATACTGCAGGGCTGTCGATATATGCCCCGAGGTCTATTTCTGCTACTACGAAAAATGATTGTTAGCAAACTTAAACATTATTCCAAAAATTAAATAATTTACTATTTAAATACTGCAGGGCTGTCGATATATGTCCCGAGGTATATTTCTTCTTCTACGAAATACATTTGTTAGCAAACTTAAACATTTCAATTATTCTAAAAATTATGTTATATACAATTTAAATACTGCAGGGCAGGGCTGTCGATATATGCCCCGAGATATATTTCTCTTACTTTTAGAATTCCTGGCTTATTCAATAAAAAGGTTTGTAATTTATTTTTCACGCCAGTACATTTTCTGACTTCTTAAAAAACCCCCCGTTGAGGTCAACGGGCTTACAGCTAATATATTATTATTTTTCAACACTTTTACCCTCTGCGGCCCGTGAAAAATTAGGAAATGGATAAATTTACCTATATTGGGATGTACATAAATCTTTACTCTTTTTTGAAAAAGAGAAGTTGACCAATTGAGTCAAAAGTAGTTCTGGTAGCAAAGCTTTAAATAAATCCGTAATGGTTGTTGGTAGGAACAAGGAAATTAAATAAAGTACAAGATAAGTTATTTGCAATTTGAATATAAAGTATGCAAAGATATCATAAAAATAAAACTACATTTGTCTGAAATAGAAAAGGTATTTCAAAACATTTCACGGGGCATTGAATATTGTTATCGACCCAAGTGCGCCGTTTGACCGGCCGCGGCGCTGCTTTTTAATGTAACGTTGGCCTCAAAATAATCGATATTGCTTTTTCGTTATGCCATGTATCTGTTTTGCATAAGATTACAACAATTTCAATAACGCGAACCTTTGTAATATATGGTTGCGATATCTACAGCAGGTGTTTTGTTCGGCAATAATTTATGATTATTTACTTTTGTCGAAAAAAGTTTTCGACAAGTAAAATGTGTTATATCTAACATTTGGTATGTAATAAAATAAAATTGTTTATAAATAAACTATTATTTATGTACACGGTGACTGAAAAAATAATACGAAAAAAAATAGCACCAATAAAATGTAGAATTTGATACAAAATTAATCAAATATACCTAATTGAAATATATTATGATAATGGTTTACTTTTTTGCACATCATTATTATCCCTACTTTTTTGTCCGTGCCGTTTTATTAAACATATGATAAAACATTTTTAGGGTATATTTTTTTTAGGATATATATAGTAATATTCTTTTTGTACTGAGACTTGTGAACACGTGAGATCTTTTAAGCAAACCAGCGACGTTGAAAACACGCCACAAATGCTTTTTTAAATAGATTTATTGATTTCTGTTCAGAACCATGAATTTAAGTGATATCTAAAAGTTCCCTCCCATTTTTCCAATATTGACCCTTAAATGTATATTTTTTCTTTCATAACTGAAGTCGATTTCAATATAGATTTTTATACCCATTTGTAAAATACAAATTATTATTACAATTTTTTAATTATATTTTATGATGGCAAAAGGTTTTTGGTTCTAATCTGCAATCAAAATAAGGGAGCCAAAGTTTTAGGAAATATTGATTTTAGATAATATTCAAATTAATTTTTAAAAAATCGGATTTTTTTTTTTTATATATTATCTAATATTTGTTTATTGGCGATATATCGATTTAAAAGACAGAATAATTTTGAGTAAACATAATGTTCCAATTTATGTGTGAACTTTTGGTAAATACCATACATTTTTATAAATAGTATAGAATCATGCATTTAAGGGTTAAAATAGGCCGTAGCAATAACAATCAGTTTACCATAGTCTTATCTTAGTCATTCATCTACACCTACTCTCCTAAAAAAGAAAGGTTTAGCAACTTTAAGTAACCGGCCTGGCAGTTTTACAATATATCAAAAGTAAAACCACCCTGAAGTATATTACTTGGCAAATCAAGAACATTTTTAACGGTAAGTGGAGCTTTTCCTGGTCTTTTAATATTGTATAAAAATCTTTTTTTAGTTATCATAACTGTATGAATCAATAATTTATTGTAGAATGAAAATAATATGAGCAAAATCATCAAAAAGAAGACAGATGACTTATCTAAACGATTCTAGAAAGAAACATAACTACCTTGATATGACAGAAGCCTCCGGATTGGTAAAATAAATTATCCATTTGAACGTATCTGCCAGCAGAAGAATTGTTGGGAGACTATTATTCAGTTTCAGATTGACGACGACCGCTGATGATGTAATTAGCTTAGACACGGTTTTATATGATAAATAAATTCGTTTATTGTTTCAAGTAATTTTTATAATGAATTTTAAATATTGCGAAAGCTTTTTTATACCAAATTTTTTTTATATTGCTTTTGTTATGAAATTGTTTCATGATAATTACAACAAATTAAAATTGAACAAAAAACGACATCATAGTAATTACTTTCAAGTAGTGCATTATAAATAGATTAAATGATATTATAAAATGGACTCTTTAGTGTCTCCAAATAATAATAAATTATTGCAATACGCATTGCATCATACTGAAACAACAGGAAATTGTTTTGTTGCAAAATCATTTAAACTAGAGCTTGCAATGTACAATAAGAATGTTTTAATATAGCTCTGTACAAGTGCTAATCATTTATTAATGATTGCCAATAATGTGCTACTTTAAAAACATATCATTAAATAACTATCATCAGCCTACAAAGTTTTGAGATTCATGTTATTTTCTTTAGTTTTTCTAACATATTACGTTACTAAAAAATATATATAAATGATATATTCTATCAGATAATTATCAATTTAAATAATTTACAAATACACATAAAAAGATAAAATAAAAACAAAAGGAAGTTTTTAGTTCCACAATAACAATTATATGAGACAGTAATTCAAATTGAGTTAATTTATAATGATGATTTCGACATGGCGAAAAAGCTATCAATTGAATAATTTATTTTTTATGAAACTTAAAAGCTAGTTTTTTTGCTTCTATGTTTATTGTGGAGCTCTACTAAGTACATGCTAAACCAATAAATTCAATAAACAATTCAAAGTCATGTCAGCTCCTAATGAACTCCGTGTTGAAAACTTGGATATAATATATAATATAAGCAAGAAATCATGATAGAATTACTTGTGTATTGCGCGCGTGGGCACGCGCACGACAATACAATATTGAAACCCCCATCAAAGAAATCTCAAACGCAATACAAAAAGCTTGAAAAAATAACGATTATAAATGTATCGGGAAATACTCTAAAGAAAAAAATAATTTAACAGCTTAAGGACCGCGGACGCGTATTTGAGTCTGAAAAACAAAGGTTGCTGGCCAGCTGGTGACTTATATATGCGTATAGGCAAAGCATCTGGAAGCTTATAAAATTTGGTAAAGATATCTCAATTTGTTTACAAATTATAGTGAATTTAGTAAAATTACAATTTTTGCGAATCTTTCGCAAAATTTTATTTCGCCAGGTGAATTTTTTTTTTAAAAACGTGCGGTCGTTAATTAAAATTTGTTAGACATATTTTTTTAGAATAAAACCTTTTTTGCCCTCCTTTTTAGAAATTTAGGTAAATACTGTTGTGTTTGTTTCTGGTTTTGGTTTATTTGAACTTCTCAAATAAACCAAAAATACTTTTGACGGTAAAAATTTATAATCACAGTTAAGTGTAAATTTATTAAGTTTTAACTCATGTATAAAATGATGAGAGACTTAAAGAAGAAACAGAACAGAGAGAGTAAGTATAAAATAAAACAAAATTGAGATGTCATACTTACTGCAGTGACCTTCAGTCGCAGAACTAACAGACATGGTAAGAATATTCAATGCATCCGGATGCACAACACAAACATCCCGTGGGCCAAAACGGTTAAATACCTTGGTCTCACCCTAGACTCGCGACTTAATTTCTGCAGTCACATAACTGCAAAACAAAACAGGCATCAAGTATCATGGGCCAAATCTACCCCATGATAGGACACAGAAGTAAACTCGCTCTAAAAGCAAGCTACTTCTGTACACCGCGATAACACGACCAATCATGACCTACGCGTGTCCAATATGGGCACACGCAGGCATGAAACGCATCCAGACAATACAGAAAATACAAAACAAGGCGCTTCGCATGATCACAGGCGCTCCCTGGTTCGTGCGAGGCACCACGTTACATAGAGACACTAACACAGAGCCAATTCTCGATCACGTCATGAAACTGTCGAAAAAATTCTACTGTGACATGACGGACCACCCAAACGACACCATCAAAGCCCTACTCAACGACTACGTTGAGTACCCCCACACTGACATAGCGCGGCCAAGGAAAGTCCTCCTCCTAAAACCGCCCTAGATCCCCTCCGATCCCACCACTGACATGCCTGGTTGCCGCAATCACACGGCTGGTGAAAAAAACACATCGGATTACCCTACTCTAAATTGTTACCTTTGCTCCCTTCCCTCCACCTTTTTCCTATATATGTTACCTTTTCTCTCCCCATTCCTTTCTTTTTTCAATCAAATATACAAAAAAAAACAACAGACAAACCCAAAGCATTCTAAAACAAGTAAATAAAATAAATTAAATGAAATGGGCCCACAACATCTAAATTAGAAAAAAAAATAAAATAATTAATCTTAGATGAAAGGGAGATTGGAGCTCGGCTCCACTGTTCCCCGTATAAAGATGAAATGACACTGATGATGATGATGTCATACTGTGAACGTAGGTATGTATACACTTCTTAAGTGGAAAACACACGTCAACATCTCTTTAGGTTTTATCCAATACATTACATGAAAATTACCAAGACGAGCTAGGCAGATTAGTCGGTTCCAAAACGACACTTTGTATCCACCGATATTGCTTGCTTCATACCCAAAACCAAAAATACCTAACGTTAATCCAGCTCATTACAAATATCTGACTCAAACATCTGTTCTCGAGTAAGTATTCAAAATAAAAAATATTAGCACACATTTTCACTTAATTTTCTTAACGCATATAAGTAATTGAGTAATTGTTTTGATACTTTCACACTATCTTTTAACGCTCATGATAACTGAAAATAAAAGAGAATAATGCTTTTGTGTCTTTAAATCCAAGATTATTTTCATTAAATAGGAATTAACTAATAATTGAATAATTATACAAATGGATTTATTTTCTCATTTTACCTTAAAGCATATTTTGATGTAATCGACCTTCTAACGTTAAAACCAGTAGCGTAGCAAGGGGATGTGGCAAGGGCAGACCACCCCGGGTGGCACATTTTGGGGGGGGGGGGGGGGCATTTTTAAAAATAAATACAATATTTTTCGATAAATTATATTTACGCGTTAAAACAATTAAGCAATTTGTAGTAAAAATCTGTAGTAACTAGACCATAAACAATATGAGAAATATACTATAGTTATACAAAAGTTGTTCAATCACATAATGATAGAATATTGGGGATTCAAATGTCCCTGGACTTTATTTTTCATCATTGATCAAATGAATCGTGCCACTCAATTTCAAGTGTATAATTGAATTTGAAATAAATTCTTCAATTCAAAAAACGCCGACACGATAAAATTTCGCAAAAATTACTATCGACACCGATATCTTTATAACAGTGAATGAAAAACTTTTTTTATATTTCAACATCAGATAACATGCACAAAAAGAAGCTGGGCTGGTCCCATAGCCAAGTGTTAAACTCTTGGGCTTTCGTTCTACTTGATTGCGCGATCACACGTCCCAATATTTTGTTTCAATGTCTGAAATTCTCATGACTGTTAACTTACATGCTCCCGATTTATTCTTACGTGGGCAAAACTATTACAAAAAAAAAATGTTTCTAAAAACTTTCAGTTTCAGTCAAAAACGTCAGTTCCAAGGGCTGTTCAACTGATCAACTAATTGTCTAGCTAGAGAGGTGGAAATTTTCATTAACAGTACCGGTGAACTGTTTCTTAGGTTTTACTTTTTTATTTTTAGATTTTTTATGTTGATTTTTTGATTTTCATGTAGTATGTACTGTTTTTTATTTTAATTATATTTTTCAAGTGAATGGCGAATTGGCGTCAGCTGTAATTTCATGTACAGTGGTACCCCCAATTACACTACCCCGAATTACGCGCTGGCTTGAAATATTCGCCAAAAAACCCCAATTGCACTGTCGCATACCAGTGTCGTTGCTACGAGACGGTCGTCTGTGCGGCGCATACAATCAAATGTTGGCTAGCTTCTGTGTATTCAACACGTGCCAGGCTATACTCGTATAGCCGGGCGAAAGTCTATGTGTTGGATTTTGGCGCGCTTTGCATTTTATCACTTAGCAACTTGATATTTCGTCCATATTTTTTTTGTTGCAAAACTAAAGGAAATTTTAGTTTTGCATTTTTTGCGGAAAAAAACAAATTCATAATTTTGTACGAGATTCACTCCCCCAATTACACTACCCCCAATTACACGGTCCCGACTTTAGTGCAAATGGGGGTTTTACTGTACTGTAATTTTTATTTTTAAACAATAAATTAATTAAATATTGGAATAAAAAAAAAATATTCATTGATTTTTCATTAGAAGAATAAATTTATACGAGTAGCGATCGATGATTTATGTTTAAAATTTTTAATGATAGATAAAATGGTTGAATTTGCGAAAGAGATAAAAAATAATCATAAATCTAAATAAAGACAGGAAGGCAACTTTGGTCCGTCACTTTAACCAAATGCGCCAGACAGGTCATGCTTTTAATATAATACGAATAGTGAAGGGAGGGGGTGAAATACAACAAAAATGCAATACCCAAAATAAATTGTGAAAGATTTAAATTTTTAAATTATATAATGATATTTATATAAATATTTGAGGGTATTACAATCATGGCTTATTCCAAAATGGTTAAAAAATGAAACTTGAACTTCATTTTGAAAAACAATATACATTTAAAAAGTATTTTATTCTTACAATTACTTTGGAGTGATATTTTGGATGTTGTCAAGCCATGTTTGAGACTGATTTCTAAAAATACTTTCATAATTTATTTTTATCTACTTAATTACATTCACGGTTCATGTTTCAACAACTTTGGAATAAACCGGGTTGCCAGTAATACCCTCATTTATCGGAAGGACAATAGTAATGATACTTAACGACCATTGAACTTATAAAATAATAATATTATACATAAGTTCAGTGACTCAATCTTCGGCAGCCATGTTTCTAGTTGGAAATCACTGATCTACATCACGCTGGACACACTTCTGCGCAACACAATAGGGAAGTCGTGAGATCATTGTATTGACAATATGCCCCGCGTTAAATGGCCTGGCGGGTACGTAGAATTTTAAAAATCGAATATATTTTTTTTCAACGACCGCTTTGAGCGATTTTATCCGGTGTAGTAATATTCCATACTTTTACCTGTGCGTCAACGTTTATGCCGACTAACATTTTAAGCTAGTATTTATTTCCTGAAGTAAATTTCTAGGGCAACAAAAATTCAGTGATAAAAAACTATCAAGATCCACAAATAGAAAATCGATCGACAAATAGAAAAAAAATCATGTTTTACTTTACAATTTATTTTTTTACCATTTTTATGGAATTTCATTCAGTGAAAATCGTAATATACATACATATACAGTGAAACCTCTCATAATGAGTTTAATTCGTTCCAGAATCTTACTCGTTATGTGAAACGCTCGTTAAGCGAAACAATTTTTCCCATATAATACAATGTAAATGCGTTCCATGCCGAAAAAAAAACATTTTTTTATATATTTTTTACGTTTGTGTATTCAAATAACATTACATACTTATAAATTTTTAATGAGCGTACCAACCTGAATGCTTTTTAGATGTGCAAAAAACAATACAAAAATCGACTATTTTATTATTTATAACAAATAAATAATTCTTTTTTACTAGAAAGCTTTCTAGAGACATTTGTTTTTGCCGACGCTTCAAAATTTGGTGAAAATGTGACAGCATTATCATTGAATAAATTTGCAAAACACATAGCTACCTCCTTACTAAAGTGATGCTTCTCAATGTACGATGCAACAATTTTCCATGCTTTTAGCACTTCTCTTACTGCGCCAGAAGATTATTGCTCTGCTACTTTCTCCTCCTCCACTAAAAAAATCTCCTCCATAACTTCTTGATGTGAAAAACAATGCAACTCCATAAGCTCTTCGGAGGTCAGCTCTTGACTGCGCTCTTTCACAAGCTCATCATATCGTTGTTATCCACCTCCAGTCCCATGATATAGGCCAAAGATACAACCTCGTTGGCTGTTGACTCCACAGGTACTGTTTAAAACCCCTCAAAATCACATTCTACAACGTTCTCTGGCTAAAACTTTTTCCAAAAAGAAGTGAGGGTCCTCTTGGTAACCGCTTCCCACGCCTTGTCAGTCATCTTGAGGCAAGTAACGATGTGAAAGTGATCTTTCCAAAACTCTATGTCACTCGTTATGCAAAATGTCACTCGTTAAGGGAGCATTTATTTCACAATCTGTTTTGCTCGTTATGCGAATAACTCGTTATGAGAGGTGCTCATTGTGAGAGGTGCTCATTTGCGAGGTTCCACTGTGTACAAGGAAAGCAGCGCTATGTGTAAAAAATGGAAAATTAATTAAATATTTTATAATAACTACAATAGACATACGCAAAGGATAAAGAAGACCAATCGATTCAGCGTTCCTGAATTAGTCAATTTAACGTATGAAAATCACATTTTACATGTAAGTTCATTTTAATTCAATTATCGTTTCAGATCTCCGCTTTCAGCTTAAGACTTTTCTTTTGTAGCGTAAGTATGGTGATTCATAGACAGAGATACTAATTTTTGTAAAAGGTAACAGAAAAAAATCTGAAAATTTCCATGTAATGTGAAATCGAATATACGTACGTACTGTATTAAAAACTTAATTATAATTCTTTCATAAAAAAACACTCTCTCACTTTTCTTACAGATTTAATAATATAGTATCATGTGGGCAATACATATGTATTAAAACACGGAATAATAAATAATTATTGTCGAATAATGAAAGTGTAGTTTTTTTACAGGCGTCTGTCCAATTACATATGACGTAAAAATAAAAACTGTAACGGAATAGTTTTGCGATAATTTACATCGATTTTTTGTTGTATAATGTTTGTACGGGCATGTGCCAATATACGCAGAGGCCGGCGAGAACTGCTTTCTTTTTGGCTTTTATTTAATGCCTGTTAAGACTTCTGTTTTAACTCGCGCTTTTGGCGACTAGATTAATCACAGATTTTTTTTATAAACAAATCCATTATAATGTTATTTGATCAATGATACATTAATAGTAACACGGAGCTTGCAAAGTTTTGTAACCATTTCCTGTTAGATTTTATTTGATTAGGTATATTCAATTAAAGTTTATTTTTGTTTGCATAATATTACTATTTTAAGTATTGAATTAAAAACGTTAAAGCTATCTCATAACTTAGCACTTAATTCATATTAAAATACAAACGATGGTGTTAATTTATGTGTTTTATTAGCGAACACTATTTCACGTGAAGGTTAAATTTATTCAATAATAATCTACGGGAAAGAATATTTTCTACAGTTGTAAACAGGGTAGGTATAAAATATCAAATATTTATACCAGTGTTGGTAAAATTAATAATGCTACTCAAAAATACGTTAGTATTAAAATAAATTAAAAAAAAACACTACAAGAAAATATTCAAAAATGTATTTTTAGGTTAGTTTAGAAATTATATTTTTCAAATAAAATACGTGATATGAATGAAGTTGATATAATTATTTTTTGAAAGATATTAAATATGATTTCAGTTATAAGTACTTTATGTTGATAAATTCTCCTTATTATGATATTAATTTGTTGAGTATAATTTTCACTTTCAGGATGTTCACTGTCAATACTTGGTGGAAAATCATTACAATCAAAAAATAAAACACCAATTTGTACTTATTCCACTTTTATTCAAAGCGATCGTTCATGACGAGAATTCACCAATTATTGATAGTGAACACCCTAAGAGTTATGAAGTACGTCTAAACTTACTTTCCTAATTAATAAATTTAAATTGAAAAGGTTTAAGCGTCTTTAAATAACACTGTAATATTGTATTCTTTTATGAGTTGATAATGCTCGTCATAAGCAAAACTGCTCCAGATCATATAAATTAAAGTTGGAAGTAGTACAAACAAGTATTTTATTTGTTGAGTATAATTTTATATATTTAACTTTTATAAAAAATGTCAGTAAATTAACTTTAAATTATTGCAAAATATAAATTGAACAAATTTTGTTGTCTGTTATACGTATGTATACACAGAATAAATATAACATTCGTTTTTTAACATGAAGAATAATGCAAAACTTTCAAAACTGTATGTCTATATTATTATTTTGCGGTTATGAATATACTTAAGTTTTATTTGCTTACCTATTATAACTGATATGAATGAGACGTTTTAAATTAAATCATTATTTTGAAACAGTAATTAAAGTGTTGAAGTTTAATTCAACAACGTCTAAATGTTTGAGTAATGGTGACTTACTTACATAAATAATAATGAAAATATTGTGAATGTAAAAGAGAAATGGAAACCTAATACAAGGTTTGCTGTATTCAATTATTTGAATTTAAATACATATTGTTTGAATAGTTATTTGAATATAATTTATAGTTTGGCCAATAAAGCGTTCAAAATAAGCGCACCTAATATGAATTTATACTCATAATAATATTATTTTATTACGGGACCTTCTAATTTTTCCTCTTTTAAGGAACGTTAAAATATCGTAAACGTTTTTATATTGTATGATTTACTTCAAGAGAAGATACTATGAAAAGAAAAAAATATTTGAATAAATATATGCTTTCATTAATTAGTTTATTTACTAACAATACAATGTATTTATTGAAAAATTAAAAAAAAGATTTGTATTAAGTAGATATCTATTTCGTCATAAAAATATTTCGTTTAATTAATAGTGCAAAAGACAGCGTGATATCAAAAATATATTTACCGTATTATGAAATAAGCAATTAATGTTATCTTTTATTTTTAAGTATTTTAAGCGTGTGTATGTTGTGCTATTTTCTTAAAACATTGATGTTTAGCTTGCTTAATATAAACAGCTTGAGCTCACAAAATATTAAACTTAAACTTTTAGTTTAGTATAATTAAAATGCAGTTTGACTAGCTTTTTTCGATAAATTTTATTACTCGTTTAATATTTAAAATAAATTAATAAAAACGAGGGTTTCTCGTCATTCTATTAGCATCGAAAAAATAATGCTGAAAGAGAATCAAATATTACTGAATGAATTGGAATTAGGGGCTAATTTTTTGTTTAGACCAGGGGTACTCAACCTACATCGTTTGATAGGCCAAAAATATGATTGAATGGGCGGGCACATATAAAAAAAACGTTTTTCAAAAAAGATTATTAACTTATAATTAATGTGACATTTATTATTTTTTACATCTTTTCATACAAACTGGTAATTTATTTGACGCGCATTGCAGTTGATTAGTCGTGTTTTCATAAAGCAACCTTCTGCAACACGTTTTTTCTACATTTATTTTTTCAATTTTAAAAAGTCTTTAATTGGGCCGCAAGCTGGGAATGCCTGGTCTAGACGGAAACTTTTGTGCTTTTTTTTCTGGATGGGTTTTGAATCGTGTATAAAAAAAAACATTTTTAGACAAATTCGTTACTGTGGAGACTTAGATGAAAAATAATCGAAGAATGATCCCCTGTATCGATAATATTTTGAGATAACTTCTACAGGGTTCACTTTAAAAAAAAATACTTAGACTTTACCATTTCTTGAACCCCAAAATTCTAAACACACAGGGCGTAACTCTCATCAACAGAGACCGTGAAAATATTATTTGGATATCTGCTACAAAAAATGTGTAAGTGGTTATTTTGTTGTAAATATAATAACTGAAATAAAATAATTACCTTTAATTTGTAGTACATGTATAAAAAGATAATTGCGTTACACATATGAAGGAAAAACCAAATGTCTTTTTATTCATTTTTGACCGGAGATAAAAAACCAGAAAAGTTGTGTCACCACCTGTTATTTATTATTCGGATTAATCAGTATCGCTAATAGTTTAATAAAAGGTAAATAGTACGAAAGTTGTCAAGGCTTGATAAAGTGAGTCGGCCTTTTCCAGAGACAGTTGCTTTGGTTTCGTAATAACTCGTTTAAAAAAGAAAGTAAAAATTAAATTATTTGTCAAATTATCATTTATCAAAAAGTCAATAATTGTATTTTTCTTCGACAGATGACATGCAAACGACTTTAATAATTTGTTTAGATTTATTTTGTTCGTTTATAACATTCCTAATACATTCATTTAAAAATACATTATGAGTAATAACTAGAGCTTTAAAAAGATTTAGTAATTATATACAGCAATTAATTCATCTAAAGAAATCATATAAACTTTGTGTTGTAATAATTTATTAGTACGGAAAATCATAAAAACATGTTTCTAATTTCTATAGCATACTAATACATCGTATTTGAACCCAGGTTGTTATTAACGATTCGAGTTTACTTAATAAATACAGTCATATTAAATCGTTATTGAGAATTTAACAGTCATTTTTTAGACACTAACTGGTTTTAATTGAAACTTCTTTCGTTATAATTGGTAAGAAAACTTGTATGACTATTAAAGAATATAAGACAAGAACATGTTAACTACTCTTTATTTTTGACAAAGTAATCACTGAGTACTTTACGTTGTAACTTGTCAGTAATGTTAATTTAACATTAATTAAACATTATTAATATATTTGCTTAGCGTACCGTAGCGAGTTTAGTTTATAGGTAAAGCTTTCTCATTTTTTATACACTTGCTGAGTACACACTACGTTTTCAATAGCCCGTTTTACACACAGGCACTTTATTCTATGATTTAGTGGTATGTAAGCAGTGATGTGCTGCTAAAATTCTATCAACAGGCTCGCACCTTGGTAAACACCAACCCCCAATTTGTATACATTTTTTTTTTCAAATTAAATAGTCGTTATCATCAGAGTTGTGGAGTCGGAGTCATGAAAAATAGGCGGTTCGAATTTTTTTTGAAAAATATATAGTCAATGATGCTTATTAAAAAAATATATTCAAAAGTGTTGACATTTGGTGCGGATGAAGGATGTCCGTTAAAACCATAATTTCGTAATATAAAATTTGATTTATGTTATTTATATTGGTAAACAAACCCTCCAGACCCATACTTTTGTATGACTTATAATTGTTTCGAATTAACCATAAAATATTTTTTTCCGTTTTTCCATATGCTAAGAGTAAAATAACGACGATGTGCTTGAATGAAATTTAAAATTTAAGTTTATCGAATAAAGTGGTAAAAGCATTCACATCAAGTTTATAAATTAAACTGCTGCCTGGCTGGATGAATCAACGGACAGCGTTGCAAACGTTCTACTAACAGGATGACATTATGTTATGACTCAACTCGAGTGTGATAAATATGACGAAACTGTCAGGAGCTGAATATATATTTTAAACAGTGACAACATGATTTAATCATGGCGTATAACATAAACAGGACGTTTTTAACAATATTCATTTTTGGCAAAATATATTTGTCCGTCTTATCGCATACCACTTTATCGAGTTCCTACCGTATGCCTTAAAACGAAAAAAAGGTATCAGAGTTATTTCTCGATTTAAAGCTCTCTTTGCGATGTGTGCGCCTTATAATCTTCTTGTACACCCAGTTGTACAAGCAACACAAAACAATATTACATTGAAATGATTTTGATATGTTGTATTTATATCCAAGGACTTAAATTTTAATTTATAATATGACTTTCAAACATTTTTATGAAAACATTTACTAAGTAGATTCATGGGACATTTCGTGCGTGGAATATTGAGATAATATGTCATTCAAAAATAATAATATACGATAATGGCTGGGCGTGCTTGCATTGATCTGGATATGTCAGACGGATAAAATTATTTATTATAGTTATGGAATGATTGAAAGAACAAAAGGTTGACTAGATAAAACGGATATATCACTGAATTCTGCGTGTATTAATTATTTACTATTCCAATTAAAATTACTTCACGTCCTAGACTAGATTCAATGACCCTGCATTTTTTTGCACGATAGAAGGTCAATTGAATCAATCGATCAATATACATACTTACCAATAAATATTGCAAAACAAATATGAACTGTTTTGCAATTATAAATATTTCATTATAAAATTAATTAGAAAGTTTTGTTTCTTTGAAGGAAATAAAATTTGATCACTGAATAATAATTGACATAAAATGAACCAACGTTGGTCGCATAGCTCAGATTATAATTATAATCTCTTGATAATTTTTTAAATATTTTTTGCAAGTATTGTTTTTATTAACCTGATCTGTGCCGTGTGTAATGTAAACCTAATAAATATGTACTTTTTGGACATATAATAATAGTAAATTACAAACACTTACCGTATAAATACACGATGGGTCATTTCCGCCATCATTTATCCAAAAATGTTTCTAAAGAAAATTACCGCCATATTAGCTTAGCCCTGCTAGCAACACATTTGAACACAACAAAAAAGCTTTTTTTTAAAATCGATGTATTATAGATTAAAAAACAACATCTTTAAAGTTTAAGTATCATATTATGATTGCAAGAGATGTCACTATAAGCATGACATTTTTAAAATTATTAAAAACGTTTCTTGTGGTCTTTAAACCGCGTCTCAAATACTGCGTGTAAACACACACATTTAGTATGGCCGGCCTTACGAGCACGATATTGTATGGCGTGTTAACACGTCTGTGGCAGAGAACCGGTTAAGAGAGGTACTGGTGTCTTGTAAATCAAGTATAAATTAGAGCGTATTAATTCGCTCATTTTGTATGGACGGCCCCTAAACACGGAATTGTAGAGCGAATAAACTCGCTTGCGGCAGAGATCCGGTTAAGTATCAAAGATACTTTTCTAACTTAGTTATTTTTTTGAGTTCTTGAGCTTCTAAAGTTCAGTACATGGAACAGTACAAAGTTAACGATAAACATAACAAAAGGGTAACGATGAAAATATGGAAATAAAGAATTAGAAGTTACACTATTTTACCCGTTTTTAGGATACGAATGAATCTGATCATGTTATTTATGTTTCTATTAGACACCTATCCATAAATCTATTGAAAAATGACAACATGAAATTATCTCTGAATCATTCTTTGATCATTAAAAGCATTCACCACTCGACTATAGGAGTAGGATAAATAACGACTTGTAATATTTATTTGGCCAGTGTTTTTTCAGTATAATTTTTGAGCTGTTGTTTTTTGGTTATGTTTTCGTTTATTTGCTTAAAGTTAATAAAATAAATGTTTTAGAGCCCCGCGCGCAAACATCGCCGCACCATATCTAATATCGTGCAGCAGATATTAGTAATAATTTATATAAATTTAAGGCATAAAAAAGTATGCTTTAAAATATAACGTATCTTACAGTTTTTACGATGGCCAGATCATTTTGTCAAGTGTAAAAATATGTTTATTTAGTATACTATTTTCATCAATATTAAATTGATATGTAATTAAGTAAGGTAAGTTAAGTGAATGCTTGAAGCAATCCCAATAGCCTTATTTGAAAAAAAACATATTTCCATTCTCTATGAGGATTCTTTGACAAACAATTTTATTTAATTGCTTTGCTCGTATAAAAGAAAGATAGGAATTTCAAACTTTACAAACATAAGAGTGTTTCATAATATAAAATTATAATTGTAATTATTAAATTGACGTATATGGACATTTTATGCTGAGAACCTGATTAACTGTATGTCCAAATAAGCTGTTAAATCTATTATTAAGTTAGAATGAGTTTTTATTTTTTTTTCTCACATGAAACGGTATAACTTTTTGACATAACCATGTCAACATGTGTAAATTTTTCACAGAAACTGAATTAAACATACAAAATAATGATTATTAGATTTCATATATTGACAGGATAAACTTATAAATTTATCTTTCTTGGCCTCTGTAAATTATTTTTGTACCTTCGGCCATTATAATGTAGGTTACATTAAATGAGAATAATTGAGTCTCGTATAGAAAAACAGCGTAATCGCAAAAATTCCACACTGAGATAAATTACGTTTCAGTACATTTTTAAATCAATATAATTGTAATTTTACATGTTAAGTTATATAAAACAAATTTTTGTCCTTGAAAATTTTGGGTTGTTGTCCAAATTTCATATTTACCTATAATAAAAGAATCGATCAAATACATTTTCGTCTTATTTCAAATTAATATTTTGAAAAATAAGATCATCTTAAAATCATTTTTACCCCCCCCCCCCCTCTCACTGTGCGGTGAGTTATTTTTCTCTCCACGACTAACCACCGGTAAAATCTTGCTGAAACCATAATTTAGTGCGTTGGATGATAAAAAGAAAAATGTACCTATATAAATTTCACCTGTTAATGTTTTTTATAAAAATAACTAGTATATTTGGCATGCTTAATTAACAGCATGTGTGTGAATCTTTTTTTTAAGATATTTTCCGATAAACAGCGATTCTGTGATATTGCTGTTTCTTCAGACAGAGACTATACATTCAATATATTTTTTTTTGCAGCATTTTACGAATAATGTGCACTTTGGTTGATTAGTATAAAATACGATCTGATTTATGAAGCTTAAGTATCCACGACATATTTTTCAATAAAATAATCATCTATTACATACAAAGTATGAGACACTTTGAGCATGTATAAAATATTGTTTCTCTTTCCAGATTGATCAAAATAATATGCAACAAAGTCAATTCACAAATTATGAAGATTCTAGGTTCAAGGAAGTCACCCAAAATTGTTGTGTTACACAATTGTTTCTAGTTATTTTCCTGGCAGCGTAATCCGTCTGAAATTTTATCGTCACAATCAATTACAACTAGGGTATCCAATACTGGACCCTTTTTGTGATCCCGAGATTTCGGGATTGACAATTTTTCTAATCCCGGGACTAAACATTAAATTTCTTTTTGCTCAGCGATTTTGAAAACAATTTTATGACGATTTCAAAAATCCAGAAAATTGCGAATTTCCCAAAATTACCAATGTGAAAGCTTTTTTAATCACTTCCAGTATTTTCAAATTAAAAAAACCTAGAGATTTACGAAATTTCCAAAAAATACTTAACTTTTGGTAATTTTCTCAATCCGGATTATCCGAAATCTCGGAATAAGTACTGTCACAGTCTCGGGATTTTGGAATCACGGGATTCCGAGATTGGAGACCCTAATTATAGTTACGTAATTTTGTTTTGAGCTATCATACGCCGATTGCAGACACTCATTCATAAATCTGCTACAATCCACATATTCACAAATATGTTGGTCTTCCAACGCTCCATCTTGCTTATCACAATATCTGGATTACTATACTGAACATTATGCATACATAGATATGAAAAACACCTCCTGACACTATCTTCCCAACAGAAGGTTAATTTACACGATAATCATCTATTTAAGCCACATGTTTGTGTGATACTTGGGAACTAATTTTTCATCGTATCTATTAAATGAAACATCGATAAAACAAGGATAAATGTATGATATATGTATATGATGAAAAAACGCTTATTTTTGTTTTATATAATGTATACTAATCGGAAAAGTTTTTTTTATTAAAATAAATTTAAACATAAATATTTTATTTATTTTTCAGCGTTTTTCAATCCAAAAACCATATAGAAATAAATTAAGTCTATCTGAAAAGTTGTTAAATGATCGGGAAGAAGGATATTACAGCGATGTTCTTTAATAAAACAACATTTAAAAAAACAGTGGAAAGAGATTCCTTAATAAAAATACAATTCCGTGACCAAACTAAGATACTTTTTCCCAGGGAAATAAACTTTGCAATTATTCTAGTATAAGATTTAAAATCCAATCAACTTATAATTATTACCAATTATTTCTTGCAATGATTCCAAAAATAAAAATTATGTCCGTTGACGCTAAGGCAAATTTAATGACATCCATTTTAGGAGATCTTCGCACCTTATGGCACCTTGTGCTTGTATATTTCCGAACTGAAGAATGTTCCAGCAATTGCTAGCGTTGCCAATTTAAGTGACCTACTGTTTGTCGAGCAATTTTAAGAATCCCTGAGATAATTATTCTTTCAATCTCAGAGATATTTCATTGCAAAATTTATAATCGAGTTCTGCGATATCATTAAAAATAAATGAACCCACATCGCATCACGCCGTTCTGGAGTATTTTAAATGTGAAAAAAGAAAAAATCTTTGAATCGGTTGACAAGCATTAAAAATAAAATAAATCACATTATAACCACACACTATTGGTACCTTCCTTTTAAAAAATCTCATATGTATTCAAAAATAATCTTTGTTTACACTGTAATCAGTTCATAAGAGATCTTATTTATATTTGTACTACTCCAAATATAATGCGATCCTATACAACATTTTTAGAGAAGAATTAAAAATATTATACAAATACAAATAAATGTTGTTCAGGAATATTCAAATTCTCGTTTGTGCCACTTTCTTAAATGATAACTACTAAATATTTTAAATAGTTAATATTATAACGTCTTAAAACAAACACGAATATATCTGAATATATTTAGATACTTTCTTTTAAGCAGATCAATAAAACGATAAATAAAATCAATTTTGACACGTCACTTTACCCAAACGCACCAGGCATGATCTGATTTTAATAGATTAAGATCATTTCGATGAAAACCATAATATAGATTTTTCTATTACTTTTTACATTAGACCACAAATATAACAAACTTACATGCTTTTTTTCAAACCAAGTCCGCTCGAGAAGTATCTTAAAAAAAAACACAAAAACTGTTTTTTACTAGTCTTGTCTTAGAAATATTCTTATATTGCTACTCTATGTGAAAAAGAGAGGTTGAACCACTGAGTAATGATCAGTTCTTGTAGAAAATCTTCTGCTTGGATACCATAAATGCTTTACAAAAACATATTTCCGGATAAGTAATACAATTGGCATTAGACTGGATTCTTTACCGGTGTCGTAGTTTTTTTAATTTTGTTTGCTTCTATTTTATAAATCGTTAACTTTTTACTCATGCCTCACACGTCAAGCTATATAATAAATACCTTGCGAATATAATAATAGGCAAAACTATCTAATGGGCAATTAATTACAATTCTATTAAAAGAGTAAATTCTTTGCAAGAACTATTTTCGTTAAAGGAAGGCTGCGATGTAGGTAGAAAGGTAATATATTACCTTAACAACCTTCTCATTTGAATAAAAAAAACAAAGGCGATAGCAATATGTACGATATAACTTACAAAAGACAGGAAAAATAACTTTTGCTTAGTCGTCCGCCTACTATAAAAAATGTCTCCACAAAACGAGAGAAGTACCGATTTATTACTACATATAAGACAAATGAAATCATACAAGAAAATTAATGAATACAAGAAAAAAGGTAATGTAATTATTGCTGCTTTAAAAGGAGAGTATATTTGTAATGCTTTTAGTTGTATCGAATTGTCAATGTAACGTGCTGATATTTGTTGAACACATACTTACTTTTTGATATAATCATCAAAAAAAATACTGAAAAGTTGAAGTAATAAAAAAGTTACGATCATTTTAAAACTCACTCTATTCAAAATGGAAAAAAAGTGATCAGCTAACGACGCGTATTGAATGAATTCTCCGCGGAGAAGCACGTGGTTGTTTGTCTTCTCCAGAGGCTGTGTGCCATTGAAAAATCTCACGGCGAACATCTTTATTTTTCCGTGTAACGGATCCGACTCGTTGCGTAATCACATACCTTGCAATCTGTTGATCGTTCGAATTCTTGTTTATTTATAATATATCTAGTTCAGGTACAACCGTATAATGAAATCGCATCTGCAGAGCGGAGCCACCTTATCATCTAAAGGTCAAAATAAAATTAGGGTTGTCAACAATACGACTATAATATAGAATATGTTTAGCGAACTCTTGTTTTACTCAATCTCTCATTTCAGAGAGTTGATAGATATAATGATGATGTGAGAAGATGGCTAGTTTTTGATATCGAAAGATCATTCAATTAAGATCATTTAAAAAAGTATTAAAAACCTTTTTGTAAACCTAAATTTCAAATGAACTATTATTAATATATTATATATGAACTGTATATCATATGGATACTATTTCAATGACAACGTAAGGTTACATTATGTTTGACTTACACGTTTTAGATATATCTATATAGATTTCACAGTGATAACATTTTAGTAATCGCTTAATCGTAATTGGTTCAAATGCTACTATTAATATAAAAATATTGACAGCTATCGATTTTTTACAGTGTGTTACATTTTTATTAGAATTGGCCGATAACACACAATATATCTAATTGCATAAAAGCGTGTGTCTATAAATCAAAGTATCATATTTTAAGCATTTTATTACAGCGGTTTTAAAATAATTACATCGTACAGATTTTTCACTTAAATTAGTGAAATATTGTGTCAAGGTTTGATTATAACAACGCAGTGTAGTGATAAAATAAAATTCATATAGAATAAAACCTTAAACACTTAAACTAATGAATACACACTTCACGCACTAAATTTGATAACCTTCAGATATTTTAGCAAATAGTATAGGTATTGATTGATTGGGTATTTACAGTACCTATTATAATCATCACGAATATTTTAATTCTAAGTATAGAGATATAAACATTTTTGAAAGCTGTAAAGCATATAACTGTGTTGTATATTTTATTCCTTTAAAGGGGGTTAAAATTAAAGTTATTTCCTGTCAAATATTGTTTTTTTTGCTTTTACTAAAAATCGATAACATAACAAATAAACAGTATTATGTTATTTGAATTTAATAATTTATTACAATATTTACAACAATTAAAACATCAGATGTTTTACCATAAAAAAATATTTGTAAGTAGCTCTTTTAAGCGAAGATATCTATAACAACCCTACGTATGAGATAGGTTAGTCCAAAACATCGCCAAAAGAATGTTCATTTCCAGTTGAGTGTTTTAACCCTTAATTGCAAACCATTAGTTTTTGTAAGAAAACTATTTTCAAAATGTTTGTATTTATAAAATGAGAGTCTCTCTAAAAATTTTAGACTTATATACAAATCGATTGATGCAGAAAACAGACTTTATTAAAATAACGATCAGTGTTGTAAGTGTCTTCAACGTATTCAACTGTTTGTTTTTTTATATTTTCAATATCTCGAATAAATTTTAATTTAAATAATATAATTTGCATATGAAGTGAAGACCCTACTGAACATAAAAAATAAACACGTAGCGCGTCATCACGTTGCCATAAGAAGATTGCAAGGTTTTTTAAGTCGACGACGTGGGAAGACACCGTTACACAACCATATTTGATGATTCAGACGCGACGCGACGACCTTCCATAGTCTCGATCGACTACGTCAATGGACTTGCTTGCAAGGATCAATGATCTTTTTATTATGAAGGCATGCATATAAAATTGTATATTTTCCGTACCATTGATCACTTTATTTGCAATGATTGAACTATGTGTATTGTGAAATTGATGAAGCAATCCAATTCAAAATAAAGTATCATTATTTATAACTGAAGGCGTTTTGTGTTGATAATCCATTATTTAAATATGGAAAGGTTTTATGTTTTTTTTTCGTTATTTCATCCTTTCATTGTACTTGTATAACGGACATATTACATATCACGCATGTATAAATGTTAATAAACAATATATCTTAAATCCACTATCTACGAGGGAAGAAAGTGTTTTCGCTGGATGGATGGGGTATGACTAATGTGACCAGTTTTCCCGTTTTCAGGCAACGTGTCCCAGTGTACCCAAACACAGCTTCAATGTCCTATTTACAAAAATAGAAAACCTGGCAGTAACAATTTAAAAGAACGCCCAAAATCAAAATATTGGCGGTAGAATCTACACTAAGTGTGTGTAAAAATAAATATAAAAATAAAAGTAAATATTTTTACTTTTATTTATTACCGTTAATACGAGTAAAAATAGTTATTGAAAAGAATGGCATTCACTTTCCTCCACAATTTTTTCAATTTTCGGTGAGTAAATTGTCACTTCCATTCGAATGCACCAAGATGTACATCGGTGAGTCTGTTTTTATATTTACTCTTAACCACCTTCATAGTGGAAACATTGATAAGTAGGTAGAACAAAATAATGCTTTAAGTTTGAGCGCAATTCGAACTAAAATTGGATGCTTTCATTTGGGACGAAAGGCGATACCGATTCTATAGTTGAGGCAACACTATTAAGCAACAAATCACATTCAAATTCTAACAATTCCATTTCTGATGAAGGGCCATCTTCTTGAAAATTTTCGACGATACAGCTGAAAAAATAATATTACAACGGCAACCTTTTAAGCATTTCGTTGAAATTTAGCTCAACTTTTTTCCGAGTTCAATAATGATTTTTTTGTAGGCAAACTTATAAATATGATAAAATATCCTACGTGAGCTACCAAGAAAGCCTCGTAGAGCTACTGGTAGCTCACGAGCGACCGTTTGGCGATCACTGATCTAGACCAGCGTTTCTCAACCGAGAGCCATGTGCCCCCCTGGGGAGCCAACGCATGACCCAAGGGGGCCACAGAAGAAAATTTCAGTTTTGGGGAGCCACAGTGGACTTAAGGGGGGCCACGGCCACCCAAAATATAATGAACTAAAATTTATATTAAAATCAAATATAATACAGTAGAACAATTATACGTTGCAGCAGAAATAATGTATGTATTAAACATAGTTTTTCTATTATTTACCAATGATATTTAGGGATACCATAATAACTGCGTCTAAAAGTAAGTGTCGATAATATTGTATTGACTATCTTGTCCACGGATTTCTTTTATCACCCCGTAACACACATAAATGAAAGCAAAACTATTTGAATAATTTAAAAAGATTTAAAAAGCTTATCCAGGCATTTCTTATATAAACACGAAACATTCATTTACTAAGCGTCAGTTCAAGTTCATCCGTGTACATGAACGTCTGAAGATGCCGAAAGGCGAAACCCAGGTCGTTAAAGGCAAAATCTGTGTGAATGTACATCATTTGAACGATTCAAATTTATTGAAACTCCACCAAGCACCTTCAGTCGAAATCTTAAATTATACATAATTTTTTTTTTTAAATTAATTTGTGTAAAAAATTTTATTGTGTTGTATTTTTTAAAAATAAATGTATATTTTTTCATTTTTCCCGAGCCCCGAGAATTTTATTACTATGGATAGGGGGCCACGCAAAAATTTGAGACCCGAAAGGGGGCCACGGGCTTAAAAAGGTTGAGAAACTATGATCTAGACTATTATGTAACTGACGTAGGCGTAGAGTTAATAATACATTTCAATGTTAATATTGTATTTTTTATGTTATTCATATAACATGAAAAAACATTACTATCTAGTCAACTGTATTGCATGAAAGTGTGAGACGCTTAAAACGGCCTAAAAGCACCAAACTTTTTAGGTGTTCCGATTTGGGGGATAAAATGGTCACGTTAGGTATGACAGAACTTATGAATGCTGGAGGTCAACGAAGAAGAATGATTATGACAGCTAAAATTCACCCCAGACTATAGCGCCAAGAAAAGGAAGAAGAAGATTATGCTTATATTCATTTTATTAACTAATAAAATATGAACTTAATCATTTTATAAAGACACAATACAACATTTAACAAAAAGTGTTTTAAAATTGAAATCAATATCATTCTACTTGTAATGATTGATTAGTTGAAAATAGTTACCCTTGGAGCGAAAATATTCGTTAAATAAATACTATATATAATAAATATTATTACAGTAATAAATTGGATTATAATTTTTATTATATAAAGAAAATATCATACAATGCAATAATGTATGAAAAAAAAAAATGTTTACCGTTCCATTTCATGTTTCCTATGAATATTTTTTTTAATTTGGGTAATGATTTTTTTTGTTAGAAATGACAAAAAACATTTAAGCCTAGATAAATTATCAAAAGTAATCGAAAGATAGATATCTAAAGTAAACATTAAATGACAGCAAAGCTACGGAATACATTTACCTAAATTCCATTCCTCGTCTGTTAAATATGCAGTAACATTTTGTCGGGAAGTCGTTTTCACCTATGCCCATGTTTGGTGATTTGACAGAGTCAAAGCTCATTCCGAGCTAATTTCTCGTTATTTTTTGCCAAGCTGATGACAGCAAGTTGTTGAAAAAGATATAACTATAAACTTGAATGAACAGAAACTCATTAAGTATTTCCTTCTTGTTTGGATGTGTCTTAATTGAAGTGAAAGTTGTCTTGTGTGTAATAAAACCGCGAAGATGTAAATTTTTTACTTGTGGGTACATTTGTTTCCGGCAATATTTATTTAATTAATTGACAGCACGAAAAGTAGATCAGTACTTTTTTATTGATGTGGTTAAATACTAATGATGAGTTTATGGGGTAAATTAAATACAATTTCGGCAAGAAAACACTACAGACAAAATGAATTCTAATTTTTACAAACCTTCTGCTGCATAGTTAATTTTTAATTTCAATTTAAAATTGATAATTTTATTAGCTACTGCTTCAAGCTTTACACGTACTTGTTTTTTATCCATGTCCCAATGTGGAGCATGTGGCCTCCAAATGGAGGTATCTCAACCGCTCAACCGCTCTTTTCCAAAGAGAGTTATTGATATAGAAAGATAAGGCAAGTACAAAACGAGTGGTTAACCAATCGCTCTCACTTTACCCAGTTATTGAAGAATTGGAAGAATGGGAGGGAATTTTTAGACATCACAAACACCCATGCCTTCAAATAGAAATCTATCGAAAAAATGCTGTCCAAACCGGAACTCGAACCCGTGAGATCCGACACGGAAGCTCACTTTAACTTTAAGTCATTGCAAACGGGAAGAAATGAATGTCAATTGTTAAATTTTAGTGAGTTTGTTTTATCCAGTAACGTCAAAAATTAAAAGGACGCGTTCATACATGTATTCATGGTTTTTATTCGCTGTCGAAGTATTACAAAAAATAATATGAAGTCTAAATATAACATTTTTATCAATAAAGACACTTTTGATGAAGGCATTCGCCATATATTAATTTAATTTGTCAATTCAATTACATTACAATGCATACTTATGTGTTTTTCTTATACTTCAAAATATAAAACTATCAAGCATCGGATTTCCTCGATGTATTTTTTTAGTAAACGGTATAATTTTCTTAAATTCTTACGTATTACAATGTATTATTGATTTATAGATACCATTTCTCAAAATGGCATTAAAACCATTTCAAGACACCAAGTGGCGTGTTTTCGCGTAATGAAAATAATAAGATTAATTTGTGTTTTGACACGTAGGCCGTAAGTTGTTTATCGTTACTTGAAAAACATTTAATCGGCCACAATGTTTGAGTAACAACTTTGCTATACCGGCTTTCATAAGTAATAATATTTCAGTGTGAATACTTCAAAATAATTTACCAACAGTACAGTATGACAGAATGCAGGGCGAATCGTATCGAATTGGCTTAAAAATTAAGAGAAAAAAAGTAATGTGTTGCTCAACAATGCCTGACTGTATTTAAACAGTCCGGATTAACATACCTAAAGACACAATATCATGGGATATAGCAGATTGCAAAAAGATATCGCAATCTGAATAAGGATAAATTAAGCTACACTCAATCCAATGTAGAAAGTTTCAGACATAAAGTTTCATTCGATCCGAACGAGTGTCTTTTATTCGGTGCGAATTTTTTGACGAAGTGAAGAGTAATAAACAGATTAAAAACGCTCAAAATGGTTTATACTGATCTTCGAGAGCAGAAAAAATACGACTGTTTATTAAATTTTATCAGCAATATAGATTATTAATAATTTATAGCATAAAAAATACATTTTTGGACAAGCCTTAAATAAATTGATAAATACTGCTTAAATGCATTTCAACTACCTAATCAGCGAAATATCAAATGGAAATTTATACGATATACTATTGGATATATAAGCCCTGAAGAGATGAAGAGCTAAGTAGTAAAATGGTAAAACCTTTCTATTAAACTTTTAAGTAAACTCACGACTTTAGTTGGTGTTTTGGTGGATTGTATATTTTCATTTTAGGGAGATAGCACTATTCCAGTGTATATTTACTGAGCAAACTTCACTTTTACAATTTATTAAGACATGTAGAATATTTTAACGCATCCAATCCATTTTTTCCGTAAATACTACTTAGCTCACTTCACTTCTCATGAGCTTATTATTTACTTTATTACCTTTGTATGTATGTACGTCAATACGAATCAATAGAAAATACTTTAAATATTTTTGATGGATTCGATGGTAACTTTACAGAAGTTTTAATTATTTTTTTTATTGCACAGGCACAGGTGTGTTTCACCTTTTTTAATTTAGATAAACTATCATTAAAATAACGAACGTATGGGTAACAATATAAAAGCTATGGCTGACTTGAAAATAACCAACAGCCCTTTACGAAAAAATCACTGCAATAATATTCGATTATTTTTTTAACCAAAAATTAAAGTATTGCGTAACATGCTTATTTGCTTATTTGCGTAACATGCATTATTTGCTTTTTACAAATATTTTATTTTATTACATATATAGAAAAAATTAAGCATGTCAAAGTTTTTATGAACATACTGCAATATATTAAGGCATTTTTATTTTTAACGTATTATATATACAGTCAACGCAAATGGGCAAGCCGACAAGAATTTGTAAAACGTGCTTCGCAATGATTTTCTGGACTGATTAAACATCGGTATTTAGGCCATTCTCATGTATACGTTTTATATTTATATGATATATATTTGTACTACGATTCAAATAAAACAAACACAATAACACCAAAGAGTTTTTTTGGTGAATTAACCACCATTAACATATGATTCAATAAATCAACTTACAATACACTACTTTTCATAATAAAAATACATCCATTATTTTGTCTAGAGTCGATTATATCGATTGTAAATTCGACTTGTAATTAATGTGATTGACACACGAAACCAAACGAATGCATTGTTCAATTAATGTTATACAAAAAGAAATGTTTTCAATGCATACATATGAATCTATAAAGTTGAAAAAAATTGTTTTGTTTGTATATTGTTGTACAGACAATAGATTTTTTAAAAAAAGTGTCATTTGAAACCGTATATTTTTTTTATATGTATTTTTTTTAAATTAAAAATTTAAAAATATTATTAATCATTGTTAAATTAAATAAATGGAATCAAATATCCATTTTTTTAATTAATGTGAATCATTTGGCTTTTTAATTGACCTATTTCTAAAATAGTGGTAGCGATAAAAGAATAAATCTAGGACAGGAATAGTAGACGTTTTCACTACGCCTCTTTATTTACAAATTTTAAAAGTGGTACGGAATAATCAGACATTACAAACACCCATGACTTTGGACAGAAATTGATAAATCAATAAAAAAAAATGTCCATACTGGAACCCAAGCACTTTAGATCCGCCACGTACCCGTACTCCGTTAAATATATTTAGCTAGTGAAAATTGAAGCAGACGCAAAAAAAACCTCCCTGTACGTGCAGAATGAACAAACATTAAAGAGATATCAGTAGCTTCCACTGAACACAATTAAAAAGAGGTCGTGTATATTAAAGAAAAACATTCTTAAGCGCTCCTTGTCACAGTTGGCATGTTTTTCATCAAAATAGATCTCACTCTTTAATTATAAATCAATTCTGAAAATGATATAAAATCAAATGATAGTAGGTAAATCAATTAAAGCTACAATGATAAGTAACACCTGTCAAACTATTTTAGAATGTTTTCTGTGGATGAGTCATATGAATTTTTTACATTCAATTTCTATCGAGTATTATTATTTTAACTTTAAGTTAACCCTCAGAACATACAGCCTTAGTTTTTTCCCCATTGCTTACAATTAATATGTATTATATTTGAAATAAGTAATGGTTATTTGAACACCTGTTGACCAAACGCTGTTGGCTATACAGTGAACTATCTTGATTTAAACATATAATACTATTTTGCTCACTGTATTTTAATAGAAATTTTACGATATTATTTTATTAAAAAAACTTATAGCGGTTGTATTTTTATTTATATAAAACCTATCATTCGTATTAAATTTTGGTTTTCAATGTCGAATTGTATTTTTTATGAAAGCTACTATAAGTTGGTTCTTGGTAGATTTTTGGTGAGACTGCTCAACTTTTCAAATATATTAAAATATATTTTTCATTGCGGTTTGGATCGAAAGATAAATTGAGAAATAATTTACAAAAAAGTGTGTCCATTGTTACTGCATTTCAAAAGACTAGAGAGCTACAACTCGTCTACGGTGAACAACAACCTTCTGACCAACAATAATTCCTTCGAATCGTGTCTTAATTATAGGCATAGTAAGTGGCGTAGCAAGGAGGGTGCGGAGGAGGCGACACAGTTATGTGGGCGGCATTTTCGAAAATTAGCAGAAAATTTTGAAAGTGATTGATATGTCTAAAGAACCAATGTCAGCTATACCCTTTTCACTTTTGTTCTTCCTCTAATTTGTGCTCTGTGACATTCACTGAAAAAATGTACTATTTTGGAGGCGGCAGTCGGAGTCGTAAGTTTTTTTCGACTACTATAATAATTTTAACTCCACAGCTATGCTTTTAATAAAATTTTAACTGTCAGATAAAATAGATGTTGATAATGTTACTAACGACTTTTGCGAAGAGATTTTTTGCTTAATGTTATGTTTATAAAATAAAATATGGTATCTATTATTGTGAATTAACTTACAACATTAAATTCATTTACTTATTTGTAAAATGGATACTAATAATTACAGCAATATTTTACAATTTTCCTCCAAACATAATAAAAAAAGACCATTGCCTAATTTTTTTTGACACAAAGCTTCTCCCTTTCAATTTGATTTTACAATATTAAAAAAAAAATTCGAAAGAAAATATAATATTTTTCATTAAATTATATACATAAAAAAAATAAAGCCACTAGTAGGTAGTATAATCTTATAGTTAAAAAAACAGAAGAATTGATTTTTAAAAAATGAAGACATTTTGGGTGGGAGGGGTGGCAAAATCATAAACCGCTCCGGGTGGTGGGACCCCTTCTTACGCCACTGGGCCTAGTTAGAAACTAGGGTATCCAATCCCGAAGCCTTTTTCCAATCCCGGGATTTCGGGATTGAATTATTTTGAATCCCGGGATCCCGGGATCCCGGGATTGAGATTTTCTCACCGAGGAATTTGAAATCCTCAATTTGCTATACTTTTTTCCAGAATCTCACAGAAACTTGTTTTTTTTTATTTTTTTTAGCTCACCGAGGCATTTGAAATCCCCGATTTGGTATACTTTTTCCCAGAATCTCACAGAAACTCGTTTTTTTTTTTTTAGCTCACCGAGGAATTTGAAATCCCCGATTTGCCAATTTCGTGTAAATTTCGAGAATTTGCTAGAAATTTCTCAATCCCGAAATCCCGGGATCGCGGCCATCTCAATCCCGGAATTTCGGGATCAGAAAATTGAACGGGATCCCGGGATTGGATGCCCTAGTTCTAACCTTAGTATTTCTCCTGATACTGTCTGAAAATAATTAATACAAATATTCCAAACACCAAATTTTAAATAAATAGAATTTAATTTTTAATTTATTTGCACTTATCTGGGACAGTATTGCAAAAAATACTATCTCAAATTATATGTTTGTTGTAATTTTTATTTATCTAAAAAACTTTTGATTTCTGCAGTATTTGCAACATATTATCAAATTAATAAAATTAAAACACTCACGCTTTTAATGAATTAATTAATTTAACAGCTCGTAATGAAAAAAAACATTCAATATTATTAAGGATTTCGTGACACCAAAATGAAAAGTTAGTTAGTGTTAGAAGTGTACTATTTTTTATATCATTTGAACACATGTTATTCGTTCAACAGCTGGCTTGAACATGGCCAAGTCTCGAATTGGCATAATCAGACACTTTTCGAGCTTATTAAATATTACATATATATTTCAAATGGTATACGTTAAATTCTGATAAATAAATATGGGAATATGTAGTTATATAAAAATATTATTAGCTGAGAATATACTTAGTAGAAGTGATTTTATTTAGATATATTAGTTTTAATTCCGACAGGAAATTTATTTACAGCGTTACATTTACAAGAACGTGGTGAGATATTTCAAGGCTATTTATTTTATTTATATGTGTTTTAAATTCTAAGCCGTATTCTGTCATTACCTTTTTAAATTTATTTGTTGCCTTAAAATGATACTTTTATTTAATGTAAGCAAATAAAGTTAAATAAAAAACGTGTATCGATCAAAAGACGTCAACAACGTTAGAATTCTGGATTTTAAGTTAAGGCAAAATGTCATGTTTTGAATTTTATATTTATATGTAAAGATGTTTTTCTTTTTCTGTTTCAAAAATATGTAGTTACTAGCAAAAAAATCTTGTTTAGGATTCAGGAACCTTTTATATCTAAATGCTACATTTATTTAATTAGAATCTAATAAGACCTATACATAATATAATATGCATATACAATATAAAGTGCACATATTGTTTTAAATCAGTGTCTGCCAAACTTTTTTACTTCACGGCACACTGGTAAATGGGATTTGTTTCGCTGTACACCAAATAAAAATACCTTAAAAAAGGAAATTTACTTATTAATATGAATATAGAAATTTGTGGTGTAGGTAAAATGTTTTGAAATATTTTATTTAAAATTTATGTCCATAAGTAGTAAAAAATTTATAAGTGAGAAGGATGCAAGTTGATTTTAGGAAGAATTTTGACGAAATACTGATCTAAATTAGTTGAACAAACACTCCTCATCTACCATCAGTAAATGATCTCGTTTTTATTTATTTCTACGTGCGCTAAAAAACCAAATTTGCAAAGGTACGACAATCCAAAAGACAGGGATTTCATAGCTGTTGTAGCTAATTGAAGATATTGACTCAATAGCGATATCCAAACGCTGCCAATTCTAGCAGCTCAGAAAATGAGGCTTTGTACACATAGCTATAGGAATTTCTTCCTCTGATAGTGTCAGGTGTGTTTTGTCAAATCTTACGACTGGTTGATGACCCACTCGTACATTTGATCAATCAAGTGAGTATCAAAGAAAACTGGACGAATATTTATTTGAATATTTAGGTGTTGAATTTATATAAAATCGGAGAAAATTTAAATGAATAAGCTTTATTTAAATAAGCAGTTTTGATGCTTCTTTCTTCGCGTCCTGAGACTTCTTGTGGCACACCATTGTGCCGCGACACACAGTTTGGTAGACACTGTTCTAAATAAAAGAAAACCATGCTATGCATCATTCGTTTTTAGTAAAAATGCTGCACTTAAGAACAGAAAATGCCACATTTTGAATGAATTTACTCTGATATAGTAAATTCAGTGGTTTTTAAAATTTTCTTTAAACTTACCTTTCTATAAAACACGTAACGATACAATTTTTCAAGGACAGAAAAAATCCGATTCTTAAAGCTTGATTCATGTGCATTTATTTCTTGTCTTTTTTTCTAAACGGATAACGTCCACGTACTTTATCAAATTATCACAAATAAATTTAACATTTTAGATAAATATTTATCGAAAAATTAAAATAAAAAACCTGCTGCAATGATTGAAGTTACAAAATAATTATACTTTTGCCACCTCGTATCAATTTTTTGCTGATATTTATTGCTTTGTCCAAACAATTCAAATAAAAACAAAACTAATCTTTTACGAAATAAATTTTGAGCGATTTATCCTTCTTGAATATCAAGGCTTGTGAAAGAATGACAAATATTTCGGAATCAATTTGTTGTAGCCTTTTTACAATAATTATACAAATTAACCATTAATATTTATATTAATGATAAAAGGTTCCACGAATTCTTTGATTCATAAACAACAAAACTATTTATCAATGAAACCATGGCTGAAAAAATACAATATTACATACGTTTAAGCTCATTTTTATTAAGTACTTATCGAATTGGAGTTGGAACTAGAGTGGGATATGAACCAAATGGTTTTATATCCCATTTTGATAATAATTAAATAATGTAAGAATAAAAATAAATTATGTATAAGGTTTCTGTGTCGGTGACGAAAATGAATGTACGTAGGTCTGAGAGGCACAGAATTAATATCTTCCTCAAAATTTAGTTAATTAATTAACTAAATTTACATAAGTCATGCCAATCAATACTATTTTTATTTTTTTTAAGTCACAAAAACCAATAAACCTATAAAATTGCAGAGAAACATTTCTATTTGACATTTTGAAAATCGGAGTCAGAATGGAATTGTGGAACAAATTCAAAGCCCTCCCTAGTACTAATATATTTTTTTTAATAACATGCGTTTATTTAATTTTGAAAAAAATTTGGTTTACCGATATTTCTATTTGGTTTGTTTTTGATTTCAAAAAACATTTGTTTTAAATAGTTTTAATTTAAACTCGAAAAATAATATTGTCTTTAAGTAAATATGTTAGTCGAATAATTAATATGTATTCTATATCACACTATTTTAACGGTTATTTATAATCGCATTGTGATATTTAAAAAAACGATTTTTTTACTTTATTTGGATTACATTCACAAATTATATCTACTTAAATCTATAAGACGAAGATCGTTTATACATTACTTAAAGAAAAGGTTACTTACTAAAACGATTTTTTTTACATTGAAACAGTGTTTAGCCATAAAAAGTACCTTTTTAAAAATACAATGTCTGTATGAAAACTAAAATCGCATTGTTTCCGAATGGAAGTTTTCCTCTGTATCTGCAAAATGTGAAGTCTAAAAAAAATTCTCAATATCTCTGAAAGTAAAGAAGTGAGGCTTGGTTCGTACCACCTTATACTTGTATTATTTTCTAATCCCAGTACGAACGGCATGTTTTCAATCTATTTATCGATTTCAGGTCGAATGCATAAATGTTTGTATTGTTTAAAATTTCCCACGCATCCTTTCAATCCTAAAATCACGAAGTGTAACGAGATCGATCAGCTTACCACTACTCTTGTTCTAGTCCTAGTCTAGTTAGTTTTGTTATTTTACAGCATGTTTAAAAAAAACTGAACGTGTTTAACTGTGAATTTCAATCAGGAATTTTTCGTGAAGTGAATTTAAGACTTTAGAACTCACTTTTTATTAACAACTTATTTTAATACTTTCCAGTACAGAATTTGATGAATAATTTATTACAAAACAGGCAACAAGTGTATAATATTATGTTAGAGGCAATATTTATTTTAAGCAATATTTAATTGTTTTTTTTTGTTTCAAAATAATATTAAAATTGATTTATTTAAAGATAAATTTATTCGCAAGACTAATTCACTGAATAAAATTCTAATAAATTCTATAACTCTTTCTCTTACATTTATATATTTTGATAAGTGAAAAAAAAACATTAACAAAGTTTCGCAATACACATTTTGAATTAATATTTAGTATGCAATATATTGCATTCGATAGCAAGTAAACTGAATGTATTAAAATATAACTTGACAGTTGAGTGTAACCGCCTTTCATAATTTCACAACAACACTTGTCTGGGCTTTAAGCATAATAGAAAATAAGACTATTTTTTTAACATTATTAACACGACGTCATGTTGCTATCGTTTTTGAAACCATGTGCTTTTTTACGATCACAAGAAATGAAATGATTTTTTAAATTCTTACAACAAAATGTCAACTGGTTTATTATTAATGCGTATAAAATAATGCATTGGATTAAATTTTTGAAATATTTGTTTCTATAATGATATCTGATAACTCAAGAATACAACTATAAATTATACAATACAACCAACACATTCCGTAGTATTTTTATGACACATTTTTGTAAAATGTAAGACAGACTTTTAATAGAATCTTGTCGAATGTATAAGGTAAATAAATTATTTTTATATTCATAGAATTAAAACATAAGGCATTAATTATTATGATAAAAATATTTATTCAAAAACGAATATATTATTCATTCTTTGTTACATATTTAAAGTCTTATATGCAATTACTAATTGTACTTTTTAATGAATATTAATAAATTAAACCGTCATCAGTATGTATGTATGTTTGAGTAAAATCAGCAAATTTTCTATGGACTGAACTTTTCTTAATCCCAGCGTCGAACTAAGTACAGTGGTCATATAACAGATATACTTCGAGCTTCTTTGTATGTTCATAATATCTATGAGAGATAAATTTGACCCAATATATTTTTAAGAAAAACCACAATATTCCATTGTTTGTACCCTAAAGGTAACGTTTTTTTATTTGTTAAAAGCATTTGCGTTATATGCGAGATTTAGTGAACTTGACAAAAAAAACTGTTTTTTATATTATATCTCATTTTAAATGTTTTTTTTAGTATAAAAATAATTGTCATTTTTTGAAAAGTTTTATTGTTTTTTTTTATTAAATCCTTATGGAAGTTAAGCCACAAAGGTTTATAAATCAAATGCGTTAAATTTTTTGAAAAAAAATATCATAGAATCAATATTTTCGATGGATTCGAAGGTAACTTTATGTCAGCTCATTTGTAATTCAAAATTAAATTTGATAATTCTGTTACTACACTTGTTGTGTTAATAAGTGTTTTGTTTCATCAGAAAAAAACATAGGAAAGTTAACAAAGGTGAAGAGACAAAACACGTGTCTCAATTTGTAACACAGCAAATAACTAAGTAATTATAGAATCGTATATTTTGTCATATTATTCAGGCTAATACGGTAATTTTAATAGCGTACTTTATGTGGTTCTTAGCACGAAAAACACTACATTTGTGGACTAGCAAGTCGATAAATATTTTTAATGATGGCTAGCAGAAATTATCTGAACGAGATAAGTTATAGAGTTACAAAATTGTAAAACGTGATTTGCCACTTCTGAGAAAGTTATCAATTAATTAAATATTATATTAAAAATGAATTTTCACAAATCCGCTACCGAATCCATCGAATGTATTTATTATGTGCTAGATGCAGATTTTAATTTCTTTAACGTCTGCAATACAGCAATGAGAAAAGGCAAATATTAATCACTGTCTATTAAATTTACTATTATTTAGTAATATAGACTTTTTGCAATTTTTTCATTAATCTTTTAGAGAAGGTTTTTCCAAGAGAAGAAAAACAGATGTTGAATTTGGTAGTTTAACTTGTACAGTGACATCACAAATTGGTTAGAAAATAATCTTGTAATATATTCAATGAAATAAGAGCGAAATCTGTGTTTACTAGATTCTTTTGCATGGAAATGTTTAGTGATATAAATAAAGTTATATAATATAGACAGCCGATAAATAATCTCTATGCCACATTAGGTTATAAATAATAGATACACGAAAACAACTATGCCTCGCTTTGATCGCTTTATTTATTAGACTTCAGACATTATGACTTGTCGTTTTTAGTATTGCGTAAACGCGAAATTGCTTCTTGCTCCACAAATAAGTTTACAGTGGTGTTCTCAATCAAAAACAAGTCATCAGATCCGAAAGAAATCTAACATAAAACAAATGTCTCCTAGCCAATATAAAATAAATGAGATATATTATTTTAAAACGATAATATCGTCATGAAACTATCATATTTATAATACTAAGAAAACGAGAAATTTGAGTTTTTAATATATAGCCTCTATATAGTCTCGGTATTTAATGTTAAATAGATGATTATACTATCAAAATAAAGATGCTTTGTGTTAACTTTAAAAAAATAAAGTTATTAATTCAAAAGTAGCGAAAATGTCCAGGCTTTAAATTTACGATTTTAAAATAATGCTGTTTTTGTCAACCTGATACAATAAATGAAGTAATAGACAAATAATTGATATCTAAAAATTTCATTGTGGACTTATTACGTTTTGTAAATTGTGTTACTTATCATTTTCTGCCAGTACGGTGACAATATATATTACAATTTTCTTGCATACACGTCAAAACAAATAAGATAACTAATTTGAAATCTTTGAAAAATTTATTATTTTATAACTTGATAATATCAAGTTAAGCTTATTATATTCTAATGAATAAGGGTATTGAAAAACAAAAATGAAGTTATTTATTGAACTTCTTACAATGGGCTTTATTAATTTTTTATTCTATAGCTTATTTTTACAAATGACGAAAAATGTTTACTGCAGAATGATTATTCAAGTTTCTGTAAAGAGTACTTAGAATATATTATTCATCATCGTCGATAAAAATTGTGCTAAATGACATAAAAAACCTACAGTTTTTTATGATAGTTTTGAATCATCAAAACGATTTCAGATTGTTGAATATTTTGTCGATGTCATTAAACACTACATTTGCGGTTTATATTTTCTTTAAAAAAAATAAAGGCAAAACTGTAATTTGTGTTGAATTAGACATGGTAGTGTATACTTATTGACTATTATGATTTAAGACAACACTGTTGCTATAAAATACTTTGCAAGCTTTCACTATACAATCAATACATTTGAGCAATTAAATAAATTAAACAGAGTATAAAGAAGAACTTAACACGCCATCTATTTCCAATTGAAAAAGTAGAGTAGCGGTAAAGAAAATGAAATTTCACTCTAAAAATGTATGACCTAAATTAAAATAGGAAAATAATTATTTTTTAATGTTTATTTTGTTCTGTTATAAAAATTGTTTTGTACGCCATTATAAAATGTTGACAGCGAGCGGCTACGGTCACCGAAAATTATTTCTTACGAATTCAAACTGAATTACGCTATTTTGAGCGATGGTTTCGGTGAAAAAGTGGTCTGATCAAATAAAATTAATGTTTATTTGATTGACTTCATGAACAATAGGTAGACGTTCTACGAATTAAAACCGTTTTGTTACGTTCTGACAGTTTTTATAAGACGTTACACCAATTGAAAATAGGTACCTATCTAGTTTTCGCGACGGTTTGGTTACTAAGAAAGATTTTACTGACTTCTTAAGTAAATCCTAGTTTGTGAAATATATTTTTGTTTTAAGCTACTAATAGTTTTTCAGCTTGATCTTGTTGATATATTAGTGTCATACTTTCACAGTTTTGGGAAATCGTTAAAGTTTTCAATAAATAAAAAATTGCGGATAATTAATGTTTAAAAAGAAAATATCTGCCACAGGTGTTGCCGTGTTTTTGAAATCCCTCAAACGGGTTTTATTGTCTTTTCTTAATATGCATAAAAATCGAACAAAAGTACTAGTGATTCCTTATTTTTTTGTAATATTATCACAACCAGTTCCACTTACTCTAGTGAACAACATACAATTTCTTCGCATTACTATTCAATAATTCTAACCTCGATTTCTTTATAATACTCCTCCAGTATACCGTTTTATTTTCATGCGTCGTCTCGCTTAATTTTGATATTCCTTAAAATTATCAATCAAAGATTGAAGTATTTATTTTTACTTTTTCGGAATAAAAATGCCACCCTCTGATGATTTAAATATCTTAGTTTGGTTTGCTTAGGTTTGCTGTTAAGACGTCACTTTTAGAGTTACAATATTTAAACACCTCGTTTAACCCGGTTTTAAAGGATTCCCAAAAAACATATATTCCAATTAGAATAGAAAGAAAAAAAAGATTCAACATACAAAAAATTATCTATTACTTAGTAACTTAATGTTGTTTTTTTACGCTGGGTAATAAAGTATGTCTTTTTTTTAAAGCATGTAATAGAATATGCAATATTTTTTTTGACTCGCTATGTCAAATTCAACCCTCGGTGTTTTTGAGTTTTATGTATGTACTTGTGAACTGACCGACTAGCCCTATTTGCTATGTCAATATTTATCAACAGTGTAACATTAACAAAGTTTGCTTTGTTATGTTATGATGACAACGTTACAAGTTTTATATCGAATAAATGACTATATAGTATGACATATGGTGCACTGTAATACAGGTAGATTCTCTTGCGGTTTTTTAAACCAGTCTTAAGTCTAGTTAACATATGATAATGATAAGCAATATCATACATATGAACGGCTGCGCGGATTGTGTTGTTTTATGGTACCCCAAGGAGCAGTATCGGGCTGCAAGAATTATTTTATTTTCATTTTGCTCTCTGAAGTGTAAATTTTACCTGGTGAATTTTCGAGCTCTGTATTTAAAAAAAATGAATGTGTCAAAAGAGACAGACCTAATGATTTTACTTTGCTGCTGTTGCATCAATTTTTTTAACTTAATGTGTTCGTACTTGGTAACAATTTAGGTGAACGCAGTTTTATACAGTATTTTTTCACGATGATTTTTTAACCAAGTACTTGATTGCGTACTTTTTTTTTCCCAGTCACCAACAAATATTTAAATAGATTGACCATAACAACATTTTTTTATCAAGTTCTCTGGTGTGTGGCGCAAAAAGAAGTGGGGAGAGGTGGTCACCTGCCAAATTCTATAAATAATGAAAGTAGTTATTCGTCACCTGTCAAGACATATTCAATGAAACTGGCGCATGTTACCAGTAAGCGGCTAATACCTTGATTAGTCTTTTGAAAATATTAATAATTTTTCTAGAATGAAAAAATGTCAATTACATTATTTGTCTTCCGCAACATAAATATGAATATTCAGAACATTACAAATTTGGTTGAGTAAGGATAAACATTAAAATTTGATGTGGAAAATATTTGAAAAATAGCGCCTTTGATGGCATTTCACATCATACAATATGTTATTTACTATCATATAAAAAATTATTAGGTTGTAGTTTTAACTGGGTTGTGAAATCTTTGAAAAAAATAACGATTCCAACGCAGAAGTCTGTATAAAAAAAATACTACTTAATATTTTTTTCCTCCCTTAAAATGTTATCATTTTTTTCAATAAATTATCTTCTAGGATATACAGTTACACTTTTGCCAGTTCTAACAATAAAGAGGCTAATTTTCAAATATTCGAGTCTCTCTTAAACTATGTGTACGAATGGATTACAACTTCCTAGTCGAATAATGATGTGAATTCTGCATCAGTGTTTTATTTTAAAATTTTAACCTCTGACATTTTTGGGCTTAGTAAAGAAGCATGCAGTGGTATCACTTTTGACTTATTTAATAAAAATGTGATCCATGTCTTCTCATAATGATTTACGTCAATGCGTTTGCAGCATTAGACTAAAATCAAATTGGTCAAAATCTTTAAAAAGCATAATACATAATAGCAAAGATATTATAAAATTGGAAATAAATAGTCAATATTGCTGAGTAATTTGTACTGAAAAATGTACCGTTTTATTTTATTGAATCATAATAATCAATGAACATGCCCATTGATTATTTTTTCATGTTAGATTGAACACGTATAAAAAATTTCTTCCTGGCGAATTTGATTGAGTATTGCATGTTAATTGACACATCATACTAAAAGGAATTAATTATCTTCAATTAGGTATAGCTTTTTTTAATTAGCTTAATTTTGAAGTATATTACATATCTGATTCTCAAACTGAGAGCTTTTTTTAATAATTAAAATAGAGTTATTCTATTGAAACTACAAAACAAAAATAAAATGCTTCTTCAAGTTAGACAAAATTTGTGACACTGGTCCGTTTGAAAACTTGTTTGTGTAAAAGAGAAAGATTTAATCAAATAAGAATCTGAAAGAAGAGATTGCTTGACTCCCTTTAACATATCAGTAGAATTTATCAGACTTTATTTTGTACTTTTTACTGAACTACTATTCAGATTTTGGTTTCATGTCACAATAAAATATCAAAATGATTGCTGTTGAACTGTGTTTACAATGTTTTCTATGTCTCTGCAAAAAATCATTTCCAATTTATTTTCACTACTCATTTAAAAGTCCTTCTAAAAATGAAGTTTCAGATCAAAGTTGACTTGGTTATAATAAAAGTAGGTTGAAGAGAAAAATAAGTTTAGAGTCCGTACATTATAAAGAAAGTGACGTTGTTTGTCTACCGGAAAAATGTTAAAGTATAAAGATACGGATTTCCTCATGTTGTGTATAGATTTTAATAAAACTTTTATATTGTATTTGTCGCCTTTATTAAAATATTTTACAGTGCATTTATTGCTCGAAAGATTAAATTGTCGTTACATTGTACGTTATTCGTATGGCAATAATTGTATTTTTATTTGAAATTGTTACGTACTGCGTGAATACAATTCAAATTACACATGTCTAGGTAAATAACCTGATCGCAATTTTGCATTTATTTTGGGCAACGCCCGTGTTCGAGTTTTTATTGAAATTTAATCCAAAAAAAATAAGTTTTTTCATACATGCCGAACTAGGTGATTTGAAATTTTCTCTTACAAATATACATAACGCATATTAAAATATAGTTAAGTGGGTATTTCGAAATATTTTTTCCATATCCTGTTGGCTTAAGTAGAATGAGTATTGAGTGATTATTGTATTTTTTAATAAACTACTATTTAAATTGATATCTAAAATATAACACTTTCACGTGATTCCAAACTATTGCAGTAATTTACTTCTTCTTGTATCAATCATGCAATCAAATTTAACAGACAAGCCATCGAAATATGTATATTTTTTTTGTTTTACTTAATGATTCCTCTGCAGAAAATCAAGACAATTTTTTTTTTAATTATTTCAAAATGGTTTTCAAAAATAGGTTACACTTAAATCATAACCATAGACCGATGTAAAGGTTTGTCATTAGAGGTGTTGTATAGCATAATAATTTTAATATGTATATAATATATGTACATAACAAATTTGAAGCAATTTTCAATATTAAAAATATCTATACTTTAACATGACACGGATAATTTAAATTAATAAATGCCATACATCTTAAATATATTTGGAACAGAACCAATTCTTCCTGGATATGATAAAACCAATTTTGCAATTTATTCAAACTGTAAAAAAAATAATAATTAATAGTTCTTAAAGAGTTAAGAAATACTTAAAGCTGCATATCCTTGTTATAGTATTGTTAGTTTGCAATACCTTATTTATAGTCAATCATTTAAAATAAATAGTCACGTTCTTGGTCATTTTGTTCATCATTGTGCTTATATGACATGCAAAAAAATGTTCATAAATATTAAAAATGTATCTATTTTAATTGTATATTAATTAGAAAGTTTCTTTATTTTTCATGTAAATAAAGCATCACAAATCTGGATCGTATTTGATACAAAATAATAAAGCTATCGGTAATAAGATTGCATGTTTTAAAAAACGATCACAGCAAGTCACCATTCAAACTCCACAACTTCATTACTGAATTTAAAAACGTAGACTAATTAAAAATTATCACTTTTGGAGACAATTTACATTTAATTAATATTCATTTCGCTTTTTTTTCATGAGAATACTTATTCAAATATCATTCGATAAAAGTTGATAATTAATAAGAGCATTTTTTGTATTGTTGCGGATGAGATAAAAACGATATAATTTTTACTTCCTAATACATATTTTAATTTCTCGCAAATAGTCGAACAAGCTATTCCAAATATTCCATGAAGTCAATGTTTGGGCAATACTGACCGCTTGTTACCTGAGATACACTTCTTGAAAAAAAATACTAACCGAGGTCATAATCTTATGTATATCTACAACCTTGCTTACCTTGAAGGAAAAGTATATTAAGAGTTATTATTTTCATTTTAACGTGTAAAAAATAATATAAATCAAACACCAACCATAAATTATTTGTTGAATATTGCTTGCGTATTTAAATTATATCACAGATCATTTGTTTTAATTACCTATAACCATAGCTCATGTATTTATTCCATTTTTTAAAATATTTTTTACCACACTAGCTGTATCCGGCGTAAAATTTGCCATTAGCACCATATTTGAGTTATAGTAAGTATAATGCACTAGTTTTTTCTGGCAAAAAAACTATAATCGACAAAGTCGTGTATGACTGCTTTATATGAAAATTATATCGTCAAACCATTTAAAATGAATATTTTTTAAAGCTTGATTTACATCGAGAGTGGTGATGTCTAAATCATACGATGTTTATGTTATCTACCTTCAATATAATTGTCAAAATAACGTGTGTCAAATTTCTGACTTTCTTCACTAAGATGTGATTTCTCCCTCGTTTACAAATATATCAACACCTATTAATGTTTAATCGACAGTATTTGACATCAACAAAAAATGTTTTTCGTAAGTAAATCAATAAATATCACGATTCAAAAGAGTAAGGATAAAATAACAGACAGTTCTTAACAATAACATTAATTGTATAATTTTACTAACATTTTGCAATAAATACGATAAATAATTTCGTCCATCTTCGGACTGAGTACATATCTGAGGAGCAAACATTCAAACAGTGATTTTTCACAAATTTTGAAAATGCCGTTTAATATCAGTTTTGATAGTCCATTATAAAAACTCTATGAATGGAAATTACAATTCATGTTCAAAAAATGTTTCTTCTTATAAAAAAATAATCATAAAGTTGACACATTCAAGCAAACCGTAACTTGTCCAACAATTAAATCATCATTTCCCAAGCGCTGTATTTGTCTGACAAATCACTTTTTGAATGTTTGTTCCTCATTTTTATCATGTAACGAATTACAGTCTTAGAGCATGTAAACTTTGCATTGGTGAACTACATTTGGACATCTAATTACACGTTACTTATGTAATAAGATGTCAAAATATAATAATATTGATTTTGCGAAATGTCAAAAGAATTATTTACAAGTGATCAATCTTATACACACTTTTTTAATCAAAATCATAAAATGCTAAAACGGCATTGTGAATACATTTATTTATACTTACTTGGGATGTTTAAAAGTAATTTCAGTTTTCAGCAATATCATAAAAAAGCATGATATGTTTTATGGTAGTGAATGTTCTTTATACACTTTTTTGCTAAATCTCAATTGGTTAGATTTTAACGGATATTGACAGTTAATAACACGTTTATCAAACATCGTGCCTTTTATTGGTCACTATCGACTAAAACAATGCTATAAATTCTTGTTAAGACAATATAGCGAATTTGCTTTCTCGTATTGATGAAAAAAAATAGAAAACACCATCTAGAGCAGCAAGTTGGTCACGACTTGTATGTTATATTGCAGTTTTGTTACGTTTCATTTCACTTTTAAGGGAGGTGGTCGTGCAGAAATTATATTGCGACCTTAAACTGTGAGATTGTATGCATTTTCTCTCAGTTATACTTTGAAAGGTATGTAAAAAAGTTACGAATAGAAATTTTTACCTAAATCACGATTACAGATTTAATTTTGACTGCCTTAAACCTGAATCCAAAGTCAATGTAATTGAAATGAAACATATTTAAAAGTTTTCTTCTGAATCGAATAATAATTTAAAGCTTTTTTGTACGTCTCTTATGTATGGAACGTATCTTCCGTATGAAAAGAATATTGGGTGTATATGATAAATGATCTTCTTTACACTTTTTTTCCGTATTTAACAAGTCAAAGACTTTAAGCTGTATTTTACTTTTATCAAAGAATACAAATGAGTGAATACATATCTTTTAACTCTTCATTGATGAAAACACGTACCTGAAAAATAAAACAAACGTATTGCTTATACAAGTATAATTTGTACGTGTATATAAACAAAGAAAACGATATCTTCAAAACTGTTTAAATAAATACATATTTATTTTAAAAAATATGTTTTTTGAATTTCCAATTTAAGTATATTAAGCCAAAGTTATCGCACCGTTAATTATACTAAAATCTTTCATTTTTAACACCCCAAAAGGATGAGGTGCCAAATTCTTACACGAACAAGTTTGCCTACAAAAGAAATAAAAAAGCCAACAGAATTTTAACCTTATTTCTAAAAAAAGGACAGTAAAAGTCAAAAAACAACCAAGAAAAGAGTCTGAGTTTTACTATATGGAACAAATTGCAATCTGTATCTGTGAACAGCGGTGGCTGGTCAATGTGGCATTGGATCAATGCACCACTTGTATATGCAGGGTCGGTTATATTTAATAAAATAATATTCAAACACAACATTTATATCATTCACTCATTTTAAATTCTTTATGTATTTATTGTCTATAATAAATATTTTGGAACATTTTATTTTATTTAATTTTATACAATAAATATATGAAGAATTTAAAATGAGTGAATGGTATAAATGTTATGTTTGAATATTATTTCATGAAATAAAACCGCCCCTCCATATACAAGAGGTGCATTGATCCAATGCTACATTGACTGGCCGCTGCTGTTTCTGAAGGAAGGTTTTGTAGTCGTACATGATTCTAAATGATCGATAGTATCAATTAAACGGAATCTTCATCTTACTTATTTAAGTATGTCATATTAATTAGCTCAAAAACAATTATACAACGTGGTTACCAACAGAAAAATATCATTTTGTTATCGATGCAGGTTTTAGGTGATTTTGCAAAGTTTTAGATTACATAGAAAAATATGATAACCTTCTTATATTTTATACATGTCAGATATCCGTAATGTAAAATTATTATATATCAAGCAATACAATGATTAAATGCGTCTGTAGAATAAATAAGAACGCTATCATACAAAAAACAAAGAGTTTCTACTTAGAAAATTTGAATGGGTTTTTGATAAAAATTACGATTTTACGAGAGATATAATCAGAGTTCCGTGTATCATTATCACGATTTTCCCCAATGCGTAATATACAAATCTAGTACTTAATTCGTCATATCAATCATAAAAAACGATCAATTAAGCCTTTGTTTGTAAAATATAGCCAGTCCTTGAATACATACTTTAAAATTTATATTACAAATGGAAAAAAATGAATTATGTGTTCACTAACAACGCTCAAAACATTACATTCTGCATTTAATTTTCTTTGTTTACTCCATACGATTAGGATCTGGCGATGCCTTCAGGCATCTGATATACAATATGTAACAAACGCATAGATTCGATCACTGTATGTAGTTGTTATCGTTTGGTTTCGACTGTCTAAGCGTCCGACTAAATAAGCCAGGCTAGTCAAACGCGTAGATCATAGGATGCAAACATAAGCATTGTATTTTCGAGAATTATAACAATCAATAACTGATAATTTTGATATTTGACTGGTTGTATTACTATAAGCTATGTCTCTTTTCAGAAAAGAAAAAGGGTCGTTGCATAGAACAAAAAAGGAACTGTGTTATGTTTTGTATTAGATGGTTATAAATTTATTCGCTCTACAACTTTTATAGTCGGACATTAGATGACAGGAAAAGAATAAAGCCATTGCATACATGGAAATTTTTAGATACAAGACACGATCATTTTATGAATTTAACAACTGCACAAGACCATTAACTACTCGTCTACGGCAACAAAACACGCTGCTTATTTAAGTAATGTTGTAGATAGTACATTATAAAGTATCAAATGTGGGACTATATCAAAATAGATAATTATAATCATCGTTCAAATGAAATGCAAAAACTATTGTACACAATCGATTTTAAATTCAATAATCCTGCAAAATACGCCGATGTGTAATCTTGAGTTTACTTGTAAAGTAAAATATAACTAAATAATATGTTACTTTTATTCAGAGATTCATGACTTAAAACGTATACATAGTCAAAATTCACATGAACAATATTTATAGATATATTTGCATATATTATTTAAGATTTCGACTAAAGGTGCTTGGTGGAGTTTCAATATTAAATTTGAATCAATCAAATTATGTACACAAGTTTTGGCATCTTCAAGCGTTCAAGTGCACGGATGAACTTTAAGTGACGTGTATCGTGTGTATATAATAAATAAATAATCACTTAGTTAAAATCTATTGATGGTGACATCGATTAACTAATAACTTGATTTTAATGACGTTCAATTAGCTTGGAGAAATATTTATATAGCAAATAGTCTTTTAAGGCTTTTGAAACTAATGTGATTATTTATCGTTAAAATGTTATAACATATTCATATGGTGGGTAATTAATTTTATTTTTATCGCTGTAAAATTGTATAAAATTTAATTATATTTACTCATATATAAGATGTGAAAGTGGGAAATTTGGCAGATTCGCCTAGCTGAAGATGCTGAAAGGTGAATCCCGGGTATTTAGTGACAAAACGTGAGTGAATGTAAATAATTTGAATGATTCAAGTTTGATCCATTTTTTTAAAAAGTTTTTTACACTTGCCCAAATAAGCGCTTGATAACCCCTTTGACTTAAACAAAACGAAACATAGCAATACTTACACGTAGAATTATGTAACAGTTGTCTAATTGCCAACAACAAAAGATTTATTTAACTGTTTAATAAATGTATATAGCATTCACTGTCCACAATAAAAAACGTTACTTAATCGGAAATGATCAACTGCTGATACTCTTTCAAACTATAAGTCGTAAATAAACTTATAATAAATCTTCATTTTAAAATGATTGTCGATAGTGATATAATGAAAAAGGTTAAATAAATTTGTTTGTTATGTATTTATAAAACCATGTTTAAAATTACCAAATGAGATAAAGGCACACCCTAATTTGACTAAAAAATATACACAAATTAGCCATAACATTTTTATTATTTTTTTCTTGTGTTATAATGAACAATATCTAAAAAATCTTAAACACGATCAAATTTTAAGACATTATTGATTTTGGTATAGAATCAATACTTTTAAATTTTATTGGACTTTATTGATGTGCATTATGTTACAATTAAAGTATGCACATACATATATATACAATGTATAAATTACGTAATCAACGTATTCATTATTCGTTTTAGCCAACTATAGTGTACACAAAAAAAAAACAAATTAACACTTTAACAAGATTGTTTGTATATTCATTACACAGGCGTAGTTAAATTGTTCACGAACTTAAAAACAGCCACAGTGCACTCATAGTGTTTTGTACGCGCAATCACACGGTTGAAAATTTTCATAACCTCAAAAAATTCACTGTCTTGTTGTCATTCTCATCTTCTTTCTATTCACCATATCTAACCTTACCTAATTTGTAATGTTATTTCTACTTTGACTAGTGCTTGTCAGTATAATAATATAATCTAAAATACTAGGCCGTAATATTTTTTCTTCTCTTTCTAACGCTTGAATTTTTTTTATTTTAGTTTATAGTTAATTTTATCATGGATTAGTCAAAGTGAATGTGACTTGTAATTATGATTGCTTTAACTGAAACTGCTAGTCAATCAATACGATGACGACACTTGACACTTTAACTGTGACATCATATATAAATCTATATCTATTTTTCTGTCGGGTCTATGGCGCAGCAGTTAACGTTGTTGGCTTTCGTGGTGGATCTCACAGGTTTGAGTCCCAGTACGAATAGCATTTTTTCAATCGATTTTGGATCAAAGGCATGGGTGTTTGCGACGTCTTAATTCCCACCTACCTTTCAATCCTAAAACCAAGGGGCGTAGCGAGAGTGATTAGTTAAACATTAGTTCTATCCTGCCCTAATTTCTTATCAATACTTTTAAAAAAAGGTTGAGTGACTGAATAAAAAACAGTTCTCGTATAAAAACTTATATCGAAATACCTCTACTAAAAAGCGGATATGGATAAAAAATAGGTATTTACTAATATCGCCTACCCGAACAGACAATTTTTGTTTTCTTGTAAAATTTTAGTAGATTATTTCTAAATCAGTAGTTGGATGCCAAAATGTTCACACGAATTTATTGAGCTTAATATACAATTTTATTATATGTTAAAATACTTTTTACTTCATTTGATATATGTAATATGTAATATTAAATTAAATTTCTTTTTAGAACAAGTAATTTATACTTGCCATACTTATGTTTGTGAAATTTATTATAAGCACATGCTAATAAAAAAACAAATGTTGTGTGATAAAGCGCTATTTCTTGTTAATTATTGAAACATAATAACGTTTCCTGACACGGAAATAAATATCAATGAACACGGAAAGAAAGCAAATTAAAAATGGAGATGGAATTCAGTAACATAATCATTATTAGTTATTAAAGAGTCATTTCTTAATTACGACTCGATAAAACATTCGATAAAAGCTTAACTGACGGCGAAAGTAAACGATAGTTTCAAGAGCTGTATCGTAATAATTTAAATTAACATACTAAAAAGAAATGGTTAACATTTGTAACTGTTAAATACATGCTGACTTACGTAGGTGAAATATTCGAATTTAAACATGCTTGTTTTAAAAAACGATTTGTCTTAAAAATTAGTCATCTTGATAATTAAATGTTGTGAATAATTATACGACATGCCCATTTTTCTCAGCTAATTGATTTGATGATAATTTATTTTAATTTGAATTCAATATAAAATATTATGAAATAATGTCTTTATTGACTTATTAAAGCTAACAAAAATATTATTTAAAAAATAACTATATTATAATATTAACATAATGTAACTAGTGGAAACAGATAAAATATCATGCCCGGAAAGAGGTAAATTCATTTTCAATTGATTAATCGTATAACAAAAACTGTGGGTCGAATTTAATCAATATTACTCGATATAAAGCTTGAATTGTATGTTCCAAAGATTATATAGTATTGAGTAACATTTGTTCAGCTCGTAAAATAATGTAGTTGTATTATGGAATGCGTGCGTGATGTATTATCAATTCAATGTTTACCTGATAACTTACAACCACTTATTTTTTAATGTTTTTCAAATTTATCAAAATATCTTAAATTACGTGACAATTTTTAAATAGATAGGCTTATTAGACGTGCTGATTTGAGCGGAAATTTCTTAATATAAACAAACTAACACTGAGTTTGGCATTGCTTCTTAAAATATTGGCTTACTAAATATGGTATAATATGTGGAAAGTTTATCTATAACTACTAAAAATATGTTCGTTTCTGTAGACAGTTTTATTAAAGTAATACCTTTTTTTTTTTTTAAACCATGTCCGCTCCCAATGTGGAGCATATGGACTCCTAATGGAGTTTATCTCAACAGAAGTGTTTCTACGAGAACTGTTTGTTACTCAGTTGCTCAACCTCTCTTTTTCCAAAGAGAGTAGGGATAGAAGGATAGGGCTAGGACAGGATTAGTGGTAAGCTAGTCGCTCTCGATACGCCCTGTTCATAGGATAGGATGAGTGAAAGGGGGGAATTCAAGACATCACATACACCCATGCCTTTGAACAGAAATTCATAAATCGATTGAAAAATCAATTTATAAAAACTGTCCGTACCGGGATTTGAACCCGGGTCCTCCGTAGCCGAAGCCAACAACGTTGACCACTCGACCACACAGGCGGCAATTTTTTTTTTATTTACCAAGCTTTATTAATCTTGTTTGTAATATTATAAATCTGGCAACTCTGTTCCTTGAGTACAATTTTATATTAGAGCATTTAAATAATATTTTGACTTGGTATATTTATGATAAATCTCAATTTGGTTTGTTTTTATAAACAGAATACCAAACAGTTTATCTAACGTGATTAGTATCCGGTGTAATTTATTTTAGCGGAAAGGTATCTTATAATTAACGGTACCGAAAAAGTGCAGCGTTAACTTCACTTATGTACCGATGCATTTTTTGGATGCATATAATCTATAATTATGAACAGTTAGTAATAGGAGTGGCTGTAAAACTGCAATGATTTCAAGGTGCCAACACACAAATAATTGATATGGAGCACATAACTAACTCCGTGTTGCATTGCTCTCTAATTGCCTTAATATTCGTAGCGCTACTTGTTAAGTGTTAACGATTTCCCAAAGAAAATTTTATTTAATAGGAATATGTTGATTACAAAGCGGAGTCGACGTGAATTGATAAATATTAACAAGTCCGATTAAATTAACATTAAGATTTGCGCACAGTGCACACTTGCCCTTGTTAACATCGATTTCACGTGTGTATTAATAACAGTATTTTTGTGTTTTTAATGTGCTGTTCTGATATTGAAGTGCATTTTAAAACTTTTTCTGCAACTGACACACTCAATAAAACAATCTTGTAATGTGAGTAATTTGTGGATAGTTTTTATTTAAAAGTTTATTCAAAAAGCCTATAGTGAAGAGTTTTTGAAGATTAATCATTTTAGATTGTAACATATCTATATATACATCTATGGTTTATTCTTGAAAGCCTTTTAAATACACGTTAAAATACACAATCACCAAATTACCTGTATCACCACATTACTTTACCTTTGCCCAAATGTGACATTGTGTGATCAGAATGCAATTAATATAAAATATCGGAACCTTTTGTGACCTAGGCCCATACACCTAGGAACAAAGGTCCCGGGACATGATCCTGAACATCTACGTAATGTCTCAAAAACTATGTTCCAGAACATGTTCTTGAACACATGAGGGGTCACAGAAACGTCACGTCAAACGAAAGTTTTGCTGTCAGTCATGTCAGTGTTGCGTCCGAAAGAACGTTGTTTGATTTTATTGTATACAAACAATACGAGTACAGTTAATTACCAATGTTTATAAGCCTTCAATAATGAAAATACAATTATTTTATCTTTCACGATGGCAGCTTATGCTTATACCATAGATAATTTCAATATAAATATTACTGTTTACTTATTATTGTCTCTGGTGTCTATTTTGACAGTTGTCACATAGGGAGACATTTCAAGTCGAAAATAGATCTCTAAAATGACGCTCGATGAGTTGATGTCGATAAGTGCTCCCTACGTATATATTCTTGCAAGTATTATTCGGTTTTTATAATTATAATTAGACGTATCTTACAATACGACATAGTCATGACAAAATATACTTTGACAGTTCTTCTACAGCTGCGCGCGCATGCATGTTTCCCGGGTTTCTCGTTTGGGCTCGCCTCCAGAGCGTGAATATGAGAACCTGTCTCGGGTCACGTGAAATTTTCCACGATACATGTGAATTTTGTGTTCCAGGACATGTTCTGAAACCATTTATTCCTTGATATGTAGGGGCCTTAATGTCTGCGATTGTTTGGAACATTTCAATACATCAATAGCTTAGTTCATAAAGAGTCTAACTGCACTGTAGATGTTTATGTTTTAAAATATAATAAATATGTGTTAATCAGTAGTTGTAACATTTACAGATTGATATGTCTGTTAAACAGCGTACTTGTGAAACTTTATCTACCGTGGTTAAAAAGAAGAAACATATATGTTAAATATTATTTTATAAATTTAATACATATTGTATTCGTATTAATAAAGTTTTTATATGAAAATTTCAATCAAAGCTACACATTTTCTTTGAAAAATTAAGTGTGTTCAGTGGTAACATTACCTCCGCATCTTTCCGCGTCTTTACCGGGGCCTTATTTGTGTATTCGGTAACAAAAGATAAATACAATGTACTGTCGACCTCTCGCTAAAAACAGCTTTTGTAATATGTGATGGTTCAATGAGTTATAATGTGCATAACTTCACTTCAATGCACGCGATTAATTTACTCTAGGTGTACGGTACGGTTGCATACATTGTGATTGATAGTAGTTAAGATCGGAATTTTGAAACAGGTATATAATTTCCATTTAAATCAGACCAATGTGGCAAAATTATTTAGCCTACATTGCCATTAGTTGGCACTTATTAATTACAAACTTAACAGCTATTTCTTAAATATTCCACACATTTTTCTTGAAAATTCGGATGAAGAGTAATTTTGTCAGGATAACGGTAACACTGGGGCAATTATAATAGCAACATGAAATTTGTTGTAAAGTGAACAAATATTTTGTTGTACTGATCAATCTTGAATAACAACTCTTCTTTGTTATAATACAAATCAGTAAAAATAATATTTGTTAGTAAAATCAATTTCTTTTATACCAAAATTATCTTAGCAAGAAATTTTTTACGAATACATTATTTTGGCTATATTTTAGTAAGCATTGGATATCGATATTTATTTTTCATTTCAACTAACTAAAAAAAACACGTATGCTATTAAACAGAACACATGCACGCTATTTCTTTGATACCAAATGATTAAGCTTTTTGGTGGCAATTAGGGTATCTAATCCCAAAACCTCTTTCCAATCCGGGATGGGGTTTTTCTCATAGAGGAATTCGAAATCCTCAATTCGCTATACTTTTCCTCCGTATTATCTCCAATCCTCGTTTTTTTTTTTAGCTCACCGAGCAATATGAAATTCTCGATTTGCCAATTTCATGTCAATTTTCGGGATTTGCTAAAAAATTCTCAATCCCGAAATCCCGGATCGCAGCCGTATCAATTCCGGAATTTCGGGATCAGAAAATTGAACGGGATTTCTGGTTTATGGGATCCCGAATCCCGGGATTGGATGCCCTAGTGGCAATGTCGAACTGCTATGTTTAAAAAACTAAAATTTCGCATAATATAGAAATATAATACTTTCCGTTATTTGTCACTTCGACTTCACTATAGTTATTAAGCGTGAACTACTCTTCAGTTGATGTAAATAGTTCTAAAAAACAGTTTCACTCTTGATTGCCGTAGAAAAGTAGAAATCTTACCAAACATCAGACAAGCTAGAAACGTGAACATCACAAATAGTCTATACACCGTCGAGAAACTTAGCTAAGATTTATTCCAAAGCAAATGAATACTATCATTCGAGCGATATGATATTATATTGAGAAGTATATTTTTTTATACTATCCTTGGTATTTATAAAGACCTTAGAACTTGTTTCTTGGCGTAGGGTCGCTGTCCTACAGTTGATTCTTATTTGCTACATTTTTTATTAAAGCATGTTTAATTATTTTGTATATTCAACAACGTCCAAATTAAATTTAGTTGCTATGCCAGCCGCTGTTTTTTTTAATAAGTGCGAGCGTTATTACAAATAATAGTTTACTTTCTACCTAGGTCACAATTTATTTTTAATACTATGCCAAATTAAATAGAATCAATTTTTTACTGCTTTATTATAATGACTGTAATAACCGAATGGTCTTACGTTATGTTTCGTTATGCTTTTAAAATTACAATAAAAATTATCAGTTCATTGTAACATACAATCTATTTTGATCATTTTATTTATTAAGTTTTTAAAGTAATCAAATATTTAACTTTATTTTTGTAAAAAAAAAACAATAAGGTTGTAGTTTTACGTACAGTTTTATAACAGTATAATTTGTAACACATTTAGTCACTGATTTTAATACCGCTGTCATAAGTGATAAGTCAGCAAATGATAAACACTACAATATGCTGGGCAAAGTTTTTTTTTCAAATTTTTAATACATGTATATTTTATAAAATACAGCTTACCCATTAACTAAAAAAAACATAAGCTGCAAAAGTGCTAAGAGCTTAAATTTTTATTTTACTATTTAACTATATTCACCGCCACAACGTAAAACAGTGTATCTTTCTTACAATGCAAACTTAAGCAGGCTTCAGTTGCTATTTTTTTTTTATTTATGGCGATAAGATTATTTTTTTTAACGGTGACTAAATTAACTACTTTCAAATGTTATTATTTGAAGTCTCGGTTCTTAATATCGTTTAACTTTTAAGATGGTTGTCGAGAAAATTTATTAAGAAATTAATACTTAGTAATATTTTAATTAATAGAGACATAGTTTTTGTCCAAAAGAGTAAGTTTTTAAGCGATGTTCTGTTATCAAAATGGGCACATATATTTTTTTTTAATGTTTAAGAATAAACCATGTTTGCATTCAAGAAAATAATAACATTATTATATTTGTCTCTGTTATTTATTAAACAAGATGAACTGATAACAAAATACGTTATTTTAATGTGTTTATAATAAAACCCATCTATGTTGTTATTACATTGTCATATAAAATATGCTCAAATTGTATTATTACGTTTTCTTTTTGATGTTTTGAACATTTTAAGTTTTTTTGATTTTAATGAAGAAATTTTTTTCGCTCACATTTATTTTCCAAGAAACAGTGCTTTAAATTTCACAAATTTCAACCAGGGTCTATTATTAATGACACTATTATTATATTATATTTTGGTTGACACGGCTTTGGCAAAGTTTGCGTTGCCAGTTAAGATATTATTCTGTTAAGATGACATCTGGGAGAAGCAGAATGCATTCGCTCATTTAATGCAGACTGAGGATTAAAATACAATGAGAATCGACAATTTTATCACAACATATGTATATTAGTAAAAAACGATTTTGAAAAATAGCAGTTGGTTGTGGAAAAGTAAACAGAAATATCATCGATAGAAATCGGATGCAAGTTTCATGTTTAATTAAAATCAAATGACTTATAACAATACATATAAAAATGCCTAGAATAAATAAAACAGCATATAATACAGACGGTGTTTGAGTGAGTGATCAAGTTTTCTTCACATAAATGACCATCTATTAATCTCACAGTGATCTCCTAGTCGATCAAATCGAAATGATATTTTCTCTTGTGGCCCATTTGAACATGCTGTAGACCCCGGTTGAAAAACCCGACTCTAATAGACTGAAATGATTTTTTTAAATGAAAAGTTCACCCTCGTTTTATCATATATTTTTAATTCCTAAAGTGTAAATAATATATTTTATATGAACAATTTTGTAAGCAAGCATTTCATCCTAGAGAAAAAAACAAGACGCGATTGTAATACATACACGGAATTTTATTGAACGCGATATATTTTCTAAATTATTCATTACAAGAATTTAATAACTTGTCTGAGAATGCAGTTTATAGAGACCAATAATAATTGATGGTTGAGGGCCGCGTTTATTCTCAATAATTGTTAAAATAATATGTAATTAAAATATAGTATTATTGTATTTGAAATAATAGATACAAGCTATTTATTTATATTTGTGTTGAGATACAAACATGAAATTATATGCCTCTCTCGCATACACAAAAAACGATGCATATTTTTTATATATAAAACACATTTCAATATATGATTTTATGTGAGAAAGGGAGGAAGCAAGGGCCCGCTTAAATATTTATTTATTGAAACAATGAACGACACAATATATTTATATACCAGGCCAAAAATCGGATTAAACATATTTTAATATTAAGTGGATGGGATGTGGCTTAGAAAACGCCAAATCATTTGATGGAACGAGTCAAAACTATGACCACGTACTAACAATACAAAAAACATTGATAACGCGCAGTGATTTTAAGTTTTTGACATGTATTTCATTTATTTACAGAATGTTTGAACCGATTACAAATTCGACCAGAAAATAAATTAGACTGTTTGCTGTGCCTAGTTTTTATTGTATTTCTTATTGCAGAAGTTTTTAATAGTATGTTTAAGTAGAACTAGTAGTAATAACTTATTTTAATAATATGATAGATTGTTTATGTATATTTAGATTAGTACTTTAAATGTTGTATTTTAATCAAATGAAAGCATAGTTATTACATTGAAAATTACTATAGCTGTATATTATAATGTACCAGCGGTTGATTGATTGTGCATTTAATTGACAATGCACCAGACATTATTACATTTCAATACAATTAAGATAAACTCGATAAGAATAAAACAAACTTCTGATATACTGAAAAGACAAAGTGAAAATAAATGTATATATTTTTATTTTAAAACTGCAGTGTCGTGTGCGCGCCTTTGCACGTAGACATGCATACACAGTGGTACACTGTGGTTCATTTTAAATTAAAAATTTTAACTTTTTAATGAAGTTTTGTTTTTAATATATTTTTTGTCGATATTAAATAAACATTCAGCAACGTCATTCGATTGAAGTGTAATTATAATTAACATTAAAAATCAAAATGTATTAATATCGGCTTTAAAAATTCAGTGACGTACAGTTTATTCAATCAAAATTTGTCGAAATAATAATTTTGATTTCTTTATGCAAGAATAAAACAAAAACAAACAGCGGTGTTGAAATAATCAGAAAGGCATTATTTAAGAATTCAGAAAACGGAAGATTATTAATATAATATATGTAAAATGGTACATTAAATTGAACATATGAACCAAATCTGTAATGTAAGTATGAAGAATATAGCACATTTCGTTTTAAACAACTGCAATATATTCAGTATTTTAATTATAATTTGTGGCTACTTTATAATCGGCCAAATTTTTTTCTGTTCTCGTATTTTAAATTAATATAAAAGTTGTTTTGTCTTTAAAAAAATGACACAGATATCATACAATGCTTATTATGGTTTAATTTTTACGATATTATAATGTTAATACGATAGTTAAGTAGCACAAAAAAGTTATAAGTGATATTTTCTAACAAGTGATATATTAGAAGTTGTAATTATTGAAAATTGCTATACAACGGAACATTGAAATACAGTCAGACCTTCATGCCATGAAATTAATTAACAGACAAAATGTCTGTACCTTAAAAAACATCACATTTAATCTACATATTTTTAAATATATGTCAAAAATATTTTGGATTAAATTAGTACGTTATCGACATTTTTTACGCGTTCTGTTCGATGGTTTGACGTCCGTTAATCCACATATCATACGTCACTTTTAAAGTCACATATTTTCGGAAATACTTCTATCATATTTCACAGGTTTCATGTCAATGAATGATTTTATTTTATTTTTTCAATAAAATACTTCTATTTAAAAAGTATTCTACTATATAGTGAACTTTTAGAATTAACGAACTTTTTATCTCTTGTATAACTCCGCTATACTTAGAGTTTATTATTTATATTTATTTTGCATTGATACCTGCTCCCAGTGTGGAGCATATGGCTATCTAATGGAGATATCTCAACACAAGTTTTTCTACGAAAATTGCTTATTACTCAGTTACCCAACTTCTTTTTTTTTCATTGAAAGAAGAAGAAAGAAAGAAAGAAGATTAGAAAGATTGGGCTAATACCGGAATAGGGGTAAGATAATCGTTCACGGTACGGATTATTTAAGTATTGTAAGTGAAGAAGAGAATTTTATCAGACATTACAAACGATAGATAAAGAAATTTTTTGAATAGAAGTCGATAAATTGATTAAAAAATAATGATCGTACCCGTGAGATCCGTCACAGAAGCCAACGACCTTAACCACTACCCCACATATCCAACATAATTATACATATACATGGTTATTGCATTTTCGAGGTATTGATAAATTATCGAGAAAGTTTTCTGTTTATTTATATAAAAGTGTTAAAATGAAGTCTTTGGTGATTTGGCACAGCACTGGTAAAAAAAAAGAAGTGAACGTGAATAATAAAATTGAAACTGTGCAAAAAACTATGTAACTTCCGTTGCTGTGTTAGCACCCTCACGATCAGGTAGTTCCGTTAAATATCTTTGTTGCAAAGCCTGTCAGCTAAAATGCATTTATTTTAAATTATATATTATCATGATTTATTAACAGGGAATCTACAATAGCATTATCGAATGCCTTCGTTCGGCTCGTGTTCTGACACTAAACTTGCAGGGAAATAAATGAACCACTGTTTCGCTTTCACACGCTGTTTTTGTAATCGAATGTCGATCAATATTTTATTTATCAATACGTATTTAAAATTACAAATTTAGTAATAGATTATTGTTTTAATGAAAGAATTTATACTTGAATAATGAAATTTGTTTTTTTTTTTACTTTGACGAAGGTTCTGATTTATGTAATGTATTAGAGTTTTTTTTTATAATTTTAAATTTAAATATTTAAATTATAGAATGAGAAAGTAGAAATGTTAACAATAAAAGTAAATTCACTCAAAACGTAAATAATTTAAATTTTTCAAATGTATAGACAAGTTCTTTGAATGTTATATTACAATACATTCATTGGATCTGAATTATCATTGACTGATCATTGAATTATGATATCGATATTCTATTAATTCTATTGAACGACAGATTTTTTTTGTTGTAAAGAAGGTTAAATATTTATGTTTGGTGTCTGTAATGTCTAAAAGCTCCCTCTCATCCTTCCAATCCTAAAATAACGAGGCGCTGCAGGAGCGATTAGCAAACCATTCAGCGAAAAAAAAGGTTGAGCAACTTAGTTATAAGCAGTTCTCGAATAAAAAACTTCTGTTGAGATATGAATTTCCAAAGGGAGGACATAGGCTCAAAATTGGTAGCAGACATGGATAAATATATATATATATTGATAGATTCAGTTTCCAATTTTAGTTTAGATATGAAGTCAGGGTTAGGAATATTTGTTTGAATGGCCGCATCTATTCTGACTAATTACTGCAGTATATTGCTCTGTGACCGACTTCATGTGCTTTTTTCTTGTATCGCAATGTCAAGCTTATACTTTCCGGTAAGAGGTTTTCATCACTATATGTCCATCTTTTGAGAAGACGATCATGAAAACATGTTCTTACCGAATTAACATCGTAAATCCTACGACTTGGTTTAAACATTACAAAGTATAGACAATTTTTTTAGAGAAATTTGCATTTTTTACAAAAAATATACACTAAAATTTCTAATTGACTAGCCTTAAATATTTTATGAACACAATGCAAAAGAACCTTTAATGAAAATAGCGCTAAGATGGATAATTTGTATTATTCAAAATAAACGGCACATTCGCTAACACTGACATTGTAATATATGTATATGAAATAATGTACTTTGGACCATATTTTTCAATATAATTAAAATATTTAAAATACAATTAATTAATTGAAGCATCTAGTTACAAAAAACGTTGTGTACAATTCAATATATGCGGTAAACAATGTTCGAGTAAACATGATTTATTTTAAGTTTAATGAGCTTTTTTCACATTGGACTCTATCTTTAACTGGCTTGACTGCCACATACGAGATATTTTGTTAAATTGTTCGTGCTCAACACGCCATGGATGAGTTATCTCTTCAATTACCAATTAAATAAATACTTTCAAATTATAGCCGGCGTGCTAGGTAGAGACGTAATTTTTTTCTACGGCAGCCAAAAGGTTAAATAAAAACCAAATTACAGTCAATACTGATGAGTCGATAAGCCATATAATTAAATAAATATATTCACACTAAAATTGTACATAACTGGCACCGGAATCAAATTAATTTGGAATATTCCTATGCATGATATCGCTAATTATGATATTTTTTCGATGGTTTATGTTAAGTTTTGAAGAATACAAACTTTCTTTGCACTAATTTTAATATTGCGCGTAAAATACGCACGTATTTTTATCTTGGTTATGAATAAAAATGCAGTTTTAACGCTTTTATTTTAAATTATGTAATAACTAGATTATGAAATTGTCTCACAATTTAAAAACGGATACGTACGTATTTTTTATAAATGTATCTAGAAAGTCTATTGTCGTGCATATCTTATTTGTTTTCAAAGTTACACTATTATGTTACGAGTAAATAATAAAACTTACATGAACCATTTTCACGAGCAACTGAATTTAAGTAAACGCAAGGTTTTTACTTTCACTATCTTTATACTTGATACAATTTTTCTAGACAAGTGGTGTAATAATATTTATTATACAAATTGGTTTATTCAATTATGTTGTTAAAATAGTCCGGCATTACTAATTATAATGTGATAGACATTCAATGCCAAATACGAATTCTACAGTAAACTAATAAAGTTTCAACTAACTCTGTGTTTCTGAAGGTCTGGCGACAAAGTTAAATGTTAATCGCTATTTAAAATGCGTGTTCTGTGTTATTGTGGTCCCGTTGCCTACTAGTGCTTGATTTATTGAATGTGATCTTTCGTAAATAATTATATTTGAATCGAATCATGTATTTGTATTAATAAGGATAAACTTCTGCGAGTGTTTCATTTCTTCTTGTAAGATTTTGCTATTCTGTGTCTGGTTAAAACTCTACTAATTCTACTACCAATACTACTCTTATTAAAATACTACATTAGGAATACATATACATACTTTAAATAAGGAAGGATTATCGACGAATGTTCTTTTACCTGTATGCACTTACGGAAAATAATGATCCCAATACCAAACAATTAAATTAAAATTAGTATTTCGATATTTCATATAAAATGTTTCATAATCATAAACGTGGGATTTTCTTAAAAAAACTGAAGGTATCTAAAAATAATAATTCTTCATTGAAAAGTTCATCAATCTTGGAGCCTGGCAACATTGTTATACTTTTTATTTAGCGATTTTAAAATATTTTAATTTGTTACGAATAATTTTATCTAAATGTATGATGGTTTTAATGCGTTCAATAGTTTGTTTAAGCCAGTATTTTTACCTTTTTAAAACTTGTTTTTCTTATTGAAAAACTACAATGAATACCGAGATAGTACTTCGACAATATCGGTATTGCAATTCCTAGCTAAAAACTATATGAATCTAAATTTTATTTATATTTAAATTGCAGTGGTTGCAGTATAGACTTACTTTGACATGCCTCTTTCCACATATATTCAAGTACTGTATTGATAAATTTTTTGTCAGCTAAAAACTTTAAATATTTCTAAAAAAATGAGTGCATCTAATATTAGATTTAAATAATGATAAATCTATTTGCAAATTTCACCAAATATGAAGATAAGTAAGCCAATCAATCTTTGCTAATAAATTTGGCAACAAAATTTTACAGCGAAAATAGGTAGTCTTGAATTTTCAGTTTTCAACATCACCGAAGCAAAATATCGGTAAACTCAATTCTTTTTACCACAAATCTGAGTAAATGACACTTTATTTCGAAGCAAGATTATTATTTCAAAAGCGAAACTATTGTTACTTAGTATAAGCATAAAGAAACGAGAAATTTTGTAAGTTTATAGAAATAAAGTTTTTAGAATACAGCATCCGTCATCAGTATTTTTTACTTGTTTATATATTGCAATGTCACGCAAATTTTGTTGAACACTTCTCGTTTTCAGATTTTTTCCCCGGACTATTTTTTTCAATCGTTTTTACACGCCTCACGTAATTTGTATACAAAAAAAAACATGCAACATGCCGATCAGTACTTTCAGACACTTTCTGATCTCCATTTATTTATTATGTTATAGTTACGCATTCACAAAAATAAATATTAAAAAGTATTCCAAATATCACTTTCTTTTCTTATCAATGCTACCTGCTATCTATTAGTACATGATAAAATATTGCTTTACGTAAAGAAAATGATTTTAAATATTGGTTCAATATTTTATATTACAATACAACTTGTAACAACCTGCTACTAACTGTCAATCAGCTTCAGGATGTAGGTTTCACGAAGAATAATTTCCTACCTCATAAAAATATCTACATCTATTATTGCATATACAACCATACATTAAATTTTATAAGCCATTACTTTTATGTCCCGTTTATGTCAACGTCAATTGATTTGTGAGTTGAATAAAATAATAAAGTTGGCGAATCAAATTATAGCTTGACCAAAAGCTTAATGGACGTCAACGACCTTTAATGATAAAAAAAATACAAAATTTCATAAAAAAATAAATATTATGTATGCTGCTACTGGTACTGTTTCCTGACATTCCAACCACAGAATGGCCATGTCCAGATCGCTTACATCCGTTTTTCATATCCCGTCTGAGATTCATAGAAGTAATATATTATGCTTTAATTGTTTTTATAATCATTATAGCTTGTATAACTTATAAAGATGGTTTTTAAATTTTCAATTTAATATAGTATTATGATGATTTACAATAAAAGGCTTTATCATTACAAATCATTAGTTATTTAATTAAGTATAACTTTGAAATGATTTATTATATCAATCTCATCTAAGTGAACAAATCAAGGTTAGTATATCTACTTTGGAAAGGAAAAAGGACGTAACCCACAGCTTATTTTCAATTATCACAATGTATGCAACTTGATACACGTTCTATCAAAAGGATGTTAACTACAAATTCTGAATAAGTATATTAAATTAGTTTTTAAGTTTAAGAATATAAGGGCCTGTGAAAATTGCAATCATGAAAAAAGACTTTTTTTTTGAAAAATGAATTAAATCAATATTAGATAAAGTCAATTAAAAACAAGATTATCAGTCTTCGTGCACGTAAAGGTTGTGTATATTTCATGATTTATCTTTGGCCAAAAATTTAACATTACTATCAATCCTACTAAAAAAACAGCAATTCATATAAGATTTCTAAAATATGATACTACAATTTATTTTTTTAATTCACATAACATTTATCCATTGTTATGATTATCATAGTCTTTTGTAATTACTATTTAACTAAACAGTTCACTTTTTAACCATTTTTGCGGAAAAATTATAATGCAAAAAGCAATAAAATTATTTTATATATTAACGATTACGTTTGGAAAAATGTTACTTTATAAATATAAAAAAATGGCTTAACCAATGTGGGTTTACTGATAATCAGTAGTGAAAGTAAGAATTGCGTTACAGTTTTGCTTAAATTAAGTTAGATTTAAAGATATTAGATGTATGACAAAGAGTATGTATGACAAGACGTTGAAATTTTTAGGTTATGTGAATTTTTTACTTACATACTTTAACCATAACATCTACCATTGATCCATGTGGTATATTAGGAAAAAAATAGTTGGATGCATTATAATATTTTACATGTCGTAAACTAAAGTATCATCAAAAGTAAAGTCATAAAAATATGTAATCCACCAAAACATTAAGCTTAAGACGTCATTGTACTTAAAATTTCAATTTTACTATTTGACTCACTTTACCTCTCGACGACTCGTATGAAGTTAAGTTCTAACGTGTTACATATATATTATGAGCAGGCAACTGTTTTAAAAATTTTGTCGGAAATAAAGTAATTGATTTTATCTTCCTCAACTCATGACACGGTAGAGAAAAGTTGTGAAATAAAAATAATAAATTTCACCTGGATTTGTTGTGCAATATTAACTGAAAAAATTTCCATGTAAGGATTTTTGTTTATTAGATAGTAATTATAATCGTATTAAAAAACACACTACTAGGTTTATAAAAAAAATTATAAAAAATTATTCTATTTATTCACGTAGGTAATTTTAATAAAGTTGCAAATAAAACTCAAAATAAAAAACAATATTAGAATATAAGTACAAATAAGCAACACAGCTCTCAATAAATTTTCATTAGTGACATGCAATGCTATTCAAAACCTTTGCAGCATGAACTGACCATTACAAGAAACTATTTCTTCGCCAGTATAAATTTGAGTGTACTTTCATCGTGATATCAAGCCTTAAGCGATCATGTATTACGAGAGCTTAAATCTGTGGCATAATAATATGACTTGTTTTTTTTTTGTACGTCTGGTGCACTAAATATTAACAGTAAAGAATTCTTGCGTTTTGGCTTATATTGTAATTCTTGTACTGAGGAAAAAAAATCAGTGAAAGTTTATAGATTGTTATGACCAGCTGCGTGAAGCATATTTAATGTTAAATTTAGCCTCAATGATCAGAAATAAACTCGTTATCATTTCAATATCAATATCAGAAAGTAAGTTGGAAACATACATATGTTTAAACGTCTATTGAACAAACGATTTGACTTTAAATCTTGCTCATTAATTTATAATGTACTTTCAAAAATTGATGCTAAAATCGAAAAGGGTTTCTTGTTATACCACGTAATCTTTTTTATTCTGAATAATGTTTTTTTTTCAAGTTTTCATCGTTTGAGTAGCTTATTGATTCTGTGGCTTTAGGTTAAAAGTTTTTTTGTTATGTGTTATATTTAGTTAAAAAGGGTATATTAAAATCGTTATCGTGGATAAAATCTTCGCTACGTGTGAGAAAAAGTGCTAACTACGTCAAAAACCACAACACATGTTATAGTGGGTGAAAAAATAACCTTATGTTCAAATCATGATGATAAATTTAAAGTAAAATTACTTAATTATACTTCAAGAGCTTTGTTATCAAAAAAATGTACGTTGGATAACTTACAAAATAGTTACACTTTTGTAAATTAGAGGAATACAGCAGAAGAAAACCATAAATAGTTTAGTTTGAAAGGTGTAATATTTTTCCAACGCTGATCTCTCGTTTTCATTATATACACTACAACTACAGATTTATTGTTATTACCGAAACATTCAACATAATTGATATGCCTAACTATCAATCTAGAAACTGTTACGCATCTCTTTGAATCGCTTCTACAGAAAAAATATATTTTGCTTTATGGCCGTTGCCTTTGACAATGTGGTGATTCGAAATTCTTTGGGTTGTTTTTCTTCAGTGGTTTCTTCTAGAACTTTCTATACTAACAACAAAAGGATTAGGGTTTCATGTTTTTTCTAAATAGCTCAGCAAAATTAACAAATAACATATCCAGTGTCACACAAACCACGCGAATACTCTTCTACTTATTATCTTGAGGACTTTTCAGTATATAGTTATTTAATGCAATTGTGATAGGAAAATTCCCTTTAGAATTGAAGACTTTATTATTGCATATGACTATTTTACACAAATCAATTGATCAATAAACATAAATTGGTAGAAAAAATCTATGTTACAGTCGGTTTCTATGTTTAATACTTTCATTTTTAGCATATCGATATTATCTTAAGTTATTTTATCATAAGACGAACGTGTGTAAGGAATTTCGAATTATCAATACAAAACATAAACTGTAGCGTAAATAGCAATATTGCTCGACACGAATCAAATGATCTTAGTTCACTGTTTTTACGAGTTTACGTCAAACGGAATGCCTGCGAATGTAATCAACATCAATTTCAATGCAGCGAGCATACTGAAAACACACTAGAGGGGCATGTGATGCAATTCGAAATCAGGTTATGCAGATGATGCCACCCGTGTGAGGAGGTTTTCTTCACATGAATCAGCCTCCAGTCATTTGACAGTTATCTCTAAGTCCCATTCCAAAGGCGTTGATAAATAGTTCGACGGTGAATACAAATAAAAGTTAAAAAGCAACAAAGGCAATGTTATGTGGCGATAAAAATGTAAGCTCAGATGTGTAGATTTCTCTTGATCCTGTATGAAATGGTTCTGGTCACATTACATTAATTAATATTCAAGGTTACCATTTAATGACAAACATGAATATAATCAGAATAAAATGATTTATTTTTTGGATAAAGGAGTAATTTTTATTTGTCATTGACATTTTTGAAATTTAATTCAATACGGACTATTTAGGGCACACAAATTTACACGACTAAAACCATATGCCATTTGTTAAGCGCTTGCATTTTACTATTGCCGCTTTACGGTAGCGAGTCATGGCATCTGATGAAGATGCAGAAAACCCGTATACTGAGTTTTGAGAATAGGTGGTTTGATTTTGCGAAGAACTTGGAAATAAGAGAATGTACAAGACATCAGTGGTCATAAAGAGACGAAGAGTCTCGTGCTGCGGATGCCGTTGAACAGCCGTAGTCCTGCCTGCCTCTTCTTCCAAACGGTGGGATTCCGGTGTCCTGGACCACCGTCTGGTTCTATCCATGGGATGTATTCGACGGAATTGAAGGATAGTAGCATGTAACGAGAGGAAATAAAACAAATATCGGGATACAGGAAAAATGAACTCCTCCACGTTAGGGGCGAATATGATTTAAGTAGATGAATAAAATAATTTTTATTGTCAAATATTTATGAAAGAGTAAAATAACTTTTATGTTTATTTTTTAGTTTATTTACACGGTTATGCCGTCAGGAGTACAATTTTTTGATTGATATGTCAACACGTTAATTTATCCAATTAATCTAGGAGGTTTTGAAATAGACATTATAAGTGAGAGCCTAGTCATTTCTTTCACTCATCTCAAAAGAGATTGAATGACTGACTTACAAACAATTATCTTAAAATTTTCACTTAAGTACTAAAGTAATTTTCTACTAAATACTATATATACACCTGTGTGGTCAAGTGGTCAACGTTGTTGGCTTCGGTTACGGAGGGCCCGGGTTCAAATCTCGGTACGGACAGTTTTATAAATTGATTTTTCAATCGATTTATGAATTTCTGTTCAAAGGCATGGATGTATGTGATGTCTTGAATTCCCCCCTCTCATCCATCTTATCCTATAAACGGGGCGTATCGAGAGCGATTAGCTTACCACTAATCCTGTCCTAGCTCTATCCTTCTATCCTTACTCTCTTTGCAAAAAAGAGGGGTTGAGCAACTGAGTAACAAGCAGTTCTCGTAGAAACACTTCTGTTGAGATAAACTCCATTATGAGTTCATATGCTCCACATTGGGAGCGGACATGGTTTAAAAAAAAATACCTTTCAAATTTAATGATCAAAATTTATTTTGCAATCGTTTCAGATATTACAAAAATGCACCGTTTATTATTTGGGCAATTGAATATATTTATGGAAAATAAGTAAATGTGCAGTGTAATATTGAGTAACTAATAATATAACATAAAAACCAACAATAAGCTATTGTTTAATCGATTTGCATTACTAATAAGCAATAATCAGTACCGACCGGAAAATTCTCAGCATTAAATCAGTGACGAATTATCCAGTACAATACTTAAATGATTAGTATATTTGATATGGCATGATTAGGTCAGGTTGAAAGTTTTTCTTGTCGGTTGCTAATACCTAAAACAAATTTTGGCGCATTAACATTGGTACACATTGTAATCGAACATTTACAGAAGTGTTTTCTGATATTTATTTTGAATACTGAACTGTTTAAGCACATTTTTAATCGAAATGAATGTGAAATTTTTACACAGTGGAACCTCCTTATCCGTGGTTAATCATTTGCAACACAAATGTGAAATCTGACGAATATAGAAAATGTTTAAAAAAAAACTTGAATTCAATTAATCAATTAAATAAACGTAAGCTTCAAAAAATGATACTTTAAAACTTTATTTGTATTGCATTATGTATGACATTAAGGCATCCAATCCCAGGATCCCGCACAATTGTTTGATGGCAAAATCCCTGAATTTCGGGATTGAGAAAAAATCAGAAAGTTGCGCGACGGCTAAAAAAAGGTTCCAATTTTTTTTTAAATTTTCGCAAATTCCTAGGTTTTCGAAAATGGAAATCTGAGAAGAGCTTAAAAAAGGTCTCGCGTCTTTTCATTTTGGAATTCCGCAAATTCCTGGTTTTTCTAAAAAGTTAAAAAAAATATTTAAATCGAATATTTTTTTTTGAAAAATCCAAATCTCGAATTTATAAACTATTTTAAAGTGAATGTTTAATCCTGGGATTCCGAAATCACGTGATCACAAAAAGAGTCCGAGGCTGGATGCCCCAGTTCTAGTAGGCGGTAGAAGTAGAAGCGGAAGGTAAGAAATTTTATGACATCTTAGACGTAAACTCTACATCACCAAAGCATCATTCTGTAGATAGCATTCATTTGTCCGATGATTCCGAGTACCTAAATATACTTCACGTGTTTGCTAGCTGATTAGCAAACGATTTCCCGCGCCGGTCCCAGGCGTTGAGAGTGACGAATATGTAGAAATTAATTATTTGTATCATTTGTTCGTAAATTTGAAAGGAAAATGTAATTTTATACATCGATTTATTTGTATGTATTCGGTCTTAATGCAGAAAAAGTGTATGAATAGTATTTTGAGTATCAGGAGCAAATATCATGGGTAATATCTACCACCTCGTAACTCAAAAATTACAAATTTTCAGAAGACATATAAATTTACTTTATTCTACTACGATCGCTATCGCTTTCCATCGCTCTTAAGCACCACTAGAATGGGTTTTTCCTCAATCTCTTAAGAAAGTTAATAAGGAAGGAAGCAAAGTTGTTTCCATCCATGCCAGCCTCCCCTTCAAAAAAATATACTAGTTATATATGAATATGTGTGTAATGAAATTCTGACTTCAAAAAATTCCAAACTGATAAAAGTTGAGATACGTGCTAGTAGAAAATTAACTACGATATAGAATGCCGAGTAAAATAAAAATCAGAATAATTGAGCGAAGTTTATTTCTTTACTTTAATAAAACATCAAGATTCCACAAAGACTTTTTTTTAAGACTAATTTTTAATTTTGAATATCTGTGAACGAATGTCTTAAATCATATTTTCAATTACACGAATGGAATTACTTTTATTCGAGTCACTTTTCGTTTTGAAAGTTTACCAATCCTGTTTATTTTTAACCATGAAATTCCACGCCTACACGTGTATTTGTTAACCATCTTTTCGCCTTTAAGCTATTAACCAGTCATTAATCTTCTACCGTTATTTCATATTCCAATCATCTATATCGTATTTCGGAAACCGTATCATAAATTGAAAATAACCCGCGAGGCTCTAACATAAGATTATCGAACAATAAACACATTCTTTTCCAATTCAGTTACAAAGAAGGCAGTGCGTCTTAAATTGTTTCCACGTCGTTTAATCTCAATTCATATTACTTTCGTGAAGAAATAATTATGTCAAATCGTGGCACGAGCTTTTATAACATTCATTTATTGCCGTTTCTTCAATCTTTTCAGAAATTTGCAGCATTTAGTCTTGGGTGGTCGTGAATTAAATTGAATGCATACTAATTCTGTACTAGTAAAAAGCCGTTTCATAACATGTAGTCAGAATGGTATTTATTGAAACACTACTTTGTAAAATGTAATATGTGCTTTTACATCTACTATCTATTGTGTTATAAGTTCTATAAATTGTATTATTTTTGCATATTGATAAACTTTACACAAGATTAATTAATTATATAACTATTTTTTTTTAAATGTTTATATGTTGATAAATTTATTAAATATAATATTGAATACTGAATTCTATGTCATACTTGACACGAATTTTAAGTACATTGTGACCATTTTGAACATAAATCATACCACAATTTAGTCAGCATAAATATCGTTTAACATAATATTAAAAACTCAGCAAAGTAATGACAAGCTTAAGCAATTTAGCAGCTCGTGTTCTGACAATGTCAATACCAAAATTGAGCCTAAGGACACGGGTGTTCGTATTGAAATTTGTACTAGAGTTTGTTTTGAATGACTTAACTGAATTAACACCGAGAGGACATCAACGAAAGAAAGAAATGTATTTTACGTTGGAAATTCTCCATTATGCTATACATTTAATTCAATGATACGTTAAAATATAGTATACATAAGTATAAATCTTAAGTCATTGTTAACTATTCCTTTTGTACAAACTAATAAAAAAATGAAATGGACCAATACTTAAAATATGAGAATATTAAAAATAAATACTATCTTCTACATTGGAAGTTTTCCAGTGAGTGAATCCTCATCAAAAGGAAAAAGTCATGAACAAAGTATCTATTTCAAGCAACATCGGATAAAGAAACGATTTTCGGCATCATCGCTGACGACTGGTAGTGAATTTTCTCTAAATGAAATATCAATATAGGTTAAACATTTAAAAAAAAAATACCAATTAAAATCATAAATATTCTCATGAATATAAGTTTTCATGTCCTGGTAAATACCAGTGATGGCTTGGGACAAGGCGATTGTGTTCATTATCCTGAAATTCCGGAAAATCAATAAAAACATTTTTTTTCTTTTATATTTAGTTAAAAAGTCTGAAAATGTATGTTGTTTTAATAAAATTTACATTGTTTTGTAAAATCCCGTTTAATAACTGTCGTGTTTGCTTTACAGGGTTATCTTAATTACCACTTTTGTTATAAATTAGATTTTAATTCTTCATGAATTTTAGCTCTATACGATGGTATATTACTGAAAAAAAAACATAAAGACTGCCTTCTTTGGTTCCAGTGTTCACGTATACTCAACAGTACACTATAATGATTTAGTTTAAAAGTAATATTATCTTTTAAAGTTTTCGCTGTAAATTCAAAGATATGAATATATTATATTATAAAGTTGCCTTTTTTTATTGACGATATTTTTTATTTCACTTTAAGGCTACTTGGTCAAAAAAATCTGAAATTGACATCGTTAGCCAATTTAAGAATATAATATTTGTAAAACAATATATATTTAAATGTGTAAATTAATCATTGTAGCCACCATAAAAACGCTTTAAAGAAAATGACTTTCAAATTTATTGTTTTCAGACACTAGTTAATACCTTACGTTACGTTCATTTGGATATAATAAAAATATATTTATTACCTATATTGTTTTAAATTATGGTTTATAATAAACGCGGAAGTGAGGCGAAAGCGTTGCACAATCTGCGTGAAATAAACAATACAGAGGCATTTTTTTTAACATGAATAATTAGTATTATAGTTAAAATGTTATATATCAATTCTCGTGAACAATCGATTTATATTTTTTATATAAGGTAGCTTAGGCGTATTTTCCATGAACAACACTTACTTCCGTCTACTTTTGTGTTTGTTTTGTGTGACGACAAATCAAAAATTAGGATTCAGATAAAAATCTATGTTATTTATTATTTCTTTTTATGATTAAATCGAAAGCCGATTCAATCAATGTCTTGTTGGTTGAAATAACAGTTTGTGTTTCAATTACTCACAATAACTGCTTTAATTGTTACCTGTTTATTTCCTTATTAGCGTAGATTAAAACATCCTTAATCAATTATTGTCACTGTCAAAGGTTAAAATTATTTTCTCATATAAAGAGTCATGGCATAGTAATGGCTTGTTTGGAAAAGATTTCGTACCTAGGCATGTGAAAAATTGGCGAAAAAATATTAGACGCACGCCTGGAGTATTTTATTTATATGTTTTACATATCGACGGTGGAAAGGAAAAAGGACGTTACCAACATTTTTTTTCGATAATCACAATGTATCAAACTTGATACACGTTCTATCAAAGGTATTTAAGCTGCAAATGCCGAATTAGTATCTAAATTTAGCTTTTTTTTTTTAAAAAAAGATTGGCTTGTAAAAATTTAAACCAAGAAAAAAGACTAAAAAAAAGGTTTTTGCTAGACAATTTATCTTATAAATATTAGATTATGTCAATTAAACACCAACTTAGAAGCTTACGTCCACTTCCAGGTTGTGTATATTTCATAATTTGCATTTGGCGCAAAATCATCAAAACACGATTTTTGTGCCTCCTGTAAAATTTGCCATGTGTGGGTTACGTTCTTTTTCCTTTCCACAGTCGACATGGTTAGCCGATATTACTTGCTTCCGGTTACGTGAAAAACATTCAAATTCATCACTTAAATGTAAACCATTTCCTGATCCGTTATTGATAACCTGCAGATTAAAAACTCATTTTATAGATTTAAAAAATCCAGGTCGGTAACCGATTGGACTACATCATTGTATTCAGTTGCGTTATTCACGAGATCGAATACCTCTATGGAGTGTTTCATTATTTTTTCTTTAAATTTATTTATATACTATGCCTACAATTTCTAGATTTAATTTCATTCGTCCGATCCTTAAAACAGAGCGTAACGAAGACCCATTAACTAAACCATAATTCTGTTTCGGTTATATCTTTTTATTGTTACTCTTTACTCTTTCGGCAAACGATATGTTATTGCAAACATACAGTTCTTATAAAATCGATCAGGTGAAATTCTACGTTGAAAGCTAATAAGACATAACATTTTTTAATATATTCAATATTAAGATCATTGCTGCATTCAATTTAACTCACCAACTGAAAATCAGACATAATATCATCAACGTACTGACTAGTCCTAAATAAACAGCATATGATAAACTTGGACTTTTAGAATAAAGAATCTAGCATCAGTGTTTTATATTACACAGACAATTATTAAAATGTTAAATTAAACATAGATTAATGTCAATCTAACACAAAAACGTAATTGATTAATCGGCAGGAACAATGATTCCTACCTTTAAATCTGCATTTATAATAATAAGAGATGATAAAATTGATGTTTTGACTAAACTTGTACAATAAATGCACCAACTGAGTTGTTCAAGAGAAAGCCCTAACTGCCAAGAATCTCATTGTGTAAACTATTTTTGTTATGAATTTTGATCAAAACTAACTCCTGCAACGACGATGATGTTATATTTCCTAAAAAGTTGTTTATTTTTTACAGAAAATTACAGTCGGAAGTAGAAAACTTTCATATTGGAGACTATTGATCACTTATTCAATTATTCATTTATTAATCCAACAATAATTTATAAACTGCTTAGTCTAGCTTCAAATGGGCGATTCTGGGCAGTAAGATTACTTATTAATTTAATATTTTTTTATTTGGAAGTGTTTTTTGCGCAGCCAAAATGTTCAAGCTCAAAATGTATTGATATTACAAATAAACTAACAGAAATACATAAAACGTTTTATTCTTTACCGATTTTTAGATAATTCATTTGACTAATTTTGACATCAATTGAAGAAAATACAACGTTAATTCTTACTTAATTCATCAAATCAGAATTATATTAAAGTGGTATAATGTAAGACATAACCCACAATTGTATGTATTAATCCATGTATTAAATGTGATAATAATAGTTCAAAACTGCATAACAGTACTTAATATAAAATAATATATAGTTAAATAAATAATTAGACAGCCGTCTAATGCCTTAGGGTTGCGTGAGGAAAATTGTATTCTAAGAACACGGAAGCCCTCTTATCATTTAAATAATATAAATCAAATTAATTTTGTGATTGCTCAATAATATAGACTAGATCAAATTGTTATCCGCAATTGACTTGCTAGAAAACAAATTAACTCAACCATAAAAAAAGTGTGTTGCATACCTGCAACAGGCTGAAAAAAAAGTATCTACAGAAAAAAACATGGTATCATTTAAACGTTTTAATTCGTGTATTTGATATGATCAGATAATATAATCGACTTTTTACTCAAGTTGATACATAATATGAGATGCTTGAAAAAAATTCTATATATCTTTTAATTTCTAACTAATCAATGTATAACAAACTTGAACAACACAAAATGCTTGTGTTGAACGAAACAGGTTTTATTTTAATAAAAAAACCTGGGATTAGTACAAAAAGGTGCATTTTTAATGATGCTTTTCCACCCAATAACAGTTGCAGTAAATTAAATCATAGAATTTTATTAAAAAAATACACAAATGACATTAAATTTTAATCTTAAAACAGTATCATATCGAATTTTGTACATTTTTTGTGTAGTTTTAAAATAATACGGTCTTATAACAATGTTTTTTTTACGTTCAAATTTTAGTGCTTTACTCCATGAATATTACAATAATAATAAACATTACGATGGGTAAATGCAAATATTTTTTATGTCCAACTGACATATTTTGAGAACATAATTTCAAATACCTTTCCAAACATACAATAAAGGTATAATAAAGACGAACATTACGTTGCGACAAAACTTGACATAAATATCTTTGCAATAAGACATCGTTTTGTTGTTATTGTGATAAAAGCGAACACTAAATTAATCTACTCTTTAAGATTAGTTTTATTGAAATTAAAAAGCATATGAGTGTATTATTTTATTGACACGCTACTCATCAAAAGGTTATTAACCGTACATACATAGAAGCGGGTGTAATATAAAATAAGTTATAATGAGGAAATAGTCAACATTTTTTCCCTTACTCAGATCATTCCATCTTCAAAAAATACTCACTTAGTATTAAAGATTGTTATGAATAAATTATCTTTTTTTTCAATTATTTCAATCCATGTTCTTTTTTCAAAATTCGTTTCGTCAAAGACAGCAAACATTCATTCAACTGTTTTATGAATTGTACAACATTGCTTGTTCTTTTTTTTTCCTTGCATGGAAAACAAATTGAGAGGTAAAAGGTCAGTGATAATATGCTTTTTTAGCACAGTAATGTTTCTATTCAGCATGTTTCGTATGGTAAGTATAATTTTAAAAAATATTCATCCTATTTGATAACAAGAAAGGCCCCATTATTTTTTAAATTACTAGGTGGTATTGCTACCTGTCAAAAATCGTTCAAACAGTGCTTATGTGTTGTGATGTGCATACTTTTGGTGATACAGACAGATATCTTTTAATGTATCGTTACCATACTATACTTGTCTAGTCAGAGAACAGCGCACACTGTTTCTGTTTGTTATTAAAATAATTATAATATTTAAGCCATGAATAATTATTATTTAATGCAAATTTTTAGTGTTACATTGTACCTATTCGAAATTGAACACCTGAACTTTATGACATTGGACAGTGACCCGAATACTGAAATATTATTTATGAATGGTTAATGCAGCCATTCAGGAATATTTTCTGCATTATTTTAAATTGTAATTATTAGTCTCATTAAGATTTTTAATTGACTACTGTATTTTTTTTTTATTTTGAAAATATCTGGCAGCTAAATGATTTCACAGCGTGACGTCAAGACCTTTTTAATACTATGGCCGCAATTCAGACATCATACAAAATTGTAGCATTAAACCAAATATGGAATTTGAAAGATTGCAGTTGATACGTTCGTTAAAAAATATATGACGTAATTATTTTCTCGTTAGCATCTAAGTCACATTAATGTCTTGCCGTAAGAAATAATCGCCGCTGTCCTTCACGTTAATGTTAAGTACGATATTTGTATCACTTTAATATGTCTAATATGTACTTAAAATTTTCCATATTAGATCTACATTGACTGTGTTTAATAAATGCTTTACAAATATGTATCAACCTAGATATATATCACCTTGTATGCCAGTGCTCAACATTGTTAGCTTTGGTTGTGTTATACGGGTTCGTATCCCATTTAAAACCGTTTCATAAATAGATTTCTCAATGGATTTATGAATTCGTGTTTGATTGCATGGATATCTGTCGAATTCTTTACACCCATACAATTCTTAACATGAATAGCATTTAGAAAACTTCTCGTCCTGCCATAAGTAGGGCATCCAATCTCAGACCCTTTTTGTGATCCCGGGATTGATCATTTACTGTAATTTCATATTTTCATTTTTTTATATATCCTTTATTTGAATACAAAAATATCTGACATTACAGCTAATGGCCAAGGGGACTGTTTTTTTTATAATTTTAAGCCACACCTGTTTAAGATCATTCAAGAAAAAGATAAATCACAAATACACATGTCCATGATCCCAAATCTTTTTTTTATTTGATGTTGAGCTTACCGGGGCTTGAACTCAACCCTACATGATTCCTGGATAAAGCTTTTTTCATTAGACGCATAGGCTGACATTATTTTTTTTTTAATTTCAATTTGCTACATTTTGATGTGTTATATAATTCGTAGGTAATGTTTTTTCTTTGCTTTAATTTACCAAGAATCAAACAATTATTTACGTAAAATACAAAAGAACTAGAAACGCTTATTTTATATAAAGATGTTTTTTATTGTAAAATTTAATTATTTATCTTTAAAACCAATCGTCAATTGAATGAAAAAAGCTTCACTGGCGGTATAACACTTATCCAGTCCTAAAAATAATCGTTTGCAACTGAATTTAGTTTCAAATTATTGAATAATATTGTCTGCTTCTGTCAATGACCGTTTCAAAATATGAAAGATAGTAAGACCATTACATAATTTAGGTATTATTACACAATAATATGTACATAAATAAGTTTAAAGTCCCGGGATTATATGATCACTAAATTGATCAAGATTCCAGATTTTTTTAAAAATATTTTGCATGAACATTGCAAAAGATTGAGAAATTAAGATTAAGAAAAATAGAATTAAATTAAATTTTAAAAACTAGTATTTTTTATTTTAATTTGGCAAGTAAGTCAACTGTGTAAACTCCGACAAACTACTTTACTACATAAAAAATAGCGTACGTCGGAACTCACCCACGTCCTTGTGGGATATGTCGACATCTGAAGCAATATTGTTATGAACTGTTAAAGCCAGAGGTGGGCTGGAAGGGGCTCGGAGGGGTTTGCGCGAGCCCCTTGTTAATTTAAGAGAAAAAATATTCTGAGATCAAATTAGTATATAACTGTAATTTCTGACTTATATATTATCTACGGCGGCTTCAGTATACACAATAGTAATTTTTTAGCCATTTAGATTGATAAGTTTACGGTAAATTGCAAATTGCTACGTATTATAAGTGTTTTAAGTAAAAATTGATTGCTTGTTGAATATTAGTATTGAATATTAGCATAGGACTGATAAAAAATTCACCCCTTCTCCAAAATATCGAGAATTGCTTTAAGATTAAGCGAGCCCCTTGTTAACGTATTGGTATCCCATCGCTGGTTAAAGCCCAACCCTTGACCTACCCTTATATTTTAAATATCTTTTAAGAATTAATGTTGAGCGGCTGTGTAACACACAATTCTCATTGTACAACTAATGTTGAGATAATATCAACTGTGAGTTCATAATGCAAGGAGCGAACATGGTTTCATTACAAAATTCTACTAAAATGATAGTATGGGTTTTTAAATATAATATTATAAATACATACATATGTGTTGATTTATAAATTGTATATATTTATTATTGCATGTTGTATCCGCTGCTACAGCTTAATTATGATAACCTGATTCAAAACAAAAAGTTGCAAGTTCAACTCCTGACACAGGAAATATTAAAAACGTTAATTTTTTAATTACAAGCCTTCATTTTTAGAGTTGCTTAGAGTGAATTAATCTTATTGCTTAATTTATCATACGATATTATAAAACTTATGCATATTACATATCTAATGCATTGGTAGTACACCAAAAAGTTGGTTTCATTTTGGTGAAGTACTAAAATATTACATTAATTATTACAGTGGGCTGCACTCGTCAAATTATTATGACCATGAACAAATTCCTTGGCAATACCAAAAAGACTACTGGAAAACTGCATCATTTGGAGTAATAATGAAATAAGATTGAAAAAAAATGAACACTTTTATTTATGAGGCTTGGTCATCTACATATGTGTACTTAAAATAGACGTCCAGGAAATCAGGTACTTCGTCAATATAATCCGTAGGCAAGTTCGTTACGTTCTACTCTACATTTATAACTTAAGGGTTTAAATAGAAAGGTCTGAAACTAGAGATTTCAATACTATTATTACCAGAATTGGAATCTTGGTATTCAGAAGATTTTTTAACAACGAAATCCCGAATTTGAAAATGCAAAAATATTAATATTTCAGTATTGAAAATTAGCCAAAACAAATATTTAATTTATAGCAACAATCACGTATCGAAAATAAAACTGTTCACTATGAATTTAAAATATGTCAAATCTGCTAAGAGTTGTATCCAATATTGGCAGGTTTTCATAATTGATGAGCCTTTCTATGATGTAGTAATATTTGATTAAGCCGTAAGTTATTTATAAAAGTGTTTATGATAGTGAAATTTTTCATGGCGGTATTTTATAACAATAAAATATTTAAATTTCGATTTTGGTTTTTGGTTTACTCATCCGGTATTGTGATCCCGATTGGCTGTATTTTTCGTTGATATATTTAAACTTTGCTTTTTTTACAGGTATTGATATTTGTAATACCAGTATTAAATATGAAATACCGCTATTGCAATTGCCAGCTGAAACTAGCACTACGGGCAGTCAAACTTTAGGACGCATAATAGTTAATTGATTAAAGAAATAAATATTGAGTTTTTCCTAATCAAGCATTTTAACGTAAAATCGAGATATGTTAAGGATTGACATATTTATACAGACCTAACGATAAAAACTTCGTGAAAATTGTGATAATTCTTTGTAAATAAATATATATTTTACTTTTTGATTGGTGTTGGTACTTTTGTAAAAATTATACCCGTTTACATAATTAAAGTAGCTCGAAATTAATACTAGCTTCTTTATTCATCGTTTTCAAAATCGAATAGTGTAGAGAGAAACATTAAATTAGAATCACAGACGTGTATGACTTTAGATTCAATTCTGCTTAGTACAGTTTATAAAAATGCACATGTTTTTACCTTAATGTGTTAATATAACTTAGAATCAGTCTTGGCTGTTCTGGATATCTGGTAATTTGTAATGAAATTAACTTTTAAAAAGTAAAATTTCTTCATCGCACGATTTACCCACATATCAAGTTCATTTGATAAAAGCACATTGTCGAAAACGGAGCGTGTTAATTAGAAACTCATATACGCGGGAAGGTGTCATAATTATTTTGAATATTCAATTTGATCGGTGTTGCCACATAGCGTAGTCTACTTTTTAACCGCCTAACCTTCGTTTAAAATTCTTTAACGGATTACGGTTTCATGTTGGTTTAATGTCGAAATGTGGCTTACAGATTTTGTTTTTTATACTTTTGCAAGTGCCAAAGCCATAAAAAATATTTTTTTTCCAATCGTGTTTTTAAATAAATAACTCAATTGGAAATCTTACATAGTAATTGACTACTGGCAATTCGATTTTATAAATAAATATCATATTCCTTTTCAGCAAATTGTATAAACTACTCTTGTAAAAAAATGAAACCAGAATGTATTTTTTTTAATACATATTATAATATATTCAAATCAATGACAAAACTCTTTAATTACTTCTCATTGATTTGTCTTTTTAAAAACTTTGCGTATAGATAATAATCACACACACAATTATTGATGACTTGTTGGTTATTAGTGCTCTGTGTATTATTAACAATATGTTAATACTATTAAAACCTTAGCTTAATAAAAACCACAATCCACATATTCCACATATCATTACATCATAATTTAAAGTGCTTAAAATACAATTTATTTTAAAAAATTACGGTATGATAAGTGTTATTAGGGCTAAATATTGCTGTATTTCACTTCCACAAAAATATTAAAATCTTTAGAATATTTATTGCTTTACAATACATGTGACTTGTGTTGTTATTATTTTTTCGTATTTGCATCCAAGTGAATCATATAGATTCCTTTCAACGACAAAAATTGTTTGTTAATTGATTTTTATAATAGTTATTTAAATTTCCCAATCTTATTTGTTCTAATGATAACAAGAAATAGAGAAAATTAATTTACCAAGCACTTGTGTATTTCTTTAGAGATAAAAGTAAAAACCAAAACATAACATACCTTCCGCATGCCTATGTATATCGACTGTGGAAAGGAAAAGGGACGTAACCTACAGTTTTTTCAAAACAGCTTTTTTCGATAATCACAATGTATTAAACTTAATACACGTTCTATCAAAAAGATGCAAGCTACAAATTCCGAATTAGTATCTAAATTTAGCTTTTATGTTTGAAAAAAATGACCTTTTAAAAATTAAAACCAAGAAAAAAGACTGAAATAAAGGTTTTTTCTTGACAATTTCTTTAATAAATATTAGATTATGTCAATTAAACACCAGTTTAGAAGTCTCTGTACACTTCAAGGCTGTGTATAATTCATAATTTACATATGGCCCAAAATCATCACAACACGTTTTTTTCGCCTCCTGTAAAATTCGATATGTGTGGGTTACGTCTTTTTTCCTTTCCACAGTCGATATTATTAAAATATATTTTTTTATCGGTTTCAGCATGAGATTCGGTCTTTATACCACTTGGCACATGAGAAGGAAAATTTATATAAACTGATTTTTAATACGGTTATTTTAATAAAAAAACATTATATTTATAAAATTAATATAATCATTTTCAAACGTTCTAATTATTTCATTACATGGTAAGTTTTCAGTATACAATATAAATAAATAAAATGTATTTCATAATATTATAGTAAAATAATTCACGCTTTCTTCAGACGAAATCATTCGACGGCACGCACATCCAGAATAAACTTAACCATTCTAACATTAAATAAACAAACTTGCAGCGCGGTATAATTAAAAAATACCTCCACATGTTACATACGGATTTAAAATTCAAAATTACATTACATCTAACCAATAAGGAAATTTTACTGAACCACATTTTATGTATTTAGGCCTACACGAATTAATGTCAAAATAACTAATTAACTGATTTGTTTATTTCAGCCATGAAAACTTTACAAAATTAATTAACGATAATATTGAAATAATTGTCTTTACTTTCAATGCGATACTGTAAGCAAACGTTAAAATTAAAATTACATTAAAACAGTTGCATTATTTAAAATATCATTTCTTAAACGGTGAATAAAAGTGCTGTAAATTTTTTCGTTGCGTAAATGCGAAGTGGATTTATGTTATTAAGTAAATGACGATAATTTTTTCTACATTTTTCGTAGTGGGATTACTTTGCTTAAATAAAATAAGTATGCAACGAAAAACTGACATTTTTTATGATTATTTTAAACGTGTGATTATTTATTATAGCGGGCGTGACTTTTACATATTACACTTTGAGCTAGCGTAACACAAAAAAACTATTTCCTGTAATATAATCACTAACTACTTTTGTTAAATTAATTACTGTTGTTTGTAATCATCATCAACAACTACTACAATTGACAAATATTCTCTATCTTTATTTACTATAGATACTTCCTTTTTGGAACTACAAGAAATTTTAAAACTGTCTTAATACATGTTATGATCTAAACGCTTTTTTTATACTAAAAGTGTACATATATTATGTTATATTTTTTATCATTCCCGCTTTCAATTTTTCATAGTTTCAACTCTAAGCAGTGTACCTCGATAGGATTTGTTTTAATGAAGAAAAAATGTTATTCAGTGGCTTAACATAGCCTGCCAGAATAGTCTTAAGTTTCATTTCAATGAAAAAAAATAATAATGACTATCGAACTAATGCAGGAAAACTTCATGTCTTAAAGCAAAGAATCAAATTGATATATTAAAAAAAACATTTAAAAAAACTTTTTAATTTTCGATATACAGCACACCCATTGTGATGACGGGATCCATTCAGTTGGTTAAATAGACAGATAGAATACAGACTCTCTTGAAACATCTCTAGCACAAGTCCAAGCCAGGATCAACGACATTTTTTAAAAAACATATATGTATGCTTACCGTTATATTTTGAACGCATAAAATTATATAATTTACAGATAGATACATATGATTTGTTTAAAACTGACTGAAAGTTTATCAGTAAGATTAAGATTGAAATAAATGTCGAGTAAGATTTAAATTAAATTTACTCAAAATGTGTGTATGCAAAATCAAACAATACATCGTTTTGATTTGTGTACACATATCTTGAGTATATATATAAATTAAAAAAAAAACATTGTGGTCTTTAAATATTGTATCGATAAACCAGTTTCGTGTGTATTTTTTTGGAAGCCAAATGCTGGCCACAACATTATTATATTATTATTATTTAAATTAAATAAATTATTAGCCAATTTCCACATTGGTTTCGCATATGCAAGTTTGTATGAGTGTAACGCTCATTGCACAGTTCTTATAATATAGTTCACTTTCGTTATTTGTCTGCAGTGCAGTCCATTTGTGTATATCAGTAAATTTTAAAAAATAAGACGACAATATTATTATATTAAAAGATACCCTTTATTCAATTATTAATATGAACATCTCACAAACTTTTTTTTTGATATAACATATCTTTTGTTTCAATTGAAAATGATTACATATGTATAAGGAAATCTGTTATGATACAATTCTTAGAAAAATATAGTCGATTCGTGGTGGAAAGGCATATTTAAATTTTTTTACAAAATTTTATCAAATGATCAGGAGCGGTTTTGATCTTCGCTGTCGCTTTCAACTGAAACAAAAAAATCATGCATTAAAATTTTACTGTTGTTATGCTTTTTAATAACAAGGAATACTTTCCAGAAGTTACAGTTCACATAATTTAACTGCTAATAAACAAGCATGTACGAATATTGCAGCCGACCATATAATCTACATTGGGGGCGGATATGGATAAAAAAAATACATAATGAGTTTTGCTCTGTTGATTGAAATTTGTATAATAAAAACTGACTTATACATACTTATACAATTAGTAAATGTTTAATGGAAATTCTTTTTTTGACCAATAAAAATAATAATTTGATTATGATCTGTTTCTTCGTTCTCAAAGAAATTTTATATATGATTTAAGGTGAAATGTTTTTATTGAAGTTATACTTCTTTAGGCGCGTTACGCAAAAATGATGAGAGTGAAATTTTAAGATGCGCGCCCATCACCGTCACACAAAATTCACCAGTTGGACAGTATTCGAGTATTCAGTAGTATAAAACAGTATACGGAAACTGATCTGAAAAATATTGTGATAAAACGAATTTATACATTACGGTTTTATACAAGCTGCAATAATACTAAGATAAAGAGTACAAAACCGTATACGTAACGGCTGTAACAAACGGCGTTGATTATAAAATTATTTATATCATACTGTTATATATAATCGATAGATTTCGCAAACAGAATATTATTTGAAAAGTGAACGGAATATCAAACATGGCGTAGATATACTTTGTATCTGACATCTGACAAAAACAACGAAAAATATACTTTTAATTAACATTTTAAATAGAAAATTCTCTACAATAAATCTTAATCATCAATCTAAGATTATTTTAGTTTAGATTTGATGACTATTAATAGTACTATTTAATTTCTATTCCAGTTTTCAAGATAGGTAAAACAAATGAAATTAAAATGCAATTTTTAATTGCATGCAATTAAAAACTGTTTTTTAATGATGCCAAAGAAGTATAACTTCTGACGCGCGTACATAAGTACACGCACCCTTTATTCTTGAAATGTTATTGTTTTCAGTCAGTTTTACAAACATGAAAAATGAATAACTTTGATTTTTTAGACAACATTTAAACAATAATTAGGTTCGTTTTCCTGCCAAACGACAATAATTAAGTAGCTGTTGTTCATTAGATGTGTGAATAAAATAAATTAAAACGCGTAACAATGTACGCCACTGTTACATTCTAACAAGTGCAATACTCAATGGACATGTAGGGAGCTTACACGCTTCATTTAACTGTCACAAGGAACTTTTCACGCGATGCGACAAACGCAATTGGTCTTAAATTTATTCACAAATAGATTTCTATCAATTTGTGCACATAGAGAAAATGCAACCTGTCGTACGACAGGAATAAGATGTTTCAAAATAAACATACTATTGTTTCTAATTGAAAAAAAGACACACTCACTAAAGGCATACTTGTGATGACTTGTGTTACAGTGGATATCCTAAGATACATCAGAGAACAGTTCGTCACAGTTTTATAAATCGATTAATACGAAAACTCATGCGCGTGTGAATGTTATCACTAGTTATATTATGTGTTTTATGGATTTAAGTACTAGAAGGTTATTCAGAAATAGTTTTAAGCAAATTTTAGATATTTAGTTTAAAGACTTTGGTATTTGGTATTTCACATTGGAACTATAATCCTTTTTTGATATATGATCTTTATTATTTTAAAAATACACATAAAACTAATTGTTTAATTATTATATCGTATTGAACATATAATTTGTGCATTCAATTGATTTTATGGAATAAATAAAAATAATCAAACATCGCTAGTATATTCAATATTTTCGAATATACTACTATGTTAAATGATCATTCTTATTTTTTACAAAATACGGCACATTAAAAATATTTTGAAATTAAACTGCAGGAAGAAATTCACGCAAATTACGTTCCGATACACTTGTTTTTTTTCAAATTTAATATCTTAAAAGAATATGGTAAAGTAAACACGTTCGACATGAGCACATTATGATAGGACATTCTGTATAAACTACAAACTATTCAAAGTGACATTAATTCAAAAGTGTATCGGAATTTCTACTTATTCAAATGAAATGAATAGTTTTTTTTCATTGTTAACTAGGCCACAAGTAAAAGTCAAAATATCTGTAACATTGTAAGGGTAATGATACTAATATACTATACCAATCGTTAGTTTTAAACTAGTACTGATCTGAATTCAACTAACTTTTGCCCTCCATGAAACTCGAGTAGTCACGTACCTCAATCAAACCACAGTACTTATAATAATTATTTCACAGTTCCTTGGATATCAATGCAAATATTATCATGTTTGAATACGGATGCTATTTTTTTTAAAACATGAAAGCCAACATGAAAAATATTTTTTCATTATATTTAAATTGTGGTGAGCATTTTTTACAAATATATATATTTGTAAAGCCATCAGACATGTTTTTTGGAGTATCTTAAAAGTTGTGACGTTTTCTTTTTTTTCATTTTAATTGAAATATAACTTTCCGCTCCATTTTTTTAATATAGAATTAAATTAATTGTATGCAATTTGAATTAAAAATTTACGACATTGAAGATTTTATTTAAATTAATAAATTATTATAGTTTGAGAGATGGTTTTAATGACAATTATTATATTTTGTATTAACTCATTCATATACGGAGTAATACCGGACAGCCAGTTATTCTATTAAAATCTAGAAATTATTTCGCAGCTTAAGTTTAATCCAATGCCTGTTTTTATATTATTTAATTGCTTTTATCTATATATATAAAAGAAAGTGGGGTTTGTTACACCACGTATATCTCGAGAATTGCAGCTCGGATTTTAATGATCTTTGTCTTATTAAATTCGTATCCGCCTAGAATAGCAGAATAAGCATTAAAACATCGCAAAAATATCACGGGAAAGAAATTATGAATAAAATAAATGTTTTCATACATTTTGTTTATTTGAAATTTCCAAATCGAACGCGGAACATACGTTGTATGCTGTTTACGGTTGACGTTGTATCCACTAGGTGGCGTTGATTGCATTATACCATAGACTGATAAAACTTTGACAGTTGACTTGACGTGAATCGCTATGTAATTTAAAACAATTGAAATGGACGTCTTTAAATTCGTAATAATTAAAGGATCGTAATAATATTGAGAGAAATTTATTTTAAAGTATGCATCGCTACGACGTTTTTTAAATAATCGAATAAGCTGATTCGATTTTTTGAAGCTATAATTATAGGGCTGGGAGCTGATTTGACAGATTTTGTTCAGTGACGTCATTGATTCGATTATTGGAGGTATGGTTATATTTTGCATCTGGCCTTGAAAATATTTTTAATTTCTTACATGCATTAGGAATATTCTAATGACAGTATGGATATTTTATAGAACTGTATTTCGACTTTTATTTTAAAATCTTCTACTAGGAAAAATGATTGTTAGCAAACTTAGAACATTATTTTAAAAATTAAATAATTTACAATTTCAAGATTTTTTGGAGCTGATTTGACAGATTTTGATCAGTGTCATTGATTCGATTATGTATGGTTATATTTTGCACCCTGCCTTGAAAATCTTTTTTATTTCTTACATGCATTAGGAATATTCTAATGACATTATGGAAATTATATTGATCTATATTTCGACTTTTATTTATAAATCTTCTACTACGAAAAATAATTGTTAGCAAACTTAAACATTATTCCAAAAATTCAATAATTTACGAAATTTCTGCAACTATGAAAAATGGTTGTTAGCAAACTTAAACATTATTCCAAAAATTCAATAATTTAAAAAAATTCTGCTACTACGAAAAATGGTTGTTAGCAAACTTAAACATCATTCCAAAAATTAAATAATTTACGTGGTCTATTTCTGCTACTACGAAAAATGATTGTTAGCAAACTAAAACATTATTCCAAAACTAAAGTAAATTACGAGGCTTATTTCTGCTACTACGAAAAATAGTTGTTAGCAAACTTAAACATTATTCCAAAAATTCAATAATTTACGAAATTTCTGCTACTACGAAAAATGATTGTTAGCAAACTTAAAGATTATTCCAAAAATTAAATGATTTACAATTTAAATACTGCAGGGCTGTCGATATATCCCACGAGGTCTATTTCTGCTACTACGAAAAATGGTTGTTAGCAAACTTAAACATTATTCCAAAAATTAAATAATTTACAATTTAAATACTGCAGGGCTGTCGATATATGCCGTGAGGTCTATTTCTGCTACTACGAAAAATGATTGTTAGCAAACTTAAACATTTTTCCAAAAATTAAATAATTTACAATTTAAATACTGCAGGGCTGTCGATATATGCCACGAGGTCTATTTCTGCTACTACGAAAAATGATGGTTAGCAAACTTAAACATTATTCCAAAAATTAAATAATTTACAATTTAAATACTGCAGGGCTGTCGATATACGCCACGTGGTCTATTTCTGCTACTACGAAAAATGATTGTTAGCAAACTTAAACATTATTTCAAAAATTAAATAATTTACAATTTAAATACTGCAGGGCTGTCGATATATGCCCTGAAATCTATTTCTGCTACTACGAAAAATTATTGTTAGCAAACTTAAACATTTTTCCAAAAATTAAATAATTTACAATTTAAATACTGCAGGGCTGTTGATATATGCCACGTGGTCTATTTCTGCTACTACGAAAAATGATGGTTAGCAAACTTAAACATTATTCCAAAAATTAAATAATTTACAATTTAAATACTGCAGGGCTGTCGATATACGCCACGTGGTCTATTTCTGCTACTACGAAAAATGATTGTTAGCAAACTTAAACATTATTTCAAAAATTAAATAATTTACAATTTAAATACTGCAGGGCTGTCGATATATGCCCTGAGGTCTATTTCTGCTACTACGAAAAATTATTGTTAGCAAACTTAAACATTTTTCCAAAAAATAAATAATTTACAATTTAAATACTGCAGGGCTGTCTATATATGCCCTGAGGTCTATTTCTGCTACTACGAAAAATGATTGTTAGCAAACTTAAACATTATTTTAAAAATTAAATAATTTACAATTTCAAGATTTTTTGGAGCTGATTTGACAGATTTTGATCAGTGTCATTGATTCGATTATTTATGGTTGTATTTTGCATCCTGCCTTGAAAATCTTTTTTATTTCTTAAATGCATTAGGAATATTCTAATGACAGTATGGAAATTTTATTGAACTATATTTCGACTTTTATTTATAAATCTTCTACTACGAAAAATAATTGTTAGCAAACTTAAACATTATTCCAAAAATTAAATAATTTACGTGGTCTATTTCTGCTACTACGAAAAATGATTGTTAGCAAACTAAAACATTATTCCAAAACTAAAGTAAATCACGAGGTTTATTTCTGCTACTTCGAAAAATAGTTCAGGATTCCAAACGAAATACCAGGCAAAGAAACAACCTATAAGTCCATCGATACTATAAATTGATCAAGACGAAGTTGTCAATTATCCAACTGAATTCTTAAACTCACTTGATTTGCCAGGCATGCTACCGCACGTTTTAACACTGAAAATTGGCGTACCTATCATTCTTCTCCGAAATATAAATCCACCACGACTTTGCAACGGTACCAGGCTTTCAGTGAAAAATTAATGAACATTATCATCTAAGCTTCAATTTTAAACGGAAAATTTAAAGGAAACGATGTACTGGTGCCAAGCATTCCAATAATTCCGACAGATAGACCATTAAAATTTAAATGTTTGCAGTTTCCGGTGCGACTAGCATTTTGACAATCGCTACAAGTGTGTGGACTAAATTTTAAAAATCCATGCTTCTCACATGGACAGCTGTATCTGGCCTGATCACGCGTTGAAAAACCTTAAGATCTATTCATATACGTACCAGACAAAAAAACAAAATATATCCAAAAGCACTTCAATAAACATAATTAAAACACAAACACTTTCTTTCTTTGAGTGGCATTGCAACGCATGCCGGGTCAGCTAGTATATAATAAATTCTGCTTCTAAATAACTTGAATAAAATATGATTTTAGCAGTGGGTCCACATAAATGCACATCGTTAATTGAAAGCCAAAGAAGGATACTATGTCTAAATAAAAAGCTTATTTGCAATTTTTCAAAACTGCGAAGTGAAAAAAAAACTTATTTCAACTACTGAAAGACTGTACAGTTCAGATTGCATTGTTTAAAAAAATACTGTCATTGAATAAAAGTAAAGAACATTTCTCACTCAAAGTGTCGCCGCTTTTCCGATGTCTTTTTGGTAAATTGAAAATAACGTTGTAATGAATTTAACGCAAGAAATTTTTACTTGTATTGTTTGACATTTTGGATTTCTGGCATACATATTTTCTGTGCATGACTGATAATTAATTACCGATGCTATTGTTTTAACATAGTAACAAATTTTAATTTAATGACTTTGTCAATATGCTCGTGTAAAAATAACCACAAAATTATTATTTAAATACAAATTCACTTTAAAAAAGTGAACGCATTTGCGATAAAAAGTTGAATACTTAAATACCGTTAAATACCTAAAAGTAATTTTACTTTTAACAGTTAATTTAGCACTGCTCATAAGACGGGTAATAAATAAATGTAGATCAGTATCGATTTGAAAGCAACGTTTAATTGTTCGTTAGTTTGTCTGTTAAGCAAACAATTTTTTGAAATCAATTACGATGAAAGTTATACACGATTATATAACATAGAAATGTTAATCTATCACTTTTTAAATTTTATAAATCGAATTTACATATTTTCTATATCATTCTTAACAGAAGAAGGATTTTTTTCAGAATAAACATGAACAATGGCCATATTATGTCGCCTGCTGTGGCCCAGTTGGTTAGAGTTTGCTCTACCGATCACGCATGTCTGGGTTAGATTCCAGATAAGATCACAGTGAATTCTCCTCCCATCCTCCGATCCTTTAATGACTTGATGTAGCAATAGAGATTAGTTAAAACCTAGTCCTGTTCTAGCCTAATCCTTCTTTCCCTACTACTCACTTTCAAAAAAATTGAGGTTGAGTGACTGAGTAATAAACAGTTCTCGTGAAAAAACTTCTGTTAAGATACCTTCATTGGGAGGCCATATGCTCCAAATTAGGAGCTGACATTTTATTTTAAAAAAATACATAATATAATATTTCAAGAATATGTAAATGTAAGCTTTGAAGATTGGTTAAAATATAAATAATAAAATATTGCTGTTGAAATGGCATATTTTTAACTATTCAATTTAGGCCATATCCGCTGAAAATAAATAAGATAATGAATAAAGGATGGGTCAAGTGAAGGACGAGTAATTAGGTTTTTTTTTTCTTAGCCTCATTTTCATAATTAAGTTTGAAGTAAAGAGTGTAAGCAAAGATCACAGAGAGTAACAGTTTGATTAAAGATATATTAAATCTTCATTTTTCAATTCAAACCCTTATCACTCTACTCAATAAGACAAGGCCGAATATTGATTATCCCAATGCTTCTGCTAATACAAAAAAAACCCAGATGTAAATCCATGTTGTTTTCGTGTGAAACGTATCATGAATCAAATTAATCTTTATGATTTACCTAACTGAAACTGGGGCGCAAAACAATATTTTTTAATAAATTTATTTGTATAATCTAAAACTTAGTAACGGAATAGAAGAATAAAGACATGACAAATTTTAGCTAAGGCTAATTCAATATTTTTCGTTGTAGGTATGGTTCATTGGTTTTACTATAATTTGACATGACAACAGATTTTTTTTCATTTAATCATAAAAAATATTGTAATGTAGAGTGTAGACTTTATAGTGATAAGTGTAAACTACAATCAATCAAAAAGTGAATATACAAACTGTAAATTGATAAATGTTTTATCACATATGGCTGCATAGAAAAACAAAATTGCCCTAAAAATTTACCCGTCTAGTTCAATACAATTCAATAAGTAGTTTGAGGAACTTGATAATATTGGTAATTTAAATTATGATATAAATCAAATACTTACGTTTAATCTAAATTATGTCAGTTGCTTACTGCTTAAAAGAATCTACAAGTCGAAAGCTGATTGACATATTCCTTTCCCTTTTTGCTTTCCATGAATAATTAATGACAAATGTAACAAGAAAGTCTCCAACGTCCAACTCTTGCAGTATTGCCAAATGGCATTTTACAATCATGTAATGAAAAAAGATAAAAAAATATGCGTAGGTACTATAATTTTTTTTTAAATATAATTAAGATTTTAAAATACCAGTCAATAAATGTGTATTTAATTTGTATTAATTTTCCAAATAATCTCAATGTATTAACAATTCAATAATCGCTAATTTCATTAAATTTTAATGATGAAACAAATCTTCGGCTATTCTACAAATTTATAAATGGTCTGATTTTATTAAAACTTAAAGGGAATTAATTAAAATTTCCTCTTTCTATTTAGAAGAGATAAGTTAGTAGAGACACTCAATTCCAAAATATTGTATACCTAACTACATACATACATCAGCAATGATTTACGTATTAAGAATTGTAGAATACTATTTATTGTAAATCTATTTTTAGAAAAAATAATTTAGCTGCCTACATAACTCACTTTTTATTTCAAGGCATCTGAGCAGGTTTTCGATTTTTTAGGTGTGAAAAAAATCATTAGCATCAAAATTGTATATTAAATTAATTAGCATTCAATTAAAAGATTTAAAGAAAGTGAATATAGCATATTTTAAAATATTGAATACAGTTCATTTCCTGGCTCCATAAAAAAACTAATCAGCAATGAGTATTGAATACATTGCTATTTTTTAATTTATATGGCGCAACAGTTATAAACAATAATTTCATACGGAAAATTTTTGAATTCTTAATAATGACAGTAATATTATTTAACACATTCAAGTATTTCAAAATGTTCACCTGAAATTTTATTGGTGACAACGCCGAGATCGCTGGAGAGACACTGAGAAAAAATTTACCTAGCAGTAGATTGACATAATATGTCAATCTACTGCTAGGTAAATTATATCATATTATGATTACAGTGATAAATGTCGATAAAACTATTTTTATCGAATTCAATATGAGAGCAAGTTTATGACGGTTCATATTTTTTTGCTTTTAATATTGTGTATCTAAATATGAATTAATTTGTCTTCAAATTTTTAAACTCTTTTTTATTGGTTGGTTACTTGTAGGTTTTTTTAAAATTTCTGATTGTAAGGCAATAAATTTGGTATCAATATTTCGGTGCATGACTAAACTGCGCCCCAGAATTTTGACAGGCGTCACTTCCACCTGATAATTTCTAAGTATATAAGAAAACTCATAGTTAAATAGTGTAAACGGATTATCTGTAAAGGATCTGTCCCCGTTCCCAATTAAACCCTTCCGTTCCAAAAGATTCTAGTCTGCAAGCATTCCCATAAATTCTATCATGTCAGAGACTTGTTTTTATTTCAATCATGTTTTCATTATAACATTACCGCTAACTAAGCAAATATTTATTCTAGGTGCCTGATTCTGCTCCCTATGGGTCACGGGACATTACTTCGTATAGCTGCTTATATGTCGTTGCTAATAACAATCAAACTGGGAACCTGTTCTTTTAGAAAAAGACTTTGAAATTACTGCCAGATGACTGAAGGCTGGTGCATATAAAAAAGATCACGAAAGATATCATGTATAAAAACTACCTGTAGGCTTATTCCCATACACATTCCCTCAAGTTATTTTGTATGACTACACAAGCTACATAATATGTATGTAGTTATATTTGTGATGCTCGTTGGCATAGAAAACCTTAAATAAACAATAATATAACATTTGACAAAACAGAGATATCACACTAAAAGCATGAATTTAGAGCATTTTTGCCTCAAAATAAAAAAATATCTATTAGTTTTATTTCAAAAACTCAAAAAATCTTATACATATTGTTAACAACTTTAATCATACCTAATATTATTTTTTTTCACATAATATTTAATATTTAGAAAATAATTGATATATGGTGCTAATAATTGATAATCTGTATCTGTTTCAGGCTTTAGAATAGTGTGATAATTGGAGAAATTTGTGTATTTTATTTAAAATAGTATAAGAACATTTTTGTTAACTGAACACTCAGTTGGTAACTTTAATTGTCCTCAGGCCCAGCTGGTGGCGTGTGCAAAGTGTGCGATGCACACTTTGCATAAAGATTAGTTTTATTACTATCATATTTGAAGTAATATCTATGGCGCTCCGAACACAGACGCAGAGATCCTAGAGCCGGCTTTGATTATAACATCTTTTTTTTCTATTCCAAGCCTTCGACTGACAGAATTATGAGATATATGACTTCGTTATTCCACTGGTTATATGTACACAATGTATTGTTTTTTCCTTTCAAAAATGCTAAGCCATATTTCAAATTATTAATTCTATTCTATATTGAAAATTTTATACCGATGCAATTTTCTTATAATGATGAAATTCGTGTCGCCTATATAATTATTTCATTTAGGTTTTTTTTAAAGCGCTGTATTTCTTTAAACATAAATCGAAACTGACTATTAATTTCAGTTAAGGTTTTTCAAAACTATTTTACTAAATAACCACATTTTTAAGCAACACCCATTAAAATGTTTTTTGCCAAAAGAATAGTCATTATATATTACTTATTATCAAGTTTGTAATGAAAATGGAATAATGTAACAGTTTTTAAAGCAAACATGTATTGCAAACAAACATTGCGGCTTGCTCTTGTTACCCAACGATTAAAATGAAAAAAAAAAAAAATTGGCAATGCCATTAGGAACGGAATTTTGAAAGTAAGTGGACATGTTTGTAAAACAATATCAATAACACTGTTCAGTGATTTAATGAACGCATATATTGCCATATAATCAATCCAAATGATTATCATATAAAAAACGTTTATTAATGATGGCTAATTGATTAATCTGGTCGAACCATAGTTTTATGATAGGTATGTGATTAAAATTTTATTTTTAAGAATTGTATTTTCTTCAGTGCGTAGACAAAAACGTAGAATTAATTAGATTTTTGTTTTATATACATATTTATTCATTTTAGCGAAGTTTTGATTTCATCGTGAACATCAATCAGCAGCTCAAAACAAGTGTACATTATGAAGTGAAGTGAGCCATGTGGTATTTTAGAAGGAAAAAACGTTAGATGCGTTGCAATATTCTACACGTCTAAAAGTATCGTAAAAGTGAAGTAACCTCAGCTGATACACACTGTAATAGTGTTATCTCCGTAAAATAAAAATATGCAATCCACCAAAATACCAAGTAGAGACGTGGTTGCCATTAAAAGTCAAAGATTTTTTTTTTACCATTTTATTAGTTGGCTCACTTCTTCTCTAGAGAGCTCATAATCTTCCGAACGAGAAAGCTAATTTTATTTCTTTGAAATAAAATTTGATACCATTTTTTTTATTGCAATAAATTTTGAATACACTTTCTTTTGCATTAAATTTGGCAAAATAAATTTTTTGCTTACCTTTGTAATAAAGTATATTAAACCTTTTTTTCATCAACATACCGTTCATGATTGACAGTTCAGATAATTGAATTTCAAGAAACTTTAATTTTTATTTGCAGCATTATTAAATTGATACTTATAAATTGTATAACATTAGTTTTTTTTTTTAAATACATAAAACGTATTTTATACGACACACAATACCAAATAAAACTTAACAGGATATCGTAAAAAAATTAAGACCATTAAAAATTGCTCTACCAAAATTAAATAAACTAAGAACCATAAAACGATATACGTTAACAATATTGGTACGTTAGTGTATTTGTTTGTAGAACATAACCGGATACCGAGGGTGGACAAAAAAAAATAGACCCGATATTAAGTGTCCAAGAGTGAGTGACCTTCTTGGAAACTAACGACCTTCATGATTGCCATACTATTGTTATCTCTATCACTTGACCACCGTATAATGAATACTTAGAATTCACTGGGCTATAAATAAAGGTTTTTTATTATTTTTAATTTGATTGGACACAATGTAGAATGTAAGGATAAATGTTACATTAAAATCGCAACATGGAAAAAAGGACGGCTTACTCTTTTAAAGTGTTATGTAAGTATTTTTATATAATTGTGTTGCTAACCAGTCCAAGTTCTGGCTGTCTCTTTTTAGAATCTCTCTCGTGGAAATCGGAGTCTAGGAAAAGTGGGTATTATCATTTCGTATTACCTAATTATTCATTGCTACTCTCTCTGAAAACTAAAAACTTTTATTGAATTAATGACATTCACTTTTTGTAATTTTATCAAATTTCAGTTTAAAATGTTTTACTTACTGTACAAAAAAAAATAATGTATTTTTTTTTAAATATTATTGTTTTGTCATTTTGAAAAACACTCAAAAACACAGAAAATCGAGACATCGGATTAAAAAAAAACTCACCTAATGGGAGTTGAACTTGTGAGAACCGTCGCGGAAGCTAACGACGTAGACCACTGTACCATGGGCCTGATGCGAAAACAATACTCATATATTTAAAAAAAAAATCCTGATGTAACTCTTTTAATACTTAAGCATGTCTAATTTTAGGGAAAAAAGAATTAAATATTGTAGTTTGTATCATTAATTCATCAAACTGTGTTAATATTTTTTTCATAACATCTACTGCCAATTTGACATATATTTTTAAACTTTAAATTCACTTGAACGCAAATTACTTAACTTTACATTGGCATAAGTATTTTTTTTGCTAAAAAGTGTATTTAAAAGTAACTAAAAGATATAGCAATAATGTAACACTTTATTGTGTTGCGTTTGATAAATTGGTTTGGATTGACACATAAGCAAATCTTTACAAACTGTTAATTGAAAATATGGCAAAGAATAGCATACTTAAATAACCGCAATATTCCTTTAAATACAAAGCAATATATTTTTTTTTATTTTAAATTCACAATGCCGTTTGTTCAATAAATTATATCATATTTTTTATTTGAATTATAATAATTATATCTTGAGAAAATTTGAGTCCTTTTCTCAGAGCAGTATAAATAATATATTTATTCGTTTTTTAGATCAATTTTATGCAAATTTTTTAACATGGCACATAATACTTTTTTATCAGTATAATATTCACATTGATTATACAGATCAAAATCAAATGATAGGGAAACTCATACATTTGGTAGTCAATAAAAGAAATAGATAGATTTGTATCGCTGTTAATTGATACTGTAAGATAAAAATTGGAAACAAAAAATGACCTTGCTGCTATGACCGTTAAATTAGGTTATACGATAAATTGTAAGGTTCATTTATGTGGTACTTTATCACTTACTACCAGTTAATTAACTGTCCAATTCTGGCAGTCATTACCTCTCGAACTAGTATTTATTGTTAACAATAGGTTTTGTATCCTTCACCTGAAAAGACTTAGGATAAAAAGAAAATATAGATACGTAATGGAACTAACTTGGTACGCACTGATATCGTGTCCCGGATATTTATAAAAACGTCAATGAAATAATGGCGGATGTTAAATAGGAATCAACAGCAAGACAAGCATTCATGTTCGCCGACAGCTAAAAAGTGGTTAAAATAATATTTGTAATATTTGCATTGTCTAAAATTTATTAATTCGACAAATTTATAGAATATCAATTTATTTGTAGTAAATAAATATTTCCGGTTCCATTTTAACATGTAAATAATAAAACAATTTCCCAAACGAAAGAGTCAATAGGCTTTTACTTTATTATCTACGTAAGGTGCTAAAATGGGTACTGGCTACTGACTTTATGTTTTAAATCCTCTTCTTGCAAATCTTTAGAGTGAGAATAGATGAAACACACAAGCAAGACATATTCGATGTCACATCTGCCACTTTGAATACATCTAGTTTTAAATTTTCAAGTCTTAAATAATTTTCAATTTTTTCTTTTTGTTGAAAATTTTTAATTCTTTACGTTTGTTTTTAATTTTGTCATAGTACATTTACTTAAAATAGTATATTATATTTCCTCTCAGATATTTTTTCTATCAGTAATGTCATTTTCCGTGGGAAAATATTCAATGTGCTCTATGTTGTAGGATAGACTTTTAGGAAATTTTTAAAATGACTGTTTTTCCGATAATTTTAATACATGAGAAAATGCATTAAAAAATTCTCTACAAGAAAGCATTTAAAGTTCATTTTATACAAAAAGAATGATATGTGATTGTTGTCTTCAGATAATTATGTTTATAATATAACGAACTTCTCCATTTACATGAAGATATTGTTGAAAAATGAAATCTTAGAGTGTGTATAATAAGAATTCAATCTTAAACGTTTGTTTTTATGTTTAAATTGATGGATAAAATAAATAAAATATCAGGTTTCATTGTATGGAATAGTGCCAGAATAAAGAAAAATAAAAACAAGATTAACGTTGAAATTGATCGATAATGTCAGGTGCAGGCCATAGAAAAAGGATTTTTATTCAACAAATTCAAATATAATTAATAAGTAAATATAACAAATCAATCTTAAGTCGATGTATTATTTGATTGGATACCTGATATGGTGACAAATGTATTTCAAAGATTTTTCTAAACTAGAAGATATAGTTTGAGTTGTTTTTTATTTTAAGATTAGGTAAATAAAACTAAAATTTGAAGGATTATATGTAGTAGTGCAGTGTCTTTTTAATAGAAATAAGTTTTTTTTAGAAAAAGATTCACAAAAACACATGCTTATGACACATCTTTTGATTTTTTTAAGAAAACATTCAATTCAGTATTTTTTAAATCATGTATACTTTCAATTTTGAAATTTATACACCAATACTATTTTTTTAACTAGAACTAATTATAATATAACTCAACCTCTCTTTCCAGAAAGGAATCAAAAGATGGTGGTTATGAAAACACATTACAGTGGTCAATCTTTACCTTTAGGTCTTGTTTTCAGGATCGAATAAGGTAGATATAAATTGAAGAAAAACATCGTAGACATTGGGGCAGAAATCTTTATATAGATTGACAGAGTTAATCAATTAACTTCTCATTCTTCGTCAGTAATATTCATAATAATCAATGTCATTCCAAGTGTCATAAAGTGTAACTGTTCAAGCACAGTCAGTTTCTGTAGACTAAATCAAGATCTTGGATATGGGAGAAGTAATTTCTCATAAAGCTGTTGATCTGTCTGGCGCATTGCTTGCTAGCTGTAATGCCAGGTATTTGCATTATTAATTTTCTGGTCTATCGTTATTCACGTACCTTACATATTTATGATAAATAGATATTTAGCACTTGCTACCGATAAAAAAGCCGTTTTATTTGACCAATATTAATTTATCCAATTAATTCACAAAACGCTGAAATAAAACATGTCAATAAAAATAACTATACCTCATATTATATGCAACACATATTTCTGAATATATTATACAGAATTGTGAATATTTTTTATTCGATTTAACAATATTGATTAGTTTTCTGGTATGTTCGTTTTTATTCTTTATCAATCATTTTTGTAAATTTGCCGAAATCGTTTCCGTGTAATAAATATTAATTTTTAAATACTTCGTTGGTTTATGTCAATAATATACATTCTTTTTACATTATTTAATGTTCTATATTTATAGATAACAGAAAAAAATATCACGACTGAGATTAATTTTATTAGTTATACATATTATAAGTGCATGTATAATAAAACATAATTCAATTTTCACTTCATAATTCAAAATGCGTCATGTTTTTATGTGACTACTTGTGAAATCAGAATTAATCACAGCTTTCAGAAAGTTTTCAGAAAAACTATCTGAAGAGTTACGTTTGCCAAATATTATATTTAGATTATACAGCTCCAACGCCTGTTAAAATACACAAATTTAGTAAAGTTAAAATTATATTCAAAATCTTAATCATCAAATGCATATGTGCAAAAAACTATACAATTATTTAAATCAAATTACTTACTTCAAAAGCATTTATTAATAATTGTTATAATGTATACGATATTTGAACAATACATTAATTGTGATTGACATACAAATGTATTAATAATATAGATTAACTCAAAACAAGTATTTCCGACTTAATGAAATAACAAGATTAACAAGACTTCAAAGCTCAACAATTGTTATGTATACACTATTTAATTACAGCATTGTATGTGATTGGCATACACATAATCGACTGAGTTTTTTTAAAAAGGTGAATTAGACAAAATATTATTTTACAGGAAAAGCATTATAAACTTTTCATTCTTGTTTATTTATTACGTATGAGTGATTAAGCTAAGTAGAAATCGAACAATATTTTGTTTATTTATGAAGAAAACGGCATTTTTTCACACCAATCTCGAATTCGCTTAAGCCATTGGTTTGCTGTTTATAAAAAACAACGAAGCTGTTTTACATTATAATATGACAACGATGAAATCAAAACTATTATAGTATTTTTATGCGTTTTTTTCGAGAGAAATACAAAAATAAACAATAAGTATATGTTTATCTTATTTTTTTGTGTTTATGATGAAAAATAATATCGATACGCGTTTGTTAAGGAAGCGTAATTCAGTTATACAGTCTAAATATTCTATGAAATCTATAGAAAACGAAACTTATTTTTACTGAGAAATAAAGAAATCTGCTCTAGATTCAGCTATAGGTATGCAATTTTTGTTGCAGACAAATGAAATATTCAATGATTTCCGGATGATCAATATCAATGTCAAAAAAAAACCTGAACAACTTAATTTTCCTAGAACCTAAAGTAATAATATTCACCAGATTTTCAATTATTTGACTAAGAAGCTATGTAGGCCCACCAAAGATCGGAGTAAAATACGAGTTTGATGAATTAAATATTGTCTTTTGCAGTGTTTCTTCAAATAAAACAAGACATTTTCCATTACATTATAGCGTTTAAGCAAAAATTCTGTGGTTATTTCGGTCACAGAATACTTTTATTTTTATCAAAATAATCGTCTTAATGATGGGTGTTTTTTTTACATATAATGTTTTATTTGAGAGCAGTCTGTACTTTATTGAAAACATTGGAAGAACATCAATTCATTGATTTTTTTTTATTCAATTTCTATTAGAAAAACATTAAATTTATATAAAAGTAAAAGACGATGTGTAATAATTATTTTCGTCCGGTTAGTATGTATTTTGAACCATTGTACAATTATACAATTATGTATACTTAACAAGTTCTGCTTAAAATTATTGTGTTTTGTATTTATAAAAAGAATCCAAAAAATTGGAGAGAAGTAACAACTACGTTTTTCTATTATTATTTTTTTTATATTTAAAACTATTCTATGGAATCAATATTATTATTATTTTTTTGTTAATTCGTTTACTATATTCATTTTATTTTCAAGCCGATTAATAATAATGTAGTTGTTTTGCTAAACAAATATTAAGTTTTTTTAATAATAAAATCACATCAGTGAACTTTTCATTTCAGGTGTTAGCGTTTAGTAAACATTACTTATAAAACATTAAAAAAATATTTATTTACATTATTTTGAAAATTAATAAAAAATAATGTTTAACATACATATTGCAACAAATTAAAAATGAAGAAAGTCACATATTCTTTACTTTTGATGGAGTATGTCATATGATATTGTAAGCATATATGTGTGCCTTACTTTATTTAAACTTTGAAGTTTCACTGAACAGTTTGAGAAACTTTGAACTTTTTTACGTTTAAAAAACCATATCGAGGTCAAATCAACCGTAGACGTTATGACTGTATTGGCGTAAGTCCATTATTTTTTTTTCTGGTAACACTCGCATACCAGGATACAAACCGGGCGTGGTGTTGCCACGTCATGAAATAAAATTTGTAGCATGTACCATTTCGGTTGGTTGTCATAAAATTTTGTCCGAATGATAAGATTTATTATATACAAACCATTTAACATTGTTTTTGAATTGAAAACGCTGATTAACATGGCGGTTGCTAAATTTTGTCTTCGCTGCAGTTCAATTTTACTTGCTAAACGACCGATCTAGTTTATTATTTCTTAATATATATTACAACAATGAGTTATGATATTTTAATAAATTTGCAAGAAACATAGCTAAGTAAAAAATGTTTGTATGTTACGGATAAACGTTTGATATTTAAAAGGTGAACTTGATCTCAGTATTTTACACAATAAGGTTTCATTTATATTCTGGTTAATGGTTCGTCTTAAGAAAAAAATAATTTACTACATTTGTAAACAATACGATCATTACATATATGTTTTTATGGATTTTTAAGAGATAATTTAGTTAGAGTAGAAAGTATCGTGGCCCTTGCAAAAACATCAAAATAGTCATGCTATTTCATGAATATACAATGATATTAATTTGACAGACTTCAAATGACATAAAACCTGTGACATTCTTCACAAACGTGACAACACAAAAAGAGTTTTGGTTTTCAGCATCTACATCTGTGTGTGATATATTTTTTTTATTTTGTGCTCCAAAAAACGACAGTTGACAACGAGCCTAGCCAACAGATTCTTGAACAACCTTTCATCCGACGCCCTACAGACGCTAGAATTTACTTTCTTAGCATATTCTTGTTTGACCAGCGTTGAATCGTTCTCTCCGTGTGTTACTTAAACTGTTTTGCAAAATTTAACAATATATCTTAGTCGACATGTCATAATTAACAATTCAGGATTCTGAAAGCATTTGCAAACTGGCTGCACAGGTGAATTTCAACTGTACTAAAATGAAAAAAAAATGACGACACGACACAAGGAAAACCACCAGAAAAAGAAACAAATGTAACCAAACAAACCTGTACTTAAACAATTCGTTGAAACTCATTGAATGTTAAAAAACTAATGTGAATTGTTATGTTACGATAGACAAAACAGTATCGCAAATAGTAAGTATTTATGATTGAATCAAAAATAAATATTGCAAAAGCAAACGAACATACTCGGTTTTTCGGTATTTTATATAAAACACCAGTATTTAATACATCAATGTATATTTCAAAAAAAAATAACGCAAATAAATACGACTAAATGTAATGTAAATCAAAATTGGTACTTCGATTTGAAATACCGTATTAAAAAATATACGAAATTCATAAACGAATGAATTTAATAAATAAGTTTTGGTTTCTTAAAGTAACAATACATTATCGAGCGCATATCAATTCTTATATAACTAGGCAGGCTTAAAACGTTTTTAATTCACCGCGATTTTTTTTTCTGATCCTTTAATAACTGGGTGTAGCAATAGCGATTAGTTAACCACTAGTCCTGTTCTAGCCTTATCCTTCTTTCCCTACCACTTTGAAAGAAAATGAGGTTGAGCGACTGATTAGCAAACTGTTATCGTAGAAAAAACTTCTGTTGAGATACCTCCATTAGGGGGGCATATGCTCCACATTGTGAGCAGACATGGATAAAAAGTGTACGTATGTATCTTTTTGATACCACACATTAGTGTTAGAAAATAGCACACAAAAATACAACTATACGTTTTTATTGAATTAAATGCCGTAACGCAAATATTTAATGCGTTACTGAATTTCTATAAGTTTTTTATAGCCGCATAATTATAATTTTATTTTCAAGCCGGTGAACTATGAAGGTCGATTCCCTTCTTTGAACATAATTATTATAAAGATTTATTGCTTTTGTGAAGTAAAAGTTATATAAAAAAATCTTTATCACAAGTAATTGATGTATTGTTACTGATTCCTAAATGGCATAACAGATAATAACCTACTGTAGACGTTTTGACCTCCGAATTTTTAGATAATTAAAATTTGACAGCTGATATAACTCCGGGCATAACTTAACCATATTTGTAACACATTATAAAGGAAGTTATAAAAAAAATGCGTCTTGAAATTTTAAATCTGTTATTATATTTTTCGTTATCTTGATTTAGGTTTGCGAACCTCTTTTAAGCTCCTGTGGACGTTTTAATTCTGTCTCATTCAGTGAAATCTGTTGTCAAGCTTGATCTGGTTATTCCACATCGCAGAAATTGTTCCTCATCTTTCTTGGCTTTGGCCAGACCAAACACCAGTTTTTTTCTTGACAAACGTCGTTTGTGCACTTCATTAAGCCAAAATAACCATCGGTGAATGTACATAAATTGAAAGTCATTTAAGTTCAACTACGCGTTAACAAGTTTTTAACGCTTCATAAAGATAATTTTTCTAGGAAAAAATCTTCACGCAGTATACCCAGTGGTGGGCTTAAAAAGGCTTGCACGAGCCCTTTGTTAAATTTGACTAAGGCTGGCGAGCCCCTTTTTAATTTAAGGGGACCCGGTGGTCTAGCGGTCGAAAATTTAAGCATTTAAGATTTTTTTTTAGTATGAAGGAAATGAACAAATTCTTTTAAACTTTTTTACACATATTTTATTACTTATCAACTACACAAAAATGAAAATTTAAAAAAAAATATATTAAGGTAAGAAAAATGGCGCTGAAGTCTCCATAAAAAAAGGACCTGGCTGGTGGGGGATGGCTTATCTCTCCCTCTTATTTGAAATAAAAAAATTACGGATTCTCAATAAGTATAAGTATAGTTACGACCGGTACTAGAATTTATAAAAAAACCGTTTTTGATAAAATGGCGTGTTGCCAAAGTTAAAAGTCTAAAAACTACCCGTTTTTAACAACGTTTTGTTTATAAAAAATATATTTTTTTTACTTTAAGTATTTCTTTTAGTCCCGGTCGTAGCCAGTACTGTACACAATAACATACTCAAATTTCAGACAAATCGGTCGAGTAGTTTTTTTTTCCCCCACCAGACGAAAAACGGTAGTTTCGAGATAAACGCGTTTAAATATTCAAGTAATTATATGTAGTATAGTAAGCACAGACCTTGTAATGGGCTGTAAAACCGAAAATACTGGGAATATCGTAACTAAACTTTAACAGTATATTTTAAAGATATTCTTTCAAAATATCAAAAAAAAAACGATTTTTTGAAAATTCTAGACCACCGGGTCGGGTCCCCTTAAGAGAAAACAATATTCTCAGATCAAATTAGTATATAACTCCAATTTCTGACTTATATATTATCTACGACAGCTCCAGTGAACACAATAGTACATTCTTAGCCATTTAGATTGATGAGTATACGGTAAATTGCATATTGTTACATATTATAAGTGTATTAAGTACCAACCGATTACTTATTCAAGCAATGCATATAATTTCAGAGGATTGCCTACCTGTTTTTGTCTCCGTATCATCACAATTCTTTCATCAAAGATTCACAATTTTTTCTCATAAGAAATTAATTTGTTAACTTCTTAAATGTTTATTTAGAATCTGATAACAATTAACAAGTTTTTTATATGTTTTGTCTTGTAAGTATTATGTCTAACATGCACTTCTTTTCACCATTTCATACTTTGTATCTCACTACTTGTAAATTAAAAACTCACAACATACATTAATTAAACATGCCTTTCAGAAACTATATGTTGATAGAGTATAGGTGGCCACTTTTATTATCAGCTCCCAAATAAAAATACCTAAGTACTTATGTCAATAATATGATAATATACTTACGGGAAAAAAACTGTTTTGTCATACTTTATGATACAAACGTCTAAAGTATAATATATTATATCTTAATATGTTATTATGATTTTTTGTATCATTATATTATTTATTAACTAGTCAACCGGTTTCAAGGTATTGCATTTTTTTATGAACATAAACCATTTAACTCATCTGGTTGTGACTGCGAAAAAGGCATTACTTTAAGCAGGGCTGTTTGAATCAATATCTATATATTAATAGCCGATAAAATAAGTTTTCACTTTTCACTTTTTACTTTTCACTTTTCACTTTTTACTTTTCACTTTTTACTTTTCACTTTTTACTTTTCACAAATGTGTGCGTACTGATGTCCACTTCGCCCAATGATAGCGATTTATTTTGAACATATTTTGAACATCACATTTTTCGGCCAATTGGAATGGACGTCTTTTTATATTCAAAATTCAAATTTCCTGGGACAGATTTTGTTCAGTGTCATCCATCTTCTATATGATTGTCACCGATTTCCCCTCCCCCTCCTCATCCCCAGCCCGACTGTCGACATTTTTTTTATTCATACTAGAAGTATTTTTTCATTACGCTGAAGAAGCACATAGTTTTAAATGTGAAAAAACGCTAAACTTTATTTCACATTTTATTTCTGCCGCGGGTCGGATTCGAAACGTGGAACTTTGCAATATGAACGGAACGTCTTACCGCTGAGGTAAAGGGCAAACTTTCAGGTGCGACAAAATTAGATTATATATATTAAGCATTCGAAAAAAGAACTATTTCAAACTTGACTTTGATTGTTTGTTTGTATTGAGAATTCAAAAATAGAATATGTCAAATACTTAGTGTGGCCAATTCAAAAAAAATGATTCCAAGATATTTTTCTTTTTCTACGAAATATATTTGTTTGCACACTTGAAACCTTTGCAGGGCTGTCGATATATGCGCCGAGGTCGATTTATGGTACTACGAAAAATGATTGTTAGCAAACTTGAACATTATTCCAAAGATTTAATAATTTACGAAAAATGGTTGTTAGCAAACTTAAACATTATTCCAAGATATAATAATTTACGAAATTTCTGCTACCACGAAAAATGGTTGTTAGCAAACTTCAACATTATTCCAAAGATTTAATAATTTACGAAATTTCTGCTACTACGAAAAATGGTTGTTAGCAAACTTAAACATTATTCCAAAATATAATAATTTACGATATTTCTGCTACTACGAAAAATGATTGTTAGCAAACTTGAACATTATTCCAAATATTAAATAATTTACGAAATTTCTGCTACTACGAAAAATGATTGTTAGCAAACTTGGACATTATTCCAAATATATTAAATAATTTACGAAATTTCTGCTCCTACGAAAAATGGTTGTTAGCAAACTTGAACATTATTTCAAAAATTAAATAATTTACGAAATTTCTGCTCCTACGAAAAATGGTTGTTAGCAAACTTGAACATTATTCCAAATATTAAATCATTTACGAAATTTCTGCTCCTACGAAAAATGGTTGTTAGCAAACTTGAACATTATTTCAAAAATTAAATAATTTAAGACATTTCGGCTACTACGAAAAATGGTTGTTAGCAAACTTAAACATTATTTCAAAAATTAAATAATTTACGAAATTTCTGCTACTACGAAAAATGGTTGTTAGCAAACTTGAACATTATTCTAAATATTAAATAATTTACGAAATTTCTGCTCCTACGAAAAATGGTTGTTAGCAAACTTGAACATTATTCCAAAAATTAAATATAAACGAAATTTCGGCTACTACGAAAAATGGTTGTTAGCAAACTTAAACATTATTCCAAAAATTAAATAATTTACGAAATTTCTAATAAAAATAAAATAAATAAAAATAAAATACAATAAAATAAAATAAATTAAAATTAAATTAAATTAAATTAAATAAAATTAAATAAAATAAAATAAAATAAAATAAAATAAAATAAAATAAAATAAAATAAAATAAAATAAAATAAAATAAAATAACATAAAATAATATAAAATTAAATTAAATTAAATACTTTGCAACAAAAATCTCACGTTGCTGGGCAACGGGCTTACAGCTAGTCATAATAAATCGGCGAGTCGAACATTCTTCATATTTATTTTGTGAAAGATATTCCCAAATTTCTAATATATAAACATTTATTAGGAATGATTTCTTATAATCAAAAAGATACTTGTTCAGTTTTTCATTTGCGGCTATTTTACTATTGTTATTGTAAAGTAATATACTTTAGTTTTTAATGTCAGAGCAGTAAATTAACACTTTCATTTCGCTTCATATTAACAGTGATTTTACTTAGAGTTGTGCATATCTTCACTATCTCAGAGTCAAAATAATGCGTGAAAGAGAGGTTATTTCTAAGAGAGCTGTCAAAATTAAAGCAAGCTCGTCAAGTAGCATGTTGTAAGGCATATGAATCTCAGTAAAAAAATTCTAATACGTACAGCGAGTGGAAATGATAATTCAAACTATAGCAACAGTGAACTATGCCGCAAATATTACATTCCAGTTATACACACCGTAAAAACTAAATACAAAAAATAATGCTGCGAATTAGAAATTAAAATAAACTATTGTCTAATGCTAGCTAGTGCTAAGGTCCTATGATACAGCGGTTAGCGTTGTTGGCTTCCATGACGGATTTCACGCTTTTGAGTCCCAGTGCGAACAGCACTATTTCGATTTTATCAATTTCTGTTCGTAGGCATGGGTGTTTGTGATGTCTAAAAATTCCCTCCCACCTTTTCGATCCTTTAATAACTATTCGTAGTGAGACCGATTTAATCATTATTCCTGTCCTAACCTTATCCTTCAATCCCTATTACCCTCTTAAAAAGTTCTATTGAGATATCTCCATTAGAAGGTCATATGTTCCACAGTGGGAGCGGATATGGATTTTTTTTAAATAGAAAGGCCTCGGCCCACTGGTGTGTATTAATGATAACAGAAATACAAAAATCAATTGTCTATATTATTTGTCATAATCATTACCTATTTAACAATAGGATTAAATATATCTGAACCATTTATATTGTTTCAAGTTAGTCTCAAAAATTTTCAATCAGTACACAGCCCTGCCCTGCCGCATTTATCATACGAACCAAAATATGCTGACGTATTTTTGTTTTGATCCATAAGGAAGGCATATTATTTAATTCTTGCATCAAAATAACAATAAAAAGTGGTTCCCCAAAACATTTTTTTCCAACGTTTTTCGTAAAACAATTAATAATAGCCTAAAACTAAAAAGAAACCTGTTTTGTATTGTCAAAAAAACCTGAAAAACACAGTCATTCTTTTTATGTAAAGTATAATCACAGTGTCAAATTAGAGTAGGTATTGACGGGCCGGAGGAAGTAACAATACTTTTTTACAACCAACTTGAGAGCCCACATATTATTTTATTTACAATATTCAGTCAGTTGGGTTGTTGAAATTAATAAATTATACCAACAAGACCTACGTGGATGTTGTGGATACAACAAATATGTATGTCTTGGTTAAATATAGTTATGTGAACCTTTCAAGGCTATTAACAGTTTTTTTTTACTTCCGTAAGTGGTCGCAGCAAATGTGTTGCGCCTAAGGCGGCATTTTAGGTATAATTCAGTATCAATCTGTAAATTTCTCAAAACGTTGATTAAACCGTCAGCTTGGCGCAAAAATAGCACGCGGAAGTCAAGTTTTAGCAGCAATTTTAATCGATTATCCTATACTTTTGACCACTTCATCTCCATAACAGCATAAAACATTAATTACAGTCATAAGGTTGGGAGACCACATAATTTTCATAACTGTCAAGTATATACTATGCGATTCCACGCAGTAAATTTCTCTCGTAGAACGATTAAAAAACATGCCCAATAGCTTTAATTAAATACTGTCAAATGATGTTTCAAGAAAACATTATGTCATTATACAACTTTAAGTTGTATACTAAGGTGTTGGTTATTGTATTATATATGTAGTAAACTGATTATAAACTACCATTTTGTTGTACATATGTTGAATCTAAATCTATTAAAAATTCTACTCATATATAGTATGAAAAGTAGTATTATTTTAATATGATTTTTTCTGCATTGGATGGTATGAAATGATTCCGTTCAATATAAATACTTAATGTTTAAATAAATTATATTTTTTATTATTCCCTGTGTGTAAAATATATTTAAAGATATGAAAACATCAGGTCCTGTATCAACCAACGCATCGGTTTGCCTCGTTCAACTCTCACGGTGAGTAGTGAAAGAAACTACATATATAATACTTTTAGGGTGTTCACTATCAATTATTGGTGCAAAGGCATTATATTAATAAAAACACAATATAACTTATTTACTCTTTTACTTTAAAAGTGGAAATAAATACGAAGGAATATTCTGTTTTTCTTAATAATTGTGTATGTCTCTAATTTTCAATTTTAAATATAGGAAAGATAGCTTGGTCAAACTAGACAAACAATCCTTTGACTTCTGGTATCCTTACGTACGTTTTCAATTTTTCATTTTCAATAGAGTTTTTAGGTTGAATTTTGGTTTTCTATGAAGTATTTGTTATTAACTTTGACTTTATATTTAAACAATTTCATTTTGAGAAGCAATTCTCTAGATACTTAGTATAATTAATATGTGTAGTTTGTATGCTCTCGTCCCCAAAATATTTGATTTTTATTATCGGAACAAACCAGAAGAGCTTAGCATACTTTTCAAGAATAGGAAAATTGTTATACAGTTTCAAAACATATCGTCACCGTACTGCCAGATGTTGATCAGTTAAAAAAAAGACAAATTTAAGGTTAATACACTATAATATTCTTTGATGTAAATTATATTTAAATAACTTAGTTGATGTATGTCTTTATTGTGCCAGTTTGGCAAAGCCAGCATTTTCTATCGTCAATTTTTTATGCAGACTTAAAATCAGGCTATTGTCCCTTCACATTTGTTTTTTAATTTATTTTTGTCATCTCGGTATAAATAATTATCTATGTATCATCAAATATTAAGACTAGAGGTTTTATCTCAAGAGCTAGAATGTTTAATTCACTGTTATCTTGAAACTCAATTTTTAGCGGTTCGGTGACGATGTATTGTATTTATTCGCACGCGTGTGAGGTCGGCGGTCCTGAACGAGTTAACAGAGATATTGAGAACTATTATAAGAAAATTGATACGAACAGATTAAAAAGTGAGATTTATATTTTGTTATAAAATTTGAACAAGACGTTATGTGCTCTATGTCAAAAACCAATTTTTATTTAAGTAGTACGGACACCTGTCACGTTACGAACAGGCATTATTCATCGAATGAGACCATTACAATATCTGGCAATCGAGAAATTATAGTGTAACTAATGTAAATTGAGATCTTAATAATGTTACACACAAATGAGAAAGAGTAATTAAAATTGATAACAGTATTTTTATGAGACGCTTTTGATATCTAAAAAAGTTCTTCCGTTCACTTTTGACGTTTGATGTCAAAATATGAAACGATATATTAAATTTTGTCAACATATACAAAACCGGCCAAATTCAAATAACTGTCTTTTTCAAATACAGAACATATTTACAAATTCTAATTTACCAATAACTGACTTGATTCAGTGGACTAATCATTTATTTCAATGGAAGTTGGCAAATGCAAACAGAATAACAAAACATTCGATATATATAGTAAGAAAATCGATAGTAATAAAAAGTATTCCAAAACAATCATCGAGTCCGAAAAAAATGTGGACTTCTGTTGTTTTGCTTTGTTTATTATGCTGATTTTACGAATTCTAGTAACAATACTTATTTGTGTCTTATAAAAAATTAATAAAACATTATTTTCAGTACTAGTCATATGTAATTATTTTACAATCAAAACACTAATAATATAACTGTATTTTTAAAGATAAGCATTCAGAAGCCGGTGTGGTTGACTTAGAACACAAACTTCACGGGCTTGAACCCCAATATGAACAGTTTTTATGGATTGATTTTTCAATCGATTTATGTATTTCTGTCCAAAGGTATGGATGTATATGATGTCTTTAATTCCTTCTCACACATCCTATTATAAAACGAGCATGGCAAGAGCGATTAGCTAATCACTAGTCTTCTCCTAGTCCTGTCTTTTTATCTTTACTCTCTTTGAAAAACAAAGGATCAGCAACTGAGTAAAAAAAACAGTTCTTCTAAAAACAATCTGTTGAAATACCTCAATAAGGATGCCATATGTTCCACATTATTGAAACGTGCAAATTGATTTTTTGTATGGAAGTTGTGATTTTTAATATTTTTTTGTTATAGGGGTAAAAGAATCAATCATATATAAAGAAACAAGTGTAATTATAATTTATTAACCTACATACACATATCAAACTGAATGTTTATTTATTTTTGGTAAAAGGTAATTCACCATGATCGAAAATTTAAGGTATGCAATCTACCGCCGTGGATCACACTATGAAATAAATGCTTTTTTTTCAATCTCGCTCGCGTTTTTACTTTCCATTTCTTTTTGATAGATTTCGAATGTAGTTTGAAGCAAAACCAATATACATTACAAATTACAGCGGTTTCGTTTGTACGGTAAATGCATTAAGCATGCAAAATATCATACAGTCTGTAATAATTTTACAATGCAATTTGCTGATAAGCTTAACTCTAAACAAAATGTATTGCAATCTAATTCACCTACATGAATATTCATTTTTACATGAAATTGTAATATTTAGCATTGTATTTAATGCCAAAATATTTACATAATTTAATCATTGTTAACACAAATCTTTACATACAGATTTTTTTCCTTCTTTTTTAAAAATCTCATTAACGATGTATAGATAATGTATATTTTTAATATATACATTTACATATACATTAATAATAATTTACAGCCTAATGAAAAATTACTATCCAATATTCCAAAAATAAAAATGTAGCAACATACTTAGAATCTATTATAATTACATTCTATGAAGTTACAAACATTATCCACTATTAATAAATAGATAATTCATTTTATAACTAATAGATGATGACTTGACTTATTATATTATTATATTACTTGAAATAATTTCTATAATTATTTTCGATGCATACATATTTTGTTATTATATTTAGATATGGTTTCAAAGGAAATAGCGGCTTACTTTCAATACCGCTTTGCAGCCATCAGCAGTTACATTTTCAAACAAGCGAATTAAATATTTTTTGTTTCAATAATGACTTGGGTATTTTGTTTAATCACGTATACAACATTTTCCGCCTTATAATATCTGTATTGTAAACTATTCGCACGTTTTTTAATAATATTAACAATGGCTTAATACTTACTGACTGTTCTTAAAGTTTTTTTTTATAATATCACGAAATCGTTGCCAAAATTAGTAACCAATATAAATTGTTATGTTTGTATTTTGCAACGATATAAACAGTCCGTTTTGCACGTATAAATCACACTATTAATTTTAGTTTAAAAGAAAATTATATTAAAATATTTTGCAATATTTGATTATATTCCTTCTTTTTAGATGTAACCATAAATCTGAAAGAATTGCTGTAATTGAATAATGACTATCGTATTTGATATTGTTGAGAGAATTGATGCAGGATAACGATTATATAAATAAATGTTTATTGATCCATGTTTTTAATTAATTCACAGTGCAATGGTTGATTTGCTTACCGTTATTTTTCATGTTTAGAAAGGAATCAAAGCATTGGGATAAATTTATTGATTTTACAACTCTCAAATTGTATTCGCTAATTAAATTTGAAGTCAGTATTAGCTAAAGCGTCGTTTATAATTTAATGTTCTAATCTCCGATGAAAGCGTACGTATGGCATAAGTTTTCAATCTAATTAAACCTGTTCTTATGTTGCACTCTATATTATTTAGTGATAGCAAACTCACTTTTGTTTTTAATTGAAAATTTATTCTAAAACAACTACTATCAAAGCAACAAGTCTATCAAACAGATTTACATACAGATATAAAGCGAAGCTATTGCATAATAGGTTGTAAGCGCTTTAATTTTTTGACTCAATTTCATTCAATAATAATCCAATACGTCAGAATTATCTTAGTTATAAAAAATATTGAAATAACTCAAACATTGTTAAAGTAATGATAATAATTCCGGCTGCAAATATTGACTGTCCGTATAATGAGAGCTCGTTGATGTAGACGAGTTTAATGAGAGAGGAATTAAGGTTGTGACGATCCCCATATAAATTGGCAAACTTTTCAAATGCCGTGAAGTTAGCTTTGGTTGCAATCAAGTCAGCGTGGCCTATTAGGCCCGTGTGAGGCCGGACCACAGCAAATAATTCTGCTTGTTCGGACTCCATCTTAGGAAAGTCCCACAAAACGTGATTAACGTCCTGCTCGGCATACCCACAAGAGCAGTCCGGCCTTAATACCAACTTGCCCAGCGCGAATAGTTTTGCATTGAACTTTCCACGGCCGGTTAGAAACTGACAAGTCTAATGTGATGATGTTAGTGATTTTATTGCAAGCTTCCAGGACACGTCCGGGAAGAACTGATACGTTTGACGTCCCTCAGAGGGAAAAAATGTATGATGATTCGTTTCTGAATGTTAAAATGTTCAGTTTGCACTGTCTCCTAAACACATACGCTATGTTAGATTTTAGCCGACGATATGTCATCTTCATCATACCCGATGAGCTACGCAAATTTTATTGAAATAGTTCCGTCTATATCGAAGAGCAAGCAAAGGAAATATTAGGATTACTTATATATTAACTGCTCTACTTATTAATTAATTATACCTTCAATTTTACAGGTATTTTAAAGTATTTAACTTATATTTTTTAAAAATGTGATACACATGTTTTACAATTATACTTTAATTCATTCAGCACTCATATGCCAATTCAGTCAATGTAACAACAAACCTAAGCCAAGCCATACAAATTCAAACTGACACATTATTCAACAAGTAAATTGCACTCAATTAATAAATTCATATCGCAAAGAAAGAAAAACTGGTCTGTAAATTTGGATATTTCATGAAAAGAAAATTTTATGAAGTATTATTGACCTTATCGATTTTAAGTTGAACCTGATAAAAAATTTACCATTTTTTCACAAATGAAAAGAATGCAGATTTAATACATGTGCAAACTCATCACCAAATGAAAAATATTCCGAAGTATTTTCGTAGATTAATGTATTTACGTGTTAGAAGATATTTTAGTTGAATATAAAAGCTTTATTTTATTGACATCAATTCAAGGTTTTTCTGAATTATATATGTTCAAGAATTAGTACATTTTATTCTGAAATCACAAATAAACACTTTCATGCAATAATAATAATTTAACCTAAGGACATCATGTGTATTTCTTATAATTTCAAATTGACTGCTTAATCTGCCTGCTCGTTCTTTTACTTGGAACATCTTTTAGTAATAAGAGTAATGGAGCAACTTAGTCACAAAATTAAGTTCTTTCAAACCCTTCTCACTCCAAATGATTATATAAGAATTATTTACAAATAACGTTTTTTAAAAAAATCATTATATTCTTTAAATCAAGAGGTTACAAATATATTTTTTGTTGGCTTTATAGTATTGAAATAAATGAAGCTTTTTTTAATGGTTTTATTTAGCAAATTATATATTTACCTAAGATATACGTACTATATAATATGGCAGGATTACACAAACAGTAATCTATATAATATACCTTTTTATATCATTTATCACTTGAAATAAATTACATACGTAAGTAGGCTGGACAACTTTCAGTTATAATAAGCCGAGAATCTAAAATAAATGAATAAATCATACGATTTACTATGTATAGCTTTTATGGAAGTGTATATCAAAATCACCTTTTTTAATACTTGTTTGTAAAGGTGTAGTACTCTAGTTAAATAAAATAATGATTGATTGAGTGTAAAATTTTCATGACTGTCTAGCGGCAAAGAATTACATTTAATTAAATTTCTCACACTAGAGAAAAATAAATGAAAGTGTTTTTATTTTTTTTAACATGCAATTTTACCGCACTTTTTATTAAATTTTCACTTATATATTCAACAACAAACCGCAGTGTCTATGTTGGTGTAACTTTGCTTATTAAATTGTTATAAAACAAACGCTTCGTGGAAAAAACATTCATTTAAATTGATAAATAAAATATCTGACATTCCGTAAAAAAAGCTACAATAACGTCAAAAATATAAAATTTAAATTTAATATATCTGAAAACAGATCGTATTGCTAAAATATTTATAAATTGTTTAACTTTTCCGGTTCTAAGCTCAAGAAATGCGACCCCAAAACCCACATTTTCTTAAATATCTATTTTAATATGGGTGATACAATGTTTATAATTAAGGTATTCTTATATAATAGTTTTTTGAACCTTTTGTAGTTTATATAAATACGCGATAACGCGATAAGCGATCGTTCGTAAGATAGCTGGGTTAACTCGTCAGTTGCAATTTCATATGTGTGCTGGGATGACGTCTTTTTTACGCGCAACTTAAAATATGATTATTTATTAAAAAACAACGGATTTTTATAAAAAAAAAAGTATGAAGAATGATGCAGAGAGATATTTTAAAGCCTATTTAAAGACTATTTTATTTTTGAAATCCATAAGAATAAGGCCAATAATGAGGAAACCACTGGGGTCCCTAAACGACCCCCATTGGCTGAGAAGTATTTTTCTAGTCTCCGAGCCGCGAGAGTTAAAAATATGATTTCAGGCATATGGGCGCTGCGGCTATGAATGAGCATCATCCCTAAGCAAAAATTTGTGGTGAAAATGAGGATCAATCAAGTTTTTGGCACTCACAATATTAAAGCGGTTTCAATTCTTGAAACTACAAACCAAGCTAGGGAACCCGCGTTATCGGGCTATCGCTGGAAAATGTGTCAAATATATTTTTTTAATCTACATGAATATACTATGCAATGTTTAATATTTCCAACGTTATAAATTGTTTCCAAGAATGTTAAAATATTGGGAAAATTCGATTTCGAAACATTGATTACTCTTCGCGTATTTTTAAGTCAATCATTGGAAGTATGAATAAAATAACTGTCATTCATTTTGAGCATATCTTTGATGTCAGAAATTCCACCAATAGACTTAATGGGAACTAACATTGACAAATTGTGTAGCATAACTAAGAGTGACATAAAAATATCTGAAAAATTGTTTCTCAATGTACACGGTGTGTAATCGATAGGTGTAATTGGCCAAGTCTACTTGTCGCAGCGATCAAGCCAGTTGCCGTAGAAATAACTTGGTAATCCTAGTTAATTACCGCCACTGTTGTTTTAAGGCGAGTCGACTTTTCGATACATAATGTCACCTGTAAGTGGTCTGTACCATTTCTCCAGTATTTTTATGCAATAATTCACAAATAACGCCCACAAAGTTGTACTCGTTTCTTTCAGGTCTTTCACTGCGTATTCGATAATTAATATTTATACAATTCCGTACACGCTGCCAATAACTCATTGCTTAACCGAGAATTTATTATTACTAAATATTTTATTAATTAAAAAAGTTTTTAATTACTGCACAATATTGCACTCACAAATTGGACTGGTTGTAATTCTAGTTACTAGAGCAAGAAAACTTTAATACGAAATTGTCGTTTTAAAAGGAAAAAATTGTTTAATGAGCAAATATTACTTTCCGTTATTTGCGACAATTTTATCATGTAATTAAAATACTTTATACCATTTAAAGTTACAAAACGTTAAATAATTATTAATACTGTATATATTACATTCAACCATATCATAATTGTTTATTTATGTTTGAATAGACTTTTAATAAAGGCAATTCACTTCAATATGGTTTAACGGTCATAAAACAAATTGAATTATTTTAAACAAATTTTTATGACATCGTATAATCAGGAGGACAATCTCTTTCTTAGAAGGACAATCTCAACTATTTTTAATTCTCAAGTAAATAATAAAAAAAATCAATTATCTTTCTTTATTTAAATAAATCGAAATGTTGAAAACTGTTTTCTTGAATTAGTAGAGAAGATTTCAATATTGTTATTATTTATTATATGGGAAAAAGTATATTTGGTAGAACAATTAACAAACATTCAAGGACTAAGAAATTTGTAAAAAAAATAAGTAAAAGAATATTCGAAGAATGTTTAATTTGGTTAGGAGTGAAAATTTTTCACAAATACCCATTTCCAAGATTTCAATTGTTTTATTTAAAAAATCTTACTCTTGAATTTGAATTTATGCCCATCTTATCGGTAGGGTGTCCTTACTACTTGATAACGGAAGATGACAAAACTATGATATTCTATATATTTATTATACATTTTTGAATTTAGATATCACTTTTTGATAGAATACATATATAAATAAAGTGAAAGATAATTTTCTTTGAGTAATATCATATTTTAAAAAAATATTTTAATATCAAATTTGTTCGTGTTTCAGACATGTCTCCTTTCAATGTGTACAATGCGGACTCCTAATGGAGCATCTGATCTATTCTAATCCAAAGGCTCCCAAACTTATTTGATCCACTGCCTTTTTTTCATCTAAAAAATACACTTGTACAAATTCATTAAATCAAACAGAAAAATTAGGTGAACCAAATTTTCCGATTTTAAAAACTCAGAAATTTACGAATTTTCAAAAATCTTTCAATTTGGGACCATTTTTAGGTCGCTGACTCGTTTCTAAAATGTTGCCCGGATATCTCTACCGGGATTCAGGGATCACGAAATTTAACGGGATTGAAAGATCCGGGATCCTGGTATAAGAGGCTTAACTGATAGCTACAGCATAGTATTTTATCACTGGGTTACCAAAAGGGCAAACTAAACAACAACAAAAAAATATTCAAATGTTCTTTCCGGAAGAATTTCGTTCTGCATTTAAAAATAATAATGCCTAATCATTGTTGCGTTACTTAGCCTTCAGATGTTTTAATTATAATGATTATAATTTTAGTTATCTGTAGGTATTTTAACGTCAAGCATTATCAACAAACGTGGATCACTTTTATCATGTAATTAAGGAAGCAGACCATTAAAAAGCCCTGTTGGAAATAATTTGATTAAGCGCAGGCTAATGGTTTATATATCTCGTAAATCCGAATCCAATCAACGGTTACTCGGTGACTTTAGTGAAACAATATTTTACATTCACTAACATTATGTTTCTATTTGATTCCAATAAAAAGTCACGCTTTTGCTCCCGTGTGTTCGCTACCAATAGCTGTTCTTGCATATTAATCGGATAGAAAATTTCATCATGTAAAAATTTCCAACACGATTAATATTGATTAAAATAATCTTTAATACTTAAACAACAGATGTTGAATATTATATCTAAAGTTGTACTTAAGCTTTATATTTACTAGCTTTATTGATAATTTTAAATAGATTTACGATTAGGGCTTAAAATCAACTACAAAAAGAATGTATTTTTTATGCCATATAAGTTTCCACCTTTGAGAGTATAACTTTTTTTAAAAAAAACAAACTGTTCATAAGATTGTCACCGTCTCCAACTTTGCAGAGATGCAGAGAGTTATAAGTATGGGCCAAATACTTCATCACTTTTTCTACACCCAACTTCGTATTCATAATTAAATAAGGAATGGTATGGAAAGTATAACATTATAAGCAGTCGTTATGTAAAAATACATGTGAAATTTTCCATTAAGGGATTCGTATCTTTGATCACTCAATCGAAAAATCCTAAGAGTATTAAACGCTCGCTTATGAGACCGACAAAAATGTAAAAATAGTTTACTGAAATCATTAAACATTAAGTTAGGTGTGACGTAAGGAACGATTTATTTTTTGTAAGCTTTAATGAGGTAACAATTGGAGCTTTTTTAATTCATTCATAAGTGTATTCAACAATTACTTCGATTGAATTTTTAGCAGATGTATTGAATAGCTCAAATTTTAAGCGCTTTATTTTGTTAGTATGTTATTAACATTATTGGGTTTTGCCTTGTGACATCAACATGCCTACGAATAAAATGAGCTCAAACAATTCAGTTGTTTATTTCACTATAGTAACTATTGGGCTACCTAAAAAGTACCTCAAAGCATTTCAAGACATTTATTTATATCTTTTAAATTTGAAGGAGTATTAATGGTAGTTTTTAAAAGTATTTTACTGTTTTGAAAAGCGTATCTATATTCATTTGATATAACGAATCTATTTAGGCTGGCAATATTTTATTCGTCAAATCTCCACTCTCAATGTTCACGAATTATTTGTATTTAATTTAATGGCCCGTAAAACATTCTATCATAATGCTGTTTTAAATACAGTTTTTGAAGGAAGCTCTTAATTTTAAATTGTTCTACATTAATTCAATGGCGTTCTTCCGGTGCAAAAAGACACGAGTTGGGTTTTTTCAGATGGCCGGACATGGTACGAAATTAGCGTATCATAAAATAATTCGACTAGATTTGATCTTTGAATTGACTGTGGTAGCCTATCTTTTGAGTAGAAATGGAGCCGTCAAAAAGATTATTTGAGATAATTTTGATATTCAAAATAGATATCCAGAATATTTTTATAAATAATAAATTTTATTTACCAGTGTAAAATTAATATTTCGTTTTTAACTAAATAAATAATTTAGGAACATATTAAAATTCTATACAACTTCATCTATTTAATCGAATTTAGCCATTTTTAATGTAATACTTACTTTCTAAATTGATTATTATTTGAGTATAAATCAGTCGATGTGGCCCAGTTGGTTAGAGCTTGCCCTACCAATCACGCAGGTCTGGGTTCGATTCCCGGTCAGATCACAGTGAAATTCAAAATTATTCAATTCAAAGTTGTGATCGAAGACTGGGTGTTTGTGATGTCAATTCACATCATTTCCTCTCCTCCCATCCTTCTGATCCTTTAATAACTGGATGTAGCAATAGCGATTAGCCAACCACTAGTCCTGTTCAAGCTTTATCCTTCTTTCCTTACTACTAACTTTGAAAAAAAGTGAGGTTGAGCGACTGAGTAACAAACAGTTCTTGTAGAAAAACTTCTGTATAGATACCTTCATTAGGAGGACATATGCTCAACATTGGGAGCGGACATGGATTAAAAAATAATAGTGAAAAATAATTTTAATAAATCTTTAAAGTATATATACTATACATTCTAAAAACTTTACTTTACTTTTAGATATCAAATATTCCTAATAAATATGGTAAAATAATTTAAAATGATGATATTGTTACAGTAAGTTTATCAAAATCAAAAATGTGCTTTAATACCATCTTTTGTATTTTGTGATTTACGAGCTTTTCGCTCGTATCGCTGACGATGTGTCATTTTGTTATCTTTTAATAACATAAAATTGCGATTAGGGATTTACTCTGAATATGTAAAATTTATTGATTGAAAATACCTGAAAGTGTGCTTTTTACTCTAACAGTGAGGTTAAGAAATTGACAAATTAAACTACACTTAACACAGCTGGCAACTTTATTTAATTATGTAAATGGTGAGGAATAAGCGAAGCAGCATTCCTTCAGATGCACGTATGGATTGAATGAATGTGTTGTCATTCATTCGTAGATACTCAGCTAGCTTTACATTGATTACTTACGCAACATAATCCCATGCATACGTGACATAACAGGAAGAAAAACAAGCTTTTTCTTACAGATTCTCAGTACGGAATGTCATCAGAGAAGAAAAAAATATGTGTTATATTATGTCGTTTAAATGTAATAAAAATGACTTATTTGTACTGTATGAACACCGATTACCACTTTCAACGCAAGTAAACCTTATTTCATGTTAATTAATAATTTTTTTTATATATATTTCGGTTCTTTAAAATTGTTATAGATGTACATTAAATAAAACATATATGAGCTCATGAAAAGTCAAGTAAGTCAAGTGGTATTGTAGGAAAATAGGAGCTAGATACGTTATAATACTGTGACGTGAGCTTAGTAAAAATACACTGCAATAGTGTTTTATTTCTAAAAGAAAAAATATTCAATTCAAAAAAACACTAAGTAAAAACGTGATTATACTTAAAAGTTTAATAGAAAAGTTATATCAGTTTGCACTTGGCTCATATAAACATATTTTTAAAAATGTAAATTTAAAATAATATTCAATAGATAAATTGTAAATAAAGTTCTGAAATAAATTTTCAATAAACTTCAATATGCTATATATTTAAATATAAAAATAACCATATCACTTTTTACATATTTCAACATCGTATCATATATTTTTAACTTTATAGTTATATGTTTAAAGCTTGATAATATCATTTCTTTAAAATAAAACATTGAAATGCTGCAGAATCCTTTTAGAACTGAAACATCGATTTTTATAATACATATAATATATTGTGCTATAATATATAAGTTTATTATCATAGTTTGATAACTATTTACTACGTTCCTATCATACGTTTTTTTTTAATAATTTTGAGTTATAGTTCAGCTATAATTTGTAATTGTTATTTAATTTATACAAGAGTCCTCAACTATTTGTAGGATATAACCATAACTAATACTTTACATTTATGATGATATTAGAATAATATCTGTAAGAGAGATAAATAAGTATAATAAATATTTTATTTGTGTTTTTATTCTGCTTATGTCATATTTTTTCAAAATATGCCTTTATTAAAGCGTACACAAAATGTTCGTAATAAGTTAACTCATCGGTAAAATTTATACTTAAATGACTTTTTAAAAGCTATATTTAAGTTAATTCTACAGTGTTTTTTATAATGACACCTGTTTAAATTGCAGTTATATTGCATTGCCAAAATGATAATTGCTATTGCACCTGACATGCTTTAAAAAATATAACTTTTCACCGCTAGAGTCGCCACTGCTGCCGTTCAAAATCCCGCGCTTACTTTTGATTGGCTGTATTCTACCAATCCGCGAAGCCGAGGTGGAGCGAAAGGTTTTATATAGTAGTGCAGACGGCACTGAATTGTCGGTATAAGTGAAAATATAGACTAGTTGGACGGATCAGTTGGTTCCACGGTGTCGGTGGAAGATCAGTGTCTGTGTGCCAGAGTGTTTTGACACTCCTCAATTGTGAAGTGTTGTCCCATTGAACGGATTTATCAAATACGAAAAACACTCGCGTAAATTATGAAGGGTTCAAGTCGCTGCATCGCGGCTTTGGCGCTTCTCGTCGTCGCGACGGAACTAACGCAGGCTGTAAGAGTGCTGCCTAAAAGGAAAAAAGGTGAGTGCGCGAGAACTACCCCTGTCGATTTAAATTCCCCAAAAATTGTAAAGTGTCAAGTGTTAAGCTGTGCTTTGTGCAGTGGTACTGAGATTCAAAAAGCTTTATCGTGAAAGTTTAACATACAATTTAGTGGTACACACCGTATAAACTCCGCAGAACTTATTCATTGACAGTTTAAAAATACATTTACATTCACTACGATGTCATATGCAGTATATATACTTACAAAAGTAGTAATAGAATTTCATGATCAGCCATACCAGTTGCAGTTTTTTTGTTGTTTATAACGTGGAAATAGTTTTTAAAAACGTGTATGTAATACATGTAATAAGATAGAACTTTTTTTATCAGTATTAAATATTTGTTTATTCTAAAAGACATTTTCGGATAGAGTGGTTTCAACCGCAATAATAAATCAAATAGATTAACCATCTGGCGTATTTATTGAATAATTATCATTTTTACGAAAGTGCCCTCACTAACCATACTAGTGAGGGCAAATAAATTAAAAATGATGATTTTAATTTACATCCATAATAGGAAACAGCTCTCTCGCGTTAAGGCATCATTTTAATGAGCGCGCGCGATGAAAAGTAAAATCTAAACCAGTTTATCTTAAGAAAAGTGGCATGTAGACCGCAAAAAGACATCAACGCGATGAAACCTGGCAGCGTGAAACCTGGCGCGGTCAGCTGACTCGCGAATTGTCAGTAGCAACCCGCTAATTTACGATATCGAAAATGGAGCAGCGATCAATGTTATTTATTGCGATCGAGAGCTTTGAAGCGGCATCCGCGAGAAAATTATTAATGATAACAAAATATATATCATTATAAAGTAAATTTCTCAAATGTCACATTGAAAATTTACGATAGATGATTTATTTTTTACCCTATTTATTTTGGTCGTACGTTTAATGGTTAAAATTTATAAAAAGTATTAAATTGTTGAAGAAATATTCAGAAATTTTCCAGTTATTGTGGTTAAAATTTCACTTTAATTTGACTGTTTGTTACAATAATCAAAAAGTATGTAGTTTGAATTATTGAAATCAAATTAATTTAAAATCTTTGCACTTAAGTTATGCGTGCTATCTTAAATAAAATGACTGTTGATTATAAAAAAATGAGTGCTCACGAAATTTATATGAATCATGCGAAGTGGTAAATATTTTTTACTCAAACGTGTATTTAAGATCAAGATAAAAAATATTAAATCTAAATGAATCACACGACAACGTTAATACAATAAATATTAAAAATAATGTATGTTCCAATAAATACATTTTTTAATTATAAATAATTTGATATTTGATTGAAAGTGAAATTAAATATGAAACCTTCTAAAATTTTAAGAATTAAAAAATTATATCTTTTTTTGATTATCAATAATATCCGTTGGTGTTAGTCGAGTTAAGAAAAAGGAAATAATTTTGCGGAAATCCTGTCGATATATGAGTTGATAGGTCATTTCCGAAATGTTTCAATCATTTTAAATCGAATCAAAACGCACACCTCAAACCCAACCTTAGTTAAATGAACAATGTGATTGATATTGGCGATTTTATTGTTTATTCAAGTGCCTAGAGCTTGATTAAAATTGCCAAGTAACAAAGTGAAATCATAAATTTATTTCAAATAGACGTCCTTCCAATGAATAGTAATTGAAACATAAAATGAAGTTCCGTTTTTACTTTTCCGCTATCAATTTTATACACTTCATAAAAATGCGTATTTTTAAAACAATCATTTTGAGATGTCTATTTTTCTTACTCGGTAGTTTAAAATTAATATATTTTGAAGCGCATATAATAAATTTATATATACTATCGTGTTTAAGGTAATGTTATCATTTTACACACACAAAGTATTTTGAAAATTTTTAGTTTATTTTCATATATTGTATTGATGTAAAATATTTGACGTTATTAAATTATTTGGTTTTAAATTATTAAATAATTCATCGGATATTGCCTAGCTTAAAAGTGTTTTAAATAAATCTTACTTTCTTAAAAAATATTTAAGATCCTCATACAACGTATACTACTTTTGCACACAACTTTATAGTAGATCGTAACATTCGATAAAATCATCATTATCGATCACGCTACGACAATAAATAATTTATAAAAATTGATTTTGTAACTCGCAATAAGATTGATTTTTCATAAAAATAATTTAACATAAATCCACTCCGTTGTGCATACAAAATAATCCAACATGTGAAAATGAAGTCCACTATTTGCTCTACTTTTGAGCTTTGCCTTTGGCGTGTACGTCTGAATTATTCAGCGGATTGCGATTCGGTTTTCTTTCGATAATGTAAGTTTGTACGTAAGTTATGTAATAGCATGTCACTTAAATAATACCGTATGGGTATAACAATGACAAGAGTACAAACAAGATTTATGGCACGGATTATTAACTTGATTTCAATTTATTATTAAGTTCAATTTTATTGACATATCTAAATCAAAACGTTATGTGTGAATTACAGAAATAAATATGTGATAATCATAAGAATATTAGATAATAACTCATATTTTCCGTGTGCTTCTATTCCTATTTCAGATAAATTTAATATGCTTTACCTTTACATGATTGAACCACAGCAAATATTAATCTTTCCGTAATATTTTTAACATTCAAAATACACTCAATTATCACAAATAAGTCAGCCAAAAATACAACATACTAAATGTAACCAGACATCCCGTTTTCAGACAGCGTACCCCGAACACAGCTTTAATGTCCCGTTTTCAAAAATAAAAAATCTCGTAGTAACAATTTAAAAAAACGCGCAAAATCAAAATTTTGGTGGTAGAATCTAGACTAGTAGATGAAAGCGTGGGCATGGGCGCGCAGTAAATAATACATTTCAATGTTAATATTGTCTTTTCTATATTCTTTCATATAATACAATATATCTAATATGACATGAAAATACATTACTATCTAGTCAATTGTACTGTATGAAAGTGTGAATACCAATTTTTTTTAGGTGTCCTATTTTGGGGAAAAAAATAAATGGCCACTTTATACATACTATTAATTTAACTTTCAAATACAATTGAATTTCGACTGACTGTAATAATTTAGAGTATCACATTATTTATTAAAAAAAATTGAATGCGGTAAATATATCAATCGAATTTTTTAGGCTGTTTATAATATTACAAAACAGCATTAGTCACATCTTTTTTATTCATCGCCTTACCGGAATATAAGTCTTATATATGAGGGAAATACCATGAATCACTTATGTTGACATAAAAAAATGAATATGATTCGACTTCACGGTGTCGCCAGAGATTGAGCTTTTTTACTTTCCCCGGGAATTTTTGTCGCTCTACATTTGGCGGCTGCAAGCCGCCTTGCATATATTTAAAACCTGACTCCGGTTACGTAAGATTATCTTTGAGACATAACCTGCATGTAGGAACGGGGTACAGGCTATCGATAACAAACAAGGCGGTTAGCATAAAGCAAATACCGGCGTGGCGACTATTATTATATATGAGAAATATCGATTAAAATCTTCAATGCATGCCATGATTTAAATTTTCATCGCAATTTTTGAATTAATAAATCCTCGGAGCGAAATATAATTCTGTCTCATTCTTTTACGTAATAAAATCCACTTTTATTGCGTTTTTCGTAAATACAACTTGCGTGCAATTTAATTGGATTGTTGGGCCCTTACATGCATCTGGTTTTCTCTACTGTTATGGATACATTTTTAAAATATCTCTCGATTATAAGTTAATCAGATTACTATACCGGTTTATGAAAGTTGCTGAGATTATCCCGTTATTGTGCGACCTCTAGGACAACCATACAAAGCGGTTTTTTTTTTAAATATTTTTGGGAACACAATATTAATAATTTTGGATGTTTTACCGTTGCAATTTAGCAATAAAACAAACCGTGCGTGTCCTTGCTAAAATATACTACACAGATATATTTTTTTTCATACAAGGAAGTTGAAAGTCAATACAATTTATTTGTCTAAGCGGATCACTGCATTTGTTGTTTTGTTTTTCTTTTGCATGAGACAATTTATACATTATTTATAAAAAATGGTATAGTAATAAAAACACAACTTGCTGTACTGTTTCTTCTAGCAATAAATTAACTCGATTTCATTTAATTAGATCAAACTTGTTATAATTATAGCCATAAACTTTGTTTTAATTACAATAAAAGTCAAATAAAAACATTTAAACTCGGCTTACGTAAATGTCCTTGCATAATGTGGCATAATGTAATTTATAATCAAAACCTTATAAAACATTTGTTGAATAATTATTTTAATAGCATTTTATCCAATAAAATTTGATCACAAACAGCATATGTATACGATTGCTGAAATGATATTAAGTCGTTTTATAGCAAAACAAATTTACTTTGAAACAAATAAAATATACATTCGTTCGCATTTCTACTTTCATGTATTAAGATCAGGGCTGGTTTCGCTTACGACGAGCATTATGTACCTTTTTTATTTCATTTTGATTTGTATAAATAACTCTGCCATGTTATTATCTTATCAGTTGATAATGCTTGACATGAGCCTGTATACTTTTTCACCAAGTATCGACAGTGAACACCCAAAAAATGCAAAAAAATTTAACGTGTTTGCATATAGTGTTTTATTTCTATTGTACGTTATATTATTTAATGATGAGAATTCAATATTGAAATAGATATACGCAAACGGAGAAATCTGTTCTTTGCGTTTTTTTTTGTTCATCCAGTTATATTATCTAAAACTATGAGAGTAAAAAGTATTTCATTATTAGCAGTATGTCAAGATAAAACCAACAATGCTTCCAAATACAATTTATTTTCATTATATGTATAACAATGTGAGTGAGATGATTTTTATTTGATAATGTTTGTTTGTATATTGTTTGTATTTGTAGTCAACATAATTTGGTTGGTTGAATACGATTGTTTGAATAAAACATCCGCATGTCATTGTACCAATTATGTATTCGTTTTTTTTTGCTAAAATTAGCATAATAACAACCGTTAACATTCAATAGGTCAAGTTGGATCTTGATTGAATTTATGTAAATACTACTTTATATGTGGATACTAAATACACAAAATAAATTTAGAATATTTGAATTTATTATAGAATAATGATTGATTCTACTATTGAACTCTTCGCCTTAGCGGTAAAGTCACTGTTTTAAAACTCTTCGTGGTTTTTTGCAATTTTTAGGTATCGAAATAATACAAGCCAAGAAAGCGATTCAATTATTTTTAAAATTATCACAATTAAATACATATTAAATTTGTGCATTTATTTACGTTTTATCGCTAGCGGTATCACCTGTTGCATCTTCGGGCATTTAAGTAGGCGGATGAATTTGAACTATAAACTGGTGTAAAAAGTTGGAATCTAGGTTGTCAGTGACAAAATGAAAGACAATTATGACGATTTCAAATTATTATATAACGATTTATTACAACCTTATAATTTTATTTTGTTCTGACTAAATATCACTCTAATATTGTATTATTTAATCAGTTGATAATGCTTGTCATGGGCTTAGCCGGTCGTGATCATATAACATAAAAGTGAAATGAGTATTTTATTTTTTAATATAATCCCTTTTCGCCAAGTATTGACAGTGAACAAACACCCTTAAAGCAATACGAACTATGTCATATATTGCTCGTCTCTAAATCAGACAAGTATTTTGAACAGGCTTTACACTCATTGTTGCATCTTTTAATGATTTTCAAAGATCAGTTCAAATTTTGCTAAGAAGTAACATATTATATCTTTTATATTCGAACTTCCATTTTTTTATTTACTCTAATAAAGTATTAACATAATTCAGTGCCGTTTTTTGACTAATGCGATTAGTAACTTCTAATTATTCACTTTAATTCTCATTTTTATTCTTTTATTATTAAATGAGATTGGAAACGTTATTCTCGCCACTCATTATTTAAAAATATGGATCACACAAATCATATTCTAAACACTACTCGACATTTTTAAATTGAATGTAGAATTTATTAGCGACACCACTGGAACATTCTCCTTGGATTACAAGCTCCTGAATACCATGCCGTTTCTTTATTCTGGTTAATCATCCAGGTGAGCCTTTAAATTTGCTTTTAAACCCCAATGAATCATAAAACGTACTTTTTTTAAAATTAAATTCATGCACGGATAATCGGAAGTGTACTGTAGAACAGAAAAAAAAATATGTCAAGAATCAACATTATTTAATCACAAAACAATAAATTTTATTACAAATACACATTTAATTTTTTTTATTTAATTGTTAATACATTTTTTTATCAAATAAAAACTATCAAGTGATAAATAAAAATCATTTTAGATTTTCTAGATATATATAATTTATGTTCAGTGTAGTAAGTTTTTCTTGCACGGTTTTCCTCAAAATGTTTCCTACATGAAAAAATAGCATCGGATATATTATCTTACTTTCACAATTTATTATATTTCATCATTCATCATTTATTGATCAAGACAGTTTATCTATAATGAAAATAATATTCTTTTGTCGTTATTTTGGTTTTAAAAAGTCAGATACTTTATCTGGACGTTATCGTGCCAAGATATGTTTAACCAAATGAGATTTTAGCAAGGCACTTAGTATCACACCACGTCAATAAAAATTCTTTGTTTTGGATTATTTATTACATACAAAGTAAAACGATAGGATTAGTCAACTTGGTATTTGGCAAAAACGTGTACTAGGGAGGACCATATTCCAGTTCCGATTAAAACAACCGTCTACGAAAAAGTTTAATTTAAAGATAAGTTGTAACTTTTTTGTTTGTTCTTTCATACAAAAATTATGATAAATGTTATAACGAAATAGTTTTTCTGTTGTATTTATTATAGTAAAGATATACTTTGCAATTGCTACGTTAACAAAAATACAACAAAAAAAACTATTAACACAACGCATGTGCGCTATAACTAAGGTAAGATGGTAAAATACAAATGATGTTATCATAAATTGAGTAGGAAACATTTAAAAAGTAATTTGTCACAATTTTTTAAGAATGACGTTTAACATCAGTACATAGTAGTGTCCAAAAAAGGTTTTTTCTTATAAAAACTAAATCATAAAGTTGACACGTTCAAGCTGACCGTGATTTCTCCAACACTCAAATCATCATTTCCCAAGCTGTATTTGTGTGACAAATCAGTTTTTTAATGTTTGCTCTTCAATTACAATTATAATTTTTAAATATATTATTTTGTTTGGTACATTTCGTGTAACCAAAGTAGTGGACCATTGTGCCATACAAAAATATAAATATTTCCAACAGCTATTACTGAGAGTAGTCAATGCGCTGAGTGCTGCTAAACGTACGCTATTGTCACCGATCGTGGAGAACATTGAACTGTTGCATCCAATGCGAATGTCGCGTAAATGACCATGGCCTCTGCATGGTATTGATACCCAAAGTACCAATCGCCCATCACCATCACATTGCGCCTGTCCGATGGATGTTGCGTGTAGCGAGACGCACCGTTGACGCCGCCGCGGCTGATGGCCTCTGAAAACTTTCTCTGTCGCTGCATCCATCGGTCAGTTTCGCTTTTAAAAGGCGCGACTTGTTTCGATTTTCAAAAGCAACCGGAGACACTCTCCGGTAATACCGGTGACGCTGAAACTGTACAACATATTTCTGTAGTCATAAAAGAAATGCTGTCACTTTTAACGAGATCACAGCGCCTTTAAAAAGCAACCAGTTCAATATTGACCATATAATTTACATTTTAAATATTCACCGTCTACTTTCACAGAGAAAACGTTTAAATGTGCGCTACAATAAGAAAAAATATCAAAAAACCTTATTTTTTATTTAATTTAAAAGATAATAAGCCCTTAAAATATAGCATTTAATATAGTGTATTTAAACATTTAACAGAGTAATTCATAAGATCCTTTAAATTTCAAAGATACTAACAATTGATTACAGCAGCGATTTCCAACCTGGGAGGCGTGGGCTATTGCAAAGGGAGGCGCGAACAGTCCAAAATATTTATTCACTCTTTAAAACATGTCTTTACCACTATATGAAATAAAGGATGGGGAAGCGCGAAGATATTTTTTTCTTTAAAGGGAGGCGCAGTAACATAAAAGTTGGAAACCACTGGATTACAGTCAAATTTGTTTATTACGATCACGGAAATTGTGAGATCTTGGATGTAACTTGGAAACATTCGTTGATATTATAATTTATGGTTTTCTCTATACATTTATTGGCTTTCATAACGAGCTACTTCTCGGCCATACCGACCAAAAATATCGCCAATAAGAGTGAAAACAGTAAAACAATCATCAATTTTAAATTTTATAAGAAAAATGTTATATGTTATGTGTAACGGATGTGTAAATAAATTCAAATTGTGTATTTTTGTTTGAATTGCGACTTTATTTTATGTGACCGCTCCATATACTTCATGTCTTCATGTGATGGGTATATTTGTAAGCATTTAAAAATATGTATTCTCTGATATAACAAGTAATGCTTATAGCGAGCAAATTCCTTACTTAATTGCTCGATTTGAACCGAAACTTATTTTTCTATTCCTCCAATTACATGGTAAACTTTGACCGTAAAATAAAATTGTCGTGTTATTCGTAACCGGCGTATTATTTTATTTGTTTAGGTTTTTTTAGATAACTTTAAATTCACAATTTTATTTAAATAAATAAAATAAAAAAATCTTTTGAAAATACCGTCGCGTAATATAGTATTATAATAATTTTAGTGTAAATTTTTATTACACATACACGATCAGTTATCTTTGAATTTAGCGCAGATTGTGCAACAAACTCTAGCGAATACAAGAGGAAGTAACGAATCTATTTAAAACATACGCTCAGCTTAATTATAAACAACTTGCTCAATGATCATTCGTTTTATTTACCGTGTTAATTTGTCTTTAATTGTAGCGCTAAGAAAATGGTCGTGTCAATTATAGAAATAGGTAACAACGATAGAGAGAAAAAAATGTTTTTCTAACACAGCTGCAGCACGTTCATCAATGACAGATGTGAAATCTGACTTGTCTCAACGAAGTTACTGGCGAGCAATTGAAAAAATAATTATTCCAAGATCGCTAGAAACGTTGTACACCATTCATGCACTGTCGTCTTGTGAAACTTCAATTTGCTCACCCACTTTACCTGCCAGGCATTATGTTTTTTTACATAAGAAAAACGATGTGCATGTCTTACTATGATGAATTTTTGCATTCCATTGATTAATTATTTTTAACGTTACTATTGATTTATTTAGCACGATTTCCTCATTTAAAATTCTTTTTATTTTAACTTCTTACATGCTTTAAAATTTTGATTGAACCCATTATTTAAAAAAAAAAATGAAATAATATTCATTAATTTATCCGGAGAAATCATTATTGATAATAAATTGCTCCCAGAGGCTGATTAAGCACATGAGAGGCCCTGTTTTACGGATAATATAAAAATTTCATAAAATTCCAACTAAAATAGTAAAAATATATAAAAATCCGAACCAAAAGTAAATGGGTTATATTATATTAACAATTTTTGAGGCCCTTAAAATCGGAGACCCCAAACGCGCGCCTCATATGTTTATATGATAATCCCCCGCTGATTGCTTCTATAACAAAATACTTTAGACACTTTTTTTTACTTAGAATGGTTAAATTCTCGAATAAAAACATTCATACAATGATCAATAAATTATTGTTTATTTTTATTCAAATGTATTTTCATCATCCATCCTTGATATATCATGAAAACGGTACACTTAGATATACGGTATGAATTGATGGAATACTTGTTTACTATTAGTTTTGACAAGTTCAGACGATAGCCTAAGCCAAAATAGCTAACAAATATACATAAAATAATAATTGTACAACTAAAGGACGCTGATATGTTTTCATCTTATTATAAGCTATTAAGCTTTCTTTTACTAGCGACGTGGTGACATAAGTTGACAGACTAAATTACAACCAGCTCTGGTGAAATTATTTATATGAAGTAACTGCTTTTTGTGAAAAAAAATTGAATTTATAAATAATTTTACCGTGCTAAAAGTGATAATTTAATCAGGAAAATGTTCATATAAAATATTAAAACGATGCTTTTTCTTAACTTTCTTATATTGAATGCGGAAACATCATTAATTCATACATAACGTTTTTCATTTCAAATACCTTTAAATTGTTTAAATATTTAGAACAATCTTGATTATACATTTATTATAAATATCATTGCAAAAGCAGGGCTATCGAGTTTCCAATCACGATTTCGGTCCGATTATATGTCGTGTAACCAATTTTTGTGATTAATATCCTGTGCCATAAACGGTGTTCAAATAACTTCAACGAATATAATATTACTGGAGTAAGTTATTTTGCAACATTCTGTCCTCTGACCTTTATACTTTCGATACGAGAATGTAAAGTAGTACGGTTTCAAGGACTAGACTCATGATATCAGCGGTCCTCACATCTGGAATACACAAATGCAATACTATGATATCATTATCTTAAAAACCATATCAAATATCTTTGCGTGTACCTTTTTCACTGTCAAACAGCAAGCACACTATTTTTATTTCAAATTTATTTTATTGCAGTTACGCTGTCTTATAGTTTGCATGACTTAACACTCTAATAAATTTGTTTATTTTTGATCCAATCACATTTATACAAAGCTCTATTTACCACTGTAGGTAATGTAATTTTTCAAACAGCATATTGTATACTCGTTTTAACACTGATTTTGATCGATAAAAATAAAACAGGTATTACTAAATTCCAGTCATAATATACTGACCAATCATTATTAAGATATAAATGCCTAGTCACTGTTAAGTGTGATATAATAATAACGCTAAAACTTTTAAGCGCTGTCGAATATGCATTTTGTTAATCATTTATTTCGTATTATCTCACTTGGTATTTAAATTGAATAGTATTATTTTTTTTCATAATTATTAGACGATAATAATAATATTTGAAGTCTTCATTCTACTATTTAAAAATATCATTAACCAGCATAACAGAAGTTTATCCACGAGAATTTTTTGACACTCTGTCGCTCAACCTTTTTTATTTAAAGAGAGTAGTAGAGATATAAGGATAAGGTCAGGACAGGACTAGTGGTTAACTAATCGCTTTCACTACACACAGTTTCTTACGGATTGGAAAGGGTAGGAGACAAATTTTTAGACATTACAAACACTCATGCCTTCGAACACAAATCAATAAATAGATCGAAATGCTGTGACTCAATCCCGTGAAGTCCGACACGGAAACCCACAACGCTAACCGCTACGTCATATGACCCGGCATACATATTTTTCAATCAAGTATTGATTGTTGAAATTATACAAGTGAAAAATTAAGAAAAGGTTTTCTTACGTTGAAATTATCGTCGACGTATTTTTATCAATTCATCTTTATTCCAACTTGTTTTTCATAAACAAATTGTTCAATGGTTGTACAAGAGACTGCTTCATTATAAAAAAAGTTATTTTGATTTATAATAGTAATGATATGTTTCACTGCAAATACCTGAATTATTATTTGTACATACAATAATCTGTCAAACATTATCCATGTCCGCAGAGAATAGTAAAATAATGAAGTAGTTACTGTCAATAAAATGTTTAATTTATTTTGTTGTTAACGAACAACTACGGACTAAAATAGATCATTTAGTTTCGATTAATCACAGCTCCGGTTACAAAGTTTTATTACCATCGTGCCATATTGAGTTGTGTTTTACAGATTTTTTTATTTTATTTGCGCACATACTTGTACAGAGTGATATAAAACAACGAGATTTGTCCGCCAGAAACGGACATAGCTTTTCTACAGTCAGAATGAATTGCTTTACAATATACGGGCAGTAAATTGTATACATAAAACCTATCCATTCTTTTCAATACGGCTAAAACAAAAAATAATTACACTAATGATTGTTGATTCATAAAAAAATGAAAAGGTGATATTCTTATAACAAAAACTATTGCAAAGTTTTTTTTTCATATAAGAAATAATAAACAATTTAGTTTAAAAAGAGTTTTTAATGTTTTTTTATCAAATTTTGTTAATTTTATTTTGAAATTTTATTTAAGTGAATAAAATAAGTCGAAAATATAAAATCTGTTTTATGTAATATATTCAAAAATAAGCATGAGTGTGATCTTTTTATCGTTTATACTTTCATAAAACAGTATTACTTAAATTACCTGTCACATTACGCGACACTGCATGACTGATAGTTGACATTTTGAAAACTTCATATTATAACTTTCAGATACATTTTCATTTACCTAAATTAAATATGTTGAGCAGTGTCCGAACACAAAATTATTTTTTTATTAACAGTTAATAATATCTTTAAAAGTAAAAGTCATAATTAAATTTAAATGCTTACTACTTTATCGTATTTTGTATTAAAACATTGCGACAAATTTGATTTTGAATAGCGTTCGATAATAAATAATGCTTTTGTAATTTCGATATTTTTTTTCACACTTAATATAATGTTATATTTAAAAGGTGTATTGAAAGTAATAAAACGTTTCTAGGACATTATGCAAAGGAAAGTAGATATAATAAATTACAATCGATATCAACAAAACACAATGTAATTCTTGGCAGGCCTTTAATAAGTCAATGACTGTTGATATTTTTGACAGTTAATAGATAAAGCGTATACAAATGTGCACGGAATTGTGATTTTGAAAAAGATATGATTACAATTGATAAATTCTATTTAATATTATAACCCGAACAATAAATAAATGTGACAATGTTTAATAATTGTAATATTATCACTGTAAATTATTATTGTTCATTGGAACAGTTTTAGGATATATAAAATAATAAAATCTCCTTTCAAGTAAAAGCAAAACACGACAAGTAATACTGTTTTCATAATCATGTCATAAGGATTGTATTTATTTTAGTAAGGCAGCGAAGCATTTATATATATTATGACTTCAACGAGCGGGTAAGATCGAAACCAACATTATCTAACAACACTGTTTACGTTGATTGCATGTGTGGTTTTATAATTATTATTTGTTTTGCCCTATTTAATTTCAAACATTAATTACGGACTGTATAACTAAACTTAATATTTTAAATAAATTTTAACCAAATGGAATCTTTATAAAATATAGTACTGTAAATTGTACTCCAAATGAAGTTCCCACTGCCATCCATTTTACAACAATGTCGTTGCGACTTAAATTTTTATATTGAACACAAGGACCTTAATTAATTCATTACCTTACGAAACTCATGCAATTCACGTAAAAAATGTGTTTTTCGAGCTGATTAAACATTAAACTCAATCTCGTCTCAAGGTTGTACAGCGTGTTGTAAAAAAAATATTATAGGTTTCGCCCGTGGCGCGCTATATATTGGAAACATTTTAATTGTATTTTTTATGCGGCCTTCGGACTTCAATAAAAACGCCGGCATACGCCTTTTCAATAAGCATTATACATATTTACATAATTAAAACCAATCTATATAAACATTTTTTTACCTGCCAATAAGTTTACCAGAATTTTTCGTGCGGCCTAATATCACTTTCACTACTGACACCTTGCGCCGTGATAGGTCTTGACGCGTTCATAACAAGTAACGCAATATTGCGTGTTTTTTTTTTAATGGATAATTTGCATAAGTAATTATGGATTGGATTTCTTTTAGAAAAGGTTGAATACGAAAAAAAGCTTACACCCGCAAGTGCAAAGCTCGTATCATTAAACAAGTATACTTGCTGAAAAAAAAATACGCACTAAAATTGTACATAAACATACTATTCCGTATCAGCTCCCAATGCGGAGAATATGGCCTCCCTATAGAGATATCTCAACATAAGTTTTTCTACGAGAACTGTTTGTTACTCGGTCGATAAACCTCTTGTTATTGAGAGTCATTGAGAGTCGGAATGGTAGGAGGGATTTTTTCAGACATCACAAACATCCATGTTTTTTAACAGAAATCGATAGATCGATCGAAAAAAATGCTTTTCGTTCTAGATTCGAACCCGTGAGGTCAGACATAATATTTTTAATCGAAATAAGTTAGTTCTTTTAAAACTTCACTTGTTCATTTCAGTTAACTCAATTGAATAGTTTATCAGAACCATTAAAATTTCATGATAAAAATCAGCACAACATTCACTTTATATCATAAGCAATTAAAACAGAATGTTAAATTAAACAGGTGATTGTCAATATGGTAGTTTTATTTTCAATTAACAATATCACGTGAAGTTTAATACCGGCGTTAATAACTGGATCAACACGAAGGCGGAAAGGTATAAAAAAAATACCAACCCAAGACTTCGAAAGTTAAATTTAAAAAAAAATACCTCTCACATCGACATAACTAAAAATTGAACGATATGTTTCAGAAGCTGCTGATATTTATCCAAAAATATTTTAAAATGTTAAAAATTAAATACGATTTCTAAAATTATTGAATATGATAAATATTTGTGATTGAATTTCCAATTAAAATTGCGTTGCTATTAAAGATTAAGATTTTCAAAAACTTTAGTATTGATAATTAGTAAAATTGTATGTGTTGCTGTAATTTTCTTTATTGTCTAATCCTCTTTAATGCTTTATGGAGCCCAATGTGGAGCGAATAGCTTCCTAATGTAGGTATTTCAACAGATTTTATCTACGAGAACTGTTTGTTAGTCAGTCGCTCAACCTCTCTTTTCCAAAGAGAGTAGTAGGGATATAATGATATGGCTAGGACAGGATTAGTGGTTTACTAATCACTCTCGCTACGCCCTGTTATTGAAAGATGGGAAAGGTGGCAGCGAAATTAAGGCATCACGAACACCCATGCCTTCCAACAGATATCGATAAATCAATTTTAAAAAATGCTGTTCGTAATGGGACTCAAAACCGTGAGGTTCGGCTCGGAAGCCCACAACGCTAACCGCTGCGCCATATGACCCGACATGCTTACTTATGTGCTTTTTAGATTTAAAGTTTTGATATGATAATTATATTCATATGAAAATATCTTAGAGTTAATCAATTATTGTAAATTCATTATATTATACAATGTGTAAAATAAACATAATCAAACGCATCGGTTTTATCTGATCACGGTAATCAATATTGATGTAAAGCTGCAGGCAAAATATGATAAGAAAACTAACATCAATAAAGCACACATACACTCTATATTCGTAATGTTAAACCTACGGAGAATGCGATCGTGTGAACATGCCCGGGTAGTGAGTCAACAGACTTAATGGACCACGCGTTTGAAATTTAATATAATATTCAATTTTCCTATTTAACAGCTCTCATAACCAGAAGCAAAATCATTACACCGTGCAAGTTACACAGCCATAATTTCAATATTATGTTTGCTTGATTTCCCATCTTATTTATGATGTTTTCCTTGTTATTAAATAGTTATGCTCATATAACCACATCATTTTATTACATGAATTAACAACTACTGCTTGGTACATACAACTTTAATAAAGATACTTTAAATACCAATAAATCGATGATAAGAAGTTAACATGTAAAGAAAATTATCAGCTAGAATTCATGTTACTTTTATGTTTAAAATTATAACAAACATAAACGAACTGTCGAATTGATCATAAAACCTATTACAATAAACAAAAAGATTATTTTAATTAGATCAGTGAAAAATAAATTTAAAGCACGTTTGTTTGGTCAGTTGTTTTTCATAGTATTGACGTTTTAATTTCACTTTCTACTGCATAACGTTATTCTGCAACTAACAATATGTGTTGTTTCAATAAATATGCTAATTTATTGTTTATTGTTCTAAAATTTTAAAGACTTTTATGTATTGTTATATAACAACAAAGGCATTTTGTATATTCGTTAAAACCATATTGAATGTTATTACAAATAAAACATGCGTATCACAATCAAATGCATGCAATTTGTGCAACTGTTCATGGGAACGGAAATATTACGCCACTCGTGGCGGTTGAAGATTGCATTACATAAAGAAAATAGCGGTCTACAATAAATTCTAATCAGTCAATATACAATGTTTTTGCATATTATAATATATTAAAAATTATGTTGATAACCATTTTTAAGATAATATCAGTGTCCCGGATATTCTTCACTTAAAGCTTCTCTGCATCTTGGTTCTGACGGTCATACCTATTGACTTCTAATAACTGCTAATGCGTCAAGTACCAACTGGATTCTCTACATCGGGGTTCTCCAAACTTATTGTATTACAGAGCACTTCACAAATCTGGAAATGTTACCGTAACACAGCAGGTTTTTCGGGTGCTTAAAAAAAACCGAAACCCGGTTTCTTTTTGGCGGTTAACCGAGTTAATTAATAAACCTTTTTCTGCTTCAAACACCACGAGATTTTATTAAATTATTCATATGCACAGTATAAATGTTAAAAAAAATTGTATATAATAATAGTGTTATAAGTAGTACAATGGAATTATACTGTTATAAGTATTGTACTGTTCAATTGTCTAATTTATGTGCCATATTAATAACAATATGTCATATGTAGTCGAAATCATGGATAACTATACTGCTTTCAATCAAATATCTGTAATACGAAAGGGTTCTCATAATATCAATGATGTGAACCTTATTGAACCAAAAATACGTTCATCATTTTATCTTTTAAATGAAAACAATATCCGAACCGAAAAGTTATACTGTTACAAAGCAATGTATTCATAAATCGATTTAAAATTTAAAAATATATATTTGACTTTCTCAAACGAAAACAGCAATATTTCTATCTACTTTCTAATTGTTTGCACTTATTGACTGTTTTTAAGTATTTAAAACATTGGTTAGTGTTGTACTAATTTTTTTTTTAAAACAAATCCGGTTTAAGCCGGTTAGCCGGTTTATTTATTTGAAAAACACCAAAAACCGGTTAGCTTAAATGTCCGGTTAATTAGAAGCCCTAATTGCAGCATATATTATATAACCATTTCAATTTTTTGCGGAACACCTATTCGGGAAACATAGCTTAGGAAGCCCTGCCCTACATAATCCTAAGAGTGAGCTCTTGATTTCTCACAATCTTTTAATACTTGGAACGTCAATTCTTTTTTCTTAGTCAAGCTTCGGGTCTTACACCGAAGCATAAATATTGGTTTGACGTTTGCATTGTATATGTATAAGTTGGTGCAGTTTGGAATTGAATAGAATCATCAATGTATACAAATAAATTTTCTCCACATAGCGCTGTTGCCAAACTTATTAAAAATTGTAATAATTTACAATATAACGTCATTTAAAATTAGTATTTAAATCAATTTATGCGGACAAGTGAGTGGGCTTTATTTTTTGTAACATAACTGTCAGATTAGTTTAATATCTCGTAACGATACAAACAAGTTATATAATTTAAACAACACTTCCGTAGCATATCTATAACAGTTTTAAGGTACTTTTAAACTACCGTATTTTTGCTAAACAACTATAGTGTCTTTGGACTAGAAATCTCAATAAAAAACAACCATTACAAGTAATAAAAAAATATGAATGCGCGAGACAAGAAATTTTTATTAAATTTATGCCTGCCAACAAGAAAAGAAAAAAGTAAAAGATAAATTGCATAAGACGAGTGTTAATTTTATCGACTTGTAATAGAAGAAAATATTCTGACCATTTTTTGTATATGTCTATTATGTGCAAAATACGAATTGAAGTTTTATAATATACATATTATCTAAATATTTGAATGGCTGTTTTTTTAAACATGTGTAAGTAGTTTATTTTACATAAATGAGTTGGCAACATTTTATCTTAAGCTGGACGTAATAATATATTATGTTTGATTGGTTTTTCTTTCTCTTTTTTTTATTTTGATTTTATGAAAGAAGCATGGCAAAATGAATTTTTTCAATTCGTTTTGTGTCATATTTCTTGACTGATTTGCCCGAAGGTTTTCAAGAGAATGTAGACATCTAAACCAATTCAAATGACATGTGCACAGGTGGTTTAATGGAAGCTTTTTACATTAAGAATTATCAAAAAAAATGATAAGTGGTTTGGTAACATTTCTAAATTGGGTACAATTTTTCGTTGGTATTAATAACTTTCAATTAATTCATTAAGTGAATACATTATGGATACTGGTTTTACCACTATTGCGAAATATCTAAAGTAATTTAAATTTACCCTCAAAACACGAATAAAATAGTTTTTCTCCGATACCAGACAAAATGAGGAATAAACGTTCTATATTTCATTGAAAAAAATTTAAAATTAAATCTATGGCAAGAATAAAACATATTTTTATTTAAACTTAGCTGTAGCATTATTTATTTATTATACGCAATTATTTATAAAACATAGCATTCATATTTAAGAAAAGTGAAGTGTTGCATACCACATAATAGTATTATATAAATTGATGTTTGTAATTACTCTACTTATGGAGGAGAATGCATAACTTAACTATGAGTTAATAGATTTTGGTTTGTCTAAAAACAAATCATGTAATACATTTCAATTTAAATACCAGCACAGCAATTAAAAACTCATAATTCGAAGTGCATCAATATTTTTTTAATAAATTCACTTCACGATATATTTCATATAAAAAGGATATGTATTCAAACATTTACCGCCATCTAATTAGCATATTTTATGTTTATATAATGAAATTAATAATAGCCACTTATATAGAACCATCTCAGCGTAAATAAAGTTGGTTGATTATTTATCACGATGAGGCATTTCAACTCACGAACGATCGACTGATCTATTGATCGATCGATTCGGGAAGGATGGAAGACTTAATAAGTCGTTTTTTCAGTTTCCTCAATTATTACGGCAACCATTCGCAATGCAAGTCCGTGGAACACAAATCCAATTAATCGGATTGCTAAGATTATCTAACTCAGCACAGCGAGAAGCTAAATTCTCTTCCTATCGAAACAACACTAAATATAATTCTCGTATTGCTGATGAAATTTATACTACTTTTGCTGTCATATTTGTCGAGTAAACGTTAGTTTTCTTTTATTCAATTGAACAAATAAACAACTGTCTAGTTAACTTTGTGGTGTACATAAATACGATTTAAAATTTGATTAATTCCTCACTTTATTTGGCTTATTCAAAAACATAAAATTCATTCAATGAAGTAGTACTCGAAAGAAATTTATTACAATAAGTTACAAATACTGACACTCATTCATGAAATAAAAACCATTTTTTTAACAAATATATTTAGTTTTATTCTATCTTTTTATAATATTATCAATTGAGTATTTTGTATTATTTCGCGAACGTTGGCAATTTTACATTCGAGGAGTACAGCGATAATTCAAATGTTTTTTTCAATGTTAAATTTTTATACAGGTACTTAAATACGACGCTATTTTTTCTTAAAATCCGAAGTCATTTACAGATCTTTGTTTATGTTTTAACCAACCAACTGAATCTGTTTAATTCAAATTTAATCTAAAAAATTCTTAGAGCAATCAAAAAAAATCAATTTAAGTGAAAAATAAACACAGTTTCCTGTCTTATTTTATGAAAATCACTGAGTAATTGTTTTATTATGCGTCACGGATACCATAAAAGTAAACAAATTAATTTAATTTATATTTGTATAATATATCAAAAACTCATAGTAAATTTCACGTGTCATAATGAATAAAACATGTTACTCATGCTGTTGTATTTTGTCAATACTTTTTACACACCAAAAATTAAAACATATAATTTCAAACTTTTTTTATTATCTTTTATTTACCACCAAAAAATTTGATAAATATCGGAAGTAAATATTTAAAAAATTCAATGTATATATAATTTTTAATGTTAAACACTTTCTGTACTAATTCCACGATATGGATATTCATTTTATATAATCTTACATACTAAACTTTGTATAAATAACCTTGCATTAGTTTATATTTCTATCAGTTGATAATGCTCGTGACGAGCGCAACCGATCTTGATCTTAAATTTTAAAAAAAAATAAGTATAAAAAATGTTACAATGTTTTTATGTCTTCCCACCAATAATTTAAAATGTACAAAACACTTTGTGTAAAACACTTTTTTTTTTAATTCTTACGAAATCCAAATTCTTTTACTAAGCCTTGTGATAATTAAATTCTAATAAGCGCTCTAAATAAAGTACGTTCATTTTTGTTTAATTCACAGATGACGTGTCGCTTATGTAACCGTTGAATTGGGCTAAATATAAGTTTTTTTAATCAAAGCCCCCGGACAAGTGACAAGTCAAAAGACCCAGCGTACCGAGATCTGTGGTTTCAATTAAATTATTACTGAGACGTTGCGAAAGTGCCAAAAGTAGAGTAACGTTCTGTCTCTCTTGAGAAATGCTACAATTTTTTTTACAATATTATCTCCAAGTCTCATAACAGCGTACAAAAAGAGCAAAGCGAGTCCGCACGCCCATGTATCATTAAACGAAACAAGTGCTGAGATAGCATTTTTTTTTTTTGATATTTCAATATATAATAATAATAATGAAAGACCATTTCCATGTAGTAATTGTGCATTACAAAGCTTAATATTACGTGATTGAAATATTTCTATAATGATATTATCTATCGATAAAAAATGTTATCGCATTACAGTAATAAGGCGCGCCTACGTATTTTAAAAGATATTTTACTTTCATATACATACTCAATAAAATAATAATCTATGTTCTACTTGAACATTTTACCAATTATCTCAAACAACATTTATTTAATAGCTGTTAAAATGTATCAATCGTGTCTGTTGAGATTTCGATGGTTCAATTAAAACATCAAGCTTTTCCAAGCCACTTTATCTCATCCTGACGACGAAACCAAAGCAAGGCAGGGTTAGGTGAAACAATTACAACATCATATAAACAATTCGTTTTTATATACGAAAATAAAACGTAATTATTGTTTATTTGTAATTAACTTGTTATATGTACTAAATTTAAACAATTAAAAATAACTCTTTTACAGTGTCAACATTAAACATTCCCATACATTAATTGATTTGGCATTTACTTGGTAGAACTCCATTTATAACAGATTCAAAATAACAAAGCATTTAAGTTCTACAGTTTTTAATAATTTTATTCGTTGATAGCTATTTCGGCTTGCGCCATCGTCATAACTATGTTTAAACTAATATTTTGCTCGGCTATATATACTGGCTCTGAAGAGATACACAATGCATCAAGTTATTCACTCTAACATCCTAATTATAATTAAAAAAATGATTGAATTTGTATAGATATCAGAATTAAGAATAAACTAGTGTATGAATGAAATATCAGCAGTTAAAAAAACGCACTAAAATAAGAAAAAATCAATTTAAAAGAGAGCGGATCATATCTGACCTGGTTGTTTTTTGTTTGATAAAACTGTCAAAAAAAATAAAGCTGTCGTACAACTCTAAATTTGAAATACGTTTTTGACACTTGTTCACTTGTTTTGAAGTTTTTCAAGAAATATACTTGCTCTTACCGATAATGGTAAAAAATGCTTAACGGAAAACTTTTGATGAATATTTTAGCGCTTTACGAAACAATCAAAACAAAATAATTTATTAAGATTTTTATTTTTATTACAAAAGATTCATATTAAGCTACATATATAAAATCAATATAACTAAGACCTATTGGAAAAGTATAGCTTTTTAACTAAGACTTTTTTGTTTAGTAACATAAGGACATTCAACTTTTGCATTTCAGGTTCAGCGATACACGACCAAATTCATTTTTAAACATATCATACGGCTTATACAATACATGGTGATCTTTAAATAAGTTTTCATTTAATTTTGGAATCTGAAATGGCCGAGAAAGTCACATTTTCTTTTTTTTTTTCATTCAATCTTTATCTTTTTTCAGGCACAAAAGTGCATTAAGAAAAAACACAATATTCCTTTGTACTTGATTTCCACTTTATTTAAAAGGTCAGTTTCCTCATGGCGAGTATTATCAACTGAATATTGTGCTTTTTCTTAATATAATGCCTTTCCATCAAGTACTGACACTTAACACCCTAAAAGTGAACAATAGTGCATGGTTAAAAGATACGTTCCATGCAGCTATATATCAGGACAAGAATAAGAGTAGCATTATTTTAATCGTTATTACATCATGGAATACGGCCGTAAAACAGCGACACTCATAATGGATGGTGGTTGGAAAATCAGCAACCAACTTACTTATTTTGGAATCTTATATTAGTAAGTTTTTTATTGGAATAACCGAAATATTTCCTGCCATATTACTATTATTATTATTGTAGTTCCAGCCTTGTACTCTTACATGTGCTTGTAAACCGTATCATCACCGAAAATACGATGGTTAGTAATACACCCGCCGTGTTACAGTTAGATTGTACGTCCTAGTAGGGACGGACGCCGAGAGTTCTATCGGTTGACGTGAGTACGGTGGTGTGGTGTGCGGCAGACCGCGAAAATCACTTTGACAGGTATAACACACACTTGTTTGACCGTTAGTTACACGTCACTCCACTCTTTGTTCCCGTAACTACAAATGCTTTCCCTGGTCACCGATAATAACTGTATTAGAAAATGAATGATACTTACTTTTACGTAGGGTAACCATATTTTCTTACTGTTATTACGACGCTTTTTATAACGTCCTACATGGGCTCTTAAAAGAACACGTTTTTGTACAATAATTGGCTGTTGCTTTTCCCACAAACTCACAAATACAAATAACGAAATAAAAAAACTAATAACATATGGGCCCATTAGAGATGAAGTGAGCCAAGTGGTATTTTAGAAAAAGATGTTAGATGCGTTGTAATATTCTACACGTCTTAAAGTATCGTAAAAAAGAAGTAACCTCAGTTAATACACATTACAATAGTATTATTTCCGTAAAATAAAACTATGCAATCCACCAAAGCACCACTTAAAGATTTAGAGTTCAAGAAAAAAATACCATTTACTAGTTGGCTCACTTTACCTCTTATGGGTACGTATATACTTTTTTAACATGATATACTAGTAAAATAAAATGTATGCAATAAATATGAAATCAGAAGTATAAACAATATTTTAAAGCAGTCGTATGAATAATTTATTCTTTAAATTAACATGTTTTGATTTCATTATCCAAATTGTCTTAAAACAATTATGTTTTATATTCATTTTTCGCAAGATTCTTGAAAAATATGAACAATCCCGCTAGACAACTCTGATCGCCCTCATAATGACGGAATGTTCATCTGGTAGCTCTACCTTTACGAAATCACCCAACCACGCGAGTGCGTAAAGTACCTACATGTGTCTTTGACATAAACATGACATGTGGCACATATGATCACTTAAGAGTGACACAAGGAATTGTACGCCACGCTACTTAATTTACTGCTGACGGAAAACACTGACAGTAATGATTAAGTTGTGAGTTTGTTTGACATTTTTTACTGACACCTCTAACTATTACTAAAGATTATCATGTTGCACAATTTCACACCTCAATTATTTTACCCCACTGTCAAAAATAATAACTAGTTTAATAATAACGCATATCCAACTAATTGGCGAATTTCAAATGTGTTATTAACATAGTCAACAATGCTTATATTCATTATTTAGAAAACGTTGTGTGTTATATAATAACAACATATTGTACGTTTATAAGTGGCCAAAATTAAAAAACAATTCATATTTCTCATAAAGTAAAGCTTTGTTCTGTAAATTTCTTTATTATACCATTTGTTATCTACGTTATGCAATATTTTGCTTAAATTTTTTTTAATTGTATTCGTTTAAAAGGCTACTTATTTTTTTGGTAACATTCATATTATAATATTTTAGCTATCAACTGCCAAAAAGGTTTATTTGGACCCATCAGATTTATTTTCAATCTTGTACGCATTAAAATGTATGAATGTAACTTTAACAGTTTTAATTGTGTACACTCACAATTATACCGTGCTTTTGAACACCTGAAGATACCGAAAGGTAAAATCTGAGCCGATAGTGTCAAAACATGTGAGAGTGTACAAAATTTGAACAATTCAAGTTTATACTTTAAAATAATGACCTCTTTGTCGAATTAAAGTAATTTAACTAAACACAAACCTTAAAAATATATTATGGTACGAGTACTTGGTTTCAAAGGGCGTTTTAACTAGACATAAAAGCTTTTCCACATAATAATATTTAACCAGATGGCACCGGGAACGCGGAATACGCGTTTTTTGAACGTAATTCGATATAGTCTATTGACACGACTCGATCTTCGGTAATAAAAAAACAGAAAGAGAAAACCTTCCATTATCATAACCTCCGAATTTAGAAGGATCGAATCAGTGTTACAAGTTAGGAAAATATTGGGAAACAATTCAAACAAATTAAACATCTCGGGTGCAGTTTTAAAAAGTGGGATTCCACTCGTTTATTTATAAAAGAACATATGTTAATGGAATTTTGAAAATAGTGCACAAGCTAACTCACAGAGGTGAGAAAAAAAACATATAAAATACAGTAAATAATTCGCCTGATATCGAGCCTACGATTTAAACGGGCTTCGATTGCGTAATCATAAATTTCTTTGCGCTTCGGGGTTATTATAGGATATAACGGTATAAAATAGTAAAATTTATAACAATAGGTATTTATTTAGAGTCCCTTAATTAATATCCTAACTAAGTATCGACAATTTATAGGAGTAATAAGTCTACTTGCTACACGTAGGGGGCGGAAGGCTTGATATTCAGAACAGTGTCGGTCCGGTGACACAACGTTAATTTTACCAGTTATTTCGGCGGCGAAGCGCGAATTCCATTTTATCATCATCATCAGCTGTTCTCAATTCACAATCATGTCCGGTCCCTACGCGTGCCATATTCTAGTAACAAAATTCTTATTCGGCCCAGCCATGATAGCAGGAGGACGTCTCCCGGGACCCTCGGATCGGCGAGCACGGTGCCTAGGCGTGAGGAGGGCTGTTAGACCCTCCGCCTCCCAATCCGTGTGTCAACGTCCAGTTAACACAAACCAAGGTGGTTAGAGCTCACAACTAGTGCTCAGAGTCAGTGCCGAATGACACTGACTTCTTCCCGGACGTTGCCCCCGCTCCATGCGTTGGGCTTCCTAGTATCTAAAAGTATCGAGCTCGTTTTTGTTTGGATAACCGGGAAGCGTGGGTGAGGGATGAAATTCCGTTCAAATTTCTCCGTCGACATGGTAGTCCGCCTGTGAAAAAGAAACATCATCCGATGTCCTGCCCGTTGTAACGAAACGGGTTTGGTTTACTATAGAATAGCTCTGCCAATTATGGCAGAGATGAACGTCGTCCAACAGTGTTCGCCTGCTGGACGACCACCGCCCACGGCGGTATCGGTCTTATGCATCTGCCCATGTCAAAACGACCCGGTCACCTTGAGACCGGCGTCGCTGTCGCTTTCCGGTTATCCGGCACAATGAGCACCCACCTAGTCCTGTCCTAGCTACCTTATTTTAGGGGCAGAGCGCCAGGCCTGGTGGCATCGGCGACACAATCCGCCTAGGCTGTCCAAGATTTCATTACTAACCTGGCGCTCCGGCACCTCATGACTCGATAGACGGCGTGACGACAGCTCTATATCGTCGGGAGACCAGATCGTCTCCCTAAGCAAACAGTCTCGGCAGACTACACACGGCTTCTCCAGCCGACTCCTCTACTTTTACACGCCTTCTATCGTCTAGTTATGCTATTTGTCACGTCGCCTAAAGATCACCTCTTACAATAACAAAATTTATTTCAGTTCCCGCACACATAATTTCAATACGTTTCTGGTTGTGTCATTGTTAAATTACATAACGTTACTAGAAAAAGGTTTCTATTTCTACAGTTAGAATAAATTTGCATTACGCGTATATTATCAGATTAACATTCAGCGAAGGATTATCCTCCTACAACTTTCGATTCGATATATCGACCACATTCGATAGTGACTTTATGAGCATTTGCGTGTAATAAAATTATCGTGTGATAGAAAATAATATAATAGAACCTCGTGTATCTAGAATTAAATTTTCTGACACACTGTTATGGGCGCCGTTCAGGGCGTATTGTAAATGCGATAGCGATAAATTAGAGAATTGTTTGTGCTCGACAAGGCTGGATTTTACTGGATTAAAATAACACACGAAGAGGCTTTCGAAGACCTTCATCGGTCCCGCCGAAGCGTGGTCGCACTCGACTGAATTAATATGGTTCATTATTATAATGAGAATTTCGTTTATAGAATATAGACACTTAACCGGAAACGTATTGCTTTTAACACACATTAGGCTTCCCGGTGACTTTCGTCACGTACAGAGGCTACCGACATATTAACACCCACAATAAAATACATATTTATACAGGTCCTGAAATAATACAGTAGAAATTATAATAACAATTTAAATTGGCTTTGGTTTCAATACAATATCTTTACCGGGGTTGCTCCCTTGCTTCCCCTCGCCTGCCAACGCTCAATGTTTAACAATAGAGAGGCTGCGATACCTCATCAACGATATTTAATGCCACAAACCTTGAGGTGTCGACAGGAACTTGAAGACGAGAGACGGCTGGTGCGACAGGCGGAGAACTCTTAATTTGAATGCGAAAGTGCAAGTTGTTAAATTTTGAAAGTTATTGATAAGCTGCTAGTATAATTATTCAAGTTCGAAGTGAGTATAACAAAATGGCGGCAGCCATAAGTGTGAATTTTAACAGGCGAGGTCAGGGGAGCAACCCTTCGAACAACTTTACTTGGCGAGCGCTAACAGAGAAGAGCGTTTGTTTGTTTGTCTTACTATCCCTCCCTTCCTGCAAAATGTACAGATCTCGGCGCGCAAAAAAAAATGCATGGTTGCCGTTAGCGATGTTGCCCTGGCGTCAAGTTGGCTACCGCAAACATATCTTTCGAATGATTGTATATTTGTATTCTCATAATATGCCTATCTCTCTCTGGTTTCTTTCGTACTAACGTCATGCCAGCGACATTTTATGAAAATGCTATGGAATAATCGGGTCCCAAAAAACCGAGTCGTGACAATCCCCAATACCCCAGAGGAATCGATTTACCCTTTGAGCATTTTTAGTCGATTGCATGCTAGAAAAAAAAATCGGGCCTTAGTACAAGAGAGAGAAAGTCAGGCGAGATTGCACTCAGCTAATCCCGCAAAAGAGCAAACCAGGCACGGCAGCTTAACAGCAGACATTCCGGTGCCTGTGCGCGCAGCGCGGGTTTATCAACTTAGTCCTGGCCTCAGGTTGAATTTCCACTTGGGAGCAAAACATAAAAATTATATGCACTACTTATCAGTAGCGCTGAACACAGTTACACATGGTTATTTAACAATAGAAAAACTATATATATAATTTTTTTTTTTTTTGCATATTACGCGATCTCTTAACCTAGTACCTTAAGATTAGACAGATTAATTATTTTTTTTTTTTTAATAGTTTTTCAAGTGTCAAATTTTCTCTAAATCAGGTGAAATTATTTTTTCATATACATTCTGCCTTCAGGGCCCTCTCATTAAAACTTTCTCCTTGTCCGCACCCTTAACGGTGTGAGCGACAGGTTTTGCTTAACTCAGAATCCAAAGTTACAAGTTATAAATACTTAGTCTGAGGTCATGAATAACAATATATATTCTTAGTAGAATCTTCGGGACATGTTTGTTTCGATTTGCTATTTTTTTTTTTTAAAATTGACTAAGGCTGGTTTGAAATTAGTGAATAAATTTATAATTTACTAAAAGTACAATTTACAATTTTTTTAATTTGCTTTTATGAATGGTTAATCATTCCTTGAAGAGGAATATACTCATAGTTTGTACTATACTTGTAATCTTCGTTGGAGAGCTTCATCAGGCACGAGGGGAGGCCTGACCTCCTACAGCTGGCGCGTCATTCACCGGCTGGTGGAAACGTCAGCCGCATCCACTTCTGGTGGCGCGGGCTCGTCTTCTGGCAGACTTGTGGTTGACGTCTTCCGGGCCCCTCTGCAAGTCTCGTTTCCACGAGGCTCACGTCCATCGAGGTTTGGGTGGCCCGGTATCCTTGATGATCGGCGGTTGGAGACGATATCTCTCGTCCTCTGTTGATCACAGCCGGTTGACATATCGCGCACTTATTTCCGACACGTTTCGTTATTAGTGCGTTTGCCTGACACTTGCCTACTTTATTTGTTGACATTCTATGTAACCAGCACACAAAGAGAAAAATTTTCATCAAGTTCAATTAATAAAAGTTTGTTGATATTAATATTTTATAACGTTCATAGAGATTACAATCCTGGTTTCTTTACACTAAGCATCGTGTTATTTATTATTATTATGTTTTGATAATTATACTGCTGACACTTAATTATCCCTTTATAATTTCACTTAGTTCATTTGATTTCACTAATCGTCGAACACAGTTGATGGGCGCCGTAACTGACCGCCCTAATTACTTTTAAATAGTTTTATACGTTATCGCCTATGTCTCTTTTCGCTGATTTAACTTAATATTCGTTTGCCGACACTTAGTTTCTTTGTATTTTTTCTAATCCCAATATTTATGTTATTTTAAATTGCGGTTTGTTTTATTTTATATTCGGTAAACAGAAAGTCGTTAGTTAAAATTGTTTCTTGTTAATTAGTCATTTATTCGACCCCACAAGTTTTACTTTCATCACACTTTGATTACACTTAACATTTATAATTTTATGACCCGTTGTTAGAGATCCTTTCCAACAATTATTTTTTTCTTACTTTTATTTTATCTTTATTTTTATTTTTAATTCCGCACCGTTTATTTTTGGTGCAGTTAAACGTTTCTAAAGGCGATTTTACTATTCGTTTCGACACAGGTGTATATTTTTTTATATACTTTCTACTTAATTTACTGACCGTTGTTTACGCTCTTTTATCATTACTAACAATTTTCAGGATTATTATGCACACTTTTTTCCACACACTACATTTCGCCAAACGTTCAGTATTTCAATAGCGGTGCGTTTCACGGGGACTCGTTATCTCAGCGCGGTGATCCGCGCCTATCCCATTGTTGACGTCTTGTCAACTTTTCGCCGTGGCCGGATGGTTTCCTCCTGTCTAGGCGAAGCTCCAGCGCGCGTCTCTTAGAGGTTTGGACATTGGGAGACTTGGGTGGTGAAATTGGAGGAAGGTGTGATACTTCACGGTAATGGATATGAAATGTGGTTAGGGGTTGAGTCCCGCACCTTGGCATTGATATTCGTACGCCGGTACGTCGTCAGTTTCCGGCGGTGCGGACCCTGTAGTCTTCTTTTTGGAGTCGAGTGAGAGCGTCCTCCCATCGACTCCACCGCGGCTTCAGCTTGCAGTCGGCCTCGATTAGCTACTCGAGGTTCGGCCACTGGAGACGGTCTGTTCTTTTTTAAAACCACCTATTCTACCATCACAAATGCCAAGCTTTCACTTGGTGATTATTACATGTTTAAAAAAAATTGCATAACATTTTTATAATATAACAACGTTACCTACAACCCTTATCGCTTACATTTTTATATTCTTGAAGGTATCGTGTTAAATACGATCCCTTACATTCCCAGGCGCCACTACATGGTACGTCATGCAGAACGTACTGCTCCCGAGCCACTCTTGACATTTCCCTTTGTCTAAAAGAGTTAATTTTCTATTAGCAGCGGCGGAGACACGAAACTTTTCCTCTCAGGGTCGCAGGTGATGATTTAATTGTTTCAATCATTCATCTCCGCATACTTTTACTGAAGTTAATTTTAAAGAGTCTACTCCGACTATTATTTATCCTACTTTACTCGGTTCTTCGGTGATCAGTCGATTCACTCCGTATCGTACGGTTAAAGATTCGAGCGTACTGCGCCCGGTCGGTTTTCTAATTTCGCTTTCCAGTGGTCGATATTACTCGGGCCACTGGTCTGCTGGCGCATGACTCTAATGAATTTACATTTAACTTGAATACAAAGTCTACGTTACTTGATCTGCGCTTTGATCAGATGAATTCATGAATCTAAATCAGCCTATGAGTTGGGGGCCAAGATGACACGACTCGATCTTCGGTAATAAAAAAACAGAAAGAGAAAACCTTCCATTATCATAACCTCCGAATTTAGAAGGATCGAATCAGTGTTACAAGTTAGGAAAATATTGGGAAACAATTCAAACAAATTAAACATCTCGGGTGCAGTTTTAAAAAGTGGGATTCCACTCGTTTATTTATAAAAGAACATATGTTAATGGAATTTTGAAAATAGTGCACAAGCTAACTCACAGAGGTGAGAAAAAAAACATATAAAATACAGTAAATAATTCGCCTGATATCGAGCCTACGATTTAAACGGGCTTCGATTGCGTAATCATAAATTTCTTTGCGCTTCGGGGTTATTATAGGATATAACGGTATAAAATAGTAAAATTTATAACAATAGGTATTTATTTAGAGTCCCTTAATTAATATCCTAACTAAGTATCGACAATTTATAGGAGTAATAAGTCTACTTGCTACACGTAGGGGGCGGAAGGCTTGATATTCAGAACAGTGTCGGTCCGGTGACACAACGTTAATTTTACCAGTTATTTCGGCGGCGAAGCGCGAATTCCATTTTATCATCATCATCAGCTGTTCTCAATTCACAATCATGTCCGGTCCCTACGCGTGCCATATTCTAGTAACAAAATTCTTATTCGGCCCAGCCATGATAGCAGGAGGACGTCTCCCGGGACCCTCGGATCGGCGAGCACGGTGCCTAGGCGTGAGGAGGGCTGTTAGACCCTCCGCCTCCCAATCCGTGTGTCAACGTCCAGTTAACACAAACCAAGGTGGTTAGAGCTCACAACTAGTGCTCAGAGTCAGTGCCGAATGACACTGACTTCTTCCCGGACGTTGCCCCCGCTCCATGCGTTGGGCTTCCTAGTATCTAAAAGTATCGAGCTCGTTTTTGTTTGGATAACCGGGAAGCGTGGGTGAGGGATGAAATTCCGTTCAAATTTCTCCGTCGACATGGTAGTCCGCCTGTGAAAAAGAAACATCATCCGATGTCCTGCCCGTTGTAACGAAACGGGTTTGGTTTACTATAGAATAGCTCTGCCAATTATGGCAGAGATGAACGTCGTCCAACAGTGTTCGCCTGCTGGACGACCACCGCCCACGGCGGTATCGGTCTTATGCATCTGCCCATGTCAAAACGACCCGGTCACCTTGAGACCGGCGTCGCTGTCGCTTTCCGGTTATCCGGCACAATGAGCACCCACCTAGTCCTGTCCTAGCTACCTTATTTTAGGGGCAGAGCGCCAGGCCTGGTGGCATCGGCGACACAATCCGCCTAGGCTGTCCAAGATTTCATTACTAACCTGGCGCTCCGGCACCTCATGACTCGATAGACGGCGTGACGACAGCTCTATATCGTCGGGAGACCAGATCGTCTCCCTAAGCAAACAGTCTCGGCAGACTACACACGGCTTCTCCAGCCGACTCCTCTACTTTTACACGCCTTCTATCGTCTAGTTATGCTATTTGTCACGTCGCCTAAAGATCACCTCTTACAATAACAAAATTTATTTCAGTTCCCGCACACATAATTTCAATACGTTTCTGGTTGTGTCATTGTTAAATTACATAACGTTACTAGAAAAAGGTTTCTATTTCTACAGTTAGAATAAATTTGCATTACGCGTATATTATCAGATTAACATTCAGCGAAGGATTATCCTCCTACAACTTTCGATTCGATATATCGACCACATTCGATAGTGACTTTATGAGCATTTGCGTGTAATAAAATTATCGTGTGATAGAAAATAATATAATAGAACCTCGTGTATCTAGAATTAAATTTTCTGACACACTGTTATGGGCGCCGTTCAGGGCGTATTGTAAATGCGATAGCGATAAATTAGAGAATTGTTTGTGCTCGACAAGGCTGGATTTTACTGGATTAAAATAACACACGAAGAGGCTTTCGAAGACCTTCATCGGTCCCGCCGAAGCGTGGTCGCACTCGACTGAATTAATATGGTTCATTATTATAATGAGAATTTCGTTTATAGAATATAGACACTTAACCGGAAACGTATTGCTTTTAACACACATTAGGCTTCCCGGTGACTTTCGTCACGTACAGAGGCTACCGACATATTAACACCCACAATAAAATACATATTTATACAGGTCCTGAAATAATACAGTAGAAATTATAATAACAATTTAAATTGGCTTTGGTTTCAATACAATATCTTTACCGGGGTTGCTCCCTTGCTTCCCCTCGCCTGCCAACGCTCAATGTTTAACAATAGAGAGGCTGCGATACCTCATCAACGATATTTAATGCCACAAACCTTGAGGTGTCGACAGGAACTTGAAGACGAGAGACGGCTGGTGCGACAGGCGGAGAACTCTTAATTTGAATGCGAAAGTGCAAGTTGTTAAATTTTGAAAGTTATTGATAAGCTGCTAGTATAATTATTCAAGTTCGAAGTGAGTATAACAAAATGGCGGCAGCCATAAGTGTGAATTTTAACAGGCGAGGTCAGGGGAGCAACCCTTCGAACAACTTTACTTGGCGAGCGCTAACAGAGAAGAGCGTTTGTTTGTTTGTCTTACTATCCCTCCCTTCCTGCAAAATGTACAGATCTCGGCGCGCAAAAAAAAATGCATGGTTGCCGTTAGCGATGTTGCCCTGGCGTCAAGTTGGCTACCGCAAACATATCTTTCGAATGATTGTATATTTGTATTCTCATAATATGCCTATCTCTCTCTGGTTTCTTTCGTACTAACGTCATGCCAGCGACATTTTATGAAAATGCTATGGAATAATCGGGTCCCAAAAAACCGAGTCGTGACACTATGTTAATAGTTCATAATTCTTGGAATATAGATATTTTTAAAATATTTTCCTGACATTTGTTGTCAACAGCCATCTGTTAACATTATCTTAATTTCTTTATTTTAGCAATGTCTGCATGATGAACTAAACCATTTAATTTATGCTATATTTTGATACTCTTTCCAACTGTGAATGACAACAAAACACACCACAATGGTATTTCGTTATCGATAAAAACAGAGCACTTTTAGCAGTATATTTTGTTTGCAATGAGAATATATTTCGGTAATTACTATTTGAAACAATTATAACAACCACCATCATCGTTTTAATTATTTTATAATAGATAAAAATCTAAATGGAAAGAGCAAATGATTAAATATAGTCATGTTTTAAGCGACTTGCAGTGGTATTAATTATTCTCATTTAATTCGGTAAACATTACACAATCATTAAGCGGAGGTTTGGCTTAACTAACATTCATTGTCTGCCTACATATTGAGTTACATAAAGCCTATTGGGTCGATTGAACTATCATATCTATAATATAAACATGAGTAAACTCCGACGCCTCTGTAAGGAAATTTCGTGCTGACCGCTACGTTATATATTATATTTTGGACCACACAAACCGTGCCGTTCTTTCATTAGCAACTTTTACTTTCCAAACTAGACCATGTGCCTATAAATACTTGTACTTATTACTGTACATTTCTTAATTTTGGAGATTTGTCATACAAACTGCTTTTTAATTTATGTGTAAAGCAGTAGGAGTTTAATTACGGTAATATTTTATTTTAATTTTAAATAACAAGATACTTTGTAATCAAATTTCTTTTTTATTTCTTTTTTACGTGTCTGTCATTTATTTTTCAATTATTTAATAACTGCTTACAAGCGCCAATATAAATTAACTATTGGAGCATTTCAATTACTAAATATTACAATTACATTTTTTTTCAGTACAAAACTACATTATTACAGAAATCGTGCAATATAAATAAAAAATTGAAATACATTTAGAGTGGTTGTTCATTTTTTTATAAATTAGAAGTTGTTGTCATCAGATAAACTCTAAATGACTCCAATCAATAGATCACTGTCGTTATTTTCGGTTCCAGTATTCTTATAATAAAAATCCATTATGATACTTTTATAATTTGAGTAGTTTGCTTAAAAGTGTGGATGTCAGTGATGTCTCAATTTCATTTCACTGAGTCTATCATAAAAACGATGTTTAGCAAGAGTGACGAGTTAACGACTAGTTAAATTCTAGCCACATCCTCACACTATTTAAAAAAAACGCTTTATCAACTGAGTAGCAATGAGTTGCCGTATAACAACTTCTATAATGATTAGCCATGTATGGTGTCAAAATTCTAATAATTGAGAGAAGGAAATTCACATTCATCTTCTTTATAGCAATTTATGAAAGCATATTAAGTTTAAAAGCATATTTTATTTTAATTGTAGTAATTTTGTAAATGCGCTGTCAAATTTGATGTGTATAAATTTAAGTGACACACGTGTGAACTGAATAAAACGTGTTTACAAAAAAAAAATATGAATTTCTGAAATCATATTAAAATAAGTAAACCGGACAGCGTGGATTGCGTCGATTTTTTGGCATTGAACGAAATACGTTTTTACAAGTCATCGAAAATGTGTACGAAATAAATGGCTCGTATAACTGGTGCTTGGTTTGTGAAAAAATAACAACTGAAACATTTTAAGTAAGTTAATTGAAAACTAAGGCAGTCGCAACTTTCATACACCAAATAAACACAATAAGTATGACCCACATTTCACCATTGTCCATCAAAATGCCAGTAAACGAAAAAATGCTTATTTTAGATTCCTTTCCGTTTGGTTTCCGATGTAAACGTGAGCAGGAGTGCACTGTTCTTTCAAACTGCATTATAGACACCGTTGAGAAATTATTATTTTAATCATAAAGAACAAGACTCAATTCAACTAACTGAATTTGTATTATAAATTTGCGATATCACGATAATTTTTCTTAATCATATTTTATCGTATATATTAAAGTTAAACATCCTTTTTATAATATAGCAAAAATGTATAATACCATATTGTCAAACAACCACTCTTCGCCTTCGGCGGCACTTTGAAGATCATATGAAAACATTAGAGGTGAAGTGAGCCAAATGGTATTTTAAAAAAGGGTGTTGTGTTTTTATATTCTACACGTCTTAAAATATCATAAAAGTGAAGTCACCTCAGTTAATACACATTGCAATAGTGAATCATAATATCATTAAAATAAAAATATGCAATCCACCAAAACACCAGATTGTACTTAAAAATCTAAGAAAAAGTTTTAAAATTGTACTAGTTGGCTCGCTTCACCTATAGAGGGCCCATATAATAAATGAAGATTTGAATTGACTTATGCATTCTCTTTATTCAGAAATTTTAGACAACAAAAATACTCGTTTATTAATTAAATTAACTATGAAAATATTAAACTAAGTTGAAAAAATATTTTTTACTCATCATGCTTTTATGGGATATTTAGAATAGTATTTTTAATCCTTTGTCTTCAATGTATGTGTACGTTTCTTTAATTTTTTCAATTTGTAAGTACATATATATTTTTTTATCTAAATTAGTAGTGGTTATTGTAACAGTTTTCTGATGAAATATTAAACATCTAAAACGAGATGAAATATTTCGATGTTTCATCGATAAATATTTAACTTATTTTAATATCAGACAAACAGGTGATGCTTCATTGTTCTTATTATAAGATTACAATATTAAATTCAAATAATAATTTGCAAATATCTTTGAAGCCATTTATAAATCACGACACTACAAGGAACAAAAAGACCACAGTCTATCTTGGCCATATTTCTATTGTTTTGTTTTGTTTAAGACTAAGAATGAAATATTTAGAATCATCTATCATTCACCGATGATCTCATCTATCTAGAGCTCAAATTAACACAGAATAAATAATGAAAATATATGATTAAAACAGTTATATTAATATTGCTAACCAACGTTATCCAAATTGAATGAATTGTAATCAGTAATTTATAAACAAATAATAAAAACATTATATTGTAAAGGAAACATATGATGTTGTATTATATCATTTTTACTTTATAACAATCTTTGCTGTTATTAAAAAGCTAGTTCAAATATTATATTATAAGTATGAATGATTTTAATATAATATAATATCAAAATAATAAATTAATACCTCATGGGCACTTGAAGCTGTGTATCAAAATAAATTCGTAATATAAACCAATTGATCTGCGAAATTATTTCAATTCGAAAGAGAGAAAATGAAAAATTCTTTTTATTATGTGAAAATCATTTTCACACAATTAATTCACTTGAAATGCGACTCTTTGATTTTATATTTAAATACGGTGACCACATTTTTTTATAACAGTTATATTTTTTACAGACTGACTCTACAATTTGGATATTGCGGGAGGTGCAAAAAATGCTGAAAAATATATGCAAAATTTCACTTAATACTGCGGTTTGATAAATTATTGTCTTGCAAAATTTCTTTTAAATAAATTTGTTTTTTGAGTCATGATTTACTTAAAGTAAGAAATATTGCCAGTAGCTGGCCATGATCTATTACGGTTATTGCGTAAAATAGCTGCAATTATCCATTAAGTAAATGTATGCTTTTTAGAAGTAAAGTATCATTTACACGATAAATATTGAACGTTTTATATATAGTCAATAATTACTAACCTTATTTGATTCAGATAGTTATTACATTCCTCTTATAATAATTATGTAGTAAAGAGCTAGTGCGGTTGTTGTACATTTTTCAAAAGATATGCATTAACACACGCTTCGTGAATGTGCTTTTTTTTATCATTGTCAGCTCACAATGCAAAGCGTATAGCCAACGTTCCCTCTCAGTTGGGAAGCCACCGCGCATTACAAGACAGTTGTTCAATTAATATTTGATCGGTCCGCGCAGCCTTTGAAATTTCCGCGCAGGTAACCTTTTGCCTTAGAGGGAACATTGCGTATAGCATACAATAGAGATACATCAAGAGAAGTTTTCTATACGATAATTTTTTGTTACTTAGTTGTTCAAATTCTAAGATAGTATAGATAAACGGATAAAGTTTGGACAGGACTAGTGTTCAACTAATCACTCTTGTTATTTCCCATGAATTTTAGGATTGGAAAAGTTAGAAGAGGATTTTTAGACATCTAAATCACATTTTAGACATGGAAAAATTCTGTTCGAATTAAAACCCGTGAAATACGCCACTGATGCAATCAACATTAACCAATACGCCATGGACCTGACTATAGTCTACTTTATATTAATAACCATATTTTCTCATTATTGTACAGTAAATAAGAAAAAAATCTTTTTAAACATCGATTTTTTTAATCAGCTTTACTTTAAGAAGATAATTCAAATGATATTTGCTTTGATCATTGCAAATAAAGATAAAATACGAACATGTTTTGATGATTGAGCGTTGTAGCATTTTATTTATTGTCTGATATTATAATATTTAAACTTAACTAAGCGATATGCTACAAATGATCTTTCAAATAAACACGTTATATAAAAATAAAAAAATGGTTGGTTAACTATTAAATAAATCCCAGTTTGTTTTTCATCATTGTAACATCATTTGTACATACCTACCAAATGCGAAATCGAATCAATACAACATTTTTTAAACATTACATCAACAATCGATTAAAAAATCAGTTAAAATGTTTTTTCGTCGAAATTACAGCGTGAATGAATATTAAAAATTTCTTCACTATCAAAAATTTATTGAATTAAATTTAATGCTTTTAGTTTCACCAAAGCGAAAATAATTTGTTAAAATAATAATAAAAAAAAATGCTGTAAACATCAGCTGCTTGTTTTATAATTTAATAAGTGTGACTTCATTTTTGATTATCGAGTAGTTTTACGGTCAGTAATCATTCATTATTTTCAGCTTTTTATTGGTATTTCACTGCAACCATCCATGCATTTCTAATGCATCAGATTGCACTATTTTCTCAAAATATATATTTACAAACGGTATAACAAACACAATTTGGATGTTTTTGATATTTAAAAAAATATGCATTTATCAAATGTAGCATTGAATTGTTAACTAAATCAATTTCAATAATGTATTACATTTAAAACAACACATCGTGACTTTACTTCATAGAGTTAAAGTATTAACAGCCTTGATTAGAGTTATGTTTTCGATACGTCCGTGATAACAAGTACCTTTTTTAAAAACTAACGCATTCACAGCGGTATTTTTTAAATAACATTGTATAAATAAAAAATACATGCATAATTGAATAAGCAAATTATTCAGTACTCTTGAACACCCAAAGGGTATAAACTAATTAGTGGTAAATGCGATGAAACTACCTTCCAGATATGTGTTTACTTCAAACCGGTATCTTTATTAATATGTTTTCATGATGTATGGTACAGTATTTACTTAATAGATGGAAACTAATGGCCATAGTGTTACACCACTAATTATTTGACATAAAATTTCATCGTACTTAGTTACTTTAAAAAATACGGTCGTGTAAAATTTAATGACGTGTTTTAGTTGTAATTTTAATGGAAATAAATTGTTGTTTTATTGAGAGTAAAAATGCTTATTAAACAAGAAATTATAACGTAATTTTTTTATGAAGTACAATGTATACATACATTCTATAAAATTAAATATTTTTATGATACCAGTAAAGTCCAAACGCCGTCAGATTAAGGGTATTAAAAAAATTATTAAATTAAAAAAATCCTTTTTTATTATTTATATTATTACCGTTGATTTCTATACATTTGTAAAACGGTACATTTGTAAATATTTTTATGATACTAGTAAAGTCCAAAAGCCGTCAGATTAAGGATATTAAAAAAAGTACAGAACCATAAAATCCTTTTTTATTATTTATATTATCACCGTTGATATATATTCTATACATTCGAAAAACGGCTAAAAACTGTTGTTTGACACTAAAATAAAAGAACTGATTTTTTCCATAAAACTGATTTATTCTTAAAACTTTAAATACGTTTATAACTTAAAATTACAATAAAAATAAAAAATAAATGTTATGTGTCAGTTTCCATTTATAAACAATATAGTTGTCTTTTCCTATCTTATATATAAGATATATGTGTAATAACTTAATGTATGACATATATTTTTTTAATAAACTCTTGTTTATCTAGTCATATAGCTTTAACTATGATCAAAGGTACGTACCTACATGGACATAACCATCAACGTTTTTTACCGTGTGGAGTATAATAAATATGATTAAAACCGTGTTTTAGTAACAAAAAAATAATATAATCATAAGAGAATTTGTTCGGTTGAATGTGTTAAATGGATACGCAAAGTAAACGGAATATCCTTGATAGAGTTGACACGGCCTAAGCATTCCAGCGAGGGCACTGCTGCTGCGGATTCATGATTTCGATGTTGTACTTTTCAATGTTCCGAGTCATGCTCCATAGTTTTAAAGTTATGGTCAGCTGCCAACGCCCAGCATCATAATAGCAAAATGCACGCATCTGATTTATTTATCATAAATCTATAACACGGCCCCGTCTAATATAAGTTTGCATTCGATTTAAATTGGATATCAAATTGCGGTCGCATAAATAAAACAACTCAATATCAAGACCAGAGTGTCTTCGACTTTGACACGATTTGTATTATTGCATTTTAAATGTACAAAAGTTTCCTGTGTTCTCTTTATGATTCGTTTATATTTTTTTCGTAAGTCGTTTGTAACATGAAACAATTTAAAAATAAAATAAATTTCAGCTATATTTTAATTAAATACCAAAAAAATTGGCAAACCACACAAAACAGAACTGTTATTTAGATTTATTTACAAGCTACAACTTTTTCCGTACTTTTAAGCTCTCAAGAAACGTCTTCACAAGCTTTTTATAACACCTGAAAACTTCTATATTTGCAGTATCACACTATTTTCTATTTTTTTTAAATAAGTTTTGATTATAACTAAGTCATTCTTGAACTATAAAATAAATGCAAAATGATCAAAATACAAGATTCTGATTCGAAGCTAAGCTAAAATGGATCGATTATTAATCGCAAAAAACTGCATCGTTAGATTTTAAAAAAAAAATATGAATTATTAAAAAATAATACTATTTATTATAAATACAACACGAGTAATTTTAATAGTTTAAATTAGGTATAACATATTTAAATATATATTTGTTATATGAAAGTGCAATAAAGCTCGTATAGCATCAAGTGTATCGGCGTTGACAGAGTCAATTAATTTCTTGTAATTAATTTTCCACTCTTGCTGTGATAGGTATTTTTATAGGTGTTCAAGCATTTAGTAGACATGCGATATTCTATGCAGAAGATCTATTAAATTTCATTCGTCTGTAAGTTATTATGAATTATATTTTTAGTTTATAAAATAAATCTATTTGAAGACCACATCTAACCAAAAAAAGTTCGTGTCACAAGTTTGAGAATTCGTGTAAAATATCGGCCTTCTCAGAGCACACTCTACGCGGATGTAAAGCGGCCTTCAGGGTTCAGTAATTGAAAAAAAAATGTAGCAATGTGATTGTACTAACAGTTGTGATTGTCAATAAGTACTCTTATTTCAAGTAATCTTGTTGGATTAAGCTGTGTTGACACAAACAGTCTCAATGACCCGTTTCATGTCGTAAGTCGTAAATCGTATCATAAAATTTTGCAAACCTCGAGAGATATTTTAAAAATATTTTCAAGAACTTGTTTCAATATCCGTTTTTTAACCGAGAGATAAACTTCAAAAATATATTTAATCACAAGCATTTAAAGTTCAAAAATTTAAGCAAACAGTATTTTTTTTTAAATTCTTTTTCTTAACTCACATATTTTTATTAAATACCAGGACTCATTTTTTTAGCACGAGTATTATAAACTGAATGCTAGTTATGAGCAAAAACCGTTCCTGGTATTGAATGAAAAATGTAGAATTAATAAAAATAAAAAAACAAGCACAATATTTTCTCATCAATAATTTACAGTAAACGCATTAAAAGTAAAATTGAAAAGAAAAAAGTATATTGCCAGTGTAATTAATATGCCAATCGTAGCATGCCTATTTGGGACTTTTCGGTTGATTGGTCGACTGATGATTTGATCAGAAAGGGGACAAGCTTAACTCAGATTTTTTTCTAGCACGTTACTAGTTTCTATAACTACGCATAAGAATATTATCTTGAGAGATAACGCCCTGACAGAAAAAAATAATATCTCACACATTCAAAAATATTTAGTAACATGCCTTTTATATGTATGTACATAGATTCTCACACAAAATATTCGTCTTTTTTAATTTACTTTCTATTTTTATAAAATGTAGGACTTCTGTAATGTAACCTTCACTTTCTTCCTTTATCTTTGGGAAATGTTCTCACCGCTTACGTTTTCTTTGAAATGTCTTCATTGTAAAAATTATTATTCCTAAACCTCACACACTTATAGCAAGTTATATATTATTATACATACTGGCAAGAATTTACACCGAATAATAAAAATCAATAGTTAATTCTTACGTATATGTATTTTTAATGATAAGCAATCATCTCATGTATAAAATTTCTCTTTATTTTCATTTTTAAATCTTTTATATCTGAAGTAGAATTATTTGTTTTTAATATGCGTATAAATTTTCTTGGCCAATGACGATTTTAAATGTCGAGTATTAGCACTTTCTAGTATCACTGATTCGGAAGTTTTCGTTTCCTGTTGAAAAAATAATTGGATGACCGTTTAGTCAGATGAGTTTTATTTTAACCAATTATTTCCGTTCTACATAGCTCACAAAATGTTTAAATATATGTTAATACTATTAGAATTAACGCTCGTTTTATCTTAAGCGGGAAAAACAAAAAAATGTGATATTCCAAGAATATTAAACGAAAATCAAAACACTCCATATGAGCGTACATTTGTTCAGCAAAAATAAAATTTTGAATTCTAATTATATCATCACAAATAGCATCATTAGCAAGACGTTCTTAAATTGTCTAACACACACAGTCGTCGAATTCGTGGTCTAGTGGTCAACGTCGTTGACTACGGTTACGGTTCTCACGGGCTTGAGTCCCAGTACGGAAAGATATTATAAATTGATTTTTCGTTAAATTTATCGTTTTATTGAAGTGTAATTTCTGAAATTCTTTCCCTTCTTAATCTGATCCTGAAAAAAGCTGAGAATAATAAAATCGTTTGGTTTTTGATATAGTCCTTTTCTAACGCTATCCTTCGATCTTCTACTTTCTTCGAAAAAATAAGGTTTGAGCAACTAAATAACAACCAGTTCTCGTAAAAAAAATTAAGAGATGTACATAATGCTCTACATCAGATAATAATATACTTGAGAAAATCATTAATTCAACACTTTTTGTCCAAAATTTTTTTTTTACATACCAGCTTTTGTACAGCAACAATATGATATATTCAGTTTATATTAATATCAAATTGTTCTATATTTATAAACATTAGCTAGTTATTATATTATTGATAAGTAATTTAACCTCAAGGCCAGCTTTATGATGACTGATTTTTAAATAAATACTGACCTTATTTATCTATACTGACCAAAAATAATATTTATACTGACCAAATATTAGATTTGTACTTACCACTTAACTATTTAAATACTTATCAATTAAATATTCCGCCTGTGTGGTCGAGTGGTCAACGTTGTTAGCTTCGGCTACGGAGGGGCCGGGTTCAAATCCCGGTACGGACAGTTTTATAAATTGATTTTTCAACCAATTGATGAATTTCTGTTTAAAGGCATGGATGTATGTGATGCCTTGTATTCCCTCCTCTCACCCATACTATCCTATGAACGGGGTGTATCGAGAGCGATTAGCTTACCACTAATCCTGTCCTAGCCCTATCCTTTTATCCCTACTCTCTTTGGAAAAAAGAGAGGTTGAGCAACTGAGTAACAAGCAGTTCTCGTAGAAACACTTCTGTTGAAATAAACTCCATTAGGAGTTCATATGCTCCACATTGGGAGCGGACATGGTTTAAAAAAATATTACATAAGTCATATTTGAACACTCCTTAACAATATACAAAATATAAGAATTACAATTATTATTTATTTTAAATATTATAAAAGTTGTCGGTAAAATAATTGTTCATGAGCATTGCGCTAGAATAATGACATTATTTAATTAATAAGTTCGCATGAAACATGGTAGATAAAAAATAAAAACATACATTTGTCCTATGTGTCATTTTTTTCATATGATAATATGCGTTGTGTTTGAGAGAAATTGTGAAAAAACTTATCGTTTTAGTTCCCAGCGACGCAAAATTAGATCATTCATGCCAATAAGTTTCATTATTACGGACTGATGTTTTTCTCACCTGTCTGTCGGAGGAAAGTAACACGTTAACAGTATTTTTAAAAATGTGCCAGCATGTGAAAATTTCTCACAAGTGTTCATATATACACAATTTTCTCTTAATACGCGATATATCGCTATTAACTGCACGTTAATATTCTGACGTTGCTATATATATTACAAACTTGTTTATATTTATAACGGAAGATGTAAAAATCAAAGGAATATTTTACGTTCTTTCTTAATCAAAACAAATCTTCTTATTTCAATGTTATGATGAAGTGTAACAGATTTCTTTTTGTGTAAGTTATTGACAATTTGTTGGTAAACGCGATTTATCTTTTCATTTTATTTTCTTCTCATTAATATGAAAAAAAATCTATTTAATATAAGATGTCGTTAGAAAATGAATTGTTAATTTTAAAACTAGTTTAAATATTAATAAAAATAATAAAAGATTTTTAGTACTTTTTCCACATAAAATTTATTAGATCAGGGCCGGTTTCGCTCATCGCGAGCATTATCAACTGATAAGAAAAATATATAAACAGTGATATTTATACAAATTTAAATTGAAATAAAAAGGTGTAAGCAACTATTAACAATTTAAAAGACAATTTAAATTTGTATAAATATCACTGTTTATATATTTTTCTTATCAGTTGATAATGCTCGTGATGAGCGAAACCGGTCCTGATCTAATAAATTTTATGTGGAAAAAGTACTAAAAATCTTTTATTATTTTTATTATAATGCCTTTCCACCAAGTATTGACAGTGAACACCTTAAAAGCAGTTTAAATATATTATCTTAACAGTAATTGATTTAAAATATTTATTTTAGAATCCAAATATTTTAAATAATCTCGAGTAACGATAAAATTATAAAAAAATAATTTATATCACAAATTGAAGTAGTAAATTTCGTGTTAGACTTAATTCAACTGAAAAAGAAATTCATCTAAATTTTGCAATATTCAAAACCCATTTATTAGACAAGTAAAAAATCGCTATCCAAATAAATTACACGCCTCTTATTAATTATCGTCACAATATAATTAATAAGATTTAAACACTAATGTGAAATCACTAACTAAGACTAAGTAATATATAAAAAAACGTCTGTTTTTTTTTATTCATGTAATAAAACGCAAGTTTAACGTTCATTATTAAACGATAAATCTCTGCAAATTCATCGTTTTCGTTTATATTATGGGTACGCTAAGCTTCAATCATCCATCTGTTAACATAAACCGTATTATTACTCGCAACGATAATAAATCAAAGGCATAATAAATTCTCAATGAATTCGAAAAATTGCAGAAGAACCGATGATACAATATTTTATCCAGAAATATTTAAGAGTTAACTTTCACGCATCGCTTTACTTTCTTTCTCATATAGCGATGCGATAAAAATGTATAATATGCGTAGGAATATTTCGTTTACTGTTATCTTAATTATTTCTTTTTTATTATTAAATTGTTACCAGTGCTACAACAAAACGACTGACGACAAAATTAACGTGTACTTTATCAGTCACGATAAACATCAATACATCAAATATCATCAGTATTCCATTGAGCATTGTCAAATAATTACATTCTTTAGCTTGAGTTTACCTGGTCAGTAAATGATTACTTTATTTTTTTTATTTTAACTCAAAACACATAAACTAAAAGAGCATTATTTAAAAATAATAACAACCATTGTGCTTTGTAAAATTGATTTTATACCACTTGCTGAGGAATGATCATTTTCAGAATTTAATGCTTCATAATAAATTATAATATATACAACCCTGCAATTCGCTAGTTGCATAAAAATTACACGCATTTACAAAAAGGTGTTTATTATAATAAAAAAAAACTTGTTTTGATTTTATATATACATATGTGCATACATATATGATTATTTTCTTTCGTCATAGAATTATTAAATAATTAATTATGCGTAAAAACTACTTCTGTCTTTAGCATTATTTTAATAGTGTCATAAGTCATAATATATCCTGGGTTGCTTTTTCATCATAATTATGTATGTTTAAAGTTAAAAAAAATAATGTTACGCGGAAATAATATCATTTTATCGACATTGAAATATATGATATTATCTGTTTATATATCTTATACTCGTTAGTTATTATCAAAGCTATTTATTGCGCTAAAAAATATCATAAATTAATTACATTCCTTTAATCTAATCAGTTTTTTGCCATTTGTTAAACTTTGCCAATACGCAAATTAAACAAACACGGTTGTAAAATAAAAAAAATCTATGTATGTACATTTAATTTAATAATATCGCTTAGATTAGGTTGAGTTGCTTCTATATTGACAACAAAACAGCGACGCTGATAATCTTTATGTGATAGTCCTCATACATTATAGGTCTCGATCAAATTATAACTTAAATAAGAAAAAAAATATTTTGGTTTGTTAGGTTTAATTAAAAAAAAATTCTTCTTTACTTACGTTTTCTTACTAGAACACATATCTTTTGCTTAATTATTAAATAAATCATGGGTATTGGCGAAAAAAATACTCGAGTAACATGACATCCAAAATAATTATAATACCTGTTATACAATATAATGTGTTTTCCACTCTTTTCGATATTTTTTTTTTCATTTATTAAATAGTTTAGTTTAGAGGAGAATATTTAAAATTTAAGTTTTTTGTAAAAATATTAACTCAAATTATATTCATGAGAGAAATTTTTCTAAAAGCTGCGAGTGAAGTCATGCCATGCCATCTATCATGAAAGCAATTAAAACGTGTATGCTCGATAATACAAAAATGCCTATTTCTTGTAAATCGTTTAGCATTTCGAATGCTTTCATCATTACAGTAATAGATAGTGTCTAAAACACTTTGATTTATGCTAAACGTTCAGAGATCTGATTGGGTCATCGTATTTCATTTGACTCGTATCAGACAGACATAACGCAGCCACCTATGTATCTCACGCACCATAGAATCATCAAACTTTTTTGGCGCATCCAATAATCGTGCCTCGTCACTCAATTACCTTACCGTAAAAGTTATTGCCGTGTAAAATCGTGTCTGTAATGGTGTGATAAACTACAAAACGTGCTCTTCTTTTGATAGCTAATTTTAAATTATTCAGAGGCAAAAAATAATCTGATTGAATTTATTAGTTAATACTTAAGATCAAAAAATACATACATTGATTATTTTTTCTTTCTAATTTCAATTCACTGTACATACATTTTTTTAATTCTTAAGAATTATATCATGAAGAGTTTTCTCTAATAGTAATAAATAAATTATGTATTACTTGTAAGAATTATCGTTTGAAAGCACTTAAGACTCACATAATTATATATTTACTTCAACACACCTTTCTTTACCTCACAATGTTTTGTCCAGCAGTTTCACTTACGATCGGCCAAGATCAAGGCTGCTAGGCAATAAAACGTTTATACGTTAAGTCTTCTGTTGAATGCAAGATGCATCTTTACTGCATCAACAGTGACCTGGATATGAAATGCATTTCAATGCGCGCACTGGCCAAGGATAACCCAGAAATGCAAACATGTTTCTTCTCGAAACTGTATTATCTTGTACATCTTAACGGTTATTTTTGTTTTAGCACCTGGTTACTAATATGCATGTTCACCGATTTAAATTATGGAATTAAAATATTGTGTTTCATAATTCACATAATTCACAAAAAAATGATTAATAATAATTTAACAATAATTGAGTTTTTTAGTGGTTTTATAATTGTATTTATTGAGAAAAATGGTTTTAAAGCTATTTGAACGGACTTTAAGTAAAGTATCTGAGAAAGTTAAATACTTTCTAATCAATCGCTTTATATAAATCATATTGAAGAGTAGCTTAGAATGATGGAGAAGTTATTAGTTATTTACTTTTAATCGAATATGGAAAATGTACAAGAGTATTGACAACTCGACTGTAGAACCAGCAATACTTACATATTGCGTTAAATAAATTTTGTTCATAACCAACTATTTCTGCACCCCGTCGTCGTGATTAATATTTTATAAAAACAACCTTTCAAGTAGATAAATCATAACATTTAACCGTTTAATATGATGGCATAGCAAAAGTGTTTTACGCACAGTTGCGTATTGCGTTAGTTGTGAAAATCATCTGTTTAGTATTGCCAGTTGTGTCTACAGTTTTCACTACAAGAAAAAGATATAGAGAGAGCGATGAATAGTAAATCAGCATAATCATTTTTCAATCCCACTTTCCAAATGCCTTGTTTGCTTAGTTAATTGACTTATATTTCAATAAAATGCTTTTCAGTTGAATCGCTTAACGACTGAATCGTAAAACTAAGAAAATTGTATCGTCATTCTTTATCAGCGCTTTGCACTGATTAGAAAGTCAATAATTTAAAATACATTACGTTTTATAAAATTTAAAAATACGGCTTATTAAGACTGGCTTATAAATTTTAATCAGAAATAAAAAAACTTCAGAAGATTTCAAATATTTAAGTAAACTTTATCATTTAATTAAATCTATTAAAACACCAAGAGCATTTTCGATAAAGCAATGTATGTATACTCAATTAAAATATTTTAGTGTCATATTATTTCATTACTAATGTATGTTGTTTCTTTGTTGCAGGTATGAGATGGTTTTGATAACAAAATCTTGCCCTCTGGTTAATTATTCATTCAAGGAAAAGGTTTGTCCACAGCTTTAAGTTTTAAGTAAGTAATACGTATTCATATACATTGCTGTTATTAAAGTGAATTAGCAGTGAAATTTCGTTATTTTTTTAATTAGTCAACTAAACGTCTTACTTTTATCAATTTATTAAAATCTGTAGAGTAAAACATATTGATAATTTCTTTTCATATTATCGTGCGTTAAGTTCCTCGTGTAATGTAACTTAAATATCGTGTATAAAACAAATCCTTTTATCATAATTTCATTGATACCTTTACGTTGTACTTAAACCTGTTTAGTTTTTTTAAAAGATAAATAAGTCACGATTCACCGATAGTTACAATTTTCGGTTTAATCTCTTAAAGTAATCTGTGTATATGTTCTATTTAATGTTGTAATTAAGTTTGAAAATAAATGATTCATTATTATATATCCAATCGATGATTCAGAATCGTTTTATCTTTACGTTAATCAATCATTCACGCATACTTACCTTTCCAATGCATAAAAAAAAATCAAAGAAAGTAATACAAAGCTAAGATTGGTGCAAAAACGCTGATCAGTGAACAGAGAAAACAACACTTTCCTTAATATTGATGCAATACTTACCGTTCTGCAATAAATATTATACTATGGTTATAAGACTGGTATTTTATATTAATTAACTCGTTTTCTTTTAAAATATAATGATTTATTCGTTGCTATTTTAATATATATCACACTGATACTACTTCAACAAATAAAAAAAGAACGCTTCTATTTAATGAATATAGCACACTAGTAGATATTTGCGCCTGTGTGCGAGGCACCTCAAAAAACTTCATCTAAATGAGTGGATAGTAGGGCATCCAATCCTGTTCCCCGTATTTTCGAAGAATCTGAAATCTCAGGAATTCTCAAAATGAAAAGGCGCGACACTTTTTTTTTAGCTCTTCTCATAAATTACAAATTTCAGGAATAGACAGAATTACCAAAGTGAAAAGGCGCTTTTTTTAGCTTTTCTCAGAATTTTCAAATCCAAAATCTTAGTACGATACCTGTGCGCCTGTGTGTGCCGCACTCGTTGCACATACCACGAGCTGGCTCTGCATACAAGTAATGAAAACAACAAAACCGTAATCTTTACTGGGACATTATGTATTATATTTTTTTTAATAATAAAATTTGCGCGCACATAACTAGTACTTATTATGAACGGTCTGAAAAACCCAACATGTGATTGTGTTGGACAGTATGTATACTCAAAACGTGAATGTGTTGGGTATTTCAGAACGTTCAAAAAAAGAACCGTGCAAGCGGAAATAACACACCAGGAGTCGGTTATATGAATGTTCAATAATGTTTTACTAAATATTTAAAACAATATACCTAGATATATGAAATCTCTTGGTAGAACTCCATTATAATTAGGTAAAAAAAAGTATCTTTAAATATTATTTTTGGAAATGTATGATTAATAACTTTACTTAAGTCAAATATAATAATATACAACTCTCCTTGGAAGAGAGGTTGAGCGACTGAATAACAAGCAGTTCTTGTAGAAAAGTTAATGTTGAGATACCCTCATAACGAGACCATATTCTCCACATTTAGAGCAGACATGAATTTAAATAAATGTTTGCCTTGACAAAATTGTTTTATTGTTGGATATAACTAATTGTCTTCGATAAATTGATATAATATAAATAATGTACTGCAATAAATTTTAACACAACATGTCTAGATAAATCTTTATTCAATTGTGTAGGATTTTTAAATTTAAAATTAATGTACATAATGAAAAACGATTTAATTATTTCGCTTTGAATCCATGCTCGTTTGTCAAGCAGACAGGTATAATAATTATTTTCCACCATAAAACAATTGCTGTTTCAACATCTAACTTAGATTGCAAAACTGTGTGAGACATTTTTCCGATTCACGCTTTTTTACTATCAACAAAAAGCGACCTCGTTGCTATGTGTAAAATTGTTTCTAATTTCCCATAAAATCCTTTGTTTTAAAACAACACAAATATTATCGACTCAAATCTCAATGCTTTCTAATACCAATCGTGGAAACTGACTCGATAAACATTGTTCCATGACATTAATAAAGATAATCAATTCAACATGAATAATCTAATTTACTCACTTTTTACGAAATAAATTAATACAAACGCTGCCACAAACTAGTCATATACGATTGCTACAATTCTTTCAAAGTTTGTCACATTTTTATAACAATATCTGAATTAAATTGTAGTATGTCACTCTAAAATAGATAATTATAAGGTTAAAGAAAAGACTTATCTATATGTAGTATTGTCGAAATTAAAACATCACATTCATTCATAGGTTCGAATATAAGTATATTGTGTCATTAATTAATCTGTATAAGGGAATTTGAACTCTTGGCCGGGCAATCAAGAAGAACGACAGCTAAAGAACATAACCTATTGATATTTTATTATTATTTGGTATGCAAAAAAAAAAAATAATTACAATCAAATTAATAAACCATTTAATGGGATATTTTTTTATATAATAATAATTAAGTTTCTGTACACTAGTATTATTTTTGTATAAATCGAAGTTTATACGAAGAAAAAAAATCTTACATAACAAATAAATTACGCTGACGTATGGTAGTGAAAAAAAATATATAATATTAAATTATTCTTTATCACAATAGAAACAAGTAGCTTAACGAAGATTATGAGAAATTTTAAATTTGTATGACGCTTTCACAAGAAATAATTTACAAATTAATCTCTTGCGTTGTTTAATACTTACGTTTCAATAATGAAGTATATCAAACAATTTGTTAGTAGTTGTTAGTTTTAGTTTATTACACCAAAGTGAAATTAATAACAACGTATTATCTCTGTCAGGTTCACGCCCGCATTCATTGTATTAAATACAATATTTTATGTCCAAAAAAACCTTACTTAATCATGCCCGAAAATGGATAACCCAGATTCCATTGTACTTGTTTATGGTGCCAAAAAGATGTTTTCTCACCGTAGAACAATAGCATCGTTTAGTTTGTGACCCATAGCAAAGCCACATTAAACATTATGGACTAAATTAACTGCAATAATCTTTTTTTCTTTACAGTCTAAAAAACAGAACACTTTTGTTTATCTTTGTAGCGTTAGTAAGTACTTTTCATAAACAATTGAATTTCAAAGATAAAATAAGCAACACTTATATCTTATTATATCATTTACCATTTTTTTTATAAAATCACTCTTTAGAACAAATTAACTACTTAAGCGTCTAATTATGATTTGAAAATCATCTCCTTTATAGCTATGTATTACGATTATTTATTATGAAGTATTTAACATCTTTCATTCATATTCTTTTTTGTATGTACAATAAAAGTCAAAATATCATATTCAATTCTCAATAATATCGTGTTTAAATCAGTTATAACTTATTTTGAAACAGTGTCCAAAGAGTTTTTGACACTAAAAATATCTGACATGTCAGTCAGTTTTTCCTCCATCGTTCACATTATCTTTTTTATAGATTAAAAATATTTGACAACGTTTTTCATCGTTCAATCGTTCAACAGTTTAATCTCAATATCTTTCACTGATGTAATTTTTGAAACAAAACAGCCTTCATCATAAGAAAAAAAATCAAGTAGAAAAATATAACCAAAACGGAAAAATCTATATACGTTATGACTATGAAAAGAGGCAAATTTCTATTTATACTCAAATGTAATATGTACTGAGTCGATCTACCTCAAAATTATGTCATAGCAAAATAAGTCTTCACTTGTTACACCCAACAACATTTTATGAAAATCGTGAAAAATGTTTATGACTACAATCCTCATATCCGTGTGTCCTTATAAAAATAATGGCATATTAATTTGTATGATTAAGTTAAGAATTCGGCCTTATGCAACCGCAATTATTTCAAAATTTGATTACCCACACCAAACTGTATCTAAATACATTTTAATTGGTCGAATGAAATAACAATTTCAATATAGCCTTAAGGTAAACTAGATTTGATTTCAATTAACATATTATTTACTTTCGTTTTATTATGTACACGTATGATTATTTTATAAAAAAATATTCGTAATCAAATTAACATAAAAGTTTATTTAACACTGAGAAACCCGATCATCGTATATTTATAACAGGAAATACTATCATCGTACGCTGTATTCAGTTTGATTCGTGAATAGTTGTAATTACTTGGCAAATTAACAAAAAGAAAGTTCTAGTTCAAATTCTGTCATACTTTAATATCTAGGGTCTCGGACGTGTGTATTTATGGCTTCGTTTTCTTTCTTATTTATTCACTATGATGTTAACTGATTTTATTTTTATTTTGTTTAATAAGTGAATTCATCATAACACCAAAAATTTTGGTGAATTAAATAGTACACTTTATTTGATATTCATTGTATTCAGGAAATATAAAAAAAATAAAATGACAAATTAACATATTTAGCATTATCAGTCGACGTTTTTATTTAATAAAACTAAAAATAACTGGAGCTTTTAACTCAATTGAAACAGTACAAATTAAAAAAAATTTAATGATACTTCATTAATATTATAAATACATTTCAATAGGTCGCATTTTTTTTACTTTCGCTTAAAACTAAAATGCAAATTCATTTTAATTTGTATAAATGTAGGGCCACATTCATCTTTATTAATATTAAATATTTCCAAAAAGACACTTGTCGAAAAACTGGAGTACTTTCCAATGCGGAAATACCGGCGGTTAAAAAAATGGTGAAGAAAAAAACCTGTCGATGGCCGCCAGTGCAAATAAAAGTTGTCTATGTGAAATCAGGGCACATAAATCATATTTATAATAGCGATTAAATGTGTATCAAAAATTGCCAAAGATTTAATAACATATCACCTCGGGGTGGTGTTTAGATCTTTATTACTAGTTATTAAAACAGACATTTTTACTCTTATTATACAACTAAGCTTTCTATTACTGTAATGGAGTAAAATGATTAATCCTTTTATTTTATAACTAATACATTACTCTGTGCCACGCATGGTTACAAAATAACAACTTATATTTGCTAATGACAGGTATGCACAACCTTTTTCTTCTAACGGGCCGTAAGGAATAATTAAATTTATTTTCAACACAACCGTCTTTTAACAAAATATACGTTATATCTATAATAGAAGTGTATAAAATCGTGCAAAATAAAGAATTAAAAAATATAGCTTAAAAATGGTTGTATAACTTTTGACCGTACTATTTCGGTACAATGTTAAAATAGAATTAGATGCACTGATTTACAAAAAAAAAATCTTATGAAATATTTATAATGATAAGGCAATCTGTATTTTTTAAATTTTGATATTTGTAGTGTTAAGCTGCAAAATCGAATTAAAATCTTTCTTATTAAACCTTATTATACGAACCGATTTTTTTCACATTATCAACAGAAAAACTTGCTCACATTTATTAAATTCAATTATAAACATTAAAAAATATAAACTACATTTTAATTTTAAGAAAAAAAAAACATTCGAGAACCGCAATAAAAAAACAAACAGGCCGCGGGTTATAAATCCCTGGCTTACGCCACCCTTAAATCAAAAAAGTGTGAACAGTTTTTTCGAAAACGATGACTGACTTTCAAAAATCTATTATATTGCTGAAACCAATAGAGATGTGTATATATATAAAAAAAAAACATAAAAATAGCACCGAATCAAAATTAAAATTTTCCAATTATTTATTCTCAAGTTATACCAAACTCAGAGCGTTCGAAGTTTTTTTATAATTTCATTGCTTAAATTTAACACACCTTGCAAATTAAAAACAAATTAACAACCTACGTATGTTTTCAGTTGCTGTTCAAATGTGTACTAAAACAAATTAACATCTTGATTAATTATTATTTTAACAACTAAAAATACAATGCATAACTGTTTTTTTTTTTATTAATAGAAAACATGATTTTTAATTGGCTGTTTTACGTTATCGTTTAAATTCAATCACTTATTTAAAAATGTAACAAAGACTATTGATGTCTTAAATTTGACATAACTCTCGAAACGATATTTGTATAGCAATACTTTCATAATGCGTTCAATTGATTATTTTAATTATTTTTAAAACACTCTAATAAGAGTAACTAATCGTTAGCATGTTATAAAACGAGTTTGTATGGTACGACATAGAAAAAAACTACCTGTCAAATAACAAGACCAACAATAAATAAAATAATGTATTTAATATTCTTCCAACGAAAGTGAAACTTAAAATATTAAATCAATATAAGCTTAAACTTTCAACAGTCATTCATTGTACCCGTAAAAAAGTTCTCGTGTAGACATTTATATCGTCAGTAAAAATGTTTTAATATTAACTATAATTCTTCTTACCAAATCAAAACTAAAATCCATTGAATTGTAAAAATACTTATAAGCTAATTGTGTGAGTGAAGTATCTAAAATGTGCTCGCAAACCAATTAAATGTGTATGTATCCTGAATAAAAAATATAGATAATTATAATACACGTGATATTTAGCAAAGAAAAAAATTGTTCAGCGCTTGATAAACGTTTCTGGAAGTTTGATTTTAATAATTTGCATTATTTGCGTTAAACATCTGCGTAATGTTTATGAATGCGTATCTCTGCCTGTGATTATTCAATGACATTTGGTCCAACTCAATTTTTAAAAAAGTAGTGTGTAGGGTTGCAAGTTGACAACTTAACTTCATCTCTGTTATCACTTTCTGTCACAAAGAAGGTTAAGCAATTGAATTACAATCAAGGACGCAATATAAAAATTCTTGAGAGTTCATGACTTAAAAAATATCGCCATTTCAACTAATGATATTTCTACCTCTTGTTCTTTACACCGCGGTTTGTGATTCATTTTATTAATATGCAATTATTATTCATTAGGGTTCACATTTTGCAAACCACCTGTTTAAGCATTGGTCAGTAGTACTGGTGGTATATTAATGCTTAAAAATTTAGGCACAGACGTCCTTGCTTTCACAGAATATTTTTGAACTGTTTTTTTTGTTCCTAATCGAGAAGGAATTATTTTACTTCCTCAAGTGCCACACCCTCAAATAATAAGTATACGTTGAATCCATACCAATCAATTAAGCAACGAATAGTATTTTTTTTATACATACACCTTGTTTGTTACATTCTTTATATTAATCTAACAACGGTCTGGTTCGAAGTAAATACAGATTTTTAAATATATATATATACCTATTTTTTTAAGCCGTAACATACAAGTTGATTTAATGCTAAGTAATTAAGAATAATTATTTTTCCCACGACTATATTGAAGTTTCTGCATTGAAACACGAAGTAGAGTTAATTCATTTCATAAATTGTGAACCCACTAAAATGATTTATACTGTTAATATATCATACATATTTTACACTATAAATATTAAATAATTTATATTTTTTATTAATCGTGAAATAACACTGTTTCTATAGTAGAGTTGTTATGTTTGTAGAATCTTTTTTATACCTTTATTATCCGATACTTTATAACGTAAAATAAACTATTTTTAATTGAATTTCTACTCATATTATATATATATATATTATTTGATTTGACATGGATGTGAAACAACTCAACATGTTTACAGATACAAGCTATGAAATTCAACACATTATTTCTGGTGTTAAATTTATGAAATACCTTTTAAATTTCTTAAAAAAATGTATGATTTTTAATATTTATTACCAATAATTGTCTGAAAGCTTAATTTGTAACGCTCTTTTTAAATAAAAAATACGACGGAAAATGCAACAGCATGAAAATTAAATTATTGTTTATTATAAACGGTTTATTTTTTTTCATTTACCTTAAATATATTTGAATTTTTCAACCAACACTAAGCGTGTCTTGTTAAAAAAAAATATATGCTTATTAATCTTATTCAGCCGTGAACACTTTTTATTAAATTTAATCGTTTTTTATTTTGAGTAATACTTAAGTTCAATAGCAGCTTAAGATTTCATTTTTTCCAGAATTATCTAACGGCAAATCTTACTTGAGTATGTTTTTGCGTAGATCAATTTTTATCAATAAAAATACTATCCGGAACGCTATAATTGCTAACGTGGTTTTCAATTTTTCGTTTCAAACACCCTCAAATCAATTTTTACGCATTTGAGTAAGTTTGAATATACCATGTAGCTATACCATCATCTATCACATTTATTACAGCACATGCATTACAATTAAATATATGTTTGAATATTTTCATAGTTTTCTTTGGTTATAAGTAATGTAATATATTTTTAGTAGTCCAATCCGAATAAATTATATGCATATAAAATTTGATCTGTGAATGGTGAGAATAGAAAACAAATCAATTGCGAGAACTTGGATCTTAGCCTCCAAAAGTATATTTATTTGCAACACATTTTATTACTTTTTTGCAATGAACTAATATGACTCTAAAAACGTGGCAAAGAATGAACGAAAAATTAGTCCTCAGCACGTTGTTTTTGTGATCGCACACCCACTAAGATTTTGTCATGCTAAAACAGCGGTATTACAATAGATTAATAGTAAACACGTTTTGTCGACAACATAGTCAAACAAGATTCAAATTAATTATCTATTTACGGACTTTGTCCCCTGAAGGCTTTTTCCGATAGCTATCTGTACAAATGTTTTAAGAAGCCAGTACGTACTCACCTGATAGCAGCTTTTAAAATATAAACAGAAGGTTGTGTTTAGTTATTCTGACATAAGGTCTTATTTAAGAGTGGTTTCGACGGAATGCTGTAAATTGATGTGTTGACTTGGACAGGTGGCGTGCGTACTATAAATTCATACAATGTCTTGATTTTAAAATTAGCACTGCATTCGTTAACGCGAAGTCTTACAAGCAAATATTATAGATCGAAATCATGACATATTTTATAACTTAAAAACCTTACATTGCCCTAAATACATTTTTTTGTACGGTATCGTATTTTTTAAATAATCAAATTGCAATGTATTACAAACATAATTAGCCTACCGTTTTTAAAATCATAATAATCATGCATGTGGCTTAATAAGGTATACTCAAGCTTCCAAAAAAGCTTTTTCACAATATCTCTAGTCATATTTTTGCTCATCTTTTACTATATTTACTCTTTTTACGCATCTTCTACCTTTCCAAATTTTTAAACTGATACTCTTTTATTTTTTTCTGTTATTATTAAATAAAGACTTCGACACATTTAATTTAAATTGATTAAAATAAATTTCCAGGCCTGTAGACAAGTGATCAACGTCGTTGGCTTTGATTGCGGTGAAGTTTAAATCCCAGAGTGGAAATTTTTATTCATCTTCTTTATTTTTCAATCAATTTATAGATTTGTTTTCTTTCTTAAATACATAGAAATTTATAATATTTTAAATAATCTCTCATACATTTGGTCATAAAAGATCGAATCGGCGTATCGAATGGTATTGATTAAAAATTCATATTGTCTTATCATTCTATCCTTAATATCTTTGAAAAAAAATAACTTGAGCAGCAGATTAACGAGCAGTTGATCTCAATATGCTGCATATTGGTAGTGGATATAGTAATTAATAAAGAATAATAAGTAATATTTATCTTAAAATGCTACTTTAAGCTCAAGATGTATTTGTGTATTAAAAATCTGTTCCATTGTAACATTAAAAAATGTTGTTTAGTTATGTTTTTATTCGAAAAATGTGTGCTAAATAATTCTACGAAAACTATGACATTGTACATTTAAAGTTAACATTTTGTTCAAAATCGGTTGAAATATTATACAAATTTGAATATAAACTAACAAAGAATTTTCCAATGAAAATTCACATAAAAAAATAATTAATTTTCTTTTTCGTAAACTGATGAAACAATGAAGAATATTATTCTTGCTACATAATATTATATAATTTAATAGTCTAATTTGCATTAACCTGTAATCACATATGAGATTATGTATGCAAGTTTGCCAATATACATACATGTATATTTTTATGATAATGTATTATCTATCTACACTGTTATATCAAACATTCCAATTAAAAACAATGATGCAACGAGTGCTTCTGATAAATTGTATTGCGTCAACCATGCACAGCACGAAAAGAAGTTAGCAATTTTAACAAGTAATACATTAATTTATTCATGCGACTATCCATAGAAAAAATACATTTTTGAACATACTTTTTGTTCTACGCATATTGCCTCATTGAGATTAATTAAACCTAAAGAAAGTACTTTGTAATAATAAATTTGTTCTGCCACGGCGAATCCGAAGACAATATCAAAATAAAAATATATCTTATACTTAAAAAGAGGCATAAATGTTATTAAAATATGACTTCCTTTATTTTTTTAACAATCATCACAGTGCCTTATCGTACATTTTATAATAAATCTATTTGATACATTTTTAGACACTTTTACTGTAAAATATGATATACAAAGATTTTTTTCTTGCAATTTTGCCTGATTAGAAATCCATTTGTGTACAAATAACTTACAATTTTTTACGGTCATCGGAAATGGATCATCAATTTTTCTAGGTAGATGGTCAATATTGCGTAATCAAATCGCGTAATACTTTTTTCAAATATTACAAAGAAACTTGATAAGCAATAACAGCATTCAATGAATATCAAATATTACAAGTATCAAAATTATAAATCATCTGCATATTAGACGATAGTGTCAATGTTCTATTAAATTTTGGTAACTAACACAAACTTTTAGAATATGCGACAAAGTATGAATTTCAAGCAAAAATAAATAGGCATATTAAATGTAATTGTTTTCAGTATGAAAATAGAATTGTTTACTAATATTTGCTTGTCAAATAACACTTTAAAGTATTTTGAATGAAAATTGGCTATAGAAACTTTTTGCTTTTGTCTTTGCATTTACGTATTCACCAATACAATGAACTAATTTTGTAGCCGAATTGGAATAGTAAAAAGATATAAACTATTTCCGTTAACTATTCAACGACAAAAAAACAAACTAGTTCGCTAAGTCCATTTGTTTCCAATATTTTGTTTATAATTTTTAAACAGCATAATGATAGAGATGTATTTAAAAAAATAACTTTTTAAGTTAATATTTACAACTCACTGTTTCGATTCGTAACAATATTTTTAAATCAACAATAGAACAGTATTGAAGTCGTACGTTTGATTCAGAACTTTTTTATTATACATAATTTTCAGAACAATTTTCATTCATTTATTGACAGTATCTGGTCTACATAAGCCTTGGTCAGACATTTAAAAGTTAGCTTTCATTCGGTCTCACTTCGCTGACCAATAAAAAGTAAAAACTCATTCAGTAATAATGCAACAATTGAATAAAGCCAAGCTCCGATATCGTGTCGTTTTTTGTATGATCGATTGAAAAAAAAAATGCTTCCTCTTTGGTCGCTTTCGTAGTGGAACCGATTCCGACTGCATTTGCGACGAGAGTGTGTAAGTATAATATCAGTGAAAGTTGTCTTTTTAACATCAACTTTTTGTGTGGTTATCCCACCTTTTTTTAACCCAAACTTTTTTTTTCTCAGCACTTTTTCAATATTAAAATGCGTTTCAAGATTTCAAAGACCTTTTGTAACGTACTTATTCTAAAGAAGTTCTTATTATTTTTTTGTCATTTCAAATTGTGACGACAACAATACTATCGTCTTTTATGCAATTCGTATTTTATTAATTTCACAAGAAGGTATTTCGTATCATTATGCTAACCTAAAGAAAGAATCTGTTTTAAAAGAAACAAATAGGCCTTAACACTGACATCAATTCATTTGTTAACTGTTACAGATATTCATTAGTTTTTCAACACATTTATTCACTTAATACGTAAAAATAGTTTTATTTATATACATCAAGAGATACTAATGCTCGCTCTTCGACTAGATATTTGTGAAGGATCATTCAAAACGAAACTATAAAATATGAAAAAGAATAACAACATACAATCAATTACCAACTACCTCACCACAAAAGTTGTATTAAGTGTTAATCACAGGTTATTGCGCAGAACAAAGGGCGATAGTAAAAGCTTTGAAAAATAAAAAAATCTGTATAATACTTTAATATTATCATCTAAATAGCATTCATTAATAAAAATTATTCATATTCTGTTGATGTCTCAAAATTTCCTTGACTTTTTGTGTTTATCTTAGCTTCGTACCCAATTTAATATTACTGATAATAATTTATAGAATTATTCAGGCGAAATATGAGGCGCATTTATGGAGCTAGTAAACTAGTGAAAAGGCACAATTTTGACGCCATAATTTTCAAAGGAGGAAATACAGATGAACGTAGACGTGTGTCAATAACATTAAAATCTTTTAACCGTCACACATTTGGGAATCAACGTATTGCTAGAAAACAACATCATTTTGAAAAAAAAAACATTTTTTTATGTGATATTTTTTACTGTCACATATTGTAATGACTTTTGGAGAATGTTGTTTTCACATTAATAAAAAGTAACTTGATTTGACAAGCATTGTTGTGGAATTGAACATTGAATCCAACCTTGTTTGGCACCGCAATCATAAAGCTTTGTGAGATGGCACGGCACTTTTTTATTATTTGACATCTGTCATGCCAGAGCCATTTTCAAAAGGCGATGACATATTAATGAAAAAATTGCTTTCATATTTAAATGATAATATTAATTTCTAGATTGCCATACACTATTCTTATGACTTTTAACGCATCAGGAAATGCATAACACTGCATTCAATTCAAATTCATTATTTTTTTTTGTTTGAAAAAAAACAACGTTTTACGTCCTTTTGCCTTTCAACAGTCTATATTTTTACTGTATGCCAATATTGATATATGAACAAGTTCAAAATCTAGGATAATATTTCAATAAACTAGTTTACAACAATAAAGCATGCGTACGTGAGTTATTTTGAATAAATATCTCCACAATGGCGAAATTTTGAATTCGATAAAATATTCACGGAGTTGCAAAAAAAGGAAACGTTTCAATCGAGGCTATTTACCAATTTCCCAGAGCTTTGAATTTTCAACTTGCCCTCTGTGCTCTACATATTCATTGTAAAAGTGTTGTCAGAATAATCGATTAGCGCGGCTATTTCACTACTCGGTGCCATTTTGTTTTTTAGGTCAATTTTTATACTTCAAAAGCGTCGTTCTCAGAACAATATTGCTTCTGCGAACATTATTACCAAAGTATCTATTTCAAAAACATTTTTTTTTATTTGAGTAGGATAGCAAAGAAAATAACTGATTATTTATTGTACACTGAAATTTCATCGAATGGGAACATCTACAAGATTTGTTGTTTCCCTATCAACTTAAAGAATTAATATAATATAAACCATGTTTAGCTTTTAAATATTTTATTTTAGCTTATTTTAATAAATTTGAAGCACAATCATTAAACCAAATAAAAAAATCAATATATTTTGTACGTTGAGCGACAGGTTATTATAAAATACTAGCTTGACTAAACGGTTTCTTCTAGATTTTTGATCATATCTTGCTTAACTTTGACTAAATATAGTAAAACTCATCTAAATATGTGTAAATTTCGTTAAGTCAAAGGCTAGGTATTAAATTTTCAAACGAAAATATGTTGGTGCATCATTTTTAATACTGGTAACACAAAAATTGATTTTTTTAAAAGTATTATTAATTATGACCAATTGGAATCACAATACTGTTAAATAAATTTAGACAACATTAATTCTTGATATCATCTTCTTGCAAATAATACTGGACTCGGGAAAATCTTTTTTATGTTCAGCTTTTGTTGGTCTAACAGTCATTGAATATATTTGTTTATACGCAACACCAATACATTGCATTGTCATAGCTATTATTGGATATTGAAAAAAAAGCAAAATACAGGTATTCCATAACTGCAATTTATAACCAGGGATGAACCATAGTTAAAGTGTTTTATGATATACAGATAACAGTGTTTCAATGTAAAATTTTGTAGGTGAAGTAAGAAATAATATATTTTTGATTCAGGCTATTTGTTTTTAAATTTACCGGCAGCAATATAGATTTATGATTGTTTATTGTATGTATATTTTAAAAAACTATTCAATATATTTACTGTAGTGGGTTCGTTGTATGCATTGTATTATTCCAGATGGTCAATCTTGTGCAACATGCATCATACTTAAAAGTATTTGTCTGAGGACTAACTATACACAAATGATAAATTGCCATAATAATTTTTAACTAATGGACATTTTGCTTGATGTAGTAAAAAACGTGTGCATTCATTTTCATGGCGAAGAATTTATTTGCATGACCATGTCGGAATGCACATATTGTTAGTTAAATATTTTCCTTCTTGCGTAAGGATTCTTTGTTGGTTGTTTGGTGGCCTTCTTTAAGAGGTCATTTCAATGGTTTCGCAACGTATCTATATCACGTTACATTTAATATGCCATTTATTACAATTACATTTTGCATATTTTTTGATGTTATCAATAAACAAGAATAAAATATTATATTAGTAGCTATTTTTTTACGAGCAGATTCATATTCTTGATAACTTTCCAAATATATGTTAACTCATTCTTTTATTTATAGTTCGTTCTGTCTTTGAAGGATATGTACAGATTTATATCATACATTGTCAAATAGGTAATATAAAAAAAGTTATCAGCAAGCAATATCAGCCACACTTTTTTCATTTATCAAACATAATTTAAATTTTATAAATAGGTTTTAGTAACTGGATATTCAATTAAATTATGACACTGACAACATTGAATATTTTGTGTTTAGTAATCTTTAAGCGAACTAAATAGACTTTAGTTATGTTTATGGACAATTTATCACAAGTGTCATTTGTTTTGCAGCAAGTTTTCAATATAAAGAATAAATACAGTATTTTAACGAAAAGCTAAAATAAATGCTTTTAGGGAACAACAATCCACTATATCAGAGGTTGGCAACACCAAATGCATTAGCGTGTCACAAAACAGGTAATTCAAAGTACTGAAAACTCAGTGTGTCACTGAAATAAAACTAGTAAATGTATTTTAAGACAATTTTATTTGAGTATAATAATATTATTTTTTCGGGTCCTATGGTGCAGCAGTTAGAGTTGTGGGCTTCCGTGCCAGACTTCACGGGTTCGAGTTCCAGTACGAACAGCATTTTTTCGATCGATTTCTATTCGTAAGCATGGGCGTAGCGAAAGCGATTAGTTTACCATTAGTCATGTACTAGCTTTATCCTTCTATCCCTACTATTCTCCTTGACTAAAAATGAGAAGTTTGAGTAACAAACAGTTTTCGTAGAAAAACTTCTGTTAAGATACGTCCATTAGGAGGCCATGTACCTCGCATTGGAAGTGGACATGGATAAAAAAAAATACACTGTACATAAAAAATACAATATTTAAACATTGGTGATTCCCTTGAGGTTAAACTTTGAAAGCTAACTTTTCAATATTAGGCTATAATTTGAAATCATTTTCAAGATGTGCCATCAAAAATTTGAAGAGAAGACAACATGATAGGATTTAGGCGAATCTCATATCTTGGCATTAAAAAATACAATCGGAATCATACTTTATCAAACTTACATATATGTGCACAATTTTGTGTGTCTGTTTTTTGTGAACTTCCACGACATCGTTTTCATCAGCGCAATGTTATTTGATTTCTGTTTCTGAGAAATTTGTGCTCTGGTTCTAATTACTGAAATTTTATACATTTAATGCTTGCTTTCCGAAGCGTGATATCAACCAGACTTCACATAGCAATTTTCATCTATTGATTCAAGTGATTTATTTCAGTGTATAGAATTATTGTCTGATAAGACTATGTAATTTGTAAAATTGCCCGTATTCTACGAACACCAAAACGCTGAGTAAGCTTTATAGCAAAACGAAAGTTTTCATTTACGGCGGCAGATAATTTCACTGTACAATATTTATTAGGCGTCATTTGCATGGTATAATTTTACTCTCTTTATTATTTGATTTTTTTACAAATCAAGCAGCAAACACTTTGAAATAGAATCCATAGTCATATATGCACTATAATTATTACTGTCAGTGTAATTATCCCAATGTCGGCTCTAATAAGTCAGTACATGTTGCTAAGTGGTCAGAAAGTAGATGTTTCAAGTTTTTTTTAAATTTAAATTTAAAATCAAATACTTTATAGATTGAATATATATATATATATAGTTAATTTACGTTATTATTAACTGCTATAGAAATAATTGAGTTTTTTTGGATACCTTAGTTTTATATTATATTAATTTGAATGATCCATCGCAAATATTATTTTAATTCATTAAACCTTCAATGTGTATTGTATCATTTGTAGAAATTGCAAGGTTCTTTTGTTTTTTTTTTAATACACGCATTCTAATGCATTTTGAAATTAAACGACCTTGCGTAAAATATAATTTTACTTACTTTAATTAATAAATGGTTCTGTGGTGAAGTGATCAATATCGTGGACTTCGGTGTCGAATCTTAATGGTTCAAGTTTAAGTAACAAATAGCATTTTTTTCAATCGATTTATCGACATCTGTTCGAAAGCATGGGTACTAGTGATGTCTAAAAATTCTTTCCACCATTCCAATTCTAAAGTAAGGCGTAGCAAGAGTGATCAGCTAACCACTTGTTTTGTCTTAGCCCAATCCTTTCATCTACACTCTTCTGAAAAAGAAGGTTCAGTTTTTGTAGAAAAACTTTTGTTGAAATACCTGCATTAGAAAGCTAAAAGTTCATTCCAAGAGGATATAGATTTTTAAAATAATTATACCTTGCTCGTTACGTCCAGCCAATAATAATTTCACTTTAAATATTGTTTTTTTTTTTACTTGTTCGTAATTTAAAAAAATAATACTTAGCTATATAAAATTCTCAGCTTCTTTAAAAAAAAATACAACCAGCCACTGTGTGTATATTCAGTCATTGGTTTTAATGTATAATAATTCTGGGTCATAACTAAACTACCAACATAATTTTCTATGAAACTGTATTGATGATATATCTATTCATTTCTTATATTTATAGTAACCTGCATTTTTTGTGAGATTCGGAACAAATTAAAAATGTTGCACCATTAATTCGTGCAGCGCACATGTCATGCTTGCGTCTCTAGAATTATATTTTTATATGAAATGAAATGTGGGCTACTTTTATTCATGTATAATTAGTAATACATACATGCAAAAGTTAATCATCTCTCACTTTAAAAACTTTTCCTTGAGAAATATAATATCATTACTTTAAGAAACATACTTAATCTTTATTTTTTTTAATTCGTCAAAACATTCAGTTTGGTTAAATTATATTTTTCACACCACATCACGATGTTTTTCATTATCAAAAACATCTTTAAGCAAGGTCGGTTGATTGCTTATTTTAAAATGATAAATATAAAAACACTTTATTATGTACTAGGCATGTGGTGCATATTTCTTTCGATAAATTACTCAATACAACAAAAACAAATCATTTTATTTATTCAAACTTCAATTTTCAAAGGTGTTTTCTGCACTTGAGATTTTGTAGAAAACATTGAAATTCAAATTTGGCTTTAAGCAACTCGTAATCATTTTTAAACAAATCGTTTGTTAAGAGTGTTAACTAAATTTTTGTTTTATTTAAATCTTCACCAAACATCATCAAATTATTTCCGTTCATTTAAAAAAGGATTGTGAACCTTTTGATTTTGAGACTTAAAGGTAAAGTTCATCACCACTGTTTTTTGCGATAGCACTTTTAGATTTCAAAGATATTAAATTAATAAATACTGCGAAATCTGGTATTTTTTTATTAGCTGAAAATTAAAGAAAACCATTACAAAAATATACATTCACATCGCTTAACTCATATTGATATTAAAATACTAATACTATTTACCATAGCAGTATAGTTTTTGATTTTAATGCACATACATTACTGTAACAGTTAACTACATGAATATTATAGATCAAATTTTAAATCAGTGTTTTACTGAATATCTTGCTGCCTGTTAATGGCTTGAAATAATTATCGTAAACAACTTAATTACATGGCATAAGTTATTGTATCTTACGATTGAATTACACGGCTCATTAAATTTTCCCACTGGAAGCTTAAGATTTTACTTCCTACCAATAATATAATATATTGTAAGTCTTTCATTTAAATAGTAGGAATAAAATAATATTGATTTCCATTATTTTCTCTCTACGATATTACTACTTCATGATTCATAAAGTTGAGTGTTATTAAACGTGCAACATGCATTGAATTTTCTATTTATTATTAATTAATGAATTACATCAATAATTTATCATGTATTTCTGCACATTTAAAACGATTTTTGTTCATTTGCTTCAGTGGTGTCTATTGTCGTGTCTTGGTGTACAAATATTATATTCATTAAAAAAACCATCTAGTGAACGTTTTCAAATAATGTTTTTTTATTCAAAATATGTTTTTTTTTACATTCATAATATAACAATATCCGTAAAACAACTTTTCAATATGTTGGTTTATGTGATTTTTCTTTTTAAATTAACGTTTAAATAATATTTCAAATTATCGTGAAAGTTTAGGCACCGTCTTCAATGATAACAATTTGTACTTCTGCAATGATAACTTTTCCACGGTTACCCGTATTTAAGCCGAATGCATAAAGCTTTAACAAATCTTCTTTTCTGAATTTATCTGTTAGCAGTTATGAATAGATAATATTTTTTTCATGTTCCATTGCCAGCAAATTTTTGCTCCAATTATTCTAGTTCAGTTGGTCTATAATAATGTAGGCAATTTTTATTTGAACCCTGTGTCACGTAGCCAAAAGTATTTTAATAGAGATACAATCATATATTAATGATTGATCAAGAAATATTTTGAAACAGTCAAAACATATTTGCAATAGATTACACAGGTATTTTATGCAACTTTATCAATCTTGAGCCGTATAACTGATAAATGGTCCGAGGCTTATTGATTTTTCGCAATAAATTCTCGATGATCGACAAGCGATCCATCAATTATCTTCAATTAAATGTTATACCTGCAAGGAACTCCCAGTCGACACTTGCCATTCTATGCGGTCTGCAAATCACGTATTTATTATAAATCCACTTACATTTTTAAGAGTCATTCGCTCGGGAAACGCTTCGTTTGAATTATTATTGCAGCAAGTGGAGCGGATATGTCTGACAAGGAACGTTGACACATCAACTAGACTTAGGTAATAACAAATTGTGTTAAACTATTTCTTTGATTAATTACTCGTATCTCACAAACCTTTTGCAAAATTATTTTTATCTACGATATCTTGATAATTCAAATGAATTTTAGGTCATTATTTGGTTCAAATAGAATACAGACAAAAATAAGTTGACAAAATTTTATTATAATTCATTTTTTATTTTAAATTGTTTCAAGAACATTTTTTAAAAAATCCCCTAATTTAAAGCAAAAATACGGTGAACTAAAAAGGAATCTTATGCAGAGTTATTTCACAAAGACTGGAAGTTGTCGTTCGATCTCTCTTATTGAGTAAAGGTAGAATGGTGAGGCGGCTTACAAAGGAGAAGTAGATTTCCCATTGCTTTATCCGTGTTTCTTTTCAGGATCAGATAGCAGGAAGGAATAGAGAAGCGATAATATAGCACACAAGCAGTTTTACAAAAAAAATATTCCGTTATTATAATTTATTTAAAAATAATAATACATGATCTTGACAGTTGATTCTTTTCAGTTTAAAAAATATTCCATTATTCGTTTAAACAATATTGGATATTTTGATCGTTCATCGAGTACTCATTGCTAAATCGACAGCATTAAACGCAATAAAAACGTAGCTTGTGTTTTTATCATTTGACGTTATTGCGGTTCAATAATAAAAAATATATCCATTTGATTTCATAGCGTGGTTATACGTTGCATAGTTGTTCTTAATCAATATAATTGATCTCAGTATACGATAGATAGCGTATGCAAAAAAACTTTTGATACAGAGAAAATATCTCGCCTCAGTAGACAATTAATTATTAGAATTTGTAAATAAGTAGGCATAAAAAATTATGAGCATTGCCATATCATGGTCATTAGGTGAGTTAATTATGTTTTGTAACACCGCAGACATTTATCGTAACTTTTTAATTGTGATCATTTAAAATTGTTGATCCAGTTTCTAATCACGACAACACGATTAACGTATTTTTTTTATATTCTCCAGAAATCCCATTTACACACACCTGTATTATCACACAAAAAAAAATAAGAGCTCTTTTAACAATTTTATTAATGGTAAGATTATATATCTGATTCTGCAAGGCCTAAAGGTTGACCTTATTTCTTGCAAAGCTGATAGCTTTCCATTAGGTACACAACATAAGTTTTGTTATTACAATGAAACTCATTAGCTATTCATAATTATAGTTTACGGGTACCGTTTTTTTAATTGAGAAAACTAATTGTATCTGACAAAATACTGAAAGTAGGGTTTCATCGCTACTTTAATATGCTTTTTGGTTGATATTCAATTGAAAAATTATATTTTCAAGATATTCCTAATATTGTAAGAAGTTAAGATTTATCGTATACAATCACATCAATAATTCCGTCTCCCCCTAATTGCTTTACTTCCTCCCATGACTTGCCAGTATCTCTCAGTTTTACCAAACACATCAAATGGATATTACCCAAGTAAAATAAAGTCCAAGATGCTGGAATCTTACCGGTTGAGTGAAGGGGCAGGCAGGATTACAGATTTCTGGAAGCATCCGTAGCAGATGATCCAGCCAGTTCCAACCCCTCTCCATAACCACTATACGTTCCCTAATTTCCAAGTTCCTTACAAAATGAAACCATCTCATCCCCATTATCTGACGCAAGCATCTCGTTCTCATCTTATTCTCGAAGTTCAGTATACAGTTTTTCTCTTCGTCAGGTGCCAAAATTTGCTACCGCAAAGCACCACTGGTAGAATGCAAGCGTTAAACAAATAAAACACATACGTTTTAAATATTATTATATATCATTTTAATTAGTAAAAATATATACAAAAAGTCTAAGTTGATTTTTTTTACAAGACATATTAAAAACGTTTTTTAGCTCTAATTGTTTTAACTACTCCAGCATTACATCCTTAGTTGGCTATATTTTACATTCACTTCATACAATATTTAAGAAGACAGAAGAAAATAGGTTTATTTAGTACAACTTTTCTTTGAATATTTTTTTAAATAAAAATATGTTTGCGTTTTAAATTAAGTAGCATGTCCAAAAGAATTGTAAATACTTGTTTTATCTCTAATTAACATAAATCTTATTTTAAACGGAATGAAATTATATTACATAATTGCTCAAGAGAATTAAATAGTTAAAACACGTTAATTGTTACAGATTCTAAGTGATAATTTGAAACGCTCATTTCAAACAATCTCCATAATTCCAAGACTAATTTGGTATCATTATCGTCTTCAAGTTGTCCAAACAAACTCTCAACGATTACATCCACGTCCAATTAATTTATGCCTAACGACCGGCAAAATTATCAAGACGATTATCTTCTTCTGTTAATGATATTCATAAAAATTATTCGGATACCAAATTAATCTATAAATCAGTCAACGGCAGTTAAATAGCGAACACGGATAACAGTTAATATTTTTCAATTTATTCAGAACATGCATTTTGTTTTATTTATGAGATCAAATTGACATATTTAAAAGTACTGTTGAATAAGTACCAAGAAAATAATATACGTGATGCAAATTGCGTAAATGTCAACCCTGATCAAGCCAACAGGCTTGTGGTCTCTCGCTAAGCTTGCCAAAATAATGTACATAATATATCAAGTCTCAGCCGAATTATCAAAGTAATTCGTCTACTACACATAATAATAATTATCTTGACAATGCATGAGAACATTGTCAATGCAAATTAATGTATGCATAAATTTTTCAAGTAATTTCTTTAAAAATAAGTTAGGTAAATAAAAGTTAAGCTATTATATTCTAAATAAGCGCCTATAAAACTATTGTTATATTATTATAATATGTTGACAAAAGACTTTAAGTTAAACGTTTAGTTATATTGTTGATTGAGCTAGATCTAGATTATTATTCATTTTTTTTGTACAATTTGTAATGGCTTCTGAATAACAAAAATCCATTTCATATTAATTCTCTTGACTTGCTTAATTATACAATTGATATTGTATTTTTTTGTTTCAGTGACAAGATATCTTTTCGGAGTAAAGTTTTTCTGATCAATAAGCGTTAAATCTCATTGATGTTAATATATTTTTTTAATTTAAGATATCTCTAGAAGTTTAATTATTACATAACGTGTGCTGATTAATTGTGTAATTCTCCATTATATTATTTGCAATATATCATTAGTTCGAATTAAACAATGAACGCGTCGTCGTTAAATAGTGTTAGTGTATTTTATTATATTTTCTTTACAGACAAGTATAGTATAGCCATTTGATTTTTACACTTTAAAAAGCAATGTTATGAAGTTTATATATTTAGAATCAAATTTCTGTAAGTTTCAGATAAACTAAACAAATTTTACAGAGTAGGTTACAAAAATGAGAAAAGCTTTTATAAAACTTTTTCTTGAACTTTTAAGTATAATCACGTCTTTATTTGGTGTTTTGATGGATTGCATATTTTTATTTTGAGGAAATAACACTATCGCAATGTGTATTAAATGAAATTACTTTACTTTTACGATACTTTAAGACGTGTATACGGATATAACGACGCATCTAACTTTTTTTCTAAAATACCACTTGGCTCACTTCACGTCTAATGAGCCCATATATTATGTTCAAACATAATGTTCCACAATACCATTACATTGCACCATTCATCAAACGCATCGGCAGTCTTAATTTTGAATAAAGTGAATATTATTGTTGTGTTATGAACACTATTTATTATAAAAAAAACTGTTTCATAAATCCAATGAAAAATTTTATAATTACGAAGTTTACAAGTTTTATGAAATTATTTTGTAATTTGAATCAACTTATCAACGTCATTACTTGGTGTTGAAAAATATTACTTTTGTAAAGAAATAAATGCCGCATGAAGTAAAGCACATAGCTTCATGGTTATGATTGTTGACAATGAGTGAATAAGTTATATATGGTAATCGCAATCTCAAAAAAATTCAGCGTGTGAAAAAGGCGTAACATCGTTAATGTCTTGCATTTAAATGAGTTGTGGATTTTGACATGTCTCAAAATCTTTGATACATTTATAACCATGGTGAAAGCAGCATTTATTTTATAATAAATTTGCAATCCGATACGTTCATAAAAAAAACTTTTTAATTAGCGAAATAAACTAGTGTCTTATACCGCACTGGTACATTAATTTATACATGCTAGACGTAAGATATCAGCTTAAATCATCATTTAACTATTTCTAAGTAGAATTCAATTTTATAGATACAATAAAGACATCGGGTCTCGTTTACCGACTAATATGCCAACGTAAATAATTGCATAAACGTTTTCTACTGAACAACTAAAAGCATGTGTGTTTACAACGTCCGGGGTATAAAATTTTGATGCATGGTTTTTATTTCAAATTCACAAATTCTGCAATATAAAATATTCTCTTAATTTTATAAACATTAGTCATCAGTGCTATTGTTAATTTTTAGAATATTGTTTTAATTTGGTTATCTATTAATATATACAATTTAATCATCATTATCACAAGTATTGTACGTAGTCTACACACCAATTTCACTCAAGACGAGCATCATCAACTGAGCTGACCATTGGCGATAATCTATTTCACTAAGAATTGACAGTGACTTTTTTTAAATTATTTGGCGTAGTTGATAATCCATTTGGCGTAGTTGATTGGCGTATTGATAAAGTTTAATTTTGTTTTTTTTCCTAGCCATATAAGTATTTAAAAATATAGTTCAACCAAAACGCAAATATTGATTTGAACAGCTTTTGATATTTTTCAGCTATTCTTTAATAACATTTGGCGTATTTTATATTGAATTTGAAAGCGAAGAAATGATTACTTAAAATACATAAAATTTAGGTATAACTGTTCGGTTATACCTGTAAACTGTGAATCTATATAAAAGAAAATACTTTTCAAAACATTTTGCACTGATCATGGCACGTATCGCACTCTATTTTCTATCTAAGTGCTTTCCACGTAATATGTAGCTATTTCATGTAAATAATGATAACGTGATTGAACCAGTAACTAAAGATTACCAACAGAAAATATCGATAAACACTGTATTCAACCGCCACATAGATAGTTAATCAGTCAAATATACGGTCCACACGTTTTATAAAATAATACAACTTCAACCTAGCTGCATTCACACCGATCGCGTTAATAATATATATTATTACTATATTCTGTTCTCCTATATTTACTCCATTTTCTTTTTCTTATTCTAGAAGTTTCCCCAACGGACCAGTCAACTTCCGCATCTTGGTGGAACGGTGGAACAGCAGTTCCCGAATCGAGTGACTTTTTCTCATCGACACATGGTCTCGTGCAGACACATCCCGGCAAAGATGTAGCCGGACTCGTCTCGTCCAGCGGATTCAGCAGTGGATCTTCTGGACGATTGAGCGCCGGTGTTAGAGACATTCCGCTGCCTCCTCTTCCCCCAGCAGTTGCCAATTCCAAGTCGCCGTTCAGGCATTTGGATTTCACCAGCAGTGCGACAGCTGAACTCAGAAGAAACCCTCTTCTCTCAGCGCCTGATGAGTGCGCCAGAGCTTGTAGGGAAAATGAACCTCCACGAGTTTGCTACTATCATTTCACCCTTGAATACTACACCGTTCTAGGAGCGTAAGTACACATTTAAACTACATATTATAATAATTCTACAGTATACATAGCTTACACAGTATGGCTTGATTCATTTGCAAACCTGTTACGCAACGCGCACACAGAAACAGTCTTTCTCTCTCTATCAGCAATTGAACTGAGCAAGTTCATGTGTGGGAGTAAGTATTTTTTAAATGTAGAAGATCTCTCGCCATATTTTTCTCTCTTTGTCTGCGCATCGTTCGCATCAATCGTATTGTACAAATACTGAAACGTGGGACTGCCACTTGATAATACTGTATACTCTAATTTATCCATGGTGAATAATAATTATAAAATTTCATAAATACAACGATACAATGAATTTGACGAAGAAAAATAAAATTCACCGCACTTTTTATCAGAAACTTATTTATTACCCATTGTCCAAAACCGATTTCAACAGTGAAAATCTATCTAAGTAAGTTTTTAAATCATAATTTCTACTTTAATTAAACAACCATGTATGTGAATTTTTTTCTTGATTAATATTAAAATAGCACGTGTGCTTAAAAATGTATTTTATTTTAAAAAATGAAAGCATTGATCATTATAATCGATTTCTTTTTTGGGTGAAATTTTACTACCCAATTATTTTTATGAGAAGTGCAATTAACGGCATATGGAGTTTGAACATACATTACAACTGGATTATCTTTCATTTTTGATATTATATCACGCCTCACAAAATAGAAAACTATATTATACTTATTTTACAGTGCTATAAATAGTTTTTATCTTCTTGCCGTACAACTTTATTACAATTTATTTTTGTCTGATTCAATCGATAATATAAATATCACTCTATTATATTTTGGTAAACGGAAAAATGTATATTTTTTTCGCAAAACTTTTACTATGGCACGATAATTAATAATCTTTTTTTTTTAAATGTAACAACATTATTAAATACTTCAACGGAGAATGAAATTGTTAAGTTTAAAATATTAAAAATGACTGTTTATTTCAGCCGCCAAGTCTGAAATTTACCAAAACTTAGTTTTAAACAACAACAAAAAATAGCGTGATATTCCTTAGAAAATACCTAAAATAAAGTTATTAAAAATAAAAATAGTCTGATTGTACGTACTATTATTGAATATACTAATATTTTCATCATTTTTATACTTACTAGTCTTTTTACTGATTTTGTAACAATTATTTCAATATATAGATAATACAAAAATACGGACACTTTTATACGTTTTGACACTAACGACCCGGGGTATACCTTTTTACATCTTCCAGCATTCAAGTCCGTCCATTCAACTATCTAGTTCTTTGTTTTTTTTTACTATTCATGTTTCCTGTTTGACATAATAAACATAAGGAAAAATTATTTATCACAGTTAATAATCTTTATCCGTTATCAATTTTACTTAATTAAAATTAAAATGTGTATTTTATAAACTACAATTTTTTTCTGTTTCTGCAGGGCTTGTCAAGTTTGCACACCCAACGCAACCAACGTAGTATGGTCTCACTGCCAGTGCGTTTTGGCCGATGGTGTGGAAAGAGGTATTCTCACAGCAAACAGAATGTTGCCCGGACCCAGTATACAGGTGTGCGAGAACGACAAAGTAGTCATCGATGTCGAAAATCATATGGAAGGTATGGAAGTCACCATCCACTGGCATGGAATCTTCCAACGAGGATCTCAGTACTATGATGGAGTACCATTCGTAACACAATGCCCCATTCAACAAGGAAACACATTCAGGTAAGGCATCGATTGCTTATCAGTTTTAAAATCCAAAAGTTTCCACATCAATAGTAATAATAACGTTTAATTTAAAATTTCGACTAAAGGTGCTTGATGGAAATTCAACGTTAACTTAGAATTATTTTCTTTTTGTACAATTCCACAAATATCTTGGTCTAACACGACCCGGGTTTCGCATCTCGGCATCTTTCGGTACTACTCAGTGCGCTACTCAGTTCGAGTGCATTCGCGCACTGAGTAGTACCGGAAGATACCGAGAAGCGAAACCCGGGTCGTGTTCGACCAAGATTTTTGTGGAAGTGTACAAAATGAAAATAGTTCTAAATTAATAATAATAAGGTCATAAATAAAACAATATTTTTTTGTTGTTTGGTGTTCAATAATTACCGTTTAAATAAACGGTAAAAATATACAGTTTTAAAAACGGCTCATTACATTTTTGGACATTAAATGAATCTAAAGTGTTGTCTCTACAGATGATTTCTTACATTTTTGGGTTTGAAACCTTTGGAGCTTACGTGTGTTGAAAAATGAACAATATTTTTTTCGTTACTTAGAATTGTGGCACATTTTTAACGTGATTTTTTTTTATTCAAGATACCAATGGACTGGAAACGCAGGAACCCATTTCTGGCACGCGCACACAGGTTTGCAAAAGTTAGACGGTCTTCTTGGAAGTATCGTAGTTCGTCAGCCACCGTCCAAGGATCCCAACAGCCATCTCTACGACTTCGATTTGACGACGCATGTCATGCTGCTCAGCGATTGGCTTCACGAAGATGCCGCCGAGAGATATCCAGGTCGTCTTGCCGTAAACACTGGTCAAGATCCAGAGAATGTGCTCATCAACGGAAAGGGACAATTCAGAGACCCCAACACCGGATTCATGACTAACACCCCATTGGAAATATTCACCATCACTCCCGGCAGAAAATACAGGTTCAGGATGATCAACGCCTTTGCTTCAGTATGCCCCGCTCAGATCACCTTCGAGGGCCATGGTCTTACAGTCATCGCCACTGACGGAGAACCTGTCCGACCAGTGAACGTTAACACAATCATTTCATTCTCAGGTAAGATTTTTTGCGTTTTTTGCGTTTAATTGAAGGACAAAAATAATCGCTGTCCTTCAATTTTGAACTTCAAAGTCAAGCTGACTTAAAACAAATGAACTATCAAATCTTTTATGTCAACTCGTAAACCATATACAACAATTTATCTTTTTAGTAGAGATATTTGAAAAAGGAATCTCAGACCAATTAAATCTTTTGTTTTATTTTACGTTTGAATTTTAGGTTAAGCTGACAGCGACTAAAAAAAAATGGCCAACTTGTTCAGATATCAACAATATTTCAATACTTTGATTATTTCAATTAATAAAATTGCACAATTGTCAAGGGAAGCATTTTATAAAGTTGTTCATCGATAATATTTATTTGATTTGTAATCGAATAAATAATGCGCCATTTAGACTTTAATCAACCGTCATGAAAAATCTTTTGTAGTAAAAAATAATCAACGAATCTAGCAGAGCTGCATAGCAACGGAGATTTCATACAATTCGATCTAAATAGAAAATATAATAGAACGCTGATTTCATCTCATTCTTTACTGGCGATTTTCAAACGTTTTTAGCATTGTGGTCTACATTGCCAAATATACTAAGCAGAGAAAAATTACTTTATTTGTAAGTTGACAAAGAAGTGCATTAAAAAACCGACCACTTAGAATCTATACAAGTGTGGCGTGGACTATAATAATGCAATTTACAAATTGTATTTTTACTTTATCATGATCTAATTAACAATTTAAAAAAAAACTTAGGTGAAACTACTTTAAATATATTTCACTATTTTGACAGCGTGCCTAGAACGAATATTAATTCTTTCTAAAACATTATTCAAGTTTAGTAATCAAATATTTATTCTGTAAGGTAAAAAAGATTTCTCTTGCGAAAGTAAAATAATGTTTAGTATCTCGGCGAATATTTTAAATGTAACAAACAATTTTCAATTGGGTTCAGTGATGAAAATGAATCTTATATTTCCGTAACATTTTCTGTTGCAAAATGGTTTATATTTGCATAAAAATCATATAAAAATAGCATTTTTTAAAACAGCCATGCGTCATAAACGATTAAAAAAATGTTAATGACGCCCTACAAACGATATCGTGAGAGCACACCTTATAGGTAACATTCGTATTACGATATTTATGAGTTTAGTTTTATATACATATTGAATAGAAAATGCAGTAAAATCTATTAAATGTAATAACTAAAATATGATCATACCTAGACCAAACAAGTTTTATTTTAGCGCAAGAATATTATCACATAATAAGTTGAAATAAATTATATAATAATTAAAACTAGTGGCAATAAAGTATAAGAAAAACATCTAGATTACTTTTTATTATCATTAAATATGCCAAAACATTTAAAAATTATAATCCATTGATTTTTCAAATTGTATGTACAAGCAACAAACGTATGTTTTGTTCTGATTTGCATCGCTTAAAAAAATAGAATATTGACTTTATTAATAATACACATTCTTTGACATGTGTCATATTTTTTATAAATGATGCAAATAAATATTTACGACATTAATTTAATCTTGGCTAAGCATGGGTATCGATAATAGCCGTAATTGATCTAAGAATATGATAAAATAAGTAAAAATAAAGTTATGCATGCGTACGCAATCGATTCGGCTCCAAGCTCCGAGCTTAATAAGTTCGTGACAGCTTGACAATTTTACCAAACAGTCGATTAATATTAAGCACTTCGTTTTGTAAGCTTATTTACATGTCACCGCGTAGTATTAATTGCTACCTGTAGACGCATTTCCGCATTGCTGGAAACGTGCTTTAAACTAGTGCAACTGCTACGTTTAACTTTGATTTCATGTTATTTGTCAAGTCACACATTCAGGTTAGATGCAAAGTAGCCATCACTTCAAATTTATTTTCACATTAAGACATATAAGGAAATATACTTCAATATAGAGTACACTACCTAATATTATCTAACGTGAAAAGGCTTACAAGTTAGAATCAACAGATTCACGTAATGCGATAATACTTATACGATTAATCATTTAAATGCTGTATTCTACTAAAATACTTAAACTTTATAACATGAGTTAACTTCACAAAACAAATTATTCTAATCGCAATCACAATAGTTAAAATTCCAGTTAGCTTTTAAATAAACATTCTTTGTAGAATAACCGACAACTGTTTGTATATTATTACACATCTGTTACAACAACTTAATTGAAGAAAATGATATATTGCGTAAGTGTCTATTATTCAGGATATAAAACTATGACGTAGATTTTTTTATTTACAGATAATCAACATATAATTAAATTTATATCAGGTGAATTATTATAAAAAAACAAAAAGGTTATTTTCAGGGGCGGTCATCAACCCCTTAGATTTCGATTTGTTTTACGGTAACACAATGGATATTCAATACGGCGCCAATGCCTTTCAATGAAGCCTTGAAAGTATAGATTTATTTGTGGGCCGTAAATATGTTTTTGAATTTCATCAAGTAGGGTTTTTTTCCTGTGTGGAACTAATTTAATTATTTTTCTTCGCCATTTTATTGCGCGAACTAAATGCGTATCTAGTTTTTAAGGCGATGAAAAAATAGTCCTTGAGACGCCATCGTCGGTGGGCGGAATTTTTCTATTTGATTTACAAGATCGTGTTACGGCAAATTAAGCGATTGTCTTTTTATTAAAAATCGATTTAATAATACATTTATCGACATTCTAAAATATGGACAAACTATTACACAGAAATTATCAATCCGCTACGTTGTTTTTTATTTATATTTTACATATTTACAATCTAAATGTTTATTTAATCAATGTCCTTGCAAATAATATACTTCATATTATATTTATAACGAAAAAAATAAGTTACGACTGTCATAATTCAACATAATTACGCAATTAATTTACCATAAAACTTTTATCAAACAATACAATTTAAATTGTTGTTTGTTTATAGTTTCAATTTAAATTATTTATAACGTTTTAAATAATGATTAGGTGCAATACACAATAAAAATAGTTTTTTGGGGTAGACATAGATATAAAACTACATCGACAGTGAAGTAAATACTGTGTCAAATAATATAAAAGTTCAACTCTTATTTCTATTTTGAAAACGAAGGCTCTTCGATTTTTTTAATGTACATTTGTTTTAAAGCAAAATTTCAATAAAACTAATTAATTATAAAGGAAAAAAATAAAAGTATTACTATGAAGACATTTGCATAGAATATGTTTGTTTATTTAGCATATAATGCTTTCTTTAGAAAGAATACATATTTTAATTTTTTATCAAAATAAAAATCACAATGTAAATATTTTTCACGTTATTTTATTTGCATGACATTAATAATTCATTTTTTATACAGCCGTAAGTATTTCAAAATCTCAATAATGAGACCCGCAACGACAAAGGGAAAGGACTTTTATATTAATTTAATTTAATGACTTCACACTTTTCGCTCTCGAATAATACAATTTAATAAGATATTAAATTCTATTTAAAATAAACTGAAATGTTGTGGGCGTTTGACACGGCGGTATCTGACTATTTCGTGACGCTAAAAGCCTTTACGCCATGTAATAAGTTTTTATCATACGAATAGATATTTGATTTTAATGACATGAACATTTCATTCAATTGTTATGTTTCTATTTCAATAACTGCACCCATATGGCTTCGCTTCAAATGATATTGGTATCAAGTATCAATAAATCAATTACTAACTTAATTGAAGTAATACAAAAGTTCAAAAAAGTAATGAATGGATATCACAATGTATCGGCAGCGATTATTGTTTACTTTTTTACAAAATTTAAAAATAAAAGAATTTTATTAATATTTAAAATAATTATTTAAGCTTTTATTGTCTTTCGTTTTTAGTTATTATTTATAAAAGTTTATCTTGTCTAAGTATGAGTTTGTTTGTAGTTTTTGACGTGGTTATTCAATTTATTGTAAATCATTTTTTTATATATAATTGCATACACCTATCCATATTGTAGGAGATACTTGATTCATAATAAGAAAAACTAAATAAAAAATAATTTGTTAACTATGTTTATCCACGTGTTATGTTTCGAATTATATACAAAGTGTTTATCTTTTAAAAAAAAAAACATTCAGTAGAAATGGAAAAAATCCCAATGCTTATTTTGTAGTTTATAACATAAGAATTAGAATCATTTTTGGTATGTTCGTAAACTTTACGATATTGTGTCTGATGATGCTTTTTAAAGAGGCGAAACGTAATTTGTATCACAGCAAGTTCTCATTTTTTTTATTATAAAAAATGAATTTTCACAAAGTTACCGCCTAATCCATTGCAAAAAAAAATGATTTTTTTTCAGAACGAATAAAAAATTGCATTGTTGGCATAGAATTACGTGAAAATTACAATACTCAACTTTGTATCCGTTTACAGGAGAAAGGTATGACTTCGTTATTGAAGCCAATCAACCAGCTGGAGCCTACTGGATTCAACTCAGAGGTCTTGGAGAATGTGGTATCAAAAGAGTACAGCAACTTGGTATTTTGAGGTACGCTCGTGGACCCTATCAGCCATCGTCAGAAACCCCAACATATGACAACGGTCTTCCTCAAGGAGTGGTAAGTTGATGACGGATATCTGATTTCATTGAAGGTTTAGCTTGCATAAGTTCCAGATCATTTCAATTGAATAATTAAATTTATACAAAAAAAAACAGCAACGTCTTTGAAACAAATGTTTTGACATAATTTAGATTGTTACATTTTTACGACATCTCTTTAGAATATTTTGACACTATGTTTTCGAAATCAACTCAGATACTTTAATTCAATTTGTTTTATATTAATTATTTTACCATGGTAATTAATTACCTTGAGTTTAAACAGTAATAAGACCACGATAAATGAGTGTTGCGGTTGTTGTTTGTATAATGTTTTGTTCTAAATATCCATATTTCATTTTAAAAAATGCAATTCATATTATGTATACTTATAAAGTGCAACATCCTTTTGTTAATTGACGCTGCAGAAGCAGAAACCTTCATTAAAAACAGTTACGCGTTTGCATATTTATTCATTTCCCAATAATTATATTTTGCACTATATGTCCACATACGCACTTCCTCTCTTGAAATTTTATCGTCATAATTCATGTTTTAAGTAATGTCATAGAAAAATAAATGTTGCATGTTGAAAAGTAATATACATAGTTTACAAATAATCATGTTTAATACACCAATTAGAAATCGACTTTATGATTAAGTAAAATATTTTACATTGCCCATAATTAAAATAATAGCATTGTTGTACAATTCATTTGTAGCGTTAGTGTTATATATATTTGTTTTCGTGTTATCTTAATTATTTGTAGTTTGCCTTAGTATAATTCACAAATAATTCGTTGCACTTAAAACAAAACAAACAGGGAGTCGATTTGATTTTGTTTTGAAGTAGTTTGTATGTATATACGTACTTAATCTTGTGGGTCGTTAATAACTATGTTACAGTACTTTCAGAAAATATTTTTCTCCTCGCGAACGTGAACATTTTAGTACTGATTGAAATTATTTAAGTTTGAAATTAAATTAACCCACACAAACAATACAAAACATGGACAGACACTCATGGTATACGAAAATTATTAATTTTTAACTACAATAATACATTTACGACATAACTGACTTTAAACAATGTAAATATAAATATTATTGTTAACAGACTGACACACATTATTATAACTGTGAAGTGAGACACACTTTTACTTTTTATTTATTTTTACGGAGACACATTATTATTTATTCATTTTCTTGTATCTAAGATACGTAAACTTTCTTCGACTTGACTGACATCACGCAAAACGACGGTAAGTTATTAACGTGTGCCTTTTAGGCTTTGTATCATAAATTTGGTAGTTTAGAAACTGTTCTGTGACCAATTAGGTAATGAACCCATTGGACGCCAGATGTAACATCCAAAGAGACGACGCCATTTGCGTCAGCCAACTTAAAAACGCAGAGGCAATCGACCCCGCAGTTCTCCAAGAACGCCCCGACGTGAAGATCTTCCTTCCCTTCAGATTCTTCGTCTACAGACCAGAGATGCTCTTCCAGCCCAACACCTATAACCGGTTCCTCGGTAAGATAACTGAATGAAATAGCATAGTTTCTATATCAAGGGTCACAGCGGCAACCTCGGCGAAACGAGCTCCACGTTGCCGCCATGCGATCATGGCTTAATGATATATATCACTAGTTGGATTATAAGAATCACCCTACTTTCATTTTATTCAAGGGCAAGCGAATAGCGTTAGAAATATGTTTTTACTGGTTTTTTGATTTACTGTTATTCTTGTGTCATTAAAACCAAACCTTTGTTATTAAATAGGAATTCCTAAAACAAAAATAATTGTTATACTGAGAAGATAATTATATTATTAGTATTGTATGATAAAAATTCACGATTAATAAAACAAAAATATTGTTCATAAAAAATGTAACGATATTATTATTTTTTGCTGTAGTTAAAATCGAAAACAATGGCTGCCAAATGATACATATCGACTCTGGAAAGGCAAAAGGACGTAACTTACAGTTTTTTTGATAACCACATTGCATACAACTTGATACACGTTCTATCAAAAGGATGTAAGCTGTAAATGCCGAATTAGTATCTAAATTTAGTTTTTCGTAAACAATTAGTGAAATTAATCAATTAAAAACCAGTTTATAAGTATTCTTACACTTTAAGGTTGTCAATATGTCGTCATTTTCTTTTGGCCCAAAATCATCAAAAAACGTTGTTTGTGTTTCCTGTAAAAAAGTATGTGTGGGTTACGTCCTTTTTCCTTTCCACAGTCGATATGTTGACTAGTTTTACTACCATAATACCATTATGTGTATTGAATATCTCAGAAAAGAGTTAATGAGACATTGAAGAATGGTTTCTTATGGACTAATTCTCACGACTATAAGAAAAACGCACTAAGCAGTATTTGAAGAAAAAAAACAATGAATCTTACACAAATGTGTAATAGAAGTTTATGGTATTCATTTTTCATTTGACTAGATTTTTTATAGCATTAGCCAGGTTCACAAAAGTGTTTAAATTAAATCACCCACGATAAATTATTAATGCACCTTATTAGTACGATCAATGGAGGATAATATTTCACTTTGTAAATAATAAGTATGTACATTGTAAATAATAGTTTGTTAGATGAATAGAAATAATGAAAACAATAATTTTGCAAGACGTCATACTTATTCATGCAGAATATATCTCATTTCAATTATATTATAATTTGATGTTTTATGATTATATCGCAAATATTGTAATATCGGAAACAATAAATGTGAATGATGAAATTGTCTATGGTTATTCCAAAATAGCATTTGTTAAAATTATACGAAAACAATTCAATTCATCTAATCGTGCTGCGAATAAGCTCAGGTACAGTTTAATAGACAATTAACTTATTTTTCTATTTTATAACACTATAAAGATATATTTATAAAAACGATAAAATCATAACTGAAATTTAGACAAACACATTCTAAAAGCATTAAATATAATATTGTTTAGTTAATAAAATCACAATAACAATCTAAATTTCATTAAAAATCAAATTTATAGTTATTTATATAACAAATAAAAACACGTTTTGCAACGTGATATAAAATATATAGCTTAAAACAAATTTTACGTTTCATTAAATATTTCCTCTGAATAGGTTAGTTGAGAAATAAAATTACCAATTAATATGGACATTTATTTATGAACTAGTGTATTTAAAACAATAACACTTCATATACATAAAGGTAAATCATAAAACTTTGCAACATTTTTAATGTAAATCCTAAAAATGTCCTCGATTTTCTAGTTTTGCCTGTTATGTCGACAATCATAGCCTACGCTAGGCTCTTCAGAGTTAAATGAAAACATTATCATTATTTTAAAAGATTACATCGTTTTATTCGAGAAGTATCTTTTAATGTTTTCTTTTGTAGTCAATTTAAAATTTACGAAATTATAATGGCAAAAAAACTAAATTGTATTTTCGTGTTTCTATAAATCAACTGAATATGGCGGCAATATATCCAATGACTAAATAAATTTAAATAAAACAATGTGACACAGTTGTATATTTACACAATATGGATATGCCTACGACATTGTATAATGTTATTTAAAGTTGTAGTTAATCATTTTTTTCTTACTACTTTCTACAAATGAAATTTATACTCGTATTATTTTATAACACAATACGACAACTACATATTTGGAAGCCAATGTAACATTGGCTTCCTTGCAATAAAATGTAAATTTGATTATTTTACATGATTTGCGAAACACAAATGAATAAAGCTCAAATTGTGCAACAGTTAATACGCCATTAGTTTTTTGTTTCAATTTTTATATACGGTCAAATTTTTATATTTAAAATAAATATTTAACGTTTAACACTTACGGAATTATAATAAATTAAACTGGACGTAGCTTATAGCACAGCACTATTAAAAACTTGTACTGATTGACTATCGAAGATAAGATGAACAAACCCTAAATTGTATTGGAAAGTAAAATTGTTCAACACTTATACGAGATGTATTATAACTTATAACATACACCGAGCAATAATATCAAACAGTATAATTCGCTCTCGATGCTCTTTCCCTTTTTTAGATGTAAACGAAAATTATCAGAATGTCAGCGTTCTACTAATTATTTTTATAATATAAGAATAAAACACTTCAAATATAAAACCACCTTGAATAACCGTTAATCGATCAGTATTTTTCTTCGTCTTTAAACTTTATCACCCACAAAAATAAAAGTTTAAAAATTGGCCAGTTAGCGAGCTTTTAGATAAACTTCTCACGACTTTACACTCAGGTGGAAAATGTTACAATCCATGTATAATTTGTTCTATTTTCTTTCCAGTCGCACCCCAAGGTGATCACGTTATCAGTTTGATTGACGAAATCTCATACTTGGCTGCACCAGCACCTCTTTTGACCCAGTACGACGATATTAACCCTGATCAGTTCTGTAATGGAGATAACCGACCAGCTGACTGCGGACCTAACTGCATGTGCACCCACAAAGTTGACATACCTCTCAATGCCATCGTCGAAATCGTTCTCGTAGATGAAGGTAAACTATTGATAAATTGATTGCTTAATTCACTTAAATTGCTTAATACATTTTTTCTAGAATTACGCGGTATTCGGACGTATTTGAAAATGATTTAAAAGTCTTTGATCAGTCGACCGTATTGTGAATTACATATGTGTACTTGTATTTGACTGTCATAATCTTGATTAATTCATACGCATGTATCTGGTCTGTCAAACGAATCAATCTGTCAATTAGGCAAGTAAATATCGATATGGTTTCAATACCTAATTAATATGTCAAAAAATAATTTGTATTACATGTTGTCTTGGCTGTTTCTGTTTCGCTTGCTTGAATAGGAAAGAAGCGCGAATTTATTAATAGGTATATTTGTAATGTTTCATTTTGCAATACAATAATTGCTTTCATTTAATTTGGAATGTTTTATTCGTCGAAAAATAAACGCAAGTCTTTTAAATTGGTCTAATAGTTCCTATTCTTCTTTGTTGAAATTTTTTCCAGATGACTGCTTTCCCATTTTATTTGTTGCATCTTTTTCTTTATTCGCAATATTTAAACTAGGGAAAGATATTTCATATATTTTACACTGATTTCATTGTAATTGATTATATAACCATCTTGACCAACTTATTTTATAACTTCCAGTCCAAATCGCCAATTTGTCGCATCCGTTCCACTTGCACGGCTACGCCTTCAACGTCATCGGTATCGGCCGCTCTCCTGACAAGAATGTCAAAAAGATCAACTTGAAACACGCCTTGGACCTCGACAGGCGCGGTCTGCTGCACCGTCACCTCAAGGAAGGAGACCACCCTCCCGCGAAAGACACCATCGCCGTCCCCAACAACGGCTACGTCATCCTCCGTTTCCGGGCCGATAACCCTGGATTCTGGCTGCTCCATTGCCACTTCCTCTTCCACATAGTCATAGGAATGGACCTCGTCCTCCAAGTCGGAACCCACTCCGACCTTCCCCCCGTCCCGCCAGGCTTCCCGACCTGCGGCGATCACTTGCCACCCATTCCCATCAACTAAATTACTTTCTAGAATGAAGAAGGCGTAATAGTGTAGACCGATTTCAACGGTGTATTTCTCCATCGCTTGACACTGTGTTTTTATTAAGCGTTACATGTTCTGCCCGTGTGAATAGGCTCTTTATACCTGACACTGTTTTCCTAAAGTGGATTTGATAATTGCGCAAAGTTTCGTACAAATATCACACACCCGGTGATTTAAATAGAATAAATAACAAAAATATGTTTGGTCTAAATTCTTGTCTGCTACAATTATTATTCCGCAACCTTATTTTATATGTACAGTGAATAAATACCGTTAGATCTTTGATAAAAACTCAAGTGTCCAGCGATTTTTTTATAGTTACAGACGAAACTTTTTATTACATTGGTAATGATTTTCAGTGATGCAACAAAATTCTATCTCTCGAAATTTTCAGTTATTTAGAATAATTTTCAGACGCCCACTCTTCCTTAATATTTGAGTAATGAACAATTTCATCGTTCTGTCTAAGGGAGAAATTTTCTCATTTAAAAGAATTGAATGAAATGCATATTCATAGAAAATGCTTGATATGTTCGTTTATTTCAAATTCTTTTTCCTGTAAAGGAAAATTTATATTGTTTGAATGAGTTGTTAACTTATTGCCATTACCAATCCGAATGTTTTCGGAAAATAGTGCCTATTTAGAAGAGACGAAGTGTATATGTTAAGCAATTAAGTAATTGTTTGATACATTTTAGCCTTTCACTTTGATTCAATTCGAACATAATTATGATACAAAAATGCCTCATTTTACGATGTTTATGTCAAATTATCTTGCCGTGGGCCGATTCACGCCGTGAGTCGGCTCATCGTATTTTGTAAATCTCGAAACAAATACTCATTTTCTTATTTATTCCATAGTGGTCCGACCGGCGAAGGCTCGGTCGCCGACTATAGTTTTTCTTTCCTACTAACAGCTAGATTCTATCAGGCAACTTTTTGCCGGTTCGTCGAATACATTTAATTTATATGAATAATAATAATAATTGTATGTAATGTACTTAAGTCAATTGTTGTAAATATTTGAGCGATGTATCTTGAACGCCGAGGCGGTCAAACGATGGCGGTGTTTTTGCTAGGGGTGAGTAGTTATGTACATAATTATTTAGAGAACGTTTTAATTTTGCATCTTTTTTTTTACTCTCCAATAATGTAATTAGTTCCCGTAGCGATGACACGAAGATTTTTCTAATTTTTCATAGATATTTTTCTTAGAAAATTGTATACATTCCAATCCTCATTTTCAAACTTGTATATAACTGTTACATAGAGTATTATAATACGTGCGCGATATGTCGGCATTTATATTCCGGTTCATTTATCGACTCAAAATCGCGCATTTTCATCATACATAATAATATAATGAAATTCTATACAAAATACAAAAATGGATACTACTATAATGTTTTCTTGTGGTCTAAAGATGTACCTAGTCATCGGACACATCGAGATAAACTACCGTATTTCGAACTGCAATATTGTTAAACATTATTATACCATATGAAACATTTTTGTAATAAATAATAAATAATTTTAAAAAAATCATTTCAATTTTAATATTCAGGTTTATATGTATAATATGTATGTACACACTCAAAAAATTAATGAAAAAAATGGTAAATGTTTCTTTATCAGATTTTTAATAAAAATATTTTACATATATCTCACATTGTGTGAGACAGCTAAATTCCAGTATTTTAATGAATTTTCTACAAACAAACATGTACCAATTTATTTTCACCACACATTTGGAGCAGTGAAAGAAAAGTGAAAAATATACAATGAGATTTTCAGACAGTTTATATTTGATAAAGTTATTTTTTTCCTTTTATACTTAACACGGTGTATTTTTTCTTATACATAACATGTAATCTCATTGTATATTAGTTACTTTTATATTATTGTATTTTAAAATTGGTATCGTAGTGTCGAAACAAAGTCTGTAGACAGCAATAAAGTAAAATATTGTTTGCACCACCTGTATCTTTAAATATTCACTCAATACTTGAAATATATGTCTGCACAATACTCATAATGAACATAGAATCGCTTATAGATTGGGTAGCAATCTACCTGATAAAAGGTAATGTATATTAAAAGTAGTATAAATAATTGATTATTTGTACATTGTACATTCACCGTAGTATTGGACGACACTTGGAAATACACCACCTATTTGAATAGTAAGTTCATTTTTGTACATTTTATATTAACATACATACATTATACATGATCATTAATTATTTCATCATTGTAACATAAATTTGTACAAAGTATTAGAATGTTTTTTAATTAAGAGAAAATTTTCATTCATAATTAAGTTCATTTGCATAAAAATATTATGTTTATTTATATCACAAATTCATATACATTCATTTTGTTTTAGGTTTTGAATCCTTTAGACGCCATTTGCAATGTTAAGCGGCCTGATGCCATATGTGTTAGCAATTTGAAGAGTGCCAAGCATATTGATGAAGGAATCCTTCAAGAGCGACCCGATGTAAAGATATTCTTGCCCTTCAGATTCTTGTTCTACAAACCATCCGAACTTTTCACCCCAAACACATATAACAAATTCCTTGGTGAGTAATAATTTTTAAAGATCTTCTCAACTTACTTATTTTAGATAGGAATATTCAAGATATTTTTGACATTTGTGAAATGTTTCTGTGTGAATAATTCTTATTTAGGTGCATACCTTTTCGTTCTGTTTGATAAAATCAAACATAATGGTATTCATAAATTTAACAATCTACATCAATTTCTTTACTATAAATAAATTTAAAAAAACACAATAAACACCAAGACGGTTGGTTATCTTATTATTTATTGAATGACGTAAAATAAGTTGTAAAAGAATGTCGATACCACTGTTCCAAAGTGTAACAAGTCAAAAAAAATACCGTTTCGAGTTAACTATGAGGAAATGCTTAAAACACTGATATCTACCAATTCCAAAATGTAGCTAGTGGTAATCTGTGGTTACTTCAGAATGACAGAGGTAATCCTGATCTTTAACTATAATTTTTGTTTTGGTTTGCGTTGGCTTGTTTTTTTCTAAATGAGTTTTGTATTTTATTACAGTTGCTCCAGGTGGTGATCACGTTATCAGTCTTATTGATGAAATCTCTTATCAAGCCCCACCTGCGCCTCCTCTATCCCAAATCCACGACATCCCACCAGAACAGTTCTGCAATGGAGATAACAGACCAGCTGATTGTGGAGCCAATTGCATGTGCACTCACACCATTGATATACCTCTAAATGCTATTGTCGAAGTAGTCCTCGTTGATGAAGGTAAGAATCTTTCTTAACATATACAGTGCCACCTTGATATATTATTCTCACATTCATCGCTTTTCAGCAAATATCATCTTTTTTATTGTTAGTTTTAAGACTTCCCCACATTCATTGTTTTTTTGGAGGAGCCTTTAAAAACGATGAGTTAGGGTTCTAGTATAGTAAACTCATTCACTCTTAGGTTTTATGGACATCATTTTTTAAACTTACCAGTAGAATACTTTCATGGCTACTCAATATTTCCTATACTAAATTGTTTCGTCTTTCTTTTTCAGTACAACAACCAAATTTGTCACATCCATTCCACTTGCACGGACAAGCTTACAATGTCATCGGTATGGGCCGGTCTCCTGACAAAAATGTGAAGAAAATTAATTTGAAGCATGCCCTCGATTTAGATCGAAGAGGACTTTTGCATCGTCAGTTTAACCTTCCGCCATACAAAGACACAATCGCTGTACCCAATAATGGTTATGTGGTCTTCAGGTTTAGAGCAGATAATCCAGGTAAACAAAGCTAAGAATATTATCTTTTATCTTACAATCAAACAAATATTTAGAATGAATACTCATCATGTTACAATTTTTTATTTTTTTATTTTTATTTTCACACAGCTCTTTTTGCAATGTTTTTTTTTAATAAGCAAGGGGCTGTGTATTAATTCTTTAGAAACAAATACTTTTTATACTATTTAATATAAAATGTTAATAAAACATATTTTGAGGTTGCTAGATACACCCAAGACTATCATTTGGGTTTCAGTGCAGTTGAACAAAATTTAAAAAGATACAGCCTTAATAGTATAATATTATGCAGTTATTGTTAATCAGAACACTTGAATATGTTGTATTTTACATACATATTTAATTGGATTTGGAAACCATTTATTGTTTTCTTATACAAATAATATTTTACTTAAATAATAAGTCACATATTTACATTTAATTTCATAAATTGAATAGAACCTAGTTATTGCAAGTAATCTTTCACTTTTTATGGAGAATTATTTTTTATTGGTCCTCGATACATATAACCAGTGCAAAAGTTGAATTGAGTATATTTAATATTTTTTGTATTTGATCACACCTTTTCTTTGTTTTAGGATTCTGGCTGTTCCATTGCCATTTCATTTTCCATATAGTAATAGGAATGAACTTAGTATTACACGTTGGTACACAAGCCGATTTGCCGCCCGTTCCACACAACTTCCCAAGATGTGGTCATCACCTGCCGCCTATAGACCACCATTGATGAACATCTAGTTATATTATAATTCCAAATCATAGTTTGAACTTCCAATGCTTACCAAATTAATTACAAAATTGCTAGTTACACTCAAAATATTTAAAAAGAGAGAGCTAATAATGTGCAATATACTCTTAATATATAGCTTTCTTTTTATAGCTTATTCTTGCAAAGAAAATACATTTAATATTTATAATTTTTCATTTAGAAAAGATTATTGTATGCTGGAGGGACTTTATTTATAATATTTTTAAATAATCATTTAATGGCAATGCTTTTTTATAATCCATTAAAGTATTTAAAATCATTCAAAAGAAATTATTGTCATGTAGTTTACTACATGACAATAATAATATCGTGAACATAATAGATTTTAGATATAATTGTCTTCAGCTGAAATCCTATCATTTATTATAATATAAATATGCACCAATACAACGTTACGTTTTAAAAAAATTAAAATAACTGAAATATTATATTTACTGTAGGGATTTAACGAGTCAGCTAATTTATAGGTAGGACAAAAACTATCTGATGATAAATGCTCAATATGTTTTTCTTCTACCTTAAAATATGTAAATTCATTAAATTAAACCGAAATTGGTATAAAATTGACCGATAAATTTTTGGTAGCATTGGAGTGTTTTTTGTATAAAATTGTTATCATAGTTTTATTGAAAAAATTAAAAAATATGCCCTGTACCTATAATAAGATGTAAAAGACTACATTAAATACTTCTCATCTTTAAAGCACGCAAGAATGACATCTGTGTTCTCTAAATATAACAATATGTTTTTATGTTTGATGATGTCTGACAAGCGTTCATATTTTCTGTAATATTATTTATATACGACAATCGAGAATTTTATTTGTATAAATTAGAAGAATGTTATATAATATATATTATACGACTTATATATACTTTGTATGATGAACTTTGGAGTGAATAATTGATTAATGTGGCTGCCATTATGAATAAATACTTTTTTAAGAAATAAAATAAGATTTTTAATTTTATCTACCCGCATCAAAATGCCAAAATGTAATCGAAAAATAGGGGTGCAAGTTTTTCTCGAGCATAAACAGTACATTGGCAATCTTATATTACATGCACTCTTGCAAAAAGATCAGCAATCTAAGAATAGTCCGATGAATTCCAAGCTCTACTAACAAATTGTATGGCAGTAATATGTAAATCAACTCGCAACTCCTAAATATGAGCAAGTTTTTCGTTAAATATAACATATTATTATGTTTGAAAAGATTTCTTGATAGTGGATTCAGTGATCATTTAGAGCAGTGGTTTCCATCCTTTATGTTACTGCGCCTTCCTTTGAAGAAAAAAGTATCCTCGCGCCTTCCCATCCTTTATTTCATATAGTAATAAAGACACGTTTTAAAGGGAAAATAAATATTTTAAATTGTTCGCGCCTGCTTTTGCGATAGCCCACGCTTCCCAGATTGGAAATCGCTGATTTAGAGTGAAAAATTTATTATTTACAATACATCAGAAGATCCATATATAACGATATATGGATCTTCTGATGTATGCCAATATCGTAAGAACATGTTACCCATTTTTAGCAACTCAAAAAATTCTTTATCTCTCTCTATCTTTTATATCCTTGGCACATTTCTGTGTCTCCACATATCTTTATTTTCAGCGTGTAAGACATAAATTAATTATTGCTATACCAAGCATAAGTAAAACCTTTTCTATTTTTGCAGTAATATCGTTTTGTGTCTCACCTATCAAATTTGCCTAAATTCAAAATAATTGTTGTTGCAGTATTGGCGACGAAATACAAATTAAGTAATGATTTATATCATGGTAAAAAATCTAGTGAATGACACAGAATCTAATCTGTGACATGAAAGATTTATTCGAATCATAATGTATCACAAAATATGCAGTTTGAATTGTTTATTTAAAATAACAATATAAGTATTCATAATATTTGTTTATGTAATTAAGTAAAACATCATGTTAGCTGGTTGCGTGGTCGAATAGTAAACATCGTTGACTTCAGTTACATATGGCACGGGTTCTAATCCCAGTCCAGTTATTTTTATAGATTGACAGTTTCAATAAATTGATTTTTCAATTGATTTATGAATTTCTGTTCGAAAGCATAAATGTGATGTGAAGAATGTATGTGATGTTTTGAATTCCCCCTCCAATTCATTCTAGAGCACAGAGAGAGCGATTACGTTATCTATTCCTGTCCTAGTCCTATCTTTCTATCTCTACTATCTTTGTAAAAAAAGAGAGGTTGAGTAACTGGGTAATAAGGAGTTCTTGTAGAAACACTTTGGTTAAAATAAACTCCATTAGGAGTCCACATGCTCTATATTGGGAGCAGACATGGTAAAAATAAAAAAAAACATGTTAATAGTTAGGTTTGTTTCTTTCACAAATACGCTTGTGTTAAACTTTATTAATAAGTTTAACTTGGGTCAATTATTATCCTCAATTTTGAAAAAGTTGATTTCATTCCAAAACTCAATTGAAGTATGAGAGCCAGACTTAAAAAAGACTCGTGTATGTCCATTAAATATAGAAAAAATACTAGAGAGATTCCATCTACTCAATAGACAGATAACACAGTAACATTTAAGAAAGTTTAGCATTTATAAGACATTTAAAGCCAATAAGATACTAAGATGCTACTCATCAGAAAATCTAAAACGAAAGAAAAACTCAATTCATCACACGGCAAAAACATACAAGAGCCACTAATATCATAAATAGTCCTAGGCCAAGTATGTGAAGAACTCTGAGATAAGATTATGTACAAGACAGTATCCTGTTATGTTAGTGTTCATGGAGAGGCGTTGAAACTGGCTAAAACAAGTGCTGTGAATGTCTCCAAAAAGATAATCAATCCTGTCTGCATCTTTTTCCGACCGGTGTAATTTTAACGTCCTGGACAACTTCAGGTACTATCCATAGGATGTACTTGGCGGAACTGAGAAATGGGAGAAAGCAAAGCTATTGGAGAAAAACAGGAAATCATATTCTTCACATAGTAAGTGAATGTGGTCAAAGAAGAAGTAAGAAGAAGTTAATAGCAAAAACACTTTACGATAGGCAAATCAAACTATTGGAGAGAGTTTGGGGTTAAAAACTATTTAAAGATTTAAATCTTTCAACAATTGCACTTTGCTTGCATCTACAATAATGTCTGTACTTAGGTTTGTACTCATTTTTGTAGAGCTTGAAGAATCCTGTCAATATCGTGTTTGGTAGATTGGCCAGATGATCTAGTAAATTTTCTTCACTAAAATAAATTTGTTGCCTGTTTTCCGGATATACATCAAATCAAATTCATTGCTTCATTGCTCGAAATATACCATTATTAGTGGACTGAGCAGAAAATACACTTTAATTGAAACCCGTCTGGACATACTTAAACATGTACTTTTGATAGATGATTGAGTTTATTGAGTTGAAGCCATTCTTTCTCTCAAATATCATTGGTTTATTGACTTGGGTACTATTTGCTTGATGAAACATCATGCATGGTGGCAACCTATTAAAAGTGCCCAACGGGTATTGGACAATTTTTTAAATTAGATATTTTTTTTGTTTGCTACGAAAGGTTTGGGAATTTCAGAAGAAAATTACTAAATACTTTCAATCCTTTATGAATCATTTTAGCTTTGAATGTTGGTTTCTCTGCCTCCCCGTCACCAGGGCTGTGGAGTCGGAGTCGTGGAGTCAGACTCAAAAAAATAATAACTTCAAGTCATTTAAAAAAAAAATGTATTCAAATTGTTTGGACTAAAAGTGGCGCCACTGCATACTACTAATCATAAAAAAAAACAAGATCTCTTTTAAGTGAATGTCGGAGTCGGAGTCGTTTTATTTTTGAATGACTCGACATTCTTGCTCGTCACTACTATTGTCTGACTAGTTATAAGCCGTTGTAATTTCTATCAAGTCCTCATCATTTAGCATTTGGTCAATTAGGATCTGGTTAATATCTTCACGTATATTATTTTTGAAGCCTTCACCATCTACGGCGTCGGTACGGATAAACCTCTGGAGTCGATTTATTTAATAAATTTAACACATATTTAGCTTAACAAGATTCAGAACAAAGTCATCACATCATATGATTTTATGTAGGGTCACCACTTTTTTAAACGCAAGATACCATTTCTTGTGTAAAAATTACGAAGAAAAAAATTGCGTAACAGTGAGTAAATTACATAATATAAAGAAATAGTGCCACCCAAAAACAAAAAGCGTATAAATATGACTGGGTGTATATCATTTATACAGTGTTAAGTAGAGGTCTGCACGGGGCGAAATTTAAAAAATTACCTGGTCCGAGCCCGAAAGTTTCAGGCCCGACCCGGCCTGGACCCGAGTCTAAGCACACTTATTACCCGAGCCCGACTCGAAGCCTAGATCTATACTCCTCAGTCCGAAAAAAACCCCATTTTTTTTACAAATTTTAAACTATTGACTATTCTCTATAGAACTGGTAATAAACAAAATCCTAATGGCTGACTTATGACATGAACATAGTCTGAAATATTTTTCTGAAGAATAAATTCCTTACCCGGGCCCGGCCCGAGCCCAAGTCTCAATTGCGTTTACCTGCCGAACCCGGCTCGCGGGCCGGGCCCTTGCAGACCTCTAGTGTAAAGCTTAAGTATAGAGTATCTCTAGAATTATTATTCATACGCCTTTTATATTTGATAAGAATGATATGAAGAGTATTCATATCCATTTCATTTTTATCAAAAATGTTACTTTACAATAAAATTACCGTGACCTGGGATCATTGTGAAATTGAAGGCAGAGAAAGACTTTTTTTTTATTAAGTTTATTGATTTGTGAAGCTACAATACATTGAAAAACAATATTTGAAAAATTTATTGTCAATTATTTGTATATCATTAGCAAGCTTTACACTGGGGCAGCGTCGTCCAGGATTAGGTGACGTGTATTCCTTATGCCTAATGTGCATAAGGAACACTCGTCACCGACTGTGGACGACTTTACGCCAGTGTAAAACTTGCCATTGGGAAAGACAAACAGACATAAAATACTTATTACATATCAGATAAAAGATGTGAATACTTAAACATAAAATAAATAACTAAATCTAACAATTTTTCACATACTTAATCATATAGTTTTTATTTTTTTAAAAAATGTAAATATTTATAATAATTTAAGTAAAAGGTCTTAACTCGAAATTAAATAAAATCACATTGTGGTTGTCATAATTATTTTAACATTATGGTAATATAATGTGGTAATAGAAACAAAAACAAATCATATAAAACTGCTACTAAAGAATTTTTCGGTTTTATGAATTAAAGAGATTTTATTTTTAATTCACAATTTTCAAAAATACATGGTAAAATCTTTTTTTCTAGCATAATAATGCAATTTTTTGAGGCCAGTAGTCATTATTTAGATTCATTTGTTTCTTTTGATTCTTTTTAATTTGCATTTGTTTATACACAGTTTTCAGATTTTTCCACAAGACTGTAATATATAATTTTGACAATATATAAGTAATTATTTTATTTACATTAACATATTATATTTAGTGCATATTTAATTAGCTACTTATTATGTAGACTTATTACTACCTAAAATTCTTTAATCTAATCTAAGATTTTTTAGAGTATTGTGAGACTATTTTGTTAGCCGTATAATTTAAGTATTGTCTATTTTTTCTGTAAATAAGTGACAGTTATAGTAATAAGTAAAGGAAAGTGTTTCTCTGAAATTAATAAAATTGATTCTGTTTGGTTGTTGTAGGGCAAACACCATCACAAAATACCAAGTTAACTTTTGAATATTAACAAAAGGTGATTAGGCATACATGTTTTTTAATCAGATGAACATTAATCATTTATAATATAAAACTAAATTTTATAACTTTGTTATAACACTTGACCAATTATCAAACTAATTTTATATTAAAAATGAGCTTCCACAAAGTTACTGCTGAATCCATTGAAAATATTAAACATTTACGTTTCAATAAACTTAGGTTGTGTTATAAATGAAGAAACCTGTACAGTATGCTTAATTTGGTAAGTTTCGGAAATATTTAATTAAGCAATGTATCTGCAGGTTTATAATTGCCACATTTCGGTAAAGTATCAACAATTTTAGGAGGCAATTGAGACTTTACTTTGATGACAATGGCTGCAGGCAGAGAAAACTTCCCACAGGATCGGCATTCAAATAACCATGTTCCGGCATTGTCTGCAATGATTCGTACAATTGTGAAACCCTTGTTGGGCACTAAAATAGTGTCTTTTCTCGGAGGATTCAGCAAATTCCTGAAACAAATTTTTAACAATAGTAATAGTTATCAAACATGTAAAGTCACTTTTAAAATGTGCACTGTCAATATTTGGTGGAAAAGAATTATATTAAAAATACAAAACACTCTTTTGTACTAATTCCACATGCAATTAATAGGATCCGGACTGAATTTTCCATCAAGAGCATTATCTATTACTTATTAATTCAAATTGGTTTAATATAAATAGCCCTGTATAATACACACATATAATACACACGTCTAAGAATAGCCACTTTCAGAAGAAAATCAAAACTGGTCTTGATCGTATTAAATAAATGTAGAATAAGTACAAAAAGTGCTACATTTTTTCATTTCTGAAGGGCCAAAATAATGAATGCAGGAATGACAGAAAAAGTCAGGAAAGTCTTTCATCTTAACAATAATTTAGAATTATTTTCATTTTGATTTTGTATACTTCCATAAAATTCTTGGTCGAACACGACCCGGGTTTCAGTGCGCGAAGTCCGGTGCTGATCAGTACACGAAGATGCCGAGAGGCAAAACCCGGGTCGTGTTCGACCAAGAATTTTATGGAAGTGTACAAAATCAAAATGAAAATAATTCTAAATTATTATTAAATTTCCATCAAGCCACCTTCAGTCGAAATTTTAAATTATATTAACAATAATTGCTTTGTATTGTCTCTTGAGTGAGTCTTTACATTCTTCATAGAAATCATATTCGTGCAAGTTAAGATGATTCACAAATGCATGATGAGAGGGGAAAACTAACACTGATCAACGAGATGACAGACTGAGTAGTGAGTCACCAGAATCAATGTATCAGTAAAATTTGTTGACAAAGTTGCTGTTTTATGCCAGGAGAAGTGATGGGACGGCATAATCTGGGTATCGTAAATGACAATGATGAGAGATTGATTGATATCGTCACTATCAATAAGCTCACCATTCATGGCACCATCTTCCCACATAAAAAAATCCATAAGCAAACATGGACCTCTCCTGACGAGTGCAAGAAGACACAGATTGAACATCCTCTTCACAGCACAATATATTGAAAATAACCTCTTGATGTTTGCACAAATAGAGGCGCCAATATTTATAGTAACCATGAACTATTAGTCAGCAAAGTCCATCTCAAGCTGTCACATAGTCATACCACCCGCGTGGAAAAAGATCAATGTCAAGAAGCTTCAGAACAAAACCATCAAACTAAAATTTGACATTGCAGTAAGGGAATAGATTGCATTACCTTGCAACCTACGTCCAGATTCGGTCGCATTGAGGGTAACTGGTGCGACATCAATCATGCTATTGCATCATCCGCCAAAGATTTTGAATTTACTTATTAAATTTCAAAAACATATTTGACATTACAGCTAATACCAATATGCCAAATATTTTAAAGTTGAAAGATCATACGAGAAAAAATCTGAGAATTTTTTGTAAGTCACTCGAGATCAACTCGAAGTAAATAAACCCTTACCGGTCCTATGTTGAATCTTATTCGACATCGATTTAATTCTGGTGATACATATATGTATATAATAAATTATAAAACCTTTATAAATTTTTTATGTGATGGATGTTCCTGAATACTTGAAATGTAAAAAATATATTTGGTTCCAATGATGTAGCTGCAAGACGAAGAACTGAATGTATTTCAAGCCGAGATCGATACTATGTTTTGACTGCTGTGACTGATGAAAAGGCCTTTCCGCATAAATATCTTATGGAGAATTGAATTAGATCTTTTTATCGGAAGGATTAGAAAATTAAAATAATGTCAGACTTTTTGTCAGACATAAGAGCGGTATTTAACTTTTTATTTTCAATACTGGAAGCCAATATCCCACATTAATTTCATCGTCTGTTTGATACTAAATTTATAATAATATAGCAAATATTGTATTTTTTTAAATCTTTACATACCTCTTGATTTTTCCTTCTGCATCCATACGCTGAACATCTGCCATTGATACATCGCTGTCAGAAACATTAGATGATGCCAAAACATACATAGGATTGCCATGCATATGGAAAGTCTTAACTGACTTTCCTCCAAAACCTGCAAAATGTTATTCTAGGTTATATAAACTCCAATTTTAATATCACCAGCCACACACAAAAATTGTCTATTGATAAAATAATGTTAAATAGTTTGAGGAAACAAAAAATCTAATTGTCCCTTTTTTCCCCTAAGAAAGACTTTTAATTCCAATACTTTTATGCAAAAAAATATTCATGGTGACAGTTTTTAAGTAAGTGCAGTGTGTTATTACAAAAATATAGATATTTGATTTAAATTAGTTTGACTGATTGAAGTGGTCCAAGAGAAGAATAAATAAAAATTAAGTTAAAAGAAGAGGCAGTTTAAAAATCTTTAGTATTAAAAAAGAAATGTGAAAATATAATAATAATGATACTGAAATAATATTGAATTTAAAAAACAACCACAATAATAAAATAAACTCAATCAACAAGGTAACTAAACTTGTTAAGCCTCTAATATTAAAATTAGCATATTCTAAATTTCTTCAGCAAAATCAGTGACTCTCTTTTGCGTATTTTGCAGAAGAAAAAGATACAAGCTTGAAATATTATCAATTTAAAAAATTAATGACTTATTAATTAATATAAAATACTGAAAGCTCAAATTTGTAGAATTCAGTAATTAATAAAAAAACATTTACGTCTACGAAATGACCTAATGTGAGAAAAGTAAGGGACCTTTCTGCTTTCTAGAAAACACAAGGAAGTGAATACATATTTATGTTTTGTACTAAAATAATATTTCGTTATTATAATTCAGAATGAACAATATATCTTACCTTCATCTACAATAATAAGTTCCAAAGTGGACTTGTATTCTACATTAAGTATTTGAACACATTCCATGTCTTTCGTGTTTGATTCCTTTCCGACTGGACATATACTCTTTTTGACAATGTCGTAAGGTTGACTCAGTAATGGAGCATTAGGATACATGAAGCTTTTTCCATTTATTTGAATAACCTTCAGTTCATTATTCATACCTGTAAACAAACAAAAAAAACATTTTATGGATTTTAAATTCATGATCTTATAACATAAGTGCTCAAAAAAGGGATAAATAGTCTTTTTTATGGTTTATTCAATTGTTAATAAATTAAATTGATGTTTACATGACAGAACTCTATCAAAATAAGATAAAATAGTAGCATTTCATTCCGTGTGGATTATTTCATTTCGTTGCCACACTGTTGTTAAAACTATTACATGGATAGTTATAGTCCTAATGATGGTGTGATGCCAAAATAGCTATTAAGATATAAAATAATTATTTAACCTTTTAAGTGCCGCAAGGTATTACTATGGCAGTACCCTGTGAGCCACGAATTTCTTTTAATAATAAATGAATTGCATATGTAAATTTTATTTTAAAGTATATAAAACCACAATAAAATTAATTAGCATCATGACTAAAATAAAGGGCATTACAACATATCCCAAAATATTTTTGCCTTAAAGCAGTGATGCATTTCCCAGGTTTTTGAAAGCAGTAACAGCTTTTTGAAATAAATGTTGGTAATTTTTTGAATTTGAATTGTTTGAATTTTGTACTTTTCCATGAGTTTTGTTGCTAACGACCCGGGTTTCGCCTTTCGGCATCTTCATGCATTCCAAGTGCACGGATGTACTTGAACTGACGCGTAGTAAACAGTTTGTATCGTTTATAAACAAAAATATAAGTAGATCACTAAGTTATAAGGCTATTAAAATGTAAATTAGCGAAAATTGAATGTATACAATTTTCAATGGATTAAGTGGGTTTGTTATAATTATGGGGATTTTTCGAAAATATTAATGACCAGATAATAACATAGGAATGTTTAAAATAAATCTAGGGTTTTATCCGACCTATTTTTAATGAGTTGATTTGTTTTTAAGCCTTTGAATTAATATTTAATGATAGCAAGTGCTTGAATTATTAATAAAATGACAATTATTTAAAAGGGGTACACAATGGAGAATTTGGTAGATAATATTGCTCGTTTAAAATTGGCAAACTGTTAAGCTGAGCTCGATTAATCTCTAAGATTTCTTGGTAAAATAATTTAAACTCGCCCCTGTTAGTATGTAACAAATCAATACCTGAGTCAAAATTAAACGTATGGTTTTCAAGAATTAAATAATTGGCAAAGGTGGAAGTATCTTTTTTTAAGCGAAAAGCGGCTAAATGCTCAGCCACTCTTATATTTAAGGTTCTAGCAGTTTTACCAATATAAAATTTGGGACAATCACTACACTGCAATCTATAAATCCCAGATTTGTTTTTGCCAATCATATTGGTAATATTTATCGTTTGTCACTTATTCAAGTATTTCACTATTATTCTAAGAGACAGACGTCATTTTGTGATAAAATATTTGTCTTTTTATTTAATAATCAATCTTGGCTTAGTATAATGAGTTTAAAGTCGTTTTGTATGGCCGGCCCTACGGGTAACGGACTCATAGAGCGTGTTAACACACTCATGACAGTGATCCGGTTAAGAAACTAAATATAGAGCTGTTTTATTACATTTAATGTTTTTAAATGACTATATTGACATTTAGGAGATAGTTTTTTAAGTTTTTTTAAATACAAAAGCAATGTTTATAAAAAAAGCATCGATTTTGTAATAAGAATAAATATTCTGCTTGGCTTACTCTTAATATCAAATAATGTTATAAAACTTGTTGCTTTGTTTCACGATGCAACCAATTTTTATGACTGTTTAGTTTAGTTGAATAATACAGTATATTCAGTAGCAATGCAAACAAAAATACTATAAAACATAAAGAGTTGTTGTATGAATTTCATTTGAAAGCTTACTTAATTCTGATGGGTAAAATGGTGGTACTGGCATTGCATCACTCAAGTATCGGTACTCATTATCAGTATCTTCTATATTCTGGCTGTTGATGTCAACTTTCAAGGAGACAGATTTTTCAGCCACCGGTGAAACGGTCAAATCAGCAGGAGGTCCAACGGTGGAAAAGAGCAACTGACCATATGAAATTCGGCCAGTTAAGGCATTCATTATGTCCTGTAAGTATATAAAGGTATTTGGCCATTATAATGAAAACTGATCAACTATTAAAATCTTAAGAATTAGATTCGAGTCACCCATTTCTTTCCATTCCATTAATTTTTTTGGACATACTTACAAAATAACGAGTCAGTAACCTCTATATTGAAATAATAACTATATTTTCTTGAATTAAATTGAAGAATATATTATTTATTTTAATTTGATTATCTATTCCAAAATAATTTAAATGAAGAAGGTGAATTTTGGAAATGGGTGACTCAAATCTAATTCTTAGGATTTATTCTCATTTAGACTTTGAAACGTTAATTTTCTCATCCTAAAACTTGCAAAAACATTACATATATACTCAATATTATTTTTTATTTTTTTATTTATCATGTCCGCTCCCAATATGGAGCATATGGACTCCTAATGGAGTTTATCTCAACAGAAGTGTTTCTACGAGAACTGCTTGTTAGTCAGTTGCTCAACCTCTCTTTTTCCAAAGAGAGTAGGAATAGAAGGAAAGGGCTAAGACAGGACTAGTGGTTAGCTAATCGCTCTCTATACGCCTCGTTCATGGGATAGGATGGGTGGGAGGGGGAATCCAAGACATTACATACATCCATACCTTTGAACAGAAATTCATAAATCGATTGAAAAATCAATTTATAAAACTGTCCATACTGGGATTCAAACCCGTGCCCTCTGTAGCGGTAGCCAACGATGTTGACCACTCGACCACACAGGCGGCTATATTAATTATAACCTACAAATACTAAGAAAATAAGATTTAGAGATAAGAATTTTTTATGACATCTCTACAGAGTTACGTTGTTACACTTTTTGTAATGTATCAGTTTGTGGAGCTAAGATGAGTCCATAATATGCATCTTTCTATCAAAGCAATAGGTAAGTATACGGATAAAGATAAGTTAACCTAAAGTATAAGGAATTTGATTACGATATAATTGTTAGCTTTTCTGTTTTTTTTTATTTAATACAAGTCCACTCCTAATGAAAAGCAAATGGTCTACTAATGGTGGTATTTCAGTAAAAGATTTTTAGTTATTCGGTTGCTAAACTTCTCTTTTTCGAAGAAAGTAAGGATAGACGGATAGGGCTAGAACATGATTAGTGGTTTACTAATCACTCTTGCTGCACCCCGTTCTTTTAGAATTGCAAAAGTGTGAGAGAATGTTTAGACACAAATACCCTTGCTTTCTAACAGAAGTCCATAAATTGGTTGAAAATATGCTATTCATACTAGGACTCAAACCTGTGAGATCCATCACGGAAGCCAACGAAATTGAACGCTGCGCCACAGCCCTGACATGTTATGGTTTACTAATATAGTATCGAGAAATAACTTAGATGTTTACAATATATTGATGATTTGCACGGATTAAAAAAAAAGACACTTGAGAGTAAAATAAATGAAGCGATAAAATTCATTGTAAAAATGATTTTATTAACTTTATGCTGTTTGAAAATAAGATGATATATTTATCAGCCATTAAACTTACATTATCTATATCATCATCAGATAATTCCAGAGTAGAAGTGGATCCATCATAAGCTATTTCCAAGGTCTGGTCCAAGCCTGAGTAAGCAGTCATCCCTTGCAAAATGAGTGCATATGATGATGGTTTTTGGTTAGCATTCAATACGAAGTCCACTCTTTCACCTGAAAATAATGTTGAAATTTTATTAGTAACTATGCACTGAATAAAGTTAGTCTAAAATTAGTTGTTAGATATTTTTACTTAAATTATTTTTCTATTTTGCCTAAATATGTTGCTCTAGATTTGGATGTACATTGTTAATACATTCAACATTGAATAAAAATGTCAGTAAAATAATAATTGGGCATAATGAGTAATGTATTATTATTTAGTTGTATAAAAATGGAAATAAACGTTTTTATTGTCTGTTTTTCTGACTGCAATACACAGTACAACACTACTCACATAAATACATTATTTATGTACACACATACACATACTCACTCTATTAATAATGCGTAAAAATTGGATCGATTGAATGTTGACAGATGTCATTACTTTTTGTTATATTAATTACCCTAGTCACTATAAAAAAATGTAATTGTATGTCAATATATTATTTAATTATTCTACGATAAACAGAAATCGGAAAATAAAAAAGGTCAAACCAAATATCGTATGATATTATGAAATGTATTATATTTTCTTCGAAGTCCAATTCCTGTAAATTATGATAAAATATGAAGTTGAATTGTCACTGGTCGTTGAATACTAAAACAAGTATCGAAATCGAATCTGATAAAAATGAATTGGAGTACTTTTGAAATTGATTATTTTCGCCGAAAGTTGTCAATTAGGGAGAATGCTCTTAATATACATAAAATAGCATCGCGAAAGTTTTTCAAATAAATTAAACTAGAACTCGATTCGACAACACCTAATATTTTAATAAACCAGTATTATAAAATGTTTACCGATAACAATAATAAATCAACAATCAAAGATGAATGATACTAGTTCTAGTCGAAAGTAGTCGTTAATTAAAATAGAATTTCTAAACTTTTCGTCAGAACTAGTGATGAAGGTAATATTATACTGACTGCGAATGTCTATTCCACTTTGAATAATTGTCAATATTTTTATATACTAATTTGTAAGTGTGGGTGTATAAAGATTTATTGCGAAACTTCACATTAAAACGTACTAACACGTTGAAATAAGAGTATGCTGAGACGCTCAGGAAAGCACAGAATTGCCAGGTACAAGCAGGCAAAGCATACATGTGCGACCAGCGTATGCTGTGACAGCTGCGTCACGCAAGTGTCAGTAAAATATACATGTTTACAAAATGACATTCATGTTTCATTTCTTAATGATTAATTCAAATAAAACTGAAATTTCTCAAAAAATTCAAATAAAACTGCACTATTTGAGGCCTGTAAAGCAGTGGTCACAAAAGTGACACATTTTCAACCCCAATAACTCTTTTTTTTAAGAGTAGTATCATGCAAACATTGCACAGTTTGCACTAATTCATTAGTTTCACGGTCATTTTCTCAGCGAAACCAAAAGAACACGTCCAAGCCTGCACGCGTCAAGAAGGAATCTGTGCCGGCTCCACAACGGATCGCAGCGTAGGGCAGACGCATGTATGCACGGGTCTGTGCTTTTTGTATAACAGAAAATCTGTGCTGTCCTGCGCTGCATTGCGCTGCGTTACCTGCGTCTCAGGATACGCTTCGCTTCGAGTCCCAAAGACGTGATTTCATGAGATATGCTAGTCATGCGTTGAGTTCCGGAACTGTGTTTTCACGTTATGCTCTATCATTTACATAATGCCATAATTGTGGTCTTTAGCAACATTTTTTTAGAAAAGACTATTATAGCAGTCACTCAAATAATTTTAAACAGTCATTCAATAATTATTTTCTTCGGAAATAGTTACTGATTTTACAAACGAAAAATTGATTTTATCATAACGCATTTGATACGTACATTTGTCCTTCTAAAGACCACATGATGTTGCAGTCACCAACTCCATTTCGAATTGTAAATTACGATAATACACAAAACAGGATGTTGAGAAACATCACTGAAAATATTTTAATACTAATAACAGCACCAAAAAATAAAAAATCCAAGCAAAAAATTAAGTAAAACTCAGTACATGTGAACACTTGTAATGTGGCTCACCAACACAGGAAACACTTGCAATAACATCATAAATAATTGAATATGTATCGTGTTTCAAACAATCACAAACAGTTTCATTTGATTTGACTGGGTAGCTTAAAAGTTATATCACTTTTCAAAACCTTTGCAAAAAAATGCAATTCTTCAAAAATAAGCCAGGTACACCGGATATTTTCATTTGATTTGGGCCGGGAGCCGAAAGAGTTTATGTTGTTGAACGTGTCGTACCGGTCTTTTAATGGTTACTCCTTATTAATAGTACCAAGGGCACGCCACGTCGTAGACTGTAAGTGATTAGTAAATGTTCTTCAATTAACGAAAATACATACACTGAACACCCATTCACAAGGTAAATACGTTCCCTGCGATAATGTGTAAAAAATATAATAAAATAAAAATAATATGGTGGATAGGTTTTTATGCATAAAAATCAATTCAGCATATCAAAAAAAAAAATCATTATTGCTTATTGTATCTTAATTTTATTTTTAAAAAATCAAAGGTAACGAATTTATTTACTACAATAGACCAGTGTCTGCCAAACTTTTTTACTTCACGGCACACTGGTGAATGGGAATAGTACCGCGGCACATCAAATATAAATGCTTTAAAAAAAGGAAACGTACCTTTAAAAAATAAAACGTGGAAAATGTGGCGAGTTGACCACTATGTATGAATGTGACAAATATTTGATTGAATGTGTAGATATTGAATTTATTTAAAATTGAAGAAAATTAAAGTGAATAAGCATTATTTAAAATAAACATTCTTAAGGCGTCTTCCACCGTGGCATACGTGAGACTTATTGCGGCACAGTAGTGTGCCGCGGCACACAGCTTGACAGACACTGCAATAGACGAACCCGTTTACGCAAATTTGGTACGACATCGCTTTCATCACTTGAGTACTCAGTAGTACATGCGAGGGATGTAAGAAATTCCAAATTACTGTTGCGCATTGTTGAAACGAATGTTCGATTATTTTTTTCTCTCTTTTTTCGTACCGTGTTATTTCGAAATCGTGTAAAAAAAACGTGAAAAAGGGAGTTCAGTGTATTTATATTGAGATATGAAACTAGATTTTGGTAAAAGTATATTTGTTTCATTGGTGATTTTTATTTGGTTTCATTTACTCTTGTGACTAACCTATACGCGAGTATATTGCTCTTCTATGCGTTACCCCTGAATCTGTCGCAAGCATTGTTATCATATTTATTTTGTTCACTATATCACAACAAAACATACAAACCTGTTTTCAGCATAATATGTTTCTGTCTAACATCAAATAGCAAGTCAAGTGTTAAGGTCGAGAAAGTCTTTTTAATTAACTATTGGTGCATCCGTTTGAAACTGACCATACAATTATTCCACTAGACCAGTGTCTGCCAAACTGTGTGCCGCGGCACACTACTGTGCCGCAAGAAGTCTCCGGTGTGCCGCGGTGGAAGAAGCATTAAAAAAATAATTTTAAATAATGCATATTCATTTAAATTTTCTTCAATTTTAAATAAATTTAACATCTTAACAGTCAAACAAATATTTGTCACGTTCATACATAGTAGTCAACGCAACTCATTTTCTTTTTTAAAGGTACATTTCATTTTTTTAAGCATTTTTATTTGGTGTGCCGCGGTATTATATCCCATTCACTAGTGTGCCGTGAAGTAAAAAAGATTGGCAGACACTGCACTAGACATACTACATCGATGATAAATTGCAACTTCATAACATTTCCCCCGATATAACTAGCTAGTACCAACGAATGTTATTTGAAACTCTATCTATACGCCATCAAATATAATTCGAGCTGAAGTATCATAAGAAATTATAGTTTAATAATTGAAACAATTTCATGTATGACATTTATCTCTGCATTTATTTATCATGTCTATTTTTCATGATATTATTAAAGGCTTGATTTTGACTAGATTGCACCGGCGCGACTTCTCACCATAACAAATTGTATCAACGAGTAATTAACAACTGGCGAATCCAGAAAATATGCCAGGGGAAGGCCATTGAATTTGAAAATATAGATCCTATATCCTAACTGAAAAAAAATAATAGAAAACAATATTTCAGCCAAGAGCGTGGGGCTTCTGAAAGTGCGTGGCCCAATGCTTCTGCCTATACATTCTTTTCATGGCCATTCTGCCGTTTTCACTAATGAGATTAACAATAAATTTAATTTAACTTATTATTCTGTACACTTCCGTACATTTAACATTAAATTTCCATCAAGCACCTACAGTCGAAATTCTAAATTAACTTATTATAATTTTAATTTATTACAATTTAACTTATTATATTTTAATCCAAAATAATTTCAGTTCAGAAAGTTCACTTATTTAACAATATGCAGCGTGGAAAAAACTTGTTTTTTTTTATTATGAATGAACTATAATATGAAAATAAGCACTCATTTTTGAATCACAAAAGCTTATTTGCAAGCTTTCAGATTCTTATTTATGGAGGTACAATATTTTAGATTTACGCCATCGAAATATAGTATTGTACTAAAACATACCTTTAATTAACACCATAGGAGTGTTTTTAACTATCATATATTAGCAATCACTTTCCTTCGTATACTTCAATATGTCTGTTAAAACATGAAATCTTGATTTTTTTTAGCACTAAAGAATGTGCGAAATTCCAAGCTATTTTATAAAAGCCTCTGCTTCAAATATACAATAGTTTTCTTATGCTTTTTTGTTTTGAAGATACGGTCGTCTTATATTTTTTGGTCCAACTCATTACACAATTGCGGTTACTATTCTATTTCACTGAGTTCGTGTCTCAAAATCAAGTAAATTTAGTGTCTTTTGTTATCCATTGTATTAAAAATCTACTGTTTGTTAAGAATCTATATTTAATATATAAAAGATAAATATCTTTTATATGTTTTTATGAACGTAACGTATGCTCGGTTTTTTCATTTACTGGTAAGAGAAATGCGAATAAAATATTCGTGAAGTACTTTTACACGGATGTCAATCAAATATTAAAAAACTTATTTGAAGTATTATGTGTCTTTCAAATTCACATGAATAGGCTCTTAAATATGCCTATCATTAAGTATGATTAGACTGCCACGATTTTTATCACTTCCAGTAGAAGAAGAAATGTTAGTAACGATTAAAATTCAAGCCGCAGCATGACAAGCAAAAATTTTTTTAGGAAATCTTTTTACATCGAAAAATATAATTAAAATGCATTTGTGATAAATGTTTTCGCCATATATGTATGGTAGTTAATTACTATTTTTTCATATAATATATAACTTGTACATATATTAGGTATTTCGGAGCAGGGACGTCCCGTGGTCATAAGCGAGTAGGCAGTTGTTTAGGGGCGGTAAGTCCCAAGGAGCGGCAAATGATCAAATACCAAATCATGAATACCACATCAAGAATCGATACTTATAGAAAGTAAGTGGTGCATTTAAAATAAATATTACTTTTGATGATGTGCAGTGAAGGTAATAGCTATTTTTTCATAATAATAATAATAATATAGGCTTTTGGATCATATATATTTATTCCTGGAGATCTTTGTCAGTAAAGTACACATATATTTTAAATCACTAGAAACCAAAACGGAAGTAGTGACAAAACATCTGTTTGAGTACGTAGGTGAGCAGAGTATTCGAACTTCTATATTTGTATATGTATTCCTAGAATAATGAGAAATAATGTAAAAAAATGGGCTTTATTTTAGGGCTTTGTCTTGTAGGGGCGACTCATAGCGTAGAGACGTCACTGCTTTGGAGAGTGCCCAAAATATTTGTTGTGTTGTTTAAAATAAATTATATAAATTGTTTAAGATAAATTATATAAATATTGTGTAAAAATATCACTTCCTTATAAATGTATGTTGAACCTATTTTTTTATTGGAATTACTCATGTACCTACATAAATATCTTCCAGGTTAGTACGTGGTCCACCGAGCCCAAAATTTGTACAATCTGGCCATTTCCAAAAAAAAATTGCCGAACCCAGGCTTAGATTAACATTGACAGCCTGTTAATAACGAAATCTCCTACTGATAAAATTACAAGACATTTTTAATGCGCATTCAGTAGTATAATTTGTACTTGTCATCTTTAATATTTGAAAATTAAGATTTTTTTTAAAATATATGTACATATAAGCCTACAGGCGTATGTTATAAATAAACTATAGGCAATCAGTGTTACGACTTTCAATGACTAGCGGATATTAAAAAAAAATGTTACGTAGTTAATAAAAATAAAAAAAAAGGTTGTTTTTCAATACTAGACCGGGCAGACTTTTTTTGCCAATTTTTGATGTGCACTTTCCAATTTTTTTTTCACTCTACATTTTAAACTTATCAAGAAGATTGTTTTTCGATATATAATATGTTTTTTTCTTATTAGTTGCCGTTCGATAACAATTTGCATCAATTTATAGCACTTTATTATATGCGTCTACTATTTAAATGAAAGTCAGACTACCGCATAATCTTTATATGATTATGATGTTGGGCTTTTTTATATATTCCATAGTATAGGTACCTACTATGTCTTTTTATTACATCAAATTAACTATATTATTATTTCATTATGTTAAATTAGTTACTGGTATACTTTCAAGTTGATAACTTTATCAATTTATTTAGAGCATTTATAATATTTATTAGTTAATGAAATGATGAAAAATTTTCTTAATCTAAATATTTTATTTAAATTGAAAGAAAGTGTATTATTAGACATAAGCTGCTTAAAAAAAATGTTTCATGCTAACTTTAATGATATTTCACCGACCTTGCTAATTCGCTAAGTAAGAAATATTTTTAGCTAGTGAAGAAATCTTGGTTAATATTTTATATTACTAATTGCCTTGCAGAGCTTCTTTTATTTTTCACATTAATTGCAGCGTGTCTGCCAAAGTGTGTAATTAAATGTAAAATCATTATTGTTGAAATTATAAAACGCGAATAGGTAGTAATTAAAATATTAATTGTGTATGTGAATTCGTAGGATCCATGCCACAGTGGTCAACGTCGATGGATTTATACCGGAACTCACGGGTTTGAATTCTAGTAATTTTATCAATCGATTTATGTATTTCTGTTTGAAGGCATTGATGTTTGTGATGTCTGAAAATTACCCCCCACTATTTCAATACTAAAATAACGGGTTGTAGCGAGAGTGATTAGCCAGTCACTAGTTCTGTTCCAGCCTTTATATCCCTACTCTCTTCGAAAAAAATAAAGGTTTAGCAACTGAGTAACAAGCAGTTTTCGTAGAAAACTTCTGTTGAGATACATCTATCAAGAAACCATATGGTTCACATTGGGAGCAGACATGGATTAAATAAAAATAGCAATAAAAGTAAAATCAAACAACCATACAAACTATGTGTACGGTTGTTTGAATTAGTAAAAAAAACATGGTGAAGTCAGATTTACATTTACACGTGTAACTCGTTTTGTAATACCCTCAAAATATGAAGCAGAACAAATGTATGTAGTGTATGTACACAAGCATTATCGCAATAAAAATTGGTCAGTAAATAAATTAAAATCAACATCATTCCATTAACTCAGGGTTTCTCAACCATGTGCCCATTATGATTTAAAAGGGAAATACCAAATATATATTGATTGTTTTACGATTTTTCACCGACGTCTTTAATAAAAAAAATCAGCTTACTGTTTTATTTGCATATTATTAGACATGTTTAGAAACTGACAAAAAAAAATGAAATGTATGGACTGTAATACATAATGATAAATTTGAAGAAATACTTGAAGTATGTAAAAAGAATAACAAAATTCTTCCTAAGAAATATTTAATTCATTGATTAAGATAACATGCGAATATTTGTTGTTACAAAATAAAAATTCTTTTCACCATCCATTTCTCGACAATATGTTTTTTTTTATCATTTATATAAGAACCAAACAAAAATCATTGTCACATCCTATTCATTAACTTAAGCGCCGTTCATTTCCTGATTCATTTGAGTGAACTATCACAGAATTTTTCACCACCAAGTCTCGGACAGTTTCTCCCGGTTAAGGAAAAAAGTTTAAGTCCGGTTAAAATTAGCTACCGCTCTTATTACAATCGTATTTAATTAATTAATTGAAAACCAGAGGTAGACAGAAGAGAGCAATTAAGAACTATATTTATGACAGATATGCGATTACAATTTGTATTCATACCTGGGAATAAAATAAATGCATCTACTTCTGTGGGTTTCACCTCCCTCCCATCCGAAGATATGATGGTCATGGGGTGATTCTGGACCGTGATGACGATGGGACACTCCAGAGGAATAGCGTTTATCATTCGAAGTCTGTATTTTTGTCCCTGCGTCACGGAAATCCTGTAAAAACAGATAATTGTTACTTGAGTAGGAATTGATAATTTAAAAGATTTTTTAATTTTATCTAAAGCATTAATTACATTTGTAATTTACAATATCGCATAGAATAAAATTCCTACTGATATCATTTTGTATTACCTATATTTTTTTACCTATAAATATGTGGATGATCAACTTTAAACAAAAAATGTGTTTGGTAAACATTCATATTTTATTGTTTGCATAAAGTATTGTAGTCAATGCGTTTTACACTAATTGCTGTTGAAAATTTCAGTAAGTAGACCGTTACAAAATTATTCAAGATTATTGTATTTTATTGTGTTATAACTACCTTAGTCAATTGGCAATAATTAGTAACGCTTTAGTGAGAGTTTAACATTAAATTTATTCGAGGAACCCTTTTGCATTGCTTAAAAAAGACCGGAACCAACTTTTTTAGACAAGCAAAGTTTAAAAATAATACTTCCACTGTCACAATTTCAATATTTTTATATATTACAATACATCTATCATTTTCCGAAAACCTTAAATGTATCGCTCGCAACAACTTTAACGAAATGTGCTTAGTAAATATAGCATCACTATTTTTTTATTTTTTACTCATAAATGAATATGTATGATATCATTTTTAATCTACGTAATTTTGAAAATATTGTGATTTTCTAACACATAATTTCAATTATTTACCCTTCCCCATAGAAAGTGATGTAGATAGATTTAAACTACTAATTATTGATAATTAGAACACATTTCAACATGATGAATCAGAATTTGTTGTACATTATTGTTCTTTTGTGTGTGGTTAGCGCAAGATGTTTTTCAAAAAAATTCACGTCAAATGCAATGTCGATCGATATCATTAGTTTCTTTTCTATTGCAACAATTGATAAGTTGTTACTTATTATTTTTATCGTTGATTCAAACAATGTAACCGGACCATGATTATATCAAATCTGTGTCTAATCAATTTACATTATACCCACAAAGTTTTTAATCTGTCAAACCACAGCTTGGTTCTTTATTTCACTGTCATTTGCATGACATGCAATACTATTTTTAATTTATTGATATAATTATCTGATATAACTTTGTAAAAAATGCAATTGCATTTTATTCAAAGTAGTTATTATTCATAACAGATGAGCTAAGGCCTCCATGTTGTTCATAATCATATTTTTTTTACAGAAAATTACTCACAAACAACCCATTAAAAGAACAGGCCATATTTCGAATTTACTTCACATGGAGTATTTTGTATCAATCTAAGCTTTCTTCAATTATTTGCACCTTTTATATCACTATTAGGTATATTGATAAATAGTTATTCCGTTTAATGTTATGATATTCGTCAGAAATTTGCTACTACAACGTATAATATAATACAAACCTACACTCCGAGCTATCTTAAAATAATCACGCTATTATGACACATCAAACGCTCCCTCTAAGCTGCGCCCACGTGGCCGCACAGCGGTTTATAGGCTCTATGCACTCATTACGGGTTGGCACACACTCCAATACAACCACTCAATTTTATTTCATTTAAATTGTAATAACCTTAATTGACCGAAATTAATTATAATTTAAAAATTTAGATAATCTCAGTTGAATTAAGTTCTTATTTTTTATATGAACAATCTTAATGGAGTATATAGTCAGGGCTGGTTTGAGGATTTCTGAGCCTGTAAACGATTGACAATCTACATCTGAATAAGTGGATAGTGCTAAAATCTTAGTGCGGCGCCTGTGCACCTGTGAGCGTCGCACTCTTTGCACACACCACGAGCTGGCCCTGAATATAATATTAGGATTAGTAAGTTGTACGGAATGACGTAAAAATCTAGAATTTTTGTAAATAAAATTATAAAATAATATGTTAGTTAATCTATTAGCAACTGATTGTTTGTTTCATACTGCTGATTTTCTTAATTTGTGCTTGATTTTATTTTAGGTAAAAAACAAAATGAGTTTTTATTTGTTTTTATTTAATACACTTATTAGTAAAAAAAACATTTATAAATTATCAAATGATAATGTTATTTTTTATGCAAATCAAAACACAAAAAGACACTATTTTAATATGAAAAATGATAAATTATGCCGCACATTTGTTGGATTGGCCCGAACATTTTTTTTTGATTTTCCGCGCAGCTTACCCCTTGTCTTATAGGGAGCATTCATTGCTCATCATAATTATAAACAGTGCAAACATTGAATTATTTTTAATGTGTATTTTTTTTCCAATTCAACAATGGTACAAAAATAAAAGTACCAAATTTTATAATAATGATACGCTTTACGTAATTCAAAAGCTTGATTTATTTTCATGGAGTCAAACTCTTTGTTTTAATATCCATCAAAATATTTCATTGTTTTTGTATACCTAATTATTATATAAAAATACTGTTTATCAGTTTTATAAAGTTGCATGACTAATATTATGTAAATTTTAATGACTAGAATACTTTGATTGAATAAGTAAATTTTTTAAAAGAAATATAAACTGTACGAAATTATTCAACATTTCAATAACAAAGGAAAAACAAATAAAAAAAATTAATATCCCAGACATTGATTGCTACTGGAGTCAGTCAGTCGATCACGATGTTGTTTGACCGTAGATTTCGCATTTTTTTTTTATCCGCGGTTACAAAAAATATTCTAGATCTGCATTCGTTTAATTTTGAATAATATGTATAGCAATCTAAAAATCATTTTTTTGCTCCAGTGACTTGGTATATTCATAGAGCTTTTTATGATGTCTGCAATTATAATATATGACACGTCTCTGACAAGCTACAAGTATATTTTTTTTCAACTAGCCTAGTAAAAAGTCTGTGTACCATGTCAGTCAGAATTAGGTTTATACTCAATTCTCGAGCGACTGAGTGGCGAATTTAGCCATTTAATTTTTGTTGAATTCTAATTGAAGCTTTTACCAGTTGATGGTAATGTCAATGACTGATTTGTTAGTGCATAATACTTCGCTTCATCGGTCAATTGCATGGTCTAAATTACTCAAATTATTTAAGAGCTACAAAAAAACTACATAATCATAAATTAATAAGTACTAGCTGTAAGCCCGTTGCTCAGCAACGTGAGATTTTTGTTGCATAGTATTTAATTTAATTTAATTTTATGTTATTTTATTTTATTTTATGGTATTTAATTTAATTTAATTTTATTTAATTTTATTTTATGTTATTTTATTTTATTTTATTTTATTTTATTTTATTTTATTTTATTTTATTTTATTTTATTTTTATAGTTAGCAGAAATTTCGTAAATTATTTAATATTTGGAATAATGTTTAAGTTTGCTTACAACAATTTTTCGTAGTAGCAGAAACTTCGGAAATTACTTAATTTTTAGAATAATGTTCAAGTTTGCTGACAACTATTTTTCGTAGTAGCAGAAATTTCGTAAATTATTGATTTTTTGGAATAAAGTTTAAGTTTGCTAACAACCATTTTTCGTAGTAGCAAAAATTTCGTAAATTATTGAATTTTTGGAATAATGTTCAAGTTTGCTGACAACCATTTTTCGTAGGAGCAGAAATTTCGTAAATTATTTAATATTTGGAATAATGTTTAAGTTTGCTAACAACAATTTTTCGTAGTAGCAGAAACTTCGGAAATTACTTAATTTTTAGAATAATGTTCAAGTTTGCTGACCAACTATTTTTCGTAGTAGCAGAAATTTCGTAAATTATTGATTTTTTGGAATAAAGTTTAAGTTTGCTAACAACCATTTTTCGTAGTAGCATAAATTTCGTAAAATATTTAATTTTTGGAATAATGTTCAAGTTTGCTAACAACCATTTTTCGTAGGAGCAGAAATTTCGTGAATTATTGAATTTTTGGAATAAAAAAAAAGTTTGCTAACAACCATTTTTCGTAGTAGCAGAAATTTCGTAAAATATTTAATTTTTGGAATAATTTTTAAGTTTGCTAACAACCATTTTTCGTAGTAGCAGAAATTTCGTAAATTATTGATTTTTTGGAATAAAGTTTAAGTTTGCTAACAACCATTTTTCGTAGTAGCATAAATTTCGTAAAATATTTAATTTTTGGAATAATGTTCAAGTTTGCTAACAACCATTTTTCGTAGGAGCAGAAATTTCGTGAATTATTGAATTTTTGGAATAAAAAAAAAGTTTGCTAACAACCATTTTTCGTAGTAGCAGAAATTTCGTAAATTATTGAATTTTTGGAATAATGTTCAAGTTTGCTAACAACCATTTTTCGTAGGAGCAAAAATTTCGTAAAATATTTAATTTTTGGAATAATTTTTAAGTTTGCTAACAACCATTTTTCGTAGTAGCCGAAATTTCGTAAATTATTGAATTTTTGGAATAAAGTTTAAGTTTGCTAACAACCATTTTTCGTAGTAGCAGAAATTTCGTAAATTATTGAATTTTTGGAATAATGTTCAAGTTTGCTAACAACCATTTTTCGTAGGAGCAAAAATTTCGTAAAATATTTAATTTTTGGAATAATTTTTAAGTTTGCTAACAACCATTTTTCGTAGTAGCCGAAATTTCGTAAATAATTGAATTTTTGGAATAAAGTTCAAGTTTGCTAACAACCATTTTTCGTAGTAGCAGAAATTTCGTAAATTATTGAATTTTTGGAATAATGTTTAAGTTTGCTAACAACCATTTTTCGTAGTAGCATAAATTTCGTAAAATATTCAATTTTTGGTATAAAGTTTAAGTTTGCTAACAACCATTTTTCGTAGTAGCCGAAATTTCGTAAATTATTGAATTTTTGGAATAAAGTTTAAGTTTGCTAACAACCATTTTTCGTAGTAGCAGAAATTTCGTAAATTATTGAATTTTTGGAATAATGTTCAAGTTTGCTAACAACCATTTTTCGTAGGAGCAGAAATTTCGTAAAATATTTAATTTTTGGAATAATTTTTAAAGTTTGCTAACAACCATTTTTCGTAGTAGCATAAATTTCGTAAAATATTTAATTTTTGGAATAATTTTTAAGTTTGCTAACAACCATTTTTCGTAGTAGCATAAATTTCGTAAATTATTGAATTTTTGGAATAAAGTTTAAATTTGCTAACAACCATTTTTCGTAGTAGCCGAAATTTCGTAAATTATTGAATTTTCGGAATAAAGTTTAAGTTTGCTAACAACCATTTTTCGTAGTAGCAGAAATTTCGTAAATTATTGAATTTTTGGAATAATGTTCAAGTTTGCTAACAACCATTTTTCGTAGGAGCAGAAATTTCGTAAATTATTTAATATTTGGAATAATGTTCAAGTTTGCTAACAACCATTTTTCGTAGTAGCTTAAATTTCGTAAAATATTCAATTTTTGGAATAAAGTTTAAGTTTGCTAACAACCATTTTTCGTAGTAGCAGAAATTTCGTAAATTATTGAATTTTTGGAATAATGTTCAAGTTTGCTAACAACCATTTTTCGTAGGAGCAGAAATTTCGTAAATTATTGAATTTTTGGAATAAAGTTCAAGTTTGCTAACAACCATTTTTCGTAGTAGCAGAAATTTCGTAAATTATTGAATTTTTGGAATAATGTTTAAGTTTGCTAACAACCATTTTTCGTAGGAGCAGAAATTTCGTAAAATATTTAATTTTTGGAATAATTTTTAAAGTTTGCTAACAACCATTTTTCGTAGTAGCATAAATTTCGTAAAATATTTAATTTTTGGAATAATTTTTAAGTTTGCTAACAACCATTTTTCGTAGTAGCATAAATTTCGTAAATTATTGAATTTTTGGAATAAAGTTTAAATTTGCTAACAACCATTTTTCGTAGTAGCCGAAATTTCGTAAATTATTGAATTTTCGGAATAAAGTTTAAGTTTGCTAACAACCATTTTTCGTAGTAGCAGAAATTTCGTAAATTATTGAATTTTTGGAATAATGTTCAAGTTTGCTAACAACCATTTTTCGTAGGAGCAGAAATTTCGTAAATTATTTAATATTTGGAATAATGTTCAAGTTTGCTAACAACCATTTTTCGTAGTAGCTTAAATTTCGTAAAATATTCAATTTTTGGAATAAAGTTTAAGTTTGCTAACAACCATTTTTCGTAGTAGCAGAAATTTCGTAAATTATTGAATTTTTGGAATAATGTTCAAGTTTGCTAACAACCATTTTTCGTAGGAGCAGAAATTTCGTAAATTATTGAATTTTTGGAATAATGTTCAAGTTTGCTAACAACCATTTTTCGTAGTAGCAGGAATTTTGTAAATTATTGAATTTTTGGAATAATGTTCAAGTTTGCTAACAACCATTTTTCGTAGGAGCAGAAATTTCGTAAAATATTTAATTTTTGGAATAATTTTTAAGTTTGCTAACAACCATTTTTCGTAATAGCATAAATTTCGTAAAATATTCAATTTTTGGTATAAAGTTTAAGTTTGCTAACAACCATTTTTCGTAGTAGCCGAAATTTCGTAAATTATTGAATTTTTGGAATAAAGTTTAAGTTTGCTAACAACCATTTTTCGTTGGAGCAGAAATTTCGTAAATTATTTAATATTTGGAATAATGTCCAAGTTTGCTAACAACCATTTTTCGTAGGAGCAGAAATTTCGTAAATTATTTAATTTTGCGCATATATCGACAGCCCTGCAGTTTTTTAATTGTAAATTATTTAATATTTGGAATAATGTTCAAGTTTGCTAACAACCATTTTTCGTAGTAGCAGAAATTTCGTAAATTATTTAATTTTTGGAATAATGTTCAAGTTTGCTAACAACCATTTTTCGTAGTAGCAGAAATTTCGTAAATTATTAAATCTTTGGAATAATGTTCAAATTTGCTAACAATCATTTTTCATAGTACCATAAATCGACCTCGGCGCATATATCGACAGCCCTGCAGTTTTTAAATTGCAAATTATTGAATTTTTGGAATAATGTTCACGTTTGCTAACAATCATTTTTCGTAGTATATATATTTTATTCAAATAATTTTCAAATACGCTAACAAATAAATTTCGTAAAAGAAGAAAAAGACCCGATGACATCAGTACGCACACATTTGTGAAAAGTGAAAAGTAAAAAGTGATTATTATAGATTTTATTTTATTTAAAAAAGTGGAGACTGGAAGGTCGAGGACGTCCTTACACTCAGACGGACATTATCGGCTATTAATATATAGATTCTCGTCTTAACCAATTTTATCTGAGCGATATTTTAAAATACGTTTTAAAAAATAATTTAAGTTGAATATATTTAAATTATAATCGCTTTCGTGAATTATCTGGTCATACAATTTATTAAATATCTCTAAATAATGTTTATACATATTATTTGACGCTTTTTTTTTAAAAATATCTATTATAACAATATAAAAATCAGTGCAATGAACTTGATAGTTAATATTACTTTTTTTTATAATAGCCAATTTCATATTACTTAGCAACTTGTATGAAATGAAATAAAAAAAAATTTTGTTGTATAAATAACACTGTTAAATTTTTTTCTTATCAGTTAATAATGCGGAGAGCGAAACCGGTACTGATATTGCTAAATAAAAGTGGATGTAGTACAAAGGGATATTTTTTTTTGTTGTTGATATAATGTTGACAGTGAACACCTTAAAAGTACGCAACATGTATAAGAAACTGACATGACGATCGAAAAAAAAAAATCCGCCTGTTAACACGGAGGAGGTCATCTTGTCAAAGAATTTATTTAACCGAAGGTTAAATACCTTAGTTATAAGTATATATTTTTACTTAAAAAGAAAAGTTATAGAAATTCTTCGAGTTAGGAGAAACATCTCGACATCTCGTCTTTTTACTCCCCGTATTGAATTCGAATACTGTTGTTATATTAATTTGAGTTTGTTTAAAGTTCAATACAAAATTTTATATGTCTTCTTGCACTACCTCTGCTGCTTTCAAATTAACATTTCCTCTTTTAAATAATATCATAAAGAGATAAAGCTCCCTTCACAAGCTTTCAATTGCGAACATGTCAAAGTTATATTGATCGGCTTACTGCTTTACTCCTGATTCCTGACTTCCGTCATGAAGAAAATGACAGCTGACAACCATAATAATTAAAAATGAAATTGTACTAATATTTCTTTTTAATAAAGATCAGAAACGTGATCAACTTATAATACAAAGCGTTTTTTTACATAATAACATTGCAACAAAATTGATTGTGAACTCTTTAAAAGTGAAAGATTAATTATACTTATATTCATATTTTCTATTAATATAAATATATTATTATATAATTTATATTAATATTTTCTAATCATATTTTGTTGATCGCTTTGTTTTATGATCAAGACTAAAGGTAGTTATGAAAAATTCGTTTGTAAAGTATCACCATAAACAATGATACATGTTTTTAAGAAAAAAGTATCTGTTAAATCAAACTCATCACTCAAAATTGTTTTTTCATGAATGAAACTAGTTCTGATCAACCAAAGAAATTTAGTGTTATACTAAGTAATTATACTAATATGTATTAAAAATACATGAAAATGCTTTCCAAATTTTAAGGTTTGGTAAGTTTAATCAGCTAGCGTTGCTGCACATAAACGAAACTACTTACGGTCAAGTTAGTGGCATGTGTAATATGTACTTCAAAATCATTAATTCAAAAACATATATTTTCTAAATTAAGATTCAGATAATTGCCAGTGTGTCAAATATACTATTTGATTCACTTGAAATAAGCCCAAGAAGAAGAGACACCACAAATGGAATTTTACCGAAGAAAAATGGTATTTGATATTTGCCTCAGGAACCACGACACTTAACTGGAAGCTTTTTAATTGCTAATTTACATTGATTTTTAAATGAAATTAGTATTCTCCATATTTGATTACTTAATTGATATATGTACAAGGTAAATGCTTTATAAAATCTTTTTTTACGTCTCTCCTTTCAATTATTTCGCTCTGCATAAACATGTACTGGTTAATCAAACAGCAAATAACTTGTTACTTCAAATTTACATTGTAAAAAAACTATATTGAGTATACATAATAACTATTGATTACTATTATTAAATTCTATCCAATTAGAAACTATTCTAGATGACGTCAAATTCACATATTTAATAGATTTAATAATTCAGAATAGTTTTAGTAAATTTTATCTTCGTTCATAACCTTATGCGATTATTGAAAGCACTTTCCATCTTCATTAAATTTTGCAAAATAAACAACTTTCATAGATTCGCAATATAATAGCGGTATAACAGATACTATACTGTTTTCTAGGCAAGCGCGCCCACAGATTGAACGGGTTTCATATCGAACTGAATGCACTCGTTTGACCAGTAGTTTCTTTGCGTCTATATATTTATTAACTATACCTAAAAATAACTAATGGCAATACAACGAATATCTTGCGTATTACAGATAAAAGGTCATAATTATATGATAAGACGACAATATTAAAATATCAATATGAGACAAACGGATTAGGTAAAGTATTATAAAACAACAAAAGAGAAACAAATGACACAACTTTTTTTATTGCGACTAAAATAAGTATTTAAAACAAATTTAAATATTTTTATTATCTGTTTTGAATAAACTAATTTATTAATTTCGTTAAAATTTATACGACCATCATTTCCTCGTTTCACTGTATAGATATATATATCGTTCTATATGCATCTTGGAAAAAGTTTAAGGATATTATTTCATAGGCGTTAGATAATCCAAATACGATTTAGTCAAAATCAGTTAACGTAAAATATTCAAATGGAATTTTATTTAAACTTTTTGGAAATAACATAAATTTTGTACAAACATAAATAAAAACAAATCTAAACATCAAGTATGCAATTATCTGTGAACATGTCAATCTCTCAAGGCAATAAATGCATTTTTGACAGATGTCCAATACGAAAACTTATCTCATTAGTATTAGTGGTCTGATCAGATAGTTTATTATACTTCTTATTTAAGCTAGGTACATATGAATTTATTCAAAAGGGAAAAATATAAATATGCCAATAATATTGGAAATGCTGTTTCATTATAGTTTATACGATTTTATTGCGTCATTCCATCGATGGTTGACATTTTCAATGTTCTATTTTTTTTTTAAAAAAAAGTGCCAGAACTCACTTCTTATAAAGCTTTTTACTAAAAACAAATCCGATTCATATCCGTTCGCAATTTGGAGCATATAGCTTCCTAATGGAGGTGTCTCAACAGAACTTTATTTTACGAGAACTGATTGTTAATCAGTTTCTCAACCATATTTTTTAAAGGAGCAAGGATATAAAAATACGGCTAGGACAGGACTAGTGGTTAGCTAATCTTTTTCGCTTTTTGCCTTGTTAACTTTTGGATATGAAGGGTGGGGGAGAATTTAAATATCACAAACACCCACGCCTTCGAACTTAACCTGAACCTTTTCATTTGTTGATTGAAGAATATTACCCATTTCGTTTCCATGTAGTTCTTGGGGATTTATTTCACTTTTCAAGACATTAAAAGATTGATTTTCCTTATTCGAATTTTTGCTGTCATTACTTTCCCCCAAAATAATGATTTAAAAAAAATATTTTCAATCGTCATTTTCCAAAAAAAATAAAATTGTACCATAATAAAAATGTTTTTTTTGTGAATATTGATTAGAAACATTAAAATGCCGAAAAAAGGGGTGCCGGAACGCCGTTCCACAGCGTTCCATGTAAGAAAACACTGTATATAAATATGATACATTGATAATATTCAACAGAATCTCTTGTTGCTATTAATTGATAGATACTATCAGCGTAATGTATTGCTGTATCCCAAGAAACAACTTTCAATTTTCTCTCTTCAATTGTGTTATGATCTCCTCGTCAAATTCTCGCTTGGTGGTGTGAAAACAAAAACACATTTCATTGATTACTTTTTCACACGGTCAATTGGTTTTTGATTGTCAATACCGCTAAAGTACGCGTTTGATTTTTAAAAAACCGCAGCCAGATCGTTAAAAAGAAGCGATCACGTTGGTGGTTAATGATAATAATATATTATACTTGCATCGGTTGGTACGCGTGAGTGTTTTGCCGGTGAAAGTGTTCACTGTACATAGATGGTATATAAATAGGTGGTGGACCAGTTATCGTTCCTCAGCGAGGCTCGCTTCCATGACCGTGACTTTCAGAAGAAAGAGAAATTCATATCGATACAATACCGGTACATATACATCGGGGTGCCGATAATTATTGTGGGATAAAACTATACTTTTTTATTGATTTATGAAAATGCAGTGGTATTATAATTTACGTAAAACAAATTGCACATCGACAACGCTGATTATGAAACCGGTTTTCGTTTAAGAATGTGAAACATGGATCTACGACCACCTTTCAATAATATGTTTTCGTCTCTGTTAGATTTTAAAAAATTGTGGTCTAAATATTAAAAGACCATTATATTTCGTTTGAAAATTAATATTCTTGGAAACATAATAAAGTTAAATGATAACAGTAGATATATTTTATCAAACTTATATATATCAACAATTTTCATTTTGAATGTTAGTAAGATTGATACTAGGGTATCCAATCCCGAAGCCTTTTTCCAATCCCGGGATTTCGGAATTGATTTATTTTGAATCCCGGAATCCCGGGATTGAGATTTTCTCATCGAGGAATTTGAAATCCTCAATTTGCTATACTTTTTCCCGGAATCTCACGGAAACTCGTTTTTTTTTTTTTTAGCTCACCGAAGAATTTGAAATCTCCGATTTGGTATACTTTTTCCCAGAATCTCAAAGAAACTCGTTTTTTTTAGCTCACCGAGGAAGTTTAAATCCCCGATTTGGTATACTTTTTCCCAGAGTCTCACAGAAACTCGTTTTTTTTTTTTTTAGCTCACCGAGGAATTTTAAATCTTCAATTTGCCAATTTCGTGTAAATTTCGAGAATTTGCTCAAAATTTCTCAATCCCGAAATCCCGGGATCGCGGCCATCTCAATCCCGGAATTTCGGGATCAGAAAATTGAACGGGATCCCGGATCCCGGGATTGGATGCCCTAATTGATACCTACCGGTGATTTTCTTTTTTAAAAAAAGTTGCAAGAACTCAATTCTTTTCAAGCATTTTATTTAAGATTTTTTATCTAATCTATTACTTTCGCAATGTGGAGCATATGGATTAGTATTGAAGGTATTTAAACAGAAGTTTTTTTACGAAAACTGCTCGTTATTTAGTTTCTCAACCTCTCTTATTTTCGAAACTTTCAGCCAAAATAATAACAGCATATAAATTAACGTTTATTTGTTAATTTATATGCTGTTATTATTTTTCGTGGCATAATGATTTAAAATTACATTATCAATCGTCTCTTTTTCGGTTTAAAAAAATCATACAATTTTCTAAGAAAAATAATAATAAAAGTTTGCAAATATTGATTTGAAACATTACAAATGACGAGAAAAAAGGTGCCGTAACGCCGTTCCGCCGCTTTACATAGAAAAAAAGAACTGCTAACTACACTATTAAATCTTTACTTTATTTGAAATATTCATCTACGGTGGTTAAAGCGAGAGAAGCTGTATTCAAGCAAGCACTGCGGTTATTTCAGCTTTTTTAAGCTTTCATCAACGTTAATCATGCAGAACGCTAATCGAAGTATTTACTATCAGCGTGACTGAATGCAACTTACTCTATGTTGATATTTAGTCCCTATTTAAAAAATCTACTGGATTAATAAAAAAATAAACGTATATTTTCTAGGATAGAACTACGCAAATATAATCAACAATTTTATAATTACTTTCGATATATCGACTAGCTACAGTTTTTACAATAGAATTTAAATAAATTGTTTATGATATTCAGACCCACCCCCGGACAACATTCAAAAAACGCCTACCACCGGTGTACACGTGACTGTGTCATTGGCTAAATCAGAAGATCATCCAAGGTGAATTCAAAGTGAATACTTGATCAAAGTTTGTTGCACTCTTTAAAGCTTAATAGTTTTATTTGGGTTCAATAATAATTTAACTTGAATATAATTGGTTTGGGAAAACATGTTTTCTGACGCCTTTAATAAGGTCCTGAGAGCTCGTCTGTATTTTGAACACATGTTAAGAAAGCGCAATTCTTGACCATAAAAAGCAATATGTGATTAAGTGAGTATGTACCGAAACTAAATACTACGATGACGCGATCAGGTATCGTAAAAAAAACTTCAGTATACCATACATACTTACATGGATTGAAAGTTAAAAGTCACTTGGGTAAAAAAATGTACATAAGCCTTTTGGGTTAAGACATACATAGAACAGAGTTCGAGGCCGACCTTAGTAAAGTTTAACTGTAGTATCTATAAAGAAAAATAAATCAATAGACATGTATGAATACGTCTTCAAATAATTACTCCTTTCACCTATGACTTTGATGATCACAGATTCTCGATCAATACAAAATAGCGTTGTCGAATTTGATATCATAAGCATTGAGCACTTGAAAACATAGTTTTAATATTTCAAACTTTTACCTTAAAATGGCACGTACGATTGTTATATTTTTATGAGAGTCATACTAAAGATATGCGTGTGCGTGAGACGGCCAGTTTTTTTTTAATTGACGAATATGCTATTTTAATTTACCAAGATGTATTTATTGTAAGTACTGTACGTATAGAAAGTACACCACTGCACGTCGAATACGCACAATAATAAAAATCGTCTTGCCAATTACTCTTTTCTTTTCATTTTTCGTTACATCTTTTGAGACAGTGGTTTCTTAACTTTGTGTTACTAGGTATCTCTTTTTAAAAAATCCCCCACTGGTTATTTCATACATTAATAGACACGTTTTGAATGAAACAGTATTTTAATACAAAAAGGAAAGAAATACAATTGACAGAATAATAAAAAGGTTTTGTTTTATATGTACATGTTTTTAATACGATTAGCGTAGTTGTTGATTTGCACTTTAGCAAATCTCGGGGGCAATGTCGAGAGTGCCATTCGTAACTCTTTTTTTACTACTGACCTAGCTCGATCATTTTAATGCATCATTTCGTTTTGAAAATTTTGTTTTAACAAACTGAATGATAATTCTCTCAATTTTCAAATAGCTCTCAGCTTAAATTCATCACCTTGATTATCGACAAATAGATTCTGTATCCACTCTAAATTTAACTTTTACTGTTAACGTTACCTACAGTATAAAAGTGTATATTTTGTTTGTTTATCTAATATATATAAATGAATGTTTGTTTGTTCGTACGTCATGCGTTGCCACACCGCTCATCTGAACTTTTTGCTTGCACTTCCGGAAAGGTTATAAGCATTGTAAAATGATCTTACAGTGTGTGTATGTCTGCCATACAGTTCATTTTGACAATGTATGCTTGCACTTGCGCGAAGGTTATAGTACAAATAACTTACAGTAGGTAGCGCGTGTGTCGTACGTCAAACGTCAAACGTTGCTGCGACAGCTCAAAAATGTCTGGAAAACAATACACTGCAGTTTATCAGGGCTCTGAATTGGCCTTATGGAAACCCCTTTTTACGACATATGGAGTAAAAAATTAAACAGAGTTGAAGTGGATGACCTGAAGCAGAAGACAACCCAACTTTGAAAGTTTAAGGAATACCCTGAAAAAACAGTAACCAATTTTCTTGTGGATATACGATTAGATAGACGATTGGCTCGTCGGATTAAAGGCTTGTGTGAAAGCACAAGGTGGCCATTTTTATTTTTTTGTTTTAGAAATTATAGCTTATTGTATAACAAAATCAATTAAAGAATATAAATTCATTTTTTTTTACTTTGTTTTCTTGTTTTCCTCCAAAAACTCTTAAACAGTATGTATGGCACAAATATGTATACTTATATTATGACAAAAATAATTGGTGCTTTATCATTTATTTTCTACTCATTCGAGTATAATCCTTGCATGCTTAAACAATATAGCAATATATTCAAAAAAAGCCCTGAAAAGTTTCATTAATTTATAATTAAAATGTTTTAGACTGTAATATTTTATTTGACATGATGTTTATAAAGCGCGAAAAAAAGACTTACTAATTATACAGGTTTATATCATGCCCTTGCGTTGATTCCGTGTAGTATGTAAATAATCAAAATAATAATATTTTAATCGAAATATTAATTGCTCGCATAAATAGTGAATCAGTATATCATGTTATAATATTTATTCTAAGTACAAACATAGTGTTAATGGTTACATATAAGATATTTATTGATTTTACATTCCAAAAGACTGTCAAAATTACGAATTTAATTACGAAAAATAAAGCAAAGTTTTGGCCATCGCTTTCAACGATTAAAAGTAAAAAAGGCTACCATAAATTTTATCATACACCCAATCAAAATAAATTTAAATAAACTTAACTTGACACCGTTCATCATAGATACTGCATCCCTTATGTCAGTAATGCACAAACCGTGGCCCGAAATGGCATTTGTTGCGGTCCAAAATAACAAGTAATTCATCACTAAATTTTTCAATGAATATGATAAAAATCTGTGTTTGATATATGAAAAAAATATGCAGTAGCAAAGGTATAAAATCTGAATCTTAACTGGCAGAAAAGTCAATACTAGTTTTTATTATTTGATATGATTATATTTTCACGGGTATAGATTTGCGCCCGAAACTCATTTTTTTTACATTGAGTCACCGTCGGTGGTGCAAGTTAAGTCTTTTTTCAGTGTATTGTTTTCAAAACACGCTTTGTTAGTTGCTTAAAACATTTTCTAACAAGGCTACCCTTCCTTTAACAAGGCTGATTCATCGCGGCAACTAGAGTTGATCGATTTGCAGAATAACGATCAATTGAGATCGAAATATCAGGAAGGCAATCTGCACATTTTTTACAAATGTCTTCCTTAAAAGCATTTTCCACCCCATTGTTTTTCTTGAACGGCTTTTCCCATTAAAAAGAAATGCTTTTTCAACACAAAAAATTTAGACATTTCCTTTTGTTTTGAAAATTACAAAAGTAGCGTCACTAAAAGCACTGTAACATGCAAACTAAACGTCAGATTATCATGAAATTTTGTCTCGTATTATTTGAAAAATCTATGGTTTCTAAAAATTATATGGATTTGTCAATAGTGGTTCCATCTATGAGTTATTCTACAAACTTATTGAGTGATGTGTTATATCATTATTTTTCAACACTTTTACCCTCTGGGCTCGCAAAAAGTTAGAAAATTGATAAATATGCCCTTCTTTCAAAAAGCTTGTGCACCATTGTTTTAATTTAATTATATTTCCGTTCATTTTTTTGCGCTCCTCAGTTTGGAAATCGCTGCATTAAGTAAAAACAATCATAGACCCATTAGAGTGGGTACTTTAAATTTTTTACTTACTTGCTGTGTATTTTTGAGAGGTTCCGGATAGGTAAATATCTAGTGTTTAGTTTGCTATGTGTCGTGGGAAAGCAATTTTTAAATGATGTCAATTTTCATTAAGTACTGCGGATAAAAACTTCGTGAAATGTTATTATCACGTAAGAAATAATGATGATCATTTTTGGTGTATAATAAAGAGACCATCAACCCTTACCGTGCAAGGCTATTTTCTCATTTATATTTCTATACTAATATAATTCACATTTATACCAACGTATGTTGTATGTAATAATGTGTAATAATGTATGACTTTTTAAGTTGTTGCACATTTTATACCTTTCCATTAATTTTATTATGGTGTATCTATTTATATTATTATATTATCTATGTATATTATTATATCAACTGTGGAAAGGAAAAAGGACGTTACCCTCAGTTTTTCCAAAACAGATTTTTTTAGATAATCACAACTCCACACACGTTCTATCAAAAGGATGTGAGCTGCAAATGCCAAATTAGTATCTTTATTTATCTTTTAATTTTGAAAAAGATGACCTCATAAAAAATTAAAACCAAGAAAAAAGACTGAAATAAAGGTTTTTCCTAGACAATTTCTTTAATTAATATTATTTTATATCAATATAATACCAGTTTAGAAGTCTCCGTGTACTTTAAAGTTGTGTATAATTCATAATTTGCATATGGCCCAAAATCATCAAAACACGTTTTTTGCGCCTCCTGTAAAATTTGATATGCGTGTGTTACGTCCTTTTTCCTTTCCACAGTCGATATTATCTTTATATTATTATCGTATTTGATTAAATGGAGATATCAAAAAATTACTTTCACAACAATAAATGCACAAATGTTATTTCCAAAAAATATGTTTACATTAATTAATATGAATTACTTGAATGCTGGACCATAAATAATCATCATTTATATAATGAAGCAACCGCGTGTCAACAAAACGAAACAAGGGATAAAAAGCCAGTACATATTTTATTCATTATACTTATTTCATCATTTATTTTTTTATTGAATGATTTCAAATTGTTAAGAGGTGAAAAAGTTTTTTAAATCAATATTTAGTAAAGTTGTCTAATTGTCTCGGTTAGTAAGAGACATACAAAAACACGGCAATAGTTACAAAATTGAGTCAGCACAGCGGTGACAATATAAAAATAAAAACTTCTTTTTATAGCCTTATTTGTGAAAAATAATAAAGTAAACCCAAATCGATAATGAATTATTTCTTGTAAAAAAGATGTCTGCTTTTAGATTGCATCAATTTGTTCATTAACATACAGTTCGAAAACCAAATTAAATGTATTCATTATGCAATTCAAAAATATTTTTTTATCAAGGAATGAAGCAAAATATGTTTGTTTTAATAAATCCAAATACACATTGTATTTTTTACAAATAAATATAAAAACAAGCCATCGATTTCGAAATTTAGAACTAGAAACGTTGAGTAAGTGTCCCGTGTGACAGATCTTGTCGAATAAATTCAACGAGCTTGAACACATCAATACTATTCATTGAGTATATACATAGATATGACATTTTTAATATCAATAAAAATTCCTCGTAGATGTCATTACATAAATTGTCACCCGCTGTGGTCTAGTTGGTTAGAGCTTGCTCTACCGATCAGGTGGGTCTGGGTTCGATTCCTGGTAGGTCAATGTCAAATCGGATGTTTTCAATTTTAATTTGAGATCTATAACATGGGTGTCTGTGAAGTTAATTCTCCATGAGTTAATCTCATGTGACTTTCAAAAATTCTCATCGAGTATATCTCGTATGATCTTATCTTTTAACTTCAAAATATTTGACGCATTGGCGTACAAGTTAAGTAAAGTAAATACAAATCGTTTTCTCCTAAATTTATACGTCAGGTAAATTGACCATAGACAATTTTGATTCGAAATAAGTAATAGTCGAATGATTCAAAGCTGTACAACAAAATAACGTGCACCTCCATACGTTTGAAGTATTCTTTTATTTGTAGGTCAAGTTCAATAACAAATTGAGTAGGTTAAAGCACCGTTTTCACAAAGTAACACGACCAAAAAACGAAATGTGAATAAAATAAAAAACGTTTCTTCATCCGTGAATTGACGAATGGATTTTTAATAGATGACTCAGATTAATCATTGCTGATACAACAGACTTTTATTCGTAATTTAAAAAAAAAAAAGATTATTTACCTAATTCTTGATCAAACTCAATTTTACATTTAGAATTTTTCAAATTGTATAAATTTAAATACTTATTGTCATTTACTGGTTTAGTTTAGTTTACCAAAAATTATGCCGCGTCGAGAACAAGGATGAACTTACCAAAATCTCTCATACTTCCTTAATTTTTCACAATGCCCGCTCTCGAAATGAAGTTATTTTTTTCCACGTTCGCTCTCAATATAGAGCATATGGCCTCCTTATGGAGGTATCTCAACATAAGTTTTTTTACAAAAACTTATTGTTACTCAGTTGCTCAACCTTTATTTTTCGATGAGATTATGGAAAGAAATGAAAGGGCCAGGACAGAATTAGAGGTTAACTAATAGAGGTAAACTCTACCTACGCTCCATTATGTTATGATTTGAAGGGTGTGCAGAGAAACTTAGACATCATAAACATAAATGTCTTTAAACAGAAATCAATAAATTTAAAGTCAAAAAATGCTTTTCGTACTGGGACTTGAATCCGTGAGATCCGTCACGGAAACCAACGATGTTAAGCACTGCATTACGGAGCTGACATCGTGATCATTGACAATGTAGAGCTTAACGAATCCAAATGATGTTTGAAGAGAACTTGTTACTCATTCGTCCAAATTCTCTTTTTATTTTTTTCTATCCCTACTACTCTCTTTCAAAAAGAAAGGTTAAGCGACTGAGTAACAAACGGTCCTCGTAGAAAAAACTTCTGTTGAGATACCTCTATTAGGAGGCCATATGCTCCACATTGGGAGCGGACATGTGTAAAAAATATATGGCTGAAATAAATAGAGAACTGGTGATTAGCTGATCGCTTTAGCTTCGACCCTTATTTAAGATCGTGTTAGTGGTAGGAAATTACGATAACAAAAATATCTATGAATGCGAAAGAAAATCCATAGATCGATTAAATTATCAATTTACGAATGTGTCAGATTGATGTTCGAACCTATGCGCATCCACCGCACCGCAATTAAAAACAACCACATTGGCCACTCGGCTTCAGACCCGGATAAATGAAATACCATAGGAAAGATAGTAGGTAGTTTATATCACGTATACAGTATATATCAGCAGTTTTTATTACGCACAACTTTTTATGACCGGTTTTATTGTATTGGATTAAGATGTAAAGTAAGCATTCAAGAAAAATGTTTTTCACGTAAATTGTAAGATTAAAAAAGTAACACATTTTTTTCGTGTGAAATATTTTTTCCAAAATGTATCGATTCAAATAAATATGCGTGTTATTTAAATGTTAAATGTTCTCTTAACAGTGAATGATGGTGCATAGATAATTCATTAATTTTGCTTTCATTTGTATCGCTGTAAAATATGTATGATTGACGTATAGTCAAAGGGCACGCTATAAAGACAGAAAGCATACTAAAAACGAAAGGAAAGTTTTTAGTTAGAATCATCAAATAATACAATGAAATAAGCTGAAACCACAGAGAAATACTTTCATGAATCCGTCAAATGCGGTGTTAAATAGCGAGTGAGCCTGTAAATTACATTATTTTATCGATAAAATAATCTTTCGCACCATAAGTACTCGGCGATTAATTTGTTATTGATCATAAAAAGAGATTCGTTCGTTAGAGGTTCACTTTCTCCCTAATATAAAGCGCCACAAGATTTATTTATGCGGTTACAAATTCTAATCGTAATGCAATGGCAACACTTTTCAATGCAATGCTTCAGTAGCATTTCAATTATTTGAAAATAGAATGAAAAATGAATTAAAAAACAAAAGATGTTATTGCTTTACACATAGACAGTTTTAAACATTATTATTTATATTCGTTATTTTATCAACTGGATCTGCTTAAAAATACAAAACTAAGAGTTAAAATTTTCTCAACAATGGTATCGTAAAATTCATATAATATGCAGGTACATTATATTTTCATAATAAATGTTTTACACACGGTTTCACACACTTAAAATTTCTAATTATTTAATAGTTTAATTCCGTTTCAAATAAGCGATGGAGAAAATTATTATAGCATTGCAATGAACTCGTAGATAACTTCAAGGACATCTTACTTTCTTACCGGTAATGAATATTAAAGCATTTATATTTCCGCGTGTACAATTTTATTACTAATGAGTGTATTTTAACACCGGTATATTAAATTTAACAGTGCACCGTAAATAATTTTCCGGTGACATTTATTGGTATGTATCTACATGTACATAAAATAATATGATCCTAAATAAAAAATAGTGTCCTAAATGTAATGGTGTACAAAGATTTTAATTTATTTTTATCAAAGCTTTACCCAAGGTGAAAGAAATTAATGACCTCGATAACGAACATTAATCATCTTTTACACTGCCTTTATTTTTTTCGTATCCAATCGTTTTAACGACTGTTAAATAAATTGTCTATTTCTAGCACAGACGGATCTATAAATTGTTTCACTTTGAGGTAGGTCTTAAATAAAACCAGTTACTTTTTTATTGAAATTGATTTACCATTGTATCATTCAACGTCTATCTTGCAATGGAATCCATTTTGATAATTCATATCGTTATTCTTAGGGTTAATAACGATCAGTTCTTGCAGAAACAAATCCTGTCGAGATGCACACAAATTTAGCATCTTCTAATCATAAAGATTCAATATCTTTATCATAAAGAGTCTCCTAATTATTAGGAGTTAATATTTTTTTTATATTGGGAGCGTACATGGCTTGGTCATACAAATGAAAATAATATAATTCTGAGTTCTACAAACATAATAACGTCATTCATTTTCAATCAATGGAAATTGGTGGCTGGGTTGTGTACACTGTTTGAATGTTAAAGCAACACTGTACGCTGATCAAATAAAGCTCTTATGAACTTTGTTCAAGGTGATAGATCTTGATGCTCTATAATTTGGACTATAGCTTCTTAATCTTTACTTTTTATTTGAAACTTACAGCAACAAAGTGTATATTTTATTACGTATTTATATTGACTTACTGTGGTTTAAAGGTACCGTTTTATTTATCTAGCGCAGTTTTTACCAGACGTTTTTATACGATAAAATAAAACTGTCGACACTAGAAGAAGATGTTGGCTTAGTAAATGGTTTGTTTAATATTTGAACGATCGCCCATTCACTGCAATTGGCTACGGTTCTTTAAGTAGAACGCTATATTGTATACGTAGTTTGTTTTATATTTATTTATCAAACTTATACTACAGTCTTTACACATTCTCGTTATCAGTAGTAAGTTGCAGCAAAAATTAATAATTTTAAAATTATCCTATTTTTTAATTGTTTTGATGTTATTTTTTCCACTGGTTGAGCTACTACGTGTAAAACATGTTTTGCCGCTTTGAGAAGGATCTTCAAACTTCAGGATTCAGAAGGATGTGTAAAGAATCGTAATTTGACATAAGCATTGAATAAAAAAATGTAATCGAAAAATATTTTATCATATACTACATGTAAGTATTTGGACATGAAATTCGAGTTATTGAACAATTTTAATTTGATTTTTTTGCTTAAAAGTTGGTTAAAAGATTATAATATAATGTGGACTTAAGTATGAAAGTGTTATAATTAATTATAACAACCGTTACATATAGTAGCTAGTTATTTTAACTTCTTAGCACAGTGCAGCTAAAGCTTTCAGAATCAGGTCCAGTCGAAAACAAGCATTATAAGTCACGCACCCGGGGTCTCGTAATTTAAGAGGCCTCAAAAATAGCTTATACGATAGAATGTACAACTCATGTATTACATGAAATTAACTTTTTAATATGAACGGCGCTTTTATTGCCTTCTAAAAACAGGGCCCGCAGATTGTATTTCGCCTGGAATCTCTCAAGTGCTTAATACACCTCTGATTACTGCTAAAACGTTGTAAAACGTTCACGTTAAATGAATGTTTTTTTTTCTGATTTCATAAACGATTATCGTAGAATGCAAAGTTAACAGTAAAAGCTGGCACGAAGAGCACAGAGACGAAACACGAAGCATGTTATTATTATCTATAGAAAGTTTCTGCAACAATATGGACATCGAATCAAATATGAGGCATATTTTATTTTATGACATTTTAAGAATGAGAATAATACAAAATACAATTTCTGTATAATATTGGATTTGAATGTAAAATTACTGAATAGGAAAAGATAAATAACACAAATTTTCTTCTCTGGTGCCGTTTGTACGAAAGGATATCAACTATATTGCAATATGACTCTTTACTATTTACTGGGTTTTCAATGGAATGTTGATGACAGTGATGGTCTTCTGTCATTGTAGTACTGCAGTGTTTTTTTCCACTTGTTTCTATTAAGCCTCGAACCCGGTTCAAATTTAAGTAAGTAAAGATATTGATCGACTTCCGTCCTAGATCCTGAGTATTTCGCGTAACGAAGGTCACAAATAGTAGATTATAGCAATTATTAAAGGTGAGTATAAGTATGTATATTATTTAGTTTTTTGCTCACTTCAACTTTTTCTGTGATTTAGTGAAGACAGTCGACCTTAGCCAAGGTACTGCTTCTACCAAACCTGGTTGCTTATTTTGCTTGAGAGGTTATCGTAATTCTAAAAAATGTTACTCAAATAGAATATTTCATTTTAAATTATTAAAACAATACGAACAGTAAAATTGTCTTACTTTTTTTCTCCAGATGAAACTCCATTGATTCTAAGTGCTGCGGGATGGGATCCAATAGCGTGCTTAGCGTGCACTACGAGCACATTCTCCGAAGACTTGTCATGATCGTACAGATTACCAGCTGACTCCAACGGTGCTGGCTGCCTCACCACCAATGCTCCGAACAAGCCAGCCAAATGATGGGAAACTGTCAATAACATTTAATTTCTAATTAATAATCTACAAACAAGATGTACTTGCAAAGGATATAGATTTACATTCGTTTTATATGTGAATAAATGTTATTAAGAAACAAATATATTGCACCAAGCCCAGCTAAGTGTAATAAATATACCCAGAGCTGGTAAACAGATCGATCACGGAGCCATTTCAAACCTTATTCTAAATATAAATGCATGGCAAATCATTGATTTTGCAGAAATTATCAATTATTTTCTTTTATAGATCACTTGAATATATATTAACAGAGTTGAATACTCCAACATAAGTGAAAGCCTTAACTTTTACGATAACTTTTATAATATTCTTTCAATTACGAAAAAAAAACATTTTTTTGTACTATATTTTTCCACTGTTGCAGCGGTAAGGAATTGTATTAATATATCAAGCGTAATACAAAAAAGAAGGGTGCCGCTGGTATTTGATGTATCTGAAGAACTAACCCGTGATTTTTATTTCAGGTTATCAAGATTTTGTATTCTTTATTACTAATATGATTGATTTTAATGCTTTTGATGTAACAAAGCTGAATACTTTTTTTTTCTCATTCGTAATATTTTTTTGTTACTCAATCACCTTGCTCATGTTATGTTAGTGAATTACTTTTTGCAACTAATAAATAAAACGGTGACTGGCACCCTACCGCGCTACTTGACCATGCACTGATTACATGTCACTGCACGCTTGCGTGTTAGCAATTATTATCATTAGTAATCATTTGTAATAGGAAATGAAACTTAAGACTTTAAAGCGGAAGTAATAATATAATATATTATAACTGTTTGTTATATATTTCCTCTATGTTTGCAAAATAAATTTCCGTAATTAATTGATATCACTTTAAAATGAAAAATAAATGTGTCAATAAAAATAATTACACCCCAGCAGAGAATGGACGACAATATCACATCAATCGTGTTGTGTGTACGAACCTTACTAAACAAATAGATAATTCACATCTGGAAATAGTGGTTATACTGCCAAGCTCTTCAGGCTTGCCCGGATGGTGTATGTGTCAACTTGTACATACATATGACTGCCTGGATCCTCTGATTTTGAGTTACTCGAGACGGTCTGACCCACGGGTCACGTCGACTTGTTTGCAAACAAGGAAAGTTTCGATGCTTTTGAAAATTTGGAGAACGACATATAAAAACTCGCGTCATTTATAAAGCTAATAAATTTTAGCACACTAAAATGCTAGCCGGTGAGTTTTGGTTATCTGTTCCCGAGACAATCTCAGCACTAAAAACTGAACATACGCACAACGTTGTTACGCTACGGGAAACGCCTGCTATTCTAGTACTAAACATACGGCTTTAACGGGTGCTGGTGGGAATTGCTATGTACTAAAACTATATATATTCTATAATCATATGTAAAACAAATTGATAGTTGACATAGTTACAGGGTTAATATATAAGCGACGACAGGATGATAATTTTTTTAAATTGTTTCTTCTATTTAGAATATTTATCAAAACAGTAATTATCTGTAATATAAACAGAAAATGTATTTAAAGACTGTCTTTTCCCAACTTCAAGTGATTACAATTTCATCAAACTGAGAGCCTTTTTTATATGATCTACACATTTTTAGACAGTAAATAAAGGTAGTTTATAATTTACTACATTTTTTTATAATTCTTACTCCATACTTAGATGTTATTATTAATAATGAGAGTTATCAATAAGAACTTCGTTCAATCATCATAGGAGAAACAGTTGGATGCAACTTTGGCGTAACCCACGAAATCGCATAAAATACAGTAATATTTTTTGAGAATATTTATTTGGAAGTTGATAAAATAAATAAGTGTTCTATTAGAAGTTTTGTCTACATAAAAAAACACACACAAGTGAAGTAAGCCGGTTTGCAGATAAAGTATTTGATATGAAATCGCAAAAAAGTGGTAAGTGTGTTAATGAATGGATGATATGTGTATTAGTTGTATTTTAGATCGCGGCTTAACTGCAATGGCTCACGAATCACCATCTCTGGAGCAGTAAAGTGAAAGGCTTAAATCCGTTTCAGCAACACTTCATTTCCTTGATTGTGATATCAAGGTAAGCAATTACATTGGCAATAAAATATTTTCTTTACTCCGAATGATGAAAAAATCAAATAATAAAATCAATCAGGAAATTTTATATTTAATTGAGCTTATTTCACAATACTGTCCAAAATCTGAAATTGTGAGTTTTCTTTTACCTTTTGCTTAGATAGAAATTAACTTATATTGTCTTTTTTTTTGTATTCATAATGCCAATTAGTAAATCTAATAAAAATTTAAAAATATTGCGTCAGAGCTTATTTTAGTTCGGTTTCGATGTGCAGTAATCTGAACAATACAATTTATAATTAGGTAAACAAAAAAATCGTTACGAAATATTATAATTTAATTGAAAACATAGATTTACCTACTCAAGCAATCAAATTTTAATTTAATGTGTGTGGCCACATAAGGATTCACTACTTTCGTGCAGAAGAATCGGTGATAATATAAACCAATTTCACCTGTTTATGTGACCTCGAGTATGTCGACGATGATATAATATTTGACAAATCTGTCTGTGGTATTAAGGAGACGATTAATAGGCTGCAGAACAACTCGCTTCGTATTCGTCGTAAAGTCAGGAACAATTCCTGTCCGGACCCAGACTACCCTTTGACGAGCGCAAGGTAAAAAATTGAGAGAGCCGACGGCTTCAGGTATTTGGGGATACACATCACGGGAGATGGGAATTCATGTTAAGAGCTGGCAATCCGATTAGGTAAAGCTGTAGTAACCTTTAATTTAATAAGAAAGCGGATTAATCAGCCCCTTATAACTTATTATGGCTTGAACGTGTGCTACAAGAACGATGGCTTGGATGATTCGGGAGGAAGCAAAGAGACTGACGGGGGATAGAGAATCTTAGAGGAACCATGTGGTGGCCAAATGCTCCGAATATGGAGCGGATATGCATAAAAAAAGCCACATAAACTTACTTTAAATAAAAAATGTGTTAAGAAACCGTAAATATATGATGTCACGTTAAGAAAATGTCGCAGAACTAAAAAAAAGGAGAATAAAAAAATCATAAGGGAACTCGTAGAAAATTATTTCATTTACCCAGCTTTATATTTACCTAGTTGTGAAAAATATTGTTTACTTCCTTTGAGGTTATTGTCAAATACGTTATTCATTAAGTTTTACGGAGACAACTTATGTGATGAACGAATATATCAATATACAAACAATTATTTTGTTTCAAGAAGTCTTTGTCTAGGTGTGTATGTGTGGAAAAAAGCAGTATCAAAAAGTTTGAAATTAACGTCCGGTATTAAATTTATCATTATATGCATTGGCTATCACCGCTCAAAAAACATTTGTACATAACATTTGGTTTAATGAGTAAATTATATAATGTTTATGTTTCACTTCAAACCCGTAGATCCCCCAATTCATCAATCATCTTTTGAGAAGACAATGAAGCAATCATTATTCATTGATTGAACGCAATACAAAGGCAATAATACTATCACTGTTTTTCTTCACTTTGTAATAATCGATCATTTTATTCTTTCAACCAGGTCAAACAACGTTCGTTTGCGGGCTTTAAACCTTCACGGTTGTGATCACAGGCAATAGAAAATCATCTGACATTTCAACATAGACAAGAAGCATACACTTTATCGTAAAAAAAACACGAATCGTTATAAAATTTTCGTGTTACATAAAAACTATTATTATTATATAAATGAGTCATGAATGACGTTACGGCTAACTAGGCTTATTGTATTTATAAATCATTTGCTGTGCAGTCATTGTTGTATTGGAATCATAAATGATTAGATATTGACGATTTGTTTTTTTGTTAAACAATTTCATAAAAAATGCCTCAAACTAAGCAGGTATATCTCGATAATCATTATAAATATTACTCAAACAAATCAGACTATTTGTACATCAAAAAGGATTTTAGTAAATTTCCTTGATACAAAATAAATTAACGTTATTACAAATTAGGTCATTAATTGAGTAAAATATTTCTTTGCAATTATTACATTTCTCAAATACATTCACCAAAAATGGCAAATTAACTTTCAGACGTGTAGCAAGATTCAGCAGACCAAAGTATGCTAAATTAGCAAATATAGTTTTATATCTGTTTTTAAAATATTCTTTTAATAATAAACGACCCTGGGATTTTATTATCATTCTCCATTTCAAAACATAATTTCAACATATGATTTCATATAAATGTTGACGATTTGAATGTAAATACATGGTCTAAGAATCTAAATCAGTGGTTCATAACCGACGCACCGCGGTGCACCAAGAGCTTGTTGCAAGTGCACAGCGGACAAAAATGCTAAAAGCTAAAAAAAATCCGCGAAATGGTGAAAACCGAAAAAAGTCGAAAAAGTTTTGGAAGCCGACGAATCGATCGCACGTGTTGTTACTTCACGTCGAATGGCTTCAAATGAAATCTGAAAAAGCCGCTAGATCAAGTTTTACATTAATTGATTTTAAAATCAAATAATCTTCATATATGTACTATACATAATTCGACTGTGAAAAGGAAAAAGGACGTAACCCACACAAACCAAATTTTACAGGAGGCACGAAAAACGTTTTTTAAATGATTTTTAGCCCGAGTCAAAATATTAAATAGACATAACCTTGAAGCGCATACAGTCTAATAAACTGGTGTTTTATTTACACTATTCGATAAAAAATAAAAAAGTTATTCAACAAAAACCAAAAAAAATGATGGTTACGTCTTTTTTCCTCGACAAAAATGATCGGCCCCACTGAACTTAAGCAGCTTAGCGCCTTTTTCCTCGCCAATTTCTAAATGACTTGATAATAAATGAAGACATACTATGGCACGATGACAGCTAGGAATTTGAATGACAATGAAAAATGTGTAAAATAATCATTTAAAAGGTACAAAAAATAAATCTAAATAATAAAATATTGATATAGTATTGTAATAGCTACTACTTTATTATATTATCTCTAGTTGAATATCCAGAACGTCTTCCGACTTATTCATGGCCTTGTATTCCGCATGGTACTTCTTCGGAATTACATAATTCCACGTCCATAATAATACTATCATCAATATCTCCATACAAGCTGTTAATCAGAGGACATCTTCAGAATATGCCCACATCAAATTTGAGAATGCAATATAGAAATAATGTTGGTTATAGTTATAACAACATGAGTCTACTAACGGCGTGTTGCGAGTGAAATTTAAGCACATTGAATTATGGCAACAATTGCTATTTTACTTTTAATTTCAAAACATTAAGTTGAGACATAGTTTATCATACATTATGCATCAAAAAAAGACAGGAAGTATATATCAGTATTTAATATTTATTCCATTTTACTTGCAGTGTAATCTGAACTGTCCTTAAAAGTTATTTGCAAGTTAATAAAATATTATGCATCGGAAAATACTATAAATGTATTAAAGCAGTGAATAATAAAAATATTCTCCCATTTCATTGATTTGAATCGTAAATACAAGTGAATTTAAATCATTTTTATTAAAAACATCGAAACTACACGACACTTAACCTAAAAACCGCACGGTGGTGTTTTTGATAAATATACCAAATATTATGGTAATTTTCTCAATTGAGATTAACACGAGATCATTGATCTATGATTTAAAGCATATTATGGTAAAAACAGGGTTGTTTTATAGCAATTTAAATACAATTTACGATAACTCTTTGTAAGGGTGACATACAAATTTGAATACGTAATATTAAACACTTAGCTTCCTTATTTGTATTGTTTATGACATCCAAGTTGACACCACACATCTTTAGAATATTTTTGCTCTTATATATTGCCATTTTAATGATATAATTTATATTTAAACAATTACTTTCATAAGGATCGTTGATATATGAGTTTACCGGTAGAAGAGTAGGCAAAAGATTTAAGCGGCTTAAGTCTTCTCGGTGGTCAAAACTGACACGGCCGACCGGCAGAGGTTGGTAAAACTGCCATAATTCCTATACATTTACGGGAGCAAGCTGCTTACCGCTTTTTTCCTCGCCGTAAAATCTTACCTCAGCGACTAATAATGTCATTGATGTGGTTTAAGTCCTTTTTCCTCGACAAAAATTTCACAGGCCCTCCTTTTTAAAAAATTGGAAGCTTAATTTAGATATTAATTCGGCATTTATAGCTTATATCCTTTTGATAGAACATGTATTAAGTTGTATACATAGTGATTATCGAATAAAAGCTATATTGAAAAAACTGAGGGTTAAGTCCTTTTTCCTTTCCACAGTTGATATCTATATCTTTTCTTTAAACATTTTTTGTTGTATAACTATTATATAATCTGTTAAATTTGTAATAAAGTTTATGTCCGCATATTTTTTTTTTTATATCCATTTGATTTTGGTGCACCGCCATTTTTTCTTATGACAAAAAGTGACCATGACTTCAAAAAAGGTTAAGCATGCAAAAAAATATTATTCAAATATAATACGTACATTTTCGTAACTTAAAAACCTTGTAGATATGTAAAGAATCTCTTATCAATAATAATGGATAAATGTGATTATTTATAGAAAGTGTCATTGGCGGATCCAAGGGGGGGATTATGGGGGCCATGGGGGGGGTCCCTGAGAAGATATTTTTTTCACCATTTTTCTATTTTATCGTGAAACTTTATTGTGAAATGGGCTCTTTAATTGTTTAGTTTACTATGTTTTATAGAATACATACTTAACCCTCCAGAGACGAGAGCTTTTTCCGATAAAAAAATTATTTTCTAAGCCATATTGAAGTCACGGATAACTTTTATTCCTATCCAAAATTAAAAAAAAAAAAACGCAAAGTCGTTGTATAGAAACTCCGCATGACTATATGGTCATGCTCATCCTTTTATTACCGTGTAATATTGAGTACGGACAGTAGTAAGGACAAAAGTGACCGTATGGGCTTGCAAACATTCGGGGTTGAAATATAGCTAAACGTGATTTTTTTTAAAATATTTACAATTTGACCTCTTTAGATCAACAATTTCAAAACAAATATATTAGCAAAATAACTGTAAATAATTTTATGTTTTTATAAAAAAATATCTAACAGTTTCAAAAAGTAAATTAAAAAAAAAGGAAATTCAAAAAATCACATGTGCTTTTAGAGACCGTTCCTGTTCCCACGGCTGATGACTAACTGTAGTCCGTACCCTTCTTAACCAAATATGAGCGAAAGCAACGATATTCAGGTAGAAAAAATATGAATAGTGGGATCAATAGACAACGGTGTTTTGTGTGACCATATGGTGACGCTCGTCCTTGGAGGGTTAATTATGTATTGTCTATTTTTATGTAGATATATTATTTAAAATTTATTTTATTTTAAAATATTAAATATTATAGAAAAATATTTTATTTTAAAATCATCTATTTTTTAATGTATTATTTATGTATCATGTTTATTTTCAACTTGAATGGCCCCCACTTGGGACAATTTATGGATCCGCCAATGGAAAGTATAAGATTAATTATTTGGTTAGTGAATAAATTTCAACGAAAGCGTTCTAATATTCTTGAGCAAACCGGAATTCAAGGAGTATTGAACTGCCGCTGTGGTGAACAGTCTAAAATAATAAACGCAAGGTTAAAGTCAAAAATGTTTAAAAAAAACTTTGCGAACAGACACAAAGTAAACGTTTTTACCTACACGCTTTTAGTTTGAACATTATTACAAAAGAGTCAATATAAAATAATTTTACAAGAAAATATTACTAATAACCATTGTCGGCTGTGAACTAGTTTACTATTGTATAAATAATGCAACTTACAATAAAATGTTAAATTTTATTGTATTCGTTAAAGCCGGATTTCAGCAATCATTAACAATAAATGGTAAAGTTGCTTTACAACATGTTACTCTTTTTATACCTGGAAATCAATGAAATGCAGCTAATTACAATGCAGTTTCGCACGAAATTTAACATGGGAATCAGGTAAACCGATAATTTACGCGAAATACGAATAACATATCAGTATGAAGAAGTCAATGTAACTTGTGAAAACAAACCATAAAGCAAAAATTTTAAAAGGATTTTTCATAAATATATTTCGTAATTAGCATGAACTATCGGTTTCTCGAGACAGATGTTGGATTTTTTGATATTTTCGTATACGTAATTAAGCTTTCCAGATAATTTAGATGTTTTTTGTAGGATTTAGTTTACTTTCGGGAAAATGAAGGGTATTATGTTGTAAACCATATTATTTAGTGAATTAATATCTCCGTTGGTATCATATTTTATACAAATTATCGTTTTAGATAGGTATAATAGCTATGACCTATTTATATATATAATATAAAGAAGGTTGTAACCTTTTATTTTTATTTCTTCGTCATATGGCAATTTTATTTTAAATGGAATTTTTCGACACCAAAGAAATAAATTAAATTCTATTAATGAAAATCATTGGTAATTTCGATATAACCTTGATAAAAAAATATGATTTGTTTGACGTAATTTATCATGGAAAAAGCTATTCAAACCGATGCATCCACATCATGTTAAAGATCTAATAGCATTTTCAGGAGTAGGGAACATGACATCTTTTAAATTTTGTTTGAATTCTTAAAAATAATAGAGATCAATTATATCATTCTTGCCAGTCTTCTTCTTGCCTCCCCCCATGTCATTCCAGCAAGAAGACTGACAGGGGACAGATAATCTTAAAGAAATCATGTGGTGGCCATATGCTCCGACTATGGAGCGGATATGTACAAACAAATATCATTCTTTCTGATTTTTACTGTATGCGATCATAACTTATATGATATAAATTTTGAAGTTAGACTTGAATAATAAGTTTTAATGTAGTCTTTCAAAATGAAAACGTTTTTCATCCCGTCAGTATTGTAAGAAGAAATGAATGCTTGTATCCAATAGTTATTTATTTAAGATTGTATTGTTCACGAAAAACTATTTTTCGGAATACTCGGAACCACATATTGCTAGTTGAATATGATCCTTACCGACATTAAAGAGCAACTAGGTCCCAAATTACTTAAATATACAATCATTAAACTATTTGGAATGTTATAATATTATCAGTGGGTCCAAATTTAAGGGGACTCAAAAATTGCTTATATTATATTTCCCATATACTTTCTGCTTAGATTTTATTATATTTTTATTATTTTACATGGAATTTTTCGACATTTTTATGTTATCCAAAAAACAGGGCCTACAATTCTTATTGCGCTTAGGGCCTCTCGTGTGTTGAATTTGCCCCTGAATATTATACCTACATACGTTTTAATTCTGTTATCACTTACCAGAATGTGCATGATAAAAGTGTGTTCCAGTTTGATCAGCCTTAAAAGCGTACTTGAACACAGTCCCGGCAGGAATAGGACATTGGGTTATCATCGGTACTCCATCCATGAAGGGACTACCCTTTTGACTCATCCCCCGCCAGTGGAAAGCGAGCTCGCCGCTTCCTGGAAGTGCGTTCGTGACATCGACGATTACCACGTCGTTGAGGCACACCTGAATAGTAGGTCCTGGCACCTGACGGTTGATGGCCAGAGCTGTACGGTTTTCCAGCATCATTGCTTCCACTCGAAAGTCGAAAACGCATCTCCGAGGCTTCTGGCCGAACTTGCACGGCCGGGCGCAGTTCTTTGTCTCTAAAAAGAAAAAGCTTTCATAAATATCATTATTCGCACATTACCATATTCCACCAAATGTACGATAAAACTAAATCAATGGATACATCGAACAAATTTTGCACAATTATTTTAAATAACGTTGCCAGGACTCGTTCGATGGAGATTTAAATAATATTACAATAAACAATTAGCAAGTTGAAAAACAGCGAAACAATTAATTAAAAATCAATATTTATTTACAAATGTATTTTATAAATACATGTTTAACTGTAAAATGTATTGCCATCGCCAATATGAGGAGAGGGTTCAGACCTACCAGACCCTCCCCCCCCCCGCAATTCATTACATCCCTGTGCCGGATAAATATACTAGAACTATGGCATGGCATCAGATTTGTTATTTCATGACATTTTTTGCAATGGAAAAACAATATATTAAACTTTTTAATGCCAGCCAGTAAACATTATTCTAGTATTTCTCTGTGCCCATTTGTATTCATCGAGTACAAATAGTGTCGTCGACTTTACTTTATGGATTTATCAAATGGTCTTCCAGGACGTTGCGGTTGAAAAAAACAGTCAAGCAGGATTAAGGAATGACTTTGACTAATTGATACGTTCCCTAATTACTTAAAAAATCCATCTTTTTTAACCCCAATTTCCGACGCAAGCGCCTGTTTTGTTAACTCAATATAAGATGTTTCCTGGGTCGCTTTTATATGTAGTGAATCGCTATCGTAAATTAGCAATGACGGAATACAAGCGTTGCAACAAATTACATTAGGTTTCACCGAGTGAAATAATATTTTTAAGCTTAAAGCAAGTAGAAATTGACCTGAAAAAAAATATACCCACACAGGTAAAAATGTACATGTCCCAAAGTTTTCAATACGAAAATTTATAATATATATTAGTGTTTTTAAAGGGAACATATGTTAGTGGCTCGTGAGGTCCGAAAGATTAGCGACCACTCATCTGTTCGATCGAAACCAAGCAACAAGTATTTATTCTATTAATTTATTTAATTATGCATACATCAGGGCTGTGGAGTCGGAGTTGGAGTCGGAATCGTGAAAAATGAGCGGCTCGAAACATTTAATAAATATAGTTAATGATGTGTATTTAAACCGCAAGAATCCATAGTGTTGACATTACATGTTTGGCTAACTAAAGATGGTCTGATGAAATACATATATGTATATAAATTAAAATGAAATTATTGAAAAAATTCTTCGAAGTCGGAGTCCTTTTTTTTAAACGACTCCACAGCCCTGGCATAAATATATAATCTCAGTTATATTAATATTATAAGGAAAAGTAATAGCAAGAGTATCCTTAACAAGTCAATCAAATTTGATTGATAATGTATATGTTATTATGTACATAATATATATGGCAAATTATAGTGTAATGTAGGTAGCTGTAATAAGAAATTTCAAGATCAAAACCATTTCTCAATATAATTGTGAAAGCGAAAACACCGGGGACCGGGACATAAATATTTATTGCTTCTATTAAAGTCTAACAACGATCAAGATAGAAATATGTATGACAATAAAATAATTATTATTGCAGGTCGCCCCAGGTCCTATTCTAGCGAGAACTCATTTTGAAAAAAAGTGTTTCCTAATCGGGGGCTCGTTATAGTTACGAATATAATATAACAAACACATCATTTGGCTTAGGTATTCAAATTCACTGTAGGAAATTTTATATCTCATATAAAATAGCGATTGCGTGAATACATTTAGTAACTCATATCAATTCGAATCTTCCAACCAGTTAGGATTTACTTATGACCTATCTTGATTCAATTTAAGATACCTACCGGTTAAAGTACATGATTATTTATTAAAGAGAACAATTTGCAGAATAAAAAAAGGTATTTCAAAAATTGCAAATAAGATCAAGATTTTCATGATGGCTTATTTAAGTTGTTGAAAGAATAATTTGATTTAGTTTCGATTCATCTTCGCTCACTCAAATTTTAATTTTTGTTTTTAATTATTGGATTTTGAAATGTAGTTAGTATATTGTATAGAAATAGAAAATTTATTATGAATGTGTTTTACTTCGGCAGATTTTTTTTTTTTTTTGTCATAATTTCCTTAATTTAATATTTTTTGGTAGGTACATCGAACTGATTGCCTCTGTGAATATTCTTTTAAATATACTTATTTAAACAACAATACAACAAATAGTGTTATAGAATTATTGTAACGATTTTTTGATTACTCTTAGTTTGCATGATTTTATAATACATACATCAAAACAGTCTTTACAAAATATTTCTTTCGATTGAGTCAAGGATGAATTTTAGTTGTTTATTTTTATATGCGTCTGATATATTTAAACTCCGAATAAGGAGGGATATCAAATTATTTCACGACATTACCAGCATTGCATATTAAAAAATAGGTGTAAAACAGAATTTTAAAAGTATCTCATTTACAATCATAAATACAGTCTTATTTACAAATCGTTTATGTTTTTCCTGTAAAATTGTGTTATTTAGAATAATATTTATTTGTGTCTTGTACTTCTCAGAAAAATAATATGCATTAAATAAGCACATGATTATTTCTTTTCACGGACCTAGATAATATTAAAAAGTTTATTTTATTAGCAAACTATAACACGTAGTTTAAATTCTTTGGATGTACGTACCGGTTGTTTGTTTGCCATATCCATACGTTTTTGCCAATATAGTGTCAATAGAAGCATCTCCCCATATACCAGCATTTCCTAAAACACCCACTACACATACTAAAACTTTCGTTGAAAGCCTCATCACAAACACTAAAATAACTTATTGCACTTGTCTATCTGTTTTATATAAATGTTTTTATAATGATAAAAATTTTCCCAAATCACGAAAAAATATATAAAATTGTCCGTATCACATTTTATGTTATGACACTACTTCGTAGAATTAAATTTTGACAACATACAAAATCAGCGTACAGAAAACAACAAGTCATACAGGCGAGGTGAGGAGGTTTACTGGGTTTACTATTGAGTGGAATCATGTTATTCTTCAAGGTACTCAACTTTAAGATAGCGACAAACTTCTCAATTATGCATGTTTCTAGCCCGCCGCGCGCCAATTTAAAGAAACAAATTTGCCAACAGTATAAACTTACAATATATGATATAAACAATAATATAAGAAATACCATATTTAGTCTTGTTCGATTTTGTAATAGTTTTTTTGGGAATTACAGGAAATGCTAAAATAAGTACCTGATATTATAATTAAATAACTTCAAAATTGCAAACTTCTTGAATAATTTATTTTTTAGAGTCTTAAATTTTATTATTGAGTAAAAATTATTAAAAAAATAGTTGGAAATGTTGTCTTTTAAATGTTTTTTTAAGATCCAGACGATTTTTAACGATTGATTATTTAATTATGTGTTTAAAAACTTTATTTATATTCTGGAAATAGATAATAATATATATTTTTACATGTGGCTAAATAAAATTATATATTCTTCCGTTAAAACATTTAAAAAAGAGACACAAACTTATAAAACACAAAACTTGATTAACTTCAATTAAAGACGTGATCCAGTAGCGTTGCAAGGGGGGTGCGGCAGGGGTGGCACATTTTTGGGGACAGCATTTCAAAAAATATCTACAATATTTTCTGAGAAATTTTATTTATAAATAAAAAAAAAACATAAATATACAATAAAAACGATTTGAAAACAAAATTAGAGGAAATTTTGAAGCGGCAAGATCATGGTCCACCCCGGGTGGCAGAACCTTTTCCTACACCACTGACGTGATCTATGTAACGGTTTTATTTTTTTTAAATATTATGTTATCATGTTGCAGTTTAAAAATAATAAAGAAATAGCTTTATTCAATTACAAAAACTTTCGGAAAAAAATAGAATAAATTTATATAATTATTACTAACTGCTTTTAAAGTATCAATTTCATAAAATATCAGATGCGTTTTTTTGTAATGTAGGTACATATCGTATTTTTATTATTCTTGCGAAATTTTTGGATATATACCATAAACTAGTATGATATGCACAGTAAAATATTTTTTGGTTAGGTTGTCACAGCGCTATTGTCTATGGTCTTATATTTAGTAGCGTGTATGGTGGATGTGCGGCTAGTTGGCGCAATTCTGATTAATTTACAAAGGTTTTGTGTCTTTATTTTTACGCATTTTGCTTAATTTTAATATAATGGGTGCCTATTTATCAGAGCCGATTACTGATAAAATCTCTAGTGATGAATCGACTGATATTTTGTCTTGCGGCGCTAGTTCAATGCAGGGATGGCGTGTTAGTCAAGAGGTAAGTAAAGCCCGCGGTTTTTATATTTTCGTATTGTGTCTCAATATAACATTCATTCGATCGTTAAATTGTATATTTATCTGTTTTTCCTTACTGCTTTAATAATGGAATGGTAAATTTTTATTACCTTGCCACAATAATAGTGGAGAAAAGTGCTAAACATTATCGGTTCCAACATTGTTTTGTTCCCGTCGCCAATTTATATGATTGTCACATGTGCTATATCTGTCTGATTTGTTACTACTTATCAGTTAATGGTGTTATATCAAATACACATATTTATTACACTTTTTATTTAGATATCTGCTAATTGTACATTGTTTTATTTACTTCTAAAGGATTCCCACAATTGCGAACTCAACTTTGATGATGGTACTTCATTGTTTGCCGTATATGACGGGCACGGCGGAGCAGAGGTAGCTAAATATTGTTCACAGAAACTGCCTGACTACATTAAAAATACAAGTGCATATAAGGAAGGAAAATACTCGGATGCACTTGAAGAAGCTTTCCTTGGATTTGATGCTACAATATATACTTCTGAAGTTGTGGATGTTTTAAAAGGGCTCTCAGGTACACGAATACTCAATTGCTCAAATACACTGCTATAGTTTATTATAATATTAATTGATATATTCACATTGTAGATATATTCACATTGTAGATACATTAATTTCTTATCTTTGAATTCAAATCCTTAAAAAATGAACTCTTTAATTAGTTAGGTCTGTAATATCATTTCATTAGTTGATTGTTGGTTTTCAGACAAGACACCATCTAACAATGAAGTTGAAGATGATATAGATGAAGAAGAAGAAGTCAGTAACTTATTTGAAGAAGCCACCATGCCCCTTGAAGACATTATAGCTAAGTATCAAGAAGGCAAAGTGAACCCTGCAGTTAATAAACTTAAGGCTGAAGGTGCTGCTGAAAAGATTCTTTCTCCATATTTAAGGCCAAAGCGTATAGGATGCTCGCGAGATAAAGCAGCTGGCTGTTCAAGTTCCTCTAAATCTGAAGAATCCGATTCTGTTTCCTCATCCTCGACTACTGCAGAAAAATCTGGAACATCCAGCGATTCAACGGTAAAATGACTCGCAATATTCCTTGAATGATATACATTAAAAAAGGCATGTACAACTCGTTCACCAACCGAGGTCCAATTTAAGTATTGCACATCGACATTACAATAAAACTCAAATTAAGAGTAATCATATTTTTTTTTTAATCCATGTCCGCTTCCCATGTGGACCATATGGCCTCCTAATGGAGGTATATCGGCTCGGAAGCCAACAACGCTAACCGCTGTGCCATAGGACCCGACAGTTACCATTCTTACTATTCACTTATAAAAATGTAACAATTATTCAAATACAAGAATGTTGAAAATTAACCATTATCTACAAAAGCTGTTAAACAAATATATTGAACAGTTTTAATTATTTTGCAGAAACTTAACTATGTTTTTCGTTATTCAAATCTTCAAATTTTGTAAAAATGGTGAGCTGCATTTTTGATATGCCTGCAGTGGAACCTACAATATAACAGACTAATGCGAATGAAGCTGAAAGTCTACTTTATAAAAGTAGGTTTTCTCAGCCAATTTCATACCATCATACAATTTGAAATTTTTTAACATTCTACAAATTTTCCAGATTAAAAATATACAATTTAAAGTATTTATAACTAAAATTACAACCTAATCTTTATATGAACTTAAGTTATTTCAATGAAATCAGTGAATGTTTGCTATTAGAAGTGTACATCAAAACGGGCCATTTTGTTGTGCATACAGTAGAACCTCGATTATCGGATTGAAATATGTAAACAAAAAATTACGAATTTTGCTGATTTGCATGTGGCAAATTTTGTCCACCGTTGTTCACGTAGTGATGAAATACATACAATTTTGTTTGTTGTGCCAAAGACACAGACTTCTACTGTTTGTCATTGGGAAATCAAAGAACCTCAAATGCTTTAAAAATATCACAAGTATTCCGGTTGAATATGCCTCATAGGAATAAGATCGAAAAGACAAAGAGATTTGCTAGGGAAGAGATACACGACGGTCATACACATTCTGAAGCCTTTTAGTCATTAGATGTCCTCCATGTAGTGGTTTGAAGGCAAAGAAGAGTGTAACTCAGGACAACTTATATGTTTAAAAGCATTTGCGATTTGGAAGCTTCAAAAAGAACAGCTATCCGCTATAATAAAAAATAATTTAATACTGAAGTCATATGTAAATCTAGACAAATAAGAACTATTCATACTTAATATACCTGTCTTTACCTAGCATTTATGATTTTTTTCGATTATACGGATTTTTCCTTATCCGGACTACCTTCATCCCCAATTAGTCCGGATAATCAAGGTTCTACTGTACTATGTGTGTCCATTCTTGCTTGGTAGATAAAAGAAGAGTGTGAAATTGGATAATAAATCATATTGTTTGCAGGTATCCACTAGCAATGGAGAAACTTGCCAAAAAGTAGATGAGGAAACAGCTGTAGAAATGACTGAAACGCCAAAAAAGAGTAAGGAAAAGTCTGCTCCAGATAGTTCAGAAGATATGTTGCCTTCGCCAAGTAAAAAGCAGTCAGAATCTACAGTTGAACCATCGCCCGCGAAACCAGATCAGTGTAATGGAGAAGTGACTAATTCTAAAAGTGATGAGGTTAAAGAAAATGTTACATCATCATCCCATGAAAATGGAGATACGACATCTCCCAGCAGCTTAAAAGGAAAATCATTAGGTTAGTTGTTTGTCACATGTAATGCCTACGAATGAGAACTAATACCACCACTAAAACCAAAGACCACGCACTGGCCTACGCCCGGGTAAATCTAGGACGCTACGCAGGAAAAGCAACATCAAAATACACCAGATGAAAGAGAAATTGGAGCTCGGCTACAGCGGCCCCATAATTTGATGTATAGATATCAATCAATAGTTGTTTAATTTCTCAATCGCTGTTCTTTTGAAAATTCTTTCACATTAACCTCTGCATTTTGCACAAATTGTATACACAAAGTACACATGTAATAAGTATTTTTTTTAATTAAAGCCGCAATGGAATTTCACGCTCAATATTATATGGCTTCCGATATCTATCTGAAGAAAAGATAATTATTTATTAAATCATCAGAGAATAGCAAAAATTAACAACAAAAACTAATCAACAATTTTAATAATGAAAATAGAATAATTGTTATCGTATTAGATAAATTTAAATTTACGTCAATTAATAATACTAAAGTTGAAATAAGTTTTTGTACATAGTTAAATCATTAATTATTTCATGAATAATGTACCCCCACCTAAATAGCGTGGTGTAAAATTAGTTACGTATGTAAATAGTTGTCTCCGCCATCATCAAGCCACTAAATTTACGTGTACATAATTATAATGCCAGGATAGCAAAAATCAGAATGCACTTTTCTTTTTTTCACTATTAATTACAGTTGGAACCTCTTATAACGAGACTAATTCATTCCAGAATTTTACTTGTTCTGTGAAACAATTTTTCCCATATAAAAAAATGTAAAATACGTAATGCGTTCCATACTGGTTTTTTTTTTTTTTTAATATTTTTAACGTTTATTCAAATAAAATTACATTCTCATAAATTGTTATGCTAAGGAGCGTAACAACCTGGAATGCTTTCGATTTGTAAAAAAACAAAAAAAAATCGACTAGTTTATTATTTATGACAACTAATTAATTCTTTTTTACTAGAAAGCTGTCTGGAGACACTTGTTTTTGCCGACACTCTGTCGGAAAATTTTATGAAAATGTGACAGCATTATCATTGAATAAATTTGTAAAACGCATAGCCACCTCCTTATGAGGGTGATGCTTCTCAATGTACGATGCAACAGTTTCCCATGTTTTCAGCATTTCTCTTATTGCACCAGAAGATTGTTGCTCTGCTACTTCCCACTAACAAACTCTCCATAACTCTTTGCTGTGAAAAACAATGCAACTCCATAAGCTCTTCGGTATTCAGCTCTTGACTGTTCTCTTCCACAAGCTCATCAATATCGTTGTTATTCACCTCCAGTCCCGTGGTATTGGCCAAAGATACAATCTCGTTGACTGTAGACTCCACAGGTACTTTTACAAACGCTCTCTGGCCAAAGCTTCTTCTAAGCAGAACTGAGGTTCCTCATGGTAACCCTTTCCCACGGCTTGTAAATCATCTTGAGGCAAGCAACTATGTGAAAATGATCTTTCCAAAACTCTACGTCACTCGTTATGTGAAATGTCGCTCGTTCAGGGAGCATTTTTTTCACAATCTGTTTTGCTCGTTATATGAATTACTCGTTATTAGAGGTGTTCGTTGTATATGTTTTCCATCACATGCCAAATATAATAAAGACACATGATTGCTTAAATTAGATACAATTGTTTACCTTTGTTATGGTTTGATATTGCAGATAACAGATATCGCAGTTAACAGTTGCCCTAGGATTTTCAATTGTTTCTGACAAGTGTGGTAGATATTCTGTAAAATTTGTTTTTTTTTAAAGACCAATCTAAATTTATGATTTTGCTTCCTGAGAAATTCTTTGAATCGTGATGTAAAGTTTATTAGATTCTTTATTTATGGTAAGTAAAAATCAACACATTTTTTTTAATGTGTCTACTTCCATTATCTGTGGTACATGTAAAATTTTAATCCAACTAATCTCGGCACAAAATGTTCTATGAGACCTGCATGTTACTCAATTGTTCAATTTTTCTTTTTGGAGAGAATAAGGATAGAAGAGGTCAAAACTCGCATTTTATCAATCTGAAAATCATGTACTAAATATCTCAATCGTGTCTCGTTTCAGCTAAAACTTCAGGAGTATCTAGTTCAGAAAATTCCAAAAATCCAGATTCGGAATCCACAGACATGCCTGTCATTAAGAAACGTGTAGCAGCTGCTTTGTATAATAGTCTTCTCGGTGTCATCAATGCTGCTGAGGATGACGATAGTGACTCTTCGAACGATGAGACGTTTGAAGGAAAGGAGGAAGAGTCTTCGTCTGAAGATGAAGCAGAAAATACCAATGGTATAAATGAGGAATCATCCGATGAAGGTAAGATAATTATTTCTTGGTTTCTTCAGCCAGCAAAATCAAACTTACCTAGCGGGGTATATGCTCTGTAAACAGATGTGTTTTCACATCTTGAGCAGGTCAATATAAAATGGTATGTGACTCATTTTTGTGTTGTTACAAATTTACAGGTCATAAAACATATTCAAGTGACTGGTGACCATTTCTTTTGAATTATATTGTTTGACCAAGTTGTTCGTAGTCACCACACCTAGTCTGACATAAAAAAATATTTGAATGTCATTTTATTATAATTGTTGTTTCTTCAAAATTTATTGATTGAAAGTGTAAAGCACCAACCGTGAAGTCGCTGAACATATCACAGAATAAATTGAAAGAATATTGTACCAATGCTTTAACCATTTACTGGTCCAATTGACTTAAACAAATGTTCCAAAAAGGATTACATATTTTTTATTATGCTCGAATATCAAACAAGGGTTATAATAAAACATGCATATTTAGTGAAAGAATTCATTTTTTTTATGGAGTTTGCCCGAGTTATCTCGTGTGTCTGTTTTGACGACTTTCATGCCCGAGTATACTCGGGCGTGACCGGGAAGAGGTTAATCGACTATTTTCAATTGAAAGTACCTACATCTAGTGAGCTACAGAGATTATACATATTGATGATCTTTTTTTTTTTTTAACCATGTCCGCTCTCAATGTGGAGCATATGGACTCCTAATGGAGTTTATCTCAACAGAAGTGTTTCTACGAGAACTGCTTGTTACTCAGTTGCTCAACCTCTCTTTTTCCAAAGAGAGTAGGGATGGAAGGCTAGGACAGGATTAGTGGTAAGCTAATCGCTCTCAATACGCCCCGTTTATAAGATAGGATGGGTGACAGGGGGGAATTCAAGACATCACATACATCCATACCTTTGAACAGAAATTCATAAATCGATTGAAAAATCAATTTTATAAAACTGTCCGTACCGGGATTTGAACCCGGGCCCTCTGTAGCCGAAGCCAACACCGTTGACCACTCGACTCCATATAATGATAAGTCAAAAATTTTATGTTTTAAGTTATACTACCCATTTAATTCGAATACCTCTCTTCTATAGCTCTGCAAAAGAACAACTTAAAAAAATCACTTATTTTCTCTCGATCATCAAATGTTTTGCATTTACAAATAATCAAATATAAACATTCTTCTCGTGTTCATCTTTCACTTGAAATATCATTTTACGGTTTTGTCTAGTTGCAATAAATTTGAATTAAATTTAAATAAATGACTAAATAATATACTGAAAAGATAAGACAAATAGTATCGCTTTCTTTTTACTGATGCATGATTAAGATGCACCAAAAAACTTTGGGTCTGCCATATCTCAAAACTACCAATTTCTAGTTGTAGCACTATGAAACTTAGCCATCAATATGTATTGTAAGGTAGAATAACTTAATTTTTGAAAAACTTTCAGAAGAAAATGGAGAAGACACTAGTGATGAAGACGAAGAAATGGATGATTTTACCTTGTTGATTAAAAACGAACCAGGATCTGACAGCGGTTGTACTGCAGTCGTAGCATTACTTAAAGGTAAAGGTCTACATTATTTCCCAAAGGTTTTAAAATCTTGTATTTTATTGCGGAGACACATTAAATGAAGGTATAACTTTCAAACCTGGCTCATTCTAAAGTTGTTGAAACATGAACCATGAATGTAATTTAGTAGATCAAAATTTTTGAAAGTATTTTTAGAAATCAGCCTTAAACATGGCTTGACAACATCCAAAATATCATTCCATAGTAATGTAAAACTAAAAATCTACACTGTTTTTCAAAATGAAATTCAAGTTTCATTTTTTAGCCATTTTGGAATAAGCCGCGTTGGCAAGTAATACCCTCAAATATAATATTTCAAAAACCAATTCAGGGCTCTCTGGTGTAAAAATACAGCTGCTGAATAATAACAAATCATCTTTTCACATTTTAGATAACCAGCTGTTTGTGGCAAATGCTGGAGATTCACGCTGTATAGTGTCTCGGGATGGAAAGGCTGTAGATATGTCTATTGACCATAAGCCAGAAGATGAAATTGAGTTGACTAGGATTGTTAAAGCTGGGGGAAAAGTATCCACAGATGGTCGAGTCAATGGAGGTCTTAATTTATCACGCGCCATCGGAGATCTGGGATATAAACAAAACAAAGAATTGGGAGCCAAAGAGCAGATGATTACAGCATTGCCTGATGTCAAAACACTAACCATAGATCCTACTAGAGATAAGTTTATGGTGTTAGCTTGTGATGGAATTTGGAATTCGATGACCAGTCAAGAGGTTGTTGACTTTGTTCAGTCCAGATTAGCTGACGGTGTTGAAAAGCTTTCACAAATATGCGAAGAAGTGAGTAATTTTTTTTATACAATTCTAGTACAAACTAGGCTGCAACTTACAAAAACATCAAGAAAAAAAGTTTATAGCATAATGATTTTGTAAGACAAGTTTGAATCATAATGATTTTGTGGTCCCCTCACCTTAAGGAATGTTCTTGGTTTTTTCTTAGTTATCCGGTTTTGGTTGCTTTAGGAACAATAAAGGGGTAATATCTCTGAGTTCTATTCTCGAAAAAAGTCTATTACATCTACACAAAATCAGAATTTAAAAAGATATGCGATTTGTACCTTGACATAATAGCTCCAAAAGCTTAAATCAGAAGTGCTGCATCATAGCATATAATCATCGCTTTTACAAATAAATACAAAATTTCTCTTGTTTCAGTGTTTACTGTCAATATTTGGTGGAAAGGCATTACACTCTGTACTAATTCCATATTTATTTAAACCCTTAAACGCGGCAAAATTTTTCGAAATGTTTCCTTTCATTGTACAGTAATAAATAGAACACCTAAAATAATTGGTTTAGTTTATATTGAAGCCAAGTGCATAACAAACATGCCCACACACTACAAAAAATGACAAATTTTTGACATTATCACTTTAATAAATACATAGCGTTCAAATATTTGATGACATGTGTCACAATGTCACTTTGAAAAAATAGCTGTATTGCATGGCAAAATGGAACTCTGCTCAGTACATATCCCGGCGTTGTATTGTTACTTCAAATTGCATATCATTAATCACTTGCTTTTACATTTATTAAACACGTAAATTATTTAACATCTAGACATTTATGATCATTTTAACTAAAGACCAACGCAACTATATTATGGCAGAAATAAGTTTTTCTGCCATAAGAATGCACACAATAGTTTGTTTTTAATCTCACTCTAAAATAGAGGTCTGCACGTGCCGGGGCCTGGCCTGCGGGCTCTTACCCGGCCCGGCGGGTTCAATTACGTTAGCGCAATTGAGATCCGAGCTCGGGCCGGGCCCGGGTAAGGAATTTATTCTTCAGAAAAATATTTTAGACTATGTTCGTGTCATAAGTCAGCTATGATTATTTTAATTATTACTAGTTCTATAGAGAATCGTAAATTGTTGTAAATTTGTAAAAAACGGGTTGTTTTCGGTCTGTTGAGTATAAATCCGGGCTTCGGGTCGGATAACAATTGTGGTATTAGACTCGGGTCGGGTCTGGAGCGGGTAATTTTGTAAAATTTCAGGCCATGCAGACCTCTACTCTAAAATAATACACAGCGCATAGAAAACATAACAGATCGAAAGAGTTTGAAAAATCAATGCTTATAATATTTAGACCTAATTGTTTTGACAACCGTAAAGAGGTAGCAGTAACAAGAAAACTTCGTGTCACAGATGCTGTGACGTTCGCAGTCACCTGGCTTATATGATCAGCACCATGTTGTGTAGATTTGTATTATCTTGATAGTTATTGAAGTTTCCAACTGTGATTGTTCAAATTAATGAAGAAAAAAATATATTCTATAAATATATGGATATCCTCAAATTTACTTTGGGCCATTTGCAATACTACATAAACATAGTTGAAAAAAACGTGATAAACTATTTTAGTATTTCATTAAAATTATTATTTTGGGAACCTATAAGTTAGACTACAAAAAATCGTTTGCCTGTTGTAATATAACAAGAAAATAAAATTTTAATGTGTCACTTATTGCAACAAATGACAGACCTGTGAAATCAACATTACATAGAGTTCATTTTTTTTATGGAAGTCCATATGAATGATTACTATAATGATATATTCCTTCAATTAATGAATTGTAATTTTTTCTTGCAGTTATTCAACAGTTGCCTTTCACCGAACACAGCTGGCGATGGAACAGGCTGTGATAACATGACGGCAGTTATAGTCAGATTTAAATTCACTTCCAAAAAGAGGCCTTCGGATGACGAACAGTTGGAAGAAGGGGCTATTGCCAAAAGATCAAAGACTGAATCAAATATTTCAGTTACTTCAAGTGTTCTGTAGTTTTTTTTTAAATGTTTAAGGTGCTTGATTGAACTTTTGGTTTTATGATTTTTCTTTGTTTATTACTCATCTCTTCTGAGCCGGAGCTGGCCATTATAACTGACTATTGTTTTCATGTGACCAATCTCATATTGGTAAACAAAGGTATTCGCATAAACGATCGTAAGTTAACGGCAGGACTATTAGTGTGTTTTTAAAAATGTTGGATTCAAACCACCAATATATATTATAATTACCATTTTTTATAGGGTTAATTTTTCTTGATTCTATTATCTCAACGTGTTGTATTCATTCAAATTTGAGGTTGGGGTTTTCTTAGTATAATTAATATCTAATATTTGAGATAGAAGGTAAAACTTAGAAGTTCAAGGAATTTGTGTTCAAGATGCTTGGTGATTGTCACTTAATAAGCACATATTCTACCTCTCCAGACTACGATAACAATTTTATTACATTATTACCTTTGTCATAAAATATTAAACTTTTGTAAGCAAACCATTTCATTCATTATGAAAACATATCTATAAGAAAATGCATTATGATTTGGTCATAAAATTTATTGAAAGTTGTTAGGACTAACTAATAAAATGCGGTTAAAATGTGGATGGTAATTGTCTTAGATTTGGATGAAAACAATAGTATTTTCTGGGTAACTAAAATAGGATCAATAATTCTATAAATATTTGGAACAATTTTTTATTTTATTTCACGTTACGTTATCTTTTATTAGCACACTGATATTTCTAATGTTGACATGGAAAGTATAATTTTATATATCTACTTTGTAATTAAACATTTACTTTAGGACCATTATAATAAGCGAGAAAGGTTGATTGGCTAGTAGATTTTTTAATGGAATCTCCTACGTGTGGTGCATAATAAGATTATTTTATTTTAATGACATTCTTTCACTTTTTATATAACCATGTGAGTTGAATGTGTATTATTATTGTTTCAAGGCTGAATTCCATATTATAGTGATCTCAGTGTTGTATGTAGGAAAGGCTCGGTTTATATATATCATTAGCCAATCTTAGAATACAGGTAAATGAAGTCAGTAGCATTTTAAGAATATTTTGTAGACATTTCCAAATTAACAAACTTCTGTACGATCAAACTAATGTTTTATTTTGTACTATGATGCCATGTTAAAATAAACACTAATATGACAGCTTTTTGTAATACAGCCATCGTGAAGATGGCGCTCAACTTTTGTGCCGTGGCATACAAATTTGTTGTGAATTTCCCTGAGTGACGTTGATTAATTATAATGGTCAAGTTAAGTAAACAGAAGAATAACTTGTTATGCCAGCATTATTCTATAGTTCATAATATAAAAGTGGTATTCTTATTAATTCTCAAGTGAAAAATAATACAATAATGGTACTAAATTTCCAAAGGCTCATTTTATTTTAATATTTTGTACATAATTTGTGTTTTTTTTTGTTTTCCCAAAATGGTTAATTTTTCTGGAAAGCCTCTTATTGTTTATTTATATGTATTCTTCATTACAAAATAGTAAATGGCAAGTAATTGCAGGATTTATAATAATTATTTTGATAAAAACCTTCCCTGAGATATTTTCTTAGTGATCAATTTGGATTTGCAATTACATAATATTCATCTTCTAGTTTACTATCTACTGTTTTCAAAGGTATTTTTCTTTATAAAACAAGTGGCCTATGTCAGTGGTGACGAATCTTTTCATGCATGCCAAAATATTCCAAATTTTTATTTTCAACTGCCAGATGTGTAGCAAAATCAAGAGTCAGTAGTCTAATAATATAAAAAACGATATCATTCTATTTCTTGAATAAAAATAAAATAAATTGAATCTTTAAATTGCTCACGTGTCACCTATGGCATGTGTGCCTTGGTTCACTCACCCTGGCCTATGTCATCATCACAAACAAGCTAATTTTAAGACTTACCAATTGAAACCTTAGTTTATGTGAGTGTGCCATTTATTGAACCATCAGGGTGTGTCACGGCAGACGAAATATTGAGAAGCCGTTTTCATGATATAAATAGTGATAGCATTGATTCGCACTAGTATGACAACCGTAGATAAAAATGTGTTTTTAATTAACATTCTTGAAATTGGTAATCACAGATCTCGAGATAATTATACTCCTGAGTTATTGATAACTTTTTTGCCAATTAACTAACATATTCCATGTGGAATAAAGTTTTTTTTTCTAAATTCGAATAAGCAGAAGTGAATAAAATAATTTATAAAAAAAAATACTATTTAAAGTTCATATCTTTGAAACAAATATTAATTGTAAAAAAAAAAATCAACGTGCGAATGCTGTAATGGTTATTACCAATGTGTAACAATTTATTGTCACTGTTTATAGAAAATATGGCAAAATTATTTTTATTTTCAAAAATAGGGGTTGTATGAGAATTTTATTGTTTCCCTGTGATTTATATTTTGTAATTTTCTTGTATGGATTATAATTAATAATTTCTGAGAAAGTGTTTTATTTATTTTTTTATTAGCCTTTAAGTTGAGAACATATTACTTTTCAAATAAATATAAAAAAAACTCTTAAAAAATACCCTCTATATATTTTTACCACCATTTTCAGACCTAACTAAATTTGTTAGTGCATATTTTTATTTTCAATGCTATGTACAAAAGTGAAGGTAAGGCTCTTATATATCACAATCAATAATATAAGTCAAAAGTGTTTCCATCATTTGTTATCCTGCAAACAAATGCCGAGTGAATATCAGAAATCTATAGCTGGTAAAATTCTTTCAAAACTTATAATAGTTAATTCAGTGGTTTCCAACCTTTGTTACTGGCCGGCCTCCCTTAGAAGAAAAAAATATCTTCGGGCCTCCCTATCCTTTATTTCATATAGTTATAGACACGTTTTAAAGAGTAAATTAATATTTTGGACTCTTCGCGCCTTCTTGGTTGGAAATAAGTAGTATTGGAATTAATTGATAAAAGTGAAATTTTAATCTATCCTTCGAATAATAACTACTGGACCATTTGTCACAGTGCTACTTTTCACGTAATCTTTTCCTTAAGAGTCGGTGTTGGTTACAGAAACCGCCACCACATCACTATCGGAACAGAGTTGGTTATAATATGTGCTATTGTACTAACCAAAATTTTATTTGTTTGGTTAACTAATCAATCGTAAGTGAATAAAAAAAATATGATTATTTTGGGTACAGAAAAGAGCATTTCTGTTGAAGCACTGCTCTATCTTAAACCCATGTTATGATTTCTTCTATTCAACTGCTACCATTCAGCTGGAAACTCGGGAATGCTTAATTCATTTCATCAATATTTGAATTAATTATACTTTTAGACCAACAAGATAATCCAAAAACATCTTCAGTACTACAGTGCAGCTTCTCAATGAATAAGCTTGGAATGCTGGTGCTCGTTGGTTGCATAATACACAAACCTGGCAAGTATCTAGGTTTAACAAGTCTATCATCAAATTGCAAATTTAGTTATCGCATTTCACTGAGATATTCAATAATTTCTTGCTGTTCAACTTCCACAAGTTGTAAAGAGTGCAATTCCAACTGTAGACGTTCCAATTCCATTGTTTTCTCCATTATAAATGCCTAGAAAAGAAAAATAAATGCATATCCTAGCTCACTGAATGTTGAATTAAGATATTTAGATATAAAACTAATTTATTTATACCTGCAACTTTTGTTTCTGATGTTCTCGGTCTTTTACGATTGATTTAAGTGAGTTTCTTAAACCGATGGCTTTCATTTTTTCTTTGTCCACATTGCGTCCCAGTCCTTCCAATGTTGATACAAACGAATCAATTGAATTCTCCAAGTTTTTTACATCTAAAAATAGTTTTGATATCAAAGTAACGTAAGTACCATAAAATATGACTGTAAGATTAAAAAAATATATTCAGTCTTTGAATTGAATTACGATTAAAAAAAAATATTCACAAAAAATAAAAATAGTTATTCAGTTTTAAGCAAGCATATTTTCGCCAACTTACAATTAGAATATTTCTTATTATATTCAATAAGATCATTAGTTTGGTTAGATACAACTGGATCTAAGATTCTGATTTTATTAAATTCATCAAAATATAGCCCTGCTTTCGCAAGTTCGTCAGCCATTTTTTACAAACAACTTAACTGTCAAAGTAATTGTTTTAGCTGTCATCCAGGGTTGGCAGAATTTATAAATAGCTCGCAGTATACACAAACTAATAATTATTTTATGAACTACAAATTTGAATGAAATGTTTATAGTATATCTTAGAGATATAATTACTTTAAACATTAACTCAAATGATTATGCTTATGGCGAGAAAAAGCGATTCTGATCTTAGATAAATAATGTGGAATTGGCAGAGAACATATTTTTTTCTTTCATTTCTTAATTTCATATTGATTTTTCATCAAAAATTTGCAATATACATCGTAAAAGTAAAACAATAGCGTTTGAAGCTTGGTAGTGTTAAAATATTAAGCTTAATTTTAACAATAATAATTGTATGGGATTAGGTAAATAAGTATTTTTGATAACAGGAATAAATATAAAAAAAGATTACGAAATCTAGTGATTTTTTTTATTACATAGATAAATAGTTTTTACGAACTACTTTATTTTGAATATATTCAATTCACTAAATAAACCGTTGGTTAAAATTTTCATGCATATTATCGTTAATTATTCAAGTATATAGGTACGTTACATTTTTATTACAATACATTATTGCCTATTTAAGAAAAATATATTTTCATATATTGGCAGTTGTAACATTATATGAAACTAGGGTGTTGTTAGTAATCGATAATCTTGACGGGAGCGAATTTCTTTGATCTTGCTTTATTTTTGTCGGCGGTAGACGGCTCATCATGAATTATCAGTATTAATCGTAAATTCTAGTGTTCGGTAATCAGAGGATTAGTCATATGTAGCCTTTGTATTAAAAAAATCTACAAATAAATCATACTTTACCGCTGTTGAGCTCCTATTGTGAGCTCTCCTTCCGCAGGTTTAAAACTCCGTCAACATTTCGGTGCTCACAGAAACCCTGGTTGTCACCATGTCTGGGGATCATAAGACGGTGATAAAAGGGAACCCTTCCCAGTATGTGAAATTAAATGTAGGAGGAAGTTTATATTACACGACCATTGGGACATTAACAAAAAATGACACCATGCTACGTGCAATGTTCAGTGGAAGAATGGAGGTTCTCACAGATTCTGAAGGTACGTGAATCATATCAATCCACAATACTCTTAGTTTGTTTCATATGAAATTTTTGAACTTAGTATGTGAGAAATTGATCGCGATTGAGGCAAGTTGTGTGCAATAATCAGCCCTTTCCACAAGGTACTATCCCCTTCAATTGTCTAATATTGGGTTATTTTTGTCATTGTTATTCTTTTCACACTCCTTAACAGGATGGTGTCAATATTATAACTATGCCTACTTTTGGTAAAAGTAGAGTATAGCTCGTCATGGATTATTACAGCGAAAAATTTCACAAACTAAGCTAAAAACAACGCCACGATTTAAAATTATATTTTGAGAGCTTGATAATCGCGTTAAAACCACACATTATTACGAAGAACACTGATAAATTATGCGAAATACGAAATATTTTTCAGTACATCGCCTCTGATTTCCATTATGGCGGCGCCGCCATAATGGATAATGTGTGGTTTTAACGCGATTATCAAGCTCTCAAAAAATAATTTTAAATCGTGGCGTTGTTTTTCGCCGTAATAATCCATGACGAGCTATACTCTACAATTACCCTACTTTTTTTATATGAGTTCAATTTAGGACACCCTGCAGTTGTAGCAAGTAGAAACTTTAACATTTGGGGAAGGTATGACTAATTATAAAAAAATGCCATTTATTGAATTGAAAGAAAATCGACCTCAAAAGAGACCCAAAACCAGTATAACTGAAGGAGTGTGGAAAAGACAATACGATGATTTGAGCACTTGCGTTTAGTTAACATTTTTGAAGTTGGTGTAGTGACAGTCACCTTGCCTTGTCACGACAGCCACCTTGCTGCGATAGGAGTGGTGATAAAAATAGAAAAGTGGGTGCCACATAAATTGATGGTAAGCCAGAAATCGAGGGGTCAGAAGGTGTATTCTTGTGTCAAGCCACTTGTTTTGCATTACTAAGGTTACGTCTTATGATGAATAGTGGATCGCATATGATAAAAGAGCTTGGACTTAGGCCATGTTCCAGGACATGCATCTAAGCCGACATTGCATCAAAAAATAATTATGGTCACTGATAGGTGGAAAGCCAAAAGAATATTGCATCATTTTTTAAATTTATCAGAGCAGGGATCTTCAAACTAAGACCCGCGAGCCAACACCGGCTCGCGAGAACTACCAATGAACCATGCCCGTTATCCGTATGTTGATACGATGAGCTGACTAGGTCTTGACCTTTGAGGTTTAGTGGAGGATTCAGTGTGGTCCTTTTGGTTTGGAGTCAAGTTGGTCAAGTTTGGAGACCCCCGTATTAGAGAATCAATTACAAATGAAACATATTGTTGGAAAATCGATAGTTTGCATAAGAAAATAAAAGAAAAACAGCCAATACTAATAAACAAGTATGGTCTGTACCACTCTTTATTCACCAAACTCTCATCATTAGTTTTTAACCGTTTTCGGAACCTGGACCTAATCTTTAGAAATATGTTATATCTTAATAAGATAGAAATAAACTGAGCTGTCGACTAGTTCATAAGATTTAAGAATATAGAATTCTATAAAATGGAATATTTAGTATACAAAATTTTTGAGAAAAAAATAAAAAATAGGATGGGTTTCATTTTATTGAAATATATACATAATTATAGAAGATATCGAATATTTAGTTTTACATACTAATTAGCCAATTCCATATGGAACACCTAATAATTGTGGAGTTATAATGCAAAACGTACTATTTCAAAAACGCAAACTTTTCAGTAAAGTCAGACACTATAACGAATAACACAAACAAAATAACTTTTGCATAAAAATATTATTTTCAATTTGAAAACGACAGTCTTATAGACATTTTATATTAAAACCAATAGGATCAGTCGATTCTTTAGGCTTGAATTACCCTATCTGCATACCTAACTCAATATCGCTCATTTTGAAAATAGTACGTTTTGCATTATGACCCCCCAATCAACATGCATTGTAGATTTTCATAGAAAGTCTTGTGTCGAAATATGTCTAGGTGAAAGGATTTTGTAACTCCATTAGTAAATATTTAATCTTTTTTGTACTCAAAGTCTACGTTAAAATAAAATTAACAAAATAAACCTACAATAAAACAGTTTTGAATCCAGGTATTTATTTAAAAAATATTTATCTATCACAAATTGTTGTTAGATGCTCCATTATTTAGCATATTATTCGATTATCTAATCATACCCACTGTTAATCTGATGCATATGATCTCTTGATAGATTATTAAATGGAAATTTATTGTAATGATAATTCCTTGCAAGTCAGTCACAACAATTTTGTCAAAGAAACCACATCCACTCTCAAGTAGAGTACATGGACTCCAAGTAGAGAATCTGGGTACAATTTTTTAGGAAAACTGGTTGTTATTCTGTTCAACCTATTTCAATAAAGGGTATAGGTAGAAAGACGAGACTAGGAAAAAATATAATTATAAAATAACCTTTTCTACGCCCTATTCTTATGGCCAGATGGGTGTACAGAGAATGTTAACACTAAAGGCATACATGTCTTCAAAAGCCAATCTACAAATTAATGGAACAAACACTTCATTAAATTCTTCAATTTCAACAACTGCACACTAATTGAATAGGACTAACACCTAAGAGCTTTGAGCACCCGGTTACAAGACTGGTCAATAGCCAACTTCTATGTTTTATATTTAAGAGAAAGTTATGTCAAGTATATAGACATCTACGGATAAATATTCATTTAAAATGTTGGTTATCTTGATTCCACAAATATCATTCTGTGATGAGAATGGAATTAAATATTGTGGGTAAATAGGGAAGAAATCAATAACCGACCTAGTACCTTTTGTAGTGTGAACTGTGACAAAGCCGAGAGCGATAAAATCCATCGTTAAATAACTCAAGGACCTGATTTCTACCGACATGCAAAAAATATTTTTTATGGGTCCCGTAATCCAGCAGCAGTTTAACAAAAAACTTAACAAGGCTAAGCGTATGCTGAAATGCAGGCGACGCAGCGCAGGGGAGCACGGATTTTGTATTACATGAAGAAGCACAGACTTGCCTATGCTGCAACGCAGGCATGTGTCTGCCCTGCTCTGCGCTCCGTTGTAGTGCCAGCACAGATTCCTGCGTGATGTGTTCATGTTTGGACTTGTTCTTTTGATTTGACCGTGAAAATGACCGAGAAGCTAATGAATTAGTGCCAACTGAACTTTGTTCATACAATACTACTCATGTAGACTTATTCTTAAAGATATTAAAAGAGTTATTGTGACTCATACGTCACTTGTGTGATGCAGCTGTCACAACATAAGTTGGTCGCTCATGTCTGCCTTGCATGTACTACGTCTCCTGCATTTCAGTTTACGCTCAGCCTTATCCTTGTCCTGACGACAATGTATTAAATATTTTTTTTATCTAAACTTACAAAAATAATTACAGCTCTAACCGCCCTTTCCCCAATATTCTATACAAGTCTCTCTCCTAGTAATAATATTCCTGGAAATAGTTTCGATACTTTTCATGTAACAAACCTGTGTAAATAGTTTGTTAAAATCAGTTTGTAATCTTTCTGTTAATATTTTTTAGGTTGGATATTAATTGACAGGTGCGGTAAGCATTTTGGCACCATATTAAATTTCCTAAGAGATGGGACTGTTCCCCTACCTGATAGCTGTAAAGAGGTTGCCGAGTTATTAGCTGAAGCAAAGTATTACTTGATAGAAGAATTAGTGGAATCTTGCCAACAGGCATTGGCTAAGAAGGAACGAGATGCAGAACCTATCTGCAGAGTTCCATTGATAACCTCGCAGAAGGAAGAACAATTGCTCATAATGTCGACTGCTAAGGTAAAAGAATATCATTAATTTTTCTTTGAATACTAAGTGCAATATTTATTTTTTCTAATTCTTAGCATCATGCGTTACTATATGCATTTTAAAGCTAGTTTGTTCAAATGAATTTTGGTGTATTTGCCCCCATGGCCTAATAAATAACACTATTCAATATGTAAAACTATGGTGAATTGGTTTTCTTAAATTTAAAAAATTTTGAAATTACACCAGCCAGTTTGGTGAAAATTTAACTCACATAATACAGGTTGGTACTGTGTTGATCAGGCACGGGCAAACCGCAGGCCGCATGTGGCCCGCCGCGTATTTTTCTGCGGCCCGCGAGCAATATTATATTTATGAAAAAGATTCACATTTTTGTCTTTTAACGTCTCTTTAAAAAAATATGGAAAATAAATATAATAATCGTTATTTTTGGATGAACATATATGTGAACAAACATTTTCAATCATGAACCTCTTCACGATCAAACATCACCGATGAACATTTACAAGTAGTTTTAAGAATCTCAACTACAAAATTAGCAATTTAATTTTAAAAAGTGTTCAAAGACGTAAAAAAGTTCCATTCCTCTCATTAGATTGTTTTTTTTCATGATAAGAAATGGAAATAAAAAATGATATTTTACTTGCGGCCCGCCGTGCATTTTGAATTCTCGAATTTGGCCCTACATCCGAAAATTTTGTCTCCCCCCCCTGGTGTAGATAAAAGTTACCTAATATCAAATTAAAATTATAATCATATTTTTATTAAATTTAAAATATTTAAAAAAACATCTAAGCTATGTTTTTGATAGATACTGTATTATCATCAGTTGATTTAAATACTGTATTCTGATTTATTTATACATATATACCATGTGCTGCCAAACCAGGCATCTGCCTCTAGTCTTAAATATTGCACTTGTTACTCGAAAACTTGAAGGAAGCCTAAATTATTTTTCACAACCCGGGGAAATCCTGATTTTTTTATTTACTAAAATATATCTACTTGTAAATACAAAAATCGTTTGAAGTAATTTTTAACAATTTTATTAAATAGTTATAAATTTTCTGACTCAACCAACTGAGTGTGAACAATCTAACACTCATAGAAAGTAGATACTGAATAATATTCATGTTATAATGAATAATATAACAATTGGCTATTCACAAACTAAGAAAGTACTGATTCAGTTTTAGATGCCCAACACAATTTTATGGATTTCCCAACATTAAGTTATATATGATGATGATGTAAATATTTATGATGTCATACTTTTCAAACAATATGTTATTATATTGACAGGGCGGGCTGGTGGATTTTTCGCACACAGGCGCCTCGCAAAACAAAAAAGGAAATAGTACTAAAATCTTAGTCTGGCGTCAACGTGAATTGCATATGCCACAAACCGGCCTTGTGTAAAGTTGAATAGTATAAACGCATGGCTGACTCAAGGACCGAACGTAGTCCAAAAGCAATATTTTTCTGAAAATTAAAAATCTTACTAGTCAATTCAGACCTAAATCTCCAGTCCGGAAGCTTAATAATCTACCCACCCAAAACCCAGTCCACTGGCTGTTATTTTATAACGGCATATTGTTTGGTATGTTGTTTCATATGCTCCACATAGGGAGCGAACATGGCCAAAGAAGAATTGTTATAACTCACATTATTTCCAATAGGAGACTCATTTTTTACTTTCTATGGTTAAACTGGCTTGGGGATGTTTTTGAATTTTTTTTTATGTTTATTCATTGAAATGTAAAAAAAGTTACAAATTGTTTTACATTTTTATCTTTAATTTTTTGGAAAATTTTAAAATATAGTTGGCGCCCGTTTATGGTGTTGTTATGCTTAATAAAAATGAATTTAAATTGGGAATCATTTATTTATCACACATTTATTTTAACGATAACATGCATTTTAATGATGATGACTCATCTTGTATTGAATTTTCCTCTCTGAGCACCGCTATTAGTTGCAATATTTTAATATAATCAATTTATTTTTTCAGCCAGTTGTAAAATTGCTCATCAATAGGCACAATAACAAGTATTCCTATACTAGCACATCTGATGATAATCTACTCAAGAACATCGAACTGTTTGATAAATTGTCACTTCGGTTCAGTGGTCGTGTTCTTTTTATTAAAGATGTGATCGGTTCTAATGAAATATGCTGTTGGTCTTTTTACGGTCATGGAAAAAATCGTGCTGAAGTGTGCTGCACGTCGATCGTATATGCGACGGATAAAAAACACACCAAAGTGGAGTTCCCCGAAGCGAGGATTTACGAAGAGACTCTTAGTATATTGTTGTATGAAAATCGCAACGGACCCGATCAAGATCTGATGCAAGCGACTTCATCACGTGGAGCCGTCGCCGGAATGTCTTACACCAGCGACGAAGAAGAAGAGCGGTCAGGCTTGGCCCGTCTCCGTTCCAACAAGCAGAATAACCAATCGTAGCGTTTAGAATCAGGCTTGGCACGACTTAGAAACAGTAAGCAGAACAATTACATCTGCTGAGTCGTTGCCCTGCTTTAGTACGCCCTTAATGATGACTAACAATTTTATCTTTATCGTGCACAAGTGGACTATCAAGCTTTTAGACTGTCTTCAAGATTACGATGACCCTGATAACGTTGACTATGTTTGACAGCGAACCTAATTATAGTAATATACAAATAGACATATTTCTTGATAATTATATAGAGGTGCACAAAGAAAGGGCTAAATGGAACAAATCAGCTCAAATTTTTGCCAAATTCATGTTTGTAGTGGTTGCATTTTTCATATGATAAATTTACTTCGAAATACACTATTCTCACCTCCCCCCACCCTCTAATAATATTCACCTTTAATATAAGCAGGGTCCCAGAAACTGTGATAATGTTTTTTTTTAGATAGAAGTTATCCACCTAGAATCCTTGAATAATAGAAGGATTTTATTTAATCAATGTTTCAAAATTTAAATTTACTCTAAACGATAAGTTATAAGCTAAGAGCAGAAATGTGTTGTAGTAATTAATCATGGCGTAGAGGTGGGCATATAAGGGAATTATGATATGGTGAAGGCATGTTAGACTTTACTGGACTTAAAACCTGCTCGCAATAAGTGAACTATTATTGTCAAAGATATTCTTATATTTTGCATTTATGTAAAATAGTGTTTCGATAAATGTTATTAAAATAAATCGTACAATAATTTGATATCGTATTAGACGACAATTAATTAATTTGTAATCTGTATGTATAATACTTTTTGTTCCCTGTTGTTTTATCATTTGCATACTATTGTCTTGAAGTGTTATTAGTAAGAAATCTATAGACTCAAATAATTATGTAAATAAAGCATATTTTTTGTAAGTTTAAAAGGATTTAGGGCCTGATTATTTATTATTAAATGTTTTAAAATTAGATGTGTTTTTCTTTTGTTAAATAATTTTCACATCTATTGGTAGCGGTGAAAAAAAAAAATAAAACCCATTTTATCTGAATACAATATGTTTTTCTGTTTGTACAATAAATTTTATTGCCTCAAAAACATTTTTCAATGCCATTTGTTTGTAGAATACATAATTTCAGCTGTGTCTGCCCCAAACTGTTAAATGTCAATGACTTAAGTCACAAGTGACCAAGTCCAACAAGGTGGGGAATCATTGTTTTTTAACACTTCCCCTATGGTGTTAACAAATACTTCTGATATGTTGCTGGCCCTTAAAGAAGCAAGTAATAAAACATGTTTTAACACTTACCGCCCTTTGATGGGCGGTAAAAACCCAGGACGTATATTTAAAAAAAAATGTTTTTCACTTGTTTCCTAAAAGGACCAGCAACATATCGGAAGTATTTTTTAGCACCGTAGGGGAAGTGTTAAAAGTATTATTTTAAATACAATGTGACATGTTCATCAATTATTATTCATAAAATCGCTCTACATGCACATGGACAACATTTTTAAATACCTGGTAATTATATTGAAGTTGTTCATTGGTAATAAGGAAAAACTAGCTGTAAGCCCGTTGACCTCAACGGGGGGATTTTTGTTGCATTTTTAAGTAGTCAGAAAATTTACTGGCGTGAAAAATAAATTACAAACCTATTTATTGAATAAGGCAGAAATTCTGATAGGAAAAGAAATATATCGACAGCCCTGCCCTGCAGTATTTAAATTGTAAATTATTTAATTTTTGGAATAATGTTTGAGTTTGCCAACAACTATTTTTCGTAGTAGCAGAAATTTCGTAAATTATTTAATTTTTGGAATAATGTTTAAGTTTGCTAACAATCATTTTTCGTAAAAGCAGAAATAGACCTCGGAAATTACTTAATTTTTGGAATAATGTTTAAGTTTGCTAACAACTATTTTTCGTAGTAGCAGAAATTTCGTAAATTATTGAATATTTGGAATAATGTTTAAGTTTACTAACAACCGTTTTTCGTAGTAGCAGAAATAGACCTCGTAAATTACTTAATTTTTGGAATAATGTTTAAGTTTGCTAACAATCATTTTTCGTAGTAGCAGAAATAGACCTCGTAAATTATTTAATTTTTGGAATAATGTTTGACAGCTTAACCGCTTAACAGCTGACCGTGGACGCGTATTTAAGTCTTTGAAATCCAACGGTTGCGAGCCGTGGACACATACGAGTCCTACGTCATACGCTCTATTCTATTCAAAAATCACTTGGTTAGGATCGAGTTTGATTTCAAATGTTAACGAGAGATGGTAGCATACACATTGATGCAATATTTAACAACAAAAAAAATCAATATTATACTAAAATATTTCGTAAAAATACCCCTAAGATGGTAGACGTTTATTTTTTTCAGGTGTGATTTTTCATAGTATTATTTTACGTTCTGGTAAAAGTTTTATGTTTAAATCGTTTCTGGTTTGTTTCTCTGATTAGCGACGAAATAAATACGTAATATTAGCAGGGTAACATGATGCCCAGATGCTCTTGTAAGGCCTCTTAGAGGTACGAACACACGTATCGTAGTATTTTTTTACAACGAATTGCCTTGTGATTTATTGCTAGGGCGGGCGGGCGGCAGTTCTATGGAGCAAGTGTCATTAAGGCGGTCGAAAACAATTTTTGAAATTTGAATCGGGTGGTTGATAATATTGCGACCTATTCAAACTCAGTGGCAGAGGTTCTCAATTCTTAAATAATAGATATTTGGATTGAATATGTTATTATCCATATAACGTACTTTTTTTACGATTTTTTGATGATAACTTATAAATAATATATCCAATGAAGTTTTTAATATATATGAACATAAAAACAAAGAAAACAATATAAAAAAGTAGATTTTACATATTTAAAAAAAAACCTTATAGTAGATTTAAGTTTTTTTGACTACACCACATAAGTATGCAACCCACAGATATAGAAACATTGCTCAAGTGGCATTGATTTATGCGCCAAAGTATCTGGAAGCTATCAAATCAAATTTTGTGAAGATATCTCGATTGGTTTAAAAATTATGGTGAATTTAGTAGAATGCCAGTTTTTTTGCGAATTTTTCGCAAAATCGCCCTGCCGCCAGGTCAAATTCTATAGAAAACATACGGGCGGTAAGCTGTTAAGTTTGCTAACAACTATTTTTCGTAGTAGCAGAATTTTCGTAAATTATTTTATTTTTGGAATAATGTTTAAGTTTGCTAACAATCATTTTTCGTAATAGCAGAAATAAACCTCGAAAATTATTTAATTTTTGGAATAGTATATATATTTTATTCAACTAATTTTCAAGTACGCTAACATATATATTTCGTAAAAGAAGAAAAAGACCCGAGGACATCAGTACGGACATATTTGTGATTATTTTATCGACTATTAATATATACAGCTATTTTGTCGTTCCATTCACTTGGTTGGTGGAGCAGTGGGTAAGCAGTCTGGTTTTCGCGAATCAAAATTGGTGGACGTGGTTTCGATTCTCTAACTTGACAGAATATTTTTGGTTGGTACGAAAATTAATTGTTTTTCTTCTCTTTCTTCTTTGGCCATGTTCGCTCCCTATGTGGAGCATATGGCCGCCACGCGGCACCTCCATGTTTCCCTGTCTCCCACCAATAGCTTTGCTTCCTCCCATAACATGCCAGCATCCCTTAGTTCCGCCGAGTACATCCTATGGATAGTACCTGACGGACGTCCAGGACGCCGGAATCCCACCGGTCGAAAGAAGAGGCAGGCAGGATTGAGGCTTTCCGGAGGCATCCGCAGCACGTGACCCAGCCAGTTCCAACGTCTCTCCATAACCACTCGTGACGGGACGCTGTCTTGTACGCTCCCTTATCTCTGAATTACTCACAAAATGAAACCACCTCACCCCCATTATCCGACGCAAGCATCTGTTCTCGAAGCTCAGTATACGGTTTTTCTGAGTCTTACTCATGCACTATTCTCATGTAGGGATTTGATAATGGCCACAATCTTTGGCGGAATCCCATAGGCATCCAGTATCCTCCACAAAGAGGGTCTGTGCGGACTATGAAATGCCTTCTCATAGTCGACGAAACAACAAGCAAGAGCACTGTTAAATTCATTGCTCTGCTGGAGGAGACATCGAAGATTGTGTATTTGGTCCGCACACGACCTTCCAGGGAGGAAGCCCGCTTGATTTTTCCTAAGTATTTTCATAATGGGACCTCATATTCTCGCCAAGAGAATGTGTGCCATTACCTTCCCAGGAATACTGAGAAGAGTTATGCCTCGGTAATTGTTACAGCTGAGGGGATCACCTTTTTTGTGGAGTGCTAACACCTCACCGTCCACCCAGTCCCTAGGACAACGCTCACAGTCCCACACCCTGGCCATCAGGTGATAGAGAGGATGTAGGACGGCGTTTAGACCACATTTCAGAAATTCCGAATGTATTCCGTCTCCACCCGATGCTTTGCCGTTTTTAAGCCTCTTCACTGCCAAGATGATTTCGGCATGTGTGGGCGTACGGTCTGAAATACCGGACACTCGGGGTAGGTCCATAGATGTAGCCTCTTCGGTTACGTCAAAAGGGTCCCGGGGGGGCGGTCAGTTCAGCACCTCGCAGAAATGATCCTTCCAAATCTTTTTAACGCTTTCTGCGTTTGACTATTGCTCCATCAGGGCCGCGAATGGGCCCGGGAGTCGGTGGTCGCTTTCCGCAGACCTCGCGCGTGATTTTAAATAACTGCTTGGTATCATTTCTGCGGGCCGCCACCTCAGCTGTCTCAATTTGCCGATCCAAGAATCGGCGCTTGTCAAGTCGCGCAGACTTTTTGACAACATTGTCCTGATAACGATATTCAGCGCGACGTTCTTCAAATTTTTCAGGGTCAGCTTCACTGTCCTTCAGTGCTTTTAGCCTGGCCCGCTCTTCAATTCACCTCCACGTATTTTCGGACATCCATTTTGGTTGCCCCTCCCTCCGGAATCCGAGAACATCTTCGGCCGATGATGCAATAGCACGTTTGATACAGCACCAGTCCGCCTCAATGCGATCGGAACCGGATATAGGTCGCATGGAGACACAATCTATTTCCTTCCTTACAGCAATCTCAAATTTTAGCCTCGTATTCACGTTTTCTAGCTTCTCGATGTCGATCTTTTTCTGCGCTGGATTTTGAGCTATGCGACTTAGTTTCAGGCGGATTTTGCCAACAAGTAGTTCGTGGTCGCTATAAATGTCAGCACCTCGATATGTGCGAACATCGAGAAGTTCAAATCTATGTTTCGTGCTGTAAAGAAGATGGTCAATCTGCGTCTCCGTGCGAGAATTGTTTTTACACAACATAATAAAATAAATACGTATGACTTGTATTTCACACATAGACGTCAGAGAAAAATGAAGAAATGGATGAATGAATGGAGACAGCGGGGTAGAGTAGAGGAGGGGACATCTTTCTTGACGTCATCAAAGATGTGAAATCGCGGACTGACTTAATATATAGATAATGAAAAAATATGTCTAGTAAGAATAAAAAAATGGTGACAGCGGGGCGGGGGAGGGGAAATCGGGGACAATCATACGGACGGACGGACATTATCGACTATTAATATATAGATTGGATGCCACCATTATGGGGGGATTTTAGTGGAACGGTCTAAAATTTTCAGAAATATGGATTCTATTTTATGTATATTATCTAATTAGAACTTTAATATACATATATCCGCATAAAATATTGAAGATTGATCAGTTTTGATCATAAAAACAGCTATATTATACTTCCATATAATGAAGCTCACAGATAGAGCCCAAAACATACATCTAGTAATAGTTATGTCGTTGTTTATTTTCTAGCAATTAGAAAGAAATATTTATAAATATATCATCAGACACTTCAAGAGGCTATTGTAAATTTATCAGGTACTAAAACTTTACTTTCTCAATAGTATTTTCACCTCACTGCAGGAAGGCATAACGATTCAAAATTCATGATAGGGGAATGTTCTTAACCTGTCAGGTACTGGAGTAAAAACATTCAATACGCTGTCAAAGGCAGGAACGTACGCGTTTGGTCTTAGTGCTTTTGGTGTGGTAAGTACCATCCGTACATGTACGGTCATAGTACTTAAAAGGTTAAAATTATTTCTTAATTGCCTTAAGATGGTTCGTTTGTGAAGATTCTATTTGAATGATTGAAAGTGGAGGGTTTCAATAAAAAAAACAAAATATCAAACACTAACATTTTAATTAAAATACACTATGAAATCATGACACGAAACTGATTAAGTTTTTCTGATAGCATCCTAAACTACATAACGGGATGCCAGTCCTAGAACATGAATATCTTTTCAAGCTGGTACATTTTGGAACACCGCATACAACTACTTTTGGGGTCTCTATCGGGCCTTGAGTTTGAATAGGATAGTCTAAATCAGGCGGCATAGACACAGTTATGCCATCTTTGGTATTTCTATGAGTGATGAGAGGGACATTCTTTTTAATTGGTTTATTTTTTAAGCCTCCTTTTAATACTTTCGACTCCTGCTTTTTTAAAAGCCTTTCCATGGTTTTCTTCTTATCTTTTTCTCGTTTTTCATCAGCCAACTGTTTTCTTTTTTGTGACTTGAGAGCGGCTTTTTGAATGGCTTCTGCAGTCATGACTTTTTCTTTGTATCCGGATGGTAGCGCAAGTAATACCTCTCCACCTGGAAATACATCCTTGTCATTGCCACGGTCATACATAGCTCGCTGACGGGCTGTCATCATTTTTGGATCCTTGGGTTTGATTTTCTTCAGTTCATCATCCACCTGTAAGAATATATTTAATATGATTACGTCAGAAAGTGATTATTATATTTTACACAATATCTGAATATTTATAGCTTCATTCAATTATTTCGGATATCTTAACAGCTTAACGATTGCACGTTTTTTTTTATAAAATTTCACCTGGCGAAATAAAATTTTGCGAAAAATTCGCAAAAATTGTATTTTTACTAAATTCACTATAATTTGATAACAAATTGAGATATCTTTACAAAATTTAATTTTCGTAGCTTCCAGATACTTCGCTTATACGCATATATGAGTCCGCCGGTCAGCAACCTTTGTTTTTCAAAGACTCAAATACGCGTCCGCGATCGTTAAGCTATTAATAACATTTTTTATAAAATCCTACAAATGAATTTGATAGGGCTAGTTTTGCACTCCAATAATTATTACAACACTTGGATATTTATAGCAGAAACCTTTATTTACTAAATGAGATTGAAGAACTTGACGACTCTTTCAACACATCAAAAGTTTTTATTTTAAAATGTTATCCTCGAGGACATATAATTTGTTATCTCTTATTCAAATTGTTGCGCTTAAGTATAAAGAAAAGAATAAAGTTGAAAATGACTATAGTTTTGTACGCACATTATGTGAATTAAAAAAGTGATGTTGTTTGGATTAATCATAAAATTATTATTCAATACGTTCTAAGCATATTTTTCAAATCACACATGTTTTAATCACATTTATTGGAAAATTTATTGTAAAAATGTTGGTTGTTTTAGATTTAGTATGTACCAAAGAAAGCTTAAATCTACTTGAACAATTCTTCAAAGTGATGACTTTTTTTTCATGTCCGCTCCCATATGGCCTCTTAATGGAGGTAACTCTGTTGAGAATTGGTAAGCTAATTGTTCTCGCTACGCTCCATTATTTTTAATGATTGAAAGGGTAGAAGGGTTTTTAAGACAACACAAACATCCATGCCTTCAAACAGAAATTGATAAATCAATTGAAAGAAATGCTATTCAGACTGGGATTCGAACCCGTGAAGTCTGGCATGGAAGCCAACGATGTTGACCACTGTGCCATAGACCCCTACTTAGAATCTAAGTAACACAATCAAGAATTGAAAATATTTTGTAAACTCGTATGATATTCTACCCCAATTAATTCGTTAAAATATTTATTCCAACTATGTTGATGACTAGCTAATGCATATATATTTTAAGAGTATATACGAAAAACCTGAAAAAAGTAAATCTCCAGTCAAAAGTTTTCGAAAGCATAAATTTAGTCTTCATTTAGACATTTCAATTTGTACTAGCTTCTATATGTTCATTCATACTTGTCTAGGGAAACGGTATTTTGCTTATCAAATGAAAAAAAAAAAGATCCATTTGACCATGTTTCTATGGAATGCTTACAGAGCGTTTGGTTAAGACATAGAAACCTCGCGCTTTGGATGTGCTGCGACAAAGAAACACATGGACACAAAATTGTTTATTGATCCTCAGATTATTCTAGTAAAAAAACAAGTTTAACAGGAACTAGTGGGGTATAAAGCTGTAAGGTAGGCTTGTCTTTTAATATCGAGTGCACCCAATACTGCCTGATACATTCTTTTTAATGAATTTTGATGTTTATAATAAATAAGTCAAGTTAATAACCTCTTCTAGTTTTCCCGATTCGATTGCATCTAGCCATCGTTCTTCTTCACTCGATGTGCCGCTGTCTCTCCCTTTGCCCTTTTTCTTTTTTGTTGCAACTTTTGGCGATGTATTTACAACAGGGCTAGGCGGAACTTTTCTTTCTAGGAATTTGCTAGTCTGTGCTTTAAGTAAATCTGCAGCTGACGTTGTAGGGGAGTCTTTATTCATCTTTATTTTTACTTTAAAAGCTGGTTTTAAATCTATGCCATCTTCAAATGACACATCGATGGATGCATCACTGTCAAACTCTTCTGGTTGATCTTTTCTCTTCCTGTGTCTTTTATGTTTGTGACGTTTGTGTTTCTTTTGTTGAGAATCAATGGTTTCTACAAAAAAACATTTAAATCAAAATTAACGAGACACTGTCAATTAAAAATAACGTAGATTAAATTCAGTTTTTCATTTTCTAAAAGATATGAGAATATAATTTTATAAGTTACCAAGTTTAATGCTTTCGTCGGAAAAGTTGAAATCCTTACGCTTACCCATGATTATGTTATAGTTATATTTAGTAACTTTGTATTGAATTATAATGTCCGCATATGAAATATTGACATAACAGTGTCAGACGGTCGACCATAGACTCGTAGACGTCAAACAAATGCTTAGGCAATAGACTAGTATATGTACTGAGCCAAAGCCGTAGACATAGATAATAAGGCACTTTACTTTGGCATGAAGTCGTCCACACTTTTGTAACGTCAGTTCCTTATGCACATTGGGCATAAGAAAGATACGTTACCTAATCCTGGACGACGGCGCTCCAGTGTGCAGACTCCTAATATGACATAGTCTAGCATCCGGAGTCTAGATAAAGTATACATACATACTGGCTTTAGGTCAAAGCAAAACAAAGCGAGCATATTGTATTTATTATTTGTCAAGGCATATCCGTTTAAATGAATAAATTTATGTACTAGTAATTTAAAAAAATCCATATTGGTTTTAAAAGAGCGTTTATCCTTACCCAACCTAATTTGCTGTTCAAATATAATGTCAATTGTATTGTCATCACATGTAAGATATTATTTTTCCGTTAAAAAAAATGTTGTTTTTTTCAGCTTACAGTCACAAAGAATCTTATAAATTTGCTGACAGTGCGGCTACACGTATCGATGACATTTATATTAGAATAAGATGAGATGTCATCTAAACTTCCCATGGAAAAAAGTTAAAACCAATGAATACATTTTTTGTATAGTTATAAGCAATCTATATATTAATAATAGTCGATAATGTCCGTCCGTCCATCCAGCCGTCTGGCCGTCTGGCCGTTCATCCGTTTGTACGATTGTCTTCGATTTCCCCTCCCCCTACCCTCCCCAGCCCCGCTGTCGCCGTTTTTTTTTATTCATACTAGACAATTTTTTTCATTAAACTGAAGAAGTACATTTTATAATGTAAAAAATCACTGATCGCTGAAAATTTGAATTCTCATACAAAAAAGCGCCGCGGTCGTGGATCGATCCCATAATTTTGGATTTAGAACCAAACACGCTACCTCTGGGGCAAAGTCGATACTATCAGAGGATATGCAATTAGATTATATATATTAAACACACATTTGAATTATTGTAAAAATTCCAAAATAATTAATACTGCATATATTTTTCGTGCAGTGTATTTTTTTAGGAGAAAGAGTTTTTGAAGAAAGAAGTGTTTATTTCTTTTTCTACGAAATATATTTGTTAGCAAACTTAAACTTTATTCCAAAAATTAGATAATTTACAATTAAAATACTGCAGGGCTGTCGATATATGCCCCGAGGTTGATTTATGCTACTACGAAAAATGATTGTTAGCAGTGGCGGTTCTAGGTACTGGGCTAGGTGGGCTAAGCCTGACCTGCATTTTTCACCCAAAACTTTAGATGGCTGAATAAAAATGAACAGCAATTCGGCCGCTGAACAAAATAAATACATTTATAAGCGTAACTAACCTTTCCCAAATGAATATAATATCTTTGTTTAAATTTTCCTCTGTCAATATAAGACAATGCCATGTCTACCTACAATAATATTCTCGATTGTGTTTTGTATTACAATTTTAAGCTGAGCCGGCATAAAAAAAACAAGCCTATAAATAATTCATAGAAAACAGGCAAAGTGACGTCAGTCTGGCAACACCTATGTATTAACGGCTCAGGGGCTAGAGCTTTCAAGCCCGCAATCACAGACAAGATCCTGCAATATTTCTTTACACTGGGGCGCATTCAAGCACGATTAGATTTTTTTTGTATTTGTATGTACGGAAACGTCATCAAACTCACACGACTGTGTTTCAAATAAACAAGCATCTCTCATTCGTTGGGGGCTAAATTGAATCTGCCCATGACACCCATACTCATACATTGAAACACAAATACCAATATCGTTGTATTGTATGAAAGTGACAGGTATTGAATCTCAGTGACAGCTCTGTATTGCTTTTTGTACTTGTTATTTCACTTTGAAAGACACGAATTTAAGGTTTCGATTATTATTCTATTATTTATTAGTTACATTAGCATTTATTTTATTATATAATAATTTATGCATTGCAGTAGTGTCGTAGTATTTGTTAATTTGCTTGTAGATTAATGTATAAGGTAAAGTGGAAACATGCACAATTTCGTAAATAGTATACAATGCTATGCTTTTCTCTAGCCCACCCAAGATTTTAGGTCAAGAACCGCCACTGTTAAACATTATTCCAAAAAATAGATAATCAAATGACATTAAGTCGAGCTAAATAAAACGTTATCAAACTAAATCCTTTGTAAATCAACAAAGCACTAAAAAGGATCAAAAAGACTCGCTGAAAATGTTTGTAAGATGTACTTTTTTAATTATAATATTTATAAAACAAAAATTTTGCAAAGGTCATAGAATCAAAATGTGTACATTGTCGGTAAAATAATTCTATAACATAAATTATACGCATTTATGTACATAATTGTATAAAGAAGCAAATCCCAACTGAATATAATATAACTAGTAGATATATCGTACACGTACTTACTGAGGAAAAAGCACTAAGCCAATGTTTCTTTCGTCGTATTGTTTTAGGAAGATCAAGTTCTTGAACAAAGTCTTTGCTACGTTTATTTTACAAATGCGTATTCATATTTAAAAGTTTTTTTGAATCGTGCATTTTCTATGTTTATTTAATCTTCACTTTGTAAAGCTGATCGCACTTTTGTCTGCAGTTGGTTTATGCGCTTATGAAAATTAAATTTGAACTAACATTACTATCAAATAAAACAACAAGTCCCCCGATAAATGAGTTTGTATCTAATGAAATCAATATATGTTATGTTTTCAACTATCTCTAGCTTACTTTCACAATAAGATTTTGATATTTGTGCAAAGACTGTAAAGTGTGGTGCGCAACATTGCCAATTTTGCAACGATACATTTGTAAAGTGCCACTGTATAGAAAAGTAAATTTTCCGAGAATTTCTAATGTATTTGCTCACCAAATTGTGTAAACAAGATCAAAAGTATTAGTAAAATTACATCACAAATCACAATACGAATTAAAAATTACACTCAACTACAAATAATAAAAATATATATTAAAAATTACACATGTTAGGATGCGGACAACAGGGAGCTTGAAACTTAATTAGAACAGCTCGCTTTATAGCAATGACAATGTAAGTGGCATTTTGTTAATATTACCTAGAATAATTTACGAATCCATTATTATTCTAATTAAATTTAAAAACAAAAAACAGAAGAATGAAAATATTTTTGAACTTAAAAAGCTCAAAGTGCCACCGAGAAATGCATTATGTGCCACAAGTGCCACTTGAAGTACTCCGTGCACATCACTACTGTAGAAATATTAACAAACGTTCAGCTATTTTTATTTGTTTCAGCGATCTCTGATAATTAAGTATTGCAATACCGGAAGAATACGCCAATAGTAGTATTTTACATACGCTTTCAAAATTCGCTATGTGCATATTTTCACGAAATTGGATTGTTGCATTAAAAAAAATATAATAATTCACCAAACCCGCAATGAAAAAAAAACGATTATGATATAAGGCGTCCTAGAAATGATTTACAAGTATGTTGATTTTTCCGGGGACATACATTGTAATTCGTACTTTATTTTAACATGTTTTGAGATTACAAAAATGTTTTAAAATAAACACAGCGGACTTTGAAAGCGCAATCACTGAATATTCAAAACGGTATTACAGAATTGAACGAAATGAACCAAAGAAATATTTTTTACGGTCAATTGAGATCTTAACACTGAACAAATATATCAATAGTTTAATTTTTGGAATAAAAAAAATCATAAGAATAGTGAGTTGACTTCAATCATTCAAACGATAAATAAATGACTGAAAATGCTAGTTAAATATATTAATGTTAAAATTTGTCAATTTTGTTCAAATCAAATATGTCCGACCATAAAAAAAGATTTCCCAAATTGGTGATTTAGTTTATGTTGAGTGTTTGGTGAATGAAAAGACATGTCTTGCAATTATGTACAAAAACCATAAACATATAAACATAATATAAATGATAATAATTTCGGATATTCTTTTCAGAACAACGAGCAAGAATCGAAAATGAAGACAATGTTCTCGTTAATTTAACGTTGTAGTTTGAGTTTTATCGTAGAGATCCCGTTGCAAGACTTTAAACATATTTTTTATTATTCTCGTTTTTAATATTGACTCTCTACGTCACGGGTTCCCAACCTATGGGTCGCCAACTTTTTCCGATTTTGAATTTGAACAACAAAACTAAAACTACAGTCAACTATTTTTTTTTTAAACCATGTCCGCTCCCAATGTGGAGAATATGGACTCCTAATGGAGTTTATCTCAATAGAAGTGTTTTCTACGAGAACTGTTTGTTACTCAGTTGCTCAACCTCTTTTTTTACAAAGAGAGTAGGGATAGAAGGATAGGGGGCTAGGACAGGATTAGTTGTAAGCTAATCGCTCTCGATACGCCCCGTTCATAGGATAGGATGGGTGAGAGGGGGGAATTCAAGACATCACATATATCCATGCCTTTGAACAGAAATTCATAAATTGATTGAAAAATCAATTTATAAAACTGTCCGTACCGGGATTTGAACCCGGGCCTTCCGTAGCCGAAGCCAACACCGTTGACCACTCGACCACACAAGTGGCACTAAAATTACCTAATTGAAAAAAAATGCCTTTTTCAATTGCATCGGGGCCGTGGGTCACATGGTTTTAAAAAAAAAGTGGTCGCCACCCGAAAAAAGTTGGGGGTCTATGCTCTACGTGATGTGATACGTATAACCACAGTTTTAAAAATGGCTCTAAGAGTGCTGATTCCATTCGCATCCATTTATAAATGTGAGACGGTTTCTTCCACACTACTTACTCTCAAAACTAAATCTCACAGAAATCAACAAAAAAATAGACACGAAAAATTACATGAGTTGCATTGGCCCAAAAAAAGCCAAACACAAAAGAACTGGTTGAGGTATAGCAGGTGCATGCATCTCATTAAAATTTTAACCTAAAACAATATACAATATTTTCTAAATAAAATATTGTTTGTAAAAAATGTTTTATTCACAGCAGCCTACATATGTGCAGTGCCACGTCGTGGGTAAGTGGCATCCATGTGTAAAGTATTTGGCGCCCTCAATTTTCATAGAATAATATTTTTATTTATTTTTTAACGAAAGGGTACGCGAGCGATCGAACATTTTTCAAAAGGAACGGCCGTGCGAGAAATTCTTAAAAGTTTAAAAACTGCTGGATTAGAATATATAATATCACAAACACCCGTGTCCAAGACCTCAAATAAAAATGTTTTTTTTATACCCTCCTAAAAAAGAAATGATTGCAACTAAATTTGCATAAAATTGTGAAAAAAATAACTGTCTGTTCCTGTCTACGACTGCTACAAAATAAGAAAAGCAGTGTGACCACAATTACGTATTTATTTAAGCAAACTGAGGTGCACTGTCAAAAATTGTTTTATCATTAAAATATATGGTAGTAAATCGGTTAGAATTTAGATTTTAATTTTTTTTTTCATGTTATATTGAATTCCGAAATCCCAGGATCGGTGTTAAGACGATATCAGGATTACGGGATACCCAGATTGATCGGGATTAGATGTCCCAGTACCCACAAAGCAAATACATTGCTTTTTATATGATCTTTAAAATAGGTCAAACATAGAGAAACACAAAAGTGGATAGTAACTATTTTTGTGTATGTTTTTCTCACTACCAATACATATTTTATTAATAAGATTAATTTTAACTTTCTACGGTGAATATAAATTAATATAATATTGGATAAAATTATGATCAAAATACATTTTTTTTTATATTGTTAATAAATTCACATTTTCGTTACAAGAATTTTAAATCCTTATCTACTTCCAATCTTAAAAGAAGTTTTGCTAAGAGAACTGTTCGCTATTCTGTCGCTCAATTTCTGTTTTTTATAAGAGTAAGTGTGAGATAATAGAGTCAAGTCTCGAATAGTGGTTAGCTTATTGCCCTCGCCTATTTTTAAGATCGGATTGTTGGAATAAAATGTTAGATATCACAGATATTCTTGCATTCGAAGAATAATCGATAAACCATTCGAGAGTCAATTAAGGAACGCGTTCTTACTAGGATTAGAGCCCCGTAATAATATAGATACCGGAAGCATAGCATAAGAGATTGACCACACGGTACGGCTGTATTGAGATAAGTACAGACTAACTGATCCGATTTAAAAAAAATAACAATTTCTTACACATGTAATTATATAGTTGGCCAATTTAGATAGAGTTGTATGACGTTGAGAATTATTACTAATGTACTATAAATTTGAGCATGCTATATGTAGTTACTCATTTTCGATTTTGTCACATAAGAGTAGGTAAGTTTCGAAGAGAACATATAATAAGTATTAGGGCCTCCAATCCCGGGATCCTGTCTTATTTTGTGATCCTGAAATTCCGAATTGTGATAGTACTAATCCCGGGATATCAAAACTAAGGAAATTATAGAAAGTTTCGCGAGAGCTAAACAAAAGGTCTCGCGTCGTTTCATTCTAGGAAATCTGTCAATTCCCAGTATTTCAAAATCGCCGGGAAAAAATTTCTCAATCCCGAATTTCTATACGATTTTATGGTGAATGTTCAAACCCGGGATTTGGGTGCCCTAGTACGTACTACGTACACAACTTTCGTAAAAAATTCTAACGAAGTATCAGTGCTGCGTACTTCAGGACAGAATTAATTAAGTCATCGCTCGCTTTCAATCGGCTCGGAGATGAAAGACTTCGATTCTTTTTTGAACCCGGAATACTGCTTGCGATTCGCTTTGTAAAATATACACGGATGAATTTTAAATCTACACATCAATATAGACTTTTCTGTAAATTATTCTTAGTTGAAAATTTTAGAACTCGTCAATTAATAAATGATTATGAAAATTAATTACTTGATTTTTTCGATTCCAATCCTAAATTCTTCCGAATGACTTGTACGTAAGGATGTGATTTAAATATAAGTTATTTTTTAATTGGAATAAAAACATTTACTGCGATAGAGGTATTTAAAAAAAATGGGACAGCTTACAAATGTTTCTCCGAACAATGACAATCTTAACGGCAAAGAAATGGCAACCGTTATGGCCACTTGGAATGTGGTAAGTAATCATTACGAAAAAGTCTTACTGCAAAGTTATAAAAACAGTGAACATTGCCGCTTCCTTGCAGGCCATTTGTTATGGCAGTATCTGCGGCTCGGACCGAGGAGCAGGCGGAGAGGGTCGCCGGGCAGAGGGGTCGCCGTATCAGCTACATCCCATCGCGGGGCCATTTCACGACACCGAACCGTATACGAGTTTTTCCTCGAGAGCGGCGTCTACGATGACGTAGCGGGCGGCGGCGTCGGATATGTGCCGGGGGTCACGCGGTGGAGGAAGCGGGGAGACGGCGTCCGCCTATCGACCGCCGGTAGAGCCTGCGCCGAGGCAGTAGCGAGTGAAGCGGCCAGGCCGCAGGTCGCCTCGCCAACGCGGAAAGGCATTTTCGTCCGTCTCTCGGTGTTGTGAATGTGAATCGAGTGGCGCGAACGAAAGAGGTTATCGTCCAGGAAGGATCAGGTACGTAAAATTTGAAGTTTCATCGAGTATTCTTCGGTCTTATCTGATGTGGCTTACAAGTGATAAAAGTATTGTTGATTTACCCGATCGTACCTTTTGGCGGGGACGTGTTGACGCTTTGTTTGAAGGCAGTACAGCAGTTAGCGTAGCTGTCATTCAGTGACTTAGTATTTTTTTCTCACGTGGTATTTAGATTGACCTTACCGTCGATTAATATACACACAATCTCTCGAAGAGATCGAGTATAATTTTCTCTTATCAATGATTGATGATTGTTTTCCTTGTTGATGTTTGACGGCAAGGTCAGAAAACTTTGATTTAATTTTCTGGATTTTCTTGTCCTGTCATTTGATCTTTTACAAAGATACACTTTCACTAGTTTTATCAATCATTTACGCCGATGAGATTTACGTTTATTTAATTTTATTACATGTCTACAATCAAAAAAACAAGTATGTATCGAATATTTTACCCGCGAAATTATTTTAAGTCCATGTTGATATTTATATTAATACGGTTAAGTATAAAATACATTCTTTAACTCATGATATTCTGGTTAAAGTGTTTTAAGTATAACCATTGCAGGCCATACAACACAATAAATAAATTAAACGGATAAGATAAAAAATGAAATTATTATTCACGTATTCAATATATATTATTAACCAGTTATTTATCTATCTGAATTGAGATATTGTATGCTTTATTGACAAACGTTTAAATGTGTATGTGGTTTAGCTAAGGAATATTTGTATTTTACGCATTGCTGGTATTTTCTAAGAAAATAATAATTTGCTATATCCACAACTATTCGCGCATGAAAAATAAACACATTATTTCGTGATGCGGCGAGGATATAGTTAATTTGAGCTAGCAAATTGTCAAACAAACAGCCCTGGGAACTTATTCATGCCGTGTTTTTGATAATTAATGTTAGATGTTTAAAATAACTTGTTCTGTTAAAATTACCATTCGTATCAAACAAATACACGATTCGTTCATAAATAATTAACTCTATTATTATTATATTAACAGTGTTTATTATTATTAAATAGATATTTGTATAATTATACCAAACCATGAATTCTAAAATAAATTGATTTATTTCAATAGCAGCGGAAACTTTTTTTTAGGAAATGATGTTTATCCTATCTATAATTATCAATTTAATGTAATGTTTATAAATAAATACAAAAGTATCCTTAATTGATTATAATATATTTTAGAATTTTATTACACTTTTTTTAACAAAAGAAAATTAAAACCAATTGTTTTAATTGAAATCAAAGAAGTAATTTATAATAAACACATATACGTTACTAAAAATAAAAATATATCGATGTTTTTTGTAACAAATACAAATAACGAGTATCTTTTAGTTTTTGTTCACATGAATGAATTTTATTTATAAAAGTGCTTTAAAAAACGTAAAAAAATATCTAGATACGACTCGTTCTTTTGTTACTCCATTTTTTTTTAATAAAAGAGAGGCTAAGCTTCTAACCAACTGGTTAAAATTAAAACCATTTTATGTTTTGACGATCAATAAAGTCTTCATATGCTTGAAGTTAAATAAGAGCAAGGTGACTGAATTAAAAATACACTATAAACAAACAAATAACTGGATGAATATTATGAAATAAGAAATTATATTGAATCATAGTTGTAGGCTGTAGATAGTTCTCGTGGAATTATGTCCTTTCTAGATATTTGCACGTGTAATTTGCGTTCCAAGGTACGGAAAATATTCTTACGTAACTATTAACCTCGACGATCCAAGACATTGGATCACTCGGGATTGAATAATTGTCTCAATTAGAGCATACGGCGGTCACGAAAACTGTTGGCATCTCATGCATTTCCTTCGGCAAAGCGAGAAGCAAAGAGTAGCATTGCACCTTTACGGTTTACGCCTACGCACGCCATGTGGCCTACGGGACTGGGGCGACCGTAATTTTATTAGAGGTATTTTCAAAAAATCGTAGAAGTTAATTGGCCGGAAAATTGAGTAACTCGAGAAGGAAACAATGTTAAAAGACACCCAAATGTGATCGTATACGAACAGTGTATCAAAATAATATGCTTAAATGCATAATTAAAAAAGAAAATAATTATAAATAGGTGTATTAGCCAATCAGACAGCTTAAATTGTCGAAAGCTTTGTTTAAAGGATATATTTTAATATTTTAGAACATATTCTTTAAAACCGTTTCATTATGCATATCAAAAGAAATACTTTCGTGAATTTTTGAAAAAATATTCATAACAATTTTATCAGGCAACGTTTTCTTAACATGCAGCTTGTTTCGGAGAATTAAATAGTTTCCCCGTCTCAAATTTAATTGTTCCTACAGGAATTTTAATTTGTTATGATTCGTGTAATTTTATTAGCTCTATCTCATTACTGTCATTAATTATATGCACACCGAAACACTGATGAAAAAGTGCAATTTTAATATGTTCTTTCATAATTAACGAAGTTATATATATATTTTTAATAAAATATGAAAATGTATTTCTAAGCATCAAAATAAGTTATGAAACAATGAAAACCATTTTTTTATCATACCTCTTATGAAAAAAATATATAAAATAAGTCGTACATATTTTTTTCAAAAGAGGGTAACTGCAGCGTAAATGTGAAGTGGTGGACCGTAGAGGCCTACCCCGGAGGGTATATCTACGCCGTAGCACGGTATGTACTTCCGTAAACCGCATCGTTGAGCGCGAACGGGTACAGACAATAGTTGGCAATTGGGTGATCAATAAATTGATTGAGTAATTTTGATCAACGGCTCTATATTAAACTGTATTATTCACAAATCGTCTTTTGACGTTGTTATATGGACCAAGTATTGAATTTAGAATTTAATATACTTGTAATAATACAATAGTTGCATCAGATAGACCAATTTGTATTATAAATTAAATAATGCTTGATTATATTAAAATTATTTTGATCGAAAATTTATTTATAATATTTTAAATAAATTGTATAATAAGTTTAGACGGTTAAATTTTAAAGCGCTTTGAAACGAAAATACTCAGTTAAAATAAATGTTCCCTTTTGTAAAACCGCGTAAAAATTCACCCGAGAAATCAGGTAGACTAGTTTAGGTAGTTTAGTACATAAAAATATAATCAGTTAAAATGTTCATATTTAGTATGATCTTATTATATGTAAATTTTTAACCGTATAATTTCCAGAAAAATCATAAACTCAATACTATTTTTCGACCTTGGTGCTATTTTAATATTTTACGTTTCCTCCTTTTTTATTGCTCCGCTTATTACAAAATGAGGTTAGCAATAAAACTGTGTCAAACGATAGCTCTGACAACAATATTAAGTGACATTTAATGATGGCCTATTCCTGCAAATTTAAATTTAGCATTTTTTAGCTTTGCACAGCTCACTATTTATTTTGACATTTAAACTTATCATGGTACATAAAGCGTTTAATTTAAATTCGTTAGACAAATAACCATTAAACAGTACAAAATATAACATTTTGTTCTTGACATTTGTACATTTTCTAATTAAAGTTTACGCCCGGTTAAAATAAAATGTCAATTTTTAATATCTTAAATTACACAGTTGATACAATTAAGATAATTGGTGTAATGGTTTTTCTTACTGTGATGTCTGGGCATTTATTTGATTATTGTTCTCATCAAACACATTTCACGTTGTTTAAAATATCTAGCGCATTGAAAATATTATAAAATGCCATTTTATAATATAATATATATTATACATTGGTATAAGATTTAAACTAAAGATGCTGTGTGAAATTTCAATATGAAATTTGATACGATTTAAAAATTTTAACGAATCAAATTTAACAGCTTAACGACCGTGGACGCGTATTTGAGTCTTTGAAAAACAAAGGTTGCTGGCAGGTGGACACATATATGCGTATAGGCGAAGTATCTGGAAGCTAAGAAAATTAAATTCTGTAAAGATATCTCAATTTGCTTACAAATTATAGTGAATTTAGTAAAATTATATTTTTCGCAAAATTTAATTTCGCCAGGTGAAATTTTATTAAAAAAAACGTGCGGTCGTTAAGCTGTTTTAATTAATATTATTTAAACATTGACTATTAAAATAATAATTACTATGAAATGTTACAAAATTAATAGCTATTTTCCATCTTGTAATATTCCAAAAATATTCAAAACGGAAATGTATTAATAATGTAGTAAATTTCAGCGCCTTATGTAAAAGAGTAAAAAATTATACATTTTTCTAGATAGAGTCGGACAAATTGAGTAGGCTTATATTTTTGGAAAAATAAATTAAAGCTCATTATGTACTTGAGTGGAAGTATTTTTAGCACATATCGAACTTCTTTTTCTATCGACCTTTTTGATAATTTCTCTCATAAAAGTATCTATTTATATTACATGTGCTTTATCCATTACTCCAAGGACAGGAAATCATAGCCAAGTAAGCACTTGTGAATGGAAACAGTCGTAATATTATTATTCGCCAGATCTGTTGGCATTTTATTATATTCCCTTAGACGTAAATTTTGCGTGGGCAGTTTCATTCAGTTATGTGTACCTACTCATAAAGTCGGGGACTCCACGCGTAGGTAGTAATCAGTGGTGTTGCCTGTTTTACGGCGAAAAGGTAATGTGACAAGGGGATAAAATATTTAAAAAAAAATACAAATTTACCTTTGGAACGAAATATTTCGACTCTGTGGGATTCTTCACCCAATGTTTGGTCCATGAATTTATTTGAACAATTTGAACTTTTTTTGTAGTGGAATTTTTTTCTTTATCAGCTGGTATATCGAAAAATTGGAACAAATAATTTATTCGTAGAATACTTCAATAGTTAGTATACACTCGGCGGAGCTACAAGGCGGTGGGTGAACTGGCTGGATGTAAAATGGCTGGCCTGGGACATAAAACCTTGGAGGCACTTCGGCGACCTTATGTTTCGAGTAAGCAGCGTCTATGATAAAAAAAACTAAGTCTTTACACAGACTTCATACATATATTATTTTGGAAAGATACATTACTAAAACTGATGACAATCATCTGACGTTTCGAAACATTTGCGCAATTCATCTCAGGCTTCATAATAAAACAATTAGTTAGTATTTTACTGCAAATAACCATTTTTTATAATTCTATAATTTCTGCCCCTTGAGCGGTAAATTCACTTTTGTGACAAAATTACTTCGCTTTACTTACTATGGCGTGAAAATACATACAGAAAAAATGTTTTTAAAAAAATGGAAACCAATAGCGATCTATTTCAGATCAACTTGCGATTTCTCTTGCGGGCACCTTTGATATATGCAGTCCGGAAATAAAACCAATTGAATTATTTACAAACTCTACAAGTAACTGAGAGTCTTTAGTAACTGTTTTCAAATGCCGGAATAATGCATACGTAAGCGTCGTATTAATACTGAACGCTCGAAAAGAGAGATTTGATCTCTGTTAACTATTAAAGTAAATAGTTTTTCAATTCCATACCGATTTTGATCAATAAAAATGAGGTATTATTTTTTTTCGTATTTTTCTTCTACTTAGAACTATGGACAATAGATAATTTTTCTATGATTATTGAATACTCATTAAATGTTTAACAATAAAAAAACCTGACATTTCCGTTTTTTCTTTGAAGTGTTGAACCAGGCTACCAAAAGTGATTTCATTTAAAAAGTACGGTAAAGAGTTTAAATGTGTATGCTTTAGATGTTGGCGTTATTTGATTAAACGTGTGTGATTTATTTAAAAAGTGCATAGATCGAGCAGCTAAAAATATATTCTTATGCGCCAGTAGGGTTTAATTTTATTTTTATACTTAGTTATATGTATATAATAGAATATTTCAATGACGCCATACAGAATCATTTATTATATACAATTGATCAACTAAATCTATGATTTTAACTCAATTTATATTTATTTTACAAGCCTAAATATATGAAGCTTCAATTGCCAGTAAGGTAGCGATAGAAAATTTGTGAGCTTTGAAACTTTACAGACATAAGTGGCTTAGTGAACAATACAATATCTCCAGAGAAATTTTACCTTCAACTAAATCATTTAATATTGCACCAGAATTCGTTTGGTCGATCGACAAAGTGACATTTGATGTATCAAACTTCTACCACCAAGTGTAGCATTTCCACACAAAACTTATCAACTGTCAAAACAAACGTTTTGTATCACGATACAAGTTTGTTCAGGTATTCATATTATTATATTATATCTTATATCAGTCCATAGTCATATTTTGACTCGATGCATTCTCGTGAATTTATATTTAAAACAAGTAGGTACAAGTCAAATAAATTTTATGATAAATATTCTTTAAAAAAAATATTCTTATCAGTAAGAAAGGGTGCTTGCCTGTGATAGAGGGTCAATTTTTTTTTCATTCATTATATAAAAAGTGTTTATTCATTTGTTGAAAAACATATTATTTATTAAAATAAATACATAATTTTAAATTATAGAACGGAGCTCATAACACTTATATACAGTTTGAACTAACCCAGTTATCGAATATCAACTAGATACTGAGAGCTAAATTTTGGAAACTTGAACTATATAGGTAAACACATTGTTATTAGGGATTATGTGTCGAGAAGTCCCGGAACTTTTCAGGTTTTTTGCTGTCTTAAGTCTCGGGACTTTGGGTTTGGATTCTCGCGATCAGTTTTGAAAAAAATGCATTATATTCAGGCTAAAGGATCAAAACCTGGTGTTTTAAACAAAATTTATTATGCATATATAAAAAGGATCTTATAGAATAACAGATTTTCGGGATTTATAATTTCATAGAAGTTTCAAATACCATGTGTTTATATATTGTAATATAATTGTAGCAAAAGCAAATTACAAAATATTAAAATTAAATGTTCATACCTGATGTTGTTTTATGTACAGATGTTTGGGATTTATGATTTCGTAGAAGTTTCAAATACCATGTGTTTATATATTTTTTAAACCATGTCCGCTCCCAATGTGGAGCATATGGACTCTTAATGGAGTTTATCTCAACAGAAGTGTTTCTACGAGAACTGCTTGTTACTCAGTTGCTCAACCTCTCTTTTTCCAAAGAGGGTAGGGATAGAAGGATAGGGCTAGGACAGGATTAGCGGTAAGCTAATCGCTTTCGATATGTCCCGTTCATAGGATAAAATGGGTGAAAGGGGGGAATTCAAGACATCACATACATCCATCCCTTTGAACAGAAATTCATAAATTGATTGAAAAATCAATTTATAAAACTGTCCGTACCGGGTTTTGAACCCGGGCCCTTTGTAGCCGAAGCCAACAACGTTGACCACTCGACCACACAGGCGGCGTTTGTGTTTATATATTGTCATATAACTGTAGCAAAAGCAAATTCCAAAATATTAAAAGTAAATGTTCATACCTCACCAAAATGTTCATACCAAATCCACAATTTGATTGAGGTACGTTCACTGAGATCACCTCTTCCAATTTAAAGTTTGAATACCGAAAACTGACTTCTACGCGGGGACACGAAGTTTCAATCGAACTGTAACATATGTGGTGTTTTCTGGAAGAGCCACACTGAAGAGGCCAAAGCGCCGCAGTTTGCCAACTACTGACCTAGCCTAACCTAACCCAACTTAACCTTAACCACATATTTGAGTCATTTTTAGAAGCATTAGCTTAAATCAAGGGGAACCTTATCATTTCTAAAGGCCAGATGTATTTATCTGATTCAACATAAGGCCACAATAAAGAAAAAATTGACAACCCCTCTTTTTTTTGACTGTCAAACATATAATGGGTTGATTACGCTTTTTTCCAAACGCTTGCGTATAATTTTTTGATCAAAGTGAATATTTTTATCTAATCAAAAGATCGCATCAGAGTAGCCAAGAGGCCGCAGGTTCCCATCCACTGGTTTAGAAGATAAGTATATTAACGTCATCACATTTTCCATTAACTTTACTAGATGTTTAAAATTTACACGACAAGTTAGTAATATTAGTTCATATTATAAGAAAATTATTGTGTAATTTAATTGTTTTGTCTGTGCGAGATTTCCTTGGACGCCGCTGTTAGTATTAATAATTGTAATTCACAATGACTCGCCCTCACTAGGGATAAGTTATCTTGGAGATTTGAAGTTAATAACTTTATACCCGTGTCAATAGCTGGCGAGTGATGGTGTGTATTGCAAATGGCTATGGCAGCTCGCCACAACTGAGCATAAACAATAAATAAAATAAAAATATTATTTTATTTCATTGCATAAAACGTAGATTTTTAGTAGCCATAAAATACATTCTTCTCAAACGAAACTGATCTTTATGACGTATTCAGTTTTGCGTTTAGTGAATATTAATAGTTTAAGGTTGTTTTTTACGTTATTTTTCTTTATGAAAAAGAAGCAAATAGTTGAAATATTTTAAAATAAAATCGATATTTATAAATTTTATAATACGTGTTCTGTCACGCCTACACACAATACATATAGTAAAAAAGCCAGGTTAATGATTAAAAAAATGGTAGTGAAACAATAATTTTATTACTCATTGAAAATTTAGTAATATACAATTTGAATGATACTTCAAGCAAGTGTTCTATGCTTGATTGAAATAAAAAATACGGGTTTCTTTTTTTTCCTCCATGTCCGCTCCCAATATGGAGCATATGGACTCCTAATGGAGTTTATCTCAACAGAAGTGTTTCTACGAGAACTGCTTGTTACTTAGTTGCTCAACCTCTCTTTTTCCAAAGATAGTAGGAATAGAAGGAAAGGGCTAGGAAAGGACTAGGGGTTAGCTAATCGCTCATGATACGCCCCGTTCATAGGATAGGATGGGTGGGAGGGGATTGAAAAATCAATTTATAAAACTGCCTGTACTGGGATTCGAACCCGTGACCTCCGTAGCGGTAGCCAACGAAGTTGACCACTCGACCAGACAGGCGTGTTTCTTAAACGATTAAATTTTATAAAGTTGTCTTCTAATAAAGTAAATATTATAGTTCATAAAATATGAGAGGAAATGAGGTTTGATAAATATTATTTAAACATATCGGAAAACACTAATTTAAAACTCACGAAAAGACAAACTGTTTTTAAAAATAGTAGGTAAAAATAGACCTAGTCACCTCATAGCAGAGTTATGCAATGCATGAGGACGCGAATTGCAAAATACTTAATATTTAAAAAAAATATATAAAGGGGCTTGCATGATGTACGCATGAGATTCCTAAATTTCTAACTACATCACTGATAGTAGTCAAGCTTTTAAATATAAATTAAGTAATTTTCCACATGAATATGTCGCTTACATAAAAGATGAACTTAACAGAAAAAGAAGTATCAATAATGAGTTAGTAAAAGAGAAATATACATAAATTATTTCTGCACGAGTTTTTGCTGCCCTTTCAATCATTTCCTATTATTTTGACCTTCTTAATATACTGAATTGTAGGTTGCGTGTTTGAGTTTCCATTTGCATGCACATAAATATAATTCTGAGAAAAATTGGGTATTTGTTGATTCTTTTTGAATACTTTTTTGTTGTAAATAGCCTACGTTAAGTAACTGTGGCAAATCATAATGTAGTTCTTTTAACTGATGGAAAGTGGTACAAACTATTCTAAAAAAAACTCTAGTAAGAAGATTATAATCGAAACGTTGTACAAAGTTATTGAAAAGGTAAACAAGAGTTACTGAATAGATTTCATTTAAAAAAAAGTAAGACGGATTAAGGTAAATTATATAAACTTAAAACACTTTTTTTAATGGGCATACAAGAAACAAGAGCTCAGTTTTTTTTTTAAATTTTCTATTAATTTATTTTTTTATATATTTTTCACAATCAATTTTATTATTTTACTATCGTTAAATGTAATTGAGTTATTTATATAAACAGCTAAGTTTTTCTTATCTTAAAAGAGATTTTGTTATTTGCAATTTAAAGATAACAAAACTATGATTTGTCCGTTGTGGTTAAGTTGGTTAGAGCTTGCTTTACTGACCAGGTGGGTCTGCGTCTAATTTCTGGTAAGGTCAATGTCAATTTTTGATTTTTCAGCTTAATTTGTGGGTTTCCGTGATGTCAATTAAACTTTAGTTGATCTCGAGTGATTTACAATAAATTCTCATAGAGTTTTTCTCGTATGATCTTTCAACTTTAAAATATTTTATTAAATGATTTAACAATTTGATTTTTTTTAAATAATAAAATAATAAACTTTGGTTTGGTAAAAATACGTTTTATTTACAATTTTTCGTGTTCAAATAAAGAGATTTAGCCCACTCACGGAGGTACGCGTTCTTCGGGTGAGAATCCCTGGCATAGATCATCATTGCCATTGCGTGAAAACTTGTATCGTAAATCCTGATAGTCGTAGGAACTTGAAACTATTTATCATTTTTTTCTCACTATCCGCAAGGGCGGTATCCATCCAGTCCTCCCTTACACTCGGGGTTAAAGATTTCCTGTGACCCAAATATGGATACCGTTCCCCGACAGCCGGAACTAAATGAATGAGTATTTATTGCCCCAGGCTTTAGGTATCATGTTAAAGCGCTCATACAAGGTGGTTCATGATAAGATAACGATATTAAGGGGGTCGTTTCACTGCTATTATATAGAAGAAGAAAAAATGTTTGAGCAGTTAGCGTAAATTTCTGGAGATCCGGGAAGTATAAATTTAATGTTATTCTTAATATCACGAGTAAAATTTTAGTCAAAATTCTTCGTATGATAAAATTTGAAGGTAACGTTTTACCCAATTTAATCATATTTTTTATGAAAATAATAAAACGATTGAACGAAAACTAATTTATTCCATAAATGAATTTTATCGGCAGTAAGGATGCAGTTATCAGAACATATATTTGTATATTGATTATTCTTGTTCGTTATTATTCCCTGATCGGAAGATTTTTTTACTCTAAATGAGAAAACGAAAACTGTGAAGTTTATATCCCAGAATATTTTAGTCAAACTATACTCATTTTTTTATTGGCTAAAGATATTAATTAAATCGATAAAAACTTTTAATATCAGTGAAATAAATTATAAGTCTAACTTTATTTTGATGTAAATTGCAATCGTAAAAAGATTAAACCAAATAGTATAATAATAAAAATAATAAAACATTTTTAGTACTTTTTCCAAATAAAATTTATTAGATCAGGACCGGTTTCGCTCATGATGAGCATTGTCAACTGATAAAAAATACAATGCAACATATTTATACAAAAGTTAAGTGAGAAAAACAAGGTATGACAAACAATTGGTATTACAACCAAGCAAAAGAATTGAAGCAAAATACAAGGAAAATAAACTATGAATAAAAAGTTGAAGACCGCTTAGCAATGAAAACTATTACAAAAAAAAAACCAATCTGTAACAGACATTAAGATTTATTTATTATATACACTAATTGTTGGTTTTTACTTTGTTAATGATACTTAATTCATACTTAATTGGTTTTTTTTGTAATAGTTTTCATTGCTAAGCGGTCTTCAACTTTTTATTTAAAATTTATTTTCCTTGTATTTTGCTTCAATTCTTTTGCTTAATTGTAATACCAATTGTTTGTTATACCTTGTTTTTCTCACTTAACTTTTGTATAAATATCACTGTTGCATTGTATTTTTTATCAGTTGTCAATCCTCATCATGAGCGAAACCGGTCCTGATCTAATAAATTTTATGTAGAAAAAGTACTAAAAATGTTTTATTATTTTTATTATAATGCCATTCCACCAAGTATTGACAGTGAACACCTTAAAAGTAATCGTATAACAATTCATATTTAAACACCAATATAGTCAAAATGAATCATTTTCTAAAAGGAATAGTTTAGGTTATTTATAAAGTATTTCTGGTTATTTATAAAGGCTGTCTTTCTCCAAAAAGTTTATTTAAATGAGTGTTTTGATTACGCAACTCTTTGATTCAAAACAATCATAGTCACAACTTTCTATCATAACAAAAACAATTTACGACTGAGCACCCTGTTCCACCACAATGGATCTATCAGTTGAAGATTGTTCGCTAAAATTTACAAGAAACTCGCGTCAATGGGATCTTTCCTAGCATGGATAACTCATAGCTTGCTCTAAACTTGCAGATTTCTCAATTGTTTTTTACCACGCAATTTGAACATTATAAAAACATAAATAACGATAAATTTGGATAAAAAATGTAAGTAATCTACAGGTATTTTCGTAAAAAAATCAATAAAAAAATACCCAATCGTTCATTTGTTTTAGTCTACAGGAATTGATGAGACTAGGAGATAATTTTCTTATGATTAGGACATAATTTTCAATGTAATAAAATGCTAAGAAATTTAAAGTATTAATTTCTGTTTAAATTTGAGTTAATGATTTTATGATTTTATTTGCTTTAAAAAATCATAGAAATGATTTGAATCACTGAGTATTTGAGATTTGAGAATAAGAAGATGTCATTTTTTTATTATTTTGTTATGATTTAAAGGAATTTAAGGATTTAAAAAGTCCAATAAATTATTTAAGCAGTAAATAGCGTAAAACAATAAATTTATTGAATATATAATATGTTAATTTACATTTATTTGAACCACGTCGAAATCATACCAAAATAAATACTTGCTACTTAGATGTGTAATCTCCCTTGTTCGAATAAAGTAAGGATAGAAGGATATGACTAAGACAGGACAAGAAGTAAGCTTATTACTGGGCCAAAGCTCTGTTTTGGGATCAGGTGAATGAGAGTGAATTTTAGGCATTACAGAAATCTAAGCTTTTGACCAAATGTCTATAGGTTAATTGCAAAGTCAATCGATACAATTTGCCGTACTAGGATTTGAGACCGCGATCACCAAAAACCGAATACAATGTCCAACACTCGATCATGGCGCTGGCAACACGCATGATATATTAAAACATATTTCACGTGAAAAAAAAATGCAACAGGTGAAAATCCATTTTGGCTATGATATATGAAGTGTATAATGCTATTTGAGATCGTCGTCTTGAAATAATAAATGAGACTTTCGGAGCGACATTTTTTTCAACGTAATTCAACAATAAGTGTGGTGTAAATTTAAAGGATAACCAAATATACTTTTGATACAATCTATTGCATCTTTTTCCAGCCTCTGAAGAGAGTTAAGTAAATGATAACGAAGGTTTCATTACCTGTTGTCACTTTGTTAAAGGCCTTTCCAGTGTTATTTCTGGTAATGCTGTAAGAACAAACTTTATTTTAGGTGATCATCACGTTTTAAAATGGTGCATTTAAGCTTGTGATTTATATTAAAAAAGTCAAAGATATTGATTATAAAAATATGTCAGCGGATTTAATTGTAAATTTAATTTTATTTAGATTAATCAAGTCATCTAGCCTTTCATACAATGGACCATTTCATCCGTAGTTTCTATTTAGCGTTCAGGTTGTAAAATTCATTTAAAAATTACTAGTTGATAACGAATTAGTTTTGATTAATGTGTAAAATTAAACAAATTAAAATGTAATCCTCTTGTGGATACATATATGTGATTTCTTTAGCACCGAAAAGAAAAGTAACGTACATTATAAATATAGTTGATAGCTCTTATCTTTTTTTTTTTACAGATTTTACCATTGTTTTAAGTATAGTTGCCTAAAAAGATTAATTGAAGGAGTCAGGTCACACAGTAGATATGACGTACTATGACTGGCTATTAAGTAATCTTACAATAATCCATTGTTTCCTTACGAAGTATCTTTGAATGAATTTCGTCTTAATTATGCAAAATTTCGAATGAGTTATTTCATACAATTTGCTCCGAATCTCTTTGCTCTGTATGTAAGGTCTGTAGTTTCGTATTTGCATATAAAAGGGCGACGCAAAGACGTTTAAACTCCCTTAATGTTTGTTTGCGAACGAGAAAGGTTCACTGGTCTTGTGTTTGCTTAAAGTTCAAGATAGCAGATAGATGACTTGAAATGATTTTCGGTTAACTTTTCATCTGATAGGATCTTAATGAGAAAAACGGATTATTCCATCTTCTCTATCAAAATATTGAATCAATATTAGAAATGGTTCTCTGGCGGTAGATTAAGTTGATTAATTTTACAAAGAGTCTAGACTGTTCATAATACTTTGATTTATTAATTGCTTTACTTGTATTGCTGTGATACATTATAATAGACAACACTATTTAATATTCTACGAAAAAAGAAAAGTGAAGATTTTTTAATCTATCGTTGAGCTAATATAAAATATTTAATAATTTGAAATTGTTGAGGAAAAAAAATGAAGATTGTGACAACGTTCAGATTCTACAAAATCTGGTAAATATTTTCGTTAGTAAAATTCGATGAGCCGTCACCGGTACTAATCTATATACCCACCACTACCACCTGCTACAGCTTCTCATCTGTCTTTCAAGTTTTCCTATCGAAAGAAAGTTAAAATAATCCATAAATAATCGAGGAAAATTTGGCAATTTAGTTCAATTAAAGCTTAATCATAATCGGAAAAGTACAATGTATAGAACTGAAGTCACAATTACACAATTGTTTTTGATTTATAAGATATGCTGATTTTTTTTTAAACCGTTAATTTTTAAATTATTCAGCGTTTTTATTCCACTTATAAAACACTATTCAAAGGTTTTCTTTTGTTTTCTAACAGGAATGTCAGTATTTCTATTAATTCCTGATAATATCATGCTTATATCCTTTTCGAACAATTTGGCTGCTTTATTGTTTACTATTTCTATCTTAATGTTTATTTTTCATTTAGTAACCTTCAAAAAATGTATGAGGAAAGTTTCTTTGTTAAAATGATTGTTGTTGGTTCACGGACAAATGTCACGCACTTTTTATCGGTTAGTATGTCAGGCAACTTTGAACACGTACGTTATGTACGAATTATTGATTTCTTTTACATCACACGTAAGTTGAGTATTTAATTTGACGGATTGGCAAATGATATTTTAGATATAAGTTAAGTTAACATTTCATTACATCCCTGCGTAAATAATATTCTCGTGACATGGAATAGGAGGTTGGTAACAAATGGATATTATGTCAGAAAAATTGCTTTAATGTATTTTATTTATTGATTTAAAATATTTTTAATAACAACGTATCATTGCTAGACACTAGTCAGCAACGTATAAATAATTGCAGATTTAATTCTCGTAGGCTATTTTAAGCAATATTTAACGATAACAGCAAAAGAAAAAAAAATGTCATTTTGCTGTGACAAAAACAATAAAATATATTATTACAGATTTATAAATAAATAAATAGAGGAACTATTAAAATTGAAAAAAATATATTATATGAATGATTTACTAAAACTAAATGAACATAAGAATTATAAAGGCAGAATTTAATAATTTTCCAAATATAACGGAAACAAAAAAACATTCAGTGGGTCACAAAAATCTATCTATATCTATCGGGAGTGAATTCAAAATAATATCAATATAGGCAAATATATAAATAAAATGATGAATCTTAATTGTGAAAATAAGTGTTACATGAATGTAGTTATGTTATTGTTATATTCGATAATTAACGCCTTGTTGGATATGTCAACACATACAATTCAATATTGAATTTATATTCTATTGGCATTTTACAATTATTCACTTAGTATATTACTTTAAGCTCACCATTTTAATCACAATATGCACGCACAGATATACATATATATATTGCAGCGTAACACCAAACTTAATTGCATGGAATATGTGCAAATATAAGAGAGGATATGTCACAAAATAACGAAAGAACTTCTACAAGTAGAGCTCGTTAGGGCACTGTGGATTTCTTTTAATACTTTATAATTTGCTTGAGATGAAAAAGTTTTTTACACATCCAATCAGACCTAATGTTTAAATGAACTAGGCATCCTCTTGAATATATTTTTAGTTAATGTTTAAATATACTCAGGTAGCTTAACTCAGCTCAAGTTTTCAGAAAATGCCTGAGAAAAATAAATATATTTGTCGCCTTTTGAAGAATGTAGTACTTTTATCATTTAAAAGAACAATAAAGTATTTCGACTGAGGGTGCTTGATGGAATTTCAATATCAAATTTGAATTGTTTGAATTTTGTACCTTTCCATGAGTTCTTTTGTTTATAGTCAACGATATTGAGTTACCCAAGGCTTCATTTTCATGGTAGCAATCAAACTACTTGGCATGCAACAGAAATTTTCTTATTTAACGAGTAGACTAAAAATACCAGACGTAATAAGAATAATTTAAAATTTATGGATGGCAGCCTGCCAATATTTACGAAAAGGGTTTTTTATCTGTTGCCGTAAATTTGTAATATTATTTCGTCGCTGTATCTTGCGCTGAAGATACAAACATTACACGTAATAATTACAGTTTTGTTGTACGTCGAGAATATGAATTATTCTGTCTGCGTTATTTTTCAAGACATGACGGTGTAAAATAGTAAAATGTTAACTAAATTTAGACTTTTAGAACAATTTTGTTACGAAGACTAATACAATTTAAAAAATGCAGCAATTAACTGTTGGATTCAATATGTACCCTCAATGTATCTCACATTCTTAAATTTATCTAGCTACGTAATGGGAAAAATAATTCTTTTGAAATTTATTTATGCAGTAACGTAAGAGTCTGACGAAATCTAAAATTTGATCTATAAAAGAAAATTTAAAAATTATTGAAGACATTTTAAAGTACAATTAGTATCTCTTTGAGATTATGTTAATTATCTGTTATTTTTTAAATTCATGTTAAAAGTTTATGAAATTTACGTTTTCCGTGTGTAATATTATCTATTTTGACAAATAATATTATTTAAATTGTATTTTGGTTTGCTTTGTGACTTAAAAATAGTTTGTGTTATCATGGCAATATCCAAGATGTCACATTTAATAACTTTATAACATGGGCACTGAAATACGTTTACATGACATACAAATGGTACTTGGTTTTTCTAATATTAATCAGCTTTCGCTGATCTTGAAGACCAAATGCAAAGGCACAATATAGCAGTTCGGGAGTCGGGTACGAATAGCAAATACAATAAAATAGTATCAGAAGAGCATGATGCTAATAATTGTGAGTATCTATAAAAAAAAACACTACGTTAAGGTGCTCCAGGCTATTAATTTGAATCCTGAGAGTACGTCAGTATTATATCGTATTATTAATATGCCGCACAATGTTTTCAATTATAATAATTTGTATATTTTTTTAATGCTTCGTTACACATAATTGGTAGGAGCCAGTATAAAACTTGAAACAATTTCAACAAGAAGCCGATCGTAGATGTTAAGTTATTGGCGATAAATAACGTATTTTTTGCTTTTAAATGTCTGTTATGGGAATTACAAGAAGATTCTTGGTAGAGATGATAAGCTAGAAAGAAGAATGATGGGATTGTGTATGAGAAAAGTCATATATCAGCATCAAACGAAATAGCTTTCCGTATTGTAGATATACGTCGACTTATCTGTAGGGGTGGATCTGGACTAAAAGCAACAAGGGAAATTACCTTAAGGAGAGCAATTCTTTAAAAACATCTCTCATAGCTTACTAAAAACAAACGTTTTGCTATGAAAAAAAAATTCTCATTTTTATTACATAGTTAATTTTATCGATACAGGATGCTGGGAGCTTTTAAAAATTGTAAATATTTCCAACACGCAAGACTTTACAACCTACATATTTCAAATTTATTTACCGTGTATACTTAAATAGCTTATTTTATAAAAGAACAGCCATGAATATTTTATGGCACGTTGTCAATAGAAAGTTATATTTCATTAATGTTTGTGTTTTTGTATTGATTTTCGATCATTTAACAGATTAATCACATCGTTTTTTTTATCAATATGAAATTATTATAATTAATATATTATTTTTCATTGAAGTTTTGGTAAAAAAATGACGTGTTATTATGTTTCACTATTTTACACCAAATCTGCTCTCAATAACCACTATATGCACTCTTCATGAAGTATTTGAACAGAATAATATGAACTCTTTGTTTGAAAAGTCAATCGGTCGAACAAACTTGCCAGATTATTGAGAATAGATTGTACTTGAAATAGGGCTTAAAATAATCGTATTATTTTTTAACGCTACAGAAAATATATTTTTTTAAATTCGAACTCTTGATTGCAAACAGGCGATTGCAAAGGGCAGAAAACAAAGAAAGCGTGAATATTCGATTTCGGCAGTTGAAAAATAAAAAGATTTTTTAAACAATTGGTATTATACATCAGATGGCAGTGTCATCTGTTCACATTTTCTCTGTCTGCAGACGGTGTTATGATGTGCGTTACGTATCAAAGACAAATCATAACAAATATTTATTTCAATACATACACCGAATAGTTTCAACTGTTTTCTTTTTCAGAATGACAACCATTATATAATTGTCTGACACATAAAAAAGTATCTCAAGTTAGTATAGTGTCGGAAAATATTTCGTGACGGGAAAACAATGAAATTTCAAAGAAAAATCTTCTTTCCGAGTTCGATGTCTGTAACTTTTTGAATCTTGAACAAATTTTGAACACCTTGCAGTTTTCAACTTCACAGAATAGCATAAAGTATGAAAATCTCCAAGACTTAGAAATGGAATAAGAAAAATTCCAAAACTGTTTCGCTTGGTCGAATAAATTTATGCAATTTAAGTGTAACATGAAATGCTGAAGAGTGTTCCCGATACATTTATATCGATAATTACTATTTTAAAAATGTTAGAATCAACGTGAAATTGTGTAAAATTATTTTCATTTACTAATTTTATTAAATCAATCACAACAAATAATCTTGACAAAGATTTATCTACAGCGTGTATAGAATTCACAACTACCAATAATAAACCACGAATTGATGAATTGATACTAGATAAACATTTATAATTAATATATATATATTTTAAATATTTGACATTACAGCTTACACCAATGCGTCAAATATTTTAAAATTTTAAAGCTTAAAGATCATACGAGACATACTCATATGAGATTAACTCAAGGAGAATTGACGTCACAAACACCCATGTCTTAGATCTCAATTGAAAAAATGAAAACATCCAATTTGACATTGACCTTACCGGGAATCGAACCCAGACCCACCTGATGGGTAGAGCAAGCTCTAACCAACTAGACCACAGCAGGCGACAACTAAGGTATCTAATCTCGGAGTCTTTTTCCAATCCCGGGATTTCGGGATTGATTAATTTTCAATCCCGGGATTGAGATTAGCTCACCGAGCAATTTGAAATCCTCAATCTATACTTTTTCCCCGGGTTATCTCCAAACCTCGTTTTTTTTAGCTCACTGAGGAATTTGAAAACCTTGATTTGGTATACTTTTTCCCAGATTATCACAAAGCCTCGTTTTTTTTTTAGCTCACCGAGGAATTTGAAAACCTCGATTTGGTATAATTTTTCCCAGATTGTCACAAATTCTCGTTTTTTTTTTAGCTCACCGCGGAATATGAAATTCTCGATTTGCCAATTTCGTGTCCATTTTCGAGATTTGCTCAAAATTTCTCAATCTCTAGTTGTCATAATCGACATAAACTGCGATACCTACTTACTCAGTATTTTTATACAGTTAAACTGCAGTGATGTGCTGCTAAAATCACCCGGCCCGCACCTTGGTAAACACCGACTAAGGCATTCAATCCCGGGATTGGATGCCCTAGCGACAACGTATACGGTATACGGTACACATTTTATTTATCTGACACGCTAAGAATCAGAGATAATGTTTCGTACACTTGCAGAAAATTGATCTTAGTTCTAAACATTCCTGGTATACCGCGAAATATTTTTAACTCGGTAACTAAATATAAGGTTTTTGAACCAGATATAATCATTTGTGTATAATATCATAATGTAATATATTTCTTATCTGGTATAGGCTGTATGTGAGAAGGAAACGTGACTCGTCAGTGGCGCTTTGTAAGTTTTCCGATTACGTTTCACAAAATTGTAATTCTGAAAAAAAATATGTGATGATTAAATACGATAGATAAAACTAATTGTGTTACCGAGAATTTTTTACTTTTCTTATTGTAGTTGAGAAAATGAAAGTATAGCCTAGGACAGGAGTGGGGAACCTTTTCTTTTTTAAATGCCGTATTCATTTTTCTAATTCGGCATAAGGTCGCAGTAAACATTGACTAGGGAATCGTTGGCCGGAAACAATTTCATGTAAATTTATAAAGCCCAGTCTTCCAAGAATTTTGAGATCGAAAATCCCAAGAATTTACGAATTTGCCCAAGTTAGCAGCGTAGCACCTTTTCCATGAGTTTTCAAATCCAAAATCTCAGGAATTTACGAATTTACAAAATTTGCAGAATTACGGAATTAGCCAGAAGGCCGCATCAGAGTAGCCAAAAGGTCGCATGCGGCCTTAAAGTTTTCAAGCGAAATTTACGACATTCGAAAGCCGGTTTTCGGCTTTAATGTAGTGCAATTAAAAACAGTATTTTAAATTAAAAATGCTCTGGTAGTTATTCAAACATGATTTTATAAGCACTTTAATATTGTCAAAACATAATGTTATATTTTATCAAGAATTTTTATCTATAAACCAAATGTTTAACAAAGACAGTAAAAATATTTGCGAAATTGCGAAATTTATCAGCGGTAAACATGACTATGTAAGCTTAAAAAATTGAAATGTTGATTTATTAAAAAAAAAATAATTCTAAAGTATATTTTATCAAAAAACTCAGTAAAACATTCGCGGCATGTATAAACAACGTATAGACATGGTGTTACAAGAATATGTGTTTATCAAACAAATTCATTAAGTGGATTTTTTTCATTCAAAGAATAAATATTACAAGTAGTGAATCAATTTCAATTAGAAAAAAAACATGATTTATTGTATATAAAGAATAATAAAAAGAATATAATGTTGTGATTTGTTAGATAAAATAATTGGGTAAAGACGACACTAACCTAACTTATTGTTTTCTTAAATCTAATCACAGTTGTAATGACAATAGTAAGTTATTTTATTAATAATACATTAAGAATGTGAGATCACACGTTTTGATTGATTCTAATAGAACGGCATGCTTCAGTGATTCAATCCACGGCACTGAAATAATCTTGCCATAAGACCATGTGGTTAATTTGCATTCATGTGACGGCAAACAAGTCAGGGACCATTAGCACGCCGGTGCATGTTAACCCTGTTCGAAGTTCTTATACATTCTATCTCCTTTGACAGCATTCACATTTCAGATATACGTGTGTACTTAGATATTGTTGAGCGCTGAATTTTACATACATATCCCTGCCATCTGCGTACAAGCTGACATTATTTTAATATAATATTAATCAAAAGTATAAGCTTTTATTCTGTACCATTATTAACAACGTCTAAAAAATACGAGAGTCTTGCATAGTTCACTGGGTATATATAGTATAGCGCTTCTTTTACACCTAACAAGAATATAATACAATAAAGTACGGTTAAATTTTGTATATACCCAAATATACAAATTTTTCTATAGCGTTAAGGGAAAAAATGATGTGTTTTCTAAAAAAACAAGCTTTATTAGATCATATATAATTTTAATAAATAGCTGATAAATTAATTGCACGATGCATAATGTAAAACGTAATGTAAGCGTATCAAAAAAAAAACATTTCGGAAGTCCTTAACTTTACATACGTTTATAGTATTTTTAAAAAATATTAGTAAAGATCATGTCTATGTCTACTCAATTGATAAAGTTTCTAATCAGCTAATCAAAATTTCTATTTAACTAAACAGTGATAATTTGTGAATCAGTTGGATATATGTCTCGTAATACATTAAACTATCTCAAGCCGTTTAATATGTATTCCAGAAGATATTCAAACATGGAGTTACTGTTTAATTAAATAACGAATTCGACCTCTAACTATTTCTTATTCTCTAGTCTTATCACAGAGCAAGAAACCAAATAAGCCTCAGCTTCATTTGTACAACGTAACTTAGTCATTTGTAGCATTCTACTTTGAAGGCTTCTTGGGTCTCTACATCACGTAGACGCCGATGGGCGCCATGTCACGTGTAAACACCGCGACCCCCTTCCCCGTAGGCATGATTAACCTAATAACAGTGAGCAGTTTAGAGTACCCTTTAGACCCGTTATGTTTCATACAGTCCCTACCCTGACTGTACACCCTTACTCTCGGTTTTTCAGCGTTTAGGTATACCGATAAAATTTAACACAAGTTTTATTAGATCCAAAATGTATTTCTAGACGAGCATAAGATAATATGTATCAGTAAACTTATATATTTCCGGCAATTCATTAACTATTCAACACAATAGTGATTTTAATCAATTTTATTATTATAAAAAAAAATTGAATATAAATCATTCATTTGAAATTATAATTTTTATACGCAAAAATAATAAAGCAATTAATATTTTTTTAGGAATGTAACAATAATTATGAATTAATACGCTGACGCTAATATCTCCATTACTTATTTTAAAAGAAAAATACCAGAAAAGAAACGGCTTAGACATGCATATTTACTTTTCATGAAATGAAATTTTGTGAGTTTATTTGGGTATCTCGCAAAATGGGGATTTTAAAGAATGCAAAGTCATTGTTCAAATACGGAAAAGATGCACAAAAAAATCTATCCTTGTTACTTAATTCAATTTACAGAAAATCATTTTATCATTTTTTTCCTAGTGTTAACTGAAAACTATATGAATAATAAAATTGCTACATTTTTTTTTGAAAGTAATAAAAACGAACCGAAGGAATATTAATACAGGACGTTATTTTGTGCTTTTTATTTCATTTTCTTTTATTTAAAAATGCGAGAAAAAATATTTAGTGTTTTAATTAAGAAAATGCAAAGCAGACACTGCAATAAGAAATTTTATTGCTCTCGTTTATTGTTATGCTGAATATTATATTTTTCGAGAATCTTGTAAATGTTTTATTAATTCATTTCGTTTGTTTCATCTCTGGGATTTTTCATGAATATTTTTGATAGATAAAATATTTTATTTCTTATTATAAAAATGCTTTAATTGAACGTTATAATTGCATGTTATATCATCTATGTAGTCGTAAAATTATCTTGTATTTAACTTACAAAAGTAAATTTAACAATGAGAACAAAAACTGCATTAAAATCAAATGTCAACTCCAGAGCTCATTAAAAGTATAACGCTTTTAAAACAAAAGTAACTTGAAAGGGTTAGCATGCTTGCAACTTGTTGTATCAAGTTTGAGTTTTAAAATATTTAAAGAAATGTTTGGGTTACACTTAAGAAATTGGAAAATCATACAAATTATTTTAATATATACAATACTACCAAACGTAAAATAAGCATTTTTATAAACATGTGCAGTGATATGAAGTGGATTTAAAATGTTGAATGAACATGGTTTAATCTTCAATTTTAAAATAAATGTTATTTGATATATAAAATTTAACTAGTCTTATCATTTTAAAATGATCTTCTTGGGCTAAGCGGCTTGATTATAATAAATACATGTGAGATCAGTAGTAAATAGTGTTTTATTGAAATTATAAAAATTTAAAGTTAACGAAAATTTTAATCCTTTTCATCGATGATTTAGCTTTTAAAAGTTAAATAAATATTGTAAATCGTTGTGCTTTTGTAATATTACAAGGATCATTTATCATAGAAAGACCATCTGGTATCTATTGTCCAGTGTCTGGAGTATTTGCGCATCTCGTATGCAGCGTTGTGAATACATTTTCAAAGCATCTGCAAATACAAAATAAACGAGGTAATGGCCTTTTGATGTCTCTTCAAAATATTCTACTAGGGTCAATTCGATACATTATTTTCACATGACAATTCAAAAGATAACAAAAGAATCTTTTTTTGACATTCTTATTTATTCATGTTGGAATGTGCGCAACGACAAACTGACTGAAATAAAATAAATTGCATTGGCTCCTAGCTTTATTGCGTGGCATTTCACTAGTCAGCGAACTTTAACAAATATTATTATCGGCTATTAATTTGAAGATTAGCATATCCATTGGCTTAAATAATAAATAAATCGTTTGTGATAATTATTGATAAATCTGCTATTCCATTGTTTGGCATAATCAATAGAATATCCAAATTATCAATTTTAATTTTATAAAAACAACTATCGAAAAAAAACATGCATGTTCTGGTTTGAAAGGCATTATCAAAAAACCTTGTCTGGTATTTCAAACGATTATTTAAAAAAAAAACGATTGACATATGGGTCTAATGCACAGCGGTTAGCGTTGTTGGCTTCCGTGCCGGATCTCACGGGTTCGGGTCCCAGTACGAGCAGTATTTTTAGATCGATTTAAGGATTTCTGGTCAAAAGCATGGGTGTTTGTGATATCTAAAAAATCTCTCCCACCTTTCTGATCCTTTGATAACTGGGCATGGTTAAAGCGATTAGTTAACCACTACTCCTATCCTAGACTAACAAACATTACTAATAGAAAAAGTTCTGTTGAGATACCTCCATTAAGAGGCCATATGCTCCTCATTGGGAGCGGACACAGGTTAAAAAAATGGTTTAAATCTCATTTGTATCCAATGTTAAGTACTGAGGTATAAGTATGTTTGTTTTTAGGATTAAGCCCCGTAAGTGTGCAGCTGGCACAAACATCCTGTTAATATTGTTTAACATAAAATAAAATTCTTAGCTATTTTGATGAAAAAATACGTAATTTTATTTCCAACATAAATTACTGGATTACATATCGTCTATTGTGATAATGCTACTATTTTGTAGGGTGCATGGGGTGTAAGAAACTCCATTAATTTTCTTGAAAGCTGTTCATGTGTTGTGTCGATTGGTTTGGCGTCTATAAAAGTAGGTGAATTGAAGCAATTTCCTGTAATTATAGAAGTGCGCATGTAAATACTAAGAGACTGCAAAGCATGCACGGAATAATCTGCATACAAAATCGTACTTTATCTACTGCAGCAATAAAAACCTTTTTACAGTAATTCTCACTTTATTTAGATACTTTAAAATAACAGCATAGTTAAAAATCAGGCGTTTTTTTAGCATTGCATAAAAAGAATTTATGTCGTGCAACTAACTGGTACGGTTAAAGCTCAAGTTTTTCCGGGAGACTAAAAAGCTCTGAATAAGCATTCATTTCACTTTATCATCAGATAATTCTGTCAGTTTTCACGTGAATACAGATTACTTCCCATTGGTTACTTCCGTACTGTCGATCCAATTCATTGGCAAACAATCGCTGATGAAACTCCACGGTATTACTTAGGACAGGCGTGGGTAACCTTTCTTAGTTTTTAATAAGCCAAATTATCATTCTGTTTACAATTCGACGGCAGAACCAAATTATTAAATAAAATACATTGATACTTTAATTTATTTTGATGTTTCATATAAAATGAATAATATAATATGGTGATTATTATTTTCATTGAATTTCTATCAAAAAAGAATATTTATTACATTAAATATTTATGCCGAATGAAAGAAAAAACTGAAAAATATACTATAAAACTATGAAAAATCAATCATCGATTGGTTTATTTTAACATCTCATTTTAAAATGTGAGCTTGACACCAATGGTGACCTTTGGCAGTGGTTTTAACATTGTTTAACGTATTTTTGTGTACATCAATACATATGAATTAAGATTCATTTGGCATACTTTACTCAAAAATGTAAAAAATGCAAAATATGAGTTTTGATTCTAAGCGCCACACTTGGTCTGCCAATATTTGAACATCAATATTGAATTTCTCTATGAAAAATACGTATAATATCATAAATTAACAAATCGTATATCATAAATATTATAGACTTCATTATAACTAGTAATGACTCGGCAAGTAATAATTATAAATATAAATTTTTAATCATTACAAAGTCACAATAGATTTCTAAGAATGAACAGTATTGGATTGATTTTTTTTTATAAAAGAACTTTTAATGACTTTTACACAAAAATATTGTTGACTTCATTCAAATCTGTCTTAATTTTTTTTTTATAACAACCTTTGTTCAGGAAAAGAGCTTTCCACGTAATCAGAAGCATTATTAAAACTCCTATTGGTTGCTTTTATTTTCATTAATCACAAAATCTGACAATATTATTTCCTAACACGCCGTCCAATTTGCGAAGAAAAGCAAACAAAATGCTACTGACGCGTATTGAAACATAAAAACGGCGTGTGGGAGAAGCAGTTCTGAATTAGTGAATAGAAAAGGCGTTTTTTGATGAAAACAGCTAAAATGTAGGTTAACTGTTTTCCTTATTCAAGTAATACAGCCTATACGCGAATCGCTCTTTTAGTAAGACTGTTTTACATATATATATATATGTTGGGCAGAGAAATTATTATTGCTGGTATAAAGCAGTTAGCCATAGTTTTATGATTCAACTACCACCGTTAGACTATCATAAACATAGGTCTTGGAAAAAAAATATGCAACTTTACTTAACTGAAAAAGTATTTTATATAATGTTTCTTTCTTTTACAATTTAATGCAGTTACTAAATAAAGAACCTCCGTTTTTTAATCAACATCATTTCAAATATAATACATATTTTTAAAAACGAATGGCTCGTCAATCGGTGTGCATTTTCAACACACGTTACTTAATAGTTTATGTCAATATTAAAAACTCGAGAGCAAGACAATGTTTTAATTATTTCTTAGATCCTGAAAAAGTTTATACACTGAATGATTAGTTAAAAGATAGTTCTTTTGTAGACCCATTAATTAAGCTTCACTTTTCATGATGTGCCTGTAACTAAACCACAAAACAAGTTCATAATTATTATTAATCCATTATATATCTTTAATAATGTAATATATTTACTGTAGAAATGAAGTATTTATTTCAAAACAATTTTTTTCGATAATCACAATGTATAAAACTTGATACATATTTTATAAAAAGTATGCAAGCTACAAATTTAGCTTATAAGTTTGAAAAAAAGGACTTGTGAAAATTTCAACCAGAAAAAAGGAATTAATAAAAGTTATTCTTAAACAATTTATTAAATTAATATTAGATTGAGCCAATTAAACACCAGTTTACAAGTCTTCGTGCACTTCATAATTTGCTTTTGGCCCGAAATCATCAAAACTCGTTTTGTGTGCCTCCTGTAAAAGGGCTGGGTTACATCGTTTTACCTTTCCACAGTCAATATATATTAAGCCTTGTCTATTTTCAATGCGGTAACTATTGGAACGTCTCAAGAGAGTTACTGGTTGTACATTGTTTGCTCTACTTTTATCTTGAAATAGGTAAAGAAAGAATCAGTCAATAAATGACGGATAGTGGGTTTATTCCTATGTGTAATTTTTCTTTGTAAGGTTAGATAAGGAAAGATGGGGAAGTTTTAAAATCCCATAAAAATCGATGATTTTGTTGACAAGAGTATGATTATTTAGTGAATGGATTGTTTTATTCAAGAACAGTTGCTCTTGACCACAAAATCTAGTAGAACGAAGGTCCGAGCATAAACCGCTCAGCTTTGATGTTTATAATTGTAAGTAGGTCAGTTAAAATTAATTTTATAAAATATATATTGAGATACTTACACAGGAGAATTGTTCACGATCCCGTTTGACGTATATTATCTGTTACGTGATACGTCGTATAACCCAGATAGTAAATTACAATGCGAATTTTATTTGTCTTTATTCTATTTGGAAGCGATAAAGTGTGTCAGTGTATCATGTGCCAGCATCCTGAATGAAAACCACTCGCGACAAAAAGCTCTCTAATTTTGTTCCACTTTCCTCCAGTAAAAGGAAAACTGGCAAATGTCGTGTGAATTTAGACATCTGTGTGTTGCCACACCGAGCATATGGCCGGCGCGGGATGAAGCCTCGTGACCCGTTTTACGACTGATTGTTTCTGCATTCAAGAGGCGCGCTATTTGCACTGAGACTCCTGGAATGGCGACCTATACCGAGTGTTCGGGCACTATATAACGACATTATCGTCGGCGTCGGTCAAGGTTTATTCGTTAAGCCAAGCCGTAACGTGCATACGGCAGCGTATTTAACTAAAAATATTCGTTGCCTTATTGACACAAAACTCTTCTTGTTCAGCGTTGACGTTATTTAAATGTCAAGTACTGCTGCAAATAGAATTCTATGTTACATTGTATTAACATTTTACGTTTACTGACAAAAGCGTTGTTGATTTATAAATTTAATTAACAAAACTAAAATGTCCATTTTAAAACCGCATTTCTCATATTAAAAAAAATGTTTTTTATTTTATTAAATGGAATTATTACAGTTCGTTAATATTTTGCAATACTAAAAAATAAGGGGTTAAAAATAATTACACTTGTGGATTGGATGATTTTCACTAGTACAAGTGAACATTATTCAGTTATTCAATAAGTCATCTAACCGAAAGTTCATTTAATTCTATGCCAAAAATAAGTAGCAAATATGTGATAAGTTGGTGTTAATAAGAAGAAAATAATATTCGGATACTTTTAAGAATTGTCAAACATTTTTCAAATCTGTTTAAAAAACATATAACTATTTTCGTTGTCTTAAAATAGCAATAATTATTAAGTAAAGTGCTAAATATTTGATAATTAATATTGAATCATAAAGTATTGATATATATAGATAATAATATAACAAACAATCATTTTTGATTGAATACCTACAGATACAAATAAGCTATTTAGCTTTGTGTAAATATTATTAATACTTGAGGTTTGATAATGGCAAGGAAGCGAGGATATTAACTCGCTCAACAGGGGTAATAAAGCTTTTATTAACTATTAATAGTCACCGTGGTTTCAGCGGCTTAAATAATCAAATGAACGCATATATAAATTGATTTGTCAGTTTTATTATGTATTAGTTTATTGAGATATTTCATTATTTTTCACCCATCTTGTTTGGTCCTTATGAGTGACATTTTCTGTTGAAAATCTTCAATAATAATTTACTTTATTAATAATTTAACCTGTTATGTTTATAGATATTACGCGTTAAAAATGAAAGTATGTTCAGGAAGGTTTCCAATTATGCAATAAATATTTAATATGTATCATTTGGTAGATAATATGTAAAGTGATTTTAATAAAGGCACACGTCAAAAAGGTTTCTATAAGTAATTTATTTTACAATTATAAATCTAAAATTGCGACACGGTTATCATCTCTTATCGTACAAAAGAGCGTGAGTGCCAGTTAAACGGCGTAGACTGCCTCTAGAGACATAACATCGCTACGAAAATAATTGCTACGCCGAGCGTAGAGAGAGAGAAACGCTCATTGAAGTCAACTCGGATCTGTGTGGACCTGGATATAATAATGTCACAGGCACCACGTTTCAAATTAATGTTACAAGGTTATCAGGTCAGAAGATCAATACATATTTATTTTAAGACAGGTTTGTTTGAAAAAACATGCCTTGAGTAATATTTTTGCTTGAAGTAATAACTTATAATCTAGAGTGAATAACTATGTTTTACGTCACAAGCCATGCTTAGTCTCACTGAAGCCGATATAGTTTTTAATTTTACGAAATCTTCTTTGCAAATTATTGCAATGGTTATTCAATTTATAAATTAAGAATATAACATATTTTTTTCGGCCTCCATCATAACTATAGTACAGAAATAGATATCAATTGAATTTTGAAAACATATAGATCTAAATACTTTGCTACACATTTACCGTATTACTACAAATCACCAAACCCCTCCCTTTGGAAAGGGCGAAGAAACAATAATAAAGTTGAATGAATATGAAATAACTTTCTTTACCCACTGTCTTTAATCTCTTTCTTTATTTTTACGATGTATTCAGAATTAGATAGTGGGCGGATAGAATAAATCAAGAAATCATTTACATTCTTATTTTTGGAAATAAATCGATGAATCATTTGAAAAAATAAAGTATGATTTTTTTCTGTTTAACGGACTATGTTATTAAGTAAACCAAACGCCCGACAACTCGTGAGACTGCTCATTTAAATATTCGATTGAAAATAATTATTTTTTCAATTAATCATAAACATGATTATCAAGCCAAATCAAAAAATGGCCTTACATATTTTTTAGCTGGCGAAAGATTGTGGTAAACAGCTTGACAAATTATTTCCGGCCAACTCCATTCGGATGCTCTTAAGGCTTCTATAAAAATGACATCAGACGTGACGATATTTCTTGTGTGCCATAAGATGGCGATTGTTAATGACGTTATGGTGATGATTACACATCATGTGGGTAATGTTTGTACTGTTTACTGTGCATTGGTTGCTTACTGTTTCCTGAGCTTCAAATCCTAACAGCTCAAAAAGAATAATATTTGAAAATATGAGAACCGTAACTTAAATCAAAAAATTAAAGTGATATGACTTTTTGGCATGCGTTTTTAAGGTCACATAATTATTATCCGTATCGTTAATCCAAATTAGCATTAATGATTTTTTTCGAGTTATTATATAATATAACATTTTTAGAACAACTATAAAATATAACAGGCGTAACATGCATTGCCACAAACTACTTAAACCGATTTTTTAAGCTTTTTACGAATACGTTTTTATTATAAAACTTTCATATAAACATTTAAGCATGTTCAATTGAAAATGTTGGCGATAAGAAAAACTGACACTTCCAAAGTGACTAATTCAATATTTTAGTTTTTTATGGGAAACTCAGGAAGCCAGTGGTCTTGATTATTTTTTTTTTTCAAATTCATGAGACTTTTTTAATATATAAAGAATATATCTGTTCATGTACAGTTACCATTTAAAAAAATAAAATGTGATTGTTATTGCATTATTATGTGTTATATGTTATTAAAGAAGCATGAAAAACTATTTCAATTTTTGTATTCGCTTATCACGCCAAAGTCATGGGTGATATTCACATTTTTTGTTATTATATTGTGAATGTTTTTTTCGTATGCAATAAGGCTGGAGAAATATCAAACTCGCGTGTTGGACATGTAATATGTTGACTTTTGCTTCTGGCGTATTTTCCGATAGAACTCCATTTCAGGTTTATTCACTCGTATAAATTTAAGCTTTTATAAATAAGCTGGCGTGCCGAAAGGATATCCCCTAACTGTAATAATATAAAATATACCTTAACAGTCACCAAATCGCCATTACGGTCGTATTCTAACAAAAGTATATCGTGCGCTTATTGAAACTAATCATTTTGGCGTGTTTAGGTTTTGTCCATGCTCTAACTAAAATATTTTTTCGTCTCTTCTGCTATAATAATAAACGAGCCACATACAATAATCAGCTTTTTCAACTGAATCAGAGGTCACTCTAAGAGATAAGTTGGTCATCATTTCATTAAAAAATATATAGTAAATCGGCTTTAATTTTAATAAAAATAACATGTATGGAATATTTTATTTTATTAAAAAGAGAGTTCGAGCAACTGATTAACTTATGAAGGAACGTCTGTTAAGATAAACTTCATAATAAATTCATATCTGAAACAGATACAGTTGAAAAAAATAAGTTTGACATCGCTTATTTATCCTAAAAAGCACTCATCACCTTTAATCGACATTACAAATTTCATGCTGTTAAAATTTTAAACTGTAAAATATATAAAATACAATTTTCAATAAAAAAAAGTATTTTTATACGAACAAAGCTTACATATTTTGTGGTTAAATATATTTTTGATCGTCAATATTATCTGAATATCAATAAAATTCACAAATTACAATACCCAACAGTTTTGGCGTAGAGCCACTTTCTACGCCAGTAACAGAATAAATTTGTATCGATAAGATTTAATTTTGGCATATTATTCGTTCTGTTGCATGCTGTCGGAAAGTTTTTGTAATGAAAGTTGAATAAATTATTATTTAACGTGTTGCGCTTTCTATCACAACATTGTTTACATTTTAAAACAAACACGATATTTTTACGCAGAACAATTTGAATTTATTAAAAAAAAATACAATGTTTGTCGCTGAATAATTCATTCTATATCTTTGTTTGCTTAGGCAAACCGTTACAAATAAAAATAATGTTACAACTTATATTAAAAACTATAACTTGTCACTGTCAAAATGTATGCTATTATTTTCTATTATTTCCTAAGTTTCCATTTTACTTCACTACAGTCACTTATGACGGTTTTTTTTATCTACATATAATTACAGAGTACATTATATTAAGTAATTTGTATTCTTCTGATATATTGGGAATGGTAAAAAAAAATAATATTGAATAAAATCGCTTAAATACTGCCAGGGCATTATATTTTACTTTCATTTTAATAAAATAGTCACTCTCATTTTATCGTATAAAATTGATAACTACATAAAAAGGTTATAAACTATCTTTTAAATGCCATTTAGTTGAATTTGTGAAAATAATGTAAATATTAATCGAAAAGCGTTTATCACTCAATCACACTTCTATTTTGAGATATGCTTTTTTTCAAGCTAAAAATCCCTTTTTTTGATGGAGTTAGGGCATAGAAAATATGTAATCAAATGTTATAACTTAAAACAAATTGGTATAGATAATGTAATTAAAATAATAATTTATGTTATACTGGATCGATGCGCCATCAATTATGAGTTTATTTTAATCTTGAAAATGACCGACAGATTGACAACGAAATAGTGTTCCATTCACCGTTTTATTACTTAAATAGGACAAAAATTCATGGATTCACACATACATATAATTTTTATATATGCTCATTTTTCTAAAATAAACAACTTAAGAAATTTACCGTATTTCGCCATACATTTAATGTTAAATCGAAACGGCCAGTAAGTAATCATTTTTGCTGCAATCCAAACAGAAGTGACGTGTTTCCATCGATCATGTCCTTCAGAGGCAGCACGTAGAATCCTTAATCTATCTGAGGATTAAAAACTGCCATAATTGAAACTTAAATTTATTCACAGTGAAAATAGAATTTCTACACAGAGAAAAGAATAATATTCCTTTTTACCAGCTAGTTTAGAAAAAAAGATATGTGGTTAATAATTCGAGTTCTTGAATTTTTTGGAAAAAGAATCGTCTCTTCATGTATTATGATCTCAATGCATAACATAAGTGGCACATAGAAATAAGTTTGCATACAATATAAATAAAACTTTATGTAAGATTTGACTTTGTATCCAACGCAATACTTGAATCGCTATTATGCGGCAAAATATCATGAGAGATTGTCGCAAATTTTGCTTTCGTAAAAGTATTCCTAAGTATGCGGAATATTTTTATAAGTTCCATAACTTTTCACATCACGGAAAAATGATTTTTTTGAGACTAGGTCAAGGTTGTTAAAATTATCATGTGGTATAACTTCAATTTTTGAATTTAGAAAAACATAGGTACCACTATTTGAAATAGGTTTTCTTTAAATCTAGCATTCATAAAAGAAAATGAAATCGGATAACCGTTGCATATATGTATTTTTTGAAATATATGCGATAAAGGTAAGGAAAGAGTGATTTTTTTATCACTCTTATACAATTAAATGCAAGAATTAAATAAGCAATTGATTTGTTACCTAATACACTTATAGTATGTAACAATATGCAATTTACGGTAAACTAATCAATGTAAAACATATACATATATATAGCTTTACTATAAACATAACGTTGATTATTGTATATATGACCTAATATTTTTAAATAAAAATTAAAATACTCTCCATTATTTTATTAATAACTGAGAGACACTGAGATAAATCTTCTCTTTTTTAAATTGTTTTGTTTATAATTAATCGTTTATTTTTACCTTATAATTTTTAGTAAATATGATTTGATTGTGTACATATGTATAACATCAATTGAAAAAATAAACTACACATATTATGTAAAACAATTAAAAAAATATATACTTAATTGACGACAATTAATACTTTTTTTCATACAGAAAAATAATTAAATTTCTTTAAATTGCTACCTGAAATGAGAAACTAGCATAAATTTTACCTACATACTGTTTATCGAGTTCTGAATAGTATCTCGATCCGAAATACCCAATCTTCATAAAACATCAAAGGCATGACTTATTTGGGACTAGAATACTATTTTTAGCATCTTCCGTTGGGACATTGACGATCTTCTTAGTGATTTAAAAATAGTAAAACCTTTCTGAAACAACCTGTAGACGCACCCCCACATTTTTGCTTGTTTCGTGTATACGAAATAAAGTGACCATCGTCAGCTTCCATCGCGCGGGCACATTCGTGACGCAATCTTTGCAGGCAGTAACCGAACCGGGACGATAATTTGCATGTCGTTACATGCCGCCTATCGCCGGCCGCCCAGCTCCGCAGATATCCCGCCCACTTCGGAAAAAGGGGATTCGTTTTTTATTCTAGCAATTTATCGAACGCCTCGACTGACATCGAATAAAAACGAAAGTTGATAGCATAATAGACCCACGCACCGCTGCGATTGAGCGTCAGTGGCGATACGAGAATAAAAAGTATTACAGTTACATCTTTCTTTGATACGTAAGTCGTGAGAATCGTTTTACTCAACTTTATTGTTGAAAGAATATTTGAATTCTAATATAAGTTCCTTTTTGAAAAGCCTTTTTACTGCTTTTTGAGTTCTTCTATAAATCTTCAGTATTTTCCAATAGATTTTATGTTAAACAAAAGTCGGTATGCTTTCATTACAATAATTTAAAGTTTTTTTTACAAGAAACAATTTCTCCTTATGATAAATTTCTCTATAAAACGTTCACTAAAAGCTCAGTATAAAATAGGGTACTAAATAATCATTCAAAATAAATAGGCGCAAAGGTGAAATTTGTTGGTTTCCGTGACTGATCTCACTGCTTCCTAGTACGAAAATTATTTTTCTCAATCGATTAATCGATTTTTGTTATAATTAATAAGACTAATGAGAGCAAACATTCAAAAAGTAAATTTTCACAATTTTTTAAAAAATATCGTTTAATATAAGTTCTGATATTCCATAATAAAATCTATGCATGGAAATCACAATTAGTGTTCAAAATAAAAATTAAATCATAAAGTTGACACATTCAAGCAAACCGTGATTTCTCCAACACTCAAATCATCATTTTCCAAGCTCTGTATATGTGTGACAAATCACTTTTTGAATGTTTGCTCCTCATTAGTGTTTGTGATGTCTCGGAATTTGCTCATATTTAGAAAACTAAAATAACGGCGTAGGGAGAACGATGAGCTATCAATTATTAATATTCGAGCTTTATTTTTCTATCCTTACTCTCTTCGAAGAAAGAGAGGGCTTAACAGCTGATATATATATACACCATATTGGGAACAGATATGGATTTAAAGAAAAAACAAAATAATTAGCCTTTATTACAAAAAAATGTATGTGCATAATTTCATATAAGAAATAAATACAATTTATTCCTGAATATGTCATACATATGTATTGAATTGTATTTATGTTATCAGTGAATAATATCTGATTTAATATATCGATATGAAATGACAAATCTTTGTATGCTTACCGACTGTAGAAAGGCAAAAAGACTTAACCCATCGCTAGTTCAGCTTTTTTTCAGTAATCACAATGTATACAACCATTATAAACGTTCTATTAAAAATACGTAAACTGAAAATGCCGAAAAAATATCTAAATTTAGCTTTAAAATATGAAAAAAAAAATGAATCAGCTAAAATTGTGACCAGGAAAAAAAACTAACAAAAAGGTTTTTTGTAAACAAACTATTAGATTAATATTAGATTGATTCGATAAAACACTAGTTTAGTAGTATACGTGCACTTCGAGGATGTTTATATTTATTTTTTGACTTAGGCCCAAAATCATCAAAAAACGTTTTTTTGTGCCTCCTGTATTTTTTTTTGTCTGGGTTATGTAATTTTAAATTATTCGTGGTTACCAATGCGGAAAAGTTAATGTGAAATATTTTTCGATGAATCTTTTGGTATGTATTAACTTAAAATGGCAACATTAACGTAATACATAGGCACGGCTTTAGAAATTGGGATTTTCTTATAATGAGATAATTACGTGTTCGAAAGTAAAAGCCATTTCATTAATCTTCGTTATCTGACACAAATCAGTAGCAATCTTTTGTGATATTATTATTATGCAAAATTACTTAGCCTGTTAGAAGCTTGTTCGTGGTTCAAAGATTTTCGATGACGTTACTAGTCATTTTTTATTAGTCAACAGGCATAAAATATTCAATCATTTGGCACACATTTTTGGTTCTATAATTTAACATTAGTAATGTTGTTATTCGTGGAAAATATTAAAATGCGTGCATCAAATAATTTTACGATGTAGTGTTTTCTAAATCGGTAGATTCGAAAATATAAAGTATTATAAAGCGATCATGCAGTTTATTTGAATTACGTTTAAAACAATGGTAGAGAGTAATTTTTTTCTTTCTAAAATTACGATACAAATATCGTTTATAATGTTCTATTTGAACTGCATGGATGCGGTATGAAAACATAAAAGCTATTAATCATTATTGGTCGCCAACCACAGTTTAGTGGTTATGGTGAGTAGGATTAAATTTTCACTTTGCAAAATATCATTAGTATAATTATGTTGTTCCAATTCATGTTAAAAAACATTTAATTTTTACCTATACCACTGAAAACTCTCGCGATTAACAAAAAATGTTGAATGGTTACAAAAAAAATGTTTTTTTTTTGTAATGATCATGCCAAGTTGTCGCAAGAATTTAATTTATATCCAGTTTTACTGAATAATCATTCAATTTTATTTAGAAAAAACAAAAAAAACTTCATTTAGATACAACGTTTAACGTTTTATTTGGGTATTTACAAACCTTACTCTGATTTGGCATAAGTAATAGGAAAATAATTACTATTAAAAGTGGTGGTTTAAAAAAATGTATCAATTGTAATAAACTGGAAACATTCAAAATAAAATTCTCATTGCTATTATACAAAATATTTCAAACTGGCTAAAGCATTACAATATTTTTGAAGATATTGAGATAAGTCTATAACAATGCTTTTGATACAAATTTTCTAGCCCGTGAAATATTAATTGGTATGACTTGTAAATAAATCAATGAATTTTTCATCAAGGGTAAAATATAATGACCTTCCATTGACCCTCATATTGTGTCGTTACATAATTCGCGTTGAAGGGTTGATTTTTTAAACATATTTTTTGCTTGTTTGACTAGCAAATGCAAACTTCTTTGAGTAACGAAGGTAGTTAAATTTAATTGTTTATTTTAATGAAAGCATACGCTATTAAAATTTGAATTTGTTTAAATTTGTTAATGGAAACATTTTCTGATTGTCTTCTTTGTTAGTATCTCATTTTAAATATTATTAATGGTACTTGTAAAAAAATCGGTTTATTATAATTAAAATATTACAACATGGCCATTATGTACTACTTATTTGAAATATTAATTTGTGGTGGAAGGTGGTTGATTATAAAAAACACACAAACACAAAACGTTATTGTTTTGTCACAAAATTTTATAAATTTATCAAGATTAATATTTTTTGGATTTAGGGAAAAAAAAACCTAGTCCTGATCATTCTATAGTATACAAGCGAAAAATAAGTAATGTGCATTGTGTTTTTTAAAAATCATAATTTGGCTTAAGGGATTTATTAATTTACATTAATATTATCCAAGTAAAACGTGTTTATTACTAATTTAGAAACATATTATAACTTTCAAACTATAGTACAAGACTCTTTAGTTTTGCTGTATTCTCTAAGGTCTTCGGAAGCAAACCACGTTTCACTATAGCTGACACAAATACGTGGCATTTGCTAAGTTATCCAATTTTAAAGTTTATATTGAAAATAAGTAACCAAAAAGTTACTGCTGAACCTATCGAAGATAAAATACTGTTTTATAAATTTTTCATCTTCTTTTCTTTTTTGTAATATCACACAATATTGATAGATTTTTTGTTTAAGGTTTCAATTCGGAAAGTGTTTGGAAATATATGAAAAGTGATTTTGACGAATAGAGATATGATAATAACATTTTTATATATTGTTCACAGTATTATTTCTTTTTCAAAAACGTATATTATTGTTCACGGCAATGCAAACTTCAAGCCGTTCCGTTTCGCGACAGACCTTTTTGTTAAAAATATGTTTATATAAGGAATATGCTTACATACGACCGGCATAAAGAGAATTCTACTTGACAGAAACGTAAGTGAGCGTAGATATAAAATTCAATTTTACATCTGTCTTCAGGAGAGTGTCCTCTTTACTTGGTTGGATATTGGATTTTCAAATCCATGCCTTCTTTACAGCCGTAAGGTACCAGATTTTAGGTCACGGAAAATGGCGAGACACGATTTTCACGTAGGTACGGACAATTCGCATTGACCTCCACGGCAATAAATATTTCAATGATATAAAATACATATTGGGAATATTCGACTGAATCGTTTCTAGGCATGCTCGATATTCGAGACAGAAATACAAATTGTTACATTAAAAAACTCGTTACACAGCAAATCTACTGTTTACTGATAACATAAAGATATCAAGACATTTTTACTATCCAACAAATAAATAAATTTTAGTGTGTATAATTTATACATTTGACATATGCACAGTAAGCAATGGTGACGTAACATAACGAACGTAAAGATTTGTGGATGGTACGACTGCTTATTCTTTTTTTATATCTAGATGGCTTAGATGATTTAGATGGATGTTGTAAGATTGACTGACTGACTGAATTGACTGTTCATGGTTCCTTAGGATAATATATTCAAAAGATAACAATTGAAACGTCAAGTCAATGTAATCATTTTTAGTACAAAATATATATTCGAGTCAAAAAAAATCTGAACACAAAAGATATCGCGGACTGGGAATAAACTCTTGCGGATCGTTGCCGGTCCGCAGACCATAGGTTTAAGAACACTGCTGTATAGGATTGAAAAATTAACGAATAATTCACATGTCTTTTATTGAAAACATCCTAAATTGTTTAAAAAATAAATGCATGAAAGTGTGAGACCATGACCATGATGGAAAATGCTCTAGTTTTTACGATGTTGAATATAGTCATATGAAATTACATTTTTGAATGAGTCTTGGGATAGAATAAACTATTTTTATCAAAAAAATCTTGCGATAAGAGTTAATGATTTTTTGTATACATGCGAGATTGAAACTAAAAGGTAGAATTGACTAGTATTAATTAAAATTGCATAAAAAAATGTTACCCTTCATTAAAACTCATCTCTTAATGAGAGCTTGCAAAATGTTAATTTTCTTTACCTAATTTTAGCAATTATGCGTGTTTTTTAATTCTATAAAATTTGTCGCATAAGCAATTCAATTTGAATGAAGTATTAAAATTGATCCAATTACTGTTTAATTGGTGGAAACAAAATAGTAACAAATATCGAAATTGATGTCTATCGAAAGTTATTTTTCATTAGTTATTTTAGTGTATAATTTTTTCATTTAGGTTTAGATAATGTTGTAGTAATTAATATTTAATATTTGCTCACTATAGACAAACTAAGTTAGTTTTTTTATAGATTTTATTAAATGTAAACGTTCATTGAATTCTTCGGAAAAAGATATTTTTTTAAATAATGCGACGCTGTATGCGTGATTCATGGATTTTCGACTTACACAGAGTTGTCTATCGCCTAGATATGTGCTTTATGTTGAGACTCGTGTGGTGATTCGTTCCTGATACTAATGGTAGCTGACTACTTTAAAATTTTCGGTAAGGTAAAGAGATAAAATAAAGTATTTTTTTATATTTATCACTTTTAAGGTATTTCATAACCTGGTTGAAAGGCATTATATTAAAAAATTGAAACTATGAAATTATTTTACAAAATTAATATTAGTTGGTTATACTAGTCATAAGAGAAACCGGCCCTGATCTTATAAAATAAAAGAAGAATTAGTACAAATGAGTGTCATTTTTTTGACCATATTTATATGCATAGTGTTGAAGATTTAAACAAGTTTATAAGTGACATAGGATAAACTTTTTTTCAATTGTACTTATTTAAAGATGATGAAAAAAGCATCGTGAACACATGGTTGAATTTTTTTTTCTACAAACTTCATGATAATTAAGTGTAAAATAAAACCTATAATATGCCTGAAACGATTTCACACGGTAAATTCGAACTCAAAATTACATTAATTATCTAATTCACTCTACTCAGCTTAATATTGATTGTAAAACTTGCAATCACTTTTGAAGCTATCTTGAATATATCGAATTTGGGCAAAAACTTTGCTCGCCTCATCTAAAAAATAAATGACTATTTTGTTTTACCGACAGCAAAGGTTTTGAATGGTAAAGCAAATATGACGGTAAATTCGATTACTTGCACAATAAAAATAGCTCTTTCTAACGATTCTCGTCTAGACGGCAAAATGTACTGCTGTCAAGAACTCTGATCAAATCGTCTTGCATTATAAATGATTGTAATTATTATCGTTATTTCATTAGCGTAAAAGTCAAATTTAATTTATTGACATTTTAACGAACACTATCGCTCAGCCGTAATGTCAAGAAATATATTTGTATTGACGAGCGACATAATGGGCTATGAGAAACGTGTGAGAAATTATTTATTTTCGACGCAATAACTGGATAATCATTTCAATATAAAAAAAATTGATAACTGTTTTATTTTAACATTTTAAAACTGAATATTAAATGCTTTTTCTTTTAGCAAACTGAGATACGTACATTCTTTTAGCGTAGAATCTTTTGTATATCGCAAAATTAAATCAGGATGTAAGGATTTTAGAAGAAATTTGCGAGAAAATTATAAGTGGTCTTACCGCTTAAATTTATCATTTGGTGTAAGAAATGAGTGATCATTAAGGAAACGAGGCTAAGTTTTTTCATGATATTGTTCAATTGAAGTGACATTTTATTTCATTCATTTTTAACATTTAAATTTTTTCCGTTCAACCGAATTTAAAAGCGTTTTTGACGGACTTGCGTAAAATGAATTACACTTTTTGTAGTTATTTTAGACAAAGTCAATAAGACTTAAATTTGTTGTAAGCTGTTTTTTGTTTTTTTCCTCATTTAAATTACCCTCAAGAGGCCTAAAAATAAACATGGAAAATGTTTCACTGTCAAATATACACTGAAACATTTTATTCCCTGAATACTTTGCTAATTATTTTCCAGTTCAATGAATTGTTTTTCTGTCAGCTTGTTTGATATTTATTAAGTAACATTATTTGACCATGTTCATTGTTTGTATATTAAACATTTATAACGATTGGATAGGAAAACAATATTTTTACCAAGATATTATGAAACATGTTTTTTTTTGATAATATTAATTATTACATGAGAAATAAAGATTACAAAAAAGATCGACACGTGTATCTAAAATATTAATTTGTATCTATTATAGAAAAATAATAATACTAAGTAATTGCTACCGCAAAAAAAAATATTATGATGATATTCTTTTCGTAATTTCATGAAATTTTGCGTTGTAATTAGCAACGCTGAATAAATATTGTTAAATAGAATTATAATTTGATGTGAAAAAACTTTTTTATTACAATAAAAACACAATTGTATTATGAGCTATTTTTATGAAAATTAAAAAGAATGGTTTGCCATTAAATACCGTCAAACGATTCGGATGGAAGACGAAGTAAAAATCATAATTTTTAAAATAAATATTTTCTGAGTAAGTAATAGATAATAACGAATATTTAATATCACAAATTGTATGAATGGTAAAGTTTAATTGAAAGCATTTTATTTATAGGTATCAAAGAACAAAATTTGTGATGAAATGCAACAATAGACGAAATCGATTATATATCTTTAATAATAAGATGTAGTATATCGGTAGTGCTAAGTGAAAATTATAAGATTTTACTGTTTTAAATAAATGAAAAAATAATTTTAAAAATCTACAAAAGTCATGATAAATCTATTTTCACTATGTATATAAACTCTAGTATGAATATTTATAAATTCCCGATAATAGCCAATGTGGTATTTTTTTCATCGTTTTATTGTGCAGCACGAATGTTTCGTAGAAAAATACATATAATTCATTTTCTTAAATGCCTCAATAAATACTTGTTCCTTGTTAAAAAAAAATAAAGACAAACAATGAGAAATAGCATATAGATATATTCCACAATTTCCATTTTAACAGTATTATCAGTTCCGTTACTTATAATGCATTTAAAATGGATCATTTTAAAACAATCAATTGCTAAACCTAGCCCTGAAATTTATGTATACGATTGTATTTATGTTATTTGTAAAGTATATATTTATTAAACTGTAAAAAACTAATTAAGATACAAGTTTTCACAGCAATCAGAATTTAATTTAAAAAAAAAGCGATCAAAACTTTCAATTATGCATCTTTTTTCTACAAAGCTATTTTTTCCATTCATTAATATACAAAATTCGGTCAAAATTTGGTTAAATTAACAATTATTTGTAATTAATCTCAAAAGCTTAAGACAAAAACGTATTAAAGGTATAATAACTCATTAAAAAATGCACGACCAACCGTTCCAACCCGATGCTATCTTTCAAGTCTCGCAAGGTTTTCCGATTTAAAATTCAAAGCCTAGTAATAACAGTAAAAATACAGGACAGCCTTAGTTCCGACGTGCGGTCTGGTGAAAATCTCTTTTTGAAAAATCGCGGGAGATCCAACTACTCGTGTGTGAAATAGAAGAACTCGGCCCGAAAATAATGAGTCCGCTTCACCACCAGTGATTTACTGCCACTGCGAACGGGATCGCGCAGAGAGATTTTCCAAATGGTCGGCCAGCACGCCACTGGCTGTTGCTTCCCCCGCCCTCTGAAACTCCAGCGCCACCCTCTGCGCTTTTAAGCCTCCGCGTTGGGCTCTCATACCCCACCCACCTACTTTACAGTAGACCCCGGCCTGCCGACATATTGCAAAGCGATGCACAATTAGTAATTTACAACACCCACGGCACTTACATAAACGTGAATTTAAAGTTTTATACACATATTCAAACATAGTAAAAAAAATGACAATTTTCAACTGAAACACTAGTTAAAATATTCCATGGAAATTATTATTTTTGTCAGATAATCTAATTAACAAGTACGATATTATCACTAATCTATATACAAATATGAAATATAACAATGTTGTTCTTAATTTTACAGTTTTTTTTATTATTACACAATAATTCATCGTTTTTTACTGTTATATGAATTTGCTTATTTCTACAAATTGTAAAGCCTTATGAAATTAAACGAATTGATTCCAGCAAATGTATTTTACTTTTGTTTTTATTCCAAAACTTAAAGATCTATCAAAATGTGTAGAAATAAATAAAATCAAATATCTTTTGAACAAAACTTTTGTGAGTAAAACAATAATAAAAACTATTTTCTAACTAAATAAAACAATTTTCATGTATTGTAGTTTAATGTTTTTTTTTCTTTTTACTTAGACTAATTTGATATAATTGCTGTTAGAAGCTTTAGGTTGGTAACCTATAATTTTTTTTAAATTTACATGTCTGTTGTTTTCCGTCAATAACTATTTAACTTACAATACGTACTCAATATTCAACTTAAATTTTTACTAAAATCGTAATTACGCTTTTTAGTAAAAATACTTTAAATTTGAATGCAGAAAAGGCGTATGTTTCTAATGTTCTTCCGCCTAATATATCACGTAATATCCGTAGTTTATTCTTAGTAACGTCAAGAAATAATAATTAATGGTTACTTAAACTATTTCACATCGAAACAAAATCCATAAATACGATTTTTCTTTCGTTAAATACTATTGTTTGATAGAAAACACGTAACAATAACTGAAATTACGAAGTGTTTCGGTATTGGAAAACTCTAACGGCTCCACATTCACGCTAGGAATAAGCAATGCGTTGTTTTTAAAACCCGTAACCGCAAATTTGGTTCTCCCTCTGATGTTGAATACATTTGGTTAATGGAAGTAGTTAGAAAATACTTTTGCAACAGTTAAATTTGATTGTAACTTTGAGGAAGAAAAATTGGGTGTGGAAACCGAGCGTGACATTGCAAAATGTGCTTAAAATGTATTCTAGTAAACGCCTACACTTGAACTGAAATAAATTTCGTGCAAATTTTAATAAAAGCATTTCATTAAGCGAAATTTGCATAAAACATCATTCACGAAAGAAATTTATGTTTTAATTTATCAAATGTTACATCATATCATTCATCGATGGTTTTTATTTTCAAAATAAGTAGATTCAAAAAAGGCCTTTAACATAAGAAGCGTGCCTTTAAATTTTATTTTTATTAATACTTATTGTTGACTTAGATATATTTTTTGAAGCACGTTCGTTTAAATGAAATTTGTAATAAAACTTTTCAAGTATACTCGTTAGTTCATTCAGTAATTGTATTATTTAATTTTCACTGTTTATTTAAGTATTTAACCTATTTTTATTTTAGTGCACTCAAAGCATAATGTATTTTTTTAATAATTGACAAAAAGCTTCTGATTCTTTTTTTTGAAGAAACATTTAATCAAAGTTTTTTCCTAAGCCTGTCTAACCACGCACAGTTTACTGAAGCATTCTTTCGGGTGTTGCAACTTCTTTTTGTTATATTATTTTGACGAAAGTGCACATATCTCTTGTTGCACAGAAAGTAAAAATAAATCACAGACAAGCAAAGTGGTTTTGGAATAAATACTCAAGAGAAGAGAAAAGTTCTTAACTAACACTCAGGACGGTGAAGAGACAGAAACATGACATTTATAAATGGCCCACAATGAGGAGTTTTATCCAGTTAGTAGGATGCAGAAACTTTCTTTTGTGTTTTGTTTGATATTTGACATGCCTGGAATAAATAAAATACAGAATTTAATTACTTTGGCGTTTAAATAATTGAAAATGTTTATCAAAAGACAACTTGAATGAATACTTATAATTTGAATGTCGTGATAGATTTTTGTATCATTGTAAATAAATTAGTCAGAAAAATGTTTTAATATCCGTTTTTATGATGCAGTTTTCATTTCTATGTTTTACAAAATAAACTGAATCTTGAATTCGTTCAACCTAAATATTTTAATTTATTTTACTTAAGAAGAAAAAATATTAGGTATCATCGAAATATTTATTTAAGTCAATAGATACTCATCCATATACAGTAAAAAAACTATTAAATTCTTAAAATTATATAAAAAATAGTTATAGCAACATAACTTTTATGGATATTAGCTATTGTAGACACTAACGGATTTTTGCTTTAGTTTAAAATAAAATTTGATAGTTTGTTATTTCTCCAATTGTGTAAATAAAAATGTGACACGTGTTTTGCCTGTTCGAGAAGCATTGCCAAACTGACTGAATACATGTAAAATTTTGTAGTACAATCACTAGAACAAAAACGTTGTAAATAAAAGTTATTAATAATATTCTACAGGTTTTAAAGTATCGTAAAAGTAAAGTGAGCTTAATCGATAGACATAAAAATAGTGTTATCATCCTAACATAAAAATATTCGATCCATTAAAACACATAGTAAAAACTTAAAAGTCATATAAAAAAGTTTCTCAATTTCGCTCAGTGAAAACAGTATAGCGATAATTATAAAATAATGATTTGAGAATCCGATATAAAACATGTAAACATTGAGTAGACAGTAAAAAAATATGCTCACTGAATCGCTTACAAACAAATTCTTTTAGCTTGTAAAATAAATATAATACCTTAAATTGTATAAGCCAAAAGACACTGTGCTATTAAATTTTTATCAAAAAAACTTTTTTTTATTTGAAACATAAAAACTCATTTAACAAAAACAATTTTTAGGTATTCTTTAATTGGTTTATGAAGTTGTATAACGGAATTTCTATTTTTGTAGGTGAATTTTAAATTAACACGTAATATTCATATTCGAAAATAATTAAATAGTAAATTAAAAAAAAAACAAACTTATTTTGAAAACGTTTTCTTGTTTAAAGATAATCTTACGAAAACAAAGCTCTCTTTTTTGTGAGGTAGTGTATATCAGTGTTTCGCAAATTGGGGTTCGTGAAATCACTTGAGTACGCCGTTGCTGTCAAAGAGGTCCGTGAGTTGTCTTGTCAAATCACACATGTATTTTTAATTCAATGTCTATCGAAAAGAATTAAGTTAATATATATTACATGAAGTTATTTTATGTAATATCGCAACAACCTATTGTTGCCAAATTTAAATGTTTGCTTACGCTTGAAATGATTGCATATATTTCAATGCACATGGAGCTGTGAAAGTAAAAATAAACTTTATTACTCGAAGACAAAAGCCACAGGTAGTGAGGTATATGTTTTTTTTATTAACTTAATTTTGAACAGTCCTTGTTGAAAATTTGTGATAAACAGTTCATTTAAGAAACTGTGTATTTTTGTTTTATCCATTTCCGCTCCCAATATGAAGCATATGGCTTCCTAATGGAAGTATCTCAACAGAAGTTTTTTTTCTACGAGAACTGTTTGCTACTCTTTTCCATAGAGAGTAGCAGGGATAGAAGGACAAGGCTAGAACATAACTAGTGATTAATAGCTTTCGCTACGCCCAGTTATTAAATTATCAGAAAATGGGGAAAGGAATTTTTAGACATTACAAACACCAATGCCTCTGAACAGAAATCGATAAATCAATCTAAAAAATGCTGTTCTTTCCGGGATTCGAACCAGTGATGTCCGGCATGGAAGCCACCAACGCTAACCGCTGCACCATAGGACCTGATTTACTTAATTTTATAGCTCACTTTATTGTTTATTCATAATTTTTGATAGACGGAAAAAATAACAGTAAAAAACTTTAAAAAGCTCTCGGAGTATGTATTTGCTTCTCTGACACATCTAACACACATTACTGAATTTAGAATAATTTACAAAAAATATGCATTAGCACGATAAGAATAAACTGTTGTTTTTTTTATATTTACACCCTACTGTTTTGCTGTAATAACTCAAACAATTTGTTTTCATTTTTTTGCACAAGTAGGCCGCAAAACTTTAGACTTTTTGCAGGGGGGGACTTAGAAGCGAATAGGTTGCAAAACACTGACGCTGAGGAAACTCCGAATAATAAACTTTATCAAAAAGCACATTAAGAGTTTGAATTTTTCATGATCACACGGGATCACGATTAAGACCGCCACCTGAGGCCGAGCGGAGTATAAACTTTCATTATGCTACTATAAAAAAGTTTATAGCGCTCATTCTATTCTTATAATCTAGATTCTCTCATTAAAGTCTTAAAATCACCCGTTTTTTTGTGAGAGTAAATAATGCTAGCTTAAATTTTATAATCACTTAAATGTATTTAACTGCGATTATTTTTTTAAATGATATTATATGTATAAAAACAAAGACGGCAGTATTCATGATTTGTCGTAAATTAGTTGGATATGTAATCATGTAGAGTTGGCAATTTCGCATGTAGTATTAAGTTAATAAAACAAAAATAAGTCTCTAAAACAAATATGTTTGAACAATCAGAATTGAATTTGTTACAAAAGCGGCAGTTTTTTTATAGTAAAGACAGCCGTTATGAAATATATTTCACAAAAAAAATGTAAATTATATTAAAAAAGAAAGATTATACAAATAATATTGTTAAGACGTTTTATCTTAAAAAAATAAACGAGAAAATGAATTTGCCAACATTTAAGGATCATCTAAACTGCCGGTTTTGTTTTCTGATCACAACCGGATTCTTTATGATAAATTTATCGTTTTATATATTTTTATCATTGTTGAATTGAACTTATTGATAATGTGATAAATAAGATTTTCTCGTGTGAAATGTGCCTTTACTTTGTTTACAGCATATTATGTGTATGGATAATTAAAAAAAAAATGAAACGATTCCTCATATCCATTTTTTTTTAAATATTACAAAAAAAAATTCTTCCTTTAAAATAAAAGCCAACCCATTTTCAGATACACCATATTGTGGCTATGGCGAGCAACGAACGCTTGAGTATTTGAATAGCGAACGGCGTGAAGAGGTAGTCTACAGCTCAAGAAGTCAAGTGAGAGACAGGCCCAAGGGCAGAGGAGTCCATAGGCGGGTAATTTATCGTAGAGACGTGTTCTCGGTGATATTTGGCTGACCACGCTTCATCAGCGCCTGCTAGTGACATCGGCCAATGCTTCGAAGTCACGTTCTGATAAATTTTCCGATACCTGTCGCTAGAATTTATACTGATTAAATTCAGTGCGCAGACGTTTACACGAATTCTGAGTTGTGTTAAATTTATTTGTGCTTCAATTTATTATTATCGATTTTTTTACTATAAAATATTTTATGAAAAAGACGAAGATTCACATCTACCGATAGTATTATATAAAATAACAGAGTGGTAGACTATTTATGACTTCTATTCCAATCTCCTTTGATATACCATACCCATTTTTTAAAACAAGGATAAGAGTCGGCGATTGCAGAATAACAAGTCCTGTCTTCTGAGCATACATTTTTTTTTCTCTGTGAATGGTAAGTTTTGCTACTGCCAGTTCTCGTTTTTTATTCTGTCTGCTCTCGATTTCAAGCATATGTACATCTAATGGATCATCTCTACAAAACATTAATCGCTTAATCTTTTTCTCTATCTTTGGAGAGGGTATGCAAAAAAGAAAAAAAGTTCTCTAAATGTAAGGGTCTATATAAGAAATTTAAGAGATGAGGGTGGGGCTGAGTTTTTTTTTATAAAAGTACACGGTATGTTCATACAATTGTATAAATCAATTCATTTTTTTTTTTTGAATATTTTCATAATTGAATTGTTTACATGGAAGTTCCGGAAATCAAGCGTTCTTAGTCGATATAATATGTTAAATCATTTTATGATTGTTTTCTTGCAGGAAAAAAAACTTTTTTTTTTATTAAATGAAACAAAAAATTTGCAATGTCCTACTTGTATTTATTCAGACGATTTTAAATTAAGGATTACAGTAGACGCTCATGAAGCTTTCTACGTTGACCTCAAATGTCATACCTTTAACATACATAAACCACGAAAAGTTTATATTTATTATAAGAAATTTTCGGTAACGCCATCTTAATTAACTTTTGCGTGTGATAGCTATTTGCCACACAAGACTGGGTCCACCTAACTTGCAATTACTATAATTATAACTTTGACTATTATAGTAACCACTTATTTATGTTTTTTGTTGAACACTTGGCAAGTTATTCGAGTGGCATAAAGATGAGACGTAAATGTATACATCGCTCATATTTAAAAAGAATCTCAGAAGTTTACAGACTTATAGTTTAAATTATTACTTAAAATTATATGCGTTATAAACAAACACTTGAATGAAATGTGTAAAAATAATTACACTTTTCTCATTTTTGCGTTAATAATTGCTACGAATTATATACTACATTTTCAATGAACGTGAAAGTTAATTTGTACTTTAAACATGTTTGAAAATGAACTATTGCATTATAAATAAAGTATATTTTAAATGAAAGTTAATATCAACAATTTGTCGTTGGAGAAAATGCAGATAATACTATGGAAGAATGCTCAAATACTGTCATAGCCTATCAGAAAAATACTACTCTGTCAGCACGTGATGAACATACATATAATGCACTTCTTTGAGCACACTATTTGTGAAAAACCAGAAAGTCTAATGATCCTCGGTAGGACGCCAAGTAAAATAGGCAGAAGACATGCAATACTTGAGATTGAGTTGAAAAAGATTTTTTGTTTTGTCACTGGCAGCCACACAAAAGCCGGCAAATTTGTAGTGAATTAATGACACTAGAAATTTGCTGTATTTGTTTTATTCATATTTTAATTATTTTCTCAACGACAAATTTGATAAATGATTACTTACTACCATCTTAACTCAAGATGTGATTGTTTTATATTACATGAATTAAAAAATTTGTGCTTTTAAAGTAGCAATATAATTAAGATGAGTTTTGTCAGTTATCATAACGTCTGATGCTAAATTTTTAACACGGAAACGACTGTGTTATTCAAGCCTCACAATTCATTTTCAACCCGGTGTGGTAGACATGAAGTACAGGTGTGCTGCCAACAGTAAAGGTGTGGTTAATTAAAAAGTAATTCAAAAGAATGCGGTGGTTGAGGTGACTTCCGCGTGGCAAAGCGCTAGTTAACAATTTTTGCCACGCTTACCCACTACCTGCATTCATAAACCGTGAATGTATTTGAAGTTTTCATTTCGTCATGAACCTTTCTCATCATCGTTTTTTTAAAACACGATAATATGGCAGTACGAACATATTTCAAAAAAATAAAAATATCGTTAAACAAAATAAAATTGATTGAATAAGCCGAATGAATTATTGTTTTATTTTATTAATACGTAACTAAAAAAAAATACAATAATTTGTAAACGCTGACTGATTGCAGCCAATTAAAATAATAACTTTCATGAAAGCAAAATACAAAAAAAATATATGATTAAATTGGCATTTACTTAGTAGAACTCCATTGAATACGGTAAAAAATTAAAGTATTTAGCTCTACAATTTTTTTAAAATCAGTTTAAAGCTATTTCGGCGTATGCTATCATCAGAACTATTATGTAAATACTTTGAATTTTTTTACAGTATTACAAAAAAACATAATTTTGATTTATTTTCTGGTTTTTATAACAAAGTGATAGATATAAAAATTCTAATACCAACTGTAAAATAATAAGAATGGTAATCATTCGATAAAGTACCGTAGTTTTTAAATGCTAATAACATAAAAGTGTTTTTAAGTAAATTTTAATACTGAATTGATATGGTCAGTATTCAAAGCTCTCCATTCAGTTAAACTGTACAAATCTCCTCGTTTATATCAATCAAGTTGTTTGTAACTTATGTGATCACTATATTTGTGAAAATTATTTGTTCACATATCTTTTTAAAAGCTTAAAAATTAAAATGTGTGGAAAGCACATTTGAGACGTCAACTATTTTTTCCGTATCGATTTATCACACAGGAGAGATTTTTTCTGTGAATTAAGAGCTTAAGATTTTATTATAAAAGAGATATTTTTATACATCGCTGGTCGGAAGTTGACTACTCGTCATGCAGAATCATATGGGCTCATCAGAGGTGAAGTGAGCGTTGATGCAAATAGATGCGTTGTAGTATTCTACACTTCTTAAAGTATCGTAAAAATGTAACTTCGGTTAATACACATTGCAATAGTGTTATTTCAGTAAAATAAAAATATGCAATCCAAAAAAACACCAGCTAAAAACGTGATTGTACTTAAAAATCGAAGAAAAAAGTTTTACCATTTAACTAGTTGGCCCACTTCACCTCTCGAGGGCCCATATTAAAGTTAACAACTCGCAACAATATATTGTATCTTAAAGTATGTTTTCATCAATAGCTTCAATGTTTTTTTAAAAAAACTATTTTATAATAAATAGTACGATTTATACTTCAACAACAAAGTGTATTTTTGATTCGTATTATTTTCAATATTTTTCGGTTTTAGTTCTACATGTAAAGAAATGCAAATGTTGGTTACAAGTTTTCATAGTTAACTTTCAACTTTCGATGTATTGTTTATTGTAATATTGATGCATCATTCATTATGCAAATGTGCATCCAAGTGAGAAAGCCACGTAATGTATGATGTTGTTCGTCGTACAGTGAATATGCTCAGTGCATTTGTATGCAACACGTCACACCAAAAACCAGGTCGAAAATAAAATCTTGATTACCGCAAAAGAATATATTTTTTCATTTGCCGGATACATGTCGCTATCACGTTTATGCAAATTTTCTAGTTACTGAGGATTATGTGGTAAGTAGAATTATTTATGAAACACGTTCTATCGCATTTTAAATAGTCAATTTAAACGGAATTATTACAATGTTAGTGCTGACAGGTTGCTACATTACAACAAATGGTATCAAAAATGCATCAAAAATATCTTAAACCTTTAAGTCGGAAACAAATAACCTTGAAGTAGAAGTTTGAAAGAAAATAATGTTCTTTGGATAAACTTTGTATTCACGTGTGAAGTTTAGGAAAATAAGTTCAAAAACCGTTTTAAATAAATTATGTTCGATTGACGTTTTGTTTTACAACAAACTTAGTTAAAAAAATCGTTTTGTTTTCATTTATATCCTCGGCTAGATCTGTCATTATAATATATAAAAATAAATACAAAGCTTAAAAAATTTTCACTAAATGATTTGTACTTTATTAAATATTCATAGAAAGTCAAGATATTGCTTATAACATAAATTATTATATATTTATAGTTTCTTTATATTTTATTACACAAATATAATTTTTATTATAATTAAAAAATGGTATTGCAGCTTATTCCAATGCGCCAAATATTTTTAAAGTTTAAAGATCACACGAGAAAAACTCGATGAAAAGTTTTTGTAAGTCACTCGAGATTTCGGAACAAAAATGGCGGATAGTAATGAAATGCAATAAACAAAACGAAATTCATAATGTTTATTTCAAAAATTTATATTGTGATGGTATCGGTTTTGTCAGTGTAGGGAACATCTTCAAACTGTCGATTATTTGTAGAAAATATATACTAAATGTTTGCTAAGCATGCTTTTGCCCTTGAATTAAAATAAAATATTAACATTTGTAATTAAAAACCATTTTGTATAAGAACTGTATATTTTTTACCAGCTGCTATTCAAAAATGGTATCACAAAGAATCGCGTGTTCTGCTAAAATAATAAATTCAAATAGAAAACATGTCGCTTTACGTTTATTATTTTATACAAATATAAAACTTTACTACGTTAAAAGCAGAAGCGAAATTAGGCACAAATTGTGATAGCCTCAAAGCAGAAAAAGTGCTCGATGCCTGGTTAAACTACGGCTGCGTATTTTCCGGAGCGTAATTTTCCTTTCCACTTCTTTGAATTCGGCTAACTTTTATATTCCAGCGAAAAAGCTTTGTGCGGACTCTGCTAAACATTAAGACAACAATTACTGCGAACAATCACAACAATACCTTCGTAATAGTTTATTGCTTAATGTCCTTATGCCTACTCGCTAGTTGTGTTTCAACTTGTACGGAATAATGGTTACTATTTTACGTAAGGGAGTATTTTCAGAGTTATTTTTTTTGGAAACAAGTTTTGGGCATATGATAATCTAAGAAACTAAAAAAAGTGTAACTTTCTCCTCTCTGAAGAAATAAGATGATAAACATATTATGTACATGTGTGTTGTTATTTTAATATATAAATTATATACATACGTACTTTATATATATAAATGATCTATATTACCTTACAGTGCGGCTTAAAGGCCATTTAGATGAGAATCTATATTTCCAACGCCGGTTATTTATTTTTTAACTAAAGCTTCGTTGTTTATTTAGATTATGATTTTATTTTTCTTATCTAGTAGCTTTAAAATAGAAGAAAGTTACAATAAAACAAATACCGTTAGTCCTTTGGTTATAAGTCACCAGATAGATTATAATGACAGCATAATTTCTTGACCAAAGAAATTGCCGATGAATTGTTTTTATAATATGAAAACGACGTTTGATTTACATATATAAGATAATATGTATTGATATTGTTGTCAATTGTAATGAAAATCATTTTTTTTACTAACGAAAATTGTTTAGTTTCTTAAAAATCCGAAATCTAACCAAACTACACTAATTGTCTTCATTAAAAAATATATTAACGCCGTTACAGCTAAAAAAAACGATTATCTTGGGCTGGACTAGTTTATACTCCGTGCAAATGCATCGAGACTCGTCACACAAACCAATAGCTGATTGCAATAGCGCAATGCAACACTAACAAACTTTATGATGTACGCTAGAATGACTTAATATCAATGGGTAGGAAATTCTGTTTGCGAGTATAACAGAAGAGAAATTATCATTTATTTAGTAGACACACCGTATACAACCAAGACCAGCCCTGCATCACTTGGATATATCAATTAAAGAGATAATGTGGATGGTTCATTGCAAATAAATACTCTGTATCGAGACAAATCGTCTCAGTTTCTTATTCGCAAAAAAAAATGTTCAAGACTCGGAAGATAATGTCTTTTTATCTTTTTTTTTATCAAATAGCATTTGTCGTTTAGACTGAATTTATTTCAAGCAAATTATTTGTGAATTGTAAGGTTTCATTGCCCTAATATAACATATTGTTTATGTTTTCTATTCACGTTAAATTAAATTAATTTCTTCCGATTCAAATTTTTTGCGTCGAGTTGTGAGACTTTAAATTAAGCCATTTGGGATCAGTCGACGACGGTCTGATGACATGATATAAACAATTTTGTAAATATTTGTAACTCCTAATTATAAATGTAATTGCCATTTATTTATCAAAAATTCAGAACGGAAACTATTTCATATAATATAGACACTGTGGTTGAAATAAATGAAGGTTTAAGTGTAACACGTGTAGCGTGCGACGATACTAGCCTACTTGCTTACTTTTGTACTTTTAGCTCTGCATACTTAAAATTAATATAAGTAGAATTATATTCAAAGTTGCTAAACATTAATACTCTTTAGAAGTGTATAATCGATGAAAATATATTAGCTGAACGAAACTTATTAACTGAGCTTAGATTTTTCCGTGACTAGCATTCGCATAATTTTTTCATATTCTGGGAAACTGTGTCAGTGACTATTTTTATCCTTAAACGTAAATATTGAACAAAGTTGTAAATATGTGTAAATCAACTGTGAATGACTCATAATATAATTTCATTCACAATTGCGTATTTATAAAGAATTACAATTTCAACGAATTGAGTGTTTTATACAAAAAATAAAGACATATTTTAAGCATTATCTTATTGAAATCTGTGATAAATTTTAGCGCAAAATAAAACATTTTGTTAACAAATAGCATTGTATTATTTTGTAAGGTGTACAGTAATGTAGCAAACTTTGAGTACTGAGTAAACATGTTAATGTAAACAGGTATAATAAATGATATTTATAAGCTCTTTCGCGCACCTGTGCTTTGTATTTATCTTAAACATTACATAACTAAAATTTGTTGTTTTTTCAAAAAAATATCTTTTGCATAACTAACTATTATGTATCACAGAATACTTTTTTTTCTTTTTTATGTTATACATCATAACATAATGGTCTATTTTGTTTATTCAAAAATATGTTTTTGAGTTATTTATACGGAAATTTTCCGTTTGAAAAAACACATACACTTTTCACTATACATAAAGTATATATTGTCAAACTGTATGTGATCGAGCATACAATATTCAAAATCAGCTCATTCAAAACAAAGATTTCTGAGAAGTATATTTATGGGTAAAAAATACAATTTACTTTTAGTAATATATGGGTCATTAATTTTGAACGAACGATATCTGTAACATAATAAAAACATTTTTTTTGCTAACGTATAGTTTTTGATATTATATCATATTTGTTTGTCTAAACAAAAACAAAAAAACTTACCAGTATACAAATACGAAACAAAAAATGTTGAACGCAAATTGAAAACGTTTTTCGAAGTATCCATCAGAAATAAATGCTTCCTTTGTCTGAGATAATGATACACATAACAAGGAAAGATGTTCATTGAATGCTCTGCCAAAAATGTTTCACATCGTGAAATACTTAACGGTATAATTATATTTGCCTCTGGAAACTAAACGTAATTCTGTGTTTTTTTTAATCGTATCATAGCACTTAATATGTATATATATATAATTTTATGAGATCCAAAGTGAAACAAATGTGCATTTTTCAATGACTGCGTTTTTATATTATATTAAAGCGTTTATTTTCAAATATTTAAATGGTTTTCTATACAATGTGTATATATCGGGTCCGTAGCGCAGTGCTCAACATCAATGGATTCTGTAACGGATCTAACGGCTTCCAATCCCAGTACGAACATAATTTTTTTCACGTTTGTGATGTCTAAAAATTCCTTCTCATCTTTCCTAAAGCAACGGGGCGTAGCGAGAGCAATTAGCCAACTACTAGTCATGTCCCGACTTTATCTTTCTCTCCTTACCCTATTTGAAAAACGAGAGGTATCTCCATTAGAGGACTATATGCTTGATAATTTGGAGTGGACATAGATTAAAAAAATAAATAAATCCTAGTAATAAGATTTAAGGTTGTGCTTGCTGAAAACTTAGAACCAAATTATACTTATCCAATGCATGCATAATTCCATACTGACTGTTCCCAGCGAATAGTACAGATTTCATAAAATATATTAAATACAGCAATACCGTAAGAAGGTTTAGTATTTACAAGAATTATAATATATTTTTTTAGATAAAACTGGATCTGCGCTGCATTGTAGAGGCTCTTTTATGCACCTTTTTATGAATATTCACACAATTTAACACCACACATTTTCGCGAAGAACCTCTTGGCTTTTCAGGCGTTTATTACAGCACGGCGTAAACCAGTTACTTCTCCGGGCAAGAGGATCATCGAAAAAAAACTTCTTGTATATTTCTTCTGACAACATCACGCAAACTTACTATCTTGTCAAGATTATTACATAAATACTAAATCGGTTATTAAAATATGAGATGGTGTATAATTGAAATTAAAAAAAATCTTCATAATAGGAAACGTGATCCCAAATATTTGCTGAATGAATAATTATTTAAATATTGAATTTTAATTTCTTACGGTGTATACAAATATGGTCTAACTGCGATGAAGAAAAAAAAGAAACGATTTCATTTCATATTTGAAAAAACACGTTTAAGGTTTTTATTGTCATTTTTAGAGGAAAAGCGTTATATTTAAAGATTTTTGTACTCATTTCCTATTTTAAAAAAATAGAAGCGGTTTCGCGTTTGAAGATTCATTTTTTTTCATATTTAATCTGCTCCAGAAATAGTTTGATTATTTGAAAGTAATTGTAAAAAAATGCAATAGATTATTTTTTGTTGCCGTTCCCTTATTATATCAAATCTTTAATTTGCTTACTGCACATAACTAAAATAAGCTGTCAACATTTGTTATCACAATGTTAGCATTAAGTAACATGGTTAACCTTAACAGATAGATGTAAATCAGTTGAAAATCGTTATGAAAGAAACCGGCCCTGATTCTAATAAATAATGTGGATTAATTGCAAAATAAATAGTTAACACATGTGTTGAATCATATTTAAACATTTATCTAGTTGACGCGAATCACTGTACGCCATTGCAGTTGACCATATCATTGTTCGTCGCCATCTTTTATAAAAGCATCCTTTCACTAACACAGCAATGCTCATTTAACGATGACACTTCTTTTGGTCCTCTTAGTTAGGAGAGTGAAGGTATAATAAAAAATCTTGCTTAGTGCAGCCATTTCCCTGTGAAAGTGTGGAGGGTAAAACGTATTTTTATTATGTAACCATATCAACAGCCTGACGCTTTATAGCATACAGTTGCAACCGCAACCTCTTTATTTTTTTTACAATGCATTTTAATTTAATTATTACGTAGCATACTGCAAAATGCAGCAACGAACTTATCATGATGAATGTAAAACACATTTTTCTCTTCTCAAAAAAACGTTTAAAATATTGAAAACAAAGTAACTTAATAATATTTTCGATTTTCGATTCGACGGTAACATTGTGGAAATTCATTTTTAATATAAAATTAAATTGAATTTACTTTTGAATAAATTATTAGATTATTGGTAAGCGATATTATGTCTGATGATGCTTTTTGAAGAGACGAAAAACCGTGTCATGATTTTTAATCTGACAAACAAAGTTATCAAATTAAATTTTATATTTAGTTTCACATTATTTAAGATTTCGACTGAAGGTGCTTTGTGGAATTTCAATATTTAATTTGAATCGTTCAAATTATGTCCGCTTACACAATTAGCGTGAATGTAAGTAATATGAACGATTCAAATTTAGTTTCATATTGTTGTTTTTTTACACAATAAGCTGAATATTTATCATATGTTACGAAATATTTTACTCTCCGCATTATAAGTGTCATTGAAGTAATAATATACGTACCATTTTTACGTTTGTAAAGCGATGTATTAATACCACACTCAAATACATTTTTTGTGTATTTTTGACTACTGTTGTATAATCTAGTTAATACGAAATTGTGTTATTTGTTATCCCGCAAAATTTCAATTGATGACTTGACGTGTTAACTTTTCACATATTACAGACTATATTAAACTTTTGCTTTATATTATAAAAGCCATATTAAAACCAATTGCCTTCTTCAGTGTGACATTGAAGTGTCTAAGATTTAGTTATTTTCTTTTAACAGCGATATATTTTGTGAATTGAAATCTAAAGTGTGCAAATATAAACATCAATAGTGAAATAAAATTATAGTATATTTATAAAGATCTATTCATAGTTTTAGCCACCTAAAAGGTTATTTGCTTTTCAGTGAAGGTTTAAGTTATACCAAAGAAAATGATCTAAATGGTTTATTGTTAGACTTTAATTTCATACATTTTACACAGCAATATATCAAACTTGATGATCATCAATTAATCTTTCAAAAAGCGTCAGTTGCAAATTTATTGCAGTCATAATCAAATACGAAATGAAGCGTTGCCAATTATACCATAAAACCTGTGCAGACTCAAAGATTTTGATAAAACGATGAGAATTTTTCATTTGCAGTTACTCATTTAGCGTCGGCTAAAATTAGGCGTGGGAGCAAAATTATTGTCAGAATTTATTCATGACATCAATTTTGTTCAAAGCGTGAGCAGCATTTACGCTTAATCTGATTCCAACTGGCGGTCAATTACGACGCCATGATATGTGCCCACCATAGGAATAATTATTATTATAATGAAAAACGGAAGCCTTCGAAACAATGCAAACGATATTCTATCGCAGCACTATATATTATTATTATGCGAGTGTGTTAGGCGGCATTGAATAAAGTAACCCAGATTTCTCGATAACAATGGGTTAGCCGAAACAAACAGTGATTGATAAGGGTCGCGAAAATATTGCTTTGGCATAAATTTTACCTGAAACATATTTATTCTTCCTTGGGAATTGTATATTCATTTTTATGAGAAAACTTAAGAATGTTTTTTTTTATAAAAAGGTGCCATCACTTATTTTTTATGCCAGTTTTGTGGCAAATGACACAAGAATACATACATATTAAAGAATATTTTTTTACACAACATACGAATATAATTTTTGTCAGATCGACCTACTTTTTTTGATGTATAATATAAAAAAAACTGGAGTAATTTATAATCGTAAATACATGTTTAATATAATTTTATAAAGACTATAAATAAGGCATTATTAATGTAATCTGTTACTTGGTCTAAGTATTTATGCATACTGCAGATGCAATAAAAAATAGAGCATTACTAATAATTACGACTTTATTTTCTTTCTTAATTTCCTAAGCTTCAATCGAACATTCTTATTCTAATTGTACGGGTTTCAGAATTATCATTCATCGGTATACTTTGGTATATTTGGTTTGATTAATATGTCGTCAGTATACTGCCAGAAAATTTTGTCAAAAAACTTCGTTTTGAGATAATCGACTTTTTTGAATATTACCAAGCCAACTAAAATGAAGCTCAAAATTTGTTGGCTGTCTAATTATCATTGAATAGCTGTAATAATGAGAAATTTATACAACTTTAAAGCGTTAAGTTATTTATAGGTTTCTATCAGTAATAACTGTCCATGAAATTTTCTTAGTTCGTACTAATTCTTTGGATATAAATATAAATAAATGCAAAATGCAAAATGCAATAGTTGTTTTTTAGACGATAAAACGTGCTTAAATCAATCAATTTTCTGTCAATATACCGACAATATACAACTAAAAAAATTGACACAAAATATGTTACTGAAATTTTTTGGCACTGATTTTATTGTTTTTTTTGTCAAAATGATAAAACACATTTTGTATATTTGTTATAACGAAAACACTTCATGTCAACAATAGACTGAAAATATTCACAGCCTCACTTAAAAACCGTCTCTTGATTGCTACACGAGTAAGGCCTCTTGAAGATTCTAACCAGAAGTTGCTTTCAAAAGCTTTGCTCCCATTATCAACTTAACAGTAGCAGCGAGCATGAAAATCCCACATCGGGAAGAGGTCAAACCGTAGCTGACTTGGACAAAAGCGACGAGTGTTCGAGCACATTGCTACGCCAGTTCTACGCTAACACAATGAAACTACGCCGGCAAAGTGCCGCACTAATTGTCAAGTTAATATTTTTGAACATATTGCAGTGTCGACTGAGAGCTCTAATTAATGTTTTGAACGTTTGTGCCTTCACTGGTGCAGTATAAAATAGTTTTTATATGCGGCTTTGTAGTATTTTAAAAATGCTCATTTCTAAATTTTATAATAGTTATACTGTTCACGAGCGAATTAAAATGTATGCCTTCAAGTCATTATTAAAATAAACTATTTTCACCTAAACTCCACATCAAGCTAGAAAAAAATATATACTATATACGTGTAGCCTATGCGGAAAGCATTTAAAAACAAAGTCTTGTTGGTTGTTGTATATATTAAATTATATTACCAAACATAATTCCTAAACATACGTATAGACATTTATTATTTATGTAAGACATTTCAAACATGAAAAATTTACCATGTTGTAATATATATAATCGGCCTATACCATAAACTGACAAATCTCACAAATGAAAAAGAAACTTTTATGTATAATATTATTACACCGTATTTTGTTGAGGACTTGAAAAATAGTGTAATGATTTCATAATGATATGATCAGATATGACAAGTGTGTTTTAAGTTAGCTTGCAACTAAAGAAACATCTGGAAAGCATGCATTTTATAATTTTGAATTTGTAAAAAAGTCAATTACACTTTTGAACCCTCCTTTTGAAGAGTACCAACACTTTTGTTACAGGTAGCTTAAGTTGTCCCATTTAACCTTAGATGTAACTTAAATGAGTTTTTTTGATTTTTACGGGAAACTTGATGACCAAAAAGAAAAACTTGTTTACCCCGAAAGCGCGCCGGGCACTTTCTTTGTTTCGCCGCAATCTCAAAAATGCCCGGAAGAGCATTTTTGTTGATTTATTACAAAAAATATTTTCCGAGCATTATATTTCATCGTTTTATCAGTAAATTAGGTTGACAAAGTAATCTAAACTTTTTCACGACAAAACAAACCAGAAAGACTTTGTCACAATACAAATTTTATATGTAATTGGAAGTGGGTGGGGACCTGAAATAAATACTGTTTAAATGAATTAAGCTCACGCAAACATCAAAATAGCGTGTGTATTAAACGGAAAAGTTATTTCTATAACACAAATCTTTGCTACATCTTAACGTTTTTAAGTTATCATTGTCGTTTAAATAAATACGTATTATTTAAATACCAAAAAAAAACATATAATATAAACTTAAAACTTCCCAGAAATATCTACATACAATGAATACATCAAGCTTACATTATAAACATTTAAGCACAACATTTTAAAGTATACGCTAGACATTAATTATAACTGCTTTATCTCCTTATTTATGTAGAGCAGTATTTCTTTAAGTTAAGCATCTATATTGAATTGAATGATATTTAAAAAAACGATGGCATAATTGGCAACGTTTTTTTATATACAAAAATATGTATGTTAAAAAAAGCTGTTCATTAAAAACTAATGCTTAATTGATTTGGCATTTACTTGGTAGAATTCCATTTATAACAGATTAAAATAACAAAGTATTTTAGCTCTACAGTTTTTAATAATTTTATTCGTTGATATGCTTCTAACGTGCTTAAGAGCATATAAGATCTTTTAACAATACAAAATCAGACTCACAATTTGCAAACCATTTTTTGACCGAGTCTCATGACATTAACTTAAGTTTAGAGCCAACCGTTTTGCATCTTTGTCATAAGGGTCAATTAAATTATTAGAACAACTTGAGATTAATAGGCATAAACAAAACATCTTAAACGAACAAACGATTATTAATCCATCACCGTTGTTAAAACCCTTATTGTAATTAATAATAAATAATAGTATAATTTATCCTAATTTACTTTGAAAAATCCCATATTGCTTATTGTTGTTCGAAACAATAAAGCCATAGTTAATAAATTGTATGTAATGTCATTAATAATAAATATCATTTTAATTTTATCCTAATTAATGTTTTAAGAAATAAACCCAGATTGTTAATCGTTCTTTGAAAAACTAGAATCACATTTGATAAGTGTAATATTGTAATTATAATTAGGATGTTAGAGTGAATAACTTGATGCATTGTGTATCTTTTCAGAGCCAGTATATATAGCTGAGCAAAAGATTAGTTTAAACATAGTTCTGACGATGGCGCAAGCCGAAATAGCTATCAACGAATAAAATTATTAAAAACTGTAGAGCTAAAATACTTTGTTATTTTAATCTGTTAAAAACTAATGATTTTAAAAATTACTATTACATAACCATATCCGCCTACAATTTGGATCATATAGACTCCTAACGGAGTTTATCTCAACAAAGGTGTTTCTACAAAAACTGCTTGTGACTCAGTGAACTTCTCTTTTTTCAAAGTGAGTTGGGATAGAAGGATAAAACTAGGATAGGATTAGTGGTAAGCTAAAATCTCTCGCTACGTACATTTTTAGAATAAGATGGGTGGGAATTATTGAAGAAGAGAATACTTAATAATGTATTACTTCAATTGTTATGAAATAAGGTAAAAAATATAAAAGTATTTAGTTTAACAATTTTACACAATTAATTATGTTATGAATTATGTTAATATGTATTTTATATTGTTTTGGTTTTTAATTTAGTGACACTTCACCAAAAATTAGCAGAGAACGCTTCAAAAGTGTAAATCTCTAATATATATTATCACGATATCACTTAATTGTGACGGGTAATATATTATCAAAACTGCCTCTCATTTAGTGTTAATTTATCAAGATAAAGGAAATTAAGAAATAGCCATTGATTTAAACAACACAATATAATAAATACACAAAACAGTTTGTTGTAAAAAATATTGCTTAGAATTACTAACCCACATATTTATTCGACTACGAGCTAAAAATATCTTGCTTAATTATATTGTATAGAGGCAGTTTTGAAGCAAGACGCAAATCGATTTTTATGTTATAGTGCTATATACAGAAGATATCAAAACAAGCAATGTAACGTTTCAGATATGGGCAGGTGGGTTTTATTCCGAACGAAAGCTAATTAATTAGTGTCTGGTGTCGAAGCGTACCGTTCGAATATCATCCCTCTTCCGGTTTGTCTGGCTATTGATCTCATTTACCATCCCGTGCTTACTTTATTTTGTTTATCTGACAGTATAAAAAAATAATTTCACACACTTCCAAAGTTTGATTACATAATTAATTAATAAGAGTCTTGATAATAACTGTCTCGGGGTAACCGTATAATTTATCTTAATTATACTCAACATGTATTTTAAACATTTTCCTAAAATAAGTCAATTGTTTTTTTTTAAACCTTGTCAGCACTATCAACAAACACTTATTCTGTAGCAAAAATGGGAATACAGTTTTTACTCTTGGCAATAAAATGCATAAATAACTGTAAAATTTTCCCATTTAGAAATTTGTCCTTGACCGTCAATGTCATATGACGTAATTTCTCATGTTCTATATAACAGTCTTAACTCCCTTAATGGTAATTTGGCGTATACCGTTTGCGGATAAGCCTTAGACAGTTATGATTTTACAAAAACGATATACGTACTGAAGCTTAGATTACTTGCTACGTTTTTTGAACCTAATGGCATACGTTGTGTAAATGCTATTAATAATTGTAGATTATCCTCAGGTATATGATTTTTAACAATTTAATGAACATCTATTATTTATTAACTGATACTAGTCTCAATATATGATATATTTATTATTTTGATTGTTTATATTATAATACTCATTTTCTAAAAAAACAAATTATAATTAATTAAAAATCGATTAGACGAAAACACATACACTTTAAGACAAGAATAGTTTTGACATAGGTAGAATGAAATATTTATTATATTTATTTTTTTAAGCACGTTACAGCATGTACTAAAATTTCAAATAAATAAATCGACGCAATAAGCATTTATGGCGTAATAATATGGATTTTTTCTCATTCATAAAATAAAACCCAACAGATTGTGAATCACATTCATTGGTGTATAGACGAAATAAATTTGTCACTTCATTTTGGTCTCTTGAATGCCCAAATCCGCCATTTTATTTCAAATTACCAAACGACCGGAACACAAAAAAATATTCCACAGAAGGAAACTTTTCGACGGGAAAATGGTTTTCCGTGTTGATATTTCGGCAACGTCTGAGAGGTTTTTCTCAGAAATGCACAACTTTTCATCGCCATTGACATCGAAATCAGGAAAATTGTCACATAGGAATTGTAGTTTTTAGGATTTTTTGATTTCGAAAGATTCCTTATCGAAAATATAACATTTTAAGTTTCCACAAAAGAAAAATCGTAGGGTGCAAGATAAAAAATAATACATACGAATCAAAATTCTTCAATCAATACTAAAAAAAATATTTGACATTTCAAAATTAAATTATTAATATTATAAGTAAAATAGTGTTTTCGATGTTTATAAAGTAATTAGTTACTACGTGCACTTTACGAGAACTGGTAAAAAGACAATAGCTCAAGATTTGTATTTCTTTTAAAAGATGCAGAACAAGGATAAGTTTCACAAGAAGAATATTAGTTAACCACACTTCTTTTAATATCAAGGTTCAAAATGATCACATATACACATGGCACATTTATTTTGAAAAAGTAAATGAAAGATCAATAAATTGATGAATACGAAATTCAAATAGTGTCCGAGTTCCAGGCTGTATCACGGGAGTCTGAATATTACCTTCGTAATATATTGCTTTTTAGATAAGTCTCACATAAATTTAAAAAATGTTTTTAATAACCGAATTATACAATTTGTGTAAAGTAGTGTCTTTGAAAATAAATTCGATTGACGAATATTTCTTCCAATTTTGTACTATGTTTCAAACTAACAGATTCGCGTTATCTGAAAACTTATATAGACAAATTCTCTAGAATTTTGACTTGGGCATGTTTTAGTTTTGCTTTATATCTGCAAAGCTAAGTAGGAGTTACAAGCAGTGAAAATGCGGTGCGAGCTTTTAAGGCTTATTTATTTATCGAATTATTTACCTTCACAGCCTACAAATGTAGGATACGGTCAGGCGTCGACAGGCTTCTTTTGTGTAGGGACTAAGTGTGTAGGCGTTGTTATGATAAGAAATCCTTAGTAAAATAGAAGTCATATAGCTATGTTTATATCCTTCTTCAGGAAACGCCAAGGCCGTTATTTTATCTAAAATTTGTATTTGATATACAGATAGACTCTTTCAAAATTATATTGTATACGAGGATTGCAACACCAGAAAAAATATCAATGCTGGTATTACAGAAAAAAGTTTAAGCAATGCAAATAAAAATACCATTAAATATTGCAATATCAGGTAAATCAAATTCTGGATTTCTATCTACATCTATACATCATAATCCCAAACGAGTGTTTTCATAAATAGTTTACGAGTTCTTAAAAAAACACAATAAATCAATAAAATTCTAGAACCTGTCAATAACGATGTTGAGATTTAAATTAACATTTAATTTTATTAAAATTTTAATGACGGTGCTTTGACATATTTAAAACCAATATATTGTTATTGAAAAACACCATGAACACCGTGATATCGATTTCAGTAATAATCTTATTACAAACTCTAATTGTGTACAATCAAATGATTTTTAGTTTCATTTTTTTTGCCATAAAAAAATTGAATTGTTAAAAAACCTTAAGTTGTTCGATCAGAATGATTTATCATCTAAAAATGTAACTTTAGTAAGCGAGAATTTAATACTCTGACTTCACTAATAAATAAGATCAATTTTGTCTAATAAGTTTTAATTTCAGTATTTCAATGAATGATTCCTTAGTCTTCTATCTACGATATATTCATTAAACTTTGAGTATTGTATGTAAACGCGATTAAAAAGAACATGTTACTTAAAAAATATTATAAGGAATCGGTACAGTTTAATTGATTTAAAAGCCGTAGACTTCTATAATATATAAAAAAAGCACACTGTTCTTGATATAGCACAATACATAACTAACTCTGAGAATAGTTATCAAGGAGTGTTTCACTAGTAGCGGTATTGCAAATGTAAGACCGACTTGATTTCATAGCTGATCGCATGTTTTGTTGGTATTAACTAGATTCAAAGCGTTATGGTCTTTAAAATTCAATTGCACCTTACATTTTGAACAGAAAACGACTCTACATGATGTGCTTAGGAATGATAATCAATACAAAGTCTCAAATTTTACGTACAAAATAGACACGTAGTGATAAATTCAAAACTTTGATTAATTTTGAAACCAGTTTTCTTATGTAATTCTGCTATTTATTTTAAAATAACTTTGGTATCAATTTTTTAAGATTTGTGAATTTTTCCGATGTCGCTGATATAGTAAATTTTGTTATTTGTAAAGTTGAACAGTATTTATAGCCCTACTTTCATTTAATTATATCGAAATTAATAGTTCAATCAGTATCTTATGTGTGATAAACATGCAAACAAAAACATTGTAAATGTTGATTTTTTAAATCGATTGTTAATCGATGTTTTAATATTTTATCAACGAAGCTACTTAATAAAGTTGTTGGCATCGAAATGTTTTATTTCTAAAATAGTTGTGCCAAATTAGTGACAATATAAAGTGTCAGGCGTATTCATATTTTTGACAGACCAATCGTAGCATGAAAATTGAGAGTCGCTAAACGACGGAAATACTGGACGAGAAATGCTGTATAGTTTTATTGAATATATGAAAGTGTACTACAATCCGAGTTGGACTATTTATTTTAGCTGGAAAAGGATTGATCGCATATAATTAACGAAGCCATTGCTAAAACGGTTCTCAAAACGGCAGATGGACGAGGCTTAGTTAGCGTACGATTTATCTTCAGTGCTGTATACGTACATTTGCACTTTAGCCGGATGGAAAAAAAAATACCTTCGTATTTATTAATAAAACACTTAAGTAATCGATGTAAAATTGATTTATTTTCAAAACCTAAAAGCTTAAAGCGTATAAAAATATGTTTTTTTTTATTTTATACGATAGTCTGCATTAAAATAAAAAATATTTATATTTGTAAATAAATATGTTAAAAATATGTAGACATTCTCAGCGAAAATCCTATTAAATCTACCGAAGACGAGTACCTTAAAGATTTGGATGTAGTGGCGGTGAAAAGATCAAAGAAATGTTTATCTTAAAGGATTCTTTTGGTTTTGCTCGTGAAATAAATTTCAATAAAAATGAATTCAGCAGTCCTTGAGATCTTTAATCCTATTTATTTTTTACAAAAAAACTTTTGTGCAACTTTTTTTATCTGAATCTTATAAAAAACTCTTTATTCAATTCAAATGTCTACTGCGAAAATCACATATGATTTTTTTAACAAGATGGTTTTTGAATAATATTTTTACTTTTTTCAAATGATATTAAATTATTTATTATTTTTAAAAAATCATGTGAATATAAAATGTTCTTTATGTATTTTTTATTAAAATTTTGTTACAGTGTATTATTTTATTTTTTTCGCTAATTGTATTTATTTTGTTTTCAGATTTCAGTCGCACAAGCAGTCAAGAAAATTGACTCGGTAAGATTTTTCAAATTATTATTAATAGTCCTGTAAACTAAGTGATGGAATGAGATAACCAAGTATAATCTAGTAAAAAAACGTCTATTTCCTTAAAATGTTACACACGGACACCATTTGATAGTATATTTTCGTTGAATCAACTATGTTAACATATATAATCATTATTTTATTCCCAACCCGCACATTATTAAATTAAATTAACGTATTAATTACAGTGTCTATGTTATCCATTCCATTCCAGCAATGCAATTTAATTTTCTCTGTTGGTTTGTCCGGGACTACTATTATCCCACGTTTTGGCTGCATGACTAGCGTTATACTTCTAGCAGAAAATATATATGCTGATTTCAAAGGTGTATGAAACTTCAGTTTATTTAACTGTTTCTTCAGAATCATAATTTAAATATTACTTTTAATCAAAAAGCTTTATAAAATTTGAATTTTGCACTTTTCCATGAGTTTTGTCGCTAACGACTCGGCTATTGCCTTTCGGCATCTTCAGGAATTTCAAGTGCACGAATGTAATTGAACTGACGCGTAGTAAGCAGTTTGTATCGTTTTTATACACAAATAAAAGTGGATCGCTAAGTTTAATTGTTATTAACGTAATCTATATGAATTAGCGAAAGTTGTTGATGTTTATGATTTTTAGTGTATTAAGTAGGTAAATTATAATTATCGTGTATTTTAAATAGTATCGCAAATACTAATTATTAGATAATAACTTTTTAATGTGGATAAATAAATTCGTGGGTTTTATCCGACCTTTCGATTCAGTTTTTTTAAATTAAAAATATTATTTACCTCTGATATATACAGTCAACAATATGGCGGAATATACAGTCTCAAAAATGTGGTGGCGAAGCACAACATGGAATGAAAATATTTTCTTTATTTTAAAGCGTTTTTCACTCATGCATATTCTCATAATGTCAAAGTACAGCTCCATTGTTGTTCTAATGTTGTTTTTAAAAAAAACTTCCTATACACGTATATTCTCATGTGTACATACACATTTTTGACGAGATACAGTTTAACTCACTCATTAAAATCACATTATGAAAATCTTATAACTTTTCCGTGTTTTATAATTCCTTGTTTTCACTTAAAAAATATAAAAATCAGTATTGTAAAATACTAAAACTTTATTGTAATGCTATTTTTTTTTTACCCTAACATTCAGTTTCGGGATGGAAGGAAAAAATAAGTTCCATTAATACTGCACGATAAGCCTACCTGTATTTATTATTTAATGCTTAGGGTGTATAAGAGTGCTCTAGTAGCTTACCACTGGTACAACAAAACTTTGAACATTTGCACCATTAGTTTGTTGTATTCGATGGCTTAAATACTTTTCGTGGCGTTTGAACAGGCGGAAGAAGTGAAACTTAAAAATCAATAGCCACTTCGTGCAGTTTGATGAGTAATTACAGCAATTATTATCCAACCATTTGATAGTAACGAATCATCGTGTAAAGTTAAAGGAAAATCATCGGTGTATATTCGTGTGACCTTTCAAAGGGAAATGGTCGGAGGTTATTCGTGTTGCGTGGGCCTACAGCGATGACAATTATGACTTAAGTCGTAAAAATTATTGGAAATTAAAATTAATAACTGTTCTAAAACCGTTCGAGAGTATAATGAAATTATTTAACTGTGCATGTACAAAAGTTTTTAATTTTTATACCGCTGTCTTTTTAAATTAAAAATTAAAGACTCTCTTTACATCAAACTAATAGCATATTGAATATCGCTTTAGACGTAAAACCATAATATTAATATCGCTTTTTAATGTTTTATTGTTTCTTGAATCTAGTTATTTAATTGATACAAAGTAAATTACGTTAATATATCTATAGACGAATCAAAATCATAAATTGTAAAGTTAACTACATCACATATTTATTATTGCAATACAGAATTGGCTCATTAACAAAAACTAATAAAACAGTTACTAGATTACAGTTTGTAATGTTAATTTATTAGCCTTATTAATATTTGAAATTGTCCCATAATGGAAGATTAGAAAAAATACATGTAACCCAGCATCGACCAAAAAAATGATTTTTATAGATTGCTTTGGTCTTTGACCGGGGAATCATTGACTGCACACACGCAACGGTTAGTGGTGGGAAAAACAACTTGTCATCTTTTTTATCAATACAATAATACTATGTTTAGTGTTGATATAGTTTCGGCAACTTGTTGCAACAACTTAAAAATAATTACACCGAACATTGATATCATACAACATCATGTTTCATCACAAACTTGGCTTTGGTATGAGTAAAAAATTCGTCAAAATAGTCTAAATATGGTTTTATTTATTCACCCTTTTTATTGCGCTTGCATCTAAATACACTCACTCAAAGAAAGTGTAAAATTATTTATGCAGTACATTATTCAAATTTTCGTATGCTCTTGTGCTTTATTATTCGGTGTTTATATTTTTCGTTCGCAAAAGGCTGTTATGCTTCACATTTATAAACAATTGTATTACTTCACATTTCAATTTTTCTCATACGTTCTGTTTTAACGCATACTTTGTTTTTATAAGAGGAAATTAAAGCGAAGTTTCCACAGCACGTGGTTGAAAACAGTTACGAATAAAACTTCAATGTGATTATATTAAAAATGACTAACGATATGAGAAAAACATTCATAACACATAAAAAAACGACAGATAAGAAGTGCTTAATATTCAGTTGCTCATATTTATTTTTTCTAGAAACAATACGGATAGAAGCGTGAAGCGTGAAACAAGATTGCTAGTTCGCTATTACTTTTCGATAGGCTCAGTTTTTAGAATGGTTGGGCGGTAATTTTACGAACGTGCATACTTTTTTTTTGGATATCATATTTATGGCGTTTTAAGCACTAGAGCGCGTTAGCGTTAAAGTTATTCGGATCTCATTCATCGTTAATGTGTTGGTAGTTTGTACTCTCTTACCATCGTTACCAACGGAAGAGCGTGATCGCTACAGAAGTGAGAAATCCTTGTGAAGTCCTTGTGAAGTGAAGCCAGTTCACTAGGACACCATATGCATTCATTTTTCAAAAAACATTATATATACCTCCATGTACACACACCTGCGCATACACGCATAACGCATATAATACACAAGTAAATCAGCCAGTCATTTTCATGATACCTAGGGTCGTTTTTACACGTTCAGACGTGCATAGCAATAAATAATATTGCATAATATATGAAAATATGTATTTTCATAGATTTATCTATCAACATACTCATCTTCAAACGTGTCTTTCCTGGAATAAAAACACGTGGATACTATTACAATTGAGAGTATTAGGCTAAGAATAAAACTGATAATAGTTTGGTCATTCAATTATTTCTTTCAGAAAAAGTAATGTATGGCTTGGTAAAGACATAGTTATTTTAATCACTTTCTCTACGATTTGTCTTCAAGATCAACTACTTAGAATAAATAAAAACAATTATAGGCAGTACGACTTTACCATCATTTATATTCTATCGGCCGTTAGCACAACGGTAACAATTAAATTTTTGAAAATAAAAATGTGTATGTGAAATTATTATATTATAGATGTTTTGATACTCAAATAAATTAGTCATGAAAAGTATTTCGCGAACAAGATTTTGTTATTCGGCACCTTTTTGCTTTTTCTCTTACAAAGCCTGAGTGGCATATCTTTATGTAAAGCTCCAATGGAAAAGCTGAACGCTGAGGGTGGCAGTACTTGTAGACAGGTGGAAAAATAAGGGCGCTGTTTTTTATACAACATATAAAAAGAACACAAAATAAATAAACACAACTCGCAAACATTTTGGTCCATTTATTTTGGGAATTTTAAATAGAAGTTTCGTTGGTTGTTTCTAACACTCGGAACAGTTTGAGCGTATGCTCGAATATAAATACTACGAACAAGGAATAAATAAATACACGAGAACTACGCTTTTGAAAATGTAATCCATAATATTGTGATGCTTTTCATTTAAATTGCTTATTCGTAGTTTAATAAATTAATTACTTTAAAAGATTTATACGTAGAATATATGACAGGTAAAATTGATTTTCTGTTCATTCTATATTGTTATAAAGCATGCATTAAATATATCTAAAGCATACTCAAGCACAATTTGATTGATTTTAATGACATTAAAATTAAACATATACATTTTTTATAACCAACTCTAATTTATTAATAGTTGAAAAACCTGTTTTGTTTCTCTGAAAAACTTCTTCAGAAAAATTGAATTTAAGATTTTTGCTTGAATTTTTCTTGTTGAATTTTCTTCGGTTACTTTTTTTTTTATTTAACATTACTTTTCACATCGAAAAAAAAACTAATAAGGTATTCTATAATAAAAACAAAAAAAAATTCAATTTTACAAATCAAAACTAACAATTCATATTATAAGAAAGCTATACAGTATATATTCATTGTCGATTCCGACTCATGAAAGTTTGAGAGTGCTAATAATTTAACTAAAATACACGTGTAAAAAGATTTGACATGACCCTGTATATGAAAAAGCAACGGAAAATGAAGTGGATCAGAAGCTGAGGGAAGAGCTTTCAACCGAGTGACTACTGCCTTTCACGTAGCTTTTCGAACTTTCATTATAATTTAGAGGGCCTCTACGCTATTCCGAAGTCTCATACAATACAAGCGTAGCTTACATGACAAATAAACTTAAGGAAGCTAAATTTAAATTGGATTTTTATGTCAATTGTGAGCGAGTGACTGACAGGCGATAAATCGAACTTCACTAGAATTTATTTTTACATGCTGTACCATATTAATTCAATAATAATTTTATTTAAACTGTTTTATCATTATGAATGTAAATTTATCAATAACATTCAAACAGTCAAAAAACAATCTAATTTAGATAAACATATTTATAACAATTAATTAAACTAATACAAATCAATCTTTACTAAATTGTTTAAGACAAAAATAATAAAAGATGTTGATAAATTATAAAAAAAACTTAGTTATAGTTAAAACATGAGCTTAATTTAGTTAGAAACAAATTATTTTTTTACTCGAATCAGCTAACAGAATGGAGAGTGGGATTGATTTGTTTTGTTTTATTCTATCGAAGATTTATTTTAAGTGCTGTAGAAAATAGGCGATTTAACTGAATAGTGCAAAAAAGAAAAACTTGAAAGAACAAAGATTACGAAAATCTATTGTTATTGTAGCGGGCAAATAAAAGACTGGGTGATCTTGATAGGAGAGGAAAATGTTTTGATCTGGATTTGTAGAGCTTGTTAATCCTCGCAGAGCCCTATTGAGACTGAAACTAAGGGTCGATGTATGCGGGTAGAATAAATTATATCGTATCTGAAAAAAATAACAACCCTTAAAAGATAACAACGTCTAAAGCTGTACGTGTTTGTTTCCACGATCAGGTAAAGCTACGAAGACTTTTTATTGGACGGGTGGTAATCAGCAGGAAAGAACGATTTAACAAATATCTTATCAATTTTATTGACCCTTTTAGATATTTTTGTTGAACCTACCACTTCATACTCTCGTATGTGTTCCCAATTTAATATTTTATGGAATCGGGCTATTTTACAATATTAAAAAAAATGTTCTTAATTTTACTTAAGTTCTGAACCATATTTCCGAGTACATAATCAATCAATACACAAATATTTTATTTGATAGATTTTTTTTTAATGAAAACAATTTATATGCATGTATTATTGGAAAACAAAGGAAACATATAAGTACATTTTTATTTTATCAAAATTTATATATATTTTCCGAATGTGAATCAAAGTTATGGATTATTTAAGCTAAAGAAGTAAATTTGAATCGTTCAAACTATGTACATTCTCACAAATTTTGTCACTAACGACCCAGGTTTCGCCTTTCGGCATCTTCAGGCATTCAAGTGCACGGATGAACTTGAACTGACGCTTAGCAAATGAAAGTTTCGTGTTTATATAAGATATAAATGCATCACTGAGTCCAAAGCCATTGCTGGCGGAAAAGATGAGCCCATGGGAATGCCAACAGATTTGTGTAGTGAGCAGTTTCAAGAATTATATAATTTGTTTGTCGGCAAAGGTTTTATGATTATATGATTTTATGGTTATATAGGGTATAGAAGTGGAGATGTGGGAAAGTTTGATATTTCGTTTAAAATCGGAAGACTTTGCAGCTGTGCTTTGTTGATTTATAAAATTTCTTGGAAAAAGAGCTTATGACTCTCCGAAACTAAAGAAGTAAGTTTATGTGAACAGAGAAAGAACAGAACGATAAAGATAAAAGAAAAAACATTATCCAAAATTGTATTTTCAATTAATTTAGTTTTGCGTGAACTGAAACATTCCGGTCATCATATTGTTGTCCGTCCCTAAGCCACAAGCGGTAATAAAAAATATTGAACGAAGAGTATTGACTGTTTGTAGGACACTCGCAATCAAATTAAAATAATGACTACAATGCGATGTGCGAGTGTCAAAAAATCTAGAAGAAATCTCTGTAAAATCTACAAAACACGCGTCAAATCAATGCGTTTCCAAGGGCGACATCCATAAATAATTATGCGGTTTTTTGAAGGAGCGATTCATCGAGAAGTTCAAAAGTTGTCGATGGATATCTGGGCATACGTAGAAGTTTTAGGTGATAGGAAAATACATGAAATTATTTCAATAACAATTTATTATTCTGTTAATATCTTTTGACGACTTTTTATCAGTTGATTTGGGTTTTAATAGTCGCTTCGATTCTGAAGTAAATTTATTAAATGTTTTAAAGGAAAACTCGTCCCTTAAAAATAATTCACATTTTATTTTTTGTTACGTTTTTATTGGCATGAATTATTGCCAGAGAACATTGTATAACACCTCTGTTGAATTAAAACAATTTACTTACCTCCATGAAGAGTCATATCACTGGTGTAGTTTAAAATATAAGTGATATATATTTACTCTAATTTTTTTTTTGTTCAAATCAGTTTATATGTAATAAACTACCGAGATATCACTTTTAAACGCGTGGAAATTGATTATTATTATTTTTTTCGCATTTTTTCAAAAATATAATATTGCATTTTTTTTGTGTTGCTGATATTTTTTTTCTACGTCGATGTATATATTTATATGTTGATATTAGGGCGTCCAATTTTATGATACCAAAATCTTGGGATTGTGACTTTACTAATCCTGGAATTTCGGGATTGAGTAAATGTTTGAATTTCACGTAAGACTAATAATCAAAAAATATATTTATGGAAATCTGTAAACTCCCACGGTTTGAAAATCGACAATTAAAAAAGTGAATGTTCAATAACGGGACCATGGGATTGAAAAAATATGAATTCCAAAGTCCCGGAATTACGAAAAGTATCCTTGATTGGATGACCTAGTTGAGATGGATTAAAAATTGCAGAGCATAGATTAAAAATAAGAAATCTTTCAAGTGGAAAAAATTTGATCTAACACTGTGAAATTTAAAATATTTTTTTGGTGAATTGTCTTATATTTAGTAAAAAATATTATAAATTAAAAAGGTTAACGATTTTAAAATCCTAATTTGTATAAGCTTTTAAAAGGCATCGTCCAGTAGATTTCAATTTCAAGATTATGAAAAGATATGTAAATAATATTGTCTCTTTTACGAGAATATCGCTTTTAATGTAACATCTGTAATCTGAATTTCTCAAGCGGTATCATGTGATAATGTTATTTTCCGTGCAAACGAAACATAATACACTAAGCTTTGTGCAACGCAAAAGCGGAAGAGGGCTTTAAACATTTATGAATTCAGATTGATACCTTTATAACGGTATTCTGTGTTTGATACATTTTCAACAGGAAATATCGATGGATTTGCGAGAGCTTTATTATTGTAACAATATATTTGACAGACAAATACACGACATTTATGTATTGAAACCTACATGAATAAGAATACGACGTTAAATTTCTCTCGAATGATCTTTTTGTAAATAATGCACACCCATAAAGATATTTTTTTCACAAATCGTATGAATTGTTGTCAGCTTATATAAAATTGAAATACATCCATTTGACAAAGTGATAAAATGCTACATTAATTAATAAAATTTTCCAAATTTTAATTATGTTTGTAATTTCTTTCAATCGCATTCTAAATTTATTAATCTGGGATGACTTTTTAATTATATGTTAGATGTGTTGAACATTTTAATTTTGTGTTATTTTAGAATCACTTTAATGTAATTGGCAATTTCTTTTCAATGCCAATTTTTGTGTATGACTTTTCAATTTTGTATAAATAACATTGTTAAATTATATTTCTTATCAGTTGACAATGCTCACAATGAGCGAAACCGGTCTTGACATATTAAATAAAGTGGAATGAAGTACAAAGGATTATTGTGTTTTTATTAATATAATGCCTTTCCACCAAGTATTGACAGTGAACACCCTAAAAGTGTACAATTTTTATGTCTAGTCCACATTTAAACATTCTAAAATTTTTCCCTTTTTAAAATAACGAACATTTTTTTGACTCCTAGAATAAGTTTTTGTTTAAAAAAATCTGAATAAGAATCTTCTATACATGACATGATGTGTGTGATGAAATTATCAAATTTTATGAATTTAAAGATGGTTATTCGATTGCAGAAAATTGTAAAGCCTATAATATTTTAAATGATGGTTTTTAAATGTTGTATGCAGATATGGATAAAATATTATTTTGTGCTTGACCCCGTAATTTTATTGCCATTAGTTTGGACCATATCACCCATTATCATATGATATTTGTTTTAAGCAAAAAATATCGTTTATGAATAGTTATAAATAAACACTCATTACGCTGTGACTAGAATAAGGTTAATGTAAACGTCCCGCAATTTTTCATTGTCTGATAAATGTGAGCAAAGTAAACAGGAATATTTTACATCTTGTAAGACTTCATTATTTTGAGCGGAAATTAATTGTACCTAGAAGGAGGGAATGAAATATTAAACTTCAATAAATCACGTAACAAAATATCTTTGTTGGTGTTACAAAGACGAAAGAACCTTTCACTTTAAGAGCATAGATATTTTTAACTCTCTATATCGGTAAAGTTTTCAGAAATATTCTTTTTTAAAAACGTTACAGTAGACCTTTCAGCAGATTCTATTTAGTTAGATATATTCAGTTAGATAGACTTTAGAAACGAGTCTTTTTTTTAATTTCTTTAGACTTTTGAAGTTTTGACTGAGTTCATAAAACAAAGAGCAAGTGAAATTTAAAAAAAGATATTCTATATCGTAACGTGTAAGTAAATTTAAATAGTATATTCAATACAAGAATAATATACTACAAAAGTTAAAATTTAATTTATATAAATAAAAACTTTAAAACGGTATTTTGATTCGATTTATTTCTATTTATATTAAGTTATAAAGAAAATTCGGCTTGCAAAACTATTAAAATTAGATTTTGTTAAGGACATGATGTAACGCAGACAAAATTGAAACTTGGACAGAACCGAATAGTTTTTCCTTGCTATTAATTACATTTGGCTTGGTTCCAAAGTCATTTCTTTGGGACTTTAATTAAATTTACGAGATCTCCAACCTACATTCAAAATAAAAAATCTAATGCCTTTGAAGTTAAGTGAAGATAACGAGGTGAATTCATTTATTCAGTTTAAAACACGCTGAGTATTGTTTTTGATTCTTATTTATATACCTTTAATTTGTATTTGACCTATTCGTTACCTTAAAATCTTTGTTAGATAAAACGTTATATATTTTTAAAAAATCTATCCAAGGTATTTTTAAAAGCTTTTTCAATCGTGACGCTCTTTAGCAATTCAAAAACAAATATATAAAATATTTCGATAGACGACTTGATGAATTAAATTTATGAATGCACTGAATAAAATAAATATTTAATTACACTGCGTTTGAAAACTTTGTTTTAATAAATGTTAATTTACAATCACAAATATTGACACATAACGAATTTATACAAATCTATCAACAGACCACCACATTAATTGTTTGTGATATATTTTGTGCAATTAATTGCTAAAGCATTATTATTTGAAATAATTCATTAATTTAACTCCACTATAATTCAAGTAATAATTTTTATCACTACTTCATTCAGTTTGTCATGATAATTAAAATAAAATTTTATAATTGTTAAACCAAGTAAAACTTTTTAAGCTACAATTTATAATAAAAAGACAAAAAAATGTTCTTAAATTAGAAAATTGTATTGATATTAATATTTTTTTGTTAAAATATAAGGATAATACATATTCCTCGTGTTTGATTTGATGGTAAATACGTAAAGACTTAACAATTCCAAAATCGTATTGGCACGAGTGAGTTATATTCCTGGAATTAATATTTGTCCACAAAATGAATGTGAAGTAATCTAGAAAAGCCCGAAACGAATAAGGGAAGCTGTATAAAGCAATATTTTCATTTACACGGTCTGTACTTTATTATTATTTCATACGCCGTTCAGTCGAATTCACAAAGAGACTTTTATGGTTCTGCAGGGAATTATCAATTCTAGTAAAATATTTTAGCCTCTCTTTTATTACATTATAAGAGATATCACATATTGGGTCAACGCTGTCTTCCAGAACATTCTATCGTAGTAGAAACATTTTTTTGAAAAAGCATTGTTGTATTTGAGTACAATGAAAAATATTGACAAAACATTAATGCTTAATTTTTTGAGCTATTATTTAAAACAGTATTTAATGAATTGTGAATCTAATTTCATGTAAGAGAATTAAAGCAGTATTCTAGTGTAGAAATTTGAATAAGTCGATTCTTTTTTTTATATTTTTCTATAGTTTAGACGTTTGAGAGTATGTCCTCAAAGGGATTTTTCAAAAATTCAATTATTTACTGAGTTAGAGCGATTTTGGTGACGCAGCAACTAAGCTGGTCCCACCTAAGGCATCCAATCCCGGGATTCCGTTCAATTTTCTGATCCCAAAATTCCGGGATTGAGATGGCCGCGATCCCGGGATTTTGGGATTGAGAAATTTTGAGCAAATCCCGAAAATTTACACGAAATTGGCAAATTCAAGATTTCAAATTCCTCGGTGAGCTTAAAAAAAAAAAAGATTCTGGGAAAAAGTATACCAAATCGGAGATTTCAAATTCCTCTGTGAGAAAATCTCAATTCCGGGATCCCGGAATTCAAAATTAATCAATCTCAAAATTCCAGGATTGGAAAAAGGCTCCTAGATTGGATACCCTAGTCCCACCAGAACAGATCGAAACTCAAAACTTTAAAACTTTTTTCAAGCTGACGTACATAATATCTCAAGTTCTACCGAACTGATTTATTTGAAATTTTGTGAGAACCTTCTATATAAATTTTTCTAGAGCCCGTAGCAGATTGAAGTCAAAATTTTAATTTTTAATATTTTTAAAAAATTTGAAACTGTTAAAAAAACGTAAATATTCCATTTTTTTTTTCAAACTGCTGCCATTTTCTGAAAAAAATTTTTTTTTACTTCTTCGAGGTAATGGGGAAATTTTTATTAATTAAGAATCCGTTAAATTTTTTTTTTCAAATGACCAGAATGGTTGGAATCGTGTACGCGAGGACACCATCTTTTTTTTGGACCCCTCCCTTTATCAGCCGATAAATTTTCGAGTTTTGATTATATATATTTTTAAAATATAAATAAACGAACGGTAAAAATGGACAAAAAATAATTCTTTGTTAATTTTTTACAGAGCTCGAAAAAACACTAAAAATTCGTGCCTCTACACTAGAATAACCCCTTAATGTAAACGTATCTTCCAAAATAAGCGCTACTGAAAGTGTTTTATTTAAGACTTTTTTAGTCTGTCTTTAAAACATTTTGTACTTTGACGCCTTGTAGGAATAATGTTTGCTAACGTTTGCAGATCAGTTAATTTATCAGTGTTAAGTTTAATTGAGCAAAGTGTGCTATTTTGAATGTTCAAACACCTCAATGCTGAACATGAAGACCAGTGTCTGCCAATCTTTTTTTACTTCACGGCACACTATTAATTGTTATTTGTTCCGCGGCACACCAAATAAAAAAATCCCATAAAATAAATGTACCTTATTTATATGAAAAAAAGAAAAAGGAAGAGGTAATTTTTTTTAAATATTTTATCAACATATTAATTGTACACAGTTGGTAATAATTTTATTAATGAGAAAAATCCAATTGGTTTTTAGAAAAAATCTATCAAAATGCAACTCAAAATAAGACAAATGAACACGTAATTTCTCATTTACGATATGTAACCGCTCTCTTTTATTATATTTTATTTCCACGATCGCTGAAAAGCCAAATTCACAAAAGTACGACGATCTAAACGGCACCAAAGATTTAGTTGCTGTTGTAACCAATCGAGGATATTGACTTCTAAGCAATATTCAAAATGCTGACAACTCTACCTCAGGAAAAGAGGCTTAGTGAAAAATGTCTCACTTAGTATCAGGTGTGTATTTTATTAATCTTGCGAATAGATTGATGACCCACTGATTTGATAATCAAGTGATAGAAAATCGTTTGCTCCTTGCGGCATACAGTTTGACAGACACTGATGATATGATATAAGAAAGTCAAGTATTTCGAAAAAAAATAATGATGCGATTAGCCTTACACAATTAAAATAACAGTCCAAATTCGAAATTACTTGATTGTAACTGAATTAAATAATGTTATCTCATAATTGAATTTTTAAAATCTATCATAAATCCAACTTATACTGATAAAGGAAATCATATTGTGTATTTAGCATTACGTATTTTATAAACATGAATGAAGAGCGCGTTGAGTTATGAGCACTTCAATTTCCATAGCGAAAACGAATTTATTTACAATTAATATTACTATAAGCAATATTTCATATTGCATGACTAGTTCTCAAATACTTTATTTTAATGTCGGTAAATACGCAATAGATTGGTGAATAAAGTTTTTTTGTTAAAATATGTAACTCAATTCAAAGAGTGGAGTTTGAATATATTATATGGTACGTTTTTGTCATATTAAATCGACCTCGCATCATTAAATTTGCAGGTATATTCTTGTTAAAGACGTTTTCGTTTGACGAAAATGTGTCCTAACGACATATTGTTGATGCTTTGTATGTAATCAAATTTCCGTTCTCATGCTTCGTCGTACTCATAATGTTGTTGCAGGGTGCTCTGCTCAGCGAAGTGAGGGGTGAATGAATATCAGTGAAGGAAGTGGTTTATCCTCGAGTCTTCATTAGGAAGTACGCTTCAAACAAAAGATTTCTCAAAAAATCCTATTTGTAAAAAAAAAGATAAATAAAAAACTCTGAAGTAAATTTGATTGTTATTCTTTGTTTACAAGAGAAATTTTAACTTCTACGCAAATGATAAATATGTATTGTAAGGTTATTTAACTTTTTTTACAGAATTATAATGTTATAACTTCGTTGTTATATTTGGCTGTGAAACTATTTGAGACGGTTGCCTTGCTTTCATATTCAAACTATTTTAATTGTGAATTTTAATTAATAACGTAGACAATAATTCTATTCTCATAATTATTATGTATTTAAAATTAAAGTTAAGACTGTTGGTAAACCAAATGAAAGTTATTTGTGGAAATTGATTATTAATATAAAGATTTTATTTGTTTATTATTCCACTTGTTACGTTAACATATTTGACCGTGTTTTGAAAAAAAAGTTTATTAAGAATGTTTTACGATTTTGTTAGTCGAAAGATGTTTTTCAGTGAAGTGAAACTTGTAACAGACCTAATTAGATTGTGTTGTAAACATGTTTATGTGAGTATTTTATTACTATCTTCTATTAACTAGTGGAGTCATGCCGATTTTTTTATTAAAACTTTATTTAGTTAGACTTTAAGAAAATAAATACGCTTATATAAATTTGTTTTCACAGCGGTTACTAATACTGTTGCTATTTCAGTACTGGTTAAAAACATTTCCACCACCAGTAGTGGCGTGGTAAGTATCTTAGAATACGTTATTTTAAACTTATAATAAACTCGTGATTTAGTCGAGTATAATTGTAATCAGTCAAGATTAGAAAAGGTACTGCTTTTATATAATATATCGACGTTAATATCGATACACAGTATGCAAGTAAGAAGTAAAAAAATATTTATTTGAATTATTTCTAAGAAATCTTACAAAAAGTCTTCAAAATCTTGTCAACAAGTATTCAGGTGAAATAAACCTAAGAATTAAACGAAATTTTTAGAGACATCTTATTTTGTTACTGAATATTTAAAATTAAATTTGAATTCGTGGTGAAGCAAGTCGAGATTTTTATTTTAGATTGCAAATTAATTCGAAGAGAGTTCTTCTTACAAAAGAGTCTTAAAATATAAGGCCAAATTCCTGCCATTACTTCGAAAAAAAACCTCAGATAAATCTAGATTATATTACCAGATAAATAGACTTATATTTGGATATATAATATTTGATGCGATACGAGGTACACAGACTATTAAGTTTCTTTTTTATGCAAATAATGAGCTTACAATTACAATTTATGATTTTTATTATTCAGTCAACGTGAAATAATTAATATGGATTTTTATGTGGAAACATTTATAGTACAATAAAAATTTGTGTTATTGTTTTTAAATTATAAAAAAAATAGTAGTTGAAATATAAATTATTAGATATATGTATTTACTTTTAAGGTATCTTATAAACCTACCAATTATAAGTCTAATTAAGTATGTTTTTTATAATAAAAGTTATAGCCATGTTTTAGAACTCATTGTTTTCAGAGGATCTTTCTTGTTTTTCATATCCAGTTATTAACTCGTTTATGTGATGTGTTACAACGGCTAAAATTTATGTATCAAAAGAGGAATTCATTTTCATATCTTCAATTATACAGTTTGGTTTATGGGACGAGGCTTTCATTATTAACCATAAAATATTCATATCTCCATTTTAGCATGTTGCCATGAAAGCCATTCCGTAAAATCGATGGTTCGAAGAATAATCCTCGTCTTTACATCATTTATTCACATAATTTGAAGGCATTGCAAAAACGGAAAGGGTGGTTTTGTGATGATCAAAACGGGCAGAATGAGTAGGAGATAGGTAGAGGATGAAAAAGCGTCGATAGAAGGTACATACCCCTTACGTCTCTACCTGCACACGGACGCCTGCTGTTTGTAGGGGAGTGATACTTTACTACACACTAGAGCCACTGATTTTAAAGCTTTTCTGATAACAGATTTATGAAGTATATTTTTTTGTAGAATGTGTATTTTTTAATTTTTTAATCAGTGTGTACTTAAAAATTTCCTCGCGTTAAGCAATACATATATTCTTTAAGACTTTGACTGAAGTTGCTTAAAAAAACTTCCAGCGTTCAAAATAAATATAATTCTTGAAATAAACCTCGATGTAGATGTTCCCATGATATAACATTTTAACGTTAATCATATTAATTTCAAAAACCTATAAAGGCTGTTTACTAAGTTAATATTTCCCCAAGCTTATTGAACGTCGTTAAAATCAAGTCATAAGTGGACTTAATCCATGTTGCCATCAATAGCTTTTAATTTATTGAAACATTTATTTATTTTATAAACACGATATATTTATTAACTAAACGTCAGTTCAAGTTCATTCGTGTACTTGAACGCCTGAAGATGCCGAAAGGAAAACCTCGGTCGTTAATGACAAAACTTGTGTGAATGTACATAATTTAACATGTATATGCGTTGGTTTTTTTTCCTGAATTGTTTATTGAGTATTATCTCTATATATATAAAAATCTCGTGTCACGGTTTGTCTCCAAACTCCTCCGAAACGGCTAGACCGATTTTTATGATTTTTTTAATGTATATTTGCTAGATATGAGAATCAAATGTAAACTATATTTCATGGCTTCACTATATAACTAGGTGAAGGGTGTCCCGATCCAGATTTTTTTTTCAATATTCCTGACAATTCGTCGTTAAAACAATTGAAATGGACGTCTTTAAATTCAAATTTCCTGGTTTAGAACTGAAGCATCGTAATATGTATTTTTATGTTTTAAAGTAGAGTTCGTCGGAGCTTACTCAGTTGACTTCCTTGCCACTTTTTTTTTTTTTACTGCTTTTAATATTAAATTATACTATTTTTTTTCTCCATTGTAAAAGTTTTAAGTTTATAATTTGTCAACCTTGTACAATGTTAATTAAATAAATAAATAAATAATAATAATATTGAGAGAACTTTATTTGAAAGTTTGCATCGCTACGACGTTTTTTAAATAATCGAATAAACTGAATCAATTTTTCGAAGCTATAATTATAGGGCTGGGAGCTGATTTGACAGATTTTGTTCAGTGACGTCATTGATTCGATTATTGGAGGTATGGTTATATTTTGCATCTGGCCTTGAAAATATTTTTAATTTCTTACATGCATTAGGAATATTCTAATGACAGTATGGATATTTTACAGAACTGTATTTCGACTTTTATTTTAAAATCTTCTACTAGGAAAAATGATTGTTAGCAAACTGAAACATTTTTCCAAAAATTAAATAATGGACAATTTCAAGATTTTTTGGAGCTGATTTGACAGATTTTGATCAGTGTCATTGATTTGATTATAGGAAGGTATGGGTTTATTTTGCATCCGGCGTTGAAAATCTTTTTAATTTCTTACATGCATTAGGAATACTCCAATGACGGTATAGATATTTTATAGAACGTTATTTAGACTTTTATTTTAAAATCTTCTACTACGAATAATTGTTAGCAAACTTAAACATTATTCCAAAAATTAAATAATTTACAATTTAAATACTGCAGGGCAGTCGATATATGCCCCGAGGTCTATTTTTTTTTACTACGAAATATATTTGTCGACTTTTTAATTAATCTAAAAATTATGTTATTTACAATTTAAATACTGCAAGGCTGTCGATATATGAGAAGCAAACATTCAAAAAGTGTTTTATTACACAAATAAAAAGCTTGGAAAATGATGATTTAAGTTTTGCAAAAGTGACGGTTTGTATGAATGTGTCAACTTTATTATTTAATTTTAATATGAAAAAAAACGTTTTTGAACACTAATTTTGATTTCTATTCATAGGTTTTATTATGGGCTATTAGAATTTTTCAAAATTTGTGACAAAACACTTTTTGAATGTTTGCTCCTCATATGTCCCGAGATCTACTTCTTCTTCTACAAAATATATTTGTTAGCAAACTTAAAACATTTCAAATATTCTAAAAAATGTATTATTTTCAATTTAAATACTGAAGAACTGTTGTTATTTATCCCGAGATCTTAAAATATAACGAAATATAAAATATATAAACGAAATAAATTTGTTAGCAATCTAAAACATTTCAATTATTCTAAAAATTATCTCTATCTCTATATAGGCTTAACCGATTTTTATGATTTTTTAAATGTAAATTTGTTAGATAGTAAAATAGGTTTTTAAGTATATTTCATCCCGCTAGGTGAAGGATGTCCCTATCCCGATTTTTTTTTTATTTATGACGTCCGTCGTTCGTATTTCAAACAGATCAAAATTATTTATGTTGTTGAATGACAGATGGCGCTAAAAGCGCAGCAACTTAAGTCCAAAATAAGCTAGTTGTTTGTGTCCCCTTAGTTACGTTTGATACGTGCCATGGTTACGTCAAACAATCAAAGGGTATTGCAAACAATTATCAAGTGAATTTGTAATAGTCGTCACAAAGCATTTCTTTCGCTGTCAAACAATTATGCCACCTAAAGGACTAGCTATTAGTTGATCTAGACCTCAAGCACGAAATAAAACGGCATCACGAGCTTCAAAAACAGACGAGCAAGTTTGGAAACCGTTCGAGCTCTCACTGCTCAAGCCCGATCGCCTGACACAATGATATGCAAACAACCCTTTTGACCGTGATTTGGAACGAGAAACACAATTTGATGTCGACAATTTGGGTACATTCGTTCGAACAAATCTTCCGAAATAGGTCCCAGAACAACGCATAGCGTAAGACAGAATTATGCATGCAATCAATCACAAGCTAAAACGTTGGATCACGAAACAATATTGTTGGCAATCGGCTTCATCTGCAATTGCAGCAAATCTTTTGGATGGTGGTCAAACAGCGCATTCAGCAAAGAAATTGCCTTTGAACACCAACATGCAATATCAATAAAAAATCATGATTGATGAAGTACTATCAACTCATTAAATGGGACGAATTTACTATGGCGCACAAAAAGGCATTGGAAAATTTTCACTATATGTACACTAAAAGATTTGAGAGGAAATGAACAGGTCTTTGGTGGCGCACCTTTTTTATTGTCTGTTGTTTTTCGACAAACTCTACCAGTTATACCACGTTCAACAGCTGCTAATGAATCAAGTGCATGTCTCAAATCATCAGTTTTATGGTGACATGTGCAAAAATTGACCTTGAAAGCTTATATGCGTGTAGAATTACAATATGATGCATCCGCTGAACGTTTCAAAAAACAATTGTCAGATATTGGTAATGAAAAATAGAAATCGATGAATCCACACATTACCACCGCTTCTGAAAAATTACAGGAACCGTAAGCGAATTGATGCACAAAGTTTTCCCGAATATCGCACAGAATTACAAAAATCATCAGTGGTTCAGTGAACGTGTTATATTAGCAGACAAAAACAACGATGATAATGCCATCAACTTCAGGATTCAAAACGAAATACCAAGCAAAGATACAACGTATAAGTCTATCGATACTATAAATTGATCAAGACGAAGTTGTCAATTATCCAACTGAATTCTTAAACTCACTTGATTTGCCAGGCATGCTACCGCGCGTTTTAACACTGAAAATTGGCGTACCTATCATTCTTCTCTGAACTATAAATCCACCACGACTTTGCAACGGTACCAGGCTTTCAGTGAAAAAGATAATGAATAATATCATCTAAGCTACAATTTTAAATGGAAAATTTAAAGGATGCGATGTACTGTTTCCAAGCATCCTAATAATTCCGACAGATAGGCCATTAGAATTAAAATGTTTGCAGTTTCCGGTGCGAATCGCATTTGGACAATCGCTACAAGTGTGGATTAAATTTTAAAAATCCATGCTTCTCATATGGACAGCTGTATCTGGCCTGCTCACGCTTTGAAAAACCTTAAGATCTATTCATATACGCACCAGACAAAAAAACAATATATATCCAAAAGCACTTTAATAAACATAATTAAAACACAAACACCTTCTTTCTTTGAGTGCCATTGCAACGCATGCTGGGTCAGCTAGTAATTGTATATAAATGTATTATGGTGTGTTATATTTTTTCAAATAACGAATTGATTATTTCTTATGTCGTACATATTGCTACCCTACGGCAACAGTAGGATAAGTAGAAAATACTACTTTCGAGATGATTTCACTTTAAGATTTTGTTAATAAAAACAATAATCCTTTGTACTTCATTCCACTTCATTTAATATGTCAGGACCGGTTTCGCTCATTGCGAGCATTGTCAACAACTCGCAATGAGCGAAACCGGTCCTGACATATTAAATAAAGTGGAATGAAGTACAAAGGATTATTGTTTTTATTAATATAATGCCTTTCCACCAAGTATTGACAGTGAACACCCTAAAAGTGATTAAGATTTTGTGTTGTACTTTTTAAATAACGAATTATGGCTTTCTCTAGTTTCTTTTACGGTTTATGATAAACGATAATAAAAGTTTTTTTGGATACTATTATTTTTATCTAGTTATTTTAAATTATAATCTCGGTAATGTTTTGAAGTTACAGGGCAATAATAATAATTTTTAATGTAAGATTATTTTTGTAAATGGCGCATTTTTTTTAAATTCAGTGTTTTATTATATAGGTTAACTTTTCAGCAATCGACTGGCATACTTATCTTTAATTCGACTTTCACTTTATCTCACTGTTGCTTTTATTTACATATTCGGTATTTTTCTTAAATGAATTTTGTCGAAACAATTTAATTAACTGTAATGTGAGGTTTTAATCTACGTGTCGTGTTTTTAATCGCTATACAAGTCACATACCCCGCAGACATGTTGATTATGCTTTGTATAGAGGTCATCCGCAAAAGGGTCAATAATCCTCCCGCTTATACAAACGATGATTGATCTATAAATTTTCTAAAAAAGTCCATCGTTAACAAAAAAGTACCGCATCTTAGTTTCTTCTAGCTCAAATCGGTATAATTATAAGTAGTAATAGTTTTTTATCCGTCAGATGACTTTTTTTTATTTTCAATTAAAATTAGCCGTGTTCTATGGCGCAGCGGTTAGCGTTGTGAGCTTCCGTGGCGGATCTCATTGTATTTTTTCAATTAATCAATCGATTTCTGTTTGAAGACATAGGTGTTTGTGATGTCTAAAAATTCTTTTGTACCCTTCCGATCTTAACTGGGCGTAGCGAGAGCGACTAATTAACTACTTATCCTATCTTAGCCTTATCATTATATCCCTACTAATCTTTTTGAAAAAAATATGTTTAGATACCTCCATTAGGAGGCCATATGCTCTACATTGGAAGTGAACTTGGATAAAAATAGATATTATAACTAATATAGTAGATATTATAGATGAGGAGCAAACATTCAAAAAGTGTTTTGTCACAAATTTTGAAAAATGGTGTTTTATATCAATTATGATAGCCCATAATAAAACCTATGAATGGAAATCAAAATTAGTGTCAAAAAAGGTTTTTTTTTCATATTAAAATGAAATCATAAAGTTGACACATTCATACAAACCGTCACTATTGCAACACTTAAATCATCATTTTTCAAGCTTTGTATTTGTGTAACAAAACACTTTTTGAATGTTTGCTCCTCATCTATAATATCTACTATATTAGTTTCTTAATAGAATCGACACGAGTGGTTAAAAAGACTTTCTTGGTACTGAAAAGTCAGCATAAATAAAGAATGTTATAAATTTAACCCAGTCGCTTTTCAAAAGTGTTTATTATTTATAGAAATACTAAGAAGTATTTTTTATGATTATTGGTCTAACGTCTTAAATTCTCAGAAACTCAATCAGTCTATGCAAAACTAGTTTGTTTTTTTAAAACAAATGTCGATTTTGGAATTTAAATGAAGATTGAGAATCATTTCACGTGAAATACATTATAAATGTTTGAATGGCGGCTACGAGGCGAGGGTAGAAACGCGGCACTGAGTCAAGGTCGGACGATCGACCGCCTGTAAAAGCCGACGCCACGCTATACCTACCCTTAGATTTTGTCTCTGCAATTTTTTTTACCGATGCCAGACATTACCTGCTTCCAATATAACTTCCGATAATCTAATTCAATTTATTAGCAATACTGGACAAGCACGATACATAATAAATCTTTAAAATGAGTACTTGTTTTTTTATAGCTATCACACTGGCTTATTGATTGAATTGTATTGAACTTGGTAAAACTCCGTAAAATCAACATTATATGAGAACATCATTTAGTTGTACAATAATTTATAAGTATAAGTAATTGTCGCCTGCTGTAGTCTAGTTAGTTGGATCTTGCTCTACCGGCCAGGTGAGTCTGGGTTTGATTTCCGGTAAATTCAATGTATTTTTTTTCCGATTGAAATTTGAGACCTAATACGTGTGTGTTTGTAATGTTAATTTACCTCGAGTTAATCTCATCGAGTATTTGGCATAACGCATTAGCATAAGCTGTAATTCTAAATATTTTTTATTTAAAATTTAACAAAAATACTTTGGTTACTTATCACCTTCAGAACAAGTGTTTTATATATTATTATAATTCTTGTGGAACTTAATATATTTGTTGCATCATGATATAGTCTTAATTAAAAATCCTTAATCAAAAACATGGCAATAACGTTTCTTTATTTCAATGTATAAATAAATATTTATTATTTATTGAAAAATAATAAACATTCATTTTTATAATTTATTTATATTCATATGAGCTTATCATCATTTTTAATAATATTACAACTACTATTATTAGACAACATCAACTGAAAACAGCTCAGCCTTTGCGTATTGAAATTTTGACCCATATCTCACGGCATTAACCCTGGACTCGTTAATCATAATATTTTATTATAGTAATATAAAGTGGATATATTTTACAAAAAAAAAAAGTTTTATGAGCAAGTTTTTCAATACATAAAATCTCGCGACATAATTTAGTGGCACTAAAAATTATAAACTTCGTTATAAAAATATTATCTTGTTACTATAATGAGTCAGAATTAAATATTTAGGTGATTCGTAAATAATTTGATCTCGTTTTAACTTGCATACCTTAAAACATACATTTTATTGTACTATTCATTTCGTTGATATTTATAATTTAAGTAGGGCCATTTTGAGATGGCTTTACGTTTGCTATTAATAGCATTACTATAGATGCAAAACTCGCTACCCAAAATGACTAAATATTTGATCGGGAATTGAACAATTATACTTATTATGTTGACATATTTGAATAGGCGAATAAATTATTAAAACGCAAAATACATTAATCGTCGTTTACTGAGTGGATGGCCAGTATTTGAAATTTCTATTTTGATAATTTATTATATCAATATTTTTGATAATTTTTACCTAATGCGTCTCTTCAACAAGTAGAACATAAGTAAATTATCGTTTCTGTAATAAAAGCAGTACACGAATACCTTAGATATTATATCGTCACTATTAAAGCTACTTCAAATATTTTCTTTGGATTGTAATTTATAAGCTTCCCTGAATCTTATCAATGGTATATATTTGTACACAAAATCATTAAATTAAATTTATGATAATTCAGGTCTAAAGTCAGGTTAGCGCTGTTTGCTTCCGTGCCGGATCTCACACATTTGAGTCCCAGCACGAGCAGTATTTTTTCAACTGATTTCTGTTCGGAAGTATGGATGTTTGTGATGTATCAAATTTTTCTCTCACCCTTCCAATCTTAAAACAATGGGGCTAATTACTAGTCTTCTTATAGCCCTATTCTTCTATCCTTACTATTTTCTTCAAAAAAAGAGTTTGAGCAACTGAGTGATAAACAGTTCTTGTAGAAAAAAAACTTCTGTTAATTCGGAGATTATACGCTCCACATTTGGACCGAACATATGTAGATAAAAAAAGTATACATTTGTCCACGAAATTCTTAGACTAAATTTGCAGTTAGTCTACGTTCAATAAATTTAAATGATTCCAAAAATACTCACGTATTTATATTGACTTTCATATTCAATTCACTGCAAAAAGACTGAATCATTTAATGTTTCATAAAATTTTATTTTTTTATTATCAGCATGCCTAAACAATAAATTATGAAGAAAAATGTATTTTTATACCCAGGGATGCATTCGTGATGCATTTGTTAAGCACGAACGTCCGTGACCCGGTGTCTTTTGCGCGTGCGCCGAATTTCAAATTTATTGTACGATTCTCACAAAATGATCTAGTTACTATATTTTCGGGAGTCGGGAACCAAGTCTGGACTCTCTTTTAAAAACAATTTTGGCAATGGGGGGGGTATTTTTATATTGTCATTCTTATTCTCAATCAAAAGTTTGGAATGCTTTGAAATTGTGTCATTTCATATTATATTTAAATATTGTACACTTTCAATACATCACAATTTTCTACCCGCCTATTTTCATCGGTTGGCTAACAACCAATCTTCGTTAATTTTTTTTTTTAATTTTCAACAATTTTAAAAAACAAATTCACGATTTTTGTCAATGCACCAGATATTTTAAATCACTTGAAATAAGCTAGAGGATTTTTTAAAGTAAGCCAATAATTGCATTATTTTTAAGCGGCGCTTTCAAAGATTTAATATTTGAGTGGTAAGCCAAACAATATGTTGGTTTGCGAAAGATATTTTAACTTCTTCCTTTTGCGCCAGTAACCATCATCTTTGCCCTGAAAAACTAGGTCCACAAATACAATTGAAGACAGTTCCCTGGCTGGAAAGAGAGAAAATACGTACATAGTTAAAGTATATTATAGTACCTAGCAGCCTGGAAACATTCGGTCGATTGTTTGACCCGCAAACCTTTCGGTAAATTCCGCAAGGACGCTGCTGGGTACACGTCTACTATTAATACATGCATTATTTACCTGTCGTAGCTAGGGATTGGAAAACAGGCTATACCAAAACCAGAATTACAGTTATGAAAATACCGAAAATTACAGTCCAAATAATTTCATCATCTTCAGGCATTGTGCCCCGATGAACTTAAACTAACGCTTGGCAGATAAGTGTATCGCGTATGTATAAAAAATAAATTTATCACTTAGTTAAAATTTAATGACGACACATATTTATTTTACTAGTGTTTTGATTTTAATGACATTCAATTATGTACAATCAAGTCATACAAATTATGTCAGTTCAAGTTCAGGCGTACACTTGAACGCCTGAAGATGCCGAAAGGCGAAACCCGGGTCGTAAATTAAAAAACTTGTGTCAATGTACGTAATTTGAACGATTGAAATTCCATCAAGCACCTTCAGTCGAAATCTTAAATTAGACATTCAATTAGCTGGGAAAATATTTACTTAAACAAATATTCTCTTCTGAGGTATATATTTTTTACAGTATCACTGTTAATCCTATAACAATCCATGTTGCTATTATTTTATTGGATTTATCATTATTTATTATTGCTTATAGTGGCATTCATCGCTCAAAACATTTTTTTTACTGTAGCATTGATATAGTGTTGTAGACTTGTTATCAACACTTTTAAAATTAGTTTAAAGTTAGTAATGTTTTTTTAAACAATATTCTTTTATTTTAATAATGATGGTATTGAAATTTTTAATAACTGTATTTCATATAAAATATCAACATTAATTAATTATACCGATATTGGAACCCTTGTTCATGGCGGACTTCTCTCTGCAGTAGCTGACTTGATAAATGATAAAATCGATACGAAAGTAAAAAATAATTACGCCATTGATCTCGGTGTACTTGTTTCCGATAACTGTGTTGGATATAATTATATTCTATTTTTATATTTTCCCTTGTTCGTGAAAAAGGTAAAAGCGCGTAACGTTTTACTTAATAGCTATATAATGGTTGAGCTTTTTAATATCCGACAATACGACCTTCATTAGTATCAAACACAGCGTACCCTACTGTTAAAATTGTTTAAAACACAATATTATTTTCCGTATGTCGCCAACACAGAGCAGTAACGTCGTAGGGTGCTCGGCCTCCGTTGTCTAAAATGCTCCCTTTCTATGCTAGAAATAGTAACCATAAATCATTTTTCAAAACAAATTAATCAATTGTTTAATTCTTCAATATTTTTTAGAATACATGTTAGCAGCAATATAAATACGATTTGAGTATACTAGTTTTTGGTAAATAAAATAATTTGTATGTGAGGAAGTTAGTCATTTTTTAATTAGTCATTATAATTTACACATAATTCTTTTTCTAAACGGTTAATATGATCCACCAAAAACCGTGCAGAAAAAGTGATTCTTAGGGAAATTGAGGATTAGTTTCTTGAATAGTTATTTAAAAAAATAACAGCATTGTCGTATATAAAATCGTGTAAAAAGATCATAGTAAAAACTCGACAAGTAAATTACACAAAATATTTTTGTTAATATGTATTTTAATTAAAAAGAAAACAAACTTTTATGCGAGACTGGGCGTAAATCGCTTCCATCGCTTGAAATTTCTAAGACGTCCAATGTGCTAGGAACTAATAAAGCTCTTTGTTGTTGATTTTCTTGTTATTAGAAAATCTGTTATCCGCTTCAACGCTTCGCTAGAACAAATATGTTTTTGTAAAAATTTAGTATTTGTTTTTTTAAGTGGACCGTGTTATTTCAAAATCGTGTAAAAAAGAGCTAAGTGTATATCTCCATTTTTACAACTGTGTTCTGTCCAATAAAGAGCACGTAAACATAATATATGGTTTTTTTCTAGACTTGGGCAGAAAATGGGCATTGGAAAAGACTTATTAGTTTAAAGATTAAATGCGTTGTATTTCAAAGATTCATTTAAAGAAAATATTTAAATAACGAATAAATGCCATTTTTGTTATACAGAACTAAGTAAACTGATGCTTTTGTTACAAACTCTATTTTAGATTTTTTTTTAATTTATCATACTACTATAATATATACGGAATCGCCAGCACTACAAAATATTATAATATAAAATTACACAAAAAGAACAAATTACTGTTACTTTTATTGAGTCTTAAAAATCAAGCTTTTCTTTGGACATTGAGTAAGTACGCCACATAAATTCAGCAATTTTGAAATCGCCTTCATATGAATTGATAAAATGATTGTTTTAGATTGTGTGAGTTTTTTTTATTTGCACGAGATGGCATTTATCGTTTGAGACAGGTCAAAGAGCAAATAGTTCACTCCGAGGCTATATAAAATAGAGCCTTGAACTATTTTTGCTAGTCTCGATAAAAAATAACCCTTCGACCGTTTATTGCAAAAAGTTTTTTTATGTTCATTTGTAGGCCATATATGCGCCGGAAAATTTTGTTTTTCTGTATTAGTGATTCACGTCAGGGATAAATTATTTGAAACCTGTAGATAACTTCAAAAACACGTATACAGGCGAATTGAAAGTAATAAATACTTTTACTGTAGGCTTTTTATAATATCGTAGGCAAATAAATTTGCAAACCCATTTCGTTCTACAGCCGTTAAAGGAAATTATTCGTGAAATATATTAATAACGTTTTTACCTACATTTTATTGGTTGATATTTAAAAATAAAATACTTTCAAATTAATTCTACGTTATTAATTATATATAATATAAGGACCGATTTTTCTCATGGCTTTTAGTATTATCGACCAATAAAAAGGTTAATTTCAATTATTTTAATATTTTAATTGTTTAAGCATTGTCTTAAGTTAACTGTTGTTACAATAAAAAAATAAAAGTTTGTATATATTTAACGGAGCTTATTTAATGATAATGTAAAGTAAAAAGTTCTCTCCTACCCTTTCAATCCTTAAATAACGGGGCATAGCGAGAGCGATTAGTTTACCATTAGTCACCTCTTAGCCCTATCTTTTCTATCTCTACTCTTTCAGAAAAAAGAGAAGTTAAGCTACTAAATAACAAACAGTTCTTGAAGAAGAACTTTCATTGAAATACCTCTATTAAGGTATTATATGCTCCACAATGGGAGTGGAAATCATTAATAAAAATAAATGTAAAGAAAAATATTTGATTCATAAAAAAGAAATAATCATTTGATGAAGATTTAATTAGAAAGCTTAAAGTTCTCTTCCTTTATTGAAAATTGAACAAACAAACAGAAATAAGGGACCACTAATTATTCGGCTTCTCTCCGCTTCGTCTTTCAGTATTTTAAAGTAAGAAGAATTGAATCACCATTTTTTTTTCAATTTAAGCCCTAAATTCTCGATAGCAAAACTGATGAGAACAGAATATTTCTAGATCGACACGATGATATTAATTAAAGTAAATACATTTATTGACTCAATAAAAAATGATATCTCGTTTCCCCAATACTGATAATATACGTGATATAGTGTTTGGAACTATTAACACGATGATTTTGTTTTGTATGTTTGTATCATTTACATAATATTAAAATCATATTTTAAATGCAGATCGCTAAAACTATAGTCTTTTATATAAATAATTTTGAAGTCGACGTAGCAAACCATGTCTCATATAATATGGAATTTTGTTTGATATGATAAAGCATAGTATGGCTATATTATATTATCAAGCGGTTACCAAATGTGTCCCTAGCGACAAGCACAGTATCTATAATAAAATTCTTGTACATATCGCCTAAAATCCCGGCCGAGGAAAAAACAAAATTTTGGAGATGTTTCTCATTATTATGTATTTTTCTGCCACCAAAAAGGGAGATGATGAACCAAAAGATAACAATGGTACACGAATAACTTAAGCGTTTAATAAAAGCCTAAGTCGTTTTAAAAAAACATTGTTTTCTGATTGTATTATTTAACATAGTAGTAAAAATATTTTCTTAAACGATTTAAGTATTTTTAGTAGTGAAAACATATTATATTGATTGTATGAAAGTAGGTACAGTGCAGCATACTTAACACAAATATATAATTAAAAAAATATTTTAATTATGTTAAGACTACACATTTCGTAAGAAATATCCCATACTCTAAATCAAGGGTCGGCAACCTTTTGTTGTAAAAGTGCCAAATATTTTACATGGGGATTAGTGCGGGCCGCACTTTTGACACATTGCATTACACTGTTATGACATGTGTAGACAAATATTTTAAATTAGAGAACCTTGCGGGCCGCAGGCTGCCGACCCTTGCACTAAATGAAATGTTTGTCTGCCAAGCATCTATTGTGAGATTTTGACCATGAGAAAAATGTGAATTGTAAGAAGAAAACCATTCTTGTAGGCAACGAGGCGGCTGGTATATTTATTGTTCATCGACGATCCACATTCTTTTTGTCATCATTTCTTGCGTTCTCCTATAAGAGAATAAACATGTATAAAATTGTGAAGCATTTTGTCTAGGTCAATTTTTTTAAAATTTGAGTAAGTTTCATAATACAGTTTTATTAAAAACTGCTATATTGCAAAGATACACCGTTTTTACTAAAATAAAAAAAATCTTTATTGTTGTGAAATATACTGTTTTATATTTTTAATAAAGTAAACTGTTAGTTATTATAAAAGTAATGAAAAAATGAAGCTGAGTTTAAAGTTAATGTTTCTATAAGCTATTTATATCACGATATTAACTGTTAACATCAAAGAGTTTCGTGTTCACGTATGCAGTCAAAATAGTATTCCTAAAATAGGTCAAACAGACACATAACATTATTGTGAACAACTTTAATAACGGAAACGCAAACTAGAAACTAGTATTTTCGATTTCTGAGAGATTTCCATTCCTTTGTGTGGAGTCGGGTTGGAAAACTTTAAGTTGAATTAATTATTACAACACATTACGAGAAGTTTCAACTTTGAAAGCATCATCAAGCGAAGAAGTTTTAATGTATTCTAGATTGCACGTAAATGCGTAGGAACTGAAAAGTTCTTTTATTGTAACTGTGAATCCAATATTCTTAACTCGGTGTACGAGTGGAAAATTGGAGCCGCATTACGGTAGGTCATGTAGAAATAATCGTGCAAACCTATTGTCTCAGTTTAATTAAAGGTATTCCAATCAATAATGTTACTCTGTTAGACATCGGTGCGTGTTGGGACAGGGATTATTTTATCAATGATTTATTGGTGTAGAGCAGAAGGTTAATTTATTAATATTGTTTACATTTATTGGATAAATATGTAAATAAATTTAAATGAGCGCGTAAAAGATATTTATTACTATTTTTTTAATTAACTTATGGGCTTAGAGTTTTTGTGATTCATAGAGTCGCTGTGTTATTTGGCCGGATATTTAATTGAAATAAAAACCCATTTTCTTTCAAAAAAAGAATTTTACTTCTACATAGAAAAAGGAATACAACATTTTCTATTTCATTAAATTAAGAGGTTTCTCAAATCTTTTTGTTACTGTAATGATTTTATCTGAATGTTTAATAAATCTTGATTTTGTCTCTTTTAAAACTAATTAAAAAAAGAATTAATCGATATAACTGATTTTTTATGCCTAGTTAAATAGTTTCATTTTGGTTACTATTTTTCCTGTTTCGAAAATTGATGTATACATAAAAAATTCAACGTAAAAAGAATCTAACCACATGATATATTTTGACCTTCAATACACATCGAAAATAAATTGCGATATCTAAAAAGTTTTCCTGGAAACTAAAAAAATACTCTCCTTCAGCCAACCTAGCAAAATAAAAACACATTCACCAAAAAATATGTTGCTAAGTACTATATAAATGTAGATATTTATATATTATACGTTTCTTGTGATACTAAAAATATCAGGAACTCATTAAAATCAGAAAAATAATTTCCACCAATGAAATAAAATAATTTTACTTTAAATATATTAATGATCAGATATTTAAATAAATATATTTCATTTGCTGTGGGAATATATCTTTACGCCTTAATAAAAAAAAGGACCCAGAGATATTTTAAAGGAATTTTAGTGTTTGTATCTCAGCATTTTCAAAACTGCAAAATACATTTTACTAAGAAATAAAATAAATTAATTGGGTTTATCGAAAGTTTTTATTAAATAAACAAACAGATTGAAGATTTAAACAGACTTTAATCGAATGATACTTTGTTAGCTTGCGAAGTTTATTTGCAAATATAAAGACGGTCTTTTAGTTTTGTTTTTAATATCTTTGAAGATAAATCAATCAGTGTTTTGCATAGAAAAAAACTTCAGACTCCTGCAAGCGAGACTGGAAATTTTAAGCACTGTTTTTTTTAAACATTTTTTGTTAATCCATTCACAGTTCTTTTACTGACGTGAAATAAAACAATTTGTTTTTTTTTCAGTAACATTCATCAAATAAATATTTAAATTGTCATTAATGTCATTAACAAAAAAGACGTAAGATAAAGAGAAATAATATTGCCAATACGCTTTATAAATTATTGTATCTTTAAAATATGACAAGCGTCGTTTTCGTTAAGAAAATTTTAAGTAGAAATCCTGGTTAGTCTCAATTTTTTTAAACATAAAACCAAAAGATTTTGTGATGTATTTCTTCACTATTTTTTATTTCTTTGCTGAAACTGTTAAGATTTTCCTTGATTTAATCTCCTATGATATATAGCATAAATATCTGCTGCCACTTGGCGTTGAGTAATTTATCTACAATATTTTGTATCCATGTTCACTCCAAATGTGTGGAGCATGTGGCCTCCTTATGGAGTTATCTCAACATAAGTTTTTCTACGAGAACTGTTTGTTACTCAGTCGCTCAACCTCTCTTTTTTCAAAGAGAGTAGTAGAGTTAAAAGAATAAAACAAGGACAGGACTAGTGGTTAACTAATCGCTCTCATTCAGCCCAGTTGTTAGAGGATCGTAAATGGTGAAAGGGGCATCACAAACACTCATGCCTTCGAACAGAAATCGAAAAATAAACCGAAAAAATGCTGTTCGTACTGGGACTCGAACCCGTGAGGTCTGGCACGCAAGCGTTCAACGCTAACCACTGCGCCACAGTACCCGACATTTGCTAAGTTAAAAAAAAAATATACAATTTTGAGCTATTGTTAAAGTTGAAAACAGGCTAACAAATATATCGTTAGATACTAAATCTTCATAAAGTTTTTGACAGTTAATTTTCATAAAATAATTCTATGCATATTTTGTCTATGAAAATTTAAAATTTTGACTTTTGTTATTCCTTTTTTAAATAATCTTCAGACGTTGAAACAAAATGTCAAATCTTTTCAACAATAAAACAGTTTAAGTTTTAGATTGTGATTGTGATGTTTCTATTGAGTTTTGTTGCTATGCAGCTTATAAAATATTTGATTCTCTTGTCTCTGGAATGAAATATATGAGATATGTTGGAAATCTTGAGGCGAGTTCTCTCATCCCCAACCGCCAGAGGCTATTGCACTTATAATGGGCGAGACTTCGTGCAGCTGTACCCAAGTTACATAAAACTGTTCGACTACGTTACTATGACAAATATTTCTTGCTGGATTTAATAGATTTTGTTCTTTCAATTCAATAAAACGTTAAAATGGTTTGAGATTTAGTTACAAATATCAAAATTTAATAAACAGTTCAGCGATCAATTTTATATGAGATAATATTATTTTATATTATTGAGATTCATAAATGAAAATGTAGATTGTTTGTTTACCTAACACGACCCTAGTATTTTTATATCTAGAGTTTCTCAACCGGGAACCACAGCATTCTCCAAAGGGGCTACAGAGAAAAATAATTTTAGGGGAGCTATAGCACAGTTTTGGGGGGCCACGGGCAAATCCTGTAAGAGCTAAAAAATAGTGTCGTAAGAGTTTAAATCCCCATTTATAATTTTTCAGAGGATAAATGTATTCGCATTGTAAGACATTGGGTTTTATTTTGAATGACTGAAAGTCTTCTTTGAGTATCATTCCATATTCTAAAAATACTAAAAAATAAAGGTTAAGAGACCCACAATCAGCTGTAAAACACCTTATGTTGTAAATATCAACTCATAAATTACATGATTGATATTCGAAGCAGACAGAATTTAAAAAAAAAGAAAACTGTGAAATCTCATAACTTTTTTATCCACGCCCGTTTCTAATGTAGAGCATATGGCCTACTAATGGATGTTTTCAATGGAAAAGGTCAACAGAAGTTTTTCTACAAGATTTTTTTATAGTCAGTTGCTCAATTTCTTTTTTCCAAAGTGAGTCGTAGGAATATAAGGACAAGGCTAGAACAGGACTAGCGGTTAACTAATCGCCCTTGCTATGTTCAGTTATTGAAGGATCGGAAGGGTGAGAGGGAATTTTTAGACATCAAAAACACCCATGCCTTCGAACAAACCGATAAATCCATCGAAAAAATGCTGTTCATACTGGGACTTGAATCCGTAAGATCCGGCACGGAAGACAACAACGCTAACCGCTGCGTCATGGGACCCAACAAACTAACCAACTAAAAACTAATGAACGTTATCATGATGTTGTTGATATTAATCTTCACAATCCGTCAAATGAATATTTCAATAAAGCATTGCATTTTTATCGAAGTGCCATTGACCAGCGATAATTTGAAAATACATTATATTTAATCCCATTTCAACTCTCAAGAGAAAAAGCGAAAGAAATAATTCTATTAGTAATATTTATAGAGAAGAAATCATACAAATCATTTTTATTTGATGATACGACGCATGTAGGTTTGGATTCAAAATTTACATGTCTCTACAGAATAATTTCAGTTTTATGTTAATGCATATTGAAATGATGTGTTTTTAAAGAAACTCGTCGATTTTTTTGATATTTTTTATCAAAGAACCTTTTTCGCCCTTTTTTCAATAGATAAGTTCTTGTTCAAAGCGATGCAGTAAATCATCTGTGAAATGTGCACGTTATACTGGGAAAATGTGTAATGATATGGAAAATAGATGTCCGTAATAAATCAATTTTGTTTCATTAAAATACTCACTGAATATATGTTCGTAGTTAATCGAAAAAATGTATCGAAGAAAATGTGTAATATTATGTCGAATTTGTAATAGTCTCGTTTTATTAAAAAAATTCAAAGTCAAACTCAAAGAAATAAAATATTTTGAATAAATATTTATGTACAAAAAATCAATTACCGTTATTTATATAAACATAAGTGTGAACACGATTGCTTTTGAGTTAATGGTGATTAAATATTTTATCAATATTAAATAAAAGTAGTTATGATAATAATTAAAGTCAGTGAATTTAAGTTTTACTGATGGAGTGAACACTATTAAATGCTGAAACATTTGGCGAGAATATTATGTAAAAGTTGTACGGAAAAAAAATATATGAACATTTTATCCAACCAATCAACAAGCATACGATAAGTCTTGTAAACTAGTTGTTTACATTTGAATCGTTCAAACTATGTACATTCTCACAAATTTTGTCATTAACGACCCGGGTTTCGCCTTTCGGCATCTTCAGGCATTCAAGTGCACGGATGAACTTGAACTGACGCTTAGTAAATGAAAGTTTCGTGTTTATATAAGATATAAATGCATCACTGAGTCCAAAGCCACTGCTGGCAAAAAGGATAAGCCCATGGGAATGCCAACAGATTTGACTAGTGAGCAGTTTCAAGAATTATATAATTTGTTTGTCGGCAAAGGTTTTATGATTATATGATTTTATGGTTATATAGGGTATACTGCTCACTAGTCAAATCTGTTGGCATTCCCATGGGCTTATCCTTTTTGCCAGCAGTGGCTTTGGACTCAGTGATGCATTTATATCTTATATAAACACGAAACTTTCATTTACTAAGCGTCAGTTCAAGTTCATCCGTGCACTTGAATGCCTGAAGATGCCGAAAGGTGAAACCCGGGTCGTTAATGACAAAATTTGTGAGAATGTACATAGTTTGAACGATTCAAATTTAATATTGAAATTCCACCAAGCACCTTCAGTCGAAATCTTAAATTATAGTTGTTTACTTTTAATAGATGGACCCTTTCTCTAGCGGAATCATTGAACGTTCTTGTCCATCCATCAAGCTATTTTCAAGGGTTCTGGGATTTTCGGATCCGGACCTCGGGATTGGATTCTCTATTTTGCAATGGACATGATAAAATAAAAATATACGTTAAATAAAAAGATATACACAGTTCTCTGCGAATTCATGTAAAAAATCAAATAAATATTTCAGTTTTATTAAATAAAATGTCTTTTTATAAATTAAAATGGCCTTTTTTCGAATATAAAAGAAAATAATTTCACACTTAAATATGTAGCTAAGATTCTTCAGAACACTTAAAGCTAATTTTTTTCAGCAGTGCACATTAAATTACATAAAGAATTGTATGGTATACCTGCGAGAAAAGCTACCGGAAGACGAAAATTTGCGAAGGCTTACTTTGATCTTCTTCTACCGCGTACGGATTAGCAATGTCGCGTGAGACATGTTGGAGTTTGGATTTGCGATGAATATATTATGCCAAATATGTAGATACTAAGAGACTATTAACTTGTCAACTTATATGGTCTCAGCGGTCAGCCGGATGTTGGCACAAGTGACGGCTGTATAAATATCAAATATAGATATTTTTTATTTAATATTGTAGGTCTTGCGTCTTTGTTTTATCGATTGGTACGCAGCGATGTTGACAACTTCTTATTAGTCTTATTTCAAAAGATCGAAATGTATGCGGCTCTTTGTCAATTTTTATAATCAAGTAATAAATTGTTTGTTTTTAAATCACGTATTTGATTTCAACAAGTTGAAAACAAAACCTGCATAGATTGCCTTACAATGCAAATGCTAAGCGCCAATTTGACATTTTTGCAAAGAGCAAATGTAAATTATGAAAAATGAATGATGCGCATGTCCTACGATGTTGCTCGACCTCAGTCTAACCTTTATTCACAGTGGCGTATCGGAGACAATGGCATTGTATCGTAACACCATAGCTACTTCATCTGTAGCGCAAACTATATTGACTTAATAATAAGTTTATTTACACGTAGTGCATTGTTACACTAAATAAATGCTAACGCTTTATATAAATACTTTTTCTCAACACATTCAAAAGAAAGCACTCGAAGCAAGCTCTCAGTTTCCATGCTATTTTTTTTTTACAGCGAACGCAGACTGAAGTGTTAATTAAATTTGAAGCGTTCATATGTCTCAAATTCTATCAAACACCACCGCTTGATATTTTAAATTAAGTTTATATTTTTCTTGCTTTGATACATTCTACGTATTTTCCTACGAAATCAGTTGAGGGTTTCAAAGGTCAAAAAGATACAAAAACACCTTAACAAATACTAAGTTTGACTGCTCGGCTTAGAAAGCCCCAATTCTTATCTAGAAATTTTCGTTATGTGTGCATGTGGTTTTACTGTGATTTGCTTAGTTCTTAGTTAAAGTTAAAGTATGACTCGAAGACGAATTTATGGAACGTCTACCAAAAGACTGTGTGCAGTATTTATCCTCTTGGTATATATCAACTTTGTTTATGCCAAAATGTCGTTTCGATGGTTATTGAAGAAAAAATAAAACTAAAAATCATCACAATTTTTGACGTTTTACTTATCAGGTATTATTTCCGCTTAAGGTCTTAGTCTAAGATGACATATATACTAATTAAAATTGATTAAAACATATATTGATCATGGTCTGCGTCTATGACAGTAATAATTACATTTTTATTTCTGTTTCGTAGTGAAAGGTTTTGATAGAACTTTTTCTGTCTTGTCATCGAAACGCGATGAATCCATCTGTCAACCGAAGTTGAACGACCTTAGCAACCCTACATTGTTCAACGAAACAACGTTTAGATGTTTAAACTAAGAAAGCTACTAACTTCATAGGTTTGAGTTTATAAAGATAAATAATTTTATAATTATATCCTTATAGCACAGAAAATATAATTATAGTTTATTTGACGAATTAAAAATCAATTTAGATTTGTAAAACACAAAATGTTATAAAAAGCGTTATTATTCCGATAATAATTTTAATATATAAGCAAAACACATAAGACGTACACTAAACTAACAAGAGCAACATGAGTGGATTGCTCGTAATCTTTTATAAAAGTAAACATACTTCAAATCTTCACAGTATTTTATTTTGTTTACACCTTCCAGTCGTCATAGAATGATGTGCTTTTGAGACTCTATTTAAAAATTTTGTGTCTGCATTTGCTAACACACAATATGTTTTTATGAGAAAAATACAATATAAACTTGTAAAACGTTTCAATTATTAAATACACACAACCATCAGAAATTTTATTGGGAACAATCATTTATCTTCTCTTTGGGTACGTGTGTCATTTCATTTTTAATCGACATATCGCTTCTTTAAAGCAACAATGGGTAAGTTGATAATATTAGTTTTGAGATAATTAAACTTTGTGTTGTACTTTTTTAATAGCGAATTATGTTATCTATTCTAACAAAAGATAATAGTAAATCGTTTTGTATTATATTATCTGCATATAGTTATTTTACTAATCTCGCTAATGCTTTGAAGTTACAAGGCAATATTAATAATTGTAAATGTAAGATTTTTCTTTTAAAAGGGCATTAAATATATATATATATATCAGTAATTCATTATAAAGGTTTATCTTTCGGCAATCTATTGGGATACTTATTTTTTATTTTATCTCACTGTTGCTATATGGTAGCTATATGTTTAATTGAGGCATATTCAATATTATTTAACTTCAAATGTATGTTAACTCATTCAGTTTTATCGAGTACGTCTGTAAGGCTTAAACTAAGTTTGATTCAATGTCATTTAAGTGAGAGCTGTTTAAATTGTCAAATGAGTTCTAAGGAGTGAAGTGCGAAAGCCTTTATAATTTTCTGGAACTCATTTTACAGTGATTCAATAATGGCTTTAGTCGCGGCTGTGTAACCAGGGCTAGGTTCGTGTCGCCGCTGCCTCGTTGTATCGCATTGGGGCGTTTACCCTGCAACTTACGTCGCGCTCTCCAGCTCGAGATTGTGGTGGCGGCATCCATGAACCACTACCAAGTTTGATAATAAATGTACGACAGAGCTGAGCAAACATTTGCGGAACTTCTGAGAGAGAATGTAAAATGAAAGCGAAATGCGACTCAAATAAAATACGGTCTTGAGATGTAGCGGCAATTTAAAATTAAACGATTCTACTGCAGAATACATATAAATCGTGTATTTTCTTTTTAATAAAACTGTCAATTTATGCATTGATGATTGTTTTTTTGTTCATATTTTTAGTGGTCATTTTATAAATTTTCTTATTGTTCTTTTTTTAATAACAAATTATAGCTCAGTGAACATTTTTTAATTTGGTAAAAATATGAACGTATTTAGTTCTACAGTGTTTTACACTATTAGTTTAGATTCCCGGTAAATTGCTTGAATGCAATTGCTCGAATAACAAGATCCTCGATCCTTTTCCACTCGACCACTGGCAACTTAAATATATATATTTTTTTTGATTTATGCTTTTTATTTCCCGACTTGCATAAATATTTTTTTAAAGAATGAGTAATTAATGTTGAAACTTTTATAAAAATTTTCGAGCAATTTGAAATTTGAGCATTTGACGTTCGAGGAATTGGTTATTCGAAGATCTTGTTATTCGAGCAATTGCATTCGATCAATTTACTGGCCCCCATTAGTTTATAGCTATTTCGGCGTGCGCCATCATCAGAATTAAGTTCTAGATTGTCTAAGAAGAAGTTCTATTTCTCTACAATATTGATATCTTTCAAAAATAAAAAAAATCAATCCACCAAAAACCAAGTAAAGACGTGATTGTGCTTAAAAGTCCAATAGCAAAGATTCACCATTATACTACTTGGCTTACTTCACCTCTCGAGAGCTCGTATAAAGCATGCGTTTAAATTAATATAAATAATTCATTAGTTTTTAGTATTTCAAATCATATCAAGTCATCGCGTAGTCTATCGTAATGCAATATATCGTACTTTTCAGCGGTGGCCAAGTTGATGACCGTGATCGACTGCGCGGCCATTCTAAATTGCCCGCTTGTGATGTTTTGAAACAAGAATTGCGCGTGTCTTTTATTATCTATCCAATTTGTTTCCCTTTCACACAGATTATTTAAAGCTTTAAATTATCACACTTATTATGACAACTTAGCATGTACGGTGTTAAAAGACCGCTATCACTGATTTCCGCATTAAGTCACCTGAAGAGGTCAAAAGTTTGTCCATCCATGAAATATAGCTACGTATTTAAGGCTAGCGAAAAAAGATGCTCATATTAATTTCATTCTAAAATTTACTATAGTAAAAACAAGTATTAACGGTGTTATAGAAATTTTTAAGCAGACTGAGAAAACATAAATAATAAATGAGATTAAGCTGCACATAACCATAAATTAAAGATTTTTGCTTTACCAAACGATGGAGTTAAATTAAATAAAGAATTCCATTTTCCTGAAATTTTACGACATGTAGATCTCGTTAAGTCCAAAGAAAACTTTTCAAACACTTAAAACTTTAGCGGTACTGTACGCAAAGAGATTCCAATAAGTTCTTATCTTTGTTATCTGGTTTATTTCTTCTGCACGTTTCGTTTGTCGAAGAAAACCCTTTTAGGAAAAGTTCTCTTCGAGCTTTTTTGGGTAATAACATATTTTTTTAGGGCGTGACTGAAGAGTTTTGAATTATGGAAATACATTTATTTTCATAATGGGCCCGCTGTGCAATTATATTATCCTTCTTAAAACGCTTATTCATTCGTTTTCTCGAGGGGCAACCAAAACCAACAGTTTGTATAAAATGTCTTCATGATAATGTAATTTACATTAAATACGTTAAATGAAGAGCATTTCATTATTAGTGACTCGTATTTAGTTATGTTATACTTGCCATCACCCGAGTCAAAGATTAATACATTCAAATGTGCGGTCAATGAAACGAAATTACGATTGAACTATTTCACTCATTGAATTTTTCAGTTGTAGATTTTTCACCGTTGAAAAGTCTTCTTACTTATTTATTAATCTCACCATTTATTATGACACCAAAAACTAGACATAAATTTGCGCTCATATAACATCTGTAATTCTAGAGTCGTTTTTTTATTCATACATTTACTGAAAAGTGAAATTTATTGATGAATTTGAGCAGTTTCGTTCAAACGGGCAATAATTAAGGGACTAACGGAGGCTTACATTTTTTTTGCAAGATTTATGTGCAATCAACATATTATTATTAGTTTTATCTTCATATGGAGTATTAAAAAATACTTTTAAAATAAAATATCTTTTTTCAAATATGATTGGTCCGACATTTAGATATAAGTTTAATATGCTCATTACATGGTTTTTATATTTGGAAGTATCTATAAATGAAAATTAACAGACAATCGATATTTATCTATTTTGCTTATTCCCATCAAAAAAATTGAGACTTGATTGCAGGGTTTAGCTTCAAACAAACAATTGCAAAAATGACATGGTGAAATTTTCTTACATTCAATTTTAGTTAACGATTAACAGTAATAATAATGTTTAAAAAAGATATATATACACAACGATTTTTTTTAAATGCAATTTTTCTAAAAACAAATTATTTACAAAAAAATGGTGGCTCGCTTAATATTTTTGTTTTTAAAAATTCTCCCTTTCGTGAAAAAAATTGTGAACTCCTGAACTAAATGATTGGATACAATAAACTAAATATTTCATAACTTATACAAATTCAAAATATCCAATTATGAATTAATAATAAACTATGACTTCATAGTCCATTCAATTTAATAAAAACAAAATGACTGAGAGTTATGTAATTTTCTTTTTATGTGTATCATCAAAAATGGCTAATGCTTTTATAATAGTTATATGATTATAATTTTATATAAAACTTTACTTACATTTGATTAAATATAATATAATATGTGAACGCATTCATAAAAGTTTTCGTTTGAATATGTAATTGAATAATGTGCGCCGCCACGTGCATGCAGCAAAATTTTAATTTCTTCAACGATATAAAAATGAAATATGCGCTGCCTATGCTTAAAACATACATTTAATTGAAACCCGTAAACAGAAACACATATATTTATGGTCGGTTCGTGGTATTTTATAATTATTTTATTCCATGGGGCTTTATGTGATATAATAAACAGCTATTTTTGAAACATGTGATAAAATTGCAATTATTCAATAAAATGAGACTTACTTGAGGGTTAATAACATTTTAATTAATATAGTTTACTGAAAAAGTAATAATATATCTAGTTAGAATTATGAGAAAATATGTATATCTTTTTGTGAAATAATATTTTTTATTTGTAGTTTTATTTCTACTTACTGTTACTATTGAAAGACATTTTTTAAAAATTACTTATCAAAATGTGTTATACAAAATATAAACTTTTGGAAAATGGAGAGCTACGCACACTCTATGCCGTAGACTGTAGTGGATAATTATTTTCAAAAAAATTTAATTATAAAAAGTCCCCAACAACCCACTCGATTTTAAATTATTTAAAGATTCATTGTAATATAACCTCCACTTAGCGATCGGGGAATTCCAGATTAAATTTCATCCAAAGACAAAAGGGGTAATATTTTCATTAATTAATGTTATTTGAAGCGTGGCTGTTAATGTAGAAAATTTAAATTAGATTTTTTTTTGATTAATTTGAATTGTACTTAACTTTTTTTTTGTAACTCTATACAATATGTAAATATGCACATATGATATAATAACAATTCACTAACGATAATATCCAAGTTTAAAACTATAGAAATTATTAGGTTTAAGCCAGAGATGCGGCGCCAAGACAGTCGACGCTTTTTGCCAGTTCTTGTTCCCAGTTAATTTGACTAAAACAACAAATATAGTTTGAGAATCTCTATATCTTTACACCTTTTGTAGATTTCGCATGGAAAACATTTAAAGTCGTTAATTTTTTTAATTCAATAAAATATGGCCATTGTATGTCCGTGTGACAGATGCTAGTTTTCAATAAAATTACTGACCTTATGTATTTTTTTCAATGGTTTCATCGGCTAAATCAAACGAATCACTTGAATGATGTGTAATAAAAATGTCATCTTTTAAAATATTTTATTTTAAAAATATGTGCATGAATTTTTAGTTACCAGTAGTGTCCACGCTTAAAATCAGGGGTGGCAAAAATCTTTTGGCCACAATGGGGATGAAATTTTGGCCGTGGGCCACATTAAAAAACTTTAAACTTGACCTTAAAACAAGTTAAAATGTTTTTTTATTACATATTTTTAATGTATACAATTTTTAAAATACTCCACCGGCCGGATTAAATTTCATAGCGGGTCACCATTTTTCCACGCCTGCATACAATATGCGTCGAAATATTTTTTCATACAAAATACTACAGTACTACGGCCTTGGAACGCGAAAATTTTCCAGAACATGACAATTTTATGTCTCGTTTCCCGGGACTTATAAAAACCGATACTTCAAAATGTTTGGTTTAAACCTATACCAAATGTAATTGTTAACATTTATTTTATACGTATGATAACACCGCTAAAAATGCTAGAAGCTTAATCCTAATTCGAAGATTACTGATGATAATATTGTGTCCCAACATTCAAAACGGTTTATTTATAATGAATGTTTAAGAAAGCTACTTCACTTCAACGAATATAAAACACGTTAAAGTTTGCTTTATTTCTCTTGGCATTGTTCTAGATTTCCCCACAGTTAACCCTGATACAATAATAAAGTGATCATAAGATTTTATGTACAATTTGTTGTAGGGTATTATATGTGCCATTATCATTTCTGTATACAATTTTGTTGTGAAATTCAAAACGGCTTAGTGACCCACCAAGAATAAACAAGCAAACCATATTCACACGCAATCTATGAGATGTGATCGTTTATAATTATAAAAATATTATTTTTTATGTCTTTGGAGAAAATTAAATCGAAAATAAATATCTTTAATTACAAATTTTCTCATAATTAACAATGATTTTTTGAAATGCATGATTTTCATTGCTTTCCACGTTATCTTAGTACAAGCATAGCAAGCCATCCTGCGGCCTAATTAAGATTTTTCACGGCCTTTTCTGTACCTTGAGAACCTTAAGTTTTATCAGAAATATATCCTTGGAGATAAATTCCTAAAATTAAAACGACTGGTTCTGCGCATAAAAAGCAGCATTTCGGACTACTTTTCAAAATTAAATGTAGTAAATACGAAGTGTTACAGCAGATTTCTCGATGAAAAAACGACCTATCAACTGCGATGCGCGTCGAAAAATTTACCAGTTGATATGAAAACAATATAATATATGGTTATATTTTTTTTTGCGGCCCGAAGACATCATCTATTGTTTTTATGCAGCCCGCAATTAGAAAAAAGTTGGGCGTGTTTGTCTTAGTACCTTCGGTATAACTATATATGTATTTTATTATTTTTCTCAACACAATTAATTGACATCTAATGTAGACTTGCCCTTTTAAAGTATTAATATAAAAAAATATAATTTTCAATAGAACCTCTTTTCACGGTCAGAAATTAATTAAGACTTGTTAAAGTCTTTGACAATGATGTTTTTTAAATTTTTCAATGAGCTTTTAACACATACCGATATTGTTTGAATTGCAATAACCTAAAACTTGTGGTACGATATGCCAACAAAAATACATTATTTAAAGAAAAATCGTTTGAAATAATTTTTACATGAAAAAATATATATATTTGTAAGAGGTCACGTTTGTCGACCTCACTTACAGCTAGCTCCCTTACCTATAAACGGATTAGTGTAACTTGTAATAAAGAGAAAGAGTAAAAGAAGGAACGTAAGCAAGAGTAAACAAAATGTCGCAGGAGAAAATTTTCCGTGATGTAATTTACATATAATGTATACAAACAACATGACATTCGAAAGACGACCTTTAAGCTGATACCCTAAGTCCACCGCTTTTTCATGTCGAATCTTCTTTTAGTGAATTCTTGGAAGGGGGTCTTGATTTGGTTATTTCAGATGTACAATTCTTATAAGTAGTACTCAATATATATAATTTTAGCATGCAAATAAATTTGTGCAAAACGATTTGAAGTTGTTTGCATCAATTTTTAATTTTATAAATGCCAAATATATTTTTTTAAATAATTAAAGCACTGTTAAAAACAGATTTAACTTTACTATTCGTGTTCATGTACAATTGTTAATATTTTAAACCATTTCCTTACACAATGGACTCCTAATAAAACTATTTCAAAGGAAGTTGTTCTACGGAAAACGCTAATTATTCAGTCAAACAAACGTGAAACATTTAAATTTCATCTACTTTTATTTAATTGACATTAGTTGTTGAATGCGGCATTGAGTAAATGCTTTAAAAGTTAGCATACTCTATAACCTTAAAATACGTAGATAAATATGAAATAACTATATAACAATAGACAATCGTAAGATAGGAAATACTGCTCATAATATAATTCTATGCATTTCAAGGCGTTAGGTATCATTGTAGAATGGTGAACAATGCCCAGCTTCGAGCTTTAGTTTGCTCTTTGTGAAATAGAAAACAACCTTTTCCAGCGGATATAGGGGATATATTGAGAGAAGCTTTACACAATCTGGGTCAAAAAGACAAGTCAATGAGCCTCTTCTAACCTTTCAGGGTACAACTGTAGGTTTCTCGGGTGAGAAGAGCTACCCCAAATACCATTTCATAGGCACTTGCTTCAACTTTTAAGCTGGGCCGATACTTTTAATGTAGGTACGTATTTATACAAGGGCATTGTATTATTACTTCATCCGACCTACGAAGTTAAAAAAGGTAAAAACACAAATAAGCTGTCCGTTGTTAAAAAATTTAAAAGCCGTTTCGGCATAATGTGCAAGTTATTTATGTGCAGAATTAAGAGTTGAAATTTAACAAAATTTTGGATTCATCATTTTTAAAATTGAGTTCATTATTTTTTGTACTTTGACATATTTTATTTTTCAGGTGTTTTATACTTCTCGGCTAATAGATACTCAGATGTCTCCAGTGATGTTTGCAGGCTACACTTACTCTATAGGAAAAAGCCAACAATTAGATAAGAGTATTTGGTATAATAATAGTCTTATCAACGGTTACATTAAAATAAAATATATTTTTTTTAATGATGTATCTTTGTTTATTAATATGCAATCTGTAGAGCAACGAAAAAAAATCTGCTTTTATTAATTCGCAAGTTTGTAAGTTTTAGGCTAATCATATCGATTTGATATTTATTTCACGAGATTAAAATTAAAAAAAAATGATCTGGCAATCGAAAAATATTTTTAATGTATTTAATTTTAAATACGGTTTCAGAAAATGTAAATTAAATTATTTAGTAGTCAAACAATCATCATGAAGATAGTCGTAGCGAAAATAATCAATAAGCCTTAAGTCTTTACCAAAAAAATGATTTTATATTTCATTGTTTCAAAAAAATGATTGTGCGATATTTTGTTGATTGTATAGGCCCGTAGATTATTCACATACTATTATTAATAGATATACTTTTACTTCAAATATGATCATTTAAAATTCATTTCGTTTTTTCTTGTATTACGGCTTTAATTTATGGAAATTGTTTTTCAATATTTGAGGTAAGGTAATGTAATTTAGTTTTTTTTATTAATTATTCAAAAAAATTGTTGTAAAAGGATTTTAGGAATGATTCAAAGATTTTTATAATATACTTTATTTTTAAGAATAAAATTGAAAAAAAAAAACGTGAAAAAGTAACTTCATTTGATTGAACATAAGACTTTCGTTTTACTGGTTTGTGTGGATTATAATAATTTTCTGACTTTACGCTATCATACATTTATTTTTAAATTGATTTTTAGATTTGAAGCTAAAATTCCTTTTGTATTTTCATTTTATTTATCCCGTCTAGGGAATACTTATGCTTTCTATGAAGCTTGATAATTATATAAATATTTTAATAGGAATACATATTTTGTGCTAATAATATTTATTTTCGTATTTTTTTGTTTTATCCAGTACTGTGAAGTCTGACAAAAAGCGACTCCAACTACAATTATAAACTCAAATATAACTCTGGCTTTGAATACTACTTTGAATTCAGCTTAAATAGTTAAAATATTTTTTTCCTCCCTTTAAATGGTTAGAATTTCGGGGGCCGAAGAGTAAAGGTAAATGAAAAGTCAGCTAAAAAAATTCTGTAAAATTAACAGCGCGCGGGCCACCAATTGGACAGCGCTGTTCTAGTACATAAAGTCATTATTTTATTTAAAATACAATGAATTTTTATTTATTTTACAAATATACTGTAAGTACTAATGGATTACAAAATTATTGGTAACCGTGAGTGTGAATTCTTCATTTGAATATTTTATCTCATTATCCAGATTATTTTTTTTTGCTATTTTACAAAATACCATTTTTTTAATTGGCTAGGACCTCTTATATATAATATTATATGTTTAAGCTTAGAAGCGTGCAGTGGCACCACTTAAAATGATACAAGTACCGTAGTCGTCAGTTTATTCTTACTATGTTAAAATGAGTGCTACTTTACTATTGCGTGAAGTGCGGTTTATCAATATTTGACAGCTTACAATGTACAGTGTTTATGCTATAGCAATTATTTTATATCAACAAATTCCATAGAATTTTTTGTCTAGCTATCCGTTAGAATTAAATATTACAGTTCAAATGAATTTTATTCGTTACATTACAATTTGAACACAGCGGAAAAGTTATAATGATAATTTTCACACCACATCTTTCCCTTGTACCACTTTCTAACCACTACTGAAGAGAAGTACCCTACAGGTTAGAAGCTCCTGCTTAAGAGCTATTCAATAATTCATATTTGATAGCCATGGAACCTCACTGCCTGCATTAGGAAGTCGGTTTCACTAATTTAATATTCAAAACAATTTACAGCCGTTAAAGTTAAGTTCATTGTCCAGACCCTTAACATAATTTTTCTGAAAGTAATTTCTAATGGCAGTTGAACCGCTGGCGACATTGTAAATGTCTTCTATTAAACTGAGCCGTCAATTTAACAAAAGTTTTAATTAACAATAACTGTCCCAAAATCTTAATTAATACTAAAAGACAAACGGTATGATTAAATTCTCACCAGACATCTTCAATAAAGATTTTAGGAAGTAGTGTTGTGTTGATTTTTTATTGTTTAATCTATTTAATTTCGCAAATACGTTCGTCTTACACGTTGAAATGGCGGTATACCCTACAGGTATTTTTAAAGTTCATATATAGATACAAATTAATAAGCCAGTCCCACAACGGAATGAAAGTATTTTCACCATACCCTGTTGGTTGGTCAAGGGTCTAAATACTTCAATGTATACCTTTAAGTATTAATTCGATGAATACAATTATTTTAAAAGGTACAAATGCTTTAGTTGTGTTTACGCTTTTCTAACCACTTTATCGAATCCTGAAAGCGAAATGAATAGAAAGCCATTTGCTAATTGTCCTATATGAAACCCATCTATAAAATGTTCAACCGATGTCCATAGGGTTTATATATAGAGTCATGGTTTAAATGTATCCTGTTTTTGCTTTGGTTGAAATTTTATGTTCAAAGTGAAATTCGGACTTCGTTTACAAATCCAATACCAATAATAAGTGAATTTAATCAAATAATAAAAGCATGTTTCTTTATTTGGTGCTCGGGTGTTTTTAATGATTTGTTTATTTGCTTTTTTGAGCGATATGCTTTGAATGAGAAGTACACGGGTTCAAATCCTAATGCAGACATTTTTATAAATATTGTTTTCGGTTTGGTGATTCTTCGTGCAGTGTAAACAATTAACCTTTAATTAAAATTTGCCTTCTAATCTATTTCAATATACATTAGATAGCGTCATATGGCAAAAGAAAGCCACTACAAAAATATGATTTCTAGATAAACTACATAAAAAGAAAAAATAAAACAATTAAGTGGGAAATATTGTTGTTGAAATTAATTTTTTTTAGATTGATAACTAATGTTCGACTGTGTATATTTTTTTAACACTGTCTTACTTAATAATATAATGGCCGTTTTCACCTGTACACGATGATATCTTTTTAAAATTATGAGTGAATTTCATAATATTGTTTTTGATAATCATATTTTTTGGCCTCGGTGGTTTAGTTGTAAGTACTCTAACGGTCAGGTGAGTCTAAAACCATTTTTTTTAATCTCTTGTAAAAAATCTTGGGCATTGTCTTGTGCATCTTAGGCGATATCTTTTTTTCAAGTTGATATTGATGAAAACAAAAAAATAGCGCCTTGTCTGCAACATCAGATGTTATTTAAAATGTTTTTCACTAAATACGTATATATATGTACATACATACATTACTTTCTACCATTTAACTATTTTTTTGCGAAAAGTTTTATGCGCTTTAGCTAAACGTTTGTAGTATAATAAAATGTATCACAATTATTTTGAGTTTTTGCTTTTCACATTAAATTTCTTTTATATTTTTTGAAATAAAAATCTATGTTGACAATAATCGCCTTCCATTGCTGTGGTGGAATGTTTCGCTAGAGAGATATCTGCAGGCCATTGCACCAGAGCTTTTCCAGCTTGTCTCTGGAGTTTAGTTTTATTCCTGTCTTAAGCTTAGCGGATATGAAAGTTGACCCCGTTCTCTTAGAATAAAGCTCAACCAACTACAATCGCTGAGAGAACGCAGAACTTATATACCACTGTCGGGATGGATGTTTTTACATTACATCCTAGAAAATTAAATGGTACTTAAGAAAGTTTTTAAGTAATTTTAATTTATAAGGAAAAGAAATAAAACGTTTAATATTATAATGACTTGAATATCGTCAATATTTAATTGTTATTTTGCGTATATTTAAAATTTTGTTTTTTTTCAAATACAAATAAATATCAACTACTTACTGACTTCATGAAATTTAAAAGGAAAATGAATAAATCAATTCAAATCTCATGTGAAACGGGTGTATAATATTATGGTTCCACAAAAAATTGGTCTAATACAAATCCGTATTAAGTTTAATTAATGTAATTTATTTTTCTAAATATTATACTATCCGAAATAACTTTAAATATTTCAACCATTCTTTATCATGTTAACAACAATCATATTATTTATTTGACTCTTACAAATAATATTAAACTCTTAAATATAAAATTATGAGAACCGTCCTTCATGTGTATTTTAACATTCCATCTTGTTAAACAAAGCCAGTCATAATAACTAGTTGGACTTAAATAGATTTTTTTGCAGGGGTGGGCTAGAAGGGGCACGGAAGAGCTTGCGCGAGCTTCTTGTTAAATTTTACAAAGTCCGGCGACCCCTTGTTAATTTAACAGAAAACAATATTCTCAGAACAAGTTAGTTTATAAATGCAATTTCTGACTTATATATTATCTACGACAGCTTCAGTATACACAGTAGTACATTTTAAGCCATTTACATCGATAAGTCTACGATAAATTGCATATTGTTACATATTATAAGTGTACTAACTAACAATCGATTACTTATTAAAATATTGTATATCATTGCATAGGAGTGATAAAAAATTCGCTACTTCCCCAGAACACTTTCTGCTTGTTACTTTGAGATTAAGCGAGCCCCTTGTTAGCGTATTGACAGCCCACTGCTGATTTATCGTGTTGTATTAACAATTAAATTAAATAACAGTTAGTGATTGAATGATGTAAATTCAAATCATTACGTAAGATTTCATACAATATGAACACTATCAGTTGGCAATATGGAAACTTTACATGCTTGTTAGTTATATACATATAATATATACTTTATATATAAAAATATGTTTACATTTATACATGGGTGATACTTTAGGTATATCAATACATTTTACACATCATTTTATTTCAAATAAATATTATTTGCATACCATTTAAAATACATTTACACGTTCGAATGTTGTTTTAATAGTGAAATAAAAAATATTGAATACATCGTTAACAATAAAATACGTATAAAAAAGCTGAACCTAGCAAAGTTGATAGATTTAGTAACGTATGCTTTTACCAAAACATATTTATCATGTTTGACTCGAAAAAGTCGATACAATAAAGAAAAATACACTTTAGTTGCGATCACTTATTTTTTCTATAGGTCCACATGATTTACACCCACTAAATCATAAAAACCGTTTGACAGGTAGACACGCACCACAAAAATAAATAAAACGCAAAGCTTTCGAACTCGAAAAGGTAGCGTATATTTATTGTATTTAAACAATTGTTATTTATGCTTTCCACCACAGTACTGCACAGGAATTCTACTCGAAAAAATACAGTCATTCAGCTCTACGTAATGCTAGAAATTGAAAAAAAATTGCCATTTTCTATTCTTAACACAAACATATCTCAATCTTTTTTCGGTTTCATTATAGAGTATTAAAATACTCAAATATTTGACAACCGGGTGTTTTAAATATACCAACATTTCCTTCCTAATTGACAGATCCCTCGGGCAAATGAAAATTGAATGATTGATCCAAAACCAGACCGTGTAAATATTTTTTTTATGATGTGGGTCTGTACCTTGTCACTTTCATACAAATTTCAATATTTAATATTGATATCATAGGTACTGTCACCTTCTTCTTTGAATGTATGAACACGCAAATTCAAAATACGATTTCACTTAACGTTAGGATTTTGATTTTATTTTTTTCAATACGTGGTAAGTCAGAAATAGAAGTACGTGACGAGATAAGTCATACACAATGGTGATTTTTAGACAAATTTACTGAATCCAAAGTGTTCCGTTTTTCAATGTTTTAATGTGATTTAATATATAATCACACAAAAAACAAAACATCCTGCCTGACGTTTTGGATTTGGGAAACTATTTTTTATTATATTAGAGATATTTTGTATATCGATGCTTTGGTTCCATAGTACTAATTTCAAATTTAAATAGGAAGCTTTGAGATATATCTTACCAAAGTTTTTACATATCTAAGTTGACAAAACCTAAAATGATATTTTGAGTTGTATTTATATGAAACTGAGAGAAGACTGTTTATATTTAATATTATTCCCATATACGCCAATATGTCTACCGAGAAAAAACTAAGCCATTGACGTAACCATTAATTGCATACATAAATACTCTTTTTTTTACAATGTATGTTTTATTTCTTAACCTTTACCGCTGAAAATTAAAAAAAGGCCTGAGATATCTGTCTCGTTTCTTTTTACAGCTCACCCTCAGTGATTTAATTTACAAACAGTTATTATTATATACTCACTGAAACACGAAAAAAGGGTTTGTCTAATGGTAAAAGAAATATGACTACGTTCCCACTGTAGTTACAAGGTTTTTATTTCTAGGAAACAATTTTTCACGAAGTTTCATAATGTTCTTTTAATATGTTTTCAACTTAAAAAAAAATAGTTTATGATATTGTACACAAGAAAAAATAATGGTAAGACCGTACTCAACAATATTTTGATCATTTTTTTTAATAATAAGTTTAATATAAATTAAAAAGCAATAAATCTTTTAGTCATTAACTTGCCAGCAATTAAAAAGCTTGACTTTCTTTTGTTTTTTTAATCAACACGATTTTGAAAATTCGCCGTGCCTTTGGTACATCCTAAGCTTATTAAGTATATTAATTTATAAATGTTGATACCATTAGCGTTTGCATACGTTTGTTTATGTACATTATATGAACTGAAATTTAATAACCTGTACACTTAAAGGTAAATTTCATGAATCGACTTAAGGGTGTTGTATGTATGTTGTAAGTGTTTTTGTACACGCTATGTGTATGTGTTTATGGCTTCATAAGTGTTCCGGAGTACAGGGTAATTAAAAAGTTTACGACATGGTGGTACGTTGGCGCTACGGTGGTGTTTATGATGAATATTATATAGGTTTTATACATCAAGTAGTGACAAGTGTTTTGATATTCCACTCTGATAATGAGTCGTATAAAGCGATTATTAAAATATTTAGAAACATCGATTTTTTTATTATTATTACGTCAATAATTCATATTTTGAAATTGTTTGTGGGTTGGATACAGTGGCGGTTCTACGTACTAGGCTAGGTGGGCTGAGCTCACAATTTTCTGCCAAAATGTGTAAAAACAATAATCCTAAGCTGACCTAATAGAAACAAACAGCACTTCGGACATACAACTTCATTTATTAACCTATTATACATTATCTTAACTTCGATTCACTTCTATCAATATAACGGCAATTCTATGGTTCTCGAAATTTCTTGTGCATGCATATTAAAAATACAAATTAAAGCTGAGCTAGTTTGAATATAGTCTTAAATAAAACAAATGATTTCACACGATACGTCCTTAATTTTTTTTAGCCCGCCCAAAATTTTAAATCACAAACCCAAATCATTTGTTTATTGTCTTTATTGCGTTCATAAGAAAAATAAAAGATGCTTGTTATGTTTTTGCTGGGTGAATTAATATTATAACACCTTGCGTCAACTACAAAAAAAAATAACAAATCACTGTAATAAATATGCCTTTCAAATTCAACTCTCTTGTGCACCAATAAATAATTGTTTTTTTTAGTTTGTATTTCACTGAAACAAAAACAAAAACATAACGTCGTGTTCGTAAAATATTATCGGTGATTATGGACTTTTTAAAAATATTAATAACAGTGTCATTTGATGCAAAGTATAATAAGAAAGTAATTATCTTATAAAAGAAGATTTTTTAGATCGTATGGTGTCTCTTAAATGGGGCGCTTGAAATTTGTGAAAAATACTTTCAATTAATTGTGGTATGTGGTGTGTGGCACGTAGCGCCGTCCTGTTGGAACCACATGTTATCTGTGTTCATATCATCCAGTTTAGACCACAAGAAGTTGCTTGTTATCCATCTGTTGACGGTTATGGCAATGGAAAAAGGACGGACTGATAATTCCGCCAGACCAAAATCCGCACCAAACAGTGACTTTTTCTGGATGATTTTGGTGCTGGCGTATCTCGTATGAATTGGTATCACCTCAAATTTGTCAATCACATATCGACTCTGGAAAGGAAAAAGGACGCAACCCACACATATCAAATTTTACAGGAGGCGCTAAAAACGTGTTTTGATGATTTTGTGACATATTCAAATTATGAATTTTACACAACCTTGAAGTGCATGGATACTTCTAAGCTGGTGTTTAATTGACATAATCTAATATTAATTAAAGAAATTGTCTCAGAAAAACCTTTATTTCAGTGTTTTTTCTTGGTTTTAATTTTTTACAAGGTTATCTTTTTCAAACTTAAAAGCTAAATTTAGATACTTATTCGGCATTTTCAGCTTCCATTATTTTGACAGAATGTGTGTCAAGTGGAAAATTGAGGGTTACGTCCTTTTTCCTTTCCACAGTCGATATTCATTCATCTAAAGATGGGCCTCATCGCCAAAGATGATTTTTGACAGCCACTGTTTTCACGGATATCAAAAGTACTTCTTAAGTGCAGGTGTTTTTCATAAAATTTTCAACTACCGTCTTTATTTTAGAAAGTTAATTATATGCCGTCTGTTTCCAAGAGTAAGTATGGTAAAAAAAACACCTTTTATAAATTGAATACATCTAGATAATTCCAACAAAGGGCTAAAGGTTTGTATAATATAATGTGTACACACAACAAATTTATGATTAAAACTGCTATATTTCAGTTGATGGTATAAATACATGCTATAATTAATTACAAATACGTTTTTTTTGTAAACTTTGAATTGTTAAATGGACTCACAAATTAAGTCATAGTATGAAAATTTTTGAATAAAACAAAAACAAAAACAAAATCAAATCATTTAATGAGCTTTATCAAAACCGATATGTCAAAAAAAAATTAAAATATATTAGGCATGCTGTCAATGAACACTCGGTATTTTCTCTTTCGTATTACGTGGCATCAAACACAGGGCTGGTTGGGGTAGTATGTATACAGCGCGGGGAAAACTTAATTACTTTTGCGAAACTTTAAGTGTACGTTACAGCCTTTTTTATGATATCCTGTGAAGATATTAATCAAGAGTTATTAAAAAAATACACAGTATAAACTGGAAAGACGCTATCATTAGATGATTTACAAATTTCGAACGGCTAATTAATGATATACAAGATTTCAAACGCGATAAGTGTTATGTATTAATAATTTTCAAGGTGCTGTTAAAAACGTATTTTCCTAATGATAAGTTAACATTCGTTATCGTTATGTATTATTTATTTCATTACCTAAAATCTTGAAAACATAGTTTATGTATTAAACTGGGTCACACAGGGGCGCATGCATTTTACCCATTAGAAAATATATGTGAAAAAAACTATACTGTTAACTGAATAATATCTCTCTGAAATCTCGTACAAATTTTGAAAAAATATAAGTATAAAAAGCATCAACATATTGCACTAAAATACGATTTCATGGCTTATTGAGATTATTATTAGACCTATTGGCATATAAATGCAACAAGAAATAGTATAATTTTGGAGATTCAAGCTTTTGCCCAGACAACTAGAGATTTCAATACCGTTTTAACAAAAAAAAGTTAAATAAAGGAATGTAAGACTTTGGTGTGATATTTAGTAGCGTCCGTGATTCACTCTGTTCATGGTTAAACGAAACAATGTTATGGGAGTTGTTTTTTGAGCTCACATTCTTACGTAAAAAGATTACAACGTTGATGACCGGAATAAAATAACATATTTTTAAAAAAATAACGATTGAACCCTTGGTATTTCATTAGAAACCATTCCAAACATCGTGGCGTTAATTTGTAAAAATCTTTTCATCTCGCTTGGCACGTGTTTGCCAAAAAACCATTTGAAATCAATTTGTGAAATCTAAGCACATACCAGGAAAATATATATTTGATATTATATCGGTTAACTTTTATGAGTTATGAATTTGGAATTTGAAAATAATCATTTTATTTGATTTTGGTTATTTATCATTAGCATATCAAATATATAAAAAAGATTATTTGAAAGAAAAACAAAAAAAAATTCTCAATATAATAAAAATCATGAGATTCAATTTTATTGACAATGTTTACAGCTGTAATTGTTTTGAAACCTTATCCAATTGGATCAATGTTTGAATGTATACAATTTTTAAAACCCTTTTTTGATTAAAATTAACTTTTTAACTATGAAAACTTCTAACAAATAAGACTCTTTTATCATATATTTTCATTTAATTTAATTTTTTTCCAATATTGTCTATTAAGATTCTGTGAAAAATAAGAATTAATATATTGTACAATAAAAATAATATTTGTGTGATTTACACTTTTTGTGGGTGTTTTTGAATATATTAAATTCGCATTTTTTCATAATATCGAGTATCTCAGATGAGAACAGATATAATCCTATAATATAATTATATATATTTTAAATGTCATTATTTTTTAAAAGAATATATTTAAAAAATATAATAAAATTATTGTAATATTGACAAGATATACATTTTATCAGCGATGAAAACAATTGTTAACAATTAAAGAAGTATATCATTAATTATTCAATGGGTAACGTGGTATGATAATATGAATCGTTAAATCCAATTATTTTAGAAAGCTATTTTTTGACTTGTCATAGTTTATAACTAGGGGTGCGATGTGTTGTACCATAGCAGTCATAAGTTCCAAGCAGTGTCGTCGAAAAAACAGCAATAAAGACCGGGCCGTTAAATCCCAGCCGCTCCTAACAAATTGTATGGCAGTTATACGTAGATCAACTCTAAATTCCAATTTATGAGCTTATTTTTCGTTGAATATAACATGTATGTTTGAAAGATTTCTTGTATGGATATTCTGTGATTCTTTGGTGTTATTAATTTACAATTTACGATATATCGGAAGGGTCATATATGCAAATTAAGTAATGATTGTAAGAAATATAGCGAATGGCAAGAAATGCGATGTGTGGTAAAACAAATAAAATTTTACTTCCCACTATTAAATATCACAGTTATATAAAATATTGATTATAAATAACATAAAACAACAGTAACAAGCGAAATCCATAGTATATTATATACGATTTTGACGCCTATTGTGATATTATGAAATAAATGCTGCGTCTTATCATATAATAATGGCAATATACCAAGTAAATGATGATTTAATCAATAATAATATTTTAAAAATAATGAAGTGAAATGTGCTACCCTAGTTTGACTTACTGATTTTCGATTACTGATATGACTTGAGAAATCCTATGGAAAGATTGAGGGACGAACCAGTGTGCACAAATAAATTTTGAGATTAATTATTAATTGATTTTTTATTCGTTACAATAATGACGTTGATTTTTTTAATGAACTATCCAACCTCATATTCTGTATTGAAATATTGTAAAAAAAATAATTTTAATAAAATGATTTGCCTTCTTTGTTTACTTTTGTTCTCCGAGATTTTTCTTCAAAAACCTTAAAAAATGTGATTTTTTCTTATTTTGAAAAATATGTTATTGAAAAGATATATAATTACAACATAAATATGTATTTCCTACAATATATCAGAAACAAATGGCTTCATAATGATGTGATATTACTTTGAAAATTATGACGCCGGCCCGCTTATCTGAAAAAAGTACCTGTTTTCAGCTCCATAGCATGGCTTTCACTATAGGGGGCTTTGGTTGTACCCTTAGTATGAAACAGAGCCTTGGTGTGTACAAATTTATACCTTATTTTAATTTATCGTAGTAACCAAATTGGTAGTAAAATCATTGTGCTGCGATCGTTGTGGGGGAAAATTCAGTATGACTAAATAGTCTTCCCAATTATACTTTCTATAAATTCCCTTTATTGCCAAAGCAAGTCGTTCAGAAATCAACGTAAAGCAAATTAAATTATTAGTCACTGAACAAAATTTGTGTTGAAAATTTCTATATCTCAAAGTTTTGATTTTTTAATTAGTATAAAATGTTTTAAATGTAATATCTTTAAGGTGTTTTCTTAATACCTTTGCCAAAGTTTGATGTAATTGTTCTAAGCAATCATTTTAGAATATTGTAAGCTATTCAACTTTATATTTTAACTTCTTCTTTGAGTTCTGAAGTGTGTTTATACGTACAACCCACATTTACATCAAGGTGTAATAGAATTAACCCAAATGTAATAGTACTCCGCACAGTTGATTTCAGATATAAATTGCCGATTAGTACGAAACGACAAGGCAGGCTCTGTTGCTACTCGTGTTTCCGCTGAACCCTTTTAGATCGTATCGTTTGGAGCAGAACATTTATTTTAAAGTTGCATACTTCATATTTTCCGTTAAAACAAAATTTGAATAACCTGTTAATTTATTTTTAATGTGATTGAAACTCATAAACGGTTAATGTTTTTAATAATAAGACAACCTTTCCGACTAATATATTTATTATTAAAAGAACAATACCTTTATCGAAAACTTAATATTAAAATAATTAATACTAAAGCTACTTTAAACAACACCATCTTTTGATGCTAATTAAAAATATGTGTCATTATAAATAAAACAACGTTTCATTACTCTACATCAAAATTAAATCGTTGATCAATTCCAAAGTGTAAATTAATTAGTTTTTAAGAATTTGTCTACATTTTTTTCACTAAGTTACTTTATTCATTATGGCTGAAGTCATCGAGATAAAAGTTTGAAAACTTTTATTAGATATAAATTAAATAAAGGCCTAAAAATAGCGTATTTAAATAAGTAAAAAAAGTAAGTACCAATATAAAGTTAAATATTTATTTAATGTATATTTTTACGGGCGTGTTTAAAAAAACAAAAAAATATTAGATTATCAAGCCAATCAAAATTATATTTGCTTTGTTTCGTCAATATTATATATGTGTTTATATCTCCAGACAGTATTCTTTTGTCCAAATCGATCAACTCTATACTGTATTTTGGTGTAGTGAAATAAATTACTAATACAAAATGCAATATTTTATTACAAGCTTTTAAGTGTGTTTGGAGGGTTGCTGTAATTTATTTTATTTTAATTATCAAAACAGCTGCCTGTTCTTTACTTCATTGTCGTGTTAATATACCCTTTTAAGGAAGTATCCACTTGAAGTTCGTGAGAGTTTTCCGTCCCAAACTATCAGCAGCGCCTAATCCGCTAGCGGTGGTAACTTAAATTAACCGATTACTAGTTTGTTGTCGGGGAACAAAGTTGTCGTGAGAGAAACACCAAATCTGCAATACTGCACGTTGGCAATTTCTATGCGAGTACGTGAATTGAATATTTTTATACAAACAATATAAACGCTCTATATGTATTGCCGCCATCACAGATAAAAACTAATTTCTCTTTATTTTCTTTAGCAATCGAGTTTTCTTAACCACTAACAAGATAATTGATCTAAAATTTCCAAAGTAATTATAGCAGAAGTTTATAAAAGTGCCTAAAGTCAAAGAAAAAAATAACCGAAGTGTAGGTAATTTAATGATGTCTACAATTTACAATTGAGGATTGACTGAAATTTAATAATATGTAATGATAATATTACTGCTTGTTATAGTTAAGCAGTAAATTACATGACTATTTTATATTTCATAAAGAAAGCCAACGTAATTTTTCGAGAATAGTGCTCGATTTATTTTACATTTATAATTTGTACAGTTGAGGACAATATTCAAACAGGAAAAACGCCACATTTAGAAATAAATATGTCTGACTTAGGTTGCAAGTAAAATTACCCCTGACAATATATTTAAAAGCTTGTTGATGTGATTGACAAACACATATTTTATTTCAACTTTAAATTATGATAAATTCAGGTCGAATTCAATAAATTTTAAAAAATCTACTGTTAACAATTATAACACGTTTTTGGACTGATAACACATGTTTTAAAAAAGATAAGGAACGGTCTCGCAGTTAATAATGCTCGAACATAACAAGTTGTTGTTTGCTAGACGTCTTAAATATTTTTTAAATTATGGATTACTTGGTTTCATTTGTTCATTTCGTTCATTTACGAAACTTTACAGAAGAGGCTATTTTTCGAAAGTCAAATCTATGTTTTTGATACGTGATTGTTTTGTGAAGAACATCACTACAAGTACTTTAATTAACAATAAAGACATGAATTTTGTTGCAAATGGCGTTCGGCCAGCTTTTATAGTAAACTACTTAGTTTATTTTTACACCTTGTTATAACACTATATCGAAGGGTTTTTTTTTAATATAATGACTTTCTACCAAGAATCGATGGTGAACGTGAATGCACAAAATTGTTACCAAAGGTTGATCTTAGATTAACTTGCTGTAGATTGTTTTATTGTGATTTTTTATTATATTCTTATTAGTTCTACTGAGTTACTATCTATACATAAAAAGATGTGCATTTACGCCTATGGCTTTAAGTGCATAAACCATAAAAAGAAAATGCGTTCATTTTTAAATCGAATTCTATGTTACAGTTGACAAGGGAATTCTTTTATTGGAGAAAAACATATAAAAATAAACGCGATATCTAGGAAACGACTTCGAAGTAATTTTTATATTCTTGCCATTTTTTATGGACATCATTTTGAAGTAGTGATCTTCTTGCACTGTTTTGTATGCATTCGAATTTATAACGGAATCAGTGTAAGAGATTATATACCGAACAATCAATAATGTTAATATGACTCTTATATCGTTTTTAAACATTATATTTTTACATAGTCTATAATGATTAACTTATTTTGAACATTTAAACACATTCAACGCGCTTATCTATTTTAAAATAAAAACGTTCTACTAAGCACCGTGTATTAAAAATGTAAAAAAATATAATATTTATCGCTACTTGATAACATACGTGTACGTTTATGAGGCACTGTATGTAAATCGCTTTCACCGTTAGAAATTTCTTGACACGTCTAATGTGTTAAAATCTAATAATGAAGACATTTGTTTGTTATTATCGTCCTGTGTTGTTGAATGTCTTGCAATTAGGTAATCTATTATTTGCGTATTTTTTGTTACTGGGAATCTAACTAGAACAAATAGTTTGTGTAAAAATATAGTATTTGTTCTTTTTAGTGGTCCGTATTATTTCAAAACCGTGTAAAAAAGAGTTGCTATTAAGAGATTAATAACAGTTCAATTAAATGTTTTACAAATATTCAAACTAATTTGAAGGTAAATGATATAAAGTGATGATTGAATGTAGCTCTACATTGCAGACTTGTCTAATAATATTAGGGTTACTAATAATTGCACTTGTGGATTGGATGGTATTCACTTGGTACAAGTGAACATGATTTTTAATATTTCGCACTCAGATACAAACAAACTTTAATTTGATTTGGCACAGTTAAAATGAGATAGTCTTAATTTTGTTAAAAGGCAAACTTCAGTTTGAATAGTTTGCACAAAGATACTTTTAACAAAGTACCAAAAATATATTAGTTTGACAGTTGAAGGTATAACCATTGAAATAAATCTATTTAATATAGTGAGCTTAAATACATTTTTTAATGTGGGGTAATTTTATGCAACATAAAATAATTTGTTTTTTGTGTGAAAGTGAAAACGATCTCAGCAAAAGTTCATTTAATTACAAGCCATAAAATTACACTTGTTCTTTGTTCATGGAATATTGTTAGAAAAATACAGTATATCGTAACGGGGATCTCTCCTTGCAAGAAACGTCGTCATCTCAATAAAACACGATCTTGACAAGCATTGTTGGAATAATTTGATAAGGCCCCGCCGTTAAAAATAAACGACTTTAGAATTGGAGTACTCCGTCAATGGCTCTGCCTCCCTTTTATACCATATCGTAAAATAATTCAGCAGCTTGGCGATAAGGCGTGCGATATTCATCCGCTCGATTGAACATATTACGAAATGGTAGTGTTTTCCTGCTTCCCTTAATAACAGCTATCAATTTTCTTACGCCGCGGGTGACTTCTACTTACTTCTTTCTCTGTTGTGATTTTTTTCTTAATATAATACACCGAAAAAGAATTTCAACGACTTTTGTATTTATCTGAACTACTTTTAAACAGTCTGTTGGCTTTTTTTGTTTTTGCTTTTATAATTAAAAATCTTCATAGTTTATACTTTACCAGCATAGACGTCGTCGTGGGCTCCGGTGACGTATTTTACGGGTTGGAATCTCAGTATGAACAGCTTATTTCAATCAATTTTTCAAGTTTTTATTCGAAGGCATTAATTAATGTGTGTGCTGTCTTAAAATTGCTTTCAATTATAAGTAACGGAGTGTAGCGAGCGATTACCTAAGCACAAGTCGTATCATAGTATTATCCTTTATATCCCCTCTCATACAAAACAAGAGAGGTTGAGTAACTAAGTAACAAGCAGTTTTTGTAGAAAAACTTATGTAGATATTAAAAGACCATATACTCCAAAATAGGGTCGGATGTGGATTTAAAATTAAAACATTAAACGTAATTTGTAGTACCCGTTACAATTTTTTATAATTTATTGAGGGGCAGGTTTCTTTTACTTTTCTATATTAAATTTAATGAGTGTCTTCGTGCTAGTTAGAGTAAGGCCAATTTAAATTAAACTTGCAAAATACATATTTCTTATTGTATTTTATTATTAAAAATATAATATTGTTCTACCCATATACATATTTTTCATGTCTATGATTAGGTAGACGTATAATTCACCAGACGGCAGTGATACTTGTACCGTACGTCGTGCACGAACGTAGTTTTGTGATAAGCATAACAGATAGATAAATTTAAAACATTAATATATACTTTTAACATTGTATGTATCTGCCAGAAGTCAATATTTATTTTAGAAACTAAGTGTTTTAGAATTAACAAAGGTGTTGTGCATAAACATAATTTAAGGATATTTGACGTAAGAGAGTTATTTATCAAATACTAATAGCTTTTTTATTTTACTATTGAGAAGTTTTTGATCCTTGGCACTGTCTTGGGAACCCACGAAATAATGCCATGTCAGCATCAAGGGTTCAAATCTTTGCACCAAAAAATTTGCATACATTGATGTCTACGATGCTGTGATTCCTTATCGAAAATGGAGCATAGGGAGAGAAAGAGAACGATTATCTTACTGGTTTTATCATGCTCTTTTATAATCATGTTGAAAAATAAAGACTGAGAGGTTGACACAAGATCTGGTTAAAACCTTAGTGCTTTACTCCTACAAGTTTGATGTAGATGTGTCTTATAAATGTCAAAAAACTTCATTTTTTGTTTCTAGTTAATCTTCGATCAAAAGATTTACGTTGTGAATTCAATTATTTGTTTGCTGATTGGTAAGTAAAAATGTTTGATTTAAAAATAACATGAATGTTCAATTATCTTCATGATATGTTTCTTTTAGCGTTCTGAAGTCCCTGAAAGTAAAAACTTATATTTGAAATAATTATAGAGCAATACTATATTTTAATGCTCGTTTTATGAGAAATTATTTTTTAGATTATGTCGAAAGTGTAGACTGAATTATTCTATTTGCATGTGTGAGTTTATCAACCCTCGCATCAAGTATCTGCATTCCAATTTGTTTATATTAATAATACAATAAAGGTTAATTGATATTTTTTAAATGCAATTATGTTTTTTTGGAAATATTATTACATAAACATATATGTACATACATATATGCCGATGATGCTGCCATATTCGACAAATCTGTTAAGAGTATTTTGAAATGTGATGACTAATGTGATTTGTAACCAAAATTGTCATGACTCTGATAGGAATCTGACCAGTGCGGAAAAGACCAAATAGAGGGTCAACAGCTAAAGACTTCTTAGCGTACATATTCCGGAAGATGCGAAGATAATCAAAGAAATTTTCTAGGAAAAATCTTTATTTCAGTCTTTTTTCTTGGTCTTAGTTTTTTACTTGGACATCTTTTTCAAACTCTGAAGCTAAATTTAGATACTAATTCGGTATTTGCAGCTTGCATCCTTTTGATAGAACGTTTATCATGTTTGATACATTGTGACTATCGTAAAAAACCTGTTTTGAAAAACTGTGGGTTACGTCCTTTTTACTTTCCACACTCGATATTATTTAAACAATTTTCTAGAGTTTTGAAGATAGATGTTGACGATTTTTATAACTCAAAATGTGACATATTTACAGGAAAAATAACGATTTTATTTGAGAAACACTGCAATAGTCTACTTAAAGATATATTAAACTATATGAGAATAGTAAAGATTTTATTAAACACATAAAATATTTCACCTTCGTAGTTTTTAATGTTTAATGAAGTAATTAATTAAAATACACTACTAAAGTTAACCTTATAGTTTTAATTTAATTAATTTTATTACGAAATATTTGTATCTGTTTACCTTAATCTCATACCAAGAACAAATAAAAATAACAGCTGCTTGTTAAATTCAAACTATTTAATTATTTACGAACATGAATAATAATATGTCTTCCGAGCTATTTAAGAGAGGATTTTTTTAAAGAACCTAGGCTTTCTTTTTAGTAAATTATTAAACTAGCATTTTGCTTATAAATCTTTGATTAGTTTTACTCAAAGCTTTCAGAAAGCATTCGCAGATGTAGCAAACGGTAGGATGATATTCCTTTCAGCAGTAGAGTTCATTCAGATTTATGAGATCATAGTACAACAGCGTGTACATACTTTCTTTAACAAGACGCAATACCACTTTGAAAAATTTCAATATATCTTATTATTACATAAAATTATTTCGGTTTCTTTTCATTAAATCAAAAAAAAATAATTCTTCAATTATTGTATTTACTATAAAAATGGATTTCATTAATAGAGGGTGGGTGGGGATATTTACAAAGTAAACGTTTCCATCTACGTGATAATAATTAATTATAAATTTAAAAAAAAATACGAGAATATTTAGAACTGGATTTTTTTTGTAAACTAGAACTTGAAGCACCCAATACAGTAGAAAAATCAGCGTTACTAGCAAAATTAATGTATTTCAAATCGGAAAAGTGCATTACAGTGGCGTCCTTTCGGCTGAAAAATGTATTCAATTTAAAGTAGCTTTTTGGCTGTAAGTATAATTTGTATTTGGTTTATGGCACAGTGGCTAGCGTTGTTGGTTTCCGTGCTGGATCTCACGGGCTCGAGTTCCAGTATGAACAGCATTTTTTCAGTCGATTTCTGTTCGAAGACATGGGTATTTATGATGTCTAGCATATCATCCCTTCCCACCCTTCCGATCCTTTAATAACTGGGCATAACAAGAACGATTAGTTTACCACTAGTCCTGTCCTAGCTTTATCCTTCTTTCACTACTATTCTCTTTGGAAAAAAAGAAAGATTGATCGGCTGAGTGACAAACAGTTCTCGCAGAAAAAAAATCTGCTGATACACCTCCATTAGGAGGTCATATGCTCCACATTGAGAGCGTACATGGATGAAAAAAAATATTATTTAAATTCCGGAAAGTGATTTTCTATACAAAAAGGTCTCACATTTTTTTAATTTAGGAAATCCGTTAATTCCTAGGATTCCAAAATCGCCGAGCAAAAAATTAATCAAAAAATATATCTAAAATTTCGTGAATATTTATTTACAAATGATTTTTAATTTCTAATATGAATTTAGCGATATTTAATGGTTTCGAACAGAAGGATTTAAAGTTTTTCAATAGAAACTGTCGTGCTGATGTACAGACCGCTGTTTAGTATTCATAGACTGGTTTGAGAGCAAGTATTCACAGTGGACTTTTAGCAACTTTGTGCGGATTAAGAGACTGCTGTCTGTCTGACTTGTCATTGGAAATAAAACATTTATCACTGAAATATATAATATTTTTTATTGTTAGATATGCTAAAGAAAATGTGGTTATTGGAATTCGTTTTTTCTAGTCTTTCTTGTTTACTAAATTTATGTACTTTATTTCCTAATTTATTCATATGATTTTTAAGCGATGTCTTTTGTTATATGAAACATGTGGAAAATAATAAAGTTTTTTTTCAAAAATGATGATATTCAAATGTATGTGGTCAGTAATGATTAAATTTAATTTTCTTATGATTGCATTTATTGTTTTTCTTTTCAGGTTTTGTGTTTTGGTGCGTTTAAATGGGATTGTGTAGAAAAGTCGCCTGATGGCGGTGAAACAGCGACCCGAACCTTACCGCGACTGCGCACAGTCACTTCCACTGGACATTCTGTAAGTTTCAATTTTATATTACATAATAAAAATATATGTTCATAAGTTCAACTATTTAAATCAATCCGCCACAACATGTCACCTGGATTTTAATCTCAAAACTATAAACATTGCGACTTATATTTATTGATAACGTATACAGGTCGCAGGTAGATCAATATAATTTATAAAGTGTTAACACTGCGACATCTGCTTATTGATCATCAAAATAAATTATTTAGGTGACATCTGTTTTTTTACAAATGAGCTTCCTGTCAATTGTTAGTAGAATATCATTTTCAAACAAAAATCGTTGCGAGTTGACTTATTTCTAAAATTATGGATTAATGACTAAAATTGATATTTTTTGTAGCCCATTGCACCTTTTTTATCTTCAATTAAATCAAATTAAATTATAACCTTTATTTTCAATTAATTCAAATTTTGTGTAATATAAATAAAAAAGCGACCAGTTCTGCTATAATAGTGATTTATTTTATAAAGAATTTTACAACACGTTTTTGTAAGTATTTTTATAAAACATAAGCAAACAAAAAAACGATAGCTTTGCTGATACAACTATATATAATATACTTATATAAATGGTACTTATTTTTTAATCGAACTATGCTTAAAAAATTTAAAAATAAATCGCAATTACATTAAAGTGAGACAGGAATATTTTGTTCACACGTTCCTTAAAAAGTAAATATCTATAAACAATACAATAATTATCAAAATACAAAAAGCGTACATGGTGTTTGCAAAAAGTCATTTTTACTTATAAATTTATGACGGCTTATTCACTCAGTCTTTGCCCAATAGGCTGGATGGTCAATTCTTGAACCTGTAAATTAAATACATCGAAAATTAAAAAAACATTTATTTTTATTTGTCAATAAAAAAAGAAGAAAATCGTTCAGGTGGATTCTAATATACTGTTAAAAATGAAAAGATTCATGATTGAAATTGTCTATAATAAATTGTATTGAAAAATAAAGAATCATTTTAAGCAGTCTAAATTTTGCAATTATTATATAAACAATCTATACAATATTGTCGTCAGAGCAAACATAATAAATCAATCTAAATATTATTAAAATGTTTAAATATACATATACAATACATTTAAAGTTAATAAATATGCAAATTTTAAATAGACAGTGTGCAAAAAAACATTCATGTTTATATATTTAGAAATTTAATTAGCAAAACAAAAAAATCACCTCCGAGAGGAGTAAAAGCCGTACGGACTTGAATGAAATATTAAGCGAAATACCGTTTTCACCTCTTTTATTTGGAAAAGTATATATTTGAGAATGGTAAAACGGAGCAGTATTAGCTTAGCGTACACAAATACAAATGGCATGTTTGTAAAAGTAAGCTAATAATTTGCATATTTTAGCCTCCCTTCAAAAGCCGTGCTTTAAATTCATACGACGGCTTAAAATATGCATCCCAAGTAGATCTGAAGGTATTTTATTTTTATTAATATTTCTCAATTTGAATTTTTAAGATTTTTAATGTTTTACGAATTATAATGAGACATACTTGTTAAAATGAAATACTTTAATTAATGCTAATTAAAAAATATAAGAAAAAAAAAAGTTTTAATGATCTGCTAATTATTATAATTCTGATTCTGAAGTATTTCTCAGAAACGCCCAATTTTTCGTCGCATTTTTTTTTGTAAAACGATATTCAAATACTTTTATTGGTTCTTTGTTCATTTGGTTTACAGTTCTTTTTCTTAGAAAAGCTCAAATCGAAATAATCACAATTAATACATTGTTTATTTTATAACCAAATTTATGATGTCCGGTAAGAAAGATAGTATGGTTAATATTTCTTTTAGACCAGTATATTAACAAACTAAAATATGTTAAAGCATATTTATAACGATACAGTTCTAGTGGAATAGAAATTGTATAATTCTTATATACGTTAATATGCTTTTATAATTTACTTTATTCTAAGTTTTATTTTTTTACTAATAATTCTACAGTGCTTTTAATGACAAACAAGAGTATATTCTTGATAGTTTATTAAAATATTATTTCTGAGAATGTGTTTTACCTGTGCATTAGGTCTTGTACTTAAAGCGTATATAACTGCATCAGAAACGTCCTCGGGAACGAGTTGTTGCAGGTAACATTGATCCCCGTTTACTTTTCCCGTAATTCCAAGCACGTTCGTTGCAAATGTTCTTGTCATTTCTGTATCCACAGCTCCAGGGCTTATGCTCTGAAAATATAAAAAAAATTAGCCATTTAAACAATGAAATTTAAATTTACCACTGACAATCCCACATGTTAATAAAAATGATACTTACCTTTTTTTATTTTTACACATATTTGACAATCAAGTTCAAAATCTTTTCAACACCTTTATTAAAATTATTAACTATTATACATACTTTATAAAAGAGTGCTTAAATAATAGCTTAACAATTTCTAAGTAACATCTTTTAATTTCTATAACAGTGAATTTCTCTATAAATATTTATTTTTCATTAAGCAATCTGTAATTTAAATTGAATATTTACGATTCGTGCTGCTCGTGGCCAAGGCATTATTAGAAATAAGGCATTACAGAAAAATAAATTAAATTTCCGTAGCAAGGATTAAAATATATTTAACCATTTTAAATTTGAGTGACAGCTTCTATGTCAAAATATAAATTATACATTAGTTAAAAATGTAAGAAAACAGGCAGAAGTATTTAAAAATATATACATATATATTAGGTGTATATCTAGTTTAAATTAACAATACTAGTATTTTGTTTGAGTGTAATTAAAACTTATTAAAATTAGTTTATGAACAAGAGGATTCAATTAATATTTACAATTTATAATGTAGTTTTTGTTAAGACAAATATTAATACAATTAATCTTCTTTCATACAGCTTTAATGATGGCTTCATTAAGCTTTTCTATCGACACAAAATTGAATAGGCTTAAAATATTTATATCAAATAGTACAACAATGCAGGGTAAAGAAGTTGATTGTAAATAAGGACATCTTATTGTTAAGTCTTTTTATTTATTGCATAACTAGAATTACAAACTTTACTTCTGACGTTGCATAAATCAAAAAAGCTATCTTGGAGCTTTTAGACTCTAAAGACTCCACGGTGTAATTAAACAAGTCATAAACTGTTTGCGCTCCGTTTCCTGAATCACAGTGACTTCTTCAGTCAAATTAGTTGTCCGCAAAATATCATCGCTATCAAAGAGGAGTACATTTAGGGGTTTATTTTATGCACTGAACTTAGAATTAACGTATTATGACGCAATCATTTGCAAGACGACATCCAATTAAACTTTAGTTTTATGATATCGAATATATGGAAAACCTCTAACAGCTTCATAATTTAGTATTATGGTCTAAACTTCAGGTTTAATCTTTTGAATTTGGTGTAATTATTTTTGATATTAATATCAAATAACTCTATGAATTAAATAAGTTTACAAAAACCGATATTTTTTTATCGACAGACGATAATGTAAGTATTTCTTTCAAAAATAAAATGACATGTTTATTTATAATATATTAGCGATTTTTTATTTTAGTTTTAGTTTATTTAATAAATTATTACCTAAAATTTCTTGATTACCTATTTCTGACTAACAATTTTTTTTAAAAAAAAATATTTGTCATTACGGCTGTAATGCCGATGCGTTAAATATTTTAAAGTTGAAAGATCATACGAGGAAAAATGAGCTGATAGTTTTATCGTATAGGTTTTTGTAAAGAATGAATAAAAGTTTTTTTGATTTCCTATTTTTCTTACCGTGACTTTGATTCTGCTTTTGAGTGCCAAGAGTTCAACTCGTAGTGATTCTGTGACGGCAGTGACTGCATGTTTACTAGCTGGATATAGGCCGAGTGGTGTGTTTGGGAAAAACGGTACAGTGTGCCCAACCAAGCTTAAAAGGAAGAAAAAAATACTTTGATTATATACTTATGCAACATTTAGCATTACATTATTTACAAATACAAAATATGGGTTTTCTTAAACTAGATAAACCATTATTATTAAAATGTCACTACGATTTTATTTTAAAAAAAATTACTATATTTAATATAAAATCAAAATCGACAATTTTGCTTTATCACAATAAGCAACATAATAATTGTATTTAAAAAAAAACTGAAATCGATTATCTACAAACGCTGATTCTCTTTTTCCAGAGAATTAAAGAATGATATTACGTCGTTTATTTAAGTAACCAATAAAATGACAAGACATTAAAAATAAAAAGTGACCAATCTATATAAATTAAACTTCCGGATGCAAAAAACAAATTGAGTACTTTACGCAGTGTGTCAAAATTTATATTTAGATGGAGAGCTTAAATGTGTCAATCATCAAAAGATCAAATATTCTCTTGTAGATTCTAGTGTGTACTTATATATAAAATTAAGCCCCTCCGAGGATTGAACGTATTATGTTTCATCAAATTTACATCAAAACATGTCACTGTCGAGTTGCCGGTGAAGGCGAAGGGTAATTTAGCGAGAACAAAGGCCCAAGGTAGTCTATCACCTGTTGATATGTATGACGTGGCCATTATCTCCCCTCTGGCGCATTGATTTCACCGCCTCCCTTGTGCAGATGCTCAGGGCGAGAACGTTTGTGTCCAAAACCGCTCGCCAATCTTCACTTGATCCAGCTAAAATATACACCAATTCATTGCTCGTAACCAGATATATTACATACCGTTTTAATTATATGCCAATTTTATTTTAATTTTTTAAACTGGTATATCATAAGGTCTTGAATTATTTTATTAAATTTACGTATTTTAATGTTATTTCACGTATTATTGGGATCACTTATTTTTTTTAAATTAATATTTTGATACCAAATATTTTTTACTATTTTTCGATAGTTGTATTCTATTTTTCAGTATTATAGTCACAACAGTAATTGTAATTTGAATATATTTTTGCTTTTGTTGATTTACTAACAAACAATCCTTAAATCGTTAAATTGATGAATAAGTAAAATATATATTTTTTCAATTAAAAATAACTATTTGAGTCATATGCATTTTTATTATTATGCCAAATTCTATAAACATATTATAGATACAATTATTTATCTTTATCATTACGAAGTGTCATATGTTTTTTTCCGGTAATTAAGTTATATCTTACGGAATCAATTATTTTATATTTAATTTACTAAACTATCGCAAATTCAAAATGGTTTCGTACTTAACAGTGACGCCGGAACCGATTTGACACCCATAAATCCAGCACAGTTGATTAGTATATCTACACCTCCATAGTTATTTTGAATCCATCGGAAAGCATTCAAGATTTCTTCTTCGTTAGTTAAGTCACACTTCAGTCCACGAACAGTTCCTCTACCCTTCACCGATGTAGATAGTCCCTGAAAAAAAAATCTATCAATAAAAGACAACCCAATTTATTTTAAATCATACAGTAGAATTAAAACGGACTTTTAACAATACATCGTACTGTGTTGAAAAGGTTTGCTTAAATATTTTTATCTTATACTATATTTTGCATAATTTATTACATGTAATACCTACAAAACAATGAAATTATTACTTGGTTAGTATTTTAACACATTTTTCTAGTCACAACTCACAGTAATATTGGTAGAATAACTTTATTTGTCATTAATAGGAGAAAAAATACATCACTTTAGTCCAGCGATTTCCGACCTGGAAGGCGGAAGCCGGTAAATTGCTCGAATACAATTCCTCGAATGGAAATTGCTCGAATAACAAGTTTCTCGAATAACCAATTCCTTGAACGTCAAATGCTCGAATTGCAAATTGCTCGAATTTTTTTATAAAAGTTTTATAAAAGCTTAAACATTAATTACTCATTCTTTAAAAAAATATTTTTGCAAGACGGGAAATAAAAACCATAAATCAAAAAAAAGTCATAATAAAAAAAAAATCGATCACTCGGCCACACATCCAAATTTAAATAATAATAAAAATGTAAATAGTATTTTTTTATGCTAACTTTTTTTGTTTTAAGATTTTTCACGACTTTTTCTACGAATTTCATTTTTATCTCGTGTGACAGAGAGTGAAATATAAAAATAATTTTCGTAAGTATTTATTTTAACCGTGTTCGCTCCAAATGCGGATCATATGACCTCTTAATGGAGTTTATCTCAACAGAAGTGTTTCTACGAGAACTGCTTGTTAATTAGTTACTCAAACTGTTTCTATATTTTTCCAGAACAGATAGAAGACTAGGGCTAAGACAGAACAAACCGTTAGCTTATCACTATGTGTGCTTTTAAACAGAAATCCATAAATAGTTTGAAAAATAATTGATTAAAAAGTGTACATATTAAGATTCAAGCCCGTGACTTCCGAAAACAAAACCAATGACCTTTTTCACTCGACTACTGGTAACTGAATAATAAAATATATTTTTTTTTTTTTTATGACTTTTTTTTAGATTTATGGTTTTTATTTCCCGACTTGCATAAATATTTTTTTAAAGAATGAGTACTTAATGTTTAAGTTTTTATAAAAATTTTATAAAAAATTTCGAGCAACTTGTAATTCGAGCATTTGACGTTCGAGGAATTGGTTATTCGAGGAACATGTTATTCGAGCAATTTCCATTCGAGGAATTGCATTCGAGCAATTTTCATTCGAGCAAATGCATTCGAGCAATTTACCGGGAACCTGGGAGGCGTGGGCCATTGTAAAGGGATGCGCGAACAGTCCAAAATATTTATTTACCCTATAAAACGTGTCTTTATTACTATATGAAATAAAGGATGGGGAGGCGCAAAGATATTTTTTTCTTCAAAGGGAGGCGCAGTAACATAAAGGTTGGAAACCACTGCTTTAGTCAATATTTTAATCGAACAGTAAATAAATAAAAGCAATTATTTTTTTATTTAAAATAATACCCTGCTTCTTTTTGTACTTTGTTGTTCGACTTCTTAATAAAATCATTGAATTGAATATTATTTTTTAAATTGTTTTGCGGTTTTAATGTTCAAAACAAGCAGTCAATAATAACTCCATCTTTAAAACAACCGCATGACTCAATTACAGGCTAGAATTTCTAGATGAAGGCTCTAGCCCACAATGTCGATATTTCTACCCCTGGTGGTCTCGTTTTCCAACCCCAGGGAATAATTGAAACAATTACTGCTAGACATAGCCAATGCAGACGTCGGTGCCTTACTACCACGGTCTGTGATAGGCAGTGATGGATTGTTTTGGCACAAAGGCTACTTACTGTATACTAATTATTTATTGACTTCAAACCCAATTATTCTCTACCATATAGCAAGGTTTAACTACGTGTATGTTTTTTCAAGGGTAGAATTTTGTACATAATATTAAGATTTTCTCAGAATTTCAGCTGTGGTTGATGAATACTTTCTTTATAAGCACGTTTTTTAAGCAAACAATGAAACACTTCATTATTAATACATGTTCTTATAAAAAAATATAATAATTTTTAAAAAAACCTCGCTTGAAAATAGGAACCAGTAAATCATTACAATTCGCGGTAATCACATTACCGATGATTAAATCAGCACTTTTTTGCATAAAAAAATTAGATTTAGTAATAAAACCGTCAGGCTATTTTTATTGTTATATTTTATATATGTTAGTTCGTTAATTAAATTCTTATGTTACGCTTAATTACATATTACAGATATGTCGCAGTGAGCAAGTTATTTAAACATATTTGTTGGCTGGGGAAAAAGCATAAATGTATATTATAAACATTTAATATCGGCCAATTAGAGGTGAAGTGAGCCAACTGGTAAAATGGTAAAACTTTTTCCATGAATTTTTAAATATTATCACCTCTTTACTTGGTGCTTTAATGGATTGCATATTTCAATTTTATTTTACGGAAGTAAGACTATTGCGTCTTGGCTCACTTCACGTCTAATGGGCCCATATACTCGTTAACGTTAACGATATAATTTTATTTGTAATTTGTCGAGACAAATATTCGAGTAACTAATCTTAGAGTGACGGGAAATTAAAGTTATTGTAATCTGTTTTGATTTATTTACCTATGCGGAAAATTATTCAAATTTATTTAACACTATTTTTGAACTCAAATTTTAAATTGTAGTATTTATATTATTGAATATTTCAAGTATAAAGAAATGAAAAAATAATCACCGTATACGAAAAAAATATTGTTATATTGAGACAACTCTATTCCTAGCATGTAACACTTTAAACGATTTATATAATAATATATTATTATTATATATAATAATGATATATTATATATGCTTTAATCTGGCTTTTTAAATATGCTGACAGAACACGACGCTTTCATGCTAATTAATAACATTTTCCATCACGACCTTGAAGTGAAAGGGAAAAAATCACAAAAACTCTTGACCTGGTTTGAGGGTCAAGTGGTACCCACCGGAAGGTACTTATGCATGTAAAGAGCTCGAAAAAAGTTATTCAAGTACCCACTGTATTCAAGATCAATGCAAAAAATTCACTCGGCGAAGCAGAGAGAGAGGGGGAGTGACTGAGAATATGGTTTTTAAATTGGATTCTCAAATGTCGCCTTTATAAAATAAATTGTCAAACTTCACATTTCTTTTTAATGTATGTTACGTTAGAAGTGTTTATTATTATATAAACATACTGTAAATCTAACTTATAGCACCAGTCGAGATCATAATAAGTCCTCGGGGTAGGGTATTGGTCTTCAGAAACGACATAAAAAATTTGAAAGTTAAAAGGACAAAAAGTTTCGCAATTTGGAAACGTGTTCGCTATCACTGTTAATTGTTTCCACAAATTGGTGGCACGTTGCGTTTGCAATTTTCTCGGTTTTTACGATACAGCTGTCATCGATAATTGGCTCATTTAATACAACAATCATTTTCAATGGTTTTCTTTTATTCTCCACACTTTCGTTTGATTATCTTTTACAGTTTTTTTAACAGTTATACATCGTTAAACCATTGGATTCTTCAATTTGAAGTTTTATGATACCTAAAGGTTTCCTAATATATTTATAAATATGAAGTAAAAAAATCACTTTTTATTTAATTCTACTACATTTTAATGATATATTTTTATCACTGCAAATATACATAAATCTTAACAAACCGTTGTACTACTGCTTAAATGATATTTGAAATAAATTAAAAATATAGCATTGATTTTTTCTTAAGATTTTGATAAACTTCCACTTAAAGTGCAATCTGCAACAAACGTTATCGCAAATTACAAAAATGAATGTTGTTAGTTGGTTCATGTTTACTGAGACACAGAGAGAGATAACTGCTCCTTCACTAAAGAATATATAGTATTATTTCATATTGTAGCCTTGATTAAATTTTAACTAATATAAATATTCAAGTAGAAATTAATTATAAAAACTATTTTCTTATACTCTTTAACTAGGATAGTCAGTTATTTTATTTACAAAAGGAAAAATTATACCTGCGAAGAAAACAGCTGCAGAAAAAGAGTTATTTTGTTTTTTTCCGCTAGCGAGTGCACTGTTTGTCGACTTACAATTTAACGTGACGTGCGGATCATAATCCTCTGTTTAATTAACATGCAGTTATCTTTGTATGCATAAACGATATGAAATTATTCTCCAGCAACCAATGCTAAAATACATTCTGAATATTGAATCTTTCACGGACACGGTTTGATCTCTGTGTATTATATTCTTTAATGAAATGATGAGAAAAAGGAAAATAATATAAATATTTTTCGTTAAAGCAACTTATAGAAGTGAAAGTCGTTAATCGGTGCTCTGAGATAAGGCTGCAATATTTAAAATTGAACTCATTTATTTAAATGATAGATAAATAACAATATGACAGGTAGATTGCAAATTTTTTTTAACACTTAAGTACCGCAACGTCGAAAACAAGATTGAGAAGCGATGGGATACAAAGTGACTGACCCTAGAAAAATTTGCGTAATATTTGCATTGCATTGATTGAGGTGCCATTGAGGATTGCTATAAACATCAGCTAGATATTTTTGGTAATTAGCGAATGGTAATTTCTTAATTTGAATGCACCCCATAGGAACTCGAAGATTATTGTTGGAAAAGCATTATAGATATGATTTTTCTGATTATAATTTAAAAATTATTTTCGTAAAAAAATAAAAACACTTAAAAATGCGAAACCGTTCCTTACTATGATATATATTGTGGAATGAGTAGAAAAAAATGTTTTTATTTCTTCAAATATTGTTTATGCTTTTTTACCAATGATTTACATTAAAAGAATCAAAGTAATTTATATCATACGCGTTATAAATCAATGTAGAAAAAATATTAATTTGTAATGTTTCTCATAATATAAATTAGATAATAAATACTGAAAACAAGTTGATATGACATCACACAGCCTGTCACAGTATTCAATTTAAATACCATTGCCTACAATATATATTAAAAAATCTATCTAGGCATCAAAAAATGAAAAATTTCCCAATAATGCTTCACCGAAGAGCTCACGTTTTGTTACACAAAAAATACGCGGCTGATTCGGCGGTGAAATCTATAACAGTATTTTAGTGGCATCATAAAATCGGTCATTCATATTTTTCAACCATTGTGTGGTAATATTTTTTCACAGACGTTGATTGGAAGCGCTACGAAATCGTTAATCCAACTCGATGAAGGTAAATAAAAACATCAAAATGTTATTTCGATAGTAAATATACGAGTTATTTAGGTTGATCTCAACGAACGGTTTGCTATTGTTTTTAACTGAAGAATAAAAAGAATTTCTCCCCGACTTGAACTGAATCTGTAATAGGTTTATAAAAAATGAAACTAATATTCTTGAAAATGAATAGTTGTCTCGACTATTTTTGACTATTAAATGAAAAGTGTGTTGGTGTATAAATTTTAGACACGCAATATTTAATTTCCCATTAAATATTTGATTTCACGACTGTATATCAATTTTTAGCCGTGGTTAATTGTTTTTTAAACTTTATTTCTGTATTTTTTTTTCAATACATAATGATCAAATACGTATCAAACATCGTACATTGCGACCAGTCATTTGATAAAAGCAATAAAAAACTTAAAACTTAAACTCTTCAATTATTTACCGGTCATTATGCTTGACAAGTGGGCGGTACAGTTGAATAAAATAATATGCATATCAATTTTTTTTTACATATTGCTTAGTGAAAGTTGGTGAATATTAAAAGCATTAATCACTTTTTATCAATGCCCAGTCAGATTTTTTATGTATCTCAAAAAACATTACTTTTACCATAAGCACATAAACTATTTAATATTTCTCATAATATATATATGCAATTAGTTGTATCTTTACATACAGTAATCAACAGTCAACGTTTTTTTAAAACATTTTATTATTTCTATTAATAAATCATTATAATTTATTTATTTAAAAACTTATTAATAAACGAGTGTTTGTCCCATTATATTTGATTAAATGAAATTAAATAACAATATTGTTAAGCCACTATCGATCCTCTTTTGGAAAATATTGAGTGTAAAAAGTCATATATCTGAACAATTTCAGCGATTCATTGTACTTGAAGAACGGAAACGGCCTTCAAAATTTTCGCCAAAACAACAATTTTGCATTGCATAGTATTAAGATGCAGGCAGGTATAATAATAATTTATTTAGCATAATGTTTTGGACGAAGAAGGCGTATTACATAATAGCAACAAATTTGAATACATTTTTGGATTGCGCGGTTTACCTTGATCGACAAACTAGCGCCGAAGAGAATTAAAATGATGACGTGACTTACCGGCGATTTACAAACTACACGCTTCATGCAACACGATTTTTTCGGAACAGCAAAACTTTGAAATATTACTTCAAGTCATGACAAACTGAATAATGAATTTAACCATTCCCCACGTTACAATAAGTAATGGCGACGCTCATTTAACATTTGAGTTTACCTGTTATGTATTTAAATAATCATTAAAATTAACGTCACGAAGATAATTTCCTGCTAATTTTTCAACGAGCGGACCATTTTTACAATATGGATTTTTTGAATCTATATCTGCTCTTAATATTGAGCATATGGCATTCTAATGGAGGTATCTCAATAGATTTTTTTTCAACGAGAACTGTTTGTTACTCAGTTGCTCAGAGTATCGTTAGAAATATAGGACTAGAAGTTTAATAATCTCTTTTGCTATGCTCGTTTTCGGGTAGTGAGAAAGAATTTAATACATCACATACGCCTTTGGAAAAAATCCATAAATCGATCGAAAAATCATTCAATAAAAATAGTCCATACAGGGATTCAAACCCGTGACTTCCGTGTTTTAAATTAACGGCGTTGACACTTGAAACGTACGAATATTTTTCTAAATTAAGCTAAAAGAAATTTTAATTTAGGATATCGACTGAATCATGGAATTTCAATATCCGGAGATCCGGATTTTGCCGGCTTACATTAATCTTGAATGCCTTTTTTTTAATGGTCTCAATTAAAATTAAAATTTTGTGTATTCATTTTAATATATACCTTTTATAAGAAAGGAATACCAAGTTAATGCTATCTTATCTGAATTTAATTTACATATTATTCCTCTTAAAGTAATCGAGATAAAGATAGTTGCGAATAATGATTTTTACTACGAATTTTATTCGCAAATTTAAAAGACACATTTACAGTATGGTAATAGTGTATTCGTGGAAATTTTTATCTCCTGGAAAAAAAATACATTTTATATAAATACGTTAGAGCACCGTCACCTTTTAAAATAGAAAATTTACTTATTTAATAGACATAACGAATAAAGCAGTGTACCTACATAGTTTTTGATGATAAAAAAAACTGAACGACACAGTTTAAGCGACCTTCGCTGAAGCCGAAATAGGAATAAAATAACTTTTTGTTAGAAAGTATCAAATACATTAGTTATAACATTGAAGTGTTGTTATTTTTTTTTATAATACGGTACATCGCTTGTCCGTGAATAATTTTCCGAGGATAAAGATCGAAGTTTGATTTTCATTCCGTTTTTTTTGTATTCACTTTAAGAAAATAATATTCAAACATTTAATTAATATACTTGTACATAACATAGGTAATTCAAGTTGTTAAGTTATTACTCACAACATTATTATTATAAATATGGTCTTTATTGAGTTTTACTTAGAGAACTGCTTCGTCGTTCAACCTCGCTTTTGGGTGAAAGAATGGATGTAAGAATATGGATAAAAAGTGGTAAGCATGTTGATATTATTTTACTTTATTTTAAAAATCGGTTGGTTGGATGTGTTGAGCACGTGAATACCGCAACTGAAAACAACGACGCTAACCTATCGGCCCGTCATTCATTTTACATAAAAGTTACTATAAATCGGAGATAAAAATAATAAAAGTCTTCTTATAAGTAATACTTCTGTAAAATAATTTGAATTTCATTTCCTTAATTAGTAAGCTATAATAGTATTTTTATTAAATAGTATTTACACCTGACTGCGCAGTAGCATATAAAATAAACGTTTTGTTGTTAATAAGTGTAGTTTCAGTAAATTATTCGTCATTTTATCAAATAATTTTCCAGGTAACAGTCGAATCGAGCTATTTTTTAATGTGTTTCAGCCTGTGCTTGACCATGAAACTAAAATATATTTTCAAACAACAACGTGGGTACATAATTTGATCAGTTTTTTTTTAACATCTTAAGTTTTTAATTAACCTGTGCTGTTGTGGAATACAAAAAACAGGAAGATTCGTTGAAATATATGATGTAATTTACTTAACAATGGCACGTTATTCATTGCGTAGTATTTTCCATTGTTACCTGAATCTTATGATGCCGCCTTGCAAGTCCAACCACTCTCAATCCATGGTTGGCAAGAGAAATCGCTGTAGCAGCTCCAATTCCAGCACTGGCTCCCGTGACAACGGCAACTTTGCCTACCCAACGCTCCATAACTTTTTAAATATATTTTAAAATCTTAAAACTTATTCACTTTTTCTGTAAAACTAAATATAAAACATACTTTATTTATTTCAAGCTCTGTTGACTTCGTCGTATTTTCTCAACTATAAGATCCATTTTTGTCATATTTAGATAACTCTGAATTTAGGGGAACTTATACAAAGATTTTTTTGGAATCGAGATAATATTAGGAAATATATGTTGGTTCTCATAATGTTTCACTTTGAGGCAACGGTCACCAAACTACGGCATGTTAAAGATTTCTATCCGCCCCCTGCCCTTTTATATATAAATATTTTACACCTAGGAAATATTGATTTTTCTTATATTCTTATAGGATAACATCAACAATATTTTTCGTACGGCCACCCAATATTTTTTTTAAAATTTGTTGATCCATGTTCTAATGTAATAAATACTGTGTACCACAGTATAATATGTTTTTTTTTGCGAAAAGTGATATTAAATTTAATTTGAAAAAAAATATGTGATTCGAATAGTAGAGGAAATACTTTTCTATTGTTCTTTTTTTCTATGCTGTATAGTATTTTATTTTATTAACAGAAGAGCTTTCGGTAGTAAGAAACATTCAAAAACATAATACAAAGATTCCACATAGTAAAAAACATAGCAATAGTTAAAAAAACATAAACGCGCAAGTTTTTTTATGAAAAGCTACGCCTCTAAAGTCTGAATGTTAGCCCACATCTTATATGAAGCTAATACTAGCCCTTGAAACTTTTACTGTGGTATTTTCCAATACGGCCTTACTCAAAGTTACGTAAATGAAAAAACACAGATGATATCATGAGCTATTTTTATATCAGTTATAATATATTATATTGTGTATGATTTGATAAGCTTTTCGCTTATTTTACCGGAATATTACAATTTATTTTCAATAACTATTCGAACCTTTAAACATTTGACGTTATTTGAGTGTTTAAGATTGTTTATTATTTGTGGTTGGACAAAAGTTCTATTACTATGATATCTTTGTTTTTAACTGATATCAGATCACGGTAAACTAAAGAAACTTATTAACACTTATTATTAATTTTCAAAACTAGATAACGTTGTTCGGAAATCAATTAATCGTGTTTAACTTTGAATAATTATACAGATTATAAATGCGCCTTTATTCTTTTCCCTCATTCCCTAATCAATACAAACATATTGATTATTTATACATACGTTTTATTATCTACTAAAACTTTCTTTATATTTCTACTGAAACGTATGCCCGAGTCAAATTGGATGTAGCGTAAACATGATTTTATATTATCACATTGTCTATTTGTTATAAAATATAGCCCTCGGGCAATAAAAATATACTTAAGTAAACATTGTTATTTCCATAATAAAAGATTTTACGCAAAGCCTTATAAATAAAAGGTTCACTTTATGTAAAGCTGCGAAATGGGGCCAAAGTGAAAATATTATTTCGGCTAGTTCACAAACCACAGCGCAAAACAGCGCTAATCCACGTCAATATGACTGGAAGTGGGCGCGGGCCTTTGAAAACACTAAATTTCAGGATGTAGATTCGTGCTTATGTACACACTATATAATATCACAGTATAATACCAATGAATTTCACTGTCACAGAACGAAATTGTATGTGCTAAGATAATTTTACATGACGGTGCGTGTGAAAAATACTGAATGAAACCGGAATGAATCGTAGTTACGTGAGATAATGTTATATATATAGATTAAGTATATTCTTTTATAATTCGCTTTGTGAGCGAGCCGCACGTCACTTCACCGCGAACTTCTGACAGTCACTGAATATTGCGTATATTTTTTAGCCTATTCGGTGAACTATAAAGTTCCGTATTTGAATAAATTGAAGTATGACATCATTTGGAATTAAATATTTTAATTTTATCAAGTTAACTTATACTGCATCATAGTTCAGTATAACTTTAATAAAAGCCTCACACGTTCTTTAGACGTTTCTAAAACCAATCCGCAATCGGATAACCGGATGATATTGTATAATAAATCAGTGGCTCTCAATCTTATGTACTCTGATTATTATTCAAAAATATACGGCCATCCAGGTATAATATTATTTTGTATACGTAATAATAAATATGGTCAGATTACGTCAAAAAAACAAATAAAAATATATGTTTAAAATAATATAATATTTTTTTCAACCAATTTGTGATTCCATTAACTACAGTTTTCACATGTAATTGAAAAACATTTCACTTTGAAAAACAACCAAATTTCTGTAATATTTATTTCGTTTTTAATATTATAATTAAATTCCTATAAACGTGTTGTATTTTTGTGTTTTTTGCAATTATTAATTTAAAAGAACATTTAAAATAAAATAAACTACCGAGATCAGGGCTGTGGAGTCAGGTAAAAAAAGACGACTTTGGCTCTGACTGCAAAGAAACTTTTCAATCATTTAATTTTAAATTTTATATATGTATCCCATAAGATCATTTTTCATGTGAGCCAATCATGCAGTGGCAACACTATGGAGTATTGTGACTTGAATACACAATTTTATTTTTAATGAGACTGAGCCCTGGTATTTATATTTTATTTTCTCATTTTTCTTCACGAGCTCTGCAATCTAGGCTCACTATATTTTTTCCCTTTTTAATTTAAGACAGTCAAGAAATAAAATTAATGAAAATATTTAGTAATTATTAATTATAAAATAAATGACAATATTCATAGTAAATTCAACCATGCACAGTATTTTTTTAATTTTAATATTTTTATTTATTGACAATTTATTTTGACTTGAAACCTAATGTAGAAATTGAATGTTTAATATTTACAAATATTTATTGCTAAATATAAACATTTGATTTACAACGTAAGCGTTTATAAAATACGATAAAAAGTTGAGCAACATTGCCGTGAACTGATATTCAGTGACGGAATAATGGTTTCATAGTACGTAAGCAACCATGATGTCATCGAACATAACGTAACACTGCCTTCTCAAACGTATACGAAGAATACATTAAAGAACGTATGGTTACTCTCGCTGTTTGATTGTAATGGAAATGAGGACAGCGTAGAGGTTTAGTGAACAGAAATACGCTGAGTGATCGATTATTTTTGTAAATAAAAACTTGTAAAAAGTACCATTGTCTTAGTTTGTGAAACACATTGAAATGTTCGTTCATAAATTCGCTCGCTAGTTGGGTCATGCTTCGTTTGTTGCTACGTTTGACGGTTTTTAACGCCTAAAATATAAATAATTCGAAGGTTATAATTATTATATTATACTGCGAGCTACGTTTTTTAGTTATTTATACAAAAAATTTGACTTAATCAATTTTCCGAAAACATACAACGAATATTCAGTAATTCAACTTACTTATATTTATCCAGCAATTATTGATTATTTTGGAAATAATATGCATTTTGATGAATTATTTTATATTATGCAAACAAATATTTATTTTATATGGAAGAGCGAAGATGCTTTGATAACATTCGAAGATATCATTATATAACTGTTGCTGACATTTCAGTGTTGCAGAATCAGAAAGTCATAGCTTTTCCGCTGTCCTTTTTTTATTATTACAGTTACTAAAAATGTGTTAATATTATATACATTAGTATGTATCCGTGTTAAATAAATATGTGGGTATACAACAAATGCTGTTCTCGCTAGGACTTGAACCCGTGAGATCCTACACAGAAGCTTACAACGTTAGCCGCTGGGCCATAGGACCAGTGTTCCCTATAAGCTGTGCGCGTGTGCGCGCGCACACAACTCGCCGAGCCCGCACACATGCATTAGAACAGAGCGCACAAAAGTTACACCAGATATACCACCACCAGAATAAATTAATTGTCATTATATAGTGTTGTTAATTATTGTCATTATAAAAAATATGCCATTTCGTTAAGTAGGTCTAAATACCGTTATGTGGCGCACAATTTTTTAAATTTCCTTTCAAAGTTGCACAGCCAATGTATTTTGCGAACATAACCTTCGGAAAATTAGAGGGAACATTGCATAGGACCCGACGGTTTTATATTTTATTGGTAGATTTTATATCAATCAATAAATTTACTAAGATTCAAGCCCGTCAGCACTAGGGTATCCAATCCCGAAGCTTTTTTCCAATCCCGGGATTTGGGGATTGATTTATTTTGAATCCCGGGATTGAGATTTTCTCACCGAGGAATTTTAAATCTCCGATTTGGTATACTTTTTCCCAGTATCTCACGGAAACTCGTTTTTTTTTTTTTAGCTCACCGAGGAATTTGAAATCTCCGATTTGGTATACTTTTTCCCAGAATCTCAGACACTCGTTTTTTTTTTAGCTCACCGAGTAATTTGAAATCTTCAATTTGCCAATTTCGTATAAATTTCGAGAATTTGCTCAAAATTTCTCAATCCCGAAATCCCGGGATCGCGGCCGTCTCAATTTCGGGATCATAAAATTGAACGGGATCCCGGGATTGGATGCCCTAGTCAGCACTGCAACCGCAAAGTCAGCGAACCCGACGATTGTTTACTATTTTAACCTTTCAAAATAATTTATAACTACTAAAAAGAGTCTTTTAAAAATTGTAATAAAAAAGCACGCGATGTAATCGCTCATAATTATATTTTATGCATTCGAAAAATTAACATGTTTTTACTTTTCCGGTAGTTTTTTACTAGCCATAACTCTATGACCAACTCAACGCATAAAATTTTACCTATAAATAGCTAAACGGAAACAATCTGCATTCTAAATCTTACACAGAAAACATCTGGCTTTGAGATTACTTAAATATAAAATATCTACAGATTCAACTGCAAACCAGGTCAATATTCTTACATCACCTGCATGAAGCTTGGATCGGTATTTCACTACACAAATTAATAGGCTTATAACAAATTAAAGACATTATTTACAACTAACAAATATTATCGACGCTAATGCTATGTTGGTTTCTATGCAGGACTTCACGGGTTCGAGTCTCAGCACGAACAGTATTTTTTAAATTTATTTTCGATGGCTTGGGTGTTTGTTTGTTCTAAAAATTCCTTCACCCTTCCGGTCTTTCAATATCTGGGCGTAATTAGTTAACCACTAGTCTTGACCTTCCTTCTATCTTATAATACTCTCTTTAGAAAAGGGATGTTGAACAACTGAGTAACAAACAGTTCTCGTAGAAAAAAGCTCTGTTGAGATACCCTCATTAAAAGGTCATATGCTACACATTAAGAGCGAACATGGAATAAAAAAAATGCTATTATATTATACATAATCATTTAAATTCAAACTAATTTGATTTAAAGATTACTTACTAATCTGTTTCCGGGAAACACATAATTTCAATTAATTACATTTAATGGGTACTATATTTTTTAGTATTAGTTAGGATGTGAGAATATATGAAAAAATGTATAGTGTTTCTCTTCATGCCAGTATATATAGCTAAGTTAATTAAACATAGTTCTGAAAATAGTGAAAGCCGAAATAATTATCAACTACCTTTATACAAAATAGTATTTCTAGGACTAAAATACTTCGATATTTTTTCATCTCATTCAGAATTAGGATTTTACAGATTACTATGGTCATACATTTACATATAATGTTACTCCACGTAATTAGGCAAGGTAAAAAATTAAATGTGAATATTTTGAAAAATCGGTATCTGATTTAAGCAGTATTGAAGCTTTTTTCATTTGAAACATATTTGAAATGTAATTAAACAATCTAACTTTTCGAAGAACAGCTTGTTGCTGAGTGCTCAAACTTTCTTTCTCGGGGGGAGTAGGGATACAAGAATACGGCTACGACTGTACAAGTGGTTAGCTAATGTCTCTGACTTCGCTACGTTTTTAGAATCGGATGTGTGGGAATGACATTTATATGTACTTCGCAGACATCCATGAATTCAAACAGTATTCAACAAATCAACTTTTAAATCTGTTTGTACTGGAATTCAATTCCTTAACCACCACAACCAAAGCTTACAACGTTGATCAATCCACCACGGACTCAATTAAATATATAACGAAGGAATAACCACTATATACGTTTTTCAATAGTATAGTTAAGTTTTGGACGACCATCGGGTACTATCCTTGTGATGTATTCAGTAGGAGCCTATAATACGGACGCGTTTTGATCGAATAATTATTTATGAATGTTTGAGTTGTAAAATATTTAATTTCCTATACGGTTTAAATTTCACTAAAAAATCTGACAAGAAATTTTAATTCTGAATTTAAATATTTCACAATTTACCGTTGTAGATACCTGTAAAATATTTCTCTTTTTCATCTGGATAAAATCTTTCTCTTTAAATTGTTGGGCGGTATTACAAAAGTTATTTACCTTTTTTAATTATTGAAGTGGCTGTGTCCATTTCAAATAGCAAACATCTCGACAATGCTAAAGGTAAAACTGAAGTACATTTGAATGTTTACCATTTCTTTACTAAAATGTTGATTATATAATGGGGAAGTGGCATTTAGCCCTTTCCTTCCGCTTACCCTTTTAACGATTTAGCACACTTAAATAAAAGCCTAGTAGAGAGAATGCACAAGTGTACTTCAGTCAGTAAAATCTAATAAATTATATGTATAAACAACATGCAATACTTAACATAAATATTTACTTTAATATAAATTACCAACTGCCTGATTAACGATCGAATAAAACATAAAAAATATCTACATTATTTAAAATATAATTTATCTTAAGAGTTCTAAGAAAAAGAAGGCAAATACTTTTTTTACAATAATTTGATCAAACTATTATCTTTCTTTTGCTTAACCTTGCAAGGACGAGCGTCACCATATGGTCACAGTAAACACCGTTGTCTATTGATCCCACTATTCATCCCTTTTCTACCTGAATATCGTTGCTTTCGCTCATATTTGGTTAAGAAGGGTACAGACTACAGTAAGTCATCAGTCGTGGGGACAGAAACGGCCTACAAAAGCACATGTGATTTTTTGAATTTCCGTTTTTTTTTAATTTACTCTTTGAAGCTGTTGGTTAATATTTTATAAAAACAATTATTTACAGTTATTTTGCTAACATATTTGTATTGAAATTATGTTGATCTAAAGAGGTCAAATTGTAAACATTTAAAAAAATCGCGTTTAGCTATATTTCAACCCCGAATGTTTGTGAGCCCATACGGTCACTTTTGTCCTTATACTGTCCGTACTCAATATTACACGGTAATAAAATGATGAGCATGACCAAATAGTCATGCGGGGTTTCTATACAACGACTTTGCGTTTTTTTTTTTTTTAATTTTGGATAGGAATAAAAGTTATCCGTGACTTCAATATGACTTAGAAAATATTTTTTTTATCGGAAAGAAGCTCTCGTCTCTGGAGGGGTTTAAAACAATTACTACGATTTACTATAAAAACTGTATGTTATCGACAACGATATAAGAGTTTTATGTATAAATACAGACTATTCTCTTTATTTTGATAATTGATGTACGTAGTAGATGTCTCAAAAAGTCATGTTTTATATTATTTATAATGTTTGAAGCATTTTGATAAGCACTGTTACTTTTTTAAGTTGTATTACTGATGATTTTCCCCAATACTTTTTAGTATTCAACTTATCGCATTTTATATTATTCAAACATAAAATTATAAATTTAATATTTCCTAAGTAAACCAAAGTTTTATCGATTTTTTTCACTTTTGACTATTAATAAAGTGACTGATAGTGTATGATACAATATATTAATTAGTTATCTAGAACAGGGTTTCCCAAACTATGTTCTGCGGAACACTGGTGTTCCGCAGAGCCGGAGTAGGTTTTCCGCGGCGTCAGAGGTGTTCCACGAAAAATTGGAATGGTTTTATATGTTGCAACAAATTTAAGCATCTTCTACTTCATATTGAAAAGCGAGCGATGGTCTATCTCTACATATGTTATGACGTCAAATACAGGAGGAGGTTTTGAATAGAAGTTTGTTTCGGCAATAAAAACTGTGCCAAATTTCTACCGCCAAGGGTTAATGATTATCTTTTCACACCTCGTGCGCATTTGCGACAAGTCTTGGCAGTTAGCTGCGCTTACAAATAGTGTTCATAAATCTTATAAAGAAAGCTTGAAAATAGGTGTTAAATATTCATAAAATTAGACAGACCATGTGAGAAATACATGGTGTCATATGTTCTTAACAAGTAGCCTAATAAAAAAAAAGATGCAAATGACAGCATGCAATTTGCATCGTGAAATACAATTATCAAATCATACTGTTTCATGACGCATTTAAGATTTTTCTACTGACTTAGTATTGGATGTGAATATGCATTACAAAGAAATGAATCTCACAAAGGATGTCGCAGCCTAGCTGTACTAGGTGCTAATACGTTCGTCACTTATATTATAAAAGAAGATTAAATCATGTTCGCACATATACACCTAATCCTTTTTTACGCGATACATTGGTTTCAGAAAATGGCGCGTAAAAAAACTCATTTTCATTTAATTTGATGAATCGATTCCGAAAATCAAAATATCGCATGAAGAGTATAAAAAAACTTTATAAAATTTGATTTCTTTATTGATAATGAAATAATGAGAAACAGATACATAATATGTATACATGAATAAGCGTATTCACTCATAGGAGTTATTCGCTCTTGTAAGTGAATACTGTTAGTTACGAAATATAATCGTTCGCGATCTTTGAACGAACGTATTAAATTTCGCTTGAATCTCAATTTTGCTCGGAATTATTTCAAGAAATGCTGTTTTTCCTTGATTCCTGATCTGAGTCAATTATTATTACATTGGATTTATTTTGTTGATCCGACGAACAGTTGAAACTGATTTTTTTTAAATAAGCAAGTGTAATTTTTTTTTAAATACATGTTTTTAAATTAAAAAATAATATTTCCATCTCGGTTCGTATTTATTATATTGTATTTAAAATATTCGTACGTCTGAAATGCATTTGTTTGACAGAGTAACTCTCGGTGGTAAAATTTATGACCACGGGAAATTTAGATTTTGGGAAACGCGCAACAAAACGCATGAAAAAGGGATTAGGTGTATATGAAAAAAAAGAGGATATACTCCACTGTATCAATGATAACATGACAAAACAGGAGATAGGTTGGGAGAAGTGCATTGATATTTGCATGAACGGTGCTCAAGATGGAAGGTATTACAATATCCACCAGCAATCATTGTATTTTGCATAGGCAAGCACTGGTGACTAAAAAAAGTTTCACAATATAAAAAAATGTTATGGATGAAGCCGTGACAATGTAAACTATTTAAAATCTAGTCCACTTCAATCTAGATTATTTTAAATTTTGTAAAAAATACTTTTAAAATACAATCATTAGAAAAGAGATTAAAGTAAGCAAACGATCGACGAGGTTTGCTAACGAAGTAAACTACATATTTTCTCTCGAGATCTTTATTTACTCATATTTGTATGTAATATACTTATATACTATAAACAATATTTATAATAAGTATTTTAATAATAAATAAAAAATAATAAATTTAAAATTTAATTTAATAAAAAAAACTATTGAGCACGAATTACCCATCTCAAAAATTAAGCTGTGTTCCGAAGAAATTCATGACTTGCAAAGTGTTCCATCCCAGAATAAGTTCGGATCTAGAAGATGATATAGTCACACCTAGTGATGGGCGTCATTCTAAATCAGATGGTCGATTCAAAGCAAAATTGAAGAAAACTTTCACATACCATTCGAGCATTTCATACGAAAAAAATTATTAAACAATATTGGTCAAATCATTAATTTCTATTCCTCTTAGTATTCATTATATTTATTATTTATTTGATCTTTTTTTGTGTTAAAAATTAAAATAATATTTTATCAAACTATTTTTTTAACCTCAACCGAGAAGTATTATAAGTATTTTTTTTTCTCTGCCATTTCAAAAAAAAAATGTTTTAAAATTCGTATAACAAGAAACAAAAAGTATAAACTTTATTGGCTTTTCATTTCAAATAAACATACATCTATTCTACAAAATTGTCAATTATAATATCATATATTACATCTTATCCTTTTCACTACCAGATTATTGGCTCAGGTATATGCGGAAGTAAAACGCTATTTAATTAATTTGTGGATGATATTAGAGAAACCTCGACAATCTTAAAACAAATATAATGTGTATATTTTGGCTCACCATAAACTTTGTCAGCTGTAGGTTGTTATAATCTTTCCCAGTTAAGATGCTTAAATGTAAGATTAATTAATTTAAGGTCGGCTTAGTAATTATTTGTCTCCTTTATTAAAACTTGTCTTTTTCAAGATGGGCTATGTTTTTTTATGAGTGATTATAAATTTGCAACGCACAAATACGATTTTTAAAAAAAATATCAATAATCTTGTGGCACGCAAAATATATGGAATGGTTGCAATTACTATTAAGAATCCAATGTTCGACTTGTTCAACTCAATCACGAAAGGTTTATAATAAACAATGCAACTATTATTATTATATATCCTCACTTTAATTACGGTTATTTAAATTTAATATTTTGCTCAGTCGCTTAACCTGTTCTGTGCCATGCGGTATTAATATGGCCGTGCATGGAGGGCCGTGATTTTCTTTCAAAAAATAAAACCTAACAAACATGTAATTTTTGGACATATAATAATAGAAAATCGCAGACACTTACCATATAAATACACGATGAGTCAGATCCGCTATTATTTATCCAAAAACGTTTCAAAAACGGAAATTACCGTCACGTTAGCATAGCCCTGCTTGCAACAAATTTGAAAACAACAAAAAAGCTTTTTTTTTAAATCGATGTATTATATTACACATTACAAAACAGTATCTTAAAAGATTAAGTATCTCACTCTGATTCCAAGAGATGTCACTATATGCATGATATTTTAAAATTATTTAATTCGTTTCTTGTGGCCTTTAAACCGCGTCTCAAGTACTGCGTGTAAACACGCACATTTTGTATGGCCGGCCCTAAGAGCACTAATTGTATGGCGTGTTAGCACGTCCGTGGCAGAGAACCGGTTAAGAGTGAGTGTAACGGTCTATAGAGACAAAAAAATCGTTTAGTTGACAAATCCTAGCTTAATAGGGTTTTCAAAACATCCTAGATGAGTGAAATTTTTTTTAGTATTCCGTTTCAAAAAAAATATATTAGTAAAAATTAAAAGGGAGCCATTGGAGTGCTTAAGCAGTACCTTTCTATTTTTTCAACAACAAATCGCATTTCAAACAAAACGAGCTATTTATTTTTTGAAATTTTATTAAATTCTATTTAGCTAGATTTTATCAATTACACAATTTGTTGTAAGCAAGTCATTTCATAATATATCTAAATTATAGGTGTTGTTGTAGACAGTTACACCCACCCTTAACCGATTATATTCATAAAATAAAGGAATACAGTTAAAACCTAGAAGAGCATGTATGGTTAGCCAGATGGGAAATATAGATTTCTATTCAAGCCTGTGAACTTCGCAACCGTCGTCGATCATTCGACTGCTTACTAACCATATTTTTTTTTTTTAAATCAATATATAATTTAGGTTCAATAGTAATTCTTAAGTGTAAGACACAACATAAATGTGAATGTAATATATGAAACATCATTGCAACTCGGTAGATATCAAAATTCCCATTGGATTTGTTTTCCTTCAAACCCAATATCTATGTCACGTTGTATAGTTTGTAACCGTTTTGAGCCCTGTCCGCTAGGTACAAAACTTCTTACTCCCAACTTTACGATAGTTAGTTCAGAGTTCAACCAGGCAGCATATCTTTCATATGAAAGTCATTTCACCCTTAATGTAGATAGAAATTCCCAATAGGTAAATATTATGTATTAATTAGGTTTGGTTTACATACAAGTTTCAGATGGCTTTTCAAAGTAATGTCAAATAAGAGAATCTTTTATTGACTTCATAGAACAAAATTATTTTATATAATTTCGCGATCACTTTGATGTTGATATTTTAATATTAAAAAAAATCATTTCTGTTGATTTACAATTTCAAAAGAAGCTCTACGTATTTTTTTATACAAACATTTCCGAAACATCTCTTGGTTATTCACGTTTTGGTGAAACGTTTTATCTAAAAAGTTCTTTTTACAGCTTTACTATGATTTTTTATATTTATACTCTAATAATTAACTGCATGACTCATTGCTTGTTTCTCTTTATTGGGAATGCTGTAGTTTATGTCACAGTTAACATCTTTCTTAAACAAGGGATACGTTTCAAGTATCAAATCGTACTAGAAATGATGTGGTGAACATGATAAAATTTAGAAATAGTTTACATTACATCATCTTCTTCTTTGACCATATTCGTTCACTGTGTGGAGGATATGGCTGTCACGCGGCACCTCATGTTTCCCTGTCTCCCACCAATTGCTTTGCTTCTTCCCATGACATGCCAGTATCCTTCAGTTCCGAGTACACCCTATGGATAGTACCAAAGCCCTATAGTGAAAGCCATGCTATGGAGTTGAAAACAGGTACTTTTTTCAGATGAGCGGTCCGGATTCATAATGTTCAAAGTAATATCACATCATTATGAAACCATTTGTTTCTGTCATATTGTAGGAAATACTTAGTTATATTTTAATTATATATCTTTCAATAACATCTTTTTAAAATAAGAAAAAATCACATTTTCTAAGGTTTTTAAATAAAAATCTTGGAGAACAAAAGAAAACAAAGAAGGCAAATCATTTTATTAAAATTATTTTTTTTACAATATTTCAATACAGAATATGAGGTTGGATAGTTCATTAAAAAAATCAACGTCATTATTGGGATTTTAATCAATTAATAATTAATCTCAAAATTTATTTGTACACACTGGTTCGTTACTCAATTTTTCCATAGGATTTATCAAGTCATATCAGTAATCAAAAATCAGTAAGTCAAACTAGGGTAGCACATATCACTTCATTATTTTTTAAATATTATTATTGATTAAATCATCATTTACTCGGTATATTGCCATTATTATATGATAAGACGCAGCATTTATTTCATAATATCACAATAGTCGTCAAAATCGTATATAATATAATATGAATTCCGCTTGTCACTGTTGTTTTATGTAATTTATAATTAATGTTTTATATAACTGTGATATTTAATAGTGGGAAGTTAAATTTTATTTGTTTTACCACACATCGCATTTCTTGCCATTCGCTATATCTCTTACAATCATTACTTAATTTGCATATATGACCCTTCTGATGTAACGTAAATTGTAAATTAATAACACCAAAGAATCACAAAATATCCATACAAGAAATCTTTCAAACATACATGTTATATTTAACGAAAAATAAGCTCATAAATTGGAATTTAGAGTTGATCTACGTATAACCGCCATACAATTTGTTAGGAGAGGCTGGGATTCAACGGCCCGGTCTTTTTTGCTGTTTTTTCTACAACACTGCTTGGAACTTAAGACTGCTATGATAGTACCCAAAGGTCGTCCAGACACCGAAATCCCACCGGTTAGAAGAAGAGGCAGGCAGAATTAAGGCTTTTCGAATGCATTCACAGCACGTGACTCAGCCTGTTCCAACATTTTTTCACAATCACTGTCGTGACAGGGCGCTGTCTTGTACATTCTCTTATCTACATATTCCTTACAAAATCAAACCACTTCACTTTCATTATCCAACGCAAGCATCTGTTTTCGAAACTTCGTCAGGTACCATAATTCGCTACCTTAAAGCAGTACGGGTAGATTGCAAGCGTTGAACAAATAGTATTTGGTTGTAAGCTGTTCGTATTATATTACATTGGACCGTATGAATTCAAAACGTAATGTGTTAAATAATGAGAAGAATCAAACTAATAAGGTTGTTTTTTTTCATTATTCTTTGGAAAAATGTCAATTATAACAGTATGTTTACACGATACATTTTCTTTTAATAAAATCAGTGTTTTTTTTTAATGATGAGTGTCTTGATATGGCTCTTAAAAGCTGCACAAATATGAAACTGCACACTCTAGTAAAGTTAATTGGATGCAGTACGTCCCAAAATGCAATCTAGATCGGCACTATGGCACGTCGACACAATATTATCTTAGGCAAATAAATTCTACCAGTTATTTTGATATTGCTTTTCATAACTTGCTACTGCATCCGAATATGTTCAATTTAATGACAGCTGTGACTACATCATTTACTCGAAGCATTTTTGAACATATTAAAAATAATATTATTTCAAGCTAAAGAACGTAGTATAATTATTTAACCCAATTTTCGGTCGCAAAGTTGTTTTTGTTGTTAAATTAGATGTTGAAATTTTAAATTAAAAAAATGGAAGACAGCTGGTTTAACAGAAACGCTTCACATTACGAAATATTACAAATTTATATTACATTCTCAAAATTTTATAATAACATTATCATTTATATATACAAAAAAGCCTGTAGAATGGTTTTCGGAAGCATGCTGGGGGTATAAAGAACCATATTGTAAGATCTAAATTTCGATCCATTTTTTTATTTGATTGCAAAAACACATAAAGAATTTGGTTGACTTATTATTATTAGCATTAATAATTTTGGAAGATTATGTTTCGTAATAAGAATTATCATTTCAGTAAAATACAAAAAAAAAATGTGTACGCAAACTAAACACGGATTTATAATAAAGACATAATATAATATATATATTCGATTTTACGAATCCGTCAAAAACGGTGCCATGAAAAAACAGAACATGTTCTGTTTGGCCCGGTTACCATCGAAAGCATAAATCGTAGTTATTTGTTTTAATGTTTACCAATAAGCAGAAATTACATTAATTCAACAATTTTACCAAAAGATATTAATTTCCTGATTGAATTTTGATGTCAAGAAATATTTCAAGGAAAAGTAATTGAAAATATTGACATTTGATTTTCTCTCGTGTCCTCTCAGTCGTAAAGGGAATGTTACAAAATGAGTTTCTTTGACGGAATTCTTAAAACTCTGATAAATTATAATTGAGATTGTTTATTTATTATTGACATATGTTTTATTCCAGTTTTTCTACAGCCTGTTCGAATAAATACAGTAAATAATACAATTAATTATATTAAAAGCAATTCATTTATTTCATATAAATATTTACAAGTAAGCTGCCGTTCATTATCACTTTTGTCGGAGAGATCTGAATAAATGTGAAAATATTACGATAGGGATGGGTCAAAAATAGTGAAAATCGTGTTAATTAATATATGAACGTCTCTTTTGGAAATTTATATTAATTATATATTTTATTGTATTTAATTTTTAATGAAAGATATTTATAGAATACAAGCGTTGCAATGCCGCTCAAATAAAGAAAGTTTTTGCGTTAAACAAAAACTTGAAGTTTTCTATCAGTGACAATTCACAATATATACCTTTGCTACTGCATAATTTTTCCACATGTCAAACACATATTTTTATCAAATTTAATGAAGTACTTGTTAATTTGGGTCACAAAAAATGCTATTTCGGGCCGCGGTTTGTACATCACTTCCTTAAAATTATATAATATACTTACCAGCCAGTTCCCGGCAAGCTTTGCAATGCCACTAAAAGAGAGAAAGTGTTTGTGTTTTAATTGTGTTTATTGAAGTGCATGTTTTCTTTTTCTGTCTGTTCGACGTTTGACGTTTGCTGCTGATTGTCTATGTTACGACACACTCGCCACCTACTGTAAATAAATTGTACTATAACCTTCCCGCAAGTGCAAGTATAGGATGTCAAAATGAACTGTATGGCAGAGATACAAAAATTGATTTCTATATATATATATATATATAAGACCTAATGTAAGTTAATTTTATTATGCCTATAACCTTCCCGGAAGTACAAGCAAAAAGTTTGTCAAAGTTTTATTGCAATCAAACATTCATTTTTAGATATAAGATGTAATTCAGTCGTAATAATTATATCATTTTTTAAAAAATAAAGAATTTTTATTTTAAATATTAAAAATGTAACAGTTATTTTACAATAATATTTATGCCAACTGTTGACCCAAAGGCTGGATGATAATGTCGTGAACCTGGTAAAATATAAAAATAAAAAACATTTTTATTATATAACAAGACAATAATAACAATATAAATTAGATTTATTTTTATATATAAGTGTTGAATAAAAAAAATTCAATTCAAATATTCCTTAAAATAATATGTACTTGATTTTATTTATTTTCATACTATCAAGTGCAAGAATAATAATAACAAAAACACATTTATTTTTGAAGATGCCAGAAAAAATACTTTAATACGATTTTACAGTCAATTGTTTCTAGAATCAATCAAAATTTTAGTGTTATGTTATGCAAGACCGTTCATTTTCTAAATAAAAAACAACAAATTGGCCTATGTGTATAATTTAATAGCCGGTTCAACGATTTTCTTATGCCCCGAATCAGTAATCATTCGTCGTTCTGTCGACATTAAATTCATTGTTACTTATTGCAGAAGATTTTTTCGTTAAAGCTGTTATTTAGGCATTATGTTTTATGTTATTAAATTACTTAATCATGGGGTCAACGCACATACGACAATATTTTTTTTAAAAGGGGTCAACGTACTCGCTTTGTTGAAATGTTTACGTGAGCACACAAAATTATATTGATTGATTTTCAGTTGCGAGTTACGAAAAATACACCTCAATTAGTATTCATTATAAACGGTAATTTTTGATGACATTTTTGAAGATATCGTAGGCAATAGCTGTTACTTATTTTTTAAAAATCAGTTATTAAAAAAAATATGACGAAGTTTATCTTTGGTCATAAGATTATCATATTTAAAAAAAACTGATTGCAAATATTCTATCAAAATGTTCATAAAACGTTCATTCCTCGTATAATTTATTTAACCATGTGACTCATTTAATGAATATTTTTTTTATATATTATACCACTTATAGTTAACTGTATTAAATGAACGATGAACCAGTGCCGTGCTTAAACAGTGACCTTTTATATTATTACAATAAACTGATTAATCTCAATTAAAACAACTTATTTATTTTTGAAAACTGCACAAAAAATTAACAGTACGAAATATATTGGTATTAACACTAGCTTTTATTAGACATTTATTGATATTTATTTATTGAAATAGTTACTGTCAATGAAGATTATTGAATTTCAAAAAAGAGTGATGAAATTAATGTTTTATTTATCGGTAGTGGTGATCGAACTACATATAAAATAAAATAAATTAAGAGGTCACTGCTTAAACATGCCACTGGCTCCTTGTTGATTTTATACACTTAAATGTCAATGGAATAATTACACGAATGTGAATAAATGGCTCAATAAACATTTCTTTAAGTTATAGATGTTGCTGTAGACAATTTCAATCACCATTTATATCGTAACTTAATTAATTGTCTACTTTTTTATTTTTATTTTACTCTTAGTCAAAAATATAAATCAAAATTTCAAACATTGTTCGTAATAATCTTTAATTTTCTTTCAATAAAATCTTAGTATTTATAGTGGTTTAAAAACATGTAATATGACATAATCTTTGACGAAAATAATAATGTTATTTTACAATTAATTATGTAAATAAATTTATACTCACTATTACAAATTTAAATAAAAAAGCTAGTGATTCATCGCTGTTCAATATATTACTTTCTTATAAATGAATACCTAGTTGGTACATTGTGGAATAATGTAAAAAACACGATTCGCTTAAAAATATTAGACAGTAAAAAGAGAACTGACATATCTAATTAAATACATAGACTGACCTGTACATTTGGCCTGGTTGATAGTGTATATATTATACTATCGACAACATCTCGAACCTCCAGATGCTTCGGAGGGGTTGGCCCAACTTCTTCAACCGGCTTTCCAGTGATCCCCGATGTCAAATTTCTCACCATTTCTGTGTAAACTGTCCCGGGGCTTATACTCTGTAAATAATGATCATACTATTGGCATGAGTTAAAGAGCATTTTTATATTTTCTTTGTGTTACAACACACGAAAAACATGGGTGATTTTACTAGGAGTTTTTATAATATGTAATGATATATGTACTATGAAACCATGTTAAATATTAGGATACACGGCATAGTTAACGTTTAAAAAGCTGAACATTTTTCACAAGAACAATAATCTTTAGATTGACTAGACCAGTGGTCGGCAAACTCATTAGTCATCTGGGCCAAATACCAACTAAACGATCATTGAAATTTCTATTTAGAGAAAAAAAATCAAAACTTTAATTATATAGGTAGGTACATTGTTATTAACGTGATAAGGGTACTCATAAGCTATCTTTTACTTAAAAGGTCTTTAATCTGAGACGTTCACTGAGATCGCCCCTTCCAATTATAAGTTTAACACTAAGCTTAACACAAACACGAAGTTTCAATCGTAACTGTATACATATGGTATTTTTTAGTAGAGCCTCACTCAAGAAGCCAAAGAGCTGCATGAAGCACGCGAGCCGCAGTTAATAAGGATGGTAAACTTTTGGCACGCGTGCCTGAGTTGACACTTTCGAAAGAAAACCTTTTTTTTTTTTTAAGAAAGATTTTCTGCAACCATTCAGAAAATAAATAGCAAACTTTTCTAAGATAAAATTAATCCAGGACTATATGGTGATAGAATTATTTTATTAAACTGTAGTGGAATATGGACAACTTATTTTTGTTCGTCATGTTGAGAAGTTATTAGATAATATCGGGGGTTTTTTTTCGTTAATTCGAACCCATTTGTTGTTATATCTTTGATATATAATAATATAAAAATGTTTAAAGACATGTTTGTATGTATTATACATAAATTCGTAATTAAATTTTTTAAACTTATTATTTTAATGAAAGCATCAATATAAATACCATGTCTTCAAACTTTTAATTAACATACGTATAGTAAAATTTTATGGACAATTTTATATTTTTTTTACAACGATATTCAGATTTTACATGAAATTGTTTTTATGTTCAATACAAGATTCATTTTAAACGCTAAGCACACGATTCGAATTCTGTTTGCCGCAAGAACATACAAAAAAAAAACAAATGCATTAATTGTCGAAAAATTCAAAACGGTAAACATAGCAAAAGAGTTTGCGGGGACTATTCACGTATGTATACAGATCTAAAGACTTATTTTGAACGGTCTGAAATACGCAACACACAATTCGCGATTGAGTACTACAAGGCAATATGTGAAAAATTTCGACGAAACAAAAATAACAATGTATGACATTTGGAAGACTGCCGTTGTTACTTCTGTTTCGTCAAAAATTTTCACATAGAACCTTGTAGTACTGGGGTCGCGAAATATGATCAGACGATCATCGATATAACGTACGGTAATAGTACAATTATAATTTGGTCAGGTATTGATTGTGCGATTATATAAAGCTAATTGCTCACTGCATAGCCGGAAATATAATTAATGTATGTGGTATCCCGTGTTTGCATATACAGTTGATATAAGTTAAATTATTATATGTTCTAAAGCGAGTATACACTTACAGTTATTTTGATATTGCTGTTCAAGCTTTGCAGCTCAACCCTGAGGGTTTCTGTGAGAGCTGTAACTGCAAACTTACTTGCTGGATACATTCCCAAGGGAAGGTGTTTGAACTGGGGTACAAAGTGGCCTGCAACGCTGTAACAGTTGGTTTCTTATAAATTATTAGTTAATACACAGTCATATAGTTATAAATTTCATTCTACAAGTGTTATAAAGGTGTTCAACAAACACTCGCATAACCTAGAAACCACCCTTTTTCAATATTTTCCAAAAAAACTAGCAATTGTGATTCCTTGGTTCGGAATCCATTTAATGTGACAGCAAAACCAGCATGCTTAACTCAGCGCAAGTGATTATGAAAATCTGACTGTTTTTATCAGTTAGTCTGGTATGACTATCAATAAACTCTTTCTTAACTTTCTTTGTCTCTTTTTTTACATCCTATTATTTATGTGAAGCAGGATTTTCTTTTTATGCAGCAACAAAGCCAACTTGCAGGAACAGACTCGACGTCCCACCATTTGAAAATAATAAGTGTTTTATTAACACATTTTTTTTGTATTTATACTATTATATATTACCCGGCTTAAGTCAAGTGTTCCGTTAAAATTTCCGGATTCGCAAAGTTTTTCATTGCAGAAGAATTTATTATTATAGAATATTTAAGAACATAAAAAAAGCTATTGGTATGCGAAATTGAATACCAGAAGCTATGAACTGGGTACCGTTGTAAATTTCTATCTATAAAACCTTACTATTTACCTGTTAATATGAATAATATGTCCATTATCTCCACGTTTTCTCATCGTTCTAATAGCTTCTCGAGTGCATACACTGAGAGACAGAACGTTCGTGTCCAAAACGTTTTTCCAGTCCTCTGTAGTGCCATCTACAAATTCATAATTAAATAAATAACAGGCCTTTAGTCGAATGGTCAGTGTTGTTGGCTTCGGTAACAATGCTCTTGGCTTAGTATAAGTAAACTAACCACTAGTCCTGCCCTATCTACCTCATGTACTTTTTAGCTTGTTCCCTTCGAAAACGAGAGATTGAGCAACTGATAAATTAGTTTTTCTAAACAAACCTTTTACAAGTCCCATAAGGTATCCAGATTGCGGCATTGGTAGCGGACATAGTTTGTTTCGATAGTTTTTCATTTATATTCAAATTTGGTTTGTATATACTTTGTTTCAATATATTAAAATGATAACTCCTTTTTTCAAAATATAGGAAATTATCTGTTTTTAAAAGACAATTTAATAATAGATGAAAGCGTTGCCCAACTAACCTAACCTAATTAATATAAAACATCTGAGTAGGTATATGAATTATGAATTTTACACTCGATATTTATATAATGCGGGCTAACTAGCACCATCTTCCGATTCACGTGTTAAATATAACTATCATTATTTTAGTTAATTCATTATCCAACAGATGGTAATAAAAATACTATTTACAATTTTGTTTTATTTGATAACATAAGTTTAAGCGGTCTTTTTCACGAAAAACATTTCCCACGTCCAGTGGCTATCACATATGTAAAATTTCTGTGCATTTTCTCGGGTGTTACACTGTGTTATTCAATAGGAGAAATGATAATTTCACGTTGATTGTGTTTACATTTACTGTCAACATTTAAAATGCCATTTGCACTGCGCTTAAGGCCATACAGCTGATTTAATATTGGTAGCTTTCGTTACACATTATATTTCCCTTTACTAAATGAGAAAGGAAAATATATAGTTAGACTAAAAGTAAAATGCTTTCCGGTTAATTGTTCTGTAAACACTTTTTCAATGTCCCTTTTGGTTTTTGGCTCAACTAGCCACCATTTAAGTATCGTTTGTCTCAAGATTCTTGAGCGTTGCCGAGTATAATTAAATCTTTATGCTTTATTTACATTTACGATAATTTTCGGTAATCTTCGGGAATATATTAATGTGTTTTAATATTTCAATATAATGGTTTACAATATCGCAAAAAAGTTTCTTTCCTACATTTGTATTGATCACATATTATTTTCAAATATTCTTTATACAATCTTATTGATACTTACTTACTAGGCCGCGTGGTTTGATAACTCCGGCATTATTTATTAAAATGTCGACGCCTCCATAATTGTCTTCAATCCATTTAAATATTTTTAAAACATCCTCTTCAATGTTGATGTCACATTTTTTAAAATATATTTTTCCACCAGATGCTGAAAGTTTCTGGAATATTATAGATACTTAAAATTTAAAAGATTACATTTGAATAAATGCGCAGATTTTTCATCGCGAAATAATTATGGTGGAAATTTTCAAATGTATATTGTTTAAAAATACGATATATTATAAAGCTTAATTGTATTACACTTAGGTCTAAATTTTAAGACTCTAAATCAGTGGTTACTAAACTATGTCCCATCGAAGATTTTAATCCGCCCCTCGAAAAGTTTTGGATTTTTTCATAGAAGTTATTCATATAAGAAATATAATTTTTCATAATTTAGGTTGTGAATTTACTATTTTACTTACTTTATTTACTTATTTACTAACTAAGTATTTATTTCAAATCATCAATTGGGATATGATATGACTATGGTATTCAATCCCGGAGCCTTTTTCCAATCCCGTGATTTCAGGATTGATTAATTTTCAATCCTGGCATCCCGGATTCCTCACCGAGGAATTTTAAATCCTCAACTCCCTATACTTTTTCCCCGGACTATCTCCGAAAGTCGTTTTTTTTTAGCTCACCGATGAATTTTAAATCCTTGATTTGGTATACTTTTTCCCCAGATTATCTTCGAAACTCGTTTTTTTTAAGCTCACCGAGGAATTTGAAATCCTCGATTAGCTATACTTTTTCCATAGCTTATCTCCAAAACGTTTTTTTTTGCAAAATCCTATCAGTTTTTGGGATTTGCTCAAGATTTCTCAATCCCGAAATCCCGGGATCGCGACAATGTCAGTCCCGGGATTTCGGGATCAGAAAATTGGACGGGATCCCGGAATTGGATACCCTAGATATGACTATGTAGTAGGGGACTCAAAGTGAAGGGAGTTAGATATAAAATGTGTTGTTGGAGGCGAGACGATCGGATGTTCGTTTACTCGAAAATTTCTCGAATATTCTCATTTATTGAAATTCTAAGAATGTAGTGCACGCAAAATAGAACAATAGAAATGTCCAAGCAATATCCCCAATCGAAAATATTCAGCTTGATTCTGGTTGGGTTCCAAAAAGAATTTATCTGCTCTAAATATGAGTGTCGCACAGCACCAGTTTGTTGTATTCAATAATCAAAAAATAATGATTATATTACTTACTTCGCTGTCGTCTTCTCTTCTGGATAGGCCGACAACTATTCCAAGACCATGTTCAGCAAGAGCTTCGACTGCTGCTGCCCCGATTCCACTACTTGCTCCAGTAACGAGGGCTACTTTCCCAATCCACTTTTCCATTTTTAAAATATACTTTACTCCAACTTTAAAATATAGTGACAGACTATGTCAATCGGAATGAATATAATTTCCAACAACTGTTTATAATAACCTATTTATAATCTTATCTTTTTTTCAATCTTCCTGATAAGAAACACTGACATAATTATTATTTTATCTCATTATATGCTGATTAAAGTTGTTTTGATATTGATGCAAAGTAGGTACAATAAATGTTTTTTTTCAATCTACAATCTGATATTACTTAACAACTTTACATAAAAAAATGTATAGATCGTAAAGATATTTTTTAATTAAGCCTTTATTAAATATGTAAACGTTGTTTTGTATTTGAGTTTTCTGATATTTCATATATGATATCACATGCGGATTAATATAAAATTTCACTTTATTTTGCAATGTCATTAAATAATGTTATACTATATCGGGTTCGTGGCACGGCGCTCGGAATCGTTGGCTTTCTTGACGGATCTCACGAGCTTGAGTACAAGAACGAAGAGCATTTTTTTCATTATAAGGCATGTGTGTTTGTGATGTTTAAAAATTCCCACCTAATTTTCTAATTAAGGCCTCCAATCTCGAAATGAAGGATCCCAGACAATTATTCAATCCCGCAATCTCGGTATCGTTGTACTATTAATATCGAGATTTCGGTACTAGCTATAAAATTAAAAAAATATTCATTTTCGAAATGAAGGTACTGACTCGATGAACTAAACAAATGAAATAAGAAACGAGATTTAATTATTATTCAATAAAATGTACATTTTTGTCGTTACTACTTTTTTTATTTAGGTATGTCCAACCAGGCCCGGCTTGTAAATTTTTGTGCCTCGAAAACCCAAAACTTAAAAAGCACAAAATACAATGCAACACAAAACAATAGTTATTACAGAAACATACATAGATAAGAAGGTTTGATAATTTTACGAATTATGAAATAATTTCAAGTTTTGCCAAAATGAATTCGCCTGGCTCTCATTTTAGCGAATTTCATGCGCATCATATCTTAATCGAGTGATTGGACAATTTTATTTTTAATCAAAATAATTGCCAAGCCATTCAAATTTTCTTGCTTCATACTCGACCATATCGACTGTGGAAAGGAAAAAGGACGTAACTCACAGTTTTTTCAAAACAGGTTTTTTTCGATCATCACAATGTATCAAACTTGATACACGTTCTATCAAAAGGATGCAATCTGCATATGCCGAATTAGTATCTAAATTTAGCTTTTAAGTTTGAAAAAGAAGACCTTGTAAAAAATTAAAACCAAGAAAAAAGACTGAAATAAAGGTTTTTCTTGGACAATTTCTTAAAATAATATTAGATTATGTCAATTAAGCACCAGTTTAGAAGTCTCAGTCCACTTAAAAGTTGTGTATAATTCATAATTTGCATATGGCCCAAAATCATCAAAACACATTATTTGCTCCTCCTGTACAATTTGGTATGTGTGGATCCTTTTTCCTTTCCACAGTCGATATGTCTCTATGAGTTAATATATGACCCTTGACAATTAGTAATAATCTCTACTGAACTATTTTCTACGTTGCTATTTTAAGATTCGCAATCAGATATTACAATATTTGAGATTTCATCGTTCTTTTTGTGATTATTTACAGTAATTGATTAAAAAATCATCTTAAATTTCACCATGTTCTGCTTCAATTTAACCGTTGATTATTATTTTACTACAATGTTCAAATGAAACTACATTTTGTTTGCCTAAGTATGTGTATTTTAAAGAACAATAACAAAAACCATGAGTCCTCGGATGCGAACCAACATTCCTCTCCAAAGTCAATAACAGGCTTTACACTGGGGCACAATTATGCGCGATTAGGTGGTGTGTTTTATGTATGCCCAGTGGGCCCAACTCGCCGTTGCTTCTGCCGCGTATCGACGCGACCGATGTGAAATGTCATTTAATTCTGGAATGATCCACTAATCTGCGCCCCATTAATCATTCTTATAGTCAGCGCTTGTGTCCGCGGCACACTTGGCCTGAACCGGCCATGTGTTATTTTTGATTATATTACGTATTAGATGACACTTGAAAAGACACATTTGACAACACATATTATTGTTTTTTGCATACTAATTTACTTAAATCAGTTAGAATCAAATCTATATTTAGAGTCACAGTTTTTAAAATGCGTGTGTACTGTATTATTATTATTTCTTATTATAATATAATATTCTGATCTGTGTACATAAAAACAGCATCAAAAAATGTGGTCTAGTTAGTATATGAAATCTAGATTTTTTATATTTAAATTTAATATCTTGAGAATGGGTATTTGTGATGTCGCTATTACTCGAGTTCATCTTGAGTAACTTACAAACTTTTCAATTTTTTTTTAAATAAGTTCAAATACTTTTATATTATCCATTGCATGTTTGTTATGTACATATTTTTAAAAACAAACATCACAAATTATATTAACCATTTATAAAACAATACAAAACACTGTGTGTATTTTACATTCATATAATTTTATTGTAAAGTAGCCTAAAATTACACTTTTATTTGATTAAAATAAAAATGGTTTTAATGAATTATTATAGTGTACATATATTTTTAAAACTCTTTATTTGCTTATTTATTTATATACACTTTATTATATTGTATTTAAATTGTAAAATTCTCCTGCTGGTCCTTATAAATAATCACACTTTGATCATCTATGTCCGATTCCTTGAATAATCAAATCATGAACCTGAAAATAATAAGAAGCTGAAAAATATTTTTTTCGATGGATTTGGCGGTTAATTTGCTTTCTTTAAACTTTACTTGTCACTCCACTTGTTTGTTAAAAAACTGTAGCAAAATCAGTCTATTCGCAAACCTTGTGATATTCTGTCTGCCACGTTTATCACTCCCTTAAGAAAATTCTTAAGGAGGCGATACACGTGTCACAATTTGTAACACAATAAGTGGAGATGAAAAGTTATCAAAATATAATTTTATATTGTAAATTATTGTTTAAAATTTTGATAAATCATCTAGAGAATATTAAATCCGAATGTGTATTTAAAGTTTGATTATCGATTCATAAGTTATGATTTTTAATACTTCACTAATTACATTATCCATACTAAAACTCTTTTAATTAAAAATAATACTCTGCTTATTTAAATTAAGAAAATAAACACGCAAAGAAATGTTGCAGAAAAAAATAAAATCTGTGATTCAAAAATGTTTACTTAATTTTGATTTCTTTTATTTTTATATCCACAAAGGTATAATTGAAATAATAATTAACATACCTGCACTCTCCGGCGCGTACTAAGAATGTATATAATTGCATCCACAACATCTTTGACTAGTAAAATTTCTGAAACTGGGGCAATATCGTCTGTTTTTTCAGAATCAAGTATTTTGGCTTCTTCAACAAACTTTTCAATTAATTCCGTAGAAGTCGTTGCTGGGCTGATACTCTGAAAAAACGATTTCTGTGATTAAAACTTTTTTCTTTGAAGAGTAAAAAAAAATATTTTTTTAATTGAAAATCATTTGCATTTTAAATAATGATATATATCTAGGGCATCCAATCCCGGACCCTTTTTGTGATCCCAGGATTTCGGGATTGGTAATTTTTCCAATCCCGGGATCGATTCCAAATACCTAGGATTTTACTGCGAATTTTTACCGCGAATGGCTCAATATATCAGTTTTGGTTCCTTAGATCGTACACAGTTACTTGGATAACTGTGGCAATTCTAGAGCTAATACATGCAAACGTAATTCTGAACGGTAACGTGAGGAATGCTTTTATTAGATCAAAAACCAATCGGCGGTCGGCGTTCGCGTCGGCCGTCGCTCTTCGAGATGACTCTAGATAACTTTGAGCTGATCGCACGGTCTAGCACCGGCGTTGCATCTTTCAAATGTCTGCCTTATCAACTGTCGATGGTAGTTTATGCGACTACCATGGTTGTCACGGGTAACGGGGAATCAGGGTTCGATTCCGGAGAGGGAGCCTGAGAAACGGCTACCACATCCACGGAAGGCAGCAGGCGCGCAAATTACCCACTCCCGGCACGGGGAGGTAGTGACGAAAAATAACGATACGGGACTCGTCCGAGGCCTCGTGATCGGAATGATTACACTTTAAATCCTTTAACGAGGATCCATTGGAGGGCAAGTCTGGTGCCAGCAGCCGCGGTAATTCCAGCTCCAATAGCATATACTAAAGTTGTTGCGGTTAAAAAGCTCGTAGTTGAAATTGTGTCCTGCGGTGTCGGTCTACCGACTGCGGTACGACAGGCACGTCTGCGGGGCTTCTCGCCGGTGCGTCCTTCGCCATCCGGCGTCGGTCGGCCGCAAGGTCGGCCGTTCGTCGAGGCGGGCCGTCGCGGCTGTTTACTTTGAACAAATTAGAGTGCTCAAAGCGGGCTAAGTTTTGCCTGAATATTGTACGCATGGAATAATAGAATAGGACCTCGGTTCTGTTTTGTTGGCTTTCTGATACCAGAGGTAATGATTAATAGGGACAACTGGGGGCATTCGTATTGCGACGTTAGAGGTGAAATTCTTGGATCGTCGCAAGACGGACTAAAGCGAAAGCATTTGCCAAAGGTGTTTTCATTAATCAAGAACGAAAGTTAGAGGTTCGAAGGCGATTAGATACCGCTGTAGTTCTAACCATAAATGATGCCAGCCAGCGATCCGCCGAAGTTTCATTATTTTAACCCGGTGGGCAGCTCCCGGGAAACCAAAGCTTTCGGGCTCCGGGGGGAGTATGGTTGCAAAGCTGAAACTTAAAGGAATTGACGGAAGGGCACCACCAGGAGTGGAGCCTGCGGCTTAATTCGACTCAACACGGGAAAACTCACCAGGCCCGGACACTGGAAGGATTGACGGATTAACAGCTCTTTCTCGATTCGGTGGGTGGTGGTGCATGGCCGCTCTTAGTTGGTGGAGCGATTTGTCAGGTTAATTCCGGTAACGAACGTAACTCTAGCCTATTAAATAGACGTACAACCGGTATCACGAGGGTCCGCGCGCGTTCGTGTCCTTTGGCGTTCTGCGTCGGAGGCGCGGGCGCGTTGCGGTCTTCACTACCGGCGTACAATGAAAATCTTCTTAGAGGGACCGGCGGTATATATAGCCGCACGAGATTGAGCAATAGCAGGTCTGTGATGCCCTTAGATGTCCTGGGCCGCACGCGCGCTACACTGAAGGGATCAGCGTGTCCTCCTTGGCTTAACGGCCCGGGTAACCCGATGAAACCCCTTCGTGATAGGGATTGGGGTTTGCAATTCTCCCCCATGAACGAGGAATTCCTAGTAAAAGCGAGTCACCAGCTCGCGTTGATTGCGTCCCTGCCCTTTGTACACACCGCCCGTCGCTACTACCGATGGATGATTTGGTGAGGTCTTCGGACTGGCGCGCGGAAGCTCCTCGTGGGCCTCTGACGCGCTGGAAAGTTTGACCGAATTTGATCATTTAGAGGAAGTAAAAGTCGTAACAAGGTTTCCGTAGGTGAACCTGCGGAAGGATCATTTCCTGTGTGTTTTTCGTTCGTGCTCGTGACGAGCGTGATGGGACCTCGCCGTCTCGTCTCGCCGTTCCGTACCGCGGCGATAAACGAATTTTCAAAATTCACAAGTCGCAGAATTCACAAAATGAAACAATGCGACACCTTTTTTTTGGCCCTCGCCTAATTTTCTCAATCCCGACATCAGTACTATCACAATCTCGGGATTTCGGGATCCGTGATCCCAGGACTGGAGGCCATACTATATAGCAGGGTTTCCCAAACTTGTTCTGGGATGGAACACTTCGCAACTCCGGAAATTTCAACGGAACACTTAGTTTAATTTGTGGGATGGGTAATTCGTAATAGTTTTTTTATTATTAAAATATCACATACGAACTAATAAATCTCTTAGGGGGGTATACTAGTGTAGAAATTGAAAAAAATCGATTCTTTCTAAGGTTTAGACATTTGAGAGTATGTTCTCAAAGTGAATTTTTCAAAATTTTAATTATTTACCGAGTTACAGCGATTTTGGTGCCGCAGCAACTAAGCTGGTCCGACCGGAACAAATCGAAACTCAAAACTTTAAACGCGTTTTTCTCGAAAATACTTTTTTCAAGCTGGCGTGCATAATATCTCAAGTTCTACCAATCCGATTTATTTAAAATTTTGTGTAAACTTTCTCTATTCATCTTTCTATGGCCCGTAGCAGATTTGAATTTGGTTTTTTTTTCAATCGGGCATTTTTTTATTTCTCCGGCCGGGTTAATCATTTTTTTCTTGTTTTGTACTGTATTGCGTTTGGAAATCTATTTTGGTCCTCTTCAATATTTATTTTGAACGGTCAAAGAAAACTCATACAACGTACTGTTGGCCTTTAATGACTTTGATGATTTTGGGTGTGATAAAATAATCCTTCACCCTCGGCAATAGAAATTTGGCACAATTTTTGTTGTCTTATTCAATTTATATTCAAAACCTCCTCTTTTACCTAGATATTTGACACCATAACTTATGTGGAGATAGACCATCCCTCGCTTTTCAATATGAAGTAGAAAATTTTTAAATGTGTTGCAGCGTATAAAACCATTCCAAATTGTTGGGCCGCGGAACACCTACTCTGGCTCCGCCGATTAGATTGGGAAACCGTGCTATATAGTATGGTTCCGGGTATAAGTCCAGACGAACTCACATATTTTTTCAACAATTTTATTGTGTTGAGCATGGATTTTCGTGATGTCTTTTTTCCCTGAGTTGACTTCGACCGTAATATCAGACGATTCGATAAAATCTTTTTCAAATTAAAATAGAATATGCATATATAAATACATAGTATAATATTGTGATTTTGTAGTAATAAAGTCTTGCCATATAAGTCTATAACTTTGTCAAAATCACTTAATATATAATAGCTATATATTTTTTTGTAAACAATTCTAGATGTTTGAAAAATAATCTCGGAACTATGATTGTTTAGGTCTCACATATAAACTGAATGGACCGCCGGTTGAGTATAGCTGGGTTAGGTTTAGTTTAGTTGTCAACATATAACTGGACTCGAGGTAGAAATACAGATCAATAATATAAATACGAACTATTTAATATTAGATACTGTCCAAAATTTGATTAAAAAACTGACCAGATGTTCCAATATACAAGTTGCAGATATATATTGAAAGAGTCAATATCTAGGTAGTGACTTATGCCCACATATTGCTCATATATTTGAAATCTGCTGAATTGTGTTTATGTTAGCTCTACAGTATTTAGCATAGTCAAAACCATTATCTTCATTCATAAACTAAGCAATCAGACATTGTATTCGAAGGCAGTTATTTGTATAACGATCAGCTGTTTTGAATGTTCAAACAGATGCATAATACAAACTATATCAATTTTATATAATGCACATATTAGTTGACATATTTTATATGCTTCTCGTTTTGATATGTAACAGTTTAACTTTGCAATGGTTGATGTTTAATATCATACAACTTTAAAGAGTCAAAATAGGTTCCTAAAAAGTGCAACACTGTATCTTCTGTAGCACTGTATATTATAAAATTATATTAAATAATAAGCGTGCAGAATATTACTTGAATAATAATTTAATTTATACTATGCAGCTCATTAGTATATTGGAAACCACTCATTAGATAAACATATAACTAATTATATTATTTTACAGCGTAAGCATTGTTTTGTTTTATCGACGAATGACTCAAGAACAAACATTATATTATATATGAGGGACCAATCGCCCCAACCCACCTTTTTCGCTTTTTTTAATTTTCCGGTATTTGAATTCTCCAATTACCGTTTCATAATTGGAAAAATAACTTAAGTCCACTTTCCACTTACGTCACGTGCTATAAAAGCCCATGTGCCGTCAGGCCGTCTTTTTGCTGTTTAAAAAATAACTTTCGTGGCTGCATGCTCGGACATTAGTGTATGATAGACATGCTTAATAGATCTTTCAAAAGCTTCCAATTTGAAAAAGTGAAAATTTAAACTCTTCAATATTTAGGTATATATGAAAAATAATGTTGTTTGATTGTAAAATAAGCTTGCTTAAAGTTTAATCTACCCGTAACTCTGCTTTTGTGCTTGGGCCCAGTGGTGGACTGCCAGATACATTAACAAAGAGCTGGGGCTTAATCTTAAACCAATTTGCGTTGTTCTGGGAGACGGGTGGATTTTTCGTCAATCACTGTTGTACAATTATTCACAATAATTATTTAAGTGTAGAGTTTAACCATTATGTAACAATACACAATCTGTCATGATTCAATTTATATCAATAACTGAAAAATGCATTTACCTACATTAAATTGCAAGAGTGAAATGGGTTATATTCTTTTGGCTCCGATTACATATTTCAAACGTTTTCAAAGCAGTCGTAGATAATATATATGCTAGAAACAACAAATGTACATCACTGCGTTTTTTTATTTATTTATCGTGCACATTTACATATTATATCACGCATTAATCTCAGAATATTATTTTTCTTAATTTAACAAGAGGCTCGCCAGCTTATGTTAGATTTAACAAAAAGCTCTCGCAAGCCTCTGCCAGCCCCTTCTTTCCCACCCTTGCTTGGACCGTTTGTCTTTTGAGCCTCTCATATTTTAACATTTGGATTACCAAATACCAACATCAAAATGAATACATACACTAATATTCATAAAAAAATCAGAAACTATATATTTTTATTATAATCGTGTAATCTAAAACATGAACGCAACTTTTTCACAGTGCTTAACTGAAATCGTGTAAAACGGGTACTGTGTTAAACGAAGAAGAAGCGTAAGTAAAGAGCATACGTACCGATACTTTTATACTGCTTTTCAAACTTTGAAGCTCTATTCGAAGAGATTCGGTAAGAGCAGTTACTGCAAATTTACTAGCTGGGTACATTCCTAAAAATACATCAAGGTATTGTGGTACACGGTGGCCAGCGACACTAAAAAGTATTGAAAAAACACAGCACGTATGAAACAGTAAACAAATGGCACTTGTATTTGTATTGTAAAATTCCTAAGAATTTTTTTGGAATATGTCTGTGTTACAATCAATTTTTGTAAAGATAAAAAAAGGATTGGAAAGGTTATGTTTGGAGAATTTTATTTGTATCAATTGTAAAATTTGTCATTTTATTATTAGCTTTGTATACAGTGGCGGATTACCATATAAGCAAATAAGGGGCGCGCTTGAAATGTTAGTTTTTTTTTATTACAGAAGAAATGGTGACCCTGCGTTTAAGGAAGTGATGACCCCGCGCAGAGTTATGTGATGTAAATCTGGTCTGAAACTTTTAGGCACGTACCAAATAAACACCTGCGTTTAAAAATAAAATATTTTACACTTACGTATTTCAAAAAATCAGTTTCAACTGTTCGTCGGGTCAACAAAACAAATCCAATGAATATAGGAACAGTATTTCATCAAATAGGTCAGAGCAAAATTCTGATTCAAGCGAAATTCAATACGTTCGTTCAAAAAATCTCAAACGATTATATTTCACAACCGACAGTAACAGCAGCGAATAACTTTTATAAGTGAATACAATTATTCATGTTTACATATAATGTATCTGTTTCTCATTGTATTTTTATAATCAATAAATACGCGCCACTTTCTGGGACCCATGTATCGCGTAGAAAAAGGATTGGGTGTACATTGTTCGTTGAATCTTATTATGAATGTGTTCGCAAATACGTGGATATCTTTTTATTCCTTTTTACTCGCCATATCAAATCCTGAAAACGGAAGCAGAGAGGGCAGGGCGCCTAGATAACAACTTATACTCCCCTAACAACTTCCACCTAACCTAACAATCACTATAAAGGGGACGTTGGGCGACTGACTTTTTGAAGTCGTTAAATATCTTCTTTTATAATATAAAAATGCCTTAAATTGTGTACGAAACAATGTAAACATTGTTCTTTTACAATATTTAATACCTAAATAATACAATGATATATATTAGATGATTTATTTAAACTATTCATAAGATACGTTGATTAAATGCATCCAAAACTGAGGCCGCGGAATCCTGGGGGTTTGTAGGTTTTCTGTGGGGGTGTTTTGCTTTAAACAGAATAGAAAAAAGTATTACAAAATTTTGGATAAGACGACAGGAATACACGTTTATTGCAAAATAAACCTTGGCAAGCTTATTAGTTTTGCAACTACATACCTACATATCTGAAACAGCATTTTTGTCATTAATTTTACTAAAAAATAAGCACAGATCATGCATGCCTTTTCACAAGGGTTTTGGAAGACTCCTTGCGAGTAATTATTTCTGACACTAAACTAGATATTGGTTTGTTACGTAAAAACATAAAACCGCAGTTATCTCATTAATTTGCAAACTTCTTATATGTCCAGTTTAATAAATTTTATTTTAAAAGTTTGTTTATAAATAAGTTCCTATTTATTGTGATAAAATATAAACACGTGTATATTAATATACATAATTAGTGGCAATGGAAGATTCTTAGACCTTTTTTTTAAATCGAAGGGTACCGTGGGTTATTTTATTCAGATTTAGAGGGTCGTATCATGAAAAACATTTGGAAGCACTGTGTTAGATTAATTACATGTTCATAAGTAAAATTGTAAATAAAATTCAACACAACATTTGAATCGTTCAAACTATGTACATTCTCACAAATTTTGTCATTAACGACCCGGGTTTCGCCTTTCGGCATCTTCAGGCATTCAAGTGCACGGATGAACTTGAACTGACGCTTAGCAAATGAAAGTTTCGTGTTATATATAAGATATAAATGCATCACTGAGTCCAAAGCCACTGCTGGCGAAAAGAATGAGCACATGGGAATTCCAACAGATTTGACTAGTGAGCAGTTTCAAGAATTATATAATTTGTTTGTCGGCATAGGTTTTATGATTATACGATTTTATGGTTATATAGGGTATAAAAGTGGAGATGTGGGAAAATTTGATATTTCGTTTAAAATCGGAAGATTTTGCAGCTGTGCTTTGTTGATTTCTAAAATTTCTTGGAAAAAGAGCTTATGACTGTCCGTATTTGGGTGTAACATTTTTATCCCTTGTTCCTGATTGAACACGTGTCCTTCCAATATTAAGTGATTAGCAAAAGTAGACGTGTCTTTTTTCAATCTAAATATGTTCTAAAACCCGGATGTTCAGTGTTCTTTCTGTTTTGAACGATTCAAATTTAATATTGAAATTCCACCAAGCACCTTCAGTCGAAATCTTAAATTATATCAACACAACATGTATGAACTTAATCGATAATTAATACAATTTATTCGTTTCGTACATAACCTTTTAAAGGTTTTTATAATACACAATGATACAATTTATCAATCCACCTGTTACATAATCTTTTAATATTTTATTAAAAAATGTCACATTAACTTTGAATTAATTGATATTTTTTAAATCGTGTCTTATTTAACAGTCTTAAAGGTTATTTAGTAAAGTATTGTTTGAAAATTTAATACATATTATACATACATTATATTATTTAGCTGACTTAGTTTGCTTCTATAAAAACTGCCAAATGTAGTTATGTAGAATGCAAGTGAAGTGGATGGTCTAATTTTTATTTTGATGAAATATGTTTACCAACCTGTTAATGTGAATAATTTGACCATCGTCTCCTCGTTTCCGCATTGTTTTAAGTGCTTCCCTTGTGCAAATACTGAGTCCTAATACGTTTGTATCTAGCACATCTTTCCAACTTTGGGTGGTACCTGCTTTAAGAAATAAACAAAACAAATATCACTTTCAGAATCTTAAGCTCATTTTTATATACGTCAACACATATTATAAAGTGATTAATTTCTACGATCCCCACACTGTAAAGTGACATCGATACATTCTTTCGTAAACGTTTGATATTAATTTGTTACTATCGTATAAAAAATACATTACTTTTACATATCAAAAGATCGTATCATTAGAGCTCTACATGAATAAAAGCATCGCTCGATTTTAGGCAAGTTTCAACTCACCTCCCCTCATTGTCATATTCCTTTACAAACCTATCAACCCCCGCCACCTAAATTGTGCTTCCCCTCCTTACACAATTTAAAAAAGCTTGTAATATAGTTATATTCTCATGAAATGTTCCATTGTAATAAATAATGGGCTTTTATTTTGTTAGTTTTGTAACGCAGTGTTATGGGGGCTTAAAAATAAGCCCCCCCTAACACCTTCGTCACAAACCATTACTTTGTATTAAACCCCGTCCTTACCCTCAGGGTGTGACGTCATATTATAGGCTATCCCTTTATAGTATTTGTGGTATTTAGGCCCCCATTCTATTCGAACCTCGAAAACTTACATAGCGTTGTTATTCAATTATGCGCGTATAGATTGTGACATGTGGTCAGGCTTGCCAGATTACAAAAAACACGGACCAGAAGTCGGGACGGTCACCACTTTAAACAAGTTAAAAAGGAAAAAAAAAACATCAAACAGAATGTTCATTTGGAAGAGATGTTACCGCCATGAATTGTCGCATATTAATTATTTGACACATACAATCTTAATACACATTTTTTTATTTAAGTGGCATTTTCAGAGTCAATGCGGAACTCGTAATATGTCTGTTAATCTTAGTATAGTATTGACTTTACAATAAGGTATTGCAATAGAGGTATTACCGAAACCGAAACCGGAATATCTGTGTTCATTATGTTTTTTCAATACCAAAATACCAGATTTTAACATGCAATAATACCGTTATTTGAGTACAGAAAATTGATTAGAAACCATCACATATTTTTTATAAATTTCTTGAAATATTTAATGTCTCCTAAAAGATGAATCAGTATTAAATTTGAATCGTTCAAACTATGTACATTCTCACAAATTTTGTCACTAACGACCCGGGTTTCGCCTTTCGGCATCTTCAGGCATTCAAGTGCACGGATGAACTTGAACTGACGCTTAGCAAATAAAAGTTTCGTGCTTATATAAGATACAAATGCATCACCGAGTCCAAAGCCATTGCTGGCGAAAAGGATGAGCTCATGGGAATTCCAACAGATTTGTGTAGTGAGCAGTTTCAAGAATTATATAATCTGTTTGTCGGCAAAGGTTTTATGATTATATGATTTTATGGTTATATAGGGTATAGAAGAGGAGATGTGGGAAAATTTGTTATTTCGTTTAAAATCGGAAGACTTTGCAACTGTGCTTTATTGATTTCTAAAATTTCTTGGAAAAAGAGCTTATGACTGTCCGTATTTGGGTGTAACATTTTTATCCCTTTTTTATCCCATTTTTATCCCATTTTTATACCTTAAATGCACGTAGAGTAAACCCGATAGTAACAAAAGAGTTATTAAATATATTAGACGTTTGCGTTGACCAGAACTATTTCCAATTTAACAATACAATTTATAAACAAACAGAAGGCCTTGCAATGGGAAACTGCCTATCACCGTTGTTAGCTGAGTTTTATATGAACTATTTAGAAGATACAATTTTTAGAAACAAAACAGAAGCCAAACCTATAGTCTATTGGTTCCGATATGTAGACGATATTCTTTGCCTGTTTAATGGAACAGATAGACAAATAACTCACTTTCATAACTTTATAAATTCATTAGATAAAAATATTAAATTTACTCTAGAAGTCGGAGGCAAAAATATTAACTTTCTTGACTTAAATATTAACATTGAAAATCATTCTCACGAGTTTAAAATATTTCGGAAGCCAACATTCTCTGACACTGTAATCCATAAAAATTCAATGCACCCATTTTCTTATAAACTAGCCGCTTTTCATTCAGAAATACATAGACTTGTGAGTGTTCCTTTAAACGAAATAAACTTTAATATTGAATTGAAAATCATCAAACAAATCGCCATAAACAATGGATACGATATGTCTCTTATAGACAATCTTTTATCAAAAAAACAAGCTAAACTTGCAGAAAAAATGTTATTTAAAGGTATAGTGTCAAAGGACATAGATCATACTAGGTATTGGCGTAGAATCATTTTTTTAGGAAATACAAGTCTCAAAATTAAAAAACAGCTAGCTGATAGTGTTAGACCTGCTTTTTACTGTAAAAACTCTTTAGGCAAATTATTAATTAATAATAAAGATAAAATACATTACTTAAATAAATCCGGGATTTATAGATTGCAATGCTCTTGTTGTACAAAGTTTTATATCGGCAAAACAGAAAGAACATTGAACATCCGAGTTTTAGAACATATGGCAGCCTTTAGATTGAAAAAAGACACGTCTACTTTTGCTAATCACTTAATTTAGGGATAAAATTAGGCTTAATTTAGGCTTAAACAAGGGATAAAAATGTTACACCCAAATACGGACAGTCATAAGCTCTTTTTCCAAGAAATTTTAGAAATCAATAAAGCACAGTTGCAAAGTCTTCCGATTTTAAACGAAATAACAAATTTTCCCACATCTCCTCTTCTATACCCTATATAACCATAAAATCATATAATCATAAAACCTTTGCCGACAAACAGATTATATAATTCTTGAAACTGCTCACTACACAAATCTGTTGGAATTCCCATGAGCTCATCCTTTTCGCCAGCAATGGCTTTGGACTCGGTGATGCATTTGTATCTTATATAAGCACGAAACTTTTATTTGCTAAGCGTCAGTTCAAGTTCATCCGTGCACTTGAATGCCTGAAGATGCCGAAAGGCGAAACCCGGGTCGTTAGTGACAAAATTTGTGAGAATGTACATAGTTTGAACGATTCAAATTTAATATTGAAATTCCACCAAGCACCTTCAGTCGAAATCTTAAATTAAATTGAATCAGTATTAAGTTTGAGCTTTGTTTTTTAATGACAGTATTTTGTATGATATATCAAAAAACTGATATTTATTTACTGGAATGTAATTGTGATCCCAATTGGTGGTATTTTAATTTATTTTAATTTATATCATTTTTGTAAATCCGGTATTGATATTAGCAATATCGGTTTTGATATATTCTTCCAATACCGAAATCTCTAATCACGATGTCTGGCAACCCTGCATATAACAATGCTCGTTGATCTCTCCAACTGGCGTTAACGCTGCGCTTTCATTGCTTGTATAGAATTGACCCTAGTTTATATTAAATATTGTATTAATGTATTTGTAAAGGCTTACTTGCTAATGCAGAGTGTTTTAATACGCCTGCATTATTTATAAGTATATCAACACCCCCAAGTTCTTGTTCGATCCAATTGAAAGTTTCAATAACTTCAATTTCTTTTGTAATATCGCACTTCTTTGCGTGAATTGTTCCTTTTGAAAGTGTCGCAAATTCCTAGAATACCAAAATTATCTTCTTAAAAAAACAGTTTTAAACATTTGTAATTTTTTGAAAGCCACTGTTTTATGAATGGTGAAAATCACTTTATATTCACCGCGAAGTCCAGCCGAATGGATTTCAACATTTTCTTTATCTTCTGTGTTAACTATAATACATTTGAGAATAAAATTTGATCCAGTTTGAACGACACCTTGTATAAAAAATACAATATTCTAAAATTCACTTTCTAATCTACAATTAATAATGAGCAAAGTTTTAATTCTTTTGGAAAAAAAAATAATATTTATTTTCAACGAAAATGAGGTTTAATGACGACATTTGATTGAGATTAAAATATCTTTACTATTTTATAATATGTATTTTTTTCAGATGATGTTTACAGCGTTTCGACAAAATCTAGATGCCATAAAAATAATTTAATATTTATCAGCACACATTATACATAGATATAGTTGCAAAAAGATTTCATGTATATTTTATTATGAATGATAAAAAAGTTTTTTTTTGTTATTTTGCTTTGCATAATTTAATCTTTATTAAAATAATACTGTTATAGAGCATCTGCAATGTTTTTATTCAATAATTTTACCAGATAATATATATTTAAAAAACGACACAGGTACACTTAAATGCAAACAAGTTAATTGTTTATTCAATTTTTAGAAGCTGTAATTCCAGTATTCAGACCAATGACTCAAAGAATAGTAATATACGCCAGTACATTAACTTTGACTGCTCAGATTCACGCCAACATAATAAAGCTTGTAAGAATTTAGTTATATTTGAATATATTTAAATATTAATCATTCATGTTGTAATAATACAAAAAAGCAATATTTCTAGAACATATTATAATTTATCGTTCTCGTGTGATAAGATGAAAACATTTTTTCATTAACTCACATTCATTACCCTTATCTCTAACAAGAAAACGCAATTAAAATCTAATTACACCTCACGCGAAATTTTCCTCGACTCCCTACCCTTATCTTACGCTCAAAGTAAGAATTCGTGTAATCTAAGATTACCGCAAGTCACTTAATAATATAAACTTTTGCTTTTATACTTACTGTGTTTAAATTTGTTAAAATCACTTATTTATTATTTTTCATTTTTGGAGCAACATTTATGTTTTTCTATGACAACAGTTATAATCGAAAAAACATTTTTTTGGTTGATTAATTAAATTTACATTCTTTTTATTCGAACTCAAGTGATAATAAATAAATATCATTAATTATTTTTAAACATAATATACATACTGAAATCATACAAAAATTAGGAAACAGCGGTAACTATTAAGACTTTATAATTAGAACAGAACTATAAAAAAATAGTATTACGTACTGAATATTACTTTGAATAAGAAAACAATAATGAAAGATATCTTTTATGGGGAAAAAAACTCGCAGAGGAAAACTTACAAGTATCCAGGCCCCAGACATTAAAAGTTGAATTTAAAAAAATCATTTATTAAGTCCTGAACCTTTGATTGCTTAGCAGACCTTTTGCTGCTGGGATTCAGAGGTTTATCTTATCAGTAATACAAACTATTTACTATTAATTTCATCTGTAAGAGAAAAACAATATGTAAACGATAAGCATTTTGAAATGTCTTTTTGTGGTTTGTGGGTAAATGATGTATTTTATTTGTCTTGAATTTGTACACAATTTCAATGCATTTTTATATATTAAAAATACTGGTTTTATAAGATAACAAAAATTAAGCTCGGTTGACTGGTAAAGATAAAGCGTAATTTATGTTGTTTAACATAATATAATTAATTTGTACTCATATTACATTTTTTTTTGTCAGCTATACATTATTATAGGCTACCTACCTACCCGTTAAAATAAAATACATCAATACATGTTAATGTTTACTGTGTAACTAAAAGAAATTGCGAATACTCGGCACTTTAACTGATGTCAATTTACCAAATATATGACAAGTTGACAGAATATTAAAGCAAAATTATCAATTGTCAGCTATCACAAATAAAAATCTTACTTGCATAACATTTAAACACAAAAAATCTAAAATAATACACAATTTACTTAGCTAAAATATGTCTACAGGCGGAAACATACTGCCGACACACGACGCCACGTATGCGTGTTGGATGAGATCATGGCTACATATTTGCCATTATATTGTATGGAACAGGAACGCACTGCCGTCGCGTAGCGTTGGATGTTAGAAGAAATCACTTATTTCTTATTTTTCGGGTGTCGGCAGTATGTTTTCGCCTTACCTCTCCCAGGAATGCATTGATCAACCGGACAACTCTTGCAGAGCAAGGATTTAATAAGATCTGCGCAAACAAAAAAAATATAGAAAAAAACGTCCAAAAAATAATATGTACAAAAATTCACTATTTGTCCATGTGTGAAATTTATAGATATCGTTTTAATTATTGTAATACCGTACGTTCTTAGATGTATATGTTTGGAATATATTATTTAAAATTTAATAATATACATCAATTAAGCAACTATTTATTTTCAGCTATATGAAATTAAATTTCAATTTGGTTGTATTTTTCAAAAGAAATTGCGATGTATTACATTTCACTGGGAAAAATCAACGACATAAAATATGTATGCTATCTCGTTGTAAAATAAACAATTATTTGCGTAGCTTAAAAGTATTTTTTACGTACCCTTATTTTTTCATCTCTTCTGGCAATACCAACTACTGTTATTCCAATATTCGCCAGGGTTTTCGCTGTTTCCGCCCCGATCCCACTACTGGCGCCAGTAACAACAGCCACTTTCCCAAACCATTGATCCATCGTTAAGTTACGTCAAATAACAAAATTATTAAATATACATTCCACTTATTGTTTTCTAAAATTAAAGAACATTTTTAAACAAAAACAAAGCGACAATCGGTTATGTTTTTTTTTTTATAATAGTGCTGACCGTCGAATTCATGTCGACTGACTGACAGACCTACTGCCTCATATGCACTATTTATAATAAATGGTATTTGGTGAATCATTCGTTGCGAAAGATGAGCGCCCATTGTTTATTTTTGAACAATAAATAACAATACGGTGGTAAAATAAATACCAGGTAAGTAACTGAAAAATGTACTATTGTAAGATATTGTACATTGTATACTTCGTGATTAACCTTTTTTAGAACACATATGACTGACTATCATTGTAGGGCATCCCATTAACCATCCAAAGCAACTAATCGGTTTTTATTTGTTGTGTTGATTGCTTAAACCGATATCAAAAACTCAATTTTAGTACCACACAAACCAAGGATCCGAAATATGAATAGTTTTATAAAATCCCATTGTATTCAAGGCGAAAAGAGAATTTCCAATAAACCCCGGTTAACCATGGCAAGTGAACCGGGTTTCAGTTTAATCCAGGCTTGATACCCTAGTAGAATGTTTATATTACTTTTTCAAGCATTCATGTGTAAACACCAGAGAATATACATTGTTTAAAACAATAACAACTGAAGAAATATTCTTTGCGAAAATTGTTACTGTTCTATAATATACCGTAAATCAGCACAAGTAAAATGGAAACGTTAAATTAATTGTTGTTAAATAAAAAAAAGAATATTGACTGTATTAGAAAAAAAAGAGTAAAAATGATTTTACTGCTGACCGGGCGTAAATAGGTTTAGGCTAATTTGTCGTAACTGTAGAACTAAATACGTTGATATTTTTACCCTAATATACTTATCTGTCGTATAAATAAAAAAAAATGAAGGAAGGATTATTAGGGAGGTCTTTGAATAATTGTCACGCAATAATAGAGTTGTCAATTGTTATTTTATTTAAAATAGGTAAGACGTACAACATGAAATAATAATTTAAAAAATATTGTTTTCATAGATATTTTAAATTCCAGTGGTATATACAAAACTATTTCTGTCATACAGATGTTCACATTGTTTCTCCTACGGGGCGTATAATAATTTCATGGGCCTGGAAAATAGACTCAGCTTAATCAATGTTTCTTCAGCTTTTTGAGACGTGACTCAAAATATATAAAGTGTGAATATTAAAGTTTGTTGACAATATTTCGCGACTCACTAAATATGCCTATTGATTGGCCCATTTTTTCAGAGCCACTGGGTGAAATAAAAAAAAACTTTTGATTGCTTCAAATACATATTCAACAAGTTCTAAATAATAACAAAATATCAACGAATGTATCGTATTGTACCGATAAAATAATACATATTGGTTAATATGCTTTTTTTGTGGTCCGTCATTTTTCTCCCCAATTGAATATTGTTTAATAAAAAAGTAATGTATTTATCACGATAAATAAGGGAGAATTTAAACATGTTTATATCTGGCATAATAAAATAGCGACCACTTCGTGTGAAAATATCAAACAAACTGATAGCATCGCTGAAGCTTCGAGCTGCGTGCTATTTTTCACGTAGGACACTCCAGCGGCGGACGCCGTTTGATAGCTTAGTCGCTTCGCGTTCACTTCGACTTCGTCCACGGACACGATTCCATAAGTGTACCGATTTCTATATATGCATTTTTTATCATGTCTGTCTTTATCAATCCAGGACTAACGCTCTAAAAATTAAAAAAATATGCATTTATTTACAAATAACATGTACTTTCATACGTATATATTTTATTAACTCAACTTATTAAGAAAATTTAATTTAAGGAGCAACGTCTTCTTCTTCTCTTTGCCCTTTTCATGGATCAGTCTCTAGTCTCTACTTATTTCCTTCATTTTTTAACACAAATAATCATTAAGTCGAGCTTAATACTTTTCCTTTAAAACTGTTTTAAATATTCAGTGTTTTATATACGCGTTAATGCTAAATTAACGATTTGCGTTAATTAATTTATTATTTTTCGGTTATCGCACGAAGTTGTCGTATTACTATTCTCAATTTTTTTATATATAAATCAAGACGTGACTGGAACAATTGAAAATAAACTTTTAATTGTCACTAAACATCACACCGTGACTCATAAATAATTTTATCATTCTGTTTCCAATTGATATAACATTTTATTTTAGTATAAGCAGTATAAAATTTATTCTTCGATTTATGCGGGTGATAATATGCTTCAAAGAAATATTGCGTACATTTAAACCGAAAACATACACAATGCTGAGAGATCTTGACTAATGATTCCCAAAGTGGTCTTTGATTCTTGGGGGTCGACTTAATCTTGCAGGGAGTCTCTGTCAGAATGAAAGAAAATCTGAATTCAAAAAATATAGTCATACCTGCATTTTGCGCTATCAAAAAACAGTTTTGATATTCTTTCAATCTTACAAATCACTGAACGTGACGATTTAAGATTATACCTCACTAATTTGATGCCGAATAGTTATTAAACAATTTCTATCGGCGCATAAGTTTCATCCTTATCATTAGCAGTATTATAAGTGTATTCACTATATGTGAAAAATACTAGGCTCTGATTTGATTCGTTCCTGATTCAAATATTTATTAACACTTGGTGTCGTTTCAATAAAGTCATGAATAAAAAATATAAATGTTTTTATTTATTTTACTATTGTTCACTCTGCAATACCCTATAAAAGTAAGCAGCATTGTGTCAGGTGTCCGAAACACATTTAAAGTTATTCAGCTTAGGACAAATTTGTATTAGGCAGGCAGGGGGGTTAAAGGTAAACAAAAGGAGCGGCAAGTGGTCCCCTTGGACAAAAATTTTGGAAAACTATGACCTAAAGCCTAGATCATAGGTTCAGAAACCTTTCAAAATTCTAAACTATCGATATTTATTCGTATTAAAATTTTTGACTCATAATCTGTTTCTGTAAATTTAGAAATAGGAAGTTTTTAAAAAACGTTTTAAATCAATGAACATGTGTACATACTACATGCCGACAGTTTTTGTTTTCATTAAAAAAATGAAAATTCCTTACCGTTACTTTAATATTGCTTTTCAAGCCGACTTACTCCACCCTCAATGATTCCGTAAGTGCGGTAACTGCAAATTTTCTTGCTGGATATATTCCAGCCATAGACATGGATGCTGATACAATATGCCCGGTGATACTAAAAAGATTAAATTAAAATGCAATTATGCTTAGCAATCGACTTTGTATACATAAGAGCAGCGCAAAACAGCGCTAAAAACAAGAGGTTTCGTTAGGGTATTCAATCCCGGAGCCTTTTTCCAATCCCGGGATTGGGATTAGCTCACCGTTGAATTTTAAATCCTCAATTCGCTATACTTTTTCCCCGGATTATCTCCAAACCTCGTTTTTTTTAGCTCACCGAGAAATTTAAAATCCTCGATTTTTGCCAATTTCATGTCAACTTTCGGGATCCCGGGATTGTATGCCCTAGTTTCTGTGTATATTCGGAACTGCCCTTTTTGTAGTTGCCTACAATATACAGCTGTTGCAAAAGTATTATAAAGAGTATCTTAAATAGATTTTATAAATTGTACGAATGTTTGTTAGATAGCATTAAACATTTTTACTCATTAATTGATATCTCTGTCACACAACCTGAAACTTTTCAATCACCCTTACACAGTGTGCTACTTGGACGAAGTCAAAGCGAAGCGGCGCGGCACAAAAATATCAAACAAACCCCCCTGCTATAGAGTAGCCAACATGAAAAATAGCATGCGGAACTTCAGCGATGCTATTGAGTTCAATATTTTACCATGTTAGATGTAAAAATTATGAAATTCTCCACGCACTAGTCTTTCTAAATACATAAGTGTTATAACTTTTACTTATTTGATATATTTGTTTCGGTAGAATTGTGTATTTTAAATGCGAGTTTTAAAATAAAAAAAAAACATAATAAATGATTACTTGTGACAGTGGAGCGGGCAGTGAACACGTAACTGTATGTCTTGCGTGGACGAAATCAAAACGAATGCAAAGCGACTCAGTGCAGCACCAAAATATCAAATGGTCTTCGCCGCTACAGAGTGTTCCACGTGACAAAATGCACGTCGCGATCAGTTTATTTGATATTTTGATTCGCTTTAAACTGCGTTCCAATTGTGCTCACAGTGACTTCGCCCAAGTAAGACAGCCTTAGACAGCGTTCCCGCTTCGCTTTATAGCGCGTCGCAATCGCGTTTGCATCGACTTTGCCATTAAAAAAAAAACAGTGTAGCGTTAATGATGTTTTATTACTGAGTAAAGTCTGTTGATTTGTTGCAGATACTACAGCGAAACCTATGGAGATACTTGTATTGATATAGTGGGTTATTTTTAAGTAATATTACCTATTAATATGAATTATGTGTCCATTGTCACCTCTATTCCTCATTGTTTTTAGCGCTTCGCGAGTGCAAATGCTGAGTGCTATAACATTTGTATCAGGTACATTTCTCCAATCCGATGTCAATCCATCTGCCAAATCAAATACAAAATTTGAAATATTTATCTCATAACCAGTTTAATCGAATTTTTACATCCAAGTGATATAGAAATGAAAAATAGTTGATAAAACATTGAGTTTGTGTTTAGAGCGGCTGATTGTGGCAGTGCATTTATTGAGTAATTTTTATGCGTATTTCTTTAAAAATCTTCATCTATATTTTTTAAATATCTCTTATTAAGTGTTTGAGGCAAGAAAATATATATTTTTAATATCATTTTAATAAACTATTTTTAATTGTCCAAAGATATCACGTTATAACTGATATTAGATATAAGTGTAAATATAATGCACTGAGATACTAAATATGAGCCCTCAAGAAATGAACTGAGCTATGGTAGTAAATATTCAATCTTCTATATTGAACTTTTAAGTAAAATCACGTACCTATTTGGTTTTTGGGTGGATTGCATATTATATTTTAAAGAGATAACCCTATTGCAGTGAGTATTTACTGAAGTCAATTCATTTTTACTATACTTTAACTTTGTGGCCATCACCGAAGAGATATCTCGTATTTTTTTTGTTCTCAACACGCTAGAGACGAGTTACCTTGTCAATAACTAGTTAAATTAATAATTGCAAATTATAACTGGCGTGCTAGGTTCAAACTTACTTTTTCTACGGCAGCCGAAAGATTAAGCAGTGACGTAGCTAGAAATTCGGGGCCCTCATGCAAATGTCACGAATGGCCCCATCCAATTCAATTTGTTATATTGAGTATGTAGAAATTTGAGCCCCCCTTTTCGCCGGGTGTTTTTGTCTATTGCATGTATCTGTTATGAGGTGGCTACGCCGCTGACCTAACAACGTAGAATATTATTATAAGGTTAACTACTTTTTTTTTTTTTATCCCAAATAAAATGTATACCTGATAGCATCCCAACTCTGAGGAGACCAGCATTATTGATTAAAATGTCGACACCTCCTAAATCTTCTTCCACACGACGGAACGCTGTCAATATTTCATCTTCTTTGGAGATGTCACATTTTATAGCGTGAATTTTTCCTTTAGATCTAGCAGCTAGCTCCTAATAATGAATAAGTTTTGAATTTATTTATTGTTAAAAATTAAAATTACAGTACATGACATAACAGCTGACGCCAATTCGCCATACACTTGAAAAATATAATACGAAAAAATATAAAATAAAACTACACAGTACATCAAATTCAACATATAAAATCAAGAAATATAATAGTAAAATTTATCAAACAGTTCACAAATACCATCATTAAAAATTTCCACTTCTCTAGGCAATGCGTTGATCAATCGAACGGCCCTTGGAACAAGTGACTCATACCTCCTAAGCGAGGTATACGTTTTTATAAATAAAAGTTTTTGCTCATAGTTTCGCCCACGTAAGAATAAATTGGGAGCATGTAAATTAAAAGTCATGAGAATTTCAGGATTATTAACTCGGCCCCGAAGAAGAAGAGAAAAATACTTTAAACTTTAAAAATATCTTCGAGCTCCAAGAGAGTGAAACGATAACATTCCTAAAAGAAATTTGGTGGGTAGTATTCCTTTACCTTACTTTTAAGGAATTATCAAAGGGGAAGGATTTAAATTTTTTGAAATAATAATATATTAGAAATTTCTTATGGACTCTTTCTAATTGCAGCTTGTATGAACTTTCATATGGGCTCCAAATGATGGATCCATATTCAAGGGTACTTAATACCAAAGAAACATAAAGCGTGCGAAACACAGTTGGGTTTTCAAATGGTTTGCTTTGTCTAACAATAAATCCAAGAAGTTTGCTTGCATGCAGTGCAATAGAAGTGATATTCGAATGAAAGGTGAAAGAAGAGTCGAATCTTATACCAAGATCAACAACTTCAGACAAACGTTTTTAAGCATCATTAGATATTGCATAGTTATATATGATGGGAAAAAATTTGAATATTAGTAGCGTGATATATTTCGGGGAAAAAATACTTTACGATAAGAAAAAGGTCAACTCATTGCACTAGTTACTCATATTAACTCAATCAATATTGCTTTGAATACTTATGACTTCTAATTTGACGCCAAAACACACACTGGTTCTTATCAACTTTAAGATTTTAATATCACTTTGTCAACCGGATTCCACTCTGTATGCTACGCGTATGTTGAGATACAGGCGACCCACCGCAGGGCATTGCAGAATTAACAGGTACATGCAAGCGGAGCAGAAATGTGCGATTAGCGTATGCTTGTGACAGTAATGGTCAAGCAAATAACTCAGTTATTGTCTTAATAGTAATCTACATGAGTAAACGTTAAGTTTGCAAAAATGCAACTGGTTTATCTGTCATTTTGGCAACGCAATTAAAATAATCCATCTGAATTTGTACAAATGAACAAGTAATCTGTGCCGCGATCACAACGGACCGAAGCACAGGGCAGGCTCTGTGTTTCCGTCTATAATATAAAATATGTGCTGTCCTGAGTTGCACTAAGCTGCTTCGCCTGCGTCTCAGCACACGCTTAGCCGTATAGCTGCATAATAATAATGTTTGGTACCATTACAAATAAAACTTCAAATTAAAGTAATATAATTTCAACCTACAGTATTTTTATCTTACGAAAAATGTACTTGATACTGTTATTTTTCTTGCATTATACGTCTTTGGTTGGTAAGCTGATTCAACATTTACTATTATTATTAATCAGTATTTCAAATTGAATGATTCAGAACAAAGCTCTTTTTCAATCTTCACGTGATTTATCCAAATAGGTATACCAACATATGTTTTGTATTTAACATATAAAGATAAGTATTGATAGTCCAAACTGACACCGATTGAGCCAAACAACTAATATTTCTAATACGTACACAATACTTTTTGTCATAAAAAATAGTATGATACCTAGCTTAGGAATGTACAGTGTATGTGAGGATAACATTAATTAAAATCTTTACATTTAATATGATCAATCTTTAATTTTAATTCATTTAAAATAAAACACATATTCAATTTAAGTTTATTTATAAGTTTTGTCAAAGCCTTATTATTTTTAAGAGATATGACAGCAGCTTGATGCTGCTTAAGCTATGCCATATATTTTTTTAAATAATATCTATTGATATTTATAAAAGTTACAAATATGAAGTACTATAAAAATATAAACATTTACCGGTGTTAAAAATACAGATAATAGTCATTAAAAAAAACAGCTGTATCATGTTGCATTTTTATCAATATTGGAAGTCTTATCGTTCAATATAAACCAGCAAACTCATTAAAAACATGAACATTCTAATAATAATATCTTAAATGACACTTGAGCTGTTATCGCAAATGATGTGTTGGTTTGCATGTGCTAAAAATAAGTTAAATCGTTTTTCCATGTTAATGTGTTAAATTTTAATTGTATTATTCCTTACTGGCTGAATAAAATAATATTTTCTGTTTGTTCGTTATTATATTTTGAATTGTTACTTGGATGTTGCTCATATATTATTAAATATATAAAACATGTGAATCTCAAGAGATAAGCCGACATTACACACAGATTGAAGAGGCGTGTAAACGAGATACGAAAGAGTTTTTTCGCGTTTAAATGAAGAAGCAGTGTGCTTTAAAACGAGAAATAACTTTTTACAAACCGTACGAGAAAACACCTGAGTGCTATGTCGGTTAATCAATAAATTGTTTTGTTGAAAACATTTGTTTTTATTCACTTCTTAGAACGCCATTATAATATAGGTCTTAACAGAACTGATTGGATCATAGTTAATTTTGTAACTATATTAGGTCAATATATTAATCACTTAAACCACGTTGAATAATACCCTAAAGATTTAGATTATTACGAAAGATATACAACTTTCAATTCGATGTGTAAGAAGTAAAGCAAACAATTCTATAAATAACAGACCCTTAGTTTTTAAGCCTTCGAGCAAGTCCTACGACAATAACTCCGTTTTCAGCCAAACTGAGGGCAATGGCTTCCCCAACTCCTGCACTTGCACCCGTCACTACAGCTATTTTCCCTACCCATCGATCCATATTAATTTAAATCAATGTCTTCAAAAAACTTAACGATACTTTTTTTGAACAATGTTACGATTACACTAAAAGGTGCGTAAATATATCACACCGTTTTGGCCAATCGATCCAACCATGCATTAATATCAGTAGTATTTTCAACATTTAATCTATTTCACAATGTAGTGTAAATAAATACAAGCACGTTATCAGAAATCCATTGTTAATCAAATATTCATGCACTTCGCAGATTTTTTTGATATGCCCGATTACTGAGTTTCATTTCGATTTCTTAACCATTGCTTTGTTCAGTGTTTTTATTTGTTATTTTCGGCTAAGATTTAAGATTTTTTTTTTTAAGAAATGTAAAAATGTTTTTTAGTTCCTTATTTTGTATTTATATTCAAAGACAGAAGGGTCAGAAAATGAATAAAAATAAATTCGAAATCACCCGAAAAATCATTATATTATTTTGGGTATTTTAAAGATCATGCGTGATCTCAATCATGTCCGAGCGGCCTTTACCAATTTAATTCGATTTAGGTATCTTTCGTAAAAACTGAGAATCAAGAATTTGTATTGTATAAGAAGATTGATAAATACTAACCGACATTGATTCTCATTTAAAAATGGCATTAACTTGCTAGAATTACATTTTTATTTGGTGAAAAAAAATACAAAGCAATATTTGTAGAACTAAAATACTTTTTTTTTTACCTTATTACTAATCGACATTATGATCATCATTTAAAAAAAATGAGACTGCGATTTACTAACCAATAGTCTTAGCGCTATCCTTTCTGTCCCCATACTCCATTAAAAAAAAAATATTTTCGTAGAAAACTTTTGTTGAGATACTTCTAGGAAAAGACCATATGCTGCATAGTTAAAAAAAGGATCGAAGAATTGATACATTTCTTTTTCTGTACTGTTTTGAGATGGTTTTGGTGGGAGGAAAAATCGTATGGGTAAATAAAACTGTACTCATTTTAATCAATAAAAAAGTAATATATTCTTTATAGTTATTACCTTATTAAGAACAAAATTTAATATCATTTTTCACGCCGTTATTATTTATAAACAATTGTGTTTAAAACTGTAGTTAAATATTTTTATTCTGATTTGATTAAAAAATAATCAGTGATAACTAAAGCTCGATAATTTTAAAATTATGTTATTATTTTGCACACTGAAGAAATTGCTTATTGGTTTTAAATAATAATATATAGTCATATGAAAGATTACGAAACGTTTATATTAAATTTATTTACCTTTTTTATCTTAATAAAATATTTTTTATGATACACAAAGCAAATATAAATGAAAGTTTTGAACTTATGCCCGGATCTTCTTCCTATAGTTGATTTGACATGGTATTAATCGAATATAATATAATTAAAAGACATTTTATTGTAAGGTTTTAAAGTTTCTTTACCTTTTTTTATGGTGATACCAGACGACATTTCTTTACCTCATCTGTATCGCTATTATTGTAATGAGTTGGAAAAAAACTTAACTACAATGTAAATCTCAAAAAAGGGTGTGAAGAAAGAGCTGCGTACTTCATACTTCAATAGATTATAAAGTATTGATCTGTTTCTAATATAATGATTATTTTCTAAAAACTTGCAAATTACGTTACCATAAATAGATGTCATTAAAAATATATTATGTACAGTTGTATTAGATAACATTGTCATTGAATTAAATTAAAGTGTTTTAAACTGTATAGAAAGAAACTGTATAAAAGAAATATACATATATTGATCCATCGATCAATTATTTTTACAGAGAGCACACAAATTATGTTAGTTTTACCTTCATTAAAAAAATATATAACAAAGTTTAAATTGCTTACAAGTTATTTATAACGTTAACAATTTGTAGTAGGAACCTTGGAGGTGACCTTACCTTTGAAGCCTTAGGGAGATCTTCGAGGGTGATCTACTGATAATTGCTATTTCATAGTTACCATGGCCGCAGAAAATATGATATCAAACCCATCAGAGATAAATCTGATGACGCTCGAATTATTAGTGGATTTTCTTAGTTACTACTAATACTTTTGAATCAAACTGTGAAATTGTAATTAACACCTTATTGAAGATTTCCTATGAAATGTTATTTATTATTACTTACGCATTGATTTTTATTAATATAAAAATAATCTAAATAATATAATTAGACCGCCATTTTATAGGTCTTACGTTAAGCAGACGCAAACAAAAAAACTCTGTACGAGGATCATTGATCATCTTTAAAATATTGTACTTGAGTTTCAGTTTGAGTCTGAGTTTCAAGTTTGCTGCGACAGGTCATCCACATTCTAATCTATGTAACTGTCATTGTATTGTGATTTAATTTAACTAATACTGTTAATCACTTTTAAGGTGTTCACTGTCAATACTTGGTGGAATGGCATTGTAATAAAAATAATAAAACATTTTTAGTACTTTTTCCACATAAAATTTTGGTTGACAGACATTAAGATTTATTTATTATATACACTAATTGTTGGTTTTTACTTTGGTAATGATAATTCATACCTAATTGGTTTTTGTCATAATAGTTTCATTGCTAAGTGGTCTTCAACTTTTTATTTATAGTTTATTTTCCTTGTATTTTGCTTCAATTCTTTTGCTAGGTTGTAATACCAATTGTTTGTCATACCTTGTTTTAATCACTTAACTTTTGTATACATATCACTGTTTTATTGTTTTTCTTATCAATTGACAATGCTCATCATGAGCGAAACCGGTCCTGATCTAATAAATTTTATGTGGAAAAAAGTACTAAAAATGTTTTATTATTTTTATTATATTGTACTTAGCTTAATTATATGATTCTTAGTTGGGTAAGAAAGAATTAAAAACACATTTCATAAACATGTAATTTTTTAAAAAATAAATGAAAGCTTTAGTATAAATATTTTTTAGAATACTTATCGGCTCATAATCAAAGCGTTTATGTATAAAATACATTTGATTTTATTGAAAGGTTTTTTTTATGAATCATTAAAACCAACCAATGAAATTAAAACATATTATGTTTAAATATGTTTTATTAATATATATTACATACTAAAATCGTTTACTCGACAATTTTTATTCCAGTATTATTTTTTTAAGTTTGATGAAAATTACTAATATTTATCTTCTACCAAATTAATAGGCAACATATATTTATACAATTATAGGAAATTTGTAAACCAAAATTCCTATGTAATTATTAATACAGCCTTGAGTGAGTAGTCACGCATACAAACATTAATATTACTATTAAGCGTCGTAATTCATAGTTTTACTATGAACCTTTGAACATTTTTTAAAATATAAATCGTAGCAAATGTGATGTTGAAATAAAAGTAAAGCAATATTAATTATTATAAAAATGAAACAAATCAATATAGTTTTTAAATTCCATGTATATTTAAATATTTACAAACGTAGCAAGAATTAATTACAAAATAAAAACTTAAAAAGATTATGACGAGGTTAAGTTTGGTCTTCCTAGAGGCCGAATAATTATTTCGTGAACCTGAAACAATTAAAATATTTGGTTTAGTAAGAACACAATTATTATAAGTTTATCATAAAAAAATCATTTGCAGTTTTTTTTCTCTACATACTTGAACGTGCGGCTTTGTTCCAATTGCATAAACTATAGCATCCGTTACGTCAGTAGCATCAAGGAATCCTGGAGGGATGGTGTCTGGTAGATTTAACCCAAGTTTCTTGGTGGCATTCTCAGCCATTTCGGTAAACACAGCACCAGGACTAACGCTCTGAAATGGTATAAAAAAGTGATTTTTATAATGCGTACGAAAAAGTTTCAAAATTATTTTACGTTAAAGTTGTGAAATCATGCTGTCTAGCTAAAAATTTAATTGACAATACATGGTAAATAATAAAATTATCATGGCTGGTAAATATCAGCGAGATAGAGAAAGTTCAAAATTTCTTCACTGTGATAGATTGAGAATCGTTTATGAAACTAAATTATCTGTTTTTACGTTTCCTTTATTTTCTTCTTATTAAGTACTCGAAAATATAATATAACATAAACCAGAAGTCGTTAACTTATTTATCATAATCTTCTAAATATTTTTTTGTTATTTTTTAATCCATGTATATGTAGTCCCAATTTGGACCTATATGCTCTGTATGATGGATCTATTTTAACATAAGATTTTCTACCAGAACTGCTTATACCACGGACCCAATATTACTAGCCATACTTTATATCAAATAACTGTTCTTTCTCCTTCCATAATAATAACAGCTATGAGATTGAATTTTGGGTTTATTGGTTTCAACATTATTAACCAGAACGCTTAAAAAATACGCATGGTATATTTATTTATGTGTCATTAGTCATTGCGTACTTTTAATACATGCTTAATATTCACTTTTCTTTAAAAGCCTTTTCAATTTTCATTATTTATATCAGTGCTAAAGTGCAGTAAAGAAACAAATCAAAATGAGCCGTGCAAGAGGTCGCACGAAGACTATATATGCATCCAGCAACAGTTTAGACAAGGGGTGGTGAACCGTTTCTTCTCTAAAGACCGCATTCATTTTTCTGATTCGACATAAGGCCGCAGTAAACATTGACTAGGGAATCTTTGGCCGGAAACAATTTCATGCCAATTTCTAAAGCCGAAAAATTTGCGGGTTCCCCAAAATTACCAGTGTGGGAACTCTTTTTAGGTCTTCCAGGAATTTTCAAATCTAAAATCTCAGGAATTTACGAATTTACAAAAAAATACATAATTAAAGAATTGGCCAGAAGGCCGCACCAGAGTAGCAAAAGGCCGCAGATTTTCCACGCCTGGTTTAGACACTTAGGCAATTTAGACAAGAAAAATAAGCAAAGACTTATGAGACAATTTATTTTTTTTGTAAATTCACTCTCAAAAATAACATCATAATTCTTAAAAATATTATTTTCAATTATCTGCAACCCCTGCACGCGCATAGTAGCAAATTTAGAGGATGAATATTTCTCTTACTTTTTAATATTTTATTCTCAAAGTAGCAGTGATAAACTTTTGGAAGGCATTTAATAATATTATTTATTATGCTTACCGTGACACGTATTTTGCTGTCCAAAGCTGCAAGCTCCACCCTTAAAGTCTCCGTGAGTGCTGTGACTGCAAATTTAGTGGCTGGGTAGAGGGCGAAGAACATGTTCGTGTACTGGGGTACATAGTGTCCTGCAATACTTTAAAATACATAAAATATTTAATATCCATCTACGAGCTTATTTATACATTGACTATAATTTATATATTTATTATGAACAATGTAAATACCTGTTTATGTGAACAATATGGCCATTGTCTCCCCTTTTCCTCATCGTTTTAAGGGCTTCTCGTGTGCAAATGCTCAGAGCAAGGACATTTGTGTTCAACATGTCTTTCCAATCTTCAGTTGAACCATCTGTTAAAAAATACAAAAACAAAATAATTTAATAAAAACCGAGTCAGTTTTTGACATAGATCTGATACTGGTTTTTTTACTGATTGTGATTCCTGATTAACGTATAACTATTTCGAATACTATCATAGTTCAAAATGACTCGTTTAATTACAGAAAACATTCATCATTTTTGTCAGCTTTTGTTTCATATTAGAACAAAAAAAAAAATACAAGAACAAGACATTAAACGGTCATAAATTGCTGCCGAGATTGATTACGTGGTATTAAAAGTTATTATCTTAGATAGCACACTAGGAATGTATAATAAATTAATTCTACACTCAAAAATAATATATGTACTCTTTTTCCTAAATGTTTATTTTTTGTGACATTAATTTTCTTGGACGTGACGATACTCGCACCATACGATTTTTCTCACCAGAGAGCTTAGATACCCGCAAGACCCCTGCATTGTTGACAAGAATGTCAACCCCACCGAGGGTGTCTTCAATCCAACGGAAAGCCTTCAAAATATCTTCTTCTTTTCCCAGATCACACTTCACAGCATGTATTTTTCCATTCTCTTTAGCAGCATATTCCTGAAAGTGCCGAAGAAAATTAAGAAAAACAAACTTTCAATTATTGGTAAAAGGGTTTTACTTTCCACGGCTTGCACCATCGTGAGCATTATCAACCGAAGAAATACAAATTGATACAGAGATTTTTATACAAAATTAAGTAAAGTGGGGAAGAAGAACCTGCAAAAAAACTTCATCACAACTTAACTTGAGGTTTGCCTTTATTTTCGCATTGAACAAATAATTAGTGATAATATAATGAAAAAAAAATCCCATTTGCTAATTGTGATTAGAAATATATTTGAAAATATTATAGGCGACTTTCTTGGTATGGCTTACTCTATATATGGTTTTTAATCTGGTTTTGGTTTAATCGCAAATGTGTATTATTTATTTCTAAAATGTCAGAAGCATTAAAATAAAGGATGATTTTGTGTAATTCACTTACAGTTTTCTCATAATTCTTTTCCTGTATTGTTCTTTAAAATATCAGTTCAATAATGAATAGAAATATCTGTTATTTTATTATGTGAAGAGTTTGTTTTCATTTGCATGCGATCTAAAAATAAATGTTTATAAAAGATACACTCACAAACCTTGATTTTTTCGTCTCGTCTCGCAAGACCAACGACGATTAATCCTTTAGCAGACAAGGCTTTAGTTACAGCAGCCCCTATTCCAGCACTGGCGCCGGTAACCACGGCGATTTTTCCTGCCCAACGTTCCATTATGTATACCAATGCGCTTCTCTTTCCAAAACTAATCGACAAATAATATTCTATATACTTTTATGAGACCAGCACTCTATCGGAAAATAGTGTAACTAAAACTCGATAAACATCAAGCAATCAAACTGATTGTTTACTTAAATGAACTCGCCTTGTCAAAATGCTAAGACCCTTTCAGAGAAGATAGAAGAAATTTGTGTATTTTTTAATTTAATGATTTAATTGTATTAGTCACTATATTTTAAAACCTGTTAGACAAGAGCGCGTATCATTGTAACACCGTTAAATTTGGTTAGTGTATCATTACTTTTTTTTAATACAGTAACCTAAAATTATAGTTTTTCCCGCTGGCCCCCACCAACCGATCTTCTAACCGTTTCCATGTAAACTGTAATGTTTTTACTTACGAAAACATAAGACAAAAACGTTTCATCACATTTCAATATTCATTTCATAACAGTTAAACAAATTGTACATTTAAGTAATAAGAAATTTTAGAAATTAATAGACAAACTCTTGCCTGATTCAAATATGTTGATTGAGCAAATTATCTTTGCGTTTTTTCCTTTAATTTTCCCGTTGCATTAACCTGCGTTCACTATGCTCCTTTTTTATATTTTTTATTCTTTTTTCTGTAAGAATTGATATTTTTCGTTAAATTCATTTACAGAATTGTCATCGCTGTTAGTTTTGAAAAAGTCTACTACTTGACTGCGTTACCCAAAAGTAGTTAAATCGTTGATTAGTTATTAATAAATTGTTTTGTAAAAGTTTCCCCAGATAATAATCTCGAATTTATCGTTAGTCTCCACTTTAGCGATTTTTATAATTATGTTTAATTTTAGTGTCACTTATTCATATTTTGTAACTTAATTCTTTTCAATGCCAATCGTTTGTTACCCTTTTGATTTAACTTTGTTTTGTATAAATAACACTTTAATATTTTATTCCATTATTAGTTCATTATGCTCGTCACAAGCGAAACCGGTCGTGGTCATAATAAATAAAAATGGCATTAGTACGAATGCGTGTTATATTTTTTGATTAAATACCTTTCCACCAGGTATTATCCACCCTTTAAGTTCTTATTTAAACAACTTTTTTTTACACTAAAACTTGGCTATTTTACAATCATCGACAACTTTAGTAGTTAGTTGGAACTATCGTTAATATTATCTCAATTATTCTAGTCGTAAATAAATACTTACTATCACTTTCATAGTTTAAACTCTTGAAGGGACAACATAAAGTATATTAAGTTATATATTTCTCCGAACAGAGATCATCACTTCTAATAAAAAACAATTATATAATATGCTTATGTAGCAATGCTACATAGGGGCTCATATACTCCACATTTAGAGAGACTATCACATTAACCATTTTTTTTAAATTTAACAGGACAGGGTGTTGTTTAAATTTTATTCATACAATTAAAAACAATTGAATATTATTATGCTTGTATTTAGAAGCGTCTAACGTCAAAATATATACCAGGCTATTGATTATAATCATAAAAAAGTATCAAGATAATTGCTCGGTTCTATTATTTTAGCCTTGAATAAAAATCATTATCACGATAAGCACTATTTCGTTTTGTGCTATATCATAAATATTATATAGTTTTCAAGTGTGTTTCTGGTTTTTGATGGTAACAGATTGTGTATTATATTATTTTGACTGATAAATAAGAGTGTACCAATCGCTAAAAGTGAGATTGTACCAATGCGAAGATTATTTTACAACTATGATTACGAAAAAAATATTGATAAGCTTGAACAGTTATTAGAAAATGATCCCTTAATAATAATACACGAAAAAAATCTGAATGATTAAATTTAAGCATATGTGATATTAACATTGAAAAAATATTCGATAATTCAGATAAACTTTTCTTAGACAAAAAATAACAAATTACAGAATGTAAAAGTACTTACATTTCAATTTATAATGATTTCATTACACTTTCGGCTACGTGGCAAATGAATGAAATCTATAAAATTGAGTATTGTTGATTGATGACCGATGTTGAATTAACTACCGCCCACTATCATATCCTGAAAGCAGTACTTGAAACAAAAGATTCAGTAACTGCAATTATTCTATAGTCAAAAACTCTCGCGAAGATTGAAACCGGTCGTGATTTTAATAAAAAAATGCGTTTTATTTTTATCAATTTAATATTTTCCCACTAAAATGTTGACAAATCAGTTGTAAATGATCTGTCACTGTCGTATTGAATGAAAAATAATATTTATCTTAATGACAATGCATTTTTTTCTAATTGATATAGTCACTGCGGCTCGTTTTTAACAAAAATAAAATAAAAAAGATACTGCGATTCTGTCGAATTATTAACACATCAAGGTATTTCATTTCGTCTTTTTATACACGGCTGATTAAAAATAAATGTATCTCCCGTGTACAAAGAAAAATAAAAATTGTTTACGTTTAATTATAATAGTGTGCCATTTAAAAAAATATATATAATATTTATGAATTTAACATCTTGAAAACATGTATAAAAGTGAGTGATGCTATCAGTAGAAACTATCAATTCAGAAACAACACAGGACCAATTAGGGCCACGAGATCAATTTTCCATTAAAAATTCAGCGTACTTTAAAATAATGGATGGTTACTGAATGTTTACTGTCCGTTGAAGCTTACGACCGAAGAATTGATGATCAAACAAATGTTTTCAAGAAGTCTGGTCCCATTGAAAGAGGTCAAATTGTGGTGATTCCGCTGTTTTGTTTCGTATGACAATGTATTGAAGTATTGAATTTCAGCCTAATTTATTTATTTTTTTGCTGTGTCGTACCTATTATCTGTGTGACGAGGCATATAAAAAATTAACGTCTTCTGCAAATAAAAATTGCAGTATCATCAATTCATTTCAATAGGAAATCTTTCGTAAACTGACTCTAAAGTTTATTCTTTCCAACTCATTTATTTTTGATAATTTATAGCAATGATGTTAAAATTAATTCAAGAAATTTGATAGAATACATTTTCCGAGTAAATGTTTTTTATTATGAACATGGTTAAATAAATATAATTATCTTTCCTAGCGTAGATGTTTTATTCCAAATCATTTTTTCCTGCAAAAAAAAAAATATTATTTTATTAATACAATAATAATAATTTTGCCAAAATAACATTTGGTAGCTCTTGCATCAATCTAATGACGTTAATCATGTTAAATAATATATATATACTATAGTTTTTTTTTATTTATCTTCTCAGTATAAAAGTTTTTTTGTTATTTTTAATGTAAAAAATACAGTGAATACATTAAAAGTATCAAAAAAGCTTTATCTTTGTTAAAGTATTTTTAATCATTATTACTATTTCTGTTCAGGCTAAGCTTATTCGACTATCATTCAATATTTAAAAAAACAAATACCATTTATTTTTAAATACCTTTGATCATAGTTTTTTTTTCCAAAATTGTGAAATAAGTTTTAAATATTTTAAGCTTAGGAATTTATTCAATGATTTAATTAAAATATATCTATCAAACTATCATTACAATGCGTAGCATTTAGTTTTTCATTTACGTAGCACTCAATCTTTATGGAAAACTTCTGTGTAAATATATTCCACGCACTCAACCGTTTTTAGTTGACAGTGAGACGAAAGATATCTTTAAAAATATGTGACAAGATAGTCGAGGATTGGATGGGCTGAAGTCTAGTATGATCCGAATCGAAAAATAATTACAAGGATTCATTATTTACGAAACAAAAGACACCGACAATTCCAAATTTTTGATTTGTCAAACGAAAACACAGTTTAACCGAAAGACTATCTGCAACTGGGTTTCGCCAAATTTTATAAGCCATTTTTGAGACCTCTATGATTCGGAGACTCCAAACGCGCGCCTCATTTACTTATAGGTTGTTTCGTCACCGATCGATAGTGTAAACATTGAATGTTAATTGAGGTATAAAAACATTTTACATAACTTTTTCTGATTATTGTGCTGTTTTAACTTGAAGAAAACACTTCTGCAATTACGCAAAAAACATATCATATTTATCGCTACATTTTTTTCTGAAAAAGTAAGAAAGACGTCTCGATAAAATGTTTAGTGAAAGGTAATATAAATTAGCATTTTCATTTCTTTACATAAAAGCTCGAACGGCCTTACGCTGTCGACAAGGATTTCGACACCTTCCAAAGTACTTTCGGTCGAACGGAAAGCTTCCAGGATGTCCTCTTCCTTCGTTAAGTCACACCTGACGGCGTGAATTTTGTCATTTATCTAGACGGGAAAAAAATATTTGACATAATTTAAAAAGGAAATTCGTGAACTTGATTTTGAATTGGTCTAGAAAATATTAAATTTTATATTAAACTCATATACAAAATTGTATTCTTTACTCTACGTTTTTCTCTATCTGATGACAAATATATAAATCAATGAAAATCAAAAATAATTTTGAATGTAGTATAAGTGTCGTTAAATAAACATGCTTATTGCGCTCCTTGACCTCCTTCAATATTTGGCAAATAACAGTAGTCGCTGTGAATAACAATAAATAAATGTATCACTAAGTTTAAAGCCATTGCTACCGAACTGAATTACCCATGGGTATGCCTTACTGATATAAATGGTAAGAAATTTCAAGAATTATATTTATTTTTGTTTGCTGAAGGATTTATAATTGTATTTACTTACCGATAGGATACAAAAGTGGGGAATTCGGCAGATTTACCTTCTCATTAAAAATTGGTAAACTAGTCAACTGTACCCTATTTATTTCAAAAAATTCCAGGGAGAATAACTTATGTCCATCTGTGATTGCGTATAATAACTTAATCCCTTCGCATTGAACGAATGGTTCTCAGAAATCAGGCGATCGGCGAATGTGGATGTGGAATGTGGATGTCCATGTGTTCAGAAATTCAAGTTTTTAAAGTTTTTTTTTAATATTTATGGTAATGAGTTCGTGTCTTGAACGAAGGTGTTTTGGATGTCTTTTCTTATTAATTTGATTGAGTCTTGAATAAATATTGTTTTTCATCCTAAATATTATATTACTTCTGAGTCTAATCTATCGGTTTACGCAGTATTTAAAAAAGCACAGAAGACATTGAACACGTCAACTCAATAATAGTACATTTAAAAACTTTACATGCCAATTGTACAAAAAAACATGACCAGCGGCATCATCTTAAGAATATCAAATGTAAAACGTATACCTTTTCGGAATTCTATGTCTTCCAATCACTTGGGCTCATTATGTTAACTGCATTAGGGTATTTTAAGTTTAAGGAATAGCCAAGACGTAAATATTCATTAAAGAAGTCCTATCGTTAAGAAACGTAATGCTAATGTCTAGTTAAGTATCCACTATCCGGCGATAAATGAAAATGGCCGTTGTATGTAAACTCTTGGGGCAATTTATTTTCATTACCATTTTCCGGAGGTCACAACCTGTATACACTAACTATTTCATAAATACATTTTATTTAAATGACACAAGCACGTTATAACACCAGCATGAAATGTAATTGAAGTATAAATATGAGTTATGAGTGTTATGACCATAGTGTCATATGAAACAAACGAATGTTTTATTTAAAACATATTTTGTTCCTAATGTTAACAGCTAAAAAAATATTCTTTTTTTCTTCAATATTTTACTTCAATAACTACTAAAATCACTACATTCATCAAGCCGCAAACTTTTTTGCATTATACCTAATTGAATAACTTCTGTAGTTATTATATTCTATGAAAGTCATTCTATTTTAGGCCAACTTTAAATAAAATAAAGACTATTTCTTATCATGACTATTTAAGCCTTAGCTGATTGAGCATATCACTGCCAATTTCACCATAATGGATAGTATCTTCAAAAAATTTAAGTATAGTATTTATTACTGATTATCACTTATGTCATCGTGGTTTTAATATGAAATTATACTAGTAACTCTATTTTTACAGATCGTTATTTATGTCTTGACAGCATAATCCTTGAAGATGTGATCAATATCCTTTACCATATTGACACTGTTACATGTTGAACTATTTACTAAACGGCCAAGCTAGAAAAGCTTGATAACGAATTGATCATGGTCAGTTGAATTGGCTACTCCAGTAATCGAAGGCGTAACTCTGGCATGAACTAACCAACGTACTACAATAACTGAATATGAATATTATAATAATAATTTCATAATAATTTATATTCGCTGTTCCTCAATCCTCCTTGCAATCCTCCTCTAAGCATTACGCTGGTGCAGAGTTGTCAAATGTCAGGGAGAAAAAACCACCGGTTACCAAAAACTAATTATTCTACAAGGTACAGGAAAGATTATATCTGGTATCATAATTTACATACATATATTAATATTATATGTTCATATTATATTTTATTTAATATCAAAATAAATCTTTTAACAATTTTAGGCTAAATCCAATTATCTCAAATTAAATATTATACGATTTATTTCACTTTCATAATAATCGGCAAATACATATCAACTGTGGAAAGGAAAGGGGACGTAACCCTCAATTTTTCAAAACAGCCTTTTTTCGATAATCACAATGTATACAACTTGACACACATTCTATTAAAAGGATGGAAGCTGAAAATGCAGAATTAGTATCTAAATTTAGCTTTTAAGTTTGAAAAAGATGACCCTATAAAAAATTAAAACTAAGAAAAAAGACTGAAATAAAAGTTTTTCCTAGAGAAATTCTTGAATTAATATTAGATTATGTCAAATAAACACCAGTTTAGAAGTCTCTGTGCACTTCAAGGTTGTGTTTAATTCATAATTTGCATATGTCACAAAATCATCAAAACACATTTTTTGCGCCTCCTGTAAAATTTGATATGTGTGGGTTACGTCCTTTTTTCCTTTCCACAGTCGATTTATATGTACATGTTAATAGATTTAATCATAAAAAGTGTGCTTAAAAAATATTTTTTGAATTTAATCATCTTCATTCTCATTCTCAATTAACATTAATCTCTGTCGATATATATTCTACAGAACTAATTCGGTGCAAAAGTGTATTTTTTTTGCAGTGTATTTTTGTCAAAGTTTTAAAAAAGAAGACATTCTGGCTATGATATTGTAGAAAAAAGAAAGAAAACAAAAGAATTGTGTTAAAAAAGAACACGTTCTCTTGAAACGAGACCTGTTGACCAGCCTACGCTGGTGTTTAAAACTTACTTACTTCTTTTACAAATATTATAAATGAAAATTAAACTGATTATGTGAATTTGTATGCCCCGATGAAAAATATTTGGCTTCTTAGCACTATTCACCTATAATCGATAGCGAAGTAAACGTACGTTTATTTTCTCGACTCCCTTCGCAAGCCCGATAACAGCAACCCCTTTGTCAGCCAAAGAATAGGCCACCGTCGCTCCGATTCCTGTACTCGCTCCGGTTACAACTACCACTTTTCCATTCCAGCGTACTATTATTATTACTCCGTGAATAAAAGACCGTCTTTAACCGACGAAAAAGCAAATTTACCAAACAAAGAACTAGGGAAAAGCAATCAGCTAAATTATTCAGATTGTATGCTGTGTAACTTCTGTCTTCCACACAAATACAAAAGCCCATCAATAATTGATACAAACCAATCGCAGTTCTATTGAAAAAAAGTTGGATTTATTCCTTTAATTTATAGGAAATTATTTTTATTATGCAATATAATTTTGAAAAAATACAAATCAACTGGTTCTGGTCGTGCGTATCGGATGCACCCTGCTGTCGGATACGCCAATTGGTTTCCATATGTAGATTGCGGCACAATTTTCTTGTTAACAATACATCAGATAAGTTAAATAAACACACACATTAAATCTACAATACATTAATAGCTGATGATAATTTAAACATTGTAGATTGTTATAAAAAATATATTATTGGGTAGCAGTGCCATCTGTCAGCTTTTGCACAATACGCTTCATCAAAGTCATGCACAAACAAGTGTAATTTGCATTAAATTTCAGTTATGTAAAAAATAACTCGGCACTATATTAGAGCTTACGTGCAGTGCCAGCGCGAGGTTATTTGGCGCGTCTAGGATATCCAATCCCTTACTCTATTTTTTTTTATCCCGGATTTCAGGATTAACAATTTTATCCTGGGATTGAGATATTTAGCTCTTCTCCCAGAATTTTCAATTTCAAAAACCCAGCGATTTACGGAATCCCTAAAATGAAAAAAATTGGAACCTTTTTTTAGCTTCCTTTCAATATTTTTTTACACTATAAAGAGCAATACTTTTTGTGAAGGCAAAGATTGCTTAAGTTTTCGAGATACTGCTTGAAGCTCACTGCATAGATATTTAATAGTATCTAAGTATAAAAAAATATTTATATATACATTCAAACATAATTAAAATTTGAGACAGAATCGAATATTAAAATCATAAAAGGGTCTTACCTTACAAAAACCATTAAAAAATATTTGTATGCTTGTATAAAATTGTATTTAAAAAAACATAAAAAGCTGAAAAATGTACATATTACTAATTAATTTAATTTATGTGTGCTATACCTTAAAATATAATATTGTGATTTGCAATGATTTCGTCAAATGTCCTGACCAAAAATTTTGTCATGTGACTTTTTGTATTCGACGAATTCACTATAAAAGTGAAGAAGCTTAATTGTTTCTAGAGCCTTCTTTATTGCGGTTTTCTATGGAATGGGAACAGATTTTCCACTGAAATATTAGCTGATAAGCTGAAGAATTGTTAGCTTTTTGATTCTGCGTCCTTAGATTGAATTTTTTTTTTCAAGATAACTGATTTCTAACCCACTCAAATACTCTTTATATAAACCAATTGAAATAGGAGAACCTTATATTTCAGGTATTTTAAATGATTTATATTCAATTTTTATATAGTTCAATGGTCAAAATAAACAAAGAAGTGTCTGTACTTTTTTTTATTTGGTCAATAGCCGTAAACATAAAACTGGTCCTGCAGTATAAATACAAATGAATACAATTTTAAATACTAGTTTTTTTATCAATACTTAACTATTGAACAATATCTAACAAAAAATATCGTCAAAAAGCGTATTGAAATACTCAGCAGATAATTAATACATATGAACATGCTATTATCATTTTACTTATTGAAGCATAAACTAGCGCATTACGTTTTTCATTCGAGAAAGCTGCCTATACTTTGAATTATCATTTCATGTATCTGGAACAAAAGAAGTCAACAACTGTAAGGTAATAATGCATTTTTAGGAATTAAATCAATGCCTTAGTTTAAGAAAAATAAATATAATTAATATTAAAATAAATATAATACTTAATATAATATAATAAGGAAATAAGATCTGACAACCAGTAGATTGTGATCAAAAATAAATACATATCGATACTCTAAAGCCATAGAACAAGTAAAAAGTTTGAAATTTTGATTTATATTACGCACAATATTTGAATACCTATCTTGTATAGCTCCACAAAATTACAACTCGAAAAAATACTGGTTTTATCGATATTATGGGAAACTAACTATCCAGTCCTGCAAAGTGTTTCATAACGAATTAAGTATTTAAAGAATTTATTACACGTATTTGAATGATTAACTGCAAGGCGCATTTATTTGCTCAGCCTTTACAAGGAAAAAGACAATAAATGTAATACATAATATAGGTATTAAATGTCGAGTTACTAACTGTATCTTTGAAACCCCCCTTGATTTTTTTTAATGTACATTCAAATTAATTTATGCGCAACTCAAATTACCAAAATACATTCTCGATAGAATTTTTTCACTTCAATCTTTTTTGTGCTGAGTGAGTTGATTAGCCAGCATACCTTTTTCATAGCTTAATTTATTTCTCTTTCTTTCTTTGAAGCGCAAGGAGATGTTAAAGAGCGTTATAATAAATACAAACTTACTAAAAAAAAAAAATACGTCGCCTGTGTGGTCGAGTGGCCAACGTTGTTGGCTTCGGCTACGGAGGGCCCGGGCTCAAATCCCCGTACGGACAGTTTTTATAAATTGATTTTTCAATCGAGATATGAATTTCTGTTCAAAGGCATGGGTGTATGTGATGTCTTGAATTCCCCCCTCTCACCCATCCTATCCTACGAACGGGGCGTATCGAGAGCGATTAACTTACCACTAATCTTGTCCTAGCCCCTATCGTTATATCCCTACTCTCTTTGGAAAAAGAGAGGTTGAGCAACTGAGTAACAAGCAGTTCTCGTAGAAACACTTCTGTTGAGATAAACTCCATTAGGAGTCCATATGCTCCACATTGGGAGCGGACATGGTTTTAAAAAAATGTCAACCTAGAATGTTTCAATACTTAACAGTGTTAAGTATTGAAACATTCTAGGTTAAGTTAACATATGCTCATATGAGTTAAATTCACCTGAAAATTAAGAAGGCGCCCTGCCACCTTTTTGACTTAATTTAAAGTACATACATATATTTAAAATCGTTTTTTATTGATTTAATTGTTAAAACTTGTAGTTTTTTAACTTCAGACGAATATAAAAAAAACAAAAAAAAAATAGGGAAGAAATCAATGTCCGACCTGGTACCTATTTATTTATTTATTTATTTACCACTACACCACTGAGTATAATTATCAAATTATTTGAATGCTTTGTCATAGGGGTAATTTTAAGACCATTACGATTCACGCTAGACAATGTTCAACCCATTGTTTTCGATCTCCTGATATGAACCATTGAGTTTGGCTAGTCATATATCATTAATTGACAACTTCATAAAAGAAAAACAAACTATTTTTATTGTTAGATACTTTCTATGCCACATTGTATTTATCTAAGAATTCTCTATTTACCTGCACATGTGGTTTCATACTAATAAGAACGATAACAGCATCGGCTACGTCCTGTGATGATAAATACCCCTTTGGCAGTGGATCATTCTCTTTGGCAATTTCCTTATAAATAAGTGAAGGAAACGCATTACGTGCCATATCTGTGAACACTGGACCAGGACTCAAGCTCTGAAAAGTAAATCAGTTGTCATAATACAGCATTTTGGGTTTTAACATTGATTATAACAAATATCATGCTTCTGTTTTCTAGGAAACATTTTGTATAAGTTTCGGTTTAATTCAATAAAACTTCTAATTAAGTAAAGATTAGGAATTATCGAACTAATATACTCTTAATTGTCAGCGTGTATATAAATACACAATAGCCGTATTTGTTTATTATTTATAAAATAACGTTCTTTTCATTAGCTCTGTTGTGTGGAAAAATTTAATTCTAATGAGGAAGAAAAACATTTGCGCAAAAGTGTCAACGTATTGCACAATATAAAACTTGTATTTATGTTTAGATATCGACTGTGAAAAGGAAAAAGGACGTAACCCTCAATTTTTCAAAACAGCTTTTTTTCGAAAATCACAATGTATACAACTTGACACACATTCTATTAAAAGGATGGAAGCTGAAAATGCCGAATTAGTATCTAAATTTAGCTTTTATGTTTGAAAAAGATGACCTTGTAAAAAATTAAAACCAAGAAAAAACACTGAAATAACGGTTTTTCCGAGACAATTTCTTTAATTAATATTAGATTATGTCAATTAAACACCAGTTTATAAGTATCCGTGCACTTCAAGGTTGTGTATAATTCATAATTTGCATATGTCACAAAATCATCAAAACACGTTTTTAGCACCTCCTGTAAAATTTGATATGTGTGGGTTACGTCCTTTTTCCTTTCCACAGTCGATATACATGTATGTATTTAAATAATATTTGATAAAATACCGACTCAAGTGACACGAAAACTATTTAAAAAAAACGAGGTAATGAATCTTTACGAAATAATGAATTTTCAAATAAAAACCTTGCATTTTAAAACATAACAAATGGAACTTTAATAAAAAAATGTTTAAATATTGTTTTTAAGAGAGACGTTGAACGCATTTTTCGCTCGCTATTTTTATAGTTTACTGCTTTATATGAAATTGATTGTCAGCATTCATATCACATCATTAATCATTCATAAAACAGCTAACGGCATTTCCGTTACCATTTTTACTATTAAGGTTGTTGAATTAAAAATTACATTTAACTGTACTTACAGATATTTTAATGTCACTTTTTAATTCCAAAAGTTCAAGTCGGAGAGTTTCACACAGTGCAGTAACGGCGTGTTTGCTGGCCGAATATATACAAAGCTTACTTAGGCCGAGCAAATTGTGTCCAGCGACGCTGAAAATAGAGTACAGTAAAACCCCCATTTACACTATAGTCGGAACCGTGTAATTGGGGGTAGTGTAATTGGGAGTGTGAATTTCATACAGAACTAGGGATTTGGTTTTTTTCCGCGGAAAATGCAAAACTAAGATTTCCCTTAGTTTTGCAAAAAAAAACATGGACGAAATATTTAGTTTTTGTAGTAGTAAATATCCCGCACACAGACAGACGCCCAGCTATGCGTGTATAGCCTGGCACATGTTGAATACACAGAAGCTAGCTAACATTTGACTGTTTGTCGACCGTCTCGTAGTAACGACAATGGAATGCGACCGTGCAATTGGGGGATTTGCGCCGAATATTTCAAGCCAGCGCGTAATTTGGGGTAGTGTAATTGGAGGTTCCACTGTACACCCAATCCTTTTTTACGCGACACATAGGTTGCAGAAAGCGGCGCGTATAAAAAAAATCGTTTTTATATAATTTGATAAATTTCAAAAATCAAAATATCGCATAAAAAAAATGTATGAAAAAACAAAAATTTGTTCTTCAAATTCGCGCATTTTTTTTTACATATTTAATTAAATTTCTATATTGATATAAAATACAATGAGAAACAGATACATAATATCTATGCATATTATGTATACATGCATAATTGTATTCAATTATATGAGTTATCGCTGCTGTCACTGTCGCGATTTTTTGAACAAATGTATTGAATTTGCTTGGATTCATTTGATAAAATGCTGTTTTTCCTAGATTCTTGGTCTGAGTCAATTATTATTACACTGGATTTGTTTTGTTGATCCGACGAACAGTTGAAACTAATTTTTTGAAATACGCAAGTGTAAAATATTGTATTTTTAAATGCAGGTGTTTATTTTGTACGTGCCTAAAATATCACCATATAAAAGTTTTTAATTAAAAAATAATATTTCCATCTTCGGTTTGTATTTGTTCTCTCGGTGGTAAAATTTATGACCGAGAAAAGTGTTTTTCAACGAACTTTACAAATGCACTGTATTTATACAAGTTTCAGAGCAGAATTACATCACATGATTTTATGTATGGTAGTCACTTATTTAAACACAGATTCGCCGCTTCTTCTGTAAAAAATAATAATCGCGTAACAACGAGTAAATCGCGTAAAAAAGTAACGGTGCCGTCAAAAAAATCGCGTAAAAACTGGATGAATTCATTATTGTATAATGGCAACTAAATCCTCTGATTGGCCGTTGCTAAGGTGAAAATAATCTACTTTAGAAACCGAACAACAAAGAGTGACATAGTTTTCAAGCATTTTAGAATTTTGCGTTGTACTGAGATTGTAAGAATAAATTAATATTTTTTTATTGTGCAAATAATATTTTGAGTCAAATGGGCAATACTTAAAATATATATATTTGGGAGAAGGCATGAATGATGGTGATGTATGATCTTTTTTCACCCACCTTATCCAACATTGAACACGGTTCATAGATATAGTGACAAACTCATTAACAGTATTTTCATCACCCCGTACTGATATCCTTTATATTTTAATTAAACGTTTTCTATTCAAATTACATATATCCATTATCTTTGATTTAATTAGAATGCAAGGCAAGTATGGTTTGATGAATAGTTTAAATTAATTGTAAATATTTTTTTAATTATCTTATATCTTGTTTCCATACTACTTGAAAATAAATATATTCAGCACGCACACTTCTTACCATATTTTATATAATACAAAACGATAGATATTCAATTGATTCTATAAAAAGAATCTATCTATGTGACATAGAATGAGATTTTCATTGAACCCAGCGCTGGTTAAAACATTAACCATGTCATTTTGCCGAGCGACAAGAGGCCGGGCAGTCATTTCATGATTCTCGTATAATAACCAATTTAATATTCGAAATTTTATACGAACAAAGTATTTCCTTTTTTGATTTTTAACATAATTAATAATTACAACATGTTATATTTATAAGATTTCTTACCTATTTAAATTAATAATGTGTCCATTATCGCCCCTTTTTCTCATAGAACGCATCGCTTCTCTTATGCATATGCAAACAGCCAGGACATTTGTATTCAATGTATTTTTCCACTCCTCAGTTGAACCATCTATATATAAAATACCCACAATATAGTAAAACTAATAAATATCGACGAACAAGTCAATCTATTACCATTTTTTTGGTTCAAACTTGTTATACGTGAAATAATATTTTAATCCCGATGTTAAATTTTTTTCAAATTTCATAGCTAAACCGTTGTGACAATTTTCTCATGTTTAACGTTCCACGTTATTTTAGTACATAGAATTAAACGTTTTTTGTTTATTTCTTACATTATTTTGACTACGAACATCAAGCAATAAACATACCTTTTATAGTCAAACGATACAGTGACACTAAGTTTTTTACTACTGTGCTTACTATTATATTATAATATTAACCAGTGATAACAGTGATTTATATGTTTTATAGAAAACGTTCAATTTTAACTTTCACAACCTTTTGACAGCTTTTTTATATTTTTTATTACAAACTAATTGTTTTATTATTCAGGTTTTATCTAAAACAGGTTCTACTTTATTAAAAAGTTATTATTAATTAATATTGTTGTTCAATCATTTTCCAGGACGACTGGAAAGGTATGAATGGCACACAATCTTTGTTTTATGTTTATGTCAGGTTGCGATTAATGTGGTGGTCAGAAATTTTGAAAATTAATTTCGAAATGACAACACCAGAAATTGTTTCTGAGGTTAGAGTTTTCGCTTTGACTATATTAAAGGGGAACGGAGTTGAAAAGTTCTTTATAAGGCGGAAAGTTACTTACGAAACAAAATGCTTTCAAAACTTATGTTGATTTAGCAATTAAAATAATTAAAACGTATCTATTTATAGATAAGTAAGTTCATTACGTATTGGAGATTCAAACCACGTATAATATCAATTAAAAAAAAAATACAATAATTCCATCCCTGTTTTCTCCTCAGAGAAATATAATTTGTCAAAAAAATATATTTTCCTTGTTTGTTTTTACAAAAAATACATTTATTGAAGAGATATGATGATTTTATTTTGGTTATCTTAAAGAATAGCGTCGTGAAGCATTTGACGTTTAATCGAAATTGCCGCCAACACAGAAATCGTTTGTGAATTACCTTAACTAAAATGTATAAGTAGTTACACATAGCTTACAATATTAACGGTTTCGTGGCGAAATCGGTACGATTGAATATACATTTATTTCTTTCATTTATTCTTACAGTAATCAAAGATCATAACGCTTCTTAGATTTGTATAATTAATTAAAATAAATAATTCTCGAACGATTTCTGTGTTGGCGGCAATTTAGAAAAACGTCAAATGCTTCACGACGCTATTCTTTAAGATAACCTTTATTTTTATGATACCGGCTATGTTAAATATTGGATATATTTTAATATAATGCAAAATATTGGAGGCTCTTGTTTGAATTGGAATACCATGACTGTATTTTTTACGACTTATTAAATATATTATAATATAGTACAATTTTAAATATATAGATTTTGACATGATTAAATATAGTAATTTAGTGTCTAAAATTAATATTGTATACTATGCTTTTGTAGTAGTTTTTAGTCACTTACATACCTGATAAATGACTTGGATGTAATATTGCAGCATTATTTACAAGAAGATCTACTCCCCCAAATTTGTCCTCAGCCCATTTGAAGGCACCTTGTATATCCTCTTCCACCGTCATATCACATTTCAATGCATGAATAACACCTCTTGACTGTTTTGCGATTTCCTACAATATTATTTTCTATATAAACAACATATAAAGAAAGATGATTTCTATAAGGTAAAACAACATAAAAAAAACTTATTTTCGGATTTGATTGTCCTTATTCTAATTTTTTTGTAAAAATAGATACGTCTGGCGATCTATCTGCAAAAAAAACATATTTTTCTTCAGTCATTTTGTTATTGCATTGCTAACAAAGACTGCAAAGATCAATACAACATGTTTATTTCTTAATAATAACGAAACTTTATTATTTATCTCAGGTGTCGGCATGCTTTTTTGCGTAAAGGACTAGATTACAAAAAATAGCTCGGTGGCCAGAAACAAATTGTATGATGTTTGCGTTGGCAACGTCACTTAAATAGAAAGAAAGGTTTTATCTCTTTATTACGAAGGCTGCGATAATACATAAACATATTATCACAGTTTCTGTTTAAAGTATAAATTCATTCAATAATTTATGTAAAAAAAATATTTACATTTATCAATACAAGCAGGTATTAGAGATTTTTTTAAAAACATTTGTGAAATAGCATTGTATCAATCTGGGGCGCAAAATAATTACTTCCTACATTAAAAATGGTTTGTAATTCAATCAACGCATCATCTCTACGGATTTGAACCACATTACAAATCTATATGGGACTGGGTTCAGCTCGCAGGCAGTAGTTTGCCGACCCCTTAATAATCTTGTGGAAATTTACCACTCTCAACAGCTGCAACTTAAATTTATTTCAGATTTATAATTCAATTCTTGATCGGATGGACATTTACTTGGAAAACCACCATTATGTTAGTGAAGTATAGTATTATAACCGCGTTATCACTTTGACATAGTCATGACAATGTTGTGATGCAGTGCAGTGTTTTGCAATACTAATAATCAATCATACACATAAGGTATTCACACTGTTTTATGCGATAAATTATATAATTGTATGAATTAAAACTTGCTTCAATTTTCTCTGCCCTCCTTGCAAGTCCAATAACAATAAGTCCGTTATCAGCCAAAGTACAAGCAATATCCGCCCCAATTCCCGTACTTGCTCCTGTTACAACTGCAACTTTTCCATGCCAGCGTTCCATATTCAATTAATTTTTTTTCACTAATAAGGAAAGAAAAACGAATTATGTATTAAAAGAGAAAATCAATCAACCAAAATATTGCAAAGAAAACAATGAGGCGTCTAGTAGGGCATTCAAATTAACCGTCCAAAGCAACTAAACGGGTTTCGTTTTTTTTTAAATAAAAAAAAACCGGATAACCGGTTCACACCGGAATTATTTTCAAAAAACCAATTTTAGTACTACACAAATTAATTTTTCAAAACAAAAAAACTATAGGGCATTTTTCTTACTTAAATATTAACTAATATGGTGAATAAAAGAGTAAATTATCATAAATTAACTAAATCATATAGACTGCTAATGAAATTTATCTAAGCAGTTTTTTTTCTACGAGAACTACTTGTTAATCAATTTCTAATCTAATCTTTTCAAAGAAAGTAAGAACATGACAATAGGGTTAGAAAAGAACCAATAGTTCACAAATCAGAATTGTAATGGAAAGATTGAATAATTATATTCCAAAAACCCATGCCTTTAAATAAAAAAATACGGCTCGAACTGGCACTTGAATCTGTGAAATCCGTCACGAAAGCCAATAACGTTGGCCACTGCTCCACGGCCCCGACATAAGAATAGTCGTTAACCGTGTAAAATAAACCGGTTTTCTGTTTTTCGTAAAACAGACGATAAACTGGTTAACCGCTTTCGGCTTAAACTAGATTGGAAGGCATATGCGCTCAGTATCAAACGCGGTCAGTTTCACTTAATTATTCAGTAAAGAAGCGAAGTTTTAAGGCAAATCATGTTAAAATTACGAAAAACCTAAACATTAAACATCATGTTAAACGATAACATTCACACTCAGTAAACTGATTCGAATCCTGCGATCTGACTAGCTTTCAATACAAGATGGCTTTATCTTGGCCACTTTTAATAGTAAAATAAATATTTTTAAAATGACTTGTACAATGATTTTAAAACTGAAACTTATATAGAAGTGTAGCTATTAAAATTCCCTAAATCAATGCTCTTCAACTAATGGTCCACGGACCGGTACCGGTCCACAAACGCGAAAACTTTCATGTTCAAACAAATCCACTTTGACATTTATATGGGTAACACGCAGCCAAATTTTATTTTATAATAAAAATTTGACAGAAACTGGAAAAAAATATATATTTTACTAATTCATACTTCGTCGTAAGAAATAAATGAGAAATGGTTATAGAAATATGGGTATCTGGTTGACACCGGTTCGCGAAATATTTTTTCATTTTTTACCGGTCCGCGAATGTAAGAACGTTGAAGAACACTGTTCTACATTATTTTATAACAAAAATGTGCAATATATTAAAGATGTATTCACGGCAATATTTGATACTGACCTTCCTAATCTGAGTTGAACGCTGATCGTCCTGATTGTTTATCAAGACACTTTACGGTAGACTTCTATGTTTCAGTATATGACTTTATCCGTTATGCGAACAACAAATAAAATGAGCCCATTAGAGGTGAAGTGAGCCAAGTGGTATTTCAGAAAAAATAAGTTAGATGCGTTTTAATATCCTACACGTCTTAAAGTATCGTAAAATTGAAGTAACCTCAGTTTATACACATTGCAATTAGGGTATCCAATCCCGGAGCCTTTTTTCAATCCCGAGATTTTGGGATTGATAAATTTTCAATCCCGGGATTGGGATTAGCTCACCGAGGAGTTTGAAATCCACCACGGTTTGGTATACTTTTTCCTGGATTGTCTCAGAACCTCGTTTTTTTTTAGCTCACCGAGGAATACGAAGTCCTCAATTTACCAATCCGGAATTGGATGGCCTAATTGCAATAGTGTTTATCTCCGAAAGACAAAAATATGCAATCCACCAAAACACAAAGTAAGGGTCTAAAAAGTTTTTATATTTTACTAGTTGGCTCACTTCACCTCTCGGGGCTCATTAATATATCAACAACAACAAAATTCGGAGTTGGCAGGTTAAAAAAACTCAAAAGAAAGCACGTTTTTCCGATACAAAATTGCATTGTTTTAAGGAGACAATTTTTATAAAACCTAACAATTACATAAATAAAAAATATAAATTAATTGAGTATAGCAATCATTTAACACTTATTATTCAAATTAATTGTTACGTTGATAAGATCTTCCGTAGTGTTATAATATAAAACAATATTTTATTTTCTAATAAAAAACTTTACATTATATAATATAATATTTAAATATGACACTCACAGTAAAAAATTGAAGTACAATAATATCCGTAATTGTAGTAAAGAACGAATGAGGAAAATATCAGCTCACTTTTTTGTTTATAACATTCAAATGACTTGATGTTTTATAGTCAACTGCTAGTCTAGGGTCAACTGTTTTTAATATTATCTTTGTAACTCTTTTATATACGAGTCTGTCGACCAACACAAAGTGAACAACTTCATAAAGTCGTTGCAATAACGATGTTAAATGTTACAATAACCTTGGTTTTTCAAAGATGGTAATTGACGAGAATTTTACATAAAATTTAATAATTCAAATACAATTAAGAATACAACTAGCTGTAAGCCCATTGACCTCAACGGGGGGATTTTTGTGGCATTTTAATTAGTCAGAAAATTTACTGGCGTGAAAAATAAATTACAAACCTATTTATTGAATAAGCCAGAAATTCTGATAGTAAAAGAAATATATCTCGGGGGATATATCGACAGCCCTGCCCTACATTACTTAAATTGTAAATTATTTAATTTTTGGAATAATGTTTAAGTTTGCTAACAACCATTTTTCGTAGTAGCAGAAATAGACCTCGTAAATTACTTAATTTTTGTAATAATTTTTAAGTTTGCTAACAATCATTTTTCGTTGTAGCAGAAATAGACCACGTAAATTATTAAATCTTTGGAATAATTTTCAAGTTTGCTAAGAATCATTTTTCATAGTAGCATAAATCGACCTCGGCGCATATATTGACAGCCCTGCAGTTTTTAAATTGTAAATTATTGAATTTTTGGAATAATGTTTAAGTTTGCTAACAACCATTTTTCGTATTAGCCGAAATTTCGTAAATTACTTAATTTTTGGAATAATGTTTAAGTTTGCTAACAATCATTTTTCGTAGTAGCAGAAATTTCGTAAATTATTGAATTTTTGAAATAATGTTTAAGTTTGCTAGCAACCATTTTTCGTAGTAGAATAAATTTCGTAAATTATTGATTTTTTGGAATAATGTTTAAGTTTTGCTAACAACTATTTTTCGTAGTAGCAGAACTTCCGTAAATTATTTAATTTTTGGAATAATGTTTAAGTTTGCTTACAACCATTTTTCGTAGTAGTAGAAATTTCGTAAATTATTGAATTTTTGAAATAATGTTTAAGTTTGCTAACAATTATTTTTCTTTGTAGAAGATTTTAAAATAAAAGTTTAAATATAGTTTTATAAAATATCCATACCGTCATTAGAATATTCCTTATGTATGTAAGAAATTAAAAAGATTTTCAAGGCCGGATGCAAAATAAAACCATACCTTCCAATAATCGAATCAATGACACTGATCAAAATCTGTCAAATCAGCTCCAAAAAATCTTTAAATTGTAAATTATTTAATTTTTAGAATAATGTAGAGAATCTAAATGTATTTAAATTATTTAAAAAAATATTTAGCATAACAATTTTACAGCTGATGTCAATGCGCTTAATGTTTTGAATATTGGAAATTCTTACAAGATCCCTTTTATCACTTTTGCAAGTCACTTAAGAAAAATACAAACACCCATGTCCATTATCTTAAATTTAAATATAAAAAAATCTCGATGTAGGGCAAAGATCATACTTACTAGACAACAGGGCGACAAAATTTTGATTCTGTATTTTTTTTACACAGGACAAACCCGTGTGCATAAAAAACTCAGACGCAGCTACGAGTTTAAAAATATAATTGATTTAAACTGATTTTAGTACATAATTATGCGAAAAACAATACCATTATGTCACACGTGTCGTCTGTTCCTGTTTTATTTATCACGCAATTTATTCAAAAGGGAGATTACAATAATTATATTATTATTACGTTTTGGATTTCTATAGTTCGTTCAGTAATAATTTACATTTTATATATATATATTATTTCCCTTTGTTTTTGTATTGCTTATCGAGTAATAAATTTCTTCGTTTTAAATATGAATGAATATTTAATATTTTAAGACTAGTTCTGAAATCTCGGTATTGATAGTAAGACGTTCGTGGTATTGCGGGATTGAATAATTTGTTGTGATCCCGGAATTGGTGACCCTTACACATTATCAATGCTATTAGAATATCAATCTATTAAGTTGATTGATTTTAATTAAGAATAATATTTATCAGTGTTATGACAATTAAACTAATTAGTAATTAGTTAGTTCATTATCATTGTATCACCACATTATAAAGTTTAATATACTTTTGTATTAATACTGTGGCTTTACTTGTATGCCTAATAAACATTTTCTGCGGATGCTTCTTTTTAAATTTATATTCTTTCTATGTCAGATAATTCATTGTTTAACGGATGTTTCATAATAACTTTTGTTATTTTTTTTTCAAAGTTTGCAAATTTGTCATACATTCAACAAGAAATACTATTTAAGTCAATCTATGATATATGAATAATCAATTGGTCGCCGTAAAATATCCAAATGATAATACTTTATTTGGTTCATCAATATTTTTGTTTGCATTTTTAAAAGACTAAAAAAGTAAACGACTTTGATGTAGTCTGGAAACATTTTTTTAATAAACTTATATGCATTTAATTTGGTGGTCGTAAAAATAGCAACCAAAATACTTTGTGAAACAGCAAAAATAATATTGCAATACTAATAAAATGGTCATGAAACTTATGCATATATATATATCGACTGTGGAAAGGAAAAAGGACGTAACCCACACATATAAAATTTTACGGGAGGCGCTAAAAACGTGTTTTGATGATTTTGTGACATATGCAAATATACACAACCTTGAAGTGCACGGATACTTCTAAATTGGTGTTTAATTGACATAACCTAATATTAATTAAAGAAATTGTCTCGGAAAAACATTTATTTCAATGTTTTTTTTTGGTTTTAATTTTTTACGAGATCATCTTTTTCAAACTTAGAAGCTTAATTTAGATACTTATTCGGCATTTTCAGTCTCCATCCTTTTGATAGAATGTGTGTCAAATTGTATACATTGTGATTATCGAAAAAAACTGTTTTGAAAAATTGAGGGTTACGTCCTTTTTCCTTTCCACAGTCGATATATATATTGATACAACTATTGAAATTCTTGAACCGTCAACCATATTATGATATTACTTACAATGTATACAGTGACAGGTCGTGTGACCTCGTTGTATGATAATTATTAATAAAATACAAAGTTTTGCTTCATCATTCTGCAATCAATTACGTATTGTATATACATGTAACTGAGAAATTGTTTATGTTTTTTTATTTCCAATATGCAGCTGCTTACCGTGAGTAAACTAGTGATTATTTCTAGTTGTATACATGAAATAAATGATGTGCTTAGCAGACAGTGGTTTTATAAAGATAAGTAATCTAGGCCAAGTGATAAAATAAATCTGCGATGATATTAATCAATACTTACGATTAAGATTACGTACGATTATAAATTTTACATTTTATATGGATAAAATTTAAATGATGTTTAACTGAATATGGATGAAGGTAAACAATGTCATGGGCCTTAAATGACATGCTTATTAATTAATGAGCAAACTTGTTTATTTTTCTGTCGGCTTATGTTATAAAACTTCATCTGATATTTTCGCTAACTACATATGTCTGCTTTTAATGTAGGTATATAGATGTCCGGTACTTATGAATGGCAGACAGGGAAAACTTAAACGTAATAATTAAAGAACACTTAGAAATTCTAATGAGCAATCATTTTTAAAAGTTTGAAATGTTCTTAAAATGACCACAATTTCGATAAAAATATAAAAATATTTCATCTAGTAAATAATAAAGGCTTAAGAATGAGTAGGTTGGAGTTTTTGTAAATTAATAAAGTCATGAATAAAAAGGAAACACCAGTAAATAACATTTAAAAAAATATATATATTTTTCCATTAAGATTTACGGTACCTAATATAAGTAATTGATTTATAATTAGATCTATCAATTGTCTGTATCTTAACTCCCTGGACCCTCTAAAAAAGGACAAAACCCTGACTTTACTTTGTAATTTATAACTTAAGAATTATAATCCATATTGAGTTTATTCTTTGAAAACCTTGCGATGCTATGTCTGATGATTTTTAACGAGACTAAACACATGCCACATTTTGTATCACAACAAATAGAATTACAAAGTTATCATATTTAATATCATATTAAAAATGAACTTTAACAAATTTACTGCCGAACTCATCGAAAATATTAATTATGCTTACTCTTTACATATATTTTTTAATGCGAACTTTTTTTTTACAATAACTCTATTTTCTATTCGTTACCTAATATTTTTTATAATAAAAAGTAGAGGTAAATTCGCTTTGATGAAACTTTTTAAGACAGTCGTATGTCTACTGTCGTTTCTTCAATAAGTAATGTTATTTCATACTTTGCAGAAAAATACACGTAATAATAATGGAAACATTGTTAAAAACAAACTGTTGTTTATTTTTCTGTCTATTCCACTCCAGAGTTTTATATTTATAACTATGTTTTAGTTTTGACAGTGTTTATTTTATGACTGTCATATTTCATTGGATCTACTTGTACGATAGCCAGGGTACATTATCGTACAGGCGTATATGATATTGTATATGACATTCTTCAAGGCTGTCTTAAATGTCCACGATGACAAAAAATGAACGGATATGTTTCAGTTTATTAAAACAAGTATTTTAAACTTTGTTCGACAAAAAGAAAACATTAATTCATATAACTGATTTTGAAAATGACATATTAATGCATTGATTGTGGTTGAGTGGATTACAATATTTAATTATGACCGGCTAAAGGTCTAAGAGTGATTGCAACGATCTACAGCGACATTTACAATTAAGACAAACAATTTTTGTTAAGTGACTTTTTTACATTTTTTTTGTAATTGATACAACTTAGCTTAGTGGGATTTTAAAAATATACCAGTTTAGTTAAGCATTCCTTATTTTTCTACTCCAACAACAGTTATACATCTATAAAATTGAACAAGGAGCCAGTGTCGTGCTTTATATTGGCCTCTTATTTTTTTCAATAAATATGTTTCTCTCGGCCAAAACGCGCTACTTTTTTTCCAAATATAGTTTGCATTAACGATAAATAAAAGAATAAATCACAATTACCTTTTTTAATTAAACAATGCCCCGTTTCATAGTCACTATGTATACATTTAGTTAAATATAAATGTCCAGTAAAAGCTGAAAAAAATAATATGTATGTATTTCACTGTGTTAACATTAAATAAAATTTTAAAAAATAAATGAGTTTTGTTTGAGATTTATTAATTTGTAGTTTTAAGGTAATAAAAAATTGATAAAAAAACACCATAAATATTAATATACTTTTTCAAATAAATCCAATGAGTATTCATTCAATAGTTATAAGACCAAAACATGACTGTATTTAGTTTTACATTTTTTTCAGTTAATAGCTAGCTACTTTGGCTTAAAACCCTTTTCAGAAAATTGTTTAAAATTAATCAAGCTATGCCATATATACCGGTTTAAACATATGCCTAATACATCTATCTACTCGTCTAATTTATAATCCTTACTTATATTAAAAAATAAAGTATTAAATGTTATCAATTGGCTATGCATTAGTTTAAGAACAACACAATTTTAATTTTAACTAAATAATTTTGTAAAAAACCAAATACAATTTTTGTATTCCCATTGTTATGGGAATTATGCCAATTCATCTTTTATACTTCTTCTATACGAATTATTTTGATTGAAAAAAATTAGTAACAAGCAACCTGTTATTCTTCTCTTTCAATTTATAATACCCTTACACTTATTCAACAGTTTCAAAGGAGTTCTAATATCAGACAGCATTTCCTTGAGCTTTAAACTAACGAGGATTTTTTTCTGAAACTTTACCGCCGGGTAATTTAAACAAACTCATAAATTTCAAGTGTAAGCAGAACAACAAAAGCCGTAAAAGGCTGCCCGGTCAGGACAAGTCAATGAAGCTTTAATGAAAGCTCAACGAACTCGATGCAAAAGTTTTAGTTAACTTTATCCTTGCGTATTTAAGATTCCAAAGGAAAACAGAGTGCATAAAATAACAGTCTTATCAGCAAACTTAACGGTAGCAAAAAAAAACTTTTTTTTAATCCACGGCGCTCCCAGTGTAGATCATAAAGCCTTCTAATGGAAGTATTGAGAGGATAGGAGAGGACAAGTCTAGTGTTTAATTAATCACTCTAGCTCTAGGATTGGAATAGTGGGAATTTTTAGACATCACAAACATCCATGCTTTCGAACAGAAATCGATGGAAAAATGCTGATTGAAGTCGACGACATTGACCACTGTATCATGAACCTGACAAAAAACTTAAGCGACACATTTTGCCAATTTTAAACGAGCAAATTATCTACCAAATTCTTCATTGTTGTACCCCTTTTAAATAATTGTCATTTTATTAATAATTCAAGCACTTGCTATCATTAAATATTAATTCAAAGGCTTAAAAACAAATCAACTCATTAATAATAGGTCGGATAAAACCCTAGATTTATTTTAAACATTCCTATGTTATTATCTGGTCATTAATATTTTCAAAAATCCCCATAATTATAACAAACCCACTTAATCCATTGAAAATTGTATACATTCAATTTTCGCTAATTTACATTTTAATAGCCATTTAACTTAGTGACCTACTTATATTTTTGTTTATAAACGATACAAACTGTTTACTACGCGTCAGTTCAAGTACATCCGTGCACTTGGAATGCCTGAAGATGCCGAAAGGCGACACCCGGGTCGTTAGCGACAAAACTCATGGAGAAGTACAAAATTCAAACAATTCAAATTTGATATTGAAATTCCATCAAGCACTCTCAGTCGTCGAAATACTTAATTAATTAAGATAAATATATATTTTAGATAATTTAGTTTTACCATTTTATTTTATTTATGAAAAAAAATATATACTATTAAAACTTCTTTTGGATGATATTTTTTGAAGCCTTATTTATCACGATTACGTAAAATATTAATTTTTATTATTCTTTACTGGGACTCAACCTAGACTAGTGCAAATCTTTTACTAACTAGACCGCATCATTAAAATTTGTGAAGTTTTATATTTTGTTCTGAAGATTATTAATTATATGAATGCAAAAGTATGGTTCTGATTTATTTAGCAAATTAACACTACCTTACTTATAGTCAAAATATTATATTATAGTAATTATTTTTTTTAAATTTATCAACATCAAAGTTGTGTCTTTTACGAACACAAGCGACTTTTAAAACTAATAGAGAATACTAAGTATATAATTTATAACCATTAAACAATAAATAGCCCCTTATGATAATCATTAAAACTTGTACAGACGCCGCTTAAATATATCCAATGAAGTCATTAGTTGGGAACGAGCAGTATCAAACCACAAATATATATATTTTAGTCTAGGGGTCGTGTCCTATATAAGACGGCATTAATAACGAAAAGTTAATACACTTCAAAAGTTTTGCAAAAAGTTTTATAAATATCGAAATAGTTACAACTGACGCTCAATTCTAATGAATTACAAGAAATCAATCAACTGCTGATAATAAAATAACTTCTAACATATTGTTTATTATACGGGTCATAGCTAGAAATACTAAATCTTTACATATCACAGTTCTACATTGTGATATTTACTTGTCCTAAATTCTGGAAAATTAACTAATAGTTTTTTGTAATGATAAGTTTAACTAATTATTTATAGTGCCCGAATATTTGACGCTCCTAATGTGGAGCATATGACCTAACGGAGGTATCTCAACAGAAGTTTTTCTTCTATAAGAAATGCTTTTTACTCAGTTGTTCAACCTCTTTTTTTTAATAGAATGAGAATATATGATTAGAACAGGACTAGTGTTTAACTAGTCTATCTTGCTATGCCCTGTTATTTTAGGATTGGAAGGGATAAAGGATTTTTTAGATATAACAAGTATTCATGACTTCGAACAGAAATTAATAAAATACATAAAAAATGCTGTTTGTTCGAACCAGTGAAATCTGTCACGGAAGCCAACGACCACTACGCAACTAACCCACGTACATAATATTTATATATTATTAGTCGATTATGTCCGTCCGTCCGTATGATTGTCCCCGATTTCGCCTTTTCGATGACGTCAAGAAAGACAATCAAGAAGACTTAAAAATGCAACAAAAATCCCCCCCCTTAAAGTCAACGGGCTCACAGCTAGTATTTATTACGACGCTCAATATGCATATTATTATTTTTTTTTATTGTTTTGATAACGAAATTTTCGTGAAAAACTTAGACAACTTTTTAACAATTGCTTGTATTACTTAATTTTGTATAAATAGTTTTGTATCAATTTTTATTTTCACCAGATATTACTCGTTAGGATTGAAACATGTCCTGATCTTTATCAAAAAACGTAGAATTATCACAAACAAGTGTTTTTTTTTAAATATCGCTTTGTCAAACTTTTCTTTTGTGTCGATCAGTTTTCAGCCCAATTCGTTTTTATAACAGCCAGTTTCAAATTTAACCCATTTATCAGTGTCTAATAATTTATCTTTTGTCTGATTAAATGATTTATATTTGAAATAAATGAATGCTTCAATCAAATTAAACTTTGTCTGATTCAATTCCAAAGTACAATAAACACGTTCAGAATCTACCCTTTGGAAGAAGAATCATTGTTTTTTTTGACATAATACCAAGCTTTCCCGGGAAGAAAAGTTGCCAATTATGACGAAGAAAACGGAAAATTATAAAAGTCTTAAGATTTCGTTTTTCTTTAGACTATGTGAAAATTCATTCTATAAACCTTTATTAAGCTTTGTTTTATTCCCGATGGGTGAGGATTCTTTTATTCTTTATTTTAATACTTCTTGTGAAGTGCTTCTTTTCTTTGTTTTCTTTTTACACGTATTTGTGTACTCTGCTTGTTGTTTTTAAAGTAACCACTTTTCGTGTTACATTTTTTTCGTTTTGTTTACAAATGTCTCAGAAAAGTTAAGCAATCTTTTTTATTCAAACAAAAAAAACTCGAGTGTTCTCTCATACAAGGGGGTGCATAAGAAACTTGTTTTGTATTGTGATTACATACAGTATATTTATTTTGAATGAGAAAAATTTATCATATTTTTGTTTGCACAAACATTATTTACCGTTAACTCCAAAAGAGTGTGTATAACTATAATACGTATTCAACTGATGCTTATCTCTTCATATTCTATTTAAGTATCGGTTAATATAATATTATTAAAGATTTATTGTTTAGTTTTAAAGCATTTCAGGATAAATTTATATGAATTTGACATTTTTTATAAAGATAAGTTACTTATCCAATGACCTAGCGTACACACGTGTTTAGTATAAATTTAAATATAGATAAGTATAGTACATTTTAAATATCTCTAAAGCCCATATTTAAAGTTACATTGATGTTTCAAGAGATATTTTCTTTACTGTAGTAATAATTTACATATCGTTTTCATTTCATTTCTTCCTTTATAAAATTATACAAAAAAATATTGTATACCATACGATAATGGCAAGCAAATATTGGTATAATTAAATGTTATTTTAAATAATCTTGACAATTTACTTCAATTATTGAACAATCTTGCACTTAACCCATCGCTATTTTGACATCCGTAATAAACAGTATCATTTTTATAATATTGTTATAATTTTTCTATATTTTCTGCAAAAAGTTTTATATACACGTATTTATTAATTATCTTGATCCAAAAGTCGTTATGATCTTTATTGTATTGATAAAAATATATTTACCATTGTAATCAACGATATCATTTTTGGCACCCCTTATTTTAATGTTGTAAATTTAACCTATTTATCGTTGGCCTTTAAGTTACAATAATAATTCAACCAAAATCTACGCGTATTCATAAAGTTGAGTAAAAAAATATTTTTCTCCAAATGACAAATTGTCATCTATTATATAATTTCTGATAAGTTTACAATTTCATGGCAGGAATCCGGATATCCCACATCTGCTTCAGGGGAATTTTTCAGTTTTTGTATGAAATATGGCAGATCGTAAAAGACAAATTCGTGTTTAACTCATCTAATCAGATCACTGTACCGCATTCTTTTAAAAAATAGGGCTGCCACTTGATTTATTATTTTTATTTTAATATGTGAGATTAAGGCACTTGTTCGATGACAAAAATATTTTGTTAGTATAAGCTTTTAATTCGTGCAAAAACTTCACGACTGTCGAATTTAATAAGAACCTGCATAACAAATTCTCTTCCAATAAGATATCTGTAATCACTAGAATATTATAAAAAGTCTTTCAGCTTACTACTATTTACAGTACAAATTAAAAAAATATATCATTATAAATATATCATCATTTATTTTTTATTTAAGTATATGACTGGGTTAAGATCTCTGCGTCAACTCAATTGTATTTTGAACAACACTCTACCAAAATGTTCCTGTTTTAACAGACGTTTTATTGAACATATAAATTAAATTTTGTACAAGACACAGTGAGAATTGGAAATTTGTACAACTGGAATATTTTCACAACATTCCTCAAACCATACATTGTTTAAAACGAAATAAAAACTATGATGTCAATCAATTAATATTGATTATATGAGTGCGTTATCAATATTCTTTTTTGGAAAAGAAAAAACACAATGTAGAAAACACAGTTTATACTTCATAGAAATATCTGTCCTATTTTTCTGACAACAGTATTGTTAACATCATCACGAACGATTTTTTAGAGAAAGTATACAAAAAGTGAAGTGTGCCTAATAATATTCTACATGCCTTAAAGTATCGTAAAAGTAAATACACACCGCAATAATATTTTCTTCCTAAAATAAAAAATATTCAATCCTTAAAAAACACTCAAGTAAATACGTGATTGTACTTAACCTTTACTTTAACCTTTTTATTGTATGGACGTACATGTTCGTCGGCACCCTTGTATTTTTAACTCAACACAGAAGTGTCTGTCTGTGAGCATATATATTTTTCAAGTATGAATTACATACAGTCATTGGAAAAAAGTCACGCAATTGTCGTGTTAAAAAAGCCAGTAAAGTAAAGTAAGATCAGTATAGATCTATTCACTCCTCTAAAGGTTAAACGTGCAATAGAAAAGATTTAGCATTTTGTTACTTGGTTCATATCATTAAAATTACATATCACCAGATTCATGTATCGCACTGTCAATAAACAGAAGACACCCCAGTGCAACCCTATCCATGACATACAGAGCTGAACGATGACGCGCCGGAAAACCGAAGTGGCGTGGGCTGTGATTTATCCTCGCGGGGGTGCGCGCCTTTGCACACAGAGCCACAGACAGATACGATATGAGCGGAAACTAATCAATCACGCGGGACTCCCCGCATTAGCACCGCCGGGGGATGCGTGCTACTCGGGGGCGAAGGGGTAAAATCGAAGAGGTGCGGCTATGACGTCACCGCACATACACATTCGAGAGTACCGACACCAACACACACGCGCGCACACCAAGAGGGACCACATGTGCAACACGGGAAGCGTTAAGTGTTTTTGGCGCCTTTTTGATAAATTATACACAGAAATTTAATTACTTTAAAAGTGAAAGTTACAAATTCACATATTTCGCAACACAGTGCCTGCTAAATAATTATCGCATAGTAGATTGTTAATTATAGTACATGTATACCGGGGCATAATAAATAAGTTTTGACATACGTTTAAAAACCATTTAGGCAAACATTCACAAAATAATGCCATATCATATTCGTAAAAAATGAGGCAATTAGAAAATATTCATAACGATAAACTTCCATACTTATATGCGTGCAATTGTACCGCCTTTTGCAGAGCTGACAATTGTATTCAAGTAAGTTAATACGTAAATGGGTATTTCGTCTTCACGCCATCGTTTAAATTGTGTTCAAACATATTTGGTCTAACTATATTAATTACTGTCTAAGAAAAGTGTGCCATTTTTAATTATAAAAGCGAATATATACAGATTGAAAAAAATATCGGAGATTACTATGACATTATCGTATACTTTCATTACTTTGATCATTATAAAGTTTATTCATTTTAAGCTCTTTTGCAAAGTATCTGTCAACATAATTAATATACATTAAAGCATATAACACGTTTAAAAATAACGCTAAATTTTGACCATAGGTATTTTTTCAATATGACTTTATGGTTATACCAGTGGCAGATTAAACGCATAGGTGGCTTCAGGCGCAATAAAATTCGGCGTCTCAGTTTTTCATAAAACATAAAAACGTCAGAAAACTCCAAGTAAAATATTTTTAATGTATTTGGGTTATAATAAAAATAATAAAACATTTTTAGTACTTTTTCCACATAAAATTTATTAGATCAGGACCGGTTTCGCTCATCGCGAGCATTATCAACTGATCAGTTGATAATGCTCGCGATGAGCGAAACCGGTCCTGATCTAATAAATTTTATGTGGAAAAAGTACTAAAAATGTTTTATTATTTTTATTATAATGCCATTCCACCAAGTATTGACAGTGAACACCTTAAAAGTGATATTTGGGTTATATTATATAAGCTATTTTTGAGACCCTGCGTCTTAATTTTTTATAGGGCAATCCGCCACTGGGTTATATGTGTTTCTTTCTTTTATATATATATAAAAACAATAACATTATATATATTATATTTAAAATCTCAAAGGCAGTCAAAGATTGTAAATATTTAAACGTATTTATACTGCAGAAAATAAGTTTAACGCGACCAGCAAAGATGGAAAATTATTTATAAAATAAAATTAAATATTGTGAGAAAGCATTTTTTATTATTTTTCTTTTTTTATTATAATACCTTTTATTGTCAGTAAGGGTTGCTTCGTTAAAAAACATTAATGCGCAATTAAAAGTCTGCATAATTTCTATCGAGGCTGTTTTCATTTGATATAATACTGGCGTACTGACACTGAAGAAAACTTTCATAAAGTTTTCTTCCCACGTCTAGAGTTAACTCTTACCCATAAAGAAAATCCAGATGCGTGGGAGGATTTACTCACTACCGACTACCGACTGAAACAGTAGCGTTTAAAGCCTGAGTCAATTTCCTTTAGCTCCATAAGCTCCATAATTTAAGTCCGCTTTCTATGTGACTATATTAAAATTCTATGAAGTATCTAAACAAGACTTGTTTCAGAAAAATTTGACTGTGAGTCAATCCTCCATATTTTTCTGTTTGACAACTGTAAGTTAAGAACGATGGGAGTACAAATTTCTGTAATCGCTCGATCTTTACCAAATCTATTATAAAATTTTGGATCCGTATTCGAGTGGTCAACAACGTTGGCAACAGTAACTGTATGTCTTACGTAGACGAAATCATAGCGAATGCAAAGCGACTCGGTGCGGCACGAAAATGTGACAAAAAGCATACCGGGATCAGTTTATTTGGTATTTTTATTCGCTTTAAACCGCGTTTCAATCGTGTTGCAGTGACTTCGCCCACCTAAGACGTAGCATTATGATGCTTTAACTACTAGGCCTGTTTTAGTCTTATCATTCTGTACCTTTTTTCTACGAAAAGGAGTGGTTGAGCAACTGATTATCAAGCAGTTTTTTTAGCTAACGTATGTTGAAATTAGATCCATTATGAGATTATATGATCCACATTGGAAGTGTACATGGTCAAAAAAAAAACAAAAAGAAACCCTAAATAATGAATTAACGATGATCATGGTTGACATCAAACCAGAGTAGGCCAAAAAATAAAGCATACATATTATTTTGTTTTAATGACCTTTGTCAGCCAGTATAAGGCCACAGCAGCACTAGTGGTTTGCTAATCGCTCTCGCTACACGCCATTTTTATGAACAAATCTTTTGAACGATATTTCGGATAGTAAAGAAATACATTGCAAAGATTGCGAAATAAATTTGTAATATGGGATTTGAACCTGTGAGTACGTAACCGAAAACAACGACGTTGATCAATCAACTAAAAGCGTAGAAAATATGGATTTGTAATGTATTGTAGTATCTCAACAAAACATATAACTCAATTAATATTTGAAGAAGGAGGAGGAAACGGGAAAATACTTTATTTTAAAAGCTAGTAATGAGATAAGCTCATACTTCATAAATCCATTGAAAATCTGAATGTTTTCATATTGGGATTCAATTTATGATTACCACTCAGCCACACAACTCACAAGTTTTGTTTTTTTTTTTTTTCATTTCAAATATGATAATTTTCATGTAAATTTATTTGCTATTTAAAATTAAAAATACAGTTTTTTTGACACTTTTGTACGCCTCTGAAAGGGTGACTACTTAATTGTTTTTGCGTGGGGTGCTACTGTTGCTTTAGGTACTATGAAAAAATAAAAATGACATTTATTTTATCTGATAAAGTGAAATATAATGTCACATCATAAAACTCATATATTTATAATACCAATTAAAGTCTGCGTAAAAAATAGCTTTTTAGTATAATTTTTTTAAATTTCATTAATGTCTGTAGTATGAAGAGTAAAAAAGCGTGGTTTTTATTTAATGCACGTAGCGTAACGTAAAAGTAGATTCTATTTTTATATATATATGAACAATTTATTTACTATAAAATGAGATTGTTTTTTTGTTGATAAATAATTTATTCACTATATATACCAGGGATTCCCAAACTTTTTCTACATTGGAACACTTCAAAAATCCGGAATTTTTAACGGAATACTTGGCTTCTTTTTTAGATTGGGTAATTCATAATAGTATAAATACAACACATATATATATATATATATACAACACTTATGTCTTATTTTTAAATAGCGTGGCGTCGAATCTGTTCGTGCAATTATACTTAGTTGCAACATATAAAGGATACTCTGCTTACCATACATAGGTTATATAAAACGAAAGTAAAGCAATAACAACTTGTTTTGACACATTGGGGGATTTTTCTGACAAACTCACCAAGAAAGAATTTTATGAAATTAATAATCTTATAATCACTCGCGATGAATTAAGCATTCTGGTTTTGCTTTCGCCGAAAATGTATTACGAACCAAGGAATCATAATCGCTAGATTACGAAAAAACATTAAAAAATATTGGTATTTAAATTATGTGGGTGTTCGTGGAACACCAATTCAAGTTTTGTAGAACACTAGTGTTCCGCAAAACATAGTTTGGGAAGCCGCGATATCTACAATGAAGTTTATTTTGTTTTATTAATTATAGCACCGGGCTTACTACCCTACATTGAAAGTTATTGTTGTTATAATCCTTGACTCATAACTAAGGTTCGGAAAGACTTAGTCTGCTAAAAATAGTCACACCATAGCACACCGTGTGTAAAACGGATAAACTTTTTTTTGTCGAAGGTTAAGAGTCAGAATTTCATAAGTTTCCACGGCAAAAAATGTAACCACTGAAAGATTTTCATTCTAGCTTTTTGAAATAGAACCAAAATAAACCGTTTTGCTAGCATACATACATACATATCGACTGTGGAAAGGAAAAAAGACGTAACCCACAGTTTTTCAAAACAGCTTTTTTTCGATGATCACAATGTATCAAACTTGATACACGTTCTATCAAAAGGATGCAAGCTGAAAATGCCGAATTAGTATCTAAATTTAGGGTTTAAATTTTTAAAAGTTGGGTTTGTAAAAAAATAAAAACAAGAAAAAAGACTGAAATAAAAGTTTTTCATAGACAATTTATTTAATTAATATTAGAGTTTGTCAATTAAACACCAGTTTAGAAGCCTCCGTGCACTTCAAGGTTGTGTTTATTCCATAATTTTCATATGGCCTAAAATCATCAAAACATGTTTTTTGTCCCTCCTGTAAAATTTCATATGTGTGGGTTACGTCCTTTTTCCTTTCCACAGTCGATATGTTATATGATTGTGATATAAGCATTTTTATTATAAATTAAATATTCTTATTATTTTTAATAGTGAAAATAATCCGTTGTTTAAATATGTTATAATAGTTTTATGTTTTATCATCTACAATATTTAAACTGAATGCTTTTCTGGTTAAGGAAAACTTGAAGACATTTGAAGAGGAAAATAATCTCTCTGATGTTTTTGTACACGAGGCAAGCCTTAAAAACTTCAGAAGAAAATTTCTTTGCATTTCAAATTGATAGTAAACAGTGTTCTACTTTCCCGGGCTATTATTTACTCTTTCTAAGGTTGGTAACACAGAAAGGTTAAAGATATTTGAATTATGTGAAATAGGCAGCATGTCAAATATTCATTTTTCTGTTTACTTTGATCAAAAGAATTTTGTAGAATCAGTGTCAATATTTGTGACAAAATGGTTCAATTTGATTGTTAGATTTCACTGAACATGCGAAAGCATTCAAGAAAAATGATTTCTTAATAAATCCAATCAAACAGTTTATTTTAACGCTTACAATTACATAATAGGAGCCTTTGAGAGGTGAATTGAGCCAAGTAGTAAAATGGTTTAAAAAATCTAATCTTTTAGGTACAATCACGTCTTTATTTGGTGTTTTGATGGATTTCATATTTTTATTTTAACGAGAACACTATTTATTACAGTTTGTATTTATTGAGTTCGCTTCACTTTCATGGCACTTTAAGACTTGTGGAATATTATAACGCATCCAACTATTTTTTGCTAAAATACCACTTGGCTCACTTCACCTCTTTGGGGCTCATAATATATACATTATACAGTGAAAAATTAATTAATCATTACGATAAAAATTTGCATATTCCAATCTGTAAATAGCGCAAATTTTACATTTTATTTCAAAACTCTATTCAATCGCCAATAATTAAAAACTTAATTTATATGACAAAGAGTAGCTTGTCAATAAAAAATACTTATTTTTTAAGAAATGACGAATAAATAAATAAAAAACAAAATGGGTATCATTTTTCAAATTGAAATTGGATCAATTAATTCAACTATTCTATACGTAAATTTAATATTTACAACATAAAATAGTTTGAGAAATTCTTATAATATTTATTCCAAGTTTAAAATTCTTTCGAAATTCAATGCGTGTCCATCTTGCAAGTAATTTAATAATATAACCGAACTGCAAAAAAGAATTTCAAAAATATTATAGATTGTAAAAAATATAAAACAAAAGTGTTCATTTGGATTCAATTATTCTTTCTGAACGTTTTTCGAAGGATTGATGAATGGCGTCCAATTTTTCTAATATGCCCGCGGAAATTCTTTCTCCGAGTTCAACAACTCCCATTAACCTTTAAAATGCCCCATTAGTTTTACACCAGCTCCACAGTGTTTATGAATTTCGAGCAAAGCATACAAAAATAATTGAGTGTTCCTATGTGATTTATGGCCGGAAAATAGCCCACGCCAAAATTTGATATTGATACCGAGTACATCTTAATTGAAGTGGACAGATTAAGCAATGGATTAGTTATTTGAGTTTAAGTAATTTTGACCAGGTTGACTTAATTTTTACTTAAATATTTTTTCATCCATTATTTAATATTATTTACAATAAATTACTTTCTAAAAACATCTTCAATATGTAAATTATTTTTTATTGCCACGCGTCGTTCGTTTTATAGATTCTTACGCATTCAACATGAATCTTATGTTTAAATGTTAGGTCTCAAAAAGCCATGTTTTATTTTTAAATAAATAATTTTTGAAAACAAAATACTGAACGATTATATTTTCGTGCTTCACAAACATAAGTTGTAACAAAATATATTTTAACGTGATTTTTTGTTATTACTGCAGCAAATATTTTTTACAGAATTATTTAATATTTCAAACAAAAAATAGAAATATGTCTCGTTTAGGGAAAAATAACATAACGCTGAAGTTTCTGTCGTATCTGCCGAATCTAAATAATTTTATTGAAATGTGAAATTGTCATATTGAGTTTGGTGGAAAGCCATTATATTAAAGAAAGAAAAAAAACACTTCTACTAATTACACATACATGTTCACAAGATCTGGACTTAAGACCTATGACATAATATCAGGACCGCTTTCGCTCATGACATACTTTATTTTGAAAGTGATTCCGAGCTTGATCGGCTGATAATGCTCGTCACGAGCGAAACCTGTCTTGATCACATAAAATAAAAGTGGAATAAGTAAATGAATGTTTCACTTTTCGAATATAACAATTAATATTTTAATTTAAAACAACTACCAGAGGGGCAGACATATAGCTATCTCGAGAAGAAAAATCCTATTTTAAAATTTGACAAAACCTTCTACATTTTCTCATTTATTTTGTTTAGCTTTAAAATTGCAACAATGAAATTTCTGCCTTACACTTTAAAATAAAGACGAATTTGATTTTTTAAATCTTCAAAACAAAAGTTTTGCTTGTTTCGTTTAACTTGCTTACTTGCCTATTGACCAACAAATGCTATGTCTTTATTGTTTTTTACATGTATTATTTCTATAGTTTGTCCTTGTTTACTCTTCATATCATCGGTATTAACTGTTATTTCTCAGAGGAAATGCATTATATTTATAAGTTTAATTAAAAATGCACACATTGAGCGCAACCGGTTCTGACAACTTCATAAAATTGTAAAATTAGTTTAAAATATGTTTCGTTATTTCAGTGGATCCGTTTATATGTGTATACTCATGTTTATGTTTTTTTTCTGCAGATGGTTGCCTCGCTCCGCTATCCGACCGCCGGAGGGCGACCTGTCGGACTGCGTGCTAGTGGTAGGGGTGTCCCGTCCCAAGATGGCGGCAGCCCTCCTCTCCGTCACGCTGATATCGCTCTTCCTCACATTTCACGTCCTCTACGACAGTGCTGTCTACAGTTTACAGGTGAGTCTTACATCATCGTACGTTGCACGCCCCGAAAGGTGTAAGAAGACGTTTATAAAAGGGCCATATTGTAAGCCGAGCTCTGTTAGGTTTTATGATAACATTTACCCAAAAAGAACCAAAATCTACATGTTAGATGGACCGGCCTATGATTACCAATTTATTGACGTATATATAAATAATCTTCAAATGATTGGTCAAGACACTACTGTATGTAGAGCGATATTTTATATTTTGAAGTGTTTTATTATGAAGAGACTCTAAAACTACTAATCAAAAGTCACGTAGCTAACGAAAACGTATGTATACAAAAATCACTACTTCTTGCATTCCTTCAAAAATACATTACATAGGTATTCCAGTCTTTATTTACGACGCAAATAATTTAAAATAAATTCAATTTTCATAATATGTGTACATATATGAAGGTTTTATATCTATAAAAACAATACGATGCAAAGCATTACATATGTATCAATAACAAAAGAATTAGAATTGTATTAAAAAAATTCTCTCTATAAAATACCATAGAATGTATATAAACATAGATGAGTACTTTATTAAACTTTCCTAACGTTGTAATAATATTTATTATTGATCATAAATTTACTATTTTTTTAAAATAACAAATATTTTATTAGAATTTATTGTATGTCACTCGAGATGAACTCGAAGTAAATTGACACCTCAAACACATCTTATGTCATTTAAATTGAATAAACTAAGGTTGACATTGATCTTACCGAGAATCAATCCCAGACACACCTGGTCGGTAGAGCAAGCTCTAATCAACTAGACCACAGCAGGAAAAAATTACATATGAATTGGTTCTTAAATTACAAACAGATCAATTACTAAACTTAAACTCTTCATCTGTAATTGTCAAATATGAGTGTCATAATGATTTAGAATTGTTTCTAGAATCACATATATAAATTTATAGTGATTTTGTTTTAATTTGATTAATAAAGCGTTTCAATTATTAATGTTGGCATCTAATGGAGAAAGTTCTTAGAGTATAACTTACGTAAATACTTAATAAAGGAAATATTGCACAAAATTTTACATAATATTATGCATCACATGTTTTCCTTGAAATAAGTATGCCCGATGAATTAGACATGTTTGAATGTAACGTGAGCTCGATCGCCTTTTAAAGACCGATGAACTGAATCGAGCCGAGATAAAGCAATTACGAGATGCGTATGTAAAATCGGAAACATCTCCAAAAATATATCCTACAATATGACCATGTCTTTCCTCTCAATATGATTTACACCATCATTACTTTAAATGAGACGGTACTCTAGTAATTTTGTAATTTTAGACACGTCTTTAAGACACTTATATAATATGCACAAATTTGTTTTATTATCATTTTCTTTCACTATCAATATCATTCAAAAGATGTACACTTTTACAATAACTAACTATAAATGACTTGTGGGCCATGTATGGTCACATATTCATCTCAATATTTTATATTAATGTGATGCAATGCAACTCAAAGAAAGAAAATGTTTGTGAAGTGCATGTTTTCTTTTTCTGTCTGTTTGACGTTTGCTGTCGATTTTCTATGGTACGACACTGAATGGCAGACATACAAACATTGATTTCTATATATAAGACCTACTGTATGCTAATTTTACTATGCCTATAAAATTCCCGGAAGTGCAATCAAAAAGTTTGTCAAAGTTTTATTGCAATCGGATGAGCGGTGTGGCAACGCATAACGTACGAACAAAAATTTTTTTTTATACTAGATTTTTAACACTGTATAATCACTTCTTTCTTTATTCTATGCTTAACGTTTTTTTTCTAGGTTGCAAGTTCTGGATCGAGTGCACCCCCAGATGCAAGAAATGCAATTCCTTCAAATTCAGGGCAACGCATCCCGGCGCGACCTGCTTTACTAATCGCGCATCCGTTAATAGGTCAGAGGGCTCGGGCATCGCGCTTCCCTCGTACTGCAAGACGTTTACCGCAGGCTATAATTGTTGGGGTGAGAAAATGCGGAACGCGTGCCCTGCTGGAAATGCTGTACTTGCATCCGATGGTTCAGAAGGCGGCTGGAGAAGTCCACTTCTTCGACAGAGATGAGAACTATGCGAAAGGTCTTGATTGGTATAGAAAAAAAATGCCGCACTCTTTCCGTGGCCAGATTACGATCGAGAAGAGTCCCAGCTATTTCGTGACACCTGAGGCTAGTAAAATTTATCAATCATTTTGAATTATTAGAAATACAGTTTTCATCCTTTTTATTAACTCCAAAACGATTATTTTTGTATGCAAATAAATCAAAATATGTGGCATTGTAGTTTATAAAAGGTATCCAAGACGACCGATATTTAAAGCTTGAATTTTATTCAAATTGAATGTTTTTTTTTATAATTCTTCGTTTAGTCAGCTCTGGAATAAAAGTATAAAAAATAACAAATAAATCTAACTATCTGCTATATTGGATAACGTACTTACTATTCGATCACATAAGCCGACAAGGCGTGATTTGAATTGATCACATGATCACATTTCAATATATAATTGAAAAATAAGCTACACAATACCAAAGTTTAAAGACTTCATTTGTAACACAATTTTCCCTATAAAGCTACTTTTTTGTTATATGTATATTGAGATATGTTTTCATTTTGAATCGTTTTGAAAACCTTTTGAGCTTTGAGTTTTTTAGCTTATGTTTTAATACTACAATCAATATAATTTATAACGTATATAACAGTGCTCTTGCTTGTTGTTTCGTCGACTATGAGAAGGCATTTGATAGTCCGCACAGACCCTCTTTGTGGAGGATACTGGATGCCTACGGGATTCCGCCAAAGATTGTGGCCATTATCAAATCCTTACATGAGAATAGTGCATGTTGTGTGAGAATCGGTGACTCAAATACCGAATGGTTCGGGGTCACAACCGGAGTGAGACAGGGGTGCGTTCTTGCACCGTTCCTGTTTATTATTATCTTTGACTTCATACTTCGCAGGTCAATTCCGCCTGATCGAGGTGTAGCTGTTGGTCCCGGTCTGAAGCTGTGTGACCTTGAATATGCCGATGATGCTGTAATATTCGATAAATCCATTGAGGGCATCCAGGAGACTATTGATGGGTTAGGAACTAACTCAGGTCGCATTGGTCTAAAAATTAATACTAGTAAAACCAATGTGATGTGTAACCAAACCTGTCATGACTCTGATAGGACCCTTACCAGCGCGGGACAGATCATCGAGAGGGTTGACAGCTTCAGATACCTCGGCGTACATATCCCCGAAGACGGTAGTACAAAAAACGAGCTCGCCATTCGTTTAGGAATGGCTGGAGCCACATTCAACTCAATGCGGACTGTCTGGGACACACAGCTGTACTCGATTAAAACCAAATGCCACTTGTTCAACGCTTGCATTCTGCCGGTAATGCTTTACGGTTGCGAATCATGGCACCTGACGAAGACTCAGAAAAACCGTATACTGAGCTTCGAGAACAGATGCTTGCGTCGGATAATGGGGGTGAGGTGGTTTGATTTTGTGAGGAATTCAGAGATAAGGGAGCGTGCAAGACAGCGTCCCGTCACGTCAGTGGTTATGGAGAGACGTAGGAACTGGCTGGGTCACGTGCTGCGGATGCCTCCGGAAAGCCTCAATCCTGCCTGCCTCTTCTTTCGACCGGTGGGATTCCGGCGTCCTGGACGTCCATCGGGTACTATCCATAGGATGTACTCGGCGGAACTGAGGGATGCTGGCATGTCATGGGAGGAAGCAAAGCTATTGGCGGGAGACAGGGAAACATGGAGGTGCCGCGTGGCGGCCATATGCTCCACATAGGGAGCGAACATGGTCAAAGAAGAAGAAGAAGTTGACATGAAATAAGGATAAATATACCAACGTTGTAGAATGTGTTTTTTATAATATTATGTATATTATAATATTGAATAATTTTAAAACAATTGCTTTTTATTCTTACTCTGCGCTATTTGAAAACATTTTATTGAGTATCTCACTCAATCGTTTATGTATTTTTAAGTGTACACGAATTGACAAAGGTTATGTTTTAAAAAAATTAAGCCCTGGAAGGTGTAGTTATAAATACGTAGAGCAAAAACTCTCTTTAGTACGTAAATGATGATTGCAGCGAGTTCAAAGGACGTTTAGCATTTAAATAAAGTTGTTACGCTTTTTGTTGTTTTTTGAACAGCAAAACGAGTAAGATAAATAAAATATGCGGTGTTGTGTAGCAGGACTCCAACCACATCCTCTGGGACCCGGCTCGTATCTCGTATCGCGTCAGAATGGGGAAGCCTACTTTTAAAACTTTTCCGGGCGTTGGGATACGTGCTGGACAACCCGATTTGGTCATAAATAAAGCTAACTTTAGATTGTTCATAAATATTCCGTCAACCTACGCAGGCCGCACCAATATACCTACACCAAGATCTATTTTGCCTGACCAACGCTATCCCATCAATCTATGTCTAACAACTGCTTGACAAATCTTGCGTATTCCTTTTCTAATGAATATTTCGGTGTTGTAGTAAAAAACATACAGCTCAAACTTAAATATATAAATTCTTCGTTTCAAATATTTAAAAAAATTATCAGTCATTTCCGAAACCGTATTTCTATTTTTATCATTTATTTTTTAATCAAAATTAGTTCATTTTAATATGATAAAATAATTAGAGCATACTTTCTCAACCTTTTTAAGCCCGTGGCTCCTTTTGAGTCTCATATTTTTCCGTGGCCCCCCTACCCCTAGTAATAAAATTCTCGGGGCTCGGAAAAATGAAAAAACAATTTAAGTACATTTATTTAAAAAAAAAAATACAATACAATAAAATTGTTTGTTAAATATGTTTACAAAATAGTTTATAATATTACATTTTTTTGTTAATCCCTACGGTACCCAACGTTGTACCCATCACAGCCCGCTATGGTTCACACTAATCTTACGGGGGTGTATTCTGCAGCGTTATTCGTGTTAATTTTTTTTCCATCAATTTCTGAAAACTAGTTTGCATTCACTCTGATTCACTTGAAATTGCAAAATCAAATATTTGGAAATATAATGCGTTTTTCTAGCTTTTGTAATTAATTTGGAAATTTTGTAAGAAACTATTAATTAAACCAGTGTCTAATTGTTCACTGAATACTATAAATCCTATTTTTTTGCTGCGGACACTTCTTAAAGCTTTTCGAATTATTAAAATGGCTTTTCTTTCATGTCTATGTGTTTTTTTATAAAATGGATAGTAGCATTAGTGAAGCAAAACATATTTAACGCCGAGATTCATAATATCATGGGGTGATGAAAGAAATACGTGGACAAGATTGTCAATACAATATTGTCGACACTTACTTTTGGATGCAGTTATTATGGTATCCTTAAATATCATTGAAAAAATAGTAAAGAGTATGTATAATTAATACATTATTTCTGCTGCAATGTATTATTGTCTTATTGTATTATATTTGATTTTAATATAAATTTTAGTTTATTATATTTTGAATGGCCGTGGCCCTCCTAAAGTCTGCTGTGGCTCTCCAAAACTGATATTTTCTTCTGTGGCCTCCAAGGGGGCTACATGGCCCCCGGTTGAGAAACTCTGAATTAGAGTAACGATAGTAACTGTTGTTATTTGGCACGTGAATATTAGCTGAAAAAATATTTGTATGACATCTTTTATATCACTGGAATCAAACTATCTATCGGCTCGTGTTTATTTTTGTTGTTTCTTGTATTAGCATGCTAGATTATTAGCTTCACATACTTGCTCAAATAAAAATTCTTCATTTATCACATTTTTTCGTAATATTCAATAATAAGTATTTACAAATAAGGCCGTCGTAACTTGACGCATAGGTAGGTGACATACATATTCAATTCATTTCTTATGTTGAACAACTATTTTCCGGTCTTTGAAATATAAGAGTAACCATTATAATTCATTGTTGTAAATTGTGTTACAATCGAATTTGAATAGTGGGTCTTTCTTCGAGATATGTATATTACAAAAAAGAGAGGTGAACAGTCTGGGACTGCGAACTGCGTATATGTGCTTCCGTGTTGAACATTTTTTATCAAGGTAAGATCCATTAGGAGCCCACATACTCCCCATAAGAGGTGTGCATGATTAAAAAAAATAATAGAGCTCGAAAAAAAATATTCCTTACATTTGTTTTGGCAAAAAGTCCCATTTTGACTAATGTTTCTTTAATAATTTCCGCTCATTGCATAAGCCCTCTTATTACGTAAAGAAAAAAATTCGTGCTAAGATTATATATCACATTTTAACTTATAAAGTACGGATTTATAAAATAATGTTAATTTTTCGTCTTTTGAATATAATAAATGAGCACATTAGACGTTTAAAGATCCATGTGGTATTTTAAAAAAATATACGCAAGATGCTTTGTAATATTCTACACGTCTTAAAATATCGTAAAAGTGAAGTAACCTCAATTTATACACATTGCAACAGTGTTATATATTGTACTTAAAACAAAAATATGCAGTCCACCAAAACACCAAATAAAGACATGATTGTACTTTTAATTCCAAGAAAAAGTTTTACCATTTTACTAGTTGGCTCACTTCACCTCTAGAGGGGTCATTAATATTTGTCATTTACGATAGACAATAAACTTATTCAAACAATGCTTTCTCTGTTGACCTACTTTTTAATGTTGTTAAAGCTTCATTCTTTTAGAAGCAATCCATTTTTTTCATCCAATCTTATTAGATAAAAACATATCGTGTTTGAAGAAATCTTTTCTTTTCGATGTTTTGAAATGTTTCTAATATAAAAATAAAGCAATTGTTGTATCTGGAATTCGGCTGTGGTTTTCTCAGTAGTAGTTCTCCTATATAATTTCTTATATAACAACATATCTAGCAATAGGGCAAATTGGGTCTCACTTTGTCTGAAAGTGTGCCCGGGGGCGCTTCAACGCATTCCGTATGCGCCGCATAATGTACCTACGAGATGATAAAACGAATTTTCAAGTTACACTACGCCAAACTTTGCCTTCACTGCGATTTGCATGGGTTCGGTTACTTTGGCATCAATAATGCAAATACACAAGACCTACTTACTTACCAGTCTTAACACACATTCAACATTATTAGATTACGTAGTGTTACTCTAACCACGTTAGCTTTTATGACACTCTATTCTACTTCGATTACATTGTTCAGGAAATTATATTGTATGTTTTGTCATTTCTGAAACCGGGTGTATTGAGATACCTTGCATTTTATAAGGGAACATATTAAATGGTCAATTTTTGGTCTGAATAAAAATATTATACGGTCAAATTTTTATAACCATTTTCGTTAGGTTATGTAAGGTCATGTTACGTTAGGTTAGTTTTTGTTATCAATTTCATTTAAATAATGAATATTTTATATAAATTTTGACCATTAATTATTTATTCTGCCCTTTGTACACTGACCGATATATTATGACGAATGTAATATAAATTCAGACCAATGTGATAAAAATTATGACCGAAAGTGTATGGAACCGGTTAAATACGAGCCATTTTATAAGTTATTATAATGTATGTAATACGTCTTTTTACGTATAATCGACGAAGTTATAAACTTTCACCTACAAATAGATAGCATATAATCTGCTTAGAAGTTTATTAAAGAATTTACTTGTAAATATGTGCATCATGAAGTTCGATTTTATCCGTGTACTTAATAGCCTGAATATTTTGAATCAAAAAAAAATATATCCAATTAATGCCTACAATATTTTCATGTTGATACATTGTAAATGAATTTATTTACAATTCTCTAAGCAGAATAGTTGCTATCCAGATCTTTTCTTATAGTATTCATTTATAAACATCGATTATATTGTGGTTCAAATATGGTATATTTAATAGATGCGCTATCAATTTTGAGTTTATTTGAGATTTGTTTGAAACAGTAACAGCCTTATCATATTTAACTATAAATTAGTATTCATTTAGAAACGAAATATTGCTTATTGTTATTATAAAAAAAATAACAATGTTTTTTTTAATATTATTTATAATGTCATCATTATTGTCTTGTGTTATTAATACATATATTATATGTTTGTTCCGTGATTGAAAAAAACTTCATTCATTGCCACTTAAATATATATCGACTGTGTAAAGGAAAAATGACGTTACCCACACATATTAAATTTTACAGGAGGCGCTATAAACGTGTTTTGATGATTTTGTGACATATGCAAATTATGAATTATACACAACCTCGAAGTGCACGGATACTTCTTAACTGGTGTTTAATTGACATAATCTAATATTAATTACAGAAATTGTCTCGGAAAAACCTTTATTTCAGTGTTTTTTATTGGCTTTAATTTTTTACAAGGTCATATTTTTCAAACATAAAAGCTAAATTTAGATACTAATTCGGCATTTTCAGCTTCCATCCTTTTGATAGAAAATTGAGGGTTACGTCCTTTTTCTTTCCACAGTCGATATGTTATTCAAGTGTTAAAACATTACGTTTGGCAATGTCGTTTCATTGTCATAATTTGAAATATACATTTACAAAATGTATACAAAATTCTAATGGCCCAATTAAAAACAACACTTGTAGTAAAATATAACATTGTTACATAAAAACTATCATGTACTTCCATGTAGCAATGTTCTTTGAGAATTTTATGAAATTATCATATAGGCTTGCTGGTATGGTATAATAGTTTGAAGCATGCCATATCTCTAATATGAAAGGTTATTTTCTTTTGTGTAGTTTCCCATTTCAAAAATAATTCATAATTTATTGCTAACACGTGCTTCGGGTATAACACAAGCTATAAAGATATTTATTAATTACCAGGGTGTTATTTTCAAATTCAAAGGAAGCATTTAATTCAATAAACGATAAATATCTACATTTGTATTAATGATGTTAAAGTTTATACTTGTTTAAGACTTGTTTAAATCATTTTGAAAAATAAAGGAAAGAATTTTATCGTTATTACTATAATGAAACTATGTATATCCCTTTATGACACACTGCAGTGGTGTTTGTTGATCGGTCGATATAAGAAATTAACTTTTGATTAGAGGTGCGTGTGACAGTATTTTTTTATCTCACTTAAAATCTGCTTTTATACGCTTCTTTGATTTTAGTTGTAACATACCATGGACCATGGAGTATTGTTTTCAACACTAGATTCTTTCTACCTTGGTTTCTCTTCCATGTACTTGGATTTATAGTTGTCTATGTCTATTTGATAACTTGTATTGAATCGTTTGATTTATGGATGCTTACAATACACGAAAAATATCAAAACAGATATTTTAAATTTATGTTTGAATAAAAGCACCGTAAAACCTCATTCGGGTTTTTTTTTATCACTTTTTCATTTATTAATATAAATTCATTAGTAAAACAGTGTTGTTTTTTGTTGAAGGATATTAAAATATGTAATTTAATCATTGATTTGATTTAAATTATTGGAAACGAATAGTCATTTTGCTTGCTTGGTCATTTAAAACGTACGTTAAAATAATTAAATCAGCATTAACTTGGTAAAACTCCATTACAATAAGGTAAAAATCGTACTGTGATATTCAGAATAACTATTGCGACAATGGCGTGAAGTCAAAAATTATGTTTACTATTATGTATTATCATTGTGTAACTAAATTCTTTTATTATCAATAAAACGTTGACATATTTAAAAAAACATAATTTTGTCGAATGGCAAATAAGATTACAAAAAAATACTTTTTTAAAAAATATTATTTTTATATAATCAGAGTAAAATATTCAACTTAATTTAATAATATATTTTAATTTATTATCATTGTTTTTTATTCGTTTTGGGTATAGAAGGAAATGAAAACGAAATACGTAAATTTATTTTGGTTTAAAAAAACAACAAAATTATATAAGGAAGATTCGTGATGACGATTTATGACATGCATGTAGAGTTAAATTATTTCCCCGACCAATCAAAATTTCCTGTGGACAAAATGCGAGCTATTTTACCGAAAACATGAATAATGTATAGATCTTGCGATCGAAAATTCATTTTCCAACAATCTCATTAAAAATTCGTCCTACAAAAAAAATCGTCGTTTCATTTTTTTCCCTTTACCTATGGCATGGCGTGGTCGGCAGAATGTATTTACGAGGCGGCTTGTTATTTAAACCGTGAGATACGCACGCGCCTTTTTGTAACACAAAAACACGTTTCTTTACAATTTAATACAACGCGTGCGGAACCGTTTTCGCCGCCGCCATTTTGCTGTGGGGAATTTTCACAAACTTTAACAACTAGTCAAATTACAAGCGCCGGGCGCATTATTGCGCAATATTTATCATCTCGTTATTTCGGCGCCCTATATTACATTGCGGTCATTAGCGACGCACAAGTTTTGAATTTTAATTTCTTTATTCAAATTTACTTTCACTGAGAATTTTCTTTTTGTGTTGTTTCAAATACAGAACACAGTTTTGTTTTAAAATGATCCTGGCAAAACTGCCATTAAAACGATTGTTAATATTTTTTTTTTCAAAGCAAATCAGTTGTAGAACCCACTAAACGAGCTTTAACAACGAAACATAAAAATAGAGCTAAAACCTATAGGCTGTTACTTTATATATTTTTCTTTCTTGGATTTCGTATAAAAAATGCCTTATAAAAGATTCTGTCAAACTTAATTCTTTTTAAGTGTAAAACAAGTTGTCTTACGAATACTGACTGTCATTGTTAAACAGATCGTGATGAATTCTTATCCGTATTCATATTGCAATATAATAATTTACACTGATTGGAATGGAAAAATTTTAGTATTTCAAATGCTCACTAAAAATCAAATTAAATAGAAAACGTGCGTAAAATTATTATGGCAGAAACATAGTTATTTTATTAAACAAATTTTATCCTCGTATACATAACAAATACATAGCTGTCTAATTGTTTTTTTTATTATTATTTCTTGAATATATGATAAAAGCGACCTATTATTTTAAACTTGATTGTTTAAGTATCAAATGTTTTTATAGAATATTTAAATTGATAAAAGAATACAATTATTTATATACAAAAAGCCATATTCATATTTGAACGCCAACTTAAATATTATTTTTATTGAAAAATGATAATCAGGACTCAGGAGATACATCTTACATATCAATCATTAAAACGATTCAATATTCACGAATGTTGTGAACTAATATTTGTACTAGTTAAATTAGTGTTTTGTACACCTTGTTATATCATTTCAAAATGTATGATTTTTTAAAATACGATGATTTTGTTTTTCAAATCATATTGTATTTAGTGACAAAGTCAAAAGTCAAGAAAATCTCTTGTGGAAAAATTAGAATTTCACTCGGCAACAGTGACAAATGAGTTTGGCACAAAATGTTTAGGCGTACACGTGTTGAAGTAATCTTATCCGCTACACTTAAATCTTATCCACAAGTGGAAGCATGCCTACAAGATACGAATGCAAGATTTGTATTTCCTTTAAACATTTTTAAAATTTTAAATAAAGCACGAAAAACGAAATAGTTCTAACAAGATAGATTATCTGAAAACAGGTAACTACTTGCTGTAAGAAAAACTGTTTTATTATGATACCTAAAACATATTAACACGTGAAATTATCTTTATTTACATGTTCATTTGATTCTTAAAAGGCTTAGGGAATAATGTTTTACAAAAAATTCTACTCATGTATCTCATTAAAAGAACACTTCTTTAAAATTATTCAAAAGTTATTTTTAAAAGTGTTTACTGGTAAAAGTGTACAGTACAGTGTATACATATGTATTAACCGTGCCAAACTACCGCCTTTTACTAAAGTTAATGTATGAAATATTCATGACTAAAACATTTTCCGCTTTACTCGATGCAGTGTAATTACTAGAGCAGTAACCCCCGCGATAAAATAAAACTTCTATTATTAATAATATTCTTTCTCTGCAGGTTCCGGAACGAATTCGAGCTATGAACAGTAGCGTTCGCTTACTGCTGATTGTCCGTGAACCAGTAACTCGTGCCATCTCAGACTACACACAACTGCGAAGTCATGGAACTGCTTCTGGACCTCCGGCTCCGGCGACAGGTCCCGGTATTGTTTCGGCACCTGGCGCCGTAGCCCCACCTCCAAGACCCTTCGAACAGCTCGCCATTCACCCCGGGGGAACTATTAACACATCCTACAGGCCCATCGCCATATCATTATATCACACTTACTTGCACAGGTGGCTCGAGGTGTTCCCTCGCGAACAGATACTCGTCGTGAACGGCGATCGTCTGATAGAAGATCCGGTTCCTCAACTGCAGAAAATCGAAGCGTTTTTAGGATTGGACGGAAGAATAGGGAGGCATAATTTTTATTTTAATGAAACCAAAGGATTTTACTGCCTCAGAAACGATACTGCAGACAAATGTCTACGAGAAACAAAAGGTAGGAGGCATCCACGCGTCGACCCGAGTACGGTATCGAAACTGAGAAAGTTTTTTATTGAACATAATCAAAGATTCTACGAACTCATCGGTGAAGATTTAGGATGGCCTGAGGATTAGTTTTAAGTTTTAGCTTGTAATGAAATCCACACATATCAAAATGAAAATGACGAAATTCCATACATATCAAATGACTTTTGTTGTTGTAAACTTATTCAACTTTTCGAATAAGTGCCGGCGCGCTCTGGATCATGTTGATCCGTGATATTAAATATTAATATAGGATAATGAGATAACATACGCTAGGTTAATGGAACGATACATATCAAAAAGGAATATCAATTATACATTATAGTCTATACTTAAATTTGTCTAGAAAAAATAAGATTACAGATATTATTATTAACTATTATAGGTAGTCAAATCAGATTCAGATTTATATAAGAATTATTTTTATAATTCACGATAAGGGCTGATGATTCATGGATCGCTATAAAGTAAACCCACGATTTACGCGTATTGATTTTTTTACAACATCTAAGCGTTGTATGAATATATCTCATTTTAAAATGAATTACTCGTGAACTTGCATCGAGCAATTTTAATGTAAGGCTATTTGTACTAAAAAGGACATTTACAATTTTCTTTGAATTTCACTGCGTAAATCAAGCCTGCTTTTAATATTTCTTAAAAATGTACGATTTTAAGATATTTATAATATAAATATTATTTCATGAACACAAAATTACCTATAAACTTGTTATTATTTATCATTTTAATCAATCGGTGATATTTCATATTCAACTGTTGGAATAAACATATTGTTACTTAGCCAAGATGAGTAAATAATGTTTTAATTCTGAATAAAACCTCATATTCGTTGCATCATATAATTTATTTATACAGGAAAATATAAATGTTAAAATATATATATATACTGTTGATTGCATTATACAAGTATATTAAAATGAAATCAATTGTTTTCAGTTTATAAAAACTAAATAAACACGTTAGAAACAGTACCAAGTATTTGTATTTGAATACTTCAGTTTGTATTTGAGTTTTTATACTATGAACACATAATGAATTCAATACAAAATTATTATTTTACCAATCAATAATTAATTTTGGTAAAATTCCCAGTGTACAATAAGAAAATGAATCTTATTTTCGAAGACTATGTACTTTGAGAATAAGAAACCTTTACAATCTTACCGCTTTACACGCTTACCGGCCATAATGAAGTGAAGACACCAAATATTGACATTCAGTTCAAATATTTGAAAGCGTTGGAAAAAACGAAAAGTATTCAGTTGTGATGCTTTTAACCCGCATTGTAAACACATTACTTTACAGTTTTACACAAAGGGCTCCCGCCACATCTAGGACACGAGAACCTTTCGGCACTTTACCTGTCACAGAAATTAGGGGGCGGGTGACGAACTCGGAATGTTCGCTTATATTTTTGACGCGATAAAATAATATACGCCATTCTTAACTGCCAAAGGGAAATGTCCCCGGCGGGCGCTTTTTACGGGGCTTTATTGCGGGCTGTTTTCACATTCCATATTAACGCGAACCTCCGCTGCGTCTGCTGGCCTACGCGACGCTAAAACACCACAGCACACACGACGTGTATAAACGGAACCAAAAAAAGCTTTTCGACGTTTAACTCGTGCCACTTTTTACCGCCCACAAAGGGCCGCCTTAAACACAAGTTATATTTTTATATCATACACTCTCAATTTAAATGATTTTGTTAAAAAAAACTGTATTTTCAATGTGGGTAAAGTAATAATTAAAATTCAACTTCAACTTTAATATTTTCGATGTACTTTGTGGTAGCTTTGTAGAAAATATTTTTTAATTATCTTGATATATCTGTTCAACACTGATCGTCAGTTCACTGACTGTGATATAAGAATTTTTCCAGCATCGTTTTAAGTGTATTTTATTCACGTTAATATCGGAGTTTTAATAAGTACACAAAAATATGAACATGTTGATATTAATCAGCCACCAAGTACTGTGCAGTTAATTACATATTTATTAGGCGAATTTATTAGGCGAATTTATTAAGCGAGGTTGTATAAAGACGTTATGGTTTTTTAGACGTGTTTTATTCAACCAGTAACCGTGGTAATTGCTATCTGTAAGCACGCTTTTGATAATATGTTTTGTTTATTTTCCCAGACCTATCATCTTTTGATTTGTATCAATGATTTATCAGACCTCCCCTTTAACAACCCTAGAGCGGTTAACTGTAACAGGCAGTTATAAAGTTACTCGCTTTAATGAGGCACTTGATGTCCGGAAAATCGACCCTACAATTTTATTTTTTTCTACGGATGCGGGGCGAAATCTTTGGCCTTGTTTTCATTTTTACTTTTTTGTATTCTACCCGTTTAACGAACGCGGAATAATTATTTTCTAGGGAAATAATGACCGAGTCATTAGCTCGTTTTTTCTTAATTTATGTTAACCTGCCCGTTTACAGTTGCACGTTGGGAAAATTTACAGGCGCGATTATGTTAGCATCGTTTGTACTCTACCTAAATTATTCACTAACGAAGGGATTTGTTCAAATAGTTAACGTTATACTAAATTTCCCTCATACATCATGAAATTACCTTAATTGTGAATACAGTTATTTATACCCGGTAAATATACGCCCGAAGGACAACTCAATAGGTTGTTTTATTAGGGATTTACTACCAAATATTCGGAGTTTGTCAATGAATATTTATTTTAATTTATGTTGGTTGCATTAAACAGCTTTTATCAAACTCCAATGAATTTAAATTTAAATAAATTGATGTACACTACGGTGAAATTCATTTAAATGATAACTTACCGTCGAGTATTACAGTTTTTTTTAATTTAGCGCAAGAATGACTATTTTGATTATTTCTACATTGCTTTATCAATTCGTTTATGGATTTTTGTCTAAGTGTTAGACTGCCCGTATTGTTTATCTCTTCCAATCCACCGTTTATCTGATCCTATAAATCGTGGATCGGGTTACCTTCATCACTTTTCTCATCCCATCTTTAATATATCTAAATAGATAGGCATTTTTGTCAAAAATAATTTATGTTGAAATATTTTTTTATACGCTATAAAAATCATATATGTTAATTTACAAAAATACAATAGTTTTATTGTTGTATGTAGATCTTTAAAATCATGCTTATTTATACAAATTCATATTTCTTATAATAATTAGCAATTTAAAGAATGTGACGACCAATAGGGTAGTTGTGATCAATGCATTTTCTGGCGTAGCCGCGGGTAAACCGAAAGAGAAAATGAAAAAAATACGTAATCAAGTTTCACAGTAAAATATTGAAAACAAGACACATTTATTATTTTCAAAACATTAACCATTTAACCTTTGAACATTCAATTACCATCGAGTAATTGTTCTAATTTAGACATTATTTTTTTTAAACTTAGAATTCAATAATTCACAATTATAAAATTTCTATTCTCCTGGTTAATAGGATAAAGTGTTTAAAGATTTTTATTTGTGTATAATTTTTACATATATACTTATAATATATAATATATTTGTTCCTTACTTCAATGAACACTATTAGCGTTGGCGCAAAATTGTCATTAGCCGTGTGTACCTGGAAAGCCCAACCTACTTAAGCTCGTTCATTAATTACTCGACCCGTTCATTAGAGGAAACCTTTGCTATGCGAAGTGATTTTTCTTCTATAGAAAAGCACTTAAATAGTGTTCCATTCAAGAAACGTATTTTTTAGAAAAAACTACAAGTTTTTAATGCTTTAAGAAAACAGGAATTAGTTAAGTTGCTCTTAAGCGAAAATGCCAAGATAAAAATCACGAAAGATTATTACAAATAATACACGTAAAAAAATGTAGTATCAAATACATAGACCTTTTACAATATATACATGAAGATACTCATTCTAATATTATATAATAATGATTGATTTTTTGTGTGTTTTAAAAATCTTTTATAGTTGTAAAAGTTGTTTTGTTATTAAAATCCAATACACAATTAATGAATTAATTGTGAGTGTACTTCTAGACTAATTTTTTTTTTCATCAAAACGTGAAACAAGAAATTATATTTCTCTTAGCACAAAGTGTGTACAAATCCTATTTTTATGGCTTCTCTTTCGATATTTCTATCAATTTCAGATGGAATACCATTTAGGAACAATTAACTTTTCTTAGCTTTGTCAAACAAAAACAATACAAACATAAATCGTCATTCGTTTTTGTATTCTATATAAATTTTCATTTTAATCCCCGATCTAACATAATCATTTTTTTAACCATGTCCGCTCCAATGTGGAGCATATGGACTCCTAATGGAGTTTATCTCAACAGGAATTTTTCTACGAGAACTGCTTGTTACTCAGTTGCTTAACCTCTCTTTTTCCAAAGAGAGTAGGAATACAATGATAGGGCTAGGACAGGACTAGTGGTTAACTAATCGCTCTCGATGCGCCCCGTTCATACGATAGGATAGATGGGAGGGGGGAATTCAAGACATCTCATACATCCATGCTTTCGAACTGAAATTCATAAATCAATTTATAAAACTGTCCGTACCGGGATTCGAACCCGTGACCTCCGTAGCCAAAGCCAGCGTCGTTGACCACTCGACCACACAACGCGGCATCATTTTTTATCACACTTGTATTTACGTTTTATTCTTTTCTAGAAAAATTTGACATATTCAATAAGTCATTATATTTTTGCAAACTCGAACATTTTATTTTAAAATGTATGTTAATCTAATATTATATTTAACAACTCGTCGACTTTAAAACATATTGTATTATTTTGTTGATTTATCAAATTAAATTTAAATACAATACTTCTTTCTGTACTATGATAATTTAATTTGAAAACATAATAGTTTTCTACAATACATACATATATTCAAACATCACCATCAACATCAAGTATTCATATTTGAGAACACAATATCAACGAATCATTAAAAAATGTGTAGCTATACCATTTATTTCCGAGACAATGTATTTTTAGTGAACGTTGTATTAGCTCTTAAATTCGACTTGCTGGAATAGTTTATTTATCCTTATATAGTATATACATAGTACTTGTATTTGTCTTAAAAATCTCGTAACATATCATATAATATAGCTCATATCGGTCCACTGAGACCCGAACACGGAATCAGTTACCTAAGTTATGTTAATAGCCTAATAATTACCAACGAGCCTAAACTAACAACTGGGTATCCTAATTCAATGTCGAATATAACTAAAACTAAAGCTATCAAATCCAAGTGGAATTAATTGAAGGTTTCGGTCAAATTTTCTTGTCTATCACTTTCATGAGATACACTTAATATTTATTTTGTATTACTTATTAACTTTTCCGGTTCTAAGCTCAAGAAATGAGACCCCAATACCCACATTTTCTTAAATATCTATTTAAATATGGGTGATACAATGTTTATAATTAGGGTATTCTTATATCATAGTTTTTTGGACCTTTTGTAGTTTATATAAATACACGATAACGCGATAAGCGATCGTTCGTTAGATAGCTGGACTAAACTCGTCAGTTGCAATTTCATATGTGTGCTGGGATGACGTTTTTGATTATTTATTAAAAAAACCACGGATTTTTATAAAAAAAAATGTATGAGGAATGATGCAGAGAAATATTTTAAAGCCCTGAGACTATTTTTTTTTTGAAATTCATAAGAATAAGGCCAATAATGAGGAAACCACTGGGGTCTTTAAACGATCCCCATCGGCAGAGAAATATTTTTCTAGTCTCCAAGCCGCGAGAGTTAATGTCGTAACTTCAGCTTTTTAGACAGTATTTAAACCAATAAATTTATTCTTTCTCAAAACCCCTGTTTAGCCATAAAATGCTGTTGAATATGTGTATGTTTGGTCACCTTTCGTGTACAAGTAATACGTAGGTACACAGATAATGACTCTGGCTTTGGTCACTCGTAGGTAAAAGAATGCGAAAATTACAGCTCGCAATTAGACTATTTACGTGCCGTGACGTCACGCTACGGTTGAATGAGTCGCTTGGAAGTTTTTCAAGCATGGTATTCATGATATTGGCTGCATTAAAAACGTAATTTGCGGGACTATTCTCAAGTTAATAAGGATCTAGACACTTATTAAGGAACGTCTAAGGATGTCAATACACGAGCAGCATTTCGCTACCGCTGTCGATAGCTAAATAGTCACAGCATCATGACACCTACATACATGGCAGCGACAGCCAACTACTGCTGGTGTATTTCCACTATTATACTCAACGTGATTTTTTAATTCGGTTTTGACGGTTGGTGTATCATAAATATATTAATTGCAACATTGTCCACTGTTGTTATAGTCGATCTTTCTAATGCCAACGATTAACAGAATTGTGTTTTTGTTTTTTATTTTTTTTTAATAACTGATCAAATAATATTGACTCGCTAAACGTATAAGAGTAATTGTTGTTGGATAATTATGCATATTGTAAGGCAAAATTATGTCATTAATAATCGTAGCCCTGCTAGAATTGTTATCTATATATGTCACCTTATCATCAATATATACGCGGTATACATATATACTCAATCCATCGTTTTTAGTTGAACCAAATAACAAATACGTTGTATGCGGGATAACGAAAAAATGAAAATTCTTAAAAAAAGAACCATAATTTTCTTAAAAAAAAAGAATATTTACTATAAGAGTTCTACGAATTATATTCTATTTTAAACATGAGAACTAAGCACTTTTAATTTTTATTCATTAGTAATTGTTTTTTGCAGAATGTTTTTGAATACAGTACAGTAAAAATTATTTGTAACACAGGACATTTTTATTCTGCAAAAAAAAATTATTTCGAACTGTTAAAAATTTTATGCGATCAAAGTAGATAAACGATTATTAGATAAAAAATTCAATGCAATATTATTATTGATAATTTTTTTAAGCCATTTTCCGAAAGACTGGCCATTTGAATGATACATAGGGGTTCCACTGTTTTCTTCTTCTTCCATGCTTACAAAATGTATTTTTCATTCCATAGAATACTATTTGTTTAGTACTTGTTTAAACAATATCAAAAGTAATCGCCAATCTGTTATCGTACTGTTATGCGGTTTTTTGATGTGTTTGTGGACCAAATTCGTTTCTGCATTATTGACTGTAGATTAATTTGTTATAAACATATTGTTTTTATAAATAAAACCACAATATTAAAATCTTCATTGTATTACGATATAAATTATTTATTTAACACATATATCGCGTAATTTTACCTAACGTTACAAAACAAACAAATAAATTTACCGCATTGGTTTGATTTAGGGTTTGATTACTTTAAATGGTTTGCTTCAAATTAACCCAAAAAAGCATATTAATAATTTCTGTTATTTTTGTATTTATCGCTTGCATTTTACTGTCCACAGCAAAGTAATTATGTATGTATTACATATTCAAAAACGCAAAACTTTTGTAGTAACGATTGATACAAAATGTAGTTTTTTTAAAAATGAAACGATTGGAAAGAGCTCATCTACATATAGATAATCTATTTAAAAGCTTTTATTAAAATTGTATACATACCTTAACACGTAAAATATATTCAAAGTAAATATGCATGATATTCATATAGTACGTTCCCTGCTGAGATTGGATGATTGATGACTTTTTGGTTTGCACTAACTACATTCGGTATTTTCATTAAATTTTACTTTACATCCAAGCGTTAGTAAAAAGTTCAGGTATCCATATACTAACAAATATTCAACTTTTATAAAATAATTTTCATTTAAAAAAATTAATGAGAACACGTTCACTAACAATATCAAATTACACTAAATTAATTCCATTGAATTAAAACAGTTTTGACTTTACTTATTACTCATGTAAAAATAACTACTCAAATTCGTTGAAACAAATCACACGTACCAATATGCGTAGCCAAGATGAGGACTTAATCCTAAGCTTCCGCTACCTTCCCTCTTTTACGGAGAATAAAGTGATTCGCATTTCTCATCACAAAAAAAAGTGATTGAATAAGGCAACATGTCTCTGTTTGATGATTTCTTATAAGATTTTTTTTGAACTATCGACTGAAGTGAAACCATCTCATTTACACAGGAAAACTTTAATATACACCTGCATATACATACATTATTCATTAGTTGTTTTCTATATATATACACTGTTTACATTAATGAGCCCCTGATAGATGAAGTGATCCAAGTGGTATTTTAGATGCGTTATAATGTTCTACGTGTCTTAAAGTATGGTAAAAGTGAAGAAAGCTCAGTAAATACACACAATGCATACATGCAATCAGTGGCGGATTATCCCATAAGCGCACGAGGCGCGCGCTTGGGGCCTCCGAATCTGAGGGGCCTCAAAAATAATTTATTATACATGACCGGTATGTTTTTAATTCAGTTTTCAAAATATTTATTTTTATTGTACGTGTAATTTTGCGACGCTTTTATATCATACAAAATACAGGGCCTCCACATTGTATTACGCCTGGGGCCTCCCAAGTGCTTAACCCGCTACTGCATGCAATAGTGCTATGTGTGCAATAGTGCTCTGTCTAAAATAAAAAGATGCCATGCACTAACTGATTGTACCTAAAAGTCTAATATTTTTTTTACCACTAAACTCCTCGGCTCACTTCACTTCTCGATGGCTCATTAGTTAACTATCATTTCATGGTGAAAAGTTTTTTTTGAAATGTAATGCTTATATATATATTTTTAACCAATTTGTTACTACACATAGTATTTAGTATTCAATATCTTATAATATATACTTACCGTATACAATCGTTACGTCAATATTCATATTTTTCTATAATGAAATAGATTGCACGGAATGTATAAAATATTATCGATTCAGCTTGAAAATAATTCTAATAATAAATTCAGTAGCAAAAGCATACACCGTGAATATTTTCACACATTTGTTAAGGCGATTAATTGGTTTTACAATCAATGTCTGTTGATCGATATTTAATTACGTCCGCTCCATTCTGTGAGATTACACTGTTAACTGATCAATACCCAAACGAGGTAAACGAATAATTAACTCGGAAATTCAACCTATTATTCCCACCAAATATTGTTTCCTTTCCAACCTCGCGATCGTACATCATCCATTATAATTATCTAAATTGCATTGGAAGGTGATTTGTTTCATTTAAAAGCGTAACACTCCTGCTCAACGTTCATTTAGAAACAAAACTATAATAATAAACAGTTTCTATTACGAAGTTAACATCAATTTTCCTTATCATTATCACTTTAATAAGACAGTTAAGCTGTTATCTTATTTATTAACTTGATGTATTGTGGTTTTAACAGTAATTTTCAAAGGGTTCGATGGATGGGAGATCTGAAAAGAAAATAAAAATATTCTAATTTATTTCGCTGTGTTATAAAAGTGTCTCATTAAAAGTTTTTTTTACGAAAAAATGCTTGTTAATTAGTTGCTCAAGCTCTCATATGTTTCAAAAATAGTAAGAATAGGAAATATTAGGCTAGGGCATGACTAGTTGTTAGCTATTGGCTCTTGCTAATCTTCGTTATTTTTAGTGTTGGAAAGATGGGAAGATATTTTTAGACGTCTGAAATAACAATATCTTCGAACAGAAATTGATAAACTGATATATGTTCGTACAAGGACTTGAAACCGTTAGATCTGTTACGAAAGCGAACAACGTTGACCACTACACTACGAACCCGACAGTCACATTTAGTTACACAGTAATAGAAAGAATGAAAGATTTAGCTGTCATTTATAGCATATTTTTTAAATTATTTGCTTTGCTGTATAATAAATATTCAATGAAACATAAATTGATTGTATGGATTGCTACCCTATTAAAACAATCCACACTTATGTTTACACTTTTACATTTACCTGAGAACACGAACAATTATTAATATTAATATTTACTTTTGCAAGCCTCTTCTAAAATACAATAGTTAAAGTAACGGTTAACCGTAACATGGAATATTGTTTTGCATGAAATAAAATGGTAAGCAAACAATTCTATATACGTCAGAGACGAAGTAAAGAATTCTTGTTATTCCTATACATTATAGGAAAATAAATTTTAATTGATTGAACTCATTATATTTTTCGGCATAAACTGTTATCAGTCTGTCTATTTTCAGAAGTGTTTCGGAACTGTTTGATTTAAAAATACGACATTACTCAATGTCATATTATTTTGATGTATAATACATATCAAATGTCTTTTTCTTTTTACAAAATAATTGACATGCATATATGTACAAATGACATCAGTTACTTCAAATTTGTAACTTCACATAATGACCTAAAAAATAGTGTCTTTAAATTTAAAAGCCAGCAATTCTAAATGTCAAAAAATCTGAAATTAATTTCCATTAATTTTTTTGATTTTTTACACAAAAAGCTTTTTATGCCGCATACAGATATCGGATTTCCATGAATCAAAAAATTACCATATTTCATTTCATAAGCTGAATATAACCAAATTACTTACTTGTAACACACTCGCTTAAACATATTTTTATTTTTACAAAACTATTACCGCTTTCCGTAAATAGCTTTTCCTTTGTTGTGAATAATTTCCCAAAATAATGAATCACCATTTAAGCTCAACATACATTTTCCATAATTTCACATACCAATTTTGAAATACGTCCGGACAATATTGTAATTATGTATTTTTTTCAAAGCATTTTTTGTTGTTGTGATATTGAGTCAAGAATCTTTATTAATATATAGTTAAGCCATACTCGCTTCTAATGTGGATAGTATAAACCAGTGCTTTTTTTTTTAAAAAAAAAGGTGCCGGAACTCACTTCTTGTCAAGTTTATTTATTCATATATATATACGTTCCCAGTGTGGAGCATATGACTTCTTAATGGAGGTATTTTAATATAAGTTTTTTTACGAGAAATTTTTTTACTCAGTTGCCTAACATTTATTTTCGAAAGAGTAAAGATAAAAGGACAAGACTAGAATAGAACTAGTGATTAGCTTATTACTAACTTCAAAAGTTTATTGACTAATTTATTATTATTAAAATTATTAACTACTTTATACTCCACTACTGGTCCAAATAACCGTAAGTCGAGGACTGGCTTTGTGCTAATATGTGTAACTGATTGACGCTGGTCCGTAAAATATTTTTCCCTTTTTTCCAGTCCGCCGATGTAAAAAGGTTGAATAACACCGCTTAAGTACATTCATTTTTCAATTAATGGATTTGTGTTGAAATTTATTGAGGTTTATTTTGTTCAAATTCAAAAGCGAGTGCAATAAGCCATCTAATATTTCTTCTCTAGCCATTATCCTTTTATCTTTACCTTTTCCAATATCCGAATCCCGAAACTTTATCTTCGAAACAATAATTAAATAAAATTTACGTTGCTGTAGTGTTTCGCTTATCATTTGTACGTCGTGTGTGAAATGGCGGTCGGTATGCGGAATATGCATTCGTTGTATACGGTCAAGGCTTTCCGGTCACCTGGGGGTCGACACGCGAGCTTCCGGTCGCTCGCCATATGTGGCTGGGAACATTCACCCTCTACTGTGGGGAGAAATACCGTGAAGCAATAAAAAAAAATTGCCACTTTGTACCTCGCTGTCGATCAAAGTTCATTTCACGTCAATTCTCCCATCAATGTTGCGATTAACTTAACGTTTCGTCGCCGTTATGCCAACAAATATTGCGTTCAAAATGCTATATTTTCTTCCTAAATCCTCAATCAATATTCCTTATTCAAGTATTTTAGTAATAGGAAGTAACTGTTGAACAATGAATGGCATTTGAAACTTCTTTCTTCCGTTCCTTTTTAAAAATTAAATGGGGTTTTCCATACGACATCGGCTTACTAAAAGTACACATTGATTATGTTTGGATTTACTTGGTAGAAATCCATTGTAAAAATAGCAATGTATTGAGTTCTACATTATATTATAAGATGAGTTTATAGCTATTTCGGCAGAACTAGTCAGATAATTCTGATGATGGCGCACGCCGAAATATCTATAAACTCATACCATAAAAAATTGTAGAATTAAATATATTGATATTTTTTATCTTATTAAAAGTACACATTTATAATTATAACTTGAAAAACAAACAGTTGCATAACATTCTATCTAGAAAGGTGACGATGTGCACATTGTCTTTGATTATTTGCAAAATGGTTCAATTTAAACTATTATATATCTTTCTAAGTTATTTTTTTAATTATTCTACATTTTTGTGTAATAAAGCAGTGTTCCATAAATTTGTGTTTATCGACGACAAACATAAATATAATTACATACTGTTGGTGTCCTGCTGTCGTTAATTAATATAAAAAGAATTCACCCCTTAATTAGCAAAATATAACAGTATTAATTTAAATTTAAATATTATTTTGACTACTTGATTTCTGAACGCTGACAAGAAATACATAACATCAATCAATTGTTTTTATACAATATATATGATGAATACGACTTCAATTGAATATTTGAGTATCGATTATACTTGAACATTTTTTAAATTAATTGAATTGATTTGGATTACACAATTGTTTGAATATAATCTATTTTGTTTATCTCAAAAAATCATTTCAATCGTGTGAGCATAGTAAATTTCCACTTTTTTATGTCATTAACGACTTCAACAGTTTCTACGCGCGATCAGTGTATTATTATTTTTCTTCGTGTCTTAAAAAATATTTAATTATTCGAATAACACGTACAATGTATATGTTGGCTTTTTTATAAGATGTACCAACATACAAAGTAATATAACGTGATTCACAAAATAAAGGCACCGATTGCTTGTTTATCGTTTTGTTACGGGTAAGATTTCGTAAAAGTTTCAAGAATTACGAAGAATTTGTCACCCTGAACACATGTGAAAAAACTCTGGAAATAAATTTATTTTGAGCAAGAACTTTCTTTTGTACCCGGGCTGTCGAAAGCAAATTTTATCAATCGTGTCTTTGGGTTGAAAGATGAAATTGAGTTTTTTCTGACTATGTGTAGCATGATTTTTATAAATTTTCTTTTGAAAATGATATTAGTTACATTAATGATGAAGTCAGTAAAGAGAAAATTGCTCATTTAGCACACATTTCAGATTACCGAAAAAAGTAGGTAAACAGTTTTGAACATTAAACAAAAATTCGTTCCTTTCTTGACAATGAAGTACTTTTTATTGAAACATTACGTTGAATATGAAACATCACAAAGTAGAAAAAATGTAACACAATAATTTTATTTACTCTTTTTCAAATATTCTAAAATCAAGGGTAATGACCAATTTTGTAAATCTTCGATCAGATTATGTTTTAACATTTGATTATTCTATTCACTTTGAAGATTATTCGCATTATGTAATTTGTATGTCTGAATTATTATATTTTTGTATATGGTTTAAATTTTTATCTGTATATTATAATTATAACACTTTCGTCTGAAAAATATTTAATTTATTTATGTTTTATTATGTTGAATTTCAAAGCGTAATTTGATGTATTATTTGTTTGAAATATTTAAGCTCTTTAATTTTTTACCCAGTATTCAATCGATACTTGTCTTCAGTAAATAAAGTAATTTGTCAGTAATATATTCAAATCGTAAGTAAGTGTAATGGTCTAATAATGGTCAGTAAAAACCTGACTAAGATACTGAAAATTTATTTTATTTACTGCTCGATTAATTGAGATACTGGCTTTTATAATTTAAGCAGTTTGAAAACAAATCAATTTTATTTTAATTCTTACATTGCTACATTATTTTTATGATGTAAACATTAGTACATATTTGTTACTTTCTATACTTTTATTAACGTCGTTTAAATGACGAAATTAAGTTTCATAGTCCAATATATTTGTCGAATGTTGTGAATCATAAATTTATATTCATATATATATATTATATAAAATATTTCTATTATTGATTCTATGAACCAGCGGTACCTATAAAAGTAGTTAAATAATTATCATTAAACCGTCATACATTTTAAACATTCACAGTAAAATATTTATTAATTAATAACTTTATGTCATTGCGTTATTTTTTTCTTAGGTAAGCTGTTAGTAGGTGTCGCTTATTTATTTTGACAATTTTCGTAAAGCTTTATGTGGCGTAACATTATAAGTTGAATGATTTTGTAAGAAAAATTGTACAATATTGTAATTAAAGCAATATGTTTGATGTGAGTATTTTTAAGTGTTTTAGATAAATTTTGTATTTTTCTTAACATTATTTACATTCGAAGTTTTATATGATCATAAATTAAATGAAGTTATTGTGTAATTTTAAAATTGTATGATTGGAAGTGTTGCGAAAAATGTTGTTCGCGATTGGGTAATTTTTGAATGCGGTTTTGAAATATGTACGTAGTTTATTCGTGTGACGTGAAACACTTATTTTTTATTTTTTAAATCTTTATAAATATTTTTGTAAAACCATATATCATTATTTACAACTTTCTGTGTATTATCAACAGTCGTATTCATTTTAAAAATTGAACTGTATGCAAATTAAATATTTTTATCATATTATTGACATAAAATCAAAAATAATTTTCCACAATGTTTATTCAGTGGCGTACACGAGAGGCCCCAGGCGCAATAAAAATTGGAGGCCCTGTTTTTCGGATGACATAAAAATGTCAGAAAATTCCATGTAAAATAGTAAAAATATATATAAACCTGAACAAAAGGTATATAGGTTATATAATATTAGCTATTTTATAGGGCCTTCAAATTCGGAGGCCCCAAGCGAGCGCTTCGTGCGCTTATAGAGTAATCCGCCACTGTGTGTATTAATAATTTGCATACAATCTTTTGTTTGATACATTTTACTTAATAATTTCACATCATCACTGTTCTGATTCAACCTTATATCTGCTTGATAGATAATCTAAAATTATATTTTTGTTAAGACACACATACAATGTTGTACCCACTACGATTTTACACTTTTCTTACAGAGGTATTCCACATCGTAACAACGTAATTCCTGTTCAATGTTTTTCCAGGGATATCTTAAATAAAAATTTCTCAATATACTGTTAGCTCATTGAATGCCTTATAATTTTTCATATATGCAACCTTGTCACTATGACTTTTGTATCTTCTTGTTCATTTTTCCCGTTCGTTGATCATGCCTGGACACTCCCAAAGGATATAATCAGCATTTTTCAACCATCACAAAAGTTTTACTTATGATATAAATCTTGATTTTATTGATGGGTTGAATCAAAATAGTACCAATATACAGATAAATAAATATATTAGTAAATGCCATTTTATATACTGTCGACATTACGTATGTTTTACTTAAAACTAGGCAAAAACCTAATCTCATAATTGGAGGTTATCTTTTTTCAGTTCCATATATAATACAAGACACCAAATCAATTTCCTTACAATCTCATAAATAATAATATTTTAAATGTACCAATAAAAAAATCCAACGAATTTATAAACATTTTGTATTTTTTTCACATTTCACAATTGCACTTCAAAAACTTTATTATATTTAAGTATAGAAAACATTCGTAAAATGAAAGAATTCTTTTTAAAAATCACTCAAGAATATGCAAAACTGATCTAGAAAATTGAAGAATTGAAAATATTATTTCCTGTATTTCTCTATTGCACACTAATTATAAAGTATATTCAATTATTCAAACAAAATCAGTATAAGTATAGTTTTAAAAACCGCTGTAGAATCAGTTGAATAAAAAAATCAAAAATGCTTATGCGTAATTTCTAAAATTATATAATATTGATAAATATCATTTGAATATTAACACAAACTTTTTTTGTCTCATCTCTCTTATCAAATGTAAACTTGCTGTAAATAACGTTTTGTATTTTACTCTTTCTAAATGTCTCTGTAAATAAAATACACCCTAATTATGAAAAAAAAACTCTTGTACGAATATATTCATGAGGATTGTTCGTAGATATCCAACGAAAATGTTTGGAAACCGTTCAATTAAATACTTTTGTTTTATTTGTTTACACAAGTTTGCATAGGACACATCTTGTTGAATTTGATCTTTTGTAGTGACATTTTACAGAAGGAATGTTACACTTTTAACTTATAAAAAGTAATGCTTAATTTTGCCATCATTATTAAATATTCTACACTACAAAGAGTATGTATGACGTTTGTTAGCTATGAACCACTGTTATTTATGAAGCACGCAAATGAGAAGATGATTTGATATACCTAAACATAATTTAATTCTAAACATTAGATTTAACGACGGAGAGACCACGGGTATATGTTAGATTATTAAATTAGCCGATTACTTGTGAAACGTTTTGAATACCTACTTTTAAAGTAAATACAACTAACTATTTTTATAAAAAAATAAGCACCGATATAATGAATTACTTCTGGCAACACTATCAGATTTTATTTTCTAATCGCACTATAAATAAATGCAAAATAGTATAAAGAATTGCATTAAGGTTTCTATCAAAATTGTATTTACCAAATCAGTGAAATGCATCTTTCTAATTCTAATATATTTTCATAGAAAGTTGTGTTTGGTTTGGTTACTTCTTTGTATTTTTATATTATTTATTGTTAATGCTTTGTAATAATTGAAATTTTCTTTTTAAAATACCGATGACACTTTTAGGTTAGTTTCGCAAATAATTACATTCGCTTGTTACAGAAGAATATCAATGGAATTTTTACGTAGACCTTTAGGCAATTACAAATATTTTTGTATACATTGTTAATCAAAAAGAACCAAATTTTACCCAACATCCTTTTCTTCAATAAAAATGAGTAAATAACAATTTAATCTCCCTTAAGGGAGACAAGCTTGAAGTTTAAAAAAATAAATAATGATGCCGTTATAAGCTTAGAAGAAATAATTTATGAACAGAAAATAATAAATCATCGTTTAATGATGCCACTAGCGCTCTTTTTGCACTATCTTTAAACAGTTAGTGGATTAGACTAAAAAATACTGAGACGTTTATTAAATCAAAAATAATAGATTGACGAATTTTTGTAAAAAAAAACTTATTTCATTGATTTAATATAATAATATGTAACTATCAAAGAATTCTTTCTTTTGCTATAAGCGTCAAAAATATGGTAAAAGACTACTACAGTCCATGATAATAGATACATTATGTCGATATTTCACTAGAATGTAATTATTTTCTATTTGAAATATAATTTTGTAGTACAATTTTTACTTTTTTATATTATTATAACGTCATCGTGCTGGCAGACTTTTGTAATTGACAAAAATAAAGTTAGTATTCAATGAGATTATTGGATATAAATTCACTGTTAAGAATAAGTCAGTTCATATATTTATTGTACTGGAAACTGTTATTATTGGCACAGATTCAACGGCAAGCAATTGTCCCCGACTTCTCAATATTATATGTATCTACATAATACGTAGATACATATAATATTTAGATAAATAAAATATTACGACTAGAGACTGTATACAAAATGATCACTTCTTTAATTAGCATTTTACTCGACAACTATTATTTTGTTACTTGCCAATTTCTGCTAGTAATGTAACGATAATCAGTTTTAACTAGGTGGAAAATGAAAAAATTAAGACGAAATAATGCTTAAAATTAGCGACCTCAAATAAGAAATCATAATATGCTGATATTTTGCATGCGTAAGAGTGTCAAGAATAATTGGCTTTCGGTATAGAATGATTCACAAAATAGGTTGTGAAGTGTCGTAATATTGACATGTCGTTAGTGTTTTTCACGTTCCTCATATTTGGCACAATATGTTTCATGATTTCAGCGTTATTCACATGAGACCTCCGTCCAAATCATTTGAATAATTATTTTAAATATTCATTAGGAGCTTTTTCATAACATATCATTGTTAAGGTGATACATAATTAAATTTAAATATCACGTAGCGTTATCGGTATGTCTGAAAACCAAAGTAGCGTAGTATTTTATATTTGGTTTAACGGTTCTTCTTTTCGAAGTATTTTTTTCATTAGGTTCACTGTCAGTTTAAAAAAATACCCCGCATTCAAATGAAATGATCGAAGTTATATTCAACCAATATTTCAACATATTCTAGGTAAATTATTGTAACTTCAAAATCAGAACTTCACATGAGATTGGCTTAGCGAGACGCTTAGATATTAATCATTTGACAATGAACATCTCACATGTCTTTCAAAACAATCAAAAAGTTTGGCTTAAGCCATGCTTTTGTATCTTTTACACCACCCCTGTAAAGTTTCTATATTAAAGATACAGTACTTTTTATAGGAGCTGATAATTTATTGAAACACGTATATAAAACAGTAGTCATTAGTAAAAAGAAGATTATCGACAAACGACTTATTTTAATTTTTACGTGATAAAATAGCAACTGTAAATTTATACTTTCTTTTTCAATCATGTTGCTGACAGTACATTCATCAACCAAACAAGCATTGAAACTTCATAAAAAACATTTTGGCACAAACATGTGTTAATGTTTTTTGACATCTGATAACTTTTTACTTATGACGGCAATATAAATACTTCATAATTTATTTTTATATGAGAATTGTTTTCGCTTTTGCGATGAAGCTTTTTCATCTGACAGTGTTAGCAAAACCATTATAAATATTTTAATCAAACGAGAAATTTAATATAAAAGTATTGTGTGGTATAATTTCGATGATTTTCAGTAATTAACAAACCGTTTGAATTAATAAAAAAATACGATTATAAATAAAAGAAACAGATCGGAAGTAATTTATTTGGCACTTTTGTATCATTTTCTACAACTGAAAATTGATATAATACACACGTGACAAGTTAGATGCAAATATTTGGATCATTTTTATTTTCTAGTTCTAATTTTCCATACATGACACTTTAAATTTAAAAAATCAAAGATAAAATATTATAAGTCAACGATTTAGAATAATTATGCATCTTAAAAAGTGTTTTATGTCAAAATACATAGATAGAGTAGGTATTGAATAAAATACCTGCAAAGTACGAAGGCTTCAGTATAATTGTGAATATTATAAAATAATTTATTTAAATAAGAAACAAATACTTACAAGAGCATAATTATTCTAACCGTATCAAAATAATAAATATACATATATTTTTTTGTTATTTGGTAAGATAACTAATTATAATTCCAAATAGATCAATTTTAAAGCTTGTAATGTATTATGTGATTGTTCATATTTGCAAATAGTAAATAACATGTTTTAATCGTATGTAAACATATCATAAAATAAATGTAATAATTTACCCGCCACCAGCGTTTTATTATCCCCTGATTTTTTATCCCTTTTTAAATCAATGATTTCAAATATCATACTAATTAATCGAAAAAATATACAGGTCCAAATATAATTAAAAATTTTGAATCACAATTTAACATTTAAAAATACATCACTATCACAAAGGCATAGTGTTTTGTGATTTCTATTTTTGTTTTCACCTGAATGTAATTATCAAAACTGTTAGATCCACACTCAACTCATGTTTAAACATGTTATTTCATATAATTTGTATTCAACTCTTTTAGGGCGAACAGTAGGCCACCGCTTTTACCTCTTGCTTCCTTGTCATAATGGATCTTCACTAGTCTAACATTTCATAAATTATTTGTTTGGTTAATTATATGATCTACAAATAAACACGTCGTCGTGATTAACACAGCGAATACAATAAAGCAATATGTAACGAAAACGTGTCGCCTTTGAACATGCCATACTTCAAACTAACGTTGAGTTCATGCAGCCGAATGATTTAACCAATTAGTTCACGTTGCCGTTTTGAGCGCTATTGTAGCGATTCAAGTATCGATACAGTCATTCCCTTATGGAAAAGTCACATAGTTTCCACATTTACGCAGCGACAATACTGTATTAATTAATATTAACAATGGTATAACAATTATAAGACGAATTTACTATTCGTATTAATTTTACATCCAGAAATCGATTGACTTTAAAACGTATCGCTGAATCATTCTCTTTATTTGCATTAAAAAAAACTAAATACTGTGATGAATTCGGTGGTAACTTTGTGGAAGTTGTATGACTTTGTTACTTTTCAAATGTGGTGTTATAAATTGTGACTCGTATGTTGCCTCTTTAAGAAGCAATATCAGCCAGAATATCGCTGGGTTTACGAATTGGCTAAAAATATTCTATAAGTTTTTATTCCAATGGGATAACAAAGTTAACAAAAACATTTGATACAGTCGTCAGTAATAATTGAATCAAGTTTTCCCTATATACTGGTCCGCTCTATAAACGTACATATATTGAAAAATAAAACACTTTTCGTACATACATACTAATTTTACATTATTTATTATACAATAGATCAGTACTAGTTTTCCTCATCGCCACCGTTAATAAATTGACAAGCTTCGATGAGAAAAACTAGAATTGATTTATAATAAATAACGTGGCATTATTACAAAAAATGTTTTATTTTTAACCGGTTCTCTGCCATGGACGTGTTAACACGCCAAACAATTTCGTGCTCGTAGGGCCGACCATACAAAATGTGCGTGTTAACACGCTGTACTTTGAACGCGGCTTAAAGGCCACAACAAATATATTTAAAAGTTTTAAAATATCATGCATATAGTGACATCTCTTGGAATCATAGTGTGATACTTAAAATTAAAAGATATTGTTACGAAATATCTATATAATCTTTAATTCATCGATTTAAAAAAAAGCTTTTTTGTTGTGTTCAAATTTGTTGCTAGCAGGGCTATAATTCCTTGGCGGTAATTTCCGTTTTTGAAACGTTTTTCGATAAATGATGGCGGAAATGACCCATCGTGCATTTATATAGTAAGTGCTTGTGATGTACTATTATTATATGTCCAAAAATTACATATTTATGAGGTTTTATTTTTATTAAAGAAAATCACGGCTTTCCATGCACGGCCATATTAATACCGCACGGCACAGATCAGGTTAAATAACAAATTGATCATTATTTTTTTATTCAATATAAAAATAATTAGTTATTTTTACGTTTAATTTTGAAATCATGCACATTATTAAAGCTTTAATAAAAAAATGTAATAATATGGTTAGCAGAAGCATGCAAACATCGCAATGCACCAGAGATTATATTATAAAACGTAACAAATAAAAAAAACAATCTTAAAATCTCCATCCGCAGATGCCGAGGAAATGTTTGAATGCTTGAGAGACCGAACAAAGCCCGGGAGAGGGTGCTTAATTAATTTTTCCTGTGTTCCATGTTATATTCAGTGGCGTCCCAAATAAATGTTATACATGTCATCCGGAACAACGAAGACAAGAAAAAATATTAAATACGTTACATGAGAATAATATAACCTTGTATTTATTCAACTTATCTGCCTTTATGTACATAGCTCATTTATATAATATTTTAAGTGTGGAGCCGTGAAAAAAAAACATTTTCATTAAAATATATTTTCTAAAAAAAAATATTTAACTTATAAGGTTTTATATTTCTGAGATGACAGTACTTACTTGTGATTTTAAAATTTACTTTCCGTTCATAGTTTTTTTTAAATATTGATTAGTAAGTTTTAATGGGATTTAGTAAAAACATTTTTTATTGCGGATTTTATGCATATTCAATCAATTTGGCTGGTGGTAGGGCTACCTTAATTTTTAAGTATTTTTTTTAACCATCTCCGCCTCCAACGTTGATCATATAGATCACGGTTTATCAACCGGGGGCCAACATGTTCCAAGGGGGTCACAGAGAAAAATGATTTTAGGGGAGCCACAGCAAAGTTTTGGGGGGACACATGCGAAGAGATAAAAAAAAATAAGTCTTGTGTATTTTCATTTTGGGAAAGTCACAAATTCATCGATGTTTGAAATTGGCCATCTGGGAAAAGCTAATATATAAATGTCACAGACATTCTGAACGTGTCTGTTTCAGGATTCAAGCCGGTGACTCCACATCTGTATTCGTATACGGTCGTCTGCATCTGTTGTAGTGAAAGGACTTGCCACCTATAATTATTTCTTTAAGCTACCAAAAAAACTTTAAATCAATAATCAATGAAGCGTCAAATATTTTAAGTACATTGTAAAAAATATATACCGCTTTATTTGCCATCAACCGAAAAATTGTGAAGTAGGTTTGTCACAGTCACATTATACATATGTAAATCTTCTAAGAACACCACTGCAAATACTTCAAAAACAAGAGCTTTCCATCAAAATAAACTTCGCGTCGCTTAACACTTTCGGGGTTCTGGAGCTTTTTCTCCGATTTAGACAAAAGTGGATTTGGGGAAGTTGCAAGAAACCCCAACACAAAGATGCACGCTCGGATTGAATTCAGAAGAATCATTATTCCTTTGTGAATGTAAATTGAATTTGTTATAAAATACAGTGAAACCCCGATTTAACATATCCGGAATTTACATTTTATCGCTATATAATTGGCCTTTCTGCAGTTACGTTTGATGTATGTGTGACACGGTTATAGATTAATTTATTATTAAGTATAAATTAATTGTAATAATTCATTGTAACATATTATTAAACTACTCAAACTTTTTGTTTTATTAATTATTTTTATAATAATGATAAATGGTTTTGCTTGTACATTAATTATAAAATTAAGTAATCCTATTTCTTTCACATTTTTGTATAAGAAATATGGTTTGGGCTCGACGTCAACATTGATTATTTGGTCATACATATGTGCAATGTAAAATTTTCATACAAAAATAGCTAGCATGGTTTGGATAAAGTTATTTTGTAAATTAAGTACATATATATTTAAACTGTGTGTGTTACCCAAAGTTTCATTAATATTTTGTTGTCAATCATCAGTTGAAATAACACTCCGTTAACACAAAATTTACAAATGTGTATGGATTTGCAATCAGACATTGAATATAATCTGTAAAATCTACCTGTTCTGATCAATTATTTTCTAGAAAGAAGCACCCATAAATTAAAATTATATTTAAGCGAGTATCTCGTGATTTCACAATTAATAATTGCAACTACGTTTCTCGAAACAGACATTCGAAATTAAAATATCACATCAGTTTTGTGTTGCCCTAAAAAATAAGTATGTAAATATAAGAAGCATTATTATTTATATTCACCGTCTGAATTAAATATTTTTGTTTGGTCCAAAGCAGTTACTCTTTAGTAAATGTGGCCCAAGTGGTTCAAAACTTTGGTCACACATGGTTTGGTCCGAGAATAAATTAAGCAGACGTCGATATAAAAATACGGAAAGAAAATATTACTGCCCGGGGCGGAGCTCTTGGGGAGTTAAAAGCATCTAAAGCTCCAAGTTTTATTGCCGATATTACAAAAAAAGCTTCTGCAAAAAGACAATGAACTCAAATTGTAGTCTGCAACCGAGTGAAACGATGCTTTTGCTACAACCATTTCGGGTTCCATCTATCAAAAAACTTACGTAGATAAAGTAAAAATGAAAAATGCAATTTCCCGCAGATGCACTGGGCTTTATAAATGTTCGGCAAAATGTATGCACATAATAAAAGCGATGTACGAATATAGTCATACAATCAACCCGTCTTTTCAAAATGTCATGCATTATGGACGATCTAAGCACAAAATATACAATTCTTTTCGATTTTTATAACACACGAAAGGAGAGTAGTTTTAGAGAGTTGATCCTGTTGAAAGTTGATGTCAATATGACCATCTCAAAACGTTTCAAACTCTCAAAGGGTGTGAGAGACGGTAAAGGCATTTTCAGAGCCTAGGTTAATACATATAATCAAACTCTATGGCAAGGGAAGTAATGAGGGCTGCGTCGCATCGGAAGGCCGCATTCAATAAACTTTGATTAAATATATACATTTTTTAAATGTACTTGCGTTTCTCTTTTACATGTAAGTATACACACCCTTGTCAAAAGACTAAGAGCAAGTGAATAAATGAGAGATATTTGCCATTACTTTATGCAAATTAATTATGATTTCTAGGTATAAAATCGTGTGGTGAACGCCATTGGTCGAGGTTAAGATGCTAATGGATAAGGAATCCACTGGAATACACTTTTTTAAAATTGATTTTCTTATCGATCTATGGATGTTTTTCCAAAGGTATTGATCTCTGTGATGTTTTAAATTCCCTCCCACCCATTTGACCCTAAAAATGGAGCACAGCGATGGAAGCGATTTTCTAACCACTTTTCCTGTTTTAGACATTTTCTTTTATTCCATTAATACTCGTCGTTAAAAAGATTCATATGAAAGATGAATGGTCTTCATATTCAATCTAATTAAATATATTAAAAAAATAATGTTTTGTTATGGATTATAATTTTTACTAAAACAGTTTTATATATTGGTTCAACTTTTATTCCATATATCATAATTGTACACTTTTATATAAATCAGTAATCTTATCATCGAATAATAACAACGTGAGTTTCAAGAGGTCTCTACTGTGTCTTGAAGACTGTTCGATTTGAACGTTGAATTTAACTGAATGGGAAGAGAGTAGGATATCGGTTTTGGGCGTTGAAAGGTTATTGTTGCAATTATAGTATGTCATAGAGTATTAACATAGTACTCTATGACAAGATGTCGAGTATACATAACAGTTTGTTTGTTCGTATTTTATGCGTTGCCACACCGCTCATCTGATTGCAATAAAAATTTGACTTTTTGCTTGCACTTTCGAGAAGATTATAGGCATAGTAACATTAATTTACAGTAGGTCTTATACATAAAAATCAATGTTTGTATGTCTGCTATACAGTTCATTTTGACAACGTATGCTTGCACTTGCGCGAAGGTTATAGTACATTAACTCACAATAGGTGGCGCGTGTGTCGTACTATAGACAATCGGCAGCAAATGTCAAACGTTAGACAGACAGAAAAAGAAAAAATGCATTTAAATAAACACAATTAAAACACGAACACTTTCTTTCTTTGAGTGACATTGCAACGCTTGCCGGGAACCGGCTAGTTAATTACAAAAAATAAATTTATTTGATGCACAATTTTCTGACGGGACATACCTACCTAGTATTTTTTTGTTCTATATCTGAATTTCAAAAAGGTGTAAAGATATTAAAAATTTGAATCTGTTAAAAGAATTAGAAATCCGATCTCTAAGGTTGCGCTATTTTGGAAACGTGTAAACGTATTCTTACCAAAAGAGAAACAGATATTCAATATTTTGTAAATGAATGACAGCAATGAAAGACAAAATATTGATTTAGTCAACAGGTATAGTTATAGTGTACAACAAGTATAGGATCCAAATCCAGATAGCCTCAAGTATAACTATAGTGAAAATGTTCCGTCTCGCCTCCCTGAACATTCGAGTCGAGACTTCCGAACCCCTTTTTAATACTTCATCGCTTTGCTGAAACGAGACTCTTATTTATTACATGCATGTAATAAAATGCCTAATTATGTTTTGTGTACAATAACTTTCCTGTCAAGGCTAGAATATATTTAATTTTACGTATACAAAGGTACTTAATTATAATAATATGAAATAGAAAATGTTATCCATAAAAAAATATTGTTCTATTAAGAGATTAACGCTTTTTTGCTATTTATGGATAAATTAATTATGTGATTTTTATTTTTTTATTCACTCAATAATTAATTTTCAAGTATGTATTTTGTTCCTACTTGTATTTCAAAATTTTTGGGTTCTTTACACTGCCATCTATTTTTTATAACTAATACTAGATCCAACAGATGGTATGTTTCTGTGGTGTTTTATAAATTGTTTTTTTTCTGCAAAAACTTAAGCTGTCATGGTAATTGATTTCGAACAATTTCTTCTTTGCTTAATTTTTTTAAATTCATTTAATTATACTTACAAATACCTCTCAAAAGTATGAGATAAATTATTGAAAATTCTTAGAATCGTTTTATCTTTTTTCTCATAGATGACATTAGTGATCATGGCAAAGTGTCACAATAAAATTTAATTCAGTAACAATAGTGCAGCTTATAAGTCCAAAATTCCAAAAAGTCAACTTAACAATAGAGAAAATAATGTGAAACAATGAAGATATGAACTTATAAGTATAGGATTAAAATTAAGTCAAGAAATGAAAAGCGTACAAACATCAGTTATACTGAAAATCAAGATGATTGTGTAGTTTAATATTTTCTATTGAACTTATGAACATCATAAACTTATGGACATCACAACGTTTTTAGCTAAGGATAATTTAACCCTCGATAGGTGAAGTGAATCAACTAATAAAATTGTAAAACTTTTTTCTTCTTCTTTATGTACAATCATGACTTTACCTGGTGTTTTGGTGGATTGCAAATTTTTATTTTACGGATAAAACACTATTGCAATGTGTATTAACTGATGATACTTCACTTTTACGGTACTTTAATATGTGTAGAATATTACAATCCATCTAATATACTTTTTATCTTAATACCACTTGGCTCACTTCATCTCTAATTGGCCCAATTTGCTAATAACATGTTGTGATGCTTAAGCATGTAATATTTTCTGTACATGGGGAGGTAAACTACACTTGATAACTTTTGGGAAAATTGAGATATCGTGTAACATTTTAATGTCACCGAGACCTTAAAGCGGGTTCATCTGCTTTCACACGCCATTGACCAACGAGATACCTTCACAGATTCTTTAAGGAGAGAAGTAGTTGAATTCAGTAGGTTCTTTACTAAGGCGGTTAATGCGTTCCAAAGGATTCAGCGTAATTCAAAAACCGAGTAATCGAGGAATATTTAATTCTCGATATGTATTTAACGTGTAAATTGTATACAACAAATATTAAAATAAATAAGAATAAGTAAATAATTTCACACTTGAAATATATTTTATTGATTTGATTGTTAGAGAACACAATTTTTTTCATAATCCTTTTTCATTACATGTTTAAAATAATACAAAAACATAATGCAGCCAGCAGAGAATGTAATTAATTCTACGCAGCATGTCTGTATTTACTATTCAATTATAATATCCTCAGGCTCTACGGACGATATTATATTAGTGTCTTTTTTATTTAATGTTTTGAAATATTTATCCAGTGATGTTTGTGTGACAGCTCTTTTTTTCTCATAATAAATAAATTTACAACAGACAATTGCATCTTGCACCGCTTTATACACTTTCATTAATTGATCAGTAAGATGATCTTGTGTTTGTAACCTGTACATTTCTCTATCTATCACAGTGGCAGTTTCTGAACTAAAATCTTGGGTGATCTAGAGGAAAGTTTAGCATTGTATGCTATTTACGAAATTGTGTATGTTTCCACTTCACCTTATACATTAATCTACAAGCAAATTAACAAATATTACGACACTACTGCAAAGCATAAATTACTATATAATAAAATCAATGCTAATCTACGTAAGAAATAATAGAATAATAATACAGGACCTTAAATTCGTCTCTTTCAAAGTGAAATAACAAGTACCAAAAGCAATACAGAGGTCACTGAAAGTCAATACCTGTCACTTCCATACAATACAACGATATTGGTTTTTGTGTTTGAATGTATGGGAGGGCATGGGCAGATTCGATTAAGCCCCCAACGAATGACAGAAGCTTGATAATTTGAAGCACAGTTGTGTGAGTTAAGATGACGTTTCCGTACATACAAATACAAAAAAAACCTAATCATGCTTGATTGCACCTCAGTGTAAAGAAAGAACCTATATTATCTCTGGAAAGATCTCGGGCTTGAAAGATCTAGCCCCTGAGTCGTTAATACGTAGGTGTTGCCAGACTGACGTCACGTTGCTTGTTCTCTATGAAGTATTTATAGGGTTATTGTTTTTTTTATGCTGGCTCGGTTTAAAATTGTAATACAAAACACAATCGAGAATATTATTGTAGGTAGACATAGCATTGTCTTATATTGACAGAGGAAAATCAAAACAAAGATATTGTATTAATTTGAGAAAGGTTAGTAACCCTTATAAATGTATTTATTTTGTTCAGCGGCTGAATTGCTCCTCATTTTTATTCAGCCATCTAAAGTTTTGGGTGAAAAATGCAGGTCGGGCTTAGCCCACCTAGCCCAGTACCGCCACTGATCTATCATATAAAAGCAATATATACAATTCTTTAGATACAAATTCAGTTACAAAATCCATAGAATTAATATATGAAGCAAACTAACATAAATGATATTTATTTAATTCTCATCCGCGTAACTACGAAACCACGTAAGTAGATTATCGCATAAGTAGGGGACCTACTGCACTAAAGTTCACAATGAAATTAAAATATTTTTCGTTTAATATCATTCGTTTTATTATTAGTTTTCACCAACAAATGCTAAGCCGTAATCTAGTAGTAATCTATATATTAATAGCCGATAAAATAAGTTTTCACTTTTCACTTTTCACTTTTTACTTTTCACAAATGTGTGCGTACTGATGTCCTCGGGTATTTTTCTTCTTTTACGAAATGTATTTGTTAGCGTATTTGAAAATTAGTTGAATAAAATATATATACTACGAAAAATGATTGTCAGCAAACTTGAACATTATTCCAAAAATTCAATAATTTGCAATTTAAAAACTGCAGGGCTGTCGATATATGCGCCGAGGTCGATTTATGGTACTATGAAAAATGATTGTTAGCAAACTTGAACATTATTCCAAAGATTTAATAATTTACGAAATTTCTGCTACTACGAAAAATGGTTGTTAGCACACTTGAACATTATTCCAAATATAAAATAATGAACGAAATTTCTGCTACTACGAAAAATGGCTGTTAGCAAACTTAAACATTATTCCAAAATATAATAATTTACGAAATTTCTGCTACAACGAAAAATGGTTGTTAGCAAACTTAAACATTATTCCAAAAATTCAATAATTTACTAAATTTCTGCTACTACGAAAAATGGTTGTTAGCAAACTTGAACATTATTCCAAAAATTAAATAATTTACGAAATTTCTGCTCCTACGAAAATTTGTTGTTAGCAAACTTGGACATTATTCCAAATATTAAATAATTTTCGAAATTTCTGCTACTACGAAAAATGGTTGTTAGCAAACTTAAACATTATTCCAAATATTAAATAATTTACGAAATTTATGCTACTACGAAAAATGGTTGTTAGCAAACTTAAACATTATTCTAAAAATTAAATATTTTTCGAAATTTCTGCTACTACGAAAAATGGTTGATAGCAAACATAAACTTTATTCCAAAAATTCAATAATCTACGAAATTTCGGCTACTATGAAAAATGGTTGTTAGCAAACTTGAACATTATTCCAAAAATTCAATAATTTACTAAATTTCTGCTACTACGAAAAATGGTTGTTAGCAAACTTCAACATTATTCCAAAAATTAAATAATTTACGAAATTTCTGCTACTACGAAAAATGGTTGTTAGCAAACTTAAACTTTATTCCAAAAATTGAATATTTTACGAAATTTATGCTACTACGAAAAATGGTTGTTAGCAAACTTAAAAATTATTCCAAAAATAAAATATTTTACGAAATTTCTGCTCCTACGAAAATTTGTTGTTAGCAAACTTGGACATTATTCCAAATATTAAATAATTTTCGAAATTTCTGCTACTACGAAAAATGGTTGTTAGCAAACTTAAACATTATTCCAAATATTAAATAATTTACGAAATTTATGCTACTACGAAAAATGGTTGTTAGCAAACTTAAACATTATTCTAAAAATTAAATATTTTTCGAAATTTCTGCTACTACGAAAAATGGTTGTTAGCAAACTTAAACTTTATTCCAAAAATTGAATATTTTACGAAATTTATGCTACTACGAAAAATGGTTGTTAGCAAACTTAAAAATTATTCCAAAAATAAAATATTTTACGAAATTTCTGCTCCTACGAAAAATGGTTGTTAGCAAACTTGAACATTATTCCAAAAATTCAATAATTTACGAAATTTCTGCTACTACGAAAAATGGTTGTTAGCAAACTTAAACTTTATTCCAAAAATTCAATAATTTACGAAATTTCGGCTACTACGAAAAATGGTTGTTAGCAAACTTAAAAGTTATTCCAAAATATAATAATTTACGAAATTTCTGCTAACTATAAAAATAAAATAAATAAAAATAAAATAAAATAAAATAAAATACAATACAATAAAATAAAATAAAACAAAATAAAATAAAATAAAATAAAATAAAATAAAATAAAATAAAATAAAATAAAATAAAATAAAATAAAATAAAATAAAATAAAATAAAATAAAATAAAATAAAATAAAATAAAATAAAATAAAATAAAATAAAATAAAATAAAATAAAATAAAATAAAATAAAATAAAATAAAATAAAATAAAATAAAATAAAATAAAATTAAATTAAATTAAATTAAATTAAATTAAATTAAATTAAATTAAATAAAATAAAATTAAATTAAATTAAATTAAATTAAATACTTTGCAACAAAAATCTCACGTTGCTGGGCAACGGGCTTACAGCTAGTAACATTTTATTTCAGTATGGCATTTCATGCTCACCAAACAACTATGGCCAATAGGACCCCTTAGTGTATTCGCATTGATTGGAGCTTATGTCATGCTCATCAGAAGCGAGATAGGACTGATGGAGCCACTCAACAGAAGTTTTTCTACAAGAACAATCTTTTACTCAGTCTTTTCTTTTTTTTTTGGTAAGATAGGACTGGTAGGTAACTTATCATTCTCCCTTTGAACAATTTTGAAGATCAGATCCCAGAAATTTGTGCCTTTGACTTAAAATTTATATATAAATTGTAATCCAATGTATACAATTAGTGTCGTTACTCATAGACACCACAATCATAAAGCACGACAGTTATCACTCATCTACAAACCTAGCAAATAAATAGATATGATTTTAGTGAATGAATTACTTCTGTGGTGTTATGGTACAACCTGATTTGTATGTTTTATGATATTATTTTGTTTACTCTCACAATTAAAAAAAAATATTCTTCAGAATACAGTCGCGAAATCCATTACGACAATACATACATTCAAAAGATCCATTTTATAAGAGTACTGAAAAATGAGTAATTTGTTGAAATTTTCCGATAGCTTGTTACGATTCATAGTTTTTTCTTCTGTAAACTAATGTGAATCTGGCAAATCAACTATCGCCATTTTGCAGGTATCAATCGCTTTGTATGCTCATTCCAGCATTTACAAACAAAATAACGATTGAAATAAATGATGAAGAATTTATGTTTCAGCGGATAAACATATTTTTAAAATATCTTTTGAACTTCTTTAACCTTCTTACCGCGTATGACCGCTATGCATGTCCTAGCGAACATGCCTTCAGCGCGCGTGACACGTATAGATGTCATGGAAATTTCAAACCCTATATAAGAGCTATCTTTTGTGTTAAAATTGTATAAATTGGTTGAAAATATTACTAAATGTATATTTTACCAATTTCAATAGATGGCATTAGTCAAAAAAGATTCAATATAGTATGTAGAATCATTATTGTTGCATTAAACCGAAAATACAAGAAATATATTGTATTTTATTATTGAAAAAGTTACTTTGGGTGGTAATTAACATATCTGATTAGTTGAAAAAATATTACTACCTATATTTATAGTCGAAAACGCGATAACAAAATCCGCAAAAAAGCAGCCGCGTACAGGGCATGCTCGCTAAATTTGGTGACGCGGTCAAAGGGTTAATAGGTTTAAATGGCAAATTCTCAGCGGTAGACTGATCTAACTTCACAATTGCTCGTAAAGGGGTTAAGGATTGTATGGGACAGGTTATTAAAAAAATATTTCTAAAATCTTTCATGCTTAGTAGGTAATCAATCATGTAATGGTGTTTGTTAGAAACACTGCAATAAAAATACATTTTACTTGATGAACTAGTTTTATTTCATTCGATTTGTTATAGTTTGAATACTTTTTGTATATTAATGGACAAAATTTCAAGTATCAATATAAATAAAGCTTTTTTAATGAATATTAATAATTTAAATTTTACATGAATATGACATGTAGCTAAAAAGTACAAGTATTTCCAAAAAGAAATTTGAAAGCAGATTAAAAAAATTACAGTACATTTCTATAACAAAAAATAAATTGCTAGTATTTACAATCTTACAATTTAAACTATCATTGGACTTGAAAGGTTTTATTGAACAAATCAAGGTAATCTTTTTTACCGTAAGGGTACATTAATCAGATAATTAAAATGCATACATGAATTTTAAGAGATCTTTCGTTGTAATTAAAAAATATAGAGAAAATGTTGCCAAGTCAATGACTCTCTTTTATTTATAATAGAATAGAAAAAATATTCTAATTTAGGTACATAATGAGTGAATTTTATATTAACACAGAATATTACCTCATATGTCAAAATATATGATTCTAGAATTGAAAAATCATAAACATTTACTAGGTATAAAAAAAGTTAAAAAATATTCTACCACAGTTTTGTTTGATTTCTGTTCATTTTTTTAAATCAATGTATGATCTTTTTAACATTAACAGAGACTTATTATTGAAATTTAAAAAAAAAAAATCTATAGACATGTAAATAATGGAATGGATTTAATATATTTTGCTTTAAACAAATAATATAATAGCAATTGGTGTTTTACAGGAATGGTGAAATAAAAACTAATAAATATATTTTATTTTTCTCTCTCATTAAAGATTTAAATGAAAACTAGATTTTTAAAAACACATCATGAACTTCTCTAAGCGCAATAATGGTATCTGAAATTTGGAGGTATTGTGACATCTAAATAAATTTAGTAGAAGCATTCATAAAATCACCAAAGCCTTATCTTCTTCTTGTATGTCTTATAAACACAACACACTTATTGCACAAGTATTATGCAATCAAGACAAAATCTTTGTTTAATTAAACAGGTAAAGTCAATCAGCTTAAATGGTTGGTTAATTTTCTCTTTTACGGAGTAGGAATGGAGAATTATAGGCTATAAAAAGTCAAAGTGGCATGTATCGCAAGCTCAAAATATTTTATCCCGTTTCACATATTTGCCTTTAATTTAAATACAATGACTGTGCTAATCAAGACAATGAAATAAAAATATTACTTAGAGAGTGGCCAGAATTTTTTTATGAACAGTATTTATATATATATATGATGTCATATCGTCGGTATACTGCGAGAAACGTTAAGACAAAACACCTTATTTTGAGATTATAGACTTCGAAATATCATGAAGCAAACTGAATTGTAATATATCCATAGACAATAGACAAATAACAATTGAGCAAAATGTTTTTAGCTCAAAAACGTTTAGTTGTCTAATCGTCTTTGGGTAGCTGTAGAAATGAGAAATCTTTACAGCTAAGAAGGTTAAGTTATTTATAGGTTTCTAACGAAATTGATTTTGTATATAGAATTAAATATAGAAATAAATTAATGTAATATGAGTGAGTTTCAATCTACATTCATAACTCGAAACTCCCAATTTTGGACTTGACGTTTTTCTGGCAGTATACTGACGATATAAACTATTTTAAATTAATATATAGAAATATTTAAAATAAATCTTAATTTAATTGCATTATTTCAAAGACTCGTAACAGCGACAACATTTTTACTACGCTCTTTGGCATTATAATTTGTTTTGTATGCATTTTAATATTCCCTTAAAAGACACTTGAATTCGACAATAGTTGACCTCTATGAGTCCTCTCCACAATAACACATGTAAAGCCGTAACTCTAATAGGTATGAGTAATAATACTTAAAAAATTACATTGAGATAGGTAAGAGATGTACTCCAAAAGAATACATCAACAATATTTTTATGACATACTTAAATAAAAAAATAAATTATAATATGAATATTTATATTATAAATATATTATTTATGTAAGTCTATTCTTCCAATACAATCTTATATAATGAATATAATTAACACAAAGATAAGTAAGTACCCGAATAAGACGCGCCCTCGAAATGGTAAATTTAATGTCAAATAAACTCAACTATAAACTTCTCGCATTTAATTTATTTTCCCTCTTTTAAAATAATTCTTTCAAAAATAAAAACTGACAAAAGAGTAAATGGCAGTCGAATAAAAAGATTACAGTATTTATTATAAATGAGGGCTCGGGAAACAAAGATGGCAGTTTTCATAATCCTATAATGTTGGCAAGACATTTTTTTTTCTTTTTTAACCTCTGAAAAAAATAATGTTTAATATTCTTATAAAGATTATTTAACAATTTTAATATAACTTACGAGGGCTTTGAAAAATGTAAATTATGTAATGCAGGACTGTAAATTACTGCTTTTGTTATAAACTCGATTAAGATTCTTCAAAAATGTACTTGTTAGAAGATTCATTTTTTTAAAATTTCACTTACTATTATATGCAGAATTGCCAGCTCTTCACGATGACATATCGAACTCATTTTCAACAAAGCTTGGAGACTGCTGTCTTTCTTTTCAGAGGCCTCAAATATTTTTTAAAAATAAAAATTTCACCAGGTAACATTTATATTGATGAAAAATATTTCTTTTTGTATCCAATACAGAACAGATTAGAAAAACGATCCAAATGAACAAGTCGGATGAAGCAATGTGTTAAGGAAGCCGAGACCTGATATTAGCTAAATCTATTTCTATAGATAAGGTATAATAAACCTATTAATGTGTTTACTTAAATGAAAATTGCTTGTTTGCTTAGTTTGACATAAAAAAAGAATGTATAATTTAAAATAAACATGCTGTACATCTGCTAAAGAGAAACTTTGAATCACTCTGTACCATCATCCGAAAACCAATTACAATAAATGTATATTTGTAAAATTTACATTTTCCATGTAATATTGGCGCAATGTTACGTATATACGTGCACACATATTATACTGTAGAGAGTTTTAGATGGTAGATGGATAAGATTTGTAAAACTATTGAATTTTAAATTCATTTAAACTATTCTCGGATAAAGCACTTGTAAATGTATTTCTTGCCATTTGTTTTTATCACATATTTTAACAAGGGATTCCAACCGAACATTCGAAAATATTAAGATCTATTTTAATATTCGAATATTCGAATATGTATTTCAATATTATGTTTTGATATTCTCAATGTACATATATTAAACCACTGGGTTAACAAAAAAATCCATTTTGCTTCGCATAATAGCATTATATCTTGATATCATTTTTCTTTACTTAAGCACCATAATACTCCCTCAAGGCGTGTTGGGAACTATTGTGAGCTAACAAATATAATTCATTAGACATATTAATCGGTCTTTTCAGAAGAATTAAAAAACAATGAATACGAATTATGAAATTCATACAATATTACCTGAATGAATCTTCAATGAATTGTAACATGTTGCACAAAAAAGCACATATGAAGCAGGTTTGGAAAATTGTACATTTTGAAATAATATTACAGATAAAAAATTCTTTTACGGCATCATATAAATGCTATTATGATATTATACTAATAAAAGATGTTAGTTTCACTTTATCAGAACATTCAACATTGACATTTTAAACCAGTATTATATAGTTCATTCCGATGTGGAGAGCCTTCAGTTTAGATAACAATTCAATTTAATTGTGATTTATTGTAATCATTAAAAATATAGAAAATGTACAAAATTTTAAATAGTAAAAATGTTACATATTCACGTTCTAAAACTCTCTATCATCAATTGTAATTATTTGGGACAATTTAAATTAACATACTTTATAAAAAAACTTTTAAATTTTACGAGATCACAAGACTGAAATTATTCATTATTTATAATAACTTAAGTATTTATAAAATGTTTTTTTCTAAATATCAAAAAACATCAATTAAGGCAGTTTTTATTTGACATTTCACATAAATGGTTTCGGAAATACAGATCTCATTTCTGTACAAACAATAATAAAATTATTAATATATCAACTGTATAAACAAAAAAAAACAATCATCATAAGATGTTATAGAAATTGAAATGATATAAGTATGGCCACTGAATTATTTCTTTTTAAATTTATTAACTAAATATAAATATATAAATCACCTTTAAATAAGGGATAATTTACATTCATATAATTATCACTAGCTTTTATAGAAAAAAATGTAGAAAATAAATACGAAACATTATTAACAACATTAATATATGATATTAATTGCCTTTGTGATATTTAATAATTAAGCAGATATAAAAAAGAATACAAAATTAACAGTTTTTTTATAAATAAATTTAATATTTTTTACTGTTAATACTTTACTAATTATGGGATTTTTAAATTAGTTGTTATTATAAATAATATTTCCAAAACCGATGTCAAAAATTTGTCATGTTTGTTTTTGTTACAATAGCATTAGAAACATAATTTACTTACAACTTAATATAAACATAACATCTTAAAATACACGTAGTACCTAAAAGTAAAAAGATAACTAAATTGTACACATTGATGTAGGATATTTAAATAATAATAATTATTATTTATTTTGTTGACAAATAAATTGATTAAATTCATTAATTTGCTTTGACTATATTCGACAAAATATCTATTTTATAATATTTATCTCTATTGTTATCACCAGTCATTTACAGGGCACATTGGACAATGCAGACAGCAAACATATCGATCGAGCCTTGGTCAAATTCAAAATAAAATACTGTTGCTTCATAATAATTTCTTAGCGAAATAATTTTAAATAGTTTTATCACTATGAATAATGTCGGGAGAGATTCCATTTCGTGAGATAATACTGAAAAAGAAAAAAAAAATTAGTTCCATACTTTTTCAATTAATTATAGAGAAAATTCTGTTTTATTAATTTTTAACAAGTTTGTATCTGCTTGAAAACTATAATTAGTGTGTAAATTTAATTCAATGAGAATTAAAATAACTACTTCAGCTTGTGTCGCATTAATTATTTTATTCAACGATTGGAGCTGATAATTACCTTGTTTTGCACAGGTGGTATCATTGACTAGTGCAGGATAGGAGGTGGTTTTCGAGCACGCCCAGTCTGAGGTCTCAAAAACGGTTTTATCGGTGCCGTCAATTGAGGCTCAGGTGCAGGAGACGCTTTGTGACGTAACCTTCTTCCCAGTGAAGGCTTCAGAATATTCTGTGCGCCAGCACCACCGGCTACGCAGTGCGTCTCACGCCTCCAATCAGAAGTGGGAGCTCCTAGCCGCTTGCACTCTCTGGCATATGCGCTAAACGCCTCACAGTAACATGTCTGTGTCGGACATTCGCACATGTCCATAACACAAGATTCGTAATAGTTGTGAGGATTCAATTTATGCCTACACGCTGAAAATGACTCAGATTTATTGAAAAACCTACACATTCGGTGGGCGTTCCTCTTTGCACTCTTATGGCAAGGCTTCTCTTTCAGGACCTTTTCCTGAATTCTGGTGCAAGCTTTCTTACCGCCGACTCGCCACGACCCGCCAAACTTGGACATATCTTCTCTGTTTACTTCTTTAAGTATATCACCGTTTCGCATTTTAAGATCATCCCGCACTACTGAATTAAAATTACCACACAGTCCACACAGTTTGTTTTTATAAGAAGTTGGAGCTCCAACTTCAAGGAATCCCGTCCCGTCCCATGTAAGCTTAATACCTATACCCGTATTCACCGAGACCGTATCGTCTTTCTTTTCAATATGCGCTACTTTTCCTGGAACATCGTGAGGTAGATTGACTTTTACACCGTCCACTTTCACGCGCATCTTGCGTCCGAGATTGATTTTGACATCTCCTATTTTTATCGAGACAGTTTTCGTCCAAGAAGAAAATCTAGTACCCCTTCCGTCATTCGTCACTCTTATTGAGAATGTGTGATTAGCACAGTCCGCTGCTAATTGGTATTTGCAAGCACCTTGAAAACTGTAAAACTTCCCATCAAATGTTTTATAATGGGGATCACCAAATACTGTGCACACTCCATCACTTTCAACGCATCTAGGGCAGCAATGAGATGGGGGTCTTTCTAATCTATGGCCAGCGGGGCAAGTCAACGGAGGGCATTGTTCTTCTGCACAGCGTGGTTCTCCAGAGTGACACATGCATGACCTGCATTCGTCGAGTCTCCATGACTCGCCATCCTGAAACAAACATTACAGCTCAGTTGAATTTGAATCCAATCCAATAGTGTTTTAATTAAATCGGTGCAATATACACAATACCTTGTAAGATTTTTAAAATAAAGTTGAACTACACTTCTAAATAAAACTTTGTAAATAAAAATTAAAAGAGAGAGAAGACGAAAATTGTAAATGTCCCATTTTCTAATGAACAAACACACCTGAAGTAATTGATATTGAATACAACAAGATGTTATTTAAAACACTAACTTCAGAGTAATTCAACGTTTGTTTTCATTTGAGTCTCCATTAGTGCTTTTGAAATATTCAATACAAGATTGTACGTATTGAGTATTTCTGACCATTCAAAATGATTGCAATGCAGGCCGGAATAGCACTGCATTTACAGTTAAAGCATTTTAAATTGGTAAATACCTCGTATGTTTTTCCGCGCTCAGTACAAGTAGATCTGACTTCTTCCACTGGTGGACAATGTGGGCAGCATTCGCCGGGAGCTGTTTTTTGGTGTTCTGGTGCACACTCTAAAACAGGACAAGATGTCCTGCTGCATATCGTGGTGCCATTTATGCAAGAACATTGCGTACATCGATCCACCGTGAAAGCTTTTCCGTGGAAATGATAATCTTTCCCAAAAATACATGGCTTGTTTGGCGTGTGATCTGAAAACGAGAGAAAATATTTATAATTTTTAAACTAAATGATAACATTGTAAATAATATTTTAGATTCATTATATTAGGATGGATGGGGGGGGGCGCCGCGCCGTGTTCAACATCGTCAGCTTCTATGACATTTCTTATGAGTCAAGTCCCAGTATGAACAGTATTTTTTCCAATTAATTAATTAATTGATTTCTGTTAGGAGGCATGGGTGTTTGTGATGCCTAAAAATTTCCCCCCCCCCTTTCCAATCCTAAAATAACAGGGTGCAGTGAGAACAATTAGTTAACAACTAATCATATCTGAGCCCTATTTTTTCTATCCTCGCTTTCTTTGAAAACAAGAGAGAGTAACCAACTGAATGAACAGTTCTCATAAAAAAATCTTTTGCTAGAATACCACCGTTTGGAAACCATGTGTTCCACATTGAGAGCGAAAATGTATTCAAATTGATCTAGGGGCTTCTATTTCGGTACTCTAGTTAGTGGCAGCTAGATCAGTCAGTTGCAATTTATTACCCATAAAAAAATATTGTCTCCAAAAAATTTGCACTGTAATAATTTCAATTTTTTTGCTTCCGTTAGATATTTATTTCATATTATGACTAAAAATACAATCGCAACTGTCAAATTGAAATAAAATAGTTTTAAAAACAATGTATGGTATTTCAGTTGAAATGAAGTAATTTAGAAAATAAAACAATAGTCCACTGTTTAAAGATACCACTGACCATCCCTGTATTGTAAATGGGTATAGGAATAATATTTTATTACAATAAATACATACCTAAATCAACTAGGACTTGATTTTATCAATTTCCTACCTACATGAATGTTTGTAGGAATATAATAAGACAATTTTTCTCTTTCATAGATGTCACTGTGATAAAAACTGATGCATTTAACATTTAATGAGATATTTATAATTATAACATATTATGGTTCATCTAATTAAGTTTATCAATTCATAATGAATAAACTAATTATATAATATATGAATAAAGTATTTACCTGGGAAAAGTAATTTGGCTGGTTTTCCTTCACCACATCGAGGACAACACTCTCCTGGGAGAGTGACCTGAAGAACAGAAGGACAAGGAAGAACCGGGCATGCATATTTCACGCACGTCATTTTGGCTTTCGAGCAGTGGCACTTAAGGCAGGGGTCTTCTGATATCGTTGCATCTCTCCCTTCCGACACCTTTTGCCCGTTTATGTGACATCCTGAAATATGCCAGAAAAAAAATATGTGGTATTCAATCACAAATAGAAGCAATGTAAATAAAAGTTAATTGTCTCTTGATTCAGTTGCCATTTTCTTAGTAGAGAGAGCTACATTGTAATAAAATAACAAAATATCTAATTTGAAAAGAACTATAAAAACAGTAGAAAGCAATTTTATAATTATCATAGTACTTTATTTCTTTAACCTTGTTAGTGACTGAAAATATGAGACAAGACACTTTTTCAACCCATATCCATTTTAAATTAGTCATAAAACTTTCATGTTTAAGAGAAAGAAAATACCACACTTAAATAAACAAACAAATCAAATGAATATAATTATAAAATAATTAAAACATAAAATCTTGCGAGCCCCCCCCCCCCCCTCTGTGAAAGAGAGGCAAATAGCAGCTGTTTTATATGTGAGGAAAGTAACTCGTATCATGTAAGATGATAATTTTGTGAACATAAATTATTCTTTGATAATTTCTTGAGTCTAAAACATCATGACTTATAAATCTCAAAATACTTTTTCCAGACTTTATTGGTCAAAGTTTTATTGGCTATTTATTGTGTATTAACCAGTCGGTCGCCACAAGCGCACAGACGCGCAAATCGTTACGCCAGAATATATTTTATGCACGTATGAATTTGGTATTTTTTATTTTATTTAATGCTGGTACATCTATACTGTGGTTGTCCGAAACTGAGGCCCGTGGGAGGCATTCGGCTCGTGACGTGGTATTGTTCGATTCGCGGCACATTTTGAAGAAATGAAGAATGAGGGAGTATTATTTTCAGCTCATGTAAAGTATATCGAAGAAACCACTCATTTTGAGAAACGATTTATCGGTTTTGGCGATAATGAGCAATATATTTGACTCTAGGAATTACAATTAATGTAAAATCCGATCTTCAGCTGGAGTTGTATCTCATTGCTAACAAACTCTATGTATAATAACAATTCTGAACAGGAGGAGATTTGTATTGAAATTATTACCAGAAGGGAGGTACCCTTAATTGAGTAACATTGGTTAGGGAACAGACAGTTACTTTTTTTTGCCTTTCTTATGTCGGTGTTAAGGTATCCAATCCCGGAGCCTTTTTGTGATCCCGGGATTTCGGGATTGACTCATTTTCAATCCCGGAATTCCGGTATCGTGACCATAGCAATCCCAGGATTTCGGGATCACAAAAATGGACGGGATCCCGGTATTTAAAAGCCTAGTCGTTGTGTATTCCAAATGAATACATTATATTGGACGCCTTAATGCAATTAGATCAGTGGTTTTCACGTGAAATTTTACTGTGGCCGCATTATAAACATCAGGTCCTATGGAAAGGTCTCGTGACCGCACCAAATTTTATAACTATAAAAGATGTATACACAGATAGCTTTGTGAGTCATTTGGAGTAAACAACTTGACTACATGGTGGACAAGTCAAATGCATTCAATCAATTTTAAAATAATAATAATTTTACAAATTAATTTAAAAAAAAACACATTTACTATGAAGCTGTTGGTTTTTCGCTGCAAAATATTGTCGCACATGAGAACCACTGATCTAGATGTAAGAGTCAGGGTTTACTATTTAAAACTATAAAATTAAATTTTAATCTGAATATGGCAGTTTGAAAACGGTGGCGTTGAAGTGGTTAAGCATATATAAAATTCATACATGATATTCAAACAATGAATAGAAGATTTTTTAACTGATTTAATTATAGTGATTTAAAAAAAACTGCAATACAGACTCAATTTAACATATATATGCAATACAAATGAATAGCAAAGCGCATTTTTCAGATCCAATGTTTTTTTTGCATTCTATGCTTCATCTTCAAAGAGAAAAGAATTCTGAACGCTTAACGATCTTAAATGCTGTTATGCTAATTTTACGTAACACCAAAAAAATTAAAACGAATTCCATTTGCATCTTGGAAGACTTTTTTTTATCTAGCAATGCTTACGAACTATAGCTTAACATGTGACAACATATTATATAATATTGTATCCGTATTATGTTCATATGTATAATTGTTAGAAAAGATATATTTTTGGTAATTTAATATTTTCAAAAATTGCAGATTAAATTAAATTTATCAAGTCTGTGGTGCAGGACTCAGAGCTGTTCTGTGATTCTGTGACAGATCTCGCGGGTTCTCTTCCCAGTACAAACTGCTTTTTTCAATCAATTTTTCTGTTACAAAGTATAGATTTTTATGAGGTCTAATGATTCCATTTCAGCCTTTTAATCGTAAAATAACGGTACACCCTGTTAGGGGTTACCATTCACAGTCCACATTAACGATTCACCATTATTTCAAGGTGTAGGCTTTCGGGATCCCGGAATTAATTACTGAGAAAAAAGTCAGAAAATAAGAGATTCTAAAATAGTTTTCAACTTGAACATCTTTTTTGCTTAGCTCAATTACTTGAAAAAGTTGAAAATTTACATATTGCATAAATGAAAAAGTACCAAATTGACGACGGTTTCGGTTGACGGAAAATGTGAAACCTATTTTTTTTTCTTTTTCTCAAAAAAGTTGCGAAATAAGAGATTGTACAATTAATCACTCTAGCACAGATTATTGTTTTTAGCAGATTAAACGGAATTTTCAGGTGTTGTAGTGAATCCCAAAATTCGGGATTAGTACTAAGACAAGCCCGGGATTACAGGATCACAAAATTGGTCGTAATCCTGGGATTGAAAGCTGTAGTAATATGCTTTATATAGAGTTAAAAACAACTGTCACTTGTACGTTGAAAGGAATACGAATGCTTATGTGGGTATATCGATTGAAAAATCAGTGAAGCAAGGTATACCATTCAGTTGCTATTTTTAATCTTCTTTCCGTTTTTTTATCGCTATTTATTTAATATTATCTGTTTATATTCAATCGTATTTTTCTGCTCTATTCATGTTAAGTTATCATTACGTTATTTTAATTTGTGCCAGGCTTTGCACGATAACCCTGTATTGTACATCGATGATCCTCGGGTCAAACTCGGCTTGATAAAATGCCACGACTACGCTATTGCATATAAAACGTTCAAACATAATAGCCCCCCATGAAGTAAAATATGTTGATGATTAAAATTCATCGCAAAAAGACCATTTCACGGCACTTTGATTCATTATATTTTTTAAAGCAGCTTGTAACAACAGTAATTATTATTATTCGAAGATAAAATGCAGCAGTGACGGCTAACCTACAGCTTTTGTAAATTCAATATATTCATCGATTTAAATCATTATTATATATATATTATTATTTTTACCATGTCCGCTCCCAATGTGGAGCATATGGCCTCCTAATGGAGTTTATCTCAACAGAAGTGTTTCTACGAGAACTGCTTGTTACTCAGTTGCTCAACCTCCCTTTTTTCCAAAGAGAGTAGGAATAGAAGGATAGGGCTAGGACAGGACTAGTGGTTAGCTAATCGCTCTCGATACGCCCCGTTCATTTGATAGGATGGGTGGGAGGGGAGAATTCAATACATCACATACATCCATGCCTTCGAACAGAAATTCATAAATCGATTGAAAAATCAATTTATAAAACTGTCCGTACTGGGATTCGAACCCGTGACCTCCGTAACCAAAGCTAACGACGTTGACCACTCGACCACACAGGCGGCTAAAATATATGTAAATATCGATTGTAGAAAGTAAAACGGACGTAACACAAACATAGCAAATTTTACAACTGACAAAAAAACGTTTTTTGATCATTTTGGGCCAAATGCAAATTATGAAATTTTCGCAACCTTGAAGTGCACAGAGACTGGCTAATAGGTGTTGAATTGCGTTAATATAATATTTATTCAATAAACTATTTAGGAAAGCCTTTTTCTATGTCACAATTTTAACAGGACCTTCATTTATATTAAACTTAATTCGGCACTGAAACGTGTATCTGGTTGTATACATTGTGATTATCGAAAAAAACTGTTTTGAAAAAACTGTGGGTTACGTCCTTTTGCCTATCCAAAGTCTATATTACACTAGAATAAAATGATTTTATAAAAAATAATTATTAATAATAAATAATCTTTATTTGTAATATTTTGAGATAACAGTTTCATTTTTGACATCCCAGCTGATTACTAATTAGCGGCGGATTAAGAACTTTGGAGGCCCCAGGCGCAATAAATTTTGGAGGCCCTGCTTTTCAAATAACATAAAAGTGCTACAAACCTCTTCGTAGAATAATAATGAATATTGAAAACTGAAATTAAAATGTAAGGTTTCATATAATATATGCTATCTTTGAGGCCCCAAAGATTTGGAGGCCCTAAGCGTGCGCCTCTTGCGCTTATGGAATAATCCGCCACTGCTACCAATGCAACATTTATTGAAAATCTGCATGAGATTAACTCAACTAATTACATCAACAAAAAGCTAAATATTTAAAAAAAAAATCGATGTGCAATTTGATGATGATTTATCTGTATGTCTGTTACGAACAGCACAAAAAATAATATTGTAAGGTGGCACCTACACCTGGTAAGTTAGTACTATGTATTATAATTCAGTTAACTCTAATAATATATATATAAATATTTTTACATAATTACTCATATCGTCATCAGTGCCCAATTATTTTGTTTCGTAATTTAAATAAAATATGGTAACCATGTGGGTAGAAAAGACGCAAAAAAGAAATAGCAATTAATAAATATCGAAGTACTATTGCATCGAAAGTTTTAGTGCCAACTCGTAAACGACAGACATCCATGATATATCGCAGAAATATATCGTAGCTCACCAATAGCAATCAGAGGCTAATTACGACATATGATTACAATATACTTAGCGTTTTATAACAACTATAAACTAAATGGCAGGTAAAATACGGTGATCAGATATACAAGCACACTTATAGTTGAAGGGGTTAGAAGCAAAGGTAGCAATATTGAAAGAAAAATTCAAGATATGGATCAATCATAGAGCTAAAAATTCTTTAGCTTGAGAGCTGATATTTCTGTCGTAAATCTGTTTTCATTCCATAGATCAGGGTTCCCCAATCTATGTTCCGCGGAACACTGGTGTTCCACAGAACCTTAATATGTGTTCCGTGAACACCCACATAACTTAAAAACCACTCTTCTTTAGTATTTTTTGAAAACTAACGATTAGGATTCCTTAATTCAGAATCCATTTTCCGTGACATCAAAACCAGCATGCTTTCTTTATTTAGCGCAGCTTCAGTATCAGTGATTCTGATATTAATTTCATTCAATTCTTTCTTGGCGAGTTTGTTAGAAGAATCCCCCAATCTGTCAAAACAAGTAATTATTGCTTTACTTCCGTTTTATACGGCGTATTTATTAGAAGCAGGATTTTGTTTATGCTGCAGAGTCAACGTGCTCTTAAGAACACATCATTTAAAAATAATAAGGGTTTAATAGCAATATTTGTTGTTGTTTTAATACTGCTGTACTATGAATTACCCGACCTAAAAAATAGCCCAAGTGTTCCGTTAAAATTTCTGGATCTGCAAAGTGTTCCATTGCAGAAAAAGTTTGGCAAACCCTGCCATAGATAATAGTTTTTTTGAAATTCGCTTCAGAAACTTCTTCACTGGCATGTGACATAAACGTCATAAAACAATAAAATAAATTTTAAATAAAAAGCCAAAGCTGAAAACACCAGTAAAAATGTCTTAAAATAAAATAAGATAAGTGTTTTAAATTACCAATTAACGGTATCATGCTCATCTAATAGTTCTTAATTCGAACACACAATTGAGGAGCAAACATTCAAAAAGTGTTTTGTCACAAATTTTAAAAAATGGCGTTTTATATCAATTCTGATAGCCCATAATAAAACCTATGAAATGAAATCAAAATAAGTGTTCAAAAAGGTTTTTTTCATATTAAAATTAAATCATAAAGTTGACACATTCATACAAACCGTCACTTTTGCAACACTTAAATCGTCATTTTCCAAGCTTTGTATTTGTGTGACAAAACACTTTTTGAATGTTTGCTCCTCAATTATATTTAAGTCAGTGATCGAAATGGAAAATCACACTAACCGGAAAGCTCTAACTTTTTCCAAACATCGCCCGTTCACTGACTTTTCGGTAGTTTATTAACATAAAGAGCTGGCGTTTCACGCTAGTGCGCTGCAATTCCCGTATTCTATCCTTTACTTCAATATTAAGTTATAACTTATGACTCGAATCTCGATATTACGATCAATGAGGCGAATAATGAGGTCGAAAAAAATATCGGTTTTTTCATATTTTCATCGAATTTACACTATACAGTGAAATCCCGATCTACCGTTCTGGCATTGTTCGTTTTCCCGCATAGATCGTTTATTTTTCATAGTCCCGGCCAAACACCCATAAGAACAATGTAAAGGAACCCGCATTAATCGTTCCCCGATTTACCGTTTTCCTCGATCTATCGTTCAAATAGTTTGGTCCCGTCACGAATATTATCCCGATTGACCGTTTTCATTGAATATTTTTCATCAATAGTTTTGCCTCGCATTTCGTTTTGCGTTTTTTCAGTGGAAACCCGATCTACCGTTCTCGCTATCTTCGTTTTTTTGCATGGATCGTTTTTTTTTTACTCGACCAAGACCCCGTCATAACAATATGTAACGCCACGTTTATCATTCCCCGGATACCGATTTCCTCGATCTATCATGTAAATATTATCGTCCCGTCCCAATTATTATCATCCCGATTTACCGTATTTGTAGATTATTTTTTTTGCTCAAATAGTTTTACATCGCTTTTAGTTACATAAATAAATAAGTTTTTTGAAAATTAAATATTTTTTTGGTATTATTTGAAGATTTCCCGCATTATCGGTTTCCCGCATTATTCGTTCATTTATTACGGTCCCTTGAAAAACGTAGAATCGAGGTTCCACTTTATACACAATTCATTTGAAAAGTCGGCAGTGAGTGTATGTTTTATTGTATCTAAAAATGACATTTGCATCACTGTTTTATTTTTGTTCACACCGACTTTCAAGTGAGCAGGTAAAATATTTACCTGAGCTATAGACTTGTGAAAGAGTATTTGAGTAGTTTAACAAGGGAAGAAAACACTTATCCTTTTGTGAGTGAAACAAAAATATAATAATAAACAATAAACGTCATTGTTGTTATATGTTTGTATAATAAACATGGTGGTAGTAAGTTTACTAACAATTTAAATTGTGAAATTTCAACCGTTATTGTTAGCACAACTATTAGATATCATATTATGCAATGATTTGTTTACGAAAATTTAAAGGTTTTACTTCAATGTGAGCTTATTTATTTGAACAATTGCCTGATAAAAAAATACTATTTTAGCAACACATTGCAAGAAAATTCATGATCAAATAAAATTATAAAATGACGACTGAACTTTACAAAACATTCCATAATATTATATATGTATTCAACGGTGTTACCTAGAATAAATTTTATTAAATTTAGTGTTTTCATGTCATCGACATATCCTTACTCAAATTCCAATTTTATTTAAATACCGATGTATTAAAACTAAATTATTTTACGACCAATTAACATGCAGGGGATAATTTCGACATATATTCAAAATATTTTGTTAGCACAGGCGTGAACAAGATGCCAGTGAAGTAGTATATTTTTGCTACATTTTTTTTAAACATTTTTTACATTTCATTCCTTAAAATAGATATAGAACTCAGCATAACATATTTAAATAATTACAAAATGTAATAGCATTCAAAATATATATGAAAGTGCGTAATAGCAGTATTTTACAAAAACTACAACAAAATTTATTGATTCATTCCGCGCATAGTTCGAATATGTCGACAACCATAACAATGACAATTAGCTTAAATCATTGAATAGTTTAGCAACCGGTTCGGTTAAATTAAAAAAAATAGCATTAAATATATATAGTAACAAATATGTAATCATCCAACTATAAATTGTTGCTAGATAACAATGGCACCTGTCAATATTCACGCAATACGCTTGGTATGAATAATGCGCAGACAGTTATAGTACACAGTTATACAGTTATAGTACAGTAAAACCCCCATTTACATTATCGTCGGGACCATGTAATTGGGGGTAGTGTAATTGGGGGTGTGAATCTCATACAAAATTAGGGATTTGGTTTTTTTCCGCGGGAAACGCAAAAATAAAATTCCCCTTAGTTTTGCGAAAAAAAAATACGGACGAAATATTAAGTTTTTGTAATAGTAAATATTTCGCACTCATACAGACGACCAGCTATTCGTGTATAGCCTGGCACGTGTTGAATACACATACGCTAGCCAACATTTGACAGTATGCGCGGCACGGACGACCGTCTCGTAGTAACGACAATGAAATGCGACCGTGCAATTGGGGGATTTGCAGCGAATATTTCAAGCCAGCGCGTAATTCGGAGTAGTGTAATTGGGGGTTCGACTGTATGTGTCTGTATGTGTTTTTTTCAGTCACAGATAGAAGTATCAACATCAACAAGTATAAATTGTTAGCATTTTATAAAAACATTAAATATATAAGAGCCCTAGAGAGGTGAAGTTAGCCGACTAGTACAATCGCGTCTTTATTTGGTGTTTTGGTGAATTGCATATTTTTATTTTACGGAGTTAACACTATTGCTATTGTATAAACTGTGAGGTTACTTCACTTTTACGATACTTTAAGAATATTACAACGCATCTAACATTTTTTTCTGAAATACCACTTGGCTTACTTCACCTCTAATAGTCCCATATATACATAATTAAATGTTTGATATTAAAGTAGCTCACTTATTGATCCAGCTTTTAGCATAAATACTCGGCAGAATTGAAGAATGCTGACATTTCATGGAAGGAAGTAAAGCAATTGGCAGGTGACAATTAAACATTGGGTATGCCGCATGGCTGCCATATGCTCCACATATGGAGGGAATATGAAGAAAATAATTGAGTATCAAGTGTTATAGACTTTGAGAATATTTGAATATTGACGTTTATGAGTGGTATTTTTGTGATTCTGGTGGAAGTTGGACGTATTTATTTCGCAGAATATAGTAATCGACTCCGGGCACGCCGATGGGACCAGCGTTGGCTGGTTGCAGAGGTAGCACCCCCGCGGGGATCCTATCTGCTTGGATCGAGCGGCGTCACTGATCATAGGACGGGCTGATAATTTACTAAACAAATACCTACAGCTTGTTCGGGAAATTATCAGGCCCAAGTCTGACCCTGCGTGCGGGCCCAAATTACCCTTTATCGCTCATATCACGACTTCACTCACGAATTGAGAATGGAAATATTATTGGCTTTTTATTTTGTATTTACTACCATAACTACTTAATCATTTATAATAACATTATTTCTACATTTAATTTACAAACAATATGCTTTTTTTTACTGAACCAAGTAAAGCTATTAATGGTAAGACTAACAATTGATAATAATTTTATTTGGTTCGTATAAATTCACCTTAATAGTTTTATTTGGATCAGAATAGATATAACGGTATTAATGTGTACTTTAATCCATTGGCGGATTAAGCACACGAGAGGCCCGAGGCGCAATAAAATTTGGAGGCCCTGTTTTTCGGATAACATAAAAACGTTAAAGAATTCATGTAAAATACTAAAAATCTGAACAAAAAGTATAGTTGCTATATAATATAAGCCATTTTTGAGGCCCCTAAGATTCGAAGGCCCCAAGCGCGCGCCTTATTCGCTTATAGGATAATCCGCCACTGCTTTTATCAGTTTTAAATGATTGTCATGAACGAAATCGGTCCTGACTATATGAAATAAATGTGTAATTAGTATTAAATAGTGTTTTATTTTTTTTGAATATAATGCCTTTATTAAGTATTGACAGTGAACACCTTAATAGTGATTAGACTATTTGTATATTTTTTGTACCCGTATTTTCGAAATATGTTAAATTATTTCTTGAATTATTTCTCCCAATCATGCAGCATGCTGTTTTTCATGCCCATAATCATTCATAAGTTAAAAATAAAATCTTTTTAACGATAAATTGTCATAATAAACCAAATTAACTAAGCTACAAGTTTCTATTAAAAATATTACAATTAATAAAAAGTTAAATAAATTCAATTAAAAACAAAATATCTGCATGCAGTTTGCGTTCACTCCTTCCTTTTCGGTTAAGCAAACCTCGCCCATAAAATTTATCCTTTGAGTTATTCCCAAGACAATCATCATCATCTTCGACGATTATTATTGGGTAAACATAATATGCTCAATGGTCGGGGGTGGTGGCAGTCCTGGGGAAGGGGGGTTCCCTCTTCGGCACAGGTGGGCCCGAATTCGAATCCCGCGTGGGCGGTCTATACCCGGACACCTGTGGGAAGGAAGAAATTCTCGGAACCCTCTCATACCCCAGTGCCGTGGCTATGTTTTATCAACAGTAATTTAACTATGTATTATAATGTATAAATAAAAAGAAGAAATGAGGGGTATAAAAGCATAACCGCCTACAAGCACAAATGCAAATTGTTCAGTAATCGAAAAAAACGATTTAAATGTTCCCTTTACATTTCTTTGAACGATTTCGAATTATATTCGCATCCTTTTAGATTTGTTTTTAGTTTGGTAATTTTATATCAAGCAATTTTAGTTTCGTTACTTCAAAAAAGACAATCATTTTTTCAATAGAGGAGGTTTTGCAGCTCAAATTTGCAAAGTGGCGGTTTTGTCGTTGAAGGTTTGCGAATGTGGCGGATTTGCACTTCACAATGCGTGATTTATCGATTTATCGACTTCAAGACCAAAACTTCAAAATAAAGTAATAAATATGAATAAAATATTTATTATTTTATATTCTTCATAAATAAAACCAAAATAAACAGGTTAAAAGTATATTATACAAACAAAATTCTTAAATTACAGGCTAAAAAAACGCAAAAATACGAAAATTTTTGAGCTTACTTAATTTGTAATGTTGAAACTTAAAAAAAAAGTTTAAGTTATAAAAAAATATTAATTTTTTAAGGAAAAAAAATATTTATTTGCATTATAAAATGGTGCCTAAAACTAAAAACATTGAAAAAAAAAGTATCAAAACATAAGTCGTGAGCGTAAACAGAAGTAACAATTTCAAGAACAAAAAAATAATTATGTGTTGATGAAATGAGATAGTGTAACGATAATTAATTATTGTCAAATAAACAAAGTTGTAGACCAGTGATTCCCAGATTGGGGGCCGCGGAATTTATCCGGGGGCCTTGTGGACTTTCTCATGTATAACTTCGTGTGCGTTTGTTGCAACGCTCTGATATTTTGTTTTGGGCAGTGTCGTCGAGGCGATTTAACTTTTAAAAATTTCAAAATGAATGCATCTTGATATGCTTTTTCATGTTTCGAATAAAATGCATTGCGAAATTTTCTAATATCTTGCGATCCAATTTCATTACACTTAAGCTTTTTGTTGTTTTTGTGATGACAATTCCCAATTAATCGTAGATCTGGCAATGTCTTCGGTGAGTATCTATAAATTTTTTTTTATTATTAAAAATTGATCCAGGGCTCGGCGCTTAATGTGTTAACAAATGACAGTTAAAATCAGTTTTATAAAATGAATAATTATTACCTTTTGCGCTTTTGTATGTTCCGTTTCCACTGATCCCTGTTTACTTCGCGCTTTCTTGCACTTGGTTTAGGCACAGGTGATACATTAACATCCATTTTCTATGATAAGTTTTGAATTATTTGCAAAGCGAACACAAAACATTTGTATGGCAACGAAGCACGGCGGCCATATACGATTTGCGCTAGTATGTGTTTACTGTATCGTGATTGGTCAATTTCGAATGTGGCGCTTTTGAACTTCACTGAAGTGTAATAGAGGCGGTTATGCATTTAATCAACACTTTTGATGTCGATTTTGAATGATTTGGAGACGAATTTGCACTGGTTTGAATTTTGTAGGGCAAAGAGAGTGAGTAAAGGATCATTAATCAATCATTATCTCAAAAACGGTCAGGTATGGTTATGCTTTTATACCCCTCAAATTTAAAAAAAATACTTTTGTTTAGGTGAGTCGGCTCGTGGCCGAATTTTGTTTTTTATTCTTTCCAAAAGAATCGACTTCCACTAAAATATATTTTTGTAGTTAAAGATGTCAAGAATACTTTAGTATTATATAATAAAATATATACACATATATACTTTTATTATAAAATCTGTGCGTCAATTTTTGTTCATATTTTGTAAACCGATTTTTAAGTATATTCTTTAACTATTCATAAATTGACTTCGTTTTAAATAAAATAAAATAAGAATTTAACCAAAAATTGTCAAACGATTTAATGTAATGAAACCATATTAATTTATTGATTTGGTAAATCTTTTCAAAGAAACGTATTCATTCTAACAACAGTATTATTTCAATACTGTTTTTATCAACAAATAAATAAAAAACGAAAAAATTTAAATACGAGAAATGTTAAGTGAAAAATTATGAACTTAATTCATTAACAAAAAAAAACAAAGAATGTTACAGCTGAAAAGAAGTATAACAAAATTCACAACGAACGTCTGCGATTTACATAATTCCTATCAAAAAATATTTAATTTATTATTCTCTTCATTTAATATACGAAAATAATTAACCTTTTACGGTATCATAATATCATATTCCATGTTTTTAGTATGCCACTGAAAATGAGGCTCTCAAAGTTTTGACGTCTCCACTTTGAAAATATTTCTTTTAGGCTATAGCATACGAACAACCCTTTGATGAAATTGCCGCCTCTCAAATTGAATACGAATCACGACTCTCGATCTTAAAATCGTTATTTGACTTGTTAACACTTGTTTTGTACGAATAGCATCAAGAGGATTTTGGACATATAATTTTAATGTGTATATTTGACAGTTCATGCGTAAGTTAATTGACTAAAAATAAGTATTGAAACGTTCAAAAGCTCTCTGTTTTAATGCTTAGCTAAAAATCCAAATATCTATAGAATACAACAACGGAGACTCAGACTCCAGAGAACTTTTTAAATCATTTTATTTCAACCGGTATTACCTTAAGATCATTTTTAGTCAGCCTAGCATGCTATGGACATTGTGGTTTGAATACACATCATTAAATATTATATTAAACAATGGTTTTGAGCCTTAAGATTTTTCCGATTCCGATTCCATACAAATCCCCCGACTCCACGACTCATGACTCTGACTCCAACTCCACAGCCCTAAATATAACACTAACTAATTTCCTACGAAAAGGAATATACAGTTGTTTATTTGATTGACTTTACTTTATGAGCAACGTTACCTCTAATTTTTTTGTGTGTGCGGACCATCCACTGCTTTGCGCAGTTAATTTTTAGCAAAAACAAAAAGTGTGCGCAAGTATAAAAGTAGGTAGAATCAATAAGCTTTATGAAAATAAAAATATTATTCATACCCGATTGGTTGGTGCTTTATTACATGACACTCCAGCAAATCTTCTATTTACAATAGTTATGTGTGCGGCCTGTGCGGGATATGTGAAAATGTGTGCGGACACATTTTGGGAAGTGTGCGCGCGCACACGCGCACGCCTTAGCGGGAACATTGGTTATGAGTTATGACTATATAGAACTTGTTCTACGATAACTGGTTTTAATTAAAGTCCTTATCTTATAGTAAGGATAAGAGGATAAGACTAAAACAGAACTAGTGATTGGCGAATCACTCCCAAAACATATTCCGTTTTTAAGAATCGGATGGGAAGAATTTAAAAGATCCATGCCTTCGATTTTAAAATCAAACCGTAGTGCCTCATTTTAATTATTAATTAACCATCCGCTTCCAATGTGGATTCATTATAGTGCTTATTTCAGCAGAAGTTTTATACGAGAACTGTTTTTTACTCGACTTCTCACATTCCAAGAGTGTGAGGATAAAAGGAATGAACTGGGACAATGTTATTGGAAAGCTAGTCAAGCTTTTTTCACTGGACTTCGAAGCCTCGAATCCAAGTAGAAGTACTTACAAAAATATTCATAATGAATGGATTTATGGAATTCTTTGACTGCCATTCACTTCAAGGTTTTTGGGAGGAACTTTTTTGTACTAATTACACATTTATTTACGAGCATTTTCAATTGAATAATTTATATTTTTATCCGTTTAAAATATTCATGATGAGCGAAACCGGTCCTGATCTTACAAAACAAAAGTACAAAAGAGTGGTTTATTTTTCAATATTATTTATTATTTTATCATCTTTGTATCGTTTTTCAATGTTTTAATAACCTTTGGATAAATTATTTTTGTGTTTGGTATATTAATAAAATTATATATTTATATCACACTCGTTATCATAAATTTATAATTAATACTAATGCAATCATTTAGCCATTTATAATAAACATTGCAGTATATGTTATGGATCGTTTTAAAATTCATGTTTAGAGACTTGTTTCGATTCTAGATCACAAATTAACATAAATAATATTAGATTTCTTGACATTTAAATTATAATAGCGCCATTAGTCAGAATACTCAACGGCCATAATCGACTTTTTTATCGCTGATTTAATTAAATAATATCTATTTTTAATAACGATGCTGGCGAAAATCTGCAAATAAATTAATTAAATTATATCACAGTGTTGTATCGTCCAGCTAACTTTAAAATAAATACTTTGATAATTTTTTAATTCTCACCAAATTATTTTTTATTATTTTAAATTTCTGTACCTAAAATTAAAAAATTAAAGGATCTTTTAAATGATTTTTTATTACATTGCTCAATAATAATTTAATGAAACCTTTCTTATAAACTTTAATTTAAGATGTCGACTGAAGGTGCTTAGTGGAATTTCAATATTAAATTTGAATCGTTCAAATTACGTACATTCACACAAGTTTTGTCACTAACGACTCATTACTAATTACTAACCATTAAAATCTGTAGGCATTCCCATGGATTAATCAATTTTGCCAGCAATGGCTTTAAACTTAGTGAATAAACATGTATTTCTTATATAAACACGATGCATTCATTTACTAAACGTCAGTTCAAGTTCATCCGTGCGTTTGAACGCCTAAAAATGCCGATAGGCGAAACCCGCATCGTTAGTGACAAAACTTGTGTGAATGTACATAATTTGAACGGTTCAAATTTTCTTATATACGAAATAAAATAGTTGTTAGTTTTTATAATATTATAATACTATCGTAGATAATCATTCTATATTATATCCTAAAAAGTTTAAACAGTCTTTTATGAATGTTAAAAATTTACTTATATTTTTCTAGGCGATTTATATGGTGGTAATTTCAGAAATGAAATTTAAATAAACTTTAGTCCAGACTGTTTTGCTCAAAGCTTTAATTTAATCGTATAATTTTAGGTTGTATTGCTCATAAATGTGTTTTTTTATAGTTTACAAATTTCGGTATTAAAAAAATTAAATATAACTATAACCGAATCATTAATAAAAGTTTAATAGCAATAAAAAAATCTTATAACGATCTTAGTTTGAAATTATTCAAAAGTAAAAAGATGCCGTGATCAGATAAAGATTTTGTTGGTAGAGTTGTTGCATTGAAAATGTCGTTTTATTTTTAGGTGCATCTTAATTATATTTTGACATGTCGGACCTTTTTGAGCTGACAGAAATATTCTTTACTGACCAAAATTTTATATTCGAGGCGTATTTTGTACAATGATTTTAACCAGCTGAGCACTGAACTACAAATATTATGGATGTATCATAAAATTCGCAAAACCACTAGAGCTAATGGCTATTTTATTGGGCATTTACACAGGGGGTGGTTCTTAACCTTACTGTGGTAAAACGAGCATTTCAGACATAGGATAAAACCACGATGTCAGTTGAACGTGGGATATAATAGCATCACCCTACATTAGACGAAAGGGAAATTGAAGTTTGATTTCACCTCCCCAGATAACGATAGAAAGACATCAAGGAAAATATGTGCTACCTTATTTAGTATAGTATTATTATTCATTAAAATTAATTAATTATTATTATCAAATTAAATTACTATTCATCGGTAAATTATACAAGCGTTTAAATTTATATACTTAAAAGGGCATTAACAAAATAAGTGGTAATTAAATACAATAAAGTGTAATAAAACATCTTAAAAAATAACAAAGCACAATCAGTGGAATCTTTGACACTGCATTTCACTAACTAATTTTCTAATATTGATAATGTAAGATGATCACCTGAATCGTAAACAATTATCATTTTTTGTTACAACATACTTTGTTATGGCACATGATAACAATTCCGCTGGTACAGGACTAAGACCCCTTGTTATTAGACATGTGATGCGCACGGTATGGTTTATGTGCCTCGTTTGGCACCTTAAAGCATTTCTTCGTGGCACTCTGAGCATAGCCAACAATAAATCAATTGATTTTTCTCGATACTCGTTTGGACATGAACAATTATTCAAGTCCAAACAAAATAGTAGATACTTATTTATTTTCGTACACTTGTAATAACCCAATTGTTCAATAAGGTGTATACAATTCCATCTATTATACTTTACCACGATTTTTACTGAATGTGAAAATGTATTAATTTACTTCAATACGGAATTACTTTTCCTTATTTCGATGTATTTATTCAGATTTAATAATTTTTATACATACATTGTGTATAAAATTGTTTTTGACGAAGGAATCGTAGTCGGAGACGGAAAAAAATACTACTTGAACCGTTTTTTTTTAATATGTTAGTCTATTCATTTTATTGATTGGTAAAGTAATGATTATGTTCTAGAACTATTTTAGAAACTAGAATGATCTGTCGGTATATGTATATGTAAGTTACACGGAAATTATTGAAAAAATCACATTATAAATTTGATCGTTACCACGGTCTTATTGATAACTTATTTCAAATATGATATATTATTAAGTCATCGTTCAGCTTTTGACAATTTTCATGAACCGCTAAAGGCAATACGGTCTGGTGGAAAATGATGACTTATTTACATTAGCCCCAACGGGAGAGACCCTTTTACATTGTTTATAAAAATAGAAGACTGCTACCAATTAGGCAGTAAATATTAATATTAAATGACCGGAGATTTACTGAAAGGAATAATCCAGTTACAATGTAGTCATATTATCATGCGTAGGTAATATCTTTTTTTATAATATCGTACATTTTCGCGAGGTGTAATAAAATTATGCAAATATAAAATTAATTATTTTTGAAAGATACATAGTTGTTTTTTAAAAAATAATAAAAAAATAATGGTCGACAATATGGTTGGCTGTGCAATTTTATTTTTCTTATCAATATTTACAATCTACGGGAAATGTATTTTCAGACATTTTTAATTACCGTGTCACTGCATTATTTATGATATGCCACTACGATTATTTTTTATATTTTTGTTTTTTTTTTCGGTCGATTACATTTTTTTTACTTGTGTGAAATATTTAACATACTACATATGCTGGCGCAACATACGATTTTTTGCACGTCTGGTACCAAAGTATTGTTAGATATTATCCGGGAGGCTCTGCGTCTACTAACTGGCTAATGCCCTAAAATAAATATATTCTAAAAAATGTCTATACGACTTTACAAAGCCAACTCTTCAAATTAATAATTTAGTAAATAAAATGTGAAACATCGAGAAACAAAGGCGGCAGTTTTTAAAATCGATAAAATATTGGCAAATCAATTCAAAAGTTTTTTTTTATGTATAGAATAAATTTTTCGAAAAAATTGTGTTGAATATTCTTATGTAAATTGTATTTTTTGAAAAATCCGATAAATAACTGCCGCCTTTGCTATACAAATTTATGTAAACTGCTACTTTTGATTTTTGTTTTTAAAATTTGTATGGACATGTTAGTCACGTAGTTATTTTTTAAACTCAGCTTACTACAGTATGCATATTGCAATAAGCTGCCTTCTATCTCATTTTCGACAAATCACGGAGACTGCCGTCATTGTTTCTATTGCCCTTATAATATTTTTGATATTCGTCATAATATTTTAAAAGCAGCTTTTTTTCATACACATTTAAATGTCTCACTAGTAGGCCAAAACTTTACTATAATCTACAAGATAAATGGATTTAGAAATGTGCTTGATCACCTTTTAATAAAAAAAAAAACAAATAATTGACAGCCCCCTTCGTAGGTTCGTACTTATTATTCAAAATATATTTTGTAAGACGAACTAAACGTTGAGGATAAAAACTATATTTAAAACATAAATGGTATCAATTATTTCTACAGATTAATATAAATCGATTAAATATTGATATTTCTACATAATACGTTGTAGAAAAATCAGACGATGTTTACATTAACTTTAATCTGCTAAATGATTGAATTTTGAAATGTGTTTATTGGACAGCCAAATAATAAAGTTTTTTTTATTTAAAAATGTATTGTCAATATTATAATGCAATAATGAAGAACTAGTTTCAAAGCACAGTGTTAAAATATTTTATCATGTATATATAGCAGGGGTGGCCACACGTTCTTTTCTGAAAACTAGTAACATGATATTGTGAGAATTGTAGGTATTTTGAGTGTTTCGTTGTATTAATTTGGTCATTTTAATCTGTTTATTTGTTCAATATTTGATGGATCACTTCTGCCATTATGAAATTATTTGTAAGATTGTCAGATTATTATCTAAAAAAAGTCTTTTATTACCAACCCATGTTAAATTACAATACTAATGACAAATAAATAAGAATGAATTTTGACAGCGTTCAGTGGAACAAAAAGCCTTTTCAATAAAAGAAAGCACTTTTTATATATTTTTTATGACTAAGCATACTAATATACAATTTATTCTATCCGGTCACCGACCAATAGAGCGTAAGAAATTGGCTAACAACTAATAAAAAATACATCACCCCGTTATGGGTGATTTTCTTGACACCAAGTAATTTTTACTGGTTTTAAGTCACAAGGCTTAAAAGTCACGTGAAAAGCGACAAAAAGATACGAGAAAATCAGCTATTCGTTAATAACTACATATCCGCTTAGAAATCAGAAGGTTTGCCTGCGCCCAAGATATTATGTATAAAAATATATTTATCAATTCAATAGTATGGTTGATTATGGTATTTTTCTCTCAACTTGTTAAAGTGATTTGAAAATATTTATCGTCATACCCAATTATTTAAAGTTAAAACATGTAATATATTATGATAAAATATATAACATTCAAAAGATAACAATAATAAAAATTGATCTATTTTCTCATAACCCATGGTTTTATCATCTCTGATTCGTACGATCTAGTGACTCATGATCCTATGATTAAAACCATACAATCATGTAGTTTTTAAATCCTTGAAAGAGACACCAACATGACTATTATAATGTTTGATTTTAAAAAAGGTCGCACTAAGAGTTATGCTGTCCATAAAGAATTCACACAATGAATTAACATCAGCCTTAACTGCAAATTAATGTTGTCTTTTGTTGGATTAAAATAAAAGACAATGATACGGTCTCGGTGATGTCAGGTACAGGTCGCTCGCTATCCACTTGCGTCCCACGCCGCATTTACTATGCAATTTTATTAGTGTATTTATTTTTCGCAATATATCTCCGCGTACATAACAGTTTATACAAAAAAAAACACTCCACTTACAATATTCAATAAAATAGAATAATCGAGAATAGAATATTTTTTTTAAACATATATCCACTCTTAATCTTGAGAAGTGTTTCTAGAAAAACTAATTACTACTCAGTTGTTCAACTTTTCAATTTTTAAAGATATTTAGTAGGAAAATAACGGCAGGACTAGGGCAGGAATAATGATTAGCTAATCACTATCGTTACGCCCGTTTTTAAGATATCATGGGGGATGAGAAATTCAGGACATAACATACATCCATGCCTTTGGACATAAATCTATAAATCGATTAAAATCAATTGATATAAAAACTGTTCGGACTGGGATACGAATCAGTGACTTAAGTTACCGAAGCCAACAACGTTGAGTACTCGACCACATACATTACATAACTGATTATACTATTAATATATATTTTAATATTTAAGGAATTTGTAAATAAATTGTCTTATTACATGTAAATTATGTGAATATATTAAAGCCCTTGTCATTTATTTGCAGCAGTATTCGTAAGGCGTTTTTCTTTATGTAATTATCCATTCAATGCCTTCAGCAGAATTTCATTTATTCAATACTTAGATACATACAATACATGCTGGAAAAGATATAATATAACTTACAACAACTTAGTCTGTACCAACCATATGCCAAAGAAACCAAAGAAAAGATGCAAGAAAACTGATAGTTTACTTTGCAAATTCCACGTGGTTTCATTCTGTCAATAATAGCTATGAAAAAAAACTTGAAATTAAATTAATACTATAACAAGAATATTCGTACGTTTTGCTTTTACTAATGTCCAGTTAGACAATTATCAGAACAAATAATTAGACCTTGTTTTTAATATATATATTAGTAATAGTTTCCTACATTTAAAAAATGATTCTAATCTTTAAATGTTTTAAAATTTTCTAGTAAGTGGCTTTACATTCACATCATAACTTTTATTTGTGTATATACTCAATCAACGAAATAAATAGTAGAATTCGTAGACAAAACGGTGCAGACAAAAAGATGTGGACATATCGATACAAACAAAATTATGAATTGAAGATTTGAAAAGGTAACTAAATTATTATGTTGCATGTATAATATCTATCGCTTTGTTCATATATCATATTAACAGAATATTGACCAAATTGTCCTCGCCGTTAAAATCTTGTTAATGCAGTAAAATTTAATATAAAAAAATAAATTTTAAAAGGTGAATTTTTTGCGTTTTAAAACCCGATTATAAATCAGTAAATATTGCCTTATAAAGTTTTTTTTTGTTATTTTTCCTAAAGAATATTGACTTTGTGACTTTTTGATGTTGCTGTGACAATGATTGCTGGCAATGTGTAATCTGTATATTTTATTTGAGAGCATTGAAATAAAAAAAACTTCTTCCGTTTAAGCATGCATATGAAACGTTTTTGTTCAAACTTAATTATTATTAACAACATTCGTTGTTAAGCTAATTTAAAAAGCCCTGACATTTTCGAAAGTTTACACATCAACTGGTACATTGAATTGCATTGATGCAACCAACTGCATAACAAAAAAAACCGTGACGATTACATGCACAAAACAAGTCCTTGGCATTTTTCAACCGCTATTTATTTCATACTTCTTGTTGTTCTTCGTATAACAAACTTCGTTCAATAATTTCACACAATCCACGAGAATGCCTCCATTTCGGAGTGTGAAATCGTATTTGAACTATTGGAGAAAAGAAAATATTACACGCCGGTATGATTTATCACTAGCAAATAATTTTGAAACCTTGAAATCAATTCAAACATTGAAATGAATACATTGAACAGAAATCGGTATTTACTCTGCAAAAATATGTTTAAATTGTATAGCATATCTTTCATTTTCGTATGCGTTATGTGCCTCAAATAACATGATGTTTCATGGAACATTTATTTTGCATAAATCGAGGGATAAGTAGTTTATATATTATACTAAATATATCAAATTTTATAGAATAACTAATGATATTGTTATAATAATAATCCACCGTTTAAGTTAATGATTGGTATGTTTTTTTTCATTTATGGCTTAGTTTAATGTATTTTACTCACATATCTAACGACTGTCTTTTTGTCCGGAAATAATATAATTTTATATATACATATTTTAAGACAATTTGTGGTAAAATTTGTAATCCACCCACTTCAACGCCGGCAACTATTGCGTATTAACACATTATAATAAAATAAATCTTTGCGCTGAGTTTCAGTCAAATCTTAATTTATTATAAATGTCACTTTGTTTTATTATTATTTATATGTTCATTGATCATGCATAAATAAACTAGTTACTGCGATATTACTAAAAAAGGAGATTCTAATTAACAAAGTCCATTCAATTTGCTAGCTTTCTATGGCGTACATGTAATATAAATATGACTAATAAATTACGCAAATAATGCATTCCGTTTTACCATGTTTCGCTGTGACATTATTTTATAGGAAAAATAGATTTGTCATAAATATAAAGAAGAACAAACATACGTGTGTATTGCTTAACCTATTGCAAATTAAAGATTTTTATTGATTTAAATCTGTAATACTTTACACAATTGCTTTAAAAAAATCCTCTCTTGGACATGGCTGATTTTGATTAGGAACTGCAATACAGGACGAATATTTCAATATGTACTGGTATCGATGTACATATTTCATATTAAATATCAGTATTGGGTGAGTAAATAAAAATCGCTAATAAAATACCTCCATTAAAGATAAATTACTATTAGGGTCATTTCATAAATAATTTTCATACATTACTTTGTAATAATAATACATCATTGAAAGGCTGATAAATTGTGGAGCTTGTCAATACTAATACAACTTTTAGCACATTTAAACTATTTCAATTTAACGCAACCAATTTTGTTAAAATAATATGTGATGGTTTATACACATTCAATTTCTTCTGGTTTATTTTTAATACCGAAATACCAGTATTTTGAAAGAAAAAATATGAATACCGAGATACCGGTTTCATTAATACTGTTATAGCAATCCCTAAGCCCACAAGCCAATATTCCACCACTGACTGAAGTGCCAATACTAATCAACGAGAAAGGGAAAATGTAACTCGATATGTCGAGGACAAAAGCATCAAATACCTACACCCATGGCCTGTATCTTGAAAACGAATGTTGACTTCTAAAAAACAAACGTGAAATTTGATCCAGTTGAGTATCGAACCTGAAGCCTTCAGATAGACGCCAACCTTGCAATGCAAATTCTTCGATAGTATGTTTATATATTGTACAATATATTTATAATATTACATTATCATATATGTATGTAAGCCCGTAGATATTTGACTATTCAAATCTAACAGACTTAACTAACAGACTGGGTAACAGATCTAACAGACTGGGTAACTTTATAAAGATTACGTTTTTGAAACATGCTTTTAATAATTCAATTATTCTAATACAAAAACAGACTGAATGATAAGTATTTTAATAATAGTATATTAGTAAATAAAAAAAAAATTGATGATTACAAATAACAGTAAAGAAGTTCTTCCCTATCGTCTATTAAAATCTTTCGTTTTATCGCAAATGAGGAGACTAAAAGCAAAAACCGATATGTCCAATTTGCAGTGTTTCTTAGTAAACGACGTTTTAGTTTAGTTTTATCAAAAGTTTTTTATCGTTACATATTTTTCAAATGTTACATATTATTGAACAAAACAAGAATTTAATTTAAAGGTTTCTGCGTGTGATTCTCGGGACGGGTTTTTTCGTGTGGTTTTTCGGGATTTGTAAGATATTTATCATTCAATATTTTGCTAAATAACTTGCGGCTGCATACGTATTATTATAATTTTTGGCATAATGTGGATCGGTTTTTTGCTTCTAGGCGCCTCAGATATTAAATAAATGTATAACATTGTACATACATATGTATCAGGCAGTCAGAGCTTTGAGAAGGCAATTGCCTGCAAATAGTTTATGGCACTTGGAAAATATAAATTATTTAATTTATGGTTACCATATAAACCTTTAACAACATTATCTATAAATCTTAATGCAGTGACTTTGAAAGGGAAATATTTATTCATAAATAATGTTTTATGAAATTGTATTAAAATTGCATATTTACAAGCACTTTGTATTTTACCGCATGTGGATACTTCCCTTTCAAATGACGTATCTAGCGGCTTCTTCCTAGCGAAATCTCAAACAATAACATATTCATCATTTTAAACTATGAAGTTTACGGTTACAATCAACTTTTGTGTAAATTATTTAACGTCCTGGTTGATTCTAATACTTTGCTTCCTGTAGAGAAAAAATCTACTAAGACAAAACATACGATATGAATCAAAAAGAAATGCAATAAAACAAAATAAACTTAAAATATTTCCATCATCAAAAAATATTCTAGTATCTTTCAATTTTTAAACAAAAAAGCTTGTTTAATTATGGGGAAAAATGGTATTTTTTGCCAAATCTTACGAAAAAAAAACCCATTTTAAATGACTGTGGAGTCGGGTAAAAATAAAATGACGTCTCCGGTTAACTTATATATAACCCTCGAGAGGTAAAGTGAGCCAACTAGTAAAACGGTAAAACTTTCTTCATGGTCTTTTAATCATAATCACGTCTTTACTTGTTGTTTTGGTGGATTGCATATTTTTATCATACGGAGATAACACTATTGCAATGTGTATTAACTGAGGTTACTTAACTTTTACGATACTTTAAGACGTGTAAAATATTACAACGCATCTCATTTTTTAAAAAAAATACCATTTGGCTCACTTCCCCTCTAATGGGCCCATATTTATGATATCAGTATACCATTAAATCATTCTAGTCACTAGAATAATTCTAGTCAACTTCACTAATCAATATGATGAATAGAGAAGAATATTTTTTCAATATCCTTTTATATTTTTTTTTCTCCAATTTTTCCGACTTCGACTACGCCTTGGGAATAAAAACCACGAATCCCAACTCCGTCTCCTTAGACCTGCTTTTTTACCGACGCATATTCCAATTAGATTACAATAAAATTATCTTATTGATACAAAAAAATTAAGAATTTATTTTAATTTATTGTTTCACCTGGGAAATATTTTTTTTTTAAATACGTTGTAATGCGTTAGGAGTTTATGTTACGTGTAGTGTTAAAACGCTTTGTTCTTGAACTTTTGATGTTTAAGTATATTTTCAAGAAGATTTTTTGTAATAAAAACATTGAAAATTAAATTAAAACAAAACACACTAATTGGCAACCTCGTGATACTATTTAAAACACGTGTATATTTTTTGTGCTTGCGATAATATTATTTTTGTAATTAATGAATAAAGCCAGTCGCGTGTCCGACTGGCAACACTGATTGGTCAAGAGTTATATTGCCGCGCTAAGTAAAAACACTTGTTTTTTTTTTAAACAATTTACTTTTTAGGCTACCTTTTCTCTTACCATTTTCAGAATGAATCGACGAAATACGAAATATACGAAATCGTATTATTGTTTTCCGGTTATATGATGCTTTTTTTACATAATTAAGCCCCTGAGAGGTGAAAAGATTTACCATTTTTCTACTTGGCTCACTTCACTTCAGAAAGGCCTTTGTGGTATCAATTTGATGGTTACCGGTAAATTGCTCGAATAACAAGATAATCAATTTGTTTCCGTTTGTTCTGTCCGTTTGTTCTGTCTAAGCCCTAGTCTTTCTGGAAATATATAGAAACAGTTTGAGTAACTAATTAATAAGCAGTTCTCGTAGAAACACTTCTGTTGAGATAAACTCCATTAAAAGATCATATGTTCCGCATTTGGAGCGTATACGGTTAAAATAAATACTTACGAAAATTATTTTTATATTTCACTCTCTAAACAAATGTCGCACAAGATAAAAATGAAATTCGTAGAAAAAGTCGTGAAAAATTGTTTAAATAACCAAGCAATTCGAATAATTTGAATTCGAGCAATTTCCATTCGAGCAATTTACCGGCTCCCCAATTTGATAAAATCTAAAAAACAAATCACATATATATCCTTTACGGAAATAATAAATACAGTTTTTACTTTCATGAAGTACATTTAAATTTAGTGACGAACACTTCCTCATTCTTATCCAAAAAAAAAAAAATTTTCAAACATTTTGTTTATTCTTAACAGGACTGTTTAATTATCAGTTCCTGCAAACGGGGTGTAGAGGAAAATTTCAGCTTATAATTTCTCGATTTTTTCCTATTTCCCCGTTTTATCTAAATAGTGAGGTTATGTGACTGATTGATGACGATTTTTTCATTAAAAACATTAATTAATTTAAGTGCCTCATTAGCAGAAAATATATTGTTAGAATTAGTGGAAAATGCTTCTGTTTTGTTTATCTTATAAAAAATATTTAAAATGTTTAATATTATTGTTTGTATTCAATGTTTAGCATACAAAAACTATTCATTGAATTTGAGTGATGATTGACGACTGGTGGCAGCCATGAATCACAAGTCATCGCTTGAATCTCATGCATCATTCCACAGGTGGGCTTAATAAATTTTTATTGTAATTCTTTGAAAACAATGACTGAGACATCTAAAAACCACTATTGATTATCAAACGGTCGATCTCGATACAAGCCCAACGAGTGGGTTTTTTATAACTCAAAATAAATTAAGGTTTTTTTATCGATTGGATTTCATATTTTTATTTTATTAGAGCTTGGCAGACGGTCAGGAACCTTCTGTCAGACCCTATGTCTAAACATACCGCCAACTCCACCTGTTCGTTAAACGCATGAATGGAGAACATTTTTGTCAATACTATAAAATAATAAATTACAATTAATTTTAACAATGTCAACTGTTACTCATTTATCAAAAGTCTGTTAAAGAAAAATTGATAGAACTGTCGATACACGCACAATTTTCACGTGTTTTATTACAATTGACAGAAATGATCGTTTTTAGTGTAGTTAAGAATATTGTTAATCCCGGTAGATTTTTTTAAGTACTTATATATATTTCATTAAAACTATATATCGACTGTGGAAAGGGAAAAGGACGTAACCCACACATTTTACAGGAGGCACAAAAAACGTGTTTTGATGATTTTGGGCCATAAGCAAATTATGAAATATACACATCCTTGACGTGCACGGAGACTTCTGAAATGGTGTTTAATTAACATAATCTAATATTAATTTAAGAATTTTTCTAGGAAAAATGTTTTTTTCAGTTTATTTTCTTGGTTTCAATTTTCACAAGATCATATTTTTTCAAACTAAAAAGCTAAACTAAATTTAGCTTTTTATACTAATTCGGCATTTGCAGCATATGTACTTTTAATAGAACGTGTATCAAGTTTGATACATTGTGATTATCGAAAAAATAATGTTTTGGAGAAACTGTGGGTTACGTCCTTTTTCCTCTCCACAGTCGATAAGATCTTTTGTTTAGCTGTACTATTTCGAACAGTTTACTATTACCTACAATCAATCATAGATATTGTAGTTTATACAATATATTTTCACAGTAAAACTATTCATAGTGTCCGCCGATTATGCCGATTGTTTTTCATCGCTGTTTTATTTGTTTGTTCAAGAGTTGATTATCGAAGTCTTTTGTGGTACTATCATCTTTTTGGAATGCCTTGTCAAAAGCTTTCCGGGGGAGCCACTTTGTGGTTTGAACCCGACCCGTTTAACTCCAGTGGAATTTCCGTGTGTAATTGATTGTTAAAAGCTTGTTCAAACAAACCTTTGTTTGGATTCCAAATGGAGATTAATTCGACATGGTATTATTGGAAATGAGGCTTAAAAAATTGCGGTCACTTTGAAAACCACAATATTGTTATATAGATATCTACAAAAGGAAAAAATAATTTAATATATCTTATTATATCGTGCGAAGAAATCTCATGACGCATCAACTGATATATAATAAATTATAGTCAATGCTGTAAAAATTTAAAAAACTACTATTTTATGAAATCAAAGTTTTCATTAATAAAAGCTCGCCGTGAAGGACATGTTAATCGTCCGCACTATTTTAAACGAAACAATTTTATTTTTATCATAATATATTACATGCTATTTCATTTTGATCAATAATAATAATTATTTTACATATTTCTAGATATACAAAAGATATTGTATTAGAATACTTTTATTTCTGTTTTTTAGAGTTACAACATAACAAATATTTAAACAGAACGTGTAAAAAAAGGTCAAATTACAATCTCATTACGAGCACATTGATTTAATACGATATGTATTTTTTTTATTATTTACGTCATATTTTGATTATTAACATGAGTTCACATAACTGTTTTTCCCTATTGGTATTTATTTCTTTTATATGCTTTCATTATACATGAGAATTAAAAAGAGACTTCTTCATACAATTTAAAGGAAACTTAATAATACAAGATTGATAGTTTTTCTCTCGTTTACGTTAACATATAGGAGCAAACACTCAACAAGTGATTTGTCACACAAATACAGAGCATGGAAAATGATGATTTGAATGTTGGAGAAATTACGGTTTGCTTAAATGTGTAAACATTTTGATTTATTTTTTATAGAAAAAAACCTTTTTTGAACCGTACTTAATGTACTATCAGAACTGATATTAAACGTTATTTTTCAAAAATTGCGGCTAATCACTTATTGAATATTTGCTCCTTTATTAAAAGCGAGATTCTTATATTTCTGCAAGTCAAAAAAATCTTCTTAGATAAAAAAATAATCATAAGTTAAGATTTAATTTAATTTATTCTATTTAAGTAAGGTCATCCAACGATATTCATTTTAAGGTGTTTATAAGAACTGTAGGCGTATGGGTTTTGTCGTACAGGTATCATTACTGTCGAAAACCTTAAAAAGCACTTGTCAGCGAAGCATTTTTCACATATGACAACGCATTTTCGGAGTATCCCTTCTGGGTTAGTTGATAACATAATTGATTATACCAAAGTGTATCCCACGTTATCTGAACAGTGGTCTCCCACGGTGAATAACCCTCAAAGCAGGAGCAGGAGGCCAAAGGCGTGCCGGTCGCATTGACGACGGCCATCAATTAGCGATGTCATTATAACATTAAAATTCTTCCGTCTTGGTCGAAAACCAGCATGCGGGTTAAAGTGAAATAAATATTTTATATTAGTTTTGTTTCGAGATTATTCAATGCAGAAAGATAAAAAAAATGATAAAACGAGAATTAACGTATTATTAAATCAAGTCCTAAATCTTACACTTTCATATCGATCGTATTAGGAATGAAATCTGAAATCTTCTTTTGTTGAATAAATGTCTACTGTGATATTTTTCTTGTATTCCCTTGAAAAAATATAACGTTTTTTTATGATTCTACCTGATTATATAATGAATTATTTGAATGAACGTTTCCGCTTAAACATAGTTCTGACGATGGCGTGAAGCCATAATAGATAGCATGTTTCTAAAACTGAATACTGCTGGAGATGATTATTTAAACTAACAATGCACAATCACTTTAATTTAAGCTTTATAAAAATTTACTTTGAATAATCCAATGTTTGTTATAGTTCTAAGAAACACTAAAGCCATGTTAATAAATCTAATACTTTAATTTGTAATATAACTTATGTTATAGTGGATAGCAAGATATATTGTGTATCTTTTCCAAGCTAGTATAACATAATGTATAGCTGAGTAAATGTATGCTTAAACATAGTTCTGATGAAAGCATACGCCGAAATAACTACATAAAAAATAAAATTGTAAAATTATAATACCATGTCATTTTTTTCACATTATTACAATGGAGTTCTGCCAATTAAATTAAGAAAAATATAATGTAAACAAATTTTCAATTTTAAATATTGATGATGTCAATGACTATTTTGTAAAAATGATTTATCCATTTAATAAAAGAAAAAAATACATTTTAACGATTAATAATATAATCACAATATGGGAAAATAAAACTTCACATAAACCATTATCAAATGCATTAACACTAAATAAAAGAGCATTTAAAATGAAATTAATCTAATGCAGCCAATAAAACAGAAAATTTATTTGGTCCATTAAATTTAGCAGGGATTTAAAAATAAAAACAAACGAGCTGAAGCCACAACCTGTTGTCATGATTTATCTCAGAATGATTTGTGGTAACGATAAGAGTTTAGAAAAATAACAAGTACACTCAGCTTTGTATTTTGTACTACTCGCAAAAGCTGAATTATGAACTATATTTGTTTTACATAACTAATGTAACATATAAAAATATTATTGATTTCTACGGGAAACTTAAAATATTTAAAGTCAAATAAATCACGATACAATCAAACCTTAGAAGCAACAAGCATTTATTTACTACCTCTTTTGTTATATACTCGGAGATATTTCATGTGAAAATTTGCCAGTTCTACACGATAGCATATGAAGCGTTTACTATCAAACGGTTTTCATACAATTTGAGTATGATATACATATATATATAAGGAGATGTGTATTTCACCTAACACATATAATTGCAAAAGTTTTAGTTTTTCAAGATTACTTAATTTTATTTTATTTTTCTCGAAACTACCAAAAGTTGTTTTAGCCGGTTTTTAAAGTAAGCGCTTTATATCTTAATTAATTTCAAACTGCCATCTTTGTTTCCAAATCCCCTATGTAAATAATCCCAAAATAAAAAGTTATTCTAGAAGAAGTATTAAACAGAAAAATATAAGTGATGATTGAAGTGAACATTTAAAACGTTTTTTTTTTTTATTATTGAACAATTTGCATTTGTGCGTGGAGGCGGTTATGCTTTTATACCCCTCACTTATTACAAGCTATAAATCAAAAAATGTTCAGTTTATATTTTGAGAAGTCAATATTTAGCGTGTTATTGATATTAATTATTATATTTTAATTAATTTCTATATTTCATTCTAGTTGATAGAGTAAGAATATTTTTTAAACAAAAAATCTACGTTTGAAACTACAAATTATATATTGTATTAATTTTTCGCCTCGCATATATAACTTGCAAATTAAAAGTGTATTAATTATATTATGATCTCATGTAAATTATATAATATTTTTATACGTATAGTTTTGTGTGTCGTAAAATGCAAAACATAAAAATCCATCGTTCCCCTTTTTGGGTGAGACTATATATTTGATGTGATATATTGCAATGAATAAACAGATTTGTATTTTATTTGTATAACAATATATCCTATAAATAATAACACGTATCTTATAAAACAATAACTCTTTATTGAAATTTTATGCAAAATATACTGCCAAACACACAACAAGTAATAAAATTGAGTTATTATTCGTGCATCACTAGCCTAACAACTCTGAATATAAAATCCCACTGAATTAATTCAACGGTCTGGAGTAAAAAATGTGTGCATGTCACGGAAAATTTCACATCGGAAAATTTTACACAGCTATCATGTTGAGAGCTTTTTACGCTTGTCTCTTTATGTAGAATCATATTTTTTTAGATAAGTAATTGGATAGTTTGAGTATTCATAAAAATATTATTATTTCATGTCAATAAACCCGATTTAAACAATGTACACTATTTATTATGTACAAAATTGTTAATTGTAATTAACAACGATTCTTTCCCCTATACAAAGCTTCACTTTATTTAAAGTCACTTATATTGATAGATGCTTTTGTTAATAATCAGAACTTAATCTTATTATTATCATCCACAATAATACACTATTAAATTGATAACTTTCTTAAAGATTTTGCAATATAATTTACACTTCAGAATCTTTCTGGAAAAAAAAATCGGGTTATACGACTATATGCAGCAGGCAAAAATCAAATAGATGCCAGATACGAGATTTTCTGAATCGTATTTGAAATTTTGTGCTTTGTTTTCACCTCAATTTAATATTTATTTTATCCATAGTTTTTAATTAAAATTTCTACAACATGCACTGTTCAAAAACATTTTTTTGTTAAATTCAATACGTTATTATGAATATTTTTTTCAGTGAGAGCAACACTGATAGCAAGCTAGCATTATTATAACAAAAAAACAAAAGAATTACGTTGTTATCTTTAGCTTAAAACCTGTTGAATATGTGTGTTTGATACTTCTTGGATATTGAAAGCTTATTTTAACGAAAGCCACCAGCATCGTTGTATAAAAAACCTAATCGACGGAAATAAAAAATATTATCGATATATTCTCACGAGAGGCGTATCATATATGAAACTTGGACTATAGATCAATCGATGGACATGACACAGCCTTAACTTTATGGGAATTTTACCCGGATTCAAACCAAAGATATTTCTACCGCTTTAATATGGCAACCTGACATTAATATATTTAAAAAATGGGTGCTACAAAAATACAGAATAGAATGAAAAAAATAAAAAATGTGTATATGTTGTTCACTTGAAAATGATAACTGATATATTAAGATATTGAAACAGATTATCTACGATGAATAGTTAATAGTATAACAATATAATATTTGTTAAGTCATGTTTTCTACCAATATATAACTTAACCCTTTGCCCGCGTCACCAAATTTAGCGAGCATGCCCTGTACGCGGCTGCTTTTTTGCGGATTTTGTTGTCGCGTTTTCGACTATAAATATAGGTAGTAATATTTTTTCAACTAATCAGATATGTTAATTACCACCCAAAGTAACTTTTTCAATAATAAAATACAATATATTCCTTGTATTTTCGGTTTAATTCAACAATAATCATTCTACATACAATTGCGGCGTGACGTCGCCATATTTCAAAATACCGCCACGCGCGACCGAGAACACTGCGCCACCACCATACCATGCTAATAATATTAAATTCTCGGAACGATTTTAATTTCACCCGCACTCGATCGCTTATTTATACCATCCAAAATCTTGCATTGATGACGTATGTTCACGGCGTATTCCAGAAATAAATTATTTTAGCCTATATTGAATCTTTTTTGACTAATGCCATCTATTGAATTTGGTAAAATATACATTTAGTAATATTTTCAACCAAGTTGTACAATTTTAACACAATAGATAGCTCTTATATAGGATTTGAAATTTCCATGACATCTATACGTGTCACGCGCGCTGAGGGCATGTTCGCTAGGACATCCATAGCGGTCATACGCGGTGAGAAGGTTAATGAAGCATTAAAGTAGTTTGATGATAACTGGCTGTAAGTCGGAGACTAAATAGAAATAAAATAGTACACATCAAAATGACTACTACATTCAATCTCAGTCTCCCTCTTTCTCCATTTATCTTATTTGCCAGGATCAGGTGTATTAGAAACGATAACTGATTAAATAGTTACAGACTATCTATAGATCATTAATTTAATTAATATAGCACTCATTATGCTCCCAATGAAAAAACTGATATTCTAGTTTCATGAAAGTTTTATTGTATGAAATGTTTAAAATGAATTTGTTCATCTTCACATAGTTTCAATATTTAAATAAATACAGGAAAAAAGATATTATTGTAATTTCTTACTCAAGAAAATAAATACTAGTTGCTTATTTACTCATGCGATTCACGGGTATATTTTAAGGATCATTATATTTTATTATGACTTATAAATTATAATATAGGACTGGTTGTCCTATTTTACTAGTGCTGTCTCATCGGCGGCGAACCTCAACCACAAGGGCGGCAGCAAACGTGTCATTAAATTGGAATATAAATAAATAAAATACATAGAAACACGATCGCTTTTTTTCAGCGTGGGCCACTCAACATGTTTACTATACACTGTCAAATTTGAAAACTTTCAAAAAGAATTCAAACTATTTTTTGAATCGTACGTTTAAGTGCTTTACAGACATTTCTTAAACGATTTTTAAAATTAATGTCAAAGAAAAGAGCAATGCGTTAATTTTGTTCATGAATTAAAGCATGTGAGGGCTCGTTAAAATAAGCGGCAGTTTTTATAATCTTTAAAGTTCAATAATCAATTAAAACGTTTTTTTAAATATAATTTACATTAATTTGTGAAATCCATTCTAAAACTGCCGTGTTTACTATACAAGACTATGGTAACTGCCGCTTTCCTGCGAACTTGATCTTAATTATTCAAAAATGTGAATTTAAAAAGTGTTTTTTTTAATATAACTCTTAATACATATCCCTACCACAAGTCAACGATTGGATTAATCAAAAATATTAGTTTCGAGATGATTGAAGTTTAAGGTTTGTGTTGTACTTTTTAAATAGCGAATTATGATTTTATTTAGTTTCTTTTACCGTTTATGATAGAAGATAATCGTAGGTTTTTTGTATATTGTTATTATTTGTATCTAGTTATTTCACTAATCTCACCGATGCTTTGAAGTTTCGGGGCAAAATCCATAATTGTACATGTAAGATTTATGTTTAAAAGTAAATTTTTCAATGTTTCAATATAAAGATTTCCCTTTCATCGATCGATTGCCATACTTAAAATCAACATTTTTCATTTCTCACTGTTTCTTTATGGTAGCGATATGCGAAAGTGTTTACTTATTTTCGTCAAAACATGAAGTCTTTGTTTCCAGAACCCTCATTTGTTTGTGCGATTATTTTTAATTGGCTTGCAAAAATTAGTCAATGTGAGAAAATAAGGATTTCAATTATTTCGCGACGCGTTATAATAAAAGAAATTTAGAAATATCTTTAAGAATAAAATCGCTAGGTATCGTGTGAAAGCGAACTAAGCCACGTATTATATTTGCCCGTGTGTGCCGATCAAATGCATCCCGTCTACCTTCTGAATCACGATATTCCCAGCGGGCTTTTTGGCCAAAAATTAATAAACTTGTTAGGGCCTTGTTAGGAGGCTCTAACGAGCAAATAAAAAATAAATAATTTTTGAACAAATAAAAAGCCGACACGTACCGTCAATCCAAGAGGGTTTTATTTTTTACGAGAGGCAGAAATTGAAAAGGCTAGGTATAAGTAATAAAAATAAGTATCTCAAAATGAATATCAAACAAATCGAAACGATCAATAATAATCGGGAGAATTGTTTTAAATACAGAATATTTTGGTTAAACTTGATAAAATATGTAGTGAATGAAGTTAACAGATTATTTCTAAATAAATATAGGCGCCAGCTTTAAGCTGTTTATAATACACATCATAAAAACATCAATAATCCGTAATTTAAAACAATTTATATCATAAACGTAATGTAAAAGATATATTTTAATCCAAATGTGTGCTTGAATTAATTGAACCACTGCAACAATAATTGAAATTACATCAATCCGCATAATTTAAGATACACATAATTTGTTTTACATTTTTCAGACAAAGGGTGGTCTTATCGTTTACGTCATGCAATTTAAATTCAAACTGTGCCTGAAAATGATTTATTATTTGCATGGAAAGGAGGTTTTTTGATGAAGGTATAAAAAAACACGTTATGAATATGAGATTTTTTCCGAAATTTGAATATGGAAATCGGAGAAAGAACGTGCACAGATTGAAATAGTTTTTGATCCAAAAGAGTAAAATATTTGCAGCTTTTGTTTGAAATTTTTATCCTGTGTACAAAACAACTTTTCGGAATATTAATGAATTCGCATTTCAAGAGAGCAGAGGATTGTGTTTTTTTTTCAACGATCCCCACTCACAATCTGAACCATATGGAATGAGGCATCAATACTTGCTCACTTCGCTGATGTTTCTTTATGAGGACTGGTTGTTATTCAGCTAGAACCCCATATTTTTTTAATAGTGAAGATTTTGACAAGAGGTAGCTGCTTTAGCTATTCAATTTTTAATGATAGGAGAGAAGGGACGAAATGTTTTTTTATGAGGTGCTTAACGAAAACTAGTGCTAAGTCCGTCGAATACCTAATCTCTCATTTCAGAGCGGATACAAATTAATACAAGACGGTTTGGAGTAAGTAAGCTCTTTTAGTCGTATAACTATTGTTCTCTTTACATATTTTTATGAGATGAAAATATAATTTGAATGCAAAAGTTACACTTTTTTGCCTACTTTGAATAGAAATGTGTAAATTTCTTTCTAAACCAAACTATGGAATATACACTACCGTGAAGTGCATGGAGACTGATAAACTGATTTTAAATTAACTTTATCTGAAACTTTAATGTCAATTTCCACGTGCCTTTCTTTTCTCAAACTTAAAAGCTAAATTTAGATACTATTTCGTCATTTTCAGCTTACATACTTTTGATAGAACGTGTATAATGTTGTATACATTGTGATTATCGAAAAAGGCTGTTTTTCAAAAACTGAGGGTTACGTCCTTTTTACTTTCCACAGTCGATATTATATATTGTTTTCCTAATTCCCTAACAGGTACACAATCGATTTTATAAAGAAAATTTTATTTAAAGTAATTAAATTAACAATGAAAAGCCAGACGCGCTTAAATATAGCGAACATCTGTTGCAATATGTTTTTTGAAGTTAAATATTTAATTTTCACAGTTTCCTCAGTGTTTCTTATGAAGTACGTGGGATTTCGAATACGTGGGTAAAATTTACTGAATATATCCAGTAATCACTATTCATAGGTCATTCGAAAATAGTATAACTATTGTAAACAATTATTTATTTTTATCGTTCTGGGAACGATAAATTTATATCCTTTTATCTGGAATACGAAAATAAGCTTCGGAAAATAAAATTCGTAGTTTGAAAATATACATTACCAGTTAGCGTTCAAAAAGCCTTAACTAATTTAATCACATAAAAAACTTATGAATTATTTAATAATGATAATATGCAATATAAAATTAAAAAGAAAATATTATTTAATTTGTGATTTTTTCTTGTGAAATGTATACTTTTTTTACTAGAAAAAACACAATTAGTAAAACGTTATTTCGATAAAAATCTTGTCAAAATTAAACAAATCTCTTCAACCGACTCAAATTATTTTTAAATAAATCTGTCATGCGGTTACAAATATTTTTTTTGAATGTTAATTTTCTATTTTCAGTGCAAATACATTAATTATGTTTATACGTATATTAAACACAATTAGGAGAAACTATTTATTTTAAAGTGAAACCGCAATTTAAAATGAAGTTTGCAGCAACACGCAAGCGATTGTGATGATTTTTAACCCTTCAAAAAAATATATGCAAATTGTGATATTTTTTAATTTTATTGTCCGTGAGCTTATCTTACGTGATTTGTAATTAAAAATATCTAGCACTATTAATATTTTCTGTCATTTAAATTAATAAAATATTATACACTGATTATAATTGTTATCTGTATATAATTTTATTCGTTAAAATTAAGTCTGTATGTATCTTATCTTACCGTGACATGATGGACAGCATTGACCAGCGGGTGCCGCTTTGGGCTTATCACATGGCGTGTAACAGTGCATGGTAGACTCCGTGACGACTCCTGCCTCACATCTGAGGATCCGGCACGGCTCTCCAGGTTCTGTCCACTCCGTATCACTACTGTGAACTACACCTTTGTAAAGACATCCTGGAACAAAGTATCATTTTTTTTATCAGTTTACGCACAATAAAGGTTACTTACAGCATCGTCAATAAACCAAAATATAGTAAAATTTCTCTCGTTCTTTGAAGAGAAATGTAACAGTGATATTTATGTATACAACTTCTTGTAAAAACTGTCTCGTTGGGTAGACAAAAAGAAACGTTTGTATAAGAATCAAGTCATATAAGATGCATTTACGTTAAAAAGAAGAATTATAGACAATACCGAATTCAATAATAATAATATGTATCCTGCATAAATACGCAATTAAGTAAGAAATCTATTTGCGTTTATTTTTTTCATTTGATTATGACTACATAAATGTAACATGCCAATCAATATTATAATAAAAAATATTGTGTTTTATTTATTTAAATAATAAAGGATTTACAATGAATCGCTTACAATCTTTAAAAAAACTGAGAGCTTCATTTTCAATAAATAAATTAATGTTAAATAAAAAAAACGGCAGCGTGGTCGAGTTGTCAACGTCGTTGGCTTAGAGCACAGAGGACACGAGTTCGAATCCAAGTACGGATAGTTTATATAGATTAATGTATAGATTTATATTCTCAGTCATTATATATGTAACCCCAAGCGACGGGGCGTAGCGAGAGCCACTAACTAACCACCTGACTTATCCTTATCCTTCTATCACTACTCGCTTTGAAATTGAGTAACTGAATAACACTCAGTTCTTGTAGACAGTCTGTAGATGAGTGTACTTCCTCCACATTGGGCGCGGACATTTTAAGCCAGACGCTATAAAATTGAAATATATTAATGGCGTTAAAAAACGGACATTTTAAACAATAATAACAGTTAGTATTGGTATTATTTGCATCGTCTATCTATTTGCTTACATGTATACAGTTGCAATCTTAATTACTTATATGTATAGTAATATAAGATAGCATTTAATTTATACTTAAAAGCAGTGGCGGTTCGTGAACTAAAATCTTGGGTGGGCTAGAGAAAAATTTAGCATTGTATATTATTTACGGAATTGTGTATGTTTCCACTTCACCTTATACATTAATCAACAAGAAAATTAACAGATACTACGACACTACTGCAAAGCATAAATTATTATATAATAAAATCAAAGCTAGTGTAAGTAATAAATAATAGAATAGTAAAAACTGGACCTCAAATTTGTCTCCTTCAATGTGAACTAACATGTACAAAAAGCCGTACGGAGGAACTGTCATCAACTGTCATAGAACACAACGAGATAAGTATTTGTGTTTGTATGTATGGGCTAATCTAATGTAGCCCCTGACGTTTGACAGAAGCCTGAAACTTTGAAGCGCAGTCGTGTACGTTTAGATGAAGTTTCCGTTGACCAATGTGAATAAAATACAAAAAAACAATCTAATCGTGCTTGATTGCGCCCGAGCGTAAGCAAAGTACTCGGGCTATATTATAGTTAGCCTGAGCCTTTGTTATTATTATTAATACGAAGGTGTCGCCAGACTGACGTCACATTGCCTGTTCTGTGTAAAGTATGTATAGGATTATTGCTTTTTTTTATGGCGGCTCGGTTTAAATTGTTATACAAAACACAATCGCGAGTATTAAAAGGTATGTATGTAGGTAAACAGTATTGTCTTATATTAACAAAGAAAAATCAAAACAAATATATTGTATTTATTTGGGAAAGGTTAGTTACGCTTATTGTTCAGCGGCCGAATTGCTGTTCATTTTTATTCAGCCATCTAAAGTTTTTTTTCTACACATTTTGGATGAAAAATGCAGGTCGGGCTAAGCCCATCTACCCCAGTACCTAGAGCCGCCACTGCTTAAAAGTTACAAATCTTATTACTTAGTCATTTTGGAAATTCTCCTCTACGACTGGTTCAACTTAGCAGAGGGCTAGAACTAATCGAAATGATTTGATAGTCAACGATTTCTAATTCCCCTCTTAAATCTTTGAAGAATAGTGTTGGTAATAAACTAATTATATACAAATCACCTGTTTTATTCTTGTTTTCACAAAACAGAGAGTTGAGAAGTAATGAAAACATCAAAGCTATCCATGCTATTGGATCCAAATTTATAAATTGGTAAAAAGTGTTATTTGAAGAATCGTATCCGTGACCACGAGTAGGATAAATGCTCCAAAAGTAACCGCAATCAAACTAACTTTTTATTGAATTATTAATAAATATAATATAATAGACATGAAATAATATTCATTATGTATTAAATTTAATAAATAAATAGGGAACAAATTTTAAAAGTTTTTTCATTGTGGTGAGTGTTCATAGATGGCAAGTTCTTACCAAATTTTTGCACAATATACATAATTTAGTAGGAAGTTCCCATCTATGAGTACGTTAAATTTTGTATATGAAAAATACAGGGAAATATTGTGTTATAGATATTTTTCATTTACAAATAAAAACCTATTTTATCAAACACAGACGTTCGTGTCAAAAAAAGGTTTCATGTAAGATATCAGTGTAAATATAATTTTCACCAAAATGACTCATATAAAAGAAGCCAAAAGTTTTCCTTGTATTCTGTTGTTCTCATACTTGTTTCAGACACTGCGAATATTCGAAACAGAATCATTTAAAAAAAATGTTGACTTTCGGTTATTTGAATATTAACCAACACTATCATATTATAATACAGTTAAATTACTTATAAAAAAATGGAGCGCAGCGAGAGCAATTAGTTAACCATTAGTTGTGTCTTAGCTCTATCCTCCTACTCGGGTTTAGCAACTGAGTAAAAATCAGTTCTCGTAAAAACTCTTATGTTGAGATAAACTTCATTAGTATTCCATATGCTCCATAATTTTAAATCACTTATTTTTGTATAAACTTAAACAAAACTTAAATACGTGATCAAGGCCGACTTTGTTCAAGTAAATCGTTGCAACTGATTGGGTATCATATAATGTTAACTGTTATAAAAAAACCGTCATTAAAGGCTTTATTTATTTAAATGGAAGACGTTATTGTAATAGCGTACATTTTACAATTAAAATCCCATTAAAAATAAAAGCAAGCTACATATAAGTAAAAGTTGATTCTTTTTGCTTAACAATCACAATACCTTATATTGTAATATCTTTATAAATAGTGTACATATTTTATGAATACAATGATAGCCATTGATTTCATTTTTTTCCGACCGCCTTGATTGAATATCTAAATAATTAAATGCAATGTTAATATGAAAGTTTCATCCATTGCACACTGATTTAACTAAGAAAATTTGGTAAAAAACATATTTATTCAACAGATGCTATCGTATAAACTTTTTTGTGAAAATATATAACGTTAATTATTTGCATTCATGTAATAATAAATGTCCAATATTTTTGTATACACCATATTCTTAAATATCATAATAATTGTTGACAACATATTTCAACGACACCGAATAATCAAAGAACGTTTATATGTATAAGTTTTGATCAATATTTAAATATAATTAAGAAATACAATTTATTAAAGTTTAATGTTGTTTGCTTTTTGGCTGTCGTGAGTCATGTCGGTAACCCTTGTATTTATAAAGCGATATGAAATTACTAAGGGGTGTTGTCCAAAAATTGGAAAGTTTTCGTGGAAACGGATTTCATGAACATGCTGAAAATCCAATGAATCATAAACGATACGTTCAGACTTACTACGAAAGAATATGAATTTAAAACTCAATTCAATTACATGTAAGAAAAATAGTTAAAAAGTAGTATTGAATTTGAAATCACTATTTCGGAAAGAAACTGTGCTATGCTTGGAAGCAACCCCTCGTAGTTTTGTCACCTTTGTAATCATTGCATCAACGGAAGATAGGACATAGGCACTGACTGAATGGCCCAGACATTCAATTTCTAAGCAAAAATACTGTACCAAAGGAGTTCTCCAAATAGACAGACTTCCAGCACTTTCGGCAACATTGACATTCTAATCAGCATATTTTTAAAATATTCTATAAATTGTACAGATTATTATTATTTTAGATGAGTTAGATTCGTTTATATTTTGTATGATGAATCATGAACTGATAACTGAACATTATAACACAACAGTTTTTCCCTTTTCTTCTTGTTCCATATAAGATCTATTATATATTGTGAAGATCATATAGACACCACGCGATCATCCAGGATTCCCTTTACCCTAAGGTCATCCAGGTGTGAGGTTTTCTGAATGTATTCACAACACATGGCCCAGCCAGTCTATTCTTCAAGATCTATTCTTGAACCTCAAATTTACTCACAAAATTAAAACGAAATAGTTATTTTTTTTCTTAGAAGTAATGACTGCATTCTGCGATTGTCTAACATCTTATAAAGATATCTCCATTTCTTAACCCCAGTCGCAACTTCATATTATACTTCAATTAATAAAAAAAGATGGATGAATCCATACTAGATTGATTTAAAAAAAAGATTTTTTACCTTTACATTTGACACAGCATCCTTCTCGGGGCATTTGCATGTAGCAATTTTTCACATCAGGACATTGTTCTTGCTGGCATTCCACAAAACCATTCTGAAAAAGAAAGAAATACTCTGTTGAGAATTTGACTAAAAGTTTTCCATATCTTCACTGTGCACTTAAATCGGATTGGTAATAAAGAAATATAACAAAGAGATATAAATATTAATGAAGTACAATAACATATGCCCCATATTCGTTTGTAGTAGGGCTTCTATAAAAACCCGGTTTCCAAATTACAGTATTTTCTAAAACTCAACTTAAACCGATTTTCGAAGATTTACACAAAAGTATAATTCAAAGGTTTTAAATTGTGTAAACTTCTTTTATTTTAAACAATCTGAACAGTGCTCAAAAATCCTAATCGGCAACTCTTTTCCCTGGATAATTTATTATACCTGCCCCGTACTCAAGATGTCAAATATTTTCAAAATATACCAAATTAATATATTTGAAGCATATTTATTGACTAAGACGGTTTCGAGTGAAAATATAAACTTTTTAAATTAATTAACAACAAACAATTAATATTAATTTAATATAGGTTACCAACAGTGGCGGTTCCTGACCTAAAATCTTGGGTGGGCTAGAGAAAAGCATAGCATTGTATACTATTTACGAAATTGTGCATGTTTCCACTTCACCTTATACATTAATCTACAAGCAAATTAACAAATACTACGACACTACTGCAATGCATAAATTATTATATAATAAAATCAAAGCTAATGTAAGTAAGAAATAATAGAATAATAATTCGTCACCTTAAATTCGTCTCTTTCAAAGTGAAATAACAAGTACAAAAAGCAATACAAAGCTGTCACTGAGATTCAATACCTGTCACCTTCATACAATACAACGATATTGGTATTTGTGTATGGGCAGATTCAATTTAGCCCCCAACGAATGACAGAAGCTTTTTAATTTGAAACACAGTCGTGTGCATTTGATGACGTTTCCGTGCATACAAATACAAAAAAAAAAATCTAATCGTGCTTGATTTCGCTCCAGTGTAAAGAAATATTGTAGGTTATTATCTGTGATTGCGGACTAGAAAGCTCTAGCCCCTGAGTCGTTAATACGTAGGTGTTGCCAGACTGACGTCATGTTGCCTGTTCTCTATGTTTATAGGGTTATTGTTTTTTTTATGCTGGCTCAGTTTAAAATTGTAATACAAAACACAATCGAGAATATTATTGTAGGTAGACATGGCATTGTCTTATATTGACAGAGGAAATTTTAAACAAAGATATTATATTCATTTGGGAAAGGTCAGTTACGCTTATAAATGTATTTATTTTTTTCAGCGGCCGAATTGCTGTTCATTTTTATTCAGCCATCTAAAGGTTTGGGTGAAAAATGCAGGTCGGGCTTAGCCCACCTAGCCCAGTACCTAGAACCGCCACTGGTTACCAAGTTGAAAACTCCGGCTTTTGAAGTCCATAAATCTCAATAAAACCGTGTTTTTAAACTTGGTTTTCGAAAACCGACAAGCTCTTGTGTGTAGTCAAGCAAAACTACTTAATTATAATACATTGTGTGTATTCAAGGAAAGTATTGCCAAAAACATTTCGTAACGTGAATTGCAAATACGAAACGTTAATATAAAAATATAAGTATGCTGCTAATAGAATCGGTGCTTCGATAAGCTCATCAATTCTGATCCTCAAATTTACATGCGTACGTTGACCTATTATTTTTTATCCATGAAACCCCAAAATACATTGAAATGGGATGTAGAGAGAATGATAAGTCAACCTTCTATAACAAACTGCCATGAAAGGGACGTTGAATGATTGACTTACACCATTTTTCACTTGCATATATTTTTCAAGTAGGTATTGCAGTATTCCAGTTTTACCAATTGTCCATGACAACGATCAAATTTTAATTCTTTCAAGATATAAACCGAAATATTCATTGTACTTTTAATTTTCAATTTGACTTTCATTTTTTACATATTATGTTCAAGTGTTGTCATATTACTTAACCAGTAAGTGTATAAGCTTACTGAAAAGTAGAAATGACATTCAGGGTTAGGTTAGGTTGGTACACTGACAAGCAATAGTCAAAGTAGAAATGACATAACGAATTTATCATAGTTTGGGCAAGGTTAGGTAAGATATGTTGAATATAAAAAGAACACGAATGACAACAATATGAAGAAATTTTTGAGGTTATGTGAAATTTCATATGACAGTAAAACACAAAACACGGCAGTCAAAAATCGTTAGCAACACGATGAGTCCAAGCGTGATTATGTCAACGTTTAGAAGCAGTTTTACCTACTTGACTTAGTGCCTCGTACAATTATTATACTCACAAAACTGAGGTAGTTGATCCAATAAAAGCGATTGCAAATTTTACAGTTGCTATGGAACTATTTGATTTTTTTTTGCTTGCTATTATGTATAAACAAACAGTCTACCTAATAAATAATAATAATTTGTTTTTTATCGGAATTATCAGACGGAAAGTGGCCGCGTTGTTATCTCACCCCAGAAATGTCCGTTCATTATTGCTACAATCAATTAGTTAGTTACACATATCGCGACACTTTGTTTTCAATTCCTCTCATTTGAAATGATAAACTTCCACAATTAAATAAAAAACGAATTACTTTACATAACTAATAATTTCAGTTAGGGATTTCAATACCGGGCGAATAATTAACACCGGTATTGCAAACATCAATACCGTTGTTACAAAAAAATATTAAATAAAACAAAACAATACGACGAACCGGCATCTCAAAATGGGCGAGTAAATCACAATCGGTATTTTGATGTTTCATATAAAATATAACATACAAAATTAATTTTCATAAACAATATACTAATGATAAAATAAAACACCATTTAAAAGGGTCATCAATTCAGTCACCTGTCAATAATGATACAACTCTTGAAAGATTTAAAATTATTCAACTCACCGATTTTGTTATCATTAAAAATGTAATATTTGTGATAATGTGGTATTTTTTCATTTTCAAACCCGGTATTACGGTATCGAAAACATACCATGAATACCGGGATTCCAGTATCGGGAACACCGGTGTAGCGATCCCTAATTATAGTGCTTATTCGTTCAACTCACTATCAGTAATCGTCTATAAAAATATTTCAACACTACACTATAATTGTAATAAGAAGTCGCAATATAATCTGAAATAGCTTATTTTTAAAAGCTTTTTTAGAGATAAAAAGACCTATTAAAGGTCAACCCGTTTGCAAAATTTCGCAACCTTGAGATTAATCTTGAAATATTATATCGTGGAGCACATGGTCTCTTAATAGAGTTTTCTACGAGAACTGCTTGGTATTTAACGAAATTATCCTAGGATTGAAAGGGTAGGAGATATTTTTAGACAAGATAAACATTTTTTCTTTCGAGCAGAAGTCGATAAGTCGACTGAATAAAACTCTGTTCGAACAATGATTTGAACCCCTGAGATTGAGATCTGACATTGTTCTTTAAATACCAAATTTCTTATTTCTAAGGATACTCTATTTTTTATTATGGTTTGCTTAGATATTCTATAGTAATTATATTATCAGATCTATGATTGAATCGTGTATATTTACGCACAAAAAATATTATGTAAGACCTCCGCATCACCGAGAGTAAAAAGGAATTACAATTATATCAAAAACATATTCCTAATTGACATTAACAAAAGCAAAATACCCGTAACAAACCTTTTCTGGTGCTGGTGAGTAAAAAAAAATAGGCAAACTATTTAATGGTTCAATACTACTTCAGGAAATTGCATGGATAATATGTCTCTATTCATAAAAATACGCCAATAGTAAAAGTAATCAAAAACACTTTCATAGCATTGCAAATTTTGACATGATATTGGTGACATTACAATTTCTTTCAAACATTTTGATTAATTTACTTCCGAGCTTTTGATAAAATTTATTCCGGTCTGCAATGCAGATGACTCACAATATTTAGAATTATGGATGTCCCGTCCCGGCTGTGGTTATTTTTATGAATAAATTCTATATCGCACGATACGCATTATAATTATATAGAAATCTTCTGTCTGCCATATACACATAGAGCACACGTAGACCACATCGTTCAGGAAAAATTAAATAATTATTTTGTAATATATGTACGTAAAATAAAGCGACTGATTCATCTTACTTTACCAGGGTTCCGGTGGTTAATGTTTGGAAAAATATTTGCATTATTAAAAATAAATATTTTTCATAAAAATGAGGTTCACCTGTAAAATGAAGTAAACTAATGTATAAAGAAATAAGCAATTCGATGAAATTAGATTGTGGCCTAAAAAACATGACTATCAATTGAGTAGATTAGAATCATAACTCACATTGTACGAAAATCAAGTTTTAAGAAATTCACAAAAAACCATAAGAAGCAATATTTTTTGTAGTTTTAAAAGAAATTAATTGTAATTACTATAAATATGTATGCCGTGTGAAAAGTTAGACTTTTTAAAAATGAAAAATATAGATTAAACTATGAAAAATACAGATTGCCAATTATTTAATTTTAACGTCTCATTTTAAAATATGAGCTCGACAGCAATGGTGATTTTTGGCAGTGGTTTTAACGTTGCTTAAAGTATTTTTAAAAACACAACTATTTTTATATACATGTATTGATGCATTTAAATTATTCATTTGGAATACTTAATTCAAAAATTTCAAAAATGCAAAATGTGAGTTTTGATTCTAAGCGTGTCTTTACTTTATCGGAAAATACATACATACTTATGTACAGTTAATTATTTACTAAAAACATTACCACTACGTCTATATAAAAATAAAATAAAAACATTACATTTTTTTGCACATTAAAATTGTTAAAAAAAAAAATTATAATGTTGTAATTACCATTGACATAGTTTGTATGGGTTAAATTGTGTATAAAAAATATACTGATGAAATAAATAAATAGCTTAAAAAAAGCTTTATGACCATTCTGATGTATTCTTTACTATCACATCACACAGCGATTGAAACTCTCACAATCAGTTTTAAAAAAGGTATAGTCCCTTATTTCTTTTTTTTAAATAAATAAACATAATTTTTTTCAATCCAGAAATATCTCTGCATTAAAAACATTGAAATTTTTTCGATATATAATATTAATATTGCATTTTACTAGCGACAAAATTGTAGGCGATAAGATTAAGAACACGATCAGAATTAATCAAAATAAGTTTATTGATTTCTGAAAGCAACAAAATCTAACAAAAGTTTTAGAAATCAGTAAATTTTTCATGGGTTGTGTATTATCTTATTATAACATCCAAGGCAAAAAGCGTTGTAAAATGTGTAAGCTTTTTTCATTTTCATGCTGTAACATTAGCATCAGGAATATTCGTGCAAGATCTTAATAGTTATGTGTGGACGACGTCGCTATAAAACCAAAAAATATTTTTTCTTACTTAGTATAATTCAAAAGATGTATCAGGCAACAATGTTGCTATACAGTGGGGCTCGTCAGCCATCAAACCGCAATAATTTGCATGTTGTTTTACTAATTTAAGCGAACAGATACAAGTTTTAATCGGCCTCACGATCGCATCAAGATGGCAATGTCGGATAGCAAGTTAAAACCAGTAGCCATTCAGATGTGTCCGAGGGGCTACTCAAGTATATTATTTTGTTTACGACCAGCACGCTAATTAATTAGACGAATCGACAAATTTCCTCTCAAACCAGTAAAAAATAAAAACGACTCGAAACCGACGCCGGTCGATACGGAAGTATCGCTATGAAATTAATGGCGAATGATTTTTAATAACTGATAATAAAATATCGGAAACATTCAGATATTTTTTTTGTTTATACCAGTGTATTTTTTTACACAATAATTATATTACTATCTATGTTTAATTGAACTTACACTAGCGATTATATTTTATACTCAATGAATACTAACCACGCGTTTTGCTAAATATCATGTGATTTTTTTGATACTAAACATATTTTGTAAGATCCGTGGTTCGGTGGTCAACGTCGTTGATTTCCGTGTCAGATCTCAGTACGTCCCAGTTCGAACAGTATTTTTTCAATCGATTATCGATTACTGTAAATTCCTAAAAAAATAAACACCCTTCCAATCATACAATAACGTCGTAGCGTGAGTGATTAGCTACCCACTAGTCCTGTTTTAGCTCAATCTTTATATTATTACTCTCTTCGAAAAAAGAGAGGTTGAGTAACAATCAGTTCTCATAGAAAACTTTCATTGGAGGCATATTCAAAAAATATATTTGTCAAGCAGCATTTTTTTCTTAAAAGTTTAATAATATTAATTTACAAAAAAATAAACGTCTCGTAACTCCATCAATAAATATTCAACGATGACGTGTTGTATGACTGTTACTCAAGCTTCCTTTTTAACGTTAGCTAGAATAGACACGTGAGTTAAGAGAGGTAATAGTTGTTATTGACTAATCCTAATCAACAATAACGACTGGTCATTGAAACGGAAACAACGGAGCGTTACAACTCGGCTACAGCGAACTTTCGACTACCCTGATTCAAAAATAATGAATTAAAAAATATTTTAATAATACTGTTATTTTTAAAATAAATATAATTTGTCGACCATGCTAAGATCAATTATGTATTAAAACAATCGTAACAAAACTGAAATACGAATAGGAAATTTATAATGATGCAGTGAAAATGTTACAAAGTTAATAAAAGTAACGCAAACAACATCTATGAACCATGGTTTAACATTAAATTAAGTTAAATTTAAATGGCTACTGAACGAAAGGATTTTTGATAAATAACAATCTTCTTGAATTTTTTCAATAAATTTAAATCGCATGGTAATTTAAAAGTGGTAATCTATACGTTAACAACTCATAGTAACTACGAAAGTTCTCGCACTTACGCAGCAAATTTAATATAGAGCTTTTGAGTAAATAAACAAAATACAATGTATTTTTAATTCGGGATACTTTGATACGTGTTGCTGCGTAGATTTTCGTTTATACACAGGTATAGATTGATTTTATTGGAAAGACGTTGTGAAAACAATTCGAATAAAATTTTGGTAAACGGCGTGCATTCATTTTTTTTTCCGCGTTGGGAGACAAATTTACAATCCAGTGCTAATTATTTTTTACATACCTACTCATCTCATGTTTTTTGGCTTTATTGTGACTTAATCTATAGTGTACATACTTTACCTTTAAAATAAATTTATTCAAGAAGTTAAAAACCCATTTTGCAGATTTAGTATTAGTGAGTTAATGTAAAATAAAATAGTTATTACTGTTTTATCGAACAACTTAATGTAAAATTAAACAATATCAATAACTGAATACCCACAATTAGTATTCGTAAGAAGTGTTCTTTAATTTTCCCTTTTATTAAAAGCTTGCAGCTTAAACAATCTTTAATAATACATTTCTAAGCCAGAATACAAACGGAAAAGGGATATAAAGACTCTGTAACCACAATAGAAATAAATGAGTCACCCATGTCTCAAAATCTCCTTGTTCATTTTCTTTTAATTCAACATACTTATAACGTATTTTAATTACATAGCCGCCTGTGTGTGGTCAACGTCGAGTGGTCAACGTCGTTGGCTTCGGTTACGGAGGTCGCGGGCTCGAATTCCAGTACGGACAGTTTTATAAATTGATTTTTCAATCGATTTATGAATTTCTGTCCAAAAGCATGGATGTATGTGATGTCTTGAATTCCCCCCTCCCAACCATCCTAGCCCATGAATGGGGCGTATCGAGAGCGGTTACGTAACCACTAGTCCTGTCCTAGCCCTATCCTTCTATTCCTACTCTCTTTGGAAAAAGAGAGGTTGAGCAACTGAGTAATAAGCAGTTCTCGTAGAAACAGTTCTGTTGAGATAAACTCCATTAGAAGTCCATATGCTCCACATTGGGAGCAGACATTAAATATATATATAATATATGTTTAAGAAAATGTGGTTATTTATTTGAATTTCGTGGTACCCTTCACGTTTTTTTGTAAGTATTATATGTCCAAACAAATGAAAATGGGCAAGGTGAATTTAGAAAATTGGTGACTCAAATACATTTGATAAATTGGAAACTCGCTTTGCAGGATTTTCATAGTTTTATTATAGGCTTAAAAAATTGACTGTTTGTTCGATCTGCTACAAACATTGTTTTTTACATTATGCTATTTTTTCACTAATTGGTTCGATTGAGCTCGATTTTTATAACCTCTACTCAAATTAGCGCATCAGACATGGTGTTTATATAATAGTCTCTACCTTACTTTACGTGTCCCGATATAAATAAACGATTTAACGACGTACTGAAAGACAAATCCTTTGAAGCGGCTTTTTAATAGATTGTTTGCGATTAGCGGGATTAAACGCAGTATCACATTATTGGCTAGTCATGCTTTAAAGCCATTACAATGTTCGCAATGTATTTTTTTTCGTAACTTATGATTATAATATTACCGCATGAAAATTGTAAATATTTTTTTATCGCATTTCATACAAATATAGACAATATAGAGACCCAAACATAATTCATATAAAGTGTAGTGTTCCGTTCATACGAGAATAATTTTAAAAATATTAAACATCATTGAAATAATTTGTCGTCTAGAAAGAAAATTACTATCTGTAAAAAACGATAATAAGAGCAATAGCTTTTATTTGAATAATAAATCTGACCAGGATTGCCACATTTTCATAATAAACACCCTTAACACGTTAGATTCCGAAGATAATTGAATAATTATAGTCTTTTGAACAACCACAAATGTACATTTGATTTGACTTTGCGTTTGCACAGTTATGGCACTTTTAGTAAGTCCTTAAGAAAAAATGTTTTAAAAAAAAGTCCGGGCGCACGGGATAGTTTTACCTGATTTGGTCTGGGGTCAAAAGTGTACTATCAAAAATTATGCATCGGGAAAGTATTACAGTGGAACCCCGATCCACATAGATCGTTTATTTTTCATAGTCTTGGCCAAACACCTATAAGAACAATGTAAAAGAACCCGCATTAATCGTTCCCCGTTTTACCGTTTTCCTCGATTTATCGTTTAAATATTTTGGTCCCGTCACGTATATTATCCCGATTGGCCGTTTTCATTGAATATTTTTCATCAATAGTTTTGCCTCGCATTTCTTTTTGTGGTTTTTCAGTGGAAACCCGATCTACCGTTCTCGCTATCTTCGTTTTTTTGCATGGATCGTTTATTTTTTACTCGACCAAGACCCCGTCATAACAATATTTAATAATTCCACGTTTATCATTCCCCGGATACTGATTTCCTCGATCTATTATGCAAATACTATCGTCCCGTCCCAATTATTATCCCGATCGACCGTATTTGTAGATTATTTTTTTGCTCAAATAGTTTTACATCGCATTTAGTTACATAAGTTTTTTGAAAATTAAATATTTTTTTGGTATTATTTGAAGATTTCCCGCATTATCGCTTTCCCGCATTATTCGTTCATTTATTACGGTCCCTTGAAAAACGTAGAATCGAGGTTCCACTGTATTAGGAATATTTCAACAAAACCAGACTATTTTATTTATTCGAAACCTATAATTGATAAATGAAACTTGTCGTTATGCGTGAATAATATATTTTTAAGTAAAATTATACAACATACTATCAGATAATAATGTATGCGCTTTGCATCCAAAAGAAAACTGTTATTTATTGTTGTGCATACAATACATAAAATATTTTTATACTTTACAAACATACATATAATGCTTGTGAATGTAATGATTAATATACGTTTTTATATGATAATATACCAATATTAAGGCCAATGAACTCAATTACCGTTAAATCGAAAGTTTATTATGATAATCTAAAGCTATCGGTCATCAAATCGTCTAATCTGTAAAAGCTCGCCTTGTCTAGTGCTTTGATAGCCAGACTTCCAGGTTACTTGTTTACAGACTTTCGGGGTTACACAAACTAAAACACTGCAGACTTGTGAAGAAACACGTTCCAAGTGGAAATAATAATCGATAAATCGTCCATAAGAGACTTGTGCGTACAATTTTTACACACCCCTCAAGGCCAATCGTGCTATCATCAATGTAGGATACATCTGGATAATTGATTGTGTCATATAATGAAGATAGCCATAAGATAATATTAAAGATCAAACATAATAAGCCTATAGTCAAAAGCTTTGATTGTTCCAATCTTCTATTGAACGTATGCTCTCAGTTTTCTCGCTAGGTTGAAAACGTTACAGTGTCTTTAATTTCACACCTTACATAATGTTTTATCATCTAAAATTGTTATAAGTACAGAACATACTATATAAATTCAGACTGTAAAAGCTGAATTAATGAAACAGTCTTTGAATATTCATTTTTAATAATGTTGAAAATTCAAATAGTTAATGTTTTTATTAAATTGTAATATAATGTTATGAGAATAGAATGAACTAAGATTCTAAAATTACCGTAAAGCATTGCAATGTATGTGCATAGTTTTATGGACATTTTAAATATCGATAGTAATAAGCATCATGCACTGGCCAGAACTTGTAATCTTGACAATCAAACTGCGAACTTAATGCCTGCAATGTGTTTTTTTTTTAAATTTTAAAAATGCAGCCATGAGAAGTTAATAATTTGTAATTGTATATTATTGCACATCGACTGTGGAAAGGAAAAAGGACGTGGCCTACTCATAACATGCCAAATGCAAATTATGAAATATACACAACCTTGAATTGCACGGAAACTTGTAAATTGGTGTTTATTTGACCTAATCTAATATTAATTTAAAGTCTTTTTTCCTGGTTGCAATTTTCACAACCCTTTCTTTTTTAAAACTAAACATTTATATTTATTCGGTATTTGCAGCTTACATCCTTTTGAGTTTTGATGGAACGTGTATCAATTTGTACAAATTGTGATTATCGAAAAACGTTACGTACTTTTTCCTTTCCACAGTCGATACTATCATTTGTAACAAAGTTTACAAATAACAGATCTGAGTTGTCCTTTATCGACAGTATTTGTATCGTCAGCCCGCCTCCAGTGTTCGTTCATAAATCGGTGTACATTTTACAATAATTTGGCAGTCAATATGTCTGGCCAATTATTTTCGTCAAGTTCTTTGTTTTTATTTTTATTTTATCACAACGGAAGGAAGCGTATGGGCGATTATATTTTTATTCGGCGTGCAGTGACCTGACGTCAAATCAAATTAGTGACGATTTGGTTTTGCGGTCGCATTTATTCAATTAATTTGAGATAAAACCACATGTTTATTCTGTATCATACGTTCACACTTCAGTGCCAATTGTGCATGAAGTTTATCAAAATTTACGTCGGCGTTGTGTGTTATTTTTATAAATCAAATGTAACGAGTGTCCATATCACACGTTCACATGAAATAAAACATACGTATATATTTAAATCAGGTGTATTTGTTTATTGATGTAAACTATAAAATTAAGAAATCATTTGCAAATATTACGATTTTATTTAAATAATACTACCAACTCTTTGACACTTAATAACGAATATAACCATATTACATAAGAATTTAGCGAAATTTTGTTGAAAGAAAAAAAAGAGATTTTATTATTAAATTGAAAGTATTATACTGTCATAAATTAACATAATATAAGTATTTGTATTCAAAAGAGATTGCATTTTTTATAATATACCATTGAAGTGTTACTGAGTAGAGAATATTTTAACTAAACGTTACGTATATTTCATATTCGGAAACCCGACAATAATGGTTGAACAGTCAAATCACTACAACATAGATACCAAAATTGTATTCAATTAATTAAATGCAATGTTTATTTAGAAGTTGAATTGATTTGTATTCGATTATAAATTGTGGCCGTGAATTTTTCAATTATCTATATGAACGTTCAATATTTTAAGTGTTGGGAAATAAATTTACCTGAGCACATATTCTTATTTCAGCTTAAACGAGGCCAAAACAATAGTTTTTTCATACTAAAAAATATCGAGCTTTAAGTTTTCGATATATCTACCGTACCTTAGAAATCATGAACAAATGTGTTTTTTTTTTAAATGTAGAACTAGATAAGGTTGAAATATAATTGTTTCGAATGCTAAATCAGAATCGCCTAAACATGAATGAAATCAAACAAATATTTGTATATAAATTGTTAAGTTAATACTGAAAATTAGTTTCCCTTGGCTACGTTGAAAAAGTAATCATTTTATATGTAATCTCTAAAATATTGTATTCAGTTTTTAGGCAATAAATTAAATTGAATATTGACATCGGAGAAAGGAAAAAGGTTTCAAAGGCATCAATATTTCGGAACTTACATACCACTAATCTCACAGTTTTTAATTACGCAATCCATTATCGTTATATTTTTTTCAATGGTACAAACGTTATTACATAAAATAGTGATATAAAGCCAATTTTTTTATTAATGAAATTTTTCAATGATAACAAAATAATGATTGCTATATTTCCTATTGCGTGTTTGAAATATGTAAGTTCGTGAATTATTTTGATAACCTTACTGCAACTACTATACCGACCACCCTTTAACGACCGCTGATCTAGCTTAAGTTAAAGTGTCGTTATTTTTATCATGTAATACTTTTTTTATTTCAAAGTTTAGTTAGCTATATATAGCTAAAACAAAGTTAATATCTCAACTGATGAAAATTAATCTGGCATTGGATTTGTTTCGTCATGACAACTTCATTCATACTACGATGTTTTCCGAAACCAAAAAAATATTTAATAATTAAATCTCATAGCTGAAATACAGTCTAGCTCAGAATATGTATTCAAGCCGTTAGGCGGTATCATCAAAATATTAATGATCTATTGTTTGATATTATGATTATCCTGCACACACATTCTTCAGCTAGAGTAGATTTCAGCTCCAAATGTTCTTTGCAGTCTGGCGCCTACACTGTTTTCAGTTGCTATGGCACGCCGTTGGCATTTAAGAACTTAATTCATAATCATTATAGAATGATGACATTATGATCTGAATAATTTGTCAAGACAAGCATTCCGAATATTTTCTTTAAAACGATTTAAGATACCTAAAAATAGTACAACAGTCAACAGTCAAATACATCATTTTAGAAACACATGTATTTATAAAACAAGCACATACTTTAATCATTCATTTTGTTTTTTTTTAATATTTTAAAAAGGAAAGGACGATATATTTATCAATACAGATGACGCCAATGCAACATGCAATCAATAAATGCAATACTGATAGTACATAACTCAAAAGCATTTTGATAACATTGAAAAAATACCAGAATTGAAAATATAATACAAGTTGCGTAAACTTTCTCTATCGAAGAGTGTACGGAATAGACGGATATAATTAGTGATTAGATAATCGACTGCATTGATCATGGTAACTAACAAAATTTCACACATAAATTGCAAATTTTTCAGGTGAAAATTGTTTTTTTTAACAGTTAAAAGTGAATTTTATATTGTCTTAAAATAAGGATTTCCAAAATTTCGGCCTCTTTTCTTTGATTGCAGATTTACACCAACAATCTATTGCCACCACAACATTTATTAGAAAAAAATGATGTAATGATTTGTGTTTTACCATTGAGTATAAAAATCTATTGTAAAATTGACTCCAGTTTTGCAAAAAAAAAATAAACAATAGTTTGTACTTTTCGTAGTACAGTATGCATTTATGGGATATATTTTGATTTGCACTAGGAACTATTTCAAACATAATTAAAACACTATTCCCTGCATTGTTTTTTTTTAACTAACCAAAGAATTTTACGTTCATTTTTTTAATTCAGGCTAGACAGACATTTCCGACTACATTAAAAAAAATCAGTGTCACTTTTTTGGGTAATTAATGACTGTGTAATAAATATATTGCCTTCTAACCAAGAATTCAAAATTAACACCATTCAAAAAATACACATGTGTTTTGGATAAAATTACTCTATTTTTTTAACGAAAAAAAAAACATTGTACGTTAGAAAATACATGCAAGAACATATCCAACGTTTGTTTAAAACTTCACAACATCTGCTTGTTTGCAAAGCAATCAGAGAGCAACTCTGTGTAAGATTTATTGCACAAGTGTGCATTTACTCTTCTTTGAAATTTTAAAGTTCATATCAACAGTAATAAATTTATGATCACCTTTAAATATTATTAAATCAAAAAAGATGAAACACCCGTATTAAATGGATCTAAAGTGCTTAGTAACCGAACAAAGTGATGAGAACAAAAAATGTGTTATCTTAGTGATTGTTTCTTATTGTTTACGTATGTACATATATACCAATTAGGTTATACGCATTTTTTCATGGCATCAAAGTATATTAACCCAATAAACGAACGATGTGTATACACGTTTAGTATTTTAGTAAATTGGCTAGTTGGTGTTTGTCGATTGATAATTAAACATAGGGCATAGATATATTATTTTTATTTAAAAAGATTGCTTCATTTACATCACAATATAGCATAATTCAAAAACTTCGTCTTAAAACACCAAAATAAACACTATAAAAAAATTGTATGGAATACAATAACATGATTAGTCAAAATGTGTATCATTTTAAACATTTATCTGTCAGTGATACTATAATAATATATTATTGTTATTTATAGTTTTCGATTAATTAATATACTGTCAACACAATGACTGAATAATTAATGCCATATAAATTAATACGATAATTTATAATTAAATCATAACTATGTATCCAGTCAGCGATCGAAAAAAAATATCTTTTCAAACATGCCTTGTGTTTATTGAAATGTCTATTTATTATTTTGACTTGATAAATAGTTCACAGCCTACAATTGTCTAAGGAGACATGTTATATCAACCCACAGGTATTGCATAAAATTGCTTAGTCATTAATAAATGATAATTAATTTTAACTTATTTGATGCATTATCAAGTTTGTTCAAAAACTATTTAGAAATCATATCAATCCAATTACACCGTAAAATTTTGTACCGAAGCTCGAGTTTTCAACAATACATTTGAAAAATTGATCTAAAATATGTAAGCTAAACATTAATTTAAAACAGGGATGAAATAAACAACCGACATCAAAATTTATAGCGTATTTGCTTACGTTTTGATTCTCTTCAAAAGCTTTTTTAATGGCTGATTTTTTTAATAAATGTTTTTAAAAACATGCAATACAGTAATTAACTATGATTTATATAATTTTCAGCTATAAATTCAACATTAATTTGCATTATGTATACTTATACGAATTAATCAAAATATTTATGACCTCTTTTACACAACATTTGCAATTTCAATAGGATTGAAATACATTTTCAGGCAAATCATATTTGTAATATGTAGTCTTGATATAAAATATTTACATATATAACTCAATGTAATAATGATATTTTAAAGATTACAAGAAATATATTGTAATTGATACATGTAACTACATTTTTTTTATTATTATTAAGGATTAGCAACAAGGATGTTTTTTTCCGCCGATCGGTTAAATAAATTATATAGCACGTGGATAATGACCTTAAACGTTCATCATGGTTTAAGAATTAATAAAAAGCAATGTTTTTATGTTTAAATCTTTTTTCAATTATGGAAAAAGATACTTCTATGACAGTTACAATAAATCAGGATGTCACATTGTTTAACTGTTTTAACATCAAGAATTAATTCAAACATACAACGATATTTTACGTCCAGATATAGAAGATTCATTAGCATACACGTGTGAAGGCATATTTTCTGTGTGATAAAAAATCTTTTTTTTCACATGAATTTTATTATTTTTTAAAAAGTTAAAGAACTTACTTTGAAGTGTTTGAAGCATGAAGATGTATCAGAAGAAATCAAGCGCTCCGTAAATAAATGGAAAATGATAATCACAACATATTTCAACATCGTTGATTGTTCATTAATACAATAAATGATAAATAGATGCATAACTTTCAATGCTGAAAGCACATTAAATTTTCCGTTTCATGACAATCGGTAATTATAACTATTTTCAAACATGCACAACATGAAGCTTACACGTGTTTTTTGGACATGCAATATTAATTATTTGTCTCTGACTTGGTGAGTTAATTATATAAATTAATTTTAATTTACATATCATGGAACATTTGTAAGAGCTTTTTTTACTTTGATGTATGATAATGTATTCTAAAAAATAATGATTGAAGAATTTTCATATTATGACTAAGCAAATCTTGTCGACTTCCATACTATATGTCACTTCCTGTATTTCTTTATTAAGTTCTTCTCCCTTCCTACGAATTCTAGGAACATTTTTTATAGATATGTCCTCTTTTGCCAAGTAAAAAAAACCTTCTCCTGAAAAGGCGTTCTTTTAAACTCTGGTTGTATATTGTAAAAATTTGGAATTAGTCTGCTGTGTCTGTAGATACTTTAAAATATTTTTGATATTTTTTAATAGTTTTGATCGATATATGGATTTGAGTAGAGAGAGGCATGATAGTAATACATGAATGTTTTACTCCTGTTACCAGATTGCATATCAATTAGCTTACAACTCTTTTTTAAATGATCTCTTAGGGACACAAAAAATACTTCACATTGAATGCGGTTTTTATGAATGAAAGTTTTTAGTTTCAGAAGAATCACATAAATATCACTAATTCAGACATAAGCGTGTTTTTTTTGGATATCAAATTTATGGAGCTTCAAGAACCAGGGCGCGTTAGCGTCAAAGTTTTTCGAGTCTTCTTCATCGATAATGTTTTGTAAAATTGTATTCTCTTACCATAGCTGCAGACGAAAGGGCGTGATCGCTACAGAGGTAAGAAGTCTTCAGTGAAGCCAGTTCAATGAGACTCCATATGCATTAATTTGCAAATCACATTACATATGCTTCCCCTGAAACTACAATACATCCATACATGTACACCCACAGTACACAAGGAAGTCAAACAAAAAGAATCATTTTCATGATGCTAAGTTCGTTACTAAATAGCTTATTAATTATAGACGAAACATAAAATCTATGATGGGTCGTCGAGCAGAACTGCTCTCGGTCTAAAACGATTCTCAGGCATTGTCTCGTCACTAAGCTATCAACAATATTTCAGAATTCTTGTGGAATAAAATTTCATTATTTTCATTTACATAATGAAATTCTTTCAGCGTAATGCAAATTCTATTGGAAAAATAATTTCGAGATGCATTTATAGCTGGAAAAATCACATTTTTTCCAATTACATGACTGTAAAAAAAATCATCTCGTTTTCATCACACGCCTTAAAAAAACTCATCAATTTTATGAATCGTCCCCGTCAGTATTTTCCGGAATAATAGTACTGTCAGACAAGAACACAGCACGGGCACATAAGCAATAATTCGCAGTCGCGAGGTCGAACGGTGGTATTCATTTCACAGCGGTGTCCGGTGGCTGGTGGCGCCTACCATTTTTTAAGTCATCGCAGAGCAAAGCTGGTATATCCGCGAACCGCTCGTGGCACATAATACTCGTTCGCACAGGTGCTGTCAATCACATTTTCAGTATGATGTCAATACACGTCTTATAAACTCACACATACATCAAACGATTTTTTTAAATAAAACTATTCATTCCTAAGATATTAATTTTCAAATAAATAGATTGCGTAAACGCGTATCTATGTTATTATATATAGCAGATGGAAATCGCAACTCAGTTTGTTTTGTCTGTCTTACCCGATTTATTGTACACATGTACATATTAAATACCCTCGCCATCAATCTTCAAGCGAACTTCCTGAGTATCGATGTAATAGTCAACGAATATTAATAATAGATAATATTCAAGGTATACTTACTTACCTGCTAAGTAAAAATGCAGTTATTAGTAAAAAAAAAGCTACTCCTACTACATTTTTTTTCAATCATTTCATTTTAATTAATTTACAACATATGTACAAAATCGTATCATCTTAAGTCAGTCCTGGTTATTAAAGAAAATGACTAAATTAAGCTAAGTATAGTGTATGATAAAGTGAATAATTTGGAACATTTTACGTAAGAAAAAACACAGTTAAACTTAAATTTTGTATTATATAGTTAAAATGTTTTTGTACTTGTTAAAAATCAACTAGACATTTTAAGTAATAACACGTCATGATGTTTATAAGTGAAGTTTTCTTTGTAAGAAAATTGTATTCGGCTGTCTTTTGTAATAGAAAGACATGCGACATAAGTTCATTAACCCAAGAAACCAATAACCAAATATATGTAATATTTTACTACAAGGTAATTTTCGAGACATAAAGAGGAAGAATAAAGGTCGATTTATCGATTTCTGTTCGAAGGCATGGATGTTTGTGATGTCTTAATTTCCCTCACACCATTCCCATCCTTCAATAACTAGATGTAGCGGGAGCGATTAATTGACTAAGCCTAGTTCTGTCCTAGCCTCATCCTTCTATCCCTACTACTCTCTTTAAAAAAGAGAGATTGAGCGACTGACTCACAAACAAAATCTTTTGAGATACCTCCATTAAGAGGCTATATGCTCCACATTGGGAGTAGACATGGATAAAAAAAGGTTAATCAGGGATGCCCAAAATTTTTCTTTAAGCGGCCCGCATAAAAACAAATTATAATGGTTTCGGGTCGCAATGAAAAAACATATTTTATCACCTTATAATTAATTTTGCACTTGTTTTTGTATATTGCTTGATATCTCTTTCAAATCAACTGACAATTGACGTGCATCACAGTTAACAGGTCTTGTTTTCATCAAGCAATCTGCTGCAAAACTTATTACTTCATTATATTTTGAAAAGAACGACTTGCAGTGATATGTAGTCTCAAAAAGGTTAAATTAAAAAAAATAATCTTCGAAGATATATAGTGAAGAAAGTGCCGCAAAAAGTTTTCAATTGGGCCGCGGGTTGGCCATGTTTAAGGTAATAGTATGGATGTCCGAATCTGAAAAACTATCGAACTTATATTTACTTCGTTTTTACTTAGCAAGGCAGTATTTGCCTCGAAAAACTTGTTCTATTTTCATATTATTTAGTTTTAATGTAGTAATGAGTAAAATATATATTATTTATTTCTCATAAACTTGAACAATAAAATAAGTAAATTGGTCATAATAATATATATGATAATTTATGTAGTGAAAAGTCTTAAAGATATATATTGCACGCCAATGAAATTTTTCACTGGCCTAAAAAGAAAATGTTTTTCTATAATCATTGTGTTCAAATGGACGCAGCACTTTTTAATTGTTGACATTTATTCAAGAAAGGTAGGTTTTTTTATAAAACAATTCTCTTGGTATTATTATCAAGCGAGTATTCACTTATATAATATCAAAAGAAAAAAATATGTATATTTTTGTATTTTTCAAAGTTAAAACTTGTTTGCAGAGCAGAGCCGACATTCCAAAACTGGCGGAACACATTGCGTGTGAAATCAAGATGTATAGTTCGAAATTACATGCCACTCCGACCGACGGCCCAATGCAAATAAATCAACAAATTTAAAAAATAATTATTTATTACCGAATGGAAAAACGTATCATTACAATATAATGTCTGTATTCGAACGGCATTAATGATTACATCAATATTTTTATTAAAACGTTTACAAATAATTCTTAGGTTTGGTCCCAGTAAAGGCCCAGAGCTATATACAATCGACCGCTCTTTACGATTCCTATAATTTTGCCTTGAATAGGAGAAAGCCTGCTTGCTCAGAGAAACGCTTACAATATATCTTTTAGAATACATTAACAATCTTTTGGCACTCATTTGCAAAGTAGATATTTTTTAGTTTGTCGAACTAAAACAATAATGCAAAGTACCTTTCTGTGATCCATATGTTATCTTATTAAATTCAAAAAAATAAATATACATTTGTACTTATTTCTACTTTTATTTATCAAGATCAGAACCGGTTTGGCTCATGGCGAGCATTGTCAACTGATAATAAATATAATTTAACAGTGTTATTTATACAAAAAATACGAATTACGATTGTTTCCACTTTGACTAATTTCGTATAAATTTATTAATTCTCGCTGCCACGGTTATCAGAATGCTTAATAACATTCAAATAATACGGAATGGAAACAGAACTCCATAAAATTAGAACTATGAGTACATAAATTAGCTGGCGTCGCGAGGTTCAAACACAATTCACCCTCAAGACATTAACATTTTAGTAAGAATTACTCAAGATTAATTGTACATTATTATTTCTTACATATTCTATCGTACGCATTGAAAAAATTAAAACACTTATATTTTTATCACTAATATATATCATAGATTTTTAAATAATTTACTCCTCGTAAATATCTAGTGGTCGAAATAATACGTCAGGTGTTGAAGACCAGATCAAGTTTCTGTAAATTATTATATTTCCATAGTAGTTGCGCTCGCGTAAAAAATAGCATAAAGATGGTATTCAGTGACCTAGTTTTGCGTTATAAATTATTTACTACAGGTAAATAAAATTGTAATAAATTACAATTAACCATTCCGCTTCATCGCACCTAAATAAATTGTAATTAAAAAAACACAATATTCCTTTGTATACTTACTTGTTTATTTTAGCAAGAACAGGACCGGTTTCACTTATGACGAGCATTATCAACTGATAAAAAACTAAATTTAACAGTGTTATTTATATAAAACAAAATCAAATAAAAAGGTGTAATCAGCGAGTTAGTTCATAAAATTTTCAGAACTATTGCAATGAAAATCATTTAAACATTTTAGCTTACATATGAAAAAAATGCTTTAGACTGAGAACAAAAATGCTCGACGAATAAACCTAAATAAAATATGAAAGCCTTCAATATGAGAACATGTTTTTTTTTTCAGGACATAAAAAATAAACAGAAATTTATTGAAATGGCTTCACCATTGATTACTCAATCGAACACCAACAATGCTCATTCTTCAATAGATTATCGTCTATCAAATGGGAATATTTTTCAAATTACAATAACAGTTCTTGATATTTAATCCACAAAAATATCTCTACGTAGTGTTTTTGTGATATGGGAAATATGCGTCTAATCGTGGAATTTATTAAGAACTATTTTCTTCATCAAATTAAATGTGATATGCGATCACCAGAGTTAATCATTATTGTTATTAAATTCCGGAAAATTTGTCTACGAAGTTTATTTTCAATAATACTAAGAATATTAAGTTTGAAATCTGTAGGCAAGATATTAGTTTTGTTTTGAAACATGATTGTAGCTGAGTTTGTTTTTATTTGTGTTATTATTTATATAAAATAATTTTATAATTATTGTTATGATCATAAATTACAGAGCTAACCCACTGTTTACATATACACATTGCGAATCGAGAATTGCTTCAAATATTGCATGGGATTTGCTGTTACGATTGGGGAAGTATATTTAGAAATTTCATAGCAGATCTTACTACGATTTGTGGCGCCATCACTGCTGAGGCTGTACAAAAACATACCATGTAATTTGCATTTAAAAAAACGACAAATTGTCACGGAGCATTCTTGGCTTCACACATGCGCCTAGCTTGCGTATTATAATGCAAGGTCATCCAAATTAATCAGGGGCACGATCTCAGTGATAATCATTAATTATTTATTTCATTGGTAACCGATATTCATTTATCAAAAATGAAATAAGCTGAAGAAAAGATAATAATTGTGTACGAGAAAAATGACAATATAATTATTATGACAGCGATTTTTTTATTTACACAATTCACAAGGCTCTTTGAAACTTTTTGCAGATAATATTAAATTATTAGTTGTATATGCATCGACGAATTATAAAATTCATTTACACAGTGTATTAAAAAAGAAAAGGACACGTCTCTGTATAATTACAATTGTCATTTAATAAAAAATAACAATTAGAGACAAGACAGTTACTTTTTTCAAGACTTTCTCAGGAAAATAAAATTGATATTTGTACCGGTAAAATATTCAATCTTTAAGCAAGCAAAATCATGTCCAAATCAAATTTATTATACGGTTTAAATGACACCTTTATATTAGTACGTACCTATTTAACTTTACTTATTATTAGTTTTACTAACAAATACTCTGACATCAAAAAAAAATACCTAAAACATTTCATAATATAATACACATAAATATAATGATTTTATATCAAAAAAATATTTTGTAATCTTAAAAACAATTGACCGCATAAAAAAAGTTTACAAAACTATTATTTTGAGAACATATCGACTGTGGAAAGGAAAAAAGACGTAACCCACACATATCAAATTGTACAGGAGGCGCAAAAAACGTGTTTTGATGATTTTGGGCCATATGCAAATAATGAATTATACACAACCTTGAAGTGCACGGAGACTTCTAAGCTGGTGTTTAATTGACATAATCTAATATTAATTAAAGAAATTGTCCAGGAAAAATCTTTATTTCAAACTTAAAAGCTCAATTTAGATACTAATTCGGCATTCGCAGATTACATCATTTTAGTAGAACGAGTATCAAGTTTGATACATTGTGATTAGGGTATTCAATTCCTAGGGGATTGGGATTAGCTCACCGAGGAATTTGAAATCCTCGATTTGGTACTTTTTCCCAGATTGTTTCAGAAACTTGTTTATTTTTTTAGCTCACCGAGGAATTTGAAATTCTCGATTTGCCAATTTCGTGTCAATTTTCGGGTTTGCTCAAAATTTCTCAATCCCGAAATCTCAGGATTGCGGCCGTGTCAATCCCGGGATTTCGGAATCAGAAAATTGAACGGTATCCCGGGATTGGATGCCCTAATTGTGATTATCGAAAAAAACCTGTTTTGAAAAAACTGTGGGTTACGTCCTTTTTCTTTTCCACAGTCGATATATAATACGTGTATGTCACATGAACCCCTAATGGAAAATATTTTTTTATGAGAATTGTTTATATTAGTATTTAGAACTATTTAGTATCTCAACGTTTTTTTTAAAACGAACATAGATAAACGGATATGGTAGAGACAGGGTTTATAGCTAGTTTAAACATTAGGGATCGAATAAAAACAATAACCATACATTTATTTGCAAAATCAAATTATAACTCTCTGTATTGGGATTCGTGGCGGTTAGCACTGCAACCAAAGTCAGCGACGTACCGTTGTTGACTATTCGACCAGGATTTTTTTTTAATATAAAATAAATACTTAAGTGGAACCCCTTGTCGAATTCTGATTATGTAAGGCGGTCCGAATCAATAAAATGACAAGCTGTATTTATAGCATCAGATTGAACACATTCCATTTGTTTTTTTGTGTTATAAAAAAATTTAAAAATTTGCATTTGAAAATCAAACTAACATACTAAATCAAATAAGTTAAGATATTTTGTTTATCGTTACATACCATTCGTTACGGAAAATTTTTTGTCAAGCGTTTAGGGTTTATCAAATCGTGAATTGGTTATTGTTTTTTAGTTTTTTTTTATCAGGTGAATAAAAAGAGTTGTAATAATATCGTCGCTTTATTGCAGGAGTCATTAAGTGACATGTCGGTCAAAACAGAGTTAGTTGACACACTACGTCTTTTGCTATGCTTTAACCAGTAAATAAGTCATTTGGTAGAAAAACCCGTTTTTTTTAAATAAATTGAATACTACAATATAATAGTGCATTCGCTTTTACATTATTTTTGCAAGAAGTAACTAAGTGTGGTAACTGACTATTGAAAACTTCTATGGAATCGAGAGAATAAGTATTTGTGAAACTTTTATAAATTTTAAGATTATACAATGCAAAATAATTTGTTGTGATATACAGTGGCAGATTAAGCACATGAGAGGCCCCAGGCGCAATAAAATTTGGAGGCCCTGATTTTCGCATAACATAATAATGTCAGAAAATTCCATGTAAAACAGTAAAAATATATATAAATCTGAACAAAAAGTATGCGGGTTTTATAATATAAGCTACTTTTGGGGCCCCTAAAATTCGGAGGCCCTAAGCGCGCGCCTCATTTGCTGATAGGATAATCCGCCACTGGTGATATACGTTTTAGTATAACTAATAAAATGTAGTTAAATCATTAAAGTAGATTATTTTATAATCATTTTTTTTTCACTTAATGACTTATGGTGTTAAAACGATGATATGCACAATTAACAATATACAAGATATGATTTTCCTTGCGGAAAATTTAAAATAAATGTACTTACATTTTTTTACAAAATACTTATTTTTCAACTTGTGTAGCTAAGTGTGAATAATGTATCAGTTATTTTAAAAGATCGACATTAAATAGCCATTATTATATTTATGAGAGAAAAAAACTATATCTCGTACGTATAATCGTTTATAATGTACGATTGGGTATATCTACAAATAAAATTATAATGCTAAAAACACAGGTATTTCAACGATGTTTTCGTAGATAGGCCCTTGTGATCCTAAGCGATCGAACGGGTAAATTGGGGATGTAGATCTTTTCTCGATTAGGACGGCAAAGATACTAAATTTCGAAACCACACCGAAACACCATATGTCACATAAATTAACAACTTATAATTTCTTAATTCATTGTCTATAATTCCGATGACTAAAGCAAGTATTGATTTAGAATCAAAATCTGGTACAAAAGGTGTTATTTAAAATAATACTTATCCTTCTTGGCTTGACAGTGAACTCTTTAAAAGTAAATTTATTTATTAGAATTAATTTTTGAAATATGTTTTATCTGAATATGATTAAAGTAATTATATTGACACTCAAAAAATAATTTACCGCATCCATGTGTCATTTCTCGTAGAAGTTTACCACCCAGAAAGAATGTCGTTTAAGAAAAACGGCGGCAACGTCTGTCGGAAAATTTTCTTAAGAATTGTTTGGTTAATGTTTTTAAAATCCAAACTGCAATAATTTGGCGAGTTTTTTTAGTGGCGCCTCGCGTAGTGGTCACCAGTAATATTAATTAACACTATTTGATATGAAAAAAAAATATCGACATGAAGTGCGGATACAACTTGAGGCTTAAACTGCCTAAGAGGGTGTAGCGAAACAAATATGTACATATTGTAATATCTTTGACATTTTAGAAGTATAAAAAATGCGCGCCTGACATTAATTTAAACTAATAATAAAGTAAAATATGTGTTCAGCGTGAATTAAAACGATCTCAATTATCATCGACAATGATGAGTTATTGAGAACAAGTTAAAATATATCCAGACTAATCTTGTACTACATATATTAACAAAGTGATCTATTCAATGCCTTTCCAATACTGTTTCGTATGTGATCATAAAACATCTCTTCGAACAGATATAAATTTATTTTGCTTGTCACAGTCAAACTAGAAACAATCACTTATGGAACTAGACTGAAGATCACTTTCAGATATTAGAAGACGATTCATATTAATGTAACCACAAAGAAAATCATTTGTATTATCAGTAGCAATATTCCAGTTTTACATGTCCTCTGGTTATTGAGCGTGACATCTTTGATGTCGTCGTTAACAATTCAAACTATTTTAACGTCGCTTGGCAACCAAATAATAAAATTGAATGCTAAAGTCGTAAATTTTGCTAGAATTCATGCATCTAATTTATATGTTTCTCATCTCAAAAGATAGCGTAACAAATTATACATTTTTTTCAAAAATACACCAAATATTCCTTACGTATTTTATATGATATCTTTTCCATGAATTGTTTAAATAAATGATCGTGTTAAAAATATATATATTTCATATCTTAGGATGAATAAAAACAAAAGAAGTTATAATTTAAAAATAATATTCTTCAGATTTTAATGAAGAGTAAGATTCTTGTTGCAAAGTCTTTATTAATTAAACTCAAAGGAGTAAGGGAAACATAATTGAATATCAAAAACACAACACTACAGTAGCGTCCACTCCACCCTCCCGTGCGGCACATTGGTTTTAAGATATCACAGCTATCATGATTTTCTGTAGAACATTTTGAATAAACATATTATTATTATGAATCTTCAACAACCACTCGCAAAGGCGATGAAAAAAGCCTTGGCGCCAGGACAAGGAAATAAGCAAGCAATAGCATTCCACATGATTATCGTACAGCTGCAAGTAACGAAAAAATACACACAAATTCTTTTAATGTTCATATCAAATCATACATGAATACTGATCACAGCAACTTGGAGTGCTTTTTTGCAACGTCTTGAATATTAATAATTTATTACTCTACGATAGATTGATTGAGCAATAATTCAAATTTCACATATTTCGCTCTCCCTTTGATGTTTGATCGTGAATTTCGATAACTATCATTATTAAAACATAAAAAGTGTGTATTTGTCATATTTTATTAAGCAGTATAGACTTGTAATGGAGTATATAAATATATTATTTTACTAAAAGCTAAATCGAAACTAATATTTTTCATAAATTTTAGTTATGATGTCATCGGGGATGCTCTTCCCCTGGATCAAAGTTTGTTAATATTAACCGACAATTGTCACAATTTTTGGAATATTTGTTAAGAGCTTTGCTCTAGTGATCAGGTCGGCTTGGGCTCAACTCTGAACAAGGTAAATATGAAATTTAGATTTTTCAATTAAAATTTTAAATTTTGTATATGGGTTTGTGATGTCTCTTCTCATCGAGTTAATCTTGTATTATTTTCCAATTTGAAAATATTTGGTACATTGGCATTACCTGTTATACATAAAAAGTACCTCCTTTTAATGCATATTAAATAATTGTAAAAAAACAAGTTAAAATCATAATTGTTCAGATGGTTAGCAATAAAATTGACAAAAATCAAGTCAGTGCATAATGAGATTCTTGTGAGTCAATTATTCGCGTGGAATAACTAGGTCTTGCATTACCGGTTAGTCGGCGAAAATTGACCTTCGGTAAATGCCAGTAAGTAAGAAAATTAGTCAGTAATTACCGAAAATATTTTATCACCTAAATTAAGGCCAGATACAGGCATATTGGACGTGGAGTTTTGTTTTTCAAGTCTAGAAACATAAAAATACCCATTTTAATTGTAAATTGTAACCCCATCACTATCACCGAAATGACAATACTCTGCAGCTATAAAAAAAGTAAATATTTTTTTTTAATTTGCTCATCACTCGTGACTTTAAATTTCTTTCTTATTAGCTTCTGCCAGTTCGATGAGGAAATTGTTTTTTTATCAATTACGAAAAATAGTTGCATGTCGCTCTTGATCAAAACATATGATCTAAAGTTTATAGTTTTTAAAATATCTTATTTTTATATTTAAAAATAGTGTGTACAAATTATTCATAATATTATAAGTATAATATTATTGTTTTCAATTTAGTTTTTAGTATGAAAAAAAAATCTCAGAATGAAAAGTCAAATTAACAATACTAATTATTCATAAAGACATTAGGTAGTCTTTTTTTTCAGTTAAATACTGACGTATAATTTCATTTTTAGATTTATTTGCTGGAAAATTATCGTACAATGTATTTTATTCGCTACACTACAATAAATAATTAAACATAATGTCTTATTTATTCAGTTTTACCCTTACAGAATTTTAAAACATATTGTAAAGTACCATATTCATGTACGAATATTAGTAAGTACAATAAAGTATTCTCACAAAACCAAAACACCGACTTTTATCTCACATTTCGGAAGATTTATATTGACTTTAACGGCCCAACAATTTATAAAAACGACCGATATTGTATTCGCGCAGAATATGTGATTCCCATGCCAACACGCCGAGAAGAGAATGACATCATAAATAGACTTAGTACGTCGGCGATTACGAACCCACGATTGGAGATCACTGACCGGGGAGTTTCAAATAAGTTTTTATGTTTTTCTACATACTGTGACTACACGCCAAATGTCAATCTTACAGAAAAATTGATGATTTTTATCCAGCTGAAAATTTAAATTATTTATTCGCATACACCGTGTTTTAAAATTACATAATCAAACCCGTTGTAGGTTTCATTCTCAATAGAAACCTAGAGACCAAACAACCATAAAATAAAATAAAATTTTATATAAACAAACTGTAAACATCTAGAAACATTCAAAGATTTTCATATATTATATATAAGTGATCGTGCAACAATGACGACAGTATCAGAATCCTAAAATGTCAAAACTCGACTTAAATTCAAAAAAATAACTCATTGCTATAAGCGGAATTGCCTGCACTACACGATGACATATTTAACCAATTTTCGACACAAAACATGTACAATGCCGTTTTTCCAGAAAGTTGTATTATATTACAGATTTGAAGTACTATATTATCAAACGTTAGCAAAAAACATACCTGTATTTTTTAAGCTTTCCGTTTCTAATGGATACTTAAACAACAGCGGAATAAGTTGTAAATACTAGTTTCCAGATAATTGAACTTTAAGATTTGTGTGGTAGTTTTTAAATTGTTAATTATGGCTTTATTTAGTTTATTTTACGGTTTTTATTTTTGTATATTATTATCTGCATCTAGTTATTTTACTTATCTCACCGATGCTTTAAGTTATAAGGCAGTATCAATAATTGTTAAATTAAGATTTTTCTTTAAAATAGTCCATTTTTTAAATGTTTATTTTTCAGCATACTCTTTTTTACTTAATCTCACTCTTGCTTTATGGTAGAGATATGGCCTCGTATGGAACATATTTGCTAATGCTGTGCTGTGGGATCATTTATGAGTTCAGTCCATTTCTTTTTCATTGTTTTCACAACATACAAAGCATATATATTTTTTAAATCTAATTTTATATTATTTTACTTTTCGTCAATAATATGTACACCGATCCAAGCTTCGTCATTTAGATCGATTTATGTTTCAATTTAAATACATTATATTATAATATATCATTGTGACAAATACGTCTCAAAATATGATTCTTGTATAAAAAAAATCGTTCAATAGGCAGCCCTAGCGAAATCGGTTAAATTTATGAAAATAATTAAAATTTATCAAACATTTTAGACGTCATTGGGTTCAAAAATAGATGGAACTAGCACAATATTTTTTTCATATTGAAAAAATATTTATTTTCAACGAAAAAACATCGCGACTCACCGGTAAGACTCTGGCGTTCTAGTGATTAAGCAGTATGGTGGCCACATACATAATACGGTTATCGCAAACAATATTACACACGAGGGTAGTATAGTACGGTTTCAAAGTTTACGAGAAGTAACTCGGACAGATTCAACGATAACAGCAAGACACATTCGTCTGTGAAACGTCCCCAAGTTATTTATTAAGATCTTGACATAAAACAGGTTGTGAGCAGTATGACAGATTATACAGTTTTATATTTACATAACGATTTCACCGCGAAACGAGAATATTGTATGAAGTCCCTCGCGCCTAGGGTTTGCAAAGCCGGTATTATCGAAAAGGGGATCACGGTATTTTAGATGTTTTCTCAATAACAATATATTGCACTTTAAACTGTAAAAAATACCAGCATTTCTATATTATTATGAATTGAAGATTGATGGACTATTTATTATTTTTAATGTAATATTTATGAAAATCAGTATTTTTTGCTAGCGAAACAGATAAATATTGAGTATTGTATTTTTTTAACCATGTCCGCTCCTATTGTGGAGCATATGGCTTTTTAATGGAAGTAACTCAACTGAACTTTTCTACGAGAACTGCTTGTTACTCAGTCACTCAACCTCACTTTTTTTCAAAGTAAGTAGTAGGGAAAGAATGATAAAGCTCCGGCAGGACTAGTGATTAACTAATCGCTCTCGCTACACCCAGTTATTAAAGAATCCGAAAGGACAGGAAGGAATTTTCAGACATCAAAAACACCCATGCCTTCGAATATAAATTCATATATTGATCGAAAACTTGCTGTTCATACTGGGACTGGAACCCGTAAAATCCGGCACGGAAGTCAACATCGCTAACCGCTGCACCATAGGACCCGACATTTAAAGGTATTATTATTACTTCAATTATGTATGAAATATCGGTATTGACTTATTTGTCTTTATTTCGAACCCAATTGATCATTTTTTAATTTTTTACTCATTTCTATGATTTTTTTAAAAATATATATATTTATATGTGAGGAGCAAACATTCAAAAAGTGTTTTGTCACACAAATACAAAGCTTGGAAAATTATGATTTAAGTGTTGCAAAAGTGACGGTTTGTATGAATGTGTCAACTTTATAATTTCATTTTAATATGAAAAAAACCTTTTTCAACACTAATTTTGATTTCCATTAATAGGTTTTATTATAGGCTATTAGAATTGATATAAAACGCCATTTTTCAAAATTTGTGACAAAACACTTTTTGAATGTTTGCTCCTCATGATATTGCGATACTGGTATTAATTTCATGCTGGCAGAGGTTGGTAAGTAAACAAATTAAAAAAAATGTTGTTATAACAAAATGACAGTTTTGGATATCAAATTTTTGTTTGGAATAACAAACTCGTTTAGTGAATTTATTGCAAATATTATGGCAAAAACATCGTTTTTATTTTATCAGTAATTACTATGAATTAGCAAATTTAAAAGCGGTCAAAATTTCCAACTTTTTTTGCGTCAGATTTATATTTCGATCTTACACACAATAAAGTGGTTAGAAGCTTTGCCATAAGAGCTATTTTTTTATTTGCTGTTTACTCACAACTATCTATTTGTTATTTAACAACTACTGCCAATGCAATAGCGATATATTCGTCCGGTATTGCAATCACTAGTCCTTACCACGGTGCGGTGCATTGGAAAGAGATTTTTCACAATATTTATTCAACTGGCATATGTAATTAATTAAGTGAATAGCGATGGGGACAACTATGTGTGCAACATTGTAATCGTCACATTAAGTATGGTGAAGTAGTTTTACTGAGATTATTTTTGCACTGGTTTATATTTTTCATAAAAATAAAATTTATGCATACGTATATTACTTGGACATAGTAAAAATGGTGATTGTCGAATAATTCGACTAAATTTTCTTCAAAATCTATATAGAACTCGCTCAATTAACTTCGAACAATTTCAAGATTCCTAAAAATAAGATCAGGTACACGATGTTTGACATTCTTACAAATTGCAGAATTTTCACGGTGGCTTCATATATAAACTGAATATATTTGGACATGTAAATATTTCTTCAAACGTGATTATGTATATCATAATTATGGCTTTGATGGAACATAATTATTTATTATATCATAATGTGCTACATTATATCTGCCATAAACTAATCATTGATACAAAGTAATACCTGACAACACTATTTACAATTTAGTGAACACAGCAAACAATGGCTACAGTTATTATGTATTCTTTAATTAAGCGAAATTAACGATGCCATTAAGAAAACATGCATCTTAGAATACTTCACAATAAGACAGCATTAAGAGAGTTATATGAAAAAGCGATCAAGAATCGATTAAATGTTGAGTTAATTTACTATCTTTTTGTCAAACATTCCACATCGTTTTTCTGGTTTTGTAAAGGATGATATCATTTGTAATTACTGATATCGAGTAAAAAAAATGTTCTCACTTTCATACATTTCAATGATTCTTTAAATACAACGTTTCTTGGCGTATTTAATAAAATAAAACTGGATAGAAATACGTATCGTTGATCCTGTGGAGTCTAAAATTTAAAATCTCATATCGCAATAGTTCCGCGGAGAACCGTTTGAGAAAAGCTGCTATAAGGTCTTAACACGTGTTTATAATCTTTTATATCGGAGATTCGCTTCTGCAAATGAAGATAATATTGTATTTTGACATCTGCAATAACTTTATAATAAAATATTTACACGGCGATCTCCGGCTAGTATAATAAAAGGTAATAAATCGGAAAACTGTTGTAATTTTCATAAGATGATAGCGGCGAATGACAAATTGGCATAATCAATAAGAGCCTATGCAAACGCAGATTAAATCAGACACCGTATACCGTGTTATACGGCGCCAATGTCTGAAATAATCAACAACTTACTGAGAATACACACTTAGTGTAGATTTATATTACTTACGTATTTGCTGTGTGCTTATACAAGTCAATATTTTACGAAACACAAAAGCGCATCTAACCACAAATAAACAATTTTAAATATTTCTTACCGTGGGCTTATTCCAATATTTACTGCTTTTAATGTCAACAATGGCAGACAATATCTGCTCATTATGTAAATATCAGATTTTAATGTATTTTATGATAGAACTGATTATAAATCAGCCGCTTTCACTTAGGAGACGGCGATAGATGGTGCTAGTAACAATATACTTTTGAGTATATGACAGGGGTTGTTATATCCATAAATATGTTTAAAATCAAATGAACAATCTATATCAAGACAATATCCTAATAAAACAATCGTTTATATAAATATGAAGTCAATATAAACATATAGAATGTGGGGTAGGAAGTAGATGTAGCCCACAGTTTTTTCAAAAGAGATTTTTTTCGATAACCATTATATTGTATACATCTTGATACATGTTCTATTAAAACTATGTAAGCTGAAAATGCCGAATAAGTATCTTAAGTTAGCTTAAGGGCCTGCAAAAATTGCGAACATGAAAAAATACTTTAAAAGGTTTTTTTCTTAAATATTAAACTAATATTAGATAAAGTCAATTAAAAACCAGTTGATCAGTCATTATGCACTTCAAGGTTTTGTATATTTGTCTTTGTTCTCAAAATCGTCAAAAAACGTTTTTTGCGTCTCCTGTAAAATTTGTTAATTGTACGTTTCGTCCTTTTCCCTTTCCACAGTCGATACACCATTATATATGATAATTCAAGACAGGTGTTTTGAATTGAAAGTACGTCACAAAAAGCGTATAATTAATATATGGTTTCAATGAAGCAATATTTATCTCATGTTAATAAAATATATACAATGTGTGCTTTTTTTCATTTGGGTATTGGCATGTATTTTTTAATTGTTCTACATTTTGAAATATTACTGTAAATAAAGTAAGTGTCTGAATAATGGTGGTGTTTTTTTCTAACAGTAGAAAACTTGTCAGTTTATAATATATTTATTTTAGTAATGGATGCCTGACATAAAATAGTGATAGTGCCTACTTTTTCAGCACTGTGCAATGTTTATTATTATTTAATGTGTCAAAACGATGCCTTGGGGGAACACCTCATTTGCGTACGAACAAAATTAACTATGGTCTCCATAATAAACTTGAAAGTCGATTATTTTATCAGTAGCGTATTAGAATCGATACAACAAAATTTTATTTAGCTCATTCGTGTATACAAAACTTAATAAAACAAAGTATTCTGTCATTGATTTATTTAATTTATAATATTTTATGATATTCATTTCCAGTCAAAACAAATGGTTTACAAAAAAATAGTTAAAATATTCCATGTATTAACATAAAGAGGATTGAAGTATACTGCTAAAATCAAATATTAAAGAAAAATGTTTGTTACACAGTTTCTCATCTCTATTTTTTGAAGAGAGTATGGATTAGGGTATCCAATCCCGAAGCCTTTTTCCGATTTCGGTATTGATTAATTTTCAATCCCGGGATTGGGATTTGCTCACCGAAGAATTTGAAATTCTCAATTCGCTATACTTTTTCCCCGGATTATCTCCAAACCTCGGTTTTTTTTTAGCTAACCGAGGAATTTGAAAACCTCGATTTGGTATACTTTTTCCCAGAATCTCACGGAAACTCGTTTTTTTTTTTTTAGCTCACCGAGGAATTATAAATCTTGAATTTGCCGATTCCGTGTCAATTTTCGGGATTTGCTCAAAATTTCTCAATCCCGAAATTCCGGGATCGCAGCCGTATCAATCCCGGGATTTCGGGATCAGAAAATTGAACGGGATCCCGAATCCCAGGATTGGATGCCCTAGTAGGGATCGAAGAACTACGGTCAGTGGAGGGGCCTCTTGGCTACTCTGATGCGACCTTTTTACTTGATCGAAATACTCACCTTGATAAAAAAAAAAAAGCATTCGAAAAAAGAGCGTAATCAACCCATTATATGTCCGACAGTCGAAAAAAAGAGGGGAGGTGTCAAAGTTTTCTTCACTGCGACCTTGTATTAAATCAGATAAATGAATGTGGCTTTTAGAAATGAAAAGGTTCCCGACCAGTGGTTTAGGCTAGTGGTTAGCTCTCGCTACCTCCCTGTATTTTAGGATTTTGTGGGAGGGAGAGATTTTTTTTAATTACACAAACATCTGTGCTTTCTAACAGTAATCTATAAATCAATTGAAAAAAATCTGTGCGTACTGGGATTCGAACTTGTGAGGTCCGTCACGGAAGCGAACGGGGTTGACCACTGCACCATGGACTCGACAAATAATAATAAAATTTTGAAAAAAACAATATAATCACAACTTTGTCATTCTTTATGACATTTAAATTTTCATTTTAAAAAATCCATAAAGACACGAACATGATTGGCATTATATCAACGAAGAAAAAATATGTAAAATTCGATAATCGTCAAATTTTTTAAACAAAATACAAAAAATGCACTTCACTGTACTTTAAAGCAGTCGTGAAAGTAAGCCATAACACTTAATTAGAATTTTATTAACTGGCGATTTTAGTACTTATTTATATATATTTTTTTTTGTTGCTGCTAGTTGTCGGATTAAGAACAAAATTATAATAAAGCAATAAAATTAGGCATTTTTCTGGATAATCGCCGAATTATGGATGTAATTATCAGGTGGTCCGTGAGTACAAAAAATAATATGAAATGTTTGCATTATTAATATCAAGTGATATCATGAAAAATAAACCATGATATCTACAAAAAAATACGAAGCATAAGAAGGAATGACTAAGCTATAGTATTATTAACCATACACTAAGTTACTTTGCAGTTGAATCTTTATTTTAAATATCAATATTTTCTTAAAAAAGTAATGTTTTTTTTTATGAGTTCGGCGGTAACTTTGTGGAATATCATTTTTAATATAAAACTTAAGGTTATCTTAAAGAATAGCGTCGTGAAGCATTTGACGTTTAATCGAAATTGCCGCCAACACAGAAATCGTTCGTGAATTATTTGTTTTAATTAATTATACAAATCTAAGAAGCGTTATGATCTTTGATTACTGTCAGAATAAATGAAAAAAATAAATGCATATTCAATCGTATCTTAACTAAGATGTATAAGTAGTTACACATAGCTTCCAATATTAAAGATTTCGCCGCGAAATCGGTACGATTGAATATACATTTATTCTGACAGTAATCATAGATCATAACGCTTCTTAGATTTTTATAATTAATTAAAAAAAATAATTCACGAACGATTTCTGTGTTGGCGGTAATTTCGATTAAACGTCAAATGCTTCACGACGCTATTCTTTAAGATAACCAAACATAATTAACTTAACTTTGTTATTCCACTGTATTGTGTTTCAAAATATGATACAACTAATGGAATAACACAGTTAATAAATGCAATTGTATATGTATACGAAATATACGAAATTGGCTAAGTGCTACGCCTGTAGAATAGTCAAACTACTATTACATTACTAGCCAAAAAAGGCTTTATGTAATTCAAAATACTTATTGATACAACTGTTCGTCATATTGTGTGGGAGATGAAAACAATGTGTATTCCTTGAGTATTATCATTTAATTTAGCATATTTATCACAAGTATTTTCCCTTAACTGCAAATAATATCAGAAAAAAATTAAAGATTTCGATCCGTTTGCTCGCTAGCAAAAAAAATGATTTAATATACCAACGTCGTTTACTTTTCTATAATATCAAAAGTTCTCAAGAACATGGAAAGAATTTTTTCAACTATATTGTATTGAAGTCGATCGAATATTATGACAGTTTCAAAATATGTATCTGATTTATAAAACCAACGAAAAGTTAACTAACATTGAGGTAAAGTTACATTGAAGTAACGTCACTGAATATTGCAATATATAATAATAACGAATATGAATTTACTACAAACATCAATCACTGTTTTATAGTTTTACGTTTCGAATAAATTTAATTGCCAGACAAGTTTTATGACAGATATATTATATAAACTAGATTCTACCTTATCAAAAAAAATGTTTTTGGCAACCATTAAATGCACATAATAATGAGCTTACAAAAATTTTATATGCCATTTTGGTGGCCGATGCTTATTTTTACCATATCTATAAAACCAGTTAGCGAAAACAGCTTTAGAATAGCGGACATCTTTTTCTCAGAAACGAATCAAAAAATAACGTATTGTTTATGATTACGTAATTTATTCATAGATTATTTGCCATACTCAAAAATATGCCTATAGAAAATTCAAATTGATTGATAGCGTATGCCAATACAGAAGGTATTATTGGGTTTTTACGATGATTCTACTTACATGACTTGAATGGTGTAATCATTAATTTTAATGACATTAAATTAACATTTTTAGAAAAAAAAAATGTTTTTTTTTAATATGAACGTTGTCTAAGTATTTGAAAAATAGCTTTTGCAAATGTCAATTTCTGTAAGTATTAAGTTTATAATTATTATAGAGACTGCATTATTTAAAAAAATTGTGATAAATGTATAAAATATTTTTTAAAAAAATACAAATCAGTAGGAAAGATCACCAAAAGTGGTTTCAAAATCCCTTTAAATATTACGTCGTAGCACAGTGATAAAGAATACAAACAAAAATACAGTAACATGAAGTATTTCTATTTCTATCTTCGGTGATTTTTGTAATTAAAGTTTGTAATTTGAATCAAATTAGCTCACTTATTCATAATTTGTAAATTCTTTTCGATGTCAATTTTTTATTAGATTTTTATTTCATTTTGTTTTGTATTAATAAAAATTACATTTTATTTCTTATTAGACAATGCTTGTCATGAACGTTAGGTGGGGTACTTGAAAATTTTTAATATACGCTTACATTTATCACTTCTAAGGAGTCCACCATTTTTTAGTTGAAAGGCGTTATATTAAAAAAAAAACTTTTGTACTTACTTCAGATTATTTGTTTGACCAGTAATAGTCCTGACTCCTGATCCTTTCCGTATATTTAACACATAAAAAATCTTACTATAATACATAAAACATTGCGTATACGAGTTACGTAACATAAAGTAAAATAAATTATACAAATGAGAAAAAAATAATTATGATAAAGTGTTTTATAATTTATGCAAGAATGTGATTTCACAATACTTTTAATGTCAAAGCACTGATTAAAATAAAGCAATAAAGGACTATCCTCCTGTAAGGTCACATATAACATTAATCATTGCATTTTTCAACGGAAACCAACAAATTTATTACTAACCTATGTTCTAGTCTAGAAGAAAATTTGTGTTTTTTTTAATCGGTTTTTGCTAACATATATCACAACAAGTTTGATTATCATTATAAATTAAAATTATGACAAGAAAGACAATACATTTTAATAATCTAGTGCTTAAAGTCAATACGGCTAATTTTTATATCCATAAAATAAATTGATAAAATATATCCATAAAATAAAATAAAAATTAACAATATTTTCATTTATTGCCATAGCAGTTAATAAATAGTACATACATTGATTTACTTTTTGTACCATACTATTCTTTTATCAATCATTTGGCTTAATATAAATGAGAAAGACGCATTTATCAAAATATTTATTAAAATTCAAACTGGCCTTAGGTTGTTATCGTGATGATATAAATAAGCAATCTCTATTTGTAAAAATGAAGAGTTTTCGGAGCAAAACTTTAATTCGATTATTTAAATTCAAATTAGTAATATCGTTTTAAGAAAATTGAAATTATAGTGAAGATAGACGATACGCGTTACTGATTTTATTTCAAATACAACAAAATGATTCCTAGATATATATGACATACGATTTTTATGTTAATATAATATCAAATAAGCATGTCTAGTTAAATATTTACATTTTTGGCTTTCCCGGAAAATTTGGCGTCTCGTCTACGAGTTTCAATCTCCGGGTCACATTAGTGTATAATGGCTGCATTGTTTTAAAAAAACGTAAAATTCAAAGAAATATCTATACTTAAAAACTGTTGTACACAAACACCTGTTTTAAGAAATGATAGTTATATTAAGTGTAAAAGAATGTTCAATTGTGTCTTTTACTGGACATAGTTTTTTTTGTTGTTGATGGTATAGAAAAGTGATCGAAAAACTTTTTTATTAAAAGGCAAGATCATAAAAAAATAATATCGGTGTTTCACGAAGCAAACTCGAGAATATTTATATGTACAGCAAACAAATAATTTTGCGTTTGTCATTATGCATTGATAATGTTACTTACGTTGATTAAGGTATTATACCAAAGAAACAGGTAAATATAGAAAGTTAGCCATTAACTATCAAAATTCTTTAAGAAATACCATTATGCAGATACAGAAGAGACACTTCTGTTTGATGATGCTTCTTAAAGAGGCTAAACACGTGTCACAATTTGTGACACAAAAATTAGAGTACCAAAGTTATCAAATTTTATTATTTATTTCAAATTAATTTTCACACAGTTACCGCCGAATCCATCGCAAATATGATTGTTTAATTTTACAAATTAATAATACGCTATACCATCGTAAAAGCGAAATTTTAAAAAAGAAAACAATTGCCTGTCTAATCTCAATCTACCCAAAGATACTCAGTCGTTAAGCCTACGACATATTATACATTACAAAACCAGATAATTAAATTACTATCAGTTAAAAAATACCCTATTCAGTTACACATCAGCGGTATGCTTATTCAAATTATTGCTAAGAGTGAATCAAGAGTCATTAACTAAGTCTTGGTGTATTACTCTTTAGTGTATTGAAGAAGCTTAAAAGCGCTCGATTTGACATAGAAGCAAATTAACGCTTCACGTCATCTTATTTAAGATATGAGATAAACAGTGATATATAATTTACTGTCCCTATACAGAAAATCGAATACTTTCAGATTGCATAAAAGCACTCTTGCCAAGTGAGACAATATCATTCAAAGCTTTAAAAAAGGAAGAGTATTGCTTGGCAATTCATATCAAGTCGATCACATTAATCTTCTGCGTTCCAAGACATGAAATGCAGCTTTTCCAAAACACTAATACGACCAGCTGTCATGTATGGCTTGGATACCTGGTGCATGCCCAAAAACAGCTGTCAATTATGTACAGTTGGAGGCGAGAAGAATAAAAGACGACACTATGTAGGCATCATAAAAAATACCTGATCTGGCACGTAAAAGAAGGGTGAATAGTGAAAAGTTAAGCCAAACGAAGTCGGATGTAAGGGACTAAAACAAAACAGATCTTTCCAAAGGCCAAGAGCGACGATGTTGCATCAAGATGAAGATATTTAATCACAAAGTTGTTCCTCTATTAGAGATAGGAAATAAGTCACTTAATTGTGAATCGCACATTTAAAGTCAACTATTTTTCTCTGATTGGATCATCCGAATCGTTGCGTTTAAAAAAGATAGTTCTCGGCTCATTTGTATTGGATTTTCACAAGGTAGTTATATACCGTTGTCTGATATTGGAAAAGCAGCGATTGATTGGGAAAATAAATGACTTGAGATTCAATCAATTTTCCACAAGTCAAGAAATTATTATATTTCTACAGCGGTAAACGAGTAAGTCTCGCTTACTTTGGAGACGAGTCTGCGACAAGACATGTCTAGCAGAAAGATATATGCAATGCAATCTACCATTTATATGTGATCATATAATAGTTTGACAAACTTATTTATTATACATACAATTTTCTGGTGTTGTTTTTCTGATATTTAATTTAGCCAAATAAATTATTATAATGTGTTTCCAAAAACTGGATCTGGGTAATAGTCATCAAGTTAATGAGAAAATAATCTTTGCTGATTAAATGAAACGTCAAGCACCGATATCACTTGTTATTTATTATTTACATACATGTTAATGTGCAAATTTTTTTTGGAGTAGTATACTGTTCTGTTCGGAATGGCAGTGTGGTGTGGTGGGAGGGCAGTGGACCTGTCGGACCGCATGCCGCGGTTCGGCAATACCATACTCACATTCGTGATGTGTGTATTATGACCAAAACCTATAAACATTTTTTTATTTTTCAATTTTCAGTATTAATTTACCAAATTATCAAAGGAATACTATTTATATTTCTACGCCGGCCCTGCTTCAAGGAAGATTCCAAAAAAATGTCGGATGTGAGTTTACTTTGGTTGAACCTTGAATACGTATTTTACTTGTTACATAAATTAATCTCTGTTATTAACCAATAGTTCAATTAAATACTGTTACAGAAGTTTTTATTTTTAACAACAAAGGAGAAAACATTGAAAATAATGCAATTTCATTAACTATAGAAATCTTTACTCTATTTTCTATGTACTCATTCTACATAAGAACATAACTATGTTCTACAAAAAATCTCAGCAACAAAATATGATTTAAATTCGTTAATAAGTATCATAGACCAGAAATTTTTGTGCTCACAGATCACTAAATTCACAATTGTAATCCAGCGGATCACTAACTGAACTTTTGTGTTAAATATTACATATTGAAATAAAAGTGATCAAATGTGTCTAAAAATGCACCAAGTTCATAAAATAATGTCAGATTTCTCTGCGGATCACCAAAATTTTCTCTCGGACCACACTTTGCCAATCACTGTCATAGACGTTTATTATTACACCGGAAAAATCACGACAAGTTTAAATCACAACCTATTTGTGTGAATTTCCTTTTTTATGTTATTCTGTATATGTATATGAAATACTCTTCGCCATTTTGTGCACCAAAGCACGAACTTATTTAACATAAAAAAACATTTTTAAAATAAGAGATGAAGCGTCATTTGGCAGTTGAATAAAATATATTTTTTACAACAAATAGTTTCACATTATAAGTCGTTAATTAAATTATTATATCGCTGAATATTTTTCATAAAAAATTAATTAGATTATTTTATTTGCTAGGCGAAGTCGTTCAATCTATTACTTTTGGATTGACGTTTTCACATTATCAATGTATTATCGGGGAAACTTTCCGTAAGTAAAATAATCACAGCTCAAGTTTCACAGCGATAGCTAGGTGCTCTGCTATTTCGCCTGGGGCAAGGCCTCCCGCCCCTCTCCAACTCGTACAATAGCCCGCCGTCATCACATACATTATAGATACATCGTAACCGAATTCATCCAAGAAAACGGCTTACGTATAGGAAATTTCTCAGTAAAATAAGCCAAATTGATAATGTTTCAATCGCAGCTTTTTGGGAAACAGCTGTTTTACCATAATATGGGCAGTACAATAAGAAGAAAATGTTTAACATATCCGCCTTCCTTTCACGTGAATTGCTGACACATTATTATTTCTAAGTGTGCTAGAAACCATACTTGTTTAAATTAACTCCAGTTTTACGTATAATGAGATAATAGTAAAAACACCGAAACGTTCATAATAAAATATAATTATATTCCTAGTAACATAGAACGAATCTAAGAAACATTATTTATACAGTGTTCACCCATTCCTACTTTTGAAAACAAACAAATATTTTTCATTTATTAATAAATAAACAAGTTTCTTAGTAAAGTGGTCCCCGTTTTTGGGATTTCTTACTAAAGTGATTTCTAATTGAATTATTTATAATCGTGTATTCGAAGGCATGGATACCGAAAACGAATGAATGAATGTTTTAAGATTAAAATGTACACATTGTTCGGTCAGCTATTACTCAACTTTTCTTTTTTCAGATACATTAGAGATAAAATGATAGAGCTGGATTGGTGGTTAGCTAATCGGATTGGTGGAAGAGAACTTAGGACGTCACAAACATTCATGTGCTGGAACAGAAATCCATTATTCGAGTGAAAAATAAAACTGTCTAAAATGAGCACTGCGATAGAATAAGGTATACATAGGTATTTAGAATATTTTTTCCTTTCCTTACCTTTCTTTATACTCTTTGTAGAGAGAAGTTGAAATGTTTAAACACTTATGTTTCACATTAGCAGAAAATATGAATTTGATTTTTGTTTCACACATTAAAAAGAAAAAAAAGAAAATATTTATAATCCTTCTAAAATAATATCCGTATTTTATTTTTAATTTTAGAAAAAAAGATCCATTTAAATACGTTTAGTCTAATCGAAATCAATTAAATGTCGGTTTGATATTATTATTCTATTTTCTAATTAGTACTGAAGTGATACTGATAATTATCTACTTCTTAGAATATTATATTAAATTAATTACTTCACTTACATTATTACATTTTCAATCAAGGTTAATAAGCGTCATTTAACATTCCTGAAAACAAATTCATTTTGCAATAAAAATAAATGAATAAGAAAAAATAAAATAAATTTATTATTAAATAATATTCATTTCAGCTTCACACAAGTCTTAATTAAGTCCTAATAATTAATTATGGTGCTTGAAAGGTGTATTCAATTACGATTAAATATAGTGAACATGCTTAAAATGATTTTAAATTTAACTTATTTTTACTCCAGTGATGATGTCACGACCGCAAATCAAATATATATAATTGAAATGTGTAAATAAATTGATAAACATGGAGTTAAACTCTTTTCATACACAACATTATTACTCTTTAATGATTTTGACTGTACGCTCATTATATAGAGCGAATAGTTAAATTAGACACTTTCTTATATGTAGAAACAGCACCGTTCTAAATTGATTGCATTTCCCCAATATAATACTTTTTGTTTATTTATGTCATTTAAAATATTTTTAACTACGCATATTAATCTGTAGCAAACTATTTTTCATATTGGTAAGATTGAATTAAATTATAAATATATGAATAATCTTCAATATGATATTAACAATCAATTATTTTTTAAACAAACTTACATAGATAATGTTTAAGTACTGCGGTATAAACAATTTTACAATTTGTATAACGAATTAAAGCATCACAATGTTTTGAAAAGAGTTTTTTTTGCAAATTGTGTTTTTGTTTAACTTGCTTCTTTAGAATAATACCCAATATAACATTGCATTGCAATATCTACTGCGCTGAATCTGATTTTAAAGCGATACTTAACAACTTTTATTGTTCGGTATATAATAACATAAGGCATTCATTATGTATTCAAAAATCATTGTTGATTCCGGTGTTAAAAATGTATGTAAATTATTAAACATCATATTTAAATTCTGTGACATTCTTCTGATAAAATCCATATGTATAACACACCGGTGGGCCGAAAAATACGTATGGCGCTGAAATATGCGGATACACTCTGCCCAGGTCTTCATTGTCACCGTTAAATGTAGAATTTCAGGTACGGGCGAGAAATTAATTTATTATTTGCATAGACACGCATACAATGGGGCATAGAGTTGTGCAAAATAGAAATACGAGATCGTCTGGGGATTTCCGAGATTTACCGGACGCCGGGTGTAGAAAACAAGCAAACCATGTTATACTGGGTGAATGTGAAATAATAGAACATTGATAAACATAAACATCAATACATCCTACCTTGTATGAAAAATCATATTCGCAAAGATTTCCCTATAATAATTGTCGCCGTTTACAAATAATGTTAACAGAAAACGTTTAGGTACCGAGTGTACGAATGACATACTGACATTTTTATAAGTGGCTGTTTTGCTTTAAAATATTACACCATGATATTGTGAGAAAACTGAATAATGACTAGGGCATCCAATCCCGGGATCCGGGATTCCGTAATCCCAGGATCCCGTTCAATTTTCTGATCCCCAAATCCCGGGATTGATATGGCTGCGATCTCGGGATTTTGGGATTGAGAAATTTTGAGCAAATCCCGAAAATTGACACGATATCGGCAAATCGATAATTTCAGATTCTTCGGTGAGATAAAAAAAAATCGAGGTTTGGAGATAATCCGGGGGAAAAGTATGGCGAGTTGAGGATTTCAAATTCCTCGGTTTGCAAGTCCCGATCCTGGGATTGAAAATGAATCAATCCCGAATCCCGGGAATGGAAAAAGGCTCCGGGATTAGATACCCTAACAATGACTAAATGTAACTTTTTTTAAATAAATTCAATTAAATTAATAGTTATTTTTTTTTGATTTTCTTAATTTTTCTATCAAATTCAGTATTACATTGATTGGATTAACTTAGAAATTTACATTGTCTTATGGTGCAGTGGTTAGCGTTGTGGTCTTCCGTGTCGGACTTCACGGGATTGAGTCCCAGTACGAGCAGCTCTTTTTTCGATCGATTTATCGATTTCTGTTCGAAGGCATGGGTGTTTGTGATATCTGAATTCCCTCTCACCCTTTCCGATCTTTTAATAACTGGGTGTTGTGATAGCGACTGGTTAATCACTAGTCCTGTCTTGGCCTTTTCCTTCTATCACTACTACTCTCTATGAACAAGAGAGGTCGAGCGAGTGAGTAAACGAAACGTACATATATACGTGTCAAAAATTAAAGAAATATCAAGCAAAGTATAGAATATTTTAGAAGGTAAGCAGTCTTTGGAGCATGGTGTACAATTTCCATAAAACTTCCAGTTTGTTTTTTTTTCATTAAACCAAAACAGTCTCTATCGACATTTACGCCCGGAAAGCTTTTCGTGTGATTTATACTTTACTGTGTTATTTATCTTTTTAGGTTTAGTGGCATTATGATAAACAAATTGGCTGTATATTGCATGGAATAAATCTCTTATATAAACATTTGTATTTATCACAATAATAGTTGTCGTGGAAGCTGTTGAAAGGAAAAACAAGCCTCAATAACACTTCAGAACAAACAAACAGTATAATATTTATCGTTGAATGAAAAAAAAACATTTTTATAAAATTCATCATAGACTACTACAACGTATTTCTGAATCATGTTACATTTAATCAATTTAAAAATTGTAGCAAAATGACAATCTGTTACATTATGGAAGATGGTTAAAAAAATGTCTATTGCCTTATAGTTTCATTCAGATTTTTTTGCCAGAGGCGCAGAAAAAATGTAATGCATTTTCATTTCTCTGTAGTTACAACATATAACCAATGTTTTGTTAATTTACGTATGTTTTAATGTATGTTAACTGAAACAATCGAATGTATGACTTTTGTCACAACTGATATTCGAGAGACGAATCATGCAGCAACGTTTTTCCTTTATCGCATTATTTGAATTAATACAAGACATATTTATTTTATTTACCTGACATATCAAGTAACAAACAAGCGTGGACTATTTAAGTCTCACTTCAATTTGTTTTCAGCCAATAACCTATCCATAAATTAATAATTGAACATGCTTTATTCACCCGTGCTTAATGCTTTAAACATATTATTTGATTATTTTAAGATTGCAAAAAAAAAACTAACACACAAATAAATTGTTCACCTTAATAGAAAACATTCATCAGTCTGACGGCGGTAGCTATACGTGGCGCCAGCTAGATCGACGGGCAGAAAAAATAATTTATAATATCGCGTGGTAATGGCATGAAAATTTGAAATTATAATTGTAATTGATTGTAACCGACTCCAGCGAAAAATTCCTGCACAAGATGTCTCATTACTGAACCGCTGAAAACACAATGTGAGATAATACAGAAACCTACCGCACACGATATAAATTATCGTTTGCAATGTCTTATTGCTTCCGCAACCGGTCTTCCTAGAAACTTATAAACCCTCAAAGACTATCCAATGTATTTATTGCACCCTTTTCCGTGCTCACTGATCATAAACTTTTCAGTAGAAGATGTTTAGCTTAAGCTGTTGTGAAACATCCGTTTTAAGAAGGAGTAGAGAAAAGATAATAGGGCTTGGTATTAACTAAGTTAATCCCCTTCTTATAGAAAAGGTGCGTGGAAAAATATGAAAACATCGCTGTCATCAATGCATTTTCCAACGAATCTATTGAAAAACAATGTAACATGTGAAAGCTTCGATTCGAGGGTTCAAACGGTTAAACGCAAAAATATTATGCAGAAGCCTAGGAGCGTAGACTACTCGACTGTGGGACGTAAATCTTGCATCAAAAAATGAACATTCTGAACGGTATATTTTACTTATTTTAAATAAATCAGGTTTTTTAGTGTAATAATTTTATTTTTAACGATTGGAAATTGTTTGTCACTACCCGTAGCCGAGTGATAAACGATTTTAGATTTCATCTACTCTTGCGTTCAAGGATTCATATATCCATATATTCAGTTGCATACATTGACTTGGCATACATTACTTTTCTGAAGAAAAAAAAACGTAGATAGCGATAAATTAGTTGATTTTTATTTTTCTACATTATGGAGCGGACATAGTTAAAAAATATTCACATACAAATTTTGTATCAATGGAAAAAATCAACCATTTTCAACAACGAAGTCATTTGAATAGCTATTCACACAGGGTATTTGCTAAGGTGCAAGTAAATTACAAAAGCGTTAATTTTATTTTTGTGCTGATAATGCTTTTTTCTTCACATTACTGCTGAATTGATTGTAACTGTATGAACATATACAATAATATGTTCATACAGTTACAATAATGAAATTATTAAAACGTATTCATAATATTTTAAACAGCGTACCGTTATAATAAAAATTAAAAATAACTTCATTAAAACCAATTGCTGGCCGCGTGGTCGAGTGTTCAACATCGTTAGTTTCGGTTATGGAGGTCACAGTTTCGAATCCCAGCACGCACAGTTTTTTTTATAAGTTTACTTTCAATCGATTTTCGGACTCCTGTTTAAAGGTCATGGATTTCCTACCCTTTCTATCTTAACAGCTTAACGACCACACGTTTTTTTTATAAAATTTAACCTGGCGAAATAAAATTTTGCGAAAAATCCGCAAAAATTGTAATTTTACTAAATTCACTATAATTTGTAAAAAAATTGAGATATCTTTACAAAATTTAATTTTCTTAGTTTCCAGATACTTCGCCTATACGCATATATGAGTCCGCCGGCCAGCAACCTTTGTTTTTCAAAGACTCAAATGCGCGTCCGCGGTCGTTAAGCTGTTAAAAAGGACTAGCGAGACCAACTACTTAACCGCTAGTCCTACCTTTCTATCTCTATACTGCTTTTGAATAAAAAAAAGGTTGAGCTACTGAGTAACAAGCATTCTAGTTGAAACAATTATGTTAAAATAAACCATTATACAAGTCCATATGCTCCACATTGGAAATGAAAATGGTTATAAAAGAAAACCAATAGCTTGTCTATGTACGATTACCATCGTAGATAATATTACCGACCAGTTTATTCTTGAATGGAAATTTATTTTTTATGCCGAGAAAAATACTGTGAAATTGTATACAAATGTGCAATAAGCATAAAATATTATAAATTTATTTTGTTGGTAGCTTGTTTTTATTCTCTTCGGAACAAACACCATTCATTATTGATAACAAACCCCGAAAATATTTAAATTTAAAATAAATCTCATGACTTCGTCAAGTTGGTAAGCGGTGGACATTGTCACTTCGCAACATAGCAACAAAGCGAGTTTTGTCTTTATATTATTTTTAAAAGCGCACGTCTTCCTAGTTGTGACGTGGCCGGCATCTACCTACCATAACGTGGTGTTAATCGTTGATATGATAACATATACGTGACTATAGTAAAGTTGCTCACGGATGTTTTTGCAGAAGGTGTAAAATAGATTTGATGCTAAGTATCTACATAGTTGCGTTGGGATCGAACGATTTGTTTTTTTCACGCGACATTTTTCATCTCGATGGAATTTACAAATGACCAAATATGTTCAATAGTAAAAAAAAAACATTGCAGATAAACGGCCAGCTGGACAAATTGCTGAAATCCTATCAACTATTTTTGTTAAAAAGTATTTTAATATATACACATAATTAACATATTCGACACGAATTAAAAATATGTACGGTGCTATTAAGTTTATTATTGGAATTTTACAGAATGATTTATAATTAATGCTTCTGACAAATGAAGGTATTTTTTCAATACACATTTTTACTAGGATAAGACGGTGCACGCTTGGATATCTTGAGAGAAAGCATAGAGACCAAATGGGGATAACTCCACATAGAAATTGGAAATTACAAAAAAAAAAAAAACTTTTTTATATTTTCTTCTTGCATTGAAAGAAAATATAAAGCCGTACACCATATTTTTTTTAAGAAACCAGATTTTTTTATCTACAGAATCTAACAAACCCAGGGAGAATTAGTACGTAACCAATATGTTTGTAAGGTCCGTTGTCGAGTGTTCGGGTAGTTTTATTTTTCAATCAATCAATGGAATACTATTCTAAGACATGAACATTTTCCCATCCCTAAAACAAAATGTAGCAAAAAAAGTTAGCTGACCACTGATCCTGTCCTAACCTTATCATTATATCCTTAATTTGAAAAAAAAAATCTGCAACTAACAATCAGTTCTTGTAGAAAAACTTCTTTGAAAATTAATTCCATCAGATCACATATGCTTTTCACTCTGAGCGTACATGATTAGTATCTGTACATACATATATGGGTTGACATTAATAAGTAGGTATCAGGGACAAAGTGAAGGTTCGCGGACCACTAGTGGTCCTCGAAAGAATTTTGGTTGTCTGCAGAGAAATGTGGATTTTATTTTTACATTTTTTGACCCACAGCAAATTAACAACAAAAATGACTTAAACGATGCAAGATGCATGAAATTATTCCAATGTAGTAAAACAAAGCTAAATATTTCTTTTCCAAATGTATTTAATAGTTTAAAAGTCATTCGCGAGATTAAAACTGATAAATTAAGTGGTCCATGAGGTCCTAAAGTTTGCCGACCATTAATATTGGGCATACAAATTAAACTTGTCGAATTACTATGTAATTCGGTACGTTTTATTTTTATAAGCTTTCATGTTGTATTTATTTTTAACAATACAAAAGCTTGACTTATATGTGTCATCGAATGTATTGATAAGTAACTGCTAATGAAAAAAGCTTCCCAAAGCTCCCTCCGTATGTATTAAAGGCAATGTTTTGGTTAGTGTTGCGCCGGCAGCGTGGGGCAAGTAGTTCCGGGTCGAAGCGCCGGTCAGTGGCCGCGACACCTGCGCGCGCACGCCTTCCGCCCTCCCTCCTCGAACCCCACCAAAAACGTCAGTCGGCCGCGTGCTCACCTGTTCCACCACGCGGTCAACAATCATAGCGTGCATGCTTTTCACTAACCACCTAGCTACTTCGAGCAGTTTTTCACCATACCACCCCGCAGCCCACCACCAATACAATCGCAAGGAAAATTGCTACGCTGTATAATAAATCTGTATCATAAAAAATAAAAGAAAAACTATACATATCTTGTTTATTACACCCAATCCTTTTCTAAGCGATTTTTTTCGCACGTTTTTTTGGACCGCACCGTTAAGTTTTTTAATACAATTTTGATACTTTTTTATGCGGATTTAGAACAAATTTATCAAATGAAAATGAGTTTTTTTTACGCACTTTCTGGAACCAATTTATCGCGTAAAAAAGTATTAGGTTAATAATTTTATATGATGACATCAACACTTTGTATATACATTATACATAGTTATATGTATAATATTATAGAAATAACCTTTTAAGTTTAACAATATTACGAACTTAAATATATGCAATTTAACAACTGTACACGAATCAACTATTTTTGAAATCTATTGTATTTAGGGCTTAAAAAATATTTCTGAAAAAAAACCAAGAAAACTGAATTTTTATACACCAAAAATATTTCACGAATCAATTTACTTAAACGATAAATAATATATGAATCTAGTTTATAATAAAACATTAAACTATTTTAAGATAACGCAGTGCTATGATTGGTGCCAAACACCCAATCAAAAACGTGTCATAATTAATACAATAATAAAAAAAAACACGAAAGCATTAAAAAATACGTAATTTTAAGAAAAGAAAAAAACGAGCATAAAAATATTTAAATATTTTGTATAGTTTTTTTTTCTATCAGTAGTGAAATCTTTTCGTTTTTATGATTGTAAAATGAGGCTGACGCAAATTCTCTGTCATTAGTCGAATAATAAACTTTAAACAAGTGGTAGCAATTTCTTTCTTTGGACATATTCTTTTTTTATCGATTGTCTTTTTTTTTATTTTCTCAGCAATATTCTAAAATGTTGTTTTAAAATTGTCTATACAAATAAAATGGTATTTTGAATATTCTTACAACGATTTTCTAAGCGTATGATTTATGTATTTAATTATTTTTTATAATACATTTCAAGCCATATTTTAAGGCGCAATAAAGATTTTTTTTTACAATAAAATAATATAGAATCACATTTCATTTCATTATACTTTGATTCTAATACACAATAATTGTACTTCTTTACAATTAAATTGTCTATAAAAATGGTGCAGGCTTAAAATTATTACGATACGTGTTATATAATACGCTCAAAAATTGACGCTGAAAGAATACAATGTTCGACATTACAGCTAATTATCACAAATGTTTCGTTTTCTTTTTTTTACAATCATCTTATTTTATATCTACCGTATCTATAATAATTGGGCGCATTAGAGATGAAGTGAGCAAAGCGGTATTTTAGAAAAAAATAAGTTAGATGCGTTGTAATATTCTACACGTCTCAAAGTATTTTAAAAGTGAAGTAACTTTAGTTTATACACATTGCAATATTGTTATCACCAAAACACTAAATAAAGACGTGATTGTACCTAAAAGTCAAAGAAAAATGTTTTTCCATTTTTCTAGTTGGCTCACTTCACGTCTTGAGGGATATGTATGATTTGGAACGAAGTCTGCTATATTTTATTGAACGTATGCTAACACAGAACAGGGTTGATACACTGAAGCAAATGGTTCCCGGTAAATTGCTCGAATAACAAGATAATTAATTTGTTTCCGTTTGTTCTGTCTTAGCCTTAGTCTTATATGTGTTCTGAAAATATATAGAAACAGTTTGAGTAACTAATTAATAAGCATTTCTCGTAGAAACACTTCTGTTGAGATAAACTCCATTAAAAGATCATATATTCCGCATTTGGAGCGAACACGGTTAAAATAAATACTTAAGAAAATTATTTTTATATTTCACTCTCTAAACAAGTGTCACACAAGATAAAAATGAAATTCGTAGAAAAAGTCGTGAAAAATCGTTTAAATAACCAAGCAATTCGAATAATTTGTAATTGGAGCAATTTACCGGCTCCCGAAGCAAATAAATGGACGCTCGTCTCACAATGATCGACAGAGAATAGGGTGCGTCAAAGCAATATGCGTATTTTTAGAAACCCCCATGAATTTCATTAGCGAAAAGGATGACAACGTCTCTATTGAAAAACACTGCAGCATTAAACCATTTTAATACTAGTTAATTAATTGCATTATTTCATATTCACTTTCAAACGTTTTAAATCAATGTAATAAAGATTTAATTACATAATGATCTTTATATAATATTGAAATATTGATGGAAGATGTGTTTGGTATGTGATAATAATTGTGAACTCCTTTTTTTATACATCTTCACGGTATACAGAGCTTGCAACAGCTTACTTACGACCTGTTGCAGATAACAGTGGCGTACAGTAAGCAATATTTTTTAATGATTTTTTTATATTGTACAAACATTATAATTGTATTGTTTCGAATATAACGCGGAATTTACATTTGGAGCTACATAAAAGAAAAGAATATTATAATGCAAGCAAGATACAAGTTTTTAATAAATACTTTTATTATATACCTAAATCGCGAAATAGTTTAATACACAATTCTATTAATAACAATATTATTAGAAAAGCAGAAAGTCATCGTAACCTTTATCCAAACACGTTAGACAGGTCATGATATAAAAATGTATAACTCATTTAGGGGAGAAATAACTAAAATACATTTCTATGAAATTTTGTATTTTTTTTCATTAGACTCCGCTTTCCACAAAACAAAATAAAGATAAAATACAGTTCATCTAATTGAAGATTGTTTCAATGCAACAATAGTTGAAAAAAACGATCGAAGTTTTCTAGCATACCTGTCTACCTACCGGCTTTAACCTTTGAACGGAATATATCATGTTTTAATTGTTATAATTCTGTATTTTCTGTAAAGTTTGAAATAAATGTGGAAATTTGATTCATTTTAATTTTCTGGGATACGCCACTAAAGAGCTGCAGCATCGTATGCAAGTTACGGCAATAGTATCTGCTTCTGATGAAGGAATGTTCGCGGATGCTCAATTCGCTGGTATGCAATTTACACTGTGGCAATTTTTTCATGTCGTTATATTGAATTACACAGCGATATCTATGTTATTAGACGACCGATGATCACCATCACTGAACACTACCAATCTACTGTTAAACACACCACATAGTAACAACAATTGTCTTCGATGGATAAAGAAAGAACTGGATGAACATCACAAGTGCAAAAGACGATAACAATTGAGACAGTGGACATCAAACACAGATCAAACAATTACTTTTTTTCAAATAATAATGATGTTCAGTTATTCACTGTTTTATCAATAAAAACGTTCTTTATGTACTTAAATATTGGAAATTCAATTTCATTAAAATATACGTTTTAAATTTTCGCAAAAAATTACAGAGAATACTTTTGTAGAAAAAAATAAGTTTATTTACAATATTGAATTTTGAGTCTACGAAAGTACTAGAAATTTAATATACTCTTTAAAATATTATGGATCTTATCCCGTGAAGTTTTCAACTATTAACAGTGTTTTTTTATATGATTTTAAAATTAATTTGTAATCGTTTAATTAAAAAACACGATACACAATTTGATGATTATGTTAGGTATGTTAATGTGAAGCACGAGTAAACAAGAATTGCAGGAGAAAAAATGCGGAAATTCTCACTTTACGTAACGTTCTGCGACATAACTGAAATTCTTTAAGCACATTCCTTATGTATGTACTTCCTCATTGATAGACTAGACAAGCCTAGACGATATTATCGTTAGGATTTAACAACAATATTTTGCTTTTTTTAATAAACAAAAAATATTTATATTATATGCAATCAATAAAAATCAAATTTAGAAAAGACATTTGAACGAAGTTATTGTAATTCAAAAATTACTTCGATTAACTTTGGCCACATTCGTCGTTTGTTTCCGTGGCGGATCTCACGAGTTCAAGTCATATCCTAGTACGAATAGCAATTTATCGATTTGAAGGCATAGATGTTTGTGATGTCTAAATATTCTCCCCTGCCTTTTCAATCCTACAATAACGGGGCGTAGCGAGAGTGATTAGTTGCCTTATCATTATATCACTACTTTCTTCGATAAAGAGAAATGCTATTAAGATTTCAATGGAAACAATTTTTTTGTCGAGATTTAAAAAAAAAATGAATTCATTCTTGGTTTGAAAATGAAAGGCAATAATAGCATGGAATTTGATTTTCTTTTGTATCACCTATACGACACAAAATAAACTCGGTTTGGAAAAATATTTAATACGTTCACAGTTTAAATGAGAGTGCGTCGAATTTTCGAACATAATTAAACAGGTAAAAGTAATTCAAATTTGTATTATATAATATTTCAAATCATTCTAAATCACTTTTGTGATTAGTGAGAATACTTAACTGTTACGGACGTAATAACATTTTGCATCCATTGATTGATAATTCTTATTTGAATTGATAGCGGATGTAATGTTCTATATTCAATGTACTAAGTAGTACATTTATAGTCAACATTTAATGGACCGCTTTATTTATGTTGTAGAAAATAATAAAAAAATAATGAATGTACTACTGAAACAAATAAAAACGTTATATTTTCTTAATCGAAAACGGCATGTGGCTGGTGATTTACAACCAAAAATATTGATCAATCTATCAAACACGGCTAGTTTTTTTTTAACATTTGCTATCTAACCATTAATCAGTTTATTACTGAGAAATATCTAGCATTTCATATCGATAACCTTCTTTTCGTCTGACATATCATAAACCAAGTGTTTTATTTATTATTTTGGTTTGCAATCGCTTCTAAAGTAGTAAATTATGATTAGTACATATACTTACGTGTATCAAATGCTTTGAAAGTACACACAGCTAGGACCACAAATTAAAAATCAAAACAATAAATGTCATTTATTATTTTTTGCGAAACATAACTTTAAAAGAATTCACTATGAAGGCTGTATACTATCGTCGAAGAAACATACTTATACGTTGCCGATAGCTGTTTTACTGTTGCGCTCTCAGTATTACACTTCATCCAACTTAACTAAATATAGATTTATTATAAAAAAAGAATATTTAATTTCATTTATTTAATAAAACCAAAGTTATTACTTTATTATTAACGCAATTCTTTCCTAACATTCCTATACTAAAAACGGTGTATTGAGATCGATTCGTTAACCATAAGTATGTAGTATCCCTATATTTTGTTTGAATTTTTAATAAGCATTCGCGAAACTACATATATAACGAGTCCATATGCTCCAAATTTTGAACAGATGACTACAAAAAAACAATATGTTCTAAGGGCACTACTAAATAATAACAAACGACACTTTGTATCAAAATAAGAGATTTATACAACAAATTACATTGAAGCCTTAAAATAGTTTACTCTACACAATGCGCGAACAAATGAGTACCCATTCCATCAGGACTCTCGACGAAGTACTCAAATAAATATGATTCATGTGAAACTAAATACTTTACCGATCGTTATTATAAATGCTAATGATCGGGCAATTATTATTAATGCTAGTTTAAAGGTAGGCAATTGTATGTGTCTATTAATTTTAAGCTATTATTTGTGTCAGATCAGCATTGAACCATCTATATTTTGATATAATTATATATCGACTGTGGAAATGAAAAAGGACGTAACCCTCAATTTTCCAAAACAGCTTTTTTTCGATAATCACAATGTATACAACTTGACATACATTCTATCAAAAGGATGGAAGCTGAAAGTGCCGAATTAGTATCTAAATTTAGCTTTTAGGTTTGAAAAAGATGACTTTGTAAAAAAATAAAATCAAGAAAAAACATTGAAATAAAGGTTTTCCCGAGACAACTTCTTTAATTAATATTAGATTATGTCAATTAAACACCAGTTTAGAAGTATCCGTGCACTTCAAGGTTGTGTATAATTCATAATTTCCATATGTCACAAAATCATCAAAACACGTTTTTAGTGCCTCCTGTAAAATTTGATATGTGTGGGTTACGTCCTTTTTCCGTTCCACAGTCGATATGTAACATAAAATATCGACGCCATATTCTTTTTATACTCAAAGCTGAAAAGTTTTATTTACTGTTTACTAAGAACTATCAATCTGCTACTTACTAACTTTGGTCAGAACATTGACGATATATTATTTTAAATGTGTCGATGCTGCAATCTTGTATAATTTCAAAAATTTGTTTGTACGAACTATAGGTACGTATGCAAGATTGTTTTATCGTGATAGTGTGAGAGTAGCACAGATACATGCCACATAACACAGGTTATACAACGACCTCCGAAACTAACAAACGACCTTGTTGGCACAGTGCCGTGGTGTTATAAACTAGGAGGTGCCACTTTTATTGGATTTATTATCACTTTTACAAATATAATATATTTATGAAATGTCGAAAAAACCAAATCGGCAACAGTATTTTTAACGTGACGTTCGAATAATTTTGAAACATGCCTGAAGTGTTTATTTGATTTTGAAACTATACAACTAAAATCATTTTACGTTTACAATTTAAATCTTATAATGACACATTTTATGGACTCACATTAAATTTTGTACAACGTGTACCAATGTGTTATTTTACTACGTGATAATATGTAATAATTAATTTTAAACTTGATTAAATATTTTTAGTTTCTATTTTTTTAACAATTATATATTCGGTGACATAAATTGTTATTTTTTAAAAAAAGATTTCAAATCTTAGACAATTTTACTGTCAATATGTTCTACTTTAAAAAGTCAACTGACATTGTATTTAATAAAGTTTTCCATAGTTACTTTTTAATCAGCGTCCCCTGTTTATATCTTTGAAACTTTACATTCTAAAAGTTCGTTGATTTACGAATAAAAAATATGTAGGTATGTTTGTAGTCGAGATAACAAAAATAATGTATCATTTTTCCACTGATCGTCTGATACTCATTAGTTAAAATTTAATTAAGTACGCGGTATAAGACATTATTTTTTCATCTGAAATGAACGAAATCAATCATAGGTGTCAATTTGACACGTGCTCAAAAAAGCAGCTCGATTACCACAGGAAACTATTTGTTAAAAATTAGCCACGCCTGATTAGAGAAATATTTTTATTCAACATTTATTCGTCTGGTTGGCAAATTATTATGATAATAAAATCACACCGATGTAACCTGATTTTTGGTTGTATAATGAGCAAAGGGGAGATATTTTAAAACTGTCAAATGCTATCAAAAGAAGTGAACTAAGTAAATAATTTGCCGTTATTTCTTTATTATAACTGTATTATTTTTCACAACGTGCAAGATTCCACATTCATACTCACATTTTTGGTAACTACATTTAAATGAAATTCAACAAAACTAAAAAGAAAATATACTTTCTTACATACATGTATTTAAGATTTTTTTTCATTATACAATAACACAAATTGAAAATGGGGTTAAAAGGGCTGGTGTAGTAGATACAACTCGTTTCCGAGTGCATAAAAGGCATAAATTATTTGAGATAATTACTATATAATAATTATCACAAGCCTTATCAAATAATTTAAAAGAAAGAAAAAAATCCAAAACAGTCCTAGACAGAGCTGAATAAATTAAACGACAATTCTTTCGAGAAATTATATCATGAGTTTTTTTCATTATGATGTTTTCATATTGTTTTGCTATAATCCTTATATTAAAGTTTACATTTCTAAGCATTTTTTAGATTCTAAATTAGTGTCAACTAAACTATCTAATTTAATATTATAGGAACATAATCGCAAATCTTATTTTATTGAAAATATTGCTTTTGTTAAATATTGGCACAATTAATTTGCATATGTCGTCGAATCGATTCGCTCCTGCGGTTGCATCCAAATTTTACAAATAAAATTAGAAATAATATATTTAAATTTCATATTGAAAACCATTAGTCAAATTTTAACAATAAGTCATTTGTATTAGGTAGTGCGAATTCTTAGAAATAAATACTTTGGAATAAATTTACTAACTTAATGGGATTATAATATTATGCTTTAAATATTAAATTAAACTTTAAGATTTATTGCTTGCTACCTTATACAACTCATTAAAATTCATTTTAACACCATCTATAATTTATATCAACTTAAAATGCATTTATATAAGTAAATTATTCAAAGCGTTCATGTATAATGAAGCTTTCAAAGACATATTTGAATATAATTGACCTTTTATTAAAAAAATATCGTATCAAAAATTATCAGACAGTGGATCTTAAATCTAGATTAATGATACTTCGACAAAAGAGAAGCAAATATTTAACAAAAAAACAAATGAAGTTTATTGAAATGATTGTACCATTATTTTGTTGACTATATTAAATATAAGCCAGGAAACACTTTGATAATGTTGAACAAATCGTTTATATTTCCTGTCCAAATTACGATCAAGATCAGCGTAGTCTTGCAAACACAACAACTTAACTCCTTCATTTGAGATGTAATTATCTATTATTGGTACTTGGTAACAATGAACAAGTTATTTGCACTAATAAAATATATGCTTTGGATCATTTTATCAAATATATATAAATTGTTGACAAGGAAAGTAGTTTATAATTTCCTCTTTTAAGATACCATCTTTAAGAAAGCGTTAATACAAACATTTTATTTGCATTTAATGTTTATATTGATATGTATTTTAAAATAAAAATGATAAATAAGACAAGTTTAAACCCGTACAGTCAATTTATAATTATATGAAGTTTTACTCATATCGATCTACAAAATGAACTAATTGAGTCTTTGAAAGAATAACAATACCATGATTTTGATGTTTAACATAATAACTGATCATCATTAATTATAAATATAAATCAATTAATCAGATTGAATTAAATTTCGCTTAAACAGCATAAAAACGGGTAGGAGCCAGGTTAAATGATTGAGCCGTGCCAGATGTCGTATTCCATTTGTGGCGAATCTTCATAAAAACAAGTGTCGCACAATTCCAGAGTTCCCGACCATTTACAGCAACTTGTTTACAAAACAAATTGACTTTATATAACAATAATTTGAATGTATCATTAAATTTTCCAGTGAAAGTTAATATTATTATTGAATTTTCTACATATCAATTATATAAAAAACGTGATTATACACCTGTCATTATATTGTTATAAATCACATTCTGATTATGTTATTAATGCGGTTGTTTAATAAAAAAAACTATACATACATATGACCGTTATTGACAAAACATTTATAAAATTATAATCTTTTACAATAAAAATGAAAATAAATGTCCACTAAGCAACCGCTGAAAAAAATAATAAAAACATTTATTTCTATCACCCTAGATTCTAGAAACATTCTTCCAACCACTGCGATGTTTCTCTAGCACTAGTAAGGGTACACTGCTAGACGATTGAATAGTACATACTTCAAAATATTCAGCATCTTGCTATTGAGTGAGTTTTTATAAATCTCCCAGTTAAAAAAAATCTAATAACGTCCAATAATGTAATTGTGACAAAATCCATATTTTCTAAAACAATGAAAATTTTCTCGTTTTTTGAATCTATTATAAATGCTAATAATGTAGATATTTATGTGAAAGTCTTTAATTTAGTAATTATATTATCGATAATTCACTGTACTCAAATAATCGTGTATGTTTTTAGATCGCCTCGATATGTTAGCTTCACTTATCTATTTTTATAATAGAAAACTCGCCAAATTTATAATTCGTCGTATGCAGGGTTATGGATAATTAATTAACAACGACAGTACAAGAAATCTGAATGTATAATCGAAAAATAACGTTGTTATCTCATTTCTAAATTATGAATTATTAATGTTGTGTAGGTATAGTGGATTATATTTAAAATACACGAGGAACAAACACATTGTCATAAAATCTAAATATAAAAAATTGCTATTCTTTTTAACGGCTTATAGCGCATATATGAAAAACTATTTTTGCAACTTACAAAACTGGATTTAATACAAATATCAGAATAATTAATACAAATTGTTTATTCAGTCAGGTAACAGTATGGAAATTATTTCATTTTAACATATGAATCAGTAAAGGATATACATGGGAATAATAATCAGTTATGATAACAATTATTTTTTTGAGATGCGTCCAATTGGAAATACAATATACAAATCCTATTATATGTACATACTCCGCGGTTATCTTGATCGATGACCACCGGTTCTCTCCTGATACATGTAATTGTGATTGAATCTACATCCAATCCATTTTACATACAACATGCTTGCTTCGGTCAAATCTACGCAACCATTAATTTCGTTAAATTTCAAATGTTTTTTTATACATCTTATCATTTTCTTTAGCACTGGCAGATTTAATTGACTTAGATGGTGAAGTTTATTTCGAATATGTTATGATATACATTTATTACAGTTTTCAACATCAAACAGAAAACAAGAAAACTTATGCGATAATAAAGCGTTTGTGATATTATATAAAATTAAGTACACAGTCAAGTCGTTTCCGTTCAGTTTGCATATACACAGTTCACAAATTCAAAACTGCAAATAGACAGTTTTTTTAGACGTTGTTATTTTAATCCTTATCCGGAGTGTATGCAAAGACAGTATATACGTGAATGACACTCAAAGTGGAGTATAGATAAGGTAGTTAGTTAACTGCTAGTCATTATCTTACATTTATATCAATAACAGAGATCGAGGATTTTTATACCATAAAATATATTTGGAATGCTTTTATCGGAATGATTTCAAACCAAGAAAAAAAATATAATTCAACACAATAGAAAAATAGATATTTATACTATATATTCTCTTTAAAATAAGAACATTAATGAACGGCGTAAACGTTTTTTTTAAATGCATCATTATGCTTAAAAGTATTATTATTTATTTTAAAGGTTAAAAAAACAATTGCAACCTTTTTTTTACCATTTCCTTTTTTTTACCATTTCATCACATACATCCATGCCTTCGAACAGAAGTTCATAAATCGATTGAAAAATCAATTTATAAAACTGTCCATACTGGGATTCGAACCCGTGATCTCCGTAACCGAAGGCAACGACGTTGACCACTCGACAACACAGGTGGCAACCCTTACCTAATTGCAACCCTTACTTCATCTTAACCAAGGCCATCTTTGAGGCATTCAATAAATTTGCAACATCATACTTAATAGAGAAAGTGATATCTTTGATCCCTCTTTTAGATTCAACGCGAAGTAGACTTATACTTTACCGCTCGGTTTACGGATACATAGGATACTTAATGTCACTTAAACTAAATGGCTAATCAGTTCCCACTTTCTTTATATATTTCTAAGCATAATAGTGCATGGTTAAAAGATGTATCCCGTGCAGCTCAGACCAATATTATGAGGAGTATTGTTTTATTGTCAATCAACAAACAAGTTTCAACCAGGTTGTCGACAACCAAAACCCTACAATTGAATATGATGATGATATGGAAAAATAACTGTTCCACGGCAATATGTTTTTCTATTTTGATGCAATGTATTTCTGAAATTCTTCGACTTTTGAGTGTCATTATCTCCAACAAATGGTGTACTCAGCCGGAACTCTTCACCTCTCATTATTGAATTCCACAAGCAACGATAAGTGGAACAAGGCCGTTGCGATCAAATGGAATATTTTTTTGCAAACAGAATTAGCTACCATTACCCACAGCTAGATCTAAATTAACTGCGGACGTAACAGGGCCGCAGGGCAATGTCAGCCACTCAATCCTCGACGCCAGGGGTATTAAACACCACTCTCTAAAAACAGAAAGGTTCAGCAAATACGTAACAAGCAGTTCTCGTAGAAAACTTCTCTAATGATCAATAGAGAGCGGAGATAGATGAAAAAATAAAAAAAACTCTGATTAAATTCGCATTTACTTTGTAGCAATCTGTTTTATCAAGATTACACCAATTTCGTGTGATATAAACTAGCAAATGCGTGCATATAAATTTCAACTACTAAATAAATATCACATTTCATCGAGAAACGTTATTCTGAAATACAGATGCGAAGTTATTTTATCGACGCCACTGGTTTGAGTGTCAATGATTCCTATGTTTGTAAACATTAAGCAGATTTTTTAAAAAAATTGTAAATAAGCAATCGTCTTTCTGGACAACTAGAGATTCCAGTCGAATATTCGAATACTATAAGGTTTTAATAATCGATATTCTAATATTTGTCGTCAACGAATATTTGGAATCCGTACAGGCAACCCACATTATTTTTCTAAAGGCGTGTCGAAGTGGTTTATATCTGAAGGTGATATCTCATGTTGGTTTGGCCAACGTACATAAATCTGAGTAGCAAATTTAGCAAAACAACAAACACATAACACCAATGTGAAAATTCTTCGAATATCACTCTGTTTATATCACACTAGTTTTTTTATCATTATCGTAGCCAAAGTTAGCCAATAAACTCTATCTCGTGTTATGTAATATCGCCACATAATTTATATGGAACTCTTAAAACACTTTACTTGTGAAATATTTTGTCGATGTAAGATATGAGAAACGAAAAAAAACATTTATTAATTCATCATTAAATCATTAAATGAAATAAAATAAAAAAAAACTTTCATTATTCAACATACAATAAGATATCAGAATAATATAGTGTCGTTAATTTTTACCTATCTCAACTATTGACGGTTTCATTATTTTAATACACAAATGTTCCTTTAACTCGTATCCCAAAATATATATAATAAGCTGTATTTAAACTAATACAAAACCGATGACAAATAATACGGGCATGTGTTATGTTCAGCATGAATGAGAGTATGGCATGGATGGAAACGTATTTTCTTCCATCCTTATTAAATTTCTCAAAGATATTGAGGACAAAACCATTCCAGTGGTGTTTTATAGCGACAGAAATCAAACATTAATGTGTCTCTTGAAAACTTGTAGTTTTTTAGATATGAGGTTGTAGAAAATTACTGACGAATATACTATATTGTACCACTGTTTCACACTATAACAAGTCAAAAAAAAATGCATCATCAAAAAAATCAAGCAGTTAAGGTTATGTTATGACATATTTACGTTTTCAAAAGCTTAAATGAATAAATGATTGCGAAAAGATGTTATGGAATTGGTAGTTTTCTAAGCCATTACTTGAAAACTTGATAAGAATGTTCGTTTTTTTTTGTCAAATAACTGTACTAGATAAAGTAAGGTTGTTTTGAATTAAGTTATACTGAGGGTACTAATTTAATTTTGCAATCAATTAAAGCCAAGCATTTCAAGTAATAATCACATATACTTAAGAAGATGTGGATGTTTAAATGCAATTATCTTAGAACGCCATTTTTTAAATTGTTTTGGTTTTAAATAGGGGACCGATATTATGAAGGATATAAATTCAGCTTTAAGCAAAATATGCCCTAAAACAGTATACTATTGTGCTGACCTGTCTGTGTGACAGTCTGTAAAACACACTTGGATAGACAGAGAAGATGACACACCCAAGCGTCATATGGTCATATGGAAATTCTTATTTGTATATACTATTAACAAAAATCAAATAATCATACGACTGATTATTTTTATTGATTTAATTGGTAAAACTCTATTATAATACGATAAAAATAACAAAGTATTTCTACTAAAATTATAACTAAACACCAATTTTAATAACTCTTGTAGAAACTAAATGCGTTTATATTTTATATTTTAATGCTTGCTTTTTGTTGTTGTAATTTCATTTTTCAGATGTTAAATATTTATTTGCCGTATAATATCTTGAATACTAATGTCATCTATCTGTATTTTATAGATGTCAGATTCTTTGCGTCATGGCAAATTGGCTTGACAATGCCGATTTGATAAATCCCAGAGCCGTGCTTTCGCGTGATAATCTAGCCATGTGTTGAGTCCCGGAACCGTGTTTTCGCGTGATGTTCTAGTATTTCGAATAAAGCTATTATTTATACTAAGCAACAGTTATTTTATAGAAAACTAATAATAAACATTTCAGTAGACATTCAAATCATTCTAAGCAAGTCACTCAATTGTTATTTTCATCAAAAACAATAACTGTTTTTATCAACCAAAATTGAAGGTTATCATAATACATTGTATGTGTACATTTATCCTTTTGAAAACCACATGATGGTGCGTGCAGTCACCGATAGTACATAAAACAGGACACCAGTAAACATTTCTAAACCAATTTTGATACTAATAGCAACGACAAAAAATAAATAAACCCAGAAGAATCGCCAATCTGTGCGTCAAACAAAAAAGCAGTAAGACTCGGTACATGTGCAAACATTGTAATATGGTTCTCTTTATCAAGAAATACTGGCAATAATATCATCTGAAATTGAACAGTTGTAGTCTTTTAAACAACCGCAAAAGGTTTCATTTTATTTGGCTTGTGGGTTCACAGTTATAGCACTTTTACAAAGTCCTTAAAAATGCAATACTTTAAAAATAAGTCAGCATCACGGGATAGTTTCAACTGATATGGGCCGGGGCATAACCGTTCAGACGGCTAACATAACGTGTTCTAGTGTCTCAAATAAACCATCTATTAAATAGTATCAACCTAAAAAATTCTACAAGCCCTAAATTCCATAACAATTCACATTTTTTTTCTGTATAAACCATATCTCTATAATAATGTCAAGATTAGTATTCTTCTGTACTAATTCCGGTCATTAAGTAATCATTCGATATGAATGAGTGAAACCGGTCCTAGTAATATTAAACTAGGTTATTTTAATGTATTTTTTTATGAAGTAAGAATTTTCAGTTAAATTTGATTAAAAATAGTTGTACATTATTGTTTATAAACGAATGAAAAATTGGAATTAAGTTAAATGCACACAAGTTCCACATCCCTTGACTAGATGTTTCGTATGTATTGACTATAGCAGGCTGGGCATTATTTTATTTACAAATGTGCTTTATAGACATTAAAAATATTTTATTTATATATTTTTCGTACCAAAAAAACACTTTGGACTGATTTCTGGGTGTTTGATATATTAAAGATTTAAAAATATCCATGTAAATTTTTTTTCAACATGCGGGGTAATAATATATTGGTTTAAATTATTAAGATTGTTGACGATAGTGAAGGCCGATGATGGTATTCGGAACGCGATATACCCACCGGCTTAGATCTTAGCGTAACTAATGCCCGTGAGCGTTCTCCAACCACTGTGCCATGTTCTTACGTATTTATGCTATACTAAATGACTACCAAAAAAAAATCATTCTTCTGAGGTACTGGAAAAAAAGATGACAATCCAGTGTTTTAATAAAAGACAGCAAAAATCAACAAATTACAGGAAAACACAAAGTTAATTCATCAATTTTCAAAATATTTTTTTCTGTACTCTAATTGGGTTATAAATAATTTAGAATTATTAAAGTTTTTTTACATTACCTACTATTTATATTTACTGATAAATTTATTGCAACAGTGAGTTTTAGTATTTTTAAAACTTATGTAAGTTATCAAATGACTCCCTAACAAAAAAATCTATTTGCTAAAAACCAATGTGGGAAAAAACGTAACAAAACTCATTATCAATATTTACTATTGATAATTTGTTCACTAAAGATCAATTCATCAGTTGCAGCGGCAATTATATGTTTTGTCGTTTACCTTGACTTGAATAAAATTATTCAATTATTAGTACTAAATTTATTGAATAATAATTATGATAGTGTCAAAAGGTTTAACTGTACATTCACTTATTTTTATTAATGTATGATTTATATCAATCGATAAAGAATTAATTCAATTAAATTGAAGAAAGGTGACCAAAGCATACAATGGAAATAATGCATTCCTGATTTTAACAAACTTTGATTACTCAATTTCGATCTCAACTAACAATTTTTTTATTTGTCGTAAAAATAATTACTTATTTTGTTTTTATGGACGTGAATGTTTTTGCCAAGAGTCTTTGTCTAAGTATTATTTGCATCCGCTCAGGTGCACCTTTCGAATGGAATGAACATAACACTTTCTTTTCAATTGTATCGCTCATTAATATCTTTCCTCTCTTGCCATCGGCCTTGCGATGTCGAAAGCGCCAGCTCACTTTACTTCTCGTCTATCATCCGAAGTTAGAGCCGTTGCTAGTTGCTACATTATGTTATGTCCTGCCCTAGGGCAAAATTGATAGACAAGGCCATTTCTTTTTTAAAAATTAAAAATTTAAAAATAGTATTTCTACTTAAACCTAACAATATAACTCTACGCTTAATGTGTTGTCACATGTTCGACAACGTCTTGAAAAATTAAATGATACATTAAAACAATAAAATGCTTTATTCACACAAGCGCCAAAATTATTAATTACTTTTACAAAAAAAAAAAAAAATTGTTTATAAATTAAATCAACGATGTTTTAATACAAGGGTGTCTAACCTTTTTTGCCCTAGGATCGACTTTTCAATCTTAAGTTTTCTCGCGATCGACTTCTAATATTATTCTTATAAGAAATTTATTTATTTAGGGTTTTTTTCCTTCTTCAAACATAGATTTTTTTATTTTAAACGCGAAATACATATCATTAGATAGGTATGTGCTTAAAAAATAATTCAATTTTAGTATTTTTGTATATTTTATATTTAAATTATATATTTTTTCGAAATTCACGGAAGCTTTCAGGATCGACCAAATTTTTCTTTGTGATCGACCGGTCGATCGCGATCTACCGGATGCACAGCCATGTTTTAATAGAACAATGCTATAGTGAGTTAAAAATATATTTTAGTATCTTTTTGGTTTAATACTGACAATAAAAAATAATATTGAACTATTTTTATATATTTTAAATCGTTTGCTTTTTACTTTGGCATAGAACATTTTCAATATAAAATTGAAGTACATTATTTTAATTAATATCAATGTCTGTGTTAATATAAGAAACGATTTAATAATGCTTGCAATGATAGAAACCGTTCTTGAGCTTTAATAAGTAATAAGTGTTTAATTTTTAATATAATACATTTCCACCAAGAATTGACAGCTTAAACAATTACGAAACGAGTTTTTCGTGGTAAAAATGAGATTTAAGTTTTTTTTTAAATTACACATAATATTGACGTCAGAAGTTAAATCATTCTTCATTGTATGTAAGCTTATATTAAAAAAATGCTATTAAACTTCATTTTATTTCACGAAATTTTATCTTTCAAATCAATACTAGTTAGAGATCGTTTCAGTACAAGGTGAAATTGGCATCGTTTGTTTGTTTGTTTTGCGTTTAAAACAAGTTAGCGTTATTATTGTAGAAAATCAACGAATAATTTATTACTTTACATATAACTGTCCATCATTCTGGTCTGCCTTCGTTTTATAGATTTAATTATACGTAAAAAAAAGTTACAAGGCATTGACATTATATTTCTGTACAGAAAAAAAAACACCATTATCGCACTACGTAAATCATCGTTCAAGAGGCATATTGAAAAATTGAGCCAATATCAAGGTGCAATTTAATTGATTAATAAAACTTAAGCCTTCGTCATTTTAAATTTGATAAGCATGTATTATAAAATGCAAGGACGTTATGTACGTATTCCTTTAGAGATACTATAGTTTTAAAAATGTATCAATCAGTATACGACCTGTATTCATAATATACATGCACTGCTGAGGTTGATTTGTTTAAAACAAACTATTTTCAATTTATTTTTTAGCTACACAATTGTAAAAAAATAAATTTTAAATGAAGCTTAGTTACACTAAGTTACACTAATCGCTTAAAAAAATCTTTTTATTTTGTTTGGTATATATTTTTAATAAATTATGGCGTTGTAGCAGAGAAAAACTTATTTATAGAGAAAAATAAATAGCTCGCTATATCAAAACAAATTACGTTTTAACCACTCTTTATACAGTAATAAGTCGGAGGAATAATTGTTAAGGTCTACCTCAGTCGTATACATATTGATATAAAACAATTACACATGTTTCACAAATACTTAGTTGTGAAAAAAAACATAAGCCAACATTCTTGACACAAAAAAACAGCTTTTCCTTTACCCTCAAAGCTTTGTCACACATAACTTTATTATTTAGGATAGTATTACATTAACATTTTAAAATTAATAAGTTTCTATTATGTATTTAAATAATTAATTTTAATAGTGTATTTAGCTGTTACCTTACAAATGCACCGGAAACAACTCATATCTTTGATGGAGTCTACTGCTACTTCCTCGCCTTCATTTTGACACGGTTCTCTACTGCCAGCTGCAAAAAAGAATAATCATTACAAAAAATGTGTAAAATAAAATTTTACCAAATTTCGAGATACGAATTCATACGACTAAGAATTCACGAAATCAAACCAAAAAAATATTATTCAATTGCAGCATAAATAATCAGGAATAATGAAAATAACTTTACTAGTGTTCAATTTTAAAGAAAAATGCAATATAATATCATATGTTAAGATATACATTTCAGAACCCAAAGTCTACTTTTTTTTTCTGCTGTTAATTTTTATAAAATTTAATGAAACCAATCATTAATTTATCTATGTTTGTTTCATTTTTCACACGACATTTTTGGATGAAACGTATTTTCCCTGTAGAAATAGAATTGGGTTTCTATTACATATTTTCTTTCAATTCCAATATATTTATACGTTTTTAAATAAACGTACATGAAATACTGTTCAATTTGTGATGTTAAACATTTTTTAAAAGTTGTGTACGTATGTTTTAAATTAAAACATGCATTTTCATTTTTAGTTTCAAAATTGTATCAAATATCGATTCTATATAACAGTATATTCTTTAAAAACACACTATGAATCTAAGATTATTCGTTTAAACGAAGAATAATTTATATTCATGCAGTTTCATTGTGAGAACCGTTTGTTATTACCCATTATATAATATAATAGAAAACATGAAATATGACAGAATTCTTTTATGGTTCACATTTTATTAGGAATGGCATTTCCACTTTACCGCGGCAAATAAACATCTTCGAATTGACTATAAAATCAATACAAATTTATAATTATAGCAACAACCAAAACTATACATCTTGTTTCGTTAAAAATATCATTTTTAAATACTGTTTAATTTTTAGTAAAAAAAACAACAAAAATCTGGTATAAATATTTTTTTTCAACATTCAATATAACAGTTAACATTAAAATTCAGAGACAAATTTTGTAAGTTGATATTTACAATAAGTTTTCCAATAAAGGCCATAAATTATGATCAACATGAAGAATAACTAAGTTATTATAATTGTGTATCAATAAATATTTTATTTTTAAATATCTAGGTTAAAATCATAAATCATTACATACTAATTTCACAGCGTATTTATTAAGAACAAGACATCAAGTTTTTGTTCATTCATAAAAAACCTTATAATATAATTTAAGTCTTTGGTTTTTATTTTTTTTAAGTTTAATCTAGTTTAAGTGTCAGTTCAAGTTCATCCGTGCACTTGAACGCCTGAAGATGCTGAAAGGCGAAACCCAGGTCGTTAGTGACAAAAATGAATGTTCTTAATTTGAACGATTCAAATTTTAACTTACGATAGTTGAAAATTCTTCTCCGAAGAGTTGAAACACGTGTCACAATTTGTTAGACAAATTATAGAATACTTATGCTAACAAATTTAATTTGTTGTTTAATGCAGCGATTTCCTACCTGTGAGGCGCGAACAGTCCAAAATATGTATTTACTCTTTAAAACATGTCTTTATTTCTATATGAAATAAAGGATGGCGAGGCGCGAAGATATTTTGTTTGTCAAAGGAAGACGCAGTAACATAAAGGTTGGAAACCACCGGTTTAATGTTTATTAATATTTATGTGTCCTCCCTTCATCTATTTTTTGGTTTGTATTCTCTTAAACGACAGATTGAAAATCCACTGTAACATATTGCGTTTTTTTTTATAATTCATATGGATTCATAGTTTGTCGACAACATAATAATTATGTTGGCTCTTCTTGGAGAATCACAGCGTATACAAGATAATTGAGCTACGGCAAATCAAATAAGCTGCGGGTGGCCATAATATACGACAAACCAGGGATAATAATTTTCTAATGCAGCTGGAAAAAATATTTTGAATCAGTATCATTAGGTGCAATTAAGTCATTGAAACGTCGCTGGAGTCTCCGAATCGATTTTAAAATCGCCTCATTAACATAGATGATTATATACGGATGGCGGGATCATTGAGATATTGGTTATTTGTGCGGTACAATAAACCCGTATTTATCTTTTCGGTATTATTGAACCTAAGGGCTCTTAATCATAATACGTGTATCATTATCGGAACCTCAGAAGTCTGTATTACTTTATTTTTAAAATGATACTGTCGTGACATCAACGTTGCATTATATAATTATAATAACAATGAAGGTGAAATCGCTTCATTCTTCGGGTAAAAATGATATAGTTCTGCCGAATAAAAAGAAAAAAAAAATGTGTCCAATTATGTACGACCAAAATTTTGGGTGATATATTTTTCGATCGATTTATTAATTTGTGTTTGTAACGGCTAAAAATTTTTTCTCACCCTTCCGATCCTTCAATAACGGGGCGTAGCGAAAGCGATTAGTTAACCACTAGTTCTGTCCTAGGCTTATACTTCTATTCCTACTACTCTGTTTAAAAAAAAGAGTGGTTGAGAGAGTGAAAATTTTCTGTTGAGATACGTCCATGAAGAGTTCATATGCTCCACATTGGGAGCGGAGTACATAAAAGTATTTTAATCTTTCAACGTTATGAAAATTATAAATTTATATAATATATGTTTTGTTAATAAAATACTAGCAAGTTCATGGCAAGCGTTGCAATGCCACTTAAAGAAAGAAAGTGTTTGTGTTTAAATTGTGTTCATTGGAGTATATGCTTTCTTTTTCTGTCTGTTTGACGTTTGCTGCCAATTGGCTATGGTACGAGACACGCGCCACTTTCTGTAAGTTAATTGTATTACAACCTTCGCGCAAGTGCAAGCATACGTTGTCAAAATGAACTGTATGGCAGACATACAAACATTGATTCTTTTATATAAGTACTAGTTTAAGTTAATTTTACTATGCTTATAACCTTCGCGCAATTTCGAGCAAAAAGTTTGTCAAAGTTTTATTGCAATCGGATGAACGGTGTGGCAACGCATAAAATACGAACAAACAAACAAACATTCATTTGTTTTAGATCGGCGTCTGCTAAACTTTTTTACTTCACGGCACACTGGTGAATGGGACTAGTACCGCGGCACCCCAAATAAAAATGGTTTAAAACAGGAAATGTGCCTTTAAAAAAAAATGTAGAAAATGTGTCACATTGACCACTATTTATGAACATGACAAATATTTGTTTGAATGAGTAGATGTTGAATTTATTTAAAATTTAATAAAATTTAAATTAATACACATTATTTAAAATTAACATTTTTAATGTTTCTTCCACCGCGGCACACCTGAGACTTCTTGCGGTAGTGTGCTGCGGCACTCAGTTTGGCAGATACTGTATTAGATAGTAAATGCATAACTATAATATTGAATTAGTATCGCCACATCACATTTTTCGGTACACGTTATCCTTTGAATACAAGAAATTCCCTACAACTGTAAAATACAAATGGGCAATAAGAAATACAAGCGAATCTTTTCAAATTGTTTGTATATTAAAATAACCATTTGAGCAACATTTATTCATTATTCTCTCAAGACACCATTTCGCAACATACCATAAAGACGTCGAGTAATTATTGTTATGAAGGCAAATGGTTTAAATGCAGATAAACAAGAATCCTGTATAGTAAAACTCCATGATCCGTAAAACACAACTGCAACATTATTTTATTACTGATTGAATGTAGAATCATCTCATCAGTAATAAAACGATGAATTATATGGAACGTAATTTTGTTTTATTGATTATTATTATACTCGAAGACGATTTAATGGACTTAATTCAACTGTAAAACTGCATCAAATTCGTTTCACATACCATTTTTAATTAAGTTTATCTTTAGTTACATGGTGTTTTATATTTTGGATTTTTATAATAAATCAGGAAACCTTTTTCAATCCAATAATCATTAAACGTATATTGATAAAAATGCTTTTACTAACATACATGATAGTTTATATATTTTATGTAAAATCAGACAATAAAGACTAGTATGTCTATTCGAAGTGTTAAGTATTTTTTTATAATATAACTCTGATATCAATGTATGAATTCAGTTAAAATACTTTACATAGACTTATTGAATTAATCGTTGTCAATTAATTCTAAAAAGTATGTAAAAATAATGTATCAAACTTCGGATTATAAATCGATACTAATTTATTACTCGACTGTTTTGTATTATAAAATAAATAATGTTTCTAGTTATTTCAATTCTGTCCTTTTTAATGCCAAACTTAACACATCGACGAATCCGTTTCAGCGTAACGAAATGAAAATTAAACAAATGCTGGATCATTTATAAATCAATACTACGGACCAATCTTTCATAAAATATTATGACACGAGTTATCTGTATGGTAAGTTAAATGAAATTTACAACCGTGGGAACACTGCAAAGCCTTGGATACGCTAAGAAACTTTAAAATGAAAATATTTAATGACACTTCGTGGTCAATCATTTGATGAAATGCGTTTATTTTATGAAATTCTATGCAGGCAGACCTTGATAATAGTATGTTTTATTCAAACCATTTACAAACTCTCATGAATTTGCACCAAAGATCATCTGTAAAAATCTTGTGTATGTTTTAATATTGCAATCCAGGAATGCCGCCGGTTTTGATTGTTTCAAAACTGACATAATTGAAATTGCCATTTTTCATATTCAGCTAGCAAGAAAACATTTAAAATCTTAAATATTACGCGAGGAATCAGACTAAAAACTTGAAAATACAATCGTTTATATTTATAAGAATTTTAAAGATATTTTCAAGAATATTTTGTATGAATGCAAACTTATATCAAAAAAGAAAAGAAATTATATTTCAGATTTGAAAGGAGTAAGCAAAATCACAACTTCTTATCAATAATCAAATATGTGTTAATTGATACAACAGTACTTAATTATCAATTTTTGTGTGCCAAACAAATTTAAATAAATGCAACACAGACGCTGAAATTATTGTAAATTGCATAAACAAAGTTCCTTGAAATTAATTTACAATAATTAGGTTATGTAGGTTTTAATTAATTACAACGTATTTTAATCTAAACGTATATTGATTATCATACAACTTGCGCTAAGATTTTATCAAATTGATTGTGCACAATAAAGTAATTAATAACAATTTATACATTATTCAATATGATAGAGATAAAAGAAAATATTGTTTATGCGATAATTTATTGTTTCATAAATATTTACTCGATCTTTATTTTAAACAGGAACATAAAAAATATTTTGTTTACTGTTTGAATGTCATCTATTTTTCAAACCAAAAACTATGCAAATGTATTTAATAAAACCTGTCCCAAGAAGTATTTAAAGACTAGCAGAATGTTTGCAGTAGGACCCTAAATTTAACCCCACTCATTTTTAATCAATTACTCAAATAAGTATTTTCACATACATAGCTGTTATAATACATTTCAACCTTGAGGGTCATATATTTCTTTGGAATCCATAAGGATATTATTGTCTCAAAGTTAATAAATTTAGGGTGCTTAGGCAATTCCAATATAATTCCGCTAGCTTAATGATACCAGACAGCAATATTTTATTTGCTATCTTTCGGTTGAAAAGGATTCTGACATTAGCGTCACACTCGTAAAAGCTCCTTCAGATAAGAAAAGAATAACGAGTATACAATGACAGCAATGGCCGTGTCTTTTTTCAACTTAGAGGTAAACAAAAAAACTTAAAAATAGATATCAAGAGCTTTTAAGGATTTTTTACATTTCATATTGATTGGCACCGATCGTTGTCATTCCAATAAATTATTCCTTAGATAAAACCAATGCCAAAAGCAAAACTATAAACTATAAACTTGGGCACATGGGCATTTATACCAATTGGTTATCGAACTTTTTTGTATCGTATGGTCTTCTATGTTTAAGCATTGGACTGTGGATAATGTTTTGACAAATTTTATCAACCAATCTAAAGTTGTGGATTTTTGTGAAAATTCAAATATGCATGAATAATTCAATGCTTCATAAAAAAAATAAATGTATTTGTTGTGAGAATTCCCAGCTAAAATATTGAAACAAGAATTATCGAAAATTTGTGCCGTTTAAGTTTTACTACTTCTAAAATTCACAGTTTTCAGAGGCAGTTATTGCCTTTCAGTTTTTTAGCGGTACAAGTTGAGGGTGAGAGTGAGTAAACCACACCACAATTCAAAACGAAATATACTTGGCAAAAATTCTATAGACGGTTAGATTAAAATAATAACTACGTTCAGAAGAAATATAAGACAGCGATACTACGACAAATTAGCTTCTTCACAAATTATAAAATTGGGTATCTAGTCTATTAAAAAATCAAAAGAATAAAAACATCGCTATTTTCATGTGTACTGTACAATATTTTTTTTATTAATTCAACTTATTCAATTTATTTAAGACTGCATACACTTTTCACATTTAAATGAAGAAAATTATACCCTAGCATATTTTAAGCACTTTATTTTCTCGTGTTTGCAAAGATTTGTATGAAAAGATATATTTTTAATCCAAGAATGAAAGCTTCTTAACGAAGCATAGAAACTCATCTACAAATTCGTTAAGCTTTGCTTGTGATAACATTCCCTATAAAATATATATTTATTTTCTTTTTAATAAAAATTGTATAACTTCAAATAGTTATCCCAAGAATCGTTTTTTTTTTAAATTTATATGATAAATTTAATAACTTCATATAATACAATCACGTTTCACAAATTATTGTATTTACCATTTTGTTACTACAAAAAAATCACGAGCTTTTTAAATATATACTCTTATTCAATTGCTTATTAGTTATACGGTAGATTATTATGAGTAATGTTTTAATAGTTTATAGATTCGAAAATAACTATTTATCGTCACCGTTTTAAAATAATATATTTGCATTTTTAAAGTTTTTCAAGAAGGATAAAACTTTATTAAAATTAATATAACATTTATTTATAAATAATGACGCTAGTTTTATAATAATTATAAAAATGGTGTGAGATATGATTGAAAAAAAAAAGAGTTTATGATGTCATATAAGCTAGTATTTGTGATCATACAAAGTAGAATTTATTCATTTAACTTTGAATCCTAAAATAATAAATATTGTATACAGATTATAAAAAATATGTTTACATATTCAATCATTTAAATTTCAGCATCAATTAGTAATCTTTTTTCTGTGTAAGCATAATGGACTATCGGTTGTAGAATTAATTATGTTAAATTAAGCCATTTCCCTAGCCTAAGGGTAACTGATAACCTTCCAATACTTTCGCTCTACCCATTTGCTTCACCAAGGTTTTCGAAAATACCTAAAGGACATTTTTACAATAGAGTTTGACAAAAAGGAATTTCAATTAAGCCCAGAGGCATATATCAACTGGGTATCACTTATATCAAGTCAACTAACAAAATATATTTCACATCGACTGTGGAAAGGGAAAAGGACGTAACGTACAGTTTTTTCAAAACAGCTTTCTTTCGATAATCGCAATGTATACAACTTGATACGCGTTCCATCAAAAGTATGTCAGCTAAAAATTACGAATTAGTATCTAAATTTAAATTTTAAAAAAAAGAAGTGCATGTAGAAGTTAAAAAAGGTTTTTTTGAAATGTATATTAAAAAAAAAAAAATCTTAGCTTCCAGATACTTACGCATTTTCAAAGACTGAAATACGCGTCCACGGTCGTTAAGCTGTTAAATTAATATCGGGTAAAGTCAATTAAAAACCAGTTTATAAGTCTCCATGCACTTCAAGGTTGTGTATATTTCATAATTAACATTTAGCCTAAAATCATAAAAAAAACGTTTTTAACGTATCTTATAAAAAGTTGTATGTGTGCTGTTTGTTAGTTATATATTTATATATTCTAAAATATATTCCATACATACAGAATTCAGACATAGTGCGCTCTGGAATCGAATATATTATGATTATCAATAATAAGCTATTTTGGAAAAACTGTGAGTTACGTCCTTTTTCCTTTCCAGGGTCGATATTTGTTTATTAAAATACATTAATTTAACATGAAAACTTGAACCCTCGAAACAAGAGCAGGAGATTCTTTACTTTGTCGTATAAATCTAAAAAAAACATATGAAACATGCTTGTATCATATTGTAAAAAAAATATGATGTATGTTGATACCTGAAGTACTTTAACGCAATCATAACACTGATGTTTCGCAACATTGTTATACTTGACGTTATCATGTGTTCTACGACCAACACTAATTTTCGCAATGCAGAACCTATAGATTGAGCGAGAAAATAGCTCAGATCAATGCGTTCGGCCAAGTTGGGTGCACGTGAATCATTTTTTACAGTTGCATCGGTCCGCAGGGCTCGGGCAGGTGGCCACTCCGATGGAGGAATGCAAACTCTCATAAACAGGTTATTGTACTTACCTACGAGTTTATCAGCAAAAGGTGTTTGTATTGTAACACCGCGCTGCTTGCGGTTTTTGTCACCGGTCACACAAATACGCCTAGAGGTACACCTGGTCAATTTCCTACGAAGACAATGGGAAAATGCCTTAAAAAGTCATTGTTATGATCTGCTTTAGTAAATAATTCATAATTAATTGGAATCGTCTCTCTGAGTCATGTAATCGACGTGAGAACGTTGTGTCAATGATTTCCAATCACACGAACAATACGCTATTCAACAAATGAAATAGAGAATAACATATCGACACTAGAAAGACAAAAAAACGTTACCCACAGTTCTTAACGATAATCATAATACATTTATTACACTAGTTCCAGAGTGCACTATGTCTGAATTTAGCAGTATCGAGTTAAGTATGAAAATTATTTCAGAATACATACATATTATACACCACTTCCAAATAGCATCCATGATGTTATTATGGTGCATCAGAATCTTATGTAGTATAATAACGTCTTGGTTGCTCTTTGGAATTAATAGGTGTATGTATTCTGAAATACGTTAAATACTATACTCGCTACTACTTAATTTAGACATAGTACATTATGGAACTAGGGTATCGAATATAAAACTAAAAACATGCTCTGTTCACAAACCTCTGTGAACAGTAATTTTGAATAGTTATCTAAATTTGAAAAAAGTTTGAAAAAAGAAAAGCTTACGAAAATTGCGACAAGGAAAAACGACTTTGAAAGAAATAAATATTTTATTGAGTTAATAAAACGCAAGCTAATTAGTTTTTGTGCACTTTGAGGTTATGTCAATTTAATATTTTCACTTTGAAACAAAATTATTAAACATGATTTTTTTACCTCCTGTAAAATTTCTCCAGTGTAGGCTACATTGTTTTTCCTTTCTACGGTCGATGTATTTGTATTATTCAAACTCAATGCTCTCGATGTTTTACACATCTTCTAACGTTGAGATTTTTACTAATTATGATGGTTTTAAATTAATTTCATTAACTTCTTTTTATTGTTATTTTTTTTTAATCCATGTCCGCTTCCAATTTGGAGCATATGGCCCACTAATGGAGATATCTCAACAGAAGTTTTTTTCTACGAGAACTGTGTGTTACTCAGTCGCTCAATCTCACTTTTTTCAAAGTGAGTTGAAGGGAATGAAAGATAAGGTTAGAACAGGATTAGTGGTTGGCTAATCGCTATCTATTAGAGGAAACACCCAGTCTTCGATCACAACTTTGAATTGAATAATATTCAAATTCACTGTGATCTGACCGGGAATCGAACCCAGACCTGCGTGATCGGTAGAGCATGCTCTAACCAACTGAGCCACAGCAGGCGACATTGTTAATAGGTATACCCAATTGAATAAAAAGGGTATTGCTTTAGCATAATTTAAAAGTATGTTTACTGTGGCCACTGGAAGTAAGAATAAGTAAGTCACACTTTTTCGAAATAGTTTTCATTATATATTTGAAAATATATTACTTGGTCAAATATTAGCAATAATACTATTCACAGGATTCATAAAGAACCTTTCATAAAATATTTACAGGATTAATAAATAATGTTCAATTGTTGAAATATGATTTCGAAATGTAGGTCATTAATTTAAATGAAAAATAAGATGCTAATTATAAGATATTAAAGATCATACATTAACGCTCATTGCATAGATTCCATCGGATCACGTTTCGATTCGTATCTATTTATAATTACATTTATGCAAATCTCATTTGCTATTTATATCTAATATAAAGGTCGTTGATATAATTCAAAGTTAACAAAAACGACGTGCCGCATCAATTCAGAATTATATACCATGAATTTACTGAAATATTTGATGTATACTGTAATTTATAAATTCCTTTTTTAACCCTCCAGAGACGAGAGCTTTTTTTCGATAAAAAAAATATTTGCTAAGCCATATTGAAGTCACGGATAACTTTTATTCATATCCAAAATTAAAAAAAAAAAAACGAAAAGTCGTTGTATAGAAACCTCGCATGATTATATGACTATGCCCATGCTCATCCTTTTAATACCGTGTAATATTGTGTACGGAAAATTGTAAGGACAAACGTGACCGTCTGGGCTCGCAAACATTCGGGGTTGAAATATAGCTAAACGTGAAATTTTTAAAAATATTTACAATTTGACCTTTTTAGACCAACATAATTTCAATACAAATACATTAGCAATAGAACTGTAAATAATTTGATGTTTTGATAAAAAAATAACTGTTTCAAAAAGTCCATTAAAAAAAACGGAAATTCAAAAAATCGCATGTGGCCGTTTCTGTCCCTGCAGCTGATTTATTTATTTATTTATTTATTCAATTAACATTGTACAAGGTTGACAAATTATAAATTTAAAACTTTTACAATGGAGAAAAAAAATAGTATAATTTAATATTAAAAGCAGTAAAAAAAAAAGTGGCAAGGAAGTCAACTGAGTAAGATCCGACGAACTCTACTTTAATACATAAAAAATAGTATTCGTCGGAACTCACCCACGTCTACGTGGAATATGTCGACATCCGAAGCAATATTATTGAACACCGTTAAAGCTCTCCCCAGTGGCATCCCCATTGGCAGGCTGGTTCTACACCTTGGGAGAACAAACAATTCATGTCCACGATTTCTCAAAAAATAATCAGGAACATTTATATTCACATTCTCAAGAATGGTGGAATTCTCATTTTGGCCTCGTATAAGTCGAAAGAAATATATGGCCAGATACATTTCTCTTCGAACGTTCAAGCTATTGAAGTTAAGCATGCCTAAGAGAAAGTCAGTTGGATAAAGCCATGGGTAATATCCATACACCCTCATATAGAGAAGTCTCAAAAATTTCTTCTGAATCCTCTCCACCATAAGGGTATATTTCGAGCATCTTGGAGCCCAAACAATTGACCCACTCTCAAGTCTGCTTCGAACCAAAGCGTTGTACATTAATATTAGAATTTTAACTCCCGAAAAGGCTCTGGTGGTACGGATGATAAAGCCCAACATGATGACTTACTAAAGTCTGTACTCTTCTTAACCAAATATGAGTTAAAAAAACGATATTCAGGTAGAAAAGGGATGATTAGTGGGATCAATAGACAAAGGTGTTTACTGTTACCATATGGTCACGCTCGTCCTTGGAGGGTTAATACCAATTGTTTATTACACCTTTTTATTTCATTTTTTTTTTGTATAAAAAACAATGTAACATTTTATTTTATCAGTCTATACTGCTCGTCATGAGTGAAACCGGTCTTGAACTTGCTAAATAAAAGTGGAAAATTTACCTTTCTACCAAGTATTGACAGTGAACACATTAAAAATGAATATATGTATATATATATACATACATAAAATAACGTAACAAATTTTTCGTCACTTATTTCTTGCTAATTAATGAGTAATATTCCAAATTGTATAGCTGGAAGAGTGTTTTAAGATCATCAATTTTTTTAAAAATATATCCAAAATCTTTGATTGCTGTCGATTTCACGTCAATTTTTTTCCACTACTTACAGTACAGGCTGTAGAATATAGATAGATGCAGAAAAAAAATATTAGCCGAGTAAAAAAATTGAAGTGCATCATATGTCATATTGAAATAATATTTAATATTAAATCCTTTGATTGAATCGGTCGTTAGCACTGGTTTAAGTTCAATAATACTTAGAATAATTGAATAACTAGAATCATAAATATAGATATCTTTATATTTAAGAATATTTTATGATGAATTTTAAACGGGCATAATATATTATATAATATTAGTGAACAAATAGTGCACGTTATTGTATTATTATTTCTTGGACCAGGATGTGATAAGAATAAGAAATACAGTTCACTGTGCCATACTGATACTGTTTGCAAAACATATGTATGCATATTCTTTGAGGACAACTTCGGAAAAACGTATTCTAGCATGCACAAAAAATTCAACACAATATGCAAATTATGTCTGCATACATTTACCAAGTCAGCGTTAAGCACACGCATTTTAGTAATCGAAATAGACATATCAGTCAGCATTACGTTAGTAGATTAAATGAATTGAATCAAAACACATTTATATCGGTACAAGTAACTTGAACTAAAATTCTGTTTCGTTTACTGTGGTAATGGTTAATATAATGTGTTTGTAATGTGTGTGACATATTTTTTATTTTAATTCTTTATTTAAAAAAAAAATATATATGTATTAGAAAACATTTCAAACAAAATTTTCATATCAAATTTAGTTAACTTTTGTAACGTGTTTTAATTTCTTACTATACATGCTTTTTCTTAGCATATAATTGAAGTTTCTCTAGCAGATAACAAATCATTGATTTACAGTTTAAATTCTTTTTTAAAGCGATATGAAAGTCATATTTTCACGACGAAATCACATTTCTAAATAACTTTATCACGGGCAAAACTGACGGTTAAAACGAGAGTTTTCTGAGTCAACGTATTAGAATTTAATAATATGGCGTTTTTAAATTCGCCAGTGTATGTTAAAATGCATCTCATCATGCAAAATGTAACGCTTTAAACTAAAAAAGTTTAACGTGAAATAAATTAACTTAAGTGAAAGGTTTGATAGTATGTATTACTTAACAGTTTTTTTTCCGGAGGCGCAGTCGGAAAAACCGGAAAAAATATTTAAAATATATTGAAAAATTGTATATTCATCATATTGATTGGTGAAATCTACTAGAATTTTTTAGTTACTAGAAGAATCTGATGGTATTACAAATATTTTAGTAAATCGTAAATATCAAAAAAAAAAAAACAATTAGGAGTCGGAATAAAGTCTTTTATTTAAAGCCGGAGTTGGAGTTGTCGTTTATAACCGACTACATATCCCTACTTAAAACATAAAACAATATAATTCAAAACAATAAACCAAAGTGTGACAAATAAATATCATACATTTTTAACAATAATAATCAATTTACTTAATTATTAAATAATAACACACAGTCAAAAATAATAAGATTGATCTCTGAATAATTTTTCATACAAAAATTATGCATGTGTCTACTCTGAATATTTCCAGTTATACTATTGTATTAGCATTACCAATTAGCTCAATGTCAGGACGAACAAATTAACTAGTGGTATAGGAAACTTAGCTCGTTTAAACAGCTCTTATCTGAAGCAGACAGATAAATGGGACTGTAAAATGCAGTAGTGGAATATAATGTGCATGTAGAAGTTTGAAGTAGCCATCATAAAATTATCAGAAGCGGGTCAAACAGTACGGGTCACGGGGGCCCATCATGCAGGTCAATTTCATATTACTGAGCGCAGAATATCATGATTTACATAATATAACGTACACCTACATACATAAAAAAATAATAGATGAAAATCTGATTTAAGTATGATTATTAATAAAATTTTATTCAATGGTTGACATTTAATTTAATTCAGTAGATACTTATATTTAATAAGTATTAAAATATTTATTATATCATCAGTCTATATGACCAGGTGTACAAATCTTGTCACACTACGAATTGCAATTTTGCAAGAGAGAGTAAAGAGGTGCCACTTTATATGGATTTTATTAGTAATCATATTTTTTTATTACGCGGTCTGACAACATATTTTGAAAGGATAATTTTTCATCGTTTAAAATACAAATTATTCGAATATTAATTGTATATTGAATGATTTTTTAAAGTTTTATAGTACTGACAAAAAATAGTTCTTTAGTGAAATTTAAATATTTTTTTTGGTATTTTTTATTTTAAATTATAGGGTGACTATAACGTATTGTATATCAACGTTAAGATGAGATTTGTGTCGCAAAAATATATATGTGTTATATACGTTGCCAATCATATAATATATATATAGTTTTAAAATCGACATAAGTACAAAACTAATGTAGGAGGGATAAGGTGAAAAAGTTACTTTACTTTCAAATACCTTTTGAGTATATAAGAAATTGGAACAGATTTTCGTAAGAGTAAGACCCAATGTAGGTTGTCGGACAGATAATAGTAATATGTATAGAAATATCAATTTAAAAATTAAAACACTTTTTTGTACTAATTCTACATTTGAGTAGCTTAGAATCATAATTCAAATTTTTCGAAAATCGAGTTATGAGAAAATCTCAAAAACCATAGAAGCACTATTTAATAAAGTTTTATAAAAAGTATTAATTACTACTGAATATATTAGTGCTTAGTGAAAAGTAAAACTTTTTTAAAGAAAAATATAGATCGCCGATTGGTTCATTTTAACATCTCATTTTATTAATTTAAAATTTGAACTCGACAACAATGACGATAATTGGCAGCGGCTTTAACACTGTTTAAAGTATTTTTTAGAACACGTAAATATGTATTGATCTATTAAGATTCATTTGGCATACCTAACTCAAAGATGTCAAAAATACAAAATTTGAGTTTTGATTACAGGCATTACATTTGTTCAATATAATCAGGACCAGTTTAGCTCATTCCGAACATTTTTGACTGATAATACTTTACATTAATACATAACTATTTACACTAAGCCAAGACAAACTGATAAAGGTAGAACAAATAATTAATAATATAAATTTGAAACCAATTTAAAGATAAAAATTCAAAATGTGTATATTCTTATCAGTTTAAAATACTCGTGTTGCTGAAGGTATTGAATAAATGTAGGATCAGTGCAAAACAGTGTTTTATTTGTTGAATACATTGACTATCCACCACGAATGTCAATACGAGTAATCACATTAAAAGTGATCACTAAAAGCATCAATAAACCTCACACAATCATATTATGTATTCAAATGTATGATTTATTTAGAAGATTCACATTTTTCAACAGAAGAACTAACACTATTCAATCACAAAACCATTGAAACATTACCACTTAGTTAATATTGTAAAAAAACTATCTATTTTACGCAGCGATCAATTATTCATAAATCTGCTCACAAAACACACAATCCAGGCGTGGCCTGCAACCTAGTAGCACTGCAGACAACTGTCTCATTCATAAGTCATATTATTTGGTGTCATATGAATTCATGTCATTCATTTTGACGAGAGAAAATAATAAATAGTTTATTATCAATCAATGTAAACAATAAATACGGGACAGTTCTCAATAGGTTACGGCTGCAAATGTATTATTGTCATAATGAAAAAACAACAAAGTCTAAAAAGTTTGTTACGTTAGCAAAAATAATGTATATGTATAATTTTATTTGAAATACACAATACCACTGATTTAACGTAGCCGAAAAGTGTTTTAAGCAAATAAAAGCACAATTTAGTTGTTAGTATATCGCTTCTAGGGTTTCTTTGGTACTATTTATATTAATGGATGAGAAAAATTGTTTTCATAAACATCATCAACTAAATTGCATATTTCAAAAAAACTTCGATTATCGACACTTTTTAACGGTAGAGTTCAAATACGAGTACAAGGTAAGTAAGTATAATGTCAAAACTACTAGTTAAACACAGCTACCGTGTTAATCAAAACAAAATGGCTAATGCATGCTCTTGTCGAGTCCATGGCGCAGCGATTAACGTCTTGAACTTCCGAGATTTCTATTGATGGCATGTGTGTTTATGATGTTTGTGAAAAAATCCTTCCCATCTTAACGATCTTTTAATAACGGGGCGTAGCAAGAACGATTAGTTAACCACTTGTCTTGTCCTATCCTTATATTCCTACTACCCTCTTCGAAAAAGAGAGGTTGAGCTACTAAATTACAAACTAACAAACAGTTTTCGCACAAAAGCTTCCGTTGCGATACCTTCATTAGGAGGTCATATGCTCTACATTAGAAAGCGAATATGGATGAAAAAAGTTCTCTATTCTTTTCTTAAATTATCATTTCAAACTTTTCGCTGCATTTCGATCAGAAATATGCCGATAGCGATGCGGTAAAAACATGAAGGCTTTAATTAAAATTCTTTAACTGCATTTTCAAACTTTTGAAAGATTCACATGTTCTCCATGCAGATATGTTACATTATATAATCAATTCCGTCTTCTTCCACCTCTATTTGAAACATTTTAATATGGGGATGCTTGTCGTTGCATACTCTCATACCCTATATTTTTTTGATTAACCATGTCAGTTCCGAATTTGGAGCATATGTATTCCTAATGGAGTTTATCTCAACAGATTTTTTTTTAAAGAACAGCTTATTATTCAGTTTCTTAATGTCTCTTTTTCAAAGAGATTAGTGGATAAAAACATATGAAAAGTGCACGACTAACAGTTAGCTTATCGATGTTTCTTCTACGCGTTTTTCTGATGGAATGGATAGGGGGGAATTTCAGACATCACACTCACTCATGCCACGCCGAACAGAAATTGATAAATCGATTGATAAAAACTGTACTTGGATTTGAACTTGTGAACGCCTTAACCGTAGTCATTGACGATTACCACTCGACTACACATCTGTCTATAGGAGGTGTGGCATTTTATGAAAATAATCAGTACTATCGAGGGCAACTATTGCAATTTGCAACGGCGTTTATTACAAGTGTCATGTTTAGAACAAATGAAGGATATTTTTAATCGATGTCGAAATATGTATTTTTATCTAAGTTAAGGTCGAATAAAATCGAGGTGATAATAAACAAATGCACTAACAGAAGGATTTGATGGATTCTTTTTGTTACATTTTAACAACCACGACAAACATTTTCAAACTTTAAATAACAAGGTTAATAAAGTCAAAATCAGACCACGGATATATAACTCATGATAATATAGTTAGCATCTCGAGTCGTCGAATAGAATCAATATAAAACAGTGCTTCTAGACGGAGACATTTTGATGGGCATTTTTATGTTGTTTGCATCTTTTCTACTGTAACCTGAAAAGGCATAACTTCATATTGAGATGATGCAAACGGTAATCACTGACAACCATTGTGAGACGAGGTCATTAAATTATTTGTGCCAGTGTATCAAATTTCTTCTGCATTAAAAACCTTTTACATTAATTTCTTCCCATTTAAATCACATTTTATGACATACATACATACATATAAAAGACAGTGTAAGTTTGAATACTCTTATTTAGTTTAGAATACGTTCAATAGTTTTCTTTCATTTTAAGACGAAATTGGAGTACGTCATAAATTGTATTGACTCCTCACAAAGTGTTTTATGAAGTTTAATAATTTAAGCACTTTATGATCATAATATTCATAATGATTTAGATAGATAGTAAAGAGTTTAAAATTCCCAGCTGATACGTGACGCTAATCTTTGATTTATTAATCTTTACCAAGCTTCCAGCCAATCACTTTTAAATTAGCTTTTGTAAATGAATTCATTCAAATTCGTTTCTCTCCAATCTAGTAAAACTTACATTTAAAACAATTCTTAAATGTCCTACATATATTAAAAAAAATGATATTTCTTTTAACAAATATATTCAAATTATTTGTTTATTGAAAGCTGTATCACTTGAAATGCTTTTAATAAAAATGAATTAGTAGCATTAAAAATCTACTTTTTATTAATGATGCTAAAATAAATATATTTTTTAAGTAGGCAATAGTGGGTAGACAAGTAATTTGTCTTAAATAGTTTAGCGTTTATTAATTTATTATGGCCGTTTTTTATTTCTCACGATCATGTTAAAGCACTATTAAAACCCACCCACGACTGAAGCTTAAAATCGTCTTCAAACAATAAAATCTAAATACATCACAAAATTAAAGAAAGGGTACTGCGAAAATAGCTGTATATTCATAAAACTTCCGCAGGAGTGTACTAACGTTAGTAAATAAATCGCGAGATAATTGCCTGCTGCAGAAAACTTTGTGGCGACCGGCCAGATTTCAATTCAGAAATAAAGTTTAATTTTTACGATCCGAATTGATTATGTAACTCGATTCATTGTCCGGATGTTTTGTTTAAAAGGTCAAGGACGGTTGCTATTTATACATTAAATAAAGCCTTACGCAGGCTTCGCACTAGTCTGCGTTAAAGAATTAAAAATTTTATAAACTGTATAAATAACTTGGTCAACATTATTCAAAATTTTCCAGCCGCCGTATTTAATCGAAAGAATTTAAATCGAAACATGCAAGGGTGACCCGATAGCGCAATTTTTCCGTTGTTTACTTAAGAATACAGACAATTTTATGGTGTATGTTTTTTAAAGATATTTTGCATTCAATTGTTGTTGCGGAAATTCGTCCGGTACTACAGCCCTATTCGTGTTTGAACAATCAAAATTTACCTCTGTTTTCCACTGTTTCCACCTAGATATTTTTGGTCTTTGAACATTTTATACCCCATATGAGGGCGTAAATGGGTACAACACAACGCATACCTTTTGGTAAAGGAAATATTGTATATCTTAGTTAATAATATCTGGTCCTGAAGAAACTTTACATATATTGACTTACCAGTATAAATTTCAACATCATGTACACCACATTTTTCAAACTATTTAAATATATTTAGATATATCTTATGACCGGAAAAGAATTATGTATGTTTCATTCAAACTCGAGTGATAATTTTAATTTAATGCTCCCAATCGAAAGGCAATAAATAGTTCACTTTCTCGTTCTAATAAAATAAGTAATGCCTGAAGGAGATTTAAAAACATATTTTGCCACTTAAGCAAAATTCGCTCGTGTCATTAAAAGGCTTATCTTTTTTTTATGCTAAGACAACTTTGAAATAATTTTTGAATGCTTAAAAATAGATTTTTTTTATAGTTCAACACCTGATAAGGAAAATAATAAAATGTACCTAACATAATATGTTAATATAATATTATATATTTAATAAACATTAGGAAGTATAGCCAGATATTTAATTTATTTTTAATAAAATAAAAAAAATAACCGTTATTTATATGTACGTTATTTTGTCCGTTCTCTTCTTTAAAATGAGGACATAAATACAAAAAGGGGACAAAACACAACTTTAATTTTTAACTACATATAAAAAAAGGAAAAACTTTTAATTAAATAAAACCATATTAAATACATTCGACAAAGTTGTGCAGTATGTCAGCATGTATGTATTATGACAACCCTTTGAAGATTTTCTCCATTAATGCCCGCTGGGTAGCATATTGACTCAGGTTAGAGCTTATCTTAACAGAAATTACTATACAAGAACTGCTTGTTTCTCAGCGCGCTCTACGTCTCTTTTTTGTGGAGTGTGAGGATATAATTAAAAAGTTAAGACAAGGATAATGGTTTGCTAACCAGGCTTATTACGCCCGATTTTTAATAATCGGATGAGTGTGCATTTCAAAACCGAGGACAATGACGATGATCACTCAGCTACAGACTGAAAAAGGACGGATGAAGAAAAAATACACTAATAAATTAAATATATACGTTGCTAAACGCTTCAGCAAATCAAATATTCAATCGAAAACATTTTTTAAATCCATAAACAAATTAGCGATAGTCACCTACTCATTTAAAAAAACATTCCGTAGAATATGTTGCTCGTCAGCATCATAATATTCAAGTTACTAATAAATCTTTCTGACCTTGCAAAAGAAACTTTGAGCTCATCCATAAGTCAGTGTGCCGGTAAAAGATACTTTGAAAGCCATTAAAATATTGCGGTATACTACACATAATCATTGAAAAAGTGGTGAAGCTTCGAACTAAATCTCTCGCTTTTAAGTCGATGATCGGATTTTTCCGAACACTCATTTTTCATACAGAATAATCCGCACATAGAAACTTCCGTACATAGAAAACTCCGGACACGGAATATTCCGAACATTTAAAAAAAATATTCGAGATTCAAAATATAAAAATATTTTTCAGGTTAGGAACAAGCAAAAGTTTAAGGGCGACACACATTATTAAACTTTCATTGTGTACGGTTAGTATACTCGTGTCTGTGCCGATTTTGTCATAGAGCAAATCTAGAATCAATTTATTATCACGTTTCCCTCTCATTATAATATTTATAAAATTGTATATGATTTTTCCGTACAAGAAAGACTTCCGAATATTAATTCTCCGTACAACATCGGACACAGAATATTCCGTACATTAAAAAAATCGAGATTTGACATCGAGTCTATACATAGTATTTAAACATAATAATAGTATTTAGCCTAATAGTAGGCAGTATGAAAAGCTCTGGTTAATGGAAAAAGGGTGTGAGTTTTTTAGCTCATTACGTTTTTCACTTTTAGAACATAAAATCACAAAATTAGTCCCATACTGTTCGTTACGAAATTTAGTGATCTAAATAAATGAACATATCAGGTCTGGGCAATCTTTTCAACTGAAGGGCTACATCAAAAAATTTAAATTAGCGGTGGGTCGCAATTTTTTAAATATATCATTTTATTGATACTTAATGGAATTGCAGGGTAAAATCAATAAGTGATATAACCACTTTATAGAGACGACTTTACAGGTCACACAAAAATAGGCATTCAAGATAGGTTTATTACTATGCAAAAAAGTATGATAATTAATAAATTATCTATGCCAGATATAATGAAAACTTTACCGTACTGTAATAATTACGTAGCCTTGAAATTTTTGTGAAATAATTTTTAACATAAATTTTATGTTTTTTTTAATAGCATACTACCATGGTCATGTTATATGCCACATACAAATTGAGAATTTAAGACGAATGTGTTAAAATTATCACGTCAGGTCGTTGGTGAGTTAGGTGCTTAATCTGGCAGTGTAAATGGACACCACGATTATCTGACGATCGTGATCCGCGATGCTGTCCGATGGAGCGATTGGGCGCGAGGAATGCGCCACTGTTGGAAATTCGGAATGCCAAATATGTTGATAAAGAAACGCGGCGAATCGAAGAATTTACATAAACAATGAAACGGCGAGAGCCACCTGCAGCGGTAGTTGTATAACCTGGCGAGGGTCACACCAAACTCGGGCCCGTAGTTATTATTTTATATACCCCAAATCCAACATTAATTATTAATCATACTAAAGTAAGATGATTTCATGGATTTAGTTAATTGGCGAGCGACGGTGAAAATTAAAGCAAATTACTATTGGGTCCATCGACTAAGAGTACGATTTTCATTTTCCTCCAATAACAAAATACTGGAGTATTTTGTTATGATGAAATATATAACCGAAAATTTACTCAGAAATAAATGAAGAATACATAAATTTTCGTCAATTAGATTTTCTTCAAAAACAATAATTGTAAGAAAAATTATCGAATAAATAGTCCCATTAGAGGTGGAGTGAGCCAAGTGGTATTTAAAAAAAGAAAGTTAGACGCTTTGCAATATTCTACACGTGTTAGAGTATTGTTAAAGTGAAGTAACCTCTGTACAGCAATACACATTGCATCCGTAAAATAAAAAATATCCATAACACCAAATAAAGATGTGATTGTACTTGATAAATTGGTAAGTAAAAAGGAAAGAATTGAACACTTTGCGTAAAGATTACTAAGTATTTCACCAATTAAAAAAATATCGAATGGCCCATAGATAAATAATAACAAAGTGTTTGCCGAGAGTAAAATGAATATACATAAGAATATATTTATTCTATAAATAAAAATTCTTTTTGATTATTTATCACTGCTTATTTAAATTTATACAAAAAATAAAAGTAAAAATTCGCAACAATTTTACTGTCCTGTTACAACTGATTAGAAACATCTGACCTAAGAGTGTTTTTGAAGCAGAGAACTCGTGAGACTCGAATAAGACAAAATCGGTGAGAAACGTGACTTAGGCATCATCTTCACTGTATCAATACTTTGTTTGTGATTTTATATAAATAATTTTATGACAGGTGTTTTTTACATGTTTAAAAATATCGATTAAAAAATAACTACGTAATTTCCTGATCAAAATAATGTTAGACGAAATGCGTGTGGCAAAAAGTCGTTGTTTTTTGCAATTATTAGTTATACTACTTAACTAAATAAATGTGACAGCAACATATCGGGGTTATTCCACCAATATTTAGTATTTTCTTATTAATTTAAAAATAAAAAAAATATTTGTCATAACAACCCAAAGCATCAAACATTTTGAAATTGAAAGGTCATACCAGATAAAAAGTTTTTATTTAAACTTGAGACTAACTTGAAGAGAAGAGACGTCACAAAATCCTATGTTAATGATTTCAAGCCTATATTGCAGGAATCTAAATTTGACATTTATCTCGAGGGAGCTTGAAAAAAACCTCCCTGAACGCAGTGGGAAAACACCTTCTAAATTGATCACAAAGGGCAATATTTAAATTTTGTCTGGTAAAGGTTATATTTACGATCCCTGTAATGTACATCAACTTATATATTGATTATAGCTGAAGTGCATGTTTGGCTTAAAACAAGTTGCCTTTCTTCTCTGTTATTAAATGAATATATTTCCCATAATATCTTTATTTAAATTATTCGTTAAATGGAGTAAAATATTCAACCAATGTAAATTTTTTACTATGGGACAAAATAAAATAACTTTTAGAAAATCTATGTTTTACCTCATATTATTATTTATATTATAATTACGTTTCAAAACTCACCAAATACAAAAGTTTAAAAAGTACATATCGACTGTGGAAAAGAAAAAGGACGTAACCCACACATATCAAATTTTACAGGATGCGCTAAAAACGTGTTTTGATGATTTTGTGACATATGGAAATTATGAATTATACACAACCTTAAAGTGCACGGATACTTATAAGTTGATGTTTAATTGACATAATCTAATAATAATTAAAGAAATTGTCTCGGAAAACCCGTTATTTCAGTGTTTTTTCTTGGTTTTAATTTTTTACAGGGTCATCTTTTTCAAACTTAAAAGCTAAATTTAGATAATAATTCGGCATTTTCAGCTTCCATCCTTTTGATAGAATGTGTGTCAAGTTGTATACATTGTGATTATCGAAAAAAAGCTGTTATGGAAAATTGAGGGTTACGTCCTTTTTCCTTTCCACAGTCGATATGGTTGTTCCGTTAATTCTTGGTAGAATTTATTTTAAAAACTTTTCATCGAAGTATTCAGCCAATGAGTTTCGTTAGGCAACTAAATAAATATTCGTCGACGCAGCAAAACCATTATTTTAATCGATTGAATATGTTAATTATTTATTTTAAGAACAGTGATTCATCTGAATTTTATCATAAACAAAATAATCTGGTTTTATCCTTAATCTTAAACGTCTTTCTACTATAACCTATTTGCTAAAAATATAATTTCTAAGATACAAGATTACTGTTAACACATATCTATAAATAATCTTACTTTGCATTTTTCTGTATAGCATAAGGCAGTGGTCGGAAAACTCATTAGTCAACTGAGCCGATTGAAATTTCTTTTGAGAGCCGGTTTTTTTTAAGCTACCATTTTACTAGTTGGCTCACTTCTCCTCTAAGAGGCCCGCCTATTTTAACTGCCCTTTTACTCTCAAACAAGTGATCATACTAACTAACATCTCTACCCTCTCTGAAAAGATATGTTGAACGACCTTTATTGAATATTAATTTGTTGATCACATTCTAACTTAACGTATTGGGAATCGTGAATTTAATTATATAATTCGAATATAAAAAAAGTATTTTGAGAAAAATGTACTTTTTTGGGTCAATATTTTTTATGTCAATAAATTTGTGGATTTAACTTAACGGTTGTGTTTTAAAATAGTTGCTCATGCAAGAAAAATGACAATGTGATTTTTATTGAGAAAAGATGTATTTTAAAATTCTTTTTTACCAGTTATAAATATACAATAACACATGTGTCTAATCTTAAAAGACTACGTGTTTGAAAGCACGGCAACAGAATCTTATTTATATTATAGTAAAAAAAATACAAGAGCGTTTGCCGTCGTAGAATTTGTAAAAGAAGTACTTCGGTTTTATTTGATTTTGATTATTCATTAGTGTTGGGTCATATAAGTGTAGCAATATGAATTTTTCTCGGTAACATGTCAGTATCCGCAAGACGCCACTCAAGTGTAAATTGTGTAACACCTTGTATTTTAGGTATAATTTATTATCAACAAACGTCAATTAGAATTGACAAATATTACATATACACCAAGATATTTATGCAAATTAAAAACGGCCAGAACTCGTGTCAATCATGAGAATATTCATATAAAAATGTTCCAAACTTGAAATCAAAAGTAAAATTACACTCACCTCATTTTTTACACGGTTTTAATAGGAAATAACAAAAACTATAACTTTACACGATTAGCAGACACAAAAAACGGATTTTGTTATAACAAGAAATTCAACAACACAATACAGTTATAACAAACAAAATGCTTTATTTTATTACAATAACACATAAGACGTGTCAGAAAATTTTAGCGATTTATGTCCAGTACCTCATTAAAGTCCCCGTATTACTTTTTCTTAGTGAAAATACATATTATGAATAATATTTTATATCATTTACTTATTGAGTTTTCATTATTCCCTTTTTTAAAACGATTTTTTTTAACACATTGTTGTTCTTTTTTCAAATTATACGGTTTTTTATTACGGATATCACATATTGAAGCATTGTGTTAACGCAACTAACCTAAAAAATTACAATTGATATGCATTTAAAAAAAAGTTTGTTACCACTGTCCAGCAGGGTTAACTGTACGGTCAAATGATAGAGGATATGTTCAAAGAGAAATTAAAATTTTCATCAATTTATTATTTCCTCAAATATTTTATAAATGATGTTTGTAAAAATGATTTAATACGTAATTTGTTTATTTATATGTAATTTTATAATAGTAAAGTCATTCACTCTTCTTCACACGTTGGTAATAATCGATGAAATAATTAAATCGGACAACAAATGATTGAGAGTAACATTTTGAATAAATATGTTCAATTTATTAAATATGTATTTTATTATTGCATAAGCTTGTGAGACATCTCCGCGAGCCAACGACCTTGCCGGCGAGCTTAGGAGCAAAAGCACCTGTGCTTCGGCCCGGCCGGTTCGCGGTTGTTTCACACAGGTGCGTCTAAGACTTGTGCTTACAACAGCGCTTATCAACCATCTTCGTCCCGGGGCACATAACATTAAATTACTGTAAATACATAATCTATTCTGCCGCACAAATTAAAAAATAGTTTAAACAATTTTCGTAAATTACAAGACATTGATAAAACCGTTTTAAAGACCCTTCATACTAATTTATATTTGAATGATTATTAGCACTCAGTGGCAGCCGGTCAATTTGGGATTGGATCAATTCACCCCTTGTATATGCAGGGGCGGTTATATTTCATGAAAAAATATTTAAATATAACATTTATAGCATTCACTAATTTTAAATTCTTCATGTTTTTATTATCTAAAATAAAATGTTCTTAAATATTTATTATAGACAATAAAACACACGAAGAATTTTAAATGAAAGAATAGTCTAAATGTTATGTTTGAATAATATTTCATGAAATATAACCGCGCCTGCATATACAAGGGGTACATTGATCCAATGCCACATTGACCGACCGCCACTGTTAGCACTACTTTGATTTATAATAAATTATAATTAATTGTCATAGTATGTCGTACAATATTTCTAGTTTCTACGATTTTACAAATTTAGTCTTTATATTTAATAAAATCTACGTTTTTTAACGGAACAAAATAGGGTATTTATTTGTAAAAATAACAAAAAGTTCTTAATTATTACACGAGATTTATAAGACTTTGTAGTAAATTTATGTTTTTTTGAAGAAACACACATTTCTATATAAATCTCTTTATTTTATAATGTAGTTGAAATAATGATTGGTCTAACAATCTTATATTTATACTACTGTAGATTCACTTCCACATTCATTAAATCACAAAAATGACAGTCTGGATGGGGTGGGGAACCGTTTAGTTGCTAAATGTCACATTCAATTATCTGATTCAACATAAGGCCACAGTAAAGAAAACATTGACACCTCCCCTCCCTTTTTTTCGACTGTCGAACATATAATAGATTGATGACGCTTTTTTACAAACGCTCGGGTATAATTTTTTGATCAAAGTGAATATGTTTAATAGCCGCATCTAGTAGGCAAGAGGCCGCAAGTTCCCTTCCACTGTCTATGGCAATCCACTACCATGTATTATATTTGATCATTGAATTTTTCCGTGGATATTTTCAGTCTAGTTTCTTGCAATACAATATGGCAAAAATAGAATTATATTTAAAACATAGCTGATGACTAATTATTCGTTACATCATGGTATACTGTTAGATAGTTTTGATAATGAAGTAGTGCTAAAAAGGTTTATTTTTAAATTATTGTGGAACTTAAGACTTACGCTTTAATTTTATTTGAATGCAGTTTGATTAATGTATTATTGAACATCTTTTAGTTATTCTATAAATCAAAATACACGGTGATTTGTTATAAAAACTTCCGTAATTTAATTTATTAATTTTCCGTAAAACATATTGCGTGTACACTTCAAATTGTCATGATTATTTTATATTATTATTTAATGAATAGCGGCCATACATTTTAATATCCCTGGAATAGAGTCGTGCGTGGCATCAGCCAACATACGAACATTTGACGTGACGTTAAATACTGGCTCGCTAAGACACACCGATTTGCTGTAGACCACACTTCACGAGCAACAGGTATTTTACCAAAAACAATATTTAAACAATTTCTTACCAATAAGTTAATGCTTTGTAATTTTAACTCGTTTGTTTATTGCTATTTTTTTAACGCTAGCATGTTAAAAGTTTGCTTAATGTCATATATTAACTAAAAGACTGTGAATTGCCGAACTGAAAGCATGTCAGTATAATATGAATACATATATACCTGTATTTCTATTACAGTTTATATTCTTATAAAATATACATTACAATTCTGGGCATTATTTTGTTTATTTAAGTAATTCCTTGTTTGAAATAATAAACAACGAAAACAAATTCGTAATTTATCTTGATGTATCTAAAACTACAGTATAAAATATAACAATAATTAAAAAATGGATTCATATATATACGCCCTCAAGAGATGAAGTGAACCAACTAGTAAAGTGGTAAAAAAAATCTGGACTTTCATGTACCATCACCTTTTTATTTGGTATTTTGGTGGATTGCATATTTTTATTTTACAGAGATGACACTACTGCAAATTGTATCAACTGAGGTTACTTCACTTGTACGATACTTAAAGACGTGTAGAATACTACAACGCATCTTACTTATTTTTTCTTAAATACCACTTGGCTCGATTCACCTCTATGAAATCCATGAGGCCCATATGAAATCTGACACACGAAGAAGAAGAAAAGATAAATTATTCTAATTTATAAAAAAACATGTGTTTTTCTCTTTAAGTGGTATTCCGCACAAGTTATCGCTAAGTGTACGTACGCTTATCAATATAAAAGACAGTGGTCCTCTTGGGCCAGGTGCGCGCCACTTTCTCCATACTCTATTACACTTGCCAGATATTCTCTATTTCTCGCTTTTTCTTTGTACAATACAAAACTTCTTTCCTGGTATTTACACTCGTTCAGTTTTTATTTTGGTATGTTTATAATTAGTATATTCATTTATATTTATTGCCAGCGCTTTTTTCCCATGTAACAAAAACTATTTAAAATAACTGATATCCAGAAATATTGTTTATATTAAATTGGAAAAAGCATAATTAAAAGTATTGCAGCATTAGAATGACACTTCATGGAAAGCTTTTTGAAAAAGAGAAGAGTTAATCCGCTGATACGATGTTCATAATATGTATAATATAATAAAAACTCCAGGCGTGTTTTAAATAAAGACTTGATAAAAAAATGTACACCGAGCACTGAACTTATACTCTGACTGCTCACGAGCTTGAGAAGTTTTTTTGAATTCTTTATCACTACACGTGATTGTTTCGCATGTGGATTAATGATTTTTGGTCCAACCTCAACATGTTAATGATAAAAATAACGATAATTACATTTAAGTTTGGTCTAAAGCGGTCATATTTAATACAGCATGGGTTCATAATTTATTCTAAGCCATTTCAACACGCAATTTGATATTTATTTAACTCCGTTTGTGCTTCTGACATTTTTTTTATATTGATCAAAATATCATAAAACATTATCAATTGATTGTTTTACAAAAACATAAATTAAATAACCGCGACTAGTTTTGTGTATCGCAAGCATTTTCAATCGCATGCATTGATGGTGAAAATATACTTTTAAATACATAGTAAACTAATATTATCCACACATTATAAAAACGCTTCACATTTTCTACAGAAAAACAGGAGGAAACGCAGGAGTCACAAGACCTACGAGTGCTGGCGGTCTGCAAATGTCGTAGTAAGGCGGAGTATCGAGCCGAGTTGAAGAAATTGATTTAGCCGACCATGGTTCATTCATCATAGACTTTTATTCAGAAAATTAAAAGAAAAGTATGTATAAAATGTAATTTTATTGTAGTACTAAATTTGTCGATTATTTATAGGATCTGTCATAAACTTGGTAATAAAACAAAAATCATTCAAACCATTAAATGTATTTAATAATCATACAAGTTTCAAATGCTGGTTCTTTGATTTAGTATTTTGATAAATTAGTTTTTAACGTTTTCAATTTGGTGTGTCATATGCAATTTTAAACGGGAAACCAGCTTAATATATAATATCTGTATAAACAATGATACAGATCAATTTTAGATTGATTTATAATTATATTTAAACTTAAATGTTAATTCTGACACTCAAGTGTATTATTAGTATACATTAAAGTAAAAAAACCTTTTTATTGTGCTATTAAATTGTTCATAAATAGTTGAGAACTCATTTAACATTGAAAGGGTTTGATTTCAATAAATAAAAGTTATAGTAATTGGTGTGGGTTTGAAATAGGTGATAAACGCATTGAATATTCATCGATTTAATAAAACCGATACCTTTGTACATATATAACTAAAGTGCCATTATAACCGTAGCTATTAAACACTTCTACTTGGTTTGAATAACTAACAAAATTACTTAAATGAAAAATCATTATCCAATCGACAAAAATGTGACCATGGAATAGCTTATGATCTCTTGAAACATTATTTTTCAAATCACTGTTCATATATATTTGATCTTATTCACCAATAAGATAATAATTATAAAAAAAACATTAGGAATTAGTATCGCTTCAAACATTCGTATTTAACAACTTCATGGTGGAATTCATTGTAATATAAAGCTTATCAATTTTTTAATTTATTGTTTTATAAACATCGTCTAATTAAATTTAAATTAAATAACAGTAAATTTAAATTCATTTATCAAATTGATATGTGACATGAAAACTGTTGTAATAAAGAAGTCATGACTTTAATTCAATTACTTTATTTACATAAATCATCTTTCTAGTTCATGGGCTTGATAACGCTAAATGAAATGTTATATAAACATTAAACATGCATTGTTGTCTGGAAAAGGTTTCAAATACACACAATTCAATTCACACAGTCGTGTAGGATCATTAATATTATCTTGAGAAATTTAAATAACCATAAATGGTATACTATGTACTTTTTAAGCTCAATTGAAATAAAATATATCAGATGCGGTCAGCTTGTTTATTGTTGTGATTGACTTATTGATACATTTTTCAAATAAGTTTTTGATTTTGAGTTTATAACCTCGTTATGGAGTTATTTCGATGAAAGTCTTTTTTCTAGGGAAACTGTATGTTATTCAGTTGATCAATCTCTCTTTTTCGAAGAGAGAATGTTCTAGTACAGAGCGACTGGTTAACGTCGTCGTATTTAAGGATTGGAGAAAATTTTCAGACAATATAAATTGATTAATCGATTGAAAAAAATGCCGTTCTTACTGGGCCTAAAACCCGTATGGTCCGTTACGAAAACCAACGAAGTTGATCACTGTACTACGGACCTGGGAAATGGAAATTATAATGACATTATAAGAATCAAATAAGCAAGAAACTATTGCTTAATAAGTTATAAGAAGCTTTCGAAAAAGTATTTTGCTCTAAGCCACATACAATTCATTGTTTTTATTTTTCTTGGGCGAAATTCAAAAATATTTATTTTACTTCGTTTAAACACATACTTAGCATTGCATTTTACGTATTAAATAACGTATCGTATTTTGCCAAATTTTTGCCAATACTGTCATTATCTCGAAACTGAGATTTTCATATTGTCGTTTTGTTGTATTCTACCGTATACGTTTTATTTTTTTCTGCCCATAGCAACATTATTTCGATGTCACATACTATTTGTGTATTTTTCACTAAAAATTATCCAATCCATAAATAGTAAGATTAAATAATGTATTTTTTAATAACGTTTTAAAATTCTAGCTTTAACATTCAAAACAGTTACCAAAGTCATTAAATTTTATTAACGCTGATAAATTCAACAAAATACAACACTTGCTTAAAATGAATAATTTTAAAAATTGGTTCTAAATTTATCACTACTTTCGAATAGCTCTTTTATTTTCATTATCCTCAACAGTAAACTGTTAAAAACTGGTAAAAAACTGGTAGTAAACTGATAAAAATAAACAATTGGTTTTATATAAAGTACTATAGATTACAATAAAATTGATTTCCATCATTGCAAACATAAAAACAGGGTCGAGTAAATCAAAAATGGTGTTTTGATAGTTTATAAATAAATATCATAATTAAAAAAAATAGCATTTTAAAAACGAGTAATTTTCATAAATAAGTTACGGCTTCTATAATAACAATAATACATCATAAACGGCTCATCAATTCTGTTACTTGTTATTATTGATACAACTCTGAAAATATTTCTACTTTATGGTGATGGTTTCTGTACATTAAAAATAAATTTTATTTAATTTTCAATACCCAAATAACGGTATTTTTGCATTTTCGAAACTAATATTTTGATATTGAAAAAACAGTCTTCTAAACTACCGGGATTCCCGGTTCCGATAATACCAGTTTTGCAATCCTTAATGCCAATGTAATATCCGTAATTATTAAACACATAATATTTCGTGCGTTTCTTACAAGAGTTATATAATATTTATTATTTACTACTCGACATTATAAATTATAATTAGTTATAACACGACACCAACAACTTATTTTCTTATTTATATACATTTAAAAAAATTTACGATCTTTGATTCTGAAATATCGGCAGTGTCTTAAAAAAATGTTACTTATCTATCGCAAATGTTGACGCATTATACAAAATTTCGTAAATTAGTTTTTTTCCTGTGAGGTTTGATTGAATATTAATTTTTCTATAAAAAGCACTTATTATTTTATAAACTATGTTCACGTAAGTAAATGTTACTTTTTTATTTAACGACCACCTACTATAATATAATAATTAAGACATTATTTTAAAATAGCGTTTTTTCTGAGTAAGTATTTGTTTATTTAAAATTATTTTTAATATGAGTGAATGTAGTCATCTTTTTGATAAAAAAAAAATATAAGGAGTGCTCAATGAATTAGAATTAAAATGTTTTTTATTCAAATATTTAAAAAAAATATATTTCTGAGTCATGAAGGCATATTTTTTTTGACATACGTATAAATAACTATAAGAACACTATTTTTGTTTAAGTCTTGCCAGACCAAGAAATAGTTTTTCATATTAAATAACACCTTTGATTGGATTATGTTTTCTGTTTATAAAACTATCACAACTATTCAAAGTGAAACAAGTCTTTAAAAAAAGTAGTGTGGGGCAAGTTTTAGTTATTAAAGATAAGCGTTTTGATATTTGTTTTAATTAAACACGATCAAGTCCTTTGAATAATGAATAAATATCGATGATTAAACAATTTATTTTCAACACGTTTGATTTGATATAAGGTGCCAACAGTAGCAATTATTGGCATGTCTAGCATAAAATCACTTTCAGGACAGCCGTTTTGTTATAAACACTAAAGAAGAATTCACCAAATGTGAATGATTTGAGCTGTAAACTAAAAAATATGAAGGGCTTAAAACATTGCATCAAATACTTACTAAAAAACTAATTCTTTATTTGACTGTGTCATTCTAATAGGTTAATGTTATTTTAATTGTTAAATTTCAGACGTGGAAAAATTAAAACACTTCACAACCAATGTTCCCGCTAAGGTGTGTGCGCGCGCACACCTTCCAAAATGTGCCCGCACACATTTTTCCATCCCCGCACAGACCGCACACAGAAAAATTGTAAAAAGAAGTTTGTTTCACCAGATAATATTTTTGCTTCAATACTTTTACTAAAATCATCAAATTTTCCACATCTAGAATCAGTGAGCATATTCTTACATATTTGCGCACATTTTTTATTTTGCTGAAAATTTACTGCTCACAGAAGTTGATGGTCCGCACACACAATTGAAATATTAGAGGGAACGTTGTTGACATTTACCTTAACTGTTCTAAAGATGGCAGAGTAATGAGTAACCAATCCAAAGTTCAATTTTCTAGTCTTCTTTGAATGTCAAGTATAGCTATCAATTTGGTATACAACTTTCAATATTCACCTATTAGACTTAAATGAAAATTCTTACATATTTTTGTTAAAACATCAGTATTTCTTTCAATCTATTAACCGCGGAATGTATACAAATGTGTTATATTACTAGTTTACAACTAGATGAAAAAAATCACGACTCCCCTTTCATTTAAAATATCATAAATCCAAGACTGTGACTTCAACTCTACAATACTAGTTTATCATACTATCCAAAAAAATAATATAGATTAGTAAATTGTTTTGAGAATAAATTATGATTATATAATTTATTTGTAGTCAATTTAAACTCCGTTGTCGTGAATTGTTCCACACGCAGATTACGCCCACACAGATTTTCAGAACCTGTCACCATATCGATGATAATCAATAATGTTATTAGATTTTTTGAACACTTTCATACAACTATTTGCACATACTTTAAAAGAGTATTATCTGATTTATATTGTATTTAAATACATCTTAGTGACAATTAATTATTATGAAAATCCATAATTACTGGTAGTGCCAAGTCTGAATTTTTCTTTGATATTTTTTAACTAGAAACTATATAATTCATTTTAAAATCATCAAATGATTTCGATTATACAACGATGATTGTAATTTTTTTGTTACGTCATTCTTCTATACAGAATTCTGTTATCAAACATACTGTGACCATTTATGTGAAAACTTTTAAAACACCGATTGATCATCTCCTAAGATTCAAAATTAAAGACATATCGAGGAATATATAACAAATTTTGTTTTCATTCAAATAAAAGCAATAAATTGTATTTCATTGAAACTTTTCGATAAATTTTCACAAACGCTATTTGTGGTCAAAAGTTGTATATCTAGTCAGTATAACTTCGCGTAAAAAGATATATATGTTTTACATACCGAGAATGGCTTGGAAGAAACAGAGCTTTTCTGGGGCTAGCCGATTATTTCGCTTTACAAAGTCACACGATTTTTTAATACCTCCTTTACATGACCTAAGTGCATAGCATAATTGCCAATTCTGTTTGATATGGCTCTGTTTATGTAAATCTATAAAAATCTCGACTGACAAGCAGTCGATACATATCATTAGTGATGGGCTTCAGCATCTTTAATACTGATAAAAAATTAACTGGTCTCAAGACTACATGGACAGAGATGGAGTTGTATCAACCAAAATATTGCGGTAATACAATCTTAGACGGCCTCGGTATACCTTGGAAAAATATAGAAGCCGAAAACCTCCATGAATATTACATTGAATTCCGAATAATATTATACAATGTTTTCCGTTTTCATCTCAACATTAGTATGAAGTTGCGGAACGTATATTACATCTGCAAAGCAATGCTCTCACATGGCCATTTTTGTTCCTTTATTGCAAGAAGTTAACGTTCAAATATTTGTATTTCCCGTATTAAAATTTGTAACATAAGTATTCTATTCTGCAGGTTTTAGATAAAATTTTACTCTCTGTCTATTCGTCTTTGAATGTAACAACGATTTACAACGCCTCTAATTGCATGTTCAAAGAAAGATGGTAAAGATACCTCACTGTAAAACTGTACGTCGATATTTGGTCGCTAATCTTCAATAGAAGACGACAACAAGTGAAGAAAGATAATACAAGATGTTAAGAGTATTTTTTTAGCAGTATAGAATATCATATCTGCTATCTGAAAAATCTTCAATTAATATTTCAATTATAAAATGATACGTCTTGTATAAACTCTTCATAAAAAAACACGTCTCAATTAAAAACATAACCTGACAATAATAACAATTATCTATGCGTATGCTCAAACAACTTCTTGTTTTCAACCCAAGGTATTAACTATAAGATATTATTAAAAATGAATACGTTATAATTGTATACACAATGAAGCCATGCCAATGCATAGCGTATGAAGGAGCTGTTTTTTTTATCAATTATTATATTAATACTTAATCAAATCGTTTATTTTTTTTTTCTAGAAATATAATTAAAGGCTTTGTTTAATACGATAATGGAGAAAAAAGCTAAAGAAAAAATGTTTTTATATGCACGAACAAGGTCTTTGATAACTCCATTCAAGTGTCACAATAATACCTAAAAAAATACTCAGACACAAATTGTCTTGCGTAAAGTACTCTATCTGTAAATCTTTTTTTCAGAAGACATCATTGAATATAGCTTAATTTAGGTCGGCAATAAAGAAAGTTTGCTTTACTAAGTGGGATGTTTTATTTATATTCTTTCTTATATACTTATAAGAGAAATTCTCGATAAAGATGCAAAACTTTCATCAGTAATTAGAACTGAGTCATAATTTATTTTTATCGGCCATCTAAATAATATGATAAATTTATTATTTATGTCCAGTGAAAATCAACATTATTTACCTATAATTCCTTCAGCTAGTGCATCGACGGGCGTCGTCGTGAAAGCGAGTAGCGTCGCCAGCACCAGCGCAGCCACGAGCAGGGGTGCGGAGGCGGGGGCGGGGGCAGGGGCGCACATCCCAAGGCCCACAATGGCGGCCCACCCGACGACCGCGACCCGCCGCCGCGCTACTCCTGCCCCTCGACGTCGACTGAACACCGAGGCTAGTCGGTCTAGGACGAACACTTCCAAAATTGATTCCTGGAAAACATAATTTATTGTTATTCATACATATTTCAAAACAAATGAATCGTGTATCAGACAGACACAACAAAGCGTAAAGAAACGTTTTTATGTGAAAATATAAGTAAGATTAAGAATTAAATTTCCATTGAGAACTGCTTGTTTACTCAGTTGCTCAATTTCTATTTTTTCGAAGAGAATAAAGGTGGAAAGGATAAGGCTAGAAAAGGACTAGTGATTAGTTTACTATTCTCGTTATGTACAATTTACTGTTTTAGGATATTAAGAGTGTTAGAGAATTTGAGACAGCAAAAAAATCCATCCCTTTAAACAGAAAACGATAAATCGATTGAAAAAAATACTGTTCGTAATGCGATTTAAGCCGGCAAAATCCGTCAGGGAAGCTAACGACATTGACCACTGCACCACCAACTCGACCAATTTAAAATATTTACAGTTCCCAAAGAGGACGGTCGCAAACAATTTGTTTTTAAAATTTAAATTAGATTACTTATTTTTTATTGTGGAAAGAAAATACATTTAAAAAAACAATATTTTGATTAATTTATTCTCATAAACAAATATATAACAAATTAAAGCTTGTGTTATTTGTGCGGAATAAAAGCTTTACCGTAGCGTGTACATAGTTTCTTCTAACTGGCAACGGTAGTTATATTAATTCTCTAAAACATATTACACTGTGAAAACAAAAACAGTTTTCTCCAAGATCCCAGAAATCAGTTGAATTTTTATTGATTCTTTTATGCATTTGGAAAAATTAATAAATTATTAGACGGGCGGAAATTATAGTGGTTGAATTTTAAATAGGAATCATCAAAACTGTGACGGCTCAAGGTAAGTCATATGCTGTTTTACATATTAAGATCCGCGATGCACATTTGATAAAACTCGGTGATAAATAAATTTAACATAAAATCTTATAATCAATGTTCAGTTGATTGACATGCAAGTGGGTACATATAAACTTAATTACGCTGCCATATTATTTTATCAATAGCAAGTTATTATCGTCACTATGGCCAGTTGAATATGAATAATTAGTGCTTTTTTTAGCATATAAGGCGGTGGAACGGCGTTCCGGCACCATTTTTCTCGACATGTTTAATGTTTCAAATCAATATTCGCAAAATTTTATTTTTATTTTCCTTTGAAAATATTTTTTAAATCATGATCGCGCAAAAAAGTCATAACCTACAGAGTCGATTTCTGTTCGAAGGCATTGGTATTTGTGATATCAATTCTTCCCACTCTTCTAATCTTAAAATTAACAGGGAAAATTGAAAGCGATTAGTTAACCACTAGCACTGTACCAGCCCTATAATTATATTCTTACTCTCTTTAAAAATGTAGGTTGAGCAACTGACTAACAATCAGTTCTCGTAAAAAACTACGTTTGTTGAGATACCTTCATTAGGAAGCCATATCTTCCACATTGAGAACGGACATGAATTAGAAGAAAAAATTTTGACAAAAATTCTGGCACCTTTTTTTCAAAAAAAAAAAGCTCTGTGTGCTCTGTGTGTAACTATAGTTAACTAAAATAGCTTAATCTTGTTGTATACTTTCATAGTTAAGATGACAGCCATCGAAATGTGTTTTGTTTGTTATAAAAATTAACAGCACACGTTTTTTTATGCACAAGACTACTGAAAGCTTATTAGATAGATGAAAAGTCTTCATGTGAATCACAAACAGGATGTTTGTCACAATTCAAAGATTTTACCGGAAACTTTATATCGTATATTCTAATGCCACTAAATCAGATATTTGCCATTAAAAAAAACAGAAAAGATGTCAGCAAGAAAGAATGAGGAATAAAAAAAGTAAGCTTTTAGTATGGATATTACTTTGAATTCAAAAAAGTTACACAATAAATATTAATAATTATCTTTGGAAATCTTTTTTGCAGCTAAAGAAAACATTCTTATCGGAAATTCATCCTTTGGAATTTTAGCTTCGACGTCATACAATTTATAGCTTATTTTTTACATTAAAGTAAATTGCCTTTATAGCGTAAATAATCTTATTATACCTCATTCATAATTTTAAAACTGTACCTAAAATTTCAATGTGGATTATTCTTTTATTGTTTTACAATTTAGAATAATATCGTACTATGTTCATATTATATAATAGACGAGACGTTAGATTATCTTCCATATTTTTTGGTAGTTAATGTATTTGGTGAGTAATATCAGCTATTTTCTGAAACTTTTTATAAGACGTTAATTTAGTTAGAACATTTGTAAATTATATTTTTGCGAATTCGCAAACAAAGAAAACGGTTTATCTTTTTCACATATAAATTAAACATTATTAAGAATGCTTTGATTGGAAATCCGTTTTGTTGTTTACACTCCCAATGAGCCTCAGGGCATCATTAAAATAACGCTATAAAAATGCCGAAAGCTTTTTATTGTAATAGATCTACAAGTTAAGCAGAAAAATAGACAGATCACGTGACGGGCGCCGTCTGGTAAATGTTGCGTGTCATAAAAAAAAACAATGACATAAATTATTATGGTGGCGATTGAGTTGGACATGGCAGCACTTATCTAGTACGAGTAATGTCTTGTCTTTACGATATCCGGCGATTTCCAAGTTACGATTTCGTCGGCATATTTTCTATATAAAAAACGTACAACATTGGCACACGCTCAATGAAAAATGATCGTTACGGAGGCATATTTTATTTTTTCAAATAAAGAGCTCAATGTGCGATTTTTGTCACCCCTCCCGCCCCCCTTTCTCTACTAATTCGAAGTATTTGAACATTTTGGGGAAAATATCTAAATTAGATAAATAAATAGACAACAATGTATCAATTTTAAAAACACATACATATCCTAAGGCAAGGCCTACGACATCTGCTACGACCCTTCTGTTTCCAATCTGTATTGGGCCTGAATATAAGAACTTCTACTGATCGCATTTGTTAGTGAAGTAGAATCTCGATATAACATAACAGGGTGTCCGTTATATAAAAAATAACTTTACAAAAGTTTGTCCACATTTGATGGGTACGACTACTACGATGTGTGTGATTTTAATTCACATATTTGAACTCATTGAATGAAGTATTAAATGCATCTAACAAATTAAGCTGCTGCTCAGCTGTGTGAATCAGCGACCAGCGTTACAAACGTCAGAACAAATTTTTCGAGCATGATGGCAGTATGACTCAAATTCGAGTGCGAGGGGTATGGCGTGATTACCATGAATTACATTGTTAACAAACGGTCACTTGGATATAGACATTTATACAAATTTTACTTTACAATAACAAATATTTTTTGGAAAGGCATTACATTTTTAAAAAAGTCTATTTTGTAGTATTTCCAAGTTAATTCAATAAGATTTTAAATGGACCTCGTATAGAGTGAAAATGTCGTTTAATAACTGTGGAATTAGTAGAAAATAATGTTAATTTATTTTTATATTAAGAGGATGTTTATCAAAACTTTCCCTTTTGACCATAAATTTTGTCCATTGTATCGATGTTCTGCTGTAGATATTTATATTTTTATTCCACATACAATGTTCGGTAAAATAATTGCTTATCTTGTTATTGTATTCTTGTAGGTGTATACATATTTTTTTATTATATTTTAATTTGTTGTAGTAATATTTCAATTAAATTTAACTTGTCGCGAAGGCGCCACCGCCCACGATACTTTGCATAAAAACTCAGTTAATTAGGAACCGAGTCAAAACAAAATTTCGAAGACAAGAATAATCAGCTAGACATATTTTAATATTCCATGGTTGATGATGCATAATTTTTGACAGGCATCGACGTGCACTTCTTTTAGCACCGGAGTGCTAAGCAACGTTCGACGACTTATTCGTCTCACGGACTCGGACGAGAGCTGAATAAATCGATAAATTAACATGTTTGCACTTACACTTTCCAGTGTCGTCTTCTGAAACGGACAGTTTCAAATTTCAATCATATGGAAGATAAGAAGCAAAAAGTCATAAGGTACAATTCCCTAGATTTTAGAATATATAAAAAAGATAGTTTTAATGTGTGATATTATCGCCTATTTTCAAGTGTTTTTTTGTGGAATTAAAAAATATACAATCATTTCTAAATTATAAAATTATTACATTATACGATTCGCAACTTTTCGTTAGAACATTTAAATAATTAGGATTGGGTGTTTACGTAAAATTCATAAAAAAATAACTGTTTATAATGTTTATTGTGACTGAAAGATATTCACGTAGGTCGTAGACTCTCTGAAATGACAATATCAGTCTTACGATTTTTATTTACCAGAGGTGCGATATGTTTTCATTCATTCATCTAACATGTTAAAATAAATAAAGACATTCGGAGTTATTATTAGTTAAGAAATAAGGAATTAATGTTGAGCATAAAAATAATATTCTCATACTACTAAATCCTTACTAAATGACGATTTGTTCAGTTTCGCTCTCTATGGTACAATAGCCGATATAACTTGGAATAGTATATTTAATTTTGACGTAGGTATAACATCTTTCAAATAAAAGATATTATAGAAAGAACAAATTTGAAACACGTAATCGATGTTTATTTGTTTTTTTCATTGACGTAACTGCACCAAATTACTATAAAGTCTTAATTCAAAAGATGTCGTCGATTTTTTCTATTCACATTAATAAATAATAAAAAAAATCCACATCTAAGAGAAAATATAAAGAATGTAATGTGATAGGAAAAATAGTACAATATAGTATACGACGAACACAAAACGCGATTTTTTCTTTTATTTTTTAAGATTATATTTATATGACAGCCTGGTTAATAAAATATCAGTTTGTTAAAGCAGTTAAAATTGTATTTACTTATTGTTGCTTAAACATTATATTATATCAGTTTTATATCCTACAATACAGCCATAAGTTTAGTAGTTGGATTTGATCCAAAAAACTTCAACGATCAAGCTTGTTAACATTCAATAAAAAAGTTCTATTAACACCGTAATATTTCGATAAAAACTAAACATATTTTCAATTGATTTATTCGGCATTTAGTTAAGGTCCGTCATATAATATTAAAAAGTTTTTTGCGTAATTGTTTTATTTATTATATTGTAACTTGTTAGTAACTACATTGCTACAGATAACTTATTTTTTATTGTATAAAGCTTTACGTAATGGCACAAAGATTAATTACTTAATTTATAATACTTTTTATATATAGAGTTATAGATGGATTATATTTATTTCTTTTTTAACTCAATCGAAGGCATAGCCGGTGATATTTTAATTTTCTACATTGAACACCAAAAACTAACTTGCTTTCGATTGTATAATAATTATACAATATATGTATTATCCATGAATATCAAAAAACCCTTAGAACCGAATTTTCAGAGATAATCGTCTATTTGTAAGTTGATAATATAAAACCGGTTTTAGTACATTAATATTTTTTGTACTTTTTTTCATTTTCAATATATCGGTTAAAAGGAGTGTGAATTAAGGGTAAATTTCTATTAAATTTCATCAAGATATTAAAGCTTTTTGTCAGTTTGAAAATTATTCTTTTATGACTGATTACAATAATATGTATTTAAAAAATGGATTATAACTACTTGGCATTACTTAGTTAACATCAATTATCTATGTATGAATATCAACTAAAAGAGTGATAATATTTCAACCATCGTTAACAAATCATAAATATGCCTTTTTTTATCGTTAATCGCAGCCCTTTTCCTAGGGTAAAAAAAACTATTTATAACTTTATAAAACGCGACAAAAAACTAATAATTCATTGGCTTTTTTTGTTAATTTATCAATAATTGTAAATTATTTACCCGTGAAAACAAAAATGAGCCAAAATGACAAGTTGAGTGCACAATAGCGATTTTAGGATGATTATTTTCCAAGCTAGGTAATTTTGTTATAGTAAATCAGTTATTTAAGTCTTTTTTAAAAGTCCTGGTGAAACGAGCATTACTAAATAAAATTAATAAATTTATAAATTATAAAAATATGATGCAATGTAAAAAAAAAACAAATATAACATTCCTAACATAACCGAAGAAAGTAGCAGTAATATTAATGGGTCTTAAAACTTAAACAATATATCACTTTATTATATTCGTTGCCAAGACTTATAAGATCACGGGAGATAACGTAACTTTGTCTTTATAAATGTTTTTAAACAATAAACAATCAAGGCAATTAATTAGCGTTCAACTATCAGCCGCAGTGTATCAATAAGAAACGTGAAAGTTGTGGGGATTATTTTTCGAGTTTATTTTTAATACCGTCATAATAATTTACATTGGTGAACATACGTATAAACCTTGTGGGGCCATAATTGCATTTATTTTATTCCTTTAATAATATTTTTTGACAATTGAGAAAATTTTCCTTCAAACCTATTTTATAAGTAATAAAACTTTAACTGTGAAGCAGCTGAATAAACATAGTTTTGTTGTATTTTATAAACCCGGGAGCAAATTAAATCGACCATTACATTATGTAAAATGTCGTGTTACGCAAGCATTTTGTTCGTGAAAAATTCATAAATGTCTAAAATATTATTAAAATATCAATTATGATATTTAACAGCTTAACGACCGTGGACACGTATTTGAGTCTTTGAAAAACAAAGGTTCCTAGCCGGAGAACACATATATGCGTATAGGTAAAGTATCTGGAAGCTAAGAAAATTAAATTTTGTAAAGATATCTCAATTTGCTTACAAATTATAGTGAGTTTAGTAAAATTATAATTTTTGCGAATTTATCGCAAAATTTTATTTCGCCAGGTGAAATTTTATAAAAAAAAAACGTGCGGTCGTTAAGCTGTTTTAAGTTATATTAAAAACGGCAAAGCATTTTTTGTATTGGAATATAATTGTCCAACGCATGCATTCTGACAGTGCTGCTTTACGATTGCGAGTCATGGCACTTTACAAAAGTACATAGTAACCATATACTGTGCTTTGAAAACAAATGCCCGAATGCGAGATAAGGGAACGGACTAAACAGCCGTTTATTACGTCCAAAGTGAAGAAGCGACGATGGAACTGGCTTGGATATGTGCTGCAGATGCCTCAATAAATCCTGAATTCTGCTCGTCTCTCCTACCAACCGGAAGGATTTCGCCGTCATGGAAGGCCACTGATGACTATTTATAGGATGTACTCGGTGGAGCTACGGGACGCTGGAATGATATGGGAGGACGCAAGAAGACTGGCGGTGGACAAAGAATCTTGGAGGAACCATATAGTGGCCATATACTCCGACTAGGGAGCGGATATGAAGAAAAAAGCAATGCGTTATCAACACACGATTTTTTTCATTTTTTTGAAAATTACAAAATAGCGTCACTCAGCTTTGGAACTAAACGTCAGATTGTTATGAAATTTTGACACATATTATTTATTATATTTTATCACGAGTGGATATGAAAAAAAAATATAATGAAATACCTTCAGTCGAAATCCTAAACGATATAAATAATATTTGTGAAAAGTAATTGTTTTTTTATTACAAAATTTTATCATAAAACATAGTCAAAACTCTCGCATATAATCATCCTTGATCTTTTTACCGTGCGAATTCTTGTGGATATTTAATGTTGTATTTAAGCGCCTTCTGGTGGTAGCGTGTTTCAATTACTCACGTATCTATTTTAAATAATTCGCAGCAGTAAAATGTTCATCATTCAACTCCTGTTTAACGAAGAAATAACTCCAAGAAATCCTTAGCACATAATAGCGATGGCCTTTTAAGTAAACGAAACCCAAAATAAACTGTGATTAATTTTAATGCAATTTTATCGCTAAGTGATTAAGCTTCGCCAATAGGTGATGCTCACTCAAGTAAAATTCGTTGAACTCGACGATGGTATTTATAAATAATTATAGCATAATAGTTTTTAAATAGTTTTAATCTAAATTTAGGTTTCGTGATTCAAAATGAATTAGTTTTACAATGCGTTTAGTAATTGATCATTACTCATTATTAGCGGTCGTAATAATCAAACTAAAACAAACCACATATTTAAATTATTATGTTAATAGTATCCCTTTATCAATATATTTGATACATCACTGGTAAAAAAACAACAACAGCAAAGAAATTTGCTATGGATTCTTATGTCGTAAAAACAATTTTACATTCACGTACAGATGCTTACTGAATTAAAATATATATGTATAATGAAATAAAATCATAATTACCAAAGACAAGAAACCATACAAGAGAAAATTCTAAGTAGAAAAGAACAAAGAAAAAATTATTTAATAAAATATATGGGAAAAAATAAGTATTTTTGAAGGATTGATCAATCAAAGATGTAGTGGCCGCTTGTTCTTCAATATATTAAAAGGATTAAACGGAGCCTAGGTTTGTCTAAAAGTAAGTAATCTTTGAAAAAAAATGCTTGTACGTAGGGCGAAACTAGGGTATCCAATCCCGGAGCCTTTTTCCAATCCCGGGATTTCGGGATTGATTTATTTTGAATCCCGGGATTGAGATTTTCTCACCGAGGAATTTGAAATCCTCAATTTGTTATACTTTTTCCCGGAATCTCACGAGAACTCGTTTTTTTTTTTTTAGCTCACCGAGGAATTTGAAATCTCCGTTTTGCCAATTTCGTGTAAATTTCGAGAATTTCCTCAAAATTTCTCAATCCCGAAATCCCGGGATCGCGGCCATCTCAATCCCGGCATTTCGGGATCAGAAAATTGAACGGGATCCCGGAATTGGATGCCCTAGGCGGAACCATTCCAGGCGGTATTGTTTAAAACAAAAAAAATATATTAAGGCCCAGAGCTGTGAAGTTGTAGTAGTAAAATATTGAACGACTCATTTATCTCCAAGAAATGTAAGTAATGCATATTAATAAATAAATAATTTAAAAATATATATATATTTAAAATTGTATATATTTTTTAAATTCGGCGTGGCGGAATTTACCGAAGGTATTTCTCAAATCTTTAAATTAAAAAAAAACAAACCAGATTTTGCCGACGAGTTTAGTAGAAAATTTGTGATATCGGTCTTATTTTAAACATAACTGAATTTTAACGATACTAGTTTTTATCAATATCTAATCAACAGTAAAAAAAATATAATTCTCAAGCGGTCGGTATACATAGCTTAAACTGTCATTTACAAATGCACATAAGACATTGAAATTTCATGGCGTAATGCAATATTTATAAATACGCATTGATTACGCCATTTCATATCGACTTGCAAATTGCAAATGTACACCTGTCAGTGTTCCAGGTTAGATAGATTAGTGTTACATTAATAATTCGTAAGCATGTTCAATTGACTTAAGCTAGACTCGAAACCATTTCATTTATTTTATTCAATAAATATTTCTTCAGTAGACCGATAAGCAATAATTAATGCTAAATGATATTACGCGCACAAAATTTAATAATGAGCAATGTGTAAAATTTGTCTTAAATAGCTGTGCGCAATAAGATACAATTTTAAACAGGTTAGTTTTTTTATGCGCATTTGATAAACAGAGGTTTTTAAACTCATGTAGCACACTGTCCACGTGGTTTGAAAAAGAAATACGCAGCGCTACTCTGTGATTTTACCATCACTGAGCAAAAAAACTCAAAATATAGGGTAACAATTAACCATTGAAATCAAAGTGTTTCTGTCGATCCTTGGTGAAAAGCAGCTTATTAAAAAAAATACACTTTTTGGACTGATTCCCAATTTGTATGCATCATCATACTGATCTATGGACTCCGTAATCTTCGTGATTAGCTAAATTGGTTCTGATCGTTATATATAACTTTTTTAATACAATACATAATTTATTGAAAGGAAAGTAGGAAAATTTTTAAAAAATAATAACGGATGTTTTGGGCTCATTTAAATAATAAAGTTATCATGTTACAGAGCCGACGAAACAATTTTTTCTCTCATTATTTCCGCTTCATTTTATAATGTGCCCTGCTCAACTATATTCTTGGAACACTCTGGTATCATTCATACAAAAGGCGATATCACGGGAATCAATTATGTGTGTTAAATAAATTTATCATTTTTCTATGGTAGGTTTGTAATTTTTATTTTTTATCTAAGAGGTAATAAAAGCTTTTTTAAGTCAATTTTTTTAAACGCAGAAAAATATTTATTTTAAAATATAATTACATTAAAACTATAATTCTATTAACATGTGCAAGCAATAATATTTGTATGTCATAATAAATCGTGGAATATATTTACATCCTAGCGCAGAGTGTGTACATTTAGATTAACAATTTAGTCTGCCCTAGATATTTGTGACAAGTCCTATAAAAATAAAATTTGTACGTGATATATTTGCCTTTAAACTTTCTGATATTCAGAATAACACGTAAAACACCTCATTGTCTACCACATTACCACAATCTAGTAATTGTTAATTTATATTTTATTTCTAGGTTGATTCGTCGTAATTGATCGCGTTTTCAATTTAAAACCTGACGTTTCAATACGTGGATATGTGTTTCGTAATATTTTGTTTCCCAGAAGAATACTTACTGAATTGAGATTAATGTATAAATGATTCATTTAAAAGATGAGACAAATAATAATGATCATTTTTTACAACTCGGCTCAGATACGTCAAAACTTTGATCAGTCATATCTCAAAACTATCAATTCATAATTGTAACACCATGTAAATAAGCCATCGATAATATGATTGGTAATTTATACAATTCAATTTAAATATTCTTTTCTTTAATACTTTTAAATTAAGAAAACTTTTGTGTGTACATTATGCTCAAACGTTAGCGCTATTAGATGTTCAATCTTATAGCAAAATCGACCATGAATTCTACATTGCCTGTTCTTGGATTGTAGTACATATTTACGTACAAGTCAACTAAATAGGTGTGCGTATTTTTTCATTTTCCAGCACGCAGTCTTAAAAATAACTAATAATAAATGATCTTGCACTTTTGTTGCATTCTCTACATTATTGGTATATGTTGTATGCACCATCCACGTGCAGTCTGCACTTGATTCGCGCGTGGGTTTCCCAAGAGTTAACAGTGCATTGCTCATATTAATCACGATTTGAACCCTACGGTGAATAAGAACATTTTGCGTGAATTACATATCAATTTACTCAATTTTAAAACTAATAAATTTCTCATCACAACATAACGGATCCTTAAATAATACATTATCACACTCATTAACAGCATACCGTAGTTTTTGAAATGTCATATAATAAACATGTCATTTTTATCTCTTCAGACAAATAAAATCTCTGTCATTCGCAATTTTATATATTGTTTTTTATATATTTATATACTTCTTAAGGAGTTTATCTCTAACAAAAGTGTTTATACGAGAACTGTTTGTTACTAAATTGCTCAAGCTTTCTATTTTTCGAAGATATTAGGAAAAGAACGGTAGGACGAGGACAGGACTAGTGGTTAGCTAATTGCTTTCTCTACGTCCGTTTTTTTAGAAAATATGGAGTTGAAGGAAGTTAAGATATAACATACATTCGTGTTTTTAGTCAAAAATCCATAAATCTTTTAAAACTGTCAGGTTCGTACGTATTTATATTATGGAGAACGTAGTAAAAAGTTGAAATTTTATAAATTCTTTTCCCATAAAAACATTTTTAAAGAACATCCTGTATTTAGAAAAATCTTTAAAATACACAAATTAAAAAGCTTTTTAAATTATTTATTTTTTATTTTATTTTGAAAAAACATAAAAAAATAATCTTTAAACTTGCTTATTTCAACGTTTAAATGAATTTTCTAATTTTTAGACCTATTTTTTGCGAAAATTATGAGATTCTTTTTCGTATAAATAGTCGATTCGTTTTGTGATTGAACATGTTAAGAGTAAGTACCAACGTAATAAAATCGCAGCGAACAAGAATGCGTGATGTTCTCGAGTGAAATGATTGACATATCATTCTCATTGCGCACGGGCATTTTGAAATTTACTTCACGCCCTATGGTGTAGGTGTCGATCCAATTTCAAGCGGCACTAAATTTCAATGACATTTATGGAATCAGGAATACAATGGTGAATATTTCAACGGATAATATTGTAATACAATTAATACAGCTTGATAAATCAAGTCATTTTACGGAAGTATACAACTCATATCTATTATAAATCAGACTTTACTATATATGACAGGTATAGTAATATATCTATATTCACAACCCTAATTTTTGTAGGAAATATCCAAATCAGCGTAAATTAACTTAATTACTAATCTATATATTAATAGCCGATAATGTCCGTATGTCTGTCCGACCAGATTTCACACCTTCCAGTCTCCATTTTTTTATTCATACTAAATTTATATATTAAAAGTCGATAAAATAATCACTCGCTTTTCACTTTTCACAAATGTGTGCGTACTGATGATGTCCTCGAGACTTCTTCTTCTTCTACGAAATGTATTTTGTTTGCGTAAATTTTCAAATTAATAGATAATGAAATGAAATAAAATTAAATTAAATTAAATTAAATTAAATTAAATTAATTAAAATAAAATAAAATAAAATAAAATAAAATAAAATAAAATAAAATAAAATAAAATAAAATAAAATAAAATAAAATAAAATAAAATAAAATAAAATAAAATAAAATAAAATAAAATAAAATAAAATAAAATAAAATAAATTTAAATTAAATTAAATTAAATTAAACACAATGCAACAAAAATCTCACGATGCTGGGCAACGGGCTTACAGCTAGTTTTACTTATTTTTCTAAGAGTTATAAAATTATAATTCAATTTACTAACATAAAAATTCTTGTGTATTTCTTCATATTATTAACTAAACATAAATCCATTCCTCAATTAATTATTGGATATTTTCGTATTGTAAAGTATACAGAGAGCTCTTTTTTCCTTTATGAAGAAATACCATTTTTGTTCATAAGAACGAAACAGGGAATTAACAAAATTACCAAGCTAATAATCAATATTTTTTTTAAGTAATCATAATATTAGTAATAAACGAAATTTGAAATGACACAATCAGTTTCAATCCATTCAATGCATTATTGGCATCAGAAGCATATTTCTAGGATCAATTGATTTTAACAACCATTTTTATCAAATTTGATTTAAAATGTAGGATAGTCTAGTTTGCAATGTATTATATTTTCCCCTAAAATTGGTGGCAAATCAGGAGTTTTTTAAAATTCAATTCTGAAGCATTGACAATTACTTTTTGCTATGCCATTTTTTTAATTAAACAATCAATTTTGTAATTAATACCGATCCATATATAATAGGCAGAAAATCGTAGCCAACAATTTATAAATCCTTGTTTTATTAAAAAAATTACTCTCGTACTAAGTTCGATAAAGTAATTCCTTAAATTCGGTCAGTAAAAATTAATTTATGGTTAATAGTTATCCTGATATAATTTTGATTACTTTCAATTCTCAACTGGGGTCTACGTGGAACAAACGATAACAAGTCAAAACGCCAAAATGCACTGACCCTTAAAATATCAGGCAAATGAGATAACGTTTTAAATTTGTTTTCACTGGTGCCCTATAAGATATTTTGCCGATTATAGGTCGATATTTTTTTCATGGCAAGCGTTGTTTAACTGTACAAAATATTCTTAGCAGCATGTAGTTAATTTTCGTAAAACTTAAAAAATATTTTTTATTTTGTCATTATTAGATGAATTTTTTTTTGTAGTTCATAAAAGTAGTTCAAGTAAAAGCTTGCTTCAATCTTATAGTCGGTTTTTTTCGAGTATCAATAAGGGTTTTACGGTTATTTGAGCTTTATTTTAATAGTATATAGTTGAAAATTGATTAATAAAATAACTAGCATCATTCAAAGTATTCCACTGCATTTTGACGGGTGCAATAAATGTCATCCCACGTGGCGCACACGAGACTCGAATCTATGTGCTACAGGTTTCACATTTGCACGCAACCGACTACTCCACTTGCCGATCTCCTACAACTGAGCTCTTTGAATTCGTCCACTTTACGCAAAATTTATTTTCCCCATAAATATTTTATACAAAACATAGGTGATACAGATGAAACATTGAGTATAGAAAATGTATAGCTGATAAATAATTTGTGGTATGAGACACAAAGCCTTTATAAGAGCTCGGAAACATTCGGCGTAATTGAATTAACGATACCGAAATAATCAACGCTAATTTGAACACCAAATATGTAGAATATATTACATCGTGGAATTCGGATCTAAATATCTTTGATTCGAAATAAAAAAAATGTTATAATAATATTGTAAAATCTAGAGAGTGATCATAAAACAAAATAGCTAAATGAAAGTGGCGGAAAATCTTTAAAGAACATAATAAATAAGTCACAACACATCATGGGAAACACGTGTCATAAACATAACTTTTCTCTTTGTTCCTATCAACTTTCTACGACTATTTGTTAAGTTTCATAAAATGCAAACACATACTCCTGATTGTGCTGAACATGGCAGAATATAAAACAAAGCACGCTACTTCGGTATGGGCTCATGCTCACCACAAATGTATGAAGACTCTCCAGATTGTACAAAATAAATCTCTGCGACAGATATGTAACGCCCCGTGGTGTGCACGCAACTCTTCTCTTCGTAGAGACTTAAAAATACCTACACGATATGCGAGTTTGTGAAATTTCTCAAAAGTTTCACAGCGAAGTAGACAGACATTATAACCAAACAATCTCTTACCTCGATAATATGACTAAATATACATAAGAATTATTTTAGGCCGAGAGCAGGTCTGCTTATAGATTTTTTAAAATTAACATAACTGAAAACACGATTTCTAGCATCATGTTGATAACTCTCCTTAGTTATTTTTTATGTATGTATGCATATAAATGCATATTGCTTGAACTGGCTTCACTATGGATTGCACACCTCTGTCGCGATCACGCCCTTCTGCCGATATCGATAAAAAAGCAATGCAAATAACCAATAACATCAGTGATGAAGAGCGTTCGAAGAACTGTGACGCTAACACTCTATAGAACTAACAGCTCCATTAATTTGATATCAAAAAAAAATGATTCCAATTCTTTGGAATCTCAGTAGCAGTCTAATTAAACACGGCTACAACTTACTGAATTCTGTAATAATTTAATCTTTCATTCAGTAAATGACAATTTGAGTCAAATTTGGCACCAATTTTGTCAACGAAGTAATAATTGAGTTTTTCTCCGAATCATTTGTTTGTAACACCAATGTTATTCACATTTCGTGAATCACTTCTCAACCAGATGCAATCGCACCTTAAGACTTTGCATGCTGTCAGGAATGCCTTGATTTATGATTGAAAATAATAAATTATTGGCATATTAAAGCAGAACAATAAATAATTCATTGATAACTAAAAAGAATACTGCATTTCCATGAATATTTTGTAAGGTGAAATAAATTCATTTTGTTATTATCATTCGACAACAATATTTTTCCGCTGGTTTTTCACCACATCTACTTTTAAATAATAAAAAGGTATGTCAGAAGAAAAATCCATATATCTCACAGATCATCTAAATCACAAGATCACGAAAAAGGGTTTAGGATAGGGATTAAAACCCTCATCCGATATCCGTATAATTTAGATTGCATATCATGTTTAATCAATAAACGAAAGTTTCAATTAATTCGTGAGTTTTACAAGAAAAATGAGGAGCTTGGGATCAAAAATGACCAGACCTACTTTTTCCTAAGCAAAGAAAAAGACAATTAGATTTTGATTATTAGTTGCATAAAAACTACAAGGTTTTTAGCGTTCCTGAATATTAAATTCCATTCTTTTGAATCAGTACTTTAATGTTGTAGAGTTAATGTAAACTTGTTTGATCCCAAACTCCTCAATTAAGAATATAATCACGTATTATTCAACATTAAGTTTTTTTTTATCAGAAAGGGAACAATTAATACTAACCTTTTTTTTCATTCAGATATCTTATACACGCAAATATTAAATTTCGTTGAAGAAAGCTGAAATATATTAGAAATTAAATATATTGACCGTATCGAAAAGAGTCAAACTTATATTGCATTCGCTACTCAACTTCCTCTATATTCAATCAACCTAAAAAAAAAATAGCTGAAGTGTTATAATTACGAGAATTAAAGGGTGTAACATATGTGTATGTAATATGGCTTATATTCTTAATTGTTTTCTATTTTTTTTTTTTGTAATGTTTACGGTATTTTGTATTTTTCTTAGAACGATTTAATCAGTAGCGCAATGCTTCCCGGTTGTCATGAAGCTTACATTTTATAAAATGAGTGTTTCTGCTAGATGAATATTTCTCGAATTTAATATTCAAATCACCGTTTTCAAAATGTTTCAAATATTTTCGAAACATTCGATTGGAATTTTCGTTACGTAAACGCAAACTTCAAAATGTATGTGTATTTAACATAAACAAATAATACAACTCGGAAGAATTTTATGACAATTCTCATACATAATTTTGATATAAAACCGAATGTCATTTTTCAGATTTTATGGACATTTTAGTGCTGTAACACGATATTTTTATTACATTTTTATTCAAGTTTTTACGGCCATCGACAAAATATTTATACGCGTATGAAAAAAGAAATTAGATTGATGGCAAAGGTCAATTTGAAAGTATTAACGCGTGCATGATAGTATTTACAAATACCTACAGGTTTAAGTATTCATAAAAATACACGACGTATTCAATCTTTCGTCATTGCAAACGTCACAAAGATATTTTCATTATCCAATTTTATCTTATTCATTTCTCAAACGCTGAATGGCTAAATTATGGAAGTGGGGACATATAAATTTATTTGCTAAGCAGCAATACTCTTGATGTTTTACGACAAATTTTATGTTTGCTTTTGCTATTACTCAAACTAGATATTTTACTGTTTGAATTATCTGTTTTACGCACAAATTATTTGTCGTCATAAAATATATCACGACGATTACTGTTTCAAGTGAACTTAAATTTTATAGAGACCAATTTTTCTTTACCCTTCACGTATCGTTAAATCATGTATTAAAGTTTTATTGAACTAAGGTGACCAGACGTCCTCCTCAAAAATTGTGTCCTCCTTTGTCCTTTTCAAGGGAAATTTGTCCTCCTTTAATGGCATTGTGTTTGTCATGTACAAACACCAACGTAGAGCGAACATTTCCATTTGCAATGATAACTCGACAAATAAAAAATCCAGACTAGCGGTTGAAACATTGGCAAAAATGATTGTAGTTTAATGTAATATAAATCAAAATTGCAAATCTTTCCAAAATTTGTTAAATAAAAATGAAGTTTTACTCAAAAAAATACAAAGAAACAATAAATAGTGTTGAGTTGAGTTAGTTATATCAAGTAACTAAGTAAAATTTCAGTAGTTTTCTAAAGGTTTTTAACTTTGAACTGTTTTTTGTTAACTTTTCCGGTTCTAAGCTCAAGAAATGCGACCCCAAAACCCACATTTTCTTAAATATCTATTTTAATATGGGTGATACAATGTTTATAATTAAGGTATTCTTATATCATTGTTTTTTTGACCTTTTGTAGTTCATATAATTAAGCGATAACGCGATAACGCGATGAGGTGATAAGCGATCGTTCGTAAGATAGCTGAGCTAAGCTCGTCAGTTACAATTTCACATGTGTGCTGGGTGACGTCTTTTTTACGCGCAACTTAAAATATGATTATTTTATTTTAAAAAAACCACGGATTTTTATAAAAAAAAAATGTATGAGGAATGATGCAGAGATATTTTAAAGCTTTTAGATTATTTTTTTTTTGAAATTCATAAGAATAAGGCCAATAATAAGGAAACCACTGGGGTCCCTAAACGACCCCAATCGGCAGACAAGTATTTTTCTAGTCTCCGAGCCGCGAGAGTTAAAGTAACATTGTAATAAATTGGCGATATGATCAATAAAGAATGTTACTAACGATTATTTTTATTTCCATTTTTACCTAAGTGTCCTCCTTTGACATTTTCAAAACCTGGTAACCTTAATTGAACGGACTGCTTAGCTAATATGAAATATGAAAATAGCTGGAAATTTGTCCTAAATAAACCAAGCGAATAACATTTAATTTGTATTCGTAAAAAAAGATTTCGATAAGTAATATCAAAAAATGTTTATTGCAATGGTTAATATTTATTATATTTACAAGACACTTGACTCTGTGAGAATCGTTAATCACTGCAAAGCTATCTCAATTATTACAATTTAATAAAATTATTATACAAATATTTACTTAGAATTTGATTACTTGTACTCTTTAAAACTGATACCACAGATACAATTCATGCTTAATCAAATGCACATTGCATTAAATGGTTTAAATAAATGTATTCTATAAATCATGTACTGCGGATGTCTCAAGAAAGCCTGAATTCTGCTTGCCTATTCTACCAACCGGATGGATTCCGCCGTCGTAGAAGGGCACTGATGACCAATCTATAACGGTGATTCCCAACGTGGGGAAATATCAATGTTTTGGGGGGACAATGCGCAAATCCTCAAAATTTGTTATATTTTTTGGTTGTTTAAATAGATTTTCGAAAAGATTTTTTTGATATTGCATCTCTCAATTTCTGAGAAAAGGACGGCACTGTTATATTTTTATTATTACGTGTTATTTTTAGTGAAAGGTGGAAAATGCTAACGCCACATTAACCATCAATTTCTTTATAGGAGTCATTTCCTGCTGTCACTGTAGGTTGCGAAATGTAATCACTTTTAGGGTGTTCACTATCAATACTTGGTGAAAAGACATTATAAGGCATTCAAAAAATAAAATACTCATTTGTACTAATTCCCACTTTTATTTAATATGATCAGAACCGGCTTCGCTCCACTATATATTTTTTGTTTATTGTGTTATTTTATTTATTTGTCGAAGAAAAAAATCGCGTAGCAAAGAATAAATTGCATAAATAAAAGTAACGGTGCCGTCCAAAAAATCGCGTAACAAAGGGATTGGGTGTAGAAAATTTGTTTTGGGGAGGTGGGACATGATGGTTTATGAAGCGTCGAAGTGGGGCGTGACACAAATAAGGTTGGGAAACACTGATCCATAGGATGTAATCGGTGGAGCTATGGAACGCTGAAATGACATGGGAGACAGCAAGAAGACTGGCGGGGGACAGAGAATCTGGTAGGAACCGTGCAGTGGCAAAAAAATAATCTTAATAATATTCCATTTCAAATGCGTAGTTTTCCAGTTTCGTGCATTACAAAGTCTTCGTGAACCCATCCTACTACACCTTTTCAGGTAATAATTTCTTAGCCGATGTTCACCCATAAAATTTTCTTAACATTGTCGTTTAACCTAGGTCTTGGGCTACTGAATAATCTTAAGCTAATATTTAATATATTTAAAAATTGTATTACAAGAGAAATTAGATGCATGTAGTGTTTAAAATGACACATTTCACTACAATGCCGTCCAATAAATTCAAACACCCTCGTCAGGTGTCACAATAAATTAGAATGCATCTGAAATTATTATAGAGCCTGAGTGACAGCCGGATTGTCATCAAGAGAATCGAAGGATAATAAAGACAGGCACATTACAATGAATATGTTAAACAAATCAGAGAATGGATCAATCTATTTCGCAAGTTACGCTGAATAATCAGCAATAAGTCAACCAATGTGGGCGGCTTCTGCATTACTAACGGATAAACACATTTTGCTTACAGCCATGCAATGGATGTCAATGCACTCCATCCATTTCTTAATCTATACAAGAAATTAAAATTGATTTTATGGGTAGGGACTTATTTGGTCATTTAATAAAAATAACATCGAGATCTACGTATTATAGAGACAATTAGGTACACCAATACAGTAAAAACCCGATTCTAAGTTTTTGACCGTAATAAACAAACGAAAATTGAGGGTAAATCTTTAAATAGTACCAAAATATACGTTTAATTAAAAAAAAAACCCATTTGAGGAGCAAACATTCAAAAAGTGTTTTGTCACAAATTTTGAAAAATGGCGTTTTATATCAATTCTGATAGCCCATAATAAAACCTATGAATGGAAATCAAAATTAGTGTTCAAAAGGGTTTTTTTTCATATTAAAATTAAATCATAAAGTTGACACATTCATACATACCGTCACTTTTGCAACACTTAAATCATCATTTTCCAAGCTTTGTATTTGTGTGACAAAACACTTTTTGAATGTTTGCTCCTCATTTATTTATTTGCACCTTTCTTATTTATTTATATTTAAATTGCTTAATGCACACTTTGTTGGTTATTTGCAGTTTGGCACTTAAATTTGAACAGATACCCTTCAAACTTACGTACTTTTCTAAGTTAACTACTTTTGCTAACGTCTTGAACTGTTTTTAGTTTCTCAGCTACAGTTTTTTTTTTTTCATTTAGGCACATTCGTTTTAAGTCAGAAAAAATCGCGAAACGCAATGCGAGGTAAGACTGCATATGTATTTGTGAATGAAATAAGAAATATTCAACAAAAACGTTCAATCAGAATAACATTTGTGATGGGACCATAATATTTAGACGATAGATCGAAGAAATCGATAAACCGGGGAACGAATAATGCGGGATTATTTAACACTGTTCTTATGGATGTTTGGCCGGGACTACGAAAAATAAACGATCAATGCGGGTAAAAGAATAATGCGAGAACGCTAGATTGGGGTTCCACTGTAGTACCATAGACTAAATCAGGCGTGGGGAATTTGCGGCCTCTTGGCTACTCTGGTGCGGCTTTCTGCCCAATTCTGTAAATGTATGTAAATTTGTAAATTCCTGACATATTCTGACCGTAAATTCCTGTTTCCGGACAAAGATTCCCTTGTCAATGTTTACTGCTGCTTTATGTCGAATTAGAAAAATGAATGCGGCCTTTAGAGAAGAAAAGGTTCCCCGCACCTGGACTAAGTTGTTGGATTACCCTTATATCGCCGTGACTTAAAATGCCATTTTATTCGACATTCACGTCACCATCGATGTCGTTGTCTCCAAATAACGGATTTCTCAGCATTTAATTTGTTTAACAACAATTGCAGGCTCAGCTTACTAGCGTGATAAATATAAAACAAGTCTAAATAGTATTGTCTTTGTTTTCTAGTTTTATTTTTATATGTTGCCCCACATTAAAATAGAGATGTAAAAAAACAATATTATTAGAATAACGGAAAGTATGATTTATATTAAGTCGAAATAAAATAAATTATTAACTTGATTACCATATCCCTATTTGTTATGTAAATATTGCCAAGGTCGTATTTTCCTTTCCCATTTAATATAGAAGAAAGAAATTATAATAAAGTATTGGGTATCCGTGAGCGCTTTGAAGTTTAGCATTAAAAGAATTTCGGCGACGAAGAGTCATCATGCCGTACTTCAGCTATAAGATATTCAACTTTAAAAAAATATATATAAACTTCTTGATAAACATTATTATTCAAAAAACATTATTCAGTCGTTGGAAAATTGATTCAAGAAATAACTTATAAAAAAAAAACTGGAAGCCAAAATATTCGTGAGTTGATAATAAAGAATTTTTATGATAGGAATTCACGTGGTGTTTTGTTATTTAATATGACGCTTTCTTTAATAATAAATTTTACAATGGGTGATCATTTATTTTTAATATTTATAAATAAACCGTAAACAAACATTTTTAATGATTCTTTTACATACATGTATTTATATTTTTGCTTTAACTATGTTTATTTTTTTAATAATGAAAATAAAAATTGCTCAAAGCCACACAGCGTACGCAGCATGCAAAGCAGCAACAATTATTTGAGCACCTTCAGTATTTCGTTTATTTTATATCTACAGTCATGATTATCTGATTCTGAAAATTCCTGGATTTTGTAGAATAATATTGCAGACGTAGATCTACATTAAATTATTTATTATTTCTATTTAAAATTAAAAAAAACGTAGCATATTTTATTTTCTCATCACGCCATCATCGGTGATAATTTTTTAAATAGTTTTAACATCTTTTAATTTCAAAAGTGATGCCTGACCTTAAACAAGATGGTCTACTTATCAAGTCTATACAAGAAGTTAATATTATTATATATTACGTACAGATCAATAAAATTTATAAAATATGTAATCACTAATAGTTACTATTAATGGTCAAGGCTTGCTTTTAATTTATCTTAGGATTGTCATGTAATGTTTTAATAAAACTTTATTGAAAAAATAAAGGTTAAAATGTATTGAGAAAAATATTTGCTATTTAATATTTCTCCAAGGTTGTTAAAATCTAATTTTAGATTTTGTTTAAAAAATCAAGCCCTGCCTAAATTTGATCCATTGAATTAATGAATGTGACTCTAAATCAAATGGCGGGCAACATTGACGCATTCCAACGTGTTGTCAGAAAAAGCTGTATGAGACAAACACCTGAATAATATGTATGTATATCAAAATAGATTTCCAATAAAATCTGCCACCTCGTAAATAATTCATGACTTTGACGATTTAAATGCAAAGTACCAATAAAAATACTTGATCGCATTCAAACGTAATTTCTGGACGAATGTCACAAGTAGTTATATTTTATGGCCTAAAGTGGCCATACAAAATAATAATATCAATTTTGTAACTATGCAATTTTTTTACGAAACTATTTTCCTTCGACGCGGATCCTTAAGTTTGGCATATTTTTAACATTCCGTTCGTATCCACACAGTTAACAAGAAAATATAAATGAAGTTTTAAACAATATTAAATAATAAAATTAATTAGATAAATGTATAATACTTATGCAGTATGTGGAGACAATTTTTTTTTTGTAAAAAAAGCTGACACATCGCGCTAAAAAAGATACTATAATATGTATTGATTCAACAACACAAAAAATAATACACACAGTTTTACAATAATAACCAAAATAAATTTGATCCTATTACATTTATAAAACAATAGATAAATGACGTGGCAAAAAACAAATTTATTTCTTTCGTTTGTATTCAGATAACTAGGGATATGAAATTATTTCTTAAGTAATTCGCGTAATATAAAAGACGTTCTCTATATGCAGAAAATTATATTAGTTGACAAGACTACTCTGTACGATACTAATCAAACGATAGCCAGGACGTCTAGTAGTCGTTGTGATGCTACGCTACGTGCTTCTCAGGCTATTCGACAAATTTATACAAGATATCGGATCCACTCATCGAAATAACAACATATTAAAAACAAAAACTGTGTATTCAATATTGGAATAGAATTTAAAAGGAAATTTACATTGAAAATATCGCAAGTTTTCTTAATCGTCAGATATTGCCAATATTGAAAAACTGCATATGTTTTTTCTTCATTTGAATGGTGTTCCGAGACGCAGGATACTTGGAATAACCATGTTTACGATAGTATTTTCCTTGTCAATAATATATATTTATGAGTTGTATTTATTTATACTATCATAATTAAGAATTCATAATTTATATTGGTATCCATATATACAAAATATGTACAACTTCGCTTTCTATATAAAAAAAAATAAATACGTTTAACTTTATTTAAAACAAATAAGTATTTCTTGCAAAGCGTTTGTTTGCTCATACAATAAAGAATAATATTCAACATATTAAGTATAACTTACCTATGCCGGCTGTGAGACCGACTGTCAACGCCGTTGACTTAGAACACGGATGTCACGGGTTCGAATCCCAGAACGGACAGATTTTACACTTGATTTTTTCTATCGATTCATGGATTTCTGGCTGAAGGCATGGATGTATGCGATGTCTTGAATTCCCTTTCACTCATTATATCCTACAAAAGACGGACGTAGCGAGAACAATTGGCGAACTACTAGCCATGTCCTAGTTCGATAGGAATAGGACTAGGACAGGACAAGTGGTTAACAAATTGTTGTAGGGACTCTCTTTGAAACCGAGTAGTTTGCCAAATGTGTAACAAACAGTTCTAATAGAAAAAATGTGTAGAGAACCTTTATTGGGATACTATATGATCCACATTGGGAGCAGACATAGATTTTTTTTAATGTATGACTTTGTGGAAATTCATAGTAATATTATGTGAAACGTGTTTAACAATATATAGCACAATTAGTGTAAAAACAAAATTATCAGATTTTTTATATTTATTAATTATTATATGTAAAATCTTTTAACACCTGCGACGTCTACAAATTACAATAATTTTATGTATCAATTTCAACTCTATCTCTCGAACAATTATTTTCTTGAGTTGTGTTTAAACACGAACAAAATATAAGATTTCAGATTTAAAAATCGCTCTGCGTAATCTGTAGACTTCCTTAATTGTATGTTACTGCCCTCAGAATCACATACTTAATTGGATTTTTAATTAAAATTATCAAGAGAATAATACTTATTAACACTAAATATATTTGAAGCTTTATATAGTGATCAGAAAACATTGTTAACATCTAGTAATATTTAATAACATTGCTTCTTTTATAAAACATAATTATGTATTTGAATTATTGGAGTGAATATGCTTACAAATCAAGTATGGTTAAGTTTTATCTTATTTAAAAAATAAGTATTGCATTAAAGATTAAATCTAACTTGCAGTACGGATATATTATATATATATATATAGTAGTTCGTAGTAAATTACAACTGGTATACAATGGCAAATTCTCCCAGGTGTTTATGGAAGATTTCTTTGTTTGTTGTAAATTATAATGAAGTTGCTCAGTGAATCCAAACATTTACTTCCTATAAATTTCTGAGATTGAAAGACTAGCAAAATTAAATTAAAGCTTTTTGTGTTTTAAAAATTATTTAAAGCACAAAAATAATTAATACAGTTAACGAAGTGATAACCTACGAACAAGAAATTTCCAACCGCCGTAGCACATTGACAAGTAGTGGTGGTCGTGTGTAGGATTTTTTATACAGATATTAATGAAACCAGGATAACGGTTTTCATGCTGTTTTTTTTTCAATACCGAAATACCAATATTAAAAAAGTAAAAATATCAAAATCTCGGTATTAAAAAAAAGCCAAAATTGATTTTCAAATTATCAAAAAAAATGTCACATATTTTTATAAAATTGCTTGTCATGACCAACTGAAATATTTTGAATCTGTTAACAGTTGTACCAATATTGACAGATTCTTGAATTTATGATCTTTCTAATGATGCATTATTTTTTTAAGAAAACCACCATTCAATAATTATATATGATACTTATGTAATATTCAATATGTAATACTGTACAAACTAATCAGTATCATTATACCGATGTTTTATATTGTTATGCACTGATATTTATAAAAAAAAACCATGTCCGCTCCCAATGTGGAGTATACGCACTCATAATAGAGCTTATCTCAACATAATTATTTCTACGAGAACTGTTTGTTACTCCATTTTACCCCATTTTTACGATAAGATGGGTGGGAGGGGGAAATTCAATGCATCAAATACATTCATGCATTCGAACATAAATTCATAAATCGATTGAAAAATCAGTTTATAAAACATTCATTACTAGGATTCGAATCCGTGACCTCCGTAACCGAAGCCAATGACGTTAACCACTTGACTTCGCAGAACATATTTTATATTATAAAAACTTATTTTCATAAAATAATCAATTTTATATTTTCGATTAATTATGTACGTATATCATAAAATTTTGATTTATTTTATCTTCGAGCAAATACGTCCGACTGAAGAAAAAACCTTCTCAGGCTTATTTTTTTTTAGACTAACGTCGTTAAATAAACAAAGCATTATATATTGCAATATCGAGGTAATGATATTTTCCATTTGCAATCCCGGAAAATAAAATGGCCGTGATACCGGATTTAAATCCCTGCTTCCGACAGGCTGACCAGTTCGCCATGGAGTGGAAAGATACTATCAGTGCTATTGTTATTTCCAACATTTAATTTTTGTGTTTTATTATATATATATATATTATTTAACTAAATAAAATGATTAAATAGACGTAAAGCGCATTTTATAAACTTTTATAATAGTTTGTATTTCGCTGGTTATAAACAACTCTGCAAGCGTAATATCATGGCGTGCAAGTTGCACGTGGCTAAAATCTTTGAATTCTAAGTGCGGATAAAATCAGCCGCAAGCTATTATTACACTATATCCAATAAAACAATGCTTGCACATAAATACAGCTCGTATTATTATTCAAAGTAAAAAATAGTTCAGCTTATTTTATTATGAAGACATTTCCGTGGGAATTCAACTCGGTAACAAACACCTTGTTAATTAACGTTATAAAAACTAATTCTACCGCACTAATTAAAAACACTTAACGCACCCTCGTCCGCGCTTCGGTGATACACATATCGTATTCAATACAACTTCTTAACATGTCATAAAACATAATTCGCTTTCCTTCGCAAAAATATTAATTTTACATTTTATCCATAGCGAAAATTATTACTTACGAAATGTTGACCCATATGATAAAGTTAACCAATATTGTGCAGTAACCGTTATTTATCGTGTAGTGGCACAAACACAAGACCTATATTCTTTGGCTTTGTTGTGGCAAATTAGCTCGTGCAAAATAATACGAAAGTCAGTGGCATAGGCACTTATTAGTTTTTATATTAATTTAAACATAAACCCAACGGTGGGCTGCAAATACGTTAACAATCGTCTCGCTGAATCTTAAAAATATCCGAGGTGTTCCGTGGATTGGTGAAGAATAGAATTATTCAAGCTATGCGATTGTTACGTTTCACGCTGATGTTATTTAATAAAATGCAAACAAATATAATTAATAGCAATGGCTGGAAAATTTACTAAGATTATAAGAGCTATGAGTTCCAAGATTAAATTAAAAATAGTTACTATTTATTCTGGTTCAATTCCATGTTTTATACAGTATACTAAAATCGTTCTATGCGTTCTATACGTGATGCACATATTGTGATAAACACCACAATATGTGCATCACTACGATCTTATATTATAATGCATATATACGCATTTTTCCTTAATTTATAAGGATCTCGCCATCCTAAGACAAACTTAACAAAAGGGTCGCGCAAAACCCTTAAAGTCCCCTCCGACATAGCCTTACATATATGGATTTATTTATTCAAGGATAATATATAATATAAATAGTATCTAATAGTTTGCATTGCTGGGTCGAATTCGTCTTGCAAATGCATGGGTATTTTACGGTAAAGTACGGAATCATAAATAGATACCTCGAAGAAAAAATGACCCACCTTCAATACATCTTAAACCAAATACCAGATGGCAATGACGTTTTTTTAGTCAAGGCTTACTTCATTTGCAATTTAACTGAATGTTAAATATGTTACATTGAGTCATCAGTAAACATTGTTACTAATTAAAAAAAAACTTGCGAGAATCTGCTGGATGCGGGTTCTCGCGAGATTTTTCAACGTTGACAATATTTACCAGGGCTGTGGAGTCGTGTAAAAAACGACGACCAGCTTAAAAATAATTAACGACTCCTACTCCAAAGAATCTTTTCAATTATTTCATTATAACTTATACATGCATATACGTTTACCACCAGATCATCTTTAGTCAGCCAAGCATGCAATATCAACACTTTGTACTATTTAGTTTGAATACACATCATTAAATATATTTTTCAAAAAAATTCGAGCCGCTCATTTTTCACGACTCCGGCCAAAATATTTTGACTCCGCGACTCTGACTCCACAGCCAGTGATATTCACATGTTGTTCAATATATAAAATTAAACTTGATAATTTGATTTCTAATGATACTTTGCTAAGCGGGAAGGGCCTTAATCATATTTCAAAAAAATGTTTTGAATAAATATAATATACTTAGATTAATAAATGAAACATATCAATCACGTGGCTTATAAAATAATTTATTAAAGTTTTATTTAAAAATACGATTAATAAATTATATATTTATTAAATAGTATAAAGGAAAAGTTGTGTTATGGCTGAGAATAAGTTTGTGTCGGTTATGAGTGTTTGTTTAAAAATACCTTTAACCATTGTTAGGTCCTCTAATTAATTATGGCATCGAAGGTATGGCGTTAAGAATTTATAATCCATATATGGTATTTGTTAAAACTGGTTTAGTTGCATAGAAAAAACGTTTTAACGTTTACAATACGAATAGATTTTTATAAATGCGGGAAAATTTTATACTGAGAAAGCAAATTTCACTCTACGTCACTGGCTATGATGGATCTTATAATTTTAAACGGTCGTGACTTGCCGGGATTCATTCGCCATGCATTTATGTTGCTGCCGTTTTCTTACACTTTACGATTCAGGGTTGTCGTTCTTTGAATAAACATTCTCTCGACAAATCAACACTAATCATTTTTTTAAATGTATATATCCGCACTTTTTTACGCAAGACTTCACAATTTCACAAACGGTGATAGCAAACATCAAAATTGATATTGTAAATAAATCATCGGTGGGTAAATAACATAACGTTGTCCTCAAAACTATTGGCATTGAAACATACAAATCGATTGCGGAAAATTCGAAACTTCAATTTAAAAATATTTATGTTTCGCATTCAATAATATTTATCACAAATGGGAGTGCTGAAATAATATATATTTATATCTGAACACATCTGATTAAATCTTTGATCATTTAAGCGTACAATATATTTTATAAAACTGTAGCTTTTGTCGCTGCAGATATACATATATATTGCAACTTCTGAATATTATTAACTACCTTGTCATAAGGAAACCTACTCGCTTGTATAGGTACTAGCATATTCAATACAATATTTTTAATTAAATTACCATTATATGATGTATGCCTTCAACACTAAAATCATTGATTTATTTAGAATTATTCAGTATTTTCTATTCAAGGCGACAATATTGCATTAAAATACAAAATAATTTAACTAAAATAATTTGGTGACTTAATAAAATATGATGAAACAATCATCCGGTATAAATGCAAGTTCAATACTGCAAAAAGAAATTGAAAACAGACGAGTGCTGTTCATATGCGCGCATTGAATTAAGCTGACCGATAACCCTGCCGTCATTCAACTTGTTAGTTTTAAATAACCACTTGCAAAACACTGAAAATTATTTAAATATCTCTTCTATTTCAAAAAAGCGATAGATAACAATTTTTTTATAAGTAGTAACTATATACTATCGAAATAAATATCTATGAAAATTCGTAAAGCTTTCATACTTTTTTTTAGTTGTTTAAGTTTACAGTAGAAAACATGAACATACCTTGTTTTGAGTGTTATTATATCCTTATGTTTATTATTTAACTTCAAGAGATAAATAAATTAGCAATAATTAGGTGCTTATGTCAACATTGTAAAAGTCACAATAGTATTTTTATAAATTACAAAAATGTGGGCGCGGAACAATAAACTCGATAAAGCATGTAATTTTTGAAATAAAAAACCTTCTATGTTATTCAAATGCTAATAGTGTACATACTAACAATCATTTCATGGCCAAATTTAACAAGAATTACACGTTATCAAATCCAAAAACAAATCGGAAAATTTAATTATCAATTTCAATATTTATTCGGTTCAAAAAACGGTTTGCAATAGCTGTAGGAGATAAATAATTACTTACGAAACGCGATCTCATCTGGAAACAATACAAACCTGACAAGATTGATTTGAAAAAACGATTTGTCGCTATCTATCATTCCAGCACGAGCTGTTGAATCATTTCCACTTCATTATCCGCGATCATTCACACAGATAATCAACTCCCTGACGTAAACAAAATAATGCATTTTGAAACGCACTTAGCTGGAAACATCTGCCTCAAACAATGAATATCGGTTGTTAGTATTTTATGCTCGTCATCTTTACAAGTTACGCGAAATGCATACGATAAGTATAGTACCATCTTTATTTAGGTTAAACTTACTATCGCAATAATGATAGCATAGATTGGCATAGGTAATATAATTAAATCTTGTTAATAATTAAAAAAAAAAATTTATTATCCGATCGCAAGTTGATAAAATTGATAGATTCATTTTCTCATTTATCTGTGATATTTTTTTATTTCCACACTCACCAACTAACAATAATATCACATGTTTTATAGCTGGCGTTTCTTGATTTTCGCAATGATAATATCACAGTTACACTGAAATTCACATCTATGTAGACAAGGATTGTTTAAAATAAGGTAAATTGTAGCACATTTTTACTTTATTTAAGAAATGAAAAATCCATGCTTTATAACATACAGGTGTACCTAAATTTTCACATTGATGATATATGTGTTACATCTATGGAGACTAAGATTGTTAAAAATATACGCGAAGATATTTTGTTCTTCAAAGGGAGGCGCAGTAACATAAAGGTTGAAAACAAATGCCTTAGATCAAAGGTATCCAACCTTTTTTGCCCTGGGTTCGACTTTTCAATCTTAAGTTTTCTCGCGATCGACTTCTAACATGATTCTTATAAGAAATTTTATTTAGTAGGGTTTTTTCCCTTCTTCAAAATTAGAAATGTTTATTTTAAATGTGAAATACATATCATTAGATAGATATGTGCTGACAAAATAATTCAATTTTAGTTTTTTTGAATATTTTATATTTAAATTATATATTTTTTCGAAATTCACGGAAGCTTTCGGGATCGATTAAATTTTCCTTTGGGATCGACTGGTCGATCGCGATCTACCTGTTGGACACCCATGCCTTAGATGGATATGAAAAAGTTGACATATTATAAATTTGTTAGCTAAAAGGTATTACACCATACGATACACTTATATCATCTGGTTTTAGCGATGACAAAATAAACAAGACAATAAAAGTATTCGACAAGGCCTGAAAAAAAATTATCCTACACTCAGAATGCATCTAAAAACCATTTAAGACAATGATTTGCTGGATATGCATTATTTTTATAAAAATATATTAAAGTCTTACTCAATATATTTCAACGATTCAAGAGATAATCAAAGCAATAAATTAATTAGTGTTGCAAAATTATGTAAGACCACGTGCAATCAGATAATCAGTTGTTTATTTCTTTATATCTACTGTATACACTTTGGTTATAATACTACTGTTGTGTCATTCCGTAGTTTCGGAAACATGATTATTATTTCATAGATACTTATTTCACGATTCGTTTCATTCATTCATTAAATAGTTTTTTATCGAACACAAAAAAAAAATCATACATCTAATAAAACATACATTTTTTAAAATTAATAACGTTTTTATTCTATTGATTGTATTACAAATTGTGACACGTGTTTCGCCTATTTGAGAAGAGTGCTCAGCTTGATAACAGAGTTATCAATTTTAATCCTACATTAAAAATATATTTTCAAAAAATTACCGCCGAATCCATCAAAAAAATCTTTATATATATCTTTATGGATAGTAAATGCAAATTAGAATAATATAGAAGATAAAATGGATGATATTTTTTATAATTCAAGCACTATATAGATATCAAATTTAGATAGAAAAAACTTTGATATTTAAACTCAGTAGGATTTGAATCCCAACCAGCATGATTTTTAAGGCAAAGTTTTTACCAATTCTATCACAGAGGGTGACATGAAATACAAGTGATCTACCAATGTGTAAGGGACTAAGACAAGAGGCAACTGTGCGGGAATCCCAAAGGATGCGCGGACCGATCAAATATGAATAGAATAACTATACTGTAGTGCGCAGGGGCTTCCCAACTGCTGCGCGGTCGCGCGCGCGCGCAGCTTAAGGGGAACGCTGGTGTGTACTCGTACAGATTTTAATTTTCCAACCTTTTTCTGGTGAGCTTATTGCATAGCCTCTGGATGTTATAGAACAATTGTTCTAAAATCATTTTTTTAAGGTTCTAGAAATGAGAAAGTTCATGTTTTATTAATGAATCATTATTTCAATCTAACGTTAAAACTGTTACAGTAGTGTAAAAAGTATTAAGACACAGTACATAAGTACAGAAAATTATCTATTAGTGGAGTATTTTGAAAGTGTTTACATTTGAAAACTTTGTCAAAACACTTGATATCAAAGATTTGCTGCATAAAAATTTCTCTTGCGGAGCAAAACACTATTCGTTTGGAGATTGTATTGTCTATCGTACACATTGTCTTACGATAATACTTGCTTTAACTAAAGTAATTCTTACAAGCGTCACTTAGAACAACGGAGATAAGGAGGTTTTATGCAAATTCCAAAAGATATCGCAAGGTAGACCCGATGCCGACTAACTTATTTGCTCCGCCACAAGGAACTTACCTTTAGATAAACGAAATTAAACAATGGAGCACGGAAACTTGCGGGCACTATTTAAGCCTGCTAATTAATTTTATATAACTGACGCTTTATCTCTACCCGGTGTTACTGTCTCCATAAATTATGAGCCGGTTGGTAATAGGTGCTTTGTGCAAATCTAAACCTCTAAGGAGCTGAGCTTTTTTAATTAACGTTCATTAAAATTGCAAATCTAATTTGGAAATTTCCCAAAAAAACATATTCTATTTTTATGTTTCAAGAAGGTAACTAAATTATTTTTTACAATATTCATAAATTTATACGCTTTATCGTCAGCCTATAGCTTGAATCTTGTAATTCTTTAATAATTTTATCAGCTTTTGTGCTTAATGGCGTAAGATTTAAATAAATAAAAAAATACATGTTGCTGCAGTATGTGTGTACATATTTTACTGATTAAGTATGAAAATGCATATATATCTCATTATTCTCATATAATCTTTGATTAGCAGTTTTAATAATTAAGGACTTCAATTTGAATTCAGACGATCCTTTTCAAGAATAAATATTAAAGCCAGTTTAAGCAGATTAAACGTTCATTTTGTGTATTTTAAATAACAACATGTTTAACTCATTTAAAAATAAACATACTTACTTTTAGTTATGTGAAATATTAAAAAAGGTTAATACCATATAATTGTCATAAGTTAGTTCAAATATATATTATAAGTTTTTACTCTGATATTTTAAAATATTAAATTAATTACTGATACATTAAACATTTATATATCTATCGTAATGAAGATAAACTCTAGTTATTCTTTTCAAAATTACTATGTTTCCGCAAAAATAAGATAAATAAGTGATTAACCTTTGATTTCGTTATCAATCGTCCAATAATATTTAAGAATCATTGGTTATTTTACTTCTAGTAAAATTACTTAATTTAAATGTGCTAAAAAGGGTAGATTAAACTTTAAATAGCATTGAATGGGTATAAATATTGTTTTATGATGTGAAATTCTTCTGTGCCAAAGGTGAATGTTTACGTCGCAAAAAAATACATTATTTTACACCAATAAATAATAATTAAAAATTTGTTTGCATATATTAATGGTTTGAATCTTAAAATATGCATACATTATGTTTTTTTGCTGAAGAATGTCACGGACATGATATAAAAATAATATACAACGTATTTTTGTTCTCATTATGAAATTCTTGCAGTAAATTTTCACTGTCGGGTTTGAAATGATTAATAATGTAATAAAAATACCAACTATCGTCAAATAAATTATTCTGACGTATGAGAAAACTTGATGAAGCACCGGCGTAAGTAATGTCTTCGGTTATTCAGTGAAAAGCTTTATCACTTTCTAAGGGGTTAGAATAATACTAAGGTTTCTGTGACAGAAACTTCTCCAAGTGAAAAAAAAGTCTTGAATGGTTTTTTTTTTAAATTATTTTATTAAATTAAACTTGCTAGCTTTTGATGTATTTTCTAAAATGCTTGTCTACAAACTGTCCAATATACAAGGCTTGCAGGAAATAGCACCGTTCTTACAGGTGACATATTTCTTTTCGGACAGATTAGTATTTCTTTACTAAGTCACAATATAATAATTTATAAACAATAAAAACTACACTGTGTCTATTTTTTTTTATATTTACAATAATAAGCTTGCTTGTCACATTTTTTCTCATATTTAGTGTCAGATAGGGTGGTTGCAACTTTTAGTCAGTTCATTGGGTAAATCAGGTATTTAAACAATTGACCGCGCGGCTAGGTCCTACTAGACTACATTTAAATGAAAATAAAATATAAGTGTAGTAAATTCCAAATGTATTGAGAACATGCCAGTTTTAAAAAATATTCCGAAATAATCAGTTAAAAAATGGTTTCAATAAAAATAAAATGTTCATTTTCCTTGTAATTAAATTATAAATGATCAACATCAAATCATTTTAATTGTGTTTTTGTGTTTAAAATAATACACTTTTTTACTAATTTTACATTTGCTTACCGTGAACGTTATTCACTTATCATATGTTGACAATGCTAGCGATAAGTGAAACCAGTCCCGGTTGTTTAAACTCTTTAAAAAAATCCTTAAGTATAATGCTATTTCATTAACAATTGATATTTTAAATTTCTTACATAAAACATTATTAGACGTATTTATCATTTTGTTATCAATATTGAATTATATTTTTTTGTGAACTAGATGCGAAATGCATGCAATCGACACTCCATGTGCATGATGGCCTGGGCCCGTCTGTGGAAGGACGCCCAATCTCTCGAGGTAAAAGAAATCAGAAATCAGCGAGAGCTGGTTTAACAGGGTACACGTGAAGTTTACTGTACTTTGACCCAGTGTTCTCGATGACGCGCAGCCATCTTTTGCTGATGAAGATAGTGTATTAAAATCAAAGACGATCATTATTATTTTCTAGGGGAAAAATGTGCAGAATTATTTGCAGATAAATCATAGCCGCGCCATCCGTATTCAATTTGGATGAGGCAAGAATGTAGACGTTAAAAGATGACGTGATTACATTTTGAGATGCGTACACAGATAAATATTTTTGATGTAATACTTAATTTCTAAAAATAATACGGTGCTTACATTTCAAAAAAAACAGCAATAACAGAGAAAAAATATTTTCCCAAAAGGATTATTAACCAACAGTAAAACTATTAGGCCGTTTATTACATCTCTTTTTTAGTTTAAAAAAGGTCATTCAGATGAGAACTTATCTCATTTTAATAACAATCAAAAATGTCTACCGATATTGAATATACAGAAGCATTCCAATCATCATTCAATCATTTGAATCAACCTAATACAATGGGTCATTTTTTTTTTTTTTTTAAACCATGTCCGCTCCCAATGTGGAGCATATGGACTCCTAATGGAGTGTATCTCAACAGAAGTGTTTCTACGAGAACTGCTTGTTACTCAGTTGCTCAACCTCTCTTTTTCCAAAGAGAGTAGGGATAGAAGGATAGGGCTAGGACAGGATTAGTGGTAAGCTAATCGCTCTCGATACGCCCCGTTCATAGGATAGGATGGGTGAGAGGGGGGAATTCAAGACATCACATACATCCATGCCTTAGAACAGAAATCATAAATCGATTGAAAAATCAATTTATATAACTGTCCGTACCGGGATTTGAACCCGGGCCCTCTGTAGCCGAAGGCAACAACGTTGACCACTCGACCACACAGGTGGCATGGGTCATTTAATTACGTAGTAAATGCGTTCTGAAAGATTCATCATAGGTCAATGACTACTTAAATTTGATATAACATTTGATATGTGAATTATATTTACACTATCATTTCATGGGAAAATTCCCTTAAAACGTGTCCAAATTGAAGGTCTCTAAAACGATTTGGATCGCACTATAAAAAACACAAAAAAAAACTCACCATATGAAATGAAACTATTTTGATTTGCATACAAATGTATCAAACATATACTGTCAGTATTAAATGTTTCCACTGCGGTTTTTTTTAAACTATTTAATGGTGAATCGGTTCAAAAGAAATTTTCTATAACGAATTACACGCACAATATTACATAACAAACGGATGGAACTGTTTTTTTTCTCAACCGCGTAACTATGTAAACGCGCAATTAGGGACCTCCTTCATTTATCATTTTTAGTGCTTATTCATTATACGGCCTCTAATACCATATGTTTAGGTTAAAATTATATTAAATAATTTAATCCAATATATAGTTCTTTTCTACAGATAAAATATTGGGTTGTCAGTTAATAGGAAATAAATAACCGTTAGAGAATTTTCAAGTAAATTAATTACCAACCCTATTACAGTAAACCCCCCCAATAATGAGCTCCCCGCTAATGAACCCCTCAATAACATTTGCGGCAGGTTTTCCAATAATGAGTTAAATCCCCCGAATAATGAAAAAACTTTGCATCAGACGTATTTACGCGGTGATTCATCCGCATGTGGCAGTTAGATAAAACCAGGGATATTCAACAGATATACAGTAAGATAATTTTAAAAGCTAGTTTAAACGTAATATGTATTTGAAATAGAATAATAATACATTATAGCGAATTATTATATGTATCTAAATTCACATGTCTTGATAATGTGCACGACTTAAATAATTTTGAATACGTATATGCTTAAGTAATATAAATATTTATGATCAATTAATTAATTAAAAAATAATATGTAATTCCGCATTTCAAATAAAAAAAAATCAATTTAAAATCTTAACCCCCCAATAATGTGCCCCCCAGTAATGATACCCATATCTCTTCATTATTGGGGGGTTTACTGTATAAGTAATGAAGATTGAATACATTATAGATATGCGTTTTTTTTTAAATTAGGGATTACAATACCAAATGAATATCGACTTTGGAAAGGAAAAAGGACGTAACCCTCAATTTTCCAAAACAGCTTTTTTTCGATAATCACAATGTATACAACTTGACACACATTCTATCAAAATGATGGAAACTGAAAGTGCCGAATTAGTATCTAAATTTAGCTTTTAGGTTTGAAAAAGATGACCTTGTAAAAAAATAAAACCAAGAAAAAACATTGAAAAAAACGTTTTTCCGAGACAATTTCTTTAATAAAGATTAGATTATGTCAATTAAACACTAGTTTAGAAGTATCCGTGCACTTCGTGGTTGTGCATAATTCATAATTTGCATGTCACAAAATCATCAAAACATGTTTTTAGTGCCTCCTGTAAAATTTGATATGTGTGGGTTACGTCCTTTTTCCTTTCCACAGTCGATATGTTAATACCGGTATTGCACAACCAAAAGCTACGCACAATTGGAATTGCAATATCAAGCGAGGAAATCAAAATTGTTATTTCTAAATTTACGTTTTGAATCATATACGGGTGTTTTTTTTTATAAATATCTTCAGTTTCTTAAAATAAGAATACACCATTAAAATATTAATATTAATCAATATATTGGCAGATTAAAAATATTTTAATTTATTGTAAACAATTTTATAAAAATATTTGATGGTTTCTGTGCACTCAAAATTCGTTTTTGGTTAATTTTTAATTAATGAAATACCAGTATTTTTGCATTTTCGAAACCGAAATTTCAGTTTTAAATGAACACTATAAATACCGGGATCCCGGATTTCGTAATACCGGTATTACTATCCATATCTGAATATAATGTGTGACGAGTTAACATATTAATAAATATCGAGTTTTTCTGGTAAGATATTTCAACTTTGAAATATTTGGCGTATTGGCATTATTTATTTATAATGTCAAATATTTGTTTAATTTGAATGTCATTATATTATAATCATATTAAACAAATAATTGCCCGAGTATTCTGGAAGGCACTTTTTATATTAGCAGCTCTCGTTGACATGTAATTTCTTGGTCATATTGAATCAAAAATACCAAGAAGACTCTGGCGAAGTTCGGTGATCTAATGATCACCAGGCACTTACAAGTCAGCGTCTAAAAAAAGTAACTAATGCTAATATCGATGCTACGCCAAGCCAAGCGCCGGTACATTTCTTTCGATGCCGCATGCCTCATCCACAGCAGACTGCCGATTCCGCGACTCGAATGTAAATGCCTTGAGACGAAACCACTTTTTTAGAGATACACCAATAATATGTGACGTCATGCGTCGTCTTTATTATTCGTGCGGTGATGGCTACTGGATTTACTCATTCCGAAATGAGTCTTTTTTTATTTTTATTTAATTGCAGCCACGTGAAGATAAAAACATAACCACTTGAAGGTACAGTAGTGAGTAGTAGTGTTTATAACCAGTACTCAGTGATATGTTTTTAGAAATTCAATTAACTGGATCGCACATTCGCAAACACCAACCCCCACCCAAATCTGTATACATTATAACATTATTTATTTACATTATATAAATTCAATCCAAATAGTGCTTTGATTTTCATTCGAAACTTTAACTGTGACGGGTCTTATTCGTCTATCATCTGCTGTGTGATGGTGACTTCTGATCCATGATTTAACGAATGATGTGGAATCCTACGAAGTCAGTGGCAGTCTGATTTATGTGGAATACTTAAATTTGCCTATTATTCTGAATAAATAGTATTCAGTTGACAATTCTCGCAATGAGTGAAAAAGGTCCTGACCTTTATAAATAAATTGTAAATAAAGTACAGAGGAAAATTGTGTTTTTTTTAATATGCCTTTCCACCAAATATTGACAGTGAACACCCTAAAAATGAAATAGTATTCATTAGCGAAAATCATCGTTCTGTCGTTGAAGAGCTTATTGCAATTGTATTAATAATATTTTTATATATAAACAAAACAGTACACAAAACGGTCACAAGTTTTTTTTACTTTACCATATCGGATCAAGTATTGTAATCGTGTAAAAATTCGATCTCGGAATTACGATAATAAATTTTAAAAAAACATATTCTAAGAACCAGCTCTCCGAACCAAAATTATTTTAGCAACTGGCTCGACAGAGCCGGTGCGAATCCATAGCAGCACTTCACTGCTAGTGCTGTACAATATATTGTCTTGATTTAAGGTATTTTAAACGAAGTCTCCCTTCCCTCCCTTTATAATTTGTTTCTTTATAAAAAAAAAACCTACCGCAATTTCAGTTATTCCACATATACAAATATTTATAGATCAATATTTTTATTTTGTGATATGGTTTTTTTTGTTTTTATTGTGACTGCAAATATACACAAGACCTTCTAAAAAATAATCAGATAAACCACACGTTAATCAAATTGTAATATTGTTGTGATTATAATTGATATAGGCCACCGACCCGTGCCAATATTTATAATTATGTATTAGGTACATTTTATCATCACTGACCACTTACCACATCCTATTATTAAGCATAAAAAATAATACTGCCAGTATTCTTTCTTAACGTAGCACTATGGTGTATTGATATGAAAAGTTTACTTAATCAAGGTGAAAAAATATGTTGTAATCTTTAAGAGGATCCAATATTTTTGTCAAACTACAGTGAAACCCCCAATTACACTACCCCGAATTACGCGCTGCACATCTCCCAATTGCACGGTTGCATTCCATTGTCGTTACTTCGAGACAGTCGTCTGTGCCGCGTATACAGTCAAATTTTGGCTAGCGTCTGTGTATTCAACACGTGCCAGGCTATACATTCACAGCTGGGCGTCCGTCTGTGTGCGGGATATTTACTACTACAAAAACTAAATATTTCGTCCATATTTTTTTTAGCAAAACGAAGGGAAATCTTAGTTTTGCATTTTCCGCGGAAAAAACCAAATTCCTAATTTTGTATGAGATTCACACCCCCAATTACACTACCCCCAATTACACGGTCCGGAATATAGTGTAAATGGGGGTTTTACTGTATATACAACAATATGCCCAGCAAGAACAGTAATGCTATCTCATACATATTGACTTTGAAGTAACTGCTTGTTATTCAATCGCTCAACTGTTATTATAAGCATAGAGGAAGAATAAGACTAATTTTTAGCTGATCGCTCTCAATTTGTGTTTTTGGAAAATGTTTGGTGAGAAGAAGTGTAGATGTCACGGAGCTTTCCGTAGGTTTTATACATCATAAAGCGAAAATCTTTCGCGGGCGTAACAGCTCTGAAGACAAATGTTTTAAAGTACCTCGATCAAACATATCGTCAGTAACATCTTCCTGTGCTGCAATTTTAAAACAACATCAAACTGTAGGACAGTGTTTCCAATAATAAATCCGTGCGCAGTTCAAAAACACGGTTGCAATTATTGTACCGTGTAGAACCGAGTCGAGTAACGAGTCAATCGAGGTAGAGGTGTGTTAAGTTTTTTTTTCTTTTATCGGGCAACATAATATTATTATTTACATATTTTTTTGTTGCTCATATTATCAGCGAGAAGACGGCCGCTCCTGCTAAAAGCGTAATTTTTACCGCAATAATCACTCGCTGCACAGCTCGCGAAAAACAACACCGGGGGCAAAAATAATGCAATAACTTAGACCTGTTTACTTTATCATGGAGGCAAAACTCTAAGCAGCATAACCGCAAAACAATCTATTTTTACGTTGTAAAAAGAGCTCACGTTCAAAGGATAACACAAGGGCTTGCACAAAAACCGACTTCTTTTTAAAAAACCGGTTTTCGAATTCCACTATGCCTGAAATAACGGAATAGGTTATCATAATTTAATTGAAATAGCAAAAAATATAGTTAAGTTTATTAAAACTCTTTTATTAACTATTTATATTCGGTGAAACCACAGGGCATCCACAGATTCCTTACTGAAAAACATAATTTTGCAAACGAAGCTTCCCGAAATAGGAAATATTATTTTTCTGAAACGAAGTAGGTCGTATAGTTTTTAATGTATCATATCGACTGTGGAAAGAAAAAAGGACGTAACCCACAGTTTTTTTTCGATAATCACAATGTATCAAACTTGATACATGTTCTATCAAAAGGATGCAAGCAGCAAATGCCGAATTAGTATCTTAATTTTGCTTTTAAGTTTAAAAAAGATGAGCTTGTAAAAAATTAAAACCAAGAAAAAATACCGAAATATTTTTTTTTCCTAGACAATGCAGTTTCTCTGTGCACTTCAAGGTTGTGTATAATTCATAATTTGCATATGGCATAAAATCATCAAAACACGTTTTTTGCTTCTACTGTAAAATTTGATATGTGTGGTTTACGTCCTTTTTCCTTTCCATAGTCGATATAATAAAAGATGCAAATTTGTTGATCTTTTTTTAGAGTCGTTTGTAATAAAATGACGTTTGGTGCTTTTTTTTTAATTTGAATGAACTGGTGAACTGTATCTGAATTAAAAATATATAATATGTTCTTGTAAATATATCATTTTATTTGTATCTATAGTAACTAGTTTCAAATCAAAATATTAACGCTTTTTAATAAATTAACGAATATTTATTCTAATATAGTATCGGTTAATAAAGTTGTAGAAACCGGCCAAATAACCGATTGTTCAAGCCCAGTGTTTGAAAACCGACAATCCCTGGTAATATCTGCCACAAAGATATCGAAATGCATTTAAATCAGCTAATACGCACCATTACACACAATGATGATTTACTACGTAAATAAGATTAGTTTTAAGTAAAAGTGGAAGGTCGTGAGTCGTGACCCATCTTGTATATCAATCTAATCTCACAGGAGTGTCGTATTAGCAAATTCATAGCCTGATACTGTTATCAATACCAGTGTTTCTCAACCGGGGTCCACATCATGTTCCAATGGGGCCACAGAGAAAATATCTTTTTAAGGGATAGGTATAGCACAGTTATAGGTATAGCACAGTTTAGGGGGGGGGGGGAACGAGCACCCTAAATACAACATAAATTTCGCATTTTTTTATTCGAAAAAGGTATTGATTCCATTAAAAACATAGGTAAATGAGCTTAAAAAAAGGAAAAGATCTAACATTTTTTAATGATTGTAGAAACCGTGAATTCGCAAATATTTTGGACGAGAAAACTGAACAACATTAAAAGCTCTCATATTTATGAATAATTGTAGAATTTGTCAATTTCCAACATTTTGAAGTCGTCGAGAAAAATAAAAATTAAGTTGTTGGAGTTGAAAACTATTTTGGAATCTCTCAATTTCTCACCTTTTCTCCAATCTTGGGATCCCGAAATAATTGTGCCTCGAGTCTCGAAAAACTGAAAAATATGTGACTCAAAAGTGGGTACGGGCTCAAAAAATAGGTTGAGAAACTACGATATATAACAAAACCGGATAAATTAAATTTTTATCATGCATTTTTTTTGAAACTACGCAAGCGAAAATGCCGGATTTTCAAAGTGCAACCTTAATGAATATTTTTCATGTGCTTTGTGTTTATTCATTTAAAACAGTGCATACCGATAAATTTCATAACACGGCCCTCTAAACCTGAAAAAAATAATCCTCGGCCCCCTCAATGCAAAAACATGTTCATAAATCGATAAAATGCTGTCCGTACTGGGACTCAAACCCGTGAGATCCTTCACAACGGTGATGACCACCGTTGCGCCACGGACCCTATTTTTTTTCATTTTAAAAGTCATCCTAATTTTATCTAAATAGCTATATAAAATAATATAACATTGATTATTTTTTAAAACAATCATAATTTCATACATCTGTGTTTTATTACACTTTAAAAAAAACTACCACGATATAGAATATAATAAACAAAGACATGAAATTAGTTCACATCCGTTTCTTTATTTACGTATCATATTTAAATTAATAAAAAACGAAGTAATTAAATTATGTAATAATATTTCAATTCGAAATATCAATTCTTATCAGTACAATTTTCACATATTAAATATTGTTACAATAGTTGCCATGGTTAATAATTACGTTATATTTATTACACAATTAATTTCCAAGATTATTTCAGTACAAAACTTTTCAGTGGCTCTCAATCAGAATGTTTTATGAGGGACAGATACCACTTTATACAAAAATGTTCACAAGCAATATCGTCATATAACAATGAAAAATATATATAATTTAATGTAAAAATATATTGGTACTTTATTAATAAGTATATTTACTGTGAGTCGTTTGCGCCCAAATTCTCAAGTATATTTAATTTCTTGCCACTTACGGACATTTTAGTTAATTGATTGAGTTCGAATTTACTTGGTAAATCTTTATTATAATAAGATCAACACAGTAAAGCTTTTTGTTCTATAACAATTATGGAGTAAAAAGTTTTTTTTTAGAATGGTTGTTATTTTGACTTTACATAGCTATTTTAATGTTTAACTTAACTCCAACTGCTTCATCCAGCAAAATAAAAATGCGGTAGTATTTCTAATTAAAAATTCATTCGGGGTGCACGTCGTTTTAAAAAGGTTGTCAACTACTACTTTGTAGCGTACTCCCAAACCATTCAATACGTATCGCTGTGGTTATTATAAACCATAGTCTAATATGTGTCAGTGCCACCTGTCAACACTCAAAACTTACTCGACTAAAATTGATCCGTCAAATATTATACAATCAAAAAATAAATCAGTATCTTATAACAAGCATTTTCAACAGATTTGTTTATCGAAAATGCTCGTGATGAGAGAAACCGGTCCTGATTGTATTAAATAAAAGTGGAATTAGTAAAAAAGAGTGTTTTATTTTTTTAATATAATGCCTTTCCACCAAGTGTTGACAGTGAAAACCTTAAAAGTGAATGGACAATTCACTTTGATATGTTACATGGCAAATACATATTAAAATCTCTAGTGCAGTCATCTTACATGTAAAACGTGTTTTCAGTTGCTTACAGTTTAAACTCAGAAATACATAACCGTCATACATACATAATTACACTGTTTCAATAAAAACATTTTAATATTTCACGGCTTTATACTAAAAATATAAACGCGCGACAGACAGATAAATCGACGCAAATATATATTATTATAATACTTGCCGCACTTTCTACTGTGAACAGTTTAAGCATAGCATAAGCAAAGCACCTCGAAAGTGTTGAAACAAGATAATCTATATTATGTGTATCTAAGCCAAATTATATGCACGGGTTAGTGGAGATACAATGATTACTCTTATCATTTCATTGTTTCTGAGAGACATCCTAAATATAGTTGTACGGATCATTCGAAAATACGTAAATATGTGTGGTTTAAGGAAATCTTTTTTCAGAATTAGTGAAAAAATATATGATCGTCTGACAAAAAGTCGTTTTTTATTGATGACTGTGATAATTATCACTGTTTATTTGCACGTTTTTTGGTTGAATTCGATTTTTAAAAATTGACGCCTCACATAATTTAAAATTATGACAGTTCGAAAATGCAATACACACTAACAAATTAACTTGTTTGTCTATGATACACATTGTGAAAAAAAATCTATAATTCAACTGCTCTATTTTTTTTTAAATAAATACTTTAATATCAGGTAATTTAAGTATATGTCAAAAAATATTATAAAATAATTGGTATAACTGAAAGATAAAAAAATGGTAAGGTAATATGTTTCTAGTGTAATTATTTAATTTGATTGTAGTAATAAAATCGAGCAATTTTTTATTGTGATTTCAGGAATGGACAAAAGGGTACTCAATAGGGCATCCAATCCCGGGATTTGGGATCCCGTAATTCCGGGATCCCGTTCAATTTTCTGATTCCGAAATTGAATCCCGGTTTTCGGGGACTCGGGGAATTGACATGAAATTGGCAAATTCAAGATTTCAAATTCCTCGGTGAGCTAAAAAAAAACTTGGATTGGAAAAAGGCTCCGGGATTGGATACCTTAGTACTCGAGGCTAATACTAGAAAATAATTCATTTGAACCAGTAAACCAAGCTATCTATAATTACTTAAATTTCAAAATCTGATTCATAATTTCACCATACTTAGTGTAAATAAACACTTTGCAATAAAAGTTAAACGGGTAAGTCTGGTTTCTAAATATTTACTCAGTGGGAATTACACCTGACGTTTAAAAGGATCGATTAATTTATTTTAAAATCTCTGCAGATAATGATGACTATTAATTATAAGTTAATTGATGTCAAGGTTAGTTCATTGAGGTTTATTTAATATTTTAGCGGTTTAATAATCGCAAAGTATTTATTTTACAATAACATTTTACTAGGCCCTCGACAAAATTATTTCAGCCATTATTCGTACATTTAATATTCTAATGGCTATCATTAGGTATTAATAGCAAAATAAAGAGCATTGAGAAACAAAGTAGTCTATCGACTTATCTATTGTTAATTTCAATTAAAATTATATTTAATAAAATAATAGTATTTTTCACTGACCGATTGTGGTCCTAAAATTAAAATTATACGTAAATAAAGGATTCATTCCCACATTCTTTACAGCTTATTTCCAGTAATAAATTCCAATGAAATATTTCAATTTTCATGAGAATTAGTTGTTATTTAGTCAATCATCGTTCATTTTTAAGCACAACAAATAGACAGATAAAAAATACCATGTTTGGTGGATTGGTTTTTAGAAAATTGTCTTTGGTCTTTTTTTTATTCGATACTAAATTAATGTAAGAAGAGTTTGGGTACTTCTAATGTACAAATCTATTTTTTCAGCTATATTATACACACAATATGTGTTGCACGAGAAAATTATACATATGAATGACATGGGTATTTTGATTGTATAATATTTATTTAATTTATGTTTTACAAATTATACTTAAAATAATACATATTATATCTTTGGAATATATTAAGAAAAAAAATATTGGGTACCGATTTATTTTTTTAAATATTTGAAACAGGCAATTGTATTTTTTTGACTTGTACAATTTTAACTATTGTAAATACTACCTAGTGTATTCTAACTGATATTTATTTTAAATGTGTCGTTTTGTGAAACAATATAAATTTCATTTTTATAATATTATCATAGCACTTTACCTTCTGTCAATATAAATTAAAAATTAAGTTGGTAGTTTTTATACGTTAATAAGTTGAATGGATAAATACATTTTCCGAAGAATAACGATAGACCTCTGGAGAAGAAAGAGTATATTTATATTATTATATACATTTATATTCATTTATACGTTTCTTATCAACCAGCTGTAAGTTAATGCAATATTTTATAAAGTTTATTCACACTATAATATCAAATCTTAAACAGACAACGTATCCAATAAAGAATATAAAATAAGTAATAAATGCTGACTATTTATAAATAAATTCAAAATTGGAATATGTTTTAGAATAAACAATACGTTGAAAACATAGAGCGAATTCTTAGTGTCTATGAATTTGTATATTTTGAAAATGGGGTTGAAGGGATGTATTTTCAAATAAACATAGGATAGTTAGTTGTGTGGTTTTTACATGGTACATATATTATTATTTTTTATAATTACGTTGTCACTTTTCTACAACATATTTTTGACATGTAGTTCGTAAGCGTTAAAAAGTATTTATAAAAAGTAAATAGTATTGTTTTTACCTTTGTAACTTTTTTGTGCGTCGAGTGTTGTAGTGCCGTCAGAAAACTTTTAAAACAATACAGAAAACTTATCAAATATACAGTAGTATAAGTGATGAAATTATACACCATTAACTTAAATAATTAACAAGAAAATGCACTTGTCTGCTCAGAGATTTACTGTTTGCGCGCTAAATTAAAATTTACACTTACGTATTATTTAAACTATCGTTATAATAAATACCTAACTGACACTGTCACTCGATAAATGTCAATAATAATTATGTACTAAACAAACTTTCCAAAAGTAATTAAACAGAAACGTTACAACAGAGCAGTTATTTTAATAAACACATAAACCACATCGTTAAGTTGTATATTTTATGACTGCAAATTAATTGATTGAAAGGATCTTCGATAATATTAAAAGGCGGGATTCTAAATCGGGTTTTCGATCTCTTTTCCGTGATGACAGAAGTTACGCTCTTGCAATATGTAAGCTCCGTTCGCGACGGCGTTTTGTCATGTACTAAACAGATAGCGGACGGCGGGAGTAAGTTAAATCTACCATGATTTTTTGAATACTGCATGCTTGCTTAGTAGCGCGCATGTTCCGCCATCTGACGTGAATGTCACAAACTAGCAAATTGCGATAATGCTGAAATAATTAAAATTAATTTAGGTAAAAATTTAAATCGACCACGATAAATTTTAATCAAACCTTGTATTCTAAAAGAAACAAGGAACTCACGAAAATATAAAATTTTCCTCGTTAGACATTAATTTCCACTCTTATTCATTTCTTGAATTTTCTATTTTTAAAATGCAAAATATACGACCGAATCTCCTTCAGTGGTATAACTAAAATTGTATGACACACATACGCTAAAAAGATTGTATAAAGCATAGTTTCTCAACCTTTTTTGGCCTGTGGCTCCCATAACAAATAAATATATAATAAAGACTCTGAGATTGAAGGATTCTAAAACAATTTTCAATTCTTTGAACATTTTGGTCACTGGCAGACTTCAATACCGAAAACCCAAGAAATTGCGGATTTCCCAAAATGAAAAGAAACGACAGCTTTTTTAGCTCTTTTCTAGCTCTGTGGGCCCCGGTTGATAAAATGTGGTATATAGTATAGACAATGTACTATTGATAAATTAATAATTACATCTGTTATTTTAAGGTAAGTTGCCATAGTCTTAATATATATTTATGAAAATATTTTGTTTTTTACTCTTAAGTTTTATTTCAATTTCAATATTCTTCAATTCAGGAGTCGATTTTTTAAAAAAAAAACGTACATTGCTGATTTATTTAATGTGTTGCCGGTCTAATGAAAAACTCAATCATTATAATTAACAGTAACGTTGGGTATAAATAAATCAAACGTCTGAGCTTTCAAAATCACAATCAAGACTCAAAAATATTTAACTTTTGTATTTTGTATGTAACATTATGTTTGACGTATGTCCTTATGTCTAAAATATTAAAACACACAAACCAAATGAAAAATTGTATACGAGTGAATGTGGCCCGTGGAATATATAATCGTTTGATAATAAATAATTAATAAATTTAACTACCCCGCCATAAACAGTAAATATATATGTTTTTATACCACGAACTTTATTTTTGTTTTCAATGCATTTAGTTAGTACTTATGTACAATCGTAATGTATCTTACATGTTAAATTAAATAACACAGTGGCGTAATTTATCGTTTTGCAGATAAAATAACGCAGTCATTGGATATTAATTTAAATCCAAACGTGCGGAGATTTTCGTAGAAGAAAGAGACAAAATATACTTTATTAGCAGTTGGATAATGAACATTTTTTATAGTAAGAGAGAGATGGAAATCTCGCAATCTGTGCATGTGTATAAATTAATATCTAAATGTATAGGTATGTATATATATATGCTGTTTGCGTAGGGCCAGTAGCCAGTTCAAGTCCCGCAATTAATTATATCGATAAAAGCTGCATTAAGAAGCCATTATAGAGAAATTTTACAAAGATGATTGATTATCACGGTTGAGTCGATCACGAGCGAATTCTAAAATATTTATTATAGATTTACGGATATCAATTCCACATAGAAGGTTAACAACACATAGAACATTATTCATTTTTACACATTATATTGCATAGAAACTAAATTGTAGTTAAATGCTCCTAAGACAATCCTAGCAATTATTTTAAAACAGTTAACGCTAATGTTTTTCTTGAAACTTTAGAAATATGATTTCTTAATTCTTATACCGATGGCTTAGCGCACTCATGAGCTATGTGCGATTTTAGGTATAAATGAGCTAAGTACATTTTCAGTATCTCTCACTTCATGTGTTATGTATACACAACATTATAGCATAGAGTTTTATGTTAAATTATCTATGACAACTTATTGTAACAATAAACCTGTATCGATATCCAATTCCTTCTCCAAATCTAACCAGTTCAAATCGAGAGTTCAAATCGGAATGTTTTATAACGAAATAGAGACGCCTTGATACTCATATCGTATCATTTGATTAATAAGATTAAGTGATTTATTTTAAAGTGTAAATTATATGTGGAATAAAGTTGAACCAACATTGAATAGTGTTTTAGTAAAAATATATCCATAACACATGTTACGAAAAGTGCTATTTCATTTACTGTGGTCATAATTTCCAAAACGCATTGATGTTTTAAGCAGGATTGTAGCGTCGAGTAAAACAAACGACTCCGAATTGTTTTTTTTTATATGTTTTTTTGAGCGTTCTCCGGCCTCTAAAGAATACTGGTTGACTTCAATCTCAAGTCTATGTGATTCACGTTTTATTTAAAATGTTGTTGATTTGTTAAGTAAAAATCAATATCCATTTTTCACCCAATGCCGAGGGGTTATAATTGCTATTTTGACGTTTTTTTTCTGGTAATGATCAATGTTTTGACAATACCTTATATTTAAAATATTACCATGAATGTTATACCGATTGATAACCATTATTTATGAATTGACTATTCTCAATATAATTAATTGATTAATAAATGAATACAAATTATAAAAACTAAGTTTTACTTAATTTTGTAAAAAAAATGTAATTTTTTATCGATACATACTCAAGTTATGTATTGGAAATTACTTTTAACAAAAACAGTTAAATCGCTCGTGGTTTATGAATCAAACTTTGCATTGACAAAACATTCAAAAGAAAAAGAAATGTTGGCCCCTTTCATTGGCGACTCGCGACTCACCTGCAAACAGAAGCCGCCAATATAAAAACCAGTTTTCATATTATGTGTACCCTTCCTCCCCGCCACTGATTTTAGTTTCAAATTTAGCAACAAGTATATTTATTTAAAAGATACATACATATTTAGTTTTAAGGCATTCCATGTAAAGAACCAAAATTAAAATATGTAGAAATATAAATAGTTTCTATATATTCTGAAGCGTTTGCCAATGGTTTCTAAGTAACAAAAATATGCGAGACTAATATTTATGAAACTGTGTATAACAATATATTTAATTTATCTGTGCCGCTACACCTAGACACGGATTAACGCTGATAATATATTGAAGCGTGTTGCAAAAACACTTTAACTAAAATAATAAAATTACACTATGAGTTTAATAAAACCAGATAAATAATACAGTATAATAACAGATGAAAGAAAGTAGATCAGGAAATGGTTTATTGTTAACACGGGGAATTTACAACCTTACATTATAACGCACCAATGATTGATAATATTATATATCTTATAGATTTTCTTTATATGCGGTATTATTAGATTATATATTAATATAGTTTTTCAACAGGGAAAGGTTTCATAGCCCATTTATTGTTTATAATTACATGTTTAACAAAAGACAATTTTATAAACAAAGTGTGTTTTAGTGAAAATCAATATTACTTTATCGATGCCGGATATATATTAGGAAGTTTGTTTTCACGAAAATAAATTCGGACCGTCAGTGCTATCTTTATTCAATGCGCTTTGTAAGTTTTCATTTGTATAAAGTATTGTCTACTTTTTATGTTCCACGAAAAAGAGAAACAGCGTTGGCAGCGTTCCAAGAAAAGTTCTAGCCAAAATTTTCTGAAATAATACCATTGTAACAGCGATGCAATATTTTACTTGGAAAATAAATTTTCCAAGCTGCATTTTATAGAAAACTCCCACACTGACATTAACGGACAGAACTTAGATAAATAACAAATTTTAATGGTAAAGAAATATTGCGCTGTCTTTTCCAAAAATGTAATATATTTATATATTTCATTATTTTCATTTGCTTAAAAAACATATTTGAAAATTAATTAGGATTAACAAGAGAAGACGCCGAGGTAAAAACATGTTAACTAACAAAAACGATTTTGGGATATACATATTTAGACATTTAAGAATTGACCTGTATTTCTTTTAAGTAAAAAATAAAGTATTAATTGATTTGGCATTTACTTGGTAGAACTCCATTTATAACAGATTAAAATAACAAAGTATTTTAGCTCTACAGTTTTTAATAATTTTATTCGTTTATAGCTATTTCGGCTTGCGCCATCGTCAGAACTATGTTTAAACTAATCTTTTGCTCAGCTATATATACTATAGTATAGTATAGTATAGTATATATAGCTGAGCAAAAGATTAGTTTAAACATATTTCTGACGATGGCGCAAGCCGAAATAGCTATAAACGAATAAATTTATTAAAAACTGTAGAGCTAAAATACTTTGTTATTTTAATCTGTTAAAAAATAAAGATTTCGTGAATGAAGTTGTGGTTTAAAAATAAGAAAAACTGATGCAAAAGCTTGATTGAATATACATTTTTTTACAACTTCAAACTCATTTGATTGGGTGAAGTGATTCATGTGCAGGTCAAAATAAAAACTGGCACATAATTATGTTTTGGCAGTTTAATATACATAAATTAGGCTTTGTTTTTATATTCTAACAGGGATTACGATTTTATCACATACATCAATGCATTTGGAGAAAAAATTGCTAATCGATTGAAAACTTATGTCATGTTTGCCTTGTATTGTCTTGATTAAAAATAAAACATATTCACCGTTCGGCTAATAATTGTACTCCATATTAATTTATGTATACATTATTATGTTGGTAATAGCCAAGTTTAAATAAAGCTCACACTTATTGATAAATAAACGAGAATAACATCAGCTTAATCGAAATATGCCTTCTACACGTTGTATAATGAACTGCGATTGTTTAAATGATCTCTGTTAGTTCCGTGGATAATAAATGAATACATGATTAATTTGGAATATCAAACAGTTTATTAGTTTTTACATATAATATAACATTATGTGACAAGCCCATTTAACATGAACATTGTGATAAATTTCTAATACTGTAATTCACAGGACTGTGGACTCGGGTGTTTTTTTTTCCAGAATTGCAGTCGGAAAAATCATAAGACCCAAACCCATATATTAAAAACAATATTAGTCTATTCATTATATTGATTGGTGAAATGATAACGATGTACTTAAGCTATTCTAGTACACAAAATGGTATTCATAAATATGTGTAAGTTAAACGGAAATGATTGAAAATTAAATGATTCGGAGTCGTTTTTTTCTTACCCGACTCCACAGTTTCTTCGTGCATATTTCACGTGAGACGGTTTTGTCTGCAACAATGTGAAATATTATTTTCTGCGAATTGAATATTTCAACGTTCTCGACGAATTTACAAACAGATCTTATTTACTGAGCGGTTATCTCGTGCAGTTAGCGTAGTTATGAAAATTAACATGCGACAGAGCGCATGCTCAACAATGAAAGCCTACTGAATACCAACTTGTCGTCATTATGCTGAAAGCGATTTATTTATCTTATTTGTTTTTCTTGCGTGACCGTATATGTGATTTTTTTTATCAAGTTACAGAACATTTTCAGCGAAATGTCAAAGGACGTTGCAATACTCAAATTTAACATTAAAGAAAGGATACAATTCTCAGCATAATACAGTATAAAATATTATTAAATTTCATAATCATATTTGATGTTTTTGCTTGTTTTCCGATTGTGATCTCAAAACTTTTCACTGACTCTCCAAGCAGTTCATTTACTTTTCATTTAAGTACACAAATTAATATATGTATATTTAATAAAACTAAATTTAAAATATATAATATTAACGATTTTTTATAGGGCTGTGAAGTCGGAGTCACTTCGACCCATTAAAAAAAATGATATGCATTAAAATATATGAAGTCTATAGTGTTGCCAGTTGCCACTGTATTCTAGGCTGACTACAAATTACCCGTTGGTTCATATTATATATGTAAGTTAAACGGAAATTATTGAAAGAATCAATACGTAGTCGGGGTTGGTTTTTAATTTAAAGCCGGAGTTGGAGTCATCTGATTTTTACTGCCCTGCTTTTTATTAAACAGCGACATTAAGTAACAAACTATTAAGAAACATTGTTATATATTAAAATCAAAAATGTATAAAAGATAGAAATTGAGCTACTTAATAACAAGCAGTTCTTGTTCTAGATACATTTATTGAGAAGACATAAATGCTTAAAATAGAGAGCTGACATGGTTTTTAAAAAAGAAGGACAATAAAAACTTGCACCAGCACTTTGCAACTATACAAAAAAAACACTCAAATATTTCTTGTAAAAGCATTAAAATCTCAGTCGGTAAAAATCATTAAGTTATAAATAATATTTCTGGTTTTAGTATATACATATATACGGTTTTTGCTTCATACTCATATAATAGAATAATCTCGTATTCAGTTTAGCGTTTAGTTATGAACTTACAATGTTACTTGCCTTATGTTAGTTTGTTTGTATTATATCAATCGTACTTCAGATGTTTTGTTTCAACAAAGTCTATTATTTCGTTATTTCAGACTACGTTAACATTTAAGTAACTGAACTTTGATTGGTCAGTGTTGCTTAGTAGTGATTTTTAATTATTTCTGATAACTGTGGAAAATGTTACATTGTTATAGCAATCAGTGAAAAGTTGTGAAAATGTACTCAAGTAATATATGTATTAATCATCTGCTATTTTTTTCCATTTAATTAATTTAGCATGCTTAACCACAAGTAAAACTTTCTAATGAAGTATGAAGGAGTGCAATATATTAATAAATACACTCGCGTTTCAAAAATGTATTTATTCATGATTTTTCGAATGCACAAAAATTTGGTTCTAGTCAAAAGACCACGTTTGGAGACTTAAAAAGCCACAGGTACCCCGCCTTGACGTACGACTTTCAGGATACTAGATTTATCATCAATGTATCCTTTCATCGAGATTGATTCAAAGACAGTAACTTAATGTACAATAAGATCAGCTTCAATTTTCTATGTTGTAAACTTAGCACTTTCGTTGGGATTGCTGTTGCTGTTGGTATGATCATGAAAGAAAAAAATAATAAAAGATATGTTTATATCGTTGTACGACAAATCTTAATCTAATTGAATAAATAACAACCACAATATTTATGTTATCTTTAAAAAATAAGTACCACAATTTCTGTTATGAAAATAATAAAAAAACACTATATAGCCTTAGCCTAGAAGTACAGACATCCTTTTGATTCAACAAGTTGAATGATTTTTTTGTTCAATGTAGCTTATTATAATGAATGAACAAGCCAAAGAATATATTTTCTTATATGGTATCAAGGGAGAGGAACTGCATCGAAGAAATATCCTCACGGTACAAAAACAATTATATGAAACACATAACAACGAAAGCCTGTAATTTTGTCAATGGAATTGCGTCGTGTCGACTGCCAACCAATAATTCCATTGGCTTTTTTTTAAGTAAGCAAGTACTGCCTTTTATTTTGTCGAGCTTTGTTTGCTGCCAACAAGATGCCCGCGAGGACGTGTGCGGCCGAACCATGATCGTGTATTCACCAGTCGCAACCTGCAGGCATTTTTTATTTTATATAATTATTAAAAAAGCATTTTGAATGATAAAATCTTAAAATAATTTATTTTCAACGTTCTATTGATTACCAATAAAATTAATAAAAAAAATCACTGTTTCGATTTTTTAAGCGATGTCGTAATATCCGAGTATTATCAAAAATGATTAATGTAAATCATGGTAAAACATATTCACTTCTCAGTTTGTGCGCCCATAAAAATGTATGTTAAAATATACAACCAACGTTATTTGGTAAATAAAAAGGTGAAGCCGAGAGATATTAATTTTAAGTGTAGACACAACTTAAATTAACAACATTTTTATTTAAATTCATTTTACAAATATAAGTTTAAATGTATTTTTTTAATGATAAACCAATATTCAATGATTCATTTTGCTGTTAAAAGCATAAAATTTAATTGTTGTACCATTGATGCATATGCAACATGTATTTAAAGAATACAACGTTCAGCTGAAAAGGCGTAGAGCGTAGAGCGTAGATCTACGAGACGGCGTAGAGCAACATCAGGTAAAATTAGAAACATAAAGATATACAGTTTAGTCTAATCCGTAATATTATATGGTTTTCAGATTCGATATTCGAATATTTAAAACCCGTAATCCGTAACACATACTTTAATAATAATATATATGTACAAAAATTGTGTATTGATTTAAAAGATCACTTTTCTTGCTAATCATTCACCTAACAAGCTTTGTCTTATAGTAGCGTAATAATTTCAACCTTTATTCGCTGCCGCTTTGTTTTAGTGTACCTACTTAGTGACAAGCATACCTGAGTAGTTTTGAATGGATGCTGGGTCGTGAATGAAAGAAGCGCGGCTGCAATCTGCAACCCTTGTTCAGTAGCGCGGTAGATTAAATCTATCGGTGTATTGTCTCAATTTCGAACAGGTCAATGAATTATACCCACATTCGTAAATATCTAAGCAGGAGAAATTTATAACAAATATATCTCTTCTCGCTTCTTCTATATTCCATTATTAGATTTATTGTGTTGTAACTACGTGAAACATTGATACTAGGACCTTCAATCCTGGGATCACGACCAATTTTACGATCCCGTAATCCAGGAATTATGTAAGTAAAAAAACTCTTAGATTTTTCAATAATTGTTAAATCTGTTAATTCCCAGGTTTTTGTCAGAAAAAAGATGTTCGAATTATTTTACAATCTCTGAATTTCTGACTTTTTTCCCAGGGATTTTTCCAGGATTGAATGTCTTAATGGATACAAAATGTATCTTATCTCAACGTTTATTTTATAGATTTGTAAAACACGGCCGTGAAACAAAGACTCCATACACATAGCGGGTGGTGGTGATACAAACATCTTGTATCTCAACGGATGTTCTCGATACATCCCGTTTTCTAAGATGGAATGGGTGGAAGGTAATTTAAATCAAGAAATCATTCCAGGACTTATGGAAGAAGAACAACTGAATATAATGTAACTAACCAACACACCATACATCAAAGCTCGAGCTATAGCTACAACTATATGATAAATTATAAATAATTTATAACTGATATTTTTGGTGGATTTGGTATAATATATTTAGTCGTAAATAATTATTGTAATAGTTTGTCATAAGATGCTTCTTAAAAAGGCGAAACACGTTTCACGTGTGTAATTTACTACACAACTAAGTTATGAATTTATTAATTGAAAACAAGTTCACTGCTAAATACTACTATGAATTTCTAATATTCTTCCAGTTTTTGTGTGACCTTAATCTTAATAGCAGTTATTAAAATATCTTCAAATAATGCTGTTTTCAATAACCATGTATTTTTCTATTTGTTAAGACTTAAGCATCAATATATGAAAAATATCTGCCATTACAAAATTATTTTTTTAAAAAACCAAACGATTTGTTGTTTACTCAATACGAGATCAATCCAAGAAGAAAAAAATCTCAAATGTCGAATTGAAATATTATAAAATTGATTGCGGAGGATGGAAATCCGTAACCATCTGATCGCAATCGTAAAGCTTTACTGCTTGACCTCAGAAGCCGTAACTTTTCCGCCTGTGTGAACTTTTACGTAAATTTCTAGACAGTAAGCATTCAAAATTTTCATCACAAATCATTTAATCTCGTTAACCAAAATTCTTGAAGGACTGCAAATACAACATTTACCTCATATTCGTATTTAATTACGTCTAGATTTTAAAAAATCTTATGCGATACAATTAAAATGGCATATTATTATATTTATCAAAAACTATTTATATATAATAAATTCTTCACGTAATGCTTTTTAAAGCACACAGTGTTTACTTTCTTACAAAGAGAAATAGACACGTAACAACATTTTTTACTTACTTTTCTTTTGTTAGACAAAGGCCCGTATGTTTTCTTTATAAACTGTCAGGATTCAAACATGCGACGAATCGCTTTAACTGTCAACTGTTTTAGTATTAAATATTATTTATTGTATTTCTTAGATGCCAACGTAAGTAAATATAAACATGTTTATAAAAAAATACTATTTTGGTGAAATTTTGAAACTTCAAAATGTTGAAAATGAAAAATTAACAAAATAGCAAAACATTTTATAACAGATTCAAAATAACGTATTTGAGGGTTTGTTGTAAATTCTGTGTCAAAATAAAATTGATCAGTTTTTGAAACAACTAATTATTTTCAATCTTCAAATATAATCATAATGTGCACGCTTAGTAGGTATGATGTATTTATGAAGTTTTCGATTTTCACTTTCTGAAAGAAAATCGAGCTTATGAAATATCAATAAAGAAAATTTTGAAGTTGTTCAAGAGAAACTAGATAGAGAAAGGAAATATATGTATATATATCATCTAGTTTATATACATCTTACATTACTACATTTATGTTTCTGAGATTATTTTTCTAAGCACTTAAAATAACGGTAAATTTAAGCACCAGAATATAGCATCCCAGATTAAAAAAAAAAGCATGTACGCTCCAAATGTGATACAAACGATTTGTATATCGGGAAATCTCATCAAAACTTCCTTTCACTAGAACTGATTATTACTCAGTTATTTTAATTATTTATTTGATAAGCGTAAAGAAAGAAAGATGGTGTTAGAAAATGGTAAGTAGTCTAGGTACGTTCCGTTTTCAGGATAAACTTGAAGTAATTCGTGCATAAATTTTTAGAAATACTTACAAATTTTCCGTCACAATATGCAAATTCGTAACACTGGGACCGATTAAATCAAAGGACTCGACTGCAGGACCCCGTTTACACGAACATAATAATAGTTGACGATAGCTGCGGTGCAGCAACTTTGCGATAAAATGATCGACAAACATGAATGAATTTTATATTATTTCCAAGACTGCTACGAGCAGTGTCATTTAGTTTTTCCAACATTTCCACACATTGTAAATACAAAAAAAAAACTTACCAGACCATAACATTCATATATGGATTGTTACGACGGAAAATACTAATTATTTTCATGAATAAGCTTCCTTTAATTTTAAACTGTGTGTCGCAAATAATACCAATGGAATACATCAAATAGTTAAGCGTAAAAATAAATTCAATGGCGTACACAAAGCGTAAAAATACTGTGAAATGAAACAAATAAATATTTAAACAATTGATAAAATATATTTCTAAGCTTCGATGAGCAGGAAGATCGTAAATATGATATATGCGAAATTTTATTAAATCCGATTTTCTTCTTACCTCATCTCAAATAAATGACAACTGACAAACTTTCCGGAATCAACTATAATAAATTGCTACAAAAATTAAGCATTTGGAATTCGGAAGAAATGCCATTCAATCCGTTTTGTAGTTCTGTAAATAGGGTAGATGAAGAACGTTTCTTTGGCACGTTAATGTAATTGTAACAGATCGCCGTTTTCGGCTAAAACACTAATCTATTAAAAAATGTAATACTAAATTTTGTTTTTAAACCAATTTTTTTCATTATTTTTAATTAATTTCTTCCTATATTGTATATTTTACAAAAAAAAACATAAATAGTCTATTTGTGCTTTTGTATGAAAGTATGTATGTTTTTTATGGTATAAAGTATGTATTTTTAACTACAATTTCACACATGTTTTTATTAATAAATTGTATATTGTATTCAAAACTATATTTAAATTTGCCTTTTTAAATAATTAATATAACATATATTTAAGCTACGATAAAAAATATATGCTAAAATTTATAATTTTATTTGCTCCAAAACACAAAATTCAAGCGTCAAAACGCTTTTTTTTTCAAAAAGATGCTGAAAATACTTGCTTCTACTCATGTGGTTTAAGAGTTACAGTGAGACATTTCGATTTTTAGTAACAACTCCTCGGATGCTGCCGTCGTGGTCATCTCTGACTCTCTAATGATTCCTTCACTTTTTACTACTCACTTTACGAATCACGTTGAAAAAAGCGCAAACCATTTAGCAAAAGAACTACTCTGACATTGTTAAAAAAAATTACATAAGAAATGAAAAACTTCAGACGACCACTTTTCAGAGAACAGTCTCTTTGAGACCGTACGGAGAATTCGAAGCAAGCGACTCCGTAGAATGCATTCTAAAACACTACTACCCGTTTTCCTTTCCTGGGGGAATTTCAGACATCCAAGTCGAGCCCAAAGCCTTTTCATGTGTTTGGATCTATCCAGTGCCTCTTTACATGTGTGTATCGCTGTACGTTATGAATTTATAAACAAAAATTTTTAAAAAAAAACTACCTGGAAAATGTCATATTTTTTATGAAAAATAAAAGTTGCAAGGCGTACGGGATTTAAAATTTTGTTTTACTTAAATAATAACATATTTTTTTTGTAAAACGGCACAAATCCACGAAAATCTTGACGAAGAACGTCCAAAAACTAAAAATCCATCGAACAATAAATAGTATTAACAACAATCTTTTTTTTTTAGTCTATTTTGACTTTCTTTGTAATCAACAATCATCGCCGTAATAAAAAACTAAATACAACATTTAAACCAATTAGAGGTAAATAAAGTAAGCAGTGTGGTATTTCAGAAGAAGAAAATTTAGATGCGTTGTAATATTCTACACGTTCTTAAGTATCGTAAAAGTGAAGTGACCTCTGTTATTAATACACATTGCAATAAGTGTTATCTCCATAAAATAAAAATTAATTGTATTTAAAAGTCGAAGAAAAATGTTTTAACATTTTGCTAGTTGGCTTGCTTCACCTCTCGAGGACCCATTTGTTAAAAAATGCCCCTACTTTAACTTCCATTACACAAACAAAATCCCATTCGAATTTATTCGAATGATTTATTTTGTTCAGTGAAGATAATTAATACACGTACTCTAAAAATCTATTATTCTAACTAAAAACAATATAGACAATTTTAAATACTGTATGCGCTTTCTATTCGTAGCATACGGTCACGATTTTCCTTGATTTTCTGTCTCCTGCCAGTTTTCTTGCTTCCTCCGATGTCATTCCAGCGTCCCGTAGCTCCGCCGAGTACACCTGCTAAGTCTTCCTGAGCGGCATAATCCAGGCTTGAACATATGCTGCTGATGATGCCGCGAATCCTGAATCCTGCCCGTCTCTTCTTGCAATATTATATATTACTATTATATATGTATTACTAAAATAATATTATATTTATTCATAAACACGTTGCTATGCTATGTGGATAAAGGCAAACAATTCAATAATAAAATTGTATTGAAAAATAGATAGTTAGTGTAGATACACTAAAACGAAATGCGGAAGTCAAACAGAATAAAAAAGTTTAAAAAAATATTTCCTAGTAAAAATGAATTTCAACAAAGTTCTCTCTAAAACTTCTAGTTCTAGATATATTTTATTTATATGAATCCTTAATACCTTATGTAGCCAATGGTACAAAAATAATTGTACATGCTCACTTTAGAGTGTTTCCTCGTTATTATAACCAGGACTGTGGAGTCGGAGTCGGAGTCTGAGTCGGAAAAATCTTACGACCAAGACCCATTTTAAAAAAATATATTCAATGATGTGTATTCAAGCCACAATAGTCCATAGTGTTGCCACTGCATGCTAGGCTGACTAAAATGATCTGATAGTATGCATAGGTATGTAGATAGTATGTAGAGTCGTAGTCGTCTTATTTTACCCGACGCCACAGACAAAAATAATATGCTTTGCATTGTGGAAAATACGTTTTTTATATTGCTTAGCATCTTTTCAGTATTAGTTTTTTTTATAACTGAAATCATTGTTTGCTTATACGTTGAAAAGTATGATAAATCCTGAAACGCCATTGTCACTGAAAGCATCAAACTACTTCTCGTCCAGACTGCAAAAACCTCAGAGACAGTACCATGTCCCTCTTCCATCCATATTGGGTTCTGTCGAACGCGTGCAAAAAATAAACTCTCGACAGCACGCTCTTAATTGACAGTTGGATAATTCAAACAATTCAGTTGCGCGTGCGCGTGCCACACTAATCGCAGCCTTTGCGACGTGCCTTTTGTCTTGAGGGGCGCCTTCAGACTTCAACCGTAAAAGTATATTTATTAACTATAATCGACACAAACGCTTAGAATTTTTAATAGTGCAGACGATCGAGCTGCTATTTACAGCGGGTAGAGTCAATATTTACGAAAGCATTTTCTAATCGTTAAATAAAAACATTGAAGAAAGAAATGAATCAACTGAAGGATTAATACTTTTACATCTTTTAAACCATGTTGGCTTTCGATGTGGAGCACATAGAGGCATCTCATCAGGATTTGTTCTTCTAGAAATTGTGTTTTTTTTATTATTCACACTCAAACTCTATAGATAGAAAGACATGGGTAGAATAGAACTAACAGGTAACTAAGCGCATTTAGTATATCCATTTTTTAGGATCTAGGTTTCATTAAAAAAACAGACATACATGCCTTTCAACACAAATTGATGGATATATCAATTAGAGATGACGTGTCCGAATTGGAACCAGTGGACACCACAATCGAATTGGACGAAATCTAAGGTGCTCACTGCTGGGTTACAGGAGTAACAAAATATCCCTTCTAAAACATTTGATAATACATAGATACGTATTTCGCTTGTCAACTGTCATATGAAAGTTTTGCTATGAACAACCCAAACAGTTATATTGTTTTAATATGAATGATTAGGTCTTCAATTAGTCAAAACTGTTTTTTATTACAGTTTGATAGTTGTTAAACTTAACTGCATGATTTTCTACTTTTTATAAAAATGCATGGTTTTTACCAAAAGTACACACATAAACTGCAACATTTTGCTTAATCAAAATTATTTTGACCGTAACTTTATCATAAATAATCATTTAACATGTAAAGTAATATTTTTTTCCGGCGGAAATCGATTTAACAGTTAACATTGAATTTGAATATTGCCTACAATTAAATTTCCAAAAACTCCAGCTCCCGTCTTTTGATAGCAGATTAGAATCAAAATTAAATTCAATAAATTAAAAGTTGTTTATTAGTCCCATTAACTATCATTCTTGCTTATTATTATTTAATTGTTTTTACTTGTAATTATACCAATTCTTTGCATTTAATTAACCTTTATTAATATCTATATATTTGTAATTATTATTTATTGTTGCCTTTCAAATTGTACCTAAATAAAATGTATATTAACTGTATCATTGAGGAGATATCATCTTCGGTGTGATGCAGAAAAGAAAATAAAAAAGTTTATCGAATAAAAAAAAAAAAAAGATTAGAATCAACAACCTCTTACCACTACAACAAATATTTTTAAAATAGTGAAGAATGATTTCATTTGACCATTAGGTATCAAAAGCTATGTGAAAATCGACTATAGTTTTGCAAAAAAAAACGAAATTCTCAATTGTTTTAAAAACGTTTGCGTTAATTGAGAGAATTGATACAAATTCTTCTTTATAATATAATTATAATGAGCTCAATTTATTCGAGTAAAAATTGATATATTTACTCACGGAATGGAAAATTTGCAGGGTTTCACTACTGCTTAAAAACTGTTCATAAAACCACCAAAATTTAGGTTTTTTATCACATAGTCAACAAACTTCATTATAAATATACATTCGTATTAATTTATCATTGGCAATTCACAGGATGTACCCATTTCAATTTGAATCAAATCAAAATAATGTTATCTACAAATTCGTAATCATTCGCAGACTATATCTTACGTGCTCCATAACCCGTCTTTGATAATACGTGTTTAGTAAGTCACTGTTCATTATCAGCACCTCTTAAAAGGGCATTATTGTATTTTAGTTCACATAGTTTCATTCATAAATACGCGATAAGTGTACTATATATTACAGTCATCGTGTGTATTCTGATAAGTGAACCATAATAACCAGGGGTCGCAATACTGAACGAATATACAATATATTAATACCGATAATACAATACCGGTATTTAATATGGTACCGGTAATTTAGTACCATATTAAATACCGGTAATACAATCGAATCAAATCTATACTTTATAAGTTCCAAACAAGTCAGGGATTGGCTGGAGGGGGCACGGGGGGGGGCATGGGGGGGGCATGGGGGGGTATGGGGGGGCACGAGGGGGCACGGGGTGCTCGCGCGAGCCCCTTGCTAAATTTCGGCGTGGCTGGCGAGCCCATTGTTAAGATAAGAAAATCATTCGTCTTAGATCAAATCATTACATAACTGCAATTTCTGTAGATGGTTAAATTTGAAAATTAGTTGTCCCTTCATTTTTTCATTCAGCGTTGTAGGCTTCCGTGTCGGACCTCACGGGTTCGAGTCCCAGTACGAATCGGCATTTTTTAAATCGATTTATCTATTTTCTGTTCGAAGGCATGGGTGTTTGTGATGTCTTAAGATTGCCTCCCACACTTCCGATCCTTCAATTCAACTGGGAGCTACTATTAGTTAATCACTTATCCTGTCTTATCCTTATCATTCTATCCCTACTACTCTCTTTGGAAAAGAGGTTGAGCGACTAAGTAACAAGCAGTTCTCGTAGAAAAATAACTTGTATTAATATACCTTCATTAGGAGGCCATATGCTCGACATTGGGAGTGGACATGGATAAAAAAATGGATACCATTTACCGAGCCCCTTATTAAGATATTGGCAGCCCACCGCTGAAACAAGTACATATCAGTAGCTCGATATTTTATAATATACTAGCCGGTTCCTGACAAGTGTTGCAATGCCACTCAAAGAAAGACAGTGTTTGTGTTTTGATTGCATTTATTGAAGTGCATGTTTTCTTTTTCTGTCTGTGTGACGTTTGCTGTCGATTGTCTACGGTACGACACACCTGCCACCTACTGTAATTTAATTGTACTATAACCTTCACGCAAGTGCAAGCATACGTTGTCAAAATGAACTGTATGGCAGACATACAAACATTGATTTTTAACCTGCTAATACCTACTGTAAGTTCATTTTACTATGCCTATAACATTTCCGCAAGTGTTCGTCGAAGTTTTATTGCAATCGGATCAGCGGTTTGGCAGCCCATAGAGTACGAACAAACAAACATTCACTTTTATATATCAGAAGATTATAATATAAAAACTGCCATTAAAATATATTTTAAAATCATAACCGTATGATTTTCATAAATATCGTTAAAAATTTCACCAGTTCTAGAACCATTCAATTTTGATAGAACTCTTAGCAGATTGAAAATATGTACAATGTATTGAAATTAATTGCGAACAGTTTTATAAAAGTATGTAATGGCTCATTCAAAATTCGATGTTGGCAAATTGTTAAATTTTTAACACCTGTATTTAGAATTATGAATTCTGGTATATTCATGTTTCAGTGGTACCTGTACTGCAATCCCTAATAATAACGTGTAAACCATAAAAAACATCAAATTATTCGGCGTTTTCGATCATTTCCACTCTCAGTGTGAAGTATATTAACTTCCGGTGAAACGTAATTTGAACATCAGTTTTTTTTACGAATACGGACTGCCATACTTATACACGAGTGTTCGCCGGGAAGGTTAATTACTCTCAGTAATTACATTTAGAGGCGTAGTTGGAAATTTGGGGGGGGGCATGCCCACGTCACGCAAGTCCTTCCCCGCAATACAATTCGTTATATTTAATTTAGTAAGTTGACACTTAGGGCTCTCTTTATTTCCCCGTTTTCGTAATTGATGATTGATTTTGATGAAATGCTTTTATGATTTAAGCAGGTTGGTTGATCGATTTAAATCCACCCAATCTATTTATCCATAGCAAATTTTCCACGTAGTACAAAGTAGTTATCCTTTCAGGCAACCAGCGTGTATTCGATTCTTACCTCATTTGAAATACGTAAATTTAAACACATGCTATAATTACAATACTGACTCATAATTGCCTATAACACGATATTTTACATTTTAAAAAATGTCTATTTTAGTGTAATTATTACATTTGTGTATGTATCTCTAAATAAGATCACAATTCTATAACGTATATTTCTAGCTTGTTCTGTTTCATTCTGTTACCATGTGTTTTCCATAAAACTTCTCGCCTATAATTAATATTATACATGAATGACCATCTTGTTCGAACATCTTCGCGTTAATATTTAGTCTCGTAAGTTCTTCATTTGAAAATATCACTTTTACATCAATCTAGATATGGTGTTATTTATAATCAACTTATCATAGCTATAATATTCGTTTTAGTTATACATATATATATAATATCGAATAAAAAAAGATTTAGGTGAAAAATCAGCCTGTATTTATTCTGCTCTTAACCCTCCTGAGACGAGAGCTTTTTTCCGATAAAAAAAAATTCTAAGCCATATTGAAGTCACGGTTAACTTTTATTCCTATCCAAAATTTAAAAAAAAAACGCAAAGTCGTTGTATAGAAACCTCGCATGACTATATGGTCATGCTCATCCTTTTACTATTCGTGTAAGAAAAATATAATCTCAATTTGATATATAATAATAATAAATATTCAAATGAATATCAATCGATTCAATAAAAGTTATAATAAAAACTATCCTGCAGTATTTATTAACCAGTTTTAGTTTAAACTATGAAATGACAGTCCATGTATATCTTATTATTTTTTTAATATAAATTGGCAGTCCTGTCCAACTTCTTGACCATTACCTGAATCAACTATCAACTTTAAAATAAAAGAGACATTTAAAATATTCAATAAAATAATTCCGGTGTTACCATACTTATAATATATTGTATTGAGAATTGAATCCGCAATACATTATTTGCTATTCAAGCTTATCGCAGGTAAACGAATACACATAATACGTCACAGCTTAATATGGTAGAACAATAAAACTGGCTGGCAATGTTTAGTACCTCCATTTTGCATTAACAATCTTATCTCTTTATTGCACCCCGCGTCTGGCGTGTTAACAATATAAACGAAATAAACATGACGTCACAGCATTAAAGCCTCCAGGATTAAAGCAACCGCAAATTTGTTTTCATGAACAAATTATATATTAATGCAAAATATATGTACGTCATAGTATCCAAAAGCTTTATGAGCCAAACACACATATTCGTTGATAACCAACTGTCCATAATAATTGTAGTATAGATGTTCACTCGACTGTAAATACCAAGTTGCAAAGAAGTCATATAATGACAGTATAAAGCTTTTAAATTAAGTTTATTTTTATTTCTCACTTTTTTCCTATCAACGTGCAACTTCATCAGATTAAATGACTGTTTATTTGTGTTTAATCATTAATTTACGAGACATTTAAGACGTCATCGATTATAAAACTAAAAATTAAGAGAATCCAAAATAGGTAAAATCATGCATCTTGTAATCGAGGAAATACGGAGTATAACCCTAAAGCTCAAAATAGAAAGAATCAGTTAACGCTTTCTAAAAAATATGTACAATTCATTCAAAATCATTAATCCAACTTTGGATTTGTGAATTATATTGATTTTGTAATTGAATATTTAATAATTCTGTGTGAGTTAAAATTTCGTGAACGGAAATTGAATTCGATTATTTTCGGCAAAGTACGAATGTTCGGACCAGGGATGCCCAACTGAAATCACTTGATGGCCAAATAAAATAATGCATGTCTTTGATGGGCCACATATAAATATTTAATGCTTTAATATTAATATGAGTATCAGCCTTAATACGTCCAGTAGAGCAAGATAACGCGTGCCAAACAGTTTTTCTCAGTCGACTACCGTTGTCCTCAACACTCACTTAGTAATTAACAAAAGATCTGAGTCTGAAAATTTATGATTCTACCTTTTTTGAGAGGTCTTTAGAAATTGGCACTACTGCAAATTAATGTCTGGCGGAGGAATGCGACACCTGGGCAAAAACTCCAAAAAATTTAGTATTATTTATTTTGTATGTATTTTACCAATAATAAAATGCAAAATATATATATATAATGTTGAAAACGTTAAATTGGGCCACATGCGGCCCACGCGTCAAGGTTTGGGCATGCCTTGTTTGGACTGTTAAGTAAAATCTGTTCCATGTGCTTTAAACTTTTCTTTTACCGCACGTTCTTAGTTACTATAATAATGTCTAGATTCCAATTGTTTTTTTGTCAATTGTGTCAAATGAAGACACTTCTGGATTTGCGGACAAATTTGCGGATGTCCCCAAATAATCAGCATGGGACCTTTTTGTTTTAGCTCTTTTGGGGATTTCAAATCCTAAATCCCAGAAATTTGCGGATTTCCCCAAATCACCTGAGTGTGACCTTTTCTTTAGCTCTTCCGAGAATTTCAAATCGAGGAAGTGATTGAAATTTGACTAAAGGAAAACAATTTTCCTTAGAGTAGAACAAAGGAGGACACAATTTTCGAGGAGAACAAACTTTCCAAAAGGAGGACTATCCTCCTCAAAGTAGGACGTCTGGTCACCTTACTTAAGAGTACGGTGCAATATAGTGAACCATCATAAATGTGTTCCTGTCATGTTCGTGCTTGATTTGTATACCTATAAAAATGACTCATACTTTGAAATAAAAGATAAAGCCTGAGACCGCGATTTAAAGCGAAGACAAATATCCATAAAAGGTTTTGCGGATGTTTGTATCGAACCAGAACACCGGACAGGAGATAACTTGGCATTCAGAGTAGATTGGCAGCGGCTGATAATGATAAAGCACAATAAAAGGTTTATCTCTGCAGTTGAGTGAGTAGACGAAAAAGTGTCGCATTTCTTTTACCGCCGATGACGGCACGAAACAAACATGGCGATGCTTGATATCAACTTAGACAAATGTTTGAATTGTATTGTGTTTCAAGTTTAATCGATCTTGTGTATCCGTGTGTTCAGTATTGAATGAATGGACGACTGAAGGGATTTCATTCATGGCCCTAATGTCTGCTACCAGTGGCAGCTATGCCATACTTCATGAAGTATATATAAAAACAAAGATTTTTTAAAAATCAGCCAGGAAGTCTACGAGCAAATTCACACACATATACAGTAAAAAAACATGAAAGCAGTGAATGATTGTCTAAATCAGGAATGTCCAACTGAAATCACATGTTGGGCCAAACAAAGTAAAGCATGTCTCTGATGTGCCACACAAATGTTTTAACTTACCTTTTTCTACGAGACCTGTTTGTTACTCAGCCGCTTAACATCTCTTTTCCAAAGAGAGCAGTAGAGTTGGAAGTATAAGGCTAGAACAGGACTAGTGGTTAACTCATCACTCTCGTTACGCCCAGTTATTGAAGTATCAGAAGGGTGGGAGGAAGGAAATTTTAAGATACATATTACAAACACCCATGCCTTCGAACAGAAATCGATAAAAATGCTGTTCGTACTGAGAGTCGAACTCGAATACTTAGTAATTAACAAAATATCTGGGTCTGTGAATTTATGGTTCTACCTTTTTTGGGTTTTTTTAAAAATGGTATTACTACAAATGAATTTCTAGCGACGGAATGCGACACCCAATCAAAGGTCTTATTAAATGTATTTTACTTATAACAAATTCCAAAAAGTGTAGAACTTTGAAAGCCTCGAAAGAGCCACGCGAAACTTTCAATAGGAACACACGTGGCCTGCCTGGTCCAAATAAACTAAAGCCTCCTATCCTGAAAATTAAATTATTTGGTATTCATAACACACCCTTTGCTAGAATTTTAAATTCTACTGCCTTTTTATTACATTTTTTCTCATTTCAGTTCCTAGTTGGAGCATATGACCCCCACATAGTTTCTCCAAGATTCTCTGTCCCCCGCCAGTCTTCTTACTTCCTCCCATGTCATTCTAGCGTCACACCCTATAGATCAGGGATGTGGCACGTTTGGGAATTTGGATGTCACACGAACGATTTCCAAGTTCAAAAATACATTTAAGTTTAAAAAAAAAATTACAATGATAAATAATCTTTGAATGATTAATTTATTCAGTTTTATTAATTTTCAAATGTTGTTGTTGTAATTGTAATTTAAAAGCTTGTAAATAAAATTCAGAAAAAAAAAAACATTTTTTCTATTTTGTTATTTTTTTACTGCTTGGGCACGCCACACAATCAAGAAATAATATTTGAGGATTTTTGGCACGCGGACCCAAAATGGTTCGCCATCCCTGCTGTAGATGGTCATTAGTTGCCTTCCACGACGGCGGAATCCATCCGGTTGTAGAAGAGACAATCAGAACTCAGACTTCCTTGGGGCGTCCGCAACACATTTCCAAGCCAGGTCCATCGTCGCTTCTTCACTTCGGACGTAATTAAGGGCTGTTTAGTCCGTTGTCTTATCTCCGTGCTTCTGACAAATTTAAACTACCGCACTCCTATTATTCGACGCAGGTATCTGTTTTCACAGCACAGTATGTATATGGTTACCCTGTGCTACATTATTACATTTACATAGGCGGAATTCTATTTATTATTTAAACATATAAAATAATAATTTTAAAAATCTTTAATGTCTTGTGAAACTTTTTGCGGTACACATCCCCCTCTTTTTCGACGGATACGCGACCCATTGTTTGGAAAGCACTAGTCCATAGGTTCCCAATCTTTTTTGGGTGGCGACCCCTTTTTATAAAAGCCGTGTGACTAGCGACACCCCCCCCCCCCCTCCCCGAGGAAATTGAAATCCTCGATTTACTTTTTGCCCGGATTGTCTCCGAAGCTCCTTTTTTTTTTTTAGCTCACCGAGGAATTTTAAATCCTCGATTTGCTATACTTTTTCCCAGGATTGTCTCCGAAACTCCTTTTTTTTAGCTCACTGGGGAATTTGGAATCCTCGATTTGCCATATTGTTAAAATCTAAAAAAAATTGGCGACCCCCAGGTTGGGAACCCGTGCACTAATCTAACTCACGCGTCATTACGTATTACATAAAAGGAATATTTGTTGGATATCATTATAAACATTAGTTGCAATATATACTTATATGGTTTACGTTCGTATATGGTAAACGCAATAGATGACTTATGATAAGTCCGTCGAAGAAAGCTGCAGAAAACTTTTTTTTTTAATGTATATTTTTTCAAGTACGCTACTGCTAGTACGAAGGGGAATAATATGAGATTATCATGAAGTGTTTTCGAAAATAGAAATGACGTACCCTCTCTTCAATCAACTGCGATTGACTGGGAGTTTTAGGAAGTATTTTTAACCAGGTGCTCATGATTGATGACTCACAATCAATAATCAAAATTATGTCATATAAAAAAAAGTATATATATTTATATAAGTGTCATTTTAAATTTGGTCATATCAAACTATAGCCATTCATCTATTTGTTGAATATTATAATTTTTCAATCATTGAGTCACATACTTTGTTTTAATCATCAAATTATTACTATTCCAAAATTAGACGGTTTTGCATTTTACGCTAACCGATCCTTGAACTTAATAGAATGTGATAAATATTTATTAATTTAGTAAAAATAAAAACACCATATCGTCGGTTTGCTGCAAGATATCATGAAGTGACATGTCGTTCAAAACTGAGTTAGATGTCGCAAACTGAATATTTTGTCATGCTTTACTCAGATAATAAGTTATGTCGAAAAACACGTTTTTAACCTAAATTAAGCACTCTAATAGCCACTTAATACATTTGCTGTTACATGATGTTTTCAAAAAGTCACTATGTGCAGTAAACTACTATTGAAAACTTCACTGGAATCGAGAGAATAAGTATTTGTGAGTCTTTTTGGAAACTTTCAGATTATACAAGGAAAAAGATTGTTTAATATGACTGATAAAATGTAGTTGAAATCAACTATCTCAGAATTAACATTTTGTCACTTAACGACTTGCATCAAACCGACGATATAGCAGTAATTTTTTGGGAACAAGTTAAAAGGTCAGAGTTTAAATCATTTTTTAGTCAGAATTCAAATAAACTTTTGGTCTGAATAAAATTCAATTTTCGGTCAGAATAAAAATATAATACGGTCAGATTTTCATAACCATTTTGGTTACGTTAAGTTAAGTTGGCTTTTTTTCAATTTCATTTATATTATGACCAGTTTATATAAATTCTGACCATTAATTATTTATTCTGCCCTCTGACACTGACCGATATATTATGACCATATTATATAAATTCAGACCAATGTGATAAAAATTATGACCGAAACTGTATTCAAATTCAGACCGGAAAAATACCAGCCGTTGTTTTTTAATGTGAAATTATTTAATACAGCAATATTGTATCTCTTAATATATTTTCCACCAAGGATTGACAGTACCCTAAAAGTGATAAATAGAGATGACTCATTATTAACCGTTCTCTAACGTTCTAAGAAATAGATATATAAACATATAGTTAAGAAAGTGTGAATAGCTCAGCAACTTGAGCCAAGTTGATATGAAGTACCCAACAGACACGGGTACCGGAAAAGGTCCTCATATGGAGTCCAGGCGGGAAAAAACCAGTCGGAAGGCGACGATTGCACTCAGAGAAAGAATTAAAAACGACGTTGGAGACATATAATTGGCATAAAAGCAGTAGTTTTGACCGAAATGGATTGAAAAGGACATGTCTTGACATGAGCGTAGCGCCATCAAAAAAAAGTAATAGTGACTTCCAACATACCAAAAAGAAGTTACCATGAGAAGCAAAGCTTTACTAGTGGTAAAATGGGTATTTTATATTTATAAGCATTTTTTATATTATTTCACTAAAAAATATATATTCATTCACGAGTGGATTGGAGGGGGCTAGTGCGAACGCTTTTGCCGAGTTTATTCAGGCCGACGAGCCCCTTGTTAAATTCAGAAAAACAAAATTCTCACTACGCGTTGTATATTGTAAAAATATGCATTATAATTTAATTTAAAAGCGTATTATACATTTGGTTTTTCAGACATATATTATTTACGACGGCTTAACATAGAATTAGAGCGAAAAGAAAATAACCCATTTCTTTGTCAATCTTGGATCTCTTCACTCTTGCAATCTAGTGCAGTTAAATACATATTTAAACTATTGATATTAATTAAATTAAGATGAATTTTGTATTGTTACAGAATATAAGTACAGTGGAACCCCGATCTACCGTTCTCGCATTGTTCGGTTTCCCGCATGGTTCGTTTATTTTTCATAGTCTCGGCCAAACACCCATAAGAACAATGTAAAATAATCCGGCAATAATCGTTCCCCGATTTACCGTTTTCTTCGATCTATCGTTCAAATATTTTGGTCCCGTCAAAAATATTAACTCGATTGACCGTTTTAGTTGAAGATTTCTCATAAATAGTCTTACCTCGCATTTCGTTTCGCGTTTTTTTCAGTGGAACCCCGATCTTCCGATCTCACTTTTTTCGTTTTTTTGCACGGATCGTTTATTTTTTACTCGACCAAGGCTCCGTAATAACAATGTTTAGTAATTCCACGATTCATTCATTTCCCGATTTACCGATTTCCTCGATCTATCATATAAATATTATCGTCCCGTCCCAGTCTATCCCGATTGACCATTTTTGTAGAATATTTTTTTCGCTCATAAATAGTCTTACATTGCATCTGGTTGCGTGAATTTTTCTAAGTCAAAACTAAAATACCTAAATGAAGACAACTAGAACTCTAGTTGAAAAACTGAAAATAATTCAAGACATAGGAAAAAATTCAGGAGAAAAACGAGTTGACATAGCAAAAAGGAGTTGACTTAGAAATGTACGCGATTTTGAGTGTTTGTTAAAATTTAAGTGCCAAACTCCAAATTGGCCACTTAGTTTGTATTAAACAAGTTAAAAATATTTTTATTGGTTCTTTAATAAAAAAAAAATGTAATAAGTAAATAAGTTTTTTGAAAATTAAACATTTTTTGGTGTTATTTGAAGATTTCTTGCATTATCGGTTTACCGCATTATTCGTTGATTTATTACGGTCCCTTGAAAAACGTAGAATCGAGGTTCCTATACTGTACATATATATCGTCATAGCTCTTTCAAAATATGTTTTTGTTTTTTTTCAAAACATTGCTGAGGTCTCAAAATATTGTACGAATTCCAATATCTATCCTCGACAAAATTAATATACTTGTAAAGCAATAAATATATTCTTAATTTTCTTATATGTAAGTTAAACATAAGAATCTATGTTTAAGTTATATAAAAAAACCTAATAACATAGTTAACATTACAAAACTTCACAAGGAATTAAAACACGACACTTAGTTACTCAGTAAAAAGTAAAGTTATACATTTAAATTGTATATAATCAATTTTTACTATAGTGCTATTCCCGTGTACAAAGCACTTACAATGGATAGTTTAAAATACTCAACACGTGATTGTGTTTGGCTGTCTATGTACGTGATTGTGTTGAGTATTTAGAGCTTCTAAAATAATTGCTTCTCACGCAGTAATATATCACGTTAAATAAATATATTTCTGTCAACCTACTTATGTATTAATTATTTTATTTTTTGCTTAAAATACGGTGAATACAAAAAAAAACTTCAACTAAAATAGTTTTCAAAATTTGCGTGTAAGCATTGTATGTATAGACAAGATGACTCTAACAACGCGCCTTTACCATTTTTTGTTGGTATTTATCCTCACTTACGTATGCACGATTTAATTTATTGCGAGATAAAGCGATCTATTAATTCTTATCTCCTTGTGGCCAAACATTTGAATTAGTGGTATAAAAATAGTTGTCCAATAAGCAATGCTCTAAAAATAGATATATGTAGGCATACGCACATGTCTAAATACACAGCAATTAAAAGATAATCCGAGCTTTTAATGGGATGTATCTAATGTCTTGTCCATGCGCTGGGATAATTTGTAAGTGGACATATATTTAAAAGTTTTCTAAAAATAAATTACTCGTATTGAGCATCATAATCAAGCATGTAATATCAAATCTGCTACACTTCAAATTTCACAAACACTTGTGCAATATCTTGTCTGCTGAATTGCCATTTATTATAATATTCAATAGCAATACATTCATCTATGTACATACACCAAATATACCCGAACCCGTACAATACATGTATTATTTATTCAGTGCTTTTTTTTTTAAAAAAAAAAGGTGCCGGTAATCATTTATTGTCAAGCTTTTTTCTAACCTATGTCTGCTCCCAATGTGGAGTATATGGCGTCTTAATAGAGGTGTTGAAATGCACATTTTTTTACGATATTACTCTGTTTTATAACCTTTTGTTTTCGAAAGCGTCAGGAGAGAAGGGTATGGTTAGGACAGAAATAGTGATCAACTTATCGATCTCACTTCAAAAGTTAAAAAAAAAATGCTACCTTTGATCTGAAACATTAAAAATGCCTTGAACTATCCGAGTGCCGGAACGTCGTTCCTCGGCGTTACGTGGGGAAAACACTGTTTATTCATATTCTTTAAATATGTTAAATGCGCTGTAATTTTCTACACGTCTTAAAGTATATATTGAAGTAACCTCGGTTAATACAGATTGCAATAGTCCAATTCATCAAAACAACAAATAAAGACGTAATTTTACTTTTAAAAAAAGTCCAAGAATAAGTTTTACCATTATTATGCGTTGATTTACTTCACGTCTCGAAGACCCATGTGGTACCCTAAAGAATGAATGTGTGTAGGGTGATTAGCCATACATAGTCTTCCAGCAATTAAAAGGACAAAATGTCAGCTACTCTACTATTAGTCGATTCTTAAGTACATCCGTGAATACTTTCTCTCACAAAATAGGAAAGTAGAGAGACTTACGTACTGCAAATTTCAAATACAATCTGTTGATTCACTCTGAACTGAACCCATCCAAATGCTAAGCGTTAATTGAAAAGTGCTTCTGAATTAATTGAAAACATATACATCTGTTTTATAAACGCGTGTCAAATAGTTTTACAATTTGTATCGTTTGATTCGTGTCGGCAATCATCATTTTCAGCCTGAATTTTTCATTAAGTATATGATACATAATAGATGGGTATAGAATTGCCTACATGCAAAATGGAAAATTTTGTATCTGATATTATCGTATAAAGTAAATACAAAATATCAGATCCGGTCTCATACAAACCAAACAAGTTTATGCAACGTGCGAAACCTTTATTAAATAAACATAAGACGTTATCTAACAATCGGCTGATATTATTTCCATACTAATATTTTATATCAATCCACATAGTAATATATTGCAGAGCAGCAGGAGAAAGGTGGGAATTTGTATGAAATATTAATCAAATCATACTTATACAAATTTAATTTACTCCAGACGATAAAATATTCATGATTCTCGAGTTTCTGGTTTGTTATATGTTATCATTGTAGTGGACAAATAATTATCTATATATATAAAAATCTCGTGTCACGGTGTTTGTCTCCAAACTCCTCCGAAACGGCTTGACCGATTTTTATGATTTTTTTTATGTATATTTGCTAGATATGAGAATCAAATGTAAACTATATTTCATCCCGCTAGGTGAAGGGTGTCCCGATCCAGATTTTTTTTTCAATATTCCTGACAATTCGTCGTTCCAATTTAAAACAATTGAAATGGACGTCTTTAAATTCAAATTTCCTGGCTTAGAACTGAAGCATCGTAATAATATTGAGAGAACTTTATTTGAAAGTTTGCATCGCTACGACGTTTTTTAAATAATCGAATATTCTGATTCGATTTTTTGAAGCTATAATTATAGGGCTGGGAAACGATTTTTTGGAGCTGATTTGACAGATTTTGATCAGTGACGTCATTGATTCGATTATTGGAGGTATGGTTATATTTTGCATCTGGCCTTGAAAATATTTTTAATTTCTTACATGCATTAGGAATATTCTAATGACAGTATGGATATTTTATAGAACTGTATTTAGACTTTTATTTTAAAATCTTCTACTAGGAAAAATGATTGTTAGCAAACTTAAACATTATTCTAAAAATTAAATAATTTACAATTTCAAGATTTTTTGGAGCTGATTTGACAGATTTTGATCAGTGTCATTGATTCGATTATTGGAAGGTATGGGTTTATTTTGCATCCGGCGTTGAAAATCTTTTTTATTTCTTACATGCATTAGGAATATTCTAATGACGGTATGGATATTTTATAGAACTATATTTAGACTTTTATTTTAAAATCTTCTACTACGAAGAATAATTGTTAGCAATCATAAACATTATTCCGAAAATTCAATAATTTACGAAATTTCTGCTACTATGAAAAATGGTTGTTAGCAAACTTAAACATTATTCCAAAAATTCAATAATTTACGAAATTTCTGCTACTACGAAAATTGGTTGTTAGCAAACTTAAACATTATTCCAAAAATTAAATAATTTACAATTTAAATACTACAGGGCTGTCGATATATGCCAAGAAGTCTATTTCTGTTACTACGAAAAAAGATTGTTAGCGAACCTAAACATTATTCCAAAAATTAAAAAAAATTACGAGGTCTATTTCTGCTACTTTGAAATCTTCCGAATCCTAATCTTCCGAAATTGGTCCCAGAACAACGCATAGCGTAAGACAGAATTATGCATGCAATCAAACACAAGCCAACACGTTGGATCACGATACAATATTGTTGGCAATCGCTTCATCTGCAATTGCAGAAAATTTTTTGGATGGTGGTCAAATAGCGCATTCAGCAAAGAAATTGCTTTTGAACACCAACATGCAATATCAAAAAAAAATTAATGATTAATGAAGGACTTGAATCATATCAACTCATTAAATGGGACGAATTTACTATGGCGCACAAAAAGGCATTGGAAAATCTTCACTGTATGTACACTAAAAGAATTGAGAGGAAATGAACAGGTCTTTGGTGGCGAACCTTTTTTACTGTCTGGTGTTTTTCGACAAACACTACCAGTTATACCACGTTCAACAGCTGCTGATGAATCAAGTGCATGTCTCAAATCATCAGTTTTATGGTGACATGTGCAGAAATTGACTTTGAAAGCTAATATGCGTGTAGAATTACAATATGATGCATCCGCTGAACGTTTCAAAAAACAATTCTCAGATATTGGTAATGAAAAATAGAAATCGATGAATCCACACATTACCACCAAGCTTCTGTAAAATTACAGGAACCGTAAGCGAATTGATGCCCAAAGTTTTCCCAAATATCGCACAGAATTACAAAAATCATCAGTGGCTTAGTGAATGTGTTATATTAGCAGTCAAAAACAACGATGGTAATGCCATCAACTTCAGGATTCCAAACGAAATACCAGGCGAAGAAACAACGTATAAGTCCATCGATACTATAAATTTATCAAGACGAAGTTGTCAATTATCCAACTGAATACTTAAACTCACTTGATTTGCCAGGCATGCTACCGCACGTTTTAACACTGAAAATTGGCGTACCTATCATTCTTCTCCGAAATATAAATCCACCACGACTTTGCAACGGTACCAGGCTTTCGGTGAAAAATTAATGAACAGTAACATCTAAGCTTCAATTTTAAATGTAAAATTTAAAGGAAACAATGTACTGTTGCCAAGCATTCCAATAATCCCGACAGATAGGCCATTATAACTAAAATCTTTGCAGTTTCCGGTGCGACTCGCATTTGGACAATCGCTACAAGTGTGTGGACTTAATTTAAAAAATCCATGCTTCACACATGGACAGCTGTATCTGGCCTGCTCACGTGTTGAAAAACCTTAAGATCTATTCATTTACGCACCAGACAAAAAAACAAAATATATCCAAAAGCACTTCAATAAACATAATTAAAACACAAACACTTTCTTTCTTTGAGTGGCATTGCAGCGCATGCCGGGTCAGCTAGTATATAATAATAATGAAAATCCATTCGAGTACAAAAGAACTTGTCGTGCAATTCAGTACGCATCCTTAATATTATCTGAACTATTCTTTCACAGTCTTCACACAATGCAACATTAAAATTGAATAATAAAAACATTGTTTTTTCCCGTGTAACGGCGTTCCGGCACCTTTTCCCGGAATTTTTTAATGTTTAAAAACAATATTCGCAAAATTTTACTTTTTTGGCCGAAAAATGTTTGAAAATATTTTTTTTAAATCATGATCTCGCGAAAAATTAAAACATTAAAAAAATATCAAATCTTAGATTAGACCTCGATTTCTGTTCGAAGGCGTTTGTATTTTTGATATATACCCCTATCTTCCAATCCAAAAATTAGCAGGGCAAAGCGAGAGCAATTAGTTAACCGCTAGTCCTGTACCGGCTCTATCTTTACTATCTTTTAAAAAAAAGTAGGTTAATCAATTGAGTAACAAACAGTTCTCGTAAAAAAAGTCTTTAGAGATACCTCCATTAGGAAACCATATCCTCTTATTAAAGACAGCGGTGCTATATCCGCGTACATAACACTTATTTTTTTAACGGTCTGAAATTCTCAACACAATCACGTTTTGAGTATACAGTCCGTCCAGCAAAATCATTTTTTGAGTATTCCTAATATTCAAAATTTGTATTGTCACACGAGACCGATTCGAGGACAAAAAAATATCACCAAATTGAAGAAATCTAAAATAAATTTGAATTAGCATTAAAACCCATGTGATTATTTAGGTAAAGGTTTTCTTTAAAGCCTACAGAGACGGATAATTAAAAGATATCACGATTCATGTTTAAGAATTTTAGATGAAACCACTATTTAAAATCAATACAAATTTTCATCCGCTGATTTCAGTGCCTCAGCACAAAAGCTTCCATTAGCCGCTACTGCACACCGCACCACAGTGGTATATTTTTCTCTTCACTTGAGTCATTAATTATTTTTCCAAAATGTATGTTTGTTGTGTTGGCTTGCTGGAACAGTCGTCTATATTCAACTATTTGCGCTGCAAGACCTGGGCCGGATGTGTTCAATTATTACTTACTTCCAATGGCATTATTATAAAAACAAACTTTGCAGAAATATTTATGTTTTTCTTTGTATCGTCTGAAAGACATTTTATTAATTTTGTCCTCACATTCACTCATGTTTAAAGTTTTTTGGTTAATAAATGAACCTTGAACAATATCAATTGTCTCATTAATGTGTATATATACTTATTTTCCCACATAGCATACCTAGAAACGTTGATAAAATAACTTACGTGATTTGCGGGTAGACTCTGTGACAATCTTGTGTATAATAAATACAATAAAAACCAGTCTTATCTGAAACAATGACACATTGTTCTGGTGCCTAATCTTATAACAAAGTTCCAATGTCGGTATCCTTTTTTTAATTTTCTATAGCTTTTATTGAAAGAGTTGAGCTGTATACAGGTTACTGAAAATGCCTGCGAAAGTTGAATGTATTAAAGTACAACCATATCTATATATATAAAAGAAAGTGGGGTTTGTTACACCACGTATATCTCGAGAATTACAGCTCGGATTTCAATGATTTTTGTTTTATTAAATTCGTATCCGCCTAGAATAGCAGAATAAGCATTAAAACATCGGAAAAATATCACGGGAAAGAAATTATGAATAAAATAAATGTTTTCATACATTTTGTTTATTTGAAATTTCCAAATCGAACGCGGAACATGATTTTGTATGCTGTTTACGGTTAATGCACTAGGTGGCGTTGGTTGCATTATACCATAGACTGATGATATTGACAGTTGACGTCAATCGCGATGTAATTATACGCATAACGTTTTAAATATTATTATTTCATTGATTTGAATAGAGTACACCAACTTGGGTCGCGATAAAAATACACTGAACTACATTTTAAAACGATTTCGAAATAATACGGTGCAAAAAAAGACGAAAATCGACCATTCATTTAAAAACTTGGACAGAATATTACACGGGAACTGGATATCTCAAGAGATCAAAGCGATGTCGTACAAAATATGCGTAAACGGTTTCGTCTATTGTCTCATAGTGTGGTGAATGTTTTTTGCTACCTTTGATTTTTTTTAAATAAAATTAAGATACAATAACCAATAATGAATTTAATTAAAAATAACTTTGATTAATTAAATTTTATATTAAAATGAACTTCCACAAAGTTACCGCCGAAACCATCGAACGTAATAATGAATTTTATTTTTTGATATCCTGAATTGATTTTTATGCAAGGAAATCTATTTACCATTTTTTTTTTTATCTTCTTTTATATATATAAAAATCTCGTGTCACGGTGTTTGTCGCCAAACTCTTACGAAATAGCTTGACCGATTTTGATGATTTTTTTTTATGTAGAGATATGAGAATAGAATGTAAACTATATTTCATCCCGCTAGGTGAAGGGTGTCCCGATCCAGATTTTTTTTCAATATTCCTGACAAGTCATCGTTCCAATTTAAAACAATTGAAATGGACGTCTTTAAATTCAAATTTCCTGACTTAGAACTGAAGCATCGTAATAATATTGAGAGAACTTTATTTTAAAGTTTGCATCGCTACGACGTTTTTTAAATAATCGAATATACTGATTCGATTTTTAGCTATAATTATAGGGCTGGGAGCTGATTTGACAGATTTTGTTCAGTGACGTCATTGATTCGATTATTGGAGGTATGGTTTTATTTTGCATCTGGCCTTGAAAATATTTTTAATTTCTTACATGCATTAGGAATATTCTAATGACAGTATGGATATTTTATAGAACTGTATTTCGACTTTTATTTTAAAATCTTCTACTACGAAAAATGATTGTTAGCAAACTTAAACATTATTCCAAAAATTAAATAATTTACAATTTAAATATTGCAGGGTTGTCGATATACGCCACGAGGTCTATTTCTACTACTACAAAAAATTATTGTTAGAAAATTTAAACATTATTCCAAAAATTAAATGATTTATAATTTAAATACTGCAGGGCTGTCGATATATCCCCTGAGGTCTATTTCTGCTACTACGAAAAATTATTGTTAGCAAACTTAAACATTTTTCCAAAAATTAAATAATTTACAATTTAAATACTGCAGGGCTGTCAATATATGCCCCGAGGTCTATTTCTGCTACTACGAAAAATGATTGTTAGAAAATTTAAACATTATTCCAAAAAATAAATAATTTACAATTTAAATACTGCAGGGCAGTCGATATATGCCCCGAGGTCTATTTTTTTAGTACGAAATATATTTTTAGACTTTTTATTAATCTAAAAATTATATTATTTACAATTAAAATACTGCAAGGCTGTCAATATATTATGTCCCGAGATCTACTTCTTCTACGAAATATATTTGTTAGCAAACTTAAAACATTTCAAATATTCTAAAAAATATATTATTTACAATTTAAATACTGAATGACTATCGTTATATATCCCAAGATCTTTTTCTTTTTCTACGAAATAAATTTGTTAGCAAACTTAAACATTTCAATTATTCTATCTCTATTCTAAAAATGATCTCTATCTCTATATAGGCTCGACCGATTTTTATGATATTTTTAATGTATATTTGTTAGATAGTAGAATAGGTTTTAAAGTATATTTCATCCTGCTAGGTGAAGGATGTTCCTATCCCGATTTTTTTTAAATATTTTTGACGTCCGTCGTTCGTATTTCAAACAGAACGAAATTATTTATGTTGTTGAATGACAGATGGCGCTAAGTGCGCAGCAACTTGAGTCTTTTTAAGTTTGATACGTGCCATGGTTACGTCAAACAATCAAAGGGTATTGTAAACAATTATCAAGTGAATTTTTAATAGTCGTCACAAAGCATTTCTTTCGCTGTCAAAAAATTATGCCACCTAAAAGACTTGCTATTAGTTGATCTAGACCTCAAGCACGAAAGAAAACGGCATCACGAGCTTCAGAAACAGACGAGCAAGTTTGGAAACCGTTCGAGCTCTCACTGCTCAAGCCCGATCGTCTGATACAATGATATGCAAACAACCCTTTTGACCGTGATTACGAACGAAAAACACAATTTGATATCGACAAATTGGGTACATTCGTTCAAACAAATCTTCCGAAATTGGTCCCAGAACAACGCATAGCGTAAGACAGAATTATGCATGCAATCAAACACAAACCAAAACGTTGGATCACGAAACAATATTGTTGGCAATCGCTTCATCTGCAATCGCAGCAAATCTTTTGGATGGTGGTCAAACAGCGCATTCAGCAAAGAAATTGCCTTTGAACACCAACATGCAATATCAAAAAAGTACTTTAGATGAAGTACTTTAATCATATCAACTCATTAAATGGGACGAATTTACTATGGCGCACAAAAAGGCATTGGAAAATCTTCACTATATGTACACTATAAGATTTGAGAGGAAATGAACAGGTCTTTGGTGGCGAACCTTTTTTATTGTCTGGTGTTTTTCGACAAACTCTACCAGTTATACCACGTTCAACAGCTGCTGATGAATCAAGTGCATGTCTCAAATCATCAGTTTTATTGTGACATGTGCAGAAATTGACTTTGAAAGCTAATTTGCGTGTAAAATTACAAAATGATGCATCCGCTGAACGTTTCAAAAAAAAATTGTCAGATATTGGTAATGAAAAATAGAAATCGATGAATCCACACATTACCACCAAGCTTCTGTAAAATTACAGGAACCGTAAGCGAATTGATGCACAAAGTTTTCCCAAATATCGCAAAGAATTACAAAAATCATCAGTGGCTTAGTGAATGTGTTATATTAGCAGTCAAAAACAACGATGGTAATGCCATCAACTTCAGGATTCCAAACGAAATACCAGGCAAAGAAACAACGTATAAGTCCATCGATACTATAAATTGATCAAGACGAAGTTGTCAATTATCCAACTGAATTCTTAAACTCACTTGATTTGCCAGGCATGCTACCGCACGTTTTAACACTGAAAATTGGCGTACCTATTATTCTTTTCCGAAATATAAATCCACCACGACTTTGCAACGGTACCAGGCTATCAGTGAAAAATTAATGAACAGTATCGTCTAAGCTTCAATTTTAAATGGAAAAATTAAAGGAAACGATGTACTGTTGCCAAGCATTCCAATAATTCCGACAGATAAGCCATTAAAATTTAAATGTTTGCAGTTTCCAGTGCGACTCGCATTTGGACAATCGCTACAAGTGTGTGGACTTAATTTAAAAAATCCATGCTTCTCATATGGACAGCTGTATCTGGCCTGATCACGCGTTGGAAAACCTTAAAATCTATTCATATACGCACCAGACAAAAAAACAAAATATATCCAAAAGCACTTCAATAAACATAATTAAAACACAAACACTTTCTTTCTTTGAGTGGCATTGCAACGCATGTCGGGTCAGCTAGTAAAAAATAAACAACAAAATTTGTATTTTTAGAAATTTATTTATCAACGAATATAATACAGTTAAAAAATAGTCAGGTATTTTGTATATAGTTTTTAAAAGACAGTTAATATTTGGATGAGAGTCAAAAATTTGTCAAGACACGAATGCTATATTTATATTTTTGAACGACTTGACGATGAGCTTAGCAGTTTTTTCTTACCTTCCTATTGTGTGCTTTATTCGACTTGTTGAGCTCAATTAAGTATTCATTTGACATAGGCTCTGAACGAGATTCAATTTATTAATTTGTATATTTTGTAGTATACACCAGTAGCGAATAGTGCCTCATTGTAAACTGGCGAGTGATGGATTTAATGGAGGATTACTTTGGTCAATGTGTTGAATAATCGTAGATATTTATCAAATTATCAATGTCAGCTAAGCGAATAATAATTATTAAATTGAAACAAAAAGTAGTTCAACTTTCATTGAACAGTATAAATTGGAGCAAAGAGCAACCACCCACTATGTTAGGCCATTGCCGATACCAAAGTTAAACTAAACCAAATTCTAAGTCGAGGAAAGAATTTCACAGTACGAAATGCAGAAACAAGCGACGACGAATCTTCTTGCAACTGTCGAGCGCCAGGCTTTAACTAAGATTATGGAATGGTGAATAAGATGAAATTTAAAACAACATTAACCCTTATTCGACCACATTCATATTTTAAAAAAATTAGTACTTTTTATTAGCTTAATAACTACATAGGTAAAAAAAATGATGCAAGCCTGCATTAAATATATGCATAGTGTTAGCTTTCCATTGTAAGGCAAATTATTAGTCAACAATAAAGATAGAATACATTATAAAAATAAATCTGAGATTAATAGACTGCAATGTAACTGTTGTGAACATTTATATATCGGAAAAACCACACGCACCTTAAATATTAGAGTTTACACTTGGCCGCCTTTATTTTAAAAAAGATACGTTGACTCCTGCCGACCACTCGTTGAATGTGGATAAACGGGGTTAAAATTGTACATGAAAAAGTGGGTGAAAGTTAGTTGTTATACCAAGAAATTTCAAAAATCAATAAGGAACAGTTTAGTAGTTTACCAATTTTAAATGAGCAGATAAATCTTTAGAATTCTCCATTACATTATCTTACATTTAAGTGAATAGAATGAAATTTCATAAAATCGTTATAAAATTTTCAGCGATAACAAATAAATCAATATAATTATTAAAATAACTCACAATTTAATTCAGTTGGCATTCTTACGTTATAACATTTTTACGATAGTCACATTAAATTTCAAAGACCCACAAAGACTGTTATTGCTTAAGATTTCCTCAGCTTATTGAAGCTCATTAAAATCAAATCCTTAGTAGAATTAATCCTTGTCGTCATCAATAGCTTTTAATCACACACTTATTGTCCAGACGTCGATTCAAGTTCATCTCTGCACCTGAACACCTGAATAAGCCGAAAGATGAAACCATTAGTGGAAAAAACTTATTCGAATGCACAAAATTCGAACGATTTAAATGTAATATGTATTGAAATACCACCAAACACATTCAGTTTAAATCTTGAATTAAACTGTTATTGATGTATTTGTGCGGTATAACAATCCTTATTATCAACCTAACGTTATTGAATTTGCACACAAATATCCATGCCACTTAAATAGCCTACAAAAATAGACTGGTCATTAAAACATTTACGTTAAAAAATATTCAACCAACGTCTTCTTGTCATTTAAGGGTTATCAAATTTGTCAAGAATTTTGTAACGATTCTGGTGGATTTTTTATTATTATTTTGAAATTGGTTACATTCCACTCAAAATAGCTGCAATGCAAAGCCGTGGGTGACGAGAGAATATATGCGAAAATAAATATGCTTGTGAAGTTGATTGATAATCTAAATGACTAAAGGAATTCGACCCATTCTCCATCGCACTAGGAGTTTGGAACTATTAATGTAATTTTAAGTCTATTTTTGTATACCCCTTTACCTATTCCAAAAATATAAACGTCCAAATTAAAAACGTAAATGGTTTCTAAAACAAATTGAATTTATATATTTCTTACAGCGAAAGTATGTTGTTATTCAAACTGCATTTTCACTGGCGTAGTAATGAAATAATTTCCAAGCATATATTTTTCAATTATTGAAAAATACATTTTCTTTGAAAGTCGAATTATATACAAACATACGGTCATTGAAATTAAATTTGACAATTGTAAAATCATGTCAGCGTGCGAAAAGAAAAGGGGTTAAGTCTTAAATATCGAAAGATTAGTTAAATATTACATAGTAACTGTAATACATATCATTAAAAGTACCAAAAAAAAAGTGAGCATACGTCATTTTATTTAAGGCTTAGCTATTTTTTTCTTTCACACACAGATATAATCTAATGAAATAATCAATCTTGGTTATTTTATTCGTGTGTTCAGGCAGGTTTTGGCATTGCATCGATTTTGAAAATTACAATGCGACAGATAGAGTACAATTTTAAATAAAAATGATCAGGGCATCCAAATACTCAAATGCATTACCGGGTTCTCGGGTAATATTTCATAAATAACCCGTGTACCCGGTTTGGTTTCAGACTTTTTTTATCAACTATATACTGATCCAATTTAAAGTTAAAATTTATTTTATAAAAGTATTTTTATAATATTAATACTAAAAGAAAACTACAGTATTTTACCTCAAAACTATAATTACAATAGTGATTTAATTACTGATAAATACAAAAATGTTTGAAGAAAAATAGAGAATTATTTCATAAAAATATTCATCTACACCAGAGTGAGGAACCTTTTCTTATTTAAAGGCCGAATTCATTTTTCTGATTCGACATAAGGCCGCAGTAAACATTGACAATGGAATCTTTGTCCGGAAACAGGAATTTAAGGTCATAATATGTCAGGAATTTACGAATTTACATAAATTTACAGAATAACAGAATTGGCCAGAAGGCCGCACCAGAGTAACCAAAAGGTCGCAGGTTCCCCACGCCTGATCTACACATATATCGTTCAAATAAACAAAGAATAATGATATTGCTAGATATAGAAAACACGAACACTAAACATGTATATTTTATTTAAATACATACGACCCATACGAACTTAAATATTTAGCTTAAAAAAAATGTGAATTAAGAGGAATAAATGTGCCAAATATAGTATCGGAGGAGGGTTCGGGTAACCGTGAAAAGGGTTTTGCAAAAAAGGAGCATATCCGGAAAAATTTTCAATTGAAAAAAAAAATTTTAGTCCATATCCGCTCCTTATACGGAGCATATAGTCGCCACGAAGTTCCTCCATGATTCTCTATCCCTAGCCAGTTTCCTTGCTCTTTCCCAGGTCATCCTAGCGTTCCGTAACTCCGCTGAGTACATTCTGTGGATGGTCATCAGTGGCCTTCCACGACGCCGGGATCCATCCGGTTGGAAGAAGATACAGGCAGGGTTCAGGATCTCTTGAGGCAAATATATTTAATGCAGGGAAATCAAATGGCATACTGAAATTAAAATATCCCGGAACTCGTTTTTTTAAACGTGTGGATAGCTATTCCTGTTCTTCCCGGGACGGAAGCCCGAAAGAAATAATACAGGTATATATTTTATATTTTCACTAATATTATAAATATACTCAATTTCATCTAAGACTGTTTTTCATATGTTTGAACAGTGCCGTGTTTAAATGTATACGATTGAGACACAAATAGTCAACATCAATCTACTTAAGACTGGTATTCCTGCTTTTTTGCCAGGATAACGACGATGTTTCAGTCATTCCGCGTGTGCCGTGTCGGAATCTTTCAACATTTTCTAGAAATACTTTGACATCATATTCTAGGAATATGTTGTATCCACTGTCTTGTTATGTGGCGCTAAAACTAAAAAAATCAGGATGTGGTGCGATAACAAACAAAATGCACCGCTTCTTATCTTTCACGCATCATCGCTGTGTTGTATGTTGGCCAGGTAGATAGATTACGGTAAACGTTTTCTAATACAGTCGTTTGTCATACAAACTTTTTGCTGTGTCATTTTTAAAAAAACTTCCAAGAATTCAAATAAAGTGACTAAAATTTAAGTTAGACGAAATTAGATTATCTTGACAATTTTAACCGCCTTATTTGTTTTACAGGTGAAATCTCAAATAATGTTAAAACTTTAATCCGTAAGATGTCGTTAAGAAACATTTGCTGACACCATTATTTCGCTGTGTCGTATCTATCTATGTACATGTTAAATTAATCTGCAAGAAATATTCACCCCTCCACTATTTTGTTAAATAATTGAATGTAACAATTGACTATACTTCATAACAAACAAATATAGTGTTATATTTCAAATTTAAATCACAATCATTTACCATGACACTAATGAAAATCAATTTATAGAGATTTGTAAATCGACGAGGCTTGAGTACATTATAATATGAGCCCATTAGAAGTCAAGTGAGCCAAGTGGTATTTAAGAAAAATCTACACGTCATCAATATCGTAAAAGTGAAGTATCCTCAGTTAATACACATTGCAATAGTGTTATTTCAGTAAAATAAAAAAATATGCAATCCACCAAAGCGCCAAGTAAAGACGTGATAGTCCAAGAAAAAAGTTTTACCATTTTACCAGTTGGCTCACTTCACTCCTAGTGTGCTGATATGAAATAGTCTCTCTTCCTAGTTCAACAGAACTCCCCATTTTAACACTTAGGAGTCCGGGCGAACATATGTGTGCATCTCACTTTCAGTGCGCAGGAGTCCGCGCGAACATATCTGTTCGTTTTGCCGAGTGTAAGTTTACACAAAAAAAAGGTACTTTGTGTGATGATTTTTTTTCTTCACATTTAACATCAAGGTTGCCAGTGATATTTAAATTGATAATGTCAAACAAATATATTCAAAATATTATTTTTTTTAATCGTAAATATAGAAGTAATTCCACAGTATCACCTAGTAAATAATATTTTTTGTATAACGTTTAACGTTTGGTGTAATATTATTTTCATGGAAAAATGCATCTTTTTTTGTTAAATCTTTTGCTTCGTTTACGTATATAAATATGGGTTAAATAAAATAGGTTTATTTATTGCTTCTTTGGCCGCTTCACAATTCTTTACAAAAAAATAAGTGTTTGTTCTATGGGACTTTTACGAAAGTGAAATTAGTCATGACAATAATTATATAACACAGATCCATTGTCTCAGATTCATTTTACATCTGTATCCTTTTTTTCTTTTGTAGACATTTTGCAACAAATTCTTGTTGGAAAGTCAACCCTAAATTCAAAGAAATGAAATCATTATTTTACTTCGAACAAAGCACCGCTTTTACTCAATATATGTTTGGCTTGCCAATAGCAATAAATTATGTAATTCTTAATGCCCTTTTCGAGACGCTGTTGACAAGGAGCTATTTTTTCTGTAAAGTTTATGGCTCTGCTGTGAAAAAAAATGTGACCCTAATGCTTCATAATTATTACACATATGAATTGCCACCATTCATTAATAGCATATACCTGCACCATTCTAACAAAAACAAAGGATTCTCAAAGATTTAAAATATTTAAATAATTGAAATATAACAAGAATTATTTAAAAATATCTGAGAGTTGCGAATAAAACCTTACGATATAGAACAGATGTTTATTTTCGGTTTTACAATATCTCCAAAAAACTAAAATAGTTGTCGTTGCTGAGAAGGAGATGGGGGGGGGGGTGGTTAGTAACCAGTAACTTTATTTTAAATTAGTGTATATTATTGCAACTCTTTATAGCCATTTCCTACTAAATACCTTTATTTTTAAGTTGTTAAGACTCTTTATATGAAACCCTCGGTTGAGAAACACTGATTTTATCATATTTTTATATGTATAAAACCATACAAACGCTTTTCTGAAAGAAAAAAAAATATACATCAATCGGTTAAATAGTTATCGCAATTTAAACGTGAGCGCAAAAAAAGTTCCATTTCCCCAAAATTCGGCCGGCTCCCGCGCATTTTTTAGTATGCAAATCTGCGGACCTATATGTGTTAAAGAGGATTCTTTGTCAACTTTTGATTAATTGGAATGGTTTTCTATTTCTTTTTAAATATAAGATATAAAATAATATGTATCGCTTTTACACCCACACAGTATTTGTCTAAATATAGCTTCGAAAAAATATATTGAGAATGGAAGGAAGTGGTTACATATCAAGTAAAGTGATTATCAAATTTCAATTGTTTTCTTACCAATACTGCATATCACGGTTAATGCTCAGGCAGATTTTGTAAACATAAATAAATGTGTGAAAAAAATTATGTACGCTGATGAGCTTTCAAACAATGCTCGTGTTATTCATGTTTGCGGAAACCATTCAAAACGTAAAAGCTTTTCCGCTATAAATAAAATCCAAATTTGAGGAGTTAATGGGGTGGCTACTCAAATGGACTACCCTTAACAATGAAAGAGGGCAAATTGCAAATTCGTCTGCGTGTGACGTCATTCGCGGGCGCCACTGGCTCTGCTCCAGAGTTAATAAAGTTTTTGTGAGAGACGTTAGCCATAAACAGGTCTAGTTTTTTTCGTAAACTAACAACTTGAAAAACTGAAATGATATATATATAATAAGAAAAAACCATTAAATAAGTTGTTATTACCTAATAAAATCTCAATTATAGTAGGCAGATAATAAATCTCGATTAAATAATGTTGTATTCGACCATTAAAAAATGCAAGCCAATGAAAACATAAATCTCGCAATAAGCAACACTAAGCCGAACAATGAAATTAATTAGGTACTAAGTTTTTTTGTCTTTTGGATTTAAAAAAATCTACACAAGATTATACTTACGTAGGTAGTAGACGAATCCAAATAAATAATGTGAATATTCGATTGAATTTAATTTTTAATTAATTAATAAATATGATATTATTTTGTGTATCGTCGTTCGGTGTGCAATACCGCGTTTTTACACATCAAATTCGACCTGTTATGCCGCCAATGAGCTTTCATAGAATGCTGGATAATTCTTTTAATCAACGTTTGTTACGACAACATGTGGCACCATTTTAATAGTAATCGCTTACGCGGTGTTGCATCCTTAACGACGACTGCTGTTGTCACCTGTAAGCTTTACTTATATGCATTGCTTTTATATAAAAAAAGAAAATGGTGCCGGTACTCTAATTTTGTTAAGCTTTTTTTTCTAATTCATGTCCATTCTTAATGTGGAGGGGTATGGCTTCCTAATGGAGGTATCTCAACAGAGTTATTACGAAAACTGTTTGTTAGTCAGTTGCTCAACTTTCGTTTTTTAAAAAGAGTAAAGATAGAAAGACATGGCCGGTACAGGATTAGTCGTTGATTAATCGCTCTCCCTTTGTGCTATTAATTTTAGAATTTAGTAATTGGAGGGATAGATATCACAAATACCAACGCCTTCGAGAAGAAATCGATCTTGTAGATTTAATCTTAGTTCTGATAATCCTCTTTTTTTATTTAATTTCAAACGTATTTCGGTATAAAAAAAAATTCAAAGGAAAAAAAAATCATTTGAAACATTAAAAATGTCTGGAAAAAAGGTGCCGGAACACCGTTCCACCGTTTTAAATGAGGGGATATCACTGCTTATATTTAATATTCTTCAATATAAGTCGTGATTTTTCATACAATGCATCCGTATTGTTAACAAACGATTATTCTTATTATAATTTTCTGATAATTACTTTACTTGATATGTAACCACTTCCTTCCATTCTCAATATATTTTTTCGAAGCTATCTTTAGAGTCTTTAGACAAATACTGTGTAGGTGTAAAACATAAATGGACATTACGATACATATATTATTTTATATCTTATATTTAAAGAAAAAACGAAGCACCATTAAAATTAATCAAAAGTTAAAAAATAATTGTGATCATATTTAAATATAAGTCGATAAAGAATCGTTTTTAAAATGGAGAGTTCTGTTGAACATTGTTGAACAAGTATATCAGTATAGTTAATGCATAATTTTTTGCATACTTTCACTATCAGACTGAAACTTCAATGGTTTCTTATTCTTTTGAATCGTGTTTTTACTCAGAATCACTTTTATTTGAATTTTTCCAGAAAACATCGACCTAAACATTTTTGACAGCGATTGTAAGACAAATCGACAACAAGAGAGACGCATCCCGCATTACGAAATACCAAAATGATAAAACATATATTTCCGTCTTATAATTGAGGAAAAGTGTCTAAGAATCATGATTTTTCATACATATTATATTCGTAGTTCAGCAATAATGTTGTTTTTTTTGTGATTAAGGTCAAAAGCAATTTATATAGTTCATTGTCATTTAAGAAATTGAATCGCTAATTCGTTAAGAAAAACTAGTCTTGAATTAACATAGATATGTATATACAAGGGCATTGGTCGGTAAACTGCGGCTCTTTACCTCCTTGAGTGTGGCTTTTCCACAAAATACTACATACAGTGCGGTTGAAACTTCGTGTCCTACGTGCAGAAGTCGGTTTTCGGTCTTAAGTCTTAGCGAATGTACTTCTATAAGATTGAGGACTTTTTAAACAAAAGCCAGCTTAGGAGTACCTTAATTAACTAAGTGTATAAAATATTGACCTGTTTTCTTGAATACTATAATATATTCTTCATTTTCTGTTACTAATTCTTCAGTTACAGATTCAAATATATTTTTAACAAACTTTACCGTTTTATTGTTATGATGTTTTAATATATGTACTTGCCTTTATTGTATCATGGTAAGCCATAGCACATTAGTTGACGTCATTGCTTTTCCATGCGAAAATTCATGTTTGCGGAAGATAACTGATAAACAACAGATATCGCTGGAAATGAAAAATCACTATATCCTGGTTTATTTATGCACTTTGGGATGACGTCGTTTTACCTGCGTAAATTGTAATGTACATATATTCAATATGACAGGTTTGCTCAACTCGCTACGCGTTGCTTAATTAATTTTCAATGATACTAGTCTTGTGCTCTGGATAGAAATCACAAATGAAAAACAAGATATAATGATAATTTTATCGAGGTAAATTAGATGTCGGGTCATATGGAGCAACGGTTAGCGTTGTGGGTTTCCGTGCCAGACTTCACGGGTCCCAGTACGAACAGCATTTTTTAGATAGATTTATCGATTTCTGTTTAAAGGCACGGGTGTGTTTCCTCCCACCATTTCCGATCCTTTAACAACCAGGTGTAGCAAGAGCGATTAGTTAACCACCAGTCCTATCCAACGTTCCCTTTAAGCCGAAGGTTTAGATGCGCAGAAATTTCAAAGGCTGCGTGGAGGCTGCGTGGACCGATCAAATATCAATTGAGCAACTGTCTTGTAGTGCGCGCCAACCCGTAATGAGTGCGCGGGGACTTCTCAACTGCTGAGCGGCCGCGAACGCGCGCAGCTTAGAGGGAACGTTGGTCCTATCTATCCTAGCCTAATCTTTCTATCTCTACTACTCTATTTGAAAAAGAACGGTTTCGCGACTAAGTAACGAACAATTCTCGTAGAAAAACTTCAGTCGAGATACCTCCATTAGGAGGACATATGTTCCACATTAGAAGCTAACATGGATAACAAATTAGATGTTAAATGTTCAGATGATTATAAAGAAGTTTCCGTTTTCTTCTCACAAATTATATGTATGCTTATAATATATCAGGAGTGAACACATTTTTTTTTCTAGGAACGAATAGCTATTGATGGAAATCGGCTAATCTCACTTAATTAATAACACGTAATTATGTCATGAGAGAACAAAAAAAATCCATTTTATAGGTCCCCGGACGGCCAACAATACCGTATTGATCCATTGTCCGAACTTCTCCTCCCCTTCTTAGCATGTTATTGATTTTTTTATATAATTTTTGTTTTAGAATCAGAAAATTCATTAAACATAGTGTATTATTGAATAAGGAAAGTCGTTTGTTGCTGTTTAGCCAGCTTAGCCCATAGATGTCAAGCCACACGTCTTACGGATGCTCCCAGAAGCCTTCCACGACCAGCTCTGCTCTTAGGCTCGGAACTTTCAGCGGGAAACAATGGCATGTTCAAGCTAACAAATTCATAAACATAACACAGCCTTTGTCTCGAGTGGCCCACCCATGCTAGCCGTCAACCCGCCTTGACTGTGTTGTCAAATGGCCAATGGAAATCAAGTGGATTGGAATAACTGCCAGGGGTTTGTTACCGACGCGAAACCAAATATTTAAATTTAATATCACTTAAATATAAGTCAATATATTATATAGTTTAACGTTCAAATACACATTAATCACCATTGTTATTCTCGGTTTACCCAGAACATATTTATAAACGTTATTTAGACCATTGCCCCCGCCTCTCCTTCACAACACTAAAATTATTGAAAGCCGAATTACACTATTGCTTACATGTATAAGAAACAAATAAATATTATATGTAATGTTTAATATTACTAGGCATTAATTATTTATTGCTACTGATGAAAATTTTAAGTCATTTTATCAATATAATATTCGATACAAAAGATCTCGGATACACTGACGCAAACATTCCACAAGGATTGACAACGCAATATCCAATGATAATTATAGTATCGTCGATTAGAATATTAAGAATGTCCCACATATTATATCGATATATAAATATTTAAAAAAAATACATAAAACATTTATCTTAGCACATGTATAATTATAATATAACAGATATGCAAATATATATTTTTCGTATTCTATTTAACTTCATCCTAGATTACCCTTTACTATTTAAAATACATACAAACGTTTACATTTGATTGAACCCTAAGGTACTCATAATACTAGTGGGCATTTCAAACTACTATTATTTTTAATTATTTGAAATTACTATTATAATAAATAATTTAGTATATAACATAACTGTCAAAAATAGATAGAAAAATATGTATTTATGCTCGTTCGGAAAATTCACTGTAAAATGCTATTTAATCTGAAGATATAAAGTGTAACTTATTTTTGGCGATTGCCTAATTGAATAAATGAAAATACCTTATTCACAATGATGATATGAAATTCATTATTTTACCAATATAGAAAGAGATTTATATTTGCATATTAATTGTAAATATAAATTTTGAGTCCTAAAAATTAAACCTACTTTCTTTGCTTACTGTGTATTAATTTATTTTAATGATTCTATTTATATGGATATATTTATGACCGGTTTTTGACTCCTGTATTAACCCCATGTGGTGCATTGTTTATGAATTGATTCCATATAAGTCCATTACCACTGTAGGAACATACGTATTTTTAATAAATAATACTTCCAAATGAATTTTGATGATGTATACTTGTTATATTATGCATTGTTACTTGTGACAAATAAAATTATATTTTTATTTTCAATACATCGATCGTTGATTAAATTGTGTGATCTGAAAATCAGTATGAAATAATGTATCGCTTATAGAAAACATTTTACCGTTATCTTTTTTTGTATTCCGTAAAACAGAATAGAACTTCTCACATACTTTAGCGTAAATAACATAGGAACCATAAATTGTACATAAAGTGTCGACCAACTGAAAAAAAATCAGATTGCGCACTGTGTTCTGTATCTTAACCCCATTAATAAATCAATCGCTACGTATGCCTGTCAGGAAAAATAAGCAAATGATTCTTCTTTACAAAACTATTAATTCAAATTATTTATATTCGTGAAAGCTCTAATTTTATCACGTTACAATATCAAGTAAGGACATAAATTGGAAAACGCTGCCTTAGCATATATGAGCAAACAAAATAATATTTTATTTTATTACACAGACAAAATTGATACTTCTGACCTAAATAATATTGGAAAAACTTTCAAAGTAGATAATATCTATATATTAATAGTCGATAAAATAATCACAAATCACAACCCACAAATCACAACCCACAAATGTGTGCGTACTGATGTCACAAAATTAAAAAATTTACGACATCTGTTCTGCTACTACTGCGAAAATTCGATAATTCACGAAATTTCTGCTACTACGAAAAATGGTTGTTAGCAAACTTGGACATTATTCCAAATATTAAATAATTTACGAAATTTCTGCTCCTACGAAAAATGGTTGTTAGCAAACTTGAACATTATTCCAAATATTAAATAATTTACGAAATTTCTGCTCCTACGAAAAATGGTTGTTAGCAAACTTGAACATTATTCCAAAAATTCAATAATTTACGAAATTTCTGCTACTACGAAAAATGGTTGTTAGCAAACTTGAACATTATTCCAAATATTAAATAATTTACTAAATTTCTGCTCCTACGAAAAATGGTTGTTAGCAAACTTGAACTTTATTCCAAAAATTCAATAATTTACGATATTTCGGCTACTACGACAAATGGTTGTTAGCAAACTTAAACTTTATTCCAAAAATTTAATAATTTACGAAATTTCTGCTACTACGAAAAATGGTTGTTAGCAAACTTGAACATTATTCCAAATATTAAATAATTTACTAAATTTCTGCTCCTACGAAAAATGGTTGTTAGCAAACTTGAACTTTATTCCGAAAATTCAATAATTTACGATATTTCGGCTATTACGAAAAATGGTTGTTAGCAAACTTAAACTTTATTCCAAAAATTCAATAATTTACGATATTTCTGCTTCTACGAAAAATGGTTGTAAGCAAACTTAAACATAATTCCAAAACTTAAATAATTTACGAAATTTCTGCTACTACGAAAAATGATTGATAGCAAACTTGAACATTATTCCAAAAATTAAATAATTTACGAAATTTCGGCTCCTACGAAAAATGGTTGTTAGCAAACTTGAACATTATTCCAAAAATTAAATAATTTACGAAATTTCGGCTACTACGAAAAATGGTTGTTAGCAAACTTAAAAGTTATTCCAAAATATAATAATTTACGAAATTTCTGCTATTACGAAAAATGGTTGTTAGCAAACTTAAACATTATTCCAAATATTAAATAATTTACGAAATTTCTGCTACTACGAAAAATGGTTGTTAGCAAACTCAAACATTATTTCAAATATTAAATAATTTACGAAATTTCTGCTTCTACGAAAAATGGTTGTTAGCAAACTTGAACATTATTCCAAAAATTCAATAATTTACGAAATTTCTGCTACTACGAAAAATGGTTGTTAGCAAACTTAAAAGTTATTCCAAAATATAATAATTTACGAAATTTCGGCTACTACGAAAAATGGTTGTTAGCAAACTTAAACATTATTTCAAATATTAAATATTTTACAAAATTTCTACTCCTACGAAAAATGGTTGTTAGCAAACTTGGACATTATTCCAAATATTAAATAATTTACGAAATTTCTGCTTCTACGAAAAATGGTTGTTAGCAAACTTGAACATTATTCCAAAAATTCAATAATTTACGAAATTTCTGCTACTACGAAAAATGGTTGTTAGCAAACTTGAACATTATTCCAAATAATAAATAATTTACTAAATTTCTGCTCCTATGAAAAATGGTTGTTGGCAAACTTAAACATTATTCCAAAAATTGAATATTTTACGAAATTTATGCTTCTACGAAAAATGGTTGTTAGCAAACTTAAACTTTATTCCAAAAATTCAATAATTCACGAAATTTCTGCTACTTCGAAAAATGGTTGTTAGCAAACTTAAACATTATTCCAAAAATTGAATATTTTACGAAATTTATGCTTCTACGAAAAATGGTTGTTAGCAAACTTAAACTTTATTCCAAAAATTCAATAATTCACGAAATTTCTGCTACTGCGAAAAATGGTTGTTAGCAAACTTGAACATTATTCCAAATATTAAATAATTTACTAAATTTCTGCTCCTACGAAAAATGGTTGTTAGCAAACTTGAACTTTATTCCGAAAATTCAATAATTTACGATATTTCGGCTATTACGAAAAATGGTTGTTAGCAAACTTAAACTTTATTCCAAAAATTCAATAATTTACGATATTTCGGCTACTACGAAAAATGGTTGTTAGCAAACTTAAACATTATTTCAAATATTAAATATTTTACGAAATTTCTACTCCTACGAAAAATGGTTGTTAGCAAACATGAACATTATTCTAAATATTAAATAATTTACGAAATTTCGGCTACTACGAAAAATGGTTGTTAGCAAACTTAAACATTATTTTAAATATTAAATATTTTACAAAATTTCTACTCCTACGAAAAATGGTTGTTAGCAAACTTGAACATTATTCCAAAAATTCAATAATTTACGAAATTTCTGCTACTACGAAAAATGGTTGTTAGCAAACTTGAACATTATTCCAAATATTAAATAATTTACTAAATTTCTGCTCCTACGAAAAATGGTTGTTAGCAAACTTGAACTTTATTCCAAAAATTCAATAATTTACGATATTTCGGCTACTACGACAAATGGTTGTTAGCAAACTTAAACTTTATTCCAAAAATTTAATAATTTACGATATTTCGGCTACTACGAAAAATGGTTGTTAGCAAACTTGAACTTTATTCCAAAAATTCAATAATTCACGAAATTTCTGCTACTACGAAAAATGGTTGTTAGCAAACTTAAACATTATTCCAAAAATTGAATATTTTACGAAATTTATGCTTCTACGAAAAATGGTTGTTAGCAAACTTAAACATTACTCCAAAAATTAAATATTTTACGAAATTTCTGTTACTACGAAAAATGGTTGTTAGCAAACATAAACATTATTCCAAAAATTAAATAATTTACAAAATTTCTGGTAACTATAAAAATAAAATAAATAAAAATTAAATGAAATAAAATAAAATAAAATAAAATAAAATAAAATAAAATAAAATAAAATAAAATACCATAAAATAAAATTAAAATTAATACTATGCAACAAAAATCTCACGTTGCTGGGCAACGGGCTTACAGCTAGTACTATTTTTAATGTGGCTGCAAGTTTTACTTAAACTCAGATATCAACGTAAGTCAACATTTCGTCCTAATACTTCCTGTATAATACGTATTTTGTTTTTTCTTATTACTAATAGCTTGAATAACATTCGTGAACTTTATGCCATTTTCATAAATAAACCGAAACTCGAAGGCATTATCATAAACACAAATGTGTTATTAGTATTATATTAACACTGTAAACGGAACATCGTGAATCTGATTTTCCTTAGTCGTGAATGGTTAACTTTATTCATTTTTATAAAAACGAGTTTATAATAGTTTAATGGAAACCGTATTTTATATTGTATATGCATATTAAACTAGCGTTTTTTTTTGTAATTGAGCTCATTAAAAACTTGCAGCGAAGAGCATATCATAATTTTACAGATTTACTTCTTATAATCAAATTTCTATTGTTTGACGTTAGTATGTTATCGAAGCTGTGGCGCCAGGGTCTGAATTGGAGTAAAACTCATTCTAAATCGAGCATTAGAAATTATTTTTAATTAAATTGATATACTCTGGAAAAACTCGGGTATAAGAGTCGACGGTATTGCGTTAAATTATATACATTAACTAAATCGTCGCGACAGTTGAAGGAATTGCAGCTGTCAAATTAAATGTGCGTAGAATTAATATTGAAGAAATAACATTTAAACTATCAAACTGTTTTATCGGAGTTGGTGTGCATAGTTAGATTTTTAGACAAGTACACAGCTCTAGTTTGTGTTATATCTAAAAATGTTGTAATTTTAAACAATAATCATTTTGCATTATATTGAACCAAAAATATGTATAAAAGACAAAGGTTCAGCAAAAGGTCAGTTTGTGATAGTCTCAATATTACCGATTATAACACGTAATATTCACGTACGTCGTACGTATATAATAACAAATACATTAAGAGATGTTTTTCTCATTATTCTGTCCAGACAAACATATCCTTCAATCGTTTATCATTTAAAACTGCACAATATTTGTTTATTTTTTCCAGTCTTGTGAGAAAAAATAACAACGACAAGTCGTGAAATTAAGTGGAAAAGTAACGAGTAACAAAATATATATTCTTTGCACGGTGGTTCGTTGTTAAAAGATATATTTGACGATCTTAGTTTGTTCCAAGTGCTTGATTGACTTGATTGAACTATTTTTGTGGCTAGACTTATTTTAAAACATTTATCGAGAGCTCTGCTACTAAGAAACCAAATATATTTTAATGCAGATTAGCTTCAAAATTATCAAACGTTTATTCACCTCTAAGCGAATTAAGGAACCTTTAAAACATTATAATAAGAATACATAAATTTATCTATCTTTATTTTACAAATGTATTTTTTTTATTTACAGCCGTAAAATATAAATATCCTATTGCTCTAAAATACAAAGTCATATTTTTTATGTAAGATACGTAAGTATTACAGCATTACATTTTTATCATATCTGCATATGACAATTATGAGCTGATAAACTTATTACAAACAATTTACCCTTTTCCTGTAGTGTTTTGTCAAATCATATTTATAATGTCATTGGTGAGGTTGTCTTGACAGGCTACAACCATATATTAATATGTCTATAATATAAGTATTAGTGTATTAAAATAATGTTAATATTTTGAGATCGTATGCCCAACAATTTTTTTGAAATTATTATTTACACAGTAGTTAATTTTTTGAAAAATATGGTACACCTTTTCTTAATGTTTTCTTAATGTTAAGGTTTCTTAACTTGGGCCGTATAAGGTTACAAATATTCTCATGCGGTCTTCTGACAATGCACGGTTCTCTACCGCTTTTTCTTACTCAATAATAGTTCGTTTGAACTTTCCCCCTTCAATTCGCACGCGACAGGTCAGAGAAGCAGGAAGTTAAAGTGATAACCTCCGCAAATGGGCTTCAGTTGGTCATTGATCGGCCTGTAATGATGCCATTTTGCGAAAAGCCATTTTTCTATATCGCCTGCACGTAAACACTTATTTGTCAACGAAAATTCTCTTCCGTTATTTTTTATCAATGTCTCTTCCAAAGAACGCATAGACGGTAAGTTTTCATAATTGATTTATTTAGTTAAGATAACATTCCAAACGGACTTTCTTTATAAATGAGAAGACTGTAAAATTCTGAGGATACTGTGGAATGTAATGTATATTTAATAAATATAAAAATACTACTATTTTGCTTTTCTTCGTCGTTTTTTTTTAAAATCACTTGTGAAAGCTATCTTTTTTTTAGCTTAAATTTGATCTAATAAGATGGGTGAAATTTTCAAATTGCATGCTATCTGGTGAGGAAGTCATTCCAAAAATTTGTTTCATTCGCAAGAAATCACTGTTTCAAAACCGAGTTTCAAAAAATATTCAAAATTTTAATACATATTATCTTCTTACAAATTTAAAGGTTATATCACATTTTCTAACACACATAAAGACCATGGCAAAAAAATAATCCTTCGAATTTAAGGTATATATATGCACAACAGTTTTTCGTCATTTACACAAAACTTGAAAAAGCTTCCAGAGTGCCTGTTTGAACACAATGATGTAAGTATATTTCAGAGAATAAAATATTATAATCATTTCTATACGTATTTTTTTTTAATAAACATTAAATATTTCTTTTCTTAATATCGACTGTGGAGAGAAAAAAGGACGTAACCGACTCATTATAAATTTTACAGGAGACACAAAAAACGTTTTTAGGTGAATGTGGGCCAAAGACAAATTATGAAATATACACAACCTTGAAGTACGTGGAGACTGATAAACTGGTTTTAAATTGACTATATCTGATGTTTATTTAAGGTTTTTTTTCTTGATCGCAATTTCCTCAGGCCCATCTTTTTTCAAACTTAAAAGCTACATTTAGATACTAATTCGGCATTTTTAGCTTATACCCTTTTTGATAGATCGTGTATTAAATTCTATACATTGCGATTATCGAAAAAAAAGCTATTTTGAAAACACTGTGAGTTACGTCCTTTTTCTTTTCCACAGACGATGTCTCAGACATCTTTCAAAAACTATGCAGAAATAGTGAAATTATAAAAAGTACTTTATTTCTGTGAGATCATTATTAATTAAATAAATATGACCAATATGTTGATCAAATATAGTTGCTTAACTTTGATCATAAAAATTGCCTATTATGTATAATTTAATTATTTTCCTTTAAACTATTATAAATATACTATAATGCAAATATAGCTGACATATTAATTGCAGACCATGAAAAAACATATGTCTTTTTAATAAGCCTTGATTTATACATCGACAATAAATAATAATTATACCAATACAATTAACTGTAAAGTATTCACGCTAAAGGTAATTATTTCTGATTATTAAGTTACATCAACTAGATACACATTATGTGTGCTGTATGTTTATTCAGTATTTCAATTATTTCATTTAAAAAATTACCAAGATTAATATATCTAATATGGCGAATTGGCGTCAGCTGTTATGTCATGTACTGTAATTTTAATTTTTAACAATAAACAAATAAACAATAACGATATAAGTTAACTGGCCAACACTCAAAAAGTCATAAATAGATATTGAAAATACGTCACCATTTATTTTGACGATCTTCATAACCTTATCATCTACTAACATTATAATAGAGAGTATTCTTGTTTTTTTTTAATTATGTTTTTATCGAATGCAGTCGGATATATAATACTTAAATAAATATAATGGAGTCCTGGATCCGGTTGGAGTGTTATGGTTTTCAAATCCTCGATTTAACACTTTCATAAATTCATTAATTAAAATTGTTTAAAAAGTACATTTTTAATGTACAATGTAGTATTATGTATATTATAAAAAAATAAAGTCAATAACAAAAGTTTTAGTGACATAATGTTTGGTCAATACGTCTAAGCATTTTATGACAAATGGTTTTTGTTCATAAGTCGTTATTTAAACACGTGAATACATTTTTTGGTTAAAACTGTAATTAAAAAGTGTGACATTTTAATGATTTTAAATTACTCATAAAGTCAATTGTGTTCATTGGCTATTATTAGCCACGGTTGGTTAAAAATACAGTGTCCTACACGTTAATAACAGAGATAGACAAACAACAACAATTTATTAGTTGTGGGAGTATCGCGTTACATGATCCATTGAACCAGAAATGTGTACAATTTATTTATTCCCGAGTGGAATCACTCGAATGCGACTGGGGACCTTTTCACACTCGCTCAAAATTAAATAGTGACACATTAGTGGGAGACAAACATTCTGGCGTATACAGACAATCACATAAATCAGATGTCATAACAGTGGACTTCTCAAGATGTGTTCCGGTGTCGTTTTCTATTTGAAATTCGTTATTTATGAGATATTTTTTATTAATCATCCAACTTTTAGAAATTATTGTTGGTTTTGGAATGGAATTACAACTGAGAGGTTCGGTATCAAAACTCATAATCAGGGCTGTGGAGTCGGAGTCGTGGAGTTGCGGTATTTTGGCCGGAGTCGGAGACATGATTTAAAAAAATGTGTTGTCTAGCCTTTACGGCAGTTTTAAATGCCAAATCATTTTATTCGTATACAACAGACTCAAGCTACATTGCTAATTATTTTTCTAAGCATACTGGAGTTTCCTGCATATGTTTTTATATGCTTTACTAACAAAATTATTAATTGAATAATTGGAACGAAAGATCATTTTAGTTAGATATAGAAAGAATATTTATAAAATTTATTTAAGCAAAAACAAGAATAATTGAAGTACCTAGTAGAAACAATATTTTTCATTTTAGATATCGTCTTTTACATAATAACATTTATTAAACGTCAATAAGACCGATTTTTGACTATTATGGAATCCTTGAGAGTAACATTTTCTTCTGATCCAATAAATTCTTTTATATTGAACTCTTATTCGAACACTAGATATATTTATTTATTTTATTTTACAATGGTATGCCAATCAGATGTTATAGTTTTATTCTTTTTAGTTATTTTAAATAATTTATAACACTTACTGGTCCTTGACACCGTCATATAAGCGGTGGTCACCTCAATATCAAAACATTTTTTATTAATTTCGTTTCGTCTTATTCTCTCATTAAACCTATGGTAAAATGAAAGCTTCATGCTATGTCCAATATTAAAAACAGTAAACAAAAAGTACAATAAGCTTTGTTAAATATATTATATTATAAAAATAAAACTTTGAGGTGAATTCAAATATTTGATTACATAGTTGCCTTTTCTATGCTACATTGTTATTTGAACAAAGTTGTTAAAATATTAATCAATTGATTTGGCATTTACTTGGTAGAACTCCATTATAACTGATTAAAATATGATGCAATTACTACAGCGATATTGTTTCATTGAGGTTATTGACTTTCACGATCATCTTAAATAATATTTTTTCTACAAAACTGTGAAAAATCTACAATCAGTGAATGATAATTGCGGATTTGTATGCTCCAATTTCTCTAGAATTATGTTTTTTTTAATTTTAATATATTTTTTAAAAAGTAATACACAATACGAAATACAGACATCAATCAGCGTGAAACGTAAAGCTCACATTACATGTCCAGAAGCACTGCGATCATATTTTTAATAGCATACATAATTACATTACGAAAGCAGCTGGCCTAGAGTGTGTTCCCTCGGGAAGACACCAGTGTCTCACTCGTCTGCGAAGCGTTTGGGAAAGCCCGATGCGTAGTCCGCTATTGTCGGGTTACTCACTGATAAATCTGAAAGCTCACCGTGCTTTGCTTAAGCTTTCACAGTGATGCGGAAACTAGGTAGACTCCGATCAAGATGATAATATTATTTTTTGTATCTATCTCTATTATATTGGTGACCGTCGAGCTTAAATGATATATAAAATCGTTGGCTAATCACCACTTATAATGGCATATAATAAGTTATAAATAACTTTATAAAAATAATCCCTGAAAGCCTTAATATTTAAAAATATAAACTGAAAGTTATTAAATTTTAACAAAAAATCGATTTCAAAATCGCCGAACTATAATTTATACACGATTTCATGTTGAATCCGGGATTGGATAAAGTGTCAAACACCGAAATCCCGGAATAACAAAGAGTCCAGGAACGGATGCCCTAGCCCAGCCGGTACCGTTACGCGACATATCAAACCAAAAAACAAACATTATCGAGTATAAATATTACGATTTGTTGTTCATATTGTACATATACATTTGTAATATGATCAGGACCGATTTCGCTCAACGAGTGAGTAACAATTGTTACAATATTAGTTGAAAATGTTTCATTTAAAACTACTTTTATCTATATTCAAATATGCATTTTAGTTGACTAACTTGATTATTTGATAACATGTGTGACTAAGTCAGCTTTAATATTATAAATAGCTTAGATTTACAGTCACCACTGAATTTCTATAAAATAATTGAAAACGAATATACAATTCATTTAAGTGTACGTATTTTTATTCGCTGATTAAAATAGTTTATGAGTAATCACATGCGCAATGAACTTTAAAAGTGCTACATTGCTCATTTCCGTAATCCATTTGAGAATTTTCCAGAAAATGCATTACCATAACACATGTATGTTCCAAAAAAGGAATTATTAGTAAAATGATATTAAATACGTGAAACAAATTACGCGAGCAATTCCAACGACTCACTAATCAGATCAATGAGTCAACCGCCGATGAGTGATGTTGATTTTGTTTAGCGGAATTTATAAAGATCTAAATAGATTGAGTCAGAACTATGAGTGGATTGAATCGTTTGCGTGGCACTGCGGCGTGGTGCCCTAATAAATCATGATTTATCTCCTTCTGAGTCATTAAATTAACTTTTTGACCACCCAGTATTAAAACTTCAAAAATCATAACATCCGCAGACTGCTTAAACTGATTCATAGGCTTTTCGAGTTTTTATTTTCCCGATACATACATCATACCCAAACATACATTCGAAGCTAAGTGGTCACACCTCACTATAGTAAATAAATATTTTTCCTAAATTGCTGTTATTTGTTTTGGGAAAAAATGACATTTCAGCTGACGAAAATCCGCAATACGACAATTTTAATATATTATGTTCTTTGTGTTACAATACAAATAAACAGTCATACAGAATTGAGAAAAGTAAGGTATAAATTTAATTTAGTTGAATGAAGATCAGTAAACATGTTCACCTCTTTAAACAAATGCATTATCTACTGGGAAGCTCTTGCAACAGAAGTTTCATACGACTGAATGGAAAAATATGGCATTGTAAATAGAAATGAAGTTTTAAGTTTTTAAAAAAATGCAATTTGTGCACATTTCAATATTTGCGGCTAGCGGTGTTTTTATGTTTCGTGCAAAACTGTTTGTTTTAAGTAAAATAACTTTTTTCTGTTGTATTCGATCTTTAAATAGAAACATAATAACAACGCTTAATATCCAATAATCCATACAATGAAATAAATATTAGAAAAGTAAAATCGTACATACCAAACACCAGAATCAATCAGATTTGAAATATTTCGATTCGTAAAATACGTACATGTTTTTTTCTCGAGTTTATAAAATGTGGGTATTTGGCTTTTTGTATCTTCGTCAAAGATGTTAACAAAAAATCAATAATTCTAGTACCCAAAAGTTCATTTCTGACCATGCCAAACCAAGCTTTGACATGCTCGATTTTCCAAGACATCGTTCCTTTTTCACCAGAAACACTTTGCTTATATGTACTTTATTTGTATGCAAAATATTCTTTACATATTTATTAATTAATTTAATATTTCTCATACGTGTATAGGATCACATTTTCTTTATAGAGGTACGAGTAAATGTATTTAAATAATATGTCTATCGTTATAAACATATTTTTTTAATTATTTGCTAAGCATATGAATTACGCTAACGAAACCCAACGTGCCTCATGAACGTTGATTGTATCAAACTTTTAAAATTATAATAATACATTACATATAAGACATATGAGAAGAAGATTAAAAATAATATACCATTATATATTTTCTTTATCAAAGTGGTTAGATTGTAAGAGACAATAAATCATCCGAAAAAGTCATTCGCGTCCGTTAAAATGAAAATACAACGTGCCAAAAAGGATGTTAAATAAAATTTCCCAATGTGAAACTTCTTCAAGAATACTAATTAAGTCGTACCTGGAATCACATACAACAGAAACTGCGTAGAAGTTTGCTCGTCATTTTGCAATGGACTTTTTTTACTATTATCATTGTTGAATCTGTCTATTTCATTATCCGACGTCTTAAACAAGCATTTTCTTTTAATCGTTTACGTTCTAAGCCGGTGTTTCCCAACGTGGGACGTGACCCCCACCGGGGGGCAATGAGCAAATCATGAATATTTGTTACATATTTTATTGTCAAACGTAGTTTTGAAAAAAAATACAAAATAAGTACCTCACATGAAAACTCTTTAAAGCTCACATCAAGCATTAGGTATGCACTAATTTGAATATTATTTTTCGTTCTACGTGTTACTTTACATACATACATATGTATTTACTTAAGAAAGTTAAATTGAAAATAGCAATATTTTTTCCCGAATTTTTTAGGTACCTAACTATAAGATTCTGATAGGGGGGAGAGGCCATGGAGATTTTTGAAGCGTATAAGTGGGACAACACAAATAAGGTTTAGAAACACTGCTCTAAACGATAAGCCTATTTGATTAAATTCAAATTACGATTATAAAATGATTTTATTCGTAAATATGCAGACAGAGAAATAATAACATACATATATGTGTTAGCATATGGCCTCCGAATGGAGGAATCTCGATAGATTTTTTACGGGAAATGTATGTTACTCAGTTGGTCATCTTCACTTTTTCAAAGAGAGTAGTAGTGCTAGAACAGGACTTCTTTGGCCATGTTCGCTCCCTATGTGGAGCATATGGCCGCCACGCGGCACCTCCATGTTTCCCTGTCTCCCGCCACTAGCTTTGCTTCCTCCCATGAGATGCCAGCATCCCTCAGTTCCACCGAGTACATCCTATGGATAGTACCCGACGGACTCCGAGACGCCGGAATCACACCGGTCGAAAGAAGAGGTAGGCAGGATTGAGGCTTTCCGGAGGCATCCCCAGCACGTGACCAAGCCAATTCCAACGTCTCTCCGTAACCACTGACGTAACGGGACGCTGTCTTGTACGCTCCCTTATCTCTGAATTCCTCACAAAATCAAACCACCTCACCCCCATTATCCGACGCAAGCATCTGTTCTCGAAGCTCAGTATACGGCTTAGAACAGGACTAGTGGTTATCTAATCGCTGTCGTTGCGCCGCGTTATTTTTCGATTGGATTGGTGGGAGGGAATTTTTTTTTTCAGGGCTGTGGAGGCGGAGTCGCGGAGTCGCGGTATTTTGGCCGGAGTCGGAGTCGGAGTCGTGAAAAATGAGCGGCTCATTTTTTTTTTAAAATATATTTAATGATGTGTATTTAAACAAAATATTCAAAAGAGTTAACATTTCATGCTGGGCTGACTAAAGATGATCTGATGGTATACATATCGACTGTGGAAAGGAAAAAGGACGTAACCCACACATATCAAATTTTACAGGAGGCGCTAAAAACGTTTTTTGATGATTTTGTGACATATGCAAATAATGAATTATACACAACCTTGAAATGCACGGATACTTCTAAACTGGTGTTTAATTGGCATAACCTAATATTGATTAAAGAAATTGTCTCGGAAAAACCTTTATTTCAGTGTTTTTTCTTGGTTTTATTTTTATACAAGGTCATCTTTTTCAAACTTAAAAACTAAATTTAGATACTCATTCGGCATTTTCAGCTTCCATCCTTTTGATAGAATGTGTGTCAAGTTATATGCATTGTGATTATCGACAAAAAGCTGTTTTGGAAAATTGTGGGTTACGTCCTTTTTCCTTTCCACAGTCGATATATATAAGTTAAAATGAAATTATTGAATAACATCCTCGGAGTCGGAGTCGGAGTCGTCTTTTTTTCACGCGACTCCACAGCCCTGTTTTTTTTGACAATGGTAAGCTTTTTTCCCTTATTCTACGCTTAGTTTGTAGTTTGTTTCATAGTTTGTCTGAATATTCTTCATAATGAAGCGAAACGCGTGTCACAACTTGTGTAATAACTATGTCAAGATTTTTTAATTATATATTGAATATATTACATCTTTTAACGAGTCCTGGTGTTTTAATTACGTTTTTTATTGAAAATTGCTTTGAAATTTCTGCATGCTAATTGCATTGCTGCATTGAGATTAAGGAAGTAAAATTAATAAAACAACAACTCTTTGAAACATGTTTAAATGGCTCATACATTACATTAGACATAGTTATTTTTAATCGCTTATTTTACTTCAAGTCTTTTGTCTAATCAATCAGCATCTAAGCTTTATATAGTTTTCAAAACTAGTTCAAGGTGAAACTCTAACTAAATGGTTCATCTGAATAAAAATAAATAGGTCGCAACTTCCTCAACAATGTGATTTCCAGTGGCGTTCATAGTTTTGAAAGATTTCAGTTATTAACTATTATATGGCCGCAAATCTTGCTTATCGCGACATCGAGTCGGAGAATGAATTCGAAAATACACCGTATAAAATATTTCATTTCAAGGTTTTTTTTTTAATATTACATCGATTTACAAACATAATTTTCTATTAACTCTGATCACAGAACAAAACAATTCCCATTGTCTTGAACTCCTTAAACCGGGGCTCTCAATCAAGGTACAAATCTAGATACAAACGCATCCGGCTTGACAACATATAATCATACAAATAATCGTTGATAGCCAATATATCTACGAATTCTTTGATTATTTATTACCCTAATTCAAAAAAAACAAAATGAAAAATAGATATACAAAATTATTCATAATATTATCAAAATACGGTAAACCTCATTATTTTTGTCATTAAAATTGTGATACTTTCGATGGTTTCGGCGGTAACTTTGTGGAAGTTCATTTTAATAGAAAATTTAAATTAACTTTGATTATTCCACGTATTGTGTTACTAACTGTGACACGTGTTTCGCCTCTTTCAGATGCATCTTCAGACTTACTATCGCAAAGTTTGCTTAAGTAATGAAGCAAGATTGATTCTAACATTTTAAAATTATAAAATTACAAAATGGAGGTTTGGGTTTTTTTTCCTTTTAAGAGGAGCAAAGAGGGGGGTGTAGAATCGAAATAAATCAAACAGATAATGATACTAATGATACTAATGAGTTGTAATCAATCAGATTGGGATTTTTCCTTTTTAAGGGAAGCAAAGAGGGGATTATAAAATCGAAACAGTGTAAACAAATTTAATCATACTACTAATGACGTTAAACATTACAAACTATTAAACTAATGAGCTGCAATCAATCAGCTAGGTTTGTGATTACTCTATTAATTGGAAACAATTTGAGTAACGGGGAACCACCTGTTCTATTAAGAATATTATTTAATAATATTTCTTTTTTGTTAAGAGTTTTATTAATTTCTAAAAATTCTAAACTATTCATCTTTAAACCCTTTTTATTTACTCGGTGGAGTATTTCTAAATTACAAATCTGATTAAAATTATGATTATTTTCTATTAAAGAGGCGAAACACGTGTCACAGTTAGTAACACAATACGTGGAATAATCAAAGTTAATTTAAATTTTCTATTAAAATTGTGATTTACAAAATACTCTTATAATATGAACTAGCTGTAAGCCCGTTGCCCAGCAACGGGAGATTTTTGTTGCATTGTGTTTAATTTTATTTAGTTTAATTTAATTTAATTTAATTTAATTTAATTTAATTTAATTTAATTTTATTTTAATTTATTTATTTTATTTTATTTTATTTATTTTATTTTATTTTATTTTATTTTATTTTCTTTTATTTTATTTTATTTTATTTTATTTTAATTAATTTTATTTTATTTTATTTTAATTTATTTCAATTTATTTCAATTTATTTTATTTTATTTTATTTTATTTTATTTTATTTTAATTTATTTATTTTATTTTATTTTATTTTATTTTATTTTATTTTAATTTATTTCAATTTATTTTATTTTATTTTATTTTAATTTATTTTATTTTATTTTATTTTATTTTATTTTATTTTAATTTATTTCAATTTATTTCAATTTATTTTATTTTATTTTATTTTATTTTAATTTATTTATTTTATTTATTTTATTTTATTTTATTTTATTTTATTTTATTTTATTTTATTTTATTTTATTTTAATTTATTTCAGTTTATTTTATTTTATTTTATTTTAATTTATTTTATTTTATTTTATTTTATTTTAATTAATTTTATTTTATTTTATTTTATTTTATTTTATTTTATTTTATTTTATTTTATTTCAATTTATTTTATTTTATTTTATTTTAATTTATTTCAATTTATTTCAATTTATTTTATTTTATTTTATTTTATTTTATTTTATTTTATTGTATTTTATTTTATTTTTATTTATTTAACAATTATTTCCAATAAAAATCAAAAGATCAAATCCAATTTTTCAATAAAAAATCAGTTGCACATTTTGTCCAAGTGTATGAAAAAAGCAAAATATTATTCTATCATATATCCATATCATAATTTGAATATTCTTAATGTATTAAAGAATTCTAACAGATTTTCAAGGTCAGACGTGAAAAGATTCATCATTATGATTCAATTGATCAAATCCGCTCCAAAAAATATTAGTCTCACATCGACTCACACGATCAGACGATTCATTTCGATAGCCCTATAATCATAGTTTGCAATAGTCGAATTAAAGTCTTTGATTATTCGAATATTATGATGTATGGTGATACAATACTTTAGCTCTACACCAAGAAATATCAAATTTTCAAACGTGGCGATATCAGAACATTCACGCCCGGTTTAAAATAAGCCGCTTCCATTGGATAGAACAACATTTCAAAAATGTGCTGTTCAGAATAAATCGAAATCATTGGTCTGTACCTTACTGCGGACGTTTTACAGACGGACCTTATCGGCTATTAATGTTAAGATTGAAACAGTTAATATTGCTCGTGATTAGCTTTACCCGTTCTGATTCTTATAAATAATCGTGGAATATGTATGTGCAAAAGATTGTATTATTATTTTTTTTATAACTTACCGTTCTAATAAACTTTGGCAGTGACCACCTGTGATTGCAAATATTTCAAACCAGAACAAACGAAACGTAGGACTGAGACAATAACCTAAGGATCCAGCCACCGTTCCTGCTCTTTAATTTACCGAATTATTTGATTCATTACATTACACGTGTAACACATTGTAATGATAATTACATGAATTGCACCGTCCTCGTATTCTAACTGTACATTTATATAACTTCTTGATAAGGAGTATTTCTGTGGACGCCATTGATGAATATAATGACGAACTGTTTTGTCAAAATAGTATGGTGCATGAGTATTTTTTAATGTCAAGCCAAATTAGCTGCAAGGCGAACAAAAGAATCATTGAAAACAATTACTTTGTTGCCGTATTTTTTTAATTACTCAATAAAGATAAAGAACGTCCGAGAAACTGTTGTGTACATTAATGTAAGTTTTGAGCGATGGAAATTTGATATTCATTGATTCAAATTACATGTTTACATTACAAATTAATACTATCCATATCTTGATAAGAAAGAAATCAATAAAGAAGGCATTTATGTCTACTTCGATTTCCGTCATTTCCGTCGCCAATACTGCAAGAACGCTTATCTTGAATTTGGGTAAATTTGACAGAAGAGACCAAAAACGATATAACTGCAAACATATAAAACGCACGCTTGGTATTGCATTAATTAATTAATGCGTACCGCGTTGAAAATAAAGATGTGTAAATACAAAAATGTGCCGATGTTATAACACAGTGGTCGGCAAACTTATTACTCCACTGAACCAAATATAAACTATACAACGTTTGAAATTTCTTTTGAGAACCATTTTTTTAAATTCAAACTTTATTGTTAGGAATATTGTTATTGACTTGATCAAGGTAGTATTCCTTAGCTGGGTTTTGCTTAAAATTTACTTTTCCAAACTGTTAAATTATTTACAATTATTTTGCTAATATATTTGTATTGAAATTATGTAGATCTAAAGAGGTCAAATTGTAAATATGTAAAACAAAATCACGCTTAGCTATATTTCAACCCCGAATGTTTGCGAGCCCATACGGTCCCTTTTGTCTTTACTACTGTCCGTACTCAATACTACACGGTAATAAAAGGATGAGCATGACCATATAGTCATGCGGGGTTTCTATACAACGACTTTGCGTTTTTTTTTTTTTTAATTTTGTATAGGAATAAAAGTTATTCGTGACTTCAATATAGCTTAGAAAATATTTTTTTTATCGGAAAAAAGCTCTCGTCTCTGGAGGGTTTTAAGGGCGAATTAAATATTTTTTTACAATTTAATAATAAAATAATTAATTGTAAGTTCATATTTGAAACTCCTACTTAACCTTGTGTTCTCTCTCTTTTTGTATTGTAATTGTAGGCAATATTTAAAAAAAAAACAAGTCTGCTGTAGAGCATGCATATTGCATCCATTGTTTTAGTTTTTATAGAACTGTGATGTTTAGCGCGCGAAAAGCGCGTCGTAGAGAAACCACGTGCGCCGACAAAGTGACAGCTGTCAACCACTGGTGACAAGTTGTTTGGCGCCCGTCAACAATTTCCTTATTCCTCCGCCTACTTCCAATGCTGCGACGTGATAATTGTTGTAAATGTCAGCGAGCAAAAAACAAGGTAAACATTATTGAAGGCAAACTCCAATGGATTTCTTCAAAAATACTGAAAACTTTGATACCTATTTATTTAAACATATTATTTGATCGGTTTACTACAGTATACCCTGATTATCAGGTAATCGTGATGGTGGCCGCTGACCGAATACGTATAATCGAAAAACTTGTATAATCCTAATCGTTTATCCTAAAATAATATTTGGACTAATACAGAATATTGTTTCAAATGCGTATATTAATTTTAAAAATATTTAAAAAAAACCTTTTTTGTATTTTAATTCCCATTGGTTGATTTACTCCGATAAAATGTATATGAAAGTTAGTAATGCTTTCTGTTAAATAAGATAGATAATTAATTATGTATTCATCAGTAAAGTTGAATAAATATTCTCTTCTTTTTTCCGACTGACTGACAGTTAACATAATATCTGCACCATCCAGTGCTTTTTCCATATGTAACGCGGTGGAACGGCATTCCGGCACCTTTTTACTCGACATTTTTAAAGTTTCAAATCAACGTTCGGAACTTTTTTTCCCATGTGTGACGTTCTCCGAAAATTGTCGGAAGTAAGTTTTGAGCTTAAATTTACTGGACAAAGCGAGAGCGGTTAGTTAATCACTAACCCTGTCCGAGGTCTATCCTTATATTCGTACTCTATTTGAAGAAAAAGAGAGGTTGAGCAACTGAGTAACAAGTGGTTCTCGGAAAAAAAAAATTGAAATAGGAAATGCAGGTCCATTAGGAAGCCATATGCTCCGCAATGTAAACGGACATGAATTAGAAGAAAAATCTTTTAGAAGAGCATGACAAGAAGTGAGTTCCGGCACCTTTTTCTTTAAAAATAAAAGCACTGGCACCATCCATATACATACTGAAGTCCTAAATTATAATACTTAAATCAAATTCATAGCACTTATTAACATTTCCAACGTCAACATTTACAAATTTTGTAACATATTATGTTACTATTTTACATATTTCAGATCCATTAAATCTCTGTCTAAATCTGGATTTTTTCTCCTCAGTACAGCTAGAGACATTAGCTCTTCTTTGGACCCCATTTATGAAACTAATAGGGATTAAAATAAAACAAATATAATTTTTAAACCGTATTTATCGGTGTTGGGGTACCTTTTTATGTCAGGAGGCAGCATTATTTTATACGTAACGTAACTAACCCGTTTTTTTTTTAAATATATGTATACATATATAAGATGTAGTTAAAAAATAATAAAACAGATACATACGATTCTTGCTTCACAATTTTTCCGCACCTCGGTTATTCCCGTTTATATTCAAGAAAAAGTAAATATTATCAAAATAAGTGATTTATCGTTGAAAAAATAAATACGAAACTGAGGTCATCGTAAAAAAAGCTCGGTAGGTGCTGTTTCATTTCCCCTTCTTAGTATTGATAAATATATTTGTAAATATTATTTTTTCCACTAAAAATACACATAATAATAATTGCAATGTCAATCATTATCTGTACAAAAAAGCCTAGAATTGAGTCGTATAACTATCTCCATTACGTGATCATAAAATTCAACCTTGCCACATAATTTGTATGTTTTTTGAAAATAACAGGCAATTTTATCACTTTTTCGAAACACTTATCCATAACTCAACATTTTTATGATATTTTTCCAAAATTTTCTCCGGTTTTAAGTTACATTCTACAATAAAAACCTGTATATATAATAAATAATTCCGTATTGATACAACAAACTAGTGGTTTTTTTGTAAATAATAAAACCAACAAAGCACGTTTAGTACGATGGACAAATATGTTAATGCAATGAAATAATAAAAAGCTTAAATGTATTGTAATAAATTCCGATGGCGCTAATATTACCATAATTTATTCAATGAATTCCATCGATGAACTATGATGTTCAAGATTATTTTATTATTTACTAGCATCGGGTATTTGAAATGTAAGTTTTTATTTTTCTATCTATGATTACGGTGAGAATGCAGGAGGTATATCAACATCCATCAAAGATCGCAAACTTCGATATGGCGGATTGGGTCGTGCAGTACACTTTAGCTCTGTTCTTCTGAGTACTTCTGACGGTTTGCTGACGGTTTGCAAACCGTTTTCGAATTAGAATCAAAAAGCATCGAACTAGATTATAATTCGAAAACAGTTTGCAAACCGTCAGCAAACCATCAGAAGTGCGCAGAAGAACAGAGCTTGGACAGTCCTCGGCCACCGAGTTGTCTTCTAGATCAGTGGCCTCTCATGTTGGTAACACGTACCCCCTGACATAGCCGAGCTATAGTTCATCATTGTTGTTCTCGGAAAAACAGTAAGTAATTCCAAGTTTACCAAAGAAAATGAATTAATGTGTTTCATTATATTTTTCGTGCGCTTAAGGCAGTTTTATATAAAAATGATATTTTTTAAAAAAATCAAGTTTGGGCAAATTAGTTAGATTGTACGTCTGTAAGTCTTTTACAAAATCAAAAACCGTTTACATTTCATAATATGAGGATGTAATGCAAGCCAATCATATCACTATTTGACACACGTAATCGATAATACATAATAAATAAAACATTGTATGTATAATATAATATGATACATTAAGTACGTTTAATAATTGCTTCAGATAAATTACGATATATAAATAAATTATTTATAAATTAATTAGGGCCTACAATCCCGGCATCCAGTCCAATTTTGTGATCCCAAAATCCCGGGACTTCGAGATTAAGAAAAATTGAGAAAGTTGCGCGAGGGCTAGAAACAAAAACCCATTTATTTTCATTTTGGTAACTCCGCTAATTCCTGATTTTTTTAAATTGCAAACGCCAAAAAAAATTGTCTCGCGTCTTTTCATTTTGGTAATTCGGTAAATTCCTGGGTTTTTTAAAAATTCTTTCGAGAGCTAATAAAATTCTCAATCCCGAATTTATACACGACTTTATCGTTAATGTTCAGATTAGAAAAATTGTCAAACCCGAAATCCCGGGATCACAAAAAGGGTCTGGTATTGGATGCCCTAATACCAATGATATAAATAAAATATATTGCATCTTAAATCCTTAACATAATCTTCACATCTAAATAATTGAAAAATATCCAGCAATAAAATATAACATATATATACATTCTTAGTAAAATACCATGTCTAAAACATTAATTAATATTGAATTATATGTTTTATTATATAAATATTTATGTTTTTTTATAACAATGCTACATTTTTTTAATTAAAAATTCTCATTCAATAACACAATTTTAAATACTTACGTAATTATTCAATATTCAAAATACTTGAAATAGTTTTTGATATAGTCAAATAGCTACATACTATAAATAGGTATTTCAATTTTTTCATTTTTATTTTTGATACAACTCCTTAATGACGAATTGGGATGGCAAACTTGTAATGTTTAAAAATCCCTCTCAACCAATCCTAAAATAACGGAGCGTATCGAGAGCGATTAGTTAACCACTAGTCCTGCTCTAGCCCCTATTATATTTCTACCCCTACTTTATTTGAAAAAGAGACGTTGAACAACTGAGTAACAATCTCATAGAAAGTTTTCTGCTGAAATATCTTATGCTGCACATTAGATGCGGAATAGGATTGGGAAACAAAATATTTTATTGACAGCGAATCACTGCATCGTACAATATTTTTAAATTGTAGTTTCCTATAAATATACATACACTACAATCTACAGACAATTGAATCTACTACTAACTCATTTTCGTGCCGTGCTTAACCGCATTGTGGGAAAAATACATCAAATGCAGCGTCGCGCTTAGTTTGCAGTTGTGATTTTCTTTGTAATTGATACAGCCTTCGAGCGGCTTCGGCGACGGTCTGTCGCTGATAGTTGCGGGCTGAGCTGACGATATAAAGTGGTATGGCCTGCCAACACCAACCTGCTTCTATTTCACTAGTAAGTTTTATCACCACACCCTGACAGTGGAAGACGTGAAGTCTGCTCCAGACATACATATAAAATACTAATCTATAATTGCACTAAAAATGCATTTATATAACACAACCACTTAAAAACGAATAATTGAGTCGAATAGTATCAAAAGTAGAATTATGCATTTTTCGAAGTTGCGAGAAAAACACGTAAAACGTTGGCTTTTGAGTTTTTTCAATTTAAACTAAATTTTAAACATAGCTCATCAACGAGTGCAACGTAATCTTTTATGGGACATCACTTAAAGTAACTCTGTGATTGGTCGAAATCCTGATTTACCAAACTGTCCTACTTTTGTTTCCAAAGTCGTGGACAGTTCTGCTTTTGATACCAAGCATCATTTTCTTTTGCGTTTTTGTACCACATTTATTTGATTTTTAAAATTTTTTTTAATTTCTAGCCATACACTATAACCAGCAGAATAATGTGACTGCATATGGGATAGTTCTGCTTTTGATATCAGAACACTCAATTATAAATTTTCTAACCACGCAAAAAAAATATAATTATTCTTAAATATTTCTTAGATTCATATTAATTATATGAGCCCTCGAGACGTGAAATAAGCCAACTAGTAAAATGGTAAGACTTTTTCTTGGACTTTCTCGTCTTTACTTGTATGTTTTGGTGGATTGAATATTTTTATTTTACGGAGATAACAATTATTGCAATGTGTATTAACCGAGGTTATTTCAATACTTTCAGACGTTTAGAATATAACTAACTTATGTTTTTCTATAATACCACTTGGATCACTTCATCTCTAATGGGCACAATATTATTGTGTGCTTTATACATTCTAAAGAACTAATCAAATATAAGAATCGTGGCAAATCACTTGCTTTTTTATACTTATTGAAGGAAAACAAATGTCTTGCGAAGTTACCCTATTGGAATTGAACCGTAAGACATCTGTTTACTGACAGTAACATTGCTTCAGTCATTTACTGTGGCAATCATCGATTGGCGTTCCTGTGCTTAGTGTGCTGTTTTTTTTAATCTAATATTATGGATTTTAATACTTATGTTTTACTTTTGTCAGAACCATAGCATTCTAGATCTAATAAGTTTGGTTTCTTGAACATGATTCCCTATTTCATTTTTTTGCAACGGTCAAATAAATGATAATATGGGGTTGAATTACTACCATGTATATATGTTTTAAAAATGCGTAGAGTTTCACCATTTTTCTAAACAAAATCTGACACTTTCTAAGTGATTTGCGTCCAACGTGGAATTTAATCACAAATTATCGTACAAGGCGAGTTGTTACTTTACGACGCCATCACGAATTACAATGGAATTTCTAAAAATGGATAAAATAGTAGTAGTTTTATTATGTTCAATACATTGTTGCGACACACCGTGTACAAGAAAATAATGAAACACCTCCAGAGGCATATGACTGTCATTACAGCACGTCTAGCTGCTAAAGTGAAAAACTCCCGCATAAAATAATATGCAAAGAAGGCAGTCGATCGATGCACTAAATTACCAGTAATCGTAGGGGTACTTATGCCTTATTATTACAACCCAACAGCATGCTGTCAAAGCATTCAGTAAGAAGCTTTATACATCGATCTGGAGATTAAATTAATAACCATTTCCAAATTAATACTAGCAATCTGACAAATAGATTTTCAACAGAGTTTTATTTAAAACCGGGGCTGTGAAATTGAAGTCATAAAAAATATAGTGACTCGATTCCTTTTTTAAATAAAATTTTATAAATAGAGAAAGTTTAATGCGCTTGTGTTGGCGGCGAAAATAAATGCATGCTGATTTGAAAAATAAATTATGTTTATTTCTGTATTTTCCTTGTATTTTCGTGAAATCCTTTACAATTTACTTAGTGTTTGTTTATTTATACAAACCTTTAAATCTCTGTATACATATATAATTACGCCATGAATATACAAACCATAAATCTAAAAATAACGAATCTCACATTTTAAAATCGGACTTGCAGTCGGATAAAGTCAAAGTTCGCTTGTGGGCCGTAAAATTTAAAAGTTTTGCAAAAAAATAATTGCCATAGAGATTTATTGTCATAATACATTACCATAACCAATGATCTTACTAGATAGTGTAAATTTTTCCCTGCAGAACATTCAAGTGGCTGGGTCTCATAGCCACCATACATGCATCAATTTAGCCATAATAAATAAATTTAAAAAGTGGTGCAGGAAATGTACAACGAAGAAGAACACACTTTACTTTATTAATAAAAGCCTTAAATATCAAATATTGTGAATAAGGACAGATATCAATTATAAATCTCGTATCAATAATCAATACGTTTTATTTTCTAAATATTATCATATAATGTGTTAGTGTGTTAAGGAATAGAGGTTTAAATAAATGTGTGATAAAACAAGAGAAAAATTATTCATCAATCGATACCAAATACCCTCGAAGAACATTTAAATAAATAAATGAATCTCGCAATTTACATGACAAGATTAGGCGACATCCGATTATAAATCCAATATGAGCATTTTACGAGCGAGGGCACTGCGCTTGCATCGCAATCAATATGTTAAAATAAAGGAGATTTTTCTGTGTTTTATACAGTCTGTATAATTCCATGGAATTACTTTTATCTTCTCATTCACTGTTGCAACATTGACTACACAATCAATATATGTTAAGCTCTCAGTTCCGCATTTAGATTTTAATTCACACCCTCATAGTTCTAAAAACAAACTAATTAATTCCGTTCGACTCCAAACGGAACAAATATAAAACAAATCCCAGGCATTTTAAATAATATATCAGAATTTTTATCGCTGTGATTTACAAACTTACTATTATAATTTTATAACTGTTCAGGATTCATCAATTGACTAAATTTCAATAATAAATAAAATATTGTTTAAAAATAAACACAAATAATATTACACTTGATACGTCTGTTGTTTCGTTTTACTGTCATTTTTTGGTGCTGCTTTTTCGATTAATATTTAGTACAATGGAAAAGTTAGGCATTTGAATAATTCAAATAACAATTTTTTACATATTTGTTATTATTAAAAGTAAATTGGACGAGAGGAATTCTTTATATCGTAATAAATTTCATATTACTGCTCCATATTTATCTGACTCAGACTATTTTTATAACTTTCGTTTTATTGAAAGTATTTATATAAAAATGTCCCTAAAACATTAAATGCCTACTCCTGAATCTGAAAAACTTCATCGTTTTAAGAAATTCAGGTATATCATTTTTAATTATCTTTTATACTTTCAAGAAAAGAAGTTAAGAGAGCATATTCATATCAAAATGATACTTGCACGCAATTATTTTTACGCGGATATTAGCATCATGAACGTTTGCGGTAATGAATAATTTTGTTGATAGTCTTACAGACTGCACCGTTAATAATTGAAAATTATATTACAGCGAGAGATGGTCTCAGAGTTGTGACAAAATATTATGGAAAGTAATTTCAGAGATAATGTGCATCATTAATGGTTAAACACCTGCTTCTTAGTAGAGGAGAGCGTTGAAAAAACAGCGAAGACGATATATTAAATTCGTGCTTTTGTAAATTAAAAGTTAATACGCGTTCTCAAAAACTTAAATATCTGACACGTTATAGTTAATAATAATATTTTATCCAGATGAATGTCTAAAATTTCAACTGAAAGTTGTAAATCGCTTCCTTGTAAGAGTCTTAAGTGCATTTGAAAGAATCAATAAATAATAATAAAGATACACATCTTTAAGAAACTTGTGACTAATTAATGTTGTAAAATAGCATTATATGTATAACCCATGATACTGTTATGATTTCGTCGTCATAAAATAAACCGTATTCTCTCGATTATAAAGTTTGTTTTTCATCATTTTGATGTCACTGAATTCGCGCCCCGTCAAGCTTTATAATTGCATTTATGCATATGTAGTAAGGGTAGCTAAGTGTACAATGACAGGAAGAAGTCAGAAAAATGAAGAAAATCTTATGGCTGCAATTCTTATGTCTGAAAAAAACAAACACGTTTCTCATAAAATTATCAGGACCGATTTTTCTGCTATGATTGTTAGATTACTACGAAAAACTGTGTTATATTTCTATACACATATTACATGTAATGTCTTTCTACTAAATATTGACAGTTATCACCGTAAAGGAATTAAATATAGATTTACGCATACCAACTTATTCTGATAAAAATATGTAAAGAAATCACAATATTGTAAGTAGTATAATATAATTTAATTAAACATTGTATTGTTAATATAAGTAATCGAATATCCAAGTTTGTGTAATAGTTTCTGGTAGTTTATAGTTTTTGAAAAATGTATTCAATACAAGTTTCCAATTATATTTATAATTGTCGTCATCGTAGACTGAGATGAACTTACATCGATCATTTTTTTTTTCACATACCTACTGCGGTTTAATTGTATAGTGTAAACGTTACTTTAAATTGCTGTATCTTCTCACTAGTATTTTTTTTTCTGTCATAAGCACACAACTTTTTTCCAAAGTTATGCAACCCTATTGTATGAAAAATAGTTTATTTCTTTTAAAAAAAACTAAGTTCAGCCTCGATCATGTAAACCTTTCGAGTCCGTATGATGTGCTTCATAAGCAAAGAAAATACTCTGTTTTGATGTCCATTTATTTATAACAAAATTTCACATATTTTTGTTATGTTTATAAGTTTTACTAAAACACTTTTATATGTTGGTTCAATTTTATTCTGATAACAATAATAATATTACACTTTATAAAATCAATCTTAATAATCAAGAAGAAAAATAGTGAGATGACAGGTTGCAATTGTTTTCTTTAAACTACTGTTTCATACTTCAATTGCTTCATTCTAGAATGAAACAATTTGAAAATAGAATCTCGTAGAGAATAAACATTGTATGATATGGTGTTGAGTATACATAACATTTTAAACAACTAACTTGAGTTTTTGTAAAAACTTCATTGAAATTTTTAGTTACAAATACTTTTTATTGTTATTTTTTCAATTCAGAAAACAGTAGGATGATAAAAAAAAAAACAAGTAAGTTATAGAATTTGACGGATTTTAAGCACATAATGAATATTATTATAAGGCTATATATCCAAGTATTTTTTAAGATGTCGAAAAAATATATATTCGGTACTATTGTCGGAGCTTTTGGGTACCGGTCTTTGAGTAATATCTAAACTGGTGTCAAAATTATTTGCCCACAATATTACCAGAAGTGTATTTCAAAACAAAAAATCTTGTGGTTTTTTAATTTATTTGATCATGTGCGGCTCATTCTGCCATTCATTGGATATAAATAAAGTGCTATTTAAAATATATTTCAGGAAACGAGTTAAAGGGTTAAGGGGTTAAAGAATTAAAGCCTCTATTTTCATGCGGTGATATTGGGTTTTCGTATATGAGTAACAATAAAGTTATATTTACCAATTTCCAAAACTTTTTAACTCAGAAGCGAGACACAATAATTTATTTATGAAAATACCTTCGTATTTAAATACCCAATCACTATCTACTGCCACTTAAATATTTCAGTTTGATAGTCGGCTGACTTGTACTTATAAATTATTATACAAATCAACAAATTGATTTCAATTTCGCAATCGATAAAATCATACGAATTCCGCAAAACTCTATAATATTTCTATTTTGAATTCAACTATTTCATATCAGCTATGCCGTGGGTAGTGGCCAGCACCACCTTGTACTCAAAATAATCTCGCAATCTTGAATTTAAACTAAATCTCATGGAGACATAAATAATTCTTTATCAATAACAGGTGTATCATTAAAATCTCGTGCTTCACTATTTGCAGTTGTTTCCAGCGTTGCCCCAGGCGATATTTAAATGGAAATAATTAGGAATTCAATCCATTTATCGCGGTGATAAATGACAGCAATGATAGTTTATTACAACTCATGCTTGCAAATAAATAAGGACCATGGATGCATTTTGCTAACGGTGACCATATTTTTGGCGGCGCAGAGAAATAATATCGCAATACTAGTCAAGGTCCATTGCTACCGTTGGAAACGGGACACGATAATTCGCATGATAATGATAAAAAAATAATTCAATAACATCAATAACTTAACTGCCACAATCCAAAAAACGCCAATAGAAAAATCTTCTTTGAAGCTTTTTTCCTTCAGATTTTATACTAGGTTTTCGAAATAAGTATGTTCAGATGGGGAAAGAATTTGTGTTATAGCAGTTTAAAATATTCATTACTGATATTACATGCGACTTCTAAAACACTTCATCGTGCCATTTTAAATAATGTCTGGCTATTTATTTGAGATTTGTAATTTTAGCAACGTAAAGTACGAACGATACTATAAAAAACGTAGCAAAACACGTATTATTGGGCGAATGACGGTTATGTTGTGCGATACAGTCAAAGAGTGGTTGTCTATGGCAATATAAGTCAAATATATTCACATATAGGCATAATATATGCCACGAATGATTTAATTCTGAAACAATTATGCCGTTTCGCGATTCTTTTCGTCATATTCCATCAATGTTGAGAAGTCAGACAGTGAAGTCGTAGTCAATTAAATGTATGACGGTGGCACATTAAGTCTAAAACAAGCTTTTCTAGATTGCAATTTTTCAATCATGTCGAGATTTATAACGTTATTTCGAAACCTTTTCTTTAATTTTCGTACTTAACTTTACAAAACACTATTTTTACTATTTGTCACAAATTTGTGGCTATCTCTTTTGTAAGTATTCATTACTATATTGTTTGGATTGTGTAAATACCCTTTATTACTGTAAATTATAAATCTTCAAACTTTTCACTAAGAACTACACTGACTGTTTAACGAATTCTATAGGGCCGAAACTTATTACGCAATACTTTTCTAAATCAAGGAGTTTTCGAATTCATGGTGCTTGCGGGCCGAGGTTTGAAGATATCTTATGTAAATTCTAGATTTAAGGTGGGCAAAAACTACTCCAATTTAAAAAAAGATTATTACGATCAAATTTTGACATTTATGTTAGAAATCTAGATCTACATTTAATAATTATTTTAATCATGGATATTTTAAAATAATATTGTGTCAAACATTTAACGATTTGATATTTTTGTAGCGCTACAGAAAATAACATTAAAAAAATGAAAGTTTCATGATAGTAAAGATGTATCAAACTCTATAAACTATTAATAGCGACGAGCTTGTTAAGGCCCACCATTAAATCTCTCAATAAATCTGTAGATATAGTGTTACCTTTAATGATGACATTATAAATACAACACTAAATTAACGATTGTTAATTTTCCTTGGCATTTTCAAACTGGCGGAAAGGCGCCCCGAACGAACGTCACGCCTTGCGATAATAATAATAATTATTATCCATACGACTGCTAAAGTACTTCGATACAGCATAATTACGGCGCATTATAAACTGGTACCTTCGATTGATTTGCTATTAATGTAATATATTTCCGTTAAGTATGAGCGATTATATTATATCCAGTTAATAGTACGTGTGCCGTTAAGCGCCATACATTAGTATGCATGTAACGAGATGTCAATACAGATTGCGACTCCGCTTGTCTCTTCTCGGATTCGTAATGGAAGGCAATTTTGCTGTAGTTCTTGTTAACATTGTTAACATGACTGTTACTCGGTTCACTAGATTGTAAACATCTGCAGAATTATTATTAATAGTACATTAAATGATCAATTATAAATGGTCGTGCAGTAATAATTACGTTAGTAGTTAATTTTAATTTTACGGTTTCTAGAATTCCATGTAAATACGTACGCTAGAGAAACGGTGAGCCAAAATGTATTTTTTTACCAAACCGTTGCAAAGGGACTACAATAAACCATGGCTGTGGGGTTAAGAAATAAAGACGACTCTGACTCCGATCTTAGCTTAATACACAACTTAAATTTTTTTAGGCTTAGTAGCATGCAGTGGCGCCATTTTTATTTCCCTTTCATCTGGTGTATTTTGATGCTGCTTTTCCCGTGTAACGTAATGGGATTTTCCGGAGCGTAGGCGAGTGCGTGGTCTTTGGTTTAGCATTTAATTTAGCGATTTGAATACACATTTTTTGAAAGTACTCGAAGTTATTAACTTTTTTCGATTCCGACTCTTGTTAAAACAGTCCGACTCCACAGCCCTACAATACACTACATAGAAATAAATTAGTACGATTTCTTATTTTAATAAATAATAAAAAAGGCGATTTACATATTTTAGGTAGAGTACAGAGTCGTTAAGTGCTTTTCACAAGGTTGGAGAATCAGTTGAAAGTGTACTCCTCTTGTCAATGACACCGACGACAACGCGAAGCAATGAAATCGCAAACATCGGTTATCATTTCTTTCAAAATTATTGTTCATTGTCGTTTAATAGCTGTTGTCAATTCCTTGACTCAATGCCATAATCTAAATTCTTTATTTATCCCCATAAATTTTAGTGTCGGGTGTGGAGTCTGGATTCTGGTGAGCTGAGGCCGGAGGGTATATTTCAGAATGTATTCCTCTGATCAATCTGTTTCATAGATCATCATCGTTTGCCCCGACTTGTCAAAAGACGAAGTATTCCAGAATTTATTTTTACGCAAACACTCTTTAAGCCGCTATTTATAAGTAAATTGATATTAAAAATAAATAGACTCAAACTACACCTCAGCACAGGGGTTGGGCGAATAATACGATCGCCGATGCCGCGGCACTAAGGGAGAATAAGGGGCGTCAAAATGATTATGGGATATTGAAAATAAAATACGAAAAACCAAAATTTCAAGGGCCTTTCAACGCCTCTGCCTCAACAAGTTTTAAAACGTCATGAAATTTGGAATCAATTATTCTATTGAAAAAAAAATATGTATTAATTTTGTATTTGGGCACTTAGGCAGCGACATTTTTAGAGCCCCAGTCGACAATTTTAAGTTTCACCATCAAAATAAATATTCTCAAATATATTTTTTTCGTTTTGACATCAGCGTTGAAATTGATACTATGGTATTTATTATGCGAGGAAAAGGGCAGACGAGCTTGTGTGAATCATATTATCAATTTTATTGAATTGAATTGAATCGAAATTTTGACTTAATTATTTTCAATGCTAAGATTTCTGCCTCAAAAATATGACGCTGAAAAGAGAAGATTGATATTCACATTCTTATTATAGTCATAGCAGGATACTCACTGTATATCTCGAATGCTTTAATTTTCTTGCATTATACCAAAAAAAAATATCTGTGAACCATATTGCACACCAGCTTTGGGATGTTCAATTTTGAAAACACAAAGATTCTTTTTATTTTTATTGTTTCTTTCGAGGTTTTTTTATTTTATGATTTTAAATAAGTTCGAATGAACGTTTATATCTTGCAGTTGTATAAATTTATTTTCAATTCATTAGTAAATCATAAGATCATAATATATTTATCAAATAATTGTGATTTAAAAAATAATAAATTAACAATCTCTTCGTAGGTTTGTTAAATATAAAATAAAACCGAATCAACTCAATAATGTTATTTTTCTATAGGACTATTTTTTCTTAATAAAAAATATTATGTAATAATGCGAGGCAAACATCGGTTTATCTAATATTTCTTTTATGGTTTTAAGTTTGGTTAATGTTTTATTAAAATTCAATTGATAATAACCATCCGTATTTAGCATGAACCCGTACCCCAAAGCTCCACATGAAAGATTTACATATGATGATACAATAAAAATAATAACAATCATACAGTAAAACTGAGGAAAATAATACGCTATGCTTTTTTTATTTGATTACCAACTTGATTAATGGGTTTTCCAATAGTATTATGAACTATTACATTTTTAGTTGGGTATAATTTTCACGGCAAACAAAAAAAAAATTTACTTGACTTTAAAACTGCAAATTATAAGTCATTTAAATGTGATAAATGCACGTTTAAATATACAACTTCAAGTCATTTAAAAATGTATTAAGTGAAATATTATCGAATCATACATTATGTGAAAATAATTTAGTATATCATTGTTATCTTGAACTCGCACAAAATTCGAAGTTAACTGAAACAAAAAATAGCCCATATAAGCCAAAATCCTTCAATATATGATACATGCGACTATAAATGTAACACTTTGTATTATTTCTTTATTTTTATTACTCTGTGTTTCAATTGTCCATGTGTATTTACTTTGGCACGAAGTGCATAAATATAAAAAAATAGTATAATGCTGCATGTTGCGACGGATTGAGTACTTGGAAAGGCAGCCCTAGACGCAAAATAAAGGTTCTTTTTCGGAAGACAAAAAAATCGTCGCAAAATTTATTTAAGACTTTTCATATAGATATTAGCATTAAAAGTTCTAGTAACCTACCTATTCTTTCAAAAATATCTCATTATTATTTTCGAAAGCATAAATTGAAAAACACTGCAGTAGTTATTTATTAAACCAAAACGGTTGTTGCCATATTATACGAATTCTGTTAAAATAAAATAATGAATGAAATGAAAACTGAAATTAAAATGTGTGGGCATTGAAAGGCTCATCAATTCTGGAACCTGTCAATATTGATACAACTCTTAACAGATTTAAACTATTTCTTTAAATATGTGATGGTGTCATTACATATGTTACAAAATTCTGGTCTATAACTTTTAAAACTGAACCGAAATACCAGTTCAGTTATTTCAGTATTGAAAAAACAACATGATTGCAGGGATCCTGGTTCTGATAATACCGGTATTGCAATTCCTATTCACAGTTAAAATATTTCAATAACTGTTGTGATGTGTTAAAATGATACAAAACAATAAAATTAACGTACCAAATTCTAATGTACTGAAAATTGAAAATCTGATTTTTACTTTCCTGAAAAGTAACGCTTTTGGAGGTAACCCTCTTTCACCTGCTGATGTCATATACATTCTCTGTTGATTACCAAATATATTGAATTTTTACTTACCGTCAGTAATGACGAGCAAAAAAATTTACAATATTTTTATTTTTTGACAAAAACGGTGTTTATTAATGAAAAAACAATATTTTTATTTATTACATAGTACAAGCTCAAATGCATTTATATAACTTCACATAAACTCTCCTTATAATAATCACAACACTTGAATAACAACAATTATAAATTACCAATACTTAAAAAAATATATAATAATTCAATAAAATACATGGTGATAAAGTAGACAGCAAACAAAATTAGAATAAAAACACAATTCAAAATAACAAACAAACTTTATGCATTATTTATCCATATTAAGGTATTAAAACCTTTGTATTTGTGAAATACAAGACCTGATTGTGTATGTATTTAACTAATGCAAAATCTTTTTAAAATTAGTTTTCTGTGTTTTGTTTCTCCATTCCAACTGAATGGATAGGTTCCTGCTTCAGTCCAAATAATGATCCTTGAGGAACTTTAAATAGGTCTTGATCTCTGTGTTCGAAAGCTACAGTGTCTTCTGGTACACTTATTTGTTGATCTTCTGTGATATCATCTAAAAACAAATAATAACAATTCATTATCAACGACTGGAATTCAATATCCCGTGTTAACATGGATCGAGTGAAATTGACAATTAATTAAAAGTTTCCTGCTAATAAATGAACAAGCAAACACTGCTCAATCAATATTTGGTCAGTCGAGTGAGTAAAACACAAATCAAATAACGTAATTACAAGTTGATCTGACTAACTGTCTGAATAGAATTGATATCTTGACCTTTTGGTTTTATTTGTGTCCCTTCAGGATCTTCGACTTTTACATATTTACTCACAGCTCGTTCTATCAAAGTTCGAATATGTTTATTGAATCTTTTTACATCAAAGTCTTTTATACCATCTGCTTGATTATAGGGAACTAGTTTATCCTGATCTTTTTCAGTTTTAGCAAACACTGTTCTAAGTAAATGAACAACAGCTTGAGATGCAGTCTCTTCCCACAACTGTAAAACAAACAAAGTCAAGTTAGAATTATCACAACTCGGTAACTAAATAACCAACATTTTAACACACAGCAATGAACCATTATATGATGTGTCAAAAATATTCTGCCAAAAGTAACAGCATTACAAGGTTTTGAAAATGCCAAGAAAGGAAACACTAAGTAGTGGTTAGATTATGATTAATATATCGGTTTTCCACGTTTATTGATCAAATCAACCAGAAGGGAAAGAAAATAAGAAATTATCAATTGTATTAGTCATGCTACAATACTAATTTTTGTTGACAGTTTATTGGACTATATGTACCAATGGGAACTTAAATGTAATGATATAAGAGTCCTTAGGAAAATTCGCACTGATATTAGAAAACCGTTCACAACTTAAAACACGGATATTCCTACTATAAAATAACAATTAAACATTGAAAATTTAATAGTTCAGATTATCCATGCAACCTCTTCCCAACAATTTCCCGGAAAATCAGGTGTTTACTGTATGTCATTTTTCTCAATCACCAGCTTGAATCAATTTTAATGTTGTTTAAGTTTGCGTCATTTCAGCACAGTTTGGAAGTATTGCTATTTCTTTTTTTCATAATTGTGAACAATTTAAATTTTTCAACAGAAATTCAAATTTGTTTCGGATATTTTCAAAATTGGGATTTAAAAAAATACGCATGTGAAAAATTCAGTGTCGATCAGCCAACAATTGTTATTGGTCAAAAATATTGTAGGAACCTATTCAGAACAATTCAGACAAATTTTTACTTATACATACTTGTTTAACCCTTTAGCTGCCAACGTCGAAATATTCAATACATATGCGACTCACGGGTGAGACGATGGCGTTCAAGGAGTTAATTATAGGTTTATTAATTGATTTGGCATTTACTTGGTAGAACTCCATTATAACAGATTTAAAATATCAAAGTATTTTAGTTCTACAGTTTTAATAATTTATGCGTTGATAGCTATTTCGACTTGCGCCATCGTCAGAACTATGTTCAAACTTATGTTATTGTTACGAAAGCTATAGTCGATAAATTTGATGTAATGTAATTAATAATAAATATCAATTTAATTTTATTCTAATTAATGTTTTAAGAAATAAACCCAGATTGTTAATCGTTCTTTGAAACACTAGAATCACATTTGATAAGTGTAATATTGTAATTATAATTAGGATTTTAGAGTGAATAACTTGATGCATTGTGTATCTCTTCAGAGCCAGTATATATAGCTGAGCAAAACATAAGTTTAAACATAGTTCTGACGATGGCGCAAGCCGAAATAGCTATCAATGCATAAATTATTAAAACTGTAGAACTAAAATACTTTGATATTTTAAATCTGTTAATTATAGGGATTAATTGATAAAGTAAATAATATTATAATAATAACAGATAATTTATACCTGGTCTTCTTGCTGTAAAGCAGACGATGACAAAGCATGCTCAATTAATTTGAAGTTTTCATTTTTTGAATCAACAACATGTAACAGTGTGAATACTAACTGTAAACAACTGCTCAATTCTATTCCACACCTACAAGAAACAATTCATGTTATTTACTACTAAGTTTAATTATTTGGGACAGAACATTATGTAAGATTAGGATTAAAACCAACCTCAATATTGCACTTTGATGGGTCTGTATAATTGAAACACTTTGATTTATCTTGGAATGTGTATCTTCTAGCAAAAATTCAACGCCTGCACAAGATGTCGGGGGCCTTTCACGAAATTTGGTCATCAGTCTCTTTTGAACCAACACAAATTGTGTCGCTAATATATCCAATCCCATCTAGAATACGAAGTAAATCCAATTAAAATATATTTTCAGAAAAACACTTAAATAATCTCAAAAAAACTCAATAATTCATTGTATTGTGATTAATAGTAGTTTATGGAGTGCATAACCCATTCGTGGTTCAAGTATCGGAATCAGAAAACAATAATAATCTCATAGAACAGTCAGGTTGGTACCCCTAGTGAGGTCTATAAACAAAAGCATGATAGCAGGTGTTTAAATTGCCAAACGGGTTCATAGGAGAACTCAATATTCAGGCGGTTATTATTAAAGCAATTAATGACATTAAACGAAATAAATAAACAGTGCCAGACATGAAAATGTGCTTTTAACATACAATCGGACAACCTCGGCATCGGTGAGATTCTGTCGGAGAATAACATGATGTTCAACGTTCTGAGCCATATACTGCATTATATCGTCCGATATGCCACCAAAGAGATTAATCTTTATTGAGTTTTTCTCCGTACGGAACTGCGGTTTTTTAGTAAAATACAATTTTAATCGAGCAATCAATTGCATGATCGTTAGCCCTAACAATCCAATTCCTTCGCTTTGCAGCCGATACCGGTTTGATGATTTTGCTGATATAATTGTTGCAGAATGATTTTTCCCACTCAAATACTCGAATGCAATTGCATTACTCGACGAGCCGACATCAGAAAAGTTAGAATTTTCAAAATCTAAAATAAAGTTTTTTTTTAATAGATCCTCATTTCGAATAATTAAGTTTGTTTTATAATAAAATAATTCGACCACAAAAACATCTGTCAATAATAAATTTTAGCAACACGAATTCGTTATATTTACCATTAAAAAGTTCCAAGAGATCGACTGAATTTTTATCCGTTGTCAGTGTTATTTTGTATTTGGACTCCTTTATTGGTTTCGACGGGCGGCAAACGAATTGAAAAGGTATCGTGGCCTCCTTTTTAAGAACTTTTATATTGCCAGATGTGTTTTTATATAAAACAACAACCAAAATATTCAAGCAGGACACCGGGGTCTCGGGTGTTGCGGTGATATCTGTTATTATTCTGATATCATCAGTAATATCAGTTGTAATTTCGTTATGATTAGAGCAAATTAACGGTGGATTTACAATAAACGTTGTCTGAATCAGTTCGATATCGTTTTTATTCAACGGCTTCAAAGCTACTTCTACGTGACAAATACTTTGTGAACGAGAATCATCTTCCATTATATTGCCATCATCAATTTTTTGGGGATTCGTCATAGGTTTTGGCTGCAGTTCAATATTTATGTAAAATGGCAATTCTTTTTCAGCTGTACTGTTTGTCAGATTGATTTCTGAAAATCGAAATTAAACTTTTGTTACTCAAAAGATAAAATTGATTACAACAAATTAATTCAATTACTACAAAAAAAATGAGAGTTATGATGTTTATTTAGATTTATTTCAAAATTAATTATTGCGATCTCGGTGACTTTAAGTTAGTCAATCTTACCGCTTATATCATGCTGATTGTTAATTAAGTTTTGAATCCTCGCAAGATCTTCTTGTGCCGTATTAAAGTCGATATCAGCAGATCCCAACGGTGGTGCCGTAAAAAGCTCCGGTTCTGTTCCAAGGTAACAACACTTAACTTCTCCAGATTCAGTCAACATTACAAATGCCCCTGCTAGCGCTGGGAAAAAGCTTCGATCGATACAAACCGGTCTGAATGTCAACTGACAAGACCACATGAGAGTTGTCTCATGATAAACGAGTAATGTAGACGTTTCAGACACAACCATCATCATCAACCGTGCATTGGATTCTGAAAATAAATACATCAAGCTTTATAAATGAAATCGCGCAAAGTGTTTTTCTTGTCAGTGAAAAAATTATTACTTAAAATAAACATACCATGGTACCAACCAATCAAATATGCATGGTAACAGATTGGTTCAAATTCTAGTCGTTTCATAAACTTCAATATACCATTGTCGAGTAAGCAATACATAGATCTCTCTCCAAACATGATCAGACTACAGGAGTGGTTCGTTGTCTGAAATGAGAGTAAAAATACTTTAATATAGTTCTTAGTAGGTACATGTTTGTTGCATCTGTGTTGTTTGTTGCATCTGTGTTGTTTGTTGCATTTTTTTAAGTGTTCAACCTATTTGGAAGTCGATGATTTATAGTACAGACAACAAGATTTGAAATAAGAATACATAGAAACCTGAATTTTTTGTATGTGAAGAATATTTTCCCCAATATTGAAAACCCAATCTGCTGAAGCCTTCTTAGTTGTTCCTGACTTTCCCTCTATGGATGCAGCAGTTTGTGAAAGATTGTGATAACTAAAATAAAAAGAGAATGTTTAATTACAGTTAAGTAGTATGTGAATAACGATGGCATAAAAGTTTATCGATTTTGCAAAAACGATATTTGAAGGATTGTGTTTTTGCCAAACAGTTAAAAACCATCCCACTTATTATATTAGAAGAAAGTTTTCAATAAAAAAACTGCCAGAAAGATACAACTGCAATATTTATTAAAGGATAATCATTATAGTTTAACAACATTTTAAAAACACTCTATTAAACATGTTTTTTAGCAATCAAAAGTTATTTAAATCCAAAATATATGAGATATGGTGATTTTTAAATAAATGTATTTTTATCATTTTTCTTAATAAATAAATATCATTTTTGTGTTTGCTCTGTTAACAAAATGTATGATAAAAACACAAATAGTTGATACTGGAAAAACGATATAAAAAATATGAATCATCGTAACAAGATGGACATCCGCACTTACTGAGCACGCTGTTAGTGATGATAATCATTGTACATACCTGTAAGATTCAATCATCCAATTCGATGAACTTGTGATAAATGAATCTGTACAGTGGCTATATTCGAGGGGGCCGGGCAGCAAAGTATTCGGTAAGAAACAACTAAAAGTTGCCACTTCTTGTTCAAAGAACATTAGCAATCCATCCAGAGACTGCACGCACACAAAATCTTTCTCCTTCACTCCACCAAATTCGCCAATAATAAAACAGTAGGCTCCTCTAGGTAGATTGTGATGGTATTGTTCAAGTAACATATTCTGGTCACCTAAACAAACAATTTCCAAGTGAACATATTATTAAAGTAGATAATAAATAAGATGGCATCAGAAATTTTTTAGTTCATGTAACATACCTGTCATCTGACAAAAGTAAGTCTTCTTTTGAATTATTTCATATGAAAATCAATTACATAGATTTGTGATATATAATTGACTTTTATATAATACATAAAAGTTCACACTGATATATTAACTGTGCTGTTTAGCATTCTGCACACCGATATATTTGTGCCTTGGGCGGTGGTGTAGGAAGAGGTCCTGCCACCCGGGGCGGTCCTTGAATTTGCCGCCTTCAATAGTTAATTGAATTTATCAAATAGTTTTACTACAAAAATATACATACACTTTAAGTTATCCATCAATCTAAAAGAATAATATTTATCATTTTAATGAAAGAGTAAATCCCTATGAATCGAAAAAGCATGGGAAAGGTTCTTAAGTAGAATAATATATGATTTTATTTATCTAGAAGGTTTTACTTTTGAATTTAATGGATTTTTACAATCAATATTATATGGCTACTAATTTCTTTCGAAATACTAACCATTTTACAAAATAAATTAGGCTTTCTTATCACTATAAGGTACATATAGTATCCATTGAAGAAAAAATGAGAATACGTATACTATACAATGCTCCGCCGCAACCGTGCAGTGATACCGGTCAAACGGTTAATAGTGTGAAAGCAATTATTTTTTTGTTCTTCCATAAAGCTTCGAAGATCAGAACAGTTTTAACTTATATATCATGTTATAAAAGAACTAATCTATGTGCAGTATTATATTAGAATTAAAGTACATTGAATGATGCAAATAAATACCATATTCCGCCTGCGCTTCTCTCATCAGCAGTGAAAAAACAGAAAAACTCTTCGGATGCAGTACTGCTATATGCTGAGATTCTGATCCACTATTTGTATAGCATGAAATACAAATTTCATTTACAGAGGTGTATAATTACTTATGATTTACTTAATGATAGTATAAAAAAATCAATAAACAATCACGAAAAAGAATACTTAACAAACGACTACAAAATAAAGCTTTCTATCAAGAAACACTGACAAGAAAGAAAACCTAATTGTATGTATTTCATAGAAAGGGAAGGCCCGACAGGACTTGAGCCTGAAGGCCTGGAATTAACACCAATCTCTATATCTCTTGTTGCTGATGCTCATATGTTGTTACCCTGCTCAGATTTTGAATAGAAATATCATACAAAAAAATGATATTCAAAGGATGAATAATAAATATTTTCTGCTATCCCTCCCATAAAATATTTTACTGAAGTTGCCTCTATATTTATTATCGATTAGTTGTCTAGATAAAATAAAAGAATGAGCCATTATATTCTATTCACCCGGTGGTTGGCTGCCAATACATTAACTAGGGGCTCGCTTAATCTGAGAGTTATTGGAAATTGGCGGTGTTATGGGAAAGGGGTGGATTTTTTATAGTTTCTATACCAGGGTTTCCCAAACTTATTCTGGGATGGAACACTTTGCAAGTCCGGAAAATTCAACAGAACACTTGTCAAATCTGGAAATGTTACCGGAACACGGATTTTTTTTAGGTCGGGTACTTAATAGTAAAAATATTAGTTATTAAACCACTCATTATGTATTGATTAATTATCTTTAAAACATATTACATAAAAATATGAGTAAACAAAGTTCAAAGTGATTAAAAATCTCCGCCTGTACCTAGATATTTGATACAAAGAAAAAGATGCTTAAATTTGTTGCAGCATATGTTACCATGCCAAATTTTCGCGGAACATAGTTTGGGAAACCCTGTTCTATACAACTATATGCAATAATTATTAGCAATCAAATATTATTTTACGAAGCAGCATAAATGTGTATTAAAATCAATTTTTATACTTTCATAATATGTTTATTTTTATGTTTGTATCTGTTCATTGTAATTACGTATTGTAAGCTAATCTCGAAAAAAAATATGCAGCCACAAGACTTTCTTAACATTTTTTTTTCATTCATAGATTCTTGTAACTGCAAAAAACAAGCCTTTCATTTTATGATAGCTATGTGCTTTAATCAATAAACATGTCATCGATACACTATTGTATTGTATTATATTGACCAGAAATTAATTGTAGAGTTTGTTTCTATACTGTAATCAAAACTTGATGGTGAAAAATTCTGCCTATAATTTATTGATTCTATATCTATACTTTTAAATTGTCATCCTCTGGCATATTTTTTGACTCCACCAGAGTGTGAAATTATGAACTGCAGATTGTGATATCAATATTTTCAACATATTTTTTGAAGGTTATTATTATTTACTTCACATATCTAATAAATACGTAGTATTGTTTTTTTTATATATATATTTATAGCCCATAAGAAACGATCATCTGTAGCACAAAAACCAAAAACCAAGCTGCTAGAAGAACAAACGGATTCTCTTTTTCAATATTTTGAAAACAGACATAGTACAAGAAACTCGCCGGCTTTAGTCAAATTTAACAAGGGGCTTTTAAAATATTATATGGGTATTAAAGAATACATGCTATTTTTAGATCCTTAATATCGGAGGCTCTAAGCTCGCGCCTCATTATGGGGTAATCCGCCACTGAATATATCCAAAAAGCAATTTTAAAAACATTTCTATATTAATTATATTCATAATTTGGCAAGACTGCTTTTCTTCTTCCAAAATGATAAGGTAAATTTTAAAAAAAACCGGCATAAGTACTCTACATAAGTTTTTCACCCTACTAAATTTTTAAGTATCGAATTCACTTTTCGTACAAAGTTGCTTACAATATAAGTTTCCCGGTCTCAATTTGCAAAATTGGTTTGTTGCTGGAAAATTCTAATATGACATCAGTTGGACGGAATGATCCTTGTGGTTTGAATATTTGTATAAGGCCATTAGTATCACCGATAATAATAAAATCGCCTGCGCCTTCAGGTCCCAGTTGAGCTACGTGTAATGATGACGAATGAAACAGATCTCCCACATCTTCAGATACATTAGTTCCACTGGACCACCACTCTTTGGCTTTAAATAAAGACATTTTACAAAATTATATATTTTTTTTACAACACAACGTTTTTATCAAGGTTTTAATAGTATTGTAGAATAAACAAACATGTTTTAAAAATAATGAATTAGATATCTGACAGGTATTTTTTTTTTGTTTACATTCAGTATTGAAACGTCAGTTTATTTGCTAAATTTTTTCATGTTCCAAAATATGGTATTACTGCGCTATAAAAAATAATGCCCTTGTTTCTTCATGCACAGCAGTAATCGCATTGCAGTTGCTGATATTTTATCAAAATCTTATAAGGTCCTAATTATTTTATGTTTTCACTAAAAATCATGAAACATTTTTTTTTTTAATATTCGTATGTTTCTTGAATATTTAAACTATTATACATTATTTCAGAATTTTGAGAAAAGCATTTTCATAATATTTGAGTAGGTTGATTTGTTTTGGGCAACTATTTTTTTTAGAGATATTACATAAATTTATATTTTTTCTCCTATTACTAGAAGCACTATCACTAAACGTCAAATGTAAAAGGCGTTCGTTTGTAGGTTATATCCAAATTTATATTGGTTCTTCGGTCACAATTTATTCCTAGAGTTATAAGATAAAATGGCACAAATATCGGCAGATTCTTCAGAAGCGGATCAGATCAAATCAGTAAGTTTGCTTGGAGTATTGCATAAAACTTTGGTTAAGGCCCATAGTCCCTGTAATCTGTTTCAGTAAAAAAAATGTTTTTTTTTGTATTTCCAGTTCAAGGAGTTCGTCGTATCGTACAATAAATTATCAGAATTATGCTTTGTTGATTGTGTCCACGATTTCACATCCCGTCTGATCAAAAAGTCGGAGGTAGGTGGCTAACTGCCAATATGCAACGTAATTAATTAATCTGCTACCCTTTTTATTTATCAATTTTGTATATTAATTGATATCTTTACACTGATATCTACGATTCATTCGATGAATAACCTCCAACGAAGCTGCACGTTTTAAGTGACAATTTTTATAAGCATGTTCTTAATTCGAATCGTAATATAATGTGATCATATGAAATAATTCTAGCACAAAGTAGGCAGCTCAGTTTGATATTATAACAAAACATGTTAACTATAGGGATACTCTTCAAACTGCAGCTTTCTGTATTATGTCGCAACTTACTTAAAATATCACTTATGTAAATACAACATGCATTCAACTTTGACAGTCTTCATACAAAATAACCATCGGCATTGGATTAAAAAAAAAATGTTAATATTTCAATCTATGAGAAGAACACAAATTTTTGCTGACCTGTTACATAAATTATATTGAATGTTTGTCATACTGGCAAAGAATTAGTAATTTTACTTAAAAACTTTTTGATTTGTGATTAGATTTTAACTGAGTTTAATTTTTAGGCTTTTCAAGCTTGTATTCATAAAATAATGGAAAGACGCCATTTTACGGATTGGCAGTAATCACTTGAAGTTTCGAAACCATTGCATGTTATTTCCAGTAAATAAACATAGAATTGATTATTAATCTAATATATGTTATTAAATTGTAACTCTTTGATTTCTTAGGATACTTGCGCCCTCAACTGTATGGAGAAGTTTTTAAAAATGAACCAAAGAATATCTCAGCGCTTCCAGGAATTTCAAATGATATCTAATGAAAATGCCATGGCTATGGCCCAAAAGATGGGTTAAACTTACCATTGTTAATTGTTAACATAATGCTATAATTTAAATAAATAGAATAAATAACCAGTGTATTGTTATTATTTTCAAACATCGCTTAACCTTTTGACCGCGGCTCGGATCCAAATTGGTTCAGATTGGGCTGCTATAGCAGTCAACCGCGGTCAAAGGGTTAATCAGTATCATATATTAAAACTAAGAATCTTACTAAAGGTTGATAATAGCAAGAGAGTTCTCAAAGGAATATATATAAGTTGTATGTGAGAAAAATCTCAGTCCTCGTCAGCATCCATCATGTTTTGTATTCATAATGTTGTTGGGTCCTATTCGACAATTCAACCATAGTTAATATAAGTACCCAATTAAGTTATCATAATTTGGCGAAATACTTTTAGTCTTCATACTTTTTCTTACATTCAGTTTTAATTGTCTGCCATTAAAAGTTAATTTGTTAATAAGTGCTCACAAATAATTAATACTTTTTGTTGGTATTTGTCTCCATTGACTAAAGTGTTTACCAACTTGTGACATCTGTTTTAGAAGATGAAATTTTAGTTGGAATCGGAAAAGTTACTCGGCTTCATATCTTAATCATATCTTAACCTTTCAAGAATTAAATTCATTTTTAAAATCGGCAAACATATTTCTCATTACAAATGTATTCATCATAGTACTACCAATAAAAAATATTTGAAAACATTCTTACAACTAAATTTCTATTACTATATTGTAAATATAAATTTATTATATTGTGGGAATAATGAAAAAACATGAAATTTCGTTTACAATAAAACATTGCCTGTTTTAATTGAATAGTTTGACAAGTAAAAAAAATGTTTAACTATACATAATTGTTTTGGATAACCAATATTATACAATGGCCTTTTTTGTTTAATTTCATACAGTCGAATTGTTGTAATAACCAGGGCTGTGGAGTCAGAGTCGAAGTCATAGATTCGGACTGTTTTAAATGGAGTATTGTTCAAAAAAACTTCTAAAAAAATTCTTTACTCAAATTGCTAGGGTCAAAAGAGGCATTACTGCATGCTACTAAGCCAAAAAAAAAATTAGTCAAGTCGTGTTTTTAGCTACGGTCGGAGTCGTCTTATTGCTTCAGGACTCCACAGTCCTGGTAATAACCATGAAAAACAATTGTTTATGAAATATTTTATATAACAGCGTAATATATATTGTCATTAACCCATCATTGATTTCATATCATAATTATTATTTTTAAATTGACCCTTTGCACTTCACTTTTTTTTAAGTGATATAATTTCTTTGATGTTTAATGTGTACATAAATAATTCTTTTGATTCTTGCTAAATTCTACTGTAATATTACCGTAGTTATTCTTTTTTAGAATTGTATGATTATTTATTTTCATATTACTTATACACCTACTTAAAAACACGTATTTTTCCTTTTATTTCACTAAGTAGGCTTTAGATATATCTTTACATGATAAATCTTATGCACATTAACCTTAATACTAAAACTATGCTACACAAAATAAATAAAAGTTTTCAACGAGTGTTACAACGATTTTGTCTATTTCACACTAAGTATACCGCCTGTTATTATTGTACTTAGAATTCTTCCCATGCCCTTTTTTATATTGAGATGATTGTTTTTCATGGTTTGGGTGGTTTCTTTTCTTAGTATTTTCTTTATTCTCTGCATAATCATGATATTGATGATGATCTCTGTTGCCACTTTTCTCATCATTTTGCTTAGTGTCAATGGCTTGATAATCAAATTCATCAATTTTCTCATCACCTTGTTCTTCTTCTCCGTTGTAGTCGGTGTAGTCGACATCTGATTTTCTCACTTTGTGATTATTGCTTCCTTCCCCTTGACCATTATTACCCTTCGACTTGTGTAGAACTGTTTTCAAAACTGGTACTTCAATGGGATAAGGATGAGGTATTTGAACAGTAACTTGCTTCTCAATTGGGTACGGTACGTTCTTTGTTACCGGATATGGCACGTTCTTTACCACTGGATATAAAACAATTTTTTCAATTGGAACTTTAATTTCTTGAACGTACGGTACAGCAACCGGTTTATTTACAGGAATCTCTACAGGGTACGGCTGAGGTACTGGAACAAGCACCGGATATGGAATAGTTATTTGATATGGCTTAGAAATACCTACCGGAACATGTGTATAAGATGGAATCGGGACCGGCCGTGATATTTCAATATGTTGGCTTATCGGTATAGGTTCATTTAGGATATTGTCTTGTATCCTACTAATAAATGGTATTTTTTTCACAGGTGCGGCAGCTTTATTTCTATAATTTGAAGTTAAAAGTTTAATGATGTCTGTATCGTAATTTGCATGTTGGTTTTGAAGAGGCAAATATTCCGATTCATCATTTATAGTACCATGGTTATCTATGTTAAACGATATCTCTGGATTTAAATTGTTAGAATTATACACAAAAGGAATATTGTAGTTTTCCTGGCCAGAATCAAATCCAACCAAATTGTTGTGTCTGCCATAGTCCACTTGTCTTATTAATCTTCTTGAAATACTATTAGTTTGCTCATCTTCAAAAGGTTTTCCGTGTGTTCCGTCTTGTTGATGAGCGTGTGAAAGAACTATGGGAACCATCACTGCTAGGAATTCCTAAAATTAAAATAATAATTGAAATGGTTAATAATACACAATTTTCGCTATCGGGGAATTATATTATAATGCACCAATTTCATAATATCTTCATCGGCGATTCATCAAGTGGGTGCTACTAAAACCTTACTCTCCCACAGAAGGCAAAGGGATGCACGGCTGCTAATGTGGGCAATTTTGGTTTTGCTGGTATTGAAAAGAAATGTAAACCATATATTTATTTTGTTTATTGTTTCAAATCAGAAGTACAGAACATGCCATTACAGCTAACGCCAATTCACCATGCACTTGACAAATATAATTGAAATAAAAACAGTACATAATACATCAATATACAAAAATATTTTTGACTAACAAAATAACCGTTCACAAATATTGTTACTGAAAATGTCCACTTCTCTAAGCAATGAATTGATCAGTCGAACAGCCCTTGAAACTGGCGACTCAAACAACCTACGCGAGGAACAAGTTTTTAGAAAAAATATTTGGTTATAGTTTCGGCCACGTAGGAATAAATTGCGAGCATGTAGATTAATAGTCATGAGAATTTTAGGACTATTAGCTCGACCCCGAAAAAGAAGAGAAAAATACTTTAAACTTGAAAACGAGCTTCAAGAGAGTGAAATGATAGCATTCCTAAAAGATATTTGGTGGGGTAGTACCTATTCCTGGAAAGATAAGATATTATTTTTTTTTGAAATAATAGTATCTTGGAAATTTATTTTATTATCTTATTTTGAGATTGTCTTATTAATTACATTATCAATTAATGGAATACTGAACATGTTTAATTAATTTTCAATTACAGTAGTTTAATTGAATGAAACAAAACACATATAATTGTTTAAAAATTAAAAAATATTTTTAAGGAAAAATGCTCATGTACCTATAAAATTTCATTCTAGCTAAAGAAATATAACTGCATATTGACTGAACAAAGGAATATTAATGACAGTTACTTTTAAGGTGTTAAGCGTAGGCCGCCTGTGTGGTCGAGGGGTCAATATTGTTTGCTTTGGTAATGGAGGTCGCGGTCAATCAAGTGGTTGTGGTCACACAGTAAGTTTATGGACCTGGTATTATTTTGTATTACGACATTAATTTATGAATGTTACGGTAGTAAGTTTTCAAAGCAACGTAAAAATAAAATTTTGCTAAAATTGATTTGAAGCATTAACAATGCAAAGAAAAAAGGTGCCGGAACGCCGTTACATGGGTAAAAAAAGCACTGTATATATATACCTAACTTGGTGAAGTTGAGTGATCAATAAACCTGAGCAAGTTTAATGCTTCTCCCACAACATATTCGATCACTGATTATAAAAACAACATATATTAATTTATATTTTAGCAGCGCACTGTTAGGTCAAAGGTCATGAATAAATCTTTGAACTGGTGGCAGTGGCGTAGCAAAGGGGGTGCGTTAGGGGCGGACTGCCCCAGGCGGCACATTCTTGGGGCGCATTTGCAAAAATAAATTATATAATATTTATACATAAAAAAATTAAGCCACCTGTAGTAAAACCGTCGCCTGTGTGGTCGAGTGGTCAACGTTGTTGGCTTCGGCTACAGAAGGCCCGGGTTCAAATCCCGGTACAGACAGTTTTATAAATTGATTTTTCAATCGATTTATGAATTTCTGTTCAAAGGCATGGATGCATGTGATGTCTTGAATTCCCCCTTCTCACCCATCCTATCCTATGAACGGGGCGTATCGAGAGCGATTAGCTTATCACTAATCCTGTCTTAGCCTTATCCTTCTATCCCTACTCTCTTTGGAAAAAAAGAGGTTGAGCAACTGAGTAACAAGCAGTTCTCGTAGAAACACTTCTGTTGAGATAAACTCCATTAGGAGTCCATATGCTCCACATTGGGAGCGGACATGGTTTAAAAAAAAAAAGTAAAAACTTCTAGTTCATATATAATAAATAGTAGAAATGATTTAAGCACAAATTTCGAGAACATATTAGAGGCGGCAGATTCAAGCACCGCCCCGGGTGACAGGACCCCTTCCTACACCACTGACTGGTGAATGCCTCAACCCTGCAAAGAAGAGGCAATATTTTTCTAACTGGTGATTTTCCGTCTAGGGCTTTAGTTAACCCGGTTTTAGAAAATCGAGTTTGTAGTTAAGTTTGCGACATTCGAGAGCCAGTCTCAAATTGTAGAAAACAAATTGCTATATTATTTAATTAAAAAACTAAATATTATGACTTAAAACCGCCATGGTTTAAAAAAAGTAATGGATTTATAGTAAGTATACACTAATAAATGCGTTGAAAATAATATATGAAGAAAAGCAATTGGCGAAGAATCATGAAGGCGTCACGTGGGGGTTATATGCTCTACTTAGGAAGCGAATATGGTTCAAGAAGAATTAATTTACAATATCTTATTTTTAAATGTTTTTTTCTAAATTTTGACACCGAATAACCAAAAACGATATGTAATGAAAACTGAAAAAACATTCAGTGATAATTCATTTCTTTTTATTAATACTTAAGTAATAAGTTTTTCAAAATAGAATATTGTGTTGAAACGAATTGATTTGTGTAAAAAATCAATCACTGTATCAAGTATACGATTGTTATTGATTAAATAAACATTCAGATCATTTAAAATCAAATTGAAATTAGTATAAACGAGTGTTTTCTTTTTTGAACTAAATCTTTTCACTCATCCGGAGTCGGAGCCGGAGCCGTGAAAAATGAATGGCTCGAATTTTTGTGTGTATTCAAACAAAATAAGCCAAAGTGTTGACATTTCATGCTTGGCTGACTAAAGATGATCTGATGGAATACATAATATATACATAAGTTAAAATGAAATTATTGAAAAATATCCTCGGAGTCGGAGTCGTCTTTTTTTACACGACTCCGCAGCCCTGTTATTGATACCCATAATATATGTTGTTACAGTTTAAAACAAGTTTCATTAGCATTTATGGAATATAAATAATTAATTTTAATATTGGATCATATTTTTTTTTAATACGGTAACAAGCGCCGAGAATTGAACACAGTCTTTTTAGACGTGTACCTTTCTTTATGATAAGTGCATCACGAAAATGGTCTCATATGAATTTATGTAGAGACTGATGTGCATTCAACAATCCGATAAAAGATCCGTCATAATTAAGAAAAAATATTTATTCACTTTTCAAACGTGATTCGAACCGCGACGATATCACACTACTAATTGACAGCATTATTTATTACCTCAATCAATGACAATCTTTCTCGTTTTTACGAATACTATTAGCATTTTTTACTGAAGTAGTTGTTAATTAAGAAAAATGTTGAATGGTCTTTTTTTATTAAGCATGTTTACAAAATAATTTCCGTTTTGTTGATTTGCACACGGACTCGAAACTTTTTGGAATCCTTTTGTAAAAATGGGAAAGGTAACGTGAAATTCCCTCCCGTAAGACACCTGTAAAACAATCAGAGTAAAAAGTAAATTAATAAATTTGTACTTTCATCTGAGCAAGCAATATAATTATTATTAGTTAACAAGTTCAAGCTTATAAAAGAAATGAAACTTATTCTTTATTTGACGAATAATATTGACATGAGGAACAAATCTCAATTTGCAATACAATTGATACGTAATCCAATATTTATAATCGTAAATCAAATCTTTTCTGATATGCCTCAAGAACCATGATTTCAGGGGTTACTATCACACAAGTACAGAGTAGATTCTTTAAAAGTAGTATAATATATAACCAAGCAGTGAAAATGTTTTTAAAGTATATTATGTACACATATGACTGTATTTTTTTAATAAAACCGAGATTTTATGAAACCAATATTATTGTAGTTTCATAATTAATTTAACAATGATTTTATCGGCTATTTTTCGGAGAGATGGAAATTAGAGAATAATTTTATTCGACTAGGTTACGATTAAGCACATGGGAGGCCTCAGGCGCAATAAAATTTGGAGGCCAAGTTTTTTGGATAACATAAAAACGTTAGAAAACTTCTAGCGAAATATTAAATATATATAAAATATTAATAAAAAGTGTTTGGCTTATATTATATAAGCTTTGTTGAGGCCCCAAGCGCGCGCCTTGTTTGCTCATATGATAATCCGCCAATGAGTAGATTTTAGTAAAAAAAATGAGCTTATGACAAAATATTTTTTTTTAAAATTGATGTCCAAATATCACTTTTCACTGGAACATTTATTTTAATGTTACAAAATAAGTTTTTATTATTTCGAGAAAAAGTCCTTATGCTACATGAATACAGGCATCAATTATTGAACTGAAAATATATACGAATGCTTTTGTTGTATGATTTGAAGCGTTACTTTGGTAAGTAATACTAGAACATTCAAAATTTGATCGATTATTCTCAGCGTATCCAGGAGTCACTACACGTCTACACGTCTATCGATTTTGTAGAAGTCGTCTAATATATTATACTTTTAAATGGTAATGTAAATTTATTCGATAATTGTTTTGCGATCACCGCATCCTATAATTAAAAAATGACAAATATTTTATTTATATACGTACAATTAACCACATTTTTAATTATAGTATCAGCGACTGTTTTAACGCCAATATTGTGCCTCCTATTCTATTAACGCACTTTGAACAACTGAAAGATTGAATCTCGGAACGGTGAAATGCAAACTTCAAAAGACCCAATTGTCTTCAAATTATTCTTTTAACAAAGCATTCATTATTATTTTAATTGGGAAGGGTTATTTATTTATGATAAATAAAATTTGTTTCGCTCGTTGAATTTATTTCCCTCGCGTCCACTCGGACGGATATTTATTGGTCTCCGCGGTTTGTTTAAGCTGTCTCTTAACTTAAATTGCAATAAAGAATTCGTTACTCCCTTGTCATAAAAAGCGAGTAATATTAATGTCCAAAATTAGATATTCGTGCTGCAAATAAGTCGATAGAAACTGACCTACTGCCACAGTTTTGCCTCGTTACCATTTTTGCTGTATTCGTAATTTTTACTTTTGATGCAATCGTATTTAAAGTTGGACTAACGTACAACGTTTCAGGTTTCGGGAATTTTTAAACAATCTTTTCAGTATTTCTATGTATGGCTGGTTGGCATATTTTCGCTGTACATAGTTGGTTATCAATTAGTTCCAATTAACTTCATAACTGAGAATAAGCATCGATTTTGAATTGAGTTTTTCTCATTGACGTCCTTCGAAGGTTATTCTTTTTAACGACATTGTGACAAAAACCATAAAACGGAATATAATTTGGGTTGGATAGTTAGATTGTGGAACTAATCGTCCTCTACAGTTTTACTTAAAACATCAGCAACTATTTTGTTTGCTAATTATATTACATTCATTGTGCATAAAATGCAATAAATAACTTTGTGCTAAGATTCCGAACTAAAATTGAGAGATAATGATGGCGGTTACTAGAAATTTAAGTGAGCAAAAAAGTTTTAAAATAATAAGTAAGTCGAATAAAGCATAAAACAATCATTTGTAAACATAATATGCGTTAGTTTCAAAGGATAGATGAAAATAAATTATTATTTATTCAGATACACTCGTACATACATAATTACTGTATTATTTTTTTAAGTGCTGCTCCAGTATTATTTACCTTTTAGCCCTTTTGTTAACTTCATAAATTAATTTTTAACATGCAATGATAGTAATAACATCACACAGGTCTTGAGTTTTGTCCCTTTCGTAAATCGATCGGGATCTTTAAATCTTCAGCCGTATTCTTGGTTTCAAACTGTTTCGGTTGTTCATTCCCGCTGTTCTTCTGAAAGGCGATCTTTTCTCTGGTCCTCGAGCTCCATTATGACTTCGTTGATTTTTTTGTTGTTGAATATTTATTGATTTATTTCACGATATCATATTCTTTTAGATTAAGGCAGTGATTTCCAAACTGGGAGGCATGGAATATTGCAAAGGGAGGTGCGAACACTTTTAAATATTTCTTAAAACGTGTCGTTATTATTATATGAAATAAAGGTTGGCGAGGCGCGAAGATATTTTTTTCAAAGAGAGGCGTAGTTACATAAAGCTTAGAAACCACCGGAGTACGTTGTTTGGTCATTTCGACTAGGTCACTAAAAACATTGTCAACTTTTTCAGATTACATTTTATCACCTGCGAATTGGAGTGAGCCTAATTTATACAATCGTAAATACTGAAATTTCACAGGCATCACCAATATTTTTGACTGCTTAAAAATTTCAGACTTTCCCGAATTGTATTGGGTAAAGATTGTATGTATTGTCTCTTAATGATGTACCAAAATTGATATTACAGAAAATCGGCATGTTGTTGTGCCTTTTTTTGTGACTAACACAACTAAATAACAAATTTAATATTTTTGTTGGTAACTCAAAAATTTAAGTCATTAAGGATGTCCCAATTAAATGCTTATGTATGTATGCCAGGGTTATTTCGTTGGGAATTTTCTACAACCTGGCATCTCAGAAAGTACAAGTTTTCAAGAAACACATAAATGTACTTTATTTACCTGCTATCGCTTTATATCGTTATAAAACACCACTGGAATGATTTTTTCCTCAATATCTGGAATGAAGTTAATAAGGCTGGAAAAAAAAGGTTTCCATCAATGCTACCTTCCCTCCTCCATGCCAAACAAAGCACATGACCACATTATTTTTTGCCAACGTTTTTGTATTAGATTAAATAAAGCATGAAATAAAATATATTTTGCGATACAAGTTAATGGAATATGTGTGTATTAAATTTCTGAATTCATTCCATCAAAAAACTCAAAACTGTGAAAAATGGAGAAACAGATTTGTAGAAAATTAATGATAATTTGCTTTATCTTGCACGTGACTTACTATTACAAACTGTTGAGTGGCACCGCTTAATCAATTTTGTTCTTCCTATCTTTACTTGTTGTCTATGCCTGTGCTTATAATAAAAATAAAACATAATTATTTTTAACTAATTACAAATTATGATGGTCAGAACCGGTTTCACTCATAATGGTCCTGATTAACGTTCCCTCTAAGCTGCGCGCGTGCACGGCTGGGCAGCAGTTGGGAAGCCCGCACTCATTCCGAGTTGGCGCGCACTACAAGACAGTTGCTCAATTAATATTTGATCGGTCCGCGCAGCCTTTGAAATTTCCGCGCAGCTAACCCTTCGGCTTAGAGGGAACTTTGGTCCTGATTATCATTTAAAAATTCCAAAATTAGTAGGTACAACAAATTACGTTTTATTTTTATAAATATAATGCTTCCGCCAAGAATAAGTAGTTAGCACCATTAAAATGAACAGTAAAATACTCAATCTCATTCTAATGGTGATAGAGAAAACTTTACACTAATATGATTTTTAGTTTTTATCAAGTGGCTGATGTCTTCATGTCACCTATATTATAATAAAAAGTATCAAAAACTTGATTGACATCTTACTGAGAAAGAAAATGTTTTGTTTAGTGAAATAACTGTAATTTTAGGGCGTTTTACACTTTTATTTTTTTTCTTTTTTTATGTACTGGGTTTTGAAGGTAAAAATAAAACAAAATTCATTCTGTAGTGTTTATTGAATAATTATATGAAATACAAAATGAACGCTCAGTAACAGCGACCCTTTAACTTTAGTTTATGGTAGATTTCATTCACTCATTGCTTATCATAGGTTTTCAAAAATTGTTTTATTTTGTTTAATCCATTCTTACTCTAAATATGACGCACAATTTCTTTTATAGTAGTTATAAAATCATCAAAAGCAAAAAATATTTTAATAGTCTTAAAACATATATTTTTTTAATAAAACAAAAACAATAATAGAAAACATTAAAATATTTAAAACTTTTTCCAAAACATGTTTTAATAAGTAACTAAATGTGCGACATTAAGTAAATTAATAGATTTTTCAGTAAGAGTACCATATGTATATCTAATAGCATTAGTGTCTTTTTTCCAAATACAATTCCTTGGCAACCAGTCCCCTAAACTCATTGTCCTATCCTCACCCAATCAGAAATGGGGGATTAAATGACGGACCACAACTATTTATCAGTATAAATACTGCATTAAAAGATCACACAAGCAGGGTTGATTTAGAAAAAAGATTTATAAATTAATTAAAATAAGATTTACACGTAGAGGTTACAAACTTTACCAAATGAAAGAATCGCTGTTTTATATAATAAATTATTGTGCGTGCAAAATAAAAATAATAAATAATATTAACAATTTTTTATCAAAAATATAATGGGAATGGTAATAATGTATACATATTATTTTCATGACACTTAAGAAAAAAAATCTAAAATATAAAAAACACACTTTCTACATTATGGTCCAACTTACAATTTTAATTTCGAAATCACAATAATAGTCATAAAATGCAAAATTTAATTTGATTGCAGCGCAAAATTCAGAAAATAAAAGAGTATATAGAATAGAGAGAGAATAAAGAGAGAATATGAATAAGCCGCCTAGAATCAGAACTCACGTTTAACATTTTAGTATTTTTTTAGTTAAACATGTCAAGGGATTCAAAATGCATTCATTTTTATAAATAAATTATTTGGGACCAAGCAAAAATCATGACCAACCACTATTTGTTAGATCACCAAAGTTTTCATGACCAATAAGGAATTAGTATTTTTCTTAGTGTCATGGCGGATCGTGCATCTTAGTAATGATGACTACTTTAATTACAAAAAATAGTTTCTCAATCTTGACTCGAGGCTACTAACTACATTAAAGTCATTGTAGCATGTCTAGTAATTAAAAAAAAAACTTAAATATCAGTTGCGGTTACTGAACTAAAATCTTGGGTGGGCTAGAGGAAAGTTTAGCATTGTATACTATTTCCGAAATTGTGTATTTTTCCACTTCTCCTTATACATTAATCTACAAGCAAATAAACAAATATTAATAAAGAATAAATTACTATATAATAAAATCAATGCTAATGTAAGTAAGAAATAATAAAATAATAACCTTAAATTTGTCTCTTTCAAAGTGAAATAACAAGTACAAAAAGCAATACAGAGCTGTCACTGAAAGTCAATATCTGTCACTTTCATACAATACAACGATATTTGTGTTTGAATGTATGGATGGGTCATGGGCAAATTCAATCTAGCCCCCAACGAATGACAGAAGTTTGATAATTTGACGCACAATCGTGTGAGTTTGATGACGTTTCCGTACATACAAATACAAAAAAAACTAATCGTACTTGATTGCGCCCCAGTGTAAGAGAAAAAACACGGGCTAGATCTTTCCAGCCCCTGACTTGTAATACGTAGGTGTTGCCGGACTGACGTCACGTTGCCTGTTCTCTATGAAATATATATAGAGTTATTGTTTTTTTTATGCTGGCTCAGTTTAAAATTGTTATTTAAATTAGACATAGCATTGTCTTATATTGACAGAAGAAAATCAAAACAAAGGTATTGTATTCATTTGGGAAAGGTTAGTTACGCTTATAAATGTATTTATTTTGTACAGCGGCCGAATTGCTGTTCATTTTTATTCAGCCATCTAAAGTTTTGAGTGCAAAATGCAGGTCGGGCTTAGCCCACCTAGCCCACCTAGCCCAGTACCTAGAACCGCCACTGGTAAATATTTATTTTAACATATAAAATTGTTATCTAAAGTAGAAATTAAAAGATACAAACAGAAAATATTTTACAAATAGTCTAATCAATTATTTAGCAGCCCCCAAAGACTTATATGCAAAAACTGCCTAAAAATTTATTAAATCTGCTGAAAAGCTTTATTTATGCTATATTCTTGGCATGCTACCGAAAATTTAGTATTTAAATAGTACATTTATTGCAATCAATGATTTAAATTCCATTAGAAGCATATTATATCACAATAATTTGAGAGAGAATAGAAAAAGCTTGTCAAATGGTCTACAAAAAAAAGCATATTATTGAATCGACATAATAAAAATGTTAATATTGATTGTGTAACTGTATTGAAAACATGTCAGTGATTTTTAAATTATGGATATTTCATTACAAATTTCTCTCAGCCACCAAGCTTTTCATGTACACTGAGTTATATATAATTAATGAACACTTTTCGTCAATGTGAGTGGATGCGTTTAAAGAGCCTTAAATTAAATTCACCCTATTGATAGTTAAGACCAAATAATGTTAAAATATCATTAATAAATTTCTAAAAAATCTTACAATAAAAAATTTGTACACTATACACTGCTTTCCCGTTTCACTGAAAGCTACCAAATATAAGCCATGTCAGATTATCTCTACATAATACATAATCAAGAGATCTATACTCCAAAAATAATAAAATAAACAATTTTCGTATTCATGACAGGCCGAACATTCAATTGATATAAATAGGTAGAATAAATAAAAAACAGTATGATACTCATTTATTCCATCTAACTAAGTGTAGAGACAGAAAATATTAAATAAGATTTAAGTTCATACCGCATCTAACAATTTTCATAGGCAATAAAAAAATCACTAAATAAAATTTCCATCTTTGGATTAGTCATACATCTTGGAGACCTGTCGATGCTTTCATAATAATACTTTTAAATGGTAATAAATATAAGAAGTTACAAAGCCTCTCTGATAACAATTTAAGTTATATGGATATAAAATATCTGGTAGGTTATCTTTCAATCAATTACTTTAAAAAACATTGTTTTCTCAAAAACATTTAAAACCTAAAACTTCTTTTACAGCCATATGTAATCCAAAGCAGACAAAATACAATAATTTTATTAATAGTTTACAATAATTTTGAAATCCAGGAACATTATTTAACTGGATGGCTGTCACAGACGAGATATCTCGTCAAATTGTTCATGCTAAACACGCAAGAGACAAGTGACCTCGTCAATAACTAATCAAATAAATAATTGAAAATTATAGCCGGCGTTATAGGTACAAACGTACTTTTTTCTATGGCAGCCAAAAGGTTAAAATTCTTATTTAGTTATAAGTTTCAAAGACCAATCAAAAATGTATTTTGAAATTGACCCAGTGGTGTGTTGATAAGAAAAAAACTTAATAATGATTGAAGAACCGTTGTCATTTAATTGAAGAATTTCAAAACTGAATAAATATTAAGATAATTCAATAAGTCATACCGTAGGTACCATAGAAATCTGCCCTTTTTGAAGTGAAAACGTAAAATTCAAATACTCATTTTTTTAAAAATTCATGTCCACTCAGGTATCTCAACAGAAGTTTTTCTATGAGAACTGTTCGTTACTCAGTCGCTCAACCTCTTTTTTTTCAAAGAGAGTAGTAGGGATACAAGGATAAGGCTAGAACAAGACTAGTGGTTAACTAATCGCTCTAGCTCCTCCCAGTTAATAAAGGATCGGAAAGGGTGGGAGGGAATTTTTTGGACATCGCTAAAACCCATGCGATCTAACAGAAATCGATAAATCGATCGAGGAATGCCGTTCATACTGGAACTTGAACCCGTGAGATCTGGCACGGAAGCCCACAACGCTAACTGCCGTGCCATAGAACCCGAATCAAACATCCATTAGAACAAATTAAATATAACAAAAATTTCCCATAAAATCATATGGCTGAGTTTTTTTTTAAATTTTGTTGATTGATATTTAAGTATGGTCTGCGAAAATAGGTACGACACTGAAATCAGTACTCGGGAAAAGGGTGTGACTATAAAATTACAACATAACTTATTGAGCTACCCAATATTATCCTGAAGTCCGCGAAGAAAAAAATATATAAATATTTAATATAAATTGAAACAATCAAATCACAATTTACAAGTTATTCATTTAATGATAATCTTTGATGTTGGCCATTTAACATAAGAAATTAAATTCTTTGGCTATTTTATGCTCACATGAATGTATTTTTTTTTTGTTTGAATAATTTTGAGCCTTATAAAGAAGAGCAAGTTGACATGCTATTTAATACTTTTTTATTTAATTAAAATGGCAAAAGACATGCAACAATAATTACAAAGATTTTTGCAATTCTTAGATCCTCTATTATGGATTTTTATTCCATTCAAGATTTACATTTCTCTATAAAAACCAATCACAGTGTTAGCAATAAAAAAAAGGTTCTATCACTCGTATTCTCCATTCCAATGAAGATTCATCCAATTTTATCCGTAAAGTAAATTTTGTAAGACGATTATCTTTTTTACATCATAACGGTATCACAATCATTTTGATAAACTAGCCTAGTGATAAACATACTAATACTAAAAAATATGAGCAATTTTTCCCGATTCGTAATACAAGAATTAATTTGCAACGAGTGCTTGTAACCATTATTTATAAAAATTTGAAAGTTTGATGAATTATAATCCAAAATTTTACATTTTCAGTATTTGTTAACTGAGTCGAAAAGATGATATATATACTGGAATATGAAGAAAAAAATATTCATTATCTTAAGGTATAAAAGTTTTAAATTTGACCAATTATAATTTGATTCAAACCAATTCTTGCATAGCGAAATATTCTTTTTGAATTTATGGGTACCGTTTTTGAAATATTAACATACAACAGAGCCAAAGTAATACAAGTGTGAAAAGTTTTAACAAAATTCAGCGCTCCCTACGAAAACAACTCAGATGTTTATAGGAACAATAACTTTTTCAACCATCTGTTTTTGCGTCTTCTCTATTTCATAAGCTATGTACGTATTCTTCATATTAATTTTTAAACTATTCAGAGACTTAATTTTTATTTAATGGAATGAGATTGCGGTTTAATACCGCTAATTGGAAGTGGCATCAGCGACGAGTCTTGATATTTATTATCGACTGACGAGTTGCCATTTGAAAGTTTCATACATTCTTCAAGAGTCTTAATAAATGTGTCACACGTAGAGTTGAGCAAATTCGAAGTATCATCCAGTTTCTGCAACATAATTCGAAGCATATATACTATACTTATAAAATGAATTAGATTTCATACTGAACTTCAAAATCATAAAATTTAATGCCATTACCGTCTAAACAACGAAATGGCATTTTAAATAGTTTCAGTAAATACTTTGTAAATCAAAGATAATTATTTTTATAAAGTAGTATATCACGTGGATTGATTGTTTTAAAATAAAGAACACGTTCTTTTACACAGCTCACACTTTCTTTGATTTGTGGAATAAAATAAGAAAAAAAATGACAAATAAAACTTTAAAAGTGTAACTATGTTGTTAAAAAATAAACTGTGTTAATAGTTAAGTCAGTTTAGTTTATAGACCACGAGATAAATTGTAAAAATATGTAAATTAATGATTTCTATATTTCTACCGCTGCAGAAAGGTAACAAACAAATTTAGGTATTTAATGTTTTATTGAATTCAAAAGATTGGATCATAAAAAAAATGTATGTTTAAAATGAATTCATTCAGTACTAAGAGAGTTATCAATATTGTTACAGATACAGTCAAAACAGTTTAATAATCTACACCTTGGCACAGTCAACTTTTTTACAATTTAAACGTGAAACATCATAGTTGAAGGAGTTAATTTGAAACAAAATATGCTATAGAAATTTATTTTCAACATTATGGAGACAAAGAAAACGATTACTATTTCATATAATCTTACTTGTATTTCTGGTCCATCTTTATTGGATGCAGCATTTTTAAGGGTGTGCACATGTTGCATAAGTAAATCACAATAAAGTCTCAGCTCTGATTTTTTATATTTTAATGTATCTGGATATTTGTCATCTATAATGAAAAAAGTTTATTCAGAAGAACATACAAGAAAGAACTATATACTAAATTCTAGTAGCTCTTAAAATGTTAATGAATATATATATATATGTATAAATATACACATATACAAATATAGTTACATCCCTGTGACTGAAAATCGGTTTCAGGTTGCCGAATCTGAAGGACTTAACATTATAGATTGTAGCAAGCACAATAATCATACATATACTGATACCAATTAAACAACAAAAAAAAACAGTTAAAAGTGCATAGTTTTTCATCTTATCAAGGAAAAATCTTTGGTATCTGTATTGAGTAGCTGTAGCTAATATGACACATCTTGAAAAACATTTTTTTCAAAAATGATACGATGTAAATTACAAGTTAGGTACATATTTTTCAAGTTTGTTTGTTGGTGCAAAATGATGAATAAAATTGTATTGAAACATTATTCATATTTTAAGCTCAATTATCTTATCTTATCTTAGCATGTCCGTTATTACTTTTAGAATATATTATAATTTTTACCCTTTGGCCTCGGATTGATGCAAGCTTTTGCTGTTCCTAGTGCTACAAGCCATTGCTGTCGTTCTTGAGATGTGGCAGCTTTAAGGTACATATGTTGCTCTCCAGGTATTACTAAATCCAAGCGTGTAGAATCCAAAACATTTACTAGAAAATATCAACAAAACATTTACACTACCGTAAAAAACTTTTGCACTCATAAGATTGATTGTCCGCAGTGGAATAGTCCAATAGTTTTTCTTGTTTCTTGAAAATTGGTAGACTGGAATGTAGGTAAAATTAGATGAGGTTTGCGAAACATATTAAAATATTACGTAAATACTATAAACCAACCGTTGATTTCGCAGGCTGTTACTTTTACTGATCCTTTGCATCCCTGGTTAACGGTGTCTTGAGATTTATAATATGACAATACTCCATTCTCCAAAACAAACCATCTAGTCTGCCAAGCTAAGGAAATAAAACAAACATTTATAAATAAATTTATATATTTATAGCAAAAGTTTAATCGATATCTAGATTTCACTTACAGCTCCAATAATTTGTCCATTTCCACAAAATACCTTCCATTTTTAATCCATATGTCAAAATACTTTCAACATAAATCCAAAGCTTGGACGAAATAAACAGATGACGACTTCATGAATATTCTGTTTATGTCTATGGTCTAGGTGCTGCAATTTTGACAGCTAATTTGAACATAGACTAATATACATGCAATAAAAAGTTGTATAGGGGGCTATAGGAATACATAGGTTGAGTAAAAAATAAATTCCTATCTCAGTACTGTTTTGTAATCTATTGCATTTATAGAAGATCTATACATGATTTTTTTATGAAGAAAAATACAATATTGTTGGAGTAAAAACCTTAGAACTTAGTAAAAGTTGATTAATCGAACAAGATGTAAAGCATTATTGTAATCGTTCTTATATCGTGCTCAATTTTACCTAAAATTTCTACAGCACGGACAAGTATGCTAGCCACATTGGGACATTGATAATTATTGTTTGTATTTAATCATACTATTATTCTGGTAATACGTGAGACTATTTTTACCGGTGTACTTTACTTTAAAAAAATTATACCTGCTACATTCAACAATCATAATTTAATGTAATTCTTCATTAAAATAGTAGTAAGTCTCAATAAAAAAATGTTTTTTTTCAACCCGCATTTATGGTGAACGTTAATTTGATGACAAATTGACGTGCAAGTTTATTAGTCTATGAATGTTGCTGTAAACAACTGTCACAGGGGCGTGGTGTAATATTTTTAATAGTAAATAATCAACTAACGAACAGTTTAAAAATGAAGCCGATTAATATATTGCTGAGTGGTGCTTTCTGGATATCTTTCATATCAATAAGTAAGGCAGCTATTTTTCTGCATTAGCAGTTATTGTATTTGTTTTTAAATCTAATAGATAACCATGACGAAACATGTCTCATCACAAGTAATATCTGAGGCTATAATATTCTAAAAATATTCTTATTGTTTTTGACTTGAGAAAAATTTCATGTAATTTTCTCTTCCAGGCCATGCCCTAGAATGCTATGTATGCACCCGTCAAGAGGACAATGTAGAAAAGTGTTTAAACACTATCAGAACGTGTGAACAAAACGAGGATGTTTGTTTATCAGAAATCACATGGGGAAGTACTCCTTACTGGTCCCAAGGTGCACTAAAACAATATTATGTATCGAAAAGGTGCGCGACTAAAGACCAATGTGTGAGAACAAGACAGCGCAATATGCAGTACTGTTCACACATTTGGTACGAGGATTGGGCCTGCTCAGAATGCTGTCAAGGAGATCGCTGTAATTACTACATAATTGTAAGTATTATTTTTCATACATATTGTAAGTGTACACTTCACATTTTCATTTTGTATCATAATAATTGGAAACTTCATTCTCTGGTCCCACAACCCATAATATTCAGCCATATAATATATTTTTGGTAAATATTTTGGTAAAAGTAGAGTATAGCTCGTCATGGATTATTACGGCGATAAACTTCACAAACTAAACTAAAAACAACGCCACGATTTAAAGTTATTTTTTGAGAGCTTTATAATCGCGTTAAAACCACACATTATTACGAAGAACACTGACTGGTTTTCCATTATGGCGGCGCCGCCATAATGGAAAACAGAGGCGATGTACTGAAAAATATTTCGTATTTCGCATAATTTATCAGTGTTCTTCGTAATAATGTGTGGTTTTAACGCGATTATAAAGCTCTCAAAAAATAACTTTAAATCGTGGCGTTGTTTTTAGTTTAGTTTGTAAAGTTTATCGCCGTAATAATCCATGACGAGCTATACTCTATAATTACCAATATTTTTTACAGCATATTTATATAACAACAACAATTCTCTTCAGTATGAAATTTAATTACACATAGGAAAATGCCATATTATTGTACATGGAAATCAGGGAAACCAATAATTTATCCAAAATACATATGTAATAACAGTATGAAAAAGCCACCATAATATTGAATTATGGCGACTAATTTTAGTAATAATATTTCGTGATTTGCATGAATTATCAGATTCCTAGTATTTTTTTTTATCTGTAATATAATTGTCGAGAAAATTGCATGGTTTTTTGCGGGGCTTGATAAATTATTAAGGAAGAAAAGAGTATCATGCTGAAAAGCATATTTATCATATTATAAGTGTCCTCTCCCAACTAGAGCATTTGGACTCTTAAGGGAGGCGTGTCAACAGAAGTTCAACCTCGTTCTTGTGGCTGGTCTAATTATTAGTCATGTAATGAAAATCTAATTTGATTATTAAAATTATGAATGTGGGTGTTTGATCTACATCAGTGATTCCCAAACTTATTATGCTCACAAACCCCTTCATGGAGAAAAATTTGACCACGGACCCCCAAGTGAAATAACTCTACATAATTTCATACCGATACAGAAAAAAATATAAATTTTATTTTGATACCTTGAATGGTAAATGGTGTTAATAAAATATAAATAAAACATTTTGATATTTAAATTAGTATTCATAACAATAAATATTTTTTGATATTTAAAAAAAAAACACATTTTTTCAATGCGACCGGAGAATCTGGTGAGATGATATCAGATCATTTATGTTTGGCTCTATGTTTGATAGTATCAATCGTAAGTCTCCACGAGCACTAATTTCCAGTGAGATTCTTTTTTTTGTAATAAGGTTCATAACAGCACTAAATCCACGTTTTACTAAATAAGAGGACGGGAAAGCAATCACCAGCTTCTGTACAGTGCCCCATAAAGCAGGATATAAAATTTGTATCTGTTTTTGCAACCAGAATTTGCGGTAGCCTTGTAAAAACATTGGTTTAAGTTCCTCATTTGTATATAATTCAATTAATTGCTCCTGTAACAATATAGATTCATCATAGTTTGTAGTTCTACTTGTAAAAGGGTCCATCACCCGATCTGGGATAACTAAGTGAAGAATGTCTTCAAGTCTTCGGCTGAGATCAGAATGAAGAGCCGCTAAGTGTTCACATTAAGCAAGCAAATCTTCACTTCGCTTTTCCAATTTTGAAAGATTAGGAAACAGAACATTCTCCTCTCCCCAAGTTTTGTTTGTCTATACAAATTTTGCGTTTATTGTAAAATATTTTTTTGCAATAAACGTAGATATTATACTTTTAGTTTTGATTAAATTTAGTTCATCGCCTTGTAGCTTCAAATTTTTTTCATTAAATTGAATTGAAGATAATTATTATTTTGTTTTATATAAAAAAAAAGAAATGCTACAAATGATCGCACTGCATATACACAATGGGTGGTGGTGGGAAACCAACCTGATTGCACTAATTATTTAAGATAAAGATAATATTTTGAGTGTCACAAATTGTAATTTACGCATTTTTTATTGATTTAGTTATTTTTTTTTCAAGGTTATTAAATAATTAAATTATTATCAATCAATAACTAAACGTACTATTAAGAAATGTGATTTACTAAAACTGAGCGGTCTCAGGGACCCCTGGGGGTCTGTAGGAATCATTTGGGAACCATTGATCTACATCATATATATCAGTGGTGTTCAACCTTTTTATATGCGCATATCTAAAATCCCAAATATTTACTGCCGAGGAAAAAATAAGTTCACTATATTTACTACAGTTAAATACAGTAAAACCCCCATTTACACTAAATTCGAGACCGTGTAATTTGAAGTAGTGTAATTGGGGGAGTGAATCTCATACAAAATTAGGGATTTTTTTTTTCCGCGAAAAATGCAAAACTAAGACTTTCCTTAGTTTTATAAAAAAAAAAATATGGACGAAATATTTAGTTACTAAGTGATACAATGCAAAGCACGCCAAAATTCAACAGGTAGACAATCGCCCGGCTCTGCGTGTGTAGCCTAGCACGTGTTGAATACACAGATTCTAGCCAACATTTGACTGTATGCGGGGCACAGACGACCATCTCTTAATAACGACAATGGAATGCGACCATGGAATTAGGGGATTTGCGGCGAATATTTCAAGCCAGCGCGTAATTCGGGGTAGTGTAATTGGGGGTTCCACTGTAATGTATAAGTAACATAGCGTAATAGTCCTAATTTTTTTTATCTTAATGAATGCTTGCAATTTATTTATTGAATAGTTACAGAAAATCCTTTTTTAACACTGATCGCCATGGGGTGACCGGCTAGGAAGACCTAGCATTGAGTTCTCATTTATTATACAGCGCAAGCGGGCACGCTTCTGTGGATTTTTTATATGTAATGACTGAAAAAATAATAATCGTGTAAATGTACATTAAACTTTAGAGATTTGTTAAAAAAAAAAATATGCAAAACATAAAATTAGAGAATTGCTCACGTGCCAGAAATATTTTCGAACGTGGCAACTCTGGCACGCGTGTGCTTTAGGTTCACCAACCCTGGTATATATATTTGATCCTATTACGAGTGACCTAGGCTCAAAGTTTTTTACAATTAGTTGCAGGTCTCTGTTCACAAATCCCAAAATTTAAACATTAATAATATATTGTATTGCTATCTACTAGTGCTTTCATTGCACTCTCCATGAGTAAGGATGATCAACTGAATTACAACCAGTTCTTGAAAAAATAAATTCATTTGAGATACTCCATTAGGAGTCCATATGGACCACATTGGGAGTGTAGATCGGCGATACTCAACCTGTGGCCCATTCAGATCAGGCCCAAAACAGTAGTAGTCACCAGATGCTTCTTCAAACATCTGGTACTGTTTGCAAACATTTACATAAACGAATGAGTATTTTGGATACATTTGTATTTTTATGTACTTTATGTTATGTCACTATATTATGTATAGTGTGTGGTATATTTACATATACTATTAATATGCTGCGGCCCACATAATGTAGCAAAAACCAGCATTTGGCACAGATGTAAAAAGGTAGAGTATCACTGGTGTAGATGGTTAAAACAAAAATGCACACGGCACCACAGCGATGTACGGCTCTCAAGACTGCGCAATCAAACAGATTGACAATCATATTTATTATTTATATTAATTGTTATGCAATTATCTTATGTTATAATAATCTTGATATCATTTTATTTCAGAGTGGCAGTGATTCAACAAAATTGAGTGTTTTTGCATTGTTTGCAGCCCTTTCCTCAATTTTTTCGAGAACAATCGGAATTCTATAAGTTTAAATTTGAGGTTTTACTGCTTTGTTACCTCAAAATGATCTGATATTTACAAATTGATGAGGCCTTCATCCATATTAATTTTAAATACCAAACAAATTTTTACCCTAATCTTTCAATGAATAGATGGTATTATTATAAAAGCAATCTAATATTGCTTAATTTCTGAAAAACTCTAAATTCCTATAGAACAGTGTTCAAAGTGGAACCCCGATCTATCATTCTTGCATTCATTACTTTCCTGCATGTATCGCTATTTTTTTATAGCCTTAGCAAACACCCATGAGAGCAATGTTAAATAATTCCACATGCACCTTTTCCTGATCTGCTGTTTTCCTCGATTTATCAGTTAAATATTATGGTTCCCTCGCAAGTATATCCCTGATCAGACCCTAGCCCTAATCATTTCTGTCAAACATGTAATCACAGTCATGAGCCTTCAACAAGACAGAGTGTGAGTCTGCAAGCGTCGTCTTTTTTTGTGATGCTAGCTCATAATGTTTCAGTGTACAGTCATCGAGTTGGTCCACTGTTCAGTTTTGACTTATATTTTGAATCAAAAATTATTCTGGTAAACGAAGAATCGAGGTTCCACTGTGTGGTTCTTTTATTTTTCTTGAATACTATTCTCAATTTAAAAAAAATATCAATCATTAAAATGATCCCTTTGACAAATGTTGTTTTATGATTTTAAAAATATCTATATCCGTCCAAACATTTTCAATGAATTAGTTTTATTGATATTTTATATGTTTTAAGTTAAAATAAGATTTTGTATATTGTGCCTTAGTAGACATGTAAAAAAGTGCTTACCTTAATCATTATGAAGGTAAATATTCAATAAAAATGATCTAGTAATTATTAAACTTGAAAATAGAGGCATTCCAATGCTTACATACAACCCTCGTTTTTGTAAATTAGTCCTGCATAAGTGTTTCCAAACATCTACCGTGTCTGTACCCATTGAACTTATACTTAGAGGAGACTGTTCACTATATTATACATAGAAAATATTCAATATGAATTGTCTTGGAGCAAGTACTGCCTACAGAGAATGAGCAACAAACAGTATTATCAATGTGATGTATATTTTGAAATAGTCTTTTTTTGATTACTCCCTTCACAATTAAAGAGATTACTGAATGTTTTTCGTTGTTTGACATTTTGTGAAATGAATGACAGCTTAGTTGGTCCATAAAATAAAGATTTAATGTCAACATACGAACTTCTCTAACAAATCATTCGAAGAAGATTATCGACTTTTCTGGCACATTCCACTTGGACAAATATAATTCAGGAATGGCGGGTGATTCATAATTGTGGGGTTATAATGCAAAACGTACTATTTCCAAAACTCGAACTTTTCAGTAGAGTCAAATCAGACCAGTCGATTCTTTATGCTTTAATTACCCTGTCTGCATACATAACTCAAAATCGCTCATTTTGGAAATAGTACGTTTTGCATTATAGCCCCACAATAGTAACACGAAGAAAAATTTTGAGTAAATATTTTCTCTTGTATTCACGAAAACTAATTGAAAATCTTTATATCCTCTTTCACTAAATATCACAGCTCAGGAAACATCACTCTTCATTCATTAACTATAATGTAGATTTTTTATTATTTATTTTATAATACAAATGGACATACGTAGTTATAAAAAGAATTAAGGGCACAAAATTATTTTGCATTTTAGTTAGTGTTAGGTATGCCAATCTCATTATATATGAAAATTCTTCACGAAATATTTTTCATGCTCCATTATATCATGTCAAAATAATAAGTGGGAACAATAAAATAAAAACAAAAATCACATTCCTATGTTTCAGCAACGAAATTCCTATCTCTTCTTGCTTTGCATTTTATTTAACATGCAATGCAATTTAAATTGACTGGAATCTGACATGGGTAGCTATAAAAGTAACAAGTAACATAAAAATTGCTATTTGCCATAGTGCCACTAAGTTACAAAATGTCAATGGTGTACGTAACAAACTTTTACGCCCATTTTAAATGTGTGCAATTGTATGGGAATACTTGCAAATTGAAATTGTTTGACTTTCAATAGCTATGCTTTTTACAATCAAGTTTGACTGCTATATTTTTTATATCATGATGTAAACATGTCACTTGTTTTATTGTACGAATGAATTATAATTTTTGAAAAGTCTTCATTATAATTATCATGTTATTATTGCACGAATAAATATTTGACGGTAAGCTGCACAAAAGTACGACATAGATCTGTCTGAAATATTTAAATGTATTTTCTACCATATTTTACCTTTTACATCACATATTGTATTTTTATTGTCCATTAAGTATAAGAATATGATTTTAATTTAATATTAGTTGAAAATGATACATCTATGAATCCGTCCTCGAAGGTAACTTCAACAACTAATAAATTTATTCAATATCCATCTTTCATGGTGAAAATTAAATATTTTGAATAAATCTCTGTATAGCTTACCATTCATTACCACAATTGACATTCCATTTTTTTACTTTTTTACTGAGTACCTATGCTACCTTAGCATTGAAATTATTATATTTCATAGCTATTTTAATCTTCGTGATTATTTTCCTGTAATCACTTATTCATAATTTATTATTAGACTATGCAATTACATAAATTTTATATGCAAAGTGTGAAAATATGTTATGAAATGATTGAATTAATGAGTCTCATTTTTTAATTACCTATGTAAAAAAAATCTTTGGACTGTACAAAATATTTTTAATAAAAATTGATTTTATATAGAAAATTTTTATTTCTGAACCTTTAAAAATGAATATCTATCCATTCTTATCGGTGAAAGTTTGGATTCACAAACCAGAAGAAATTTATATACCTACAACTTATATATACTTAAATATACTACAGCAATTTATAATTTGTCAACCTTATGCAATGTTAGTTAAATATATAAATGGTTTTACTGATTATTTATTCTCGGCTGGCCTAAACTAGCTATTTTTTGAGTTGTCAACTTTTGATCTGTACTTACTTACAAAATCCCATCATAAATTTTACCAATTTATAAAAACACTATTTCAGCAGAAAAAAAAATGGTCACCCACCTTGATCTTCATAAATAATTAAAAAGTCTATAAAATTATTATAACAAACGAAAATAATTTAAAAAAATAATGGCAGTTTTATTAAATCGCCTTTAAGTATGGTCAAAACAGTCAAAAACTGATCTCTTGCGAGTCTCAAATAAATACTCTTCAGACTACATTTTGCTACCATGTATTTTTTTAAAACATTTTTACTTCCATCAATTCGCTAGTCACAAATTCTGACAGGCTTCATCCAAAAATGCTCATAAAAACCACAAAGTGCGGCGATGGCAGTTACGTCTAGCGTCAGGTATTGAGTGATTTACTCTGCTGATAGCGTTTATTGTAAACCGAGGCCTTACAACTCTTATTAAAAATGCTAGTAAAAATCAGGCGCTGAATCCGATGAAGTTTCAAGCTGATGGTAAGAATATACATGAATAGTGCCAACAAAAAACTGTGGTCAATCTGATTAGGTCGGTGGATCGTCCCATACAATCCTTTGATTCTGAAGATGTTTGATATCCACATCAAGGTTGAATGACTTCAACTCAGTGGCGTAGCAAGGGGAGGGGGCGGCATTTTCGAAAATGAACAAAATTTTGAAAGTAATCTATATATATAAAGCAAAGTGGGGTTATTATCATTATTTTGAAATGAAAATTGATCTTTCGAATTGTGCTCTCTTCGAGCCAGCCGCAACACCCATATGTCTGAAAACATATTTAAAAACTAATGGCATATATTTTCAATAAAGCCAATACTATGTATGGTCAGTACAACGATTTGTGTGTTTTATTTAATTTTAAAGTTCTAGTTCTATGTGTATCCTTCCTATATATACTTCCTAATGGAGAAATCTCAACGAAAGTTTTTTTACGAGAACTGCTTGTTACTCAGTTACAAAATTTTTCTTTTTTTTTCGAAGGTAGTAAAGATAAGAGGAAAGGGCTAGAATAAAACTAGTGGTTACCTAATCGCAATCGCTCTCCTTTTTGGCTCGTTAATTTTAGGATTGGAAGAGTGGGATAGACTTTTTAGATATCACAAGTACCCACGCCTTAAAAAAGAAATCGATTAATTGAAATATTGAAAACGATTGAAAAAAAATGCTGCTCGTATTGGGATTCGAACCTGTGAGATACGTCACGGCAGCCTTGTCTTACTCTGAGTAACCACCAATCAACGTAATTTAAAGAACCGAAAAGTGTCAAACGTGGTTCGACGATTTTGGTGAACAAAATAGTCGAATCTGATGTGGATGGATTCGGCATGACACAAAAACTCACTAAATCACGCAATAGCTCCCGGGTTTTGGTCCCAGAGTAAATCTGTGAACCTGGTATTGTTTTGCATGTTACGCTTAAAATAAAAAAAAATTGCGAATATTGATTTGACACATTGAAAATGTCAAAGAAAAGGGTGACGGAAAGCCGTTAAACTACGTATATATGATCACAAAACGTATTATTCTATTCGTCATATTTGACATGTCACGACTCGTTTCAGCTTCATAGAAAACGATTGCAGCAAAGCAATTACATGTTTCTCATTAAAAACAATAAGTGAAGGTTTGAGAATGACGGATACATAAGATATTGGTTTTCTATGCAAAATGATCTAACGATGGAAAGATGTTATAGAATAAAATTAAAATTATAGAGTAGAATAAAATTCAACAAAGATTCAGAAAAGTCTTTGACCTTGAAATATATAAAGATTCCCAGGTTAGATATAGGCAATCGCTTGTTACGGAGTTATTAATCCCAAAATATTGAATCTTTCAGTAATGAAAACATACAACCGATAATTAAACGTAGTCTAAAAATAAGATTATGCGTAATACGTAAAGGATAATAAAAAAATAAAAATCGTAAATAAGTATTGAAAAAAACACATAAAATAATTCGACTTAGATTTATTTTGAAACACCCACCATAATTTAACACACGGATTTTCATTACACGACGTTTTTGTAGAACTATATAACCGTGTTATCCGAGGTCTGAGGGTATCTCCATGGAAATTTGACAGAAATTAACGTGCTCGATTTTCTATATTACATATGTAAAAATTGATTGCTAAGTCCATTTTCTGTAATTTAAGATTAATATATTGAATTTTTCACAAAGTACAATCAACATTTTCAATAGCGCTGCTGAATTTTAAATTTCGTTACATAGATATCTCTAAATATCGCAGCCACCCCCGCTCCGTTACCGATGAATACTTGTATCCTGTAACGTAGCACCTAACGGTCCCGGTCCTCTCGCGTCGACGCTTCTCTACAGATTCATCGTAGCTCTCAAAATACTACGACGTGTTTACAATGCTGTCACAGAGCGCATCCTACCTGTAACAATATCGCACTTCAGTGATCAACAGAATAACATTGATTATTATATAATGATGAATACAAATTCACTTCAATTCTTTACTGTGATTAGTTTCTGGTTGGCGTCATGCTGCTTTGAATCAGGTATGGAAAAATACATTTAATATAACAAAACAAAACCTCTAAATATTAAATTCATAAACAAGGTTTATGCAGACTTTATTTGTCGCGTTTTATTTGACGATAGTTAGGCTTTTGTTTTAACTATTTTTTTATTTCATAAAATAATGCTTGTCATAAAATTTACGAGTATGTTGTGAAAAGTATTTCCAAAGCCAAACGGCGTCGAGGGTCCAACCTTTTCATTGTTTTGTCTCTGATATAAAAACATTTGAAGCTTTTCGACAAAACAGCACATAAAATGCAAGTAAAATTATCGTACAAATCTCATTTTTCTAAATATTAGCTATACATGCTTAAAGCGTTATAAATAGGCCTCAAACAATTTTTTAAAAAGTTGTCAAAAATATATGCAATTATTATTCCACATTTACTATGTTTTAATTAAATATTTATGTCAATTTATTTGTATGTATTATTCAAAAAAATGTCTTCGACTATAATACGAGTTGTCAAACTTTTAGTTTAACGATTTAAATAACCAAACGATTTTTTCGATTTTTTTCAAGAAATATATATTAATTTTAGAAGTAATTTGACTATTATAATTTTTTGACAGTTTTTTAAAATTCGTATAGTAATTATTATTTGCCACTGTTTAAATCGATAATAAATTAATTAAAAAAGCGTTCCTTAGCAGAGTGAATCTGGCATTTCATTAAAAAAACGTTTGATTCGTATACATATAGTTTTTATTTATAGACGATATATAATACAATGTCTATTCTCAATTCAATCGGTGATTTGGTTTCTCATTATATTTTTGTATGATAAATATTTACAAAGGGTTATCCACATACATATTATGCGTGTGTATATTATTTTATATACATTCTTGTTTTGTATTCACATTTAATATGTTAAAAGAGCCGAGCTTAAGCGACCCTTGTTCAATATTCCGTCTGTAAAAAATATATAATATACGATGTATTGGTCAAGAATAAGAAAACAGGTTTGATGCTTCGATAAACTCGAAAAAAACAAATGTAACTACTTCGAACGGAACGTAATTGATTCGATTACAGGTAGCATGACTTTCCACCTTATGTAGCTAGATTTCTTCCTGTAGCTTTCATCGACTTCGAAATGCTACAACACATTAGATATAGCCAATAGATTTTCGCTCCTTTCTCCTTGGCCTGTAGACGTAGTTTGCAATACATTTATTTTGAGATATACTTAAATTCTACAAATCGACGTCTCGGCTTCGACGAGTTGATATAATAACGATCTCAGATGGAAGGCGTTTCGCTTGTAACCCAATTTCCTTTCGCTCAACGATGTTTATTTAAAACAAACTTTGCCAATGTAAAAGTTACGAATATTTATTATTTACAATTATTTCCAAGTAGTTTTAATATTTTATTATAAATAATATGTAATATTATATTCGTTCAATTAATATATGACAAACATCCGCTCCCAATTTGGGTCAAGCCGACTCATAATAGAATACTTAAATAATAATACAGTAAAATCTCATTAGAAATGACAATAAGTAGAGTAAGCGCCAACCGATTGATCCAAAAGAGGGTTAGTTGTTGGCCAATTGCTAAACTGTTAAGTATCGTTAGAGTAGGATCGTTTGAATCCATCAAATACAGGCACACTCTTCAACTTAAAATTATAAATCGATAAATTAATCTAAAATCACGTTTCAAAATATTGTTTATGCCAAAAATATATACTATGTGTCCCTCCAATATTCGTTACATCATTGCATTAAATTATATAATAGTATTACATTTAATACTACATTTTTAAATATGACTGTTTGGAAGTGTTGTTTTTGTTGTGACTAATATAACATATCGACTGTGGAAAGGGAAAAGGACGTACCCCGCACATAGCAATTTTTACAGTAGACACGATAAACTTTTTTTAATAATTTTAGGCCAAAGGCAAATTATGTAATATACACAAAGTGCACAGAGACTGATAAACTACTTTTTAATCGACTTCATCTAAAATTATAATAATTTAATAAATTGTTTAAGAAAACCCATTTTAAGTCTTTTTTCCTGATCGCAATTTTCACGTGATTTCTTTTTTTCAAACGTAATAAATTTAGATAGTAATTCGTCATTTTCAGCTTACGTCATTTTTAAAGAACTTGTATCAAGTTGTATACATTGTGATTATCGAAAAAAACGTCTTTTGCATTTCTACAGTCGATATCCTTCATTGTTAATAATTCATATTTGTATACCATGCTTTTAAAGAACAGTATAATCTGTTGTTGTTTTTGTAATATTTGGTAAAAAAAAAATAATAAGCAGATCGCCCAAACTACTTTTCAATTAATGCAATCTCGGTTATGCCACATTTCTTTTAATTTGAAGAAAAAAAAATGTGGTATAACCGAGGCACTAGATATATATTTTAAAATCTTATGATATAAACTCTAATAAGTTTAACCTGAGGACAAAAGACATACCAAACAACAAGTCTGACAAAATTTGAATTGAAAAAATGTAAATTTGTTTTCGACCTTACCGAACATTGATTATAATTTATCTTTTTTATTGATAAATACACCTTTTTTATTATTTTTGTGTATGAATAGTTGGAACCATTACAAACACCAATAGTTTTGCATTAAAAATAATTGAAAAATAAATATAAAAGATTTTAGAATTAAAGGTTGAAAACAGACATTCAGAATCCAGAAAGTAAACACAACGTGTCACTGTTATATCAGGTGGTCGAGAATCATAATGTTTTTAATAAATCGTAATTCGAATAGAACAACATAGACGCGTGAATATTAAAATTAATGAAACCCAAATTGATAAAATTGATGATCTTGTGAAAGTTTTCTTTCCCTCAACAACGACATATCTGGCAACACCGTAAATCATGTTTCCACTTCATGCTGTTGGAATTGAACGCAATTTCTTGCTCCATTAATTCCAAGGGTAACTGATAATGGATTGTTAATGCAGTTGATAGCAGCTTCCTTCTAGCGTACAAATTGAAAATGTCGCATCAACTACAAACCAACTCAACAGGTCTTCATCATCAGTGATACATCGTCTTATATGATCAGTCTTATAATTGTCGTAGGGTATAATCCATCACCACAAAATAATCGAATTATGAAATAATCAACTAGTAATATCATACACCAGGTGACAGTGCTATCTTTCAATATTAGTTAAAAACTCACTCTCTAACACACACACCCTACCCTGTCTGCGTATTGTGCTCCACGTGCGTTGTGATGGCTGTGAAATCGAGAAAAAATCCCGTGATTCCAACTTTAACTTTAAAAAAGATTCAGAATCGTGTATATGTATAATATACAGTACTATATTACAGTATTTTTTTTAAATTTCTACTTAAGTGCATAAGGTTTTATATTTTAATTTAATTTTGAGAAAGGAGCTAGGTTGCCCGTTTCTTTACGACTCGCCGACTCCACAGCATTAGTCTTAAACTTAAAAATGTTTATTTTGTTGAAATTATCGTTTTGTGTTACACGATTTATTGAAAATATGTACGATTAATTTCCTGAGTGTTAAAATATTCCCCGTTTCAATAATCCTTATTTTTTATCCATAACTTATTAGAAAAACATGTGATATCTACGAAAATGATTTTGAAATCCGATAAAACGCTGTTTATTTAACCACCTAACATATAGTATGTATTCTTAAATGTATTTTAGTATATTTGGATGTTTCAGTGAAATCAGTTGCATAGAATGTAATGATTTTCAACTAGCAAAAAACAATAATCAAAGAAATAATAGTTATTACATACATGAATATTCAATATAAAATATTTATAATAAAGTGTCATGTATATTTTTTATGAATAAAGGAAACGATACTTTTTGCTATTAATCTTCAACCTCTTTTATAAAATACTACCGATATGAAATGGTAAAAAATGGTCGTAGTGTTGAATGATTTATGTTATTAGGTTTTTATATTATAATAAAATGAAAAAAACAATGTATAGGCTTTGTATTATATAAAAATATTTCAGTGTTTATTTTTATTTGTTGTATAGTATAAATAACGTATGACTATGAAAATGGTTGAAGTAAAAATCGTTTATTTCCGTTTTCCATAGCAGAGAAAAAAATAATTTTGCTTCTTCCCGGTCTTAACAGAGCGTTACTTAGTATTCAACAATAAGATGTTCTATTATTTTACAAATAGGGTGCGGATAGAAGGGTGGGTTGAAAAAAACTGTTTTTTAGCTAATTATAATTCACCCGGTCAGTATTCTTCATTCGTTGGGATTGTGAAAGTTGACATTATCAAAAATACGCGCTCTTTTAAAACGACCAACAATATTTTTTTTAGCTATGTAGGTAATCTGGAAGGCAAATTACTTACCCTAGTAAATGCCTTTGCCTACCGAATTACTTTTACATGGTAACAAATACTAACTCAATTAAATTTAATGTTTTTTAATAATTTAAAACATGTCAATATTTTTAGTATTTTAAATAGTTGTAGTGTTTTATTTGCAGTTGCACAAATCATATTGAAAAAATATATTAAATGATTTTTAGCTGGAATGAATTTCCGTTAAATAAAAATAAAAAACCATTGCACGTTACCAACCTCATATCATATTCTTAAATTAAAGTTTGTGGTAAAGTGAGTTAATGAAAAACGTCTCAAAATAAACTAATCAATCTTGAAAGGGAAGATTTTTCAGCCTGCGGCGCATATTTCTCGTCGTAAATATCCTACAAAATTAACATGAACATCTAGTGCGTTTTTAACTTTGTGGTTTTATGGCCTACTCGAGTCTGAATCTACACTCAGTTATAAAAGAAAATATATATTTGTGAAGCGTAGTTGCTTTTTACGATGCCTTTTGTTGCCTTCAAAGGACATGTTTGTAGATAAATCTCTTTCATCTCACCCCTACCCCTGCATATTCAGTGATCCCCTTCTTTTGGCAGTTTCCCTCTATCGATCGACTTATTCGGTATGTTCCACCACCTACCACCCACCTTTCCCAGCATAGCTATTCACACAATCTGCGCCCGGAAAATAAAACACGGGTCAGTTACAACATTACGAACGCTTGGCGGTGAATAAAACGGATGATTAGAATAATAATCGACAATTACTATAGAAGCTAGATATTTTTTTTTAGAAATTTAATTAAACATCGACCTTGTTTTATAGCCTTGGGCATGTAGCCAAATGTCAAGCGACGTTGGCTTCGGTTGCGCAGTTCACAGATTCAAATTTAATTCGTAAGGGAAGTTTCATAGATTTGTTTTCAATCGATCTATGGATACGATTTCAACAACATGGAATTCTTCGATTTTTTCATTCCCTCACACAATTGAAACGGTCGTGGTGACAAAAAATCCTATCCTAATAAATTATTATATTCTTCTACTGACAGTATATTTTCACAATAAATTTCTACAGACCCATCATAATACATATAGCAAATGCTTAAGCTAAAATGAGCTTAAAAAAACCTTTTACTTATAAGTTATAACTATATTTAGATATATTTGCTGTCAAACAGTGATTATTTTTATAATATTTTATTATGGGTGATCCACACATTTGCATTGAAACGTCATTTACTACAGGACAGTAAAGTAGATACATGCCTCATACCAATGAACAATATTGGCTGACGTAGAGACATGTTTGAAAATGGAATAAGAACATAATAGATGATATTATTTTGCTTTCTTCGCATTAATTCATAGACAATGCTCCTTTTTCAGTGGTATCCATAAGCAACAACATATCATGTTATCAATGTGTGCAGTACACAAACAAAGAATGCGGAAATGAATCCATTTTACCATGCCCTACTTCTTCAGATCGCTGTGTCACGCATATCAGTAAAGATAGTAAGTACCTATTTTTCTTAATTATTTTCAGTTCATATTAAAAACGAGGACCATAAACAAAGATTTTAAATTATTCTAACATCCAAAGCATTTAAACTACTTACTAACATGAATAATGTAATTTCTAGTGCGATTAACTCGCTGGAAAAGTGCAGTCGTGTGAAAGATTTTGTGTGACTGCCGAATGAATTTATTTTACCCAATGAACTTTCTTTTTGTCTTGACGTGCATCTTAAAATATATTAATGATATCTTTATACAATTCTTTCGTCACAAAACGAGTTAATGTCAGCCTGTGAATTAACAAAAAAATATTACAAAAAAAGGATGGTGCCCCATCAATTCAAAAAATTTAAAATAATGCTGTCAGTAAAAAAAAAACAATGAATATTTTATATAATTGTTGAGAAAAAAGAACATAAAAAACAATAATATTGTTAACATAAACACCCAAGTGGATATATTCACCTCTGTATACCGTCGATGCACATCAAATATGGTATATGTGACTACGGGTACACATAGTCTCACATACCATATTTGATGTGCATCGACGATACAATGCGTTGACCAGCCGATAAATATTTTGTAGAACTAAATACTTTGATATTTTTTACCGTATTACAATGGAGTTCTATCAAGTATATGCCAATTCAATCAATAAGAAAAAACATATCGTTTATATAAAAGTTTATGCCATGTAGATAAAAATCACGAGCATGTGGGTTTACAGTCATAAGAATTGTCAGCTCGGTCTTATGGAAGAAGGCAGAAATGCTTTAAAATCAAAAATCATCTTTGAGTATCGAAAGAAACTTGGTTGGGCGTTAAATCAAGACAAAACTTTTGATAAAGCATATCTTGCATAATAGCTAAATGGCGTATATTTAGATATTTATTTCACTTTGAATCGGTGGAAAATAAATTCGATTTATATTATATTCTAATATTTTTCAGAGCTTCATGGTTTCGTCTTGAAACGAGAATGCGGCTTAGGTCCCTGCAGCTTTGATGACGTCAATATAAACCATAGTCTCGGCTGGGATAACTGTGATCGAAATAAAGAAGATTTTTTCTGTGTCTTTTGCTGTAGAGGAAACGCATGCAATAAAAATTCGGCTTCATATTACAAAATAAATATATTAGTATTGATGATACCATTTCACAGTGTTTTTAATTTCTGGAGTAAACGCACATTTTAATGATTATTTTTTATTATATAATATTGTATTTTTATTAGATTTATTTAGTTTTAAATTATTGAGTAAGTATCATTATAATTCAATCGGCTGTCAAAGATCCATCCTTTTTATACCTATTTCTCGTCTCTTATTTAACCTATCTTTCATAAAGTTGAATGCTAAATTTTAGTATTGATATTATTGTCATTTAACATATTTGTGAAATGTTTCAAAGGAATTCCGAGTTGACTTATTCAATATATTATCGCAGCACTTTAAAAACTATAGATGTATTTATATAATATGTTGATGCTAGAATAATAATGCCAAGAGAAATAAGGATTTATACTTTTCGAGCGATCTGTAAATAGGTGTCAGTCTATGCTTTCTTTATTCCCAATTACCCCTTTGTCCCAATTTATTCTTACGTGGGCGAAACTATGACTAAAGGCTTTTATTTCTAAAAATTTGTTCCTCGCTTAGTTCGCCAATTCGCCAGTTCCAAGGGCCGTTCGACCGATCAACTCATTGCCTAGAGAACTGGAAATTTTTGGTGATAGTGTTCGTGAAATGTTTGTTAAGTTTTTCTTTTTTATTGATTGATTTTGTTGTATTATGTAGTTTTATTTTTTGTCTCATTATATTTGTTTTGTCTCATTAACATTCTGTCATGTACATGGCGAATTGCCGTCAGGTGTAGTGTCATGTACTGTAATTTTGTTTTTTTTTTAACAATAAACAATAAAACAGAAATTTTTGACCTTTTTCCGAAGTATTGACAATACTGCTGCATTTATTTCATATGTACTAAAAAAACATTTCTGTTTTTCCAATTCATTTTTTAAGAGTTTGTTATTAATATGCTTCGAAAGAAAGAATATCTCCCGCCAAATGTTTATATTACGCAACTACGGGGATTTAAAATTTGTATTTTCCCTTTAAATATATGCTCCAGCTGGGTTAAAAAAAACATTACATGACAACTCGTTCTAAATTACGTGTTTTTATTTTGAAAAATAATTAAACGAATATATATAAAACAAATTATCGGTCAACTCAAATAAAAAGTTACACACATCACAAAAAGGTATATTTTATTTCTATCTAAGGTTTTTTAAATATAATATATATTCCAATACCAACCTCCCTAAATCCACAAACCTTGTTTTGCATGACTTAATGGTATGACAATCAACTATTCTTCTACCAAAAAAAAAACCGTGACAAAAAAAATATCAGCTTCTCCAGTGTGAACTATCAATTTTCAACGATTACTTCAAATTTTTATAGTAAATGTTAAATTGTTTTGACTGAATTTTTATTCCAAATTCATTTAACATTGACGAAAAATTGAAAATTAATTTTGCAGTGAATCACCAATTTATTGACCAATATCCATGGTAACCATATTCCAATACCAAACCGATTGTTGAAATTCAAAACTTTCAATAAACGGTTCGCTCTATCAACCAATCTACTCGGATGCCCAGTAATCAAAATTCATCATGAATAAAATACTTGCACGAAGACTCGAGCGTCTCTTTGCAGCTGCTTAAGAAAACTTATTTCAGAGTACATTTGGCCCTCGTATAACACGGTCATATGGTCCTGCAAAAACGTCGTGTAATACAATTCCGTGTTATACGAGGTTTGAAGTTTATATAAAAATAGTCTTTGCGTTCTAAAAAAATGTTGAAGTTTTTTAAAATAGCCTTTATTTTTTATTAAATTTATTTTATTAGTCGACAAAATATACATTTACGTATTTATTGAAAAAAACTTAAATAACATACATACATATATTAATATACTAGATCATTCATTCATCATCGCTATCACTTACAGTTATATTTATGATCGACTCTCTTTCGAGATCAGTTGTGAGTTTTCATCATTGGATGACTTTTTGGATTTAGCCTTTGAAAATTCTGAAATAAGCAATTATCTGCTTTTAGCGTATAAATCTTTACGTATTTTGTGATAAGGGGCCAACATATGTTGTAACTCCTTCTTGAATTTCAAACTTCATTACTTTATAGGATCATTATTAATAATTCATTAGCTATTCAAAAATGGTCCAATTTATCAGCCAATCCCAAGCCGTCATAAATATTGTTTTTTAATGTGAAACATGCCGCTTCTTCACCTAAACTGCTTTCTGAGTCATTAATAGTAAGTTTATCCAAAATTTCGACTAATTCTTCTTCGTTCAACGTACGATCCTCCAATATTTATTCGTTATCTTGAATATCAAAATCATCAAATTCTCCTCTGCCAATACCAAGACCGATTAATATATAAAGGGTTTAATATGATGAACTCTCTGGAAGAATTATAACATTAAAGATAAAATATTCTTTCTTTCGACACTTCACATTCACACTTTAAAACCAAACATGTTCATTAATTGTGTGTTTTTTTAACCGTGTTACGTAAAACGTGTTGTACAAAACAATGTTATACGAGGCCCAAGTGTATTGCTCGAGCGTCAGGATTTTTTTATCATTTAAAAAATAATCAATGGTGTCATCTGACAGTTGAAAATATATCACAATCTTTATATTATTATTATAGCAACAATCCCGTCAATGTTTGGACGTTTTCTCAAAATTTTGATTTGGTCAATTCTACCGACTCCGTGGTAAAAAAAATTGTAGCCAAGTTTTCCGATTTTTCCTCTTTTGCTTGTTACGGACAAAACAGTGTTAGAATTGAAATAAGTACTCGTAGAACTTTATAATAATTAGATTTTCTTCACGGCATCCTTTTCCAGGTAGGATAAAAATCGCCAGCTTATTTTTTTTGTATATATGTGCAAACCAGTGCGACAAGGGATAAGAATGTGTTTCTTTAAATCCAGAGCGGGCGAATGTCCTCCCTGCCCATCCCTTTTGAAGATTCCCAAAGGGTCTGGAAGAATAAAAGACCGGTTCGGTTATCTAATTAATTTTAAGAGATCGGTTATTGCGAACCGGTTGAATCCCACCACTGATTGGCCCACCTTTGCGTGTTGATCAAAGAGATAGCAAGCGTAATAGGAATAATTACCCTCCGACATGTATTCAAGTAAACTGATTTCACAAACAAAATGTATCATGTAATGGACACCGAGAAATCAATACTATCATATAACATTGATAATTGATATAATATAACATTGTAGGTTTGCTTAAATTCTTCGAAGTAACATTGTTGGCCGTAACGTGACGCATCGTCATTTCATTATTTTCCAATTTTAAAGAAATTCATCTTTTTAGAAGCCGTTTTTTAAAAATTGTTTTTAATGGCATATCTTTACAATTTTTGTTTTTATTTTTCGTTAAGACTTGGCAGTATTATCATTGGAGTAATATCATTTGTGAGTAATTTTAAGCGTAATCAATAAATTCGAATATATTATGTGTGTTAATCGAGGTGATCAAGTGGATATTTTATTAAATTTCTCTGAACTGTTGAAAATAAATCTTTATTTCCTACTAGTGGTTAACTTTTTTCACCATAAAAAAATGATTGCTTCTCTCTTTAAAATCACAATTAATAGATATAGTGTAGCTATAAATTTATATTCAATTTTCCTACAAAATTACCTGAGTATTATTTTTACATTTATAACAAAATCAGATTTACTCTTCAGTTACTATCATAATATGATAACGTTAAAAAACATGAAGAGTAAATCTGGAGTAATGGAAAGGAAAAAAGACGTAACTCACACATAGCAAATTTTACAGAAGGCATAATAAACGTGTTTTGATGTTTTTGGCCATATGCAAATTATGAAATAAACACAACCTTGAAGTGCACGGAGACTTAACTTAACGTACTAAACTGGTGTTTTATTGACTTAATTTAAAATTAATTTGAGAAATTGTCTTGGAAAAACTTTTTTTCAGGCTTTTTTCTTGGTTTAAATTTTCACAAGCCCATCTTTTTCAAACTTAAAAGCTAAATTTAGATACTAATTCGGCATTTGCAGCTTACATCCTTTTGATAGATCGTGTATCAAGTTGGATGCATTGTGATTATCGAAAAAAACTGTGAGTTAAGTCCTTTTCCTTTCCACAGTCGATATATATTTAATGTTGTGTAATCTAGACGTGAGTAGGGCATCCAATCCGAGACCCTTTTTTATGATCTCGAGATTTCGGGATTCACAATTTTTCGGATCCCGGGATCCCGGGATTGATCATTCACGATAAAGTTATTTAAGATTCTTGGAGAATTTCGGCATTCACAATTATTTAGGGATGTGGGCTTTTGGGATCTTGGGATTGCTCGCGGCTGATTTTAAAAACCTGGATATTTGCGGATTTCTCTTTATGAAAAAATGTGGGTCTTTTTTTTAGCTTTATCCTTTCAAAACTGCCAGTGACTCCAAATTATTTTTTGCGGTATTTAACGAATTTTTCACTTGTTATCCTGAATCCCGACATCCCGGGATTAATACTGTCACAATCCTGGAATTTTGGGATCACAAAATTGGAAGGGATTCTGGTATCGGAGGCCCTTACACTTTTAATACCCCCCCCCCCCCCAAATGAAGTTCGGGACTGTTAAATCCGGCGTCAATTTTATTGACATCACATTTTTTTTCAACATTTTTTTGTGGAAACAGATTTCTCAGTAACTACATTGTAATATTTGGCTGAAAGTAAAGTGGCGCCGTCATGTTGGAACCACATCTTAATCAGCTCAAAGCATCCAATCTGGTGTCAAAAAGTTATCAATCGTGTTACGATAACGCTGTCCATTAACAATTACCGTAACGCCACGTTCTTCTTCAAAAAAGTAAGAACCCAAGATTCTTCCAGACCAAATAGCGCACCATACTGTCAGTTTTAATGGATGCAAATTTGACTGATGAATAATTTGAGAATTTTCTATTGCCCAGAACAGACTATTTTGTTAATTAACGTATCCATTTAAATGGAAATGGGCGTCCATCGCTCATTGTGATTTTTAGGGTTATTATGAGGAAGCTGTGACATCTTATTGGCATATTTACGGCGTCGTAAAGGGTCTTGTAAGACACTTTTGTGTACATTTTTGTATGGAAACAAATGCAAATCCTTATGCATAATTTTCCACAAAGTCGTTGTATCAAGTCCATTTTTTTGAGCACGGTGTTTGAGGTTGATGGACTTTTTAACACTTTCTTGGAGAGCAGCAATGTTTTTAGCTGTCTTTTTACGATGTGGCCCAGACTTGTGTCAATCCGTTACAGAGCATCATTCTTCAAAAGCATTCATTAAACTAAACGATAAATAGTAGATTTTGATGGTACATTATTTCTATACAAAATTTTGCCTACTTTTTTAATCGTTACAATAATTGGTGATTGACTTTGATAAAATGTTTTTACGATTCAACACTTTGGTTTACCGAATATTTTGTTCACAATACTTTTGCCGCGTCTATTCTTCACAACTGACAAATATCGAAATTCATGTTTACCAAAATGGTGACCAAACAAAATAGTAAACCTTCCCGACGAACAACTATATTATATATATGTATGTATGTTTTCTTTTTAGATACAGAGTTTCGCTATTACCATATTGCTCGGAATAAGTTTAAACAACTTATCAAGTGTATCAAATCAAATACAAGTATGGATTGGAGAAAATGATTTGATTTTTACAGAAAGCATATTTAAAATGTTACAAGCAGGTAATTAGATAACTTTTTAACCATTTTGTTTGAATTATAATATCAATATAATCGTAATTTAAAACGTCTTGGATGACGTATCATATTATTAACGAATCAAATGATTCAAATAAATATTATTCATTGTATTGTTTACAACTTCCAGATCCTGAAAAATACTGGGTAATTGGTATATCATTCTTCTCGGTTCATGCATTTTCTTGCATATTATTAATATATGGTGCATATATGGTAAGATTTACAAAAAAATACGTATTTCTTCTAAAAAAATCATTAATAAAAGTGGGCAGGCGTGCCATAAACTGAAACCTACATTTTGCTGTCAGTCAAATTATTTACAAACTTTTTAAAAAGCCCCCTTCAACGTATTTATTTTATTTTTCAACCATTTTTTATACAATTTAATTTAAGATTTCGACTGAAGATGCTTGGTGGAATTTCAATATTAAATTTGAATCGTTCAAACTATGTACATTCTCACAGATTTTGTCACTAACGACCCGGGTTTCGCCTTTCGGCATCTTCGGGCGTTCAAGTGCACGGATGAACTTGAACTGACATTTGTTATACAATTCTACACTCATTTACAATACTTCATCATTATGTTTATAAATAAATGAAAGCAATAAAATGAAAATATTGAATTTATTGATAACACCACATGTATAGCCCTTCTCTAGCAATAGTAATTTTTTGAGGGACTGATTAACTGTTCGCAACAAAAATATGTTTTTACTTTCAGTGTAATACCTTCACGATGTATCCATATCTTTTAAGTGAATTTATCCGACTTGCTTTTCTTTTTGCTGGTCATGTGATTGCTATGATGCTTGTGAAACAAAATATCATAAATTTGGGACTGCTAATTGGACTTAGCTTGTTTGGTGGATTTATTCTCCGTAAGTACACCCCTACAGCTGGCATTAAACATAGGCGCAACAGGAAACTAACTGTAGCAGATAACTTAAATTTCGTATTGTTAAATCAATATTTTCTGTGGTGCAAAACGCCTAGCGCCGGCTCTGCAACCAGTGGCCTAGCTAGGAATTTGGTGCCTTCGTGCAAACGTCACGCAATGCCTCCCCTTGAATGTTAGAAATTTGATCTCCCTTCTTTTTGCTAGGCCCTCGTGCATTGCATGACTCTGCTATGAGGTAGGTGCCCCGCTGTCTGAAACTCTATGTGCATACAGTGGCGCATTGGCGGATCCAATGCGCCACTGTATGCACATAGGACACGGAGGCCATGGGGGCCATGCCCCCCCCCCCCCCCTGAGGAGAATTTATTTTCCATTTTTCTAATTGATTAACACTTTAATGGCGCTTTAATTGTTTAGTTTACAATGTTTTATAGAATACATACGTAATTATGTATCGACTATTTTTATATAGGTATACTATTTTTAAATCATATTTTTTTATGTATCACTAGCCGATTTGTTTTTGTGTTTTAATTGTGTTTATTGAAGTGCACGTCTTCTTTTTCTGTCTGTTTGACGTTTGCTGCCGATTCTATGGTACGACACACGCGCCACCTACTGTTATTTCATTGTATTACGCCTGTAACCTTCGCGCAAGTTGCATGAAGGGTATGGCAGACATACAAACATTGATTATTATATATAAGACCTACTGTAAGTTAATTTTAATATGCCCATAAACTAGATGTTTATTTTCAAATTGAATGGCTCCCTCCTGGGACAATTTCTGGATCTGCCACTGCAGTGGCGGACTAAGCACACGGGAGGCCCCTGGCGCAATAAAATCTGGAGGCCCTGTTTTACAGATAACATAAGAACTATTTTTCCAATTCCAACAAAAATAGTTAAAATATATATAAATCTGAAAAGTATATGGGTTAAATTATATTAGCTATTTTTGAGGCCCCTTAAATTCGGAGGCCCGAAGCCCGCGCTTCATTTGCTTATATTATAATCCGCCACTGTGTGCATAAATAAACAACACATATTGAGGACTAAAATTTACTAATTTAATGCAGTACATCATAATAAGATTATATGATATGACATATTATGAAGAGCGCATACTGTGATGTCAGATGTGGATACTCAATACCAATGTATAACCGGCTCGCTCAATGCCTTATTTTTAAACTTTTTTTTTTCAAATTAAAAATAATCTTACATCATAAAATTATTTATTTACATTGCATAATTTATACATGTCATAAATTCATTCTAAGTCTTGTTTTGATTTTCATTTGAAACATTAACCGTTACGGGTCTTTTTCATCTATCATATAGTACAAAATAGTACACAAAACGGCCGCAAGTTTTTACTTTATCCATATCGGCTTAAGTACATATTGTGTAAAAATTCGATATTGGAATTATGATAATTAAAAAAAACCGTATTTTAAGAACTAGCTCTCCGAACCAAAATTATTTTAGCAACCGGCTCGACAGAGCCGGTGGAAACCCAGCACATCAGCAACAAATCACTGTTTATACTGATCAAAAATAATATGACTAAATATTAAATTTCTACTGAACTTGTTTAATAAAATTGTTTAATAATATAATTTAATAAAATTTTCTTGTCTGTATAACACAATATTATTCTTTTTTTGTATATATTACATTAATCTTTAAAAATAGTTAATCTAGTATGTTTATTTTTCAGTCGGCCTTATCTACATGTGGTTTTGTGTATTCAATTTGGTGCTGGTGATAAAAGAGCTCTTGAGGGAAATAGAAATAACTGATATCACAAATTTTCCCCAGCAACCTATCGCGCATTCTGATGTTTTCACCGTACGAAATAAATATCAATTTAATTATTAATATCATAATAATGTTTTAATTTCAATGTTTATACAATAAATGTTAATTTAAGGAATTCACAGTATAAAATAAAAGTCACCAAAGTAAATATAGTTACAATTTAATGAATCAACAAAGACATGTGAAATAATTGGGAAGGTAGGTATCTAGTTAATAAAAAATATGCAACCTAGCTAATGTCTTTTATCAGAGGTCCCCAAAGTGTAGCTCATGTTTTTAAATTAAAAGTGAGACAGAGGTAACAAGTCTACTTAATCATTTAGTAAATATCTCACCTCTGCAAAAACATGTGGATATTTTTCAATTGTACAATTTTTATTACAATATTAGTTATATGATGAGAAAGTTTGGAAATCCTGATTAAGACCATTAAGGCCATAGATCAAAAATATATTGACATTGTAACTAATTTCTAGAATGACCAAAACCTAAAATAAGTATAAAAAACACAATACTTTCATAACATTTGCGTAAAATAGGTATCTATTATTACTCCAGATGTTGAAAGAAGCGTAGACCTAAAAGAATATTTATTTAATCTCATAAGCAAGGAAGGCAATTTTAATGTTATAATTAACACGTCAATCAATAATAAATCTGTTCTTGTTTATGTGTATCAAAGCTTCAGATCGACTAATATTGAGAAATGTTAGTAAATACATCTAACTCTTTCCGTTTATATAAGCCATTAAATTAATTAAATTTGTCAAGGCAACTACTAAAATTTTACCAATAAATATATTAATTTGTTCTCGAATAATCTTGACATAGACATTCTGTACCTTAGCACTTGCAGTGAGATTGCTACTCCACAACATATTATTATGTTTTCAGATAAAGGATAAAATAGAAAAACATAATATTCAAAACAAAAAGTACTTAAAAATAAATCATCATAAAATATATTTATCATGATAATTAATGTGGCACATAAAAACAAAGTTGAGTTAAACCAATTAAAGACTTTCTGCAATAAAATCTAAATATTTTGCAGCGTCAGTGAAAACCACATATTCATTGGGATCACAAATATTCCTGTCTTTTCGCGAAACACTCAGTGACACGATTCCACGAATGCTCCAAATATCTTCTCCGTCAGCTCCCTTCTCTGAGAAAAACATTCCACCGCCACTGTCCCCATTGCAGGCACTTGATTCTGATGAAATATCAGACATTTGTAAGCAATCACGATAACTTACTTTACATTTAATAATTAAGACTTTTTGAATACATTTTACTGTTTGTTGTTTCACTTGTGTAGCATTCTATTCACTCATTCAGTAGCTCTAAACTAGAACTGTAGTTTAAATAGGTATAAAGAAAGTCCAATATAAAGAAAAAAAGTCAGTATCTACAGTGTTGATAATAATTTTATGTGTACGAAGACAAAAATCATTCGATCAGTATTATTTTTTTGAGATCTAAATCGCCTAAACATGCATAAAAGATTCATACCATTTCTATAGCCAGCACAATATGTTTGATCGGATATAAACTGGGAGTAGAAACTTGGGTTGGTCTTTATACAATCTACATCTCCAGTAACTGGCATCTCAGTCTTCATCAGTTGTTCAGAAAGACTGTCGTTTGAATTGAATCCCCATCCAATAACCTTTAAAACACAGTTTATATAAGTAGGTATAACATAAACAAAAAACAATGTCAAAAAATAAATTTTATAAATCTTTTGTACTCCTATAATAAAAAAAATTAAACACGGTACAGTAAAATCTCCTATAATGCTCCCTGCTATAGAGCCAATTTATATAGCGTGCTCGGCAGTCTCTCATTAAGCGCTCCCTCCTAGACCACTGTTTTCAACAAAATGCTATTTTAATATACCAAAATTTTCAACGTCAAATTACAAATCTTGTAAAAATGTATTATTGTACATAAATATTAACTCATCATCGCTCATTAAATATCGTACAAAAACTACCAGCAGAGTCCGTTAAAAATATATAAATGGAACCAAGTAAGTCATTTAAAATATGTATGGATTAGGGAGTCTGTGTCGTGACAACCCAACAATGAATTCTCGTGACATCAAGGCTTTTTGTCAGTCTCAGTTCCCACAAAAAAACAACCTGAGAATGGAGATTTGAAAATTTTTAATAAAATTTGTTTGAAGTTCTATTTTGTTTATTCAAAACAAATAATTGAAAGTTTGGAAAAAAATTCACAGCTTAATAAATGAAATAAATAACAATGTTCTAATAACAAATTTTATATCCATGTCCGCTCCCAACGTGGAGCATATGGCATCCTAATGGAGGTATCTCAACAGAGCTTTTTCTATGAGAACTGTTTGATACTCAGTCGCTTTTTTAAAGAGAGTGGTAGGGATAGGAGGATAAGACTGGGACAGGACTAATGGTTACCTAATCGCTCTTGCTACGCCCAGTTATTAAAGGATTGGAAAAGGTTGGAGGGAATTTTTCAGATATCATAAACACCCATGCCTACGAACAGAAATCGATAAATCGATCGAAAAAATGCTGTTCATACTGGGACTCGAACCCGTGAGAACTGACACGGAAGCCCACAATGCTAACCGCTGCGCCATGAGACCCTATTACCCATACTATAAATGGATATTACCCATGGCTTTATCCAACCAACTTCCTCTTAGGCATGCTAAACTTTAATAATTTGAATGTTCAAGTTACTAGACTAAAATGAGAATTCCACCATTCTTGAGAATCTGAAACTAAATGTTCTTGATTATTTTTGAGAAATCTTGGACATGAATTGTTCGTTCTCCCAATGTGTAGAACTAGTTTACCAATAGGGATGCCACTGGGTAGAGCTTTTACAGTTTTTAACAATATCGCTTCGGATGTCAACATATTCCACGTGGACATAGGTGAGTTCCGACGGATGCTATTTTTCATGTATTAAAGTAGAGCTTGTCGGAGCTTACTCAGTTGACTTCCTTGCCAATTAAAAAAAAACTGCTTTTTAATATTGAATTGTATTATTTTTTTTTTCATTGTAAAAGTTTTAAATTTATAATTTGTCAATCTTTTGCAATGTTAAATAAAATAAATAAATAAATGAAATTACATATTATGAAGATTTAAATAAACATAAGAATACTTACTGTTCCCTTTTTATTGACAATATTTTCTTTATTGGTGTTCGATTTTTTCCAAAGACATATCGGTTGTACATAATCACTATATCTGACTCTCGATGAAAGCTTTAGTATTGCAATATCATTTGATACCGTTTGACGGGAATATTCTGGATGAACCACAATGTCAAACACCTAAACAATTCAAAGTCAAGTAAGCTTATTCATTCTTATGTGAGTTAGGGCAGTAATATTTCTACATATTATTCAAACCGGTAGTTTATTTTAAATGTTTTAACATAATTAATCTACTCACTCCTCTTTCTTGAGATTCTATATCACCTCCAGCTAAATTGTACTTTCCCAGTACAATAAACAATCTTTCAGGTATTAGAACTTCGGTGTTTTCCATAACACAATGGGCAGCTAAAACAATAATATATTACATTTTGGTTAGCTGCATGTATTATACTTATTAATAATTATGATTTTTTTGATTAATCTTTCTGTAACACCCAGCACAGTACATGATGCACTAACAGAGAAAGTAAAGATTTGAGCAATTTATGTTGAAAGGTGACACTGTAACCTGGCTTATATTAAAGTGATGTTTATATTAATACTATATACAGAAATTATTCTTATTTCTATATTATAATTTTTATTGGCAGAATCCCAGCAATTAATGCTTCCGCAGTTATAGCTAACTTTCACTAAATTTCTGTTATGTATTGGACACTCTCTTTCCAAAATATTACTTTTTGTTTTAAATTTAAATTGTCTTAATATTACTTTTCCAAACGTTTTGTATTCATGTTTAGCTTCTCTGGAAGATATTTTTGATTCATTCATGAAGTTTGGCACTTTTTAGGTATAAAGTTCTATTTCGATAGAACTTTATAAATATTTTATTATTTATACATTTTTAGTATGTTGCAAAACAATTTCTTTAATTATACATGTATACCTGTCAATACACGAGTAGTAGATAACAAAGTACCACCACAGGTATATTGTTGCTGCGATCCAGCAGTTTTCACTCGATACAAGGCAGCATGCCATGGCCAATCTCCCGGCTTAGTAGCTAGTCCATTAGTTATGAGTTCAGTGTGTTTGACTACTTTTCTACCACAGCTCGATATAGGCATTGGTCGTACAGATAAACGTGTCGTCGGTACATTTGGCTTGAGAGTGGTTGCCTGTTGTGTCCCTCCAAGATTTAAAACATCAAGATCCAAAACTTGCACGCCTAAAAGACCTCTTCGTTTTCTTTTTTTAGTTTCCGGTGTTGTTTCATTTGGCTTAGCAATGGGGATATTTAGTCCTCTTCCAAGTGATAGCACATCAGTATCCAAAACTTGCACATCTAAAAGACCCCTTTTTTTTCTTGGGCTATTTTCTGTTTTTACAAGTGCATCATTGTGATATGAATTAAATAAGCCATCATTGTTTTTGTCATGTTCTTTTAATACATTTCTTTTAGGAATTTCATTTTCATATGAGGTTTTTACCATAAACACCCATAAATATAAAACAATTATCAAACATTTCATCATTGCTGTCCTGTATTAAATATCTGTAATTAATTATTATTAAAGAATAAGTAAGTGAACAAAAGTATATTTCATAAATTTCATTTTCTAAAACGTTAGCTTTGGAAAAAATTAAATTACCTACTGCTAACCAATATAATAGTGCGTTATCAAGATATAAATATGTGCATATCTTATTGAAATCTATCCGAAACATTATATTTTAGAACTTCATTAACAATAAACTATTTTACCTTGCATATTTCAAATTCACTAGTAATTTTTTTACGCATGAAAAGTAAGCTAACACGAAATATACTTTTTCTTGCTTTGCCTTGACTCTGCCCTGTTTAATTTCAAACTATCTTTAGATATCACAAAATACAAGTCAGATAAATCAAAAGGTCAATTTTTATGTAGCTCAATTCAATTCAATTAGATAACTCAAGTCATCCAATAACATAAACAAAGATTATTTTGCCTCGATCACATAAACATTCTCTAAGCAAAGAACATCTTTCGTTACTTATGTAAGTACACAAAACATAAATTTATGTGCTTTAAATAAAGTGCAATAATTTTACATACATAAAAAATTTGCAATTAAAATCTTACTGTTTGGTCAACATTAATTCAACTGAATTAATTTAAGGTCGTTTTGCATAAAAACCAGGCCCCAGCAGACCGATTGTTGATAATTTATAATATAATAATTAAATAACTATAGTTTAAATTCTTGTAAGAACTACACAACTGCCTACACTATTGAAATGCACTGCAACTACAATAATTACACTATTATTTTAATATTATACTGATTTTCAATTATTATTTTAATAATAATGACTCTTTAATCACTGATTTTTATGTACTCTTTTGTATTTGGCATTTTTCAATGGCTTCCTACTGTAAAGTTAATTTTTACATGATATACAAAACTGATTTTAAATTCGTAAAGAATAGTTCAATAATAAGTAAAATATATGTTTTACAATTAAGGAAACTTACCATTAAATTATTTTATTTTCAATACTTAGAGTTATCTTTGTCATTGAAAGCCAAATCTAAAAATGTAACAACCTTTGTTAAGAGCAATTCAGTAAATAAGCTGTAATTTAACACAGCTTATTATAATGTTATAAATTGTTATTCTTCTCAGGTATATTCTCAGAATACGGAAAATACAATTTATTTCCATACTCAATCAGTGTTACCATTGAAATATATTGGTGAATACACAATATCTGAAATCTGTCAAAGTCTGACATTTAGCTTTTGACATAAGTCGTGATATTTAGTTTTTATACCGTGGCTTTAATCGATTTTATTTATGTAAAGCTTGAAATATGTATACTTTGCTCCATGGTCTGTACAAATATGTAGTACAAAAAGATGAATATTGCATCCTTATCTTAGGGCTAGATAATGCTGGTAAAACGGTATGTAATGAATCTATCTTAGCCTCGTCATGTACACATAGCGAAAATATCTACTTTGTTTTTAAGTTTATTTTTAAATTATCATATTTATGTTTTTAGACATACCTAGAGGCAGCTAAAACGAAGTTGTCCAAAAATTATAAAGGAATAAACCCGGCTAAAATAACAACCACAGTTGGTCTTAATATTGGAAAAATTGTTGTCGGTGGAGTCCAGCTGAGTTTCTGGGATCTAGGAGGGCAAGAAGAATTACAATCTCTTTGGGATAAAGTAATGAGCTATTTTTCAACAAAATTATAAATGATATATCAATCAGCTACTTAACAAAAAATATTTTTTTATTTGTTTGCTCAAGATGAAACTAAATTCATCACATATGAGTAAATTGTCATTTTGGTTATCGTTGTGCTCAAAAAACTTGTTTTAAGCGCCAGCAGTCAATCGTACTGTCGTAAAGGGTCTTAATTAGTAATAATGATGAAATAATTTATTTAAAATTTCAGTATTATGCAGAATCTCATGCTGTTATCTATATTGTGGACTCATCAGATAGAGATAGAATTTCAGATTCTAAAGAAACTTTTGGTAAATATACATAACTTTCTTTATATATATTAACTTGTCTCTGGTTACTTCTTCTTCTTCTTTGACCATATTTGATCCCTATGTGAAGCATATGACCGTCACGCGATACCTCCGTGTTTCCCAGTCTTCCGCCAATTGCTTTGCTTCCTCATAGGACATGCCTCATAAGACATAGGACAATATACATTCTATAAATAGTACCCGACAGTCATCTGGGACATCGGAATCCCATCCCAGGATTGAGGCTTTCTGGAGGCATTCACAGCATGTGACCCAGCCAGATCCATCGTTATGGAGAGACGTTGGAACAATGCTGAATCTGGTTACAATGCAACCAAAAGACCCATCATGTGAAAAAAAAATCCTCCCGTCCCAATTACAAGATACTGAAATCTTATTTCTAATTCCACTTGAGTGGCAGTAAATGACAACTCTTTCTTGCTTTAAATTGTTGGTATATTTCATCTTCTACTCTCTCAGGTAACTGGACATATATCCCTTCGCTGATTTATATTACCTCTTAAATGGTGCACTTTAATAAACCAGCGCAGTTGTCATAGAATATTTGTGGGCAGGGAATAGGGAAACATGTAGGTGCCTCGTGGTAGCCATATGCTTCCCATAGGGATAAATAATATACTCAGTGCTTTTTTTTTTTAAAAAAAAGGTACCAAAACTCACTTCTAGTGAAGCTTTTTACTAAAGATTTTTTTTAATCCATATCCGTTCCCAATGTTCCAGCATGTGGCTTCCTAATGGAGGTAGCTCAATGCAATTTTATTTTTATGAAAACTCTTGTTACCGAGAAGCTTGTACTTGTCTTTTCTTTCGAAGACTGTAAGTGAAGAAGAATAGGGCTAGGACAGGACTAGTGGTAAATTAATTGCTGCAGCTTGGATTAATTTTAAGATTGAAAGGGTGGGAGGGGAATTTTTGCATACCACAAACACCCATGTTTTCGAACAGAAATCGATAAATTGATTGAAAAAAATTCTGTCTGTTCTGGGACTTGAACCCGTGAGATCTGTCAAGGAAGCCTTTTATTCCTCTGAGTTATTACCGATCAACATATTTTAAAGATCACTTTTAAGGTGTTCACTGTCGATACTTATTTATTATTCTTTGATGATGATTTTTAATTGTTATGGGTGTTAAGCATTTTAATTTTGTGTAATTATAATGTAATTTGTTAATCCTTTAAATTGTTAATAGTTGCTTACACCTTTTTATTTCAATTTAAATTTCTATAAATATCACTGTTTTTTATATTTTTCTTATCAGTTGATAATGCTCGCGATGAGCGAAACCGGTCCTGATCTAATAAATTTTATGTGGAAAAAGTACTAAAAATCTTTTATTATTTTTATTTTTAGTATTTTAAAGAATCGAAAAGTCTCAATGGTGGTTCTACGAGTTTGATGAACAAACGTGACAAAAATATCTTGATCTTCAACGATGCTCTCATTAGGGTAATAATTAGATTCATTTGCGAAAACCCACATTTACCTGAAGAAATGGGAGTAGAATTTAATGCACAGGTTAAATGTAAAAGTTTTTACGAATATGTGTTTTTGAGAATGTATTGGCGAAATCCTCAAATGCTTCTCTTTCGTCTAATTGTAGTCTGATTGACATATTTCTTATCTCCATTTCTCCAAATGTTAACTGGTTATCAATTTCTTCAAGCCAATATTTTTAGTCAAGAACGCAAGCCCAAGGGCAAACTCCACGTCTTGTCTATCTAGCATCCTTTGACTCCTAACTAGGAAAAACTTAATTTTGGGCCAATAGGAAGGCTGTTCTTTGAAAATTTTTCATGAAGTGTAACTCCACGAAAACGTAGATCGCCTAAAACAGCCACATTCGTAAAAGGGTCCAAAATTATGTTACCTCTCTTCAAAAACTTATTTATATTTATTTATTATTAATACAAACACATTTATTTTTTGATATGCAATATAAAAGTTTACATTGCGATCTTGTAGGTCTAATCTTGATCAGCGTTTCCTAACATGAGTCATTTGCCTCACCAGGGAGCAATTTGAATATTTTCAGGCAATTCGCAAAACAATCTATATATTAATAGTCGATAAGGTCCGTTTGTTTGTCTGAATGAGTGTATGTAGGGTGTTCTATTAATCACTCACTTTTCACAAAATTAATAGTCGATAAGGTCCGTTTGTTTGTCCGAATGAGTGTATGTAGGGTGTCGTATTAATCACTCACTTTTCACAAATAATCACAAATGTGTGCGTACTGATGTCCTCGGGTCTTTTTCTTCTTCTACGAAATGTATTTGTTTGCGTACTTGAAAATGAATAGTTAATGAAATAAAATTAAATAAATTAAAATAAAATAATATAAAATAAAATAATATAAAATAAAATAAAATAATATAAAATAAAATAATATAAAATAAAATAAAATAATATAAAATAACATAAAATAAAATAACATAAATTAAATACTATGCAACAAAAATCTCACGTTGCTGGGCAACGGGCTTACAGCTAGTAACATTTATTACTGTTTTAAACACGGACAGGTAAAAAAAAACAGATTTGATAAATGATGTGCCCGTGCTGTATCAATAAGAACTCTTATAATTGCAAAATAGTTTAACATTCAAAACACTATTCAACATAAAAAAAATACAAATGTGTAGTTTTGTGTCAAAAAAGAAACATTACTCAATTATGACAAATTTATTACGAAAAATACTGACGTACAACAGTAAAAATATGAAATACATGAAAGACTTACTTATTGTTTTGCAATCCATTGATTTTATATTTTCAGATCGAATGATATCTTCAGAACACCTGAGAGGCATACCATTGCTTGTTTTAGCAAACAAACAGGACATACCTGATTGCATGGGAGTACACACTGTAAAACCCATATTTAACCAAAATGCACACCTAATAGGAGCCAGAGAAATAATGCTAATGGCTGTGTCTGCATTAACTGGGTAAATTCTCTCTAAATTATTTTATGACTAAATGATATATCAAATTTTCTAATATTAATATTTGTTTTATCTATGTACTATCTTCTGTGTATGTATTAATTTCTCAAATGGAAGGCGCATTGGCTTCAGCTGTGATCCCATGTATTCTCCCTTTTATTTTTACAATGAACAATAACATATTTTCACGAAACACGATATTTATCTGTTTTTCAAATTGTAAGATTGACTCTGTAGATCACATATCTGAGTGCAAAAGGAAAACAAGATTTGCATTTATATGAACATAGATATAAAATGTGACGTTTCAACGTGATATTTGCTAATTTAGCAACGCTGTTTGACAGGTCCTCTTACTCTTCTATGCATATATGCATTGTAGTTATAATAGCATATTCAACTCATTTTTTCATTTTTTTAAACATGACACTTTTTTCCTTTCGCACACAGATATGCTATCGTCTAATATCAAACACTATCAAGTCAGTTTCACTTTTTTATTCAGGAGAGTTTATGTTTATTTTCTACCTTTACAGTTCTATTTACTCCATATAATAATTTTGAAAAACTTAAATTCAAATAAAGAAGCCCAGCTTCCACAGAAGATCAACATAGAAATGTGACATGACCGTGTTTGAAACTAAAATGAGTAGATGTGGTCATTTTCAAACATAAATAATGCAATCAATAATACAGACTTGTAGCAGTAATTAATTATCAATAGAATTTTGAAATAATTAGAAAAGAATTTATTGAAGAAATCATCAAATAAAAAAATTATAACTTTTTTATCAGTTGCTTTCTATTAGCCATTCTAAAGCTTCATTTAGACCAGCCAAGTACGCTGATAAGCGTCCTCGACCAATTATTCGACTGAGCACCAATATTGACTGCTTACTCAGTCTACACGCCTTTTTACGTGCGTTTTGTTTGACTCAACATCGTTTCAACACGAACAGTTGTCGTTAAATGAAAAACTTCAAATCACTTCGAATCCTATGCACCTCATCCAGATTGTTTTGTATTCGGCCGAATTCACTCTTGGTTGACCTAAATGAGGCTAAACAATAAAATGTTTAAAAAAAATTAAACACTATATTGTGATAGACTAAGACACTAATTTAACATCAATTTCCATTCAGTCACCTGAGAATAACTCCACACAAACAATTAAATGATGCTCTGCCTCTGTTAGTGATGACCACTTTTAATATAAAACTATAAATTAATGCTAATTTTGAAACACTTAGTCAGAGTTTCATATTGAATTTTAGGCATTGAAATTCACTACTGAAATCAATTCTAAAGTGAACATCGAAAAAATCATTACTGTGGCCGTGTTTGGTAATAGATGCCTCATATATAAATAAATTTATACTTATGTGAGTAAATGGTCTAGTTCAGGGGGGGGAACCTTTTTATTTCAGACGGCCACATTCGTTTATCTGATTCAACATAAGGCCGCAGTAAATAAAACGTTTACACCGCCTCCGCCTTACTTTTTGACTGTCAAACACATAATGGGTTGATTACGCTCTTTTTCCAAACGTTTGCGTATAATTTTTTGACCAATGTGAATATGTTGATCAAGTCGAAAGGCCGCAGGTTCTCCTCCACTGGTCTAGTTACTTAACCATCTCAAAAATGTTTGATATTATGTATTTTTCATGTCATTTAACTGTTTGTTTTTTTAAACATTTTTCTTTATCTTGTGGGTGCTTTCATTTCAGGGATGGTGTCGATGAAGGTATTAGATGGCTCGTAGACTGCATCAAACGTAACAACCCCGATCGACCCCCTCGGAATCAAGATGACGCATTATGACTATGAAAATATACATTCCTGTTAATTGTTATCATTTTGTATACTTAATTTGCTAGACATAAAATTATATTGAAATGAAAACCATCTTATTATTTAATGTGTAATTTTTATTTTCCAAAATAGGCTCATTATCAAAGTCATTATTTCTTAAATATACTCGAATGTAGATAAGAACATTAATCAATTGTGACCCTGTATGAGAATAGGAAGGGAGCGACTGATAAGGCTTTGATAAGAGTATGACTACACCTGTACAACTGTATTTTATTATACCTAGTACGGCATCTATATGTTCTCCATAGCAAGTTGCTCGCTTATCTATTGATAGCCATATTTATTTTCTCATATTAAAATGTAGTGCTCTCTTGCGGTTTATGTACTGAATTATTTGTTTTTGGAAATTCACATAAATTGCTATTATCTTCAACCGCATCCGAATTAACATGGATTTATATGCAAGCTACGAACAGGACTGGAGTGTTTTACCACCTGAACATAACAGAAGGTACTTTTAACTTTTCAAGATAACCTGATTATTATTATTTACAGGTTATTATTTAATATTTTTACAAAAATAATTAATTCATCTAGCGGTTCAAGTTATTGATGCCAAACATAACTACATACTAGAATTACTGTTTATTTCTTTTTATAATAAATTATTAATTAATTTCTGCTTGAATAGAATCTAATGTGCACTCATTTTATAAATGGGAGAAATCACATTGCTAGGATGGTTTTTTTGGTTAAATCCAGTGCTCCCTCTGCATAGCAGTTTTAGAACTCCCACACACTCGTTTGGGTTGGCACCAACTTCAATACAAACTATCAATATTTCCTTCTGTAAGAAATATACACATTAAAAATCAGTCTAGCTTAAATAAAAAAACTTAATTATACGTATAAATTTTTTAAAAGTAAAATAAACAAATTAACCATTTCTTATCAAATACTTAATATCTCCAGCGTACGTGAATAAATAATAATTATTGATTTTTGTAAAAAGGTTACAATTATTTCGTACATTTATTGGTTCGGAATCACTAACTCTTGGATTTTTCGCGTAGAGAACCTTTCGTTTTAAAATAAATTCTCTCTTATTTAGTAAATATTCAATAGAGATTCATAAAATTACTCTTTTATTATGAATTTGATATTTTTTTATAAACTGCGAAAAATATTTTTTTATTCACTTCAATTTGTAATAAGTATTTTTAATTCATACTTGGGTTGAAATAGATTTATTATATATCATCAAGTATTGTATGAGTTAGACGTTGTCTACGCAGTGGCGTAGCAAGGTGAGGGGGTACGGTAGGGGCGGAACGCCACGGACAGCACATTTTTGGGGGCGCCAATTAAAAAATTACAGAAAAAAATTAAGCCACCTATAGTAAAAACTCCTAGTTCATAATTAAAAAATAGTAGAAGGGATTTTAAAACAAAATTAGGGGCAGCAAATTCAAGGACCGCCCCAGGTGGCAGGACCTCTTCCAACGACACTGTTGCTACGTGATTAAGTGACATGAACATTGCAAAATATAAATAAATACACAAACCATCAGAGGGAGCAGAAAAACCAAACCAATGTTATCGAACAGCATTCTCGTAATAGAATTAATAATTACAATAAACTTATTTTAAATTGGTCAGTGTTTTAATAGTTTGTTGGTCAATATTTTATTAGGCGAATGATTAGTATAAAATAAATATTCGGTCAGTATAAATATTATGTTTGGTCATTTACATGGTTTAATCAGCATTTCAATTTAATTTTGTCGATAGTAAAAATTGTAAAAATTTGGTTAGGTTAGGTAAGGTATGACAAAATAAAACTGGCATTGAGGGTAAATTTTTTTAAACCATGTCGGCACTCAGATATAGCATATGGACTCCCAATGGACAATGGACAATGAATTTTTTAACAATAACTGGTACTCCATTCGCACAAGCTCTTTTAAAAAGTAAATATGGCTAGAACAGATCTAGCGCTTAGCGAATCACTCTCGCTACGCCCCAATTTTTGGATGGGATAGGTGGTGGGAGGGAATTTTAGACATCACAGTAGAGGTCTGCACAAGTCTGAAAACAGTAGCACCTCTCTCGGGCCGGACCCGGATAAGAAAATCGTTTTTCAGAAAAATATTTCGAGCTTTGTTTGGATCATGAGTCAGCCATGCGAAAATACTTTTCATAACATTGTGGTTAGTAAAAATTTTATGACTCGTCAAAAATTAAGTTTTGATTTGTAGCGTCTAGCATTATCATAATATAAATGTATTACAGGAACGTAAAACTAAGAAACCCATAAAATTGCATTTTGAAAAATTTTGGAAGAAAAAAATCGCGCAACAATGAGTAAATCGCGTTAAAAAAGAAACAGTGCCGTCCAAAACACTTGCGTAAAATAAGGACTGGGTGTACATTTAAATGAATAGTTATAATCAGGGCTGAGGAGTCGTGTAGAAAAAGAAGACTCTTACTCCAGCTTTAAAACAAAAACGACTCCGACTCCGACTCTGAGATATTTTTTTAATAATTTCCTTTTAAGTAATATATAATATGTATTCCATCAGATCATCTTTAGCCAGCTAAGCATGCAATGTCAACACTTTGGACTATTTTGTTTGAATTTTTTTTTTTTTATTATTTTTAACCATGTCCGCTCCCAATGTGGAGCATATGGACTCCTAATGGAGTTTATCTCAACAGAAGTGTTTCTACGAGAACTGCTTGTTACTCAGTTGCTCAACCTCTCTTTTTTCAAAGAGAGTAGGGATAGAAGGATAGGGCTAGGACAGGATTAGTGGTAAGCTAATCGCTGTCAATACGCCCCATTCACAGGATAGGAAAGGTGAGAGGGGGGAATTCAAGACATCACATACATCCATGCCTTTGAACAGAAATTCATAAATCGATTGAAAAATCAATTTATAAAACTGTCCGTACCGGGATTTGAACCCGGGCCCTCTGTAGCCGAAGCCAACACCGTTGACCACTCGACCACACAGGCGACTCTTTGTTTGAATACACATCATTAAATATATATATATTTTTATTTTGAGCCGTTCGTTCGACTCTGACTCCACAGCCCTGGTTATAATAAAACACATGAAATGAATGGTTATAATAAAATAGATAAAAACCTCAAAGTATGTCAATAAGTCATTCGAAGCGAATTTTCGGGACAGCCAAAAATCCCGGTCTTAAATAATTTTCTCAAATTGTTCAAAAATACCTACTACAACAATCTTTTGTAACAAGTTGCAAAAAATGCAGCCAATATATAAAAATACGTGCAATATAGTAGCCATCGACAGTCACTTTCAAACTCTCCCGTATGTATGTTCGTTTTATTTTTAAACTTTTATAAAGTGTAATCAATATCTGAGTGAAATAGATAAAAAATATTCCTGCAAGCGAATTATCAAGTATGATTTCGGATGGTATATAACAGCGCTGTCCAACTGGTGGCCCGCGTGCTGTACATTGTATAGCATATTTTTAACTGATGTTCCATTTACCTGTACATTTTGGCCCCCGAATTTTTTTCTATAGAAAAATGGCCCGCGGCTTAAAAGAAGTTGGACAGCGCTGGTATATATTATAACAGCTATAGAATGTAGTACAAAGTGTCCAAGAATCAAAGTTAAGATCAGCGCCCAGTCTTTTGAGCCACAAATAATGTATTGGTTTTGATGTCAAGAAATCGTGCAGCCCTATATGAGGCTAATTTTTAAATATTTTTCTTTTAGTTTTTTTTACTATTTTTGATGATGTGACAAATAAAAGAACACATAATTGTTTTCTTTCATAGTGATTACTTATTTTTTTTCATTCAAAATAATCAATACGGCTTTGTTACAGTGATTAAAAATTAAGATACTTATTTGGTTTTTAAATATAACATGAATAATAATATTGTTTGTTTCCTCAGTGTAATAACCATTAGAACCGTTACCTTACCTATGTGCTTCGATTGTCTAACAAAAACTTTTATCTTTCGTATGATTTTTTTGAAATTTATAGTCTATAATAAAAATAAAAAAAAACAAAGTGTATACTTATTGTGCAATAATTGTTTGATCAAAGTTTGCGGTAACACTAAATTCCTTTATTGTTTTTATATTTATATGGGAATATAACATTTAAAATGATAAAATTCATATTTTTTATGTGTCCATCAAGGAAGAACAATTATACAAAATAAGTATTTGAGTATCGACAACGGTTCGTGGTTAGATATTAAAACCAACAGGCCCACATAAAAATACATTATATAGCAATATTGTCAATGTTATTTTTTGATACTGGCACGTCATTTAGCGGCCATTGACGGCCATATTGAAAATTAGTTTGCATGGGATGGTCAGCTGTCTACTGTGGTGTTAAAAGTCGTAATTTAGTTAAAGTAAATTAACTTATCATAGTATTCGTCCGATTTTTAAGTGCTCATACCAATTAAATTATTTATAATTTAAAAAATCAGTGATATATTCGGAATTTGTGCCTTTATTGACCTACCTAAGGTAGTAGGAAAATTCTCTGTTGCATTCCACCGTGCAAATAAAATGAATAAATATTTTGTAGGAATATTTGCATACTACAATTGTTGACACTAAAACTATTCATGAAGCAAACACATTATTTTAACTTGCTTATTTTTATAATGATAGCAAAGCTGAGAAGAGACTTGTGCTTCCGTTTTATTTGACAAAATATCTTTTACTTATCTAACATCTGCTATTCTTCGTTTACTACATAAAAGGTTTTGACGATATTAGAGAGCTATTGTATATTGTTTTGTGGCGCAAGGAATACAGTTCATTAAACATGAATGCTTCAGAATCCGGGTGAGTACCGTGCATGGTAAATAAATACCGAATAAAATTAGTGCCGACATAATTATATTACAGTAGAGAAGCTAATATACTGACATGTCACCAATAGCTGAATGACAACAGAGGTCTTATTTTTCTCGTTTTGTCACCTGTTTCTTACTAACGATATCACATATAATTTTGTATCAAAATAAAATTTCAACTATTATATTGAGATAAATTTGCTATTCGTAGTATAAATCAATGTAAAAATATACTTATTCAATTTTATTTTACTTATTACTTTCATATAGGTTCAACCCGGCTTTTAATATCGCTACCATCAAACAAGTGGTCAATGAGGCTATCGAAAGAGGTATTTTAATGCATTTCCTATATTTATCTCTGTGAATGATAATATTTAAATGCCAAATGAAAAAAATTATACCCTTAAAAAGCCTTAATAGTTAGTAAATAATTGAATGAAGAAAAATCTTCAGTAAATATGCTTTACAACATGAACAATTGATGTGAATTACAAAATATTTTTACGAAAACTCATCTTCAGATTTGTTCTATGGTTTTTTTTAAGAAATTCCATTTGACATGTTATTTCGACTGTATCATACTGATATTAATTCGTATTTCACACAAATTAATTGCTTCCCCGATTCGCTTGTATAATAATTTGTTATTTTCTTATATTTAATTATATTTCCTACAGAGCTGCATTTATCATTAGCGGTATTTGTTTATTTTTCAGGCGGAAGCATGTTGTATAGCATATTTACCAATTCTTTAACGTGATTTTGAATTACTGATTCATCCCTCTTCGCTTTCTGTTTGATTGCGCAACTCAAAAAATCCTTGTTCTGTTTCTAGTTCGTATGCCAACTCCCACTCGGTTGAGAGATCTTATCAGACAAATCCGTGCTGCACGAACAGCGGCTGAAGAAAGGACCGTAGTAAACAAAGAATGCGCGTATATTCGCTCAACATTTCGAGAAGAAGACAGCGTCTGGAGGTTACTTTATTTATATACTTTCTGAATATTGAATTAGTTTCATATTGAATAGTAGCATCTGTGGAAGTAGATAATTTATTCAAATTTAATATTAATTGAATCTATTATAGATAACAGAATATGTTTGTTTGTTTTTCCTATCAATTACTGTGCTGATATTTTCCTTGCGATTACACTCTCAACATTATAGTTCTCTAGAGTAAATCTATAGCAATGAAAACTCTTAAATGAATGTAAAATTTTCTATTTTAGATGCCGGAACATTGCGAAGTTACTATATATTCATATGCTGGGATATCAAGCACATTTTGGACAGCTAGAATGCCTCAAATTGATAGCCAGTCCAAGATTTACAGACAAGCGCATCGGTTATCTGGGCGCTATGCTTCTTCTAGATGAACGACAAGACGTACACCTCCTCATAACAAACTGTTTGAAGAAGTAAGCATATAATTATAACAAGTTTACTATACTTAATTTGCAATAAAAATGACTCGCCTACTTATAATGCTTGTCATGATTGAAACTGGTCCTAATCTTATTGAATAAAAGTGAGAATCAATACAATTGAGTATTTTATCTTTTGAATGTAATGCCTTTCCACCGAGTATTGATAGTGATATTTTTTAATCGTTGGCTTCAGTTACCAGAAATTATCTGATTAAAAAAATATTTATACGTTTATTTTTTTTTGTAGCGACTTAAACAGCTCAACACAGTTTGTCGTCGGATTGGCATTATGCACTTTGGGTGCGATAGCCTCCCCTGAGATGGCGAGAGATCTCGCTTCGGAAGTGGAAAGATTGATCAAATCTCCGAACGCTTACATAAAGAAAAAAGCAGCACTCTGCGCTTTCCGTATAATCAGAAGAGTTCCAGATCTTATGGAGATATTTTTGCCGGCAACTCGAAGCTTACTCACGGAAAAAAATCACGGTAAGTGATGCTTCCCTATTGAATTTGTTTGTTATTCTTTTTTGTAATGAATTGATTCAGTTTATTTTGCTTTTTTTAGGTGTGCTTATCACTGGAGTCACGCTAATAACAGAAATGTGTGAAAATAGTCCCGATACTCTTAACCATTTTAAAAAGGTATGTCATTTTTTATTTATTTTTTTAGACTCATGAAAATGCTTTCAGTTTAATACCTGCATAATCATTTACGTCACTGATAACTGACTCTTTATAACTAACAAGAAGTATTTTATATAATAAAATAAAAATCAATCTTACATTTTAACAGCACTAATATTCAATAATTTTAGTGAATATTTACCATATTAGCCCGAATTGAACGTGATATGAATATGTTTATGTAAAAGCATTTGCATTTCTTTTCATTTATTCAGTGTCTAGTGATAAAAAATAATTCAGAACCACGAAATGTATGTAGTATTTCTTCCCAACATGTCTTTATTCTTTTAATACCCAAACATGTCTAGCGAGTTTGGGTAAAGCAACATCTCGTTAAGCATTATTTAGATTAATAGTTTTTCTGCACCTTTTTCGCTTTTATATAATAGAAAATGAGCGACAAACACAATAAAGCAATTTTGATAATTGAAAAGAAAATGTTGTAAAACATCTTTCAATATAAATTTCAAAGTTACGATCGATAAAAAAGCTGAAAAAAACCTCATATTCTATTATTCTTTTTAGTCTTAATCCTAATACTTAATAACGCACCTTTTTCGGGCTAATATGGTAGTAGATATTCACAATAAGGCTTCCTCTATGATAAACTTCATATTAAAACTTATTTTCAATATCTGCAAGTAATATACTTAATAAATTAAAAGATTTTTCATTTTAACAAAGCATCAACTAATAATGTATGCATAGCGCTCCATCGGCGATCCATCTTAATTTGACCTAATAAATGTTTTTTGTTACGATTGGTGTAGGAAAGCGGGCAGCGCGAGGTAAACATTTACAGATTATACAAACTACTGTCCTGCATGAAATTAAATCTGTGTAATGGTGTTTGCTTTTGGGTTTAGCTTGTACTTTATTTGTTACATTTTATTATTCATCAGACTGCGAATGCTTATCATAGTGATATAGTCGCTCCCATTCAATGTGATATAAGAATACCGACTGCCGAAATCATAATCCTGTCACCCTGCCTCATTTCAGTATACATACCTATAAACGAAAATACACCTGATCTATTGCCAATACTTACGATATTATTGTATATCGATAATAACTCACGGGCATCATTAAAATAAATATTACCAATTGTGCTATGAATCATTATACTACATATTTATTGATGTTCATGACTTTCAATAATATTTTTTTATTTTACCATTGTATGCTTATGTTTGTAATGTTTCTAATAAATATTTTTTTATTCATATCCTGAATGGTGTCATTAATGACTATAACTACTCTACTATAGTATTATATATGATTGTAAATCATATGACAGTGTAAATAACAGAAAATAAATTCTAATATTAACGATTATTAAGGTGCACAGTAGGTATGAAGCTATTATTTGCAAACCTGGCTTGTTCCAAAATTGTTGAAACATGAACCATGTAATTTAGTAAATAAATATAAATTTTGAAAGTATTTTTAGAAATCAGTCTCAAACGTGGCTCGGTAACATACAAAATATCATTCAAAAGCAATGTAAAGCTAAAAATACCTTTATAATGTGTATTGTTTTACAAAATGAATTTCAAGTTTCAATTTTTAACCATTTTGGAATGAGCCGTGTTTGCAAATAATACCCTCATATAAATTATGTATTGAGATAGTTTATATAAGTTCACCTGAGCATTTAAAACAGTCCTCTTATCGAAATATGACTACTCTTAATAATTTACTTCAAAGATGAAATATTCTTTGCCATAAATAATATATGATTGATTCTGAAAATGTTAAACTTAGATATTGCAAGAAAGCATATAATCTGAAATAGTGTGAATATTCTGCATGTAGTCGTCAAATAATCATATTATTTTCTTAAATACTAATTTAGTCTACTAAGTAAGTCTCAGCAGCTAGTTGTGCTTCAAAAAAGGGCAAATCACATTAAAAACTTGTACATATCACGTAGGAGTTATATGATTTCTTTACTTAGAACTAGCTCATGTTTTAAAATGACAATGAAAAAATATCATATAGATCTAATACAGTGTCTTACTGGTTTTTTCTATTGTTACTTTTTGTAGTAGAAGAATAGAAAAAAATACTTTTCATCTTTCATCGATTGTACATTGTTGTCACTGTTTTACTGGATTATTTTTAGGATCAACTTAAGCTCCATAACGCTTCCAAGATAGATAATAATAATTAAATTTACTCAGTTTTAAATGAAATGTTGTGCTTTCAGATTGTTTCCAATTTGGTCAGAATACTCAAAAATCTTATTTTAGCTGGCTATTCTCCCGAACATGATGTCAGTGGAGTTTCGGACCCATTCCTGCAAGTATGTTATTAATTATTTTTACTAATAACAGTCTCATCTTTTCGTATGCATCGATTCTAGACAGCTTACTGTCTTATAGCATTATTGAATTTGAGACAATTCTTACGTGGTTATCAATTCATTATTACAGGTGAAAATTCTCCGGCTCCTGCGAATTTTAGGCAAAAATGATCCAGAAGCATCGGAAGCGATGAATGACATTCTTGCTCAAGTGGCGACAAATACAGAAACAAGTAAAAATGTCGGAAACACGATCCTATATGAAACCGTCTTATCAATAATGGATATCAAATCCGAGAGCAGCTTGAGAGTTCTAGCTATAAACATTTTGGGAAGGTTTCTACTGAACAATGATAAAAATATTCGCTATGTGGCCTTGAATACATTATTACGAACCGTTCACGTCGATACATCAGCTGTTCAGAGGCATAGAACCACCATTTTGGAATGTTTAAAGGTATCAATTATATTTCATTACATTGAAATGTGTTGAACATTATATTAATACAATCATTTCGGTTTTTTATAATTGTCGTGTTTTCTAACTAGTTATTGATATGCATCATTATTTTCCTAAGGATCCTGACGTTTCCATTAGACGAAGGGCTATGGAATTGTCGTTTGCATTAGTTAATGCGCAGAATGTGAAAGCTATGATGAAAGAACTTTTAGCATTCTTGGAGCGCTCGGATCCAGACTTCAAAGCCCACTGTTCTAGCGCCATTGTGTTGTCAGCAGAGAAATATGCACCAAACAAGAGATGGCATCTCGATACACTACTCAAAGTCTTGATTGCCGTAAGTGTATACATAAAATGCATATTAATTCTTAGTCTTAAATCTGTTCTGATATGTTAAAGCTTTTCTTATACAAGACATGGAAACAGTTGTTATATTAATGTTACCAGTATAACAGCCTGGTGTGAGCCCTAGGCTTTTACAAACATCTTCAACATGATCCATCCTCTGCAGCCTGTCCTCAGCCGCAGTGGTATGTGAATTCTAGGTCTTTACCTTAACATTCACCTGATCTGCAGGTTTTACATTAAGATGTATCTAGCAATGTTAGTCACCAACCCATCCTAGATAGACATGATCATTTTCATAATATCAAGTTCCCCTTATAGTTTTAAGGTTTTTAATATTATATCGGAAAGCAAAGCTTGAGACAAAATATAAACAGAGCTTTTGATTAACCTCCCTTCAAGTAGCAGTGATGAATCTTGGGTGATCTCTTGTTTTTTAACTGACAGAAAAAAATATATGCATTCTTTTGAATTTACAGGCTGGCAACTATGTTCGAGATGATATGGTATCTTGCACCATCCAGTTGGTGTCATCCTGCGGAGAGAGTCAGCTCCAGGCTAGAGCGGCGAGACGATTATGGGGGAGTCTGGCGGGTGGACTGGCCACTGAACGACAGCCTCTGGCTCAGTGTGCCGCTTGGGTAGTCGGGGAGTATGGGGACCTGCTCGTTGATCCCTCCACCGCTGATGAAGAAGGTTGTTATTTACAAACATTACATGCTCGTCGTGACTACCAAGGCAGTCATCGAGCTTAAATTGAAACTCGCTTATCATATTTAAATTATTATTCAGATGCTTGTCTCGACTTAACATCTGAACCGTTTTTTAATATGACCTTTTCTCTTCATGCTATCCGTCTATTATCACATTATATATTGAATTATTTGCTCAAAATCTCATATAAATACTTGATGTTTCCAGATGAAGTGGAAACACCGACCGAAGAACAAATAGTAGATGTCTATCAAAAACTTTTGTGGTCGACACAATTGTCCATCACAACAAAACAATATCTGCTGCTGTCATTGACTAAACTCTCCACCAGGTTCACCCAAGGAGACGAGTATGTTATGTTCCTCATTTTCTAATTAACTTTACTAAACATCACCAATTACCAGATTCACTACGGACTTATCGTAAATGAAAAAATCATTAAAAGATTAGATTCTTACAATTTGCATCCCAAGAACAACATCGCCACAATCCCAAATGGTATGTTCTGAGTAAATCGCATTTGGAATTTTCAACTTCCTTTAATGTGCATGTGTGTTTTATAATACCAAGGCTTAGTAGCTTTCTATGGATAGTTTGCCTATGCTTTTTATTTTAAAAGATGATAACAAAAAGGCAATATTTTGACCATTTCGGGTACAAAATATTGACTTAAAGAATGCTTGTATAAAAATTATATCATAAAATCTATAAGAAACCCATTTAAAGTATTTTTCTCAAAGATGACAGAACACAACAATTACGAATTAATCATACTTCATTTAGTCCAGCCAAATTTGGTTATTTCTTGGAAATTATTACTAATTAGCTGATTTGTTACTGGACTGACACTTCTTACAATAGATAAAATAGTCTTGTATTTTGTTGGCTAATACATATTTCTGAAATAAGATTTTGTAGAAAGATGTAGGATATTTTTATGTAAATGCAAAAGTTTCTTAAATGCTGGATAAAAAAAGCCTAAAAGGCCAGTTTGATTGATGGAATTTTGGATACTGCCAGGAATATTTATATTTAAAAGTAAATTTGATAACTTTGTTATTCCACTTGTGTTACAAAATGTAACACGTGTTTCGCCTCTTTGAGAAGCATCATCAGACGTAACATCGCAAGGTTTACCAATATACTAAAAATTTATTCTAATTCTCAAGTTATAAATTAAATAATATAATTTTAAAATCAAATTTATTTTTACATGAAAAATAAACTTCCACAAAGTTACCGTCGAATCCATCGAAAATACTAATATAGTTCAGCTTATCGGCTATCACTTTCCAACTATTGAACACGATCAGATTTTATTAATTATTATTAAAAGCTCTGCATTTTCCAGAAAAACACGACAGATAATTGACACCTTCGGATCACATCTCAATGTTGAACTGCAGCAACGTGGAGTGGAATTTTCCCAACTGTTTCGTAAACATGCACCGCTGAGAGCGGCTCTCTTGGAGAGAATGCCTCCTCTAGAAATGACAAACACAAATAACGGTGACGGAAATGATGATATTATTGCGCACTGCAATGGAGACGATACATCCGCAGCTAACAGCCCTAACTCTCACCGCGTGGAAGATGAGGTAAATATTTTATGAGTCGCATGACTGGTCGGCGACATATTTATATACAATGAAAACTTGTTGACAATTTAAAAATGCTTAATTTCGGAGAACTACTTGTCCCGTGAATTGAATAAAAATTGTAGACATCCATGGCTGCTAAGATTACATTTTTTAATCAACATAATTAGTGTAATATAAATTTAAGATGAGTTTTTTTAATATTTTTCAACACTTATGGTTTTTTTCTCTTACAGAATGCATTGTTAGATTTATTGGGTGGAACCGATATTATGAGCAACGGAGATTCTTTGAAAATTTCAAGTAAAAGTATTATTACGGATTCTAGTATATCCCATCAGGTAAAAGATTTTCTCATTTTTTATTCTGTATTTATTACATAACAAAATATATGCAATATGGCTAAAATAAAATCGCTTTCGACATATATTTGATTTGAAATATTTTCAGCAAAACCTATTAGATCTTCTCGGAGGGCTAGACTTGAACCCGCCTTCGCTCTCTGTCGACACGGATAATTCTCTGGACCAGAGTAATCACGGAGACATCATGAGTAATTCGAATATTGCAGCCAGTTTCGTTAATAATAATATGACTGCAACTCCTCAGCTCTTCGGCTTAGGAACAACGATGCCTCACAACAACTCAAATTTCCTTGTTGATGGACTATTTTCGACCAACGTAATTGAAACTCCAGGTAAGAATGAATTTTGTCACAAAAAAATGCTAAAAAAACAATTATTCTATAAGGCTTACAGTTATTTCAGCGACAGCATTTTTAATTCTTCGACATTCCCACACTTGCTGGTTCAATCAGTAAGTTATCTATGATTCTCTCATTACTAGTGTGAAGCAGAGAGAAATTTTTTATCAGAATTGATGGTGTAATTTCTAACATTAGGTAGTCGGATGTTATTTCAGTTTTCACTGATATGAGTAACATGACTGATGAAACATGATGAGAGTACCATGACTGACCGTGATTATAAAGCCATGGTTGGAGCAGATAACATAACTTGGAGACTTATTGTAGGTCCAAGTAAAATAAATCATCATCACGACTTTTTAAGTTGTTTCACATTTAACTAAAAAAAATGCACTCAATGCTTTTACACTAACGGTGTGATGTGTCAACTTAATCCTCAAAAATAATGGCAATAATATAAATATTGTCGCTGTTATGATTGTTGTGTTGAAAATATTTTTTCTGTATTTCAGAACTTCCAACGATGACAGCGTTTAATAAAAATGGACTAAAAATAATGTTCGGCTTAGAAAAGAGTACGGAACAAAGTGATACCGTCATCATCACTATGACCGCCAATAACTCTCTTCAATCAGTTATGACAGAATTCCTATTTCAGGCTGCTGTGCCAAAAGTAAGATCTTCAGTTATTTCATTAAAGCTACGAATACATTAGGGGACAAATGTCACGGGACATAGCGATCGATATTTACGTTCATGTCTCGGGAACAGGGCTCTCATTAGTTGTTGCTTTAATGTCCACCCTATGGTTATTTTGGTCCTTACTGCGTACAAACTAATATTATTTGATTTTATTGTATGCAAACAATGCGAGTTAAATTACATTTTTTATAAGGTCCATACAAAAAAACTCATTTACACTCATTCAATCATCCGCAATGACTACGAATGACAAACGAATAAATGAAGCCATAGACTATAATATATTACACGAAGCCATATTTTTGACAGACGTCAGCTCTTAATGTCAAAATAACGAAAAATTCAAAGGTGCTGCTACTACTTTCGTGCTTTTATGACCTGTTAGTCGCTATTCAACAAATGACCTTTTTCGAAACATAATATTAAGCATATCTACTTAATTTATCGTAGGGTGTCCTTTTTCATAAAAGGTATAGTTTTTTTTAGTGTTTTGCATTTATATTTTTACGTAACAAAACAAACAAACCCGTATTTCACAACATAGACCGAATAAGAGTATTGGTAAAATTACCATGCAGAAAAGATATTTATATTTTGGGATCCTATGTCATTTCATCTTTCTGCATGATACGTTCGTTATACAAAATCATGTCTCATAAAGCATAAATGCTACAAATAACATCGCAATTACAAACTTATTTGCAAACTTATTGAAAGAAAACAACAAAAGGATTCATTCGGTATAATTGGTATGTCAAAAAAATATATATTAAAAAATTATTTTTTTATCTCAAAAACCAAATTTATAAAATTTGAATAGTTCAAATTTAATATTGAAATTCCACCAAGCACCTTCAGTCGAAATCTTAAATTAACCAAATTTATATTTAGAAAAATATTTTTTTTCTTTTCTTCAGGTTCTTGTTAAAAAAAATACAAATAAAACAATTACGATGTCTAATCTGTACTTTTTTTTGCAAAACATAAAAATCACTAAAAACTTCTTGGTTATTTAAGCAAATCCCTTTAAATAAATTTTGTTGTAAAAGAGTTAATTAAAACAAACTTTTTGCCTTATTTTGCCTTACACCCCAAATTTTGTTTTCAGACATTCCAGTTGCAGATGTTGTCTCCATCGGGAACAGTTATTCCGTCCCAGGGTGAAGTCACTCAAGTACTCAAAATTACTAACACTACAAAGGTAAAGCTTCTTTTTTGCTACAGTACATATACAATCCCTGAATATCTTAAATAGTTGATATTATTTTATCAAAAAACTTTTATTCTAGGCAACTCTGCGTCTGAGAATAAGGCTTTCTTACAATATTGACGGCATCGCCGTATTGGAGCAAGCGGAAGTGAACAACTTTTCTACGGACACTTGGAACTGACACGGTGTTCACCTATCACGGACGCTGACCTGTGAAAGGTCCTTCATTTATGCCCCTTATTTCACTGAGACGTCTCAGAGAAATGTGCAGGCGTCTTGTATTCCTGCCAAAATGTTTTGTGTGAGCTAGACATCAAATAAGTTTGTAAATATTTAAAGTGAAATCTTTAATTTAATTGTACATGAAACTTATAAATCACTATCCGACTGGGAAATACTTGCAAAGTGAGCGTTGAGGATTTATACTTCTTACCATCTAATTTATTGTAATTTAAAAGTTTTACTCTTTTAACACTTTCTACTTAATACGTTACATTTTCATAATTTCATTCCATTCACCGTCACATCATATTTTCAAACTGTTTAATGACTCGGAAATAAAGCAATACTTAAGTGTTATTTATAGTAGGTAATTTCAGTTGTGCACTCGCACTGTGAATTGTTTTAATTTTTTTCTGACTAATAGAAGCAATCAAAAGTCGTCAGCGAAACTTTATTAGCAATGTTGAAAATATTTGGTATCTTTGAAAAATTATTGTTTGACGAAGAATAAAGTACAGATCTAAATAGATCATACATCTCTTTCGGTGTTAATTCTTTCTGGTATGAATTTTGATAAATAGCCAAAAGATTTCCACCCCTAACTGTATGCATAAATAAGTTAAATCGTGTGTCTTCGTCCACTTCCTTGTCGACTAAAGATTTCCAAACACACCTGTCTTGAAATCATTTCACTACTTTTAATTTTATTTCACATTTTTATGATCCATTATTGTTTATACATTAAGTATTATTGATATATACATGTGTACTTAGCTTGATTATGCCTCTCGGGAGGTCTCTTTATTTAAAATTTATTAAATAATTACATATTTAGATTAAACATTCCACTAATTTATACAACCTTCATTCTAATATTAATTATTTTGATTTATAATTTTTAGTTTAGATTCTTGTTAATATAATTATTAGAGTGCTGCAGCATCATGCACTGTCGCAAATTATATTCCTATTATTATTTCCTGCCTCAGTATATTGAAAAATATGTCACCGAACGTTGCTGCGTTCCTATGCAAATGCAGCGACATCTACGAGAGTTTACATAATTCTTGTGGGCCTAAAATAGTATTTTACGATGTAAATGACTCGCATACACGCCTATGAAGAACATATTTTATTTTACTTCCAATATTCTTTATGCAGGATTAAAACTTACTCTAAAATGATTTTGTTTGTACATACCAGACTGATGTGTGAATTAAATATGATTTGAAAAATCTTTTATCGTTGAATTGATTAAATTAAGAGTATTAACCGGCATAGGTGCAAAGAAATCGGCTTTACGTAGTTACATATATAGATAATTTTGATTTGCGCAGGTTCCTTTGGTCGTTAAATTCTGTAGAATGTTTTTGCCAACTTATTTTTGTTAAATACGAGTGTTCATAGCTAATAGCTAGCACCGATAACAATGATGGAGTAGTCAGCAAAGTTCGGTATAAAGTTTTATCATAAATTAGTATTACATTATATAGTAAACTTCGGTAGTTTAACATTGTACACCTGTATCAGCTAGCTTTCTCACAGTTATATGAATATTTTTGCTTTTTTGTAGATATTTCTTATTGTTGATAGTAAATTAATTTAAGGTATTAAAATTATCACACGTTTTGTTTCGGGTGCTCACAGGAACATAAAATTTGTTATGTATTGCAAGATATTTAAAACTGTTAATTAAAACTTGACACTTAGTAACCTTTATGTAGCTTTTATATAGATCGTTTTCCATATCTAAAATTTTCAATGAGCCACTAATGACTAGCAAAACTAACATTTTTTTTTTAAATCACAATCTAACTATTTCTTATGTGTCGACAGAGTTATAAATTTACAAATGTATTTCAAAAATAAATGTATGTCTTTTAAATTGATCAATTACAAGCCTTCCGCTTTTTAGCTGTCATTAAGGCCACACCACAACCACAGTGTATTATAAAAAAATAAGCTAATTATTGTCAAGTGTATAAAAATACTTACATATAAATAAGGCTAAGTTGCTTTAAGTCAATATTTTATTTAAAAAATAAATATGCAATGAAAAATCTCATTATATATATTAAAGTATTTTTATTTAAAATTCCTGTATTCATGTGAAAAATTATGTTCGCTCATAATTCGAAAACCATCTGGCCATTCCTCAATCCTATTGTATTCTATCGCTGCTTAGTTTTAAAATAGATATGGTACTTTCTATGTGTATATATATATATATATTAGCTGACCCAGCATGCGTTGCAATGCCACTCAAAGAAAGAAAGTGTTTGTGCTTTAATTATGTTTATTGAAGTGCTTTTGGATATATATTGTTTTTTGTCTGGTGTGTATATGAATAGATCTTAAGGTTTTTCAACGCGTGAGCAGGCCAGATACAGCTGTCCATGTGAGAAGCATGGATTTTTTAAATTTAGTCCACACACTTGTAGCGATTGTCCAAATGCGAGTCGCACCGGAAACTGCAAACATTTTAATTCTAATGGCCTATCTGTCAGAATTATTGGGATGCTTGGAAACAAACAGTACATCGTATCCTTTAAATTTTCTATTTAAAATTGTAGCTTAGATCATAGTTTCTCAACCTTTTTAAGCCCGTGGCCCCCTTTCAAGTCTCAATTTTTTCCGTGGCCCCCCTATCCATAGTAATAAAATTCTCAGGGTTAGGGAAAAGTGAAAAATTATACATTTATTTTTAAAAAATACAACACAATAAAGATTTGTACGAAAAATATTTTTTAAAAATAAATTATGTATAATTTAAGATTTCGACTGAAGGTGTTTGGTGGAATTTCAATAAATTTGAATCGTTCAAATTATGTAAATTCACACAGATTTTGTCACCAACGACCCGGGTTTCGCCTTTCGGCATCTTCGGGCGTTCATGTACACGGATGAACTTGAACTGACGCTTAGTAAATGAATGTTTCGTGTTTATATAAGAAATGCCTGGATACTATATGTCCTATTCTCTTTGCTGTGGAAACTTCTTAAAGCTTTTTAATTTATTCAAATGGTTTTTCTTTCATTTCCATGTGTTTTGTATAAAATGGATATTAGTATTAGTGAAGCAAAACATAATTAAGCACGTGAGTTTCATATTGTCACGGGGTGATGAAAGAAATTCGTAGACAAGATAGTCAATACAATATTGTCGACACTTACTTTTAGATGCAGTTATTATTTATGGTATCCCTAAATATCATTGGAAAATAATAGAAAAAGTATGTATAATACATACATTATTTCTGCTGCAATGTATAATTGTCCTACTGTATTATATTCGATTTTAATACAAATTTTAGTTCATTAAATTTTGGTTGGCTGTGGCCCTCCTAAAGTCTGCTGTGGCTCCCCAAAACTGAAATTTTCTTCTGTGGCTCCCTTGGGACATGCTGTGGCTCCCGGTTGAGAAACGTTGGCTTAGATGATATTGTTCATTAATTTTTCACTGAAATCCTGGTACCGTTGCCATGTCGTAGTGGATTTATATTTCAAAGAAGAATGATAGGTACGCCAATTTTCAGTGTTATAACGTGCGGTAGCATGCCTGGGAAATCAAGTGAGTTTAAGAATTCAGTTGGATAATTGACAACTTCGTCTTGATCAATTTATAGTATCGATGGACTTATACGTTGTTTCTTTGCCTGGTATTTAGTTTGGAATCCTGAAGTTGATGGCATTATCATCGTTGTTTTTGACTGCTAATATAACACGTTCACTGAGCCACTGATGATTTTTGTAATTCCGTGCGATATTCGGGCAAACTTTGTGCATCAATTCGCTTATGGTTCCTGTAATTTTACAGAAGCTTGGTGGCAACGTGTGAATTCATCGATTTCCATTTTTCATAACCAACATCTGACAATTGTTTTTTGAAACGATCAGCGGATGCGTCATATTTTAATTCTAATAAAATAATATTTGAGGATTTTTGGCACGCGGATCCAAAAAGGTTCGCCATCCCTGTCCTACATTATCGTCAGTTGAAACTTTAAAATTACCACTATAAAAATGTGCTGACAAGAAATGGGCCAAATCAAAACAAACAATAAAAAAATTGTTGGAAAAGTTTTAATTATTTTTTTTTTAAAATTATAATTGAGAGAAGCATTTATTATTCAGTCATTGCATTATCAGGCTTCCCGGTGACACTATTGAAAAGCCTATCTTTAATCATCTGTGCCATCAGTCCGTGAATGACTTCGATGGTTGTTTTACAAGAATCCTTAGTAGCTTTCATCAGTTTGTCTTCGGTTCTCTTTTCATGTGGATCAGCACCACCGACAATGTATCCACCGCGGCCTGAAACATTGGAGTTCGAACAATAATTTTGGAGTTTATTTTGAAAAAAAATAAAATTCCAATTGTAAAAACCATAAAATGCCGAAACTGTATGGTAATTTATGTATAATAGTGTTGAAAATTTCAACCAACGTTCATTCATTTTTGCTCATTATATAAAAACAGTAATGTAGCCTTAAATTTTAAATAATTCAATTATTATTCACATTATCATCAAAAGGATTCAGTCTTATAAGTATTCATGTATTCATTGCTGCCATGTCACGGTAGGAAATTCAGGAAAGCAATTGGCGGCAGACAGGGAAACATGGAGGTATTACACGGTATGCTCCGCACAGGGAGCGAATATGGTCAAAGAAGAAAAAGTATTCATACCTAAAGCGATTTCAGACTGTTCCAATTTATCAGACAAATCGAATATCTGTCCTGTAGTATAGTCGGCATTAGTAAGAAGACTGGAACTGCTCAACGTATTCACCCAATATTTATTCCAAAGAGAGTCTAACAACCTCCGATCCAATGAAGATTTGAAGTAAGAAACTTCGAGAGAATAATACTGTTTACAATGAACACCAAAGTCTTCAATTTTATTTAGCGGGATTGTTTGATATTCCGAAGGTTCCTCGTTTGCAGGCTTGTACCCCTATAAAATTCACAACACAATTTTTACAAAAATTTTGGTACATAAAGGAGTAAAATAAAGGAAATAACATTGCAAGATATACGAATAAACTAAAAATTGATTCTGATTCTTGAACTGGATGACTGCCAGACGAAATATATTGCCAATTTTTTCGTGCTCAGCACACCAGACAAGTTATCTCGTCAATACTTTATTAAATTATAGCCGGCATGCTAGGCACAGACCTACTTTTTTCTACAGCAGCCAAAAGGTTAAATTATAAATTACAAAATTTAATTCCGGGTATGTCCTTTTCTTCTGGACACAGGAAGGGGGTAAGATACAAACTTTGATAGTACTAATTATAAACTAATTACCTACATTGGGTGTTGTAAATGCCAATGAAATAAAGTCAACCCCACCTATCTTATTTACTAATGTTTTCTTTATATTAATAACTTTATTAATTTCCGAAAATTCCAAGCTGTTCATTCTCTATTCACCCATTATTATTTACTTAATGGAGTATTTTTAACAAAACTATGATAATTTTCTATCAAATGATTCGCAAATTCTGAAAAACTATTGCTTTTTAGACATCCTACGTGTCTTAATTCTACCCTATAATTTCTATCTGTCTGCCCAACATAAGCAGCTTGACAGTCTCAACAGGTTATGTAATAGACGCCGCGCTGAAAAAATGATTCAATTTATCTTTACTGATAAATAAAAGTTTCCCTAAGTTGTTAACAGCTTAACGACCGTGGACGCGTATTTAAGTCTTTGAAATCCAACGGTTGCGGACCGTGGACGCATATACGCGTCCTACGTCATACATTCTATTCTATTGAAAAATCAATTGGTTAGGATCGAGTTTGATTTTAAATGTTAACGAGAGATGGTAGCATACACATTGACGCAATATTTAACAAAAAAAAAATCAATATTATACTAAAATATTTCGTAAAAATACCCCTAAGATGGTAGACGTTTATTTTTTTCAGGTGTCATTTTTCATAGTATTATTTTATGTTCTGGTAAAAGATTTTATGTTTAAATCGTTTCTGGTTTGTTTCTCTGATTAGCGACGACATACATCCCTAATATTAGCAGGGTAACATGATTCCCAGATGCTTTTGTAGGGCCTCTTAGAGATACGCACACACGTTTCGTAGTATTTGTTTACATCGAATTGCCTTGTGATTTATTGCTTGGGCAGGAGGCGGGCCATGCTGCAGTTTTATGGAGCAAGTGTCATTATAGCGGTCGAAAACAATTTTTGAAATTTGAATCGGGTGGTTGATAATATTGCGACCTATTCAAACTCAGTGGCAGGGGTTCTCAATTCTTAAATAATACATATTTGTATTGAATATGTTATTATTCATAAAACGTACTTTTTTCACGATTTTTTGATCATACCTTGTAAATAGTATATCCAATTAATTGTTTTATATATTTGAACATAAAAACAAAGAAAACAATATGAAAAGGTAGATTTTACATATTTAAAAGAAAACCTTTCGTTATTTTGACTACACCACATAAGTATGCAACCCACAGATATAGAACCATTGCTCAATTGATTTATGCGCCAAAGTATCTGGAAGCTATCAAATAAAATTTTGTGAAGATATCTCAATTGGTTTACAAATTATGGTGAATTTAGTAGAATGGCAGTTTTTTGCGAATTTTTTGCAAAATCGTCCGGCTACCAGGTCAAATTCAATAGAAAACACGCGGGCGGTAAGCTGTTAATTGTATAAAAAGCGGGTTGTGTGTGGCCTGGTAACATCTTAGATATATTTGAAGATCTGTCTCCGAAATAAACGTAATATAACACAAGTGCAATAATAAAATTGACAAATTTAATTTTAAATAAAAAAATTAACTTCCACAAAGTTGCCGCCGAAGAGTAAAATATAATTGAAATGCATACCTTTGGATATGTTCTGAATGCCCCCAAGCATACTTTTCCAGCAGATATGGTCCTGACTGGGTCGATGACAATAGCAACAAACGGTTCTTGGAAATTTTGATTTAACATCTGAGTTGAGACATCTATACCGGATAACCAGCAGCCGTATCCAGGATGGCTGTGATACCACCCAATAGCGTTTTCATGTCTGCCAACCTTAAATGTTTGATTATAATAAAATTGAAGAGGAACCAAGTGTTTTTGAAACAAATAAATAATAATAAAAAATGTAACTCAACAAATACATACCTGCTTAGCAGCCTCAATATATGCGGTCATGTATTCATATGCTTGAGCTTGAGCGTTGACTCTTGTCTCAGTACCTTCAACCGGCAGGGCAAAAGAATCCATTACCAACATGGTGTTAGCATCTACTTTGCCTATTGTCAACATACAAAAAATATGAATTATACTGTATGGCTGCACTGAACACAAAAATATATTAAAAATTTTGCATACATATTTTTTATTTTAAAATGAAACGTATCGCAGACCATCATCTTTTAAATAATAATAACACAACAATTAAACATTATATTAATAATAGCTCACCCAACAACAACCCCATGACTTCTAAAGTGCCACCAGATCTTGCATGCATAACCATCTTTAACAATGCCAAAGCTGAGATTCGGATATCCTTGAAAAAATGGGGGCTGAAATATGCAACAATTAAAAATGAATACAAGATCAATTAGTTAAAAATCTTTAACCATCAAACATTACAGCCATGACAATTTTTTTTATTAGGTCAGGGTTACCCAAACCCAAACACCAGTGTACCGCGGAGCCAGAGTAGGTGTTCCGAAAAAAAATGGAATGGTTTTATACGCTGCACAGTTAAAAAAATCGTAAAAATTCAGCTAAGTGTTCCGTTATATTTTCCGGACTTGCAAAGTGTTCCATTCCAGAAAATGTTTGGGAAACCCTGTATTAGGTGATGAAATTTAGAACTTACTCTTTATCCCATGGCTTAGCAGCGAGAATATCTTGCTGCTGTTTTTTATCAAAGCGGTAGATCTCATCAATTCCTGATACAGTTTCAATGTTATTGGCCAAAGTCCAAGTCTTTTGAGCAATGCTTCCCTGAGAGTCACTCGTAGAAGTTGACGCCATAGCTGGAACTAATATAAATTTCCAATAATTTAATACATGATTAATGAATCGCAATCTACGCAGCACAGAAGCAAGGTAGAATTCATTAAATTCAAAGGTAAATTTGTCTTATATCGTGTCGAGGATTATTTCGGCGAAAAAAATCACAATGTAAGCTAAAACAACACCATGACTTAAAATCTTTTTTTGCAGACCAATAATCACGTTCAAATCACACATTATTATGAAGAACACGAATTATGCGAAATACGAAAAACATATTTTTTTTAAAAAATGACAAATACCTGCTGTGCATTTCGGGAATAAATTCAATCGATGGAATATAATCAAGATGTGGACAATGTAAAAAAACCGAAACATTTCATATACGATGTCGAAGTTTTCATACTAAAATGACAATGCTGTAAGACAAATTTACCATCATTTCTGACATCCAATAACTTCAATCGCAGATATATTGAGAAATAGATAGATTTCAATTTTACATAACGCCTGAAGTCATAGAGCTGCAAAAATTTAACTTGAAATTTAAATGATTCAAAGCAGTATAGAAATCGACAATTCGAGCTACAAAAATTATTACTTTTTTAAATAAACAATTAGGTCTGTTTTTGCAATAAATCAACTACCAGAGGTGTCCAGTAAATGTATATTAATTAACCATTCAAAATCTCTAATAAATAATGCGGTTTCACAAGATGATCAATAAATACAATTCATTGCTATACCTAGACGATGCTCTCATATTCGAAGTTAGTTAAGAGTCAGTCTATCGATTAATTATATTTCTAATGACTTACGTTTAATGTTGTGGAGTTTCTTAGTCTCGGAGCGAAACAATATTAGTTGGATACAGAAAACATTCAGTTTGGTATATTTAGCGACAATAGAAACACAGTAATGACATTTATGATAGCTTCATAGACAATACTGCACGTTTTCCTTAACTAATTAGCTTAGGAATATAAATTTTACTTTTGGCAACAATAGAACATTTCCATATTTTATTTTTTTGAAATTAATTACTTTAGAAATAATTTTAAAGTCAGGTGGGTGTTTGCTTACTTAACGTTTATTTCTATTGATTTTTTTACAATTTGTAGTATTTTTCTATATGAGTGCTAAGAATTTCTTATTTATTGTCAGGTAATTTTATTGTTATAATTTTTCCCCCAAAAAGCAAAGTTTCTAGGATTTTTAATAAAATAAATACTAAAATATATCACATAAATGTACCAAGATGTTTATTGATAACTATCATTTAGTTGATATTTCGTGCATAAAAAAATGCATTGAACGAAAATAAACTTTTTGACTCACTGTTTTATTAAAGTTATGTGGATTTCAAAATACATTAAACGCCTCTTCAGTTTTTGTGAGACAATTTTTTTGTGCGATTATTTTAATTCGATATACTGCGGAACGTGTCCATTGCAGAAAAAGAGGATTAGGATCATAATATGATCTTGATCGCCCAGGCACGCATGCTTTGTATAAGCATTTCATGAATATTTTGCGTTTAATTTTGGCACATTGCTTTCACACTACGATAGCTAATGGATTTTTTTATTATTTACTAAATTATACGAAAAATACGAAAAAAAAATATTCGTAGTAATAGGTTTAGTGATAGATCCTTAAAATAGGTAAAATAGGCTAATTGAGAAATGGTGGAGAGCGCCTCAAATCACTCTCCGTTATTTTAGATAGAGACAGACTCGTTCCATCAGAGAAAGAGTGATAAGGGAGGGAACAGGGTGAGGTTTCTCTTGCACAGAATGTGCACAGTCTCGATTGGTTTTATTTGCAGTCTCAACGTCGAGTTCAGCCACATTTATTAAAAAATCAATTTTCACATAAATCAAATATACAATACAAATAAAATAAGTAGATCGGGCCCCTAATTAAACTAAACAAGCCCTTGATTAAGTGAAGGTCGTAGTTTATAGTCAATTAAGCTTAGTTTAACCTTGGATTAGATTTTTCTAATAATATTGAAAATAAATTGTATGCTTAGCGACGATTTTATTTTTTTATCGGTCGATGTAACTATTTTATCTATCAATAATTGATATATTGTGTGGATGAAACAAACCCGTTTTTCATTCGTTCTAATTATCACAGGAATTGCGCATGCGCAAGTTTGAATAAATAAATTGTTTCGTATTTTGTAACAGCAGCCAATCGTTAGTGTGTTGACTTAACAAGTACCAAAGATTGACTGTAGTATACCTACCTTTGTGGAAAAATAAATTATGAACCAACCATTAACACTCTATACTTAGTAGTCATGTTTGCAATAATGAGAAACGTCATCAAATTCTACCAATCGCGATTGACCACATACGCAAAGAACGGGTCATAACAGAATTTCAATGTTGCGTCAGCTTAATTATGTTGGTAGAAAGTAGAGAAGACGGATTCAACATTATATTTATAACAAGTGTCTGATGATGTTATTGTTTGTATTTCCTCACTCGTGACAAGTTTACCATCGTTTTGGTGTCTTCTGATTAATGATCACAGCATCTAAATAATGAAAATGAGTTCGTCTATCCTTATCGCCCTGCCTAAAAAATATTTACACACGTCGATTCATATGGATCCGATGAGTTCTTCAGAAAATTCTCGTAGTCCGACCAGGAAACGGAGATTAGACCATCTGTCATGGGAGGAAAAACTTCAAAGAAAGTGCGTTGCTTGCTTAGGGTTTTTTGATGTTTGACTGTCAGTTTTTATCACGTTACTTATCCATACATTTCTCGTTTTTTCAGGAAATTGAAGAATCGTGTGGCTGCGCAAACATCTCGTGACCGGAAAAAAGCGAAGCTGGATACCATGGAAGACCGCCTCACCAACTTGGAAAAGACCAACCGGAAGCTTTTAAATGAAATGAGCAACCTGAGAGATATCAATGAGAGATTAATTAGCGAAAACAGTGATCTTAGAAAGCAATTAGCTTCCGCAAACGAAGTCAGTCGTGCAGATTCCAACGGATCTGCTGTGTCCCATCCTCTGCCGAAGGAGGAACCTGCCCGACTGGCTGCGCCCGCGGATCAAATTGCCTATCTCTACCGACTGGCGATGCTCTGCCTCCTCTCCAACATATCCTCTCCCAAATCGACTCCAATGAATATCTCGATTGCCTTGAACAACTTGCCGACAGTCTTCTCAGAGAAATTGATTCGGAAGCTCAAGACAGTGATCGAATTGTAAGTACTGAACTCTCATTTTTACAACCACCAATAACCTTGGATGCGACACGGGGTTCGATTTTTTAGTGACCACAGGAAACGAGGGTAAATATGTCATTTAGTAGCACCAAGTAGCACGTCGACTATTGCGGCAAAAATATTCACGAACTAAGCTGAAAACAACGCCACGATTTAAAATATTTCTTGAAGCATTGATAAATTGCGTTAAAACCACACATTAAAATGAAGAAAATCAGCTTAGTTTGTGAAATTTTTCGCTGCAATAGTCGACGTGCTACTTGGTGCTACTAAATGACATATTTACCTAAACGAGAATAGTTCGTTATTACTTGGCTTGGATTACTATAAATAATAAGCAAAGTACTGCTATTTTTAAAACGCTGAGTACATTGGTTAGTAAAGGAGGGATGTTACATATGATTGGGGTAGTAAAAGCAGGATGGACTCCTTTACTTTCTTCATTTACCATTTCTAATCATTTATTCATTGTAATTAATGCCTGGAATTCGATCTGCCTGCCCCAGTTAGACAGTCGACTTCACAGTTGTATCGATTATCTAAAACTGGATTGATTATTATTATATTTGCTGTGTATTTATTAGATATGTCTTATGATATTTTTTTTCGGAAAATAATAAATATTGACTTTTAAACTCTTAAATCTTTTCCGTTTTGTAACTTAATTTTTGATGTCGTTTTGGCTGGAGTTTTGGAGGAAATCGAATGATGGGCTTAGTGCTTATTATTTGAGGCAGGCAAACCCCCAGGCGCGGCCCTCAATCTGATAATCCTGATGTATATCCAAATTCAATGTACTTTCTCAAAATGTCAAATGTTAACAACTCATAAAACCATCAATGTAGACCTAACGGTGGATGTGCTAGGTCTGCAATTAAGATTACAATCTCCCACTGTCCACCGTTTCCCATACACCGAACCACAGAGCTCGGTGTTCCAAGTTTGTACCGATAGATTGGCTCTGTCAGGCTTGCTCTCTGCATACCTTAACTTCACCTCATCGTAGCTTTAAGTAAGATACACCACATGGAAAATAATGTTAATATTCTACTTTTTATTTCATATAGTAATCACTAATCAGTATTGAATCAAAATATTGTTTTTGCTATAGAAATCTTTAGCTTTAAAATATTTGAATGCAAGCCGATTTCAATTACTTTGTTATTCACTAGCCTTAGTTCCATATAATTTCCTAAAACTGATCAATATTTTATTATTTATTTTTTCATTACAGAAATCGGAGTTTGAACAGGAAGACCAAATCTGTGAATCAGAAGTGGTGGGGTCCACACCAGAACACATGGAATCCGATGGAGCTGAAGACTTAGAAATAAATATTTTAAGAAGCAATGCAGACACTATATTAGAGCAACATTCCTATGCGCACCCATTTAAGAAAACAGATAAAAATATCAGTGCACTTAATCATTCTGCGGATGCGGAGCTTGTGTTAATGACGGAAGAATCTTCCATGGATGCTGACACATTCTTTGGAACATATGACGAAGCTAGTGATTGTATAACAGTGGTTGTAACCAGTGAAAATGAGACATTTGAAGATGACATCACTGATCAAAGTAGCCCAATAAATGAATCTTTTCTAAAAATAGATTGTGAAGAAAATTCAGATATGTTAACCTGTCCTGTATATTCAGATGAACCAAACATTAAACTTCTGTCTCCAATGCATGGAAGTCCGATGTCTAATATGTCATCTTGCTCTTTAAGTATACAGGATCCAATGTCTCCTGCGCCAACATTCATATCTGATTTCGGATATGAATCTATCGAATCGCCACCCAGTGATGTGATTTCAAATGAATTCGATGATCTCTGGAGTGAAAGTCTCTCAGAACTTTTTCCGACATTAGTTTAGGAAATAGTTAGTTACAGTCTATGATTAAAGTAACATTCTTAAGTTTAATGAGATGGAACTATCGGTCCTAATCATTTTAATCGTCTTATATTCCATTGTACAAATTTAATTTTAAGATGTGCATGTAAAGTGCACTGTATTTATTTACTCATTCTTGTTTAGTTGTATATAAACCAAAAAATGAATATTTCAGGAAACATCAAGATTACTTATTTATTTGTATTCCTCTTGTATATTTTATTTATATTCTATTTTTTAATTATATATTGATAATACATTGTCTGCAAATCTTGGTTTTATTATTCACTTTTAAGGTGCTCACTGTCAATACTTGGTGGAAAGGCAATATATTAAAAAATAGTATTTTAACTGATTTTATAGTTGAATTGGTTTTATTATGTTTTTAACCAGGGGCGATGAGAGACTGTTATAGACAGGTAAGCGAGTAGTAGGGCTGTACGGTAGAGATCTGCACGGGCTGAAATTTTACAAAATTACCCGATCCGAGCCCGAAAGACTCAGGCCCGGGCAGTCTAATACCACACTTATTACCCGAAGCCCAGATATATACTCCTCAGCCTGAAAAAAACCCCTTTTTCACAAATTTAAAACAATTTACAATTCTCTATAGAACTGGTTAAAATTAAAATCATCATGGCTGACTTATGATACGAACATAGTCTGAAATATTTTTCTATTGAAAAACATTCCTTACCCTGGCCCGGCCCAAATCTCAATTGCGCTTACCCGCCCGAACCCGGGTCGGGTAGGGGGTATGACAAAGAATTTTGACAGTTATTGGCATTTTCATTCTTTATTTCACCGATTTCCAAACTGGGAGGCGTGAAAAATTAACAGATATCTATTTTTCAATACAAAATATGTTTAAATGAATAAATAAACTGAAAAAGCTGGAAATAAACCCAAAAAATTGGAAAAAAAGACTCAGCTAACAACGGTGGACTCTTATAGCCTATATGTGAGTAAATATAATCATAAATTTTTTTCCAACACAAAAAATATACTTTTTTTGAGCAGTCAAATAAATTGTAACCGATTAAAAACAATATGCACTATAAGATTGATATTGTTTATTGGTTGACTATCATTATCGTAGCATGCTACGCGGTGGTTATGAAATGCTACTGACCCCCTCAGCGCTCACAGGAACCACTAGCGTAGGTAGACAGATTCACGCATCAGCATTGACTTAAATTGATCAAAGTTTAAGTTGCATCAAATGTATGGATATTGAATACTGATGTAAATAAACCAGGGATGTCAGTCTCCTCTCTTTTCTTTTGTTCTTGTCACGTCCCCTCGGGTTTGAGATTGGGGATTAGGTGTTATAAATAAGAGAATTTTGCAAAACAATATATCATCAAGACCATTGGTTCTGGTCGCAGATCAAGTGTGAACCTAGTATTGTTTTTTTTATTATAACATTAATTTGAGTGTTACGGTACCCAGTACATAACATTGAAAAGGGGGTTGAGATAAGAGCAAACAAGATGGTTTCCAAGAAAATAATAAAACGTTTTCAAAGCAAAAAACTATTTTTTTACTAATATTGACTTGTAACAAAAAAAAAGGTGCCAGAATGCAGTTTCACATGGAAAAAAACGCACCGCGTTTAACTTAATACATGTCGCTCACTTGCGTGAGTGAGTAAAGTAGCATTACCACACGGCCACAGTGAATATATGATTCAATTTATAGGAAGGAAAAATATCTCTAGTTACGAGATATATTTAAGAAGCAATAATTTATTTAGTAACATCTTTATTTAACATTTAAAATATATATAAATGTAATGGCAATTACTAAACATAAGAAACATTTTATGAGTTTAAAATATAATATTAGAAAATAATAAATTTAAATAAAATACCAAAGCGAAATGTGCTGAAAGAGTTTTGGCACATTATACTGTGATACACAATATGACTGTTACAGCAAAATATAGGTAAAATTCATAAAAAAACATTAGAAATATTTATATTATATCAATGTACAATAAATTATTTACTGGAATTGACGGGCTACATTGTCACAGTATTTCATCACTATTAAACATAGACCAGACTATTATTCAAATCAATTAAAAAAAAATTCTTTCATATCCTGGTTGATCGATGATCCCACTGACTCTTATTAAAAAAACAATATAATAAGCAAAATAAAACCACATTCATATTAAGTGTTCACAAAGAACGGAAGACAGTTCTAGCTATTTTTTCATTAGTTATTTGCTTTTTGTATAGATTTACTGAGAAATGTTTGTATTTATAATAATCAAACATATTTCCAAATCATTGTATATATTTTATATTGCATTAACAAAGATCTGTTAAAATTTCTCTTCTTAAAAAAATTCTTACCACAATTACACAATTTGAACATTTATGTAGTCAAGAGACGGAAGAGTATTAAGAAAATTTTACAGGCAGTAAGCTGGAAGATTTTATTCATTCTTATATTGAATCAATTACTTTTTTTGAAGATTTGGTGATATTTTTTCCATGAATGAATTGTACACCGTTTGATCGTTCCTGAGGGTTAAATAGAATTAATAAATTGTTAATATGCATTTGGTTTACACCAGAATTAATTTATCAATGTATTTCACTTTGGACAAACTTTGATTAGACATCATTGACATCTTTAACCGAGTGTGAAAATTGGTGTGATGGAAAAATAAAAAATTGTTTTAGCTTTATTATAATTCAAATACAGTAAGCTCTACTGCCTGTAACTTTTGCATTTCCCGAAGGTACACAGAAAAAAATTAGCTGAATAATCTTTCGAAGCAACCATGACAGTATGGCTTTTCATTTTGCTCTTTGAATGTGCCTTTATTCAATTGCTTCAGGCAGAATGCGCAAACAAAATGCTCCGGATGGAATTTTCGGAACATGGCAGTAATGCAACGGCCCGCAATGGGTTTGTGGCATCCGGCGCACAACGATCCTCTCTTTGCATGGTAGTGAGTCTCGCAATACGGAAGACCTTCATGATCAAAGAATGAACCGCCGTGGAAGGGTTCTCTGCAGTCCTGTAACAAAATAGAAAATCTTTAAGACACATTCAACTCTATATCAGCTTTGAAGTTTCATTCACTCGATCCTATTCTAATCCAATCTGAAATAAGTATAAAAATATAGCTAGACCGTAAATTAATACTTTGATTCTATGTTAGAATAAGAAAAAATGTTACACTTTTGGCATGGAGCATTATTAATTGACCCTGTGAGGCCATAGATGTCAATATTATGTATTATCAATGCTCGGAACAGTGGCGTAACTAGAAAATCTGGGCCCATATGCGAGTTGTCCAAGGTATCCTATTTTTTTTTTTTGGTTTTATATAAGGCAGAGTAAAAAAAAAAAGAACGCCGTATATACTTTGAGTTTTTTTAATTATTTTTTTACTTGAATCATTTGAAAATTTAATTGTTCAGTAAACACTGCGCAATATTTGTTTTTAACCATCGACCATTGATTTGAGATGTCGGCATATTTATACATACATTTTCTCAATTTTTTTTTAAATTTGAATATAGACATAAATTTGGGCCCCCCTGAGCCCAAGGGGCCTTATGCGTTGCATAAACCCCGTTTTATGACAATTACGCCTCTGGTTTGGAAGAATAGAAGATGTAAATTTATATATAATACATATTTACGTAACAGAGAGACATTATTTTATGCAAGTATTATTTTTCTTTATAAAGGTTATGATGGCTATATTAGATTAGTAATTTTACCATACAGTACAGCTCCCAATTATTCATGTGTGCATAATATGTGTATAAATTTAAAATATATTTTTTTTAAATAAATATTGATTGAATTTTTGAAATAGGTGAATCTAATTAAATCTTTCTCTTTAATTTAAATTAAAAATATAAAAGTTGGTACCCAAACTGTTCGCCATACAATCAAATAAAATAGTTTGGGAAGTTTAATGAGATTGTGACAGCTGTGCAGGTCCTTCCAAGGAGATGCAAAAGAATGTGGATTCAGTGACTGTTGAAATTGCTTATAAATTCTGTATCAAATTTAAAGAATATTTTAGTTTGAAACTAAATAGGTTCTAGTACTGAGATTTTTTGAAAATTATTTGACGTTGACCTTGACGAAAAAAGCAGTGCTGTTATTAGAAAATGCTCCTTCTCATCCATTTAGAAACATCTTTAATGTGTCATTTCATTCATCATTCTGACCTTTTAAGCTTATAGGTATGAAAAACATTTAAAGATTCCTGTAAATTAGCATAAATCGCAGATATTCTTAATAAATAATAGTATGATAAAATTTATTAACTATTTTAGTAAGATAATACTTTAAAACAAAAATTAATAGGTTGGATTACCCATGTTTTTCAATTATGTGTGCAACCCCTACCCATCATCACCTGTATAAGCAGGAGTTAACAGAATACTAGTGTTTACAATATAGGTAAAAGGGAATGGGTGAATAAAGTAAATTCAATCCCTGTTTAAAGGAGATTTGATATGAAATGTATTTCATGTTAACAAGGACCTCTTGAAGTTACTATGACTGAATGGTCAACAGAGACCAGAAAGGTAAGAAAAGAATAAGAAGAATAAACTATTTTGAAATAGTTACATACTTCTTATTTTGTTTGACCGGAATGGATGATGAAATATAAATCAATGATTTTTGATTTATACCACACGGAAAAAAGTAATAATAAAAACTTTTTACTAATATCTATTGTTAATAAATAATAAAAAAAGAGAAAATTTATAGTATCTATATAGATATAGTATAATGTAAAGCTATTCTTAATCATTTTTCACAGGGAGAATAATTTTACAAGATGTATGACATTTTCGGCAGTTGGCAGAAAAGTGAGTTGGTTGACTGAAAAGGACTCAGTATCCGGGTCTGACTCAAAAAAAATTAATAACTTTGAGTCCTTTGAAAAAAATTGTGTATTCAAGTCGCTAGGGTCAAAAGTGGCACCACCGCATACTACTAAGAATAAAAAAATATTAAAGTAATGCTTTCAGTTAAGGTCAGTCAGTATTCTTGAATGACTCCAACGCCCTGCTTAGGATATATAAAACTATTGAATAATGATTCATATTGTATTATAGATTCATCTTTGAGACATCTAGACATTGGATGATAACTGACCTTAATTATTATTTTAATTACCAAATATTTTAATCATTTAAAGTAATTTTTATATTGATTATTTATTACAATGAGAATGGACTGAGAAAATAGCTTCTGAGATGCCACCGAAATCAGTCAAAATGATCTACAGATAATTTGAAAGTAACAAGGTCATCAAAATTCCCCCTCACATAAAAACGGAATATAGTGAAAGCGTTTAGGTAACTACTAATCCTGTCCAGCCCCATCCATCTATCTTTACGCTCTTCACAAAAAATATGAGGTAGAGTAATTATTGCAACTTATGTTGAGATCCCTCTATTACGAGTACGCTCCACATTGGGAGCATATAAAGTAAAAAAAATCATCACTCATCAGCTGTCTGCCAATGTTCTGTAAAATATATTTTTTACAATTCTGAGAAATTTCTGATTTCTTTATCAATACACAATAGAATAGCGCCCCATCAATACTGTATTCAAATCTAAGCTCTACAGTGAAATAATAAAATATGATTTAAAAAGCATACTCTCGTATAGTGAAGCTGTCGCTATGTCACAGCTGAGAATTGTAAGGTAAACGAACCGATATAGCAAATAATAAGTAGCGATGGAACTGATATGAATGAAAAAATAAACTGATTGAGTTTTCACGCCTCTATTTTTTGTCTATGCTTTTATACCTACCGAGATTATTGATAAATAAAATAATATCACATATTTTATGTGGTTTTCCATCGGCTCAGTGGCTTAGCTAAAGTTGACATAATTCTATATGTAAATATAAATATTTGGCTCTCTGCCATCACGGTGAAAGCTGTATGCGCGTTAAGGAATATTTGTAGAACACAAAAACACATTTAGACATCACTTTCATCCCAAAATAACTAATAATAATTCTATAATATGAAAAAACCTTCATATCATAATTTTAGTACCGTACTACGTTGTCTGAAAATAATAAATTGAATGTCCTATTGATGAAGCTACTAGAGTAACTAAAGTGAAAACAGTGCGAGAATTCAGTGTCAAGATTGATAGCTTAGGAAAGTTCCACAAGTGAATTCAATGAATGGTTACACACCATTGTAAATAGATTTATTTTTAGTTTTTAATTTTTGTTTTTGTTATTGGTATTTATTGTGTTATATGCATTAAAACATATAACTAAAAATGCAAGGGAACAAAAATAAATCTTGAGTTTTATAAACAAAATATTTATTTGGTACAATATAGGTTTTAAAATAGAGTATTTCTTTACCAATGACTAGACATGTTTTGCTGTGTTAAAAAAATAGGATAATATTAATGAATTACTCTGTTTCCTTTCAATATCATAGAAATTGATTGGAAATACAAAGTAACCGCCTTATCGCCCAAACATTCATGGAATGTCGCAATAAGCTCAATGCTTCAAAGCACGCGTTTGGTCCCATGCATTTTTTTGTTTGTGTTTTTTTTTTTTTTTTTATATTTTTTTTTTATTGTTTATTTATTTATTTTCAAATAATATACATTATAACAAATACAATGATTAGTGTACTTCAGCAGTAACTAAGAATCTTATATCCCAGTATAAACTTTCTTTATAAAAATATTGCTATTAACTTATCATTCCATCATCATTCATAAGTCGTACTATCTGCGAGAATAACATGTTTTCTTTTGTGTATTCTTTTATGAAACCGCGGTCGCACCGGCGGTTTCGTGTATAAGCATTACTTAACGATGAAAAACTGACAGAACTTTCAATTTCAGTTTCGATTGAATCTCGTCGACCTGTAAAAAAAGGATTCGGAGCATCTATCATATTTTTCATGGGTTGTTTGTCATTTTCATATTTATTCTTCCTCTTCATCCACCCCAACGCATTTGGGGCAGACGGGTTTCCCTTCCATGGCGTAGAAAGACTTTCCCTGCACTGCCAGCTTGCAATCCTAAATATAACATAATTACATAAAAAGATCAGAGCATGATTAAAGTTGATAAGTAATAAGATAGCATTTTGAAATCCTTCATCGAGAAATAATCGATGTTGCGTACAAAACTACATCATTTTGTAAATCCTTTATACTTACTCTACAGACAAAACAATCAGGATGCCATTGACCATTGAGAGCGGAAATATAGTTTTCCATTATGGGCCGGTTGCACCCTCCGCACTTGGGGGCGAACATGTCGAAGTAGTCATTTCGACAGTACGGCTTTCCGTCCCTCTCGTGGAAGCCATCTTCCCCGAACTGCTGCCCGCATTGGGCGCAGAAGAAATGCTCCATATGCCATGTCTTCTCCAGAGCGGTGACACATTTCTGTAAAATTATACACATTTTACTGATCGGGATTGACTTTGCGTGTTGCAAAATGGCGTATTTCATAATGCTTCTATCAGAATCAGTATGCACTATTGTAAAACTCCCTTACATCCAGAATGGGGCCGTTGCAGTAAGCGCAGCGGGGAGAGAAGAGATTGTGATAATCCGGCTCGCAGTACGGGCGGCCGTCTCTCTCGAAGAAGTTCCTGGTGCCCAGTTCTTGAGTGCAGTGGGCGCAGTTGAAGTGCTCCGGGTGCCACGTCTTGCCGAGGGCTGTGATGACCTGGCCGACGATGGGCTTATCGCACGCTCCGCAGCAGCCTTTCTGAGCTGTGGTGACTCCTTGGCGAGACATGTCGGCGTGAAGAGAGCCGAGCATACGTTCTAGATCTCCACCGGATGCGTGCTCGTTGGCGTTGGTCGCTTGACGTGCGCTAGAGTGCGATACTTCACGAGTTTGCTGATGCTGAAGGGTGCCCTGGGAGACCTACAATGAAATTAAAATATTTGATGACAAGCCGGATGTCGAAAAAAATATATAAATATATAAAACTAATTGGAAAAAAATTAACAATGTTGATTCCGATTAAGAGATTTATAATATTTTTGATATTTTAAAAAAAACATAGTTCAATCGCGACCGTAATCCAGATAAGTGTTTCGATTGTCGACGTCTGATAGGAGTTTACTGTGAGAAGGAGAATGTAATAATTATTAACCGGAATGACAAGATGTTTCTTTAGAACTATATATCAACCGATTGACAGCAAAAGTCTAATTCGATTTAATAAAATATACAAAAAATTATATTCGGACCGTCAAAGTTGCCAAGAGAGAGGTCGGTGAAGTAATGAAATGGCTCAAACTGACGCCCGCCAATATTATAACCGAAAATTTTCTCCCTCCAAACTCGAGACCGTTATATATATGTATGTCTGGAAAGAAAGAGGGAGACGGAAAGTTGGAACAGGACGGAGGGAAGGAGAAGGGAGAGAAGGAACGGTGGGAGAAAATCGAGTTATTTTCAGATAGTAGATCCAATAAAGGAGTCTTAGGAGAGTTGAGCCAAAAACCTAAGCAGTGGTGTGGTGCTGTGTGCTCGAACAAGGTGCCCTAACAATAATTTTTACAATTTATAATTCATAAAAATATCAAACCTTTTCTGTCACACATGGAAAAGATTAACGGTAGTAGTAAATATCCGCTTCAAATTTACAACAAAATCACTGTCATGTAATCATGAATATTTTACATAAACATTGGCAACAAAAAAACTTACTTTAATCTCGGAGAGAGATGCCATCAGATCATCCAATTCCCTGGTTGCGTTAGAAGCATGAGCGTGGATGGGATGAGGTGACCTTCCGGTCGTGTTGACAGATTGCGCAACCGGTTCCACAACAGTTTCTTTGACCGTAACGGTCACATGCTTGGTTCCCGGCCTAGGCTGCGTTCCCGTTCCACTGTTCAGATTAAATGCATTTTTAGAAAATAGAAATAAGAGAATCAGATTTTCTTTACAACCTATATAAATATCATTTAAGCAAGCACCCTGTAAGTCAATACGAGAATTAGTTACATTATGGTTATATATATTAACAAGGAGACAGAAAGCAAATAATCAATGCTTTGACAATATGCTGGCTGTCCAACACAGAATTCCCTGTTTATTTTGAATACATGCATCGCTACTTACTTTAAACATACAGTAACGAGATGGTAAATCTTTTGCCATAAGTGGGTCAATTATTTAATTTGAATTAGCAAACTTAAATAAACTTTTTATAAAATATAATAAAACGAGATTTACAGTACAATATAGAGAATTTTAAATGTTTCTGCAACGTTATTGCACGTTTTATAAAATCAGTGTATTTCTTAGACTAGGCCATGGTAAACTACAGTCCGAGTTTTTTGTAAATAAAGCACTATGGTATAAGTGTGATAACTGATACTAATGAAATTTAATCAACTATAAAAGTTTATTGCTATTAATTTATGTTTATATTATCGAATCGTGTAACGTTAATCATGAATTAAACATGTTGTTAACTACCCTAAAACTCGTCTACTCATGCCTTTGGTAGTTTAGTTGTCAAATTTAAGACATGATCCTGGATCGAAATTCAATATCAATGGTTACATTACAGTTTCCAAACATTCATATCGTTTGACAAACGTAACCGACCAAAAGTAATTAGTGGGTTACGACATATTGCTGTTTGTCGAGTGATATGTTGTACTGTATTGTAGAACTAATTACAATTCAATTTTACACAGCTCAAGGATTTTTTCATGCTTTTGAAAAAAGAATATTCAAAAATAAACCGCTGTCATATGCAAATCAAATGGTGATATATAAACATTGGCAAAAAGTTATTCATAATATCGCTTGTAAAAATTCTATTATAAATACATTACATAAGTATATTTAATAATCAAGTGGGTTTAACGCATCACACAGGTCACCAGTTCACCGTTGCTGCCAAGTACATAAAAAAAAATGTTTCATCTGAGTTAATCTGAATTGTAATCTAAAATATAAGATTGGATGTGACTCAAAATTTTTCGAAACCTTGGTTTTAATTATTTTTTAATTTCAATTTCAAGGAAAACATTAATTAAAATAAAGTTATGATGTCAAAAAATTCTATATAAAAAAGCAGTTTCTAATATTAAAAAAATATATTTCAGATGTATGCATGCATCAAGATGATTAATTCTTACTTATTAAATACAATCTGAGCTCTTAACCATGTAAAAAAAATAATTAAAAAACACTATATAAAATGGTCATACCCATTTGGAACATCAGAGTTCAGCTGTTCAAGAAGACTGTCAACTGAAGGTCTGGAGCGAGGTCCTCCAGGCGATGGACTAGCTCCTCCGTTTGTCTTGCCATAGCCATCAACTGAAAAAAATGTTAAAATTAATATATTGGCTCAACATAACATCAATAGACATTATAACAATCGTTAGACTATTTATATTAGTAATAAATATTATATTAAAAAATGCACTTGAGAAAATGGTGAACAAGACAATATGAGTCGATAAATTTTATTTTCTCTCAAAACATTTGTATCTAACGTAGATTCGTATTATCCAAGCTAAGCCGACAGTATGATATACTATAAAATATAATACATATTTATAACAATTTCTCATAGTTTTTCTAAGAGTGAAGCAAATAGACAGAAGTTATTGAATAAAATGCTCTTTTCGGAGATTGCAAGGAAATTATAAGAGTTTAAAAAATACCAATAGTTAGATCATTTCTTTTGAACTCCCCATTTCATAGGATCGGGAAAGGATAGGTTTGAGTGGGGAGTGGTGAACAATTACATACATTTAAACACCTTTTGAAAATTCATTAAAAAATGTGCCACTCGAAGATTCAAATTGGCGACCGTAAAACTGAGAGATTAACGTAAAAATAGAAACAAAAAGATCACTTTAATTGTCATTATCGATATATAAGTGTTGTTATTATAAAAAGAGTGTTTTAATCAATATAAAAAAATATCACACTACTTAGTGAAGTGATAAATATCTTCAATTTCATAACAGGAGTCCTGAAAAAAGACTGCCGATCTTCGTAGATCAGAACGTTGGGACAAAATTTAGAGTGATATTTTACAAAAAAATATTGGGAAACATTTTGACATTACCTGGTTCGGTTTCGAGAAATAATGACACTCATATTTTTTCGATATTCTAGAAGTATTAATGGTTTAAAATGTTATAAATAGAAAACGATTTGTATCGCATAATGCTGATACACGAGGAGGTCAACGTTTACTTGAGTTTGCCAAACACAGTGGAAGATGTAAACAAACCAACGAGTTATAGCATCAATGAAGAAATAATATTTATTAATACCGTAATAGCTTTATATTCAATGTCAAATTATTCCAGACTTGATCTCAATTACATATTTAAATGATTTTTTACATTAAATCAAACAAATATATATTTTCCTAGTGTTGCTTTTATAATAATTGTCACGAGTTAATAACTTTTTAAACACTTTACATATGTAGTAAATTATGTCTTGTGGCACGTGTAGAAATTTCGCTTTTGACAGAATATTTCTCGTCGCTCTGACACTCGTCGAAAATAAATATTTTAAGAAAATCGATGTTTACCACAGACAATGTATGGTATATTGGTATTTTTTTTGCTAGGATTATACGCGAATTTTGTTTTACTAGAATTTCAATTAGAATTTTTGACTGATAACCAATCGTGAAAAACAGAATTTCGGCATATATAACACAAAACACGTTTTTTGGGGTTATTATTTGGCGAAAGAGGATGACATACATATACAAGCATATTTAATTTACTGTAACGATTACTTCTGACTAGGGCATCCAATTGAGAAATTTTGAGCAAATCCAGAAAATTGACACGAAATTGGCAAATTGAAGTTGATTTGGAGATAATCCGGGGAAAAAGTATACCGAATTGAAGATTTCAAATTCCTCGGTGAGCTAAAAAAAAAACGAGTCTCTGAGACAATCTGGTAAGAAGTATACCAAATCGAGGATTTCAAATTCCTCGGTGAGCTGATCCCAATCCCGGAATCCCGGGATTGAAAATTAATCAATCCCAAAATCCCGGGATTGAAAAAAGGCTCCGGGATTGGATACCCTACTTCTGACTACAAATATTTACTAAAAAAATGTCATTAGTTTTTGAATGACAGTTGAGACATGGTGTATGACACCAACGTAATAAGTACACGTCATACTACCCAAGGTGCATTAGAAGATAGTAGTGATCATTAAAATACCTGTCTTTGATAAGCACAAAATAGCCGGAAGAAAATACCTGTTACTGTGATAATCATATGACTTTTGGGAAATAAGAATAAAAAATGAATGAACTCGTAGTAAAAGAAAACGATTGAATGATGATTTATGTAGCTAATCGGGTGGATCCAATTGAGGAGTTGAGCAAACAAGTCTCCTGAAATCTGCCAACATTAAACATCGTGTAAAATTCGAGCTAAAGTGTGCGTAAAACTGTAGGAGCCGCAACTAATAAAAACATATTATAAATCACATCGCCATTAAATAATTCGCGCGGATCGGAACAGTGGCAAATATTATGCTCTGAAATAAATCGTAATAAGAAAATGGCGCGACTTCGGAGGCGATGTGCCAAAAACTCCATTCACTGTGGCTGTATATTATTTGTTTTCCCGCTGAAGCGAAACACATGTGGCCCGAATATATTGAAATTGTATTGTTTCATAGTAAAAAAAAAACACGACCGAGACGATGCCGAAGGTCGAAACTACAACTCTATTCAAAACGTACCAATCTTTTTGTATACATCGTAAAATTAGTATACGTCTCGACCTAGTTCAGATATCTCTCGTTTTACGCGATACTCTATTTTACACAGTTTCATTTTACGCGATGTTTTTTTTTTAATAAGTGGATTGTGTATTTATTGTATCGTATGCCTTTTTAAAATGGATAGTCAAGGAAACTACGACGATTAGCATTTCGTCTTCCCTTTGAACAACTGAAGGTTCAGTTATAATCAATAATGAAGAACCTAATATAACCGAAGGTTAAGTTGACATCTGAGCAACTGATTACGAAACTGAACCATTCAGTAATTCAGATGAAACATCAATATTAAATTTAAAAAAGGATTAAGAGCTTTTCTGGCCAGTAAATTAGAAAACATAACAAAATTGCAAATGAATTCACATATTCTTCTAATGACGATGAAAGTAATTTCGAATAAGTAAACAAGAAAAGTATACATAGATTCAGAAGATGGCTGTAAAAATGAAAATGAATCAATGTTAGTTTGATTATAGGCAATAAATTATAATGTGAAAAATAATACTATACAGACATTTATAAATCGCATGTATTTTTTGTTTTAACTGTGAATCTTTTAATAAGACGGCTCTGCGTTTAAACTACATTAATTATCTATGGGAGAGTTATGTTATTTTTAATCTGCTCCTGGAAGGGCTATTTTTAGAGTGTCGGGTGAAAATATTAATTAATTACAGCGATGAAATTTGACGCGGAAACCTTGTGCACAAATTATTTTTATTCGCTTTTCATGTCAGTAATAAACTCTTGACATAAACAAGATTGGCCAAGGTTTTATAACGTGTTGTCCCAGACTGGACCTCCCGAATGTAAAAGTGTTATTTTTTTATTGTACCACGAGGGGGTGGATGCAGACAGTAATGGGCGGCGCGACTATGAAATGAAAGATGTGCTCGCCGTTGTAAGTTATATGTTTTAACCTACGTTGGCAATTTTATGATGTTTTTTACATAACACACGTATCGTCAAAGTATACCGATATTTTGTAATCATTTTACAACAAGTATCCCTAAGTGCAATTCATAGTGTTCTTACTTTAAAAAAATATTCACAGAGAAAAAGTGATTCAACGTAATCAAATACTACAGACAATCAAAATATTATTCTAATTACTGGCATCAAAAAGAACTAACATATATTTTTTTGAATAATAGTTACAGTTGTTATGAGCAGGGATCTGGAGCAACCACTTTTTAGAGTTGCTCAGCTCCGACACCTAAATATTTGCTCCAGCTCCGCTTTGTGCTCCGCTCCAGATCCCTGATTTTAATGAGGTAGACCACGCATAAATGTACAAAGTGAGGTAATGAATCGCTTGTCAGGTTTGCCCTCGTATCAAATGATACCAGGGTTAAAAATAAACATCAAATATTAAATTTATCATAAATTGAAAATACATTTTAAAAAACGTTTAATGTTTAAATTTTGAATAAAACTAATATATATCGGAGCAGAGGAGCACAACAAATTTCCGTGCTCCGTTCAAAAACCTGTTGCTCCGCGCTCCGCTCTAGATCCCTGGTAATGAGGAAAATGCAGTTGACTCTTAGCTTACATTTATGCATACGCAAACGATATTTAACCCTTTGACGGACACTGTAAAAATTTCATATAGGAAGCTGTGAAAAAATAAAGGGAAATACATGTATAGACGTCGTCCATGCCAAAACGTTAATAATATAATGTAGAATAAATAACATGTTTTTAATGGTATCGAGTGAAATGTACGCCACTAAATTGATACTAATTAGTAGCTATAATTTAACATAACAATTTGATTTACTAGAATTTATCTAAACATGTTTCTAAAACGTAAATGCGTATCGTCAATAATTAAGCTGACGAACGTAAATCGCAAAAGAAGTTTCACTTTTCTAAATTTAATTTGAAGCTTATACTTTACAGAAATACACATTTTTTGTTCGGAAAATTATGAAGCCGTCATTCATCAATGTCATTAGAATTCCATCTATATAATGAAATATTATAATAAATATATCGGAACATCACAATATTTCAGAAGAAAAGGTATGTCGGTATAACTTATGAAATTTAAGCCCCGTTTGATAAAATAATCTTGCAAATAAATTTAAAAAAAAAAAAAACTTCGCCAGATATTTATGTCAGGAAAAATGGCGTGCGTAGCTATTTTAGATGAGATTAGACGCCAGAGAAATTGATGGAAGGAGAGGTGAGAGGCGACACAAATGTACTGACGCAAGCGAGTTTTCCTGGGCGTCCACTACGGCCCGACCGCAGCTCTGTTACGTGAAGCTGAGGACGCAAGCATCACTAATATTGTGTTTTGTATATAATATTAAGTGCCGGATAATGACGCGACGAACACAAAAACAAACAACCTGCGACAGGTGTTTATTATAAGAATTAAGTGATTACTGATTAGCGACATCAAAAGAGCGGTCGGAGAGTAATTATCAAATTTAAAATCATAGAACAAGTGGACGCCGAAAAGAAAAGAACGCTAGTACGTGTGTGAAATAGGTATCGAAACAACAAAAAAACGAACACTTGCTTGCTTCAGATTGATATTTAAATATTTGCAGATACTCGGTCAGCAACATTGTTCCGTTCATTGTGTGGGGTTAAGGATTTTTTTACGCGATAGTATAATATAATATTTGTTTTAATTATAGTTTCAGCAATGTGATTATAAATCCTAGTAAAATCTTCTGAAAAAAAAACATTATTATTAATCTATGGTATCTTCATTTTTTAGGAAAATCTGTGTTTTACGAAAGTATAGTAAAATTCAAAATATTATTCATGACGCAAGGATATAAAGACAGGTAAAAAAGTCAGTAAATTATTGACATTATTACTAATGTCTTAATCAATTATATGGCACTTTATATTAAAATTATAAATTGTTTTATGATTTATTTAATCCGCTTGGTGTATTAACTGAATTTAATTTTACAAACTGAATTAACCAGGTCGAAACTCATTTATATTCACTTTTTTTCTGACATGTAGTGTAAAATCAATATGTCGTCGTAAATAATAACGGTAAAAGATTTGAATTATTTCTTTAGTAGATCGAAAAAAATGTGAATCGTAAAAAAAGAAAGGTGAAAAAATTATCGTCATTCCGAAAATCAATTGCAAACTAAATATAACATTACAAAAACACGAGAGTATTATAATTGTAAAACGAAAACGTTTCCAAAAATAATAAATACACAGTATATGACTGCCGTCTTTTCAGCATGTCAATATTTTTTATGAAAAATAATCTTTCGCCACTAACGTGATCGCGTAAAGATAATTTAATTTTATAACGACTTCCCATCAATAATCCTTGATTTTATTATTTTATTGCAGCAAAATGTTACGTCAAACGAAGAAAGTTTTCAGTATTCAAATGATCTTCTATTATTATTACTGTTTAAAAAAATCGTATTTCAATAATTAAAAAGAAATGTAATGTCATCAAAATATTCGTGGATGAGTTCAAATACAATGGTCTGTAAACTGTATTTATAAAGTTAGCCTAGAGCACGAAGCTACCAATATTTTGAACATTTAAATGTGATATTACTTCGAAGCTTATTTTTTCTGACAATTTCAATATCGCAATGGAGTTGATTTTTTTATATTATACTAAATTAACAACAATAGGATTTAATACGTGGACTTATAGAAAACGAGCAATATATTAACGATCTGACACAATTTCGCTTTTCTCCATTGCTGTTGTAGCTTGAAAAGATACTCGTTTTACATACTAAGCTGTTAGTAGTTCATCAAAATTATTCAGCAGACGAATTATTCATTACCGATTTTGTTTTTTCAATGTCTAGATAAACAACTTAATCTTTTAGAATATAATAAATATAAACGCTTTTGAAACGAGATATATTTTTAAGATGATAATAATCGGAATAACGAATGGTAATGGTTTCACGTTAATCAGATGATTAATATACCGAAGACATTTTTAGATATTCACTTAAAAATCGGAACAAGCAAACATTTCGTCGACACGGTACAACAAGGATCGGCGGAAAAAATTAATGGGTGTTGAGAATATTTTGGCAGAGTATAGTTAATCTCGGAAAAATGTAGGCCAAGTGCTCTCAAAATACGCGATAATGATGAGAATTACGATTTACGTTCTATTAATTATTTGATCCAAATTCTGTAAATAAGGAAAATTTGATGCGTATTTGGTATATGGCAGGAGTGATAAACTTGTCCAGGCGTGTGGTCGAGCAGGCTACCCGTTTGAAATAGTAACACATTGCGTTTTAATCAATAATGAAATTAAAATACTTTATTTATTGAAGTATTTATTCAGTAAGACATTGTTGAAAAGACAAAACACGCAGACGGAAACACAGACGTGGACGGCCACATATTATGACTTCATACATGCAATACTACATATTTCGAGTAGATATGTAATTTCAGGGGTTGCCAGTATGAAGCTTCCGAACCTGAATAGGGTTAACCTTGCCATTACTGTTATAATATTAGTAATAATTTGGTCACGTCTATGTGATATTTGTTCCAAATACATCGCGATTCTAACATTGATTTCTGTAAAAAATAACAGAGAACCTTTGGAGTTCCATGCTTCGAGTCACCGAAATATTAGTTTTAATTTTCCCTCAAACTAACCAACTTGAAATACGTATGCTAATATTATCAGTGTTCTATAAATTTAATACGCGGCAAGTGTATTGTATGTATAACGAATAAGTGACGGAAATTTATATAATTATCCCCGAACAATCTAAACATGACACAAACTTAATCATTACAACATTCAAAGTCATTTTATGAATATGTGCATACTTTAGAAATAGTTTAATTGTATTTCAAAATAGTTATATCATATCTTGATGTTTCAATCTATATGGTAAAAGATGATGTGGTAAATTGGTATTAAAACAAATTAGTATAAGTCTCGTGACAATTTATGAATACAGCTTCGCTTTCGGTATCGTAGCACACCTGTTGGCAATAGGTGGCCAAAAGTGTGACAGACCAATATGTACTGTACATACAATAAATAAGCCTGTCAAACATATCGCGTCATATCCGAAATACATTTCAAACGGATCGAGTTAATTTTCGAACGGCATCAACAAAAATAAACCACACCAGTGCAAAACAATCAATGCGTCCGAAAATAAATAATATTCAACTGTGAAAAATATTTGCGATTAATTTTTTATATTAAATCATCGGTGCCAATAGAAATGAACTATATAAACAGATGCGCAATGAATATTAAAATTCGACAATGTCTGTTTACACAGTTCTAGTAGAGTAGATGGTTACTGAGGCTAGTGACTATCTTTTGACAATTTGACTAGCGTGAACATACACATCTATTATTTGAGGGTTCTGAAAACAATGACGGCAGTCTCAATCTCAATTAGATAACAAGTTTTGTCGAAAATTTGTTAAATTTGTCATCGTATAGCGCTGTCAATTTCGCAAATATGTATTCAGTAGTAAGTTATTTTAAAAAATGGTTTACAGTTATTAAACGGAATTCACAAAATATATTAAAATAGCAAGATAGCTTTAATAAGAATATATAACATTACTTTAAAATAAATGTTTTTGTTGATTTGTCAACATTGTAGGATTATGAAAACTGCCGTCTATATTTCCCGAGCCGTCATTTAATGTCAGAACTAGCACTTATATAAAATTTACTTGAGCCGTGTTGTTAATTTTTTACGGAGCTATTGTTCAAATATAGTAAACCAGGGAAAGCTTGCTGATAAGGGGAAAATCGCAGAAAAGCAATAAAGTTTACGAGACGCTAGAAGTGAAATATATTTTTAGAATAATATGAACCATTATGTTTGGTTAAAAGAAATCTTCTGCTATTCTGGTTTTCCCTTTGGTTTTCAGCGGTCAATAATTATTAGATATTAACGTTAATTTAACAAAACCTGTAAGAATTTTACAAAACACATTTATTGTAGTTTATACAATTAATTGTTGGTCTTCTCTCGACTTCAGAAAGTAAACTGTGGGCTTAGGGACGGCTTACATATTTGGGCGAGGACCCAACCCGTGCAGGTCTCGATAAACATAGCAGTGGGTAACCATCTCTCATTCAAGATGCTCTCGAAGAGGCAAACTGTTAAGAGGCTTATGTAGATTAGCACGACTAGGAAGATGTTAGCGGTCTTAATAGATGAGCAAGCAATTCTCATTATTAATCATATATTTTTAAGTGGAATAACCTTAATTGACCGAAATGAATTAGACATTGAACATTTCGGTAATTTAACTAGAACTAAAATCTTATGAATAGATCACCATAAAAAAGTTAATTTATCTCAATGGAGTATATACTACAAAGATAAGTTGTAAGGAATAACGTGAAAAACTATAAAATTCTAAATAAATTTCTTAAAATATGTTAATAACGTTTTTAGCGACTGATTATTTGTTTTAATCTGCTTATTTTCTTGATTTGGGCTTTATTTTATGTTGTATAAAAAATATAATGAATTATGTTATTTCCCATGTTTTATTTAATACACTTGTCATATTTGTTATTGTACAAATCAAATATGACAAGTTATGCCGCGCATTTGTTGGATTGGCTCACGCAGCTAACCTCTTGTCTTAGAAGGGAACATTGGTGGTAAAAGACTAGCTTTTTCGCTAGCCACGTCTAATTTTACTGTCAAATAAATTAGATTGATAATTAGTCTTAAGTCATTATCTTCTTCAATGCAGGTAAGATCCTCACAGACAATAAAATAATTTAGAAATAGAAAAATTGTGTATTCACTTTTAGGGTGTTCACTGTCAATACTTGATGGTAAGGTTCATTGAGTATTCATATTTACCTTTAGAATCGCCATATCCTACAGCGTAGCGAGCACTGCTGAGGTCGTTCAACAAGGTGTCCAACTCGGAAAGGTTGTTATTTCCGACAGGCTTCAGTCCAGCACGTCCAAGACTACCAGGATTTGAGCTCTGGCTGTTGGAGTAAGACTTCGTGACGATTTTTTCGTTTATCAATGAGTTTTGGTTTTGATAGGTCGGCTGTTGAAAGAAAAAAAAAACATGTACTCATTAGTGTCCACAAGAAAAATATTAAATAACTGTCAAAAGTAGCGAATTTAATAGACTGAAAGTATAAATATAATATGTCGATCAAATATGCAAAAATGCAATAATTTAAGCAAGTTTCGAATCCTAGTTGGTTATTGTCACTTACAAGAATTCGTAGTTTGTCGTAGGTAAATAGTTATCATGTTTTATTCCATCACCCATTCCAACCTTACAGGTGTATTGAAAACAGATAGCATTGCAATTATCGATCCTCCCAACCTCATCATCTCTGCAAATAGAGATAGGATGATTCGATTATTCATCTACCATACTATGTATAAGATTTAGACTTAAGAACACATTATTATATATGAAAGAATAAAAAAAAACTCGCGACAAAAACATGAACCTGAGATAGCTATAACAAAATATTTGTAAAGTATAAGTCTGGTAGACCTAAATAAAATGGCTAATTTTTCCTCAGTCGAATGAAAAACTTCATGGGCTATTTTTTAAAAGCGGATATTAGTAAACCAATTATACATAATCTATTTATGTTTCAATCTTTTTGCTTGCCGATGAAATTCGAATGTAAACTGCACTATGAATCGCGGCCTTGAATTTTTACTACATGCCACGTGAACTTTGCAAAAATCGCTAATGTAATCACACACCAGCCCCGCCTTATAATCTGGCATAAATCACGTTTATTTGGAGAATATTACATAATGCAGGCATAGGCCAACGAATAAATATAATCTATATTGATGGTATCATGCATTTAATTCATACGTATATATAGAAATTAGTTATCTGTGCAAAATTAAAACTAGAATTTTGGAATCATTTGAATTTAGCCCCAAAACAAACCCCTCATCCAAATGATACGTAGCTAATACGATCATATGTAAGCACTCCACCTTGGAATGTACAACATATCAGAGTTGCATATTTCGACAAAAGTAAACACATAAAAGTGACAAATTAACCATCAATTTAAAAAATAGAATCAGTTTTGTGTATAGTTTGAAAATTATAAAGGAGCATTTACACGCATGTAGTTGACGACTAGCCCTTTTCATTGTAAACGAATGTGGGTGAACTAAATAGCATTTAAATGCACTTAAAATATCAATATTTTTTAATAAAATAAAATGTTATCGGGGAAAAATAGTAACATTAAAAATAGCATCGCCATTGATCTATCAAAAAACATTAAGATGTACTGGTCTAGGGTGAGTCTATGTTGACTACGTGTGTGTTCTATCGAATAGACATTAGAAACTGTTTAAGTATTGTAAAACGATAGTTGTTATGTATCTAGTTATGTACATCATATTTCATTCAATTTTTTTGATGTTTTTACATTTGCATATCTGCGTGTTACGAATATGATTTTAATTGCAATGAACGTGTGTTTTGCCAGACGATGGAGCTTGAAAAAATAAACATGTTAGTATAAATAGCTTAAAGACCAACATTTTAAACGTTTTTTGCCAGAACTGTGACGATATAATATAGCACACATTTAAAGTGCTTTTAAATTTTATAAATAGTAAGATGCTTAACACAAGAAACTCGATGTAGAGTGATGGAAACATTGCAATGGTAAACACAACTCCTCGCACGCTTTACTGGATATTTATACTCTTATGAAATCGCCGTTTATATTTGTCGTTCAAAAATAAATAAAAAAAAAGATGTAAATTGTTGATGATGACTGAAATACAGCGGATTAGTGCCGTGTGCAAAATGTTCTCCAAAATCGAGGGCAAAGATTTTCGTTTATATCGTCTAAATACCCACACTTTGAGAAGCCAATTTGATCTATTATTGTGCTTTTGAAGATTTGCGATAGTGCCGAAAGTCATTTTCGCATTTTGAATGTTTGCGTGAGAGTAAGATATGTGAACAATACGATCTTTTGGCGTCCACTGGTGCTCGCTTACGACAGTTATATATTTTAAAAATCTAGCTACAGGATTTCACTTCCGACAAAATGAGAAAAATTGTTCGTAATCTGACAAAATGATCAAACCTTGAAACTAAATATTAAATTAAAAAAATATACCTGAGTTTCTTACGCATACACGTTAGATAATACTCAAGGATGGATAGCCAAATTAAGGATTAAGTTATAACAAATGTTACGTTGATTTTTAATTGTTTCGTCGGATTTCTACGGAAGGATGATCCAATATATTATATGCCATTAAGGTTCCACCGAAATTATAAGAAACAGTTATCAACTATATGTTATGATTATTTTTAACTAAATACATAGCTTATTTACTTTAAATCAAATACAATTTTAATTTAAAATACCTTATTGTGTGAACACCTTTTGCTTTCCAGGCATTATTATAAGCAAACAATATTTTCAAGTGATTTATTGTTTTCATATTAGGAGGGATGTTTAAAGAGGATAATTTCAGAAGGCATTCAAAGTGATTCGGGTATTTAAGGAAACATTATTATTTCAGGGTTCAATTCTGTTTTACAATGATCATTTTCTACAACCAGGTCAGACTTATCGAAAATAATTCGACGCCCCCCTTGTGAAGCTTTTTGCACTTGTGTATAATATATTATTTTCTTGTATAAATTTAGAACTGACCTTTAGCGAAAATTTTGTTTATATTATATATCTACTGGGTATTTTCAATAACCCTCTGGATACTTTATGGAATTTAATATATTATTAAAACAACGTCAACTTTTTGAGTTACTTGGATGCAATATCAATTATTTTTGACGCGGTTCGCATAACAATACGGGTTCGATATCTCAGATGGCAATGGGCAAACATTGTCTTTTTTATGTAAATATGATTTACACGAGGTTTGACATTTTTCTTTGCGAAAAAATACTTATTGCTGTTAACAACAACGCTTTTATTCAGAAACTTTTATCGAGAATTTGATTTTTACAATAAATCATACATTGTAATAAAGAAAAATGATAAATTATGCGCAATACGAAATGTTATATAAGAAAGTCCCCATCTTATGTCAAACACGGTTAACCCTCCAAGGACGAGCGTCACCATATGGTCACACAAAACACCGTTGTCTATTGATCCCACTATTCATATTTTTTCTACCTGAATATCGTTGCTTTTGCTCATATTTGGTTAAGAAGGGTACGGACTACAGTAAGTCATCAGCCGTAGGAACAGTAACGGTCTCCAAAAGCACATGTGATTTTTTGAATTTCCGTTTTTTTTAATTTACTTTTTGAAACTGTTAGATATTTTTTTATAAAAACATAAAATTATTTACAGTTATTTTGCTAATATATTTGTTTTGAAATTATGTTGATCTAAAGAGGTCAAATTGTAAATATTTTAAAAAAAATCACGTTTAGCTATATTTCAACCCCGAATGTTTGCAAGCCCATACGGTCACTTTTGTCCTTACTACTGTCCGTACTCAATATTACACGGTAATAAAAGGATGAGCATGACCATATAGTCATGCGGGGTTTCTATACAACGACTTTACGTTTTTTTTTTTTTTAATTTTGGATAGGAATAAAAGTTATCCGTGACTTATCCGTTACATTATGGCTTAGAAAATATTTTTTTTATCGGAAAAAAGCTCTCGTCTCTGGAGGGTTAATTAAGTTTTTAATAATATTACAAGCAGTTTCACGGCGAAACGGGACGTAAAAATATATATAAAAAAAAAAAAATAACCTTACCTTATATTCTTAATATTAGATTCTCTGTTGCTCTCTGAATAAAAGAAAAACCATTCAATATGTTTGGAATATGTATGGTTTGGAATATGTATGGAATATGCCATTCAATATGTATGGCAACGATTTCGTGTAAATATTTTGTATTTCGCATAATTCATCGGTATTCTTTTTTTTCCAAATATATTTCCAAAATAAAATCCGCAATAAAGGGGTTGTTATAACAACGCTAAATAGTTTGTCGCTAAAAAAATGGCAGACCCTGGAAAATCATATATACCAATTTATAATTTTCAATCAATTTATGTACATATTATAAGAATATAGCATAACTATTTTTTTACGTTATCATCCTTTTCCACGCACGTTAAAATCTAGGAGAACACGGGAAATAAGAGAGAAAAACAGAGCAAGACTTTCTATAGTTACCTGAATATTTTCAAATCGAATCATGAAAACAACCCAATGGGAAATTAAAAACAAGCAACATTGCAAATAAAAATACGTCGACGGTTAACATGTAAATGTAATTGCAAGACATCGTACGCCAACTCATTTGAGTTATGGACCATTTTTCTGCGTTGTTAATCATTAATAATTAAAAGGCGACCATCCATTTTGATTTCCCTGCACCAAGAGGCGGACACAAAGGAAATACGTAACATTTTCATTGCTGGTACCATGCCAAACGAATACCACAATAATTCTAGATATTAAATGATATTACAGTTTAAAAATAAACTCGTTTAATATAAAAATGAACTACAAATCATTGCATAATGTCTGACGAATAAATTTTGTTTTTGTTGTAATAGTATGCATCGTTAACGCTGTTTTCAATCCAAATGTAAATTCACTAATGGCGAACAATGAAAGTTTTAAACAGAGATTTTCTCGTATTCTTTTTTCAAAATTACACAATTTATGTCAGCACATAGACAATAAGTGTTCTTTAAGGAACGCAGTGTAATGATTTATGTTCAATATATGTAATAAAGAATAATATTATCCAGTTATTAATATGTATGTATGTGAAGTCAAACAAATATTAAAGTTACCTCGTCGGGGAAATTGCTTGATTTTTTTTTAATAGGAAATTATTACATTCATAAAATATGAAAACATTCCAATTACTAGAATACTTAATTTGCGTCACTTCTACCATCTGGTGTAAATAATTCAATCGAATTTACACGAACATGTATGTGCCGAAATCGAGGGTGATAAATTAAAATTTATTTTATATCATTAACGCCAACTAGGGATTCTGTGTCGAGACATCCCGGGACAAAAGTCCCGGGACTTTGTTGTCTAATGTCCCGGGAATTAAGACTGTGATTTAAAATGTGCTAATAAATTGTACATTTTAATTTTGAAAAAAACAATTCTGGTTAAGAAACCCTCAAAAGGACTGATGTGTATTGAATGAAAGCAGGTATAAGAGGGTAGCTCCATGAAAAACGAATGATTTTTATGATGGGTACAGACATGCAGATATAAAAAAAACACTTAGACACGTGTTCGCACAACTATTGTTATAGCATGAGATAACCGCACATAATTCTAAGAAATAATGAAACCCACAGCTATTTCTGGAAAATAGTGCCATATATTATAGCGATTGTAAATGTTTTTATTAACAACGGTTCAGTTGGGGCTAATAGATTCGTTGAAAAAATCGAAAGAAATACACGAAGGATCAGTTTGTTTCCTGACTTTGAGCAAGATCTAACAAGATTGAGCAAGTGTGGCTAACAGAATGTACATATCAACATTTCCAGTAAATTTCTCAAAGGCTGTTATTAATTTCACATATCTCGAATTAAATAAGTGGTATCGTTTTATTATATATTATTATTGTAGCCCATAATGAAAATAAATCAATCTGAAGTATGAAAACATTACAAAAAAAAACACTAAAAGAGCACCCGTTGTCCAAAACAAATCACATGCAAATGGTTAAATACAACTGGATTATCGAGGCATCTTGAAGAGTCCATCACATTATTGAATTAATTTTATATTTTCATAATTAATAAATAAATGCGTTCAAAAATGTATTTTTTAAAATTAACACATACTTTTGGCGCCACGAAAAATTTTACAGGCTTAAAAGCTGCGCAAAAAAATAGTTTAATTGAAAGAAAACATTTTAAAAAATTGGGAGAAAGATATCTCCATTTATGTTATTAGAAATTTGTTTAAAACGATTAATAATCGTATAAAAATATAACTGTTGCAAAAATAAATTACAAAATATTAAAATTAAATGTTCATACCTGATGTTGTTTTATTTACAAATGTTTTTCACTATTGCACAAAGTTACCAATGTCTCAATAAGACAAAAAAGGTATAAAAGCTGTATTGTGTTTTGTGAAGTAACGGTCATAATTTTACCCAATTCATTGATATTTTTTCAATCCATGTACCGTTATCATCCCTTTTTAGTACGTACATAAAAATATTTAATTTTATTAAATTTATAATTTTATTGAAGAGGAAATAAAAGTCCCAAGTCCCGGAAAGTCCCGGGACTTTGACTTTATCACGTCTCGAGTCCCGGGACTTTGAAAAACCTGAGACTTTAGAATCCCTAACGCCAACAACCTAAAACCGACTTATACAACTTATCAATGTTACAATCAACCGCTTTTTATTACTCGCTATAAAACTACACGTTAAAAAAAACATGGCGTCTTTAAATGATGCAGAAGCGGCTATTATAGCAGTAAACGTAAGCGACATAAAAAAGAATGACAGCTTATTTTACGAAAACGCCAAAGTAGTAAATAAATTAACCCCAATTTTTATTTAACCGTAATTTAAAACTGTAATTGAATTGTTCTAGTACAGGGGTTCCCAACATTATTCGCTCGATTCCCCCATCACTATCCATGATAGTTTAACTCAAAAGGAATATTCGAAATAATTGATTTGAGTGTTGAAATGATTTTTCACTAATCAATTACTGAAAAAACTGAAGCATATTTCAATAAACAACTTCAATAGAATTACCAGGTATTCTAAAATGTCGTCCATGTGCACGTATTTAGAGTGATTTTATAAATAATAATCGATGAACATGTCATGTTGTATTTAGAATAATACTTTAAAAAAACAACAATTCCCTACAAGTTGGGAACCCCTGTTCTAGTTGATGGTAAATTTTAATGTTCTAATCATATAAAGTAATTTTATACTTATTTCACTTTAAAAAAAGCTTTTTTAAACAAACCTAAAAATACGTTATGAAAGTTATAAAAATGACATAATAAATAGCTTTATTATTATCGAAAAATAAATAATGATTTAATATTGCAGTTTGTATAGTAAAATATCGACGCAGAGAAAATTCGAGAATAACTATCGATATTTTAGGGAGCAATATCTTTTAGAAAAATACCTCGGCCTGTACAAAACGGAGATTATAGTAATACGCTGTTGTGATTTTTCCACGATAAAAAAATATAGCTACACGTCTTCATAAAGCATGTCTGACAATTTTTCACAGGTGCATTCCAAATGTATCCCTCGCTGTTGCCATTGCTGCTCATCGTGATACATTTCAAGTTCAACAGTCGTCAGTTGTATAATAAAAAATTCGCAATGTTGCATTTATTTATCTTATTAGATAAATTTTAATGGTCACAATTAAACAATTCATGTGAATGATTAAAAATAATACTTAAACATTCATGCATCCTTTATTTTATGTACTTATAATCTTTGAATTATATACAAGTTCATTCATATTTTTAAAAATCCTGTAAAATGTAAAATAGTGTGTACTTAATCTGTCATATCTTTTTTTTTACATCGACGAAATTTTCTGGAGTAGAAAAATAGCTCCCAAGTCGATCGATCGAAACATTTACAATTTAGTACATTAATTAATTGAGTTAAAACGTTTTCACGTAATTGCTTAAGTTTCACCTAATAATAGACGTAACTGTAGCTAAATTAAATTTAAATACGTTTTTTTATTACTAAGTACGATCTATGCTTTGGAAAATTCTACAATTTGTATAAGATAACAATTTTCAATACGTATTCTTTATATAAAAAAAATCTACGAAATCATTGAATTTACCAAAAGGATGATTAAATTACACTTGGGCGACATTTTATTATAAAAATAACACTAAAATGGTACTGCATTAAAAAATCTTAACATTACAAATATTTTTTTGCAACCCTGAAAATTGCGGTTAGTGGTGAAAGAGTGAAGTCAAGGCAGTGATAAATTAAATTGGGGCGTGACAAGATACTTATTTATCTACGAGTATTAATAGCAACACTTGACGGCAAAGTATGTTTTTAAAAGAAACTTTGTGCTTTCGAGAAATACTTCGGGTGTATTTTTACAAGATTTTTTCATATACAAGCACTTAGCGATGTCTGTAAAAAAGATTCATCGATGTTTAAAGTTGGATTTTATTCGGCAAATGACAAATGCTTATTTATTTTGAATAATATTAATCGACTTATTTATTATTCGAGAGTTATGTAATAGTTATTTTTCAAAACATGATAACTGTAATAAAACACTTTGGGACATGTATATTTCTTATTTCTGACAGCAGATATATAATAATGTCGTACAGAATAGAATATCAAACATTGATAAAATTACAATGAAAACCCTAATGTTTAATGAAACACGTTTAAGCTGACATTTCAAGTACTGAATTCAGCTGGGCTATTCTCATGTGACGTAAAGATGTACACAGTCAACCCTCACATAACACCAACCCCGGAGACACTAGGACTATAAGAGACTAGGCACCCATAAAAAATGAGGTTAGTTTTTTAGCGTATTTTATAAATTGCGCGAAATCAATATACATATGTATGTTATACCTACATTTCATTCTTTGTTTGAAAACTGCTCTAAAGCATTATAGGAGGGGAGGGTTAACTGTATTTTCAAATATTTGGACCCGTCCCTTCGACTCAAGATTAAATGAAGAAATTTCGTCCCATTTCCAACGAAAAATAAGGATTATTAGAAATATTTATGTCAGAAAAATTACCAATTATTTTAGAGTTAATTAAACATTGAATGGTAACATTTTGTATTTAAATTATTTCTTGGTCCATAAGATATTGCTGACTTTTTGGCGCTGAATTTATAAAGATAATAACTAACTATACTATTATATACCGTGTACTTATGAGTTGTAATTGTTAAAAGTAGTAATTTGCGCGTGGCAATATTTAGATACCAACAGAGAACAGGTTGGTAGCTACCAGATATTTGCAAAGCGACTACGGTTGACAAATGAAGGTATCTTGGATGGATTCCAATAACGAGACTCGACAATTTGTAAGGAGCAATAGGTGTTACAATTTCTGAGTTCAAGAATGACACGCGAACATTGCGAAGGGGCGCCACGTAATTAACGAAACGAAAAAACGTATTCAAACGGCTGTCAATATCATTTGTTTATATTATATAACATACTCTCGCACCTCAGTAGTTAGTGTAATTGGGTTGATAATACGATTAAAGGAAGAAAACACAAACACCAAATCATAATTGGTGAATTGTCGAAATACAAAATGACACAACAATTATTTCAAGGAGTGTGATGCTGTTTTATCGTATTATATTATATGAATTAAAAAATTTGAGATTAATGGTATAACTAATTAAAATCGTTATCACAATTAGATAGGTCTCCGATAATAATTGACTGGCAAGATGACAGTATTATAAAATAAGATCATCTGAAATTATCGCATGTATAATGCTTTAATGCCATTGCTAATAGGGCCTCCAATACCGAGATTGTGACAGTGCTAATCTCGGAATTTCGGAATTGAGAAACTTGAGCAGGATGAAAAATAAGAAGGTTTAAAATTGTGGTATTTTTGGGAATAACGCAAATTCCTGTGTTTTTTAATTTGATAATACTGGAAGAGTTAAAAAAAAAGCTTCCACGCTGATAATTTTGGGAAATCCGTTAATTCCTGGGATTTTGAAATATACATGAAATTGTTTGAAAATTTATACATAATTTTATGTGGAATGTTCAATCCCGGAATCCAGTTATCACAAAAAGTGTCCGGAATTGGGTGCCCCAATTGCTATAACTTTCTTCCGGTGATCCATTAAAATGAAGGACTGTCTATCATGGTACCGTATAATTCAAGCACATGTGAGTTAACTACTAGATTCAAATATATTTATGAATATCTTAGGAAACCAAACAAAATGTCTACAAAACTCAATGTTAATTATTATAATAATCACTAATCATCACAAGAAATGAATATGTGTTCCTCAATTATCTAATTGCATTATGGGGTTGAAACAGGGTAAATTGCACATTTTTCAATTACAAAAATACTTTCAAACACGGCCTTGCGGTAAAGGGAAAACAGAATACAAAATATCTGTGTAAGTTATCAATTGGGAAATAATACAATCACCGGATGTTTAGGTTTATCACAACAACACTGCGTTTCCGGTGTGCACGGCGAGCGAATGTTGACAGGTCACACTGCAACCTGGTGTATAGTATTAGGTATTTTCTAATTATTTTTTGTGATTGCGATATCATTTCTCGCTCAGCTGAAAACAAACTATGATATTTAATCAACAGACGTGGGCCCAGTGATTCTGATAGCGCATTAAAAGCCTTTTTCAGAACAATCTTAAAAAACAAACATGCGTGTTACCGCGTAAACGGTTTTATGTGACAATTAATTTTGTTTGAATCGTTCGAATTATGTACATTCTCACCTTCGCTTTCCGATGTTAAATGAAATGTTAAATATGCCGGGGTCTCCACTCCTATACCCTATATAAATATAGCCATAAAACCTTTTCCGACAAACAAATAAATATAATTCTTAAAACCACTCACTACTCAAATCTGTGGGCATTCCCATGAGATTATCCTTTTCGCCAGCAATGGCTTTCAACTCAATGATACATTTATTTATTATATAAACACGAAATATTCATTTACTAAGCGTCAGTTCAAGTTCATCCGTGCACTTGAACGCCTGAAGATGCCGAAAGGCGAAACCCGGCTCGTTAGTGACAAAATCTGTGAGAATGTACATAATTTGAACGATTCAAATTTAATATTGAAATTCCACCAAGCACCTTCAGTCGAAATCTTAAATTAAATTAATTTTTTGTTATCACATTCGCTTAACCGCTTGAATATCGCGCAAATAAATCATTAATATGTCCCAGAGATACTGCGTGTTTTCGAGAAAAATAATTTTGCCTAGTATACACTCTAACTCGATATTTTAAAATCCTATATAGATAGCAGTACACATATTCATCAAAATATTGCTTATATTCTATTAGAATACCAAGTAATTGATTTTTTAAATGTCTTGGACATCCGTGTTCGCTTGCATATGTTCCGGACACCTGTGTTCGCTTGGTATTCAAGTGGTTAAAAAATAGGACACGTTTAGCTACCATATTTACATCGCTTATAGCAAATATATTTTGTATATTGATTTTTAATGCTCAAAATAAAATTATGTTATCATCCCACATGACGTTAATAAAATTTAAATAGCTATTTCTATTGACATCATACATATAACTAGTTTAATATTGAACAATGAATTATAATTGGATTAAATCCAAGACGAAATTGCCGGTGCGTGTTTACGTTAAATAGTTGCCGCTACAGTCTCGTTGCCAAAATATTATATTAAAATATGGTATAAGTTTCCTTGGCATTTTACATCATTTCTGTACACGAAAACGTTTAATAGATATTGCGCCATTGTAACCTACGAACAAATTTCATAATACATTATATTTCAAGAGATTTCAACGCTGAAAGAACACCTTGCTTTTTATACGAATTTCGACATAAATAATCCCCAAGCAGATGCACCAATCTTACAAAATTCTTTTTGAAAAAATCTATTATTATATTTTAACGGTAGGTTATTTCATCCATAAGTAGTAGGAAAGTTATCGAGTATGTATATGTAGCACAGTCGTTACATGTCTCTGAACCAGTAGAACACTGATTTACAACGGTAACCACTTTAGAGTTATTAATAATTTACCGATATTTGAAGACATTTAACGAATTTTAAGTCGCAAATGTCGATTGACAATTCAATTTAAAAGAACTTGAGGAAACTAGAGATATTGATGATTGTTGAAGATGTAACATACATGTCAGTCAATTATGGTTTTCCTATTCTCTTGTAGTTTGTGGAGTTTCAGTTTTGCATAACAGGCATATTGATAATATCACTTTTAAGGTGTTCACTGTCAATACTTGGTGGAAAGGCATTATAATAAAAATGATAAAAGATTTTTAGTACTTTTTCCACATAAAATCTATTAGATCAGGACCGGTTTCGCTCATCGCGAGCATTATCAACTGATCAGTTGATAATGCTCGCGATGAGCTTTTATTATTTTTATTTTAATATTGATAATATGTAAGCCTCGTATCTCAAATTAATTGGTAAGCTTTTCGGGATGATGAAAAACTCCGTTCGACTCAAAATTGTCCTTGATAACGTTGCAAAAGTTGTTTTGGATGAGTTGATGAAGGATCTTTTTTGAATATTTTTACCATATATGTTACCAAAACTGGTATTTTCATCATACTGAAAACTTTACTATTTTAAATAATATTTATTTGTAAATGTATTGTACACTCAAAAGTGTCAAATTAATTCGTTTTCTTATATAAAGTCTTCACAACAATGAAAACATTAATTTTCGATTATCAAACATTAATGAATCGCAGTTTATTAAATGTGTTCCTTTCTGTCACAGTGAAATGTTTACAGTCAAACAACAATGGTATCATCTTCCATTGGGAATTTCCACAACAAAAATAAGCTAAGACGCCCACGTGATTTGTGCGTACGTAGTTTTACGTTTGTAAATGTTTATCCGCCGAAAACGTGACATCGAGGGTCAAGCGAATGCTCTAATTCCAATAGAGAAATTAAACGGAGCAGTTAACCACTCAATTTAATATTTCGGTGACAGAGAAATTTCTCTGAATTATTTTTAACGCTGCATGATAAAAAAAAAAAACAATGTCAAGCCAGAGAAAATATTGAGATGAAAGAGAAATATGTTTGGCTTAATAAGTATTTAACACGGGGTGTAAGACATATCTGATTCAACACGTAACTACTTGAATCAAATTGTATAATATTACACAGAATTTTAAAAATATACATAAATATGGAATGGTGTTAAAAAAAAAACAATGTTATACTATTTCAAATCACGGTGGTTTCCCGTATTGGGCAAACAGATTCCTATCGATTTTTTCTACATACAGATATTTAACGATAAATGGGGTCGTTTAAAACAACTTTCCAGATAGGTGCACAAGAAACAACTATAAGTTAAACAATAGCCGCCTACGCCTTCTTTCAGGGTTGAATAGGTGCAGTGTGGAATATTGATTAATAAAAGTATCCCAGGCATGTACACAGGAATACAAATACATAATAAACTCGTAGAAAAACTTTTGATCGCTCAAACGAGTAGGAATAAGATAAAAAAAAATCTACTAATTGGTATTATTTATCAGATATGAAATCAAAATTTCAAACGATGTAAATATAATCTGCATGGATTGATTGAAAAAAAATCGAGCGCTGGTGTTTAAAAGTAAAGTTCTTAAACACCTAGTCGTCATGCGAAATATTATTCTTGAAAATGAAAAATGTGTGATGGACAACCAACACAACAAACATGACCTTAATGCAATTTATTTTTTGCAATGTATTTTAAAAATATGTTAACCTATATAACATGCCAACAGGAGCGGGCAACGCCCATTGGACGTACAAATGCGAAGGTTGTTTTATGAAAGCTTATCAATTATACTACTATTTTCGTGTAAAACTTATAATAAAAAACAACTCAGGACTTGGGGATGATAGAAAGAGACTATTGATTGAAATTCTGTTTTTTTGTCTTTATTATTTCATTAAAATTTAACCAAATGGTATTTGCCGCTTTGTACGCTTTTTGGGCGTTCTTTATATTGTTATAGGGTCACGATTTCGAATCCTACGAACACATTCTTACTTAGATGTTTCAAGTAAGTTATATGTTACTTTCGATGGTTTCGGCGGTAACTTTGTGGAAGTTCATTTTAATAGAAAATTTAAATTAACTTTGATTATTCCACGTATTGTGTTACTAACTGTGACACGTGTTTCGCCTCTTTCAACACAGACGTAGTAGTTAACTTACTTAAGCGTAAGCAAGTTAAACAACTCATTGTAAATAATATTTTTTCAGGAGAGAAGAAAGCAAACGATAATATTAAAAACTGGCGTTTAATAAACTTATTTATTTAGGAGACATCTCGTCAAAGATAGTTAAATTTTTGCCAGACAATATAGAACCCGCGTTTTATACAGTAAATAATTTAGGTAAAATTTTATTGAACAGTAAAGATCGCGTAGATTCATCGTCACAGAGTGGTATCTATCGACTATCTTGTGGAGACTGTCAAGCGTCTTATGTTGGACAGACAGGTAGAAACTTTAATATTAGAATTAAAAAACATATAAGATGTCTAAAAAGTAACAATTTTTCTGAGTTTGCCAATCATTTAATAGGAAATAATCATAATTTTAATCAGATTTGTAATTTAGAAATACTCCACCGAGTAAATAAAAAGGGTTTAAAGATGAATAGTTTAGAATTTTTAGAAATTAATAAAACTCTTAACAAAAAAGAAATATTATTAAATAATATTCTTAATAGCACAGGTGGTCCCCCGTTACTCAAATTGTTTCCAATTAATAGAGTAATCACAAACCTAGCTGATTGATTGCAGCTCATTAGTTTAATAGTTTGTAATGTTTAACGTCATTAGTAGTATGATTAAATTTGTTCGCACTGTTTCGATTTTATAATCCCCTCTTTGCTTCCCTTAAAAAGGAAAAATCCCAATCTGATTGATTACAACTCATTAGTATCATTATCTGTTTGTTTTATTTCGATTCTACACCCCCCTCCTTGCTCCTCTTAAAAGGAAAAAACCCAAACCTCCATTTTGTAATTTTATAATTTTAAAATGTTAGAATCAATCTTGCTTCATTACTTAAGCAAACTTTGCGATAGTAAGTCTGAAGATGCCTCTGAAAGAGGCGAAACACGTGTCACAGTTAGTAACACAATACATACGTGGAATAATCAAAGTTAATTTAAATTTTCTAAGTTATATGTTAATGTCTAAAGGCAGTAATGTCTGATATGTCCAGGGTCGTGCTTGAAATAAACTAAAAACTTCGAATTCTTGTAAAAAAAGTGTGTACACAAATTGCTAAGGTCAAAGGTGGCATGCATTGGCGTCACTAAGCTACTAATATTAAAGCCGTGTTTAAAGCTATGGTCGGAGTCGCCTTGATTCTTCACGACTCCACAGCCCTGGTTATGTCTACATTTCTTTTCACCCATCTCCTATTCTATATTGAATATGTGGTCTAGAGAAGGATGAGATATTTCCTAGCCTAGTTCTACACCCTTTATCGTCTCTGGAAATAAGTGGTGAAGCTACTGAATTTCAAACAGTTGAGATGTAAGTGGTATTCATTTATGAAATTGGAAGACATTATAATTATTCAATACTTCGAAGATAAAAAATGCAATCAATACACATACTCCGTTCGTTATTTTTGATAAAACAATTTGACATCACGAAAACTTTACAGTTATACATATAATTTTTGTTTCCCCTTGACGGATAAAAAGTCGTAGAATTTTAAGTACATTTTATTCATACTGTCAAAACGTCTATGCTTATTTAATACAAATTAAATTTAATAACCATTTTATTCTACTGATTTAATTAGTGTAGTAAGAAAGTTATCAAATTTAAGTTTAAAATAAAAATAAATTTCCACACAGTTACCGTCGAATCAATCGAAAATATAATTAATTTCAGTGTACAAATCGAGATATCAAGTATATAAATAAATATAAGAGACAGATAAAGTAAATAAAATAAGTTTCACTATGATAATAATTAGAATTATTTTAATATATTGAATTATTAAGTTCTATTAATTGTGGATAACAATTTAAATCTGAAAACAAATTTCTTAGATAAAATAGCCAGTTTGTTTGTCAACAGAAACGTAACTGGTTCTAAATAAATTTTCGTCCATTCAAAAACATAAGGTACATAAACGCCATTGGATATTAAAATAAATATTATATTTGAGTTGATATTTTACCATTAAAAAAGACGATTAACGTCTGGCATAAGAGTTCCTTGTGATTTGTGGTATAACGCCTGATACTTTGTTACCTACGCTTTTTAAAAACTATTTGAGAAATCCGTTTGCAATTTACCCAACGAAAGGTCTCAATCTTGTTATTTCTTCGTTCAGTTATACAAAGATATTTGTATTTTGTTAGCCGCGGCAAAAATAGACTTGTATAACGGGAAGTTTATAAAATGGAAAACAACAAGTCTGTTGGGAGAAGATTTTAAGGTTAATTATAGCAAGAGACGATGGAATTATGGCATGTCGGGGAAGAAATTCAGAACCACAATAACGTGTCCGTGAAAAATCCCCATCGGCATATTTGCTCAGTTCGTTAATTTTGGCGACGGTGCTGCGAATCTATTAGTGAATACTATCGAATTAAATTATTTTCAATCGGAAAATAATAGTCAAGACAAGAATAATAAAAATACAAATAATGTTTTAAATATTAAGGGTTGCTGCTTCTTTTTAAAAGTTGATCTTTACGCCCGCTCAAGGGTAAAATCGCCGTCTCCTACTCCTTATTTCAATAAGAATAATAAAATGATTCTAACACTCAAAATAGTTTTGAAAAACAATACATTTTGTTCGAAGTTGCATCTCAAAGAATTAAACCACGGGTCACCCTTATTAGATTACGCTACATGTATTTAAACAAAAACTCAGTAATTAACATAACAAAAATGATATTTGGACATATCAGTTATGTGGTAAACAGAAGGGAGTTTTTAAACATTGATTGCGACCGGTTATATTGATCGTATTTTTTTATATTATATAATTACGTATAACAATACACTATTAAATACACACGTGAAAAAAAACTATATCATTACGAAAGTAAGCAAACGTACACGTTAATTAACGAAAATATTATACACTGTGTCATTGTTCAAAAAAAAACTACAGAGAACCTTTTTTTAGGTGTTTGTTGTATCAACAATTACTAAATAAAATTCTTAAGAAAATTTGTAAAATTGGATCCCTTTGGCGATCCCAAAATGCTGAGGTTCGCGACTGCATTGAAGTTATTTGGGGTCTATATTTTATGACCATTTATTCAATTAAAAAAATATCTAATACAAGGAAGCATGTGTACATTATTTTGCACGCGGGGTTGTGAAAGTTAAAACGAAATCTTTGAATCAATTCAACCGGATTGTTCGAGAGAAATTAAACGATTCGGACCGTACCATTCGCATATACGTATCCTGGTTTTATATCACGGGGAATTAAAGTATTTTTAGTTTAAACAAAATAGGTTAACAGTTATCGATGGATAGTATAAAACGTTCGGCACACATATCGCTTATTCTCGTCGAGATTGATATGCCAACCGTTGGATATAGATATCCGCCTATTTATTTCGAGTCATAAAAAACTTTGTGCTTTCAGCTCGGAAGCTCTTATACAGCGTCGACTGGAATAGCCGATTTAGACTTTTCGTGAAAACTTAATCGCAACTCCATCTTGCGGTGGAAATTTAAATCAAATGTCATTGGGCACGTGCAAATTTTCACGAGTCCCACTAGATGGCGTATGCAATTGTTGAGGATTATATAGAATTATCTTCCGCATTTGTAGTAAAGGAGTTTATTTATGGTTTATTATCTTAATTACAAGACATTAAATAACATCTATGACACGCTAAAAACTAATTATTAGAACATAATCAAATCAGATTAAACAAATATTAGCGTACTTATTTATTTATATCGGTAATATCAATTTATCGCTAGCTTTTACTTAAATTTATCAAATTGCTCTGTTGGAAGGAATGTGTTGGAAGGAATAATTCGCAGTAAGGGGTTGATACCACAAAATTAACGTCGAACGTCATCAGTATTCTATCATAGTCTTGACATATAGCACAATGCAAAAAAAGATACCAATAATCCCTGAAGAATTAAAGCTTTAGACTCCAAAATAATAGCATTTGAATGTGTCTTACCGAGTATGAAGATACTGGGGCCACCTGACGTGGTGAGGTAAGAGTAGGGCTTCGCGCCCCATTTAGTGCTCCATATCCTCCTGCGGATCCTGGTCTACCATGGATTGAGCTCTGGAGATCAGCAAGGAGAGCATCTACAAGACAAATAATAAACATAATAAGTATTTATACATACAACAGGTATTCAAATAGTTTATCAATAAGTGCTAATTATTATAATTTTGAAACTATAAATAAAACGTAAATATCTTGCATAATATAACTTATTGTATTATAAAAATGCTGTAATCAATGTTTTTTTTTCTTCAGTCGAGTTGGCGTAGATTAAACTTGAATATTAGGTACTCTTAGTTAGTACGAATATAACATATACAATAAAATCATTTTACCCTAATTCAAATCAAACCTTAAAATTAAAATGTTTTCATAAACACACATTTCAGACTATTAAATAACTAATCAAATACATTAAAATATATCGTATTTGACGTGCAAAATCATTTCCCTCAATCAGGGGTGGGGCTCCTATCGTTTTATTAGGAATATACCCACAATCGTATTGCTGAAATTTTATTTGAAAATATCTATAGAATTTTCAGAGGTTTTCACAGAAATTTCATTGTTATTACAGATGGCAATAAAATAATAATAACCACTGTCATTCTAAAATAACTACACATTACCAAATGTTACATTTTAGAACTGGTAGATATTAGGGCATCCAATCCAGACCCTTTTTGTGGTCCTGGGATTACGGGATTCACAATCATTCAATCCCGGGATCTCGGGATTGATCATTCACCATAATAGCACGCCATACTTGCTAGAAATCATTGTCGAAAAAGTGTTTGATTAAGAGATTCCAGATTTTTTGTCAACTCGAAGTGACGAATTGACAGAGTTTGCAATTATTCAGAAGTCGAAGACCTTTTTTTAGCTACGTATTCTGAAAAATTACGAATTGACAAATTATACTATTCAGACAATTCATAAATCAGCGCTGCTGGGATTTTTGAAATCTGTATTTAGGGATTTTTTCGGTGGGGTCGCAAAATAGATCGGCATCCCTGATCTCGGGATTGGAGACTGTAGTAGGTATAGGTATTCTAAGCATTTCCTTATATTTTACTCAAAACAGCAAATCATCGACTTGCATACTTTGGAACAAAGGTATTGCTTTATCAAAAAAGTATTTTTCCTGCATATTTATACTTCGCGTGTGTGGTTGATATGATAATCATATTTACCCGATAATAAATAAATGGATAAATTCCCGTTAAAAATACAATTGCATCAACTATGCAAATATTAAACATGTTTTCTATTAAAATCAATGACCTGTGCATCATTTTATTTACAGAATGATCACTATGACGAAGACAACTGGTTGACCCTAACATAGTCGCAGCAAACGTCATTGAGATTTCTGCTCGAGCTATTCTTTAGGTGGGCGGATGTCTTCAGACAGGTTTTTACCTGGACCTGCTGAAGGTTTTGTTACAATCATAAGAATGCTTACTGAATACTCAATCTATCCAATGAATGGCTTTATGTTATGATAATCGACTGATTACAATATAATCGTAATAAAGGCACAACAATGCATTCTCTCGAGATGTTTTATTCACGTATATATATATTTAATACAACTTATTTATAAACATGTCATGATTTTTTTTTTAAATAAATTAAAAATACACAATATTTAAATAGTATTTAGAAGATAGTCACATAAATACCGATTGTGATAAAGGTTTAATTACTATCTACGAGTTATTTTGAACTTATATTTAAGGAAAAGTTTACAATACTAAATGGTCAAATTAAGGGCTTGCACTTCTGGTAAATTGAAAAATTTACCGGTAATTACCGAAAAATATTTTATTGTGAACTGAGGCATATTATAACAAAATACAAGAGGAAGGGAGAATTTTGTTTTTAGACTGACAACATTGAAAGGTGATTTGCCACTGGTCACATCATGTGTCATCTTCCATCCATCACCATAGCGATGACATGGTATAGCTATATATGTATATGCAATAACTAATTTATTTAATTTTAAAACTATTTTTTTTCACTGACCCACTGGGCGATATTGAACAATTATTGGTTTAAAACGCAATTTACATAATAGTGTCCCTTAAGATGTTTTGTCGAAATAAGCATATTAAAATAAATAATATTTCAGAACTTAAATTGCATACATCTTTAATGAAAAAATACAACTTTATTACAATATATCGCAAAAAGTTTGAGTTTGAAAATGAATTCTTATTTGCAATCAATGATTGATAATTAGAAATAAATGGTATCCTGTTATAATGGTATATCATCACTAGGAATTGCAATACCGGATGAATATATCAGTACCGGTATTTCATATCAAAGAGCAGTATTGCAATTATCAATACCGGTGTATAAAATAAGTTTAAATAAAGCAAAGAATAAGGTCAATTTTGATCGGAATACAGTGAGTAAATCAAAAACGATATTAATAAATTTCACATAAATATACAAAAAAACAGACGTTTTTCATAAACAACTTACGGTTCTTAAAATAATAATACATCATAGAAATTTTCCATATCAATGTAACTCTTGAAAAATTAAAATTATGTAAATTTATCACGAATAATTTTATTAAAATATGTTACAGTTCTTGTACACATAAAATTCGATTTTGATTGATTTTTAATACCAAAATACCAGTATGTTTTCATTTTTAAAATCGATATTTCAGTATTGAATAAAACATAGTAAATTACTCAGATCCCGGTTTCGGTAATATCGGTATTACAACCCTAATTCTCTCAATGTTTAGAAAATTGTGGTTAATTGAGTCTAAAGAGAAGTGTGACACGTAGTCAGCCAGCAAGTGAAATAATAAAACAAATAAATATGATCTTGCTCGGTTTAAAGTCATGCACAAATACGAAAAACAAATGTATATGGAAGTCGGTGACGGTTAGCAAGCATAGATATCGCAAATGAAAAAAATTGCGATTCAATAATGATTATTATTTGTCATCAATAATGAATGTTTTATTAAAAAATATGGAAAACAGTAGAACTATTTATTCGGTCTAATACGATTGTATGTTTTTACTTAGTTTGATTCAGTATTGAATGTAACATGGCAACAATTTGTTTGCGATTTTATATCATGAATTTCATATTGGAAAAATATTTGCTAATTTCGATTCCCGCCGCACCGGTTAAAAATGTGCATCAAATAGAAAAATTCCAGTGCGTCATCCTGTTTCATCGCAATGAATAAGGATGACGAGCGAAAAAATGCGAATAACAATTTATTGAAAAAAAAAAAAAAAAACAAACAAACAAGGGAAAAAAAATATTTAACAACGTATACAAAAAGTATATTTGGAAATGTTTTGCGAAATATGTTTACAACGAAATAAAATTTTGATGTACCAAGTATTAATTTGATTAACAAAGTGAAGTGTGCGAAGGTCTAAAAATATTTGAAATAATTTAATTAATAAATGAGTTATTTCGCTTTATATTTGCGAAGTTAACTGCATTCAAATTTGAATGAGACTCGACAATTTTTGTTTTATTTTTTGCATTCAATTTGGCATACAAGGAGGGCCCGTTTAAACCTTTTAAGGGGGCCGAAAAATGACGAATACAGAAAAGCGGTGAACGCTTTAAAGGTGCTATTTTCAAATCTTTCAAGATCACAATAATAGAAGGGGGTTTTTAATATTCAACATGATTTTTGAATTTGCTTTTTACAATTAGTACAGTAAATTAAATGATTGCGGCCATGTTGCTATTGATCATGTCAAACGTCAACGATTAACAAAGATTTGTTTTTTTTCTTTAAGTTTTTTTTACGTCTGATTAATCTTGTCCATTCGATATACTGAGCATATTATTTGTATATTATATTTTTCGATGCTATTTTCGTGGAATGAAGTAATAAATAAAGACATACAATTTGGATTAATTTCAATGTATGTATATTGAATTATAACAAATGTAAGTTCAAAGCTCTAAGTAATAATAAACTAATATTAAATTTAAATGCCCCATCTTATTATATGTTTAAAAATGTGTTGGATATGATGTATGCGATTGAAATACAGACGCGAAAAAATCACAATACTTTTCACGTACAAAAAATGTCAATAGATGCATTTTTTATGACTCAACTGTACTCAGCGGTTAGCATATAAAATAAAGGAGGGGCCATTAACATTATTTCATGAAAATGTAGAAAATCAACATTACAATGAATTATTGACTTAACGTTAGTAATAAATTATCCATGTAAAGTAAATTATATTATATTCAATAACAAAAGAGTTACGTATTTTTAATCGTTGTAAGTGTGTTGTTTGAAATTGTTTATCAATTTTCTTTTTTTATAAAGGTACCTGGAATAAAGTTTATTTTTACATCGAGGATAAGTTTGTTATCTAATTGACAGAAACATATTGTTATCTGTGTTTGGAAAACACATCGGTCCCTACCTAATCCGTGAGAATCTTCATATATATCGAAAGACTGTGTAGGCTCCGGTTTCAAAGTCGGATGAGTATCCAAAACAACACTGTACAAATCACTGTCTACGGATGGAAGCCCAGCCATTTTGATAGCGAAAATCCAAATAAACTTGTGGCACTGTCTGTTTCAAAAACAACACTTTCAAACGACGTATCTGTCAAATGGAACGATTTTTATGTGAGGAATACACATCACGCGGTTAAAACGCAGACTGCAAACTGACACAATGACATCATTCCGTATAAATAAAATGGCAAAGACGGCAATACTGGAGAGCCAAATAATATAAAACAATCAATGTGCGGCAGTGAGTTGATGCCGGGCAATGTTGTTGGAAACTGAATCGGCATGTGTAAAATGTGAACATGACAGGCCGAAGATGCCTACGTTTAGTAGTAAATGTTTTTTATAGACAACAAGTTTGTTTGGTTTTGATAAGCACACGGTCGTTTGATTATTATTTTATTAAGAAACATTGATAGATAAAAAAGTCGACATGTACAAAATAATAAATAATATAACATTCAATTGATATAATATTATCAAATAATCGATCGACACTGATATATATAGTTTTTATCAAGCATTTCAAATGCGTTTAAGTAAACATGTCCGCGATGAGCGAAAACTGTCTTGATTATTCGTGGGGAACCTGCGGCCTTTCGACTTGATCGGCCAATTTTGTTATTTTTTGTAAATCGTTAATTCTTGAGATTTTGTATTCGAAAAGACCTATAAAAGGCAGGAGCTCCCGCGACGTTTATTTTGGGAAAATCTGTAAATTTTTGGGCTTTAGAAATTGGCATAAAATTGTTTTAATATCGCCGGCCAAAGATTCTCTAGTGTCAATGTTTACTGCGGCCTTGTGTTGAATCAGATAAATGAATGTGGCCTTTAGAAAAGAAAAGGTTCCCCACCCCTGGTATTATATTATATAAAATGCAGGGATAATTTTGATGAATATAATGCCGTAATGCCTTACCAACAAGAATAGAAAGGTGACCGATAAATACGTTTAAATTTTACTTCTAAGAAATCATTTTAACGTTTATCATCACCGCAAAAGGAACAGGAACACTGCTCGTCATCGCGGTTTTTTTTAATAAAATATCACCGATAAGCACTTGCGATTTGAGTTTTGATGTGAATATCCTGTTTCATTCCGAAGTAAATTACAATTTAAATATTTTATAAATATAATAAAACGTCACAAGCTGATTCCACTGTATTGAAACCACCCCAAACCTTAATAAGGTGATGGGGGTTTAAATGTATAAGCATAACAAAATTTTGAAGTTATCTAACATACGACGTCAAAAAATTTCCCGGGTTAATATTTACAATTTTAGTACAACTCTGGTAGTCGGTGTGGGCGAGGATCCGGTTCATAGCAGAGTTTACATTTCGTGGATACAGTTTAGTGAGTATGTATATTATTTTACCTTGTCCAAGAATATTCGTCTGTGTATACATATAATATATTTTATCCAGAATACTTTGGATAAACAAGTTATAAAAGCATTGCATTGGATTGATGTTTATTCCAATAAAATCCCACGGTGAGAAAGACATCAGTAACCTTCAAGCTTCAAATAGCATCAGGGGTTAGTTTTTAAAAAAGTGCCTGTCTCCATATTTTTCTTTCAAAATTATTCCTTTATTTTGTTCATTTGGTAATGTTACTGTTGTTATATATGTACGCATTTCATTTAGGGGTCACCAAACTTTTCAAGAGACGGGCCGGATTGTTTTTCAAAAAGTTAGGAAGCCGGACGAAAAATATTCTTGACGTAATCCTATTTGAATTTTAAATATTTCTTATTTGTAAAATATTTATATAACATATAAAGCCGCGGGCCGTAGTTTGGTGACCGCTGATTTAAATTATATCGTATGATATTAATTTTATCGTTAATTCTAAAACATCTTGAAATGTAACAAAAAAATAATGTCTAATACAGCAATTTTCAAACTGAGAGGCTCTGACTATTGCAGATGGGGGCTCAAGAATTTAGCAGACAATGTAATTTTCATAGCGTAATATTTGTAATAAATAAAGCACTTTAAGGTGTTCACTATCAAATCTTGGTGGAAATGTATTAATTACAGTGAAAAAAAAAACATAAATCATCTTTCATATCTTAAATTTACATTAAGACAGCGATTTCCAACCTGGGAGGCGTGGACTATTGCAAAAGGAGACGCGAACTGTTTAAAATAGGTATTTACCTTTTAAAACGTGTCCTTATTAGTGTTTAAAATAAAGGATGGGGAGGCACGAAAATATTTTTATTTTCAAAGGGAGGCGTAGTAAAATAATGTTTGGAAACCACTACATTAAGACATCAGTGATCGTTGCTTGGATAATTACTAACTAGAAGTTTTAAGTTAAAACTAATCGTTCTCATTTTTTTATTCGTGAAGAATTGAAAAAAGGAAGTATCTATAAAATTATAGTAGCTCAACAAGAATTCCAAATCAATACGTCAAAGACTATTTTGTCCTACATGTACATAGTTTCAGTTTCACTAATGGACTTATTTAACAATTTCTATTTTAAAGCTCTATATAATTAATTGTGGTTATTTTGCTAATCAAAGCTGAATAACTTGAAAGAGAAAATGAAGCCTATTCGTAGGACAAATGGTAACTACGTAAAAATTGACAGATTTTTCATTAAATTTATTTAAATAAAAAAAAACCGAGAAGAGTTTCGTTTTCTTTATTTTTTATCATAAATGGCAACACTACCTAAAACATGTACACTTGAAAATCACTTTTTGTCCGAACGCCGGGGTGCTGGTAGTAAATAAATTTGCTTAATAAATAAATAAAATGTTTTTTAATGTTAAATTCTTACTTCATAACATTACAAGTAAGTTGCTATATCGGCGAACATCATTTTCATTACTGTAAAAAATAGATATCAATCATTTGTTAACTGGTTATGCTAATGAAATTTTTCACTAGTATAATATATTAATAAAAACAATAATCCTTTGTACTTCATTCCACTTTATTTAATATGTCAGGACCGGTTTCGCTCATTGCGAGCATTGTCAACTGATAAGAAATATAATTTAACAATGCTATTTATACAAAATTGAAAAGTTATACACAACAGTCGGCATTGAAAAGAAATTGCCAATTACATTAACCCTCCAGAGACGAGAGATTTTTTCCGATAAAAAAAATATTTTCTAAACCATATTGAAGTCACGGATAACTTTTATTCCTATCCAAAATTAAAAAAAAAAAAACGCAAAGTCGTTGTATAGAAACTCCGCATGACTATATGGTCATGCTCATCCTTTTATTACCGTGTAATATTGAGTACGGACAGTAGTAAGGACAAAAGTAAGCGTATGTGCTTGCAAACATTCGGGGTTGAAATATAGCTAAACGTGATTTTTTTTAAAATATTTACAATTTGACCTCTTTAGATCAACATAATTTTAAAACAAATATATTAGAAAAATAACTGTAAATAATTTTATGTTTTTATAAAAAAAAATATCTAACAGTTTCAAAAAGTAAATTAAAAAAAACGGAAATTCAAAAAATCACATGTGCTTTTGGAGACCGTTCCTGTTCCTACGGCTGATGACTTACTTTAGTCCGTACCCTTCTTAACCAAATATGAGCAAAAGCAACGATATTCAGGTAGAAAAAGTATGAATAGTGGGATCAATAGACAACGGTGTTTTGTGTGACCATATGGTGACGCTCGTCCTTGGAGGGTTAAAGTGATTCTAAAATAACACAAAATTAAAATGTTCAACACAACTAACATATAATTAAAAAGTCATCCCAGATTCATAAATTCAGAATGCGATTGAAAGTAATTACAAACATAATTAAAATTTCGGAAATTTTTGACAAAGTGATAAAATGCTACAATAATAAAGTGAATATGTATTGTAGCATTTTATCACTTTGTCAAAAATTTCCGAAATTTTAATTATGTTTGTAATTACTTTCAATCGCATTCTGAATTTATGAATCTGGGATGACTTTTTAATTATATGTTAGTTGTGTTGAACATTTTAATTTTGTGTTATTTTAGAATCACTTTAATGTAATTGGCAATTTCTTTTCAATGCCGACTGTTGTGTATAACTTTTCAATTTTGTATAAATAGCATTGTTAAATTATATTTCTTATCAGTTGACAATGCTCGCAATGAGCGAAACCGGTCCTGACATATTAAATAAAGTGGAATGAAGTACAAAGGATTATTGTTTTTATTAATATAATGCCTTTCCACCAAGTATTGACAGTGAACACCCTAAAAGTGAGTATAATATATCACTTCTCATAATCAATTCAAATGATAACGCAGAGAATTAACCTGTTTTACTTTAGACAAAAATGTTGCTGACCACTGATTTGAAACAATATATATATATTTAAAAAAAAAAACAAGCGACATCAAAATTCTTTCACCTGTCGGATCAAAAAAATAATTAGGTGATATATTAAATAACCAAGTATGAATAGAAAACATATTGAGAAAATTCATAGCACCTCAGAGTAAAACGCTACTACGATATACCTACCACAAAACAGGTAAAAACATGATAGTAAATTTCCAAGCATTAATACCCCAACGCCATCTGCAAGAGTGCAAAGAAAACTAAAATCGTTTTTATGTGGAGTCGTTGGTTAGGTTCCATGCTAAAAGATTTTCTCGACACGGTCTTTGAATGATTTTCCTTTACAGAATATCCGCTGTACGCAAGTATCTCTGTTCATTAATTAAAAAAATATTATTTTGCAAACCGAATGAAAATTGTTTTCATTAAAATAAAAGAATCAGGTTACTGTCAAAAGAATAATTATTGACGGCAAGAAGTTGGGCGTTTAGTCTGAAAACCTAAAAGCAAACAAATCACATCATTAGCGTGTTTCCTGCGAGAACGGTCACTTAAGAAAAGTCGTTTCGGCACATAAATAACCGTTTTTGATTTTAAAATATGTAAACAGAAAACGCGCGACTTATAAAAACATTAGCCATGACAGAACCGCCACAATAATTAATGTCATGTTATGTCACCGGTCCACGACAAGACAGGAACATCATTTAGGAAATTTTTTCATAATTATTATCAGCGTAGCAACGAATGTAAGACTTAGGGCGTTTAAATTATACAATATTTTCAGGGATATGATTCGAAATAACACGGCAACATGTTAACCTCATTAAAACACACGTCATAAGTTATCTACCATTTTAATATTCATTTGTTTGCACGGATTACTTTTTCACTGTGATCTCTGCAGATTTAACCAATGCAAAAAAAGAGTGGGGTGTATAATAATAATCAAACTAAAATACAAAGCACGTAACTGTCTTACTCCTTAAATAAAAGCGTCATTGAAATTTAATTTGTATAAAACAATCAAAAAATCAAAATAATCGTTTATTTATTTCATAAGGAAAGCTTAGTTTTAGAATGATTTTTTTACTATGGAATATTTCATAAGCGTTTAATAGCAGTTCGATATTTTTAAGGATATGCATTCTAGGCTTTGAAAACGAGTCTTCGTAAAATGCAAATTCAAAAATTAAAACGTATACTACAAATTGAATTTACACAAAAAGTTTTAATTAGTGGTTTGTTGGCGAGACAAATAAACGTTTCGGTGCAAAATATTTTTTTAACTATTTCCTGTTTGTTTATTGATTTTATTATTAAGGCAAGTTTCTTCAAATAGTTACAGCATACCAACGCGACACGTGGCAAAATGTTCTTGTACCTACATACAGTCAGACTCGGTTATTACAATCACGGAAATAGCGAGATCTCGGATCTAAAGGGAAACATTAGTTGAAATTTTAGTTAATATTTTTTTTCCATACATTTATTCATGTTTATAACGAGCTATTTCTCGGGCATACCGAGCAAAAATATCATCAAAGTTTTTCACGATCTCCAGTGCTCCGAGCGAAGAGCTAGTCGAATTTTTAGCACAGAGCACTGATACCACCCAAGAGTCTTTTAATGGGTTGAGTGCTTTGAAGGGAAATTTAAGAACAATGAAACAAGCATCAATTTTTAATTTTATAAGAAAAGTGGATTGACAGAAATATGTGTGTACGGGTGTGTAAATAAATCCTAATTATGTATTTGTGTTCTAATTGCGACTTTTTATGTAATGTGACCGCTCCAGATACTTTATGTCTTCATGTAATGGGTATATTTGTAAGCATTTAAAAATACCTATTCTCTGATATAACGAGAAAACTCAGTCGGTCACATCTTCCTCGTAATAACCGAGTTCGACTTTTTATATTATAATCGATGATAATCATTCTTGTGAATTTACTAAAGCCGTAACTAACTAAAATAATATGTTTTTTTACATAAACTAGCGTCTGAAAAAATCACTTGAAAATTCTTCATTAATTTAATATAGTCAAATTAGAATGCCAAAAACATTATAGTACTGAAAATGAGGTAAAAAATACTGCATTATTTATTGTATTATTGATATTTATGGACGACATTACCGATACAAAACATAGTTAGATTCTTTAACAGAATCTTGCAATTAATGAATTAAAAGTTAATCTCCTGTAATTTAAGTAATTACGCTACTGGCATAGCTGAAAATTTTGTCAATTAGAAGAACTCTAGATGTAAACAATTTACTCTGCTCTCGAGCCAAAACTATGTCATCAAGACGTGTTAAAAACACTTAAACTAAACTAAGCTTCCAATTAGCACGATCGGGAACAATGTGATACCGCAGATAACGATAGGATGTGAAATTGTACTTATACGTACTAACACAAGCAATGCGACTAGGCTAAGGAGAACATATTTAACAAAATATACTCTGTATAAATATTGTCTCTTGTTTTGAAAACTATATATATATCTATATCTGAAAAAATCTTCAGATGAATATGACATTTGGTTTAAGAGGTAATTGAGTGTATGATAGGACTTCATTAAAACCTTTTTTACTTCCTGAATTAAATATATAAATTAATGTCATAATAAGGCAATTTTCGTCGATGTGGGCGCTAAATTTTGGGGCCTCAAAAGCGTGGAGGAGGCGGTTGAAAATATAGCCAACAAGAGGTAGGAGAGTAACGGTTCGCCAATCACTTCAAACAACCAAGCCCACACAATTTACCAAGTAAAACAATCATGTTATTATATAAATAAAGATGATCTAAGAATCAAAGCTTCTGAAAAGTGCGCGATGACATTAACCACAGAGCAATACTAATAAGCAAAGCAAACTACAAGCAAATAAAACATATTGATATTTGGACTCCTTTAGAAAGATATTCGTGAAATACCCTGAGGAATTTTTCGCCGTAAACGTTTTTTGACAGTGTATTTTGGGTTAAATTAAAAAAATCGTTATTTAGAATCCGAAGTTTTTCATATACACATATAGGATGTTTTTATATTTCAACATTGAAAAACATTAACATTGCAAAAAAGATAATATATACTCAACTCTTTTTTAGACGATTTTGGAATAACAAAGACAACTAAAATAACATAAAAATTACACAAAATAATAATTATCCTAACACGATTTACATATACAAAAAACACAATACATTAGTCGTGTCAGACATTTCTAGCGATGAAAGCGATTTATGCCCAGTCCCACTTAAAAATTCTCGTATATAATCAAGTAGCGATGAATAGTATTATGTTTTTCATAATTAAAATATATATTTTGTGTATTTTTTATATTGGTTTCTTCATTATAACATTTGTTTACACGATTTTATATACCAAAATGTTGTTCTTTTTTCAAAGAACTTGTTTTTTTTTAATTCAAAGAACCAATATTTAATTTTTCTATGATTTATATCACTGTTCTGGAACGTATCTACCGTCTAAAAAAGGAGTTCGATTTTATATATCAAAAGATCAATTCATGTATGCACAAAACATGAAAAAACCAATTCTAATCGGGTTGAGCACGGTTTGAGTCAAAACACAGTTTGAGAATTGAAAAATTTAAGCAACTTGTTTTCTACCATTTTTTTCAGTAATGTTTTAATGTAAGGAAGATTATTTAAAATTCCGTTCGCTTGACTGATATTAAATTAATTTATCAGAATCCACATGATTCTAGGGATCTTAAAACCGCATAAATTGTTTTTTAATGGACATCGTATGAACGATAAATCGATTTTTCACCGTAGAATACATATTTTTGAATGAAGGAATGTTGAAATATTGACAACAAGAAGATATTTCATTCAATATTAATTAATATATCATTAAAAGTACACACAATTCACGAACATGTCTGACATGTAAATTCAACATTGTAATATTTGTTAATATTTAAAAGTAGTAAAAGAATAGATATGTATGCCAAAAAATACATGTAATAACTACAAGATCCAGCAGAGGATATAATCTTTATAATGGTAGTAAAAATAGTATTTGGAAAATCATAAAGCTATTAATCTCAAAAAATACTAAACGAGTCAATGTCTAATTGACGAATGATTGAAGTCGTTAAACAGTAAAAAATATAGGGGGATCAATCAGCTTAATAGGATAATCAAATAATTAAACGTGACGCGAGTAACAAATAGAATTTGAAACTAGGAATCTAGTTTCTATCTACAAAATACAAATGCAAGAATATAATTTTGATATACACTTCAATCCTACATTATATATTATTCATAGTGAATTATCAAAAGAGCTTTTTCATTGAAGATTAAAAAATAATAAAAAAGTACACATTTTTACACATTCGTTACGTTAATTGAACTAAAAAACAAAATTGACAAGATAATATAACTCTTTTTGATTTGAATTTTGTACCAATTACACTCAAAGGTAATGGCAAGTGCAGGTGCGTGTAATGTAACATAACACAAATTTTTCGTATGAACGTAGCTACGATCCTTACGTCTAGACGATCGCACTTATCCATAGCCTATCGGTTTTAACATGAATCCGCATTTCTAATAACAAGATTCGCGTAGTGAGAGTTTCCCGTCCATAAAATGTGTGTTACATGACGTTACATGCGTCCGGACTAGGGCATCCAATCCCGGACCCCTTTTGTAATCCCGGGATTGACAATTTTTCCAATCCTAAAATGTGAGATCTTTATTTGCTTAGCTCTCGCGGGTATTTAAAAAAAAATACTCACTGACCTATTTTAGAACACATGAATTTACCGGATTCCCAAAACGAAACGACGCGATACTGTTTTAGCTCAAAAATCCAGGAAATTGCGGATTTTTTTTAGTTCTCGCGCGAATTTTTAAAATTTTCTCTGGTTGCCTATTTTCATCAATTTTCCGAGAATTTTGCACTTCTTTAACTATCACAATCCCGGGATTTCGGGATCACAAAATAAGACAGGATCCCGGGATCGGAGGCCCTAATCCGGACCCACCATAACGTAACACGAATTGTATAGACGGTACACGATCTTGGCGCAAATCTTGTTGTTCGAATTGAACGAGCACTGTGAGCACCTTTGTTTTCGTGTTAAAAACCGAAAGCCGATGTATCAGAACGATCTTCGCTGCAAGCAATAAATACTCGAAACGATGATAGCTACGGCCATACGACAAACCCTTTTCCATTGAAATAACACTGAACAACTACAATTATACTGATTTTACATTGTTCATGTGTAATTCTTAAAAACACAAATACTCATGCGAAGATTCTTCTCAACATGTTCACTTGGTAAATAATCAGTATTTTGTAAATATAGGTTTCTTGTTTTTTAATATCGACATTTATATGATGTTGATAATACCGAGGCACCAAATAAAATCCAATTGAATCGACAGATATATTTATGTTTGACTGTGAGTATGGATTTGTGTAACAGTGTTACGTTTGTCTGAGGATGCATCTGTAAGAGGCGAAACACGTGTCACAGTTTGTAGCACAATACGTGGAATAATCTAAGTTATTTTATATTTTATTAAAATGAACTTCCACAAAGTTACCGCTGAATCCATCGAAAGTATCAGTGTTATTCTTTTACCAATTACGTATGTTTGATGATGTACGCGTGATCCTATGAAATGCGTTTTTACGACTTTCTCTATGTGTCACTATTGGACGTGACGATCTTGAAGATGCCTCACTCGCTGACTTGTGTTTTATATTGGCTTGATTGACATGGAGTGCCATTTTTGGAATGGTTTTTCATTACGATAAATGCATCTTTCGCTCTAAGTGGTTTTGCCAATATGTCAATGCCATCAGCATATCCGAGGATTTGCAACTCTGTCAATCATTACTTGTGATGGACTCGTTTATTAGCTCCAATCGAACCAAGTTTTTTTTGTAAAATTGTTATATGTAGATACATAATAAGTTTGCTGACACAAATAAAGGTAGATAAAAAAAATCGTCACAAATATTTTCGATTATAAAAATCAATATAGCTCGAAAATAACTACAGGTATTTTTATACGAAGTCGTTTCGCATCGAGCACGGGCTACATTCTGAGATAGTTTGAATTTTAAAAGAGTGGGCAAGGCGGAATATTTGAATGGTAAATGCCATACATAATACAAAATGCTTTCAATGACAATAGATTCACTTGACGTATTTGATGAGCTGGATTAAAAAAATAATAACAAAGCTTTTGAATAATTTTATGAAAATTAGACGATTAAGTATTTGTAGTATTTTAATAAATAAAGCACATTGCCAATCGTCTTGAATAGTGTTAATATCATTTTCGAGAATGAGGAAACGAGATTAAATTGACGATGATCGATTTGGGATATTTTCTACAATGTTACTAATGTATTTATTTCATTATTGATATATTAATATAGACATTTTTATTTATTTAATGATATCTTCTAAATTCTATTCCACACAAGTTGACTTGGTCAATCAAACGACAGGATGTCAGAATACCGCCTTCACAGCCAAATAAAAAGAAATCTATTCAACTAAAATGGTCGTCACTCCCACTGACAAGAAGAACGTTTATTGTGCGCAGATAACTAAATAGATAATTTAAAATAATTACGACGGTAACTTCAGATTATTAAACAGGGCTTGATCTGAAATAAGCAATGTTAAAAGTCTCATTTAATGATAGAACAGTCGTCGGTTACCTGGTGAAATAAACAATCCAAAATATCAAACTCTGACCATTTGTTTTGTTCCCTTGTTTTACATGCCACTGACGTGTTACTAAATGTTTTCAACAAACAGCATTTCGATAACTTGTAATGTTTTTTTTCGGCATTGGTTGAAATAGAACAACAAATTTTATCCTGCAAAAATTATGAACGTGGAGCATATGAACTCGTAATGAAGCTAATCTCAATGGAAGTATATTTCAGTCACTTAACATTTTTTTAAAGAGAGTAAGGATAAAAATGTAGTGCTAGAAAAAGGCTAGTGATATATCACGCCATCATCCGCATAAATGACAATTCAATAAATAAACCCACGATTCCTCACTAGTCACTAGAGTCAATAAAATCGTAAACTGATTATACACAGGATACTTTTTATCAATTTGATTTTATTGGTTGAGCTGTTCACACGTTTTAAGTTTTTATTTTTTTCTAGCACACTAGCGCATGGTTCAAAAGAATTCCCGTGCAGCTCTGCTCGGGCCATGAATGTAAAGGGTAAACTCATTTTTTCTGTCGATAGCGTTGTGCAATGTGACCATTAAACATTGGCTGAATATACACAACGGGTAGTGGCAGCGGGAAACTAACTTGTTCTATGGAAAGGAACGGAATATTGATTGAGATAGTGTTTTATTAGATGTTACATTTCATATTAAATACATAATACGTATAGTGAAAAACTGATATAAACCTCATTCTTAAAATATATGAAATTTTGATACTTCATAATAACACGTACTTTTGACATTATTATTATGTTACGTACTTCATAAGTCAATAGACGCTTCGTTACATTTGATACGTTATTTCATACGGATTTGAAACTATGATCACAACAAGCTGAGATGACGATGCAACGTTATTGACTTAAATATGCGTTACTTTTTGAAACGTATCAAAATGACGCTGCATTTATGAGACGTTTGATTATTGAATGGATTGAAGCAGACTTATATATAATTAATCATGGAAATCTGAATAGACTACAACAAATCGGGGAATCTTCTTACGTAATCGAATTTTAATCTAGATTTATTTTGGCTTACAAATAAGTTATATTCATTTGTTAGAAGATTGAAACATTTTGATAATTGATAATTTTGATTCATTATTTTCATCAGTTGATAATGCACGCGATGAGCAAAAGTAATTATTGTGATATCCTATTTTCTATGCTTCTAGCTATGGTTTTGGTTAATTAAAATTCGTTGATAAATAAATCGTGCTCAAAATGAAAACCATAGAAACATTCGAATATACCATATCTAAACGACCGCTTGATACATTAAACATATGCAAGTCCATCTTCTATCAAATAATGATTTTATTATAGTTAGTATGGCGATAATTTCTTTCTGGATGCCATCTTGCAAAATAAGATATGAACAAATTTAAAAACTGCAGTATATGATTTCGTTTAATCAAGCCATTGATTTTACATCGATCTATAGAAAAATGCGAGACAACATAAGGATAATAAATTCACCTATTATCAAAAATTTCATTTATTCTATATGCATAATATTACTTATGTATACCGCGATTCGCCGCAGATAATTTGCTATAGTCCATATGAATACCAAATGAAATTAATTGATTATATAAGAAAATATTTTAAGATATTTTTAGTGAATTCACAGCATTCAGATAATTATACATATTAAAAATTCTAACAACGAATCACATCACTTGGGTGACAACAACTTAAAATTGGCATTTATGTATTTCGTTCCCGTGAAGTAGTGATGCATCATATATTAAAATAATATTATGGAATTTAGCAACTCAGTTACGCCATTGCTTCTTTAACGTGAAGGACGTTGTAAAGTTATAACCACATACGTGCATGATAATTAGTAAATGCTGATAATAAAAATTAAATAGTTTTGCTAGGCAAAACCTATATTTAAAAAAGTTTGTGATTTGACAGCATTTGTAGTATTACAATTATAAACGTACGTCAAGTGATACTGCATTACCTGTTTAGTATTGCAACCCATAGCGATTTCCAAAGAATACATGGTATCATTAGAGGTGAAGTGAGCTAATTGGTATTTTAGTTAAGTAATTTACTTCACCTCTCAAAGGTTCATATCAAATCTGGTATCTAAAAATGAATACGTTTTTAACTTTCGTAAAATAATCAAATTAATAAAAGGCAACTCCTTTAGATATTTAAAAATCGAAAACTTTGCGAACAATTAAACAACGATCTATAAACAAAATATAATCGTGTAATAACTGAACAGACTATATGATTTTGTTTTTATGTAACGTTCTAACATCTCACTTATTGATATTTATTGTTTTATGTGACTGTAGTTATCTATTTTAACAATGGCTTCCATCTAGGTCACGAACTATCGTAGGAAGAACAAAATTACTGACCCGCTCGATCAAACTTGAAATCCATTAAACGCAATTCGTCGAAAACAATAAAAATATTACAACGATTTTAACTAGAGAAATAAATCAATCCAACAAAACAGAATAATACGGAATGAATAAAACAATTATTTTTTATGCGAACCATTTTTTTCTATTGGATTGACATGAATTAATGACGTGCACCCGCAACGAAACCGCCACAATCCAAAAAACGCCAAACAGAGAAAATCGACTTTGTACTGTTTTTTTTAATGCGTTTAAAAGTGGAAATAATTTTACAATATAATTATTTTAAATATGGATAACCCCCACACTTAGTGTTGTGAAAGTTTAAAATATTTATTTTTGATATTAAATGTGACATCTAAAATACTTTCCTTTGTTTTGTCATTTTGTATAGTGTATGACGACTTTTAAGTACGCATAATACGCTATCAAACATACTTAAACGCGTTTTGGACTATTGGCCATTTATTTGAGGGTCTGCGATATATTATATGAACAAAAAAAATAATGTACTAAGTTAGATGACTGTCAATTGTTTTATAGCTTTTGGTTTATTGTAGAATTGCATATAAGTATATTGAATTTTAAACGTTCATTATATTTCTTTATTTGACGGTAAAACTTCATAAACCTCTAAGATATGGATTACATAGTTCAGCATGTAGTTTTTTTTTTTTAATAAGCAATTCATTGAAAATGTTTATCTTTTCTAAAAATCATTAAGAAACTCTTTTCGTGAATCATTTTTTGTTTACCAACAGAAAAAAAAATGTTTTATAAACGAAAGCATTCTTGATCATAGAATATAAACAAAACAATGCGCTTATAATGTACAAAATTGAAAGTATTTCTTATAATACTTCTATAAATATTCGCCGTTCATAACATAAACACACTATGTTGCCAAGTGATATCGAGAGTGTTTTGTAAATTCTATTTTAAAGGGGCAGGTAAATTTTGTATACCCAACCAAAATTGCTACCATTAACTTGCAACACAAGATTTTAATTTTAGTATTCAAATTCAGAAAACTTGACTTTAAGAATCAATGACATATACAATGTAGTACCCATTTTTATAACTAAACAATAACACCGGTCTCTCTTAACTATTGATCAATCTTGACATTACAGTGAAAAATATAATTGTCAAGTAAATTGAATAATAAAAGTATTTTATTTTTTAAGCCTTTCCATCAAGAATTTATAGGAACCACTTAAAAACGGCCCTGTCAATTTTGTTGGAGCTTGAAGCTTATGAATACAAAATAAAACACAATTTGTAGTATAAACTAATTTCATTTCATCGTGTAAAAATCGGTTTGAAATGTAGAATACGTACAGAAATATTGTGCTTCCCTTTTTTTTAAATAAATTATGAAATTTGTGCCATTACGATTGGTATTAACGATAATTTAATTTTGCTGTCAAAAAAAATGAAATGCTCATGTTTTTTAGTAAAAAAAAAATGTAAAATTGTGTGTACTATACATAGTTGTATCATTATATTTGGCCCTTTTGCTTGAATTGTATATGTCAGATTTTGGCAATTTGGAGTTAAGAATCGGAAAATACTTAAAAACACAAAGAAAGCTAATTTGTATGTCAACATAATGTTGCAGCATTCTTTGCACTAAGAAATGCCTATGTTCACATAGATGATCAGAAGATGAGATAAAATCTAATTAAATCTTGAGATAATTTGTATTAGTGTCAGAAGTTTATTTGTTTACTTGGGCAGTTAACGTACGAAACAATCACCACTGTACTAGACTACATAGATACCGCAAACAAAAAAACAATTGCCTCTGCGGAACATTTGATATATTTGACATTAGCACTTCTAGCATTAAGTCCCAGATATATAATTATGTCGTTCTGCCAAATGACAGTAAATAAAATCAAATGTAAATATTTTAATAGTCAGCTAATAATACAAATTCTTTAAATATCAACGGATATAGTTTACAGTCATGTAGCCGACGTCAGAAATGTTTGCCGAAATATCTCAGTCATGTTTATTTATGAGTACTACTGCAACACTTGTTATGTTACCTATGTATTATTTAAATTAGATATCACGCAATCGTAGAGATTTCAATGGATATTACATAATACCAACATTGCCACGATGTTAAAAAAAATACACATAAAGTTTTGAATTGAGCCATTTAAATGCGTGAGTGTATCTGATATTATTTTTATGTTCTTTCGTATGCCAAATACCTGAATTTGGCACAACGTACTTACGCCGCGTGCTTCCTTAGAAGTATTTATTCTTGACGACAACATGGTTTGTAAAAATAAGTAATTATCACTCAAGATATGAATGAATATTCTCAATAACCGTAAAACATTAACACTTCTATTCTAATGGTCTCAGCTTGTTTCCGTGTATGCTTGTCAAATATCAATATTGCCACAGTAAATAGAAAACAATACAAAAGATTAATATTGAATCGTTTATTATTAAAAAAAAACAATAATACATTATGTCATTGTTCGTATAATTGTTTAATATCAGCTGTGTTGAGTAAAATATAAATTAATGTTATCCTAAGATAATAAATCGTCATCAATTTATGATTAACCCGTGATAGTAGAGTAGACTTTTCATTCCTTTGGTACAATATTTTTTAACAAAGTCAACGATTCATTTGTTGTTCCTCGTTACTCACCTGTGTAAGAGCTAAAATCAGAGTAATGATCGCGCCATTGAAAGTTGCAGGGCGGCGGTGAAGGGGTGGAAAGACCAGCGGAGGCATTGGAGTTGCCGTTAAATTTCCTCGTCAGGACGGGAGAAAACGAAACCGTCTTCGGGGAGGCGGTGCGCATGCGCATCGTGGAAGACGCCATCGCGAACTCGAACCAGCGTGCGGCACGAAAACAACACAACAGACGCGACGGACACCGACGCACCTACGGAAGGGTGACTTTTGTAGCGTCGCGGCGCTTATATACGGCGAAAGCGTCACTCTACGGTCAGTGGTAAACGAACACTGATGGCGCCAACGACCACGAACGAAAGTGATCTCTCGGTGGCGTTTGTTCCGTTATCGACAGTCTAGGCTGCAAACCTGCCTCATTCAATACTGTACCCGGTTCGCTCAGGTCGGCAGTCGTTTATTTATAGACAGAATCTGCGAGCTTCGGTCCGTTCTCACATTCACCGAAAAAAAGACACTTAGGTGAAATCTCGATCACTAGATGGCGATCACTTAAATCAATTCACTTGTTTATTGTCCAATCCCAGCCTGCGAAAAAATAAACACTCGTTGTTGTCGTCTATACTTTAAATATGATGCTTTCACATCCGCAAGTAAAACGAAAATTCTCTTGATCCTGAATGAATAAACGACATGAAAGTTATTAGTGATAAAGTATGTTAATACACACATTTTACTACGAAAACAAGAAACCATTCATAAAAAAGCACATACACCGTCCTTATTTTTTGTTTTGAAAATATATACTAAGCAAGCAAATGAATATTTATTTTAATGCAAAACACAAATCTAAGTATCCCATATGAATTGTGATGTAATAATATTTAAGAAGATGACTTCTATTACTTAAGCAAACTTTGCGATAGTAAGTCTGAAGATGCCTCTGAAAGAGGCGAAACACGTGTCACAGTTAGTAACACAATACGTGGAATAATCAAAGTTAATTTAAATTTTCTATTAAGATGACTTCTCGTTGGGTTTTATTTGTAATACGTAAATAATTATGACCATGTTATGGCCCATAAACGAAATTAATGGTAGTTTATTCATAAGTACTGCAGAAATACGACGTATTTAATGCTGTAATGATCGCGATTCGCGAGTTTTATCGGGATTTATTTTTAAATGACCGCATCGCGAGAAACTGTGCGAATAGGTTTTCAATGTCGCGCTATATTTATAGATCAATGTTTATTAAAACACAAAACATTATGAAATAAAGGTAGATAGATGGATTGGCCTCGAAAATATGGCGATCATAGAATCAGCATGTAGGAGTGGTCTTACGTCACTCGTTCTTATTGTAAACTCAATGTCGAATAGGTAGTCGTCTGAATGAAATCAAATCGATTCCACTGCGGTGGGAATTCGTGATATATATGCAGAAACGCAAAAAACAAGATTTTTATGTGTTTAGATATTGATAGTTATTAAGTAAAACTAGTTTTGAGAGATCAGTAATTTTGCACGTGTTATTAATGTACTGTTATTGTTAGTAGTATTGAATAAACAACATAATTTTAACACCGTTTTACATGGTTTTGTATTTTTTTTTGTAAGTGCCAATTGAAACACGAAATATTAAACTTGTTATGTTTTACGTAGCAATTTATTGTAGTATTAAAAAAAAGGTTTAATTTACGAAGAAAGTTTTTTTATTTTATGATTCTGCTCTGAATGACATAAGGTCTGCGGTTTATTATATATATAAAATTGATTTTAAACGAAGCACAAAATAAGGTAAGATATAAATAATACAAAAACAAACGAATACGTATGCTAAAGTTTTTGCATGATTAACGGGGGTGCGCAAACGGCGTCGCTAATTGGTTTATTTCAATCAGGACAAATCAGCTAACAAACGGAAAACGTCGACTCGCGAGTCCACGTGCGTGCGAGAAAAATCTCTGGCAAAGTTTCAACGTACCGACCACGTAAACTAGTGTGATATAACCGGTGATTTTTCGCCTCGAATCGATTCGGAAAAACGTATTGACGGCGCAATAGTGTTATCGATGTAAAGCCACACGAGCGACTACCGGCCGCCTCCGTCTGAAGAGGCTCGGGCCCGTCGGATGGTGGACGACGAGCTCGGCACCGCATACTTGCGAAGGTCGACTTATCCTTATATAGAACATTCCGTTATGGGAGATATCGCTGATCATTAGTTGAGAAGACTAGCGACAATGAAGTGTGCTAGATTACGAAAACTGGGGAGAGAATCATTGTCGACCGAGGAGTCGCTATTCGCGAGACCAATTCACAGGTGATCCGGCAAATGACAACTCGCATGATGGGCATGGCACGAATATTATTACAATGTCAGAGAAGTTTCATTTTAGACCAGTCATGTTCATATATAGCACTTATTTTTATAGTGGGATATTAAAATCTTATTCGTTTATAGTATTAATATTTATTGAGTCGCTGGGTTAAAACGAATATCATTCGACTTGACGTTACTTATTACTTAAAAAAAACACTTTTTGTACAAATTCCACATTATTTATCAATATAAGGACCGGTTACTTTCTTCGCGAGCATTACCTCTATCTATCATGATGTTTAATGATATTTACTTTCACGTAAAACTGTAAAGAATAAACAAGGGTGAATTAGGTAGATTAATAGAAAATTTAAATTAACTTTGATTATTCCACGTATTGTGTAACTAACTGTGACACGTGTTTCGCCTCTTTCAGAGGCATCTTCCAAAAACCCAATCCATTTTGTAATTTTATAATTTTAAAATGTTAGAATCAATCTTGCTTCATTACTTAAGCAAACTTTGCGATAGTAAGTCTGAAGATGCCTCTGAAAGAGGCGAAACACGTGTCACAGTTAGTTACACAATACGTGGAATAATCAAAGTTAATTTAAATTTTCTATTAAAATGAACTTCCACAAAGTTACCGCCGAAACCATCGAAAGTAGGTAGATTAACTTATTCGTTCAAATTGAGTTTTTTAAGAATTCTGCATTTTTTAAGCGTATATTATAAAATCTATATATTAATAGCCGATAAGGTCCGTCTGTAAGGTGTCCTCGACCTCCCAGTCTCCACTTTTTGAAATAAAATAAAATAAAATAATATAAAATAAAATGAAATAAAATAAAATAAAATAAAATAAAATAAAATAAAATAAAATAAAATAAAATAAATTAAAATAAATTAAAATAAAATAAAATAAAATAAAATTAAATTAAATTAAATTAAATAAAATAAAATAAAATAAAATAAAATAAAATAAAATAAAATAAAATAAAATAAATTAAAATAAAATAAAATAAAATAAAATAAAATAAAATAAATTAAAATAAAATTAAATTAAATTAAATTAAATTAAATTAAATTAAATTAAATTAAATTAAATTAAATTAAATTAAACAAAATAAAATTAAACACAATGCAAAAAAAAATCTCCCGTTGCTGGGCAACGGGCTTATCTATATATTAATAGCCGATAAGGTCCGTATGTTTGTCTGGGTGAGTGGGTGAGTGAGTGTTTGAGCGTCCATTTCACACCTTCCAGTCTCCACTTTTTTATTCATACTAAATTTATATATTAAAAGTCGATAAAATAATCACTCGCTTTTCACTTTTCACAAATGTGTGCGTACTGATGATGTCCTCGAGACATCTTCTTCTTCTACGAAATGTATTTTGTTTGCGTACATTTTCAAATTAATAGATAATGAAATGAAATAAAATAAAATAAAATAAAATAAATTAAAATAAAATAAAATAAACTGAAATAAAATAAAATAAATTAAAATAAAATAAAATAAAATAAAATAAAATAAAATAAAATAAAATAAAATAAAATAAAATAAAATAAAATAAAATAAAATAAAATAAAATAAAATAAAATAAAATAAAATAAAATAAAAGAAAATAAAATAAAATAAAATAAAATCAAACACAATGCAACAAAAATCTCACGTTGCTGGGCAACGGGCTTACAGCTATTCTTTATATTAATAGCCGATAATGTCTGTCCGACCACATTTCAAACCTTCCAGTCTCCACTTTTTTGAATAAAATAAAATAAAATAAAATAAAATTAAATTAAATTAAATTAAATTAAATTAAACTAAATAAAATCAAACACAATGCAGCAAAAATCTCCCGTTGCTGGGCAACGGGCTTACAGCTAGTCTTAACATTAATAGCCGATAAGGTCTGTCTGTAAGGACGTCCGCAGTAAGGTACAGACCAATGATTTCGATTTATTCTGAACAGCACATTTTTGAAATGTTGTTCTATCCAATGGAAGCGGCTTATTTTAAACAGGGCGTGAATGTTCTGATATCGCCACGTTTGAAAATTCGATATTTCTTGGTGTAGAGCTAAAGTATTGTATCACCATACATCATAATATTCGAATAATCAAAGACTTTAATTCGACTATTGCAAACTATGATTATAGGGCTATCGAAATGAATCGTCTGATCGTGTGAGTCGATGTGAGACTAATATTTTTTGGAGCGGATTTGATCAATTGAATCATAATGATGAATCTTTTCACGTCTGACCTTGAAAATCTGTTAGAATTCTTTAATACATTAAGAATATTCAAATTATGATATGGATATATGATAGAATAATATTTTGCTTTTTTCATACACTTGGACAAAATGTGCAACTGATTTTTTATTGAAAAATTGGATTTGATCTTTTGATTTTTATTGGAAATAATTGTTAAATAATTTAAAATCCGAAAAATAATTGTTGGCAAACTTAAACATTATTCCAAAAATTAAGTAATTTACAAAATTTCTGCTACTTCGAAAGATGATTGTTAGCAAACTTTAACATTATTCCAAAAATTAAATAATTTACGAAATTTCTGCTACTACGAAAAATGGTTGTTAGCAAACTTAATCATTATTCCAACAATTAAATAATTTACGTAATTTCTGCTACTACGAAAAATGGTTGTTAGCAAACATAAACTTTATTCCAAAAATTCAATAATTTACGAAATTTCTGCTACTACGAAAAATGGTTGTTAGCAAACTTAAACATTATTCCAAAAAATCAATAATATACGAAATTTCTGCTACTACGAAAAATGGTTGTTAGCAAACTTAAACATTATTCTAAAAAATCAATAATTTACGAAATTTCTGCTTCTACGAAAAATGGTTGTTAGCAAACTTAAACATTATTCCAAAAATTCAATAATTTCAATAATTTACGAAATTTCTGCTACTACGAAAAATGGTTGTTAGCAAACTTAAACATTATTCTAAAAAATCAATAATTTACGAAATTTCTGCTTCTACGAAAAATGGTTGTTAGCAAACTTAAACATTATTCCAAAAATTAAGTAATTTAGGAAATTTCTGCTACTACGAAAAATGGTTGTTAGCAAATTTAAACATTATTCCAAAAATTCAATAATTTACGAAATTTCTGCTTCTACGAAAAATGGTTGTTAGCAAACTTAAACATTATTCCAAAAATTAAGTAATTTATGAAATTTCTGCTACTACGAAAAATGGTTGTTAGCAAATTTAAACATTATTCCAAAAATTCAATAATTTACGAAATTTCTGCTACTACGAAAAATGGTTGTTAGCAAACTTGGACATTATTCCAAATATTAAATAATTTACGAAATTTCTGCTCCAACGAAAAATGGTTGTTAGCAAACTTGAACATTATTCCAAAAATTCAATAATTTACGAAATTTCTGCTACTACGAAAAATGGTTGTTAGCAAACTTAAACTTTATTCCAAAAATTGAATAATTTACTAAATTTCTGTTACTACGAAAAATGGTTGTTAGCAAACTTCAACATTATTCCAAAAATTAAATAATTTACGAAATTTCTGCTCCTACGAAAAATGGTTGTTAGCAAACTTGGACATTATTCCAAATATTAAATAATTTACGAAATTTCTGCTCCTACGAAAAATGGTTGTTAGCAAACTTAAACATTATTCTAAAAATTAAATATTTTACGAAATTTCTGCTACTACGAAAAATGGTTGTTAGCAAACTTAAACATTATTCCAAATATTAAATAATTTACGAAATTTCTGCTACTACGAAAAATGGCTGTTAGCAAACTTGAACATTATTCCAAAAATTCAATAATTTACGAAATTTCTGCTACTACGAAAAATGGTTGTTAGCAAACTTAAACTTTATTCCAAAAATTCAATAATTTACGAAATTTCGGCTACTACGAAAATTGGTTGTTAGCAAACTTTAACTTTATTCCAAAAATTAAATATTTCACGAAATTTATGCTACTGCGAAAAATGGTTGTTAGCAAACTTGAACATTATTCCAAATATTAAATAATTTACGAAATTTCTGCTACTACGAAAAATGGTTGTTAGCAAACTTAAACTTTATTCCAAAAAATCAATATTTTACGAAATTTATGCTACTACGAAAAATGGTTGTTAGCAAACTTGAACATTATTCCAAATATTAAATCATTTACGAAATTTCGGCTACTACGAAAAATGGTTGTTATCAAACTTTTTTTTTCCAAAAATTCAATAATTCACGAAATTTCTGCTACTACGAAAAATAGTTGTCAGCAAACTTGAACATTATTCTAAAAATTAAGTAATTTACGAAGATTCTGCTAATACGAAAAATTGTTGTTAGCAAACTTAAACATTATTCCAAATATTAAATAATTTACGAAATATCTGCTAACTATAAAAATAAAATATATTAAAATAAAATATAATTAAATTAAATTAAATTCAATAAAATAAAATAAAATAAAATAAAATAAAATAAAATAAAATGAAATGAAATAAAATAAAATAAAATACCATAAAATAAAATAACATAAAATTAAATTAAATTAAATACTATGCAACAAAAATCTCACGTTGCTGGGCAACGGGCTTACAGCTAGTCTCTATTAAATGCAGTTGAGCATTAAGAAACTAATATGATATATTATATTGCATGATGACAAGATAAAAATAAATATATCACCTATTATATGCAATATTCAATAAAACACTTCGTTTCCATTTTATTCATAAAAGAACTAGAGCTATCATATTAGGTACATTGTATTTAAATTAAACTAAAAATGGTGAAGTAAGGTTTTTATATTATATTAAAAAAAACAATTAAATATAGAATTTTTAAATGAGTATAACGTCGAAAAAGCTATCAGTAATATATATATAATGTTAGACCTTGAAAAACAAAAGCCTTTTTTATCTTCTTAGAACAGTATATTTAAATAATCCATAATGGTTGTATTCTGATTGATGGTCTATTCATATAATATATATAAGATGTTGCATGCTCATTTATTATTACTAGCTGTAAGCCCGTTGCCCAGCAACGTGAGATTTTTGTTGCATAGTATTTAATTTAATTTAATTTTATGTTATTTTATTTTATGGTATTTTATTTTATTTTATTTCATTTCATTTCATTTTATTTTATTTTATTTTATTTTATTTTATTTTATTTTTATAGTTAGCAGATATTTCGTAAATTATTTAATATTTGGAATAATGTTTAAGTTTGCTAACAACAATTTTTCGTATTAGCAGAAACTTCGTAAATTACTTAATTTTTAGAATAATGTTCAAGTTTGCTGACAACTATTTTTCGTAGTAGCAGAAATTTCGTGAATTATTGAATTTTTGGAAAAAAAAAAGTTTGCTTACAACCATTTTTCGTAGTAGCAGAAATTTCGTAAATTATTGAATTTTTGGAATAATGTTCAAGTTTGCTAACAACCATTTTTCGTAGGAGCAGAAATTTCGTAAATTATTGAATTTTTGGAATAATGTTCAAGTTTGCTAACAACCATTTTTCGTAGTAGCAGAAATTTCGTAAATTATTTAATATTTGGAATAATGTTTAAGTTTGCTAACAACCATTTTTCGTAGGAGCAGAAATTTCGTAAATTATTTAATATTTGGAGTAATGTCCAAGTTTGCTAACAACCATTTTTCGTAGGAGCAGAAATTTCGTAAATTATTGAATTTTTGGAATAATGTTCAAGTTTGCTAACAACCATTTTTCGTAGGAGCAGAAATTTCGTAAATTATTGAATTTTCGGAATAATGTCCAAGTTTGCTAACAACCATTTTTCGTAGGAGCAGAAATTTCGTAAATTATTGAATTTTTGGAATAATGTTCAAGTTTGCTAACAACCATTTTTCGTTGGAGCAGAAATTTCGTAAATTATTTAATATTTGGAATAATGTTCAAGTTTGCTAACAACCATTTTTCGTAGTAGCCGAAATTTCGTAAATTATTGAATTTTTGGAATAAAGTTTAAGTTTGCTAACAACCATTTTTCGTAGGAGCAGAAATTTCGTAAATTATTTAATATTTGGAATAATGTTCAAGTTTGCTAACAACCATTTTTCGTAGTAGCATAAATTTCGTAAATTATTTAATATGTGGAATAATCTTTAAGTTTGCTAACAACCATTTTTCGTAGTAGCATAAATTTCGTAAAATATTCAATTTTTGGAATAATGTTTAAGTTTGCTAACAATCATTTTTCGTAGTAGCAGAAATTTCGTAAATTATTGAATTTTTGGAATAATGTTCAAGTTTGCTAACAACCATTTTTCGTAGGAGCAGAAATTTCGTAAATTATTGAATTTTTGGAATAATGTTCAAGTTTGCTAACAACCATTTTTCGTAGTAGCAGAAATTTCGTAAATTATTGAATTTTTGGAATAATGTTCAAGTTTGCTAACAACCATTTTTCGTAGGAGCAGAAATTTCGTAAATTATTGAATTTTCGGAATAATGTCCAAGTTTGCTAACAACCATTTTTCGTAGGAGCAGAAATTTCGTAAATTATTGAATTTTTGGAATAATGTCCAAGTTTGCTAACAACCATTTTTCGTAGTAGCAGAAATTTAGTAAATTATTTAATTTTTGGAATAATGTTGAAGTTTGCTAACAACCATTTTTCGTAGTAGCAGAAATTTCGTAAATTATTGAATATTTGGAATAATGTTCAAGTTTGCTAACAACCATTTTTCGTTGGAGCAGAAATTTCGTAAATTATTTAATATTTGGAATAATGTCCAAGTTTGCTAACAACCATTTTTCGTAGTAGCAGAAATTTCGTAAAATATTCAATTTTTAGAATAATGTTTAAGTTTGCTCACAACCATTTTTCGTAGTAGCATAAATTTCGTAAATTATTTAATATGTGGAATAATGTTTAAGTTTGCTAACAACCATTTTTCGTAGTAGCATAAATTTCGTAAAATATTCAATTTTTGGAATAAAGTTTAAGTTTGCTAACAACCATTTTTCGTAGTAGCAGAAATTTCGTAAATTATTGAATTTTTGGAATAATGTTCAAGTTTGCTAACAACCATTTTTCGTAGGAGCAGAAATTTCGTAAATTATTGAATTTTTGGAATAATGTCCAAGTTTGCTAACAACCATTTTTCGTAGGAGCAGAAATTTCGTAAATTATTGAATTTTTGGAATAATGTCCAAGTTTGCTAACAACCATTTTTCGTAGTAGCAGAAATTTCGTAAATTATTTAATTTTTGGAATAATGTTGAAGTTTGCTAACAACCATTTTTCGTAGTAGCAGAAATTTCGTAAATTATTGAATTATTGGAATAATGTTCAAGTTTGCTAACAATCATTTTTCGGATTTTAAATTATTTAACAATTATTTCCAATAAAAATCAAAAGATCAAATCCAATTTTTCAATAAAAAATCAGTTGCACATTTTGTCCAAGTGTATGAAAAAAGCAAAATATTATTCTATCATATATCCATATCATAATTTGAATATTCTTAATGTATTAAAGAATTCTAACAGATTTTCAAGGTCAGACGTGAAAAGATTCATCATTATGATTCAATTGATCAAATCCGCTCCAAAAAATATTAGTCTCACATCGACTCACACGATCAGACGATTCATTTCGATAGCCCTATAATCATAGTTTGCAATAGTCGAATTAAAGTCTTTGATTATTCGAATATTATGATGTATGGTGATACAATACTTTAGCTCTACACCAAGAAATATCAAATTTTCAAACGTGGCGATATCAGAACATTCACGCCCGGTTTAAAATAAGCCGCTCCCATTGGATAGAACAACATTTCAAAAATGTGCTGTTCAGAATAAATCGAAATCATTGGTCTGTACCTTACTGCGGACGTCCTTACAGACGGACCTTATCGGCTATTAATGTTAAGATAATTTTGACCTATTGTATATTTTCACGTAGTTTGAAAGCCTCTCAACATTTCTGGGCGACATATAATGTTAATAATTTTCCATGTAGAAATTTCGTCAAGTTCTTGCAATAAATTGTATATTCTAACAAAAGGAATCGTTAAATCTTAAGTAACAACCAACATATTCTACATTCAATTTTTTATGGTCTTTTAAAAATGTATCTTACACCAAAAGCTCTTTTGAAGTCGTTTACATAGTGCGCAGGCGTGGAAGATTATTAAGTTGGACCAGATCCACAAATATTGGCCGCATAATTGATCGGATGCGGTAGATATAAATTGACATAAACGAATTTCAAACGCAGAGCGCGCATAATTTATTACTGTGGCGAAAGTGACAACTCGAAAATAATTGTATCTCGTTAGGGCCATTGCACTCCAGCAATTAAATGGAACCAAAATAATAAGAAGAGTTGAATTGCGTTAGGGAATGTGCCAGTTAAAAATAAAACAAATAAAAAATGGTCGTATGGATTACAAAAACTGTTGTGATGATCGATGACAAAAACGATGTTAAACGAATTGCCATGAAAGAAAGTAAAGAATAGGTAATATATAAGTACAAATTTCCTTGAAAGTTTTCGAGTAACTTCCGAAAGTCAGTTGGAAACTGGGGAACCAAAAATAAATTCTCATTTTACGAATTAATACTGATAAGAATTTTACTTTTGTCAATTGGATGTTCACGATCAGTATTCGTAAGGAGTTTTTATTATTTTAAAGACACGCTTGATTGACAGTTGCTTACTATAATAACTGCGTGGAAGCAATATTAAGAATAAATATTGTGTGCCCACGTTCTGTGATATTTGTAATTATCGTCGCCCTCCCTTTAATTGGTAAGAACTTTGCCATAATGATCAGGACAGTCTAGGTCAAGCCACAGTAACGTCAATATCAAATTAAGATTTGGTCTATTAAAAATTGAGATTCTTATACATCGGTGTTAGTGAAGTCTTGAGTTGAATTATAAAATTGTCACTCAGTTTATCTCGTATTTTTTTAATTATTTCAAAATATTTGGCGTATTGGTATTAGCTGTAATATCAAATATTTATTTGCTTTTTAAATAAAAAAATATATTGAAAAATATATTATCAAAATATTTTTTGAGATGTAAATAACATGAAAAGGCATTTTTTAAATTTTCATTATGAATTCAAGCACACCAAATTCAACATACTAAGTTTAAGAATAGAAATTCCAACAATGGTGGAGTCGGGTATAGGACAATCGACTTCGAATTGACTGTTTTTTCAATCTTTCACGTTTTACTTACACACATCTGTATACCATCAGATCTTCATTAGTCATCCTAGCATGCAGTGGACTCTTGTGGTAATTAATACGCATTATTTTTATTTTTTTTAATTGGTCGGATTTGTAAGATTTTAAAGACTCCGGAAAAAACAACCGACTACACTCCTCTGACTCCGACTCCACAGCCCTACCTTTAACTACTCTAAATATCATGTTTGAGTTTTTTCGTTATTTATTAATAACAGCGGAGTAGTTTATCTTGATTTGATCTTCGCGTGATAGTTTGTATTAAAAGAGTTAAACTTCGGAAGTTTAACCTTTGATGAGTTGGGGATATTTAACTTACATTATTAAACATAAATATGCAATCAATCCGTAAGTAAATATACTAATAACCTATTAATAATAATGTAATAAAATAACGGACTTACACAGTATTATTACACAATATCAGTATATTACTCATAAAAAATCAATGAGTAAAATAATCATTTCACATTTAATTTCAAGGTGATGATGCATGTATTGGAGCTTTTCCGTTAATAGATTAATCACACATCAGATTCATTTTAATTTCTCTTTGAAGTCGTGTCTAAAAGTAATATTAGCAATTTAAAATACATCGTAGCACAATAACTCATTTCTATTTTTACTGCATATAAACAACAGTTGTATGTGTCACGTCAGGCTACAGGAAAAAGTATGTAACTATATAAACCAAACATTTATGGAGATCTGTAAAGATGACATAATTAGGTTATTCATGGTTATCAACTCAAGTATCTTAAATTATTTCTGGGATTGATAATTTAACTGTTATGTTATGCTATTGTTAACCATAAACAACAATTATCGAAGAATTTTCTTTTGCATCATAAATAGTCACGAGTATAGCGCAATTTCACATAATATGATGAAAACATTTCAATTAAATTATTATTTCGTAAAGCTACTGTGTTATAATTAAAGTCAATCCCACGATGTTTCTAACGTATTCCATATCGACTGTGAAAAGAAAAAAGGAAGTAACCCAAAGTTTTTTTTTCGATAATCACAATGTATACAACTTGTTACACGTTCTATCAAAGGATGTTAGCTGAAAATGCCGAAAAGCTATCTTAATTTAACTTTTATGTTTGAAAACATAAGAGCCTGTGAAAATTGCGATCATGAAAAAAGAATTTAAAACCAGTTTAATAGTCTCTGTGCACTTCAAGGTTGTGTATATTTCATAATTAGGTTTTGGTCCAAAATCATCAAAAATCATTTTTTGGGTCTCCTGTAAAATTTGTTACGTGTGGTTAACGTATTTTTTCCTTTCCACTTCACTCGTCATTCTAACTCAAATTATAGCATTAACGTTAAACACATACTTTGATAATACCTGGGGAATAAATTTGAATCATTGTAAAATAACAAATTCACTTCCATTAGCCCTACTAACCTTTAAAGTTCACCTTTTACGCTGAAAAGAAAATCATACTTCACTGGGGCGTAAAATCAATTTCAAAATGTCAGTCACGAGTGTAAGCATATTACCATGACTGCATTCTTTAGTTTTACATCGTAATTTAGTGGCAGAGTAAACAGGTATATTAATAGACAAATAATTATTTTCATATGTTCTTGAAATTAAAATAAAATCAATAGTAGTTATCAACAAACACGAAATAATAACGAAAAATACCCGTTTGATCTTTGGCATAGCAAACCGATATTTAATGCAACAGTGGCATGACGAACCGATGTTCCAATTAATAATTTCAAAAGGATGTAACATATTAACAATCATCTTAATAATTGGTGTACCTAACCTAATTTTATAGTTAGAAAATGTCATGTTTATCGCGTAAATTTACAAGAGTTGTCCAAATCTTAGGTGCTTTTTTACAGTCAGTATTCACATCTCAAATTAATCAAATTCTAGAGTAATGAAAATATTATTATATTGTCAGTATATTTCGTCAAATGTAAACTGCATATACGACTAAAAGGGATGTGTATATTTTGAATAATGTATTGATTATTATAAACAATTGAATATTGTTGTTTTACGTCACGAAAGCGACATCATTATGATATGAAAAATGTTTTTCTGAGTCTTAATAAAAAAATACACAAGTCGGTTGCTGATTGTCCTACTCCGATCCGTTATATGTATGCAGCAATATTGCAATAACTATCCAAACAATAAACCAATTTACTCGGCCCGATACGGAGCTGCACGGGAACTGTCTTTTAATGATGCACTAGTTTGCTTAAAAAAAGATATAGAATGAAAAAAATAAAATGTGACTTGCTCTGCCATTGTGTTAAATGAAAATAATATCTAAATTCTAAAAATATTCTTCAGTGATACTGAAATATCAATGTCGGGATTTTGGGAGTAACGAGTATTTCACTTTGGGCAACCCACACCAGTTGTTTTTTGTTACATTATATTGTAATTAAATGGTTGTATTACATGTAGCAACACCGTGATGAAATAAATAATGTCTCATTTATCAAATTAGTTTTCCATCTAGTCCGTAGATTTTAGGTTATGAAAAGCAGTATGATTTTAATAAACAAACATTATCAGTTAGATCAGAGGTCTGAGTCCTTCATTAAGCCCCATTGGCCAATACCTAGCTAGTAGTTCATCATACCAACATGCAGATATCAGGCATGTCCGAATGGTGGCACTCGCAATCCGGTGTTGTTGTAGATCAGGGATATCTAACACGGCGCCCATGGACTGATTTCTGTGCGCCCGCCAACATTAGCCAATTTTAAAAAATAATATAATACTTTTTTTACAAAATGTTTATTTTGTATTTGTATTTTGGTTGTTTAAAATATATATAAAATAAATTTAAATACACAAGTGTGTATTTATTATTATAAATATTCTTACAAAAAATAAGTGGTGCCCGCCGCCCTATCAATATTTTAGAATGCGCTCTAGGGTCAAAAAAGGTTGGGGACCCCAGTTGTAGATTAACGGAATAAAAGTACTCACGAAGGCTGTAATTAAGTTTAAGTTTAGCAATCCATACATCCGATCATGTATTATTACATAAAAGTGTTTTTTTTTTATATTGGCCAACCTGTTCACAATATCCCACGTGGACACACTCCGAAGTAGATCGACTCTCGATAAACAGACATGGCGAATGTGATTTTTCTATGAGAGTGGGTTTTTTTTAAATATCGAGCCGTTTGTACCACCGTAGAATGCCGCAACCAAAACGGGCGGCGATTGTCCAGATTTGTTCACCTGAGAGTTGAGAGATACATCACGTGACGTAGCAGAACGCCAACAACAATGTCGCATGTATAAACATTGAGCTACGCGTGAATATTTTTTCCGCCTCCGGTTTTATTAGGCGAAACTAGTCAAAGTACAAGACATTTCTTACAAGACGACTGAGAAGAATATTCTTTTAATATATAATATCACTGCCAAACGGATTGTCACAATTCGCCAGATTGTAGAATAGAAATGTCGTAAGTTAAAGAAAAAAATCAATTTATAAATGTGCGTCATTAAGAAACAGGCTTTAAATGATTTTATGAATATATATTGTACTAACCAAATTTTTTTCAATCTGACAAAAAAATGGTGAAAAAAACACATCTGTGAAAAATGATTAAATGATATTAAAATTAGAATCATTCTTTAAAAAAAAAACTACAACTTCTCCTAATATGGAACATATAGACTTCGAATAGAGTTTTTCTCAACAGAAGTGTATATACGAGAACTGCTTGTTACTCCGTTGTTCAACCTCTATCTTTTAAAGAGAGTGAGAATATGTCTACGACAGGGCTAGAAATTACCTAATCGATCTTGCTACGCCTATTTTTAGGATAGTATGGGTGAGAGATAATTCAAGACATCGCGCCTTTGGAGGGAAATCTGTAAATCAATTTATAAAAACTGTCCGTACTGGAATTTGAACCCATCACCTTCGTAACCGAAGCCAACGACGTTGACCACGCACTATAAGACTTAATTTCATTCAGTTGTGTGTACGACAGTTTAACAATACGGTATTAATGTGTGTTTTTGACTTTATAAAACGATGAAAAATAGCAGTTAAATACATATTTTTAGTCAATTCAATACTGAATGAATATAACAATTAGCTACCTTGTTTTTAAAAAATTCGAACAATATATTAGTTTTTAGTTGTTCTTAAATTCAAAAACAGCGTCTGATAACGTATACAGTGAAACCCCGAATCTACGTTTTCCAAGAGACCGGAAAAATCAACGAATAACGCGGTAATCTTCAAATATTACCAAAAAATGTTTAATTTTCAACCAACTCATATATTATTTAATTGCTTAATTAATAAATACTAAGTTGCCTATCCGTAGTTGGGTACTTACATTTTGACAGCCGCTCACCCTTCAAACAAGCGTACTTTTCTAAGTAAACTTTTTTTGCTATATGATTTTTTCAACGCCTTGAACTGCTTTCAGTTTCTCAGCTACAGTTCTAGTTTTCTTTATTTAGGCATTTTAGTTTTGACCTTTGAGTTGGAAAAATTCGTGCAACTAGATGCGATGTAAGACTATTTATGAGTGAAAAAAGAAATTATCAACAAAAATGGTCAATCGGGATTGTAATTAGGACAGGATGATAATATTTAGATGATAGATCGAGGAAAACGGTAAATCGGGGAATGATTAACGTGGAATTATTAAACATTGTAATTACGAAGTCTTAGTTGAGTAAAAAATTAACGATCCATGCAAAAAAACGCATGATCGGGGTTCCACTGAAAAAAAACGCAAAAATAAAGTCCGAGGCAAGACTGTTTATGAGAAATATTCAACGAAAACGGTCAATCGGGATAATCTTTGTGACGGGACCAAAATATTTAAACGGTAAATCGGGGAACAATTAATGCGGGATTATTTAACATTGTTCTTATGGGTGTTTGGCCAGGACTATGAAAAATAAACGATTAATGCGGGAAAACGAACAATGCGAGAACGGTAGATCGGGGTTCCACTTTATATACAAAATAAATATTAATCATTACATATATTAAAATCTAAACATTATTATAATGATCACTTTTAGGGTGTTCACTGTCAATTGGTGGAAAGGCATTATATTAATAAAAAAAATAATCCTTTGTACTTCATTCCACTTTATTTAATATGTCAGGACCGGTTTCGCTCATTGCGAGATCAAATAACGATCAAATAATTTTTGCTACTTCCCCGTTACTTTATCCATTGCATTAGCCCTTGTTAACTATTCTTTTATATAAATAAAAAAAAAAATATATAGATTTCTTTTGTTAGAATTGATATGGTCTTTGAAAAATTTGTTTTTCAGAATCTTCCTGGCTGTCGATTTTGTTTAAGTGATGAATGAACACACCAACTACTTGGAAGCGGGGAAAACATAAAACTATCATTAAACATATTCATATCATTAAGCATATTCACTTTATTAATGTAGCATTTTATCACTTTGTCAAAAATTTCCCAAATTTTAATTATGTTTGTAATTACTTCCAATCGCATTCTGAATTTATGAATCTGGGATGACTTTTTAATTATATGTTAGATGTGTTGAACATTTTAATTTTGTGTTATTTTAGAATCACTTTAATGTAATTGGCAATTTCTTTTCAATGCCAACTGTTGTGTATAACTTTTCAATTTTGTATAAATAGCATTGTTAAATTATATTTCTTATCAGTTGACAATGCTCGCAATGAGCGAAACCGGTCCTGACATATTAAATAAAGTGGGATGAAGTACAAAGGATTATTTTTTTTATTAATTATTATAATGGTTTAGAAACAACTCGGTTTGCATAAGAACTTTTATTCAGCAAAAAAAAACTATTTTTACATAATAAAATATAACAGGTTTTTAATAACAAGTAGTCGATAATTAAACTATTTTTAAAAACCGGTATCTAAGCCAAATCCTGTATAATCTGAACGTATCGATTGTGAAAATACATACATTAAAATATAAAATAAGGTAGAGAGAGATTGGCTGTGTTTTATTCAGAACCATATGAACAATATATCTAGTTGATTTTTCGAATATTCTTATCGATAAAGAAAATATTTTTTCTGAAAAGTATAGAAACATCATGATAAAATATGGCTTAAGAAACAACCAACGACGGGTTATAATTATAACATATTACTTTATTATAAACTTTGATAGTACGTTATTTTAACAACTTTTAGTAAAATTAATGTGGCACGTAAAAAACCAAGTCAGTGGAAAATGCTCACCATGCGAAAAGAGACCATCATTTATAACAAAATTAAGGCATAAGTACATAAAACTAACTGTGTTCAATGATAAAAAAATATATATGTGCAATACGTTGTCGGGTTAAACTTGAAGTCTACATTCATTTTTACACGTTTTTTAATTTTTTTTAATGAATCGGTTATGTAAACTATGGATACCTAACAAATATTCAGTTCTACTGTAGTAATAAATGATGTGTGTAATATTTTGAAAAAGTAAATGCTCAATTGAAATAATCTGAAATATACAAAATAAGTCATTATAATTGACGTCGTGGGGTCTTTGACACAAACGTGAAATAAATGAATCATCTGTGATGAAAGGCAACCAACAAAGTGAAAAGTAAGCGACAGCTGAAAATATATTATTTTGTTTATACGAAAGCCGTGTGACTATTTTGAAGATTATTATTTTTAAAATATCAACACCACCTCTATATTACCTATGTGTCTATTAACAGTAACATTTATGAATACACACACCAACACTACTAAAATAATCCGTCATTTTGTTTTTACGTAATAGGTATTTTGTAGAGAAATTCCGAGCGAATTGTATTTTTTTGTGATCAATTTAACCCTAGAGATATCGAATGCGTAAAAGTATTGTTTCATTTGAATAATAAAATACGACTTGACATTCACAAACATTAATCTGTAATCGCTGCATATCGTGGGCTGGCATAGAGCAACGTTGATATTACATGATATTTGAAATATTTAGTCATATCATCAAAAATATCAGAAATAAACTAAAAAAAACATTCTTCACTAAATTGGGTTTACAAATTGATACTAATATAAACTGTACTTAAATTATTTAAGGCTGGGTTTTTATATAACATGTGATATTTATTAACTGAACGATTTACGTTTACTATTAAAAGATATCAATTTTTGCTATTGTTTTGAAAAATTAAAAATTATTTCGAACAAATCTAATTGCCATGTTAGATGTTTTTATAAAAGTCGTTGGTATTTTTTTCAAAGTGCCAATTTTTGACTAATTGTATGTAATACGGATCGAAAGTACAAATACACAAAAAGAGCCATAAAAATGAACAGCTAGAAAATAACATTGAAAAAACAACAGATTTTTTCTAAAAATTTTAAAATAAGAAGGCAAACATATGCACAATTTTAATTATTGTTGGATAGCACGGTGCCACGCTTCCACGAAAATTATAGACGTACCTTTATATTTTTGTAAATAAAATCGTTTCTGAAATCGAAAACGGCTATCATTATAATTTTTAGTTACCTGTTACTGCAATAAGCTAATCATTTTTTAATAGCAATCGATTATTGTACACATAAAGACATATGGTCAGTGAAAGTTTCAAGTATGACCATATATGTAAAAAGTCACCAGTATGCGTCAAGTGTCGGCAAAATAATGCTGGCAAACCTATTATTACTTCCAATTCCATGATTATATCGTCTCGAATGGAAGATGCACGGTTATATTATAACGTTATTTCTGACTAAGTATTATAGTACCGGTATCCCAATATTTCGGTATTTTTTTTAATACATAATAATTTTGCTATTCAATAAATATTAGTCTAATAAACGATTTATTTTTGAGTACTATTTTCCGTATGCTAGGGTGGGAGTTGCCTTTTGAATTCAGAAGGACGCATTCAAAAACATTTGAAAATGTTCAAATTTAAAATTCTTTTCTAAAATAACAACAAAAATAAAATGATATTTTTTACTCTTTATTATTTGAAATATGTTCATTCGAAAATTAAAATGATTTTAGACCAACAGACAGATAAAAAATGATCTTCTTTTCAACCAGGACTATTTCATGAATTCCGACGACTAGTGTAACATGTGGCTTTTAGGTAGCGGGTTCCCCACCCCTGCTGTAGATATACGAATAAATCTTTAAATAAAAGTGTAAAGCTAAAGTGTCCGTGACAGTGATATCTACTGATGAAAGCAATTAGTAAATGAAATTAATGTTGGTGTGATTAGTATAATACAACATACACTCTCTTATGTTGACAACAGTTTATTTAGCTGTCTGTATATAATATTAACAGTAAAATAAAATTATGCAATAAAAAAACTTTTCACAAACTTTGAAACATGATTATCTTAATTATTATTCAATTAACTGTAAAGATTTTCTGTCGTCAGTATAATGTATTAAGCTTTAATCTTTCTTGACATTATGGGATACAATATTACGATCAAAAAAGATGTATCGTATCAACTACAAAACATGCAGTTTAGCGAATAAGTGGGCACTTGTACGTGACTCATAGTTTGATATTTCAATTATATCAGTTGCATAAAATTTCCTTAGAATAATTAAAAAGAGCGCACGCCTTTAATGAATTAAATTCCGATACGCAAATTTTCACATCCAGAATAAATATGTCAACTGCATATAAATCACGTACAATAGGAAAGTTTCTGAAATTCAAGATTTATCTAGTGATCAATTATAATTTCAATAAAAGTAAAGGTATTTTTGTTATGAATACATTTAATCTTGTTGTTCGATATTTATTTGCATTCTAAGATATTAGTCATATTTTATTTTTTGAAGCTTTATGATTTCGATGTGTATTGATATTAGCGTAACATTACAGCAATGCATCGAAGACGAGTGGCAATTAATAGTGATCTAAGCTTCCGTACGAACTTTAAGGGTTTAAATCGACAATTTTTCAATCGATTGTTGATCTTTTATCCCGGTCTTTTCCTACACTTCTTACTCAATACTGGGTAGACCGGTAAGCTAAAAACTATTTATTATACCTTAACGTTCACTTACGTGACTATTTATAACTGGCTCTCGTCTCGTGCATTCTGTTGAAATACAGTTTCAAAAATCATGAGGTTTTATTGCAATAATTTTTGTTCGATGGATTACTCTCTAAACGAGTTACCCATATAGTCTAAAGCAGCGTTTCTCAACGGTGGGCCATGTGGCCCCCCAGGGGGCCACAGCGTGTTCTAAGGGGCCACAGAGATTTATTTTTGTTTTGGGGAGCCACAACACAGTTTAGGGGGGCCACGGGTATTGATAAAACGATACAGGGAAGAGCATAATGGCGGACATCGCGCAGCTATTTTTCGTAAGTCCGTAAATAAAATAAATTACTGGCATTCGAAAATCTCGAAAGAGCTATAAAAAAAGGTGGGTTTTTGAAATTATAATTTTCATGGCAAGACAAAACAATGGTATGGGGGCCACAGAAAAATAAAGACACTCAAAAGGGGCCACGCTCCCAAAAAGGTTGAGAAACACTGGTCTAAAGTATAGGTTAGTAATTTAGTTTAATAGAGCGTATTTTTTTAGTTTATTATATGAGATAATTAAATTTTAAGTTCGTGGTGTATTTTTTTCTAGTGTTGATCCCAAGTGACTTCTTTAAGTGACTTCTTTAAGTTTAAGTGAATTTGCCGCATATGATGTTATTTGACGCTCGGACAATTGGTTAGAATTTCAAATATTTGTATTTACTAATAAATAATTAAAACGACTGTTCTATAAAGATACACATGCACTGCTTACTTTCCTTTAAAAAATACAGTAATACTTAGTAAGTAGAGGATCCCTCTTCCGTTAATTGATTTTTATAATTCGTTCCGAGTGGTTCAGCGATAGTCGAGGAATACTTAAATATCTACCTATATTTAGTGTATAAAATGTATTCACACTTTCATATCATGGAAAAAATGCGTTTAAACTATACCTAACTATATACCATCAGATTTTAATATACGGTACATAATTTTCCCACAATCGGTAAACTAGGGCTTGCACTACTGGTTTAAACTATGTTCCAAATAAAGGTGTCTAAAAGGAATTTGATCGCATCCAAAAATAAAAAAAACACATGATATGAAACTTTTATTTTTTATAAAAAATGTATTAAATATAAACTGTCAATTTTACAAACATGTATTCGAACTTTCAAATAAAATATTTCTTAAAACTACGTCACGGTGACCAATTCTACAATGGCGAATTTCACGCACAAATCCATAGAAATCAATATTTAATAGATAGCAAACGCGAGTATTTTTTATTTTATATTCTTAACCGCGAAACTATTGTAGAGAACCCAACTGTTGTAAAAAAAAATCATCTAACTCTACGACGTAACGTATTTTATTTAAACTTTACTTTTTACTCTGCAGAGCGTGTGATGCATATTTTTTCAATGCGAGGGAAGTGATTTATAACTTCTACTATGAATAAAGAAACAATTGGCCGTGAAAGCTTGAAAGCTCGCGTATTTTTTTACGTTTATTTACAATACATTTAGATGCCAAGAGAAACTTCAACAAAAATATCGGGAAATCTCCACGCTATCTATTTTCATTCCGGTGACTCAAAATAATTATTTAATATAAAACAGCCGACATAACAGAATCCCGGTGACAGTTTCTGCTAAATTTCATTCAATTATTTTGCAATAATCTTATAGCGTAGATGCTTAAATATTTCTCTCCTGTCGGAGTAGTTTTGTGTTAATTAAATTCAATGCCACGATCGTGTCGATTTATTATTATTTACAAATTTCAAGCGGCCATATGGTTTGTTTAAATATTGCTATACGGCAAACAACTTGAAAAAATCACGTAAAGACAATTACGTTAAGAATTTATCTAATACACAAGTAAAACTAAAATATAAAATTATTAATAATAAGAAAATGTAACGTTTTAAGCGGTGAACAAACTGAGCAACATTAACCTAATACCAACGCTTCATTTACACGATTCTAATTGAGAAGATAATAATAGACTGACCTCAGTTACTGATTTAATTCTCAACAGTAGTCGCATAATTGGTCCTAACGAAATTAAGAAAAGATAGTTAAAAATATAACATACCTATTTTTTTAGAATATAATTTGTGCAATTAAAAATAAATGATAAGCTAATACCAACGTATATATTTTATCATACTTATTAACTTTGAAAAAAGAATTTCTCCGTCACTTCAATCTAATGAATGTTTCACAAGTTTCTAAAATTATGTTGGTAAGCAAAAATATTTTGTTTGCGAAGGCGAAAGATCACATACAAGCCAATTTTCTTCTCTCAAAAAACCGCCTTTTTTACAAATAATAAAACGTCGGAATGTCGTAACGGGTGACCATAGATTAAAAATAAAACAACTTCTCCGACGATGGTCACACTTTTCGAACGGAATTCAAATAAAAATCCATTTGTTGTAAATCGTAGGTTAATGTTTCAGCATTAATTCCTATTTTGAATTATGAATTAAAAATAATAGTGTCACTGCCAAAGAAAAAAATTACAGCACAATAACATCGCTTGAATAAAGAAAAAATAGCGTTATTATTTGTTGTAAATGTATGTTATTGAAAGATACATAACATTATTCAACTGTGTTTTTGTTCAAAAATATTAACTAACACAAAAAGTCTGTAATAAAATAATATTTATTGATAATAATAATTAGGCAGAATAATTGGTGACAAAATTATGGCTACGCCATCTATCTTATTGAGTTGTAATTATTTACTAGCGGAAATTTATGATCAAAGTTTTTGTACGGGAGAAACGCAGTGGCGCTAGTAACATGAACGACAGCGCAAAATGAAAAACGGAAACTCAAAATGACGTCTTATAAGACACAAACAAAAAAGACAAAATTTACACAACTAAATAGTTCAACATTTCTTGCACATCATTTTTTTGAGTATCTTAATAGAAAAAATATTTTTTCACATATTTGCGATAGATTTAATTAAATGTAAGTTTATTAATATTAAATATAGTCATAATACACACAAATAAACATGACGAAACTATGATAAATTAAACTCACGATTACGAAGTTCAGTCAGTACTTGGTAGAATTATATTAAAAAAAACACTCTTGTATTAATTCCACGTTCATAATATGATAAGGACAGGTTTCATATTAAATACACGTGGAATTAGTGCTAAAGAGTGTTTTATTGTTTTGAATAAACTAAGCTGATTAAAAAATTGAACGATTCAAATGATTTTGAATTTTAATCAAGCACCGTCAGTCAAAATCCTAAAATAAGACAAACCTTATCATAAAATTAAAATGTTAAAAAATAACCTTTAAGAATTAATAATATGGAATATTAATGTAACGTGTATTATAATCCCACGGAATAGCCTACAGAACTTTATTTACTATATGAGCCCTCTAGAGGTGAAGTGAGACAACTATTATAGTAACATGGTAAAACTTTTTTCTCGGACTTTTTAAATACAATCACATCTTTACTTGGTTTTTTGGCTGATCGTATATTTTTATTTTACGGAGATAGCACTATTGCAATGTATATTGACAGAGGTTACTTAACTTTTAAGATACTTAAGACGTGTAGAATACAACACATCTAATTTATTATTTTTTATAAAATACCACTTAGCTCACTTCATCCTATAATGGGCCCATATACCTACACAATTTATTTAAACAAGTTTTTTTTAGAATATAAATGAATCTCGTCAAATTGATCTGTTTTAATGCATGTGGTTGATTGTTATAATGAAATATTGTTATGTGATTTCAGACTTCATCGGGGATATTAAAATGAAAAGTACAGTTAATAAAGTTAATTTTTATTAATTGCATTTAATTCCTTAACATTTATCTTGAAGGTATGATAAATTAAAACAGTATTTTTTAGACAGATGTGAGTTGTTTTTGATTTACTCATATAATTTGTGAAAAAATATTATGTCGTTGATAACATCATCCTAAATAAGTTCACAATATGCTTACGTAAAAAAATAATCAAATAAACAAGGTACGATTTAAATCAACCTATATTTTCTTATTTATTATTTTCTTTAGAGTCAATTCGTATTTTTAAATGAATACAGTATAAAATATAATATGTATAATTAGTTCCGCAAGAATGTAATTATAGTTGACACTTATTATTCCAGCACTACAAATTATAGTTTGAGATGATGCCGAAATAACTGTCAACATTATTACATAAATCTTTTGGAAAAGATGAACAAATATCAATATATTTTAGTTCTACAAGTTGAAGGTATTATCATAACACGCTTGTGGAATCAACCTATTCTTCTATTTAACGTAATAACATAATTTTATTTATTAATTGATTTGGCATTAACTTGGTAGAACTCCATTATAATAGGGTAAAAATATCAAAGTATTTTAGTTGTACAGTTTTTAATATTTTTTATGCGTTGATAGCTATTTCGGTTTTCGCTATCGTTAGAACTACGATCTGACGATGGCGTAAGCCTAAATAGCTATCAACGCATAAAAAATATTAAAAACTGTACAACTAAAATACTTTGATATTTTTACCCTAACATAATTTGATTCTAGCAAATTACTTCCATTTCAATCAATATATATTATATTAAAATCATTGTAAATTATGTGAATATATAATAATATGTATGCTTTAAGACAATTCTGTATTATTCAGTATCAGTGCTTACTGAATAAATTCATAGAAACGATGAACAATTAGTTTTCTCTTCTCAAGAACGATCTAAACAAAACCACATGTCGGAATTGTCAGACAACATGTTGCATTATATATTTTAAGTTGTGAGACTGATGAGTCATTTAGAAAATAACAGAAAAGAGAGCCAACGCGATAAATAGATAAGATAGCGAGAGAATCGGAAAAGGGATAGACGGCCAGGCCCTATTAATATCTTCTGGAGAATAGCAGGACGCCACACATCATAAAAAAGCTCTAATCCAGAAATTTTAAACGCAATAAAACTTGATAACTTTGTGTTACGTAAATTCTACTTTTGTGTTACGATGTGACACGTGTTTTGTTTGTCGTAAAAGCGTATTCGGAATAAATACATCGCTTTAAAAATCTATACGTTACCAGAAGTATTATTATAAACCAGTGTTACCAAACCGATGCCCACCGGAATCTTCTGTGGGTATAAAAGTAACGTTCGTGATCCAACAGTTAACTTTTAACTGATTTACAGGTTTCCAAAAGTAGGAATCAGTGTTGTAGACCAGGGGTCTCTTAACTAGTAATAAGTTTTTTCAATGGATTCGGCGGTAAATTTAAGAAAGTTCATTTTTAATATAAAATTTAAATTAAATACTAAGTTATTCTACAGGTTTTATATTAAATTGTCTGAAGATGCTTCTCAAATAGGTGAAACACGTAAAACAATTTAATACACAACCTGTGGAATAACCGAGTAATCAATTTTAATTTTATATCGTAAGAAATTGTGTAATTATCGTATCGATTGTTTGCAAAATAAGGAGCTGCAGAAAAAACAAAGCTTAAACAATACGTGTTTTTACATTATTTAATATCAATACATTACCTACAATTTTGACAGGCTATGTAATCATAACGTCGCGTCGTAATTCACTACTATTGAGTAAATTGCTCAAATCTGTTCTCAAACAAAAAAAACCACACCTACGCAAGTGTAATTATTACCTTACAACATGTCGGATGCTAACGTTTTATGCCATGGAAATTATGTCAGGCGAGAACAGTTTTTTATTGTAAACGACTATCGTCATCAGATGAAATCATCTTTTTGATGCACCTATCTAGATACCAGTATAAGAGATTTAGTATGTAAAATAAGCAATGTATGATCGTCGTAATACATTTCTAGGAATTAAATACATATTTTTAAAAAATAATTCGCAATAATATAACCAATTTGTTCAATTTTGCAATCGCAAAAATAATTTTACAAAATTTGTGTTCATTTTAATTCTTATTTTTACTCGTTTAATCTGTAATGTGTAACTAGTAAACAAGACTTTTAATAATATAAAATAAATATAATAAATATTGGGTTAAGATTTTAAGTATTCTTCCCTAATACATTTACGTTTTGAATAAAATAATAAAAGCTTTCGTCGGGGGCAGCAAATATTTAGTCGAAAATCAGGGATAAATTAAACTGACCTATTCCACACAAATTTAAAAACGTTTTTTAAAGACCAAGTGGAGTCTAGATGTCCCGATGTAACACTGTTTGAAGCATGTTACCGTTTATCACTCGGCTATCGGTTGTATCAAACCAATGTGCTAATCAAAATCTAGAAAACTGTACCACTACAAAAAGGCTGAAAATAATGTCGAATGCATAAAAGTTGTCCAAAGAAACTATTGTCTTGAGACAATGTGAAGTGGCACTTACATAGATTGTCGATTCCGACAGTAGATTGTCGTATAGTAGATTGTAGATTTATTATCTACATACTCATTTTTAAGGGGTTATAATCCTGAGAGATAACTGAACGAATAATATAAATTGTAAATTATAATCAGTTAAATAACGTTTTCAAATCAGATAACGATTTTTTGACATTATTAAGCCCGATCAATGTATGTTTACACGATTTGAAAATTTGTGCTGTCCAATGTAACGAAACAAATCTTTAATTTACACTTGATAATTTTTAACACGGTTTTTACACGGCTGTTTTGCAAGAAACGTATTCCTCGCGAAAAAAGAGGATTGGCTGTATTTTAAAAATAAATAAAAACAACATAATAATTTAATTATTATCTCGACTAGTATGATAGTTTCATTTTTTCCTAAGCACAATTTTTTAAATGTTCTTTTTATTAGAAAGGATTACTTTTTAGGAATTAAAACAGTTTTTGTATTCAAATTTCAAATTTAAATTGTTCTGTAAAGAAATTTTGTCACCTCGTCCACTATCTAGACATTATTTGTTTTCCTCCGCCGTGTTTTCAGCAATAAATGAGCAAACAATTAATTAGAAAAAAAATCATCGGAATGTTGAAAATTACAATTTTAAGCCGGTTATTAGGTGTTATGAGTATACAATTTGAACAGAAAAATGAATGAATTAACAGGTGCCCCTACACCATAACTGCAGAACCGGCGTGTTGTGTGTGTACCACTCGCCTGGTTCTGCCAGAATAATAAATAAAACAAACAGCACGCGTAAACGCAATTTTGTCATTTTTTATGATTTCGAAGGATTTTTGTAAAACAGGAAAATCAGATCCGATTATTGATTAATTATTTTGTTAATCACATTGCACGCCTTTTTTGCGATGGCCGTTATTCGTTTGGTCTAATTGATTTATTGTTTTATAATAATGTATAATTTTATGATAATAAATTAACGTCATATAATGTAAATGTATAATATTAACTACTAATAAAATATAAATAAAAATCTCACGAATTGTATAACATTTCGGTATTCACAAATTTAGAAAATAAAGATAATTTTAGATTTACATTGCATCTATCCTCAGTATTTAAATCGTTTAATTTAAAACAAGCTCGGGAAGAAATTAACATTAATATTTATATAATATTTTTCATTATTTCATATTGTCGAATCTCAAGAAATAAATTATGTATGAGAAATTATCATGTTTTGAATGAGACAATTAAAAACCCAACAACATGAACACGGTTGGGTTAAATTAGTGACATTATTCAACCCTCGCGCGATCTGAAATTAATATTTATTATAAGGAAAACTATTTATGTAAAACTATGATACATATCACTAAAAAAAATAGCAGATAATGGCTTATTTTGTTAATACGTTTCCGGTCGACGTGGTATAATGAGTTTAAATAGGGTTTAACTAAGTTCTACGCCTACGACGTATAACCAATGCGTAGGCGGTGCATACTAACGTAAAATGCAATAACAGGTATTACTAACTCCTACAAAATACTATGTGCATTAACGAAGATTAGTTTTTAAGAGTCAGTGCCCTTTGTACACCGTGCATAATTTGACATAAACATTTGTCATTTTCAGATAGTTAAAATGTCAACACGAGACCGCAAAAATGAATCAAGAGTGATATATAATTGTGATGTTAATAGATTTCATTGACATTATTGGAATGAAAAGATTTAGACGCCGTAATATCGAGAATCATCATAAGAATTAAATTCCGGTTGTCTATAAGTAAATACATGAAAAACAAATATTGGAGGATACGTGTTTTTTAATAACGTAAGAATAGTAAAGAATAATATTCCAAAAGAATACTACAATAGTTAATAATTTTGCTATTCGTATATTTCAATGATAAGATTTCTACTAGGGATTCCAATCCCGGGATCCCGTCCAATTTTTTGATCCTGGAATTTCGGGATTGAGGACAAGAACTGCGAAATTTTCGAAAAGTTGTTCAAAATAGGAAACCAGAGGAAGTAATTTTTCTTTTGAAAAACCCCGCGAGAGCTTAAAAAAAGATCTCACATTTTTTTAATTTCAGGATATTCGTAAATTCCCAGGATTTCAAAAACACCGAGCAAAAATTTCTTTGGGATTGGAAAAATTGTCAATCCCGAAATCACACAAATGCCCTAATTTCTACCAAGCAAATCCTAATTCAATCAATGAATTGTAAATGTTTTTTGTTTATAAAAGCATCTTTCTTTCATTCAGAACGTACCAATAAAATACGAGATCTATTGCTAGCAATATATGCAAGCAAGCTGATTTAATAACATGAATATGATAACATATTCAATAATCAACACATTTAAGGCAGCAAACAAATTTGACCACTGACGAAATAAAAAAATATCAGATAATTTCAAGCAACATTTAATTCAAATTCTAGGTTTAAGGAAACCTTAAATAAATTTTACGGCGAAGGATGAAGTGAACGAAACCAGTTTTAAAGAAATAAAAACAGTTAATTTAACGTATACATAGCCCAGCCTAATCAGCATTCTTAAAAAATTCGCGGCGTCCTTCGAGAGACTTCATTTCAAAAAAACCCAAATGTCATTAGGTCATTTTTTTATATAAATAGCAATCTAAAAACATTCAGTGTATCACTGAGCAGATAGACATCTGCTATTTGATATTGCATGTTTAATTTCACTCATATTTACTAAATGCACGTGAAATATTTATTCTGCATATTAAAATACCATGCACTTTAACGGAAAATATGTGTCACCGTTGCCATTATTGCGAAATTACCCAAATCAGTTGCCAAAAAAACAAAAACCCGTTCTTGAGTTTTTTTAACAGTAATTTTATTTCTAAAATTATATTTATATCATTTTATTTTAAGTTTTATTATTCCAGAACCTGTACTGGGATTAGCAAATCTTCTTTGCGATAGATATATCACCAATACAATATTAATTATAAAATTAAAAATAACTTAGATATATAGAAAAATATCCGACGTATTTTGTATCCACAAGACGTGGAATAAATAATCTAAGTTATTTTTAATTTTATATCAAAATGAACTTTCACAATGTTACAGTCGAATCCATCGAAAGTAACAATAGTAATTGTCCATAATGTGCAGTGACTTTTTTGCTTCGTAACACTAACGACTGCAACAACGACATATAATATTCGCGATTCAATAATAGCAAAATCTAAAATTGGACAAGATAATGGCTGATTTGTATTTTTCACAATCATGAAAAATTTATAGCATTATCAAAGAATTTTTTAAAATTTCGGCCAAAGTTGCTTCGTTAAAGCCGGTTCATTTCCATAAATTGCATCGATAACAACCTGGATTTCGTCTTTTAACATCTTCAAACATTCAAGTGCACGGATGAACTTGAACTAAAAGCTAGCGAATAGTTTGTTTACGTATATACATATATGTAAGAATAATTAAGAAAAAATATACCTTATCGTAAGTCTGGAAGTTATTAATAAATTATAATAATAGGAACAATAACAATAAGTGTTTTTGTTCTACAAATATTATTTTATATATATGTAGTTGATAGCTATTTCGGTGTATAACCTTCATCAAAACTATGTTTTAACTGATATATTTACTCAGCTAATATGCTTTACATCACACGATCTTAGTAGCTGATCCACAAGTCCATTACGCGAAATTATACGCTCATCGAATGTTTCTACCAATAAATTGATTGTGGCGCGCGCTGCGTGGCATATGTTGAGCGGTTTTATTGAAACCACAGATTTCCACATTAATGCCATTCACTTGGCTCAATCAAAAATCAGCTGTCAGCTCTCAAATAGTCAGTCGCTGAAAAAAGTGTTACTAATTCGAAAGACGAACCTCTCAAAAATACATTATGTATATACTGATATCGTTATTTTTAATTACTTTTACCCGTGCGGTCCGTAGTGGCCCTTCTGCTAAAAAGTTTGTGCATCACTGCTGTTAGGTAATGTATAGAATATATCATTGATTTGGATTAGTCATTATTTTTTACATAAAATGGCAATCATAGCTCAAAATCATTTTTTGTAAATTGGTCTAATAGCGATTTTATAAAACAAAAATGGCGGTAAATAAAAATATGATCTGTTATTAGAAACAATCAAAAAGCCATTATTTAGTAATCAGGATATCCATAAATAGTTATGTTCGTAATTACGTAAATTATTTTGTTGTGTAAAAATTACTCATGTCTATATAGGCGATAATGGGCCCAAATTTTGACATTTAAGGAATTTAAATATAATCAGCTATAAAGACATGGGTGCACGTTGATCATTTATAGCAGACCAGGCGCCAATAGTAAACTAAAACTGCAATAAAACGTAAATCAGGCTTCATACGTTAAACTATTATTTATAAACATTTTCAGACAAAAAAGCATCAAATTAAGCTATGTTCAGAAAGTTTTTGGTTTGCAACTCGAATTTGATAAAAAAAAACAGCTGCTCTATATTAGACATTATTAGATTCAAGTCTTCTTTTATTAACAATCTAAACAGCATATTAATTAAGCTAGAAGTATTAAGTAACATATATGTGAAATTGAAAAAGTGAAAGTACTACTGCATTTTAATGATTTCGACAGTAGTTCAACATGTGACTAAAAAATCTATAAATTTCTTGAAACAACAAACTGACGTAAGCTATCTAACTATTTTTGAAAATATTATACTAACATATTTTCCGTTACATAATATAAGTTAATCTCAGAAAAATGTATTTTTGTGTGTGTTTTCTTCTTTTAACTGTTAAATTATATTGAACTTTGGGTATTTATTTTTAGGATGAGAACTAATTATTTTGATATTCGAGTTGTATTATATGTTATGAATCACAAGGTTAAGAAACAACTACTAGCAGAATCAAAAGAATTATTTAAAAAAAAAACGGATTATCTTCAATAGTAATTCACTAACAATTGCTTTAATTTTTCTCATCGTTGTACATATTTTTTATTACATTATTGAAATTAGTTTTAATTTAATTAGGAATATTTCAAATTACTTAAAAAAAGGTTACTTTACTTGGGCCATTCAGCAGTTTTGCAAACTTAATATGGCGAGTTTTATCAACAAAAAAGAGCGATGAGTTTATCAGTGATGCAATAAAACAAACGACCCGGCCACATGAAACAATTTCTGTTTATTTTTAGAAAGAGAATTATTGCGGAAGCTTGGTGACAGGAATGATCAATAGAAAAATGCGATGAAAGATGGGGAAGTGAAATAACAAATATAAATGTTCCAAGTCAGAGACACTCGGGTATTTTTAAACAGGCCCTAATAGACAGAAGCGAGATTAAGAAAGATCGTTTGGAGCGTCATAATACACATAATGAGTCCAAAATGTGTATTTTTATAAATATTAAGATGCCATCTGAACATTTTATTAAAATATTATATTGTGAATTCAGTTTCCAAGTCAGTTTTATCAAGATTTATAGAAACCGAGCTAAACTCTTCAAAGCTATGCATTGCTAAAAGAGAAAAAGGTTGATGAAAATGGTAGTTTTTTACTATTTTTCGGTACAAATATGAAGATAAAAGACTTATTTGCCTTGTAGCATATGGCAGTATTTTGAGCGACATTATTTTCTGGTATACTGATGTTATAAATTCAGAACAGCATTATCATCTTTAGAAGTCCAAGATGTTGGTCCCCTTAAGTAAATATAATTTTATGGTGCCCTATGGGGGGGGGGGGTAACACAGAATATCAGATATATCAATAATTAATTTTAATGATCTTTCAACAAGTCGTGAATTGGTAACATTTGTTCAATTTGTTGATGCCCCCGTTTATATTTATTATATTATATTATTATATTTTATTAAGATTATTTTTTTAAGTGTGTTTTTAAATGTACTCATTTAAATATTATATGTCAATTTAATGACTTCTTAAAGTGGCGCTCTGCGGATGTAAGCAATATAACTGTGGGGCATCGAACATCAAACAAAAATTAATATTTGAAATTTAAAATAAAGAAATAAATCTCTCATAGTCAAAAAATAATAATAAAAATTGGAAATATAAAAACCATATTATTTTTTACGCTTTTGGCTGCAACGTTTGCAGTATGTGTGGTACCATTGTTAATGTATATTAATGTAAAATTTGGTGGCCTCTTTTCCTGTGCATATGTATATGTTATTTGGCTCGTTGAATATTTTTAACTAACCAGTTGAATAATGTCAACTGTCAACTTATGCAGGAAAATTATTTTTGAAATAATTCGTAGGACGAAGCAAGTCCTAATCTAAACACAAAATATTGACATAAGAACTGCAGAATCTATTAAATATAGAAAACTACAAAAATGACATTGTTCGTAAAAAAAACGTGTAATAAGTTTAAGTATGATATATTTGGTATGTTTTGCTCAACTAAAAATTTTGATAACTTCAAGAATTATTTAATTAAACTTAATTCCAGGGTGTGTTTTATATATGTGTAATTTGAAAATAATCAAATAGAGTTAATTCATTAAGTGCTAGTGATAATTTTTATCGTAACACGAACTAAACATAGAATACTTTTTTATAAGGGTGTGGCAAAAAGGCATTGTCAATATTAGCCCCAATAGTCGAAATTGTACTGGATTGTCAACTATTTGTACACGAGTGTTTCTTTTAAACAGTAATTGATTACAATATATTTTCTAAACTTGTATTTTTTAGTTAGTAAATAAAATTATTGTTTACGTTTTAATAATAGTTGTTTTGTGCGGATATTTTCATAAATCATTTTATTACAATCAATGATTTAATCACAGCACGAAAACGTAATAATAAGAGCACGTTTTATTCAAAGTATCCAGTTTGATAACATATTCAACGAAATAATTTATTCATATTGTTTCAATATGAATAATATTATTCACGAAGAAATACAATCACATCATTAATTAAAATAATAAAATTTATAAATGCTCCGTATTAGTTGGCATTATTCTAAGTATGTATGCCAACACCATTCGGTTATCCATATATGGAAACAAAATTTACAATTTTGGGTGATCGACAATACCACTTGTCGAAAGTGATAATAGACATTATGATCATGTTAGAATTTCGATTGAGAAGTTTTTCTATGTTCGACCTCGAAAAACTACATGTTACTAAGCTATAGATATTTAATACGAGCAATACTAGGAAAATCCACTTGACTACTTGTATCAGATGTAACAATTATTATGAAGACTAATATACGTATACGTTGTAGCTAGGGTTTCCATCCCGGTTTAATCTGAAATCGGTTAACCGGTTTATTACCTGTTTTAAGAAAAAACGGTTTATTTTTCTCGGTCAACCGGGTTTTATTGAAAACTTCTTTTCGCCTTTAGTACAATGGATTTTTAAAAAACTATTCATATGTCGGTTCCGTGGAGCAGTGGTCAACATCGTTGACTTCCGTGACAGATCTCACAGATTTAAGCGTCAGAACAAACAGCATTTTTACATTGGAAGGCATGCGTGTTTGTATCATAAATATCCCCTCCTTCCATTCCAATCCTCAAATAAAGAGGCTTAAAAAAGCGATTTATTAACTTTTCTAGTAAGTTGTTTCCTAGCTCTGTTCTACTCTCATAAAAAGAGAGGTAGACCAACTGAGTAACAAGCAGTTCTAGAAAGAAAAAAACGTTTGGATAAACTTTATTTCTAAGTCCATGTGCTTCACTATGTTGAAAAAAATAAAATAAGTTAATTTACTCTTTTACGCACCTTATTCGTACATATTTAATTAATCAAAATGCCGTTTATTTTTTGTTTTGCAATATTGGTTTTTGTGGAACTAAAATTATTTTTTTGAAAATAATTCCGGTTTAAACCGCTTGGCCGGTTTATTTAATTTTACAAAAACAGAAAACCGATTAGTTTATGTTAACGGTTAATTGGATGCCCTATTTGTAGCCTTATACCATAGTAACGACCATATGGTGCACTTAACATTACCTCAGGTTCACGAGCATACTTGAGCGGTTTCGCCATATTGTTATTTACAATTAAAATTAATTTTGTGGTATATGACTGATGGCAATTAACGATCCACATACATATTAAGTTTGTTTGGGATAATTAATTATTTTAATTAATGTTACGTAGCGTGACCTCATATTTTCACACACGTTATGTTATATCATCGTTTGAGAGATGTTAGCGCGGATAAATTTTAATCGTTCTGATGAAAATATTTGTAACCGGGATACAACAAATTTACTGGCGGAAATGCTTTTTATTATATAATGCAATATTTTCAGTAAAAATATTCGTTCTTGACTGGCCTAGTTATTGAATCATCTAAATGAATTTTAAATGACGAAACATTTTCACGATAAAATAAAGAGTAGCACGAAAGTTAAAGCCTTATACCACCATAATATCAACAGGCAAAACAATAGGTTAACAATCAACAATCATATAGAAAAATTATCCAGATTGATTATAAACACAAATAGAAATGTTAATTTATACCGTCAGTTCAATAGACTATGCAGCATGTCGGTAGTCTAGGATGCAAAGACCGTATCTGCGAAACAAACTTTTTTATTATGAAGGTAGTCTGTAATGATATTGAATTCAGATCAAATTTTAACATAAAGCCGCAATAATGTATCACCAGTATATAAACCGATTATTTAAAAAATAATTTAATACAAGTATTATCTATTTTTAACAGATAAAATAATGTGAAAGAACGTTACTATTCTACACAATAATTGTTCGAAATTGGTTAATATATTGTTTAATAATTACACTTGTATTTAATAAGATCAGGACCGGTATCGCTCATGACAAGTATTATCAACTGATAACACAATGAGAGAATACAATGTTACAGTGTTATTTATACAAAACAAAATAAATAAAACAAAATAAAATTGGTTTTGAAAGGAATTCTAAATTGAGTGAAATTAAAATGTTTATAACCTCTAAAATATAATTACAAAACTCATCAAGTAAATAATAAATATATTCTGGTCAAAATACCAATGTATGCAGCAATATTTTTTTTTATATTGAATCTAATCCAACTACATATAATGAGTAAAACGGGCACATTTACAAAAGAGATAAAATATTTGGCTAAATATATTAATAATATTTAATCTGTCGTGTCAAATATTATAGCAATACGCTTACACGAAACGATAAAACTCGTAAATTCTATTGCCGACGTTAACACGTAAATCTTCTGAATACAGATAAGTAACGAAACTGATAATAGATAATAGTAAGATTACGATACATTTGATACAAACATATTTACAGTATAGATCCAAAAAAATATCATTGAATTAATTAGTGATGTAAAAAAATATATGAAACACCCAGGACCTAATTTGTAATAGTGTCGTGTAGATTCCACGATCAACAGAAGTTTTATTTCGGAAAAAATAGTTCGAGTCAAATTAACGACTCGTATTGAATAAACAAAATCCCTCTAATGAGTCTTCTAGCCACCTGCTTCATCAAATTAAGTTACTGTCTTTGCTTTGTAAATAAAAACTATTCTCAGTGTTCGTATGACTTGCAAGCGACACTGACCTCCATTATAAAAAGAAAAAAAAATCTGGTTGTACTCACATCCTGGCGAAATTCCATTTTCTTTCATAGTACACCGATAGGGGTAGTAGGTTCCCGGCAGAACCTTTCCATACATTGTGCGGTCCATGACGACGTCGGCCGGATTGAACTTTTCGCGTTGAATACTATCTCACCACACGTCACTCAGCACAACATGCGCGTGCATCATTTTTTCTATTACAAAACAACCGTAAACATAAACAATAACACGAAGTGGAGTCGCCTCACTCTGCGCGGCGAAAGGTCGCTTCCTGTCAACTCGAAAGTGTGCAAGGCGACAGTCGCGTCAACACGAGATCGTTTCTGCAGTGCAGTGTGTCAACTGACGTATGTTAAAATTATTTCAAAAAAGCACATACACAAACAGCGCAACTCAGTTCGCTTATCGCGGTGTGGGAGGGATCTCCGTCATACACTCGGCGGTGCCGGCTGCCAACTGTTCGAATCGAGTCGGCCGGAGTCTCGCACCCTCCGCGCTTTCTACGATCGGGGCAACAAAACAAGCAAGGGAGAATCAGCCGGAAAGGCACGCGGCGTGCCGGTGTTAGATTCTTTGGGTTTGTGCAGTCGTTTATTCTAATGCTATTTTGTGTTCTCGCAGCGATAGTGTCGGAGACGCCGCGACGTCGGTGACAAACGGCGTCGAGCGGTTTGGACGGAAAAGAAAATTCCTCCTACGCACGTCGGACGTCGCGAGTTTCTCACAAACATATTTTAACACGCTATCAAAAAGTGATTTATATTTCGTTTATAAAATAATACCACACATAATAGTCCATTCATTTATAAATAACAGTAAAACAAAGTATTACACTACTCAAAGTGGTAGATGATCTTAATTAATCATGTTTACGAAACGAACGAATATACAGGAGTTTCGTCATATTACGGAGAAGTTGGAATGATAATAGTGAGTTCCGTTATTATTCAACCGGGTGTGCGCGGTTAACTATTGAAAAAAAAACTCATCCAAAGGGACACGATGGAAATAAATAGGTAAAGGATTAAAACTGTCAAAAATATACTATTATTGGTTATATTTATTTATGCAGGTATCTTGAAGCTATATAAAATATATTCAAACTAGATTAAGTCAATATCGATTTTTATACGGCGTAACGTACCTGACTAACTCTTGAACCAAACCCATACTCATCAATCTAATTTTCTTGTCGAATGACGTATACTTCCTTAAATGCTTTTTAAGCACTTCAATCGATTTCAGATTAGTTACGAGGTCATGCTTTCCGCAACGGCCTACCATTGCGATTTCCTATAAATGTTTTAAGAGTTTTCACGAATCGAAAAGCCAGCCTATTTATAATTTGTTTTATACATAATTTTTTTTTACATAAAATAACCAAAATTGTAGAAGGTGTAAAGTTTTTCAACTACCGTCTTCGTCAAATTATAAACATTAAATAAAACTACAAAAAAATATTATAATTGTTGCCGAGTTTACGGTAGAATAAATTTAATATTCACTGCAAACAACATTGAGGAATAGAAAATTTAAATTAACTTTGATTATTCCACGTATTGTGTTACTAACTGTGACACGTGTTTCGCCTCTTTCAGAGGCATCTTCAGACTTACTATCGCAAAGTTTGCTTAAGTAAAGAGGCGAAACACGTGTCACAGTTAGTAACACAATACGTGGAATAATCAAAGTTAATTTAAATTTTCTATTAAAATGAACTTCCACAAAGTTACCGCCGAAACCATCGAAAGTAACATTGAGGAAAATCCGATAAGAAATTATCTCTAAATGAGCCAAAATCCACTACAAAAACCTATCAAACAATTGAACAAATAACACCAAATATATCACATATGTACTAGTATTCAAAGGACTTTAACATTCCATTCTTTACAAGATAAACATTAATCGAACGACATTGAAACCACATTAGGTGTACCAATATAAAAACCGCTAATAACCAGTAAAACAAATAATAACGGACAAAACATACTAACCATCTTGTCCGAACTTTAATTAACATTAATTTCGTTAAATATTAATTCTGTGATAGTCTATTTTGAAGAGGAGCGGTGCTGTTTTTTTGTCAGTTATTTCTAGCTGTCTGTCCACTAATGATTCCCAAGTGAGAGTTGCCGGTCATTAGAAAATGATATTTTCGTAAATAAAAAAATATTTCAGTTTCTAAGAAGTGTTTATTTCATTATTGATATCATTTACTACTTATCTGAATATCTGTTCCTTCGTTATTCCTTGGCTTGCACGAAATAGTTTCAATTGAAAGCTCGAGGGATTTCTTCTAAAAGTACAGATGGTCGATATTCAAATCGTAATGGAAACAATTAATCATGATTAATTTAGTTACATAAACGTTGATTGACCGCGGCATGAAGTAAATTTACTTTATTTGAGTCGATTGAATCATTTTCACATAGAGTTTAAGAATAGGTTAGGCCTAATTAACAGGAATAAAAAATATTCATTATTTACGTTGTAAATAATATATAAAAAGGGTTGTAGGGTAGGGTGTAGACTTTAAAGTAACACTATTAAAAAATAAATTTGAAAAGAATTTGCATTTTCCACCATTGGGAAAGATTTTTAATCAAAATATACGCAAGGAGAATAAATAAATAGAAGTAGTGAGCGTTTTGTCACCCCCATCCAGGGTTGTCAATCTTCCCTATTTGAACGGGACTTTCCAGAGTTCAATAGACTAATCCAGAGTCTCGCATTCCAAATCCCGACTTAAGAAAATGGGTAAATGAATAAAAAATCTTCTTGGAAATCTGGCAACCCTACCCCCGTCTTACTTACGTAAATAAGTATTTTAATGTAGAATTACCCCTTGGATTTTTCGTATGAATAAATTTTCTTTCTAGTTCTACGCATATTCTATGCGACCTACGTACATTTAGCCAACTAATTTAAATTATTTAAAAAAAAATATTCAATAAAGTCAAGCAAGTCCATCTTAATATTCAGTTTGTTTGTTACATTTTTTTTTATCATAAGTATCAAAAATGCCAAGTCAAAATGCAGGCAAATCGACTGACAAAAATATATCACAAATATAAAGTAAAATTCGAAGTCAAAACAGACCAGGCCTAGATGTTAAGCGCCGTGCACTTTTCGCAAGACAGTCGGTCAAAGAAGCCAGACCTGACAGGGTGAAAGAAGTCACACACTTTGTTAAAAAAATATAAAAAAATATCTTAGGCATGACATCGTCACCCTAGACTTTTAATGACATTCGTGAGTAATTAAATCTAAAAATTAAATTTTCTAAATAGCATCTTATTACGATGGTTTCTTAACAACTTCCGGCTGTCTAATATAAGAAAATGTTAATTGGGTTATTTTTAATACAATTTTGGCGATGCTGCAAAAACCAGAATAGCAGTCATCCCAAATAAACTATATTGTAACATAACATGGACATCGCCTAATGTAAAATATTAATATGAATTAGCATCGTTATAATAAAAATACATCAGAGATGGACAGGCCCTCAGAGGCGTAGAAAAATAAAGTAAAGATGACCTTTTGATTGCTTTGATACTTCTTAATTGTGAACACTTCCTTCCGTAATAAATAAATATGTATATGCTAAAAAAAAACATAGGAGGACTCATAGATATAGACATAAAGCGTAGCATAACAATTCACCGGATCGCTCATTTTGTCTTGCAGGAGTGATCTACCTCATTTATGCCAGGAAGTCTGTGTTACGTTGAATGTACGTAACTCAACCAACGCATAAAATATTTTTTCATTCCGTATATATTTTTAAATATGAAGAAGGCAAATCAAGAACATTAAATTTAAATGAGGATTCATATCTAGAAACAACAAACGTAACTGTTTCATTCACTCTGTCGTGCAGTAGAGATATTTCTCGTTTATATATACAGTCAGTTCTCGACTTACGACGGGGTTCCGTTCCACCACCTATGACGTAGGTCGAAATGGTCGTAAGTCGAATTTCATACAAAAAAATAATGAAATGATAGACATAGAAAGTGTGTGGTACGTTAGTGTTATTTATTTCAGAATATGTACTATAAGTGATTTACGTGTATTTATAATATAATAATAATGAATAATATATATTTACAAAGTTATTCTGTGGTATTTTCATCATCTGTGCTAATTATCCATATGTGTCTAAGTGATTGTAGTAGTGGGGTTAGTTTTTTCCAGGACTGTGGAGTCGCATGAAAAAAAGACGACTCCGACTCCAGCTTTAAAATAATTAACGACTACGACTCCGAGGATTTTTTTAATAATTTAATTTTAACTTATATATATATATATATATGTATACCATCAGATCATATTTAGTCAGCCAAGCATGAAATGTTAACACTTAGTGTATTCAATTATAAAATTTCGTAAAATTGTAAGATATTGACGGAGCACCGACGACTTACTGTTAGTTTTTCCCTGTAACGATTTTCATTCACAACCTGTCGTTGGCTTTCTCACAGTGTCCAAGACATCTTATTACGACTTGTTGTTAGTTAAACTTCAATACAAATTTTTAATCTCTAACCTAAGCTGTGTCGTTTCTACTGAATCGTATGTGTAAGCTTTAACATAGACTTTATCATGGCAGTGACAGATCGTGATAAAATACTTACACATTATATTATACAACCCTTATGCTTTTTCTTCAGATTTAAATTTATTTTTATTATTTAACGTGGAATTTCCTGACGCTTTTATGTTGTCCGAACAACAGGGCTTCCAAATTGTATTGCGCCAGGGAGCTCCTATGTGATTAATCCGCCACTGGTCGTAACACTCATAGTCAATCTTTGGTGAACTTTTAGGTGATGGAATCAGTCTTTAAAAATCATGCCGGCCAAAACGTCACAGTCAATAGAGAGTGCTACAGATGTTTACTAGACTTTCCAATCCCGGGATCCCATCCAATTTTGTGATCCCAAAATCCCGGGATCACGACCGTCCCGGGATTGATATTTTTTTAGCAATTCCATAAATTTATAGGATTTTGGATTTGGAAATTGCTGGGTTTTGAGAGAAAAAAAAAGTCACGCTGACATTTTGAGCAAATTACACGATTTCATGCTAAGTGCCCAATCCCGAGATCCCGGGATTATCAGTCAATCCCGAAATCCCGGGATCACAAAAAGGTTCAGGAATTGGATACCCTAATGATTACTGATATTTATGAATTTTATCTGTGAATTGACCTCATTAAAAATTACATGTTTTTTACAAGGAACATTTACTGAATGCACTTCACATGACGTACAAATCAGAACTTAATTGCAATTACGGCTGCTATCAGTTTGATTGCACGGTGGGCGATTGTCATTACTTGTTTCATTATGTACTATAATTATATTTTACTCAGGACGTAAAAATTGTTATCATTTTATTTATTTTGACATTTGAATTTATTTATTTTAATATTTGTTATATGTATTCTTTCGCGGACCCCTGGGGGCCCGTACGAACCACTGATCTAGTTCTTTTGATTTATTTTCTGTAGCACGTTCCTTCTCAATTTCAATCAAATCTTGATTTGTGAGCTCTTCAACATCATTTTTTAAAAGTTGAATTATATCTTCACTGTCAACTTCCAGATTAAGTTTTTTAACAAATTGTAGAATGATATTCGTTACTTCTCCTACTTCATTTTCTCTATTGAAATTCATATTATTATTACGTTTTAATAGTTTGTTCCATATGCCATACATACATGATGTCGATACATTTGACCATCCTTCTGAGATATTTTTAATTGCTTGAAAAAAGTTATAGTTTTCCCAAAATTCTCTCAATGTATGGTCTTTTTCTATTGCTTTGATTGCTTGAGCAAAAGCAGTTCTTAAATAATTTACTGTCGCATTATCTTTCAATTTTTATTTTATATTTTATTTTTTTAATTTTGGTCTCGAATGGTCGTAAGTCGAGGTGGTCGTAAGTCGAGAACTGACTATAATGTGAGTTACGTTAGATGCTAATATACCCATAGAGCAGTGGTTCTCAACCTTTTTGTTCCTGTGACTTTTTTGAGTGTCTTTATTTTTCTGTGCCCCCCATACCTTTGTTTTGTCTTTCCATCAAGGAATTTGTCGAAATAACCAGCATGGGACCTTTTATTTTAGCTCTTCCAAGGATTTCAAATTCGAAATCGCAGGAATTTGCGGATTTTCCCAAATAACCAGCATGGGACCTTTTTTTAGCTTTCCAAAATCACAGAAATTTTGGGATTTGGGAAAATCTGCCCGTGGCTCTTCCAAACAAAATAAAATATCTGTGGCACCCTGGGGGGCCACAGGGCTCCCGGTTGAGAAACCCTGCCATATAGTATTGCAATGTAGTAGTACAATGCATTAGAGTTTCGTGCATTCCATGTTTCATGTACGTATACATAAATTATCGTTAAAATTCAATTGCGCTACTTTGCAAGTGATATAAACGTTTCATTTAATTTTCTTGCTTTTTTTTTCAAATAAAAAAGACAATAATCTAAAATAATGTATAATCTTGTCTATAGCTTCATATATTTTTTTTCATAATTTCGATCAACCTGTTTTCCAGCTTGGCTATGCAGGACTTACGAAGGAATTGTATAAATATCTTGGCCAGTTTTACATCAGGGTGACAATACTCAGATGTTTGATTGTATCCAGTTTTTTATAACTACTGACTTTGCATTAGAATTAGAAGCGAACAGTTTGTTATATTTAACAATGCATCAGTTCAGTTTATTAACTCTTTTGTTTCCGATAGATTTTGCGAGGTACTTGTGAAAAAGCGAGTACATGTATCTTTATACCAATTAAATATATAGAATTTCAAGGACCGTAATTGTAGACAAATTGTAAATAAGTTTTTGATATAAATTAATGCGATATACATTTTGCCGACATAAGAAAAAACACTGATATCGTTCTAAGCCAAATTCTGAGCTAGATAGATAAATACATAGATTGTGATTTTAACTTAGCAAAAAATATTTATCGATATGTTTCACGATAAGATCATTCATTTAAATAATCAATAAAATTTAACCTTTAAAAGCCCGGCGGTCCCGTACGGGACCAGTGATTATGGTACATTTCGCTATTGGATTACACTGATTTGTGATAATAGTATTCAAAATATGAATATGACATAAATGATGACTTCGAGATACCGATACATAATTTTATTTTCAGTTTCGATGTATATTTTCAATATTTTTGTCATATTGAGTAATATAAGCATCTGCGTTACAAGGTCGACTCTTGGAATATGCGCTGTGTTAGGCGGACCGTAATAAATCAGCCTTATCCACAACATACAACATATTTCAATGGGGATACAGATTTCTTTCCATACCTATAAAATTCTCTATTTTTTGTAATTTTATGCTTTAAAATTTTTAAGTTTTGTCTAATTGTTATCGTTTTAATTCTTCAACTTTAATGTATAATAATATAAATATGTGAAAAAATGTAAATAAAGCTTTCGTTAATTATAAACAATCTTTTATTTTGCTAATGCTTTTTATTTTACCCACATAGGCCGACTAGTTTTAGAGATATAATTATTTTTATAAAAGCTACGGGTCGTGCAAATATTTCGCAAAAAGTCCACGGGCGTTTACAGGTAAAGCGAAAAGAAATGACTGTTTTCAAGTAAAAAATATTTACAATAAATACACATTATTTATTTATTTAAATAATTTCCATCATTATTTACAATGTCTCTTCACAATTTGGGAAACTTTTCAATGCCTCTTTTGTAAAAATCTGGTTCCTTTGATTTAAAAAAGGCATCTAGATGATTTCGAACTTGGTTTTCCGAATTGAATTTTTTTTTCGAAGCGAATCCTCCATACTTCGAAATAAGTGTAATCCGATGGGGTAAGGTGGATGAAACAGCAGTTCTAAGTTGAGCTCTTTAATTTTATCTTAGGTGACCTTTGCTAGGTGAAGTCTCGCGTTATCGTGTTGTAAAATTCGCCGTTGATTATTTATTAACCCAAACTCCTTTTCTATGTTTTTTTCCCATTCGTTTTAAGTGATTTTTTACAGTTGACAAAGGACAGGCGATGTCTTGAGATAATTCTTTGATTGTTTTATGAGGATCGGATTCCACTAATGATTTCAGCACTTCGTCATCGATTTTTTGCGGTCTTCCCGATTTTGGTTTATTTTCTAAATTTCTGTCACCATTTTTAAACTGTTTAAACCACCATTGACACTTACGAATCTTCAGAATATCTCCATAGGTTTCGCAAATGCTTTCGGTGGCTTCTTTGGCTTTCAACCCCTTATCAAACAAAAACAATAACACACACCGCAGCTGCATCTCTTCGATCTCCGGCCGTGACATGTTTTCTATGGGTGAAAATAAAAAAAATGTATTGAAACCGAAACGGGATAAAAGAAGCTTCAAAATAATACGAATATTTACGTACTTACTCGACGGGAACCAAGCGCAAACTGATTTCAAAAAGGGCCTTAAAATAACGGTTATTTCTTTTCGTGTTACCTAATATAAATCATTTTCATAAGATATTTACAGTATTCGTCATATCAAAGTAATAAGTAATAATTTTATAAACGTATGCACCCTCTTACCAATAGCTTTTTTATTTTTTGATCATTGTTACCTTCTATGATTGTAAGACAAAAAAACTCATTTTTCGCACCATTTTTTTGTATGACATGGTTTTTTTGTTTTGTTTTCGATTAATTTTGGAAAGGCGATTTAGTTTAAATCGTGTTTTAATTTAATGTGATCTTTTTAATTACTCATTGTATCTAATACACTCGCACGGCACTGATTGTAATATCTCGTAACATGGCAATCGTATCGATCGGTTCTGAATCGATGCCAGAGGTGTGCAAGGTCTTCAGCTCATGGTCATCATAGAGACACGGTTAGTGGTCAAATGCCATGTGCTGGTGTTATGCCCGCTGCCCTAATCTGTCTTACAACAGTGCTATGACGCATCACAATAATTTGCAGCTGATTAACTATTTGTAACAAAAAATAAGGCGCAGGTTGTGATAGTTTTTTAAATTTTATTTTGAAAGTATCTAACAAAACAATTTGAGCTTACCTTTAAGACGATTTTGACTATTAGACATAATGATTAAATTATCTGTACAATTATTGATCATCCAACATGTTGATTTATCATTAAAATTAATATAATGTATTTTAAAAACTTGTGGAACTTTAGGAAACTTGTGGGTTGAATATAAATGAAATGTGAATTATATTATTATATAACAAAATTTTTAGGGCTTTTTTATGATATATTTCCAATATCATTTTTCAATCTATTAAAATTCCAGATAAAAGAAAATTTTCGATGGATTCGGCGATAACTTTGATAATATTGAAGATGCATTACAACGAGGCGAAACGATTGACAGTTTTAATTGGATATACAAAACAATCATTTTATCCACGGCGCACAGTTATTCGATGTAAATGTTGAAAGTAAAAAAACAAAGGAACATCGATTACATGATTCAAATAATTATGCCATATTCGATCGCGGCGCGGTCGGCGAGTTTATTTGAGATTAAAAAATCGAGAGTAGAGTAAAATCTTTTTTTTATTAAGTACCAAATAATATTGGCATCTGTAAGGAGTAAAACCGGACAGCAGTACATTGTATCCGTTGAACAACCGAAAACCGGTTTATTTTGCTCGGTTAACCGGAGTTTATTAAAAACCTCTTTTCGCCTTCAGTACAATGGATCTTTAAAGATACAACTATTTATACAAATATTTATATAAATATTTATACTACAAATATGTATACAACCATCCGTGGAGAAGTGGTCAACATCGTCAACTTCAGTGACGGATCTCACAGATTCAAATGTCAGTACAAACAGCTATTTCGTTGGAAGGCATGCGTTTTTATTACTTAAATATCCCAATCCTAAAATAACGAGGCTTAGAAAAAGCGATTTGTAAACTTTTAGGTTTTTTCCTGTCCCAATTCTCATATTGAAAAAAAATTATAGACACTCACAACTTGAAAATAATATAATCTAATTTGAGAACAATCAAAGATATCTGACAATATATCAACTCTTCATTTTAATATATCACACCTTAATCTATATTTACAGTGAAAACCGATATACGCAAGTGATCGCAGTACCAAGACATAACTTCGCATAATAAACATTCTCGAAACGAAAATGAATCAATATTATTAACATTTTATATAAAATTAATACTTAGTGTAAGTTAGTAATAAATTATGAATTTATTTATGCAAACGAAACAACAGTATACAGGAATCAACGCAATAAAATATTATCATACCACATTAAGTTATTTGTTCCTATTTGGACAATGTTTTTCAATGTCACGCCAGCAATAGACGGACGAAGCGCGTAGATAATGCGTAATGCGTTATCATGAAGAACATAACAAACCAACACTTTTCTCCTCAGTGTTAATTTAGTTTCACGACTTCAGCACGTCGCGTCGTGCGGCTATTTTAAATCCCAATCACGAAGGTTAAAACTATTGTTCCACTTCTAACATCCGCCTCGCCACGAGATTAGTTAACAAATCGTTTCACTAATCCAGAATGAGAGGCAGCACCAATTATTTGATGCTTATTTATTCAGCGCAGCATGTTGAGTAGCAGAGTATGTATATCATTCCTAAAAACCGTCAAGGCAAAAACCTTCATTGAACTAAAAATTACATTACTATTTGTTTTCGAAATAAATGTTCCATATTTCAAATCACTGTCAAATTTGTACACCTATAGATCGGTTCAGTGACACTTTTAGTACTACATATCTTTCTTCCAGACTAGCCATACTCAACCTGCGGCCTACTTAAATTTTATGTGTGGTCCAAAACAATCATGATAACCAGATGCATTTTCAAACATATGACACTGTTTGCAAACTTTACGTAAACGAATGAATATTTTTGAAACATTTGTATTGTTGTGTTCTTACATTTATGTTATGACATTATATATCGGTGGCGGAGGCACGCGCTTGGGGCCTCAAAACAGCATATAACTCATATGTTTTAGATTCAGTTTTAATAATTCGGAAAACAGGGCATCCAAATTTGATTGCGCCTGAGGTCTCCCAGGTGTTTAATACGTCACTGACATATTATGCATAGTATGTGGTATATTTACGTAATACTATTAATATGCTGCGACCCTCGTAACGTAGCAAAAACCGGCATGCGGTCCAGACGGAAAAAATGTTGTCTAGACAATAATAGATCGGAACTTTTAAGACTACATATAGGGTTTGTAAAAAAATCTACAAAGAAAAAGAACTGACCAGGAGAAATCAATTGAAAATAATACCGACTGATGAATGAGTGGACGAAAGATGTATCAAAAATAAGCTTAGCACGTACTCTACTGACTTAGTGAACGACCATCTTTGAATTACACTGGCATGATTTTCGTTTCACATCCTTTATTTATTTAAAGAATACAGTAACAAACATAACAAAAAAATGTGTTTTATAAAGGTTTTCTTTTGCCTTTTCCCGCGCCGTAATTAACTATGAATATTGAAAATGGTTCAAAAAAGTAGTTAAGTGAGCCTGTGTCTATCAAATCAATGAATATAATTAATTGAAAATTGAAAAATCTATTTTCGGTGGATTCAGCGGTAACTTTGTAGAAATTCATTTTTATTGGAAAATTTATATTCTCAAAGAATAGAAACAAGTGTCACGATTTGTAACACAATCAGTGGAATTTTATTTTACTTTGTAAATACAAATTGAATAATTCTCATTATTATTATTAAATGTTCCTTCTTCTTGTATACAAACTTTGTATGGTAGAATTTCTTTTATAGTTTAAGCCAGCGTTTCTCAACCAGGAGCCATGTGGCCCCCTGGGGGGCCACAGCATGTTCCAAGGGGGCCACAGAAGAAAATTTCAGTTTTGGGGAGCCACAGCAGACTTTAGGGGGGCCACGGCCACCCAAAATATAATGAACAAAAATTTATATTAAAATCAAATAGAATACAGTAGGACAATTATACATTGCAGCAGAAATAATGTATTATGCATACTTTTTCTATTATTTTCCAATGATATTAAGGGATCCCATAATAACTGCATCTAAAAGTAAATGTCGACAATATTGTATTGACTATCTTTCCACGGATTTCTTTCATCACCCCTTGATAATTTGAAACTCATGTGCTTAATATTTTTTGCTTCACTAATGCTAATATCCATTTTATACAAAACACATGGAAATGGAAGAAAAATCATTTGAAAAATTTAAAACGCTTTAAGAAGTTTCCACAGCAAAGAAAATAGGACATATAGTATCCAGGCAATTCTAATATAAACACGAAATATTCATTTAATAAGTGTCAGTTTAAGTTCATCCGTGCACTTGAACGCATGAAGATGCCGAAAGGCAAAACCCAGGTCGTAAGTGACAAAATCTGTGTGAATGTACATAATATGAACGATCACCTTCAGTCGAAATCTTAAATTATACATAATTTATATTTTAACCTTTTAGCTGCCGTAGATGATTAATAGTAATTACCTAGCACGCCAGTTATAATTTGCAATTATTTATTTAATTAGTTATTGACGAGATAGTCTCTGGCGTGTTGAGCACGAAATTTTTTACGAGATATCTCGTCTGTGGCAGCCATCGAGTTAACAAATAATTTGTAAACAAAACTTTATTGTGTTGTATTTTAAAAAATAAATGTACATTTTTTTTTCATTTTTCACGAGCCCCGAGAATTTTATTACTTTGGATAGGGGGGCCACGGAAAAATTTGAGACTCGAAAGAGGGCCACGGACTTAAAAAGGTTGAGAAACTATGGTTTAAGCCATAGATTCCCAAACATATTGACCAATTACTCCCTTTTCAGCAAAAAAAAAAGTCTTTCCTATAAAACACATTTTTTGTTTTCATCCTACATTATTATTATGATCATAATTGGTTTTGAATAAATAAAAAAAAAATCTTTTAGTGTAGATGAGTGTTGAGGTAATTTTTCCAGGCCGTCCAGTCATAGATAAATTATTTTGAATGAAGTATACCTACCTATTGATTTGGAACATATACAAGAAACAAACTTAATTCTATTTTTGAAAAATGACTATCTCCGAAAAGCAAAATGTTGCTAGGTTTTTATTCTTGAAATACGAAGTCAAGTCACTATGAAAGACAGCTAGATACCTGTATATCTTAGACTTCCTAAAATAAAATTGTATTTGCTTCTCCTATTTATTATATTTTCTTGTATATTATAAAATGATGTATTTTAATTAGAAGGTGAGATTTTTTACAAATATAAGTCCACCCACTGACTGACGATGAGTGAGTTAATAATGGGGGCGGACAGATTTTATTAAGTTGAATCACGATTGATCTTGTGTTTGATTTTAATGATTATAATTATGTCAAAGTGAATTGAGAAACGCATCAATAAAAAGGATGTAATAATTGTATATTATAGTTCTGAAACTCTGAAATGAGAAGGAGAGTTTGGTAAGGTGGATGGCTCTTTAGTTTCCCTGTATGCTAATTGATTTAAAGAAAGTCGCAGACAAATTAAGATATTTTAACATAAATGAGCGATGGAATTTGATAATAAGAATGATTTTTGCTAGGAAATTATTGTTTTGAAGTTTCAAATTAACCCTCTAAATTAAATACATTAAAACAGACTGCTTTTTACTGACCAGTCACACATATGTTCTGAAACAAATGGGATTGATCAACAAATAATCAGTACTTATTATTTCAACGGTTTGAAATGACTGTAATATCCAAACACATATTTATATGAACAGATAATAGTCTCTGGATTCAAACAATGTTTAAGTATACATACTTTTGTATTTTAAGCATAGTTCAACGTATTTAGATTAAGTGATGCTACCATCAGTAACTTAAGAGAAGAATTATTTTTGTGGATGAATTCTTTTTAAATTTACACATTCTACAACATGAATGAATAATAATGATATTATAACCACAAAAATACATAATATAATTACCACATTTACCATATGGGCCAATTGATTCGTTTATAAATAGCTGATAGATTTTAAATATGAATATTTTATCGCGTTTAGTTCATTCAAATAAATAAAGGGGTCACCCAAAAATCTTGGCATAGACTCAAGATTGTGACAAATAAAAATGGTTGAAAGTGGTATTTGCCATAATTCTGTTTACATTAAAATATGGTGGAATCATTCGATTAAGCTTTGGACAGGTGACATCATTATTTAGGAACTTATCACTATAGCTGTTATCTATTTTGAAAATTGATTCTACTGCTAAATCTTGCAATCACATTTAGTAGCCATCGACATATACAGTGGACAGTATCTTATTAGATGGTAGCAAATAACTTTTGAAGATTGTGCGAAGAAGATATAATTTAAAAACTTGAGATATCGACATTAACAATCACCATAAAAATTAAAACAATTAGGTTAAACTACCAGCATTTCTTAATTATTACGTAATTATTGTTTTGCGAAATTAAATGACATTATCATGTTTAAGTGCATTATACTTCAACGAAAATAAACATTATGCAGCTACCTTATTATACAAAAAGTGATCATCCCACGATTGTTGGATTCGGGTGCAGGGTAAAAAAAACATGTTATTTGACACTTCACTAAAACAAATGTCAAACAAGTTAACGGAAACTATAAATAAGTAAATACATACCTAGATCGTCCATTCTATGCGTTGGTCAAATAGTTACTTCCTTACAAAATGTCACAGGAATTCGATACGGGAATACGTCATATTTTGCAATAAACAAATCTGACAGAAGGCCCTGCAAAACAAACCACGTTCGCACTTTTCACACAGCCATCAACAATCTGGGAAGAAAGTGGATTAACACATAGACTATATTATAACATAAAATTTAGATAATCAAAAATTACTTTAACCGCATGAATAATAGAATACTTTTAATTTATCTTAAATTCTGGATAAAAAGCAGGATACTAATAATTTATAAAAAATATAGTTAACAATCCCAGTGTCTTTTTTAGTTCCAGGATTTTGTTCATTCAGCCTCCGAATTCCATATACATTTTTTACATAATCAAAATTATAACAAAAACACAAAAAAGCGATATTACTGTCACTTTTTCCATTATTTTTTTTAGATTGAAGCCTCAAGATATTTTGACAGTGTACTAGTACATCTTTGGTAACTTTAAATTAGGAGCTCCCAACTTTATTTGCTGCATTTTACACTTTTACCATTGTTCTGAATATAATTCCTCTCCTACACAAGATAGTAAGCTCAAAAGATATATTCGAAATAATATACATATACCTACGTAGTGTTGAAACTTTTTTTTAATATTGTCATTGTGCTTTCAAAATCTGTTTTTATTTTATAACATTGCTGTTATCTCAAAATATGTTAAAATATAGTACGAATTACAATGTCTGTCCTCCACATTATTGTAAAGCAATTCTAGAACGCTGCATGTTATATCATAATTGTTCTTTTTCTTTGCGTGTGCAATGAATTATTATATTTTTTTTAATGCGACAATCCTATTTCATGATTAATTACTAAAGCATATTTCAATAAAAAAAATCTTCAGTAGAATTACAGGATATTCAAAATTGTCGTCCATGTACATGTTGTATTTCAAATAATACTTTTCACAAAAAAAAACAAGAATCTAGCAATTCAACAATTTCTTCCCTGGAACTCTAGAATTCCCTCCTAGGGAGGAATTCCTTACCGCCTGGGAGCCCCTGCTTTTAGACCATATACACTGGTTTCCTAGATGAAGTGAAGTTCTAAATATCGCTTCCATTTTATAGCCTATGAATCACAGATGTACGGGTGTCGCACTAAGATTTTAGCACTATTCACTCATTTAGTTATAGTATTGAGAGGCGCTGAAGGCGCCTCGCACATAGGCGCAGAAATCCTCGAGTAGTATTAACAAAAAAACCATGCACAAACTCATGGAAAAAAAAACTGACACAGAAGACCGACCTGCATGTGGAATCAATGGATAAAAGTTAATTCTTCAAAAGCTATCAGAAACAATGGCAAACCATGGAATGATGCAGCCAGTTGTTTATTTTGTTGAACGCATAAGCTATGAGAGTTTATTTCAAGATATCACTGAATATATGAGTCATATAACCATTTCCGAAGGCATTTAAAAATATTGTAAATGGCATTAAGGTTTAGTTTGTGTGCCATAGTGAATCCATAAGAGCTGTAGGAGATAGGAATGTAATGTGCCACTTTAGAATGCAGTCTACTGATATGTATTTAGTTATTTTTTTTAAAGTATAGTAACAAACTGTTTATTGTAATATTTTTTGCCACCCATCTCCATAAAAAAAATGAGAGAAAATTAATTTCTTTCAATCACCTCAATCAAATTTGTTGGAATTCAAAATTTTGGTAGGTAAGTTAAGGTTAGAAGAATGTACAAAGAAGATAATTTGTTTTTGGCATTTCTTAATGATATACAGGTTGTATATCGTAATAATAGTAATAAAAAAATAAAAATTCTCTGAATCATGTCTATTCCGAATGAGCATATGGACTCCTAATGGAGTTTATCTGAGCAATTTTTTTACGAGAACTGCTGTCTACTCAGTTGCTCAAATTCTCTTTTTCAAAGCGAGATTGAAGGATAGAACTAGGACAGAATTAGTGATCAGCTAATCACTCTCGTTATGTGTCGTGGTTTTAGGGATCAGTTGGATTGGAGGGAGACATCTCAAAAATACATGCCTTGGAAAAATAATTTCATTTTTCGATTGATAAATGAAGCTGCCTGTACTGGGATTCCAACTTGTGAGCACCATGAAAGAAGCCAACGATTTTAACTACTGACCTTACCAGCACTTGAATCCAAACCCGCCTGATTGATAGAGTCAAGCTCTTACCAACAAGACCACAGTGGGCAGTGCCATATGAGATATACACTGATAATAAATCCTAGATAATTAGACCTTTGTTTTTGACTTTATTAAATGTCGTCGCCAATACTGCAAGAACACTAATCTTGTATTTGGGTAATATTGTCAGGAGACGAAAATCTTACTGCAAAAATAAAAAACTTTTAAAGAAAAATAAAGAGATGTGTAAATACAAAAACGTGCCAATGATATATGAGATCGCAACAAATAAAGAAAGTACTTTTACCAAAAAAATGAGTTACATGTTCTTACAATATTGAAGACGATGTGGTCTTTTATTATTATAAGGCACAGCTTAAGCTAAAATTAAACAATTCTATCATTGTCATGATAAAGACACTGCTATTCTTTGTAAACTCATATAATGCTTAAGAAATGCAGTATGATTAATATTTCATATAGATAAGGGTCATGAAAAGAAATAATATTTTTGGGGAAAAAATATAACATTTTCAAAAATTAAAAAAACGATGCACAAGTATCATAAGATCTTTTTTTCAATTTGAGTTATTTATTGAATAAAAAAATGTACATATAAAAATCATATTCATATTCATCACCATGAATTAAAATTATTAAATGAGTATGTTGCTGTTTTCTTTTTTTTGTTGGGTGGCTCCTGTAAACCTTTTGCGCCCTGCTCAGGTTTCTTCGCATTATCAATATTGATATATTTTCCAACCCCTTGATGAAAAGCTTTGATTTCACCCCTAGGTAGAGCACCGCCTTTTTTCTGAGTCTCTTGGATTGCATTTTTTTTTAACTCTTCAGATCGCTCCATAGATAACTGTAGAAAATAATTTAAATAATTATGGTCACACAGAAAACCAATAATATTTATAAATGCATTATTATATATTCAATGAAAACTATTTTGCAATATTGGTTATCATATACAAGTGATAATGTGTCTTATTTTGTGTGTGGTCAAGGGTTATAAATAATTAATATTTGAAATTACAACCACGATGATTAAGTTGTATGGTGTGGCTTTACTTTATCTGGCTCAGTATAGCACAGACATACATGTACAGAGATACTACTAATCAAAGGGTTAAACCCCATTTAGACCGCTTATTGTGTTATTTCACATCTATTTCATTTATTGGGTTTAATTATTCAATAATTTAATACCTGTTCATCAGCTTCTTGAAAGGGATCAACAAAGACTTGGGCCGATTCAATAATGATATCTTCAATCGGACAGTCTTTGTTGTCAACTTCAATCCTTTCAATAGCGTTCAAAGTGTCTAAACCGCCAACCACTTTACCGAAAATAGTATGTTTGCCATCCAGATGCTTGCAAGACCGGTATGTAATAAAACTGAAAAATCAAACAATTGAGTCACTTATTTTTATTACCTATTTACAGAGAGCATCTGAGAGGTCGAGAGGCTGGGGAACTGAGAGACAAACAGCTCTCATGAATAAATTTCAGTTGAGATACCTTCATTAGCAGGCTGTATGGTCCACATTGGAAGCGGACATAGATTAAAAAAAGAAAAATTAAATTCATCACGCCAGGGCAACTGCATCTGACCACACTATCACATAACATCAAACCAGTCCCAATTAAGACTGTATTGTAATAATAACAAGTTATTGAATACATTCTGAATTAATTTTAAATCGTGCCAATAGTATAATTTATAATCTAAACCAGTGTTACCCTTTTAACACCTGTAGAGCGGTAAAATATTCGGTAGGTATCTCAATGGTAGTTAGAACAGTCGGGTTGCACATATGTACAGTGGAACCTCAGCTTGGAAGAAGCTTTGCCAAGGAGCGTTGTCGAATGTGATTTTGAAGGGTTTGAAACAGTACCTATGAAGTCTACAGTCAACGAGATTGTATCTTTGGCCAATACTATGAGACTGGAGATGGACAACAACGATATTGATGAGCTTTTATCGTTTTATGCAAATCGAAATCGCATGCTCCTTAACAATTTATAAGTATGTAATTTTACATTAATACACGTTAAAAATATAAAAATTGATTTTTTTCCAGCATGGAACGCAGTATTGTATTTTACCTTGTTTTTTATGGGAAAAATTGTTTCACTTAACGAGTGTTTCACATAACGAGTAAGATTCTGGAACGAATTAAACTCGTTATGAAAGGTTCCACTGTATATCCGATGTACTTTCAACTGATTATAGTTATAATTAAGTATTTCGACTGAGGGTGCTTGATGGAATTTCAATATCAAATTTGAATTGTTTGAATTTGAATCAAATTTTATATTGGTAAAACTGCTAGAACCTTAAATATAAGAGTGGCTGAGCATTTAGCCGCTTTTCGCTTAAAAAAAGATACTTCCACCTTTGCCAATCATTTAATTCTTTAAAACCATACGTTTAATTTTGACTCAGGTATTGATATGTTACATACAAACAGGGGCGAGTTTAAATTATTTTACCAAGAAATCTTAGAGATTAATCGAGCTCAGCTCAACAGTTTGCCAATTTTAAACGAGCAATATTATCTACCAAATTCTCCATTGTTGTACCTCTTTTAAATAATTGTCATTTTATTAATAATTCAAGCCCTTGCTATCATTAAATATTAATTCAAAGGATTAAAAACAAATCAACTCATTAATAATAGGTCGGATAAAACCCTAGATTTATTTTAAACATTCCTATGCTATTATCTGGTCATTAATATTTTCAAAAAATCCCCATAATTATAACAAACCCACTTAATCCATTGAAAATTGTATACATTCAATTTTCGCTAATTTACATTTTAATAGCCTTTAACTTAGTGATCTACTTATATTTTTGTTTATAAACGATACAAACTGTTTACTATGCGTCAGTTCAAGTACATCTGTGCACTTGGAATGCCTGAAGATGCCGAAAGGCGAAACCCGGGTCGTTAGCGACAAAACTCATGGAAAAGTACAAAATTCAAACAATTCAAATTTGATTATAGTTATGTTTTACCTAAATATTTTAAGAAATGTGATATTCATTTCAGTAATATGTACTTTACTTAAAAATAATATAATTTGAACACAACTTTACTTACAACTGAGAACCGTTTGTGTTTGGACCAGAATTAGCCATCGATAATATTCCACGGCCGGAGTGATGCAGGTTTGGTTTAATATCGTCTTCAAATTTTTCTCCCCAAATTGATTCCCCTCCTAACCCACTACCGGTGGGATCACCTCCTTGTACCTGTATATTAAAAATGCATATAATATGTATTAGAGATTCTGTGTCGAGACGTCCCGGGACAAAAGTCCCGGGACTTTTAAGGTTTTTTGCTGTCTTAAGTCCCGGGACATTTAACAACTAAGTCCCGGGACTTAAGACAGCCAAATTGTACATTTTTAATTTTGAAAAAACCATTCTAAAAAATAAAAATTGGATGCAAGCAATCGTTAATGTGACCTAAAAAGTTAATTTTGATTTAAAATAAAGTTACATTGGTGTCTATCCGCGGGATCAGTTTTGAAAAAAATGCATTATATTTAGGCTAAGGATTAAAGGCCAGGGTTTTAACAAAATTAAGTATGCATATATAACAGGGATCTTATAAAAGAAACAGCTGTTAAGTTAATTAAGTATGCATATATAACAGCTGATTTATAATTGTAGAAGTTTCAAATAACATCTATTTATATATTGTAATACGAAACAACCATTTTTAATGGGTAGAGAGAGACATGCAGAAATACAAAAAAAAACTTAGACACGTGTTCGCTTAACTATTTTTGCAGCATGGGATAATCGCACAGAATTCCAAGAAATAATGGAACCAATAGTTATTTCTAGAAAATTATGTTATAAATCAAGGCGGCTTATAAATGTTTTATTACCAACCATTCTGCTGAGGCTTATTGATTTTCGAAAAGAATACACGAAAGATTTTGACAAATGCTCCAAAACAATATATTTGAAATACGGAGATAATTTACTAAAACGTCTTTTCTCCGTGAAAAAAGATATCGAGGTATCTGAAGAAAATATCTTTGATGAGATAAATATTGCAAAACTGTCACTGGAAGAAGAATTAAATAGACAGATTACAAAAAAAACAAAAGATATCTCCATTAAAAACGAAACAACTAAACGAGTTTAAGATTTTAAAATCATATTAATAAAAACAATAATCCTTTGTACTTCATTCCACTTTATTTAATATGTCAGGACCGGTTTCGCTCATTGCGAGCATTGTCAACTGATTGTCAGTTGACAATGCTCGCAATGAGCGAAACCGGTCCTGACATATTAAATAAAGTGGAATGAAGTACAAAGGATTATTGTTTTTATTAATATAATGCCTTTCCACCAAGTATTGACAGTGAACACCCTAAAAGTGATTTTAAAATCAACTGGAGAACGGAAACAAAGATTATTTTTTATATATAACTTTAAAGCAACATCGACTGACAATGATGATGAGCAACAACGTTTATTACAAAAATAAGAAATCGGCTGTCTGATTCGTCATTAAATTCATTATTATTTTTAAAAGCATATTTTGATAAGCAAAAATAAAATATTAACTTTTATGTAAATAATACATACTTATGATTTGAGGTTCTGACTAGATTATTGAATTAATTTAATATTTTTATTATTAATAAATAAATGTGTTCAAAAGATGTATTTTTTAATTAACGCATACTTTCGCCGCCCTTTTAAAGTACACATGAAAAAAAAATACGTCTAACTGCGTAAACAACGCTCAAAAAAAAATAGTTTAATTGAAACGAAATATTAAAAAACATTTGGGAGAAAGATATCTTCATTTATGTTATTAGAAATTTGTTTAAATCAATTCATAATCTATTAAAAATATAACTGTAGCAAAAAAATATTATAATTAAGTGTTTATACCTGATGTTGTTTTATTTACAAATGTTTTTCACTATTGTACAATGTCTCAATAGGACAAAAAAGGTATAAAAGCTGTATTGTGATTTTTGAAGTAACGGTCATAATTTTACCTAATTCATTGTTATTTTTTCAATACATGAACCGTTATCATCCCTTTTTAGTACATACATACGAATATTTAATTTTAATAAATTTACAATTTTATTGAAGGGGAAATAAAAGTCCCAAGTCCCAGGAAGTCCCGGGACTTTGACTTTATCACGTCTCGTGTCCCGGGACTTTGAAAAACCTGAGACTTCAGAATCCCTAATATGTATGTCATATTGAAATAAAATAACTATATCAATATTATTTATGTAAAACCATATACCATAAAATTTCTTATAGAACGGTGAAATTTCACACCACTGTAATAACCGTTGGTGCAATGTTTCATAAAATTTTCAGCTGTTTTAGGCACCATATCTGAATGAATTTCAAAATTTAATGGACCCATATTAGTCACCATCCGCACGTATCCTTAAAGAAGAAAATACAACAGACATATGATACAATTTGCAGTAGCGTGTTAGATTAAAATAAAACTATAAATTTGATATAATTTAATTTATTATAAACTATGTAGTGAATGCCTATTTTACCTTTTTTCTTAACTCGTTCATATCTGACATCATCTTCATGAATGATGGCAGCTTCATGTTTAGTTTCAGGAACCATAGACGTGGATGTGAAACTGGCAGCCACAGCTCCGGTAGAGTAATGTGCAGCATTAAATTTGTCAGCTGAGTTTTTAACAACACGATCAACGGTAGGCGCTTTATAGTCACGTTCCAATTCACTAAGAATCTCTTTTGTTTCCATTGATATGGTCTTGAGACGGGCATTAGGGTCCTTCCGTTGTGCCAATTCTTCTACAGTATAATAAAACAGATTTTAGAAAAAGGCAATTGTATTGCCATTGTTTGTATGAATTTTCATTACCACTAAAATCTTATCATTTCCATTGAGTAACTTAACAGGACATTCTCATATAAAATATAATGTTCGTAATGTCTTAATTTATGCATGGAATACAATAGCATTCTTTAAATATATTATATGTATTTTTTTGTCTGACGTCTCGACACAGATTCCCTAAGCCACATAAAAAAAAAAATAAATATTGATTTTTTGTCTTCGAAAACATTTCTAGGGACATTGTGGGCAAATAATTTTGAATCACACATTACCAATTGAAAACGTTTTTTATCAATAATAATTTTAGTAATAATAATCACATGATAAAAATCCATTATTTAGAATTATGCCACTTACCTTCATCTTCAACTTTTAATTTGTTCTTGACGTGATGGAATGATGATATATTAAATTTGTCTAAATTATTTGGGTCTTGTATGGTAATAATGTTGCTACGATCAAAAGGCTCATCAGTAAGAAGATCTTTCCAGTTTTTCCCCTTGATATTTAATTGTTCGATAGCCTCATACGAAAATACATTGCCAGTGGTAGCTACGGCCACAATGTGAGAATTTTTAGTGAACGGCTTGAAAAGAACCGGACAGTGGTATTCATCACTAGGGTTTTTATGAAAGTTCAGTTTCAATAGTGATTTCACATCAAGGGTCTAAAAGAAAATTCAAAGAAAAAATACTATAAAGATAGATAAATAAAATCAATTTCAGCAAATAAACATGCTTACAATGAACGAGATTGGTCCTGATCATAATATTTTTTATTTAAAACAACAAAACTGTGTTTTATTTTTGAATAATAATAATATGCCTAAAAACAAACTAGCCAACAAAAAATGCCAATCAAAGGTGCATCTGATCCTGTTAAATAAATAGAAATTGTGAAATATGGACTATGCATAGCTGTTTTCATTATATCTCACAGAATTCTAGAAAATTTTGACAAATTAAACAAGTAATACATTTATTTTTTTCATTTCTTCTGACAGTAATCAAAGATCATAACGCTTCTTAGATTTGTATAATTAATTAAAACAAATAATTCACAAACGATTTCTGTGTTGGCGGCAATTTCGATTAAACATCAAATGCATCACGACGCTATTCTTTAAGATAACCCATGGGATATGTTCAATTAAGATTGGATGGAAATAGATTCCACTGCACAAAGCAATGCATCTACGCCTACGCAATCATACGCCTATCAAACAAATATATTAATATCTACACTTACTTCTCCTGTTGCGGGGTTAATTTTGAATGTCTTAATAAAATCGATGATAGCTTGCAATTCAAATACATTTCCTTTCGTATCACAATACGGATTTACAAATGGTTGTAAACATAAACAGCAATGATCGTACGGAAGCCTGCGAAACGTGACATCCTCACCGCGGGCAGATCCGGGTCTTTTGCCTCCATATAGGGTAGACCATTCCGTATAGGTTAGATACCTAACAAAAAAAATAAAAATATACTTTATTTTCTATTGAAAAACAATCTAGACTCCAGAATGTAATATTTTTAAGGATTATACAATCATGATTGTATGGAGATTTGTATATTGTGAAGATGTACTATTTATACACAAAACCTAAGTAAACTGATAATTAACATTTAAAACAATGTGAATTACTAATTAAATAGTTGGAACCAACATTTTATCCTTTTGGTGCTGTTTTTTACCCATTTTGATCGATGATGGATAAGACTTCTGTATGAAAACTTAATACAATATGGAAGCTACTTAATTCTTATATCTACTCAATTTAAAACGACTAAGCCTGTTTTTGACAGAACAACATTTTTAGATAGGTTCTTTTCATCTTGACAGTCAGAAACTAGGGTTGAAAAATATATAAATTACGAAACATTTATTGCCTATGGTATAGGTAGGTAAACATTTGCAGTTAGATGTTGCATAATAATATTAACAATCTCATCCGTTTGAACACAGCAAATGAATATCACAAATTACAAAGCAACCATCTGTCGTTTTATTCTCACCAACAAATTATTTATGAGCTTCTATTTTTTTTTTAATTGTTGGTCGATTAAAAATAATTTCAAAAATTCACTTTCATGCAATAAATAAAAGACAATAGTTTATTTTCTTGAATAACAGCACAGAAATCCTTTTTAAATATCATTTCCACCAAGAATTGATGTGTCGATTATTAATTATTGGTAGAAAGCATTATGTTAAAAAGTATAACTATTTTTTAACTTAATAGAAAATTTTAATTAACTTTGATTATTCCACGTATTGTGTAACTAACTGTGACACGTGTTTCGCCTCTTTCAGAGGCATCTTCAGACTTACTATCGCAAAGTTTGCTTAAGTAATGAAGCAAGATTGATTCTAACATTTTAAAATTATAAAATTACAAAATGGATTGGGTTTTTTTTCCTTTTAAGAGGAGCAAGGAGGGGGGTGTAGAATCGAAATAAAGCAAACAGATAATGATACTAATTTTACTAATGAGTTGTAAACAATCAGAATGGGATTTTTCCTTTTTAATGGAAGCAAAGAGGGGATTATAAAATGCAAACAAATTTAATCATACTACTAATGACGTTAAACATTACAAACTATTAAAACTAATGAGCTACAATCAATCATCTAGGTTTGTGATTACTCTATTAATTGGAAACAATTTGAGTAACGGGGAACCGCCTGTGCTATTAAGAATATTATTTAATAATATTTCTTTTTTGTTAAGAGTTTTATTAATTTCTAAAAATTCTAAGCTATTCATCTTTAAACCCTTTTTATTTACTCGGTGGAGTATTTCTAAATTACAAATCTGATTAAAATTATGATTATTTTCTATTAAATGATTGGCAAACTCAGAGAAATTGTTACTTTTTAGACATCTTATATGTTCTTTAATTCTAATATTAAAGTTTCTACCTGTCTGTCCAACATAAGACGCTTGGCAGTCTCCACAAGAGAGTCGATAGATACCACTCTGTGACGATGAATCTACGCGATCTTTACTGTTCAATAAAATTTTACCTAAATTATTTACTGTATAAAACGCGGGTTCTATATTGTCTGGCAAAAATTTAACTATCTTTGACGAGATGTCTCCTAAATAAATAATTCTACGCCAGTTTTTAATATTATCGTTTGCTTTCTTCTCTCCTGAAAAAATATTATTTACTATGAGTTGTTTAACTTGAAATCGAGCAACAAAAAACCTTTTATTAGAATTAAAGAACATATAAGATGTCTAAAAAGTAACAATTTCTCTGAGTTTGCCAATCATTTAATAGAAAATAATCATAATTTTAATCAGATTTGTAATTTAGAAATACTCCACCGAGTAAATAAAAAGGGTTTAAAGATGAATAGCTTAGAATTTTTAGAAATTAATAAAACTCTTAACAAAAAAGAAATATTATTAAATAATATTCTTAATAGCACAGGCGGTTCCCCGTTACTCAAATTGTTTCCAATTAATAGAGTAATCACAAACCTAGATGATTGATTGTAGCTCATTAGTTTTAATAGTTTGTAATGTTTAACGTCATTAGTAGTATGATTAAATTTGTTTGCATTTTATAATCCCCTCTTTGCTTCCATTAAAAAGGAAAAATCCCATTCTGATTGTTTACAACTCATTAGTAAAATTAGTATCATTATCTGTTTGCTTTATTTCGATTCTACACCCCCCTCCTTGCTCCTCTTAAAAGGAAAAAAAACCCAATCCATTTTGTAATTTTATAATTTTAAAATGTTAGAATCAATCTTGCTTCATTACTTAAGCAAACTTTGCGATAGTAAGTCTGAAGATGCCTCTGAAAGAGGCGAAACACGTGTCATAGTTAGTTACACAATACGTGGAATAATCAAAGTTAATTAAAATTTTCTATTAAAATGAACTTCCACAAAGTTACCGCCGAAACCATCGAAAGTATTTTTTAACTTATTTCACAGTTTTACATTAATACCTTCTAAAAGATATGCATGAAGGAACAATTTCTGAATTTTACGTAGCAAATATGACTTCAGTCACGTCGTGCTATTTTTCGTAGCCTTAGAGTTCCTATGGGGTGCATCATTACCGCCTCCTATGGGTGGGTTCATATTGCAAATTTCGTTTTATTTCAACCATTTACTAGATACTAATAATATTTATTGTAATTTTCACTGATTCCTAAATAAATATTATGTAGCGCAAAATTGTCCGAGGTCACTTTGTACCCTGTCGTGTCTTAATCCTATTTTCGACGTTTTAGTACTCAAGTGTTAAAAAACAATAGCTACGTTCAATTCAAAATAATAATATTTTATATAGTGTGTATTTTATATATTTAGGGGTCAATGTTATGTGTGGCTATGATATTGTTTTTATTATTTACTTTTAAAATCATGTATAGAACATCATGAAGAAATAAAGGGAGTACTTGTTGCTTTCTAACATTGCTTACAAGATCAAATCATTTATGTTTTTGTTTAGTACAGTTTGACTCTAATAGCAATCACATTGAATATTTCAAAAAGTTTTTTTTTGCTTAGGGATATAAAACTTTCACACATAGCAATATTAAGCACGTCTAATCTCACGGAACGGCGTTAAAGCTCCGTGGACGTAGACCAACATGTACAATGCGGGTTTTTTAAAATTGCTTTCTTCTATCTGATTTTAAACTACAGCGCCGGATCAAACTGTGTTGTAAATCTCGTCTTCATATAAATGTATACTTTAAATAATTTTTACAAGCATATAAAATTTTACTGTTACCATATCTTACATGAAAATAATATATTGAATTCATGTTGCCTTCTCCTTTAGATCTGCTGCAGATTTTCAGCAGTACGAGTGAGGTCGCTGTTTTGCTTGGTGTGGGTGCTGTTTGTGAATTTGTCTTGTAGATACAATTTTATAAGAGGCAAGAAATCAACTAATACTCTTTCGCAAACTTTGTGCTTTTAATGGATTATTAATGGGGAGGAATATACGTTGCTCGGTGTATAGTATATTTATATTCGCGTTAATATTGTACCAGGTTAAACCGACTGTCAAATTATAGCGTTACTAAACTCGAGTTTTCGGAAATTCAGTCCTGTTACATTACAACGACAAGCCTTCTAATAATTCATGCCTGTGTTGTCTTTTGCGTGCCCAATAACTAGATATACATAGGTACACTACTACAGTTTACACTTGAATTTAAATAACATTGTTCCAATATTACAAAATGGCCGACGTGAATGTTTGAACAGTATTTTTCGAATGTTTGCATTCTTTGTTTAGAACACTTCAGGTGCATGGAAATTTGTTTGTTACCCCTTATCGTACATCTGTATATACTATCAGTAAACCGTAGTGTATATACTGATTTCTAAGTAACAGCTTCTTTATATACGAAGGCATCGGTGTAGTTAATTCCTGAGGAAGTCTTAATAATTTCATTATTTACCTAATATTCAATAGGTGCCTGAGTGATGTCAGGCGCTTCGGGGTCTTCCGGAAGTGGAACAGGTCGAGGAAGAGGAGGAGCGGGTGGATCTAGCAGCGCGGCGATGGGAGACAACAAACCTGACACAAAGGAATCGAAACCTAACCCCAAAATGTCGAAAGCTCTAGGAACTTCTGCCAAACGCATTCAAAAAGAGCTCGCTGAAATCACAATGGACCCTCCGCCAAATTGCAGTGCAGGTCCTAAAGGTGACAACTTGTATGAATGGGTCTCAACCATTCTCGGACCTCCTGGATCCGTTTACGAGGGTGGAGTGTTCTTCTTGGACATTCATTTCTCTCCAGAGTATCCCTTTAAGCCCCCAAAGGTAATAATACATTCATATTTATATACACATATGCCATTGTATTGATTAATAGAATTGCTACTTTACCACTGATTTCATAGCAACCTCCCCAGTGACTATATTACTATGTGTTGTTGAATTAAATCTTAACCAAATACTTTGAGTCGATTTTCCTTAATGATTATTCCCAGACTCAGGGGTCACTTATAATTGGATTCTCTGAGAGTTATTTTTTTATTAATCTACCTGCTGCTGAAAATGCAAACAGAAGAAACAATTCTGATATTTTCATAGAAGAAAATGATTTACTCTCTTTTCAAAGATTAAGGTTTTGGGATTTGTTGATTGGCATATAACTCGTGTATATCTTGAACTTGTTGAGCCATTTATGTCAGTTTTTTTTATCAAAAAGATTTTTTTTCTGCCAATGCTGCTGTCTGCTTTTGCTTGCCATATTTGAATTTTTCACTCCAAAAATATTATGAAACCATACAGCTTTTCAGTATTAAATGGGCTCGGCTTGGCCATCCTCATTGGTGACAATGGTCCACGCAATACAGCCATATCCCTAAAGCCTCGCAAAACATCCTAAAAAAATTCACATCTTTGTATTGAAATAACTAAGTTTCCCCATACAACCATTCTGAATTTTAAGTAAAATTTACAGGTAACATTCCGAACCCGCATTTATCACTGTAATATTAACAGTCAAGGAGTGATCTGTTTGGATATTCTAAAAGACAACTGGTCTCCTGCTTTGACAATTTCGAAAGTTTTGCTTTCAATTTGTTCATTACTGACAGATTGTAACCCAGGTATGCAATTTTTTGTTTTTATGTACAATAATAAAATTCATAAATATTACTACAATTTTCTGATTCATTAATATGTCAGGTGGGAGAAATAGCTTTAAAACTTTTCACAATATTTTCTATTATCAATAATATACAAAATTTGATTAACTTGTATGGAGTTATATAAGATTAATAATTCCATGGCATTGTTAATTAACTATGTTGAATTGGTGCTAGAAAATAATGAACATAACATTTATTGTTTTCAACTCATTTATCGGTTTGTATTCATTTAATGTGTTCAATTTATTGTTTTATTGCTTACAGCGGATCCTCTTGTTGGCAGTATCGCCACGCAATACCTTCAAAACCGAGAAGAGCACGACCGCATCGCTCGGCTGTGGACAAAGCGTTATGCGACATGATCACCCCGCCAGCATTCTTCTCTTTTTTACCGCCCTCTGTGCCGGCCCCTTGTGTTTTATGATTTCCCCTTTTATTTACTCGCTCGTCATAGTTTTAAGTCGGATTAGAACGCTGACTCTAGGCCCTGCCGATCTGTGAATTTTTTTCTACATCTGCAGCCTTCGTGTGGATAATTATCTTCATTTCGATATGTCTTAAGTAAATGCGTAAATATATATTTTTGTCAAGCGGTTATGTTGTCGCAAGGCTGTAGCATAATAGTTATCTTTTGCATATAGTTCCTCGGATAATGTCGGGTGAGAGCAGTGGGGATTGAACATTAAGGGGTAAAATTGACTGATGTTTTTGTCTGTGCTTTTTTGATGCCCGCCATCCATTTAAATCATATCTTCCCATTTTATTTAGTAAATAATTTGATTTAGTCTTGATATTTCTAAACCAATGTAAATGAAAATTTTATTTAGTTTCATGGTGATACAATACTAGTAGTTTATTCATTGTAAGGAATGTATTTTAATTAATTTTACAATTTCAACTTGTGACTGTTTCGGTTGGATATGATCTCTGCTGAGGCTTTCTTTCAATTGAATACCCACAGAGTTTGCTAAGAGTGCCCGTGCCAAAACTTCAAATAACAGTATCCTGAAACATTACTAATCTTTCGTCGATTACTCTTGAATGTTTGGTATTTAACTCTACGTGAGCGATTTATTGAAACCTCTGACTAAAGTGAGATTTTTAAGGGCATACTCAAATTATTACAATTTGTTTAATGAGATGATGAATTTTTTTAAAGATATTAATTTTTAGTAATGAGTAAAATTTATCTTAAGTATGATATTTCATAGTATAGGATTCGTATATCAAAGCTACATTAAATTCATGATATTATGCAGACATGAAATCCAATATCGTGTAAAAGGTGTTGTAACAGTTAATAAATAAATAATTTTGTGACTGATGTTCCTCTAATTTCTTCGTGATTAAATCGAACTTGACGTAATCATACTTGTTTTTTTTTTATTTCATCCTTAATTTTGATGTAACCCTAACCCAAGCCAAATTGAGTCACTTATTCTATGATTTAAGATTTCGACTGAATGTGACTGAATTTCAATATTAAATATGAATGATTCAAGTTCATTTATTCAACGTAAATCTGAAATGCTATTCTGACTTAATATAATGGCGATGAAATTAATGAAAATCACTAAGTTTTAAATCAGGGGTCCCAACCAATGTTCCCTCTAAGGCAGGGGGGGGCAAACTTTTCAGATGGAGGGTCAAATTCTGGAATTCAAACTGAGCGGCGGGCCGCAAGTAAAATACCATTTTTATATGTACACTGTTTGTTATGTAAAAAAAACAATTTAATGAGAGGAATGGAACTGATTTACATCTTAACATTTTTTTTAATTCAGGTGCTAATTTTGTAGTTAAGTTAAGTCTCAAAACTGCTTGTAAATGTTCATCGGTGATGTTAAATCGTAGAGTTTTTATTGAAGTTCATGATTGAAAATTTGTGTTCACATGTATAGGTTGATCCAAAAATAATGAATATTACATTTATTTTCAATCTTTTTTTAAAAAGGCGTTAAAAGATAAAAACGTGAATCTTTTTCAAAAATACAATATGGCTCGCGGGCCGCAGAAAAATACGCGGCGGGCCTCAGTTTGCCCGTGCCTGCTCTAAGGCAAGAGGTTAGCTGTGCGGACCGATCAAATATTAATTGAACAACTGTCTTGTAGTGCGCACCAACCCGGAATGAGTGCGCGGGGGCTTCCCAACTGCTGCAGCTTAGAGGGAACGTTGGTCCCAACCAGTTGGGAATTTCCCCCTGGGAAGAAATCATTGAATTCCTGTATTCTTTTTTCTCTGTTAAGTTATATAAAAGTATCATTTTAAATACATGTTTTTTGATAATTTTTCATAACCACGATCAATTATCTAGTAACATTTTCAACTTCAGTACACAGTGGAAATTTGTAGACACCACTGAGTATTTCCATATACCTGTCAGTATTCACATATTTTGTGACCGAAGGATTGTCTATCTCAGACAATCCGCATTCAGTTAAATGTGGCTCCAACGTTACCTATAGGGAATAGCTCTCTCTTTGTGTTACCGTTATTTGGGATATGTACAGCGAAGTACCTGAGGCTGTCGACCATCTCAATAATTTCTCACACTGGTCAGGGTCCTATCGGGTTCGGTTAAACATTGTATTGGTCTTACTTGCATTTATTTTCATACCAATGCGACATCAATTCATTCCTAACCTATCAATACTGAGCAGATATGGTCAGAAAAAGAAGTCTCGAATAATGACTGGGAATGAAATATGTCGTCAAGACATCCAATAAAAGTACATATGTGACTGACATTTAAGGATCCTGACCAGAAAAACTTACATCTTTACCAAAGTCATTGGGTCATTGTTTATTATTTTTAAGTTAGATATTACAATTTTAAGTATGAGGTACAATTTTATTCATTGCTGCTGTACTAAAAGGGTTATTTTTTCTTGCCAAATTATTTGGGAAGGCAAAAATCATCTAAAATAATATACTCATATTTTAGGTGAAAAAATATTCAAATTTGATTCTTATAGATCAGGGCTTCACAAACTTTTTCATGAAAGGGACAATTCTGAAATCAAAAATATTCGATCAAATCATTTGTTTCTTCGGAATTCACAATTGTTACGGACTAGTTTGCAACCTTTCCTATAAAGGATTCGCAGTGGATGAAATTAAACTTGTAAATATTTTTCACTCAAAGGCTACCGATGTTACAAATTTCAAATGCCTGAGTGGGTAAATAAAAATACAAGATTTAAATAAAAGATAAACTTTATTGTTACATAAATAATACAATAAAATATTTGGTATTAGCCAAGATTATGAAATCATAGTATAATATGTTAACACGTCTTAACCACCCTGTAAAGTAAGTCTCGCAGTCTCATTGTTCCAATCTTCTCAGCCATCGACAGGGATCCTCTTTCAAATTATTTGTTTGCTCGGCAAAAACAAAATACCAACATATAACTGAATAAATAGAGGATTCAGATACAATCGCACATAATTATTATGTAATTTATTGATAAATAATCTCGAGTATTTTAATTTTATATTGATTGTATATTGAAACGATAGCAACACTTCTTGTCTTTCTACAGTAAGTTGCATACTACACAACAAATATGGATCCTTAATGTTATTAATGATACAAAAAATATATATGAGTAAAATAATGGATATTAAGATCTACGACACAGAAAATGTTTAACAGTTGGTTATATAGGTACTAGTTTGAAACTAAGCCTCAATTCGAAAGGGTAGTAATCTATCGTCATTCTCAATGAAGGAAAGAGTGCAATCAAGATATTATAAATCATACATCAAACACCATATAAAAAATTATTTTACAGACTAATGTATTCTTTTAAATATATGTGGTAAAATAATTGTCAAAGATCAACTTCAAAATGTTTGACTGAATAGTTTAAACTGTTTGGTATTCTCTGCGCATTTTGCGTGATATGCCCCAAGCAAACATGACAACGAACAGCTGAAATGAAAAAAAATATATGAGTATTCTAAATAATATTAAGCAAATTAAAATTTGTCATTTAATATGTTAAATTAAGATTTTTTCAATTTAAAATTTGAGACCTAAGAAGACGTGAGTGTTGGATGTCAATTCTCTTAGAATTGATTTTGAATGACTTACAAAAAATTCTTATTGAGTAAATCTTGTATGGTCTTTTAACTTCAAAGTATTTGGCGCATTGGCATTAGCTGTATGTCAAATATTTTTTTAATAAGAATTTTAAAATATAAGATGGTCGATTTTATTATAACAAAGTAAAATCAGTGAATATCTGCAGTCATTGAATATGTGAGATTTTAAAATTGGTTCATTGAAATGAGAGTTCTAACCTGGAAAACAGCAATTCCCACGAAGATAGCAATAAGAATTGCTGATTTTTGCTTGAGCATCATCAGGAGTGATGGAAGACAGCCATCAGTGTAGGCATCCTGCTGCTTGCATTCCAGTAATTTTTTGTTGGTATCGAAGCTAAGTTCTGAGCAGCACGAATCAGGGATAGTTCTGTTACCGATCTGATACCAGTCTTCGTCCGAATTGACACCGCAGCATTTCAACTTAAAATAATATTGCAAACAAAATTTTTAGTTACATATTTTTTTCTGAAAACTTGAATACTATCTTCAATTAAAATCCTATTGTTCTCTACAACATTCGGAATCGCAGAACTGTTGTAGTGTTACATGAACCTTTGCAAGGTGAAGTTTTTTTATTGAATAATTTTCATTTCAATCGAAAAAATGTTGTTTGTACTAGAACTCAAATCTGTAGATCTGGCACGGAAGCTAACAACGCTAACCGTTGCGTCATATTCTGTTCGAAGGCATTCCTTTCCCCCTTCCGATCCTTCAATAACTGGACATAGCGAGAGAAATTAGGTAACCACTAGTTATATCCTTCTATCTGTACTACTCTATTTGGCAATGAGAGGATGAGCAACCGAGTAAAAAACAGTGTAGAAGAACTTCTGTTAAGATAACTCCATTAGGATGCCATATGCTCCACACTGAGAGCGGACATGGATATATATATATTTTTAAATTAATGTTTCTTGAATTTGAAAACAGGATTAAATGTATCTAGAAGTAAAAATATTAATTTTATATAAGGTATTTTCACTCGCACACATGCTGATTTGAATATTTAAAAAATACACATTTTACAAATTCATCAATAACAAGACTTAACGATTTCAGTGGTCAGTCTCAGTACCTAGTAATAGTGTAGAAATTAAAATTTATTAAAAAACTTATCGAGCTTTCACTAAATTACCTCATGTTGCAAAATATTCCAGGATTTTTGAACTTCCATGTTTGTAGGATAGAGTTGGATTGTTTCATTGAAACGGGTCTCCAGCTCTGATTCAATGGTGTTATTTTTATAACAAGCAATTCCAAACGACAACTCCAAGAAGAACAGCACGAGCAGACAAAATGAAAACTAAAAACAGAAAATGAATGATTTTATTTTTATAACATTTTATGCGAGAGAGAAGAGTCTAAAGGATTATACATTAAGCAGCACTAAGCTACTGTAACTAACCCGCAATAATTGGTAACTGCAAGAAATTCAAAGAATATTATTTTTAGTTAAGTGTAGATGTTAGTGTTGATGATCTGAATTAATTTCAATGTTGAATTGATATTTATGAAGTTCAATGATAATTTCTCAATGTAATCGCATACAAAAATTCAAGCTCTGTAGCTCTATGAAACTACATGTGATTATAAGAATTGAACATTATTTAAAAGCAATTCAAAATTGGAATGGAACTAATATAGAAATAGTTACTGATTTTAAAAGAGTGGGTATTATAAGTAATCATTAAAAATCATTTTAAAAATTAAAAAAAATAACAATATGTATATATATAGCAGAATTAAAAGGTCATGTGTTTAAGACATATAACAGTCATGATACATAATTATGTTGTAATTTTAACAATGATTAATTATGTTGACATGATAATGAATCATCTTGGCCTTTTTTGTGATATCAATTATTTATAAAACTATCCTTTATTACTATTTGAATGTATACTATATGAAGAATTGACACTTATCAATTAATTTAATTAAAAGTAGCCAGAGACAATTTAACACAATTGAATATGAGTTAAATGAAAACCAAACATAGTATCGGTGTTTTCCAATTTATGCTTTGCATTCATACTAATAAAAGAAATGAGTTATTATTATTGTAATTTCATGAATGATAAATCTATCAATGGGTATAAAATTACCGTTGAAATCATGCATCGATTTTCTTTCATGGCACCGCAGCATCCAAAGAATGCTACAATAAATATAATAGCTCCCACAGCTATTAAAAGAGTAGAAGCAGAGAAGAATGTGTAGTCAACAAAGCCCTGTTCATAGTAGAATACTGCTTGTAGCATACCACCTGCGACCATCAGCGCCGCTCCCAAGAGCTGAAAAATATGATAATTTTTAATTTCATTAAATGATAAAAATATCTCTCAAATGATAGTTATGAAAGAACATTACTAATATACTGTTGATTCTATTGTAGATCAAATATTAATTGATGTTATCAAAATAAATATTGAAAGCAGGACTTCGAGAATGTATACAGACAATACGAGAACCTCAACCTCAAACAGTTCTTAATATTTTACGCCATTCTTAAAATTTTATCAAATTGACAAGTTCGGTGGTGATCAATTGATAAAATTGTGGAATTATTGGGTGAAGCAAAACAATTTGTAAATAATGATTGGACAAGTGACATGCTGCAAATTCCTTTTAATTTTGGATGATTAATCCAGGAATATGGAAATAAATCAAAGAACAAAGCAAATTCAGCTTACGGTGTAATGAATCATTATTTTCGGAAAATAGCTTTATATTTAACAAATTTTCCTTACACAGACCAGCAATGTGAATGTTTTACTTATAGTGTATAAATAACTTATCGACCGAAGGCGATATATATTTTTGTGGCTATGGTACTATTAAATGGCAGCCTTTATTCAGCAAACCATGCGCGCTTATTCGAGAAATTGTTTGCGATTCAGATTTGATTTACAATTTTATTTCATCTTGCTGTCTGTTGACTTTACAACTTCATATAACCGGTTCATCATTTCTCCGCAGCATCGTAATTTTTTATCCCCAACCAATATTCAAAAATACAAATTACTTTTATTTATTTGAATATAATGCCTTTCCACTAAGTATTAACAGTGTTGAGTAACCAACTGAGTAACATGCAGTCGTCGTAGAAACACTTATATTTAGAAAAACTCCACCAGGAGTCTGTATGCTCCACATTGGGAGCAGACATGATAATATATATAAGAAAGAACATTATCTATCCACAATGTGTTGGTGGTCCAGGATTTGTTTGTCACCATATTTAAGATTGTTCCACAAAGTTTTACCTTTATGTTATTTTTAAAATATATTTTTTTTACTTTTTATATTTGTTTTTTACTTATACAATATTTTTCATACATACATATACTTTTTATTCCTGATGTTTATATATTTCCAAATAAAATGGATAGTAATTTTTTTCATTTATTAAAAGAAAACCAAATGTTTATGTCTGGGAATGCGTTTTTTATATCTACACAATCTATTTTTAGAATAAAACAATGTACACCTGTAGGAGCATGGTCTGACGTAATTTCTGTAATAGTTTATATTTTAAAACGAATATGGATAATATGAAAGAGGAGTGTGCAACATGCTTAACCAACCGATGACATTTTTTATAGATTTATTGGTATAGGGCATCGTGGCAATGTTTGTGGAAAAGTTTGGGCAGTGAATGGGTTAATTAGAGAGCTATTCGCTGTGTTCCAGGGAACGGGAGGATTTTTTTATCAATCTTTTACAATTATACAATTGTACACTATTCTTATTTAAGCAATCGAATGTTACTTAATATATTTAATCTAGGTCATATAAAAAAAACAGCGAGGTCTCTTTTATAATACACCCAAAATAAATGTATTTTACTAGAAACTTTCCAAGGTAACAAAAGACTTTCATAAAACATTTAAGCCATCTTATTTAGCAAGTGGCCCGCACAAGGCCACCTCTGGGTATAACATTAAAAATGGGAATTAAACTGTCAATATACATCACAATAATTAAAATAAGTAAACATATACATGATACAATATTATAGATTGATTAAAGCAATAAGATAGATACCAAGATGCGACAGAGAGGACTAATGCCTCATAACGTTAATAATATTTGCAGTAAGAACTTTACTTATGGACTAAAAAGATTGATCCAGGATAAAATTCTTCATAATATTTTCAATTTTATATTTAATTCAAGATTACGGATATGTGTGTGTTTTCCTTTTCTTCTATTGTTTGAGTAATTTTGGTGAAATGCAATAAAAAAAAAACGTGCATAGGCAATTTTCTGAACTACCATTGAACTACCCGATTATCTTCCCGTTTAAAAAACGTTCAATATTAATGATGAAAATAGTAGATTTATAAATTTTGCAGAATATTTAACTTTGGATATTAAGCTGTATCGCTTTTCTAGTCAATCCTCATTCTCCTTTCATTAGAAATCGCCATCGAACAGGTACGGCAGGTAAGTCACCAACGCAAATAGGTAATTAGATTAATTATGTATGGTAGCGATATTCTTTTTGGCCATAAACAAGCAAGAAAGAGAACACGAGTTCAATTAAACAAAGAAATCATTGCTACGCATACATCTTCAACATGGCACATAACTGCGTTTCGTATGATTTTATTAAATAATAAAAGTGACTCATAAATTTGATAGTTACAACAGGAAATATTGTTATTGTGTCATCTATTATTAGTCAGCTATTAGGTTGTTCATAAACCTAATTTATAACAACACCTAAGATTAATTAAATATGAGTAATTTTCAACCAATGTTGTGCATTAGATCATAAAAAAACATTTTTAAAAGAAATAGGTACAACAATATTATTGCAGAAAATCAATACTTACGGAGAAGGCAATACTGAACCAAAACAGCATCCCGAATGTGATGCAATCGGCACCGAATATCATTTTTAAATATGTAATTGCACGCTTTTACTTAGAAAGATACTATGTGAATAGTAAAGTATAGGATCTGTATATGATCTGTGGGCGCTGTCAAGTAAACACTCCAAATTTATTTACGCACTAGCTTCCTTTCGGTCCTCAAACTTCAAGATAAAAGACCATAAACAATATTACAAATATAATGACACAAAATTATATTAGTCTATGCCACTTAGGTCCATGATGAATAATTCAATTCAATTCAATTATTGTCGATGCTGTTGCATGATACACGATAATATACTATAGTCTTGGAATTAACTGTTCAGTATTTATGTTAAATGGTCACTAATGGAACTAGATTTAATATTACATTTTTTTACCATGTCCGCTTCCAATGTGAAGTATGTGGACGCCTAATAGAGTTTATTTTAACAGAAGAGTTTCTACGAGAACTGCTTGTTACTCAGTGCTCAACTTCTTTAGAGAACAGGGATGACAGGACTAGTGGTTAGTAAATTAATCTCGCTACGCCCCTTGTTTTAAGATAAAACAGGTGGGAGTTCAAAAAATCACATACATCCATATGTATTTTTCAAAATCTTCATTGCTGTTGATTTTGTTGAAGTACAAGAAAATCATCATTAAGATATTTACTTTAGTAATGTAGAGTTTCACTTTGTTAAAAATTCCCAAATTTTAATTGGGTTTATAATTTGCATCATTTGCCACTTTTAATTATTAGTCTTTAATGATTTTTTAATTGTATGTTATAGGTGTAAAGCATTTAAATTTGTGTAATTATAATGTGATTTGTACATCCTTTTCATTGTTAATAGTTGCTTACACCTTTTATTTCAATGTAATTTGTATAAATAGCACTGTTTATATATTTTTCTTATCAATTGACAATGCTCGCAATGAGCGAAACCGGTCCTGATATAATTAATGAATTGGAATGAAGTACAAAGAAATATTGTGTTTTTATTAAAATATGTTGGTGCTTAAATTAAATGGTGAGCATTTTCACCTTTTTGTCGGTCTGTGGTCAAATGATCAACATAATTGGCTTTGTTTGTCGATGCCAATACAGAAACATCTTTCAATCAATGAATATCCTCTGAAAGCTTGGATCTTATGTAATGTCTAAAATTTCCTTTCATCACCTATCCTATTAAAAATAAAGTGTGATGAGAGTGATTAACTAAACACCAGTCCTGTTTTAGCCTTATTCTTCTTTCCTTATATTATTCGAAATAGAGAGGGTGAGCAACTGAGTAACAAGCATTAGTCAAATCTAATTTTAAGAATGAGTGTAGCAGTCAACAGTGGACAGCTAAAATTAAGTCAAGTTATTAGATGACTTTTTTACAAACATTCCAGATAAGCATTTCTTACTATTATATTCCAATAAAATGTATCTCTAAAAAATGAACAGGGGAACTAGTGGCATAAGCCTACTATTTACTAGTTTTTTCCAATCAATAATCGCATTTCAACCAAAACGCACTTTTAATTTTTGAAAAATTCATTCAGTCCTTGCAAAACCTTTTTATTATTCTGTCAATTGTTTTTTTGAATTGTTATATTGTTTAACCCTCCAGAGACGAGAGCTTTTTTCCGATAAAAAAAATATTTTCTAAGCCATATTGAAGTCACGGATAACTTTTATTCCTATCCAAAATTAAAAAAAAAAAAAACGCAAAGTCGTTGTATAGAAACCCCGCATGACTATATGGTCATGCTCATCCTTTTATTACCGTGTAATATTGAGTATGGACAGTAGTAAGGACAAAAGTGACCGTATGGGCTTGCAAACATTCGGGGTTGAAATATAGTTAAACGTGATTTTTTTTAAAATATTTACAATTTGACCTCTTTAGATCAACATAATTTCAAAACAAATATATTAGCAAAATAACTGTAAATAATTTTATGTTTTTATAACATATTATTTATCTAACAGTTTCAAAAAGTAAATTAAAAAAAACGGAAATTCAAAAAATCACATGTGCTTTTGGAGACCGTTCCTGTTCCTACGGCTGATGACTAACTGTAGTCCGTACCCTTCTTAACCAAATATGAGTGAAAGCAACGATATTCAGGTAGAAAAAGTATAAATAGTGGGATCGATAGACAACGGTGTTTTGTGTGACCATATGGTGACGCTCGTCCTTGGAGGGTTAAGGGTAAGAGTCACGGTCTACAGAGACACCTATAATGAAGACAAATGATTTAATTGCTTACATACAAAAAATCGTTAGATTGATAGAATCTAGCTTAATAGGATTTTCAAATCATTCTAGTTCCATTATCAAACAAAATGAACTATTTATTTTTGAAAAAATATTAAATGTTAACGAAATCAAATTTATTTAATAATTATATAAAGTTTTTTTTTACAAATAAACATAAGGTGTGGGTATTTCATCACAGGAGTCATTTATTTCCTTGAAATGGTTTGACATATTTATTATTCAGTATCAGTTTGTTGTGCCTTTTTTGAAAAAAAAAACAGTTTTTGCAAATCTGGAAAAATTGATTATTGATCATACTGCAACATGAAGAGTCTTTTCATTAAAAAATAACAAGATACTAGTATTTCTAGTCAACAATTGTTGTGACCCTTTGAAAAATCCGATTTCAGATTGCCTTGTCTAGTCGGGTACTATCCATAGGATGTATTCGGCAGAACTGAGGGATGCTGATATGTCATGGGAGGAAGCAAAATTGGTAGGAGACAGAGAAACATGGAGGTGCTGCGTGGCGGCCATATACTCCACATAGGGAGCGAATATGGTCAAAGAAGATGAAAAAAGAAGTCTGAAGGGTAAAAGTCATTGCTCTCCTGCCCCCTTCAACACAATGAAAGTATTTATAGCCCTTCCCCATGTTGAAACGATATTTCAAAATTCCATCACTGTTTATATGAATTTCATTCAATTGACTTTTTGAAATAAGAGCCAAATAATAGTTAACTGAAGAACACAGCTACACTAACGCGTGGAGATACACAGAAATTGAGAGATGACTGATTGCATTGTCGGAATATGGAATGATTCAATCTTCCACTCCAATTTCAGCAGAACCACCAAATGTTCGTAAAAAGTGTAAAAAAACCGCTGTATATAATCAAATTGTTTACAAGGGTAATCACATCTTCGTAGAGAAACACTGATGTAAATGATAGATTTGTGAGAAAGCAATTGAAATTGTCATTTTTTCTTTTCCACGGACTCATCAAAAGCTGCTTATAATGTAAAGTTCAGCTAAATATGATGTAATCTTTTCCTTCTTCTAAATTAAGTGAATCTAGGTTTTTTTCAAAACAGCCATCTGTCAAATCCTGTAAAAAAATATTTATTAGATAGGTATCAGGATTTTATATTAAATAATTAACACTCATTTATAAGGAATACATACTGCAATGGGTTTATAATACAAAAATATACTTACAAAAAACGTGCTTTTAGTGAAGTATTCGAAATTATTAACTAATCAGTTATATCCGTAAAACAGACAACCACAGAAAATATGGATAGTGAAATAGTGTAAAACAAATTTCATGTTTGAAATGAAAAATAAATAACACAAAAGCTTAATTAATATTTGTATTTGTGGCATGCCTTCGTTAGTTTTGGTCAAATAATAGTAATACATGGTAAGAATTTTCATAAATTTGTTTAAATAGACTTACTAGTTTTACACAGATGACAAGCGGTGGCTTGGCTTCTTTGAAATGAATCATTGGGAATTTGTGAGTGACTCGCCTTTGGATAGGGCAGAATAGTTCGTAATTTTTTCCAATTTTTTTTCTGTCTACATCACAAAGGGCTTTCACAAGCTTTTTTTGATCATCATTTAATGACTTAATGAATTTCCTACCTTGCTTATCACCGTTCCAAACGGTGAAGCCATCGTTCCATTTGTGTAAATAATCTTTAAGAAACTTTTGTATTCTCATGTCCCATATTGTGTCACTAGAAAATTTATAAGACAATTTATGAAATATTCATCGAGAAACTTTATTAACTATATCATACATAATTTAATAATCAATATTTGATAATAAAATGAAACTTAAACTAATACCCATGTTTAAGATTGTCGCCCGCTGCAGTCTAGTTGGTTAGAGCTTGCTCTACTGACCAGGCGCAGCGGGTCTTGGTTCAATTACCGGTAAGGTGAATTTCAAATTTAAATTTGAGACCTAAGACATGGGTGTTTGTGATGTGAATTTACCTCGAGTGACTTACAATAAATTCTCATTGAGTTTTTCTCGTATGATCTTTCATCTTTCAAACATTTGGCGCTTTTTCATTAGCTGTAATCCAAATATTGAAAAAAAAAAATTTATATATATTCATGATATCCAAAATCAAATCTATCACCTTGAAATTGTAAAAGTAGTAGATTCTTTATAATAAGTGTATACAAGTAAATGTTCATCAAGTCTCAAAATAGCACCTCCAGCATCAATATGCTTATAAAAAAAAATGAGATCCTCGGGAGTACCTTTACCGTCTTCGGAAAAATTGCCTACCCTATAAAAAATAAATATGTATTCAGTGAGTTGGTAGTTAATGGTTTAAGACGGAATAACATCTTACAGATTTTCTCTTTTTACAAAGATTCCCAGTATTGTTGATCAAATACAACTGATAAAGGTAAGGGTAAAGACTATTTGACTGCAATTTGGCTGCAAACTTTCAATATGGCAAATTTTTTTTTTTGTTGACATTGATTACATGAAATGATGGCATTGTTCTTGTTAAAGGCTACCAAATCGATTGAAATTAAATAATGACTAACTTTAATTTTATTCAGTTTTGGAAAAGAGCTTGAAAATAACAAAAAGTAATAATAATGTGAATAACATAAGTATACCTATCAAAAACATCTCTATGGCAAAACCATGTAGGCAAAATCACTGTTGGACCATGTGCTGTGTAGATCTGTAAATGTAACTGTTCTTGGGATAAACAATTGGCCCAATTTGTGTAGCGTTCTGTGGAAGAAGGGGGCTCCCTGAGAAATTTACATCCTATTATCTGGAAAATAATAATGCATTGAAATATCCATTAAAAGGAAATATTTTTTTACATATAACCATATATTTTTTTCATTGCCATCAAGAAATCATATTGATGCCTTTTACTAAAATTTTGAAAGAAAATTACAATATATAAAATTGACATTAACATGGTAAAGATTTATCATGATAAGATTTTTAAATAAAGCAACCTTGAATGTGACTAGTGTAATACCAATGTGTCTGAGAGCATCGAAATCATTATTTTCAAAGACCATTAAGAATCTTTTATTAGGTCAAATTAGTTCAGTGAAGTAAATTTTCGAATAATTATCTTGTTTATTTTAACATTAAAATTAAAGTTAACAATCAAATATTCCAAAATATTTCAGTGAGGAAAACTTTTAGATTTATTATCTTGTCTATTTTGATAAAATAATCTTTGTTTATTTTAATTATAAAAATAAAGTTAACAATCAAATATTCCAAAATAGTTGAGTGAGGAAAATTTTTAGATTATTATCTTGTCTATTTTGATAAAATAATATTTGTTTATTTTAATTATAAAAATAAAGTCAACAAACAAATATACCAAAATACATCATTATTAAGGAAAACACTATAATGTGACTTGTTTGCTGATGATAAATATTTAAAACCATGTGGGTTTCAGGAAATTCAAAAGAAGATTATTTGGTTATCAGTTTTTTCCAAGGTTTAGTATTGTAAAATATTTTCTCAAAAATCATGTAGTGTGCTATTGAAACAAACTGTGAAGAGTTATCAATATAGTCTTTGAATACTCCCCATGAGGTGAAATCAAATCACAACCATATTCATATATAGAATAAATTTCTGATTCACTATCGTGTTTTACAGTTAAGGGTTGGGTTAGGTTATAATTAAAATCCACGAATTTTTCATTATTTAGAACAATGTCACTAAGCAACGGACAAAATTATAAACCTCTTACTACAATGGGTAAACGAAGACTTGCGTATTTTTAACTAATGCTTTTCTAAAAGGTGCAAAAACATTTAATGATAAAAAATACATAAGTAGATGAATATTTTTTTACTAAGCATGGCCTCAAAAAATACAAATTATTTGTTTTTGCGCATTGGTTATATATCCCTGCTAGACTGGTTTTGGATTTCAACAAAAAAATTAGAACTTACCGACAAAGGAGCACACAAAAGTATAAAATATTTTTTTCCGACACACATGAAATTAACAATTGATTTTTCTTGACAAAAATAGTACGACCGTTCAAAAATTATAAAAATATAAAAGACATTTTTATTATAAATTATTTATTACAGAATCGTGACATTTCTCACATAATCTCTTAAGACCTTAAAAGGGTTAAGCAAATGCAATATTCACATCAAACTTATTAATTAATTTGAAAAATTTTGAGTGTGGATAGCGTTGTAGGAAGGGGTCCTGCCACCCGGGGCGATCCTTGAATTTGCCGCCCCCAATATGTTCTCTAATTTTGCTTCTACTATTTTTTATCTATGAACTAGGTGTTTTAAATATAGGTGGCTTAATGTTTTTATGTTTAAATGTAATTTATCAAAAAATATTGCATTTATTTTTGAAAATGCCACCTCCAAAAATGTGCCGACCGGTGCGGTCCGCCCCCTGCCGCACCCCCATTGCTACACCACTGGGTGTGGAAAAAGACACAACATTTTATATTATCTATTAAAATACTAGTTTTATTTTTTTTAAAAAGGAATCGTAGATGAGTAATGGGTATTTTTTTTCATTGCTTCTATGAAATTAACATCCTTTTTAGAATATATTGTAATCTAAATTTCTGTTCATTCAAATAGCAAATCTTATCCAGGGTTCTAGTTTATTTTAAATTCAGCTTTCTTAGACATTTAATCATTTATCAACAAACAATGTTGAAAACAACATTAAGATTTAATATGCCATAACCTTCTACCTATATCTTATCAGAATTACAGTTATTATGAATGATAGGAGTAAATTTATTCTTACTGCTGATAAATTCCCTTGAGCCGCTAAAAATTGTTTAGCCATTCGTTCTGGTAGCATAACGTCATCAATATCTTGGAAACACAGATATCTACCAGAGCTGATTGCTATGGCAGCATTTTTAGCAAATCCAGCTGAAATAAAAATATGAGCTTTTTCTAACAAACATATTTTGCACCAGTGAAATTATCATATGTTGATAACAATTAGAACTGTTTGGAAGCCAAAGCAAATGTGTATAAAATAGATGTATGGTGATCAGCATTAGATATTATACAATGTCAATTTGATTTTAAACCTAATTCTCTAAATGTTGTCTAAGGATTTTTCCTTTTTTAATTTTCATTTTAATGAATATCCATAATTTTAAAGAAGACATCCAAATCGTAATCTTAGACCATAGCTTCTCCACCTTTTGGGCTCGTGGCCTCTTCTGAGTCTCATATTTTTCCGTGTTTCGAGACTTAGGGATTGAAAGATTCCAAAATAATTTTCATTCTTTGAGCATTTTGCTCGCTGGCAGATGCTTATATTTGACCCAGGAATTTAGGGAATTTCCAAAATGGAAAGATGCTAAACCTTTTTTTTAGCTCTTCCAGAAATTTCAAAATATTTTGCCGCTGCCCGATAAAAACCTGGGGCTTTATGGATTCGCCCATGATCCCCCAAAACTGTGCTGTGGCTCTCCTGGAACATGCTGTGGCCACCTGGCCCCTGTTGAGAAAAACACCATGTTGTATGGTGTTATACATCTGTACTACTTAAATATATTAAATGCTCATCGTAGAGGAGAGTTTCTATGATGGTCCAAGTAACATAATTTATATTGTCACATTATTCTTTAATAAAATTTGAATGACAAGACAAAATATTAATATTATAATATGCTTAAATAAAATTGTAACTATAAGTGACAAAACTGATTTTTTTAAATAAATACCTCCTTTGGGATACCCAGTGAAATTAGTAGTAATTATAACTGGTATGCAGTTGGAAGTCAAAATATCTTTCCACAGTAAAAGTAAGTCGCTGGTATTATCGGAGCTAGCATCATTATATATTGACATTTCAACAGACACATCCTTCCGTAAAATCGTTTGTGATAATATAGATTTAAAACATGCATCAATCCATTTTGCTCCATTTAGAATAGGAATGATGATAGACTGTAAAAGATTCAATTTTAGGTGAAGGTAGGTGACCATGTCATATATTTAAGAGGACTGTCGTTTATTTGACTGCCTTCTCCAATTGACTTCTTTTGTATAGAAATGACCTTTTTGTTCTTTGTAACATCACCAACCTACAGATTAATAAAACGGTTCCATGTCTAAGCGAAACATGATTAAATAGAATATGATATAACAGAACATGATAAAAGAGAAGTAAAAAAAAAAAAAAATTTTCGTAACTATTTAATCATTAAACACGAGAGAAATATATAATTACATATTCAGTGCATGTTCGCCACTTAGCATTTTAAATAGAGTAAAAATGCAAATTTATTAATTGATTTGGCATTTACTTGGTAGAACTCCATTATAATAGGATAAAAATATCAAAGTATTTTGGTTCTACAGTTTTTAATAATTTTTATGCGTTGATAGCTATTTCGGCTGTCGCCATCGTCAGAACGATGAACTAAGCCTATTTGGGTAATTTATTATTCCTAGATGTTACTACCTTTTTACAGTTCAACAAAATCATTATATTTTATTATATGATTGATATAGAAAATTATGGCCTCAGTATTGATACCTTTTATTAAGTCAAAATTAATAATTTATATACATGCAGTGTCGTATTGTAAACAATATTTGTATAATATACTTACTATATCAATATTCTGATTCTGCATCTTTAAATCACGCATAGATATTTAATTGTGAAATACTCGGATATATTTAATTTTTTGTCATACAAGCAAAATATAGTTAAAATGGTAGTATCAAAAAACACCATAAGAGTATATTTTAAGGTTAAACCATGGTTAGAATAAATAAAAACATTATTCTTATACGTCAAATTGACAGCAGATAATTTCATTGCCAGCATAAATAAAAACTGAAATGTGGTATAAAAATATAATGTCAAATATACAGTATATTATGAAATAATTACTATCTCAATAAAAAGTTTTCTGCGAGAAGAGTTTTAAAAGAGTAAGAGAAGAGAATGCGTCCGAGGAAAGACTAGTGGCTCGTTTACTGATCTCGCTAAGCCCTATTTCGAGAGTTTTAAAAATTTTCATTTTCATTCAAAAATGAAGTTTAGAATTTTTAGGAATAAATACAAGTATTAACAATAAAGAATCATTATTAAATAATATCTTAAACAAAACAGGTTGCTCGCCACTGCTCAATTTATTTCCAATGGGTTCAACCATTACCGCCTCCATTCATATAGGGGGCTATGGCTTAACCCTTCCTAATTGATGCAAATTCATTAGTTAATCATTTTGTAAGATAAATGTCATTTGTAGTATCATTATGTTTGTTTTTTTTCTATCCTCCCTCTTTGTTTCCAGTTTTTAATTATATAATGTCAGAATAGTAAAATTAAAATCATTCGTACTTCAACAAGCACTGTGAAAATAAAATTGTCTGAGGATACCTCCGTGTTAAGTCTCTGAAAGAGGCGAAACACGTGTCAAAGTTTGTAGCACAATTCGTGGAATGGTTATTTTAAATTTTACATTATTTATTGCCTTCTATCAATCTCCGCTAATATATATTCACCTTACTTTTATGCGCGTACTTTCCCATATTTGTTTTCATGAATATTACAGACACTATTTGGCAAGGGGTGCCTTTCATATATTTTTAACAGGAATTCGGTGAAAGTGGCGCCACCAGTACTCGCTTTACTTGTCGCTGCATCCACACAACCCTACTGCAAATAATATGAAATTGTGGGGAAGGTCATTAGTCACTCGGGTTCTGGGCAGGTTGGTTCCCCTTGTGTAATAACCGCTGACTCCGATTTTGGGGACTGCCAGGATATTACTTCCCGAAAGACAGTCAAAGAATGACTGTAGTAGGCATTTAAAGAAACTGTATTATTTTTCATGTATTTCTGTGAAAGCGTTTAACTTTCCCTCACTGTCTTTGTTTGGCTTATAAAGTCAATATTGAACAAAATATTAATCACTCTTTTTCAATATTTTCTCAACAATTATGATTTGTTGGTTCGGAATCCATTTTCCGTAACTGAAAAACCAGCATGCTAAATTCAGCGCAAGTAATTATACAAATCTGACTGATTTTATCAGTGATTCTGGTAGGAATTATCATTAAATTCTTTCTCGGTGAGTTTGTCAGAAGAATCCTCAAATATGTCAAAACAATTTATTTACTTCTGTTTTATACAACCTATTTATGCGAAGCAGGATTTCTTTTTGTTCTGTAGCAAAGTCAAAATGCAGGAACAGACTCCATACCATTTAAAAATAATAAGTGTTTTGTTAACTAATTTTTTATGTATTTATACTATTATGAATTAATTATTAATTAATTTTGTTTGAATTCCTGGATTTGCAGTGTTCCAATGCAGAAAATGTTTGGGAAACCATGATCTAATGCATCAGATGAAAGACCATTTTCTATTTTAAGGGGTGTAAAAATTTATTTGAGAAGTTTTACAGGAGAAGAAAGATTAAATTAGTCGTATAGTATCAAATGTAGAAATATCTCTTTCGATGGATTCGGCGGTAACTTTGTGGAAGTTCATTTTATATTAGAACCATCTCTTATTCGAAGGTTCAAGAAAAATACAAACAAACATGTTGTCGGCTTTTGGAGTTTCATATTGCTATGAAATAATTTTCTTCAATGAGAAATCAGTTATACAATATTCGGTCACTTTGTATATCAAACAAGAAATTTTAAACCAAATTGATAAATTTGCAAGAAATAAAGCAAGCTGAATTTTTTTTATTTTTATTAATTTTATGTTAACACTCAGGAGTCCGGGCGAACATATGTGTGCACCTCACTTTCAGTGCGCAGGAGTCCGCGCGAACATATCTGTTCGTTTTGCCGAGTGTAAGTTTACACAAAAAAAAGGTACTTTGTGTGATGATTTTTTTTCTTCAAATTTAACATCAAGGTTGCCAGTGATATTGAAATTGATAATGTCAAACAAATATATTAAAAATATTTTTTTTTTTAATCGTAAATATAGAAGTAATTCCACAGTATCACCTAGTAAATAATATTTTTTGTATAACGTTTAACGTTTGGTGTAATATTATTTTCATGGAAAAATGCATCTTTTTTTGATAGATCTTTTGCTTCGTTTACGTATAAAAATATGGGTTAAATTTTCGGATAAGTTTATTTATTGCTTCTTTGACCGCTTCACAATTCTTTACAAAAAAATAAGTGTTTGTTCTATGGGATTTTTACGAAAGTGAAATTAGTCATGACAATAATTATATAACACAGATTCATTGTCTCAGATTCATTTTAGATCTGTATCCTTTTTTTCTTTTGTAGACATTTTGCAACTAATTCTTGTTGAAAAGTCAACCCTAAATTCAAAGAAATGAAATCATTATTTTACTTCGAACAAAGCACCGCTTTTACTCAATATATGTTTGGCTTGCCAATAGCAATAAATTATGTAATTCTTAATGCCCTTTTCGAGACGCTGTTGACAAGGAGCTATTTTTTCTGTAAAGTTTATGGCTCTCCTGTGAAAAAAATGTGACCCTAATGCTTCATAATTATTACACATATGAATGGCCACCATTCATTAATAGCCTATACCTGCACCATTCTAACAAAAACAAACGATTCTCAAAGATTTAAAATATTTAAATAATTGAAATATAACAAGAATTATTTAAAAATATCTGAGAGTTGCGAATAAAACCTTGCGATATAGAACAGATGTTTATTTTCGGTTTTATAATATCTCAAAAAAACTAAAATAGTTGTTGCTGAGAAGAAGGAGATGGGGGGGGGGGGGGGGTTAGTAACCAGTAACTTTATTTTAAATTAGTGTATATTATTGCAACTCTTTATAGCCATTTCTTACTAAATAACTTTATTTTTAAGTTGTTAAGACTCTTTATATGAAACCCTCGGTTGAGAAACACTGATTTTATCATATTTTTATATGTATAAAACCATACGAACGCTTTTCTGAAAGAAAAAAAAATATACATCAATCGGTTAAATAGTTATCGCAATTTAAACGTGAGCGCAAAAAAGGTTCCATTTCCCCAAAATTCGGCCGGCTCCCGCGCATTTTTTAGTATGCAAATCTGCGGACCTATATGTGTTAATAAATTAATGACACAGTTTTTACGTAATAATTTTTTTTTTCTAACTTGAGTTTGAGCCCCGAAATTTTTACTGCTCTTATAATCAAGGAAATACAGTAATAATACGTTATTATCTAACGATATGAAGCATGCGAACTCTTAATGAAACATCATTCAACGATAACAGGTTGTCAGCAACGTTCCCTCTAAGCTGTGCGCCCCCACGCACTCATTACGGGTTGACGCGGACTACAATACAGTTGTTCAATTAATATTTGATCAGTCCGTGCAGCCTTTGAAATTTCCTCGCAGCTAACCTCTTGCCTTAGTTTGCAACATTGGTTGTCAGTCATTCAAAAAGCTTTTACTTGTGCAGTGTAAGGATAAGGTTGATTTTCACATGTCATTCAACAATTATATGGTTAGTAGTTTGGCACTTTGATCGCCATACGAATCACCGGTGACCAGCAAGGAAAGCTTAGAGTTGTTATACAGAGCAAGCGGGCGAGCACGCATACTGTTTTTTTTTTTTATTAAATGACCAGAAAAATAATCTCACAAATTTTTTTTAAATAAAAATTACCAATATCTCTATCGAATAATTATTACTTAGAGTTAATACAAAGAATCATTTTACATCAGATTCGTTTGGCGATAAATGTTAATCAGAGCTGTGAAGTCACTCATTAAAAAAAGAACTTTGTTTAAATAAAAAAAAGCAAAAAATATGTTATTTAGTAGATATTATAAAATACACAAGAATTCTTGTTTAACTGGAGTTGAACCATTTGTATATGCCACAGTCGAAGTTTTTGCATTACTACACAGTAGGTGTCTGTACGGACCTCTAACCCAACCCAGATTCGGGCGGGTAAGGTTGATCATGATTCATGGTAAGGAATTTATGTGTAAAAAAATATTTCACGAGTTACCTATACAGCAAAACTATTCATGATAAAACAGTTCTAGAAAATATCACGTTATTCTAAAATTTTAAGTCAAGTATTTTAGGTTGAAAAATATAAACCAAAGCTTCAGGTAACAAGTGTGGTAATATGACTTGGGTTCGAAACAGGCTCAAACGAGGTAATATAAAGTTTCAGTCAGTGCAGACCTATACTACACGACCTTGATTGAGATTAATTTTTCAATTTTTGGAGCCATTTCATGCTATGCCCCTCAAAAAACCATCTCTGATTTCAAAATTCTATGATAAATGGAACTCTGGGGCTCAAAGGGTGAAGGTACTGGGGGATACAGATGGTTAATCATAATTATATATATAACCATATAACGGCTCGTGTCGTGTTCTGCGCACACAGGTGGCCCATTTAAATTTTGGTGCTATCCACTCATTTAGACCTAGTTTTGGAAGACGAAAAGCACCTTGAAAGAAATCCTCGATCGAGTTCTGATTGTAACATATTGAAGGTTTGCATTAGGGTTATTCATAATCCTAAGAATAAAACTCAAGATATTTGCAATGACGAGCAGATGTTTATTGCGCTGACATCACAGCATACATTTATAAAATTAACTTAATACTTAAAAGAAGAATCCTAAAATTTTTCCTCCAAGATGTTTTCTTCTTGCTTCCTCGTGGTCCATGATTCCACCACTGGTAGTTAGAACGATGAATCTGGAAGAAACAATAAATAAAATCAATTTAATTCTCACAAATAATATATAAGCTGTATTATCCAGTGAATAATACACATATGAAGAAAACTGGTGATGGAATGAACAATAATTAAATGATATAAATGAAATTCGTATGAACATACTGATTATTATGTTGATTATATCCAATAGAATTCCATGTATAGATTGTAATCAATGATCATTTCTAAGTGTCTTATCTAGAAAACACTCATTTTGAAGATGAGAGCATTGATGATTATTAATTTTACTTTTGTACTAAAAATTTTGGATTTTAACCAAATGTGGAAAATATTGTTATATATATTATAGGGCATGTCAGAATAATGTCACGACACAATCTATGTGGGGGATACAATCGAGTTAAAAAAAAATAATTAAAAAAAAAGAGTTTCAAACATTCTAAGCAATATTCAGGACTGTGAGGAAGTAACTTTTATTGGGGATGAAATTGAAAATTGTGGATCAACTTTAATATGAATTTAAGTCTGCAAACTTTAAACTTACAAATATAATGTTAATTATCAAGGAGTATGGAATAAGAAACTATGCGAACAATATCATTTTTACAAGTGGAAAAAAGATTTACATGTTTTTAAATTATTATTATCAACATGGTCATTTTATTATTTTAAATAAATATGTCAAAATTAAACTAACTACACTTTAACTGTTTTACAAACATAATGACATGATGACAAGAAAGGACAAAAGTATTTGATTGACTGTAAATATATATATATGGAAGATATATATAACTTGTTTGAGTTTAAAAACGGAGTAGGATATGTAAAAATCATATTCATAGAACATTTCTTCAATTGATCAATTCAGTTGCCAGAGGAAAATTGGTTTTAATTATTTTTCTCCTAGCAACTGGAGTCATTGTTTACTATTTAATTTAAACAAATAAGAATTTAAAGAAACATATTATAAAACTTATTTCACTGCAAAAATAGTATAGAATTTGATATATATACTATCACGTTTTTGTTGATGGTGCTGTGAATGCATTACACATAAGTGTTCACTGATTTAAGATACTGGCTGTTTATCAAAAAAAATGCCAGTTTAACCTGCATTGTGGGAAGCAGTCTCGCAAATGGGTATCCACTGATATCAGACACAAGAAATTAAAAATTCAATTTATTTTTAAGGTCTGTTGAATGTTATGATACTACAGAATGATCATTCACCAACACACTAATAGTAACACTTCAAATACATACCCGAACTGACGTGAAGGTAATAAGTTGTTGGTCCATCTTTCAATATCTCGGATTGGAACGTCAAATCTTGGTGAAATGACTCCACATTTGTTGAGACGTCCGGTAAGATTAACAACAATTTTTCCAGCCCTGTGGTCGTCAACGATTTCGAATTCACCGATATATCCATGTTTCATCATCACGGTTAAAAACCGGACGATTACTTTTGAGCAAGGCCTCAGAAGTACTTGCCTTTTGCCTCGCTTCTCAGCATTGTTGATTGATTTTAGAGCATCACTCAATACATTCATTCGCACCATGACTGAAACACGAAAAATAACCTCAATCAAAACATAAACACGAATAGCAAAAACACAATCACTTGGTCCGGTCAAAACAATTTATGTCAAATAATTGATGCGAAAGTCAATAGAAGTCTGAATGCAACCGTAGGGAAGGAAAACAATTCAACAATTCCAAAATGACATGTCAAACGACACATTGACTTAGCGGTTTGCGAACTGAAGTTTTAAAGCATCCGTGAATAAAATCGCGAAAATAGACCATTTAACGGGTATTTTAACATTAGAGTAAGGTTCAAATATCGTAAAAGATGGACATTTATAGTTTTAAAAGATAGATTACCTGAGATTTAAAGTCTCTCTATCGGCGCTACATACGGTCAAAAGACACGGATGAAAAAGGAGGTTAATTTTTTTGATGTTGGCAGTGTTGATAAATTACCGGATACAGAATTTGACAGATCATTAACATTTAAGGATAGGGATACATAGTTGCTTTTTCCTATATTTGTTTTGTGGGATTATTGTTTCTCTAGCTTTTCCTTTTGTTGATAATGAAAATAAAAATGAATTTAACAACTTTTACTGATGTCCAGAAAACGTAAGGTGTCATTTAACAAATATCTTTACATTCAATGCAATCGTTCAAATTATTATATTACATTTTAATAAAAAAATAACCAAATAACAGTTCAATCTTTAGAAAAGAGAGGTTGAGCGACTGAGTAATAAACATTTCTCGTAAAAAAAGTTCTGCTGTGATACGTCCATCAGTAGGCCATATGTTTACATTAAGAGCGGACATGGATTTTAAAAAATACTTATAGTTAATGATGCGGGGCAGGAAAAAACCGTTTTTTTTAGGTTTCTAGCCGGGAAACTGTTAGCTTTTATAAGTTTATGATTAGGATCTACTCCAGGGTTAGAGAACCTTTTTCTCTCTAATGGCCAAATTCATTTTTTTGATTCAACATAAGGCCGCAGTAAACAACAGCTCTGTTCTTTTGTGTACTTCTGATGGTTTGCTGACGGTTTGCAAACCTTTTTCGAGTTAGAATCTAATTCCAAGCTTTGATCAGCGAATACACACTCAAAGATAACACAATGTTTTTATTGTTAATAATAAATCGATTCTTTTATTCTACTCCATACTCTAAATTTTAATGTATAGATTAAGAGTATGAAACCTTGTCATTCATTGTTGCTGACAGATACAAAAATGAAATTTTCGCTCGAATATCGGTTTTGTGCGATGTTATGTAAAAATGTTTCCCATAATTTCGTTTTAAAACGCTCCATGCTTTTCAAGTCAAACAAAACAATGTTTTTAAGTTAAATATTTTGACAATTTACCATCATGTTAAATATTTAACTTATAAAACTAATAATTTAACTTAATAAACTTAACTATAATCTACATCAGTGACGCATAACTGTCAGTTTGACATTTGGTATTTAGTCGGTTAAGTTGTCGTTTGTAACAAAATTCGCCACTCTGAGGTTGGAGGTTGGTACTCCAAAACAGTTTGCGGTATCGAGCATGAATCGTTTCTGACGGTTTGCAAACGGTTGGAATGTGGCTTTGACGCAAAAGAACAGAAATAGCCGTCAAAACTGTAGTCCAAACCATGTGATCAAAGCTTTGAATTAGATTCTAATCCGAAAACGGTTTGCAAACCGTCAGCAAACCATCAGAAGTACACATAAGAACAGAGCTTAAGAAATCTTTGGCCTGTAACAATTTCATAAGCTCAGAATTTTTCAGATTTTCCAAAATTACCAGCAAGGGACTTTTTTTTTCAAGAATTTACTGATTTGCCTAAATTAGCAGCGTGGGACCATTTTTTTAGATCTTCAAAAATTTTCGAATCTAAAATCTCAGGAATCAAAGAATTTACAAAAATTATCAGAATTGGCCGATCAGGTTAAAATGCCACACCAAAGTAGCCAAAAGGCCGCAGGTTCCCAACGACTGAACTAGTCTATGAGTTTGACAAGTGACATCTAGGTATACTTGAATCCGAAACAAAATATTTGGAAACGGCCCTATTTTTATCTTACTCGGTGAAACGCACATATTTATATGTTTACACTTCATTTTAGCAAATTGTATCTTATATTATGCGTTGTTTCACAATTTTTCCGATTTCATGTCATGTTAGTTAGGTCAAAGAAATATCATATCAAATCCTTATAATTTTTCATACAAGTTAATTTAGTATTCGCATGTTTGGCCGCCGTAAAAATGTACTAAACGGCTATATTTGTTTAAAACTTGCGCATGTACAATTTATACACAATGATCAGCGACAGATTCCAAAGAAATATAATAAGTATTTTTTCTGACTATCTCTAGTAATAAAATAAAATAATATAGTAATATTTCCTACTTATGTATTTTATACTTAAAATTAGCTAAAATATTTGGATGTTTGCCAAAATAAATGAATAATATAATTTCATTTTGTTTAAGCATCTTGTCAAAAAGGTCACGTTCGTTTTACTTTACCCTTTTCGACACATAAACTCAGCTAAGTACGAGTGAAGAATGTTTTTTTTACTTCCTCGACTTCTTTTAATGCCACATTTACAATTTTCATAAAGAATTTCAAAGTGGGTATAAATATCTTATATACAGATAGTACAGATAAATTCAATACAAGTTTAATTTTGTGTCCATTTGCACAGTTTTGTTTTTGCAGTATTATATTTCGATTTTGAAAAACCCTAAGTAGTTCGTTTACCAAGACGAAATAGTTATCATCGATGAACTCGGCGGTAAATTTTAACATAAAATAAAATTTAATAACTTTAAGATTTCGACTGAAGGTGCTTGGTGGAATTTCAATATTAAATTTGAATCGTTCAAACTATGTGCATTCTCACAAATTTTGTCACTAACGACCGTCAGTTCAAGTTCATCCGTGCACTTGAATGCCTGAAGATGCCGAAAGGCGAAACCCAAGTCGTTAGTGAAAAAATTTGTGAGAATGTACATAGTTTGAACGATTCAAATTTAATAACTTTGTTATTCCACTTGTTGTGCTACAAATTGTTATTAATTTACAATTGGCACTATGAATGTTTGTATTTTACCCCCTCCCTGCGCTCAGTAGAAAAAGGTAAACCCCGGCTTGAATTTTATTTTGTAATCTATAATTTAAAACATAAAATCAATTTTAAGTTTATTTGTAAACCGCATTTGCAGCGAAATACGTGTCACATTTTGTGACACAACAAGTGAAATAACAATGTTATCAAATTTAATTTTATATTAGACATACTTGTTTTTATAATTCATGAAAGTAAATCAATAATAGTCAAAAAACTATCATAGTGTAAAAGCCATGAGTCATGTTAAAGATTTGCACAAAAGCTGCATGCAGAGGGTATGTGCGCCTTTTTGATAAGTACCTACATATCGATAAAATGAGGTACATTTATTTTATGACTGTCTTAATCAGCGCTTTTTTTGAAAAAAATAAATACCTGAGCTCACTTCTTGTCAAGCTTTTTACTAAAAGATTTTTTCCAATCCATGTCCGTTCTTAATGTGGAGCATATGGCTTCCTAATGGTGATATGCTTGTTAATCAGATGTTCAACCTTCCCTTTTATAGCGAGTAAGGATAGAAAGATGGAGTTAGGACGAGAGTAGAAGTTAACTTACCACTCTCGCTTTGTCTCATTAATTTTTGGATAAGAAAAGTGGGAAAGAATTTAGCTTTCACAAACACCCGCGCCTTCCAACTTATCCTGAACCTGAGCCTTTTTGTTTATAGAATGACCCATTTCGCTTCCATTTAGCTCTTGGAGATTTAATTTAAGATTTCGACTGAAGGTGCTTGGTGGAATTTCAATATTAAATTTGAATCGTTCAAATAATGTACATTCACACAGATTTTGTCACTAACGACTTGAACGCCTGAAGATGCCGAAAGGCGAAACCCGGGTCGTTAGTGACAAAATCTGTGTGAATGTACATAATTTGAACGATTCTTGGAGATTTATTTCACTTTTCAACACATTGAAAGATTGATTTTCCTTTGCTAACTTATATTATGCAGCACAAAGTTTTTTCTGTAATTAATTTCTGCGGAACAATAAAACTTCCCAGTTGTCTTTTTTTCTACCTAAAAAACAAAATTTTTTAAAGAGAAATATTTTTTATTCTTATATATAGATTAGAAACATTACAATGCCGAGAAAAACTCAGTTACACCGCGTTACATGGGAAAAAAACATTAGTTTTGGTTATTTTTCTTTACTTTCTTGACTTTTTTGAATCATTTACAGACAGCATCAGTAACATCAAACAGTTTTAATAAATTCATATAATTTGAAACAAATTATTTAAATAATAAGTAAAATTTGTTCAGCAATTAAAAGACGTTTTGCTGGACGAACTTAATATTCCTCCAACGTCACAGGTTCTCTACCCTGGCGGTCTACTACTATATACCCTATATACCATGTAGGTATTACCATTTACTTTGTTGTCTTTTCGCTTCGTTTAAAATATTATTTTTAAAAGAAATATTACTTGTCGGTAAAAGAGATGTTAATTTTGAGTCAAATGGTTCTGAATATTGCTTTCAAAAAGTAATTCATTACAAAAAATAGATGGCAGTAAAAACCGCAAAAGAAGATAAAGTGATACTCTTGCACACCTAAATTCTGAGCATGCGCGCCGTGCAGTTACACCAGTTACACTTCAACATTCTTTCGTAATACTTGTGAAGTACTTTTCTGACAGTAGTTTGGCGTCAAACCGAGAAGTGTTTGTTATTGCGGTGTGGTGTTATGTGGAGTTTTATCTATGAAAAATAGTTTCAACTTAAAAAAACTTTTTCAAACTGTTAAGATCAGTGTTTAAAATACTGCTTTTATTGGATTGATTGTATTTATTTCTTAAATAAGTTGATTGAACTTCCAAGTGAGGTGTCCACAGGTGTGTTGTGGCGGTTGCGATGCTTAGCAACCAACCGTTGGCGGACGTCATCTCTGCACCCATTCTCTGCACAATGAAGTGTCGTTTGAAAATATTGCATTTACCAAAAGATTTATCATCCATGAGTTCCACTTTTGGCATGCGGTAAATTTTCGATCGAACTAAAACTTTTGAAAAACTTTTCGTGCGAAAATTTTTACCTGCCATGAGTAAAAGTTTTGTGTTGACAATTCTAAATCATATGAACATTGCATCTAAAGTAGTGATGGAGGAAACTGAAAGACTGATCTTCACTTTCCATCGAAGAAGAAATCATGGTCTTTATTCTACCTGTCTTGGATTTATTTTGTTAACTGCTGCCGTTCTTACTCCCTGCCGATGTAATCCAGGTAAATAATATTATACCTAATAGGTACCCATAAGCAACTTTCCGTAAGGTTTCTCCAGTACATATCATGATATGTATGTACTCACTTACATTCTGTGCATACAATATTAATTGTTATAGATATTTTGACTTATCTCATTCATTATAATTTGATTTAAAAATGTAAAAAGCCGTTATTATAATATAGAATCAAATAAAAGTAATTTTTACCTAAGACATTGAACTTTTTAAGATTAAGATTGACTAACTATCGTATCATAAAAAGTTTTTTCTTTGCAAACCATGTAATGAACATAATTATAATATGTAGTTCAAGAAATGTTTTATGAACTGACAAAACATTTAGCTTAGTTTGTGAATTTTTTCGCCGTAATAATCCATGACGAGCTATACTCTATAATTACCGTGAAAAATTTTGAAAAATATGAATTTAACTTGTACATATATGTAATCTTCATAATTTTTGATAATATTTATACGATTGGTAAGATATTAACAGCAGCGATTCCATAACTTTACATTTTGCGATTTTCAGCCACATGTATTAAAAAAAAACATCGTTGGAACTCATTTATAAGGTGTATATACATAGGTGGCGTGTGGAGAATTAGATTGATTGTAGAACAATTAAATCCATTGTAATCATTTTAAAAAAGTGCAGTACTGGCTTGATTCTTTGTTTTTGACTAACAATAATCACTGGTCTACGAATTATCTGGGGTAGTTTTATGTATGAACTACCACAACCAGATGTGTTTTTTTGCGACCCGAACATATCTAGCTGATATTTTGTAATCTTCAATGATACCTAAATGCAATGCAAATATTAAGTAAATTTGTCTGGGGGTCACTTTCAATGTTCTAAGACAGTGATGTACAAACCGCGGCCCTTTTTGAATTTTGTAGCGGCCCTTAATTTTTTTCTCTAAAATATTTTTCACGTAAAAATGTAATTTAATAAATGTAAGCAAGCTTTGTCTTCAATGAAGGAGATTAAGTCACTTTATAGAAATTGGCTTACAAATAGTACCTATGTCAAATTTTTAAAAAAAGTTAAAAATTAACAAAAACCAAGATTGCATTACCTTTTGAAGTAAATATTTACTTATAATCTTTTTTTGGCAGGGCTTATTTATGTTCACGTTTTCGAAATAACACGGGTCAAACAATGGTATGGAACCTATCGTACTTTAAATCATTTTTTTATTCGGCCCGCTAGAAGGTAAAGGTTGTGCATCACTGTTCTAAGACGAGGGTAGCTGCGCAACATATTAAAAGGCTTCGCGGGTCAATCAAACAAATGCGCGGCATAATTTGCCATATTTGATTAAAAAAATGTGTTGTTTTGTTTTACGTAGTAAAATTACTATCATTTAATTATTTATAAATAAGTTTTTACAATAAGTGTATTAAATAAAACATGAAAAATAACAGAATGCATTCTATATCATCTTTTTCATAAAATAAAATATATCACAATTTAAGAAAATAAGCGAAATTATACAAATAATTAATCAGTCGCTAATAAATTTACTAACATATTTTATGAATTTATTTAATAAATTCTTGTTCTTTAAGTTGTTACTTACAACTGATCATGATAGTATACACTCAATTTAGATCAATTTCTTGTTATGATAATAGATGGAAATTTTATTCTAGTTAAATTACTTAAATGTTCAATTTCCAATTTAACCTGGAATGAGTGCGCGGGGATTTTCAAACTGCTGCGCGACTGCGCGTGCGTGTAGCTTAGGCTTAGAGGGAACATTGTCACTTTGTACCCCGTCGCTCCTCGATCCTATTTTCGATGTTTCAAAACTCCAGTGTTAAGTAAACGTATATTTTACTTACGTATCAAGAACGAATGTCTTATGAATAGGGAGACAGGTCAGAATATACACAAATCAACCATCCTAAATTTGAATCACACTGTATAAAAATGCAAAAAAATCTTGAAATCAGAATAACTGTTAATATTGTATAATATTACTATCGCAAATACGCTCATTTGCTAAAACTAGCAATAAATCCAACCCACAGGTTTACCAACCTTCACTTATGCAGATAATATGATGTTATGATATTATTAAATACATCACTTTTAGGGTGTTCACTGTCAATACTTGGTGGAAAGGCATTATATTAATAAAAACAATAATCCTTTGTACTTCATTCCACTTTATTTAATATGTCAGGACCGGTTTCGCTCATTGCGAGCATTGTCAACTGATAAGAAATATAATTTAACAATGCTATTTATACAAAATTGAAAAGTTATACACAACAGTTGGCATTGAAAAGAAATTGCCAATTACATTAAAGTGATTCTAAGATAACACAAAATTAAAATGTTCAACACATCTAACATATAATTAAAAAGTCATCCTAGATTCATAAATTCAGAATGCGATTGAAAGTAATTACAAACATAATTAAAATTTGGGAAATTTTTGACAAAGTGATAAAATGCTACATTAATAAAGTGAATATGCTTAATGAATAATCACAATGTATCAAACTTGATACACGTTCTACCAAAAGGATGCAAGCTGCAAATGCCGAATTAGTATCTAAATTAAGCTTTTAAGTTTGAAAAAGATGACCTTGTAAAAAATTAAAACCAAGGAAAAAGACTGAAATAAAGGTTTTTCTTAGACAATTTCTTTAATTAATATTAGATTATGTCAATTAAACACCAGTTTAGAAGTCTCCGTGCACTTCAAGGTTGTGTATGATTCATAATTTGCATATGGCCCAATATCATCTAAACACGTTTTTGCACCTCCTGTAAAATTTGATCTGTGTGGGTTACGTCCTTTTTCCTTTCCACAGTCTAAATCTAAGTATCTAATGCAATATTACAATTTCGGTATGAATTTATAATATTATCACGTATTTCCATACTTAAATTTGATCAGTCTACGTATTGACGGGTTTCCGAGAAATACACCTAAATGTAATTTTAATAAAACGTTCTCGCTTATCCTGTATTTGATCCCGAATTCTTAACACGTTTTATTTTCTGTTAACGGACTGCTTTTCATTACTGAACATCCACATGTGCCCTGATTATTGATTCATTTCATATAACCCCAAGACTGCGGTAAAATAGATAAAACTGTCAAAATGACCCAACCAGGGTTGAATGTATTATTTTATCTCTTCCATACTCATTTACACATATTCCCGAGTCATTGAAGGATTTTGTGTTTGCTGACAAACGGAATTGCGACTCTCTAAGGCTGCTCGCACACTCGTATACCAATTTAAAATACCGCGAATCGAAATCCACATAACGATATCTGATCACCGTGGCTGAGTGGTGTGGTGACCCTGTAAGTTTATTGTACTAATGCCGTTTGGCGAGAATGCTTGATGCAATGATTTTTCAATCGATTTATAAATTGTATTTGAAAAGCATGAATGTTTATGTTGATTATCCTTTGTCATCCACTTAAAACAGTCTAAAACGAGAGATTCTTGATCAATGATGTTGATACTTTTAGAAATATTACATGGTGAAGTATTTTTTTCCTGTAAATTACTAAATCATTAACGAATGCACTGGGAAAAAATCTAAGCAAAAATAATCCGACTATAGTTCTGTCCTCAATATTTGGAGGATTCTGGCCGGATCTGCTTCTTTGCGGAGCATATAGTAACCACATGTTGTCCCCAAGACTATTTTTCTCTCGCCCGTCTTTTTGCTTCCATTTACGCCATATCTGCTTTCATCAGTTATTCCAAAGACATTCGATCGATGGTCATTTGCAGTTTTCAAGAACTGCGAAAGTTATTGGGCCCAGAGGCGTATAATCAAAAGAAATATAATATCCATATACTTACATATTATAAGTTTTGGTCTAATATTAGTCTTTTATTTTTTTCAACATCGTTCACAATATCATATTCCCTATTCACAATATATATGTATAATATACCAAGTATGGGACTCTGAAAATCGCATATTACTGACTTGTGTGTGAAGCTTTTTATTTTACATGTAGCTAGTTCTAAAAAAGTAACCAACCAGCATACTGGCAATGGTCTTTTCCCTGAATTAAGACTTGACGATTAGAACTTTTTGCTTCCGTCTGCTAAAATGAAACTATTATTTTTACCCAATGTGCGCCCGCTGAGATTATCTTCCAGATGTAGAGTTTTATTTTAGCGTTGATAATCGATTAAGTCGCAATGTCATATAGATTTAAACAGCGTATACACATTATCATGGGACATAAATCATTTATACAAACAGTGGGCTCAGATGATTTCCCCCAAATAACATTTTCTTTTATAGCTTAATATTCCAGTAAATTTTCGATACATCGACTAAATTTCAGATGACTGAAAAATATCATATTAATATTTGAATGCGGTAAAATAAAAACTTTCAAACAAGGCCATTAGCACTGTTGACTATCAAAAACTACCTGTATCGGAAAGGAAAATCTACATGAAAGAGTTTTTTTTTAGGTTTTAGGTATATGATACTCGAGCTGAGACTGTAGCAGTAGGGTTAATAAAATTGGATTGAACCAGGCGTCCTGAAATATTATTTAACATGAAGATTCAACGTTTCCGACGTTCTTATGAAGCAAATAGAGCATTCAATCCCGGACCCCCTTTGTAATCCAGGGATTTCGGGATTGAACATTCACCATAAAATGGTGTAGAAATTCGGGATTAGAGATTGAGAATTTTTTTCTCGCCGATTTTGAAATCCTGGAAATTAACGGATTTTCTAAAAAGAAAAAATGTAAGAGCTTTTTTTGAGCTGTTGCGAGGATTTTTGTTTTTTTTTACTCGCCGATTTCGAAAAGCCAGGAATTTACGGAAATCCCGACATGAAAAAATTTGGGCATTTTTTTTACCTCGCGCGAATTTCAATAATTTTCTTTGGTTGCCTATTTTTTCGAGAATTTTGCACTTGTCCTCAATCCCAAAATTAGACGGGGGGGGGGGTCCGGGATTAGAGGCACTACACGGTATTTGGTATCTAAGTGACTTGATGATGCTGAAAAAAGTTTCCGAATTCTTGCTAAGATGCTAATGCGGATATCGACACCCCTGTGATGCATTTGACAACAAGGTGAATTGAAAAAATTGCCGACGAAAATATTGTAATATCATTTAAAGAGTGATATGAAATGAATTTTACAGTTAGTATCAAAGTGTATGTTAATTACATTTTCGTTTGGAAAATCGTATTTCATTCCACGGCCAGTGCCATAGGGGGCTTTGCCAGTGCTGAAATGTCGCTGCTAAAGAAATGAATTCGATTGATTACTATACTGTTTTATGTTGAAAAGTATAATAAAGCAAAAATACTTCGTTTTGTCAAAAGGTACTAAGTTATCTAAGTGTGGCAGCGATAATTTGTTTCCGTATGTTTTCAAACATCGCCCTCTAGTCTTGTACCGAAAAATAAAAGCATTACGAATTAATTTGAAGAGATTTTAAATATTAAAAAGCAAATTTGACATACTTGGGTCAGGTTGGCCCCTCGTGATTGTTTAAAGGTAAAGTCAATTTAACGAAATCGATTTGCGTGTGGTGATTTGTGATTAATTGAATCAATTTACCGAGTTTATATTAAACTGTGACAGGTCGTCATTGTAAACGCTTGACTTTGATGGTCGATAATTTGAAGTGGTCGTTTTGATGGGCGGGCGAGGTAAAACAAACCATTTACGACAATTTCATATTACGATAGGACGTAAATGTCGATAAATAAACGCTAATACCTAATACATTTGATTGATTTTTTGTGGTTACAGATTTTATCATAACTTCATCGTCGGGAGTATTTTAGGGAGTGTTTACACTGACTACTTGTACACTATATTATTAATTAGCTGTCTATCAATGTGCAAAGTGCTTACTACTAACAAATTTAGAGTAAGAGTAACAAGATTGGGAGCAACGTTCCCTCTAAGCTGCGTGCGTGCGCGGCCGCGCAGCAGTTGGGAAGCCCCGCGCACTCATTCCGGGTTGGCGCGCACTACAAGACAGTTGCTCAATTAATATTTGATCGGTCCGCGCAGCCTTTGAAATTTCCACGCAGCTAACCCAACGGCTTAGAGGGAACGTTGATTGGGAGTAAATTATTGTTATATTGACATGTAAAATTCTCGATAAACAGTGTACCAAATTCAATATATGGTACTGAAAAAGAGGGAAGAGTAATATAAAACAAGTTTAAAACAAATACTTCACCGCATAATTTAAAAATAGTCAATCATTTATAATATTCATTGTTTCTTTCCAAATACGATATCTTTAAATATCTCTGCTATCATTGAGTATCGAGCAAGGATTATATTCCATTATAATATTGCAGATTTTAAACAAATACAGGTATCTCTAACACGTCCTTCTATACTAATTTCCGATCCATAACATACCTAATTACAGAATAAATTTTGCTGTATCATCGCTCATAATTATTTTGATTGGTGGTTTGATACGGGGGGTTTTTTTTGACAATTGTTAACAAATAAATATAATATATTTATTTATAATTCATTTTTTTTAAAACTCCGAATAGTTGATATTATATAATATACCATACAACAGATAAATTGATTAATATTATTCCTATTGTATTAGTTGAACGTTTTCTTCCGCAAGACAGAAGTTATGAAAGATACGAAGTGTGACTGTATGACAAGAACTATAAAATATCTGTTGTATAATATATTAATTGAAAGCAACCATATCTAATTATAATGTTCTAGTTTCTTCGTTCTATGGCGAACTTAAATGTTGCCCTGTTATGTATTTTATAGCATAAATACTTTTATGTGAATGAAACTGACTGAGAAAATAAAACAAAATGCAGCTAGGATACCACCGATCTTGCGACGTGACGAAATATTTTCTGACGGTTAAATGATGATATCTTACGTATTTTGAAAGCGATAGAATGTTACATCGTTGATCAATAAATAATACACGACGAAGAATTATTTTTTCCGGTCATACAAAGAACTCAGTGCAATTATTACCGTTTGTATCTTATTGTATGTAATACTATCTGACGGCTCTGTAGCCGAGTGGTCAAATGCTCTTGGGCAAACGTCTTATTTAGTTGCGAGTTCCGCGGGTTCTTTTCTTTCTGAAAGAGGAGACTTGTTGCACAACAATAACGTAAAAACTTATCTTAAAATATTACATTAGTAATCCATATGCTCTATATTAGGACGAGAAGTAGTTGAAATAAATATTGTCGTACAAGGATTTACTTGCGTGAACAAAAAACAAATATTTCTCTTTGAGATTGTAGTTAATATGCAATAATTAAAATTAAGCAATCTGATTTGTGTACATTTGTTGAAATCCGTGTGTGTTAAAACGGTTACTTTGCTATATAATTGAGCGTTTGTATAGATAGAGTTAACTCCTATGTCGTGAGTTTACAATAGAATAAATATTAGCAAGTGTTTTTGCCATCGATAGTGGGTTGTATGTGGTATCAAATATATTAGCCCTGGCGATCTCGTTCCTGGACTAGCGGAATATTAGCGAGAGGCCAGAGCAACAGTTGACGCAGAGAAAGGGCAATCGAGTAGGGACTCTCGGAGTCGTTGACTCTCTCTCTGTCCGCTTTTGCTTTGCTCGCTACTCAGGTAATAAAATAACGCAGAGTCGGGGACAAAGACAGGAAATGGCCGCGGGAAGGAATGCACACGCGACCTTCGGCCGGGGGCCGCCTCTCAGAAAATGCCTTCGCGATGAGATATCTCAGATGGCTCGACGTTTTATCGTGTGACACCCGCTTCTTTCTTAGAATATGAAATTTTAAATAGCCGCGTATACTTAGTTAGTAGTAGATTGATGCGTCCGTTTGCTGGTAACAATCAAAATAATAAGTAGCTTCACATAATTTGAGATAAAAACCAATGTGCATTTAAATACTGCACTGTCTTCCTAACGAAAAAACACCTAACGGTGAATGCCATATTCTTAGCAATGAAATATACATACACTGTGATTTCAACGCAAGTAAATTTCTTTTTACAAAACTTTATTAGTATCTTTGATCACATACTATAGTATGTATATTACAAGCACCTAGTTCCAAATGAAAAGGATGATAATACAATAAGATTGATGGTTTACAAATGAAAACTTACACTGTTGTTTGATCGGTCTTTCCTATGCGTTTAGATTCGTATTTTATGATATAACATAAGACAGCAATATTGCATTATTCTTTTAAATAGTTACCATTGTATAAATATTATAAAGATACGAAATCACTTTTGCAAATATGCCATTTTTGTTCATGCAATGTGCTAGACAAAACTAATATTTAATATTATTTAAAGAGTTTTCGTAAAAAATATGTTAAGATTAAATTAAAAATATTTATGATACTAGATATAATTCAATTATAATAAAGAAAGCTGGAAAAGTGTTCCATACGACAAGAATTATAAGATAACAGGTGTAGCTATTTTTGCCTTATTATTCTGAATATCATTTACCATACACAATCTTTCGTTTCCCCATCGACAGTGTAGGTTCAATCAAGGTTATGATTAAAAATATAAGTATCTTACCCGTATTGTCACTTTTAAGGTGTCCACTGTCAATACTTGGTGGAAATACATAAAGATTGAAAAATAATAAAATACTCGTATGCAATTGTTCCACAATTATTTATTAGGATGAGAACCGATTTCGCTTATCACGCGTATTATATTATTAAAATATAAACAAGTAATAAGTAATTACTTAAATCGTTGCATTTAAAAAAATAAATGAAAGCTTCTTTCGAGTAAATTATAAAACCCTATCGCGTATTAAAACTGAAAAATAATTAATATAGTTTTATTGCGCCTCGGTCTGTGGAGTCGACGTCGTAAAAACGGACGAACGACTCCGACTCTTTTTCCGAAATTTTGCATCTTTTAAAAATCCTAGTCAGAACATTTTTAAATGTCAGAGTCGCGGTTTTTTTCGCGACTCCACAGCCCTGATTATTACCAATGTTGAAACCTAGTTGCGGTTTTAGAATAATTAAGCTTTGCGAAAATACTTGCCATTGCTTGCCCAGGAACACAGAAGTATGTGAATTGGAGGGATCAATCTATGGTTGCAGATTATTGTTTTTTTCGCAAATCCTTCACATATATTTAACTACTATCACGTTAAAAAATGGATATACCACCCGAGAGTATCTCAAAATACAATATACTCACGAAAAGATATATAAGTAATATAAATGAATTATTTTCTGCTTCGGTCAAACATGCACGGATTTTGTTGAATACCATGCCAATGCCTGTATGTACGTACTTGATTACCGCGTGTAGCGGGAAATATTATTTGGGAATGCGAAAACCCAACTTTATTGCATCTCGTTAAAATGACGATGAATGTCGGAACGTACTGTATTTATTATACACGTTAGCAAGTATCTGCTATTTGAAATTAACTATTTCGCCATTGGATTTTTTAACAATCATCTCAAACTTTAAATATAAGCATCTAACATGCTACGGACAGTTATCATGTCTATATTTTAGTGTTAAGCTCGAGGAATAATTTCATTAATATTGATATTGTACGTTAGTGATACTATTTAAGGTGCTTGGATTCGAATTGTTATAATTTGAATCAATAGTAATTTAATAATTAAGGATTATTAATATTCAGGAGATTGAAAACTCTTTTTTATAGAGCTTTGCATCAAGCGCAACTTAGAGTTTTATTTCATGACAATATTATTTATATCATTTTCAGATTAAAAAAAACTTGTAGGTAACAAAGCAGTATGATATATTATTTGTATTTTGTGTCCAATAATAATTGCCTGGTTATCTTGTTCTTCCTTTTTAAAACATAACTCAATGTGATGGTTACACGTAGATAACCTATATTTGTGTGTGAAAAGGGTTCGATATACCATAATCATTATACAATTTTACCAAAAGCAACATTCTCGGTACATTATTATATATCTATCAATTTCAATCCTCGGATTGATTTAAAAAAAAAAAAAGTATTTTTCTACTAACCTTTTCTTATTTTAACAAATATTTATATGCAATCATTTTTATGTACCTACTGAACAGTAAAATTATCTTTGCATAACGGTATTGTAGTATTTATACCACTCGTAGAAATTATGAAGAGTTACTCCCGATTCAACACATATTATTTAAAAAAAATCGTAAGAAACACGTGGCATTTTAACCAAAGAAATGCGATAGTCTTCTTAGTCGGCTTGTATTAAATATTCGTATCGTATTTCACGAGAAGCTCTATTCAAATGGAAATTTCTGTAGACTAAATACTTACGCAGATTTTTTCTTTCAGTACTTTATTCAATTGTTTGCTGACAAGATTTTACTCGTGCTGTATGCTAATACTTTTTTTTTGCTCGTAGATCTTTTGAAGAGGTTTCTTTGTAATTAAAACCTCGGTTGCGAACTACGTTAAATATTAAATATATCCTCAATACGAAGAATGTGCAATATATACAGTGAAATTCGCTATTTTCAACAGAGAAGTTATCATTGAATTGTGATATACTCAATTAAATATTATTGAAACAACTGAAAAAAATAAAATCTGTTACATTAATGCGACCATCATAGATTTGAATAATTACACTCGGGAGAATATTTTTAAGTTCTAAGTTTCTAAGTTTATTTCAGAGCTGCTTTATTCGACACATAATACAATTTAATTGAAACCGTATGTATACTGTTTACCGGCATATTTTAGAAAAGTTGTTGCTAGATCTTGTTCTGAATACGATTATAATACAGAGATAAAATTTTGGCCGTTAAATAAGAATAATGAACCCTAATACTTTCGATGGATTCGGATTATTTTATATTAAGACGAACCCTGCTTGTTTGATGTTCCTGATCTCGACTCGATGTGTTTTTTTTTTGTAATCTGTTATTATTTAATCAGATATCCGTTACTAGTTTCATCGGGTTTTTATATTAATCAAATAATTGTATTAAAGCTTGCTAAAAATAGAAGTATTTTTTTATTATTGTAATACTTGTGTAGCAATTAGTTAATTAAAGTTATTTTCTTTACGTATTTCAAAACATGGATTTCTTTTCTTCATTGATGTAACACGAGTCTTAAATTTTTAAACTTGGGTCGAAGTAAGATGAATCTCGTAAATGGGTATGATATAAGGTCTAAGGGGTGTCACAAATAATCAAGGAAGGTTAATTTGACTTTACATCCCCTTCTAACTTTAGACTGTCTCTCAATCCGCTTGTTTTCCTTAATTCATTCATTCCAAAAAATCGTCCTGATTGTGGTGATGTTGGTTCCCTGCCTCTGTTTGGAGACGTTACTTGATTTGTGACGTTTTTCACATATTACATATCAATATGAGCAGTGAATGTAAAGATATTTCAATACGCATATTTTGAAAACAAATGAAAACATTAAACAATTTATAAAAAAAGATTTACAAAATTAACAAAAAAATCAAGAAGCCAAAGATAATGAAAACAATAATTTGAATGAATTAATTGCACCTGTTTAAAAATAAGTAACAGATTACCGGGGAAAACTGTTTTATTGGTTCTCCTGAAAAGCAGAGAAAAATGAGATACTTTTCTTTGACCCTACGATGCTGTATCGTTAATACATGTACAACTGTAATTTAATATTACCCTTTAAATTTATGGATATATATATATTCAACATTTATAACATATGCGAAATATACTTCAGGTACTATGAAATACTTGTCTTGTGAATTTTCAATGGTATTTCATCATGGAACGTCAAATCTCTAAGCAATATGCCCAAAGCTGTAACGTCCTAAATATGTATCACATACTTTATCTGAGACATTGTGAGATGGGTCGAATCTGAGGTAGCAAACTTCACCTGAATCGTGTTTTTGAATTTTACATACCTACGCCAGCAGCGCTGCCTACTCGGACCAATCCATTTCGTAGTGGATGTTAGATGATGTATTGTGACGCTTCAGGTTTGTGGCTATGTGACTAATAGTCTACGAAGAATTATGATCGTCTGAAATATAACTCATCTGCCAGTCGGAATCAGCTATCACACGAAAGTCTCCGGTCCAGCCTCACTTACTTACCTGAGGTTTATTACTAAGTACCCCGTCACAGACGCTGTCAACTTGAAGTAGCAATAATAGTTATGATATGCTATAATATGCTATCTTGCAAGTCTTTGCGTATTTTTAATACACGTGCAATATCCTTCTTACTTTGAAAATTTAGGCTATTGCTATTAAGTGATCTTTTGCTATTAAGTGACAATTTTTTTTTGTTTTTTTTCTTTGTTTCGCTCTGTACCAGTGGCTTTTAACATTTTTAGTGATTCGCACCGCCTAAAACATGTATACAAATAAAATGTACCATCAATAAGTTCGAGTTAAGGCCCAATGACATCCTTTTGTGACTCACTTTGCGTCTCGATTCTTGACTCAGCGAAGTCAATCTATTTTAATAAACTATATTATATTACAAAATAAATTGTATTATGAAGTATCTCAATACAGAATGAATACTTTATGGAAGTTTAAATTAACAGTGTAGTATGTATGCCTTTTTAAAAATACGCTAAGGATGGTGATAGTATGTTTATGCTGTATAATTTAAAAATCACTTTAATTTGAAATAATTTCTTCATTTGTTCTATTCAAAAAATGTGTGAAAAATGTTTTATTTTGATTGACTTCGATGGAAGAAAATACTTCAAACTATAATATTTTTTTAAGAAATTTAATGCTTTTTGTAATTTAAAACTTGTGAAAAAACTAGTACCGAAATCAATGATACTAATGCCACTATTATGTATGCTAAGACTTGTACACAAAAGCAAAGACAATAAAGAAATATGTTGTGTGTATTCAAGTAATATATATATCGTACATTGATCGTACAATCAGATTACAAAAAAAATATTGGAAAAATAATATATTTTTTATGAAATGTCGCGGGTTGGTTATACCTGTATTTGATGTAGACATGATTCAGAGACATTGAACGGGTGATGCTACCTGACGATGACTCACATTATGAATAAAATATTTTATTATGTTGAATTCCAAGTGTTGTGTTAAAAAAGACATTAAGATTTTACTCCTTGTAAAATCAACGGAAAATAAATGATTTCTTTTTCCACAAAACTATATGCAATATAAATTTAAACAGCTTAAACTGTTTTGAATGCTACGTTTAATAATGTTACGCTATTATTATTTGTACAATCCAGTGTATATGTTAAAAATAAAGTATGCAATTAGTTCATGTATGCATTGACTTTGACTGTATACACGAGAGAACAAATGAACATTTCAACTAGTGAATGTGTACTTTAACTACACACAGCGTGTTGCCACAGCCACTCTACAATCCTATGCGCGCGCAATTACGCAGTTGTTGTGTATTACTTAATAACCTTACTTTGCATAAACCGTGATGTCATTTCTAATCTGCTAATACTCTTACTCAGTGACGGACAAAACACACGGGAGGCCCTATGCGCAGTTAAATTTTGAGGGTCTATTTTTCGGATAACATAAGAACGTCAGAAAATTTCATGTAAAAAAGCCAAAATGTATAAAAATCGATACAAAAAGTATATTGGTTATATTATGTAATCCAATTTTGAAGCTCTATTCGCTTACTGTAATTTGCGTTTAACTTTAAAAAACATATTATATTGGGATAATAAAATAATAAAATCTTGATCATTTTCTCCCACTTTATGCTTGTTACTGTTCCATATTATACTGCAGCATTAATAACTCTGACATTTTGCTTTCGTAGATTGTATGTAGAGCGAAACAAAATAATTTGCATTATGGTAATGAATTCTCTTGAACATATTTTGAATTTCCCATGCTTATATCTATGATAAACGAATCTATGTTCACTAGATAAGAATATTCAAAAGATTAAACACATACATCGTAATAATAGTTTTTTTTATTATTAATTATTCTGATTATTGCCAGTAATATTATTCTTCTAAATTTTCAAATTATTTGCAGCCGAAACGGCTGATCAACGCTAAAGATTTTTTGCGATTCATTTAATACTTTATTTTGAGTTGTATTGTATGTATGTATGTATGTATGTAACGGTATTGGCCAAGTTGTTGATCTAATTTATTTGTTTTGTATAAATCTCAAATATTTACATATTATGTGTACGTATTTTATTAATCTCAATAATTCGTTTTATTTCACATTTTACCGGATAGTATTATATGTAACAAGATTTTTTTTACTTAATAATAAGCCCGTGCTCTTTTTTTTTAACACGTACAACGAATACAACTATTTTCGATTGACTAATTATAGTGCTATTGTTTGTATCTAACCAGCCCACGCGAATAGTGAATGGTAAAGGGAAAAAGCCCACTCCTTACTTCTCATTTATAAATATAGAATTGGAATCAATGTCCACGCTATAAATAAAAGTCTTAAAATATATTAAGTCTGAAGAAGCTTCTCAAAGAGGCGAAATACGTGTCACACCTAGTGAAATAATATAATAATTTCATAATATAATAATTCTATATAACGCTGGCTATTCGTAATTCTCGCCTATCATTTGCTGGTGACGTTTATTCAAATCGTAGCTCCTGCTGACTGACTAGGTATTCGTAAGAATAAATTGTGTGGGAGTTTTAGAGCATTTTTTCTATATCTTATTTTGAGCTACATTTGCACTTAACCGACTAATTGATGCAAACGTGAGGAATCTTGCATCGGCCCAGGAAACACTCATTGGGAATAATAAACAAATTTACTACTGATTTCACGGATTGAATTTTATCGTTAAATTTGTAAAAATACCTCGAGGCAACACATTATTTCCATCACTCTCTTTTAGTACGTTGTGCTTTAAAAAACCTGGCAAGTTTAAATAACATAAACTTAATTAATATATGAAATTCTTTAGTGCTGTTTACCATTATTATATAAATAAATATCTATATTAATTTTACTAATCATCAGTCTCAAGAAAGAAAAATTCAAGCTTATTCGGCCATGTGCGATTTACTTAAATATGCAAAACATATTTCGTCGATTTAGAAATTAGATATATGTGTACAAAACAATTGTTTTTTTTTTTAAATCTATTTCCGATGTGGAGCATATGGCCTCCCAATGGAGGTATCTTAACAGAAGTTTTTTTACGAGAACTGTTTGTTACTCAGTCGCTCAACCTCTCTTTTCCAAAGAGAGTAGTACGGATAGAATGATGAGAAAGGCTTGGACAGGACTAGAGGTTACCTAATTTCTCTCGCTACGTCCAGTTATTGAAAGATCGGAATGGTGGGAGGGAATATTTAGACATCACAAACACCCATACCTTCGAACAGAATCGTCAGAAAAAATGCTGTTCGTGCTGGGACTTGAACCCGTGAGGTCCGGCACGGAAGCCAACAATGCTTACCGCTGCGCCATTGATCACGACAAAAATAGTTGATTACTTAACAATTATTTGGTTTCAGCAGAATAATACAAATTAAGTCGTGAAAACGTCCCCATTTTTTACTTGTATTCTACAAGTCATCGGATATTCTTACTGGTTTAGGGACCCGAGTTCCACCCATGTATGGTTTACAATGGCGGTTAACCTGATAAATACTACAGCACGTCATTAACCGTTACATTTTAGCGTGCGAGCATTGTCCTGTTGCAAACTAGAAGCGAGCTGCAATCCACTGCAACTCTGGTGTGTCCATCCATATTTCACGGCTCTAAGTGCAAGCTCTGTAATCTTCTTTTTATTTAGATCTATCCTAAAACTCGTCTGTTTTCACAGCATATTTATTTACGAAAATTACACTATTGAAATGATTGACACAATGTGACATTGTAATTCCGATAACATACATTAAACGCAATTCTAGTGTGACCGCTAAAGAAATACCATGCACGTTTCCTGACTGGATCACCAGAGAGGCAGACGTGTATTTATTTTGACGTAAAGTAATTTGTTTATTTATTTTTAATTTCCTGAATATGAATAACGGCTTTATAAATAGGCACATTCATGCACATGTATCGTTCTCTGCGTTGTTTAAAAGGTTTCTCAAAATATGCAAATTCTATAAAGGGTATTCATAATACATATATCACGAAATTATTTGTACAGCGCTAGTATCTTAACATACAGAGCTTATTTTATCAAAGGGAATGTTAGGATTTTCCATACATTTATAGAGAAGTAGATATTTCACGGGGACATGCGTGAATTCATACTAAAAACTAATTGTTTTAGATATAATTACGACTTTAAAGAATTTAATCGTATGATGATATCTAGATTCCATGCTCATTTAAACTTCAAGAGCTTCAAATCGGCGATATAAATTCTTCAACATGCTTATTTATTCTACGATTAAATTGTCCTAAAGAATCATTCCATTTATGTATAAATATGTATTTCAGTTTTGCATAAATCTTAACCTTCCTTTATTGTCTGTAAAACACTGATATTACAGACAATAAGTAAATTATTACTCAATAAAACTTCTTTTAGTACCCTTCAATATCCCTTGATAATACTATAATAATGTTATAAGTGTTACTGGACTACTTTATGTTATCATTGTGCCAAGTTTACTATGTGGTTATTAATTTTAAATGTGTGATATAAAACAGTTAATTTTTTAAATGATTTATTACACAAAGTATCCATTTTCTACTGAACTACCATTATTACATTACGTTTAATAATATGTTATCAATTTTGAGAGTAAGTATTTAGTTTGCCTTCGTCTTCACTAATAGAATTATTTTTTGTGTAAGTTTGTTGTCACTCAATACAGTCTCTTGACGTTTTTCGGTAATACAATTAGTATCTAAAAAGCCTCAAGGTTTTATTGTTTTTCTCACTTGTTTATAAACTTTATTGTTTCGGATAATTTGCTAAAAATAATTTCTCATGCTTATTATTTTCAATTTATAATAAAACGAGTTCTTTTCAGACCTAACATTCTTTTTTTCGTAATACGCTTTATTTAAACGTATCTAATGGAAATCACGTTACGGAGACGTTGTCAGAGTTTTTCATTCGAAGAATTCTTTCTCCCTCGCGGCGAAAACTTGTTCCTTTTTCACTGTTTCCCCCCTGGCAATTGAAATAAACAGATTTGTATCTGCAAATGTAAGCAGGATGCCATATTTATCAGCACACATACATATAATTCTATTATACAAACATGCTATTTTTCTTAGGAAGCTTAGTACTACTTATATACTTGTTGCTAAATATTTTTTTGAAATCATTGTTATCTGTTACAAAAAAATCTAACCGTAATGCTGAAAATAGTTTCTCAAATAACATTTTATGTAAATTTAACGATACAACGAAATGTACCCCGAAAAGTTAAAACTTGTCTCCCTTTTTATTTAAGCGCCGCTTCTGTCGACTGTGGTACATCAGAGTTATTTCTTGCGTTTTTATTTTATTCTTTTCAAACATTCAATTTTGTGTATAAATTGCTTAAGTTTTTTTATGGACCTTATTCGCATTTTTATGTGAATCAAACTGTCATCTGAAAACTTCAAGTGCATAGCTTTTTATATAAAAAATAACTAGTGTCATAACCATTTGAAAATAAAACAAATTTATATGGAAATGTGATTTGTAATATATTGAATATAATAGTCATTTCATTACTAAGTCATTTCTCTTTCATTTATACCAGGGCTGTGGAGTCGGAGTCGCGAAGTCGCGGTATTTTGGCCGGAATCGGAGTCGTGAAAAATGAGCGGTTCGATTTTTTTTTGAAAAATATGTTTAATGATGTGTATTCAAACAAAATAGTCAAAAAAACATTTCATGCATGGCTGACTAAAGATGATATACACATATATAAGATAAAATGAAATTATTGAAAATTTTTCTTTTACGCGACTGTACAGCCCTGATCTATACGTAGGCAAGAAAGAGGTGATGTAGACCAATCCACAAAAATAATATTTTTATATTATTTTTACTGAAGAACTTCCATTTCAATTGTAGATAGTATACTTTATTTATTTTTTCACTCTGGACAATTATATAATAATTTACACTTTCGTCACTTCCTATTTCTGCACATTTATACTCATACATCTTAATGCTTTTTTCTTAATCTTAATTGACTTTACCATTGCATGCAAACCACACAAAGAATCCCGAAAATAAATTTCTATATTACGTTTAGGGTACATTTTTAATTCACCTTTAACTACCAATTAGTAAATTTATTCTATAAACACAATGATATATATACTGCATAGATACTATATTTATGTTAATACATACACATCAAAGATAAGATTGAGTTGCTGCCGTGATTTATGGTGAAACGGAATACCTACTATGTAAACTATATTTGTGCAGATGGCTTGCTTCATAATTTAATCCACCTAATCTTTGCTATCGCCTTAAAATTAAGAATAAATAAACACACCAACGCCATGCTTTTAGTGTAAACATAGATGCGGGCCCTTTGGAAAAATATTGGCTTCTGGGAGTGTTAGGAAAGACTTGCTGCTATTTAGCTTGTAGAGTTTTTACCGCTTAGGTAAGTTATTTTATTTATAAAACGCTGAGCGCTTTGTTTGCACTAAAGTTTCAAGTCACTTGGCTGGGTAATGTGGACTGCAGGAGTCGATCGAATATGCACAGCGGAGGATAACATTTGAATTTCTAGTCTCCATTAACTGTCAAATCCTTTATAATGTCTTGTGGATAATTTAATAAAAAAAAACACTTTCTGGTGATAACGCTATTTTCATTTGAAAAGGAATAGCACGCACATATGCAAATTATAATTATAATTGCTCTGCAAATCTCGGTACTCTTGCTAAACTGTTAATTCGAAACAATAACTGATTATTTCACCACAGCTAAAACTTCAATAATTCCTTTATCACAAATTTCTCCTGCCAATGAAAATGCTAGGGTTTACACCAGGGGTTCACAAAGTGTGTCCCGCGTGACTTTTTGAAGTGTCCCGCGAGATTTATGTTTAATTTACTTATTATTTATGTTTTTATCAGAAATAACTTGTAAAATAAAATATCTTCTGGCAAGAATAAATCGTACGAAATTTTGATATTTTTCAAACGTGCTTGAATTACCTATATTTGCACATTTTCACAAAACATTTTCTAAAGTGAGCATTTAAATATAAAATGACATTATGATTATCAGACAACCACATCGCATCTGTTTGGTGTATTCACACCACACAATTTGAGAATAGATTACAGGACTTAATTTCAAACGAAAAATTGCATAAATCTAACGGTTTAAAAAAAATGCATATCAAAAACAGTAATAAATTGTATATTCGGTCAAAAATATCAATTCAATATACACAATGACATATTTTTTCCCATATGTTTTCTATAAACATAAAATATTAACAATAATCAATTTTGTACCTTTGGCGAAAAAGTTTGAATCACTGGTTTACAGTGTCTATAAGAATGTAGTAACATTGCTCTGGTATATTTATTGCAATACCTCTATCTAAAGATAAGTTGATGTCAAAGAATTTAATGCATGAAAAGTCCAAAATGGATAAATCCCATGAAAAAAACATGTACACTCGGTGTTATCCTGTATCGTAAATCAACCCTAAACTCATATCAACGATTCCCACTTCATTTTATTGACAGGTAAAACACTTTTGAAAAAGGTTTGCGTCTCTGTTTACGAAAGCGCCACGGGAAAGTTGGCCTTGCTTATTCAGTCACGGGAAGTTTATTTTTCCTGTTGAATCTTCCAGAATAAAATCTAAGTTTGAAATTCGAACGCGTTAAGTACTTTTTGATGATTATCACGTAATTATTTTGTCCGTCATACAGTATCTACATTGAACACACGTGCTTCACATTCTATCTTTCAAAAATAATCAACTTTTCATCAAAAGAAACATATCGTACCTGAAAATTTGCGAAAACAACGTCTTAAAAGTTATAAAAAATAGATTTTGTAGAATAATACATTTCTTATTGTTTTCTAACAAGGAGGAGATAGCGACTGACGGTCGATGTATTTTGGTAAATTTAATTATCTAGATATAACTTCAATCACTAGACAACACACAATAATTTTATCAGTACTTGCAAGAACTCCATTAAACTTACCCGAGTATCAATGCACATGTTTAATTTTACACGGCGAATCAGTTTATATGACTTGTCTATACTTGCAATGGCGTGATGCCAAAATTGCTTCTGATAAATTCATAATCATTAATATATTATGACATACATTATTTAACGTTAAATAATACGCAAATTTGACGTAAACATTGGTTTCATTAACCGGTTATTCAATTGTCACCTAAATGGCGTACAATATTATGCCTTCCTTGAGTGTTATTTTTTTTGTCAGCTTTACGTAGATCGGTGAAAAATGGTGTCCCAATAGATGCAAATATCTTCGAGGTTTCCTGTTGATAAAATATGGGATGCATGCTCTTCGCTCTATGTACAGTTCTCAATGGTTTTGGTTATAGGTATCGGGAAGCTTTCGTATTCCGGTTGTGCAGGCAGCTTCTTTGGCGTAAAAATAAATGTCCGACCAAGCTCAATGTTGAATATTTAATAGTAATGTAAATGGGTCAGACCTGAGGGAGGCTGGTGGGGTTCACACCAGATGTGTGAAATTCGTGCATAATCTAAATAAATGTCTTTAATCTGGGGCCCTTTGATTCATTGGCGTGCGTGGGTTGTAATCGGTATATTTTTTTCATTCTGAAAACAGGCTTCAAACAAAGTTGTGCAGAATCATTTGCGTGAAATCAAAACCTTGCAAACCATCTCATAAAAAAAATTGCGTAGCACAACATCTTAATCCAGTGTCCATATGTTTACACACACTGTAGCAACTATTAATCAATATACACACTCAAGCCAATGACATTCTTAATGACCAAACAAATACGAATCCATCAGCGTAACAGATTGTTAGAAGAAGCTGATGTAATTATACATAATCAGTTATTTTAACTAATTTACTCTGAAGAACTAATTAATTAACCCATATTTGTTATCGTCCTAGGAAACTCATAAAGTCAATTTATTTCAATTAATACTATATTTTTAATGTAAGTTAGGGTGTTAGAATATATGAAAAGGTTTATTGTGTATCTCTTTTAAACCGGTATATATAGCTCAGTTAATGTAACTTTAAACTCAGTTATAAAAACCAATACTTTAGGTTAGGTATTTATAAGTTTGTAGGGAAAGAGTTTTAAGTTTATATTATATGACTCGCATACAATTCTCAATATTTCCTCTATACTTGAATATTAAAAATTACATTAATATAGTACAAAAATCTTTAAGCCTAGAGTAGCTCAGTTTATGCATGTCCTTATTAAAAGCCAGAATAAACTGAGTGTATGTATTTCTTTTGAGGTAATGAGCTCAACATAAATAACGCTAGGCAATACATTTGAGGACGTAGCGAATATAATATGAAGATTCATGCAGCAATGGATATCATTAATATGACTACTGAGGTAATCTCACTGTAAGATAAAAAAATAATATCTCCCGGAAGTATCGTTTATTGGTAAAAAATAATCTAATAAGTAACAGTAATCTCTTTCCGTGATTAAACGTGGATTCAATCCAGCGGAGATTTTCCCGTAAATCCTTTCTACTTGTAAACTTTGTATCGGTAAAATTTATATACTTACCCATATCCTCGATAAATTAACAATACACATTGTGTATTTTGAAAGTGTGCCGAAGCGAACATGATTTACTTACTGAAATCCTGATAAAAATTTCAATCCCCGTATTTTTACCGTTTAATATATCAACCAGTGGCGTATTGGTTATTTCAACTACCTCGGCTGATTCACTGAAAGATTTCTTATGCTGTAATTTATTAAATCAATGTATTCTATAATTTTTATACAACGTATAGTTTACGATATTTTTACAATTGAAAAAAAAAATAGTCGTTCAATTACATACTTCTCTTTCTAAACACATTCTCATATCTCTCAAATTCATACAATTGGAAAAGTACAGGAAAAGATTGTAATCAAAATACTAAGTGTTGTTGTTTTCGGCGAGTTTTAATTTTTGTCTTTATTGACTGAACTGGTTTCTGACACACACAAATTTAACAATTTATAAAGTATCGGGTAATAAAGTTTATTTTAAAAATTAACATTCACAATAATTTACTTTTTGACTTGAACCATCTCCGTGCGGGGATAAAGCTAATGAAATACAAATCTGCAGATATTTATATTTATTTTCTGGACGTTTTAACCTCGCTCCAAAATTTCTTACTCCCAAAAATACTATTACTGATATTATATTGATCTTGTTTTTGATAATGTTATAACACGGAACTGGAAAACCACTCTACTGGAGAACGATATTCCGAAGGAGTTCTTGGTGGAAACCAATAATAGCCTTGGTTGAATACATAAAATATACTCGCCCGCTGTGGTCTTGTTGGTTAGAACTTGCTCTACCGACCAGGAGGATCTGGGTTCGATTCTCGGTAAGGTCAATGTCAAATTTAGATTTGAGATCTAAGACGTGGGTGTTTGTGACGTCAATTCATATTGGGTTGATATCGAGTGACTCGATACATTCTCGTCGAGTTTTTCTCGTATTATCATTAAACTTAAAAATATTTTGCGCACTGGCAAATTTAAATCTAAAAAAATGTGTTACCATAATATTTCCTCAATGCGGGCAAAGCAATAAAATATTATTTTAAAAAGAACGTGGTATCAAAATAGCTATGTGCACTATCAACCCCTATAAAATCTTATGATGTAAAGTCTCTTTGTGATTTAGCTTAGCGTCAGTTTCGAAGTGACGGGTTATAAAATATGGAGATATTGTGTTCGTCTTTCACACCTATTATAAATTTGAGTTGCGTTTTGATATATTTAATTACCCATTCCAGGTGTATAGTATGGCGTGAGGATAAGCAATAATGTATTGTAAGAATCACGAACATGTAATTTATTTATCATGTAAGCTTTTACGTGTTTCTTTTAATTATCACCGTTGAAGTGAGCACTTCGGTCGAAAACGATTATCACGTACCTATTCATTTTTTGAAAGTGTTTTAGGCTAAATAAATAATGCGCGCTTGTATTTTAATATTTATTCATTATGTATTTTTGTTTGAAAACACGCGCTGCCACTCCACTGAAAAAATATTTAGAATTGTAAATTAATACATTTTATCGATTATTTAAGCTTTTTCATCGAACTGTCTTTTTTTTTTACTTTGAGAATTGATTATTATGCCATTTATATCGAAGGATTTATTTGAATATCATATTTTATGTTACTGTCAAAAGTTTATCTAAACTTTAGACAGGTTTACAAAGGAAACGGTTTAAATACCTTGGATTAATAATTTAGGGTTATGACAACACTTCAATTATAAATTACAGGTTAGTTTAGTATTTAATATAAAAATAGTCGGCTTCCCGATGTTTGTTTTTTTAAGTTGATTAATATTTCAATAGTAATATTGTTATTACAACTGCGGAAGAATTAAGACTTACTTGCCTTCATTTACTATTTTTATGATATTTCTATCTTATGATGCATATAACGTTATCCTTCGGGAAATGGTAGCCTATGATATGAATATGTATGATAAACTTGGTGGGTAATGGGTACATACACTACAAGCGCAAAGATTTATGTGAGTTCACACTTAGTAAATAACCTTCCAAACAAACGTCGAATTGAACGAAAGAGTTATTACAGCAATTGTTACTTTCCTATTTTATTATTATCTTATAAACACTGTGTTAATATATTCATTAAATTTTATTTTCTAGCTGCAATAAGTTAAAAATCAGGACCATATCTTTAAATAAGAGGTCGACACATACAAACTTCTCACAATATTATGCGGATATGCACATCCAAATGCTGTTTTTTTATAGCTGGTCTAGGTTTCTTGTAACATTTCTCCAGCACCCAATTCAACGTTCCCTCTAAGCTGCGCGCGTGCGCGCCCGCGCAGCAGTTGGGAAGCCCCCGCGCACTCATTCCGGGTTGGCGCGCACTACAATACAGTTGCTCAATCAATATTTGATCGTTCCGCGCAGCCTCCACGCAGCCTCCGCGCAGCCTTTGAAATTTCCGCGCAGCTAACCCTTCGGCTTAGGCTTAGAGGGAACGTTGGCACCCATCTATCGAAAATTACCATTCTCCAGCTTGGTTCTTCAAGCAAAATACACTCTGTGTAAATAACTAGCGTATCTTCAATCCGCATTTTCTTCATCCTATTGGATTACTGGATATCACTTTTTGTCTGTATAATTCAAATTAAATACATTATATCGTAGTCATGTGGTAGTTGATAAAGATAATAAATACATGGCACTATTATTCTCGCCTTGCGTATTATAAATATATGAACAATACTACTTTGCAACGCCTTTATACTGGTTAAAACCCTACAAAGACGTCCTCATTGACCTAAAAGCATGTAATGGAGTGAAGAATAAATACGCTACAGGGTTGGGAAGTAATTAGCGGACTGTGCAATAATGTAAGGCTGTTGTAATAAAGCCATTATGACAGTGAATGGAAACTTTTCGTGAAAGAAATCACTGATGTAGTTCCCAGATCGATTAAGGACTGAACAATATACATACGTTACAATTTTGATCTTACATGTTATCTGGGCACTATTCCATAATTTCGAGAACATCTACATAGCATGTCGAAATCAATCACACTTAAATTAGTCGCAACTAAAAATAATAATGTTGTTTTAGTTAACCGTCAATGTTTTAGTCGCAATCCATGCGTGGGGAGAGTGTGGCTTGCTTTTGGCATGCGCCTCCTAAATCTGCCGTTACCGGAAGTTACCCTCGCCCCGCCGACTTTTCGCGGGCGAAGGCGGATGGAACACGTTCCGTTTTCAATTTTCACTCCATTCTTTTAAGGCGGTTCTATTCTTGACGCGAAAAGCTTCACCTTTCTGAGAAAGTTTCGAAACAATTACAGAGCGCACACATTAATTTATCATCTCACTTTAGTGTTACTGACGGGTACAGTGAACGTAACTTATGTACCTAATTAATATAGTCTTCAATACTTATTTATGACTCGTTGATATTGATAAATTATTTCAATTTAGTTTTTATTCAGTAAAAAATATGACAGTGTCCTTTTATAAAATTTAATCTTTAAATTTTTCACGGTGATTTCGGTTGCAGTTGTTTTTAAAATTATATTTATTGTCATTGAAATCATTACCGCGTTGTTCTGATTTGCCTTTATGTGGGTACAATTTTTTGACAATCCTAATGATTTTTATTCACGATATCTATAGTTTAAACCAGAGCTGTGGAGTCGCGGTATTTTGGCCGGAGCCGGAGTCCTGAAAAATGAACAGCTCGAATTTTTTTGAAAAATATCTTTTATGATGTCTATTCAAACAAAATAGGCCAAAGTGTTGACATTTCATGCTTGGCTGACTAAAGATGATCTGATAGAATACATACATATAAGTTAAAATGATTTTTTTGAAAAAAAATCTCGGAGTTGGAGTCGTAAATTATTTTAAAGCTGGAGTCGGAGTCGTCTTTTTTTACACAAATCCACAGCCTTGGTTTAAACCAGTAAAGACATTCAGTTACTTATCCAAATTCTTGATACCTTTTTTTTATCTAAATTTTATTTTGATTTCGTTTTAAATATGTCAGTGACAGTACAGCATTGTAGTTTTAAATGTCACTGACAAAATAAACTAAAAGATCAAAGTTTGATTTACATTTTTAATAGAATCACTAAAAATCTTGTCAAAAAAGAAGCGTTTAGCGAGAAAGTAAATTATATTATTTTCGATGGATTCGGCGGTAACTTTGTGGGAATTCATTTATTTTTTAATATTGAATTTTATAACTTTGTTATTCCACAGATTATTCCACAATAAGTAGCATTTGAATTAAGATTTATTAAAAAGGGAGATGTGAGAATTTTAACGTTACCTTTGGTGTTTTTACTTGCAATGTACGTAGCGATAGTTGTGATTGTTTTTCTTTTCACCTGATTATGTTGAAACCATATTACTTAATCTCTAAAAGCATGAGGCGTTCATTTCATTACATCAGAATTTGATGTCCATTATTTTTTTTATACTATATTAAATAATCTTTTTTATTTTCAACCTTAATCTTACTTCCATATATTTTTTGATCTTAACATATTCTTTATACTTGTATTGTAATCATATATAAAACTATGCGGGAAACAATGCTAAACAGTCCTTTTCCCCGTGGGAATCTGAACAAGAAAGGGTTTTCCTAATATGTGAAAACGTCTTGTATACCTATGCGAGCTAAATTTTAAATTGAAGTTTTCGCCAAAGCTTCAGCAAAAGTCGCACCTGGCGAACAAACGCATACGTTTGCCTGATTTATTAACTCGACTTTAACCGCAAAAAGGTTGCTATCGGAAAAAAACTTTCCACACTTTCCATGAATAAATTACTGGCTCTAGGACACCAACCTACGGCACCAACCCCACTCTTTACGTCTAATCTGTCTTTTTAAACTGGCAACCTTAAAATGCTTAACGATTTAAAAGAAAGTGGCAGCATGAAATATTGTTATCTATGATACTCTATGCCAGTGGTTATTCTGAAATATCCCTTTATTATCACACTACAATATTCCAAATAATATTTCCTTTAAAATCTGCGGGTTGTTATTTTCGTCGTTTTAGATCTTCCCACGGCGGTACATTTTCATTGTTTTATAGTATCCCTAAGAAAGACTCACGAAATAGCTAGCTACCTATAGTTAAGAAAATTAAACATAAACACGCTTATTTTTAGATTTACTTGATTTTGTTTATTTATAACTTTTGATTCTTTTTCTTAAATTACCTTTCCTTAGCAACCATTTCGAGCAGCGGACACCAACAGGTGGTTCGCATTAAAATCTAATCCGCGAAGTTGTTACAGTAACGTCATGGGAGCCAATAATTTACCAAACTTATTTCGAATATACAGTAACAACTATCAAACATATTATTTTTTTACTGCAAGCGCTATTGAATATTATCATAATAAAATATGAACATATTCAATGGTTGTTTTTATATTTAATTTTAGTGATCCGTGAGATCCGAAACCTTGGTGAACGCTGATTTAGAGCATTTAATCAATCTTTACTCAAACGGTTTAGTATTTTAAACCAACGGTTATAACCATTTGGACTTCGCGTACCCCTTAACGCACAATTTTGAATATCAAATGAATTAGTGATTATTACGGTAGCGTGTTTGAAATGAGATAATGGAATCTTGGCTCGAATTACGTTATTGCAATAAGTTTGAGGACCGCGGGCCACCAGTTGGTTAAAGCTGTTTTAAACATTACGCAACGTCTTTCAGTGGGCGCTATCGTACTCTAAAATAAACAAATCAAAAAGATATCACTTTTTTACAGCTTTTTAGCCTTAAAGCTTTGTCGTATCATCCGTGTTCTTAAATTATTTCTATCAATTATTTTCAATTTGTTTTTTTAACGGTTTATAACGAAATATCTATTCGACACGGTTACGCACTTCGCGCTGTTCTCGAAAGCCATCTTTTGTTAGTCTTTTCACTCTTAAAAGAAACTTGTTATCTCAGTTTCGGGCGCCTTCTCGCCGCCTCCTCCTACGCGCTCTTGTTTCTCGTGTGCCCCATTTTTATTTTTTAATAGGTAAGTCTTCTCAAGCGGCCCAATCGAGTGGAGACTTTTGTCCTATAGTGGGTCATAAAGTGACGTTTGGCTGTTTTTGTGGAGTCATGTAATATAGAAAAGGTTGCCACTCCTTTCAACGTGTGCATACAATATTCTCACCGATTGTTTACTACTCCTTACAATTTTTATTAGCGATGAAATCGAATGTTTATTTGTGTCGTAGATTTCGCACAGTAAAACATTTAAAATTAAAATGAATCTTTCATTGCGTACCAGTCCTGTCATGCGATCGAAATTTCGTCTTAATAATTGCAAAAAGTACTTATTTACTCCATTATTATAGCATTGAATGGCTACGTTTCGAATGGAAAGCTATACTTTTAAACCACGTCCATTACTATTATGATTTCTTATACCGCCTTTGCATACAACCGATTTTTAGTATGTCTTAATTATGGGTATTTTAATAGGTTATGTTAGAATAGGACAGAATGTATAAAACTTCGAAAAATCTGACGGAATTTTAATTCAGTCTCGCGATAAAAACTTGATATTTCAACCATCAAACGTATCAGTCTTTAAAACAATCGATGGGTCCTTTTCAAGTATTGTTTAATTTACTTCTATCACCAATCAATTTGATATCATTATATTTTAAACTAAATAACGCGCTAAGAAGTATTATTTTATTACGTGCCGCCAATAGCTTTCATATTCATACAATTAACTGATAGAGCAGTGATAATATAGAAAATAGTTTCATGTTATTATTTCTCACGCACAATATTGGAATAGAGTTTTTTTAAACATAATATAGTAGGTTCAAACAAGGTTTAAAAAAATAAAGATAACCTAACTATATATGTCCTCGTGATTTGACGATGTTTTACCGATATCCTTTTAAAAATGATGATTCATCAAGAACTTTACACACGAAGAAGAAAAAAATCCAACAATTTTCTCCATTGTATAAGCACCGGTGAAACTAGCAACTGACAATATTTGCTGGTCATCATGATAAGATATTTATTATTATCCATAATGGATTACTTTCAATGCATCGATTGTCGTGTTTGCTGTTGGTTTATAATGAACTTTCTCGAACCTAAAAATTATTGCATGTCTGTTTTATTTGTTTTTTAAGCTCTACATATCAGTATTACGAGAACTATATGCCTTGATAAAATTTAATTTTATATTTAAATTATGACAGTAAAGATCACCTTTTTTGTATATTTTTATGTTTTTAGAATATTTGTTGTTTCAGACAGGAATGGGAAATAAGGCCGCGCTCAAGAAATGTTTATTAGATAATATTGAAATCGTATATGCAATGTTTTATAAATTAATGGAAAACTTGGATTCATTTGGTCATGTATGAGGGCAGCAAGTTATCTACTCTTGCTTTAGAGTGTTTCATAAAAATATATTTGCTATTATAAATACATTGATTTGTTGTGTGTACACTTTTTAACTTGGCCGTATTGTGTAGAGAAAAAAACATCAGGCTTGTGTTATTCGTGTGCGTGCTTAAAATGTATGCAACAAAAAGTATAAACAAAGGAATATTTTAGCTTTGTTAAATGCTTTACTTTGTTTAAAATGGTGCATAACATTGCCCTGTATGTGATTTGATTTCTATTAGCTGGTCGGGAACCACCGATGAATTCGGGCCACCCGCAAACTCATTTATATTGAAACAGTAGAGACGTAACTTAAATTTATATAAAAATGAAAACGTCATATGTTTGATTTTCAAACTATCTCAGTGTTAACATAATAACTTAGATAATAATCGATAAGCGTATAAGTTATCCACAGATTTTTTGTTCGAATAAATGTTTTGAGATTATGTCGAAAACAACGAGAGGCATAGCTTGTTTTGGACACAATTAGGATCGCATATTCTAATTCTACATATTTGAAAAAAAACAGAATCTTTTCAACGTTCGTTTGATGTTCAAAACATATTTAGTCTTAATAACGCATAGAGAAAGAGACAGATGGTTTGAGAATGGCCGATACGGGTATTTCACTGTCGTTTATAATGTTTTTAATCATCTAAAATCTACATAAAATGAGTAATTAACGAACAAGTAAATCTAAAACCTCTTTCACACCAACCGAGTATGCGGTTGAGCGACTTCGGCCGAACAAAAATATTGTCCGAGTAAGCGACTACACGCAAGCAAGTTTTTATTAAGGATTCTGTTTATTATTACGTGTGCTTCGTTCGATTTTAAAACGCCTGTTATGATAAGCGCAAACGTGAGCAATGGCATCCTCTCGGTTGAGGAAATAGAATCTGCTTCTATTCACTCGCTCACTCAAAATCACACGTCGAATCGTCCAGCCAAATCCCGTGTGTTGTTCAAATTGATTCTTATTCGGCCGAGATCATCCTCTCGGTCGATACTCGGTAGGTGTAAAAGAGGCTTTACTCTTCTTATTTTTATATGTTGTACGAAATCTTCGTTTTTTCATTGTGTATATAAATTGACGTTAAACCAATCTGGCTTCAAAGCACTTCCTCAACCGCTACATCTTTTGTTTTACATATTATATTCATGCAGCCGCGACAGACCTAGCTGGAGAGGTGTCGATTTCTCCCTGGGGCTTATTTCCCTTCGATTTTTACGGCAGTTGAAGGATTTGAATATTCAAGTAGCAGTTTTGTATCGGCATAAGAGTGCGTCTGGGAATAATTACCTTCCCTTCTCCACATGTACGCACTTATTTCTTGACTTACCGCCGACTAGAGTACACATGACACGAATACTATCAACAAACATACAATAGTAGGTATATGGTTGGATGTTGTGTATCGTATCGCTTCGGAGACACATAATTTTGTACTGCCGAATTCTATATAGGTACCTCAATTATACCCGCTCTTATTAAATTTCCTTGAGCCGAAAGAAAACGTTTACATAAGCGCCTATTAAATTAATACTTTTAAATAATATATTTTCATAGTATTTATCATTTCCCGTCAATATTGGTCAAAGATTCACGAAGCACTTTTTAAAATTATGTGATTTACGGTTAGTATAGGTATTCGTCGTAAAACGTATCATTTGTATAATTAATTTTTATGAAATGTGTTGTGTGATATTCACGTACATTACTGTCGGCCTACTTCAGCTTTATTTCGCTAACCAGGCACTGAAAATCTAAATTAACAATTTTGATGAAAACATGTTTTCGATGTTTCCTCTACAAAACTCTCGCTCGTCATTTTGACAGGAAATTACACTGGTTTACTTATAAAGCAAAGCTTTTCATTACCCGCATGACTCGCAGGTTTCTGTATGCCAATACTTACTGACTAAACTTGCGTTCCGTCTTCATTCTGAAAAGCATTACTTTCCCGTCACGGATATACTTCTTAGTTTGTGATACCTTAAATTTATACCCCCGCCGCTTGGCATTGATTTATTAAGTTAACGTTAACTAATTAGAAATATCAAGCGTTCACACACTGGGCTTACGCAACGCCTTGGGTCAGGACCCCTAAATAATCCAATCTTAACTACAACAATGTTATGTTAAGTCCATTGGTATTACATTGTCCCCACGTTATGACATACTATTTAAAATCATTGTTACCCTCAAGGCGTAGTATTAATTAAAACAAATAACGTTGTCCAGCTTGATCGAATTCCATACATTTAAAGTTTCACAATGATATGATCTTCAACGGAATTTTTTCACCATTTGCTACCATGAGTTGGCTTTAGAACGCATTTCAAATATGCACTGCAATACGACTATTCAGGAAAACTGGTCAGTATTTTTCTAAAATATCTGAAAAAGATTATTCAAACGTGTGGCATATAATAAATAATGCATACTATATAACCTGTTGGTATATTTTTGGCTTGCTGTCGGTTTATAACTACTTTTTGCACCAACGATTAATATTGATATCCTGATTAAAACAACTTACTTTATGATAAGAATTTTTTAGTTTTATATAGTACATGCAAACAAATTCAAGTACATATAAGAGCATCCCTCTGCTGATTTTTTTTTATAAATTCTGTCATGTTATCTTTGACAGCGACATACTCATTGGTGTGGGGGTGCTTTTTCAAACAGTAATTACTTTTAGCTACTAGCGAACCATTTGTTTCCAGATTACGACAGAAGAACACACATCAAATCGAATGCCAAAAATGCGAGTATATACTATGAATTTGGCAAAAAATAGTCTACAAACATTAAGAAGTGCACACAAGAAATTAATTAATAAATTATTCTATCGTTAACCCACATTTGGCTTTATAATTCGTCTAGAAATCTACACGAATAATGGTGTATGGAAGTCGACGAAGAATGACTTTAAACACTCATTTACTGTTATAGATACTATCAAAAATATTGTCAGTGCTCAATCTTCTAGAAACATGGCAAACTTTCTCGTTGTATTACATTTTATATCACTTTTAATGTGCCTACTGCTAGTTCTTAGTGGAAAGGCATTATAAAAACTTATTATATAAAATGCTATGCGATGAGCTAAACGGTCCTGAACATTTTATAAACATACATGTTAAATTATAATAAAAAATATCACACTTTCACGCTCCCCGTAACGGGTGCCGTTCTCTAAATGTTTTTCAAAAAAATATTGTGAAATTTATAAGATCGTCGTACTTTTGTTATCCAGGAATAGTTTTTCCTATTTTTTTTTAAATTTAAATTGACGCAAGGTATTTTTAATAGAATATTTTCCATGATATATTATACGCTCATTCATAAACTGTCGTCATTATATAAATTGCCAGTGGAAAGCAATATCATATATTGTTTGAAATGAATTAAAAAATCAATTGTGTCCAATTTCATTGTGTCGATCAAACCCTTCGTTCTTTTAGTTAACACATAAAACATGCATAAAACTTGATAAATTATCAAATTTCTAGCGTGAAAACTACCTTTGAAAGAAATAAATAACGCTTAATCTTTGTGTAAACTTTTTAAAATAATTAATTCTCATGATAATTTTGAATAAGTTTGCCCTAATAAGCAGACTGTTCGCGTGTTCAAGTACCATTCAATTTCCATTGTCGCTATAGCTCTATGTAAGACTTATGAAAACCTATTCATGATTATAAATTATCACGCTTTATGACGCCGAAAATATTGAATATCTGAAAAGCTTATTTTTGAAAATGAAAATTTGAATAAAGTTCAATTAATTATTTTTAAGATTTTCCTCGTAGGAGGTAGGTTGTGTAGACATTCTACGTACGTAATGGACACCCTCGCCACCTGTTTACACACGCTTGATACTTAAATAAAATTAATAGACGAGTAATTTATTAAATTTAGCAGTATTATAAAAATCTTCTAACGACATTCTCGCTTAATTTAACAGAATTTCAAGACTCCAAAGGGCTCCTTTGGAGGGTGGGTCGTTTTTAATGAAATGAGATTTTTCGTCAAGAATATTTTATAAAAAGAAAATTCCACACTTTAAGAGTATAGTCGCTTTGTTATCCGTCTTATAATCACTTGAGACTCTTTTTATTCCTTTGACCATAAGCAAGGGCCCCGTCTAAATTGAGCTGCCGCAGGAACTAATGTTGGCCCTTGTAACGAAATACCACATTGCGGTATTTGATTTTATACAAGTACTTCGTGCTCTCTTGAAAGTAAAAGAATATGGAAGAACGAGAAGTAATTTATAGTGAAAAGTTAATGTTAATGTTTGAATTCGCAATGTATTATATTTCTGAGACTTTGTCAAAGTCTTCATATTATAATATAGCGTGGTATACTTCCTAATAATTTTGCACTGTCGTGTCCAAATCATTTTATACTAGCAAAAGTCTATTGCTCATACTATATATATCAGAATCAGACATTGTTATTGTCATCTTTAAACCGCCTCATCTCCGTGTATCATTTATAAATTGGTCAATTTGTTCACCTGCATACCGTCTAATATGGAAAAGTAAATATGTTAAGTTGTGTGGATTAAATGCGTGCACCTAGTAATTACAGGTGGTGCAACAGTTTTTATTTTTGGCTTCCGATCAATGAATTTCTCTCGGGTCTAAGTAGTGTTTTAGTGGGTATAGGAAAACGCCTTCTGGCCTAACGATTTACGCACGCGACCGACCGTACTTCGTAGTTAAACGCTCAGACATTATACAGTTTAAATTAACTTATTGTTGTTTGGCGCACGTGGTTGCGTTTCTCGCTTTATTACAAGTACCGGTCTTATCGCGATGTACCATTTAAAGTTTTCAGTATCAGCAAAGTATTATAGAGATTGTCTGCCCTTGAAAAATAAATTACTAGCATATCTCACTCAGTTATGTACACTGAATGCCATATGGTATAATGTATTTTTTCGCACATTGTAATATTATTTGCTTCGACGAAAGCCAATAGGAAACACGAAGTCTGATTACCCAAATACAGCCATCAGGCTCGGTTAGTATATTCTATAGATAAGATTAATCGATATCAGTCTTATTTTAGTAGTATTCCCCTAAAACCGTTAACATACGTTTATATTTAGAATTACAATCGCGTAATGCATAAAAAAATCGATAGGGTCTTTCGTTCTTCCATAACAGCAAGTATACCAGTTATAAAGTAACGAAAGCAATCGTTTGTATTTTATGTAAAAAATGTTTATCGCTGGTATTCTACAATTTCATAAACAAATCAGGACCATTTTCGTTCATCGAACCTATCAGAGTTTTAAATCGTACGCAATAAAAAAATCAATTGAATTGGGTAATTAAATATGAATACATATTTAGTTTTTTATCAGATATCATATCAAACAATTGGTTTATTATTTTATAATGTAAAAAATACTTTCGTATATAATAACGTCGTACCTAATCGATAAATTGACAACATAGTAAACCGAGTAAGGTATGGGGAAAATTAAAAAAAAACGAAGATCGTCGGTATGTTATTTGTGAATGATTTGTTTTGTTCAAGTACATATTTTATAGTAAGTATGCATATTTACTAATTGTTTTTTCTCTTTTTTACAGGTAAGCGCTATGTTAAAATTTACATTTTAATAATCGAAAATCTATACCTTAAAGCCCTCTTTCAAAATCAGGTAAGTATAAATTCAGTTTGGTACAATTATTTATGAACCAAGAATAGAATAATATTTAAATAAATATAGCAGGGATAAACTCACCAGTTACATGAAACTAGTAGCTACTTTCCTATTGGTTGATATTTATCATATACAATTAAATTTAACGACTATGATATCTTACTGTTTGTGGATCAATCGGCTACACAATCAGTGAAATAGCCATGTTATTAATTTCCACAAATTTACCGCCAAATTCAACGAAAATAGAATTTTATCATTATTGAATTAATTACAAAGAAATATATCATTTGCACTGTCGGTAAGAGATATCCTGATGTTTAAGGTGACGGAGAATATTGATTGCAATTTGCAAGATTTAATTATTTAACCTCGACATTTAAACCGAAAAAATGTGTTGTTTTTGACGTTATATATTTATTCTTATAACAATATAACAAAAAAAAACATTTATGCAGGTTCTTAAACTAATAATGTGTACACTATTAGATATATATTTTTATATGAGGCTTTCGTCGTTAAGAATACTGGTTTATACGAATCTGATCGGCCGTCGATCTGCCAGCGACGGTAGATTTTATCTAAAAGTCAGTTAGATGTTAAAAGAGTCGCAAGCCAAGTTATTTCCAGCTGGTTCGATAATACACTGAGAACGAGCTTCGATTAACTTTATCAATCATTCATTAGTGACACGTTTCATGTATTGGATCGACTATTTCACACTGGAATAATCATACATTACTACTATAGAAATATTTATGATATACCTCAATTATATTGCTTGGTTATTTAAGCAGTGCTGATTTCAATTAATTATTGCAGTACCCGTGCACGCTTCAAGGTTAGGAATTTTATTACGGCTTTCCTTAAAGTCGAATTAAGATTCAAAACGATACTATTTAAAATTGTTGCCATACTATGATCTGTTAACAAGTAAAAGTCTGACTGTAAAAATCATTTAAATATTTAAAGCAGAGATGCACATGCCGCGGTCCGTTTTTTTGTGGTTCGAATGTTTCAGATTATAATAAATATATTTTTTCATTAAATCATTGAATTAAACAATTGTAAACAAGGTTTTTCGTTTATGAAGCAGAATAAATCGGCTCGTAAAAATAGACTTGGCTTACTGATGAAAATTTGGATTAAAATATTTAGTTTAATTGTGAAGAGTTACATTTACTTTAAAATTATAAAGGCAACATGTGGCAACATAACTAAATATTTCACAAGTAAATCATTTCTTTCAATAGATACACGTAATCTTTTGAATGCTTTCGGTCAAATGTAATAGAACCTCTTTTTACTTTGTCTTTTACACGGTTTTTTGAGCGTCTGTTTTAAGTAGAGCGTATTCCTCGTGTAAAAAGAGGATTCAGCGAACTTAATTTTTTTTTTGAGGCACGAAACCATCATTTTTTTATGCGGCCTTTCAAAAAGAAAAAGGTTGTACATGTCTGATTTAATGCAAAATCTTTTTTCTTAATGTTAAGTGTAATCTAAAAGTTGAATTAATTCTATGTTATATAATTTTATTGGCATTTTTATCAATAGATCAACGTTTTGTTGTTTATCAATTCTAGGTGGTTATGTATTATATTATTAAAAATAAAACACATATTTGTACTTATTACACAATTTAATATAACGGACCAGCTTAGCAGATTTCCGTAGTTTTGAAATATTGTTATTTTTTACCGTAAAATTAATATTTTTATGCTAAATAATCGAATAACCGAAGAATTCTGTCCATTAATACGGAAGCTGCACTAAAACTGATATTTTAAATATGTATAATCTATTTAAAACAGTAGGTATTAAAAAAACTATAAAAATTACCATTTATCGAATTTTTCATCAATGATGGACGAAATTACGGATAGTCACTATTAAAAATATGCACATTGTACGTATTTTTTTAATGTGCGTACTAAAACACTGGGTACTAACCCAGGGTCATATTTGTAACTTTTTACAGTTTGGCGCCGGGAATAACTCGGGAGGTAAATTATGCATTCTATAATTAATGGCCGTAAGCCGATGCTAAAATTTCTGGGCACTTTGCTAATGTTTTTGAGGGTCCCCGTAATGTTACCGTCGCGAAAATATTACAAAAAATAAAGGGGTTTATTATAAACTGACCGTGCACAGATGAAAATGTAATATAACATACCAGGCGGACGGTAACAATATGACCCGCGAGACCTATTTTTATTTCAAAAGCTTTATGTAGCTTATTTTTCATTAAATACTTTCGGTCATATTCCGGGACTTAACAATAGCTGGGTACATCTATTCATTCCGTTATATGTAAGAATCACGTGTCACTTATCGATGATCATTTCCAATGAATACAACGTATATATATGTAATTGAAATAAAATGTACAGTTAAAATCATAAAAGGCAACGTTAAAATAGTATTTTATAGGATGACACTGTTCATAGAGGTAGCAAAGTACGTATTTGAATTTGGTTGTGACTAGGGTCTCCAATCCCGGATACCAAAATCCCGGGATATTGACAGTATCAATCCCGGGATTGAGAGAATGACAGAAAGTTGAGCGAGCAAATTCCAATGTATACACGATTTTATGTTGAATGTTCAATCCCGGGATTGGAAAAATTTTCAAGCCAAAAATCCCAGGCTCACAAAAAGAGCCCTAGTTGAGACTGAACCCTTCTAGACTCGGAAGAATCGACCGTGTAAGGCTATTTAGAATAGTCTTGGCGAGCCGAAAGATCAGCACTTTTTCGACTAGAGGTTATGCAATTGAAACTGTCAACCAGTAATATAGTTGATTCATATATATATAGAATATATTTTTTATCGAATTCTAGAAACCGTTTTCCCATGAAAGATCAGTTTTTCTCTTTCATAAACCTGAAATACTAGTAACTTAAGTGCGAGCATTTAAACATTTGAAACTTGTCTTTTCATATGACCTGGTCGTCAGCTTTAAAATGTCACTTCTGACATTATAATTTTATCAAAAAAATCTTTATCAAAACACACATGATTCTTATCCAAATTGATTGACACGTTACGATATACAAATAAAAATATGTTATTGTATATTTTTAACCGTCACTTGGTATTTTATAGTTATTCATTGAGTATCAAAGTATTATACTATATATGGTTGATGCTATTTCAGATTATGCCTTCATCAGAACTTTGTTTAAACTTACACAATATATCTACTCCACTCTCATCTAATTTATATTGAAAAATATAGTATGATATTTATTAAATTGACAAAGCATAATAGTTTATATTTAAGTAATTATTTATAATTAGTTACATTATAGTCTTATAAATGTATGTATATATCAATCAATCACAATTTTTGAAACCTCTACAATACGCTGAAACATAGTTCTGATGAAGGCAGAAGCCGTATAGCTGAAATAAACAATATATACATTATTTTTTGTAGAATTATTCATATTTTATTTCTTGCTATGTTCTACCCTCGACAAATCAGTGAAGCTCAGTTTCTAACTAAGCTTTTCAGAAAATAAAAAAAATCAAAGTGAAGTAATGATTTAAGGTAGTGTGAATGAAATATTACACACACATATTTAAGATTATTCTTTGACTTTTTGTGTAATGTGTTGGGTTCAAAGTTCAAGTATGAAAAGCACTCTTTTTAAATGTTTGATTCCGTCCAACTCGTATGCAAAATATCTGATTGATGTGGTAATTTGTGCTGTTTTCGAAGCCGTGCATGCTAAGCATTTCCAAAGTGCAAATGCTGTACCGATTTCTTCTACGGGGTTCAAGCGAAAAGCGACCATAATTAATAATACTTCACCACGAAGAGAATTTTTCCATACTTCCTGGAAAACCGACCCATTTATTTATCTTTCGCTATTTGTATGCCAGGAAACGTTCGAGTACTAATAGCACCTATTTCACAAATAGCGTGAAACAAATAGTAATAGTTTTATAACCAGAAATTGAATACTGCATATTCAATTTTTAGTAATGGGTTTCATGTCAATGAATTTCGCCTATTTAATGATAGTACGTTTATTTACATAAGTTATTTAGATTACACTATATTCATATTTATTTTATCTTTTAGGTACCTACAGTACAGGTAGTATAAGTACACAATTTTGGTAGATTACAAATATATTTTTTTGAAAAACTGTATAAATATTTTTTATTCATCGTCGTTTCCCTATATCTATATTTTGCAATTAAAAATACATATCTACTATTTATTTTTAAGCTGCATTTTGTTTAAGCGCTTATTGAAACTTTGTGAGAAATAACATCTGTATTCATCCCTCTGGCTACTTTAATATGGGCAAACCGAAGTTTTAAAAAACTAATGCTTTGTAAACATTTTTTACATTGAAAAACTAAAAAGAGGATTTACAAAAAATCTTATTATAAATCGAATTTAATTCGAAGTAGCTCCCAACCTCAAAATGGTTGGGTACCCTTGGCTTGCGCAATAAACTTCCAAATCAAGTTTTTTAATGGTGATGCTCGATGTACAGAACAAATTAAGATATGCATTTAATTCGATTTTTATCGTATAATTTTTGTTTTGCTTTACGAACAAATTTATGTTCTTGCTTGAAAAACTTTATATCGGTGTCGTTACTAGCAAAAATATATTTTTTACTATTCAGTTATTTTCTAGAATATGAAGTAAGGTTTATGGGAAAATTATTATATTATAAATTTATTTTAAAGTATTACTTATTACCTATCTAAGAAATAAGTGATACAATGACTACATGATTTTCCAATAATAAGCTGTTCCATCTCGTATACAATCGTGCTAAGCATAGTTACCGTATCTACGGTATAACGAAGTGTGATAAATCGATGGGACGTGTTTGGTAACTCTACGCTCAAGAAATGCCTCCTCGAATATATTATAGTTCAGTCTCTAAACTTTAGCGAGATTGAATTAGCTGCATCATTAGCACTTCAATTATTATAATTCCGATTTGTTGTCGTTGTCACTAATTATTTAATCTATTTTTTATTATAAAAAAGCTGAAAAACTTGTATTATATGGAATACGGTGATAAAATCAATTTCAATCTAAAATACGCAAAAAATATTCATTGGAAAAACAAAAAAAAAAAATCATTTTTTAAAGTCATGTTTTTTCTATCTATGCTATCCAATGCAACTTACAACTAACGCGCTACTTTTGTCATAATCCAGCTATCTTTACGTTAAAACAAGTATTTAGAAGAGTGAATCGGGAGGTGTTGAATTTCAAAACAAGCTTAAGAAATCATTTGTAAATTAACATAAACGAAAATATTCATCGTAAAATAATTTGTCGGTATCTTTTCACCATGAAAAATAGGCAGTTAAGACGTCTTGAGCGTTTGCAAAATGTATTGTTTTATTGCTGTTTCGAAGAGGTCGAACCAAGCAAGCGGTATCCGGAGGCGTGTTTTGTTACTGGTCCAGAATTGAGCTGTATTTTAGTTACAATCCGTAAAATAATGCAAATTCGATCCTTATCAGGAGAACCAGCCACGCGCAACAATGGCCCGCCATTGCAGTAGTAATAATAATAATAATTGCAAATCCGGTTTGAATGTTAACTGGGCACTGACTGTACATATTGCCCACCGTACTCTCTGTACTTTGTATTTCCAAAGGAAGTCTTGCCCATTTCAACTTTGATTCTATAATAACTTTACTATTAACGTCCATACAGCCGACCATTTATTTAATAATGCCGTACGCGGTAAACTTCTTAATCAACATACTTTCGATGGTTTCGGCGGTAACTTTGTGGAAGTTCATTTTAATAGAAAATTTAAATTAACTTTGATTATTCCACGTATTGTGTAACTAACTGTGACACGTGTTTCGCCTCTTTCTTAATAGTTTGTAATGTTTAACGTCATTAGTAGTATGATTAAATTTGTTTGCACTGTTTCGATTTTATAATCCCCTCTTTGCTTCCATTAAAAAGGAAAAATCCCATTCTGATTGTTTACAACTCATTAGTAAAATTAGTATAATTATCTGTTTGCTTTATTTCGATTCTACACCCCCCTCCTTGCTCCTCTTAAAAGGAAAAAAACCCAATCCATTTTGTAATTTTATAATTTTAAAATGTTAGAATCAATCTTGCTTCATTACTTAAGCAAACTTTGCGATAGTAAGTCTGAAGATGCCTCTGAAAGAGGCGAAACACGTGTCACAGTTAGTTACACAATACGTGGAATAATCAAAGTTAATTTAAATTTTCTATTATTCTTAATCAACTATTACGTATATAGATGATACTCGATATTAAAAGTAGAGTATTTTTTATAATATGTTCATGGAGGTTTTTCAATCTTATATTTCTTTTCCTAGCTTAGTTAAATTTAACGTAAATATATGACGACAATAATTGGCAGGTGTGCCATATCTACATACTTTATAAATTAACACAAATAATGAAATTGATTGAATTGGCGTTTACTCGGTAGAACTCCATTGTAATAAGATACAAAAATATTTTAGTTCTACACATATTCATTTTTTATATAGTTGATAGCTATTTCGGCATAAGCCTTTATCATAATTATGTAGTATAGTAATTCTGATGAAGGCATACGCCTAAATAGTTATCAACCGTAATAAAAAAGCTGTAGAACTAAAGTACTTTGTTATTTTTTCACCTTGTATTAAATAATAGAAGTTTTTTCTACTAAAATTTAACACCTATATTGAAATGATTACAGACCAAAATTATGATAAACAATATCCGCGTTTGGCATCAATATATTGATAAATCGAAATAGTTTGCAAAAAGTATGCATCCTTAGCCTGTATTCATTCTTAACCCGAGAAACAATTTGAAAATATCGAAATATCGTACACTTTTCCAGCATATCCTAAGTGAACAAAATTAAGTTCAGATAACTTGATTATATATGTAGATGACGGGCGAAATTTTCACTACAAACTTATTAGTAATTATTACACCACAAGTAAACTCGCTTGCAAAACCACAATATTTTTTTTTACCGAAATTGGTTTGTATTAGGTATTATGTTTACATACTATTACTTAGGATAGCCCTATAACGCCTATAACTGAATAACATTATAGTGAATATTGGTTATGATATTTTAAAACTCAATCGAGCCGATGGTTCGCGACCGTTATATTTGAAAAATACTATGTTCATCAAGTGACATAATATAATATATAATGATGAAAATATTTACATTGTGTGAAACATCAACATTTTCTCAGGACTGTACGAAGATTTTTTCATAGATAAGCGGTGTCTGATGAGGTTGTAATTAGTAAAAATATACCTTTAAAAAAGATACAATCTAGATAATATATTTCTTCAAAAAAAATCTACGTGAAATAGTGGTGGCTTTTTTTCAAACTTTTCTCACGATTCATTTATTATTACATATTTGTATCTGTATTTATTTCGTTTTGAAATATTTATGTAACGTATTTCTCTTTGTGTACTGCATCCAGCGAAGTACTTATTCCACTGTTCACGTCATAATGAGATCAATTTGGACGTAAAGAGTAATACAGTCAGTGGTGCCGCTTGGTTTTGCTGTATATGGAAACGCTAAATTCTAAATTCATTACTCGGTAATCTTCATTGTGAAAAAAACTTAAATTTTCTTTCGCTCGGCGTTAAGTTAAAAACTTTTTTTTTGTATAGGCGATGACTTTCAACCTTTGCATACTTTAATTGAGTCTCAAATTTATAATCGTACTTTTTCGCAACCTCCGTAGCGTCGTATTAAAGAATTCATTTATTCGTGTTGTTAGAGAGATTTCCGTGTAATTTTGCCTAGTATAAAAAATGTCTTTTCTGTATGTTGTATTGCAATGTTCGTTATCCATATCAGACTGGTAATTTTAATGTTTATATGGTAGATTTTTATAACAGATTAAAATAACAAAGTATTTTAGCTCTACAGTTTTTAACTATAGTTCTGACGATGGCGCAAGCCGAAATAGCTATCAACGAATAAAATTATTAAAAACTGTAGAGCTAAAATACTTTGTTATTTTAATCTGTTATAAATGGAGTTCTACCAAGTAAATGCCAAATCAATTAATAGTAGATTTTTATACTTACAAAATTACACATTATCTAATCCCTGTATAAACAAAAAATAACCTAAATTATTCAATATTATTTGTTATCTATAAACAAAAACATTTAATACTTTCGATGGTTTCGGCGGTAACTTTGTGGAAGTTCATTTTAATATAAAATTAAAAATAACTGATTATTCCACGTACTGTGTTACTAACTGTGACACGTGTTTCGCCTCTTTCAGAGGCATCTTCAGGATTACTATCGCAAAGTTTGCTTAAGTAATGAAGCAAGATTGATTCTAACATTTTTAATTATGAAATTACAAAATAGAGATTGGAATGGAGTTTGGAAAAAAACATTTAAATAACAACAAAACTTACCGCGGAATCTTACCGCTTTTTTCCTTTACTACATATGTTGCTTTCATTGCAAACGTTTAGTTGAATTGACAAGCAAAAATAAATTCATATTTATCGCGAATTAACACCAACAAACCGCTGAAATCATTCCACGGAGGGATTAAATAAATACACATTTGGATGATACATTACTCTAGAAAAGTTTTAGAATTGTCATTTAGAAAGTTGTAACGACGAAAAGTTTTTCACCGTTAATAGCTACTAGGGATTGCACATTTACTGCCTTTTGTTGCTTACCGGTTATTCGGTAAAAAAATGACATGTATACTATATGGACGTATGGAAGGTTTAAGCGAATTTATAAGTTGGCATGCTCAATAACAAATGGGCGTATCTAGATTTTGGCAAATGTGAGATATCACTATTTTACTGAAATGTACATCTTTGACGATAAAGATTGTTGACAATAACGTATTTATTTTATCAACCATATGTATATATTGCCGCCTGTGTGGTCGAGTGGTCAACGTTGTTGGCTTCGGCTACGGAGGGCCCGGGTTCAAATCCCGGTACGGACAGTTTTATAAATTGATTTTTCAATCGATTTATGAATTTCTGTTCAAAGGCATGGATGTATGTGATGTCTTAAATTCCCCCCTCTCACCCATCCTATCCTATGAACGGGGCATATCGAGAGCTATTAGCTTACCACTAATCCTGTCCTAGCCCTATCCTTCTATCCCTACTCTCTTTGGAAAAAGAGATGTTGAGCAACTGAGTAACAAGCAGTTCTCGTAGAAACATATCTGTTGAGATAAACTCCATTAGGAGTCCATATGCTCCACATTGGGAGCGGACATGGTTAAAAAAAATGTATATATTATATGTAAGCTTTTCATAGTATTTTATTCAACAAAATAAAATACCATTTATGTATGAGAAACATTAAAAGAGTACATTTTTTTTCAATTATAATGATAAGAGGTCTGATTTTTTTTCTTTAGTTCTTTCATAGTTTTATCCTATCTTTCCTCATTAAAAAAATGAAAAAGCTACGACGTTAAATAAATATTTAAACAAGTTAAACTATTTTTTTAAATACTTAACTACTTTTAAATATATTTTAAGATAGATTTATCTTCAAAAATATCACTTTTAGGTTGTTCATTGTCAATACCTGATGGAAAGGCATCAGTTGACAATGCTCGCAATGAGCGAAATCGGTCCTGATAAGTGGAATAAAATACAAAGGAATATTGTGTTTTTACTAATTCAAAAACTATAATACTCATTCGTAATAATTCTACTTTTTATTTAATATAATCAGGACCGGTTCCGCTCATGACGAGCATTATCATCGAGCGAGCTATGAGCGAAACTGGCCCTGGTAATTTGAAATAAAAAGTAGAATTATTACAAATAAATATATTTTTAATATAATGAATGAATTTCTACCAAGTATTGCCACCCTGAAGATTGTTTATATTTTATAGGTTTAGTAGTAATACAAAAAAAAACCGATTATCCGTTAAACCGGTTTATAACTGAAATGGCGAACCCTAGTAAGCACCTTCTAATAGACGTTTATTTCACCATTATCAAAAAGTTTTTGACACTTGGTGATAAAGTTTTGTGTGTACGACTCTGAGTACTCCAGATGGTTCGCCATTTGTAAAACAGGGGAGAAATGCATCGTTCGCATCTAATTAGGACAGAAACTATAAACGCCAGCCAAATTACCTCGTCAAAATGCAGGTCTCTTGGAAAGTAATAATACTTTGTATGTACTGTCTTTCTTATCTTATGTGGGAAGTTGATGTTTCTCGAATCAATCAGGCTTTGTTGTATCCAACACAATTGTCATGTTTTTGTGAGAACTTCGTCTTGTTATTTTCACTTACCCGAGCGGAAGTTTTTACAGTAACCATTAATTTAGTTGCTAATTGACGTTCGATAAGTGATGTATATATATTTACTTTGATTTCACTGGTTTCTGCATTTATAATGATGAGTGAAAAGGAAAACAGGCACATGTAATGTTATATTGCATATTTAAAAATATATATTAATAATTAATAATTATTATGGAATCATTTTCCCTGTATACACGTTGCAAGATTCAGTATTTTCTTTTACAGACGGCTTCAAGAAAGCAGAATTAAATACACCCAATTCTCTTTTTGCACAGTCAAATCTAATGGAAATAATCTTTGACTAATCTATACTCACTTACTCTTTTATTATGGTTTAACATTTACATTGAACGTATCTCTCCGTGTAAAAAGAGGATTGAGTGTATAGTAGGGCTTATACAAAAAAATGTCCGAAAACCGGTTTTATCCGGTTTTAGAAGTTTTACAAAAAATGGATAATTCACTTAAAATAGAGAGAAAGGATTATTTTTTTAAATGTTGTTTTTTTTATACAACAAGAAATTATTTGGTGTTAATCGACAGAAAATATGATTTAAGAAAACACAAAGCGTCCACTGATCGTTTTGTAACAAAATTTCCTGATGTCAAAAATACGCTTTCTCTGGGTAATGCGAGTCATATGGTCTTTAAGCCATCAAATAAAAGTTCAAAATTTTCTGTCCTTTTATTTATAGACTCGTTTATGAAAAATTCGGCACAACCGGTTACGGAGTTGAAAAACCGGTTTTCAAATGTCATACTTTTAGCAAAAAAACCGGTTTTTGAAAACCGAGTGTATAGTGAAGAACGAATCAATTTGTCATTGTAGACAACTATGCTAATACTGCAATTAAAACGTGCTATTTGTATTCAAATATCCGCAGGGATGGGCTCGGAAAGGCTCGCGCGAGCCTCTTGTTAAATTTTACTAAGGCCGGCGAGCCCTTTGCTAATTTAAGAGAAAACAATAGTCGTAGATCAAATAAGTATATAGCTGCAGTTTCTGACATATATTATATACGACAGCTTCAGTATACACAGTAGAATATTTTTAGCATTTACATTGATAAGTTTACGGTAAATTGCATATTTTTTCATATTATAAGTGTGTTAAGTAACAATAGATTGCTTTTTTAAGTATTGCATATACTCAATGGCATGGGAGTGATAAAAAATCACTCCTTCCCCAGAACACCGAGAATTGCTTTGAGATTAAGCGAACCCCTTGTTAACGTATTGGCAGCCCACCGCTGAATACCCTACTATATCTAATATTAAAAGAGACACCGCGTTAAAAGCGAGTTTAGCGATTTACAGCGACACATGTTTAGGAATCGTTTATTTACAAACAATTGATAGAATCTAACTTAATAGGATTTTTAAATCATCCCAGTTGAGTCGAGCATTCCGTATTATTATATTGTAATAAAATGTATCTGTAAAAATGATTAGGAAGCCAGTGGCGTGCTCGAGCAGTGACCTCTTATATTGTTTCAATAAAAAATCGGATCTCAACCAAAACGCACTATTTATTTTTGAACATTTTATCAAACGTTAACAAGATCAAAAACATTTATATTTTTTTTTTCATCATTTATTGGACATTCCTGGCTTATTAAATATTTAAATAGTATCTTTCAATTGAGCATTAAAAAAAAGTTAGTGTTATTGATGTATTTGCTTATGTTAATATTTTTTTTTTTAATTAATGTGATATTTTGGTTCAGATTTTTAATTTAATTTTTTACTCTGTTTATTTTCTATGTATAAATTTTATTTAAATAAAATAATAAGGAATGCTTAACTCAACAGGGATGTTTTGAAAATCATATTAAACTAGATTCTATCAATTAATTACTCGAATGTTTTTATGTAAATAAATTACTTAATAATTTCTTTTAATTATAGGTATCGCTTTAGACCGCTACACTCGCCCTTAATAGATATACCACTTCAGCATTGTATAGAATACTCTGGAAATACAAAGTATTGGAATAAATAATATGTTCAGTTGTAAAAAGTCGATTGATGCTTTCAATACTCAAAATAGACAGATAAGTGAATTATCTTTTTAATCCTCGAAAAATAATTCAGTTGTGGAAAAGAAACCCAAAACTACTAATGTTCTATTATAAATTATGTAATTCGTATAGTATCTATTGAATGGCAGTTGTCTGTTTTAAACTACCGAAATTTGTGTAAATATTAGAGCTAGTTCAAATAGTAGTAGCGAAATCTGTACCTTCTAATAAAATAATTATGGTGCAGTAATGCAATATAACTCAGATTGCTTATTCAATCCGAATACCTTTTGTAAATACATTTTCAAACTGAATTATCCCAAGTCCAAGTATCGTGGTCAATTGTGCAATTTAGCTAGTTATTGGATAGCGTCATTATCTCGTTTCCTTCAAAGTGACTGTGGTCGCAGTTTTATCGAGGCTGTTAGCTCAAGATAAGCTTTTCAATGTTTCGATTTAAATTTAGGATTGCTTTGGATGTCCTATCATATTAATCAATAAACAAAACTTAACGTTTATTCTACGCTACCGTGTCTAATAATTTACGCCCGTTGTGATAATTAATTATATTTATACAGAATTCATCATTGCATTTCGTCTTTCTTATAAAATCACGATGCCTTTACGTGTACTTTTACGACACAGTTGGTGCTCGATTACGGTTCCTTGTTTTTTACAGACTAACCTCACAATGTCTGAATAACCGCAACCATCTGCCAGAGAACCTATCTCAACAGCTACGTTTATAATACATATTTTCAATGTATTATTTTACCGCTGGATGCACGCTATAATTTTTATGTACAGTGATTCCCAAACATTTCAATTAAAGTTTTTATTTTAATTATTTACGATCGTAATCATACGTTTCGTGGATAGTAAACGGACTCTTCCGAACAAGAATCTTCCAAACACGAATTCTTCGAACAAGAATACTCCGTACACAAACTACTCCGGACACAGAATATCCCGTATGTTTTAAAAAAATTCATATCCAAATTAATGTTTATAATATATATTTGAGCCATTGATAGGTTAAATGAGCCAAGTATGTAGTAACATGGTAAAACTTTTTTTATTTAACTTTTAAATACAATCATGTTTATACTTGGTGTTTTGTTGGATTGTATATTATTATTTTAGAGAGATAAAACTATTGTAATGTGTACTTACTAAGCTAACTTAAATTTTACGATACTTAAACCCATTTTTGCCCGAATTTTCCCGTAATTGATGAAAATAAAAAAACACTGCTCACTGAGGATCAAACCTGAAAAAAAAGGGTTTAGACTGATGCAATCTCAACTTTTATTGCGTCATGCATAATGGAATGGAAGTAAAAATACTAAATGTTCCATTATTGCAACACTGGGAAAAAATGGGTTAAGACGTCTAGAATATTATAACTCATTGTTTCCTAAAATACCACTTTGGTTATTTCACCTCTCCGGGGTTCATTTGATAACTTACGTCACGGTTGTAAAATAATTTTCAGGTTAAGAACAAGCAAAAGATTAAATTTTAAATGTACATATTATGAATAATAAATTATTGACGCTAGAAAGTAACGTATATAAAAAATGTTTTTGATTTGAATTCATTGTTAATCTCTTAAAAAATATTTATGACGTTTTCAACGTATGGCTTCAGTTCATTGTAATATAATATGGATGGCGCATTGGCACAAACCGTAATGCAAATATAATGGTTTTACTCAACGCCGGAATCTACCCTTTATGTACGTCGTCATAACCACTTGTCAAGGGTTGAGTACTTAAACCCGATGCATGCAGGTATATTAACTACGATAATTATCCGAACAGGTCGGTCACATGATAAAAACGATAAATATCCAATATAAGCACTACATTGCCTGCCGTGTGAGCAAATTGAAAGCATTTTTGCATTATATTTGACAACGTAATTTTTTTATGACAAGAAAATATTGTATCGTGTCCAAGTAAGAACATGAACCATTAAAAAATTAGAAATGAACGTTCATTTTAATGTGATAGAAATGTTAAAATATAACGGTCATTATAAACAACTCTAAACTATCGTTATAAAATAATAATATGTAATCATAGAGAAATCTGTTGTCATCTGTATGAAATGAACCCATTCTGTTATAAGTGTTTTATTCGTCGCCAAGTCTCTTACTTACAAATTACGATACATTTCAAGAATTTTTTCTTAATCTTTTTTGAGCGTCTCACTTGTAGCAAGTGTAAGAAGCTTGTAATTTAATATCTTTTTGGTGTTTTTGATCAGACTTCCGTTGCAAGGGGAGACGAAGCCCTACATCCTGAAGTGCAATACTCACCTTCTTCGATTGGCCTCGTAGTACCACCGATGTCTCAGTTAACTTGTGGTTTGTTTGTATCACTTCCTCAATTGAAATGTATCGATTAATCGATGCTATTATGCCGTTGATTTTTTTTTTTTTGAAATCTTATGACATCGCGTGGCAAATACAATATGTTTGGTTTATTTATTCCGAAACCATACTTATATACATCTTCTGTAATATTTATTAATTCGAATACCTGTATTATTAATTTATTTTTGTGGAATTTTTACAATGAGACATCATGTTTTACTCTTCAAAAAAGTTGTATTTTTTTAAAAATCATTTGTTTACTTTTGAAGATACATTTATTTACTGAGTCTCAGTTCATCCGTGCACGTGAACGCCCGAAGATGCCGAAAAACGAAACCCGGGTGAATGTACATAATTTGAACGATTCAAATTTGAAATTCCACCAAGTACCTTCAGTCAAAATCTTAAATTAAATTATGTGCACGTTAACATTTTACTCTATCTATATTTTTTATATTGCGAGACACACGTTTTGTTATACGGAAACAATTGCACAAAAATATTTTATAATGACAAACGCAGTATTTGTGGAATTTACATTTTTTATTATGCTTCTCTAAATCATTCTTAATTACATTTACATTTTAGATACAGAAACGGCATTTTATCTTCCTTGTGCCAACATCGTGGGATCGTCTTAGATTCTCTTTTTCGAAACTGTTTATCGAAGATACATTGTACCAACCATCTTCGTTTCGAACATTTTTTCTGAAATTTCATTGCAAATAAATTTTAAAAACTTGACGCGTTAGAAAAAGCCTTTTTATCCATAATTATTCTTTTGATTGATTTTGTATTTTTACTAATAAATAATTTGGCATAAATGAATTTTATCTGTTATCTACAGTTATATGTATAGTTCTTTAACCTCGTACATACAATGTATTTATTATTTGGCATGTTTCAGCTGGCATTGAATATTCATCGTTGAAATTCCTATTTGCCGTGTTAGTGACATAATGAAAAGATTTTTCCAATCACAATATGGTAATAATATATTGAATTCCTTTTACGTTTAATATACAATCGATATTTTTTAACGCTAGTCGTTATAAAAAGACTAAGGTTCAACCAATGAATTTCCGATCGTGTTGTGGCAATATTCGGTATCAAACAGTACTAATATGTAAAATTAAATTTAATAAATTTGCTATTCCACTTTTTGTGCCACGGTTTGCGACACGTGTTTCACCTCTTTACGAAAAAACTAAAAATTAATTCAAATATTATGTTACAAATCACAAAATAAATGTCGGGGCTTGTCTCTTTCTACTGGGCGCAGGGAGTAGTATTTTGAAAATGAACTTCCACAAAGTTACCGCCGAATTTATCAAAGACAGTATTAATATATTGATATTAAATAGAAAGTCTATTTTTACATTTTTCGTACATTCCGAATTAAAAAAAAAAGTGCTTCATCGGATCGACGTTTATAAAACTCACATCCAAATTTATCGTAATGTATTATGCAAGTTTTTAATTTTTACAATTCCATGGGTCAGACAGACAATGTAAGGTTGATGAGGTCACGAGAGCTTAATTATTATGTTTTTACTTTCATTGCCGACGCAGCAATTGCCGAAATTCTTTCTCTAAATTCCTTTTATAAGGTTTCTAGGTCTGTTTTGCGGCAGTTTGTCTGAATTTAAATTTCTAATCAACTGTTTTCGGTGTTATGTATCGTTCGTTGTTTTTGTAATATTTCAGGGAAATTTTGCTACTAAATTCCAAAACAGATTCAGATCCTGAGTGATAAATTTATTTTGATTCATGCACGATAAAAAAATGATGCTTCTACAACGTTTGTCCACTGTTTTATCTGTTTTTAAACAGTAGTCAATCATGAAATTAAAATGTTTGTTTAGACAGCCAACCTCCGCCTGATCTAAATGTTCCCTTCGTTTGTTTTAACGTTCGTGCTTTGAAGTTTTTATAAACATCTCATGAAAACATTTCTACAAAAATGATTATACACTTGCTATTTTTTTTATATGTTTGAAACACGGTTTCTCTTAGGGGATATTGTTTAGTTTTTCACTAGTTTTATCGCTGCATTATGCCGCAATATCGGTAAAAGACGACTACCCTATTTAAAGATCTCGGCCTGATTTACTCCGCGTTTATTTTGAGAGAAATCGCTATTTTCATAAACATTTCCCGTGCTATCGCTCGCCACATTGCCTAATTGACAGGATAAATTTCGAAATGGACGTAATCTGGCCGTTGCAGGTTTTCGCTTTCAATCGGCACCGTGTTGCATTTTGTTAGAAATGGCATTGGTTAGTTTACGGTTACTTAAACATTTATTTACATGAATCAGTTGATGTAAGACTAATTAGCGAGTTAATCGCTCACGCTAAAAATTAACGAGATTCGTAAACTTCTAGAAAAGTCAATTTATATTTGGGAACATGTTTATTGTAGTTGAATAACGCAAGACACTTTTTCAACATCTGTTAAGATAACGAATCATATACATAGATAGATGTATATCTTAATAAAAACAATAATCCTTTGTACTTCATTCCACTTTATTTAATATGTCAGGACCGGTTTCGCTCATTGCGAGCATTGTCAACTGATAAGAAATATAATTTAACAATGCTATTTATACAAAATTGAAAAGTTATACACAACAGTTGGCATTGAAAAGAAATTGCCAATTACATTAAAGTGATTCTAAAATAACACAAAATTAAAATGTTCAACACAACTAACATATAATTAAAAAGTCATCCCAGATTCATAAATTCAGAATGCGATTGAAAGTAATTACAAACATAATTAAAATTTGGGAAATTTTTGACAAAGTGATAAAATGTTACAATAATAAAGTGAATATGCTTAATGATATGAATATGCTTAATGATACAAGAAGTACAAAGGATTATTGTTTTTATTAATATAATGCCTTTCCACCAAGTATTGACAGTGAACACCCTAAAAGTGAGATGTATATCTATTACTGTCATTGAAAATCTTACTTACCTACAATCAAAAATATAGCTATTGTTTGTTTTTCTTAATAATATTTTAACTGTCATTAAAAATCTTGTGTATAATTGAATTTATGGTTTAGTGCTTGTTTTTATCCTTATGCAAACAATAGTTGCGTTATGCTAAAAAAACTTGACATGGTAAGATGTGTAGTTTGTTTTATCATTACATATTTCAATTGACTCAAGGTGGTAAAGATTTCGATTTATTCGTTTTACTGTCATCCTGCGTGGCTGTCTTTTTTGTGAGTAAATTAACGCTGTCTTACTGTAAGTATAACGTCAACTTTCCGTGATTTCAAAATTGTATCGAAGCCAGACAAAAAAGGCAGTCTTTTCGAAATGTTCAACAAAGTTTTTCGTTTCATTAATCATTGATGCAAATTTTTAAAGATCCTCCAAACTATTTGCTTCGTTGTTGTTAATTAGTATCATTGATACCTAATTTAAATCGTTTTATTGCTGCATCGTCGTGCTACTTTAAATCTTACAAATATTCCTGATTATGCATAGATAAAAAAATATTTACCAACCAGGTACGTAATGGATGGTTAGACACTGCGGATAACACCAATTAACACCAGTTTCGTATTATAAAGTAAATTCATCGATTTTTTACTGCGCTACGTTTGGAATAATTACGCTAATGGTTTTCTTGGCGAGCTGAAAATAAAGTTATCGTCTCAACTTGCCCCCACAGGAATTGTTTCTACATTCTTCTTATCTTGGATCCATTGTTTTCTTTTTTTGACAAAAATGCTTTATTGCTATGGTTTAATCTTGTTTGCTTTAAGCAAAACCAGGCACAGGTAGAGTTATCGTTGTTTGTCAAAGCGTAGGTGATATAATTTGAGAGCGGAGGTTTCTTTTTCAATCGGCTTATCTTATCAAGGGATGATAGTAATTTGTTTCATCCTTATTGGAACGACTTCATGCTTTATTCCGAGTAAAGTTTTCATTCAGGTACTTATATAGATTATGAATAGATTTCAAACTGATTTTTTAAAATATACCCATATAAACCCATATTCACTCTCTATATTAATAGATTTTCTATTACAGATTTCGTGTTAAAGTTTACTGTTAAATTTATTATTTGGATAATTTTGTGGTAAAAACATTTGAGTTGCCAGTTTTTAAAATTCGCCTTGTTCATTTATTTTTTTTGGACATATTTACAAAAATGTGCTGGGAACCACTACATTTAAATAAATAACAATATTTTCAATTTGGTTCAAGAAAATATGACTATTTTTACCAGTGTAGAGGTTTCCTGTACGTTCTTTTGTTTGTATGTCGGAAGAAAATGAAAGCGTGCAAGGTAAGTTTTGCAAAAAGGCGACTCATTTAAACAATAACTTTTTAAAATTAGTTAATTGAGTTTTTGGAAGAAGCTGATAGAGTTCCAGAAAAATCTTCTAATAATAAAGTTTTACGGTACATGCAGAGGCGGATAAGCACATGGGAGGCCCCATGCGCAGTAAAGTTCAGAGGCTCTGTTTTTCGGATAACGTAAAAACGTCAGTAAATTACATGTTTAATAACAAAAATATATTACAACTGAACAATAAGAAGTATGGGTAATTTTGAGTCCCCTAAGATTTGGAGACCCCAAGCGAGCGCCTCGTTCGGTTATAGGGTAAACCTCCATTGGATACATGCTTTTTTTTTTTATCTCGTAATACAATATTTACGTGCATGCATGTACCACGACTGCCGATTTAATTTCTCAATTAATTAATCCATATGTATTTTTTTTAGTATTATCTCAGTTGGATATAAAACTACTCGACGAACATAGCCACTCGAATGACTGTAATTACGGCATATTACTTTCCAATTCAGTTGCATTTAGTAGATTTATCTAATCGATTTCACGCCTACTATGTTTTGGTCAAGTCTTATTGGTGTTGAAAAGTTTCGGGCTATCTTTGTTTATCAGATGAAGAAACAACATTTTCTATCGAGCCCATTACACTTGATGGCCAGTAGTGATGATAGATAATTACAACCCATGCTCGTGCTACAACTTTTATTTCCTCTTCCAATATGGGGTGTGAAAATAAATCTTTCACTCAGAGCGGAGCGAAGTATTTGTACGGTGCAACGCTTCGAATACTCGCTCGCTAAGAGTTTCGACATGGGAGGCAAATCAATTTAGTTTCTATGATGAGAAAATATTAAAAAAAAAAAACATATATCCGTAGGTTTCCAGTTATACTAATACAATAAATATATTCTTGACTGAACTGCCGTCTTCATATCTACCAGTCTTAAAACATTTCACATTTAATTAAAATATTTAACATTTCCTGAAACATTAGAGTAAATATTACATTGACACTAGGGATTGCAAAACTGGTATTCCATATTAAATACCGGTTTAATATAGCAGAAAAATACTGACAATTGAGATCACAATACCGGGTGAGTAAATCGAAATGATTATTTCGATATTTTATATTAAATACATATCAGTAATAAATGATTTTCACAAATAACTAACAATAAATACACGCTTGAAACGCGTATCACTTCTGGAAATTATCAATATTCATACAACTCTTAGCAGATTTAAAATATTTTAATTCATTGCAAACAGTTTTAATTTATTATGAAATGGCTTCTTTACATATTTTTTTATGTTGGTTAATTTTCAATACCGGTATTTTTGCATTTTAAAAATATGTAAATATTATTGTTTTGAAAAAAACATTAAGTATACCGAGGTCCCGCTACCGGTAAAGTTGATATTGCAACCCCTGGTTGATACCAATGTCAAAATGTGTTAATGGTTTCAACCTAAATATACACGATCAGTGTATCAATATAAAGGTTATCGCAATGTATCGCCTACATTCTTAATTGATCCATTAATGCATATTGCATACGATAATAATTCATTTTATTTTCTTATTTTTTTCATGGTGTTAAATATCGAAGATGAATGTGAGAAAATAGTAATTTGAACAAATTTGTACAATATATACTATTGAAATAATATCTGTATGAAATAACAGCTTATATAAATAAAAATATATGTAATACAATACTTGCAACAGAATCGGAATATATTTTAATTCAATTCTTCCTATTTTATACCTTATCGGCTACTGAATGATGTGGGCTATCAGCTTTTTGTTTGTTGAGGCAACTAATGGAGAAATAGTCTTCGAATACGTTATTTTTCTTTCCGACTTACCTCGCTTAATGCGACTATTTTACTCACCTTTGATTATTTCTTTTGATTTTTCTTATCCGCAACGTCACTCCGATGCTCGTGATTTGATCTTTTCAGCCTCAGCGTCTTACATTCACGTTCGCATTCAATTGGAGAATTTCAACTGAATCGGTTGTGAACAACGAAAAATGTTGGCATAAAATTACTTTTTTTTCTTTATTTTAGCCTGCATTTTTTTCCTCTCGTTGGCATGTTTATATGGCTTTGTATTAAGAAGCCATATAAGATCTCGGGAATCCTTTGTCAACGGATAGGTAATTAATTATAAGGTACACACCACAAGGCCAAGGCCTGATGTTTAAGTAGACAACTTTGAAGTAAATAACTCTCGAGAATTTGTTGACAAACTAAGTAAATTTGTTATCCCTTGGTGGTAATTCATATCACTTAAGATTAAATCAAATATCAACGTAACTAATTTATTAAATTTAAACTTTTCGGTAACACTTGCATATTAAGTGTTTCGCAAAATTGTATTTTTACTTCGCGACGATTATTACTGTTACTATATGAAAACACCATATTTAAAAAAAACGAAACAATGATTTATCTGTAGATACATTGTATTATCTGGTATTATATTAAAAAAATCTAGTTTCCAGTTGTATTTTTTGATGCTAACATAATGCCATATTGCCATATCGCACTCCTAAAACAACATCGGTTTTAGATATGAATATCAAATTAACTGATTGGTTAGTATTTATGATAATATACGACTGTTAGTTGTATCCAATCTCAAATATTTTCAAAATATCTGGAATAACACTGCTATCGTTGAAATCATAGTATTTTGTATGGACCATCCAGAAGTTTTTAAAGTTGAAGATTCCATATGCGATACACTCAAAACTTGGCAATTGGGATAGGAGCGTTGTTGTTCTAGGGGTGCGATCTATTTAAGATATATTTTTTTCTTTTATTTAAAGGTTGATAATATATTGTGACAGAATAATTGTACTGTCTAAAATTCGAAAATACTGGTGATTGAAACATTTTACTGGCTTCTTACACACATTTCTTATACGAGGCCATTGTAACAAGAAAAACAACAGCCATTTTAATTTTAAATCACATACCTATACTACTAATCTAAATTTAAACCAACGCATATATTATATTTATTATGACAATCTTATAACAATGTTATTATAACTTTAAAACGATTACGATCTTTCAACGAAGATTGCAGTATAAATTAGTTTTAATGTAGTCATTATCAATATTAAAAATGTATATTTCCGTAGTTTTCCAGTGGAAAGTGTTTATTTCCGTTGATTAAAGCAAAACCTGGTTTACTTTGCACGGAAAGAGAGCAAGATGCAAATTTATGCTGCATTAACTTAATTGAGTTTTTTGGTTGTTGGGAGACCGTTTATCATTTAACAATTTAAAAATAAATTGGAAAGCATCGTTGCTTGAGAATTTTTCTCTAAAAACATTTTTTGTACATTTGCAAAATATAAACGCAAGGGTTCGGTTTTTATATTCACGACAAGGAGTCTATACTCCTCTGTTATTGTTCCTGCCTTGCAATGCTTAGCATTTTAGCTTTATTGATATTTTATTCATTTATTCTGTGTTCATATATCATAATATTAAACCACCGACTAAAAAGATTTACACCATATTCTTACGGCGTGGATTTATCTACTGCCACTCTCATGGTTATACTGTGTGATCATACAATATATCTCGGCTAATGTAAAACATATTACTATGTAAGAATTTTTTGACTATGTCCACATCCAATATGGAGCATAAGAACTCCTAATGGATCTTATCCTAGCGTTGTTTTACCATTATTTTTCGAAGAAAGTAAATCTTAAAAAATGATGCACAACCTGCGGTCTGCTTGGAACTTTTGTGCGGCCCTCGATAACAATGCTCAAATGTTGACTCTAAAAAATTGCCGTAAATATACATACAAAAACAATGATCGTATCAACTTTTATCTTTTTAATTTTTCCATGCGGCCCGAACCATTCATATTTTTTATGCATCCCAATAGAGCACGGGTTCCCAACCTGGGGGTCGCGAGGGGTTTTCGGGGGGGTCGCCAACTTTTTACGATTTTGGATTTGAACAACAAAACAACGAAAAAGTGTACCAAATCGAGGATTTCAAATTCCTCGGGGGGTCGCTTAGTCACATGGCTTTTAAAAAAGGGGTCACCACCCGTTAAAGGTTGGGAACCTATGCAGTAGAGGATGAATATTGTAGTATAGAAAGACTTGGTAAGGAGTAGTGATTAGCGAATCGCTCTCGCTACGCCACATTTTTAAAATAGAATGGATGAAAGAAAATTTTAGACATTACAGACAATCCATATCAATCCAAATGGCAATTTATAAAACTTTCCGTACTGTGGTTCGAATCTGTTGACTTCTCGACCACAAACCCGGCATTTTTTCACACAAAAATTAATGATTAATTTTTAGTGTTTTTAACAATGTGTGACGTAAGTGTATTTATTTACATAAATTGGTATTTTCCGTATGTACTCATTAAAACGGTTTTACTATTACATTTTTTTTTATCGTAATTGAATTATACTCAGCTAAGTTCTGTTTCGTGTTTCATGGATAAAACACTTCTCGTTTCCTAATTTAATGCAATGTCAGTTGTTGGTCGGACAGTCGGTGTACACATAAAATATTTTGTCCGTATTCTGCAGTTGCGGTTAAGTCTCAAAAGTCATGTGAAGCTGTGATTTTCAACATTTGTTCACTTATTTGAACTCCACTAAATATCATCGGGTCCATGGTGCAGCGGTCAACGTCGTTAACTTTTGTGTTTGAGTTCTAAATGTTCTAATACAAACAACATTTTGGGTGTTTGTGATCTCTAAAATTTTTATTCTACTTTTCCGATCCGTATCGATGCGTAGCGAAAGCGATCAGTCAACCACTAGTCCTGTCCAGCTGTTCTGCTCTTCTTTAACCTTTAGAGGAGTGAATAGATTTATACAGACCTTACTTTATTTTACTGCCTTTTCTTAACATGACAATTTTGTGACTTTGCCAATGAATATATGTAATTCATACTTAGAGCATATATATGCTTACAGACAGACACTCATGTGGTGAGCTTAAACTACTTTTATACCCATTTACAGAAAAAATGGCGCCGACGTACATGTACGTCCATACTCCTCTAAAGGTTAATATTCATTCCCTACCTCTCTCCTTGAAAACGACAGGTTGAGCGACTGAGTAAAATCAGTTTTCGTATAAAAAACTTCATCTGAGATACCTCTATCAAGAAGTTACTAGCTGTAAGCTCGTTGACCAGCAACGTGAGATTTTTGTTGTATTGTGTTTAATTTTATTTAGTTTAATTTAATTTTATTTAATTTAATTTAATTTTATTTAATTTAATTTTATTTCATTAACTATTAATTTTCAAGTACGCAAACAAATACATTTCGTAGGAGAAGAAAAAGACTCGAGGACATCAGTACGCACACATTTGTGAAAAGTGAAAAGCGAGTGATTATTTTATCGACTATTAATATATAGAATTTAGTATGAATAAAAAAGTGGAGACTGGAAGGTGTGAAATCGAGGACACCTTACACTCACTCACTCACTTACTCAAACAAACAAACAAACAGACATTATCGACTATTAATATATAGATATGTTCCACATTTGGAGTGTACTTGTATTTAAAAGAACACACTCATCTCACTAGTGTTACTGTTAAAAATTGATGTGCATTTATTTTTTTAACTTTTTAAGATTAAATGATACTCATCAACAAATATAGGAATGACGATATTTTTTTAAATGCTATAATATATCGCAATTTACACGCATTTTGTTCACGATATTTTAAATTAGTTATTAAAAATGATCATACTGAATATTTTTACCTTTTACTATTATTGCCACAATTGCCTAGTTAAAAAAAATCTATAAAAAATGTCTGAAACTGTATTCCACTTATTGTTGGTGGTAATTATGTTTTATTTTACAATAGTAAAACGCAAATTTTATTTTATTACGTCAATAAAGTTAACCCGCTTGACGGTCATACGTTTCTTTAGTTCCGCTGTAAATTTTTATAAAAAAACATAAAATTTTCTATTTGATTTGTATCCATTCAATTTTTATATACTTATACTGTAAAAGGATTATCAAATTGTGAACGCCAAATTTATGTGTAAGTTACTATACCTAACAAGTCAATTCGAGTATTTTTAACGGACTATGTATTAATAATTAATTATTCTAAATATTTTTCGCTTTTTTTTATTTTATTCCAATAAATATTAAAAGAAAACTTTTTATTTATATTTTTTTGAAATATTAATTACTAAATGGGTTAAACCGTTAATTTTTGCGAGGAATTTTTAAGGCGTTATAATTTAAATATACTTATACTAAATCCATATTTTTTATAAAAAGCAAAAACGATTTCGCTCGTCGCGAGTGTTATCAATTGATTAGGTATTTTTTATGTCACATTACAAATAGATTACGTATTTTCCAAGTAAAAAATATTAAATAAATAAAAGCATTTTTTTATATTCTAAGTAAACGGCGTGTATTTTGAAAAAAAATAAGTGCGAAGTTTTGACTATTTAGTAGTTCAATGTTGAAGATACTGGCACTACTATTCAGATACACAGTTTAACATTGAAAGCACTGTATTATTATAATAGGCTTTGTAACTCATTGTTTAGCGGGCGGATGTAGTTCCTTGCTTCGTCCAGACAATACATGGTTACTAAACACCAAAGCCGTATCGGAGATTCACATAAAATAATGTTAGTATAAGCATAACCGCTACTAGGTATTTTAGCTTAGAACTGAGCATATGCTTTTTTTATCACCAGAAGAAACAATACTACTGCGGAGGTAACATTAAATTACGTATACTAAGTATATTTTTAATGAGCTTACAGAAAAGACAAATTTATATACATACATACATACACCTAATCCTTTTTTTACGTGGCGCGAAAAAATAACTTTATTTTCATATAATTTGATAAATCGGTTTCAAATCTGCGTAAAAAAGTATTAAAAACACCGCTACGCCGTCAAAAAATCGCAGTAGGGATAAAAGGATAAAACTAGGACAGGACTAGTTGATAAATAATCGCTATCTTTACGCCCTGTTATTTAAGGATCGGAAAGGTTGGGATGGAATTTTTAGGCATCACAAACACCCATGCCTTCGAACAGAAATCGATCGAAAAAATGCTGTTTGTACTGGGACTCAAACCCGCGAGATTCGGCAAGGAAGCCCTCAACGTTAACCGCTGCGCCATAGGTGATAGGAACCAAAATATTGGACACATATTTTTTTCAAGACTATTGATAGTTGCTGTAGCATACCGCGACTATAAAGCAACAGTGAGATCGATTTTAAGATGAGTATTTCAATCGATTGCTGAAACGTAAACCTTTATAATGAAACACTGGAGAAAAATCTTACTTTTACAATTATTGATATTGCCTTGTAATTTCAAAGCATCAGTTAGTTCATTTGAATAACTAGATACTACAGATAATATAGTATACAAAAAAACCTACTACTATCTTTTATCATAAACCGTAAAAAAACTAAATAAAACCATAATTAACTATTTAAAAATTACAATATATATCCTACAGTTCAATTATCTCGAAACTAGTATTTTCAACTTACCCCACTGTTACTTTAAGGTAGCGAATAAAGTTTACTGTACGAACGCATACATTTAAATATTGTTTGGTTTGTCACCTCTGCGAAAAATTCCATGGTTGTCCCCTTGCTAATATCTCATCAATTGAAATTCTTAGAAGATTGTACCTTTACTTAGGTACCATTTCATAGATAATAGAAAGACATCACAGACTCACCTGCCGAATGTTTAAAATTTACCCATGTATGTAGTCAATATTTTTGTCATGCGTAAAGCAGGATGTTAAGTATGTATTTACATATCGGTATACCTTGATATGCATTACAATAATGCACACTTCACCTTCATTATCATCCCACTTTGTAAAAACCTTGAATTAAAATTATTATATTTTAATGCTAATTTTCTGTTAAATTGATCGTTATTTGAAAACGCTAAGCGTAACTTAGTACTCAATTGTGAGAATGAAAGTGTAATTATAATGATTTTTGGCGAATGTAGTGTCAATTTTTATTTTCAGGTTATACTGTTTCTACTTGCCCACGATATTTTAATTACAATATTAACACATCTAGGGGTTTTGTACGTATTCCACATGAAAGAAAAACCTTCTCTTGTGGCTTGTAAGAATCGATTAAAAATAATTTTCGTGTATGAGAAGTATTTTATTTTTGCAATTGCTGAATCATTTTTCTGACATCTTTAAAAACATTTATAAAAAATGTATAATTATAATAATATATTTGCAATAATTTCATCAAGTAAATTTATTTAGACTTACATATGAGCCCATTAGAGGTGAAGTGACCCAACTGGTAAAATGGTAATACTATCACGTCTTTACTTGGTCCTTTGGTAGATTGTATATTTTTTTACGGAGATAAACACTTGCAATGTGTGTTAACTGAGTTTACGTCACTTTTGCACCTACCTTTTTTTTCTAAAATACCATTTGGCTCACTTCGCCTCTAATGACTCATATCATAACTATTAGTTGATATCGATCTGAAACCACTATTATAGCTTACCTTATTTTATATTGTTAATATTTTACTGTTTTAAGTTTGAACAAGCGAACAAAGTTTTATTCTATGACTACATAAGAGTTGCATGTCTTGGGGCATTTTCCACTGTAACCCATTTAGTGCTCATTCATACTCTCAATAGAAATATGTTATTACATTTTGCGACAATTGTCTAATACCGTTTTAACAACCAGCGAAGCAATTGGATACGTGATTCAATTATGGCCATATATGCTCCAAACGACGAAGGACGGCTGAAGGTACTTTTGATTTATATCATATCCACTTAATTGTATCCCTGTGGATAGTTATTATGTGGAAACCGATCATTATTGAAAACTTCCCGCGCTCCCCTGCTTACTCGACGGAAAATAAGGTACATTTTATGACTTTTTATGATCCTACTTTCATTTCATGATTTTCTTTCAAATTTTAACCGGGTTCATCTACGAAATAATATCTACGTTTTAAAAATCAACCTAACATAGTCAGTCTAACATTTTTGTTCAATGATTTAATTTAAGCGTTCCCTTTCCATCATTATAAGGATTATTATTTTTTACCATGCCATCAATACTTTATTACAAAAAACATTGCAATATACACTATACTTGGAAAATGCAATGCTGTATTGTATAATCAACATTTAAAATCTGTAAATGTATAATAATTAATATGTACAGCAATGGAGTAAGTACATCTAACACGTTACACTTAAAAGAAACTAAAAATGAAGAATATGGTATATTCTTTTATACTATGAAATTAAGTATTTTTTCACTGTATTCTAACTCTACCCATCCTTGTTGTTCCGAACACTAAGTTTTTATACAGGTTTCTTTTATTGCAATGTTCTTTAGAACAAATAATTTATATGCTTTATTTTACGCCCTTTTTATTAAACTAGTTACTGCTTCAATATCTAATTTATTGTCTCCATTACACCCCGTTCATAGATTTTTATTTATAGAACTGTAAAAAACGAAACGTAGCTGGTGTTCACTGTAGAATATGAATCGTAATGTTTTACAAAACAAAACATTAAGATAATAGTTTGCAACACAAATTGTTATTGATTACATAATTCTGATATTGTGTTCACTGGCCGTATATGTATATGTACACAAAATGCTACCATTTTCACATTTTTTTTGTATTCTTTATACACGGCCAGCATTACTATTCTAGAAGTACTCTTTTACGTGTTCTTTACGTACCTACCGGATATCTTACTATTATTATAAATATAATACACATTCCAGGGAAAATAGCGTGAGAAATAAGTTCCCGTGTTATGATTTGATATTCATAAATGAATAATTTTATATTATTGCAACACGTACATTTTTATTTTTACAGTAACGAGGCGGATTAAAATTTCTCATAAAATATTCTTGGTTCGTTTGGCTTATTATACAACCAGAAATTAATTCTTAATACTTATTATCATACATTGACATTCACTAAAATATCCGATTGGAGTTTTTTTTTGCAGTTTCATTTATTATATGACATATTAAATATTTTGAATTGTATTCTAATCATTTTTTGTCAGTAGATGGATAGAAAGCTTTTCTATAATTATGTTGAAGCGTTTAGTATTTAAAAATAAAACACAACTTTGTCGGTACTAATTTCATATACATACAACATACCTCGATTTACGCTGCTTCACTTTTAACAGATAAGGATCAACTGATATTTTTTTTAGTATATTTAAAAAAAATGTTTTTATATGAACTGAATATTGATTTGAAAGCGGTTTTTTAAAAGCAGAATATCGATTTCAATAGTGTGCATCTACAGAAGTATTTACATATTATTATAATAATTAGTTCACCATCAGCTTTATTGTTGTAACTCAAAATTTTATAAACTCTGTTTGATGAAAAATATCAGAAAAACTCCTTGTGAATACTGTTAACACTATATACATACTTTTAATGTAATCATTTGAAGTGATCATCTTATCATGCGTGCATGATAAAATTTAACTTTAAATGCTTTACGAAAACAAAACGTTTGGGCGGCTTTGAAAATGGGTGTCTATTAGAAATTTCAAGAACCACTTGCATTACGAACATGTCATCTGAAATTATGCAAGATATGCACATAAATACAAATTTGAACAAGGCACCTTTTTATATTGCTGCAATCTGATCTTAAAAATACGATACCGGTAGCATTTTAACCATGTATCAACTATTGTCTGAAAACGGCCTTGTCAAATTGCTAAACTATTCCGATTTGTTAAAAACCATTCATAAAGTAACTTATTTTGTTATTTAAAATAAAGACGTCATTTAATTTAGACAGTAAAACAAAGGAAAAATTCTACGAAGCGTCAAACGGAAGAAAGTTTTTAAATATTACATAAATATCATAGTAAATTTTAAGGTAATGTTTTTATTTGTTACTGTATGTGACCCAAGACTAGGGCATCCAATCCCGGGATCCCGTTCAATTTTCTGATCCCGAAATTCCGGGATTGAGATGGCCGCGATCCCGGGATTTCGGGATTGAGAAATTTTGAGCAAATTCTCGAAATTTACACGAAATTGGAAAATTGAAGATTTCAAATTCCTCGGTGAGCTAAAAAAAAAAAAACTAGTTTTTGTGAGATTCTGGGAAAAAGTATACCAAATCGAAGATTTAAAATTCTTCGGTGAGCTAAAAAAAAAAAAACGAGTTTCCTTGAAATTCCGGGAAAAAGTATAGCAAATTGAGGATTTCAAATTCCTCGGTGAGAAAATCTCAATCCCGGGATCCCGGGATTGGAAAAAGGCTTCGGGATCGGATACCCTACCCAAGACGTCTCATGTTTGTCGTTCTGTCCGAGATATAACGCGCTAATTGTAATAATCGTAATTAATATAAATCAATGTTTGTATATTTTTATACACATGATTGTATTCCTACTCCATTTTCTTATTTATTACCATATCATCCGATCGGTCAAGTTTTACATCGTTACCTGGTTGCTACCACGTTTCATAGATATTATTCATAGCGCCGAACTTAAATTTTTGAATCATTGATTTTGTTTTTGTGGCTTCTTTGTGTAAGCTGTGGCTATGCCCCTTTTGTTTTAAGCTCCCGGCTTATTAGTTTTGTTGTCTGCTTAAGCTCTTAACGCAAGCTTTATATAATAAAATATAATATCCCGTTAATCCGAATAGTGTGAAAAGAACTGCAACGTTCAGCTACAAAACCGGATATTTTATTTCGTGGCTGTGTGGGATAGTTTATAAAACATATAATACATAGTATATTTTTATATTTAATCGTATATAAAAAAGCGCAATTCATCTTCGCAGTTATTAATTAATCGTAATGTGCTGTCAAAATACAGCCATCAGGTGAGAATAACCAAATGACGCGAATATTTTTTCCACCCAAACTGTTATGGAGTTTCTAGTCGCTGGTCAATATTGCCAGGTGCTCGTTGTTTCACGCTCAGCTGCATCTCTGGCACGTCCTGCCCATAGCCCCAAGCACTCGGAACATGGTACGGAGTTCTATCTAACGAGGATTAACCGCAAATTATTTTACTTCAAAAATAAATAGAACGTTCTTCGGGTACCTTATAATGCCCACCAGCCCATCCTTTGTCTAGTTTTCTATTCGATTTTTTTCGTCTCAGTGAGCTTGAGATCTGAGAGTTTATTGAATAACTATATAATGATTGGGTGACTTGCCTCTCAGAAAAAACAGATAAACGAAAACAATCTTTGAAAGCTACACATGTTAATAACGTACATATAAATTTGCAAGCTAATAACTAACGACAGAAGTATCTACTTGTGATTGTGTATTTTTTCGTACCGGTCAGTCACACAAACGAAAATGCCTTTCTGTGCCACTGAAAGGTTACAAACCGCAGCAGTAAATTCGTCATTATAGTAAAAAAAACCTAGATTGATAAGTAAATATAATAAAGCTTTGTTTAACCTGTAGATCACAATGTGTACATGAGTTAACATAATTGGTTTTTTAATAGTGTCAATGAATTCGCCTTCAATTAATTTTAGTATTTTCATGTTCTTACAGGACTCATTCGAAAAGTAATAACGTAACCAAATCAAATACTTTACTGAGTTGCTATTTATTCAGCTTATCTTAAATAATAGGAAACAATTCAATAAAAAAACCTCACGTAATAATATTTTCACGTATACAATGCGCATATTGGAGTGAACCGAAGAGAATTTTGGGTGTACATATATGCACAAACATATGTACAATATCACAATCTACACAACTTCAGATGGGTTGGAATTTTTCAACGTAGGAGAAATGGAATGATTCACAAGTTTCCTCACCTATTGAGGTGTATTTGAAAAGGTCACATAGCTTTAACACAAAACTAAGTTGGTAGTTGATATCGGTTCAGTTTAATACTAAAAAACTTTTCCGAAATTTATGTTATCGTAAGGTGTTAGGTGTAAGCCTCTGGTCGTGAAATGATTTTGTATATACCGTATTAAAATAAGTTAAATCGATCCGTTGCCAAGTGGTCAAGGCTCCTAGGGCGTTCTTATTATTTAGTTACTATGTTTACGGGTTCAAATCCAAGTACTAACATTATTGTTAATTAATAACCGATGTATGTGTGTGTTTGTTTTTAATGACATGAATTTCCGAAATATTTCATTCTCTCTATCACATCATATCCCAATAATAGGACATATCAAGAGAGACTATCTATCCAATTATCTCATAGTCCTTTTCTAGTCTCATCCTTCTACACTTACTTACTATTAATAGTGAAGTTATGCCACTGAATGAAAGTTTGTCCTATGTTTGAGATGCTTTATTAGAAGTCCACTAAGAATTAATGCAGTTGATTACGAAATCATGTGGGAACGGTGATCGATGATCAGTGATAATCAATTTCATAGCGTTCTACTTCGCAAGTTTCATTATCATTGGCTGGTCAAAACAGCAGTAGTTTGAAATTTAACTTAGTGCACTAACTTTAGCGTCTTCAATGCCCTTCTATGCTGGTGTTAACTTTAGCCAATGTATTGGTGAGCGACGTTAATAGTCAATCATAATTCACAGCCCATTATATCGTTCGATTATCAGTTCCGAAACGTGACTTCGAATTATTTGCAAGTATTTCTGACCCATTTCCATACAAACAAACGGAGTGTACTTATTCTGAAATATCAATCGATTTATAATATACAAGCTCAAAACAAGATGGCAGGATGTCGTTCTAACTTAATTTAATTAAAATACGCATGAAAAAAGGCATAAAAACAAAATATATTTTTATACTGATCTTATATTACAATCTTATTTATAAATTGCAAGGTTTATTTACAATTTTCGATATCACCTGTGTTGAATCCGTATTTTTACAATCTCAAGCTTCTAAACCAGGCGTGGGCTAATTGTGGCAGGCGGAGTATTTTAAATATATGTAATTAAAAAAAAAATATATATATATCGCTTTGATAAATCTAGTTTTATATAAAATCTGTGTATTGATAGAAATGGTATTTTAAAAATTCTCTGCGCGGCTCTTGCTATAGCGATTATAAACCGATATAGCAATTTTTTTTTTATAAATAATAGTAGAGCACCAATTTACCCGAACCCATAGATACAAATTTTTACCCGAAAAATATGTCGGGGGTTGTAACAGAATTAACCGCACCGGGTGACACCAACCCCAGGAATGCCACTTTCCTTCCTAATTAAACAAAAACGATTTTATTTTTCGTTTTTTTTTTAATGTGGGCCGGGCCAAACTTTTATCCTCAATATGGCCCGACAGCCAAAACATTTGCCTATCCCTGTTCTAAACCGGACAAAACTGAAATATAGCATTCAGAACAAGCTAGAATATATAATATATTTACTTAACTAATAAGGTAAAAAAATATCAAATGTATTCAGTTCTACATTTTTTTACAATATGGTTTTATAGCTATTCGGCGTGTACCACCGTTAGAACTATGTTTAAACTTTGACGATGGCGCACGTCGAACTAGCTATAAACTCATTTTATAAAAAAAATTAGAACTAAATACGTTGATATTTTTTACCTTATTACGATAGAGTTCTACCAAATAAATGTCAATTCAATCGATATTTACGAATTTAAGATTAGTTTATGTTAAAAATATATACCACATTATTTTAATAGTTCATAGATCTGTTTTTGCTGTTCTGTTTTTTCGTGGAACCGTGTTTTATACACAATATATATCGGACGAAAGTGGCCAGAAAATCGAAACAGTAAGATCGACCTTTTCAATCAGGAAGATTATGGCATCGTTTGAAATGTACCTGTTCGTTTCGCCTATCCATGTAACCGAGTTATGAGCATGTTCCAAGCGACCGGTTTCGTTCCGCTCTGACGACGGGGCGAGGTTGTCATCGTCCGCATGAAAAGAAGAGGTCGCAGTGCGCACTCTGTTACGCGCAGTGCGAGTGCCGGCGACCTGTCCGACTACGCGCGAGTGACGACGGTGGTTTAGCCACTCTTGTTCTCGTTTAATTTACTTCTTTCCCCGAGTTTTTTTTATAATGACGTCTTATGGTGCAATCGAGAGATGTTTGATGTGATGCATTTTTAATCACTATGATTAAAAGGAATGTGTAGCGGAGGTTTTAAGTAATTTTAAATGAGATTCGTGCCAAATCTACATTATTATGCAATATAATCATACGTGTCGATATTAAACCGGATTTCTTTGCTATCTCAATTGTTAATATTACAATGAAACCGTTATCAAATAAATATAGTGTCTTGTTTCTACTTGCAGATAATTATAAGAATAATTCGCTGCAAATATATCCATCGAATTTTATTTCGAAACCAGTCTATAAGAGCAAAGAACATACATGCTATATTATTGCTCCGATAATGGCTAGGATATATTCTAAGTCGTGATCGGTTATCGTACAGCGTTCCCTCATACGAAAAAATCAGTGGCGGATCAACCACATGGGAGGCCCCAGGCGCAATAAAATTTGGAGGCTCTGTTTTTCGGATAAAACTAAAACGTCAGCAAATTCCATGTTAAGTAAATAAAAAAATATTAAAATCTGAACATACGGTTAGGTTACTCTGTTAATCTGAATATAGGTTAGATAAGATGAGCTATTTTTAGGTTCATTGTATTCGGAGGCATCAAGCGCGCGCCTCGTTCGCTTATAGGATAATCCACCACTGCGTTGTACAACCAAAAAACTCAAAATAAAAGCATGCAAAAATGATATAACATGAAATAAAGTGATAGCATCTACAGGTATGGAATCGGTCAGCTTCAGAATCAGGTGTATCGACGGTTGGGCTATCTAAAGTCCGTCTTCATCAGTTAGAAGATTATCATGTGTCAAAAGGAAACTGTAGTTTAAAACTTATGCGTTATCAGCATCGATTTATCTACGAATGGTCAATTCAATTTACTACAATATCTATTCAACCGTTAAATCTATCAAAAAGGTCGTCATTGGTGAATCGTAAATTATACATCGTATCGCTTAGTTTGACTCGTGTAGTATTAGACATAAAAAATCATGTGACACATCATTCACAGATTCATATAGTGAAGTTATTATTACTTCCTATAAATCCGATAGTTCGAAGAATTTTCCATGGAAGCAAAGTGGTGATTTTCAAAAACCAAGCCTCGAAATCAAAATGTATCTACACATTATGTGCCATTGCAACGGAAGTGGTAATGCGAGTTCATAAGCTGTTCAATTTTCGTAGGTGGCGAGAGTACCCACGATTTTCATGTAATTTCGCAATCCAATGAACTTCCACAACTCTGACAAAAGTTTCGTAAAACATCATTTGCACATTTCTTATTATGGTTACTACCCGTGTTACCTGAACATGGAACATATTTTTAAATCTTAAAACATTGCAATGTATTATAAGTAAGGTAAAATAAACACATTGTATTTAGCTTCAAGAATCATAATGTTTAGTTGAAAGCTATTTCGACTCCACTCCTTTGTCATATAAATGCTAGTTCATCACATTTACTTAAACCACTAAAAGACACTGAGATTTGAAATTCCAATGAATTTGCTTTGAAGATTAATTATTTCCCGTTTCCTACAATAACACTTTTTTTTAATACAAGTTATGTGATTTCAGAATATATGAAAAAATATCTTTTGTATTTTTTCTTAGGCAGTAGATGCAATATAGAGCCAATTCAGATTAAACACAGTTCTGGATATCCCCCTAAGCCTAATTAGCTATCAACTAAACAATGCAATTATTGTAGGACTAAATATTAGTGTTATTTTGACGTCTGATCTTATCAAGTACATGATAATTAAATCCTAAATATATGTTAGTAATATTATAAGCTGCATCGGACTTTTTTTAGATTTAATATTTTACAATATTACCTTTGATTGGTTTTTAAAATAGCAATGTTTTAAATTCTAAACGGATTTCTAAGCGAAAATTTATTTACCTATAACTTGACAACACGTCATCGCGTAAGAGCTAATGGTGCCGAATTAGCTTGTAGTTTTTTACCAATTCAAAATATGTGCAATTAAAATCCTCTCGCTTTTCAGAAATAAATTTTATTATTCGGTTCTATTTCATGTATCAAAAAAACTTTCCATGTGGGTGATTTTTTATTCAAATGAAGGCGAATAAATCTCTTCACGCTTTAGTAAGTATTCCCAGAGTCAACATATTTAGCCTTTGGCGTTATCCTGAGAACTGCAGCGGTTAAAGTATAATGCAGCTAATTGCATGAGTTTGTTTTAACGCCACGGAGTCCCGGGCGAATGAATGTTCATGGCTTAAACTGCGGTGTTTATTTTTCTCGCGTTAATGGAGACAGCAATAAATATGAAATAACCCAACATGCGACGCCATTAATCACGTTATAAATATTTGAATTAACGACTGAACGTTCTTAGATGGTGAAATATACAAAGGTATATTATTATTACATCCGACATCTATTTTTATAGTGCCTTGAGATGAGTCTTATGTTTATGTTACAGTCAAAATATTTTCTTAGTCAACGTATAAGTTAACTAGTCAATGTAAACATTTTTAATTTTTGCTGGTTAAAATATACATGAGAGAAAAAAATTATACTTAAACTAGTCAAATGTGTACATTAATAAACTACAAATACGGGAATACAAATAATCACGCATGCATTCATAGTGTTGCCAGCTACGTTTGTGTTTTACTGTCGTTTGACATTTCGCATAACCTCAAAAATTTCAACGTATTGTTTTCATTCTTCTCATTGTTTTATTTAACATATATAACCTAAACTGATCTTGATTAGCGCTTACAGCATTCTAACTTAACCTAAACCGTTATCAGTAATTTCATTCTCACCCTGTCTCAACACTCGTAAGTGAGTTTATAGTGGCGGATTAGCTTTTGAGCAAATGAGGTGCGTGCTAGGGGCCTTTATATATTTTTACTATTTTACTTGGAATTTTCTGACGTTTTTATGTTATCAGAAAAACAGGGCCTCCAATTTTTATTGCGCCTGAGGCCTCCCATGTGCTTTATCCGACACTTAGTTTATATACTTATTAATTAATTCATACATTGACTAGTCAAAGCGAAAGTGAATTTGAATGATTTAAGTTTAAACTAAAACTATTAGTTAATGTATCCAAGTAAAAGATTTCACACTTTAACTGTGGCATGTATTTATATTGCTGCGATATTATCCGTTAAAAACATGTTGATAATATAAGCAATCGTAAAAAGAAAAGGTTTAAGGATTAATTCATTTGATTATTTCTATTGGTGCGTAAGGTTTATTTCTACACAATAAATACGTGAGAAGAATATAAATCATTTATGATTTGTATTCTTCCTGCATAGTGTATTGTAGATATGCTTGGAAGAAGCTTCACATTTTTATTTACATGTTAATTTTAACCGACAATCGAGTTATTGTATGAAATCTTGTCGCGTATTTTAAATGTGTTAGTAAGTAAACTTGAAACAGAGAGTATTTTTTTTGAAATTAAAAGTTACAAACGATACAAAAAAATAATTAGCATGCATTTGAATGTTGGCGCCATTGGATTCTTAGGAAGCATCTACATATATTTGATTTTTACAACATTAGCGCGTTTTATTTTGTAAGTTTTTTCGTCGTTTAATTAATACCATCTTGCAATATTTTCTTTTGCTTTGTACAATACATTTTTCTCCACATAGTCGTGTAAATTATGATAAGACATCGTACATGTAAAATGCAGGGATACTGACCAATTGTCTGCTGGATCTTATTATACTTCGATGTATGTACTGAATAGTTCGCGAATGTATATGAAAATAATCGTTTTTGTAAAATTTAATTTGATCATTTCATTAACAAAGGATGTAAGCCATTTTTTTAAATTAATTTATGTCTCACTGAAGACCGACATCCATGTGGACTGTAAATACTAAATACCCGGAAGCGCATTTGTTATGTGCTATTCAAAAATATTAATATGTCTGTGCCTTGCGGCTTTAAAATCATCAAAATAAAACAAACAATTAACGGTCACGATAGCCACGACTAAAATTAAATGTCCAAATATTTGACTGATTTAGTAAAATCTCCGATTTATTGCGCGACCGCGCGATTAAATACCCCATAATGCGTGAAAATATCCACATTTAAATTCTACTGATTGCGGCACGACTAACTGACAAAATGTTCCCGCGATCATAAAATTAATGTATGCGAATTCCACACAATGTCTGAACACGAAATCCCGTTGATAGTAGTGCTTTTTATCTTAATTACACGGATTTATTTTCGATTTTGTTCAAATGAAATCACGTTTTGTGATGGGAAGAATCTTGCTCTGTTACAAAAACGCAAGTTGAGTGGCCGTCCCTCGGAGTTTATGTGGAAGCCGAGAGACCGGTCAGTCAAGTCCTTCCATACACCGTTTAAGGCACACTACGTGCGATCATTATTCCCACTGGATGGATGGCGAAGGAAGTTCAACTCTATATGGTTTATTTATTATTTTGTTACCGTCGAACGCGAAAGTATTTTTTTAGTTACCTATAATTCGTGGATGCGGCGCGGCTAAGCGCAATAGATGCATTTTTCTATCATAAAAAGGCTTCATCACATCATTCAAGTCAATCATTTATATGACTGTTTACTTAGAATAGTAAGCAGGCAACACGATATCCATATGGATTGCATCAGCTTCTTGAATGCAATATAAAAATTTTGTGTATTATGTTTTTGTTTAATTATTTTTTCATCATATACCAAAAGAACATTCGAATCGTCGCGAAACTTCAATGGTTGACAGAAGTGTATTTTTTTTTGCAAAATCGAGCTCAAAACGAGAAATTTTTACTCATTTTATTTAAATATCGGGAAATTAGCTGTTAATACATCATAAAGTAAATAAAATATTTTTCAGACCAGTTTCCACCTATGCTTTACTTTCATCCTTTGGAATGTAATAATGTTCATTCAAAGTTTGATTAAAATAACAGGCGTATAAACGTTTGTGATAAACGTATTTTGTTTTAGTCGAATTTGTTCGTTGAAATTCTATAAAAAATACCTGAACAAAACCCTCTTATCATTTTCCCACCATTAAGTCCATCCCCCATGTATTTATAATTTGTACAAAAAGACCTCGTTAAGTTTCGCACTTGTTAATTATTTCGCGATCCAGCTAATGGCACTTTGGTGAGAATGTACGTTTCGTTTCTGTTTGTCAGAAAGCTTTATCGACTATATTTTCGATGGTTTCGGCGGTAACTTTGTGGAAGTTCATTTTAATAGAAAATTTAAATTAACTTTGATTATTCCACGTATTGATACGTGGAATAATCAAAGTTAATTTAAATTTTCTATTAGCTTTATCGACATTTATTTTACATATTAAAAAATTCACTTGACTCGTTGGTATTTTGTTTTGTTACTAAAAGAAAGTGCCATGTTTTACGTCTGTAACATGCCCAGCTTGACGAAAAATTATTCCATTATGCGTACCACATATGGCGGCATAAATGAAAAAATCCCTGATTTTGAATATTTTGAAAAGAAAAATCGTACCCTCAACAAAACTGTGTGATTGAATGCCGTATATATTTTTAGGTGTTGAACCTTAACACATTTACTTAAAAGTTAAATGAAAATTGCATTGAGATTGAAAAAAGCTACCATTTGCCACGCACAAAAGCATAAAAGAACTGTACGATATAAAAGCTTTCGATAATTTAATAATCACTGTAATTTTATGATACAGTTTCGTGCAAATTTTGAATGGCCAATTTTCGCAACCAATTCTAATTAAATACATTTAATAAGGTAAATATTTATCCAACGTATGTAAAAACGAAACGTACAGTAGAAAATTATTCCGTCGGCAGCTTGTCATTTCAAAGAATCGTAATAGCTAGATCATGAACATAATCAAAACCGTTACACGAACAGTTTTCTTACTATTTGCAGTTATTTTAATTATGGATGAAATTACTTTTAATTATTGAAGTTTTGCACGATTCTATTTTTTTCACTTTGACATGTGAAGTGGTCTATCTTCCCATGACGAAGAGCGTCATCATTATCAACATGGCATGAATTTTTGATTTACGATTTCTAAAAGTAACATTCAAAAATGTATTTTGACATAAAGCACTATTTTGAAACAATGTTACGATATGATTACATTTACTTTGCTGTAAAAAAAGTAGCTTTCAATTTTATATAGTATAAAGTATAAGTATAATTGTATATATGTAGTATATATTGAGAATTAGTTGAAATCGAAATATATTTTTTTTATACATATTTAACATTTAATGTGGTTCAATTTTTGTCTTTTACCAAAGGCTGTAAATGCTCTCTATGAACGAAACCAGTCCTGATGGGTTATGTTTAACACACATTCGTTTTAAAACCTGTTGCATTACGTCTTAATACATTTTACATATAAAGAGGTTAAACAAGTGTCACAACTAGTTACACAAAAAATGAAAAACATAGTTATCGATTTTATAAAAAAAAAATAATGAAAAAAATGCCAGAAAACACTGTCTCTCTTCGTTCGTAACAGTGCTTGTTTTGTTATTTAAATGACATAAGTAAACTCATCTTAAAATGTTTCCCTTCTATCTTATATCATTTCTTTTTGAAACTTCGCCAGCAAGATGAGCGATTGCAAGTTCACGGAAGATATATTATAAAACAAATAGTGATACCATAAATTGTTCTCAGAACAGTGGTAAAATGTGCATGATTTATGCGCGAATTAAAATGTCTGACCTTACAATGAAGAACGCTTACATCAATTATTAAATTATTTGAAATGAGGCCACCCGACTCTTAATTGACACTAGCTAAGTACTCGCCAGTATTCCACGTGTTGGTGGTCACCCATTAAATTTATTATTGAAGAGTAACTTTTATCGTCCCATGGAGGTCTGATAATATACTATGGCGCAATGCTTAACTCACCATACATCAGATAAATGGAGATAAACTCTATTTATATCGTATCATTCTTTCTTGTCAGATAATTGATTCAATAGGTGTTTGAATAATTTTAAATAAACAAATTATGCTATGAATAATTCCACATTCTCTTTTTAACACTTGAGTACCGAAACGTCGAAAATATGATCGAGGAGCGACGGGGTACAAAGTGACCCCAGATTTTTTTCGTAATATTTCCATTGAATTTATTGAGGTATCATTGAAGATTACAATAAATATCAGTTGGATATTTTTGTTATTTATCGAATGGTTGAAATATGAATAATTGTGAATGCCCTCCGATAGGAACTCGAAGATTAAACAACAAGGCAATATATTATAGTAAAATGAAAATATATTGAGGGGTTCACTGTCAATTCGTACTGTGGAAAGGTTTTATATTAAAAAAAGACTAATAATTAGTTGATAATGCTCGTCATGAGCGAAACCGGTCCTGATCATATTTAATAATATTGGTATTAGTATTAGTACAAATGATTGTTTTACTTTTGAATAAAAAATAACAATTTATTTTAGTTCTACTAAATTTTGATTTAGTTAATAGCTATTATTTTTTCGCCCCGTCACAACTAGGTATATATTTTCTGTCAATTCCTCTATTATTATTAACGAAATGTTGTCATTTTTTCTGTTTTGTTAGATAACTATCCTTGTGTTAATATTTCATAACACAAGTATAAAATTAATAAAAACACAATAATCCTTTGTACTTCATTCCATTTTATTTAATATGTCAGGACCGGTTTCGCTCATTGCGAGCATTGTCAACTGATAAGAAATATAATTTAACAATGCTATTTATACAAAATCGAAAAGTTATACACAACAATTGGCATTGAAAAGAAATTGCCAATTACATTAAAGTGATTCTAAAATAACACAAAATTAAAATGTTCAACACATCTAACATATAATTAAAAAGTCATCCCAGATTAATAAATTCAGAATGGCGATTGAAAGTTATTACAAACATAATTAAATTAAATTTTATTAATATAATGCCTTTCCACCAAGTATTGACAGTGAACACCCTAAAAGTGAACAAGTATAAAACATAAAAAAATTGTGTTTATTAAAGTGTCTTTGTAAGATCATTTCAGTACATATATATATTCAATTTTATTGCATTTTCTGACTTTATTTATGTGTCCCCTATGTGTCGTGCACAATATATATTAGATATTGTCAACAATAATAACATGTCATATGAATACGTGACTTCGGATCAATATTAATGCGATTAATAATCTCACAACTGTGATACGAACGCAAAAATTCCTGTAAATTTTCTTAATAATCTATCTGGCGTCGGAGCTATACGTAAAGCCTCTGAAGGAGACGCTATTTTGTTACTGAAGAGTATCACAAGTTTTCAATCATGGCTTAGCTTAACAACATTTCCTCCAAAGCCAGTCAGACTGACAAATTGAAAAGTAAGATATATATTATAATTTTATTAATTTTGTAGACTGTTAAATTTGATTTGATAATTTTTACTGTTTCAGGTATGCATTTTGAATTTACTACAGGCGTCTCCGTTATATTGTCGCTTTCGAATTGTTTGTAAGGTAAGAGGCAATTATTATTTTTTGAATAACTTGTTTATTTACCGTTTGTTGCAACACAAAAAACTATTGATTTCAAAACATCACACAGTGTATTTGTTATTTGTTCTCGGCGATACTAAAAAGCATTTTTCAATTATTACATTGTGTGGAATGGAAACTGCAGCTAGGATGGACTATGGAAATGAGATTAAAGCTGCGTTGTACAAGATTACAATATATTCTACGTTTGTCATAAAAGAATATCTTAGAATGCAAGGGATATGCGTAAATACAATGTTTTTTGTCCTTGTTTGTAAATTATTCACGTGTATGATTAGATAATAGTGTATCTACTAATATTTTATTTATTTTTAACGCAATGCGAGTTTCATAATTTCATTAATATGTTTCCTAGTGTATAAAGTAAATATTTGTAAAAGCATTTTTTATACTATACTTCACGTGTTGGTTTATTTTTTAGTTTTTATTGTTATTTATGGTTTGTATTTAGCGCTGAGCGGTAAGTAGGCGGCTGACAGCGTCAAATTTTCGTCTCTTGTCCAGGCAACTAACAAACGACCAGCAGCCAGTAGCTGTATTATGATCTGACAGTGTCTAATTTGAATAAAGCGATTACACGCGCTGGCTCTGTTACAAAAGATACTTCTTTCAAAGGGATTTTGTACTGTATTCGTATTTTTTCTTGTAAAATAGACTAGATCATACAGTATATCCATGTATCAGAATCTCCAGAGTTATCTTAATTTGACGCTTCATTTTTTATTTATTTTAATCTAAATAAAATAAAAAATTACATCACAACGAAGTTACTAAATATATATGTAAGTTTACGCATATATTCACTATACGTACACTTTTAAACGTATTTTAAATCTATTAATAATGAATTTGTATTTCTTATTATTCTGAAGAAAGCTCCCAAATAATTCGACTCGCGTAGGTTGATGCGTAGGTACACATTTTCATAAAATAATATCAGAGCAATAATTCCCTTTTGTATATTATTATTTTCATCCGAGGTCGTTTTCTATTTCGGGTTTGAAAAATTATTACTTAAACGTAATAAAAACATATACCCATACAGCTGATAAATATAATATTATCATGTTATAAATAACAAACCATATACATTCAAAATTGATAACTGAAATAACCAAGAAAATATATCTGGTAAACGGAGGCACACCTGTTAATTAATTGATTGTCCTTATTATTTTCCTAGTTTATATATAATTTCTAGGGCTAATGTACTTAATAAATCTTTACTGAATGAAATGATTTCCTATTATAAGTAAGTTTTCCAAATCATGCTTAAAAGTCATTATAACCTATTCAGCCTTTATTTTCTCATTCTAATAAAAGTGAAATTTATAACACTTTCAATTGTGGATATTTTGAGGCATCTTTACAGTTGACGCACGGAAAAAGATTGAGAAAAAATATAGGACTTAGTGACAGTGTGACAGACACGTGTGTGTTTATTTTATTTTTCCCACTTTGTCGAGCTAATTAACAGCGGTCAGTGTAAAAATATTTGTTTTTTAGTTGTTGCAGTGCTTTTTTGTAAAAAAAAGGTACCGGAACACACCTTTTGTCATGATTTTTTTCTAATCCATCTCCTTTCCCAATGTGGAGCATATGGCTTCCTTATAGAAGTATCTGACCAGAAGTTATTTTTCGAGAGCTGCTTTTTACTCAGTTTCTAAACCCCTTCTTTTCCCTAAGAGAGTAAGGATAGAAGGATAGGGTTAAGATAGGTCTAGTAGTTAACTAATCGTTCTCGCTTTGCTTTGTACTATGATCCGAACCCGTTAGACCCGCCACGAAAGTCAACCACGGTGACCTCTGCGCTATGGACCCGACTGTTGGGAAAAGGTGTTGTGGAAAAGAGAATTTTGCAAAACAAAACAATACATTACGAAGCATTACACCCCTGGTTCTGGACACAGAGAAAGTCTATGCAACTGGTATTATTTTATATATCATATTCAAAAGGGACCTAGAATATGATAGGAACAAACAGACAATGGTTTCCATGAAATAAATCAGCAGTTTTTAAAGAAAAATAAAAGTTAGAAATATTGATTTGAAACATTAAAAATTGCGAGAAAAAAGGTTCTGGAACAACGTTCCACCGTGTTACATTGAAAGGAAAGCACTGGTTATTACGTAGCTGTTTTTTTTATATCGACTGTGGAAAGGAAAAAGGACGTAACCCAAAGTTTTTTCAAAACAGCTTTTTTTCGATAATCACATTGTATTAAACTTGATACACGTTCTATCAAAAGGATGCAAGCTGCAAATCCCGAATTGGTATCTAAATTTAGCTTTAAATTTTGAAAAAGATGACCGTATAAAAAAATAAAATCAAGAAAAAAGACGGAAATAAAGGGTTTTCCTAGACAATTTCTTGAGTTAATACTGGATTATGTCAATTAAACACCAATTTAGAAGTCTCCGTGCACTTCAAGGTTGTGTCTAATTCATAATTTGCATATGGCCCAAAATCATCAAAACACGTTTTTTGCGCCTCCTGTAAAATTTGATATGTGTGGGTTACGTCTTTTTTCCTTTCTACAGTCGATATGTTACAATATCTTTTCATCAATCATTATTAATAATTATTTTAAAAATTGATTTTTTACCTTATACACAAACAAATTAAATTGATTGAATTGAACTCGATTGTAATAAGGTAAAAAAATGACGAAGCATTTTAGTTCTACAAATATATTTTTTTTATGAAGTTTATAGCTATTTCGTTTTAAGTTTCCGATGGAATTTTCAATTTCTAACACACTTTAATTTAAATGTGTCGGTAAAAATCGATGATGCTTTGTTTTTAGTTTTTATCTAAAATTGCGCCATTAGAGGTTAATCAATTTTTAACGATCTTTCAAAAAAAAATGTTTGAACCAACAGCTTCCTTCGTTACAGCATGCCTGTAGTGTAGCATTATTATTGAGGTAATTGTTTCGTCAGTCAATTGTCTGGCCGCTCCGTGGCTTCTACCAATACAGAAGTGTTCAACTTATAGCTTCAACCCATTTATGTTTTAGGGCAAGTCTACGCCCGTGTTTATTGAATTAGTTAAACATCTATTTAGACGCCGAGATTCATGAAATTGGTCACCACGTGGTTTATATTTATAAAATACAATGAAATATAATATACACTATACGCGAGTAAGTGGTCGAGTGGTCAACTACGGTCAAAGTGGTCACAGGCTCGATTCCCAGCACGGGTTATGTCTGTGATGTCTAAAATTCTCTGCTATCCATCAGATCATTAAAAACGGGGTAGATAGCTAATCACTAATTTTGTCCTATTAAGAAAAACATAATATTCCTTTGTACTTAGTTCCACATTTATTTATCAATGATCGGTTTCGCTCATGGCGAGCATTGTCAACTAATAAGAAAGTTAATGAAACAGTGCTATTAATTCAAAAACAAATTAAAATGAAAAGGTGTAATAAACAATTGGCATTGAAAACAATTTACAAATTACAGTAGAAATTATGAATAAGATACTCTAAAATAACACAAATTAAAATCACTTTTAAGGTGATTACTGTCAATACTTGGTGGAAAGGCATTATAATAAAAATAATAAAAGATTTTTAGTACTTTTCCCACATAAAATTTATTAGATCAGGACCGGTTTCGCTCATCGCGAGCATTATCAGTTGATAATGCTCGCGATGAGCGAAACCGGTCCTGATCTAATAAATTTTATGTGGAAAAAGTACTAAAAATCTTTTATTATTTTTATTACAAATTAAAATGTTTAATACCTCTAACGTGTAATTAAAAACCTTATCATCATACTCTTTTCGAAAAAGAGAGATTGAACAACTGCGTAACAAACAGTTCTCGTAGAAAAACCATTTCCTCCAAAAAATACAATATTTTTATACTTTCATATGTAATATTTCCACTTTTATTATAAAAGTGGAAATAAGTACTAAGGAATATATTTTTTTTAATATAATGCCTTCCTTCCAAGTATTGATAATTAATGACTAAAAGTGATCATTTGCTCCACGTTGGCAACGTATATGGCGAAAAAATGGTAAAAAGAAAAAAGTAATAATTTTTTTATACTAATTTCACATTTTTAATAAAGATATAGAATGGTTTCACCCGTAGCGAAAATAAACAGATGCCGACAATAAGCGAAACCGGTCTTTATATTTGTTTTTTTTAAAGTATGTCAAATATGAAATCACTGGTGTGTGAATTTACAACCTCATTGAAAAGTTTTTTGTTTAAAAAAGTATTGTTTTTTCGTCAAATGATTTTTCTGTCGTAAATTTATAAAAGGTTTCAATCTGTCCTTGTCACTCTTAGCGTGTTGACTATAACTGACTATACTTAATAAAACTTGTGTAAATTATGATTAACGACTTCAATCGCCGCGGCAGATTCGCGTCGCTATGTTAAATGTATTAATCTAATTTGTTTTGATTAATTGCGGTGCTCGTCGGAGCCACGAGAGTGATGCTGATGATAGCGGACTAAGATTTTGAAGAACCTCCCTCAGTATGGGCGGACAACTCACTGCCTTTCATTACCTTTGATTTAAACATATTTAATTGGCTCTTCAAATATTACAACCTGTGACCTCTGGAGATGACAAGCGCTTTGTTTAATAAAAAGCACTTAAATGAAATCTACATAGGAACTTCATAATTGATTTTGATTTCATTTTCGTAAATTAATTTTCATAAACTTTATACTTTTGTTTTTTATAAATTATTATCTATATCAGCAAATATTTAAAGCTTAATTTTATCGCTGTAAACTTAGACAAATAAACACATTTTTTTAAGGTTTACTTTCTGAATGATGACGTTTAAAATTCTCGTGGTGATCGAATCCTTTGCTGTCCTTAATAAATAAATACAGAATTAGTACAAAATATAAATTTGTTTATAAAAATCAAATGTAATTTTTCCCACATATTCCAATTTTGTTACTTTTTGATCAATACCGTTTTTGCTTAGCGAATGAGCATTTTCAACTTACCACTTAATACAATCGAGCAAAACAAATAAACCGTTCAAATAAATTAATAAATTGCTTTTATTAATATTAAATATAAAGAGTTTGGTGGTGCTGGTCTTAAATCAATTTGCTGTCCGGTTAAAAGAGTATTATGTAGATGCGGAAACTATACAATGCATTCACTAACTACAATATACGCGGTCGAGTGGTCAACGACGTTGGCTTCGGTTACGCAGGTCACGGGTTCGAATCCCAGTAACGGACAGATTTTATAAAATAATTTCAATTGACTTAAGGATTTCTGTCCGAAGGCATGGATGTATGTGATGTCTTGAATTCCTTCCCTCATTTCCTATTCTAAATAAAGGGCGTCGCGAGAGCGATTCACTAACCACTAGTCCTAATATTATAACCCTACACTCTTCGAAAAAAGAGAGGCTTAGCAACCAGTCCTTGTAGGAACACTTATGTTGAGATAAATTCCACCAAGAGTATATGCTCTACATTGGAATTAAACATGGTTAAAAAAAAACTATAATTTAGTTGTAACAGATCGTCGCACTTATTAAAGAATCATATCGTGAGCGTATTTTTAATAAATTTAAATTGAGTTATGTGTTATATATTATGTTGAAATGAATTTAAATTTGAAAACTAATCGAAATTTTTATGTAATAAAATAATTATGCTAAAATTGAACATTTTTAAAGCTTTCAACGCTAAAATTAAAACGTTTATATTCATAAAGTTTCTTTTAAAGAGTCTTTATATACCTATACCGTATGGGAAGTTTATTTAAACCAATTGGCATATGATTGTAAAAAGATTATTAATTGAGCCATATAAATAAAAAAAAAACGAACAGACGGTATTTTTAATCCAGCATTTTATAATATATATATACGCTTTTCCATGTCAAAAAGTCGATTCTATTTTTACATGATGAATAAAAATCTAATCGGCCATGTTTTTTTGAAAAAAAAACTATTGTAACCGCATGTTATTATATTATTCCGTTTGATATGGTGACTCAACTCACCCCTCCGACAAATTGTAATGAAATAGTCCGATATGCTACCCTAATAATAGAATCATAGTTACTGTAGTGCACGGGGATGTTTTCTTTTTAAATTTATGTGCGCGCTTCTGTTGTAAAAAGCGAAGCCAACTGCATTAATTTAATAGCTAATTTCAAACATGATAGATATTTAATTTCCTACAAAGAAGGTGATTCATTCAGCACGAGAAGGGAATGTTTGAGAAATTGATTGCGAGCAACTAATTTTCCCGACCGTGATGTTATTTATCTATAACGGCAGTAACTCTGGAAGTTCATTATTAATATACATTTGATAACTTTGTTACTCACGTGTTTCAAATTGTGACACATCTTTCGTCTCTTTAAGAAACATCAGACAAAAATTCGTAAGGCTTACGAATAAACTAAAAGTTGATTCTAATTCTTAAGTTATGATGATGCTTCTTAAACAGGCAGTAACAAAATTATCACATTCAATTTTATATTAAATACTGTTTGTTTTAATGTTATATTGCTCGCAGATAGGTACGAGACAAAAACACTTTTGACAAGAAATCCGTTTTTTTTATTTTTCGTGTAATAAATTATTCACTTATTACTATTTCGATCTGAAAACAACGAAAATTTAGTCTTAGTGCACGTCAACTCATCGGGCAGTAATCTTTAAAACACTTGCGACTGTTAATATGCGTAAACCTCTTGGATTATTCATAATGTGAAACATTGCAGTTAGTTTACAGTAAAATTTAATTTTAATGGAAATTTTGATTTCATTTGTTGATATTTGTTGATTAAATTATTTTATCAAATATTTTGTTTTGCTCCAGTTGTTAATTAACTTTGTTAATTATATTGTTCCAAATCAATAGTTGTCTGAACGCGTTCGAATTATGAACCTAAACGATAACCCCCAGTGAACTTTAAATAGTTATTACGCAAGTAATAAATTGCCCAATCGATGATTATTAACATAAAAGAATTACTTGTTAGACGCCCTTTGCCTAGCGACTCAAATTTTATTTATGGACACTTCTCTGAAATCAACGCTAACTTTGATTAAGCTTTGCTTACCTTTTGAATTTGAAAATATTAACGAAATGAAAGGAAAAACTTTTAATACAAGACACGAGTACACCCACGTTTGTTTATTCAAAACATATAATCATAGTTTAAGAAGCTAATAATAAAACATATTCATCTTATTAACATCCTGCTTTTTGCGTAAGTTCAGACAAACTTAAAATACATGTACATATATCGATACAGATTCGTGTGGATTCAAATTTTAAAACACTTACTTTGGACTCTTAGAAATAAAAACATTCTAAATCAGTCCACAAATAGCGTGCCATATTGAAAAAAATATTTACTGCAAACTGGCACGTGTGTCATTCCCGTTGCAATTATTTTTTCACTGCCCACTATAATATAAACAGCGCTAAAAAATAAGCCAGATGCATTTCGGATTGAGAGCTTTTGAAACGAAATGCTTCATTGAACTTTGACGTGTGCTCGGGGTATCGTTTCAGAGATTTTTACTTGGCGGTTAGTTACGATATAAACAAATTTGATGTGTTAGTATCATAGTATCACTTTTATTTTTTTCTCCTTTTTATTTGAGTCTCTTAAATAAAAATACATTCGAAAAAATTACTTATTATAATAACCATAGTTTGTTTTTAACACAGCGACGAAAATGTGTCAGTGCTAACTATTAGCTTATAATATGTTGGTACTAGATAATAACTTAGTTTTTTGCTATACATATAAAATAAATACGTCCCATATTGTAACTATGTCACCAAAATACTCAACAAAATAAATGTACATATTGGCTAATGTTTAGTAAGGTTATTTTTTTAAAGGACAATTCTTGGTAGAAAGGTACTTTTTGTACTAATTCCACGTTAATATCTTTGATAGATTCGGCATTAACTTTGCGTTTGTTTAATTTTTAATATAAAATTAAATTTGATAACTTTGTTACACTTGTTGTACTACAGCTTGTGACGCGTGTTTCGCCTCTTTGAGAAGCGTCATCAGGCTATCTCAACGTTTACGAATTAACTACAAAAATATTCAAATCTTATGTTTTAAATTATAAAATAAAAATCCGAGTAAAATTTAGAATCTGCCTGCGAGCTTAATCTTCAAAGAATCGAAAATTATTTTGAAATCTTCTGATTTCGCAATTTTTTCCAGTTAATAATCCCAAAATAATTTTGTCCCCGAGTCTCCGAAAAAATATTAGACTCAAAAGAGGCTACGGGCCCAAAAAGGTTGAGAAACTGTGGTCTATACATATGCTGTGTAGTGTGTTCTATTTCATTTCACATAGAACGGGTACAAAATCAGATCTCTTTTAGCCAAACAACTGTTACATATATTTTTTAAAGTTTATAAGTGTATCCACTTACTTGATTGCTGGAAAGCACCCTCGGTTGAAAATATAAATTAAAATTGAGTTCATAATATATATGATTCTTACTTTTAAGGTGTTCACTGTCAATACTTGGTGGAATGGCATTATAATAAAAATAATAAAACATTTTTAGTACTTTTTCCACATAAAATTTATTAGATCAATATATATATAAATATCACTGTTTTATTGTTTTTCTTATCAGTTGACAATGCTCATCATGAGCGAAACCGGTCCTGATCTAATAAATTTTATGTGGAAAAAGTACTAAAAATGTTTTATTATTTTTATTATATATGATTCTTATTCGTATGATATTTTTATTGTTAGAATTATTTCGTCCCTGACGTGCAGCGTTGTAGATCCTCAAACAATTTATCTAACTGGCCAATCTGTTACTAACAAACAGAAACAACCCTTTCATATATTGAGAAAAAATAATATTACTAGAAAAGATTGATGGGGACGTTATCCAACAGTTGTTCTGTTGGATTCGTCTCAGCAATATTACTACCCCTAAAATTATACACGACTTGAAATGGATATGTTGTATAACATGTGTAGCGAACTAGGAATACCATAGTGCCCAAAAACAACATAATTCATAAGAGTGATGCTTTGAGTTTATATGTTTTTTCATATGCGGAAATAATAAAATATTTTGACTAAATTAACCAACCTTCGTCGCAAAAGAGTTATATTAATTTAAAGTGTTTCAACAATTTGTGTTGAGTACGTGGCACAGTGGTCAACGTCGTTGGCTTCTGTGCCGGATCTCGCGGATTAAAATCCCAGATCGAGTGGCATTTTTGTAATTGATTTCTATTCATATATTTGATGTCTTAAAATTCCCTCTTACCTTTCCAGTCCTAAAATAACATGATGCAGTGAACCACTTGTCCTGTCCTAGCCCCACTTTTTCTATCCGTACCCTCTTTACTAAAGAGGTTGGGCAACTGAGTAACAAGCAATTCTGTTGAGATACCTCCATTAGGATGCCTTATGTTTTACATTGGAAGCGGGCATGGATAAAATAAATATATTGCCGAGTGGTAAGTAGTTCATGTGCGATTCAAACCAAACAATATTTAACATTGATTAGTCTAAAACTAGTATTCCCGAATTCACGTTTTTTTTTCCACAACGGCAAAGATCTTTTGATGCCTATGAAAATCAATTAGTAATAAATCAGTTTATTGCGCTGTGAATTTTATTGATAAATATAATTTTCCTAATAAACCTAATCGAGTAACTATTTTTCAGGCTAAACTGTGTTTTATTAAATAAACAGCCGTGCATATTTTTTTGTATGTCAATATAAAATAAGCTTCTAAATTTGTGATGACTGTGCTATAAATATATGTTCTATATTATACTAATTGTATTTCCAAAATTGTAATAAAAGATCAGGGTTTTGTTTTACACTCATATTATTGGCATGTTAAAATTTCAACTTTAATAATAAATTAAAAAGAGTAGGCTGAAAGTTAAGACTTCCGAAAGTTTTAAAATATTCGTCGCTGCTGAGGCATCAGCCTATTTTTAAAATGTCAAAACTTTGAAGCCAATTATCTCAAATCATCTGAATGATATATGAATGTTAATTGCAGTTAAAATTTATACTACGATCTTAAATTATTCTTTATATGTCAGGCCTCAAGTCTAGAAATGTATAATATGTTACATTTTTAAAAATCTTCCAAATACACTGAAACCGATACTAAGTTAATATTATATAAATATTATAATATAACATCGTCACGTTATAAACAATATATTCAATGCATCACAGTCAACATATTTAAAGAAATTATTTTATTTAAATCAAATAGCTGATTTCGTTATTGTACTAGTCAACAAATGTATAACGGAGTTTGAATCTGTTATGCGACAAATAACCTTCCCTAAATACGTTTAAATCTAACAATTTATACGAAATATTTTTATCCTAAAAAAAATTCGCCGGAGATTGCATTACATTTGGATTTTTTTATTTTATAGAATAACCTTATATATCAGCAGTATTTCGTTAAATTTACTGATCTGCCCTAAAATATTTTATCAGGAACAAAAAACAATTCCGATAACATACTTGGCGGACACAGAGCGGACTGCTCGTGCGTTGTCTTTCACATATGCCATATTGTATTTGCTGCAATCAAAAAATCTTTTAGGTACACAACTGTCAAATAAACTATTGCATTTATCAAATTGCTCCATTTTCTTACTGTGGTGCAATCATCTTTCCCCAAAACCGTGCCTACGTTGTGAGATTCTCATATAAATCACCCAAAATATTAAAAGCTATCTTTAATCAAACGGACATTACAGCAGCATTATTTGAATAATAATAATAAATCTGGGCAGGCGACTTGTGACGACATATGGCGCGTGGAGTGTTTGTTTCGCCGCAACATCCTTCTCACCTCCCATACTTACTCCACTTTACCCCGTGCAGTGGTGTTCCTAGTCATAAATATAATAATATTACGACACATGTTACCAAACAAGGGTAGAAAAATGCGAATTTTGCTTTTTAAAATGCTGTTTTTTTTAGATTTATCTTACAATATTCGTCTTTATTGGAGCTTTTGATCGTACATATAAATCGACTGTATCCATAAATATGAACCCTCAAGAGGCGAAGTGAGAAACGTAGTAAAATGGTAAAAAAAATCTATTTGACTTTTACGTACAATCACAACTTTACCTGGTATTGTAGTGGATTGCATATTTTAATTTTAGGGAGATAACACTATTACTACTGAGATTTTTACAATATTTTAAGACATGTAGAATATTATAACGAATCTATTTTAACTAAAATACAACTGCTCACTTCACCTCTCATGGGGTCATATTATCCTGACACTATGTTATAAAATTGCGCGTATTCCAATTTGATATTTTTAAAGATAACGACCAATAACAAAGATTCTAAAGAAACTATGTCGACTGTGGAAAGGAAAAAGGACGTTTATACTATGTTTATACTCATTATTTTTAAGTTTTGATTCATCGATCACATAATATATTATGTATTATAAACTCGACGTAATTTTTTTTAATCTGTAAATGTATGTTTGGACGAAATAATTTTAAATGTAAAATTAATTGCGTATTTATCCATAAAGTGTAGAATTTATTTAAGCATTTTTCGCCGATAGCATCAAAATCGTCACTATTCAGTAAGCTTCAACGTCTGTTGTATCGATACGTACAGGTAAACCTCTTCTCCCATCGATCGCTCGGGATTCGTTTCAAACATAGTGACGATAAAAAAACAATTTAAATTATAAAAAAAACACTTTATAAACTAAACAAAATTAATACATACCACAAAATTAATATAATTTGATTTTTTTTAAAAATTTTGTTTCGCGTTAGGAAAAAAGCATCCAAATTACTCCTCTGTTTGGCCTGCCAAGGCTTGTGATGTAAGACTTAACGCTAGTTTCAAATAATCCAATACAACTTCCACTCATTACGATGATTCCTGGCACATCGACCCGTAATAGGCTTTTGAGAAGGTTTTTTTTATAAATTAAGTTCGAAAAAGGAATTCCTTAAGTGCGGTTAGTAAATACTAATATAAATGTATTCAATGCCTATAATGATATTATAATATAATTATCTGAATACTTTCAGTTCTCTAGATCAGCGTTTCTCAATCGGGGTCCATGTGGAACAAACGATAAAAAGTCAAAACACTAAAATGCACTGGCGCTAAAAAAGATCAGGCGATTAAACTAATATTAAAAACTAAAGTTGTTGTCTCTGACGCCTTGGGGGATATTAAACAATTATTGGCTTAAAACGCCATTTAGCGAATGGTGTCTCCTAAGTTCTTTTACCGATTATGGGTCGACATATAAGAAGTTAAATCTGAGCAAATTAATACGAACAAAATATTAATAATCAATCTTTTTATAAAGAATCTGCACTCATTGATGGTCGCGAATCGCGATAAACGAGTGTTTTTTTCACTGTATGTTAAAATATGCGGTTTTTTTTATTTGCAATCATTTCAATTTAATTTGTAATTATTGAACTAAACAAAATGTTTGCAAGTTGCTCACTTTGTTCGCAAAATTTTGTAAATCTCACACCTCCTTTATAAGCAATGCGTAATATTTATTTACATGTGAATGTTAATAATTAAATCACCATATTATAGTGAATAATTAAACGTTTCGTAAGTCGTCAAAATTTTGGTTCACGGCATGCGATAAATAAATTTGAATAATCGTCTCAGAATCTTTGCGGTTATTATTTTTACTTGGCTTTTTACATTGCCACTTTGCTAGTGTCGCTATTTTCAGGTCTGTGTTTGCACACCACTGACCCCATGCTTGCGGCAATCACCCCCTTGTGACGCCTCCCTTTAGTAGCAAGCCACTATAAGCGCAGGGGGGTGATGCATGAACGGAAATAGGCACTTTTTTCTGTGAATACTTTTTAAAAATAGACCTAACCACTTCTTTATAGTTTTGTTAATGTATCCGGTATCGGATTTTTGACGCATCGTGAATAAATTACTCAACATTTTGGTAACACTTTAATATGCTTCCACCTCTTAAATTTTGTATATCAAATTAATACAATTAACGAGGATGTCCACAATTATTACAGACACGATCTAATTATTAAACTGATATATAGCAACTAACTACAGGAGAATTATCAACTCCTAGGATAATCATATTTTCGAATCAGATAATTGCTCGATCGGCCTTATGGGTGGAGTAGATTTTGAGGTGAGCAATTTACTGAATTATCCGCGTCACAAATTCTCGAGCTTATCAAGCAGAAGTATTATTGCACATCAAGGATCGTGTCGATATTACTTTTATTATCTAAAATTAGACATGAATATTATGTTTTCATCTTTTAATTAATTTACCTCGTCTTTTATTTAAATTTCTATGCCCTTATCTCGAATCATCGGAAACTTAACTAATTAATTTTTATGATTTTTTATGCATATTTTTTAGAGAATACGCGAAGTTAAGTCAATATTATTAAAATATACATACAAATAACTAAATATTAATATTATCACGAAGCAAATAAAAATAGCCCATGGCGAAATTAGGTATACAATTTTTTTGATTTCTTTTGCTGACATAATTTGAACGTGAGTCAACATTTGAGTGTTCTTGTATCTCTTGAATATTAGAAATATTTTTCAAACTAAACAATTGGTTTACTTCAAATTATTTTTTATATATCAAATGATTAAAAGAATTGAAAAAAATAGTAGAAACATATTATGCACTTGTATCCGAATAGTTATAACACTTTTACATTTATTTTCAATAAAGTAAGGTATTTATTATATATTTTAGTAGCTCCCAAGATAATTGTTTTGATTTAAGTAAAGGGTTCATAATCTTGCTAATAATCGATGTTAACTAATATGTGAAATGTTATGTCATGTGATTTATATGCGAATTTGTATTTTTTTTGTTAGTATAATCGTCGCGTGAGGTAAAAAACGTATGCTCGCGTGTATAACTCATATCGAAAGTCAATATTGTAATAATTATATGCTAAACAGGTAAAAGTTCACCTTTTACGTAAAAGTATCGTAATATATTCAATATTTTTTTTTACGAACACTCCACCGTGTTGTTACTCACCAGCTTTTAGTGTAAGACAAGCTCTCTTATATTATTATTTATTGTTCTTTTTAAACCAATCTGCGATTTTTTCACTTGACACCAGGTAAAACTATTCAACCAGGAAGTGAATTATAACAATGTCATACAATGTATGAATTTCTATGATTGAATTAAAAATGTTGTATTGACAATACTTATTTGAATTGCATTTACTATTAACCATCAGCGGGAATACAAGTTTGAAAAACTCACAGAACTTATGAAGCCAAAAAAACTATCAACTAAAATGAAAAATGTAAAAGTAGTTTATCGATTAGAATATTTTAGTGTGGATAGCAATTATTTGAATAATAACATTTCTAGATAATGTACGAATGAAAATTTGAATGGAAAATCCCCGCTCGTTAAGAGAAGCGAACTGTCCTGAGGATAGTATTAAATTCTAAATTTCTAATAAAAAATGTCTTGTATTATTATTTCGCAACCTGATACACAAGTAATTTTCTAACACACCCAGTATTAACATGAATAATTTCGTAGAAATCGATACGTTCGTTTATAGCTAGCTCATTTAAAAGATATCTCCAGATGGTTAGCGGGCAACTAATGCAACTAAATTCGTTGAATGTCTTGTCTGCCGGTGACGTAATAATTATTTGTCATCGTTGCACCTCGACGAGATGGCGTGAACGCCTCTTGCAGGCAGGTACCACAACAACAATGACAGTGAAACTAGGCAGACTGATAATTATTATATGTATGTTCATACATATAATATCGTACATATAGAATCGAATGAAATGATTTTTTTTTGTGCAGTTCTTTAGACTTATATTCAATCTTGTCTCCATAATTATTATACAGTAAATCCTCCAATAGCGTCCCCTCTCGAGAGAAGTTTTCTACAGCGTATATGGCAGCCCCCCCCCCCCCCTTGCCTTGACTTCGCTAGACGTATTCTGTGACGGTGAACGGGACAGGAAAAATGTTTGATTTTGTTTAATTCACAAAATACAATTGAAAGAATCTAGCCTCAATTTTGCATGTGTGCCCATAGCGTAGTATTCCTATAACGTAGACTTGAAAAATTACCAATATTCTCGGATGTAATGTGATGTTTTCAATTAAATTGTATATTATGAATTAATTAATAATATGCATACAAACGTGACAAATACATCCACGTTGACATCAGACTCGACTCTCGTATGTCAATCAAGCAAAACCATAGCAATTCTAGGGCTGCTTGTGCAACAGATTGGAGAACCTTGAAGTAGACTACTTTAAGACCCGCACTTGGATATTGGTCAGATAATGATCGACATTTGAAGTAAGAGAACCTTACCCTTTTATATTAAATTGGTATTATTTAAACAAGTTTTGATATCACTTTTAAGGTGTTCATTGTCAATACTTGGTGGAATGGCATTATAATAAAAATAATAAAACATTTTTAGTACTTTTTCCACATAAAATTTATTAGATCAGGACCGGTTTCGCTCATGATGAGCATTGTCAACTGATAAGAAAAACAATAAAACAGTGATATTTATACAAAAGTTAAGTGATAAAAACAAGGTATGACAAACAATTGGTATTACAACCTAGCAAAATAATTGAAGTAAAATACATGGAAAATAAACTATAAATAAAAAGTTAAAGACCACTTAGCAATGAAACTATTATGACAAAAACCAATTAGGTATGAATTATCATTACCAAAGTAAAAACCAACAATTAGTGTATATAATAAATAAAACTTAATGTCTGTCAACCAAATTGAGTTTGGAGTTTGGAAGTTTTAATATAATATCTAACATATTGTATCCGTTTATTTTATTATCAGTCACATAAATAATTTATATTGTTGTCAAATTCTTATTTCAATGATTTAAACTTCAAACTCCTAGCCCAGGAGCATTGTTTACTTCACTAAAACTCTCACCCTTTTGACGCAAATTTTAATGTTGCATCGGAAAGACGGTGAAGAGATTTCTCGTAAAACTTTTCGTGCTCAACACGCCAGAGACGAGTTATCTCGTCAATAACTAATTAAATGAATAATTGCAAATTATAGCCGACGTGCTAGGTAAATACGTAATTTTTTCTACGGCAGCTAAAAGGCTAAACAATATTTTTATACATATAGAATTTCTCTCTCAAGACGTAAATAGTTTTGAGTTGAACAGTCGTTATACTTGGAAGGATTATGTGTTTATACATTTCTATTGAAACATACTAAAGGAAAAGAAAAATATTTATTGAACTAATTAAATTCAATTATGCGCCATTTGTTTGCTTTACCCGCGACGCACTACTGTTAATATGATTAATTTTCTAAACACGTGAGTATTGCCTATTTCATTATTTTTTATAGAAATATCTTTATTCCCGATGAAGGATATAAATCATACTATCGAAAGTTATTTATTTTCCTTTTTCATTTATAACGTGGGTGCATGCGACAGGCAACGTATTATTATAATGTATATGCGCTTCATTTTTGCGTTTGTCATAAAAATGATTTATGTAATATCGATTGCTAAGTAAGCAAAATCAAGGTCGGAAGACTGCTCCTTAGGGGAGCGTGGTTGTAAAAAAATATCATTTCAAAAGAAAGGTCTTTTATGTAATTTAAGTGTATTAGCTTATATGAATCTATAAGCTACGTAATTCTGTTCTAATAAATCGTTACAACATATAATATGAAAGATAGTTTGTCAATCTTAACTACCAATTGCATATGTCACTTATTTATGTATACACACGTATAAATTTTGATACCTATATAATTTGAGTCCAATTTATTTCGTTCAATAACATTTTGATATATTCTGAGCATAAATGGACTGTCGACATTTACTAGAAAATATTGTATGAAAACCCGTGTAAAACAATAATAAACCCTTATTAACTGTCTCGTAAGATTGAAATTGGTAATGATTTGAGTTATAATTTTAGAAATTTTATGTTAAATTCTAAAGAATGCACTATTGTCTATTGTCAATAGATATTTCGTAAATCAAGCTGAAACTATGAAAAAATCAGAGATTATTATTATTGCATGTTGATAAAATATTTTTTTTACACTGTCAATTGATATTTGATAATAATGTAGATTTACATATTCGGTGCTTATCTTTCATATCCAGTGATATTCCAATAGCCGAGTCGACTAATGATACCTCATGTTTTTTTTGTTTTCCCGGGTTTATCAAGGTATGTTCTACACATTGTGCTGGATTAAACATGACTTTTTAAAAGAAAAACTTTCGTCCTGTAATGGTATCGATTGTAAGTCAGTTAGTTGTCATCATAACATAGTATCAGAAGTACACTCCACTATTTTATTACACGGTATATACGTTCCACAAAAAAACGTGTAAAGTGCTTGAATTTATAGGAAAATTGAAGATTACTTCCCTGAATTAAAAAAATGTGATATAGAAAGTAAATTACCCAACATATCATGTATTTTAATTGATAAAAATAATAATATTCATCGCCTCTTGATTATATACAGGGACTGGACATCTGGTAAATTTCTGACACGCCTAATGCGTTGGGATCTTATTAAGCTTTTTGTTTGTTATACTGTCTTGTGTTGTTGAATTTCTCGTTATTATAAAATCCGTTATCCGCATCTTAGTTTTTTGTGTATGAGAATTGTGTTAGAACAAATAATTCGTGTAAATTTGTGAATATCGGAATTTAATTAAGGATAACGTATTTCTCTTTGTCTCGAATTCAGGAAGTATTTCTTTTAAAATTGATTGAATTGAAATGTGTAAACGTTCTATTGATCTTTTAAAAAACATTTGTAATTGTGATATATTCCTTAAACTGTTTGTATGTAGTATTTGAGTATGTACATATATACTTTATTCGTTAATATTTTTTTTGGTTCGAATGCTGATGCTTACTAAATCTTTATCTTATCATATTCAACGCTGTGCGCGCCATCGCTGGCATATTATTGACAGACTGTTATATTGGACATATCCCGTAACAGAGAAGCGTATAAAGTTTCAAATTATTTCCAGCAGTGTCTCAGGAGCAATAGATCAAGATATGGTTGCAATGAAAGTGTGGAAGCTTAAAGGTTAATATGTACCTATCAAAGTTTTTGAATGTTTATAACCTTGAATTATACTTACTTTCCATTGTATCCAGACCCGCCTATTATAAGACATTTAACACACTGTATTATATAATATAAATGGATTAATTATTTGGCATTGAAATTCATTTCCTCGCCTTCGACATTAACATACAATATTTTCTCATGATGAGCCGTTTTTAAATCACTTTTCATATTTTTACGTTTGATTGCATGAAATGCATACTATATAGCTAGATTACCCTAGATGCAACTATCCATCGTTTAAAGCAGGAAACAATCTTTAAGCAGGACAGTGTTGTAATATGATTACGTCCACGCTTGTTAGAATTCAATTTGTAACAACCGAAGCAGGGATGAGTGATCCTTCAGAAGTGCGCTCGCCGGCCACATCCATCACGATTGCCGCAGGTCGCAAATAAATACATCCAGCAGCATTTTAAATCACGTAATGATTGCCATTTGTCAAGACGTGCACGACGCAAAGACGCACAGATAAGGGACGATATTCACTTCAAGTTTGGTAAAGTGGCGGAAGAAGCTGTCACGTCACCCTTATTAATTTTAAACCAAAGTTTCAAGTTTATCTGATAATGGATTATTATAATACAAACAACAATATTTTCTTGCACGTTCCATCTGCATACCAAAATGCGTGTGAAAATACCGTTGCATTCTATAGATATATTTCGCATAATTTTTATTATTTGTTAGTACATATAAACATTTTTTTATACTAAGAAAACTAAAGTTGTGCCATGAAAACAATTCAATATGAACAGAAATACATACTAGTAGATTGGACTGACTGACTGGTGTATTTCATCCTTTACATAGAGAAGAGCTCTTGCTCTTGCTCTATTTCTCTTTCTCCTCCTCTGTTATTGTAATGTTGTTTTTTGATCGTTTTTTTCCTACTTTTTCCCTTCTACGGTGCCTTATTATCTTTGTCGTTCCGATTAATTCTGACGATGGTCTGAAGATGAAATAGTTGTCAATTAAGTCTAAATAAAACTGCTACTTTTAAACAATGGTCTAGCAAGATAATGTAATTTTAAACAATTTATTTGACATGAGTGTTATCTGATAATTATCGGTGGGAAAATATTATATTTATAAAGATATAAACGGATCATACTACAGTATAGTGTACTTTACGCACTAGTATTAGTACATAGTACTATTTGAAATTGTATCAATACGTTTACAAATTAAGCACTTTCCGTATAAGAGGTACTCAATTGAAGAATATTGAGATCTCATTTAAATCATTCAAATTGTATGCACTTTCATTGTTTAACTTGTGGAACGGTTCAAACGTAAAGTGTTTACGATATCACATGGAAAGTGATTACGTCTCGTACAGTGAAGTGGATCAAAGAAACAAAAAAATAACGAATTGTTCGGGACAAGATCTTCCAGTTTGTCATTTTTTGCAGCATTTTAATTTTGGCAACGCGGGCATTCTCTTTGACCTATACATTAATTCTCCTGTCAAGTATCTACTAAATACGATGCTGTATAAACCTATCCTGCTTCCTTTCTTTTCATTGTTCAGTGGGTCCGTGTTTCACGATCAGATGGCGAGTAAGTAGAAACTAAGGCTTAGATCACGTTTGCGCCAGAGAAGGGGGAGGTAAAAGGTATGCAGTTAACACCCGAACGCTCAGCTATTTTACTACAATATAAAAATACTTGTAGAAAGTATCGTATTATTTTTATTTATGTAATTAAACTATTGTTATTTCGGTAAAATTAAACAGTAAAGTCGATTTTTTTTATTATATTGTTACGTCATAAATTCTTTATTCACAACAGTCGCTCCTTCACATTCCTACTTACAACACGACTTGTAACTAAGATCGTGGAGTCGAGAAAGCCGCGACTCCTATTCCTGCATTTATAAATGGTTCGACTCCAATTTGAAAAAGATCTTAAAAAATATATAAAAAAATCTGCGGATTTTTCAATATCTACATCAGGGTTTCCTAAACTATGTTCCGCGAAAATTTGGAATGGTAACATACGCTGCTACAAATTTAAGCATCATCTACTTTGTATCAAAAATCGAGTGATAGTAAACCTTCAGTGATGTTAAAAACGTCAAATATCTAGGTAAAGGCGGTGATTTTTAATCACTATGAACTTTGTTTACTCATATTTTTATATAATATGTTATAATAAGATAATTAATCAATACATAATAAGTGGTTTAATAACTAATATTTTTACTATTAAGAATTACCCGACCTAAAAAACGCCGTGTTCCGGTAACATTTCCAGATTTGACAAGTGTTCCGTTGAATTTTCCGGACATGCAAAGTTTCCCATCCCAGAATAAGTATGGGAAACCCTGATCTACATTATTGCATAAATCTCTGTATTTTAATTTTATTAAAAAAGGAATCTGAGTCGCCCGTTTTTTACGAATTCGACCTAACCCAAAATATAAATAACGGCAGAAAAAGTGCAATAAACGTAAATTTTCATCAAATAATTTCAAAAAGTTCTACCAAGTAAATAAGAATTCAATCAATACACGATATTTGTCCCTATTTAAGAATATAACGGAATCATGAATCATGAACTGTGCCAGAAATAAATCTATGAAATTCCCAATGTTGTATCTTGAAGAAAAGGTCTTAACCATACCTCAATCGGGAACTAGCCATATTAAAAATCAGATTGATGTTAAAAGAAGAAATGTACTTGTCAAAGCTCGAATAGAGAAGAAAATGATATGTAAAATACCTAAATTTAATGAAGAGTTAGTTAATCTATATATTTTCAAACAATATAGACGTATTCATTTTATCATGAAATAAAATAATAATTTGATTACATTTATTTTGATAGTTTTTGAACCTTTGATATTCTAAGTAAATTATGAGCGAAATCCATTTTTTCATTTTTATTCTACCAAAGCACCCATATTTATTTTAACCACGAGCCGCCACTGATTACAGATAAAACAAACATAAAATATTTTACTAACGAAACAATAACATTTAATAGAGACTTGTGTGTAAAAAAAGGTAGCACTTAAAAATATATATAACGAAAATCGAGCGTAAGTTGATGGTTTACTAAAAATACCCGTTTACATGCAGAAAGAATTGGGAATATTTATTATAAACGGTTTGAATGAATACAAACTTAATAAATCATATTGGGTCAATCCTTTCCACGGGTCATAATGTGTTGTAAAAGCCTTACATAAGACGAACTGTTTGTTGTGCCTTGTTGCCTCGGCGGAGTGCACTTTTTCGTTGCATCACTCTCGGTCGAGAGTCGCTTCACGGCCCCGATCGGCTCGCGAATCGAACAGCACTGTCGTGCGTTTACGATTCCTATACCTACGCCTGATCGACGAATTACGTTGCACACCTGACGTCATATTGGATTGCATTAGCCTCGCAATTTGAGATTCCATAGAGATAATGAATTCCTTGACGGCGTCTAAATTGGTCGTATTTGACCTCTTAAATTATTGACGTGTCCTAGGTATAAAATGCTTTTTTCATTTTAGTCCAATTAATTGCCTATGAATTCTTATTCGGTTTTGTGACTTACAAGCAGTAATCGTCAAATACTGTACATATAGTGAAGATAGACTCCTAATTAGTTTGTGGTATCGAAAATAAAGCGACAGCACACTTTTTTCCGAATACGTGTATAATTAACCAAGTAGTGTATTTTTTTTTACAATTCCTTAAATTCTTACCATGCATTCATTCATTATTTTGTTTAAATATTTACTGTTATATAACTGATTATGGCACATATGTTGTTTTATTCAAAAATGTAAAAAAAAACATAATTATATTTCATGAACGTTGGCAGTTCATTTCTTCAATATATTTTTAATGTTGCAGATATATCGATATTCCTTAACTATCATTTCGTGTCGCGCTTTGCATTTTGTTCTTTCTGATTTTTATTCTATGACCATTTCGATGTGGATATTCATAAAAAACTTTTGTGTCTTAAATGCTTATATTTATTAATTATCTGATGTTTAATTATAGTAGGGAACAGAACCAATAATAAGTCGGGTCGATATAATTATTTAATTGGCTTACAGTTAAAGCAAATGACACGCGCATTACTTATTCTGAGATGCGCTGTTTCGTGTAGATGTACGGTATTAATTATTCACCCTTATACACAATTTATGTAAGTCGATGTTTAAATTAGCTCTACGAAGCAGTACGAATATAGACTGTCGTACAGTTGTCAATCGATTGTCAATTTTAAAATATAAACGCTATCGATTCATGCAGTCTTTGTAATGTGTCAGGCGCTAACTTTAGTATACTTCACCTATTTTCATAACAGAACAAAGGTAACTCATACATACTTAAGGTAAAGTAGTTTAAAGAAACATTTTCTTTGAAAAGAAAACTCGTTTTTCATCGAAGGTATATTTAAGTGTATTGTGGACGTTTGTATATGTAATGGAACAGAAGTGGAAATGTTTTTTATTCTCCATTCTTTCTAATACCGTAACAGCAAATTCATGTTCGCTTAGAACTTTTTTATTGTTATCTTTTGCAATATAGTTAGTTATTTTACGGCAATAATGGTACAATGCATCGTTGATTTCCCACATTTATTTGGCTATCAATATGGAAACTATTATTACCAAAGTTTATATTGTCTCGAAGCAAGTTTTGGTAACGTGAATTATCATTAAATTCAACTCAATCATGTGAAATATTAAATGAAACAGTTCAACTCTTTTTATATTGTTAATATTACCACGGAACAAATGTGCGAGGTCGTGCATATCATATAAGTCAACTTATAACGGTATATTTATGATGAGTATTTAGTTTGAAATATGTTATATGGAGACTTGTATTTTTTTTCAATTCGTCCTTGCAAGTGCAATACAATACGGCATGTTGAATTGAATATGAATACGTTTGCAACTTTCAAATCTAAAAACATCCACCCACGTAAGTAAACTTAACATTGATAAACGAACCGAATGCCACTACAATATAATATGTATTTTATTATAATGATGTTGTGAGAATAAAACTGATTTTAAATTCCTATAGATAATTATTTATTGAGTAACTGGGTGACGTGCTAAAAGATGCGATCCCTTCAAGCTATGTGTACTTGCTTATTATACGATATCGTTGAGCAGTTTTTGCGTCTGCTGCTAAACCGGTTTCCAGTTCGAAGTCTTTGTTGATTGTTAGATGAAATTAACGGGTCCAGCTAGACTTTCGATGAGCTTCGATCAATAGGCTCGCGGCTTTCGGGTTGACCATTACATTTATGGCGTTTGGTCAGTGACCCATGGCATGATTCTAGGCTTTGCTTGGCTTGTCCACTCGCCGCAACTCGCACACTTGGCTGAGGTCGTATGCAGACTGCATATTACTTACAACAACCCAACACATTAAAAACGACTATCTGACATTTCTTACCACAATGACTGACTGCTTTTCTGCATTAAACAGTTATGTCATAAACAAAAAAGTTGTAGTGGACAATATATATATATATATTAAATTTGAATTGTTCAAACTATGTACATTCTCACAGATTTTGACACCAACGACCCGGGTTTCGCCTTTCGGCATCTTCAGGCGTTCAAGTGCACCGACGAACTTGAACTGACGCTTAGTAAATGAATTATTCGTGTTTATATAAGTAATAAATGTATCATTGAGTTTAAAGCCATTGCTGGCGAAAAGGATAAGCTCATGGAAATGCCCACAGATTTGAGTAGTAAGTAGTTTTAAGAATTACATTTTATTTATTTGTCGGAAAAGGTTTTATGACCATATTTATACAGGGTAAAGAAGTGGAGATCCCGGCATGTTTAATATTTCATTTAAAGTCAGAAGGCTATGCAATTGTGCTCTGTTTATTTCCAAAATTTCCTGGAAAAAGAGCTTATGACCGTCCGTATTTGGGTGTAACATTTTTATCCCTTGTTCCTGATGGTTTTAAACTCAATGATACATTCATTTCTTATATAAACACGAAACATTCATTTACTAAGCGCCTGTTCAAGTTCATCCGTGCACTTTAACGCCTGAAGATGCCGAAAGGCGAAACGCGGGTCGTTAGTGACAAAATCTGTGAGAATGTACATAGTTTGAACGATTCAAATTTAATATTGAAATTCCACCAAGCACCATCAGTCGAAATCTTAAGATGCCGAAAGGTGCCTGAAGATGCCGAAAGGCGAAACCCGGGTCGTTAGTGACAAAATCTGTGAGAATGTACATAGTTTGAATGATTCAAATTTAAAACTACGTTAATTTACCATATATTCAGTATGAAACTACTTCGGTCAATAATGTTTAATTTGAGAAATAAGTGGAATTCCCCCACTTATAAAGTAATCACTTATCCTAAGTAGTGAGGCCATTCCTGTCCGATCACTGGTTAATAACACCCACTCTTAATTTTCTAGCACGGTCAATATTTGAAGGATCAGAATCCTAAGATATGTATAGTATATTGCTATCAATGAAGTCAATGAATCTTGACAAAATAACTGACGAATCCAATAAAATATGTGTTTATAAATATAAGACTAACTACTATTTTTTGATATACCTACTAAACAAAAAAAGATCATCGATTTTTTTACTGTGAAATGTGAACGAAAAGACGGTTTAGCGCCATGCTTTCTGCTTAAACTTAAAACGTAAGATGAACTCTTGATAAATTTATTTTACCCGACAAACATTTGACAATATCTTGATAATATTTGGCCTTAAAAGTTTTACTTGTGTATTTTGTAGTAACGTTTATGTAATGCTGGTAACGGGAAGAGAGACAATGTCGTATCTTAATAATTTGTGATGTTTTAAAAACATGCCACTTTCATGATAAACGTACTATTAATTTTAAACGGCGTAGGCGTACGATTTACATTGTAGAAACCTTGTACTGTTTGATTAATATATTTCGGGATTTTCCCAAAAACTTCCCATCCTTGTGTATTCAAAACTTATAACATGTCTATTGCTATTGAAACAATATGTTAAATGTTTGCCGAATTCAAGATAACTTGTAAGTTTTTCACGAATTCGTGAAATATTGCAGTGATACCAACTGTGACAGGTGAATTGAGAATTGTTGCCTTGTAGAAGGAATACACGATCCGAAATAATTCGATCATGCTTACGAGAAAGTTTCAAAGTAAATGGCTGATATTGCTATTCCCATCCGTGCGTCATGCGTCACGGTGGTTTCTTTATTTACGGTTTATTGGATATTGAAGGACTTCTTCCTAAAGACAAACTGGATGATATCGAGCCTCAATACGGATCGATAAATCCTTCGATATGTTCCTATTATGGTATGCTTGGGTTTGTTTCACGTTGTATGTTTGCTTCGCAACGATTCAATATGTATCTTGTTAAGAACACAGACGAGGGAATACATATAAACTCCAATTAATAGTGGATCTATTTAAACGCCAAATTTATTGGATCAAAAATTTAATTGCAATGAGCGTGTCAAAAATAAAACACAGTCCGATTTGATCATATCTTGCAAAATTACACCACAACATTATATAGGCATTTAAAAAAATCTTACGATTGACAGCTTCAGCTATCCCGGCTCTCTTGTGAACAGACAATGATACAATTAAAGAAGCCAAACGAGAATAACATTAGCGATTAAGTGGTACTTAGTGATTCGTCTTGTCTCTGAATACTCTTGTTAAAGCAGCAATTATTTACGTGTCGCCAACCTTGATATATAATATTATTTACTAATATGTGAAAGAGTGGTCAACGTTGTTGATTTTGCTGTGGAACTTACAGGTTCAAATCCCAGTGAAGTCAGCTTTATGTGCAAAAGCTTGGATGTCTGTGAAATCTTCTCCCATCACTGTCTTAAAAATATAGCGTAGCGAGAGCGATCAGTTAACCACTAGTTCTCTCGTCGCCCTTACCCTTTTATCCCAACTTGCTTATCCACAAATATTTTGTTCTCGCTCGATTTTACAAACCTGGGAGTTTATGGATTTCTCCGTGGCCCCCCAAAACTGTGTTGTGGCTCCTCTACAATTATTTTTTTCTCTGTGGCTCCGTTAGAACATGCTGTGGCGCCCAGGTTGAGAAACCGTGATCTAGTGTATAGGTACTTATATTTTCAATGAACGGGTAGTTATAGCTTGCAATTGTTTTAAAGCTCAATATTCACTCATGATAATGAAATTAATCAAAAGCGGATGTACTTTCATATTGTACCTTGAATATCATTTAGATTTTAATACAAATGCATTATTTTCATAGTCATGATGCAAGTATACAAATTTCCATTGGTATATCATTATGTCCTCTTAGAGTATCTTTAAATTTCTGTATTGTCGCAATAAGATGCAGTCTGAATCAAAGCTGTAATAAAGATTTCGAAATGAAGACGAATTTTCCTGATAACAAGCCACGTTTTAACCTCTCTCTATCGGCAGATCGTAATGGCGTGACCGCCGAATACAAATGATACACTCTTGGGATTGTGTTTTTCGCCGTTTCTCGAATATAAAGTTTTGATAAATTTCAAGACGTGAACTTTAAGCTTATTTTGATGTTTAGAGCTTTATGGGAATATTAAAATCCGACTCGTATTTTCGATCGATAATAGCGTGTTGCGGGTATAACCCGTTATTACATTTCGTTTCACAATTAAATGATAATTTAATTTAAATATTTGGTCTTCATATTAATTGCCCTTCAATATCAAATCAGACATTAAAAGCGAATTAATACACATGTTATTAAAATAAGAAAACATTTCTTCATGTAGGAGTTCAATTAAAAAATATATCAGTGATGTTAAAGATAAGAATAAATAACCCGAAAGCTATGTATTGTAATTAAATATCATTTGTCATTTGAAAATGTTTTGTGTTTTGTTGAGTTAATGGTTTAAAAGAAAAATACATTTAATGTTGTCATTTTCGGCGGTGCTCTATATTTCTTATTATAAGGTATATGTCTTTTAATCTATGTACTTTTTATTTACCTAGTAGTGCCCCTCTTTCGTTTTGTCAATAATGTTTGAGTGATAACATAATTACTAAAGATGCGTTGGTTTGACTATGTCGGGAACTCAGAGGTAAGAGAGTGGACTAACCAGCCCCATATAACGTCAAGAAAAAAACGACGCTGGGTCTGGCGTGGACATGTGCTGCAGAAGCACCAAAGTAGTCTGCATCCTGGTTGGAAAGCCACTGATGGAGATGGAGATACGGGACGCTCATATTAAAATTGACCCTCGATTTGTTTTTTTTTTGTTACGCAGTGATTCCACTTGAGTGAAAGAATAGGGGGTGAGTATCGGCTTGATTCGTGCCATGAATCTTTCCCACGTCTAATATATATTTATGCGTGTTGATCTTAGATCAATATAACATTGTCGCGGAACTTTTTTGTATGCAAAAGCAGTTCCGGTGGCTACTTGTAAATTTTTAATAGACACTCGCAAATATCGTCACAGTCTTCCGCATTTTATCCGCGCCGTTATATCGCAGCCCCTATTCACCGCCATCAAATAAATTGTATACTATCGCGGCGCTTTCATTCAAAAAATGCTTTCTTTTCCTTCCCACTGAAAGCGGAATGAGTCTATTGAAACTAGTACAAAAGTAATCCTTGGTACCGTTTCAAACGAGAATAGAGAAGAATAGTGATATTTTGTTAACTTTGTTCTGCTTTTTTGTGCCGCAAAAAAATATCTTAGATACTTAGAAAAACGAGCGGCATGTTTTAGCAGTACTGTTACAAGATTACTTCTAACATGTAACTAAACAATCGCCTTTTGTATTTTATCCGAAATCAGAGATGAAGCATAAATTACATAATCTTCATCTTATCTCTGCATATTATTGTATAATGAAAAGATGTTGGGCTTATAAAAAAACATCTGAAAATGTTTCCGTGCTGGGTTTACGTATGCCCTTAAAACCATCGAAATTACTTTATAAATGAGGGTATTACTTGCAAACACGGCTTATTCTAAAATTGTTAAAAAATGAAACTTGAATTTCATTTTGAAAAACAATGTACTTGTTAAAAGTATTTTTAGTCTTACACTACTTTGGAATGATATTTTGAATGTTGTCAAGCCATGTTTGAGACTGATTTCTAAAAAACAATTTCAAAAATTATTTTTATCTACTAAATTACATTCATGGTTCATGTTTCAACAACTTCAGAATAAGCCGTGTTTGCAAATAATATCCTTATTTATAAAATAATTTTAATGGTTTAGGGGCATACGTAATCCCAGCACGGAAACATTTTCAGATGTTTCAGATGTATCTTTCTTTATTTTCATTATTCGTATATTGGTTTAGAAGTTTAATGAAAATTCGTACGTTTTATTATTATTTACAGCCAATCGTAGATTAAAGGTTCCTGAATAAGTGTTATAAAAGGAGCAGTAACTTTTAAATTATTTTGTGAATATACAAATCTCGCGAGAACGTTTTATTTTAATTTAGGCCCCACGGAGATTACAACGCGGTGCAGCGGATTTAAAAATGCAAACGTCAAGCGCATGATCACAATAATTATTAGTTGGTAGTTGTAGTGTGTTTGCGTATAATGTAATCTGATTTCCCATATGAATTGAAAAGTTGCGGCGGTCGAGTAGCGCTTTAAATATTAACAGACGCACTTCCTAGTTTTCGATTAGTTTATTATCACCACATGTCGTTTAATCACCCTATTATTATTTATCCGCCCAAAGCGACACTTCACCCCCATCGCTGCACTGATTATGAAGTGACGTGCCGTGGAACTGAACGATGCTACTAAAACTTTACGCATACCCTACTACAACCTACAATGAATACACTGTACACAGAATAATGTCATTTGACACTATCGAAGCTTTTTTATGAAACCTGGTCTGTTTACCGTATTTACTAAAATTTTATATGACCGTATTTTTATCACGCCGTGTAACAAAATGCTAAACCTGCATATTTTATATTTGGTTATTAAAATAATATTTCACGTAAAAGGGGCATTGTATTATATTTGAGTAATCAAAAAATATATATGATTACTAAGAGCTCTTGGTTGTATGACTAAAATTACTTGTGTAAAGACTCGTCAGTAAAGATATCATAGAATCGATTTGTAGATTTGGTAAAATTAAAACGACTATAATTAATACTGAATTGATATTTCTATTGTCAATTCGTTTATGATGTGGATTATTTTGTTAGTGTTTGTATTGTAGAATAAGTTAACATTACTAATAATTTTAATATAAAATCAGATTTGATAACTTTGTTGCTTCACTTTTTGTGCTACAACTTGTGACACGTGTTTCGCCTCTTTGAGAAGCATCATCAATAAATTAAAAATTGATTGAATAATTGTAACGTTAAATGTGCCCAGATTTCAAACAATACTAAGATTCATTTTTGTTCACATACTTAGTAGAATATTATTGATATGGTTACATCAAATGTTCATAATAATTATAGTCAGATATCACGGATAATTCACCTCTTTACTAGAATTAGACGATAACAATTTAAATATACTCTAGACATGTATCTATAATGTACTTGATTATTTAAAATCTGTGTATTTAAATTTCTCGATGAGATAATGATCAGAAGACATACATTTTCATTATAATTTCAAAACGGCCAATCCTTTAATACATCATGAATATATTGTATAAGTTTCTATACATAACTAACTAAAAAGTCCATTTTCGTATACATAATTATTATAGTCTTTTCACCAGGGCTTGTAAGCGAAACCCTAGTAAAGTAACTAACAGTGATCTGTGGCTCTTAAAAAAATGGGCTTGTTTTAGGGTTACATTGATATTTTCATGATCGTAGTTTGTCTTGTGAAATTTACTTGATTGTATGTGATCTTCTGATGAATATATCCTATTATAAATATGTAAAATCTTTAAAAAAGTATGTTTTTTCAATATGAATAGTACCATCACATAATTTCACGGTTTTATTTAACTCAAGTGCGTCTCTACTAAAATTATTTGGCTTATCTTTACTGTCAAACATAGATATTCTCAAATACTCAAGTGAGTAAAAAACGATCATAATTTATAAACTTATCTCTTCGGATGAATGTAGTTTTTTTTTGAATACATGAATACTTAACTTTTTAACGGAATCTTTGTTTTTTGAATTTTTCTGTGTTATAATTGAACTATAAATTGTATCACTTTTACCTACAGACATTGAACTAAGGCATTTTAAACACAGGAGCCCGCTTGTCGTATACCTCTGATTTGAAATTAACTATTTACACATTGAAAACTTAACAACACCCATCTCGGCGATGTGGTTCGAGTAAGCGACTGCTGCTTTGTTAGTTTGATAAAATTTCAAATTATTCTGAGACGTGTTAGTATTTTGAATTCTAATGTTATGGAAACATTATTCAACAGTGGCAACGTGGCTACGATCACGTTTATATGAAATACAATTTAGCCGTCATTTCCCTAGTGTTGATTCAAGATAAAACAATACAAAGAGAAAAGTGAGTAAACATTAAAAAATAATGTATATTTTAGCAAAGTATGGAGCTCCGATGAACTATATAACAATTCTTTTAACACTAAATATATTTTTTCATCTTTTATATAATGAAGGTTTACCAAGTTAATCCCAATTATATCAATATAGTGAAGTCTTTTGTGCAATATGTCACATATTGCATGAAGAAATAAAATTTTAAAAATATATATCGACTGTGGAAAGAAAAAAGGACGTAACCCACAGTTTTTTCAAAACAGGTTTTTTTCTATAAACACAATTTATCAAGCTTGACACACGTTCTATCAAAAGGATGCAATCTACAAATGCCGAATTATTATCTACATTTAGCTTTTATGTTTGAAAAAGATGACCTTGTAAAAAATTAAAACCAAGAAAAAAGACTGAAATAAAAGTTTTTCCTAGACAATTTCTTAAATTAATATTAGATCATGTCAATTAAACACCAGTTTAGAAGTGTCCGTGCACTTAAAGGTTGTGTATAATTCATAATTTACATATGGTCCAAAATCATTAAAACACGTTTTTGCGCCTCCTGTACAATTTGATATGTGTGGGTTACGTCCTTTTTCCTTTCCACAGTCGATATAATATAAAAGATTCCGATGACTAAAGCAAACTTTGATTTAGAATTAGAGACCATTAAACAAATTGCAATTAACAATGGTTATGTTACAGATATAGTAGATCGTCTTTTATTTAATAAAACTAAAAAACTTGCTTTGGTAAATGTTAGCTCTGGCCTGGTGGTGGATGAACCTAAATGAATGGTGGATTTTAAAATTTTATTTCTTTTGTAAGAATTGATATGGTTTTTAAAAATGTCTTTTTCAGAATCTTCATTGCTGTTGATTTTGTCGAAGTACACAGACTTATTACTTGGAAGCGGGAAAAACACAAAAGTTTCACTTTCACGTAGAGGTCCTGACCTAATTAATAAATTGGAATAAAGTACAAAGAAATATAATGCCTTTCCACCAAGTATTGACAGTAAACACCCTAAAAGTGATGTCACATATTCTTGAGATTTATTTTTATAATATAAGAACGAATTGACGGTTCATAGTGTTCAGTCAAAAATAATCTTTTTAATTTAAAAGAACTTAAGCCGGCCTCCGTATGCTAGTAATAAGAGCACTGCTTATCGATCATAAAATCCCATGTTTACTAGGATGTTTACGGCTGTTCTTGGATGTGTATACTTCTCGAGTAATTTTTAATTTAAAATTCTAAATATTTTACCCATTGAATATTTGCCATAACGATTTTTTATAACTTGTGCTTAAATTATATCGCTTGATACAGCCTCACACTGATTAAACAGTAAACAATGTTTAACCTATCGATCAACAAATATTTATGTTTGTGTATTTTTTAATTCATTATTATCGAAGTCTCAATTTCCCATTCGATTACTCGACTGTAAATTGAAACTCCTTTAAAACCTGCCGAGTCAGAGCAAGCTGTCGATGATGTATTACTTGTAACTCGTAATGCTTAAATTTTCCAATCTTGATTTTGGAAAATGAGATTATCATGTTTTTGATATTTGATCCATTTGTATATTTTTTTTACATCCCGTATTCTAAAAATATATGAACTAGATATAAATTATTTACTCGATATCCCAACAGTTTTGGGATAACGTATTATAAAACAAGCTTTCATTTCTTTTATCAAAAAGTATTTTAAGCTTTTTTTATTTGACTCCTGTGATATATTTATTCTTATATAATTTGTCATGCAACGAGTTCAAGCACTCGTAAGCTTTTTAAAAAATTAATCCTGTCTGTCGTTTTATATTGAAAATTGCAGTTCTTCTGTCTGTCGGTTAATTTTTCCTGACTAAGCAGTTCCGCAGACTCAAACCAAAACTAAAGTAGATCTTGTTTCTCTCTGTGGAGAATGTAGCTTAGATGTGGGACTTTACTGCGTTTCGTAATTGATATCAGTTACCTAAGCAGCTAGATTATTGGCTTATCAATGTTCAGCTTATTAAGAAAATACTTTAATAACGATGTTCCGCTAAATGAATGAAATGTATTTGAATACTTTCGATGGTTTCGGCGGAAACTTTATGGAAGTTCATTTTAATAGAAAATTTAAATTAACTTTGAAGATGCCGCTGAAAGAGGCGAAACACGTGTCACAGTTAGTAACATAATACGTGGAATAATCAAAGTTAATTTAAATTTTCTATGAAATGTATTTGATTTATCTCGTATTTTTCACATCAGCATTACCCAATCTTCATTGAAGGTTTTTATTGATGGAATTTTGTAAATATCGTTAAATGTTAAAAATAAAATAATTGCAATTTTTTTGAATTAGCTTAAGTATATTGGTAAAAATTTGGAAAAGTATTGATATTTTAATTCACAAAGTGATATTTAATCTCTGGAATTTATTTAGCAATGAATTTATCAAAACTTTTTGTTTGTTTAATTCACTGATCGCCAAACGGTCGCTCTCGAGCTACCGGTAGCTCGCGTAGGATATTTTATCATATTTATAAAGTTGCCTATAAAAAAACATTATTGAACTCGGAAAATAATAAAAAAAATGAGCTAAACCACAGCCCCCTATAGTGAAAGCCATGCTATAGAGTTGAAAACAGGTACTTTTTTCAGGTGAGCGGTCCGGATTCATAATTTTCAAAGTAATATCACATCTTTATGAAACCATTTGTTTCTGTTATATTGTAGGAAATTCATATTTATATTGTAATTATACATCTTTTCAATTACATATTTTTCAAAATAAGAAAACTTTCACATTTTCTAAGGTTTTTCAATAAAAATCTCGGAGAACAAAAGCAAACAAAGAAGGCAAATCATTGTATTAAAATTATTTTTTTTACAATATTTCAATACAGAATATGAGGTTGGATAGTTCATTCAAAAAATCAAAGTCACTATGGGATTTTAATCAATTAATAATTAATCTCAAAATTTATTTGTGCACAACTGGTTCGTTACTCAATCTTTCCATAGGATTTTTCAAGTCATATTAGTAATCAAAAATCAGTAAGTCAAACTAGGGTAACACATTTCACTTCATTATTTTTTAAATATTGTTATTGATTAAATCATCATTTACTTGGTATATTGCTATTATTATATGGTAAGACGCAGAATTTATTTCATAATATCACAATAGGCGTCAAAATCGTATATAATATAATATGAAATCCGCTTGTTACTGTTGTTTTATGTAATTTATAATTAATATTTTATATAACTGTGATACTTAATAGTGGGAAGTTAAATTTTATTTGTTTTACCACACATCGCATTTCTTGCCATTCGCTATATTTCTTACAATCATTACTTAATATGCATATATGACCCTTCCGATGTATCGTAAATTGTAAATTAATAACATCAAAGAATCACAGAATATCCATACAAGAAATCTTTCAAACAAACATGCATGTTATATTTAACGAAAAATAAGCTCATAAATTGGAATTTAGAGTTTATCTACGTATAATCGCCATACAATTTGTTAGGAGAGGCTGGGATGTAACGGCCCGCTAATTTTTGTTGTTTTTTCTACAACACTGCTTGAAACTTAAGACTGCTATGGCTAAACGCTTAAAAGGTTGCGCCCTTGTAATATTGTTTTTTCAGCTGTATATATAAAAACAGACTCACAGATGTACATCTTGATGCATTCGGATGAGAGTGACAAATATACTCACCGAGAATTGAAAAAAATGTGGAGGAAAGTGAATTCCATTCTTTTCACTAATTATTTTATTTTTATATTTATTTTTACACACACTTATTTTTCAACTATATTTTTGTTTAAAGTACGCATTTAATGTTTTATTAAAAAACAATTAAGAAGGAATATGTATAGGTAGCTCACCAGACAATATCAACTTCTGAAAGTAGCTCACATCCTTATTGAGTTTGGAGACCACTGATTTAATTCATACATAACATAAGTTACTACAGAATCAAACCACTTTTTATGTACAGACAATATGTGGATAATTCACCGCAAATATCACATTATAGGATTATTACAGTAATTTGTTTTGTAAAAAATAATAAGTGTTCATTATGAAACTAAATCTTGTTTATTTTTCACTACGAAAAACTCGATAATCAATTTTGTGGAAGCATACGTATGCTAGTATTACTGCCCGGAGAAGATTTTTTGCTTCAAGTTTTTCTCTAATAATAGGAATGTTATTAACACTCAGGAGTCCGGGCGAACATATGTGTGCATCTCACTTTCAGTGCGCAGGAGTCCGCGCGAACATATCTGTTCGTTTTGCCGAGTGTAAGTTTACACAAAAAAAAGGTACTTTGTGTGATGATTTTTTTTCTTCAAATTTAACATCAAGGTTGCCAGTGATATTGAAATTGATAATGTCAAACAAATATATTAAAAATATTTTTTTTTTTAATCGTAAATATAGAAGTAATTCCACAGTATCACCTAGTAAATAATATTTTTTGTATAACGTTTAACGTTTGGTGTAATATTATTTTCATGGAAAAATGCATCTTTTTTTGTTAGATCTTTTGCTTCGTTTACGTATATAAATATGGGTTAAATTTTCGGATAAGTTTATTTATTGCTTCTTTGACCGCTTCACAATTCTTTACAAAAAAATAAGTGTTTGTTCTATGGGATTTTTACGAAAGTGAAATTAGTCATGACAATAATTATATAACACAGATTCATTGTCTCAGATTCATTTTAGATCTGTATCCTTTTTTTCTTTTGTAGACATTTTGCAACTAATTCTTGTTGGAAAGTCAACCCTAAATTCAAAGAAATTAAATCATTATTTTACTTCGAACAAAGCACCGCTTTTACTCAATATATGTTTGGCTTGCCAATAGCAATAAATTATGTAATTCTTAATGCCCTTTTCGAGACGCTGTTGACAAGGAGCTATTTTTTCTGTAAAGTTTATGGCTCTCCTGTGAAAAAAATGTGACCCTAATGCTTCATAATTATTACACATATGAATGGCCACCATTCATTAATAGCATATACCCGCACCATTCTAACAAAAACAAACGATTCTCAAATATTTAAAATATTTAAATAATTGAAATATAACAAGAATTATTTAAAAAATATCTGAGAGTTGCGAATAAAACCTTGCGATATAGAACAGATGTTTATTTTCGGTTTTACAATATCTCAAAAAAACTAAAATAGTTGTTGCTGAGAAGAAGGAGATGGGGGGAGGGGTTAGTAACCAGTAACTTTATTTTAAATTAGTGTATATTATTGCAACTCTTTATAGCCATTTCTTACTAAATAACTTTATTTTTAAGTTGTTAAGACTCTTTATATGAAACCCTCGGTTGAGAAACACTGATTTTATCATATTTTTATATGTATAAAACCATACGAACGCTTTTCTGAAAGAAAAAAAATATACATCAATCGGTTAAATAGTTATCGCAATTTAAACGTGAGCGCAAAAAAAGTTCCATTTCCCCAAAATTCGGCCGGCTCCCGCGCATTTTTTAGTATGCAAATCTGCGGACCTATATGTGTTAATATCAGATACTTTCCTAAGGGCTTATTTATTTTTTAATGCTTCACTTCCTCTGAAGTGGATACTAGAAAAGGGATCATATTGGATTCGTTAAGCTTCTTACTAAATGCATACCTATATTTATATTTCGGATTAAGTTATCTATGGGTAGTATTTATGTAACCGTATACATATACTGTCGTTAAGTTAGTGTCTCGTATCATTATTACTCTCTTAACATTGCATTTATTTTTTCATATTGAAAACTTTTCTATTTATTTAATAGTGCATATTCAAAATAGTCTTGAAACAAGACAACTCTCGGGGATTGTTTTTAATTAACTTATAATTATTATAATAAATCGCTGTTGATATGAAACACAAACCAAGAATTTTAGAATCAATGATAAATACAATCACATATTGTTTTTTTAAATACATTGCTATTTTAAAAATAGCAGCTTCAAAAATATCTGATCATGCACTACTTATTTTAAAAATCTCTCTTTCCGTATTGTAATTCATTTCAAGTTTATTGCATTGTTTTAACAAAATAAAAATGTGTTTTATATGCAGAATAGAACAAAAATATTATTATTGTACGGAATAAAACACTAGAAGCGCGAAGAGATACGGTTATATGTATGAATTATTTTTTCTATCTAGGTAATGAAAAAGGTTATTTGAAAAATTTATCGATTTGTACCTGTGAACATTCTTAAAATTTTCTAGAATATTAAATCAGTTTTTTGTTTTAATTACACTTTCAATGATGGAATGTGATTGAAGTGCTACCGCTTTTATCGCGTATTTATTTAACATTTTTCTTTTCATTTTACATAGTAGCGTGTATTATTTTCCAAATGGTATGCAATCTTAAGAACGTTTATGGTAAATAATTGTACTAGTATTAGGGAAAATAATACGCTCACGTATTGCGTTCGGACACAAGTGTGTACCTATAATAATTTTACATCGGTGTAATAATATTGTTGTCCAGCTTTCAAAAATAAGTGGTCCGAGAAAAAAAACTCATGTTTGACTATTCGTATTTGAGTTCTTTCATGCCCCGCAGATTATTCAATTACTTCAATATTATGGTTTTCATTAGAAAATCAGCAATTACATAAATTGACTGTGTTTGTGTATTTTTTTGAATTTACGACTTTTTTAAACTAATGATGTTTTTGATATAAATATTTGTGGAGCTTGGTATTAAAACTCATATCCACTTTTGATGATTTTAAAGATAAGTATGTAAATTTTTTGAAAATGCATCACTACATAAATCAAAAACAGTTGAATATTAAAATTTACTTTCAATGCTGTTAATACCACTGTCAAAGATCAATATCGGTGTCTTAGTTCATACTTTTAAATGAATAATGTGATATGGTTAGAAATAACTAATCGCCGATCAGTATTTTTCATTGTGCAATAAAGCATTTCGCATCATAATAAAGTGCTACTTTTCACTTGTGATAAATATTCAAGGTAATTTTTAACATTTTTTATATTTACGAAAAATTGTGCTTCTGTGGTTCTTTGCTAATTTCTCTAAACTCGATTTTTGAAGTTATGATACTAAACCCCTAATTTGCGAACATAGTATCATAGCTACAAAGATTTTGAAATAGTATTTTATAATGTTTTCCCAATTTTCATTGGAGTATAAATGATTATTAATTGATAACATAGTTTGTATATTAATTAAAAAAAATACATTTCATGATTTCTATACTTACTATAAATAATCATGCTTTGAAAAATCGTCGCAGACGGAGTTCGGAGCATTTTGTATAATATCTGCAATATGGAGATGACAACCCTCTTTTTGTTTTATTCCGGAAGCATCTGCGGGTTTTAAGTTTTAAGTGTTGTGCTTAAGCTTTTTACTCTATTATTTTTGCAGAGAGGAAAATAACGATTAACAAGCTCGTATACGTTACATTTAATATCGCAAACAATATTTTTTTACCCAATCCACCTACGAAGTAATGAGAAAACAAACGATTTTTTTCCGGCAACCACCTAACTTGTGATGTCAACGAAAATACTTGTGCTAAGTACTTGTAAGTTGTAAGTCACTTTTGGCAGGCATTGTTTATTTTTTTCATAAATCCTAGTATTTGTTTTTGCGATCTTTGTGAGAATTTTATTAAAACATATTAATCATTGGTTGATAAAAAGTTACGGGTTTAATTTGTTATTATTGTTGTAACATTAATCACAATCATGATAACATGTGTTGCAGATGATAAATTGAGGAACTTGAGATCAAACACGCCCAAATCAGTTGAGAGAAATCGCTATTATAATTAATATTGGGGTACATACTGATTCAAAATAACAGAATTTATTTTTAACGTCGCTAAAAACCTCGTTGTTTGAATGCGGTTAAGAGTTAAAATACAATCTTATAATCAAAACTAAGTTTTATAGGGAAAGTATGTTTATCTATGTCCAGGAAAATGTGGATCTGATCATTATTAATCGCAAGTTCCTAAATCATCATAAATATTAAATATTTTTCTTTGAATTGATAATGGTAACTATCTTTTTAGATTTTATCTTTGAAAACATTTGATTGATGGACAACTGACTTACAATTAATTGCACTTAATCCTGTATTTAAATGATAAATTTGTGTATCAGACATACTTACAAATGTACATATTTAGATAGTAATGCTTTCGTAGGCGTTCGTTCGTTTTCTCTGTAAGAATATTTAAATAAATGCCAATTCTCATTAGATATAATTGGAATGCAAGAATATTCGGTGCGTTATTTTAAGATCTCTTAAGCTTCGCGAAGACATGCGATGCCGAGATGAGGAATTCTCGGATTATTCTTAAGGCATGCAATGTACTAACGAGCGTCTTCGTTATCTTGATGATCGATCTTCCGATGCATCTGCGTCTACTGCTACTCCATGCTCACTGCTCATGTCCCGTCTTTAAACGTCTTCATCTTTTACCGCAATTTTAAATTAACTCTTCCAGTAGCGAGAGAATACTGTACTTAATTTGCGTAATAATCGACATGCAATTATTATTGTCAGTGTTTTCCTGATGACCGCGGATTACAATCTAAAATTGTCAATAATTTCATCGCTTTATAGACTAAGGCGTTTAGGGATACTAGATAAGCGTCGTTGACTGAGAGAAATTTATAAAACTATTTATAATTTCCTAACATTTATATTGCGTATAAAAAAATGACTATTTTTTAATACTCTGTTGGCAATTTTTGCTTGTTACACCTAACTAACGTGGTTTTGTATTAATAATGCAATATCAATCAGGGTGTCCAATCCCAGGATCAGAGATCCCGACTAATTTGGCGGTTCTGTAATTTTTATTTGAGATCTTGGACACAGGTGTTGGTTATATATTTTGTATTCGAATTGATGCGTGGAGCTGAGATTTAAGAATAAAAAAATTTGTCGCTTTGATCGTTAACTGTTTTTCCAATTATTGTTTTATATTCAAATTCTGGATGTGTAAACAAAACAAAATATGAAATTAAGTATTGAAAGATTGAAAGATTGTAAATCCTGAAATTACGAGATCACAAAAAGTGTCCGGGATTTGATGCTGCAGTATTAATGTATACTTTTATCATTTAAAAATGCTCGTGATGAGCAATACATACTTTCTGATAAATAATCGTGGAACTAGTTTAATATTTTAATTTTATATATTTTCAACTTATTGTCTTATTGCAATGGATTATAATTTCGCTAGTTGGATATTCCTTTCCTTATACATCATCTCAAATGAATAGGTAGGCAATTTTAAATTCCTAGAATCTGTGCTATTTCCAGTTGAGGTACACAGTCTGCCGTCAACCCAGAAGCTCGACACTCTTCTCACTAAATTTCGACTTAAATTATATTCAAAGTTACATTATTTCCATTCTACCTGGAACAGTAATCGAATAAAAGCTTTGTATTATTATATTCAACTCGAAAGTAAGCCGAATTCAATATGTTCAATTGTCTTATGTCTACATATAGAAGTATTGTTTAAATAGTCAATTATGAAATTTTATTTACATGTATGTTTTTACACTATTCGATTTTTTTTATAATAATACATTGGTCAACTTGATTAAATAAGGATTTAAATAAAATCTCAATTATAATATCAACTGTATCTTAAACGTACCATAAATACTGTATTTCTAACACAATTATAAATAGGTTCTTAATTTATGTGAATTTCCTTTTATCACATAATTAACCTACTTATTCATTCATATCCAGTTTCTGAGAAATTGTGTTTAAATTTTGCCTTTTCTCTTCTGAGGCTTTTTTGAAGCACACAGTTTATCTAAATTTCTGTAAATTTAATGATATGCAGAATCTTCGCCTACCTTTAGAATTCGCGTAATTTATAGACTAAATTCATTGGTGGAGTTTAGTTATTCACTCTTGGAATATTTTATACTATCTACTCTGTCAGAGGATTTAACAAAAAGGTTCGAAATAACTATGGCCTTCATATTAACATCCTTTGTAGTAGACACCAAGTAAAGACGGGTGTGCAACTTCAATAAACACCTGACTAAGCAATTAGTGAAGAACTTACCCGATCTTAATAATTCACGCATAATGTGTTTCAGACAATGTTTTCCCATGTTGGCAAGTGTTGCTAACTAGAAATTATCGCGCTTGCAACGGCAGGTATGGGCAGTGAATATCGCAGGTCGCATAGTCCTATCCCACAAACGTGTTGTGCGTTTTCATTATCACATCGATTATAATGTTGCATTTAATCAAAATACTTACCATTCTACAATACAAAGTAATAATTTCCAAAAGAAGAAAATCGACTTTTTTTGAGAACCAAATATTTTTTTATGTTTCTCGATGAAAACCAAATGCCACTTGTTCAACGCTTGCATTCTGACGGTAATGCTTTACGGTTGCGAATCATGGCACCTGACGAAGACTGTATACTGAGCTTCGAGAACAGATGCTTGCGTCGGATAATGGGGGTGAGGTGGTTTGATTTTGTGAGGAATTCAGAGATAAGGGAGCGTACAAGACAGCGTAGCGTCACGTCAGTGGTTATGGAGAGACGTTGGAACTGGCTGGGTCACGTGCTGCGGATGCCTCCGAAAAGCCTCAATCCTGCCTGTCTCTTCTTTCGACCGGTGGGATTCCGGCGTCCTGGACGTCCGTCGGGTACTATCCATAGGATGTACTCGGCGGAACTGAGGGATGCTGGCATGTCATGGGAGGAAGCAAAGCTATTGGCGGGAGACAGGGAAACATGGAGGTGCCGCGTGGCGGCCATATGCTCCACATAGGGAGCGAACATGGCCAAAGAAGAAAGAAGAAGTTTTTTTGTTATTGCCACGATTTTTAAAATATTTTATCCAAGAGCAATATAAAAGAATGGTACGTCAATTTTTATACTGTATTATTGTAAGTTATTAAAATAGTGTTACAGCTAGGGAGTCTAAAGTCTCGGGGTTTTCAAAGTCCCGGGATTCGAGGAGGGATAAAGTCAAAGTCCTGAGACACCTTTTATATATGCATACTTAATTTTGTTGAAACCCCAGGTAAGTGTCACGTCCCGACCACTTCGTGTCCGCTTTTCTTAGGGCTACCCTCTCATATCTACTTTCATTCAATACACATCAGTCCTTTTGATGGTATCTTAACCACAAGAATTGTTTTTTTCAAAATTAAAATGTACATGTTATTAGCACATTTTAAATCACAGTCACAATTCCCGGGACATTTTCCAAAAAAGTCCCGAGACTTAAGACAGCAAAAAACCCGACAAGTACCGGGACGTCTCGATACAGAATCCCTAGTCACAGCAAAACAATCCAGCGAATCGATTGATGTTCAAAAATGCACATGTGGTATCGATTCTAAAATGCATGTGAACTATCGATGGCTCACTTCTAAAATTAATAGTTTAACGCATGCGTTGCTTAAATTTCGGTTGTTAGTTTATATTTCTAATCTACACACCGATATGTAGACCCTGCATGTATCTTTTACCAACCGGAGAATTTTGTCGTCGTGGAAAGCCACTGATGACTATCCATAGGATGTATTTGACGGAGCTACGGGACGCTGGGATCACCTGAGAGGAAGCAAAGAGACTGTCGGGGATAGAGAATCTTGGATAAACAATGTGTTGGTCATATGCTCCGAATAAGAAGCGGATATGTTGTAGAAAAAAAATAAAAATGTACCCGAAAATTTCCCAATATTCTCTCGCGTAAGACGAAATCGGTCTGTCGATTTTTTAAAAACTTATTGTATAATTTCACCACGGATACGCAGGAAAACGTTAACAATATATTTTTTTATAATATTAAAAATACTAATTTTGCAATTCACGCGTTCAATCTCTTACTATTGTTAAAATATGTTTTTAAAACATACTTTTCGGATAATACAAATTCTTTAATCCAGACACCTTCAAATATAGAATAGTAAAATTTATTTCAATAGTGAATATTCAGTTGTCAATATTGTATTATATTACGTGATATCGTGCTTTGCAATCAATTCACGCTATTTCTTTGTAGTATTTTAACCTGTCAGTCAAATATACGTTTGTATAAGTAGATGATAGGTTACAACAATTTGCCAAGTAGCTATTGTTGAATTGTTATAATTTTACTGTCTAAAATAAGTACCTACGCTGAATTAGGCTAGCCATATCAAATCAATAGTTTATTGCAGTTCAATGCAGCGTTGTAGTCGTTAATTTTGCAGAAAGTATTAAGTAACGCACATTTTATGGCTTTATTTGAAATCGTATACCTTATTTTTGCTCCCATATTTATATGTCACATAACATTATTAGGTACTGTGCTTGAACTGTATTTTAATAATAATAAGCTATATGCACCGCCGCAGACGTAACTGAAACTATGACATTTTAATTCTGACCACACCGAAACTGATATTGATAGTGTTAACAATATTATAAAAAAACTACCGAAAAAGCATTTAAAATTAGGTTTGACGGTCGAAATATTTAAATATAACATGGCAAATATTTTCTACGGAAAATAGCAGATTTTATTCTCCGTGGACCTACGTTTAATCTCCTCTACAGCATTGCTTATACGTAAAGTTTGTAAAATATTATCTTTATACACACTTGAAATTTACTCTTACCAAGATGCTCCAGTTTCGAAAATACTTTTGTCTTTTTTAAGTCTCATGTTTTATAAAAATAAAATGTATACGTGTAATATGTAAGGTGTAAACTTTTCTTTAAATAGGTGCATACACGTGTTGCTTTTCTTAACTAATGGTTGATATATGCCTTTGTTGTCTTGTCGCCATCTACGAGTTAAAATAAAACGCCCAAAAATAACACCTCGAGTCTCTAACATAACACAAATACTTTGAAGGTGCATACTAGGAATTAATGTTCGTCTTTTGAAGCATAGGAACGCACTCTAAACGTTTGTTTTTAGTGTTTATTTACATTTAAGAAGATTCCGATGAGACGATATTTAAAAAGACATTTTAAAGTAACTGCAGATACAATCTTAAAATCGCTTAGAATCTCATAAAATTATATTTTAACTGCTTTTTTTGTCAGACCCGCACTGCATAGTTATATGCCCATCAATTTTACATTACACATACAGAAATATGATATTATAATACTGATAGTGAAACATGCAATGATTTTGATCACAGCAATTTTAAGCAAGAGACATTGTTTGATGCAGTAAGTAATCATAGCAAGGATAATCTGTGGGAGCCTTGACAATTTCTTCATATATAAAACGTATTTTATATCGCATTATTTTATCGGTGATTTGTTTTTATATATTTTATTATAAGGAAAAATTGATTGTAATTTTCTATCTCAGTTATACGAAAGAGAAAAAAAAATAGCCCTGCTTAATCACAAATCACAATCATATTCTGCATGCAGCTATTTCGCTGTTGGTAAAGGAAATTGTATTTTTGCCTTGAAAGCACAGTACCACCAATTGGAAAATTATGGGAGATTTCATTGTTCGACGCACTGGCCTTTCTCGTGAGATCTCAATAGTGTGTGTTTATGCGAGACAAAGAGCAGCGGATCTGAAATAAGTACATTTTAATTTTAAATAGTTTACCAAGTGGAACGGATTCTTTTTAAATTCAGCCGTGTGTGACCGTTTATTTTGGCTATCTAATGGGAAGTTACATTTTTTACATGTATTTGAATCTATTGTATTTCTATTTTCTTTTAATCGAATGCTTTACAAGTGGAATGCTTTTACTTATATTTATATACATATATACGATTTCGGATATTATTTTTAACTCTTCCATTTGAAGTAAGTATGTATGCTTTTTTTACTATAATTATTTCGGCTGGTGGAGGTAAGTTTCTTTTGGTTGCTTCATCGTATTATAACATATTCATCGTTAAAGCCAAATCTTATTTTAAACCCAGCTTCGAAATGAATATAAAAATGATAAGTATTGTATGAAAACATTAAAGTATGTTTTCGATTGAATGCAAAAACGATATAAAAACATCCACGAGAAATACAAATTACCATTTTAATATTTCTAATTTACAGCTCTGTATATTATGACCAATTTCAACTTAAAAATAATTGTACTTTGCCAAATTTAATATGATAACAACAATAAAATAGGACTGATCTGAAAATTCCCTTTTTAAATATTGATTATATTTCGAGGGCGCATAAATATATCCATACCAAATTCATTGTCACATCAAAGTAATACGTTGAAAATCTTATGCGGTGTCTGTAATATACATAATTAATAACACACTTGTAAATATATTTTAAAAATGATTTTAGAATTTGAAACCCCTTTCAACCGTCACTGTGTTAAAATGCTGTGTTCAATGATGTGTTGATTAACTAGTAAACATTTCTTGCTATCCATGTTCGTTAAATGTAAAATTTCGTACAACTTTATTTTATTTTACGGTGCATTTAAAATGCGGTCTCCACTTTGCCACATGTGTCTTCGGACAGGCTATGCACCTGTAAATATTTTACAAGTCTTCGTTTCGATTGTACAGGTTAGATTTATAATACATCGATATGTCTACGTGGTTTATTTTCCGCGCCTGTTGGACGTTTGCGCTTATTTTTATCGAAATGCATTGTGCGACTTCACAGCACAATGTATAAATGTTCAGACAATTATATTGTGCATTTCCTCATCTGTTTTATAAACACTGATATACACAGCGCAACGTAAACATTCTGAAAGTATACATCACATACTTTCAGCATCTATTTTGTGGATAAGTTCCACTATAATGGATTTTGGTTAGGAAAATTGAAAGGCAAGTCGATATTGGTAAATTTTCAATCAATTATATTTTGTATTCATCGAATACTTAATTGTACTGTTAATAGATATTGTTAAACATTTTAAAACACTTATTAAAGATTTTGACTGCAGGTGCTTGGTGGAATTTCAATATTAAATTTGAATCGTTAAAATTATGTACATTCACACAGATTTTGTCACTAACGACCCGGGTTTCGCCCCCTCCACTTCTATACCCTATATAAATGTAATCATAAAACCTTTTCTGACAAAGAAATAAATATAATTCTTTAAACCACTCACTAATCGGGTCTGTGGGCATTCCCATGGGCTTATCCTTTTTGGCTTTAAACTCGTTGATGCATTTATTTATTATATAAACACGAACATTCATTTACTAAGCGACAGTTCAAGTTCATCCGTGCACTTGAACGCCTGAAGATGTCGAAAGGTGAAACCCGGGTTGTTAGTGACAAAATCTGTGTGAATGTACATAATTATTGTATTTCGGCACTATGTATTCTGTCAGAAGTTGCTAAGTGACAGATTGATATTTCTGAGTAGAAGAGCAAATGAAAATTGTACAGTTTTTAGAATAAAGCCTCTAGCATAAATATTTTATGTTTCATAGATAATAATAGCACCAAAATATTGATGCATTAATGCCGATCTGACACAAATGAGATTTTACAATTAATAGACTGAAGCAATTGCCTGCCTTTAAACCAGCATTAATAATAGTTTTCTTTGAAAATAAAAGCTATTTTTTTGGCAAACTGGTATAATAACTGCACCAACTGAGTTATTCCAGACAAAGAGTTGATATCAAAGAATCTCGTTGTATACTTGTTCGAAAACATCACAGTAACTCTGCCTTCCATAAATTGATCGTAAAATCACTGTCGGAACTCTTGACCTTGCATCTGAGTTGGACGAAATTCCAAGATCATTGCCCGTTCAGCTACGTGGCTTTTTTCCATAAATATTACTATTATATAGTTCAAGGGTCGGTAAACTTTTTTTGGTAAGGGCTAGGTCGTAGAAATTTTAGACCCATCGGGTCAAGAAGCAAACTCAAGATTTTTTTTATTACGTGGTGATTATGTAACTTACGAAACACTTGCAAAAACTGTTATATTTACATTCTTTATATGTATAAAGAAACATCCAACATTTTTGTACTGATTAATAAAAACTTAATCATGATATGCTCTACTAATAATAAGAAGAAAGTATTTTTTTTTTAAATGAGATTCGAAGTACTTCCTATCGTTAAAATGATTTGTGACTCGATCGACGAATCATCTGGCCGAATTCAGAACGGATCGCAAATATTTATCATCTAGCCAGCCGACATTTGCTGTAGTTAATCGAAAATAATTTTATTTATTTTTATGAGAATAGATTTATTATAAACCAATGATCTAATTTTTTATATTATTTCTTTACAGGACAACTTCAACCTCCACGGTTCACCACACAACCGTCAGCCGCAGGAAGTGTTGTTAGCGAAGGAAGAACAAAAATCTTACAATGTTCAGCGTCAGGTGAGTTTTCATTTTTTTTTTATTTCATTCAAATAAACATTTTACACGTTACCATCAATATCCTGTCGTATACGGCAAAAGTGTTCTAAAGAGAAATTGCCGGTATAAAAAGGATGCGGAGACTTATCGAATGGTAATCAAATGTCTTTCTCTCGCTTAGTGTTTCTTGAACGAGAAATATCGCACGAACAGGTTGGCAAAGACGACTATTTTAAACGCCACCTTAACCTATTTTACCTTTTCATTTTCACAACAGTTCAACTCTGTCGGTTTCGCGTAACCGATGATAGCGATTTTCTATATATTATATATACCCGGCTCATTCCAAAGTTGTTGAAATATGAACCATGAATGTAATTTAGTAGATAAAAATAAATTTTGAACGTATTTTTAGAAATCAGTCTCAAACGTGGCTTGACAACATCCAAAATATCATTACAAAGTAATTTAAGCCTAAAAATACTTTTAAAATGTACCTACATTGTTTTCCAAAATGAAGTTCAAGTTTCTTTTTTTAACCATTTTGAAATAAGCCGTGTTTGCAAGTAATACTCTCATATGATGTTTTAATCTTCATGACTTTTTCGTATAACAAAGAATCATTAAGACATGACGTTAACATAGTATTGTACTAAAATTTAGAACGTATTGTCTAACTGCATATAAAAATTAGACTGCGAATACCGTCACATTTGTGTGTGACACATTTCACTAATTTTCAAACTGAATTGCTTAAATAAATAACTAAGATAATGAGCGTGTGTCTACCTAATATAGATACAATGGATTGATATTTAAAGCGAACATAGATAAAATAAGGAGGCTACATTGAGATTATTAATGTCCTATAACTTTTTATTTACGCCAAGGAATATTTGTGATATTATAAAACAAACGTGGCCATCTCCAGTTACTGAGCTTTTGAGATTTGTTGGTTGGTATGACTGCTCATGTTGTTTTATATTTATTTTAAACATGATTCTATTGTCATTTTCTCCTAATTTTTTTTTTAACAAAGTATATGATATTTTTCAAACAGTCATCTCCATCAAGTATCATATTTACATGATTTTCTTGTTTAAAATAAATAACTCAATGTCTTTTACATGACAACTACATCTGACAACTGACAATAACATAAAACACGTGAATAAAATATATAAAATTGAATTATTGTCTAAAAATATTAATTCAGAAATGTAAGTAAGCTAAAAGATGTTTAACTGAGCATATTTCGAATCTGGTCGAATCCAGTAATATAATCAAAAGTTAAATTAAACGTTGCTATTTCCAAAATGTAAATTTATTATTTATTTTGATCAATAACCATTGCTCTAACCGAATTGATAAATCGAACCCATGATTATAAAATAGTACAATATGGACTCACCTAAAATTAATTTAAATCAACGTATTAATAAAAAGGGTTATCTACTCAGTTACATCTATGATGGAGATGGCCATGTTTGTTTTATTATAAGATGATTGACAATTCATAGTTTGACACATTTTTATTCAGAATTTATGATAGTTTTTGTTTTATTTTTAATATTTTTAAAAAAATTGCAGTAGATTGCATGAACAATTGTTTATACTGTTTATAGCATATACGGTTGTGTATTTAAAAAATAGTGCAATAGTGTGTATTGACAACTATTATTGTCTGGCTAATTAATTTAAATATGTAAATATCATTATGACGAAGACATCACCACGGTTATTAAATATTCTACGGATGTTTAAAGTTGAAATAATATAATTCCTTATAAAGTTTCATTTCGGGTCTGAAATATTTACGTACTCTTCAAGAAACTTATAAAAGTAGGTAAATAGAAGGCAAAAAGTTAGCATCGCTCGTCGTTTTTCATAACCGCACAAGTGCCGGAGAGAAAGCAGCATCGTAGTGAGTTGTCCATCGTCATCTCATCCAACAATGTGAGTGGATGTGCTTTTAGGGTTGTCGATAAAAAACAAAGATAATGTAAAAATAATTCGTAAGACTATTGAGATAATAAATTACAGATTTTGTCAAGTGTTTGGTGACTGACAGTTGTTTTAAGATTTAACGAGATGGGTCACAAAGTGTTTATGTGTTTACTGCCAATGGTTTGGTTAATAAGTCACTTTTAGGGTGTTCACTGTCAATACTTGGTGGAAAGGCATTATATTAATAAAAACACAATAATCCTTTGTACTTAATTCCACTTTATTTAATATGTCAGGACCGGTTCCGCTCATTGCTCAGTTGACAATGCTCGCAATGAGCGAAACCGGTCCTGACATATTAAATCAAGTGGAATGAAGTACAAAGGATTATTGTGTTTTTATAAATGGTTAATAAGTATTATACATATTAAGAAAATAAAACATTGTTTGTACTTATTCCACATTTTTTTTATATTAATAAAGATCACGGCCGGTTTCGGTCTACCCGAGCATTGTCAACCGTATTTTTACTTCTGAATGAAGTGTAAATAGATCATTTCACCTCATAAAGTTCTAGAATAATCTGTTTTTATGTGTAATATTTGAACCAAACCACGCTAAATTTTGCAAGAGATTTTATGTTACCCACACAATTTTCACGGATTTTGAATCACAATGCTGGAAAATTAAAAGGAAACCTTGAATGATGTATTTGTCATGGGACAATGCAACTCGGAGCTAGAAGGTCGCTGACACTACAATTGCTCCAATCGTACTTATTGTTTTCGTGTATAATACAAATTGTCATGTAAAAAAACATAATTTATATTTAATAAAAATAATTCACCTGAATTTTCAGAAAAAAAAGTTAACATAAATCTTCTCGCTATTCTTATCTAACAACATTTCTATTATTATATGTATTTACCTATCTTATAATTTTTTCGGTATGCCATTCGGTGCCTTTTTGGTAATGCCAAGGTGGCAACAAATTTATATAATATAGTTCTTGTGCTATAGATATTTTCATCTTATAATAATGAAGTTCTACGAATTTATGCGAATAAAAAAATCCAAAATGATGATGGTATTTTAGATTGTGGGAGCTCTTAAAATATGTAATCGATTATTTTTAATATAAAATACTTGTAACAGTAGTGGCACCATGTTCTAAAGCAGAACTTCACTAACAAAAAAAAGTAGATGCCAGACAACCCTTAAAGTGCAGTTCGCGGGAACTGTGCTCCCGAGTTGCGGGTCAGGTGGTGTTCATTGAAACGGTCGTCGGGCATTCATCAGCCGCGCCGCGTCGACGCCAACCCGGGCAGCCCCCGCGGGACATGAATTAAAAACGAGCCCCCATTTCGCGACTCAGCCTCATCACGCCGTGTTTGCTTCGTGTTTGTTCTCGACGATTTGGCCGACGTGTGTCGACCCGTCGAATGACAGTCGGCGCGTGGTCTCACCAACTCATTAATGATCTATTTAAATACGAACAATTAAAAATTAAATTATATAATCAATCAGTCTAGGCCAGGGGTCGGCAACCTATTAAATCGGAAGAGCCAAAAGTTGCAATTTACAAAAATTCCTAGTTTTTAAAGAGCCACTAAAATTTTTCGTTTCAATATTATAGTATTTACTTATTTGTACATATGTATATACATATATAGTTATATATATATCGTGTATTCGCTGAATATCGTGTTTGGGAGGTAAATGTAATGCAATTGGCTCAACGGATATCTTAAGCGTAGCGATTTGTAATTAACGATTATGAAAATTGAAGCTATTGAGAAATTAGGCACATAAAAATATATTTTCTTTTTTTTAAGGTTAAATTTTAAAATTTTAAAATAATTTTAAAGGGAAATATTTTTTTTTTAATATGGAACTGGAGAACCGCAACTTTACATAAAAAGAGCCGCGGGTTGCCGACCCCTGGTCTAGGCAACTATATTCTGGTTTCATTAAACCAAATAATATTTAAATTGAGTAAAAAAGACTAATGTCAAAAAACAGAACTTTTCAGTCGTAATCACCAAATTAGCGTATTACTGTGTAGACTAAAATAAATCCAAATTTCAATTAATAATTATTTTTTTTGCTATTTAAACAAAAAAAATATTTCAGCTTCGTTTTGTAGGTAAGCGTCGTAAAGTGATCAAGTAAGTCAACACGAAAATCTTACTGATCAGTTAGTCAAGTTTGTATTTCACGTGCTCACAAATAGTTAGACGTTGAATAAGAATAACAGAAAGCTTCCGTATACAATGAAAACATCGCTCAAATCCCATGCCTTTGATTGTAATGGTAAGTGTAAGCGAAACCGGTCCATGTATTTAATGAAAATCTAGAATTAGTACGTGTTTTTTTTTTTTAATAATGCTGTATCTAGAATTGACTGTAAACACGTTAAAAGTTTCCATTCGTGGATTCGCAATCGGGTACGACGAAAGCTAACTTTGGAACGCAACCGAGCGACACAAATAATTAAAACTTTTCTTTCCATCTTCATATATACCGTCTCATCGTGTTTTTCAGTTTTGAGATGTTGCGTACGCCACTGTTCCTTCATATTGATGGCTCGAATCTCATCTTTTCTAAGGTTGACTCTTGAGTTCTTGAATGTCTTGGCTGTATGTTTCTTCCGAAGAGATGAAGTGTGTTTATCTTACGAAATAAAAGATTTTCGGGAATGGGTGAAATTGTTGTGAACTTTTCATTATTTTTTATTCAAGATAAAAATATCCCAGTTTTCAGCCAGCCGAAAGAGGTGGCATAATATGATATGACTGCGATCCACATTATACTATTCTATACTGTTTCCGCGAAATTTAATAAAAAACCCATTGTACCAGTTTCTTTAAATACACATTTTTTCTTATATAATTGTCAATATTGAATTTATACGAATTGTTGTTTCCACACACGGCATTTATATAGAATATATAAACATATTGAATATAATTTAAGATTTCGACTGAAGGTGCTTGGTGGAATTTCAATATTAAATTTGAATCGTTCAAACTATGTACATTCTCACAAATTTTGTCACTAACGACCCGGGTTTCGCCTTTCGGCATCTTCAGGCATTCAAGTGCACGGATGAACTTGAACTGACAGTTCAAGTTCATCCAATTTGTGAGAATGTACATAGTTTGAACGATTTAAATTTAATATTGAATATAATTTATAAATTATTATCAAAAATATATGGGATCATTGAGAGCTACTTGGCGTTGCTATTTTTGCGTTATAGAGATCTTATTATGACTGGCCATACTTGAAGTACTACGCCGCGCTATTTTTAGAATTCGAAGGGTGGGATTTTTAGATATCACAAACACCCATGCCTTCGAATAGAAATCACGGAAGCCAACGTCTTTGTCCATTGCGCCACGGACCTGGCAACGTGACTAATTTAACTAATTGTGCTTTCTAAATTGAACTATTAATTTGCGAAAATTCTAAAATTTAGTGTATTGAATCCATTATATTTGCATTACTTAAATAGTAACCATATCGATTAAGTTTCATATGAAGCATTTTTATTGATTATTAACTCGCTTTTGAAAGTATAAAAACAATTGTATGCAAGTGAAGAATATTCAAAAGGAAAATGAAAATGGATTTGACGGATGGGTTAAATTATTACGTCATATTTTATTTAAGCTATAAGCACGAAAAGTCCATTTCGTTGTGGATCATTTCACATATTTTTTTTAAATTCAAGAGGTCGACGATCGTAGTCACAAATTTAAAATGCGTGATGCTTATATTATTTTTAGATAAAAGCTCATTTTTTTTATCTCATTGCAATACACAACAGGACACTATGAATTTTCCGTAGATACGTCGCTATATATACCCTAATTTCTTCTTAAGATATGAATGGAAATGTACGTTTTCCTGGTAAATGTCATATTAACGTTTTCCTTTCAGCCAAAAATATACCAGATCGTAATTCTGACATCCTTCTCACTTTATCCCTGTCACAATCATGATAATTGCTTCCATAATGTTTAGGGGCATCCAATTCAGGAACCCATAATTTAATTTCTGTATCTACTAATAATAAACAGTTAGTCTTTCTAAAGAGCAGAATGAGTTGTATAAATACGTCTTCATTATACGGAACACGTGGTTTTTATTACTATATAATATACTATGCAAGGTCTAGATAGGTTATTTCCATTTTTTCCAGTATCAATCAAACCACATGTTAACAAACATTATACACCGTGGCTTATATTCATTATTCACCCTACAGTCAATTAAATATATCCAAACATGAAACATTTTTCCAGCATTTCCTATGTGAATATTTGAAAAAATCTAGATTTTGTACAAAACCATGAATATGATAAATGTATTATGTAACTCGATTTATCAATACAGTCGTAATTGAGGTGATATATTATTATCAGTGCCTTTTTCCCATTTAACGCGGTGGAACGGCGTTCCGGCACCTTTTTTCTTGGCATTTTTAATGTTTAAATTAAATATTTTTATTTTGCTTTAACTTGTGTAGCACCTTTGACACTTTGTAATCCTTTAAAATACGTTGATCGGTGGTTACTCAGATGAAGACGTGACTTCCGTGACGGATCTCACAGATTAGAGTCCCAGTACTAACAGTATGTTCTTCAATAAATTTCTGTTGAAAGAAATTAGTGTATTATGAATAATACTTCCATAAGGAAGCAATATTCTCCACATTGGGAACGGACATGGGTTAGAAAAAAAGCTTGACAAAAAAGCACTGCATAAATGTGTTGGCTTGGAGTTTAACTTAAAAGCACTCTTACTTTAAGAATATCATACTGTTGATAATTAAGAATTTTTATTGCTATGTCAACAGAGAAACGAAATGAATAGAATGCACACGTTAAAAAGCTTTTAAAGGGGACCCGTTTTTAGGCTATTGTTTTCAGTATCATACTTAGTTGTTCCTCAAGACTATAGTTTATAAACACATAATATATTATTACACTGCAATCTCGACGAGTGTAAGTTTCGGTTGACACGTACTGCGCTTTCTAGCGGCGCTGTAAACTTCGACCGCCCTATCACAAAACACGCTGCTCAATAATTTAAAGTTTCTATACTAGCTAGTTTAGAACCATAGATTTGTCACATCCTGTTTTACCAACAAATAAGACTTCGCTACGGTAGGTGGGGCAATCCAAACTGTTATATTTATTATTTTGGCGTTCTTCGTTCAGAAAAAAATATGTGACGCGCCACTTTTCTTTATAAATCAAAAATATATTTTTTTCCGATTAAGTGCATATCGAGTCTTGTCCAAACCTCTATTATCTGAGAAATTATGTTTTTTTTTAAACCATTGCCGCTCCCAATGTGGAGCATATGGGCTCCTAATGGAGTTTATCTCAACAGAAGTGTTTCTACGTGAACTGTTTGTTACTCAGTTGCTCAACCTCTCTTTTTACAAAGAGAGTAAGGATAGAAGGATAGGGCTAGGACAGGATTAGTGGTAAGCTAATCGCTCTCGATACGCCTCGTTCATAGGATAGGATGGGTGAGAGGGGGGAATTCAAGACATCACACACATCCATGCCTTTGAACAGAAGTTCATAAATCGATTGAAAAATCAATTTATAAAACTGTCCGTACCGGGATTTGAACCCGGGCCCTCTGTAGCCGAAGCCAACAACGTTGACCACTCGACCACACAGGCGGCTATAGTATGCTTAGAAAAATTAAATTAGGAAGACTTTTTTTCAACCATATCACCTTTCGTATTTGAATCACATAGTCTCTATGATTCTTTGCCTCTCGTTAGTTAACACTTCTTAGTCGGGCGCTTCAAAAAATATACTCAAGCCTGTAGCGGGCGTTTTTTAGTGATTAGCGCACAGATATATTACATTCTTAAAATCAACACAACTTCTAAACCAAACGATATTTTCGATTGAAATTTAAAAACAAATCATACGTGACATCTAATCATTAAAATTAAAATTAGAACATTTCAATATCATCATAATTTCACTATGTTTCAAAGCTGAATATAAAACCTGTTATCAATTTAGTAGATAGCACTCCGCATGTTATAAATATTAAATATTCAAAACATTCTATATAACAAAATAGCATATTTATCAATATTTTATAATTATATGAATAATTATAATATATAATCGCCATTCCTACAACTTGACTACCACTGGAAGTGTAAAATCTAATGCCGTAAAAATTACAGCGTAATTACACCCTTATAATCTAGCAAAGAATTAGGATGTTAATGAGTTGCGGCATTTTATTTAACGCCGACAAACAAACCCGTGATATTATGTGTCCCACAAACAAGCGACGATATAAAAAAAAACATATTATGCCGTGATCCGCATTCTACCGACAATACGCTAAAAACGACTTTTGCCGTGATCCGCATTCTACGTACAATCAGCTAAAAACGACTTTGGTCGTGGCCCGCCTAAGAAGTGTTAATTTGCTTCTTCCCATGTAATTTTGCCTTCCACGACGATGGGATCGAAATGGAAGGAATCCACTGCACATTTCCGAGCCATGTCAATCTTAGCTTTTTATTTTGAATGTATTAAGGGAATGGTTAGTCCGCTCTCTTATCTCAGTGTTATTGAAAAAGTATAACAATCGAGCCCCTAGTATTCGTTGTAGTAACTTGTTTTCAAAGCACATTATTCGATTATTTTGTACATTTGTAAAGCGTTATAACTCTCGTCCGTAAATCTGCAATGTCAAGTTGCATGCGTTGAACACGAGGCGCTTGGTTCTGATAGAGTACAGCCGTGAGTACCAGACTTTCTGTATTGAGTTTAAGGTTGCTCCAGTCATCCCCCATCGAATCGCGAGCTCTTTATGTCAATCCGCGTAAAATACTGATAATTAATTAATCGTTTTTCCGCAGGCCTCAATTTCAATATAGCATCACAATCATCCATCCCTCTTGGATACGCTGCCGCGAATCCATTAAAAATAAACATTTAAGATTTCGACTGAAGGTGCTTGGTGGAATTTCAATATTAAATTTGAATCGTTCAAACTATGTACATTCTCACAAATTTTGTCATTAACGACCCGGGTTTCGCCTTTCGGCATCTTCAGGCATTCAAGTGCACGGATGAACTTGAACTGACGCTTAGTAAATGAAAGTTTCGTGTTTATATAAGATATAAATGCATCACTGAGTCCAAAGCCACTGCTGGCAAAAAGGATAAGCCCATGGGAATGCCAACAGATTTGACTAGTGAGCAGTTTCAAGAATTATATAATTTGTTTGTCGGCAAAGGTTTTATGATTATATGATTTTATGGTTATATAGGGTATAGAAGAGGAGATGTGGGAAAATTTGATATTTCGTTTAAAATCGGAAGATTTTGCAGCTGTGCTTTGTTGATTTCTAACATTTCTTGGAAAACGAGCTTATGACTGTCCGTATTTGGGTGTAACATTTTTTGCACTTGAATGCCTGAAGATGCCGAAAGGCGAAACCCGGGTCGTTAATGACAAAATTTGTGAGAATGTACATAGTTTGAACGATTCAAATTTAAAAATAAACATGTTTATAAAAATTGAAAACTGTGATTCCAGTAATAAACACATAAAATCCCGTTAAATCAATGACACGAGAACGAGAACTATTATTCTACCTTCGTACAGTCGCACTAATACAATGATTTATTGAATCGACAATCTAAATTTAAATTTCTAGAGAATTGTGACTAAAATTAAACCAATCCATCATATCATATAATATTATTTTCGCTAATAGTTTAATGTTTTCCAGTAATAAGCGAAAGCTTGAAAGTTATAAAGGTACAGTGTAATTTTGACTGTGTATGTTTCTATATTTACGAAATGCTCGATTTTCTAATAAATGATTCTCAGAACATACGGCTAGTTAATAAATAGCTATTTATAGCGATTCACATGGCTCGGAAAGGTGTTTTGTGTGTATTGGTGTTACTAGAGACAATGAAAGATATTAGAAAAATACTACATTATTAATTATAAAGACTCATTGAACGTGAAAAGTAATAACGTAAAGCTGATACTAAATTGTCACACGTAAAAAAAACGTTTTCCCCAATAAAAACTGGAGCTATGGAGTTAGTTAATACAATTAATTATTCTGACTCCGATTTTAAATTTCAAAAACATCATCAGTGTGAAGCGCTACTTACTTATTATTAATTAAAATCTTCGTTCGCTCATAACAAGAAAATTGTTTTTAATCAAAATCAACAAAATACACTAAACTTATAATTAGAACAAATAAAATTTGCATACCAAATTATCTATCGATAGTTAAACAACAAATTTATCGCCACACTTTAAAAAGCGATATTTTCTTATTATATTGACTATAGAGGGCTGATTTTAGGTGATGCGGTTATCATATTGATATAGTTGATATGATTTAAATAGTGTTTCCTTTACCTTTTTGGTTTATTGAGTATACATAAGAAAGCGCTTTAATTTTATTAATCAACAAAATTAATACGTGTTGCAGAAGTAATGGGAAGGCAAGATAGGTTATTTTATATCATTACATAATATTGAGAATTTTGAAATCGCTTTATAATTTATAAATGCATGTTTCTTAGTAACCAATTTAAGCAAGTGTATGAATTTTCCATTTTCACGACATTCGATAATAATAATTCTCGAGGACGTACAATTTATATAAAAACTTTTGTGAAGTCAGTACCGCGTAAGCCTCTGGTGAGTAGATGTGACCATGCATACGAACCGAGCCGAAGCCGCACATCTGTGTTCCACTTCTCGTTCCTAAGATATTTGTAATTTGCAAAAAGTTTGCCGTAATAATATTTAAGCGCTTTTTTGCGGAACAAATTAAAATACATTCCGTTTCACAGTTGACTGTTTTACGATAAAACAATATGCCTCAGCAGCCTGCTTTTATTGGGCGCTCTGAGTATATTTTTAGAATTTTGCCTCGATCTTGGATAAAATGAAGAAAAATAATTCTAAGTTGTATTTTATTTCTACAGTCCGTTGTAAAATAATGACATTTTCTCTTTTCGCAACGCCATTCCTTACTTTATTGTATGACCTTTCTAGGCAAGGCTATCAATACTAATTATGTGAAATGATTTGTTTCTATGATTTTATCATCCGTAAAGTATTGATAGATCTGGGAAATATATGATTTTCTTTATTATTATTTATAATCCCTATATACCGAATTCTTAGTGTACTTAAAAGACAGTGTACTTAAATGTTATATTGTAGTCATGTCAATAAGGACAATTTACGAGTGTAGCTCAATATCAACGTAAGGTTTGTAAACAATCGATGTCAGTCGCAAACACGTGGATTGAGAACATTTTAAGTATTGTTTTGGTGTTTGATGTAGTTGCAGCTATAACAATAAAATATAGTATTATTCGTTAAGATTATCAGTTGATAATCTTTTTCATAAAAAATGTCAATTTGTCAATTAGAAAAATGTGGTGGATTTCATAATTCTTAGTGTTAGCGAGACAGCACCCTGTTACGCCAGTGGTCATTGAGAAACGTTGGTACTGTTTGTGTCACGTGGTGCGGGTACCTCCGGAGAGCCTAAATCCCGCATGCCTCTTCTTCCGACCGGCGGAATTCCAGTAATCTGGGCAAAACATATGATGTACTAGGTGGAACTAAGAGACGCTGCAATCTCATGGAAGGAAGCAAAGCAATTGGCGGGGAACAGGGTATATTAGAGTGGGTGGCGGCTGGCGCCTAGCGTGGAGCATATGGCGCCCTGGGTGGCGGCCATATGCTCCACCCAGGGAAAAGAACAAGAAGACTATGTATTTTATGGAGAATTGTTAGTGATTAAGAATATGTAAACATAAAGAAATAAATATCTACAGACTTCTTTTCGTCAATTTTTCAAAAATATTGATAAATATTTTATTTCTAATAAAAAAATAAAGCTCGTATTGAAATCTTCTCATAACTATTTTGTAATAAACTTTATATACTTTTTTTGTCATTTTCATTTTAATTCAGCCGCAAATACAAGTCTCGCGAGCCGTTTTAAGGAAACCGCTCGGTTTAGATAATGAATATAAGTATACATAATAAGAAAATTCATCACTCACAAACATTTATTGTTCGTGGATATCATCTTTCTCATTTCCTTTGCGATTATCTCAGCGTAGTACAAGCTACTGATTTCTAATAAATGGAAGAAATGCCGAAAGTAAACGCATGGGCAAGCTTTTCATTTCGGTTCTCTATATTATTATTTTTATTTGATTAAAATGCCAATATCTCATTTTTTTCATCGAGTATTTTCCTGGAATTAATGTTCGATCCATGACAAAAATGCTATCATTTTATCGATCTGTCGAGTGTCACCGTGGTTTTACGGGTGAGAAGCTTTTGTTAATAAATTGTTGGCTTTTGTTATTTTTTCAAAGCTCAGGGAAGCTATTCCTGCGTGTGCGACAGGACACACATAAAAAATACTTGGGAAAAGTCTAAAAGTTCTTGTTTTGGCGATCTCCGGGGAACGGTAGGCTCTTGTGTATGTACGAAGGAAATATTGAAAAATACTGACCGGATTTTAACAACAATCTGATAAATCGGCCTATTTGCAGTTCAGTAATAATCGACCAGTGTACACAAAAAATACGAATTCGCAGAATTTACCGGAAATTGAAAATAAACAGCAGTTGGAATTTTTTGAGCGCTTAATTACGGATGCCTCTAAAATAACACTAATACTTTAAAAAAATCCCGTACGAACTGTAGTACATCTATGAAATTCATTGTTCCGTAATAAAGGCTTCGTTATTCTGATTAACATTCTATTGTACTTATGTACAATAATATATACCTAGATAACTTTTACGCAATGCAAATCTGTATGCCCTTTTCATGCAAATTTATACATTAGACATAGTTATTAAAATTTTAAAAAAAAACAGTAGATTACTATTCGGTATAAAATTCAAATTTAAATCTTTATTATTTATCCCAAGCATTGGCAGATTGCCATCACGGCCATGACCAACCCCTGAAAAAAAAATACAGGCATCCTATGATCGCGACTTTTCTCTTTATCTGTATTAGTTATAATCAGTGCTTTTTTTTTTTAAAAAAAATAAGATGCCGGAACTCACTTCTTTTAAAGCTTTTTAACGACTTTTTTAATCCATGTCCGTTTCTAGTGTGAAGCATGTCTTCCTAATGGAGGTATCTGAACAGAAGTTTTTTTAAGAGAACTGCTTGTTACTCAGTTACTAAACCTCTCTTTTCTTTCGAAGATAGTAAGGATAAAAGGATAGACTAATGGTTAACTAATCTCTCTCGTTTTGCCCTGTTGATTTTAGGATTAGAAGGTTAGGAAGATTTTTAAATATCACAACAACCCATTCCTTCGAACAAATTGAAATTTAGAAAACTGTGAGATCCATCACAAAAGCCTTGTCTTACTCTGAGTAATCACCGATCAATGTATTTTGAAGAATCGTAAAGTGTCGGAAACTGTTGCAAATGAAATTCACGTGACACAATAAGCACATTAAATCAAGCAAACCCCTTGGTTCTGTTCACAGAATAAGTCTACGAACCTGGTGTTGTTTTTTGATATGACATTAATTTATGAGTGTTAACGGTACCCGGTACATTACATTCAAAAGAGACCTAAGGTAAAGACAAACGGCCAATGACTTTAAAAAAAAAAGAAATGTTTTCACAGGAAAATAAAATTTTGCGAATATTGATTGAACATTAAAAATGCCAAGGTAAAAGGTGCCGGAACGCCGTTCCACCACGTTATATGGGGGAAAAAGACCTGGTTATAACTAACAAATTACGTTTTTTATGCGTGTGTACAGTTAAATTTCAATTAAATCGATACGTGATAAATTATTTATTTTTGTTCAAAATTATCATTTCATTATGTAGGATCTATATTTTTTTGATTGAAATACATTCTCCTGCATATTTTCTGGATCCGCCAGTGATATGAAGAAATTTCTCAAATATAATATACGCATCGCGTGCTTCAACTTATAACACAACCAGTGGAATAACAAGCTTATCAATGTTATTTGAATGTCTATAATAAATTTTCGCAAAGTAAACACTGTATTCATTGTTTACTGTATCTCGAAAAAGAATTCTTGGTGACTTTCGTGTAAACCACTCTTAAAACAGTAGAGTGCAATATAAACTGAAATGGTCAAAGTTTTTATGACCTATTTTATTATATTCTATTTGTCCGAATATACTTCTTAATCAAATAGCAGCGACCTTGAAATGTTAAGAAAATAGACGAAGATATGTTCAAAACATCTTTCTTTACCTGGGATTGTATTGTAAAGCACCTTGATTTGATATAACAGGTATACCTGCTGCAATCCGGCTGCTTTTTGATGATACAAAACAAAAAGTAAATGATCGGTTTAGGGTGTATTTTTTTTCTTATCTCTCAAATGTTAGTATAAGAGTGAGGCAAGGCTATCATCTGAAACACATAATTAATGTTTATTACAGTAAAAAAAAGTAACGCTAAGTGCTTCAAAAAGGTGTTGAAAATTTAACACTTACCGCTTTACTCCCACGCTTTTTAATATTTTATGTTAGCAGCTACAATTTAGATACTGTATACAATAATTGTCTTTGCTAAGCAACCGCATATTTCAGATGGATTCGGTGGCGAAATTCGTGTTTAACATAAATTTTAAATTGATACATTTGTATATATTATTCCACTTGTTAGGTGTGGTGCGTGTCATAAATAATGGCAAAACCAGTGGGATAACGATGCTATAAGTTTTAATTAAACATAAACACAAGCAGGAATGTAGCCGTTAAAAAACAACCCCGACTAAGAATTAAACACGACTCCTCGGAGTCGTGGAGTCGCGGTGTTTTGGCCGGAGTCGGAGTCGTGAAAAACGAGCGACTCCGACTACTTAAAAAAAATGCATTTTTTTAAGTATCATAAAAGATTCAGCATTGACCGCTACAGCATTGCCGCCGACCCAAGTATCCGTAGAACGGTTATTTTCTGCTCTTAAAATACTTAAAACTGATTTAAGAGCTTCTACAAATGCAGATTTGATAAAAGCAATGTTATTTTTAAGAATAAATTCAAACCAATAAAGTTCAAACTTATATTTAATTATGTTTTATTTATGCCTGTAACATGCATAATATGAAAATTTTGGCTATTTGCCGGATTAACTGGTTGATCTGTAATTTAATACACATAAATAGGAAAGGTAGGTATAAAACCTGACAACATTAAACTTTTTTTTAGTCAAGTCGTAGTCGGAGTCGTGATTTTTTTCAACGACTCCACAGCCCTGCCCAGCTCTTTATCAAACTTTATGATCTATTATGCGGTTCTCTATTATTACAATAAATTAAAATAAAACTTCTCACAGATATCTCGAGCGTAACCAAATTGTTGTATGCTGGTCCTACGTTTCCAGGTTTTTCTGCATAGTTACACGACTATACATTATGCTAAGAGCGTGATATATTATAGCGAATACTTTTTTAGGAAGGCTCACAAAATGTCAGATTTCTTTCAGAGCAACGGTTTAATACAGGCGGGGGTGAGCGGTGCGGGGACGAAGTGGGGGAAAGTTATAGAGCGGATGTAAAGCCTCCACCTGATCCTAAGGTTTCCATTCGCGTATGATGTCTGAAGATATAGATTCAAATCCGCATGAAGATTGAGTATGATACGATTTTTACATATATATTTTTTCTGAATATAAACTATCAGATTTTATATTTTGAAGCTGAAAATTTTCTTAAAAAAATCCATTCGTATGTTTTTGATGATATATTTATTCAGAATCAATTTTCATTTTTTTTTTTAAATAGATGTGTATTCAACTAAAATTCACGTTGTGTTGAATCGTCGAAATTGCGAATTCTATTGCATTATTCATTTAATGTATCATTAATACGATCCGTTTACTCACAGAAGATTCCAATGATGTATCTATTCTATAGTAACAATAAAAATCAAGCATGTTGTTAATGTTGGGTTGGCCTAATAAGAAATATAATGATGAATTAATAACGCCTCATTTTTTGTGAAAGTGTAGCATTGGGCCTATTAGAGGTGAAGTAAGCCAAGTGGTGTTTTAGAAAAAAAAATATGTTGGATGCGTTGTAATATTCTACACGTCTTTACCCTTTCCTTACTATTCAAAAAAAGCACGCGCTCCCGAGCTGTGTATCCGTTGCACATCAGGCAAACGGGAGTGAATCATGAAAATTATAAATCACTACTACAATATTTCTATTATTGCATTACTCAATGCGTAAATGTATAAGGGAGGAATACCTGAATTTTAGGCCGAGTATTTATTATATATACAGAGAAATGTAAATGATTAGAAGGTATGTGTACTATTAACACATCATAGTTAAGAAAGGGTTAAAGACGTATCGTAAAACTCAGTTAATACACATTACAATAGTGTTTTTTTCGTAAAATAAAAATATACAATCCACCAAAACACCAAGAAAAGACGTGAGAGTACTTTAAAGTCAAAGATTTTTTTACCGTTTTACTAGTTGGCTCACTTCACCTCTCGAGGGCTCATTTATTGTAGATGTATAAACCAGTTCTGAATCACAGTTAGCGCTTGCGAAAAAGTCAGTACAACTATTAACGCTAGATCTTTCGATTTAATGTAATGTTTTTATAATGTTGAAAATTAAAAATCGGTTTGAAATATCAACATCTTCTTTTAAGTCACAGTACCTAGATAATTGAGTCGATCGAGTCATTTAATACACTTATTAGTATTACATAATAATATATGAAAATAATTGTATATTATGCAGTATTTGAAAGATGTTGGTGAGAATATGTGCAATAGAAAACTTAAATCTTTAATTTATTTTCAAATACCAGTTTATTTATATGACTGATATTTCAGTACCCCCAGTTTTCAGAACGAATAAATCTTCCAGCGCTTATCTTATACGGTGCAACTTAATTTCTGAAAAAAAAATTGCACATTACATTAGTAACCTTCATTTATTAATTATTATTTTTTTCGTCTCAAAAAACATTGAAATATTATCCAACTGATATTGTATTGCATATCCATTTTCATTTCGCCGCACAGCATCTATGTTGTATTTATTTATAATTTCATCAAAATAAATTATTAACTTTTAATTCAATAACGCTTACCCTAATATCCTTTTTTAGTCTGTGAAATGAATTATTTTATAGAGTTTAAAGCATAATATTATGAAGCGTGATATATTTTAAATTATTATCAGCGTTATTTAAATGCTCGAGTCTGTGTTCCGGGTAAATAATATTTTATTTCAAGCTGCTAGAACAGTTTCGCTGGAAATTAATGTGATACGTTTTCTATATCAAGGGATATCGAATTCATTGTGAGCATGAAGTTTGTGAAGAGTTTGCGCCAAGATAAAAACAAATGTTTTCACGAGACATTTTTTAGCCACTTTCTCTATATTCAAACTTCGTTAATAAATCACGAATTATATAATATTTTTTCAGTGATATCTTACAAAACAAAAACAAGACTTCAAAAATGTCGGCAGTTATGAATTTTCTTGTAAAGTAATAAAGTACATTGTTTATAATGGAGATAGATACAAATTTATTAATCAAATATGGAGACGCCTCTGTTCTCCTGACAGCGATCATATTGATATTAAAATATAGTGCAGTGTGTAGCATATAATTTTAAAAAATCTAGTCGTTTAATATACAATAAAATTTCGACCTTCTTGACGATTCCATAAACGGGCACCCACGCTGTTAATAAACAATAAATTCAAGGATATTTTATTAAATAGTACCTATACGAGAATAAAATGAAATCGCCCGCTGTGGTCTAGTTGGTTAAAGCTTGCTCTACCGATCAGACGGTTCTGGGTTCGATTCCCGGTAAAGTCAATATCAAATATAGATTTTTTCTATTCAAGTTTGAGACCTAAGACGTGGGTGTTTGTGATGTCAATTCTCCTCGAGTTGATCTCGAATGATATACAAAAAATGTCATCGAGTTTATCTCCTGCGTTCTTTCAACTTAAAACTATTTGGCGGATTGGTATTTGCTGTAAAAATAAAATAAAAAATAATGTTTCTTTTTTTGTCAACAATTCTGGATGCGTTTGTTAAGAATGATCGTATAAAAAACGAAAAGGAAGTAGGATGACGAGGAAGCCCCTCGGCGTTGTGACTGCCAGTCGGAAGCGAAAAACGTGTGAATTCGATGACTTCCTCTTTCCTCCACACGTGTGTTATTCAACTTCACATAAATCTTTATTCAGCCTTATAAAACAGTTTTATTTTTATTTCGTTTATAATAATAAAAGTTACACAACTATAATTCTGTTTGTCAACTTTCCATTCAAAATAAATATCAGTGTGTTTTCTTACGTGTTTATATTATTCGTTATTTTATTGAAGGAATATTTTCACGATAATTATTTACAATGTACTTAAGTTCTATGATATTCTTAGATCAAAGATAATTTATTTCTTTAAATACGAGCTCTTACTGCCCGCCAAATAAGGCTTTCGTGAATTTTCACGGTTTCTATTTGGTTTGTTTATTACATATACGTGCCACAGTATTTCCATTGAATGCTGGGCAAAATTTAACGTTATTCCATTAACGTTAAGTTGATTTACGGACGCTTAAATTTCTTTTAATACTTACGCTAAAATTCAACAAAACTGTTTGTACTGCCGTTTTGGACATTTGAATGCAAGTTTTGTATATTGGAGCAATTTATATCGATTTTTAAGTATAGTGCATAAATTAAGATATCTGTCACATCTGTAATTGGAATAATTTTTAGCTTGTAAATCATATGATAATAGTTCGTGTAGCGGTTGTCTTATTACATATTGTGCGTAGAAAGTAATCAATTCGCGCGGTCAATTGGGTACAATTTATTATTATCATTTTTGATCATTGCAATATAATTCTGTCGTACAGATTTCATCGCATGAATTGTTTCGCAGCAACTTTAATTTGGACTGCTCATAATTTAAAGCAATTATTAACAATAAAACATCTCTCGTGCCTAATAATTCAAGTGCGGATAGGATTCATAAAACATATACATTTCATTATAATTTATAATGATAATGAAATGACGAAACCAAAATGATTCATTATTAATTTTTGTCTTGGTGTTATATCGGAATATTTGAATATACAGAGTAATATATTCATTATACAGTATACCTACTTATATTTAAGTCATTTCACTGCTAAAGCAAAATCTGTCACGCGCGTCGAAGCTTGCGGTAAGTAGTCTCAAACTAATTTTCTCCCGGATTATATTGGCCGTTTTCTTTCACTCTAAATCTGTGTTAAAAGAAATCCAACCGAGTTTTCGCGGATACTCATCCCTCGGTATCAAATAAATTTTATTATTAAAATAGCGTGTGTACATTAATATTATTATTGCATATTATATTACAACTTTTATGGTTCATAAATATTTATTATCATACTCTAAAAAAATACGTGAATTATAAGTGGAATGCGGTACCTAAAGCTTTACGATATTAATTTTTAAAAATACGATATTTAATGCGATTAGATTTTGCAATGTAAATCATAGTTCCTAAGATACGTTTTCGTAAATATTTACTTTATTTACATATTTTTTATTGCAATTCTATATAGTATTTGTATTTATTTGTAGAAGTACTATTCAGCGAGAGAGATAATAAAAAATAATGATTTACTCGAAATTATATTTTATTCTACTTGCAATACAGTATTTTACTTTACATTGTCATGTTTCTTAACGTGTTTCACATTTAGAGATATGATATTCACCATATCTTTATGCAAGCGTAATGGACTTTTGTCATTAAGCCACAGAGCTTCGTGACAACTTTCTCTTTAAGACATCACAACATATCAACCCTTCATAGTTAAAGTTTTTTAGCATTAAGATTTTTTTTTTTCGTGTAATAAGTATTCTTTAATAGTTCTATTTTATGGAAAACAATTATTTGTGTAGATTCTTATTCCAAATAGTAAACTCGTTTGAGCACGCTAAATATTGAGATTTTTAAAACAGAATAATTTCATTTAATTTGTGTGTTCAATATTTTACGCTATTTTAAGAATAATTAAATTATGATTCGTCAATTAAATTGTTACTTTGATAGATGATAATTAATTGTTCCAAAGTGTTTGACTATTTTTTTTTACAAGAGTGAATATAATATTCATTATCTTTTTTTATTTCAATGTGCCCACCAGGTATCCATATATAAACCAATCAAAATTATAAGAACACAATCTTTCATATTCACGAAAAGAAATACTGCTAATTAAAACCTTAAAATTTTATGTTAACTAATAAATATCAGTTAAGTTTATGGCATTTCGAGACATTAATATTTTAGAGATGCGTATCTTCGTTTATTTTATTCTGCCGCTATCAATTAGTAGTATTTTTAAATTTTTTTAGGTATTCCTCAGCCGATGTACAAATGGCTTCGGGATGGTCAACCGTTGGGAGATTTTTCTCCGGAGGTTTTTTACAAGATTCTCAACACGCAGAGAGCTGACGCCGGTGCATATCAATGCATCGCGAAGAACGATGTGGGTGCCATCTTCAGCGAGAAAAATCACGTCACCGTTGCATGTAAGTTTTTTTATGAAAAACATATATAGATGTAATTTAATGTATAGTTAAGAAACGTATTAAATTCGCAGAAAAAATGCTATACAAGGGGATAACAAACAAAGACACAGGTGACGTTAGGTTTTGGCGTAGAATTAATTATTTAGGTAACGTTAGTTTAAAAATTAAAAAACAGCTTTCTAGGGTTGTCAGGCCAGCTTTTTATTGCAATAATTCGTTAGGTAAATTATTAATTAATGATAGAGATACCATACATTTCAAAAACAAATCTGGCATTTATAGACTGCAGTGTAGTGACTGCCAACATTTCTAAATCGGTAAGACAGCCCGAACTTTGAATATAAGAGTGGCTGAACATTTGGCGACTTTTAGATTGAATAAGGACACTTCAACTTTTGCCAATCATCTATTACTGGAGATTACGATGCAGATGTAGGGGTGAAATTGTTACACAAGAACACATGTGAACATAAATTATTTTACCAGGAAATATTGGAAATAAATAGGGCTCAGCTTTCCAGTTTTCCAATCTTAAATGAACAGTTAAATCTCCCAAATTCCCCATTGTTATACCCCTTTAAATAATTAATATAAATCAATTCTAATAATATGTTGTTTTATAAACTCGCAAAAAAATATACTATTTTATTTTATTTTGTTTTTATGTTATTACTATATTTATTTTTCACATTTACATTTTATTGTTATAAATATATTACATTATATTCATTATGAAGTGTACAAAACGAAAATAATTCTAAGTTGATATATAGATGTCATTGAAAATTTGACAGGAACGGTGCCAATTTGATGTATTTTAGATAACGACTTAAAAAGAGGCAACATCAATAAAATGTGCCTATTTTTTTTGATACAGATATGGGAATATTTAAAGATTCTTCTGAAAAAGTATTATTTGTGGATTCTGGAGATGCAGCTATACTAGATTTACCTCCAATAGAGTCCAATCCCACGCCATCTGTTATTTGGCAAGACGAAAATGGACCTCTGCGATATGACAATAAATATGCGGTAACAGATTCTCACCAACTTGTTATTCTCTCCTGCTCGAATGAAGATGAAAAAGCATACAGGTTTGATCATTTTTTTTTATTGAAAACCTTGTTATCTTTAACCTTGTTAACCCTTTCTTATCTAAGATATGTAAATAGTACACATACCTTCTAATCATTTACATCTCTCTGTATATATAATAAATACTCAGCCTAAAATTCAGGTATTCATTCCTTATATATTTACGCATTGAGTAATGCAATAATAGAAATATTGTATTAGTGTTATATAATTGTCATGATTCAATGCTGTTTGCCTGATGTGTAACGGATACACAGCTCAGGAGCGCGTGCTTTTTTTTGCATAGTAAGGAAAGGGTTAACTTTGTTATCGTTTTTGCCTCTTTGTGAAGCATCTTCAAATATCAATGTGAGATTGTTAAAGAATTTTTGTTTAACATGGTTGTCTATTAATTCTTGAGAGTGGTCAATTACATTATGAAAGAACCACTGAAACTTTTGACTTTTGATCCCTTTAAGTAAAGACTAATAGTTTTTTGTTTAACCGAACATTTTTTAGGCAAGATATAAAAATAATTAGTAGTTGTAACTTCTTAGTAAATAAAAAGTATGATTATTAATACTCCGATACTAAAACAGATTATGGTTAGACAAAGCATGTATATATGTAGTCAATACAATTTGCAGCCTGAGAAAAAGGTAGTTTTTTTTTAAATGTAAAGATGTTTCTTTTCTTTAGGGCTCGTGCGATAAACACTCAGCTAGGAAAGGAAGAAAACAGCCCATATATAACTCTTAAAGTAACTGGAGATGCAAATACCGAGATACCTCCAGAAATCATAATCAAGCCTAAAGATACTCAAATCATTAAGGGTCAAGACTTAACAAATTTGCACTGCATAGCCAATGCAAAACCGTTACACGAACTCGAGACAATATGGTTTAAGGATGGTATTATTATCGAATCGGCAGGAATACCATACGACATAAATGACCCTTGGAATCGTACTTTGAGTTTAATATCGGCAAACTTAACTCACACTGGCCAGTATACTTGTCAAGTTCGTCTTAAAACTGGGGGCTTTCCCACCGTGACTGCGTCAGCTGAAGTCTTTGTTTTGGAAAAACCAACGTTTTTAAATAGTCTGAGGACTGAAACGTTAGGTGAATACGGAGCAATGGTGAAATTGGATTGTGACGTCCAAGGTGTCCCTCCACCCGGAGTCACCTGGTACAAAGACGGGAAGAAAATTGGAACATCGGGAACTACCCTGGACGACAACTTTATAGATGAAGTTGAGCACGGAGGCGGCAGATATTCCGTTGAAGAAGATAGGTCCCTCGTTGTGAAAGGATTGAGAACGGAAGATGTTGGGATATTCCAATGCATAGCTGCCAGCGAAGCGGGGGAAACGTCAATATACACGTGGTTAAAAGTAAAAAGTGAGTATAGTTTTAATTTTAAATCTTTCAAAATATACTGTTCAGCTTAGTACCGCCAAAGGCTTTCTCACTAACATATTGTTAATTTGACCGGTCCAGCGCGTAACAGGGTCTCACGAGGCGCCCGACCCAAAATCGTCCGAATGAGATCTTCTGACAAACAAATAAAGAGTTTCCAATTTGATTCTGGCAGTAAGAAATACATATTTTGTAAAAGAAAGAATATTTAATGTTTCCAATGTAGAACAATTATTCTTTTTTTTTGCTGGTGCACCTTTATTAGATTGGAACACATTTTTTTATTTTCCACCATTTTATGATTTTCACAATAATTTAACATGCAGTGTGCTCTATTAAACTAGAAGTGTGGTTTTACTTTATTTATTTCTGATAATGAGTTTTTTTTTTTTACTTAATTTAGGTATTTTGTGAATGATACAGATTACCTTTTGTTAATTTTCATTCACTTTTTTTTTAATAGCTTTTAAAAGTTATGAATTTCTTCATGAATTAAAATACATTTAACATTTTTATCAGTTTTCTTACATAAAAATATTTTCAGAGATTGCGATTTAAATTTTATTTGTTTTTGTGCAATGAAAGAATTACAATATTATTTTTTTTACTAAGAATTATGCTTTGGTAGATCACCTTAGTGCATGTCATCACTACTAATATAATATTGCCGATTTCTTTGTGCGCAGTTAGTGTTATAGTATATTAACAAATTGTGGCTTGTACCTTGATAGCATCCTTGCCTGTGATGGAAATAGCCCCATCCAACATGACGGTTTTGGATGGGAAGGATGCGACTATTTCGTGCCGAGCAGCCGGTGCCCCCACGCCCAATATCACCTGGTTCTTCAACGGTATGTTGTTTCATCATAAATGCTCTGTGAAACATTATTTGTAATAATACATATTGTTATAACTAGGGTATCCAATCCCGGAGCCTTTTTCCAATCCCGGGATTTCGGGATTGATTAATTTTGAATCCCGGGATTGAGATTTTCTCACCGAGGAATTTGAAATCCTCAATTCGCTATACATTTTCCTTGGATTCTCACAGAACCTCGTTTTTTTTTTAGCTCACCGAGGAATTTGAAATCCCCGATTTGGTATACTTTTTCCCAGAATCTCACGGAAACTCGTTTTTTTTAGCTCACCGAAGAATTTGAAATCTTGAATTTGCCAATTTCGTGTAAATTTTCAGGATTTCCTCAAAGTTTCTCAATCCCGGGATCGCGGCCAACTTAATCCCGGAATTTCGGGATCAGAAAATTGAACAGGATCACGGGATTCCGGATCCCGGGATTGGATGCCCTAGTTATAACTGAATCAAAAAATACATCAGTATGATGAAAAGTATGATCTAGTATGATGAAAATTGGGTTTAATTAAAATTATTAATGGCTTTCCTTGTGCAGAAATGATTATTAAGACTGGTCGGATTATCAGCTCTAATTAATAATCACTTTTAAGGTGTTCACTGTCAATACTTGGTGGAATGGCATTATAATAAAAATAATAAAACATTTTTAGTACTTTTTCCACATAAAATTTATTAGATCAGGACCGGTTTCGCTCATGATGAGCATTGTCAACTGATAAGAAAAACAATAAAACAGTGATATTTATACAAAAGTTAAGTGATAAAAACAAGGTATGACAAACAATTGGTATTACAACCTAGCAAAAGAATTGAAGCAAAATACAAGGAAAATAAACTATAAATAAAAAGTTGAAGACCACTTAGCAATGAAAACTCAGTTGACAATGCTCATCATGAGCGAAACCGGTCCTGATCTAATAAATTTTATGTGGAAAAAGTACTAAAAATGTTTTATTATTTTTATTCTAATTATTAAGTCACAGTGTACGTAAAATATGTAAATTATCACGATGTCTTAGTAAAATAATAATTTTATCAATACAAATTGTGAAAGCTTAACAATAATGTGGTTCTTGTAACAAACTTGTGTAATAAATATATGATTTATGTGACACAGATTGAAAGAAACCCTTTGCCAATAATTCAACTATATATAATGCATGTTGTCAATGAGTCGCACATATATTATAATGTCTGTTTTAATCTAAAGTAAGAAATTATCAATCATCATAATCAATAACTGTCTACTTACTGCCTTTTTCTTTTGGTGTAATAAAATTGCATGAAAATTTCGATATTAAATACGCTACTATCTGTTTTTCAGACACTGCAATTGTAACAAATTCGAGAGAAACAAGCGGAAGAATTCAAGTGCTAGACGAAGGCGACCTCTTAATAGCAGGAACTTCCGTCGCCGACACTGGAAAATATAAATGCATCCGGGCTAACGAAGCCGGTCAGGTACAGGGAGAGGCGTATCTAGTTGTAATGGGTGCGTTATTGAATATTTTTATTTATCTTGCAATATAAATATGTAGCTACTCAACTATAAATTTATACAACAATTTTTTTTTCAGTTCGCACACAAATTATTGCTCCGCCTGTCGATACTAGAGTCCTATTAGGCCACACAGCTACTTTGCAGTGCAAGGTCTCCAGCGATCAGAGTGTTCCTTTTAATATTGATTGGTTTCACTATAAGCAGTAAGTTAACATGTATACATGAAATATTAAAGCAACAAATCGTTTATTACAATTACAGTTCACCACTAATTTTGCCTTAGGTGTCACTGTAGATTATTTGTATGTATTCTTGTTGTCATTATTGTAGATTCAGTGAGTAATTAATACAATTATTATTTCATTTAGAATCATGGTGTCTGGCCCGAGAGTTTGGGTGGGCAGTGATGGCAGTCTGGAGGTTAGTGCGGTGAGGGCTAGTGATGCCGGAGATTACACCTGTTCAGTGACATCTCCAGGCGGCAATCACACGAGACAAGCTACATTGGCAGTAATTGAACTGCCGTTTGCGCCCACAAACGTGAGAGCGTTGAAAATTGAATCTCCAACCCAGAGGGCTGTAAATATTACTTGGACTCCGGGATTTGATGGCAATTCTCCGATCAAAAAGTTTATCGTGCAAAAGAGAGAGGTCCCAGAATTAGGTAAAATAATTTACTCTGTGATTATTCTGAATCAAATTTGTTACTCGTTGAAATGATAATGTTTTCTTATTTTTGTTATGAAAGTAAAGACTTCTAATTATCTCGTGTTAACTTTGAAGGACCTATTCCGGATCCACTTCTGAACTGGATAACGGAGCTCAGTAACGTGTCGGCATCTCAACGTTGGATATTGTTGACGGGTCTAAAGGCCGCATCGGCTTATCAATTCAGAATTTCTGCTATAAATGCTGTCGGCGAGGGATCTCCGTCAGAACCGACCGGAGTCGTCATTCTCCCGCAAGAAGGTATGAATGACTACGTACATATAAATATATTTAGATTCAATGAAAATTATTTCAGTCTTTTCAAATTCATGTTTGTAACTAAATAATACTTCCATCCTTTTCCATACAACATATTGCACTTCATGAAAGAGCATTAACAATTATTTTCATTTGAAAGATTATTTTTTGCATCTCTAACACTTCTGTGAGTGAATGCTTTATATATCTGCGAAATATATGAAGCTATCTTGCTAAACAGCATATATTTCTTCTGTATTTTTGATACACATGGCTATGTTTACAATATGTACATGTTGAAAATGTAGAATTATTAAGTTTCTATTTTTATTGATGGACTGCCATAAAATTTAACATCAATATTATTTAAATATTATGGTTAAACTAAATTTACTGCTGTTGTGTTCCTGAACAGCCAGCGAAATGATATGCTGTCAAGGTATTGCTTGTTTATGACTTCTCTGTGTCATACACTTTTCACTGTCTCTCGCCCGAACACATTTTCACAACTATCGATTGTTTCACTACATATTCTCATTGTTCTTATTTATTTCAATCAAGATTTATAAAAAATATGATTTTTAATTAAGTTTTTTTGTTATGGGTCTGAACTATCAATTTATCTTTTGCTTGATTGTGCTGTTAATTGATTCTGTCGTTGACAGCTGTGTCCACACATTCAAATATATTTGGGTATTCAATACAATTGAAAATTGCCAACATGTTTTTAGATCTCTTTATTTTGTGGATGTCATATTATGTTAATTATGTATTTAGCATGTACTCTCATATTTTTCTGAATACACCTTGAATTGCATGGTAGCAATGTCCATTGTATTAAAAATAAACTTTTGTCTTTTTTATTATTGTTATGTAAGCATAGTTGTAAACTGTGAGGGAGATTTGTTCATTCAATTCTTTTCATTGATAGTGTTAAAAAATTTGATCATTAATACGTTTGCAGACACAACGCCTTATATTTTCTTTATGAAAATGTGTTACGGAATATTTATAGACGCCTTTTATCAAGACAAGCATTTCCCAGTTTTCTGCGGGGTCCATATTAAACATTCCAGTGTAACAAAATTTTCACCTCGAGTACATTTTTATGCTACTTTATAAAGTGGCATCCATTCTCTTTTTTTAATGATGACAGTACTTGCCCTATTGAATTGAATATTTGTCATATAACTGAAAATTTTGACAGATTTGTGTCTGCAAACATGTTAAATGATACCGGTAATGAGTGTTTTTGCTAACTTCTGGTTATTTACAGCTCCTTCTGGTCCTCCTCTTGGATTTGTCGGATCTGCGAGGTCTTCTTCAGAAATTATAACTCAATGGCAGCCTCCGATGGATGAACACCGCAACGGACACATATTAGGCTATGTCATCAGATACAGACTTTATGGGTATAATCACAGTCCGTGGACGCATCAGAATATAACAAACGCTGCACAAAGAAATTTTCTCATACAAGATTTAATAACATGGAAAGATTACGTCGTTCAAATAGCTGCCTATAATGACAAAGGTGTCGGTGTATTTACTGACGGTGCTAAAATAAAGACCAAAGAAGGCGTTCCGGAAGCCCCTCCGGTGGATGTAAAGGCTGAAGCTTTCAATTCAACAGCCGTCACAGTCTGGTGGACTCCTCCAGATCCGCAGAAAATAAATGGGATCAACCAAGTACGTTAACGATATTCATCACAACGAAATATTTTAATAGGGCTTATAAAATTTTGTTTACTGAAAATAATTATTTAGCAACTTTTTAATGTTATAATATAAATAGAAAAATTACATTTATTGATTTTGTAGGGCTACAAACTTCAAGCGTGGCGCTGGGATCCTGATGAAGAACGGAACGTTGAAAAGAGAGTGATGAGTGTTCCACCGAGCTTACTTGACCCATTAGCTGAGCAATCGGCGGTTATCAGCGGTCTTGAAAAATATACATCATATAATATTACTGTTGTATGTTTTACTGATCCCGGTGACGGAGATAGAAGTGATTATATCCTGACAATTACCAGCCAAGATGGTAATGAAATCCTTTTACGCCAGTAAAATTGTATATCTAAGAAATAAATTCTATGCTCAATTTGTTACCTGTTTACTATATTGCTGAAAAATTATATCACTAATTGGATAAGTTGTTGTATTAAAATTTCATCAATTTCTTTTTTACAGTTCCTGATGAGGTTTCCAGCTTACAGTTTGACGATGTGTCTGATAGGGCTGTCAAAGTAGTATGGTCACCTCCAAAACAAAGTAATGGAATATTGACAGGCTATAGACTGAAATATGAAATAAAAGATCAACCTAAAACTCAGCGTGAAGAAGTTTTTCCCTCCAATGTTACTTCAGTTATGATTGAGAATTTACAGGTAATTTTATTTTCTTCTTGATTCAATAAAAGATATAATGTATTGTAATACTCGTAAATTTGAACCAGGACAGAGATAAATGATATTACATAATATTAAAAGTCTTTACATAATATTAAACGTTGTAACTTTTCAGGCTACCACTTTTTACATGTTCGAGATATGTGCTATGACTGAAGTAGGTGATGGTAATTCAAAGGAGGCGTCGATACAATCTGGTGTCAAACCTGTTTTACCTCATGCTCCTTACAACCTTGCGCTTTCAAACATAGAAGCCTTCTCTGTAGTGTTACAGTTTACTCCAGGTTTCGATGGAAACTCTTCTATATCAAAATGGACTGTACAGGTATTTATTTATACATAAAACTATTTTTCAAATCTATCATATTCTACAAATATAGGTTAATTATTAATTCTCTAATTTCACAGGCGCAGACTGCGAGAAATACGAGTTGGATCACGACATACGAAGTATCCGCACCCGAGGCTCAATCTCTTATAGTAAAAACTCTTGCTCCATTCACAACATATCGCTTGAGAATCATCGCAAGTAATGTTGTGGGACCGTCGGTTCCGAGTGCCCCCTGCAAAGAATTTCAAACAATTCAAGCTCCGCCAATGAAGCCGCCGAATAACGTCACCGTGAGAGCGGTGAGCGCGAATGATTTGCGTGTCAGATGGATCGTGAGTATTGTGTTTTTCATAATAGTTAACTTAAATATAACAATATTATATTATAGTAAAAATAACTATTCTATCTCTTTCCTTCAGCCATTACAACAAACCGAGTGGTTTGGAAACCCTCGAGGCTATAACATTACATACAAGCCGATAAATTCTGATACCGTCGAAAATGTACTGATCGATGATCACACTTCTAATTCACATATTCTGGATAATCTTCAAGCGTGGACACAGTATGAAATCAGTGTAATGGCTTGCAATGAAGTAGGATCGTCGCCTGGCAGCCCTTCTGCTATTGAAAGGACTAGGGAAGCCGGTAAGTGAAAGTAACAATTTTGCCTTTCATATTTTATGTATTTTTTTACAGTCACATTTTATATTTCTTGTTTTATGTTTTAGTGCCATCGATGGGTCCAGTCGATGTCAGTGCCAACGCAACATCGTCCACTACTATAGTCGTAATATGGGGCTCAGTAATTTCTCAGCATCAAAATGGAATGGTGGAAGGCTACAGAGTGTGCTATGCACCTCTGACATCACCTTCACTCCCAGGGTCGCTCTCAATAAGGATACCTCAGCCCGAATGCAAGCCCATATCGTCTAACCAGACTCACACGACAACTCTCACAGAATTAAGGAAATATGTGACATACCAGATTCAAGTTTTGGCTTATACTCGGCTTGGAGACGGTTCTTTGAGTAAACCACCGATAACCGTTCAAACCTTTGAAGACGGTAATTTAGTTAATATATTTATATTTTAAAACATTAGTCAGATCCTTTTTATTGAATTAAAAATAGTATGTAATAATCTTTCATTTTTTTAGCTCCCGGTGTGCCTTCAAATGTTTCATTCCCTGATGTATCATTCACAACAGCCAGAATCATCTGGGATGTTCCCGAAGATCCCAATGGAGAAATCTTGGCATATCGTGTCACATATCATTTGAATAGTACCAAAGAACTTATATTTTCACGGGAGTTTTTACCTTCCGATAGAACATTTAGGTGAGCTTAAGGAATCATTTGAATAGATATAATTTTTATCATCAGCATTGTTACAAGTATATTAATATTTTTTTTTTGTAGGGCGACCGGTCTCACATCTGAACGTTACTATCTTTTTACTGTGACTGCTCAAACAAGAATCGGTTGGGGACAAACAGGACGAGCCCTCGTCTTAACGACAAATAACAGAAGTCCACCGCAGCCTCCCTCTCAACCACAAGTTTCGCAGGGCCAATTACAACCTCATCATATTACCTTCTCATGGACACCGGGCAGAGATGGCTATGCCCCGCTGAGGTAAATTTTCATCCTGGGTCTTTTCATTTATATTTACTTTTATTTTTTCTGATTGTATATTTTTCATTTCCTTTTCGAATTTCAGATATTATACTGTTCAGTTGAGAGAGAATGATGCTACGTGGCAGACTATTCCCGAACGGGTGGATCCACTTGTTACATCTTATACTGCAAGTGATCTCAAACCGTTCACGTCATACGAGTTTAGAATCCGTGCAACTAATGACATAGGACCGAGCAAATTCAGCAAAGAATCGACTAAAGTTCGCACGTTGCCAGCGGGTGAGATGAACTTTGAGGCATGATAAGCATTTAAAATATTGTTTTTAAGTGTCGTGATATTAACTATGCATTATTTTTATTATCTTTTTAGCACCTAGCCGAAGTGTGCAAGGATTAAGAGTGGTCCCCATCACAACTAATAGTGTGCAGGTTTATTGGAATTCAGTTGAAGAAAAATACTGGAGTGGGGATGTAGAAACAGGAGGTTACAGAATTGTCTATCAACCTGTGTCTGATTTTCCAACAGTATTGCAGTCACCCCTCAAAGAAAATGTGATGGGAATCAAGGTTATTATCTTTATTTGTAATTTAATTTGAATTTATCTTAGGGGTAACAATTATCAATAGATTTTCATGTGTTGACATTTGTTTATTGTATTCTTTGTTAAATAATAGACTAAATTTAATGAAATTTTCTACAGTAATTAATTTTGTTTTTGTTCATTTTCAGTCTGACAGAATAGTGCTGTCAGATTTATCTGTGGATACAAATTACGAGATAACAGTCGGAGCGTTCAACTCTCAAGGAGAAGGTCCATCAGGCCAAGTGGCAGCCGTTTGGGTCGGGGAAGCTGTTCCTACTGCTCCTGCGAGAGATGTGGCCGCCACTTCTCTCTCTTCTACTGAAGTCGAACTTACCTGGAAACCGCTGTTATTGAGCGCTCAGAATGGAGATTTATTAGGATATAAGGTAAACAATATTTTATGTCACGAATTGTATCCATTGCATGGGACCTTTTCAAATATATTCATGAAATCGTTTTTATTTGTAGTTTTTTTTTTGTTAGTACTTTCTTATTTTCGCTATTGTATCTCAACTTAAAATTCAATTTTTCAAAATATATAATTTGTTCGATAATTAGTAATATAAAAACTTTAATTACCTAAAAATTCCATTTTAGTTTTTGGCATATTAATTTTGCAATGAAAACCTTATATGCTTTTCTTTTGTTCACCATAGGTATTTTATTTGGTCACTGACTCTCCACAACATCAAAGCACCGATAAAAAGATTGAAGAAGAAATAGAAGTAGTACCGGCGACGTCTACAAGTCACAGTCTCGTTTTTCTCGATAAATACACCCAATATCGTATTCAAATATTGGCATTCAATCCTGCGGGTGACGGTCCGAGGTCTAAAGCTGTCTCAGTTAGGACCCATCAAGGACTTCCGGGCGCCCCCGAAGCTCTCAACTTCACCGATATTACAATGACTAGTATGAGAGTCAATTGGGAGCCGCCTCGCAAGAGGAACGGGTTGATAGTCGGATACATAGTGACATACGAGACAACACAGCAGAATGATAGTAAGTTATATTGCTTTGACAGTTATTTACAAAAGGAGTGAATATCTGACAGGATTAATCATACAATTACAACAGAAAGACACCTGTGATGTTTTGTCTTAGGCAAGAAATTATATCACTTGATCAATATGTGCTTAGTTCTATCTAAACCAGCAGTCAGCAACCTGGGGCTCAAGGTTTCAAACCCATATTTTGTATATATACGTTGTAGATTTGATGAATTTTTATGACATTGAGGCAACGAATACAGTCAAAGTTTTAACACTTTATTTATTTTCTTAAAGAATTCAGCAAGCAGGTCAAACAGAAAGTCACCGACACCAGTTTGGTTGTGGGCGGACTAGAAGAAGAAGTCGGATACACTTTTAGCGTTAGAGCTATGACTGTCGATTTGGGTCCCGCCGTTTGGGGTAACATCAGTACGGGACCCCAAGAAGGTTCTCCTGTTGTTCCTCGGCAGCTAGCATTGACAAAAACGCCTGCCGGCGTAGATATGCATTGGCAGAATTCACCTAGCGGAAAAGGTCCATTGCTAGGTTATTACATTGAAACTAGGAAAAAAGGTAATTTAAAAAATATGAAATTTTAAAAACATTCTATAAATCTAATTAAAATTTTGATTACTATTCATGTATGAATGAAAGACTTCTCTTTCTTGCATTAGCTTAAATAACTGTCATTCAAAAACTATCGTTTTTATTTCAGTCTGTGTTTTTTTATATTGCTATTTTATTTAATAACTTGTAGTTTTAATTCAAAATGTCATGATTTTTTTAATACCAGCTAAGGAAACGTGGCAATATTGTAAGTTATAAATTTTACTATATTTTGCACACGTATCAATCACACAAATAAAATAATATTAGAGCATGTAAATCAAATACTGAGCTAGATTGAATCTGTCAGTTCTCTTAATGTTATTTTAGAGTTTTATTTTCTGTTTGAATGCCTTGTAAAAAAGTCCTCGATTTTTTATTTGTATCGATGCATCACATAGCATCTTATTTAATCAAAAATCAATTAGTTAACCATTTCCAGTATTATGGAATTTATTGAATTAATCTTTATATTGGCATGTGTCTTATCTCTGAACATTTATTTTAAATAGGTTTTTATAGGAATTTTACATTTTTTAAAGCATACTTTAATAATTATTGCCACCCCAGCACTTTTTTCTATGATACAATTTGTTGTAATAATTTGTATGCGAGTAAGTACAATTGAAACATAATTTTTAGAATGTGTTTTAGTGGGATAGATATAATGACACGTGTGTATGAGAAAACATATATTTATTTGTATTCTTTTAATTTCAGATGACTCTCGATGGGAAACAATCACGAGAACAAATAATGGCCCTCTCGAAGATTTCACTATATCATACCAAACGCTATTACCGTCAACGGGATATTCGTTCCGAGTCATATCATATAATAGCTTCGGTATAAGTTATCCAGCTTATACGGATGATATTGTTATGACTCCGTCGAAGCTTTATTTGGAATATGGATATTTGCAGCACAGACCATTTTACAGACAAACTTGGTTTATGGTGGCATTAGCAGCGACATCTATAATAATAATCATTATGGTTATAGCTGTTCTTTGCGTGAAGAGCAAAAGCTATAAATACAAACGTAAGAATTTTTCTAATATCCAATTTCATAGCAGAATGATCATTGAAAAAAAAATAAGTACTGTAGCAATATTATAATATTTTTTTTTTTTTTTTAAACCATGTCCGCTCCCAATGTGGAGCATATGGACTCCTAATGGAGTTTATCTCAACAGAAGTGTTTCTACGAGAACTGCTTGTTACTCAGTTGCTCAACCTCTCTTTTTCCAAAGAGAGTAGGGATAGAAGGACAGGGCTAGGACAGGATTAGTGGTAAGCTAATCGCTCTCAATACGCCCCGTTCATAGGATAGGATGGGTGAGAGGGGGGGAATTCAAGACATCACATACATCCATGCCTTTGAACAGAAATCATAAATCGATTTAAAAATCAATTTGTAAAACTGTCCGTACCGGGATTTGAACCCGGGCCCTCTGTAGCCGAAGCCAACAACGTTGACCACTCGACCACATAGGCGGCATTTTTTTTTTTTTTTTTGAATATTAAATGAAATTAATATTTTTTTATCATTGGTTATATTTACATCACGTATATTTCTTTTAGAAGAAGCCCAAAAAACATTGGAAGAATCGATGGCCATGGATGCTGACGAGAGAGGCGAGCTGGCTCTCGATCTGTACAGAGCGAGGCATAACGGGACTGTCGGAAGTACGGGAACTTTGCGTCGCGCTCAAGGAACTCTCAGTAGTAATCTAACCGGGGCGAGAGCGAAAACCGCATCTTCACACACTCCAGCGCTAAGCAAGTCGCCTCCGAGGCCCTCTCCGGCATCCGTTGCCTATCACAGTGATGAAGAGAGTCTCAAGGACTACGAAGAGAATCCCGATGACAGCTCTGTCACTGAGAAGCCTTCGGAAATAAGCTCGTCAGAATCACAGGTACATTATGAGTATTCTCTTAATGGAATTTAAATACAGGCATGTTGGCTTTTTGAATTAGCATGACTGCTGACTACTGAATTATTCCCTTAATTAATTCTGAAAAAACAATCATTTCATTTTGTTTCAGTAAATACCATATTTATAATTTTTTAAATTGAAATATATTTTTGTGATCCTTCATATCGAAATAAATGACAGGTAACAGTTTTAATGTAATCACATTTTACAGGCCAGTCAATTACGCTGTTAGGTATCAAGGGTTCAACGATGTAAGGATCTAAAAATCTTCTAAATTGTTTATGCTTATTTAAATAAAACTGTAGTTAGTTACGGCTTTTTAGAAACTTCGTTATGTGTTGCAACGTTTATTGAGAAGTTTTTTTATTTATTTACACTGTTCGAAATCTCCAGAAAATTAAGTATGCCTTCTATAATATGATTCTAGGGTTCGGAAAGTGAAAATGAGAGTGTCCGTTCGGATCCTCATTCCTTCGTTAATCATTACGCGAATGTGAATGATTCTCTTCGTCAGTCGTGGAAGAAGCAGAAACCGGTCAGAAACTATTCCAGTTACACAGACTCTGAACCGGAGGGAAGCGCCGTGGTCAGTTTGAACGGGGGGCAGATCATTATGAATAACATGGCTCGATCTCGAGCCCCCCTACCTGGATTTTCATCATTTGTTTGACAAGACGCTCTAGGTAGTGATATTATAATCACGGATACAATTCACATATAAAACTTAACAGTGTTACGTATCGTGAAGTTTAATAATTGAGACTTTTTTTGAAATTGTGCGGTGTGACAAACTAAGATAATTGTTAGTGTAAAACTTATTTCTTATTGTGAAGACATTCGAAAGGGAATTATTATTGTAAATAAAAGAAGCTTTTTTTTACATGTTTAATAGCACAAATTTTTAATGCCATCGCAATGTAATTTATGACACGATACTTTCTTTTTGTAAATCTAAATATATTTCTGTGATTTTAACTTAGGATTCTTTGTAAATAGGTATAGTTATATCAGTATGAATAGGCATCATTGCAAATGTGATAATTTTGCAAATTTAATACTTTATTAAATTGATAAATCAACGCGGCACCTATATATTTCACTCATTAAATAATTTGATGTAATTAATAGCTTTAGGTAGATCACGCATTAATTGTCAATTGTGAGACATTTTTGATTTATTGCTTTGAATTTAGAAGTGAGAGCACAGATAAGGCCGCTTTCACTGTTTCATTCAAAAGTGTGGCGTAGCAATGTTGAATAAATCAAAAGTAATAAATAAATAATTTTACAGTTGATTCTTGATCAATAAATGTTAAATGTGATGAAAAAAATATATTTTACAGATACATCGCTGTCCGTGATGTCAATAGTGGTGGATAGACTGTAGAAGTGCAACAAATTGTTATATAACTATTAAGAATGGGATCGATTATGGTTCCACTTAGTTTGAAATAAAATGTTTTGTTCAACAAACTGCTACATGCGTGCTGCAAATATAAAATTATATTTGAGTTTGCCCTTTTCTGTAAGGTCAGTCATTTCCGATGGAATCGATAGGCCCTATTCGCTTTCCTATTATAAATCCATAGCATCTGTAGAAATCAATGTATTTCATTGAAAGGTATGCATGCAATAGCATTGGTTTCTTGAGTATAATCATTTCTATGCAACGAATTGTATATAAATGTATTTGAGAAATCCTGGTTTAATTAAATAGTTAACTTATATTATGTACATCAGTGATTCACATTCCATGATTTTTTAAATTTCTCCTCAAAGGGGCTTCGGTGTCCCCTGTGAAATAAAATGATTGTACTCGCATCCTCATTGATTGTATCTCACTGTACACTTTAGATACTCTATAGAAATTTGTATATCGATTGATTGAAAGGCATCATGAGAAACAATGTGACTGTGAATTTAAATCCTTGTTCATAATGTTTCTTTTTCTTAAATGATTTGAATCTAATATAGTCTTTGATGCTAAGATCTTAAACGTTCGACCGCTTACACCGAAGACACTCTTTCTTTAAATAAGCTTCTTTCATGTCAGCTTCTTTGTTTTACTAACCACTCATCGCAAAAAGATTTTTTCCTTGCGCTATACGGATGGACTGTATTGGAAGATAGATACATTCATAAATATTGTGACAAACTAAGTACTAAGTCGATGTTAATTTAATTTGAGTTACATACAAAAAACAGCCAACAATCCTGAAATATTTCATGTAATATTAAATATATTGAAATTAGATTAATATATTTTGTAATCGAGTGTTCATTTGGAGATAATTGAATTTTATATTATTTTGTCAATCTAAATAAAATTGACTGATATTGCATTTTATAGTTTTATGAATCTCCTACTATTGTTACTGTTCAAAGTCATCGATTGACGATATATTTAACATTTTAACAGATACGACTTGTTGAGGAAAAAATACAATTTGGTTATTCACTCCGCACGTATAGAATTATATGAAAATTTCAATGGATTATAACAGTCAGCTAGCTAAAGAAATGTTAATTTTGTTAAAAATTATGAAGATTACATAATTCTATGACTGATATGGCATAGTTTTTTTAAAATCTAATGTAACTCCACACATGCACATAATATAAATGAAACCTAATATCAATGCATAAAAAAACCATAGAAATTTTCCATCCGGTTCTTAGCACCGTTCACTGAAAATAAAAACTTATTCCACGATTTTATTGACGTATCATCTAGAATGCTTAGCGAAGCTTATTGATTTCGGGAATTTAAGAATGTGGTAGAAGTCAGCATTTGCAATGTTTTTGTATATAATTGTATAAAATATTTAAGAGCCTTACATTTTTTCACTATAGTGCAAACATCTGCTAAAATTTTGTTTCAACATAAGTGTTATGAATCATAAACATCATTTTCAGATCAGAATCAACTGAACAAAGCCGTTTAAAGCGCAGTATTGACCTGAATATAACTCGAGCTGAAAAGTAAATTCGTTTTTTAAAAGAGGTATTTGAAATATTTGAAGATTTTAGTTACCGATAGTATCCATTTCGGCATTTAATTGTGCTTATGGTTTCACAAATAAATCACCTGTATGCATATTTATAAATTATCAATTTTTTATTCATTCCAGAAAACTATGAAAAATTACATTATTTAGCTAAATTGTTTCTGTAAAATTGGTGAAAATATCTTTTTTATAGTGTGTCTATGGATTTTTTTTTGCCTGTATTATACTATTATTCACAATGGGATCAATATGCTTTTTAAAAACTGTGTTAAACTTCTAACATACAAAACTGCTTCATTCTCTAATATTGGTAGTGAGGTATTTCAGTTTTATTGGGAAATATAGCTTTCATCAGTAAATGTATATTTCTTTTAGAATAGAAGTCATAGACTTAAACCACTCGGTTTCTAACTAAAAATAATATCGAGGACCATTTCAATAGATATTTTAAACAATATAATATGTAGTTATTTTAAGTATAAAAACAATTCATATTTATTTCACAGTGATATGAACTAAACGGTAACAGTTCAGATTTAGGTTGTAAAATGCCATATATTTAACTTATCATCCACTGTTATTCAGTGGCATCATCCACTTCGTTTGTCAGACCACTCTGAAATTTTCAAATGGAGTTAAATATGCAGTTGTGTACAATTTTGCACTCTATCGGGTCAGTAATCAGATAACAAAAAAACAATGACAACAGCTAATGAACTTTACAATCTATATACCTGGTGTGCTTGCACTGAACTTATTGAAACAATAAATAAATAAAATAATATCCAGAAAAATATAAGCAAGATTTTATTTTAATCTTTTTGTCCCAAATTCAATAATTTCCGAGCACCGTTTTTCAATGTATTATATTTTTTTCCCATTAAATACAGTTTGGGTTTTTCTGTTACATAGACAGTATTCATAAATCGACCTAATGAAGAAATGTGTATTTCTTCTCTGAATTATTTATTTGATTGTGTCTGACAATATTCTTGTAATTGAGAAAGTAGTAAAAAATTACGAAAACTTGTAAATTTATGTTTTTATTTTATGTGTGTGTATCTATTATTAATTAAAGTTTATTTTTTTGTTACTAGTCTTGGTGGAAAATTGATCGGAATTATGTTTTTTATTAAATTATAAAAATATTTCATTAAATAATATTTTTCCACGCGTGGATGTGGATTTAATTCACTGATCTCCTCTTTTGCATGAATTTAATGGTAATTGTTATTGTATAAATGAACTAATAAATATGTAAATTCTATACCTGCTGTAAGTACCATGCAAATCTGAACTGATTTTTAATCTAAATGTATCTAAAAATATGTATAAAATTGTTTTCTAAAAGTACTGATTAGGATAAAATTTTCTACTTGGAAATATTTTCTGCCTTTGGTAGTGTTGTTATATAAGAACAAAATTGAATTTTATGTATATTGAACATACAGCAAAATCTTGTATTTTTCTTCACAATAAAACCATCTGTGATTAGAAAAAAATATGTTTTTTTTAAAGCTAATCAGTATCTACCTAAACCAAATATAAATACAATTGAGACAAAAATATCCACACTTTGTACACTTTTTGTGTCTTGCGGATTTCATTTGCAATCCGCATGTGTGTCGCTGGGAGTGCGGAGCCACACAATACTATTCTTAATGTGATGCAGATCGTCTGCGTGAACTGTCAGTTGTATGATGGTTGGCGTTGCTTAAAAAAAGTAATTTACGCTTACACTTTTTAAGCGACAAAAGAAATGCAGCATACATACATGTACACCCTATCAATATGAACATTTTTGGAAAATTTCTTCCCCATTGAATTCATCAGTTCTGTATTCATATTTGTTGTAACAATCTGTACGTCCGTGCGTGCTATCTGTATGACGGTGAAAGCAGAAATTAATTATTAGGTCCTTCCGCGTGCGTCCGTATGACATTGAAATTATTAAGCTTTTTTGCGTACATGCGTCCGAAATGCGAACGAGCTTACGCGGATGGCATTTAGGTCTGCCCCTAATGTCTGTGTCACAATAAAATGTTCTATGAAAGCATGTAAATTCATAAATCAATTAAAAAATCAATTTATAAAACTGAATTTTTGCTTGAAGGCATGGATGTACGTGATGTTTTGAATTCCTCCTTCCCATCCTATCCTTAAATGGTATGGAGAGCGACTAGCTAACCACTAGTCCCGTCCTAGCCGTATCCTTATATTCCTACTCTCTCTGGAAAAAGAGAGGTTGAGCAAATGAGTAACAAGCAGTTCTCGTGGAAACACTTCTGTTGAGATAAACTCCATTAGGAGTCCATATGCTCTACATTGGGAGCGGACATAGTAAAAAATAAAAATGAAAACATGTGGTGAAGACGAGATGGAATCCGCATGACACAAAAAGCAGACTTAATGACAGAAATTGCAGCACTAAGCCGTGATCATTGGATATTTCCATGGGAATGTTGAATAATTTATGAAGAATAAAAATCATAATTTAGTGTTTACTGTCATTTCCTGGTGAAATGGCATTATACTCAGCTCTATTTGAACGTTATATAGGTTCTGCAAAATTTCGCCCAAAGTAAATTTGCATAAGTCGATGCATAGAATACATTAAAAAATTATCCTCTGAGAAGTGAAGTGAGCCAAGTGGTTTTTAATATAGCTTGGGAACTCCTGGATTAGGATTTGATAGAAATAAAAAGGAGAGAAATCCTCCCAATGTTTTATTATAAATTAATTTGGTGAAAATGATCAACTTCAAATCAACAAATAATAAAGTTTTATGTAAGTACTTTTTATTTGAAATGTTTGCACCTCTGTGTTATGGGATGTTGATGTTTCATAACTGACTAAGCCAAAACATCTACCTTTATATAATCAACAGTGAATCATCTAACAAGTGAAGGAGGCAGCCACAGCCAATGAGCCAATCCAAAGAGGGCTTGAACTGTTCTTGTGAAAATTCTCATTTTTTTTTATTTAAGCACCATACCGAGCATTAAGATGTTAGAGGGTATATAACATAACATCCAAATTAAACCCTAATTTGCACAAATCATTCTCAAACATTCATCAATGTGGTAAATAAGTTATAAAATAAAAATAGGAATAACTGAAGTCTGAAACATTAAAAAATTAGATGGGTACCGGATCTCCAAAATTACATTAGTAGAAGCATATCGACTCCGGAAAAGTGCACGGAGACTTCTAAACTGGTGTTTAATTGAAATCTAATATTAATTAAAGAAATTGTGTAGGAAAAACCTTTCGTTTCAGTCTTTTTTCTTGGTTTTAACTTTTTACAAGGACATCTTTTTCAAACTTAAAAGCTAAATTTAGATACTAATTCGGCATTTGCAGCTTGCATCCTTTTGATAGAACGTGTATCAAGTGTGATACATTGTGATAATCGAAAAAAAGGTGTTTTCGAAAAACTGTGGGTCCTTTTTCTTTTCCACAGTTGATATGTATTATGTTCCTGAAAATTAGTTTGTTTTGTATGTATCGAAAACATCTTTATTCCTCATTTTTACAGTTTGTTTCTAAAGTAAACATATAATCATAAAACCTTTGCCGACAAACATATTATATAATTCTTGAAACTGCTCACTACTAAAATCTGTTGGCATTCCCATGGGCTCATTCTTTTCGCCAGCAATGACTTTAGACTCAGTGATGCATTTATATCTTATATAAACACGAAACTTTCATTTGCTAAGCGTCAGTTCAAGTTCATCCGTGCACTTGAATGCCTGAAGATGCCGAAAGGCGAAACCCGGGTCGTTAGTGACAAAATTTGTAAGAATGTACATAATTTGAACGATTCAAATTTTTTTTTCAATTTGGTTCAGCCAGTCTTGTCAGCACTCATCATCGAATTGATCAATTTTTTACTTAAGCACATTAACCGTGAAAATAATAAAAAAATACGACTACATTATGTGGGTGTTCATGTAGGATTCACGAATACCTAAAAAACTATTTTGACACTATCAATGTTGTGTTTTTAGTATCCTTGAAGTAGTGGTCGAGATATATTCAATGGATTTGGCAGTAATTTTGATGAAGTACATTTATGGAGTAATAAAATTACCAAAATTAATTTTGGTAATTTTCAGCTAAGAAAAATTATCAATATATGAAAAAAAATCAGCTATTAAGAATTTATTTCAAGTTTTTTCTTCGAAGAATACGGCAGTTACTTTGTAGAAGTTCATTTTTAATATAAAATTAAATTTGATATTCCACTGGTTATGTTACAAAATGTGTTTCGCCTCTTTTAGAAGCATCATCGGACTTAATTTTGTAATAGAGTTTAATTGTAAAAAGTATTTATGTACTCGGGTAAGGTACAAACAAATGATAGTATTAATAACTGGCATAAAATCATTTATTTTGGAGGCACATCTTCAAAAATATCTAAGTTGTTTCCAGATCACATACAATCCGCTTTTTATACAGTTAACAACTTGGGGAAACTTTTATTAAATAGTTAAGATAAGTTGGAATCATTTTCTCAGAGCAGCATCTATCGCCTAACCTGTCAAGCTGCTCATGTTGGAAAGACAGGTACAAATTTATCAAATTTAATTTTATATTTATTTCAAGAGTTATTCATCTATTTTCTAGATTGCATGTGTACATAAAACACTAATCTTAATGCTTACTTACATACATTAAGGTACTTACCGATTTATATTTAATAAAATTGTTTTAATGATAACACAAAAATATCTGCTTTCATCATGGAGTATTAATATTTGGTTCATTGTGAAAGTAGAATCTCACTTACTCCTGACATTACATTTACTTCGGAGGTAAATTAATGTTTTAGTGTTCTTAAGAGTTGTATACTCAACCAATAAGGTTAGCCTAAGACAAGAGGTTAGCTGCGTGGAAATTTCAAAGGCTGCGCGGACCGATCAAATATTAATTGAATAACTGTCTTGTAGTGGGCGCCAACCTGGAATGAGTGCGCGAGGGCTTCCTAAATGCTGCGCAGCCACAGCTTAGAGGGAACGTTGTGCTTAACTACTTTCCAAAAGTTGTAAATCTATTTCTGAACATACGGTACCTCTAGCTTTATGTGAAAAATAACTCATATTCATCATTTATTAAATTATAACTTCATGTATTTTTGCCTTTGTCCACTTGACGAATAATTGTTTTCAGGAAATTTTTAAATTTTCATGTAAAAACTGCATTCGCGAATTATACGTTAACCACTTGCCGCTCCAATTGATTTAAACAGCTGTTCCAAAAAGATCACATATTTCTTATTATGCTTAACACCAAACACATGAGTTATATTTATAAAACAAGCATATTTAGTGAAAGAATTCATTGTTTTTTTTTTTGTTGAATTTGTCCGAGTTTTCTTTTGGTGTACATTTTGACGACTTTCAATACCGGAAGAGGTTAATTGCATTAACCCAAAAGTAAAAGTTGTTCACTCTCAGCAGTAAAGTATAGATTAAAGATGAGATGCAATAAAAACAACATTTACTTATTACTTTGCGCTTTATTAAAAAAATTCATTTTAACAAAGAGAATTACAGTCTTCACACCTTTTAAGCCAATTTTTCATATTAACAGTTAAATCATTTTGGTATTCGCCTTGTTTGATAATACTACAAGCTGCAACATCCACAACAGAAATATTATCGCCGCCCGATAACCACTGCTGTTTACCTAAATTGGAGTTCAACGATCTTAAAATCGATTGACGTTCCTTCGCAGTCTTATGTTCTTGAAGCCGATGGCAAATATCGAGTAGTGAATCAATTTCCCACGCAGAAGGTTTCATGTTGTAAGACAGTCGACACGGAATAGAAGAAATAAGGTATCGTAGCATGTTAACTTCACCACATATTACGACTGGCATTGTAGAAGATGTCACCAATTCCATGTTTACATCAACTGAAAAAGAATAAAAATGACAATTCCATGAATTGGATTTATTATTCAATTTATTTTTAAAATACTATTATTAATTTATTTGAGATAACCTTTCTTAGGAATGGTGAAATACCTTAGTGTTAAAAATTAATATGAATCAATTACATATTCGTTTTGTTCCGACCGTAGCTTGGTTAGTAGTTCAAGTTAATGGTAACATAAATTATATCTTTTATAATAATGCCAGTATGATTTTGAGGATAAATGAAAACTTTCACAAAAAGCTCCTGCTTTAACCGTACTTTAATTTTCACCACATAAAATTTTCATGTATAATTAGTTTTCAAATTGACAGCATTTAGGGAAACATCATTTCATAAACTTGACTTCAAAGCAAAAATAAAAATCTATCAATATTATTTGAATAACTCCAATAATGAATCTATGAATAAATTAAGATATCCTAATGAAAAATTGTCTACTTTTAGAAAACAGTAAAAGTTTAGGCATTGTATGGTATAATTTGGAAAAACACAGCAATATTTGTTGATTAATATTATTTACATTTTATTCAATTTTTTATGTACCGAGACATTTCTGGGTTTTATTGTTGAATGTTTAATTTCAGAGATTTGTAAGAATTCCAGGGAGCATAGTTCTAAATATTATGAGTGTATAATAAATATAATACCTTCTTTCCATATTAATGTTATATTAACATTCGGTTCAATGGAATTGGAAATCTTTTGAGAAAACTCTTCAGCAGAAGTTGGCATCTTCACAACCGACGAATGTGTGTGACAAGAGATATTTATACTTAGTAATTTCTGCAGGGACAGAAGGGAATACGGTGGATTTGCCGGGTTGGCCTTAATAACAATGTTTTTAAGTATTTCCACCTGAAAATTGAGAATTCGTTCGGTATATATAATGATGATTGATTGATTCTCAGTAAGAAATAATAAATTTAAAAATAAAATACATAAATATCAGTTAAGGTTTACATGTATAGCTAGTATCTGAATTAAAATATATTTTCTGTACAAAGAGTTGTATCCTGGAGAGGATGTCAAAACTATGATGAGAAATTGAAATCTTACCTTACATATGTGTGTAAACAAGATGTAAAATGATTATGAAGCGGTGTAAGTGATGTGACATACCTTTCTTGCAAAACTATTTGAGAGACATTGGACTTCTGCTTTTACAGGCAAAGACTGAAAATGGTTTTTCATTGTAATCATTTGCATGCGCAAGCTCTCTAATTGTTTTAATAACACTTCTTGCCTTGCTTCAAGCATCATCAAGAGTTGCAAGGGTTCCTTAAAAAAAAAGAAAATAAAGCATCAATTAGATAAAACGAACTCATGTCCAGATTAAAAAAAACGAAAAAATTATTTACTATATCTTATAAACATTAAGTAAAAATTATATTTTAAAAATATATAAATAGGTACTTTTTACAAATACAGACAACAGATTCGGCAGACATTTTAGAAATATTATTCAGTCATCGACATACTTCCGAAGTGCACGTGTGAGATGGCCAAGTGTTTCGAAAAGATAAAGGGAGTAAGTAAACTTCAGTAATTTGAGCGTAACTGAGACTAAATGATTCAAAAAAATCACATCAAAACCTGCAAAAATCTGATAACCTGTTGGGCTATTTCTGGATTTTTCTTCCGGGATGATTCGTTCGTTGAAATGTCGCTGAAGATCGTGCTTCCATGGATATTTTTTACTTCATACATGCACGTCGGCAAAGATATTCGATCTGTTTTTGAGATTATAGGTTCCACTTTATACATCGCAGTAGCGTTTTTATAAGGTGACGAAATTAAATAAACAATTTTTTTAAGAATACTTTGTCCGTTTATGTTAATTATTATCGTTTAAAAAAGCATGAATGTCGTTTCGAGATAAATTTTACAATTTCTACATGACAGGGCAAGCTATCGATACCTACTTTGACACAAACGTCATTTAGCCGGGAAATAGCTCACTCTGGTGGTACAAAACGCAACTATATTGTTTATGGTAAAATCATGGCCAGCGTCGAGGTTTTGATAAAATTCTGTTGTGTTTGGAAAAAGTGATGAGTGTTGAAATAATCCACTAAAAATATTGTATCAGTGTATCTTCATTCAATTGCAGATTAAAACGTCAAACAATAGTATTTTTATTACTCCGGCGTCTCTATAGTAAATAAAATAATGTAAAATTTTATTGTGTTCCTTTCGAATAATAGAAATGGCCCGTGATTGGATGGGTATCGCTATATCCACATTTTGCTGGTGTACGATTGTGTGAATATATGGAAAGTGCTAGGTCAAGAAGTGGTTAATAACTATTTGAGACACATTTTGGAAGTTATTTTATCGTTATCAACCGGTTAATTATAATTTTGTGTACATTTTGTCGTAAATTAATTGAAAGTCGACATGGCCGACGATCGTTGCGCCAATCACAGAGCCGCTTTCATTTCGCTTAGGCAAGGAGCACTCACCTTGCAATCGCGTCAGTGAAATATTTTGTGCGTCTTCTTGCCGTAATGAGAAAATTATTGAAAACCGTATTGCATTTCAAATGAAATTAGCGTTTAATGTGAAATATGTGTGTTTTATCAAAGAATTGTTTGAAACATCAGCAGATTTTTAGTTCTGTCGTCCTGAAATTATGCCAATGATGGCGCAAACCTTTAACTCAAAAAGTCAGCTTACTTAAAATGCAGTTGTGTCATTTTGTATTTGTATACAATTCGGTGTTTTTGCTCTCCACGTGCTGAAGAGACGTCTATAATTTGACAGTTATTATCAAAAATGTCGGGGAGGGGGGCAAAAAAGCGCGGGAGGCCCCCGAAATCTGGGTCTGTCGAAAAGAATAGAAAATTCCAGTATCACTTAATGAAAAAGCCAAAATACCTTTTAAATCAGGGATTAGGTTCCGATTCTCAAGCGAGTACTCCGACGGCATCGAGAGCGTCGTCGCCTCAAGGAAGTGATATCAGTCGAAGGAGCGCTAAACGCGGAAGAGGCGCTAAGGCTTCTCAATCTAAATCTAGTAAAAGAGGCGGGCTTACCGGGTCATACTCCAGACGAGGATATAACCCCCAAGCGGCCGATATTCACGATTCAGAATATCATTACGGATCTGATTTTGGAGACGAGTCCAGCGATAATAAATCCGACATAGAAGAAGATAGAATAAGTGAAACCGCTTCGGAGGTCAGCCTGGGCGGCGACGGTGCCAGGAGCGAAAGTGACTTTTCTCTCAGCAGCTTTAGCACGGCCAGCGGAACTCCGCGTAAGAGCCTCGCCGGACTGACGCGAGCCCCCAGTCCGGAGCCCCTCTGGATCCAACACGAAAAAGACATACCGCCTCTCGATCTTCCGAACACTTCGGAGGATTTGATAATTCCTATCTCGATGGTCATGCAAGTGGCTGGTATATATGAAGTTTTACGTCACTTCCGACATCTCGTCAGACTGACACCTTTTCGACTGGAGGATCTGTGCGCTGCCATATCTTGCGAAGATCAGAGTAATTTACTCGTAGAGATACATATCATGCTTCTGAAGGCATTGTTGAGAGAAGAAGATTCTCAGCAGACACATTTTGGTCCTTTGGATCACAAAGACAGTGTAAATATTACTTTATTCATGTTGGACACAATGACGTGGCCGGAAGTTTTACGAGTTTATGTCGAAAGTGATAAATTGTTCGATAAGGATGTTTTAAAAATATTAAACTCTTGCGAATATCCGTTTACCTCTATCGAAGACAGAGTGAAAGTTGTACAATTTTTATGTAATCAATTTTTAATAACCAATCCAGTCAGAGAAGATTTGTTGAGTGAAGGTACGGTTTCCTGATTTTTTCTAATTGAAATTTTTAACTATGACTGGAAATTTTTCTTTTTTGTTTTGATCATACAAGTAATCATGCAGTGCCATTCCTGTGTGGTTAACACTTATTTTGAACGGTCTGAAATATTTCACAATTACGTTTTGAGTCGACAAATCGTCCAACAGAGTATTTCAGACTGTCCAAAATAGGTATATGCATACAGGAATAGTTGGTACGACGGTAGTAAAACTTCCCGTAATAAGAGTGAGAAATGTCATAAAAAATACAGTTCTCCTATGCACTGATAATAAAAACATTTAAGAAAAATTTCACTTTAAATTTTCTCATAGCAAACTACCGTCTATGGAAGAAGACAGCCAACGGCCCGAGGCCAAACTTCAACGCCGATTGATGAAACATCAACTGATTTCATCTATGTTGATATCTAACTATTTTGAAATTTTTACTTCAATTATTATTTATATTTGATACATTTCGTCACTATAGAAACGAGCATATAAGTCATAACATGCAAAGCAATTGACTGTCAGTCTTGCAGATGCACTCTTATTTTCACATTGTAAGGTTTGAATTATACACGATATTATATTCGTTGATGAATTTTGGAGGTTAGTTTGTTGGGGAAATTTAACCATTGCTTGGTAAAAAAAAATAGCTTGTGTCTGTGGAACTATATTATCAGTAGTTCTTGTTAAAATAAATAAAACGAACAAGTCTTATTAATATTAATTATCAAATTAACCTGATCTGTGCCATGCGGTATTAAATAGGCCGTGATTTTCTTTCAAAAAATAAAACCTTTATAAATGTGTATTTTTTGGACATATAATAATAATACATCACAAACACTTGCCATATAAATACACGATGGGTCATTTCCGCCATCATTTATCGAAAAACGTCTCAAAAATGGAAATTACCGTCAATCGCCCTGCTAGCAAAAAATTTGAACACAACAAAAAAGCTTTTTTTTAAATCGTTGTATTATAGATTACAAAACAATATCTTTTAAGTTTAAGTATCACATTATGATTCCAAGAGATGTCACTACATGCATGATATTTAAATATTATTAAATACGTTTATTGTGGCCTTTAAACTGCATCTCAAGTACTGCGTGTAAACACGCACATTTTGTATGGCCGGCCCTACGAGCACGAAATTGTATGGCGTGTTAACACGTCGGTGGGAGAGAACCGGTTGAAAACTGAACCATTTTTCTGTCCAGCTTGATTTAAATTTCCGACTGCAAATCCCAAATTTATGAGGAACTCTCGCCTTTTCTTTTAGATAAATGATTATAATCGACGTATGAAATTAATATATCACAATCCTGCAGGTTGCTTTCATTTTTGTATAAGAGATTCAGATTCTTCAGATTTTACGAAATATAATCTAACACAACCCTCTTTCATTCAACAGTTGCTATTCACTACGATGACCATTGCCGTATATGTCATCGATTGGGAGATCTTTTGTGTTGTGAAACCTGCCCCGCAGTGTTTCACCTGGAATGTGTCGATCCCCCTTTGGTGGATGTGCCTTCGGAAGATTGGCAGTGCGCCCTTTGCAAAACGCATCGACTTCAAGGAGTGACAGATTGTGTTCTAGAAGCAGAAAAACAAGGCTTACTTTGTCGTCATGAACACCTTGGCTTTGACCGCCACGGCCGTAAATATTGGTTTATAGGCCGAAGAATATTTATGTTAGTTGATCATTTTATATTCTGTTTTATTTGAAATAGTAACTTTGTTGAATTTTATTTTTCTGATTCGTATGATTTGTTTTTAGTGAAGCCGAAGATGGATCCGTTTGGTACTATTCAACTATTCCGCAGTTCGAAGAATTGCTTTTTCTGTTGGATCCTGAAGATATGGAAGCCCCGTTATGTAGAGAGTTGATAGATTTTAAACTAGAAATAATCCGACAAATGGATTTGACCGAAAAAATTACTAATCAACTGAAAGGCAATAGAAAATCATATATTGAAATAGAAAATTCACAAATTGTCGGCTTTCAAAAAGAAAGAGCCGAGAGGACTTCAGCTCAGAGTGCTCAACCTGATTCTGAAAAAACAAACGACGAGTTGAGAGATGACGATTTGGAGAGACCGGATAATGTAGATTCAGAAGTGACCGTGAGTACTACTGTCGATACCGGCTCACCGGGGGATGTGGCTGAATCCATCAGTTCTACATCTACTAACCAGACTGCTAACTCTACGACTGCGGTCAATCCTAGTACACCTCTTTTATGTGAAGACGATAAAGAAGATACCGATGAAGATAATATCGATTTATCTTCATCAAACAAAAAACAAGGAAAGAACATTGTAACTAGATCCAAAACGGGATCGCTCACTCCTCGCACATTCAACATGGATGATATTAAGAAGAAACAGTCAAAAGATGATGATAACGGTGAGTTGCAACAAAATGCAATAGAAACCTGCTATTAAACTGGTGGCATTCTATATAAATATGTTTTTCTATTGTAAGGCACCTTTTGAACTAAAATTATTTTTTAGTTGATCCATTAATATATATTTCTTTTCAGGCATGGACGGTCGGCTCACTCGTTTGAAGGTCAATCAGATCGCATCCGGTACTTTAATATTCAAACTGGGAAATGAAAATAGTTTCAGGAATTATGTCAACCAATACACCACCAATAGTCTTGCCTTAAATAAACCACAACGAAATGAAGAACGAGATAAAAAAAGGCATTTGGCCCATAAATTTTCATTGTCTTGTGGCCAAGATTTCAGATGGATTGGACTTTTGAATGGTAAGTTGCAAAATTCCAATGCTCAATAAATTTTAATTATGAATATTGCATCCTTAGTTCAATTTTAATCCGTTAAATGATCAAAAAAAATATTTCATAACATACTAATTTATAGGTACCCGACCGTTACTAGTGAGCACATTGAAGCAAACACTACTGCAACTGGAAAGCAACATTACTTGTTCCTTCATGCATCCCAATTGGCCATTGCTAAGAAAACCTTGGCTGCAAGCGGTTCATTCCTGTAATGTTCCCAGAGACTTCGCCCGGGCAATGATTGTGTTGCAAGTAAGAAAATAAATTAGACATTCGAATTCTATTCCATTAACATTTTGCAAAAACACCTGACATTTTAAGCGTTGCCTACTTCATTCTCAATTTGCATCAATGCGAAAAAGTATTTTTCGGAATGATTTATCTATTTATAATGCAATGTGCAAATCAACAAGTTCTAAATAGCCTATAGATCAGCAGTGGCCAAGACCTCAACCGTTCCTAGTCACCTGCCTGATGCTTTGAAACATGAATTGAGTGTATCTTTTGTTTCCCTTTCATACAAATTATTTTGTGCTGAATTACTAAACTTCTTGATACAACTTAGTACATACTGTGTTGTAGACCCACTACTGAAATCAGATTTGACACCAAATTGCAAGTTGACCTGCAATAGATTGCAGCTCAAAAGTTACTATTAGGTCTACAAAACAAACTTACTTTTAGGTTTACAAAAATGACTTGTCTAAACTGTTGGTATGGCATACTTGGCCTTGGGCCTCAAGTCGAATGTGCCCCTTGGATCAAAAAGTTTTAATACACTTGGTATTGAGCAATAATTTGACATTCAAATATGATTGATGGGCTATATTGCTTGATTTTTTTTTACAGAACTGGGTCATCAATATGTGTTGGGTTTACTTTTCATTAATTAAATCATTTTTTCTCATAAATGGATTTGGGCGTGTGTGATCACAGTTTCTTAATTTTATTTTATCGTAAGTTTTTAAGGTGAGTAAAAATACTTCTTTTTTTTCAGGCCTGTATAAAATCAGTGGCCTTTGTCCCAGTCTGGCATGAGCAGTTGGGGCATGTCCGCTTCCACCGTTTAACCGCAGCTGAAAGAGAAGAACGTAAAAAACTTGACAAAAGGGAAAAGAAAGAAAAAGAAGAGGAGGAAGAAAGAAACAAAATGCTGTTCTACATTAAATATCCTATACCTTTAAAACATCAGGTATAATATTTTTTATCATAGTCTTAACCGTATCGCCGCATATGTGCTTCCAAATGTTGTGTAATCTAATATCAATTGAACAAAAGATTTTTTTTTGAAAGGATTTAAAAATATTGTAAACAAATAAGTTGTCATATAATATTGAGAGTAAAATTCCATTTCGGGTCGATTATCATTGGAATCTACGTCATTAGAGCGTCACATGCACGCGGATGAGGCAAAAAAAGGTCTAGGTCTAAATTAGAAGCAATAACTTCTAGAAAATTATTTCAAAGTAATAATAAATTAGTTCACCTTACATTTTTAACAATGCATTTTATAATTCAAAAAAAATATATATTTTCGTGAGTAGCAAGCAATATTACAAATAATAAAAATATAAGATAAAACTTAATTTAGTAAAAATTAATTGACTTCAAAGGGTTAATAATTTTTTTTATCATGAAAAATATTTTTTATATTAATTTATATAAATTTATTGTAGGTTTGGAAACAAAAGGGTGAAGAGTACCGAATTCACGGTCAGTGGGGATGGATGTGGCATTCCTCCACTCGGAAATTCAGGCACATCCCACTTTGTAAACCCGGTCTGGCATCGGGTCCTCAAAAAATCACAGCTCAAGTTCAAGACGGAGAATCTATTAAAATTATAACTGTCGAACCTAAGACTTATGAATATCTTTTAAGACAGAAACTGGACAATCGATCTGAATCTAAAAGTAAGATTTAGTTATTTGTAATATCCGTAGTTGAGTGATCTTAAAGAATCATATAGCAAAAGCATTTATTTTATTGTTTTATTGACTCATTTTATTCTCTTATTTTATCTTTCCTTTAGTTCTATTGGATTTGAAATCGCTGAAACTCGTTACACCGCTGCAAAGATTTGAGGAAATCGATGTTGAAAAAGCTTTAACAGAGACGTCTCGCATCCACTACCCCAAAATTGCTAAAAAGTCACGTCTTGATGATTTGCTGAATAGACGTATTCACTTAAAAAAATTAGAGGAAAAGAAAATTGAACAGAACGCTTTGTTACCTAAGAAAGAAGAAACTGAAGGCAAGACTGATGAGGAACAAAATGTTGATGTTGAAAATGATGAAAGCGAGGGTGAAAATACTCCGCAAGAAACTCCTGTGCCTAGTACCGAAACTGTAGATAATTTTGTTCCTGTCTCCCCCATTGTTCAAAGTAAAGGAGCTATCGGGGCCGATGTTGCTAAAGATATTCAGTCTGCTCGGCAGGAATACACTGAAGCTATCCAGCTAGCTAAAGGATATAAATGCTACAGTCAAGGTTGCAATGCTAATGATACCGGAACATCTCAGGGATACTCCACTGCCTGTTACTCACCGCTCTGCATGCAGAAAGCTTGTCTAAGGAAAAGGCTTTTCGATCTACTCAAGAAAGTCCACAATTCAACAGGTGTCGGTACACCAAATAATGTGTCTGTAATCTCAAATGAATCTCCAAAATTTTCTATTCTCGAGCAGCACTTGACGTTTAAAGCGGATCCTGCATTGAAAGATATCGGCGATGACACAATTTTGAGAGATTTGGCCACTGCAGTCGCTTCCGCGAGGCAGTATGATGAAACTTTTTCTAGCATTGTCAAGTTGATCAAGAATGAATATGACCCTCTCATGGCTCATATAAAAAATGAGGATGAAATCAAAGAAGAAATGGACAGCGATCCTCCTCAAGGAATTAAATCAGAACTCACCCTAGACGAATCTGCCGTTCCGGCTGTGGGTAATGAAATGGAGCTTGATCAGTCGGGTGGAATCGAGAGTGAGATTGGACCGCTGGAAACTGACACTACTGATATGACTGATGATAAATGTGATAATATAGACTCGGAAAAGCCAAGCAAGCGAGAACGAAAATGTAAAGACTATGTTGTTCAAACGGACGAAGATGTCATCGATGATAGTGATCGACCGCCTATTCCAAAGCTGAGAATATCAACTAGAGGAAGACCTCTGAGAGGGTCCAACGTTGCTGTTACACCCGCAGATACGCCTGTTTCAACTAGAAAGTCTTCGTCTCATGCTGATTTAAATGACGACCAAGTTTTATCAAAGTTTGTGACTAAAATTTCCACTTATAAGAGTAGACCGAACCGTCGATTCTGTATTGGGCGATCTTTTAAACGTGATGATAGGAAATTGAAGGCCGAAATAACTGCCGGGGGAATGGTTAGACTTTACTCATCGTCAACTTCAGCCGGAAGAATCTACCTCAAAAAAATATCCGGTTCACCGATGGATAAGAAGAAGAAACGGATTCCTGTGAAATATCCCCTCTGTTCTACATTCCGCACTAAAAGTGAGGCTAAGAGTATAATGGTTTTGCCATCGCATGAGCTGCGGAAGCTCGCTAGGCATGCTGGACGGTTTCCAGTGACCGGATTCCATCACGGGTCTAAGCCCAATCCAGGAGTCTGGCCTTACGCTTGCTCCCGGCCTACTTTTAAGACGTGTTGGCTATATCGCACTGTTAACCTTGCTTCGCTCACTGCGGTTTCGGTTCAGATCCGTATTTTGTGGGCATGCATCAGGTGGGATGACATGTCGGCAAAGCCTTCAAATGGTGACGGAAAACATCAAATAACTACTGAAACTGAGATAATATCCCTGGAGATGCTGAAGCACCGCCACGTTGGACAGTTCTCAGATAAAACTCAGTATCTCCGCCGTAAAGTAGTGATACCGTTAGAAGTGCCTAAGACGATTAGAGAGGTGACCTCTATCAGGAGCGGTCTGAGAAAGCGTAAGAGGGCAGAGTCTCCGCAAAGTATGGAACCCCAGGTCAGCGAAGAATGGGTGGACGAAGATAAACTGGAGCTGTGGGAGATCAAGCAGTACGGAGAAAAGGCAGAGAGAGCTGTGCCTATCACTCGCACTTCTACCGGTAAACTTCCTCCTTCCCGGCAGATTATGGACCCTAAAGAAAACACTGTTGCTACGAAGGCCTCCGCCCAGGAGATCAAAGATAAGATGGAACAGCAGCTCCGTATGCAACGTGCAGCGCATCAACAGAAACGAGCTTTGGAACTCACTCAAGGTAAAAAACATCTATACTTATTAATAATCAATAAACCATGCATGGGCCCGGACCCTGAAAAATACTATGCGTTTGTCATTAATAACCATATTTTAGTATTTTATGTTCAAAGCTTAAATATTGTGAATTAAGTTACATTAGATTATAATATTTCCTCATTTTATTTTCAAAGCCAAACATAAATCGGATGATTCCAAAGGTAAGTAGGATAACATGAAATGTTTCATAAAATAAAGTGTAGTTATTTCTCATTAAATACATAGTGAAGATTATATTTTTTTGTTTAGAGTGTAGATAGAGATAGAGCCTTATTGCTAGTGATTTCTTCATGTACTACTATAAAAACTATGTAATCTACAAGGCATTAGTTAATTCATTTTATTGTTTCGTCACTAAACCTAACTTGCTTTCAACTGCAGATCTTTTAAAAAGTGATATATTATACCAAGCTATTTTTTTTTTATTTACAGTCACAGGTCAAGATGGCACCATTAAACTGGTTAGCAAACTCGGTGTGACCCCATCCTCTGGTAAATCCGCTTTGACATCTCTGCTGACGGCCAATGCGGGATCTCTGAACACTCCCGCCGGTAACAAGACTGTCATCGGTACCAGGAGAATTTTCATGACTAAAGGGGCGGACGGCACGACTCGAGTGGCCGCTCAGCCAGCCATATTGCAAAAAGCTCAGGCCCAACAGTCGCAGCCCAGGCAGCCGCTCGCCAACCAGCAGTCTCTTGTTAAGGCTCAGCCGCAGAAAGAGGGTCCACAGAAAGTTCAAATAATTCGGGGTCCGGATGGGAAAATCACCGTCAGAGGGTTGGTGGCTGGCCAGCAACTTCTGCAGATGCCTGATGGAAAGCTTCACGTGATTGTATCCGGTCAGCCGGGTGGTGCTCCCGTTGGCGGGCAGATCATAGCGACGGGGGGTGCTCCCCCTACTCCTAAAATTGCTGTCACCTCTGCTATCAAGCCACATTCGAAGGTTCAGCCGGGTGCTGGGGCGGCAATCACGCCTACGCCCAGCAGAGTAGTCATCAGGCAGCAAGCTCCCCGGCTTGCCGAAGCCCCGCAGGCATCACCCACTGTGCAGAGGATAGCAGCTCAAGGAAACCAGCAGATTATAGTTCAGGGGAATCGGCAGATACTTGTTCAGCCTCTCACTGGACAAGGTCAACCTAGGCCGCAGTCAGCTTCGCCGCTCATTCAGGTCTCCCAGGGGTCCCTCATGCAAGTATCTCAAGGACCTCTTATCCAGCAAGCGGGTCGTCCACTGCAAACCCTTGTCGTGCAAGGAGGTGTCGCCCAGCCGGCGCGACTCTTACAGACGGGACAGCAAGCGATTCGGCCGGCGGTGCCGGTAGTTCGTCCGATGCAGCCGCAGGCTATCCGTCCGGCGGGACAGACACAAGTCATGAATCGGATAGTGACACCCGGCCATCAGATAGTGGTGAGCAACCCGACGCTGGCCCAACAGCTAGCCGCCGGGAAGCTTCAGTTGGCCACTGTCAACGGTCAACAGGTCCTCATCCGACCCACTGGAAACAATCAGGCTCAGATTGTGGCGCACATCACAGCTCAAGTCCCAAACGCTGTCCAGACAGTGGTTAATCCGCCTAATCAGACAATGATGATCCAGAACCAGGTACCGGCCATCACGCAGATGCAAGGAATGACTAGCGGTGCTGCCGCCCCTCAACCTCTGCAGCCGTCACCCGTCAAACAGGGCAGCCCTCTGCAAGCACCACTGCCGCCGCACACCGTGCAGCCTGCTCAACCTGCACCATTGCAGCCCGCACCTCTTTCTGAAGAGCAAATCATGGAGCAACGTCTGCTCGTCGGTCAGCCTCCTGGGACTGTTATCAAAACTGTCACTGCTCAGGTCAGTTTTATGATTAATCCTGTTGTCTTTAAAATAAATTATCTCCACCGAACATAGAATAACTTGAGAAACAATTTTTTTTTAAATCGAACGGTGTGCTTATTTCTTTTAAATAAATAGTGTGTACCATTAATTTGAAGAACGAAGAATGTGAAAGGATGAAGTGAAGTGCTAAAACAACCTCTACCTATCCCAACACTTATTTCTGCATACAGCTACCTTTTTTTTTTGCATTGCTTGGCATCTTATTCTTAATTGCTCTCGTTATCTCCTGATTTAAACTAAATTAGATTAAAAAATAGTTATTTGACATGATATTATATTGTCATCAAATATAATTCACTGTTGCAACATCAAGCTATATTTTCATACATACAATTATTATATTCTTCAGTTAAGTTTTAACATTTAATTATAGTCATCTTTAAATAAATATTTTCAAACATTTTGTTTGTTGAAAATAGTCGATAAAATAGATAATTTTTTTTGCGATCTTGCCATTGACAATTTGTATACACCGAGACAGTGATGGCGAATCTTTTTGAGGAGTGGGTCAAATTTTGCTCATTATTTTTTTAAATACCAGCACGTGGGTCACTAAGTCAGTGGCGTCGCATGGAAAGTGGGAAGATAGGAAGCTTTCGTGAGTCAGTGTCTGACCCGCAGGTCATAGGCTCGCCAGCACTGCACTAAGAGATGCACCATTATAATCAATGAAATTTATGTGAATTTTGCCTTTTACGCTGTGCGTTCAGTTTTAGTTATGGCGGATGTGAGTTAGGTGATGACTGCTAAAGTTTTGAATGGTGTCTAATTCCATACAACGTTTCCAGGTGGTCCAGCTCGATGGGGGTCCTCGCATCGTCCTTCAAGGGCTGCAAGGAAATTCGCTCACTCAGCAACAGCTCGCTCTCGTCCAGCATCAAGTCAAGCAGCAACTTTTGAAAGGTATTCTATCAAAACAATGGTGAAAATGATGATATATATTTATATTGTACAGCAGGATGAATAATATTGCTTTTTAAATTCAGCACAAGAAACGACCGGAAAGCAAGGTATGCTCGGCCCTACCAAGCTTTACCTGGCGGTGCAGCCTTCGCAGCCGGTTCAAGGAAATGCAATTATGACTGCGAGCGGTCCGTTGTCTCAAACTACGCCGCCCCCTTTAGCGCCGGTCCGCCCGCCGCAGCATAATCAAATATCCCAGGTATTGTTTTATTATTATTAAATTATTTTCTTTTCATCAAATATTTACAGTTTTGTGGTGCTTATGAAAAACGTGACCAGTCAAGTTATACTAAACTATCTGAAACAACTTGACGTATAGTAATTTAATTGTGAACACGCAAATCTTTTTCTCGTAGCCACAAAATTATAATAGTGCAGCCACCATGTGTGTATTTTTTAATCATGTATACATTTAAGCATTTTCTGAGGTGTTTTTTTTTTCATTAAATCCACCTAGAAAAATCTTTGTTCTTGAAATCCAAAATACAACTGTCACATCAATGCTTATTGAATAATGTCATGTGAAGTGAATAGGCAATACTCATTATTCCAAAATAGTACGAGAGTATTCTGTAATATTGTAACATATTAATTTAAGTAATAGAAAATTTATTATCAAATAGATTAAGCTTTTTTGTTAGTTGAAAAAATGCTTAATTTTATTTTTCACACAGCGGTTCCTGTATATTTTCAGTGGTTATTTTAAATCGCCATAACAAATTGATTAAACTCGTTGAAAAAGCACTTATTTTAAATGATTACCAGTAGTTCAATTGAATTTATGAAATGAATTTTTATGCATATACTTACCAAAAGTCTGCATTAAAAGATCAGTAATAATTGAGAAATTACGGGACACGTCATAATGTTTCTAAAGTTTCCTTTTGTGTCTGCCAACTCCGATATTTTACTGTTATACGGACTCGATGACCTGCCTTAATCTATAGCCTTGAACGCGTGCATCAGAATTTTATAACTACGAGACTGGTTTTAAACCATATCTGTTTATTTTGTTGGTTATTGTTTACTGTGAGTGCTTAACTAAAAACGTTTTCATACTTGTTTGATGGCCAGTGATTTCCACATTTCTGGCAGCGTGTACTTGTTTCTTATTCTTAATTTTTTTTTCTGCTCGCACTGTATACCACCGTATACACTGTACCGATAATAGGAAAATATTTAGGAATCGATAATTCCCATAGCTTCGTAAGTTTGTTTCTAAAAAAGGTATATTTTGTATCCATTTTTAAACATTGATTCGATACATAAAAAACCTAACTAGAAGTTGGATAATCTATCTTTTGAATAATGTTTATTGCTTCATTTCAGAATTAATTTATCATGACCAATGACTTCTATTTCTTGACAAAGCATCATATGAATCGATATGAATTAAAAGGTGTCCTCTGCCTCGATGTTTACTTTAAAATTTATATATGGTTTTCTTAATTCAACCGAGAGGAGCAAAACTGGTCCACATTTTACCTTTCAATCTCCAAATATAATGTTGGTTCTTATTTATTGGAAATTGGACAATGTAATCGTTAAAACTGAACTCTGAAACTGGCTTTGCTTCTCAATTACTGAATGTTGGTTTCATATGTAATCGATAAAGAATCATTTCATTGCTTTTACTCTTGCACTATAATAAATTTTCCAATTACAAATAATCAATTTGAAGTGTATAATTATTAATTAACTTTTAAATGTAAATAATACCAATGATTCCTATGTGATATATTATTAAACCATTATTGTAGATTCTAAATTATTTTGTATTGTGAACTATTGTGAGAGAGTATTAGTGCAGCAATATTTTATACATTTTTGTATTGTTATGCCAAATCATCGAAATATTTCTGCTTTTGACATGGACAAAATTTTTGAAATCTTACAATTAGCATTACAATTGTAATTAATTAATCATAGGTTTATAAGGAATCCTTCAAATTGAACACCAAAGTTATACTTTTGTATAGGCCATATAAATTATTTCGTAATAATTATTTTCTATTAATTTTTAATAAAATTCAAATAAATATTGCTTCGATTGCTTTTAAAATCAATTTTATAATTTAGTTATGGGAAAATCTTGCAGTATATGAATTCTTTATTTATTTTGAGTAGTTATTTCTAAATCTCGTTTAACCTTGTACATAAGTTGTGGATAAAAAACAAATCACGCTTTATGTTAGCGGTGTCACTGGTTTTTTTGAAAATTTATATTTGTATTTTTAAAGTTTTAAAGTTTTGAAGAGACAAATGGTTTTCGTTTGTTTGATACTATGAAAGGTCTTAATGTTGACAAATAATAATAATAATTTGGTACAGTTTGGGTTTTTGTAATTTTCTAAAAAATTTTCGAGTTAACTAATTTTTATTCCATATGCAAATTATTTTGTTTTAATAGTTTTAAGACTTTTTAATCAATAATTCTTGCGTGCTGTCATTGTGTTTTATTTGTACAGTAAATCTTGTCATAATTTTGGTATGACTATTAAAATCTGCCATGTGGTCAGCAGACGATCTTTAGCTTAAAAGTTGTACAAAATCATACTTCATAATTCTGGCTATGATTCCTTATACCAAATTTCCAAAGCGATCTAAAAGTGCTTTTTTACAGTTCTACATGTAACTTGCGATTGGATACGCTTAGATTTTTTTGATGCCGATTGCTGCTAAAGCATCTTTTGAAAATGAACGCAAATTGTTAAACATGACCACATTAAAAAGCGCAAGATTATTATGTTAAAGATTTTAAAATGTCGGTGATGATTTCATCTATATTTTTCACCCCGGCCAGTCTTAATTTAAATTGAATGGTATATTTTTCTGAAGCAACTTGCAGGTTGAAAAGTTATGTTTAGTATTTAATATTGTTATTTGAAACGGCAATTTGTATGATGCGTGTCCCCGCTGTTGATATCTGACCTTACGTGTGTTTTCTGTAATTTTGAAAACTTGAACTCTAGTTTATCTATTTGGCAGTTTTTTTTTTGTGAATAACAAATTTTTCCATCGCCTTGTAACACAATAATACTAACTTTTATGAACATTTTAATACCGCACTAACAAAAAATCATTCATTATTATTAACTGCAAATTATTTTACTCGGAACTCGCTCCCGATTGAACGGAACGGGTTCTCATTGGTGCACAGTATTAATAATTCTAATTATTACTATTCGAGATTTCCCGTTCCTCTTGAAAGTAAAAAAATAAATGATACAATTTTTCTTTTAACAATCAATCCATTATTTCATAAGTATATACAGAAACATTGTAAATAGAGATGATTTAGTTTGATAAATTTATACGTAATAGGAATGTTATTCAAAAGTTTCCTTTTTTTAAAAGGGTGTACCTTGCAACCGTATCGCTTGTAATGTGAGAATAATGTACTTGATCAAAATGTGTTCTGTCTGTTTGAAGAAGGTTGTGATGAACCGAAAATTATCATGAATTCTGCCTAATATGTATTAACTATTGTGCAATAAAAATGACAAATTAGACCAGATATGTTTTGCTTGTGTATGTGTCGTGCTCTGAATATGCCATTTGTGTATTGTTAAATGTAAGAATACTTTTTTATCAGGCCTTTGAACGTAATTATACTCGAAATAATTCAAACAAAGTACCATGTATCCAACTAGCCGGGACCGTCATTTATAATTTTTCAATCAATAAATGATTCTTATTAACAATACATGTATGGCGTTTCATTATCATATAACCTGCTTTTTTATATTTTGTTGTAATTGATTTTGGTTTGCCCTTTTTATTGCACAATACATCACAACTGCTTTCGAACGACGAGGACATTACACTTAGAATACTGTGTACAATATCTACGGACGGAACTCATCTGACGACTGTTAACACCATCAATTTTAGAATGTTAACATTAACTGTCTGTTAAAAATAAATTGAATTTTGTTGCCTTTTATTTCGATTGATAATGTTGAATAATTCAATCAAAACTTGTCACCGAGATAGTTTTTGTGTCATCCCGAACAATAATATGACATAAGTAATTGAAATTTACAAATTCACTAATGTTAAATGTAATAATACTCTGACAATCCTCAAAAGTATATCACACAGAGTGCACTATGAAGAGAAATTGTGGAAAAAACTTAATACAGCAAAGGATTTGTTATCTCGTCTCTTAAAAGTTGCTTTACATAGAGGACAGGGAGGGATGGTTTATGGATCGATAGATTTAATATCATCCTATCGAACGCCGACTTATTTAATAAGCTCTAATTGATTACAATAATTAATAATTCACTGATATCTCGCTTATCATTAATAATTAATTATTATATCATATACCGGTAACTGCAAATTATAATATTATCAAGAAAGAGCGATCGATGTTCATATCGTAATAGGCAGCATGCGTTATATTATTTATAACAGACATTCTAGACGCGTTGGTGAGTATTGAAATAAAAGTTACATATAACTCGACAAATACCAAAAGTTTCAGTTTATGTTAGCTCAGAGTAATCCATAGCTTAAGCATTATTCTTAACATTGTATTATATGATCCCTGTCTGATATTATTAGCATAGTGTAAGGAGGTCATTATCCATGACTGCTTATAATTAACTAAGTATTAAAACATAAGTGAAATACGCTGCGTGAACAATCATTGGCACTTTGTTCCGAGTGGATTTAAATATTGAACAGTGATAACTAGATTTATATTCATTTTCTAATTAATATTTTTAAAAAAGATAAAATTAACCACTCCTTGAAACTTTTTCGGAATTTCATGTATGAAATATTTTCACTTAATCGTTCTTTGTGTGTCCGTGCTATCCCAATAAATTTCAAACAAAACTTTCAATCCTTGCTTAGGATGTACATTTATAAAATTTGTTACTAAAAATAAGACATTGTCTACTATTCAAATTGGCATTTATGATAAGGTGAATCTTTACAGTAAGTATAATATAAAACAATGAATTTGCCTTCAAGCGAGCAACAAGTGTTCGCTTAGAAACATTTTTATTGGAATCGCTATGTTCCTTTGGATTGTCATTTAAATCACATAATTAAATTTTTACAAATGTAAAATTCTAGGAGAGTCCAATAAAATCGACACCAGTGCCGCCGACGATTACCAAAAATGTCGCTAAGGTTTCGCCCGTTCCCCCTGTGGCCTTCATAAATGGACAGGATCCTTTGGAGCCGGTAGCCCATATCATTCATAAACCTCAACACGGCAAAGTCATCCAGGATGCGAATCAAGCAGCGGTAGCTTTAGGAGATGCACCGCAGACTGAATCCGATTCGCCTGCTACTGCCCCTAATAAATTTGTTCTCACTCCAGACTACATTCAGCAAAGTGAGTTTTGTTTTTTGTTGTTTTGAATTTTATTTTTCCATAATAATAAGGCTTCAGTAAATTTTCGATTGTAGTATTGATAAAAATTGAGATATATATATTAGCAAAAGGGAATTCTGTATTATTTGGTTTGCACATATTTCTGTGAAATTTATAGCTTCAGTAGATTCAGTGACCGAGTGAATGTATGGAATGACGATGTTTTGTCAAATTGTTTCCTTGATTTAGTTGTGTGTAAATTGCAGCCATCAAGAATGCTCTGAAACAGGAAAATCTGAATCCTGAAATAGAAGAAAAGCTACTCCAGCTGCAACGCTACCAAGAAAAGCAAATGAAACCTGAACCGGCTGGGATGGCAAGTCAATCACATACGCCAGCGCCTGCGACTCGAAATTCGCAAGCAGTCACCTTGCCGCTCGATCCTCCGCACCCTCCGCCGCGGCGGAGACCTCCTTCAGCTGCTAATCGCCATCTTGATGATGATGACTGGATCGAGGCCTCGCCCAAGAAGAGACAGCGGTCTTCGGCCATCCACCACGATAGGTTATTTTTTATTATAATATTAATTGTGTGTTAATTCATTAATTTTTCTCAAATTAGTCTTTTGTATTTTAATTTTTTTTAGGATAGTCACTACAATATTCTTTATTCTGGCATGTTTACAGGGAAAGGGAGAAACATGAGACAGTAGAAGAACCAAAACCGCTGCCGACGCCTAACAGATCTCGATCTTATCGCCCGGCTCCTCCTCAGTCTATCCCGCCTTCGAACCTTTCTCTGTCCCCGAACCCGACTCTTTCTTCGGCGATTACTCCTTTGTCCTCAGCCGCAAGCGGGGGAGCAGAAGAAAGACGTCGCGCCGCCCACCATTCCAAACTACAACTGTTACTATTTCGCCAGAAGGAACTCCTCAAAAAAGACATTATCAAAAAGAGAGGTCTTCTCGAGAAAGAATTGGGTATCGAAATACAGGTTGGTGTTTTTTCATATATATTTTATATTTTTACCATAAAAGGAAAGAATTATTTGCCGGATGAATATGATAATAATTATATCTCAAATTTAAGTTCTAAAGGAATGTTAATAAAGAAATATGCCAACTGTTATAATGGGATATAATTTGCAGAAGGAACTGTCGACAGAGTTGGCTTTGCGTACTCGAGCGGAAAGGAGTAAGCAAGAAGAAGTCCGCGGCGTGGCAAGGCGGCGACCTCCACATCCGCCCTCCAGAGCTCCCTCTGCTCCACTCACCCCGCCTCACTCGCAGGCTCATACTCCTGCGCACGGCTCTGCACGCTCTAACAAACATCATCGTGCTAAAAAGGAAAAACTTCTCTGTATTTGCCAAACACCCTATGATGATACCAAGTAAGAAACATCATTTGTATTCACTCGCCTGCTAATAATTATTTTTTTAATGAATGACTTACGTGCCTTGTTAAATTTTGCATACAATACACAAGTGATGTTAAAATAGATTTTTAACAGACAGCTTTATGCTGTCGATAAACCATCTGTTTATGAATTCATAGAAATCCTACTTATATGCTCATACTTTCCATTTATTATTGATAGATTCTATGTCGGGTGTGAGCACTGCAGTAATTGGTTCCACGGCGACTGTGTCGGTATCACGGAGGAGATGAGCAAGACCATAAATGAATTTGTGTGCAACGAGTGTAAACACGCTCGAGATACCCAAGAATTATACTGTCTCTGCAAGCAACCCTATGACAATTCTCAGTGAGTATAGAATTTAAAGAAACGAGAAGTGTGAAAATGCTCGTAACCCTATGAGGAGTATGGTCGCTTACGTGAGGCCAAATGCTGTGTTGTCTAATATTTTATTGCCATTCTCATGCTTTTAACCTTTTGACCGCGGCTCGGATCCAGATCGGTTCAGATTGGGCTGCTATAGCAGTCAACCGCGGTCTAAGGGTTAATTTAATTTTCGTTATTTCTTCACATATGGATAAATTACATATATGTCTGCGATTTTTGGCAGTCGCATTTATTTTTAGGTGTTGGAATTGAACAAAACAATTTTGTAAAAAGGTTAATATTTGTACACAATTACAGATGAAAACAAAAAAAATTATAGCTCAGATTGAAAGCAATAGCTTCTTAAAAAATATTGAAAAATGAGTTTGTAGATTTACATTTTTCATTATGCTTTGTAAAATTTAAAAAAAAAATCCATATTCTTCCCAGACTTACCAATAAACAAAAAGTTTATATTTTTATGTAAAAATATACAAAAAATCTCAATTTAGTAAAAAATAACTTGCTACTCAAAGGGTTAACATAGGGAAGCAAGACCATAATTAAGTGCAGGAAGTAAAAACCCCCTTTTTGGTGCCATTTTTATTTCCTGAATTAAATTGTTATTTTAATCAATAAAGTGAAAAAATCCTTTTGATAGTCTTCTCGTAAATAAGTTTTAATAATTTGCGATGAATGTTTCAGCAAAATTATATGACCTCATCAATCAGATATCTGATATTTATTGTTTGTTCCTTTTTAGGTTTTATATCTGCTGCGACCGGTGTCAAGATTGGTTTCATGGAAGATGTGTTGGGATTTTACAATCTGAAGCTGACAACATTGACGAGTACGTCTGTCCCAATTGCCAAAAGAATAACTCTGTGAATTTTGCCAACATGAAAGACCTCACCTTGAAAGATTTTGAAAATTTGAAGAAATTAATCAAACAAATACAGATGCACAAAAATGCATGGCCGTTTATGGAGCCGGTTGACCCCAGGGAAGCGCCGACTTACTACAAAGTCATTAAAGAGCCTATGGGTGAGCAGTTTTACTCTGTTGATTTCATTTTGTATTATTAGAATTAATATTTTTCTTACAATAAAGCTTTGTTGTGTATTTAAACTCATATTCGATTGTTCTCTTTTTTACAGATTTGCAAACCATCGAAAAGAAAATTAATGAAAAAACTTACAATATGTTAAGTGAACTGATAGGCGATATGACGAAGATATTTGACAACTGTCGGTATTTCAATCCGAAAGATTCTCAATTCTATAGGTGTGCCGAAGGATTGGAGGCATTCTTTGCACAGAAAATAAAGTATTTCCGCGAAAAGCTCTTCGAAGCAAACCAATGACCGACCTGCTAATGTTAAATTTGAACTATTAACACTTGTCAATGTAAGTTTTTGTAAATTTTTGATATTATTTCGGGAGTCTACCGTCAAATCGGGCAATCTCCGAAAACAATTGTATGATATTTAATTACATACAGATCGCAAGTCTTCTTGAACTATCGATCGACTGATGTGTCGTGTTACAAGCAAACGGTCAGCTGCAAATCTCGTGCCTCGTAGAGTTTGCAGATTTGAATGAAAGGTGTCTGATGTATTCTAATGAAAATATATTTGCCATTATAAAGTTTTAATGTATATATTGACTATATTTAAAGAATGTAGTCATCGTGTCATACTTTAAGATGTTCGGTGAAGAAGAAAAGCTATGATTATAATGTTATTATTTTTTTTACCTAGATTATTAAGCTATTTTAATTAATGTTTGATACTTATTCTAGAAATTTTGTGTTACACCTTTTAAAAATAAGGTTTTTTGTTTGTATTAAAAATGCTTTTTTTAAATGTGTTTGCTATTATTAAGACAAAGGTTTAAATTAAGAAATATTTTACTTTAGTCCACTAGCTTTATGTTAAAGCAAAGATAGAAATAAATGTATTCTAAATATCACCCTGTAAAATATTTATTTTTAGTTTTATTTAATAATATTGGACTTCAATATTGTACTTATAAGTTCTTATGAAAACCAGTGACAAGTATCACTCCCAAATCTCTTTTACGTAATGAGCGAATTTGTTTATTTGTTGCACAATTTTATTGCGAAATAGGCCAACAAACATCAAATGCATTTTCTCCTCGATTCAAATTCAAGTAAAATTTAGTCGCTAGGTCCGCAATTTTAATTTGAAAAATAGTACAAAACAAATGTTCATTTTGTTTAAAATCTTGCTAAAAAAAAAATATTCAGTTCGGTGCAGACGGGGAAATGCTTATAAAGATGGCTTGTTATTATTTGTCTGCCATTTTATCAAATCATTCCTAAGTCTGATTGCCAACAATGACATTACAAAAACAATTCTATGCGATGACCGAATGATCTTCCAGGCAAAAAAACAATTACTTCTAAGCGTTTCAAATGTTATTAGTTATGCAATCTATATTGTCTCTTAAATCTTGATGAATTGTTTGCGAAAAGAAAGTGATCCGACAATTGAATTTCAAATTTATTCGGTGTCTATAAAAGTAAGTGAATAATGTACCGATATTGCATTGAAGCTACTTGCACTATCGTGTGACCTAATGGTTTTTCTTTAAATGTTTTTTAACCTAACCTCCATTCAAGTGAAAGATGGTTATTTAATATTACGAAACTGTTTGGATGCAATTTTACACTCCAATGCAAGATTAATTTTACCTGTTAATATATTTATTATTGATCACTGTTAATGTTTGCTGGAATGATATACCATATAATGAAAATACATATATAAGACATTTTTAGAATATGTAAGTTTAATTGCATCCCACTTCACTGGCTCAAATACTTGAAATAGTAGTCTACAAGCTAATACTTGTATATCTACACCATCAAAAGAATAAGGCGAAGAAGAATTAGCATCAGTTACTATCTTCATTACTCGACTTGTGTAAACCGGTCATCGGGTTGAACGTGTTGAAAGTGCTGGGGATATTATAAAATGTGGGATGTGGATTATATATTTGTTTTCATTATCTATTGATATTCAAAATGGATAAATTTAATCATTTTTGACCTTAATCAAATTAGGAAAGATGACCCGACCCCTTCATTCTAATTATCCTATAAAGTCCTGTTATTATTTTTAAATCCGGCCCCTTAAGTTCAATGGAATGTAACTTGATTTCTGGCGTTTTTTTTAGTTACATATAGCAATGACAGAGACATATCAATAGGAGCATTGGATGTCAAGATACTTCGGAACACGCTTCTGAAAACAAATTTATAAAACACATTAAACAATTTATAAAAAACTTAAATCAGGAAGCAAAACCATCCCCCTTCAAGATGATGAATATATAATTTGAATGATTTACACCTGTTTTGAAACAGGTGTAAGTAAAAAATATTGGGAAACCTGGTTTTTGCTCCTGAAAAATAGAGAAAAATGAGATACGTTTCCTTGATCCCAAGGGGCCGAATAACAGTCCATTAAATGTGTACAATAGTAAATATCAGTCACCTTTCTTTCTCCAAAGTAATCACAATCAAAGGAATATATTTTTAAATGATTTTAATTTATTTTGCAATAACTTAATATAAAAACAATTATCATTTACGTTTCTTATAACCAAATTACTTCCGATTGTAAAAATATCATTCGGAAATCAAATTGTTTTTGCATTCACAGTATTTCACATGGAATTCTTTCGTTTTATGAGTGCCGCCTCTATATGTTAAAATGTCGTATAATCTAATGAAACATGATGTTGCACTGTCTCCCTAGAGAATTCATTACAGAGCAAAGTTGTACAAAATAATTATAATTTATATTTCATTTATCAAATATACCTGATCTTTTTATTGCATATTGAAAATTCTTTGTATTGCAAAACAGACATTGATCGACCTTGGAAATCAGTATACCTGGTAATATTTTTTTAAAAATAGATAAGAAAATAAAATCAATGCTGTGCGAATTGTTGTAGCTTTGGTGTCATTCTGTATTCTATTTTTCAATAGATATTATTAGGTATAAACAAGCAGCTTTCATTAATATTTATGAAAATATTTTTTCTCATATTCATATTTATTTGTTTTTATTTCATCATGAAGTATTTGGCTGGGATTGCAAAACAGTTCTTAGTATTGTGTTACGGTGTTAATTCTCTGCTAATGAATTGGGTGTGATATTTTTGTAATCTCAGTCTTCATATTTTGTTTATGCATGCCTGTGCATAGAGATTTACTGGGGAACCTTCCCTACTTGAATAAAGCCACTAATATTAAACAAATTTGTTTTATTTCACCACAATAATAATGGTACAAATAAATTAATGTATATACATCAACAAATCAAGACGCGGAAAATAAATTTCTCAGAATGATCTTTGGCATGCGTTGCTGCAATAGCATGAGATTTTTTGTGTGGTACAAAGACCCTGGTGTCCGAGAGAGACTTTCTACACCTGACCCCGCCTGTTTCATAGAAACTAGACAAAATGGGTCTCACCTTGCATGAACTCTTGAAGCTGACAAAATGAATAAATTGTATGCCTCCGGATAGTCTAATTTCAAAGACCCGGAATTACCAAAAAATGAGAGCCTTCTTTTTTAACTTCGCGGCTTAAAAAACCTGCGAGTGTACGGATTTGCCCATAGCCCCCCAAAACTGTGTTGTGTCTCCGCTAAAATTTTATTTTTTCTCTGAGTTGCGGTTGAGAAACCGTGACTTAGAATATTGAAACCAGTAGTGGCTCGTGACCTAAATCTTTGGGTGGGCTAAAAAAATGTTTGGCATTGTGTACAATTAGGGCCTTCAATCTTGGAATCCTGTCCAATTTTGTGATCATGAATTTCTGGGATTCAGGATAACAAGTGAGAAATCCGGTAAAAAAGTTATTTTGCGCTGGAGTCACCGGCAGTTGTAACTATTTGAAAGGATGGAGCTAAAAAACAAACTAAGATTTAAGCATATCAGTGGAAACTGTGAATTTGCTACTTTTTCGTAGGAGCGAGCTAAAAAAAACCCCTCACATTTTTTAATAATAGTGCAATCCGTAAACTCTAAAATTAGCTTTAAATTTACAAAGACAAAGTTTGCATTGCCTTTTGTATAATATTATTATAAATACTTCAGATTTAGGGCATTTTTTGTAAACGAGTACTATTACAATTCATTGCTCCTTCCGGCCCGAAACCATTATATTTTTTTATGCAGCCCGCAAGAAGAAATAGGATATGCATTCATGACTTATATCTTATAGGCATGTTTGGTACTCATCATTTTATCTAAATAGAAGACCGTATGCACGGAGGTATGGCACTCGAATCATCAACAAGACGATGATCCCCGAAATGCTTATATGCACTTGTTATAAGTCATCCATGTCTAGTATACGTGAGTATTTAAATGAATAAAAAAGACGTTTTTCAGCAACCAAAACAATAAAATAAATATATTAAAAAAATATATATATATATCCAAATGTTGCTTCCGCACAATTCGAATGAATCTCTTGAAAATAGCTCCAGAATTACTCCTTGAACTGAGAGAAGAAGCTAAAGCTGGTACAAAATCTATAATCTGTTTCTTTTGATAAAAAACAACATTCGCAATTAAATACACGAAGTCGTTTCTAAAGAGGATCTCAGGAAAAATTCTTTAGCAGTCTCGATTCAATATTATATCCCTGTCATATCCAAATGTAGTTTGGCTTTTGATTTTAAGTTTTGCTTTCATTTTCTTTTGCATAATTTTCGACTTACTGAAATATGTAACTATTATTCAATTTAATACTCAACAAATACTAATTATGTTTTCGAAAATTGCATGATGTTGATTTAAATAATCAATCACCTGAAAATTTAAAAGTTGGTTACTAAGGTATGATGAAAATTATTTTGAATTATATTATACCGGCACCAGTGGCGGCTCGTCCATACACACTGCGCAACTGCAGCATCCCCAAGCAAATTGAAAAAAATGCATTTAAGTATGTACATAAATTTATGTATGTTACATAAAAATATCAATATTTTTTTATGCGTGTGAAAAGTTCGCCCGCTCACCGATACATCCAGTTGTTACCACACACCGCGGTTATACTACCAGAAAGCGACGCACGTGTACATTTTGTGCTGTACCGTTTTCGATGGAATATGCTCGCGTGCGCGAAGGAAGGGCGCGGGGAGAGGACTTGAGGCCTAATCGCTTGGTTCGTACTGCTACTTTGGCAGTACAAGAACGGAGTGAGCCGTAGAGCATATTTTATCAACCTTTCGTGGCCCCTTTTGAGTCTCATATTTTCCGTGCCCCCCATACTATTTTTATATTCCGTGCCCTCCAAATAATTTTTTCGAGACTCGAGGATTGAACGATTCCAAAATAAATTTTAACTCAAAATAATTAACATTTTGCTCGTATATTTAAAAAAAATACACAGGAATTTACGGAATTCCCAAAATGAAAACAAACGAGACTTTTTTTTAGCTCTTCCCGGATTTGCTCAGGGTGCTCCAAAACTGTACTGTGGCTCCCCTAAAATTATTTTGTCTCTGTGACCCTCTTGGATTATGCTGTGGCCCCCGGTTGAGAAACCGTTTCGTAGAGCACGCGTGTGACATTTACTGAGTTTACAGAATGCATTAAATGTTTTTGACTTTTTTTTATTTTGGTTAGAACTTTTTCACAAGTTTAGTAATGCCGCATGTAGAAATTATTTACGACCAAATGCAATATACTTATATCGATACATTTTCAATAAAAGAAAACTTTAAAGTTTTAGTAATGCCATTGTACAGAAGATCTACTACTAACCGTTAAATCATATACTATGCCTGAAAAAGAAAAGCTACAGACTGAATAAGAAGTGCTTTACTCAAGGAAATAAATGCATATGATAATTAATGATTTATTAACATTGTTAAAATTTATTTTCGCAATCAATTTATACAACGTTCTTGAGGAAATAACACAATTTATTAAAATTCTGATTACAATTCCAATGACTATCGCTGAGCCAGAACGGTGTTATTCGTCAATAAAAGAATAAAGACATTTAAGAGACACATAAGAACGAAATAAAAATACATATTAAATATAATTTTTGATATTAAAAATAAAATATAATCTAAATGTTTTATTTTTAATCTACTTACTATTATTGCCCAATTACGGCATTTCGTTTATTGTGTAAGGGTCGCGAGACACTTGCTTTTACAAAATGGCGCTGCGGTCCAAAAAAGATTGTGCTAATTTTACTCTTAAAAATGGATAACTGGTGAAAGTAATTATTTGTGGTCATAAAGCTGCTAAATTATCTTCATTATGGTATACAGTTTTAAAAAAAAGGTAACGCTAAATATTTCATATAATGTAGCCGACGGAGCATGTCGCGTTGTCCGCATTTTTTAGTAACGATAACTCGAGTATGGTAATATGGTATAGCGTTTTTTTTTTTTGGATTTGGTATATGATACAATTTCATTTTGTTATAGTCAGTTGCATCAGATAACGTGTGGGTGTATTTTTATTTCAGACAATATTTTGTTGGCAACGATTCGAAATAAAGCTAATCGTACGTACAGACACCAAAATTCAATTCAATTATTGAAACAATCGTAGTGAGTGGCCAGAGGCGTATGTTTCATTTGAATAACCCGCACTGAAGGGGTTTGGGCTAAGTAAACATTATCCAAGTTAAAAGATGAGATTGCGGAAAAAAATCTAAAACGATATTACGCGTTAATTTTGTATCAATACAAAATAAACTGTTGTACCCAGAAGTGTAGTGCTAAATTACAAAGTACTGCGGCACTGATTATTTTGATTGATCTTCACCCCTCCCATATATATTAATTTCCATTTTATTTAGAAACAATGAAAATTGAAATGAAAAATTGAGAGCGGGCATGGTTTTAAAAATAGGCGTAAATGTGTCTTGCAACGTTTTCTGTACAGATTTGAATTGAGAAGTTCTACGATTCCCGTTTGACCACACGTAATCGTGTTTGTAATTGAATTCCATTCTATCGAAATACTAGTAATTTTAAATTTTAAGAGGAAAGACTCTTCACAGTACTATACGAATACAAGCGAATTATTATTGGAATAACTTTTTAAAAATCCTGTAAGATAAGTGCCGAGGCAGCGCCCTGGTTGTACCTACATACATATATAGATTAAAATTTAAGTTTACTTTGTGGCTTAGAAATTGTATTTGAAAACAGAATATCACTCAATAAGTTCGTATGATGTTATATAGATGGTGCCACCATTGGCAAATCCATATGATTCCAGCCAAGCACTAACCTTCAAATAATACGTGCCAAAATTTCATAACATTCTGACGTTAAGTTCACAAGTTACTTACAATAGTTTTAGTGACGCTATTTTTGTAATGTTCAAAACAATGGAAAAATCTAAATTTCTTGTGTTTATAAAGCATCGCTTTTTTATGGGGGAAAATACCGTTCAAGCAAAGCAATGGCTTGACAAGTGTTATTCAGACTCTGCTCCATCGAGACAAATGGTAAAGAAGTGGTTTGCTGATTTCTAAACGCTCATTTCGTGATTTCTGAACTGAACGCTCTAGTCGCCCAAATTCGGCAGTTGTTCAAGAAAACATAAAAAAGTCCACAAAATAGTTTTGGCCGATCGTAGATTAAAGTTGCGTGATATAACTGACACCTGAAAGCAGGCATGGGCAACCTTTCCTAGGTCTGGGGCCAAATTATCATTCTGTCTCCGAGCAGTGCCGGTGCGAGGTTATTTGGCGCCCTAGGCAACGATTATTGGCGCGCCCCCTGTTTAACAAATCTTCCATTTTTTTTCAAAATAATGAACAAAGGACAATTCAGGATCATTAGATTTCTTTTTATATATGTATATCCGCTCTCAATGTGGAGTATATGGACTCCTAATGAAGGTATCTTAACAGAAGCTTTTCTACGTGAACTGTTTGTTACTCAGTCGCTCAACATCTCTTTTTAGAATCATATAGAATACGATACATAATTACAACGAACAATTAATACAAGTATCAAAGTAAAATAAAATGTACTATTATTAGAGTATATAAAAATAGTTTTAATACTCCATTTATGCGCCCTCTGATGGTTTGCGCCCTAGGCGGTTGCCTATTTCGCCTGTATGGTGGCGTCGGCCCTGTCTCCGAGTCAAGGGCCGGACCAAATTATTAAACATAATAAAGTAATCATTTACTAAGCGTCAGTTCAAGTTCATCCGTGCACTTGAACGCCTGAAGATGCCGAAAGGCGAAACCCGGGTCGTTAGTGACAAAATCTGTGTGAATGTACATAATTTGAACGATTCAAATTTAATATAAAATTAAATAAAAAACGTTGCTACTTACTTCTTATATATTTTTTATTTATATAATGAAAGACATAATATTAATATTATATACTGATAACAAAGTTTAGTGTTAGATTGGCCTTGTACTTGAATTACGAGACTATCAATATTAGCGTTGTTATTGCTGAAGGATAATCGTATAAAATTTTCGAGATTATCATCTGTTATCCTCGTTTGAATTTTCGATTTAGTGTGTCTCATCCTAGAAAAAACCTGTACAAACGTATATAAGCTGCCAAAAAGACAAATGATTATCTTGCAAATGAGCTTAAATTTTTCTTCCACCAATCATAATTTATAAAAATCCGTCAAAGCAAAGTTTGAATCGGTCGAGAAAAACGCCCCATCTGAATGTGGAGATGCACCGGAGACAGTTGCATTTTCCAGTGCCTGGCGTAAAACAACGAAGTACCATTTTATTATTGTTTCGGTCCTCAACCATTCTCGATTCGCTACTGTATGCATATATTTTAATGAATATTTTATTATTTCAACCGAGTTTCTAAAGAAATACGTGCATCGGCGTTGGATTGTTCATGTTATCCGTTAATGCATGCTAGTTATTGCTACCCTTAAGAGCAGACGTTATGTTCATTATTTTAGGATTCAAGTCAGATTTGAGTAACTGTGAGAAATAATGTACCATAGAACGTTTGAAATTAAATACATATTTATAGAATACGTCAAAATCTATTTTTAAAAGCATATTTGTCTCAGGTTTACATAAAAACATCGCGCGATGTTCGTTTGCTTGAGTAGTGCTTAGGTTCTTTGCTGCGTACTGATCGCGTCGGGCTACGCATGTGCACAATCTGTCTTATTGGATTTTAGTAGCCATGCTCGGTAGAATTATTTTATTCCCTGCGAGCGAGGTCAATACAATTTAAACAGTTTATTGTCATTGAGTGTTCCCGACCAATTTAGGGATTTATTTAAATTACTTTTCAAATACGTCATATTTGAAACGTCACATTATTATATTATTGTCGTGAGGCTGAATGTCAATAACGTGTTTCTTGTGTTGAGTACGTTTAGTTGAATCGACGTTACAAAATGAAAGCTTTCGGTAGAATTACTGCAAATATACAAAGGTTTTCCAATGCAGGTATGCACAGAATGCTAACACGAGTATTCGACAAATTATTATTCAGTGGATCAATGTGAGTTTCATATAAACTTGTATTTATTTCAGGGAAAACGTCCATACGAACCATTTCTGCAACCGGTGTTCAAGTCGAGCCCGAAGGTCCTTTGGTAAAAACATCGATTCCGGGTCCGAATTCAAAAAAGCTTATGAAAGAGCTTAACCAATTGCAGGTTTGAATGATATTTTATATATTTTTTTTTATAAAAACACTTGCACTGAAAAAAAACCGATTTTGCGTTTAGTGTTCGAAATAAATAATTAGAAATCAAAATCGCATCAATAATATATTATCATAATAATTATCAACCATTAAAATAATTTGATAGATTATTTTTAAACAACTTCCACTGCGTTCTAACTTGTAAAATTTTGTAGCATCAAAAGCAGTTTTCCAATTAATTCCATTGGAAATAATATCGAATTTGTTCAACCAAATTTTGTGTAAGCACCAATTATTTGACGCGTTATATTAATAAAAACGCATTAACGGGTATTAATAAGCTAGCAAAAATTAACTAGAAAAAATTTCCCATATATTTTTTAGATGTTTTTACATATTAATTATTAATTAATACATTTTTATAAACATTTTTGCGATGGAATTATATAGTTCTTTCTTATACGATAAAACTATTTTTTTCCTGTAAAATGTAATTCAATATTAAACCAATCATTGTATTCAACAGTCAATGAAGTAACAAAACGTGACTTAGTTTAAATATACATTTAATAAGCAGTGTGCAAAAAATACTACGAAAGTCACATAATAATTAAAGTAATTTAGTAACATATATGTATATGTAACTAGAATTCTTTTCAACTTATTCTCATGGAATTGTAACACGCCAAACTACGCTGCCCTACATCGATAATATACTATTAAATAGTATACACATAATATAAATTATATCTACTTACAATATTATAATAGTTTTTTCGTCCACTTAATATACTACACATAATAATTATTTATAACGGTAGGTACAGTTTAATTGAAGTCAATGAAAGCATTTCGTTATCAATAGTTCAGTTCGTTATTTTGGCGCCTTTTTCAGCTTATGAGATGTTAATACGCACGATTATAATCTAAAATAAATTAAAAACTATACTCAGGTGAAATAATGTATATTTGATATTATTCAATGAGATAAATCTTAGTGTGTTATCGGAGTTATGAAAAGTACACTGGTTTGTTTAGAGTTTAAATACGCAATTGTTATATTTATAATATTATGATATGACATTTTTGTGCATTCACGGTCAAGTTTATATTATTTTACACACGAGTTAAATTATACTCATAGAAGATAAGATGACTGTAATAAATAATTGTGTTGCTGACAAAGATAATAAGAACTTTTATATTATTAGTAATATATAAAGCAGAGCTTCCCAACTGACATGCCGAGAGATTTGGAAAATGTTCATATTATTATTATGTTCTGTAAAATTATCATAACGCTTAAACGTACGTCAGTAGGATACATAATATAATATTAATGGTTTAGTCATGATTAGCTCCTGGTCCGCTCACATAATAAATAACTGTTTCACATTTAGACTATTTTTATAAATTTGTTTTTCCCACATTTATAGCTATTTTTGTGAAATGTATGATTTTATTTGAAAAACAAACTGTGCTATGTTGGAGTTGTGAAAGTATTATGAAATGCAAACATATTATTTATTTAAAAAACGAACGAAAAAATTTAAAATGTACTATGATATGGCAACTTTTAAGTTGTTCACTGTTAGTTCTTGGTAGAAAAGCATTACATAAAAAATAAACCTCCTTTTTACATTAATTTCACATTATTTATAAGGATCGGTTTCTCTCACCGCGAGCACTATCAACTAATCTTGCTTACGAGGAGAAAAACTGGTAATGATACGTAATATGAAATTACAGTGTACTCCCGAGTCCTGATTATCCTGGCTAATGATGAGGAGGGGTGGCACGGATAACCGAAAAACATGTATAATACGAACTATGCTATAAATTGTACCTTTCTTATTTAGTAGACAATTATTTTAAGACGTTTAATACTCATAGTTTAAAAATCGGTGATTTTAGTTTGTTTGCTTGAATCTTACAATGATTTTCTGATATTAGTTAGAATAATTTTCCTTAAAGCTATTATATCTTTATATCCGAAGTCTCATTGGTTGTACTCCAATAAAGTAGCAATATAAGTCAGTGCCGTGTTATGACTAATGGAATTGGTAATTTCTTCTTCTTCACTTTCAGTCTTCTGGTTGAATGAGATTGGAAATAATATCCGCGTCACTCATTATTTAAAAACCTGGATTACAATGTTTTCTCTATCAACAATGTACGTAAACACGAAAGTGCGCAAATTTAAAAAAAGAATGAAAGTACATACTATTTTTTTAATTAAATTCACGCGTGGGCTTTTAGATCATGCAGCCCTTGGCGTAATCAAAGTGGTTTACATGATGACAATCGAATTTGATATGCCTGCCATAGATTATCAACAAGTTCGCCATTAATTATTACGAGTCATCTTTGGAATAAAGGAAGTTGAAAGTAAACAAGTCATCATCGTGCAATGGCTGGTTAAAACTTTAACTTCAAAAAAATGATTATTCGTGTAGTAAAGATAATTTATCATTTATTTGAATTAGCCAAGGTATGTGAAATGAAAATTGATTTCCGCAAAAATAATAGAAATACTTAACGTTATCAGATACATGTACATAAACAGAATAAAGCATTTCACTATCGCAAAGCCGGCAAAGCCGATAAAACTAAATTTGAACATATTAAATAAAATTGTGTTTAGGAGGGCTAATACTCAACATGTTTTTTGTAGGTTTTAACGGTTGGTATAACACAATATATACACAATCCGCTGCCCGTTTAAATGTTTTTTTTCTTACAATTAAAATAAAGTACACATTTTCGCATTGAATTGTCGATAAGAATTAGCAAGAATATGGGATTTGATAAGATAACAAATGATCTTATGAATGCATTATGTTATTTTTTTTAAGAAAACATGCGTTGAATCCTCTATTGAGGCCTGAGGGGTTTTCTAATACTTTGCATTTGCTTTTACGGTAGATTTTAAGAAAATTGAGAATATTCAGCTTAGTGCTAGATGATGGTAATTATTGAATTGGTAGACTGTACAATTTACAACATTATGGGCTTTATGTTTTATTCTCATAACTCCTGCTCTTTGAAATCATGTTTTGCGTTGTTCAGCGATCATCGATCATCGTGTGGAATAGTATTCAAGATATGAGCGGATATTTTTTTTGTGCGCTCCTCTGGGATCATTTTTAATGCAAGGGGGACGGGGGGGAGTACGGCGTTTTTGTTATTAAAATTTGGACGTAGTAAGCAATTAAAAAAATATTTGTATACAGATTATTCTTTTTGTAGAAAAAATATTATTTTAATTTTTAAACTCATACTAATAATAAATAAAATATCTTTTTTTATAATCTTTACTTGAACTTAATAAAATAGACATTGTCAAATAGTTTTTCTGGCATATTTTTAAAACATGCGGTCGGATTCTTAAATATTATTTACAAATTATAACATTTGTAAATGAAGAAATAAAATAAAAATGTAGTATTATATTACTTGAAAATTTATATTTAAGTAATTATAAAAAAAAAGTATTTCCTGGGGCTTTATCTTTTATTAAATACCCTCAATCACCATATATTAAATTAAAAATATTTTTTGAGTGAAAATTATGGGGGGGGTTTAAATGCAAGGTTCGCCCCGGGCGGCAAAACGTCTTGTTACGCCACTGCTATATTTTTATTTATTACACTACATTTTGCTACAATGCTCAAAAAAACATGTTTTTTTTTTAATATTACCCATTGATATATTTAAATTATAATGCTATTTATCTTTTAGCAAGCAGGCTCTGTACAACTTTTTGCTGATTATGATCGCTCATATGGAAATTATTTGGCAGATGTGGACGGAAACGTTTTGTTGGATGTGTATACTCAAATTTCCTCCATGCCACTGGGCTACAACCACCCTGAGATGCTGAGTGTTTTCACAAACGAACACAATTTGGTAATGCATTCAAAATCAATATATGTTATGAAAAGTTTTTATGTATAAACTAGTAACCAAGCAAAATTCTGGAACCATCAATGAAGGTAATATTGTTGGATTAAAATTAATGTAACTATTTTAATTTTAGTTTAAAATAGTTATACAGTGGGTGTCTCCTAATAACTATTTAATAAAAAATTATGTTTATAATTGGAAATATATTTTATCCAAAGGTTAAATATTTGTCCGTTTTATGATAGGCTTTCTATGTTTATCATTTCAAAAATGTTTTTAATCATACCACATATTTTAAATAAACAAATTAAATGAAAGGCCGTTCATAGTTTACGCAAATAATTTGATTACCTTTGATACAGTAAGTATTTAGAAATATTATTTTAAGTACTATGTAATTCTACTTGCTAAGTGATAAAATAATTATAATTCAGTATTAAAATTGATAAGTGATTGGTTTTTATTTTGGATATTTTGGAATTAATGATTAAACAAGGAATTGATCTTATTTAAACAGATGCATCATAATAACCTTGTCTGTGCAAATAGTGTAGGCAAATATATAATAATAATAAGAATATAAATTTAAATATGATTAGAATAATACACACTGTCGCTGCATATTTAATTTGTCCTATGTGGATAATCGAGAAAAACTGTTTAAAAATATAACAAAATAAATAGTAATTTTTAAACATTTACATAGGACAAATTCTATATATTGAATTTTGCACATTTAACTTACTTGTCGGGTCCTATAGCTCATCGATTAGCGTTGTGGGCTTCCATGCCGGATCTCAAGGGTTTGAATCCCAGTATGAACAGCATTTTTTTCGATTGATTTCTGTTTGATAAGAACTTATAATAAAGTAACACTCATTATATATTTTATAAGTAATATGGAAAATAAATCTGATAAAATTTTTCGTTTGTTATCTGATGGAACATGAACAAGGTATTTCTAGCAATTTTGTTATGATTCCTAAAAACATTATTAACTTTGTTTGTTTTTGGTTTCGATTGATTTCGTATATAATATCATTCATCACCTTTTCTACATCTTGTGTGAAGATCTTGATAATTTTTAGTTATTTTTATCTGTTTGATATTAACATATCATTTTCAAATAGGAGTTTACCACTTACTTCTCGAAAAAATGTACCATTATTTTAATACTATACTCGTTCCACTGACTCACATAAGACTTATTATTGTGCCTAATTATGATAGGTGTCACAAAGTACATATTGAATTTTGCTATAACTTTGTATTTATCCATTATTTTTAAACAACATAAAATGTAGAATGTGAAGAAAAAATCTACCCCTCGAACTGAATTCATAACTCATTTTCGACAAATACATTACATAGGAGAAAATAAATATGCAGTAATGATATGGTAAAGTAACTATTAGTTTAAAACCAATATATCCAAACAACCCAGACTCAAATTTCTTTTCTTATTGTAACAATTACTGTAGATTCTTGATTACTATTGTACTTCTTTAGCGTTTTGACAAATTTGAACAGCAAAATGGGTGCATTCTCACATTGGACTTAAACGCAAACACAAAAATGCTTTTGGGGATTATTTTTTGTGGCACAGCTCATCTGAAAAGTGGCAAAAGTAAAAAAAAATGTTTGTTTATTCACCAATATTCCGGTTTCATTTTTCATCTCGATAACAGTATTTAGTATAACAGTATCTCTTTGTTTTTAAAACAGTTTTTTTTTAAATAGTTAATTTATAGTATGTGAAAATGTCAAAAGCCAGAATCAAATGAGTGAATTTAAATTGAAATATGAGTAATAAGACGTTGTATTTGACTTTTCAGAAAACACTGATTAACAGACCAGCATTGGGAGTATTTCCCGGGGCAGATTGGCCTCAGAAGCTAAAATCTATATTACTCGAAATCGCCCCGAAGGGATTAGAGAATATAACGACAATGATGTGCGGGTCTTGTTCAAACGAGAACGCATATAAAAACATTTTTATTTGGTACCGTCAAAAACAGAGAGGAGAAAATGTTACATTTTCAAAAGAGGATATGGAGTCGTGCATGATAAACAGAGAACCGGGATCACCAGCACTCTCAATTTTGTCATTCAAGGTAAATAATATGTAGTCTACAACAAATTAATTCTTTAGTTTTATTGATAGATTTATTGAGGCTATGTCAAGGCAATTGATTAAATGTATATAAAAATATTCAACACCTGCTTTGTACATAGTTCCTACCAATTTATTCATTACGGTTTTATGAACCTATCAAATTTTATGGGTATGTTGTTTTTAATAAGGCACATACAGCATATGTACACTCAATGATGTCTTCAACAGTAAGGTCTAGCTGTCAACCTCACTCGTTGAATATTTTTACTTGAATTGAAAATATTTACTAACTCTGCCACTAACAAAATACAAACATTCGAGTAGACAGTTATTTTGATATTAAATATGGTATTTTTTATATATTTTGATGTTTTTAATTATAACTATTCACATAAATATAAGGACATTTTGATCTAGGAGAGATATTGCTTTTAATTCAAATAGTAAATATATTTTCAGAATTTTAAAAGGCATGTTAAAAGTGTAAATCAACTTATACATTATAGCACTGAAATGATTTTCTAGATGCTATTACTTCCAATTCGGGTATATATCTTGATTGCGTTCATCTGTGGGTATGTGGTTTTATAAACTGACATTGACTCCAGGAAAGAAATCCAGTCAAAATGAAATTTTATACTCAATATTATATGGCTACCGATTCGTTTAAAATCGCTAACCTTTTTACTAAATTCTTTTGTCCATTTGTAACGAACAATAAAAATAATGTGATTCTATTAAAACTGGCGATATTCATTACTATTATTATGCAATTAAATTAAATAATTTTAAATTTTACAGGGAGCATTCCACGGGCGTACTTTAGGAGTTTTATCAACAACTCACTCAAAGGCTATACATAAAGTGGATATTCCAGCATTCGATTGGCCGATTGCTTCTTTCCCTCAATACAAATACCCATTGAATGAAAACAAACGCGAAAATGATGCCGAAGATGCAAGGTGAGAATTTATATTTAATATTTTAAAAATTCTTGAGAATAACTGTAGTTTACGCATGGAATTCTGTAGTATGTGAAAATGTACTGGGTACTAATTTGAGTATGCTTGTATCGGGCGTGTTTAAAATAATCTTTATTTCATTAGATACAATTTCAAATAACTAAAAAAATCTATATAGGTGCCTGGCAGAAGTTCAAGAGCTCATGGATTTGTACAAAAAGAAAAATAATCCAGTGGCCGGTATCGTCATTGAACCAATCCAGTCAGAAGGCGGAGATAATGAAGCATCACCGGAGTTTTTCCAGCAGTTGCAAAGAATAGCCAAAAAGGTTTTCAAAAAATAATATTTATCAATATTTTCTTTGTCGATAAAGGATTAAGTCAGCTGTCAGACCATTCCATAGTACTTTGACTGTGCATTCTTGAAAACTGAGATGTGTAATTATCATTTTCGGGCTGGATACTAATTGATTTTAAAGTTTCTGCCATGATAAACATTCTAAATAATAGATATATCATATCAAAAGTAAATCATTCAAAATTTGATAAACTGTCACACTTAACGGTTTGAAGTACCATTAATAATTATAATATATTGTTGATTTCAGAAATTTATTTAATTATTACTTATACTTAACTATTCATTTATTCTGATGAATGGTATATAATTTCAGAACGGCTCAGCTTTATTGATTGATGAAGTTCAAACCGGCGGCGGTCCGTCTGGTAAACTTTGGTGTCATGAACATTTCAATTTGGATTCTCCACCCGATATTGTTACATTTAGTAAGAAAATGCAAATGGGAGGGTACTTCCACAGTTCTGAAATGTCGTAAGTATTGGTTTGACTGATTGTCTTTAACATTTTTCAGCTTAAGAATACATAGTGACCGGACCATAAGAAGCTATGAGTCTGTTCTTTATGAGTCAGTGATACCTTATTATCAGAAATCTACTGTTCATAAATCATCAACTCGTACACAGTAAAGTAAATTTTATACTAATGTAAACTTTTGAGAAAATGTTACTTTATATTTCAATGTCGATTCTTAGGCATTGTAAAGAACTTGTTTACGATACATACTCAAGTCATTGCGGGATAGAGATAACAGTTGTTTATTAATATTATTTGTTCATACTGAATCACCAAAACGAGAGGACAGAAATTTCATTGAGATACGTATGTCTGAATCGACATTTTATTATCTTTCAAGACCTCAGCAGCCGTACAGGGTATTCAACACGTGGATGGGAGATCCCAGCAAATTACTTTTGCTGGAACGCGTGATCAGCGTCATAAAAAATCAAAATCTGCTCGGCCAGGTTCAGGCCAGCGGAGACGTTCTGATGAAAGGACTGCTGGCGTTGCAAACTGAATTTCCTAACTTGCTCAACTCCGCTAGAGGGCGAGGGACATTTTTGGCAATCACTTGTCCGACTAGCAGTATTAGAGATGATCTCGTCAACAGATTAAAGCAAAAGGGTTAGTATCTGAATAGTTTTATATTGTCCGCTATTAAAATGTTTACTTTATTATATTATAAATAATCAAAGACTTAAAATTTAATCCTGCTTCTATTGAGTGATCTAAAAAACATGTTTATTCAACGTTGCAGTGTTAACCGAGACGTTTCGATTTTTAATACACCAATTGTATAATGAAATTATTTTTAAATGAAAACAATTTACTCAAATCTGGGTTTTTATTCTATTGTATATTACACTTTTTCCAGGATTCCAAACTGGGGGTTGCGGAGACACTTCAATCAGACTGAGACCAGCTTTGATATTCACTCCCAAGCATGCGGATATTTTCATAGACGGTTTCCGTAACACCCTGAAGGAAACTAAATAAGCCACTATTGTTCAAAATATATATTCAATTGTCTGGAGAGAAGCAGACTGAGGCACATTGCATATATTTTCAGTCTTCTGCAAGAAGTCTTAATTTACTATTTGGTTAAAACTGAGTAACGTTTTCTTCTCATTTTGCATAAACTCAAAAAGTCACTTAGTGTTCCATCAACCAATATTGTCCAATGACATACTTTAAAAATAAATATGATGTATTTCAAGCAGATATCGGAATAAAAGCCATCATTTACAAGCTTATGTTTGTTATTCATAAGAAATATATTTTAATGACTTCTCGCATCAAACCGACGATGTAATGTATGTAAAAACTCAGATTGCTTCTCCGGCAATAATTATATTGATTGTAATCAATCTGCCGAAACATTGTATTCAGACTGCTTTTGGTTAAATCCAATCATAACATGTCTTCCATTTTTGATTAGTTAGAAAAAGTAATGTTTCTAAAATAGAAAGTAACGAAACCAACGTTCAAAGATTATATTCTTCCCGTAGAAATAGAGATGAATGTGCCCAGGGTTAAATAATTTAAGAACATGTTTCAATTCTGAGCCACATTGAGTATATTTTTATACTTATTATGAGTGTGTACCCGCGAAAGAAGTGTTGCCACGTTGCCAACAGAGCTCAAAAATGTCTTCCAAATGTATGTCAGCTATAAAATCATAATCGCACGAGACAGTTGCGGAGTAATCTTATTGAATACGAATGAATTGTTTATAAAATGAATAAATAAAAAATAAACTGAATGTGATATCTCATATCATTGTTTTACTACAACCCGACCCGTTCATAAATTTAGTTTTATTTATGTAGAGCACGTGGCAGACAGTTGCTACCTTGAAGATTTTCTATCACCGGCTAATAGTGGCCCGTCAGTTTTATATACAACTGAAGAGGGAAAAAATAATGATTCAGTTTTTTAAATAAATATATTATAAAATTATATGCATTAAATTAACAGTTTCATGAGACAAGATTCTTAATTAAGGCCTTACATAGGAGGAAAAATACAAAATATGTAATTGCAAAACACTTTGCTGAAAATAATAAAAATCGCCTGCGGTGTTTATTTATACAACATGAATGAGATATTTATAATCTTAAAACATAAACATCTAACATTTCATTTGTAAACCCTCCCCTTCAGGAGTCATATCTACAGCCCTCTACTTAGTATAAATAAAAAGGTACAAAAGACTTACAGAAAACATAATAGTAAACAATAGACAGTTTGATAAATTGATACTAATGGATTTTTGTTTGAAGATATGAATGTCCTCGACGTTTAAAATTCGCTCCCACCTATCCGATTTCAAAAAATTGGGTGTAGCGACAGCGATTAGCATATCACCACTCCTGTTATAGCACTATCCTTCTAACCCTACTCTCTTTGAAAAAGAAAGGTTGAGCAACTGAATAACAAGACATGGTAAACAAAATACGGTATGAAATATTAAGGAGACATTTTCTACAAAAAGAGCACTGGTACAAAATGCTATATATGAATTCTCACATGCATAAGAAGTTCTTCTTTTGAGGAAAATATATCTCCGCACATATCACAGGTTAATTCGACCTGATCAGTCTCAAACGGATCTATGGAAAATGGGACATCGACTAAATTAGACGAGCATACTTTTGACGGGTTAGCGTCTAATTTTGATTTATATGTACCGATAGGCGGATAAATATCAGTTTTAACTCTAAGTTTTGACGTTTGAATTTTCGGTTTTGAATCCGCAGGAACGGCGGCAGGTTTTTGTTTGTCTCGAGCGGCGATGATATCACTGTGCTTGACGATATGGGCGCACAGGTCTTCTCGGTCTGATAATATTTGCGTGCACAGTTGACAGGAGAATTGTGGATTCGCAGTGTCCCCGGGCTCCGCTGCGGCGTGAACCCAACGGACGTGTTCTCGCAGCACGACTTTTTGATTGAAGGCTCGCATGCATAGAGGACAAATGTGAGGACGCTCGCCGGTGTGAATTCTCTCGTGCTTGCGAAGAGTCCCACCGTCACGAAAGGCTTTCATGCAATATCTATGGAAAATAAAAAAACACAATGCAGATTGCGATTTTATTATTTCATTGTCTATCACGGCAGGACAACTCTTAACTATATATGTATATCATAAAGTATTTTTTTGACAATAATTTTTGTTTTATAAATATCTAACAATTTTTTGATAAATAATAAGATTGTTTCACTATTTTAATAAAGTGTTTTTTTGGATTTGCAATATTTTCAACTTCCAACTAATATGTGAATTTTATAAGTCTTTGTATTTCAAATTAAATATTTGAGAAGATAATCACCTGCATCCGTAAGGTCGTTCCCCAGTATGGGTCCTCGAATGGATTAGGAATCCCTGACGGCTGGCAAACTCTTTAGAGCAAATCAAACATTGATGAGCTGCGGATCCTTCTTTATGAGTGCGGGTGTGTTCCCATAGTCCTTGACGTGATGCAAAACATTTTCCACATGTTGCGCACACGTGTGGGGTATTGCCGGGATGAGATGACAATCTTAAAATCATTTAATAAAAAATAGTTATCGATGACAAAGTCAAATTTCACTTTGCTCCTATGAGAAGCTATTGCGCCTGATAAATCTGGGTCCCATTAAATTAAATCCTGCCATAAAAACTTAAACTTAGACTTTTTTCAATTTGTAGATATTAATTTATAAAATGTACTGCATTCAGAGGATGTTCGAATGCTCTTGATAATGTCTTACGATTGAGAACAAAATATTTTTTTATGAATGTTTTTTCATTACATTTAAAAATATTGAATTCAAAATTTCGGAATTGAATCATAATTTCTAAGCAAAGCAAGAAAGAGTCCACATTCCAAATGTTGCCATTTATTACCGGACTGTGGAATGAAATTAATCTTACAATGTTAATCTTCGAATACCTATGTGAATCCAGTTGATTCTGCAAGGAAAATGTGTCCCCGCATACTTCGCAAGAAAATGTCTTTTTCCGGTGGATCCACATGTGCCGGAACATTTTTTGTTTTGTCGTAAACCTCTTCGAGCATTGCAAACATTCGTGTTTATTTTGTTTGATTTTTATGGATACGGGGCTGAGCAGCTCAGATTCTTCTGAATCATCTGAAACGTATTCTATCATGATTTTAAGGATTAATAATGAAATGAAGACCTAACATTTATTACAAATTCCGCATATTTGTAATTAGTTAAAACATGGCTGGTTCCGCTTATTAGTCAATAAACTTTCTTTCTTATACATCGGGTAGGATGGTAATGAATTTCTTGAAAATAACATTCCATCGAAAGTTTTTCTCAAGTAGGTTAAAAGATTCCCAGTTGACATGATTGCACACGTGATACATACAAATTCATAATAAATGGGAATAATATAAATGACTGTGATGAAATTAGATATGTGGATATACAGTGGAACTCCGATTTCGCATGGATCATTCATTTTTTCATAGCCCAGGCCAAATACCTATAAGAACGATCTCAAATAATCCCGCATTAATTGTTCCCTGATTTATAGAATATATCACAAATATTATCCCGGTTGACTATTTTTATATAATATTTCTCATTTCGCTCATAATAAGTCTTGCCTCGCGTATCGTTTTTCTAACTCACGACTCCCCCAATGACGAAACTTAGAAACTGACAATAATTCAAGAAGTTGAAAAAATCCAGCAGAAAAACAAGTTGTCAAATCAAAAAGAGTTAACTTATGAAAGTACACGATTTGACTTTGTTAAATTGATTGCTACACCGCAAGTAGGCAACTGAGAAACTAAGAACTTAAAAAAAATGTATTCAATAATAAAAAAAAATTTGGAAAAATTTAAGAATGTTTTTTTTGTATTATTTCAAGATTTCCTGCATATTTTTATCAGTTTATTGAGAACCGCAGAATTGGGGTTTAACTGTAGTAATATTTTGCCGCCGTTCTGGTCTTTTTTCAATCAATTCATTTTCACTGTTGACTTTTCAAAATAATATAAAATAATTTTTCACCTTCTGCTAAATATTCATCAAGTTCAGTATCATCTTCATTACTAAGTGAATTATTGTGAGAATCAATAGACAACTCCTTAGTGGCGGTTCTGTGATTATTCTAAAATAATGAAAAAATTCATGGTTAAATTAAAATATTATATTAGATTTCAATGGTCATCTAAGAAATTACAAAATCAATTGAATCCACTCATACGTCATCGTTTTTATTTGAGCTGAAATAAAAATGTTTACCATGTCATCGACGATTCGATGCTTTTCTTGTAAGTTCGATTTACAAATATGAGCCTTTTGAGATAAACTGTCATTAAATATATCTCCGCATTTTTTGCATTCAAAATCTTCATTCCAATAGTCTTGATGAAGTCGTTCATGAGAAATGAGAGCTTTGGCACGGGTAAAGCTCACTCCACAAAATTTACAAGAGTGTGGTTTTGTTTTATGATTATTCTAGAATTGTAAAAACATCAGAATAAGCAAGGGCGAATTAAACATTTTCTTTAGATTAGTTTATATGGTTTCATTTTTAACAAACCTGTAATTGATTCAGAGGTGAATTTGAATGCAACGAGTTAATCGCGTTATCAGGTACGTACGGCAGTGTTTCTACCCTTACTGGTATTCTCTTAGTTATGTGTAGCGATTCATTGTGAATATCGTTATAATTTGATTTTTGGTAATTTGTTTTCGATTTGACTGAACCGTGATTCAAGTCATCAAAATCATTATGAAAAGATGTCGACTGATCCAAGTCACTGGAGTAAGTCGTATTCACGGTCATCTCCTGAGCGATATCCATGGAGTCAGGTAATACCTCATTGGCTAACGGATCATTCAACGGCAGTGAAATATTCCAATTGGGTATCTCGTTAATATTTTGATTAAAATATCCAGACGAATTGTTGAGATCGAGCTGAGGTAATAAAATGGGGTAGGACTGCGATTCTGACCACTGGAGCGGATCCACCGGATCAGGATTTCCTAATTCTCCATTAGCTAAAGCGGCGGCTACCAAAGCTCTTCCAGGAACGTAGCAATGAACTTTCATGTGGTTGATGAGACTCGACGATCGTGAAAATTCCATCGCGCACGTGTGACATTTGAGATTCTGCAATGTGGGGCTGCAAGAGTGATTCTGCAGTTCTGTTTTTAATTTGAACAGGGAGCCGCACGTTCTACATGAATACGGTCTAGACACTTGGTGACACACTTTGTGGTTTTCATATTTTGATATTTTTTCAAATGTTTCATTGCAAAGTGTACAATTAAACACCTTTTTGATGCGGCTTTCTAAATCATAAGAAAACTTTACATTAGTATCAATTTTTTACAAAGCGAATGCAGAAAAACTTCTATACAATTTTATTTCAAGTTTTGTGACTTACCACATATAGAGTAATGAATTTGTAATGCGACCAACGAAGGAAAAGACAGATCACAGCTCTCACATAGAAATGTAGAGCAAAATTCTGAATTTCTTATCGGTTCTGAGATAGGTATGGGTTCTAATATGGATACATGTTCCGATATCGATACAGGCTCTGAGACTGATATTGAATCTGTTTCGGGCACTGGTGTGCCAGATTTATTGTCTGTATTTTCTGTTTCATTGACGACGCCTCCACCGAGTTGCCAGAGGGCTTCGACTGCCATGCTGAAATTTTTTTGAAGAATTGAAATTGTGTAAGATTTATTAGTAATGGTGTTTTCTACTTCTCATAAATAAAGCAGAAGATAGATAAGAAAGTGTTAAACCTTTCATCTTCAGTGGTTTCATTGGTAGATGCTTCTTCCTTTATATTTTTATCACTAGAATCACTGTCACTTGTTTCTTCAGTTTTTAAAACATATTCATCCTATAAACAAATAGTGTTACAATGAACCAAGTTTAGTTAGTGTTTTTGAATAAGTCAAAAAAAATGGAGGCTGTCTTGTTGTGTTTAAATCACTCTCAACAATAATAATGAAACAACTTTCAGTGAGAATTGATTCTTAAAATATGTGGCACCTTTCTAATATAGTAACCTTATATAATTTTTCAGTTGCAATTGAAATATACATCAAATAAATAATTTAGATTATATCATTTAAGCCAGTAGTAGTAACTTCAATCACTTATTCGGTAAACCACAAAAAGAGTAGATTTCAAATTTGCTTTGCTTGTTTGGGGAACATTCTTATGATTATTGTTGAGTGATAACAAATGCAATCACTTTTTAAAAAATATAAATGCATCGCCGTGAACTATAAATATGTATCATTGAATTTATAATTGTAATAGTTTGATAATACTCATAAAAGCTTTAGGTACCTTAATATTGTGAATTTCGACAGATATAGAATGTTCACTATTTACTCGATGGAATTCGTATTCAGTGGTGATATGGTTGTCTTCAATCATAGATTGAGGATTTAGAACGTCTTTTTCAACGGTAACAAAATCTTCTATCTCAAACATTATTGTGGTATAATAAGTGTCTCCCAAAACAATATTTTTCAATTATCCACTGGGCTCACACGTTTGTGATTTTATTTTAGAAACTTAAGTTAGTATTTCACGTGGCAAAACGATTACATTCCTCCAATTTCCTATTGCAGACATTTGAAGATTTTTTTAATAATTAGAATTACGATGATTTTTTCAAATGAAAACACAATAATTTTTATTAGTGATCTTGGCTGATAAAAAAGAGCTGTCAAAATAAAAAAATAGCCAGAGATAGTGATGGGATGAATTCAAAACATCGATACTATTGAGTATCAATACTTTTTTGTCTGCTCCCAATGAGGAGTATATTTAACAGGGCTGTGGAGTCAGAGTCGGAATCATGGAATCGCGGTATTTTGGCCGTAGTCGGAGTTGGAGTCGTGAAAAATGAGCGGCTCGAAAAAAAAAAAATTAATGATGTGTATTCAAACAAAATAGTCCAAAGTTGCATGCTTGCTTGGCTGACCAAAGCTGATTTGATGGAATACACATATATATATATTAAATTAAAAAGTTTAAATGAAATAGTCTTTTTTTACACGACTCCACAGCCCTGATATTTACTTCTAATAGAGTTTATCACAATATAAGTTGTTATGCGAAAGCTGCTTGTTATACAGAAGCTTTATTTTTCAAAGAAAGTACGAATAAAAAAAAATGCTAAGAAAAGGACTAGCAAATATTTTGCTCGCGCTACGCCCCTTTTCTTGAGATCGCATGTATGAGAGCGAATTTTAGACATACACATCAATATATAATTACATCTATACTTCCGAGCTCAAATCTTAAAATCATTATAATCAGGGTCGACTCGAAGATTTTTGCGCCTGTGTGCAAAAATAGAACTAAGTAGATATTACTAAAATTTTAGTGCGGCGCATATGCACCTGTGTGCGCCGTACATGCACCTGTGTGCACCGCACACTTTGCACACGCCAAGAGCTGGCCCTGATTGTAAACTGAAAAATGAACTTAGCTTTACCTATATATTTACGTAATTCTTTAAGTCAATAAAAATATTGCAATACAAATCAAAACTCGTCATCTCCAACAAAAGTCATTTCAAAGTAAGTCAAATCTAAATGGTATAAAACAAACTTGGTCATCTCCAAAATAGAAATCTAAATATCTTGTTTTTAAGGAATATAAGGATTATGCAAAGTGAATCGAATAATGAAAACTTTGATTGTAAAATAGTACAATATGGTTTTACTGGTTAAAATAACTAGATATTAAAAAAAGTGATTTATCCAGTTTCATCTTTGATAGAGATGACCACGTTTGTTTTGTAACGTCACAATTATAAAACCTAATGAAAAGTTATAAGATATTTTTGGCAAGCCATGCAACTCCTTTCGCCTTTTCACATTCGATATATCTTTAAGATGACACAAAATGTAATTTATTTGCAATACATATTACGGCTTAATTTTCGTCGACAAAAGAATACTTCGCTACGACTAAATAGCTCTGAAAATGGCCCTGGCTTTTTAATAACATATATTAAGGGTAAGTGTCACGCTAAAGTTGTTCGCAAATTACACTGTAAAAAGTATTTATATTCGTGCTAATAAACGAAAGGGTAGCTAGAAAAATATTTTTATATTTTTAAATTGAGTATTAACTTCATTATTTAAAAAAGCAACAAACAAAAGAGCTTTCGTTTTTATCTAGAAAAAAAGTAACGGCTGGTTTTTTATCACTGATTTAAAAACCTGAAGATAGTTCAAGCACTAATCTTGAATACTACATTCAATAAAGTTTGATTAAATACGTAATTAGCACTTTATTTGGATTTGAAAACGGTTTATTTCAAAACTATTTTATACGATGTTTTTTAGCAAAAGAAGTGACAAAATACAAAAAAATCGAATATAGATTTATGAACAATTCATTTTCCTAATCTTTGGTCTAAATTTTATAATTTTAAGAGCTTTCGTTAATTTTCTACCGACGTTGAAAATAAATGCACAATTGATCATTTTAATAGGTGTCATAATAGGTGGGTGTCGCTGCTTGGGTTGTCTGGCAACATAAGTTTGAAACGATGAAGTATATTATTCCGTAGTTTTTGTTTGCTACCAAGCAGGAATAGCTTGTATGTGGTGGTATGACTCGTATAGGTACACACGATGCACACACACACTACCGCACACTACGATATCTAATTCTATGCCTTCTTACTGGTAAATACACTGTCCACACATTCCTTCTTTCATTGATTGAATCGACGTTACAACCTATTTTATTTTTGACAGCTTGTTTGTTATGGTATAAAATGTTCTTTTTCTACACTATTTTTATATTTTATACAAAATAATAGCTACTGTGTCTATTATTTAGAATACTAAATATTCACTTTATATTATTTATAATAAATTAAAGCTTTTAGCTATCATCTTTAGACGCGATCATTGTTTGTATTGACGTTATAACCTATCTTATAAGATATAAAATTGCTTTTTTCAAACTTATTTTTCAATATATGAACAATTATAACTTGTACTGTGTCTATCATTTAGAATACAGCATACCTACTTTATATAATTTAAGCTTTCACCTATCACGTTTGGAGTGTTTGGACCGCGTTTCCGACATTCCGACGTAATTTTAGTACTGTAAATAAACATGGATATAAAAGATACTCGTCCTTCATCTTTGCCGAAGAAGCAGTGTCGTAAGAATAAACGTTCTAAATGTATCAAGAAGTTATGGGCAGCCGCTGCAATGGCGAGAGATCGGAAACGTGAAAATGAAGAAATTCAATGTTCAGGCATTTTACCGAACGACTTAGATTTGGAAAACGAAATTATCCCGTATGAAGAGCTTTCCGTTGGAGACTGTGAAGATTTCCACTGTAGTGGTGATGTTTTGAGGACATATTCGAAGGCAAAGAAGCCGGAGGTGTTAGACGTTGACTCTTTAGGTGATACTATGACAGAAGAACTTCCTCCATTAAACGTTGAGCGAAGTGATGAAATTGCAACTTCCTACGTACCCTCTGGTAAACGCATAGTCGACATTGCCTACTTTATGAAGCAGATGGAAGAAGTATTGCGACATCCGTCAGTTTGCACAGGTGGTAAGCTAATTTTACAAAGAGAAGTAAAAGATGGATTAGTATCAAAATTTCATTTTGAATGCCAATTCTGTGAGAAAACTGCAACCGTTTTTTCCGATTCTCTTGAATCTAATATTAACACGTCCTTTGTTTGGGGGGCACTTAACATAGGTATAGGGTATAGCCAGGGGGAAGAATTATGCGGTACTATGGATATTCCATTCATGTGTCAGGGGTCATTCCGAAGACACGAGAAAAAAGTGACCATGTAAATGTCGTCCGTTGCGGTCTTTTCATCAGGAAAGATTTCTCATTTCTAGCTGCGAGTCCAGATGGTTTAGTTGGAGATAATGGATTGATTGAGGTGAAATGTCTGCCCTCTATAGGTAAAAAAACAATTTATGATGCTGCTCTCGAAGATAATATCTGCGTCAATATTGTTGATTGTAAGCTTCACCTCAAAAAAACCCACAATTATTGGTTTCAAATACAAGGCCAATTGTATATTGCCAAAAAAGATTTTTGTGACCTGATCATTTATGCAGACAGTGGATTGGAAATTATTAGATTGTATCCTGATCCAGACTTTGAATTAACAGTCATACCACGTTTGTCATTTTTTTATAGATATGCATTTCTTCCGGAGTTTGCTGATAGCCGTATTCAACGGGGTATGAAAATTCGTGAACCGGCGAGATAAGTCTCTTAGTGTAATTCAATAAGTCCGTCATTCTAGTTCACTCCAGTCTATTGGTTTTTATAGGGTCGAGACCCAGTACATAGTAATAATACCTATACAGTATTTTAAACAGGGCCCAACGGATCCCCATAAGAGTCTATATCGCCCCATAATCAGCAGAACAACGTAAGCGACGATTCATACATTTCTACAGGAATGGTCAGGCATAAATCATACTAAAAGTTTTGTTGACTTAAATGCGGTTAGTAATATTAGGTTAATTTAAGTTTCTTTTTACTAAAGGAAGTTAAAAAAACAATCTTCTTCTGTTGATATGTCCACATGGGGACTGGTCATGGATAAATGATCTTGCTTCTATTCGTTCATATATATAATATAATAATAACATACTCATAATAAAGGATAAACTCAAATACTATAATTTTCAATACAAATCAGGATGTTGATTGACAGGATATATTGTTCATCTCTTCTTAGCCAGTAGATATAATATATAGCTGAGCGTATGTAAGTTTAAACACACTTCTGATGAAGTCATACTTCGAAATAGCTAACAACTACGTATAAAGCAGGCCTGTGGAGTCGGAGTCGCGATATTTTGGCCAGAGTCGGAGTCGTGAAAAATGAGCGGCTTGATTGTTTTTTGAAAAATGTATTAAGTTATGTGTATTCAAACAAAATAGTCCAAAGTGTTGACATTGAATGCTTGGCTGACTAAAGATGATCTGATGGTATACATATATATATGTTAAAATGAAATTGTTGAAAAATTTCCTCCGAGTCGTTAATTATTTTTAAGCTGGAGTCGGAGTCGTCTTTTTTTTACACAACTCCACAGCCCTGGTATAAAGTAATATTTGTAGAACTAAAACACTTCTTATTAGATTATTGAAGGTTTTTAAAACCTTGTTACAAGCAACCTGTCTGTGTTGTTATCCGTTATCCATTTTGAATAACTGCCCCATGAGTGATTGTGAAGGTAAAAAGTGCCCCCACAAAACTTAAAATTTGCCCTGTAATGGTGTTTACTTTTATGATTAATAAATACTGCTTTATACATTAAAACCTTTTCGATACTATTAAGTTGTTCAATGAAATCATTATTCATTGGTGACTCTTGGTATTTTTGTTTAGTTAGTGTTTTCTAGTTTCTTTGGCAATTCTTCTATATAAACATGATCGAATTGCCAGATTTTTAGAAAATAAACATTTTTTTACACCCACTGATGTTTTTATTTTATACCTACCTACATTAATGACAGGAAACTGAATCAGGGAGAGGACCAAATGAAGTGTGCTCAGCAATTGCAGATTTTTTAAACATTTAAGAGGATACATACAAGGATAATTAAACGCCCATGACCATAAAATTGTTCACAAATTCCTTTTCTGCTCTAAGGTATCTTACTAAATAAAATTGATAGTAAGCAATGCAATTTGTTAAAATAAAAAATATTTTTATTGTTCGTGGCAATTGCTACTTGTCTGCAGATAGGAAGTCTGGAAGAATACAACAAAAAAAAATGAAAAAGACTAGCATTCTTTCCCCTGGTGATTTTTCTTTACCATGTCCGCTTCCAATGTGGAGCATATGAAGTTGCCTCCTAATGGAGTTTATCTCAATAGAAGTGTTTCTATGAGAACTGTTTGTTACTCAGTTGTTCAACCTCTCTTTTTCCAAAGAGAGTAGGAATAGAAGGATAGGGCTAGGACAGGATTAATAGTTAGCTAATCGTTTCGATACGCTCCGTTCATTGGATAGTATGGGTGGGAGAGGATTTTAAAACATCACATACATCCATGCCTACGGACATATTTTCATAAATCAATTTATAAAACTGTCTGTACTGGGATTCGAAGCCAACGATGTTGAACACACAGGCGGCTGAATATTAGAGTAAATTTAATAAATGTTGTAAAATATAAAATAAATAAATAAAAGTCAATTTATTTTACTACAAATGTGCATTGAATCCAATATTAAGAACATTTTTTTCATTTCAAATGACAGAACAAAAAATATTTACGTTTCAAAATGGAAAAGCTAGTGTGGGCGTTGCTTCATTTTACAACACAACGCCAATATTTGTAGGGGTGACGAGAAAATCCAAAAAAAATGAAACCTTCGCCTCACTGAGGTAAAAATATGTAGTATTTCCAGAAAATGTGCGTTTTGGAAAAAATACATTAGAATAACGAATTGAAATAACTTTTCACCATATGCTAAGTTTATTAAGCAGGTCAATGATTTTAAAATTATGTACTGTATAATTTTTGATTGATTCAATCATAATATTATGCTTGTGTATTCGCTATAGTTTTTTGGCTCTACTGGAAAGTTCGATTTTCAGAAATAGTACGTTTTGCATTATAACCCCACAATTGCGGCATAATACATCTTGTAATGAATATTTACCATGCATTTGTGTGCATTTTATTTCATGTCGATGCAAATGAACTTTCATGTGATACTCGGTAATTCATGTCTAAGCTTGCGAAGTTACATTCATCTGCCAAACCGACAACTAACGTCAGTTTGACAGATACTTTCTGTATACGAAATTCATAGACAACGGTCGCAAAAAATATAGAACTCTATGGCGCTATTTCGCGTCAAAAGGTAAAAGCTTTTGTATGAAGCATACTATCATTCCCTACTGGATGTCAGGAAGGATGAATTTAGGTGAATTGCTTATGGTGCAACCTTCCCGTTAAGTACAGTCAATCCTGTTTTTATGCGGTAGATGCGTTCCACGAAATATCTCACAAAAAAAGACATGACTTCCATGCAAAAAGTAGGGATGCGTTCCATGAATTTTAAAATCCGCATAGCTTTGAAACAGCGAGTCGAAATATACCCAAAATCGCATAAAAAAACTTGACTTCCATAGAAAAAGTGGGGCTTCGTTACATACATTTTAAAATCCGCATAACTTTTAAACAGCGAGTTAAAATATACATGAAATCGCAAAGTATGAGAAAATTAGGGGACAAACACTGCGTAAAAATATTCATTCACTGTATTACAATTCTAAGTGTGTTTTAAAGCGTGTGGTTCTCAATTACATTTTTTCGGAAGTATGTGCATAAATTTCATAAAACTATGGTTTTTTTTTAACAATGAAATTAGTGATCAGAGTTTATTCGGATTGTCTTTTTCGATAATTAATTAGTTATGCAGTTTGTTATGCTCATAAATATATTTTTTAAGCTATCTTTGAAACTTGAATGCGCGTTCAGAATTTGAATATTTTAGAATGAAATGATCTTCTAATTTACTGAAAAGTTGGAGATCTTCTTGAATTATTTTTGCAGTAAAGGAACTGGCTTTTTTTCCAGTGCGTCATCGTTTTCTGGTTTGTTGTCAATATTTAAAGTTAAATTAATGACATCATCGTCACTTAAAGCATTATCCGTAAGTAATTCGTAAATATAATTTTTGCTAAAGGTATCAAATCTTTCTCCGCCAAGTTAATGTGCTAATGTAATCATTTCAGCTGATATTACCGATATTTCAATGGTTTCATCGACTATACACACCCAAGTAGGTGGACTTGATTCAGCGATGGCATATGCAACATGATTTAAACAGTCCAAAATCGTATTTTTTCTCCCAAATGTCGGTTGTGTTTATGATTCATCTTCTATTCTATCCAAAATACAACGATACATGCTCTCGGTCTAATATTTAACATTTTTATAGATCGTAAAATAAAGTACATTTTTTTGAAAATTTGCATTTCTAAAAAACCGCATATAAAACCAGCATAAAACAGAATTGACTGTATACTAGCCTATGCATATATTTGAAAGAACGCAATTTCGTTCTACCACAAATTTCACGAATAAATTCATAAATTTGTTTATATGTTGAACTTTAGTCTATGATTATATTGTCTGTGATTAAAGCTAGCCGTCATTTAAGTTTTTGTGGGTTATTTGAGTTTGACGCGAATCCATTTGTTTTTAATAATGTCTATTGCCGTACATGAGCCGCATTTAAATGCGGAGTTATATAGAAATCACGATGAAACAAAGAAAGAACATAAATATTTAGAATTTATGGACATGTACACAGGTAAGGAAGTAAAGATATATGCATTGCATACCGTACTAATTATTGTGTGCGCAAAGCACATGTTTATTGGTTTTTTTTTCATGTTTCGATGAAGACAGACGTTGGGAATCGAGTACAAATTGTTAACGACGAACCATGACGAATGTTCATTGAAGTAATTAATATATTCTTTTGAAAGACCAATAATTATTACTGCACTAATATTAGACCACTTCGAAACTAAAGTTTTTCATTAGTTTCTTTCGTTTTCCGTCAAGTATAAAAGTCTCTGTATTTTTTTTATAGATGGAAGTTTGCTTGTTGCTGGATCTGACCTGCAAGGTCGCTACTGGGATGGAATAATAAAAATTGGCAGCTCAGCCAAAGATTTCCTTGTTTCCAATCAAGAACAAAGCACTTTATGCAACGTTATAACTGATAGTGGAATGACTGATGGAAAGTTTCTGGAAGATTCATCAAACGTAATAAAATAAATGCTTTGACCGTTTTTTCTAGATTAAGTCCTTTTGATTGTGTCATAAATATGAAACACTGCATGCAAGGATTGTGCAATCTGTGGTTGAAAATAAATCTAATCTTAATTTTTAAATCTACTTACAGATATGTTTCAAAAGGTAAAAAGTGTTTAGTTAACAATTGGGGGTAAAATTGGGAGCAAGTCCTGACAAGAAACGTCTTGTTTTCATTATGAAAAATATTTGACATAATTGCCATAAAACATTCAACATTACAATAAAACAATGATTTTTCTATTAAAAATATTAAAATGTTCGGAGTATTCGGTGTGCGAAGTATTCTATATCCGGAAGGTTCTGTGTGCGGAAGATTCTGTATCCGAAAGATTCGGTGTTCGGAGTAATCTTGTTCGGAGAGTTCGTGTAGGGACTATTCCTGTTCGGAGTGTTCGTGTTCGGAAAAGTAATGTTCGGTAGAATCCGTTCACCTTTACAAATAAATATACAAAATATGTTTTTTTTTTTTTTTTTTAAACCATGTCCGCTCTCAATGTGGAGCATATGGACTCCTAATAGAGTTAATTTCAACAGAAGTGTTTTCTACGAGAACTGTTTGTTACTCAGTTGCTCAACCTCTCTTTTTACAAAGAGAGTAGGGATAGAAGGCTAGGGCTAGGACAGGATTAGTGGTAAGCTAATCACTCTCGATACGCCCCGTTCATAGGATAGGATGGGTGAGAGGGGGGAATTCAAGACATCACATATATCCATGCCTTTGAACAGAAATTCATAAATTGATTGAAAAATCAATTTATAAAACTGTCCGTACCGGGATTTGAACCCGGGCCCTCTGTAGCCGAAGCCAACACCGTTGACCACTCGACCACACAGGTGGCTATGAATACGTTACAATAAATTGACTGTAATTAAAAGTTTATACCTATTATAATATAATTTCAAAACTCATCAAAGTAAAATTAAGCTTAAGTGTAGATTAACGATAAATTCAAACATTGTGAAATTTTTACAAAATAATTTAAAAATCTGACTTTAATAAAACTAATAACTAAACGACGATTTAACTACTTCGCTACTACTAACGCAGTCAAGAAGTAGACTTTTTCAAAACAAACAGAAATGAAGATTCTAATAAAGAATTTAACAAACCATATCACTTTGTACTGACAAAAGAATAAACAATATAAAAAAAGAACAGTTAACGTAGGTTAATGCAACGGATAAAGTTATTGAGAAGTCAATCAAATTATCTCTGCGTCTACACAAATTAAGACTTCCAATTAAAATTTGAAAAGTGTTTGTGATGTCTTTTCTTCTTAAGTTGACCTTGAGTGATTGAATAATTTTAAAATATCTGGTCCATTGGTAATTATCTGAAATGTCAGATATATTTTTCTTTTTTTTAATAATTATTTAATTTTTTATATCTTAAATCATTTGCATAAATTACAAAAACGATGATGCATAATGTCAATTTTATACGCAGAATTAATTGTTTATTCACAGTGTGTTTTGAAAGCGTCACTGAAAAATGAAAAACTATGTATACTTACATGACCTTTTTTGTTCATTATAGGTTTTGATTTGTGAAGACAGTGGAAAACTTCGTATTTGGCAAAAAAGTTGCACATGGAGCTCAGTAACAGAATCCGGATCTGACCAACAAAGTTGGGTGGTGACTTCCACCGCTTGGGAACATGATGAAGCCATTATGGCTATCGATTTGTTCCCAACTATGGACAGTGCCGTCACAGGTGGTGCTGATAATTGCATTAAAGTTAGTATTATTTCATAAATTTCTTATATGAACATGTTTTATATTATTTTTATATATTAAATATTGATAAATTCTTGCTATGGATGAATCCTTTTTTGGTTTAATCATAGTCGTAACTGAAAAAAATTATTTCATAAAAATATGTCGACGGAATTAAAATTAATGGTTGTAGAGTTTTTCTCTCAGTGATGGTTATTCAGTTTATATATTAGAATGAGTTGATCTTCATCCTATCTTGAAAACGTTTACGAAAGGATTCAAAATCCGGATTGATACTTCTAGAATTTGAAAATAAGTTTGGTTAGAATTAGGATTCGTAGAGGTTGCAGTTGTAAAAAAATTGTTCCATGTCTACTCGTTACAAAATAATTAAAAAAAAATTGTATTAGCAAATTCAAATTAATGATTAAATCATGAAAATAACAAATTTGGATATTTAAATTGATTAAAATACATTTAAATACCAGTAATTTGTTGTTTCACATCTACTTAAGAATTAGAAATTCAAAATACACACTATAAAAAAATCTATTTTAAAATTGAAGTTTTGCAGATTAACAGAATGAACTATTAATCGTTCGAATCTCGTGAAAGAAGTGAACTAAAACACCCATCTTCTGAAAAAACCTGCTTGTCGCAAAGCTTTATAGAGTACTGTTTAAAAATGTCTTTAATTTTTTAGACAGAGTAGAAAATCATCAACATTGGTCTCAATGAGGTACCATCCTCAAACATGCGCGATGGCTAAATATTACATGTGTATATAACACGACATTCTCTTATGATGTTAATTTTTTTTTTCAGATCTGGGACTTATTAAACGTCATGTCGACTGAAACATATCAATCTGCACATGGCAATATAGTGTCTGACGTGGCATGTAATAAGAAATTACAAAATACATTTTTATCCAGTAGTTTAGACGGTACTGTAACTTTATGGAATCATAAGAATCCTGAAAAAATACTGGGTAAGATTGCAGTCTTTTTTATATTGTTTATATATTAATCATAGCCTACGATTCTAGAGCAAAGATTTCGATGATATCAAATGGTGATAAATAAAATACTGGCTAATGAGATAAGATATTATAATCATTAGATCTGATACTGATAAATGACAATTTAATAAAGTGCATGTATGAAGTTGAACTCTTCGTTTCTAATATGTGAAAATCGTATGCTAAATTTTCAATTTCAATTCTTTTTTCAGGTTTTGGATCATCCTTGTGTGCCGCGAGATGTGTTGTCTGGTTATCTGAAAATTTGTTTGCTGCCGGTTATGACACTGGTGAAATTACACTCTTCAACACTAGTAATAATGCTCAGTCAGTAAACAGCATCAGAATAAATTATCCCATCCACAAAATGGTTTATAGTGAAGGGTATGTTGATTGATTATGATTGGAATTGATTAATTACAGTGGATCTTCCATCTGTCATTCATAGATATAGCATTTTCCCGGATTGATCAATGCTTCTCTTGATTTATTGTTTTTCTTCGTTGATGTCTTGGCTGCCATCCAAATTAATAAATCAAGTTATTCTATTTAGCCATCCCCACAACTTCAATGTTTGTTAATTAAGTATAATATTCTTTTATATAAAATATTTTTTCCCAGAGACTTGCGTACTTACCATTAAACTCACTCATTTATTGCTTTCATTGTTACCTTGAACAGCAATAAATTAAAATTCACTTGATATGCAAAAATGGTAAATAATTTACATTTCATATTAGGTCAAATTACACAATCCTTGCATATACTGTGATAATGATAAAAATATTTTTGTTTCGTTGTTTGTTTACACAATTAACGTTATGATTATCTATTTTGCAGGTTGAATTTGTTGGCAGTGTGCGGTGATTCAAATAAATTAACCGTTTATAAAAAAGATGACGGTGATAATTTGAAATTGGTTTACGAGGACTCAAGACATTCAGATTACGTACGAGGGCTATCCTGGGATATCACAACTGCGACAGATCTATATACGTGCGGCTGGGACGGAAACTTTCTGCAACATTCCATTTGCATTAAATAAATTATGCTTTATTATATTATCTCTCAATAAATATCTTTTTAAATTCAGTATTATTTTTTTTCTTGGAATTTTTTAATACGCTTACCATAACTACAAATTTTTCGATAAAATACTAAAAATATTATATTATCATGCATTGGAAACTTATTATTCTTTCCTAATTATAATACATTATAATATATCAAGTTTTTAACTGGTCTAAAACTGACCTAAAACCAAATTTATTCAGCGACAGTATGAAGCATACAAAATCATGTGAAATATTAGAAAAAAAAGGTATTTATGACAACTTGCCTAAAGGAATTTTTATCGTTCTTTCTGTTTCATAATATTAAACAGCAACTGTATACACCGGACTCTCTCGTTTTACACGGTGGATACGCTCCACACAATGCCGTGTAAAAAAATAATGCTGTGTAGGTTTCCTTGTCTACAAATTGATTCAGGATATAAACCCTTTGGTTACCAAGGGGTTTGCCACAATATGTGCGAAAAATACCATGCGGTTTTTTGTTAATTTCTAATGTGTCTGGAGAAAGATCACATCTTGTTCATTTTTTTGAGGAAGTCGAAAAAAAAAATATAACTACTGCAGATATCTTGGTTTATTGCATAGCATTTATTGATAATATGTATTATAATTTGACTTATTGATAAATCAATATGGTGCTGTAAAATTTTTGACAAATGTAATATGATTATATGTTACACCAAATCTGTAAGAGTGACCCGTTTTATACTTTTTTTAATTCTCATCATCATCATCATCATCTTGAGATAGAAGAATTAAAGCTGCCATGTCCATAAGAGTGGTTCGCCTCCGGGCTCTGTTGAAGAGTTCTCTCGGGACTTCCTTTGTGAGGGTTAATCCTTCAAATAAAACCTTGGAACATCGTAAGTTTTTTTTCTCCAATACACTATCCGCGTGCAATTGAATGAGCTTTAATGCGGTATCTGAAAGTTTAATTACCAATATGACTTGTAAGCATTTAAAATATTTAACCCTTTTACTCTCAGACCACTGATTTATCGGTGCTATATAGAAATGCTAAAATAATTTGACAGTGGTAAGTTTTAGTAAAAAACTAATGTATTTTTATGATCTGTTATTCAAAATCAATTTCAGGTATATTTGGCCGATGGATTAAAGTTAAATTCAAATTTTTTGATTTACACAACTACAAAAAATTGTAGAAAATTTAATTGAATTTCATAGTTTTTTTTGTGTTTGTCATACATAGTAATATTATCAAGTGTCGATACATAGGGCGATTGTTTCAGTAGTCAGCCAGTTAAGGGACGGGTGTTTTTTATAAAGATTATTGAATTATTGAATATATGTTTTTTCCACTGGTATTGTATAAAAGAGGTACCAAATATTGTACTTAATTAAAATAAAAACGGATAATATCGTTTCACACATAAAGTAAGAACAGTTTTCCAAAAAATCCAGTCTGCCACCAAAAATCAGTAGTTAGCCTTTCATAGCCATTAACTTTTAGAAGTCAGTTTAGTTCAAATATACCTCTTCAAGTGGTTAACTACCAACACATTTAAACAATTCTGTTTTTTTCAGTGTCTACTATTTTTGTTTTAGTTAGGAGGTATTGTTTTTACAATTGTATGACTTACTTATGTGAGATTCTTCAGCATGCTGAGAATCAACGCACATTCGCAGCGCATATTTTCCTTTGAGAGTGGTAGGAATGAGGAATATGTTCCTAGTTTCATTTAGTGCAGCGAGTAATTCCTGGTTTATTCTATTAGAGGAGTTGCGAAGTCTAAAAGTGACCAAGCCAAAAATGACATTGTTAAGTATTTCAAACCTAGTATCTTTTAACATCTTTTCTTCAAAATATTTTGCAAGTTTCATATGATTCCTCTGATAGTTTCTCAACCCGGTGAGACCGTACGTCCGTATCGTATACCATAATTTTAATGATCTGAATCTTCTGGTCAAAGGTACACCCCAATGTCTGAGGTCGAAGGTTATGTCTGTTTTGCCTTCTTCAAGATAGAGGGGATCTATGATAAAGCTGGGGCAGTATTTTTCTCTGTCCCTGATCCACAAACAAGTGCAATCGCAGTGAACCAGTAACCATTTGCTTGCATTAGAATTAAACGAATCGGCGTATTCTAAACCTTTTATATACTTTCTCATTTCTGGACAAATCAAAGAAAATCCTGCATACGCACCGTCAATGTGAAACCAAATACCATATTTTTTACAGAGTGGTCCTATTTCGTCGAATCTATCTATGACAGTTGACGACGTCGAACCGAAAGTTGCAGAGAGAAATATTGGCATCAATCCATTGGCGATGTCTGCTTCGATTGCATTTTTAACAGTTTCACCTCTTAGCATGTAGTTATCGTCTGTCGGCAGAATTCTCAATCTTAAGAGAGATAGCTTCACTCCTTTTTCAATACACGAGTGAGATTCCTCGGAACAATAGGCGACTAACTTCGGTAGATAAACACTGTCGTGGGAATCATTGTCATCCCCTCTTAATTTTTTTATTCCTTCTGAGCGAGCTGCTAGTATGCAATTAAATATAGCATCGCTGCTCGAAGCTTGAATTATTCCCCCTCCCTTGCCCTGGCTTAAGAAATGCTCGGGTAAATCGAGGGCTTTACACAGCCAATCCATGACAATTATTTCCAACTCACTACATGCAGGGCTGGCGGTCTAAAATGATTTTTACTTTGATTATTAAGATATAATAAATATAATCATTTAAATACGGATAAATATCAATTGTCAAGAAGTAATCTGGAAAAAATAGGTTCATGGAAAGATGAAACGACGACTATACCTTAAATAACTAAAAAATAAATTTACGGTGGGTATCAATAACAATGTTCATAGTGTAATTTTGATACGATATTGTGCAATGAAAATATTTAAAAATGGGTTATGCTCAATTTCGATTAATCTTTTTGTTTTGCAAAAAAACGTTTAACCCTCCAAGGACGAGTGTCACCATATGGTCACACAAAACACTATTGTCTATTGATCCCACTATTCATACTTTTTCTACCTGAATATCGTTACTTTTGCTCATATTTGGTTAAGAAGGGTACGAACTACAGTTAATCATCAGCCGTGGGGACAGGAACGGCCTCCAAAAGCACATGTCATTTTTTGAATTTCCGTTTGCTTAAATTTACTTTTGGAAACTGTTAGTTATTTTTTTATAAAAACATCAAATTATTTACAGTTATTTTGCTAATATTGAATATTGAATATATTTGCTAATATCGAATATTGAAATTATGTCGATCTAAAGAGGTCAAATTGTAAATATTTAAAAAAAATCACGTTTAGCTATATTTCAACCCCGAATGTTTGCGAGCCCATACGGTCACTATTGTCCTTACTACTGTCCGTACTCAATATTACACGGTAATAAAAGGATGAGCATGACCATGTAGTCATGCGGGGTTTCTATACAACGACTTTGCGTTTTTTTTTTTAAATTTTGGATAGGAATAAAAGTTATCCGTGACTTCAATATGGCTTAGAAAATATTTTTTTATCGGATAAAAGCTCTCGTGGTGGGTTAATTTTTTATTATCGTTTATTTTCCAAAAAAATGCATACCTGTAATGGCATTCTATGGAGGATAAGGAGTGATAAAAATGGATATTAATATTACCCAAGAAAATGGAACCACTGCAATAGCATCTGCAATCATATCGCCAAGTAATGAAGAATACGCGTCTCCGTGTGGGAAGTAACCAAAGAATTGGGGATGCTGCCATTGTGTGATACCAGGCATGATATACTTTTCCGTGTCCTGAATTATTTTTGACCATTTCTCTGGTTCTTCAGGTGCACGATCGGGGAGTAGTTTTTGCAAATATCCTGGTGACACTTTTGGATAAACCTTTCTTTGGGGCAATACCTCCGACATTTTACAAATATAATCAATAGTCTCCTTGCCGTGCTTCCTGAATTTTTCTAAATTCATACTTAAATTGCTTGATTAAATTTGTAACAACAATCTCGAAGGAATTGAAAATTAATAATATTTTTTTCTTACTACTGAGAATTTGGAATGATTTTCATTGAAACAAAAGATACTGAATGTTTGTCTTCACAATTTAAAAATAAGCAGTTGATACTAGGGTAACTATGCAATGTTTTAGTCTATGGTTATATGTGTATAATGTTTCATGTTATCATTGAACTAATTTATACATATGAGTTGCCCAAAAGCAAGTACATACTGACATGTCCACTTCGCAAGGTTGGAACTCTTTTCATTAAGAACTATATACCTACTTCTAATAGCTAGTCTTCTATTAACTGCATTACGTATAAGCAAAATAAAATTGCTTTTTTCGTGTGATTTTTGTGACATGTGGAAACGTGAAACTTTTTTTTTTGTATGTTTTTGTCAGGTTTTGTAAGATGTGTAATTTGGAAAGACTTATAGCATTTTATGCAAATATTTTTTGTTCAATTTTGACACAATATAGACTTTTCGGTTTTTGCATTAAGATGTCTCATTTGTTTTCAAAATTTATGATCAAATGAAAGGATTTATAGAATATCATAAAAAAAAATACTGATATTATTGCAATTCGGAGATATTTAATATCCTCACATAAACTATATTTATTCATACATACAGATATATTTAACAGTTTACTAATTAATAGCAATTTAACAAAAATCATTTATTACATTCTAATGAATCAATAGCATAGCTAAGGGGTAAAATGATATGCTATATGAAAATAAAGATTCAAATTTTTTCTACAATGGACTAAATAATAATGTAATTTTAAGAAATGTATAAAAAAGTTATTACTTATATCGCATATATTGATATAAATATAAGATACGCAAATGTAATAACTGTATTATACTCGTGTCACTTAAAATGCTGTAGAACTGTAACAGTAATATTTTGTTTTTACAAGCCAAATATTTATTGAGTACATAGAATTGAATACATTCAAAGACAGTTCCCTGTTAATTAATATGTTTAAATTTTAAGCTATCTTTTAATTTATTTAGATTTTATAAATTAGGACACATCAAAGATTATATCAATGTCAACTGTCAATAGATTTCAAAAAATATTGATTAATTAAAACATAATGTAAACCTCTCATCGGATTGATACTTTTTTAATATGTTTTTCATCGCTACCCATTGTAATTAAAAGAATGAGCATCGATGAGATTCGGTAACTGCTGCGGCAAAACAGAGTTCTCAGTTCTTATTCGGTGAAGAGTTTTGCTTTCGGTGGGTCGTCGGCGACGGTCCTCGTGAAGTGCGTACCGAATCTCTCTCGGGAGAAGGCGATCCGCTTCCGCGTCTACCCTGGTCGGGGTTCTTAAGCCGCACCATTGTATCCAGATGACGGAATCTACACAGACAATTTATTTAGTATTCTAATATATTTGCGAATATAAAAAAAAATGTAAAACAAAAACCTAATTACATATTCAAGAATTAATTTGTGTGTATTAACATTAGAGAGTTTTTAAATATCTTTCAGAATAACAGTAACATTGAATATTTACAAATAGCAAATCAAAAGCAACTCACCCTTTTTTATATTAAGATTTTCATTATCTTTGTCGACATTAAAAATTTTCATCATTTATAATTGGTTGGATTAACTCAATAGGTATACATTCATAAGCATAGATGGCAAGAAAGTATAAAAAAGCAACATGCAACATAAAAACATTTTTTACAAAAAATATTTATTATTTTAACTAATATGTACAATATTAAAAAAATTCCATAGAAAGAAATAAACATAGATTTTTTTACATTTCATTTAAACTTAAAAGATTTTCTATCCTTATATTCGGTTTCAACACAAAAACATTGACAATGCTATTTTCTCTTTATTACGTAAATAGAAAATTCTGTGAATTAGTTAATTTTAATTTTCCAAAAAAATTCATACTTGTAATGGCATTCTATGGAAGATAAGGAATGATAAAAATGGATATTAATATTGTTTAACATTAGCCTTAGAGCTGCCCTTTGCCAGTCAATAGTGTGTGACAAAAAAACATGAAATACATAGGAATTTTCTATAAGTTATTTGTCTTCAAATAGTATGTCAATAGTATACACGAGAATGTAAAAGTAGTAGTATTTCGTTTCTGCTTCTTGTAATAATAATATTATAATAATTATGCTATTGCAAAAGTTTAATTAAAGATATTTAGAAAAGAAGATAATATGTATGCACTGAAAGCTTATCTAAATATGTTAATTATTAACTACTCACTATAAGCATCAGAAATAGTATTTTGCGTTTGGATAGAGAAGCAAAGTAAATAGAAAAGAAAATGTAAACAATTTTACTGTGCGGAAAGTGTGATAGCTGAATCAATCTTCTTTATAATGAGGATTAACCAAGACACAAAAAACAGCTTTCATAACACGCCTCAGAATATACCTTATATTCAAATCATTAGGGTTGCTTCCGTTTTCATCGTTGCTTTGGAAGAAAAATGCAAGCGGCCAACTTATCCATGACGAATTGTTATTCCTGCGAACATAATGTTTGATGATGAAACAATGTTACAATGATATTACTGCCAATACAGCGATACTATGGAACCGGCTCAGTAGTCCAAACATAACCCAAACACTACTTCTGTTCTTTAAAAGAAGTCATCGTCATCTTAAGGATATTTGTTTTATTGCCAATTAAGAAGGTAATACTTTATGAAGTAATTTTTGTGGTATCGCTAGAGGTGTGTATACACTATGCATCACTACCTTAAGACATGTTTGTCCATGGGTTCTCATTTTTTTTAACAATTCTAATCAACAGTTTCAGTATTGTCTAGGATAGTAAAATAATTTGTAAGTGGTATAAATGTAATTTTAAAAAGGTCTAAAGTGAGTTTGTACCGAAATATGATTGATGTTCGGAGCATTTTTTTACTAAGGAAGCCTTCGAATTATAATTAATCAGTTATAAAAAAAATATGAGTGCGCTTTTTGTGTCACTCGGACTCCATCCGAAGCCCGCATGCGTGGATCGTCTGCGTCTATAGTCCGTTGCGTGATGGTTGCGTTTAAACAAAATTCTTTGATGTCCTTTCTATTCATGAACACAACCATCTTCTGGCAATATCTTCATAGTACATTTATATTTGGATTTTGGCATAAAAACGAAATGGTAATTTTTAACGAATTATTGGGTTTATTGACTTTTTTCAGTCCTCTGTACATACGTGGTTGGCGGTGTTTGCGAGAGTCTTCTTTCCTGCTCACTGATGGGCGGAGGCTGAACAGGATTCGCCTTGACGATAGCGGTGCTGTAAATTTTAGGGTCGCTAACCATTCGTACGAAGAATGATCTCTTTTGGGCCAGGGTTTCTTTGCGCTTCTTGTCCAGGGCAATATTCAAGCTTGCCAATTCCTGTAAAATATTTAAGAATTATTAATTGTTGTGTTTATACCATTAACAATAGAAATTTGTATTAATTATTGTTTTAGATACCATGTCATTAGTCACTCAATTTTATAAAAATAACCATGATTGAGTTTATTTTTCATCTATTGATATTTATAGTCGAAAGTTAATAAGGGTAAAACTACCAGATATTGTGTACAGTAAATAGATAATTCAATTACATTGATGTTTACTTATACTTACTGAATATTTTTTAGAAAAAATCAGGTAGTCGGTGAAAATGTTGCCGTTAATAATTTAAGTGTTTGATTTTGAAAAACCTCTAAAATATTCTAACAAGATTTATAGAAATCTTGTTAGAATATTTCAGAGGTTTTTCAAAACGGGGCTTATGTTTCTACGAATTTATTAGAAATATATATTCGAATTACGAAATTACTCACCGCATTCTTATCGTAGACTTCAAGAAGTTCAGTTGCAAATTCACAAATGCATTCCCAAGCATAATCTATCGAAAAAATACAATATATCATTCAGAAATTTAGTTAAGCCATAAACCTAGAAACAATGTGACGTTAGCGTTTTCTGAGTTTTCTTAAATATGTGTGATTTAGCTTTTTTCTGCCTCCATTTGGATGGCTCGTTTTCAAAACATGAACTTACAGCTTTTTGCAAAACTAGACTGAATTTGAATGGAATATAAACACAATAAAAACATTTAGAAATTCATAAATATACCTATATCACTCTCCTTAGCATTCTGAGCTGTGACACAAAATCTTATAATATATTTGTCATGAACGGATGCTGGAACCATGTGAATTCTTCCAGACGCGTTGATATTCGTAAGTAATTTGGCATTAAGTTTGTTCAAGTCTTCATCAGTTTGATCTTCAGTTCCCTTCAATCGGAAGCATACTAGTCCCATCTGGAAAACATGGATATTGTTAAATAAAGACAGGGAAATGATTGTTTAATTTTTATTAATTAAGAAAAATTTACTTCAATTTTTTTCTTATCTATGGCCGTTCCCAATGTGGAGTATTTCAACATAAGTTGTTTTTACGAGAACTGTTGGTGACTCGGTTCGTTCTCTTTTTTCAAAGAGAGTAAGGATAGAAGAACAAGGCTAGGAGAGAACTAGTGATCAATTAATCGCTCTCGTTTTGCCCCATTCATTTTAGGATTGGAAGGGTGGGTGGATTTTTTTTAGATATCACAAACACCTATGCCTTCGAACATAAATCGATTGAAGAAAATACTGTTAGCACTGGGACTCGAACCTGTGAGATCTGTCACAGAAGTCTCGTCTTCCTCTTGAATTGAAAAGTGTCAAAGGTGTTACGACGGGTTAAAGCAAAAAAACAAAAAAACGAATATTGAATTGAAACATTAAAAATGCCAATAAAAAAAGGTGCCGGAACGCCGTTCCATCGCGGTACATGGGAAAAAGCATTGCTCATTATATATATTTTTTTTATAATTTGGAAACTGAAAGTAAAAATAGTATCACATAAATTAATTACGATTTTATGTTCGTCTATAATATATAAAATAGTTGTTTGTGGTATTACGAAGTCTAGTTCTAGTTATGTTCTAGACCTGCTAAACTTTTTTACTTAACGGCACACTGATGAATGGGACTAGTCCCGCGGCACACCGAATAAAAATACTTTAAATAAGGAAATGTTTTTTTAAAAAAGAAAACGTTTTGCGTTGACTACGATGTATGAACGTGACAAATATTTGTTTGAATGTTGAATTTATTTAAAATTGAAGAAAATTGAAATGAACAGGCATTATTTAAAATTAACATTTTTAAGATTTCTTCCACCGCGGCACACCTGAGACTTCTTGCGGCACAGTAGTGTGCCGCGGCGCACAGTTTGGCAGACACTGTTCTAGGCCGACGATAATTTTATTTTACATCATGTGTATTACATTATTTAGTAATGTTGAATGCAGGTAGGGGAGCGGTATTTAAATTTGTTACGTAGGTACCGAACAACAGCATGCGCAAAAAAAATCGCAAATAATTTAAAAAAACCGACGGTTAAGAAAATTGTACCTTGACATCGTTGCACACTTCGAATCGACTGTCCTTGAGAACTAACGATTCAAAATACTTGGCCAGACGACAGTGCAGCCGGATGTATTCCTGCAGACCCGAGATACCGAAGTTTCTCAGGACGAACCACAGCTTTAAAGAACGGAACCTTCTGCTCAGAGGCACACTCCAATGACGGTAATCGATGGATGTTTCCTCATGGCGATGCTGAAGGTAGAGCGGATGGACCACGAGCGCAGACGACAGCAGTCGCTGGTTTCGCACCCACATAGTGGAACAATCGAATGCTGTCAGAAGCCACTTGTTAGGGTTTGTGTTGAACGAGTCCGCGTATTCGATGCCGTTGAGAAGATATTTGTTCTCTGGGCATATGAAGGAACTGCCAGCGTATGCACCGTCTACGTGCATCCACACGGCCGGGAAGCGTTTGCAAACGCGGCCAATTTCGTCGATAGCGTCGAAAGAGCAGACGGAAGTTGTACCGAGGGTAGTGGACACAAAAAACGGTACTCTTCCCGCTTCTTCATCCTCTTCCATTGCCTGCAAAGATAATAAAAAGTAAAATACACTAAATTTTTACTAAGACAAAGCCAAGTAGACCTTATTTTTTTTAATCGTTTTTTTCAGTGGAACCCCGATCTACCGTTTTTGCTATCTTCGTTTTTTTGCATGGATCGTTTATTTTTTACTTGACCAAGACTCCGTCATAACAATATTTAATAATTCCACTTTATCATTCCCCGATTTACTGATTTCCTCGATCTATCATCTAAAAATCATCGTCCCGTCCCAATTATTATCTCGATTGACCGTTTTTGTAGAATATTTTTTTTCGCTCAAATAGTTTAACATCCCATTTAGTTACATAAATAAATAGTTTTTTGAAAAAAAAACATTTTTTTGGTATTATTTGAAGATTTCCCGCATTATAAGTTTCCCGCATTATTCTTTCATTTATTACGGTCTCTTGAAAAACGTAGAATCGAGGTTCCACTGTAATACATAATGACTGAATGAATATAATAGTTCAATTTAATATTTGAGTTTCTGAAATGATCCTCAGTTCGAATACACATTGCGCATTTAACCTGTGTCGTTTATAGGGATTATACAAAGACCGGTGTTCGAATTTGAATATTTCCTACAACTCGGTTTACTCGGTTTAGGAACTTAGAAATAAAGTAGAACAAAATATATAAATAAAATTGCGATTTTTTAAAAACCTTCGTTTGATACACACTTTTAAAAAAAAAATTTGGCGGTGGTGCAATTATTTTACCTTTCTCATACTCGAAAAGTGTATTTAACCTATTTTTGCCCGATTTTTTTTCTCAAAATTTATAATAATTTCAATAAATCATAATGATATACATATAATACAAAACAGTTTGACAATGCGTTTTAATATAATTCCGATAGTTGAAAATTAAAACAATAACAATTAAATAGGTTGTTAAAAGAAGACTGATTTAATCTTATAAAGCGTTAAATGTGAAGATATTGATTATTCATAGATTAATGATTTCATCGTAATAACAATAAGATACAATGCACTTGTGTTCATCATAAGATTTAATAGCATTTAGAATGCAATCTTAAGGCGACATAATAATACCAATAATGCAAATGAGTCTCATCAAATAGTTCCCTGTTGTAACAATCTCACATACATTGTAGATTGTAGGCCGTAGATGTAGGGTATACAAATTTGTATACAATTTATTATTTTTTATTTTATTTTTAACGTTACATAAATATTTTGTAAAACGTAATATTATATAGTAAGAGCAGCAAGTAAAGTTGATGAACTACGTTTTTTAATACGATAAATTAAAGAATGGCGTGCAAAAAAAATCTGTCTCGTTACTGTTAATTAAGTCTAGACACTCCATACACATTTTATATATTAAAGTTGTTTACAATGAGATTCTTGAATATCATTTATTGTACCAGTATGAAAAACAGCAAACTATGTTTAATGCTTAATTTAATAAATACAGCCAATTGTTAATGTCCACTTTTTGCATAAATCGGCATAAATTCATCTTTATTTTGGTAATAAATATGAAAGAAAGTAAATATTTTTTCTTTACAGTGCTGTTATTTAATTCCTCAGCGTTAAACTGTCAATTCCGTTTACCTTTTTTAGTGTTTCACCTCGCAGCCGATTATTTTCATCTGGTGGAAGAATCCTGATCTTGACGAAGTTGATCATAGCTGCTTTTTCGACGCAAGAATGTGCTTCTTTAGAGCAGTAGGCTATCAGCTTAGTAAGTAAGATCCCATCGTCAACGTGGGGGTGCTGGAGTTTCAGGCGTTTGATGGCGTTTGCTCTCGCAGCCAGCATTACTACAAGAACGCATTCACTGGCAGAACCCTGAACCAGGAAAGAAAATATTAATAATTGAAAAACAGCACACATGAAATTGGGTGTACAAATATTCTACTGTCTTTTCCATAACAATTGAAAACAGAATCAATAATGTTAAAACCGCAATGAAAAACAGAGCAAATTAAATTGGAATTTCAGTTTTGGATTGAGCCTTTATCGTTAGGCGAGAGTATACATGAACACATAACAAATAATGGTTAAGAAATATGAACAAACAACGGAAAATTCTAGCTAGCGTAGAAGCGTGCCGTTCTGAAAAATTATCTGAAATTTCAATGTCTAAGTATGTATTGCTAATAGACGAAGTTATCAGTTGTTCTAATTTCTATATTTTTATTATATAATACGAACAGACAATGAACGATAACTTAATAAAAATCGATTGCTAAAAAAGTCCAAAACGTTTTTACGTCAGTTTTTTGATGAAACATCATTCCAATTTCGTAATATAAATTCGAAACCTTTGTCATTTAACATAGAAATAACAATAATATTATTGTTTTCTCTTGTTGATAATAAAGTATATTGCTAACAGTAATATATTATTTATGGTCCGTGCAATGCGTTATTTTTTTATTCTAAGATAAGTAAACTAGTTCGACGTAGCCCTCATCCGCTTTTAAATATACTATTTACATGCGTTTATTGCAACTATCAACATCTCTCTATAAAATAAATTGATCGTGGCATCGTTTTGTATTTCTTTTATATAGGAAGGTATGTGATTTATTTCCCATAATTTCCCCACAATTTTCCATTTTTTTAATATTTCTAAAATATGAAAAAATGAGTGCCGAAAAACGTTCGCCATCGATTTGATTTCTTCAGTATTTTGGAAATATTTAAAAAATGGAAAATTATTGGAAATAAATCATTATTTAATCAACAAAAAATAAAATGAATTTAGTATTATATATATTATACTAAATAAGAGACTACGTAAATTATGAGAACTCTTTCATTACGTGGTTTTACAGTACATATACCATAATAATTATGTATATTAAAAAAACATTTAACTCGATGAAAATTACAACAAATACTTTAAGTAACTTTGAAATACCAGAGTACTAGCAGTTTAATAAGGGTAAAATTAATATGTATTTGGAAAGTTTTATAGAATTATCTATCGACGGTTAAAAATAACACCGAAAGATCTGTGCTTGGGTATAAAAAAAATCAAAATATATTCTTCGTTCTTAAAACAATGATCGATATTCTTTATTTTGTTTACCTGAATAACGCCACCTCCCTTGCTACCTTCTTCCAATGCTAAAAATTCTTTTGGTAGACCGATAGCTTTTCCTAAAATATAAAACAATACAAATAAGTTTCATGAACTGCCCTTTTCTTTCGTTTCAAAAGTGCTGGTATATGGTGTTAGACGTATATGTACGTTGGGCTGGTACAAAGATTACAGATTTTCACCCCACTCCCTTTCTTATTATGCATTGCGTCATAAAATATCTTTTCCTCTGTGTAAGTTACGACCCATTTATTAACATAATAAATGATAAAATATAGGTTTTAGTAAGTAATATATAACGGTTCTCGAAATATTTTACTATCAGAAAAGTAATGATAATAATTAATCATTGAACTTTAGTACAAATAATATGTAAGCTTATGAGCGATTCAAAAAAAAAATACATACCAAACCAGTCGACGACAATTGTTTCCAGTTCAGTACAAGCGGGACTTGCAGCCTATTGAAAAAATATCCATTATTTTTTTTAATTCGCTTAGTAAACCAAACAAAACTGTATGATTTCGTTTCAAAAACCACTATTTAAACATCGATATTTTCGCAGCTATTTTCACATAATTCTTCGGATTGTATCTGTTACGAACTGTAATTTTTGTTTTCTTGCAAATGAATCTACAATGTGTACGATGAATATTTAAGTATATAGCGTCCCTATAAAATGAAAAATGTCCAACTTTCTTTTCAAAAATGAGTTGATAAGTGTTCTAGTATAGGTTTTCTATCAGTGTGAAAAGTGGCGAAGTAGTATTGAGTATAGAAAAAGATATAACGACTTATGGAACTTGTTCTACTCTTGGTATATTCAGTTAATTAGAAAGAGTGGATAATTCGTTAAATTTTCTCGGGACAGAAAATCGAATTATATTTTCATAATAAACTATAATTTCCATTATGGTTTCATAAGTAGAGATGTACAGAAAGTGGCACCAGTAAGTACTAGTCTAATGGCAGTAGATTCTATCATAAGGAATATATTGAACATCTTAAAGTTTACTGTCAATCCATAGTGAAAAGGCATTATACTAAAAAATAAAACACATTTTTGTTATAATACCACACATTATTTATCAAAGATCAAGTCCGGTTTTACGAATTTTCTACGGATCCTAATTAAAAAAGTGTAATTAGTACAAAAAGTGTTAAGTTTGTAACATATTTGATGCGCATGACATCGTGTTGAATGTTGATTACATTTATGAGTTGATCTTAAATTACTTTTTATCTACTTATGTTTCTAATAACTGCTTCATTGATAATTTCAAAGAATTGACGATTATTTTATGACGTCTTTTAAGTTATTTACCATTTTATTAAAAATTATACAGTAATGACGCAAACAGTAAATTGTGAATTGCTCCTTGTGTATCAGAAACGAATAAATGGTTAGTGGAATATACAAATCTTTAGGCTGCAACTGATAATTTTTAATTTAAAAAAATCGCATTGTATCTCTTATCAGTAAATCAATGTTAAAATATCAAGTTCGGTCGAAACAATTGAAATTTATTATAATAAGGAGTGTTTTGTCAAGGAAATTATGTTTATCCTTCAAATTCTATGCGACAATAAATTTGAGAGTTTTGAAAGTAAATATTATAATGCGGGTGAGTTCTTATCCATTCCAATCTTCTAAAGAGTAGAGTGAAAAGTACTGAATACTGTCATCTTTTTCCTTTTAATTAGAATTGATAGCTATTTCAAAGAAAATTCTTTGTTTGATTAATTAACTAGTCACAGTAGGGTTTGCAAAATCGTTAAATGATCGGAATTACGTGAAGATATCAGAACATTTTATAGTTTTTACCGGTAATTCGGTGAAATTAAGTATGTATTTAATTTTTGATATTTAATAAATTATGGGGTATGGCAACTATAGAAAGTTTTTCAATTAATAAAATAACTGTAATACCAAAAAATGGCAATAAAGTTCAGTTGAATAATAATAATAGCATTTAATATTGAATATAGTTATTGGCACCAACTGGTAATAGTCGCTTAACACTTTCGCTCTCTCACACTCGCACTCTTCCGTGCGTTACCGACAAACTGATAAATTAAGATTTTTTTAAAAATAGATAAATAAGGTCGATAGTACTTTGAAGTGTTAGGCAACTATTATTAATATCGTTGAATTATCGATATATGTCAAATTTACTGAATCAGTAATTATTAAAAGTGATGATTTACCCATGAAAATCCCACACATCCGATGGCATCAGAGAGCATGTCAGCTAGCACGGAAGGATACGAGTTACCGCTTGGAAAATAAGCGTGGAACCTCGGATGCTGCCAGTGTGTCACGCCTGGCATAATCTTCTTCTCTATATCGGCCATGATGTCTTCCCAAGGTTCAGGATCCATCGGGGCATGATTGGGAAGCTCTTTCCGAAGATATCCTGGTTCGACGCTGGGCATCACTCGCCTGTCTTCTATCGTGGACACATATTGGCAGATATAGTCGACCATCTCCTTACCACGAACTCTGAATTCTTCAGTTTCCATCGTGGAGTCGGTGACTGATTGACTGGTCTGTAAATGTAGCTAATAACATATTGTTTAAATAAGATTAAGGTCATAGTAGAATTGAATGTATTTTTTTATGTAAACCTTAATCTAAGAACCACCTCATATAAAGTACAATCAAATGATTTAGTTTTTTATTAGTTGTTTAAAGTTAACAGCCATCGATAAATACGATTTCATCTACGCATTACTTTTAAAAGTCATTCAAATATGTCTGAATCTTTTAGTTCTTTTGTTTTGCACGAAAAAAATGTTTTTTTACAATAGTTAAGTAATTTACTTACTACCATTAAATCTAATAAATATTTTGATAAAAGAAATGGTAACTCTCTTTCAATTGTATTCTACAAATTGAACACAAACAGCGATTAGTTTTGGTTTAAAAATATTATATTAATTGGTTTAATTAAGGTGACTATGATTTTCATCGATAAAGACGCTGGAAAGCAATGCTTCTATTTTTTTCTTATATACTACGGTAGAAAACTTATATCCAACCTTAGAAGTAAAATTAATATTTCATTATATTGTTACAGTATTTATTTATTTATTTTATAAGTTGGATAAAAAAACTGTGTCTCTTAATATGTTAACAATAATGTAATTTCAAGAATGGTGTAAAATGAAACCAATTACAGGTAGTCCTCGACATACGACCGAGATACGTTCCTGAGCTTTGGTCGTATGTCGAATTTCACACAAAATATTATGTCGTCGCTGCACACCAAATATGGTATATGTGACGCAGTGGCGGATCCAGAAACTGTCCATGGGGGGGGCATTCAATTTTAAAATTAACATGATACACTAAAAAATAAATGATTTAAAAATAATATATCTACACCCAATACTTTCTTACGCGATTTTTTTTTGCGCGATTTTGAATTTAAGTGATTATTTCGAACGGCACCGTTACTGTTTTTTACGCGATTTACTCGATTTTTTTATAGAAGCTTTACAGAAGCTTTTATACATAAGAGTTTTACCCTGCGCAAAAACATGTCATGTAATACAATGCATTTATTATATTCGTTGACTAGTTTTCCAGTTATAAATTTTAGAGAACTTTTATGTCAAATAAATGCACTCCAGACGTGTAAATATTTTCATTAAAAGATAATAAATACGAACCGAATATGGAAATATTATTTTTTAATTAAAAAACCATTTATATTGATATTTTACATTTATATTTATATGGTGATATTTTAGGCAGGTACCAAATAAACAACTGAATTTAAAAATAAAATATTTTACACTTAAGTATTTAAAAAAAAACAGTTTCAATGTCGGGTCAACAAAACAAATCCAATGGAATAATAATTGATTCAGATCAAGAATCTAGGAAAAAAAGCATTTAAACAAATAAATCCGAGCAAAATTCAGATTCAAGCAAGATTCAATACGTTCGTTAAAAAATCGCGAACGATTATATTTCGTAACCAACAGTGACAACAGCGAATAACTCCAATAATTGAATACAATTATCTATGTCGGGTAGAGGTCTGCACGGGCCCGGGATATGACATATTCAGACTATGTTCGTGTCATAAGTCAGCCATGATGATTTTAATTATTATTAGTTCTATAGAGTATAGAGAATCGTAAATTTGTAAAAAAACGGTTTTTTTCGGTATGTTGAGTATAAATCCGGGCTTCGGGTCGGGTTCGTAACAATTGTGGTATTAGACTCGGGCCCGGGCTGGGTCGGGTCTGAGTCTTTCGGGCTCGGACCGGGTAATTTTGTAAAATTTCGGCCCGTGCAGACCTCTAATATCGGGGTATCCCAAACTATGTTCCGCGGAACACTGGTGTTCCGCGGAGCCAGAGGTGGTCCACGAAAAAATGGAGTGGTTTTATATGCTGCATTAAATTTAAACATCTTCTACTTCATATCGAAAAGCGAGTGATGGTCTATCTCTACATATTTTATGACGTCAAGTACACAGCGGTGGGCTGCCAATATCTTAACAAAGGGCTCGGTAAATGTTATTCATTTTTTTATCCATGTCCGCTCCCTTTGTCGAGCATATGGTCCCTAATGAAGGTATCTCAACAAAAGTTATTTTTCTACGAGAACGGCTCGTTACTTAGCCACTCAACCTCTCTTTTCCTAATAGAGTAGTAGGGATAGAATGATAAGGATAAGACAGGACTAGCTTGATTAACTATTATTAGCGCCAAGTTGAATTGAAGGAACGTAAGAGTGGGAGGGAATCTTAAGACATCACAAACACCCATGCCTTCGAACACAAAATAGATAAATCGATAGAAAAAATGCTGCTTCGTACTGGGACTTGAATCCGTGAGTTCTGACATGGAAGCCTACAATGCTGAATGAAAAAATGAAAGGACAACTAATTTTCAAATTTAACCATATCCAGAAATTGCAGTTATGTGATTATTTGATCTATGAAGAATGATATTCTTATCTTAACAAGGGGTTCGCCGGCCGCGCCGAAATTTAACAAGATGCTCGCGCGAGCCCCCCCGAGCATAATTAAGAATGTATCCTATAAAAGTATAAAACATATTGAGTAAAGTAAATAATTAAAAAGCCCATTTCACAATTAAGTTTTGATAAATTAGAAAAATAAATTCTCCCCCACGGCCCCCCCTTGGATCCGCCAATGATGTAACGATTTTACGAAAATTAGCTAAATATACAGTTTGTTCTATTTTTTTCTTAGCTTTGTCAAGTATGAACCATGTAACAATACAAAATAATAAATGAGATAGAAAACAAACTATGTGCCATCATATTTAAAAAAAAACATTTAAATGTGAACCATGTGATCTTACTGCATATGTACCGGGTATATGGTTCCTATTTTACAGCTATGATTTCACTTAAAGTAGTCGAAATGCGCAAAAATATTTTAAAGTTGCACCTCATACGAGAAAAACTCGATGAGAATTTTATTGTAAGTCAATCGAGATAAACTCGAGGTAAATTGACATCAAAAACACCCACATCAAGCCAAGTATATGGGAATAAGATTTTCATAAAAATTAAAAGTGATGCATACAAATTCTTTTTGAAGTCAGAAAATAACAAAAGAGAATCTCCTTCTCATATTTCACAGTTTTTGGAAGGCCAAAACTTGGTCGGAGAAAACACCATATTTCCTGGGCTTTGTAGCAACGCCTGCCGTACAACATTATCTCCGGGAAAGCACGGCAGTCTTGAAGAAGAATCAAGGACATGATATATATTTTTTTAGTAAGTCAGCTATGTGCAATGGTGCCCCGTGATCCAATTCAAATTTTTTAAAATTGATATTTTTTTTCGGTCGTAAGTGCGGATCGTCGTATGTCGAACCGTCGTAAGTCGGGGACTACCTGTATTATAAAAATTAGAGTAATATTTTAAATAAATATATAAACACTTTCATTCTATGTATTACTTATTAAGCCAAATATATTTTTTTCAACACACTTTAAATATGATATGAGAAAAAATATATTATTTACATAGAATAGAATTTACATACATATTTAGTTCATAGCTTAGAAGATTTACTCTTCTAGCCTAGACGAGGAAGACAAATATTTAAATCATTTTTACTTAACATTTGGCATTGACAAAATAATATTTAGTGGTTCGAGCGTATATAGTACCTTATATGTACGTGTAGGCTTCTCGCCCCACAATGGGAACGCTATCACGTATACGCAGGCACAGTACTACCACAATATTTAATTTTATTGATAACCTTGGCGAAGATGGGGTTGAAATTATAATGCCATTTCTCGGAATGTTTATAGTCTTGTTATATCTCACTGAATAAAAGCTCATAAAACAATCACGTACTTTATAAAACGTAATAATCACTTAAACTGATGATTCTTAGCGGAAATCAATTACATATATTTAAAAAATGAAGATACAATAAAACTTTATTCACAATTTAAAGGGGTAAATCGTGGTAAAAAAATCTTTTCATTTGTCCAATTTCATTGAATGTAAAATATCTATTTGATGCGTTTTTGAAAACATACGTAAGTACTTAAAAATATACTATTTATTCGCATTTATTTGGTAGAATTAAATTTATCACTTTACCCTTTTATTAATGAAATTTAAAACAGTTCAAAAATAATCGGTATCCCTTAATAATATTCAATATTGCATATTGTAATTTAGTAGTTTTAACTATACAGCGGAGCAGTTTTTGTAAAATTTATTTATGAAGTAAATCTATCTATTTATCTACTAAACTGACTTTAACTGACTGGCAATTCCGCGTGAAGCTAGGAAATAATAATTTTTGCTTTAGTTTTTATTATGAATAGTGATTTTTTTTTTGAAAGAGGTCACATGTCAGAATTACCAGCGCATCATCAAGTATTATTTATAATATTTTCCTCTAAACTGTTCTCTAATTAACAAAAATATTTTTTCTGTTTCATATCAAAGCCAGGTTTTGAAAATTGAGCCGTTATTATCTATAATTTATGTGGTTTAAGCATGTTATTGTTCAACCTTTACTATATGAAACAATATAATAAAAACTAAACTTGTTTTGTTAATGCACTGGAATTGCTATTTTTATGGTAACACAGAATAAATGATAGAAAAAATAAATCAACCGTCACTTTGATAAGATCATAATCAAGAATTTTTTTTATTTGAATTTTGTAAATAATAAAAACATGGGCCAATATGTATGTCTCAAAAATATTCGCTCCACATCAGTTTTCAACGTAAGAATGAAAATTTAATGTCATTTTTACAGAATCAATATAAGGATTATAGTAAGGATTGCATTCAATATGATGAATATTAAGGATTGGCGCATGTCTAAAAATCTATACATAAATTTATAGCGTCAAAACCTTTCATAATTGAAATTCAGAAAACGACAAAATGAAACTAGGTCAAATAAATGTATAATAATGTTGAAATACAAAAATTTGATTAGACATTTTTATCAGTTTTTTTGGTGTAATGCTTGCAGGGTTTTAGTTGGTGCAATAATTTGAAGACCTAAAATATGTTAAGGTATTTTTACTGGTGAGTAATTGGAGGCTGATGACATACGATCGAGTATTGTGGTGGATGGCAATCGATGAAGATTGATTTCGAATCGAAATATAAGTTTAAATGTTCATAAATACTCTAAAAACAAGTACACTGAAATGTTTTCATATGTCCTCTTCCGCAAAACAAAAACGCTAACAATCAATGGATTAATGATTTCAAAGAAAAATATTCACTCAGCCGAAAAGTTAATTTAATTATAATTTCTCTTATCATATACTTAAGTCAGTGTCTGCCAAACTTTTTTCCTTTACGGCACAGTGATGAATGGAACTAGTACCGCGGCACACCAAGATTGGCGTATCCTCGATTTGGTATACTTTTTCCCGGATTGTCACAGAACATCGTTTTTTTTTTTTTTAGCTCACCGATGAATTTGAAATCCTCGATTTGGAATACTTTTTCCCGGATTGTCACAGAACATCGCTTTTTTTAAGCTCACCGAGGAATTTGAAAACCTCGATTTGGTATACCTTTTCCCGGATTGTCACAGAACATCGTTTTTTTTTTTTTTAGCTCACCGATGAATTTGAAATCCTCGATTTGGAATACTTTTTCCCGGATTGTCACAGAACATCGCTTTTTTTAAGCTCACCGAGGAATTTGAAATCCTCGATTTGGTATACCTTTTCCCGGATTGTCACAGGACATCGTTTTTTTTTTTTAACTCACCGAAGAATTTGAAATCCTCGATTTTGTACCGAATATGCATTATTTCAGATTGACATTTTTAAGGCTTCTTCCACCGCGGCACACCTGGGACTTCTTGCGGCACACAGTTTGGCAGACACTGATTTAAGTGAACACCTTGCAAGTAAATTGTTTGCCATACTTATATATATATATATATATGAAATCGCAATTGGATAATATTTTACTGATTGGAGAAAACATATCCGCGCAAATACCTACCTTATTATTTTCATACAGTACTAATTATATAATAACTAATTAAAATTCGGCTTTAAATATATATATATTATAAATTTCAACTATGGAAAAGCAAAAGGACGTAGCTCACAGTTTTTTCAAAACAGCTTTTTTCGATAATCACCTTGATATACGTTCTATCAATAGGATATAAGCTGCAAATGCCAAATCAAAATCTAAATTTAGCTTAAAAGTTTGAACAAGAAAGGCTGTCAAAATTACGACCAGGAAAAAGGAATAAAAAAAACTAAACAATTTATTAAATTAATTATATATTAAGTCAATTAAACACCAGTTTCCGTGCAGTTCAAGGTCGTGTATATTTTATAATTTGAATTTGGCTTAAAATCATCAAAAAACGATTTGTGTGCCTCGTATAAAATTGTTAACGTATTGGTTACGTCCTTATTCCTTTCCACAGTCGAATTATAAGATATTTTTCAATCAAGATTAACAGTAAGCACTATAGTAAAAGATACCGTTTTTCGTAGAAGATTTCGAAAGGAAAGTGACTGAAAATAATTTCATATTAACAGTAAAGATTAATTTATTGACACGGTATTGCGTAATGAAATCTAAAAGTCACAGTGAATTAAGTATTTTTTTGATTTTAGTAATGACTATTATTCAAGTTGTATTCTTCCACTCAATTCGATATTTTTCGATTGTGAACTAACGGGATGACATTATTTTGATTTATAATTTAAAAAAAGAACCGTATTAGTATATATAAGACTCTTTGTCCAATCATTGTAAATATACCTGTTGCTTTACGAAGCGACACGATAATTTACAATTGGTTTTACATTTAATTTGGTTACCGTGAATAATTCAAAATTTATAGCGTACTATTGTGGTGGAATTTCAAGAGCCTGACAACTGATTTAGTATACTATTTAATGGGATACTGAGTTATACTATTTCCCGAAAATGATTGATTGATCTTGATGAAAGCCATCTTGCTTTTTTTAGACCAGGATCTGTTAGTTAAAGTGAATGAAAATCATGCAATATTAGGAATGCAATTCCGCGAAAAGTAATAAAAAACATTTTTTCCGCAGAACAATAGAAGCATGATAACACGTGTTTTTTTTCAACTGTGTTTGAAATTTATTAGTGTTCACGTACATTGCAGTTAATATTTGTAATAATAATTTTCGATCAGAGTTTTTGATGAATATTAAAATTGTTTAAATATAAATGGGCCCATTAGAGGTGAAGTGAGCTTACTAGTAAAATGGCAAAACATTTTTCTTGGATTTGTAATTTCTAACACGTTCTTTACTTGGTGCTTTGGTGGATTGTATATTTTTATTTTACAGACATACCACTATTGCAATGTGTATCAACTGAGGTTACTTCACTTTTACGGTACTTTAAGGCGTATAGAATATTACAACGCAACTAACTTTTTTTTTTCTAAAATACCACTTGGCTCACTTCACGTCTAATGTGATCATTTTATATATTGTTAACAACGCGAAACGTTTTTAATATATTACAGCAGTGAAATATTTGAAAATTTTTACACATTTTTTTTTGCATTAATTCCAAAATTTTATCAGATGAAGTTTTATTTTTTTGAATACTCTACATTTTCGCCGATAATTCACAGTTAACTCCGTACAAAGTTCATCTGTAAATTCTAAGTTTTCTTCGGCAAGACGTTGGAAGATATCCGTTTTTTTTAATGTTCAAATTGTTCGTTATAAACGAACCGTTTTCTAATACGCAAATGGGATTCGACTGTTAGAATGCCGCATGTTATCTACAGTGAAAAATAATAAAGAAAACTTAAAGGCAAAAATAAATGCACCCACCTGTTGGAGCGTCGACTTCCGCCAACTACGACGCCTGAGAAAGTGCGTCTCTGCGAGAAACTTCTCTTCAAAGCAGCCTCCGAAGGAAGCCCCTCTACCCCTCGTCACTTGTCAGTGGGGTGTCCCTCGTTACGCGGGTGTCGTCACACCCCCCATAATAAAACATCGACATATTTTTTTAATAACCATATCCCATTAAAATCGAATTAATTTGGTTTTTGACATTACAAAGAAAATAAGAAAAGTGATATGATTTAAATCTTGCATATAAAATAAACATTGCTATATTTAAAAATATATTCTTTTCGAAAGATTTTTTTACTGTTTTTGAGACACGAAAGTTGATAGATAACAAAATAACAAATAGTTTTAAAAAACTGTAAAAAATCATATTCAAAACATTTGAAAAGTATTATATGTAATTTTAAATTAATAACAAAGTTAACTTTAATCGTACAAAGGTCACATTATAAATATGAGCCAATAATAATTTGTTTCAGATAGTTTATTCAATGCAATCTTATAAACTAGGGTATCCAATCTCGGACCCTTTTTGTGATCCCAGGATTTCGGGATTGAGAATTTTTCAATCCCGGGATTGAACACTCAACATAAAATCGTGTATAAATTGGGATTCGGGATTGAGAAAAATTTTGCTCGGCGATTTTTAAATCATGGGATTTTTCTACATAACAATTTCATGTCGATTTCAAAAACCCAGAAATTTTCGGATTTCCCAAAATTACCAGAGTGGGACCTTTTTTTTCTTAGCTCTTCAAAAACTATCCATGTTACGCCAAAAAATTGTGTTTTTTTAAATTCAGTGGCATAAAATACATATTTAAACATCAACAAATACAAATAAACATAACATGTGTTACATTGTGTCCGATACAACTCTCAAAACTTTTAAGTGTAAAATTATTTAGTAAAAAAAAAGCTTCTTTTGAATGTTGTCAAGAAAATCGGCGAAGATAATTGTTATTGGTTAATTTCGTAAAACTTTATTTCTCAAAAAATATATAATATATATATTTTTGATTTACTTCCAATTTAATAAATTATTGGAACGTCATTGCGGCTATAAGAAAATATAGTAAATTTATATCAATATTCGGTTCTGGTCCAAATTTATTGTGATAAAATAAGATATTTATTTATAAATTAACATTTATTTGACTAACTTGAATCTCTAACTAATCAGTTTCTACTTATATAGCCATAGAATTTTAACATATTTTCATAAACTTTGGTATTATTATATGTTTTGTTTACACAGCGTTATATTTCGTGAAATGCGAAAACAAATAGGAAACTAAATTATTTGATGTTTCAATGACTCGATATATTATTTAACGTGTTAAATAATTAAACAAATGTTTGTTTTAGGTGTCAAAAAGTATTAAATCAACAGTTGAGTTGGTTCAGATGAAACGTGTACAACTCTATCCAATATAAACTCAAAGTAGTTGTGAAAAAAATTCAACGTTGAAAGAAAATATGTCTTTTTTACGCTGGGTGAGCTCTTTGGCTGGTTAAAATGGATTTCACTATTTGATTGATTTTAATGTGTTATGTTGATGGATTATGGATAATCACAATTCATTTACGGTTTTAAAATGATTTAATAGATTTTTAATATAAAACTTAAATTGATTACGTAGTTATTCCATTGATAATGTTTGCGATTAAAGCATAGTTATAAACATTAGTTTATTTTGAACATGATCTTTCACAAAATAGAAAATACAGAAGAGTGACTAATAATAGTTATCTAAAAGTAATGCATGTTAAATTAAAAACTTAAATGTTTATCCTAAAACCTGTGTGTAAACTGTAAAAAAAAGAATTATACATTTTTTTAAATGGGGACATAATGAAAGATAAAAATCGTTTCATCCTTCGAAAAACATTTGGTTTTCCCTGACAAGAAAACCATATTATCTGTTCCAATAACCCATATAACCCATAAACACGAAGACAGCGATGAATGGAGAAAAAATTAAAATATTCATTTTTATATTAATTCTTCTGTACGCAATGCAAGTTAAATAGCCAACCTTAAAAATATTATTACGTTCCATAATTTAAAGGATTCACAATTTAAAACATTTTCGAACAAGTTGATGTTTTTACGTTTAGTTGCATTTTTAATATGCTTTGAAATTCTATATGTATTATTGAAAAAATATCGGCCAGAATTCATTACAAATACTATGTTTAGTTTATAATTACAACAACGTTTGTTAATTAACATGAGTTTTCAAAACAAAATTATATTTTCTTACGAATTCATAGTTGTGTAATAGGTGCATGCTTACTAAAAAAACATTGATATTTAAAGCCTTAAACTTGAATATATAACTTTAAAAATCCGTCACACTAGGGATTGAATTACCGATAATAATAAAAAGCCGGGATTCCAGAATTCATGGTGTTTTTCCAATACTGAAATACCGGTTTTTAAATTGAAAAAATACCGGTATTTCGGTATAGAAAATAAAATTAATCAACATCGAATTTTTAATGAATAAAAACTATCAGGTATTTTGATAAAACTGTTCGCGATTAATTGAAATATTTAAAATCTGAAAAAGTTTTATCAATATTAAAAGGTGAGAGAATTGATTTTTTTTAGAAGACGTAAATTATTTATGAAAATCAACCGTTCGTTATAATGACAGTACTTTATATGAAATATCAAAACATTCAATTTGATTTACTGGTACGGAGTTGCGATCCAAATTAGTTGTATTTGTTTACTATATTTAAACCGTATTGTAATACCGGTATCGATATGTTCGCCCGGGATTGCAATCCCTACTCGTGAGTATCACGTCTAAGGATTTGTTAAAAAAAAATCGTTATTATAATTTTTCATCTGCAATGTTTACTTGTCGACAGATTTAAAAAAATGTTGTACAGCTGTTTGGTTTTATATTCGAACCTTTAGTGAACCTTTTTTGTACGAAATTTAATAGCAATAAGTCACGCTTAAATATGGCGGATAGCTCCCCCTTTTTCATGTATTTTCCTAAGCCCCTTTCCAACCATTAATTTCTGGTACGCTAAGTAAATAAGGGATTACAATCAATACTTATGTATAAATATGCGACACAATTGGATTGGAGATGTTTTTCAAAGAAGGGAAGTTCGATGCATCCTTTTGAACACTATTATATTTCAAATTTAAATCGTTAAAATTATGTACATTCACATAGATTTTGTAACTAACGAGCCGGGTTTCGCCTTTCGGCATCTTCGGTCGTTCAAGTGCACGGATGAACTTGAACTGACCTTGAACTTAAATTTGAATAATTTTAACGATTCAAATTTAATATTGAAATTCCACCAAGCACCTTCAGTCGAAATCTTAAATAATATTTTATTTTATATGAATTACTATTTTTGTTGTAAGTAATCACTTTTAAAAAATATTACGTGTGAAACTTTTGGTGGAATTTGGCTTAGTTAAGATCAGTACCGGTAACGCTTGTCAAAATCTGTCGTGATCTATAATTAATAATGTGGACCTAGTACAAAAGTACTTTTTTAAAAAAATCATGGTATGTATGTTTTGATTGATAAAAGAATAACCATAATAAATTCTGTATCAAAATATTTAGGGGGTAAATCTATGTTAAAGCTTTTGATTTTTCTAAGCAATTTACAATGAGACACAAGCCACATATCAACTAACATGAACACTTTTCAATTGTAATTTTAATATAAATATTCACATTGTTTTTCTGTAATTTTGCTACATTATTATGCATTTTTATGGGGTAAGTATTATAATTTAAATTCATTTGTTTTACAATATTTTATTATTATTTTATAGTTTCCTAAATTATGTTCTATGTTGACATTTTCTGTAGTAACTATGTGGGAATTCATTGTTATTTAATATACCAATATTGTGCCTGATATCAAGAAGTCATTAAGAACATTATTTACTTATATAAAATTATTGATTATGAATTATAGCCCACAAAATAAAGGATATACCAGGCATTCTGCATCAAAATTAGGATTTTAAAATGCTCCATCGCAGGAAAAAATTGAAAAAACCTGATGAAATAAAATTAAAAGATTGAAAAAACTTAAAATGGCGTGCAAAAATGACCTAGAAATTCACCTCTCCTAAAAACTAATTTCGCCATGTTTGACATTAGTCGATATATTTACGTGGTTTTTATTCAGTAGCGTAGCAAGGGAAGATGGATCGCCCCAGGCGGCAATTGTTGAAGGGCGGAATTTTAGAATGAAATATAAAAAAAATCGGGCGTAGTATTTTTTTAAACATTTTCAATGCACGCCATATTTCCTCCGCCATGTTTACTTCCGCCTTATTTGTTCTTTGTGGCCAGCTGAAAATTTAACTTTTGTGGGACAAACATTTTGTATACATTCTTACCAATAATAATTGTAATATTTATTAATATTATATATCATTATTTATTGACAAATAGATTTTTCGACATATTTTAAAAACATTCTTACCCTTCGGCTTAATCTTTCTCTCAATTTTTTAGTTCATGGCTTACAAAAAATGCTCTCAATTTGACTAATGTTGTAAATTTTATGTAATTTTTGAAGAGGAGGAAGGGTGTCAAAATCAAGAACAGCTTTGAGGGGCAGAACCTCTTATGTCACTGGTTTTATTACTGTATCGGAGAGTGTACAAATTTCAATAAGTATGCTATTTATTACACCATTACTCATTTAATTGAACAGAAGTTGATATGAAATATTTAATTGAGCGGTACATGGATACACGTTGCTACATGGAAAATCGTTTTAAACCTTTAAGCCATAATAATGTTGTAAATTAAGCGGTCTTAAGAGGATATAGTACCTTTACGCCTGAAAACAGAGTAAATCGATCGTTTGCCATCGACGAAATCTCGTGAACCGTTCACTTAAAAAAATTTTTTTTTCAAATATTACATTTTCCAAACGCTTTTTTACACTATTACATTTTTTTTTTCATGAAAATAGTCATATTTTCAAGAATAAAAGGCAAACAGTTTACACAGAAATTTTCAACTGCTTTCGTTTTGATCATTTTTAGAGTTTATTGTAAGATACCGAAGTTTAATGTCTTAGAAAGAAATGCAGATAAAGGTTTGTTTAAGAAAGTGATTTGAGCAGAATTTCCAATTTATGTAATATAATGATTGTACATCTATTTGAAATGTACCATTTTTCCCACTTTTTCTGACTGATTTTTAAAGCATAATTGGATCATAAATACTTCTAAAAAAATTGGAATAATAAAACATTTTATTGTTTACATTTAAAAGCAAAAAAAAATTAAAAAATTGTCATACCAATAAATAATAACTATTTTTCGGGGATGTGTTTTTCTTGCCGTAAATTTCGCAAACCCAGTCAGTGTGAGAAAGACGTTTGTACTGAGTGCACGTGCCACATATTACTCTGCATTAACTTAAAACACTGGTCATACAAATGAATCGATGAAATGTATTTTTTATTTTGCGATAAAAAAGTTGTTGCGCAAAATAGCGGTTAGGGTTAGGGTTGCTCAATGCGCTTACAAATAATATTATTATTTATAATACAATAATGTCTTTTCCAATAGCGATTATTTTAAAGACCAGTATTTAGCTTAATGGATAAGCATTTTGAAATATTTATTTGGCAATGCTTTTAAAAAGAGATTCTATTCAATATAATAGTAGCAGTAGTTGAATAAAAAGATTTTTCACATTAGTAGTTTTGAATCATTTCTATATTTCAAAAGATTTTTGCTAAAAAAACAAATTTCGTCATCTAAATCGAAAAAAAACTTGAAAATTATTAGATAAGGTAAGATATTAACAGTAAATATTTTTTAAGAATCATTATACAGATGGTAAACCATGTTTTTTTGCAACGTAGAGTTTTATCAGGAATTTTTTTCAATAATTTCATTTTAACTTATATATATGTGTACCATCAGATCATCTTTAGTCAGCCAAGTATGAAATGTTAATTCTTTTGACTATTTTGTTTACATACACATCATTAAATATATTTTTCAAAAAAAAATCGAGCCGCTCATTTTTCACGACTCCGGCCAAAATACCGCGACTCCGACTCCACAGCCCTGGTTTTTTTAATTGAATACATTTTTCTACCTTCAAACTTGTTTTTTTTAAGTTATAATTGAATAAAACAGAATGCTAGAAAATATTCGAAATTGATATATGACAAATATATATACATATGTATGGATACATAATAAACTTGTGAAATATATTAATTCATACATTTAAGTCATTTTTTGTACCACCCAACAAAGTTAGTCCGATGCAGCCGATATAACTTAACGACTTTAATTTATCTATTATATTAAATGATTGAAAACCATATTTTTTCGATAACTTACCAAATTATGTAACAATATTATACCTACAATACATTAATATTCAAATCAATCACATGGTTTGAATTACTTTTAATATTATTAGTATTATGTTTTTTTGTCACAGCCCTGAATGTCGAACTTGTATATTGGCGAGAGAAAAAAAGTTCCCAAACATTATACAAAAATACGAATATATTTATGCAATTGATATAAATTATACAAATAACTTTTTTTGATCAGGCATACTATTCATTTAGTTTCTTCCTTATTGAATTAGTGTTAGGCTATATAAAAACTTGAAGTAAAAATAAACACATCATAACATTTGGTTATGACTTTAAAGACATGCATGGATTATGAATATTTTCGATAGTTTCGGCATTCACTAAAGACAAAATCATTTTATAACAAATTAACAAATAAACTTTGTCATTCCACTAATTGTTAACAAATTGTAACACGTTTTTGGCTTTTTCGAGAAGCGTCTTCATACCAACTATCTTAAAGCTATTATTAGTTAATGAAATTTACATTTATTCTAAGTAATCCGTGGAATAACTAAGTTTTCTGATAGCAAACATGTTTTTATTCCGTGAATTCAGTATATGTATATATATTTTTTTTTGAAAATGATTACAAATATTCTCCAAGATAGCTTAGATGTCCAACAAGAAATATAAGACATAGTTAATATAATTTTCGGAAAATCCACTGTCAGAACTATGGCGTGAACCAGAAATAACTATCAACTGAAATTTATATTTATTTTAGAACTCAATACTTTTTCCATTTTAATCTTATTATGTCAATATTTTTTATTCAACAGAATGTTTTTAACTGTATTCATATTAAAATCAATATCATAACAAAGGTTATACAAAATTAAAAATAAAAACAAATTCTTTCAATATATTAGAGAAAGTTTGAGAAATTTGTATTGTATGGTTTATCTTGTTTATTTCTTTTATTATTTCGTTTGACAAAACACCGTCTCTGATTTACATTTATTAAATACGATGGCTTACTGTTGCTATCAATAACTCATATGTAGCATTATAAGTCATTTTCACGGTATATATAATTAACGCATTGTTTCAGTTACATATAATTTTTGCAACAGATATTTGGGGAAGTAAATTAGATTGTCAGTCTTTGCTACGAAGATAAAAAAGTACTTACTGATTTTCGTCAATAACAAATTGTTTTATATGAAAAACCCTTATTACTGTCTAAATATCCATCCGTGTGTTAGGTGGTATTGCTATTTTTGTAATGAAATATACAAATGTTTTGCTTGTTTTGATACTGTAAAAATACGTATTGTGGTGGTTACTTATTTAAGTCAGTGCAATATTTATGCTGTAGGTCAAATTTAAGTTTTGCAATCCTACTGAGTCGCCTTAATGTTCAATCGAGTTTTTAAATCCGTGACATTTTCTAGCATTTAAGATGTCAAGATTAGACCGCGGTCTGCCGAATTTTTATGCCCGTCCGCAAATATTATAGTTGTAGCATATTTTGAACCGCATCTATCAAAAATTTCAATATCCGGCATGTTTTTTTATATACACCTACTATATCTTTTGGTCTGTTTAGCTGCACGTTAACAATTATTGTTTAAATGGTGCTTTTATTCATAAAAAAAACCATACATTTCCAGTGGATCTATACCAGCGGTTCTCATGTGAAATTTCTCTGTGGCCGTATTATAAACATCAGCGGTTCTATGGAAATGTCTCGTGGCCGCACCAAATTTTCGTTTTGAGATGTAATAAAAATAACAGTTGCATTTGCTAAAAAAATGGATCAAATTTACAAATTAATTAGTACAAACATATATTTTTTAAATATCAATATTTATTATGAAGTCGTTGATGGCCGCACATGAAAACCACTGATCTATACGCATGTTATTTAAATAAACAAAATTAAATATCTTGCACATTTCTCTAATATGTATTTTTTTTATAATTCATGTCCGCACCCAATGTAGAGCATATGGCCTCTTAATGGAGGTATCTCAACAGAACTTTGTTACTCAGTCGCTCAACCTCTCTTTTCCAAAGAGGGATATAAGGATAAGGCTAAGACAGGACTAGTGGTTAGCTAGTCACTCTCGCTATGCTCAGTTATTGAAGAATTGGAGATGTGAAAGGGAATTTCTAGACATCACAAACACCCATGTCTTCGAACAGAAATCGAAAAATGCTGTTTATTAATAAATCGTTATTTTTTAAGATTATGGAGAACCAGATTATTCATTCTATGTTGGTCATTGGAGATGTAAAGGCAAGTCAGATACGAAAATTGTTGAAGGGATATTTATGGCTGTAACTTTGTTACTTGATATTTATTTATAAATTTACAATAATAAAATCAAAAAGTACTGTAAAAATAATCGAATGCAAATTATTGTATGATTGTCTTGTAGCCTTTTGAACACTCTATTAAGTTGTGTCCGCCACAGGCTCAAAATATTGAATGGACACTAAAATAAATTGAGTTTAAATAAATAGTTTTATGCTCAAAGACATTCTTTATAACGTCAACATTCATTCGATATTATACTCAGGGCATAGTAAAGGCGATTGGCTGTATCTTGACAGTGTCTATTTTATTATTAGTTTTGAGAAAAAATGTAATTCTACAAAAACACAGACACACAAAATAGTTTCATGCGATTTGTGCCGGAGCCGAAAGAGTTGAATCTATCTATACTCTATCTCCATCGGGGTATTGTCTTGTATACTTTTGTATAATTTTTGATTTGTGTAATCATGATAGTTTAAAAAAAACTTCTCGATGCCAATGTATTTTTATTATAAATTAACGAACTTCCATGGTCAGTGAAAGACGCGCACCAATACAAAAATATAGGCTCTTGACCAGTAGCGGCCGGTCAATGTGGCATTTGATCAATGCATCCCTTAAATATGCAGAGGCGGCTATATTTCATGAAATAATAAACACAAATAACATTCATACCATTCCCTCATTTTAAATTCAATAAAATAAAATAAAATATTTTTTTCTAAAATATTTTATATACATGAAGATTTTAAACGAGTGAATGGTATAAATGTTATGTTTGAATATTATTTGATGAAATATAACCGCCCCTGCATATAAAATGGGTGCATTGATCGAATGCCACATTGACCGGCCGCCACTGCTCTTGACAATGAAATGGAAACGATAAGGTTTTATTAGCGTATGCTAGTGTTTAAGTGCAAATTTATAATCAAAATCCAGGCAACTCGCTACGTCATACCCAGATAAAAGCTTCTGACAACTTTTGAGTTCGATTTTGGTTTTTTAGACTATGTTGTTTTGCGTGGGAATACTTTTTTTTATAAAATATATCATTTTTGATCAAATAAGAAATTAGAGAATGTCCGCTCCCATGGTTGCATGTGTCGCATAACTGTTTTTTGCCAATATATTATATAATATTAAATTTAAGATTTATGATAAGCTTAAAGAGAAAAATAAAAATATGTATACATATTTCTATTCCTCACGCATGTGCCTAAATTAGTAAATCGTATTGTAATATAATTCTAACATACGAGAAAACTTTGTACCCAAGTGTTGAATGGATTGATTTTTATTTTGGATGAAGGATAATAATAAATTTTTGGTAAATTTTCCCAAGAATGCCACACTTGCTTTTCATTAGAAAAATTTACAAAATATCCCTAAATAGGATGTCATTCGCTAGGAAACTTATTGTTAAGGAATAAAGGAAAGGCTGACTAACCCTATATTAGAGTTAATTATGTAAACTAAAAGTTACGTACTTAAAATAATTAAGTATTATTATGACAGCACTGCCATCTTTAAATATTGTCGCAATTGTAATATTAATCATGCTTTATTTATGCTGATTATTCGTGATCCTAAAATGTTCAATAAATGAACCAACCCAATTAGGTATTAAATTAAAATCCAGGGATTATTAAAATCGGTACGTATATAAGTGGCGTTTGAAACCAATGAAACAAAATTAATTGTACATTTAGTAGTCATAGACAATACGATATTAATATTCTGTCATGGAAGCCTTTTATGAACACGCTATTATATTAGTATTTACTGATTGATGTGCTTCACATTCATATACATACATTTATTTATTCTTCGTCGCGGGGCATTTTGTAATGTTTGCTAGTTAAACCCGTTTTTTAGAATTTTTAGTTTAGTTCAAATTGGCAAGCTTTTCATTGTGAAGACTGTGAACCACTACGGCATACATGTTGTTCCTGACATCACTCCGCGAAGAGTGGCGCACAGGGTCACGATCCACAGTACATTATTATGGAAAACGAAGCAGCTTGAATTGAAACCAACCCTACTACCGGGAAATTAGATTATTCGCCTTCGAATGGATAATTCAAAATTTCTTTCAGACGATCTTGGGAGTCAATGAAGCGGTTTTCAACTGACTGTTAGAAATAACAACCATCCTCACATAAAGAATGACATTTAAAAGTAAACATACATTTTGCCTAACTTAACTAAGTAGTACAGGCATCAGTTAAGTGCAATTGATTTTTTTTTTGTCATATTGCTAAATTTAATGATGTATTGTAATACAAATATGGCCGTGCAGTGCACTTTTTATTAATCAATCAATATTCATCAAGTAGAATTTAATAATATTGGAAACTTATGTCTGTATTCGAATCGGAACGTCATTGTTGACTTAAGTAAGTTTAATGGAAACAGTCCTTTACAGTATATTACATATTTTGAAATGTCCAATTAAGAAGACTTTTAACTTCAATGAAAATTATAATGTACACCTACTTGATTGCTATCAATAATGAACCCGAAGGAAAACAATATTTTATATGAAGTTATTTATTTTGTTGTTGAAAATAATTACATATTTGTTATATTCTAGCAATGAAGCGACCATAATATGTAATATAACTTTATAACATATTTATGAACAGTAAGTGTAAAACAATTTTATTTTTGTTAAGAAGGATATACGTTGAAAGGAAATTGATAACACAAACACAACCAATTATAAACTAGTTATTGTTGATGTTAAAATAAATGGTTCCACGTCCCAATAATATATTATAATATCAAATTTCTTAAAACAATTTTAATAGTATGTAACTTAGTCTGCGAATAAAATATTTCGTTATGAAACGTAACATGGGTAGAAAAGGTGTGTTTCAATAAAATGCGTGAAAACACTTATGGATGACCCACTCGTCAAAATATTTTGTTGGTGGGATAAAGATTTTCTCGGTCAAATCTCGAATCAAAGAATATTTTTTTAAAAAAGAAAAGCAGTATTCAAGAACCGTAAAAATGCAATTATTTATGAGAAAATAAATAAAAAATTTCATTAACGATTATTGTTGTATTCCAGTCAGAGAAAATATTTTTCTATTATTTGGGTTATGCGATAAAATTCTCAAGTATTTTGACTCGGGATTCTATTGTGCGGTAAAAAACTTTGAAGGCCGGAAATCTTTTTGAGGACATCAATATTATAATAATAATGTAAAAAAGTATAAGGGATAGGTGCCCTTTTTGTTAATGCAATTTTTAAATTATATGTTTTCGCTTGGCATAGATTACGACAGTGTTTTCATATTCAACTTTGTATCAACAAATTATTGATAAAGGGTAATATAAAAAGGTGAATGAAAATATGTCGAATGAATTTTACGAATTCCTAACGAAAAACATGTGAAATAAGAAGTTTATATGTTTGTATAGTAATATGGTTAATGTGCATCATAAGCGAATTAGTTTGATCAATATTTGGAAATCAATCTTTTGGTTATATGGTCTTATGGTTATACACAAAAATAAATTATTGATTAAAAATCTGTCAATCGAAAACTAATAAGTTTTCATCTAAATTAGCTTTTAAACAGTCGTATTCACTATTCTCTTATAGTCTAAATTAATGATTAATTTTAAGCAGGGCTGTGTAGTCGGAGTCGTGGAGTCGCGGTGTTTTGTCCGGAGTCGTAGTCGTAAAAAACGAGAGACTCAGACCCATTTAATGATGTGTATTCAAAGCACAATAGTCCATACTCCATAGTGTTGGCATTCATGCTTAATTTGATTAAAGATAATCTGATGGAATACATATCGACTGTGGAAAGAAAAAACGACGTAACCCACACATATTTGTTTTTTACAGGAGACACATTTTGGGCCAAATGCAAATTATGAAATATATACAACCTTGAATTGCAAGGAGACTGATTAACTGGTTTTTAACTGACTTTTTCTGATATCAATTTAATATTTTTTCGTAGGAAAAACATTCTTTATACCTGATCACAATTTCCGCAACCCTTTTTCCAAAATTAAAAGCTTAATTAAGATACTAATTTGGCATTTTCAGCTTACATCCTTTTGATAGAACGTGTATCAAGTTGCATACATTGTGATTATCGAAAAAAGCTGTAAGTTACGTCTTTTTCCTTTCTACAGTCGATATATATAAGTTAAAATGAAATGATTGCAAAATTTCTTGGGTGTCGTTTTTTTATTATTTTAAAGCTGTAGTCGGAGTCGTCTCTTTTTTACACGACTCCACAGCCCTGCTTTTAACATAGAATTATTCACTAGCTAATTTATAAAATATTGTGTTTTTATTTATTGTTTTAATTGCCCTCAGTTTTATTTAAGAAAAAAAAGGCTTTTAATTTTATGAAAAAATAACTATACTATAAAAAAACTAACAATTGGGAGACGTGATTAAAATTAAAATATCCAAATATGTACATTCAAAATATTTGGATTCACATTATAATAGGAAATATGAAACAGTGTTACATCACCTTTGGTGATTAGGAAATTATTTAATAACAAAAAGTTATCATTTATTATGTCATCCATCAATGAAATTTATGAATTTATTAATCAATCAAAAAAAATATTTTGAATGTAGCATAAACGTTACTTTTTTCTCATCGTATGTTAAGCTTCTCTCTATTCTATCGCTTTTCCAATATTTTCACGGCTAGGTTGACAATTATGAATTGATGTACTCGTATATAACTAGGGTATCCAATCCCGGAGCCTTTTCCCAATCCCGGGATCCGGGATTGGGATTTTCTCACCGAGGAATTTGAATCCTTCTATACTTTTTCCCCGGATTATCTCCAAACCTCGTTTTTTTTTTAGCTCACCGAGGAACTTGAAAACCTCGATTTGGTATACTTTTACCAGGCTTGTCACAGAAGCTCGTTTTTTTTTTAGCCCACCGAGTAATCTGAAATTCTTGATTTGCCAATTTCATGTCAATTTTCGGGATTTGCTCAAAATTTCTCAATCCCGAAATCCCGGGATCGCAGCCGTATCAATCCCGGGATTCCGGGATCAGAAAATTGAACGGGATCCTGGATCCCGGGATTGGATGCCCTATATACAACGACACAAAGGTCTAGTTGCGAGCTCAATTTACGTTACTTGCGTATACAGATATTATTTGCTGTCAAAACAACGCAGAAAGTTATTTTTCGCACAGGTGCTTGGAAAAATTTAACGATAAAATTAAATCGCTTAATTTTACTAAGAAACTTATTTCATTCGGATAATTGGATGAGCGTCATACATTAAAAATTATCGGATTTTTGGTGAAAATCTTATTATTGTATTGTTTATAATGGTAATCAACTATTCTTGAGATACGGTGATAAGACTTTCTATTTTCTTTATTACTCCTATTTCTTTATATCCCTCTCAACCAGGTTGCCAGATTTCTAAAAACACAGATCGGGACATTCACTATTTTGAAGACTTTTATACATGTATACGTCGGGGTTATAGAGGGACTTGCAATGCGGGACTCGGGACAGTCACGCTCAAATAGGGACGCCTGGCAACCCTGCTCTCAACACATAACTCGTTTCAATTGCAAACACTCACGTATTGACTTGGTAACTGCACTCAGCTCAAGGCTGATGAGTCAGTTGCATGATTATAAATAATATGATTTCATATTATTGGAGCATTACGAAAACCTTTTTTTAAATCGATTTATCTTTTTCTGTTCGAAGGCATTGGTATTTGTGACGTCTGTAAATCCTCCCTACGGGACGTATCGAGAGTGATTATTTAACCAATAGTCTTGTCCGAGAACTATCCATTACAATAAGAGAGGTTAAGCAACTGAGTATCAAAAATTACTAGTAGAAAGAAAGTTATACTGAGAAACATAAATTAGGTGGCCATATGCTTCATATTGGGAGCGGACACAGATTAAAAAAATCTTTAACTATATAAATAAATCTCATGTTAACTGTGGCGTTTAAACAATTCCTGCTTGTTTAATTTTGAATACATTTAATGTTAAATTCAGTTTCAGTCCCAATTTGAAAATAAACATGAATAATACATTAAAAAATAGATGATTTTAAAATAAAATATCTACATATGTATAAAAATACATAATTAAATATGTATTCTATAAAACATAGTAAACTAAACAATTAAAGAGCCCATTCACAATAAAGTTTTAATAAATTAGAAAAATGGAAAATAAATTTTCCTTATCCCCTGGATCCGCCAATGGTTAGATTGTTTGCTTGAATTGTATAATAATTATTATTAATCGTTAAAAAACAACGTCAGATTAATAGAAGATTTCCCATTACTATACTGATAATGGAAATATATTTTCAACATGTAATACGGAGTATATTAATTTCTCGTGGAATGACAAAATAAGAATTAAAAAAAAATTAATGGTTTTTCCGGATTTTGATTTCAGTAAGTTTTTTTATTCATATAAACGCAAATCGCGGTAGCGTACCCAACAATAACTTAAACACATAAATTTGATAAATTATCAGCTACAATGCCTTAAACAACGTTGGTACAAAATAAAGTTACATTTTAAAATTCTCTATGTTTTATATGTACTATTTTTTAAATCCATGTTCGCTCCCAATGTCGAGCATATAGCTTCCTAATGGAGGTATCTTAACAGAAGTTTTTCAACGAGAACTGTTTGTTTCTCAATCGCTCAAACTCTCTTTTCCAAAGAGAGCAGTAGAGATGAAATGATAAGGCTAGGACAGAAGCGATTAACTAATCGCTCTCGCTACGTCCAGTTATTGAAGGATCGGAAGGGTGGGAAGGAATACGTACTTAAATCATATATTTATAATAATATTATGTTTTTGTCAAATATTTCAGAAATTTGATTTCTTATTGAAATATTAATATTATTATAGAACATGAAGGGTGGGAGGAAATTTTTAGACACCACAAACAATCATGCCTACGAACGGAAATCAATAAATCGATCTAAAAAAATATGTTCGTACTGGGACTCGAATCCGTGGGGTCCGTCACGGAAGCCAACCACGGTAACCGTTGCGCCGTAGGACTCGATAAACTAGCGTAAAAAATAACTGGGCGTAGCGAGATCGTTAATGACTAGTCCTGTTCTAGCCTTGTCCTTCTATCTCTACTATTCTCTTTGAAAAAGAGAGGTTGAGCGACTGAGTAACAAACAGTTCTCGTAGAAAAACTTCTGTTCAGATACCTCCATTAGGAGGCCATATACTTCTTATTGGAAGCGGACATGGATAAAAAATAGAACAAACATTTTATACCATGGTTACAATGTTCAATGTTATCATAAATTTTATTACTTATTTTTAAAATCATAAGTATCATACTATATTTGAAAGAGAGAAAGATATATATTTCATCAAATCATCTGATGGTTCGTATTTTAAAAAGATGTAAAATAAATTAAATAAAAACTGTAGATAGTATGTATAACTCATATAACATAAATATTGTATACATATTATATGTACATATAAATTATGACCTTTAGCATTCATCAGGCGAACGATGTGTGAAACGTACCAATTGTATTATCGACGTCACAAGTGGAAGTACAAACCAAGAATAATAATAATGTATCGTAAATGATTTCAATACAAAAAAAACTTTTTACTCCTTCAGTCAAAATATATAAAAAATATTGTTTTAATATTTAAATTATATTAACGCAGTGTTTTATATTTGTAAATGTACAACATTTCAACGATTTAAATACAATTATCATATTGTTTGTAACTCATTTTGTAAACATATCGAAATTTAACTTAATTTTTCTTGTTATGTACTTTTAAATACATGGTTGTTAACTTGTCACTTGATTTTTTAATGAAATATAATAAAATGGCAATACCTTCTCAAATGCTCACCGATAAATTTTTGGTTTGTGAAACTTTTTTTATAATACAAATAATGTGGTTTTATTTAAATAAATATTATATTATATACACGTACCAAACATCGTTGGATTTCTTTTAAATAAAAATATCAATCCGTCAAATCTACATGTTTTCTAAAATATATTTTGTTGACATGTGAAAATTATAATCATTGGATAGTTATAAAATACTTTTTTGAAATATTGGTTAATGTCAGAATAATTTGCGGACACTGCATATTTTATTGTACTTCTGGTGAAGGCAGAGTCTATCGATTGTCGTAAAAAACCGGCACAGTTGGAAATATTACACAATATGACGGTCGATCCCCTTTTGCTCTATTCTTCACCCAACGAAGAAGACGACGAAGGAAATATGAGCGGCGTATTCAGGACAGGCTGTTGTCACGGCGTCTGATGCTGGATTCTCGACATTCTTTCAGTGAGGGGGCAAGGCCCAGAGGAGGAAACGCCATTCCTGCCGACACGAACCCCACCGTTTATTCCTCATTCACTTCACGGCGCCTGAAAAGTTATCAGTAGATATGATTCGTTATACACATATTGTATGTCAAGACCTCATTGCACAAAGTATCAACTAACAAAAAAACTTTTAATACATATATATTAGTTACTAATTTTAACGGTTTTTTTTATTATTAAATATTGTATTTCGCATACGTAATAAATAATTATTATAATTCAAGCAAGTTTTTAGTTGCAAGTTTGTATTTTAATTATGAGTCACAAATTTCAGAATTTCTTGAAAATCTATGATTGGAAATAATGCACGTGTATACTTAGTGTTATCTAATATTAATTACAATCAAAACATAATACTGAACATGCACTCTAAACTACTTCACTTTTAAGGTGTTCATTGTTTTTTTAACGTTGTTCACGATTATTCTCGGTGGAAAGGTATTATATTTAAAAACGAGAACACTCAATCAGTCTCTTTTGTACAAAATATAGTTTCTTAAAACATAAACTAATTCTGACAATACGCATTATTTCATCCAATAGTGTGAGTTTTTACTTTTTTTTTTATATAAGTACTTTAGTTTTCTTCAAGGGAATGTCAATACCCATTATCGATGTGTATGTAGTTTGGTTGGGCGAGGTTAGCATCCATGTAGGATAATATTCAAAAGATAATTAAACTCCTTCAGTTGAATAAATAAATCAAAAATAAAGTTTTAGTTTTATTTCACTTATATTAATCGCATTCAAATTAGGAATGCATTAACTATAAATATCATTTATTATGTAATGTGTCATTTCCATCCAATCCATTTGAAATATGACGATTTAAAATATTTTAATGTTGGTACCTACGTCACTGTTTATCGGTTCATGAATTACATTATTTTACTTTCACGTGTTTTGTGGAAATAAAAATTGCTTTCACAGTAATGAATTTATTATTTTTGATAACGACTTCTTCTTTAGGATAGGATAATTTAATAATAATAAATATAAATTTGCTCCGAAAATTTCCAGTCGTTTTCTGGATATGTCAGATAGTACTCGACGGATGGCATTGGGTACGAGGTGGAGATGAAATGACAGTGGCGTGCGCACTCCTAGGCTTTCTTATATTTTATCTAAAAACTAAAAACTGAAATCTTGAAAGCAATAATAGTTTAACTGAATTCTTTTGTACTAAAGATATTTTTTAAAACATAAACTACTTCTGAAAATACGCGTTCTTTCATCAAACGGTGAAATCTTTAAAGTAATGATAATTTTATATAATTGTGTTTTGAGTACAGCTATAGCAAAAAAATATAAAAAAAATAAATGATGTGTTGTAAATTTGATATAATTTCTAACTGGACGAATTCTTTTTAAAAAGTTTAGTGTCGCCCCCCTCTCTTATGCAGATTGATCTTATTTTAGTTGACAAATTAATATTATTTATTTAAAAAATAACCAGTATGATTGTTTTATTAAAGATTTAAGAAATAGTTAAAAAGATATGTTGAAAATTACATAGTTATATTTTAGGAGACCCTTTTAGGAGGTACTTTCGCATTGTCACAGAAAAATTACATTCGTCTTCATCATTATTTTGCATTCAGCATTTCTCATATTTCCGACCAAAATACACAATAATGTGTTGAGTTTTTACTAAGACATCTGCAGAGCAAAGTCGTTTATCCATGGGTTTGTCGACATCATTTACGTTTATGTTTCATCAATGTGTATGGATTATCAATTGGAATTAAATTTTAATATTCAATATGCTTTATTAATTTGTGTACAGAAAATATCAATATTGAGTAAGAAGCACGCTACTCGGTGTCTAAATAAAGGAAACCGAAAAAATGAATAATATTATAACATTTTGAATTGTGACAAAAGCATTTTTTGTCGGTAAAACAGTTTGCGTATTGTTTCGAAGAAAGTCATTACTAGCTTATTAGCATAAACTCAACAAGTTAATATATTGGGTTTATTTCGTAGATAATGTCTGTGCGCGAAAGGAACGTCCTTTATTAAATCGGTACTTTTAAGGAGAGCCAAAACATGATTTCAAACAGCAATTATATGAACATATGTAGATGTAAAATGTGAAGGTTCAACATGAAATTTACATTCAGCAACGCTAATTAAGAGCAAGAGATCCAGCATTGTCCCTTTAATCGTCCACGTATATGTTTTGTATTATGGTATATTCATCTCATTTTTTAAGAATTAAAGTTATTTTACTCACGCACACAGATATACCTATGTCTAATATTATTGTGCCTTTTAATCCTGTTCTCGATTTTTAAGCGCAACTTGTATCATACATAACATAATAGATTATATATGTAGATAGCACCATAATGAAAATAAGACACGCACACATCATTTAATTATTGACGAATTGTATTTCGGTGATTAGAATTTTTCATTTTCTACTTGTATGTAAGGTATTTCGGTGCGCTCGTGCATATCAGAGAGTAGTTTGATGGGAAAGAATGGGAAATAAAGGCGTCCGGAATGAGACCGCGGGCGACGGGTAATGGCGGGGCAACTCCTTCAAATCTAATTTCACCGATCGTCATCGGAAAAGCCGCCCACAACCAGAGCTGCGCATGACGTTGACTGTTCCGCACTCACAATTGCTTTACATTCTTTAATTGATTCTAAAGAAACAATGCGGAAGGTTTCACTCAGATATGACTAATTGTAGTAACAAAATGTGCCTAATTTGAGATACTTGACCAGGCTATTTTGGTAAAAGCTAATTTGCCTATTTTCTTCAACAATTTATTGTTCGCCGATGTAAACTAAGCTTTCATAAAGTCTTCAATTATTTTACTAAGTTGTACCCGTAGATACCCTTATCACTTTTACGAAGCAATCAATAATATTCAATAATATGTAACTTCTTTTAGTGAATTGATAATAACTAGCTGTGAGCCCGTTGGCCCCAACTGGAGGATTTTTTGGCATTATAAAAAATAATGAAATTTTCTGACATGTAACAATCAAATGCATATTTATCAAATTAATCAGAATAAATAAACATTACTAATTCGCCAAACGGAGCTTATTTTTAGGAATATATGAGTCTTTAAGAGTTGAAGTGAACCAAATATAAAAATGGTGAAACTTTTCCATTTGACTTTTAAGTGCAATTACGTTTTCAATTATTTTTTGTGGGAACTTTCATCAACGTTTAATTTTGTGTGAGTTTATTAAAAAATAAGCATAAATAAAGTAATACAAAATAACTTAGATTATTCCACGTATTGTGCTACAAACTGTGACACGTGTTTCGCCTATTTCAGAAGCATCCTCAGATAGACTTACTTTCAGTAAGTAAGTAAAAGTAAGTCTGTCTGAGGATGCCTCCGAAAGAGGCGAAACACGTGTCACAGTTTGTACCACAATACGTGGAATAATCTAAGTTATTTTAAATTAAAAATAACTTCCACAAAGTTACCGACGAATATATCGAAAGCGTAAATAATGTATTTTAGAGAAAAAAATAATAAATTATGCAATAAAAGGGGTGGGTTCAGTTCACCGTTTCCCATCGTCCTAACTTGGCTCACTTTGCCGTATTTGAGTCTTGTTGACCCCAATCTATCAAACTATTTCGCTTACTTTATTTATATTAGTATTTGAGCATAAATTTACCTTGTCCAAAGCATAGACTCGTTTACTCGTTATTTCAAAAAAAAGATACAAAACTTTTAAAGTATCGGGATAAATTCTAAATACCCTCTGTTAAAACGTAAAATATTTATTTTTAAGCCGTCAGCATATATATATATGACACACATGGAATATTTACATTTAACTGTCGAGACTATATTATGTAAAATATACCACATTCATTATTTGACAGATGTCACAATATTCCTTTTTTGAATCTTGAATACAAACAATCGAAATCACTTTCAATCACAAATATCGGTCCGTTTTCAAATGTTTAATTTATATACTCTATTTTTATCATTATTGATAATAATGAAGTTTGCTCAGTTGATAGAGAGCTCGGCTAGCAATCTGGAGGTCGATGTTTCGATTCTTGACAGCGGCGCTTTTTTGTATGGGATTTTCAGCGATTTTTAATAACACCAAATTTGTTTCATCAAATAACAGTATATTGACGTCATCGAAAAGGTAGGAATAAAAAAATGGAGACAGCGGGGTTGGGGAAGGGAAATCGAGGACAATCATAAATAACAGTGTATTGGAAAAATATGTCTTGAGTATGAATAAAAAGATGGCGACAGCTGGGCTGGGGAGGAGGAGGGTAAATCGGGGACATCATACAGACGGACGGACGGACGGAAATTATCGACTATATTAATATATGGACTAGCTGTAAGCCCGTTGCCCAGCAACGTGAGATTTTTGTTGCATTATAGAAAAGTCAGAAATTTACTAGCATGAACAATTGAATGCATATTTATTATTATATATGTATATAATCTAATAAAACATAATTAATAAACTCCGTTTTTTTCCCTAGGGTACTCTACGTTGTACCCACCACCACCCGCTACGGCTTCACACTATTTTATAGGGTGTAATCCGTAGCGTAACAACGTTAGTCGTGTTCAAAATTTTGCCAGAAATGTCCCGAGAAGAAATTCCTCAAGACTTGCATGCACTACAGTGTGCAGAAATTAAAAGTTAATAAATAATTAAGTACAGTTGAAAATATTAGATTTTATCTATTTAACTCAAATATTTATCCAAGAATTCTTTAAATGCCCTATAATTTGCCTTAGATGCAACCAAGTCGGCATGACCGACGGGGCCGACAGATCCATATCCAGATAGCAGAAGTTTGCTAACAACCATTTTTCGTAGTAGCAGAAATTTCGTAAATTAATGTTTAAGTTTGCTAACAACCATTTTTCGTAGTAGCCGAAATGTCGTAAATTATTTAATTTTTGGAATAATGTTTAAGTTTGCTAACAACCATATTTCGTAGTAGCAGAAATTTCGTGAATTATCGAATTTTTGCAGTAGTAGCAGAACAGATGTCGTAAATTTTTTAATTTTTGGGACATCAGTACAGACACATTTGTGGGTTGTGATTTGTGAATTGTGATTATTTTATCGACTATTAATATATAGATAAGGAAAATTTGTCGACGTATTTCAAATTTGCTCTGTTATGGATATAAGAAATTCAATTGCACATCTTTCTGTTTCATACGGATATCATATTCGTATTTAGCGTAAATTATCGCATTCCCTGATCTCCTTATATGATATTGTGGCAATTTCCTACCGATACTGATTGTTGATTATTTCAGACCGTTGGAAATAAGTACCATGCCGCCAGAATAAGCCTGAAGATGATGTTACAATTAATGCCCACGTGCATTCGATGTAATTATTATCTATAATCTTTACTGTATAAGATGTTTATTTATTTTAATCTGTTTAATATAATTTGTAGTATGTTTTTAGGGTTTAATGTAAAAGAACACTATCTAACTAAAAAGTAACTTTACATAAGAAACAAATTTTTAAAAATTGTTTTGTAATATTGTAAAAAAAGTATTTATTTGAATTGTAATCTTAATTTATTTAGTTTTGGTAAATTTCACCGATATTTATTTTCTCTATGGCTTTTTAAAAATCATGCAACACTTATAAATACATGTTTTGAATAACTGGTATGGAGTATCTGTCAGCCTAAAAAAATATTTATCTTCGATTACAGCCGAAACTTATTTTAATTATTTGTGCGAGAGTTTTGCTATGGTTATTATTTATTTCTCACTCTTAAACTAATGAAGGTATATTATGGATGAAGTATAAATACATGTGCTTAGATTATGTTTAATATGTTCATAGTTTTATAAAAAAAACTTAACTTAAGTAACTTTAAAATGATTTGATTTATAAAAATAATAGTACAAACATGCAGTGATGTGCTGCTAAAATTTTATCAACAGGTTCGCACCTTGGTAAACACTAGGAATTTTTTTGGTCGGCGATTTTGGGATTTTCAAACAATTTCATGTCATTTTCAAAAACCCAGAGATTTCCCAAAATTATCAGCGAGCTTTTTTTTTTTAGCTCTTCCAAAAATTATCGCGGTAAAAGTAGAGTATATGTAGAGTGTCATGGATTATTACGGCGAAAAACTTCACAAACTAAACAGAGGCGATGTACTGAAAAATATTTCGTATAATTTATCAGTGTTCTTCGTAATAGTGTGTGGTTTTAACGCGATTATTAAGCTCTCAAAAAATAATTTTAAATCGTGGCGTTGGTTTTAGCTTAGTTTGTGAAGTTTTTCACTGTAATAATCCATGACTCGCTATACTCTACTTTTACCATTTTCGGATCCAAAATCACAGGAATTTTCGGATATACTAATAACCGTGACGGATCTTACTCGTCTATCATCGACTTCCAAGACATGATTTAACGGAATGTAAATTATTTTAGTATTTCAGGAACCGGCTCTCCGAACCGAAATTATTTTAGAAATTGGTGCGAATCTATAGCAGCACACCACTGCATACATGCAATGGAAAACTACACGAAAGGAAAAAATATTGATGAGCCGCTGGATAGAAATGCCATTCCCATTCCTAACATTCCAGAAAACTTCCTATGGATGCAGGTAATTGTTTTGAGCACCTATTGATTATACGCATTTATACATTGTCACTATTAAGACTTGCCGTTAACTATATTATTGATGTATCTTAGTTGTGTATTCATGAAACATATTTTAAAAATCTTAATGTATAATACTGTGATTGTAAAGGTGAATGGCGGAAGTAAACTTCGTGCACTTTTGGGTCATGCATTGGGTGTTATCGCGGATGGTGGGGCTCGTTGTGTTGTCTGGAGCGGGAGCGGCGCTGGGGCTCCTCGTGCCATATCTTGTGCCGAAGTAATGAAGAAGGAAACAAAGATGCCACATCAAATTACGAAAGTAACGTACAGAAAGTAGGTTTTACTTGTAAATAAGACTTAAAATAGTATTGCATTTCCTGCGGAGTGTTTATTTGATAATGATTATTTATTTTGATACATATCATCCGCTTAACCCAGGAGTCACCAAACTATTCGAGAAACGGGCCAGATGATTCTTTTTAAAACAGGAGGGATGAATATTGTTGTTGTAATCGTACAAAAAGTTTAATATTTCAAATGCATAAAATTTTTATGAATAAAAATAGTTGGCCATAAGGAAATCGTTGGAACGCCAGATCCGTAGTTTGGTGACCACTGCCTGAGACATTCAAATATATGTCTGCGTTTAAGAACAATTTATAGAATAGATATGAATGTTGATGAAAATTGCTATTTATTTCATGTCAGAGTTTTACATGGCTTGGAAGTACTTAATCCATTTAGAATATTGTGTTATGTATTTGTACCAGTAAATATAGAAACTAATAAGAATATTTTTAAATCACCCCGAGATAAACATGTTAAAAATCTCAAATTTATATTTAACACTAATCATACTGAGAATCCAAAACTGGTTCGGTGATTCTTCCGAACTTGATTCTTCCGAACAAGAATGCTCCGAACACGAACTCTCCGAACAAGATTACTCCGAACACCGAATCTTTCGGACACGGAATCTTCCGCACACCGAACCTTCCGGATATAGAATACTTCGCACAACGAATACTCCGGACATTTAAATATTTTAAATATGAAAATCATTGTTTTATTGTAACGTGGAATGTTTTATGGCAATTATGCCAAATATTTTTCATAATGAAAACAAGCAAAATATTTAATTATGATGTGTGTATATATTGTGTTTGAACAGTTTATCATTTAATACGTATTTTGGCTTATTTATTAAGAAAATTTGTGTTGTATCCTGATAGGGCCGATATCTTTGATTGTATTGAAAAAAACATATCATTCATACAGGTATTTAATATTGAAAATTCACATACACAGTATTTTTACATGGTTTTATTATCTTATTGATACTAATATATTATACATTTAATTAAAAAATGTGTATGTATATCAAATTTTAAACATACTTTATAAAATTTTAATTTAAACATTAGACTATAGTTATTAATTAAAACAATTTTCAATGAAAAAATTAACAATATTAACAGCTTAACGACCGCGGACGCGTATTTGAGTCTTTGAAAAACAAAGGTTGCTGGCCGGCGGACTCATATATGCGTATAGGCGAAGTATCTGGAAGCTAAGAAAATTAAATTTTGTAAAGATATCTCAATTTGTTGACAAATTATATTGAATTTAGTAAAATTACAATTTTTGCGAATTTTTATTTCGCCAGGTGAAATTTTATAAAAAAAAACGTGCGGTCGTTAAGCTGTTAATGTTGGTAAATATAAAAATCTATGTGCTCCCTGTGTGGTCAACGTCGTTGGCTTTGGTTACGGAGGTCACGGGTTCGAATCCCAGTACGGACAGTTTTATAATTTGATTTTTAAATCGATTTATGAATTTCTGTTCGAAGGCATGGATGTATGTGATTTCTTAAATCCCCCCTCCCACCCATCCTATCCTATGAACTGGGCGTATCGAGAGCGATAAGCTAACCACTAGTCCTGTCCTAGAGTAAAACTCTTACTACTAAATTACAGAGACTGGCCATTCTATTTTATCGTTTTATTTATACACTAGTATTTAAAAGTCTAAGCAAAATGTGTTGTTTATTTGTTTATCATATTTTAACTATAAAAATAAATATCACTATTGCATTATAGCTAATTTTGACAAGTATTTAATTTTGTCATCTGCCGCATCATACTCTCTTACAGCATTAGCAACCGCATTATGAAGCCTTTCGTATTTTCTGTTTTTCGTTTCTTCGTGACCTGAGATTGCGTTGGCTAATTGCGTTGGCTAATGACAGGCAAGATCTCTTTGTAACCCATCAAAAAGAAACCACATACTAGGATGACTACAATTAAATAAGGAATTTAACGGATTGTGGATATAATTTGTCAATCTTAGGCAATGTTAAATAAATAAATAAAGCATTTTTTTGAGTACTCTTCATGCATTTTTTCTTTGGAGTGGATCATACGTACTTTATAGGTTAAGATTCCCCCTTCAGGTATTAATCCTCTGACGCTGAAGTATAAGAAGGGTCGGTAGCCATTAACAGATCTACAATATGATTGTAAAATAATAACACTATTATTTTGTAAACAAAAGACCTTTTAGCACTATGTGCATTTAATCCAAAACAAATTTTTATATTCGGCAAAATATGTATTATCTCTTATATCGTGAGTTTCTATTTAAGAATAAACTACTTTTTTTAAAAGCACTACTGTCATGAGGTTACGACGTTTTTATAACATCAAAACATGTATTAAAACTCTCAACAATAACATTAATTGACTTTAATTCTGAAATAAAAACTTATATTGAATACCAAACCACCAAACTACATTAAACTATTTTTTTGATGATTTATAAAGCTAAAAAAATTAACACAAAAATCTATCTTAAAGCTATAATACCTACATTTGTCATTGTATAACATTAATTCACAAAGAAGTATTGAAAATTAAAATAAAAAGTCACAGTCCTAAGTATACTAGTCTATGGCCATCAGTTTATTTCAACATAAGTGTTTCAACGAGAACTGCTTGTTACTCAGTTCTCCAACCTCTCTTTTTCCAAAGAGAGTAGGGATAGAAGGATAGGGCAAGGACAGGACTAGTGGTAACCTAATCGCTCTCGATACGCCCCGTTCATAAGATAGGATGGGTGGGAGGGGGGAATATAATATTAATCATCAAAAAACAGAGTAATAAACAGTCTATACTTTCATTTCATTTAATAATAATAATTGCTAAAATTATCTATTAAAGTCATTGCTAAAAAAGTTTACAAACACATAATATGTTTAAAATTTGACATACACATTTTTACATTTGTCAAGTGAATGTAAAATATGTATAATATGTGTATCAATAAGATAATAAAATTATGTTTAAAGTACTGTGTATATCAATTTGCAATTTTAAATGTTAATATGCATGGTATTTCCTTTCAATGTAATCAAAAATATCAGCACAATTATAATACAACACAATTTTCAAATTTTTTAAGCCAAAATAAGAATAAAATTTTAAACTGCTTATATACATGAAAATGAAATACGTTTCTTGTTTTCATTCTGAAAAATATTTGGCATAATTGCCATAAAACATTCCACGTTACAATAAAACAATGATTTTCATATTTAAAATATTTAAATGTCCGGAGTATTCGGTGTGCGAAGTATTCTATATCCGGAAGGTTCGGTGTGCGGAAGATTCGGTGTTCGGAGTATTCTTGTTCGGAAGAATCAAGTTCGGTAGAATCCGTTCACCCCCAAAACTATGTGATCATGGAGGACGACTAAAATTAAATTAACAAGCTAGGTTTTTTCAACTTTCATGTCTCTCAAATTACAAATGAATACTTTCAAGTTAAGCCATAGGTATGGGGTTAATGACACTAAAAAAAGTTACTGTTATTCAGATATTTGTTGTTTTTCTGTTCTATAGAAGTGAAGAATTTTGGGAACCACAAGTCGAAGGTCTCGAGAGGCTTGTAGTAAATAGAGAAGTTCCAATTGTTCATATTTTGCTCTCATTTGATCAACTCGACACTGCAGAACCTGGGTGTGTTAAATGTTTATAATGTATTTGATATTGTCTTATTGTGATGAAGATATAAACGAATCTTTGGTAAATAGAATATATTTTGTAGTAGGAAGAATATAAATATTTTACGACATGAATTCTCATTTACAATGATATTCTTCGAATAAAGAATGCAACTATTTACATAAAAACATAATGCCATTTTGAAGACTTTAGTTAAAAAGCATCATTTGTAAAAAAGTTTTAATTTTTAATAATGTTTTTTTATCATTCTCGGCTACAAATAATGTTATGTCAATCTTGTCTATTTAGTTTCTTCTTAAATCACCGGTAAAGTTTCATGTTAACTATGTAAAGTTGCCTTTGTTTAATATTTTTAAGACCATACCTTAAAATATTACCTTCACCATAAGCAGTCTTACATACATCATACAATACACGATAAATTATAAAATATGAAAATTAGGTTTCAAATTAATTAATTAATTTTTGGTTCTCCGGTAAAATTACACTTTTGTAGATAGTGTTGTTTGATTTTAAGCCCTTGATTTGTTTAATTATTGCATTCTATCAGTTCTGCTTTACTGCAGTATATCATAGCACTCGATGAAGACTCATGCGTTTCATTCTGCTCGGCGGGAGTCCAGCTGGATGACTCTTAAGTTCTATCCATAGGATGTATTCTGCTAAAATCAAAAATGCTCTCATGTCATGTGAGGAAGCTAAGTGATCGAATCGTGGAGGTGCCATGTCAAAGGCCATATACTCCAAAAAAAGTATTCTTATTTACGTGTACTGGATTAATGATTTTTGTTTATTTACCCTTAATTCATATTAGATTATGATTGTAATGTACTTAAGTGTCAAATTTGATGCCACAACTTATTACATATATATTATGCTTATATTTTCTAGGTATCAACTTTTAAATAGCACAAACACTTTCTGGCAATCGACAACAGTAGAAAGAAAGAAATTTGACAAACGAAAAAAATCACCCAAACTGTCGTCAGAGGAGATAGCATCTATGGGATTGCAATCTGAGAGAAATAAAGGAAGGAAAAATTTTAATTCCAAACCAAAGAAAAATATGGCTGCAGAAAAATAATTCCAACATTGTATATTCTTTGTGCTGACATCGCCACGATAACAGAATAAAAAGTGTTGTACAATTTTTGAGCGATATGTTTTTGAAAATATAAATCTGTGCTGTTGATTTATCATTTTATTGCTTCTTTTTAAATTTTATTGTGCGTATAGCTTTAAAAATGTTTGATACTGACGACCTTTTAGCTTATATTTTGATAGATTACATGAAATGTTTTTGTTTACTTCATCCGTTTGCCGATTGTCAATCAAAAAAATTCTTTTTTTTTCTATGGCTCTATGATTATTTATCTTATAATACCAATATGTAGACATTTGGAGAAGAGAACCTGAAAATCATGATGGCAATAGGAAAATATCCTGTCAATTGTCTTGTTCAAGACTCACCTTTAATCCTTACTCTCTTCGGAAAAAATAGATTTTGCAACTGAGCATCAATAGTTCTCGTAGAAAAACTTCTGTTGAGATAAGCTCAATTAAGTCTATCCGCATGCGTTAAATTGGAAGCGGACATGGTTTAAAAAGAAAATACTGAGCGTTGATAGTTTGACAAATATTTACAACCATCTGAACTTCACTATGATCATCGTTTATCATATTTTTGAATGAGGGGTAGGTTTATTGAAAAGAATTCTGCTTTATTTAAAGTACTCTATAATGAAATGTTGGAGATGAAATTAACCACAGTGAAAAATTTATGACACATAAATAAAAAAGTTTCTAACATATTTTGTTGTTCTGCCGTGGCGCATTCAACGAATAAAACTAGTCTTCAAAGCTTATTTATTTATCAAATATGATAAAAAAACAGATAGCAGTATGATTTTACAAACTGAGATAATACCCTACATTAGAAAGATTATTTATTGATGTGTAGTTAATATGAAAGCGATAATTGTTAATTTGTTCATTAGGATATATATTACATACAATATTATAATACATAACATACATATACGCACATTCATACAGAATGCTAGCTAGCCAACAAAGGGGTAGAGCTGAATAAACACTAACATTATTTTGAAACAAACACTGAGTATATCCATTATCTCAAATTTAAAGAATTATATTTATAAAAATAAAAAAAGTCTCTTATATTATATATTTTGCCAGTTACATTATTTTATTCAAAACGCAGATGAATAAGTTCCCCCAAAGTGTGAAATAACCAGAAAAAAAATTCAATTTCTACATATTTATTAAATTGTAAAATTACTCATAGACAAAAATAAATTAAATTGTACAGTGTGTAGCATGATCAATACAATAGGAAATAATATCCAGTGTGACAGACCATCCATGTCAAATCACAATAAATAATTATGAATCCTTCAATTATTTGATTTTAATAAAGCAAAGTATCAAAATATACATTTTGCTTCTAGATTCTATGCTGTTACGGGCACGTAAACAGGCCGAAAAGAAATAATTTTAAGAAATGGATCATAAACAAGATAACAAATTTAATAATGCTTTTCAGTAGTGTTAAAATTAAAACTGTGTTATAGAACTGTATTTGTTCAAATATAAAATAGCCGCTATATAAAGTCGAAATACATACTGGTATTCAAAAAATAATTTAAAATTTATCTTACAAGAAAATCCTGGCAATACTGTTAAATTTACTATTTGATTTCCAGATAAATATGGTAATGATTAAATTTCACACAGATGATGGCATCAGTGTAAACAACTTTGCTTAGTAGATGTATTTTTTTTTACAAAATACTCATGCCTATAGTGCTTACAGGAGCCCATCCTATATATGGCATGTTAATTTATGACAAAATTGTCCATGTGGTCCAACAGAGCCTGCGCAAGGAAGTTAAAAGTTATTCTAGAGAAAACTGCCCTGCAGTCTGGAAATCATTATAATTCAATTATAGACTAATATAATTTGGTGACTATGACTACTTGTGGTTCACAAGGCGTATGAAGGTATTCTATAAGACAAGGGGTGAGCAAATCTTTAAGCTGTCGGGCCACATCGAAGATGACAGTTAAGCCACAGGTCGTTAAAAAACTGCAAAATTAAGTAGTTTGTTTAAATTATAAAGATAAGTGGCATACCTGGGTTCGGTGTCACCCGCCACATTTTGAAGGTAAAAAAACATAAAGCAAAATAAAATAATTTCACATTATCAAAGTGAAACTTTAAAAGGTGTCCCACTATTTCTTATAATTTTTTCAAGATACTCCTGCTTATTAGATTTTTTAAATACCATATTTATCAATACACAGATTTTATATACAACTAAATTTACCAAAGCGAATGAAATTTTAAAACACATTTTTACAAACACAACTTTTATTTAAAATATTCCACGGGTCGGATGGATTTTGATTGCAGGCTGCTGTTTGCCTAGCCCTGCATTACACTGCATAATCCTGAATGTTACTGACAGAAATACAATGAGATTTGTTGTGTAACTAAATTTACGTGAAATGTTTAAATATACGCTAACACAAAAATAAAGTAACCCATAAAATTATGCTACCTAATGGTGAGTTCATCCCAAAGTAGTTTTTTACAAATATTATGAATACAAAGATTTTCTCTGAAGAGCAATAGTCCATGACTGAATTACATCTCTCAGTATTGTTTTAACAATTCTGCAGTAGAGCTATTTATATTCATTCCTGCAAAATGTCATGCCATCCATACACTGCCGATGGATATTTTTTTACACGGTCAAAATTATACAATGGTGATATACATCCTAGTTAATGGTATGCAAGGAAGAGCATTAGATTATACCATTGGATCCCTTGCATTTAATGCTTTAATATTACAACTGTAGCATCCTTTCAGTAACATATTTAGGCATTATTTTTACACAATAAAGTGATAGAATCAAATATGTATTTTTCTTATAACCAATAAACAGAAGCTACGTTCATGTTATATGTCATGAATTGGAAAACTATTTCATTCTCAATTTTATAGCATACTACAAAAATCAATGTTGAATGTTTAACCATGAGGTTTAATTCTCCAAAAGACTAAATATTATAACATGTTTGATGTTTCGGATTCAAAGCACGAGTTTAAACTGAAGCTTTATGAAATATCTTAATTTAAGGAGTACGCAATACATTCATAATTTTATATTTTAAATGTTAACTATCTATTTCAGGATTGTATGATTTCGGGTTTCATAATAAATATGTGCATATCTTTACAAAATTTTACTTAAATTTAGAAATTTATATTAAATAAAAAAGAAACTTCTAATTTCACTCATCTAATAAATAAAAGTGCGTATAAATGCTTCCAATATCATAATAAAAATACTTGATTTTCTTTTGACATTATTTGTCTTTATAATTAATGTAAAGACAATCTTCACAATGTATTGAAATTCAACTACACATTTATAATAATATAAGTCAAAGATACACATTGGGTGTCAAAAAAATAATAATCAAATCTGATAAAACAGAATCCTATTCTTATCTGTGAAAATAGTTACAGAGGAATCTCTATTCATCATTCCTTGAATAATTTTTATTTTTTAATTAATCTCTCAAAATATAGATTATGGGTGTTAATAAAATTACTCAGTTTAGTATAAATAGCACTGTATTAGTACAATTGTTGAATATTTTGATATCTGCGGAAAATGGTACAGCAAAAATACATCAGTTTTTAAGCATTACTAACAGAACTGATGTATGAAATTAATTTCCTCAGAATATCTAAAAATTTCTACCCATCACAAAAATATATTACAGTAAGAAACAAAGCAAAGCAGTGATGGTTCCTATGGCGCAATGGTTAGCATTGTTGGCTTCCATGCCGGATCTCACGGATTTGAGTCCCAGTACAAACAGCATTTTTTCGATGGCATGGGTGCTTGGGGTGTCGAAAAATACCTTCCCACCCTTCCGATCATTCAATAACTGGGCATAGCGAGAGCGATTAGTTAACCACTAGTCCTGTCCTAGCCTTATCCTTCTCTATTACTTTCTTTGAAAGAAAAAAGGTTGAATGATTGAGTAACAACCAATCCTCGTAGAAAAAGATCTTTTGAAATACCTCCATTAGAAGGCCATATGCTCCACATTGGGAGTGGTCATGGATAAAAAAAGAAACAAATGGCTATTTTAAATTTTAGGTTTATCTTTAAACCTTAGACTTGTTGATACGGATTAAAAACCACTCTCAGGGACGGTCGCGTGCTCTGCACACCAAAAAATGTCGAGTTAGGCGGTCCAAGTGATATTTTATAGAAAAATACTTGACAACCACTGGTTTCATGCAGTGATTGGCCTGAATGTCTTCAAATGTTTTTCAAAAAAAAAAAACAAACCATTTATTTTTTAATTAATGTGTTCAGCTGTGGGTGCATTGTGTTATTTATTGGAACTGAAAAAACTAAATTCGAGTAGCTCTCAAAATGTTAACCAAATAAAAAAATATTATAATACATATCAATTTCAACCTTCTGCTGTCTCCGTAAAAAAATAAGTTACGTCCCCGGGATTGAAAATCGATTTCAGGTTGCCAGGTCTGAAGAGTTAAGGGAAAATACATTTAGGTTTAACCTTAATATTATATCCGAGTGAAAAGAAAATACATAAATTAGAATGCATATTAAAATTTTAAGAATTGTTTTACATACTGGTCCAATATAAACAGATTTTGAAGCAGAGCACGATATATTGGTTTATTTAATCAACTTTTTAGGCATGTTCTGATAAAAAACAAATCAAACGAAATTTTGAGGTTTTTGACACCCGAAGCTAATTCATGAAAACTACTTCAAGTCACAGTGTAGTTTACATACAAAAACTAACCGTGCTGGATGTTACTAGGGTATAATATATGTAATGGACTAAGAATATATGTATATCAGACCAATATTCCAAATCATTATTTTAATGTAAAGGTCAAGCCACGTCAAATGTGTCACCCAAGTAAAGTAGCATTACTTAGTGGGCGGAGTCACATTTGACGGGGCCTCATTTCATGCTTCCGATTCTGCCTGCTGAATCCCAGCTACCAGTTCGGTCTGCGGCACGATCGGCACAATCAGATTTGTATTCGACATGAGTTTGTATTTTTCGACGAACCTGGTAAATCTGTGACAGAGGAATGTTTCATCTTCAAAGTCATAAAATATTTTTCGGTGATGGAAGTACGCGTGAGAGAAAATTCGATAGACCCTTCTGCATACTGAACCGAGTTTCAAAACGGAAGCTTCTTTGATGCTTATCCTGAAAAAAAAATCTTATTTAAAAATCAAAATTCCTTTCATTAGTTTGTTTCTTAAATCAAGAAAGTTTGATTCTACTGAGCTTGAAACTCTATAAATAATGAGTATATCTGCTAAGTCTCTATTTTACAATGTGAAATATAAAAATAATTTTTAGTGGGTTTTCAGAGATCGGTAAACTATGTAGCTAGCAAGTATTATATTTTACACCAATGTATGTTTCATAATTCTGCATAGTGATTTGTTGAAATTTTTCAGGCATTTTGTGCACATTTAATCTTTGTCCTGTAAAAAAGAAAAGGGACGTAGCCCACACATAACAAGTTTTACAGGAGACACAAAAATGTTTTTTAGTGATTTAGGATCAAAGGCAAATTATGAAATATATACACCCCAAGTACAGGGAGATGGATAAACTGGGTTTTTAAATAAAAAGGTAAATTTAGATACTAATTTGGCATTTTCAGCTTACATCCTTTTGATAGAACGTGTATCAAGTCGTACACATTGTAATTACAGAAATAAAGCTGTTTTCTAAAAAAACAACTTTAGCGAGTATGACGAAATATTCCATCAAGACATTTCAAATATTATCCTCTAGCGGGCGTTGCTATCTACCGTTTATCTTGTTTGGGTATCAAATGTACAATACGTTTACACATCGTTCAGCGCTGATTTTTATTTTTCCACTCTTCTTTTGTCAAAAGTTCCGCACATGGCGAACTATGAAACGTTTCATCAAGTGTTTACTATGGCCGTGACGAAATAATCCGTAATCCTAAAGATTTAATTACCCGTTGCATATACACACTTTTTAAGATACACAAAACTAAATTACTCGGTTAAGAGGTTAATTAAAGAAATTGTTTAGGAAAAACCTTTATTTCAGTCTATTTTCTTGGTTTCAATTTTTTACAGGGTCATCTTTTTCAAACTTGAAAGCTAAATTTAGATACTAATCCGGCACTTACAGCTTGCATCCTTTTGATAGAACGTGTATCAAGTTTGATACATTGTGGTTATGGAAAAAAGGCTGTGAGTTACGTACTTTTTCCTTTCCACAGTCGATACACAATAGTCATCTTACTAGAGGGTGCGAAAAATTTACCAATTAATACTTTAAATCTATTTGTGAAATATCAAAATTTTATGCCAAAATGCCTGTCATAAAAGAAAATGGATTTCATGGTTTTACTGATAATTAGTAGCTGATTGTTTATCTACAAGATATATAATTCATTAAGCAGCGAGTAGTATCAAGTACTATGAAGTCGAAATATTGAACAAACTTAGTTGGTAGTATCATAAGATTAAGGGGCGCCAAGATTTTTTTAAAATATGGGGTGTGTAGAAAATATGTTAGTTATGTTTGGAAAATACTTATATAAGGTATGTAGAGATAAAAGATCATTAGAAGCACAGTTAAATAATCCACATTTGCGATTCACCAAACCTATAATAAGAAACAGGGAAAATATAGAATAATTAAAATCAATTTACCTGCTAGGGAAATATTTGTTACTGTTAAGTAAACAAGCGGCGCCATCGAGGGTGTGTCTAGTATAATCAATCGCAGGACACTCTTTGGGAGTTTTGTGTGCAGCACAAAGAAATATCCACTGCTCGGTAGCAGTCATCTGTGAGCATGAGTGAGGAAAACATTCCTCTTGAAGTCTGACAGCGAGACCATTCAGTTCCATACAAAATTGTCTGTAACCATATGAATAACTCGTAAGTAAGAAAACTAATGAATTTCAGAATAGTGTGTGATCTGGATATTTTGTGAAAACATCAAATAGACTGACAATTAAACTGTAAATCATTAAAAGTAAAGTTATTGTATCAGCTCGAAGTCAAAAAAAGATATTTTAAGAAGTGAATTTTTACCCTTACTCCTAGTAATCTAAATCCAAAATATTTATTCATAAAGCGTCTTTTGTATATGCTCGACATTGTAACTAAATATCTGCACAAATGAAAAAATGTTAATTATTCGCCTGTAACACAGTATTATGGTTGCATATCAGATAGATATTTGAATACTGGTGGATGAACAAGTAATATTTACCGCAAATGTTCGTATTTCCACACACCCTCATCTTGGACCTCAGGCATGTTAAGTGTGAAGTCATAGTTTGATGGGTCACGACGAATAGTTTGTTGAATGTATTGTTGTACTGCAAGTGTGCTATCCATATCTTCAAAGGGTTCATCTGGCCAGCGACAAAAGTCCTGGAAAACATTGACATGAGAAACGACTGACACATCCTTTTGTACGCTAATAATGGATTTATAACACTGACACAGTTGATCCGCAGATTTCTATGCAATATTTAGACATATCAAACACTGATGGTTTTGGTAACTGAAAGAATAACTTACAGCCGCTTTTGTACCAGGTCTATTTCTCTTTAAAATAGGAGTACCATCAGCCATCTTCATGTTTGCTGATAATACAATTCCACAAAATCTCTCTCTAATCGAATTTAACTAGAGCCGTGGTTTTCAACTACACTAGCGACATCTGGCGCTGCAGTAGTCTTGGGCTGCCAGACTAAAAAATGAATTGTATTTTATTAATTAAAAATATTTTTACTTTTGTTTGTGAGACGGAGACGATGCATTTATATACGAGTAATTATTCTAAAATAATTTTCATGGCATATCTAGTTATAGCTACCGCCTGTTAATGGCCCATGTGAATTCAAGCTTTTTTTGTCTAGTGATTTACGTACTAGTGCAGGGTTTCCCAAACCTATTCTGGGATGGAACACTTTGCAACTCCGGAAATTTCAACGGAACACTTAGCTTAATTTTTGGGATAGGTAATTCGTTAACCTATTTTTTATTATTAAAATATCACATACGAATAAGTGTTAATAAATCTCTTAAGAGGGGGTATACTAGTGTAGAATGGTACGACCGGAACAAATCGAAACTCAAAACTTTAAACGCGTTTTTCTCGAAACTACTTTTTTCAAGCTAGCGTGCATAATATTTCAAGTTTTACCAAACCGATTTATTTGAAACTTTGTGTAAAATTTTTCTATGCATCCTTCTATAGCCCGTAGAAGATTTGAATTCGAAAATTGATATTTTTTTTCAAACGGTTTTTTTTTATTTCTCCGAGGTACGGGCGATAGCGACATTTTTATTAATTACGAATCCGTTAAATTTTTGGTTGGAACCATGTACGCCAAGACACCCCTTTTTTGGACCCATCCCATTACCAGCCGATAACTTTTCGAGTTTTGAATTTATTTATTTTTTAAAATTTGTTGTGTATTTTTAAAATATAAATAAACGAATGTTAAAAAAATAGATGGTAATTTTTTTTGTCTATTTTTTAAAAAGCTCGAAAAAACACCCGAAATCGGTTAACACCTGTTAGCAAACCTCATCGATCATTTAATTTTGCCTATATCTCTTTTTTACTGATTGCATTTTCACAGTTTTTTACGCTATGGCATATATCTTTTCATGGAAATAGTAATAGTTTCAAGCCTGCATAGCAGAAATTTGACTTTGCTTTAAAACTGCTTTACACCGTGGCCGTTCTAAAATTGATTGTATGCCTACTGAGATTTGTCTTAGAAAGGATTGCAGAAAAAAAATCGCGAAATATAGTCTTGTAGAATTTTTAATCAATTGAATATAATGATCGTACAACCATTGTTTATTTGTTGTTTGGTAATACTATTTATCTAATGAAATATGCTTAGCCATTTTTTCTTGTTTTGTACTGTTTTGCGTTTGGAAATCTATTTCGGTCCACTTCAATATTTATTTTGAAGGGTGAAAGAAAACTCGTACAATGTACTGTTGGCCTTTAATGACTTTGATGATTTTGGGTGTAATAAAATAATCCTTCACCCTCGGCGATAGAAATTTGGCACAATTTTTGTTGCCGCATTCAATTTATATTCAAAACCTCCTCTTTTACCTAGATATTTGACATCATAACATATGTGGAGATAGACCATCAATCGCTTTTCAATATGAATTAGAAAATGTTTAAATGTGTTGCAGCGTAAAACCATTCCAAATTTTAGTGGAAAATCCACTTTGGCCCGCAGAACACCTACTCTGGCTAGATTGGGAAACCCTGTACAAGTGCAATAATTCCTCTAAATCTAGTCATTTACTATTCATAAAAATTACGAATAGTAAATGACCAATGTCAAGTCATGATTTTTTTTAGAAAAGTTTTTAATCAGGGGTCTTCAACCTTTTTGGAACCTAGAGCGCATTCTAAAATATTGGTAGTGACGGGCACCACCTATTTTTTAAAGGATATTGTATAATATGGTATAAGATTAACACTGCATTTCATTGACCAGCGCCTCACAATGAAAAATAAATATGATGATGTACATGTTTGAAAATAATGATTTGCAAAGATACGTCGAACCGAAAAAGGATTTTATTTGTATGCCACTTTTTTAAGCAATGGATTTTTTTTGTCTATTATATTTCAAAAGTCCTTCTCGTATATTAAGGAGTTCAATAAAATATCATTCTGATTTCCTTGAAAAATATCTACAGCAAGTACATGAAGCTATTTCTATTGCATTTATAAAAAAATGAAGTTTTTAATTTAAAAAATTGTTGCGGTCCACCATTGGTTCGCGGGCGCCATAGAACCCGCGGGCATTGGGTTGAGTATCCCTGCTTTAAATTAATTATAATTAGTTCACAAGAAAAAAATATCTACATTTAAAAAAAACATTTTTTTACGACTTTTGTCAATAGTGCAAAAATTTTTCACTTCTATGCATTTGTTCACCGGACATTGCCGACTAGAGCCTAAGGTTCCATGCCAGTGGGAAATCGTGAAGTTAAAACTGTTTAATATTGCTTCTTGGTGAAAACTTAGCCGGTGATTTAAATTACAGCTATTGTTTTTTTTTTCCATGTCCACTCCCAATGTGGAGCATATGGCCTTCTAGGAGATGGAGGTATCTCAACAGATTTATTTCAAGCAAAAAAAATCAGAGGAAAAGGAAAGAAAGTATGGCTTGCATCATCAGAAAAATCAAATAAAAAAGTCTCGGTTACTGCGGTGATACTTAATGATTAGTTCATTTTCCATTTTGTGCTGGCAATTGAGCAATATTTTAAAGATAAAAGTTAATAATTGAAAGCATTATTAATCTTAGACAATGAATGCTCCAGGATACCCAAAATCTCTGCAGAATTTAAGCCCGGAAATCAAAAATCATGTTGTTTCTTCCTCCCAATACTACCTGTCACATACAGCTCATGGGCCAAAAAGTGATAGCTACGTTTAGATGATATTATATGAGGAGAATAATAAAGCAGGCCATCAAGGGAACTGACAGGGAAGGTGTGCATACATTGAGAGATTGGTAGAACTGTACTGCACTGAACGCAATGGACAATATTGGAGATGCATGAGTTGAAATAAAAGTGTCAAAAATTAAAGGTTTCTGGAAACAATTATGTCACAAATGATAAGTGATTTTATAAATTCTGAAAAAACTTCCGAAAATACCGCTTATGAAAACACTTAACCTAATGAATGAACTGAACTTGGACGTCAACGAGGAAGATGTGAATAAGTTGATTGAATTTCTCTCCAGTACCTCTGTCAAATGAAGGCTTGATTAAGCAACAAGAGTTAAATTAAGTACAAAATGAAAGTGAATAAGAAGCTGATCAACTCATAGTCAAGATTTTGACTATCAAAAATATGAATGAAGCCTTCATGCATCTTGACAATTTTTTGACTATGATGGAAGAATGCGATCCCATGGGAGAATGTATATCTCAAGTACGTAGGGCGATTGAGAAAGACATAGCATGTCATAGAACTCCTAATCAAGGGTAGTATTCAACTAACACCTGAAAAATTTATAAAGAAGGGATTTCAAAATGCCTCGTAAATTATGTTTTTTTTTTTTTAAACCATGTCTGATAAATAAATATTGTAAAATACAATTTTTGATGTTTTTATTACATCTCTAGTCTCAAATATTCAACATTCGCACACATTTTCTGGAACCAATTATGTATGTGCAAAAGTCGAGGGCTGCCTGTATATTGCACATTGGAGAATCGTGGTTAACCCTTTCACACTCAAGAGTTTTTTGATCAGCTGTCATCCCAATGCAAGGTTTTTTTAAAAAAAGAAAAAAAAATGAATGTGAGTAATGCTTTAGTGTTTAAAAGTGAAATATTTAAAATTTAAAGACTTATTTAATGTTTTTTTATATGTAGGGTTACCAATACATAGGTACTACAGTAAAATTAGAAATTTTGAGGAAGAATACGCATAATGATGACACGAATATAATCCGAAGGAGACTGATCAAATATGTTTCTGGACAAATATAAAAATTATGATAAACACATGTGTTCGTTTTTTAAAAATGAACCGAGCTCGTGTTTCACCAAATGTGGTGACCCTAGTTCCATTTGTGCGTCAAATTTCAAATAAGTACAGATTTCAACTATAAACAAATAGTTTTTTGTGTTGTATTAGCTGCTGCCTAAATGCCTCTACACATTGAGATAAAATATTTATCGATGGAACACAGAAATTTATAATTGTACACTGGTGTACGCTTGGCAATGGAGCCCACTAAGCATAGCGTACGCTTGGCATTTAAGTGGTGAAATTTATTATATAGATTTTCAAAAGCATTTATCTGCAGCTTGTAAATATTTATGTAATTGTTCAACACTTGTTGACACATGGACACTTTCTAATATTTAACAAATTGATATAGATTTTTTATCTGTCTGCTCTTGATGTTGAGCATACAGCCTCCTAATCAAGGAATCTAACCAGTAGTTTTTCTATGAGAACTGCTTGTTAATCAGTTGCTCATCTTCTCTTTATTTCATTAAAATAGTGGATAGAGTATTAAATTGCAAGAAACATCCAACTCCTTTGCTTTTTGAAATGGATAAAATGAAAGTGGGAGTTAGGAATGTGCAAATGTCTCATATCAAATTCCAATTTCGTGACTAATGTTAACCATTGGTCATTTACTTGGTGATTAACGATAGAAAGTAGTTGAAAATCTGTACATAAACAAAAAATCAAAATAAAACTATCATTTCCATATTCATAAATTTATTTAACAAGTTGCAAAGCTCGCACTAAACAAAAATATAGCATGGCTCCTGGAAAATATGATATGTATTTCTCTGCAATACAAGCAAAATAAACCAGGATTTAAAAAAACTTCAATCAATTGGCTGTTAATTAAATAAAATCCAAATAATGCACTTAAGTCAATTTTCAAAACAATTGAAAATTGGAATTACAAATATGTAAATGTTTATATAAAAGCGCAATGCAAACATTATTTTATTAAAATATATTTTCCACAGAAGTAACTGTACTGCAGGCACACGAGGCATGAAATTAATTCAATTTTGTATAATGAGTATAGTACAGCTAAAAAATATAAACATACTACTAGCGGCCCTCGGCTTTCGCACTTTTCTTAAAATTGTATTTTTTGTCGGAAGTAATGGAAGACTCGATTAAAATAGGATTCTAACATGGAACTTCAAGCAAGTAAATTCTGGTTTGACAAAATATTTTTATTTACACTTTGTGACGATTGTTTACATTGCTCTAATTTTGTACATTCAAAATTCGTACAAATTTTCAGAAAACAATACAAACGATAGCCGAGGGTCACCTGTATTTAATAACGCGTAAAATATTTTAATCCCATAAAAATATCAGACAGATTTACATTCAGTAAACATTTCTTTGGTTATAGCACACGACGTATTCGAAATGGTTATGAAAAATAAATAATACAAGTCAAGACAGCTTATTCTTATTGTAAAGTATTTATAAGCATGGTTATGAAATTATCAACTGGATCTCATTAATAATTCAGGTGAGGGATAAATGAATTGATACTTTAGAAACAGAATTTCACCAGTTATATTTATTTATTTTCTAACATTAATTAGTCTCTATCAGCATCATATAAAGGTTTTATTTTTGGCTTGTGTAGTCAATGATAATAATTCATGACACTAGAATACAGATGTGTACATAATATAAACGGTATTGTTTAAGATGTATTATAAAATTCAAAGAAATTTGTTTATTCCCTCGTAAATAATATGGCAAGAGAAGGGTTCAGTGGATAGTTTACATGTTAATTATGTAATTAATTATTTTCTGGTAATCAAAATTGACCCAGTGAATGGTGTCAATGTCATGAGATTCAACAGTTAAGTTATATTATATTATAAAATGCCATCATTGTTAACGCGTACGGTTTAAACATGTCACAGAATTCTTAATAAACAATCAATATTTAATAAGAGACACTAAACAATATTTTTAGATTCATTAACGGGTCACTCGTGTGACAAGATCTGATGCCGCAACATAATACTCGAGCAACACATTGACGCCGCCTGTTAATTGAAATGAAACAAAACGATGAATGATTTTTCTCCTGTCATTCATTGTTTCTATCCATTGCAGCGTTTGCTATTTAAAAGAAAAATATAATTTCATATTCTAACAGTCTTGTTTGAAATATAATTGTCAGTGAATTATATTGCAATTCATTGTGATTTTTTTATGATTGCACATTACAGATGTACCCATCGCTGCCACCGACGAATACACAACCGCCTTTTCCAATGCATATTGTATTAATGCAAACGCCTAAGTCTGTAGACGATACCAAATCTATAGTGCCAGATTCATTGACATTCCAGATCTTTAATATTTTATCCCATCCTCCGCTGAAAAGGGTTACTGTGCCATCAGCATTCACTTCAGATCGAAGAGCATTGATTATCATATTGTGGGCCTGTAAGAAAAGGATAAAAGGTATATTGTAATGTAAACATCTTGAGATTGACAAACTCTAAGTACTACTGCCGGTTTCAAAAGAAAAATAAAAATATGAAGATATGCATTTAATCGTTTCTGAGACAATTGTTTGGCTACAAATTGTTAGCGGTTAAAAAATATTATTTATTCTGAAAAAAAAGGTTACACAATAGTGTCAAATAATATTTTTAAACCAATCTTTTTCTTACTTCTACTTCTCCAAGAAGTTTGAACTTATCTTCTTTGTTGTTATGGTGGCATAGAATTTTTTTTCCACATCTGCTAGCAAAACATAACTTATCTCCTGATAAACAAACAGGTGATTTTCCAACCAGTGTTTGACGAGTCATGTACCGAGTACTTTCCTCTGAAATCATAAAAAAGTTTTGGTTACACACAGATTTATATTTTTTATCTAACACATTTGATTGATTGTCATATTGCCGTAGCTTGGGCATAGCACATTGTTTTAGCAATTTGACAAGAATGGTGTTCAAATTCAAAACTGAAGTTATTGTAGTACAAATTTAGTATGAAAATTACATTTCTAGAAAAAATAGCAGCATTGACCACTCCATAATTTCAACTTTATAAATTTAAGCCAAGATATGATATTTGCAACGTTTCATTAAATTGTGCAGACTTGAAAGGCTTCTAGAGATAATTCCGATTGGATAAAAATTACTGCAAGTGAGTGTGAATCAAGTTTCATGGAATTCATTAGACCGAAATATAGATTTTTCAGATACAACAATTTACACTTAATAATGGAAAATAAAACAATATTTTAATAAATTTACCTGACATAAATTCAGTTACAACAAGGTCAAGGTCCCTAACTGTATACATTAAATTATCATCCACAATCAAATCTTTTATTTCTTCTAATAAATTGAAAATTAGTTTTAATTTGTCATCCTTGAATACTCCCACCTGGAAATCAAAATAAGGAAATTAAAAATAAAAACAACCTTCGAAAGCAATGCTCGAAACTTCCTTACATAGCGGAATGAGATTTTTACCCAAGGTTCAATATTAGGTTAGTAGTATAAATTTTGAATGAACATATTTACTAACTTACCATATCACAAAATTACAAAAAGAAAAATGACGGCTGAATTCTACACTCAACTAAATGTGATAGCTAGTAATGAAGTTACTCTGCTACCAAGATCGATGATGATCAAGAGAGGCCACTGTACATCAATGAATAATTTTAAGTATTGGATATTGTGTATGAATATTTCACCAAAAGCTATGTGTAAATATTTCAATAAAAAAAAATGATTTCGTCGCAAGGTCGTGTCTTTATGCAACTAATTTTCACTTTGACTTGCTCACATTAAAAAAATTGTATGCCAAAGAAAAATATAACTGTCTATGTATTTCTGACTAAAATAAAACTCTGTTATTCTTGAGTGTAAATCTTAATGATCGCGATCATTATCTGAGAAAGAGTGGACATGAATTGATCTTTTTTCTAGATGTAGATCCTGAATGCCAATGATGATGCCACTCTGAACAGTTTTAACATTTGTCAGATATCGAGTGGATGCGAGTGAGAATGAACACTAGGTTTTGATGGAAATTTTGTCAGAATTCACTAAAAAATAATGCATTGCCAAATCTACTCATTTTTTATTCTATACATTCTAAAAGCAATGAACTTATAATTGAGTCATCTGGTATCAAAAGCAGAACTGTTCCATACATAATGTATGGAACAGTTCTGCTTTTAAAATGAACTTCCATATATTTACCGCCGAATCTATCGAAAGTAGTTCTGCTTTTGATACCAGATAACTCAATTCGTAATTTCTTTTGATGTTGAATTGAAATAAAAGGATTTTCAGTAGTTTTTTTCTAGAGAATTTCCCAAAATGAAGCCAGTATTTGATTGGTTTGTATGTAACTTATTCATCTAAAAGGAGGACGTGACCTATTTTTTTTACCAGTATATAAGTAGTACGTTTATAAAATCATTTATCACTGAACAAGGTAAAAACTTACACTGCCTTTGTCGTCACCAGCATACAGAACTCCTTTGTGGACATACAATACTTCAACTTCATTTTCATAATTAATAAGATCTTTTTTAAAATCGCCAGTTACCGCACACCATGACTTAATAGTACCGTCATTTGAAGATGAATAAAGAGTTGGTGTAGTGCAAATTGCAGTTGGCGGAGCGATAGCTAGACTATATACGTTAACTGGATGAGCTTGAAACTCTTTCAATAATTTGAAGTCTTCAGTCCATATCTGAAAATATTTCATGAAATATATTTATTATATGTGATTAAATGTAGTAAATAAAGTTTGCAATTTTAAGCTCATATTATCACATTATGCACGGGAAAGGTGAAAACAGGCCAAGTAAGTTTTTTACTATTTGATATCTTGTCTACTGCAATTGTTGCATCGTAAAATAGGTGAGCATCATGTCTCCATATCCTTTTAGCCTTTAACGCAGAAATATTGGTCACCTCGATCAGTTTCTCAGTTCATATTAAAGCAAAAAATAATATTCGTGAATTATTAAGCAGTGAACACGTTTCAGCGACCAGTGGTCACATACACAAGTGTGCTCTTTATTATAGAGAAAATATGAATACCCGCTATTTTTTGTTTAACATATTGCTTTAATTATTTAATGAGGATCAACTTATGTTATCTTAACAAAAAGCAACTACTGATGGTACAGGATGGTAAGAAATAGTGAAAAAAATATTTAAGACGATTCCCATAAATATTTACTATTTACACAGTTTGACAGCGAATGTTGCTTTGCAGCAGTGTTACTATTGATATTGTTCAATTTGTTCAGTCTTAATTGTTTTAAGGCAAACTGAGACGTTCAACCTTTTCGTTTTTTTGAATCTACATGTCACCGTCATATATATATAGTGAGTAACGAACTATGTTATTTTAATAATTATGGTGATTATTAACCTTTTAAGACTGGATGACTGACGTGCACTGCATGCCAAAAACTTGCTATATTTTAATGGGAAAAGTTTACCGATTTCATTCAAATAACTTGATTTCTCGTGAAAATTAGATCGAAATTTTAGATATTTATCATATTTTTTTTAATTCGAAAATTCGGGGGGTAAGTGTAGACTTTACCAATAAAATCTTTACTTTTTATAATATGCCACTGTAGTCTATTGCTTTAAATGCAAAGCTGGGTTCATTACTCATTTTTGTTAAAAATGTGTTGTTTTTTATAAAATAACCCACAAAAACGTCTTACATGCTGTCATTACAATTTAACTAACAATACGAGATAGCTGCCTAAATTGAACTTCGCATTTTCCCCAAACATAAAAGGTTTATAAATTCTTGAAATAATTAATTGTAGTACAGTAGGTAGTTAGGATATCACGCTGTAATATATTTTTTATAGTTTATCAAATAAAAAAAGTATTACTGCAACGCTGTAAGTGTAAACTTAACCTCAAAATATATCAGTAGGAGGCAATTGTAGACGATGACTTACATATATATTATTTATGTTAAGCCAATTAATGATCGTCGTGAGAAGATTAGGTTTCTGTTTTGTTTCGGCGAATATTGCAAGAACTAATGCAAATGTGGTTATTTTCTTTAAAATAAATTTTAATTTCTTCAAAAGTTTATTACTTTTTCCATTATTACAAAAAAATCAACAAAGTAATTTCTGAAGTTATTTTTATTACCTACATACAAACTCCTCAGGTAATTGCATTTTAAGGTCGATGTTTACACCCTTCTTTGTATGGGAAAGTGTAAACGATGTAACCTTTTAAGTCATACAATTAATAACCAGACACATTAAAGAGTTTGGTTAAAATAAAATATTTAGACTTATGTACATTAAAAAAATCTTAAAATTTCCTCGACCAACAATTCTAAGGTGCTGACCTAAAATCATCCATTAGAAAAAGTGGTTAAACTTCCCTCGGTTCACCTTACATAAAATATGATTATTCACGTATTCGTAATAATTTGTTTTGAATACTGATGGGTGTTATGACGGAGACATATCGATCAAAATATATAATGTTGTATCATTCTTGCCTTCAGATGACAAATGTTAAGGGACAATTACACGATTTCGAATACATAAATAATAAAACGTAGCAGTTTGATTGGGCAAATAAAAATAAGTATTCCAAAGAAAAATAATCCATTTCGAAGTTTGACATTTGCGGGATCTGTCAAAATAAAAATGGCTATATTCTTCTTGGATAAACAAAAAGTGAGAATAGTATAATTTTAGGTTATACGGGTCATTTAAAATACATACTTTGATCTTTCCATCTTCTCCTCCGCTGTACAATTTACCATCATAGAAGACAAGAGCTGTGACATCAGCCGTATGTCTGTCTCCTTCTGATACAGTCGCCGATACACAAGCCGACATAATAATATCGCCCTTGATTTGCCCCTGTATCTTTTCACTTTCGTTGTTGTAGGCTAAAAAAGACTACTTTCTTTCAGCACAGCACAAATTTTATCACCGGCTTACAAATTAATATAAACACAATATTAAACAGCGGCGTTATACCCTTGAGGAAGATGTTTACCGCGCACGTCAAACGAAGGGTAGCGAACAACTGTTCGGAACTGGATAATATTGCAAGCTAAGAAAATCTTTGGTTTTTACTTGATTTACGCGCGTGTCACGAAAGCACAAATATAGCTTGTTGTTAAGTTAAAACTATGATTGAATTTGTAGAATGTGGTAGCACTCGCTTATAACGTTATTTAAACCCTACTGCCAAATATTTAAACTGTCAACACAGGTCCGTCAAGCAAGGAAATGAACAGCTGACAAATTAATAATTTTATATAGGCACAGAATGTAAATAGAGAAGATTATTTTTAGTTGAGCGCTACGTATGACGCTACGTGTTTTCAAAAATGGAACTTCCCAGTCAGGGTTGCCACTTTCCACAATTTTCATGTGCAAAATATTTGTGTTGAGAACAATACATTTTTAAGTCCAGATGACTACCTATTTCATATAAGTATAAGGTTTTGATATTATTTTTTTCATATTCATAAGTTTTTTCATAGTATCATAATATATAGCAATGGAAATCATGAAATAAATAACATATTATATCCTACTGCTATCGACAAGTGTTATAAATGTGGATCAATTATTGTGTTTATTATTTAGAATTATCAGAAAACTTCATAGATATTCAATAAATAATTATGTCCTAAATATCAAATTCAAATGATTTTTGATATTGAATCAAAAGTTTTACCGTGCAAATCATTTCGCAAATACCGAACCAAACGATTATCAGATATAACTAGACCAAATGGATACGGTAGTGCAAAACAATATGAAATATTACAAACCCTCACAGCTTCTGGTGAGTCTTAAAGCTTGTAAGAAGTCTAGTTTTGCTACTTAGATCACTCAAATTTTCCATTTAACAATTCTGCCTATTCGAATCATTTCGTTTTACGCGGTAGTTTAATAAGCTATGTATTCCCAATCAAATAAAACATAATGGTTCTTTTGGTGGATAGATTTCGCTGGACCAAGTCAAACTTGGTTCATCGCTTCTGTTACATGGTAAACTGCTTTCGACATTTTTGTTCATTTCCATTGCCAATTATGATCTGTTTCAGCAATGAGAAATTTGTTTTACTCGTGTTCAAATAACAAATTTTAGATGGTAATGTGACAATGACAATGTTTTTCTTTGAGAGCATCTGAAACCCAAACATTGACCTTCGAAACAAAGTCGTTTTAAATGATCGTGAACTACCAAATTCAATGCATTTAATTCAACAGCAATTTCTAATGTACATTATGTTACGATTTGCTTCCACGAAAGTTTTTATTTGTGTTTTATCAGCATTACTGAACTTAGTGCATCTCTCAGATCGAAACTACTAGAACTATAACACTACATAGATTAAAAGAATTACACTGAGCTCATTGAACACAGTATATTATATATAACAGGGGTGGGGAACCTTTTCTTCTCTAAAGGCCGCATTAATTTTTCTGATTCGACATAAGGCCGCAGTAAACATTCACGAGGGAATCTTTGGCTGGAAACAGGAATTTATGGTCAGAATATGTCAGGAATTAACATCAATTTAAAGAATTACAGAATTGGTCAGAAGGCCGCACCAGACTACCTAAATGGCCGCAGGTTCCCCACGCCTGATATATAATCAATATAATCTATAAATTATATTGATATTCACTTTCTGTCATTATAAAGGCAAAAAACGTGTCATACAACCAATGAAAGAGAAAGTTTTTTTATCCATGTCCGCTCCCAATGTAGAGCATATGGCCTTCTAATGGAGATATCTCAGCATAAGTTCTTTTCTACGAGAACTGTTTGTTACTCAGTCGCTCAACGCTCACTTTTTTTCAATGTGAGTAGTAGGAAAAAAGGATAAGGCTAGAACAGGACTAGTGGTTGGCTAATCGCTATTGCTACACCCAGTTATTAAAGGATCAGAAGGATGGAAGGAGAGGAAATAATGTGAATTGACATCACAAACGCCCACTCTTCAATCACATCTTTGAATTGAATAATTCTCAAATTCACTGTGATCTGACTGGGAATCGAACAGACCTGCGTGATCGGTAGAGCAAGCTCTAACCAACTAGGCCACAGCAGGCGACAAGTTTAGTTTTATAGTAAAGATAAATTTCCAAAAAAATATCACCGAATCCATCGAAAATATGAGCTTATCCCTTTTCGTAGGCGTGCGTTTCTTTTTGGGATAGGAAGGTTAGGAGGCACGAGCAGAAGAATTGACAAAATGAACATGTCTTTATAAAAGCATATTTATTAAAAAAATAAAAAATATCTTTCACATCAATTTGATGTAAACATGTGAAATATATAATACGTAATAATAGGTATGTACATTAAAAATAATAAATACAAATACGGCTAATGTAGTATTCATTTTCAAAAATATTTAATTTAACGTTGCCATATAAATAAATTTAACTTCTCAATATGTATTTTTTTCTTTCTTTATATGAAATGTTGACAACGTTTCTTTTTTTTTTTTAGAGTTTAAATTTTGTATAATACTACATACGTATATGTTAACGGCATTCAATTTAATAACGTTCACTGGTATTTAGATGAGATGATATTGAAGTATCTTTATGAGAGGGTAGGAACAATTTTCGAATTCCCCTTGTATAAAATCTGCTCGAATTGTAGATGATTTAACTATAATACGATGATCATAAAACTACGTAACAAAATATTTTTCTTCTTCGTATGCTGGCCATTAGTCGATTTATTTTTAAACTATTTGAACAAGTTCAGTTCTGTTTCTGATGTCGATCAAACCGGATGAAAGGTGGTAATTTTTAAGTATGTGTTGACGGCTTAGTATGGACCGTCTCCTCCAGATGATGGTGGGCCGTATTCGTTGCTCGGCGGTGGTCCATATTCTGGCGCTGGTGGTGCGGCTGCGGGATAACCTTCTTGTTTCTGTAAAAACAATAATTATATTACATATTATGCTCTTAAGATTGAAATGAAAAATTGTATCAAATATACAATATATAACAACAAAAACGTATTGTAAAAAAAGTCATAGCATAAATTTGAAGAATAAATGCCTTATCGTAGTACAATAGTGCTGTTATTTTATTAAGTGGTATGTCAAAAATTTATTAAAACATTTATACTATGAAGTAGATATTATTATTAATTAAATAAAATACAAATTCATTCACAAAAATATGTTATATCGTACCTGAGTCTTGTATCTGATGAAGTATACTTCTGGTTTTGAGGGTTGCGTTGGTGCCGCAGTGGGGATGATAATTTCGGGTTGTTCTTCTGGCTTCTTCACCAAGACATAGATGAGCGTCTTCTGTTCGTCTTGAGGCTGGACAGGAATGATTGGAGCAGTTGGTGTTGGGGGAGTTGGCGCCTTGATGAAGACGATTTTGTAGTGTTTTTGTGGAGCAGGAACTGGGATTGGTTTCCTATAAAATTAAATCATTAGAATTGAACTGAAAAAACATCATTTTTTAAAGTTGTATCTGGTTCATCTCATATAATGGTTTCTTAATAATTAGTTGAAGATATTGTTTTAACAATACGCAGTAATTTAATAAGAAAGTGTACATATAATGCCGATTTATTATTAATGTTTCATAGTATGTGACTTGTTCATTGCTTAACTGTTAACCCATAGTTGTAATTTTCTCGATTAAAAAACGATAATAGGAACACCTAAGCCTTTTGCGACGTCACGCTATCGGTAATAGTATGCATCCGTTGTGAAATGTAATCGAAAACGTTACGGATTTGCGAACAGGTGTCGATAAAAACTGCTTTTGTATTCAGAACAATTATAAACACTTTCCCGCGCATAATGACCCTCAAGCCTTAAGTCACTTTATGCAATATATCTCTTACGTGAATTTTCTTTCTATGGCAATGGTCACGTATCGTTTTTACCTTGCAACGCATCGTGGATACGAATTAATAATTCGTCTACAGAAGTAGAGTAACCTCACCGGAAACAGTGACGTACATGTATTATAGTATTAATAATTTTTTAAAAACATTAATTTAATATACATAAGTAAGGTATGCGATAGATCCAGCTATATTCTTTAAAGAAAAAAAATCTATCTAATACTCGAAGATAGAATAAACCTTTTTATGTATCTTCAAAACGAAAAGAATAACGCAAAACCTAGGGAACTGGAAGAAAAATCATGTGAATGTCGCGGTTACATAACGGTGAAACAAAAATATCAACTATGTAAGCTCTTCCTCATTCACGTTAAAATTTAATTGCTAGAACTATGAAATAGCAGCTCCGATCTTGTATACAATGCATTTAAGCCAAAACAAACAATTAGTAACAATCGGAGTAATTATATATTGAAACAACTATTTTATAATGTGTTACTTAATTTCACACCTAGAATGCTTTTCTTTGAATTAAATACTTATTCGGAATTCCGGAAATAGATGTACGCAATTACTAAAATTGTCAAAATTATTACTTTATATGTCTACAACAATGAATATAAATAATACATCTACTGTGAATATAATAATTATTATCACAACTGGGGATATGGGGGAAAGTCGTGAATTGCGCCATGATAGTCATTCCATGTAATCGTTTTGTATTACATTTACGGAATATTAATGGAATCCGGCGGCTTGGGTACGTTTGCAATTAATTTATTCTATAAGCGACACTATTCAAAATAATTTATGGTTACATAATGCATTCGTTTCATAATAAATTGATCCCAATTTTGCAGCTAAGAAGGTCAATATCTTCATCAATATGAGAATATTTAATATGCTTTCAATCGATTGTCAGAGGACATTCCTAATTTGAATATTAACATGTTGCCAACGTATTTCGTCGGCTTTATTTACATAATGCGTATGACGGTATGGCTAAAGAAATATATTGGAAAACAATGTTGAGAAGAGAAGAGAAATACGAAATAAATTATTTCAGGACTAAATTCGCTAAAAATAAGTTAAATCATGTATAAAATAAATGCATAGGTACATAAACAATATATCAATAAAAAATGGAATTTAATCCATTTCTTACCTTGGGGCATAATATTCTGGCTCTGGTGGTGGGACATGTACGTAAACGTGCTTGTGGATGACGGGAGCCTGAGCAGGGGGTCCATAAACTGGAGCAGGAGGGCCGTACCGTGATGGGGGCTCCGGCCGCGCCATCGCCACCGACAAAGCTGCCGCGAACACTACCTGCAAAAGAGAGGATTAATATTAGCACGTGGAGTTTTTATTTGTTCGGGGATGTTTGACAAAGATTATTTTTTAGGTTATGATCAACCTATTTTTAATTGTGCGAATTTCTTCAAGAAAGTTTAACCATTTAAATTATAGTTAATTTATCAATATCGTAAATAATTTTTAATTTAAATAAACTCATATTTACATAATATAAACCATATTTTATTTCAACGCTTAAAATAAAAATAATTTCAATTTTTAAATGAATGACAAGTGACAGCGCATAAATGAAAATGTAAATAAACATACTTTATCATATTGATAAATAATCTTGGAAATCATTGACTTCTAGAATATAAACTTTTTATATATTTTAAAATATATTATTTAAAATATATAAAGTGTTCTATAACATTAAATATTTTTACAATAAGTCATGACTATTGCTAAATATAATAATGAATTACAAAATTCGGGTCCATGGCACAGTGGGTAACGTTATTTTCTTCCGTGTCGGACGTCACGGGTTCGAATCCCAGAACGAACAGTATTGTTTCAATCGACTTATCCATTTCTGATCTGAGACATGGATGTTTGTGATGTCTAAATTATCACCCCCTCCCTCTATTCCAATCCTAAAATGACAAGAGTAGCAACAGTGATTAGCCAACCACTAGTCCCGTCCTAGCCCTATCCTTTCTATCCATACTCTCTTCGAAAGATAGAGACGTTGTGCAACTGAGTAACTAGCAGTTCTCGTAGAAAAAACTTTTGTCGAGATACCTCCATTCCCTAATATATTTAAAAAAATTATAAAACGTAGTAAATTAGAAGTATACCATGTATATACCCAAATTATATTGTTAGATAATAGGTTATACTGTCACTGTTCCATTATTATTTTTCTTGTGTTCATATAATAAATTTAAAGTTTAATAAGCTGTTTAATATGCCAGTCGCATCTTCTCATCCAATTATATTTATGTAATCAACTAAAAACTAATTTCACCACGAGAATTATAAATATTAATTAAATCAATTTACACAAAAAAAGTCTTGTGTTGAAAAGTGAAGGTGAGAAATCATTATAAGATGTATTTTTACATCCATCGTTTTGATTTCAAATAAACTGAAATTGTATTGTCTTTCTTATACCATGTTTTTTTCCGCTATTATATTCAATGTTTACAGCCTTTCGCTTTGGAGATGAGCATTTGCACTAATTGTCAAAAAATCGTGAGAATTTGAAAATAGACAATGAGATCATTTTTCTGCATTTAAAATTCATGCACACATTCTATTATTGAAAATTTTATTTTAAAACAATTGTCTCATTAAAACAATACAGAATGATTGTATGTATGGTAGGTAATTTATATTTTGAACTTGATTTTTTCTATGACATACTGACAGTTTTTTTTTTTTTACAATACTTGTAACATTACAATATTATACGTTTTTTAAACAGATACGTAATTTTCAAGCGATTTGTTGAGAATAATAATTATAAATCTAGTCAACTATTTATACATCTTACATACAAGTCATTTAATTTCAATCCAAACATATTATTTATTTATATAACACGGTAACTTTTATTATTTTATCAAAGTTTTGTTTGAATTAGAAAACGTAAAGTATAGTTTTGACGACGTCCGTGAGCGAGTGCTCAACTTCATTGGCTTCGGCCACAGTGCTCACGGATTCGATCCTAGTTCAGATAGTTTTATCTTTCAATCAATTAATGGATTTCTTGTCGAAAATAATTGGAATGAGACATCTGTGATGCCTACAATTTCCTATCCGATCCCTGAAACAGGGCGCAGTTAGAGCGATTAGTTAACGTGTAGTCCTATCTTTCTATCCCTAATTTCTTACAAAAGTAGATATTGATTAAGTAACGAGTAACAAGAAGAGAAAAAACTTTTAATATTCATTCAAAGTCAAAGTTGCAATAAAACGGTTTTAATTTCAAATTATTAATTTTAATGAAATCCTTTTATTGCCAACAGATAATTCGATATTTAATTAACGAGTACAACATAGTAGCCAGTGTAAACTACACTGTTAAGTTGTGTCCCTAAAATAACGACATATTGTTTAATTCAATTTTACGACCTAAACGAATATACAAGATGGGCTTGAATAATGTTAAGTATCTCCATGTAATTAAATAACAATAGCCGTATGGCACTTTGTGTTTAACACACATTAAATAGTGCCTATTGAGTATTTTAACATCCGCTAATCGTGAAACAACCAGTACAAGGAAGTAGACCAACTTCTTCCTTGAAACTTTCGCTGCATATTGCCCTAATCAACACAGCACGAGTAATTATTGTAACTGTGTATTGTGTGCATTCAAAAATTAATGCCGGGCTCATATTGTTTTGATTATTGTATTTATCTAGTCGGGGTCGTGCAAAAAGAAATTAGCTTTTTGTGTCCGAATCATCTTCTCTTGCATTACATCATCGCGGAACTTACATCTGAATAATTTAAGCAAATTGTGAAATCGGTATGCATTTGTTACTATTTTACACTAATAACAGATTGCTGTGATGAAAAATTTCTTAATATTAACCAAGAAAGGCAACAAATTTAAAATTTAAAATTCTGAAATAATGACATATCGTGATTTTTTTTATAAAAATGTCACGAGCCACTCTCTAGCGAGATCCTTGTTCCATATTTTGAATTTAAAAATGTATCCAAAGAAGAATTGCCAGCAGTAAAATTTCATTCAATTGTCCATCACATTATTTGCGGATGAAAGTTTTTCTTTCGAGAAATAAAATTGTTGTTTAGTTCCCAAAATTTAATCAAATAATTACCACAGCAGCAAAATTTTTTTCCCATTATTTTCTGCTGTGACCTACCATCATCTGATAATATTTTTTACTTAAGGCATAATTACTGATTTAATCATGATGACAAATTGTCGAAAATCGGAGACCATAGCAAGTTGTGAATTTATCAAGATAAGACTCAATTACAAAAAGGAAATGCATTCTTTTTTCTCGTATGAAGTAAAAATAGCCTGACAGAGAAACTATTGTTATTGTTTTATCTGAAGGAAATCTTTTTGCGAGATCCCAACATTATCTTTTGATTCGTTTCGATTCGGTGATTAGATTGCGAACAAGCGAGGGATGACAAATACAATTTACGGAAAAGAAAAGTAACACATAGTGCCTATAAATATTTTTTTTATATACCATAAAAGTATTACGTAATTTAAAATGATATGTTTAGACTATATTATGAAATAATCTTTGTTTCTTTTGCCGTTTATGCCACAATTTTGTACACCAACTGCACTATTAAAATTTTTACTCTTGCATGAAAAGATTTTTAAATTTTACAATTTGATAGACCCATACTTTGTTATATTACTGCAAACTTGTGAAATACGCACTTAGAAAATAACTTAGCGATGTTTTCTAAAATGCATATTAAATATCGTGTTTAATGGTTTTTCGTATTTTACATTTTAAAATTGTCATTACATACATATTTTTTCTACTTATTACTGCTTAGTTTCAGAATATGTACAGTCATTATGACAGAGATAAAAAATAATTATCTCAACACAGCGTAACTATGGCAACTGAGGGTTGAAATAAATGATAGTTATTTTCTACGATCTTTATTATTTGAAGTGTCGTACATACATATACATATGTAGTTCGTTGAGTGGTAAGCTGCTGTAATTTATATGAAGTCACTTCGTACAAACAGATGCCAGTCGGCCTTTCGAATTGAATGCTCGTGAACTTGACATTTCATTTTTTCGCTCCGTGTTAACGAACTGTTTTGATTGATAATACTACGGATATATATTAAATACATATAAGTTAAATGAAACAGTATCACAACGATGTTTCGAATGCTTTACATTTTCATGATTTCGTGAAAAATTTTCACTCAGAGAGGTAATAAAAATATGTCAGTATTCAAGCAGAAGATATGAGTATGTTGCCATTAAAAAAATACTCATATATTCACTTTTACGGTGTTGGCTGTCAATATTTGGTGGAAAGGCATTATATTAAGAAAACACAATATTACTTTGTATTTATTTCCACTCCATCAGTTGATAATGCTCGCTATGAGCAAAACCGGTCCTGATTTTGGTAAATAAAAGTGGAAATAAGTACAAAGGAATATTTTGTTTTTCTTAATAAACTCATATATTCGTTTTATTTTAAAACGTAACGAATATTACTTGTATTTAAAACAACCTAATATTTTCGTCCATGATTATTATTGAACGTATAGAAAATTAAATCTTTTTCATTGTATTGATACGGTACACAATTTCAGATGAAGTTAAATGGAATATTTGGCGATGTATTTTACGGCTAAGCTCTAATCTTCTATTTTGAAAATATACTTTAGGAAGGAATGATTTTTTAACTGCCAAATATATAAATCGTTTTTTCCTCTATTCTCTTGTAGGAAACAAAAATATAATATGCATACACGTCACGAGACGGCTATTTTTAAATTAAACACTTCATGCACCAGAAGTTACTTACTGTATTTTCTTTACAATTATCATTGCTACGATAATGCACGGTTGCTCGACATTCAGGATGTTTCTGAATGGCATAAGTAAAGAAAATTGCCCTCAATATATCATGTTTATACTAAAATCAATGCCATATTTTACGAACGTGATATACGAATAACTTTCTTTCTGAAAACCTATTTATTTATATCAGACAACAATCAGTATTTTTATGAATATCTCATTAAATAAGAGACTCTTTGCTGCGAATAAATAGTTATGTTGTAATTTAAAATAAATCTCAAAAGATTCAGTAATTAAATTGTTATGCTGAATCATAGATCTTTAAATCCATATTGAATATGTTTTAAGTTTAAGTGTTATCTGATTTTTAGGCGAATTTAAATATTAGTCAGTAATCGCAATGCAAAGTTACATTAATGTTATTACTATACCGATTAAAGATTCCCTATATATGTCACCAAAATAATCGAAATTCTTTTGAAAGTTGATCCCGGACAATTAGTAACTTTCAAAAAATGAAAGTGGTATTCCGAACAACTTGCTCGAAATAATAAAACAAGGATTGCGTTTTACGGCGAGCAGTGAAATAATTATCATTGAGAAACCACTGGTTTGCTAATCTACATTTAAATTCAATTATTATAATGTTTGATGTGATAATTACAGCAAGGTGAGTTTGGATATGTTTTGATGATTCATAATAGTAATTATAATACAATCGAGAATAGAGTTTACCAATTATTATTCTCTCTCGAAAAGAAAGAGTATTTTTTACTTTCTATATTGTGGTCACACCTGTGACCTGGTCTTACATGCAAAACAATGTTGGATCCAACCCTTACCGCGAGCGGTCACTACATTTGAAATTAATTAATTGTTTACACTTTACAGCGGGTACATCAATGAAATTATCATTCAATACTATCTTGAACGATCTATCGATCTAATTATTTATACAAATGTTGTTGTATTAATAAACGAAGGCTACACATTCAAACATAAGGTATCGATGTACGTACACAGAAAATCTTTTATGCGTATCATTACGTTGATACGTATTAATTTAAATCAAATCCTATATGACAAACTATTTGTAAATCGAAATTTTTTTAAATAATACAATGCAATAAAATATAATCAATTTCCAAATAATAATTAGCTCATATGTTGTATCAATTTTTAGCTATATCGTGCGACAGGAAACGTTTGAATTTGTAACGTTTTCATAAAATTATTAAACATTTCATTTAATTAAAATTAAGTATTTCCTAGACTCGTGCTATTGAGAGTTTCAGCAATTAAGTTTTTCAAAAAAAATAAAACACGATACATTCAATTTATCTGTAATCAGTGTTTAAAATTGTTAAGCGACAATAAATTTACATCTCTGACAAACTGTCACATTGAATATGCATTGTTAGATATTAATATAAATACATTAAATGTATTTAGTCAAATAAAAATAACTAAAGCTTATAATAATTATTAGTGGCCATTTCATTTATTACAATAATAAATTTACCACTTTTAGGGTGTTCACTGTCAATACTTGGTGGAGAGACATTATATTAATTAAAACACAATATTCCTTTGTAATTAATTCCAATTTATTATAAATATAATAAAATAGAATGAAGTACAAAGGAATATTATGTTTTAATTAATAAATTTACCATCTGAAAAATTCTGATCTTTTTTAAGTCTGCAGCCATATTAATTCGATTTAAGTTTTTTTTAAATACATTTTTGGCTGTTTTGTCATTAATATTATGTGTCGATGAAAAACATGGTTCAATAAATAGTAATCGTTACTTTAATTTTGAATCCTTCGATAATTTTTCGTGCGTATAGTGGACTTAATATAATATTTAACAGAATATTCATTTGTAAAGCGTACCAGACACGATATTGTTTATTTTTGCAAAATACTTTCCCGACAAAAACAAAACGCAATTAAATAATTGGATCACAAACTCATGAATTATTCATATTGTGGAACATCTTAGAAACTTGACAGTGGATTTATTGTAACGTCGTGCCATTGTTGTAAACGATGCTATTCATTCGCTGCGAAATTCAAAATGGAATAAAAAGTTTTATATGCTTAAAGGTTTGCAATTAAACAATCAAATATACTTTCGGAAACCACCAAAAATTTTAATAATTAAAAACAAGAAAAGTTTTCCATTTTTTCATATGTATTGAAAACCCAGATAATTTAAGATCCGTGGGAAAAATTCTGTTAAAATATACATTATTTTATAATTCAAAAAATATTTTTTGATTGAATGATTTCCAACATTTTTTTTTGTTTATTTTTTCGTAGCTATGTTTTATTCATTCAATTATTTATGTTTATATCACAATAAATGAAATCGTTATCTATTTTTTAAAATTATTTAATTAAACAATTTATTGTTGGTTAAATTAAATAATATGATCAGGTACAGTTTCACTTAGTTCGAGACGATTGAAAATGCTCACTTGACAAGTGAAACAGGTATCGATCATTTCAAAGGCGTAAGAAGAGGTTTTTTTAAACGAATTTGTATTGAATAGATTTTTCCACACATCGGTAGCTGAACTTTTTGTGGTTTTTTTGAAATGTATACATAATTGATCGCACGTGTTTTTCTATAGATTGTAAAGTACATAACAAATACGTACCACAGTTAACTGCATCACGAAGTTGATATCGAAAGGGAAATGAACACTGAACGGCACAAGCACTTAATGATGACACTCGATGGTAGAAGCTTGCTTATATAGCCAGCATTTTGGGGGGACAGTGTGAGCAGCGTCCGTCTATCCGGCGCGTGATGGCTCCTTCCCACATTACCATTCCGTTTGCGCACTACAATAAAAAAAAATGTGTAATATTATTAATCGTGTGATGGGAAAGGCTGTCAAGTTGGGCGGGCGTGAAGGGCGGCCGGCGTAAGCACCGTCGCGACGCCTGGCGTCTATACGATTTCCCATACAAACGATGCAGTTTTGTAACGCAAGGCTCTTCCTTACACCCTGCAGTGGCGTTGCCGATATATCATACATTAAAAACTTACAGAAGACCAATGCATCGGTGTGATTTTAATATCTTCATTTACATAATATTGTTATGTTCATAACACTAAAGTAAAATGCATATTTTATATAATAAAATGTATTTTTCTTTTTACCATTGAGAATAATATTTAATATGATACTTATGGATACTATAAATATATATATCGTGTAGGTTACTACATTCGTAAAACTAAAAACATCCAACAGTTTTATAGTCTAAAGCAGGGGTGGGGAGCCTTTTCTTCTCTAAAGGCCGCATTCATTTTTCTGATTTGACATAAGGCCGCAGTAAACATTGACTAGGGAATCTTTGGCCGGAATTTACGAATTTACTTCCCAGATTCTCAGGAATTTAAGAATTTAAAAAAACATTACAGACTTACAGAATTGGCCAGAAGGCCGCATTTGGGTAGTCAAGAGGCCGCAGGTTCTCCACGCCTGATCTACATCCTTTAAAATATATTGCGAATTCTCTATCCCGAAAACTATATTTCTTAATCGTACAATAGTCGTAAAAAATATTTTTAAATATTAAGTAAATATTTATGTTATACCCAGTATAACCACCTTTTTGGTTTGTAAACACCTTAATATTTTTAATTAAAAAGGTAGCTTTAAATTCGATAACATCGACTGATCTGGATAAATTAAAAAAAAGTTCTTAGTAGTTATTTTAGCATTGTAAAAAAAATAAAACTATTTTTTCATCTAATTTTATAAATCAAAAATTTATCGGCAGTGTTGGATTTGATTAGAACGGATTGGAATTACTGTATACAAAGTAATACACTTATTAAAAACATTAAAAAGATAATGACACAAGTATCTTTTTTTAAAGTTAAACGTGAATTTGCTTTGTCGAAGTGGCGTAAGAAAATAAATAGATCAGATTTCTAAATCGATCTATTTCTATTTATTTATTACCATCGTTATAACGACAGAGCAAAAAAATAATCATATTTTTAACAGTTCAATTAGTTTTCGCAAAAGGTTATTTACTTAGTTACTTGATAAATTGCTCGAGTCCCCTAATAGATTCTCTGAAAATATAGACTGAGCCAGTCTTGTGTAGTCTTGCGATAAGTGTTTTACCTTACCGATCAGATTTCAGACTCAATTATCAGCAAAGTCAATACGTTTTTTTTTTAAATTTAACATTTAAGATATTGGCTATAAGTGATAACGCTTTTCTCTCCGAGTTGATCGTAAGTGACTTAAAAATTTCTCATCTAGTCTATCTCATGAGTTTTTAATTATAATGCTATTGTAAAGACAAATGACAAATTCACTTAAATATTTAATAAATACATAAAACAAACAGCATACTACCAGGTTTTGTAACCAGTTTTGTTGATATATTCAAATTGGACTACATATTTAGAGCAGACATACTTTTAAAAAACAATATTGCGGTAAAATTTAAATAATAATATGCGTGCATTGAATCAATGTTGTCCATAAATAATTAAGTGTTTCATTTATGAAGAAGCACGTCAAATTATTTGTATACAAAGCACATAGTGAAATGAGGACCTCACAAGAAAACGGCTCAAGCCCAAAAGAAGAGTGTTGGGTAAATTCAATTCTTAGTAGGACATGTATTTCTACCATCAATAAGATACCCATAATATAGCTTAAACAGAAAGCTATATATTATATTGAAGGTTTTTAACTGTCACTCTTCCAAATCGCAAGGTTTTAAGAGATCTGTCAAGCCCGTCAATCATACATAAATGACCAAAGCCACGAAGGTCATTAATTAAACAACACAAAAAATTTATACAGTTTTCGTTACAAAGATTACTCGCCCAATTACTTAGAGATTTTAAAAATATCAAAACGGGTATATTTTATACGAAAATAAATCAAACTCCAGAACAAGTTAATAAATTTGTTAAGGATTGAATTGGATATTTTAAAAATGAATGTTATCTTAACTCACTTAGACACAAATGAGGAATAACTTGCTGCTACAATTTGGTTTGCCGGCTATTACAATAAGATATTGAAGAATAGTTCGAAAGCTTCGCATTTCATCATGCGTGACACCTACAGCTTTTTAAATTCATTTTTAATACACATATCTTTTATTTCTTTATTTTTATTTTCAGCTAAACATAACTAGACACTGAATCGTGGGCTATTAAAATTGTTTGTATATTTATTGGTCTTTATTCTATTAATATCACATTAAAAGATATTCCGTTTGTGGAATATAGTTTTATGAAATAAAATCTTATCTGAAATGCTTCCCTTTTATTGGCCATCAGTAAAGAGTCATAATAGTTTATTTTTTTTATTTTTATAAAGAACAGTACCGGTTTCGCTTACCCGTGGAGAATCAGCCGGATAAATATCTGAGAAAATCCAGACCACTCGTTGGAAATAAATTTGCAGAATATTTTACAAGTATTATGTAATTGCTTTTAAAATAGTTACCCGATGATATATTACTGCAAGGTGGTACGCCAATGCACGGTATGGGAACCCAGTATGGCCAAGCGAATATTGCGTAGCCTAATGAATTGCGTAAGATGTTTACAATAGGACAGGTACTGTTAATCAATTGGCACACTTATTATAATAAGACCAGAGGAAATCACATAATTAAATCGTAAGCTGTGAGAGAAGTAGTGACAATAGGTTCAAGTGACTATCATTCGGAAATAAATGAAAATAATTAACGCAGAAGAAGATGTGGGAGAAAAGCTAGTTCAGAGGTCGTAAAAAACCTACATTACAAGACAACCAGTACAAATAATTTAGATAGCCGCGCAAAACGTTTTTAAAATAACGTGAGATGTAAATAAATTTTAATTAAATTATATAATTTATAAGTAAGACTTAAGATTTTTTTAAATTAAAATTTAGTACTTATTATAAAATGTTTTTTTTATATCGATCGTCTAGTTCAGGGATGGCGAACCTTTTTCGCAAGTGGGTCAAATTTGATTGAAAGAATTAAAAAAAAATCATGTTGCAGGTCACATGGGTTGAATAATTAAGACTTTAGAGATAAGAAAACTTTGGAGATTAGAAAATTTTTCCCATTGATAGAAGTGTTATTTTCCGTTTCCTTATTTTTTTAAACAGTTTTTATCGATTATCTCGGAACGCACTTTTGTCACATAGGCCATATTTGATATGCATCGACGATATATAGAAATTAGCAATTTGTTGTTGTTATTGTATGATTAATTAGCTGATAACTGCACCCGATAGACCGAAAAGTTGTATACATATCTGCATATTTATCCGCACGTAAATATCTGAAGAAGTCAGGGCTATAAAGTCGTTTCTTATGAAGCTATTGTACATTTTCACGAGTGTAAATATATTTTCGCTGATTCGAAATCGCTAACATGAAAATATATTTAAAATTTCGTTGCTCAGTTTCAGTGAAACTATATTTGAGGGTATTATTTGCAAACACGGCTCATTCTAAAATGGTTTAAAAATGAAACATGAATTTCATTTTACAATGTACATTTCAAAGGTATTTTTAGTTTTACATTAGTTTGGAATGATAATTTGTATGTTATCAAGCCATGTTTGGGACTGATTTTTAAAAATCAGGACTGTAAAGTCGTGTATAAAATAGACGACTCCCACTCCGAGGATTTTTTTTTAGCTAGCCAAACATGCAATGTCGACACTTTAGACTATGTTGTTTGAATACACATCATAAAATATATTTTTCAACACATTTTCGAGTCGCTCATTTTTCACCACTTTGTCTCCACAGCCCTGGACACGTGGTTTACGAACGGTGGTTTACTGAGCCCTGAGATCAGCCGAAGGGAAATGCGCTGGTATTCTTTTAATTTAACCTTCTAAATTTAAGTATTGCCGGTGTGGTTTTATGTGCTCATATGGTCATATTTCAAGCGATATATTTTTTTATTGCGTTAATATCATAAATGTACATCATATTTTAACGACGATGTTTGTCACTTATTAAGACGCGGGAAAGGAAATACTATAACTTATTGATAATAGCCAGATATCACCATCACTTATATATTATATTATCTTTTTAGCCATGCCTGTTCTGATTTGAAGAAAATAAAAAAATAACGATAAGAGTTTGTGATCATTTTTTTTCGAGAGGTTGTGTATGCATACTTATGATTCTCCATTCGTCGAGAAGATTATATAATCATTTTTTTTAAAGACATGTGTCGATATCGATACGTCGATTGAAAGAAATGCTGTCTGTACTGAGACGCCAACGACACTGACCACTGCACCATGAACCCGACAAGAGCGTCTTTAGCCCTGAGAAATGGGTAGTCTCTGACGATAAACAATAATAAACTCACCTTGCAATAGAAAATGGTTAATTTAATGTTGAAAAATATTTTTTAATCTCACATGTAAAGTTTTTCCCAATTTTTTTTTCAATCGTTTTTATAACTACCCTAAACGATTCTTATTAATAATAACTGATATTTAATTACATCTTTTAATTTTCATAAAGAATTTCCCATGTTGAATAACTCTCAAATAACGTCTCAGCTTAGCCTTTTTACATCCACATTCCATCCACAAGCAAGTGACTAACTATCAACTTCTGTTAAAATGACTCCCATTAAATTACTTTGGAAGAAGTCTTAACTCTCAGAAAGAAATAATAAAAAAATCATACATTGCATTTATTCAAAAATTACTATAAATTAGTTTTTTAAATCAGAAACCTTGGCGATATGATTATATTTTTATAATTATCAACTGGAAATATTATTAATACAAGTATTTATATTTTTAAAAATTGTAATATACACATACCATTTAATTTGACATTTTAATATTAAAAGTAAATTAGTTCTATTATCAATTATCATTATTATTTTGGTGATATTACATAAAAAAACTAAGACAAACCTTAAAAGGTGAGAGATGTCATTTACAAATTTGAATGATAAAAATTATGTAATGAATTCTTCGCGGCTATAAAAACCGATATTATTATTTTAATATCTATGCTAAAACTGTTTTCATAATAATAAAATTATATTATTATTACAAACCAAGACGGATATACCAACTCTCATTATGTAAATTGTTATTGATAAATCTAAAATATCCATAATAATAAACGTATTTAATACAATCTAAAACAATTTTATCATTAGTATAGCCAAACAAAATGTTGAATAGTCTTCGTGCAAAATCTCTAAAAGATATGTTGATATATTCTTTAACACTTTCTTAATTAAAATGAAGATACGATAACTATGCATAAGTAAAAATCAAAGAGTTTCATGTTCGTATATTTATTAGGCCTAGTATATAAATTGATAAATCTAAAAAAATAAGCTTAACAAAACGAAAAACATTAATGTTTACATAAGTCCTTTTTTATTTATTTTTCAGCTTTTATTAGGCATGCATAGTCAATTATTAAATGTAAGAATAGTAACTGTTTAATAGAGAATTGTTAAATGTAAAAAAATAATGACATTGCTAGTGCTGACTAGGGCGTTCAATCCCGGGATCCCGTTCAATTTTCTGATCCCGAAATCCCGGGATTGACATGGCCGCGCTATGCATTTGCATGAGCAAATCCCGAAAATTGACACGAAATTGGCAAATTGAGGATTTTAAATTCCTCGGTGAACTAGTGGTATTCTATATCTTATCAATTACTCAAATGTTTGTAAATAGGACACTTACCAATTTATCCTCATAATGTATATGTTATATTTTTATGTAAGCCATTGCCCTCAACCTTTATTTTTTAGGGCAATTTTTCGCACACCAAAGCGCAATCCGGCAAGTATTAGTCAAATGTTCCCGGGAAAATCCTAGCACAAAATGAAATTGAAACTGATATACGCATAGCGTTCGTTACGCTACGGGAAGCGTCTGTTGGATACAGATGAATGACGGCGGCGGGTGGTGTAGGTAATTGTGCATTCAACCTTAAGCGGTTATTTAGAATTTCTGTGATAAAAAAAAACTTTAAATATACAAAATTTTATAAAAATGGAACTAAAGAATCGTGTTACAACGATTGCATAAATATGTATGTAAGTATTAGTGGCATCTTTATTTATAATTTAAACGTCTAATTAAATACATCATTATTTTAATCAAAAAAAATGCAACGCACGGTATTTTACGAATAATAAAATATTACTACATGGCTACGAAAAAAGTGATTTGATTGGTTGAAAGCATGAAAATTTAAATATGAAGCGGTTCGTTTTTACAGAAGTAAGTATAAAAATGTATTCTACTTGAAAAGCCAAATTTATTATGATACGTAAAATATTAAAGATATGTCACGTTCTTTTTATTTTTACAAAGTTTCATTAATGGACTGATTAAGTAGCTCTACCAAAAACTGACAGTGAAAATTAATATCAGCATTACCAACTTTTTAATCCAGCCGTGTAATCGTCTGTCAGTGCAGTGACTGCAAGTTTTGAAAGAATTATTACACACATAATTATGAGAATTAAACGTTATTGTCATTTCTTCGCTTTATAAAAATTGCTTGCATATGTGAAGATCCTCAAAGACGAGTTTTCAGATCTATGACTCTATATATATAATTAATATTACCGGGCTTTTAGCCGTGAGGTTGACGATTTTGAGAGCTATATATACCACACCCATATTTGCTCGTCTTTGCCAAATAATTGTGATTGAGTGACTAAATATCAACTAGTCTTGCCCCATATTTGGACTGGAAATGGTTGAAAAAATATATATTAACTTAATCTAACGCAACCTGTTTGTAACTAGTGTTAAATTTTGTGAAAGCACGTTGATAAAAACATTGCTAAAAGGTTTTTTTGAGGTTTACATTTGGTGCAAGTTGTATTATTTATATTTGAGCTAGTTCCTTTAACTTTATCGAGTTTATATCTTGTATAATCACCGTTATGATGAAAAATATTATATTAAAGTAAATGTACAAAATGCCGAGCTAATTTTCAATTTCACCCATTTATGCACGCCATTGCAGTCAGCGGTCAGTCCTGAACGTGAGGGGCGTGCGATGATATAAACATAATATATGAAGTGTTGAAGGTAAGAGAATAAAATAATTATTCATCGATAATGACAGAATGGAAAGTTCGAAACGATTTGGAAATGATTGCGATGCGGTTACGATTTGTGGGCTGGCCCATCAAGCAAACATCTCAGATCACTGCCATTGATAAAACGAGAGAAGATTGTTTTGATAAATACGCCAAGGTCGGCGATCGGGTGAAATAGTAAAATACACTTTGAAGTCATTAGATTAATTATCTAACTCTTATGTATATATATCATGTTACTGGCGTAGCCATGAGAGTAAATCTGTTATTTGATTTAAGTTGTATGCTTTGCATTATTATAAATGTGTGAGTTGTGAAAGAAAAAATACTCATGAGGTATCTCGTCTTGTGGCAATTTGTAAAAGCTTGAACGACTCGGAAATTTCGCAGGCCTACCCACTCACAGTTGCTCGCCAATATCAATTACTCTCTTGACTTACTGACTCGTCTTTCACTTCGACATGATCAGTCCATGAGATACAGGTTAAACCAGATACATCTTCACATTGCAAAACCCTAGTGGTTTTATATAATTACGTTCAGACTCGTTACTTAACCCTTAAATGCATAAATGACTACAAAAAGTACAAGCTTTTGTTTTGGCTTTTTGCAAAACAGAAATCGATTTTAGCTTTTTTTTTATACCCAATTGTAAACAACATATTGTTTGAATAGATGTCTTGTATATACGTGCTACACCATTATAACCTTCATTCGAACAGAACAAGCTGAAGTTTTGGCAGCCATTGATTTTCGACCGTTTTTAATACACTTTTCAAAATGAAAAAAACATGGTTCATCATAATAGAATTAAGTAATTAAATTATATATTCTATAGTTAATTGTGTATTCTGATTGTTGCTTTTTCATAAACTGTATGAAGATCATGTTTTATGCCTCTAATGCTTAGGCGCTTTTTGGAAAAAAAATCTATAAAAAAAACTATCAAAAATTTAAAAAAAAATATTTTTCCTGCAATCACACACACCCACGTATATGAAAATACTTGTTTTTATTTAAAAATAAAAAAGCATGCATTTAAGGGTTAATTTTAATCGTTAAATTTATTAAGATACCGGTTGACCGTCTCGTTGAGTATAAAGGGAGATGCCACCCTTGAAAAAAAAATGAATAATATAACTTTGCCGCTACTACGATATTTAATTTCGGAATATTATGAATACATATTTTTCAAAATATCTCTTTCGAGGTTGAAATCTGATAAAAATTTCCTTTATTACATATTTGTATTATATCTGTGATGGCGCCTCCGGTTTCAAAAATGTATCTATAATTTCAAAATATGCATAATTATAGCCGCATTGTTTAACGATGACCGTATAGAGAAAATTAATTCAGTCTAATTACGAAACGTTTTTTTTGTTGTCATAAAATGTGTATATATTTAGAAACCTATTTCAATATGAAAATTAATAAGTTCGTATTGTTATATTTTATGGAAAGTAGTCGCAATAAATCTGCCTAATATTGTTAAAAATGAAGACTAATAATATTTTGTGTCCTAGCAGAAGCCATTGTGTAGAATTTTGCGTAATATTGCTGAAAAATATTTTACATAAAACCTGACCACAGATAATCAAATTAATAGTCTATTAAAAATTTTCTATGCAGTTATAATTTAGAGCTATTTCATCCGACAACCATATCAAAATTAGTTGCCTTATTTCAACAAATGCTATTGATTATAATACTATTATTTATTCGTTGTCTTTTTTACAATACATAATATTAAAACTCATGGAGAAAACGTAAAGGTAAAACCCGTCAAAAGACATTCGTGTTATACATTAGTTCGACTAACGATTTTTTAAGCCCAAATCGACGACAAAATTAAATTGTATAATTTAGCAAGTATTATGCATTTATTTGAAAAAAAACTAAACCAATACTATTGCTGAAATGAAGACACTATTCTTAGTATTTCAATCAAACTTTTAAGCACCCAATAAATTAAAGATTTATGACGAAAAATAATACACTTTTGGTTAATTTGGAGGTAACGATTAACGACAACAGAGTGCGTAATTGCTTGGGGGAAGTTTTTCCTTTACTTTTGAACCTTATTTATCTCATACGACGGAATCAATAAATACAATTGGATTTATTAGTAAAAGTTTGCGGCTTTACGTAGCTTTTGTATATATGTATAATAAATGCCAATTGTATATATATATTACTTCATCCATTCAGTATCCATATAATTCAAATCACAATTAAAAATGATTGTCATCCAATGACATTTATAAAGTACACAGAAGTAGACGATTGTTTTTTTATAGTAAAAATACAAAAATTTCATGTATGAAATGTCAATATTTGTCGATCAAATGAAACGTCAGTTGAAAGGGCCGGTCGACTCATCAATGCAATGCCTAGAGATCTAAAGATTTTACGTTATCTTTTTTCTAAATCAATTTTCAATTATATTTTATTTTGTCTTTTTAAAAATTATAGTGTGTCGTGATGGACTGCGTGTATATTCAATAAATTATTAATTTAAAAAATATATTTTTCTACTTCATTCAGATTAGTATTTTCCGTGATACTTTCAGAATAGTAATTTCTTTTGCGTGCTCTATACGTGTAAAATAGCCAAAGTCTTTTACATCTAGACTTTCTATAATAATGAAACGTATCTTTTATTATGCCAGACATAGCATGAAGCTCTTCACATTTAAAATGAGTTTCCCGAAATATAATAAATAAAAAATAATATAATACATATGCTATAAATTCAATTGGTAATTAATGAATTCGGCTTATATACGTGCTGTTACGGTATGTGGCTCCCAACAAACGATTATAAATAATATCATTTTTCCTCCTAATATCCAGGAAGCCGACCGAGCCATTACACAATGAAAGAAAACGCATGTCTAATTTTTAGCTATCGTAAAGATATTAATTTGTTTAATATTCACAATGGCAAACCATTAGCGATTCGATAAGCGTGCTTAATTCAACGTTTTTTTGTTAAAAAGAAATTTACAATTCTTTGAATTTTTATGCTGGGGTGTATCGTACATAATCGAAAAAATCTCACATTAAAAACATAATTAAATTTAACTATCCACATGTTTAATTTCAACAACAGTTTTTTTAAAACCATGACTGAAATCCATTGCCGAGAATATTGAGCACATACACAGAATATTATTATCGATACATGCTTGTAAGTCTTTTACTCCATATCTGAGATGATTAGTAGATTGCAGTATGAGGCAAGAAAAAGTGACTAGTAGTTACCTTAATGGTTCCATCTATGTTAAGTTATTTTCATAATTGGCAGTAGAGAGAGCTATTACCAATGCGCCACATATTTAAAGTTAACACATTGGATGCTGAAAACGCGCCTAGCGCGTGCACCTTGTTAACGGAGTTAACTAAGTTACATTCACACGACTCTTATATATTTTATTATTTATATTCGAGTAAATACAGATGCTTCCAAAGTCTCCTTACGTCTCACCTTTGACAACAAGTGAATGCACTGTGACAAAAAATATGTATTTATGTCAACTGTGGAAAGGAAAAAGGACGTAACCCACACATACCAAATTTTACAGGAGGCGCTAAAAACGTGTTTTGATGATTTTGTGACATATGCAAATTATGAATTATACACAACCTTGAAGTGCACGGATACTTCTAAACTGGTTTTAAATTGACATAACCTAATATTAATTAAAGTAATTGTCTCGGAAACACCTTTATTTCAATGTTTTTTCTTGGTTTTAATTTTTTACAAGGTCATCTTTTTCAAACTTAAAAGCTAAATTTAGATACTTATTCGGCATTTTCAGTCTCCATTCTTTTGATAGAATGTGTGTCAAGTTGTTTACATTGTGATTATCGAAAAAAAGCTGTTTTGGAAAATTGAGGGTTACGTCCTTTTTCTTTTCCACAGTCGATGTAGTATGTATGCATACAATGATTTTTTTCCGCAGTGAACGTGTGAAGATCATGTGAGAATTTTTGAATGAAAATTTTTTGTTAGTCAATCGAGATTAGCTCAAAGATAATTGACATCACAAACATCCACGTCTTAGGTTTCAAATTTAAATTGAAAAAAAAAAAATTGATATTGGCCTTACCGGGAATCGACCCCAGACCCGCCTGACCGATAAAGCAAGCCCTAACCAACTATGCCACAGCGGGCGATATCACTATATTATGTATATTATATAGTATAGTAATGCAGCAACAATTATGGCTTTCTTAGAGTGTTTCCATTTCGTTAAATCAATACTATAAATGAAGTAATAAGTAACTACAAGATTATCTTTTCAGTCTAATATTTATTTTAGTTATAAATTACAAAATAATCAATAAGATAATATATATATTATAAATAGTATATATACTTACCATTACTTTATTTTAAAAGCGCAATTACTCATCACTTTACCGATATGCTAAGCAATTAAAAAAAGAGTGTAAAAAGACTGTGTGAAACTAACAGAAAAAATCAGGATTCTATTTATCAACAACGATAATGGTTTTCTAATAGCTAATTCTTTTACTGTGGGAACAATATAGCTCTATAAAGGTATCGAAACTGTTAATCGATTACAAATAATAAATTAACGGAAAATAGCTACAGTGGAACCCCGATTGTTCTCGCATTGTTCGTTTTTCCGCATGGATCGTTTATTTTTCACAGTCCCGTCTAGGCACCCAAACAATGTTAAATAATCACGCAACAATCGTTCTCCGATTTATCGATTTCCTCGATTGTCTAAATATAATAGTACCGTCACAAATATTATTGACCGATTTCGTTGAATATATTTCATTTCGCTCATAAATAGTCTTGCCTCACATTTAGTTTTGTGTTTTTTTTTACTAAGTTGCAACTAAAATGCTCCCCACAATAAAGACAACTAAAACAAATAAGCTCATGGGAATGCCCACAGATTTGAGAAGTAAGTAGTTTCAAGAACTATATTTTATTTGTTTGTCGGCAAAGGTTTTATGATTATATTTATATAGGGTACAAAAGTGGAGATTTATATAGGGTACAAAACTGTTTTTTGTTGAGGGGTCCAAGCTGAATTTAGGCAACTAATTATTAAGAGCATTTCAATTATATACAGTGGAACTCCGATCCACCGTTCTCACTGTCTTCGCTTTTTCGCATGGATCTTTTATTTTTTACGTAAATCTCCAAAATAACATTGTTAAATAATTCCACGTTAATCGTTCCCCGATCTATTATTTACATCCAAAATATTATCCCCATTGACCGTTTTTGTAGAGTACCCTGTACGTAGTATTATTATAAAGGTTTAATAATAACTTATACATCTACATACTTACATTGGACGAAATTCATTGATTCGTCGGTTACATTGTAAAAATTCAATTTCTATAAAAGATTGATAACTTTGTCAATTACAAAATGTCACATATTTCATCTGCGAATGATTGTTTGTAAGAAAAATGAAATAAACGCAGCAAAATTATTGTTTTTACTTTAAAAGTAGTGAAAATCGTTCTAAATTTAAATTTTGAATGAGAGTAAGAGATTTTTTATCGATTGGCGGTGCATATAAAGTAGATATTTTAAAAAAAAGTGTTGTTTAAATACTTTCTTCTCTTATATATGTAAAAGTACATAGTTTTAAGCAGTGCTTAGAATATTAGATTAATATTATTGGCGACAATTAGATAAACGATTAGTTTTTTTCTATAATATATACACTGAATAACATACATTGAAGTAAAAACTTTTGGATTTAATTAAATTACAATTTGTTTTTTATACGTAGCAATTCATTTGATTTAATTTAAATATATTCAGTATAAGACAGTGGTGCACAATCTTTTTGAAAGAATGGCCAATTTATCAATTTTCTAACCTTTCGCGGGCCGCACGCAGAGGGTAAAAGTGTTGAAAAGTAATGATATATTAACACATCACTCAATAAGCTCGTAGGATAACACATAAACGGCACCACTATTGACAAAACCGTACGATTTTTATAAAGTAATAACATTGAAATAATACGAGTCAAAATTTCATAACAATCTGACTTTAGTTTCCATGTTACAGTGATTTTAGTAGCGTTACTTTTGTAATTTTCAAAACAAACAAAATATCTTAATTTCGTGTGTTGATAAAGCATTCCTTTTTAATGGGAAAAAAACCGTTCAAGCAAAAAAATGGCTTGACAAGTGTTATTTGGACTCTGTTCCATCGAGATAAATGGTAGAAAAGTGGTTTGATGATTTCTGAACGCTTATTTCATAATTTCTAAGCTGAACGCTCTGGTTGCTCGAATTCGGTAATTGTTCCAGAAAACATAAGTCCACAAAATAGTTTTGGTCTATCGTGAATTAAAGTTTCGTGAAAAAAATCTCATTTAAAAAAATGGTTATGAATTACTTGTTGTTTTGGGCCGCAACAAATGCCATTTCGGGCCGCGGCTTGTGCATCACTGACTTGTGAAGTGATGCAGGTGATGAAGTGATGAACGGTGTCACGTTAAGTTTATTTAAATTTATTTTGAGAGGGTGTATGATAAAGCTTATGGTCGCCTTTTTTACTTTCAATTGCTGAAAGCGTTCGCCAAAACTGTTCTTTATATTTCGTAATGAAATTCTTAATTTTGTCAGTCTTTTGAAATGATCATGTTAAATAAGTAAATATCTTATATGTAACCATTATCACTATGTTTGTATTAAGAATAAATATTATTATATAATATAATATAGAGATTCATTATTTATGCGAGTACAGGTTTTTACCGTGCTCTGGCGTTGAATCGATGTAGTATGTAAATTAGGGCTTGCAATTTACCGTCAAATTGCAATTACCGGTAAATAATTTTACCCATTACCGGTTTACCGTTTAATTCCCGGTAAATGAAAAAAATATATTAGATGATCAAAATATAACTGTATGTCACGTACTTTTACTAAAAACGGAATCCTAGATTAAAACCTAAATAATTTCAAATACGTTTCAGGTAAATAATGTCATATAAATATATAATATATCATTAATTTTTATATTTTTGTTATTTATTGCTGAACTGAAGCTTTTCCTCCAATGTTGATAGTTGAACTATTTCTATTTCATCTTTATCTCTTTATTTTTGTTCAGAAATAATATTATTAAAATCCTTTGCAAAGTCATACTTAATTATATCTTTGATTTTCCTCATGCACTCTTTTTTTACATTCTCTGGATTGGCCAGATTTCACTCAATTAAAATATTGCCATACTTATGTTTTATCCATTACTATCAGTGGCGGTTCTAGGTACTGGGCTAGGTGGGCTAAGCCCGACCTGCATTTTTCACCCAAAACTTTAGATGGCTGAATAAAAATGAACAGCAATTCGGCCGCTGAACAAAATAAATACATTTATAAGCGTAACTAACCTTCCGCAAATGAATATAATATCTTTGTTTAAATTTTCCTCTATCAATATAAGACAATGCCATGTCTGTATTTCAAATTTACTGGCTTCTGTCATTCATCGGGGGCTAAACTGGAATTAGTCCATGGCCCATACAAACATACCAATATCTTTGTATTTTATGAAAGTGACAGGCATCGAATCTCAGTGACAGTTCTGTATTGCTTTTTTTACTTGTTATTTCGCTTTGAAAGAGACAAACTTAAGGTCACGTATTATCATTTCTTACTTACATTAGCATTGATTGTATTATATAGTAATTTATGCTTTGCAGTAGTGTCGTAGTATTTGTTAATTTGCTTGTAGATTAATGTATAAGATGAAGTGGAAGCATGCAAAATTTCGTAAATAGTATACAATGCTATGCTTTTCTCTAGCCCACCCAAGATTTCAGGTCAGGAACCGCCACTGATTACTATACAAAACAAAATGTTTATTCAAAAAATATTTGTTATATAAAATCAATATTTACAAATTTGCATTTTGAAAATAAACAAGAATGCAATATATGCAAACAAAGAATAATATGTACCAAAATACCTATGTTTATAAAATATACTTCGTCCCGAGTCCTAAAACAAGTATGTTAGGATCAGCTGCAGAGTTCGAGCGGTCACTGCGATGGTGATGACAGTTGACACCAGTATTACCACTAAAAATCTGTGTTTTAATGTTGCCAGAGTCGAAAAAACGAATCTCTTAATTGATTCTGGATATCTTGAATAAACTTTCGTTATAATATGATTGTATTTATCCTTGATTCGCGGTAAAATATTTTTCGGTAATTACCGGTACATTGGAAAATTTATCGATGGTGCATTTCGGATGATTTACCGGTAAACCGGTTAACCGGTATTGCAAGCCCTAATGTAAATAATCGAAATAATATTAATATTTCGATTAAAATATTATTATTTCGATTTCTTACATATTCCACGGAATCAACGCTAGGTCAAGATATAAACCTGTATAATTAATAAGTCTTTTTTTCACGCTTTATAATTATCATGTCAAATAAAATATTACAGTATTTTTAATTATAAATTAATGAAACTTTTCACGGCATTTTGTATATATTGTTTAAGTATGCAAGGATTATACTCGAATGAGTAGAAGAAAAAAATAAAGCACCAAATATTTTTTTCATAATATAAGTATACCTATTCGTGCACATAAATACTGTTACAAAATTTTTGAAGGAAGACAAGAAAACAGAGTAAAAATATTGAATTTCTATTTCGTAATTGATTTTGTTATACAATTACCTATAATTTCTAAAACAACAAATTCAAAATGGCCTCATCGTGCTTTCACACAAGCCTTTAATCCGACGAGCCAATCTTCTATCGTGGTACGCACAATATCCAGAAGACAATTGCTTAGTGTTTTTTTCAGGGCATTCTTTAAACTTTCAATGTTGGGTTGTCTTCTGCTTCAGGTCATCCGCTTCAACTCTGTTTAAAACTATTACTACATAGATTTCATAAAGTGGCTTACAAAAGGACAATTCTGCCCTGATAAACTGCAGTGTATTGTTTTTCAGACATTTTTGAGTAGTTTTGGTTTTTTGAGCTGGCCTAGAATCTTGTTGGAAGACTCAAAAGAAGAGAAGTTGGAAGTATCAAAAAATAATAATTAGTCAAAATAGATTATCATCATGTTAATTATAATTATAATCACGATATACAATGTTAAGATTATCAGATTGTATTTTTTATTTAATAAGGCTGATATTTATACTGAGTGTATTGTTTGTTTGTGCAGATTTGGCCTTTTAATTAAATATATTCTTTATCTCATACTGCATAAAAGGCATTTTTTACATTCTTTTAGTTTAGAATACAATGACAACTAAAAATGTGTTTGGCAACAAAAGGATTAAACTATCATAAAGAAGAATCGACTGTGCCAGCGGAATGTAAATCTTCCTCTATGTTTACGTTTTTTTAATTATTACTATTATGAAAGTGAAATCTCTTTCATATAAAGCCATAAAGTTATTAAATACATGACGTGCTTGGGATACAATGCTACAATGAAACCGTTGATAGAAAATTTGGATAAAAACATACATTTAAAAGTTGTAAACATTGTATAAGAATATGTTACGAGAAGTTCATTTGAGAAATTCTCGTGAAAAAAGATGAGATTAATAATTATTTTTGTCATTTGACATGACAATTAAAATTAAAATAAAACATATCATTGATTGGTGACATTCTGTGAGAGCGAGAAACTATGTATAAACGACTGAGCCTGCAGAATGTACGGATTTCTTCATGTATGTATTTTATTGTATCTTGACATTGATGCTAGTAGATATGCGCACATCACTTAAAGTGACAAGAGCGAAACTACAAATACATATTTTTAATAATCGTATATTTTATAATCTACTATTAATTTTATTCAATATTTATTGCGTCTAGGTACTAATTTTCTTTCAAAACAACATTTTAATAAAGTCTTTTATCTCTCAACTGTACTTTTTTCCCGTTAAATATGATTTGTTTTAAAAACAAAATTACTCAGACAAAAACTCTTTTTTCAAAAACATTTTTTTTAGTTTCACGTTTTGTCACCTTAAGCCTGCAAAATTTGAGAATGCTTTCAATCCCGAAGAGTTTATGCACTGACCATTTGCCACATTCAAACCTGTATTCTGGTAAGTGGAAGAAAATCTTCGACAGAGTACCTGAGTTACGTTAACCTTTGTACTCTTTGGAGCTAAGGCCATGGAAGAGAAAAGTTGATTACCATGCCGTCCAAAAACCAGAACAACTGAACAACCACCAACGAAAAAGCTAAAGTTGGATCGAAAGTATCACTAATATTCTACATTGCTTAAAAAAAGGTTTATATATATCTTTTTAACGCAAGTTGTCGTTTGTTTAATGTAAAATAAAGAACCCTATAAAATAAGCGGATGAATCACATAATTCATCCAAATACCATGGTAGAAACTTAGTTACCGTTACCACCACAGTGCTGATGAATGATACAAAACGTTTTTAATGTTTAATTCTAAGCGAATTATTATGCTAGCAACGCTTTCAATACTGACACTAAATTATTAATATTTGCCAATGCGTCAAACGATACTTAAAATAAATATTATAAAAGTGGATTTCTAAATTTAGATTTTTTTCATTTCCTTTATTATTTAAAATAGATCAAGTAGTATGAAGAAAGCCTAAAATATCCGGCATCCGTTTTTTTCTATTTAGACATTTCCGGCAGCTTAATTTAAAAAAATAATGTTGAAATTTCTTCAAATGGATCAACACTTTTATGAGAACCGTTTATAAAATACGCATTTTTAAAATACATATTGCTTATTTCGTGATACTTTTATTTTATTCGCCGACTATTTTCTTTCATTGCAATAAAAAAATACTATAAATAGTTACTAATGATTTCTTTTTGAAATTTATCACTTTAATAATGTGTAATCAATGTAATTATAATGTTCATACAAAGAAACGATTGATAAAGTTTTAATTTTTGTTTCGTAAGATGGTCAATGTTATTTATGCTGCTAAAAAATATTAGGTAAGAACTTTTTTAAACACCTAATAATTATTATAATATATTTATACAAAAGAAAGAGCAATTACTATTTAAATATATTTTTTACACATTGTCTTGTAAACTTTGGCGTCCTACTCTGTCATCGATCGTGGTGTTTCGAAAGCATTGAGAATTTTTTCTTTATAAATATTTATGAAACTTCGTTCAATCCTTGCCAAGTTTTGAAAGAAATAAGTAAGTACGTTAAAATAAACAATAAATGCATATTATTGACTAGCTATTTTTTTAGTGCAAGTTAAAGCCTAAAATTTTGACAAATACTATTTTATACAGTGGCGAAACTACAATTTAGGACCATCTCGTATCTGAATTCTTGAAATCTCGATTAATTTGTTTGTCTAAAAACCCAATAATGTGTATACAATTTCTAGAATATAACAGAAAACCTACAGTCATTCAGGTCAGTGGTCGGCAAACTGCGGCTCGCGAGCCACGAGCTAGAGTGTGCCTCTTCCACAAAATACCACGTACAGTTTGATTGAAACATCGTGTCTCGCGCGCAGAAGTCTGTTTTCGGTCTTAAAACTTACAGTTGGAAGAGGCAATCTCAGCGAACGTACCTCAATCAGATTGAGTACATTTTAAGCGTAAACTATCTTATAATTATCTTATCAAGTTAATAACAATGTTCCTACCTATATATCGACTGTGGAAAGGAAAAAAGACGTAACCCACAGTTTTTTGAAAACAGTTTTTTTCGATAATCACAATGTATACAACTTGATACACGTTCTAGCAAAAGGATGTCAGCTGAAAATGCCGAATTAGTATCTAAATTACGCTTTTAAGTTTGAAAAAAGAGAGCATTGGGAAATTGCGATCCGGAAAAAGGACTTTAAGGTTTTTTTAAAAAAATATATTGAATTAACATCAGATAAAGTCAATTAAAAACCAGTTTATCAGTTCTTATTCACTTCAAGATTGTGTATATTTCATAATTTGCATTTGGCCCAAAATCATCAAAAAACGTTTTTCGTGTCTCCTGTAAAATTCGTGATATGTGGGTTACGTCGTTTTTTCTTTCCTCAGTCGATATGTATTTTATGTTTGAAGAATTTGGCTCTCAAAAGAAATTTCAATGGTTGTATGGTTGATATTTTACTCAGTTGACTAATAAGTTTGCCAATCACTGGCTTAGGTAGTCAACCTTTGCCTTTGGACTAAACGTGTTTTTTTATTTATAAAAAAAATAATTTACATACTATATTAAGTACATTCAATTAAATTTTCTTTTATGCTTCATTTTTTAAAGCAATATCAATATACATAGTTACATATTTATTTATAATAAATTGTCTTTGATTTTATAATGAATGCAACGAAAGACATGTTAATGTGGCATAACGTATTTAATTTAATTTAAATAAAACACCAAATTCTTTTGATTATTCATAGAAAAATAATGAGTGTTGATTGTAATCGATTGAACAAAATTATGGTTGTCAAATATATAATGGAGTCATTTTGGCAGACGAGAGTTAAGACTAAATACCAATCTTATGCAAGAATGAAATAGTCCTCTTCTGAAGATGAAGCGTTTCTGGCATACGCATTTTATAATAAAATATAAAATAAATATGTTTATATATTTAATCAAGAGATCAACCCATATTCATTTTACTGCATCAAAATTACTTATATGTTCCTTTAATGACGACCGTATACAGAAACTTACCATCAAATAGTTAAAAATGTTTGAAAGTTGACTACCTTGTCACCAGCACAAAATGGTAGATGCTTTCATTAAACTGAATGCATCACCTCCATTTAATGTGCCTCTAAACATTTAATTAGATATATAAACCGTATTAGAATTGTAATTTTATTATATTGTATCATTAGCGTAACATCGAAGTGGTTTCATAAATCCAGATAGTTAAGAAATAAGAATTTATTTAACATAATAAAATTGGTTAAACTTGTGTGTGTGTACAGATAAAACAGTTTACCCACATCATAAATGAGTATGACTGATTTATGTAAATTCTACTACAAACAGTTTTCACTAGTAAAAGATCAACGGTTTCACGATTTACATGTTATGAGCATTATAATACGGATTGAAAATGAGATATTTCATTTACCGACAAGGGACATCAAAATATTTTCTATAATCATATGATTAAAATTTAATTGTAATACACTAAGTTAATATTCCATTAATATATAACATGTTTTCATATTATATTTAAGGACAACTATACAGACCATATTATGTCGAGAAAACTTTACTTCACAAAGAAAAGATTGATAATAATATTTTATTGATTGTTCATTCGTATAAATAAAAATTCGGTGGAATTATACATTACATTTTACATTTTTTTTTAAATATTTGACATTACAGCTTACGCTAATGCGTCAAATATTTTGAAGTTGAAAGATCATACGAGATATACTCGATGAGAATTTTTGAAAGTTACATGAGATTAACTCAATAAGAATTGACTTCACAAACACCCATGTCTTAGATCTCAAATTAAAATTGAAAAAAATCCAATTTGACATTGACCTTACCGGGAATCGAGCCCGGACCCACCTGATCGGTAGAGCAAGCTCTAACCAACTAGACCACAGCGGGTGATTCTGACGTCCTAGACCAGCGGTCGACAAAGTGTGGTCCTCGAGAAAGTTTTGGTGGTCCGCAGTGAAATCTGACACTTTTTTATGAACTGTGTGCATTTTTAGACGCATTTGAAAACTTTTATTTCAATATATAATATTTAACACAAAAGTCCAGTTAGTGGTCTGCTGGATTAAAATTGTGAATTTAGTGGTCCGTAAGCCCAAAAAGTTTGCCTATCGCTGTTCTAGACGACCGTCGGGTAATACCCATGAGATGTTCTCTGCGGAAGTGAGGGATACTGGCATGCCATAGGAGGAAACAATGCAATTGGTGAGAGACTGGGAAACATGAAGGTGCCGTTTCCTCAACACGGGAAAGAATATGGTCAAAGAAGAAGAAGATTTTTCTTGCGTGTACAGTATACACAGTATACAGAAACAAACTTGTCCATAATCGTATCAAATAACAAAACTTTTCTATTAGTAAATGTTTTCTTATTTTAACTGCGGCCATGTCTATGGATTTTTCCGTTTAAAGTATTTCGCCTCGTCCATCTACCTTGGCTCTGATTTTTTTTTCATGTAAGTCGTAAGTGCGATGGTATTGACATAACATATTTTTATATTATACTTTTAAACTATAATTGTTATTTAGAAATGATATTATCAAGTGGTTTCATTTTATGTATGAACTAAATTTCCCGTTGAATTTAGTTAAAAAAATATCTATATATATATAATGGATAACTAGTTAAGTATCTAAAATATCTTCTTGGTTGGTAATTTACACAAAAAATCATTTTGACGCGTATGCAGAATGTTGATACTTGATACACAAATGCTTATGTAAATAGACATTAAAAATAAAAAAACTTGACTATGCAAATCTAATTTTACTACTAGTGACAGATAATAATATACCATGCAAATAACATTTAGAAATTAGATTATACTGATTGCCAAACATTTTTGTTGTTTTAAATATTTATAAACTGTAATAATTTAATAGTATCAACGTATTTTATTTGTACGCAGCTGCTGTTTCGCTGCAATAACGATAAAAAAAAGAAACGAATTTACTGGTTATGTTTTTGGTACAGTTAAAATCTGTATGAAAAAAAAAACCCCTCCCAAATCCTATCCGATCGAAATAAATCGGGCGTAGCGAGAATGATTAGTTAACCACTGGCTAACCTTATTATTATATCCCTACTATCTTAAAAAATAAACATCTGAGTAACAAGCAGTTCTTGTAAGTAGAAAAACACATGCTGGTATAAACTCAATTATTAATCTTTACGCTACACATTGGGAGTGGAAATGGCTTAAAAAACATGTATTTCGCAAACTGCCAACGTACATCTTTATTGACTATTCACACAATCACAACTAACACTTAACAATCTAAAAAACGCCAAATAGAGAAAATCAACTTAGGTGAATATTATTTTTTTAGATATTGAGAATTTTACAATAGAATTATGTAAAACATGTCTATTTTACTATTGAAAAAATGAACTGTGGCAGTGGTGGGCTGCCAAAATGTTAACAAGGGGCTTGGTTAACCTGAGAGATATTTGCGTTGTTCCAGATAAGGGGTGGATTTTACCACTCTTATATGATGATTCGCAATAAATATGAAATCAATCGAATGTTGCTTAACATGCTTTTAGCATATAAAAATATAAAAAAAACTCATAATATCTTTTAGTATGCACACGAAATAAATTTATTTTACGAGAAATTTCCAAATGCAACAAAGTCTTTTGTTTTATAATATATATAAGCCATTTACAGCAATTATTGTTCATCTGAGAATATGTTTTTTTTATTAACAAGGGGCTCGCCGGCCTTAATAAAATTTAACAAGAGGCTCGCGCGAGCCCCTCCGAGCCCCTTCCAGCCCACCCCTGAATTGCGGCAAATTAATGACGGATTTAGAATATCCCTAATATTGATATTTCATTTTAGATCTAAAAAGGCTTAATTTGAAATTTTATATTCCTTGGGTAGATAATATGATAACTTTAAGATAATCTACATTTTATCTTCGTGTAATATGTAATGTCATTCGTGTAAAATTGAACTATTATGAAATGTCGTTCTTAAATACTTAAATCAGGAAACGCAAATTTGGACTTGTAGCATTTATTGTGCGGCAATGATTCGAGACATGAGTACTCACCAGAGACAATAATATAGTACTCACTCACTGCATCATAAATAACTATAACCTCTGGACGTCTTACGTATTCGCTACATTGATTATGACATTAGGTTAATACAATACATGCAATACAATCACATGTATGTATGTGCCTTGTTCCACGAAGTCTATATCCATCGCGTACAAAATATATATCATGTTGCACCGATTAGGAAAAGTGTAAGAACAGAAAATATTGCTATTATGACATTGCAATGTAAGTCAATGAATACATAAACACATATGTACGCTATTATGTCACGTTTGCAAACACTTCCGGTCACGCTTCCTCACTTTAACAAAGAGAAACATTGTTTAACGTTAAATCATAACAATAAAATCATTGTAAGAAGTATATTTAAATAATAAATTAATGCTAGTTTCGTACCTGTCACCTAATGACGGAAATAATTACAAATGATGCCATCTGGTGAAAGAATTCATCTTTTTTTATTTGAATGTGGAACTCTCAGTTAATAATTAATAGTTCGCGATTGTATTGTCACTGAAATATTGCTTTTTTCCGTCAAACTGGTAAAATGAGGATTTGCTATTAATAGTTGTTGTCTGTTGTTTAAAATTATGTTATAATTTTTGTCTCAGTTATAAATTATTATTTTTTGTTTCTTTCCTATCGAAGTTTGGACGTCATCTGATTATAATCATTCTGGAGTTAATATTAATTAATTACTAATGCAAAGAATATCTTTACGGAACTTAATTTATATTTCGTAATTAGTTGAGATATACATTTAAGATAACATTTAATAGAAATCCTACAAATATATTATAATATACTCGAAATATTTTGCATTCTAAATCCTTTTGAGAAATAAAAAATGGAAATTCCTGGTTATTATTATAACTAACTAATTAATCGTGCGTAAGGCAAGATTTTTTAACAATGGAAAATTATTGACTAATCATATTAAAATATTTAAATCTCGAATATTTTAAATATAATTCCCATATAGAGATAATTATGCACAATTAATGCTTTAGAAATATTAATTAATTTTTCAATATTGCTAAATTACTAAGTATTAAGCGAATGCATTTAACGGTATATTAGTTATATAATACTAAAAATAATTAATTAAACAAATGTCGACACTATGCTTATTTTAATTATTTAAATCCTGTTCGAAATTCGAATAGCCAAATATGTAATCCGATATCATGATTTCAGATATCTTAATGGTTGTTTGTATTACGAATTTCCTCCATAATTATTGGTAAACGTGATGTCAAAAGATAAAAAACACTTTATCTTACAAAATTGATGCTCTCATAATAGTATAGAAAGAAAACAAAAAAAAGCATGGCTACTGGTGTTGAAATCTATTCACTTCGCGTCTTTTATGTGGTTCTATTTTATAATGAAGAACTTTGACTAAATAGTTTCGGTTCTTTTATGGTCCAACAAAGAAGCATACGTCTAATGAGCGGTCTGATCGGAACTTAAATATGTGCAGTGAAAGTTGATGGTAATACTTCTTAATATCATTAAGGCGTCAAATAGTTATAGAGCATTCTTCATCTGCATGCAGTCATTCTCAAAATTTGTTTATATTATTAATAATATATTACTGTGAACTAACTATGTCTGTGAAAAGAAGAAACAAGTACTGATCAAAAAAACAATTTTTTAGAATTGTAATGAGTTTTATAAAAACTGATTGTAGGATAGTTATAATTATATCTAAATGAAAACTGTATACGTATATATAATATGTAAATTGACTGTCAATTTATTTCGATATTAACTTTCTGTTCGAAGCAGTGGCGGATTTAACGGTCGAGAGGCCCGAGGCGCAATTAAATTTGGAGGCCCTCTTTTTCGAATTACTAAACCTTAATTGAAAATATTATATGGGTTTTATAAAATATATTTTATTTTAGGACCCCTCAGATTGGAGGCCCCAAGCGCGCGCCTCTTGCGCTTATAAGTTAATCCACCACTGGTTCGAAGGCATCGGTGTTTTTTTTTTAAATCCCTTCCCACCCTTCCAATCCTTCAATAATTGGGCGCAACGAGAGCGATTAGTTAACCATTAGTCATATTTTTGCTTTAAATCCCTACTAACTCTATTAAAAAAGAGACGTTGTGAAACTGAATAACAAACAGTTCTCGCAGAAAAACTTCTGTTGAGATACCTCCATAAGGGGACCATATGGTCTACATTGGGAGCGGACATGGATAAAAAAAAGTTATGATAATGTCTAAATGAAAACTTCGTACATATATTTGTGAACTGACTGTGAATCTCTGTTCCAAAATTTGTAAAAGTGTTTTTTTAGAGATATACCTACTTTAAAATTAAATAAAACACAATAATATACGTATTGGCTTTATTGGAAAGATAATTTTAGGGAACCAATTAAATTGTTAAGAATTTAAATCATTTTTTTGTCAGAATAAAAATAATATACGATCAGAATATTTTGTAACCATTTTAGTTAAGTAAGGTTTTGTTTTTTTATAATTTTATTTAAATTATGACCATTCAATATCAATTCTGACCAATGTAATATAAATTCTGACCGGAAAAATACGAGACACAATTGTATGCCATACATGTTTAAATATTATTTTGGGAATATGGTTAGTGACATCACATGTCTCCACAGAAAATAATCTAAAAGTGTGAAATCACACGATCTTGGAGACCAATTAACGGGTCCATTGTGCGAAATTATGCGGTCATCAACTTCAATAAACTGATTGTGAAGCGAGCTGAAGTATGTTTTTTTCACTGTTGAAACAGCAATCTTCCTTCCACGTTAATGACATTCAATTAGGGAACAAAAATGGCAGTAATCATGGATCTATAGCGCTCTCCGTTTACTGTTTTTATGAAATATGGACAAAAGATTCCACCAGCCCATAAAGCACACCAAACCGTGACTTTTTGTGGATGGAACGATTTCTCAATAATGGCTTGTGGATTTTCTTCATTCAAAATACGCCAATTTTGCTTGTTGACGTAGCCGTTCAACCAAAAATGAAATTTGAACCACGATTTTAAAAATAAATTTGCACAATTTGCAAGTGTGTCGAAATGGCAAACCAAACTGAGCAAAAATGAACTGTCAGCTAGAAAAAGTTGCTTATTCGACAAAAACACCCTTCATTAACATAATGACTATTTGTGTTTCTTACACTACTTCTAGTAATAGTGTCCAGCGGTTATATAAGAAGAGATGTTGTTCAAATCTTATTCTTCTGTCATTTCATCACTGGAAATGATTTTAGACTGACAGTTAAATAAATATAATATATTGTATGCTTTATAATTAGACCATTTAGTGTTTTTTCAGTTGCTATCAAAGTATTGTAGTGAAGATTGATTCAAAATGTTATGAAATATTTAATATTTTATCTGCCAAAGTGTGAATTAAATAGTATCAAAAAGGGTTTTATATGCCTACTTTATTTTTGCGATGGTAGTTTTGCAGCGTTAAAAGTATATAACCTTTTCTGGATGCAACTAGTAGAGACCTCCGACAGGTCCAGCGACGGTCAAGTCGCTTAGTTTTATTTTTAAATTTACAATTAGCATTAATGTCACGCGTCTTACATTGAGAGCCTTCTGATAGCTAGGGATTGTCTGATACTGTACATAATCGATGAGCAAGAGGCGGTTGCATCGGCCGAAGCACACTCTTCGGCGAGACGTCCTCACTCCTCACGATGCGATGCAATGCGATGCATCGGCTGCGCTCCGTTACGCAATACTTGGTACAAAACACTCGACTCGTAAACCTTGAAGTCATCGAAATGGAAAGTGCCCAGAAGATGGAACTGACCGGACGGCTAAATAAATTAAACTAGCTGCATAAGAAAGGTTTGTTTTAGAATCCAATTCAGGGTCGTATTAGTTATTTTATAAAAAATACTAACGTTATGGTAAAACACAAAATCATTTGGTACATTTTGTGACATTACCAATTCAATCAGGGTATGAGATAATACAAAAGTTAAATATCCATTAAAAAAAAATAAACAAAAAAAAAATATTGAATATTGAAACATAGGAATACAAAACCTGCCTTAACTTATGATTTACTCCCCTTTTTCAATGACATTTTCGTGCTCAATTTTGATTGTTGAATAAAATTTGAACTTCTAAAATATTGGGATTTTCCGGAAATAATAAGAAAACTGGAATAGAAATCTGTATTCCTTTATCAAATAACATATAATTCCAAACAAATGTTTTGGTAAATATTTGGGTCGGTTAAGCAATCAGCCCACTCCTAGTTGGCTCAGTTGTTAACACTGTATGTCTACTTATTCCCATACTGTAGAATAAATTCTTAGTTTTTTTTCCATCTCATAAAAATGCTTATAATGTACCCGTAGAATCTTTTTCTCTGGAAGTATGTTTGTTATCTACCGTTTTTTTTCTAAATATTCTTCTATTGTGTCAGAATTTTTTCCATCAATTGACATGATCTTGAAGTTGTTACATATTTGTTTTTGATCTATATATTTATTAGGAGCGCCAGATAATCTGTTTCGGTCACTTGTTATTTAATTGTTATTTCCGCAAACCAATTCTCTCCTGTAGCCGGCCAACCGCATGCCGATGTCCGCAAGATGCTAGAGACTTTAATTTATCTCGCGGTAAACACAAGTATTATTACAATGTTGCACGGGCGTCGTCGATTCGGTTCGATAGTGATCGCATTTTCTGGTCTAATGGAAAAAAGCAATTTGGGAAATTTGTTTTTTAATTTATGGGTACATCTCACGTTGTTTATCTACCTGTCAATTAGGAGAATCTTTACGGATATATAAAAGCACAAAATTTGATGTAATTTATTATTTTAACATGGTAATATTGTTACTTCAACACAAATTTTATAGCAACATTGCTGGACTTAATCACAGTTTTACTGTCACTACAGCGTTAAGCTACACGTCTCAAGTACTTGTAAATTTATTATTAGGTGGTTTTATTAAGTAAGTAGATATTTATTAGGTTGTTAGTTTAATAAACAGACGCTCTTTTCAACTAAGTAAGAATTATTGTGATTAGTAGTTGGTACATTTTACGTACCAATAACAATTTATTTACATAACTATTTGACGATGCTTGAAATATATATAAAATCAATGAGGATTAAGTGAAGTCACCCGAATTCCACTTGAGAGAAAATATATTACAAACCCATTTCCAAGATATCTAATAAACAAACTGATTAAACTGATTTGCCTACGGTACTGATAGAGCATGTAACTTTTTGAAAGTAAAGATGAGTGCTTACTATGACATCCATTGCCGGACCCTTTTTGTGATTCCCGGATTTTGGAATTCACATGATCATTCACCATACAATTATGCCACAATTGTTGAGATTCTTGGAGAATTTTGGGATTCACAATTATTTCGGAATGTGGGCTTTCGTAATCCCGGGATTGATCACTGGGAAAAAGTCAAAAATTGAGAGATTCTAAAACAATTGTATGTGTAGTTTAACACTTTTTTTAGCTTGATAACTTTAAATACTATGGATTTACAGATTTCACTTATATTCAAAAATGTGAGAGCTTTTTTTTAGCCATCCATTCAAAAAGTTACGACTGCCAGTGACTTCATCGCAAAATATATTTTTAGCGGATTTAACAGATTTTTCCTTTGTTATAGTGAATATCAAAATCCCGGGATTAGTATTAACAATCCCAGGATTACGGGATCGAAAAATTGGTTGGGATTCTAGAATTGAAGGTTAGTGCTTACTACCTAACCGTAAAGTCTGCAATGCTATTTTGTTGAATTTTTTATCATTTAATTGTTGTACATACTTAATAAATGATCGCATATACATAATTTCATCAAATGAAAAATCTATCATTTATAAATAAATAAATAAGCTCATCGTGTTGCATAATGAATGATATTTAAGAAACTATAAAATATAACTTTCATACTATTATAATTATAAGATTGATCGTTAAATTCTTTCCATGTATGTTTGCTGGCTATAAACAGGCTTTTTAGTAAGAGTGCCAGTAATTTCCAAATACCATACGACACCCCGAACAGGTTTTCTCATACATTTCATACATACATTTCCACATTTTCCATGATAATTGTCCTCCTTTATCTTGCTACATTGCTTACCTAATTATTGTATTCGCATGTTACATTCCTCTATAAACTCGTAATATTAAATCACTTACTTGTATTCTCGTGAAGTACACTTTCATGCTTTACTACAATACAAATTGTATGTAATTGGGTAACCAAGAGTGAAAAAATCGAAAACTACAAAAAAAAAACTGAGAATGTCAATTACAAGGTAAAATTTTTGTTACATATTATACAAAATATCAAAATTAGAAGTAAATATGTCAACCCTAACTGTTCTACGACAAAAGGTATCGATTTTTTTCACACATCGACAGCGGGCCCGCGAAATACGCGTTTTTTGAACATAAATTTTGCGGCAATAAAACTCGAAGTACTGGATAAAAAAAATAACATTATTTCATTATTTTGCATACACATAAAGAAGGATACCTTAATGTATTCACATATTTTTAACAATTATTTCCCACTAGAGTAATAGCTATGATGATTTAAAGAAGACTTTACGCCCTGAAGCCAATGTGCTAAGATGCAACACCAAACTTTCTTTGTCGACGCTTTGGCATTGATCTGGAATGATACGGCAGATAAACCATCATCATTTTAAGCATAAAACAAAAAGATTTAAAAACAATGCGTTGAATGCACTTTTTATGATTTTCCCTATGAAGTATTTTTGTTTGCCATGATTCTATGATGAATCTCATAAAATGTTGAGAACTGAAAATTATCCCATATTGAATAAAATCTTTTTTTAAAAAAGGCAGGTGCTTTCGTCTCTTCATTAGTAAAAATATTTTTATATTTTTATAAAGTCTAGAATTCAAAAAAGGTTTCCTAAGTAATAATTGTTTTTTTCAAGTTAGATAAAATAAAGAGATATACATTTTACGTATATTGTAAGCCGAACCATTCAGTAAGAAGAGACCGAGGAATAATATTATTATGTTGGTATTAAGTTTGCCGTTTACGGTTTACTTTACGGCAAAGTTATGCGGATGCAACAGTCGGAAAGGAAATTAAATCTTCATCACGTATATCTACTTCATATTATGTCATCTACAAGTAAAACACATATATATTATATGGAGACAATTCAATTTCATTCACTGTGTGTTAAATTATACTTAACGTTACTCCAACTTACGTAACTTAGACGTAAATTAATCTCAAGCAGAATACTTACAATGATTGCAGAAATAACTAACGTTCCTTTCTCTGCGGTCAATGTGAAAACACACATATTATAATATGCATACATTATGTTTATTTTTATAAACATTTTCTACTACGTTTTTTAAATTCAAATATTTACAACACATTGGTTTTTGTGGCCATCGTTGGAGAGATTTTCGAATATATAAATCACAATTTACACTGGTACCGTTTTAAACATAACTTGTAAAGCTCGATTGAAAGCCAAAATTGTTACAACAAAAAAAAACACTGAAAAGCAAGCAAAATCAAAAAAAATCAAACATTGTTTCTCAACCTTTTTGCTACCACGAACCCAATACAAAGTCTGGACTGAAGTCGCGAACGTCCTGTAAACAATTGAACTTGATTTGTTTGAATTCTTCAAAACATACATATAAGATATAACCAAATATTTTTTAAAAAAACACCACCACAATTGATTACTTTCTTTTTGTTGGATATTTTTTGCTCTTCGGTTTTATGAAATTCAAAATGACCAAACACACAAATGTTTCAAAACCGTGTTGTAGTCTATTTTATTCATTAATTATTCTAGCCATTGCGTTAAAAAACGATTTTCCAAAAAAAATAGTCCATCTCTCATTCAAGGCAAAATTTTCATGAACGCCTGATGATGCCGAAAATCGTTAGAGATAAAGCTTGTACGCATTTAAATAATTTGAAGGATTCACACCTAATTATTTATTCTAGAAACACGAAAACGTTATTGTATTGTAATTATCAAAAAAAAAATATTGAAAAATTAAATTCATATGAAATTTTCAATATGCTTTGAGTTTGAAAAATATGTGCGATTTGACTAAGCAGGTCGTGTACCCATTTGATAGAGCCGTCAGCCCCCAATAAGTCCTTGGACCCCCATTTTAGGTCATGAATTAATTATTTAAACATACAATTTTAAAGGTAAATCATCAATTACGTATAAGGTATAATAGATTTTTCACGAGAACACCATTTTCATATAAATGAATATTTATTTTTTTGTTTAACTTTAATTTAATAAACAATAAAATGTTGTCAATATTTTTAGATACATAATTGCTCACGATTATTAATTTAATAAAAAAAATACTGAGAAAAACATAACAGACAATTAATTTTAGTTTGATGATTCGCAAAGGAGCGAAACGTGTGATTCAATTTTGATTTTCCGAAAGTGATTGACTCTTTCAAAACAGTGTTACAAATTAGTAATTGCGTAAGTTTCGTAATTTAATTATAAATATACCTAAAAAGGATTTAAAAATAAATAAACTATAATGAATCAACTTAAGTTGAACACAGTAAAAAAGATATACAAGTTTTTGCAATACTACATTTTATTATCTTTGACGAATGGTCGATAAACGCAAGTGTTATTAATATAGTAATATTGTATACATTTGAATGATATCAATTAGTATAAGTCGGTTGTAAAATTTCAGAAATTATGTGCAATATTTGAACAGTGGCAGGCAGGTTGATGGATGTCAAAGTATGGTCATCTCAAATGTGCTGCAATCGATTTGAAAATGTAACAATGGGCTGACGTCAGGCGAATGAAACGTTATAAATCAATTTTATCGTATGCATTGCAATGTATGTGCATACGAAGATCCATAAACTAATTTTATCATCGCCACTTGTATTATGAAATAACTACGTAAGTAATAAATTCAACGTGGCGTGTCCAAACATTTCAGTTAAGGAGCAAGAAACAGAAGTTGATAATGCAAAGTAGTTTTTCACAGTGGAACATTGACTTATTACAGAAAAATATTCAGATAAAAATCATTATACCATAAGTTACATTTATACACATTAAATCAAGGGTGTTCAACCTTTCTTGCCCTGGGATCGGCTTTTTAATCTTAAGTTTTCTTGCGATCGACTTCTAACATGATTCTTATAATAAATTTTATTTAGTAGGGTTTTTTTCCTTCTTTAAACTTAGAAATGTTTATTTTAAATACGAAAAACATATCATTAGATAGATATGTGCTTACAAAATAATTCAATTTTAGTTTTTTTGAATATTTTATATTTCAATTATATATTTTTTCGAAATTCACGGAAGCCTTTGGGATCGACTAAATTTTCCTTTGGGATCGACTGGTCGATCGCGATCTATCGGTTGGACACCCATGCATTAAATTAACCATTTTCTATTGAGAAAATTTAAGAAATTGTACATTAATTTCGTAAGTTATTTCTAATGCTATATTTGCCCGCTCCCAATGTGGTACATATGGACTAATAATGTAGATATCTCAACAGATTTTTTTACGAGAACTAGTTGCTCATATCTCCTTTTCAACGAGACTAGGGCAAGGGGACTAGTGGTTAGCTAATCGCTCTCGCTACGCCCGTTTTTAAGATATTATGAGTGGGAGGGAATTCAATAGATCACAAACGTCCATGCCTTCGGACAGAAATCCATAAATCGATTGAAAAATCAATCTATAAAATCTGTCCGTCCTGGAGTTTGAACCCGTGTCGACAAGCCTGCTTGATAAGATGAGAAGATGGTTTTTGGATAATAATTATGTTAACTTATCAAGTGTTGCAAATTACAAAACTTATTTTACTGCAAATCTAAAAAATACCAAATAGTGGCAGCACAAATTGAATGATTTTCTATGATTATCCGCTGTCTCAAGTACTCATCCGAGCGACATTCGTTCGGTCTCTCAGCCAAACAACCAACCAACGACTATAACATACATATATGCCGCCATCGGAAAATATATTGAAAACTGTAGGTTTCATGAAATAAAAACAAAATGACAATTGTTTTAAGCAATATATTATGTTTTAAGAAAAATGATTTGTATAAAATATGAACACATTTATCTCACACTTCATTTAAGTCGCAAGTCTATAAGCATCATTCATCGATAATTCCAATTAAGTCGAGATGTGCCTACCAAGATTATTGTTTCACAACAATAATTCAACAAGATCAACCCCACTTTGGATACACCACTGATGAAGCTATAACCTGTCGTTTTAATTAACTAAAGCCAAGTCTCGATTTGAAAGTGAGCATGTAAGTACTGATTATTCTAATTTCTGGTTGGGCGTCTATCTTTCTTTGCATCTATAGCAACAATGTTTCGGATAAATTATTGGCAATTGTTTCAGCAAACACGGAAATGAGAGTTTTCCTCTTTGGAAAATATTAATCTTATCGAAGATGTTTGCACTGTTTCGGCAACTCCTGGTTCTTAGGTCACTGCAGATATTAATAAATTAGGTTTGCACTACTTCCTAGACGATAAGATTGTATAATACATTCTCATTGTGCTGCTATTCGAACTCTACTATTTTTCATTGATATGAACGTCACTAAATTCTTTCTTGGATAGTTTGTTAGAAGAATGCCCCAATGTGACAAAACAAGTTATTATTGTTTTATTTCCGATCTATACAACCTATTTTTGTGAAGCAGGATTTCCTTTTTGTGTTGCAACGAAGTAAAAGTACAATAACAGACCCGATGCCACACCATTTAAAAAAATGGTTTCATTAACACATTTTTTTTGTATTTATACTATTATGACTGACCTAAAAAATAAGCCGAGTATTACGTTAAAATTTACGGATTTGCAACGTGTTCCACTGCAGGAAAAGTTTGGGAAACTCTGCTCTACTGTATGTCGCAACTTGGGCGAATAAGGTTTCGAAAATGGTTTACATTTACCTTTGGTTTTCAGGAATATATCAGTATATAGTTTGAAATAATCTATTTGCAAAACATCTCTTGTTTCCCTCTTTTAATGTCACTATCACGAAAGCCCACTCGTTGCTTTTCATGTTTACAAAAATGTATCATGATTTTGCTGGAATCACTTCACTTCATAATATTGAATAACCTCGTCTAATGCTTAGGCATGATTTGTCAGGTATTAAAAAAAACATGGACCAATTTAAAAATTGATTTATAACAATATTTACGAAATTCGGTCATGTTGACGCCATCCTCATTATTTTTGCGGCAGTTCACGATTTTAGACGTATTATTATTAGTTTTTCTTTTTTTTTGTAGATCATAAAATTCTAGATGTTTAATTTAGTCTGATCTTATACACATATCTGTTTCTACATTCACCGAAACAATAACTTATTAGATACATTGCTTATTATGCCTTTGTATAAAAATACCAACAAAGCAATTATTGTTACTTTTAATTACATCCAATCATAAAAGACGATATTTTCACCGCATTTTTTAGACCTAATAATATTTTCTCATAATTTAAGATGATAACAATATAACATTTAAGTAACGAAATTTAACTATGTATTATTTTATCCATTGAAGTAAGTTTTAATTAACTCTTGAGGCGATATAATTTGCTTTAGAAATGGTAACAACTAACAACCCACTATTTAAACATATACTTTTTTCCTATGGAATGTTAATAATTATAAGAGTGAAAATACAAAATATAAGCCATCTTCAATTCATTATTATTAAGGATACAGCAAAGGGCAGTAAATCTGGGTAGTGAGCAACCTAGACCAATCTTAATGTAACCTATGTGCCAATTCTAATAAAAATCTTATGATACTTTTATGAACTAAAAATCAGAATCAATTTATAAAACTTATATGTATTTGTGTATATATAGGATAACAGTAACAGCACTATTTTTTATGCACATCAAGTTATGCCACTGACATAGGGCTGCCAGGCGTCCCGGTATTCCGGGTTTGTCCCGGTTTTGAGTATTTTGTCCCGGCGTCCCGAAGAGACCTTTCGGGACAGCCTAAAATCCCAGTTTTAGTTGAACTATCATTATTCAGTTCTCGAGTCTTCGCAGTTACTAAGTTTCAAAAACACGTGTAATATTATATTTTTAAAGCCAGTTCAAATACTATATATGTAGTTATTAATCGTTTGAAAAGTGTAAATAATCCAAGTAAAATATATTCATACAAACAATTTGTCAAATGCAATTTCGGATGGTATATATCAGTGATTCCCAAACTGGGACGCGCAGGTTTTCAGATTTTAGAGGGTCGTGGCATAAAAAGTTTGGAAAGCACTGTCGAATATAGTAACCATAGCATGTTGTGCACACTGGTTTTCATCCAATCACGACATGCCATGGGACCTGTGAGGAAGTATCGACAATGTGGTTTTGATGTCAAGAAATCTGGAAGCCCTACACTAATAGGCATTCGAGTATCCAATCCCGGAGCCTTTTTGTGATCCCGAGATTTCGGGAGTGATTCATTTTCAATCCCGGAATTCCAGGATTGGGCACTCGACGTGAAATCGTGTATAATTTGAGAAAAGTTTTGGTGACCGTTTTTTTTTTAGCTCACCGACGGATTTGAAATCCTCAATTCTTCAATGACTCGTTTTTTTTAGCTCTTCCAAATACAAAAGACTATAAATTTTTGGGATTTGCTAAAAATTCTCAATCCCGAAATCCCGGGATCGCGACCATACCAATCCTGGAATTTCGAGATTGCAGACCCTAATAGGCATGCATAATAATGGGTTGCCCTTAATTCAGCAGAAAATTTATTATGACGCGTCTATATCATTTCACCTACATAATAATGTAATATTTTGACATTTTCTCACAACACTAATTAACGCTGAAATAATATTATGGTACCTCATTATGGATGAGTGAAATACTTTCGCCTGTATTGTTTATTGAAATGTCAAAAAATCGTGCTTAGTAGATTTAATTGGACGAAACGTAATGCGACCCAATCTCCGCAATCTTTTCGTCAATTTATATTGCAAGAAAATTAATGATACACATTTCTTAAGCTTTATATGGGTCAATAAGTAATTTTTGACATTGCTTTAATGCTTTTTATGCAATACCATATTAATCTTAAAATAAAACTGTAGTAATCAGCAATTGTAACGGATTCAACTTTAGACAATTTAGTCAACGTTTAAAACGATTAAAATTAAATTTAAATTAAATTAAAGCCGACTGTGTGGTCGAATGGGCAACGTTGTTGGTTTCGGTTACGGAGGTCACGGGCTCGATCACAGTACGGACATTTTTTATAAATTGATTGTCAATTGATTTATGGATTTCTGTCCAAAGGCATGGATGTATGTGATGTCTTGGACGACCTCCCATCCATACTGTCTATGGTCTCTTATCCCGGGATCCCGTCCAATTTTGTGATCCGGAAATCCCGGGATTGTGATAGTACTAATCCCGAGATTTCGGGATTGAGAAAGTTGCGCGAGGGCTAAAAAAAGGTCCCAAATTTTGTGATTTTGAAATCGAAATTCTAAGAAGAGCTAATAAAGGTCCTACGTTTTTTCATTTTGGGAATTCCGCAAATTTGTTTGAAAAATTCCAGTATTTCAAAAAAAAATTCAATCCCGAATTTATACACGATTTCATGTTGAATATTCAATCCCGGGATTGGAAAAATTGTCAATTCCGAAATCCCGGCATCATAAAAAAGGTCCGGTATTGGAAGCCCTAATACTGCCCTAATAACAAACGTAGTGAGAGCGATTAGCCTACCACTAAATTTTAACGATTTAAATTAAAAAACCTTTCATGTGAAGGGTAAAAGTGCCAATAATGTTAAATAAAAATTGACACGGCACATGGACGTTATTTTGTGAGCTTTCTATGAACGCATTGATGCTTTGAAAAAAAATGTACTCGTATCCCCACGATTTTTCCAACTTAAAATAATGCAGTCAATCTGGGACATAACCAAAGTGGAAGTTTTTTAAATGTGCCTTGATGGATCTTTACGGAATTAAAAAAAATTAACATCTAAAGTTAAAAAAATATGTATCTGATAATGAACTTAGGTTTAAAGAAATATTCAATGTTATTAACAATTAAAATATGACTTATAGTGCATTGTGATAAAAGTATGTATAACTCAAATAAATAGCTATGTAGGTTATGAGAGCAAACATATACATAATATGCTGTATGTAATCATTTAAAATGATAATTGTGTAAATACGTGATGAAAATGTAAGCTGCACATCTGCCTGATTCCTTTTGATATTCGTATTTGATATCCTGACCATAATCGGAATATAAGATGTTTGATAATTGAGTGTCTATTAAATGTCGAAATGATCTTAAATCATTCGGTAATTTGCCATTCAACTAAAGTTAAAGTAGTTGTAATTTATGAATTATAAATTTAGCTATGACATTGTGTAAATTGTTTATATATGACGTTATCAGCGGTGGATTGTCAATATGTTAACATGGGGCTCGCTTAATCTCAGCCATAATGCCTCAACACCAGGGATGATGCATAACTAAGAAAATTATTGTATATTTTAATAAGCATTAAGGTTTTTCGTTGTCGATGGAGAATAATTCAGTTCATAAAAACAGGCTTACTGATTTTGCAGCTTAATATTACAAATTTTAGGCAAAATTCTAAAGAATTAATTAAATTCTACAAACGCAAGGTCGCATTAACTTTTTAATTGTAAATGCAGCATGTAATCCTAAATATTTCACAATATGTAAATAAGTCATCGAATCCTCTTTTGCACAGTATCGAAATAACACAGTCAAATTTAATGGACACTATTTCATTTATTATTGTACATATTACGCTCCACATTAAACACATTTTGTTAACTTTGTTATTCCACTCAATATCTGATGATGCTTCCCAAAGAAGCGAAACAAGTGTCACATTTTGTAACACAACAAGTGGAATAACATAATAAGTTTTAAAATTAAATTTTATACTAAATCTTATTTTGTTGCAAAAGTATAAGGTTTTTTGCATATGTGTTTTGCTTGAAGGTATTGATTTCATTGGCACGCTACATCGATTTAGCTGATATATTGGTACATAAAAGTTCTTTCGACACAAAAAATATTGCAAACGTTCCATGTTTGGACTTTGAATAGGGGATAATGTCCTTTGATTACCTTCAATGCAACAGATAAATGGAAGAATGTGAAATTAGGCATCGAAGACAACGTATTACGTATGAAAACAATTGTGTTACGTGCGAACAGTGACGAATTAAGCGCACGAGAAGCCCGGGCGCAATAAAATTTGGAAGCGCGGAAATTCTGATAACATAAAAACATCAGATAATTCAAAGTAAATGAATAAAAATAAATTAAAATCTGAACTTAAAGTATATGGATAATATAATATATGCTATTTTTGAGACCCCTAATATTTGGAGGATCCAAGCGCGCGCCTAATTTGCTTATAGAGTAATCCGCTACTGCATATGAAAACAATTGGAAGAATCTTCTGTTTATATTTAATCAAACCTTTTTTTCGTTACACAGTATACTAATAAAAATTCTGCTATTTATTAATTACAGCTCGGTCTATATATTTTTAAAGTTTTAAAACTTCAATTAATATTTATTGAATTACTCAAAACAAAAGTAAATACAAGCTACGCAAATCTCAAATGTTAATGGTGGAAGAAACACTTTAATTTTGGAGATCTTTATACATATATTTTGTGTTCCTGGTCATATCTAACTAACTGTGATTTCTAAGCATCTTAGTCGATTAAAAGATTTATTTTATATTAAAATACTAAATATTCCAATATCCGTCTATTATTTAAAAGCCAGTAGTCTCAGAATAGTGACATATTACTTCAAAAACCATAATGAAACAAATTATTGGTATTTGGTGATAAGCTTAGCCTATAATAAAATTACACGTACGCCTAGTATTTACAATTTGCATAGGGTTTTTTTTTCAAAATTTTTGGGAGGAGTATTATATATTGCCATTACCAAAAAACCTTTTTAACTAAAAGAGAAAAAGGTAATTTATTTATCGGCTATGGCTAAACTTGTATCTCATTTTGTTTACAATAATTTATATAACAGTCAAAAAAAATCTTCTCAAAAATAACTTACCAAGACTAAAATCTTTTTTAATTTATTATATTTATTGACTTCTACCACAATTATAATTTATACTCTTAGTTATACAAAAACTCTTAAGTCATTTATTAAATTTTAAAAGGGTGTTAAGACTTATAGGTCACTTTTTTGAAATTAAAAAATCGTAATACTAAACAGGTCGGCTGTGTATATTGAAAATTTTTACTAACTGAATTAATTATTATATTTGATTTACAAATTGTCACTGTGCCTCAAAAATGTTTTATTCGTAATATAAAAGAAACAATCATTTATTTTTATTATTTTTTTGACTCATATTTTTTTTGAGAATTATAAAAATTATGCCAAGAACCAACCATACTTACTAATACCATAGATCTTTTGATTTTTCTAAAAAAATCAGATTATTTTGATGTCTGTTTTTAATAGATATTGTAAAAATCAAGCATAAAATTATAGAAAAATGGTGAAATTATAATAATATTGTTTACGTATAATATTTTCTATTGGAAATAGTTTAGGTTTTATTCATATTCAAAACTTTAGAGATTAATATCTAGCTTGGTCTAAAAATCAGTTTATACCTAAGGTCCCAATATATTCAGCTGTACATAGTGATCTTACGTGCTAGGCTTAGATAAATATTATTGGGGATTTCGTTTTTACTTCAAATGTTCTCGCTTCTTAACTTGGCGAACTTGTAATAACTGTTAAGGTTGTGACCGTGTTGTGACAGCGCGGGCAATATGACAGTTTTTTTTCTATATTTGTTATCAAATGTGTGTTTCTTAGTTTTATAATCACAAAATGTCGTTTGAAACGTACTATCTGAACTCACTCGTTGACGGGAATGATTCTAATAAGCCGCCGATCCAAGCTTGTTCATTGATACGCAACTCAATGGTGAAACTTCACAATGAGGGTCTTGAAAAGTAGAAACACTTTCCAAAACAATTATTACTCAATAAGAATTTCCTACATGTTCTTATAATATTTAAACCATTTTAGGCTGAGTAATATTTCATCATGCATGCTGTTGAACAAGAAATTACACGAATATTCAGCGTCAATGAATAACAAAACGACCATCGACAGTCTAGCTGGGCCTATTGATTCACTCATCAAGGGAAAAATACAGACCAGACACTGTTCTGAATGGAATTTCAGTCTCAAGTGAGCATGATTGGCATATTTCTAATAATGACTAAATACAAGACTAAGCATACAACCAAATATGAATTAAAAAACAGATTTAGTTATTATTTGAAAGTTATTCTAATATAATTATGCTATTACTAGCAGGGTCTCTATCAGTGGCGGTTCTACCTACTGGACTAGGTGGGCTTAGCCCGACCTGTATTTTGCTTGTAAATTAATGTATAAGGTGAAGTGTAGACATGCACAATTTCGTAGATAGCATAACAATGCTAAATTTTTCTTTAGCCCACCCAAGATTTTAGGTCACGAACCGCCACTGGTCTCTATAACTTTGGTAAAATTGTATTACTTAGTCAAAGGTTAGAAAGATATGGCTGTCCACATTTGACTTTTCAATATAAAAAATAAATCATTTCCTGAAAACATGGCCAACGAGAATTTTGGTTTAGTGACAACAGAAAAAGGTTAAATTCTTATTTTCATTGCCTCACACTGCAATTTATTCATGTACATACATAAATAATCTATTTTTTAAAAAACTGCTTAGAATGAAAAGTAGTTCAATGCTCGTTCAACCGCAAAGCCTTTCTGCACAGATGTAAGCTTACCAAGTTTTTAAAAATAAAGATGTATGCCAGTGACTAAAAAAAATGATTCGGTTTTTTAATTATTACAAAGCTTGTTTTGTTTTTCTGACCTAATGTTCATTTCTTTATATTGACAGGTCTTCGCCTGATGACATCCTACAGACGTTGAAAAAAAGCATTATTACTGGTGGGCATTGTCCATTGTCTAAAAACTTACCATGCACTGCCGACAAAATAACTGAGGATAATTTAAAGGACCTATTACTGAAAAATGAAAAACCAGCAACATTACAGCCGCCTACCTCGTCCAAAAAATGTTCCTTTAATAAATATGAAGATCAAAAACCAGTACACAATACATCATCATTTTCTGTCAATCCCAAAGCGATGTCAGAAAATGCAAACAATTTTGGATATTCTTTAAAAAACAAGATTTCAACACCTCATGCAAACAATTTCAATAAATTTTCATTTAAAAGCCCCTCACCTCCTTGCATAGAGCCAAAAAGACCCAAAATTACTCAAAATTTTACTGCGAATAATAATTCAGCAAAACTATTTAATTATGATAATAATAAACAACATCCAAATGTTAGTCAATCTACTCATGGCCATGGAAATGAATTTGTTTCTTCTAAACAGACCACTCCTGAGCCTTTTTTTAGAACCGCCAGTGCAGAACATAAAATCCAAAATATGAAAAAGTATGGTAATTCTAAAGGAAATTATCAGCATATTCCTGAAAGTAAAAAACGGAGCCTCGGTACTACCAGATCTGTGCAGAGCAAATTTATACCACCATTAGCTTGCGGGTAAATATCTATTCATATTCATTTAAAAATGTGTATTTTATTAGTACATACCTGTGCTGAAAACGAAATTGTGTTCCTACAGCTTGTATAGTTTTTGTCAATCTCTTAATAATTATATTTCAAAATTTATTATCGACTCTTGTGGTGATAGTTTCTAGTGACACATGCAATATGTTAAATTCAGCAATAAAACAATGGTCATGTGAGCTAAGTGATAATACTCTGATAAATACATGTGTAAATTCTATTATAAAATACCCTTTGGCTATTTTCAGAAACAACATGGAACCTGCTGAAGAAAAAATGGATACAGAAACCGAACAGGACGAAAGACTCAAACATATCGATCCAAAGATGATTGAGTTAATAATGAATGAAATTATTGATTCAAGTGCTCCAATAGGTAATATGAGGGTATTAAGCTTGTGCAATCTGCATCAACTTGACATCACCTATCTCAAAAATATGCATTCTTAACCAACGTAGCATTGGTTTTCATGACAGTTAACATTATTAGTTGCAAATTACTCTTGCTGTTAGGGTGTCGGTTAGTTAACTTAACAGCTTAACGGCCGCACGTTTTTTTTATAGAATTTCACCTGGCGGCCGGGCAATTTTGCGAAAAATTCGCAAAAATTGTAATTTTACTTAATTCACTATAATTTGTAAACCAATTGAGATATCTTTACCGAATGAAATTTTCTTAGCTTTCAGATACTTCGCCTATACGCATATACGAGTCCGCCGGCCAGCAACCTTTGTTTTTCAAAGACTGAAATACGCATCCGCGGTTGTTAAGCTGTTAATATAATGTTTGAAGCACATACTTTCAAAACCGGCTAAAACAACTTTTGGTAGTTTCAAGAAAAATAGGAGAAAGTAATATTAGTGATCTCTATGTATTATGTGATATGTACATTTAAACAAGTATGCAAGTAAAATATTTTTTAGAATATAAGTATCACTTGTCCGACAACGCGTATACTGATCAGCTAATTCGTTTTAAGACCAATTCAATTGAAGGTGGTTTCAAAATTAACCTAAATTTTCAGTCAGAAATATTGTGTTTTTGGTATGGAAAACTACCATATACCGATATATAAAACTGTTTTAGGCGGTTTTGAAAGTAAGCTCTTCATTCTTCTAATTCGAACTAATTTGGTTGTAAAGTATGTTTTAAATTTGTTCATTCTTTTTTTATATAAATTTTACAAGGTTGGGATGACATTGCTGGGTTGGAATTTGCCAAATCTGCAATTCAGGAGGCTGTTGTATGGCCTCTGCTGCGTCCAGATATATTCACAGGACTTAGAAGACCTCCTAAAGGAATACTCTTGTTTGGTCCCCCGGGAACAGGAAAAACACTCATTGGTATGTAATTTTTCAAAAAGTGGAAGTTTTGATTTTATATAACCTTTAACCTGTCGGACACATATAGATCCATAATTGGCAAAAGAACTTAAGTGACACCATTCAGTTAATTGCGTTTTAAGACAGTAACTGTTCAATATCGCCTATGGCGTCAGTAACAAAAATTTTAGAGCGTTATCTTATTCGCCTGATCTTTTTTAGGGCCTGTGCATTTCAGCCTTTTGAGTTATATCGTTTGTTTCACGTGGACCCCGATTGAGAAACTTTGATCTAGAGAACTGAAAATAATCAAACAATTTTATTATATTATTATAGGCATTGACCATGTATTACTATTTACTAACTCAAGGAATTCTTTCATATAAATTATTGGTTACGATTTTCTGCTTATTACGGGTCGATATAACTGAAATAGGTTTTGAATCCATATCAAATGAATCCAATTAGTACATCAGCTAACAAATATTGCACAATATGTTGTTTATGTTCTTGGTGGGTTTCTGTACAATGAAGCATTTAACTGTAAATAAATGCATTCAACAAATGTTATTTGTACCAAAAGTATTTTTTAAACTTACAACTAAGCTAAAGCTATAAAGTACAAATTATAAGCAGGGATATTTGTCTACCAATTGTTTTATATAATTTCGGTTTTTAGTATGATTGAAGTTTTATATTGAGACCTTCGGTTTGAATGTTTTGCAGGAAAATGTATAGCATCGCAATGCTGTGCAACATTTTTCAGCATCAGTGCTTCATCACTGACATCAAAATGGATAGGGGATGGAGAGAAAATGGTTCGTGCGTTATTTGCGGTTGCCAGATGTCATCAGCCAGCAGTAACTTTTTATTTTAATAATTATAATCCTTACAGATACATTAAACACCTCTCAGATAATTATTTGGAATACTAATCATGCTTTTCATGAATGAAAATCAATTCAGAAACTTATGACATATTTTTAAAACAATAAATGATTTAAATTTATATTTATCTATTCCTGGGTTGTGACATTAAACACATTTTAAAATACAGTCGCATGTAACACTTGGGATTCCTTGCATAATTCTTAACAAAAACATGCTTGTAATCCAAATAAATCAGACGATTCATTCCACAAACCATAAATATTTATATTGTAAAAATGATTAATACAAAATATCTCGTTATATATATATTTGTTATACCATGTTCACTCCCAACGTGGAGAATATGAAATCTTAATGCAGTTTCTTTAGTCTTTCTACAAAAACTGCTTGTTATACAGATCCTCAACCTCTTTTTATCTAAAAGAGTGGGACAAGTGGTTAGCTGATTGCTCTCACTATGCCTTGTTTTTAAGAAAGGATGGGTGGGAGAAAATAACAACTAATAAAATTATTTAACTTACCTTGCTTCAATTTGGAGGCATGAATCAAATATTTATTTTGTTTTCAGGTAGTTTTCATAGATGAAATAGATTCATTACTCACTCAAAGAAGCGATACCGAACATGAAGCCAGTCGTAGGATAAAAACAGAATTTTTAGTCCAATTAGATGGAGCAGCAACAGGCTAGTGGAGTTGACTATTTTTGCTATATTATAAAACCGAAATACTTAGAAACCTCAATCTTTCCAGCATTTTTTTTTTTTTTCAAGGGTGCCTTAAAAAGGATAGATTGGGTCCACTGTTATCATTTCACCACCTCAATACTACAATTAGATAACTCTGATTTGATCATTGTTGAGAAGATGAGATTAAACTTTTTTTTTATTAAACTAGAAACTATGCTATTGTTTAAAATAAAATTGAAAAATTCAATAAAATTTTGAAAAAGGAATTGTGATATTAATAGCTATTTAAAAAACATTGAGGCGGCAATTTACTTTACTATCAGCTTTCATTCAAAATAGTGGGTCTCTAAACTTGCTCATTTTTTTATTTGAGAAATTAAATCAAATAATAGTTTTCCTTCATTTTCTAGGTGACGATGATAGGCTTTTGGTCATAGGTGCTACCAATAGACCTCAAGAGCTTGACGAAGCTGCACGTAGGCGCTTAGTGAAAAGACTGTACATCCCTCTACCCGAAATTGAGGTAATTTTGCAATCAAGTTTTATTTACTGACTGCATTATTAGAATCCTGGTCGCATTTTGTGCTGCTGTTTTTTTAATTAACCCTCCCAAGGACGAGCGTGACCATATGGTTGTCTATTGATTCCATTATTCATCCTTTTTCTACCTGAATATCGTTATCTTCTCCCAATGGATACTGACTTCAGCTATCCATCAGCCACGCCAAGGGACACAACTATGAAAAGCACATGCGATTTTTAAAATTTCTGTGTTTTTTCTCTCAGGACTTTTTCAAATTGTTAATTACTTCACAATTTTAAATTATTTACACTACTTTTACTAATATGTTTGTATTGCAATTATGTGGATCTAAAGAAGTAAAACTGTAAATATTTCACGTTAACCTATATTTCAACCTTGAATTTTTTTGTGACCATATGGTCACGGTTGCCCTTACACAATATTACACGGCGTCTATAACAGCAACCATGACTGTACGGTCACACTGGTTTTCTATACAATGGCTTTATAATATTTTTGCTAGAAATTAAAGTTCTGTGAATTCAATATGGCGATATCGTGTTAATCTTTTTTTAGGCTCGTAAACAAATAATCAACAGATTGATGAGTTCAGAGCGTAATTCTTTAACGGACAGTGATATCGATGACATAGCTGGCTTAGCGGACGGCTTTTCTGGTGCTGACATGAGATCCCTTTGTTCGGAGGCAGCATTAGGACCAATACGTGCAGTTCCATTTACACAAATAACCAATATTCATAGCGATCAAGTGAGATTTTTAAATACCATACAAGCACACAATAAAAAATCAGAGTATCCATCTTAGTGGTTACTATTGAGGTTCCTTTGAAAAGCACTTAACTTGAACTTAATTCCAAATGAATTACTAAAGCTGATCCTTTCCACCAAATTTTAGATTTTAAAATGAGCAGTAAATAATAGTCAGATTTTTAAATTATGTAATTAGAAGTTCCTACTTCTCATGTCTTATTTCATTTAAGGTGCGACCCGTCAGCTGTGATGATTTCAAGAAAGCCTTAACAAGAGTCCGACCTAGCGTATCCGGAAATGACTTGGAGCATTATATCAAATGGAACAAGACATACGGGTCTGGCAGTAATAACATATCCCGTTAGATTTTATTTCACGTTTTTAAATTTTTCAATCAATAAAATAAATTTTAAAATGTAACATTTTTTATTTCTACAAATTTTGCAAAACATGAAAATGCCTAGACCACGGTTTCTCAAACTGTTACGCAGAACATACTTACATACAACCTTCCAATTTTTTTTCAGACCAGTAAGAATGATTTGTTATTTCAGAATTCATTTTGTTTATAGCTTTACCAGCAGATGTAAGAGTAAGTGATTATGAAAATCTAAACTTTATTCAGTGACAGTGAATTTAAAACAATTATTCAAAGATTAGTCATTTAATGAGTTTTGGCAAATTTATGAAAGAGCATGTCCAAACAAGCTCTTGTTGTTTAACTTCCATTTATTTTACCCTATGTGTACCCTCTACTCCCAGTGTGGAGCATATGGCCTCCCAAAGAAGCTCATCTCAACAGAAAGTTTTTGGACAAGTCATCAGCTAACGATTGCTATAATTTGATTAAGGACTGAATGGGTGGTAGGGAAGACATCACAGACAGCCTTTGAACAGAAATCTGTAGATCGATTGGAAAATCAACTGTCTATACCAGGGGTTACCAACCTTTTCAGACCCTAGAGCGCAATCTAAAATACTGCTAGGGCGGCAAGCACCACAACATTTTTTCAAAATCTCAAAACCCAGTAATTTACCGATTTGCCCAAAATATCACCGTGACTCGTTTTTTTTTTAGCTCACCAAGGAATTTAAAAATCTCAAAATAGTTTGCAGGCACGGGGTTGAGAACCTCTGGTCTATACTATGATTCAACTCATTGATCACTGCAACTGAAACCAATGACATTTATCATTTGACTACAAACCCTTATTTTATCCGCTACGACATATCAATGCGAAACAGGATTTCTTAATTATACTGCAACAAATTCAACGTCAAGAAACAGGCTCCATGTCGCACGAGATTTAAAAACTTGAACTGAATTCAGTTCAAGTTCACCAGTGCTGCCAGTTTATCGTCTCACTTCAGGTTACCAAACTCCACACTTATTTAGATCAAAGCCATTAAATTTTTTGTCAATTTCAAGGCGAAGGCATGGTGGTAGTTCAGAGTTGGTATAAGTCGATTGCTTGTGTTGATAATTGTTCGCTCATTCTTTCTCCGTGATGGAACTTGGTAATCATCATGGGATATCTTTACTCCCCGCTCAAAATAGCACCTTTCAAAAGTAGACAAGTATTTTTTTATAATATTCTCTACAGATTTTTTCCCCCCTAATACTAGCGCATCACCACAGTGTTGACAATCCTTACCCTAGTCAATATTATTTGCATGTGAAACATAATTATTGTATATTCCTGATTTAAGCGCCCACTTAATATGTGCATCAGTTTGCAATAACAGTTATGTTGTTTTTAGTATTCTCAAACACAAGAATAAGCTTTGCAGTCCATCCATATAGTTGTTTTATCACATGAGGGAAAGGGTAAAGGGATGAAACACTTATACAAAATTCATATGTAACCATATATTTCATATAATTACAAAAAAATATTTAATAGGCCAGAGAAAGTATCCGTATAATTAAATAATTTCAAATAATGAAAAAAAACGAAATCAGATTATATCGAAAGATAATCAAAATACACATCTCTTTTCGTATTGATTTTAGACAAATATGACCATTTGTGTTTAAATGCAGTATTTACAGACCGTTTGTACTAAAATTATGTCTTACAAACAGTGTTTTGCCGATAAAAAAACATGTGTATGGTGAATCGTGAAATCAATACGTACGCCTAACGACGGATTAAAAAATCAATATAAGTGATATATTTAGAATTATCTTTTTCCTCGCGCACCGTACGACTCCGGCAAAGAAGAAAATATGAATGGTCCTCTGAAACCGTCGGGGCATCCGTCTCGAGCGGAATAGTTCTAGACGTCTATGACTTTATTGCACTAATATAATTTTTGTTACGAGAACTAATATCAAATCTACGAATAAAATTATAATTAACGCTGCTCGATCTTCGACCTTTTCAACGGAGGCGATAATTTTCTAAATCCTTTAATTTTATCGTAAACGAACTCCATTCACACGAACAGACGACGAATGTTAAAAATACCAATATAAGCTTCGGAAAAATTAGCATTCCGAACGTACGGGGGACTCTCGGGGATATATTTGGAAGGGATCATTCACGCGGACAATTAAATATTAAAAGAATCACTCTCGCGACAATATAAAATATGCTGAAAAATATTTAAATAACGATATTTCGACGGGGCCACCTATATTTTCCTCCCGAATCGATGAATAATCTTGTCAAACTCATCGAACGAGGTGTAACATTTTTTGAATATATATTTTTCAATACAAACGAATTGTATCGACATAGACAACGAATTGTTTATAAAATTAGCTAAAAAACAAAATAAGCGCGCAAACACGCGCGGGAGGTTCTCTCTTAAATAGAATTAAATAAAGATTTACGTCAAGATATAAATTACAAATCGGCCGGGACGCGTACCGCCGACCGAAGGGCAGTTTCACCGTTCGTCCACTACGACACTCTATACACTTTCACATTTTATCATTTACACACGACATTTAACATGGACGCACCCGCCGCTCCCGGACTCGCGTTTTCGACTCAACACCACCCGGAGGTCTCTGTCGAGCTGACACGAATGCGAATGCGAATTGCCGAACGTCTCACTTCACAAATTCACAGACGGCGAATGCGACACTCATACGGGAATACTATTTACAGTGACGTGGGCGAGTTTTCAAAGGCTTCGGGAGACATTACGTGGCAGCGGTAGAGGGAGCCGTATCGGAAGTGGCAGATTGATCGTTTGCAGCCGCCGGCTTGGCCACCACGGCCGGTGTGTCCTCGTCGTCTTCTTCTTCGGGATCAAATTTCAACATCAGCTGTTTGAACTGTAATAAAAACACATGAAATTGTGAAAAAAATGCTTAAAGTAAACATCGTATTCATTTCAAATACATCAAGAATAAATCACCACAATTCTAATTATGGTTGTAATTGACATAGAACATTGGCTACCATGTAATCAGAAATATTATCTGTATATGACATTACCTCGAGGTATTGGTTGACTAAATCTTTTCTGCCGTTTTCATCCAACTCTTTGGAGACTCCGCCTTCTATCAGTTGGCTAGTTGTAGCTTTAGGGTTGAATTTTAAATTCGATCTTCTGTTCACCGCTTTTTCATAGATTTTTGCTCCTTCCGACGGGGAATATTGCGAAATTTTCCTAAATGATTAGAAAAATACATTTTTACAACTCGTAAATAACTATCTTAAAAATAAAAATGTCCGTCAATATAAACATTAGGGTTTCATCACAATTGAAAAAAATGTCAGTGGCTGTATTATTCAATGCCAGGATGAAATATACTATGAAACGAATGTTTCATTGCATATCTAACAAAGTTTGGCAAGAATTAAATATTATAAAACTGCAAAAAATCAAATGTTTTGAAAATGTATAGGCCAACATATTTGATTTGAAAACTACCAAATAATAAGCTTACGCGTCAGTCATTCCAAAGGTTCCTTTAAGGTGTTGCTTGAGAACGAGCAGTAAAAGACACCCTTGCGCAGTGGCGAGGCAGTCTCTTAAGGCTGTCGTGTCCAAAGGCAGCCGACCCATCAAAGCTTCGGCGTCTTCTTCCTCTTCTTCGTCATCTTCTAAAACGTCCGGAACCGGTGCCCCGGACACCGCTCCGCTGTTCATATTTGAATTCACATTTGCGTTTACGCCGTCGATACAATTTGCAGTGTTGCTGTCAGTCGGTTTCAGAGGAATTAGACCCTAAAAAAATACATATTTAATACATTTATTTATAAATAATATCAAATACCTGAACATTGCAACATCTCCAAAGAGGTTTAATATTCTAGCCAAGTGTTTGTACAGGTCGGGCAAATATTTACCTCTCGAAAAAGCTGAAGAAGATTTGATCCGGACGTGGATATGATGATATCGATATGATGTATGATAAATAACGGTTCATCTTGTACTTGGTATGGGAAATATGCCAAATTATCAGCTAAATATAACATTTGTGCGAGGTGTGTTTTCTGAAATAAAAACAAAAAAAAATCAAAATCATCTCTGACATTACCCATAATGAAGAAGAATAAATAAGCTAAAACTTCAATAACAACACAAAAGATAATACTTACCACATGCTCATCGAACTGTTTGAGAACTGATAAAGCTAGTGCTCTTCTCTGAGGTTTGGTGACTCGCAGAAGAGAATAAAGGAATCCATTAAGAGCCGTTGGATATTCGTCGGGTTCTTTAATTCTATAAATAAAAAAATATATATATTGTTACACAGTGACATAACATTTTTGATAAAAAAAATATGCAATATTTTGTCCGTTCATTTACCTAAAGCCTCGGATGAGTTCAGACTTTTTAGGGGAATCCTGTAAGATCTTTTGAAGCTCGTACGATAACTTGATTCCGAGCTGCGACTTCATGTGAATGAACCCAGGATATTTCTTATCAATTTCCTGCAGCTGTTTGTCTGCGGTGTGCGAAACTGTGACTTCGGTGTCTGTGCTCATTGAAATTAAGTAGGGGACAATCTAAAACGTTCAGAGGGGGTATTTTAGTTTTGTTTCAGTTTATATAAATTTTATAATTACTCGGGTTTATTAAATAGATATTTTGTTTAGTAAATAAGTGAATACAAAATATATTACCTGAACAGGGTGAACTAGACCTTGGGCCAAAACTAACTGGATGACTTTCATAGCGGCAGTTCTCACAATTGTACTGGGATGAAGAAAAGAAGCTAGAATTTCTCTCAAATATAATTGTATCACAGTAGACGCCATTCCTGATGAGACGTCGCCCATTTCTTTCAGGTTTTCTTGCTTCGATCTCTTGGACCCTGAAAATCAATAAAAAAAAGTTCAAAATCTTCATTTCTGTGTGTAAAATTTATAACAATATAAATCAGCAGTGTCACTTACATTCTTTATCTTGTCGAATCATTCTTTGCTCTTCTTCGAGAAGATACATTTCTATATTTTTTAATACTTCTGATTTCATTTCTAAAGAACTTAAGTCCGACTTTAATAAATAATGATAATATTCTTTCAATTCGGGCTGCAACATAAATTCGTAATGCCTTACGCATACAGAACCGACAGATTTAAGTGTGTGGGCTTGGAAATCTTCATCGTCCAAATGTAGAAAAAACATCAAATTTTGGAAAACTTGATCTTTTATATCCGGCTATAAATGAAAGATTAAATATTAATAATTTATTTAGCAGAATTTGCCAGATACAGCAGTCAATTTTAATGTCACTGAGATAATTAGCTTACTGGTAATCCTACAATGACATTTCGATCCGTAAAATCGAAATGCCTGAGCAAAAGTCCAACAATAAATAAGGCTCTGCGAAATTGCGGTCTTCTGTGGGTAGTTCGCATTAAATCGGCATTCGTCTCCCAAGCTTGTTTCCATTTCACTAACACATCTGTTGAATCAAACATTGAAAGCATTAAATTTTGAAAAAATGTTCAAAATGTCAGAAGTGAATATAAAATGTTAACTTTTGCTCACCGTGATATTTTGTAAACACGTCTCTGATCAGTTTGAAATTCTTAGTGACATTATTAACAATAGATCCTAAGCAAGAGAGGCAGCTGGCGATGACGATTTGACCGTGCTGCAATATTAACTTGATGGAGTCCTCCTCTAACTGCGCCAGGAATGTTTCACTCGGGTGTTCCATCAAAGGCACGACTAGTTCTAGAGTTGAAGCCACGCAGCTAATAATTTGTTGATCACAGGAAGTCTGAAAAATAACAAAGAAAATGGATGATTTCAAATAATGATCAATAGTGGTTTGTACAAAATTGCGAAGGTTTCAATTGAACTTGTATACAAATTATTCAACATACCTGGCATTTCAAACTAAGATACGGCTGCAGAGTCAGGGCGTGGTTTACCAAGAGTTGTGGTCTTATTTTTGCAAACATATGCAATGTACTCAAACATGCTACCAATCGTTCCGAATTTGCCTGCCCACCTGTAATTAAACAATTTTATAAATTGTATCAACCACGCATTTTATAAAATGAGATGAGAGAAATACTGAGAGAACTCTGTGATATTGTGAGTTACTTTTTTTCCACACTGATCAGTAATTTAATGTTAATTGGGTAAAAAAAAATTCTATGATTTAAATACCTTGCGGCAATGTGTTTTCTTCAAGTCTTAGAAGGTTTTCAATAAGACAGTCCACGATCTGCTGGCAGGATAGCAGCAAAGATTTCGGTGGGGTGAAAATAATCTTTGTGGAATCATCTTTGTCTTCTTTCGGTTTAAATAACTACAAAGAAAAAATTAAGTGAGAAAATACACAGAAACAATTTAGTAATTTTAAAATTAAAGGTTTCTACTCTAACCCAATACAATGCATACTATTTATTATGTTTATCACTTTTCAGGAAAATAATTAATGAAACTAAAGATAAATAATATAAATCCTACACTTTGTAACAGCTGCTGAAACCATTCTAGGCCTATGTCTTTAGACGAAACAACTACATCGGTTATATTCAAGACCTTCCTCGTCAAAGGGTCTGATGTGGGATCGATATGCCTCTGAAGGGAATTAACCGGACACGGGCTGAACCACATGTTTTGAAACACTTCCATCACCAGTTTTCTGATGCCCTCTTCATCGTTCACTCTTCTTATCATTTTGACACATATTTCAGGAATTTTGGGAAATTCAGGACATTCTATACATATGTCTTTCAATATTTTGATAACACGTTTTCTGACTGATACACCAGTGTCCTAGAAAAGAATTGTATTATTTATATATTAAATATCATGATGATTATTAATAATTCAAATGTCTGCGATGCTGAACCAGTAAATAATCAAACTGCGACGTTATAAGCAGCGATAAATGAATACTTTTAGAGAATTTATAATGAATAATTCACATCAAATAGAAGTCAACGGTGAGAGAGATATTTATAAAATGCTAAATGAATATTTTATCATACCAATATCCGACAAGACAGCATGTAGTAATATTTGTCGATTAGTTCCGGCCTGCTGAGTACAAATTTTCCAACTAGATCCACGGCGGCTTCTCTGACAGAGGTGGAATGATCCAGGAAAGATCTGTTCACACCGTATTGCATGTCAGTACGAGCGAGCACTCCGGGGTCTACCTCGACTATCATTGCTAAACATTTCATAGCTTTAGTTCTTATAGCTATTGAATTTTCACAAAGAATAAGCAGAATCTGAAATAACATGACAACATAGATAAGTATTTATTAAATGGGAGTTGCTAAAACATAAAACATACTAACATAATGTTTTCATTCATATAAATAATTTGAACGGTGAAAAATATATAACACAATATCAATTTTTATTTACCTTTTGTAAATATCTATCGAAGCTCTGAGAAAAGGACCTCTTAGAGGCCAAATATTGTGATATAAGTTCAGCCCCACCGTAATCAATATACGATTGCATAACTTGAACTTGGCTGCCTCCCTGATACCGGAAAGGCCTAATTTTCTGAATGTAAAAAGCTTTTCTTCTCTCGATCATCCTGTAAGCGTCAGCGTTATCCGTCGCACTGTCTGTGTTCTTGGAATTAGTATGACCATCCGAATGCTTAAACATTCGTTCGATCTCCTCCTCGGCGTCAGACACGGGGTCTTCGTCGCTCGATTCTTCTTTGTGCTTTTTCTTGCGCTTGTTAGGTACTGGCCTCTTGGGTTGAGTGAGACTTTTTTTCTGCGCTTGGGTGTCCCGGTACCACTGGGTCAGATAAAAGTGGCGGGCGTTGCCCCACGCAGGGTCTCGCTGCCCATTCACAGCCAAATAGTCTAATAATACTCGTTGCAAGAATTGTATTCTCTCTTCATCCGGATCGAGCCCGGTCATCATTTTCTACAATAAATAAATCAATTAAACACACCGTTCAGTCAGGGGACTAAATAGTCGATTGAAGAAAGCAATTACCTCGCCCGTGATCCCGTCTTTCTCTTCTTCGGCTTTGATATCTCTGATGATGAGATCCATGGTGCTAAGTTTTCCACGCGATTGTACAGTATCTTTTCTCAGTCTGGCTGCCACTAATCCTAAATATTCCAGAGAAGCAACTCGAACGGACATTTCCATTGTTTTGTCGGATGTGTACTTTACCTAAAATTTTGTAATAGTATTGAAATCATGAAATTACGATGAAACTCCTGATAATATAAAATATTTCATTTTTATTAAAAATGTTAAAGTATATAAATTCTTACGAGCATTGTCCCTAGTAGACTCAAGAGTAGTTCAGTAGCCGGCCATTCAGGTTTATTGACGGTTGACAATAAATCGTGAACAAAGTTTTCAAACAGAGGTCTGAAATCAATCTCTTCCGACCTGCTGCGGCATTTGTTTAAAAAAGATGTAAGAAATGTTCCACCGATGCTGACGGCTGAGTCATATTTGGAGTATATTAAAAGATCCTTATCGACCTGGTACAAGAGAACAAACAAAGTTATGAAAATGAATATAGTAGTGAGGATTAAAATAACCAATGACTGCTGATCTTTGTATAAATAATATACACAATATGTTATAAATATAAGTGACAATTTATCTAGACAAATTTAAAAAATAATATACTGCAAAAAATGTTTATGAAACCCACTGATTTACCAGAATGGAAGAATTTTATTTATACTTATTTAAAATCATCCTAAATGTATCCAATGTGACTCACTTGGCTTAATTTTGAATACGAAGAATCTTCCTTTCCTTCCGGTTTGTCTTTTTCACTTTTGTCTAGGTTTTCAGGAAGAACTACGACACACTGAATGAGCTGTAGTACCAGGGCTGTCAACATTTGAATGTGTTGTTCTGAATTAAGACGGTAGGAGCGGAGATTTCTCTTTGTGCTCGGTATCCGAGCTATAGACGCCAAAATGTCATCTAGTAACAGCCGTCTATGTTGTTCGTACTTTGTAAATATCTAGAAAAAAAGGTTTTGATATAGGTACCTCAAGCGGTATTAACCCTTTGGGGAGCAAGTTAATTTTTACTAAATTATTTTGGATACGGACCAATCTGAAGAGAAGAATATTTATTATTATTTTAAGTAAATACTTTTTTTTTAAATTATAAAATGCATAGTTAAAAGTGTAAAAAAGGGAGGAAATATAATAACAGTAAAAATAAGGCTGCATGTATGAACTAGTACATGAAAAGTTAACTCACGGTGGTGACAAGCTTAAGGGCGGAGAGTTGGAGCTCACTGACATTCTCAACAAAAAAAGGTGACACTCCAGCGGAACTGGCATGAAGCACTGTGGTATCCGTAAGCGAAGCTCCGGCTAGTAATTCAGCGAGCAAGGCGACGGCTTCATGCTGCCTACTGTATAACTCTTGAATACCTTTCTCTCGGCCGTAACCGCCACCGCTTCCATGGGAACGCTTCTTCCGTTGGTCACCTTGAGTGAAAACATATTTCATTTGAATGATTAAAGAAAACATTTTATAGATACGAGATCAAACCTTACCTACTAACCTGAAAGATGGAACAGAAATACCTAGTGAAGTTATTCTTCTACACTCGTAAACACAATCATTAATCAGATCTAGATTAATGTCAATGCAAGTTTTTATAGGTGGAAGAGATTCTATTAAAAAGTATCTACCTTTCTTTTTTGAGGTAGACTGTATCCTGTATACGGGGTCAAATGAACAATAAATGGTATTGTGCAGTTGATACTTGATGAACATAATTATTCTGTCGATGACGTCTTCCAATACGACTCGCTTAGGCATATTAGGTGCCGTCATTATGTATAAAGCTGTGAGGCAAGCGTCTGCCGCTGACATCACTCTTTCTAATGTAGTCTCCATCCACATCTCTCTGATTTCTTCACTGTCATCCTATAAAATTAAGAATTTCGTTAATCTCTGCAGGCAGAAATGAGATTTTATTTAGAAAATTTTAAATTCATATTTATTTATAATTTACCGGGTCGCCAAGGGGAGAGATGCGTTCTCCTGCACGTATATTTCTCTCGAGGATGCTGAGTAATCTGACAAGCCTATCGACCGGGATCGCCTCCATGGCTCCGAGTGTTTTCAATTTTGCCGCTTCAGCGCAGAGCTCTTGAAGTTGATAACGGGGCATCAACAGTTCAGTTGGTATATCACATCCTTCTGCGCAAAATAAATTGATAATTAATATTATATATCAAAAGACGACTACATATTATCTTACTAGACCAGTCTGCCAAACTTTTTTACTTCACGGCACACTGGTAAATGGGATTTTTTCCGCGGCACACCAAATAAATATGCATTAAAAAAGGAAATGTACCTTATTAATATGAATATATGATTTTTTTGTTGTAGGTGACATTTTTAAAATATTTTATCAACATTATGTCCATAGGCGGCAATAATTTTACTAGTAAGAACGAAATTGATTTTAGAAAGAATTTTGTCAAAATGCTGATCTAAATTAGGTAAACAAACACTCCTCAAACGCTCTCATTGTTTTTTATTTTATTTTCACATGTACTGAAAAACCAAATTCGCAAAGATACGACAATCCTAACGGCAAGAGATTTAAATGCTGATGTAGCTAATCGAAGATATTGACTCCATAGCGATATCCAAAATGCTGACAACTCTACCTTAGAAAATGAGGCTTTGTACACAGAGCTGTTTTTTAGATTCATTAAAATCGCGGCACACAGTTTGGCAGACACTGGACTAGACAGACAATATTTCTAACAGTGACACATAATTAGATTCCAATAACAAGTGGACATTGGACTGTTTTTGAAGAATCCTGAATTATTTATTGTGCAGGAATATTTTTTCAACTGTGTCTTGGGATTTGTCCAGAAGCTCAACATATAGGGACCTAATATGGATGGAGCTAGGACAGGACTAGTATTTAACAATCATATATTGTAGCATTGCATAGAAGTTACAAATAGGCATACCCATATCATTGATAAAAATATCATCGTCAGACACTTCGAACACAGCGTCTATCAGTCGGTTGAATCGTTGGTATGTGTTAGTTTCCATAAGTTCATCAACTGAAAGCATCTCTATCACAGGTACCAATCGCCTCTCAACTTTACGTAATTTTGGTTTGACTGAAAACAAATATTTTGATTAGTAATGAGATAATTATGTCACACACTGGCGTAGCAAGGGAGGTGCGGTAAGGACGGACCGCCCCGAGCAGCACATATTTGATGGCGGCATTTAAAAAATAAAGCCATCTGTAGTAAAAACTCCTAGTTCATAAATAAAAAATAGTAGAAGTGATTTAAAAACAATTATGGGGAAATATTGGGGGCGTCAAATTCAAGGACTGCCCGGACCTCTTCCTACACCACTGATGTCACAGGATTATTGTAGTATTATAACCACATTTTTCATATTATAAAAACTATGAATCATATTGGCATGCTGACCACCAGATCTATAGAATTTTTGAAAGGTTAGGTAATCAGTTTCAAAGATTTTTTTCTACACGGGACTCTGATTGCTAGATTGCACTGTGGGTGGAGAAATACTTTTCAAGATTCATAAAGTATTCATTTTCAAATAATTTGAAACACAATTACAACAGAACATTACAAATTACACAAGTTACAGAATGACCACACTTTCAAACATTTCGATTATAATTTGGCTGCGAAGCATCATTTAAGTTGTCTCACCGATTGTTTCAGATTGCAGTTCTATTTTATTTGCCTCTTCGTGTTTTCGCTTAACAGCTTGCCAACTTCTCTCCCGGGCTGCGTCGATCTCGGTTTTTATTTTGTCTTCCACTTTTGGCTTTAGAGGCATATCATCAGGATCCGTCTCCGTTTGAGGCACAGGCTTTTGCCTGGTGTCGATCACGGGTATAGTTTTCTTCGATAAGGCTTCCTAATAAGACAACAGTATTCTTTATAGTAATCAATTTATTTGAACAAAATCGGTTAACTGCGTTGTTTTCTACAGCATGTCAACAGGGCTAGAAGGGTTAAGCATTAAATTGTCATAAAACGACATGGTTTTAATATAAGAAAATCTTTGAACGCTTTAAGATATATTATATTGATTATAAACTTTTTATTTTTGTAAAATCACACTCATCAAGATATTCATTAGCTAAGCACATCCATTCCATGTATGAGATTAATATTCCAATGAGCACTCACTTCCAAATTCAATCTATCTAATATAACATATGGAAGACGGTTGTCAGGGGTGGGTGGCTGTTTGGCGGGTTCGGGAGCGGCCTGCTTAGAGTCCGAAGCTTCTTGCTTAGGAAGGACGGAGGCGGGAGCGGGGGTGGGAATAGCAACCAGGGTGGGGACAGGAACCGGGGTAGGGGCAGGAACCGGGGGAGGGACGTAGACGTCACGCTGCACAGGCTGTACTCCTGAAACCTGCGGCTCCATCCGCAGCGGTGAAGGTGCCACACTTGCTTGCGCTGGTGATTGACCAGCGATCGCCATGTCGCCTACATTTGAAAAATATTTTATATTAAATATAAATTGGGATACAAATCAAAACAAAATTAATGAAATCTAATACATACCACTTCTCCGATACACTTCATCCTGGCGACCGGCCGAAGTGTGGGGCTCCAAAGAGGGCAGGTGCTGGGGAGGGGACATCGACAGCGGATCCCGCCCGCCGTCGACCTCGCCAGGCCGAAGAAGCGGGTCAAAAGGTTCACTCACGGGTAGGGCTTCACCAAAGTATCCCCCGTTTTGATTGTTTGAATGGGAGGTTTTCTGTTCTGTTATTACAGATGCCCTTCCGATGGCCCGAAAGGAATCGAGAAGGGCATCAGTGGCGTCCACAGTATCCACGGCATCCCAAGGAGCGGGCGGACGACTCTGAGAGGCGGAGGTGGCGGGGTGCGGGAGGCGGCTTTGCGATGGTGGTGAGGCGACGGTGGCGCGAGCATGGTCATGAGGAGAAGGATGGGGAGGTAGCGCGGCAGCGAGACGAGCGGCCGGAGAGGAAGGGTCACTCTGAACCGAGTTCTGCGGGGAATATTGAGCGTAGCCACCGGAAGGGGAGAGCCCGTTGAATTTTGGTGCATGACCATGGCTGTTCCATCGGTTGGCTTGCGGCCCATTAAACACGTTAGGGTTCATATCCAGAATGGCCATGAGGAGCTCCGGCATATTTTGCCTCTGCACAGTATTCATATCGGTGCCCGTGTAGTGGTCTTTCATCTCTCTGAAAATACATAATTGTGAGTCGTGCGTGTCCTAAAAATGAAAATTTGGGTAGTAAAATGGATTTACACACTAATGAAATAATTTTGAGTGTAATAAAAACATATTGGACGTTGCAATCCATTTTTTCTTTCCAAGCCATGATAACTCGCATTAAATGTTAACACTTTTTAAACAAAAAGTAGAATCAATGTTTCAATGAATATAATGTTGATTTGACAAAATGTCATTATGATTTAAAAGTAGTTGAAATAATTATACCACAGTGTCACATGCTGCGTACATGCTCAGTAAAAATGATTCCTTTTATTTCAGGATATAAAAAAAGCAAAAACGCGTTTATTGAATAACTATATGTACTAAACTATATGTACTAAAGTTTAAATAAATACAGTTTTCAAGTGTATAATAAATGTATATATATATTGTTACTATTTTTAAATAATCAATCGAAAGAATTTGCAGTCATTTTTTTTTAAATTTTTACATTGACAGATTATGACATCATTTTTGTCTTTTAATGTGAGAAAAGAACAACTATAAATATTGGAAAATAGTATAGTTTTTTTCATAATCAATGTCTATTGATCAGAAAAGACTTGGCGACATCCCTGACAATTCCTGGGTTAGATTAGGTGTGGGGGAAACAGATAACTAGTAATTGTCAATAGACATTTACATAGGTTAGGTACTAGATTCAATGACAGAGACCAATATCACCACAATATTTGACTACAGCACCAGATTTCAACAAATTATATCAGGAAAGTACCAATCACACATGTCAAAATGAAATGCACAAAATGGTATGTAACAATTTACACAGATTATACATGATCGAAGCTATGTACGCTTAACCCTTTGAACGCCATCGTCTCACCCGTGAGTCGCATTTGTATTGAAAACTTCGACGTTGGCGGCTAAAGGGTTAAACAGATAAGTACTGAAAGTAGACACTTCATAATATTTTTTAGAGATTTGTTACATGTGGTCGGCTGAAGTCTGCATGAGGGACTGGACTAACAGGGACACCAGAGTCTCGTCGCGAGTGGCCAGCAGGATGGCCGCCTCTTCGGCCACCCTAGGATGGAACAGCTGAGACTTGTTGCTCAGTGTCTGCGGCAATGGAGTGGGCAGCGGCAGCACCGGCAGCACTGAAATATTACAACATTGACGTGAATACGATGTCACGACAAAATGACAGGGAAAGAACTGTCATTATCATGTTTGTAGAAATTAGGTCAACATCACATAAATGATTTACAAGTTAACGAAATAGAAGGTAGACACCGAGGGTTTATGGTGATGGTAACACTTACGGTCGGTGAGGCTAGCCACTCCGGCCAGAGTCGTGATGGGGACGCTCGGAATGTCCCGGTCGTTCATTGTCAATGTAATGCTGGCAGACTTTATTATCTTCCGACCAAACGAGTAAACCTGAAGACGTCTGAACGCTTTTCGCTCGTCATTTTAGGAGCATCTGTCGTCGAGCGTTAGCTTTGCGGTGAAGAATCGCTACATGTTCCGTAAACTGGAACCGTTTATACCGACGCACTTTTATTGCGAGATCGGTCCGTACACTTTCGATAATGTAAATAAGACACTATTTCAACTTTTTTTCACGCAGAGCAGTAAGCTTTTTTAACCCAGCGTCATATAACTCAGATAGAGTAACACGAATGTTATGAATATTATGGCAGATGTCAATTTGATGCTTTGTTGTGCATCAAAACGAAGGTCAGCGCATTTGTGTCCAACTCTTGCAGGATGCAAATAAGACACTAGTTGTCGGTCCGTACCGAAATAAAAACTGCGCCAACGGCCGGAGAGATAAATTAAACTCACGATTTCATTGTGAAAACAAGTCGCGTTAGTGTTCCACCTAATAAAATCTAAACACAAAGCGCTATTTAGGTAATCAGAAATGGATGACAAATTACGATGTACCATAGACTGACAACATAATAGATTAATAGACACTATCCCATATTTTTTACCGTAACGGTTTTTTTTATTGGTTAATTTATTAATTTCAAAGTTACTCATTTATGTTTACTGTATCAGTTTATAGAATTCAAAGAAAACTCAGTCACATACGATAATTTTTATTTTGTTAAAATAAGTAAACCGGCTTTACGATAGTTGAAACGTTGATGTGACATTGTATTATACATACTATAAAATAGTGTTGAGGCTCTTTTGTTTTTATCCTGACTTAGTATAAACACTAAAATAATAAATTTGGACTTTGAATGCTAGTAAAAAAATATAATGACATCAATTTATGAAACAGAATAATATCAAAACAGCGAAAATTCAAATATGCTATCGTGAACATTTTGTTTATGGTACTTTATTTAAGCATTGTGATTAGTTGGTCTTACACATAATCCTTACACACAAATGTTTTTAGGTGTGATTAATTTGGTGAATGTTTATACTGCAAAACAAAAACTGTAAAAAATTACGTAAGAGTAAAGTATTTTTTTTAAAAAAAAAACTACTCAATGTGCTGTAAAAGAAGAAAAAAATCTTAGCTCTTCTCGTTTACACACTTTTATTTGTTTTAAAGCATACAAATTAACCAATCGCATGTCGTTGACTAACACTATACGTAATCCAGTCGTAATGAAACGCCTTCATTATCTTTTTATGATAATTTGATATAAAAATAATATAGATACCTACAACTGAAAGGGAAAAAAGGTAATTAAATTTTTTCCTACCCGAAGATTGTACTTTTTTTTATTTTTTACATTGCTTAACGATGATAAATATATATTTTTAAATATACATATGTTTTTGAATAATTTTAAGAGTTAATTTATAAGAATAAGCTTAGTGTTGTTTTTTTTAAATTATTTTGTGAATGTAGTCTATGGAATATTTTTATTATGTACATATTACTGAATTGGATTTAGAACTAATTTTGTTGACTATTTCGCAGAATTATAATAATTATTGTAGTAAATATAATAATATTGCATTATCAAAAAGTAATTTCAGTACCAATTCTTAGTACTTAGCTAAGATATTTTTTTATGACAATTTAACAATTATCTACCAGTAAGTTATATAAAGTGACGTTCCTAGGCTATGTGACGCCCCTAGGCAGAGTTTAAAATACCGCTTTTACTATTTTTCTAAATATTTTTTTGAAATTATCTTATCTGCCGCCTATAGTGCTAAGATCGGTAAATGTAATATTTACGAAAGATTTTTGCGATAAATTTAACTACTATTATTACCAATTAAAATGTTTTTGACATTGAGGCATCATATTTATTCTAAGCCAAATTCGTGTCAAAAAAAAATCAGCCATTTAAAAAACAGCTGTGATCATTTGCCGCTCCCTAGAACTCGCTGCCCCTAGACAACTGCTTACTCGCCTATATAACAAAATAATGCTATTCATTATAAAACGGAGGGTGTTAACTGCCATCTAGCAAATATACATGAAAACTTTTTCAAAATTTGATATTATATTGTCGTTCACTGTAGCAGTTTAAAAAATGTATTGCCGTTATTTAAGAGATGACAAGAGTATTACGGCTAATATGATGTATCTGAGATAAATGTATTCACTTTAGATTAGACATACATTTATCTTACTTGTTATCGTTTGTTCCACGTTGACCCCGGTTGAGAAACGCTGATCTAGAGAACTGAACGTACTCAGTATAATATCAGGATAGCCAGCGGTGGGCTGCCAATACGATAACAAGGGGCTCGCCTAATCTCGAAGCAATTCTGGGTGTTCTGAGGAAGGAATGAATTTTCTTATCGCTCCTATGAAACTGTATGCAATACTTAAATAAGCAATCGATTGTTGCTTAATACACTTATAATATGTAACAACATGCAATTGACAGTAAACTTATCAATGCAAATAGCTACAAATGTACTACCGTGTATACTGAAGCTGTAGTAGATAGTATATAAGTCAGAAATTGCAATTATATACCAATTTGATCTGAAAATATTTTTTTCATCTTAAATTAACAAAGGGCTCGCCAGCCCTCATAAAATTTAACAAGGGGCTCTCGCGAGCCCCTTTGAGCCCCCACCACCCCACCCCTGGATTGAGGTACGTTTGCCGAGGTCGCCCCTTCCAACTCTAAGTTTTAATTTTTTTTAAACTATGTATAGTTACGTTGAATAAAACTTGATATTAATACTTAATAATGGTATGTGTGCGTCCGCACGTGGTATTTTATGGAAGAGCCATATTCAATCGGTCATTGAGCCGCAGTTTGCTGACCACTGGATATGACGTATAAGTGACTTTACCGCCATCAACGATGGATTCCTCATGACAAAAATTGGTATACGTTAAGCTATTTTGTTAGTCTGGTATAATTATTATTTCATAATACGGCGCGGAGTACCACCAGGGGAGACGCCAAATCTTTTTAATATAAAAATAATTTTCTTACAATAATTTCTTCACATAAATAAAACTTCATATCGTAACGTATGGTAACAATTCAGTGTATGAATGTTTATTTTTATTTTTCTTGCATTTCTATATATATTTGTTGTACTTTTAATTCTTATTAAAAAATATATCTGGAGTGGAAGATTTAAAAATGGTGCCTTAGCATTTCCGACCAATTTGGTTGAAATTTTAAGAAAATTGAGCGGCTTAAAATATAAATCAATGCAGGGATCACACATGCATCTACTTGTTCAAAAAGACAAAGTAAACGCTTTCATTATAATGCTGAAGTTATGTAATTCAAATGTGAATGAATTAGATATGTATGTTTTCACTTTCAAAAGATTTCTGAGCCACAACCAATATTGAAGAAGCAAACATATTTTTATTGGATGGCTTATTGCTGCATTTTTTAAATTATTTCAAAGACAGTAATTTCTCGACATTTTTGTGAAGTAAAATTTGAGCTGACAAATATCAAAAAATAAAAATTGATTACTAAAATGAAACTATAATTCAATTTTGGATGAATCTTATTGAAGAGTATGTACAAATTTTTGTGCTTCTACCCTTCAAAACGTCTTATTTTCGCGAAACGTGCTTTTCGGCACTGGTTGCAATGAAAACCAAATATTGAGCCGGGTTAATAGTAAAAAAAGAGTTATGAGTTGCACTCTCCACATTGCCCTCAAGATTTGATGCACTTTGTGCCAATAAACAACAGCAACCCTCGCATTAAATTTTTATGCGTCAAAGTACTTTAATCGTTTATTTATGTAATATAAAAATAAATGTACATGTTCGCAGTGATTTTTTTTTACCATGAAACGGTTCCGGAAACTTTTCTGGGCATTTTTAATGCTTAAAATCAATTTTCGTAAAAAAAAAATCTTGGAAACGACTAGCTGTTTTTCCCTTTTGAATGTAACAGAATGTATCGCGTATCGCAACACTCGAATGTAAATTGATGTCATAATACAAAAAAAATCTTCAATATAAAATAAACTTTGACAAGCGAGTTTCGGCATCTTTTTTTTAAAAAAAACACTGCTTGCTCTTATATTGTATGTTATGTTATTGTTCTGTTACTTATGGTTTTAGTATTTTTTTTGTAATACAATTATTATTATTTAAAACGTGTATTACTATATTTATTAAAAACATAAAAAGTAGGGGAGGCGCGGCAATTTTATTTTTATTTTAGGGAGGCGCAGTACCATAAAGGTTGGAAACCGCTGCTCTAGACAGATTTCTAGTAAAAAAGAATTATTTATTTGTCATAAATAATAAACTAGTCGATTTTTATATTGTTTTTTGCAAATCGAAATCGCATTCCAGGTTTTTACTCTCCATAAAAATTTATAAGTCTGTAATTTCATTTGAATATACATAAGTTAAAAATATAAAAAATGTTTTTTTTTTTGGCATGGAACGCATTATTTTATTTTACATTGTTTTATATGGGAAACATTGTTTCGCTTAACGAGTGTTTCACATAACGAGTAAGATTCTGGAACGATTTTTTTATGTGTATGTAATTGTTATTCAATGTGTATGTAATATGTTTACATATTAAACGTACTTCTCTCAATTGTTTTGATCAATAAATAAAAAACATTCATGAAATATTCAAAACTGTAAAAAAAAAACAATAATTTGAATGCCTTTCTTGGTATATTCTTTCTTTTTTTAATTAGATGTACAGTTGGCCTACATATAAATAGATAACTATACATTATAATAAATAGTTTCCACTATAAACTACATTTGTTTACATTATAAAATATGTTAGCACTTTCGATGGTTTCGGCGGTAACTTTGTGGAAGTTCATTTTAATAGAAAATTTAAATTAACTTTGATTATTCCACGTATTGTGTAACTAACTGTGACACGTGTTTCGTTAGCACATATAGATAAATATTCTGATTGGGTTCCAATACGAATACATTTGTCATCCGGCCCCGTAACTTTTAAAAAAATCAAGCCAGCCCGTTTCTCAAAAAGTTTGATGACCCCTGGGTTAACGGATAGCATACGCCAATCGAAAATATGATGAATGATTGCTATTATAGAAGTAATGAGTTATTTTTTATGATTGTATTCTACTGATATTATTATTAAACCAATTTATGATTAATAAAATGATAATCTTTGGTTTGTTATTAATATACATTCGATCATATTATTGACCCATAGTTTTTCATATAAATGAAAGGCATCCTACTTCTTTTTATTATACCGCTGATTTATATTAATTCGATTTAGACAACTCAGTCAGGTTCAGAGTCGGTAGGTATGTGGATACCTACTTACGTACATGCCAAGCATACGATTGGATAACCGTCAAATTTTACTTGGATATTAATTATACCAAAAAAATTTTTCCTCATATAGCAATCATGACGGCATTCAACGGATGGGAATAAAATATCAAAGTGCTACGGGCAGTCACATAATGCAATGGAAGGAACTCAACAAAGATCCACGCCAAAAAATAAAATCGCGGGAAATTTCTGGTGTTATGTGAATTGTTTTCCTTTTGTGGCAGGGGTTTTCCATCTTATTTTGGCTGGTGCAGACGGAGGCGTGGTTTTTGAAAAAGAAGGAGACAATCTTGACCATCACTCCCTGAGATTAGTTCATGTGGTAAATACACCCCTATTATTACATACAGTGAAATAATATGTACATAACTTCATTTTATAACATTTTGAACACAGCATTTCGATTAATACAAACAAAGATTTGTAACAATTCATTATTATTTTATGCATGAATTCTAACTTGAAAGACGGAAAGATACTTACGTATTTATTTATAGGAATTAATTCATTGTAAGCCTTTGTAAAATACGTAATTATTTTCGTGATTTGATTGATTCCTGATAAGTTTACTGCTTTTTTTGGTGAGATTAGGGATAGAAAGATTGGGCTAGGACAGTACTAGTGGTTAGCTAGTCTCTATTGCAACACCAAGCAACCTCCTATTACCGATTTATATTATGTACATATGTATGTATTAATACCAAGTGTTATTTTGAATTAGATCTACTGTCTAACTTCTTTCACACTACACAATGTCATAGAATTATTATTTTGTTTATGTTTAAAAACATTTCCTACTGAATTTTATACTACATCGCCTTGACCTCGGGCCTGAGTCAAATCGCAATTTAAATTTGTCTGGCTACCGATGTCTAAGGCCATCCTGTTTGGAGCCGAAATTATTAAAGACAATTCGCCAATTAAAATATATTAACTTATGTTTATATGCATATGTGTATTTTTTGCAGGTTTTCCGACACGGCCAAAGAACACCAGCGGATACATACCCAAAAGATGTGTATGTCAACCATAGTTTCTCTCCGTTTGGTTGGGGTCAACTTACACGTGTAAGAATTTATTTATAAATGCTTTCGAAATAACAATAACAAATAAGCCATAATCGTTTCTTTATCTCTGATAGGTTGTGTACACAAATAATTTACACGTGCCAACTGCGCTAAATTTCTTCCCAGATTCTAGCTGTAACGAAAAAGTACGCATGCGACAAATAGCGAAAACAAAATTTTGTTTTGAGAAGTCAAGAATGTAACAGTTTTTAAACGTAACGTAACTCGTCAGTAGTGTAGATAAGTCCTTATCACAGGATGCACATTTACGGATGTTAAAAATTGTATAATTTTCTAATAAAATATCCATACATAAGTTTACAAAGCAACGTTTCTCAGCACAAAATTGCCGACCACAGCATTTACTTCCTTGTCAGTTTACGCCGTTTACGGCAATGGGACCTTCTTACGTTTATCTAAAATCATGGTGACCGACTTATTATAAGAAGCTTATACGAATGTTTGAACGATGCTTATTTAAAAATGTCCGTTTTCATGTGAAAACGACTTCCTGTTTGTTTGGATTAAAGCAACCGTATAAATACTATAGGCGAAACGGACAACCCTTTCCTTGAACTGAAAAAAGTCCAATCTGAACATGAATATACATAACATGTCCGCTACAAATGTGGAGCATACGGACTCCTAATGGAGTTTATCTCAACATAAGTGTTTCTACGAGAACTGTTTGTTACTCAGTTGCTGAATCTCTCTTTTTCTAAAGAGAGTAGGAATAGAAGGATAGGGTTAGTACAAGACTAGTAGTTAGCTGATCGCGCTCGTTACGCATTGTTTTAAAGATAGGATGGTTGGGAGGGGGGAATTTATAACGTAACAAACATCCATGCCTTTGAACAGAAATGCATAAATTGATTAAAAAATATCTTCATTGAAAATATTTAGATAAAAAAATGTACGACCGCAAAATCTAATAGTTAAATACAGTGGACCATGTACACTGAGTGTAAATAATAATACACCGATTTGGTAATGAATTATTTATTTATAAATACTATGAACTAGTAAATGAGTGGTTTTTTTTATAATTCCTTATCGTAAGCAACAATTGTATCCATTTATGAAGTAACCTTGATTGCGGTAACGTGTGCTCGGTAGTGATTGATACCCATATAAAATAAAAAAATGTTTCTACTGAATTATTCATAGTTTTGTAACATGTTATCAGAAAAAATGTTGTTGAGACCAAAGAAAATCAATCTAATGTCATTTTTATTTAGTTTTATTGTTTATGAAAATATTTTCACCGTTTATTATCGACAATAATTTAGATAATACGGTCGTACTCGGTTATTACGATCACGGAAATAGCGAGATCTACGATGTCATGAGGAAACATTCGTTGACATTTATTCATTTGTATTATGAACTATTTCTCGGGCAAACCGAGCAAAAATATCGTCAAAAATTTGAAACAATGAGAGTGAAAACAATGAAACAAGCATCAATTTTAAATTTTGTAAGAAAAGTGGACAGACAGAAAAATGTAATATGTGTGTGACGGGTGTGTAGATAAATTCTAATTGTGTATTTTTGTTTGAATTGCAACGCTTTGTGTTATGTGACCGCTCCAGATACTTCATGTCTTCATGTGATGGGTATGTTTGTAAGCATTTAAAAATACCTATTATCTGATATTACGAGTAATGCATATAACGAGTAAATTCAGTCTGTCCCATCTTCCTCGTAATAACCAAGTTTGACTGTATATCTTTTTGAGACGTTTTTTAAATCCGTGAATCATGATTCTCCCCGAAAAGAGTGATTGTGTAAATAACTTAAATCCAATTTTAATCAAAATACCGACTGAGTGAGTACTGCAGTGATCAAAATATAACACTGCCAAACATATATCACCCCAACACATTTATGTTAGCTAAGCGCGATTGTTGCCTTCGTGTAGACCAGTGGTTTCCAAACGTTATGTTCCTACGCCTCCCTTTGAAAATTAAAATATTTTCGCGCCTCCCCATCCTTCATTTCATATATAAATAAAGACACGTTTTAAAGACAAATAAATATTTAAAACTTTTCGCGAATCCCTTTGCAATAGCCCACGCCTCCCAGGTTGGAAATCGCTGGTTTATTCTGTAGTAAAAAAGTGAATAGCACCAAGGACCTAATATTTAAAAAAACATATTTTTTTATGCATCAACAAGATTAGCAATTAATAATCATCACAATTAAAAGTGCCGTTTTGAGCTAAAATTTAATAATTTATGTAGTTTAATAATTATTATTTAAAATGAATATATTTATTAACAGTTTTCATATTTGATAACATAATATATTGACAAAAAAGATATATTGCAGCAAAATCAAATTTTTAGGCATATCTCATATGTCTGAAAAGGTTGCGGAATACTGACAGAGAATATAGATAATGGGAATAAATGATACTTGAAACAAAAATATATCTAGATATTAATATATACTAGTCAATATTATATATTTTGCATGTACCGAAAAAATTGTTGCATATGTATTGTAATATCCTTGGCATAGTTATTGGCTTAAATTTTCCAGATTTTTTTTTTCCAAGGTCTCTTCAAGATCAATCTTAGTAATAAAATAGAATACATACATATTCATATGGTATGCAGTGCTATTCAAAATTTTATTATATCATTATATGTATAATATTAATTATAAGTTAAGTCGTCTCATAATGAGTTTTTGGTTTTGAACAATTAAATAAATGGGTATTGAGGTTAGTATGCCAATCGATTGCTGTAAGCAAAATCAACGTAATGAATACATCTAAAAACATGCACCATTTAAAAGCATAATATCGCTGTTACAATTATTAATTGCCCTGCAATTTCAAAGTTAAATAAATATACATACAGTGGAATCTCTTATAACGAGTTCAATTCGTTCCAGAATCTTACTCATTATGTGAAACACTCGTTCAGCGAAACAATTTTCCCCATATAAAACAATGTAAAATAAAATAATGCATTCCATGCCGAAAAAAAAACATGTTTTATGTTTTTAACGTATGTATATTCAAATAAAATTACACACTTAAGGAGCATAACAACCTGGAATGGTTGTTTGATTTGCAAAAAAACTATATAAAAATCGATTGGTTTATTATTTATGACAAATAAATAATTCTTTTTATTAGAAAGATGTCTAGCTGCCGACGCTTCAAAATTTGGTGAAAATGTGACAGCATTATCATTGAATAAATTTGTAAAACGCATAGCCACCTCCTTATTAGAGTGATGCTTCTCAATATACGATGCAACAGTTTCCCATTGCGCCAGAAGATTATTGCTCTGCTACTTCCTCCTCCTCCAATAACAAACTCTCCTCCATAACTTCTTGCTGTGAAAAACAATGCAACTTCATAAGCTCTTCGGAGGTCAGCTCTTGACTGTGCTCTTCCACAAGCTCATCAATATCGTTGTTATCCACCTCTAGTCCCATGATATTGGCCAAAGATACAACCTCGTTGAGTGTAGACTCCACAGGTACTGTTTGAAAGCCGTCAAAATCACATTCTACAACGCTCTCTGGCTAAAGCTTTTTCCATGCAGAAGTGAGGGTCCTCTTGGCAACCCCTTCCCACGCCTCGTCAATCATCTTGAGGCAAGTAACGATGTGAAAGTGATCTTTCCAAAATGTTATGCGTAATGTCGCTCGTTGAGGGAGCATTTATTTCACAATCTGTTTTTCTCGTTATGCGAATTACTTATTACGAGACGTGCTCGTTATGAGAGGTTTCACTGTAATTATAATACTTAAAAAAAACTTACATTAAGATGAAAGTGGATGGAGATAGCTAATCATTGTGCATAAAAAGAAGTCAATAGTTTATTTCTTAAAATGATGGCATTCTGACAAAATAATAACAAACTTATGATTCAGATTTTAAAAAAAATTGTAGGTTTTTGTAAAAAAGGTTTTAGTTAGTTTACAATTTACAACCACTGAATAAGCAGTAGAGTTCATAGATATATTTTTATGTTCATAGGTTGGAAAACAAAACCAGTACAAACTTGGAGAGTTTCTGCGGAGTCGCTATGATGCATTCTTAGGTGATACATATTCAGCGTCAACCGTTTATGCCCAAAGCACTCGTCCTGATCGAGCCAACATGAGTTGTGCCTTTACATTAGCAGGACTGTGGCCAACTAAAGGAGCATCTCCTGATTGGAGTCCAGATGTTTATTGGTCACCTATTCCGATAAGCAGCGAGCCCTTGGATGAAGATACAGTATGTATATTGAATATAATTAATATTACATTAAGCAGAGATGCAAACTATGGAAGTATCTACTATGCTATCAAAGGTGCAGGGCAGTTTCTTGTGATATAAATGATGGATAATTTTATGATTCAATGTTTGAATCGACGAATACAACAATTTTAGATTATTATTTGTGACATTGATATTATATTTTGGATTTGCTATGCCCACAATCAGCAACAATGTGATAAAACCACAGTTTCGGTTGTTATGAAAATATCACATATTTTACATTGACATAATTTTGGCACTATATTTCAATATACTAAAATCCAAATATGACTATAAACAGGTGGGTAGTGGTAAATAAATAGGTACCAGGTCGGTCATTGATTTCTTCATTTTTTTTTTTTTTTTATATCCGTCTGAAGATAAAATCCACAAGTTTTAACATTAAATCAATAAAAAAAACTATTTTGAATATATGTTACAAGTCAAAAAGGTGACAGGGTGCCTGGCTCATTTTCAGGTGCCAGGTCGCCGACCTGGCTCGACCTGGCCCCACTACACCACTGACTATAACCATAGCTAGTGTGGTAGTCACAAATTATGCAAAGGGTATATAGTTACGGGCTCTCTGTGCGGTCATTGTATAGCCAATATTTACATTATTATTTTCAGAAAAAGACATTTTACAAAAAGTAAACTAAAACAGTAAGTAAAAACTGATTGTTAAATCTTTTAATTAAACCAGACATACATACTATATTCTCGCGTATCCTCTTCTACAGAACTGACTAAAGCTTTTTTCTGGAAATCATAAATATTTTATCTGTCTTACTCAAGACTTTTTGATTTAAAAATTATTCAATATTTATTTTCTTCAAACAGTTCTCTACTCTTTCTGAATAGCCATAAACAATATAAAAATGTTGATGATGGTGTCAAATCACTAGAGGTAAAACAATAACTTGATATTTTTTTCAGCTACTCCTAGCCAGAAAGAATTGTCCAAGGTATTATGAAGAACTTAATAATGTGTTCAGAAGTGAAGATGTATTAGAAATTTTACAAGAAAACTCCCTTCTGTTTGAAGAGTTATCTGAAATAACCGGAATGCCAATAACTTCACCAGATGATGTTCAGTCCCTCTACAGCACATTAAAGGCAGAGGTAAATTTTAGCGGTTTTCTCAATCTATAAGAATGATTTTAATATTACGCCTGTATGATTGTTAAAATTCTTTTATCCATTTATTTTTTAGGAAGACCTCGGCCTGAAGCTACCAAAATGGACTAAAAACTACTATCCCTTTAAGTTAATTGAACTAACAGAACAAAGTTTTATTTTAAATGCAAAAAATCAAGAACTAAAACGATTAAAAGGAGGTATGTTGAAATAAAAGTATACAACTTCATAATATTGCCATTAGATGTCAGTAAAATCTCTAGTGTAAAATTCAATTGTTATTCCCATAATTTATGTCAATGTAATTTATCTGCATGAAGATAATGATTAATTTAGTGTTAGTTACTTAAGAAAATGATCCAATTTGTTCATATGACTGCTATAATATGGTGAAATTATATTAATTTAGGTTTTTTTAGGGCCATTAGTGAAGAAATTAATAAATGATTGGTCAGCAAAAGCCGCAGGTACAATTAAACCGAGTGATCAAAAGATGTTTGTTTATGCTGGTCACGATTCTACTGTATCAAATTTGCTTCTCGCTCTAGATGTGTGGGACAAACAGATTCCAACATATGGAATAACAGCTATATTCGAATTGTACGAGAATAATTTCACAAATGAGTTTGGTGTAGAGGTAATATATTCTGCACCTTAAATTTTTTCACAAACTATTAATCTATGCTGGTATCTCTAAATCAAGAATCAGGGACCATCTGTAATTCAGTTTTGTGCCAATCAAGTCTTCAAACATTCGATTCATCAATCTAATTTTTCATCCATTCAGCTTAAAACTATGATTAAGACCATTTAATATCTCTTGGGTACATCCGAATACTTAGTTTTTGCATGTTTAAAGTGTTTTATTGTCTGAAATATTCTTATTTGGTATAATTAGAACAAGTTGACATTTAGTAATTACAGTATTTCAAATAGCACGGCTTTTAATGATAACATTATTTTTAATAGCATGCATTTGAAAAATTGTATTAAATAACCTACAAAAAGCCAAAAGCAAAAAGGCTATGCGATGAAATTACGGTATTTAAATTTAATGCAATGAATACCAATCAATTCATGTTTTTCAGATTTTCCTTCGAAACTCCACTTTGCATGAACCAACGCAGCTTATCATACCTGGTTGTAGTCCGAGATGTCCTCTAAAGCAGGTAAATGACCACAAATATTTAAACTTATTAAATAAATGAAAACTTATACAGATAATAACTACTTTACTGTTTTATTGATGTCAAATTAACAAGCTTGTAAGGTGATGCGCACTGTATTATTAAAAATACATTGACAGAATACTTAAATACACAAATCACAAGCAGCTTTAAATTCAAAGAAATATTACTAATGTGATCATAGAAAGCATGCGTATAATATCTAAACTAATTGATTGGTAAAAGTTTGCTAGGATTTATTTATTATGCTAAATAAATAAATGGACATCACAGTTTTGCTAGATAAGAATGATAGTATATTAATTATAACAAAATAACTACTGAATCTATAGAAAAACATTTTAAATAATATCAAAAAGTAAAACTGATTAAATCACGTTTATCAATAAATATTTTCTGTTGTACCCATGTAAATGTATAATGTACATCATAATATTATAAACATATTTAATTTTTGCAGTACATAGAGAAAATGCTTAATAGTTAAAATAATTATTATCAACAAGTGACAATTATGAGTTAATACCACATTAAATTTATAATAATTATAATTGACGTCACAATAAATGAGCTATGTCATAAAATTATAATTTAAGTACATTAATTATTGCTTTCAGTTGCTGTCATTGACTGAGGATGTTGTACCTCATAATTGGGAACAAGAATGTATATCGAAGAATCCAAATTTCGTTGCACCAGCACTCAGCGGTCCTTGAATATATCATATATTTTGATAACCGCGAATTCTTTGCCATTAATTTTATAAAACAATATATTGTTAACTTACAACGACATCTATGAGTGAACTATAAAACAAAATAATTAGATATTGTACTAGTTATTTTACCGTTCTATATTTAATTTATGAGAAAACATTTTTGTGATTGCTCAGTACCTGATGGAAGTATTAATAATAGTATGCACATATATGTGACATCAATTAGTTACATATTAAAAAGGCAAACTCTAAAAATGTTTATTAGTTATCATTGATTACTAAAATACATTTTTTTAGAATGAAAATCTATTTAAAACTAGCAAATTGTGTAAATAATTTTACTATAAATAACTTTTCTATAGAGGAAAATTTGTTTGAAAAAACTGTTTTAATACAATGGATTTTGATATATTATACAATTAATATTTATTTACAAAACGATTGTAAACTTTGTAGTAGAAGTCTGCGCTGATTTTATGTCATATGTTACATGTTCTTTTAAAATGACAAATACATATATGTATAAGATAAACTTTAATGAAAATAAGTTATATGCTTCATTTTTTTTTTGTGAAATAAAAGATTGTTTGGCAAACAATCTTTATGTAAGGATGGAGGGTTTACTACTTTATGTAAAATGAAAACAAAATGGTTAAATGCTGATAAATGTTTTATTAAATATTGGGAATAACTTATGGAAGACAATGTCCACCTCTGTTGACCTTACAAATGCGGGCTCTTTTTGTAACAATTTTCATTACATTTTCACACATTCCAACAGGTATATCATTAATTTAGTCATGAATGTGTTGTTTAAGTTGCTCAAGTGTTTCTAGTTTGTTGAATATCTCTGTTTGCTCTTTGAATATTCCCACAAAATGAAGTCCAGAGCTGTTAAATCCTGCGACTGTGCAGGCCAATCAGTTGTGGAAACAGATCTCTCAGTAGTTCCATTGGAACATTGGCTGCAGGTGAAGTTGCACACCACATGTTAATCAAGCCCAAAGAATCCAATTTTGGAGTCAAAAAGTTATTAACCATGTTATGATAACGTTCTCCATTAACGGTTATCATAACAACACGTTAATCTTCACAAAAATAAGGGCCAATGATTCTTCAAGATCACAGTGCACCATATTGTAAATTTGAATGGAAGCAAAGTGACTGATGAATAATTTGAGAATTTTCTATAGCCCAGAACTGATTTAATTGCTTATTAACGTATACATATAAATGAAAATGGGCCTCATCAATCATTATGACTTTTTCATGAAAATTAGTGTTATCATGAGCAAGATGTAACATTTTATTGGCATATGTACTGCGTCGTAAATGGTCTTGTGGAAGAAGCTTTTGTGTCAATTGTATTTCAAATATAAACAAATGCATATCTTTGCAAGTACATAATTTTCCATAATGTTGTTGTTTTAATTCTTGAGCGCGGTGTCGAATTGAGGTTGCTTTGATCACTTTCTGGGACTTCTTAATAAAAATGGAATATCAATATATTAATAGTCGATAAGGTCCGTTTGTATGAAGGATGTCCGCGATTTCCCCTCCCCCTGCCCCTCCCCCTGCCCCTCCCCCTCCTCCACACAAGCCGCACTGTCTCCATTTTTTTTTCATACTAAAGACATATTTCGATTATGTCAATGTCGTAGGTCGATTTATGCTACTACAAAAAATGATTGTTAGCAAACTTAAACATTATTCCAAAAATTAAATATTTTACGAAATTTCTGCTACTACGAAAAATGGTTGTTAGCAAACTTAAACATTATTACAAAAATTAAATAATTTACGACATTTCGGCTACTACGAAAAATGGTTGTTAGCAAACTTAAACATTATTCCAAAATATAATAATTTACGAAATTTCTGCTACTACGACAAATGATTGTTAGCAAACTTGAACATTATTCCAAATATTAAATAATTTACGAAATTTCTGCTACTACGCAAAATGGTTGTGAGCAAACTTAAACATTATTCCAAAAATTAAATAAATTATGAAATTTCTGCTACTACGAAAAATGGTTGTGAGCAAACTTAAACATTATTCCAAAAATTAAATAATTTACGAAATTTCTACTAACTATAAAAATAAAATAAATTAAGATAAAATAAAATAAAATAAAATAACATAATATAAAATTAAATATAATAAAATTAAATTAAACTAAATTAAATAAAATAAAATTAAACAAAATAAAATTAAATTAAATTAAATACTATGCAACAAAAATCTCACGTTGCTGGGCAACGGGCTTACAGCTAGTAAAATGTTTATTACCCTTGGGAAGTGTGTATTAAAGACTTTAAAAGTACCACAGGATTATGTATCCTGTATCTATCAGTATTGACTTAATGATAAAAAAAGTAAACAAACAACCAGATTAGAATTAAGACTACATCTATAAAGCTACACAGGTAGGTAATCTTAATTTTCAGACATATTTAAATCAATGATGTCTATAAAGACTGGTCCTATTGTGCAGCGGTTAGCATTGTGGGCTTCCGTGCCAAATCTCATGGGCTCGAGTCCCAGTAGGAACAACAATTTTTACATGGATTTATCGATTACTGTTCGAAGGCATGGGTGTTTGTGATGTCTAATAAAAAAATCCTTCACACCATTCCGATCTTTAACAACTGGGCGTAGCGAGAGTGATTAGTTACCACTGATCCTGTCCTAGCCTTATCCTTCTATCTCTACTACTCTCTTTGACAACAGAAAAGTTGAGCTACTGAGTAACAAACATTTTTCGTAAAAATCTTCTTCTGAGATACCTCCATTAGAAGGCTATATGCTTCACATTGGGAGCTGAGAGTTTTTTGTTTTTCATTCTTAAGTAGTTTAATTTTTAATATTAGTTCCATGATTTTCGTTTGCTTTGTGATTCGAATAATCGATAAAGGTTGTCATTGAATATTTTAAATGTGCCATTGACTTTTATTTCAAAGTATTTAAGCACACATATTAGTAACAATCATACATAATAAATGCAAATGAAAGATTCACACTTCAATGATCTCCCTGGTGGTGTGAAACACCTGTTCAATCATTATGATACATCCAAAGTACGCAAAACAGTGGCAGCATGATCTCTTTGGATTTTGATGCCCCGCTGCAGGACATGTATTACCGGAGTTGCACTCGCCCGTTCTCCAAGCTAAGGCCTTGTTCACATTGGTCGAGTAGATTAGTATAATGAATTAGTTGGTTAGTAACTAACCCCGTGCGAGCAGCCAAAATTAAGTATGTAACCCAGTAGCATCATTTGTAGCTACTATTCATTTCTTTCTATTTTTCGGTTTAGTAACCCGGCAACACCCGCAAACGTGTGTGACGAATTATTTAACAAGCCACTCACAGTGGGTTAGAAATAATGACGCTTTGTTAAAGAGAACATAGGCACTACAAATTAAAAAAAATATTATAAAAGGTATTTAGAAATATTACGAATTTTACAAATTTTATAGATTTAATATGATTTATAAAGGTATTATTTATAAACATTGTTTTTTAAAAGATATATATATTTTTTGGTTTTATTAACTAATTAGCATATGGCCTCCTAATGGAGGTATCTGAAAAGAAGCTTTTCCACAAGAACTGTTTGTAACTCAGTTGCTCAGCTTCTCTTTTTTGAAGACAGTAGAGATGAAGCGATAAAAGGATAGGTTAAGGAAGGACTAGTGGTTAACAACTCATAGATTGATTATTTATAAATATTATATATTTTGTAATTACATTGTATGTAAACTTATTAAGTTAACATTTGTAAGTATTATAAGTTTTGATTTTTAAATAATATATGTTGAAACTTATTCGCCACTACATATACTAATTCACTCGACCAGTGGTGTAGGAAGGGGTCCTGCCGCCTTCAATATTTCCTCTAATATTGTTTTTAAATCACTTCCACTATTTTTTATCTATGAACTAGGAGTTTTTACTACTAGTATTTTTTATGTATAAATATCGACTGTGGAAAGGAAAAAGGACGTTACCCAAAGTTTTTTCAAAACAGCTTTTTTTCGATAATCACATTGTATTAAACTTGATACACGTTCTATCAAAAGGATGGAAGCTGCAAATGCCGAATTAGTATCTAAATTTAGCTTTTAAGTTTGAAAAAGATGACCTTGTAAAAAATTAAAACGAAGAAAAAAGACTGAAATAAAGGTTTTTCCTAGACAATTTCTTTAATTAATATTAGATTATGTCAATTAAACACCAGTTTAGAAGTCTCCGTGCACTTCAAAGTTGTGTATAATTCATAATTTGCAAATGGCCAAAAATCAACAAAACAAATAACAAAAAAAAAAACATTACGTCTTTTTTCTTTTCCACAGTCGATATAATTTCTCGAAACATATTTTATTTATTTTTGAAAATACTGCCCCCAAAAATGGTCCGCCGCTACCACCACCCCCCTTGCTATACCACTGCACTCGACCAATGTAAACAAGGTCTTGTGATGATCGATCTCTCCCACAGTTCCATAGAATCAATATTCCAATAGCACCAAAGCAAAGAGGATTATGATTGTATTCAAGCTATAAGATAGTTTAGTATAGACATTTATCCGATATGCTATTTTTAATACGCGGTTAATATTTAAAAAAACGAGCATGATTTTTTAATTGATCTTGAAAGTACCTACTAGAAAACATAAAAATAAGCTGTGCTAAGTTTCTTAAAATAACTATGAATATCATTGGCGGATCCAGTAATTGTCCAAGGAGTGGGCCATTCAATTCGAAAATAAACATCATACAAAAATAATGCATTAAAAAATAGATGATTTAAAAATAATATATCTATATCGACTGTGGAAAGGAAAAAGGACGTAACCCTCAATTTTCCTAAACAGATTTTTTTCGATAATCACAATGTATACGACTTGACACACATTCTGTCAAAATGATGGAAGCTGAAAATTCCGAATAAGTATCTAAGTTAAGCTTTTAAGTTTGAAAAAGATGACCTTGTAAAAAAATAAAACCAAGAAAAAACACTGAAATAAAGGTTTTTCCGAGACAATTTCTTTAATTAATATTAGGTTATGTCAATTAAACACTAGCTTAGAAGTATCCGTGCACTTCAAGGTTGTGTATAATTCATAATTTGCATATGTCACAAAATCATCAAAACACGTTTTTAGCGCCTCCTGTAAAATTTGATATGTGTGGGTTACGTTCTTTTTCCTTTCCACAGTCGATATAAAAGTAGTCAATATATAATTAAGTATGTATTCTATAAAACATCGTAAACTAAACAATTTAAGATCCCATTTCACAATAAAGTTTTAATAAAGTAGAAAAATGAAGAAAAAAATCTCCTCAGGGGGAGGGCATGCCCCCCCCCCCTTGGATCCGTCAATGATGAATATAAACACGACGCGGGTCGTGAATCGTGGATCGAAATCGATGTTTTCCCAACACGTTCTAACACTACAATACCCGAACGCTGCAGAAATTTTCAATCCTATAATAACGCAATGAATTTCTAATAATGATGACATTTTAAATCGTCGCCGTAAATGTAATCTTCATTGTTTTTGCGTATGAAAATAGTGTAGCCATATAACGTAAACATAGCCAACTGTTTATAATTCATAAATAAAATCGTTGATTCTTTGAACAATATAAATGCTTTATTTTTAATTCAAAAAGAATAGCAATCGTTAAAGCAACAAATCTTATATTTTTAAACAATCTGATTAGTATTCAACCGAGTGTTCAGCTTAGGATAACCATGGATTTGTAAAAAAACATCAATATCTTGAATTAGCTATTATTTTTTTTATACTATTACACCCACTATATTTTACGCAATTGACTTTTGAAATAAATGTTTTACTTCGAGTTACCCAAGAATATTATTACAATTATAAATCGTTATGTATTGTAAATTAAAATGAAATAAACTAATCGCTTTCCAATTTATATTAATTAATATTCGCTGCCGGCAAATTGTCTGAATTTTTTAAAATCCATGTCTGCTTCCAATGTGGAGAATATGGCTTCTTTATGGAGGTACGTCAGCAGACGTTTTTCTGCGATAACTGTTTATTATTCAGTCGCTCAACCTCTCGTTTTCAAGAAATCAGTACAGATACAAAGACAATTGGTTAACTAATCTAAAACTATTAAAGGGAAGGAAATTTTAGACATCACAAAAACACATCCCGTCGAATGATATATGATGAAAAAATGTTGTCCGTACTGGGACTCGAACCAGTGAGGTACGATACGGAAGCAAACGATGTTGATCGTTGCGACATGAAACCGGTTAAAATTTAAAAAAAATATTTTGACGTTGTTATAAATGTTTTTTTATTCAAATTTCAATTTTACAGAGCACTATCGGAAAATTCGAATCCCACATATGTATGTCAATATAGTCTTTCTTTAGCCGTTATATTGTCTTCAATCTGCAGTATTTTCGTAGTTTGTATAGAAATTAATGCATTTGTTAGTAATAAAGTGTTGATAATAAGTAAATATACTTTAACGAAGAACATGTTTATCGGTATCGATTTTATTTGGAGAATAATGTAATCTCGCCCACTTTTATTATTTGAAGAAACGGTTGTCTGAACGGACAAGCTACTAAGCCTCTGATTTAATCTTTAATGTAACATTATTCTATCACTTGTATGATTAAAATATGTAATTTTGGTAATATTTTAAATAATGTAGAAATAGTTATCCAATAACCATGTTTTTGAACTAAAAATATACTATCTTCATTATAAATGTGTTTGAATTTGAACAATAATTTATTTAAATATAAATTTCTTTCATTTTCGTTGTTGCATTAATCTGCCTGCATGCATATAATAATTTTACAGTCAGAGATAAGATAATGATAAAAAAATAATTTAAATAAGTTAATTGTTCTATTGTGTAGCATAAACATATTTTTTACAACGCATTAAAATATATTGAGAGAGAAACAATATACGCCAAATTATATTTGCAAAACCACCGGCATAAACAAATGATTATGGATACAGTTATCAATTATTAAAATTTTACAACTCTATTTATCTTTTTAAATGTTTGAAAGGAAAATTTAATTATTTATACGTACACGTCGAAAGCAATTTGCTATTCTCTATAATCTAATTATTATACGGTTAATAAGTACATATTAAAAAAATGTCTTAATCCTTTTTGTGCCAGATAGGAGATATCTCGTACCGAATTAAATGTGAAGATATGTCAAATTGTGTAAATTAGTACACGAATCAATATCTTATTTAAACCATTCTTATCAACAAAAAAAACCTGGTTATGCTACCAAGCCTCTATGCACTTTTTTAAATTCGTTGTTTGTTTACAGTGTGTCGTGAGTTCATATGCTAGATATACCGTGTCACATCGATTCATTGCAAAAAAATAATCTATCCACAAATTCTATCGAATATTGTATTTATAAAATATAAAAAAACTACCTAATTTAATATTAGTGTTGACCGTTTTTATAAATATATTTTGCGTCGTGCCGCGGAAATATGGGGGAAAATTTTGGTGTGCCGTGGGGTATAAAAGGTTGCCGAGCACCTGTTAATAGTATCGGAGAGAACTTTTGTATCTACTATAATAACATATATCGTACGATAAAGCAGTGTAGTGAATTTTGTTTTTGATTTCTGATTATTTTAACAATTACAAGTGAGTCTGATTTGTGGTCAAAATGTACAAAACCATTTTAAGTCAATAACGTTAGTAAGAGTTTTGCCAAATGAACCAAGTTATTTTGGATTCAAACCCCATAAAAGTCAATATCAAATTCGTTTTTTTTCTTTTAAATTTGAGATCTAAGACATGTCTGTTTGTCATGTGATCTTGAGTGACTTCAATTTTTTTGACGGAGTTTATCTCGAATTATTTACAATTAAAAAATACTTGGCACATTGACTGTAATGCCAAATATTTAAAAACAACCTGACGTGCACATTCGTACCAAATATCTGCAGCAGAGAAACGTTCTTACGGCATCTATTGTTTTTTTATTTTAAATATCATAAAACCACAAAAAGTAATTTAAATAAACAGTTTCTGGCGTCTCTGCGGTGTATCTTAGTAGCGCATTTTGACAGTAACTGAGAGAAATTATAGATTTCCTTATTGTATAATAGTATGATTTTATATCGTCATGAATGTGAAAGCAAAACAAATTATTTTGTTGCAATAAAAAATAATACAATCCTGTATTTTGTAAAGGAAGTTTGGTCACTCAACTATTTCCGTATATTATAACAATATGCCTGTAATTTTACACAATCTTTGCACAGCCGATATTCACAGTCGCTTCGGCATTTACTCGGCGCGGTAAGAGAAAACTTACCTTGAAAATTAATTAGTAAACAATTTGAAACGTTTTGAAAAAAAACTCCGCTTGCTATCTTGTAAAACCATTGGTGATTTTCTTTTCAACATGAAGTGGGATTGCTGCTCGGACAGAGTGAGTCCGGTTGTTAGACAAAGAAAGGTTCAATTCGTGTTGGCGTTGTTGTTTTTGAGTGTACTTGCGTATACAGCGGTTGTCTTAGGCAACTGGGTTAAATTTGCAGTGAAACATCCTGAATCTGGAAACAAGAAACAGCTGCGGCTTGTTCACGTGGTAAGATTCGTTTCTGATTGGCCGATCTTATAGATCACTCAATCACAGTCACGTTATTAGTACATATTTAAAAAGATATCCTAGCCTCTATTTATGAAAGAAAACTTTGATAAAATATGAAAAATTATATATTGAAATACAATTTGACATCATTAGATTATCTGTAATATAAATTTATTCTTGATGCGCGAAATAGTTAACACACTAACAGTTTTTTACCAACACAGATTAAGTACTTAAATGTAAGTATTTTTCTTATTTTTAAATTAAGTTTGATGTGTAGTATTTTACCAAACCTGATATTGTCGATGATTTTTATCCTATTTGACTAATTGACAGATATTATCTTTCATGTATTGCCAAAAGTTTCATAATAATTAGATGTACCGTTAACAACATTAACCACAATAATGTTAAATAACTTTAATAGTTATCGCTATTTAATTAACATAACTATGTATCTCTGGGAAATAATGATTGTTAAATGGAAATAGATAATAATCGTTGAATATTAGAAATATAATGAATGTGTTTAACAGCGAATTCCTATAATATAATAAGATACGTGTATATCAAAATATAAGTTTTTAATGTTAGTTTTAAATGCATAATTAGCTATTTTCTAAGCACATTAGTCTAGTCAAATGTATGTTCATGGTGAGAACCCTTTGTAATATCGATGAAAAAGGATTAAAAAGCTATGTACACTTACAAAAAAATATTTTTTTATCCATGTTCGCTCTGAATGTGGAGCATATGGCTTCCTGGTGGAGGTATTTCAACAAAAGTATTTCTACGATAACTGTTTGTTACTCAGTCGCTCAAACTCTCTTTTTTTCAAAAAGAGTAGTAGGGAAAGAAGGATAAAGCTATTAAGCTTATTAAAGGATCGGAAGGGTGGGAGAAGAAGAAATTTTAGACATCACAAAAACCCATTAATTAATCGACTGAATAATAATAATAATACATATTGAAAAACTGATTGATCATTCGATATACTATTGTTTGGTCTTGGATATTTATAAAGTTACATTTATAAATACATTTTTTGTACCAATTTAAAATTTGCATGATGATTTGGTCTGGTCTAGTTCAACGCGACCATTGTAAAATAATAAAAAGTGGGCTATTTATTTGAAATGAATCACTATGAATTACGAAATGCTAAACAAAACAAATTGGCACAAGTAATATATTTCGCTAACGATGAGTGGTCTTGATTGCTATTAAAATTTTGAAATTATTGCAAAAAAATGGGTTTTATTTTTAAATAATGCATTTCGACCAATAATTGTCAATTTACAAAATTTTCTTGTGTAATTAGAGATGTGAAGCTATTTTTGGCAAAACTCGATATTTAAATAATAGTGTCTTCAGGATTTGATTGCTTATCATTCTCACTGCAATCAATGTAGAATTCATAGTTTTATATACACATATAATTATGTAATAACAATTGTTTACTATACGTACTTGTGTTTATGCAAATTATAAAATTTCAAGAACAGTACACCGGCTATGTTAATTAAGTTGCTTAATTCGATTCGCTTAGGAATTACATTAGTATCTAGATAAAATAGTCGTGCCGTCATATTATATAAATTGGCTTGTCTCTTGTAAAAGTGAAACAAATTGTCATCGCCGTGCTCACCGATCACGTATAATATCAATTCTTTTAAAATGAAGTGTACATTGTGGCTTCAATAGCGAATCAAAGCAAAAATATCTAACTCAATTGGACAAATTTAGATACAATGAAGTTTCAGTTGACCATTGTGTTTCTTTTACTGCCGATTTTGGCAAGTAGTCGGGTAACAGTTCGTAGAGCTAACATCGAAGAGTGTAAACAGGAGAAAAATAAACAATTACGTCTGGTCCATGTGGTAAATACTAAATATTAAATAAAAAAAATAAGTGTGAAAATAATACACCCATTTTCGGTCAAACAGTGATATCACTGTTTTTTCTACGATTATGCGTTTCATTAATTGAACATACTTTACTAATAGTATTTTTGTATGAAAACGAAATCAAAAAAATAAAGTACGATTCTTTGGTAAAATAATATAATAAAATTACATTTTCGCAGAAATTTCACACATTAAATTAACTACACGGTCGGGTTTCACTTAGAAAGTATGTATACTTGCTACAAAACCTGTTTTAACGTATAATTATTTATTGAAAACAGTTTTCTTCCGCTGTAAGTTTAAAAGAACTTACAGTTATTCCAAATACACCAAAATTACCCAAACAAGTGCAGATAAATGTGAATAAATGTAACGGTTTTCATTTTCAAATAATTGCTGTCGGTCGGATAATGTTCAAAGTCAAAGTCATCTCAATATAAATTCTTTTAACATGGATACAGTACAAACACTTAATTTAAATGTAAACATACTACCGAAAGAATATTTGTAGTTTGCATATGTGTTAAGAACTTGATTAAAAAGCTACATTTGTAGAAAAAATATTTGCTTCAAAACATATTCGTTAAGATACCAATATATGAACAGTTTTAAAATTAGTTGTATTCAATTTTGATTTAAAAATTACAAGTCCGTCATTAGCTGCGTGTTCACTTTAAAAGCAACGTGTTTTATATCATTAAGAATTCAGAGATAATTAAACCCTACTATGGATCTGGTTTTAAAACGTGTTGTTGGTATTTCGCTATATACTGCAATTACTAGATTCCGATTCAGAGTTGGATATCATAATAGAATTCATATAAAATAAACATCGACAATTTTTCCATAGGTTTTCCGACATGGACAAAGGACACCAGCAGACACTTACCCAAATGACAAATATATCAATAATACATTTTATCCGTTTGGATGGGGCCAGCTGACAAACGTAAGCATTTATATTTTTTTTAGTGATCTTTTTATGATAACTTGTGTATGTAATAATTGATTCAGGAAATTTAATTGGAGATGTCTCACAAACAACGTCGTACGGGACAATTTGGTGAGTTTAAAGGAGCTGAGAAAAATCTTGTGTTCCGTAAAGCGTTCGTTGTTCTACCACATCTGTAGCTTCGTCGGGGTATAGAATTTCGGGTTTCTTCGTACACCAAAATATGTGTAATGTGGTGTACAGCAATGTTAAGTACTCAACTCAACACAACACAAAATGTATAGCGTTGTTTTGGCAACCTCAATTCATAAAACATCAATAGAACTCCTTAATTATTGTAAGAAGAGGTGAATATCAATGTGTGTTAACACTATTGACAAACCTTATCTCAGAGGGTCACCCACTTGTGTGCAACTTTTGTTTTATTATTACTTTAGAAGTTAATTTAAAAATGTGTCGGATTGTTTTTATAACATCCTCATTTTGTTTATTTTCTGACAAAAGTTATTTGACACAGTAAGTGCAATCTGCAGCATACCGAATCACCTTTCATGAAAGCACGAGTAACATTAATTTGTATGCTCTTTGACACAAGTCACACGATATCAATTCCGGACACAACGCTGTCTGTGATTTTATGATTTATAATTAGATGTATCCATATTAAATCTGGTATGAAAGGATTAAAAACGGCACAGCCAAGAGCACGACAATCTACAAAATAAATAAATCAAAATTGTTTTTCGTTAGCTTAAATTTCGATTTGAAATTGGTTGCTCGCATTTTTTTAATACATTGCACATGTAAATGGGGTGGAATTCTGTGCATTCTGAGAAAGAGTTATTAAAAACATGACACAAACATAAAAAAACTTGGGGAATTATAAACAATAATTTTTGATTATTGACCTATCCGATTGGTTCAAAATAATCTTTATCATAATACATAGTTTATAAAAAGAGTTTTAATCGTTTTCTGTAAAACTCTTTGAATTAGTTAATGTATGTCTTTGAAATTGGGAGAAAGTTTTTGATTATGTTGTGAGGACAGAACATCAACGTTATAAAAATGAAGTAATTTTATTTATTAATTTAAAAATGTAATTCGTGGCTTTTGGCTTTTACAAAATTGTTTCGTCACTAAGCACGATCGGAACTGACATGTATTAACAGACTTTTTTAAAAAATGTGTCAAACGTTCACGTTTCGAAAATTTTCTTACCATCATCAGATTAGGTATAGGAATATCATTGTAACCTGAAAATGCTTATCCTCTGTTTTATTATTTTATACAGCTGCTAAGCATAAAAAGCCACGATTAGATAAGGCACTCGCCAAATAAAAATAGCCGATTTAAAACAAACAAACGACTGTAGTTTTACATACTTCTAGATAACGAAATAATTGTTAAACAATATTTCTTCATAATTAACATAATTATTATACTTCAAACAGTGGTTTACAAGCTCAAAAAGCATGCACTAAAACACTTTTCTGTAATTATTCAATAAAATAACGGTCTTAATTTTTCTCCGCAATTGTTTTTATTGTCGAGTTTATTTTCACTTCTATGAGATTTCAAGTTATGTAAACTTGTTATTCGTGAGTCTGTTTCTGTTCGAGTCGTGTAAAAAAAGACGATTCCGACTCCAAGGAAATTTTTCAATAATTTAATTTTAACTTATATATATGTATTTCATCAGACCATCTTTAGTCAGCCAAGCATGCAATGTCAACACTTTGGACTATTTTGTTTGAATATACATCATTAAATATATTCTTCAAAAAAAATTCGAGACACTCATTTTTCACGACTCCGACTCCACAGCTTTGGTTTCTGTATTTATTTTTCACCGTTATTAATAATTTCTCTTCCGTGAAATTGCTAAATTATTAAACAATATTTCTTACAAAAGTTACGGAAGATAGTGTCACTGCTAGGAATAGTATATTGAAGTGCTACTTAGGGTATCCAATCCCGGAGCCTTTTTCCAATCCCGGGATTGATTAATTTTCAATCCCGGGATTGGGGTTAACTCACCGAGGAATTTGAAATCCTCAATTCGCTATACTTTTTCCCAGATTATCTCAAAACCTCGTTTTATTTTTAGCTCACCGAGGAATTTGAAATTCTCGATTTGCCAACTTCGTGTCAATTTTCGGGATTTGTTCATAATTTCTCAATCCCGAAATCCCGGGATCGCAGCTGTGTCAATCAGAAAATTGAACGGGATCCCGGGATTGGATGCCCTAGTGCCACTGGTAGCCCAAATTTGACAGTTTGGGAACCAATGACTCTATTCGTTTTAAAAATGTACCTAAATATTTATATTTTTTTGTTATATCTTAGAATTTTTGTAAATTAGAACTGTAAAAATGGGTCTAAGTTGCACAATAATGATCACTATGCCCTTGATATAATTATTTGTTAATTAATATATACTAGGAACACTTTGTTAATAACAGATCTTTAATAAGTACATAAATATACTTAATATCAGCTTTGATAAACCTTTTTTTTTTAAATACAATTGTATAATAAGTTCGATAAATATCATGCTTTTTTGTTTAATAATCAGTTTTTCTGGCATAGGGACATGTTTGGCAATCAGAAGGTTTAGGGTTCAAGTAAATTGATAATTTCTTCAATACAACAATGAGATATATGACTGTTTGTGATGTCTCTTTTTCGAGGCCTCTTGACATCGTCTGACTTTTTAAAAAGATCTTAGAGTTAATATAAATTATTTCACGTTAATAATACAATATTTTTAATGAATTTATATTCTAAAAAAATTATCGATAGCACAACTCGATGAAAAAAGTTTGTAATGACCGAAATTAATACGAAATAACCTTTGTTATCTCTTGTTGTAATTTTTCGTATTAAAACATATTTTTTTCTATACGTTAACAATATAATCAATGTCGAGTGTAAAAATGGGTCATGGAATATATTTAAATTGTTATCTATCACAATAATACACACGTAGAAAGCTATGCTTGGAATTTATGTTTTATGAAATAAACTAGATGATCCAAATGTATGTTTTGAGTAAAGGTTTGCAGAATGTGAATCTAAACTGAACACTCTTGATTCTTATACAGAAAGAAAATTGAATTAATTATAATGTAACCACTGGATATTTTAATAATAAATAAATGTCATCACGATTTTTTTATGCGTGATTTTGCATAAAGTAATATAATATATTATGTCCACGCTTCGTTTTAAACGGCAAAATATTTACTGTGGGAGACTAAGTCAATATTTAATGATAAGGTTTAAACAATTTGTTTTATATGTGGGTTCTGTATAGTAAATACAATATTTATGTTGCAAGCGCAAGGAATACCTCGCGATCCGAGAACTACAAGATTCTAAGTGCAGATTTGTATTAAAACAAAAGAAGCAATGAGGCAGTCTTCCAAGTACCATCAATGGTATTATGTATTGTGACTTTTGTTTAGCCGAAAATCTTCACTAAACTTAGAACCTTGTAGCTCTCGGGTTGCAAACTCTATGCTATTTGTAAACTAGGACGACAAACTATATGGTTGTTTAATATTTTATCAAACATCACTGTGCCTACACTTTTTATTGTGTACATATTATACTTATATAACTTGAGAGATTATTCTTATTTACCCATGTAACTGCAGCTTATTTTAAATTATTATTCATATAATCTAGGGCACAAGGTAAAAATAAAATTTAAATATTAATCATCGTTAAAATTATATATAACATTCACTTAAATATCATATCATGAAACAATTGGTCGATCAAAAGAATATATCTTTGCAGATATAATTAAAATATATGCAATTGATTAAATTTTGTTTTTATTTTTCATAGGTTGGTAGACGAAATCAATTCAAACTCGGCGAGTTTCTAAGAAGCCGCTTCAATGATTTTCTCGGTGACCTCTATTCTTCATCGAGTGTTTACGCCCAGAGTACTTATCCTGATCGAGCCTTCATGAGCTGCGCCTTAACATTGGCTGGTCTATGGCCAACCAAAGGCACTCCTTTGGATTGGAGTCCAAACTTATCGTGGTCACCCATTCCCATACGTAGTCAGCCTCTCGATGAAGATACCGTAAGTTTATATTGCCACAAAGAGACTTGAATGAGATTCTCACACTTTTTACTTTCATCTATTAGTTTTTTTTTGTTAATATTTTACATTACAGTTACTTAATGGCAATGCGAGAAATATTTTATAGTTGAAAGATACGAGAAAAACTCGATTTACCTATTTTAAGTCACTCAAGATAAACTAGAAGTAAATTGACATCACTAAAACCTGCATTTAAATTGAAACAATCTAAATTTTACATTGACCTTACCGGGAATCGAACCCAAACCCATCTGATAGGTAGAGTAAGCTTTATTCAACTAGACCACAGTGGGCAACTAGTTATAACTAGTACCTCACTACTTTGGAAAATATATAAGATCGGAAACATAGTTTTAAGTTAACTAATTTGGATTATTCATTTAACCAACCACATAGCATTAATCAATTTATTAAATTATCATAAAAATAATATTTGTTGAGTATGATGGATAAAGAATCTGGTTAGATCTATTAGGCATTTATGTATATGCTATCTAATCAAAAAATAATTAAGCTGTTTTCTTAATGTGTATACCAATAATTTTAAAATAACATTATATACATTAAAACATATTTATAGTTACTCTTGGCGAGGAAAAACTGTCCTAGATACTTCGAAGAGCTAGAAAATGTGTTTGCAGACAGTGAAGTGAAATCTTTACTAAATGCCAATTCTAATCTGTTTTCTGAGCTGACAAAACTCACAGGATTAAGCATCAAAACTCCAGATGACGTACAATCATTATACAGCACTTTAAAAGCCGAGGTGAGGCTGATTAATTCATATTTTAAGCATACAACAAATTAAAATAGGAATTTTCAGTTCAAAATATGTACACTTGTATTTGTGTTTTACTGGGCAGTCGTTTTAATATGAGATTTTTTCGGTCTCTATTTCCTGATAATAACGAGTAGAGAAAACGCGTAACAAATGAGAGAATACAAAATTTGAACGAATTAAATATTATGATATTGAAAATACATTAAGCACAATTAGTCGAACTTGTTTCCGAACTAATTACGGAACATATTAACTTCTGATACATAATTTCATCAATAAAGTATAATAAAATAAAATAACTGTTAAGTAATTTGTATTTTAATTTCCAGGATGATTTCGGATTAAAATTACCGTCTTGGACAAAAGACTATTACCCGGATAAACTTTTACCGCTCACTAAATTGAGCTACATTTTAAATGCAAATAACGATGAACTCAAGAAACTTAAAGGAGGTAAGTGAACCATTGAAAATTGACTACAACTTTATATTCCAATGCAATTCAATATGACAAGTTTCTGCCAGGAGTATAGTTGATATTCTAAAAAAGATTATCAAGAACGACAAACATGTTTTTTTATTGGTACAGTAAAACCTCGCTATAATGTGAGCTTTGGATATAACAGACACAATTACTAGTCAAAAAAATGTATACATGTCGTAAATCGTAGAGTCACCCCTGGTATTCAATATTCTACATAATTATGAGCATGGGACTAAAGCTGGAACAGCTTTCACGCGAACCTTCTAATGATGGGTTAAGTTAAATCAATCCTAACCAAACATCATACATCTCTCATCATTGTTTTTAATAATATACATAAATATAATATCGTCGTTTATTTTCACTCAAAGACTTATTCTTAAAATTGACTTATTGTATAGTTTCTCGGTTGTGTCGGACATCCCGTTTCCTACACCAATCATACCGATCGGGATTTTTTTAACTTTATTAGTTGAAATTAAAATATTAACAATTATATGTGTTATACTTAACTTGTTTCCATTCATTAGTGTTTTTTTTATATTGTGATAATTTCGTTACACACAAAGAATAAACAAATGTGGATTCTTGCTTAGTAAAAAAGTTTTGCTTTAAAACATAAAAAATGATTTAACATTTCGAGAATAAAACCGATAATATTAAAAGACGGTGTAATCATTTTAAGGGCCTCTACTTAAAAAACTCATCAGTGACTGGACTGCAAAAGCTAACGGGAAAATATCACCGAAAGAAAGAAAGCTATTTGTGTATGCTGGACATGACTCCACCATAACGAATCTACTCCTAGCCTTAGGAGTGTGGGAAGAGCAACTCCCTGGATACGGAGTCACAGCTATATTTGAACTTTATGAAGATGCTTTGACGAGTGAATATGGCGTTCAGGTAGATGTTAATACATTAGTTTTATCCTTTTCATATAGATTATAGATTTCTAATGATATTAATGTTTTTCAAAAATAAATTGTGTGTACTGTACATACATACATGTTTCCTTTCCATAGTCGATATAACATTTTTTACCACTCAAACATATTATATGCAACAAAAAAATATAATCAATGTATAAATTTGAATCGTTCAAATTGTGTACATTCACACAAGTTTTGTCACTAATGACCCTGTTTTCGCCTTTCGGCATCTTCAGGCGTTCAAATGCACGGATGAACAATGTATAAATATTCATATTTTCATACAATCAACGTGGTACCAATAATTACAGAAGCAAACTAAATTTAATAACTGAAAAAAAAACAAAAATATTATTTTTATGCGTTTTAAAAATACTATCACATAATTCAGTTTCTTCTGATGTTTGAGGCTATTAGAATATTGTGTGTAAAAACAGTTAGTGGTAAAATTTGTCATTTATACTGTATTTTACTAAATTAATACTTTTTTAAAGGTGTTCCTTCGAAACTCAACAACTGTTCTCCCCACAAGACTCACCATTCCAGGCTGCACTGAAACATGTCCATTATCAAAGGTATAAACATGTTTATAAAAGGTTTCCATGTTTATAATACACACTATCCTGGGAATTGTTTTTGCACTTTGATAAACATAGCAATGCCGTAATGTTCTATAAGGATTGTCAAATTATTAAGTTGATAGTTGCTTCGCAATTTTTTTCTCTGAAAGCTTTACTATTTTTATCATGATCTTAGTCAATTATTCACCATAAAATATTGTGAATTTGACATAGGCAGTTTCTTTTTGCATGCATTATTCCGAGTTAATATATTGCACGATTTAAATGACTGTTCAAGTATTCTTTTGTGTACGAAACTGATTTTGTACTATTCATATATTTGTTATAATTTTACCGTATGTTACCGATATAAAAATATATTTTTCTTGGTTGCAGCTTATTAACCTGACATCGAATGTTGTCCCAAAAGACTGGGAACAGGAATGTAAAGTGAAAAATCCAGATTTCGTTCCTCCTCCACCAAGTGGTCCTTAATTAAACCACAAGTGAAGTTTTTTAAAAACACTGTTCTTCTGTTATATAATATATTTATTCAGTTCATATTTTCATTGAAAGTAAAGACTGTACTCCTTTCAAACCTTTTTATTGTGTACAAAGTTTTATATTTATAAAATAATTTAAGTATAGTAATATAACGTTTATACATTTGCTATTTATTGTATAATATAAATCCTGACTAATTGTAATACTGACTTTTTTTTTTTAAACCATGTCCGCTCCCAATATGGAGCATATGGACTCCTAATGGAGTTTATCTCAACAGAAGTGTTTCTACGAGAACTGCTTGTTACTCAGTTGCTCAACCTCTCTTTTTCCAGACTTTTTTTAAACCTATAATATTGAAATAATTACTATCAGCTTAAGAATGTTTCGAGAGTTTTAGAAATATTTTTTATAATGAAACAAACGATGTTGCAAAGAAGTAAACGCAATAATAGGTATGAAATGTTTATGTATCAGATATCAATAATAATAATTATAGTAAAAAAAAAAAATGATAATTATAATAGAAATTGAATTGGAATCTGAAATATATATCTATTTGGCAACTTATTTCCGCATATTTTTAATTTATTAACTATTTTGATAAGTTTATATTATGTGTATATAGCATTGAACCGTGCTTTTGTTATCGTTATAGATCACGTGTAAACATTAAAATAATGCTATTTTAAAAAGAAAAACACCAATAGTTCCTAGGCCAGGGATGGCGAACCTTTTTGGGTCCGCGTGCCAAAAATCCTCAGATATTATTTCTCGATTGACGTGGCGTGCCCAAGCAGTAAAAGAAATTACAAGTACAACTACATTTGAAAATTAATAAAAAGGAATAAATTAATTATTCAAAGATTGTTTAATCAAAATTTAATTTTTTTAAACTTAAAAAATATTTTTTTTGAACTTGGAAATTTTTCGCGTCCCATCCAAATTCTCAAACGTGCCACTTTGGGCACGCGTGCCATAGGTTCGCCATCCCTGCCCCAGGCCATTCCAGATTGTCATTTTTTTTTTACAAAAATACAGCGAAATAAATACATCTAGGTAAAGTTCATTTTAATCATTGACTAAGGTTTCGCTTCGCCTTAATCTGCTTAAAAATAAATACGTAAATAGATGATATCAACATTGCAAATACCTAGGTATTGAATGCAAGTATTCACACTACATTCGCTATTTCATCAAAACTTGTCCGCTTTACTCATTCCTTGAAATGAAATGAGCCCGGATCTCTGAAGGTGGCTACTGCTATGTATTATATAGAATTAACAATAATTACATTAGCGGTCAATTGATGCAGCAATTTATCTCAAAATGAAAACTTATTAAAATATAACACATTATTTTTAATCTATTAAAAATTGGTTTCTTCATTAGTTATTCACTCGCAATCAATAACAATACTCGTCAACATAATTTTCCTCCACTCTACTAGTTCATGATCACCATCATATAAGAAATAGCAACATGTTTTATTGAGTTTAATATTACTTTATTATATTCAATAATTTGGTCCGGCCCTTGACATGGATACAGAATAATAATAAGGCCCCAGACTTAGGAAAGGTTGCCCATGCCTGCTCTATGTCTATATCAATTTAAAAAATATATATTTTGTATCAAATTATTTATTTAGCCTAATACGTAGGACATTGAAATTGTTTCATTTTGTTAGTTAAATATTAATAATACACATTATCTAAACGGATTAGTAATGTCGTAGTTTAATCCAAAATAGCCGGAATTCAAATCAAAGATAACTTAACTACCTATTATTTTGAACACAAATTAAACCAGTCGTAAAATTTTTCCTGTAATAGCTAAATATATCGACTGTGGAAAGGAAAAAGGACTTAACCCACAGTTTCATCAAAACAGGTTTTTTTCGATAATCACAATGTATCAAACTTGATACACGTTATATCAAAAGGATGCAAGCTGCAAATGCCGAATTAGTATCTAAATTAAGCTTTTAACTTTCAAAAAATGACCTTGTAAAAAATTTAAACCAAGAAAAAAGACTGGAATAAAAGTTTTTCCTAGATTATTTCTTTAATTATTATTAGATTATGTCAATTAAACACTAGCTTAGAAGTCTCCGTGCACTTCAGGGTTGTGTATAATTCATAATTTGCATATGTCACAAAATCATCAAAACACGTTTTTAGCGCCTCCTGTAAAATTTGATATGTGTGGGTTACGTCCTTTTTCCTTTCCACAGTCGATATATTTATGTAATTGTTTGTACGTATTCACTGTTTGATGTCACTGTGTATAACATATGTTTTTCTGTTGATAATAATTTAATTAGCAAAACAGTTAATTACCATAAATATACATTTGTTTTTTTTTAATTTAATTACTTATTTATTTAAACTTACGTTGACCACAAGTTTTTTTATGACATTTTGATTTCATTCTCAATATGTTAACGAGACAATCTGCGCACAATTCGATTGGTTGTTATTATTGTATATTATACCATATGGCTGCGCATATAAACTTATTAAAGTATTGATGTTGCTGTAGACTCATACTTTAAAATATTATACCCTCCGAGGGGTTAACCCTCCAGAGACGAGAGATTTTTTTTAGTTTTTTTATGCCATATTGAAGTCACAGATAACTTTTATTCCTAACAAAAATTAAAAAAAAAACGCGAAGTCGTTGTAAAGAAACCCCGCATGACTATATGGCCGTGCTCATTCTTTTTTTACCGTGTAATATTGTGTACGGACAGTAGTAAGGACGAGCGTGACCGTTTGGGTACACAAACATTCGGGGTTGAAATATAGCTAAACGTGAAATTTTTAAAAATATTTACAATTTGACCTCTTTAGCTCAGCATAATTTCAATACAAATATATAAGCAAAAGAACTGTAAATAATTTGATGTTTTTATAAAAAAAATAACTAACAGTTTCAAAAAGTCTATTAAAAAAACGGAAATTCAAAAAATCGCATGTGCTTTTGGTGGCCGTTTCTGTCCCCGCGGCTGATGACTTACTGAAGTCTGTACCCTTCTTAACCAAACATGAGTGAAATCAACGATATTCAGGTGGGAAAAGGATTTATAGTGGGATCAATAGACAACAGTGTTTACTGTGACCATATGGTCACGCTCGTCCTTGGAGGGTTAAATTGTATTTAATAACATATTATGCTCAATAATATGTAATGCTTAGGAGATCAGGTTTGTATAGTCTTTAGTAGCACGTGCGAATGAAAAATTGCTGCATGTATTAAGATTTATAAAATAATATCAATCGAATTGAAGAGAAAAATCCAAGGTGGTAATACCTTATTCATTAACAGATATGTTAATAGGAAGCCATATAAAAAAATATATACGATTGATGTGTTGATATTGTGTTGATTGTATGTATGATAGTTTCAGCTATTGCTATCGATGTAAGTAGAAATATTTGGAGATTAAATGTTACCAATTATAAATATGCTTGGTAAGTGAGTGAATTACGTATATATGATGTTATAAATAATTATATTTTTCCCGAACCGCTAAATTAGTGTGTGTACAAAAAAGTCTTCAACGAGTTAGATAGTTATTATTTATAGCATTCGGTATTTTTTTTCTCGCTTCACCCCGTTTTAAAGGATTGGATGGGCTAGAGATAATTAAAACATTGAAGATATACATACGTACCTCTATAAATCGATGGAAAAATCAATTTATAAAAGGGTTTGCACTAAAGCTCTTAACTGTGAATACAGCAACCGAAGTTTACGACGTTTACCACTCGAATGTAGTCCCGACACTCCTGACCTCTCTCTATATATAGGATATACATTGCAATTTTTTTTTAAATATGATTAGTTATCATAAATCATTAATATGTCTAGTAATAAATAAAAAAAATGGTCACCTTGCTTTTATTTTTGTATCCGCTCACCAAACTTCCCATAAATGTTTAAGATCTTTAATCATACAGACCACTCATCTTTGGTTTACGTCTTGAAATTTCGTGTTTTTTAAGTTTTCTTTGCCAAATAAGTGATAATACTATCAACAATACAAACGATGTTGCGATTTCTTCTCACCTTTTTGGTGGTAATCCCAGTGATAACTTATGGAAAGCCGGAGAGTGGCGAACAAAGCCTCCCCAGCAATCTTATTGATTCAGGTAACACAAACGAGCTGAAACTTGTTCATGTGGTAAGTTTGTTATTCATTAATCACTTGATTTTAAATGGTACTAAATGATACTTCCCAGTTCCGTCTAAAATTATTCTTGGCACATTCTAATGAAAATATGTACGATGCGAGCTGAAAATTGTCAAATTCAACCGAATTTGTTGAGCACAATGAAATGTGTATATTTAATGCAGTTTCAGACAGATACGAGAATTGAATAATTAAGATACTAGAAAAGTGATTTTCAAAAGGGATCTTTTCCATATTATAAAAGGTCCAATAAACGCAAATAAAATTGATGTCTGGTTGTTTTCCATTTAAAACTTGAATCCATTAACATTTTGTTTCACGAGGATATGTCTTTCAACAATTATTAAAAGAGCCGATCTCATCAGACTATGCTTCTAGGTCAAAAACGTACATAGGTCTCATAGATTTTTTTTAATTTAACTACTCAGCTTCCCCTGGTTTTGTGTGGGAGTTCTTACTTACGATGATTTATTTTTTCAATAAACTTATCCATTGGCTATAACCATAAAATTTTCTCAGTATGTTCAGCAAACGATTTAAACAAAAATAAAACATACATATATACAATATACTTATATTGCAGGTAGGGGTTGCAATAATATCGGTACAGAAATTCTGAAGTTTCGGTCGTTTTTAAAATACCGAAATACCGGTTATAAAAATGAAAAATTCCGGTTTGGCAATACATATTATTATATAACGATTCCAGTTTTGACAATGAGTTTTCGTTCAACAGCCGTTGAATCCGAGAAAGACAGAGTCCGCAATGATGAATTACTTCTTAGCATTTGTTTACACATTCGAAGCATTTGTTGTCACATGCGAAATGTATATTTTCAATATAAAATATCGAAATACTGCTATTTGTTTCTTCCCGGTATTGCGGTCCCAATATGCCAATAAGAGATCTCGCACTTGAACTCCATTTCCTGAACAAATAAACAATTTAAAATGAACAAAAAATCTGTCACTGTGCCATTTGGGTCAAGCAAAAAATCACTCATAGGAATTCCGTCTTATAATTAGTTAATTGTAGATAATAAATGATTGAATATTTTTTCAGATATTTAGACATGGCGAAAGAACACCAGCCGACACCTATCCAAACGACGAATATTGCAATCACACGTTTTATCCATATGGATGGGGTCAACTTACGAATGTATGGAATGTCATGTCATTATTTTTTTAACTTGTATTTTTACCGAACATTATCACTATTTTCAAAATGTCATATGTGCTAATTAATACAATAAAATGATTTTGTTTATTTTGATGCAAATATTTACAAGAAAACAAGTAATAATTGAATTTTGTTTTATCCGTTTTCTTGAATATAAACTTGAAAATCCAATATTTGAATACATCATATTATCATAATGATTCTGTTTTATACTCAAACAAACAGAAACACAAAAAAAACTCATATCCATTCAAGTGAACGTTTGTTATAATATACATAAAATTGTTAAAACAATATTGATTACATCGGTATAACTTTATTATAATAAAGTGAAAAAATATCAAAGAATTTTAGATTTACGTATAGTTGATAGATTTTCGCTGTACGACATCATTAAAACTAATTTTGATTCCAATGAGGACGTAATGTAAAGTAGCTATCACTATTTTTTTTAGTACTAAAATGCTTTATTTTTTTAACCTTATGATACAAAAATATCAGGAAATTATATTTTTGAATTTCAATTTTTGACTCGTTTAATTTAGTTTTATCGAGAACCTGAGAATCGAATCTTAGTATTAGCTACAAGACATTCTATACTATATACAAGACGTTATAAACCATATATTTTTAGACTGGGAAACAAAATCAATACAAACTGGGAGCATTTTTGAGAAAACGCTACGATCAATTCCTCGGAATTGTATATACTCCATCAAAAGTTTACGCCCAAAGTACACATCCCGATCGTGCGCATATGAGTTGCGCTCTCACCCTCGCTGGACTATGGCCGGTGAAGAATTCACCTTTAGATTGGGATCCCCTGCTGCCATGGTCGCCAATACCCATCAGGAGTGAGCCTTTAGATGAGGATACTGTAAGTTGTAAACATTTAATAGTTGTTTATTTATAAAATTAATGTGTACATATATTATAAAAAATATTGAATTTTTTCAGCTTCTTCTTGGCAGAAAAAACTGTCCCAGATATTCTGAGGCAGTAGAAGCCATATTCAAAACAGACGAAGTTAATGAAGTTATGAAGGAAAATTCTTATCTTTTCAAAGAACTCACTATAAAAACAGGCCATGAAATCAATACGCCCGACGATGTACAATCATTGTACAGTACATTAAAAGCTGAGGTGAATAATAATTTAGAATTGGTTTTATTTGGTTGTACCAGCTGCTTACTTTTCAGTCAAGGCATTAAAATAAAAAAAATGCACTTGTTTTGGCATTATTGTTATATAATCAAAATAATGAGCATTATAAATAAAACCTCTGTTCTCAAACATATAGCCACATAAAAACAACTGAAAAGTAAGGACCCTCACTACGAAACGTCATATTACGTTTGTTTTATTTTGACGCTGTAGTTAATTGTCTTAAAATTATATTAAAAAGATAAAAGAATCACTGTTACATTAAAATATTATATATAGAGAAACCAACAGTAACGAAAAACAGTTTCTTGCATTAAGAAAAAAGCATTATATTGCAAAATAATTCCACTTTCTTACCGACATGAAATGGATTCTCAATTACTTGACTATTTTTTTACTAAGGTGAATATAGACTTGATCATAATATCCGGTTCCTGCATGAATTGCAGCGTAGTACTGCTAGACAAAACATTCTGTCGGCAAAAAAGCTTTGCACTATGAAAACAACACAAACTTTATTGACGATTAGAATATTTTCTTTGACATATCTTTCAGGATGACTTTGGTCTGACATTGCCATCCTGGACCAGAGAATACTACCCAGAAAAGCTTTTACCTCTCACCGTGTTGAGCTATATCCTAAATGCGAAAACACAAGAACTAAAAAGATTGAAGGGTGGTAAGTACTATTTTATTTATTGAGGAATACTCGAGTGCTTTAAATAAATAAATAAAAGAGGAATAAAGCGACATCTTTAAAATGAGATATCTTGTTAAATATCCATTGTTACCCATTCCACTCTATACTGTTAATGCTGAAGTTGTATTATATGGAACCCTTTCATTATCTAAGAAGTCTTTGAAATTCTAATACCCTTAATTTTATTATGTACACAACTGATCGTAAGAAATCATTCTACAATTTTTCTCAATAATAGATTTCGCTGTATAGATATAAGAAAAATAATCTCAATTTAGGTACTTACTTACTGTTGAGTTTTTTTATTTTTATCAATACTTTTTTTACTTTTTCATCAGCTCAAAACGCTTACTGGCTTAACATAACTTCTGCATTGCTCATCCCACAAAGGATAAACCAGGGCTGTGGAGTACGACTCGGGCTGTTTTAACTAGAGTCAAGCTCGAAAAAAACTAATAACTTCGAATCCTTCTTAAAAAATGTTTCATCAAACTGCTAGCAGTGGCGGATTAAGCACTTTGGAGGCCGTAGGCGCAATAAATTTTGGAGGCTCTGTTTTTCGAATAATATAAAAGTGTTGCAAAACTCCTCGTAGTATTATAATTAATATTGAAAACTGAAATTAAAATTTATGCTATTTTTGAGGCTCCTAAAATTTGGAGGCCCCAAGCGCGCGCCTCTTGCACTTACGGGATAATCCGCCACTACATGCTACCAAGTAAAAAGTGACGCAACTGCATGCTACCAAGCCTAAAAGACATAGTAATAAGTCGTTTTTTAAGCTATGTTCAGAGTCGTTTTATTTGTTTACGACTCCACAGCCCTGAGATAAACTAAACTTACACAATACTCAAATAAACTTACATTTTACGTTTGAATCTCACGATTTCCTAGGCCTCTTGGTGAAAAAACTTATCAATGACTGGTCCGCGAAGGCTGCCAATATTATCTCACCAAAGGATCGTAAGATCTTCGTATATGCCGGTCATGATTCTACTGTCACCAACTTGCTGTCTGCTTTTGGCGTTTGGGAAAGTCAAATGCCAAGCTATGGTATTACAGCCATATTTGAATTGTACGAGAATTCAGATACCAAAGAATTTGGAGTTGAGGTAATACAATATAGATGATCATTACATTTTGTTTATAATATTACAGGGGCGATAGTAAATATTTAATATCATTTTTCAATAGAGGTTCCAATTTTGTGGGCAATTTTAATTTTCATAACCTTTAGAGTTCGCCACAAAGATGGCAGTAGTTATAAAATATTTGTATTGAATTTCTAAAGTCTTGAATATTATCACACAAATATTTTTTTTGACATTGAATTGAAGACCCGTATAAATTTAAATAATCATTAGACTCCTTCCTCGTGGTATATATATGAAGAATAGAGAAATTAAAAAAATATATTAAAAACATCGTCATCCATATAAAATACAACGATGATATTTTCATTGCATATATAATTTAGAATTTCCACAGAAGGTGCTTGGTGGAAATTCAATATCAAATTTGAATCATTAGAATTTTATACTTTTCCATACACGTCACTTCTGATCCAAGTTTCGCCTTTCAGCATCTTCAGGCTTTATGAACTTTAACTGCCGTTTATCCTTGCATTTTAATGCCGGAAGACGAAACTCGGGTCGTTTCTGACAAAACGTATGTAAATATAGAATATATAAACTATTCAAATTGACATATATTTAATCATTCACAGATTTATCTACGAAATTCAACCAGTGTTCCACCAACAAAACTCACTATTCCTGGATGCGAGGAAATTTGTCCACTTTCGAAGGTTTGAGAAAGATATTTTATAAATTATTTTATATTTCACAGAAAAAAAACATTCATTTACTCATTTAATGCTAAATTAAAAAAAATATGTAGTCAAGAGATTTAAATAATATACATAAATATGTATTCTTATAGTTAATATAATAGGTTAAGATTTTTCAAGGACGTTGTGATAAATAAAATAATGAAAAACAGACAAATTAGGTTCGACAACTCTTTAAATTTAAATAAAAACAACACAATAAATATCACGTCAATTGCAAATGGATCTAACCTGCGTCTTATAGAAGCTATCCTTTTTGGAGATTTCTCGTCATCCCGACCTTCACCCGGTCAAGTTATCTGGATCGTTTCATTATTACTGATTGCAGTGAAAGAAAGACATTTATTTTTGATGTGTCGTTGTTTTATTTGAAAAGTGTTTGAAAATAGAACACTAGCATATTTTTATTTTTATACGGATATTATGTTACTAGATTTTTTTCATATGATAATTAATATTCCATAGTCTATCTATACTCTATATAGAGGTTTTAATCGTTTAATGTTTGAGTATTATAACTTAAATTTTATTATTTTCTATAAGTATGCTTCTTTTTATACTATGTGTTTAAAGTAAAAATAACGACTTACTCTTCTATTATATATGACTTGAGGATAAATTTCATTGAAACAATTTGAATCGTGGTAATCCAAGTAGTTTCTGGTGCGTTACATAAAATATAATAAAAAAAATTGTAACAGAACCAGTAGAGCAGAATTCTTTTTCACTTGCCTTTATATTTATTTGAACGATTTCACACCATGATATTCTATATTTAAAATATTGACGCCATTCGTTAATGTAATCAAAAAACTTTTCTTGTAATTTGTAACGGACATTCATGAAACTGAACTATGTATGTACTTGTAATCTTTCAGTTGATCACTTTGACGGAGGAAGTCGTACCCAAAAACTGGTCAGAAGAATGTAAATCTCTGGATCCAAACTATGTGGCCCCAGCACTTGCCGGACCATAAATCAATCTGAAGTTACTTTGAAAGACCCATAATCTAACTGACTCGAACAATATTTAAAAAATATATATAACAGCTAAAATTATATGAATAATTAAGTATTAAGTTGATAGGTACTTAATTTGGACAAAGAATTATTATTTTTTCCGATCAACATATAGAGATCGTAAAATTTTACCATGACATCAAAGAACAATTTCAATAATATTTATAAATAACAGGGAAATAAATGCGTGATATAAGTATGGATTAAGACACGAATTCAAGATGGTCATTAAGAAAGAATAGGAAGTTGAATGACGAGAATGTATTAAATAATTTATTTTATAAAATTGACTCCATAATATCTGAAAAAAATAAATAGATTGACAATTTATTTAGGAAGACTAATCGCTATTTTTTATGTTTATTTAAAACTATTTTACGTATTTATTTTACATACCAGAAGAAAACAGTATTCTGTCCATAATTATTTATTTCTGTAATAAATTAATTTTAACCAAATGTGAATTTTAATCTTTATGAAACGAGGAGCAATATCATTATGTATATTTCAACTAAGTCAAGCACATGATAAAATTTTAACATTTTTAAGACATAAAGTTTTATAAAACAATCAATAGTTTGGCATTTTTTAAAAGAGAAAATTTTTAAAAGTAAGATAATTGAAATATGTTATTCAGGGTTATATTTTGTATTAAATAAAGAATTAAGTATTTCGTTACTTTTAAATAATCCTCAGACTAAAAGTGTTTTTAAAAAATATGCATAGGTATAAATATACATGCTAGCATTTCAAGGGTCAGGGGAGGCTGAAATTTCATCTGATCTTTTTGATATATTAAGTTATTCGACCTGAAAAGAATTGTTAGTACAACATTGAATTTTTTAATGTTTTCAGTAGTTTTTGTCACTTGCACGTTGCCATGGTAGCTTTGTTGTCAATCTTCCATCATAGTTAATTATACTAGGTACATGCTACTAATTAAATCCTTTGCCAATTTTCAGTGGTAGACAATGATAATGAAGAATTACACCATTCTGATATATCGCATATCTACGACGTCTTTAGGAATAATCAGTAATTGAAAAACTTTATGTTAATGACAATGCTTATTATTTTTTTTTAAATAAAAGTCCTCTTTTTTAACATTGAACATATTTTTTTAAATTAAAAAATATGTTGCCAATGAAAAATATATTTGGTTGATGAATTCTCATTTGATTTGATTAATGGATAAAAGGTTACGTTTTTAATTGTTTATTTTCAAAAGTAGACATTTAGCTGTGAGAAGTTTTGTTATGTTTTTAAAATTCCCGAATTGAATAACATTGACTGACGGTGAACAAAATGAGATCTAGTTTTAGTAAAAACAAGACATGTCAGTTTATTTAAACTATCAAAGAAGGTCACTTTAGCAAAAAAAAAAAGCAATTGGTGTTTATTTGTGAGTTCAAATTATATTATTATTTAACACTTTAACCCAAGATAAACAATTATGATTCCATTTAACAACGCAGATTATATTATTTAAAGCTAATAAATGATGCTATCAAATTGAATATAAACACCGTGTCATTCAACTCTTGCTTGGCGCTTCTCTGTTTTTGGCAAGCGTCCAAATCGTCTTTAGAAACACGGTACTTTCGCATCAGCCTTTCCCGGCAAATATTTACACTAACTTCCAAAAATGATTTAGCTCTGAAACAAATTTGTATCTTTTTTGTAAATGTAAGTTTTTAGTTTGCCGTTGGTCGTGTTCTTTAGCTGAAGCGCTCGGCCAATCGATTCAGAAATGCGATGGCCAAGTTCTTTCTTTCATTTGGTTGTCTTGCCTCTGATGCTGCGATGTCATTCGGCGGCGTCCGAATACCTCGACGAAAATATCCATCTCTCTGCCTAAAAGCATTGTGCAAGTTGTGTATGAAGTAGCCAAGTCGTTACACTTTCTCCGTAATGTCCGCTTGTAATTAAAATTCCGCAATATCTGTCGATACAAAAAAGTTATGTTTTTTCCATCTTGATTCGGTGAGATTTTCATTCGGAGCGCCGATTTTTGTGTCTAGAGTAATATTTTAAAATTCGATCCGGTAAATTGAAACAACGCCGCTTTGAAAGGGCGCTTTTTTGGTGATCGAAACACATTATCGAACAGTTTTAAGCAATATATCTAACATGCCTTCGGAAGTGACTCTGACCAAAGATGAGGGAACGGAATGGGGATTCCAGATGACAGGTGGCGCCACGTTTGAAATGCCGATAACAGTATTTGACGTAAGTAATAATATGTGCATTGTTAAATATCATAACATTTTTTATCCACCCAGTAACAATTGTCAATCAAACTGTAATGTAATAATAAGTACTGCAATCATAAGCTAAAATTCTGTATAATATTTTAAAAACAAAAGTCTATTCAAAAATTAACCAAACAATTTTGCTCATACGAAATGCCGTTACTAAATTAGTCACAATATGTATTTGTTTAATTGTATGATATTATTATAATAAATATTTATATTTCTAAGCGATGTTTTTTTTCATAATATTAGATTGTCTCATAAGGCTTTGTATATTCTGCGCGTAACTTTATAAAATTATATGTATAAAAGGTTTTTCTAACGTAATTAAATACGTCATGTAAACTGTTTATGTGTGCATACTAGTCATTGAAAACCCTTAAACATTGTTATTCTTGGGTTTGCTTTGATTATACCACTATTTTAAAATAATATTTGACACTTTTTAATTGACTGAATTACTAAAGCCACACTTTCGTCATGTCCAAGTTTGAATTTATACAATATATGTAATATACCAAAACTGCATTTTTTACTCACTTTCAATCGTTTGTATAAGGTTAAACATAGAAAGAAACTTATTTTTATTCCACTGAAAAGCAAACCAAAACAATTTATGTCACTAAATATCAAACAAATATCTCAAATTTTAAAAGAAAAGGTACATTGCGCGTATATTAAAAATACGCAAAGACTTATGAGACAACCTATTTTTTATTGTTGACGTTTTCCAATACTAAGCTGTTTGGCGGTTGCATCAATCAATCAGAATTATAATTTAATTAAAAAGCGATTTGTTTTAGTAAAATATTTTATTTCATACCATTTAAAATACTTTTATAAAATTTGTATTTTTTTCTGTTAGCAATGAGACTTCTTCTAGTTGGAATCGTGAAATTTACCTTAAAAATGTCGATATAATTAGTATATCACCTATCAACATTCAGTTTAAAAAACTATACATTTCAAAAGCATTTAAAGTACTTAGACTAAATCAATCCATTTTGCAAGATAAGTTGTTGTCAACGCATGTTTTTTTTTATCTAATACGCAACAGCGATTTATGTATAAAATCGAGTGTGTTTTTCTTTTTTCCTTTGAAATATTTTTTTATGTTTGCAAATGTTTTGAAGACTTCAACACTGTACGGGGTCAGCGTACTCCATCGTCTGATGGCACAACAGTTGTGAAAATTGCCTGACAATCATAATTTCATCACTCAATCTAATCGAGTTTACATACTATTTGTAATGATAAACTAGTCACGCAAAGGTATGATCGCAACATAGGAAATAAGGTGTGTTGATCGAGATTTGTTTTCCACGCCATAAATTCATAAAATTATTAAGTATTTATACGCCACAAACTTTGGCTTAGCGGAGTTACACCGACACTATTTTTTACGCTTGAAATTACTACTGGTTTAGTAAAAGATGTGACTATTGAATTGATCAAAGGTCCCATTTCATACTTGGTTAAGTATTAGAAGACACTGTAAAATGACGAAACCTTGATTTAAAAAGATCTAGATTTTGAGATGAATATGCGATATTATTTCTTATTTTTCGATTCAAACTATTGTTTAAAGTTTAAAGTGAATGTTCTAGTGACTTCTCTACATATGTTTATAATCAATACACTCTCTCTAAGCTCTATTCATTAGTCTCATCAAAATCTACGACCCTTGGCGTATCTTTTTTTTTATGAAAATCTCTTTTCATAAAATCTGATACGGTAAAGTGCCAATGATGTCTAATGTTTCTGTCCACGCATCTACAAATCTTATATGCATATAGTGCTAAGCTATCCTTAATTCTAACTTCGTTAAAATAATAAGGTTTTCTGGTAGCTCATCCGGCATCTTACATCCATGGTCAACCAATCACGTGTAATTTTTATAATATTTTCCAAATATATGGAGCATTCAATAACATTAAGGTGAAACACAATGTCGACAACTCTGTAATAAAAAATTACTTTCACACACACTTAACAAGTCACGGATGAGAGTTTGAAGTATTTTATGTTTTCAATACATAGTTCAAACCAATTCTTGTAACGCAATTTAATTATATTTAAAGACAACTTAATTTTAAAATGCTGCGATACCTAATAAATTGTCCCACATTATTTTTAATCCAGTATTTATTCTACGTTACATGCAGGGCTGGATTTACATATATGGAAAAAATGATAGAGACCTCCAGCCGAGATGTATATTCTTTTTCAGCCGATTATTATATATGTTATTTTATGCGTATTTTGTATTGTTTCAATTAACGTTTCCATTCCGTTTTACTTTACTTCTAACATTGGGTTTGGGGGCCTCACTATATCTAAATCCGATTCTGGTAATATGGACAATAATGTAGCAATAATGAATAATCGTTATTTTTTTTAATATGATTCAGTTGTTTTTCAAACAATAAATAACGTAGAATTCTAAGAAATACATAGCCAATCATTGTTCTTAACAATACTTTAATTAAGAGACTAGAAACTATTATAAAAAAAATCTTTTTGCTTCTCCTGAAAAATGACAATGAACCGCCCAGATAAAAATGGATATTGGAATTTACACAAAAAAAACGTATTTATACAATTATAATCCAATAATTAATGTCAGCTTAGAGCAATGAGATTATGAAAATCCGTTATTAAATAATCAGTATATTTTTAATCAGTATAATTTGATTAAATTGTCGTTTATCAGTAAAATGAAAATACTTCTCTTTATTATCCTCCAATATTCGAATAAAATTTAATGTAAACAAATTACTGACCTATCCCCAAGACAGCGCAATATATTTGAATAATGTATGCTATGCTCTTGTTTATAATATTATTATATTATTTATTGCTTAAAAATTTTAAGTACAGTTACATTAAACTACAGCGGACGCCAATTCGTCGTGCAATTGACAAATGTAATGATAAAAAAAACATTACATAATACGTCAAAATCAAGAAATAAAAAAGTAAAACTTAACAAACAGTTCACAAATACTGTCACTTAAAATTTCCACTTCCCTAGGCTAGGCAATGAATTGATCAGTCGAACGGCCCTTGGAACTGGCGACTCATACGTCCTACGCGAGGAACAAGTTTTTAGAAACAAAAGTTTTTGGTCATAGTTTCGCCCACGTAAGAATAAATTGGGAGCATGCGTTGATAGTCATGAGAATTTCCGGATTGTTAACTCGGCCCCGAAGAAGAAAAGAAAAATGATAACGACTTTGTGTGCTACCTGAAAAAATAAAATAGTTAACATGGATGGAACATTAACAGGATTATTCTCTGTAAAAATTTGTCAAGAAATCGATCCTAATAATTGTATAAAGATGTAGAATAAATACAAACAAAGTGTGTTTAGTTATTGAATACAATAATGCTTTTCTACAGCGATTAGCACTTAACAAGATTATAAATAGTTCCGTGATTCTTCTAAATACGAATTCTTCCGAGCAAGACTAGCCCCCTTACACAGAAACTGTCGTACGTAGAGAATTCCTGGCACATACTATTTCGCACATTTTAATATTTTTAATATTCGGCATTCAAAATTGGTTCTTACTTATTATAGAAACATATTATTGAACTTTTGCTTGTTCCCAACCTGATAAATATTTGGCACCCATGATATAATACATTGAACCAGTGGTTTCCAAAATTTATGTCACTACGCCTCCCTTTGGAAAACATATTTTGCGCCTTCCCATCCTTTTTTTCATATAATAATAAAGACTCGTTTTACAGGTTAAAAGTCATATCAACTGTGGAAAAGAAAAAGGACGCAACCCACAGTTTTTTCGAAAATAGCTTTTTTCGATAATCACAATGTATCAAACTTGATACACGTTCTATCAAAAGGATATAACCTGCAAATGCCGAATTAGTATCTAAATTTAGCTTTTAATTTTGAAAAAAGATGAGCTTGTGAAAATTGAAACAATGAAAAAGTTTTTCCTGGACAATTTCTTTAATAAATATTAAGTTATGTCAATTAAATACCAGCTTAGAAGTCTCCTTGCACTTCAAGTAAGTGTATATTTTATAATTTGCATATGGCCCAAAATCATCAAAAAGTTTTTTGTGCCTCCTGTAAAATTCGCTATGTGTGGGTTACGTACTTTTTCCTTTCCACAGTCGATATATTTTCAAACTGTTCGCGTCTCCCTTTGCAATAGTCCACGACTTCCAGTTTGAAAACTGCTGCATTAAACAACAATTTTATTATTTTTTTTATTTTATATGTACGAAAATTTCTGTGTAAAGAAAAATCTTTTTCTGAAGAATCGATGAACACAGAAGTCGTGTACAGAATATTATGGACGGAGAATTCGTATCCTAGATAGTCTTGTGCGGAAGAGTCCGCTCAACATTAGAAATAATTTCTTATTTCAAATTAAAATGAATGAACAATAAATACATTAAAAGTAGATCTGTTTGATTTGTACGTATATTGGTTTTACATAAACACATGTGTGCCAACTTTGCATATCGAAACGTAAAATGACAATTGCATCATTTTAGCTCGATTAATTAACAAATCGAAGATCTAACCATAATTAATGTCTGTATTGTTCAAGTATTGCCAAAATGTTTCACAATTTATTTATCAATACCTATGGCACAACAATGTGATCTTGCAAATTATAACCAGTTCATTTTGATTGTTACACCGGATTAGTGAGAAGTTTTCATTAAGAAAAAGTTTTTAGTTTTTTACTAGCTACTTCAAAATTATCAGATTTCTAACGAGGAAAGATACGTTGGTTACTCAATTTCGAAATATAATACAGAGTTTGTAAATTTGCCTTTGAATACCTTTTAAATATACAAAGTTGTGTTTGGCAAGTATTTTATTATATTCTGATGTTAGTGAACGTTATTATAAGTACATATTCGCATACTGTAAGTCAGTGGTTCTTAACCTTTTCGAAGTCACGGTATACTTTTTGACATAAGAAAAAATGGCAGTGCAATCAAACGGGTAGAAAACAAAGAAAAATATGCGGGCATAAACTTTATTACAAATTTAATAGATCATTTAATATTTATGCAACAAAAAATAATCAATGAAAAAATATAAATAGTACACACATGAAAAAGCTGATCTAAAGTTACCCTTAATAAAATGGAGAATATTTGATGTGAAAATCAATTAATGTGAAGCTTGTCGGCTTTTGCAGATTTCAGAAATATTAGTTAGAATATTTGACATAGCTGCCTACCTAATTGTTTCTCGTTTTTTTTTTCATATTAGTTGTTGTTGAAAAACCAAAATCACACAAGTATGGTGTTGAAAACTGCAACAAGATTTGCAGTGTCTTCATGGACAGAAATAAAAAAATCTCCATAGTTTCTTCCGTTTAGGATTCGTTGACAAGGTGACCAAGGTGACAAATTCTTCGTCTTCTTTCTATGAAAATTCACACCTTGATGTATTGATCGTGGTCATTCGACGCGAGGCAACACTTGCGATCGATTCGTCGGTTTTCATAATTTCGCGGAATTTTTAGCTTTTACCATTTTCTCCCGCGGTGCACTTGCAACAAGCTCACGGTGCGCCGGTTAAGAACCACTGCTGTAAGTAAACGTTTATTTTGTAACTAAACTTAAACGCGAAGTTGAACTCAAATGCGCGGGGTGATCTATAAATATGTTCTCTGAAGAGAGATTTATATTGCTGTGTTTATACTTTGTAGGACTTTATTTTTTAAACTATTTCGGCATCACACCATCGTCAGTACTATTTTTATCGTTTACATACTGACATATAATACATGATCAATGTGTTTTTGCTTAAGGGATTTTTAAGTCATTATTTCCCATATTTATATACATTATTTTATATTTTATATGAAAAAAAATATCAAAGTTAAAATCTTAAGAACGTTACGTGTGGTAGAGTTAGTATGTAAAATATTGTCCGACTCTTCTATTCTAGTATAGTATAGAAGCTATGAAATATCCGTTAGTTCTGACAATGGTGCTTTTTGAGTCATACAATGTTCTAAATTTGTATGTGTAATACGTGAATAATTTACAAAGTCATTCAATTAAAATTCGAACATTCGAAAAAAAAAATACTGATTGTTTATGATTAAATTATGATTTTGAGACACTGGCTTATAAGTTGTTAAAAACGTTTTCTCAAAAGGTCTAAAATATCAAATACAATATAAATTTCCATCACCAAGTTTACAATATGATCGTTTATTATAACATAATAGTTGTGTTCAAATATATTGAAATTAAATCAATTAGTAAGCATCATTCAAAAAATATGAAATAAATAAACGCAAAGAAAAATGTCCATTCATAAAATAAAATGAATGATCCTTACTGACCCTTACGTCAGTTACAAATCATAAATTCACTTTTCATTGAATCACTTTTGTTTCGTATGCCAAAACATTTATCATACTTGATAATAAAAATAGAACCGACTCAATTGAGATTCTCCTATGCATTTTTCAGAATTTTATTTAGTCAAGATATTCGCATAATTATATTTTTAAAATTGTTTGATATAATTAAGAGATTTAGGAAAATTGTTATATGAATGCTGATATTTTTTCCAGTGTGCGGTCTGTGCACCATGAACAAAAATAAGCAGAGACTCCACGTTTTCAAGCTCTTGCAACTTTTTGGGTCATACAGTGGTTACTTCTTAGAGGATATTCAAGATATATACCGCGATGAGACAAATAGCGATCAAGATGAAGTATTTATTTTTTTAAACATTAGTATCACATCTTTCAGCACATCTCGCAAATTAAACATAAGTTCGTTTGATCCAAAATAAATATTTAACGAATAGGCTTATTGTAAATATTTGGTCAGTATTTTAATCAACTTATGGACTGTATTTAATATTAAATATCAGTATTAATATTAAATAGTCAGTATGTATAAACAATGGTCAGTATTTATATAATTGATATATTTTAGTTGTATATTAAACCAAGCCTAACGTCACCTAATCACACTTTTATAATTACGGCTACTGACTAAATTTTAAATAAATACTTTTATTTTAATGTAAATAGATTTATACTGACCATTAATATATTTAAATACTGGACACCTAATTATGATTTATCAGTGTTATTACATATCCAGGAGAAATTTAATACAATTAACGAACACAATTAACCATAATATCGTAGGAAAATTGATTTATGTAAAAAGTGCCAGGGCTGCGTAATGTAACATGGCGAAGAAGTTACGCGAATTAATATGTTGTGAAACAATCAAAATACAATTCAGTTGCGTCAACGCAAAACGCCAAAAACATAACTAATTTAAAATTTTAAATATGATATTTTCAGTTTATTCATTTGTTGACAAACAATCATTTTGAACTATGATATGTAATTGTAAATGCTCTCTCGCCGTATTACTAACATTTGCAATGCGACTAAGATTAAACTCGACTGACTTGAAGATCAATTTATATTTAGACCGAGACCTTTGAGACAGATTAATAAACGCTTTTGCATAACCCTGGTAACTATTTTCAATATCAGATGTTCAGACTTTGTTGACCATCTTTTTCCTAATCTCTCTTAATCTCTAACACACATCTAAATGCATTGTTAGGTTGCCCCACATGATCGTTTTATTTCATCGGTAGAGAGATTCTTACGTCGGCCTTGCGGTCTTTCAATGTGCATGATATTGACTTTTTTTGTTGAAAATAATTATTTGATATTCATGACTCGTGAGATAATAATTATCTTCTGCTGATAACTTTTTAACTCGTGAGTGGAAGTCCTTATATCTGCAATTTAAGCTACAGAACGCATTTATTGATAGTAGAATATATTAGTATTTGTTTATGCATATCCAAGTAGAGCATCCGGACTACTATTGGATTTTATGTCAACAGAAGAGTTTCTACGATAACTGCTTGTAACTGAATTACTATACCTCTCTTTTTTTCAAAGAAAGTAAGGATATACAGATATGGCTAGGATAGGACTAGATGTAAGCTAATCGCTTTCGTTACCCTTGTTTTTTTAGGAAAAGATGGGTATAATGGAAAAATTCAAGACATTACATACATCTATACTTTCGAACAGGAATACAAAAATCGATTGAAAAATCAATTTATAAAAACTGTCCGTATTGGCATTCAAACCCGTGACCTTCGTGTTTTATAGCCAACGACGTTGACCACTTGACCAAGCAGCAATATATCATATATTTATTACAGATGTTTTAAGTATGTTTATTTTCGTTAGGATTTTTCATCAGTTAGGATTAATATATTGCACAATGCAAAAAAAGCCAGACGTGCAACTGTTAAACACATATTCATCCGAATTCAATAACAGTTTATAAAACTTAAATTTAGAAATGACATATATTTTATGATATAATTACTAGGAACTGACGGCGTTAATTTTCCATATTATTGTAATCTTAAGCCGCAGGCTTATCGCAAAATGAATTATCTGTCAAAAATATTATGCTTATTGTATTGTTATCAAATAGCCTATGATCTTATTGATTTTATTGGCACCCTAATTCAAAAATAAACTCGTCAAGTATTGAGAATTCGTTTAAAAAGATTAAATATTAAATAATAATTATTTTGAAGATTTAATTTTTTCGAGTGAAATGTAATCAAATTCAATGCTTTTTATTATTGTACAAAATTAGTGTGATGTTAAGAAAAACACCATATTTCTTTGTACTCATTTCCATTTTTTATTTATCAAGATCATTTTTAGATTTAGAAGACCATTATCAGATTTAATTTGTGTAAGCTTAGAGTCACTTATTCATAGTTTCTACTGTAATTTGTAAATTCTTTTTAATGCCAATTGTTTATTACACCTTTTTATTTCAACTTGTTTTTGTGAAATTCTTTAATTTATTTCTTATCAGTTGACAATGCTCGTCATGAGCGAAACCAGTCCTAATCTTGATAAATAAAAAGTGAAAATAAGTTCAATGGAATATTGTTTTTTCTTAATATAATGCACCAAGTATTGACAGTGAGCACTCTAAAATTGATTAGTATGATGAATGTTTTTGATTGGTAATTAAGTTTTTTTGAATTGTATTCGTAAATAATCACAATTTAAATAGTATTAGTTAATTTTTGATTTCGATAATTAGAAATACGTTTTTTTTCGTGCTCAATTCAGCTAAACATCGATTCGGCGAATGAACGTCGGTCGATTTTGGCATTTTCCCAAATATCTGGGTGAGGTTGACGTAATGAATGTAGATGATCGTCCGGCCAACTTATCCGGGTGGAAGTGTATTCTTCACTCTTTTGCCAGTATCGATTCAGAAGTACATTGTTCCCTTCCCGGCAAGGAAAAAGAGTAGGTGTTTTTATTTATACACCTACAAAATAGTCGTTTATATATTATTGACAACCACCATCTGCTTTACCACGCCACGAAACTGTGTCAAATATATTTTTAAGTTCAAACGATCGTATTTCAAGCGAACAGCAAAAGAACATGTGCCTTAATACTTTACAAAACTTAAAATTGAGAATGTGTTTTTATTAATAATTAAAAAAAGTTTTAAAATATAATTAAATAGTGAGTACCAACAAATACTTAAACATGTTATTATAACATTTATATATTACATGAAAAAAAAATCTTTTTTAAATCTTCAAAACATTATTATCGGCTTCTGCTTTAAAATATTAAAATAAATTGCATACAAATTCGCAAAAGATTTATTCTTTATTTTTCAATCCAATATTATAAGCACTATTTTCATTTTTTTTTTATTTTACATAATTTAAAGAAAATTAATAAATATTTTTGTGAGTGAAGCACCTTCTCGGAGCCGAATAACTTTTCCACGTTGATAATTTGAAACGTCACACCTTGCCGTGCACAGGTGGACCAACGGCGATTAATATTCAAGCAAAAAATGATATTGTTTGACAACACACGTTTTTTTACGTGATACACGTTGTTGGATTATAACAGATGATTTTGGAAATTTTCCAAGTCAATGAAAATCGATTGAAATAGATTCATAAAACATGCCAAAGTGATGAATTATTTTTAATACAATGATTTCGCTAGCCGAAACAAATCATTTCATGCTATATTGCGCTGTAATATTATATTTTTCAATATGGACACACAATAAAAAAGTATTTAATATTTTAATCTGAATGATAAGTTGTATAAATTTCTTTATTACAAATAAAGAAAACCGTATTGCAAATAGTCATCTTAATGTGTCAATAATCAAAATGAATTAGTTTGTTATTATTATTTAGAAACGACTTAAACAAAATGTTGAATAATTTAAAAATATTCACTCTAAATATGAAAATATTGACAAAACTAATAAATTAGTTTTATTAAAAAATTGCATTTGGTTCTTAATTTTTAATAAATAATTATTTGTGCAAAGGCATCATATTAATAGTTGTTATTTTTTTTTGATGAAATATAAAGTCAAATTTTCACAAATGACACCCAATAAACTACATTTGAAAATATTTTGAGATTATTATTTGTTTTTTGAAGGTTAAAATGTACAGTGCATTCATTTACGTATAATGTAGGTATATATAGTATAGCGTAACATATGTTTTGTTTGTTATTTATGCTATTGTATTTGATTACAACATATTAGCAAATGGATGACAAATAAAACAGTCGAAAAACGTAATTTTTTAAATTTCATTTTCCAAATAGTTTTAGTCGCATACAATGCAATGTTTGCATTTTCAATTATAGTATAATTTAATATTTAAAATGGTAGGCAACTTATATGTTGCATTCAGTAAAAAGCTATTAAAAATCGATCAATTTTCCTTGAGAGTTTTACCAATGCTTGCCAAAATTGTCTGGGAGTAAAAAGGGTAATGTATGTAGTAGACATTAATATTTTGGTATATTGTACTTCTCGTTTTGGCTAGTTTATAATAATATGTAATAGTGAAAGTATGCACATAGTCATTGTACTAATTAATTTGTCAATTTATACATTGTAAATTTTAGACAGTTACAGTATACACAAAATAACAAATGGCCACTTTATTGCATACATTTACTACACAGACGTAGTAAAATTGTTAACATTTTTTTAGATCACGCGTTCACTAGTATTGCCAGATATTCTATAAAGATATGCGTGTACAATCATACAGTTGTTGTGTTTAACTATCATTTTAAATTTCAAATAACCTCAAAAATTTCAATGTTTTGTTGTTACTCCCCCCCTTTATATTAAATATTTCTTACCTAACCTTACTATTTATAGTAAATAATATTGATCACACTCTGTGGCTCTGTTGATTAGAGCTTTTCACTGGCGATTAGTTGAGTCTGGGTTGAACTACTGGTAAGTTCAATATCAAATTTAAATTAGATATCAATGAGATGAGTGTAGTTAGAGCGATTAGTTAACCACTAGTCATGTCCCAGCATTATAATTATATCCCTACTAACTGTATAAACAAAAGAGAGGTTGTGAAATTGAGTAACAAACAATTATTGTAGAAAATACTTCTATTGAGATGTATACATTAGGAGGCTATAAGATCCACACTGTGAGCGGACATCGAAAAACACACAATATTAATATTACATATCGACTGTGGAAAGGAAAAAGGACGTAACCCACAGTTTATTCCAATAATCACAATGTATCATACTTGATACACGTTCCATCAAAAGGATGCGAGCTGCAAATGCCGAATTAGTATCTAAATTTAGCTTTTATGTTTGAAAAAGATGACCTTGTAAAATATTAAAACCAAGAACTTAGACTGAAATAAAGGTTTTTCCTAGACAATTTCTTTAATACATATTAGATTATGTCAATTAAACACCACTTAAGAAGTTTCCGTGCACTTCAAGGTTGTGTATAATTCATAATTTTCATATGGCCCAAAATCATCAAAACACGTTTTTTGCGCCTCCTGTAAAATTTGATATGTGTGGGCTTCGTCCTTTTTCCTTTCAACAGTCGATATTTAAAAAAACTATTTTCTTTGTCGTTATATTAATATTAATTATAATAGTCAAGGGGCTCATTGAATAAAGATTGATGCTGATAAAAGTATGCTTGAATCCATCATGTGTATCTTATTTTAGGTGGAAGAGGGTGGACGCGCTGATAAAGCAGGAATTCGACTTGGAGACGTGTTGGCGAAAATAAACGGAATGGAGACGGACAAATTGACCCTGGAACAGGCGCACGGTGCGATAAATGCGTCGGGAAATAATATCAGCCTCGCAGTAACAAAGTTAGTCACATCCACTAATAGTATCATCACTCCCTCGTGCCCAATGTATTTCTAGATCGGACACAGATTAAAATTCTGCATGTTTCAACGTCTGCTGAAGATATTTGTGTCAGAATTTGTGAAGTCATGCCAAGATAAAAAAAAATTGTATCATAAAAAGAAATTGCACCAAAAATATCATTCGTATACTTTGTTAAAAGTCAAAAGACAGCTAATGACCAACGACTTATTCTATCGGTTCGGGATTCACATATTTTCAATCCCGGAATCCCGGGATTGAACATTCAGCATTAACATCTTAAACAAATTATAGATTTTCAAAATTTTTGGTCGTCTATTTTCAAATGGAATTTTGTAGATCAAAAATTTTTGCCACTGATCGATTTCAAAAACCCAGGAATTTGCAAAATTACGAAAATTAAAATATGTGGGACCAGTTATTTAGCCTTCGGTTTATTACCTTATTTCAAAAACCTAGAAATTTACGGAATTCCTGGGTTTCTCATTCTCTTTTTTTTCTTAATCCCGAAATCCAAAATTTGACGACCTAATTTCAACCCAAGTAAAATATATATAAAAAAAATATTGTTCACCTAAGTTCACGAAGTTTTTATGAGAAACTATCTTGAATTTATCTTCAAAACAAATTACTAAAGGTAAAATCACTGCAGTTTTTGTCATTCACTGTGTTTTTACTTGGCAGTAGAGGTATTTAAATTCTTGCTTGGTATTGACATGCGCTAAATTATTGCATTCTGCCAAATGAGCTTCATAAAAATACGTCACGGCGAAGAAAATTTTCCGAGATGTGACAGCAAGATACATTTTTTTATGAAACTTACAGTTTATTTGGTCTCATGACATTGAAATAATTTGCGCAGCGTTTAAAAGAAAGATTTTCTTATTAACTAATAAATATAAAGGCAGTAAAATATATCACACTTTAAACTACGTTTTAAAAACTGTCTTTGTATAAAAATAGCTCAATTGAAATTAATAATTATAAAAATTGTTAATTTCTAATTATTTTTATATGGAACACAAACATCACTTTTAAAGTGTGCACATTCACCACTCGGTGGGAAGGCATTATATATGAAAATAAATCACGCTTTTGTACTAATTTCACAATGATTTATTTATAAGGACTGGACTTCATGAGGGTGACCGAAACCGGTCCTGATCAAAATATATGCATGTGGAAATAGTACCGAAGAGGGTTCTTATACACATACTGGAAATAACATTAGATTATTGTTCTCTCAATTAAAAAAAGCTTTGAAACTGCAAAAAGTTTGTTTGAAAATAATATTAAAATTTAACAGATATCCAATTATTTAAAAACAATTCTAGACCACGGAATCACTCGTTTGGAAGACTGGATATAAAAATAATCTTAATATTCAAAAAAAATCATAGTCGATGACTGTTATTTTTTTCGCAGCTTGGAAGATCAAGAAGCAGCTGAAAAGCTCCGGGAAGAAATTGTCGAGGAAGAAGAACTAGTTTGTGATATATCAAAGTTAAATCTGAAGCCCCCGAGAGGAGCTCCGCAAACGGAGATAGCCCAACGCAAATGCTGGCACCCTGTCATGCTCGACACAAATCGACCACCAATAATTGAAGAAAAAACTGGGGATGAGGTAATTTTATTATTTTTTTCATCTTAACACGGAGAACTTGTTTGTTTCTGTCAATGATAATGAGAAATAATACTTATCTTAAAAAACTAAGAAAGACTGTAAATTTCATATGTCGTAATGTATGTAGACCAGAATTATTTAAGAGAGACACAAAATACTAATTCTGGATAGCATAGAATTAATATTTTTCAATGTGGCCTTTAAAAAACTGTACTTGAGACAGCACTGTTGTAAATGATCGTCTATGCAGTGAAAACTATGATAAATCTTTGTGACAATTGTAGTTAATTTAATAGTTGAAATGTTTATGCATTATTTGAATGATTATTTGCCCCATAATAATATCTTTAAAAAATAGTTTGAAAGTCGCTGTTCGAAGAAGGGGCTAATGATTAAAAAAATGTATAAAGCCTCATACATACATCACTTCATATATTAATATTGATTGGACATCGTATTTTGTAAATTTATATAACGAAAGAGATTTGGCTCCCGGTTCGTATAATGAGAGTTCAAAACTTTACTAATCAACGAATTCAAAAAAAAAGTACGTCAATTATGATCATTTAATATTATTATACTTCAAAAAATATATCACTATTGATATTATGACTAGTAATATACTACTGTAACAGAAGATTTACATTTTAACTACTATTTTTTTGTAAGAAATAATTAGAAATATTAAAATATCGATTTTCTCATACAATTTATCTCTTTGAAGCTAGTGAGAAAGTCAAAATATTTGACAATATAACATATCCAATAACTCATAAGTATTCAATTTCTTCACTGTAATTTTTAATTGTAAATATTTTTGTTAATTTCCAGGAGGCACCTCACAAGAAAATCATGAGAAATCTTCGCCAAGCTATAAACCTAAAGAAGATCGTCAATCCGTCGCCAGAGGTAATCATTTTCTTTCTCTGCAATAAATTCACGATAGCCGAGAAACCAGACAAAGACGAGGACGAATCGTGATTTTACCCTGTACCCACCCCTACAAAATAAAAATAAACTCCGAAACTAATGTATATTTTGTAACTTTTTGTATTAATTTAGGCTAATATCCGAAATGTATTAATTGAATGGTATTTATTGTTCTTTCGATGTATTTTTTATTGTAATGGAATGTATCTCTGTATGTGCTTCTTCATTTACCTCCATAATAAACATTTTAAATCAAAATCCGTGTATGGTTTTTACCCCTCCCAACTCTTAAACATGCTTTTGACGACCTCTATATTTCATTAAATCAACATTTTTATAAAAACGATTCATGTCAAATTACAGTTGTATAATAGTTTCACGTATTTTTTTATCTTTAATCAATGTAAGTATTGGTGAATACCATATTTTTATTGTTTATTTCAATATCATTCAGCATGATACAATTGTGCAAACAATGAGAAATATTGTTCTATTGACACGCGAGTTTCATGCCTTTTCCCAGTCACAACGTGACAGATTAAACTATTTTTTCATGATTTAAGATTTATCGATGTATCATTATATTTTTTTGCAATTTTCACGTAAATTATTATCTCAACATTCCAATTACCTACATTGATTTCATATTTTTATATTAAGAAAAACAAAATATTCCTTTGTACTTATTTCCACTTTTATTTGGAATATTGTGTTTTTCTTAATATAATGCCTTTCCACCAAGTATTGACTGTAAACACCCTAAAAGTAATCATATTTTAAAATTATTATTAGTGGTGGATTCCCAGATAAGCACATAAGACGTTCGATTCGGGTCTCCGAATCTTTGGAGCATCAAAAAAATATATAAACTCTAGATTTCTTTTTCATTTTTTCTTGTAAGTGAAGTTTTTTTAACGCATTTATGTTATCCAAAAACAGAGCCTCAAAAATGTATTGCACCAGGTCGACCAAATGTTTAATCCGGTGATTTTAATATGTAATTGAATTTCGGCTGATAAATAATACAATCTTTTATCATACTGCAGTGTGCTTTTTTCGCGATTAAAATGAAAAAAATATTTCAGGCCCCTCCATCGAGAAAAGCCCCACCACCACCCGTTGAAAATGAAGTGGAAAATTTTGAAGACGAGCAAGGTACATTATTGTTATACTTAACATTAGAATTTTTTCATTATTTTACACTATTTCATCAATTCATCTCACAAGCCTTTTATACCATTCCAAAAAATATGTAAATTAAATTATTACGAATACAAAAAGGGTCAAATTGTTGTTAATAGCCATCAAAATTAACCATACCTATTATTGTTAAAAAATAACCTAACTTTTTGGTGAATGTGATGATATGTATACTATTTGATTTGCAAGAGACTTCCAATTAATTAGAATTTGCTTAGTTGAACTCCGTAGTAATAAGGTGAAACAATGACAAAGTAATTTAGTTCTACACTCATTATTTTATATATAGGTGAGTGCTATAGCTTCACACTCACAGTTTGCAAACAATCTCATTTAAGAATCTCATAATATAATTTTTAATCCAGCGCCAATCTGTTTAAATCTTTGCAGTAAAGGCCGCTGAATGCAGGTGAGCAATTATTAATTAATAGGCATAATCAAGTTGATGACATCCTTAATGACCGAATCAATATTATTCAACCACCATTATTAATTAAAACCATTACAAGATTCTAATGTAACTAACAATAAATAATCAATTTAATTCAAACTTATATACTTTGAATAATCCCATATTTGTTATTGTTAACAAAACACTTAAGTTAATTTATTAAATATAATAAATACTATTATTTGTAAAATTACGATTTTACAGTGGTTGACAGAATATATTGTGTGTCTCTTCTAAGCCATATATAGCTGACTTAATGTAAGCTTAAACATAGTTCTGATGAAGGTATACGCCGAAATAGCCATCAACTATATGTAACATAATATTTTAGAACTAAAATACATTGTTATTTTTTCACCTTATTACTTCTTATGCTGATAACGTTACATTGCGGCTTGGTATGAAATGATAATATTTATGATTTTGGCTGGCCAATCATTAGAAAAATCTATTAGTATTTAATATTTGTATAATAAATAATAAATTCGAATACTTTGAGTGGTGTTTAATATTTTTTTCAATAACATTTTTGAGCTCTGAAGCACCAAAAAATCAACCGATAATGATATAATAAAAATTTGGGGACATCATGCAAACTTCAGTGCAAAATAATACTCTATGTGGATGTAAATGTACTTATTTATGAGTTTTTTTTTTTGATATATCGTTTTTTTTTATATTGAGTATAATTTGGGCCTTCCTTTTCGCTTAACCCTCATGTATTGTATGACTTTGATATAAGGTGACTACACCGCCGTTGATAACGTTAAACAATGGGCTATCTGGACTTCCTCTTCCACCTCTCCATTCTGCACTCCTAATATAGCCGTCATGCAAATATCAATAATTGTTTCTTATCATGATTATTTTGAATCATGACTCAAAATAAATCCCATCGTACTTATCTAAAATCGTTTTAGCACACAATATGTAACGAAATCATGTTATCTATTGTGAAAATAAAACTGAATATAAAACATTGAATAATATGATGTAATTTCTGGCCAGAGTTAAGTATGGAAGATCAGCTACGTGGAATGCAGCGTCAGCTTGAAGCACTGTGTGCTCTTCCAGCTGCTTTGCAAAATTCACTGGCGGCTGTCAGTCAGCGCATTCATCGTATGTTACCACCAGAACCTGACTCTGAGGTATATACTTATCAATAAATCTACCAGTTATGGCCAAATTCAGATGAAAATGTTTCAATAAAATACATTTCGACCCTATTCGTAGCACACATGTGTAAACTCGAAGTCTAGCCCAAGCCAAAAAAATAAAAAGTAGCTATAACTAATTACAGATGACGAATCAAATACAACGTCAAAATTAACGTTTACTTCATTTCATTAAGTTGGAGTTTTGATTGAAATATTGTTCGTATATTGTTATATTAGCTGGGCAGCAAAGATATTCGTCGGATGCCAAATATGGGTCGCAATTTTGAACGTGTTTGGTGAAGCATGGGCAACTCTACAATTGTATCCTAACAGTTATTATTAATAAGGACTGGTTAAATTTATTTCTTTAAATGTATTCTTTATCTGACGTGGTGATGCCTGAGTGATAACAAAAGAGTGTTCTATTTCTAATATAAAGCTTTTAACATCATTAAAAGCAAATGCTAATTTTATAAGAATTTTGTTATTATTTTTGAATTTCAAATATCACATTACATAAAAGTTAGTATTGTTTCAGCCTGAGCACCAGGAAGACATAACCGAGGAAGATTTAACCAATGGTGAGATTGTAAAACATATCTGATTTATTAAAAAGCTATATTTATTGAAAAATTGTAAATTGAATTTACGGTCGAATATTTCCAGAGTACATAACCGACGACGAGTATTCTGCAAGAGAACCAATTTCTGAAGCAGAAGAAATAATTGAAGAAGAATCTCAACAAGAATCGGAATATGATCCAGAACCTGAACCGGAAGCCGAGCCAGAGCCGGAACCAGAACCTGAGCCAGAACCAGAACCGACTGCTGATGAATTGGAGAAAATTGAGAAACTAAGAAAGGTTCGAATTCGTTAGAATGGATGACACTTCAAATTTATTTTTATTATTCTCACAAAATAAAAGAACATTTTCCAATCTTTTCTTGTACATGTCTTTTCTTAACGCTATCAAAATAGCTTATATTGAAATTACATAATTGTAGTCCATTATGTCACAGCGATATTGACATTGACGACCTCGTGTTATTAATAAATAAACAAAACATTGGTTATCTTTTACAGATGAAAGAGTTAAACAGAGCATGGCCGTGGGGAGACAATATCAAACCTGTTTATAAGTAAGTTTCTTGTTTTTTTTTAAAATTATTTTTTAATAACTTCCTTCGTTTATCTTAAAGAACAGCGTCGTGAAGCATTTGACGTTTCATCGCAATTGCCGCCAATACAGAAATCGTTTGTGAATTATTTGTTTTAATTAATTATACAAATCTAAGAAGCGTTATGATCTTTGATTACTGTCAGTATAAATGAAAAAAATTAATGTACATTCAATCTATTCTTTAAGATAACCCTTCCTTCATAATACGATCGTGAATTGTGTGTAAAAACTGCGAAAAATAAACTAAATATATGTACATTTGTAATTTTAGATAAATTCATACTGCGCGGTCTTGTTGCCTAGTGATTAACATTGTTCGCCTTTTTTTCATACGGCATAAATTATAGTTTTTGTATCGTTGAATACATTTTAATCCAAAGGCATGGGTCTCTGTTATGTTTTCATACTGTCCTGAAAAGTGAGCGTATAAAGGATGAATTGCTTTCAGTCAGTTCTTGTGAAACAGCATCTCTTGATGTATTCCATTGGGAGTGCATATCTTTCTAATTGGAAGCAGATATTAAAAAATCTTATTATATTTACAACATAATGTGATATATTGATTTAAAAACTAATCTTAAATTTACAGAATATCTGACCGATACAAAGTCCCGCATTCAGAATTATTCAGCAATAAGTAAGACTTTTTTATCATATTTATTTCTTAAAAAATAATAAAGTACTGATTAAAACTCCCAAAAATCATGATAATATTTTTTTTTATTTTTAGGATTCAGAAAATGGAAAACAAGATTGCGATACGGAAAGTCCCAGAAATCGGTGATTAATGAAATATACTATGAAATAAATTTGCTATTTCATTTTAAAGCATAGATACAGTAAAACTTCGATATGACGGAGTAATAATTTAGTGGTTTTCGGTAAGGCCGAGAGTATGATAAATTTATATTAAGTTGGTTTTACGAATGCATTTTAATAAGCAAATAATTTCTATTGAATTTTCTAAATATATAAAATAACCCGCTGCAAGTTACACACTTGTCACTCATCAGTCGTTACATTATACAAAATAATGTTTTGAAGCGGTGAACCTTGAATTTAAGTCATGTATACTTCAACAAGATGTTCATAAATTTTGACTATTATGTTCATAAATCCTAAAATCTATTATATCGATGATTTACTGTACTTTAATTTGTTTTTTTTTTAACAGTGTTTATAATTACAATATTAGCGTTGTAGATACAAATGATTTAAATTGAAATAATCATTATTATAGGTGATATGTATTACACCAATATTTATTTCATACATATTGTATAATTTGATTCATTTCATGCATTGTTCATAAAAAAATACGGACTTGTTACAATAAAATATCACCATTTTATTAATTATTTTGTTTATTTAAACCTTTATTTGAAAGACATATTTACGGATTATTGCAGTGGCGGCTATATAGGGACGTCCCGAGGGCATAGGCGAGTAGGCAGTTGCCTAGGGGCGGCAATTCCTAGGAAGCGGCAAATGATCACAGATTTTTTACTAAATATTTTTGACACGAATTTGATTTAGAATAAATATGATGCCTCAATGTCTTTGATTAACAAAATACTAAATCAAGATTCGCTATTTATATTCCATAAGTGCATTTAAAATTGACACTATTTTTTATGATTTGTAATGAAGATAATAGTTATTTTTTCATAATTATTGAAAAATAATGTGGGCTTTTGAATCATATTTATTTGTGAGGATCTTTGTCAATAAGGAACATACTATGAATCAGCTGAAATCAAAACGGAATAAGTAACAAAAGATTTGTTTGAGTATGTGTAAGTGAGTAGAGGATTCGAACTTCTATATGTGTATATTTATTCCTAGAAGGTAATGAATGAAAGATAATGGGCGCTATTTTAGGGGTCTGCCTAGGGGCGGCACATAGCCTAGGAACGTCACTGCGGCTATACCGTCGTTCGCGGTCTAAATGTCGATAACCGTCGACCCGATGCTGTAAAATAATGATTGTGGGTAAAATTTTATGAAATAACATATTCTACTCATAGCACAGCTGTGTCTTTTTATTTGAATACGTAGATAGCAGTTGAATTTATCTTAATACATATTTATGACTTTATCTAACACACAAGAATTTTATCATAGCGCAATTGTAATAAAAAAATATTCAGAGGCCGCGTAAATTTTCAACAAAAAAATATTCAAACAAAAATTCGGTTGTGCCATCAAATTTTCACGTGCAGAGTCCGTCCAATATACGGCGGTTAATTTTGAATATAATATAAAATTAAATTTTATAACGTTGTTATTCCTCTTATTGTGTCACGCGTTTTGCCTCTTTGAGAACCATCATCAGACGTAACATCGCAAGGTTTACGGATAAAATAAAAATCTATTATAATTCTTAAGTTATAAATTACAAAATAAAAATCCGATTTTCTCCCATTCTTCTGGAGGGGGTAAGATAAATTTGATATAGTGCTTATTATAAAATAATTACTTACATTAGGTATGATAAATCCCAAATGGAAATAAACTCATCAATGGCGATCTTTCTCTTAACCGAGTAATTTAGTTTTGCGTATCTTGAAAGTGTGTACGTGCAACGGGTAATTAAATCTATAGAATTACGGACTATTTCGTCACTCCCATAGTAAACACTTGATGAAACGTTTCATAGTTCGCCGCGTGCAGAACTTTTGTCAAGAAAAAAGTGGAAAGATAAAAAAATAAAAATCAGCGCTGAACGACGTGTAAATGGAGTGACGAAATATAACGTCATACCCGGTTAACAGGTTAAAGAGGTAAAACACGTGTAACATTTTTTACACAATAAGTGGAATAATAAAGTTATCAAATTTTATATTACGATATGTATAACTTAGCGTCAGTTAAAGTTTACCCGTGCGTTTGAATGCCCGAGAATGTTGAAAAGTGATGACCGGGTTGCTAGTAATAAAACGTGTGAAAATTAAAAAACAAATGAACGGTTAAAATAACTTATCTATTGTGTTGATATGCAAATTTAGAAATCCATATGCCGAAGGAGCAAATTAATGAATTGTTATTGACATAAATATTACACATTTCGCAGATAATAACATATAATAACACCAATCGCTATCACATCAACAGAAGGACATCATATGTTTATTATCCAACATAAAAAAAAAACACAACTCAGTCATGCTTTTGCTTTCATGTATGAAGGTGAAGGAGCTGTAGATAATATATTTTTTCTGTTTACTTATCGTTGACGTTTAAGCAATATAATAGTTTCACGAGATAATTATTAAGCTATCATGGAAGTGGACTGAAATACTGTGTAAGTATTAAATAGGCTTAATAAATGTGCTCTTGAAATGTTTACTCTGATATACTCTGATATAAATCGACCTGATTGGTATAGTTGTAAGACCTCTGACCTAGCAATCAGATGGGTGTGGGCTCAAGCCATGGTCACGTCAATTTCAAATTTAAATTTAAACTCTGTTACATAGGTGCATGTGACATCGAGTTTATTTCGTATGATTTTCCAATTTCAAAAAAACATCGCATTGGCATTTCAATAGACTTTAATAAAAAGAAAATCAACTATAAAAAATGTGTTTTTAGTCAATATAATATCTACTGTAGTCATGTAAAAGGAATCAACACTCACAAACATTTTTTTCAGGAAGAACGAAAAATGTTTTATTAACGATTGTGGGCCAAAGTCAAAATAATTAATAAACACAACCTTAAAGTGCACAAAGACTGATAAACTGGTGTTTTATTAACTCAATGTTATGTAAATTTAAGAAAACCATTTTATGAAGGTTCCTTTTCCTGTTTGCAATTGTCACAAGCCTTTATTTTTTCAAACTTAAATCCTAAATTAAGACACTAAATCGCCATTTTCAGCTTATATCCTTTTGAGAGAACGTGTATGAAGTTATATGATATATATTGTGGTTATCAAAAAAAAGCTATTTTGAAATCGTAACTGAGGAATACTTCTTTTTAGGCAGGGATTTTTTCCCATGTAACGCGGTGGAACGGCGTCCTGGCACCTTTTTTCTTGGCATTTTTAATGTTTCGAATCAATATTTGCATTTTTTATTTTTTTACCTTGGAAACGTGGAATGTAATGAACCGGGTATCATAACACACAATATATATTTTTTTATCATAATGCAAGACAACATCAGGTCCATAGACTTACTTTTCGATCAGAACCAGGGGTCACTTTTAGTGGCGGCCGGTCAATGTGGCATTGTATCAATGCACCCCTTGTATATGCAGGGGCGGTTATATTTAATGAAATAATATTCAAACATAAAATTCATACCATTCATTCATTTTAAATTCTTCATGTATTTATTGTATATAATAAATATTTTAGAACAGTTTATTTAAGACAATAAAAACATGAATAATTTAAATTTTTAAAATTATTTTAATTATTTTTTTTTATGTGTGAATGGTATAATATCGACTGTGGAAAGGAAAAAGGACGTAACCCTCAATTTTCCAAAACAGCTTTTTTTCGATAATCACAATGTATATAACTTGACACTCATTCTATCAAAAGGATGGAAGCTGAAAATGCCGAATTAGTATCTAAATTTAGCTTTTAAGTTTGAAAAAGATGACCTTGTATGAAATTAAAACCAAGAAAAAACACTGAAATAAAGGTTTTTCCGAGACAATTTCTTTAATCAATGTTAGATTATGTCAATTAAACACCAGTTTAAAAGTATCCGTGCACTTCAAGGTTGTGTATAATTCATAATTTGCGTATGTCACAAAATCATCAAAACACGTTTTTAGCGCCTCCTGTAAAATTTGTGGGTTACGTCCTTTTTCCTTTCCACAGTCGATATGAATATTATTTCATGAAATACCACCGTCCCTGCGTTTCGCAAGGGGTGCATTAATCCAATGCCACATTGACCGGCCGCCACTGGTCACTTTGGTTCATCAAACTCGTCGGAGCAACTTTGACACTTTAAATCCTTTAAAATACGGTGGTCGGTGGTCACTCAAAGGAAGACAAGACTTTCGGGACGGATCTCACAGATTCAGTCCCAGTACAAGCAGAATTTTATTTAACCGATTTATCAACTTCTATTCGACTGCATGGGTGTTTGTGATATGTAAAATATTTCCTTCCATTTTTCTAATTTTAAGATAACGGGAAAGAGTGAAGTCGCTCAGAACTTTTCCGTTTCTAAGCTCAAGAAATGCGACCCCAATACCAACATTTTCATAAATATCTATTTTAATATGGGTGATACAATGTTTATAATTAAGGTATTCTTATATCATAGTTTTTTGGACCTTTTGTAGTTTATATAAATACGCGATAACGCTTATCAGCTGATTAGCGCCCGCGATAACGATTGTTCGTATGATAATTTGGAACGCTGAGACACTCTTCAGTAGTCAATTCATATGTGTGCTGACATGACGTCTTTTTTACGCGCAACTTAAAATATGATTATTTATTAAAAAAACCACAGATTTTTATAAAAAAAATTATGAGGAAAGATGCAGAGAGATATTTTAAAGCCCGTAGACTATTTTTTTTTTTGAAATTCATAAGAATAAGGCCAATAATGAGGAAACCACTGGGGTCAAAAAAGACCCCCATCGCCTGCTAAGTATTTTTCTAGTCTCCGAGCCGCGAGAGTTAAGCATCGTTTTATTTTTACTCTCTTTGAAAAAAGAGAGGTTGAGAAACATGCAGTTCTCCTCAAAACCTCCATTAGCAAGTTATATGTTTCACATTGGAAACACTCGTGGATTATAAAAAAAAACTTTTGTTAATTAAGATATGGACAAAAAGTGAGTTCCAGCACCTTTTTTTCTTTAAAAAATTGCGCTGCGTTTGACCTGACTACAGTCGATAAGTATATATATGAAGAAAGTTAACAAACATTTTTATGCATTTGATTTAGTGATATTGATGAATTTTCTTTGCAATTGCAGTTGCAACTAATAAAACTGCAATTGTATTTTGTTAAAACTAATAAAATTCTTAATAAGGAAACAGTTGTCACGCCATAGGTATATGAAGGTGTGCAATCTTAACTGTATCATATAAAACTTAGTTACAATTGAGTCATAAAATACAACAATAACAAGATATTCTTTGAAACGAGTCGGTGTATGACTTAACATAATTAATGTACATCCGCTGTGGATAGTACCAAACGATAATTCAAAGTGTGAATATGTGCATTAAGATAAAGTTTGGATATTATAATGTCAACAGAATCTCCAAATAGATCCAACATAAAAACAGAATCACCGTTTGCTAAGCTGTGTGCAAAAATGAAGACATTTCAGAACAGTTTTATCGTTTTGGCATTCCTAATCGCAGCGTGTGCCGTGGGCGTCATACTGTCAAAGTAAGTAGATTATACATTTTATTAAATCAATACTGTTTTTACATAGAAAGTAAAAATGAATACATATTCATATTGTTCAGCCAATTCGGTATGAATATTTGAGGTTAGTTTTCACTCTAGTGTCAGCATGACATTTATTATGCAACGTACCTCGACTGCGCACGGTAGGGTTTATAAATATTTTCAAAAAAAGAACAATTGTATGCAATACTCAATTTGAAATCTTTGACTGACGCTGAAAACGGCTATTTTAGAATATCATAGACAATGTTGTTATGATGAAAGATTATAGAACTTTTTTAATTAAAAAAAAATACTGAATTGTAATATTAACATTAAAAAGTGGATTACACAAGCTAGCTTCGGTGACTTCGGTTACTGTGTACACTGGTTTTAATCCCACTAGTGAAAATTTAATTTATTGATTTTTCAACAGATTTATACATTTGTGTTCAAAGACATGGATGTTTCCGTTGCCTAAAACTCACTCTTATTTATTTAATCCTGAAAACGGTGCATAGTAAGGTAATTAACTAATCACTTAACCTATCCAAACACTACTCTCTGCTCTTAAAAAAAATAACGAGCAGTTCTCACAAAATAACGTGTGTTGAAATAATCTCCATTTGGAGTCTAGTAGTGCTATTCTCGCGAGCATGGCACTTATTTTTAACGGTCTGAAATACTCAACATAATAATGTTTTGAGTATACAGACCGTCCAACACAAATACGTTTTGGGTATTTCCGACCATCAAGGGTGTAGAGCTTACAAGTGCTTCAAATTGGTGGGGTGTGGAATTGGTTTTAATTTTTAAAAAATACCGAATTTTGTACTTATACGAAATCAATAATAAACGTAGTATACTACTTATCGGGAATGATATTTAGAGATTGCCTTAAAAAATAAAAAATGCCCTTTTTCTATGTGAACATAAATTTCCTTGAAAATAGCTGCTTCATTCATGGATATGTATTTGAGAAAATATGACTGTAATTGAGAAAATCTTAAATGACGTCTTATTAGGATTGTCCTCACCAGTGTTTCTCAACCTTTTTAGTCTTGTAGCCCATTTTGAGTGCTGTAGCCCTTTTTGCGTGTTTTATTTTTCTGTGGCTCCCATACATGTTTTGTACTATTGAAGTACAAGTGTTATAAGGAATTTTGGGACCCTAAACAAAATGACACTAGACGTTTTTTTGTAGGTCTTCCCATAATTTATAATTTTAAGAACCCAGGAATTTCGGAATTTCATGAGACGTTTTTTTCTCTCAAAGACTCCCCTAAACAAATAAATTCTCTGTGGCTTCCAATAAATAATTAAAAAATAAAGAATACTTCAATCACGTGAATTGCATTTAAGCGCCAATAAAATAGTTTATCGCTTAGCATGAGCTATTTTATAAAGCTTTAATAATTAATCGTTATATCGTTTTCTTTTTATTAAAAAACAATCTATTTTAAGAGTTTACTGTTATAAATTCAAGTACGTACAAAACGTCATCTTACAAAAACCGATATATTTTTTTATAAATTATAGTAATATAGTTGTATATAGTTTTTTTAGATATAACACCTGCTGTTGTACTCGAATCTGTCAAGGTGGTGATTTATTTTTATAAATAAGCCATTTCCTTATTCGCATACTAATGCATTTTATTTGCAGAAATTTCATTGAAGTGTCACGTCTGACTTTATTAGATAATATTCATTATTTATTATTCATTAGGTCTGCAGTTTGAACGTCATTTGTTGTAAAAAATAATATTTTATCAGCCATTGGCTATCAAAAAGATTTTCACTACTACCATGCAAAAATTAAATGTATCTCATACATTTGGTATAATTTGCACAACCTTTGTCAACTAAACGGATGATTTTTATCGCGTATAGTCACCATCTCATCTATCCGATTCGATAAACGGAGTGTTTCGAGAGCGATTAGCTAATCACTTGTCATGCGTTAACCTTATATTCTTTCTCACTCCCGAACAGAGAGATTATACTATTGAATAACATGCATTTCTTGTTACACTATTTCTGTTAAGGTAAGCTCAAAATGTTTGGCATACAAAGAAAACAAACCTCGTAAGATATTAAATAATAAAAACAAAGTATTTTTTCTACATTTAAATGTATTTGCCTTGAAATAAGAAACGACGTTTTATTAAAACTTTTGTTTCGCGAAAAATATATACATTAACGTCAAACCCAATTTTTTTTAGGGAGCCTAACACATTCCCAAAATTGAAACTAATAATCGATGTCGATGCTGGTTCAGATGATGCCATGGCAATTTTATATTTGCTAAGAGCTGAGAAGTACGCCATGGAAAATAGCAGGTTAGAAAAATACTTTCAGCAATGCTATTTTTAATTATATTATATAATGCCAATGCATAGCGTATGATTTCAATGTTATGACGTATTGCCATCAAAATAACACAATGTGATTGTATTAAATATATTTATAAAGGTTAATTATCTTAAACTCTATTTGAAAAGAAAACGTGCTTTCTTATAAGAACCTTAAATTAATATTGATTTGCTTATAATCACACATTCTTCGTATGGTATTTACGCCTTTTAATACATATTCATTTTAAAATATAATCATATACTATTGCTGCCAGGATATCATTCTTAAGCTTTGAATTGTAAATTATATTAACTTTTTGTTATTGGAGAATTATATTCTGAGCAAAGTTTTTTTTAAAATTATAAATACGTCTTCAAATAATAATGGAAGGTGTCACATTTATTATTAGTTGTGTCAGATGTCAAATTGATAACATGATATTTTTGTACGAATTGGAGATGATTTGTTTGAACATTTTTTTTAAATGAATCAGAAAAAAACACAGATTTGACTTAACACGCATTTTAACTATAACATATATATTTTGATATGTTTACAGTGATGGACTAAAAATATTGGGTATAACTTGCGGACATGGAAACACTGCATTAGATAATGTATTAGTAAACGTTCTCAAAACTTTAAAGATTGCAAATCGATTGGATGTAAGTAAATTACATAATATGCTACATTTTTTTTGTTTCATTTTTGTAAATCGCTTATATCAGTTAATAAGTCACATTTAAGGTGTCGCCCTAACCACGGGTTAATTATTAAGCGTCCACAACTCCCCCAAGTAAAAATAAAATTTCAAGAATAACTTTATTAAAAATGGCTTATATATATATATATATATATATATATATATATATATATATATATATATTATTGAACTGACTTAGTTGCTGAATAACTCGTATACCTTACTGGCAAAATCATTGCATATTTCTATTGGTCGCCACCTCTCGAATTCCAGCAATAAAAAAATCCACATGTGAAATTAACGCCCACATTGGCAAACGCTGATTGAATGAATATTGTATTATGCTTTATGACATAGTATTGTATAATTTATTCTTATTATTATCGTGTAGCTATAATCCTTTTTTGTGTATTGTTTTCTGATAGATTCCAGTGTATAAAGGTGCTGAAAAGTCGCTTTTAAGAACGAGAGAGAGTGATAATTACTATGGAGTCGATGGGTTGGGTGATATAGAGTTTCCAAATCCACCATCACTGGACTTAATCCAACCCGAACATGCTGTTACAGCTCTCATCAGAATGGTGAACGAAAATCCAGGTAAATCTTCGGTTTGCATTTATCATTTTTTTTTCTTTTACAAGGCCCCTCAAAAATTATTTGTGTCCCTTCAATTTACAATAATGAAAAACATTTTTCTATTTAAAGATGTTGACATTTAATGAATAAAAAGACATTTAATCGATCAATAAAATATAATATAAAATAAATCACATTTTTAGGGGAAATCACACTACTTGCAACGGGTCCATTGACAAATATTGCATTGGCAATACGCATGGATAACAATTTTTTGAAAAAACTTAAGAAGTTTTACATTTTAGGAGGTTGTATCGAAGGTAAAAACAAAGCACTGTATTTTCTATAATCTATTAAGTATTTATGTAATCTATGTCTTGGGAAGAGTTCCAGAAAACAAACAGCGTATAAGCTGATGATTAATAGTAAGTAGTACTTAAAAAAATCCTTGATAATAAAACATATTAGAACTAGTGCTATATAATAACAATTATTATATAAACCTTATGAACTACGCGATTGAAAAAGCTCGACTGATTTACACATCGATTATGTCACTTCTAATCAGGGTTGCTAGACATCCCCATTTAAGCGGCACTGTCTCAAGTTCAACATACAAATCCCGATTTCTACATTACCTCTAATTTACGATTGTATTTTTTTTTATTTTATTTAAATAAAAATGTAGCTCATATAATTGTATTTAATCAATATATGTATGTTTATTAATAACTGTGATTCTGCTTCTAATGAATCTTTTTCACTATATAGCATTGCCATTTTACACATTGTTCGTGTATTAAGTAATGACGAAAATGTTTTGATTATTTGACAATTATAAACTGGAAAAAGTTCAAAGTAAATGTGCAACATTTTTTGATTTTAAAGAAGTAAATATAATTAATTGAATTACAAAGAATATTTCAAAACGATAATGAGTACTGCATTAACTATAAGTGAGGAAATACTAGTTTATATAAAAAATAAGTTTTGAATTTTTTAAAAAGATTTTTGGTTGTTTCGTAACTACACTTTTTAAAATTGGTATGTTTTAGGCAAAGGAAACATAGTACCGGGCGTCGAATTTAATTTCTTTATGGACCCAGAAGCGAATTATATAGTTTTGAATGCTACTGAATTCAACCCCCATCTTATCTCTTTACTATCATGGGAACCAACACTCGTCGTGAATGCAACTTGGGTAAGATTTTTTTTAACCATTCATCTCCCAATATAAATAATATGGGCTCCTAATTGACCTAATCATAACAAAAGCTTTCTACGAGAACTACTAGTTTAGATTTTTTTTATTCGGTTCGAGTAAGAGATAGAATAGCAGGTTCAACAAGGGGACGCAGTTATGCGTGATTGGGCGGCGTATGTTCTTTATGCCCAGTAGGCAGGTGTCGGGCGCCTCGGTCTACACCCTGCTAATTAGATAATCTCTCTGGATATGTCCTGTTTTTACGATCAGATTGGTGGGAGGGAATTTCAGACTTTACAGACATCAATAAATCGAATTGAAAAATCAATTCATAAAAACTGGGATTCGAACCCCTGAGCACCGTAGCCGTTGAAATTGACCCGACCAATAATCGGATAAGAATAATTTTGTGTTATACAATAAACTTAACAACTCAACGTCAAGTTAAAAATGCTTTCATTTCATGGTATAATAATCAAGTTGTAAATATTTTATAGACACAATTATTTAAATAATTTAGAAAAGTGATTTCCTTAACGTTTTGTATTTTGACTTATATTCAATTTTAAATGGTTTTGTTTTTATTCGAAAGTGGACTGCCAGTAAGTTAACAACGGACTCGCATAATCTCAGAGGTATTTTCGGTGTTCGTTTTTTAAATTTAAAGATATTTAGGAAGTGGTAGATTTTTTATCACTCTTCTACCATTAAACGTAATAATTATTTAAGTAATCGAATATTACTTAATGTACCTACATACCTATAATATGGTACAAAAAGCAATATACAGTAAAATAATTAAAATAATTAAAATCAATATAACTGAAAATGAACTACTATTTAGTTACAACGTCGGATAAAATATATTATATAAATATGTATCAAAAATTCTTCTTTTCTTTGGCCATGTTCGCTCCCTATGTGGAGCATATGGCCGCCACGCGGCACCTCCATGTTTCCCTGTCTCCCGCCAATAGCTTTGCTTTCTCCCATGACATGCCAGCACCCCTCAGTTCCGCCGAGTACATCCTACGGATAGTCCTACGGACAGGACGCCGGAATCCTACCGATCGAAAGAAGAGACAGGCAGGATTGAGGCTTTCTGGAGGCATCCGCAGCACGTGACCCAGCCAGTTGCAACGTCTCTCCATAACCACTGACGTGACGGGACGCTGTCTTGTACGCTCCCTTATCTCTGAATTCCTCACAAAATCAAACCACCTCACCCCCATTATCCGACGCAAGCATCTGTTCTCGAAGCTCAGTATACGGTTTTTTTGAGTCTTCGTCAGGTGCCATGATTCGCAACCGTAAAGCATTACCGGCAGAATGCAAGCGTTGAACAAGCGGCATTTGGTTTTGATCGAGTACAGCTGTGTGTCCCAGACAGTCCGCATTGAGTATTTTCTTCCTTACAGAAATCTCGAATTTTAGCCTCTTATTCACGTTTTCTAGCTTCTCGATGTCGATCTTTTTCCGCGCTGGATTTTGAGCTATGCGACTTAGTTTAAGATCAAAAATTACAAGAAGGTATTGATTTGATTTGAGAATAACGTTTTTTTCCTCAATTTAGTAAGGAGTTTGCTCGCGCCCCTTTCTGTCAACACTGTTTTTATTACATTAAATTGTGAGTGTGAAAAGTGTTTATTGTCTGTTATTATAGGAATGGAGAAGGAATGTGCTAGGCAAACTCAATTCCACAGAGATATTATTTATGAATAAAGTGGAGCATATAGAAACTAATAATAAAACAGGAATATGGGGAATGGCAGATGTAATCTTAGCATCTTTAGCTATACAACGAGATATGATTGGAAGAGAAGAGAGTTACGGGATAGAAGCTATCATTGAAGGTAAATTTTGGATCAATAGCCTAGTACTGTAAGCGATTAAAAAAATTCAATGCAGAAAAACGTTGATAATTGACCAATGAAGATGAAAAATCTGTGAAATTTCATTATATAAAAATTTGGGTTTTCCACGTCAATTTCATAAGTTTTTTTAGATTAACATTTTGTAAGCGTTGATATCCGAAACAGTTTGAAGGGGTCAAAAAGCAAACAACACAATATAACGTATCTAATCTAATATCACGTAAGTAAGTATATATAAAAAGTAATGAATATTTAATTATAATAAGAAATAGTAAAATATTCTAGTGCAAAAAACAAACGTATAAAAAATTGTTTCTGTAAGTTGATTTTTTTTGTTGCTTTAACTGCATCTGAGAACTTTCACAAGTAATTCCTAAAAGGTCATTTGATGAGAATCTTTAACACAAAATTTCGGACCATTCATTTTGTCAGAGGATATTTTATATTGAAAGTATCTTTTAATATTCCGTATGAAGAAGGAAAATGTTGTAGCAAGCATGTGGTATCTCATTGTTTAACGCAAATCTCGCGGGACATAAAGAAAAGTCGAGCGGGACACACTTTGTGAATCCTTGATTTATAGAGATACTAACCAAATGTTCGATTTATACAGACTATTTCCCTTAATAAAATAATGTCCATTTAATTATTTAAATACTTACCAATTAAACTTTCATTGGTAAAAAAACAGAGTCATCAATTTATTTTTGCCATTTATGCAATAATTTTTTTGAAAGGTATCTCATTGCTTTGTTTATATGTAAATAATATTTCTTTGTTTCTTTCCAGGCCCTACAAGGGGAGGTATTAGTGTAGACTATTTTGATTTCCTGGGTTCAAAGCAGAAAATCGATTTTATTTATGATGTTAGTACAGAAGGTTATAAAGATACATTAATTGAACATTTCTCATAGAAAAATCTTCTTATATTTACGTAATTTTATATTGAAAACTGATTGACAAATAAACAAAATGTATGTTTGCGTTAGTAACAATGAATTAAATTTACAAGTTTGCTAGTATTAGTGTAGCTGAATTCGAGCGCCATTTTTTTATGATATGCGCATATTTTGTTTTTGTATCAATTTTGTGTTTACATTTTACAACAAATAATAGACTAAGACATAAAAATAGTAATTTTATTAAGTATCAACTACAATTATTTATTAATGACACTTTTTAATTTAAATAATTACATTTTTTAAGTTGTGAATAATTTGTGAAACCGAGCGTGAATAACTTTATATGATTAAAATATTTGTGTGACTGTGCATATCGTTTTTATTATTACAATATACATATTTAAAAAAAAAAGTTTTTTTTTAAAATTATATCGATTTAAATTATCGATTTTATTTACCTTATTTGCACTAAAATTAAAGCTAGGTATACTGGTCAAATCCAATTTCCTTTTCCATGACATTGACGTGACGAATTTTTAAACCAATATTTAACTTGCAAGATTTTTAAAAGTTTTATTGTTTTTAGAGTTTTCATAATAGAATAGGTTTCACGATCAATAATTATTTTTCAATAAATCAATTGATAAGTCCTTAATTTGAGTAAGAAAATGGGATAGTTTTTCTTTCACAAGAACCAATCCTTCTGAAGAACACGCGTCATTCTGGTTGCCATTTACAGGTTAACTGAACTTTCTTCAATTGTTTATGTTTTTATTTACCTTTCAATTGGGCTACTTGCAATATTACGAGATATTACCTCGAATGGTGGTCACTCGTCATAACAACTCAAGCTGTGTTGAAGTCGCTTAGCAACCAAAAATATTATTATGTAAATGTTACAAACAATACATATATGTATATCTACATCGAATGGCAGAATCGTAGACTTCCGTAATTAAATATTTTGAAATTGGCTAACATACACATTAAAACCAAACCAAATTGATGATATTTTTTCTGGAGAATTTTTTTAATCTTCTTGACGTCGTCATTAAAATATGGCACACAGCTCGTGCAACGCTTTCAATATGTTGTCACTATGCAAGAAAGATAACGGACAAACAACGACTGTGAAAATGAAATCTGACAATATTGGTAAATCATCCCGTACAATCCTTTACTTCTCTAAATACGTTTGATGCTCACTTCAACATTGAATGCTGAAATTAATACAGTTTATTAAGTACATTCTAACATATGTCCACAAGGGTTCCGATAAAGGTGTATCCGTTGATCAGTCCAAAGATCCGAAAAAGTCCGAGGAAATCGTTGAGTTCCAAGCAGGTAAGCTATACTCTGAGCGAAGCGGCTTGACGTATTGTTGGATTTCCCTTTCACAATATATGTGTATCCCACTATCGTACATTTGTAAACGGCCAACGTATTTATTTTACCGAAGAAAATTAGCAAGATCATCAGGCCAATCCACCAAACACGATATTGACAGGATTCTTGGGGTTCTTCAAAAATAAAAGCTTTACAAAGACATTTTTGTATTTCGATGATACAAAATTTTATAGATGGGTACATAAAAAATAGTTTCTAGCCAACGCTAGCAAGGTGGATTTGTTGACAGATACAACGGCATACGTTCTTAACTGTGTCTACGCTGTGCAGTTTATATTTTTTTATTATTACCTACAACCGTTGTTGTATAGTGATAAAAATTCAACAATCGTCAAAGATCTCCGAACCACTGATGGAATTTATTTTGACGTGGGATTAAAACTAATTGAAAATGTGAATCAATGGAATGAAACATAAAAGGAAGCCACACATCAAGATTTATTATTGAAACGCCCGCTCTTTGCAGCAATCTTCTCATTTTATGAACTTTCCAAATGAAAATCGCATTATAGAACAATAATAACTGTATGTCCGAAGATATTTTTAATATCTTGCGTCGAGAAAATCACGAAATTGCCTTGAAGCCAAGTATTGAAATAATTTTGTAATAAAAATATGAACAAAGAATGATTTTATTGACGAGATCTCGAGCGAGGTCAAATAACAAACAGCTAGTATTATATAAATACAAATTGATCATGTTAAAATAAATTATATTTCTTTTTATTCGAATTAAATCGATCTACTACTAATAAATACCCAACAAATGTGGTGAAGCCGACAACCGATCTCGAGAGTGGTATAATATGGTATGAATTTAAACACGTGTCAAGAAAATGTCATTTCAAGTTATATCCTTTATCGAGTGGTGTAGTGGGGCCAGGTTGGGCAAGGTCGGCGACCTGGCACCTGAAAATGAGAAAGGCGCCCTGCCACCTTTTTGACTTGTAACTTAATTTTATTTTAAATACATATATTCAAAATTGTTTTTTTTTATTGATTTAATTGCTTAAACATATGGTTTTTTCACAAATATTAAATAAAAACAAAAAAATAGGGATGAAATCAATGACCGACCTGGTACCTATTTATTTACCACTTCACCGCTGCCTTTATCCAATTATGTCCTTTTTTCAATATCTATAAAATATATACGCAACTAATTGTGGATAAAAGTGTATATTAAATACGTTTTTAAAAACGCACTAAAACACCAATATTAGTAATATTTATGATTCGTATGAAATCTTTCTACTGAAAAGTAGACATCAAAAATGCGGCCCTGCATAAGTGGTCCGCGATTTTTTTTCTTTTTTTTTACCAGTCCGCAGGTGTAAAAAGGTTAGGGAACACTGATCTAGAATGTAGCCCCTTGTTTTTGGAAACGTCACAATGACTTCAAAATTTCTATGACAATAACATTGAAAAAATAAACGAAATAATGATCAAACATGTTTATTATATGTATAGGGAGAGGAGATATATAATATGCTGAGATAACGACAAAAGCGATATATCTACAATAGTTACATAAAGTTTATACCAAACGACCGACTCATTTCATTCGGGACAACTTAACAATTGCTATGCGATTTAATAATGCAATTTGCAAATATTATGTAAAAACTTTCAACGGTTATATAATATTCGTTTATATTTGTTATACAAACGCGCAAGAAAAAAGTGTACGTGAGTAATTTTTCTCAGTCTAAAAAAATCGTTGCAAAGTTTTTACGTCTGAATTATTCACGTAACAGCTAATGTAATGTTATTGAAAGTGAATATACGTACCGATTAAGTATTTTAAATTTTCGGATTTTACACAAGACATACAATTGTCATGACAATATTATATTGCTTATACTAATATTACTTTTTAGTATACATAATTCGCGTGTTTCGTTTGATTTTGCCGACGAAACAATCAAAATTTGAATGGTTTTTATTGCCAACTACCATTTGTCACACGTGCGTACAATGGTCATATTTTAATAATTAAATGGCAGATTTTGGAAGTTTCTTATGTCTATGTATTTATTTTTTTATATTTTTATTGAATGAACTAAATTCAACTCAAGCCTCGCGATTTTTTATTTAAATGTTCCGGGAACCGAACCTTTTAATATAAGTTCAAATAAAATTTCTTTGGAGTTTTGGTCGTCTTTTTTTTACACGACTCTACAGCCCTGCGCTTTTTGCATGTTCATTTTATCATCTTACGGGATAGTAGGATAGGACAGGTTCTTGGGCAACAAAATATGAATGCTTAAAATATTGACGCTACTACAATAACGATAAGCAGAACTATCGTATTGTCATAAATACTTAAAACAAAAAAACCTAGATGTCAATGAATTTCGCAGCGTTTTTCTCCTAAGAGACCTTACTCACAATTTGATATTAACAAACGAGAAGATAATTAATTCATGGCAGCCTGATATTAATTAATATAATAATTTACGATTACAACCATTTATATTGAATAATAATGATGGCAAGTAAAATATAATTAACTTATTACTTAAGTATAAAAGAATCGATTCTAGAACAACTTCCGGTTCCTAAGAATATACATATATATCGACTGTGGAAAGGGAAAAGGCGCAAAAAACGTGTTTTGATGATTTTGGGTCAAATGAAAATTACAAAATATCCACAAGCTTGAAGTGTTCGTAGACTTCTAAACTGGTGTCGAATTGGTATAATCTAATATTAATTTAAGAAATTGTCTAGGAAAAACTTTTATTTCAGTCTTTTTTCTTGTTTTCAATTTTCACACGCTCATCTTTTTCAAACTTAAAGCTAAATTTAGATACTAATTCGACATTTGCAGCTTACATCCTTTTGACAGAACATGTATCAAATTGGATGCATTGTGATTATCGAAAAAAAGCTGTTTTGAAAAAACTGTGGGCTACGTCTTTTTCCTTTCCACAGTCGATATGTACATAAATTAGTTTCTTATGAACATGTGTCGATGTGACGACGTGCTTATTGACAAAAATAAATTTAGTGAAAATACATATCAATTATTTTTCTGGAATAACTTATTTGGTGCATTCATTGTCATTTTTTTTCAGTCAACAAACTGTATTATATTTAGAGGGCATTCAATTACCCGTACAAAACTACTAGTGGTCAGAGTGCTCTCGCTATGCTCCGTATTTCAGATCAGAAATGTTTGAGAGAATTTAAAACAATGCAAACATAAATTCGTTTGAACAGACCTAATTTTTTTCTTTTGAAAATGCCTACACTGAGATTGGAACCTGTGAGAACTGTTGAAACCACTCGACTACGTACGTATTCATGAAGAATAATATACACCGACATACAGAAAACACAATAAAAAATAGAAATTTATATTATGAGTAAAAGGAAGAGGAAATATATGCATATTTTAAATTTTAAAAAAGTGTAAGGAATAAAAAAAAACATAGATTAATAGTTATAATATTTTTAGTTTTTATTTTCCTCATTTAATTTATAAATATATATATATATATATTCAAATGTGGAGCATATGGACAGTTAATGCTGTTTATCTCAACAGAAGAGTTTCTACGAGAACTGATTGTTACTTAGTTGCTCAACGTCTCTTAAAGCAGCGGTTTCCAACCTGGGAGGTGCCAAAACTTTTTAATAAAATAATAAATTTTGGTACTATAATTTCTTTTTGGCAGCGCATATACGTGTGAACAGTTTTTTTTAAGATGAAACACACTAAACTAATTCACTTTAAATGAAAAAAAAATAGATTCACTGAATTTCATAATTTGATAAATATTATATGAACTAAAGTGGAGGTAATACAAATACATCGCATCAGTTAGTTAAAATTTTAAATAAATATAGAATTAGTAAGAAACAAAAGAGTGTTTTTTTTAATGTTATACCTTTCCACTTAGTATTGACAGCAACAATTCAAAAATTATTATGATATTTCGGTCGTCTTGTAATCAAATGCTCATTGCATTTTTTTAAGAATCAAAAAAATTAAAAGACGGCGAGAATTTTACCTGTGCATAATATTTATATTCCAACAACAGTGTGACGTTATTCTTGTGTATTTTGTTATATCTAATATGTCAAACGATAATCTTTTATAAACGTACGAGTTTCAAGAATATTTAACTCGAATGCTTCTTTTATAATTTATTTTATAAACTATTTAATTATGGTTTTTCAGTTTGTAAGATAAAGTATACGTCTACTTTGTATATTTGCATAAATAACATTTTTTATATAAAAAAATGAAATAAATACAATAATAAAGATTTATCTTCACTGTTGAATTAACTCCCAAGATCAGGGGTTCACAAAGTGTGTTCCGCAAGTTTGATGTTACACTGCATATTTTATTCTTCTTACGGTATTTTAAAAATTTCTTTTAAAATAAAATATCATCAAGCAAGATTAGACATCTTATTGTGATAAGACTTAAATTGAATTATTCAAAGGAATTCTAGTACATAAATCTCACGTGTTCGAATCCTAATGGGAAGATCATTTTTTCATTCGATTTATGTTAGAAGGCATGGATGTTTGTGATGCATAAAAATTAAGCCCCTCTCTCACCCTTCCAAGCTTCAAATTAATGGGACGTAGCGAAAGCGATTGGCTAACCACCTCTTCTCCTTTCTATGCCTACTAAATTAAAAAATAATATAAAGATAAAGTATTGTATTAATCGGTGTACTCAACAGTTGGACCACGAATCGGTGACGGTCTAAGGAATTTTGTCAATTCGCAAATATTTAGTTGTCAATCATTTTTAAATATATACGCCAATTTTTTTAAAACTATTTTTCATACATGCAAGGTTATAACAGTATGTATTCCTGTCGAGCCTATCAAAATAGGACTCACAGTATGTTTTTGTTTTAAAAAAGATCATAAGCTATCTTAATTATTACCTATATATATGTTATTATACAAGATTTTAAAACCATTAATTTAAATACTATAAAAATAATAGATATAACGTTTCATATTTTTCCGGTTCACATCTTTAAAACGGTTATTAATACACACATATGCCTAATAAACATTTTGTTTTTAAGTAAATAGAAAATTTTGAATAATGGCAATGTCAAAATAAATATAGGAAAGGTTTTTAATTGAAGTAAGATTATATACCATCAGGATTAAGCCAAATTTTGTAAGACTAGTCACAGACTCATCGATATTCGTTTGGCAATCTCACGAAGAAATCAGCTGTCATATCGCAAACTGTATACGTGGCTTTACACTGATATAAATCGAGAACTTTACAATAAACAATATCATTAGTGAACTTAATTGGAATATCAACGAACAGTCTAATTCAAGATGGCCGATAGAAATATGAGTCGTTTTTTCAGATCAAATTTGAATTCTGTTGATGAATTTAGAAATAAAAAGATATCTTAAAATTCGCCATATACATAATATTTATGTTACAACAACTGTACGACGTTATTCTTGTGCATTTTATTATATATATACGTCAAAAGATAATCTATATAAATATTGCTATTTGGTAGCAACAGTTATATAAAAGTGCAAGTTTTCAGACCATTGAACTCTAATATTACTTTGACGCATTTTTTTATGAAATATTTAATTATATTTTTTGCAGTTTGTAATATGAAATGTACGATTTTATAGAAAATTTCTGTTATTACCATTTTTTATAATAAAATAAAGATATCTCACTGTTGAACTAGCTCTAGGTTATCTTTCAAGTCATTTTATAATTTGAAAGAAACTTTAATTCTCTGGCTGCCGGGCTTTTAGGGATTAATTACTACTTAAGAAATGTCACAGTTGAAACTTAAATGGTTAAATGTGGTATATATTTTTTTAACAGACGATAAAACTGTCAAGAATAAAAACCTACTCATTCAGAACAACGGGCTTTTTAAGGATTGAAAATTTGACCGCAATTCAGAACCCAGACTTGTAGTTCTTAAACAGCGCTGGAAATAATTCTCTCTGGACGAGCCCATTTTGGCATTTTGGCGGACCATTGGCAGTTTTTGTTTATATTTGGCCAGAAACAGTATGCTTGGGTTTTCTATATTGGACCACGACAGTTACTTGCGGTAGTACTTTTGCTACGTTATTTCAATGGTATAAACTTATGGATATGGATTGATAGAAAGATGTTACAACTGTTTTATACATCTTCATCTCATATATTGAGTTTGTCGACATATATATATATATATAGACTGTGAAAAGAAAAAGGACGTAACCAATACATGGCAAATTTTACAGGAGGCACAAAAAACGTGTTTTGATGATTTTGGCCCATATGAAAATTATGAAATATTCACAACCTGGAAGTGCACGGAGACTTCTAAACTGGTGTTAAATTGACATAATCTAATATTAATTTAAGAAATTGACTAGAAAAACCTTTTTTTCAGTCTTTTTTCTCCGTTTCAATTTTCACAAGTTCATCTTTTTTCAAACTTAAAAGCTAAATTTGGATACTAATTCAGCATTTGTAGCTAAAATCCTTTTGATAGAACGTGAATCAAGTTGGATACATTGTGATTATCGAATAAAAGCTGTTTTTAAAAAACTGTGGGTTATGTCCATTTTCTTTTTGACAGTCGATATGGAAAGCCAAAAAATATATATACTTTCTTTCTCGCCACGTAAGTTTTCTCGGGAATTCATTAAACTATGAAGATTTCGACATCGATAATATTTGCAGCAATGATTTGATAATTAAAATATCATTTAATTAATTTTTTGCAACGTCTTTCTTTCAGAATTACCGTTGACCTACTGATAATGGAATTGAATTTAATTAATTATACTATAATATTGTATTATCAGCTGTTATTATTTCGTACCGTGCGAATCGGAAGTAGATGATTAATTTGAAGTGGCAACCATAATTAATTACGAATCACAATTAGAGTACTTGCTCATCACCTTCGACATTTCTTGACACTGAATTAACTCTCGATTAGGATCGGTAACATTTAAAGACTCGTTAATTATTTAAACAAATGTTTTTATTGGAACTGTTAAGCATATGTACATAATTCCTTTTTTTGGGCTGTTTTTATTGCTGCTATTTTTGCACTGCATCGCAAATTTGTAGTTACATGATTGAGCTGTGCAGGGATTTAATAAGTCCTGGCGATATCACACTCGTTGGTCCTACACAGTGACGTTTCTAGGCTATTTGCCGCCCCTAGGCAAAGTTTAAAATAGCACCTTTACCAGTTTTACATGTGAATCGAATAAAGCCATACAAGTATAGGTGACATTTTGTCATTATTTCCCATTAGTCTAGGAATTTATAAACAAATAAAGAAATTCGAATACTTTATTTATCTACTTACACAAAAAAAAAATACTTTCATTACCCCATTTCCGCTCGCCTATTAATATTTACGCCAAAACTGCCGCCATTGGTAAATTTCATTTCTGACATTATTACCAGTTAAACTGTATTTTTAGGCATTTTTTATCAAACACATTGAGGCATCATACTTATTCTAAGCCAAAATCGTGTATCAAAAAAATTTGTCATTTAAAAAAAAGATGGTAATTTGCCGCTCCCTAGGACTTGCCGCCCCTAGGCAACTGCCTACTTGCCTATGCCCACGTGACGTCAAAGTTTACAAAGAATGTAAATTTTATAACCCCTTTTTTTCGAGTGGCCATTAATATCATTGTTATAATATATTACATATTATGTCATGCGGATAACGTAAATAACAGTGAAATAAAAAATTTATACATATGCGTTATTATTTTGCGCGATGCTATCTTTTGGCCTGTTTACCTGCATATAAATCTATTTTTTATGAACAAACTGAAATCACTTTGGCACATAATTTTTCATCTTTTAATAATGCTCGATTGATTTTCGGCAAAGCACCGAAAATTTTACTTTCGCTATGGCAGTGAACCCAATCGTCTAATTATTTAACTCTCGGCTTCAGTCTATACAGACAAGACTCATAAATCAATTCACTGGTTATAGCGAAACTAATTTAGTTATGTTTGTCTTGTAAGGTATTTGTGCTTTGTGGAAATCATTTGTCATTTTTCGGTCAGTAAAATATTTTTGCAGTCATTTCACTATCGACCATATATTTGGTACATCTATGTTTGGAAAATTTAAGACCCACAAGCCAATGCAGCTTTGATTTTCTTGTTTATATGTACAAATTTTGTTTTGATTAAGGTTTATACAAAAACTCACATTTGAAAAAAAACGGTTTTTTAATTCTAATATATTCGAAAAGTCGGTTTAAATCTTAAATCTAATGAAAATATCAGATAAAAATATTGAGTGTTTCTTTGGGACAGTGCAATAATCATACATACCCTTTTCTCGAGCAGTGTATCTTAGTCAAAATGCATCACACAAACATTTTAAAATATAATATTTTTACATTAATAATTGATGTCTACTGCGTATTAAAATACACATTTCTTCTCGATTTAATTAAAACCAAGGCAGTTTCATTTCGAAATTCGAACGTTTTCAGTTAAATAATATTTAAAAAAAAAAAAACACATTGATTTTAATAATTTTAATGTCGGAAATTTCGCTTTAAGCCCAGGACTTAAAAAAACTTACAAAAAATCTCAATTTTATATCGGAATACCTTTTTTGTAAAATACTAGCTAGTCCTTGAACGAATATTACCATAAAAATCTCATCATGATCTGGGAAAACAAATCACAATTTATTTAAATATCAACTGATATTAACAATCGTACTTATTCTACAAATGTTAATATTAGTTTCTTTGCAACGGTGTTAAATAAATTATGTCTAACAAAATAAAGTATTTCATATTTATTTATTATGTCTCGTATTTATAGTTGAATTTTCAAAATAATCATTGTGAACTTATATTATATATTTGCATGGCTTTTTTGCCATGTAACGCGGTGGAACCACATTCTAGCGCCCTTTCCCGTCATTTTAAATGTTTCCAATCAATATTAGCATTTTTTAAATTATTATTGAAACCTTTTGTTTTTTTTTTCTTGGAAACCATTGCCATTGGCTTTTTGTCGCCATCTATGATTCCTTTTGAATGTTATATGACGGGAACCGTAACACTCATAAGTTAATATTATAATACAATACTCTAGTCTAGTGCTTGATGTATTGATTTTTTAAAGAGAGGCTGAGTTCTCGTAAAAAAGCTTGTGTTTAGAAAGCCATAGGCTCCATATTGGGAAAAGACATGGTTGAGAATTATCTTTTTTTGAAAAATTTGTCATGTAATTCTGACACCTTTATTTTCCAAAATGAAAGGCACTGTATATGTGTATTGATTTATAGAAACAATCTTTATCGCACAACACAACACTACCCTTCGGAATGATGCATTTGATTATGACAGGGATAGTGTGTGTGTGTGTGTGTGTGTGTGTGGGTGGGTGCATGTGTGAAAGGGGGGGTAGAGCGAGCGCGTTAAGCGAAAATTAACAGATGACATTGCCACCAATAGAGTACACCAATTAATATGTTGCAAGACGATGACACTACCATAATACAAAATATTTATTATATTTAGGCTTTTACTTATTTCAGGAGAAGCGCGAGCAGACAAAAACACAACTACAAGTAATTTAAAAATCATAACTGGTCTTGACGCCGTGAAAATACAAGAACTTTTAGAGTAACTTTTTATATTTAAAGCTACCGGGAGGTGTGGCAGGTAGTACGACTTCCAATACCGGGATCCAGATTCAATTTTGCGATCCCGTTATCCCTGGATTGTCTAAATACTAAAACTCGATAATCACTGTAAAATTTAAAAATATAATAATTTAACGTATATATATATCTCCCGAATAAATGTCATATTTCAGAATTAAAAAAGTTTTAACCAGTGTCACTTAGTTTGCCTTTTAGCTTTTATATAATACCTTCTTAATAAACATAGGAATTCAGCGGTGTCCGCTAGTGAAGGTTATGCCTTTAAATTTTTTTTTTTTATTATCAAATCATTAAATCTACCCAAAAAGCTTTAATAAGTTAAATAAATTATTAAGCTGTTCTGACTATTAAAGGTATAATTGTGTTTTTTTTTCTTTTCTTTGTGTAAATGTAAATGTCTGATTGTCGCCATATTGAGCTCGAATGAAGATTGACAAAATATGTAAGAATCAACTCGAAAGAAAATAGTGCTATGCGAATACTGCTCCGTTGTAGTGCCGGTACAGATTCCTGTGTGACGCATGCACGCTAAAACGACAGAGAAAAGAATGAATTAGTGCAAACTGAGCTTTTTTTTATACTATACTACTCACGAAGACTACTTTTAAAAAACATTAAAAAAGTTATTTAAATAAAGATTAATAGAAATTTGGTTGAATCTGGTGATGAGTTTTGACAAGCGCATGTTATTTTTATGTGGCCAACCACATTGTCGAAACGAACTAAAATTAGCATATACAATATGTACATACATACTTGGATTATAAATACCTGGTCAATCAAGATTGTTATCACGTAAATTAATATATAATGTTTGTGGTAACATAATGGGTCAACTGATAATTTTAATAGCGAATAATTGATTGTTCGGTCTTGGCCCAAAAAACATATTTTTGACCACTGACCACCTGTAACTGATAAAGAAAATTCGATATAATGAATTAGTTTAAAACAAAAGAAAACATAGCCTAACGATACGCAATATGCAGTTTGTTATTTCAATTATTATCATTACAATTTTCATTATATGTTTATTTTGTACTATACCAAGTGTTTTTATACCAACTTATATAATAATAGAAAATTCATGGCCAGTAAAATCAAAATCAAATATCAAAAATACCATAAAAATGATAGTTCTTTTTTTGACTCTACACTCTACAGCAGGCATGGGCAACCTTTCCTAGGTCTGGGGCCAAATTATCATTCTGTCTCCGAGTCAAGGACCGGACCAAATTATTAATCATAATAAAGTTATCATTTACTAAGCGTCAGTTCAAGTTCATCCGTGCACTTGAACGCCTGAAGATGCCGAAAGCCGAAACCTGGGTCGTTAGTGACAAAATCTGTGTGAATGTACATAATTTGAACGATTCAAATTTGATATAAAATTCAATAAAAAACGTTTCTACTTCTTATATATTTTTATTTACATAATGAACGACATAATATTAATATTATATACTGATTGCAAAATTTAGTGTGAAGATTGGCCTTGTACTTGAATTACGAGACTATCAATATTGGCGTTGTTATTGCTGAAGGATAATCGTTTAAAATTTTCGAGATTATCATCTGTTATCCTCGTTTAAATTTTTGATTTAGTGTGTCTCATTCTCGAAAACCTGTACACACGTATATACGCTGCCAAAAAGACAAATGATTATCTTGCAAATGCGCTTAAATTTATATATTTTTCTTCCACCAAACATAATTCATAAAAATCCGTCAAAGCAATATTGTTAAATTGTGATTTTAGCACGAAATCCCCTTGAAGCTCAATAAGTTCCACCTGTAAATTTGCTGAAACATTATTTTAATCAGCATCCATCGGACGAGCAAAAATAACGAATGTGCAGTCTTTGTTTTGGAAGTCGGCAAACCTCTAATAATTTATTTCTCTATTACTTCGCCGAGATGAATCAGGGCCGGACAAAATAGATCGGCGGGCCGGTGTTTGCCCATATATGCTCTACAGTATAACTCTTTTTTTCCGGTCCACGTTGTGTAAAAAGGTTAAGGGTATAGAATACAGATGACTAAAAATAAAATATTGTATTAAAACATTAGAACAATAAATGATTTATATAGGGGATTCACTTAAAATTTCGTTGACTGTTACCAGTATTCTCTTGTCAGTTGATAATGCTCGTCATGAGCGAAACCGGTTCTGATCACATAAAATGAAAGTAAAATTAGTACAAATAAGTATTTAATTTTTTAATACTATACCTTTCCACCAAGTATTGACAGTGAACATGCCAACAACAAAAACAATACGGAAAAGTGTGTAATAAAATCAAAAATGCAATATCAAAAAAATATTTTCGAAAATCCATCGCAACAAAAAAAAATATAACGAATATTAAAAATTTGCGCATTGCCCCCCCGGTGGGGCGTACGCCCAATGTTGGGAATCACCGCCCTAGTGTCAATGTTTACTGCGGCTTTATGTTAAATCAGATAAATGAATGGGCCTTTAGAAAATAAAAAGGTTCCCCACCCCTGCCTTAGACTCTTTAGAGCAGCGGTCGAGGAACTTTTTTAACCACTATCCCAAATTATTTTTGTGTATGTCGATATTACCCCCTCATTTTGAAAGGGAGACAATCAATGTAAATTTAAATTAAACATTTTTACAAAATAAAATTCTCATATTGGAACAAATTTTCCCCCTTCAGGTTTTTAAAAATTTCCTTATTACCCACAAAAATTTCATTTTTACCTAATTTGGGGTAATTTACCCAGGTTCCCCGTCCGCTGCTTCAGAGCAAATAGTTGTAACGAATTAAAATTTCAAATAAATATGTTAAGCACAATTTCATTGGTTGCTTATTTAATAAAATTATCACAAAGGACCCACGGAACATACTGTTTTCCGCAGCCGTATTGTAAAATCTATGCGATCACGCTCCATAAGAATTCGTTCCATATTAAGAAAACGTCACACTAGCTGGAAAACTCTTTGTGAAATTTGTATAATGAAATTGATTCGAGCTGATGTCACAATTGCATGCTTCAATTTCACAGTCTTAAAATCTGTGCAGAGTAATTTCCTCGCTAAGCCAAAAATTATTGTCTCTGCATATTTGATTGAAAAGTGACATATTGTTGTTTCTTACAGAATCATAATATGATAACTTAATTCAATATTAATGTTGTGACATACGCAAATTTGTGTTTTTTTTATAACCAGTTTTTCTTATCCATGTCCGCTCCCAAAATATGTAGAGCATGTGCCCTCCTAATGGAGGGATCTTAACATAAGTTTTTCTGTAAGAACTGTTTGTTGCTCAGTCGCTCATCTCACTTTTTTCAAAGTGAGTAGTAGGGAAAGAAGGATAAGGCTAGAAAAATACTAGTGGTTGACTAATCGCTGTTTCTACGCCCAATTATTAAAGGATCGGAAGGATGGGAAGAGAGGAAATGATGTGAATTGACATCACAAACACCCAGTCTTCGATCACAGCTTTGGATTGAATAATTCTCGAATTCACTGTGGTCTGACCGGAAATCGAACCCAGACCTGCGGGAGCAAGCTCTAACCAACTGGGCCACGGCAGGCGACAATTTACCCCATAACAATTTACAGGCAACACCGCAATTATTCAACAGTCATTACTACAATAAGTCATTTATTAACAATTTAGTCAATACTGATAAGGGTCTACAATCACGGGATCCTATTCAATTTTGAGATCTGAAAATGCCGGGATTGTGATAAGAAGTGATTTTTTTTTTGAAACGAGCCAGCGAGCTTAAAAATGTTTTTTTTCATTTTGTAAATTCCGTTAATTCGTGACTTTTTGAAATCTGACAGCGAGCAGAAATGATGGCTGAGGTGTGCTACATTATTTTGTAGATTATTTTAAAATCTACACAACACATCCATAAATAATTGTAAATCCCGAGTTTCTCCAAGAATCTCAAACAATTGTGACACGATTTTATTCTGAATGATCAATTCCGGGATCCTGGGATCTGAAAAATTGTGAATACTGAAATCCGGAATCACAAAAAGGGTCCGGGATGGATTCCCTACACTTGTATTTACAAAGATGCTTATTTTTTTTAATAAATGATGTCACATTAATATCAACCAATATCATCTAAATATAATATAACGGTAATAAATGGACTGACAAAAAACTGGCGTATAAATTGATACCACAAATTTTATTTAACATCAGGTGATTGTGTATCGAGACACGGATAGTCTTTCATTATTAATTTTATACCCAAAAGCTGGGAATAAATTGCCTTGCGCGAGTTTCCGGCATATGGACGACCACTGATCCATCTGCTGACGCCACCTTTCATTTTCAACAGCCGAAGTATTCTTCAAGATTGTACTCGATAAGTTTTCATCAGCGAACACCTTTTGACAAAACAAACGTCTTTTTATGATTGAGTACACATTACATCATGCCACATGTTGTGCCCGCGATTAATTTACATATAAACAAGGAAACTTTTGGGACCGAGCCATATTTTTCATAGCGTTTACTAGAGTTTTTTTGAATCTCAAAATATATTAAGTAAAAAACTGAAAGGATTTAGTCAGTAATATATATTAAATAATATGTTCTGTCCTGTCACCTGTCTTTCTAATTCAATCAGTATTTTCAGAAGTGTAGATGAGTCTCAAGTCTTCAAGTCTCGCTGGAAGACAAAGGGTTAGTCAGAGAATTCTTACAATGATTCCAGAATGCAATAGAAGAGTTGAAGCTTATTTTTTGAGGATTAAACCTAAAAAATCAGATTTAACCTTCAATCTATTATAATGAATTCAAAACACACTCTTATATGGCAGAATACAAATTATCGATATAAAAAAACTGGTCACTTTTTAATTTCAATCATACGAGACCATTGCTAAATTGTTGTTTATCTCAGTTTTTTTTTATAAACTATGTTAACGTCAATATGCATAATGTGTTAATAAAATAATATTCTGTACTGATACATTGGACCCCCCAAGTCAGAAGCCTCTTTCACTCATTGGCGACGGAAATTCACATAAGACTTCAACAAAAGCATACAGAAAAGGTAGTAAAAAGATATAATAATTCTTTAAATTCACGTATCAAGCTTAATTATTTCATCCGTACGAACCTTCCACCCCTGGGTGAATGAATCCTGGTTTCGTGCCTGAATCCTGTCAATTTCAACGTAAAGGAATCGTTTCGCCTCAATCAACGTTGTCAACGATTGACAGAATAAGACACCTTTTTATTAAGCAATATACCACGAATTCGTAAACCAAAAGAGGGAAAATATTCATCATATAATCGAAGACATACCGTATTTTGAAGATTACAAAAAATCTGATACATAATTTAATATTTTTAAATGATAGCTAGATGTTTAAAAAATATCAATATTGTACGTTTTTACGTGAACACATCCATATAATTAACATTATGTTGATATAAATCGGTTCAACACCTTTTAAATCTCAGTCGAGTGCAATTTTTTAAGCCGGTCACACGTGCTTTGTTAAGATTTGATTAAGAGACCAAATTAATATAGGTATTATAAGCAAATGCACATAATTGAAACTTGTGCATATGAGTTGTAATACATTTGAAATCTCTTTGTTAAGTATCATTTAAGCCACGACCATGAAAGGAAAATCTACCATAAGAATACAAATAATCATATTATTTTTTTGTTTCTTTAATGCAACAGTTGTGCTAAGGTTCGTGCTATCTAATTTAACATATACATATTTTTTTATTTGAAAAATTCATATGAGTTGTTGAAGACAATGGACCTTCCATATCACTCTCAGTCGACATAATAGATTATATATTTATTTTATGTTATAAAAATGAAAGATTGTTTATCAAAAGTAAAGCATTCAACAATGTTATTCAATGAAATGAAGCACATACACATTTAAAAATTCTTAATACAAACCGAATTCAATTATTTAAATCATTTTGTTGTAAATCTTTAATAATTGAAAAAAAACATTTATTTTTACAAATTATAATCCTTTTTTTTTCAACCATAATCATAATAATTTAAGATTTCGACTGAACGTGCTTGATGGAATTTAAATATTAAATTTGAATCGTACAAATTATGTACATTCACACAAGTCACATATCATTTACGACCCGGATGGTCAGTTCAATTTCATTCATGCACTTAAAAGTCTGAAGATGCCTAAAGGCCAATCCCGGTTCGTTAGTGACAACACTTGTTTGGATGTACATAATTTGTCACAATGAGTTGTTTCTTATTTACATATAAATAAAATAATTTGATATTAAAGGTACATAGTAAGTCAATTAAAATGTATCTTAATCTATGACTTGTCAGATATTCTTCATTCACAATTGTGTTCTAAATAATTAAAATGTAATTTTAGTAAACCACAAACACCAAAACGATTTCCGCCACAAGGAAAAATTATTTTAGATGTCGACGCAGGCGCTGATGACGCATTTGGAATTATTTTGGCAGTCAAAAACGAAGAGTTGTTTAATGGGTAACAAACAGTTTTCAGTATCGTTAATGATATAGAATAATATAACGTTTTATTTAAAGTTTAAAGCCGCTAAAAAGCGGTTTTTAAGTTGACAATAAGTGAATTTGTATTAACAAAAAAAGTTTGAGAGCGCTGATTAATTGTAATATTTTAATGCTCTCTAAGTTCCCAACAAAACGTTCTTTCAATACATAGCCATAAAAATCGTTAATAAAAAAATATCGCAAAATTTCCAACTCGTCTAGATAAAAGTGTGAGAGCGCCGATCTCACGCACCGTCGCCCCACTACATTACTGTTGACAGTGTACATCAATATTTGTTGCATATTTAGAACATAAATATATAACGAAAAAATATATATGAAGATGAAATAATATAAATAATTTAGGGTAAAGAGAATCATAAAGAGTCCTCTTGGTCCGCTTGTATCCCGTTATTTTTCTTACACCGATCAATAGCTAAAATTTAAATGATACTTTATATTATAATGTATGAAAGGCTTAATTATTCAAAAGCTACCATTATATTAAGATGGAACTCTATGTATTAATATTATTTCTAATAAATTGTAATAACTGTCTTATATGGAAAATAACGGAACATTTTTTACATAGGGCGACATACCACATTATTCTTTCCACGTCCTTTTCGGCCAAATTCTTTTAATATGGGGAGGGGTATGATAAATGATGGGATACATGTGATTACATTTTCGATCATGCTGACTCGAGTAACGGGCTCATCTTAGATATCGAAGATAATTTTCTACAAGCACGTATCTCAACTTTTGTCAGTTTCGAGATTTTTAATGTAATAAATCAGAATTTCAATACATTCATATTTATTTAACTCGTATTCCAAAAAATATAAAATGTATGCTTTATTTAACCATAAATTTAAAATAAAAACGTTGGCAAAACAATAAATTGCCGAATAGTATGGTCATGTGTTATGTTTAGTATGAAGAGGGGGGGTGGCATGGATGATAACGTCTTTACTTCTTACCTAATCAACTTCTTCAAAGATATTGAGGACAAAATTGCTCAGTGGTGTTTTATAGTGAGCGGTAGAATAAATAAAACTTATGTTTCGTCTGAAAACTTGTACATTTTGAGATACGAGATTGTAGAAAATAACCGACGATATTACGAATTTTAAACGTATTTAAAAAAATCTGGAGCACTCCCTGACTTAATTTTCATAAAAGCTTATGAAGTATTTATGTTTAGAGCATAATAATAAAGTTGAAATACGAGTTACAAAATATCTCAAACACATCTGCCCCTGAATTCAATGTTGCAATATGTGGTTTCTAATGCCCCAATTAGGGAGGTTAACGTGTTTATTTGTGTTCTCAAATATTCGATTTTCGTTAAATATTCATTAAATTGTTTAGCTTTATGATTATTTATTAACTGTTATTCACAGATCTCCCCTGATAGCCATAACATGTGTCAATGGCAATACTAATTTGAAAAATGTTGAAATCAATGTGTTGAGGACTTTGCAACAGATCCGTCGCGAAGATGTAAGTATAAATACTGACGTATTTATTTTGTCGAATCGCTATTCAGTTAATGACTTATTGAACTTATTAAGTAATTTTTACAAAAATCAGATTCCAGTTTACATTGGAGCAAACGAATCACTAGTGTCTACTCCTCCAACTGATGGCTTCTTCGGGACTGATGGATTTGGAGACTTTCCGTATGATCCTAATAATTTGCATACATCTCAAAATGAACATGCAGTTCTTGCACTCATCAGAATTGTTAATGAAAATCCAGGTACGATTTATATAAAGACAAAAAATGACTTGCCGATTTAACAATATATTTTATAATTAATATTTTAACAATTAAACCCATCCTGATTCTTGAGACGTTGTCACAATTCTTAATAAACTAATTTATCCTACATTTACATTTTACAAAGATATGCAATTTCAAACAGAGAACTACATTGTTATTACTCTTCTTGTTTAAGTAATAAAAATGTATTTTATTTTAATTTAATCAAATTAAAAACACCAGTTAACTCATATTATCACGTCATCTAATATGACTAATTTATTTGTATGGTAACAATTTAAAAACCTTGGCGGATAAATAAAGGAAAAATATTATCGTGGTTATAATTAAAATTTTGTGCCACACATTTAAGGTGCTCGAGACAGTTTTCGATCATCAGGTCATATTTTGCCTCTTAATTGCAAGGAAACTATGAGGTTTTAAGCAACGATAAGAACTTCATTCTGTTATTTTGAATCATTACTCTAATATTGTAGCGATATCTTTATATACTGGATTATTTGTTTCAGGTGAGATTGTATTGATTGCTCTTGGTCCACTGACAAATGTTGCATTGGCAATTAAACTGGACCCTAAGTTTATTAGTAAATTGAGAGAGATGGTGATTCTCGGTGGAACTGTTGCAGGTATGTATAGTTTATTTTAATTATTACTAATCTGTCGTTTAAACTTTTACTTACCATATTCTATCAGATTAACTAACAATTTTTGTTTAACTTTTACTCTATAAGGAGTCTGTAATGTCAGCATTGGACATTTTACACAAGAGATGTTTGTACGTGTAGTCAGTACATTTGACATCCATATTCAAAACTGCAATAAACAAATCTACGTTGGTAATATAAAATATAGTAGATATTTGAAAGACGTGTAACATACAATAACACGATCTGTGAAAATTATTGTTTTGATTTTGTTATGAAAACTGTGTAATGTTCAATGTAAAAGGTCGTCTATTATATTATATATTAATTACTTCCTACCATTTTGGTCATGTTATTATAAATTTATTTTTAGTATTTAGGCTGTAGTACATATAATTCAATATATAACTCATCCTATCGGCTTCGTCACAAATCATCACTGTCTAGTACACCATCTAATGAGAGCCTTAATGACAATACTAATCAAACATAACTTGTTTCAGGAATTAATTCGTTCAAATCGAAGTCAGATTATTATGGCAAAGATTACAGCTTACTTTTTTTATATTACAGGTGTTGGAAACATTCGACCTGGCATAGAGTTCAACAGTTTTATCGATCCTGAAGCTTTTGCTATTGTGCTTAAGGCAAGCACCTATGACAAAGTCACTATATTACCATGGGACACCGTCGTCAAAGCAAACATACCAATTGTAAGCATTTAAGATATATTTAACTTTTTGACTGCCGCTAGGTGTGCGTATGGCGTAGCACGTCACGAATTTTATTTCAAAAATAAAACTTTCTAAATCTTCTATCGTTATTAAAAATGTATTGAAGTGTTCCTATAAAAACTTACTAAAAAATTAAAAGTGCGCCAATGTTGTCGTGTGTGCAACATTGTATTTTTAAAATAATTGATTTATGTTAGTAAAATCCTTTTTAAAGCGGAGCGTCTAAAGACGCATTATTTGTATGACCGGCGTCCCGTTTACGGAAAATTGTGCGCTTTATGGCGCTTATGAGAGTTAAAAGGTTAAGGATATTACGTTTATTATAATACATATAAAACTGCATCAGCGACAAACAATAGATTGTGCATGATACCTATTGATAAGAGGAAAGTTGATGCATGAAAACTTTCAAATTTTGCTACGAATTATAACAAAAAAAACCTTCATTAAAACAAGTAACAGTCTTAATATAAATGCACGTTCGCGGTAAAAAAACAGATTTAGCATCAAATTCATTTAAAAAAATAAGTAAAGCTCTCGTTAACGCTATATTTTATAACATACAACAATATGGCATATTATAAACTTAATATATAACAGAGGATTATCATACATACATTGAAAGAAAATTAAAATATTTTGTGAATCATTGACAAAATATATTTTTGCCACGATTGTTGAATTCATGAAAGCAAAACGAATAAATTTTCAAAGGGCGTCTAGTCATTTTGCAGAATGCCTGTTTTTGGCAAAAGACATTTTAATTTGAACTACTGTTGTGTGGAGAAATACACCAAATTATAAAAACAGTGTACAAAAAATACATGTTAAAATACGGTTTTTTATTTGAATCATCGATAACCCGTATGTGATTTAATATAATGTGTGGTTGAGTACGACTGTAATCTATTCGAAACCAGTTTTTTTAACAAAAAGTTTTTATCAGAACGCCGAAGATATATGTAGGAACAAAATCTAGATATTTTGCCTTATTATATTAATATATAATTATGTTTGATGATACAAGTTTTGTTTTATAGTTGTGCAATAAAAATACCAACAATATTGTTTAATACTTAAAACACAAACTTGTTGTGATATCATTCTATGTTAGCTACAATCAAAATGTAAAAAAAGAGCTAGTCATTCGTGTTATTTCAAAACATTATTTTTTGTTTGTTTGTTTCTTAGGATTGGCGCAGAAATTTGGCCAACATTGGGCACGAAGACTTGATGTTTTTAAACAACGCCGAGAAAGCTTCTCTTTGGACGAGCACATATTGGCATTTTGGCGATCCAATGGCAGTTGCTGTTTTTATTTGGCCAGAAACAATTGGCACCAGTTATCCGTACAGGACCACATCAGTTACCTGCGGTAATAATTTTTCTCAATAACATTAACTGGAAAGGAGTTTTAAAAAAATATATTAAGTATGTATTTGAGATGTTCATGGGAGTTTTTGATGTAATGTCTTCTAGAGGCGATCTCCAGTAGCTTAAAAATACTCATCGAGCTTATTGCATCTGATTTATGATTTTAAAATATTTGAATCGCTTGAAAATGCACACCCGTTAGACAAAACCAATGCACATAATTTTAGGAACAAGAATTACGATGTATATTTTGTTTTTAAGTAAATGAATTATTAAATAAGGTTAATGTCTTTTAATTTCTTAAGAATACTTAAACGATTTAATCAAATCAGCTTATTGAAATGAGACTCCGACAGTCCAATGCAATGTATTATCTCTTTGTTTCTGTATAATAACAATTTTATATTTTAAACAATTGATTTCAAATAAAAAAAAATGGATTATAACACACCACCAAACGCGCCATAATATATAAATAGTAATTCTTTTTTTAGTCGTAGAATTTATCACGTAGGACTTTTCTAAAATTTGTAACCAACGATGTCTTTTAAAGACGAACAGGCATGTAGCTTATAAAATGACATTTAAAGGTTGGTCAGAATTTTTTGCAGAATTATTATTTCATTGGTTATAAAGTCAATGACTTTCACCATTGTGTGTTACATCTTGCTTTGCGAAAATATTTTTATCACAGATGAAAGATTACCGAGTCGAAACAGGTAAACAATAATTTAAAATATTGTTACAAACATTGGATATTAGAGATTTTTTTTTCTTGAATTAATTAACTGTGAAGTCGCTTTTGAAATAAAATTAATAGTAAGCTACTAAATTTCTAAACAAGTGTGCTAAAAATACAATATTTAATGACGGTTTTTCTAAGACAATACACGTTTAAAATTGTTGCGGGATGATTGACCTGCTGAATATAAATGTTCACATAAAAAAATCGACAGATGATTTGATGATTTAATTTACATCATTAAATCTCACTGACGTCTCCTTTTAAAGTATCTGTTGGCCTTCTGATAATGGCATTGAATTTATCAGCTACTATTCATTTGTGAATTGCACATCGGAAGTTAAAACATTGATTGAAGCTCCAAGTATAAATTTATTACAAATATGGTATTCGTTCATCACCTTCGACATTAATTATTGACACTGAATTATCTCTCAATAACGATCGGTAACATTTCGTTAACGATTCTCATTCATTTAATATTAATTAAAATCAATTCATATAATTATAACGCTCACATTTTTTATTTATCCTTACTTCTCAATATCTATTATCAAGTTCATGATTACTGTAACCACAATTCTATTTCTCTTTCAAAATAAAATCGAATGGGCACATAATTTTTCATTTCTAAATAATGCACGAGCGATTTTCGGATAAGCATCGAAAATTGTACTTTCGCTATGGCATTGAACCTTGTCGTCTTATTATTTAACTCTAAAATTTCGGGTTATAAATACAAGATTAATACAGACAACGAATTGAGAGAAACTTATTTGGTTATGTTCATGAAACCGGTGTTCGTGAATCGTGACTGACGGAAGTCACTTCGCGACTCGAGAACTACAGAGTTCTAAGTGTATGTAAATGTTTTGCGAAACATAAGTAACAATGATGGAGTCTTCCAAGGAACATTGATGGTATTCATTAATTTCTCAGCCGCCAAGATACGTTTGCCATCATTTGGCAAACCATCAAATATTAGATACTTTAGTACAATCGACCTTCCTGTAGCGTATAGATTGGAACTACGTTACAGGATACTATGCACCCATACAAAATTTGAGGTTAATTTTTTCCTATTATTTAAATATGTTTCATATAATACGTCTAGCGAAGTCAAGGGACAAACAGCTTACTGACAAATATTTTTTGAATGCACGTATATACAATTTGTTTTTATTAAAATTCTATTTTGACTTAAAACTACGCTATAGAGAGAACTGCTATACAGGGGACTACCGCATAACTTATTTATAGAGAAACTATTCAGAAGAGATTACTGTATATATTATTTATTTATTGTTAAAAATTAAAATTACAGTACATGACATAACAGCTATATTATATCATGAAAATTTAAGACCAACAATCTAATGTAAATTAAAATTACTATTATATATTCCCAAATATAGTTTTGAGAAAATGAATTATAGTGCCACAGATAAATATAATAGTGAATATTTTCGAACGAATATCATCAAAAAATCTTACATTACAAGTTAATTGAATTTAAGTTTATATGTATCGTATTTAATCCAGAAATTTCTAAGCTTTTATGCTCTTCTTGTTGGTTTTGGATATATTTGATAAGTTATAGCCATCAAACAAATCTCTATATTAATAGCCGATAAGGTCCGTCTGTAAGGACGTCCGCAGTAAGGTACAGACCAATGATTTCGATTTATTCTGAACAGCACATTTTTGAAATGTTGTTCTATCCAATGGGAGCGGCTTATTTTAAACCGGGCGTGAATGTTCTGATATCGCCACGTTTGAAAATTTGATATTTCTTGGTGTAGAGCTAAAGTATTGTATCACCATACATCATAATATTCGAATAATCAAAGACTTTAATTCGACTATTGCAAACTATGATTATAGGGCTATCGAAATGAATCGTTTGATCGTGTGAGTCGATGTGAGACTAATATATTTTGGAGCGGATTTGATCAATTGAATCATAATGATGAATCTTTTCACGTCTGACCTTGAAAATCTGTTAGAATTCTTTAATACATTAAGAATATTCAAATTATGATATGGATATATCATAGAATAATATTTTGCTTTTTTCATACACTTGGACAAAATGTGCAACTGATTTTTTATTGAAAAATTGGATTTGATCTTTTGATTTTTATTGGAAATAATTGTTAAATAATTTAAAATCCGAAAAATGGTTGTTAGCAAACTTGAACATTATTCCAAAAATTCAATAATTTACGAAATTTCTGCTACTACGAAAAATGGTTGTTAGCAAACTTAAACTTTATTCCAAAAATTGAATATTTTACGAAATTTATGCTACTACGAAAAATGGTTGTTAGCAAACTTGAACATTATTCCAAATATTACATAATTTACGAAATTTCTGCTCCTACGAAAAATGGTTGTTAGCAAACTTGAACATTATTCCAAAAATTCAATAATTTACGAAATTTCTGCTACTACGAAAAATGGTTGTTATCAAACTTAAACTTTATTCCAAAAAATCAATAATTTACGAAATTTCGGCTACTACGAAAAATGGTTGTTAGCAAACTTTTTTTTTATTCCAAAAATTCAATAATTCACGAAATTTCTGCTCCTACGAAATATGGTTGTTAGCAAACTTGAAAATTATTCGAAAAATTAAATATTTTACGAAATTTATGCTACTACGAAAAATGGTTGTTAGCAAACTTGAACATTATTCCAAATATTACATAATTTACGAAATTTCTGCTCCTACGAAAAATGGTTGTTAGCAAACTTGAACATTATTCCAAAAATTCAATAATTTACGAAATTTCTGCTACTACGAAAAATGGTTGTTAGCAAACTTAAACTTTATTCCAAAAAATCAATAATTTACGAAATTTCTGCTACTACGAAAAATAGTTGTCAGCAAACTTAAACATTATTCTAAAAATTAAGTAATTTCCGAAGTTTCTGCTACTACGAAAAATTGTTGTTAGCAAACTTAAACATTATTCCAAATATTAAATAATTTACGAAATTTCTGCTAACTATAAAAATAAAATAAATTAAAATAAAATAAAATAAAATAAAATAAAATAAAATAAAATAAAATAAAATAAAATAAAATAAAATAAAATAACATAGAATAAAATAAAATAAAATAAAATAAAATAAAATAAAATAAAATAAAATAAAATAAAATAAAATAAAATAAAATAAAATAAAATAAAATAAAATAAAATAAAATAAAATAAAATAAAATAAAATAAAATAAAATAAAATAAAATAAAATAAAATAAAATAAAATAAAATAAAATAAAATAAAATAACATAGAATAACATAGAATAAAATAAAATTAAATTAAATTAAATTAAATTAAATTAAATTAAATTAAATACCATAAAATAAAATAACATTAAATTAAATACTATGCAACAAAAATCTCACGTTGCTGGGCAACGGGCTTACAGCTAGTCAATTTTATTAGACGACTCGTATTTCTAATTGATTTTTTAAAGAAATCATTAAAACATACTATATATTTGTCTTGATTTATCTAATTGTGTGTAAACACACAACACGACTAGGAAAGCAATCCCGAGCCAAAATATTTACCACGGGATTTCGAGATTACAATTTTATGATCCCGGAGGCTTAGTCTTTATTATTATATAACCATCTCAGCCATTCAATACATAATGCGATTCTCTATTTTTACTATAATTATGTTATTACTTATTTTAGGAGAAGCGCGAGGTGGTTTGTTGGTGGACTTCTACAGAGCAGACCAAAACGTAACTACAAGCAATGTAAAAATCATAACTGATTTTGACGACGAGAAATTCCGAAGGAATACAGAGAAAACCTTTAAAACGAGGCGTCCATACAAAGAACAAAGACTTTGAATAATATTTAACAAAGCCTAAATCTAGTCTTCAAAATAGCAGTGCATGTTATATGTGTAAGAAGTTAAATGCTGTGATAATAAATATATTATTTAAAAATCGATTCAAAAATATACAACCAAAAACGATTAAAAACAACACAGATTAAATAGAGCCTTTAAATCTCTCACTGCATTACATTTTTAACAGCAAGTATATTAAATAAAAAAACGAAAAGAGAAACACGAGGGCCCTGCAAGATTTATGTAAAGGATTTACTTATATATGAATTATAAATGACTATCATCTGTATCGTACAATAATTCTTGTAAAATAATTATATTATAAATACTTTTTTATAATAATATGTTTACTTTATTTCATTTATATTTTCCACTGTCATGATTGCAATTTATTCTACTGTTTGCCAAGCATTTAGACGGATTCCACTCGCTTTCCAATGTTTCCTTTACATCATCAGAACACGTCTTCTACTTGTTATCTGCCGAAATTTCTGGGACTATAAATCTTTAAAGTTTTTCTGGTCTTAAACGAAAAAATGATGTGCCCACGCAAATAAATACTATGTCCGTGCTGACTGATGAGAGTCTAACCCTAGTATACAGCTTCCACAGGTTCTGTTTTATTATTTTCATTTTCATATCCGCTAGCAATGTGAATCAGTTATCATTGGACTTCCCATCAGGCTCTTTTCAACAGAAGTTGTTATATTTGAAATGCTTGTAAATCACTTTTTTCACTCAATCGCTCAACATCACTTTTTAAAAAAAATAGTATGAATATGGAGATAGGTTTTAAAAAGGAATAGTGCTTAGCTATTCTCGTTGTTTTAGGACCGAAAAGTTGGAAGGAAATCGAGACATTATAAACATTCACTAACTACGTTGACAACTCGGCTAATTGTCTGGTAATCAATTGTTATTCTTAACTGTTTCTAATCAAATCCTGTTTATTGATTCGTTACATGAAATACTATATTTTTAATGACTTATTCCTTTTTAGATACGTAATTTATTATTCACAGACACCGTGTTACGTTTTTAGCACAAACTACCACATTTAATACGATGAATTAACCGTAGCAGCTAAAAACCATCGTATCGTTTTAGCAGATCTCATACTTGTATTTAAAACCGTAGAAATCTATGAAAGAAGCACAAAAAGTACATATTTTTTAAGAAAATCTAGTGAAATGGTTTTTATAATTAAAGCTTACTCGATAATAAAATCAATGCGATTTTCGCGACTACGTTGTTGATTTTTCGACTTTCTAATGAAAAGTTTCACCAAGGACTGACGACTTAATTATACAAGCTGCAGTTTGTTTCGTTGGTTTTTCATTATGTTACCATTTTGACACGATAAATAGTTTTTCTGCCAATTAATTTTACCGATTCGTTTCTGGATAAATAAAATACAACGCGAACGGTTATGCAAAATGAAGAACGCTGAAAATGAATTGTCTTATTTCGAAATTGCGATAACCGCAATAAAATTGGTATACTTAAATAAACTTTGCGTATTTTTTTTGCGCTTACCGGTAAAGACAGGTAGATATATATTTTATATTGGATATTATTTTAATGAAAAAAATGTGATCTATTTTAATCAATGCATAACCATGGTCTGCAATTTGCGTAAATTTATTTTCATCAACACACTTCTCGTAAGTAATATAGCGATACAACATTACAGTTTCCATTATTTTCAACGAATAGATAGACCAGGAAAAATAATATAAACTCCAAAACATTTAATCTATTATATTTTCAGCACATTTTAAAAATAAGTTTTTTATTTATTTTCAGAATATATTATATAATCACTTTCAGAGCGTTCACAGTCAAAACTTAGTGAAAAGGCATTATATTAGGTAGTTATCATTTTTTCAATCCACTAGCGACGTGGAGCATATGACCATCAAATAGAGTTACATATCCAACATATTTTTTGATCCAACTGTTTGTTGCTCAGTTGCTGAACCTCTCTAATTTCTAAGTTGGTAGGGTAGATGGATTTGGCTTGGACATGGCTAGTCATTAACTTATCGCTCTCGCTATGCTTTTATTTTGGGAATGGAGTGGTGGGAGTGAGTTTTTCGACATCACAAACACCCACGCTTTTGGACAGAAGTCGATTGAAAAAAAACTGTTCGTGCTTGAATTTCTAAAATTAATAGTTTTTTTAATTATTTTACTATACATATTTATTCAAATAATCATAGTGCTTAAAAAACAGCTAGTAAGATGATAATATCAAATCACGCAGAACTGACTTTTTGCGTTACCATTGCGAAATGTCGCTTTCATTAAATTAAGTTCACAAAGCTCTAGAGAAAAAATATATTATTTCTTAAATATTGCTTAATTGTTGAGAAATAAAGACGGAGTATTGCTATTCTGGTTATATAATGGTTGACTGAAACGCTGATTGCAACGCAACGCGAGTTGTAATGTAAGCCAGATAAAAATATTACTCACTTCATCCCATTTAAAATCAAGAATCCGTAGACACTTGAAATCCCGATAGACAATTTCAACTACGCACGGATTCGATACGGTGTTTGCAATAGACGTAACAACTATTTTTAAGTCACGATAAACTTATTGCTTATGAACGTAGTTATTGCCATATCTAAGAAACAAGATAGTGTCTCCAAAAACGTCGAATTGTGTAAACTATATGACAAACAAATAAATATAATTCTTGAAACTACTTACTACTCAAATCTGTTGGCATTCCCATGAGCTTATCCTTTTCGCCAGCAATGGCTTTGGACTCAGTGATGCATTTATTTCTTATATAAACACAAAACTTTCATTTACTAAGCGTCAGTTCAAGTTCATCCGTGCACTTGAACGCCTGAAGATGCCGAAAGGCGAAACCCGGGTCGTTAGTGACAAAATCTGTGAGAATGTACATAGTTTGAACGATTCAAATTCAGAAGAAAGATATTCGAATCAAAACATCGACTTATCGTTCTATGAACCTAGACTATTAAATATTTAAATTAACAAATATTTATCACCTAAAATAATGATAATAAATTGAATTGTATGCTTTAGTTCAGTTATTTATTACATTCTAAAACCTGCCATTAATTTATATTTATAGAACCACATTTATATTCATGGTTAAATAGTATTGAAGTATTTTTATAGCAACTAATTCACGCATTACAGCAGCAATATAACTTAAAATACATCATTGATATGGCGACAATTACTTTTCTTTCGATTAAACTGTAATAAAAGAAAGAGTCACTGTTCTTTATAGTAATCTAAAACATTAGCAAGTCGTGAAAATTAAAATCATAAAGTGAATAAAAAAAAAAGTACAGTTATACTCTTCTACTGTACTAAGCATACATATTATGCCCATCTGAATCGACAACTCCATTATCGACAGTTGAAAGACAACATAATAAATAAACCAGCTGATGGTAGATTTTTGGCTTGCCCATAATAATACAAAAAATATATAATTGTGAAATATTTATGAAATATGAATACAATAGTTAATTAGCGTCTAATTCATAATAATTGAATTTCAGTTTGTATCGACAGCTTATACAATTTAAATGCAATACGAGTGCTCGGAGCGAATTAGTTTTTTCATTCATTTCTGTGCAATTATTATGAAAATGCGAAAGAGAATCGTAGTAAAATATTTTGCAATATCGATTGTTTTTTTTTGTCAATTTATTATGGGCGGTAGTCGTACCTTTCAATATTTTTTAATAAGCCAGTTTAAATTAAGACCTACGCCATCTTTTAAATTTCACTTCTCTATTATTGATAAAAATGATATAATAATATCTAGTATTGAAAAATTTATACACCGTAAAAGTCGTAGAAGTGTGTAGAAATTTTATAATAAAGCGTATGGTTATACAATACATTTTTGTATAACAATATAGGCACTGAAAGGTATCTATTTTTATTTCAAAATTGTATATGCTGATGTAATATTCAAATGAAAAGAGCTGTCACATTTTTATGATCGTTGTTTTTTTCAATAAACAAAATGTATCGTTAAAACAGAAATAACAACAAAAAATCTTCAATACTACTTAATAATATGAAGGAAATCATCCACTGTCTAATAAAAGTAAATCAATTACGATTTTATAAAGAAATATAATGTGGTCGATATTATTATAAATTGACCGAATAAAAATAAACTTTAATTACAGCTTTTGTTTTCAGGGAAGCAGTATTGTTTATGACAACAAATAACAGTATTTGTTTTATGGAGTACATTATCAGTCAATTGATGACTGAAGCAGCAAAAATTGTGACAGCATTGGCGAGAAAACGGCCCGACACTTTACTCAGGTGCATTGGCTCATGAGCCGCACCAGTGACGTGCAAAAGCTTTTATGATACTAATTATGTATGTACCAGTATGCACTTTTCTGTTTTCGGAACGAAATATTTATATATCTTGATCACAATAAATTGAAGACTTCGGAAGAATAGATTATGCCAACAAAATAAAATATTACGGGAGATTTTCATACAGCAATCAATTGGGGGAAGGTTTTTTCATGTTGTACTTTTTGAGAATAAAAGTAAGCACATTAATGTTATGAAATATAAATGGAATAGTTGAGCACGACATTTAAGAGATTGACTGCTTTTTTAAAAAACAGCTCTTCAATATGTGACACATGGACTTCTAATGGAATGTACCCCAGACTTTTAGACAAGTACGAAAAGAAAGAAGTGTTTTTATTATGAACTATACTAGTTGTAAGTTCATAACTAATACCGATAAAAAAATCTTTTGAAATGTGTATAATACAACATAATCGAATTTACGAAAATATACAAATCAATCACAACCTGTAACTTCGACTAATTGTGATATCGCAAACCTAAACAAATTAACATATTTGCTCAATAACTCTGATCGAGTGGCAACCACGCGGTGTTTACAAGATTCTCTGACTCCGCCAGTTTTCTAGCTTACTTGCAGGGCAACTAGGACTAGGGGCTCCAACCCCAGGATCCCATATCATGAAATCCCAGGATTGCGATAGTATCTAATCCCGGAATTTCAGGATTGAGGAAATTTTAGAAAGTTGCGCGAGAGCTAAAAAAATGTTTTGCGTCGTTTCATTTTGGAAAATCCGTAAATTACCAGGATTTCAAAATTACCTGGCAAAAAATTCTCAATCCCGAATTTCTAAACGATTTTATAGTGAATGTTCAATTCTGGCATTCAGGGACTGGAAAATTTGTCAATCCCGATGTACCGGGATTACAAAAGGGGTACGGGATTGGATGCAATAACGAGATATCGGTAGACGAGACAGGCAGAGCTTAGACTCTCTGGGGCATTCGCAATACATTCTCGAGCCAGGTCCATGGTTTTTTTTCAAATTGTAATATGGATTAGTAAGGTTAGTTAGTCTGTTCTCTCGCCTAAGAGTTCCTGACAAAGTCAACTCACCGTAATCATAGAATTCGTTGCCGGCTTATATTTAAAGGCACAGTATACGGTTAACATTTCTGTTTTAATAAAATGTCTACAACAAAGCAGCACTGTCAGTAAGTTGCACTTAGTTCTGACAGAATATTATTTATTATAATTATTCCAAGTCTTACATTACTGTGGTAGTAATCTAGGTTTGTGTTTTACTACCCCAAACAAGCCGTATGCCGTTGGTTGTCATTTTACTTCTGACTGCAAATATGACTCGGTTCTCCGTCACTGTCCAAATCTCCGATACGGTTCATTACAGCACTCGGTCCATTGATTTACCTCTTTCACTGAATGTGCCAGTAAAAATACTGAAGCAAAAAAAAACGTAGTTACAAAACCCGACTATAAAACGTTTTGCTGCTGAATATTTGCAGTTACTTTCTTGAAAGTGTTCTACAGGACAGCACTGTGTAGTGATTCTAACTCAAAAGTGGTAGTGACGTCACCTGGGATTATTCCCACATACCAAAGATGAATATCTTTAAAGGCATCAGTTTATTGGTAGGCCTGCTCAGATCAAATAAAATAAAAATAATACAAAAAAGGATAATCGGACGATATGTAATTAGAGTAAACCTGGAACAAGACGACGTTGACGCAAAAGGGATATGGCAAAAATTAACGTTATGTGAACCAATGTTTAAGTTCCGTTGAGGCCACGTGTGGATTTTATTATCAGTGAATTCAATGTACTGAAAAATAAGTTTAAATGAACATTTTTTTTTGAAAAACCGTCCATAAAAAGTGCATGTTCGATTTTTTGATTCAGGCTTGCTCTATATTATTTATTAACCGAAGAAATCTTCCCGATACATTATTAAATCTAGTAATTAATTGTATTATAGTGGCATAAGTGATATTATGTATATTTTGACATCGAATTATATGACGCAGGGCTTATATATTATGCTCAACATTAATGCAGGAACTACAAACAGAGAGAAGTAATGACACACCGTATTTTGCGGAAGATTGAAGTATGATAAAAAAGATTTGATCATGAAAATGCATGAATTCCTAAAGTAAATCAAGAATCAATCGAGTGTCAATTGTTTTTGTATTTTTTTTATTTTTTTTAATACAATATGTAAAAAATAAAGATGGCATTGCAGCTAAGGCGCTAAATATTTTAAAATTTGTAAATCTCGTAAGATAAACTTTTAACTTACGGAGGAAAGGCTTCGCAAACGACCATCTCGAATAACTAAAATGTTTAATTGAAATAATGTTACACCCATCTAATCGTTACGGTAAAGCTTTCAACATTAGGCCATAGAGTCCGGCTTATTCATAAAGCGACGGTGGTCTTCCGATTTAACACTTCCCTTAAGGTGTTAAAAAATACTTCCGATATGTTGCTGGCCCTTAAAGAACAAAGTAAAAAAACATGTTTAAACACCAACCGCCTTTTGACGGACGGTAAAAACCCAAGACGTATATTTAAAAAAAACAAGTTTTTCAGTTGGTTCCTAATGGGCAACATATCGGAAGTATTGCTTAAGTCTATTGCTGTGAGCGATAATCAATGTTTTAGATTACATAACTCATATGTTATATACTTATTAAAAAGCTATATTGATAAATTTATATGAAGAAGATTTAACTGCTTAGATCCTTCTCATCAAATTTGATGTTTGGTATCGGTTGACTAAAAACATCTTGGAATAAAAACAATTGTTGTAACCACAGCATTGCTAATAACAGGTATAGTAACAATAGCTTATAATAAATAAACAAAACTCCAAAACCACGATGATAACTTGATATATATTTTTTTAAATCCTTCGTAGTAATATTAATTAGATTATTATGATTATCACCAAACTGCCAATTTAAAACTTGTAACTTGTAACTTGAAAAATTGTAAAGATCCATAACTAGATTGTCAATATTGATCGATACGAATAAGAAAAATGCTGTTAACTTTCCGTTTAATTTGACCGGAAGATGTTTTAAGAGAAACCTTAGGCTGTAAAGTTCCATGACTAAATATAAAGCACAATTTTCTAAATTCTTAAGAAATATATCAAAAGTTATTATTTAAACAGTAAAAAAACTACAACGAACTTTTAACCGATTTTGCAAATCCGGCAATTATAGAAAACATATTTTTCGACAACATAAAAAACACAATTTTCATGATATTATGCTAGTTATTTTTGTTTTAATGTGAGTCCTTTTTATTAACTTTGACGTCTTTCCGTGTTTTGTTGCATTTCAAAATAATCATTCCATTAAAGTGGTTACTCTTGTTAATTTCATATTATTGTGTATGTATTATATTATAATAATTGAGAAAACATCTATTTAAATTAATAGATTTCTGTGAGATCACAGATGCGTAGGGACTGTATCATGTCTACGTGTAGTTTTACGTTGTGGAGCAATCAAACACAACCTTTTTCTTCTAGCCGGCTGCATAAAAGCAAATTATGATTGTTTTGAGCCGTAGAGAAAAATGAATTTCAATGTACGCTCAATCCACTTTTTACACGAGAGATAAGTTCCACGTTAAACAACCGTGTAAAAAAGCGGATTTGTTTATCATAATTAAATTACAAAGAAACATGTCCGGATTAAATTATTTATTTTACCGATAATACTTGTAAGTATTTTTTTTTCTGTGATATTCATCTAATGTGGAGCATGTTCACTACCAGAGAACGTGTACATAAACGATAATTTTTTCTTAGTTGGAAATTTTATCATTATTTTTAAAGTACGAAAAAAGGATACTCAGGATCTTATAAAATGGGTTTAAATGGATAAAAACAAGATCCACAATTTAGTTAAAATCTGTAAATCGATTGAAAAATCAATGTTTAAACATTCGCTCCTTCACGTCATCGAGTAAAATAAATTTGATAATTTGGATAAAATCAAAAAAAGTACAACTGGCGTGCGTTTTTTCTTATACACTCAATCCTTTTTTTACGCGATTTATTTTTGCGCGATTTTGAATTTACGCGACGTTTTTGGACGACGTTACGTTTTTACAATTTTTTTTACGCTGATTTGGAACCAATTTATCAAATCATACGAAAATGAGGTTTTTTTTACGCGCCGCTTTCTGGAACCAATCTATCGCGTAAAAAAGGATTTATTGTATACAGTATCACTACCCAAAGTAAAATATATAAATAAATATTGTTATTTATTTATAACTATTTCGGTTGAAAAACGTATATGTTGATCCTAGAATATTTTGTTGTGAAAAATATCAAACTGGAATTGATGTAGAGCTTATGATAAGTTCTATTAATTTACAGCTCCGAGTTGGTTGAAACCTATTCATCAGGTTGTTTACTTAAATTAATATGCAAACATATTTTTTGTGTTTATAAAAACACTAATTGTTGTTATTTGGGCGTGAATAATTCTTCATGTCACGTTCAATTAGTTATGAAAACGAGCATTTAAACAGTTTCATCACTTCACGTTTTTTATCGGAGTATCACTAGAAAAAAAACGTACATTTCCAGCAATCAAAAAACATCCAACTCAACGAATTTTGTACGCGCGTTTTTGTTTTGTTTTGAGAAATCTGTAAGTGAATCAAATGCAACGAACGAAAATCAATCAACCATGTCTCGCAGAATAAAATTACGAAACATGATTGCTTCTATCTCTTTTGGTCAGAAAATCGAAAGCGGTAACGTTTTTTTTTATGTTGATGCTACATTTATATTTTTAGACGATGGTCTGTGTAAACAGAAAATAGTTAATAGAAGAATCACTCTCATATGCAATGACAACTGTTTGTAAAAACATATTAGAAACAAAGGATTGTTTATTTTTGTACATCGACTGTGGAAAGGAAAAAGGACGTAACCTAAACAGAACATTTTTTTCAGGAGACACAAAAAATGTTTTCTGATGATTTTGGGCCAAAAGAAAAATATGAAATACACACAACCTTCAAGTATGTACACGGATAAATAAGCCACATACATTTTACTGATTAAATTTCTGACTATTTCATGTTTTAGTGGTTCAACTTCTTTTCTACTGAAATACCAATTTTTTTTTATAATGCTTCTCATTTTTTTGATAATCGTTTTTGCGGATTACCCTATATGCCTGTGGTTTCCAAACTTTATGTTGCTCCGCTTCCTTTGGAAAAAAACAATATCTTCTCACCTACCCATCCTTTATTTCATATTAAACAAAGACACGTTTTAAAGGGTAAATAAATATTTTAAACTGTTTGCGCCTCCTTTTGCGATAATCCACGCCTCTCAGGTTGTAAATCTTTCTATAAGCGAATGAGGCGCGCATTTGGGGCCTCCGAGTCTTAGGGGCTTCAAAAACGGCTATACTATATATTCCATAACATTTTTGTCAATATTTTTATTATTATACAAGAAATTTTCTGACGTTCTTATGTTATCAGAAACACAAGGCCTCCAAAATTTATTGCGTCCGTGGCCTCCCATGTGCTTAATCCGCTACTGCATAAATGTGTCGTGCAATAAATAGCTTTATCCTAAATGCTGACTAGTTTTTATAGCGTTTGTAATTAATTCATTAAAGTTTTAAAATATATATATAAATAAATAAAGACAACGAGACTTTCCAAAAACATAGAAATCTTTGCATCAATATAAAAACAACTGATGACAGAATTGTACCAGGCAGAAAAACCTAGCCAAATTGGTGTTCGTTAACACAATTTGCAAGACTTGTAATTTCAAGGTTTTAGGACACGTAAGAACTTAATTTCAATCTGACAAATTTACAAAACATCTCGACTGACTATATTTTGAAATTCGTTAATTTTGTATTGAGTCACAGCAATAAAATTAAAATGAAAAACTAGTTCTATTGAAGTATACAATTGATTTTTATGGTTTCGTTAATTGAAGCAAGAAATCGTTACATCATAATTTAACAGTTAGTCACCAACCGGCTTTTAGACATAATGAATCAATTTACTTCAGGCAAAATAAATCAGAACACCTTTATTAATTTGTGAAGAAACTTCGCGAAAGTTTCTCAATAGAAAATAACAAAGTTAATTCTGACAATTTTTTTACAAATAAAGGTTCGTACTGAATTTACCAGAACATTACTTTTTTTCATGTTACCTGTCCCGGTAAGTCGCAAGTAGGGCATCCAATCCCGGGATCCCGTTCAATTTTCTAATCACAAAATCCCGGGATTGACACGGCCGCGATCCCGGGATTGAGAAATTTTGAGCAAATCCCGAAAATTGACACGAAATTGGCAAATTGAGGGCTTCAAATTCCTCGGTGAGCTAAAAAAAAAACGAGGTTTGGAGATAGTCCGAGGAAAAAGTATAGCGAATTGAGGATTTCAAATTCCCCGGTGAGCTAATCCCAATCCCGGGATTGAAAATGAATCAATCCCGGGATTGGTAAAAGGTTCCGGGATTGGATACCCTAGTCGCGAGATGTAACCAGTATACTATGTATAGACTATAGTGTCTTATGTTTTTAATAATTGAAACATATAAATTATATATCCTTTTTTTTAAAGAATGTCCTGGTTTTGAGTTTCGACAAAATGGTCACTTCATTATAAACAACCATTTTTTATTTGATGGCTGGTATAAAAAATAGTATGAAGAATGAACCTGTAATATATTATCATTATGAGCCCTCAAAAAGTGAAGCGAGTCGAGAAGCAAAATGGTTAAACTTTTCGATTGGACTTTTGTACAGACATATCTTTACTTGGTGTTTTGGTTGATTGCATATTTTTATTTTAAGAAAATTACACTATTGCCATTTGTATTTAATGAGCTCACTTCAATTTTACGATACTTAAAGACATGTAGAATATTATAAAGCATCTTACTATTTTTTTCTAAAATACCACATAGCTCACCTCACCTCTTAGGGGCTCATATTATCTATGATAAAATCACTACTTTTATATATTTACTATAAATATGTAAAAAAAAATTAAGCAAGCTTTGGTTGTAAATACAATATAACTGAATAAGAGACAAAAAAAAATCCATTGAATATACCTAGTATTTTTCAAAAATTTTTTTTACTGAACATGTTGCAGTGTGCTTATGAGTAAAATAATCATCTCTTTGTGTTTCTTTGAGTATAAAGTTTTCTATAAAAAACTTTTGTACTAATCCCACAATATTTATTAAGATCTGGACCGGTTTCTCTTATCGTGCGGATTATCAACCGGTTGATAGTGCTCGCGATGATTCAAACCAGTCCTGATATCAATAAATAATGTAAAATCAGTTTTTTTTTATCTAATACCTTAAAATAAATGGTGATAACATATATTTCCTCATCTAATTTTATTTATGTACACTCACCTTTTTGTAAGTTTTTTCTTTCCTGCGAGGTTATCTTATTGAAGTCTGCCAATCGTAGGTAGAGTTAAGTAATATGGTTTTTTAATTTATGTATATATTTATTTTTTAGGTGACAATTCTTTGCCTGGCAAAGACTAGTGTATGCCAACAGTATGATGATGAAAATTCGTACGACGGTGACAACTATTCATCGGAAAATGATGCAAGCTCCGAGGGAAGTTCAGAGGATAGCGGTTTCGTAACCCCATTAGACTTCTCACCACTGTTTGGAGGAGGAAATTTTGGTAATAAGAAATTAAAACTAGTGCGTAATACTCTAATTATATTTTTAAAATATAGGTAATGATGTTTATGTCGTTTTCACATTACAGGCCTCAGTGAAGCTGCATCAAATCCCGTCGCTGATGTATTCCAAAAAGCTCCTGAAAAATATCACTCTCTTTTTGATGCCGGCGGTGCTGAATCACAGACAATCTTAGGAGCACAAGACTTCTTCCAAGGGCAGGCGTCAGATAAAACTTTTGCGCCTGAGAGTTTTGGATTTCTACCTCAATTCAGCCAAGGTCTAGGACTTGAGCCAGTATCGCAACCGAACCGTTATCAACATAACGCTGTTCACGTTGAGCGCACTCAGGCTACAGCCAAGTCTTCAGCGCTGACCAGGGCCCCGCTTAACTTTGACGTTAAAACAAAGCATGACAAAGTTTACAAGAAATACAATCATCCCGATTCTAGTTCAAGAGCATCTTCGACATCTTATACCGATAAGTCTAAATCTGATAATAAGTTTGTCACACCTACAGCGTCTGAATACAAAACTGTTCATCAAAGCGATACACCCAGTGCCCTCAATACCAACGAATATCTCGCTCCTTACAAAAAATATAGCTTCCAACCTCAAGATGTGCAAGCAGCCGCTCCCACGTATCAACCTTTGACAGGAAACGCATTTGCCGGTAGCTACCCCAACTACGCACAATTATCAGAAATCGATCCCAAAATTTTCCGTTATAAGAGATATTCCAGTAACAAGAAAAACGCGAAAGCACGTAAAGCGAAAGAAAGTGACAACGGAGAGTCTAGCTATGACTACAGTGGCGATTATAAGTCTAGACCGAAACAATTCGATGAAAGTCCAAGCTATGAATCACCTGATTTCAGTGGATACGGTGATAAAGAAGCGTTGAAACAATTTGATTATGGATCTGATGAAGAATACGGTTCAGATGAATATGATAGAATAAAAAGTCTTTCGGAGGAGCAAGCTGCTGATGTTAAGAAAAACCCAGAGAACTGCAAAAAGGTTCAAAAAGATTCTATGACATGCACGGTTTGTCAAAACCCTAAAAATGGAGGAAGTTATGAATCTTGCTCTTACGTTTCTGAACCCAAAAACAATAAATATGCGTATGTTAAGGAGCAAAAGTTCGACAGTGACGATGCACCAGAAGGACAGGCTGCAAGCTCAGGTGCCCAAGAATTAAAGAAATCTCCCGAAAAATCGCAGCCTTTAAAATCAGTCCCAGCAACGGTGAGCGCTCCCGTTAAGCAAAACTATGAAGTTAAACACGGTCGAGGCGGTGCAAGATTCCAACAACCCCAGAGCAAGAGAAGACCGCAAAGAGAGCCTGAGCAAAAGTTCGGCAACTACTACGGTGGTTCGTCTCAAGCTACTAGAGCGGAGACAAGACAACCTCTTAAATTTGCCGCTTACCAACAGGAAGAGTCCGAGGAAGATGATGATGATGAAGATGACGATGAAGATGAGGGGAAAGAAGACGAAGCCAGAGCATACGAATACACATCACACATTCCAGGATTTTTCTCTGACACGGAACCAAAGAAAAATGTTGAGCATGTCCTAGCAGAGTTCGCCAAAAAAGATAGGTCAGCTTGCAAAAAAGTCATAAAAAATGATATGACATGTTATCAGTGCACAGACAAAACTGGATTGAAACATGAGGAATGCATGTTTGTTTCAGAGTCGGCGCCGGTCAGTAGTCATTTAGCATACAAAGAAGTCAAGGAATTCAATTCAAAGCCAGAAGTAAAAAATGTCCAGCTTGATAATAGCCATGAAGCCGAAAGTAAAATCGTAACAACCTCAAAGCCTGCACCTGCGGGAAAATTGTTCTCTGTTTCATCCACCGCTATTCCAGAACAAAAGAAAAAACAACCATTAAAAAAATATACAAGTCAAGACGACCTCTTGAAAAAAGGTACTGCAAGACCTGGAGGACTATTTTCGGGAGACAAAGCTGCCGCTCTCAGTGTAGAAGCCCCAACAGTAGCGAGCATTGTTAAACGTGATGTCAAAAAGAAGGTGCGTAGTACAAAAGCTCCGAGTAAATTTGAAACCCTCCCTTCTGCTAGTTCTAAATTAGATGATATTGCCAATCCCACAGAATTTGCCGGTGAAGAATCAAAAGGAGCATTCTGGGCAGACACTGTCCCAAAATACAGCAAAACGTTAGGAGTCTCGTTACCAGAATATATGTTGGCGAAGTCTGAACATGAAACCCAATTTGATAAAGCTCTTTCATCAGGGAAATGATTTAAAATTTAATATTGTTGTGTAAATATGCTGATTTAAATATACCTTCCTAGAAATTACAAATACTGAAATTTAAGTATTAGGTCAAACATAGGTTTATATTATTAAAAGAATATAAACAAAAACCAAATATCTGAAAACATTTCCAAAATATACACACTTATTTATGCTCCACTGGAACCATGAAAACAAATTAATTTAATTTCATTATTATGTATTTATTATCATAAAATAAAATTATTATTGTTTAATGATAAAAGTATTTATGTAAATAGTATCAAAACTTACTCTCTACGAGGAAGTATATTTTTGTAGCTATTTTTTCAAATATTTTTTGATTTGTTATGTAGTTTTAGAATGTTATGAATAAATTGTTTTTTTTCAACATTGATTTTTACTTTCCGCTCCAATAATTATCTGTAATGTAAATAATGAAAAACATATGATCAATCACGCGCTTAATTATCCGCTTCGTGAAGTGTCATCTCTCAAAATTCCTCCTGTAGCTCTGGGGAACGGACTCTTTTTGAATGCGAACCCGAATTCAAAGTTATTCAATTCACAGCAATATACGTAACCGTTAACGACAGTTTTACGGTCTAAGAAATTAAGCCAATTGACATTTTTGCAAATGTCTTCACATAATACTAAACTATCAATATCAGTCAATGATAGATGAGGATTGTTTATTTCAATAACAGCGACTGCTTTTTGAGATTGCTGATCGTACACAACCTAAAATCAGAAAAGATATCATACTTATATAATACAGCTCAAATATTATTCCAAAAATATGCTTTATACGAAAACTTTGTAAACCAGACATTCATTTTAATAACATGCTTATTCTAACTTCAGGCAAAGAAAGGAAAAATAATCGAATGACAACACCAAAATCACACCATTATTATAGTATAATTTGATAAACATAGATGTCTCTGTTTGAAAAAGTTTGTTTAGTTCTATTACAAACACAATATTATATTCTCAACACTTAAGTAATATTGTCATAACATACCTTCCACATATACAGAGGAACCGGAATGGCTTTATCCGAATCACTGTTGTAGTGAAGGTACATGTCTTTATAAGAAAAGCCCCATTTGGCGGGCAAAGTCATCTTTCTGTATGTACCAGTATATACTGTCAGAGGTCGATTTAAAGATACCGCCAAGCTTTTGACCCTTTTTTCTACTTCGAGCCAGTTCAACTGAAAGTAAAAAATGTAAATGTTGTTGATCTTTTGATATTTTGTTTTCTATCTTCTGTTAAATCACTTAATTTAATCAAATGTATTACTGTCCTCACATCCTTCAGAGACATTTTAACTCCGCTTTATTTTAACAGAAGCTTTCATATTTGACTACATTGACTAACATCTATAATCTATATATAGTTTATTTATGCTATTGAGAATTACTGGGTAGTTTTTTCTGTAAAGATTATTGTTTTTTGAAAATAAGCCATTTAAATATAAAATTAAAATTGATTAAGTTGTTATTCTACTGGTCATAGATATAGATGAATTCAGTGAAGAGAAGTCAAGATTCTCAGAATATTAAAATATATTACAGGTTTTGTACATAGGCATTGCTTATAAATACTATCTGTTAAATCCCACTATAACAGAGCTAGTATCAACCTTTTGAGGTTTGTAGTGGTTTACTATTTCTTTTGCCAAATTTATTCTACTCAACAAAAACGACACTAGAAAAATATATATCTGAATACTCTTATAGCTTCAGTTATATTAAGATTGGTATAAATGAAATGATTGCTTTAATCATATAAACATTACACATGTTCTTGTTCTTACCCTGTTGCATGTGCTCCATTGAGGAACAGTATTCAAATAATTTGCTGTCGCTGCTTGTTCGGGTCCAAATATCAAGTCATTGTTAGTAACTAATTTTCCTTTTTCCAATGCGCATCTGTTGTTGTCAAAGAAATTCTTATTTAATATTTTCTTAAATGTGTCGACTTGAGTATTATATGTATAAGCAGAATCCAAGTTCACATTGCTGTATTGACCTCCGTAGTTTGGAGCCCATGACTGCTCTCTTGTTGAGATAACAGCTTTATCAATGGTTGATGGTACTTTCACTTCAGTGTATAGAGCCAGCTTTTCCTTAGTGTTGAAACAAACTTCATATTCTAATACGAAATCATTTGCAACTTGGTATCCTACTTTAATGAGTTCCGTGTCTTTTCCGAGACATTGTTGATTTGTTTTCAAGTCTACTGTTTCAACAGGAGAATTGCACTGCAAATCACTAAATGGATAAGATTTCTTGTTGACTTCAAAATTGCTTCCACTCAAGCATTTGGCTGTAATAACATTGGGTCCAGCAATCTTAGAGAAAGCATTCTGCTTTGAAGGATTTCCAGAAACACATGCCATTCGAATATGTTCATCTCGATCGATTACGAGAGATCCTTTCGGTGAATCTTTTAAGGATAGCCATGTTGGACTATTCAAAGAGAGTAGTAATGGATGATTGGCAGTAAGTTCTTCTCTAATGTTAAGATTGCAATCTGTAAATAAACAGTGTGGTTGATAAAAATTTTCAATTCACAGATTCAAAACTATTTTTTAAACAAGCATGCGTACTCCAATTTAACTATTTTATCAGTAAGTGTAATGGGTGAGTGAAACGGTCTGCATCGACATCTATGATTAAGAATTATTGTTTAGTGACTTATTTACAAACATTCGTTTAATTGATAATATCTAGCTAAATAGGATTTTAAAAACATCCTTATTATTTTATTCCACTAACAGTTTACTGTATAAAATGAACAGGGAGCCAGTGGTATGCTTAAACAGCGACCTCAATCAATTAATTCATCTTAACCAAAACTCACTACTATTTTTTCAAATATTGTAAGCACTAATGATATGCATTAGATTTATATCATCATGTCTTGATATTTAATAATTCTCCATCTAACAGATACTACTTCAACACTTAATTAGCTATGAATGTCTAATGAAAGCTGAAGAAATAATTAAAAAGGAATGCCTTTATCAATTGGGATGTTTTTAAAATATTTTTCAACTCAATTTTATCAATTACACAAATGTTTGTAAACAAGTCATTTAAAAAAATATATGAATAGATGTCACTGTAGGCTGTTTCACTCTAAAAACTATTCAAATATATGAATAGTCCATTTTGTTATTTTCAAAAATTCAATAGGTACCTTCCAATATTACTGTTTGGTTGTTTATGTCGATTCTTTGCAGAAAGGCGATACATACATATTCTAATATTATATATTTATATTTTTACGCCTGTAATTTTTTTACAATTTGCACATTTGTATCTAATAATTAGGATCTGTATCATATTAGATGAAAAAAATAACTATTATTATATTCCCCTAATTAAAATTTATTATTTAATGTTTATGTTAATATTGAACTGGACATCATTGTTTTCATTACGATAATAATAAAACATTCAATTATTAATAAGAGCCATCTGTAGTCATACAAATAATTTTTAAATATAACTTCTACGGACAAGGTCAAATTAATTAAAGAATATTTAAATTCTTCCTCATATTCTTAAAAATTCAAAACAAAATTATTGCAATATAATGCAGTAGGTTTTTTCAATATTATTTATTATTTTCAGCCTAGGCCAGGTATGGCGAACGAGGGACCCACGGGTCACTGTATGACCCGCTTGAACTTTTAGAAATAAACTCTGAAAATTATGAAAAACGAGTTTCTGTGACAATCTGGGAACAAGTATACCAAATCGCGGATTTCAAATTCCTCAGTGAGCTAAAAAAAAAAAAAACGAGCTTCTGTGAAATCTGGCAATCGAGGATTTCAAATTTCTCGGTGAGCTAATCTCAATCCCGGGATCCCTATATGTGACCCGTGGCATGATTTTTAAAATTTTTTAAAATCAAATTTGACCCACTTGCGAAAAAGTTTCACAATCCCTGGCCTAGGCCTTAGAGTGCATCACAAACAATTCAAGTTCAGTTTCAGTTTTTGCGCTTTTTTGTACAATTTTAGTCTATGAACATACGAGCATTGTAGTTTGCGACAGCGATACTAAAATATTTCTCCCTTATTGTAAAAATTAGATCACATTGATTTATGCCACCTCTTGGTATGCATTAAAAACTTGTGTAATTTCATATTTTATTTAAAGAGTAGGGTAAACTTACAACATGCCACTGTTTTTCTACCCGAAAACTTACTAAATATCGCAAAAACAAGGCAGTAATGAAATTGCTCTATAAAATTTATTTGTGAATAAGAAAACACCAGAAAAAAAACTAAGATTCTAATATCAAGAAAACCAATAATGTATGCGAATTACGAACTAATATTATGAAAATTCATCGCCATATTTAAAAGTTCCTCTATGGTCTGTTCTTAGAAGTTCTGTTAGATATATTTTGGTCATCTTTTCATACGATATAAAATTTATGTTATATTTTGCGTAAATAATTGGTTTTCCTATTTGGTATAAAATTTCCTACATTAAAATTCAATTTTAACTTTCTGCATTGTTTTTGCCGACATTTAGTATTTATTCGGTTACATATTTACACGAAGAGTATCGGTTTCGCTTTATAGATAAATAAACAAATAAAAATGCTTTATTGCTAAATTAGGTCGTGTTAAGTTTAATTTCATAATTTTAATACTTATAAAAACAATTTGACTCGCCTGTCTTTAAGAAAAACTCAACAAATTTGATCATTGATTGTTAAGAAGTCAAAGACAATTATTACTGATAACTTTACCTTGACCTGTATGATGTGCAATATTCTTTTACACACCGTTCGTTATGTTATCGATAAATGACCATTGCTTATTTTACAGTATCTACCATCATACTTACTGGCGTCAATGAATGCGACGTTAAAAAGAAAAACCACAAGGAATTTCAGTACAGCCCTCATTGTGATCAGTAATTATTCAAATTTAGTGGATTCCTATTAAACGACACTCACGGAACTTGGCATTGATGCAACTAACCTACACAACTGGTCGAATTCCGATTTTCGGATGTTTGTTTTGCTCATTAGTTTGACCTCTTCTATCTGACACTTCATAGGTTATCATTGAGGTGAAATAACCACAGATCAAAATATTTAGATGGCGCACACGTAATGCGCAGGGCCGTTGGGACGGAGATACTTCACGACGTCAAAGAATGAATGGGCGGCAAATGCAAACAATATAAAACTAGGATAATTTATAAATATGGATTGTTTAATAAGTCTTTGCGTATTTTGCGCGTAACTTTCAATGAGTACAAATATAAAAGATTTCCCAACGTTCTTAACCACATGTGAACTGCTGTTGGATGCATATATTATATCAAGGGTGTCCAACCTTTTTTGCTCTGGGATCGACTTTTCAATCATAAGTTTTCTCGCGATCGACTTCTAACATGAATCTTATAAGAAGTTTTATTTAGTAGGGTTTTTCCCTACTTCAAACTTAGGAATGTTTATTTTAAAAGCGAAATACATATCATTAAATAGGTATGTGCTTACAAATTAATTCAATTTTTGTATATTTTATATTTAAATTATATTTTTTTCCAAATTCACAGAAGCTTTCGGGATCGACCAAATTTTGCTCTGGGATCGACCGGTCGATCGCGATCTACCGGTTGGACACCCATGTATTATATTATTTAAAAACCCTTAGCAACGATAATCTTGGATCTGCTTTGATAATAGCAAAAGGGCATCCAATCCCGGAACCGTTATGTGATCCCAGGATTTCGCGATTCACAATCTTTCAATCCAGGGATAACATCTGAAAAGTTTCAAATTCATATATTCTAGGATTAGTGGCCCTAAGTAGTACTTTTAGTTACTTGAGGCCTAGTACTCTAATTTCTAAACCATTTTTTAAAAATTAAATAGGAATCATTTTTAATTTTACTACATCATTGCCTATTGCGGAACGCATAATGCGTATGTTTTGAAGTTTTAATTTATACAATATACCGAAACTGCATTTTTTCATCTAACTTTCCATTGTTTTTATAGGGTTAAACAAAGAAAAAAACTTATTATTATCACAACAAAAAGCAGACCAAAACAATTGTTGTCACTAAATACTAAAATAATACCAAAAATAGCTAAAATTTTAAAAGAAAAAAGCATATTGCGCGTGTATTAAAAAAACGCAAAGAATTATGAGACAATTTATTATAGTGTTGAAAAGAGTGCTTTTTTATGTTTTTTTTTAATGAGTTCCATAACAAAATTGTTCATATTTTTTTGAATTCATAAATTGTGTATTGCCGCTCATATATTTGCATTTACATAAAAATCATACTCTCGATAGAACGGCGAATAATGATTTAATTCTATGTAAAAATTTTGACTTAAAAATAGCTTTAAAAAGCGAGAAATACTTTTTAGTACATTTCAAATCATTGAAAAATCACATTCCGTTTTTCATTGTTTATTTAACTGATATCAAATAAAATAACAAATATATACTACTTGTAAATCAGTTTACTTCACGCCCAAAAAACGGTTGAAAACTTGACGACTGATCAAAAATAAATAAATTATTTTCTAATACAATGTTGCGGAAAATCTATAAGACTCGTAAACTGTTTTTAAAAATAAAAATAATGACGTTTTTGAATTCTTTTTAATAGTGCTTTGCTGAAATGCATCGCCTATTCAGAGTATTGCTTTACCCCAAATAATTTTCAAGGTAACTCGTTTGTATGAAAATACCCAATACGGACCTGAAAAAATATACTATTCCCAGAAGTCAATCAATAATATTATTGATGACATGTACATGCTAATCACCGCCATAATTGTGTACACAAATAAAACGGATATTTAGTCTTCTTTCTATCAAAACACTACCATTATAATAATAGTATTATGTAAACACTAGCAAATTACTAAAAAAAAAATATTTAAAAAATTTGATCATGTTGATGGCAGATTATTAAAAACATTTTAAAACATTTAACAACAATATTATAAGAATTATATTATATTATATTAATAATCTTTCTACAAATAACAGTATACAAAATAAAAATTGATGTTATACAATGAATGTACAACAATTATTTATATTTTATATTATTATTGTGTGTGCGTGCATAAACTTCCAAGTGAATTTCAAAAAAATTGCAGCAACTAAAAAAAACTTAAAAGTACCCCGCAATCAACGTTCCCTCTAAGCCAGTGGTTTCCAACCTTTTTGTTACTGCGCCTCCCTTTGAAGAAAAAAATATCTTCGCGCCTCCCCATCCGTTATTTCACATAGTAATAAAGACACGTTTGAAAGAGTAAATAAATATTTTGGACTGTTCGCGCCTCTCTTTGCAATAGTCCACGCCTCCACAGGGAGGCGCGCCTCCCATGTTGGAAATCGCTGCTCTAAGCCGAATGTTTAGATGCGCGGAAATTTCAAAGGCTGCGCGGAGGCTGCATGGAGGCTGCGCGGACCGATCAAATATCAATTGAGCAACTGTCTTGTAGTGCGCGCCAACCCGGAATGAGTGCGCGGGGGCTTCTCAACTGCTGCGCGGCCGCGCACGCGCGCAGCTTAGAGGGAACGTTGCCCGCAATACATAAAAAAATGGTCCAACTCTGAAACTTTAAAAATAACTATTCGAATTCATGGATGTATGTGATGTTTTGAAGTCCCCTCTCCCACCCATCTTATTTTAAAAAAGGGACGTAGCGAGAGCGATTGTGTAACCATAAGTCCTGCCTTAGTCCATATAAAAAAGAATCGGGGGCGTCCGGTTTTTTTACGACTCCGATCCCCACCCAAAGAACCATCACACTAACACTTCAACGCTGACTCCACAGCCCTGAAAACAACAATACTTTTATCAAAATACAATGATAGCTTTAATCACAATAATTGTACACAGTAATTATATAAGAAACAATTTTTCCGACAACAATTGTAGTATAATGAATTAAAATAAATCAACGAAAGTAGATATGAAAATAAAAAAGAATCCTTCTATTACCCCTTAGCATCGAGCAGATTAAATAGATCATAAATTAAAATAATATTATACATAAACATAAATTATGTCGATTTTAGATGTATTATTATTCATTCAGTGAAGCGTATAATATTATGTCTCAATAGATGATGATGACGTAAAGACAAGTTTTCCCAGAACTTTGTTCAATAGTCCATTATTTATTAAAAATAAATATTAAGTACAATGGCATCCTGATGTTGTAGTGGCGTGACATTTAAAATCATTACGCGTTAAATTTAATATAGGTACTATCAACTCACATGCTTAAAAGATTTGCAAGTTAGTGTTAATAAATGTTTTTTTTTTTTTTTTTTTAATTTAAACAATTAAATGTGCAGCTATAAGGCAATGAATTAAATACATATGTAGATTAAATCGGAGACTGCGTATTCTTGCGTTTCTAGTCACTAAATTTAGTGAGAATATGTAGAAGTTTACAAATTTTCATGTTTCTGTTTTCAAGGAAAATACAGAAATACATTATAGTGACGGTCAAGTCTGCTGTCATCACTTGAAAGCTTTAAAATGTTGTCGGTTGTTTTACGAACACATTGAGTCCGAAATGTTTTTTAGCTACATATATATTTTTGCCGTTTTTTAATATAATTAATAATAAAATATACATACAAAATTTTTATTAATTACTTGCATACTTAGGTCTACTCCAAATAAAAAATACTTTTTATTTTCTTTACTGCGTTAATGATCAAATTATTAAGGGTCTATAAAATGGGTGGCTATCTCTAGGTCTTATTGCTTAATTTCTTGGTCTTATTGTCTCAATGCGTTCATTAATTTACTATGTATGTGTTATATTTCTTGAGTGCAATCTTTAAAAATTTCCCTTAACTTGATCTAGGCTCAAGATCATACATTGTGTAAGATATAGGAAGGGTAAAATATTTTCCTTTTACGGAATTTAAATGATTTATGCCATAAAATGACCACTTCAGCTTAATTTTGGCAGCGTTTTAACGTTGGCTTAGTGATCGTCAAAATAAACGTAAGTTATTTTTATTATAGCCAAGTCGCGCCGGTCTGTCTCTGAGATAAATTGTTAGATAACAGAGATCAAACATAAACGTCATTTCTTGATATGCATTATTATTTTTCAATACAATCAATAGATAGCGTACTCATATTGGTTGCTTAAATTCAAAGCTATAAATACCACATTTAGATTACTGTGTCGTTATAAAAGATTAATAAAATGATGAAGAAAGGTTTTTTTTTAAATTTCATAGTAATGAATACTAAAAAACGATTTGGCTCAAATAAAAACACAAACAAAGAAAAACAAAACTTTTGACGTATAAATATATTTTAATATACAATAGATTTTAATAAATACAACAGTATATTTACCATAAGAAGGTATGGTATGTATAATTTATTTTAACATAAACTTAATTCAACATTTCATAAATGCAATGGTTGTTAATATTTTGATCGATTTTATTGCGTATTTGCGATGAGGTTTCACATTTTATAATCCGTGGTCGTTCTTACATAAACATTTCCGGAAGGCATTGAAACCTTATCAACGCCATTCGGGAAAAGTTTTGGCAGATCTGCGTCGGGTACGTCAGGCAAGATCATAACCTTTTCACCGGGCTGAAAATAAAAATAAAATTATACTATTATATCTATGTTAATAAATGATTTTCATGCGAAGTAAATAATATATATTTTAGGAATGAACTGTTCCAACATCTCACTATTACTACTAACAGAAACTGAATGGTTCTTTCTTAAATATTATATTTGAATTTCTCACAAAGTCAAACTATTTTACTCCCAATATATCCGGCAAGAATGCTCTCTCGAAGGACATAAGTAAGTATTCAACCTTAATTTATTTAGAGTCTTCTTATCATTTACAAAAACAATGGCGGACGATTTTTCTAGTTTGTTTATCTTGACCCAACAAAGTAACTTTATCTTATAATTATGTATGATATACAAATAATGAATAGCATTCCTCATAAATCAAGATTGAAGAATAATTGACCAAGCCGATTATAAGATTTTTTCGTACATAATATTTGATAAATGACCTGAATAATGTTGATGAAGTGTTTATGTTGAATGCAACTCCAAACATAAAGTGCGTCATAATTCGTAATCTTATCAATTGTAGAATATAGCAAATATTGTATAACTGGAGATGCTGGCAAAAAAATACTAAGTACATACCATAAAATTAAGGTCAGGTTTGACACGTAGCTCTATAGTTTACGTGACACAAATGGATTTATTAGTTATGCTGTGAGTACCTAGTGAACAGTGCCGGCGCGAGGCTATTTGGCGCCCTAGGCAACGGTTATTGACGCGCCCCTTTTTTACAAATCGTTACATTTTTTTCGAATTAATGAAAAAAGAAAAATTCGGGATCATTCGATTTTTTTATATACATATCGACTGTGGAAAGGAAAAATGACGTAACCCACACATATCGAATTTTATAGGAGGCACAAAAAACGTGTTTTGATGATTTTGGGCCATATACAAATTATGAATTATACACAACCTTGAAGTGCACGGAGACTTTTAAACTGCTGTTTAATTGACAATCTTATATTAATTAAAGAAGTTGTCTAGGAAAATCCTTTATTTCAGTCTTTTTTCTTGGTTTTAATTTATTACAAGGTCATCTTTTTGAAACTTAAAAGCTAAATTTAGATACTAATTCGGCATTTCCATCCTTTTGATATAACGTGTATCAAGTTTGACATATTGCGATAATCGAAAAAAATCTGTTTTAAAAAAACTGTGGGTTAGGTCCTTTTTCCTTTCCACAGTCGATATAGAATACGATACATAAATAAAAACACCAAAATAAAATAAAATGTAGATTACTATTATTTATTATTAGAGAATATAAAAATATTTTTTATACTCCATTTATACGCTCCCTAATGGTTTGCACCCTAGGCAGTTGCCTATTTCGGCTGTATGGTAGCGCCGGCCCTGCTTGTGAATAGTACACTATCATACATAAATTAATAACGTCAATCATTCATTGGCTTAACGCCAAAAAGACTACTCATAACATAAGAATCTGCGATTTAAATAAAGTATGTAAAAGAAATCACAGCAAAAAAACCAGTGTGACTTTTGAACGTCAATGGCAAATATTTCTCGCCAAACTAAACTACATATAAACTGAGGTGCCAACATACAAATTAATTATTTATCAACGCATGAGGAAAGTCCAAGTAATGGAAATTACAGTCAAATAAATTAATCCTACTTACATGCAATTTTATTGTCGGGTATTTTTTTGAAATCCACAAACAATTCGTAAATAAATCATTCATGTACTATAACGACGTCATTAACTAATCAAAAACTCTACCGTCATATTTTATGGAGATGGTGAACATTTTTTATAATGGTTGGTCGAAATGAAATTCGAAATTTCTTTAGTGACTTTTGAAAAAAAAAACTTCTCTTACCACCCAGTTTGCCGGAGTGGCGATTTGCTTGATCCTATCGGTCAGCTGTAGGGAGTCAATCACTCTTAGCATTTCGCTGAAAAAAAATGTTGATTTCGTATGTAATAATAACACATTTTTTTTTGGCTTTTCCATGTCATATGAATTAAACCATAAAAGTATGGACCTAACATAAGGATTCAGGAATAAAAATCAATAACTCACATCAAATACAATTACGCCTTACTTTTCTTTTAAATCTTTTAAAAATTATTAGTTCTACAAAACACTGAAAAAATATATTTTAATTTGTTGTTTTGGTGATCTTTTTAAAAAGTTTTCTTACTTTTATAGAGATTTATTTCATCTTCATTGACACTTTCCTTTTTATACTAGCATTTCTAAGCGTTTGTAACAAAAATGTACAACTATAAAATACGATAGTATACAGATAGTTTCATAATTTATTAGAATTACATATATATATATATATCGACTGTGGAAAGGAAAACGAACGTAACCCCACACCTACCAAATAGGAGATTAATAGGAGGCGCAAAAAAAACTGTTATGATGATTTTGGGTCATAGGCAAATTATGTAATATACAAAAACTTAAAATGCACGAAGACTTATGAAGTGGTGTTCAATTGACATAATCTAATAATAATTAAATAAATTGTTTACGAATAACCTTTTTTAAGTCTACTCTACTGTTTGCAATTATGAAAGGTTCAACTTTTTTCAAACTTAAAAGTTAAATTTAGATACTAATTCGGCATTTGCAGCTCACATTGTGATTATCAAAAAAAAACTGTTGGTTACGTCCTTTTTCCTTTCCACAGTCGATATGTAATTGTATTCATAATTAGAATCTGCACAGAAAATGCGTGAATTTATCTATCATATGTTAAAAAAAAACATTGACTTTGCTTTCAACCACAAGATATTGTAAATAAAGTTCTACCAAAACCAATAAACATTTTTTTAAAGTCATTATTTGGAATATTTATATCGTTCGACGTTAAATTTAGTGTAATTTACAGGGCTGTGGAATCGTGTAAAAAAAGACGGCTCCGACCCCAGCTTTAAAATAATTAACGACTCCGACTCAGAGATTTTTTTTCAATAATTTCATTTTAACTTATATATATATATATATATATGTATTCCATCAGATCATCTTTGGTCAGCCAAGCATGAAATGTCAACACTTTGGCCTATTTTGTTTGAATACACATCATTAAATATATTTTTCAAATAAAATCTAGCCGTTCATTTTTCACGACTCCGACTCCAGCTCCACAGCCCTGGTATTTTTCATTACGACGGCAGGACAACAATTATAGCAGTGATGCACAACCTTTACCTTATAGCGGGCCGCATAAAACAAATTTTCGTGGGTTCGGGACGCAAAGAAAAAAAATAAAGTACGCTCAGTCCTTTTTTACACGGAGCATATGTACGTTCCATGTAAAACAGTTTTACAAAAAAACCGTGTAAAAAAGATTAAGTGAATTTAGATAAATGATTGATAGGTTCCATTACATTATTTTGGCCGTGTTATTTCGAAAACGTGAAAATAAATAGGCCATGCAAAAAAAAGTATTATGAGTGCATGCTCATTAAAAACCGTTTCATTGTGAAATATTTATGTTTCATTTATACTTAATTCAAAAGACAATGCGATATTGGTCTTTGTTAATTTTTAACTATTTTCTTTTAATCTGACATAATATTTGAGGGCCTGTTTCTATGAACTGATTTATTCCCCTTCATTGAAGAAAAAGTTTGCTTACACATGTTTTATGCGAAAAAAATATGTAGAGAAAAAGATTGATGGGCCGCCACAAAATTCAAAAGGGGCCGCGGTTTGTGCATCACTGAATTATTGGAATAAGATTATACTATTTCGAATGGATATCTATTAGTAGTCACTGTTAATATTATTACTGTCACTTGTCACTTACTCAACATTCCTTCCTGTCGAAGCCGGATACACCATCGACAAACGTAACTTCTTATCGGGATCGATCACATACAGGGACCGCACTGTCATGGCGGTATCAGGATTATTCTTATCTTTTTCGGCAAGCATGTCCAGTTTGACTGCCAAATCTCTGGTCTCATCGCTGATTATCGGATAAGGGAATGCCCCGGGAATGTCCAAGCAGTACGATTTGATATCCTGATCGGTGTACAATAAATTGTCAATTAGCCAACAAGTATTCACAGGAAACAATTAATATGTACGACACATGGCTCGTTTTATGACAGTATATTCATTCAAAATAAATATATATTATGTACCTATCAGTAGAGTTGATTTCATTATTATCAGGAAGTTATTGTTATCTTTAAAAAAATATCAATATCTTGTATCGGTTTAATTTGGTTAGGCGCTGTCATTATAACCATTCTTTAGTTTCTCATAAAACTGCACCATATTGTATTATGCTTTATTCAATCAGCACTCAATAGTTAGAAATGCAATGTAAATAAACTGGGAATTTACATATAATAGTAAAAAAAATACTTCGCATGCTTTTTGCTAAGATTAAGTATAGGGGTAAATCCGAAAATATGGTTCCCCATTTATATACTATGAAATGGTTACAATAATAATTATCTGCCCTTTTTCTCATTTTTGATTAATATTAACTACCGGACATTGCCGATTATGTTGCTTATTCTTATCTCTCGTAATTTTTTATCCAGTATAAAACATACAAAGATTATTTGTACAGTGGTCGAAATTTTACTTTTGTGTTCTTGCCATCGCTGAATAGCTGTGGCGGGAAATGAAAGTACTACATAATGTGCGCAGATTGCATAAAATTTCTTAATCTTGAACCAGAACTTACATTCACCCAGTCGACGTGGCTTTTCAATTTGTCACAGGAATGTGCAAGTAACTTGACGCCTCTTTTCTCAAAATGCGGAAAATGTACAGCGATACGACCCAATTCGGTTGTGCACACTGGGGTAAAATCAGCAGGGTGGGAAAATAGCACACACCATCTAAAAAATAAATATATCATATTTAAAAGCGTAGAATAAACATCATATTGATTTCAAATTAGTTTTCTTCTAACGTGTTGAATAGAATTATTTAAACATCTATATATTAATAGCCGATAATGTCCAGTTGAGTGTAAGGTGTCCTCGACCTTCCAGTCTCCACTTTTTTAAATAAAATAAAATTAAATAAATTAAAATTAAATTAAATTAAATTAAATAAAATTAAATAAAATAAAATAAAATAAAATCTATATATTAATAGCCGATAAGGTCCGTCCGTTTGTCCATATGAGTGGGTGTAAGGCGTCCTCGACCTTCCAGTCTCCACCTTTTTAAATAAAATAAAATAAAATAAAATAAAATAAAATTAAACTAAATAAAATTAAACACAATGCAACGGGTTTACAGCTAGTATATTTATAAAACCAGCATTTTTTTGGTATGTGGAGACAATTTACGTTGTCCGCTTCTGTGTTTTTTATAACAATTTCTAAGACAAGTAAAAACATAATATTTGTTCTTTTGAGTGAATCGATTTTGAATTTTCAAAATTGTTTTAATTGAGAGTAAAACATGATTTACTGTGTGATAAGTATGCACGTATTTAAATAACGTATTGATTATTATTAGATATGTATCGGTGTCAAGTTAAACTAAAACGATTTCACAAATTAAACAAGTTAGTACAACACATTACACACGCCCTCCAAATTACTCTGAATTCAGTTCAACACAACAAACACATACACTCCTAAAGTAGAAAAGCTTTGATAACATGAATTTAGCAAATACGAGAATTCTGTCGTATGTATTTGGTAATTAAATGATTTAAGATGAAAATAACAAATATTTCTTACGCTATGTAAATGGTGCTGGTATTTTTTAATTTAATATTCAGCTTAATGTGTGACACTAGATTTCTCTTATCATTTTGATTGTACACTATTTTCCTTAAATATGGTAAAAAAAACTTTAAAATCAATCATTACTAATTACTTGATAAATAATTGTCACCTTCATCTAAGAATATTTTCAAGCATAAATTTTATAAGTGTTATTTGGGCTCATTAGATGTGAAATAATCCAAATGGTATTTTAGTAAAAAAATAAGTAGGTTGCGTTTTAATATTCTACACGTCTTCAGTATCGTAATCGTAAAGTTACCTCAGTAACACATTATAAAAATATGCCATCATCTCCATTTCCCAAAACACCAAGTAAATTTTACTAGTTGGCTCACTTCACCTCTCGAGGGCTCATTTATAAAAAAGTCACGATATTTGAGAATAAAAAAGTGTACAGATAAAAGTAACGTAAGTCCATATTTAGAACCGAGTGTCAGAATTTAAAACAAATTATAAAATACGGACTATGGTGTTTTATTATTAAGCATATTTGTGTGTTATTTCTTATAAATTAAAACGAGTTTTTATAGAAGTTTCATTTGATTTTATTTTTAAAGAATGAAGTTAATTGCCGTAGGATTTTGTAAATTTATTTTTTTTTTGTGCATTTTTCGCATTATTTATTAAATTAGCTTTTTAAATTAAAAAGATTACTCACGATTTTCCAAGCCATTCGTAAAAATCGATTGGCCCGATGGTAGTGTCAGCCTTAAAATTTGGTATCGTGGCTCCTAGATGCATGATTGTAATTCTTATTTAATAGTTTATTGATGCAATAATAATCTAATAGTAAATTGTGACAGTGTGCCTGCCTTCGGTTGCACAAATGAACTGTGGTTTCTAGCAACTACTCTTAAATATATTCATATCTACTAAAGTAAGCATTCAGTTGTAGAGTGACTATAATATCCGCTAAATTAAAATTATTATTAGATAACTAAATAATACTAAGATAAATAATGCACTATGATAACTGTTATATCAGCAGATGCTTTAAAGATACTTAAATATGAATAATTTCAAAGCATTATTTAAATTATTCTTTACTTTTGACATTGTATGTAAATTGTTACAATCAAATATACTGAATCTGATCAAGTTTGTTATCTTTATTTAAACATATCGACAGATCGTAAAATATCATCAAATGTATACGTGACATAATGTTACAATAACATGAAAAGAATACAACTATTTTATTTTATTTTTGAAATATCAGCGGTGTGGTATACAATTAAAAATAATGTTTTGTGCAGGGAAAAAACTATTCTGACTTCGACTTTAAATTAATACACGAATCCGATTACGAATTTTGAAAAATATTCTTTTCCTACCTTGAAACAGTCTTTACTTGTTTCAATCATTTCCCTTGTTTTTAGTACATATGTTACAGCCATTAATTATCTCATCAATCAATAAGAAGAATATTATTATTTTTTAATATATTTGGATTACTAATACTGTATATATCTTCTTTATGTAATTCATAATTGTAATATCAGTATCTTATATACTTATAGCAATAAAGAATTGAGAAATTCTTCCCTGTCGTTTTTGTCATCTTACAAAATACTATTCAATTATTTAAAAAAATATATGTTTCAAATGGGCTCGGACCTCTATTTTGTAGTCTTATGTACGCAGCTATGTTATACGCAGTGGTGCCATTATTTCGTTACAATCGCTCCAGCGATTTTTATACGCAAAAACATAAATAGAAAAGGAGTCGAAGTCGTTTTTTCCTACAGTTCGACTTCACTGCTCCGACTCCAATTCCACAGCCCTAGTTTTGTGTTAAAACACATTGGCATTTTTATAGCTAATAGATTTTTAAATTTTCAATAGCTTTTTAAAAAATATTAAATAGTATAGCTAATCTTCAACATGTTAGATATTTCGATATCACTAACTCAAGGAAAATTCAACATGGTCATTCGAGATCGATAAGGAGAAAATACTAAGAAAAAAATAATATCAAAGGTAATAAATAGTAAATAGAACATTGACATTTAATTAGCGACTGAAAGAAACTACAACATTTTAATTGCTAAACGAACATAGAAGAATCGACAGGTATAGAAGGGAATTATGATGGCACCCACAAACCGACTCTAAAACCGATTCAACACTCTTGTATACATATTAGAATAGTTCATAAATTTTAAATTTCTTAAATCTTATATTGGTTCCTTTTTTGAATTTATGACAGATAGAAAATAAAACCATTACGATAAATCATTCTATTGACATATAAATGGTCACCATGTTTACGCTCTCGATTTTCTCATTGCTTGGTATCTTGTTTAACAACTTGAAAGCCCAGTTTAGCAGCTTGGTTTAGGGGTCATTGATATGTCGAGTTCTTAACTTGCTTCTGTCATGTTTCATAGACTTCATGCATACATAATTTGATATTACTTACGACCACAAATGCCCACGATGCTAGAATTTAGGCGGAATATTCACTATGATCTGTATGTATTACATCATGAAAATATTCAATTAATACGTAAATCGTTTCTGAATTCACCTGAGACGCATCGACCACACTTTTCAATAACGAATATTATCAATTAATAAAGTTTTTCTTACAGTAACGGATAAAAAAAAATCGAAAATCAAGGAACAACTACTTTTGAGATGTTTCTGTATATTTAAAACATAGTTCCACCACTAATTCGTTTCCTCAAAATTATACGTGCTATTTTTGCACGTTTCTTTCAAACCTCGTGCACAGATAAGAATATATTTTCAAAGAAAATACTTTTTTCTATTGATAATCCTGCCAAGAAAGGAATGTGTGGAAAATGTGAAAAAGCTCATCTACATATTATTATTGCGTAAAAGAGCACTCAAAATAACTAAGTCATAGATAAAATAACGTTTTATCATAACAAAGAACTATTTGTTTAATGTGTAACGCAGTGCATAAAATATGAAATAATGTATTGTTACTCATAAATTTCAAATACTTATTATTCTGTACTCAGCCTTGAAGTGTTTATTACTACACTTGCTTAACCCGTAACACGCCATCCTAAAAAATCACGTTTCCTGCCATGGTGGCATCTTAGTTTCACTGTTTATTGACAGTATTTAAACCTAAGTTAGAAGCTAAAAAATAATTTAAAAATGTATATATGATTGAAAATATATTTTAGGTCTCATTTTCACCCTCATTTTATTTATAAATGCTTAAATAAGCACATAAAATCACCTTTAATCAAACACGATTATTATAAGTGCTTCATGTTTGAAACTCATCCTCAAAGTAATGTCTCGACCGTGCTGCATATGTAGAGTCCAACAGAGGTCTGAAGACTAATTCAAAAAGTGTACCCTATTGGCCATAAACAATAGCCGGGGTAGGTATGGTTGACGAAAGGCGGAGTTGAACGTGACCCGACAAAACCAAAATTATTATAGAGCTCTTTGGAAAGTCCGCAATATGTTTTATTATTTTTTAGACATTCTCTGAAATGTTTTATAGCGATTATGAAGTCATATTAGTTATTGCATATAATATAACAAAGAAAAAAGGAAAGATTATTGCACATGTTTTTTATTGATTTATTAGGTTTCAAATTGGTGTTTTCATAGATATAATTTTATATTCACTTATTACTGAAATAAAGTTTTACCGACTTTGAATATTTTGTAGAATAAAGGAACGGAGAAAAATCATTATTGACCGTTTTATATTGGTGCTTGTGCTATAATAATATTACATTCCTAAATAATACATAATAAATTAATAAATATAGCGATTTTTTTGCAACATGTAATTACAAAAAGTAGAGTAAAAATACACTATATCTACCTACTGTTTTTTTTATTATTTGCAATTAATATTCAACAACAACTTATTTGTTTTATAAATGATTCATTTTTGCATACAATTAAGCTGACAGTTGTCATAATGCGTTCGCAAATAATATAGTTTAAACTGTTTTTTTATCATGATTCGTAATTTATTTTCCCAAACAAGTCACAAATAAATGAATGCTAAAAAAATATCGGCATATCTTTTACCACTAATATAATTTTAAGCGATAACTTTTATGCTAATCTATTTATTTTTATTGCAGGCATTTGCTAAATCTTTAAAAGGTTTTAAAATATACATCCGGCTTAAAGTAAGTTATTTTTTATGACTCTTTTCATGTTTACAAACAAAATATTTCCTATCATAAAGTACACTAATAAAGATTACGCACAACTTTCGACACGTATCGCGTTCTCTGTTTAACTTAACAATATTGTAGGTTGTTCTCGCTTCCTAACTATTTGAGATGTTCGTTCTTCTATCAAATGTAAGCTCGTATATTTCTATCGCATTTTACCATGCAAACATCGATAAATTGATCGGCAAACCACAAAATCGACAATTTTGTGCAGTAGACGTAATATTTTTGATTTTATAATTATATATTTGAATGTAAAACTATTTTTTCTAGGAATACCTAAAATGATAAATACTTATTGACAATATTAAGAGAAATATTGAATGATTTAATGGCTCAACTATCTATGAATTCATTACGGGCATGGAGGTGTTAATAGAGAATAGGCATTTTGTGGTAGCGCGTAAGTACGACTGTAATTATTTAACTAATGCATGCTTAAATTGTATGTTACTAGATCCATAAATAGCGAGTAAAAGTTAAATAGAACGTTGTGTTTCATCTTGGCCAAAGCAATAATGCAGTGACGTTCCTAGGCTATGCTCCGCCCCTAAGCATCTTATTTCTTTTAAAATAACATCCTTACTTTTTAAATATTTAAACATAAATTTAATATATTATAAAAATTATACAAAATAGCACCCTTAATATATTTTTTTATTTAAGTCAGTCAGTTCCTATCCCCAGTAAGTTTGGTTAAATTTGTCTCTTAAGTGTTTTTATGACCCAGGTCGTTTCCGGGTGCCTTTATTAGTTTACGCTAAAGCTACAGATACAGCTATCGGTAAATATCATATGTATATGCTATTACAAAGTTAAGAACTGTAAACCCATCGGTCATTGAAAATATATTTTTCGTCATTTTGTTTACCGAAGAGATTGAGGCATATTTATTCTGAGCCAAATTTGTGTGTCAATAATATTAAGTCATTTAAAAAAAAATATCATTTGCCGCTCTCTAGGACTTGCCGCCTCTAGGCAACTGCCTACTCGCCTATGCCAACGAGACGTCGCTGAATTCGTATTCCTAGAATAATGGTAAAAAAGTGAAGAAATGGGAGCTATTTTAGGGCTCTGCCTAGGGGCGGCATTCTTCTTTCATTTAATATTTTCACCATTGTGTACAATTATAAGAATTTTACATCTCATTTGCTATTTGAATGGTTAAAGCATTTTGGATATTTAAGTCTTTCCATAAACAGAACCAACTTCAACATCTAAATAAAAATATATTTTACATAATGTATTGATGCCGTCGTAGATAAGAGATAAAAGTTATAATATATTAAGGTAATGGCTAAATACTGTACATGTGTGTGTGTCCAATACCTATAAAAGAAAACTTCTAAACCAAGTTCACGAGTGACTAATTATGTAGTAATGTACATATTATGTAGTTTGCTGTCAGCAATTATCTTAAGTAAAATACGTACGGAAAAAAGTAAGCGGAATCCCTCAAACGCTAAAGATATTTTTAGTATTTTTAAAGTTCAATACTATTCACTACTAGATTTTAAAAAGTATTTGCATAATTGTAGTAGGTATTCATATTTGTTTGCAATTTATTACATCACCATTTTTTCCCGAAGCCACTTCCAATTATAGTTAGTACAATCGTTCTGGGAATTATTATCATATTTTGCCTGCCTAGATTATTTACATTATTTTTTCCAAAGAGCTAAAATAAATTATATCCATCAAATATCCATCATTATCGAAATCGGGTGATATAGTAAGTTTGGTCTGACGTTTACGTCTTGATAGTGTATCATGTGACGTATGTATAAAAGTATATCGCTCTTGTAAATGACGTCTGTCAAATGTCAAAATAACACATGGTCATCGCGTATTGGTATGAATGGACTGCCGCTATTTTCAAACGTTCGTAATGAGTAACTATTTTGGCATTGGTTTACCGTATCCCGAAATTAAGCTGCCAACTTCCTGGTCGAAACATTATGCAACTTCCTCATGTGACGTTATTTTGCTATCTCGATAGAAATTAGTGCAAGTTCAGTGTCTCAGTGGTAATTTTTCACAGGCTCAATTTGGTTTAATGGAAAATTGTCCCGAATGTGTTGTGAATATTTAATATTGTTATTCGGCAATTCATAAAAAGTTGTAGAAAGTAATATGAGTAAAATTATTTCTTTGGTTATACCAACTTTTTGCATTAGTGATAAAAGTCCGATATCAAAACAGTGTACAACGTTCATGTCATGAAGTGAGCACTGTTAACATTCAAAAGTGAATATAAAATAGTCCTTATAATATATTATTATGTGTGTAAAATATATATAAAATTAAGAAATGGTTAAATTAATATTGTGAAATATTTATTTATGACAGATTTGTAGTTCATATCAAACATCAATTAATTACATTACCTTTACATCATCTTTATGATAATACATGATATTTTTAATTTGTTTTCAGGTGCCAGTGATTTATATTTTTAATATTACATAACATTATTTCATTCAAAGAAGTATCTGCAATACTTGACAACCAATATGTCTAGATTAGCTGTGCTTGGGTCAAAGATAGCCGCATTTAACTCAAAACATCCAATTGTTCGAGGAATGATTTCATATGGCGTTCTGTGGCCAACTTCATGTTTGATAACACAAACCTATGAAGGCAAAAGATGGGGTATGTACAGTGCTGTTGTAAACTTTACAGTGGGTATATGATAATGCACACTATAAGCATTGTATACTCTACATTTACACCTATAATTGAGTTGATAAATATCATATGCACCCAAGTCCACTTTAAACTTTTTTAAAAGATTTTGATGGCAATTAATAATTGTAAGCAGGGGAATATCTTGAGTTTAGAATAATCAAAACAAGTCCATTTTTTTGTTTGAAAAATTAGGTTGAACATTTAGGCTAATGTGCACCATCATAGTGTAAATCATACCTGCTTTAGTCCATTTAAACCAATCACAATCCAGCAACACCCGGTCACGCTGCAATATTTTGTTTGATACCCTGCTTTGAATAACGGTTTCTCATCTTTGTATTGTGATTTATATGTTAAAATGAAAGATAAAATACGAATTGTTCAGCCACATTTGACTTAAAAGAAACAAATATGAAAGGAGAGTGAAAAAAAAAGAAAATACTTACACGCTTAAGTCCACACGTATATGGAGCGTATGGCCGCCACATGGCACTTTCATGTGTCTTTACCTCCCACCAATTGTCAAATATTACAAGGGGCTTGCTTAAACCCTTCCGAGCACCTTCCAGTTCACCCCTGCCTAATTGTGGTTATAAAACTATAAATTGTCACATGCGTTGCATTTGTTATTTGAAGATCAGATAAAAGAAACCATTGGTTTTGTATTCTGTTGTCAGCAATTTTTAATCAATGTGAATATGACTAGTAAATATAAGGCTAGCAACTCATTTGATTTAATTTATGTTAATGAAATCATGTTTCTGCTTCTCCTTTGTTTGACTGAATAATTGCTTTAACACAAGCCTAAATAAGTCAGTAGCAAATGCATAAAATGCCCATTGAAATGGAGAGTACTGCGTTGCATCTGAGGATACACTGATATTCACATTGAATTTGAAGTCAACACATTATAGAAGTAGTCTGATCCAAAAAACATGCACATCAAAACTTCATTCCTAGAGTAATGCTGATGTAGTGAATTATAAGTGCGCTTGCAGGCATAAAATCTTAGAAATTTAAATCCGTAGGTAACTGATAAGAAAGCGTATATCATTTTCTTATTTTTACAGACCGCTTTTTCTTAACTTAGAACAGAAATGTTTATCAGAATATTTTTTCTCAGCTCCTCCAACAGTTTAATATAATATTATTATCAAAGAAGAAAGATATTATGTAACTATTACTTACGTCTCTTAATTAATTTTGGAGTTGTCAGATTTAATCAAATTCATAAATTAATTGTCTTTAAACTTGCTAATTACTTTTTTTTGTGTTAAAGGTACCTACAATTGGGCAGAATGTGCAAGATACTCCCTCTATGGTTCTTGCTTTACAGCGCCAACTCTATTTGTGTGGGTCAAAATCTCTACCAGAATTTGGCCTAAATCTGATATTAAAACTGCTATGGTTAAAGTAAGTTTATTATTATCTTGCTCTGCGATTCACTTGCATATTTTTATAGAACAAACAATATCGTAATTAAAATATATTATATTTGTTTAAGGCCCTTATTGAACAAGTTTCTTACGGTCCGGCAGCTATGGTGTGCTTCTTTTTTGGAATGAGTTTATTAAAACAACATACTGTTGAAGAAAGTGTGCAAGAAGTTCAAGCAAAGTTCTTGCCGACATATAAGGTAAGCTTTTTAATTATTTTTCAATCATACATTACTTTGCTCATTTTATTTTATTTCATAGATCTAGCAGGAGTGTCAGTGCATTACAATTAATAAAGACTTAATCAAGAGTGTATTTTCAATCCACCATTTAGTCTTTAAATGAAATTTAAAATATCACGGATTCATATCATCATTAAACACTTCTCATTTGCTGATGATGTTTTATTTTTCTTTCTAGATTGGTTGTCTTTTCTGGCCATTTTTACAAACAATAAACTTCTGTTTTGTCCCGGAAAAAAACAGAGTTGTGTACGTTAGCGTCTGCAGTCTTGTATGGGCATCATTTTTAGCTTACATGAAAGAAATACCTGCGGAAAAGCTAGCTAAAATGAAGGAAGACACAATCCCTTAATTCAGGACTTAATATAGTACAATTTTAGCACAATTTCAAATGTTTACATTCCAAACATTAAAATATTTGAACTATGATTTTTTAATAGTTTGAGAATCGAATCATTTATGATTCTACATGATAAAGATTCTTATCTTTGAAATCTGAACCCTCATGCAACTAAGATTATTCCTATTAAAGTTTAAGTTCTTTTTGCAAAATTTGATGAATAATTTTTTAAAAAATCAGTGACAAATGTGACAATTTCCTGTTTTTTCAATGGATTCAGCAGCAACTTTGTGGAAATTCTTTTTTTACGTTAAATTAAAATTGATAAAATAGTTATTCTACAGGTTGTATAACAAATTATAACATGTGTTTCAGCTCTTAAAGAAGCACCATCAGACAAACTATCGTAAGGGCTATTTATGACGAAATTAAATTTTGATTACAATTCCTAACTTCCAGATTATACAATGACAACTTCCAATTCAATAGTATTTCTATCCATTCTCAATATGTGTACTAGAGGTCTGCACGGGACCGGGCCTGGCCCACGGTCCCTTACCCGGCCCGGTCCGCGTCCGGGTTCGGGCAGGTAAGCGCAATTGAGACTCGGGCTCGGGCCGGGCCCGGGTAAGGAATTCATTTTTCAGAAAAATATTTCAGACTATGTTCGTGTCATAAGTCAGCCATGATGATTTTATTTATTACCAGTTCTATAGAGAATCGTAAATTGTTGTAAATTTGTAAAAAATTAGTTTTTTTCGGGCTGTGGAGTATAAATCCGGGCTTCGGGTCCGTTTCGGGTAACAAGTGTGGTATTGGATTCAGTCCCGGGCCGGGTCGGGTCTGAGTTTTTCGGGCTCGGACCGGGTAATTTTGTAAAATTTCGCCCCTTGCAGACCTCTTATGTGTACATACACGGAATTTTCGAAAGCAGATGGTGCAAGTAAGTGTATAAGGTCAAGGACTATCAGAATAGCAGTATTAAAATTATTCTCAATCTTACGGGTAACATTGGTATTTCCAAATGTTGGTCATGGAAAACCTGTGGTATAATTTTGCTTTTCGGCGATTTAAACATCTCGATTCAGATAAAATTCAAGGTTTTTCTCCATCTGGTTTACCCTAAAAATGTCTTTTCTACCAATCTGAAATCTATTTACTAAATTGTGAAACACTTTTAGAAAGTTAAACAAGTCCTGTAAGAATAGGATACCAAAATAGCTATCACATTAACATAATTTTGATGTAATTAAATATATTGTTGTTCCTACATAATTTTAATTGAGTTCTACCAAATTGATGCCAGCCCAATGAATGAAAAACATATATTCAACAAAAAATATTTTCACTGAACTTTATGTGATAGATATAGTTGAAATTGTTATTAAGTTGTTCCTAAAATACTGAAATTGAAAATAATTTATAGTTACATAATATCCTTTTTTTTACACATTAGTAAAAGTATGTCTTACTTTAAAAATATTTTTACTTTCATCTTAAGATTTGTAAAAACAATTCTCTGACACTCAAGCGAGTGATTTTTTTGAAATGTAAAGTAACAGTCTGTAAAAACATATTAAGTTACGACTACGTCTTTATGACAGAGAAATTACAAACACTATTTTTAATTTTTGGAATTACTCCATGAAATCTCACAGTATGTTATTAATCTTTCCTTGAGAGTTTTAGCTTTGTTACAAAGATTGACAATACTGTTAAAAAATAATGTGTCATCCCAACAGTTTTAACTGATGTCAATTATAATATATCTAATCTATAATAACATTGGTTACCCTTTGATGAGTATCGCTGTACTGGTACGGCGAATTATTTTGTCATCTGTTATATATTGCCATTCTCACATTTTTTATTGAATTATTGTTATTTCTCCAGATATGGATACTAGACACATCTATCAGTGATTTTTGGCTATCACATTATTTTTATTATGTGTTTTAAATGAATAAAAGATTAATATTTGTAAACAAATCAGAGCGCAAAATTCCATTTGGGTTGATTCTTTTCCTGGAATCGAGGTCAGTAGAGCGTCCCATGTACGCAGATGTAAACAAAAAAGCATCTAGACCCAAATTCAAAGTAATAATTCTTAGAAAATTATTAAAAAATGGTACTTCAATAAGTTTCAAAAAAAAATTACTTCTAAAATAATAATTAATATTCTTCCAAGATTGGTCAGTATCTGAAAAAAATATTTTTATATTTTTGTGTGTAGCAATAGTACAAATAATCAAAATATAAGAAAAAAAATATTTATAAAAATAAACAAAGCGTTAATCAGCCACTCCATACCATACTGTCAATAGGATTTCTCATGATATTATAATATTATTTCTAATATAGAAACAATCGTCAAAACATGGTATTTTAGTAGTATTTATCTAAAATATTAAAATATATAATGATATGATACAATAAGTTGTATTGTTGAATATATAAATTACTTTGTATGTTCTGAAATAATTGTACCTTAGTCAATTTTACCAATCTTGTGATATTAAATCTAATGTTATGTATCATACATTGTTATCTTGTTAAAATGTGTTTATTTATTTCAAAGAAGCTTTATTCTCAGACAATAATCTTATTTTATATACAAAAATTGTGTGACCGTAATGTCAATAAAATTATTATTATTGAAACCCTTTTATAGTTTGTTTTCATTCTTTACAGAACTTTCCATTTATTCTTACTAAAGCCACTTGATTTTCATATTCATAAAATATACAGAAACAATATAATTAAGTATTTCGACTGAGGGTGCTTGATGGAATTTCAATATCAAATTTGAATTGTTTGAATTTTGTACTTTTCCATGAGTTTTGTCGCTAACGACCCGGGTTTCGCCTTTCGGCATCTTCAGGCATTCATTTGTTTATAAACGATACAAACTGTTTACTACGCGTCAGTACATCCGTGCACTTGGAATGCCTGAAGATGCCGAAAGGCGAAACCCGGGTCGTTAGCGACAAAACTCATGGAAAAGTACAAAATTCAAACAATTCAAATTTGATGTACAGAAACCTTTTATTAACATTCTAAAAAATACATCTAACACTAAACTACACAAAAATGTTGTGTAATTCAAAAACTCAATTCAATCATTTGTTTGCAAAACAGAAGAGTGACCGAAATGCCTTTTTTTATTTAAAATTATTTATAATAAATGAAACAAGAATTTTATGTGAATAAAAATTAAGGTGTACTTACGAACGCTTAAATTCTTTGATAATTTAACATTTTTCATTGGAGGGTCTCCCGACAAACAGATTTAGATATTTAACAGCTAGATATATCAAATTTCAAGAAAAAAATATTAGTATTTTTATTATGCACTCTAATGTTGCCACAGCTAATAAATTGTGTATTGGTATATGTATGTAGTCTTTGAACTACAAACAACTGTTGCCACGGTTACCGAGCGCAAAACAAATATTTTACTTACCATTGATGCTTCATACTTTCTTATATATAACACTTCATTATTCATTACACTATTAAAATCAACATAATATTGCCATAAAAATTTACGCAATATTCTAAAAGCTCTTAAGTGGTTATGACCGAGCAATTGAAATATATCTCAAGCGAGCTGAACAAGGAATTGGGGACGAATTATGATCTCATCAAATTTGACGCCCTCAGTGAGGTCCAGCACTTACAAGTTCTTCTTGATTTACTTGTTCACTTTGATGCCGGACAGAAGGTATCATAATAATATTTATTCAATCTAAATTTAGATATTCATTCCATATTATTTATTCTACAATCCTGAGCAAACAGACATTCAAATGAAACTTAGCTTATCTCTTCTTCGTATATCTAATCGTACACTACGAATCCTCCAGATTTTATCTGAAAAAAATAATTGAACATTTCCATATAATTTTATTGCACTGAGAAAAAAAAATGTTTGTTCAAAATATAGCTTATTTGTTATTTTATTATATCTGGAAAACACTTCACACACACTTAAACACCATTGATGGCGATGCTTGCAAGAAAATACACAAGAAAATATTCAAGTTAGTTCTATCAAGTCATAATTATACACCCAACATGTATACAATTATATAATTTTCAAATGACACGGTTGTAGGTCATTGTCAAAGAGGAAGAACCTGAGACAATATCTATAAAGTTATTGGATATGCTCCGCAATGTTAAGTACAAGACTGATCCAGGAACCGACTTGTCAGTGTTCCGTAAGAACTTGGTCACCGGAGATCGGGTCACGATTTTCAACGTGCTTCAATGGCTTCTCAAAAATAGAGATCAAGTTAAAAAAACTGCCTACCTGGCAAAGTATTTGATCCGGCCTGATATCCCAGCTGACATCCTGGGTATTGCCGATATGGCCGATCTTCTAGATACACATGACAAGTTGATGGACGAGTTTAAAGAAGCACATAAGCATTCAGTCGCCTTTGGAAAAAACAATTCAACAGAAGTTATCAACGACATTAAGGAGATGGCCTTAGAACGGGATATAGGTTGACTTATTATTATTAAAATTATTTTATAGTAATTCCTACATAATATAGCAATATGGCAGAATCGAAAATTTACAAGCCTCATCTTTAAGTCAGTCACTGCTGTCTGTATGTATGGAGGAAATGATTTTGTTGCTTGACGATATTGATAAGTTATTTTGTTGGAAAGTTAAGTTTGCTTTTGTTTGTCGAGTCCTATGGCGCAGCGGTTAGCGTTGTTGGCTTCCTTGCCGAATCTCACGGGTTCGAGTCCCAGTACGAACAGATTTTTTTCAGTCAGTTTAATAGAGTATATATAGGGTCTCGGGTATATATAACATAGGCAAAGCTATATAAATATTTCAGTAATTCATTCCTTTTATAAACTTTTAAACTGACATGTCTTCATTATATGCTTAAAATCAATGCAGTAATAAAACGGTTGGAAGTTGCTCAAACGAATCTCTATGATGTCTCGAACAAAGAAAATTTACTGACTGTTGCCAAAACTTTGAGAAATCAGCAAGAAAAATCGAAACAACTCTCTTCTCAGGTAAGTCCAAGCAACATGATATCAGTAATTAAAAATTAAAATTTACTGCTTTAATTATTATTTGTGAATTCATTTTTTACTTCAAAATGGTTTATATTGTTTGTTGACTGAGTATAATTTTTATTGCAAATAAATGAGTCAAAAATATAAGTCTTAAGCTTTCAGAGCAAGAACTTAAACTGAAAAAGGCAAGCGAACACTTACAACGAAGTCTTGCTTCATTCAGAGGGCAAGCTCCAACACCAAATGCACCTGCAGACTTGATTCAACGCTTGCATGAAGAATTCAAGGTAAATCGATTAGTTCAAATAAATGGATACTGTCAAACTATGTGTTTCTTGAATGTTTTATTTTTCTTAAGCTTCAAAAAATTCACCCGAAGAATTCATTTGAACATCCACAAATGAAACTATTCTCACTTGCATTTTTGCTGTTTGATTTCTTTAAATGTTTCTATTAAACAAAATTTACTTTTGATACTACATTAGAGATTTTTACTCTTTGATATTTAAATAAGGATTTGTTTATTTATAGGTAAATGAATATCTAGTAAAAGAAAAAAATCCATTTGATCTAGCCAATATCCAACGAGATGTAAGCGTTCTGCACAGTGTTCAAGGCCATGACCACATAACTCGAGACAATCTTCTTCAAATTCAAGAAAAGGTAATGGCTTAACTAAAATTAATAATTATTTTTCAGAATGGTTATAAAAAAATTCACAATGCAATATAGATTTATATTTATAGTCAGTAAAAACATTTCTCAAATAATATTGCATGTGTATTCCATTATAGTAGATGTCTAACTTCAAATTCATTATAAAATATTTTACAGATGGATACTGTGAACCGCGAGATTGAAAGCATGGTTCAGAAGAAAATGGCTGCATCTGATCCACAAGACGATAAACTAACCCCGTTTAGGCATCAAGCATCTGTAATAAAGCGTAATAAACAAGCAGTCGCAGAAAAATTGGAGAACTTGAAGACAGTTTTTCGTGAAACAGAATTAAAATTATCAGAGAAACAATCACAGGTATATTAAAAAAAAAAAATCATTTAATACTTTTTAATACTTTAAAAAAATACTGCTACTGATAGTTTTACCAAACTTTTTGCAATTTTTCAACAGGTGCAACAATTACTAGGAGACACAATTCTCAGAGGAGAAGAGTTGAAAAAATATGTGAATAAGCTAAGAACTAAAAGTTCTGTTTACAAAAGACAGAGGGCTATGCTTTCATCGTTAAAGGTAAAGAAAACAATTCCACCTGTTTTATTTGTTATAAATGATGTCAAAGGGAGTGACTTGGAAAAAAACACCAGCTGGATTATCAAAATAAGAAATAATAATCCAGTTTTGACAAACATAAATAATATCATTGAATCATGTATGTTACCTATTGTTTTTTAACTGGATGGCTGCCACAGACGAGATATCTCATCAAATTTTTCATGCTTAACACGCCAGTGACGAGTTGCCTCGTCAATAACTAATTAAATTAATAATTTCAAATTATAGCCGCCATGCTAGGTTCAGACATACTTTTTTTTACGGCAGCCAAAAGGTTAATAACCTAACAATGTTAAAAAAATATCATTGCTTTATTGTTTGTTTTTTATGGTCAATTTCATATTTTCTCCGTATGATTTGGAGTTACCTTTGTTATATTTACCACACAAAGTCATAGTGTACAATTTAATTCACTGAACGTTTAATATTGCAGGCTGAAGCTGGCGTGTTGACTCGGACACTTGAAATTTTACAATCGCGTGATGCTACTCTAGAAGTGGCTCTTCTTAACCATAAAAAATTAAACCTCAATTTGGATTCACAACCATTTAATAATGAGAGTGGTATCGATAATCTAGCCAAACGGCCTTTGAATGAAATATCTCAGGTAGGTTTTCCAATATATTTTATTTTAATTATCTTAATTTTTGGGTTACTCCTCAACTAAAAAAAATGTTTTTTAGATTGTTAATGAACTAAACCAAAACTTATCTGAAATCAAACAAGAGTTTTCCCCTCTGACGAATCGCCTAAAGCCACTTAAAGAAGAATTTCAACAACTTCAACAACAGTATGAACAGAAAAAAAGGGTGAGTTAACATTCACATTTATTAGATTTGAATTCAGTGAAATATTACCTATTATCATATTTTTGTATGAGAGCAGACTTCAGTCACTAAGTCACTAGCATTTTCGTGATATTTTACATTTTATTCACAGGTATTTGATTCAACTTCTATAAATTTGGCTTCTCAAATGGAGCCACTCGAGCGAGAAGTTAAAGTATTGAATGAAACCATGAATTCACAAGAAGAAGAGTGGAAAACACTTAGGCAGCGTATTGAAAAAGCTGAACAGCTATTGGATGTTATCGACCAAGAGAGTATGTCGCGTAGCGGTGATTTTGCAACCCCGAAGGCGCCATCTCGAATGGAATCCTTGCAACAGCAAATAAATCAACAAGAAAAACAGTCAGCTTTACTAAAAGAGGTACTTAATTATGTTTTATAAACATAGAAACAGTTATTTTTAGGACAGTTTTTATTACAATAATTATATTACTTTCTATTCTGTTTCAGGAGCAAAAACTTATAAGCGAACGTCAGTCAATGCTTGGAGAACAATCTACCATATGGTCTCAGTTATTTGAGTTGCTAGAGTGTAAAGTTCAATGTTTGGAAGAATCTGCTAAAAAACAAGGCTCTGTGACAATCACCAAGCAAGCTCAAACTCTCACCTTGTAAAAGTGATCCTACTAATTGATCACAGCATCTTTAGTCAACAGAACATTTTCAGTTTGTTTACGCTATTTAATCTATTATAATTATTATGTATACATTAAGATTATAATTTTTATTTAGATATATAGTATAAATAAAAGTGTTATAATATATCTAAACTCTCAATGTAAATTCTTCAATGTAAATTAAAATGTGATTCTTTTATAAAACTGCGGTTTTGATACAAATATCATACATGTTTCGCCTCTTTCTAAATCATCTTCAGAATGTATCCGTAAGAAACCTGTAAACAAACACAAATTGTATATGTCTGGTAACATTTCCGGAACCATGACCCAGTAACATCTCCGACAGCCATATTGCTGCCATATGTCTTGGAAATGTGTGACTCAGATGGCAATATTGCTTCAGAGATACATATGAGTTATACTCGAGTAACAATGGCCAACAGCCACTGTTTCTGCAGCATCGTTTTAAATAATCACAAAAATTATTCAACAACCAAAAAAAAAAATGGATTCGGCTCTACTTAAACAAGCTCATTGAATATTCACTTTTCAAATAGTTTTTGAAATAAATTGAATGAATGTTTGCTTTTTAGATTTGATGTTTAATACTCATTCTTCTCGATTCAAATAAGTTTAATAAAAATAAAATAAATGTTTACTGTTTGATTTGCCACATTTAATCGTTTGACGTTTCTGTAGAATACTAACTATTTTTTTATTTGAACTGATGCATTCTCTGCTTTCAATCAGTTTTATTGTTTTCATGATGCTTGCACCCCAATTTATAATTGGTTTCGGTATGGCTAGCAAACAGTAGCGAGCCCGATTTGTTTTTATTAAATAATATAATATTGGAGTCTACCAATTATCCACAGTGAAGCATTTGTATGGAAGCAACGTATGTATTCTTCATCAACTTTCATCCACAACGTAGTGTTGATCCAACACAAATTAAATGAATTGAATTGGTATGTTATTAAGCACTCAATATATGAGTTGTCTGGTATCAAAAGCGGAACTGTTCTATACATCATGTATAGAACAGTTCTGCTTTTGATACCAGACGACTCATATTATCTATACCTTGCTCCCTCTGGCTATAATTTGATAGGTTCATTGCAAAACTATTTAAATAGAAAAAAAAACAGTACCTTCAACAGCGTAGGTAAAATCATCCCTTTATTTTTTGCATCAAAGCCAGAAGAATTGTAGTTAATAAGTAGTTCATAAAAAGGTAGCGAAAGGTTATAGCAACTGATGCTAATTATATTATTGATAGGTTTTATAAGAAAACAGTGAATAAGAATGCTTTTGTTTCCTATAAAAAAAGTCAAAACTTATGCATCAACCTTTATTGACTTACAAAAGTGTTATATTAAAAAATATAACACTTTTGTACTGATTCCCCATAATTTATTTACGATCAGGCCTGGTTTCACTCATCGCATGTATCAGTTGACAATGTTTGAGATGAGCGAAACTGGAAGCACAAAAGTTTTTTTTATTTTTTAATATTTTAAAAATACAATTTATCAAGAGATTTTACGACGGCATTTCAACAACGAAGGCAGAATGATTTTAATCGATGCACCCAGAGGAACCGGTAAAACTTATTTGATAAATTGGTTGTTATGTGGAGAATATAACATAGGAGTTGAAAAATAAAATAGAGCTTGCTGTTGTATCTTTCGGTTACTTCTTTGGCCATGTTCGCTCCCTATGTGGAGCATATGGCCGCCACGCGGCACCTCCATGTTTCCCTGTCTCCCGCCAATAGCTTTGCTTCCTCCCATGACATGCCAGCATCCCTCAGTTCCGCCGAGTACATCCTATGGATAGTACCCGACGGACGTCCAGGACGCCGGAATCCCACCGGTCGAAAGAAGAGGCAGGCAGGATTGAGGCTTTCCGGAGGCATCCGCAGCACGTGACCCAGCCAGTTCCAACGTCTCTCCATAACCACTGACGTGACGGGACGCTGTCTTGTACGCTCCCTTATCTCTGAATTCCTCACAAAATCAAACCACCTCACCCCCATTATCCGACGCAAGCATCTGTTCTCGAAGCTCAGTATACTTCTTAATAATAATCTTCGTCAGGTGCCATGATTCGCAAAAATTAAAATTAATTCGGTTACACTTCATCATTAATGACTGATAGACGAACAACGCATCTAACTCTTCAAATTCCAATCGACTTAGCTCATATAAGATAACAGGCAAATAAATATATATAAAAACTAACATATCGTCGATGCATATCAAATATAGTCTATGTGACAAAAGTGCATTCCGAGATAATCGATAAAAACTGTTTAAAAAAATAATGAAACGGAAAATAACACTTCTATCAATGGAGATTGAAAAACAGTTTTTATCGATTATCTCGGAATGCACTTTTGTCACATAGACTATATTTGATATGCATCGACGATATGTTAAAAAGATTTGTTTTGAAGTAAAAAATATTAAATTCAATTTTTTGCTTAGAAATTCCATACTATCAAATTATTAAATTTTTGTTTGATTGCACAAATTACAAACTTAAAACTTTTCAGTGCAATTATGTATAATCTTTTTATTATTATGTAATGCCACTAATATAAATCAGTGGCTTCCAACCTTTATGTTACTGGACCACCCTTTGAAGAAAAAAGTATCGACGCGCCTTTCTATCCTTTATTTTACATAGTAATAAAGAAACGTTTTAAAGGGTAAATAAATATTTTGGACTGTTCGCGCCTCCCTGGTTGGAAATCGCTGACATAAATGAAATGCGGGCTTAAAAAATCAGCACTATTTGTTAGTAAATAGTAATACCTAATTGTTGCTTTGTGACATTTAAAAAGTGCTTTTTATAGAACATTTAATTTAATAGTTACATATTCCTTTGAACATTAGAATATAAACATATTTAAAATAATTGTATTATAGACAGGATCTTTTAATTTATATATGTATGAAATAATAATGGTTACATTTGTTATAAAGACAAATTACGTAAACAATTAAAAAAAAATTGTTATTTATCATCTCAATAATTTGCAATAAATATATTTCTGTAGAGTGCTTATAATAAAGCGATCTCTATTATGGAAATCAGGGATCGTATAAATAGCCTATGGCTGCTATTTATTAACAAAAATCGGCCGTCATATTTATAATGACTTGATAACCTCTTTAGATTTACCGCATACCAAAGACAAACGAGTAGCTTATGGTTTAAAATGGAGGATTTTTGTGAATAGGATTGAATACCCCCTTCCCCCTCTGAAACGTCTAACCTGAGTAATCTTTCGGTGTGTCGTGTGTGTTGTCTTTCTGTGTTTATAAATCATTTTTACGATTATTTATATGTAAAGTTTATGATTTTAATATGCTGTGATCTAAATTAAACTACTATCATTCCAATAGAAGCCGGAATTGTCGTGATTGAGGATTCTGTCAGCTAAATAATCATTCAATGCAATAGGTAAATGGTTTTTTCAAAATCCCCATGACTCAATTATACTCCTAAGTCTGAAAAAAGAATTTCATATCACTATAAATTAATTGAATACGACTACCAAGATTTAATTCAGTGTCCTAAATGGCATTTATATGCTGTCATTTGTATAGGTTTGGGTTGTTATGTCTATTGATTTTGTCTCGCTTCTGCAGTTCAAATTTGATCGTGTTAAGGATATTATTTTTTTAAAAATAGCTTAGAAAACACCTAACATCGATAGCTGTCAACAGCCCTAACAATTATCGATACTATGCTGATTAAAGCATAGTTCATTTAACTCTTGTTTACTAACGATTTGTAAATGTAACTCAGTACCCTGTTTCTGTATGTAAAAAGTTACAGGTAATAATCATCTGCAATTATTATTCATAAAAAACACAGCAGAAAATAAAAATATATATATTTTATCCTTATAACTGTTGTAATATATATTATCATTTCGATGACAGTGTTTGGTCAGTCCCAATATTTGGTACACCCACATCGATATTTGGATTAAATAATTACTGTTAACAGTAGAAGTACATAATTTGATCAGGTAAATATTAAAATTATAAAACAAAAAGATAACTATCAGGCGATTCAAAGTAACCAAGAAATTCCCTATTATTCCATATTTAATTTATTTTGTTTTTTATCTTTACAGTGTTGTTTTTCTGATGACACATAAAAAGGAATACCACCATATTGATATTGCAGCTGAATTTCAAATTTTCTAAAGGTAATTAATTCACTTTTTAAATAATACACGTGAATTTTATTTATATCGTTCTCCCCTCTTGTAACTTGTGTGTTGATTATTATGATAGATTATTTACATTATAAAATATAATTAATAGTATTTATGCATATACATTCAACTAATTTAAGGATCAGCAGTTCAACACAAATGGGATACGGATGTAATAATAAATAATCATGATGTTTATTAATCAATCACTTAGCTGTTGGTGGCCATTGTTTCATCCACCGGAAATCTACACATAACCAATGAAAATTAAAAAGAACCTGGGAAATATATCTATTGTAACTAAAACCTGTTTCGGTTAAATATACTTGCCAATTGCCTTTGTTCTAAATTCTTAATTGACGTATTTTGTCCGACACGAACTTTGATCATCAATTACTAGCCAGAAGTCATTTTAAACTTTATTAAAACCAATTTATGACGACATTATTTCATGTCTATATATTTTTAATGTAAACAAGTAAATACAATTGTGTTCTATAATAATATTACAGAGATTAAAACCACGTGGTATTTGACAATCGTGAGACTGAATAAGATACAAATGTGCACACACTAATATATTCAGTATAGATCAAATTGAAAAAAGAACTTCGCGTATAATGTATATTGACCCATATAAGTATTTGAAAAAGATTTGAAGAAAAAGACGTTTCCAAATAAGCATTCCAAATATCAACAGGCAATTCGTATTCATAAGAAAATTCATATCAAGATTTACGTATCCACGAGTTTAAATAAAAATAAATCCTAGTGTTCAGTATTGGGTATCAGATCTATAAATACACGCGTGATTTTCTTTGATACTTTGAAATCACCATCGTTTTTTTCGTTTACAAATCTTCATGACAAAATTAATAGCAGTGAATCAACATTGAAAATATTTTCATGCTCCACTCAATGACATTCAGTGAAACAATCCACATGTTAAACGTTATAAATAATGACAATTCAGTAGAATGCATTTAGGCAAGTTATTAGATTCTATTTGAAAAATGGATGTTAGATGTAAGTCAAAAAAATAAATACTAAGGAACCTCTATATTTTATAAAAAGAAAATCACAAATCGGCAATCTCCAACCAGTGGTCCACGGATCATTAATGGCCTACGAGAAAATTTCGGTAGTGTTGCAGTGACGTAATTGAAGCAAATCATCCATTAACCTATTTCCAACACGTAGTCAAAAATATCACAACAGTTAATTTGTTAAAATATAGCAAGTATTATTATGTCATAGAGGTCTGCAGAGGGCGAAAATTGATTAAATTACCCGGCCCGAGCTGGACAATGTAGGCCCGGACCTGAGTCTTAATGCCACACTTGTTACCAGAAACCGACCCAAACTTATGTATCTCGACACGAAAATAACCCGATTTTTTTTAAATTTACGATAATATATTATATTTCATTGAACTGTTAACCCTTTGCATACGGGCGATCGCTTTTGCGACGATCGTTTCCCATGCGAAAAGATCGGGGAATCGCTTTTGCGACGATTGGTTGGTGTCATATTGCGTGGCTTAATGAACGTATATTTATGCGAATATCATTTAATATTTTTGGTGAATATATGACTAATGATTGTTAAATACATAAATTAACTTATTTTAAAACATTTTTTTTACTTTATTTCATTCTTTTAATGATTATAAAAAGACAATATTTTTATTACTAAATTTTTTTTTTATCATTTTTTTCACTTTAACTTTTAAAATTAAGCAAACACTTTCTAGATATTTTTTTTTAACTTATGTATAGTTTCTGAAAGGATCTTGTTTTTTTACGTAATACACGTGGAAAATTGACAATCGGTTTGAATTCCTGCTGTATTGATTGAACTGCCGCAATCAAAATATTTTGGAAAGAGCTGGGCGAATAAAATATATGCATTTTGCAACAATAAAACGTTGAAAGGTTGAATGTAATATAAAAATAAATATGCACTGATGATTTATTAGAAAATATTTTATCGACATGCATTTCTCAATAGCATTTATTATTTGACGGGGAAAGTGGTGTAATTGATTTTATACGACAATAGTCAATGTGTATACATAGAGTCGAAATGTATCTGTACTGCTATTTTTTTTAAATTCTATGTCCGCTCCCAATAGAAGCGGACTCAATGTGGAGCATATGGCTTCTTTATGAAGGTATCTCAAAATTAGTTTTTCTACGAGAACTGATTGTTATTCAGTCGCTTAACCTCTCCTTTCCTAAGAGAGTAGTAGGAAAAAGTATAGGGCTAGGACACGACTAGTATTTAGTTGATCGCTCTCACTACACCCAGTTATTGAAGAATTGGAAGGGTGAGAGAGAATTTATAGACATCACAAACACCCATGCCTTCGAACAGAAATCGATAAATCAATCGAAAAAATGCTGTTTGTACTGGGGCTCGAGTTTGTGAGATTCGGCGTGGAAGTCAAAAACGCTTACCACTGCGCCGTAAGACCCGACAAAACTGCTATACTTCTAGGTTAATTTATTTTAAAAATAATAAATTAAACTTGTGATTCGGTTCTGCAGTGCAGTGGTCAACGTCATCTACTTCCGAGACGCTTGGTTCGAATTAGGGCATCCAATCCCGGGATCCCGTTCAATTTTCTGATCCCGAAATTCCGGGATTTCGGGATTGAGAAATTTTGAGGAATTTCTCGAAATTAACACGAAATTGGCAAATCGAAGATTTCAAATTCCTCGACGAGCTAAAAAAAAAACGAGTTTCTGTGAGATTCCGGGAAAAAGTATACCAAATCGGAGATATCAAATTCCTCGGTGAGAAAATCTCAATCCCGGGATCCCGGGATTCAAAATAAATCAATCCCGAAATCCCGGGATTGGAAAAAGGCTCCGGGATTGGATACCCTAGTTCGAATCACATTTCAAACAATTTATCATTTTTTTCTAAGGCAAGGATGTTTGTGATGTCTGAAGATTCCTTCTTACCCTTCCAATTCTAAAATTACAGGGCGTAGTGAGAGTAATTAGCTGACCTATAATTATTGTTTTAACCCTATACTTTCTATTTGTTTTCTCTTCGAAAAAGATTGCTTGAACATCTGAGGCAGTTCTAGTAGAAAAAAAGGTTGGGAGCTGACATGAATAAAAATAAATGATTTTTAACAGTATCTAACAACGTCTCAAAAAAAGTATTGGCGGCTTCCCCAACCTTCATAATATGAAAAAATAAAATGAAATATTTATACAGAAATATAAGAAAATTCAAGTTACAATATGTATACGTTAAAAATAAATTTTCCTAAGGACCGCACATACATGCAAACATTATACAATAAAAAAAAAATATTTTTTATTACAACGAATTTCATACCTATTAATATTTTTAGTACAATAAATAATTTGAAAGCATTCAATCAGTGTAATTTGAAAAAAACAATACCACAACTAGATGTGAAAAAAACACGCATTGAGCCAACAAAAAAATCAGACACATCAAAAGAATTTGCATTTCATATTTTTCACGTAATTAAAAAACGATATTGGCTTACTACTAGTTTTAAAATCGCTGGTGTAAAGTGTATGATTTCGGCTAAGCATGCAGCAAATACAATGACACATAAAAAGATAAATAATATTTCAATCATTTATCCGAGGACTTGCAGAACAGAATTATGCATTTCATAAAATTTACATGGCTCAAAATATTGGGGATTCACTTCGCAATAAAAGTGCTTTCTTTATTTTTGTAAAAATCACTGCTTGAAATCTGGATATATCGGATGTGGAGAGTTTTACTGTGGAGTCGTGTAAAAAAAAGGCGGCTCCGACTCCGACTCCAGATTTAAAATAATGAACGACTCCGACTCCGAGGATTTTTTTCAAAATTTATTTATAAAATTTATTTATATAATATGTATACCATTAGATGATCTGTAGGCAGCCAAGCATGTAATGGCAACACTTTGTACTATTTTGTTTGAATACACTTCATTAAAAATATTTTTCCAAAAAAATTCGAGCCGCTCATTTTTCACGACTCCCACTCCGGTCAAAATACCGCGACTCCATGACTCCGACTCAACAGCCCTGGTATAATACCCATAATGCCAAATCATTCAAATGGTTGAAGAAAATCATACAGTGACGTAATCCAGCCGAAAATTCGCTGATAATTACAATTGTGGAACAGATTTTAGTAAAATTTTAATGACACTTCCCCCTTGCCCATTCTATTTAACGAGTTATTATGACTCGAGCATTCTCATCTAAAATCAGTTGAAGCCATTTCTTACATCAATATTTTTTTAATGCTCAATTGTTGAACATGATAACCATTGAAACACATAAATATGCTTATAAGATACTAGAATACATTCAAATAAGATGAAATAATGAAATCCGATAACTGCATATCAAATCAAAGCGTTTATATCAGTTATTTTGAAAATGAGCATTACATGACAACATAAATAATAATACATCTTGTTGGACTAAAAAATCTCGCGAAATATATATATCGATGTCCTAGTTTTATAAAACGATAAGTCAAAAATTTGATGTTTTGAGTTATATTACCTCTTTATATTCGAATACATCTTCTATAGATTCACAAAAGAACATCTAGAAAAAAATACTAGTTTTCTCCCGGTCGGCAAAAGTTTGCATAATGGAAATAAAGAAATATAAACAATATCTCGGTTACATGTATAATATATACGATTCGAAATATCATTTTATGGTTTTGCCAAATTTTCAATAAATTTGAATTGAAATGAGATAAATAACAAAATGATTCACTGAAGATATGAGACAAACAATAAATATCACTTTTCTACAACTCAGTTTAGATGTGTCAAAAAATTGGTCAGCCAACCATATCTCAAAATTAACTATTTTTAGTTGTAGCAGTATGGAACTAAGCCATCGATATATGTAAATATCAATTCGTAGTCGGAGTCTTAGTCGCTTTCAATTTAAAGCCGAAGTAGGAGTCATTTTTTATCCGACTTAACAGCCAGTAATAAAAGCGTTGAAAGGATGGTAAAACGCATCAGTGGGCTGCCAATACCCTTGCAAAAGGTACGCCTAATCACAGATATATTCACAGTGTTCTGTTCAATGGGCAGATTTCTTTATCAATCTTATACCTACAATTTTACACAATAAATATTAAAACAATTAATTTTTACTATACTTAAATTTAGTAATGATACGTAATATACCGTAAAATTATTAATATCTATAGCTGAAAAATGAAATTACCTACCTCAGATTGCAAGAGTGAAGAGTTATAAGATGGACGCAGAAATAGGTACTATTTCTTTCAGTCAAACGTTATACTGAAACCGTTGTAGATAATATATGGGTCATAAATTGCAGTTAAGTACTGATTGAGCCAGAAAACATTGTTTTTCATAATTTAACAAAGGGCTCGGTGACCCTACTTAAAACTATCAAAGGGCTCGCCCGAGCCCCTGCGAGCCGCCTCCAGCCCACCCCTGGTGAAACGGTTAAAGTATATTTCCATAAAAATTGATAAAGGTTTGTATCCGATTTACATTGAGGACAATAAATAAAACATGTTTGTGGTTTTTTTGTTGCGAAATAATATAATCCTTTAAGAAAAAAAACGTAATAGTTTTTTAGTGATACGATAATAGTCCAGGTAATTTTTAAGTGATTTTAGATAAAGATAATATGATTTCGCTTCGTAAAATAATCATAATATAAATTATAGTTTACAATGCTATCAGTAACATATGAATTATGATGTAATTTGAGACAAAAACGAAAGACGCTCTATGATCTTACGTGACGCTTATTCCTTTTTATGATTGTATTATTATGAGGAGTATGGGATCAAATACGCCCAAATTCAGTTAAGAGAAAAAAAAAATACCGCTATAATATTGGAGTACTGATTCAAAAGAACAGAATAAAATTTTTAACGTCGCCAAAAACCTCTTAGTTTCAAATAAATTAAGGGTTAAAATATGACCTAATAATCAAAACTGTCTTAGTTTTTTATAAGAAAAGTGTGTTTTTCTACGTTCAGGAAAAGGTGGATATGGTCATTTTCGATCCAAAACTCCTCGTGATTTTTTTATGATGATACTAACGATAATCCATACTATTGATTAGCATAATTATTAAATACATTTTATTCTCTTATAAAGCATATATTTTGAGTGAAAGTCGAATTTAGGGTATAAGAAAAACGTTTTTTTGATTTCATCGCTTATTATTATTTATAATAAGTCAGATAATTATTCAATTTACTATAAATTCGCGTAGATAATATTGATCTTAGCACGTTATGAAAAAAATTGATAAAATGGATTAAAAATTTTGAGATTTACGTTAGTTTTTCCAAAACACTGGAAAATTCCCATTTTCTTACCCGTTTTTTTCGCACATACCTACGAAATTTCGCCCGTAACCAAAGGGTTAATTATAAAAGCAAGCTAAAAAAATCACTAAACGTTGTGTAGCTTTCCTTTTTCAATGGTGGTTTTGTAAATTTTATTTATTGTATAAAATATCACTACTCAGGCTAATTTGTCGATCTTTGAGAAACAGTGGCGGCCGGTCAATGTGGCATTGGATCAATGCACCCCATGTATATGCAGGGGCGGTTGTATTTCATGAAATAATATTCAAACATAACATTTATACCATTCACTCATTTTAAATTCTTTATGTATTTACTGTCTATAATGAATATTTTAGAACATTTTATTTTAGGCAATAAAAACATTAAGAATTTAAAATGAGTGAATGGTATAAATGTTATGTTTGAATATTATTTCATGAAATATAACCGCCCCTGCATATACAAGGGGTGCATTGATCCAATGCCACACTGACCAGCCGCCACTGTTAAGAAGTAAACTATTTAGTTCACACTGTTTTAATTTTTTATTTATATTGTTTATACTTATTTTGAAAGGATCTATTTTACTATTTCAGAAAAGTTTTCTGGCGTATCGAACTGTAAACCGTTCAAGACCAATGGAAAAAAATACTGAGTATTTTTTCACAATCGCCAATGCATGGTTACGATCCTAACATGCTTTGAAATATTTTTTATAAAAATAAATTCTTTACCCTGGCCCGGCCCGAGCCCGAATCTCGATCGTCATTACCCGCTCGATCCCGGCTCGCGGAGAGTGCCGGGTAAAGGTCCGAGCAGACCTATATTATGTCATAGCAAAAATCGTTTTTTTTTTATTTTTTTTTTAATAAAGTCAGTTTGCCATGGTAAACAAAATTGTGAGCGGTGTGGCCCGAAAGGTTGGTGACCGTAGATAGAAATAATTCAAATCACAGATTTTTCGGTTTAACGATTTTTGTTATGCCATAGATTTCGATGTTTTCAATTTAACGAGTCTACAGTGACTAAGTTAGATATTCTAATTTAATGTTGATTTATTTATTTTTGGTAAGAGAAATATAACTTTCTCAGCATAGGTACTTTAAACTAATTATGTATGATTACTTTGTCATTGCATATAAATTATACCTGGTGCTGAACCTTTATTACCATTTAGGATCGTCTTCATCCGAACATTATTATTAGCATATTTATATTATATAATTACTTACTTATATGCGGTGAAATTTATTGACATTAACGGTATTATTATTATTAGTTTATTAGTACTGATCAAGCGAGGGGGGTAGAGATTTGCATTCAATTGCTTTCATTCATTTACGCAGTTCGTACATCGCCTCTTATTAATCAATAAGTAACCAATAAAATTTATTTTTGTGTACCGTGTACTTATGTGTTGTGTGTAGTTATGTTCGTAAGTAAAATACCAATGAGTTTTATTTTCGCTCAATAATATACTGTTATATGTATTTTAATTTGTAATACACATATATATGTTGATCGATTCGAAGTGCATAAAGGAAATCTAATCAATCTCACAACATTCTTAAATAGTTTATATTATCCATGAATAAATTTATTTCAACTGAAAAACTGCGATGTTTTTAACACAAATATATGGAATGTAATACGTACCTTAATTTCTCGTTTACTTCAATTTTCTCACAAGAATCAAATATTGCACTTATTGTTTTTGTTCGTGTTTGTATAGATGATCATACTATTGTAAGCTGTCAACTGTGACTGATGGATTACAGCGTCAGATAGGTTATTCGCACGAACTTTCTTGCACTTGAATGTCAGTCCGAACTTAAATGCGAATTCTGATCATCTGTTATCAATTTTCATTATCAACTCACACCGCGCCTTGTTTCGGGGCAAAAGCATTGTACGCAAAATTGAAAGGTGCATTAATAACGAACGCTTCACACGGGAAAGAGTCACGTCTTCAACGTTTTGTTTTATATTCCCTTTTCAAATATTTAATATAAATGCATTCAAATTGTCTACTCTTAAATTTATTGTTATTTTTTACGCGCGATTACCGGGTCTACGTGATTAATCTACCTAAAAAGTTTTTGCAACGAAGGCTCGTCCTTGTGCCGATTATTCAATACACAAATTGTTTGGCTCTAATCGACAGTCGGTCAAAGTGATTCGCAGTGTACCGCGGCATCTTACGTTCCCTTCGGCTTTTGTAATTCATATTCCTTAAAATCACTTAATATATTAGTCGCAATGTTGGTTCGCGGGTTAGCTGAGGGCAGAAAGCTCGTATCCAGAGCTTGGTACATGGGGCGGGAAAAGATTGAAAGAGGACCAGACGAAAGATCAACGGCATGGTCGCACCTGATGACACGATCGTCGCCCATTTCCTTCGTAGGGTCACTCAAAACTTGCGATATGTTCATACCTCCCAAGGTGAGCAGATTCAAATTTAAAATTCGTGCCCAGTTTTTTAAATATTTTATCTCACTGGTGATGAAAAATAATGACGCCATATCGAAGACGTTTTACAAATAATTCGTATCTTTATATTATATATATTTCCATAAAAGGATCACGGATGGTATTGTCATGTTTAGCACTTTATCGATCGAAATAGCCGTTATCTTTTTTATTATATTCCTTATCTCCATTATTAGTATAAGTATATTGTGAAAGCAAAATGCATGTATTTCATTAGTTTCATAGACTAAAGAATTCTACAGTTATACGTGATCTCGAACAATTTCATCTAAATGCCGGTAAATCTTGTTTTAATAATTATAGAATCAATTGCCTTTTGTTCGATAACCTTCCGCTACTTATATTAACCTGTTTATTGCTTCTACTATAATCAACAAAATGTCTACACTAATTTTATCTTTAAACTGTTTATACTTATATGTTGCATCTGTGATATATCACTATTTTTAGCTTGCCGTGTTCTTAAAGTAACTATATCGTATTCGAACATCTCTGATATTTTAATCTATAGTAAAAATATTATTTTATATACTTACTTCTAAATAATTGAATGTTAAAAAGGTTTCAATTTGTCAAAGAGGCACAGTACATTTCTTTTAATAGATTACTTTAATAATGTACAGCAGTTTATTTGTTTTGTATATCATTAAAATACTAGAAAAATAAGAAAGCTAACTAACGGTTTCATCCAAATGTTTTTATTGATATTAACTGTATGCATGTACATACGTTGTTTAGATAGTTCGACGCTTTTGTAAAATATTGAGTTACGTGCGATATGGCAAATAATTGTTCAACTGGCCTTTAAATATTGTCGACCATTTGATTGTCTTATTATGTCGTAGAAGTAAAATGAACTACATTTTATTGAATAGGTGTGCAACAGATGTGACATATTTCTATTATCGGCCAATCGGTTGGTATTAAAATTTCTGTAAGCGTTTCAATATATACGTGTGTTTTAAAGTTAGTGTGTTGTAAATAGTTTTCAAGTAACAATCGTAAAGTGATGTATTTTAGTATAGGGATACCAATTTAGTGTCGTATTCGCTTGTGCGAACACAGTTTTATTATCTATTATCACTTTTCTAGTTTCTCTAGTCGAGAACTACTAACATTTTATCATTGATGGAATGACGTTATTTTATAAAAATAGGTCAAAAGTCGTACTAATTACGCAATTTTATCATTTACCATTTTGGTCTTACAACTTTTTCGCTCAACTATTATGAATGAAATGTGAAAATAAAATTCAACAATGCAATAAATAATTACAAAACAATAATTGTTATTGGTAATCCGTTTTAGCGATGCACACAACAAAGTAATACATTGATTTAAAAAACCATTATAAATTATTATTCGTGTGATTTTGATTTTAAAAAAAAATCATGAAACGTTTTGATAATAATACATATTTCGTAGCTTTCAAACAATTCCGAGAATAATTAATTGTTTATAGTGTTCGCTATCTCGAAACACATCCGTTAATAACAATGATAGATTATTGTGATAACAGCTTAAGTGTTCTTAATTTTCTTCAATCACTGAGTTAGATTAATGTGCGTATCAAATATGTTCCAAAATCTTTTCGATGGTATTATTGTTTAACGTATTTTTTCCCCACATATTCACCACATTTGGAAGCGAAGAATCTTGGATTTGATAAAGCATAATATTTCAAATATATAGAACGTACTGAGTAGAGTATGTTTGCGACAGATTTCATTATCTCCACTGATACTCAGCCGTTTGATACATATCGCAAGCCTTTCTTTGCGTATACATACTATTTTCTTGTATGTAGATTGTCGTTTAAATGCCTTTGCAAAGTTCATGACTGTATAGAATTTTCTGCATGCAGCCTTTACCGCCTATTTCTGATCGTGATAAAAGTCACGTACAAATTTAGGTGCTCGTTAGCCTGCGAACATTGATTTTTCATGCAATATTATTGTACGATCATTGCAGGTGAACATCGCCGAAATTTCGAGGCATAACGGATTGCCATCCTTTAGAAAACCAATCGTCCAAAACTGCCATTGTCTTATAGTTTATTATTGTATCTCTCTATTCTCTATCTAGATTTATTTTCTAAATACGCCATTAGTGCATATTATGGATAATCTGTTTGTTGTTAATGAAAATTCCAATTCGAATTCTATTACTCACTTCCTTTAATAAGATTCGATTACTCTACAACAATTATCTTTTATAATGAATGACCAGTGAGTAAATACTAATTTATTGTTGAATATAATATGAATTAATTGCAAACGTAGTTTTAATTGATACCATCGTTGCGTTTAATGATGTTTGTTGCTGTGTAGATTTTACAATTGTTATGAAAAATCAAGTGGTTTTTTGTTATCATCCTCAACGCTTGATTTATAATATCAGAAAAAAATATCTTCATTTTTATCAAATCTTAATCACCCGTTTTCGGCATGTTACTACCTGTTTTTCGTGTCCAAATTTACTTACGGAATCGTAAATGGAAAAAAAAATCATACAAATGAATATTGGCTTGAATTTTCGATAACGACAGTATGAAATGTCATATCCCTTAAACATTGAGGGCAGACAATAATTCGACTGTGGAAAAAGAAACGGACGATACCCACACATAACGTTTTTTTTAAACTTTGGCCCAAAGGCTAATTATGAAATATACACAACTTTGAAGTGCACGGAGACTGATGCCCTGGTTTTAAATTGACTTAATCTAATATTAATTTAACAAATTATTAAAGAAAAACTTTTTCCTGGTCGCAATTTCCACAGGCCCATCTTTTTTCAAAATTAAATACTAAGTTTAGATACTCATTAGGAATTTTCACCCTATGTCTTTTTGAAAGAACGCGTATCAAGTTGTTTAAATTGTGATTGTCGCAAAAAAAAACTGGGTTACGTCCTTATGTCTTTCCATAGTCGAATTATGTATTCCCAAATTCCCACTATCGAAACATATGATCCCACTATGAAATCCCTATGTTGTTCTATTCATAGTGGTAGATGAATATGAAAATAGGACATTATTAATGGTGCATTGACTAATTGCAATAGTCTTTGTGTATTGTGTCATATTACGATTTTACGAATTATTCAAAGCCATATATTTTACACAAAATAGCGTTATTAATTACCTAAATAATGAAAATATTCGCAGAGATACCTACTATCGCAACCTTTTGTTGTAGAATTGAGTGCTCTCTTACAACTCCTTTAGGGTGATAAAAGTTATCAGTAATCCATAATCTGTGATGCATTTTCATTGTTTTGTTTTCAACGAATGAATCAATCTTTTCCTGAAAAAAAAACAAATACAGACAAATTTTCTCTGCAGATAATTTGATTTAGATTATAATTTAAAAATATTTGTTTTTCTGACAAGAAAATTATTTCTTTTGGCTCTTGGTGTATTCCAATTTGTTGATTCGGACTGTTTATTTGTTTTAAAAGTACGTAAAAACACAAACGACAAAAAACATTGAGAATATGAACCCTAAATGTATTATTATTACGGGAGCTATTTGCCGAAAACTGGTTGTTTGTCAACCGCTTAATCTCTCTTTTCACAAAAGATAAAATATGGAGAGGATTCGTTAATCGGCCCATCTGCGTAATATGTACGGCTAAGAGACTTATTGTTGGTAGTGCACTGATGCCATATTCGTTCCAGATTGTTAAAAAATAGTTACTATAAAAAAACATTATCTTAAAGATAAGACATTGCTTTTATCATTATTTTTCATTAAAACATAGCTATAATTCTAGAAAACGAAATGATAACATGGCATTCCATATTGCACCTATTTAATGACTAATTTATAACACTAAAGTTTTACAGCATTTCGTTCGCCGAAATGGATGCTTTAAAATTCACTTTGTATCAACACTAATCCCGGGATTGTATTACAATAACCAGGGGAAATTGTTTAAATCCGCGCGAGAGCTAAAAGACAGGTCCCAAATTTTCGTAATATTTAGAAATCCGTTGATTCTTGGACTTTTGAAATTGGCCATTGACTAAAAATCTTAGAAATCCACCGCGATAGTTAAAAACAACCCACACAGATCCCACATTTTTTTCATTTTGGGAATTCGGTAAATTCCTGGAATTTTCAAATCGGCTTGTGACAAAAAAAAATTAAAATCTACGAAAGACCTTAAAAATTCTCTCATTTTTTCATTTTCAGCAACCTTCTGTCTCGAATTTCTCCACGATTGTGAGGTGAATGTTCAATCCCGGGATTGGAAAAATTGTGAATCCCTAAATCCCGGGATTACAAAAGAGTCCCCTTATAATAACTAGAACCGAACCGAGTACTCGGTTATTTTGTGAAAAAGTACCCTCGAACTGGGTAATGCATTCGGGCGAGTATTTTGATACCTAGCCCAGTGGCGGGGAACCTACGGCCTTTTGACTTGTGCCAATTTTTTTCAAAAATAAATTTATATTTTTGAAATAATTACACATTTTTATAATGCAATATATTTGATCAAAATGTTTCAACGTTTTCTCGGCCTTATGTTGAATCAGATAAATGTGGCCTCTCGAAATGAAATGGTTCCCCACCTCTGCCCTAGCCACTACTAATTCACATACTAGAAAAGTCGATCGCAGTGGCAAACAAAATGACCACCGCTGAAATTTGTCTGCGCATTTGGTGCAAATCAAGAATTCAGTCGACCAGTTCAAGGCACGGGAAATTCATTCAAGAATAGCGCAAGTCAGGCTGTCAAATTGTAATGTTTTAAGTGCATCCGTTGTTTTGACTGGCACATTTGCAGGAGATGTGAGTGAAAATGCAAGCGCCAGTTTCCGGCACGTGCCTCGAAACCGTTCGGTCGTCCGGTCGTAGATTTCCATTTTCTGCTTTATTCTTTTTTGTCTGCCGTATAAAACGCATTTGATGGAAATACACCTTAAACTCTTGCGTGATTCACGAACAGTTCTCCACCCAAAAATAATCTTGTTTTATATTCGAGCTTGACTTGTGAATCACATCTATATTATTTTGATGCGTATTGCAGGAAGCATATTATCCAATTGTCTCTCTCTGTTTATTCTAAGAATCTAGTCATTAGAAGCATTTATATATTATACGTTCTGGGACACATTATCACAATTATACGTGTTGATTGATTTTGGTGGCAATCCATTATTATAACCTTTTCTCTATCTCACATTTCTGATTTAAAGTGTGATACCTAAATTGCTATACATATTCTTTGGCAATTCTTATAGAACTAAATACATTGCTTATTTTATCCTATAAATATTGTTTTTTTTTTTACAAAGCTAAACTATCTTGAAACAAAATCCGATCAATCGTGGATCTCTTAGGTCTGGTTGGAGTATAAATATTTATATAGTGTCCATTTCAGTGGTTCCCTTTGTTTATTAACTTTCGATTTTAACACAGCTGAAATAACAGTGGTATCCATTCACTACGACACTTTAAAAGGTCGCGAAATGTTTATTTTACCTCAACATGACGAGTTTGTCTTACAGTGGCTCATTCATGTAAGAATCTTCGAAGTGTCGTGATATATTCGGGCACTATTTTCTATGACATTCATATGGTGCCGATGTGAATGAAATAACTCAATGTGTGGTATACTATTGCAATATTGAAAAGGAAATACATAATTGTTTTAGATAGCTAGTCACCAAACTACAAAAATAAAAATGTCGCTCCAAAAACGTTTAACGCACCACCTTTTGATGTAATGCTTTAATATCAAAATTCAGATCGATAGAACTAAAGTGATTTTTGATTCATGTGCGATCTAGCATGTTATTGTGATATGTCGTTGTTTGTCAACAAATGTATATGGCTCCATTATTCAATAAAAAAAACACAGATACTCGTCCATCTTTATCGAAAATAATGCATGGAAAAATGTTTTATATCGTATATTTAATCCTGCAAAGAAATGTAAATCTCTTTATAATTCTGCTTATCAGTAACATGTCAAAATATGATAATTCATCATTTATTGCCACTAGACTTTAATATTTCAATCGGCAATTTAGTATTTTCAATGGGTGCGACTATTGATATTTGTTTTCAATATTAAATATGCATTGATATAGCTTTGTTGTGTTGCTATGTAAAAAAACAACAATGACACTAACATCAGAGATAGACAGCATATTTGTTGATATATTAAATTATTCTTATTCTACGTGTTGTCTGAAGATGCTGTTTACACAAGCGAAACACGTAACACATTTAACAAAATTGTTAAATAAAATGTTGAAGTATTAAATTAGTTTCTCGAATTATTTTATGCCTCCTTTCAACAGAAAGGTTATTTTTGCACATTGCTAATGCTGTATTTTTTTTTATTTACATCAATAAGAAGTGGCTACATTAACTATACTGACACAGGAAATTTTCGATATTGCTTAGCCATCCAATAAATTACTGAAAAATGTCGTGAAGCCATTGTCAAATAATTTGCAGTGCCTACTTATTTACGTCGAATATATAATTTTGACATAAGTATATGCTAATTAAAAATATTTTGATTGCAAAATTTCTAGTATTTTCCTGTAAAAATACACAGCGTCCAATTTGCGTCCATGATTATACGGTAACGTAGACTTCTGTAACTCGTTGTAATTAAGGCATCAAATCCCGGGATCCGGGATCCCGAAAAAATTTGTGATTCCATAATCCAGGGATCTTACAATAATCTAAGTCAGCACGTAAAAATTCATAAATAGAGCTAAAAAAGCTCTCATACTTTTGAATAACTGAAATCTGTCAAATCGTCAATCAAAGTTGACAAAAAATCTAGAATGTCTTTATTACCCACTTTTTTGGCAATGGTCTCAAGTAATTGTGGCATGATATTATTATGGTGAATGATCAATTTCGGGATTGAAAATTTTTAAATCCCGAAATCACGGGATCACAAAAAGGTTCCGGGATTGGATGCTCTAGTTGTAAGCATGTCGCTTACCAAAGTTATAATAAATTAATGAGAAATTACACTAGGTTACAATATGAATATTTTTATATGCATGATCATTGTTGGTTTTCTGGTTACGTGTAAAGATATATTGAAAATTATCATGTCGCATATTGCACTGAGATATTTGTAGATTATGTAATATAAGGAGTCATACAGGAAACTAATAAAAATCAAATTTATTGCAACAAAATCTTCAGCTTCTCAGGTGATGAGCTGATTCGTGATATCTTAGTGAAGTCATTATCCATTAACGACAGTGGGCGAATTGTTCCCGTCGCGAAATTTAAAATCCTCAGGCGGCGCTTAGGAAAAGTCGATGAACCTGCCGCCCGCATCGGATGGCTCGTGTTTCGTCTTCTTTTTATCCGTTTTTACTTCGAGCTTGTTTCTCCACTCGCGCCGGATCGACGCTTTGCATTTTTCTTGTTGCATTTTTCCGGCACGAGTGCGCGCCCGTACGTCTTTATTGACGACCAAATTATCTGATGATATCCTCTGCATTCGTCATCACGACCACGGCGGTTAAAATGCCGAAAGATCTATTCTTGGGTCTCACAATATACAGAAATGCAGCTGTCGTTGCTAAGTATGCCGGACAAAACTGCAGTCAAAAAATCGTCACACCAAAATCGGTTTGAGCCATGACACCACAAAGACACACAAAGCCACACAATTTGGTGTATTTTGACAGAATATTTAAATAAATATATTATCTTATTAAACATTTATCTAGTCCTAAAAAGTCCTAATCAGCTCGAATCCAATTTAGTGCCAATCAAACTCTGGCCTTTGATCGACTTGAAGATACACCATTGTTTAAATTCAATCATACAAATAATATGAAATTTAATATACTTAGTTATTTATACCACTAATTTTGTAACTAAATGTAACAATTGTACCATCCTGTTAGGAAGTATCTTGAGGTGAAGAATATATTGATATTTGTTACCATTTTTTTTCATAAATGCATTTCCTCAAACAAACTGCAGAATCTATGAAAGGAAAAATATTCAATGATACCCCGGTAGTTATAATAAATAAGCTGCTTTTACATTTCACATTGTAGTTATAATTATTTTATTTTCAATAACTTCTAACATTTTCTATTAGCTTTCATATTATTTATAAAAAAACTGCCATTCGAGGCTATTACTCTCATGTATATTTTCATTTTTTATCAGTGGTTGAATCTATATGTTTAGTGTATAATGTAATTGTTCCAGCAAATAGCGCCGGTACCAAAATTAAAACACTGACGGGAACTATGGTTATTCTACTCAATTTATAAACAGCATTTTTTTATAATTTCTCCCTCAACTGCTAGAATATATGTATAATGGTAGATATAGTATATTTATTGGTAACGTTAAACAAAAATTAGAATATCGAATGTTTGAATATTGCGGTATTCAAACATTCGAATTGCATATAAGTAAGATGTGTAAATTTCATTATGATATTCAGTGTGAATCAAGCATATTAGCGAGCATCAAGCATGCTTAAATAGGTTGTACGTAGGGTATCCAATCCCGGAGCCTTTTTCCAGTCCCGGGATTTCGGGATTGATTAATTTTGAATCCCGGGATTGAGATTTTCTCACCGAGGAATTTGAAATCCTCAATTCGCTATACTTTTTCCTTGGATTCTCACAGAACCTCGTTTTTTTTTTAGCTCACCGAGGAATTTGAAATCTTGAATTTGCCAATTTCGTGTAAATTTTCGGGATTTGCTCAAAATTTCTCAATCCCGGGATCGTGGCCCTCTCAATCCCGGAATTTCGGGATCAGAAAATTGAACGGGATCTCGGGATTGGATGCCCTAGTTGTACGTCAAATATATATATATATCACTTTTAAGGTGTTCACTGTCAATACTTGGTGGAATGGCATTATAATAAAAATAATAAAAAAACATTTTTAGTACTTTTTCCACATAAAATTTATTAGATCAGGACCGGTTTCGCTCATGATGAGCATTGTCAACTGATAAGAAAAACAATAAAACAGTGATATTTATACAAATTTTAAGTGATAAAAACAAGGTATGACAAACAATTGGTATTACAACCTAGCAAAAGAATTGAAGTAAAATACAAGGAAAATAAACTATAAATAAAAAGTTGAAGACCACTTAGAAATGAAACTATTATGACAAAAACCAATTAGGTATGAATTATCATTACCAAAGTAAAAACCAACAATTAGTGTATATAATAAATAAATCTTAATGTCTGTCATCTAAATTGAGTTTGGAAAATCCAGTAGAGTTTAATCCAGTAAAGTTGATTTGTAATGATAATTCATACCTAATTGGTTTTTGTCATAATAGTTTCATTTCTAAGTGGTCTTCAACTTTTTATTTATAGTTTATTTTCCTTGTATTTTACTTCAATTCTTTTGCTAGGTTGTAATACCAATTGTTTGTCATACCTTGTTTTTATCACTTAAAATTTGTATAAATATCACTGTTTTATTGTTTTTCTTATCAGTTGACAATGCTCATCATGAGCGAAACCGGTCCTGATCTAATAAATTTTATGTGGAAAAAGTACTAAAAATGTTTTATTATTTTTATTATATATATATATATATATCAAAAGCTAACTGGTTTTATAGTGTTCATCAAAAACATGTAATAACAATATTCGAACAATTTGTCAAATATATAATTTTAAAATTGACTAGCAGCGCTCAATACTTCCCGCCAAATAATATATTATTCCAAATACCACGCATTGATAAGTATGTACTAGGAAGTATTATTATAGCGCATGTCTATTATTAAATCAACGTTCATTTGTATGTGGCCAGTGGCTACTAATAATTGATAGACTACTTAGGATAATTTCAACGCTAGTTTAGGGTTACGCAATATCGTCCCCGCCCTCCCCTTTGCAAGTCTCATGCTTACTAGCCCGTAGTGAGCTGACTCGGTGGGCGGCCGCTTTCTCAATGAACGGCGGAATTTATAGATTGTTTTACCTTCAATCTGCCGAAATTTCTTCGTTGATAATTTGATAATGAATGTTACTAAGGATAAGGAAAGGTGTGATAATCTATTTTTACATGCATGTGTGTTTTACTTACTATGTAAGTTTCTGTAGTGAAATGAGTTATAACAGTGAAACAGAATATTCAAACCATTTATTTATACATATTGCCAATTAACATTCAGAAGTCCTAAGTGGGATATTATTTATGCATTTGTATTATTATATTACTTTACCTCTACCAGAACTTGCACAATTATAATCCCCCATATTATTTTACGACGATTATTGTTATCGAAATTTTTATTATCGATTATTATTACCCTTTGAGTAGTGAGTTAATTTTTACTAAATCAGGTTTTTTTTGTATATTTTGATTATTTTACCACTGATACACAAAAACATAAAACAGACCTTTTTTATTTATTGGTCAGCCTGGGAAAATATTCTTTTATAATTTTACAATGCATAATTAAAAATGTAAAAAAAACTCATTTTTGCTTCTCAATAATTTTCAAGTAGAATTTGACTTCCAATTTGGGCCTAGATCTTGTTTTGCTTTCATCTGTTGACATGTCCCGCTATACTGACGTTGATTCTAGGAAAGGAGTCGCGTTGAAATGTTGTCTTACGCTCAATATTGTACGGCTACCGATTTTTTTTTTGTTAACTAAAAATATTGCTACTGCCAAAAATCACAGATCCATATGTGAAGAAATAATGACAGTTAAATTAAAAGCATGAGAATGGCCAATCAAATATTAGCCACCACAACATTCTGCCGCACGTATTGCGCCCGTACTCCTCAAAGGGTTAAAGAGCTTAATGTGCTTTTTTAAAGAGGCGAAACACGTGTCACAATTTGTAAAACAACAAGTGGAGTAATAATGTTATCAAATTATTTTTGTATATATGTCGTTGAAAGCTTCTTTAATAGTATCATCGTGTGTTTTACATGTGGTTGATGTTTCAATTTATTATGATATTATTTTTCTGCATTTTATAGTACATATGTATTCAATATTCCGGAACGCGTTCAGAATCACTGTTTCATACCTGGTATCAATATCCAACGCATTGAAGCGGGAAATCGATAAGCTGTGGGTTTGACCGCAAATTTTGCTGTGGTGTTTTGATTTATCAATATCAGCTTTCGTAATATAAGATGACAGGCAAGCGAGGCGGGAGATTGATATGAAGCTATTGAACTTTCCATACGATTAAGTTTACGGAAGCTTTCATGTAAATTCTCTCATCTGTGTAATATCTTATATCCGTACTCCATAAGCTATAAGTTTTCCGTTAGCTTGCTTTTTTTTTTTTTTAAATATGTCCAGTTCATTGGTCAGACAAATCGAAAAGTCTATATTAGTAGACGTGTGTAAAATTTGTGTGATTAGATAATTAAATGACACCAAAATACCAATGACGATAAACTGATAAAGAAGAGAACTAAATGTCTTTTATATTTCTTATTGTCTAACTATTAACCCGACATAAGTGAACACCTGTTATTAAATTTATAATTCTCGGGCAGAGATAAATAATACTTGAATTATGGTGACCAAATGAATATTGCTTTTAAAATTGTATTAAAACACGTTATTTGCAGCTTTCTAGCTAATGAATTTTTCGATCGATGTGTCTTGTTTGCAGAAAAAAAATGTGCATACTGCTTAACATACATATTTGATCGAAAAAGTCCGTGAGATATGTTTTGCTTTGGGTGATCTTCAGACAATTTATTTTAAACTTGTATTCCATTTGTCGACGAATTTTATTTTACGTTTCTTTTACTTGGCGTAGACTTGTTTTTTAACACTGATAATATTTCATTTTCATATTCGCACATATTTTACGCTTGAATACATTTCTCAATATTTTTTTATTCAATTTACCCAGACGCAAAAGAAACTTCGCCGCGCCTTGTTCTTAGCTGAATTTGGAATGATTTAATTTAATGTGTTTTGAAGCCAATTTTATTCATTCAAAATATAATATATAATACTTATGAATTATTGCTGTTTGACCAAAACATGACAACCTACTATAATTTTTCAAAAATACATAGATAACACCAGCAAACTAATTTTTTTTTTTTCATTCCCTTAACAAGACCTTCATTCGGCGTCCAGCACGGCATCCAGCTGTTAATTTCGTACATATCGACTGTGGAAAGGAAAAAGGACGTAACCCACAGGGTTTTTTCGATAATCAAAATGTATCAAACTTGATACACGTTCTAACAAAAGGATGCAAGCTGCAAATGCCGAATATTAATTTATTTAGCTTTAAGTTTTTTGAAAAAGATGACCTTGTAAAAAATTAAAACCAAGAAAAAAGACTGAAATAAATGTTTTTCCCAGACTATTTCTTTAATTAATATTAGATTATGTCAATTAAACACCAGTTTAGAAGTCTCCGTCAACTTCAGGGTTGTGTATAATTCATAATTTGCATATGGCCTAAAATCATCAAAACACGTTTTTTGCGCCTCCTGTAAAATTTGATATGTGTGGGTTATGTCCTTTTTCCTTTCCACAGTCGATATATAATATGGATTCGTTAGACGTGAAGTGAGCCAAGTTTATTTTAACAACAAAAAGTTAGATGCGTTGGAATATTCTACACGTCTTATGTATCGCAAAAGTGAAGTAACCTCATAAATAGTGTTATCTACTTAAAATAAAAATATGCAATCCACCAAAACACCAAATAAATACGTACGTGACTGTACTTAAAAAGTGCAAGAAAAAAGTTTTACCATTTTACTAGTTGGCTCACTTCACCTCTAGAGGGCCCATATGTATAACGTGAAATACATACATCTATTCAAACTTGATCAATAAAGAATGACCCAGACGCCTGCACCTTCAATGTATCCTGTTTTGTTTTCAATATTGTTCAGGTATCTGTAATTCATTCAGGCGGCTTAGAGTTGAATTATAGATGTTTGCATTAATTTTACTTCTTCTCGGTTCGTGTAATTATTTTATGTTTTAAATGGCTTTTCGTTGCGGCATTAATTAAGCTTGTTACTTTGAAAACATTATTCTTAAATATTTTTGTAAGCTCAACCCGTATATTAAAGATGTAGCTACGTATTTTTGTGGTTTTTATGTTACACCTAGTCTAGCCAGCGGAGTAGGAGCTTGGAGGATCGAAAGCTTTGGTTTGGAGTTTGTTGAATGTCTGGAGGGAAAATCGATCGGGATGCTGAGCCAGGTTCACGGACGAACGTTCAACCCGCGCGTTGCGTACGCTCTTGTTATATTATATGTATATAACTTTGTCTCTACAATTAATTATTATACGGTTTTTATTTCAGTTTTAAATATTATTGCGTACTTATTATATTTCTTTTTTAATATTATTCGCGTGAAGTCGTGGATAACAGATTACAATGTAAACAAAATATTTATATGATTTGTTAACCTCCCAAAGTGCAGTTTATGAACTCATAATAGAACATCTCAAAAGAAATTCTTTGACGAAAATTGATTGTACGTAAATCAATCGCTCAAACTCTTGAGATATGTTAAGAAAAGTACTAATACGTTTACAGGACCCGTTTTTTTAATCGGACGCGAGTGTGTTTTTAGAAATCTTAACTTCACATACATCCATAAATGCCACATGAATGTTTTCATTTTTGTTATTCGAACCCTTGTCGAGTAACACGAAAGCACAATAGCATTGACTACTGCGTCACAGGACCGGCAATATTGAGTACAGTAGAACCTCGAAATTAGCGATTCACGCGGGTGGATTCGAGGGGGTGTCCGTTAAAGCCGAAAGTTCACTTTATAAAAGTAGGCCAGTTTCATACATTTTCTGGGATTAATGTTCGCACCTACATTACATATTAACGATAATTTGTTTATTTTATATTCGTTTTTTTTAATATCCGAAACAGATTGCTTTTTATGCCACATTGCCCATATATACAGAAACTTTTGTATAATATATAGTTTTTTTTTAGTTAACGATGAACTAATTCTTTTCCATATGTTAATATTTTATGGGTGGAATTGCGACAATGTGTTTGATTGTTATTTACAATTTAAACACTGAATGTCACTTGAATTAAAAAACTTTTATGTTTCATATAATATATAACTTGTAATTAAACAAATTAAACTTCTGTGCAGCTGTGTCAATCAGCGGCCAGCGTTGCAACTTCAGTGCTATGTTAAATCTATCATACAAACACGAATGAATTACGACTCGAATTCGTAATTATCTTGCGCAGAAAATTGTTCATAGGCGGTGACACTTTTTTTTATATACATTTTTACATTTGAGAAGATATTTTATCAAAATTCTACTTTAATGAGTATACTTTATTGTATTGGATGCATTTAAATCGATGATGTAACATCCAAACCCCATATCCTAATTATTAAAGTCTTGAATAAAATATAAAATGTTATTCTTCAACCTTTTCTTTTAGTTACTCGTAGGAATATGCAGGCATTACAATTATACGGCTTCTTTGCATGTTTACCTCCACAGACTCACAATGCCTTTCTAGGTAACATAGTTCTAACTAATTCTTACACTCTGTATTCGTTTATCTACAGACATATTATGACGCTGTTTATCATTTCGCTGCGGCTAGATACGACGTGATTAGCAGCCAAGCTAGAGATTAGTGACGCAAGCTGGCTGTATTCAATATAATATTATATGTATGTACATTATTATCAAATATGTATGTTAAATAGCAGATGGAGTCATAAGTTATGTCGTATTTTTACGTAGACCGATTTTTTAAACTCACTGATTTCACATCTGTGCTAATTGTTGCATCTGTATTCAATAAAAGAGGGTTTTTTCTAAAAAAAATCTTCATTTGATAGCCTGTTGGACTAAACTTAACACCTATGAATGTTTAAACGTCGGACAAAAATGTACATATTTGACTATGATTACGTTATGAATTTAATAAAGGCAATATTAGCAAACAAAAACGTTTTTTATGTGTACGGTTAATGTGCTATCATAAGGCCGAACATTATCAAAAAAAACCTGGAACCCAATCAAACAATTCAATTCAATTAAACATTTAATAAAAAATAAACTCTACACTTATTAAAAATGATCCGATGGTGTTGCTTTTCATCACGACAATGCTCGGTCTAATTCTTCAATGATTACGCAACATAAGTTAAAGGAGTTCAACTGGGATGTTTCAAAGCATCCACCCTATTCTCCTGGCTTAGTTGTGAGTTTCACCTTTTTATCATTTAAAAAATATTAAGTTGGAAGAAAAGAACAGAACAGTTGAACACTAAACTGGACACAGTCTCGTCGTCAAAACCGATTTTTTTCTATGCCATTGATAAAAAAGTACTTTGAAAATGAGAGACAGTCATATTGGAAATTATTTAATAAAGATTGTTCATAAAACGAATAAATAATGCGACATTACTTACGATTAAACATTACATGTTAGTCATTCGTCACTATCAAAATAAATCATACATAGGTATGTGCATTCAATTTAAAATTCGCGATAACCAAAATTACGACATAGATTATTTCGGACTGGCGGGAAATCATTTAATGTTTGTCACTACAAAGGTTTAATATCTTTTCTATGTAATTAAAGCGTAATAATACGACGAAATAAGCTATTTTTAACGTTATTAGCAATAATTTAACGTTAATATCGAAGTCGTCGTTCTACATCCGTTTTTTTTTCCTTTTTGAAAAAATCATATAAATCTTCTTTAGCCTTTTTAATTCCCGCTGTTTCCACGCTTTTTTAGAGCGATAAATTTTATCAGTGTAGTCTTGTCTATTGAAATTGTTCCACCCAAAAAATAAAATAAAAGAACCATGTACCTTTATGAAATATTTGTATCATTTTTAACATTATTGTGTATAAATATTTTTTACACCTACTACTTACTCGTGGCAGTAGAACTGTTTTTATAATCCTATAAAAGATGAAAACATCGGCAAGAAAATATTTTGTCTCTGGAAATAGTGCAATTCACGCACGCCATTTTACTGTGTTCACTGTGCAGAAAGGACCGATTTTAATTATTCATTTTTAACTACCAAATTGCAATGTAACGTGAGTAATTATTTTCATAGTTATCTTTTAATATAAGCTTTTTAAAATTAATTTTGTGAAAAATGATCTTGAAAAAAACTGGCGATCTTACTCTGAATCATCACACGACCTTTCTGTGTTGAATGCAATATTTCATTTCTCACACGTAGTTTACCAAGACAATTTTGTTTAATTTTTTGAACGTTTATTTTGAACCAGCGTCGTCATCTCGATCGTTTTCATTTGGCACAGAGTCTATGAGTTTTATGTAATGCAACAGATACGGATGCTTGTTGTTAAATCGTGAACGAACTAAAATATTTACTATGTGTCCGAACGATTTACGTCTTGCCAATAAACTTTTTTTTTCCCTACAACCCGCTATATACGTTTGTATTTATGGATAATTTATTCGATTGGGAATTTACAACTTCACTAGGTACCCCCGCTGGTGAACGTTTCAATAATCATAGATTATTATTTTTTGTGTAACAAAAATACATATTACAAGAGATGGTTACAACCAGTGGCGGCCGGTCAATGTGGCATTGGATCAATGCACTTCTTTTATATGCAGGGGCGGTTATATTTCATGTAATAATATTCATACATAACATTTATACCGTTCACTCATTTTTAATTATTCATGTATTTATTGCCTACCGATGTGGTCTTTCAGATTTCAGATTTTTCAAAATATAAGTCATGATTATTAAATTAAATCAAAGGAAAAAAATCATTTTTTTTTAAAATTTCATTCAATAAATAAATCACGTAGTTAATCAGTAGTGTTGTGTTATAAACATATTATTTTTAATCATACAATCGAACTTTTTTATTTATGAAGTGGCTGCGATGTACAGATATAAAAAAACCCTTTATAAATACTTACAATTTATAATATACAAATAATGTCAATACTCAGGTATTAAATTGCCAAATATTGATAAATAAATAAATCCATTTGAAAAAATCAATAAATGAGTAAATAGTTTTAGCCTTCGCACGGGCCTGCATATTAATTACATTTGTTTTATCATACAACATTATTATATAGAATTTCATACCGTGGCAAATTTAATACATCCATGTATTAATTATTCTTACATACTTTCGCATTTCGACTTTTTTATATTATTATTAAATAAGTATAAAAATATCTACTGACAAAACTGATGCTTACGTATAATCGGTTACAACATTTTCTTATTTTTTGTACGGATTGTTACAACAGTCACTCGTCTACGAATTGTCTTATTTTATTTTGTTCCCGAACACTAAATATACTCCTGTAGTACGCGTGGGGTGGATATCTGTATTATGAATGCGATCATCGCTAAAAAAATGTTTCGGGTTTTTTCGAAGCGTACGGTATGCCAATTTTGCGACCTATTAACCCTCCAGAGACGAGAGCTTTTTTCCGATAAAAAAAATATTTTCTAAGCCATATTGAAGTCACGGATAACTTTTATTCCTATCCAAAATTTAAAAAAAAAAAAACGCAAAGTCGTTTTATAGAAACCCCGCATGACTATATGGTCATGCTCATCCTTTTATTACCGTGTAATATTGAGTACGGACAGTAGTAAGGACAAAAGTGACCGTATGGGCTTGCAAACATTCGGGGTTGAAATATAGCTAAACGTGATTTTTTTTAAAAATATTTACAATTTGACCTCTTTAGATCAACATTATTTCAAAACAAATATATTAGCAAAATAACTGTAAATAATTTTATGTTTTTATAAAAAAATATCTAACAGTTTCAAAAAGTAAATTAAAAAAAAACGGAAATTCAAAAAATCACATGTGCTTTTGGAGACCGTTCCTGTTCCTACGGCTGATGACTTACTGTAGTCCGTACCCTTCTTAACCAAATATGAGCAAAAGCAACGATATTCAGGTAGAAAAAGTATGAATAGTGGGATCAATAGACAACGGTGTTTTGTGTGACCATATGGTGACGCTCGTCCTTGGAGGGTTAAAATATTTTTCATTTATGCACAGTGAACTGTGTTTGTTTTTCATGAAACGCAATTTGTGTGTGTATACACATGTTATGGAAATTCATATTTAAAATAGTTTGAAATTGACTACTCGAAATGAGTTTACGCTTTATTGCAGTTCTTCGGTCACCATTAGAATATTTACGGAAAAGTGTTCAAGAAACCGTAAAAAACTCTCATAAACGTTTTTGATGTTATTTATATAAGCAGTATTTTATTCTGGATGATATCAGTCGTTTACATTTTCGTGAGTACTCCGTGCTGAATTCTTTGATGTTTGTTTTCAGGAAGGCAAGCAATCGGCGCAGGCTGTCGCCCACAGCCTAGCCGGCAAGCTGGCAGCCCTGCAGGATGCGGGCTCCGCGCGCCCCGCCCCGCTAGCGCAGGCCACCCGTGCCGCCCCAGCCCCGCTACGCAAGAGACCCACAACTCTTCAGACCAAAGAAGCGTCCACCATCACAGGTCAGTGCACAGGATTACGTGTTGTTCGTAATTTTTCAACAGAAACGCGGTTTAGATTTGAGTCAGCTGTTGAAATTGGAAAATTACCGCATTGAGTAAAATAGAGATTCTTTCATATAAAAAAAATATATGTCAACTTTTTCTGTATACAGTGCTGTAGGAAGGAGTCTTGCCGCCCGGGGCGATCCTTAAATTTTCTGCCCCCAATATTTCCTCTAATTTTCTTTTTCAATACTTTTGTGTATCTATTAACTATGAGTTTTTACTACAGGTGGCTTATTTTGTTTATGAATACATATAATTTCTCAAAAAATACACTATTTATTTTTAAAATGCCGCCCCCAAGAATGTGTCGCTCGGGGCGGTCCGCCCCTACCGCACCCCCCTTGCTACGCCACTGTCGATATATTTTCCGCCAGATTCTGAATAAGCAGAATCTTAGTCCCCTAGTCAATTTATTGATTGGGGCACGGTATTTTTAAATATTCCATCAGGATATTGGAAAATATAAGAATACTCAATTAACAAAAATATTCAGCTACTATTAATGCGGAACTATTAGCAAGATGATTTATTACTAAACATTCACCAACTGACGTTGAAGGAAAGTCTTTTTCCCTAACGACACACCGGTTTTTTTCTAAATAGAGGGCTTCTTTCTGACCATTATACTTTTTCTTTTCTTCGAATACGAATGATGATTTTTGAACAAACTTTAAAGACGTTTCGTTGCTATCTAAGTGTCCATCCAAAAGTTGTGTTTTGCTAGTTTTTCTTTCTTTTTCTGACTGGACGCAAACATACATTATGTTGCGGCTCCAGTATTATACTTTAATTGGCTGCAAAAATGCAATCAATCATGTATGTTGTGTCATTTAGTGCATTTCATCAAGACATTTCAAGTGTTTTGTATAATAAGTAGTTGTCCAATCAACAGATACTGATATTTTATAAAATCGTTTTCTAAACGTTTGGGCTTAAGCTTTAATAAACTCAAGTATTGGTTTCTACTCATAATTATATGCATGTAAATTTTGGGCTGCGAAAACATTGATTAAGATATCTGATGTTGATTAACATTCATTTAGTATACGTATGTACTTGAATTATTAACATTTCACAGCATAACAAGATGTGTTTATTTTAAAAATTTACGTTCATAACTAATAAAAATAAATTGTTAATATATACGTCATTGGCACGTATGTCCCGCGATAGTTTTTTTTGTCATCGCATTCATTATTGTATTTTGAATGTAAGTTCATAAAACTCTCCTAACTTCTCTACCGACATATAAAATATATAGTGGAAAATGCAGTGAAATCAAAATTAAAATTTGTTAATAGTCAAAACCAAGTCACGTTGTTAACCCTTTCTTAACTAAGATGTGTATATAGTACACACACCTTCTACTCATTTACATTTCTCTGTATATATAATAAATACTCGGCCTAAAATTCAGGTATTCCTCCTTTATACATTTACGCATTGAGTAACGCAATAATAGAAATATTGTAGTATTATAAAATTGTCATGATTCAGTCCCGTTTGCTTGATGTGTAACGGATGCACAGCTCGGGAGCGCGTGCTTTTTTTTGCATAGTAAGGAAAAGGTTAAAGGAAATCTCGTAAAGAAATTCAATCATTTTTAGTTAAAGAGTTTGTATTCGATAGTCTAAGGTTTCCGAAAATATGTTCCGCGGAACACTGGTGTTCCACAGAACCTACATAGGTGTTCCGCAAACCGCCACATAACTTAAAAACAACTCTTTCAATGTTTTCCAAAAACTAGCAATAATAATTCCTTGGTTTGGAATCCAATCCAGCGCAAGTAATTATAAAAGTCTGATTGATTTTATCAGTGATGCTGATATAAATGTCATTAAATTATTTCTTAACGAGTCTGTCAGATGAATCCCCCAATGTGTCGAAAAAAGTTATAATTTTTCGACTTCCGTTTTAGACAACCTATTTATGCGAAGCAGTATTTCTTTGTTATGCTTCAACGAAGTAAAAGTGTGGGAACAGACTCGATATATTAAGTGTTTCATTAACATTTTTTTTGTATTTATACTAGTATGAATTGCGAAGTGTTCCATTGCAGAAAAGGTTTGGGAAACCCTGGTCAACTGTATTGATCTACCAAAAGATTGTAATAGTGACCTGGATAATAAAATGTCAACGCACCCCCGCTCTAGAATTATTCCTTTGGTGCATTCAAATAGTGTTTGTCCAACTTACGCCCCCTTGCGAGATGGATTCATCTGTTTTAATAGTTTACTTCACTGTTATGCCTTTTCTAATTCTCGGAAATGCGAACGAGTCAATGAATGAAGAGAAAATCGGCCGTGTTATATCAGGGAAAATAGCTTTGTAATATTAGCAGTAAAGTTAAAACGGTTGCTGTCATCATTATTTGTCGTTTGAAATGAGAACCAATCGTACTGTTATTCTTACTTTCCACACTCTCTGCCAAATGTGACGTTCAAAATCACGTGGAACTCTTCTCAGCTTTTTTTTCTTTTCCGAATAAAATCAATGCATGAATGAACGTTTTGAAAGATACTAATTAATAGAGAGAGATCGACAGCGATAAAATAAAACCCGTCCGAGGGTGTTGTCAATACTATCAATTTTGTTTCCAACGTCGGGAGGTATTTGAGTCGGATTCTATTTTACTACGCGAGGAATCTAAAATGAGATACGCATGCTAATAATAACTCGCGTTTCATCGGCTGCAAACGCATCGCCTCCTGCAAGATTGTGCGGTTAGGCTGAATAAAATTTGTGTCTAAAAATTCTTATATGTATTAAATTTATTTACCTAACCCAGACATGTCGATATCTCAACAGTATAGCGTCAAATTCTTCCGAGAAGTATGATTTTTATTTTGACAGATGTTTATTGCATATTATGTACACAACTGCAGACGAAGATTGACTCAATCCAGCAATAAAAACTTATTTTAAACAATACTTATTGTTTTATCGTGTTTTTTTTTTGTTTTATTAAGACTATAAGTTTTTCGTCTTTATTTGTTTACAGTCTACTGTGACTATCATCTCACTGAGCTGGGTTTTAACGATTTATTTTGGTTTGACACTGCGAAAAACCTTGCTCCCGGTCATACGAAAGCTTTCTTTCATGCGACCTTGCTTCGCGGATAATTAGGAAAATCCAACGTTAATAGACGTCATTCCAGACGAAAAAAATGTCAAACTCGATCAGATAGAGAGGTAAACACAGAGGCGGCGGGTTTTACGCGTTTCGAAGGGGTTCCACTTGGCAATCGTAGGATAGGAGGTTGGCCGCGTTGGGCGCTTTTTGGCGTCGGTCCATTCCGCCCAAACCTCTCAGCTGTTTATTTCTGGTCTAACTCGCTTGCCGGTAGTTCTCGCGTACGCATCACGCGCCGCTCTTCGCACTGGAGTCCGATGCATTATTATATCTTTCATTCAATGTCTATCGGATCTAGATAACAGAGCAGACTATCGCGAACGGTAGTCTGCGAGCCTGTATTCACCCGCCGTCTCACTTTCCGAAACGCGGTGTTTTATTTTGATGCAGAGGTGACCCTATTTCTAGGACACGGATCTCACTCGCGAAGCTCACCGTTCGTAATCGGGAATTCTGTTGGACCATCGACCGATTGAATTCGCGTCATTGGCAACTGATAAATTGCATGCAACGAGTTGTGTAATGCAATCTGGCAAGTCGATAGGAGATTGACCCCTACATTCGTAAAATCGAATGGTAATCGTTAAAATATCGACACAAATTTAGAACTTTAAAAAATTTTAACTCACCGATAAAAAAAATAGCAGCGTAAATTTAACCGGAAGGCGACCTGTGTTTTAATTGAAGGCCGATACTGTAATTTACTTTCAATTCGCGTTTAAAATACACGGACTTACTACAATCGGGGATCGGCTTATCTGCCGAAGAGTGAATTGAAAGTTTTCACTGAGGATTCGCCAGTGGCGAGTGCAGTGCTGTGTGATACTTGATAAATCTGCGAATATCGCCTCCACCGAGTGCAGTGTTGTGTGACTGTGAGGAGGTAGTTTGGGCGCCGATGTTGGCGGGTGGCGCCGCCGCGGGTGAGTGAGGCGAGGGCGTCGCGATGTACACGGCGGCGGCTTCCACGGCGAAGGGCCGGCCGCGCCTGCGCAGGCAGTCGTCGGGAGAATTTCGCGACAAGCATAAGATACTGTGCACGTGGAACAATGGTACTGCTGCGAACACCTCGCTTTATATCAACAACACTCATACTTGAATATACCGTTTATCGGTGGATTCAAAGAATGTATATCAATACACGTGAATGAATTGTAATTATTACATAAAATAACTACGAATCAATTATTCCTTTTTGAAACATGAATGAAGATTTGACTCGGTCGCTGTGCTTATAATAATAGCCATACTCGAATAACAGTGAAAAAAGTAGACCCTGCATACTTTATTTTTGTTAGAAGAAGGTAAATGCAGTCGAACCCTATAGTACAGATATTAGAAAAAAAACGCAATGCATTCTTTAAATCCACGGCCGCTCCCGTTGTGGAATATATCTTCAGTAATTTTCTACAGCGTCGTATTTCGAAACAGAACAAGTTTTCAAGTGACACATAACTGTACTTTATTCTAACACTATCACTATAAAAAAACACTGATGGTTTTGTCCTTAATATCTTTATTAGGAGGCTAAGGAAGGAAGAAAGGAATTTTCCATCCACCCTACTTCGACGCTAAACATAGCATGTGACCATACTATTTGCGAACGTTTTTGCATTAGATTAAATAAAGCGTGAAATATATTATTTTTTTGGGATACGAGCTAAAGAAATATGTGCGTATTGAAATTCTAAATACATTACATCTACAAACTCAAAACTGACAAATTTTTAATTTAAAAAGCTTGTAGAAAATTAACGACGATATGGACTCCTAATAAAGTTTTTCTTAACAGAAGTTTTAATAGTAGAGTAGGGATATAAGGGTAAGGCTATGACACGGCTTGTGAAAAGCTAATTGCTCTCGCTCTGCTACGCCCTGTTTTTTGTTAGATTGGATGGGTGGGAAGGAATTGTAAACATCCCAGGCATCCCTGCCATCGAACGGAAATTCTTTAATCGATTGAAAAATCAATTTGTGAAACTGTCCGCACTGGGATTCGAACACGCAAGCACGGCAATCGAAACTAATGACGTTGCCAGACGACTACATGAAACATGAAATTAAAAACTATTTTATATATTTTGTTAAAAAAAAAAAAAAGAACCGGCATTGAATTATTACGAAGAAGTCTGACCTTCCTCGCTCGGAAATTGAGACCAAGTTTTCTGACGTATGCAATTCTCCTTCGCGTGATCTCGAGCAATAAATTTCTACACTTCCAGATGTGCAAGAAACACTGGTATAGGCAGTTAGTTGCTATAACGTAGTTTATTTTATATTCATGACACAGTGTTTCTTAAATTGTGTTTCCCTCGGCCCGCTTACATTTCGCGACCCGAGAACTAGAGAAGATTTTTGGCGAATTTGTTTAAATTGTTTTATATTACATGTTGTGTGCGTTTAAGGCAATCTGCTACTTCCAATACTGTACCAATAATCCTTTGTTGGCTTAACGCACTCGCTGCTTATTAAAATTCGCCAAGAAATTCGGATTAGTTATAGTATCTTTTTCCATCGATAACCTTCCTAAACTGTACAAATTTCCTAGTAGTGCGAGTACTCAATGTGATTGTCTTGTGTTTGTTTATTTCCAACGGCGATGCGGTTATTAATATTTTTAAAATAAAACTATTTTAAGGTATGTCCGTACTGTTTACAGGCTTAGCACTCTTAGCAGTCAACGTGTGAAATATCAATTTTTATCTCTTTCGTTTTGTTGTCAAACGTTCTATAAACTCAACAAATACTCAACGTCATGTTATTTATGCTTTTTGATGCTGCGAGAATTGTATGCCAAGATTTTATGTACACTTTATTTACCGCACGTTTTTGTGCGAAATATTCGCGACATCGAGACCTTTTGAATAATTTACATATCTTTTTAATTTAAGTGTGTATACGCGAAATTTTCTGATATGATGAAATCGGCGTATGCTCCGTACGCCAAAAGGCGTTAACTGTTTATTACGGTTAAGGAGAAACTTACGCGAAAAGGCGGCAGCGGGTCGTAAAGTGTTAAAATACGACTTGTAGGTTTAGTTATCTTTCTAAGTGATCTGTTTGCTTCTCCTATCAAGCTTGGCAAAAGAAATATTACAATATAATGTATTTTTTCTTCACACGCACAGATCCAATTTCTCGGTCTACTAGTAAGAGCTGAACCCTATCTTTATTATGTGTCAAATCAAATATCAAACCCCTATGTGATCACTAACAGATTTTTTATATTTGACATTTTTTTCTCCTCCAGTGTCTAAAGATTGTAATCAAAGTGATCTTACCTGATTTTAAAAAAAATGCTGTTATGGCTAAAAACGTTCAATATATTTCAAATATGTTTGGAAAATTTATAACATCAATTTACCGTGTAAACTGAGGCATTGGTTTTAGTAAATTATATTGTCACTATTTTGCTAAGTACTATTGGTTGAACGCGCTAACTTTTGTTTTAGAAGCTGTTGCTTTTATCGGCGAACATGGGCTTTGGCCCGTCGTGTGTGAACTGAACTGTAAACACTCGTACACACCAGCATAGCTAATTTTTCTCCCAGAAGTATGCAATGCATTGTTTTGTTTCCCCGTATATTAATTTTAATAACACTGTGTTCATCTGCATTCGCTTCGAGTTGTTCTTTCTTCGACGTGTAATTTACTGCAGGAATCGTGTCGAGGCAACGAATTCTTACTGCAGACGCTCACAATAGTAATTAACAATACGATTTATGCAGTAAAGTGCATAATGTTAATTTGTTTAGTTAACCAGTAATATGTGATTTAATGCATTATCATGTCTATCAATTATAAACCTGCGTATCCGCATATTGTAAAACGATACTTTTGTAGACAATAAGTATTAAGCATTTTGTCATATAAGTCATCGTCCGTTATGGACTTTTTATGTCATTAAATTAGTGGTTAGATAATACGGTAATCTGGCAGTAAAACGAAATAAAATATGACGTGACTAACCACAATGGCACCAAATGTATTTTTTTTACAAAATAATATATGTTTGCGAAATGTTTATCAGTTGAACATTTACTTAATCTGAAGTTTTTCAAATTGTTCTAACTATCGTCTTTAAATGTCTTTCAAAATGAATACGATAAAAACAGCACCGTTTTTTGTTTCACATGCATTTTCATATATTTATATTTACAAATTGGCTGTCTTATTATGTGTGATATTTAAATATAACATCAGCATAAAGGTTACGTCGCATAATCACTGCGGAATTTAATCTTGGGATTCGAAGAATGATTTGTTTGTTGTGAATTAGTATTGTGATTTTGAACTTTCTTCGTGTGTTCCTGTGACCCCGTTTCCTATCGATTTCTAGTTTTACTGCACGTTCTTCAACTTGAAAAGGTGGGAATAGGTACTGGTTCGCAATATAATGTAAAATCCATATCAACTAAACGGCTTTGATTCTAGAACCTTGATACCAACGTTCTCCATACCTCTATAACACCGAATCTGAACCGGTGGGTCGCTATTAGGGCATCCATTCACTATTAGTTTTCATTAGTTTAATACAAAAAATATCTGGCATCACAGTTAACGGCCATCGCGACATTTACTTTTATTTTTTTAAGCCACGGTTGCTTTAGAACAATCTGAGGAGAAGATTTATAACACAAATGCCTATTTTCAATATCTCTGTGTCCACTATTGACTGCAAGAAGATTGAAGGAAGAGAAACAACCACGTATTTGCGTAAAATCAGGAGGGTTTTATTATAATATGGAAGCTTTTTCAATGAGAGTTTTAATTATTTAACAATAAAAACAATCGTCAATTTAATAACTTAAGGTTCGCTGGAAGAATGCCACTGCTCCAGCCTTAAAAATGATTGCAATTGATTTTTTTTATAAAATATGGAAAAAGCAATAAAATTGTCTTCTACTACAAAATATGTACACAAAAAAAACCTGAATTACACTTTCGGGAATTATTATTTGATCATTAAATATGGTAGTAAATCTAGAAGAGTTGTCATTTTTTGCATGTTAAAGTGACTACCGAAATTATTATCAAGACCATACCCAGGATTGAAGCTCTACTTGAAATCTACAGCATTTTTTTGACTTAGTCGAAAATTTCAACACTCTTTTTAGCCAGGAACGAATTCTTTTCGCACTTAGTTGATCTTGAAACTTTTTTTGATGAATGAATACTATTTTTATTTTTTTAGAACTCTTACAACGTTATGTAAGATACGAATTTTTTTCTAATAGTAGATTAAAATAGTCGTAATGAAATTGAACCGCAGGCTACTTGGATTATATAAAAAAGAGTTGCGTTTAGAAACACGTTGAGAACCCATGAATTAAACTTGGTCTCTGGTCGTGCAATAATTTCCTTATTATTAATGTGAGTATTTGAATTACTTTCATTTGTTGGTATACGGATGGGCGTGTTGTCAATTATAATGCAAATTTATATTTCTCACACTAACGTTCGACAGACGTCGTCTTCCTAGAAAGTAACAACTGGCTTCCAATTATTCAGATTGATCATTTAGATTAGCATATCGATTTTTTTTTGTTATGCTACGTTACGCCGCGTATTGTTGAGAAATAACGTTATCAGCATACCAACACATTTTCACAACCCGGTCTGGATTTCCATATTTCGCGCAGTTAAATATATATATGGTGGGATTGTAAGTTGTAACCGATTGGCCAACGCTGACTTCGATTGAAGATTCCAAGGGTTCAAATCTGTTTCGTATAGTTTATTGTAATTGCCAAAGTATAAAAAAATATTTCCATCAAAAACTCGATATGTATAAAATTGTCAGATGCCAAAACTGTGTAGGAATAATTTAAAAATCGGTTTGTTTGTTGTATACAACTACCGTGTTGATACTGCAAAGATAGCTATAATTCTAAGCATGGTAGGATAAAGACCAATGATTCAACAGGAAATTCAGGTCGGAATTCAGAATGTGATTAGCAATGACAATTTTCCAGAAGAAGATAACACGTTTGTTTTCGAATAAATTTATCTACAAATATTTTAATATATTTTATGTAAATTAAAATAAATAAATGTACTATGCATATTATATATAAATCTTTGTACTTTAAAAGTAAATCATTCCCGAAAAACAATGTAGGACATTGTATGGCCAAAACAACTGATTTTCGGAAATTTCCCTTGTAAATAATTAACATTATTAGTTTACATATATTTTAATCACTTAAATGGTGTTAGCAATTAATTATTACTGGGATAACTAAATTATTACACATAAGCAGCACTTATTTTAGCCTTTAAATTTCGCAATTTCGTAACTAAAAATAAAGTTCTACTTGACATTAAAAAATCTTCATTTCCATATTCCAAAAAACAACCTCCGTAGTTTAAAAACGTGCGATAAATTGTACACTATGAAAATATTTGGTATGAGCGTTTGTTAAATATTTTGTTCTATCAACTATCGTGTCTCGGTGTATATTTTTAACAGGCCCGTTACCTTGAAGCAAATTGTAAAAAAACGGAAATCTCTATCCGTCGACATTTTGTTAGATTCTCTGAAAAAAACAAAACACTCGTAATGCTGATTCGACTGCGCTTAATTTATTGCTGAATTTATTTAACAAAAACTCTGCCTACAGACCGGCAGAATTGTTGCGGGATTAAAAACATGGTTTATTTACTTTTTCAATATGTTATTAGGATTTCTGATAATCAATATGTCATAAGTTGTTATATGATGGATACAATTGTGTATCGAAATATTAGTTTTGCTTGGCAGTGTGAAAAGACCACTTTAGTTTGATTTAAATTCCCTATCGTTTTATCATTGCTTCATCGCAATAATTGACAATGAATCCAGCAATGCTTTTAAAACGCCGAATGATTATCACCGATCCAAAAATAATAAGTTGAATAGTACATAATATGTACGATGCACTCTAGTAGCTTTGTGGATTTTCATTTGATATGTTTTATTCCATGATCTGGAATAACAAAGCTTTTGTATAAGTATTAAAAAATACAGAACATGAAAATCTAAAAACGATATAGATGGCCAGTTTTTCTATTACTGAATTTTGTATACATAATTCACACGAAAATCAGTTATTTTAAGATCATCATTGAGTATATATATATATTTTTTAATATAATTCCTTTCTACCAAGTATTGGCAGTGGACACCCTAAAAGTGATACTGAATTTACTCCGTAAGGCATAATACAATAATCCTTTGAGATACGGGTACATGGCAAACGAATGCAGCAATGACAGAGCAACATGCCTTCTAACATTCTTGAAAACGTACACGAATGAAATAGATTTAGAATAGTGTCAAAATTCAAAACAAAAAAAGGAATATTATGATATCGAAAACTTAGTTGTTATGCTACATTTACAATAGAATCTTTAAATGTTGTGTAATCTTTTTCTGATGATGTGTTGTATTTGCATGCTCCAAATAAAATCGTGTAAAACTTGACAGGCCGGTTATAAATAAAATGATGTAAAAAAAAACTCGACAAGAATGTTACATAATTCAAATATTTAGTTCACCGACTACGGTTCTGGTGATGCATGCTCGCTCGACCTATCCCAATGAACCTGTTTATATTCTATTGTTCAACTTTCTTTCGATACGACGTTTTTTTTAGCGTTATCGCGTATTACAAGAATACTTCTCACATCTCGCACAAAACCGGTTACTCTGCGCCGCACAGCGATAGCAAATTATGAGTCACCAAATTTAAAATTAAATGTTTAATTAACTGGTTTTTTTGTATGCCACGCTGGCCGTGCATAGTCCAAATCCTACATCATTGAAGTGTGATGTCATCAAATTCGAACCACGTGCTCTTATTTTATAGCGTTCCATGCAAAGCGATGTTAAATGGTTCGTTGCCATTAACAATTTATTCATTTTACAATACGTCGTCAAATGTCGTATGTGCTAATATAAAAGATAAATCAATATGGCATTTAGATCACGGTCACTTCAGAGTACAGAGCCACAGACCGGTGTTCAATGATTGTGTCATAATCTAATCTTTGATCAAAACTGAGTTAACACGATTACAATCACATACAGGGATCTCTTTGCTTTTCATAAACGAAAATAGTTTTCTGTTTTAAGTTCGATAATCTCAGACGTTTTCCGAATCGGGCTACGCGGATTGCTTTGCCCTCAATTGCTAGTCCCGATCGGCCGAAATGCGTTTCCGGCGGCTTAAAAATGTGGACGAAAAGCGTCCGAAAGCTAAAATTAATGCTGCACTGACGGATGCAGTCTGAATGTTTCCCCTTGGCCGTTTGCCAAAAATCTTAGAAAGTAAGACGTTGACTTCAAACTGGGATTGTTTCGTGCAAGAATTCGGTTGAATGTGTCGTAGAATCTTGAATTATTCAATACAAATATTTGTATCCACTAAATCAATGGACGCGTAAACTGTTGACGGATGACAAACTGGTACACAATAAATTAAATCTTGTATTTCCTACTAATATTTGAAGAAATACGTTATTAGCTATTCATTCGTTACCTATCTTCTACCGCAGTGGTTTCCAACCTTTATGTTACTGCGCCTCCCTTTGAAAAACAAAATATCTTCGCGCCTCCCCATTATTTATTTCTTATAGTAATAAAAACACGTTTTAAAGGGTAAATAAATATTTCGGACTGTTCGCGCCTCCCTTTGCAATAGTTCACGCCTCCCAGGTTGGAAATCGCTGTTCTACCGTATTGGTTAGGCCAAAGCCCCCTATAGTGACTTAGACTTAGAGGAACTTAAGACTGCTATGGTTAGGCTCAATTTTGCAACATATGGATTCCTAATGGAGCACCTCGACAGAAGGTGTTCTATTAGAACTGGTTTTTATTGAGTCGCGTATTATATTGTACATGAAAGTGCGTCCGTACTCAGTAATAAACATCGATCCCTTGGACACCGGAACTAAAGAAAGAAATGATATATTATTAAAAAGAAAAATTCAACAGTCGCATCTATACTTATGAAAATGTCGCTATTAACCAGTAAATATCACGGAGTGACTTCTTTTTCGCCGGTTATGATGATGACTCGATAACCGATGATGTGTGAAGCGTCGCATTAAAAAAAATCTTTGAATTTTGTAGTTTTATAGTCCACTGAGTAGGAAACTTTCAGTTTCAGAATTCGATGAGATTAATATTATTATTGACTGAAAAAAGAAAGCTGGCTTTGTGTCATGCTTGATTATGCTTATTTGACACAGTGGTTTAGAAATAAGTGATATTAATTATCATATTTTTCCAATACTGCAATTCAACGAAAGAGTCGCGTGTATTATTAACTCATAGTCAATTTTATATTCATCGCATCATTTAATTTCCGTTTATAATCGCCATACAACTTCTATTCAGTGTATCATTTTTTTTTTTACATCTAACAATCTGAGTTTCTATTGTAAGTTTTATATAATAAAATAAACCGTTAATTCCAGTTACATAATAATAAAACTTGGCTTATGAATGTCTTAGCGACATTCTCAAAACATGAATGAAACTTCGATGGCAACTCCAGGAATTAATTACCTTAATTATTATTGTAGTGTTTGTAAGATATTTATTTACATTGCTAAAAAAACATTTTGTTTCGTGACTTTCAAGCCAAAAATTTGCATAAACCGGTAGTAATTATTTGTGTTACAAAATACCTCGTTTTAGATTTTAAAAATTGCCTTCATATAATAACTTTGTATAATAATTATTATAGTTAGTAATACGTCTCAGTGACATAATAATGTTATGTTTCGGATTGATTCACATGTATCCGCAAAAAAAAAGTTTCTTTTGCTTAGAAAGTAATGACGCCTTTTTCACCGCACATTTTATTGTGTTTTAATCTATTCAAATAGTATTCGCAAGATATTCTTTTGTATAATAAATATAATTATTTTTTTCACGTCAACATTATGTTGATTTTTTACCCGAAGTATTCACTAATAATAATATACCTACTCGCACTGACAGCATGTTAGTTGTTTCTTGGTTCTTTCGAAGCCTGTTCACCTCGGCGATTTATCTTGGGATTGCAATTTGACCTCCTGACTATTTCTCAACTTTGACTACTGTTCTTATCCGCCCTCGACTTTATCCAAAATTCCTCAACGTAGTACAATAAATTATGAAGATGATCACTGTAATACTCGGTGAAATCCCCGATTACGAAAACCAAAAAATTAAATAAACCAATATTTGTGTAAATATTTTCCAGTTAAATACTCAATGAAGAGATATTACATCAATTCTTCGTGTTTTGAACATCGTTTTGCCATAGCGATAACACGATATAATTCTAAATAATATCATTGTACACATATCTTATTTTGTTAATTAAGTCTAATAGAATCGTCCTTCATATATGATATGATTAAAAAATATCCATATTGTATATTTATACATTAATATTCACCTGCCTACGAATATATAATTTTCCTGTTCAAAATATTATTCATACCGATAAACTAAGATAACGCCAACAACCTCGCCCCAAAAATTACCTTAATTCCCATACTTTTCAAAAGCGTTATACTACAATAATAATATTCAATGCTGCATACGTATTTATTATACCAAATAATGGTAACTGTAACGATGTGGTACAACTACATAATAATTTAGACGGGAAATGAGCAATGAGAAGACGACACTCGCACAACTGTCCTGAACGAAATTGTGACACAGGATATCCGTAAATTGACAGTGCCTCAGCTCTGGGTCGTAGCACTCCTAGACCAAAATATCTACGTGACAAACGTCACTATGATTCCTAAGCTACGTTTGTGAAAATGGCAACTTTGTCAAGCGCGAGAAAAAAGTGGAGCACTTGATAAATTATATTTCCGTTTTGACTTCTTACATAATTTCACTAGAGACTTGTGTAAATCTATGGATAGACAGACTGGACTGTTTATCCACGATCAATACATATGTGGAGTTTTTTTTTATTTTAATTTAAAAAAACATATTGTCGTCTTAAGAATTAATCATTCAATTAGCACGTGTACATTTTAAGATCTTACAATATTGACAAGTCTGTAAAAATCTGTTTATAATATAAATGCGAGCAATTTAAAAATTGAACGGCGAAAACTAACAATATGTTTACGCATGAAATCTCTCAACATATTTTAAGATCGTTTTGTATAATTTAATTTGGATATTTATGATTTTATGATTTAAATGTGGACCAGATTCCGAAGATTTGCGAGTGTGATGTTTTCAAGCTCTTCCCCATCCGCCAAGATACTTTCTATCTTTTCAGTAATACATTTATTTTGTAAGAGTTATAGATTCGTCAATAATTATGTGATAGTGATTTATTTAACATTCAATTGTATCTAGTATTTTTTTTTCTAAATCGTGTTTTGTTTTCGCAGAGGTTTGCAGCGGCGGTGAGCTACCTGAAGTGGAAATAATCAGTTTGCTGCATGAGAACATTCCCAAGTACAGACTTAGGGCAGATTCCCTAACAGCATTTTCAGGTAAGACGCTTTTCAAAACAATCGCAAGATTTATGTTCTAGTCAAAAGACCTCAGAAAAATCTTCCCCTGTATGGTTTTGCATAGTAACAAAACAGCTTCAGCACTTCTAAACAATGGCGTCATCATTATTCTTAAAAGACAAACAGGGTACCCCAAAAGTTTAATAATATTAATAGCACTTTTTTGTGCCCAATTTTAAAATTTTAAAATTGATCATTTTTTAATGAATATATTTAATTTAAAATGGTTTTATTGCAGGATACGAAAACCAGGATTGGTTCATTCCTTCACCAGCGCTTAAGGTCGAAGACATCGACCTCAAATTATCTCCCGATCAAATCCGGGAGACACTTAATTATTTCCGTAAGTGATATATTTTTTTTACATTTCCTTTTCATCTTCCAAATTTCAGTGATTGTGGTATCCATGATGATACAATTGAAACTTAAAACATTTTTTTTCTATAATAATTTACGTCGGGTTGGAGTTATTATTTTATATCTCAAAAAATATGTTGCCATTTTGCTTAGCTTAAACGTATTTTATAAATATTAATTGTAATATTTTTTTAATACTAAATCTCGCGAATATTTACCTAGGTTTCTTTTTTATCTACAATATAAGCACTATACATTTAGTTGTGTGTGCTAAAAGACCTGATAACCTTTTGGCATATGTGATTATAGTGTTGATACATCTGGACATATTATAACATCTGCAAAACTCGTGAATACATAAATATACATAGGTAAGAACTACAATCAGTTCATAATTATTTTTTTACTAATTGTATTTCCCAAACTCAATAGTTAACTACATTTTCGTCCAACCACTTAAATCAACAAAGTCGGCATCTATCTATATTTATGAAACTTAATTAATTATCAGTGATTTTAACACCTGCCACTAGATTGCATTGGCGTCGTGATATTACAGGTATCTTTAACGATGCATGATTGTTTTTGCTTTAGGTAAACAGGTGTCGCTGGTAGGTAGAAAATATATTATTTTAACATCAAATAATAAAATATTTTTAGTTTTAGCGTGTCTATCTAAATTTATTTTTAGTTTGAATTAATTGTGTTTATATATTATTTAAATAATAATTTCTTCAAACGAGAACTTATATATATTTTTTAAAAATAATTCGTCAATCACTCACTACCAGATGTATCATTTTTGAGCTGAGAGCTGAATTCGGTTTTTTATTCAAATCCTGTCTAGTTACATCTTCATTTTTTTATATTCCGTTGCGTCCTTGACTAAAATATAGGTGAAATGTTTTTTTTAATGATTGCGTAATTTGTTTACATTAATTACTTACTTAATAAGTTTAAGTATTTACTCTCGAAATCTTCATTAAATCTATATAATTTGATCTGATTATCAGATTTAATTTACTATCGGTATTACATATATATTTATTTTTGTTTATTTTATACTTACTAAATCGTTAGTTTTGGAAATATTTCAAGCCCACATTGTTCACCAAAAAATCAAAAATACTATCTTCAGAAAAAATCTTCCACGATTTTTAAAATGTACGATAGTAATGACTTTAGATTCCGATCTTATTGACAAGATTTTTGCATAGAAGAAATAGTTTCATTCGATACTAAGTATTTTTTTTTAAATGTAGTGCTTGATATTTTTTATTGTACATGATAATATTTAGTATCATGGAAATGTATCTTCAAAACGCCCCTATAAACAACACTGAAATTTCTAATGTTAAATTATCTCGTGACAGACTCATCACGTTTAGCTCGGCACATAAGGGAATCGCAATAAATTTATGTTTAATACTTTCTTTTTGTTGACCAAATATATTCGGGGCAATCGATAAAAGTGCTTATAGTTAAAACATTATCAGTCACGATTTGCGGTTTTACCAATATCATTCTTATCTCACCAAAATAGTACTTTCCTTCTAGATCGTGTATACCAATCTATTTATTGATTAACGATGAGAAAGTGCAGATAGTAAATAAATGATTTAATTGAAGTGCTTAAAGTTCATCTCCTTTGTTGAACACTATAGATTATTTTCTTTTACAACGGGTAAATGTGTTTATTTTGTTTACTATTTTCGTATTGAATGATAAAATACGTGTCCTCAAAACAAACGACAGTTTAAATCAGCCATACAAATTGACAAAAGTGCTGTCACATTTCGGTTTACAATTGATCTGCTTGAACTACGACCTTAAATGTAAGCAATCATAATTACTGATACTTGACATATAGTAAGGTTTCTTTAAAAAATATATATATCATATTGTCGTAAGAAAATTTGCTATTGTATTAATTTATTACAACATGAAAGTAAAAAAACTGCCTATTTTTTGTTCTTCCTTAATGAATTTTAAATGTATAGCAAAGTAACCATAATTATTGTCCGTCGTGTACCTAAATACGTGCTGTATGCATATTATTGATATTAATTACTGCTTCGATTGAAAATGTTGCGTTGTGATTTGTGAATTTACACTTATTTTTGTGTATATTTTTAGACGCGCAAACTCTCGAGTCACTAAAGTCAGTCAGGCAAGACGTTTTCTTGAAATGAATACTTTGTAGGCTAAAAATGTGTTTCGTGTAATAAGTAAATAAAGCTACTCTTCTGCATATAAACTTACATTATATAAGTGATCGTTTGGACATCTTTATCCAGCAGTATTTTCGCTTGTTTCTTGGTATGTTTTATATAGTTTATTTATTTTTAATAATTATTTTCATATAGTTAATCAACGGTTATTTATTAAATATTGAAATATAGTATGTATATTGGTACATTTAAATGTTTGGTTTTGACTCTTAATCCACTAATGCGGGGGGAGGGGCTGTCTAACCACAACTCGCGAGCGGTTCGCAGCCGGTAAATAATATTGAATCTGAAAAAAGTACCATTTCTTAATATGTAGGCGAAAAATCATGCCCAATCAAAATGCCTACTAAGAGTTCACCAAATTCTCTTTTTGCACGGGTGATACGTTCAATGCGAAAAAGTCGTGTAAAAAAAATGAAGTGTTTATAGGGAAATTGAAGATACGTTCCATAACATTGGACAGTGTAAAAAAATAATTAGGTGTATTGCCTACAATTGTAAACTATCTTCGAGTTAGATGTGAAACATTCCGAATTTCTGCAAAAAAATGTAAAATGATATTTATTATCATTAATTTCAATCAATTCTTGAACATTGTGTGTGTGTTTTTTTTTTCGTTATACTATATTTCACTATGTCGACTCAACATTAGTTTTGTTCAAAAAATCGACGACCGTGTTATCGAATCTCTTAAATCAGCCAAACATGATATAATGCTTATCAAGACTAAGATTTTGAAAATTGATTTAAAAATCAATTTATGAATATGTTCGTCCAGCGGTAATATTCCCGCGTGCATACAATGATTTTTGACGGTGTGAAATACTCAACACGTGATTGTATTGAGTATTTCAGACCGTTCAAAATAATTGTATGCACGAGGTAATGGCACCGCTGCGATTCACACCGTGAGCTCCGTTACCCAAGCTCACATTCGCAACTCGACCATGTACCTGGTATTATAATATATATATATATATATATATATATAGTAGAAATGTCTAGTTTGTGTTTAAAATTGTATTGTTTATTTTACGGTTTCATAAACATGTGAAAGACAAAATTTCATTGAAAGAGAGAGCGAATCTTCTGCATATGAAATTTGGCAAACACTTCGTTGTATTTTGGGCTTAACGTAGGACGCCAAGTATTTTTTTTTCGGAAAAGATTTTGAAATACGTTATTTGTTAGTTTTTGTTGACTTACAAAGAGCAACGTCTTACCTATAAAACTGTCAAGACTAAACCGATGTGGTAATTTCTATTTATGGCAATATAAACATTACTTTGAGATTGTGTGTCGATTTCATTATAAAAATAACGTGTACGCTTTTATTGAGTTTCAATAAGGTTATCATCACTCTATTTACTATTGGTAAAATGCAAATGGGCACATTATCGAAGAAGCAAAAACACATTTTCAGATAATGAAATTAAGGTATAATCTTCAAGCGACAATTATTATTGCAATTGCTCAATGGAAAATAGTTGAATAAATTATCGTCTAAGCTGGCCTAATATGGAATTTTTAGATCTAAAATAAATAATTAATTGGTTTAATTACTTCTGTATATATTACGAAACAGCTTGTAAACAGAGCGATGTGTGCTTTCTAGTCCTGTTGTAAGTAGTTCATATTTTCCTGGCACTTTGACTGACTGACAACCAGTTCTTGCCAAACAATTTCGACTGAGATGATCTGCACACATCGTAAGCGGATGAGGCTTAAAAAATCTTAAAATTCAATAACCACTTGAACTACACTATTAGGTAAAAAATATTGTGTATGCATATTTCTACTTTGCTTTGTTTCAAAGAAAAAGAATGTTTCTCAAGTTTTTATTATTAATTCATTAAAACGTGATTATATGCAATGTCTAGTGCAGGCGTGGGGAACCTGCAGCCTTTTGGCCACTCTGGTGCGGCCTTCTGGCCAATTCTGTAATTATGTAAATGTATGTAAATTAGTAAATTCCGACATTCTGACCGTAAATTCATGTTTCCGGCCAAAGATTCTCTAAGAGTCTATGTTTACTGCGGCCTTATGTCGAATCAGAAAAATGAATGCGGCCTTTAGAGAAGAAAGAGTTCCCCACCCCTGGTCTAGTGCATATTTTTAAACGATAAAGCGTGTTCAAATTCGTATATCAAGTGCACACTCAAATGGTGCTATTTACGAAGAAATGGTTTTTGTATTAACAATATTGTTTCGTTATTTGATTTTTCGAATAGTACTAATGTAATTTTTATATTTACACAAGTACCTGCTGCGTGATACGCGCTACGAAAATCGTTATGGAGTAATAATACCTATATATTTTCGCGTATCACCGTCAGAAATAATATTTTTATGCTAATGCGAAAAGATGATTTACATAAGAGTCGCAATGACGTCAGTGCCAGGCACAATCTTCTAATGGAATCTAAAAAGAAAATTATGATGATTGAGAAAAACATAAATCTATCAAACGATGATTGATTTGCACAATTTATCTACGGATTCTGCACAAGAAACCGCTTGCAACATTGATACATTTATGACAGTTTTTTATCGAATATTTTTCCATAATTTAGTGAGTGTTAAATTAATTATTTGTGCATCGATACCATAAAATATTGTATGCAAATATAAATATTATTTATATAATCCATTTTGTAATGGTCATGTTCTTGATTTAATACATTTAATATGCACGGCACAAAAAAACTATCGACAATTATTGTTATTTAACTATAGTAACATTATACACATTGTGGAACTGACGCCTGTCAAAATTCGCTTAACTACATAAGCACAGACTCGTCTAGGTATCGTGCGTTACAGAGGCATCTAAATCAATCCAAAATATATTATAATAAATTAAATTGTCGCGTATTTTAACTTCGTAATTAACTCCATTGAATATATCTTGTTTTTGGTTTAATGTATATATAATTAGATATAGTATGCTTTTTTATAAATTAAATCTAAACATACGATATTTTAGTTTTGAAAATTAACAGAGGTTTAATGTGATTTAATTGAAAAGTTTCGCATAAAAACAACAAATGTTATTTTTTTCCATTTCTCGATTCCCTGTCTTTGACTCCTCAAATCAGCTCTCAAAAATATTGCGTTTTTCTGAAAACAGCAAATGTCCATTCGGTTTCCCTTTATCACCAGGCGGCGTTAGTGTACATTCCATACTTGTTAGTGTCAGAGCTGTCAAAGGTCCAAAAAAAATCTTAAAACAACAAATGTCACTTTCTTTACCTCACTTTTTTTTTTAAATATCTTTTAACCAAAATAAGCTTTTCAATGATCTAGTCAAATTGGTATACAAAAATACTTTTAAAGACCAAGATATTAAGTTTTTACATCATCCTGAAACTAATGAGTTGTGTGACAATTGCTGTTTTTATTATTCCAACAAAATCATCAATTACTTCTGAATGATTTCATATTTTTTTTTACACTTTCTTCACATCTAGCAAATACCGATGTTCTTAAACGAAGCAATACAAATAGTAATATCCTGGATAAATAAATAAATATTGTGTGGTCTTGGTCACTGAAGCCTTTTTTTCTAAAAGCATTTATTTGCACACTGAGTGTGATTTTGTTTCTGATACACGTACATTGATCAAGAACTCGTATTAATTGTAAGTGCAGAAAATCGACTTTTTCATCGTTTTAATTATATCAAGTGATACGTTCACTTGCCTTTATATAGTCAACGCTAATGGTAAGCTTATCCCTGAGCCGACCACTTTAATTAGTACCGTTTTTTTCTTTGCAAAGTTTCATTTTTCTCATTAAATTCTGGTCTTATCGAGTAAAACATATCGACTGTATATATTTTTTTTTGCTGAATAGTTACTGGAAATTCGTAGGTAAAACAGCAAGCACATTGAAACCTTGAAATGACAGAGAAAGGAATCATGACAAGTATTTTAATATTTGTTACACATAGTCGCTAGCGTAGTAAACGCTATGCATCCGTTTTGATAGTAAACGATTTTACAAAGACAAAAGTAAAAGCATTTTAATCATACATATATGTACAACACTTAGTGCACCTCGTACACTAAAAGTTGTTATTAAATCGTTTTTCGCTGTGGAGTCTTTTGGCTGAGTTAAAGTGAAAGTTATACATACATAGTTTCCCTTTTTCTTCCGAAGAACTGGATCATGAGGATCTTTCACCGTATTGATTGTTTTTTCACTATATTAAGATATGTGCTGGAGCTGGACACAGCATTATGATTGTAAATTCTGTCGATTCTCAAAATATCCAGAAATGTTAACATTTTGATTCAAACTTATATATGTATGTATTCAAATATTCTATAAAACCTTTGTTTATCATTTACAACGGCAGGCATTGTTAGACTATAAATGGCTCCGAAAGTGGCCAGTAGACAACCATCGATAGTTTGATCATACTTACTCTATTATCTTTCTGAAATCAGTGCCTTAGTTTAGATAATCTTACTACGATTCGATTTATAAATAAACAATAATATTGATGTATCGTTGGCGGATTTTTTAAATGCATTGTATTTATTATTGGTCGCACACATGAAATAATATTGCTAAGGTAGAGTGATATATGCGTGATGACACGAACAATCATTATTGAGATTTTTCTATCACAATAAACATGAGACATTCGTTATGCACTGTCATAATTCATTACATCTCAGCATTTGTGTCAACAAACAGCAGTGTAACCTCGGTGTTGCAAGGTAGCACTTATCAAATTACCGTATTTCATAAGGGATTATTATCCATTCTGAATCTATTTATCGTATATTATGGCAGTTAGAAAACCATTGTACGGATTTGTTACTCACATGTTTCTTCAAATGAGTCAACTTAACTTGACGAGAATGATAATGTGCGAATCACATGCGATGTCTTGCGACACAGCTCTTCGCGTTTCCGGTTGAGTAAATTAAAAAAATAATACTCTTTTCATCCAAAAAGATAGATCACAAATTACAACATTGTCGCGCTTATCTGCGTGTCTTTCGTATCTACTCAAATTATCGATTGATTTGACATACATTTGGTATAACTCCGTTTTATTTAAGGCATCCAATCCCGGACCCGTATTGTGATCCCGGCAATTGGAAAACTTGCCGGGATTCCGGTATTGAAGATTCAACATAAAATACGTACCGAATTGATTACCATTAGCGACAATGCGCGGATACATATCGCGTTGCTTACTCTCATTGAAATTGCAAAAAATCGTACCTGTTAAGTCATATTTTAAAGAGATAAGGTGGCTGAGAATTGTATGAAAAAATATGTTTCACTTAAATACTATCCAACTTTTTAAAACTAAATAATTGACTTATTAAAATTGGATCGTGGGTTGATCGATAAGAATTCATTTTACGATTACATCTCATAAATTTGAAACAATATAATGTTCTTGTTAAATTACCCATTATTATCTTCAGTATAAGCAATTTGAAGGTATATTATATTAAAAATATGGTTTTTGCGAAAGACGTTCTTTGTAATAAAATCGAAATAATCTATTTCTGTTTATTTGAATCGTGTTTTTCGACGTCGGGATATATTTTGCGGCACGCGAATTTTTTTCGTCTATGAAATATATTATACGGTTTCTCAGATGGAATCGATTAAAATAAAATTATATTACGATGAAAGTATTTCTACAAACGATCCGTTCTCATTATTCTACGGTCCGCAATACAGTAATTGTTAATTATACTAGTTAAAGTTTGCAGTCGTAATATTTTCAATACGAATATTAATATGTAGGTCGTTTTACCATGCATGTTTTAGCGAAGTGAATTTTTACAGTTTTGCATGTGGTTAAATTAATGCACATTGTTTTCATAATTACAGAATATGCATAGCTTACTCTGATAACATGCAACCCGAACATTTGTTATAACCTGCTTTAATCATAGTCTAAGACAGTGTATTGATGAATAGATAACGCTGTAATTATGTTGGAACTTTTCAAAATAGTAGTCATACCTTTTACCTACATATTGTATATTCATTTTTAAATTCAATTACTGATTTCCCCATCAATTTCGATATTAAGTTTCAGCATCAACCGTTTCAGCGTCCATCTATAATTTTCGAATTACTCATTTTTATTTAACAGCTTTTATATCATATTAATTACATTAATTTAAAAAAAAGTGTGTGAAAATATACTGCTCATTCTTTCAACAATTAAAAATTTAATCATTTTCAGTTATTTCTTATGTGTTTTCAATTATATTGCATTTAGTTGTAATTTCGTCCAACACTGTGACAAGTACACTCATTTCCAGTTGAATAATTGCTAGATAGATATCAATCGACGGATCAGGGAAGTTTGCTATGTATCTAAACCAAAAATGATATCGTAAAAAATATAACTATAATATACATAAAAGTGCTCTAATAGATGGAAGCATCATATAACAAGTCTTAAAGATTGCAAATTAGTAAGGATTAATAAATTAACGTCCTATGACATTTCACATATACCGTAATGTTATTTCTACTTTGAATTGTGCTTGTCGGTATACTAATATTATTTAAACTGTAATATGATTTCTAATCTGTCTGTTATTATTATCTACTGACTATTTATTTTATTCATCGATTAGTCAAAGTGGATGTGAATTGATTTGATGAAAGTTTCAACTAAAACTACAATTAAATGTATAAATTGGCAATATTTAACACTTTCACTATGACAGATACAAAATCAATATTTGTTTAAAGCTTTTAAAAAGATCGACAATTTTCTTTACAAAACAGTATTGCTGATTTTCGTACGAATACACATTTTCAAAATATAATACAGTAAAACCCCATTTACACTATATTCGGGACCGTGTAATTGGGGGTGTGAATGTCATACAAAATAAGGGATTTGATTTTTTTCCGCGGAAAACGCAAAACTAAGATTTCCCTTAGTTTTACAAAAAAAACTGTATGCGAAGCACAGACGACCGTTTCTTAGTAACGGCAATGGAATGCGAATATTTCAAGCCGGCGCGTAATTCGGGGTAGTGTAATTGGGGGTTCCACTGTACCGCACATTCGTCAAGATACTACTGAGGTGTCAAGTTGAAGTGAAGTATCAGAGCTTATTTTTGTCGCCGAAAGAAGTTGGCAAGCTGATGTCACAAAAGTTGGCAGTTGATAATATGCACATATTATGTCTTGTCACAGTGCAGATTGCGAAAGAAAGTGTCAATGCACTCCACTTCATAATATTATGCCCGCAGGTTTTCCCATGCATTTTTCAATTGTTTGTTAAAACTTCCTGCTCATAATGTCATTTTTTCGTGAGAACTTACATTTCCGTGCAAATTGAACCTTGACGCTCTGATCGATTTTTTATGCTAGCCAAATTGATAAAGATGTACGGTTTTTAAAGATAACGTAAACTCGAAAGAATTCTTTACTTAATTTGGTATTTTTATTTAAAAAATATATTTTTTTTCCACCAAGAATTGACTGTGAACACTTAAAATGTATTTCTTTATATTTATGAGTTATTTATATTTCGGGATAGCTGTTCCTCTAATTGTTCTGTTGTAAATGACTATTTTAGCATACGAGACATATTGATAATTGTGTTTAGTATATACATGTTTATAGGATCTATTATTTTTTTATAGAGTCGAAAATTAATTTCACGGTTTTATCAAGAACTATTAAACCATAAAGATACCGCGTGTTGGATGTAAATTTCGTGGGTAAAAAAATATCTGAAAATATTTTCTGTGTCAAGTAGGATATGGTTGATTTCACTGTGCAACCTTGAACAATCAAAACGTTTTGTTCTCATTTTGAGCAAATTAAATTCACGGTCTGTGATAATCAATTAGGCGAACCTATTATATACATATTTTTAATTGATTTTTTCATTTTTTTTATCTCATCTTGTTTCAAATGTCTGATTCAAAATTATGTTTAGCTTGTAGAGACGAGTATTTTGTATTTTTTCTAGCTTGTGATTCCGATTCGTTTTATTAAAGCGAAATAAAACGTTTTAAAATCATTATCAGTCACTAATCAATTATTTTCAAATATCCCACATTACCAGAATTTATCAATACGTTCGTTTTGCTTCATTTCTCAATGGTTTCAATATATTGAATCGCATGCTTCTTTAAATCGTGTAATGTTTTTTTTTTACCGAATATATTATATTTATATACAGAAATGGTCATTTATCGCTGATTTAAAATACCAATTCATGGACAGAAAGTAGCATGAAAATCTAGTAGCTTAATATCTATTTTCCGATATGATTTCCTTTCGGAAGACGCTGTGCTAGTCGCCTAGGCATATTTCATTAACTCGTTATATTTGGAACCCGTGACCTATTTGGTGACTGCTACCTGCTCGTGATTGCAGTGTTTTATTTAGTAGGCCAAACGTTGCACATACAATATTTACCGAGCGGTGGTTAAAACGATCGATATCCCGCTAGAATTGAAATCTGAAATAACCTCACTCGCTATCATTAACCACTTGCGAGTTTTGGCTTTCCCTGTATTCTTTTCTGCTGTGACACGTTCGTATACCAAATTTTTCACTTTTGACGACCTCTCCTTACAGCGGACCGTGATACAAAAATTAAACCTTGAATATTTTATGCATCGGAATTCTTTTAAAACACGGTGAATTGTATTATATAATTTTGTTACTTGATTGTGTAGTTATTCATTATACATTTTCAACAATAAATATGCCCTATAAACTGATAGCAAAGCAAATACGAAACGTTTCTCGGCAAATAATTTATGAATGTTTTAATTCTAAAGATTCACATACATATTATGAAACCAGCACAATTCTTATATGGCGATTTATTGACTATTTTGAAGCTTAACCACAAGTCGTTATTGAGTCTTAATGATTACAGTTGCAATGGTTCATTTCAAGAACATTAGTTAGTGACGGTTTTCAATGAAGTTAATATTTGAAGGTTCTGCTGCCGACATGGAACATTGATAAAACATTTTTATTTAAATAACCCGCCGCTGGCTATCCTAAAAGTCCACGGTCAAACAATGCACATTTTATCCGACATCCTGTATTTGCAACAGTGTTGATTTGATTCTAGATTGAGAGGTGCATCTAACGGAACGCTCCTAGCTTTTTTTAACGATAACAATAGTAATTATTTTTTTAAACTGTTAAAACATCAAATTTATACATACAAAAAAATCTATTCATTGTTTGAGAATCTGGGATTTTGCAGTGTACAGTGTAAATTCATTTCAATATGCGAAGTATTTAAAATGCTAATTGAAAAAACTGTGCGGGTAAAAATCGTGTGTTGTGACTGTGATTGTTCCTGAAAATATTATATTAATTAACGCGGAAAATTGCCGCACGTGATCCTACGCCAATCCGCGGTTACCTGCATAAAATGGACCCCTACCATTTTGCTGACACATTCGAAACCATAATGGATTTCTAATATTTGTAAGTAGCTTTTCATTATACTACATTCATTTTTACGTCAACGGATTATGGAACGTTTTATTAACATGTGTTGTTTTAGTGATACATGATGTATGTTTTGCCTTTACGAAACAACAGTACAATGTATTGTGTTATAACTAGGGATCGCGATCCCGGTATTTCGGAATTTTGCAAATCTCATCCCGGGATTTTACAATTGTCTATAGTTTTTTTTATTTTTTTTAATATTTTTTTTTACCATGTCCGCTCCCAATGTGGAGCATATGGACTCCTTATGGAGCTTATCTCAACAGAAGTGTTTCTACGAGAACTGCTTGTTACTCAGTCGCCCAACCTCTCTTTCTATGGGCGAGAGGGGGGAATTCAAGACATCACATACATCCATGCCTTCGAACCGAAATTCATAAATCGATTGAAAAATCAATTTATAAAACTTTCCGTACTGGGATTCGAACCCGTGACCTCCGTAACCAAAGCCAACGACGTTGACCACTCGACCACACAGGCTATAGTTATACAATGAACAATTAAATGAAAAAATAATTAAATATTTCAAAATATTTAACGTCCATCACGTTTAAACAGAAATGTTATTGATTAACAATCGTGTTCAGATAAATCCTGGGATCGAAATCCCTAGTAATAATACTTGCAACACTATTCATTATTTTTTTATGTCTCAGAAAATATCTCGGCGAGTCCGAATAAGGCTTTTGGCATTTAGCAAAGTCGTTCCCACCTGCTCACGACTCGCGTGACATTTAATGCTCTTCGCGTTTCTCATCTCGTCAATGTGAAACCGTTAGCGAATCATGCCTTTCCCGATCTCCTTTCACGTTACAGGTCGATGCATTATTTCAAATACCAGACAAACACCATCAGCAAGTCTTCTGAGTTCCCCGCGTAGATCCCCTATCTATTGGTCCGTGATTGTTCGGCATTCGTTCAAGCTCGATTTTAAGTGTTGCCTGTTAAAAAAAATACAACGAATGAACACTAACTTCATGCCACTTATATCTGGTTATTGCCAGTAATAATCCATTTACTTCGTCTTTTCTTCGAACATGTACAATGAAGCTATATTGGTTATTAAAATATACAATTGTTATGTTTCAGCGAAATCTTAAATTGTAACATTGTATTGTCTGGTCGCTAGTGAAGGTAATTGAAAGAAAACTTGTACACTGAGAATTGTTTTACTTGAACACATTATTTCTCTTAGTTATCGTACGAATTTATAAATATAAGTAGTTTCTGATAAGGTATCAACTATACGCGATTGGGAAATGTACCAGTACTAATTTACGGTAGCGAATCATGGCACATGACAAAAACCGTATACGTATCTTCGAGAAAAGATGCTTGCGTCGGATAATGAGGGTGAAGTGGTTTGATTTTGCGATTAATTCATTGATTAATGAACGTTCAAGACAGCCCCCCTTCACGTCAGTGGTCATGGAGAAACGTTGTAACTGGCTGGTCACGCGCTGCACTTGCTTCCGGAAAGCCTTAATCCGATCTGCCTCTTCTTCGGACCGGTGGTGTTCCTGCGTCCTAGACGACCGTCGGTTGCTATCCATATGATGTGCTCGGCGGAACTGAGGGATGCTGGCTTGTCATGGGAGGAAGCAAAACAATTGACGGGAGACAGTAAAACAGAGGTGGCGGCTATATGCTGCACATAGGGAGCGAATACGGTCAAAGAAGAAGTGAACATGTCATCCCGTCTGATTCGTTGATTCTTTGGTTTGCTTTGATTTGTCACGATATCAATTATTATCGAGTCGAAGTATTGAGAATTAGTGATTTACTAAAAAGTTGTATGCAGATTCAAATCGTACTTATTGTAACTTTAATTATATCCCGACTAAAATAAAATCTTACCTAAATAAAGTTGTGTATATACGTAATAAATGTGTTTTAGTGTTGTGGACATAACAGATCCGTCTTGTAAGCTAGGATACGTGTAAATATTTTTTTCCTTCTAAATACAATCGTATTTTTTTTATATTATATTTTTTTTTAGATTATAACAAGTGACTAAGCCTCTTCCGCTTAAAGTCAGAAATATGTTTTATTTTTAAAACATGTATTGTGTTTTCAGTATAAAATTGAAATACTATTTTGCATATTATGCACTATTATTTCGTACATTTTATAAATTTAAAATCGAATATATACTACCGCAAATTAACCGCCGAGACAGTCATAACAAATTATTCATTTTTCATATTTTAAATATGCGTACATTGCAATAGAATACAACAAAAAAAAAACACTAGTCAACATTAGAAAATAATAATTAATTTGTAATACAACCGCAGATCTTTTTTCTTTTTTTAAATGCAATAATAATTGTCTAATTGTGTGCGTCTTTTTTTTATTACCGAAATAAAACTGATTGAAAAAATGATACGAACTCTCCGTACCATAACACGGCTTAAACGTCTCGTGATATGGACCATTTAGTCCGGTCGCACTTCACTAAATACGGATACATTTCGTTTTGCTAATGCTCTGGAAATTTAATATCCAGCTGGTTGGTGGCTGTCTTATATTATTGTAATTAAATTGTGACGAATCGCAATATAATGGCCAGTTGTCTGTCCACAGGCAACACGTTAATCAACACGATTTCTGGGGAAACGCAGTAACGAAACCATGACCGTCTTAAATATCTGCATGCATGCCATTTACTTGTTGAACAAGAAAGAACATACGTTTTTAACGATCGTTATTTATTATATATATATATTATCTGTGCACCAAAGTACTTGAACAATTTACGACTGCATTTAATGGTTTATGACTTTAAGTAGTTAGTTATATGCTTAAATATTCTATTATATTTTGCGTATAAAATTTGTATAGATACATATTATTATGATAGTTGACAATCGTCGTGGCTACGCAGTAACATTGTTTCATATCTCCATTTGAAATATAAGTTTTCAATTAATACATTATTTACACCTTCGACAAAGAGACAGTTCTTATGAGTCACTTGATGTTTGTTTTTTGATGATTTATAATAAGTAAGATCCGAATCGTTCGCAAAGCTTTTTTTTCATAAAAATCTTGAAATATTTACAGCACGTGAATATGCTTGCTAAAGATACGTATTGTTTGTTTTAAAATGTCTACAAACATCGTACATATTATTTTTACCGTGACGAAATTGACAGAAAATATTGTGTTGGGTTTCTGTGCTTTGAATACGCCACTTAATGTTTTACCATTTTGTATGCATGCTTTTATTATTGTCAACGAATTTTAAAGAGGGAAAAAAGCAACGTTTCAAAATTCTTGAAACTAATTCGCGTACTATTCAATTTGAATGTAAGTATCATCTCCAAGTAGCATTTAATTCTATTCTTGTTATTTGTTAGAACTGCAGCAATCGAAATTTGTCATGCTGATTTGATTTCTGTATCGTGGTGAGAAGTACCAATCAGCCGGTCTACCGAGACAGCCATCAAAGTATTTGTTAACGTCAAGTAATCCATACAGCGAAATTATGTTTAACTAGAAAGAAAGTTACTTTTACTATTGAATTTGATAAATCTTAATCGTATTGTATTTGTGCAGTTCGTGTATTGTGTTGAAAGTTTGTTACCGTGGAAAATTTTAACGACCATCCCAATAATCCGTCATTTTTATTATCTGCCTAAATATACTCGTCCCCATATCGCCTATTGACACTCCATAATAATAGTCGTGACAAACAGATGTTCAAAGTTTGTCCAGATTTTCCGCGAAGGGACTAAAAACAATTTCAGGTTCCACTTACGACATATCTTGAAGAGGCGTATTTTTAATCCCAAGTTCGACCATAACGACTTAGGTATTTTTACTTCGTGACTAGTGACTTTGTGTTGAGATTCTCTCGGTTCCCGGGACGTTTGAATAAAACAACCCGAGACTTGAGATTTTGTAATAAAATTTGTCTAAGTTAGATTTTATTCATTCAATATAAATATAGTTTGAGAATCTCTATGCACTGAGAAACATTCAAAAATCTAGGAAACATTCAAAGTGTTTCATTTATCCAATAAAGTATGACCGCTATACATATGTACGTGTGACATGCTAGTTTGCAATAATAACCACATAATTTTTCACCCAATATATTATCTTTCGAATAAAATTGTTTGGTCGGTAAGCTCGAACGAATCCCTCGAACGATGTGTAATAAAAAATATTTAAATATTTAACTTACAAAATAACTTCGCATGCGTAATAAGTTATATTCGAGTATTTTTTTTTACCGCGAAGGAAAATGGAAACTAAATAATGAACAGTTATGACAATGAAATCTTCCTAAAAAAACGGATATCGATTGAAAACTATCTAGTTATCAAGTGTATTAATTTTGCTTTTTAACATATATTTCATATTCAGTTTTGTCATATGTTTATATAAATCTAATAGACAGCTATAAAATCATGCCAAAAAATGAATATTCCAAGTAAACGAGTCTTTCTGACAAACCTTAGCGATTCAAACAAAATGTTCCAGTTATTTTGATAATATTCAATAAACGTCAAACGAAATTGTATTCATGAAATAGTTAAGGTATTTCTATCGGTGTCAGCGGGGTAAAATTAATTAATTTAATGTACCCTTTTCAGGAATTTGACATTGTTTATCGCTGTGGTTAATTAATTAAGTACTAACTATCGCATTGTGAATGTGATGTTTCTGGGTGTTGTTTTATACGTGGTATAAAACAGAGCCGTGTTCGTACAAAATTGTCAGCGAAATTATAAATGATATTGCGGCCATAAATAAGGGCGTTTGACACGGCCAGGCGCCCTTGTTTGACAAAAGTAAGAAACCGGTGATGCCAACGCCGAAAAATGAATTGTTAATCGTCTTTCGTTGAAAGTTTTTAGTGGCTGAAAAATGAGATAAAAATTAGAAAGCGTCTATAAATCGCCGCATACTTTTTCCACACACATATTTTTTATAGTTTATATTATGTTAAATAATTTTAATATGCTTTACAAATGGTTTGTTTATAACGTGAGACATAACCACGAAAACATTACTAAAATAATATGGTGCTTGGTATATTTTTTTTTAAATAATATCAATAATATTTTACGATACTCTAAAGAAAGTTTGCAAAATATTTATTTTTTTAACTTTAAATAGATTATATTTTTATATTACGATTGAAAATGTATTATAAAGATAAACTGTGTCATTAGAAAAAATAATTTGTTATTTGCTAATAATGCACAGATATTAACTATTGAAGGGGGTGAGACGAGGTTGTATTTTTATACTCGAATTCCCTTTTCACACGGTTTCGAAATTGCACTAAATGTTATGGAACTTATCTTCAATTTATCTATGCACATTTCATCTTTTTTACACGATTTTTTGCATATAAAGAATTGGCTGTATTTTCAATTATAGCCTCAGTTCGGTATCTGAGTTTGTATTTTTTTTTTAATAAACACAGAATAAGGCATTATAACACCCTGCAATATTGACGGATATTGTAGAATTTGCGGATGCTGTTTGTGGTGCTTTGAATGTTCCTAGAAATCTTTACAATCAAACCGTGTCATATGCGGTGGCGAGTTTGACGACGCGGAAAACTTCTTACAAGATTCATAATAATTATCTTGTTCATGTCATATGTTGAGATAATGTTAGATCAAATAATGGCGTATTTAAATAATAATTTCGTCGTTAAATTAATCGTCTAGAGACAAATAAGAGCACAAGTATCGAGTGCATTCCACATTTACTGGAGTTTTCGAAGTAGATGTGTTTAAGTAAACTAATTGGAGCTGGCTAAACGATTGTTCGAAGCATATAATCGTTCGTAATTTTCGATTGTTAAATAACGCCGACCTAGGCACACCTTCAACACACGTCAATCGAGGAATCGCATTCTTATTTGTATTGTAGCCATAGCTGTAGAGTTATAATACATTATTCGATTCGATAGTTTCACAGCCGCACATGACTAATTTTGAAGACAATTCAATAAGACTAAACAGATTTTTTTTGGTTCATATTATTTTCGCTGAAGAATACAAAAATAAAATTATTTAAAAAACTATAATTGTACCGGAATTAGTACATACATAGATTATTAATTGTGTCATTTATTATTAATTATATTCCGGTAATCGTGTAAATCTGTTAATATGTGCTGCGCTTTATAATACTTATTTATTTCCGTTATAAATATGATAACCGAAACTGGTTGTATGTAAAGCTTATCCTTGATATCTTTGTTTCTTTGTAGTGTTTTTTTTTTAAATTGTGTTCAGTTTTTTTTAACATAAATGAATTGGAAGGTCCGGTCAACAACCGGACTTTCACATAGTAAAAATCTACTTCGATTATGTATTCAGATTATGAATGATTTGAGTTTATAAGCAGGATATTCATTCCATATTTCTGGAGACACGTATTATTTAGCACCGATTTTTAACGTTTTAGAATAAATAATGTTTTCTTAGATTATAATTTTAGGCTATTTAAAACTTTATTGGCAATTTATATATATAACAAAACAATGAAAAATAATTAAAGATTACAAAAATGTTTTGTAACTAAAAAATAAGATGCAAAATACAAAGCAGAAAATATGGACATAAGAACAATGTGATATTTACTGAAATAACGCGTCCACACTATTGCCAGGACACCAAATTAGTCTTAAAACAGCACAACCAAACTCTTCATACAAATATTTTGTTGCCATCAATAATGAATGAGCCATTGTTAATGCGGTAAAAAACGGTATTTAAAAAAAAAACAAAACTGTTTCTTCAATACTAACGCTGGATTTTAAACCTACTACAGATAGATTGAATAGTATAAATTTGCCTGATTCAACATTGAATGCGATTTAACCTTGATGCGCAATCTTTTTAATATGTTGGACAAAAGCAATTGTTTTATATTTATTAAAAATAACTAATTTTATATTAATTTGTGATTTTAATATATATTCCAATAGTTAACGTTTTCGCACTTATTAGTATCTATTCCGAAATTAAGCATATATAGCAGCTTTTTTTTTTTTTTAATCTTGGCGTCATTCTTATCATTTTCGCATCAACGTTAAAGTTTTGACTAGACTGATTCATTCGATATTGTTTTCAGTTTAATTTAAATACTTGACTGCCCAGCAGTGTTATGAAATTAGTGCTATTTTTAAAACATTGGAGTTCGAATTGTATGTAGAGCATTCATTTTAAATAGTCCATTCAGAATTTTAACCACGGAAAGAAAATAACAATGATTTCTTGGAAGGGTCAATTATTGACCCATAAACCGGGGAACCGGTTGAAATTTATGAATAAAAACACTCAGTACGCATCATCAAATGGCAAGTGCCATCCGTTTTTACGTATTCAAATTTAATTCATAAAATTTCAGTAAATTAACGTAAAAAGGTCATCATCATTCACTGGACGTTAGTATGGAGTAGAGCTTTCAATTAACCGGACTTTCCAACTAACCGGTTTTCGGTTTTTTTCTGGCAATTAAACCGGCTGAAATATAACGTATTTTGATTAGGTAGGTATGCAAAAAAAAAATGTGGAAAATTTTAAATATTTGTCCTAAATGCTCAAATTTTAATGAAAAATCGATATTTATCTAATAGATGGAACACAGAAGGCATTATACATATATATATATATATCAAATGTGGAAAAATATTTTATGATAAAATATCAAAAAATAAAATGTCAAATAAAAAAATAGAACTTGATAATAAAACTCATTATTTTTTAAGCATGTCGAGTAGACAGGACATCCAATGCTTAGACAAAAATATAGTAGAATACAATAATATTAGCTTATATTATGTCTCTACTCCCACTTAGAAGCATATAGACTCAAACAATTATTTATTAACGAGAACTGCTTGTTGTTGTTGCAAATTGTTTCCGCATCTACGCAGTAAATTCATTGTAAAAGATTTTTCTTTTCGAAAAAAAATTGAAAAATAAGTAAACGAGTATTTTTGATAAAACGCGGTTAACCGAGTGAAATAAACCGGTTTTCGGTTTTTTTCAAACCATGCGATAAACCGGTTAACCGGTTTGGAAGCCCTAGTATGGAGGGTATCCTCTACTACTACATGATCAGATTTACTTATGTATATGTGGATCGAAGTAGTTGAGTCGATCCGCTTCGGCCATTCACCGAGGAGAACGGGGATCGTGACGTGAATAATCATTCGCATTTTAATACACTTAACTCGATTTGATATTACAGACGTAGGTTTATTTTTCCGGACGTTGGTCGATACCTGAGTCAATATCTATACAGTAATGTTACAAAATTAAATATAACAGTGGTGGTACTGGAACTGTTTTATTTGATGGCAACATTTACACCGCGAGTTTGTCAAGGTTGTCAAGTCTGAATCAATGATATGGATTTTAACTTTATAGTTTGATCATTGCTCAATTCAGTGACTATTTTTATGTCGTACAAAATTAAAGGAAATATAATATTACACCTAAGAAATTCCAGTAACTATTTATTGCATACACGAATTATAAAAATGACTACATTTAAATATGAATAATTTACAAATCGATGGCACCGTTAAAAAATATTCACTTTTCCCCCTTGGGTATCAATCGATGTATGTATTCAAATTTTGTTTATTGCAAGGATTTCTTTTTATAATTTCCAATGATATGTGTGTAATAGTAAATTGTAAATTCATCGGTGCTATTGAACCCGCCATTTTTTGCGGAATGATTAACTGTAACTAATTGGTTGAACTTTTAAACAGACTACCATTTGGCCAGTAAGTTGAATTTTTAATCGGCGTACTGTTAAAATTAGGATCTACTGTACTTGTCATGCATGCTTACTAAGATTGATTTATTAAAATATAGTAGAGCTACTAGGATTCATTGGATGTCGTTTTACGATTGCATGGAGAATTAGGATTGTGTAATTTATGGCGGACCAAATATTCAACCACTTTTCCCTGACCACTGTTAATTGAATCACAGGAAAAAGCTTAATATAGTATAGACTTGCGGCGTAGCCAGGATTTTGTCAAGGAAGGGGGGTTTGCCAACAAAAAAATCTAAATAATTTTCTTTTGATTAATATAAAATAACAGCTTATAAAAATAAGAGAAATTCGTAATAAAAATATGAAATTTAAAATTCTGCCCACTGCCAAGGGAGAGGGTCTAGAGCAGTGTTTCTCAACCTTTTTGGGAGCGTGGCCGCTTTTGTGTGTCTTTATTTTTCTGTGGCCCTCATACCATTGTTTTGTCTTCCCATGATAATTTAAAAAAAACCCACCTTTTTTTATAGCTCTTCCGAGATTTTCGAATCTAGAATGCCAGTAATTTGTTTTATTTACGGAATTACAAAAAATAGCTGCGCGACGTCCGCCACTATGCTCTTCCTTGTATCATTTTATCAATACCCGTGGCCCCCCTAAATTGTGCTGTGGCTCCCCAAAACAAAAATAAATCTCTGTGGTCCCCTTAGAACACGCTGTGGCCCCCTGGGGGGGCCACATGGCCCACCGTGGAGAAACCCTGGTCTAGAGAGTATTTCGCTACGTCACTGGCTTAGACACATGTGTGTCACTGTCTCTCTCTCACACACACGTACACGTAACGTTATCTTTTGTATCGCCTTTTCTGTAAGCTATATCGATAAGGGTTGGAAAAAAGTATGATTCCATGCTAATCCGCCGTAATGTGTATAATTTATTGTAACTGTTTTGCAATGATCGTAATAAAAAAATTAAATCGATTTCGTTAAATGTTTTTTTTTTATTATTATTATAAATATAATGTAACAAAATTGCAAAATCTTATTTACAAAACTAATGTCATAATTTAACGAATTTTCTTTGAAATCATTCTACCAAAAATCATGCCGACGAATTGTCGATCTATCGTTTTGAATAATTTCCTCCGAATGTTGTGTGTATGGTTAGTTCTCAAAATGACCGTGACTTGTCATTTTTTCCCCTTTTATAGTTGTGTGATTATATCGTTTGAATAGAGGCAATCTCCGTAGATATTCCATGAATTACCTATACGTGTAAGTAATTTATCACGTCTGGAAACATGTCTTCAGCTTCTAGATTATATCTAGATTAATCAAAAACTAGATCACGCGCTCTAAGTTAATTTTATCGATATCGACTAGACAAATATTTGACCATAGTAACAACAATATCATGTAATAAAATATAAAGACGTTCGGATACCACTAGCAGCTAAGTTTTTACTCGATATCTAGAAGAAAATCCGAACCTGTTTATTTTTATTAAAATTAATAACCGGAACCGGAAAATTCAAAATGTCTGTCGCCGCCATTTTGTAATCTTGGTATTATACAATGTTAAGACTTAGTGAAATTTCCGTTATCGTCGATGTATGAACGTCATCGGTTATTATTTTATTCATTATAATTATGGTTTTCTGTATTATGAAACGAATTCACTGCATCCGGTGATTTTGTTTATAATTTATAAATGTGTACACTGTACTTTCATATCACTCAATCGATTTTATTTACTTACGATGTGGCTTTTGAACTTGACAAGTCCTAACAAACAAATATAGTAATCGAGATACGGTGCATACGTTACTTTGACAGCTAATACAAATTATAAAATACTACTTATACATATAAAATATAGAATATACTTTTAAAATATACCACGAATATAATATACATTATTCAATCGGAAACAAGTAGTATGTAAACTTTAAAGCAGAGATGCGCACCGTGAAAACTTAAAAAAATCTTTTTTAAATTTATATTTTACTATTTTATTTTAATTTATCTAACTTGTGCAAAAATTATATCCCATGTCCGATCTTAATTAACACGGCTGTGAACCATACATACTTTGAATACTACTTTGCAATAACACCTATATTTATTTATACGTCGTACGTGAATGCGCAATATATATATTATATGCTCTTTTAGAACGTGTGGTTAATGTACGTGCCATTATAAAAGCCACTTTATTAGCCAATTTTGATTTCTCCGTACATTACATTACCCAACCGGAAAAAAGGCAAATTCGCGAGCGGAAACACCCCCTCGACCTTTCCCAATACGTTCGACGTCGGCTCTCCCCCGTTCGAATTTTCGGAGAAAGTAAGGCAATCTCGTTTCGCCTTATCGCGAGTGGCGGGAAGGGCGTCGCGAGGGGCCTACAGGGCGGCGTCGCGGGGCGGTGGGAGGCCCCCCGCGTATCTGTGACTCAGTGCCTCGCCGCCCGCCGCGGACGTTGGCCGACGATATCTGACCGTTGGTTCAGTTCATGTCGGATATTATATTATTCCATACACGAATACCTGTGCAAAGGGTTCTTTTGAGTATCTGCAACGTTATTTTGAAGCAGTGCCAAGCTTTATTTACGCCCTCTGAAAATGGTAACAGAATCTTTACGGAATGTGCTCTCTTCTTAACTCGAATGTTATATATCTTTTTGAGGTTATGAGTTTATAGTGATAAGTGCTAACTGTGATAGTGAAGCATTGGAATGGTCTCGTTGAATTTGATAACACAACATGTGAATGTTTTTCATCTCACAGTAGATTATCATTCATCGTTTGTCGCATGTGAAATGCTGGATGAAATGAAACCATTGCAGCTCGCGTCAGCTGTGCAAATTTCGCAAGGACGGAATGTCAGTGTGAAATTGTGACAGTGCGGTGTGTTTTCTCGCAATGCTTTTTGGCCATTCGAGAGGGGGGTTAAATAATCAAATATTAAAAACACTACATGCACCGTGTGATACATTTTTCATTCCGGTCGGTGTGTGTATATTACATCCGATTCTGTACAGACTTACTTTCAAATATTTTGTCTCATTTAATAGCTAAATCTTTATTTCAATTTTATATTAGTGTTGTAGCAATAACAAATTGATATACTAGAAATATTGAATGAAATACAAAAACCTTGAAATATTTTATTACTGCATACATAAATTAATTCACGAATGTTTAGTAGGTATAAAATGAATCGTTATTAACAACCTACCGACGTAAAAGAAAAAGTAGAATTTATTCAACCTATTTCGCCTATTGCTCCGCTGAGCGGTCGTAAAGTATCGGACTCAAGCCCAGCCAATGTTGATTTTCATTGAGAAAAAAAAACGAATAATATTTTTAAAATTTCATTAACTATTATTGTTATTTCCATTAAAATACTTCCTCTTGTAGGTATGCCTGTTATATGAATATTATTATTTAGAAGTACGCTTTCAGCCGCATATTTAATTATGGCATAAATTAACTCCGACTTTTTATTTTTAAATAAATAAGTTAAACGAACAAAATCAATGTTATATTTTTCACGCGTCCTTAAAATAATGTTTGTTAAATTTTAAACATTTTTGATAAGGAAAATTCTGTAATAAATATAACATATCTTATATAAATTGAGTAAGGCGAAAGACCATTTAATATGCCATTACATTTTTCCGAGATCAGATTTTTTTTTCACATTCGTAAAATTATTTATACAAATTATCTTTTTGCTGCCGAATGACTCTTATTCACATTGTAGAGTTTGATATATGAACGCAAAACGCTGACGAAGGTTATTCATCTTCATTTTGACTATCATAGACATCGTTCAATGTCATCGTTTTTTTTTCGCTTGCCATCCCATCTAACATAAATAAAAGATGATTATTTAAATATTGCTTTAAGCCCGGGGTTTTTCTCGCCATCCCTTACCGTATATTTAAATCAAATATTAAAACAACTTTCATTGATAAACCAACGTGGCAATAATAACGGTGTTTAATTCGGCCAATATTATTACATTGCAATTAATATCACAGTTTTAATGCTGTTATCTTTTTTATTAATTACAGCCTGGTGATTATTTGAAACTGGTTGTATTTCAATAGTTAAAGGAGATTGTATTTTAGATTATTCATAGACTCATTGTTCATTCAGCACAGTTTTCTTCTTCTCGTTCCGTTTCGCTGTGGTATCTATGGCTACTTTATTTCTTAACGTTATCTTTGAGGTGTTTCTGTATTTGTCTCTCTTTTTAAGTTACTGCAAATAGTTGTAGTATAATGGTAACCGTCAATCATTCCACTGTTTGAACAACATTTATTTATTATTTGTCCCACAACCACCAGTTACGTGTGTGCAGCCGCCGTTTTACGGGAGCCTTTTATAACGCAATAACGATTTTTAAAAAAACTTATTAACTTATACTTTTGGACCAATACAGAGCTACACGGGACCCATATTTTAACATGCACTGATTGTGTAAATAAAAAGATAATGTAATAAGAAAGAAAAAAATGTGACTTTCTCAGTCATTTATTTTAATTGATATTACCGTATCCCGTGTATCCATATACTGAAAATCCGTCGTGGTGGTAGGAGTTTAATCTACTCATCGTTTAATCGAATCAGGAATCAATAATATCCCGTTTTTTTTTTATAAACACAGCATTTGAAATAAACTATGTCATCTTCAATATAAAATTATGTAATTACCTACCTAGAGAATTGAGTTGCCAGCTGAAGAAATATAAGTGGTGATATATCTGAATTAACATATTTGCCGCATTATAAATTGATTATAATATTATTATGATGCATTCAATAATGGCAGCCATAAATTTTAAATTACTCATAACATCTTTTAAATTCACAAAGCACATAGAATTAGTCACATTTTCTCGGAAAAATAAAATATTATTCAGCAGAACTTATTAATAGCCGGACTTAGTTTGCCACGCTCATCACCAAAATTAAATGTTCATTTTAATGAATTACTCAATTTCCCGGGGAATATAGGGAGCACTGAAACACATTTTCAGTGTCGAAACGGATACAGTATGTATGATATGTGGCGTTTTTAGATAATGAACGTCACAGTGATGAATCGTAGAACCTATCGCGTTTGGCCGCTTTGTTTTTGTAGCTGTCGCAGCGTTTAAGTTTGTCAAAGGAAATTTAGCAAGAATTTTCAATTAAAATAGATCGTGAAATTTCGGCAACGACGCGAACAATAATGTATTATTTTAAGAGAATTTTGCTTTGAAACATTTTAGACCAAAGATATTTGCAATTCGCTACTAATTAATACTCGAATCAAAACAATGAATATTTTGAAAAAATAATTATGTATTATAGATTAATCTGCACATCCTACTTATCAAAAAAGATATCAATTATTATATTTTACTCTAGTCATTGAAAAAATGTATTGAAACATGATATAACGATAGAATATTTTTCGTTGATTTTATTTAAATGACTTGCACAACGTTTAATAATTCCACTTCCTTCCACCGTGTACATTTAGATTATATTATGCAAGCACTAATATACTGCAATATAGAATTTGACAAACGTAGAATATACTAGAATCAATTGTAGGCTTAGACTGCTTAAATTATAAATCGTTTTGTCATTTATGGGAAAACAAAGAGAAATTAATTTTATCTTTGACTTTTGCTTTCATTGACTGATACAATTTTAGAATGTTATTCTTATAGTTTGCTTTTCTATTGTGTGAGACATTTTAAGTATGAATACAAGCAGTGAAAATAATTCACGTACTGAAACATACTCGATTACACGTCGGAGTACGTTGATTTCTTTAGAAGCGAAATTAAAATTGCCAAAAAACATTCACTGGTCGGATTTAAATTCTAGCGTATTATTGTAGAGTTGTATTTCTCAATAAATTCGGTCATACGAAAAATATGCGAATAATCGAACGTCAATAAAATACATGCACCATGAATTGATTTCCTAGCGTCTTGCTTCAGCTGTTCTCTTTCAAGCATTATTCGTGTTAAGTTTCTGAAAACGATTTCTATTATTAATCGAAACCTGTCAAATGTCCATTACATCTGTCAATGTTGCGCAAATCTGGAAAGAATTGTGTTGGTATAGCATTTCGATTGTGGGCTCGCTTGTCATCCATTTGTGTCTATATGTAGCGAGTCTTCCCCGCGATTTTTCAGGGCTGTGTCATCTTCTTTAGATTGCCATGACATATGTTTTAATTAAATTAGTTTATGTAGTAAATTCTACAAATTCTTTTTTAATACATATAAAGCCTGGTATTTCCTATAATTAATTTCAAAACCTTGAAAATCGATTGTTAATATTATTTTAAATAAATTAACGTATCTTATATGAATTTTACAGTTAAAACAGGTAATTTAATAAATCTACTTAAAAAAATATATTAGTTACTTTAGAAGTCACTTAAATTGCTTTCCATAATTTACATATCATACTAAACAAAGCAAATAGACGAATGCTCATTGTTATTCTGTTAAATAAGAGCTAAGCAAAAATGTTTACATCAAATTCGGTAATATTGTGAAATCAGATAAAACATGTATACATATTTAAAATTGGCTTATAAAGAGATCTACTGTTTTATTTTTTGATTTAACTTCTTTTGCGTGTTTTGGCAAACGTTTTTCATTATATTGTCAATGACAACCTTCGCAACCGTAAATATGAAATAATATAGAAATTTAATAAAAATAGTACATACCGTATCATAACAGAGTTTTGTTACTCTTCAAAGAAATGATTTTGTTGATACGTGATTGCGTCCGAGCAACGAAAAGTTATTGCTATAATAAATCGGCCACAATATATTTTTCCCGCAGCCCTCGCATTCTCTGTGTAGTTGCAAAAGTCCGAAGCGCCAAGAAAATATTGTTCAATTAATGTGCGACATGCCTTTTTGTTTGAGCAATTAATTCAGTGGCGGCACCATTAACGCCTCGACTGCTATCGATGCCCCCCTTTGCCGTTAACAACAGCTCATTATTTGCACCGTAATTTTCATAATGCATACAATTTCACTATTTTAATAATATATCTTCAGGCGCTGAACAAGGTATCATTTGCCCATTTTTTTAAATTCTGATGATACGTTAATGTCTTTCGTAAGTAGATTCTCTAATATATATAATAATATATCTATCGATCAGTAATTTTCTAATGTTGAAGCATGCATCATACATTTATAATTTCTTCTTAAATGCTATCATTAATTTGTATCATTATTTATTTTAGTAGAACCAGATCTAGATATAAGTACATTTTCTTTTTTTTAAACCAACTTTCAAAATATTTGAATAGTAATTAAATGTTGCAGTAATTTTGTGCATAAACTGAAATCTAAATGTACAAGCAAGCCTGTTTAACACTCTAGTACCGAAACGTTGAAAATATAATCGAATCGTGGAGCGATGGGGTACAGAGTGAACCCAGACAATTTTGCGTAATATTTGCATTGATGGAGATTGTAGAATACAATAAATATCAACTAGATATTATAGGTATTAAGCGAATGGTTAAAATAAGAAGATTTTTTAAATGCGAATGTGTACCCCATAGGAGCATTAGGAACCCGAAGGTTAATTTAAATGAATCATCGGGAATACGCGTATATCGTCCTTGCTAATTAGCACATATACAATTTTTTACTCATGAATAAATAAAAAAAATAACCCATTATACAACTTATGTATTTTCAACACGTCTATATTGTTTGCTTTGAAAAATAGTGTATACCAACACTCAGGCTAGATACAATAAAGAAATAATCTTTTGTATACTTAAAAACGATAAAACACTTCAAACCTTTAATTAATCATGTATGTACAATAGATTTGATGCTCCGTTTTGAAAGAATGTACTGTGTTTATATCAGGCTGTGTAGTTGGCAAAAAACGGGCGACTCCGGCTCCTTTTTTTAAGTAATCCGAGTCTGTCCATTTGCAAATACCGGAGTCGTGTTTTTTTCAATGACTCTACAGCCCTGCGTTATTTTTAAGGGGTCTGGTTCGAATAAACAATTTGTTCAATATGAGGCTGTCAGTTCTACAGTACTTCGAATTAATAAAACTTCTCTGCTTAAAACGCCGTATTCAATTATACATTCGACTTCTAATTCTATGATGATCTTTCAATTAAAAATAATCGCTGTTTTATATCTAGAATTGGCCATACTCTAAATCCCAATCAGCTGCTCCCGATCTGCAAGATGCATCAATTACGATCAACAGCATTTCAATCTGATTCTAGGCGGAGATGGAATTGATCAATACAACTAATTGTTGAATGTTGTACAATTTTTATTAGTCGTCTTGGTTAACTTTGTAACTGTGTTCTAAAAAACGAATCGTTTCCCGTGAAAAAAATATAATAAAACCTCTTAAACGAAATATAATTCTAGCTGCTGTTTTGCGTGTTTCCTAGTTCTGTAGAGTAAATTGGCGTGGTAATTATTTAGCCTGACTTTGGACTCTTTTTTTTCATTGATGCTGTGTGTGATTCACAGTCCGCATGATCATTCGGAGCTGATGTGTTTAGATGTAGACGAACTCTGCTCTACCGCCCAAGGCAATATTTTCCAATCGTCCGGCCACATTATACAACTTCAATAACTTGCTTGAAAATCACACCTGTGTGTAATTTCATATTATTACGTTCATATAACCTGACTTGGTAGTGCAGTTTAACGGTGTGTTATTACTATCGTTTTGAAGCAAACAAAATACGTACGTGTAATAACTGAGAATACTTCTTTTTATGTACATTCATTTGAATGATATTAAACTTTTTATTTCTTCCGGTTACTTCTTTGGCGTGTAAATGTATATAGTAAAATATCTGGTATGATTAGTAGGCAGTGATATTACGTAAAACATCGTCGTATATTTTTTAACAATTTTACTGTCACCAATATTGTGTAGTGACGGCTGGAATATACTAATAAACATGCTTATTCGGCCTAATGTTTGTCCACTCGTTATAATCAGATCAGCAAATTTTTAATGTTTAAAAAATACCCTGATTAAAAGCATTATTCCGAAGAATACTGTTAAAAGACATGTGATATCAATAACCTCATAAAAGTACTCTAATGACGATTTCAATGCGAGTAAAACAATATAAACTGATTTTCAAAAGTATGTGGTATTTCAAGTGAAAGATCAAATGAATCCACCGTAAAGCGATAATGCCTAACAACGCCATTATAAGTAGCTTAAGATAGTAATAATCTAGTTTATTGTCATATCTTGTTTCATTGCCGTTTATTATGCCAATTCTGTACAATGCTTAAATTGGTTTACGTACACGCTAAAACAAAATTCATAGATCGTCCCAAATTGCTAAACAATTTCATTACCCAAAAATCATTCTACGGAACATATAATTTGATTAGCACGCTTGTTTTTCATACTCGCCAGACAAATAGTGAAATACCAAGGATTAATGAATTAAATTCAGCCTCGATGGCTATGCCCGTAATTTTCATTTCGCATTGAAGCTTCTATGCCATATTTTTACGCAAAACAGCTAATATCTAGGATTGTTTCACCAGGAATAATTTTACACGAGCAAATATTTTGATTTTTCGTGCGAATGAATTACATTTAACATGCTTTATGACGCGGGTATTTTTTTTTACGCAAGTATACGTTTTCAATGTAACCGATGAAGAGCGTTGAAATCACTTTTTTGACATAATTGTGTTTTGCCAAAAATAATTCAAGGTCCGCAAAGAATCAATGGAAAATAAATATCAAGGAAATAACATGAACAGCGTTGACTTTATTCAATTGAAATATAAAACTTGAATAACCAAACTTTACAAAAACTATTTCGGTTTCAACTTCAGATTACATGCAATAATTTCATTATAATGATAATGTATATTCCTTTTTTTACAGTCTTATCAATTTGACTTCTGAGGACCTTGAGCATAGTAAAATTATACAATTAGTGGATTCCTACAAAGCGTGATTGTGTATTATTTAACAATTACTATTTTGTATTATATAAAATTAAAACTGATTAATTTCTCAATGTCAAATGTTTGTGTGATTGTCAAATGTTTTGGGCATTTGAAAAATATCTTCAGTCATACTTATCTAAATTGCGTAAACTTAATTCCAATCCTAATTTAAATCATCTAGACTCGCTTCAATGTTATTCAACAATAAAACTCAATACTTACACACACAATACTATCACAATTTTATTTTAACATAAGAAAAGCGACGACAAAGGTCAAACACAGAGAGTTATGTCTTTTATTATCACGAATAGAAATAATCAATAATGTTTTGTGATACAGTTGAAGTTTAATTCTTCCACATGTAACCTCATGCCCTTCGACAGTATAACGGTGTCATAGTTTCTTTATGTATACCGTGTGATCAATTGTCTATTTAAGTATTTTACTTCACAAAAAACGTACATTAACAAGGGAAACTACGTATTGCATAATAACACGTAGATAATTAACGTAATTATATTTCAACATATCATTATGTGGATTACTGTAGAGCGGTTCACTAACGGATATTTTTTTTTTAATTTTTGAATCATTGTACAATTACTTAACTGGCCCTTTCACTGTATTTTTGAAGTGTATCTTACATATATTATTTGTATGCGTTCAAGTTGTGATGTAATGTAAGTATTTTTAATAACTGATATGTAAAATTACTCGCACATCGTTACTCGGCCATTGTTGTACTTAAATGGTCAGTTTCCGCGTGTTAATTCTAAAATAAGTGATTATTATTCTGAGCGCATCTTTTTTGCTGTACTATTTCCATGAGCTTTTAAACGTCTGACCGTATTTGCGAGTTTTCCGAGCAAATCACTATTAAGAAACCGTTTTTAAATTTAATAAGAAAATAATCGCTTAGCTATGCATTCAGTAAATTTCACGGAACAATAAATTCATTTTTAATCGATGTTTTTTTTTGGAATCTCCAGTTATTAATGTTTGTGTACGACATCGTAGCACCGTTCGGTGTAATTAATTATTGTACATTAAACTGACCATCACTCCTCGCTCAACATAAAATCGTGTATAAATTGGAATTCGGGATTGAGAAAACTTTTGGTCGGCGATTTTTAAATCATGGGTTTTTTTAACAATTTCATGTAAATTTCAAACACCCATAAATTTGCGGATTTCCCAAAATTAACGCGTTTTTTTTTAGCTCGTCCGAGAATTTTCGAATCCAAAATTCCAAGAATTTACGGATTTGCCCAAATGAACAACTTGGGACCTTTTTTTTTTAGCTCTTCCAATCATTTTTGAATCCAAAATCCCAGGAATTTACGGATTAACCAAAAATTAACGGCGCGACATCTTTTTTTAGCTTTCCGTGTTTCATTTTCTCAATTTCGAAATTTCAGGATCCCGGGATTGGATACCCTACTTTTAATGTAATCTTTAAAAGGACCAGTTTTTAATTGCGTTGACGTATAATTTATGGGTATCGAAAATTTCCGCTGTACACGTTATATTTACCCGACGGTTCATTCATAATTTGCATATAATAACGGTGTAGTGATTTGTTTCTTGTTTAAAAAATGTAAAACTGCCCTAACTACTCTTGAATTTCGAAAAGAGGAAATATGCAAACGCATTTCGCTCTCAATTATCCGATGTAGCGGAATCAAAACTTTTTATTCCTACATTGAAATGAAATAATAGTGGCGATGGCTCGACAAAAAAAGGATCGATGGTGGAATGTAACCTACAGTTTTAACATTGCAACTTGACATTACCTGTGCATATAATAAATATATTCTGCTTAGTTATCCTAGTCAAAAAATTCGAACGTAAACCAGCAACTTTTCACTTTCGGTTCATATTAGCGATAATACAACCGGCATCAATTTAATTCTAATTTGTTTTTCATGTAGATTTTAGTGTTGACGTCATACACTCTAAAAGCATTGTCTTTGTTCGTATGTACAGCGAAAACAACACTATTTAAATAGAACTGTCATATTGTAAAATTACCATAACACATTAATCAACGATTGAAGAATGATTCTTCTCCCATTAGCTTCGTAATATAACACATCTTAGACAAAAGTGTATGGAAACCATGTTTTATGTCATTGACTTTTTATTTTTTTAAAACATAATTAACACGAGTCGAAACGTCGATAATAGGACCAAGAAAAGATGGTGCACAAATTGACCCCAAAAAAATTTGCGCAATATTTACATTGCATTAATTTAGATTGTAGATTACAATAAATATGAACTAGATATTATAGGTATTTAGCGAATGGCTGAAAAACTTTTGTATGTAATATACATATATATTAGTTATATGATTATGTGCTGTAAAAAGGTTATTAGATATCAAGTCGAACTTGTTTGCTTTATTGTGGGCTAGTACTGGATAGCCGTTGGCATTGATTCGTGAACAAAATAAATAAAAATTGTTCTATTTTTATCATCGTTCACTTTATTATTTTACTTTGACAAAATCGATTTCTCCTTTGTTTTGTCGCGTGAGCCAACAATTTCACAGTATGAAATATTATTTTATAGACCGGTGTTTATTTGATTCTGTAACCCCGGCGAGAATGCTCTAATTCGCTGGTTTTACTGTCATATTTTCTTTTCGTTTGACTTAACGATACTTATATTTAAATCCAAAATAAAGAAAAATGATCTACGTTTTGTATTTATCAAATATTAGTGCAATAAACTTCGGTTGTTTTCCTTCATTAAGAGTATGATCGATTTTTGGACAGTATCCCTATCACGAGAGAAATACATCGTTATATCAAAATACATGTTTTTACTGTTGTATAAAATATAAGACCATAGTGTTTAAAATCAATACGATACTGGATTGCCACATTAGCGACTGCTCCATTGAATATCAATACACACTAACTTTAACATGCGACAACACTTAATACAGATTTTTGTAGAATCCATTAATCATGGATACATATATGAAATGTTGATAAATTGATAACAATTTTGACAGTTAAAACCTTAGAATTATGTTAGACTTAACGTGCGAGTGATTTAATGATCAATAATCACATTGAATAATTTAATTCCAAAGAAAATATGATTTATGCGATAGTTTCATATATTTTGATGGTCGAAATATTCGCATTTTACTTCGTTATTTTCGCAAGTTTGTGCATTGGGTTCTGTATATTTTCTTTTATTTAGATTGTCGTAATATCTTACAGCCACTTCATCATTACACTTATACATAATAAACTCATGACACTCGCTCGGGTAGTGAGCATATTGGTGCCAATCGACTCCCTAAAGGACATAGAGTCAAAAAAGGTGTGGCCATTTATCACACCGCAACGCTGTCCTATAATCTATCAAGTGTCAAATATAATATTTTCATTGGAGTTTTGGATGAAAATAAATAAAGCAACCGTAGCATTGAAGCACTACTATTTTTAACCCCATTGCCCCGCTGATCCGTGCTCCTAATTGGAGCTCCGCTCCAATACTCCTCAAAAAATAAATCCAAACTTCATATCGTTATATAATATATGTCATGTCCCAAAAATGACTAACGCGTTCTATTCTCAGGCATCGTTTTAATTTCCACGTAGTATTAACAAAATGGATAATTTCGTTTTATTTTTTTATCTCTTATTGACAAACATGGGGTTATTCCGAGAAACATTATCCTCAAGAGTCATATTATACCGACAAAAAATGAACTCTAATGAATGCATGCTGACTGTCTCTCGGCGGGCCTTTTTTAGCATCCCTCTGTGAAAGCGTAACCACGCTTCCTCGCATTGATATTCTTGTCTCTCGTTGTATGAGACCGGGTTTCCGACCTGGCGGATGCTGGGGTCCGTGACCCTCGGCGCGCTGACAGATCATGCATAGTCACTCTGCTTAATACCAATGGCGGCTGGCACACTGCTCAAGACAAAACTGTTATTACGATGCGCCATACGTATAATCATGTACCTTATAATGTCACGTTTATATGTTGACAAAGTGGCATTCTGGTTTACGTATCTTAGAAACATATTATTATTCTGAAATGGTTGTATTTTAAGGCATGAAAATGTTTTGGTATTCTAGTTCGTTTTTACCTAGCAGGTTAGTTTTGTAGCAGACATTCATCCTCAACTATCAAATTAAAACAAATATTTGTTATTATACTTGTGTAACTAAGCGTGGCAAAGATTTGGATGTATCGTTAGAGTATATCTAAATTGCAGGTTTATGAATATATTTATTCCTAAACGTACTAGAAAAATAGTCATTTTACGTAAGGGTATTACTAAGATTTATTATTTTTATTACTCAACTCGCATTATTTAAACAATGTGTTTTATATTCTTTGTCCATTTAATTGTCATTGACAATTTTACGACGATACAGAATATTTATGTATCAACAGAGGAATATAAGATGTCGTTAATAGTTTTTTTTATTGTTGATTGTTTGAAATTGTACGTTTATCTTCCTCATGAAGAGTTGCATTAGTAAAAGAATTCATATCTATAAATTATAACCAATGCTCGCCATAATAGTTGAAAGCGACACGCAAGCTTTTGACTTATGTGTTATCTTTTATGTAGTAAATACAACATAAATGCGAACTGATAAAAACAGCACAGATTGTCTTCTCTCTGATGTGTTGTCCCTGCATTGCTACGTTTTTTTTTATCTAGACGCATGCGTGCTGTTAACGATCACGCATGGACGTCAGAAATCGCCAAGATTTAATAATGTGTTGTATATATTTCAATATAATTATGGTTTGTTATTCTCAGATACACATTTACACAGATAATTCTGCTGCCTCATTTTCAACGCTAATTTGATAGATATAAGTACCAAACGTTTAACAATATATTCGATTACACATGATACGAATGAACAGTCTACGAAAAGTGACAAATTAATTTCTTGACGCAAAAATAACAACCGAGCGATCGAATTACTGCGACAAGCTATTTTCGTTTCTTAATTATTTAACAATACGGGCTACTTGTCATGTAATTGCAGTCAAAATCTACTGATAGCCTCTTCTTAATCCCGACGCGTGATAGCTGTTTAGACCCATCTCACAGGGAGCGAATAAAGTCGGAAGAAAACACTAAATTATAAAATAAAAGTCGGGGATTTTTCCTTTGAGAATTTGAATTAATTTTCAGTTTATTCTTAAATTCTGGCTGATGATGTTTCCCAAAGAAACGAAACATAATTCGCTACCATACAGTGAGATAAAGTGAAAAAGTCGATTTGAAGATACGTATGCCAGTCGATTGCTGAAAGGTAAACCTTTATAATGAAACACTGACATTTTAATTTCAAAAGAAAATACCCCATTTACAATTATTGATATTGACCTGTAACTTCAAAGCATCAGCGAGATTAGTAAAATAACTATTATCGTTTATCATAAACCGTAAAAGAAACTAAATCAAAATATTAATTCCCTGTTTAGAAAGTATGACACAAATCCTAAAGTTCAATTATCTCGAAACTAGTATTTTCGACTTACTCCACTGTTGCTTTAGGGTAGGGTATTATGTCACATTTTGAACACTAGTGAATTAATTTTATATTGTCTGTTTTTTCTATATATTTTCATTTCATATTTATATACGTACATTCAAAACGAGTGCGATTCTATAATACAATTATCGACAAGAAAATTGTAGTATTTGTTCATAATATAAAAACTGTTTATATAATATTTTTACTAGACAAATAAATTTTGTAGTTAATCTATTTAACGATTACTTTTTTCTTATCGCTACTGTAACCAGTTCCTGCTTCTTTTGCTATGAACATTGCGATATAAAACTAATTTAACTTTTTATAGATACGCCAAATTCCAATATCACGTACCGAATACAAGGATTTTCAATACATACATTTATCAAATCGCGATTGCCAGTATTCCCAAGATAATGGTGTGGTCGATATAAATTTTTGTATCCAATGCCATTGTCTGTATTGTTATTATCAACTTACGCCTCTTCTTGGAGTCATGACCTTGTCGGTAAGTGGCAAGGCAATCGAGATGATTGATTTTTTTTCAGACGGCTGCATCTTTGTTCGGCGGTTCGTCATTATGCACTTTTTGCCAATCGGTCAATTGAAGTTTGCGACGGCTTTTGCTTTTTGTCAAAAATGCTGACACGTAGTATTGTTTTTTGACGATGAATGTCGATGATCCTTCTGTAAAATACCGAATTATTTACAAAGTATAAAGAACATAGATTTTACGGTATTTCAATGGTACGGTCGTTACCCGATTTTAAATAGAATCAAAACTAGCTTCAGATTTTGTATGCTATAAAACATTGCTCGACGACAGTGAATCATCAAAATACTGTCTTGTCCCATCAACTTACTAAAAATATCGAGTAATATTTTTTACAAAACAGTTTCAATGTTTTAACTAATATTAATCATAGTTCTTATTATTAAAAACTATCACTCAAAGCGGTAATCTGCTTATAAGTTTTACATTGTTTAATTTTGATACTCATAACGTTCCGAACTTATCTAAAATGTACATATATTTAATCATTCACATAAACATTTATATCAGATAATATTGAGTACTCTGTTGATGTAGGTCTAATCTCCTAAACAAATCATTGAACTACATGAGCTTGCCTGAATGTCACTATCTGAAGCAAAATAAAGATAAATTATTTATCAGTTCAAACTCACCACAGAATAATCTTTTATCTTTATCGAATATAATCACGTTTTTATAATCGTTTTCCTTTTTCTAGTGGTACATATAATCATTAATACGTGTGAATATAAAATGCCTTGAATGGGAAATCCTGATCTCAAAACGGAAATATTTCTCCTTGACTACAGCTACAAATATCCATCTTTTGGCTTGCCATATTATATTATATACATTGCCAAGTTGCCATACCGTCAAATCTCTGGTGTAATAAAAATAAGTAATACACATTTTTGCTCATTTCAATCTGATTAAACCAGGGGTCGTATTTATATAATGCTCGCTTACAAAAAATACGCCCTAGAATGTATAGAATGATATCGTTTTTGCGTGTTACCAGAAACGTTCGAACTAAACCAAGCATGCGCATAATATTTGAGACTTCACTGTAATTACTTACACTTCAATCTTCAAGTGTGAAGCCTTTTTTGTGTTCTAATTCAACAAAGCATCTAGCTTATATCGATCTTATAACAAGATATTTACGCCGAAGCCGTAATAATATCAAAACTGATTTGTTTGATTCATTGATCCACTACAGATCCTTTTCATTCGATTTTGTGCATAAGTTACCCGGCTTGATATATATATACAACATTAATTTATCAGAAATATTTCCATTTCCGACGAAGGCCGCCCCGTGCTTTCAGATTTAATACGACAAGCCAATCGTCTATCGTAGTACGCACAATATACATGGGAAAATTGGCCAATGCTTTTTTCAGGGCATTCCATAAACTTTTGGTTTGTCTTCTGCTACATCCGCTCCAACTGTGTTTACAACTTTTACTCCATAGGTTTTAAAAATAGGCTTCCAGGAGGCCACTCCTGAGCCCTTATTAACTGCAGTGTATTGTTTTCCAACCGTTGCTGAGTTGCATTGAATTGAATCTTATTAGAAGACCCAGTGTTGTCCGTTAAAAATGACATTTTAAGAGATGTTTGAACTTATTTTAAATCTTTGGGAACATAAATGAAGGTCAGTAGTGTCCTGACAGGATACATTCCACCAAATAATAATGACCTTTCTCAACTCAACAGCCGAGAACACCATTTTATTATGCGTCATTGACTTCATTTTTGCATAAGGACACGTCGGAGATAAAACCACATGCGAAAATTGCTAGAAATTCTTTGCACATTTATTGCACTTCACGATCCTGCTTGATCACGGTCCAGAGTCGCGGCTTAATTTCATCTACAATACAGACCTGACGTGTACTGTCCGCATAAAGCGCACTATTCATTATATTCATCGGTATCGTATTTCATCCTCTTGAGATCGCTTCACTGTTTTCTACGTTAACTTTATTATATCAGCTCCACGTACCATGACTCGATTATAATTATTATTTGGGAGTTAAATCGCTGTTTATTTCCTTCAGTATTGACATTGAACCCCTCGGTTTCATTGCGTATCGTAATAATCATAATTGGTATATCTGACAATTTCGTCAAGAGTTAATTAAAAAAAGAATTTACCAAACAATAGACGAATGTGATTCGTGGTATTGTTTTCCTGACAAAACTAAGTCACTGCAGTTGGCAATGACATGCATTTATGGGAATGGGAAATTTTAAAGTTTTTATAAGACGATATTATTAAACCATCTTCAAACTAAGATTCTAACTTATAACCTTGTCCTTATTTAGACAGAATACTTCAGACGTTGCTATAATATTCAATGACGATGCCAAAGTTAGTATATAAAGATTTTATACTATTTATTTTGTCTAATTTTAAAATGGTCTTTTACAATATAATACGTATCTCTTAACAATCTTTCAGACACATAATATGTTTCTAGATACACTTAACAATATTTTGTAGCTATAAATAATTGCTCGTTTGTTATCTGTTTCACATTTCTTGACGGTTAATATAAATACTTCGACATTTATACCGCCGAGGTCAGGCTGATTTTTACGTACCACTCACCTGCAAAACCAAAGTGCATTTCATTACAAGTACAAAACTTGATAATTCATAGTCACGATTTGCCACAACCTTAAAAAAATAATGTTTGACGCATTCTTTTATATTGATATTAGGTATCTAAATTAGTTGTCCATGACTCTTGCATAATTTGTTTTTTTTGCCAATAACACAAATAATATTGTCAAATTTTCAACGAGGAACTAAATGCAATTTATTTCAAACCTCGCAATGATTTAGTTACATTACGAAATAATGATCTAAACAGCGATTTATCACGCTGTATCTTTATCACATTGTATTCACTGTTGCATAATAATTATCTATTGTAACTTGAGCAACAATTAAATCGTAGCCATATAAAAAAACGAATTTATTGCCTATTAAACTAAACACTCGGCTTATTCTTTTCATATTTTCCGTGCAAAGTTACTAGTCGTTGAATGAATGTACAATACAGCAATCAAATGATAATTCTTACAATGTATAATATAGTTCTAAATACTTTCTATTGGATCATTTTAATCCTGTCATAAAAAAAATCACAGTATCTATGAAAACAATAAATTATTATCTCGTGCGTTAAAAAAAAACTTTACGAAATTATCAGTTATTTTTGTTCTGCAAACAGTAAATATGTATTATGTGGCTAATTTAAATACAACGGTTGAGCATACCAGTATTCGTGTAAGATCAAGATTTTAAATAAATTGTGTCACTTATATTTTCCGTATTCGATATAAAATCATATATATTTTCCCGCATCGTTTATAGAATTCATTTTATCTGAACTATTTCGTATAGATAAACATAAGTATACTATTGTTCAGTTATTTGCTATTCGTGTATTTAACTAACCTTCAAACTGCTATTTGTCAACATTTAAAATACGTCCATAAAGATTCTTATACATATTTTCGCTTCACGGTTTCTTAGAACTCTCTGTTCGTCATTGTGTCTTCTGATTTTTTTAATAAGATTCGTTAATGATATCAAAATTGCATTGTGTCTTATAGTTTTATGGGATGTTTGCATGTAATATAGACATGTCGACAGCCACGAGCCGGCCCAAGTGCAACAGACTGCGATTATAATCAAATCATTATCTTGCGGCATCGGAGCTGTTGTTCGCTGAATATTACGGATCTGTAAATTATGTTTTTGCCCCTTCGCAGCGCGATCTGGCGGCGGGAAAAACTCCTGCGACAGCACCGCGGCAACATGTGACTGTTGGCTAGAACCAGCTAGCCGGTATTTACCTTCGGCGTACCTTTGCTTACCTTACTTGAGAGTGAAAAATCTCGTCAACTAGTCGGCGAGCTGCCACTGCTGTGACTTACTCTGTGACTGCCGATCGTCGTTCCTTTAATCGCGCAGATTTTGTTATTACAACTAAAAAATCACGTGCTTTTAATCGGAGTCTTATCGTTTAATTTTCGAGTTTGAAAAAGGTACAAGTATTTTCATCGTTCAATATCACTAGATAGTCAACGAATAATATCATAATCCGGGAATCAATGTTTTATCTGTGAATTGTATTCATAGCAACTCTAAAATAATTCTCAGACAGATGTAGAGACAGACAGTGCAGACATATTGTGTATTCAATAGTTTCAATTATTTTAACATGCAAGTTTTGTTGATTCGTTCTGTTATAACAACACAAATATTAATAGTATTCTTTATCCACTGTGACGATGTTTAGATTCGTATGTTGTGGATAATATCAGGTGTGCAAAAATGATATTAAAAAAATATTTAAATAAAAATTTCAACGTTATTCAGTTGGTTGTTTATAAAACAGTGTAACGAAAACGTCAAACATTTATTATAAGTGAGTGATAACTTCGGCTGCAAAGAGGAAGATCGAATTTCGACAGTTCTGATCACCCATGTCCCTCCGGACGTCGAAATGTCATGAACAGAAACGATCTTCATCAACCCTCCGGCTTTAGGCAATCGCCATTCAACATCCCGGCTCGACCGCGGCGAGGCTTTTCGCCCATACAAGAATCTCCGCCGACTTCGGACCCCAAAGGGTGGCTGGCTGATTTGGTGCACATAAACGGCGACTCGAAAAAACAACAGAATCCCGAATACAATTACATCGACGACGATCCGCCTATCGTCAATCAACATCAGTCTGCACAGTTTCCCTCGCCGACTGTCGAAGAATTCCCACCCTTGGATGACGAGTTCCTTCGGGAGTGTCTTGGGGAATATCCTGATTTCTTATATCACATCGCTCGTGATAAGCATGGGGGACTCTATTATAGAGTCATCAGAAGTCTTCTGCTGGATAAAGGTACATTTTAGATTTAAATCTCTGAATTTGTTTCCATCAGTCGCTATTTATTATGTGTACGATGTTTCTTTTGTACAATTTATAACATATTTATCATAATATACTATGCATTTGATATGGCTAAATAATTTATAGAATACTTTTAGGGTGTTCACTGTCAATACTTGGTGGAAAGGCATTATATTAATAAAAACAATAATCCTTTGTACTTCATTCCACTTTATTTAATATGTCAGGACCGGTTTCAGGACCGGTTTCGCTCATTGCGAGCATTGTCAACTGATAAGAAATATAATTTAACAATGCTATTTATACAAAATTGAAAAGTTATACACAACAGTTGGCATTGAAAAGAAATTGCCAATTACATTAAAGTGATTCTAAAATAACACAAAATTAAAATGTTCAACACAACTAACATATAATTAAAAAGTCATCCCAGATTCATAAATTCAGAATGCGATTGAAAGTAATTACAAACATAATTAAAATTTGGGAAATTTTTGACAAAGTGATAAAATGTTACAATAATAAAGTGAATATGCTTAATGATATGAATATGCTTAATGATAGTTTTATGTTTTCCCCGCTTCCAAGTAGTTGGTGTGTTCATTCATCACTTAAATAAAATCGACAGCCAGGAAGATTCTGAAAAACAAATTTTTCAAAGACCATATCAATTCTAACAAAAAAAATCTATATTTATTTTATTTTATTTTTTAATTTATATAAAAGAATAGTAACAAGGGCTAATGCAATGGATAAAGTAACGGGGAACTAGCAAAAATTATTTGATCGTTTAAAAGATCTGAATCAGGTAAAAATTTGAATCTATTGATTTCTAGGAAATTCTAGGAAAAGGATACTTTCAAAATTTTTAGAAAAACGACTTACAGCGACAATATTATTAGTAGTTCTTCTAGACACCATATTTCACATAAATTAGCCTCCTTCCATTGTTTTATTCATCGACTTCTAATGATTCCGATGACTAAAGCAAATTTTGATTTAGAATTAGAGACCATTAAACAAATAGCAGTTAACAATGGTTATGCTACGGATATAATAGATCGTCTTATATTTAAAAAAACTAAAAAACTTGCACTCTTAAATGTTAGCTCTGGCCTGGTGTTGGATAAACCTGTTGTTATAAAACAGTGGGTTAAATTAAATTACTTGGGTAGAGTTACAGAAAAAATCGCTAGGAAAATTGATAGAAATAAATTTAATGTAACCTTTTATAACACACTCAACTTGAGTCGTGTTTTAGTTAATTCTAAAGATAAATTAAACTTTTTGAACCAAAGCGGTATTTATTTACTCAATTGCGACTCCTGTAACGCCAAATATATTGGTCAAACAGGTAGATCGTTTAATATTAGAATCAAAGAGCATTTGAATTGTGCTAAGAAAGGGGATGAACAGTCTTCATTTGGAAACCATCTGTTTCAAAATAAACACACTTTCGATATTGGTAGAAACTTTAAAGTTCTACATTTAAATAACAAGTCTGTCAAACTAGACAAGCAAGAAATCCTAGAAATCAATAGATTCAAATTTTTACCTGATTCAGATCTTTTAAACGATCAAATAATTTTTGCTAGTTCCCCGTTACTTTATCCATTGCATTAGCCCTTGTTACTATTCTTTTATATAAATTAAAAAATAAAATAAAATAAATATAGATTTTTTTTGTTAGAATTGATATGGTCTTTGAAAAATTTGTTTTTCAGAATCTTCCTGGCTGTCGATTTTATTTAAGTGATGAATGAACACACCAACTACTTGGAAGCGGGGAAAACATAAAACTATCATTAAGCATATTCATATCATTAAGCATATTCACTTTATTATTGTAACATTTTATCACTTTGTCAAAAATTTCCCAAATTTTAATTATGTTTGTAATTACTTTCAATCGCATTCTGAATTTATGAATCTGGGATGACTTTTTAATTATATGTTAGTTGTGTTGAACATTTTAATTTTGTGTTATTTTAGAATCACTTTAATGTAATTGGCAATTTCTTTTCAATGCCAACTGTTGTGTATAACTTTTCAATTTTGTATAAATAGCATTGTTAAATTATATTTCTTATCAGTTGACAATGCTCGCAATGAGCGAAACCGGTCCTGACATATTAAATAAAGTGGAATGAAGTACAAAGGATTATTGTTTTTATTAATTTATAGAATACGTCCGTAAACGTTTGAGCTTTGCGACTAGATCGTAAAGGGTTGAAAAGAGCAGTAAACGCTACAATATTAAAAACTTCGAACAGATAAGCTTTGGCATAGCATGGTCTTCGATGTGTCCTCTCGCGTTTTGTATTGCAAGAATTATCTTGACTATTTTTAACTTGTTACAAATTTTATTTTGGTATCGCATTAATTCAACGTTCTACTTTTATGTTTCAATCTAGTAATTGATTCCGGATTATTTTACTATATTTATAATACCAATTAGGTAGTCTCAATTTGTAAGTAAGTAAGCGAGACATGATTTTTTTACCATAACTAACTGACCGCAGAATATTTTTCAATTAAATTTCGCGACTGTAGATTTCGGACGCTCGTTTATTTTATTATTTCGCATGAATAATATTATCATTATTTGAATTTAGTAGAAATGCCGAACGCCCTCAATTTTCAAAAACCTAACATAAGATTCCGCGTTGAAGTCTTCGCAACGATAATGACTAATCAAATGACGATTTTGTCAATATTTTAAACAATTCAAATATTAGGAATCGTCGTTTGTGGTGTCCTTTGATTGATATCGAGGCGCATAGTCTGGCGCATCAAATTTTATTGCGCTTATGAAATAAAGACTACAACAAGAATTTAGTGTGTACCACAATCACTGACATTGCATCTTAAGACATGAATGATGATACGTCAACTCTTCATTTTCGGTCAGGCCAAATGATGGTTGTGATCGTTGATCAAGTAGAGACCGATTTTTAATACGAGAATTATAATATTTATTAAAATTAACTACACACTATCATTCTTCTACGAATGAACGTTTGATATTCAGTGAAACACTGTCGTTCTATAAAATTCAGAAATATCGCATTATTAAATAATTCTCAACGCTTGTGTGATTGAAACATTTTTATTGTAGTAATTCTCACTTGTTTTCGCAACTTTACATTCATGTCAGTCTCAAAGTGCAATTATCATTTAGGTTAATCTGATTTAAATTATAGCGGATATCATCCATTCACACATACGTTTTTATATCGGTGCTAAAAAACGTTTATTGAGCTAAATTTATAAACTTATATGCAAAAGTAGGTTCGTCATAATTACCAAAAACTTATCTTGTGAAAACAATTTATGTCACCTTTGTACGGTGAACACGTCACTCGGAAGCACTTATGTATTTAAATAATATACTTTAAGACAAGCATGTACATTGTGTGATATATTTACTTAATTTATTATTCATGTGAAAAATGTTACAGTAATAAATTTTGAAAGCTCTATAGTATATGAATAATTTAGTTATCGTATCCAATAGCATATACATAATTCTAGATATTATATTACCTATAGTTTCCATCCGAGTTGTGACACTAAAAGTCTATTAATTCTCGAAAAGACTCTAGTAAGAAGTGTAGCAAAGAACAAACTCACATTAGCACTACAGATTTGACTTAGATTACATAAAATTATTGAATTTTAATGTTTATTTGTATGATATAGTTTTTAAATGCAATAATCCTACTACTTATCACCATTTTCTTTTAGATGAATTGCATACTGAATTGCATACTGAATTTCAGCCAGTTCTAATATGAAATTATTCATGATTTTTGGCGGAAAAAAAAATAAAAAATGCTCTATTTCCAACATATTTATTTAAAAATCAAGACCGGTTTCACTTATTGCTAACAAAATAATGTGGAATAAGTGTTTTATTTTTAAAATTATACTGTTTATGAAAATATGTACCGCACGGAGTTCGCCGCCTTGTATAATTGATATTGTAAGATTTTCAGTGTAAATGTAGAAATTAAGACCGGAATTATATTAATCTACTGGTTGTGGATAATGATGTTTAGTTACTACATATCCATATGTTTAATTGTAAACGGATATGGAAATAATCAAAGAAAAATATTCTTATCCAAGAATTATTTTGAATGGTACTTACCCACATCAATTTTTATTTAAATTAGCATAAATTTTCATGTATCAAAATGTTTTTCTCATCGACGACGGGCGGTTCATTGTGCTTTTCAATATTTTTCAACACTTTCACAAAATTTGCATACTTTTACAAGAAAAACATTGCCTCTGATTTTATCTATTTGACATGTACCGTCAACGTTTTGATTAATTATAATAAAAATAATCTCAATTTTTGTCGTCGAATGTCATCTTTTTAACGTGTAATTATTATTTTGAATATGGAAAGTAGGTTATATATTTAAAATAAATAAATAGATAATGTATTATTTATATTGCACTAAATAAATGTTAAGATAATATTTTTTTTATAATTTACGAGGATTAGCAACTTTAGATAATACGTATTTTTACCTGATTTATTGATTGATACAATTAATATGACGTATTTTTGACAGCGTTGCAAAAACCTACCTTGCCAATTAGGGCATCCAATCCCGGGATTCGGGATCCCGTTCAATTTTCTGATCCCGCAATCCCGGGATCGCGGCCGTGTCAATGAGTGTCGTTGAGAAATTTTGAGCAAATCCCGAAAATTGATACGAAATTGGCAAATTTAAGATTTCAAATTCCTCGATGAGCTAAAAAAAAACGAGGTTTTGTGAGAATCGGGGGAAAAGTATAGCAAATCGGGGATTTCAAATTCCTCGGTGAGAAAATCTCAATCCCGAAATCCCGGGATTGGAAAAAGGCTTCGGGATTGGATACCCTATTGCCAATGTGGCAAATTCTTTATTTATTCAAAAAATATATGACACTTAGCAGTCTCAGCGTCAAACGTGTGTTTTGCATTCACGTGACGCAAAAATTATAACTGTCAATAAGAAGATCGATATGTATTCATTCACACCGCCTGATCAAGGACGCATCGTATCTATTTTACATTTCAGATATGTGCCAGAAAAAGGCTAAAAAAATCTCGCACGACACGCCTCAACTATCTAAAATTTTGATACTTAAAATACTTTAAATACTTTTTTTCCGACTGCGCTAAATACTCGGAAGTAATAATTTGAGTTACGTTGGCTTTTCGATTACCACTTCGAAGAATTTTTATTACTGTTCTCTCATCGATTAATTATTTAATTTTTCATTTGACCTGATTCTTATTTTTCAGCATATGAAAACCTCACTTTTTAGAAAGAAAAAAAAGATAAAAGATAAACAACTTGATATGCAGAATTAACCAAACACCGAAACCATCTAGAATTGACACGTATAATTGTGATACTTCTAAAACGTTTAATGAAATATTTCTATAGTGCTTACCAGTGACGCCTTTCGGCAGTTTAAAATAGCGCCTTCACTATTTTTCGAATTCAAATTTTTGAAATCACATTATATATATGAATCGTTTTAAACCACGGGTTCCCAACCTATGGGTCGCCAACTTTTTCGATTTTGGATTTGAACAACAAAACTAAAACTTCAGTCAAATAAAATTACAATGAGTTTGAATAAAAAATGCCTTTTTCAATTGCATCGGGGCCGCGGTTCATATGGCTTTTATAAAAAGGTTGAGAACGGAGAAGAAAGGTTGAGAAAGTTCACCACCCGAAAAGGTTGAGAACCTATGCTTTAAACCATGAGTATAAGTGTCATTTTATCGGACATAATATTATTGCCATTGAAAATATATTTTTGATCAAAAATACTCAGGCATATTTATTCTAAAACAAATTCATCTGTCAATAAAAGTATTCTGTGATCATTTGCCGCTCTCTATGATTTGCCACCCCTAGGCAACTGCATACTCGCCTATGCCCACGGGAAGTCCTGGTGTTAACTGAAAGTCCTCAGTGGAAATAAATCATGTTTTATCTCGAGAAATCCATATATGAACATGTTTTACATTTTTACTTTTTTCACTATTTAAAAATATTATCAGATCTTCTTCGCTCAGCGTTTAAATAAAGTTTGTTTTATAAATGGCCTTACCTATATTTAAATATGTCCCCAAGCTTGAGGATACAGAAACCATTTTGAAAAAACGTTAAGGTTCGTAAATTTTGAAAATGCTTCAGTGTCTCAAGTTTTATTGTCCTACCAAGCTGATAAAGCAAAAAAGCTTAGTTTACAGGTTTGAAAACAGTAAAATGTCGAGAGCTTGTCATAGTAAATAACAACGGTGCCTGCAATTAAACCAGACGGTGCCGTTGTATTAGCTTTCCATTCCAATCAATCTCACCGTTAGAGAGGTTATTCGTGCTACAGTCCGAGTATCCCTTTGACAGTCGATTGGCTCAACCCTTTCTTCTCAATTTGCTACGGAAAATTCACCCACTCATAATCAAAATAAAGCGTTTCTTACTACTTCAACATTTTATACAGGCAGATGATTATTTGCCTGATATTAATAATAATTGAAAACTTTTGATGCTAGTTAGCATGTGTATCGTGCGAATTATTACAGGTTTATTAATTACACGTATGCGTATAATCATTCTTGTTTGCAATTTCTGTTAACAGTATCCATTACACACGTTTTAATTCCTCCTCTATTGAATTCTTTACATGTTTCCGTTTCCTTGTTAAGAGTGCGTTAATTTTTTGAGCTAGTATTTTCTCCGTTAAAATTTGTTAATAATCAATACTATCGGCTGGAGATTCAATATTTTATTTGAATCGCTCAATGTTTGTACGTGTAATTTTGCTCGTGGTCTTTTTGTGACATTCGTGTTCTCGAAAACCTGAAGACGCCTAAAAGATAAAGCATGGTCGTCAGTGACAGCGTACACAAAACGAAACGTTTTTCGTTTGTTTCCATGAAAATTCCAGTTCAACCTGTCCGGAACATTCGCTGCTGCAAAGTAATGAAATCATTAAATAAAATACAAATTAATTTTTCTTTGTATTTCAATAAATGAAATAACTGTTTTAGTGTATTAAAACAACTTAACATCTTCATTTATGTTAGGATAAACTGTATAAATCAGTTTTACTTGCAGCTTACTTGTATTTGTGCTTATTTTAAGATATGCCCAAATAGATCAATTTTAATTCACTTAAAAATCGTTTGCCCAACACTAAAAAACAATAATACGCACACTGTAATTTCTCTAAATAGTTACTGGTCTTCGAAGATTTTTCATAATGTTACACCAGATGATGTATTGTTATTTTATATTATTAATTATGTCATATTGTATTACTTTATAAAATCTTTTTATTGCAATATAAAGCAACGCAATGCTCACAATTATTATGTGAAGTTAAGCAGACTTTAATACAGTGTAATTAATTGACAGGCAGTGAATGGCATACGACGCCTTATCTTTTTGTTGAAATAATGAATCGAATAAAATTTCTCACATTTTTTTTTACTATCTGTAGTATAAGTACTAATATGTAAATAGTTTACAAAAACAATGGCTGCATAATCTTTCGACTTACGTAAATTGCCATACCGACCCGTTAGAACAATAACCAAAACACACATTTAGTTTCTGACAAATCTATTGCCGCCAATTAATTAGCTATATGAGTTGACGTACCTGCGATGTGATAATATAAATATGTCGTGTGAAAAAATGTACAATATTAAGATACCGTTAAATGCGTTACTTTTAATTTTATCAGCCATTGTTATTTTTTAATATTAAGTCAGGTTAAAGCAGTAGAATTTTATTAATATATTTGGGACGTTCTCAGCGACAATTAACAGCGTGAGGACGGCGCTATACAACTTATCATATGATAGGGCTTTATGATAATGATTTTGGTCTACTTATTATTTTAACAATGGACGGGACATCTTGTTAACTCGAATAATCACACATTGTGTTTTATCGCATTAAATCTGGGAAATAGTCTAAATTTGACACTAAATATATTACAGCGTTAATTTAAAATGTCATTTAAACCGATTCCTAAAATGACATGTTATACTAATCAAATCATTCAGAAAACGCGCCTGGTTTGTATAGGCTACTCACTTTTCGATACTGTTTACAATTTGATTTGAAAAACGGCGCGAACTTTCTAGTTCGTATTTGATCATAGTAGAGCGCAGCACATGCCGCGGCTTATTCAGGATTGATTAAATCCACGCCCCACTCCGTGTTTAGTTCGCCGCTCGCCCGTAGCGACGACTAGCGACCGACTAGCAACCTAACCTCGTCAACAGCTGAGTTTCAGTGCCATACCGTCGATTAATATTCTGACAATGTGACATCACTCCATATATTCACATAATTCACGTGACTTCTGCCAGAGATAGCCACACTCGTTTTCGATTCGAAATGTCCCGTGACGAAGTATCCGTTGCATTTTAAATTATATTTTCGCCGCAGTGTGTCCAATTTTCTCGCGAAAATTGCATAGCGCGCGATTCGTGGACAAATCTTCGTCCTGCGATGTGCGTCTCTTGACAATACCAAAGTCTATTTCTGTGATATTGTATACAAAATGTACGGGACTCGGTCGGCACACCGATAAAATGTGAGGGCAAAGGTCTCTCAACAGTGCATAAAATATCTTCGCTTATCAAAATTAAAACTCCCGGTAAGATATTTTGATTTCAATGCATATTTTCAAAGGTCAACATTACTATTTCGAATACCTATTTTACTAACTGACTCTCCCTTGCATGCGCGATTTTTTTGGTAACATTTAACTGCAAATTTCTTTTCATGTACAATACAATCAATGCGTTTTTTAATAACAACCTTTACATTGTCTCATTGTTGTATTATGTTGAATTAAATCGCGTAAGATAGTCGTATTGACGCCTGATGCTAACTAAAGTTACGTGGTTTTTCCTGCGTTCCTTTATACCGTAGTTTTTAACGTTATGAATACATTACGCTTTCCCAGCTCGCGTGCCAAAGCATCTGCACATAATATGCAATTTAACCTGATGCGTAATTATTGTTTTCCACATTAGTTTTGACCCGAGAGCGATTGTATTTTATTTTATGTTTTACGCCGAGATTCCGAACTTCTTCTGTGTGTTTTCACAGCGTTATACCGTGGGAAAACACCATCATCATTTTCAATGGAATTGACTTAACCGTTTTTGGCTTCATGTTTTGTTATAAATAATCGTACATTTAAAACAATAAAAACGCGCATATCTAATTAGTCGTAATGGGTACCCATTCAGCCGTTGAACGCATCACAGATGGAATCAGATATGATTATATAGAAGTTGTTACATTTCTTTCGAGTGCAGGCGGAGTAGTTATCGCTGGCGCTTCAGTCGGAATGGCCGCCGAGGAGAAGAGCTTTCGTTGTTGACAGTGTGTGAAAAAAAAACATTGCAATGTGCTTTTGAGTGTGCGTCACCTTTAACGATTGGGTTTTCGCTAGTTGAATCGCTACGATGGTATTTTTGGTCGGCATAAAGGACAGACGTTGTGAAAAAATATTTTAATGGAAAACGGTGATGAAAACGTGCCGAAGTGCGAGCGGTCACCGTCGGAACGATGGCGAAGCGGGCAGCCGAGTGGCTGGTGGCCACTCTGCTATGTAGACAGCGATCTGGAATTTGTGGACGATGACGAAGACGAATCGCCGAATCACAGGAATTCGTCATCGGACTCCACCCAAGAAGACTCTCTTTCTCGGAAAAACTCTCAACCGCTGACTGCGTTGCCAGATCGCATCGACAGCTGGAGAACCATCATCGACGCCGATTCGGTGGGATCCGTCGACAGCGGCCTTCCGGGACCGCTGTTCGAAAGTCGCTTCGAAGAAGTGGACTATATATTAGAATCGAATCTCGAAGACGACGACGAAGAACGCGAATATTCTTCGTCGGACGAGGACGCCTACGAGTATGACGACGAAATCTTTGAGCCGCATTTCGAAATAGATTCGCGACAGGACTCGATCGAAGAAGATCTCATGCTGAAAGGTAACGTAGACGAGTCGAGGAGTAGTCGCCGTCCATTGTCAGCGTCCGCCGACACCGTCCCAGTGCACACCATTTAAGCGCCTTCACTGTTTATGATTTACGTTTGTCGAGTGATTTTTTTTGTGTAATATTCCCCAGCCTATATATTTTTTTTTGCATGCTGGCTTTTTGTGTATCCGATTCGGAGGTGTTTTTCTGTATGGAACATTTGGAAATACGCGAAAATAAATATACTGCGTTAAATCCACAACACCAATTTATTTTTTAATAAATAATTAATTTAAGAGTTGTTTTTCCGCTTCGTCTTTGCCGCTTTGATTTATTCGGGCTTTTTTGCATTAGTCATTTATATTCAATTTTCCGAGTACAACTTATTGTGTTTTGGTAGTATGCGCTTTTTTAATTCGCGCATCTGACTAAACTATCATTTCTAACACGAAGTAGGTATATGACTGTCAAATATGAATTTATAATAATTTATAACAGCGCTTCTATGTGTCGATAGTAGATGTCATTATTAATTTTACCATACAAACCAATATTTCTTCACACTTACTATCGACGATATATTTACATTCTAAGATAATGTCGTAATACTGTGACATGCATATTTTTTAAAACACTATTTAGTTCCGAATATGGCGATAATAAAACAGTGATCTCACAATTGAAAGATAAATAAATTATCTGGTATCAAAAAAAAATGTTATATATTATGCACACTGTGTACATTAAATACCAAGCTTTTGGAATATCAATTTCTTATTTATAATTTAAAAAAAAAAATGAAATCATCAATCTGCTACTGAACTTGACTTTTGGCTCATTGAACTTGGCTTTAATTCTTTGAATAATCAAAGTTAATTTAAATTTTCTATTGGCTTTAATTGTTTTTTTCGCGCCGTATTGCTCTAGTATTGTTACCACGATTTGTATGGCTTCTTCGCAAAGTAGACGAGGGCGTTCCCAGATATCCGTCGTGTATGGATTGTAGAAATGCGCCAGTGGGACGAAACGAAATTTGTCATTTGCGATTTATTACTGCCCAGTCAAAACATCCGACAAGAACGACACTGGCGGGAAAAATAATTACTAAATAATCACATAACTACATATTATAATTCTATTAAAACACAACAATATTTCTACGACTGTCGTTATAGTTGATATTGTACTTTTTGCCACAGATCAGGGCTGTATAGTCGTAAAACAAGCGCGACTCTGACTCAGGAATTTACTAATGGTCCTAGTCTGTTTTTTTTTAATCTTACACATTTTTAATAAATGAGATATTACGACTCTCGACTCCATAGCCTAGTTTGATAATACGAAATAATATTAGAGGAGAGCATAAAAAAAAGGCGTCGCGTCTTTTCATATTGGAAAATTCGTAAATTTCTGGGTCCTCTAAAATTTCTGTAAAGGTTTGGTAAAATCTGTCGGCGAACAAAATTTTCAAAGAATTGAAAATTATTTAATCTTTCACTTTCACTTTGTCTCGACAAACTTTGGTGCACAAAACTTCGCCCATAATATATATATCCAAGGGTAAAGAAAATAATGTTTTCTCAAGGACTAGACGGACTTCTCCGAATTCGTAAATACATATGCAGCATAAATTTTGGTATTTACGTCCAACGATCTTTTCTCGTTTGCATTCAGTTAAAATTTCTATAGCCATTGTTGCCATTGCTATGTTATCATTGCATTGCTGATACACCGAAGCATTTTTTTCAAATTAAACTTCTTTAAATATTATGATGATTTCCTCTTTGGCTTGTGTGAATTCCTAGCAGAGTGGTGTAGTCTGGGAGCGCCGATTAATTATCAAATTTTAATACTCCAATCGTAGTGATCCAATTTCCGCACTGACAAGTTTCCAACAAAATATTCTTCGAATACGTCATTGCAAAAATCATTTTACTGTATTTACGTAAAAATAAATATTTATCGCAAAATTTTCAAATCGTCATGAAAAGTGTGGAAGCGCAACCCTCGCGCGTCCCCGCCCCACTACACCTCTGATTACTAGTAGCTCTCGAAAAAATATCTGCGATTCATTTATGATCAGTTATCTTCAATGCAATTCATTATCTGTTCTAAACATAGCGCATACCTCCCATATTATATATGGAACGAATGATGAATTGTTTGATTTGCCTTTTTCAGTTTTTTCTATTTACTTACAACAACTCGGTGATGTTTTTTTCGTGATTCGTTGATGTTTCGCTCATTGTTCGAAATATAAAATATGAAAATAGTAGAATTTTAGCAGATAGCAAATGGTCACTCTGTGATTGTAATAGAGTGTTGTCGTTCTTGATAATCGTACTGGATTTAAACGAATCATTTATTTATTTATATTAATCTATATATTAATAGCCGATAAGGTCCGTTTGTCTGAGTGGGTGTTTGTAAGATGTCCTCGACCTACCAGTCTCCACTTTTTTAAATAAAATAAAATAAAATAAAATAAAATAAAATCAAACACAATGCAACAAAAATCTCACGTTGCTGGGCAACGGGCTTACAGCTATTCTATATATTAATAGCCGATAATGTCTGTCCGACCACATTTCACACCTTCCAGTCTCCACTTTTTTGAATAAAATAAAATAAATTAAAATTAAATTAAATTAAATTAAATTAAACTAAATAAAATCAAACACAATGCAACAAAAATCTCCCGTTGCTGGGCAACGGGCTTACAGCTAGTCTTTTGTTAATTTCAAATTTTTTTTTTCTGTTGTTTTATCTCTTGTCGCCACTCCGATAAGTATATCAAATCGTGCCAGTAGGATCGATTTATATAGATGTATTTAGTAAAAAATTGCAATGCAACTGGTTCGGTTCTGTCGTTAGCGAAACGTCAAAGCAGCATGTCGCTCGGATTTGTAAATTAACTTATGTTTACAGTCAATCGACTCTGTGTCGACATTAAAAGTTCACGACTTGTAAACTATTGTAACATTTAACCCGTTATTGTTGGGAGTAGATATAATTTTGAGGTGCAGTTTCCTGAATCAGTTAACAAATGACAGCCATTAAAGTGCTCTGCCACAATGCAGGTATGTTATATTCGAGGTATTACTTTACCTATTGTGTAATGGCTTGGTTTAACTTGTGTGCAATGTTTTTTTTTTTTTAATATAAATATTGCTTTTCCGATTGATCGTGGATACGTCTGTTTCTGTGACGAAATAAGTTATATTGTAATTTCATCTGCTTTCTTTGTATTTGCTGATATATTTTTTTAGCTTAATCGAGCAGATTAATTACTAGTATGATAGGTTATTCATATTTGTATTTGTTATTTTGATTATCCTTAATTACGTGGAACAATTACAGTTTTTGTTGTTGATAGTTCACTATTTTCTTGTACGTCGAATACAATGCGTTTTTAAATACATCGCTTATTTTCGGAGAAGAATTACATTTACAAGTTTTATTTTGCTGGTCAATGTGTTGAAATGTTTAGGGTTTGTTTTATATGAATAGCTTTTGTAACCATGACTTTTGGTGCTCGTGTATATGTATTATATTTTTCACGTATACGTGCATAGTTTATCCAGAAAGTTAAATTTGGGCGAATTTAATTGGTATTTAAAAATAACAGTTTTTAAAAAAAACTTTTAAGAAACCTTAGTGCCGATGCTGCAGCGGGGAAGATGCACCCGGTAAAATGCATCTGTGTGCGTTCTTATAGGCGAGACCGATGCACTTCGGCCGGCGCAGCGCAGCGGTGCATCCGAGGGTGCGCCGAGCGGTCGCCGTCGCCGCCTGGCCCGATCCCTGCCGCCCTCGGGCCGACGACGCCGCTCCTTCGGCGTCGCGACGATCGATACCGTCGCTCTCCCGCGTGTACTCCCTCGCGAAACGTCCCGTTCCGCCCGCCTACGTCAGACGTCCGCGACCCCTTCCCGCCGGACGGGTCCGATCGATCTCCGACGCGCTACGCTCGTGCAGTCTGCAACGCATCGCACCAGCGTCGGGAAGCAATAATCGCATTATCGGAAAATCACTTCCATGCGGCCGGATCAGCCGTTTCTCGATTATGATTGACAGAACGATGAGAAAAATCCCAACCCAACAGTTCGATGCGACTCCAATTTTCGATGAAAATATCGTCGAAGTTGTGAAATTGCAGTTGCAGCCAATTTTCTTTTTAGGAGTTCGGTAGTCTGCGGGCCTTCGGCGTTTTCTGGAAAGTTAATACGATCGCAGACCCGGTGTATTTTGATCTCTGGCGAGTGAGGGTCTCAAATGTGGCCGCGAACTGTTGCACTATTTTCTAAAAAACGGAAACGAAAAGTGACAAGTGAACAATTGGATGCCAGGCACGACAGTTTGGCGGTGAAGACTAGCGTCCAGGCTGTCGCGCATATAGGGAGGCAATATAAAGATTATCTTGAAGAATTAGGGCCAGAAGGTAAAAGTCATCGGCCATTGAATGACAAAATTTCAACTGTAAACAAGACGACTGTCGCCATATTCTTGCCATTTTTGATCGATAATTTTTAACATTACTGTTTCTTTCTTTACAGTTCTATGCAGCAACAGGGTGAGCCAAATGACCAAAACCTACAATGACATAGAAGCGGTCACAAGGCTTCTAGAGGAGGTAATAATTCTTGTTTCTAACCTGCCCGAAAATAATTTATGTAAATATTGCCGGTATGGTAATTATTCTGATCAATATTTTTCTCTCCATGCCGACAACAGATATTTTTTCTAGCCACTTGATATATTTTTTTATATTGCGTAAGGTAAGGAACGCTTTTTCTTCAGTTGACTAAGCAGCAATTTATATCAATTAATTCTATCCCAGTCTTTTTATATTGTTGAATGTGAACAATTCAATTTAGTTAAACCGGTATTATTTTCGCAAGATATTGAAAAATACGATCTAAAAACGAAACAATTGCTATTTTACATCATTGGTTTTATGAAACGTGATTTGAAAAATAAAACTATTATTGAAAGTAAATGGAACCCGTCTGTCATTTTTCTATATTCACTGTATCTTTTTTTACAAGACTTTTTTACTTGCTCTGCATATAAAGCTAATTGTGTTGTGCCCTTGCAATAAAAATCACATTTTGGATTTATAACTCAAGTACTATTGTAACATCACCTGTACTTGTAATATAATTCATCATACCTTTGATGGATCAAAGATGAAGATTTTAAATTTGTAAAACATTTTTCCACTGAAAAATTCTTATGTTCTTGAAATAAATGTGTAGGAATCCACACTTACTCTAAACCTATATCTAAGGATTCAATTTTTGCTGGATTGAGCTCTACTGGTTTTTCCAAACTCAATTTTGAATCTTCATTACTGCTGATTTTGTTGCTTGTACATCATTGATTGGAAGCGGGAAAAACACCAAATCATCATTAGGATATTTACTTTGCTTAAATATTTCCCAAATTTTAATTGTGTTCATAATTGACATCGTTTGCCACTTAGATTTATTATTCTTTGATGATGATTTTTTAATTGTTATGGGTGTTAAGCATTTTAATCTTGTGTAATTATAATGTAATTTGTTAATCCTTTAAATTGTTAATAGTTGCTTACACCTTTTTATTTCAATTTAAATTTGTATAAATATCACTGTTTATGTATTTTTCTTATCAGTTGATAATGCTCGCGATGAGCGAAACCGGTCCTGATCTAATAAATTTTATGTGGAAAAAGTACTAAAAATGTTTTATTATTTTTATTATAATGCCATTCCACCAAGTATTGACAGTGAACACCTTAAAAGTGATATATCTAAGATGTTACTCAAACTGATGTGATGATTGCAGTGTGTATGCGTATTTCATACAAACAACCAATTGAAATCTAATTTCTGAATCATAATGCGACAAATTAGAAGTTCGTTCGTTTGTTACACCTCTGACTTCATATAGAAATAATTTGAGCACATATTTTTTTTGGTAAACTTGATGTTAGAGTTTCTGCTACACAAAATAAAGGAATCTTCTATTGAAAATAACCGGTTCCCGGTAAATTACTCGAATGCAATTGCTCGAATGCAATTCCTCGAATGGAAATTGCTCGAATAACAAGTTCCTCGAATAACCAATTCCTCGAACGTCAAATGCTCAAATTTTTTTATAAAAGTTTTATAAAAGCTTAAACATTGATTACTCATTCTTTAAAAAAATATTTATGCAAGTCGGGAAATAAAAACTATAAATCAAAAATGGCATAATAAAAAAATATTTTTTAATTTATTATTCAGTTGCCAGTGGTTGAGTGGAAAAGGTCGTTGGTTTTGTTTTCGGAGGTCACGGGCTTGAATCTTAATACGTACACTTTTTAATCAATTATTTTTAAAACTATTTATGGATTTCTGTTTAAAGGCACACATATATGTAATTTCTTGAAACCCTCTCACCCATTCGTAATAAAAATTGGGCGTAGCAATAGTGATAAAATAACCGTTTGTTCCGTCTTAGCCCTAGTCTTCTTTGTGTTCTGGAAAAATATAGAAACAGAAACTAATTAACATAATTAACATAGCAGAAACACTTCTGTTGAGATAAACTCCATTAAGAGGTCATATGATCCGCATTTGGAGCAAACACGGTTAAAATTTCACTCTCTAAACGAGTGTCGCACGAGATAAAAATGAAATTTGTAGAAAAAGTAGCGAAAAATCTTAAAACAAAAAAGTTAGGATAAAAAAATACTATTTACATTTTTATTATTATTTACATTTGGATGTGTGGCCGAGTGACCGAATTTTTTTTTTTTATTATTATGACGTTTTTATTTCCCGTCTTGCATAAATATTTTCTTAAAGAATAAGTAATTAATGTTTAAGCTTTTATAAAACTTTTATAAAATAATTCGAGCATTTGACGTTCGAGGAATTGGTTATTCGAAGAACTTGTTATTCGAGCAATTGCATTCGAGCAATTTACCGGCTCCCAAAATAACCATATCCTTATTCATCATAAGATAATTTTTTTTATTTCCGTGAATGAATAATTCACTTGCTTATTTTCAAAGGAAGCGTCATACGTGTGTATTGAATTACTGCCTTGAAATAATAATTCCTTATGAAAACGTTCAATAGACAGTTAACGACAAAAGGCATCTATCTATCTTCCTTACAATGAACTGTAATTTCACCACAATTTACTATTGTTGAAATCACTTTTACTTTTGCCTTTAAGCTTTCTTTCCTTGTTCTTTTTATTTCACCGTCTATTTCAATCAAACCAGAGTCTATTTTACATAACAGCTTTATTATACTATGTAGCATCGTAAATAACTCAAGTAAGATTTTGTTCAATATGCTAAAAAATATTTTCAATAGTACTATTTTGAGTGAATCTTGATGTCTCAATTTCTTGCAATTTTAATAGATGCTTAAAAACATGATTCTAAAAACCATTTGTCAGTTAAGTTAATTATTTAAATTTCACAGAAAGAGAAAGACCTAGAGCTGACTGCTCGCATCGGAAAAGAACTGTTGACTCACAATAATAAACTCGAGGCGAACGTACAATCTCTAGAGGCTGAGCTGCGATCTGCCAAAGACGAAATCACGCAGCTGGCACATGACGTAATTAAGAAAGCTGAACTTATTCAGGTATGTATTCATACTTTTATTTTCAATGCGTTACATTGATTAAACTATTTGAAGATATTGAATGTTTTGGAATTAATGGTATCAAATTTAAAGGATAATTTTTTTGATTAACATTGAGTAATTTTTGTTGCACTAGGTGCTTACCAACGAAGTGGACGACTCGAGCACCAGTGAGAATGTGGCTGGAGTGTCGAGTGCGCGAGGAGCAGTGTCAATGGAAGTGCTTCGCCGCAGGATCGGGGGTTTGGAAGATGAGAACCGATCTTTGCGAGCGGAGACGACGCGGCTCGTCTACGACACTGACGCAGTGGAGGAGCGGGAAGCGAGGCTCGTGCGGGATGTCGCCGCTCAGCTCGGTAATTTCAAATATGCTATTTGCTATCTGCGCCTTTCTTGTTATTTTTGTCAGTGTTGTGTCAATTTAAAATGGTACTTGCACGAGAATGAGTTATGTGTAAAATGAACAAATTTCAGAATGTTGCACTTATTTTTTTTTTCTTATTCCAAAAGTTACATTATGCTGCAATGCAGTAAAAATATGATTATAAATAAATCAAATATTTTGATATCTTTTCAAAGCATTGATTTCCCCTGTAGATCGTGGTATAGATAGAGAAATCTATTTCCTCGGGTAAAGTAAAAGCACTGATCATTAATATTAAATTTGTAACTTTTGGAATCATAGATTTGTGTTCATCGAAGCCTTGTTGGTGTTTTCTTTTTTAATCATCAGTATTGTGAAACTCTGACATCTATTTATTAACAGAGATGTGTGTTTGATGTCCAGTATTTATATTGAGGTGGCGGAGCAAGGTGGCCTTGCAGTGTGTTTTCATCATAAAACCGCACCCTGTCAGACCATACTTGCTTTGACATCATCAAAAATCTTCAGTCAACGTAAGTCGATAAAAGGTATCCTGCTCATCTTCACGCCACGTCTCAGGTTTTACACTCGAGTATCGAAATGTCGAAAATATGATCGAGGACCGGTGGGGTAGAAAGAGACCCCAGACAAATATTCGTAATATTTGCATTGCATTGATTGAGGTATCTTTGTAGATTACAATAAATATCAACAAGATATTATTGGTATTTAGCGAACGGTTGAAATAAGAACTTTGCAATGCGAATGCACCCCATAGGTAATAAAAATCGAGTAACCGGTGCATGTGCCATTAGTTGTTTGATAGTTAAGTTGGTCTCACATGTGTTTTTAAATCAAATAAATTATTTGATATTAAAAATTATAGCTTGGTAGAAATATTTTTTTAAATAAGTTAATGCTGCTTTAATTATATTTTATTTTAACTTTTATTGATGGATTTCTTTCATAATAAAATAACAAACACTTTGAAAACTTATATTCTAATCAATGAACATAAACTATTATTTGTAATAGAGTTATTAACTTTTTTCAAAATAATTGTGAAACAAAGTTTTCAAGCTGAAATCACAGTTAATATTTCTTTGCTCAGAATTTTAAACTCGCAGTTAACAATCATTCCCCTTATGATGATTATATACTTTTGGATATAAAATGTGCTGCATAAACATAATATTATCAGTAAACATTTACTAACTACAGATAGACATGGATGCACTCGATTTTCTTGTTGGATTTATTGCGAGTTTGACATTGTGCATTGTATATTTTTGTAGTATTGTAATCCTAGAATTCATCAAATTGACTAACAACATTCATTACTTTTTCTATATTTGCAGCAAATGCAAATTTGGAAGTCGATGGAATGGGAGATGAACTCACAAGAACCAAAGAAGAGTATCAATTACAGAAAGATCTCCTTGACACAACCACATCGAGGTTACAAGTCGCAGAGCAAAAACTACTCCAGGTGAGACTAGACGAGAGTAGTAGATCAAAACAAATGGCAGAGAACCGTTGCAACTTCTTACATGGGATTCAAAAATTTACACAATCCAAATTATGTATTGCCTCACTTATCAAATTTTTGTAACACGTTCACTCTCAATGTGGAGGAATATGGAGCACTTATGGAGTTTATATCAGAAAACTGCTTGTTACTCTGTCGCGTAACTTGTCCTTTCAGAGGGAGCAAAAATATAAGGATTGGACTAAGACAAGATTAGCGGTTATCTAATCACTTTCGCTGCGCTGTATTTTTAGGATGGTAGGGAATTTAGATATGACTGGCATCCATGCCTTCGAACACAGATATATAGACATATAAACCTATGAATTCCGCAACCAAACTCCAACAATGCCTGGCACTATTTTAGTTAATAAATCACAAATATCTGTGTTCAAAATAAATTAATAAAAAATATTAGCTATGTAACTAGTAAATCTACTGTATATTACACATTGAGGAAAAACATTGAATTATTTGTTTTAATAAATTAAAGGTGACACTGGAGCACGAGCAGGCGATAGCGCTGCTTGAAATAACTCGAGATAATCAAAACAGTTTGGCTGCCGAGCTATCGGAATTCAAGGGTCACTATGAAGAAGTACTCAGTCTGTTGCAAGAAGCCCAAGAACAGCTGCGGTTGCAGAGGAAGCGAGGTCAGCCCGTCGCTAGAAGCGGCGTTCCACAGCAGCACCATAACATCGGCATGCAGCACCATGTTATGCCGCACGTAGCATTGGCTGCCGGTCTTCCGCAACACGATTCATTGCAATCTGAGCTAGAATCTTCACTTTATTCTGACTTGAGCTTGGATTCTGGCATCGGTGATAGAATGTGAGTTACTTAGTGATTATTGGTGTTACTAGTCAAATTTTTTCATGCAATCTAATCTTTAAATGGAAATCTTATTCCGATCTACCTGAGACACGTTCGATCTACTGTATTATGAAGGTATAGAGAGCTGCAGATATAATCTGATGAAATTATAATGATAAGAGAACTTACCCAATGTAAATTCTTATGATTTTATAGAAATATTTAAAAATGTAACGATTCTAATCTAGATTCTTAATCCATATAAAAAAGTCAAAGTTGTACTTTAAACTTGTAAAAGAAAACATAATTATAAGAAAAGGCTCAATTCTCAATTGCCATTTTAAAAAAAAGCCCCTAAGTGATAATTTTTCATGTGTTTACTGTACCCAGGATTAAATTCTTGTTATGTCAATCCCATACATCAGGGAACACTAAACTTTTAGAGAATTTCGGGCTGAATGGTTTTTTCGAAAACGTTGGGGGGCCCGGCCCATTATATTATAATATTCTTGATGTAATCTTATGAGAATTTTAAAAAGTGAAAATGAACAAGTTGCCAAGGATCATATATCTTCCTACAATACAATGATTTCCTTATTATCTTGCAGACCGTCATACAAAAAAGTATTTGAAACTGTACGCTGTTCGACAAAGGCCTCAGCGACAGCTTTAGATAGACCTACTGCATCTAGAGGCGGAATGGGTAACCTTCCATTGTCATCTTCCACCGGTGCGTGGTTATCCCAGCGACCAGCCCTCGGCACAGCTTCCGCGTGTGGCCCGCGCATGAGTATCTGCAGTTCTGATTCCGCCATGGACAACGCATCTGTGGTGAGCAGCTTTGGAGAGCCAGAAGATTTCTATCCGTAAGTTATAAATTACATTAATTATAATTCTCAGACTGGTTTAAATGTGGTTGAAAAAGTAATTAATTTCTAATACTATTTTCAGTGGTGGACCGAATGTTGGAATACCTGGTGTTCCCGGTGCCGCAGATTTGGAAGCCGCTCTGCGACGGCTGACTCCAGCAGAAGTAAACGCTCGCCGTGCAGCCATGTCAACTGGCTCTCGATTCAGTCATTATGATTATGATGGTACACTCTTCTTTATATTTCTACTACACTAAGATCACTTAAATTGTCAAAATGTTTGAATGCTGTGCGGCACAATAATGCATGAGTGAAAAGAGAGTATAACTAATATCATTAAAAAAAGTTACACAATATAAAAGGATTGTTTAGAACGGTACTGTCCAAAATGTGGCCCAAATGTATTATAATTTGTGCAAGCCACGGCCGCTCGCTTGATTATTACGCACAGAAAAATCGAATTAGATATTTTGATTCTGGTGGCCTCGTTATTGATTATTTTATTTATTTTTACTCGATAGTATAATTTTATTCTTCAATGGTTTTACTTTATGGTTGTTTTTACTTCAATTTAAATTGTATTATCTGGTTGCGAAACGGACCATCACTACTATCCAAAGAAGGTTAACTCGATATTATTTAAAAACACAGGCACTAATCGTGCTAGTGGTATTTTTATTTTTTACCTAAGGACCTCAATATTTGTATAGTCACTCTTTAGCCTTAATGCCTTACTGACATAATGTAATAATAATAATGATGTAAATATTTTAAGGTGGCCGTTGTTCTCCAGTGAGCGGTATACCGTTCGGTCTGCGGACTCCCGACAGCATCATGTCAACAGGCGTCGTCAGCAGCAATGGACGAGAAGGTGGTTCCGGAACATCGTGGAGATTACCTGATCGGTTGCAAATTGTCAAACCTATGGAGGGCTCACACACATTACATCACTGGGCTCAACTTGCCACGCCCACCATGTCTGGTAAGCCAATTTTTTTTTGTACTATCTGAATTTTATTAAGCTATAATTACATTTTTGGTGGCAATATTTCCAATCGCTTATTTCTCTTTTCAATCAGGTCTCCTAGAAGACAGACCCGGCGTCCAAATTCGTGGTGGACGTGGAACAATTGACACCGGCCTACATGTGTACAGTCTCAACGATGTAGAGGAAGACGATGAACTTCCTGGAAAAAGATTTGACAACTCCAACCACATCTACACCTATACTAATAGGTAATTACATATCAAACTGATCGGCGTCTGTAATTTTCATGAACCTTTCAAACATGGCTCTAAATGTAATGAATCTGTGTGTGTTTGCAGCATGGTGATGCATCCCGATGATGGTAGCATGGCAGGTAGCATGGCCGGCAGCATGGCTGGCAGTGCGGCCTGCAGTGTGATGGGTAGTGCCGGGGGCAGCATGTGGGGTAGCGCAAGAGAAAGCCGCGCATCCACTCGACCTCCAAGCGTACGACACTCCCCTTGCCGAACGCCCCGTGCATCTGTCTCTCGTCGAAACTCCACCTGCACCTATTCCACCAATGCCGGTTTGGCGCACATCCTCAACGAAAGAGGAATCAAAGCGGTGACGCCCTCGTGCACAGGTACACCGGCGGCTCGGTGGTCGCCCACCGCAACCCCGTGCAACAGTCCCCAGCTCGGCTCGCCGGTCTCCACCCCTCCGACTTCTCCGCCTCCTGGCATGGAAGCTTGGAACTCCCCCGTGCCACCTCTTCATCCTCTTCCGCCTTTCCACGCACTCATCTCCGGAGGCGCTGACATTCTTCGTCGAAACTTCTCTCCGTTACCACAGCACGCCCCGTCCCGCCCTCCTGGACGCGGAAGACACCTCTCCGGTGATGTCAGAATCTTAGAAAAGGTGGAACAAATCGGCCTCGGAGGCATCATGGGATCCGGAACGTCTCCTCTAGCTCTGCAAGCGACCGGTGCCGTGTACACCCGGCGCGGACAGCAAAGCCCCATGGCGCAACTCACCTGCCTCAAGCAAGCCTTCCAGCAAGGTAACGCGGAGAGAGCGGCGGCTGCCCGCTTATCCGCAGAGGCTCTCGGAGTTCCCGCTCACCCCGGATCCGGAGCCCTGGAGGCCCAGACGGACCGGACAGTCCGGCGTCAGAGGCCACGCCGCGACTTGGGCACTGTAAATCTTCCAAGACCCGACCTCGGATCCGTCCCGTCAGCGAGAGACGAGCGGGCCGCGTCCTCCTTCTCCACCCTCGGTACCCTCAGTTCATTGCTCTTCGGTCGCAAGGGAGGACTCCTTTAAGCGCTTCTTAGGCTGGAAATCTCTCGCATGCCAAACTGGACATTTCCATTGTGAGAAATTAACGCATTTTGACAATTTTGACGCATGCTTGTTTGCATTTTTAAAAGTTCTTCAATTCCTGCAATTATTTTCAATGAAATCAGATCTGGGTAGATTAGAATGACACAGGAGAAGGCTATAAAGCCTTTACCTGTGTGCTGCACCTGTATTCCATTTTGTATAATGCAATACCCGACTCTTTGGACCAACCAACCGTGTATGTATCGGAATCATTCTTTTGATTCTACTCTTATCCAACTGTTATTAATTGAAAACAGGAAGACTTAACGAGGATTGATCTCCGAAAAACCTATATATACATATATAAAATGGAGGCTTTGGGACATTGCATTTAGCTGTGTCAAATTTTTGTTTTCTTTAATATTGCGATGACTAGTCAACCGGCTGTGAATCGTTTTGTGCCTTGCAAATCATTTTAATACGAGTGCAGGCTTGTTTTGTTTCGAACTGAACTACTGAAATTCAATACCTGATGCGCTCCGGATCAGTAATAGATGCCGGATTCTGCAATTCCCTCTTGAAACTGTAATTATAATGTAAGTGTCCAGTTTCGTGTATGTTCAGAGTGTAATCTTAAAATATTGCAGCATTAACAAATTTATAGAAGACTTTTGTGAATAATTATGACTATTGTAAATATTAAATAAGATACACATTATTATTATCGATTAAGAGAAATTCGGGAGTTGTTAAGAGGTCGTTACATTTGTTCCTGTTACGGAGAAATAAAAAGTAAATATAATATTTCACAATTTAATTTTTCTCCTGTAGTATCCGTTAATATTTTTATAAGATTTTTCAATATCTTTTTCTCAATGCCCTATCTGCTCGGTTTTTAAACAGTCTCTTAAATTCGCACAAATCAATTTTTATTTATTTGTTATTTTTGTGTTGTGATCTTAGAAATTACTATTTTTTCTACAGCTAGTTTAATGATCGATCGATTGGAAAAGAGACTAAGAATTTCAGTCATGAATCATCCATCAAAGAAATCGATATGTATCTATGTAAATTGGAAAATGTATCTTTCGTATTTATTTATTCTTGTGCTTGTGGTTTACATAGGAAATTTTGCCATTTTAATTTGAAACTGAGGAGAAGTTAAAATGTTGACAAAGTTTGCTGCTTTTAAACAAAGTAGGTTGAATTTCAGTAGCTGTTTCTTATCTTTGCATTGATAAGATAAGTTTCTCAGCTTTGAATTCTTTAGTTCGATATAACACTATACATACCTGTTTTTATAGACTTCAATGAAGGTAAAAAAGTTAACTTAGTGTGTAAATAGGAAAGTATTAAAATTGAGTATTTATTATTTCCACTTATACTTACTCGGAGCAGCTTTCTGTTGGCGAAGATATATTTTTAAAGTTTGTTTTATTAACCAGTCAAAGCAAATTGATGCAATTTTCTAAATTTTACAGAAAATTCCTACCCTATTGTTAATTTTCGGTTGTATACTAAGTATTGCAAGCATTTGTAAATTATTTTAGATAATTTCGAGGGTAGTTTTATTTTACTATTCTTGAACTATGTCAATAAAAGTATGAAAACATGTATAATTTGTATTTATTTTATAACCTTGCCCATCCATTATTTTTAATTTCATTTGGAGGAATTCTATAAAGGTATACGTCAGGAAAATAAGAAGTTTTTAGCTAGAGGAAAATTAACTAAAGAATAATTTAAATTCAAGATTTCCAATAAGATATTATTTGGACTTGTTATATATTGGAAGAATTGAGATTTTAATTAAAGTTAAAAATATACTCTGTAGTCTGCAAAGGGTTTGCTTAGTATTGAAAATACCTGGTTTTAATTAATGGCGAGGTCACGCATCAAATGTTGATTTGGTCTTTTCTCGTTGAGTCAATATTTTTGTGATTTAATACAAAATTAAAATCTTGAATATTATTATTTATTGTTTCTGAATCATTGCCTGTCAAATCCGACATTTGAATTCAATTTCCAACCCCAGGGGTGTAACATTTATTTTACGGAGAAGGGTAAAGTCGATATTATGTTTTATAATATTTTTGAAAAATTAATTTATGAAACTGTCCATACTGGGATTTGAACCTGTGAGCACCGCAACCAAAGCCAATGACTTTGACCAATCTACATAATGAGGCTTTGAAACACTAAAACTGTTGTAACATACTAAATAACAGTAAAAAATAATATCCAAAGATGGTAAAACATGGTATTCATTCTTCATCAACTTTAATATTTTCATTATTCAAAGTCAGATCTTTTGTTATCAATAAATATATTTTATTTAAATATAATGAAATTTTACATACAATAACACGCCATTGGAATCCAACAACATACATCTATCTCAGGCAGTGAGGTTTAAAATTACATCTCTCCAATATTGAAATACTTAATATCATATCGACTGTGGAAGGGAAAAAGGACGTTTTTTCAAAACAGCTTTTTCCGATAATCACAATGTATCAAACTTGATACACGTTCTATCAAAAGGATGCAAGCTGCAAATGCCGAATTAGTATCTAAATTTAGCTTTTAAGTTTGAATAAGATGAGCCTGTGAAAATTGAAAACCAAGAAAAAAGACTGAAAAAAATGTTTTTCCTAGACAATTTCTTTGATTAATATTAGAATATGTCAATTAAACACCAGTTTAGAAGTCTCCGTGCACTTCAAGGTTGTGTATACTTCATAATTTGCATATGGCCAAAATCATCAAAACACGTTTTTTGTGCCTCCTGTAAAGTTTGCTATGTGTGGGTTACGTCCTTTTTCTTTTCCACAGTCGATATTAATATGATCTTTCTTTTGAATACTATATTGGTGAGATATTGAAATTTTATTTCGAATAATACATAACATAAAGAATATATCATTAACCCATGTCAGTAGTGAGTTATATGAATTTTCTTTCAAATATTATAAGTTATGGGTTAAATTCTTTTTTAACCCTTTGAGTAGTAAGTTATTTTTATTAAATTAGGCTTTTACGTAAATTTTGATTGCTTATACTATTACTTCAAATAAAAAAACAAACCGTTTATTTTTATTTATGGTTCGGGCAATTTTTTAACTCCTTAAGCGAGTTTATTTTTATTACATTCGTTTTGATCATCAACACTAGGCGTAAATTTTTTCATAACATATTTGAAGTAGGTATATTTTAAACGTAATCCCGACAACAAATACTTTATATTAGTGAATGACCGATGAATAGGTTTGCCATCATTGCCAGACATTGGTACGGGACGTTTACATAGTGGTAAATAAATAAAACTCAGTGTGTATGTAATGGTTTATTTTACTTTTTATTATTCTTTCAACTGTGTATCAAAGTGATAACCACTTGGTCCCAACGTAGGACAATAAGTTTTTGTGGGCAACACTGACATGTTCATGGTACTCAGTGTAAATACTAAAGTAATCGAAAATCTTGACAACTATTGATTCAATATCGACAGTCTTAGAGCCAGCGCCTGTGACCGCAACACACTTGTGAGCCAGCCCTGCCTACAAGTATGTTTGACCAATTCAAATAACATAATACATAGCATGTTAACAGTTCTTGGTTTAAATCCCAGATACGCATATTCTCCATCATCGTCAAAACTAATTCAACAAAAATACAATAATTTAAACAGATTTTTTATCTTATAAAATATGACATTGTTCTGTGTTTAAAAGATATAGTTGCAGGGCTATATTGAAACTAATTCGTCTGAATATTTTCTTTATTTGTATGGACTTCTCCTGCACTGCAAAGTTTAATCAGATCATTCCAGTCGACTGTACTTTTGGCTTCAATGAGTTTCCAAAGATTGCTTTGTATCACCTCTTCTGATAGCACGTTCTTGTCAAATTGAAATGGCTCCAGAAGTTTTCTCTCCTTGTTGGCAATATCTGATGTTTATGTTAAGAATCAAATTATGAAAAAATATACACAAAATTAAGTTCAGATGTAAACTATGAATGGTAAGATTGATTTCCATATTGACACAGGAGTCCAATAAGAAAATTATGATAGATTAAAAGATTTTTAGTTTACGATGCCACAGTCTACACCAGGGTTTCCCAAACTTATTGTGCAATGAAACACTTTGCAAATCTAGAAATGTTACTGGAACACAGTTTATTTTTAAAATTACATTTGTTTGATATAAAAATGAAACAAGTCAAATTGAACATTACATCTTCAGATTATTTAAGCTCAATTTTAAAATATGCCACTCGTAAAATTAGCACCAAAAGAATATACTATAGAGAAATGTCGGACACCATTATCTCGGATCTATGTTTTTTAAGTTGATTTCTTATGGAACTTGTGTATCAAATTATGGTAAAGGATTTTTTATGCGAGATTGATTTACAAAAGAAAGACACAAGAAGAATGAAAATATCACACATAAATTTGAGTCATCTGGTTCATCACTTTTTCCCTAACAGAGAAAAACACAATTTTCTTATAAAAACTTAGGCAGTTTTGATTATAAAGTCAAATTTTGACCGTTAATTGAATGGAAACTATGCTTTTTAGCGACGTTCAGGATTTAATTCTGTTTATTTGAATCAGTGTTTGATCTCAAGTTACACGCATATCTAACCACAGCCCTAACACTATTGGCAGAAAAAAATCTTTCTAGCTAAAACATAACACCTATTTTTTTAGACGTCCCAGTACAGTTCTCAGGCGACGATATATGGTTCCCAAGATGTGAAAAGCCATGCGAAAGCAAGCCTGTGGCTAACTGAATTGGTTAAATAATACAAAAAAAAAGTGCGAATTGCATGTCTACGGACTATCCAGTTTAGAGAAGTTTTACCAAGCAAATAATAGCAGATATTCTTAGAGAAACATAGATTTGTAAAATAAATTCATTCAAAAGGATACATCCTTTGGCAATATCGTTTGGCACTGTGAAATCCCATCTGATTCCAGTGAATTCTTTGCCAACATTCAAGGTTTCCCTAAACAAAAAAAAAACAAAAAATCGACAAGATTGCAATTTATCTTCACAAAAATTTTGTCCATTTAACAAGTATGAAATACCTTGCTAAAACCATTCTTAGATTGTCACTAGGTTTCATTTCTATGGAACTTTTAATTTCTGTGCATTTCCTTTCGTTTTCAGCCACTTCCTCCATCAATGCTTCTAGAGATCTCTTCAAAGATGCCTGATAAATAAAATCGAATTAAATATTTACAAAAAGTTATTATTGCACTAAGAACTTTTTCTCTTAGCGAAGAGGAAACATACATTACGTTCACTGTTTTCTTCCAGTTTTGATTTAAGAGAAGATTTTTCCTTGTTTAAAATGTCCATCTGCCGTAAAATATTTGTATTTTCATCGTCCACTGCTAATGATACTAAAAATAATAAATAAAGGCGTGTTATACCAAATAAATTTAAATATTTATTTCATTTTTTAAATTGCTAACTAATTTACGACATTAATGATGAAAAAAAAAAAGAATTAAGTACATCCTTGTTTAATGCATGGTGGTGAAACCTTTCCATAATATGGACATTATATGAAATATGATCATACTTCCTGTTTTTAGGTAGTCTATCATGTTGTCCCCAAGCAGAATTTAAAATGGCCCTTTTTCTAAAGGACGGCAAACTTATTAACAATTCAAAATCGCGATAAATCAAAAAATTAGCCAACAAAATTATAACCAAGATTTAGAAGTATTTGATGAGTATTCCCTTTATTCTAACTACATTACACCTCAAAAAGTGAGGGAGTAGAACACTATGGATCTTTCATTATTTTCATTAGTAAATAAAAAAAATATGAAGATATATTCGTTTCCTTGATTAGTGTGTATTCAAGAAAGCTCACTATCAACTAAAAATAAGTCGAGTCCCGTTCTGAGGGAACAATGAATGGTCACGTTGCGATAATTATCGCGCAACTAACGCCTTGAAGTCGATGTTTGAGAACACATAAAAAGGGCAGTTTTTAATGTTATTTTTATATTCCATCTAGACATAGAGGTGCGCCTACGACCATTACATTTTTCAATGCCTGGCGTAAAAAGGGAAGTACCAAGAATTATTACACCAATCTGAATACTACCTATGTACGGTGGCGGTAGAAAATCAATATGAATATTTAAATGTGGATTTTTTCAGAATGGTATTGAATATAAGAAGAGTTATTACTTGTAATTATTGCAGTGTAAATTTAACTAAATGGTGCTCAGACTGTAGTAACATTACATTAAAATTATTACTTGATCAAAGATTGAATTTCGCGGAAGTTGCTCCAAGTTAAAAAGTCAGCAGCGTATCAATGGGGGTGCAGTAGGGGCGGACCGCCCCGGGCAGCACATTTTTGGGGGCGGCATTTAAAAAAATAAATACAACATTTTGCAAGAAATTATATTTATACATACAAAAAATTAAGCCACCTGTGTTTACCCACATTCAAATTCATAGTTTATAAAGGTAAATAGTTGAAGTGATTTAAAAACAAAATTAGAGGACATATTGGGGGCGGCAAATTCAAGGATCGCCCCGGGCGGCAGGACCCCTTCCTACTCCACTGTAGAAAGTCCGCGCGGCGCCGCCATAATGGAAAACAGGGGCGATGTACTGAAAAATATTTCGTATTTCACATAATTTATCAGTGTTCTTCGTAATAATGTGTGGTTTTAACGCGATTATCAAGCTCTCAAAAAATAATTTTAAATCGTGACGTTGTTTTTAGCTTAGTTTGTGATTTTTTTCGCCGTAATAATCCATGACGAGCTATACTCTACAATTACCCATTACTGTACTATAAGTCAATGAATTCATTAAACTGCTGAATAGAAATTTAAAAAATAAGTAGACATCGCAATCAAATAAGATGCATCGACTATAAATGTACCTTGTGATAAAAGCTCCATGTTTTCAATATTAGCAAGACTTTCGGCATATGCCTTCTCTAGCGAAATTATACTGTTATCAATTTCAGTCCACTCCATTTTCAGGTCACGAATTATAATATAGATTATTTAAAGAAATTCCGCGGCGCCAATTCAATTGTAAACTTTTCAGATTTTCAAAAGTGACAGTTAAACTTGCCATTTACAACGATTTTTTTCTTTATGGACATAGACAACAGAAATTAAATGAAAACAAAAGGTTACAATATCGTCGATGCATATCAAATATGGTTTATGTGACGAAAGTGCATTCCGAGATAATCGATAAAAACTGTATAAAAAAATAACGAAACGGAAAATTTTTCCCATTGATAGAAGTGTTATTTTCTGTTTCGTTATTTTTCTAAACAGTTTCTATCGATTATCTCGGAATACACTTTTGTCACATAGACCATATTTGATATGCATCGACGATATATTATTGTTATTAAAATTATAAGTATGTTTCTATTTTTTTAAACTTTGAGAATTTAAATTATGCCCACTAAATAATAAAGTAAGTCTTTTAAAAAAAAATTCAAAATAAAAAGTAACTTTAGCTATTACAGAATTCTATTGTTAGATACTTAATATTCTAAATATAATTTGGCTTCAAATGATTTTGAAAATATCTTCAAAACACTATATTTTAATTGAATATTTTAATTGAAAAATACTTATTCACAATAAGTAAAGCTTTTGAAACAATCAATCTGACAAAAATTAAGTTGTAATCAAAAAATAACGATGTACTATTTCATCAGGCGATCAGAAATACGCACAATATTTAGATTTAAATATTTTTTGCTGGGCATAAGCTAATATACTTTATTGCTGGGTAAGTTGGCTAACACTGACAGCTGTCAACAGTGTCAACTCATTTCTTATTTTGGAAAAATGACTAACTAAGTGGTAAAAACTAAATGCAATAATGCCTAGTTCATTATTATTTGCGATTAATAATGAAGGGAGAGTTTATGTTCTCTCCACAGCCGGGTCACTATGGAGAGAATTCATGTACTTAGGATTAGAATTCAAGCAATTGTCAGCCATTCCTCACTTTTTGTGGGCAGTGGGTGGAGACAGACAAATTTATGTTCACGTTCACGGGTTGGAGATACCCATTCGGGTTAAAGAAGAGGCTTACGAGAACGAGCGGTGGTTACCCCTGGAAGGCTTCAGTGGAAGGCTTCTGCCAACCGATAGATATCATTTCTCTACTAAAGATGGTAGTCGAGATAGATCAATCGATAGGATACGTTTGCCGTCAATGGCCTGGCAGTGGGAAGGCGACTGGCAGTTAGAGCTATCCCTGGACGGTCAGCCGTTGGACCATGATGGTTGGTCGTACGCTGTCGACTTTCCTGCACAATACGGTCCAACCAAGCAATGGAAATCTTGCGTTAGAAGAAGGAAATGGGTGAGGAATCGCAGATATAGTGCCCTCAATTCTTGGTGTGCCATCGCACCACTACACAAAGATCCAACACAAGAACCATTCATTGATGTTTCTATCGGAGGTCATCAAGTCCCAAACGGAATAGCAGGCAGCCTTTCTGTCTGGGCAATTACTGCTCACGGTCGGGTAAGATTATCTGTACCTTTTGTTAACTCTTAATTGGGTAAAGGCGTATTCCCAACTAGTAGGGAATTTCTCCCTGGGGAAGAATTTTAGAGTTCTAGGGGGTGAATGATTGAATTGGTAGATTTTTGTTTTTTTGTAAAGTTCTCTTAAAATATTATTTTTAACACAACACATGTTCATTGATTATTTTTTTTTAAATTCACTCCACATGCACATGGACATTTGGTGTTAGGGTTGTCTAAACTCTTCATCGCATTAAATAAGTGTCAATCTACTGAAATTTTTGTTCGTTGAAATATGCTTTTAATTTGCTATTGGGTTGAAGTAAAAGTCACCTCAAAATACGTAAAAACTTTTGCGTGAAATCTTAGGAAATATTACCAATGAGTAATAAATGATTATTAACGACACTTTGAGTACAGGCGGACCATCTACTTTCGCACAATTCGCTATTTCGCACATTTTTAAAAAATCGTTCTTTTTAGATTTTTTGGCGATAATGCACAAATATTTTGTTTCCATGCAGTTGTTCCCCTCTCCTCTGCTCCCTATCGCACTCTCAAATGCATATGAACCAGGCCCATGCGGTGAAAAATGTTCTACCCTGCTCGCACATACAAAGGGTCCATAAACAGGTGTACGATATGTTCTAATTTAAGATTTCGACTGAAGGTGCTTGGTGGAATTTCAATATTAAATTTGAATCGTTCAAACTATGTACATTCTCACAGATTTTGTCACTAACGAAACCCGGGTCGTTAGTGACAAAATCTGTGAGAATGTACATAGTTTGAACGATTCAAATTTACGATATGTTCATTTTGAAAAAATAAAAATACTATTAAAGAATACGTGGAAATATATTTTGGTGTTTTTTTACATCCCTCCACTTTCGAGCATTCAAACTTTCGCACATATTTTCAGGAACAAATTATGTGCGAAAGTGGAGCTTGCACTATCTGAAGAAAAATACTGAGAACATTTTTAATTTAAATAAAACAGAATTTATTGCTATTTGTATCACTTTGCTTTATCAACAGGTGATGTTTCGTAGTGGAGCTTGCACTACTGCACCCGAAGGCTTACGGTGGACTAATATAGCTGTTCCACCCGGATGTGAGGTGAAACAAATTTCAGTGGGTACATCAGGCCTAGTTTGGGTTTTATTGTGGACCGGTCGCGCTCTCGTTCGCAAGGGGGTAACTCGCGACTGCCCCATGGGAGATTCCTGGCTTGAAGTGAAGGCGCCCGATGATACAAAACTATGTGTGATAACTGTAGGATGCGATGCCGTATGGAGTGTTAGCACCGACGGACGCGTATGGTTCCGAAAAGGAATCAGCGGCGCCGGATCGGGAACCAGCGAAACCCTCGCAATGGGTAAGGGTTGGCTCGAGATAGGCGGAAATATGGCGCACATATCGGTCGCAGCTAATGATCAAGTCTTCGGAGTCGGCGCGCTAGACAGATGCGTCTATTGGCGCTGCGGGGTCAACCCGGCAGAATTAACTGGGAAAAATTGGAGATTAGTTCAAGCTCCCTTGCACTTGAGCCGGGCATCCAGCAATGCGAGCTTAATCAAAGGATCTCCAAGAGGACGCCACCGAAGTCTCAATTCTCTGGTACTTTATTCATATAATAAATAAGATTTTTTTATAATATTTTAAATTTATGAAATCGTTTTAAAAATTACATTTATAACAAGTATCATAAAAGTATCATCATCAAAAAAGAGAAAAAAAATCTCTCTGTAACCCTTATAAACTAAAAGAAAACTTTATCATCTCTTATAGAATCGCCCTCTGAGTGCTCATGAAGCTGCTCTTCCGCCAGGATCATGGGAAGAGTCATCAAGATCAGCACCAGCCCCCAGAACTCTACCACTTAGACCGCCACATCTCACCTCGGCTACTCCACCAACGTAAACATAACAAATTTTACGATGAAATGTCTTTTTTTTAGTTTTGATCGAGCAATATAAATAATAATTATAAAATAGTTGAACATCGCTTATTGTGAAAAGTATCATTTTACCCGAATATCATTTTGTAACAATCAAAATTATTTCGTTGATTAAATTGCAGGTCAGATTCGGAAGATACTTGCAGCATAAAATCTAATAGTCAACAAGGTGCAGAAGCCTGTGACGGAATGATAGATGTATCAGTAAAATGTTTTGAAACTACTTTGAAAAATCCGAGAGCTTGGAGTCCTGTTCGCAGCGTTGGCTCTGTGGTATGTTAAGTATATGTTATCTTTCTACTTGAAGGTAAGGTTAAAAAAATCTAAATATCTTCGCTGAGTTTGTTTTGTAAGTGTATCGAGGATTATATAGCATGCCATTATTAAAATGTCAATGTTTTTGTCATATCTCTCCTTAATCATAGTACATTGTTATTGTGCACAAATGAATTTTATAATAATACTTGTTTTTGATAAAAATGTGTGTCGTGGTTGAGTGATCAACTGGTTGGCTTCGATTCCAGTTTGGACAATTTCATAAATTTATTTCTAATGCTTCAGTAACAAACTATTATTAAAGTATACGCCGGGTTTATACACTCATGATTTCAATGCTGATGGTAAATTCTTTCCTGCCTTAGGTTGGAATGGAGGCTCACCCTGAAACTGACAGCAGTGTTTTTGACACTGATTCTGGGATGTTTGGTGATGATGAAAGTGATCATGCAGCTTTGTATTGGGATGAGTGTGATGCAGTTTGGACACTTGTCGAAGCAGGAGGATGTACATTCGATCCTACACAATTGCCTCATTGGTATTTAAATTATCTCCATCAAATATTATCAGGCAACTTTGAATCATATTTGGCGTGACATGAAACAAAGTTATTTATGAAGTTAATATGATCGAGATAACTTACCATTTTTCTTTGTAGGTTTGCTGATAGCCACAGCGTGCCGCAAGTCGAATTGACACAAGCTTGGCGTCTTCAAATTCTCGACGACCTAAAGGGACGGCTGCAAGGGTCTGATATTGAAGTATCATCATACGAAAAAGCTGTCGATACAAAAAGTTGGGTTCGCAGTGGAGAAGCTCGATGCTTCGGTGGTTCCGGAAAGGATGCGGAAGACTGTCTCCTTGCTCTCGAATGTCACTCAGGATCGAGTGGGGGAACTTTGACTATCCTGAACCCTGATGGGGCAACGACAAAGGTGTTTATAACCTTACTTACCATTATTTTATAATATTTGTTTATTTACCCTCTGCTGAAAAATTTTGTCGCTGCTGGTTTATTGTAATGTCATGCCAGTATATTTTTGACTCTGCAGTGTACACTGCACCTTCACAACACCTCCTTAGATTAGACTGAATGTTGAATTATGATGACAGTTTACGAGTGTCCAGTGTGCCTTTTTGCTTTATATGCTTTTTTTTACTATTTCAGCATAACATGATTCTCAGTGAAATTACATGCGTCGTCAGTTGTTCAGAAGCAGGGTGTCCACGGATTGCTATATATGCACCGAGACGTTTTAAAAGTCCCCTCAAAATCCAATTTGCTTCTGATACAGATCAGGAGGAGTGGCTGTCTCTATTAGTTGATGGTAAATATATTGGTTGAATATTATTCAATTATTCATAAATAATACCTTGTGTACAAAATTAATTCTATGTGTAGTTGAGTCATAAGAAACTGTCAAACACCATAAATGATGTACATTGAAAATTTTTTAGCTACCATCAGAAGTCATGATGCAATCTTTTTCAATTTCAATATTTTGTTCAATTAAATTTTGGTATTTTGCCTCTACACAGTCATCTGTCAAGTTCACGATGTGTCCGGACGTCCGAGTTCAGAAGCTTTATGGGGAGCCACAGCCGCCGGAGATGTTTTAGTATGGGATCCACAGTCCTGGAAAGTGGAGAAGCAAGATAATTCATATATTCAGGTATTCCTTATTTACATTTTTCATCAGAGCATCATCATCTTGATGTTTCTATCACTATGAGTGAATTATTTGTATTGTCACAGAACTCTGCATTACAGTAAAACAAAAAAATACAAAAGTTCATTTTTATTTTTGTAAAATTGTTTACTATTCCAGCTAGTAAAATTTTCCTTTGAATGCACTGTATTGAACGTAATATTTAATATTATGTAGGTCTGATGAATATTCACCATATTTTTGCAGGAAATGGATGTATTCGGTAAAGACACAACAAATGTTGCATTCTCTACAACTCTTCATAATAGTTTTCCTGCTGGAACTGAACTCGAAATATCTGGCTGTCTGCATGACGTTGTGGAAAGAATTTCAATTAACCTTGAAGGGCACCCGCGAATCAAAATTAAACACAAAAAAGAAAAGGATATCAGGGATGTCGCATTGCACTTCAATCCCAGGTTAATATTTTTATAACAACACATAATTTTTGCATTACAATAATTTTGAGACTGTTTCATTTATTCTTCCATGTTTTTTATCAGATTCAAAGAAGGCTTTGTAGTTCGAAATACGATGAAAGAGGGGGATTGGGGTGAAGAAGAAAGGGATTCATCAATGAATTTAGTTCCCGGACAAGATTTCAATATTAAGGTATCTAATATTAATTAAATATTTTACACAATCATGACAAATCTCACTGAAAAGAAAATTTTAAAAGTTGTTTGTTTTAGATTGTATCGCACGAGAAAGGATATGATATTTCGACAAACGGACAACATTTCACATTTTATAAGCACCGCATTAAACCGGAAACCGTTGCAAGTCTGCAAATCAGTGGACCGTTGAGACTCTTCCGTATTGTTTATAAATCAAAAAGTGTAAGTTCAAATTAAAATATAAAAATGTACAATGATAATCTTTCGTTATGTTATTATTTAATTTTTCTGTGCCCGCTATCTTTATTTATGTCTTATTTCATCTCAGGTGATAATCAGCAATGATGAAATGGTTTGGCGATGCATGGGAGGACATTTGAGGAGGGTAGAGTCGTGCAGCAAAGGTGTCGTGTGGGGCATAGCTCACGATCACACTCCTTGGCTTTATACTGGGGGATGGGGAGGACCGTGTCCTAAGGGTTTGTAATTAATACTTAATATTTTTACTTATGGTGTAAAAAAAATTGTAATATGGCGATTTTTAATTGTGGAAGACGAGGAGTGTTGTAATAATTCTTTATTTTTAGTTTTGGACAAGCACAAAGACGGTATAAATCCTATGACCGATACGCAAAACTATTTTGTCTACGAAAACCAAAGATGGAATCCCCTATCTGGATATACCGGATCTGGACTTCCGACCGATCGTTATATGTGGAGTGACTCTACCGGGAAGCACAAAAGAACCCGAGAGTTGACTAAGCTTTTGAATAGACACTGGCATTGGGTAAATAAAAGTATTTCTCTAACAATTACAAAAATGTATTTCTAAGTACAGTATAACAAAATGCATCACTGAAAATCTACAAAAACACTTTTTTGACAAATAATTGAATGTTTCTTGAATTTTCATCACAAATTATCAAAATATATAGGGAATTACAATGGAAATTAATGAGATAATAGGACAATCTTCAAGCCAACAGAGGCTTATGAAAATAAGAGGTTTTCATTGTTATTGTTTTAAGTTGAATAATATTATTTAGACTAGTGGTTCCCAAAGTGGTTCCTGTGGACCCCCAGGGGTTCGTAAAACCGCTGAGGGAGTCCGTGACGAATTAAAAATCATTTGGGGGTGCGTGGACAATGTCAGGGGGTCCGCGAAAGAATAAACATTTTTAAAAATCCTGACAGCTTTTTTATTATTATCAAAATTTAAATATGAATAAAATGATAACAATTTTTACTTCCTTTGTAAAATATAATTATAGTGCATAAGAAAACGAGTAATGACAACCACCCCCCGTGCAATCAAGCAGTTGTCTTTAATCAGGTTTACAGGAACGTCTTCCAACGTTCAAACAATTTAGTTCTGCCGTATAAATCATGCATTCGACGAATTTTTAAGTCAAATCATTTCAAATAAAGTCAATTTATAGGTCCATTAATATTAGTAATCATGGGTTTCCAATCCTGGAGCCTTTTTGTGATCCCGGAATTTCGGGATTTATTAATTTTCAATCCCGGGATTGGGCACTCAACATGTAATGGTGTATAATTTGAGAATATTTTTTGCGACACAAACTTGGAATGCAATATTTTTTTTTCTACAGCCATCGGACTTTTTTGGATGGGATCAATTTTTTCTGAGAGACAATTTTTTTTTCAAGTGACAAAATATTTTTTGTGACACAAACTTGGAATGCAATATTTTTTTCGACACATTTGGGATGCGATCAATATTTCAATTTCAAGCCATTTACTTTATTATTTCACTTGGGGGTCCACGGTCAGGTTTTTGCTATGAAAGGGGTCCACGAGCATAAATAGTTTGGGAATCAGTGATTTAGACCAAAGAAAATTTTATTTGTAAGTTTAACCTATAGAGGAGTGAATAGATCTATACTAACTTTACTTTACTGGCTTTTTTTCGATAAATATATTTAATTTGTACTTAATTGTGACTATATGTATATCCTCACAGATAGACACTACTGTGTTGAGTTAAAAGTACATCTGTACTCATTAACAGAAAAATGGCGCTGACGTACATGTACTCCTCTAAAGGTTAATCAGTTTAGTCAGTTTGTTGTTTCTTTGTATTATATTCATTAACAGAACTGAGTCGTCATATTTAATTAATTAAATTGTTTGTAGGTGTCAGATTGGATAGTAGATTTTCATGCTCCAGGGGGTGTGGATCGTGACGGGTGGCAGTATGCAACTGATTTCCCTTCAACCTACCACGGTCGCAAATTGTTTACCGACTGCGTCAGAAGAAGGCGCTGGTTCCGCCGTGCACAATTGAACACTTCAGGACCGTGGCATGAGTTAGGCAATACCAAAATCTTAGATTTGTCGCTTTGGGTAGGTATTATTATAATGTTTATTCAAAAACTCTTCTACTTTTTTGATTATTTGTATAAATGCTGTAATAATACTATTCATTTTTAGTCAGAAGATACACCTGACTCGGATGAAGTTATTGGAGTCTGGGCCATAGCAGCTACAGGGGATGCATTGTTCCGGACCGGTGTTACTAAGGAAACGCCAGGAGTCAGTATTTTGATAGATTTTTTAAAACTATTTTTTTTTTGATTGAGGAGTATGTAACTATATATGGATATAATGGACGATTCTGTAGTCAAATGGTCCTAATCAATCAGGGCTTGAATCCCTGAAAGGACACCTGAATCCATTGATTTAACCCCCCAAGAAGAGTTTTTTTCTTCAATAAAAAAATAATTTTCAGCCATATTGAATTGATAAGTAATTTTATTTATAATATTGTGTAAGGACAGTGGTAAGGACGAGCGTGACCATATGGTCACACAAACATTTGGGCCTAAACGTGAAATATTAAAAAATATTAACAATTGACCTCTTTTGTTCAACATAATTCCAATAAAAATGTATTAGTAAAAGTAGTTTTGGTAATTTAAAGGTTTGATAAAATAATAACTAGCAATTGATTGATTGATTTAACATTTTTTTTATAACATAAGTACAGTGGAACCCCGATTCTACGTTTTTCAAGGGACCGTTATAAATGAACGAATAATGCGGGAAACCGTTAATACGGGAAATCTTCAAATAATACCAAAACAATGATTAATTTTCAAAAAACTTATTTATTTATTTACCTTTTTTTATCAAAGAATAAATTAATATATTTTGAAATTGCTTAACCTTTTGACCGCGGCTCGGATCCAGATCGGTTCAGATTGGGCTGCTATAGCAGTCAACCGCGGTCTAAGGGTTAATACAAACTAAGTAGCCTATTTGCAGTTTGGCACTTAAATTTTAACAAACATTCAAATCAAAATCTAATCAAAATCACTTACATTTCTAAATCAACTCTTTTTTGCTATGTCGACTCGTTTTTCTCTTGATTTTTTTTGCACTGTCCAGAATTCTTTTCAGTTTTTCAGCTAGAGTTCTAGTTTTCTTCATTTAGGTATTTCAGTTTGACTTTTGAGTAAGAAAAATTCGCGCAACCAGATGCGATGTGAGACTATTTATGAGTGAAAAACAATATTCTACAAAAACGGTCAATCGGGATAATATTTGGGACGTGACGATAAAATTTAGGGGAATGATTAACATGGAATTATTAAACATTATGGGTATGGTCGAGTAAAAAAAAACGATCCATGCATAAAACGAAGATAGCGAGAACGGTAGATCGGGGATCCGCTGGAAAAAAACGTGAAACGAAATGCGAGGTAAGACTATTTATGAGAAATATTCAGCGAAAACGGTCAATCGAGATAATATTTGTGACGGGACCAAAATATTTAGATGATAGATTGAGGAAAACGGTAAATCGGGGAATGATTAATGCGGTATTATTTTACATTGTTCTTATGGGTATCTGGCCTGGACTATGAAAAATAAACGATCCATGCGGGAAAACGAACAATGCAAGAACGGTAGATCGGGGTTCCACTGTATATATATTTTGTAAAATATATAATTATTCGTTTCTTTATAATTATTATTTTAATCGTTTGTCCTCTTTTTTTTTGTTATTTACCCTCGAAAAGAGTTCAAACTAACAGTGTCTGCGGCGGTCGTTCATTTACAATTCACTAACAATTTCAAAAAGCCTATTTTAAAGAAAAAATAAACAGAAATTAAAAAAATCGCATGTGCAGTTATGTCCGTCTCCACGGCTGATGAATAACTGATGTCAGTATCCCTTTTAACCACAATTGAGTGAAGGTAATGATATTCAGGTATAAAAAGGATGAATAGTGGGATCAACAGACGACAGTGTTTACTATTACCATATGGTCATGCTCATACTTGGAGTGTTAACATTGTGAATCTGTATAAAAAAGCATGGATGTCTATTATGTCCTAATTCTTTCTGATCAATTCCTTACATTGTAATCCTACAAACGGCCCATAGAGAACAACTAGTGCTTTGCTAACTGAAAAGAGAGATCGTGCTTATAAATTACAAGCTTTTCATTAAAAAAAAAAATTGTCCTGGATACTGGAGTATCCAGGATTAAGAGTCAAAATAAATATACTTAATAATTTATTTGTACATTTAAAAAATTCTGCATTTTTCTCATTCAGGGGAGCTCTTGGGAACATGTGACATGTACGCAACCCTTAGTTGGAATCAGTGTCGGAGGAGCGGGGGTTTGGGCAGTCGGACGAAAAGGAGAAGCATATTGGCGAATGGGAATTATCGCAGATAATCCTATTGGTAATTTTACTGATCCTACCTATTAATGATATTAATGGTATAATATGAAAGAAACAAAAAACAATTTATTCTTGTGTTAAAAAATACAAAATATCTCGCACGCACCAGCACTGCTACTTGCACTATGTTCTGTAATAAATAACACTGGGAAGCAACCAAATACTGACTGAATTATGGGCTGACTATTTCTATGAACACATTTACCAAAAAAAAATCAGTCATTAAATGCAAGACAAACCACTCCAACCTCATCAACTGGCCTAGAATAAATATGACTTCTGATTTTATGATTGATCTATCAATTTATATTTTGGTACTTAATTAAATTAAATAGTTTCTTAATAATTATTTTGACAGTGGGTGCTGGTGCAATTTTGATCAAATCCAACTTTTGGTGGTTGATATAAGCACTTAATCTTGACATTTTTAAGCTCTTTTAAACACCTAAGTCGATATGAACAAATTTTGACAAAAGCACTTCTTTCACCAAGGTTCAGATATATATATATATTGAATTCGTGATAATATACATGTGTTATATTATTTCATTTTTTACAGGCACACTGTGGCATGTGGTGGAGTCCATGCCCGGGATGGGTAGTTTGAAACAACTTTCTGTCGGCAGTCAAGATGTCTGGGCTGTTGACAGTCACGGGAAAATTATCATCCGCAAAGAGATCACCGCCGCCACGCCTGCGGGATCAAATTGGTTAATCCTTGGAAATGATGCTCCAGGTAATATTACAGTTTTTCGGTCAATATTTCTGTACATTCTACATATTCTTTTGTTAAAACTACGTTCACGAGAGCGTCGTGGTTTTTATTCTTATTCATGGATTAAAAAAATAATATGTATCACTAAAGAGATTTTGGAAAATATATATTTTATGCTACCATTTACGTGTAATTTTTACAGTGCCATTTAATTGAAGTACAGGATATAGAGCACAATTTTGACTATGCATTTGCATGATGGTTTGTAATTTTATTTCTATTTTTCTTAGTAAAAAATAATATTAAAAAAGAAACACTTTTTTAATAGCGCAGCAATGATTTTACCTCCAGTGATTCTTCCGTATAACACATATTTCCCTTTTCATTCGGATTCAGATGGGACTGGTGGTTTCCGACACGTATCAGTAGGAGAAAAAGGAGTGTGGGCTGTCAGCACCGGCGGCACTATCTGTCGCCGAGCTGGTATATCAGAAACATCAACAACAGGCTCCGGCTGGGTGGGTGGAATAACAGCCGCTTGGTTACATATATCCGCTCGCGGCAAAAGTCTTTAAATGCAGCTTACAATCTCACAAATACACTGTCAGTTGTTGCAGTAAAGATGCTCACTCCGTTTGAATGACTTGAACTCTTGTTATTTTACTATTATCGCCTACTGCAGAGTATTGCTGAGGTCGTTTATAAAATGTTTGTTAAAAACAAATTTAACATTATAATTATATCGACTGTGGAAAGGAAAAAGGACGTAACCCACACATATCAAATTTTACAGGAAGCGCAAAAAATGTGTTTTGATGATTTTGGGCCATATACAAATTATGAATTATACACAACTTTGAAGTACACGGAGACTTCTAAACTTGTGTTTAATTGACATAATCTAATATTAATTAAATAAATTGTCTAAGAAAAACCATTACTTCAGTCTTTTTTCTTGGTTTTAACTTTTTACAAGGTCATCTTTTTCAAACTTAAAAGCTAAATTTAGATACTAATTTGGCATCTGCTGCTTACATCCTTTTGATAGAACGTGTATTAAATTTGATACATTGTGATTATCGAAAAATACCTGTTTTGAAAAAACTGTGGGTTATGTCCTTTTTCCTTTCCATAGTCGATATGATACTATATCATATCCATTAAATAACTCTCATTGGCAAATAAATTATAAAATATATCTTGCTCATCCAATTCAGTATTTTTTTGAGTACCGAATAAAATCACTCGTGAACTTTCAACCACTATTTTTTATATATCAGGACTGATCAAAGACAGAATTTTTTCTTAGCATATATTTAGGTTTGTTTTAGTTTGTCGAGTGTCAAACTTTTTTGCAAACATTGACATAAAAAAATCGAAATACAAAACTACTCTTACTTTCAAAGAATGTTTGATTAAAACTTCTTGTATTCCAAGGCAATCTAAAAAAAAACTTTCATACATTAGAGCAGAAGTGCTCTGCAACCACTGTGCCGCACGGCATTGCCTTATCGCTGTGGTCTAGTTGGTTAGAGCTTGCTCTACCAACCTGGCGGGTCTGGGTTCGATTCCCGTTAAGGTCAATGTCAAATTTAGATCTAAGATATGGATATTTGTGATTTCAATTTACCTCGAGATAAATTTTAAAGGCCGCTAATTATAAAATCCCCTCGGGTGATTACACATTTGGCCACCTCTCTAGATGTCTCCAAATTTACCTCTACAGGCGGTTGTCTGCTATGCTTGCACTGCACGGAGTTACGCGAATAGATATTAACCACAGCCGACAAGACGGCATTCGATATAATACTATGAAGCTCTAAAAAAATTTGTAACGTGATTTTTCTGTTGATAGGAATAAAAATTCACTGTCATATTATTTTACCGGAAATTCTGTTGATCCTGTTATATAAAAATGTTTCCTGTTATATAAAAATGTTTTCTTTTCCCTTTTGATTCTTAGCTATTTCTTACATTGTCGTGCAAACATTAATTGACAATAAATTATTAGCATATGTAATGTATAGGTTATTTGTATTCATCTTGTTTCAACCAGGGCTGTGGAATCAGACTGTTTTAACTAGAATCGTGCTAAAAAAAAAACTAATAACTTCGAGCCCTTTTAAAAATAGTTATGTATTCAAATTGCTAAGGTGGCACCACTGCATGCCACTGAGCCTAAAAAATAATCAAAGTCGTTTGAGCAAAGGTCAGAGTCGTCTTATTCCTTTATGACCCCACAGTTCTGGTTTCGACGCGTGTGTAATAATGACTCAAGTGTTCTGATAACTCTTTTATTAGGCGAGAAAAATTAATTGTCACCTAAACACTGACTCTATTTGCCTTTATCTGTACCTATACTTGGCTTGATGCTTTGTTACGATTGATATTTTCATTATCAGCAATAATGTGATGGTCAAAAAACGCTTTAGCAAAAATACTATTACAATATTACATATATTATGGACTGAATGTTGTATGTCATATTATTTTTACGAGGCTTTGAAAGATATACATAAAATATTGGACAAGTACAAAATCTTTAATTTTTTATATTTTTAATTTCAGTGATAATAAAAAAAAACCTGTATTTGAGCTGAATAATATATTTAAATTGAAAGCAAACTGAGTCAAAAACTGTACTATTATTGTGATTAATATTTATTTTTCGTAAGATTCTTAATAATTACGATACATTATAAAATTAGGTTGTTTTTTTAGGTTTTAATACTAAGACTTAAAGATTATTTTTGAAAAACTCAAAATGTCCAATTAGAAAGATCGACACAAGAGTAAAGTGTTTATACTTATGCTATGCTTATGATTGTTTTTGACGGTGTTATTTACAGGAAGCCAATAAATTACATATTAGCTTTTGTGATAATTATTTTCTTTCTAACCTTTGTTTTTTTTTATTGGTGTAAGAAATATTAAAAAGTCTAAAAATTACTTGTACCTAATCGATTTTACTGGCAACTTGATGAAAAAAAAACCATTTTTTTTGTTTCACTCTGATATTTTGCAAAAAAACTGACTCTTTGGAAGCTGATATTTTGGAGTTTTTGGTGAGTGACATGTTTTATTGCAATATTTTATTTTGGATTAACGCTTCCGATGCTTCCTAATGATTTCAAAATCATTTTTTTTTTGTAACACTAGCATTGCAAAAGCGGTGGTTATTTTAATTTTGGCTAATTAAATAACCACTGAAGTTGTGTAGTGGTTAACGCTGTGTATTTTTTTTTTGGAGATTACAAATTTGAAATTCTTTTTAGAATTTTCCATTTGTTATTTGTGATGTTGTCACAATATAAAAACACTAGGTTCTCGTGTAATCCTATTATATAAAGTATTCTATTAAAAGTCTGGGCCCCATCGCATTATGCTACCGGTGGGAGCACTGTTAACAGGTAAAGTTGATTGATAATTGTTTGCCGTTTTCTAAATCAACCCAAATGTTAGCACTAAAATAAAGTGTATACCAAAAACAAAAACTGTCATTAAATGCATAATTTTATTTATAAGAATGCTTCCATATCGAATGGCGTGTAATTTTACAATGTGAATTCATTATAAATTCTACTTTATTTCAAATGACTTTTCATAAATAATATGTTTTTAAATATATTTTTTTTATAAGTAGGTATGTATAACTTAAATGTATTGTATAAAAATACCAAAAAATGGAATGGTACCATAAAGATCTTTTTTTTACGTTACGTATAAAATTAATGATTACAATGTTTATGGTATAACATTTATAAATACCGTATATTCTTAAATATCTTGTTTATAGAGGTAATATTTGCACTAGTTTGTTATCTATGTTAAAGCAATTTCCAGTCAGTAAAACTTCTTTCACACTTTCAAATTCGATAAAAGATCTGAATATAATCCTGATTCAGCATTTCTGATCTGGAGAGATTTCATCTGTTTATTCTGTAAGGAAAATAATGTGTTTTAAAAAAAATACTATATTGATCTAAATGTAAAGACTGTCGTGAATGATATTTATTATTCTCTCGTTTGAACTGTAAAGAACTGGGATTAGATCAAAGATTTGTAGATGGCAAAGTCCACCAGGTCAAGTGGACAATATACATAGATATGAATTAATGACGAATGCAGTCTTGAAGACTTGGAGCTTATTCTTTCTTATAACACCTTCTAATAAAATTTGGATCATTTCCGTGTAAATTTACAGTATCGATTTTGAGAAAATAATACTAATTAAATTGCTTACAGCCATTTTGAAGTCGACACAGTTTTTGTGCTTGTGTGCTAGATTCCAAAGATTCACCGCTAATGTTTCAGTTTCTTTATCATCAATATCGGCTCTTTTAACGACTCTCCAAAATAATTCCAAAGCCAACGTCGATTGCTTATGATTTTCATTTTCTTCTCCTAGTTGTTTGAGGACCGATAGAATTTCATCAACTAATAATGCGCACATGTTGTTTATCTCGGCTATAAATGAAGCTTCGGACCCATATAAAGTATCATTGGAGTCGACTGAAATAACAAAACAACATTTAGAATGTTTAAATTAAATATTTGAGTGATAAAAATTTGAATAATGCTTCACAATTTCTATTTACAGCTTAAAAGATATAAAACTTTTCATTTTCATAACTGCATTTTGGAATGCAACTTTATTGAATAACAAAATATCAAACCTTGTCCCACATGATAAAGATAAGTGTCTTGAGCCATATTTGCTAATAAATCTATAGATTTTAAGAGAAGGGTGTATCTCGAAGGATCGGTTGCCTCCCAACTGAGACGGTTTAGTATTTTTATTAAACCCTTCACTAAGTATAACACACTTCCGGCTGCTACTCTGTCCTGCAATGGAAAAATTTACTGTATCAAATATATAATTGCTTTCCTCAATAAAGAATATACATGAATTTTTGCAATTGTAAATTTTGTTTTATTTTCAACTGCTCAACTCTTTTAGGCTTAACGCCCTTCTCTTCAGCTGAGGTGTCCATGAATCCGGATCCCATTTACAGACACTTCATACATTAATTTGTGGATTTGTTTTCAAAGTGGAAAAGAGCCTGCGGTGTCTCCATTCCCTCCCTCCCATCAAATAATAAACAATCTATCCATAAAGAGAGTGAGCAACTTTTTAACTACATGTTCTTGTAGAAATTTTCAATTGAGTCCTATTGGGGAGCTGACATGATTTAAAAAAAAAATTAACAATTATTTATTTTAAAAAACAGCTTACGGGAACAACCAGTAGAGTTGACAAAAAAGAACTAAGGTACGATACGAGGAAGGCATCAGTTGTTCGCAATTGGCCATCGATCATTCTTTTGGATGGCACCTCGCTTAAAATTGTGAGGGCTTCTTTTAAACAGTCTTCAGCTAAAAAAAAAAGATAAACAGATGTAGAAAACAGTTCAAAATAGGTTTATTTAAAATCCCTAAACCAAAATATAATTTCAAAATCTATCTCTAAATGTACTCGCCTTGTCCTCTGCAGTGATTGAGCAAAGCAACCTGCCCAGAGAGAAGATAGAGTTGAACTTTAGTAAAAGAGCAATCGAGGGCAGGAATAGTCACATAGCAATATGCAGCGCAAGCGTGAACGAACCACCCAGACTTTCTAGTATGCTTTCCTAATACTATACGTCGGGTTTCCACAGAAAGGCTGTTTACATACTGAAAATAAAAATATTCCAGACAAATGACAAAACCATACTTGTAGATTTACACAAATATTATACCGTATTTCTAAAATATAGTAAAAATATCACATCAATCGAAGAGTAGTACCCGTTTAACTAGGGTGGATTGTAAAACAATAATCACAAATTATTAAGTTTCCAAATAACCTATTGTATTTATAATATAGTAATCATTAACTAGGTTCCAAAAAGTATTTAAAACTATACAGTAAAACCCCCATTTACACTATAGTCGGGACCGTATAATACGGGGGTGTGAATCTCACACAAAATTAGGGATTTGGTTTTTTTCCGCGGAAAATGCAAAACTAAGATTTCCCTTAGTTTTGCAAATAAAAAAATATGGACGAAATATTTAGTTTTTGTAGTAGTAAATATCCAGCACACAGACAGTCGCACAGCTATGCGTGTACAGCCTGGCACATGTCGAATACACAGACGCTAGCCAACATTTGACTGTATGCGCGGCACAGACGACCGTCTCTTAGTAACGACAATGGAATGCAATTGGGGGATTTGCGGCGAATATTGCAGCAAGCCAGCGCGTAATTCGGGTTAGTGTAATTGGGGGTTCCACTGTACATATATTATAGCATAAATATATTTGGGGTAAGTGATAATAATAGCAAACCTGAATAAGTATTACGTGGACCATTTCCAGTTTGTAAAATGCAGCACGCGCTTCAACATAAAAATCTAATTGCTTTTCAAAATCTCTGCCGTATGACACATGACGCACAAAGCCGCATACCAGTTCACCGATACTCTTCAGCTCATCGTCAACCGTGAGAGCGCTGAAATTAAAGCAATGGATTATAACATTTTGGCAATTCTTAACACAATAAAATTATTACCAATTTGTCAAATTAGACACTATTCATAACTTGTTTAGATGCTTTACTTGAAAAACTTCCTCCATTCAATTATTGATTCTCTTACAATAAATAATAATCATGAAGGTAATTTCTAGTTAAGCTGTAAAGCTTTTAATGATTTGAGCCTTTATTTTTTTAATAGAACACTACTGGCCTGATACTGACTCCCTGCAGAATCACAGGACATCACCTTGAACAACTATTATTACAAATCACAGTCAAACTGGTAAATGTTGACACTGTCTGAACTGGACGTTAGCCACAGGCGGCATCATTTGTATAAAACCCTTAGCCATATCTCAATGTGCATGTATTTAAATTAATTAAAATAACATCTGTGATATCTTCAAAACAATGCAAAATATATTGTAATCGCAATTACTGTTAATCGACAAAATAACAATCCAAAATACAGTAATATATATGTCACAAATTTGAAAAAAACACACTAAAATTTTAAGTTTTGCAGTCATAATAAAGTTTGTCTACTAAAAATATGGAGCAGAAAATTATCCATAATTTAAATTGATAGAAAAAAAAACAGGAAATGGTAACAAACTCACAGAGGACGGCAACAAATATTATATTGTGGGATTAAAATGATTTTCTTACTTCACAGATTTATGTAAAATTACACATATTTGCATAAGGTTATTGATGACAGTCTGGTCGGTATTCAGGCAGTCTTGCTGATTCTGATAGGCTGTTAACAAAATTTTGCACACTTCAACTTGAACGGGTCCAGCTTTGAATAACTCCAAAGTTAACAATAGATTTTCCTGGAAAAAATCAATGGTATAAATAGAACACGAATCTTCTAATTGTTTGTAAGAAATTTTGACATGTCTCGTTGTAACCTTACAATAACATAGTCTGTTTTTGTATTCACCATGGCAATGTAGAATCCTATTTAAATGTTGGCAGCTAGCTACAGGAGATGACATAAGTTATATTCTACTGTGCCACTATGTTCACGTTGCTGGCTTTGTGTTTTTCAAAACAACAAATTTTCGACTTATCGTTTTCTGACAGTACACAGACAATATTATATTATATAATTTAAACTAACACAATGACTTCATCATTTTATTGACATTATCATATCTCTCGACTATTTATTTAAATTCTACTTCATTGATAAAGAAAGTAATACATACCACTGTAAAAAGTCCTTCAATATCAGTGGTATGAGTGACAACCTTTTTTAAAATAACTTGCAGTTGGGTATAATGCAGATCAATAGAGTCTTCAGATTTATTAACACATGCAATAATATCTCCAAGCAACCAGTTGATTTGTTGAACCTGTAAAATAATAAGCAACCATGAAAATTTCTGTTTTCACAGAAAGTCACTGCGGAATTTTCATGTATTTTTTTTAATTAAATTCAAATAGATTTCTGTGATCTATTTCTGTGATTCAACCAAAGCATAAAATTGTGTCATTTTGGACTATGTATGTTTTGGAATTCATTTTTCATTTCTTGTTAGACTGGTTATTACTAATAAGAAAAATATGTATATGGTTGAAATTATATTCTTCTTCTTTCATAAAAACGATAAATTTTGTCAAACCTACAGAAAAGTGTATCGCAGCAAATTGTATCCACGGCTCAGCGCAGCCGAGATAGTGCTGCAGATTTTTGAAATGCCGAATGATTCGCCAAGCGGCTGCTAATAGTGCTTTATCATCTGCTGATCCCCCGCCGCTGCAAACTCTTTTTCCCAGTGTACTGAGCATTTCACTCGCTACTGCATCTATAAGAATTTAGAATACAGTATATGTTTACGTAAATGTGCATACACGAAACCAATGAAAAATATATGTTCACACAGTATAAACTTACTACAGTTATCGATTAATGATTCTTTGTTAAAGTTGAATAGAAATTATTGTATTCATTCCGATTATTTTACGCTTTTGCAAATATCACACAAATTGAAAACATCGATGCTTACCATTGGTTTCTGAATTAGAAATCATTTCTAAAAATTGCATAGCTCTGCACGTAATATAGTCTGGTTTAAAAGAAGACATGATTGATCTTAACAGCATGTTACTGAAAAACAAAAATATAATAAAATTCAGATTGCTAGTCTATAGCTAGGATAGGTAAACAATAGCTATTGATCAAATTAGCATTCAGCGAATGATAGATACCTGTCTTTAATATGTTTGCATTGCTCAACGAGTTTATCTAAAAATCCAGTAGATATATTAGACCATTGGACGAGGCCGTACAGCATCCAGTCTATAGACGGCCAATAGAGACTGACATATGTGTTCATGTCGATGTGTTGAATTAAAAGTTCACTTTTTATACCGTTGCTAAAAATCTAAAAAGACAACGGTGTGATAGATGATTAAACCGATTTAAATTACAATTGATGTCAAAATCTTTGAATTAAATGCACACCTGAGGATATGTCAGAAGAAAATCGTTAATATTTTGCAAGAAATATTCTTTATTGGCGGTATTCAACGTCAGTCCGACTCGGCACAGATAAAAACGGGCGTACGCTGATACTAAAGGATGACCGATGCCGCGGATCATGGACGTCAATCTACACAAAGCGGATCCGAATTCGTGGCGAGTGAGAAAACTGTAACATTTCAGTAATGACATTTCAACATAGAGTCGTGGCACTAGCTCTCTTATTGAAGCCATTTTGTAGAGCCAATTTTGACATGTTTCTTTTGCAGCTTCAGGAACCATATCTGGAGAAAAATTTTCAGGTAACGATGTCGCTCTTTTACTGCCAGGTCTAGAATAAAAAAATAATATATATAAGTACATTCTAAGTTGAATCTTCTGCCCTTGTAACGCTGTTACGGCGTATTCATTCAAAATCATCAAAGTAAATCTATTTGAAAACAATAACGGTTAATACTTACTCAAAATATTTCGCCTTCGTTCTGAGTCTTTCATAAACCAATTTTCCAAATATGTCCAGAATATCTGTTATCAAAACAAATTTACTTGGATAAAATTGCATTACCGTAGTGTCTACTAATAATTTTGAACACTGGATTGCTATTTTTAAGGCTTTTACTCTTTGTTCCGTGTTCCATGCCTACGATTGATAAACATTTATTATTATTGTAAGACTGTGTATAAAAATAAATTACTATCAAAAATCAAATAGCCAAGACTTCAGTTAAAATGAAATAATCTTATACTAAAATAATCGATACAACAATGAGAAAAAAACAATTATTGGTCGGTAAGTGGATAATTAAAAAAATACACATTTCGTAATGCAGTATTTACCTGGACGAGTTCACGATTGAGCATATCAATTCTCGAAACGTATTCCTGTTGAGATAAATTAAGCATTTGCCTAACGGATCCTTCTTCAAAGTCATCCAATTGTTCTAAGCGAGTTTTAACTTGATCAACTACACACGTTTGGGTCTTCATAATCACTAAACAAAACAAAAAAAATGAAATTCTTAACATTACATCCTTAATGACGATTCAAATTTAATATTGAAATATCATCAAACACCTTCAGTCAAAATCTTATATTATATGTGTGAAGTGTGCAATGATAAATTCTTTTAGAAATATATTTTTTAGTTCTATTCTACAGTCTGCATAATATGTCTAACTGAATCTTTAGAGCAGCGGTGGCCAAGACATCGACCGCCTGATGCTTTGAAACAAGAATTCAGTGTCTTTTATTATCTTTTCTTTTTGTTTTCCTTTCAAACAAGTTATTTTTGCATTGAATTACTGTTTTTTTTTCTTATAAAATACGGTGTTAGTAGACCGCTACCACCGATTTCAGCATTAGGTCGCCTGCATAAATATATATATAAAATAATTTGATAACGTACTTTTTTCACCGCCAGGCAAGAAGCTGGAAATAATCGACAACTTTTCTGCAGTAGTGTACTTTATCAAAATAGCAGATCGCCGTGATTGCCAAGTTTCCATCCATTCATTACTTTTGGCTTTCTCATAGACCTTATAACAATAATATAGATTGTACAATACAAATAAACTAATTGAAATATATTAATTTACATATTATTGAAAATTACTTGATTACTTACGTCTTTGGGTGTAATGGCTAATGGGTGTTCTTCTGCAAAAATAGATAACGGATCATAGCCCTCTAATGCAATTGAAAGGGGGTCAGAGAGGGAATTCGACTTGATATTTTCTTTTGATATCTGTAAATGGAAATAAAAAATTCTAATCAGCCATTTAACGCTCAGGACAATCTATCATTATGAAAAAACTTGTCAGAGACAATCTTCAACTGGATTAAATGGATATGAAATATAAAATCCAAAATAAAATAAGAAATCCCATAATCTTTTTTTACTGTCTAATTACATCAAAAAACTGTGGCTCTTGGACTCAAAAAAATGAGTAGAGAATTATCTGTTATTTAATTTTAAAAAAACCTTAACCTCCAAGACATACCGTCAAAAACATGAGTGACCATTACAAATATGTATATATATTATACAATACAAAATATCCCTCACGAATTACATAAAATAAGTTGTTTAGAAATATACATTCTAAGCAATATCTAAGCATCAACAAACCTATATGATGATAATCACAAATAGTATGCCGCTGAACTGTGTATAGAGAGTGTGAGGAAGTCTTCATCACGCAATGGATTGATTTATGAACTGCTGCTTATATGGCCTATTCATAAAAGTATGTCGAACACTTACCATGCTAACCGATATACCCTTCAAAGGATGGCTATCCGCAGGTATTCTTTTACATGTATTTTTTGATTGTTGACTATCGTAAATCAAACATTTCCTGAAAATATAAATCATTAGTTTATCAAGCGCATGTAAGGTGTTTTATAAATTTACTAGCTGACCCGACGAACTTCGTACCGCCTCAGAATCAATAAATGTTGTAATAAAAATAATAAAACATTTTTAGTACTTTTCCCACTAAATAAAATTTATTTGATCAGTACCGGTTTCGCTCATCGCGAGCATTATCAACTGAGTTATTATCATCTGAGCATTATCATCAGTTAATAATGCTCGTGATGAGCGAAACCGGTCCTGATCAAATAAATTTTATGTGGAAAAAGTACTAAAAATGTTTTATTATTTTTATTATATTGCCATTCCACCAAGTATTGACAGTGAACACCTTAAAAGTGAATAAATGTTCTGTTAACTTGATAACTTGAAGCATGATGACTACCGAGTCAACCTTCAGTTGTAAATTGCGCGGTGGCAAGGCAGGCAGATCCAATAAGTTTAAAAATTAAGTTGGATAGTTGGTTGCTTCGTCTTCGTTTGTTACACGGTCGATAGATTTAAAGGAATGCAGTGGACCAACGATTTGATTTTGAATTGTGAAGTTTAAATGATCCACATCTTTGTTCTTTGCCGCAAGAATTGCTCGTTCATTCAACCAATTGTGATTTTTGTGATTAGATGTTCGGGAACATTTTGTTGAATGAAGTGAAATTGCAAAAATTCGGCGGTAACAAAATCAATCCGTTCGATTCGCCGACAGGAACAACCCCGTTACCGATAGTCAGCAATTGCTTCGGCAGATAGATCGTTTAGCAATGCAACTCGCATGTTTGTCGTCAGCTGAAGTTTCTTTACATAGCGTCAGAGTCGTGATTTGAGGTAAGCGTTTTTTTCATCGGAAGCGGTAAATCTTGGAATGACTGGTAGTGTTGACTGGTGGAAATCGCCAGATAGTAGAATCATTGCGCCTATAAAACATCTTGAGTCATTGCACAGATATTTCATACTTTGATTGAGTGCTTCCAATGCGCATATGTGCGCCATTGTCCATTCATCCCAGGTGATGACTTGCTACCAAACTTTGGTCATTGGTGAGTGTTTCGCAATATTGCATGTCAGTTTTTCAGTCGTTTAAAGCAGTGCTCCGCAAGCAGTGTGCCGCGAGGCGATGCTGGGTGTGCTGCGGCGCGAATCTCTAATAAACGAAAAAAAAAATAGTTTGGTCGATACTACAAACTATTTCTGATGACACTATCGTAGAGAAGCAGAAATAATTATTTTTTGGTTGAAAGAATATGTTATATGTACAGTCTGCGCAAGAATGTTTCGCGCACCTTGCGAAAGTTCGCTAGATTTGAAGGAATGTAGTGGACCAACGATTTGATTTTGAATTGTGAAGTTTAAATGATTCGCCGCAAGAATTACTCATTCAATCAACCAATTGTGATTTTTGTGATTAGACGTTTGGGAACATTTTTTTGATGAAGCCGTCCTTCGTTGAGACGAAATTGTTAAAATTCGGCGGAAACGAAATCAATCTGTTCGATTTGTCAACAGGAACACGGTCGTTACCGACGATAGTCGAAGATCGTTTTCAAGCTTAAATCATTTTTCTCTTCTCCTTCGGGGCCGAGTTAATAATCCTCAAATTCTCATGACTATTAATTTACATGCTCCCAATTTATTCTTACGTGGGCGTAACTAAGAGCAAAAACTTTTATTTCTAAAAACTTATACCTCGCTTAAGAGGTTTAAATCACCAGTTCCAAGGGCCGTTAGATTGATCAACGCATTGCCTAGAGAAGTGGACATTTTTAGTGATAGTATTTGTGAACTGTTTGTAAAATTTCACTATTTTATTTCTTGATTTTTTATGTTGATTTTGATTCTGATATATTATGTAGTTTTATTTTATATTTTGTCTTATTATATTTTTCAAGTACATGGCGAATTGGCGTCAGCTGTTATGTCATGTACTGTAATTTTAATTTTGAACAATGAATAAATAGATAGTCAGCAATTGCTTGGAGAAATCTTCGGCAGATGGATCGTTTAGCAATGCAACTCGCATGTTTGTCAATTATTTGAGGCAAGCGTTTATTTCATCGGCAGCGGTTGATCTATCTACGTGGCTGCTATTCCAGAAGAAGAAACTGCTACAGCAATTTTTTTATCTCGCATGAACAGTGGCCATAATCAATGACATGAAGAATGTCTTAACAGCTCCACCGGGCGCATCGAGGAAAAATAAGCCATCATTTCCATCATAAATTACCTTCATTAACGTATCGCTAATTTCCTTCTGTTGAGGGTTCAACAGTGGTACATTCGTTCAAACTGATTGGTTGAATGCATCTCGATCATATTCACGTTCACGTTCCAATTCTCGATTGAAAGCGTCGTTCATTCCACGATCTGGCGTTGGCATTTCTAACTTGACTACCAAACTGCCGCACATGAGGTAACACATGTCTTCGATCTAAAGCAAAGCCTGGTTATGTATCTCTTCATTCACCTCGAGATCGGGATTCCCCAAACTGACACGAATTCGATGCAAAATGTATTCGGACATGTCATCCTTGTACTTGTTCCACAGTTCACGGGGATTCGATGGGAAGCATGTCAAAATAATGATAGAAAATAATGTGCGTATCTGACTTGGAGATTCAGAAACAATTTCTTCAGCGATTGTAATGAGTATCATTTTCAAGCAAATTGAGCTGTTGACATGCAAGTAGAAGCATTCGTCATTTTTCGGATGAACTGTGTACATGCGATCAAGAGCATCAGTAGTCATTCGGATGAGCAGGAACCGCATCGCCTTGCTTTCGACGTTAAAATTTCTTCGATGTAGCTTTCCAAGTGTAATAACGTGGCATCTCAAAGTAGAGCAACGTTCGTGCAAACAGCGTTATATTTTTGTCAAAAAAATTATCATACCTAATTAAAAACATAACCTTATTTCAACATTATCCGATTTTCTTTCGTTTTCATTTTATATCATCGATTTGTTTTATTCTAATCCATACTCTAAATTTAAAATTATTTAAAAGTCAATCGTATGCAAAAGAAGCAAAAACAAATGAATTTTGGAAAAATTGCCACCTAGCGGATGAAATCTGCATACAAACGACATTTTCATTATTTCAAGTTGTTCGCCATTTGAAAACTGTATGAGAATATTAATTTTCTTCATAATTTCTTTCCCGTGATATTTTTCCGATGTTTTAATGTTTATTCTGCTATTCTAGGCGGATACGAATTTAATAAAACAAAGATCATTAAAATCCGAGCTGCAATTCTCGAGATATACGTGGTGTAACAAACCCCACTTTCTTTTATATATATAGATTACTAGTGTGAAATTGTACATGTTTACATTACGCTACTCTTTGTCTATAGTAAATGCTATAAAAAACAAGGTAATTCTCTAGGAAGGTTATTTCGGTATACACCAAATCCTTTTTTTACGCGATTATTTTGGAGGCACTGTTACGTTTTTTCGTACATTTTTGATACATTTTTATGCGGATTTAGAACCGATTTATCAAATTATATGAAAATCAGGTTTTTTTACGCGTCACTTTCTAGAACCAATGTATCGCGTAAAAAAAGGATTAGGTGTATATTTTTTAAAACATGCCACTGCTTTTCGATCCGAAAATTTACGACAAGTTCTGAAAATAAACAATGCAGGACAGAAATGCTAGGAAATGTATTTATGGATAGAAGAACATTAAAAAAAATCAAACCATGGAATTAAGGAGTCTGATGATTCATACGAATTACGAAACATTTCTACAAAAAATTGTCATCATTTTTGAAATAGAATGGTTTGTTCAAAAAAGTTCCATTTGACATGTTATGGCGACTTTTTCATAGTTATATTACATTCCTGATTTCCATGTATAACATTTGGCATTTTCCCATTTGTAAGTAAATTTCCTACATAATTGCATTGTTACAAATTACAAATAGTATTTAGTTATTTTAAAAGTAGAAAAAATCTTTTTGTATTTAATTTATGTCCTCTTCCAACATGGACAGTGGTGTAATGGGGCGGAATGAGTGGGATCGGTGCTCCCAGATATTTTCCGAACGATTTGGAAATTTTGCGATAAATGTTTATCTATACGTAAATATATTATAAAATGATTTTGGTAGTAATGTATTGCAAGAACCTTTTGTTGGAAACTTGTTGGTGCGGAAGTTGAATCACTGCAGTTAGAGAGCAATTAAATATTATAATTATTTAGCGCTCTCAGATTTTTTCAGTTAGTACTACACCACTGAATGTAAAGTATATGACCTCCTAATGGAGCCATCTTAGTAGAACATTTTTCTACCAGAACTATTTTTTCATTCAGTTGCTCAGCCTCTCTTTTTCGAAGAGAGTGGTAAAGAAAGAAGGGTAGGGCTAGGACAGGTCTACTCTCGCTACACCCCGCTATTTAATGATTAAACGGGAATATTTAGACATAAAAACACCTGTGCCGTCCCATGAAGTCCATCACAGTAGGCAACGACGTTGACAACTGCGTCACTAACCAACAAAAATAATAACATGTTTATAGAATATTTACTTCATATTCTAACCGGATTCCAATACGAATATTTTTTACGTCCGGTCTCCCAGTGTTTTAAAATAAATATATCCGGCCAACTTTTCTAAAACTTTGGCGACTACTGGGATAGATAGTGAAAATTAAATCCATTTTAATATTAAATTACGTTATTAACATAATTTAGAATGGACGCTAAGCATACCAGTATACGATACATAATTAATTATAGTATGTTACCAATTAGTAGCCATGTCGTAAAATCAACTTTGTTCTTTGGATTCCTTGATTAACTTTGACACATTCAAGAAACCAAGTTATTTATAATAAAACAATAATATTGAATCTTTGACATATGTACATACTATCATAACAATCTTTGACAGTTCATAGACTAGCCATGGGTTTATAAGCAATACATACTAGTCTATGGGCAATACTAAGGTGTATATTATTGTCTCTGAAATTATATTAGTCTATGGGCAATAATACATACACCACGGATGGCAAATCTAGGGCATGCGTGTTCGAGATAGCACGTTAGAGAATTTGGATGGCACGCGAATGATTTCCAAGTTCCAAAAATTCAACTTTTAAGTTAAAAAGTAAATTTTTGATTAAATAATCTGTAAATTATTAATTTATTCCGTTTTAGAAATTATTTTATTTTAAGAAACTCTAGACGATTTTTAGAAAGTAATAACCTAATAACGTAATAACCAAATAATACGAATCAAAATTTCATAACAATCTGACGTTTAGTTCGCATATTACAGTAGTTCGCATATTAGTGACACTACTTTTGTAATTTTCAAAACAATCGAAAATATCTTAATTTTGTGTGTTGATAAAGCATTGCTTTTTAACGGGAAAAAACTGTTTAAGCAAAACAATGTGTTACTCGGACTCTGCGCCATCGAAATAAATGGTAAAAAAGAAGTTTGATCATTTCTGAACGCTCATTTCATAATTTATAAACTGAACGCTACGGTTGCTTGAATTCTGTAGTTGTTCCAGAAAACATAAGTCCACAAAATAGTTTTGGTTGATCGTACATTAAAGTTTCGTGAGATAGTTGACACCTTAAAGATATCAAAAGGCAGTGTATCAACCATTTTGCATCAAAATTTGTCCATGAGAAAGCTCTGTTCGAAGTGAGTACCGTGTTCGTTTACAGTCGATCGAAAACAACAACGCGTTGACAATTCTGAGCGCTGTTTGAAGTTGTTTCAGTGCAACAAAAAATTTTTTTTCATGCTCTATGTGACAATGGATGTAACATAGATCCATCATCCAGAGTCAAATCAGCTGAGTGGCCAGTAACCGGCAAAAGCCTCCCAAAGCGATCAAAAACGCAAATTTCAGCTGGCAAGGTTTTGGTTTCCGTATTTTGGGATAGCCACGGTATTTTATTCATCGATTACCTTGAGAAGGAAGAACCATCAATAGCGAATATTATATGACGGTTTTAGTGCGTCTGACACAAGAAATTGCGAAAAAGACCCCAAATGAAAAACAGTGCTTTTTCGCCAAGACAATGAATGCACCGTGTTGCAACAATGACAACATTCCACGAATTGCTCTGTTAATTGCTTCTCCACCCACCTTATTCTCCGGATCTGGCTTTCAGTGACTACTAACTGTTTGCAGATCTAAAAAGAATGGTCCAGGGAAAGATATTTGGTTCCAATGAAGAACTGATTGCCAAAAGTGACACCAATTTTGATGCCAAAGACAAATCGTTATACAAAAATGTTAAAAATCATTGGAATGAAATTATCACTCTTGAACGAGGCTATGTTAATGAAGTCGAATTCCGCCTTAAATTTGTTGTTTTATTCGTCGTCATGCTTTGCTTCCTACAAATTTATTGAGTGATGGATTTATACTAGACGAGATATACGTTTTGTGCATTATTTTAATAGTTACATCATTTTATCAGCTACTTCAATCACACTTACGTCGCATTACGTAAATATTTGCACAATGGAACTTAGTAGTGAGATTTCTGACTCTGCATCTGGTAGCAAGCATTTTGATGCCGGGTTCAATGTTTGTGGTCGCTATCCTCAGTACAGCACTGAAATTATTATTGTTCAGGTGGTTTCTGTGTTGACACTTGTTTAGTTTTATCAAGGAAAACGCTTGCTCAAAAATGTAAGTGCTTCCAAAAAGACTTCTTACGTAGGGTGGAAACTGCTCTTAAGGAAGACATTTGTAAAAATTCTGCAGATTGCCTTCCTTATATTTCGATCTCAATTGATCGTTTTTCTGCAAATCAATCAATTCTAGTTGCCATGACAAATTAGCCTCGCTAATGTATGCTAATAAAGGGTTGTGAAATGTTTTAAGCAAAACAAAGCGTGTTTTGAAAACAATAAACTAAAAAAAGACTTAACTTGCATCACCGACGGTGTGGTGACTCAATGTAAATAAATGAGTTTCGGGTGAAATTATAATCATAATAAATAATAAAGAATAGCATTGAGTTTTCTATCAGTTACGATTCAGATTAAACACCTTTGCTACTGCATATTTTTTTTGTAATCAAAAACAGATTTTTAATGAATATTCATTTTAAAAATAGGTGATGAATTACTTGTTATTTTGAGCCGCAACAAATGCCATTGGGGGCCGCGGTTTGTGCATCACTGACTTAAGTGGTGCAGTATCTATGATGAACGGTGTCAAGTTAAGTTTATTTAAATTTATTTTGATAGGGTGTATGATAAAACATATGGTAGCCTTTTTTACTTTTAATTGTTGAAAGCGTTCGCCAAAACTGTTCTTTATTTTTCGTAATTAAATTCGTAATTTTGTCAGTCTTTTGCAACGTAAAATAAATAAATATCTTATATGTAACCATTATCACTATGTTTGTATTTAGAATAAATATTGTAATATGATATACTGATTCATTATTTATGCGAGCACAGGTTTTTACCTTGCTCTAGCGTTGAATCGATGTAGTATGTAAATAATCGAAATAATATTAAAATTTCGATTAAAATATTATTATTTTGATTATTTACATCAGAGGTGGGGAACCTTTTCTTCTCTAAAGGCCACATTCATTTTTCTGATTCCACATAAGGCCGCAGTAAATATTGACTAGGACGGGATTGATTAATTTTTAATAACTTACTTTTCCCCCAGATTATCTCCAAACCTCGTTTTTTTTTTAGCTCACCGAAGAATTGGAAATCCTCAATTCGCTATTTCCGAATTTACGAATTACAGGATTGCAGAATTGGCCAGAAGGCCCCACCAAAGTGGCCAAAAGGCCGCAGGTTCCCCACGTCTGATTTACATACTGCACGGAATCAACGCTAGGGTAGAATATAAACCTGTATAGTAAATAAGTTTTTTTTCGAGCTTTATAATCATCATGTCAAATAAAGTATTACAGTCAAAAGCATTTTAATTATAAATTAATGACATTTTCAGGGCTTTTTGTATATATTGTTATATTGTTTAAGCATGCAAGGATTATACTCGAATGAGTATAAAATAAATGATAAAGCAAATAACCTCAAATTTCCTAAAAAGAAAAACTATATCTTTTTCTCACGCCATTTGGTAATCGATTTTCATTTTTTAACTGAAGTAGGACGTTCTGAGACTATAACTTCTTCGACGATAAAACTGAAAATAGCACCGCGAAATAAGGGGCACGAAATGAACCTTAAAATCAATCTTGCGTCGTCGGATCGAAAAAGATTGCGGATCTGTTAACGGAAATACAAAGCGTTGAACTAGGCGTTCATTTAAATTTGTAATTTGACAACATTACTCCCGAATGAAAACATCGAATAATCTCAATTTTCCCAAAAAGTTTATGTATATTTTCTACTACCAGCGCCATTTAATAATCGATTTTAGATTTATAAAGATTAAAGATATGTGCTGAGTTTTACATTAAAATTTAATCTGATAAATTTGCTTATCACTCCACAAAATAAGGAGCATGAAATAAACCTTTATTTAAATCTTGCGTCGTCAAACCGCAAAAGATTGCGGATCTGTACACATAGCTACAAAGCGCTTTTCTAGACGAGCATTTAAATAGTAATCTCGACAATCTTACGCAAGGAATGAAAAAGTCAAATATCTTCAATTATACATATATGTAATAAAAACAATATTTTCTTCTACAGGCGCCATTTGGTGGTCAGTTTTCGATTTTTAAATAGCATTAGGATGTACCATGACAAAAGTCTCTAATAATAAAATTCAATCGGATAAAACTGCTACTCACTCCGCGAAATAAGAGGGACAAAAAGACCTTCATTTCAATCTTGCGTCGACAAATCTCAACAGATTTTTCAACAAAACGTCAAAAAACTAAAATGTATAAATATTTTGAAAAAAAATTAAACCTTTACTTGTAAGCGAGCCCCTTGTTTTAACCGCTGATTTTAACTACGATACAAGTGGTAAATGTAACTAATAATAAATGGTCACTTAAATATAAATTAATTTCTTTTCGATAATCACATACATATGTGCTATATTTCTAAGAAACACTTAAGTCAAGTTATTGAATATAATACTATAATATGTCATATAAATTAAGGGTGACGAACACGATATATTGTGTGTTTCTTCTAAGTCTACCTACCATTGAAATCGGGTGATAGACATTTTTTACCATACTTATCAATGAGGAGGGCGGCCGTTTGCACGCATGCAGCCAAACTCCCAGGTGCGGCCCTGCTCAGATCGTTTTGACTGTTTAGAACAGGGGTCACCAAACTTATTGAGAAGCGGGTCGGATTGAACTTTCTAAAAACTAAGAGGGCAGGCTGACAAATAAATTCTTATTGGAGCCCAATAATAATATTCTTAACCCAATACGTAAATTCTCGTTTGAACCCAATCACAATATTATTTCATTTAATGTGGTTACATAATAATTAGAATGTAAACAAATGTTTGCCCTTCTTAGAATTTCAATAAATGAGAATTTTTGAGTAAACGAACATCTGGTCGTCTCGCCTCCAATTTCTATCCAACTTCTTCACTTTGAGTCCCCTACCAGATAGTTGTACGACAATCGATGAATTGAAATAAATAGTTATCGTGAATTCACAACTAAATCATGAAAATTTATATTTCTTATATGAATTATTTATATGCAAAAATCTAGAACTTTTCGCGGGCCGGATGAAAATCTTCGGCGGGCCGTAGTTTGGTGACCGCTGGTTTCGAATATTGCAAGTCCTTGTGTACAAACGGAATGAAATAATTGAAAAGCTAGCATGGTGCTTCTCAAATAAGAGTTACGACTAAACAGAAGCGTAATCGAAAAACTCATATACCACACAACACATATTATAGCGCCCATAAATAATTTAATAATACATCTATTATATGTATGTTGCAAAAAGACGTGATGTAATTGGTTTAAAATAAATCATATTTTTCACTATCATTTCCTTCTTATGCAATAACTTTCTAAAAATACAGCAAATAATAAAGAGCTCGAAACGTGTGAACACCATTCGGTGATATGATGTTGCATATTATAGTATGTTAGCATTTAGAACTCAATGACCGTAATTCAAATATAAAATGGATTAACACTAGGGTATCCAATCCCGGAGCCTTTTTCCAATCCCGGAATCCCGGGATTGAGATTTTCTCACCGAGGAATTTGAAATCCTCAATTCGCTATACTTTTTCCCCGATTCTCACAGAACCTCGTTTTTTTTTTTAGCTCACCGAGGAATTTGAAATCCCCGATTTGCTATACTTTTTCCCAGATTGTCGCAGAACATCGTTTTTTTTAGCTCTTCGAAAAATTTGAAATCTTGAATTTGTCAATTTCGTGTCAATTTTCGGGATTTGCTCAAAATTTCTCAATCAGAAAATTGAACGGGATCCCGGGATTGGATGCCCTAATTAACACTTGTGTTATTTCCAAAGATTTTGTGACCGGAGATTATGGTTATATTACTTTATAAGTCTTAATATATATAATATTAAAATCTATATTATTTATTTTGCAACATTCATAAAGCGTATTTGAGAACAAAATATAATAAATTAGGCTACACTTAGTGTTAAACTTTTTAAAATTATCATAGTATTTCACCGCTCAACTACTATCATATCTGAGAAAGTTTTCAAGTTGCGTGTTAAAACAATTTGTTTTTAACTGTGTTGTGATAGTCAATTGATAATATTTTTATGAATTTTAGAAATGTGAGTACATCTTACGATCTATTTAGTGACTTAAAATAGTTTATTGTAATATTATATAACCGAGATATATTAAATAACGATCCTATATTCGCGACATTCGAAAGCCGGTTTTTTAAAAAACTTGGTAATCCGGTTTTACATATTAGAATTAATATTCAATATGTTGTCTATTATTCAATTGAAAACGTCAGTGCTATGACTTAAAACTGCCTTTGTTATAATTAAAACGAGGTGAAATATGTAGTTGAATAGCCAGAAGACATCAATGATTGCGTTAAAAATATTATGTTTTGAACATATTTTAGCTGTTCATTTTGACTCAGATACCCTCACCAGAGTAAAGGGTAGATTTAATTGTTTACCGCCAAATAGGAACACTGAATAAAACAATGGTAAATTGCAGTGTGATTTTGTTGATTTAATATAAATATATATATATTAGTGAAACGTCGAAAACCGGTTTAAACCAAGTTTTAGGTTATATCGGATTAGTCAATTTTTGTATAAGCTCTAGTTACCACTTACCGTCAGCGGTGGAATTTTTCAATGCCAGTTTTGCTTATGGTTTTACTAAACACAAAACCTATTTTGAGTGCCTTTACTGTATTGCAAGATTTTAATTTACTTTGTTATTTTATTTTTGTGGTTTGTCGTTGGTGCTTAGTTATGTTAGAAATACAAAAGTATAAGACACATGAGGACGGTTAGTAATATCATATTACATAATATATATATGTTGTTATTATGAGTATGGCACAATAATGCAGCTCTTTTGATCACAGATTAAATTAATTTCGCATCCAAAATTACATTATGACAACAAAATAAAAGCTCTTTTCATTTGCATACCTAGCAAAAATAATAGTAATAGTGGTTTTCATATTGATTTATAATGTACAAATACATTATAAATATTTGGTAACATCGTGCAAATATTTTCGTATATATTATACTATATGATAGTTTAATCGTTGAATTGTACATTTACAAACGTTTTGTCACCAACGACCTGGCATAAGTCTTCCAGTATCTTCAGGAGTTCAAGTACACGAACGAACTTGAACTGACGCTTAGTAAATATTAATGTCTATCCTTAAGAGTTATAAGGTTTACTTTTACTGATGGCTTAATATTAATGACGCTAAACCAATTGAGAAAGTAATCACATAAAAATTTAATTACAATTTCCGTAGGTTTTTGAAGTTACATGTGAAACGATTTATTTCAATTTGATTCAAGAAAACTTGACTAATTTTGCAATGAAGGGTTTCTATGCACGTTTTTTGTGAGTATCTTAAAACGAATGAAAATAGACAAGGTGAATTTTGAAAATGGGCGACTCATATTATGTTTTTTTGGATATTTTTTAAAAGTAATTGCAATACTTCTCTTAATAAAATAATAATACACTTTTAAGGTGTCCACTGTCAATACTTAGAGGAAAGGTATTATTGATGGGATTTTTGATTCACTAACTAAAACATCGTTCAAAGTCATTGGCAGACCTAACATTTTGGAATGACTGTGCTAAAAAAAAGGTCTCTGGTTCAGGTAAATTCCGAAATCACACAATCCGACACTTTTTCAGACGATGGAGTAAGAGAGCCCGAATCCTGAAAAAAAATGTGAATGCCAAAATCCTGGGATCTAAAAAAAGGGTGAGGGATTAGATGCTCCTGTTTTGATAATAAAATAGAAGTAGAATTAGTATAAATGAGTGTTTTTTTTTTGAATTTGATTATATTTAAAATATATATTATCATATTGCAGTTTCTATACGATATCAACATGCATCAGTGAATGAAACGACTCGTTGATTGGCTGAGGTAAATAATATACATGAGCGTGCAATCAAAATGAAATATTTTTCATTACAATACATACTGCAAGCATGTTTCGTTTTAAATCTTTAGTGCCGATAACTTTCTATTTCATTCAACCCACACAGGTTTGCATGATTTTCTCAAACGAAAAAAAACGTGCTATTGGCTTTAGTTAGGTAGACTCAGTTAAGGTGAAGATGTTTGTTTTCATTTTTATTAAATCTTTTATTGGTATATACTTAACTCCTATGGGTAATTACAATATTTTAAAGTATTCATGCTTTATTTTAAGTATTACAGTAGTGGTAACATTAAACAGCCTTTAAATGCTACAATCATTAGCATAACATATAATTTTTTACAAGAACTTAAATCTTATTTCACTAAAATTATTTACTGAAAATGATAGTATTCTTGAGTTATTATAAAATGGGTAATATATCATTTCTACATTTAATAAATTATTAACCTTTTTTTTAATCTGTAGATCCAGTAAAATTCCAATAATATAATAACGCTAATTGAAAAAAATGAATATGTTTAGTTTATATCATTGTTCAATATTTTTTTTAATGCATTTCAGTAAAAGGCAAAACATTTGACATATTCATGCAAAGGATTAGAAGAATACAAATTAAATTAATATGCATACAGCCTTCATACATAATATTATATATTAATAATTTATACAGTGTAAGAAAATACGACGTACATTTAAAAGAAAATATTATGTGCCAAATATATGCTAATTTTGTGCGTCTTTCTTTCAACATTTCGTGTAAATAAATGTCTACTCAAAATTTATCACATTTTAGTGAGCATATTTGATAATTTGTACACATGTAAAATTTCAAAGACATAATAAAAATGTATAATCTACGTATTATCTTCACATCATTTACTTTTTTGACCCAAATTTTGGCTAAAATCAGTACAAATTGTATTTTTTTGTAGAGTATTGTCGACACATAAAAATGATTCTTCAGCATGTTATAAATGGATATATGATATCAATAGAAACCTTAAACAGAATAAGACTTATTCATTTTTACTTATTGATTATTTTGAAGAATGATACTGCTTTACTTTGTTTTCAAATAATTAGTTGATTCAGATTTCACATAAAATAAAATGAAACAACAATTAAAACCCGATATTAAAAAATATGCTTTGTGTAAATGTGTTTCGCATATGATTTAAAGTTTTAAAATATGTTATAAACTTATTCAGATCAGTGTTGCAACTTATATTTAATTGTAAAACACAAGCCATATTTTTTATAATTATTGACATTTTAAGAGAAAATCTTACCTATAAATATATTCGTCCATTTGCATATATCGAAACGTTCAATTTTACAATTACAATAGGCGTTAAATCAATCCATGCATTTAAAATTATTTCATATACCTATTTAATTGACAGAAAGTGTTGATTGAGGGGAAGAGGTCAGAATCACGCTTCTGTGATAATGTTCGTTGGATTTTCACTCGTAAATGTATCGCTTCGTCTTTACAAGTAATGCGAGACTAATTCATCTTTAATTTGATGTTACAGAATGAATATTTTGATGACTATCAACACCAATAATTGTACTCTCAATAGAATAGTATCACGCAGCTGTTAAATATATAATTATAGAATACAAATAAGTGCTGTATCTATTGATTAGTGAACACTTACTTTTTTCTTAGGATGTATACGATTAGACACGTTATATACGGTAATTATATTATCATGTTTTGTCATTATCCATATAATAGGAATAGACAAATTTGAATATATAAAAGTTATGAAGAAAGTTAATTAGCATATAAAAACTCGAACAAAAAACACATTATTTTACATGTCATTTAGTTTGTAGTCTTGTATTCAGGTAAAAAACAGCAATATATATTCGTTTCAAGATTGTTAAAATTTAATGTCTAGCATTTTTATGTTTATTATCATTTTTAATTTACTAATAACAATGAATCTACGAATTCGAATTTCATAAATGAACTGACGAATGTTTGTTTAAGAAAAAAAGTGACTTTTTATACATGTGGATTTAAAATATTGTTTAACACTGAATATTACAACTCGCTTTTTAATATTGATTTTTGATATCGTTCATTCAATAATAATAGTTTTGCTGATCTCATATTTGGAATTTGAAACAATGATAGTTACATCACCTTTCTAGTTTGGGGTATCTGTGCTGTATTTTTCTTGTCTTGGTCATATTACTAAAGAATAAAATCAATTCAGTCAAGACTGACAAAAACGAATATTACCTGAATCGAAATACTTTTATTAAAATGCCACAACATGTAAGGTAAACCGTGACTGATTATTTTATATTTTTTTATCAATTAATTCAATAGCATCGCCATAATATAAGTTATGCAGATATATAAGTAATTATAGCTAGCAATGGTTTGAACACTTTTCAAAACGCACGATGATGATAAAGTTTATCACAAAATCGTTTCATAATAATAAATATAACGCATTCGGATCAGCATATACAGCAAATGCCTTTAGGCCCGTATAATCAAACGCACAATATTAAAACACGTTCTTGCCGAAACTTACGAATTTCTCCTCTGAGCCGAGCATGTTCCGTTGCCTTTTACTTTTCTCTTTTTTATGTAACGACCGATTTACCTATAACTGGTTTCGTTTTGCACCATCTTTTATAGTTAAGAGTGCCGAAAATCAATTGGTATACAAGTACGTTATATCTGTATTTGACTGGTATTGAACTTTTAAGCACTTCGGTGAACCAAATCAAATATTTAATCAACACACTATAATAGAAATGCGTGCTTAGTTTTGATCATGTTTGATGTGCTCTCGCAAATGATACAGTAGTCAATAATTATACAAAAAAAAAGAAAAAAAATCGTGATAATTATTTACAATAATACAGCAATGAGATGAATATAGGATGGCTTTCAATTTTTAATTTGAAACTGATTCCATTGCAAAAAGAAATAGTGTGCACCTGCATTCACTTACGTCATCAAATAATATATTGTTTAATTATATAAATTTAATTCATTATTTCGTTGGTTTTAATTAGCTTAGAGTTTATTAACAGTTTTTTTCTACAAAAACTATTTATTACATAATTGCTCTTTTATGTTAGTTAAAGATATAATTATTTTAGGGCTAGGGCAGAACTAAGTTAGCTATTTGCTCCTTCTTCGATCTATTTTTTTATAGCCGGTTGGGTTGGACGCAATTTTAAACACCGCACATACCCCTGCTTTCGAATGCAAATGCACAAATCAATTTATAAAACTGTCCTTACTGGGGCTCAAGCTCGTGATTGCCATAACTGAAGTCAAAGACATTAATCACTAGGCCAAAGACCCGACGAATATACGTTTATTACAATAAAGTTAATTATAATGATTTCAATATTTCGTGATATTAAGTAAAAATTATAAATTTCGGTTTTGCTTAGCTAGCGAGCATTTATAACTGATAATTATTATGAGATCAAATTGCTAACTAGCAGAGTATTGTTTAAATTTTACATACATTTTAATATAATATACTAGGCATTGTTGTGTCCGTATATATTATATTAAATTAAATATTATTTTAAATATATATGGAGAATATGATAACAAAAATAGTCTCACTAATATTGAAAAAAAAAACAAAGGTTTCTATTGCAGTTACGTTACTAGCGATAAAACTATACGCACGAACAGATTCGAAACTAGATCTCAAGCATTGCAAATAACTATGTTCATCAGCATGAAAAATTTCCACATTGTATGAACTATACAATTTTGTAGGAAAACATAGTTATTTGAAATAAATTTAAATACTTAGATTAGGTGAGCGTATATCGATTTTAATAATTTTATAGCATCATGAGAATAGTAAAAACAATAGCGGATTAACAGCTTCAGAAAATCTACTATAATTAAAGTTGTCCGTGCTTTAAGCCTTATACCTTTAAACCCGTATATACGTACATAACACATTTAGATTTCAATCAATTAATTTTTCGTTAAAAGTAGATTAAACAAAATATTCCCAAGCGATTATCAGAATATTTTTTTATTCCGAAGTAAAGAGTTCTTGCAATACTCGGTTAAACTTGGTAACTGTCGGGGTAAAGCTAAGGATATTTAAGATGGTACGCTGTACCATAAACAGGAGTGGACATCATGACAAGGTTGTCCCCAATCAGTTAATAACCAATTATGCAATTTTGATCGTTGAAAACTGGGTAATCTTGACATACCAATAGTTCTTAGTGATGTACCCGATAATAACGGTGCGCGAGTAATGCGAAATGACCAGGAGAGAGACATAACTTTCGGTTTCTGTAGTCTATTGGTTAGAGTCTACCCTAGCGATCCTGTTATGACAGTTCTTGGCTTAAGCCCCGGCCAGGCTGGTATTATATTTTATTCAAATTTCAAACTTTGCATTTTTAGTTGATCTCGAGTGATAACAAAGAAAACAAAAATACTTCATGTGATTCATAATAAGTTGCATTGGAAATTCATTCACATTGTTTTAATATTTTTTATATTTAAAATATATTTCCAATACGGTATAGAATCCTTATTAAAGAAAGTATAAGATTGAGTGATATGACGATTTCTGATTAAGACTAATGCACTCTTCTTGTGTGAAACGATTCTCAGACATGGATAAATGTATGGTTGGAAACAATTTACAATATGCTTGAAATAATTATATGACTGATTGTTCAGCAACAAACATATCTAGTTTTAGAAAACAATTTGAATGCCGCAGTCGGTTGAAAGTTTTTTATATATATATATATATAATATATATTTTCGACTGAGTCACGAATAATTGAAAATCCATCTGTAATAAAAACTGGTTTGTATATGATTCGTGCAAACGTTTTCGAGGAGCTATCCAGTGATTTAAACATTTAAAACGTTAAGTCCGATACACGAAACAAGTTTCGTTGCATATTCGGCATCTCTCAACGACTTGTGAATGTGTATAACTTTTTTCACATACCGCATATGTATGTAAATATCAGTATCAAATAAGACTATTTACTTTTACTATTAATTTATTTCAATTTGGTATAACATTGCTATGATATTAATCAGCATGGATATAGTTTCATATAAAAATAGTTGAACATTTTTTTTTATAAATACAGATGTAAATTATACGTTTTTTTATATTATTATTATTATTGCGGCACGTGTTACACATACAAAAAGAAGGACATAAGAACGAATGAATCGTACAATTCATAATTTAAATAGTTATATCAAATGATATCAATAGAAACAAATTCAGAGCAGAATTCTTCACTTATATAATATAATATGATAAGGCAAAAAATCGTATATTTATATCAATTTTAATAATTGCTAGACAAATTAAGTGATAGATTATTTATAATATTATCATTTATGCGATTATTTATACTCATTAAAATACTCTCGATCTTATTATGCAGTTGCACAATTTTAGCAGTTATGATCGCTCTTTGCTGTGAATTGAAAATATCCATAATGTACATACCAAATATCTATAAAAACGTGGTTTTACGTATATACTAAAAAAACATTTTTTATCGATATTTAATTGGCAAATTAACAGTCTAATAGAAAACCAATAATAATAAATAACCATACAAAAGCTATAGAAAATTTGATAGTTACGCATGTAACGTTTTTTCGGTAGCATTTTACAAATTCAATCACTGCTATATTTTAAAAAAAATACATTAAGTAATATCATTTAATAAATTAAATAAGGTGATAAATTGTCTTGCCATTTTTCTAATACAATTGGATAGTATTATAATGAAGAGAAAGATTTTCTTTTAATGTTTTATAATTAAGTATTATTTAATTCACCAATTATTGTTGAGCGTAATGGATTGCATAATTTAAAATACGAAATTATGAATTGCAATAGTATTGACTAGTGCAAACTTTGGAATGTATAAAATTTAATTCGTTTTTATACCGAACGATTAAAAATTAGCATAATTTTACCCACAGTGTGCACAGTATATTATGATAATTAAAAAAGGTATTATTGTATAACACAGAATGGAGTAGAACTGTCTGCGACGACGTCTACCAGAAACTTTCACTAGAATATAATACGACAACGAGTGGTGTAATTAATGTATATTTTTTACATTTAATTTATTTGGAAACATATTCGAAACTAAGTGACTTATCTGATGCGGCTTTTATTGTATTTTTGCACCGTCTGGTATACACTTTTTTCGTTTTAATTGAGAAAGTCACGTTCAAATTTAAAAATAAAACGTAACCTTTAACCAAAATTGTGCAGTTAATCAAACTAAAAATGAAACATGTACAAAAAAACATTTGACATTTAAAAAGCGCTAGCCAATGAGAAAGTACCATGAATAATTGACCATACCAATAATATTTACTTTAATTGACATAACAATATAATAATTTAAAGTTGTAAAAACGTTTCGAGACTGTTTATATAACACCTAGCTTTGACGCATACATTAATTGCGTAAAATATAACAAGTATTGGTAAACTAACTGTCTGTAACTACTCGTTATATCAAAGTTATATTTGTATCTTTATTTTTTATCGAAAATGATTGCATGATTTCAAATAAAAGAATGAACGACAGCTGTCAAAAAATTGAATAAGGAACATGTATTGGAGTGAACAATATTGAAATTTTTTACAGCAAACAACACAATTGCAAATCTAATGTCAAAAATATAATTTGAAAATGGAACGTTTTCGCTGCACACTTACGATAGTCGCTCACCACATTTAATTTTATTTACATTGACAAAATAAACATACAGTAATTTTTCACCACAACTTAATTTCTATTATTATTTTGCGGATTTTTCTCAATTCAATATTTTTTGCATCAAACCGATTGCGGTTTTCATTACTTTTACATTGTATAAAGGCCGTTTGTATCTTGTTACTTAGGTGTTCGGAGTTTTTCATGTTCTTTCGATATCAATAAAAATATTTATTCAGCCGGCCAGTGATAGTAACGATTTTATGCATAATTTAAACCTTCGAATAAATGTAAAGTTTCTATTGCAGACAGCGGATTACAAGTAGACATAAATCTTTGATTTATAAATGCTTGTGGTGCCAAATATTTTAACAGTTTATCGGCCATAAATTAAAAACAAACCATCATTTAAAAAATCGAATTAATTTAAATAATTTAATGGTTTCAAACATAACAATAGTTTTTGTATGATACCATATTGATAATTTACATTATTCTCCGCTTATTTTAAAATTTTATATTACTACATGAATATTTATTTGTTTTTGAAATAAGCATCCGCTGCTTTCTTAGACTATTTAATAAAAAAAAAACACCTCCTAGGCAGGTGCATACGATAAATGTGCATAGGTTTTAATTATTAGCACATTTACCCCTTTAAAAAATACAACAATTTTAAGGTCGCCAGCGCACGAAATATAATAATTTACCTATATCATTCTTAACTAAAACTACCCAAACAATACATTTTTTTAAATGATCGTTTGATTTTTTCTTAAAATTTCATTTTCACAGAGTACTTAGCGGTCTGATTGAAATGTAAAATGCGATTTACGCACTTATAAACACTATTTCAAACCATTTCACACTACTTTTTCATTTTTCTTATCTTTCATGATATGACAAATTAAATTGTATTGATTCAATACTACAACTAAGTAACTCTGATTTGATTATTGCTGGGAAAATGGATTTCAAACAGTATTTGATTAAGCTTAAACCGTGGTTTAAAATAAAAATAAATAATGATGATGAATTATTTAATGATGTTAAATTGAATTGCGTACAAATAAACGTGATCTCATATTCAATAGCCATCTCAAAAAAATAATTGATTTAGTTGTAGTATGAAAATGGCGGTATGGAAATAATATTTTAGTATTTAAAAACTTTACTTAATTACTTTAACCGTTTATGTGGACAGTTATAATAACATATGAGACTCGTTTTTTAAATAAAAAAATAAAAACTATCTTACAATATATTGGTAATCACAAACGTCTCTTTTAGACATTTTTTTTTTTAAATATATGTAACATTTTTTTATTATAACTAAAATATTTACATTTATTACTCACATCGTCTCGTTTTTTTTACCATTTAAGTTCATAATGAATATCAAAGTTCACTCCGAGCACTCACACAATATTTAACGTACATGCTAAGACTTATTATTTTTCATTCACTTTAAATCTCTAAATGAACTTTAAAGTTCATCATGAACAGCTAAATTAAAAAATAATGTGGCCCGACAAAGCTACCACACTTTGGAAACTCATATGGCGCCTTCACAAAGTCTGATTTTTCCCCAACTTGCAACACGACGTCAAGTCCGCGTGTCCACTGGTTTGAATTTTCATCCCTCAAAATCCAATACCCGGGGTTGTCGGCTTTGAATCTCACAGCAACAGCCCCAAACTTGGGTATAGTGATTGTATCTTTCTCCACTGGGTTGACGAGGTTCTTGTTCGTGAAGAGCTCATCTTCTGAATTCATTTTCTTTATGGTTTCAGAGTCTAAGGATTCCGAAAACTGATTCGTTGCCACGACGAAGAAGCTATATCCGTGGAGATGGAAGGTGTGTTCAGAGTCGCCTCCTATGAAAAACAAACATTTTTTTGTAAAACATCAAATTATTTTACTGTAATGCCATTCTCATATATTTCCCCCGATCACGTTGATATTATAAATAATTATAGTAATCATATTAACCGTTTGAATACCGCGCAAATAAATCATTAATATGTCCCAGAGATACTGCGTGTTTTTAAAAAAAAAAATTGCCTAATATACAGTCGAATTCAATATTTCAAAAACCTATATTGACTCAGTATAGATTGAACTACACATATTCATAAAAATAATGCTTATATTCTATTAGAATACCAAGTATTTGATTTTTTAAATGTATTGGACATTCGTGTTCGCTTGCATATGTTCTGGACACCTGTGTCCGCTTGGTATTCAAGTGGTTAAAGTCAAAATGTATATAAAAAATAATCACTTTAGCTGTATAAAATGACCATTGTAGATGAACAGATATAATTGTAAGTATACAAATTTAAATAAAACCCATTTATACTAGAAATTTGATTTTACATTTTTTTTAATGATTAGTACTCGTTGCGCTTAGCAGGAGAGTATTTCTTGCATACTACTTATTATATGTATTTTCAAATTTGAATATCAACTGCTAACAATTTCCATGACAAATGATCGTGTTGCGATATATATTTAAATATTTTAGAACGTCTTTTTCGATCGTTTTAATCTCTAAATCTCTGTAATATTTATGAGATAATTTCATTATGTTACTGAAAAAAGGCGTGAATTTGAAACTTATTGTATTAAACTATAGTCGTTACAATATATTCATTCAATTTATCAAATGCTGAATTAATTATGCATACATCATATTAAATCTGGAAATATATACTATATATTGTAATAATACACGGAAAATTAACTTTCATAACATTATCTAATTAGTAACTTAAATTTATATTCAATACCATTCAAATAGAGCAGTTTGCGAGTGTAAATTAAATACAAATAATGAATTTGGAATCATTGAAAAAATGCCTTCACCGAAGCGGTCTCAAAAGTGAAAATATACACGGCAAGAAGCAAAATCAACAAGTTTGTATGGCTAAATTGATTAATATTTTAGACAGTTTTTCGATGTAAACGTTAACAATAATTAAATATTGCAATCTCAAATTCAATTATTATTTAAAGAAAAAAATCTTTACTCTAAAACGTCACTTACATAATAATATATGCTTGTAAATTTTAAAATGAATCAATCACATTTGAACTAAAGTATAAAAAATGATGGAAAGTTTTATTAAGTTGCAAATATATATTTTCAATATTTAAAACAACTTTAAAAAAAGGTTAAATCATTTGGGTTTAGTATATACAAGTCACACACGTACGACACAGATGTTGCATTAAAAACACATTTTTCTAAAAATACTTTATACAAAACAACAAATACTTTATATGTTATTTAGTTTGAAAAATGAATTGTCAATCACCTTGGTCGACAAGAATTAATTCCACGGTGTTCCCTCTCGGCACCTTCTTGATGTGGACACATTCACACCTTGTATCAGATTTGCACGTTTCTCTGGTACAGATGGCACTGGCTGATACGTCATCTCCTTGTGTCAAAAGTGGTGAAGATGGAAACGTGAAAGTAACACCATCGGTTTGCGCCAAGCCTATAAAACACATAAAATCCATACATTAACCGGCTTCACAGAGAAAATATTGTTTTAAATACATTAGGTATATCTCATACATATTCGACAATTTTTATTCAAAATTATGTATTCCCAACTGATAATTCGATGTAAACAATTTACAAAATACAGTATTTTCATTATAATTGTAAATCCTTAATATGGTATCTCATTTTATTAAATATATTTAAATCGCTTAAATTATTTTTATAACTAATGTCTTTCAGCTACTTCATGCTTTTAGCAAGACGAATGAAAATAAATACTCAAAATGATATTATATAAAATTTGCTAATCTCTATTGCTATACTATTTGTTTTTACGCTTATTTTGTCCCCAATGTGGAGCATCAAAGAATTCTGACAAGGTATCTTTACAGAAGTCGGTCGTTTCGCCTTTTTCCAAAGGGGATAATTAAAGAAGGATGCGGTTAAGACTATACTAGCGTCAAACTAGTTATTCACTGTATTCAGGCATCTTTTCAGAATTAGAAAACAGGAGGGTATGTATCAGAATCATGTATGTGGCCAATTTAAAAAAAATGTTTAAGCAACTAATGCATAAAATCATCCCTTCGGTTAGTCGAACTTTTTTACCACACAACTGAGTAGAAAAAAAGTCGATGACCTCTTACCACTTTTGAGTACATGACTGAAACTCAAAAAAATGCCAAATTCCATTCTAGTATTATCGATGTAAAGTTAAATGACATTATTCTTAACCAAAGAGCAATGAAAAGATACAATATTTATTTGTCAGTGTGAAAAAAGATTTACGGAAAATTGAAACTTACTTTTCATTCATGCAATAAACAGCTTGATATACAAAATACTCTTCAATCTTTAGTTACAAAATAAATGATCCGTTTTTGAACATGCCTTATCATTAACACTTGAGACGTTTTTAAAATATTTTTTAGATGTGACGGCAAAGTGTAGTTCAAACATATTATTATGCTGTAATAATAACAGTCAGAATCGATGATTTGCATCAAAGCAATAATGATTACTTCCTCATTTATATTACATATATCATTATATGCGAAAGTGTTATTACCGTTGATAGAACAATCAAAGTATGTGTTGTTAACTCATTTTTTACAAATTTTCACCATTATATTTTTATTATTTTATCATACTTTCGTTTTAGATCAATGTATAAGCATCATCACCAAGTGTACGTTATAAAATCATGCGAGAAAAAATGTTAATACACCGTTGACTTGTCAATGTATAAATTAAATTTTCAATGTAAACATTGACTATGTTAGCCAGTTTCAGTATACACGAGAAAACAATTGAATACTTGTAACTAATCAATTTGTACATGTACACACAGACTTAGTTAAGTTGTTCATAAAAGCAACAAAAAAAATTACGCGCAATCACACAGTTGTTGTATTTTACTGGTATCTAACATTTAAGTATTTTTTTTAATTTTCGCTTTCTTTCTGTTCAACATATCTAATCTAACTTATCTAACCTAATCTTAATGTCATTTCTACTCTCAAAAGCACTCGTTAGTATACTAATATAATATAACATAATCCGTAATGTTATTTCTACTCGATCTAGCGATCGATAGTGAGTTTATACTTTTATTAGCTTATTCACACATTGGGTAGTCAAATTGAATGTGAACTAGGGATTCTGTGTCGAGACGTCCCGGGACAAAAGTCCCGGGACTTTTAAGATTTTTTGCTGTCTTAAGTCCCGGGACATTTAACAACAAAGTCCCAGGACTTAAGACAGCCAGATTGTACATTTAGGCTAAGGATTAAAGGCCGGGGTTTTAACAAAATTAAGTATGCATATATAACAGGGATCTTATAAAAGAAACAGCTGTTTGGATTTATAATTGTAGAAGTTTCAAATAACATCTATTTATATATTGTAATACGAAACAACCATTTTTAATGGGTAGAGAGAGACAAGCAGAAATACAAAAAAAAACTTAGACACGTGTTCGCTTAACTATTTTTGCAGCATGGGATAATCGCACAGAATTCCAAGAAATAATGGAACCAATAGTTATTTCTATAAAATTAGGTTATAAATCAAGGCGGCTTATAAATGTTTTATTACTAACCGTTCTGCTGGGACTAATTGATTTTCAAAAAGAATACACGAAAGATTTTGACAAATGCTCCAAAACAATATATTTGAAATACGGAGATAATTTACTGCAACGTCTTTTCTCCGTGGAAAAAGATATCGAGGTATCTGAAGAAAATATTGATGATGAGATAAATATTGCAGAACTGTCACTGGAAGAAGAATTAAATAGACAGATTACAAAAAAAACAAAAGATTTCTCCATTAAAAACGAAACAACTAAACGAATTTAAGATTTTAAAATCAACTAGAGAACGGAAACAAAGATTATTTTTTATATATAATATTAAAGCAACATCGACTGACAATGATGATGAGCAACAACGTTTATTACAAAAATAAGAAATCGGCTGTCTGATTCGTCATTAAATTCATTATTATTTTTAAAAGCATATTTTGATAAGCAAAATTAAAATATTAACTTTTGTGTAAATAATACATACTATGTATGATTTGAGGTTGTGACTTTATTTATTAATTAAATATTTTTACTATTAATAAATAAATGTGTTCAAAAGATGTATTTTTTTTAATCAACGCATACTTTCGCCGCCCTTTTAAAGTAAGCATGAAAAAAAATACGTCTAACTGCGTAAAAAACGCTCAAAAAAATAGTTTAATTGAAACGAAATATTAAAAAACGTTTGGGAGAAAGATATCTTCATTTATGTTATTGGAAATTTGTTTAATTTAATTAATAATCATATTAAAAATATAACTGTAGCAAAAACAAATTAAAAAATAATATAATTAAGTGTTCATACCTGATGTTGTTTTATTTACAAATGTTTTTCACTATTGTACAAAGTTACCAATGTCTCAATAGGACAAACAGATATAAAAGATGTATTGTGATTTGTGAAGTAACGGTCATAATTTTATCCAATTCATTGTTATTTTTTCAATACATAAACCGTTATCATCCCTTTTTAGTACATACATACAAATATTTAATTTTAATAAGTTTATAATTTTATTGAAGGGGAAATAAAAGTCCCAAGTCCCGGGAAGTCCCGGGACTTTGACTTTATCACGTCTCGTGTCCCGGGACTTTGAAAAACTCGAGACTTCAGAATCCCTAATGTGAACTGTAATGATTAAAACAACCAGTTAATGCACACATTTGTAAGATTTCGCACTTTAACTGTTGCATATATATTATATAATATATATCAATATAAAAGAAAAACAAACATGACGATTATCTCAAAGTTTACGTGCCTGAGAAATATGTTATGATTTTTAAGCGATTTCTAATAAGTTCGTTAGTAATATTTTAGTTTTATATTAAAATATCTACGATTTCTTTCGAATTAATTTAATATTGTTACGGTATACAAAATATACATAAAATATCTAGTTATAGGTTAGAGGTATAATTCGTCATACATAAATACTTAGTTATATTGTTCAACAGTTTAAATAATGTCTTGTTATAGTAAAGCATTACAACATTACATATAATTTGTTTAACAACCAGTTTCGGGTTTTATTTTAAATATTTTTTTTATGTTTTTTTTAACGAAACGTATGGACCTTTCTAATACTTTGTATTAGGCATCTGTGAGCTGATAAAATATCAAATATTCATTACTCAAAACGTATCACATTAATCTAATCTTTCCAGCGGATTTCCTTAACCCTTCAGGCACGGATGTCTAAATTTTATATTTTGAATAGCGGATGATACGTATGCAATGAATAACAGAATGAGCCACAGATTAACAAATAACGTTCGTATTAAAGAACATTTCTCGGCAAAATTATTTGAAATCAGTGCGTGTCAAGTTTTTATTTAAAGTTGTTACTCATAGATCGGCGACTTATTGGCACTATGATGATTCTAAAAAAATTAACATAGTATCAAATATATATTTTTCCACCTTTTGAAATATCACTCAAATAGCTTCGTAAAAAATATTTATAAGTGTTTAAAATGTCTCAAAATCCAAAATTCTACTATCTTTCAAAACTTAATATTTTTATAAATATATTTTTTAACAGTCAACAGTTTCTTTATATTTAAAAAAATACAATAAAAAGTATCAATATCTTAATCATATATGTAATCTTTATATTAAATCAAGTTATTTGAATGAAATCTGCTACTATAAATGGGCATCAAAACGAAGCATGTTTTTAGCTTGGTTGAAAGTTTAACAAGCAATTGTTCGAGTTTTTTGTTCATATACTTTTTGACGGTCTATATATATTATTAATTCTTTTTTATTTTCATCTACGGCATTTTAAACAGTTAATTAATTGGCCCCATACTTATTTTTTTTTCCAAAATTTAATTATATGTAATCAGTGATGTGCTTCTATGGGTTCGCACCGGCTCTGCCGAGCAGGTTGCTAAAATAATTTTAGTTTGGAGAGCCGGTTCTTAAAATACTGTTATTTTTAATTATGTATTGTAATTCCGAGATCGACGAATAAGACCCGTCACGGTTATTAGTAAATCCGTAAATTCTTACGATTTTGGATTTTCTCAATCTCGAATCCGAATTTATACACGATTTTATGCTGAGTGCTTAATCCCGAAATCCCAGAATCACAAAAAGTGTCCGGGATTGGATACCCCAGTGTTTACCATGGTGCGAGCCGGTTGATAAAATTTTAGTGGCACATTACTGTATGTTATGTAAAATATATCTATGTGTGTGATTGCAACTGCAAGGCGTTTGAAGTGATGGTAAAAATAATTATTTTAAATATCTATCAAAAAAAATGAGCAATTGTGTTAATCTATTCTATAAGCATAACAGTTTATTGCCAGTTAATTGTCTTTTTTATTCGCCATTGGTTAGTTTATACTGAAAAACCTTCACTTCAAATATAAAATGGATCCGGAAGCAAAGCGGAACATTTTGGGCCAGTTAATTGAGTTCCTAATTTCTTTAGTGATATTTACTTTCAAGTACAACAAAAAGAAATCCGTTGCATAAAAATCAGACAGAAGAACGCGATCCACTTTTTACGATAATGGCCGTCGCTTGGTTTTTATTAGTTTGTATAACAATTTAAATGTTTTACAAAAGTGACATTTAAATTTTAAACCTAGAACAAAAAAGTGGTTTTTATTTTTATAAAATTGAATACCAAATTGTCATTGACTTGTCATATTATATCGAGATTCTAAATTTCAACGTGTCTATAGATAGATTTTAAATGAGTGAATGGTATAAATGTTATGTTTGAATATTATTTCATGAAATATAACCGCCCTTGCATATACAAGGGGTGCATTGATGCACACTGACCACATACCACATACCACATGGATTAAAAAAAGCTTAACAAGATGTGAGTTCCGGCACTGCTTATTTGTTATATAATAATTCAATGGCAAAAAAACATTATAAAACAAATACTTTTCTTAGAAGTTGGGTGCTTAAGTAATCAGTCATTCTTCATAGATATGTAATCAATAGTTTCAAAATAACGAGGTCTAATTTTTCATTTTCTGTTTCAGTAGCAGTATATTTTGTTTTAAATCAAAGAAAATGCGTTCAACACAAACTGCATACATTTTCCGCCATTTACCGTTTTTAAACGTGACGCAAGTAATCATTTAAAATTTTAGATTTTTTATTTTTTTCTCTATAATACTTTCAACACTTCTACACCGATGTATGAATCTTTAATCATATTACAAAGTATTGTCGCTTTTATGGAGAAAGTTATTAATTATAGTCTTATTAAAACTCATATTTTTGTGCATTTGAATTTGCCAGAATGAATAAATCAGTAATAAAAAATAAAACGATAGTGAGCATTTGCATAACAGTGAAGCTAAAATTTATCGAGTGGAATACCCACGTGTTTCCAAATATAAGATTGATTACAATTTTGTATAACTATATGCATTAACTATTGTTTAATAAATGACAATTCAATCAATAAAATCATTAAGATAAAATATCTAAATACGTGTTTTCTCCGGTAAGTGTTTTATGTGGTTTAATACTTTCTCCATAACACAGACGTACCATAACATGTTTTTATTATAATTCTTTTTTTTAATTAGAAATATTCAATACTTTTTCTCATTACATAAATACAAATTTAAAAGGGCCAACACTCTCTCTGTTTCATTAAATCTTTTTAAAATATACTACGCTAATAAATAAATATTATCATATTTCAAAACGACGAAAAACAAAAGAATAAACCGGATTACAAACTGTCAGGTTTAGTATTTCTATTGAAGTAGAACGTTATCTACCATTTGTCTGTGGTCATATTATAAAGCACAATTTTCTATTGGTTTATGATTATGGTATTTGATGTAAAAAATCGTGGATAAGTAGCACGATCGTAAATGTGTAAAGACATTGTAAACTCAACAATTTCTATAATAAAATTAATTGTATAACAATAATACATTTTAAATATTTTATCAAAGACGAACCGAAAAATAAAAATTTAAACGTTTCTTACGACTTATTTACATCTTAATGTTTTACTGTTTAATGATTTATCTTTGAAGACGAAAACCTTAAACAGTGCTTGGCTGAAATCTGCTTCAATTTTTAGTATATTTCGTTTTAAAAAAATGCAGCTATTGACCCTCTTTGGGTTTAAAAAGCTCTTAGTATATTTGACAGGGTTACTTGACATCCCAATTATCTAATTGAGAAGATTTCAAATACATTTTTGAGACTTATTGATTTGAGGGTTTACGGATATTCTCCATTTTTTTTATCTAGCTGACTATCTCTAAGGCATGCTAAATTTTATTAGCTTGAAGGCCATATCCGTATGGCCATATGCCGTATCTGGCCATATATTTTTTTCGGGTTATACGACGCCATAATGAGAAAGAATACCATCATTTTTGAGAAGGTGAAACATAATGTTCCTGATCATTTTTTAAGGTGTCGTGGACATGAATTGTTTGTTTTTACAAGATGTATAACCAACCTGCCTATGAGAATGCCACTGGGGTAACTTTTACAGTGTTTAATAGTATTAACTCGGATGTCGACATATTTTGAATGTATTAAAGTGGACTTTATCGGAGCCTAATCAGTCCACTTCTTCATCAATTTTCAATGATTTTTTTAGCAATATTATGTTGATATACTTTGTTACATTGCAAAAGCAATAAATTCATTTTTTTAATTTACATGTAAATAGTAAATCAATAATTTAAAAAAAAAATCAAGCTCGACTTAGAGATGGAAGGGGAAAGCTGTCCGTACTCACGGTGCCCATTTTTCTTCTCATGCGTAAATTTACTTTTTATTAGTGGTTATCTGCCGATCTAAGATAAGATCATTTTTATTCCAAGCAACTGGATATGTACGAATGAAAACTTTTTTACGGTATCTGGATAATTTATACGGCAATCCAAGTTTTTCAATATGTACCCAAATGGGTTGCTGTGTTGTGTTTAGTTTAGTAAATAACCAACAGATACATCGTGTTGAAGCTTGAACTGACACTATCGGACAGAACTATCCGTTAGACCTATTATAAAAAGAAACAATTGTCTTTAGAGTCACGCCAGATTGTTTGATGTGCGGAAATATGATATTTTAAAAAAAACCCAATTACATTTTTCACGATTGTCGTCAAAAAGAATGTGATACATATCACGCATTCTCTTATATAACAACTGTTTACGCTGCTCGCATACCAAAATGCAAAGACTTAATGGTTTCCTGTATATCAGATGTTTTAGACTTTTTTCGACCGTGAATGCTTTCACTGATCGCGATATAACATTGTTTGTGTATTCTTTTTGCTTTTTTAGAACCCAAAAATATTATATATTGCGCATTGTGTAATGCGATAGTCTTTTATTCATCTATCCATTGAAAATATAACATAATTTAACTATATAAAACATTCATAAAAAAACACATAATTTCAACATTTACTGCAGTAGAAATTAAATTTCATTGGCTATCTATCATTCATTATATTTATTAGTAAAATGTTTTTGAATACTTATAGCATAGAGAATAATTTATATAATAGTAACACGGCCAGATATCTCTTTCAAATGATTACACCATCAATATAGTTTAATAATAATGCAATAAAATATAATTTAGATTTGCGTTTACGGAAATGAAGTATATAGTTGCCATGATAATAAAAAAATCGTCTGCGTATGGTTCATAACACGAGATTCCGTCTCGAGACAGTGTGGCAATTTATTCCTGAGAATTCATATTTTTTGCTGTTTTTTTATTTGCAATGTTTGTACATACATGATATTTTCTGAAACCATTAACTTCATGTTTGAATACCATTCGAATTAAGCCAGTATTAAACATATATAATATTATATACATTTAGATATCAATGAAAGTATTAAAAAATAACAAAACACAGTCATTTTTAATTTAAGCGAAGAAACTGCAGTCAGGGCCGGCGTCACCATACAGGCGAAATATGCAACCGCTTAGGGCGTAAACCATTAGTAGGCGCATAAATGGGGTACTACAATTATTTTTATATACTATAATAATAATAAATAATAGTACGTCTTTTTTCATTTTGACGTTTGTATTTGTTTTATTGTAATTATGTATCGTATTATATATGATTCAGAAAAGGAGGTTGAGTGACTGAGTAACAACCAGTTCTCGTATTAAAAAAATGAGATAATTCAACTAAGAAGCCATATACTCCACATTGGGGCAACGTTCCCTCTAAGCCGAAGGTTTAGATGCGCGGAAATTTCAAAGGCTGCGCGGAGGCTGCGTGGAGGCTGCGCCGACCGATCAAATATCAATTGAGCAACTGTCTTGTAGTGCGCGGAGACTTCTCAACTGCTGCGCGGCCGCACACGCGCGCAGCTTAGAGGGAACGTTGATTGGGAGTGGACATGGGTATTTATATAAAAAATATTTCTAATGATCCCCAATTGTTTTTTTCATTATTTCGAAAAAAAGTGGGACGATTTGTTAAAAAGGTGGCGCGCCAATAACCGTTGCCTAGGGCGCCAAATAACCTCGCGCCGGCACTGATTGCAGTAGAAAATAGAAGTAGAAAGAAATGGCAAATGAATTGATAGCCACAAAACAATTGTATATCTTGTCAAATATAGTATTTCGATAAAATCTTTAGACATTTGTCATTGTAGAAAAAAATCATTGATGTAAGTTTTCCCAAGGTATTGTTTGTAGCCGCCTGTGTGGTCGAGTGGTCAACGTCGTTGGCTTCGGTAAGGGGGGCCCCGGTTTCGAATCCCGGGACGGGTAGTTTTATAAATTGATTTTTCAATCGATTTATGAATTTTTGTTCGAAGGCATCGATGTATGTGATGTCTTGAATTCCCCCCTCCCACCCATCCTATCCTATGAACGGGGCGTATCGAGAGCGATTAGCTAACCACTAGTCCTGTCCTAGCCTTATCCTTCTATTCCTACTCTCTTCGGAAAAAGAGAGGTTGAGCAACTGAGTAACAATCAGTTCTCGTAGAAACACATCTGTTGAGATAAACTCCATTAGGAGTCCATATGCTCCACATTGGGAGCGGATATGGTTTTTAAAAGAAAATGTTTGTAAATAATTATCGAATATAAGTACAAGAAAAGCAATAAATACTTGTTTATTACATTCATATTGTCGTATTAACAATCCTGCATTTATTTATGCGTTATGACAACTTAATTCACCGAACTAGATGACATATTCTTTGAACATGCTTCTTTGCAATATTCATCACTTTCCCTTAATTTTGTATTTTAGACATTACTGGTGTTCAACTTATTTTTGGAGATATTTGAAGACTGTATAAATATTATTATTAAAGGATTTCATCTTGAATACGGACACTTCCGTTACTTCTTATTAGGATTTCGATAATTAAAACAATTAAGATATTGGTTATAAATTTCAATTCATGTAAAATAAAAACAACTAAATTAGTCATATGATTTAATATAATATGTTAAGCAGTTGCTTACGGTCACCCTTGTACCCGCGTACGACAGTTAACGTGCCGACAACCAACATTAGTTTTTTTTAAATAATGTAACACCCTATTCATCAAAATTTAGCAAGACATTCCGAGTACCCATCGTTTTAAAAAATTTCCCGACCAATGATTCGTAGCAGCTATACAATGCGACTATTTTTAAGAAATAAAAAAATTTGAAAACACAAGCAGTCAATCTAATTTTTCACATGACACTTGCATTATTATTGATTGGTACGTATTTATCAATACACGCTGATTTAAAAGGAATCTATTAAATTAATATTAATATATATTATAACTATCATACATTTTAAATTCATAAGATTAAAAAATACCAAAAGATTTTCAGTCGTGTACATTTTTTAAAGAAAATTTCTTACGTTAACACAATTGACAAGAAGTGAGTTTCGGTACCTTTTGTTTGGAAAAACACTTTAAATACTTATAAACTTACTACTAACTACTACTACTTACTAATACTTTTAAACGAAAGATTTATAAATTAGATTACGGATGCCGAAACTTTTTAACTACGACAAAACCGACTTTTTAACTACGTCAAATACGTTTTCAGGTTAGGTTAGGTTTGGTTAAATTGTATATAAGTGTTATTTCCTCCGTCATAACTACTACGATTATACCTTATATATTACGAGTATGCCAATTATACTAACTATACCGATATAACCGTAAAAAAAATATGATTAAAAACAAATGTGAAAATACTTTTTTTTACAAGAAATAAAAAACAAAGTGACACCGAGAACAGGAAAGGACTCAATATATTTATTTATGAACAGATTTTGTTAATAGCAATATTTTTTACGGTACAATGAACGAGTGGCATATATCAGATAGAGTTTAAAACCATTAAAACAAAGGTTCTAAACTTTATCTGTGTCAAAGAAGCTGTACAAATTCAAGAGAAAGTAAAACAGTCACACAGGAATAGTGTTGTAAGTTTACTTCAAAACCATTAAAATAACCACTTATTCATCAGTGTAAATTTCACGACAAGAGCGTTTCAGAACATTTAACAATCGTAAATGTACATCATAAACTTTCCAATAAATCCTCAATATGATTTCATTTTAAAACTACTTCATAAAGTAATGTACTTCTTACTATAGTTTTCCTTAATCCGTGTCCACTTCCAATGTGAAGAATATAGTTTCCAGGACGTCCGTCGGGTACTATCCATAGGATGTACTCGGCGGAACTGAGGGATGCTGGCATGTCATGGGAGGAAGCAAAGCTATTGGCGGGAGACAGGTAAACATGGAGGTGCCGCGTGGAGGCCATATGCTCCACATAGGGAGCGAACATGGCCAAAGAAGAAAGAATGAAAGTACCTCAACAGAGTTTTTATAACAACCTGTCTTTTTTTCGAAAAGAGCAGGGATAGAAAGGATAGGGTTAGGACAGAACTAGAGGTTAACTAATCACTCTCGCTTCACCCCGTTGTTTTAAGATTAGAATGGTGGGGAGACCAACTTTTAGAAATTACAAACACTCATTCCTTTTGACCACTGTCCCATAGATCTGACCACCTTTACTGTAATAGATAACTTTCATGTTCTTACGTTCTTTGTCTTTCATGTTTTTATAGGGATGGTGGAGTGCCCCATTTCTCCTTTCGTCTGTTTTTGTTGATGTTTTTTTTTAACAATAACTTCCCATATCCACATTATTTAAACATTTATCTACTTGTAAGCTGGTTAAAAGTCTACCAAAAATATCGTTATTTTTCATATAGTAACTAACAAAAAATCAAATGACTTAATAAAGTCATATTTGTACGTAAACAAGATTCGGAAAACATTTAGTCTCGCATCGCTTTGCGTAACTTACAAAAATCTTAATGGTTGTAAGCTAATATCACTTTTAATTTTAAACACATACCGAATCTTTCATCATTTATCATTATTGATTAAATGTGAATTTCAAAGTGTGTGACTATTATTTACTATTTAAGTTAAAGTGAACTACTTCGCTGAAAAAAAGTTTACTGTTTTAGTAATATCAACTTTAGAAAAGTTATTATATCAAATTTAAATATCAACCGAAACGTTTTTAAACTTTCAACTGTACTAGTTTTTATTGTTTACGCTTACGTTGTTAAAATACAATTTTCAATTGATGAAAACGCGCCTGGTGCAATTTCTACTACAAATACTCGGAACGCATATTGCCAAATAGTCTTTCGCAATTATTGCTTCACAAATTAGTTGAGCATCGTTTCCCTTTGTACATTTAGCCCTATTCGTCATCTCGATCCGTTTCTTAGTGCATTTTAGTTAAAAATCAATTTACTCTTAGATTATTTAACATAAACTTATGTATATATAAAAATTTCAAGGAATCTAGGTCATTCGGCTCAATATTACCATAAATGTATTCCAAATTTACTATATGTTCTACTTATATAGTTTGTCTATTTTTTCGTCTCTTTGTGTGTAACATTTTATTTAAAATAATATTGATTTAAAAATATTAATTTTGCTTATTTAATTTGTGACAAAACATTCAAATACTTCTGTTACCTGTGTTTGTATTAAAATTAGATTTATAGGCCAATTAAACTGGTTCATTTTAATTAACATCGTAAATATAAATATGTTCATTGTTAGTAGAGTCATAAAATAATAGATACCTGTATTTGGATGCTGGTCTGACTTCTTATAGTAATAAGGCAAATAGATTGTTGTCTGCATTTTTTCTTCTGTCAGTTGTTGGGGTAATTGAGCCAACGATTGCACTTCACTGACACACAAAGTTTTTTCGTCAACACAATTCGCTCCTGTTACTGTATTTAACTCACTTTCCTCCGTCACACTTTTACTTGTTTCAGCTGCGCTAATAACTCCTTCGGTAGGAGGCAGTCCTTCAATGATCACATTTTTTGTATCAACATATCCTTCGTATTTTAATATTGCAGCACTGTAAACTGGGAAAGCACAATTTTCAATCGTCGAAACATTTATGCGATAAGAACCGATGGGCTTGTTGGCATTTAAAACAAAATCTGCACGTTCTCCTCTTCCAAGAATCAATGAACTCAACTCTTGGGGGACAGTCGAATGTCCGTCAAGAGCAATAAGTTGAATTCTGTGATTCTCTATGCTTAGAGTGATTGGGCATCCTTTTACACCACCAGCATGTGCTATCCTGAATCTATAACGATTGCCAGACGTCACATTAAATACTGAAAGCGGACTTTCCATGGAAGCTTCATTTTCGTTGGCATCAATTTTTAAATTGGATCCTTTTCCATTCACTAATATTGACTTTACAGATAGAGGAATCGTATCTAGAATGCTTTGGATAGCGAATCCATGACTCCACTCCGAAATAACCATAACGTGTTCGTTGATATCAAAATCATAAAGCGCTTTATGTGGATCAAGTTTGGGAGCTTGTCGGACGACAAACGCTCCGAATAATCCATCGGAAGCTTCTGAACCAGAATGCGCATGATAAAGATGCGTCCCTGGCGCCGATGCTCTAAATTTGTATTGGAAAGTGGTGTAACTTGGGATGGGGCATTGCGTTATCATTGGAACTCCGTCCATGAATGGAGTCTCCACTTGAGGCTGACCTCGCCAGTGAATAGTTACACCTTGTCCGGGAACTCTGTTAACAACATCAATCACCATTATGTCGTTCTCGCAGACTTGGATGCTGGGTCCAGGTAGGAGACGATTTGCAGCTAAGATTCCCCGTGAATGCCCGTCGGCACTCACGCAGTGCGCCCGGTCGCAATCTCTCGTATTTCCAGGGCAACTTTTGCAAGATCTGTAAGAAAAAAAATCAATAAATATATTTATCTTGATTTATATGCGTTTCTTCAATACAATACTAATATTCCTTCTCTCTATATTTCTATCAGTGCATACGCAGAGAGAGAACGAGTGCTAGCGTTAGTGTAGTGTTCTTTTAACGCACTCCACTCACACACACAATATCGCAATATGTCTGCGGATCATTCGCATCAATGGTATTGAGCGAATAATGATAGGTGACACTGCCACTTGTTAATAATTTCTAAAAATCGAATATTGCTACATTAGTACATATTAACACAATTTAGTGTTTTGTGCATTATTTATTTATAAATAGTTTTTGATTCAGGAAATGTTCATAAAATAAATCTTACTTGCTGAGTGTTTTATAGACTTCCAAAGTCAGCTTGACTCGACATATCATTGGCCAGTCTAATTCATGGCACGGCCTGTCACAGCTTTCAAAATACTCCTCTGAAACAAAAAAGAAAATCGACAATTAAATATCTGCGTCTTATCAATAGCATACTTCAGTCACGTTTAATCTTGTTTATGGTTCATAACTTCATCATAAATAATTATTGCACATAAAGAAACTGAGCCATTAAACTTTGCATGTTAGTTTAATGGCACATCAATGACCAACGAATATTTTATTGATACATTGTATATTATATCTATGTATCTTCTACTTACTATTTATTGTATTTTCTCTAGGATACAAATACATTTTTTGAAAAGTTTACTTGCTAGTAGAATATCATAATTGAATTTTAGTACATATCACATTACTATATATATAATATTGATATTTTTAATAAATGATTAGGTGCTTAAAAACCTTCTTCGTCAGTTTTATCATTGAAAAAGTGAATTAGAATAGATTTATAACTGATTCTACAAACCATTGTTCTTTTCTATAAGATACTTCACTTTTAATGTTTTCGTTGTCAATTATTGGCGCAAGGTCAATATTTAAAAAAATAAACCACTCTTTTGTATTAATTTATTTATTGTTTGAATCAGGTCCGGTTTAACTTATCAAAAGCAATAATTGAGCATCTCTTGAACATGTTTATAATTAGCGAAACTAGTCTTGATTGTAACAATAGATAAATGTGACATTAGTAAAAAACGTGTTTTATTTTAAACTAGTGATTTATTTATGGAACTTATTCTTCTATTTAATCGTTGCTTTAACATACATTATACATACATAGATACATTACGAAATTTGATGAATGCGCTTATACTAAAAAGCTAATCATTGCTCATATATAATTCAGATTGTTATAAAGAATTTATCAATCATTGTGTCAGATTTCCGAAAGGTTACATCGTTGAACGTTTCTGAAAACACGCGAGAAATAATTACTAATTACAACGCAGCAAATCAGCGGTAAGAAAACGAAATTATCGCTCCAAACGAATTATATAACAACGGTTAATGTAAAGGCAACACTTTTACTTTGTTCGTAAACAAAAAAATCAACATATTTTACTGGCCAAAGAAACGAAATTTACAGCATGACGCAACGATTTGTATAAATGTTTAATCGTAACAAAAAATAAGAATTTTAACCTTCGCGTTCCGGAGCGGGGTGCAATCGTGCCCCTAAATTCTTATTTTACCAACCATTTGTTAAATATCGGTAATATCTAGCTGATATTTATTGTAATCTACAAACATATCCTACTGAATACAATGCAAAAAAAAATCTGAAAAATTGTAGAAAATAAAATAGATATTTACGTTTTTCGTTAACAAATGGTATTTGGGTCACATATACACGTTGCGTTTGAGTGTGTGCGTGTGCCGAGCGCAAACTCCACACACCTGATGTCATCGTACCCTGCGCCCGCGCCGGGAGAACGACGTCGCTTTACGATTAGTTCAGTCTGCTCTCGCCGCTTCTATTGACATGACGGATTTCTACCGCTTCTATACGCCTGACGTATCGTCAACGCAATATGATATGGATGATTCAAAAAGACAAATTGTCTCTTAATTTTGACAGGGCATGCTCAAAATCAACATTCGAACTGCTGACATTTATTATTTTAATTTTTACTTCGTTAAATGAGAAAAATTCTGGGGGGTACAAATGTACCCCGCTCCGGAACCCGTGTGATTTTTCAAGATATAGGTACTCGAAGGTTAACAATTCATTTCAACTATACTTTTTAAAACTTTCTTATAAAATACCAAAATAACGAGTTCGGCTTAGATACAAAAGCTTTTTGGTGTTACTACAGGCTTAGATAATTTTAAATCTCTTTTTTATTCTTAGATACCGATTGTTCAACATTGAAAACTCGAATTGTCATTTTTTATTCTCAACCATCGTCATCGTCAATAACTTTATACTATGAAAATATATGTGATATTTCACACTCATCTGTAATCAAACAATCATATCCCTGTATTTTTTTGCAGTAACAACCCGCAGTAAAAAAAATGGTAAATTATCGTTTACGTATGGCATGTCAGTTTTTAAAAAGGGTTTGGAAATACGGTTTTAGTAAAATTAGCGACATTCGGAAATCAGTTTTTTCAAGTATGTAACCTGGTTTTAAATATCAGAATTATATTCTTTTTTATTAGTTAATTTAAAACGTTAATATTTTTACATGAAATCAGCCTGGTATCAATATTTTTGCGGTGCATTTTGACTTAGCAGAAACACCTTTCGGAGTATGAGACAGATATTATTAGTCCCATATTTAATATTCAACAGTTTTTATGATGACGTTTAAAAAAAATATTAACTCTTTTTCGCTCTTTTTAAAATTAAATTAACCTTTTTTGTGAAATTCCGAAAACCGGACTAAAGCGGGGTTTGAGAAACAATACTTCGAAAGCCGGTTTTTATAAGCCCTAGTTACAAGTTGTAAATGTTAGATCTTTGATACACCGTTACATATTAGGCCTATACATATTTTGACACCAATTATTTTTTATTCTATTAATATTTTTCGCATCATCATTATGATAATAATTTATATATGCATTATAAAATAGCATGATGCAACTAAATTATTTTAATAATTTAAAGATACATAAAGATTCGTTATTATAAATTACTACAATTTCAATTGAAAGCACAGCTTTTAATTCCTGCCCATTCATATCAATTGATCACTTTAAATTAATTTATAATTCAAAAATTATTGTACATTACAAAGAAAAATAATATTCTTTGATATTATATACCTAAAATAAACATCTTTATAACTTGGAACTGGTGAACAGATTCATTGTACACAAATATGTACAATATCAATACGTACGAATCATAGGAGCTCTGTATACCCATAGATCAGGGATGGCAAACCTTTTTTGATCCGCGTGCCAAAAATCCTCAAATATTATTTCTTGAATGTGTGGCGTGCACAAGCGGTAGAAAAAGTAGCAAAATGTTTTTTTTCTGTTTTTTTTCCAATCTTAAAAATTACAATTATAACAACATTTAAAAATTAATAAAATGGAATAAATTATTTAATAAAAATTTTAATTTTTTAAACTTATTTTTTTTTTGTTGAACTTGGAAATATTTCGCGTGCCATCCAAATTCTCAAACGTGCCACCTCGGGCACGCGTGCCATAGGTTCGCCATCCCTGCCATAGATGAATTGAAATTCTATTACAATAATAGCGCACCGATATTACGAATCCGATATATTTTGATAGATCATCGTGAATACATGATTATCCATGATTGCTGCAATTTCCTTTTATATTACATTTATTATAGAATACGTGATTTGTAAAGAAGTGTGTAGTTCTCCTAGTAACTGCACTGCATAGGAAATCTACCTTACTATCTTGCATGGCAGAACATTATCCATGACCACTTTCAGTTGAATGCCGACTCGTAATACGTTCAAAAAACAACCACGCAAAAACGATATGGTGTCCGTACAGAAATGATAGGTAGGTTTCATTACTTAAAATACGATTTTTTTTAATTCAAAAATATATTTATTTGTTATGTATAGGTTTATAAAGGGAATAACGTTACATAGTTTTCAATTGAAATAAGATTTAACGTATAGAGATAATATTCATTCGTATACAGTTTTGCTACTTAACAATAAACGTGCCCGTTTGCTGCTGTTTTTCGTTGGCAACAAATCACTCTCATGGATGGATAGATTAATGTCATGTACTTTTCATTTTTACGTAATAATTTATATACATATATGCGAAAATGCAAAGTATATTTTTGATAAATATGAACATACTACCGTGTTAGCAAAAAATCCGTGAAAGAAAATAGGTACTTTTTTTAACCGTGCTATTTCGAATTTGTTGTATTGGTCCGCCCAGCCTTTAAATTTTCCACGCACCTAACATCTGATTTTAAATGGAATATTGATCCCAAGTTTGAATCAACGCGTTTAATCAAAAATGTGTCTTTGTTAAAATCATTCGCGTTTTATTCGGGTTCTATTGAAAACACGCGAAAATTAATATGAGACATGTTTTTCTTTTCACATGTCATTCTATAAGCTAGTGAGATTTATCATATCATTTTCATGCACCAGTGTCAAAATTACAGCAAAATGATTATTGTATTATATATAATAAAGACAATGTTGACAGTGTAGCCTAATACTGTCTTCTATTTTTAGTCTGTCTAAATAAGAGAGGTTGAGCGACTGGAAACAAGTAGTGCTTCTGATGAGATAAGTTCCATTAGAAGCATTGGCGGATTACCCCATTAGCACAGGAGGCGCGCGCTTGCGGCATCAAAAATAGTAATTTAAATAAAGCTTACGTATTTTTAATTCTGTTTATAATAATCATTCTTACATTGCCTAGAAATTTGAAAAGCTTTTATGTTATTCGAATACGTAGTTCACGAAAATTATTGCTGTTTACGCTAATGTTTTAAATATTTGTCTTTTAAGATATTTTCTTTTACTTAAATACATATGTAAGTGTGAGGCAACCAATGACTTTAGCCATTATGGAAAATGTAAGTATTATACTTCCTCGTAAATTTAACGCCACTGAATAATACCCATCCAACACAGTCGACATCACTAAGAGCCAGCTCGTTCCTTTTGTCGCGTTTTCAAAGACTTTGTAAAGGAAGGCGAGGCATTTTATTTTCACAAGTGAGGTGCCAGTTTGTCAGCAAAGTGACTGAACACTTTTTGCGGGCCTTCTGCATCAAAAGATCGTCGACTTTCACCGCACTAAGACTGCAATGTCACTATTTACCATTGCGACACGACTGAACGTTTTCGGCAGTCACACACAGCAAGTTTCGTTTATTCATTCTCGATTTCCGGTGAGATGTTTCGAATATTAGCGTCAGTGACGGATTATCCTATAATCAAATGAGGCGCGTGCTTGCGGCCTCCGAATCTTAAAGGCATCAAAAATAGCATATATATTATAACCCATACACATTTTATTCAGATTTTTATATATATTTACTTTAACTTGGAATTTGATGACGTTTTTATGTTATCCGATAAACAGGGCCTTTGTATTGTATTGCGCCTTAGACCTTTCATGTGCTTTATCCGCCAATGATCAGCGTATCAAAAGGTATGTCTTGCACGAAATTTATACAATTTGCTTTCTTACAATTTTAGCAAGGCTGTGAGTCGAACTCGAAATAAAACAAAGAACTTTTAAAAATATGTATTCAAATCCCTCGGGACAAAATTGGTGCCACTGCATGCTGGGTTAAATCTGACTCCCAATACCTCTTGATAAAAGTATTTTTTATACTTTATGTAAATAGCAATTAAGATTTTTGTAGATATTTAATTATTTTTTTTTGTATTTGATACCACGTGAGAACGTGACTATGGTGTAATCCTTTAAATATAAGAAAATCCTTAATGTGGATCTTGTTGACTTAATGTATCCTAATCCGGAATACCTGGTATATAGTTTACAAAAGCAACTTAATAAATACATTTAATATTTTTGAAGAAATTTGACAACTTACTAAATGCTCAAAATTTGGAAAAAAAAATATATGCTGCAGTATTTTTTTAGAAATCTTGATTAACGCGATGTATATTGAAAAACTGTTTAAATCGTCATCAATATAAAAGTAAATCTTCGATACAATGGAATAATTTTAAAATTGTTAAAGCATCCCGTTATTGGTATCAAAAGCAATCCTGTACAATATTCTGCATATGATAAGCACCCGACCAAACAACTGCAACAATTCTAACGCGCATCGACCGATGATAAATAAAAATCCGATCAACAAATCCTACTTCAATATACAGCGGACCGAACACCAGAGACAATATCCGAACACGTCCTGGGTCGCATCAGCCTGTCGTATGTACTAAAATAAATATTATAGTCAAGTCCAAATTGTGAATTGAAAAACTACAACAAATTGAAATCGATCCAAAAAATGATTAACCTGCTTTCAAATACGACAGATAGATAGATATATAAGAATATGCTTTTGTAAGACTTTTATACATTAATCGAATTGATTACTGTCGATGTCCCACTCCGTAGAGTTCGACAGCGAGTCGAAAAATCAATTTCTTTATAATAGCACTTTAGAAATTATTTTGACAGGTAGAGGCATTCGAGTCTCTTTAGACTCGTTTATGAACATCACGTTGCGTTGTCATGTACCTTTCATATTTACGTTCTGCGAGATGTGATTTTTAGTTCATCGAACAGGCATATCGTTTTCGTTTTCATCTTTCTTTCACACAAAGCGTCGTGTATGGCAATATTGCTAATCTGTCTGTATTGACTCAATCTCGCTTCGAGCTGTCATCATAATATTAACATGGTAACTGACTTTTTACCATAATCAATATTTATTTAGCACTTTAATCAATATCAAACAATTATATCACGCGTTAGATAAATGAATTTCTTTATAAACAACCTTTGGATGCTTGAATTTTCAAATCTGAATAAATGTTAAGTTTTAAAGTTTGTTTACTGATCATATTCATTAGTCCACAAGTTTTCTATAGCAATAATAATTGTCTATGATGGTTTTGTCGTGTGTGCAACCCCAAATGAAATGGAAATTAAAACTGCGACCGCCTTAATAATTGACAGCTATACAAATAAGAGCCTGTTTTTCGGTTTTCCCGTTTGTCAGTGGGAAAATAATCATAGTCAAATTTTTTAAAATTATATTTGTAAAAATACAATAGTAAACAATAAAAATGAGGAGGATGGGATCAAAGTCAAACAAACCCAAATCAATTTTTAATAAAAAATGAAATATCGCTATAATATTGGAGTAAGTACTGATTCAAAACAACATAATTTAATTATGAGAGCCATAAATATGTAACATATACATATATATATATACGAGTCGCCTATTTCCACAATTCACCTTGTCTATTTTCATTTTTTTTAAATGAAAACGAAAAAAGAAAACTCATACTACAACATTTAAAAAATAATCATATTTTCATGAATCAAATTAAAATAGATAATATTTTTGTCGATCTGATTCAAAAAAATATGGTTATTATTTCAATATACAGATTCCCTACACGTTCTTTTGTAAGTATATCCGAACAAATGAAATTTGACAAGGGGAAAACCGTGATAAGCCGCAAACACTTCTGCAAAGAGCTGAATGTGTCTCGCGAGCCGCGGTTTGCTTAACCCTGGTATAGTTGATCTCCAATAGTAAGAATCAATTCAAAATATTCATACGAAACAATATTTTGTATAAAATATGAATCATTCATTGTATAACATTATAAAAGATTTATTAAATTACATATGCTAATAAAAACTGTATTATTCTGCATTATTATTTCAGTTGCACGTTGGCGCATAATTCTAGTGATATGATCAAATATATCATTGTTATAATATAATTACTTACATATAATAAAATATAATATGTATGTATAGTGTATCGTTTACATACAAAAATCATAGAATACGATAAGAATTGTATAACTTAATTGTATGTATTTATTTAATCTTTAATTATGTAGACTATTATTTGTGTGCTTACATTACAATAAAGATTTCTTGGTGACCACTGGCCAGTACAAAACAGCTATTTGCAGTTGTCCGGATTTGTGGGCACACTTATTTACTGGAAATACTTGATTCAGAGCATAAAATATGCAAACCCAATGTCATGGGCAAAAAGGCATAATTATATTGATTAGAGATTTCAAATACCGGACAGTGATTCGATTTGAAAACCAGTCTCGACTGACCAATCCATAAATTTACGTATTTTTTTACTAAGCACATTTAATGGTATGTATAATTTTTATCAGGAAAGGTATTTAAATAAAATTCTATCTATCAATCTTTATAAAAGTGAATGTCTCTCCATATACGTTAAGAAAGTTAACGAACTCTTTTTTTCTTGAGTTTATACCAGGGCCGTGGAGTCGTGTAAAAAGACGACTCCGACTCCAGCTTCAAAATGAAAAACAACTCTGAGTCCGAAGATTTTTTCAAATAATGTAATTTTAACTTATATATATCGACTGTGGAAAGGAAAAAAGACGTGACCCACAGTTTTTTAAGACAGCTTTTTTTCAATAATCGCAATGTATCAAACTTTCTACACGTTCTATCAAAATGATGTAAGCTGCAAATGCCAAATTAGTATCTAAATTAAGCTTTTAAGTTTGAAAAAATATGAGTTTGTGAAAATTGAAACCAAGAAAAAAGACTGAAAAAAAGGTTTTTCCTAGACAATTTATCTAATTAATATTAGATTATGTCATTTGAACACCAGTTTAGAAGTCTTCGTGCACTTCAAGGTTGTGTATATTTCATAATTTGCATATGGCCCAAAATCATCTAAACACGTTTTATTGGACCTACTGTAAAATTTGTGTGGGTTACGTCCTTTCTCCTTTCCACAGTCGATATGTATTATATATGTGTATTCCATCAGATCATCTTTGTCAGCCAAGCATGCATTGTCAACACTGTGGATTATTTTTATTTGAATACACATCATTAGATTATTTTTTTTAATGTTTCGAACCGCTCATTTTTCTTGACTCCGACTCCACAGCCCTGGTTTATACAATAAAAAAATATAAATTTTGGGACATTAGGAATGAAAACTCTCTTAAACGTGAAATGTTATTTGTGTAACAACAGCATAACTTAAATATTAAGAAGATTTACGTTAGTTGTTATATCATAATTATTGATTAACAGCGAGAGCGATCAACCACTAGTCCTGCTTAGCCCTATTTTTCTATCCCTACTCTCTCCAATACAGAGAAATGGTGCAAATAAGTAATAACAGCTCGCGTAGAAACACTTATGTTGAGATAAAATCTATAGGGAGTTCATATGCTCCACATTGGGAGCGGACATGGCAAAAATAATATTGATCTGAGAAAAAAAATAGTTTGAGTTTGTTAAAATGTTTCAACAACAATTAAGAATGGTGAAAGTGCAAGTGTGGAGAAATGTACACACAGTTTATATATGTACTACAATGCTTTTTTTACCGGAACTCACTTTTTATTAATCTTTTTATTAAAGTTTTTTCTCATCCATGACCGTTCCAAATGTGGAGCATAAGCAGTGACAGATTACCATATAAGCGAATGAAGCGCGCGCTTGGACCTCCGAATATACTTTTTGTTAAGATTTTAATATATTTTTATTTTTCACATGGAATTTTTTAAGTTATCTGAAAAACAGGCCCTCTTAATTTTAATGCGCCTGGGGCCTACCATGTGCTTTATCCGCCACTGAGCATATGGTTTCAGTGGCGGTTCCTGACCTGAAATCTTGGGTGGTCTAGAGAAAAGCATAGCATTGTATACTATTTACGAAATTTTACATGCTTCCACTTCATCTTATACATTAATCTACAAGCAAATTAACAAATACTTCGACACTAATGCGAAGCATAAATTACTATATAATAAAATCAATGCTAATGTAAGTAAGAAATAATAAAATAATAACCTTAAATTTGTCTTTCAAAGTGAAATAACAAGTACAAAAAGCAATACAAAGTTGTCACTTTCATACAATATGTACATCGATTTGGTATTTGTGTATGGTCCATGGTCTAAATCATTTTAGCCCCCAATGAATGACAGAAGCCAGTAAATTTGAAACACAGTACTGTGCGTTTGATGACGTTTCCGTACATAAAAATACAAACAAAATCGAATCGTGCTAGATTGCGTTCCAGTGTAAAGAAATATTGTCTATGATTGCGGGCTGGAAACTTTAGCCCCTGAACCTTTAATACATAGGTGCTGCCAGACTGACGTCACGTTGAATGTTCTCTATGAATTATTTATAGGGTTATTGTTTTTTTTATGCCGGCTCAGCTTAAAATTGTAATACAAAACAATCGAGAATATTATTGTAGGTAGACATGGCATTGTTTTATATTGACAGAGGAAAATTTAAACAAAGATATTATATTCATTTGGGAAAGGTTAGTTACGCTTATAAATGTATTTATTTTGTTCAGCGGCCAAATTGCTGTTCATTTTTATTCAGTCATCTAAAGTTTTGGGTGAAAAATGCAGGTCGGGCTTAGCCCACCTAGCCCAGTACCTAGAACCGCCACTGTATGGTTTTCTAGTAAAAGTGTCTCAACATATTTTTAACGATAACTGATTATAACTCAATTACTTAACCTCCTTTTTCTTGAAGAAAGTAATGATAGAAGGATATGTAAAGGACAGAATTGGTGGTTAACTGGTTGCTCTTGCATGTTAGGATTGGAGGTTGGATAGATTTTTTAATATATCACAAACACCCGTGACTTCGAACATAAATTGATAAATCGATTGAAGAAAATGCTGTTCGTACTGGGACTCGAATCTGTGAGATCCGGCACGAAAGCCTTATCTTTCTCTGAGTGACTATTGATCAACGTATTTGAAGGATATAAAAGTGTCAAATGTGCACTGACGAGACAGAAGTTGCAACAATATTTCAGACGGAAAACACTTGATACACCCGCTTACTAACTTAATCCGCCACTAGATCAAACATTATATCCATGATTCTGGTCTCAGAGTAAGTATGTATATGGACCCAGTTTGTGTTACAAAACCTGGTACATAACATTCATAAGTGACCTAAGATAGAGATGAAACAGCCAATTTTATTGTTAGAAAAACAAAATGTTGCGTATATTGATTTAAATTATTAAAAACGGCAAGAAAAAAGGTGCTGGAACGCCGCATACATTTGCCGCCTATTCGATTATTTTTTTCATAAAAAATGTACTTTTATAACTAATGGCTGTTTATTATTTTGTACTTCAAATTTAATGTTTACACTGGCAATTTAACGTTATACACAATATTTCTCAATTACCATTGACTAATGTTACCTGTACTGAAACCGGTTGTGCTTATCTCAACACTTTTGTTTATTCACGAGTTTACAAATATCAATGTTGTAAAGACATTATATACGAACATTCATGGTAACTTTCAATTGTTATGTTATTATTATAATTAAAGGACTACATTAATTCACGAGTGAAATCTCTAATTATTACTTCATTATCAACACGCTGCTCAATATTGTCACACAAAATAATTAAAACTATTTATAATAATAGCGTTGAGCCATTTTAAAAACACGGTGCACAGCTATATAAAAGAGCTACTGTCAAAATTAAGAAACAAGAAAAAACACCTGCGCCGCGCAAGTCTTGTTTGTTTTTTAAAAATAACGTAAATAAATTAAATAAATTGGGCATATTCTATCTTTAATTAAATTTAGTTGTAAAAATAAACTATAATGCAGATAAACGCTTTAGTTAAGGGTGAATGTAGTAGTTAGGGCATTTAATCCCTGACCCCTTTTGTAATCCTGAGATTGAACATTCACCATACAATCGTATGGATTTTTTTGCGATTTTGAAATCCTGGAAATTTACGGATTTTCCAAAATGAAAAGACGCGAGACTTTTTTTAAGATCTTTCACGAATTCCGATTTCAAAACACATTTACGGAATTAGGAAATTGAAGAAATTTAGGACCTTTTTTTTGTTTTAGCTGTCGCGCAACTTTTTAAAAACTTCCTCAATACCGAAATCTCGGGATTAGTACTATCACAATCAATAGTGTTTTAAACATAAATAGTGCGTTTTGGTTGAGATTAAGGTCACTCCTTAAGCACACCACTGGCTACCTGTTATTTTTTTACAGATAAATTTTATTAGAATATTATAATAAGGAAATCTTGGCCTAACTGGTATGTTTTGAAAATCCTATTACGCGTAATTCTGACAATAAAACGAATATTTGTAAATAGGCAATGGCCTAAATAAATGTAATAATTTGTCTTAATTATAAATGTCGATGTAGACCGCTCTGCTCACCCTTAAACATTTCACAAACATCTGAACACCTCAACATTTACTCAAAAGTTTTTTTACTCCCTCAGCGACCAATAAATAATTAAATGAAAAGTGTGCTTTGCATTCAAAGAAACTGTCATCAATTAAGATGTAATTAAATAGTAATATTGACCAACTACATTACATTTATTACTTAATTGCGTAGTTTAAATCAATGTTTATATAAAATTTGAATCGTTCAAACTATGTACATTCTCACAAATTTTGTCATTAACGTCATTGTGAGAATGTACATAGTTTGAACGATTCAAATTTAATATTGAAATTCCACCAAGCACCTTCAGTCGAAATCTTAAATGTTTATATAGTTTTTTTTTCCTTTACAGACAAAAATATGTTATAATTACCAGGCATCGGAGTTATGTAAACAATTAATGACACCACGAAAATCAATCCCAATAGAATTCCGATCCTCATTAATGACCCATGTTTGTAATTTATTTGTTTTGGGACTTTTTCACTAGGTTTCGTTACGACAGTCATTGTGTATACTCAGTTACTGTCACAGGTTTTATATTAACTATTTTATTTCATATATTTGCTCATAATATATTATCACACACTGTAAATGCGTAAATTACAACACAAAATTAACTTCGCGGCTCTACGAAGTGTCAAATTTTAAATCGAAATAAACGGCGGAACCAACAACGTCGACTGTCAGCTGGTTACTAAATGAATGTTCGATGTAATTTTTCTTCTTTGGTAAACAGACTTGCATCACTTGAAACTTTAGCCGCGGTGAATGCGGCAGACGAGGATAATGTTCAAACGATTGCCCGCGAATGCCTGTAAATTATCTTTGTACTAGGGCAGGCGTGGGGAACCTGCGGCCTTATGGATACTCTGGTGCGGCCTTCTGGCCAATTCTATAATTCTGTCAATGTATGTAAATTCGTAAATTCCTGACATATTCTGACCGTTAAGTACTGTTTCCAGCCAAAGATTTCCTAGTCAATGTTTACTGCGGCCTTATGTCGAATCAGAAAAATGAATGCGGCCTTTAGATAATAAAAGGTTCCCCACCCTTGTACTAGGACCTCCAATCCAGAACCCTTTCTGTGATCCCGGGATTGAACATTCAACATAAAATCGTGTATAAATTCGGAAATCGGGTTTGAGAAATTTTTGCTCGACGATTTTGAAATCCTGGGATTTGCGGAATTCCCATAATAAAGGGACGCGAGAATTTTTTTTAGCTCTTTCCAGAATTTAGAATCCAAAATTCCAATAACTTACGGATTTTCCACAGTGAAATAACGCGAGAACGTTGGAAAATTGGAGGCCCTACTATGCCGTCGCGCAGGGCTCCCAGACGTCCCTATTTGAGCGGGACTGTCCCGAGTTCAACAACCAAATCCCGAGTCCCGTCTGAAAATCCCGACTTCGTATGTGTACAAATATGTACGAATATAGTTGAAGAGTTGTCCGTAATTGTGCAGTGTTAAAAAACAAATAGTGTATTTAATCGTCATTTATTATCAAATAAATAATTATTTTTAAATTATCAACATTAAAAATGGCAAGCCAACACATTTTACGAAAGTTGCCTGAACTCTAATTATTTTGGGGGCTTCTTTATAGCTCAGTTCTTCTGCGTACTTCTGACGGTTTGCAAACCGTCAGAAATACGCAGAAGAACAGAGCTATTATGTGCGCGCCTGTCGTTTTCGTTATTGTCATGAAATCATTTTTCGTGTGCGCAATGCTGTATTAGATCTTGTACACATTAAGTACGTGCTTAAAAGTAAGGGTACCAGTTTTTTTTAAATGTTTACATTTCAGAGAACCATATACCTTCTACAAATGGTATAACCAAAAATGTAAAAAATACTATAAACATCTGTGAGTGCAGTCGATGAATCATGTTCGGTCACTGCACTCACAGATGCACCCCAGTGGCGTAGCAAAGGGGGTGCGGTAGGGGTGGCATTTTCAAAAATAAATACAATATTTTTCAAAACATTATATTTGTACATAAAAATAAAATTAGCCATCTGTGGTAAAAGCTCTTAGTTCATCGTTAAAAATAGAAGTGACTTAAAAACAAAATTAAAGGAAATATTGGGGCGGCAAATTCATGGACCGCCCCGGGTGGCAGGACCTCTTCCTACGACACTGGGTCACCCTATATCATACATATATTGTAATATGATATTCCAACTGATTACATATTTTCCTTCATATTTGATTACGTTTTATTTTGATGTTCGTGTAACAACTGAATATTGTAAGGATGTCCCTTACACTACCCCCCCCCCATGAATAAAAAAATAGCGTCCGTTCAAATACATTTGTTATATTTTAATTCAGTATTTTTACGTAGCTTGAGAATCTTTTAAATCAATAAACTACCAAAGGAAAGCGTACAACTTTTAATTTTTGGAGAAAAACAATTATATACTTAATTGTATAGATATATTGTTAGTGTAACCAATAATAACATCATAAACAAATTTGTTATTTTATAATATAGTCTTTTAATGACTTGCTAAAATAAAACGTACAGTTATAACACACTGACAGGTGTTTTGTTGTTTTGTAAAAACATACAAGTGTTCTTCTATAAAATATAATTACCTACATAGCCTAGTTATCAATTTATTCCGTCTATTATTTTAATCGTTATAAATGTATGTTTGTTAGACTATGGAATCTATAGAAGTGTCTAATGTTTAAGTTGTACTTATTAGAAAAAACACCGTAAGGCATTGTTTGATTACACTGCGTCTGATTTCCAATCATAACGAGAATAATATTATTACACATTTAAAACTGGCGTAACTGTAACTACCTATGAACAACTTATTATTTAACATATTTACGGGAACGGGCGTGATCAAAATGGATAGAAAAATCGCTTTAGAAATAAAAAATGGTGTGGGCTTCGTTTTAATATAAAGGAACTTAAATATATATTTTTTTTTGATTATTTATATGCAGTGGCGTATTAATCACATGAGAGACCACGCAATACAATTTGTAAACCATTTTTTCGGAAATGACATATACAAGCCTTAATGCTGACATTTTCCCACTAAATTCAAAAATGATTATGGATTCAGGTCGCACGCATTACGTTATAATTGACATCATAGTAGCAGCTGATTTATTCGATACTTAGCTACATAACACTTGTTTTGCGACAAATTCCACCAAAAACTCATTTTTTAGATCCTTTTTCAACCCTCTTAAAATGGTGTAGCATAAACTTATTAAAGAAGAGTCAAGTTATTCATTCCAAATCTTTTTTATAAAGATGTATTCATTCCAAGTTTGATATTACATTTCATTTAAATCTGCCAAAGTGCATTAACAGACATGTAATCATTTTGACTCAGGACCTTTAAGCATTTTATTCCAATGTTGATTGTTTCCATAATATGGAATCAATCAAGTTTTTTAAAATTTAAATAAAATTAATTATTTACAAGAAAAATAACACATGAAAACAGTAAATAAAAAGAAAAAATTGTTAATTATTTATTTTATGAATCATGTTTATCTCCAGTTGAGTAAAGTTGAAAATTTAGACAATTTTAATTCTAAAGCTTATGGTAAAAACTTTCTCGCCTCTTCTCAATCTTATTTAGAAAGTTTACAAAAGTTTTACTTTTAATTAATGCTATATCTCATTAAGTTTAGACTAATTTTTCTTTGACTTATCGTGACCGTGATCTACCGGTAGCTCGCGTAGCATTTTTTTATTATCTTATTTATAAATTTAATGTGAAACCGTATTTTTGAATAATATATAGTCTATGGTATAATTTGTCTACGGTCCACGAGAGTTTATGGTAATAACCATCCTGGTAGCCATAGACTAATATACTTTTCTGGTAGCTGTCAAATATCAATATTTTCTGTAGGGTTATTGGATTTGGAATTTGAGGTTATAATTTTTGTTATTTTCAAAGAAATATGGAAATTACTAAGCATAATTTTACTGACAACATCAAAGACATAGAAGAAAATCTGCAATCATGTGTCTTTATATCTATGGATATGGAATTTAGTGGACTTTCTTCAAATGAAAGTTACAAACATAGGTAATAGGTTTTTTCAGTGTTCAGTGATTTTCCTTTGAGAAAAGTATCATTTATATTCAAAATAATTTAAGAAGGTATTTTCATAGATACCAGTCCTGCTTTTTACAGAATAGGACAAAAGTCATCAATTTATTATTATCTTATATTGTCAATATGTGTAAGCCAGTGTAGTATGGGATATTTTTTTTTTCAAATACAGGAAGGGCAAACCGTTAGGTTTCTTCCAGACATATTTATTTTAGAGAAAAGACACATCAACAAAGCTGTTTCAGTCAATTTTCAATCGGCGTTACATTAAACAGCTTACCGTAATGCTAAATATACTTTTTGTATTCTACCTTAAAATTAACTAATTAGCAAATGAAATGCAGTTCTACAGGCAAATCAAATACGAATATAAAAATACCAAATCATCATACAGCAGAACGAGAAAACATATAATTTGTGTAAAATATAAGTATAATGGTTGTGCCGCCAATTATGCCTTTTATTATGGGAATTATAAAAATTAAAACATCATGTTCATAATCCTCATCAAAGTCAGACCTTCACACTTATTATGGTACTCCATTATAGGTCTAAAACAGGACCTATAATAACAGAAGGTTGCATATATATTAAGTTAAATTAATATATATGTTGTAATTGAAACACCTTAGAAGTTCTGTGTATTGATGAACGTTTAGTAAAATTTAAAAAAAACCTTCTTAGAATGTAAAAATACATATAAAACACAATTTATATAAAATATATATGTATTATATAAATACATATCGACTGTGGAAAGGAAAAAAGACGTAACCCACACATATCAAATTTTACAGGGAACGCTAAAAACGTGTTTTGATGATTTTGTGACATGCAAATTATGAATTATACACAACCTTGAAGTGCATGGATACTTCTAAACTGGTGTTAAATTGACATAACCTAATATTAATTAAAGAAATTGTCTTGGAAAAACCTTTATTTCTGTGTTTTTTTCTTGGTTTTAATTTTTTACAATGTCATCTTTTTCAAACTTAAAAGCCAAATTTAGATACTTATTCGGCATTTTCAGCTTTCATCCTTTTGATAGAATGTGTGTCAAGTTGTCACCTGTTTTGGAAAATTGAGGGTTACGTCCTTTTTCCTTTCCACAGTCGATATATAATATTCACTGAAAGTTGTTGAACTTGTTGTAAATTTTGAAACATTAACTGAAATTTCATTTAAATTTTGCTTTATATGTATTTAGTTCATTAATAAATTCAAAACAAATATTATACTCTATATTTTTCTCCTGTTTATTTGTATCATGATCTGTATTATACAGTTATAAAACAAAATAAAGCGGGTATTAATACTCAAAACGATGATAACAAGCACACACAAACAAAAATACCCATCCCATATATGCCCCCCACCTTTCCCATAATTAACGTGTTTAATAGTGAGAATAATAATAATAATAAGGGAAGAATAATAATATATTATGGTGGACACATCATTGAGAAAAGAAGGTTCCCATTGTAAAAAACTAAGGATGACTTTTACACTTTCCCGTCATCAAATTGCAATTGCATGGTTTGAGGAGGTATGATTATTCAATCGAAGATTTTCATTTGTGTTAATGATTTATTATTTCCAACAAATTAATAATTTTTAAACAATTTTGCAGCTTGTTTGATACATCCAGCAAAAGATACAATTTGATCAAGAATCGCACTATAGGGATTACGGCAACCCAGATTGGATTGTCAACATTTCATTTCAATAGAGATTGCAACAAATACAAAGCTTCTACGTATACCTTTCACCTATGTCCACAATCCATTGGAGAAGTGGCTCAACTATGCACATTCCAATCATCAGCATTAAAGTTCTTATGTAACAATAAGTTCGATTTTAACAAAGCAAGTAACAGATATTGAATAATATTATAGTTACATAGAAGCAACGTTCCCTCTAAGGCCGCACAGCAGTTGGGAAGCCCCCGGGCACTCATTCCGGACTGGCGCACACTGCAAGACAGTTATTCAATTAATATTTGATCGGTCCGCACAGCCTTTGAAATTTCCGCGCACCTCTTGTCTTGGAGGGAGCATTGCATAGAAGCACATATTTCAATATAATGTATTATTGCACAAAACTTACTGCATTTCCAATATAAGAATTCCACATGTTATTGTTATATTGTAGTCAACGTCAACATAGCTTTTTTTCATCGGTTAAAAATCCTCACAATAAGCAATACCTGTCTTAATCATTTGATAAACTTGTGGAATCAATAGATAAAACTTTGTTTTATTCTTATAAATTGAATGCTTTTCTGCCATATAAGTGACCCACGATATAAATCATTGCAGGTATTTTATGATGGCTTACCATACTTAAATAAGGAAGAAGAAAAAATCTTTTTACGAAATTTAAATGATGACTCCATTGCTGTCTCCAAAACCTTGGATGAAAATGATGAATTACAAGATGCACACTTCAAAATAACCAAGTAATTTTAATTATATTTGTTCATGTGAAGTGAATGTATATTTTTAATGGTAAATCAGCCCATATTTAATTTAAATTTTCAACTGCATGTGTTTAAATAGTCAATAAAATATTGTAAATTGATTCATAACATTCACAACTTCGAGGTCATCAAACAATCTCTGAGTGCTTAAATTCTAGATGCAAATGAATCAACGCACATTGGTCAATGCTTTCCAGCCATCTCTAATGAAGACCACTCAGATGTCAAGTGCTTGCCAGATTACCGTTATTGATCATATTTAGTGCTTTAGTCTTTTGAGCTTAAAATATCGCATCTGACTATGTGACCTGCCCATTCTAGTCTTCATACATTCATCATGCTTGTGATGCGAAATCTAAATATGGCAAAAAGTTAAGTGTTTGTTCGTTTTGGTTTTGATTTTACCACTGCTTAAAGAAGTGTTATTTTACAGATGGATGGAGCCAAACAATAAAAAAGATGATACAATAACTTTCAGCGGTAGTAATTTATTTTGTTATTTATTGGCAAAAGAGATTCGATTGAAATTTCCCAAATTAGACGTTACCTTCAAGAATACAAAGGTTTGTTCAGAAGTTTCTGTACCTCACCGGCATAGAATAAAATTCCCTATCAACCCGAATATAACACCGTGTTTTTTGTCTAAATTTTTTATTCATAAGGTACATTTGTGTTACATTCATAAATCATTCGCATAAATGCATGTATATAGTGTGTTTTTCTGCCACACGTCGTATTCTTGTTAAAGCAAGACCAGTGTGATGAGTTTGAGAAAAGTAAGGACCCAAACGAGGGCTTAAAGTTAAACAACATTATCTACAAAAAAGGTGGTTTTTTTTAATACGTTATTTTACATTTTCAGCTACATGATGGTCAAACAAAATTATGTCAATCTTTGATATTTTCTTTTAAATTTGTCAGTAAAGTTTAACGTCAAATACATAAAGTTCCCCCCGTTAAATATCAAAGATTGTATAAGCTGTTAGCGTTTCTTGTCACAATATGAAATAAATTATCAAACAACGTCAGCAACAAAATACGTTTCAAGCTGCAACGATTTATTCGTGTGCGCTCCTAGTGTTTTCTGATGCGAACTAATGTAACATGAACTGTGCGTTGTTCATGACGAAGTGAACCTATCTACATTGACATCATGTGACCTTAGAACAACAAGGTATCATCTGGTGTATATACCAAGCTGAGATATTCAGCTCTAATGTTTTGAATATGAAAAATCTTAACGATAAAAAATAGCAACAAACAATAACTGATATGAACAATATTGTTTTAATAGCATCATGTTTGTATTTTTCAATCATTTTATCCTTATTACTTACAATATCTATCAAAACCAGACATTAATAAAATCTGACGAAACTTTTTTTCTCTGAAAATTGAAAAAATTGAGGGCAACAAAGTTTATTATAAGAATTTTGGTGATAAATTGCTGTTCTAAGAAAATACAACAAGAGGGATTGAACGAAAAACATCTATACTGTAACATGGATACTATAATTATCAACCTGGAAACTGCTGAAAAAGTGCCAGAAACAAGAACCGATGATTCTCCACATATTTCATTGGAAGAGGTTAAAATATTCGGTGTACTGCGAGAGTTAATTCATGAATATAAATTTATCAACAAACTTGAAGATAAAAAAAAAATTTGGTAAAAACTTCTTTGTGAAGTGGAAATGTTGACTAAAAATATTGTTTTAATGGAAAATAATACGACCGGTCTGTCTGTTCTGTTGCTCTTTCATCCCATGAGGTAAATAACCATTACAAAAATGATTATACTAAAATTGATAAGACAATCTCTCATAAGAAATTATATCAAGTTTGAGCCCTAAGCAGAATTTTTTGTCAGTTTACTTTCTTCACTATATATTTTTTTTTATTTACAGTTGCATACTGAAATATCTTTTACAGCGAACCTGATGAGAAAGAAGTGAATAATTAGCAAGTCATCAGAGTGGAAAAGAAACAATCAGATGAAAGCCATTCAACGTGGTAAGCAGTACGCATCCTCTCGTGGCAGCCGAATAATTCCTAATAAGATTGCAAAACCCAAAAGCTGCTCTAAATGTCCACGCAAATGCAATAGTAACCTTAATTATGAAGAAAGAACTGCAATCAATGCAAAGTATTGGTCGCTGAGCAGCCAAGAGCTCAAATGGCAATTCTTCAATGGTCTTATTGAAGAAATAGAAAAACAGTCGACGAGAACGTCACAAGGAATCAATTCTAAAAGAAAAAATAGTTGTTCGTTCCATTTCTATAAAGATAACAATTTAACCCTCCAAGGACGAGCGTCACCATATGGTCACACAAAACACCGTTGTCTATTGATCCCACTATTCATACTTTTTCTACCTGAATATCGTTGCTTTTGCTCATATTTGGTTAAGAAGGGTACGGACTACAGTAAGTCATCAGCCGTAGGAACAGGAACGGTCTCCAAAAGCACATGTGATTTTTTGAATTTCCGTTTTTTTTAATATACTTTTTGAAACTGTTAGATATTTTTTTATAAAAACATAAAATTATTTACAGTTATTTTGCTAATATATTTGTTTTGAAATTATGTTGATCTAAAGAGGTCAAATTGTAAATATTTTTAAAAAAATCACGTTTAGCTATATTTCAACCCCGAATGTTTGCAAGCCCATACGGTCACTTTTGTCCTTACTAATGTCCGTACTCAATATTACACGGTAATAAAAGGATGAGCATGACCATATAGTCATGCGGGGTTTCTATACAACGACTTAGCGTTTTTTTTTTTTAATTTTGGATAGGAATAAAAGTTATCCGTGACTTCAATATGGCTTAGAAAATATTTTTTTTATCGGAAAAAAGCTCTCGTCTCTGGAGGGTTAATTAAAGACTGCCGAGGGTTTTATCTCGCAACCTTAAATATTTGAAATACTATCATTCAAAATTTGTTTTATAAATGAAATAATCATGGGACTACAGCAAACGATCAACGTGGAAGGCATGCACAAGGCATAAAGCGACCTCAAAACAGTCAATATTCGATAACAAGATCGCTCGTCATCGAACACATAAACTTTTTTCCAAAATTACTGGCCCATTATTGTTGCAAAGATACCATGCGTGACTATTTGTCTTGTGACTGTGTATGATTTATATGTTAAAAAATATAGTACTGATAGCATTCATAGCTATCATACAACTGAAATATATTTCATAAAGATTTTAACATTTCCTTCCACACACCAAGAAAGGATATGTGTGATAAATTGTCTTATATTCAATGGCTTAATGGAACAGCAAAAGTTGAGGATATCATCCAAACCCAAATAAAACACACCGAAAGAAAGAAAAAGGCAAAAATGTTAAAGACAACAAAAATTAAAAAATGCTATCGCCGGAAACATTCATTTCTTACATTAGATACTGTCCTAAGGTCAAGGCAAAAGCCATATTTTATTAAAGACGACTTGCAGTTTATAACCTTACCTCATACAATATGGCAGACAAAACTGGCACAAATTTTATGTGGCATGAGGGTTCAGCTGGTCATGGTGCTGCAGAGGTAGCTTCGTATATTACTAAGGGCAGGATGGTATATTTTTTATTTTTATGTCTGACATGTGTGGGGGGGCAGAACAGAAATGCCATAGTTTCGGCTATGTTTCTACGTGTAATCAGAACGATAGATGTTCTTCGAATAGACCATTGTTTTTTTGGACCGGGACATTCGCACGTGGAATGTGATTCTGTTCATGCGCAGATAGAAGTCAGCACGAAGAATACTGAGATATTTGATCTGGCCGGTTGGTACACGGTTGCCAGGATGGCTTCCAAGGCTGGCAAATAGTGGTTTAAATGGCTCCACGAGAAATGTATAATTTTAATGGTCTACAAAACTAAATTATTAACAAAAAATTAGATTCCGAAGGTAATAGGGTAAAATGGATGAATTTAGTGTGGTTTCGCCACATTGAAAATACCAACACATATATTTTTTAATATGATTACGTTACATACTATGTTTAAAGTTCAACGCCGACCCCTTCACACAGGAGAAGAGGTTATGATCCAATGCTGCAGCAAAAACACAAAGAGGCATTAAAAATATCTAAAGAAAAGTTTGCAAGAACTATGCCGAAAGAATATTATTCCAGAATACTATCATACGTTCTTCATTTCTCTGGAAGAAAGCACAGAAACACATTAAAAAAAAAATTCTTCACTGAAGAGTGTTGACCAACTCTCAGCCGTCTTAAATACTGAATATTGTATTTAATTATATACACCATAATATTTTTCTTTAATTTGAAATAAATTAATAAAATATTTCATAATTAAAAAAATTAAATGTATTTTTATTTGTTTTTATGAAAATTTATATCTCCTTTTATCAATTTATAACATTAATTATTGCTCAGCCAAACAAGAGAGAATTCATAAACATCTTAACACACATTGAGCGGGAAGGTAGTTATACCTGCTAACTCGACTGTTGCTCAACAAAAGGTAGAAATACCTTTCCCGCCGGATCCACTTTAAAGCTGGATTACGTATATCTACTCGACCATTTAATATGATTATTATATACCAATCTCTTGAGGACATTTACAGCTTACACATACATCAACAAAAAAAAAATACTTCATTTCCTTTATGTACCAACACTTCATATTATATGAATCACATACATATACTCTTGCAATTTTTTTATGAGATTTTGTGTGTTGTGTTGTAGGTTGTGATAATTATTTATGGTTAAGGGACCGAGAGTGTGTTAAAATATGTCTGTCTTCTTCGTGCATTTAAATTTTTTTGGTGTGAGCAGAAAAGACGACATCTCAGCTATTGCAATGAAGTCCTTAAAACATATTCGGTCGTTTGTTTTAGGAATGTAAATATGAATTCATATGATGATTCTAAAAATATACTTGCTTCCTTTTAACACTAGGTTACCCTGCTGTCAAGTGAACAAAAAAGGGAGACTTGGTAAGCCGTCAAAATACATTTGAAGGGCATGCATTTGTATTATGGATAGCCTGTTTCATATGTGCGTGTAGAAAAAAAACATAACATGTGTGCATCGGACTTAAAAACACCCCGATTTTAATTTAGTTTTGAAATACGTCTTTATAATTTGTTTGTGTTTTATTTATCATTTTTTAAACCTTAAAAAATGGCTTCAGAAAATTACGAAAGTGATGACGAAATATTCGCTGATAATTTATCTGAATATTCGCGTTAAAAATTAAACCTTAAATTATTCGTTGAAAAACAAATGCAGAAGTAAGCACCTGCATGAGGTTAGTATGCATTTAAAATTTCATTAAAAAATAACTTCTGCTTTGGAAGATAGAGCGATTATTGTAAACATTGTTTTTTTTTCACTTACCGCCGATTTTCACCCGCTATACGTACCAGTGAGTTATTACCAAAGCCCGCTTATAGTGAGTTAATGTCAAATAACTTAAACACCTGTTGGTGTGTCCCTATTATCAAAGAAAGACCTTATTTTTTTATTATTTTTTAACCATACTTATAAAAATTTTAACATCACCATAATGAATGTAAGTACACAATAAATTATAAAATAATCATCTGCAGAAAAAAAAAAAGTCTTTTGGCTCTCCTATAAAGTTACACTTTTGTAGATTGTGTTGTTTGACTTTAAGCCCTCGCATAGTTGTTTTCTTGTTGCTAGAAGAATATATTAATAAATATAACGCTGATCAGACGAAAGAAACAATTCTCAATCAAATCAATAAAAGTGTTCAAAGAAGATTTATCATATGACCTTGGAGGTTTACTTAAGAATAAAATTATAACACTATTTTCTTCGCCATCATTGTTGAATTTGAAATTCACATTGTTTGTGAATCTGTGGCTAATATATTACATCAATTTGAACAACACACATACAATAAATTATAATGATTAGGAGCAGGAAACCTAATAATATTTGTATCATAAAAATTACTTCATCCATGAGTATATTGATAAAACATCACTCTCTATCGTATTATAATATGCTTGTATCAGTGGCGGATTATCATCTAAGCAAATGAGGCGTGAGCTTGAGGCCTCTGAATTTTAGGGGCCTCAAAAATAACTTGTACAATATAACCCATATACTTTTGGTTCTGTTTTTTTTCTATTTTAGTTTGAATATTTAGATTGTTTTAAGGTATCAGTAAAAAAGGGCCTCCAAATTTAATTGGCCCTGGGGCCTCTCATGTGCTTGATCCACCACTGGCTTGTATTATTTTTAAAAATACGAAGACCTATATTATAGTAATATATGATGAGAATGGGTCAATATTAAGACACATTTCTCGAATAAAACAAGTATTTCAAAATTGCAAATGCCATAACATAATTTTAAACATTTTGTTATCAATATCATACCAAAATAATGTAAAACTATTCCTGCTTTTTCAGGTAGAAGTCAAAAAACATAGTGAAAAACAAGATGCAAGTGCAAAGCGCGACGCCGAAGATAAATTAAACTTTTTCAATTCGACAGTTGGATTTGCACGCGTCGTAAAATCTTTGGAAAAGGCAAAGAAGCCATTGGTGTTGCACAATGGATTTATGGATTTGATCCTTTTTTACAGACTTTTCATCCAACCGCTTCCAAATAAATATGATGATTTCAAAAACGACTTACACAAAATATTTCCATCTGTATTTGACACTAAATACATTTCAGGCGAATTGAAGTTTATGGTTAAAAGAGAAGACTATAGTGATTCGAGTAAACTTGAAACGTAATATTTATCTTTTTTTATTTGTTTTATTAATTTATTTTACATATAAGTATATATTATAATCATTTCATCAGTTTTTTTATGGGACCCTAAAACACGATAAATCAAAAATTCAGCGTATACATACAATATATTCAATTATCACCTACGTGCTCCCGGTATGTGTGAAGTAGTGAATATGATATGTATCATGGTATATACATGTTTATAAGATCATTGTTTCCATGTTGTAGATCAGTGCTCTGCAATTTTTTCAGTCACCATTGTAGACCAAAATTTACACACCGCAACCGAAAAATAAACGAAAAGGGTATTCTTTGATAAATACGCACAATAAAAAAAAAGTAATGAATGTGTGCAGAGATTGGACACAAGTGGCAAATTATTTGGAAGCGTGGCGTTCACATAGCATCTCATCATGGCACGTTAGTGTGCTGCAGAGGTTGTGGAGCACTGTTACATATTTTTTTTCTTATTTATAATATGGACACATTTTTTCTATCACTCAAGAAATAGATTTATAGGTCATGTCATGTTACAGCATATTAAATACTCAATACATTTATAAAATGTCTATATGAATATAATTTTAATTTGTCATTGAAACCAAAAAAAGAGTCGTTATCCTATTGTATGCTTATTTTTTTCGTCAGTTTATACACCTTCTTCAAAGATGCCAAAGGAAGATATCTTGCCCTGCATTCTCCGTGTATAGTAATGAAAGACGATTTTGACCCTACGCCACATTTTCATCAAGCAGGATGGGACTCATTTTGCACAGGTCCAGATTTCATTTTTTTCTAATGTTATGTTAGTTATTTTGATGAGCAAACATTCAAAAAGTGATTTATCACAAATTTTTAAAAACGTTGTTTAACTGTTTTATTACCATTGTTTTTTACTCATACATACTTGCTAAATTACATTCAATAACTTCATAAAACTTAATTTAAATATTTTATAATTGTTTGTATATGATCTCATTGTAAATTACCTTAAATTTAAACAATACTTAATAATTTTTAGGATACTGTTTCATAAGATTGGGTCACTGGGCAGCTTGCGCACGGTTATTTGGAACTGATCAGCAACTCGGCAGTACTCAACACCTCCATGCAGTTAGTCAATACTGCAACATCATTTATTTGAGTAGAGCTGCACAACCTTTTACGGTATAACTTCATTTAAACACTAGTACATTCACATGTCGTGCATTTCTCTCTAATATGTATTTACCAATTTCTGAATGACTAGAAATAGCTGTACATATTCAATTAGTTATTATGCCTTTTAAATGTAACTATCGTATACAGTCACAAAATATGCAGCATTTACTCAAAACTATGTATTTCTGTTATCTTACGGATATTTCAAAGTTCATTTGAAACGTCTTAAATGCGTTGTGTATAATATCCATTATTTTCTCAACTCCTCACACTTCTATACCAACCTAGTTATTTTGTTAAAGTAAAAGATTTGTGACATTTGTCAATAATTATCAAATGTTATTTTTTCTGTTAATTTTGTATTTAAATCAACAATTTTCAGAAGGACGATTTTAAAAACATTCCAACTCAACGCCTTATTATTGAACATATATTTTTTTTCTTTTTGTAATAGAGTTTCCTTGAGGAACTATTATCATTTTATTTGTTTGTATGAATCATTAATGTGTAAATGAATCATTAATGAAAATAATCAATATTTAGAGATTCCCGTTTCGTGATATTTTAGAAATTTAATACACCGATATATGTAACTGGTCAGAAACCTCATATGTCGATAAAATATTATCAAATTGTACATTAAATTGTTCTTTGAAACGCATTTGAGACATGTTTAATTATTTTGTTATATCATTGGACCACCGTTCTCAAACTATTATTTACTTCATGAATTGTGTTGATCTAATCTTATTCCTGCCATTGGAACGTTATTTTTCTAGTGTCTTAATCAATCTGACCCTAAATGTCACAGGCCACAGCATCTTTATGTCAAATTTGTAGGTGATAAAATCTCGAACTTGTCTAAGGTGAGTTTTTTTAAATCATTTAGTATTCAATTTTTTTGAATCGTTCAAACTATGTACATTCTCACAGATTTTGTCACTAACGACCCGGGTTTCGCCTTTCGGCATCTTCAGGCGTTCAAGTGCACGGATGAACTTGAACTTGAAATTCAACCAAGCACCTTCAGTCGAAATCTTAAATTATATCATTTAGTATTCATTTGGTATATAGAACAATCAAATTTCACTGCATCAAAACACATTTTTTCTATTTGCATACATTGTGTGTTTGCTGGTATAATCCGTTGTCCGATTTCGTCTGAAAATGAACATATGGACTGTGGAAAGAAAAAAGGACGTAACCCACACTTTTTTCAAAACAGGTTTTTTTCGATAAACAAAATGTATCAAAATTGATACACGTTCTATCAAAAGGATGCAATCTCCAAACGTCGAATTAGTATCTAAATTTAGCTTTTAAGTTTGAAAAAGATGACCTTGTAAAAAACTAAAACCAAGAAAAAAGACTGAAATAAAAGTTTTTCCTAGACAATTTATTTAATTAATATTAGGCTATGTCAATTAAACACCAGTTTAGAAGTCTCCGTGCACTTCAAGGTTGTGTTTAATTCATGATTTGCATATGGCCCAAAATCATCAAAACACGTAAAATTTGAGTGTGGGCTACGTCCTTTTTCCTTTCCACAGTCAATATGAAGTGAATATCTGAGTGAATATATGAACACCAACATTTCAGTATTTCAATAGATCACAATACTGAACGCATACATAATAAAATAAATTATTCAATATAAGATGACAAACAAAAACCAAATATTACAAACTTTACACTTTTAGTATTTTTACCAGGCTTGCCACATATATCAACACTCTGGGGCTAAAACAGATAATAGGATAATCAAGTGATAGACTGTCAATTGTCATTAGTTACTGTTTAAATACTTCTCTAATAATAATAAAATGAAAATACTGCTACTTCTCCGATTCTCATTCTTGATTTTCTTAAAACTCTGTTCTTTACAGATTGCCAAGGAATTATCTCAGTTTGGATCGATAGATATAAGAAAATATGGACCTAAAGGTGCACTGGTTGCTGTGACAAATACTATGAGGTAAATAATTACAATACCTTGAAAGGTTCACAAATATTGTATCAATAAATAGGTTACCTTATACCAAGTACCAAGAAATTAAAAAAAACACTTATACAGTGGTCCCTCCAATTACGCGAACCGCGTAATTGGGATACTGAAGCTCATACAAAAATTAGGGTTATGTTTTTTTTCAAGAAAAATGCAAAACTGCCAAAACTAAGAATAAAGCAAAAATTTATGGTTGAAATAATTAGTAGCTAGGTGGTAAAATGCAGTCGCCAGCCAATTTTTAACTGTATGCTCAACACAGACAATTGTGTGTGTGCCAAACGCACACCCGCACAGCAACGACAATGGAATGCGTCCGCACAATTGGAAAAAACAGCCTCTAGTATTTCTGGAATTCACATAATTCTAGTTCGTAATTTCTTAATTTATGTCACAATATTTAGCATTTAACATTGTTTTTATTTTCCATATTTCAGCGCAAGAAAAATTTTAAATGAATATAAAACGAGTAAAGAATATAAAATTTCACACTACGATTTCTTAAAACACTCTTCTGTTGCTCGAATGGCGTTATGGTTTGTTAATTTTATTCTTATTGTCTTAATTTAACTACTCATTTTTTGGTAAATCTATTGATTCGAAAAGGGCACCAAATCGAATTGGATTTTTACGCTCAATATTTTTTCATTTGAAACAAATTATAAAAATATTTATAATGCCTTAAGTCAGCTATTTCCAACCTGGGAGGCGTGGGCTATTGCAAAGGGAGGCTCGAACAGTCCAAAATATTTATTTACCTTTTAAAACGTGTCTTCATTACTATATGAAATAAAGTATGGGGAGCCGCGAAGATATTTTTTAAAGGTTGGAAACCACTGCTTAAAGTCATTGATACAAATTATGATCAGATTATAACTCTCCCTATTTCGAGGTTGATAACGTCGAAAGATTGAAGTCATTGTTTTATGCATCTCAAATAAAGTTATCTCACTATTTCATTTTTCGACTTTTGTTTTCTTATAAACTAATGGAACCCTTGAATGTCACTAGAAAGTTAATCGCTCTTAGACTCTCATAATACAGCCATATCTTGTAAAATCAAGATGCACAAATATTTCAATAATTTTAGTATCTTCTTATGTTTTATCTGTCTTGCATTTCAGGTGAAATTATATGAAATTTTCAAAGTTGCAATTACAATTTGCTCAAGTTACAATTCGGATATATCCAAATAGAAATATGAATCATAATTTTCTAATACACATTTTGCTCTCTTCCAGGAGTGGTTTTCTTTTATGCAGTGGAAGTCTTGTACTGCTAATTATGCATCAAATGAAAACTTCGTGAACAGATGGACACTATGAAAAGACTTGATGAATGATAAATTAAAATTTAATATTTTCAATCCAATGTATAGTTACTACTCAGGGGACATAGAATCCTTATTGTTTTGTATACAGATTTTATATTTACGTAAAAATATACATTGTTGTTTGTTTTATCGGGAATGTGGTCCATTTAAGTCAGTGGCCATGTTCACAACCGTCCTCCGGGAATTTTTGGCACAACAATATAAAAAATGGAAAAATTGTTATTTGGAAAATGAACCTATACCAAATAATGTTATGTGTATCATGAAAGGATTATAAAAATCTCATTTTAAAATTTAAAATCTTCATTTTTGCACTGCAAATCATTTTCACAAATAAAATTTCTCAAAAATCTATCATCATTATATGTATTCATTTCTGTATTCTGTATGTATTCAATAAACACCATTTACGACCATCATTACTTCATCGGAGCTAGAAATTACAATTTAACTAACGTTAATAACTATGTCAGTCATTTTATTCAAGTGTTATAAGAAACAATGAACCATAATTGAATTTTACCTTTTCCAAAATTTAATGAATTTATCCAGTGACATCTCAATTCTACTGTTTTGTTTTTCTGTAAACATCTTGTAACAATCTTAAGCAGCGTTTCTTAACCCTGTGCCCACGAGCACACATGCGCCCGCAGAGCTATCTGCATGCTGCCTCAGAAAGTATGTAATAATAAAAAACAAAAAAACATGATAATTGCTTACGATTCAGATAATCATCTTATACTGCGAAATTAAGTATATTAGTAAATACATTTTCAAATATTGAAACAATTGAGCTTTGCTATTTTTTAACTGTCTTAAGGCGCACAATTTTCCATGAACAGTCATACAAATAATGCGCTCCGCTTTAAACTAACTAAAATCAATTATTTTAAATGTAAAAATATGTTGAACACGCGACAACATTGGGGCACTCTTCATTTATTTGGTAAGTTTTTTTAAATAAACTTTAATTCATTTTCAATAACAAAATATTTAGAAGGTTTTATTTTTGCAATAAAATTCGCGGCGTGTGGCAGTTAAAAAGTTAAGATATTTTTGTACTTTTATTTTATTTTTTAAATGCTCTCATTGGCACATACATTCATACTTTACTGGTTAATAATAATAATTGAGTAATAATATAGTATTTTTAGATATCGTAGTAGAGATGTGCGCCAGCCACTTTATCTTAAGTCTCTGACGTTTTTGTGTTATCTGAAAAAAAAGGGTCTCCAAATTTTGTCTACATGTATCTATGGTTTTAATCGAGTCGACCCAATTTCTTGAGCTTTTCGTTCAATTCAACATCGTTCCAACATGAATAGTTGTCATAAAAAAAAAAAAACAAGTTGAATTATCGTCACGATGAAATAGCTATTGTAAGTTGAGTTGAAAGCCTAAAAGAAGCTGATCTGAACAATAAAAAGGATATTACTAAGAAACTTCTATTTTCTAAAAGCAATCAAACAGATGCTGCATAATCAACACCCTTCGAATGACTTCAAATACGCCAAGTACTTGAACAGGTACAGTGCTACAGGTGGTGCAGTTATTTTAATTGAGTAGATGCAATACTTGACATATTTCTGGATTTAGTTGTATTGAGTTTTAGTTCTGTTCAATGCATACGTCGAAATAGCTATCTACTATATAAGAAATAGTATTTGTAGAACTAAAACTACTTTGTTATTTTTTCACCATATTGAGTTTTCATTAACAGGTATCAAAATAGTTAATTTTGTAATTGTCATACTAGGCTATATTTAAAGCTTGTTATACTACGTATGTGTGCATACTAACAGTGCTGCTGTACGGTTATGAGATCACTTTATGACAACGCAGCGTAACAATATATGGTGATTCAAAAACTGATAGTTGTTGCAAACAATGTCCCCGCTAAGGAGTGCGCGTGCCTCCCAAAATGTGGCTGCACACATTTTTCCATCCCCGCACAGGCCGCACACAGAAATATTGTAAAAAGAAGTTTGTTTCAACAAGTTATTTTTGCTTAAATACTTGTATTAAGCTCACCAAATCTACATTTTTCTTCCACGTCTAACGTCAGTGAATACATACCTACATATATGCGCACATTTTTTTTGATGAAAATTTACTGCGCACATAAATTAAAGATCCGCACACATAATTTAAAAATTAGACGGAACGTTGGTTGTAAATACTAGGGGTACAGTGTATTAACTTTATCATAAACGAGAGAGAGAGAGAGAAAAAGAGCTGACAAACTAGCCCCTTATCACGTCCAAAATCAAAAAGAACCATGGGCCTGGTATAAACATGTGTTGCGGATGCCCCAGGAGAGTCTGAATCCTGTCTATTTCTTTTATCAGCCATATAGATTCAGCCGTCTGCCAATGTCCATACACAGTGCATCCTACGATCGTCAACCTCTAGTCTTATGAAAAAATGTAAGTGAAATTTTCTACGAAGTTGTTGCAGTAAGGTCCATTGATACCAAGAATCCATAACCTCATTTCAAACATGCAGGCAACAGGTATCTCACTTTTTTTATAATTTTACAAGCACTTTAATTTATTGCCAATTTAATATTGATAATGTAACATTTATGCTCGTTATTTTACCAAATCCAATGTTTTTGCATTGAATTTTACTTATCCTACAATCAGGGCTGCCAGATTTCTTGGCATCAAAGCCGGGATTTTTTATATTGGCTCAAAAGCCTGGACCCTCGCCTTTACTTATGGTGATCAGATGAGAACTAGCGTACCTACATTAGGATGCCTTTTGGGCCATATTGGGATTGGACATGGATTAAAAAAAAATACACTACAAATTTGCACCAAAAACTAATATTCGGGCGCGTTTTAAAGTGGTCTTTGATATAAAAGCTATTGCGTGCGTTTTTTATATATTTAATTTAGTAACTGCAAGGGTTCTGAAAACATGAGCACTGAATTTTTTTTAATCCGAGGTGTTTGTCTGTCTCGAAAGCTACTTTGGAACCGCAATACCGGGACGCATCCACAAATTTGGTTGATAACACCGAGGAAAATCTGATATAATCTATGGACTGAATTCAAAACAATTCTTTCATGAGTTCATTTAAACTTTTGATGAAAGAACCGACATGGCATATCAGCTAAAAATGACTAACTATAATTTAATCGTAATTTAAATTAACTCTTAAATTTACATGAACAGATAAAAAAACAGAATAGGTAATTATTATATGCCTTATTTTGATAACCTACTATTTTAATGTTTTCTTAAAATTAACATGATTGCAAATATTTGAATCAAGAAGAGTTTCTGTTGGTTTGCAGAAACATGTTATCTTCTCATCTGTCAAAAAATGTAACCAACTTAAAATAGGACCGGTATGTATCAAACAAAAAAAAGTACATCTTTTTTCACCGCAAAACTTTAAAATAGTGACGGGGGTTGAAGTTCTCATCAATAAAGAAATTCGATTTTTGTTAAAAAACAATATTTTTTTTTAAAAAATGTTGCATTTGAAATCAGAACTGAGTCAATCAATCAGGATTCGGGATCTGACACTTATTAATTGATTCATACGCAAATGGTTTCTTACTAAACTATATAATAATATTAGGTACCTAATTTACGGAAAAAAAATCGTAACAAAAGCGTATGCGCCCAAACCTCAGAATCCTAATATTTTTTTATTGAAAAGATGTAAAACAACTATTAAATAAGTATCGACAACCGATTTTTAGGCATTGCCATAGATATTTTTTGCCGACAAACAATAATAAGGCCCGAATAGGTAATCGAAAGACTAATATCGTTTATTGTATCAAAGTTACCATTTGATTCAAATATTAAATCATCGTACTTTTCCTGCCCCATTCAACTGTCGACGAATGAATAATTGAGTTCGATATTAATATTAGATATCGTACTTACTACGTGTTCTCGCTGTACGATAAATCGTGCGTATTCATTTCCGTTCTAAAAAAAAAGCACTGAATGAATGAGCTATTTTCATATGTAGGAGAAATTTCTGATAACTGCACAGTTGATTGATTCTGGTTAGCGTTATTTTGCTATTCATAGACATTTCCGGTACAGCGTCTGATAATGTAAAGCCTGGGTAAAACACAACTACATAATTTTGAGAATTATGCAGCGCTGTAGAATATAACTGAGTATGTATAATATTATTATCACAGGTGTGCTCGTTCAGATACCAATATGAAAACATTTTTTCACATCGTTCTGGCAAAATTCTTCCGTAAAAAAACAACGTTATATTTGGAAAATAACTTGACATATAAGAGTTTTCAAACTGGTACTCTGGTTGCGGTTTTCATCTTTCTATCAAGGTTTTCCTGGCGGTGATCGTTGAATACAGACGCAAACTATCAGCACCGTTCAGGTAAAAGCTTTTATTAGGCATGAAATATTAACTAGTTTTAAGTAAATCCGTGTAGAATAGTGTGTGCTTCATCACATTAAATTCAACAATACAATGCATTCTTCACAATGTAAAATAATAACAGTTATACAATGAACGAATGCGTATCTAATAATAAGATTAAAATTTTAAATTTTCGTATGTTTAAGAACATAAGACAATTTTATTTATAAAATATTTTTGTATCTAATATATTATACAATAGAGATAGACAAAAAGAACAAAATCAGACTTCTCACCTTAAAAGTTTTTACCGGATAGGGAAAATTTGTTAGTCCACTTTTAATTTTGTGCCTTGTTTAAATACTCATTGTACTTTGAACGTGCATAATTCCAAGCGCGATGCAAGTTTTCCCATCACTATTTTGCTAATAAAACCTTCATACTTTCGTCAAACTTATTTTGTCATTAATAGAGTTTTCCAATATTTCCAACTGTATTCTTTTTTATAATTTACGCATTTGACAATTTATATTTCCCCCCAAAATTGTAGTAATAATACACAATTACTATTAACATTTGATAAAATATTCCTTTTGGTTTCCCCGTTGATTCTTTTATATTATCACGTGTTAGAATGTTCAAAATTTTTAACCGCTCTGAAAATATTTTTAAGACGATTCTCTTTTTTTTTTTGTAGAGTTTGATTCAAAATATATCCCATAATTTATTAAGCTATTTTAAATATTCTGTAGAGTGTAGACTGACAATCTAGGTGAAGGTTAAACAGAAAAAATTGCCGGTTTTCATATCATTTGCCGTGTAGTATGTGTTGCCAATTTTAGGACGCGTGTGAAATTATAAATATTTATTTCGTATTGGAAAATCAACAAACGCTGAACAAAGCTATTTTATCTGATAAAAGCCAAATAATGATAATAATTAACCATTGATGAATCATCTCAACACTACTAATGTATTGTGTAAAGAATATTCGATTAAATTCCATGTTTCCACCTCTTGGTTATATATTACGACAAAATGTTTACATGATTTTCATAATCGGTTTATAAATCCGTGCTTTCGTAAACAGTCCACATTATTAACTCTCTGAATAAACGATCAATGAGTTAGTACATGAATCACAGTTGAATTTATTCCACTAATAGTAGACAAGGTATTAATGGAACTTTTTACAATGTCATTCTTCGAGAGAAATTTCTATACAATCATTCCAAAAAAATCTCTACAGTATCAGGTAAATAAACAATTGCCTTGTTAAGGTTTTCCCGCGTATGTCAAATGCTGAAGTCAGTTTGGATATTGTGTTTTTCTTTTAGCAGGAATATAATATAACAGTATACTTTGTAATTTATTTCATTTTTCAATCGCAGTCTTCCAACGGCTTCGTTGTTTGCGTGTATTTCCGGTCGATTCAAATTCAAAAATAATTTCGACGAGTTGCGGGTATAGATTATCGGTATGCGTTTCATGTTCAAAAGCTTTGATGTTTGTATATTTCTTCATGGTATAATATTAATATAATATGAGAATGAAAACATTTTTTTATACACATATAAACATTTCTACATTTGCAACTCATCGAAGTGTTGTATTCCCGGAAGAAAATGAGGAAATTTAATGTATATTATTTGTAATCGACGATTAATATTTTGTAAACGAATATATGTATGTTTTTACCAATAAATAATCCTACTTTGATTACTATTCTATAACTATCGTTGACAGGTGCTATTTCCACGTTGTGTATTACATTATTTATTATTTGACTTAATAACTTGTATCATATCTTTTTGCAAACCCATCTATAAAAACAAAATGATTTTTGAATAGAAACATTTTGTTATTTTAAGAGTTCAATGCCCCAGAAGATATGTGTTCCTTTTCTGATCGATTCCGTTTTTTGCCATTGTTCTGAATATAACTCTTTTTCTCCTTAAATTTTCTAGCTCCAAATAATATGCATATACGAGCCACTGAGAAGTGAAGTAAGCCAAGTTGTATTTAAGAAAAAAAAATGGTTAGGTGCGTTATGTCTGCATGTCTAAAAATGGAAAAAGAAAAGACGTGGGTCAGTAAATACACACTATAATAGTGCTGTATGCCTAAGATAAAAATATGCAATACACCCAAACACCAAGTAAAGACGTGATTGTACTTAGAAAAGTTTTACTATTTTACTACTTACTCATTACTCATTGCACTTCTCAAGAGCTCATATAACATATTATATTAAAAATCGTTGATTTATGGAAGCAAAATCCCTTTCAGGGTAGAATTCGCAACCGGTTGGAACTAAGTCAGATTGTGAAACGGTTTAAAGAAGATCGCCACCAATTTCCATGTTTTCATTAAATTTGGTTATTTACAAAAAAATTGAACACCATCGCAATATGCTGACAATTTAAATATTTAACTGCGAAAATTTAAAGTGTCGATTTATGTTCACATTATATGAATTTTCATATTATACAGATATTTAAGATGACAAAAAAATAGGAAACATAATCTTAATAAAAAATATATTTTTAAAGAGTTACGATAGTAAAAAAATGGTTTACAATATTTCACTTGTAAAATCAATAAATAAATTACGGATTTCATCCCAGTCACTAAGGTTATTAATCTTATTTTCCTAGAAAAAGTTTTTTTTATATAGAACTCAGATATGTTTTTTCACAAGGTCAGTATATTTATAAAACTGCCGACGATTCTCTCCAATGCGATCTTTGCTGTCGAAATGTTTAATACATTAAAACCTTTGCATTAATTTCCATTATTCTATTAAAATTCAGCTATTTCTATCACTCGTTTAATAGGCTGTACTTTCTTCAATATTCATGTCAAAAATAAAAAAAATATATTAAAAAAAATAATTAAAATAAGCTTTTATTTAAATGTACTAAAAAGATAAAAATAATTCCGGCATCTATTCCCTCAAAACTATTCCTTCGCCTAAGCAACATCCTGACCACGTGACACTCTTCAGCACAGTATGTCGGATCGTTGACTCTCCAGAGAATTGGGAAACAAACCATCTCTCACATTCTACTATCGCTAGTTGTCGACGGTAGATTAGAGTTATTAATTTCGGAATAATTGTCTCATATGACTTAAAGTAAAAGCGCGTGGCGAGAATGTAAACAAAAAGCTAATAAACAAAAATCAATTTATTTTAGAAGATATTAAAAGACTTCCAGGTATTTAGAAAAAAACTTATTAAAAAACAATCAATGTTGTTTGGATGTATTAAATAAACGAAGATTGTCTTTTCCTGAACTTACTATGTAAAATTATTTAAATTTACCGCGTGACATCAAAAATTGACTTAGCTTCAACCCCTCTTAGTCTGAACACCATTTTTTCAATCAAATAAATATATCTTAAAATATTTTGGAAAACCTTCAATTTATTTGAAATATGGAGGTATGCATATGTGACCAGACATCTAAATTTACCATATTTAAATATAACAGAAAGTCTCTCTCGTCAATACGTAGACATGAATCGCTCTCGTTTACTGGATGCTGCCCAAAGAGATGGTCGCTTTTTACATATTTATAAGTATGTAAAATTGCCATGTGATCATGGAGCGTCTGTGCATACAATCGCACGCGTCCAGCACGTGTGGCTTCAAAAAAGTTGGGTCACCACAGTAGTGGTTTTCCATCAAATCTCTGAGCCACCTACGCCAAGAGTCTTTCGGCCACTAGCGACCGCGACTGTTTATGACCACAATAATTGACTACGCATGCATAATCTTTGCGATTTTTCAGCGGACTTCTTCGCTTATTCTATGCAGCTACATACAAAAATCTGTCCGTATTCTGATCGAATACTTTTATATCATAACACGGCTTTTTACTCTTCACACCGACTGGCTCTTGGGTAATTTATTCAGAATCAAGCGTCATTTAAATCCAAAATACAGTTACTTTTATTCGCAGGAAAAGCAGTTGACGTAAAATTTTACGAAACAAAACATCAATATAATAATTTATTGATTGACATATTGTTTGAATTCTGAAAAAAATATGGCATTGTACGTGTAAAAGTGTTGAATCTAAAAAGGCTTTTTCTGCAGCCAAAAATTTGGCGTAAGATCCGATCAAAATTGAAAACTGTCAATTCGTTAATAACACGCAAGAACTGGCATTTTTAGTGTTATATTCAAATTCAAAGAAACGAAAAGTTAAAGTTACATATTTATGAACATTGGCGAGCAGACTGTCATAGTTTATTTATTTTAAATTTGTATATAACATTGATATTTTCAATCCAGAAATATCGAAATTTATATAGTCGTCCAGTATTGGAATCCTATTGAACAATGTGATCTGAAAAAAGGATTATATCGTTAAACTCTTTAGATCACGGTTTCTCAACCGGGGGCATGCACAGTTTTAGGAGGCAACGGGCAAAGGTAAAAAAAAGGTCCCACATTTATTAATTTTGGGAAATCCGTAAATTCCCAGTTTTTTTTAAATGAGGTGTTTTCGGTCGAACCTTTTTGTTTTTTAGTTTTTAACTTTTTTCCCAGTCATCAATCCCAACATCCCGAAATAACTCTTTCCCGAGTCTTGAAAAACTAATAATTACGGGTATGAGGGCCACGGAACAACATGAGACTCAAAAGGGGCCACGGGCTCAAAAAGGTTGTCCATCCAAAAAGGTGGAACATCCACATTAAACTACTTGCAACTTTTTATTATAATATTACACATCCTGTCGTTTTTTTGTATCTAATTCCGTTATCTTATAAGAGTAGAAACGCATTGTAATATAACAACATTTATTTACATATTAAGTCGTTAAGCCGTTAAGTATTAATTTATACGGATCGACCCCCACATCGAAGCAGGCCAGTGTATGTCATTGTGTCCAGTTTATTTCCGTGGTCAACATTAGCTGGTCATCGACTTGACTTTTCCTCTTGCGCCTCGCTTTCCTCAGTCCCAGTGAGCACCGCTCCAACTGCGCGCTGTCCCAACACATTTCGGGAAACGCAAGAAGCGAAAAACAGCTAGTGTGTTTTTCACTAAAAATACACCGCCGAAATGAAACTGCCTGACATTGACTTTTGGCGATAAATCCCGTACGGATTCTCCGCCCTGAGACAATCTTTTAATAAATTATTATTGTTATACAATGCCACGCAAATCCCTGGATGCTATAAATGAAATGCGTTCTGATTTACGCTTATTTATCATATCCACACTGTAAATTGTATTTTTACGGAAAGGTTAAAGTTGAACCTTTTATTGCGTATTATTTCCATTACTTTCTTTCGTTGTAATGAGCAATCTATATCAGGATATATATTCATACAAATAAATACATACAAAGTAAATTTGAATCATTCAAATTTTGTACATACAAACTACACGGGTTTCGCCTTTCGGCATCTTCAGGCGATCAAAGGCACAGGTAAACTTGAATTGACGCCTGATAAATAAGTGTATCGTGTATAATACATAAATTTTTATTACTAAATTAAAAGCTATTGATGGCGATATGTGCAAATTTTATTAATGATTATATTTTAATGGCGGTCAATTACTTGGGGGAATTATTATCTAAGCTAATGCTTCCCAAATTGGGGACCGCCGCAGAATATGTTTTGTATTGAGGGGGGCCGCGGTTTACTTTTTTTCAGATTTAGGAGGCCGCGGTATGAAATTGTTTGGGAAACACTGATCTAAGCAATTACAATCTCTGTAGTTCTTTGAAATTATATGTGATTATCGTTAATTGTTTAATAATATGAGAATGCCTACTGATTTAAATGGTGGATGATTTAAAAAATCATATTTATTGTTTTTTTATCGCTGGAAAATTTACAACTATTTTACGAAAATTAATTATATTTACACACATATAACATAGGGTTTTAAAGTAATGGAGAATTTGTAAGATTCGCCTGTTCATTAAATATTGGCAAACTACTTAACTGTGCCCTATTAATTTCTAAAATTTCTTGGTAAAACAACTTATGTTCGTTCACTTGCGTTTTGATGTAACATTTAGGACTTTTCACCCGTGTTGAATGAACAAGTGGTTCTATGGCAATACTTGTCGTGCCTTTTTAAATCTAAACGCGGCCATGTATTCCGAAGCTCTTATTTTAAAAGTCAGACAATAGTTTTTAACTTTCATAAAAAAGTTCATCCTTCCACTTCAATGCCTGAGAATGCCGAAAGACGTAGCCCTAGTCGTTAGTGACAAAATATGTGGGAATATACAAAATTTGAATGATTCAAATTTAATATTGATATTCCAAAAAAGCGCCCTTAGTCGAAATCTTAAATTAAAATCAGATTATTTCACTGTTTATTATTCGTAATTTATTTACGAAATGCTTTCATTTATTTATATCCTCAAAACTTTTTGATTGACGTGATATATTATATTGAGGACCGTTTTGTAATGCAAAAGTAATTTTTGATTGATTAAATTATTGTATTAAGGCAATTCTAATAAAATACGAACTGGATTATTGAGAGCATTCGTTCATTTTGTGGAACGAATTAAAATACATTTTCCATTTATCTCTTCATTTCAATCGAAATAATAAATTCAATCGGATATGAAAAACATTAAAAGCCAACGCATTTTAAAAACATATATATCTATGACTGCCCGTATTTTTTTCAGTATAACTAAATCTACTAAAGTGTACTTGGTTCATTCTAGTAGTCCGTCACTACTCAATATTGATCCTTGATAATACAATCTGCAACTTGTTTAAATTGTCGAATGTATGTTAAATATCAAGCGAAGTAATTCTGTTCTGATAAATTTATCCGCTAATATTATGTATAAAGCTTTTTTAACAATGCTACATATGCTAGAAATTAATTTACCCGTACATACAATTATTCAAGCTAACGTAAATATCTTCAATAAGTTAACGTAAATGTATCTTTATCGGGGATTGCAGGTGATTGCCTCAATGAACCTTTCATACGCGAAATCTGTCAAGCATATAACGAAATCTTAAGCTACAAAATTATCGTGACTAAACATCTATTTGTTTAATGTAATACATTTAATAGGTCGAAGATTCAACGATGCCATTTCAGAAATATAGAACCACGAAGATTTACAAAGAGAAATAAACAATACTTGCTTTAAAAATAACTGTATATTTCTTTTCATTATACTGGTTTAAATTACTTAAGGACATTTCATTAAGTAAACATAAACTAGTGACAATCGATCACTGCCTTTAGTAATAGCTTTCATTTTACTAATAATATTCACAATCGATTAAGTAATAAAAAAATATTTACTATTGCAACATAAAAAATATATTGACCCACATTAAGCGTCAATCAAATAATTATCGTCGATCAGTATTAAATTAATCATATTTCTAAGTTTTGATATAGTATATTGTAAAGTGCATAAATATAAGCTCATATGACATGTAAACGTACGTCTTTTGTTAATCCTGGTGACGTTTAAGCCTTAATCTGGACAATGGACAATAAAGCTTATGAGAAACGTTCAAAAGTTAAATAATGCAAAGATTAATATGAGTTACAAGTTTTGCACACAATACAATGTCAACCCAACCATTAAACGGCTGCCTCCCAAGTTTTCTCAGCACCTCTGTGTATAATAGTTGGAAAACTTCATATTCTTAAACAACAACGATAAAATGAAAAATACTATTGTTAAATGTCATAGAATTTTACAATATAAACTGTTTATCGATGTGCCTGAAAAAACTCCCATCCACATCTTCCCACTCAAACCTGCTGATGGCAGAAAGCTCATTAAATCTCTCAAAAAAGATTATTGATGTTATGATTCGCGTATAAAGGATTCACGCTTTTTATTTTACTAGTATTCATCAACTATTTGATTCTCATTGCCTCCAAACATTTTTTTTAGTATATATTATTAAACATTTATGTCTCTAGATACATTTCACAAACGTATATTTCATTCGTGTTTTATTATTCACACATTCGTCATGTATTGATTCTCTTAAACAATAATTTATCGCTTCCTACCTGTGTTTTATATTTACGCTTTGTTCCATATGTACGGTATTGATTGCAATACAATTAATGAAGCCACACTATGGCCCATTTATTGCGGCGATTGTGACAGGGGAATGTGGAAATTTTAAGTGTAATATTCGACTTCAGCAATAAATTTAATAAATGTTCTAATTAAACAGTGCACATCTGTATATTTTTAAATATAAGTTTATTTATTATATGAAAAGAGAGTGTATTTGTTTCTAGCTGATAATTTACATATATGGTAATCAAAAACGAAAAATATTATTCTTCTTCTTTGACCATATTCGCTCCATATGTGGAGCATATGGCCGCCACGCAGCTAATTGCTTTGTTTCCTCCCGTGACATGCCAGCATCCGTCAGTTCCGCCGAGTACATCCTATGGATAGTACCCGACGGTCTCAGACTTTCCCGAAGACTGAGAAAAACTGTATGCTTCGAGAACAAATGCTTGCGTCGGATAATGGGGATGAGGTGGTATAATTTTGTGAGGAATTCGGAGATTAGGGAACGTACAAGACAGCGCCCCAGTCACGTCAGTGGTTATGGAAAGACGTTGGAACTGGCTGGGTCACGTACTGCGGATGCCTCCGGAAAGCCTCAATCCTGCCTGCCTCTTATTTCGACCGGTGGAGTTCCCGGAATAATATTATTGATTAGTATAAACATATTAAATGACTTACTTGCATTCAATTTTTCATACTCGCAGCCTTCAAACAGGAAAAAAAATACTATAACTTGCATCAAGAGAAATGACTTGTAAACATTTAAAAAATACCACGATACATCACTACATATCTTGATCCATTTCTTTCGATACACAAAAATTTAAGGCTTTCGATTAAACTAAATAAATATGCACTTACAAAGACAATGGCTGTCGATTCCGTTTGCCATTATGTTACCTAAGTTACCTCGTATTATTATTTGTTTATTTTTAAATTTCATTATGTTTGGTGTTCTCTGAAAAAATAGCAAAGAGATTTTCAAAGGCAGTCGTAAAAAATAACTTCAAATATTTTGTTTGACTTTGCCATTGGATTAAGAAGATTGATCTCCTAGACCAAACTAATGCCCCATGTTATCTGAAAAGCTGTCGCAATTCGTCAACGCGAATACATTTTCGTCACTGTTTGCGCATCACGCCTAATGCCTGACGTCGATATTTAAACATTTGCATTTGTAAATTTAAAATGCAAATCGCTTTTTGTGATTGTACTCGTGTTTTGAATTTTCCAACTCGATATTTATTTTACAATAGTTTTCTAGACAAGTAAATAATAAGCTCAACCATTTAGTTTAGTATCGATAAGTCATCGGTGTCATATTATATACCTGTTTTATTGTTTGAATTACATATACATACTAGACTTTCCATACGTACCGGTTTAAATGATTGGTACCGGCGACCCAGTCGGTTCGGTATTTTGTCCCGGTTGTTTCGCATTACATTAAAAAAAATATATCGAAATCAAAAGGTTCACTCAAGCGAGAAGCACGAATAGTACATTAAATAAATAAAATATTGTAAAAATCTGCTTTAGGTTAGAGATCTATAGGTGCTTTTAATAAACAACGTTTGATTGTTTTTGTTTCTTTTTTACCTAGCTTCCGTTCCTGTCTCGTTTTAAAGATTCATGATAATGGAAAGCCTACATATTACTATAAAATAATGCAAAAAAATATCTTATACTCAGGGTAAAGTTTTTTCTTCGTAGTATTTGGTGAAGTACAACTACATATTATTTTAAATGAACGCCAATTTTTGCCATTTTTATAGACTATTCCGAAAAAAGATGACAAAATGTATACACAATCCATGATTCGCATGACGATCTAAAAAGATTTTGAGAATGTCTTGATTGCGGCATGTGCCAGCTTGTAATTTTATTTACACCAATCAAATAGTGTCCAAATTGGGAAGTGATCCAAGACTAAACTATTAATGCCTTTTTACGCTTGGAGTAACAAACTGTAAAACTGTCTCCTTAACCCGTTTCTTGTGTGAAATATTTATATATAATGAAAACACAATTTTATTGAAATTAGTACATTTATGGATAGCCATTATCGGGTCTGGATTATTATAAGACTGTTATAACATATTAATAAAATAAAGCTTGTAAAAGTTTCCCTTCTATTTTTTAAATTAATAAGACAAATTACATTTTACACGTTTCGTATTATTTTCTCAATCTATCATTGCACTAATATATTTTATCTATCATTTATCCATACGTAAATTTTCTTTTCTCCAAAATATTTCAATTATCTTATTTGTAAAACCTATAAAAATATTGAATAGTTTCGTTCAAAATAGTACTCATACATACGTTTTTAAGATATTCCAATATTCTTATTGCATAAGAAATAACTTACACCAATACAAAAAATGTGTTTTGGTTTCGCACGATCGGATTCCTTAGACTTTTCCAAAACTTGTTTACGGCAATTTAAGTCAAGCACTAAATTCAAATTAAAAAATATGTATATGCGAAAGTCATTGAAGTTTCCACTTCTCAGAATTTTCATATTTTTGATACGTTAGAGAAGATAAATATTGTGTATTATTACTTTCGATGGTTTCGGCGGTAACTTTGTGGAAGTTCATTTTAATAGAAAATTTAAATTAACTTTGATTATTCCACGTATTGTGTAACTAACTGTGACACGTGTTTCGCCTCTTTCAGAGGCATCTTCAGACTTACTATCGCAAAGTTTGCTTAAGTAATGAAGCAAGATTGATTCTAACATTTTAAAATTATAAAATTACAAAATGGATTGGGTTTTTTTTCCTTTTAAGAGGAGCAAGGAGGGGGGTGTAGAATCGAAATAAAGCAAACAGATAATGATACTAATTTTACTAATGAGTTGTAAACAATCAGAATGGGATTTTTCCTTTTTAATGGAAGCAAAGAGGGGATTATAAAATGCAAACAAATTTAATCATACTACTAATGACGTTAAACATTACAAACTATTAAAACTAATGAGCTACAATCAATCATCTAGGTTTGTGATTACTCTATTAATTGGAAACAATTTGAGTAACGGGGAACCGCCTGTGCTATTAAGAATATTATTTAATAATATTTCTTTTTTGTTAAGAGTTTTATTAATTTCTAAAAATTCTAAGCTATTCATCTTTAAACCCTTTTTATTTACTCGGTGGAGTATTTCTAAATTACAAATCTGATTAAAATTATGATTATTTTCTATTAAATGATTGGCAAACTCAGAGAAATTAGAGATATTATACTTATATTTTACAGTCATATTCTTTATTCAGAATTTCGTCATTGCACTGTATTTTTTTTGTAGTAAAAAAACTATGAATCTGATTCAGCATATAATATATGTTAACAATAAATCACTAATTCCGATAAAAATCTGTGATGGAAATGTAAATGCCTGACAAAGAACGTTGATTATACTTTGTAATGTTTTAAATATTAATTGATATATGTGGTCATGTAAAAACTTTAAAATATAATCACGTTGCATTTGTGTTACTTTATTAAGACATTTTCGTCTTCAAACGAAAATCATAAAGTAATAAATTCATATTATATTATATTACCAATGGCGCTAATAACAAAAAATAATCGGAGTTTTCCTTTGAAACAGAATTCGAAATGTTCTTGTGGAATGCATAAATTTTGACAGTTAATTTTGAGAAGAAGGCAGGTTAATTTATATTGTCTATTTCGAAAAATGACATTTGAGGACATCTCAATAACAACATTTCGAAGCTTTTGTCGTGATGGTCAAGCGACAAATGTTTCGTATCGCCTCTTTAAAAATAAGTCAACCGCATTGCGAACGTAAAATTAACTTTAATAAAAGGTTTACATATTTTCTAAATCATTAAGTGGTCAGCGTAATTTATATAACGTTCGCAGTTTCAAAGAACACTACTATATTTTTTATTTCTAACGCTTGCATATATATAATATTGACCTGTTCGCAGTTTTATAAATTGATATAGTTCATTTATTGATTCCTTTGTTTTATATCTCATGAGTGGAGTAAAAATATTTTTACTGAATTTACTAAAAGTGATAGAGATATTTTAAATCACTATATTTTATTCTGTAAAGCCATAATCAAAGATACACATTTGGGTTATTTTAATTCTTTGTAAACGAGATAGCTTTTTTCGAATTCTATGAGAGAGTAGACAATATAATGTATTCACCGCTACGCAGCGGCGTAGCGTAATGATACGTTCATAATAATATGTTGATCTCGAGAAATATTAATAAATTATTCAGATATTTAATATTTAATTGATAAACAAAATTAGGTGTATTAAAACAATGGCAAATGAAATATATAACGTCTAAAGGGCTTAAAACTTAACTAATAGTAGTAGTGCATAGTGAAAAATATTTTTTATTGATTTTCGTTAGTGAGATATATCTTATTAAACCCAAAAACTTACAAAAGATAAAATACTTTTATAAAATTCAAATTTACATTTCATTGCATGATTTCACTGTTGCAATTGCAAAATTGTCAATTATAACTTTTTAATTAAAATAAAAAGTCTCGAGATACGAGAAGAGTGCACGTATTTTACAAAAAATACACATTATTTGTAAAGTAAATAATATGTTGGAAGAAGAACTATTTGAATAAACTTATTTATTTTGTAATTGAGTGTTTAAATTTATTATAGTTGTATTGCTAGCATTAAAATGTTGTGTGGTTGCGTTGCAATAGCTATTTAACTGCCATCGTCACTCATTTACACCGCAATATACTCCATAGCATCACTGCCTGTTTTTCAAAGTAGTAGAGATTCGAAGAAAATGTAGTGAAATTTTCATTTTCCCCACCACAAATTTCCCCTTAAAATTCTCTCCTCACAAACGTCCAAGAGTCGCCCACAACAGGCGGAAATAGCATCAGACATATGTCTCCCAGGCCGAGATACCTGTCTGTGTAGGAAGCGCCAATGGTGTACCGATGATCTGAAATCAATAGGGGAAACAACACTGGCAAATAATTTTCCAGGAAAAAATAATCCAACCACAGAGCGAGCGTATCCACTTTGAAGCCTTATGATTATTGCGCGTTAGAATTCTCATATATATCTATTAATACTATCTATTAATCAGATTTATATGGTTTGTTAGAAATCCGACATTGTTTCATATACGTCGTAGAACAGATGCGTGGTATAGACTATAGAAGGAGAAGGTTTACAGAGAGATCTTAACGTCCCTGTAAAGATTTTCTTGAAGCCGTCGACTGTGGCATTCACTTTGTTGATTTTGACATCGTTGAGAATTCCTGTAGTGTTTTTTTGTCCAAGCTTTCGATGAAGAATGCTCGATAGAGACAAAGAGTATCATGTACGTCAGTGCTTTTGTACAGGGACGAGATCGAAATCTCGTACTGTGTACCAGCTTATGCCAAAAATCATTCCATGGTTTTTCTTTTTGAAATTTTGATGTACAATAGATAACTAAAATTAATTTTGTTAAAATCTATTTAGAAAAACGCCACTGCATACCGTCCAATAGTATTTCACTTAAAAGCTTTAGTTTTGGCATACATGTTCGGCGTGTGTAAAAAATATGCTTTTATAAGAGCGTTTGATTTTTTTAGAATTATGTAAAAATAAATGTCACCTATTAATAGTGTCTGCCATTTCTAATGCGCGCAAAAAAATAGATTATTAAAATTTCATATTCAGAAATTAGGCTTCTCATACAAGTTAATATTCTTTTGCTTAACTATTGATGAAATTTTATCTCTTCAAAGATGTACCTCGAAATAAAAGAATACGGTGTGCCAATACATATTAAAGAACAAACATACCATCATAATTTTAACATAGATAGATATTTACACCATTAGACCTCTAAAAATAAACCGTTGCGGTGTTTAATAAATTACTAATATTTATGTTAGTATTATATATCGAGAGAAGAGCTATAATTTTAATCATTTGTTTATATATATATGATTTTTACTGCTTGATGGTTTTAAAAAGTCAAATTAAAATATTTTATTTCGGAATTTAAATGGTAGCTGCTTATGAGAATACAATAAAACCCGGCATTTTCCCGCAAAACATCGTAACTTTTTGGCACATGGAAGCTAATTTAATTGAACGATAAATAAGCGAAATAATTTGAATGAGTATTCTTACTAGAAACCAATACATCATTAAAAATTTACATTTTGGTACAACATTTTACTACAATCGTATAGATTTCCGCATTTACGATCTTTATGAAGTCAAGAGTTTCACATGCGAAAATGTATTATTATATTAAAATAGCTGCTGCCAAATAGTAAAATTGTCATTAAATTTAATGTTTGATGGTCAACATAAAAATCGTGACACTTATTAGCTGTAACAGTGTAACACAAATAAAATTCAATAAACAAAAGAAAAAAAAGTTTAGAGTACTATCGTAAAAGTAAATTTTATCGAATTGCTTGACTGTGATATATTACAAATTACTCAAATCTGCTACCGATGTATTATTTATTTTTTTATATTTTATGGTATATGAACATGTTTATTCACTTTATTTAAACATTTTGTGAGAACAATAAAAACTCAGCTTTTTACTATAAATTACACATGTTCCGTAAAAAAGCTTTTTGACTAAAAAGTAGTTTTTCCAGATATAACGTCTGAACTAAAATATTCACTGAAAATATTTTTTTCTTAATCACCAGTGTCAGAAGAATCGTCGATATATACAAAATTTAAACCGTATTAATTGGAAAAAATACCAATTGATCGAAATTAAAACTCTCACCAATGTACGCAAATGGAAAAATAGTTATTTTCAAATGAAAATGAAAATAAACAGGTCGTATGATTGACACACAAACGTTTAACATTGATTATACTTTTTTTCCGAACAGTGAATTAAATAGAGCATATTAAAAGTGAAGTGAGCCTAGTGTTATTTTAGAAAAAAATAATTTATATGCGTTGTAATATTCTACACGTCTTAAAGCAGTGGTTTTCAAACATCATATTACTAAGCCTGTCTTTGAAAAAAAATATTTTCGTGCCTCCCCATTTTCTATTTCATATAGTAATTGAAGTACGTTTAAAGGGTAAATAAATATTTCAAACTGTTCGCGCCTCCCTTTGCAACAGTCCATGCCACCCAGGTTGAAAATCGCTGTCTTAAAATATTGTAAAAGAGAAGTAATCTCAGTTAAAAAACATTACAATATTGTTATCTCCGTAAAATAAAAATATGCAAACTACCAAAACACCATGTAAAGACGTGATTGTACTTATAAGTTCTAGAAAGGAGTTTTACCATTTTACTAATTGGCTCAAGTCACTTTTTGGGAGTTTGCGGGAAGTATTTTGATGCCTTAACTTGAAAAAATGTCATTATAAGTGAAAGAATAATTATTTATTCACCGAAGCCGAGGATTAACGCTTCTAGCATTCCATACCAATAGCATATGTACATAAATCATTCAATGAAAACGTGCATGGGTATTTGGTACGTTTTTTTTTGAATTGTTAATTTATAGTATACATAATTTGGCTAAGATAATGTTATTTATAGATATGGTTTCAAAAAAAAAATCTCTTTCTTCCAATGAAGTAAAAAAAACCTTGTCTCTTTCTAAAATACTTTTTCTAAATAGTGATAGAAATAAGATTGATAAATTTACGTTCATGAAGCGAAGAGTAGGTTGGCGCATATGTTTTGGTGTTGTATAGATAATTGCAAAGGAAACAAATGTTTATTAAATGTTCTGGCGCGGAATGCTTCTTGGGCTGTTGATATTTGTTTTATCTTGCTACGACTTAATTAGATTGATAAGCACAACCTTGTCGGCCCATGAAGAACTTATTATACACTATTATTCAATTCCTTAATCGTCATGGTCAACACAGTGATGAATCTGGAAAAATTTAATAATTATTGATACATAATTCACACACAGTAAAAAAAACATAGCAAACAGTGATTACATTTTAAATGAAATTTAATCAGACCGTTGCTTTTTGTGCACAAGCTTTGGATTTATTTTTTATTAAAGATAATACTGATGCTAATCGATTAAATAAAAGCTTGACGACACTTTCGTCTCACTATCGCAGTTCTCATATCAGCCAAATTATATTACTTCTGCGTAACTATTACTTTTAAATAAGATAAATGTTAAATTATATTTTTAAAAAAACTAGTAAATAACCTAACGATACATATGTAATACAATCTTTTATTGAGGTGGTAAGAGTTTTATTTAAAATATGATTATATTTTAAACAAATTAGTAAAACTAAATATTGTTATAAATTACACGATTCCATAAATGAACACACAAAGTAAAAAATGGAATATTAAATTACCTATCTTTTAAGAAAAACAGTCCTTCATTTAACTTTATTCTGAATATTATTAGATACTATTTTATTCAAATAATATGCATTTTCAATGAAATTTTGAAATAGTTTTGATATTAAAGTGACAGTTATTTTGTTTATTATCTGTTGAACGAAATGCTCGCATCAATGCAAGTATTGCCCAATTTTCTGGTTGATTAGTTTTGAATATTATTGTTATATTCGCTAGAATATTTTCCGATAATTTCACATGTGTAATAACTATTAACCATGCGTATTTCACACGGTAATTAAATACCGCAACATTTCTTGTAGTAATATAATAATAATATGTTTTACCTGAAATTCTCACAAGTGCGGACCTTTATTACTTACGCATTTCCCAAAGCGCTGTCTTCCTTGCGTCAACAATAATAAATCGATCGTGAAACATTTCACTGTATTCGAATCTCGCCGCCTAAGCAACTTAATTTAATTATTTTATTTTTCAATTAAAATATACACGTTTTGGCACGTATTAAATTTTTTTTTCTTTGTTAATAATACCGATTGTCATGATGAAAAAAACCTGTTACAATCGGCGATATTAAACATTGAGACTTTTAATTTAGTAAGTAGCAGTGTTTTAATATGTGTGAGTTCTAACGAAAACAGTTGAACGTACATAATATTAGTCTTGAGTAAAATGAATCTACGATGAAATATTTTTGTGCCTCTTCCAATTTAGAGCGTTTCGATTCCTAATCGAGTTGATTTACATATAAGTTTTTCTGCGTGAATTACTTGCTATAGTTTGTAGGAAATATTGAACATTAAAAAGTTTAAATACTTACCAATTTAATATTAGTTCTATCCTCATCACATTTTAATCGTCACGGCTATCGACCAAACTTAAAATAAATACTGACCTTTTTATTTTTATACTGACCAACATAATATAAGTCTTCGTGAAACTTTCCGTACTAGGATTAGAGTCCGCAAGTACCGTAATCGAAGTCAACGACGATGATGTTGTATGTATATGTATTTCTAGTAAAATATTAAATAAACGCATAGGAATTAAATTTTGATAATAATTCTGTTTGTTAAATATAAATCAATGAATTATTCAGTTTTTCTCAATTAGAGATCTTATACAAAAGAATCATTTTTTTTTATTAATGATCAAGTTCTAAGTAATATATCGTAATGAAAGATTACGACATATTACTTAAAACTAAGGCTGTTTAGTCGTAAAAAACACGACTCCGACTCCGATCGACTACGACTCCGAGACGGATTTTTAAAAAGGTGCACAATTTTATACAATATAGTCTATTTTTTAATATCCTCTAAAATACATATTTTCAGTCAGGGTCGCCTGTTTTCACACGACTCCTCCGACTCGACAGCCCTGCTTAGAATATAAGTAAAAATAATAAATTATTTAATTCGTTATTTGTACTCAACAATACACAATTTATGATACCATTCTGTGATCCGGCAGCTGAATTTATATAACGCCGACGAACATACATTAATTTTTCATTGTTACTTGCTGTATCAATGTTAAAAAAAAAATAATACCCAACCTTCTTCACGTCATCTAACTGACATGTTATTCACAAGTTGGTCTAGTGGTCTTCGTGATAGTTTATATTTTATTTAAACACTCTATTAATGGTAAACTTCTACATTCAAAGTTGAATTGACATTTAAGAAAAACAAAGTTGCTAATTTTACTATCGACTTAAAACTGATTTGATTCTTTTTTTGAAATACTATTTTCATAGACAATAGACAAAAAAACATTAAACAGAAAAACTAGTTATTTTTCTGTCGTTATTTTAAATACTTTAAATAGTAAAAACAAAAAAAAACTCAAATTGTTTATGACAGGTGCTTAGTATTTTATTTTAAATACGTTCATTTTCTTTACAATTGGGAGCATATGGCTAACTATTCTCAACCATACAGCACCGTACGCACACATATGCAGTCATATTTTGTTTATTTTTAATACCTTTTATTTAAATAATTAGCAGTTATTTTACCATGTGAAAATGGCTTACTTTCATAAGAAAAATCTTAGAATTGCATTAACTGAGGAAGTATACAAACTATATTTAATTTATACGGTTTAGTTAAACGTCAGTATAAAAATTAGAAAAAAAAAAAAAATTTTTCAAATCGTAAATTTTAGTGTGAAATTTTGACTAAACCGGAATGAAATATTAGTTGGCCATCACTAAATTTTCCGGTCCATGCTGTATCGCACAGTGACAGCGATATTTGCGGCGTCGAGACGTCACAGCGTCAAAACGCGTCACGGGAAGGTCGGAGTCGACCAGAAGACCCCACCACCTCGACTCTTGTCAACCCTGCCGAAAGCTTTGAGATCTCCTTGGCTGCTAGCTTGCCGGACGACGGCTGGTGTCGCTACTCAAAGTCACAAACATAAGGATGATGTTCGCAATATCGGTATAGATAATATGTACTCGCTACTCATAAAATATTTTTTTATATTGCTATTATTCTCGATCACTTTCGGTAAAACGTAATCACTTTACCTCATCTATCGAAAAGACTTAAAGCAATCTTGATTGAAATGGTTAAATAATTAAACGCGCAAGTGTTTCCGAAACGCTCTGGCACGTTTTCAAAATGCAGAAACATATATCCGGATAAATATTTAACAAACATGGATTATCCAAGCTACCAAAATGCGTCATATTTATTATCCTTAAAGGAAAATGAAGCGTTGAAAGGTCGCAACTACGCTTGATAGATTAAGTGTTACAAAGCTTAGTGCTAGATGATGATTTTACTGGTACATGACTCCAAAACCATTCGATCGCTAGGGCAAAGACCTTACCAACTAGAACATAAAGGGTGTTGATATATTCAACGCAATGATCAGTATATATATATATTTTATGACTAAAGATAATCAAAAATGATACTGGATAAATATACCAGTTATCCTGAAAAAGTCTATTCGCAAAAATCAAAAATCAATCAGACCAAAAAGACAAATAAATTTTCTTCATTAGAAAACTGAAGTTTTACCCTTTTTAAAAAATATATTTCACATGTCTTCTTTTTATTAATTGTGATTAAAACTATTCACAGTCTTAATTGTTACTACATTATTTCAATTATTTTTAGCATTGTGTAGATGAAATATGCCTTTTTTTCTATTTGAATATTATTGTTTTTCTCTTCTTCTTTTTAAGTTGTAACTATACTTCTCTTATAAGAATATTTGTTGGTGTGATTACTAGTTTTTGTTTGAGTTTTTGTTTTTAAATAAGTATAGTGTATATTATAATTGCCCACTTGCCAACAAACAGACGTTTTAATATCAATAAATACGTTTGTGTAATAATTGAGTACTTGTAACGATATCAATTGATACCGATTTCACAATAACTCATCCCTATGTCGATGGCTTCTTATGCAATATCACTACGCGAGCTTCAACCCGTTTGTAACAGTAATTTTTAAATGTCATTATTTTTAAAGACAGGTTGCAAAAGTTCAAACAAGAAATATTGTTGGACACAGCGTATCATTAGTAGTATATGTGTCTACTTTTGTAATTGATATGAACATAAATTCAACGAAACTTCGGCCATTTATCTTGACTATTTCCAACATTATTCTACCGGTGACAATGCGGTCAATGTTGGCATTGTTGTATTATTTTAATGAATATCTATTATATAAATACTAGAATAAAGTTCACCATCTTATTTTATTCTAATGAAGACTTTAATACAGTAATTTCACGGCATGAGTTACAAATTAATATAATATGATTATTATATTTCCGTGCACACGTTAAAACGAAATGTGTCTTTATTTAATTTTTAATGTAAACAAACATATATTTTCCATTGAGACTTACTAACTCGCTGAAAATAACTGATCCTTATTGTGTTTTATTCATATTTTTTTATTTTCATATCTTTCAAACGTTTCGTTTGTTACAAAATATAGGAAATATTAACTCTCAGTTCAAGTTCGCGTGTAAAATAATTTTAAATATTTATCATTAGATATATAATATATATTTATTCTTCTAACAAAATTATTAAGCTCTACATATATTATAATTGGCATTCGTATTCCATTTGATATTCGTAGTCATTGAAATTGCCTATTGAATATAATGGAAAAAATTTCAATCAATCTGAAAAATAACACAACAAAATGATACTTTTAGTACGTTAGTAATATAGATACATACACTATCCACTTCAACACAGTGTTTTTACTCAAATAAAAAAAACTTTTTCCCACTTGAAATATACTACTAAACACCACAGTTTGTTATAATATAAATGCCGTCCCAATATTTGGCAATATTAATTTCCTTACGTTTTTTGACTCTTCCGTTGTATCTTCACTATTTGATCTGCCAACCGTTTTTTAATATTTCAAAACACTCAGAGATGCCTTTTGGAAATAAAAGTGTTAATCTTATTGCATTCAATATGCGAAAGTATTGTTAAATTTAAAAAGCACGTTTATTTATTTTTTAGTCCCACGCTAACTTAATATTAATTGATGGATGATTACAATTCAGATGGCCCGGCTCGTAAATTAAACACGTACATGTTTCAATATCTTCGCTCTCGGGGAATATCTAAAAATCATTAGATAATAAATATAAACTTGACATATATAAAATATACAGACGCAATCTGACTGGCCACCGGCAAACTCGCTTTCTCGCGTTCCAATCAGCCATTACCTCGTCCAAGAATAAAATTCAGCTGCGAAAAAAGATTCACTAATGGGAGATCACATTATCTGCGGCTTCGTAGATAAAAGCTCCGGTGCATGATTCACGAACGAGTCTGCAAGTATAGATTGCCTGCCTGGCCGTGGTGAACGGCGGCAGCTTTCGTAGCAGTAGTTAGCAACCGTTCTACGCCAATTTAAACATTAATTAATTAACTTTAACGTGGCTTATTTTTTTATTATGGTTTTGATTTATTACTGAAATGTCATTATCATTTCAAATATAGACACATAAATTAGTTTTGTTCATTTATCCTTTGTATGATAATCTGTGGATTCTTTTAATAATCATACACCGCTATTGTTTTTTAAACATCCTCTACGCATTTAGTATATGTACATATAATATGAAGTGCTTACTATCAAAACCGGCTATAACGGTTTCCATACAATTCTGAGTAAGACTATTAAAGGGAGATATGTATATAACCTGTATAATTACAAAAGTTTTAGTTTAATAGCTTAACGACCGCACGTTTTTTTTATAAAATTTCACCTGGTGAAATAAAATTTTGCGAAAAATTGTAATTTTACTAAATTCACTATAATTTGTAAACAAATTGAGATATCTTTACAAAATTTAATTTTCTTAGCTTCCAGATACTTCGCCTATACGCATATATGAGTCCGCCGGTCAGCAACCTTTGTTTTTCAAAGACTCAAATACGCGTCCGCGGTCGTTAAGCTGTTAAAGCAGGAGTGGGGAACCTGCGGCTTTTTGGCTACTCTGGTGCGGCCTTCTGACCAATTCCCTAATTCTGTAAATTTTTGTAATTTTGTAAATTCTTGGGATCTTCGATGTCAAAATCCTTGAAAGACCTAAAAATGAAGGTCCCACGCTGGTAATTTTGGGAAATCCGCAAATTTCTGGTCATTAGAAATTGGCATGAAATTGTTTCTGGCCAAAAATCCCCTAGTCAATGTTTACTGCGGTCTTCGAGAAGCGGCCCTTAGAGAAGAAAAGGTTCCCCCCCCTGGTTTAAAGAGACGCCAATAACTCTCAAATTTGTGACCGAAAATTTGGATAAATTTTGAAACTAAATTTGATTATCAACGTGTAAATTTTAATTGACATTAAAAAGTATAAACCTTGGTGGAAAAGGGATACGTACCCTGACAAATATTTTTCTTGCATAATTGTTAAAAAATACAAATCACATTATAATACACAGAGATTACTTATAAGACCAAGATCAATTGTTCCTATTTTTCTCGGAACTATCAACTGTCGTTTAAGCCGATTTTGAAAGTAAGCGCTTCATATAAAAGTATGTGTTTTATTTTATTTTTTATCCGTTCAAAATGCTTTCGATGCGCAAAACTAGTCCTAGTGTTTTTTTTCAATAAATACAAAAAAGGGTTTGACTTTAAGTAAATTGATTTTCCGCCAAATTGTTAAGGGTTTAAATAAAAATAGCCATGTAATATTACAATACTTTTAAGAAGTCGTTTAACTTTCTTAAAGTACTTAATTCCAAAAAATATAAAAGAAACATTTTTTCGTTATATTTATATATTAACTAAGACTGCAGGGACTGCAAAATTAATGAACCAGAAATTTATTTGAAGGAAAAAGACTTTTCTCAGCATGATTATTCAATTAACAAATAACCGATAAGACAATATTTAAAATATTAAATCAAGTGATTACATAACGGAATATAGAGAGAAGTTGTATTCAAACGACAAGCAGTAAAAATCATTCGTAGTTGAAATTTTAGGAATATTGATATATTTTAAGCCTTCAACCAGATTTGATAAGTAAACTCAAACTATTGTCACATTTCATCAAAAAATATTTTGCCTCACTGTCATCGAATATTTTTGCTTTAACGTTATTCTCTTTCAGTATGTATCGAGTTCTCACTAAATATTTATTTTAAATTATTTAATATCAATATCAGTTTTTTAATCACATTTAGACTGTCCTTACATATCTATATCATTGACTATATCGTCGTCCTCCACTAGTCGAGAAACATTCTACGAAAAAATCTATGTATCTGTACAAAATAGCTATTTTGTACATAATTTTCCAAATAATACCTGTTGTTAGAATATATAGTAATATTAATAGATGGATTAATTTGTTGTTATTGTTTTGTATACATAACATTATAGCATAGAGTGCAATGTTAAATTATATATGACAACTTATTGTAACAATAAAACTATATCGATATCCAATTCCTTCTCCCCAAATCTAGCCAGTTCAAATCGAAACGTTTTACAACGAAGTAGAGACGCCTCGATACTCATATCGTATCATTGGATTAATAAGATTAAATGATTTATTTTAAAGTGTAAATTGTATATGGAATAAAGTTGAACCAACATTGAATAAGTGTTTTAGTAAAAATATATCCATAACATTATAGTACTTTGTACACCGGGTGAACAACACATTTATTTTCAATTGATTTAAACACCTGATGTACTTTGTACTTTTATATTCTGTATGACTTTAATTAAATTAATGTAATATTGATGAATGTTTTAAAAATTCTAATAAACCAATAAACTTTATAAACATGTCTGTATATATTGTAATCATTGGCGTTTTCGCTGCCGAGTCGCTGATAAATTTTAGGGTGCTATTATTATGCAAGTTTCGTAGATTGGCAAGCGATTACTTAAATATCAAACGAATTTCGCATTATGCAACTAGCGCTCGAATATGCTGCGATTAGATGAGCAACTGCATAGTGATTTAGATTTTTGCAAAGCGATTATATTCAACGCGCGAAGGTACTGTCGTTGCATTACTACTTGGCAACACCTTCAAAATAAATACCTGATTCATTTATTACATCATAAATAATCCAACGTTTTTTAGCGGCGGCGTTTTTTTAAAGTAGATATTTTTTAGATTTCTTGTATCCATCAACATATTATATATAACAAGTTTTTTTAATGAATATTGAAATTAAGTCTAACCAATTGATTTGAAAATTTAACTAAATTAATCTAAAAAATAATTTCTTAGCTGCGTTAACGATGTTTACTGACAATTTTTGGCAACAAAAAGTGATATTTATAAAACCAAACCTAATTTTTGTACTAATTATACAATTCTATGTAATGATCACCACCAGTTTTTTTTTTACCATCTCCGCTCTCAATATGGAGCATATGGACTCATAACGGAGTTTATCTCAACAGAAATGTTTCTACGAGAACTGCTTGTTACTCAGTTTCTCAAACTCTCTTTTTTCAAAGGGAGTAGGAATAGAAAGAAAGGGCTAGGACAGGACTAGTGGTTAGCTAATCGCTCTCGATACGCCCTGCTCATAGGATAGGATGGGTGGGAGGGATGAATTCAAGACACCACATACATCCATGCCTTTGAACATAAATTCATAAATCGATTAAAAAATCAATTTGTAAAACTGCCCGTACTGGGATTCGAATCCGCGCCCTCTGTAGCGGTAGCCAACGATGTTGACCACTCGACCACACAGGCGGCTCCAGTTTTTACAATACATAAAAATAACATTTGGAAAAAAAGTTGAGTTAAATAGATAAAATCTCATATTTTCAACTGCACTTAATTATTAATTTCTGCACACTGTAGTGCATGCAACCAAGTCTTGAAGAATTTCTTCTCGGGACATTTCTGGCAAAATTTTGAACACGACTAACGTTGTTACGCTACGGAATACACCCTCTAAAAAGAGTGTGAAGCCGTAGCGGGTGGTGGTGGGTACAACGTTGAGTACCCTAGGGAATTAAAAAAAAAAAAACATAAAATACATTTTTATACTAATAACTCTGTGAATTTGAACTCATTTCTTTTTTGTTAGATGCTACAAATTTATTTCTTTATATCAGTCGATTTTCAAATGATGTGCGGTTAGCAAAATTGTCTCTTATTCTAGTTTTCATTTTACTTATATACACAAAGGTATCCTAATGAATCTCAGTGACCGTTTACTATATATTAATTCTTATTGTAGCATTTTTACAAAAGTTGTTTTACGTCCGTTGCTTAGCACGATGGAAAGGAAGATGGAATTATGGCATGACTAACAGTATGTTAAACTAGCCACTTACTCAAATCAGAAACATCCCAACTTTTGGATACAAATCCATGTATTGATTGAGAAATCAATGTATAATAGTTTTCATTCGAGGACTCCAGACCCAACAACCGACTCCATGTAGCCAAAGGTCTCAATGATAATAATAAAATATTTTTTTAAATCAGCGCTCCCTTCAAATATCAAACATCTATCAATGTAATGTTATTAACAGTCAATTCTAGGTTGAAGTATATTGTATGTTTTCAAATTATCTTTCAATATGTTGCGTTTATATAATTTCTATGATTCAAAAACAGTTTATAGGAATACCGGCTGAAAAATTACGTGTGAATCAGGAAAACACTATCCTGAAAACCAATTTGGTGATTGACTTCCGTGAGATCTCCAATAAATCCGTCAAAGTAGTATATATATGGATGTAGAAAAAAATGTATGTCTTATATTATAGTGAAAATCTTTTAACATTCTTTGTATAATATAAACTGTGATTCGTTGATAAATTGTACATATAGTTGTTATCAAAGATTTCTTCAAAGTAAGTTCAAATGTTTTCATTGAATATATAATAAATATTTCGTTAGAGGAAACTTTTGGACGTATAAATAACTAAATTTACATCATTAAACTAGGCACAACAATAAACAATAATTAATGATTCAAAATGTCAATTAAGTTCTTTCATCGTGTCATATCTGCGTATGGCAGCAGCATTATTTAAAGGCGTATTTTTGGTTCAGAAATTACACCATTTTATTTATCAGTAATCACCACCCACGAGTGTTATAAAATGATACACTCTCATATTGAATAATTTATTTCCAAATAACAACAATATGATGTTAAAATAATGACAAACGCGCTTTCAGGCGGAAGTTTAATTATTATGAATAATTTTCAATATTTACAAACAACGTTAAATGTTGTTCAAAATTTAATTTTAGACCATATAATGCTGTTTTAATTTATTGATTCAGGAAAATCAAAAAACGTCAAGTTAGATATATTTGTTTGGTGTTAATTAATATTTTTTATCCACTCCATAATTCATGTCGCATTGGTCTAAAAAAGGGTGTGATGTGGAACTAACCATATCATTCAGGTCTCTGACTACCGCAAGAAAGATCATCGGGAAGATTGACAGTTTCAGGTACATCGTTGTACATATTTCAGAAAACGGTAATACACAGAAAGAGCTCGCTTTTCGCTTAGGGTCACATTTAACTCAATGCGGGTTGTCTAGATCAAAAATAAATGACATCCGTTCAACATTTGCACTATACCAATGCTGCTTTACGGTAGTGAACCATTGCACGTAACTAAGACGCAGACAAGCCGTATACTGAGCTTCAAGTATAGATGCTTGCGTCAGATATTAGGTGTGAGATTTTGCGAGGAAATCAGACATTGGACAGCGCTCTGTTAAATCAGTGATCGTGGAAAGGCTTTGGAACTGACTGAGTCATTTGCTGCGAATGCTTTCGGAGAGTCTGTTATATTTTCTACTTCTTCCGACCGGTGGCATTCCGGCGTTCCGGACAATCTCGAGTCGAATCATCATATATACTCCACACAGAGAGCCTACTCGCATGCAACCAATAAACATTTTATTGATCAAATATCGATTTTATTTTTGCACAGGCTTCCTTGAAAGTAGTTATTTAAATTCAATATTTATGTCTCTACAATAAATATGTGTAAAATTTCGATACGGACAACTCGGAACAAGACATGAGTTTTTTTTACCAGAAAAAGTATTTTAACCACTTGGATTCAAACACAAATTACATTACTTTTCATTCCTAATTTTTTTACGAAGATGTTTCTTTTAATACAAATATTCTTTAAATAATATCATTCGTTTACTATACGTGTTAAATAATATTTTAAAAAAAGTTTTTTCGGCCATCTTTTGAATGCAGTCGTTTTTTACCCGGTTTTTTTACAGTTACGTTTCTGAGAGTGAAATAAAGCAGCCGATTTATTTATAACTAGTTACGATGTAAATTAATATTTTTTAGGCTCTGTACTATTTCATTTTCAAAAAAACTTTTTGTAATTTACGCTAAAACATTGATCAATGTTTCTGTCATTAGCTACACGTCTGATATCTTATGTTTGAAGCAAAGCAGAAGAACATTCACATCAACATAAATATCTAGTTATTTTTTTAATATACGAGATAAAATATCAATATTATCTCTGGATTAGGTAGATTGGTTTTATAGTCCGCAATATAGCGTTCGAATATGATTTATTTTTTTAACCTGACAAACTTCAAAAATTATTATTTATATGTAATAGTATTTACTCATTTAATACACATTCAAAACAATAAAATATGATAAACGAATAAATTGTGATACACAGATGTTTTCATTAGTTCCACCTTTAAATCCTAACAACACACTGAAAAGTCAGAGAAAATTGAGTTATTACAGAAAAGTCTCTGTGAATGTTGAATATCATATAATTTCATAGAAACTTGTATACAAAAACAACCCTCACTACGAACTTTCATGGATGATATTTTAAAATAGCGTAAATAAATCTCTTTGGTCTCATTTTCAAGATGAATTATTTTAAAACATTTACCTTCTTTTTTTCATTGAGTACAATATAATATTGTATCGTACTTGTATGCATTATTCATTCTAAACCTTACCGTGCCTTTACTTACTATTCTTGTTTAAATGATAGATAATATACGGCTTAATTTTCCATTCCAACATCTTCTGTATCTAATTTGAGGTAAAAACTACTTTAAATGAATATTTTAAGACAAGAAACACATATGTTCTTAACGTTTCTAAATCTAGCTCATTTTTCGTAATGTTGAAAATATGAATCAAAATTATGTTAATTGGAACACACAGACATATATTACCATGTACGTTATAATATTAATGATTTATTACGATTTATGGATATTTTTTCGAGTCTCCTGTAGCACTAAAGCTCTAGCCTGCTTCACTACGGGGTCGTGTGCCAATAGTAATAGGAAAATGCCATTGACTTATATTTAAATGTGACGTCAATACAGAAGATTGTCACTCCTAGACAATCCATATAAATTAGCAAGATAAGACATAAAATATTAGTAGACACGAGAATCAGCTGTACTCATATTCATCTGTTGGTACTTTGTTACGTTTAACAATAAATTGAAAGCTTGCCAACACTTTGCGTTGTCAATGTGAGTAGCTGTGATCATTAGAAATCGGTTTTTCTTTTGATTGATGGCGGACAATGTTGAGGGAAAAATCTTCAGAGAAATTTTGCTTTGGCAGACAGAATAATAACACACTTAATCTCATATTTAATACACAAAACGTCGCATACGACAGCAAGTAATTTGATGTGAAACTATCATTAAGCTACTAGATATATTACTGAATACAATCAACATTATCGTAAAAGCTATATATTAATTTATTTAATTAGTGTTTTTTTTTAATTAACCAAAGATAATAATGACCTAATGCTTTACGTGCAAAGACAACCGCTAAGCATGCAAGTACAATAATATAACCCAAGTAAAAGAATTTTCTCCTTAAGATATGTAAAATAAGTGGTAATATTACGAATATTATATATATATATCTCTACGCTTACTTCAAAACTTACTGGGTGTATCTTTTTGGGAACAGAACAACTATTAATTACAATGAAAATAACCATAGAGCTTAGAAATAATGTTGTTAAATATTACATAAGTAAAGAATTAGCCGTTGAGTAAAAACGTATTATGTTATGTTGATATTGTTTTTTTTTATGATTGCTATACAATAAAAAGTAAAATATAGGTCACCTTTATCATTGCTCTACAATATGACGTCAATTTCGGCCGTATCCAGGAAATGTCTCCCCGCCTACGTTTCTTATGTAACAGCTTTCGGTATATGGTTTGGTTAATTTCAATAATTTCAGTTTTACATACGACTGTCGAGTCGTAAAAAAACCACGCCTCCGTCATCGACATTTACAAATGGGCCGACTCCGGTATTAAGAAGAAGAGAAATAACAAAAAAATAGTCTCTCAATCTGTGTATTTTGCAATATCTACTAATATGGATAACTTATTGTATTTTAATGTAATCAATAAACATGGTCAGCCGTTGTTTACGACTCCAACTCTACAATCTTGATAATATATGGTTTTATTGCTACGCTTGCAACCTTTCTTTCACGCTTTATTATTTGTATCTAGTATTATAGTAATTTAACGATATATATCAATACTAATTGTTTTGATAAATACCAATGAATATAAGACTTTTGTAGAATCATTTTTATAAAATTAACAAAGATCGAACATTGATTTTTGCACAAAAATATTAAATTATGGAATATTATTATTGTAATCGAAAGTATTTCACTCAGATAGTTTTCTTCTAGTTAAAAAAATATAATATTTTTATAATGATTTCTAACATGAAATCATTATTATTTTTAATTTAAAAAAAAATATTTGAGATTACAGCTTACGCCAATGCGTCAAATATTTTTAATTTGAAAGATCATACGAGATATACTCGATGAGAATTTTATAAAGTCACATGAGATTAACTCAAGGAGAATTGACTTCACAAACACCCATGTCGTAGATCTCAAATTAAAATTGAAAAAAATCTAATTTTGACATTGACCTTACCGGAAATTGAACCCAGACCCACCTGGTCGATAGAGCAATCTCTAACCAACTAGACTACAGCGGGCGACATTATCTTTCAGGTTAAAAAATAAAGCAATAATAGCAAGTAAAAAATCTCGCCCACTTTCTGGAAAGCCTTGAAAGTGCTACCATCAATAACTATTGATAACTTTTGATATCGATTGTACCTAAGTCATTTTTTAAGCGTCGGAATTCTCTTGTAATTTAAAGTGTCGCGGTAGAAGTTGACGGTTGTTTGTAATGGGAGTCCTGGCTTCTGTTTGCTGGCAATACACCAAGCATTTGTCCCCAGCATGCGATACCATCGTGTCCAACGCATTTGAACATATTATAAACCAACGTTTATAAATGTTAATCTTACCTTTTGTCTTTTGATCGCCAAAATCTCAAACTTGGCGCGCGTCAGTTAATATGAAAATTAAAAATCACATTCTTAATATTACGTGAATACCAGGTGCAATATACCATTAAATTCCGTCACAAATAAACCTACATATAAATAATAATATTTTTATTATAAAATCAAAAACTTCGTTATTCTGTGTTACTAATTATTGTGACACGTTTATCATTTCTTTCAGAAGCATATTATGATATGTATATATATATAATATATTACCCATGTCCGCTCCTAATGTGAACCATATAGTCTCCTAATGGAGCTATCTTAACAGAAGTTTTTCTCCGAGAGCTGTCGTTCAAACTCTCTATCTCAAAGAGAGTAGAAGAGATGTAAGGATAAGGCTAGGACAGCACTAGTGATTAACTAATTGCTCTCGCTACGCCCAGTTATTAAAGGATCGGGAAGGGTGGGAGGGAAATTTAAGGCATCACAAAACACCGCTGAACATGAAACATCGAAAAAATCTGTTTATACTGGGACTGGAACCCGTGAGATCCGGCACGGAAGCCCACAACGCAAACCGCTGCGACATAGTACCCGACATATTATAATATATATATTATATTTTATGTATGGCGTGTGATTTTTAGGTGATCTCAAATTTAAAAAAAAATGTGAAAATGAAATTTAATATTAACCATGTCCGGACTTGATTGCGGTACCTTCTGATTTTTACCCCAAGCTTTTACTTTTAGGGTTTTGAGATGAGGTCATGAAATCAGTTTCTCCTATTAGTGAATTGCGTTACTAACGCACTTGTAAAAAAAGTTTTTCTAAAGCTTTTTAAGCTATAGATATAGCTATCTACCATAATCTTAGTGTAGAGTAGAAGTTTCGTAGAAAAAAAAATGCCCGTGATATTCCGAAATACCGCGTTAGCACAATTTTAACAAACTTCTTCTAAACTATTCGCATTCCCGATGACTTTTTTTGCGTTTAAATATAACTCTTGGAAAAGTTCCAATAAGTTTTACTACTCAAAAACATTACACACAACGATATACTCGTATACGCGAATTTTTAATGGGTTCATTTTTGCATGTAACGTAAATAATGATACTTTCTAAAGGTATAATAACTATTATGATTCTAAAATTTCCTCGATAATGAAAACAGCTATTATATTTTGTATAATTGCTATACATTACCTTTTTTGTGGATTATGCTGTCCAAGTATAATGTAATTAATATCATACTGGCTGTCATGTTACACTGCGTGTAGGGTATTAAAAGTTGTTAATTAAAATATATATATAGGCAGCTATAAATCTGTCAAATATTAAAATGTCTTAGTTAAATAAACTTGTTAAAGATGGCGCATCGATCGAATGGAACATCTTTTTTTTGTTGTTTTAAATCTACTTGCATCTAATGAATATTAAGTAAGTATTTACATGAAAATAATTATAAAACGTTGAGCGCTATCTTGCTGAAATCAAAAATCAAAAAAGGTGTTTGACATAAAATTACACACTACAAAATATAACTCGAAATACCGCCTCAAGATTTGCAATATATGGAATCACAAACGTTTTCAAAATTTTTGCATAACAGTTATGAATTTACATTTTAAACACATTATTGTTATATTTACAAATATAACGTATTGTACACCACATCCCGTGTAAACTATTGTTCGTTTCGAAGAAGCTGTCCTTGCTGTGGGTTGCCCGTAATCCGTTTCACGTGGTTTTGATTTCTTGGCCGTATGGTTAGTTGTTTAATGTATATAACAAAATACATCTAGATTGTCCAAATATTTCGTAACACGGTGCATACCTGCATATCCTGGCAGCATTTCATTACTACCTACATATTATACATTTATAGTAGTAATAATACATCACATATTTTTTTTTTATTTATGAAAATTTACCCTAAGCTAGTCATAATTTATATTCAAAGTTTATAACTACATTTATCTTGCACACTATTAACATACCAATTAATTGAACAAATTGATTAGACATTTTGGAAATTATAGAGATTTAACAATGTTTCAACAAGCACATTTTTTTGGTAGAAGTTAATTTATTGTATGATTTTCAACTTCTTTACTCTTTAATATCAATTTTCTGGTCACCAATCTCACTTCTGGATATCTGGAAAATATTTTCAAAAATTAAATTTTCAATTATATAGAAAAATATACATCATTTAACGTTATATATTCTTTCATTAAAAGCCGAAAGAATTGTGATTAGCTTACAAACATTACTTCTATCTAATTTTGTAAATAAGTCATATATGTATTGGTAACAAGCAATTTGTTATTTTTAAAGAAAAAGCTCGTACATAACTCACAGTAAAACTTTACATGAAAGTGTTAAAAATCTGAATAATAGACCTTATAAGATTATAACATAATAAAACACGCAAGTAATTTTATCAAAATGGAATAATTAATTAATAAGTTTGTTTAATAATACTGTTATACTTGTAGGCTTAAAGTTTGAGTTGAAGATGCGACGAAGGATAGTAATTATTAAGATTAAACAGCAAGATATATTACAAATGAAAGAAAAACTGTTTGAATTTGACATATTGCATCATTACATTATAATAAAAGAAAGCAGAAAACATTTTAAAAATAGAACTCATACATAGAACGTAATAGAAAGATTGCCGTGATGTTCCAAATTAAATATTCAAACAAGAAGCCATAGACAATATTGATATTACTATTGATTTCGTATTTGACAATAATTGTTTTATGTCGCATTGTGACTTACTCAATAATTCTAATTTTACAATACTGATCCAATCTACGGTGTATTAAAAATATTCATAAAACGATATGTTCTGTCCCTACTGCTACTGATTAGCTTTATTATATTTAGAATCAAATATAACTTAATACCATATAACTATATCAGAATACATCAATATTGTAATTCATTAAGTATGTACATAATTTAGTGATAGGTAATAATTGTAATGTACGATAGTTTTGCATACACTAAAGATGACGAATCTTGTTGCACGTTTTAATCAATCGATATCGATTAAATCGTTGTTTAGGATGAAAACATATATAGTAAAATACTTTATATTTATCAATTGGCGGTATTTTAAGGCTTAGAACATTGAACTAAAAATCTTTTTTCAAAAATGTTTTTCGAATACAAAAAAAATTATAAACTTCTTTTACGCATCGCAAAACTTGTTTTGCGTGATTTAGTGTGAAAACTTGACCTTGCTGAACGAAGGTAAATACGTAAATATTCTTAAGAAGATATTTCACAAGTCGGAGTGATTTCTAAATATAAATTTAAATGACCCTCAAATGCAACTAAATCTGTAACTTGCCTCAAATAGACAACACGCATTTGTATCTACTTTTGCAGCCAAAACTTTGAAATTGTACCACCGGAAAAACTGCTCTTAATAACGTAATGTCCAGACATAATACAACACATGCGAAACTAGCGTTGCATGACGGTTGTATCAAATTGATTAACTACTTGCAAATTCCAGCGATTCTTATGGTAGAAAGTTTAGAATATATGGATAATTTTTCGAATAAAATTATTACAAATCAAAGTTATGCTATCGCTAAAGGAGCCAAACATTAAACATCAACACATTTCATTACATTGAATTTTTCTCGTTATAAAATGTTAAATCTTAGTAGGATTTTTATTTAAAAAAATGAACATAATTCCTACCACAATTTCATTTATGTTTTCAAACCCGATTTAACCGTGTAAGGGAACATATTCATACAATGTTATATGCGTCTTATCTGAGAAAATTCACCCCTCTTGCAAACAGCCAGCTGAGTCAACTTTGAAAAATGAGAAATAAGCAGGTATTGCATTTTTTATATATAAAAAAACTACAATATTGGTTTTTTTTCTATAATTACTATCAACAGTATCATATTACTATTATACTTATTTTATTGCAAAAAATTAAGAATGAAGCCTACACACTAGTGTAGTCGAAACGATATCTATTTATCACCACTCATCTATGTAAGTGAGACTTAATTTTGAGTGATCTACCACAATTAAATTCAAAAATTATAACAATGATTTATACAAATCTCACTTTTAATTTATATTATCAGGACTGGTTTCAATTATGACGAGTATTATCAACTGATAATACTCGAATACAGTCGCATCCTATTTTACATCAAAATTTTATAATTATTTAATAATAATAATTTCAGTATAATTTATATCTTCAATGAGAGCTTCCGTAGAGTATGTTTAATTTAATTTTCTATCTGTATGTCACAATCAAGGGGTGGGTCTTTTAGGACGTTCATTCCATCACCGCCTGCGGTATTTCGTCCTAGCGTGTTATTTTCCGGCAAGTGAAACATTTCTCGCCACTTTCATATCACACTTCCCACGCAGCCATGGTACGTGCTATTAGTTACTCATTTTTTACTCATTAACTCGGATTGACTGATATTTTTTCTATATTTAAATTTGTCAATTAAAAATGGACGGGCTAATAATACACGAGCTTCACGTTTTCCGTGGAGTTTAGCTCGGCCTTAAATAGACCACTCTTTACACAATAACATTATTATTATATTTAGATACATCACATAATGATAATCAATATGTTTTAAATTGAAATTAAATTCATACGTTTATATAAAATAGTTTATTGCTCATTTATTATTATTTATTTTAACCATTTCCGCTCCTAATGTGGAACATATGGACTCCTAATGGAGTTTATCTCAACAGAAGTGTTTCTACGAGAACTGCTTGTTACTCAGTTGCTCAACCTCTCTTTTCCCAAATAGAGTAGGGATAGAAGGATAGGGCTAGGACAGGATTAGTGGTAAGCTAATCGCTCTCGATCATAGAATAGGATGGGTGAGAGGGGGGAATTCAATACATCACATACATCCATGCCTTTGAACAGAAATTCATAAATCGATTGAAAAATCAATTTATAAAAACTGTCCGTACCGGGATTTGAACCCGGGCCCTCCGTAGCCGAAACCAACAACGTTGACTACTCGACCACACAGGCAGACAGGCATTTCTTATTTAAACGAACTTAAATATAATATGGCCATATTAATTTTCGTGAGCCACATTTTGTTTCAATTTTCGTTGACCTATGGCAATTAGTATGCTTAATAGCTATTGTCCATCCATAGCTTGACTTATAATGAATAAATCATATATGTCATCCATCAAAGGCGAAAACTCTTCTCTTCAAAGTCACATTTTTTTCAAAAGATCGGTTTATTCTTTGTTTATATTACGGCCAATCTTTGAACTGAGATTACCGAAACCATCGTAAATGACATCACCAATGGCTTTTACCCTCTGGAAAAAAAAGTTTTTCTTATTAGTCTTCGGTTCACTCCATCGTCACATTATGACTCCCTAATTATGGTGTGGTGATGTACCCAACAGATCTTCCATAATATGTTTCTTTTACTATTGGATACCCACGCCATTTTTTCAATATGATAATCCTTAAATAAACTTGCCATTTCTATTTTCACGTAAGTCTTCAATTATTAGTTCCATATAGTTTCAATATCTTCAACGAATAAACGATCAATAAGATAATTGAATGATACTAAAATCAACGTATTAGGAAGATTTTTCAATTGATTTATATAACCTTAAGTATATTTCATTATACTTAAGGTATATAGGAAATAATTTTTCTTGCGTATGCGAGATTTTTGGGATTGTGATACAATTGTAATAAAAAAATCTTTTGCGTATCCTACTATGTTATACTTATTGACAATATTATTTAAAACGGATTGTAAAACAATAATAAGACAGTTGAACTCATTAGCTTTCATAAGCTATAATAAATTTCATTTACCAAAATAAACTTAAAACAATTTTGAAAATACATTTATTGTTATTTCTTTTAGTGTGTGCGTTAGAGTTTCTTGAAGTGAGTTTTTCGAGACTAACGTGTTTTCTTAGTCATTTATCACTATTGTCTCCGTTGTTAGGTATTTGTGCCAGTGGTTTTTTCGTGATGCTCAGGTCAGTGAGTGGGTTTTATTAAAAAAACTAAAACTAAATAAATTACCGGGGAGACGCATTGCAAAATTACCGCAAAATTATTTATTCTTTATTTTCACACGCTTAATGCAGTAAATACAGAATTTAATTATTCTTGCAAATAGCAAATGCTAAAACTGTTGTGATAATGTCAAAAGTCTTTTCAGATTGATCACTTTTATCGTCGGACGGCGAACGAAACACGTGTAACTATTGTGCACAGAAATAAATCGAAATGTCAAACTGTTCAAAAAATAATAATTCTTCTTGGTTTTACTAACTGAAAACATCCAACGATACATGTAAATAGTCAATTGTAAAAAAGTACATTTACGTGTTTTACTCAAATTTCTCACCCTCTCCCAATGTGGAGAATATTTTCTCTTTAATGAGCTAATCTATATATTATAAGATAGAAATAACAAAGAATTTAATTCCAGAAGTGTTCATATTCACAATTTTTCGCTGGATTAATCATTCACCATAGATTCGGGATGTGAGTTTTCGGGATCCCAGGATCGATTACTGGGAAAAAGTCAGACATTGAGAGATTTAAAAATAGTGTACAAAAGAAGGTGAAACCTATTCCCGAGGTAGACTTCTAAAGTTTTTGATCGCTGGCAGATTTCTAAACGCAGGAACTTACGGATTTTCCAAAAATAAAAAAATTGGTACCATTTTTTTAACTCGATGGCGGATTTCAAATTTTTTTCACTTTTTATCTTCAATCCCGAAATCCGATAAGTAAATAATAGCGGGATTTCTGGATTACAAAATCAGACGGGATCCCAGGATTGGAGACTTCAGTGAGAATGTGTGACAAGTTCTTTGACACCTTTGACTGGGTAAAATGCGTCAATCGATGTGTGAAAATCGACCAGGATAAAACTCAACAGCATCGACCAATCAGCAACAACAAACTAATAATAGTTATTTATATAATACTTAATAAAATGTTTACAATTACAAAATTATGTATATTATGCTTAAAACTGAAATAATAATTAATTTTTATTCGTTCGTTTTGGTAGATCTGTGAAGACAATGGACAAGTGCGGGACAAACAGGTGGGATGTATTTATATCACCTGGGAGCCGTCAGGTATGCAAAAGCGTACATGCTTCGACTATTAGTGAGTAAGGTGCCTGAAATCTAGGGCAAGAAGAACCACTGATGTCACTCGAACGCTGAAATGAATACTTCAAATCATTAGCTATTATTATCTTATGATAGTTTTATCTACAGCAACAAAAATGGCCTCATAGCTACGAACTTGTATCCTGTACCGTATTCTATCGTTTTTGCAGTCATTGTTTTCCTGCATTCGTCGTTCTTTTAAAATGCCTTTAAATGGCGATGGATCAGGTTTTCACTGTATTGATAAAACCATTTCCTGTTCCACCGGAAAATACGGCATAAAACATAAGCTATAAAATTACTTCTTCGTCCAACAGAAACAATATTATTTTGAATTTAAAATACCCCAGTAAATTATTTTTTAATCTATTTTTTCACCATTAATAATGTCTTAATATTATTTTTGACACACTTCTTCAATCAAACAATAGTGCCGTGCTTATTACAAAGCCTTTAATTGTAATATTCAACAAATATAAATACTACCAACAACGCTTCTTTTAATAGAAAATTTAAATTAACTTTGATTATTCCACGTATTGTGTTACTAACTGTGACACGTGTTTCGCCTCTTTCAGAGGCATCTTCAGACGTACTATCGCAAAGTTTGCTTAAGTAATGAAGCAAGATTGATTCTAACATTTTAAAATTATAAAATTACAAAATGGAGGTTTGGGTTTTTTTCCTTTTAAGAGGAGCAAGGAGGGGGGGGGTGTAGAATCGAAATAAAACAAACAGATAATGATACTAATGATACTAATGAGTTGTAATCAATCAGATTGGGATTTTTCCTTTTTAAGATTTTTCCACAAAGTTACCGCCGAAACCATCGAAACGCTTCTTTTAAGCTGTAGTTGTGTAATAATTTTATTTACATAGTTATAATTGTTTTTTGTTATATAGTACAACACTATTTGAAATAAATGATCGTCAAGTAACTTTAATTTGTTTCAATATAACCCAATTACCAAAAAAGAGTTAGTTACTAAGGGGTGTAAATGTTTCCCCTTGTTCAGTGCCTACTTAAACAATATATCCATAACCATAAAACTATTATACTATTTGTAATCATGTATATCTCAGATGCTTACAGCCATAAAGTTTTATAATTTATTTCCATTAGCTATTAAAGAATTATTTATTCGATTCGTATAAATTTCCAAGTTATCTTTTTCGTGAAATTGACTTTAAAGCTTCGAGAAGAATCCTGCTTCTATTTTTGTGTACATTATCATGGAACTCTCACTGTGGGAATTCAATATATCCCCATTAAAATTCTGGTAACCCATCACATGTGTTTCCGGTAGCTGTAGACAGAACTCGCACCGTTAAATTGGTTAATGCTATATCAGATTCACCAGCATCTATCCCCAGCGATAGTACCAAGTATTTATAGTTTAAAACGAAACAATATATTTACACCATAATTTGTTCATAGAAAAATAAAAACAACGACGAAAGTCTCGTTAACAAATCATTTCAAAATAGCATAATAATTAAAGATACCAATAGAAATATGCATTCTATAATTAATGGAACCAAATCGAAAATTAGTATTGTATATTCAGGTTTAAAAGCTATACAATTATATTATAGTCCTTGATTTTCAGCTGTCTGTTCAATAAAGATATACAGATGCTGAAAACGAAAAATACCGATATTTTGAGATGAAGAATTTACGTGTTCATTCAAATGGTTTTTGAACATTTTAATCACATATATTTTTCTATGTGTGCCGTGTTTATATGCTGCTAAACGCCACTTCGTGTCATCAGCTTACCTGACGGCACAGGTCAATATTGTCCTTGAAGACACGTAGACCTTTATCACACACATAATATTGTTGTTTTTATGTTATGCTATGCTAAGCGTTCAGTCACACTTCAGTCCTGAGAAAAGTAACACCTTCGCCATCACAGCTATACTTTTGATATTCAATGTGCGATCAAACGGATTTAATGATATATTTTAGCTCTATTTCTATTTTTGTACATCCGGTTCATTTCTTGATGTTTACACTGATAAATTTGAAAGATACCATAGTCCCTTTTCGAAACGGTTCCATTGTATAAAATATGTATTCGGCCAGGTATATTCATAGAATATCCTTTTCTAGTTTTAATATGGTAGCGACAAAATTTATTCCATGCTAAAAAAACTTTTTACTTAAGGATCTTTTATTTTTTGCTATTTTTAACGTTGGCTTATTTTTAGTTTTTTCTCTGTCATATAAATAGCTATCTATGATATAAAAATGGTGTTTGTGATTTTAAATACGCAATATTGCTGTATTAATAATATCATTTACGAAAACATATGTTACCTATCGCCCTAACTTCGTTTTGGAAATACCTAATACAAATTAAAATACCAGTATTGGTCCACTCCATGTAAAGACGTCGAGTTAAATGATGTCAATTAATATTAACTTTACACAGTATAAACTTTATAGAGCTCATCTTCATTTTCAGACACGTATACTATAAATGGCCTGTAAAAAAATAACACAAACATAGTGTTTAATAATTTACCGTATTCTTTTACTCGTCTCGTAATATGACTTTTTGTATGTACATACATATAAACATTAAATTTAATTTGCTCGAAAGTGTGCTAATATGAGACAATAGTAAAAAATACCTACGTGTGTATTTAATTGTTTTCGGTATTGTGGAATTTTAATGTTGCTGGCATAATAAATTATACCGTAAAATATTTGCATTTTATTATTTTAAAACTCGCGTCAAGTTCTATTCTATTAGCGAAAATATATTTTCCACACTTTGATCTCACGATAAATGAGTTAGTAGAACTGCGTCTGAGCCGTTTATAAAATATTTTACTACATTCGTTATAATTAGATAATGTGTAAAAGAAACACGGGCCAAACAAATGAGCCAACGCAGGATTTGTAAAAAGCTTATTCAACACACAAACACTCCAATGTTAACGATCCGAATCAAAAAATATTGAGCAGAAAGATAACTTCGTCATTTGCAAATCAATTAACTTTAATAAACGAGACATTTTTTTGACAAATAAAACATTTTTTATACAATCTTAATATTCGCTCTCTAGTGAAATTATCATTTTATTAAATTAATAAACGACTCATTAAAACTAATTTAAAGTAAGATTGATATTTATAAATTAATAATTAAATTATTATATCAGCGAATCCATATGTATTTAAATTATTTATTGACCATCTTAACAGAAACGATCTTAACTGTTCCACCCAACTCGATTGCGCGGCAAATGTTTGGGATCCTTGATTAAACCATATTAAAAAGCGGCGTAGTTACGTCATAGCAGAATCATACAATGCATGAGGAACCATCAAAAAGGGGGCCCAAATTTCTACATACTCAATATTTAAAAAATGCGTGTGGGGCTTTGAGTGACGTTTGCATGAGTGCCCCATATTTCTAGCAACGCCACTGACTAGAAACCTTTACCGTATATATTTACCTACTTATAAAAGATAGGTTGAACGTATTCAATACAAAAGGTTTTATTGAAAGTATCTTTTGTTAAAATTGTAATGCTGTAAAATGAAGCCTAAATTTCCGTATTAAAAATATGACACATCTTTACCACCTTGATTCTGGCTCCAAACACTTCTTTATCTGTTTCAGAATTAGTCCCATCGTTAGCTACGCCAAAACTTCGTGTGCATTTAGATTCGTAACGTAGCAATGCAGCTTTTGATAAAGGCCAACGAATAGAATAATAATTGACTTCATTTGGTGCGACGTTTGAGCTGATTTACTTAATTGATCAATTAAATTACGTCAATTAAAGTCCAAAATTCAATTTAATAACAAAAGGATTTTGCCTCACAGTCTCACACCCACCGTAAATGTATTATGATCCTTATGAACAACCCTGAAGCTTATATGCTAGGGAAATATTCATATGAGAAAACTTAGTAACTATCCACATTTAGCGTAACACAATCAAGCTTGATGGAATTTTAAAACATTTTAATTCATCGATGTATTTTTTTTATTTGTACCGAAGATAAAATCTCCTCAATGACTCACCCCGTAACATTTTTTTCTAAATAATAATAAATAAAATTTTGATGGGAAACTGCAAACAAAATAAAATAGGAATAATTTATAATTATCAAAGTCATTAGGTAAATAATAAGTAATTAAATAATGGCAGTAATAAAACTGCTTTCAATAACAGATTTAATTAGGGATTAAATGGTGGTGGAAGGAATTAATAATTATTATGCTTTTAACTGTCAACTTTAAAGTATGGATAGCTAAAACCGCTGAACTATTATTTCTATTCAACGAAAACGCCATCAAACTGATAATAAAAAAAAACATGTATGATATTTATTTTTACCAAATTTAGCAAAGCTTTATTTAAAGCTTGCATTCGCAAACTTTTAAACAAGGAATGTTTAATTAAGCAAAGAAAAAGGATAACTGTTTGATTGTTACTATCATGTTTCCTAACATATTTTTTTCTGAAGTAAATGTAGCGCGATTTCAAATATAAAACAACGCTTATATTAGAATATTTATAAAAAAAAACATAAAACAATAAACTATTAATATACTTTCTAACAAAGTTTAAAAAAATGAAACGTCGAAATGTATTTCATCGTTTTTATTTTAGCACACTCGTGGTAAGTAACTGCTTCCAAGACAAGCTTGGTAATCATTTGATAGCTCTTAACGTTGCTTTGTAGCAGGATACACCGACCAACGGGCACAACGTTGAAAACCATAGGAAGATAGGGAATATGAAGTGTTCAACAAATATTTTTAAAAAATCATCGAGAGATTGACTGGAAACTGCTCTTTTTGTTATAAAATGCCTCAATTATTGTAGTAATTATTAACCTTCCGTTGTCGTTCCGATTATTAATAAATTATGGCTTAAAAAATTACAACGCCAAGACTATACATACTTACTACGAATTTCTCAATATGTGCTCAGATCTGGGACGAGACTGTAGCAATGTGGGACGACAGACGTCGTAAAAGGGACAGGTGCCAATTCCTACCAACAAGTTTGATAACCAACTCATTTGAAGACAAACAGCCGCAGGGGACTTAAGATTCTACCTGCCAACGTGATAAGGGATGGAGATTTCGTTTGCATGAGAATCGATGTACAATAAAAACACTGTTGTAACACTTCATACACAAAAATGTGCCAATAAATAAATTATTCTATTATGTCAGAAAAATGTACATAATAGATGTAATATATACAAATAACCATTTTGCCATATTCACTAACAAATGGGATGTTTGAAGAAAATTTATTTCATGAGAACTGATTTACAACCTAATAAATTAGGTTACCCATTCAGAGAGCGTGGGTAAGGAGGTAAGGAGAGGGCATGCTGCTGTTAGTAGGACTACCCTTACACAAGAACATCAGTAAAGTTCATGGCATTCGATACAAATCGATTATTAACCTTTGAAAATAGTAAATATTATACATATTGCAGAATTTGTAGTCGAGCGTTGTTTATTAACAATGGCAATATTTGTTTATTGATATGTTTTTCAGAAGTAAATTTTGAAGTAAAAAAATGTTTTGTCAATATTGCAGGAAATTCAGATGGATCAGTATTGATTTTTTTTTGGTTATTTAAAACAACTACGATAAAGATAAAGTTTAAAAAACATATTCAATTATAGGTAAGTAATTCATCGGGTTGAAAACATAATCCGATAAAAAAATATAATCCCAGTCATATTAAAAAATATATAAATTATAATCGGTAAACCTGAACTAGATTTATCATATTAGATAAATTGCATTTAAATAAAACTAAAAATGATACAGCGGTAAAATGGCATATTGCTATTTTTTAAGGAAGGCATTGTTCATGGGAACTTTATTCTTTTAACCACAGTTACAGTTTTGAAGATGTGGTGATGAAATAACTATGGTCAATAGTAGTTTTATTTCATTTCTATGTTCACATTCTTAATATATATATATATGAATATTCAAGAAGTTCTATCATTATAATATTCTATATATGTAGAAGAACTTGGGTTCTCTGACTCAAAAAATGAACGCATCCGTGTCTCAAAGATTGACATGATGATTAGTGTATTATATATTGTCACAATCGGCGCCACTCCGATCATAAAAACACAAGAGGTTTTTATTCAACAACAAAAAAAAATGAATTTTAGCTACACACTTTTATTTTCAAATAAATATTCTCAAAGAGATCACTTTGCCAGTACTGATTGACTCACTGCCCAATTGTATTGAAGAAATATTTTAATTGCGAAGTAGTTGAAGAAGAAAGTGTGTTAATTATCCCTGACGCTTGGAGAGCAGTATTTCTATTTGTTCCTAATGAAAATATATTACATTATACCTGACGCTGTGTTGAATCAAATGTATCGTTTACATTGTCTTTTTATTACTTATATAATTATGTATGTTAGACCTTTTGTATATTTTTTAATGCCTTTGACACTTACAACATTATGGGTAAAAGCTAAGAAGGACAAGAGAATAAATGTTTAACTCTTGATATTATAACTAGGGCATCCAATCCCGGGATCCCGTTCAATTTTCTGATCCCGAAATTCCGGGATTGAGATGGCCGCGATCCCAGGATTTCGGGATTGAGAAATTTTGAGCAAATTATCGAAATTTACACGAAATTTGCAAATTGAAGATTTCAAATTCCTCGGTGAGCTAAAAAAAAAAAAACGAGTTTCGGCGAGATTCTGGGAAAAAGTATACCAAATCAGAGATTTCAAATTCTTCGGTGAGCTAAAAAAAAAAAACGAGTTTCCGTGAGATTTCGGGAAAAAGTATAGCAAATTGAGGATTTCAAATTCCCCGGGATCCTGGGATTCAAAATAAATCAATCCCGAAATCCCGGGATTGGAAAAGGCTTCGGGATTGGATACCCTAATTATAACTAATTAGGGGTACCACAATTATGATTAGAAGAAGGTTTGTTTTAAATATATAATTTTAAAAAAATTAAACGTTCTTTATAAGAATCGTTTCAATATTTTTTTCAACAAATGAAAAGAATCCAAATTTAAAACAAATTATTTACTTACTAAAAACAAAATTTAAATGGAGAGAAAGTATAAAAAAAAAATTAAGAGTATTCAATATTATGTTTTATAAAAACGTGTCAATACACTTTTTATTGGCTTAGTAATAATCATTTTAAAGATATTATTTGTATACAAATAAGTTTAATACTTATATTGATGAATGCTTGCGATGGGCTTGCAAAACGAAATATAATACGTCATACAAAAGCATTTTAACGTTTGAAAATAGAATATGCAACATGCTAGCTTTTTTTTATTATTTTGACATGTTTAATTATTCGTATATTTTATAAGACTCGTATGAAATTTTCTCAAGGATACTTCAAAATGACAAACGAATAGAGGAAATCTGTTGGAATGATTTTCCCCGATGTTTTCAGAACAGATGTTTGCGAGGCTAAGACAAGGGCATTCACATTATGTTACATTTATCTAATTTATAATTAAATAACACAAAATTGTCTCGTGAGAATTAAAATGTTAAAAACGATAACGCAGTGATTTAATTGAAATAAATTTAAAAACATAGGATGCGATAACTTATATCCGAAAAAATCAATAACCTGAATCCTTTGAAATTAATCTCCAAATTGCAAAATGCGTAAAAGTATCAGTGTCATATTTGAAATATATTGGGGAAAAAAGCGTGCAAACGTATTTAAAAAAATCGTTGTTATTAAGAGAAAATCAGTAATTTATTATTGAGAAATCGTTCTTAAAATTTCGTTTATTGTGATAATTATTTCGGTGAAAGCTTTATTGAAACTGAACAGTACATCTTTTTTGACACTTCAAACAGTCGACTAGCGCATATAAAGTCAAATTTGAACTATTTTTATTCCGTAAACTTCCATAAATTTTGTTAAAATTAAATCTCCATCAAGCATCTTCAGTCGAAATTTTTAATCATATAAAGTCATGTGAAAATATTATTTTATTGTAAAAGAATAATTGTTTAATCGCTTAAAATAGTCTTTATATTATTATTTATACAAATATAAATTATATTTCTTTAAGCTTAGAATAAATACGTATTCTGTATAATATGTATAAATATCATATAATAGTGTTGTTCAAAAGAATTAACACTTTATATCGTAAACATCAAAAGTATAATATTACATTTATATATTTAACAGTGGATGTCATTAGAATGCAATAGTAAAGACTTCATATAATGTAACTTTTTGGCTGCCGTAGAAAAAAAGTACGTTTGTACTTAGCACGCCGGCAATTATTAATTAAATTAGTTATTGACGAAGTAACTTGTCTCTGCAGTGTTGAGCAGGAAAAATTGACAAGGCATCTCGTCCGTGGCAGCCATCCGGTTAAAACAATATCGTAAAAATATAATTTGTTTTTCAGATGTTTCTATTATGTACGAAAACTAATTATGAAATTGTTGCATAGTTCAGTTTCATTCGAATTTTATTTAATACAATAATAATTTATTCGAAGAATATTCACAGTGTACTCACACTTCGCATTTGTGCATACATATAATATGTACATTGAATTACGTAACACGCTTTACAAAACTTTCCCAAGTGAATTTAACCTGAAACTCTGAATTTCGCCAAGAATAAAAGTTCCCAGTGATATTACGTGGCGATGCTTGTCATAACAAACTTTGTCGTTGATTAATATGTTCATGTCCGATGACTTACCCTGAAAAATAACTTAATGTCTGCACTGGAAAATGTTCCCGAAATAAATAGCAAATTCATTAAATCACCGCTGTGTTACCTAATTCTAACGAAGATTATTTTCATTTAAATTAATTCAATCACGTCACAATTATTGTGATAGACATGAGAGTAGAGAGAAAATTATTAAGATTCCTTTGAAACAAAATCAGATTTTACCATCAAAGAATGTGTACATTTTCTCGTTATGTCCTTCCTCATTTCCACACATCAAATCACATCTGTTTTAATACAATTTGATAGTAGACACAGCAATATATTTGGTTGAATAAATATTTTATTATTATTTCCTTCGATATATCTACAACTAAACTTACAAATATTCTTTTTTTCATTATTAAGAACCATTCTAAGTATTTTCACTAAACTTAATATGATAATAATAACTATCCTTAATTATATTTTAATATCATGAAAGAAATTTTTACAATAAATAATTAAGAAGTCATCATTTAAATAAATTCAATTTTTACAAGAAAAGTATTTGTGGTGATTATTTATTACACAATCCATTCCCCGTTAATGATAAAAACCCAAGCTGGCATGTTAAATAATTACATTATAAAAATCAATACTACGTATTGTAAATACAATTTAAATGTTTGTTTATTTAATGATTGCTCTTCAGTGAAGTGAAAACATGTCGTACATAGTTAAAAATGTTATTTTTTTAATCTTTAATCAATCAATATCTTTTGAATCCCCATCAACACCACTGTCAATCGATAGTATCTATTTACAATATGTAAATGATTACTTACGTTTAATATATTATAACAAATTTAAAAACATGTGTTTCAAAAAATAAAACAATCTTTGGTACTAAGTGTAATGTAATTACACAATGACATGCGCAATTAGTACAAAAGATTGTTTTACTATTTTAATATAATATAATGCTTTTCTACCAAAAAATAGACAGTGAACACTCTTAAATTGAGACGTGTTCTTTCTAAGTTTGATATTGTCGAAATCATTATACTTATTTTACTTCATGTAAACCAGTATTTATCGAAAGAAAGCTAATCTAAAAAAAACAGATTTTAAATGACGTTGCTATTTGACCACAATGTCATGTTTAAGTTTACAATATAGAAATATCATTTATAATTATATGTAGAAGTAAAAGTCAGGACCCTTAAAAATAATCTGATAAAAATTTAAATTATCTTCCAACAATACTTTCAGTTAACACGTGCTGTGTTAAATGTCAGCCAATCGATTAGCCTCCATAAATCTTGCCCGGGAAATATTTCAGAAGACAGTAAAATAGTTGTCAAAGAAGTTTCACACAAATACGTTGTCTCTAGTGCCCATTAAAAGCAATCAAACTTGTTTCAAACAATCTATTAAATATTATCTTGTAAATCAATTTATTTTCACGAAATCTTTGAAATTATGTTTTATGGTATTCTATATTTATTTTATAATATTATTTTGTATCATATATTATAAAATGGCATACAGAATACTTTTGAAATTATTCACTAAAAAAGTGGCCTTGATTTGATAATCTACTAATTTTATATTTCTTGTCTTGTGTGATAATATTATGTTTGTCCACAATTCGATTTTGTATTACTTTAAAATATTCATGTTCATTTTCACACTTCTACAAGTCTCTAGTATTGAAGTGATTTCTCGAGCAAAACGCTATTTTAAGAGGCATTATAATTATGTTTATGGGCGTGTAAAGGGAATTTAATTCTTAAATTATGTTTGATACACTGTGCAGTTTGATATTTATGCGCGATTTGTTTGCGACAATTTATTTGATTACAGCTTATGCGTGAGTGTACAACTTGCATGTGATGGATATTTTCAGTGTTCACATACGAAAATAGTTTGTATCCCGACTAGGCCAATTTTTGATGCGTCCGTTGGCCGCGCTACGACAATACCTCCCGGATCAGCAAGACGTCGCTCCTTCGTTCCCTTTACTCCACATTATTTGATCTTGGTTCGGTTCCAAGTGATGACAAGGTCGCCGCTTGAGCAAAAGTCTCGGCGGACGATCTGGTTTTTCAGCTCTTTTTCCCCAAACCTGACACACGATTAATGCACCTTTATATTTACGTAGACGCCCTACGGCCTGACGTTCAAAAATACACCTATCTGTTAAGCGGCGTGCTCTCTTATTTGAGTTCCACAATCATACAATCAATTTAAACTGTATACATAAGAAAATATCACACTAGTATTTATATCATATAATGCGTGTGCATCAAATATTTATTTAGTAAGGTTGTAATAAAATTTAAAAAAAATTAAGCTTGCATCTATTGCATTATTATGCGTTTTCATTATTGATTTCCGTCATATAATGTGTACAAGGTAAAAAAACTAGCTTATGTTACATTGACACATGTAACTTATTGCGTTGATTTTTTAAAAAATAATTTAAACAAAAAATAATGTTACGTTTTGAACGTTACATGTCTACGCTTAGAAACATTAATAACATAAATTAACTATTTTAGGCAACATTTTTTTTTTAATTTATCAATAAATTTACCTATACAAATTTATTTATATGATAAAAATTAGTGATTTATGTCAGAAGAAGTCAGCGGTGAGCTGCCAATACTTGAACAAGGGGCTCGCTAAATCTCAAAGCTATTCGTAGTATTCCGGAAAAGGGGTGATTTTTTACTACTACTTATACAATTATAAGTAATAATTATTTAAGCTATCGAAAGATACTACATATACTAATATTATCTAACAATCATATTTAATCAATATCAAAAGCTGAAAAATGTTTTAACCCACACTAGATTGCAAGAGTGAAGAGTTCCGAGATTAACACAGAAATAAGTTCTATTGTCTTCGCTCCAATTGCATGTTTTATGTATATCAGAAAAACTTAATGTACATCGATTCGTTCTTAAAGTTAATTATAATACATATTTAAACATTATATAACGTATCAATATGAGAATCTTGTCTTTCTTCATTTAACAAAGGGCTCGCCGGTTTTAGTAAAATTTAACAAGGGCCTTGCGCGAGCTCCCTTCATCCCACTCCTGGTAAAAGCTGATTTTTATAACAATGGATATTATTGTATCCGATTACACATTAAAATGATGTATTTAATTTTTGATAACAATTATTTACAATGTAACACGTCACATTTTCAAAATTCCTATTCTCTTTTCTCTCTAGAAGAGAGAACTTAATTATAAACTTTTAAAAACAGGCCACATTCAATAACGCTGTTGAAAATGAAATCCTACGTTAGAACTTTAGATCAATCAAATATGAATTAATTTGATTAGCATTGTTACTTTTTAACACTCTTTAATAGTCGCACCAAAACCATTTAAGGTTTGCATATCAAAAATCGTAAAACAATGGTTACATCTATGGCGATTTCCCGCTGAGCAATACTTGAGGACGCCTCTGACTCTAGTTGGGCAATGCACCGACATTGGGTTTATTACCGAACCAGACTGCAAATTTTTGCGTTGCCAATTCTCATAGACAGCCAATTCCCTCTTAGGCGGAGACGTCTGTAATAGGGATCCTGTGGCGAGACAACCTGGGAAATGGTTCCCGGGAATTATATAATATTAGTTCCAGAAACATTTTTTAAGAAATCCGGGAGTAGACACATTTTTTTATTATATTTATACGTACATATTACATAGTAATCTTTTAAAACAAAAATATGAAAATCGGAAACATCTCAAAGCAGGTAGTAAGCGCTAGGTTATACTATAATATAATATAATACAAGGGCTGTGTAAAAAAATAAGACTCCGACTCCAACCTTAAAAGAAAAAAACGACTCTGACTTTAGACAGCTATACCGACGTATAGCTGACATTGGTTCTCTATACATATCAATCACTTTCAAAATTTTCTGCTCATAAATGTGCCGCCCGGGGCAGTCCACCCTCTCCGCACTCCCCTTGCTACGCCTCTGCCTTTACACAGCATTATAATATTACCAAAGCAACAGCCTATGAACAATAGACAAAAACTTTTGTTAACATCATTTGTGACTAAAAGAGAAATCATAAAATATTATATTGTAGGAGTATACTTGAATGAAAAGTTTTTCAATCAATGTCGTCAATTGACACAAACTGCAGTTTTGAGACTAGGGCTTATAAAAAAACCGTCTTTTGATAAAACCGGTTGTCGAATGTCAATATTTTTGACAGTATCCGGTTTTCTAAGTTTTACAAAAAATGAACAATTCAATTAAAATAGCGAGAAAAAGTTCAATTTTTTTATGTTGTGTTTTTATATACATAATAATGCACAACTAGAAATTATTTGGTGTTACTCTTCAGAAAATATGATTTAAGAAAACACAAAGGGTATACTGATCGTTATGTAACAAAATTTCCAACATCGAAAATACCCTTTCGCTGGGTAATGATGTGGGGCATATGGTCTTCAATCCATCAAATAAAAGATCCAAATTTTCTGTCCTTTTGTTTATAGACTCGTAAATGGAAAATTTGGCACAACAGGTTACGAAGTTGTAAAACCGGTTTTCGAATGTCACAAATTCAGCCAAAAAACCAACAAGCCCTATTTGTGACATATTTATATGAACAAAAGAATAAAAAATTGTTTACTTGTTCAAGTTTCATGACTTGCTTTTACTATTTATAATGGTTTATTGTCCACACTATAACGGACAAAAACGACCCCAAACATTTTTAAAACTAGTTAAAAAGGTAAGACAAAGTCGTATATAAAAGATACTTCGAAATAAAACACAATGACGAATTCTGAAGTAGTCTCAAAAATATCAATCAGATGTAAATGTGTAAAGCTAAAAATATGTAAAGCTAAAGTATCTTTTGTTGTTGTTCTGTTCAAATTATTCAAATTGGTTTTAGTTTTTTAGCTTTGTAGGTGTACTTATATGTGTTTATAATAAAGACATAGTTTCAAAACTTTTTCTAATGTTTTGGAAAAATATTTAGTTTTTATCGAACATAATGTTTTAAAAGTTGGGTACTCTTCCAAATATTTTACTATGGTCTCGATAACGCGGATTGTGTCTCGCGTCCGGAGACTTATAAAAATTAGAGATTTCAGAATCTCTAGTCTGTATACCATATTATCCATATTCGCTACCTTTGTTGAACATATAGCTGCCACGTGGTATCTCCGTGTTTTCCTGTTTCCGGCCAACTGCTTTGCTTCCTTACATGACGTGCCAGCATCCCTCTGTTTCGTCTAGTACATGTTATGGATAGTTCCCGTCGGTCATCCAGGTTTCCCTAATCCTACCGGTTGAAAGAAAAGACAGGCAAGATTATGGCTTTCCGGAGGCATCCGCAACTCGTAACTCAGCCAGTTCCAACGCCCCTCTATGACCTCTGACGTGGTAGGACGCTTTCTTGTACGAAAGCCGATTTTATTTGTAATGTAAGTTTTTCGGTTAAGAACAAGATAATATTTTCATTTGGGATAAGAATTTGCATTTGAAATATTAATTAACTCCCGTCTTTAATTTGTATATTCATAGGGTAAGAATCTTCGTTTTAAACATGAATGAATTTTTAATATTTTAATGCGATTCCCGAAATCCCAGTATTGGTTGTAAGGCGATCCCGGAATAATGGGATTGAATAATTGCTTCGGATCTTTTATCCTATGATTAGAGGTCTCATTTGTGATGTCCGAAAATTCACTCCCAACCTTCCTATTCTTAAGCAACGGGTAGGTAGAGCGTTAAGCTAGCATATTTTTTTCTTACACCATCTTTTCTATCTATATTCTCTTTGAAAAAAGAGAGATTGAGCAACTTAGTAACAAGCAGTTCTCGTATAAAAACTTATATTTCCATAAGGAGGTCATCTAATCCACATTATGTTAGGGCAAACATGGATTTGAAAATATTTTTAGATTTCCACTTGACCCAAAGAAATTAACAAAATAAATGTTGTCAAAACATTCTACCTATGCATAACTGCACCATAAAATAAAATATTTTAAAAATAATATTGTTTTTTTTTACCAATTTCGCCATTCTATAATATAAACTGGATTCACTTAATCGATTTTAAGAACAAACTAATACACTATTTTTTAGGTTTCTTTTATTTAAAAGAAGTGATGGAGGTCACAAAACTTTCTAATAATTTTCATCAATTTTAAATACGCGTTCAGCCATTCGTGGGGCATATTTATGTTTTTTTTTGTTATTTATATGGAGGGGCACTAATATAAGACAGAGAATTTCTGTAACGATTTGTGATGAAGGGGTACGGCAGGTTTGTAGAAAATTTCATTACAAAAGGAACAGAATATGTATTATTGACAAAAAAATATTTTTGAATATATTTATAATTATCTAAGGGTTTCATTAATGCAGTCAGGTGTAATATAAGACTTTCTGGTAAAATCTAACAGTGTAAAGAGAGTGAGTGAAAAAACCAAAAAAAAACTTATTGATTATCAGTCATATAATAAAAATCAATAATATATAATACTACACTGATGAAAGTAATTTTACAATGATTTTTCAAAGTAATGATAAATTACTGCTACAGTTACTGCTTAGGGTTCCGTGATTCTTCCGCACAAGATTATTCGAAACACGAATCATCCACACATAATACTTAGTATACGAATTTTCCGGACAAGAAAACTTCGTACATCGTTTCTTCCGAACAAAACTCTTCCATACAGATAATTCAGATAAAAAAGAATCGACATACGGAGTTTTCTCATACAAAGAATTTGTGTTGTGAATAGTGTACTAACGAATCATGGAACCATTATCAGTATCCGATTTCATTTCACATTACTTTGAAAGTTTAATGTAAGTCCGAAGTTTTCTGTTAACCGAAGTTTCTTTGTACGAAGTTTTTTTGTACGGAAAATTTGTATACGGACACGGAGTATTCTGTATCGAGAATCACTGCTAGTGACTTGAAAAATTTTGCACGGAAGAATTCGTTCACCATGGTCAAGTAATTATGACTAAAATTGTAAAAATTAGATTTGCAATTTTGAACAGAAAGAAAAGGCAAAAAATGTGTTTATTGTAATATGCTTGAACACAATCGTTTCTCTAATTTAATTCACAGTTTCTTTCAATTCAAATGAAAGACGATTCTACAACATGATTTTTTTAGGCACACAATTATTTTCAGAAACCGATGCACAAATTGCTTTATTGGTTGATGTAATTATTTGAGTGACAACAGTTAAGATAATGTTTAAATAATCTGGTAAAAAATATAATGTTATATTTGCGAAAATATATAGAATAAGAGATGATTGTGTTATTTTCATTCAATAACAAAAATAATAACGAAAACTGTTATATGAAGAGGCATTCTTGATATTTTGACCTTTTATATCCACTATAATGCTTCCATTAAATTCTACACGCAATAAACAATATTCAACAACCTTTTAGTACGTATGTTTTATCATGATTGTGCTAAGTCAAATGTGGTAATAATAATATAAATGCATTAAAAAAACTACTTTGAAAGATTTTTTATATTATCAAAACTTTATCGTCTTCTTTCCACAACATTAATTCCTAGGGTCTCAGTTGGCATTTATTAGTAATTTTTGAATGGAAACTTAACACTAAAAGATATTCTTCTTTATAATAAAATTATCTATTAACAGTATATGACTTTACTTTGAGAAAATTACCAACATTTAATTACATCACTTTTAGGGTGTTCACTGTCAATAATTGGTGGAAAGGCATTATATTTATAAAAACACAACAATCCTTTGTACTTCATTCCACTTTCATTTTTTTTCGCTCATTGCTCAGTTGAAAATGCTCGCAATGAGCGAAACCGGTCCTGACATATTAAATAAAGTGGAATGAAGTACAGAGGATTATTGTGTTTCATTAATTTAATTATATCATTAGGAAAACCTGGCTTGAGTTTTATAGATTTCAATGATTCGAGACTTCGATTATTTTTTTTATTCTTTTAAGTATTACTTACTATTTTAATTTAGTACAGATTTTTTAAAAGAAAAACACAATATTCATCTGTACTTATTTCCACTTTTATTTACCAAGATCAGGACCGGTTTTTCTCAGTTGGTAATGCTCACCATCTAATAAGGAATATTGTGTCTTCCTTAATATAATGTCTTTCCATAAAGTATTGACAGTGAATACCCTAAAAGTGAACAGAGAAAATGATTAAGATTTTTTAATTCGACATCTTCATTGATTTTGAATAGGTGATAATTAAATCGATAGCATTAAGAATAATCCGTGGCTATTAAAATTCAAAAAGGTTACACGTGTATCAAAAAACGAAGGCGCTAATGTTATTAACTAAAATAGGTTTTCAATCTAGAGCTTTTGTTTTGGTGTAAGTATGCAAACGTGGTAAGTAAATTGATTATCTGACAACAGTGGATTAATCAACTGCCCAAAACGGTTGTTAGAAGGAAGCGGAAGAAGACAGAGTCGAATTGGATTATTAATCTCTTTGAGGAAGAGGTCTGGTGCTAAGAGGAGGATACGAGAGGAAAGGGAGGAGTGAGCTGGCAGAGCGCCCGCGTCCTCTTCGCCCCGCTACATCGGATTCCCTAAGCTTATATAAGGACGGACGAACCGACAAATGGTGCCCGTTTGGTCCAGCAGCGCAGGCGTTGCCTTTAGACTTATTTTTTAAAGTTACGTTCCGTCCATGGGGCCATAGCAACTATCTTACGATAGAGCCCCGTGCGACTGTTTCAGTTGTGTAAAAATTATTTTTTTATTATTTTGTCAATTGGTTACTTAAACGTAATATTGGGACCACAAAACAAAGTGATTAATTGGTAAGTTGTCAAACTTATTGAGTGAAGTGTTGTTGTTATTTTCTCATTTCCATTTTCCGTTCTGTGCGATCACGTGACGCGGTGTGGTGAAACTTTTCGCGCGCCGGAAGGACGTAGCGAAGAACTTGAAACGCTAATATAAGGTTGTGTTTGGACTATCGTCAACGCGTCTGCGTCCCTCGGTACCCTGTGCGGTGCGTTACGTCTTTTGTGGTGCTTTCAATACATGCCTAACTGTCAAAAATGTAATTTTGGTATAGCCGCCCGGAACCTTGCCAAAATATTCCTTGAGAATATCAAATTGTTTTCCTGTTTTTGTTATTCTTTTTCGCGTTAGCTTTAAGATATATTCATATACGCTAATGACTTAGTGAGATAAATTATTACACATGATAAATCTATTACCTGCGTATGTTTGCGAGTGTTCTAACACGTTGAATTTATTATATATTTTTACCGAAACACATCTGACAGCTCATCGTATATTTTTAATTTTTAAATTAGGTGTTTGATGTTTTATAATACTCATTATAGTGGTTACTCACAATCTATAAAACAACCACGTTGTCTGCGGTGTGTTTGGTAAATTTCGAGCATCAGACGCTAAAATAAAGCCTGGCTTAACAAACTACAAATTGTTTGTCTGCATTAAAAATTTAATTTATGTTTTGAAGATTTATGTCATTTTTGAAAGCTCGCGAAATTGAACAGTACTGGAATCGAATGCCCGATTTATATAACTTCAAAAAAGTTTAATTTAAAATACATATATAATATCAATGCCAAAAAATTTATGAGTCAGTGCCAAAACGTGGTAAAATGTGTCAAGAGTATTTGAATTTGTTATAATATATAATGATGCATATATATACTTTTTAACCTTTAAAAATATGCGTTAAGTATACCTATTATACAATCATCAGTTCATGATTAATGTTTTCACTTATAAACGATCAAATTTACTAAAGAATTAATCGGCGTCAACACAGAAAAATAAACAACCAATTACATTACTAATACTCTTTCTTTTCATTCTTTTCTGTGAAACAATACAAATTGCAACCATATCTGATGTTAACCACAATTAGTTATTATATTCATTTTTAAAACAGCTCCACCAATCCGTTACATTTCTCGATTAACTAAAAACTTGCAAAAACGCTACGAGCATTTAACAAAAACTGGGTACTTAATTATTTATTAAACATAGTGTTAAACGTTAACACAATTATTACTCTTATAAAATTATCAGAGTTTCATCAGCTTCCGTCTTTAAATAAAGTTACATACCTTCGTAATGTTTCGAGATCATTGTTTGGTATACAATAATAAATTATGTTTGTTATCGTTGTCAAAAATGTTGATGCACTTATTCGAAGTAAATTTCAATGATATTTACTTTATACGGGTTTCTGTTCGAAGTTCAATTATAACTTTTCAAATTCACTACGTCGTCCAAATTAAAGTTAAGTTAATGAATAGACTTCGATTATAACAAAAGTAAAATAATGCAACTGCGACAATGTTAAATGGATTTCGTTAATACTAATACATAAATAAACATTGAAATATTTTTCTATATCTGGAAATATCATTTTTTTTTCTTTATTTTGTAACATATTAAAGGACACTTGATTAATAAACTTAAGATATACTTAATCAGTGCTATACATCAAATTGAAATTAAAAGACGCATTTAGTTGTAAAATACGTTTAATGATTTAAATTGTTTTTTTTTATGGCAAAACTTATATCGTTTTATACTCCGAACTTTCGCAAATAATTATCCGTGCAAAATCTATATAGCGGTATTTATAAAAAATATTTTTTACTCATAACCAAGCTGTCTCATAATACTCTTTTCGAAAACAGCTGCCAACAAAAATATCTTTCACTAGTTTTACGTAATCTTTATGTATATAAATGTTAGGGAAACGCCTACATGTTTTTATTTGCCGAATTTTATAGACCGATACTTAATTTTCTTTTTTTTTATTAATTTTTATTAGTCGCGGTTTTATACAGAAAGCTGTTAACACGTGGAGACAATTAAATTAAGCTATTATATGCTGGAATGATAAAAAATATATTTAAGTACTTAGTGTGAAAAAGGCGATGATAAATGTGCTTCACAACATGGTACTCGTTTTCATCATGAAAATAAACTAAATGCTGATTATAACAATGCAGCTCTGTAGGAAATTTAATTAAAAATATAAAAATGTAAGATCATCATACATGGAAATTATAAAAACCGATAATAAACGCGAAATACGAATAAAATATCAGTATGAAAAAAATGCATATGTCAAAAGAAACTTTTAAAACAAACCATAAAGCAATTTTTAAAAATGGCGACAAATGTTTCGCAATCCACAAGAATTATCGGTTTCTTTGATTCCAACGTTGATTATTTTTTTATATGTCTTATCCTCAATTAACTTTCTCATAGAATTGCATTGTTTTTTTGCGGATTAATGGAAATTTTCGGGGCAAACAAGAGTGGAATGTTGTAAAGCATATTACCATAAATGATAATGAAGAAAATCATTATGAATCATTGTGCCAATTAATATGCATAGCTATTCTGTTTGAGAGAGAATATGAATAATCGAATTATGTTAGAACTTACGATTCTGAAAGAAAAAATATATTATCATGCTCATCTTTGAAACAATCTAACAAAACTCTCTTAACCTATATTGAAGATCAAAAATATATACAGCTTATATGTTTGATTGGTAATAATATAATATATCTGAAGTTGTCTATCAAATCTTCATTATATTTTATGCTTAAAACTGATATTTATAATTACGCTGAAATATGAAGTAGTATTTTCAATTAAAAAATGATTACGAACACTATAAGAAATACTCAGTTAAAGGTATTTACCGTACCATACTTATAATTGAGGAGCAAACATTCAAAAAGTGTTTTGTCACACAAATACAAAGCTTGGAAAATGATGATTTAAGTGTTGCAAAAGTGACGGTTTGTATGAATGTGTCAACTTTATGATTTCATTTTAATCTGAAAAAAAACCTTTTTGAAGACTAATTTTAATTTACATTCATAGGTTTTATTATGGGCTATCAGAATTGATACAAAACGCCATTTTTCAAAGTTTGTGACAAAACACTTTTTGAATGTTTGCTCCTCAATTGAACAGTTTGTCATGTAGTTTTTATTAAATGAAAAGGTATTATTGTATTTAAATGATATATTATCTTCCAAAGATTTTTTAATAATATTATACCTACATCGCAATCTCTAGTTATGTTGATAGGTACAAGAGAAGTACAGCTTATTAATTTAAATTTAATTCCGTTTATTACAAGGGCACATTATGGCAAAGCTTGCATACAGATTACATATTTCATTCCTGAGAGAACAATAAGGGTGGGGTAGTAAAATATTCGCTACATGCCTGATACGCCTGGAAATGACATTTTTAATAATGATAAAATTCAATCCTGGAAAATTCCTTGCCTTCTATCGGAAAAACTTTAATATAAAAAGTAGTACATACTACTAAATCTTTTGAATTGTTTGATATTTTTTCACGGCTTTATTTATTATTCGAATACTATTATAACAATTGTTTATAAAAATGTATTTTTATTTTAAAGTGTGAGTATTTTTAAATATTACAAACTAGATAACATGCCAGAAATAATTGTACAATATTTATGACCTAAAAATCTTTTAAATTTGCAAGCTTTTAAATTAATTATTCATAAATCGGTAAAAAAAATAAGATGTTTACAGTTTATAAATACTAACTGATGCGTTATTATATTTATAAAAAATAAAATGTCAGTTTGTAAAACTCACGATCATTGAAACCGGTTCCAGTCTATATTTACAAAAAGTGTGGAATTAGTGTAAAAGCGTATCTTATTTTATTTATTAAAATAATATTGGATTGAAAGAACATATGAGCATTCGAGAGGTGAAGTGATTCAAGTAGTAAAATGGTAAATCTTTTCCATTGGACTTTTAAGTACAATCACGTCTTTAATTGGTTTTTTGGTGGATTGATTATTTTTATTTTGGGGAGACAATACTATTCCAGTTTTTATTTACTGTTTTTACTTCACTTTTATGATACTTAAAGACATGTAGAATATAACAAGGCTTTGAACTATTTTTTTCCTAAAATACCACTTGGCTCACTTCACGTCTCATGGGCTTATTATTTTTAATTAAAATATTAGTTTATAACATCTATAAACAAAAATCATATGTTTATACTAATTCCAAGATTATGTCGATTGATGATACAATTATAAAAATAAAATATTAATTAGCACAGGTATTTTATTAAAAAAAAACACTGGAACTGTTAAACATTTTCTCGGCTAGTAAGCATTCATCAAGCAAGTTTACAAAACTATCACATTAAACAAAATTGATCTATTTTGTTCATAATAATTATTAGCGGAATATAAAATACTATATCATAGTATGAAATTCAATGTCATTATGTACTTATTTATATAGAGCTTTTCATCCCCGTTTCAATATAAGACACTTTAAAATGTCGGTTGTAATTATAAAATGAATCATTTTCGAAAAACTCCAATTTATCATTATAAGTATTTATTAACATAAATTAAGTAATGAATTATTATCATAACACGCTCGTAACTAAGACAGTCAACTTATTTCGATCTTCAAAGCAGTCTTGTTTCAGTTGATTTCAATTCAGAAATCAAGTGGTTACATTTTTGTTTGTATCATGTGCTATTTTCATCAATGTTATCTCTCTCCTGTCGAATGGTTTCGTTTGACGTATTTCACGTCGTTAAAAATATTGGAATTCATAACGAGTTCAAATCTATTTATAAAAAAGCGCAGCTTAATTTTTACCCAAGGTTAAACATTGGAATACTTATTTATGAAATTTATCTTTCAAAATTTATTATAAGCCGCTTTTATTTTAACTGGCAATGCTGTCAAAAATTAATTATCTTTTGAATTTCGAATACACTTATTTTTCACTTCTCGACTATTTGAAACACTTCGCATTCCGTTACATTCAAATAAATTTCATCATTTCTCAATATACATACACATTATTAATCTACAAACTCCTAAAACATATGCACAATACCGCTTTTAATTCGCTAATAAGCTTTGATTAACGCAATCAAAACATTGTGTTAAAATTTAGTTTTGTTTGTGTTTTCCGAAGTACATAAACGTTCTTAGCAAGGTCGATTTAATTGTTACTGATTCCTTTAAAATTGAACCATCTTGAGAAAGTGTCACGTTGGAATAGATTTAATCATGTTTTTATTTAATGAATTTCTATTATTTTTTCTTTTACATTAAAATATCTTTATTGTTATAATTCATCCTTAAATTTAATATAAATGTGTATTTTTTTATATTAAGTGCTACGCAAAGATAAACAAATTAGTTTCTTAAAATAAATTCTTCGTATTAAAATCAAAAACATCAGCTTGCCTGAATTTAAAATATAGTTGACATTTTCTGGACCGACTCAGTGGGTACGGATTTATGGCCTCGCTTCTAAATTCCTTACCCAATATAATTTTCATTTCCTTGTGGTATTTGTAAATATTTTCTTTGCAAAGTGACATAAAGTTGACTTTGCCATGCCTCGTGATTATTTCAGGATGTCTGTAGTATTCGGTCGACGCAATTATTTCAATCTGTTTTACAGCCTTCTGTATCTTATAACTTTTGACATATAACCAGCCTACATGAATTATTTTTTTCAGATAGTCATATTCCACGGCGATAGTTTTAAATTATAGCAAAATATATTTTTTTTCAAATCATTAAATTACATTTGTAAAATTATATTTGTATCATTTAACTAATTGCATTTGTTATAAAACTACACACACTGCCTGATCACCCAACAATCGAAACATTTTATTTTAACTAGGACTTCCATATTGATAAAAATAACTTTATCGTTTACATTTCAGAAGTAATCTTATACAATGTATAAAATCATTTATTCTATATCTAAATAATTTAGATTGTTTTCACGGATTTAGATCAATTAATTACCATTGACTTTATTTTCAATGGTTGAATGTTCTGTAAACTTTAGAATGAGCAGCGAAGAAAAAGTTTACTTTCAGCCGTATTTTTACAGTTAATATTTGCGTGTTACAAAAAGTATTTTGATTTTAGTAATTTATTTTGTTTTTTCGGACCATACAGCTTGAAAAATCAATATTGTTGTATTTAAGTTACAACACAAGTTTGACATTAGTAACGGTTGTTTTGTTGATAACTAATCCTGGACAAAATATCGATACTAATGAGACCAATCTGTTTATTTATATTAATTTCCATATATTTTTTATTAATTCTGTGATTCAAAATCATGCGTGGAAGTTCGAATTAAACATGTCGAGACTTGGCAATATGAACTACACAAGGCTGTATATTGAGATCGCTTAAAACGCAACATGTTGATATGAAACAGAATTATGATATTGTTTATTCACTTGTCTTTTTTTGAATGTGTTCTTTTTATGCCAAAATAATCTTCATTCAGATGATATTTTGATATTGCTTAACTTTTTAATGTAATTTAATTTATCAATAAGTATTATCAGTAAAATTAGCTTTTACAATGAATCAAACATTTGAATAATGTGCAAGCTATAATTAAAATAATCGGAACACTAATTGATATATAAATATTATACACACTTTATTCTTTTTCGTTGTATGTAAGCTATAAGGCAAGTAATTGAAATTTGCATCTTCTTCTTTTACGAATATACTAGGAAATCTTTGCTGTCTTGTTTGGTTGAGTATAAACATTGATTAAAGGGAAATTTAAGTCACAATTATTTTAGTAAGTACCTTCCTACTGTTATCGTAGTTTAAAATAATTCCGTGAAGATTTGGCCGCTAAATCAAGCGATTAAATATTTACATTGTTTTAAGTACCTCATGGTATTCTTTCGTTACTAAAAAATATTCGAAACTGCATATAATCTTATCTATAGCTATCTCATTACTCAAATAATGCTATCTGTAGTAGTAGCAATAAGAAAAATATACATGTGTCTAATTTATGTTTTGGGATACTGCAAACAAACAGCTAATGTTTGCCTTTGTTTAAAGGAAAATATTTTTTAATACCGTAAATATTAATAGTATAAACCAAACAAAATTAAAATTAATCTAACTCATTTTAGCAAGATTTCTTTACGAAAACATATATGGTGGCGCTTTAGTGAATAAATAAATAATTTATTGAAACTCACCCTTTTTATGGTGCAAAATAATACAAAAAAAAACAGGACTGTAGATTCGTTAAGAAATAAGACGACTCCGACTCTGACTTTAGTTCAAAACAAGGCCTTAATTATTTTTTAACATTAAATTAAATCGGCATTCAGTGGCGCCACTTTTAACCCTAGCGATTTGAATACACATTTTTTTAAAAGAATTCAAATCATTAGTTTTCGTCGACTCCGACTCCAGCATCAAAGCCCTGAAAATAAATATCAAATACATAATATCGAATGACAACAAGTTTTAACGAGTTTAATGATTTTGAGAAATCATATTTCATAATGTATACTCGTTATACGAGAAATATGAATATGAGAAAAGTGTATATCGAACAGTGATAAATAATTTTAAAAGAAAATTATTATGTGCTCTATCCAAATATGAAAAAAGCATGTAACTCATTTTATTCCATACATATTTATTTACGTATTTGGTGTACCGCATCACTGATAGATAGCTTTGTTTCAAATGTTTCAATTATTATTATTATCAAAAAGTGCATCAAAAAGTCTTGTAAAAACATTTATGCACTAGTACAGAAATATGCATGGAAAATATATTTTTTTTAACTGCATACAAAATTTTTCATCTAGATTTGTAAATGTTTGTACATATTTGAGGAATTTTAATAAAAGCTTTTGTGAGTACTTTGACATCGCTTGTCAAACAATCTTTCAGTCGCTGTCAAAATCATTTCATCAAAAATGCTAGATTTTTCTTGGCATAGTTTTATTTTTAATCGTAACGTATTCAGATAACAATTACTGCTGCTACATTGTGATATTAAAAACAATAAAGGCTTTTTATCAAAATCACATTAAATTGTCTTTCCTCTTGACTGTCAAAAACAGAAAAAAAAGTCAGTGATACAATATAATAATTTTTATCCAACTTCTCAATTAAAATACTAACCTCAAAATCTGTAAAAAAAAATCCTCATGGAAAATCTTCAAAAGTTTAGTGATAATTTACAATATGTTTCTCTATACACTTTACATATACCAAAAACCTCGATAGGGTAGATTGCGTTATGAATGTCTGAATTTCAGAAATTTAGTTTTCACTTTTCCAAAGCAATACAATTTCAGCATAATTATCACAATATTGTCTACTTTCGTTACTCTCCTTTTCTTAATTTCGTTGTTTTCATTACATTTTAATAATAATTCGAAGAATTCTCTTGAATATGTAAATGCAACAAAAATCCCCTCCGTTGAGGGCAACGGGCTTACGGCTAGTTCTCTTGAATATTATAAGTCAAAGTAAAGTTTATAGATATTTCAAAAGCATATTGCATAAAAATATAATGGGTGACAGACACATATTACTTTAAAACCACAAATATCCAAAATTAATTACACAATCGATAGCCGTTACATATCTTACAGCAAAATATGATTGGTTATGCATTAAAGTCAATACAAATGTCATTATGACTGATACCTGCTAACCTACGGGATAATCTGGTGTTCGGATAACTGAAGTCCGGACAATCAGAGTTTTATTTAAGTATAATTATATTTGATTATTTAGTTTTCGTAACAATACATGTTCGCTTGTCTTACGTGTTTTTTTTATTAAAATTTTTAAATAATCTGGTTTTTAAGAACGCTGTACAACACGATCAGGTCGATAAATTTCGAACTACATATTCGAAAAAAAATGTATATTTACTCGTATAAATAATATCCAAAAGTTCGCGATTTTATCAGGTGAGTTTTGTTTAAATCTACTGAATTTGAAATTTCTGTTAATTAAAATTTATTAACGGTAAACGTTGAGAAATGTTCGTGAGTAATGCATACCTTACGTCGTTTATAAGATCATGAGAATTCAGGAATTTAATAATTTTCGAGCATTCAAACTGGTTAAAAACTATATTATAAATTTTAGTAAAGTTGTGGTTCGTTCTAGTTTAAATAAAATCAAATTAGTTACCTACGCCAATCACCAATCAATAAAAATATGTTACATATATTTATTTACCTAACATACCCTTATGTTGAATACATTTTGTTAAGATTTTTCATTTTAAATTTATTAATACATTTTTTTTATCTTGTTATAATATATTATTATTCCATTAAGGGAGTTGAAAGAATTGGAATGAAACTTATCAATTCATTAACAAAATACTGTTGATTTTGTACAAAGAAATAAATTATTAACTAAGTCCATAATTTTGTATTATTATCATGGTCTGTATTAAAAATGAAGATACAATTAAGCAACGTACACCGTTGATAATAGTAGGTGAAAAAATCCTCCTCTGATAGGCTTTCAAAGACAATATTGAATTTATTCTAGTCATTATTTAAATATTAAAAGGCATTTCGCCAATTATTTTATGACAAACGCGAAGAATGATAAATTTTAAAATTTATTATAAATTATATAGAAAGTAGCTTTTAAAGTAAATTCCCACTGGAAAGAGTATATGGCCACCAAGTTTTAGTTATTCTACTGAGTGTGTATCTATGTATTAATAAAATACCAATTGTGGTCCGTTTACCTACAAAATCGTACCACCAAAAGATTGTAAAACATTCATAACAAAAAGCACAGAGCCGCATTTTGCTACCATCATGCCAACTAGACGAGAATAAATTTGCTTTGAATTAAATTCAGTATTTTTTTATAAAATGTCATAAACGAGGCCTGGTGTTTTGTGTTATGTGTAATACATTACAAATGTGCAAGTTTACTGGATAATTGTCATACAATTAACTGAATACAATTTTCTTTTTGGGTCACCTTAATGACCGTAAGTAGTCATCACGTAAAATTTTAAAGTGGCACTAATTGATCACACTGACATTGATAAGGCCGATAAGGGACAAGGGCTAAACGTAAGCCCGGGCCACCCCGCGACGCGAGCCGCGAACCCGTCTAAAAAAAGCCGATAAAAAGACAGACGACGCGACCGTAATAATCGAATTGAATCCTTTCGTCATACAACCCTGGAGATTTAGTTGTGCCATCGGTGATCCTTGCCAAAATAATTAAGAAAGTCGCTCGCTTGTCCCGATGTGCTAAAAGTATCCGCCGGGCTAGCGCTGGTCGCCCGGGACACAAGCACATCCCATTACTCGAGCGCTTGCGACCAGCGCACAGACTTGTTTCTTCTTTCCTCCCCGACACTGCTAGTCATACTTGCTACGAGTAAGTTTTTTTTTCGAAAAATTTTCAACGTTCATCATCTCAAGTTAGTTTAAATCTTTACAAAGTGTTTGTAAACTGTACCTGGCCGACCGTCTTTATGTGCTTTCAACAACCAACCATTTGTGTAAAAAAAAAAACTCTATTGTGATAGTGAATTTTATTTTACTTCAGTGTTAACATAAATTTAATGTTCAATATCTTAATTTAGTTTTATTGTACATTATGCAATAATAATAGTGTAAATTTAATACAATTTAAATACCGCAGCTCCTACGAATATTACATATTAAATTTAAAAATACCGCACTTTGTGGGTGTACAGAGGGCCCAAAATAACCACTACAAATCACGTGGTACATTTAAACCAATCGCGACAGTCCACATTATTTCTAAACTTTGAGCTGTGTTATATCACTGGGACGGACCTATTGTACTATTTTTACGTGAAGTATATTAATTTTATAATATATTTTTGACAAAATTTTACCTGGGTAATTTTGTATAACAACATTATTTGAAAATACAAATTCAAAGAGTCGCTTGCTTGACTAAAATTAGTTATTTCAAATCTCCCTAGAGAGCGCTACATAGGCTTCGGAGTCTGTTTTTGGTAGACAGTTCAGTAAAAATGACGGTTCGTCTAGTTACGAGTGCGCGTGGTTTATGATATTTACATCGTATACCGAATAATTTAGTGTAAAAATAAGTGTTAATTTATTTAGTGTAAGGTCAATATTTAGATTGATTCTTTAAATATTGATATAATATTCACATGCAATAAAATAAACGCACGGTGAGTTTCGGTGCCGCAATTCTCGAGATATTTTATCATAGCTAAAAAAGAACACGAATTGTTCTTTCACGTGTCATGGTTTAGATTTGAGTACTTTTTTTACAGGCGTACTTTGGGGCACCAATCAATCCATACCTAGATACTTTTCTCTTATTATTTCGGAACCGATTCTTCCAGATCATCGCGATCTTTGTTATGCTTTTGTGTGCAATTTGTCATATCCGATCACTTAAAATAATATCAATGATATAACCCGCTGTAATTATACTGTAGTATCTGGAAGCATTTTAATTCTAAATTTATTCATTACAAACAGTAATAAAAAATATATTATTCGCAACATTTCCCCGAGACTGATGAGGTGACGTATACCCGTCGACTATGTGACACGGTGTTTTGACCATATTCCTAACCTATAATATTTTGTTTTAGAACTGACGACAACCAAGTAATTCACCATGGAGGACGCGCACGCAAAATCCGTGGACGAAGTTCTAAACTATTTCGGCACTAATGAAGACAAGGGTCTCAGCCCTGACCAGATCAAAAGAAACCAAGAAAAATATGGCCCCAATGGTGAGCAATTTCCATTAATTTTATCATCGGCATGCTCTATATTGCTATGTACACACTCCGAACGTAAAATCTACCGTTTTACGAATTACGTATACATTTATTTTAATATTACAGACAGTGGAAAGTAAATTTTAATACCGCTTATTTAAGCCAAAACTTTGAAGTCATTCTGGTGTTCTTGACACAGTTAGAAATTATAATTATTTATATTTAATTTGATTAAAAACTTAGTAAACAAACGTTTTGAACGAATATTCAAGCCTAATATGTTATGATATTCAACTTTTGAATATTCCTTTAAAATTAATTTGATACATTTGTATTATTTCCCAATGGGTGGTTATCATAATATAACCTTCAAAGATGTATCCAAGCAATATCTAGCTGACAGAGAATAGCTTATATGCATATATTTTTGATAGTACATATAGTATTTATCGGTGTGCAACTAGGAAACATTTAATAGTGTACCACAATTTTAACAATCTATCTCTAAAATATATTCGTTTTTCAAAACTAGTAAATCTCTCATCCACAGTTATAAACCATAGATAATGAACTTATCTAGGATCAATGTCAACTCAAGATAGTAACTAGACATGCATAATATTAAGCTTAACATATTACTGTGTATCAGTGCAATAAGTGTATAATAGTTATTCAACTGGCAGGGTAATTATGTATTATTTCATAGACAGTGCTTCTAAATTAGATGACTATCTGTTGATTTAAAAATAAAATAAGATTTATAATCTTTTAGTAACCACGTAAACAACGAGAGAAGTGCCATAATTCAAGACTTATATTAATTTTAAATCATTCACGTCGTGTGATTTATGAATTTACCCATCGTGCACTCTCCTTTGTTCTATTTATTTGCACATAAAATGATAATTACACTAACAGAGGACATGCATTAATGTCAAATATTACTCGGGTGGCTTAATAGCTCAACATTTGCATTTTTTTTAAGATCTCAAGATTCGCGATATCAGAATTCAAAAAATCACATTATTCAGCCAGGTCTTCTTTCAGTGTTTGCCTACGCTTTACATGTGTTTTTTAACATGGTATGACTGTATGCAATTAAATTGCTTAAACTAGCTTTTCGTAACGCATTAAGATAGGCGGACGAGCTTAGGATTATACTTTTAATGAGATTATCGCTTTCCCCGCACATTGTTCAAAGCATCGGTTTTATAGGTAACTCTGGAATCCATAAATCAATTCTACATGAAAGTGTATTCGAACCCTTAATCGCGCAATCGCTTTCAAAAGCTTTAGCACGCTACAACTTGGCTACGACGTTCACAAAAATAACATATTTTATTGTTTTTGTAAATATGTATGTACATAGCGTAGTGTAATTATGAAGCAGTGCAAGTACAAAGTAATGAGGTCGCTGTGCCCTTGTCACTCTAGCCATGTGACAGCATTTAATAAAAATACGTCATCTACCCAATGATATAATAGGTAACCAAAAGCTGTAACTCCAATTAAATATTTTTGTATCATTATCTTATCTTGAGTCATAGAAAAATAGTGTTTGTAAGGTTTTCCATAGATAATTGTGTGTAAATCCAAAGTGGAAATAATTTATTTTCTTGAAATCAATAGTTATTACTGAGTCATTTAAATTCAAGTAATCGCGACTTTATGTAGCACCGTATGACTATGACATAAATAAATTTAAATCGTGAATACTTGCTTTCACATTGATATAAATGGCAAAGTTTTATTTATACCTACGCCGACAAAAGCTGGCGGCAATCATCTGCTCAATTTAAATAAGGAACTGGCTCTGGACAAAAATATTTTAAATTGTTCCGGATGTGGCAATTAATAAATTCACCACTTGATTACACGCAAACGATAATACAGGCAAACCATGCCGATTGTCGAACATCTCGATAGCAGCCGTAATCTACGAGCCGCTGTGTTACGATCACGGTGAAATAGTTCGATATCTTTTTGCTCATGTTTGCAATACATATTTCACTGCACACATTTTTATATATATTATACTTAAATGCCAACACTAACTACGTATCGATGAAATTTTAAAGTTTTTTTTGTTATGTTTTCTTTTTATGTGGAAAAACTACTTGAGTCAAGATCTGTACTCTGATCACGATAAATTTCCCGATAAAGAGAAAAGTATTTGATTTGTTGTTTACGTATTATAATTCTAATACCTGTTTGACAAATTCACTGTATGGTATATATTCTACCAATCGAGCAATAGTAAATTGGTATGTAACTTGGTATTGGACTTACCACTGTGTCACAGAAGCCAAAATAATAGATTACGGATGAAGCTTATTAAAACAGTGTTGTTTTACATCATGTATTTAAAAATCATGTGTTCACTTGAATTTTTAAATGTCGTCACAAACATTATCTTGATCCAACTATGATTCAACGGTTATCATAATAAATTATTCTTTAATAGGGCGATTATTGAACAACGGTTGTGAAAATGCATTCAGTGCAAAATTTATAAGCTAGCTATCCGTGCTCTTAGCTAGATTCACAAGAATTCTTGACCATTCATTTCCATGCCCTGTATTATTGACGCGATTGAGTATTTCTGCAATGCAATTAATATTCAATAACACAACACATACTTCATGCCAATGTTATTTGTCATATTGCTACCCGCAAATACCTTATCAGTACGTAATTAATCCGCTATTTATATTGCATTCTCAGACTCGTTCAGGTTTTGAAAGTTATTTAGCTATCGGCCCATTCAAACTTATACGTCAGTATAATGATAAATTTTCTCCAACAAATCCCACCGATTTTTAAATTGATTCGTTGGTTTTCTGGCATTCTTCAAGCTACATAATTATATCTTTACACGAAGCGTCGTAAAGTTTCTTTTCTGGTTATCTATCTTTTTACAATAACCACATGGCCCTCCTAAATTAACACGTAACTCCCAAACGTTAAACAACTCCGCGCGACATCTTTATGCAAAATATCCTTGTTACCAATACTCGGTTAGCATGTCCGGTGATAATATTATTGCAGTCGAATAAGACATGCCACCTTAATAATTCTCTATACTACCAGGCCACGGCTTAGTATTTTTTTATTGATTGAATTTAACAAAAATTAGAGTTCCGCTATGTGTATACCTGCATTATTTTGTTGTTTACCGTATTGGCATTCTGTACAAATGTGATCTCTATAAACAAAAGATACGTCACTTTATTTACTCAGTGGCAAGCCGATAGTTATTTTGATGAGTAAACCAGAGAGAGGCAGGCGTGCACTCGCAGCTCAAGATGTGTTTTACGGAAGTATTGCTCTGTTTGGTGCACCCGTTTATTATTATAGAACACTCGGTACTTGCTGACTAATGTATGTAAAATGAAAGGCTAGTCCGTCGGATATAGAAATCACTAAAATGCACTTCAAAGCATTTCGTAATTGCCGATGCTGGGGAAAACGGCTCGCTGACAACTTCTACCCTGTTTTCGAATACGTTATCGTATCGATTTTATGAACACAGTCATGCTTATAGGTTTAGTCTATTTCACGAACAGGACGTTATTTTTTTTTATAATTAATAAATTATTTGCTTGGAATCATTTTATTTCTATATTACAGCAAATAACCACATTTATTCAATTCACTAAAACGGGTCTTTATAATCAACTGTATTTTGAAGGTTATTTATATTTAATATCCGAGGTTAGTTCGAAATTTATTTTTTTAATCCACTTTTAGTTGTAATAACAGCACTATCTTGATATATTACGCTTCCGTGTAAATAATATGTCGCTGCACATTTCCCCGCTAGTAAATTAGTTATCTATTAGTTTACTGATATAATAGATAATAAAGTGTCGGCTTTATCATCTTTCTCAGGTAAAAAAAAATGCTTCTCGTTGTTAGATCTCTCGTACCGTTGATACACCGCGTTTCCCCGGGACAAATTCATTTTCATTTTTACAGTAAGCCATCCAAAACGTAGAGTGAAATCGCGCCAATAGTGAAGCTTGATAGACGAATTTCCGAAATTCAACAGGTCGGGGAATGCCGTTAGCTATTCGCCCGACAACAGTTTTTACAATTCGTACTAGCGTTATTTCCAACGCGGCTGGAAAGAGGTCGGACACTAGTTACCGCCGACTTGAAACATCGAATATTAAATTATTTCTTTGCAATGTTAAATTTATTCAATCTATATTGCTCGAGCTATTCAAGTCGGTGTGATTTTAATCCATTTATAATAGTTGTGTCTACCGATTTCGTTAAAGATCAACAACCTCATATTGAATCTTGCAAGAACAGTTGAATATTTATTGAATCAAGAATTTCAATTTCTCTCATTTTAAAGTCATTTGTGCATAACGTCTACTTACTTTTACTTTTTACTGTCAAGTTTACCGAAACGTTTTCTCAAATATTTTAACAGATAGGTGTTAACGAATTATTTTATTTCTGTTATATTCCATTATAATTTTTTAAAATTTGGTATGTATGTATGCTTTTTAATTGTGTAAAATATGGAATATTTTACCAAACGTCTACAAGTTGTATTGTAACAGTATACATATTTGCAATATATGGTAAAAACACAAACTGTGTATTTGCAACTGACGTAATCGAAAATAACCCGAAGCTTTTAGAACTTTATAATTGACGTATAATTAATGTTCTATTTTGATCATCAACTTAGCCACGTCCGTCAAACATTACACCGCCCTCCATCTTCAGTCGACGCTGGACGGTGCGTGCATCGTTTCCACTCTGAAGTATCGAGGCGTGTAATAATTAATTATTACGAATGTCAAAGCTGACGAGCGCAGACCTCGAAAGGTGCCGTTGTCCAATTTCGCTATTGTAATCTCGAGCTCTGCTCCCGTCGTCCATTGTTTACAAAGGCTCGGACTACTGCGTAATCCAGGCTCTGCGGTGAGTTTTTCCTCATCCTCGCTTCACCACTCGACGGCGAATCTCTCCGGACCCCGAGTATCTATTTTTGGAGCAACGTAATTAGTACGTCGAGCATTCGGCAAATACAAAAGCTACACATGTATTAAATTGTGATCGTCATTTGCCGCATTCGTATAGTAACGCCAATCTGTAGTGTGTATAACTTTTACTCTATTCGTTCGGGGGCAAGGATTACCATATTATCACACACTGGAGAACGAAAATAGAAATTTCTATTTAAGTTGCATATATTAATTATTTCACTGTGATTATAGTGTCTGCTCAGTATCATTAACAAACAACATTTTTGTTTTCCAAGAATTCCATAATATACACATCACTTAACATTTTGTATAATTTGAAACGCATTTTAATCCATATCCAATTTTGATGTTTCTGAGCTATACATCCTAATTGTATATAATCGATTATTAATCATACAAAATGTCGACTTCATTCTAACAGTGTTCAAACAGCAGTAAAAACTGAATACACTCCGACACGCACAGCCAAATTTATACACTAGTTGTGTTGTTTATCTCTCTCCCACGTGCGTAATTGGATTTGATAATCGGCAGTTATCAGCGTGAAAGATACATCGTAGATCGTTACATGGATCAAATCGCATATACGCTAGAATTAATCCGACCGTCCGAGGATTCCCACTTTGTCTACAAAACCAGTACGGAATATCGCTTTGTCATAATATCACGGCGTGCGGACAAATTCGTTCTCGTCGGTAATCCTTCGCATTACAGGTGACTCTGAACCGCCTACAAGGCAATCGAGATAAATGAGTATACGATGTGCCTTATCTGCGAGGTGAATTTAATCGTTCCGCGCAAGCAATAACAAAACTCGACCGATAAGTCGCTTTCGGAAATGAAACTTATCCAATCATCATTAATGCCACTGCCTCGCAATTGTTTATTGTTATTAAATGTTGCTTATGGTGTACCTGGGTATAAGAACTTCCCTTAAAATCAATACTATCGTGCAGCTTCTGTTTTTACAAATGACGCATTTCGTTTGTGGCCTTTTTTTATCGTATCGATACATTCAATGTTTATTTTTTGCAAGTAAACCTTTAATTTAATCTATGATGATTAATATTATACAGCATACACAAAACAAAGATTTTATAATAATTTCAATACAAATCGCGTTTATGCTGCAAATCAAATATAGTTAAGTTTATTTCGACAGCAAAGCTACTCTTTGTAAACGCACTGTTGGATTTTATTCTGTAGTTTTCGTGTCTCGCATCCAGTGTAGTAACCCTTTACCAAACTCACGTAACCATGGCTTAGTGACGTTAGTCAGTCGTATAAAACATTTTCAGGATAGATTGAACCATGTAATCCATGTTTTAATTAGTTTGTATACAGTCAAGATTCATATTTTTTTCTGTATTCTTACTAATTTGACAAAAGTCTACCGAATACGTACAAGAAGATGGATGTCAGCATTTCTTTGACACTATTATAGTCCGCAGTAGTATTTTTTCTGTTTTTTTTTAGTATTTTGGTTATATTCGTTTGCATTTTAATTCACGACTATTTTCGACTCTGTTAACGCAGCAAGAAAATGATTACTTACAACATAGGAGAAATCTCTTGTGATATATATCGGGAGTCCTATCGCGGTTAACTGCTTACCACCGTGCTCTTCTGTCTTAACCTAAGGCCATCACTACTGTAGCACTCTTCTATCTATATTTTTGTGGTAGATTTTTTGGTTTCGCGTGTCTAATGTAGTTTTTATCGCAGACCATCCGATAAAGTATTTTCATTTTTACGATGTATTATACACGACCGTAAAATTTTGATAGTCGATCAAAATTTAGCTGTATGTTGTGTTTTCTTGGGATTGAAACAGCGCTGCCATATATCGCTCAACTCGATGAATATTCTGTGCAATCATTTCACGTACACTAAAAAAAATCATCTTTACTAAAAGTCAATATCTTTTGTATTATTATCTATCTTAAATTTTTTCGGCTTCTTAATTAATTGATTTGACGTCAATTGCTTAACATATTTTTATTACGAATTAACAAAAAAACAATATACACGTTAATGATTTCAAAAATAAATAAGTTGTAAATAATATGTATCCATCAGCGGCTGCCAAGACACATTGTATTTGTTGACTTTGTTTTTAGCGTGCGTTATAAAGCGTGCATATGAAAATGAGTTACGTCGGTCGTCTGCGCACTTTTAAAATTACTTCCCACGCGAAACAATTTCCAAAATACGTAAAAATATCATATAAAGTTTCGACGCCAGAAAACAAGCGGCGCGTACTATGCGAAGATTTTCCCTATCCATTTGTATACACTATTAAAAAAAAACTCGACAGCGTCCTCGATTCTGTATGCCCGTAGTCGAAAATGCTCCTAATTAACTTGCAACGTTTTTTTTTACACCAGACTATTACTGTCGTTTTTAACTACCAACAGAAAAACAGCCTAACGATGTTTATATTTTCCTACAATTTGATACTATCAGTGTTGTATAGTGTATGTTGTAAAACGATTCTTTATTGCCGACCTGAAAAGTAGATAGATAAATTAATAAAAAGTAATGACACAAAATATTTATCAGTTATACAATGTCTTCTTTCCCGATAACTTTATGTTAGTTATGACAAGGAAACACTTTTCTAAAAAATTTGAATCGTTCAAACTATGTACATTCTCACAAATTTTGTCACTAACGACCCGGGTTTCGCCTTTCGGCATCTTCAGGCATTCAAGTGCACGGATGAACTTGAACTGACGCTTAGCAAATAAAAGTTTCGTGCTTATATAAGATACAAATGCATCACTGAGTCCAAAGCCATTGCTGGCGAAAAGGATGAGCTCTAACAGATTTGTGTAGTGAGCAGTTTCAAGAATTATATAATCTGTTTGTCGGCAAAGGTTTTATGATTATATGATTTTATGGTTATATAGGGTATAGAAGAGGAGATGTGGGAAAATTTGTTATTTCGTTTAAAATCGGAAGACTTTGCAACTGTGCTTTATTGATTTCTAAAATTTCTTGGAAAAAGAGCTTATGACTGTCCGTATTTGGGTGTAACATTTTTATCCCTTGTTCCTGATTGAACACGTGTCCTTCCGAAATTAAGTGATTAGCAAAAGTAGACGTGTCTTTTTTCAATCTAAAGGCTGCCATATGTTCTAAAACTCGGATGTTCAATGTTCTTTCTGTTTTGCCGATATAAAACTTTGTACAACAAGAGCATTGCAATCTATAAATCCCGGATTTATTTAAGTAATGTATTTTATCTTTATTATTAATTAATAATTTGCCTAAAGAGTTTTTACAGTAAAAAGCAGGTCTAACACTATCAGCTAGCTGTTTTTTAATTTTGAGACTTGTATTTCCTAAAAAAATGATTCTACGCCAATACCTAGTATGATCTATGTCCTTTGACACTATACCTTTAAATAACATTTTTTCTGCAAGTTTAGCTTGTTTTTTTGATAAAAGATTGTCTATAAGAGACATATCGTATCCATTGTTTATGGCGATTTGTTTGATGATTTTCAATTCAATATTAAAGTTCATTTCGTTTAAAGGAACACTCACAAGTCTATGTATTTCTGAATGAAAAGCGGCTAGTTTATAAGAAAATGGGTGCATTGAATTTTTATGGATTACAGTGTCAGAGAAGGTTGGCTTCCGAAATATTTTAAACTCGTGAGAATGATTTTCAATGTTAATATTTAAGTCAAGAAAGTTAATATTTTTGCCTCCGACTTCTAGAGTAAATTTAATATTTTTATCTAATGAATTTATAAAGTTATGAAAGTGAGTTATTTGTCTATCTGTTCCATTAAACAGGCAAAGAATATCGTCTACATATCGGAACCAATAGACTATAGGTTTGGCTTCTGTTTTGTTTCTAAAAATTGTATCTTCTAAATAGTTCATATAAAAAGTTTAGAAGATACAATTTTTAGAAACAAAACAGAAGCCAAACCTATAGTCTATTGGTTCCGATATGTAGACGATATTCTTTGCCTGTTTAATGGAACAGATAGACAAATAACTCACTTTCATAACTTTATAAATTCATTAGATAAAAATATTAAATTTACTCTAGAAGTCGGAGGCAAAAATATTAACTTTCTTGACTTAAATATTAACATTGAAAATCATTCTCACGAGTTTAAAATATTTCGGAAGCCAACCTTCTCTGACACTGTAATCCATAAAAATTCAATGCACCCATTTTCTTATAAACTAGCCGCTTTTCATTCAGAAATACATAGACTTGTGAGTGTTCCTTTAAACGAAATGAACTTTAATATTGAATTGAAAATCATCAAACAAATCGCCATAAACAATGGATACGATATGTCTCTTATAGACAATCTTTTATCAAAAAAACAAGCTAAACTTGCAGAAAAAATGTTATTTAAAGGTATAGTGTCAAAGGACATAGATCATACTAGGTATTGGCGTAGAATCATTTTTTTAGGAAATACAAGTCTCAAAATTAAAAAACAGCTAGCTGATAGTGTTAGACCTGCTTTTTACTGTAAAAACTCTTTAGGCAAATTATTAATTAATAATAAAGATAAAATACATTACTTAAATAAATCCGGGATTTATAGATTGCAATGCTCTTGTTGTACAAAGTTTTATATCGGCAAAACAGAAAGAACATTGAACATCCGAGTTTTAGAACATATGGCAGCCTTTAGATTGAAAAAAGACACGTCTACTTTTGCTAATCACTTAATTTCGGAAGGACACGTGTTCAATCAGGAACAAGGGATAAAAATGTTACACCCAAATACGGACAGTCATAAGCTCTTTTTCCAAGAAATTTTAGAAATCAATAAAGCACAGTTGCAAAGTCTTCCGATTTTAAACGAAATAACAAATTTTCCCACATCTCCTCTTCTATACCCTATATAACCATAAAATCATATAATCATAAAACCTTTGCCGACAAACAGATTATATAATTCTTGAAACTGCTCACTACACAAATCTGTTAGAGCTCATCCTTTTCGCCAGCAATGGCTTTGGACTCAGTGATGCATTTGTATCTTATATAAGCACGAAACTTTTATTTGCTAAGCGTCAGTTCAAGTTCATCCGTGCACTTGAATGCCTGAAGATGCCGAAAGGCGAAACCCGGGTCGTTAGTGACAAAATTTGTGAGAATGTACATAGTTTGAACGATTCAAATTTAATAATGAAATTCCACCAAGCACCTTCAGTCGAAATCTTAAATTGAAACACTTTTCATTTTACGGTACAAATGCCACACGAATTGCATTTTAAAATATTTATACCGTAACAGATTGTTTAGTATCGCTCGATATCGACGTTTGCTAGATAACTAATATAAAGATCTATTGCATTTTCTCACAACTCAAAAAAATGATTTCAATTGCAACGAATACTAGATCTTTCCAACTGTAGGTATACCTTATTTATCACATTATAAATCTTTCCTGCTTTCAGCAAAATTTAAAAACTAATTTTAATAAGTTTATTCCGTAAAAAAACCTATATTTTTTATTGCCCAGATTAAATTACAACAACCGGTAAAGATTGTTGCTTTTGCACATTTTCCGTAAGAATCTAAAATGCTTTTTATGTAGTGTTGATATTATTGCATTTAAATTTGTGGGACCCGTGTAATAATATGGATTAAAAGTTCTAGAACCACTATCTTAAATAAGTAGATGTGTGTTCTGTATAAATATATAGAATATACTGTTAAGTACGTTGTTGTTTAATTTTACAATATAAACCGTCGGTCAATGACCTGCATTTAAAACTGTACTTATCCTAGCGAGTCGTCAAATCGATCACTTTCGATAATAACGGCAATAAACTGAAACATCGATGTGCTTTCAATTGTGAAATAATATTGTCGGCGGTGTTTTGCGAGCGCGCTGCCTGACAACAGGTGACCTTTTTCCGGCGCTGAATCGCTTTCCCGGCGAGAGCGGCACTCGGCCGCCTCCCCGGAAGCCTCCGACGCCCGCGCCCCGTCGGCGGAACAGGAATCGTTGAGTGCACTTTTCCCGTGACGACAGACTGTCCCGACCCCCCCGAGCCCAAGGCGCAGCCAGTTCAAACGCCAGCTGACGTGTCGCCGCCCCATTCGTTCAACATCGTCCATACATTCACAGTAGTGTTTAATTCCACACCGTCACATTCTTTGTTCGCTTTCGATTTCAATTCGAACTTACATTTTCAACATCTAATAGAGAAAATTCTTTATAGCAATATATTCTTTGCATTCTTCTAGTAAACTATATTCAGGGGGACGTTAAAAATGAATCTCAAATAATCATTCTATCACTCAAATATAATCTCCTCTGAGCGATTCCTTTTCATGCATAGACTACAATTTTTTTTTTCGCAAATATACGCATTTTTTCAAAAGGTAAAACGAAGAAAATCGTGAATATGTATCTGGTTTTACATTTGAATATTCTCATGATCAAAGTAGTCTGAATGTGACGCAATTAAAAAAGTGAAATAACGAACGTGTAGTAGAAATTCCGCGGACACTTTTCTTTGAAATATTTTCCAGCTACTAGAGTATTACAGGTTTACCGCGACGGCATTTCTGAGTGAAAACGTGGATCTGTCATGTCGTCGGCCAATTTTGTTGAAGGAAAAAACTTCTCTGACGCGTCTCGGTGAAGGAAGGACACTGTCATTGTTTACAGGCTGCTCGTCAGGCCAATGACGCAAACGGTTCGCCGTGACGTGTCTCGTTTCTTGCAACGGAATCGAATTACGCAAAAACCGCGAGCAACCGACCGCCTTGTCGACGTTCCGCTCCGAGTGCATAATTTTATCCAAAAACCCGCACAACGTGTATGGCGTGACATGCGACGTCCAATATATGATGACCACGTTGTTTCCAGTGTTCCATTCTCTTCTTTACTCTTCGGCGTGATAATGTTTACGAAAAAAACAAATACTAGCCACCGCGCGCGGCCTTGGAATGAAAAGAATAACGTTTCCTTGTCCACGCATGCATCATGCATAAGCTTAAACAATTTTACATCACACTTTGCGGGAAACGAGACGTTATTCGATTCTTAAATAAAATTGTGCCATACAAATCTTAATTACATTCATAGTTTTCAAATTAATATTTTATAATACAGTACTGTACTGTCCTGCCATGGTAACTCGATATAAAATCGTTTTGCTCTGAGTGCTTTGAAAGCGTGTTAATCAAAAAGCCTTACATGGCGTAAAATTGAATTATCTATCCCCTCTCAGCATCGAGTGCACGTGGTTAGATTGTAATTATCAATTAGCTGTTAAATAATAATTAAAACGTTTAGTAGGAAACAACCGATTTTGATTGCGAACGATAACGCGTCACGGCGCTCGTAATAAGCAACGAGTCCATTTTTACGCACGCTTTTATAAACAGATAATGCATGCGGTGACCCAATTAAATTCACCATCCATAGCCATTACTTTATTATCGAGCAAATTAAATTTATTTCAAATGATTATTAATATCTAAGCAATTTATTATAGTGCGATGTTATTATGAATCATCGCGTAGATTTTTATCGTAAACGCAGTGTTTTCAAAAATTTCCGGTATCATATTATCTTGCAAATGCCACTTGTCTGCCGACGACGTTTCCTTCCGTATCGACTGGTACCTGGTTATATATTTAAATACAGAACTATTCGGAATATGATACTAAATAATTCAGCAGCCGATGATATTTTTAACCTGCGGGCGTTTACACTTCGAGTAAGTCAATAAGCTATATTCCATATTGTAAAACACTCGATACACTAAAATATCAGAATTTATAACAGCGTTTACATGACGTTGTATTTGCATCGGTAAGCTGCTACTTGTAAAATAAAATAGTGAAAAGGTATTGTTTCGTCGATAAGAGAATGGGCACGTGACACTCGACGGCATAAACTCTCTTAATTGAAGCTCGTGTTGAATTTGCATTTTGTTCTATGTTTAGGAGCATCAAATTATATCATTGTGTAGTTTCCTTTCGCTAGTGTCACCGTGCGTATGAATTAACTTGCAGCTGGAATTGGGTCATACTTAAGCCAGCTATTTCACGACTCTTCGGCTAAATTATCTACGACCATTGCTTTAAAATACATTTGCACCGAGATCGTGCCGTATTATTTACCCAAATACCGTGCATTTAAATCGTGGGGTTCTTATAATATTTTGTCGACCAGTTTTGTGTTCTATTGGATTTAAAAGAATAGCTTTTGCGCACACTATTTACTTTGCACTAAAAAAATACATATTCCTCTCTTTATCAAAATGCAAAAATTGCTTTGCAACCAAAGTAAAACCCCATTAAAATATAATTCACGCAACTTTAAAATCGTATGTATTTCGTTAAGAAATACCATCTCGTTGATATGAAAATATTATTCTCAATAAATACCGAGCTATGCCGTTTATCCAACCTGTAGCAGCTCTATTCCATGCAATTTATTGTTTTTTTTCACAGTTACTATTTTACAATTTAATTTTATGTGGTCTTCATTTCTGTTACTACTTGTAGTACAAACTGTGTAAAATTTACTGCTTACGAGATTTTTTTATTGTTTTCCGAGAACTTTTCTCGCTTAGTAAATGTCGAGGCTCTTGACCTATTAACCGTACAGCCGTAAGCGCCTCTCGTCTCTCTAACCAAACGACGAAGTGGAGTGCTACCCTTTTGACATTTAACTTAAATTAATACTCGCAGACTTACACCCTTCTTAATTTAGGAATTTCATCCGTGCTTCATCTACCCGAACACTGTGCCCGGCGTTTAAAAATTAGGCGGAAATGGTAATATTATTGTTACGGAAGCACTTATTTTCTTAACTGACCATTACTTCTTATCCGCGGGTAGCAGACTGTTTGTAATAATAATGTTTTATACTGAAACTTAATTTAAAAAAACTGGAGTTTATTTTGTTTTAAAATTGAAGACAATTCGTAATAAATCACTAACATCTTGTTTTTATATAGACTAGTCATAAACTATAACCCGAGATTGTAGTGGCTGGTTAAGAAATTGTGCCGAAATAAAATATTTATTAGGTTCATAATACCCCGTTCATTGATTTCGTCAGAAGAGCCGCCACCCCATGAGCCTAGAACTGTGGGGCTGTCCTTACAAATTCCGTAGCGAATTTGATTCACAATAGTTAATATGCGTTTTCATTATTCTCTTCCAACTAGCATCGTCAATTATAAAGATTTATTTGATATTACGTCTACGGTCAGAATGGTTAGTTTGCTTCTTATTATCGGTCGGCTACACTATGACAGTGCTTGCTTGTAACTGAATATTAATTATGAAAGCGATATTATCATATTACGATATAATTGCTCAATCCAGCCAATGTTGTGGGAAATTACCATCGCGCAACCCTTCCGTAAATGTTTTATGGGCCGACGGTGCGCGTGTGTAGTTTTTTTTTTTTTTTATTGACAATCCACTTGTGACTCGCGCGTAAATGTTTCGATGCCAATCCATGTTGTCGGCCGCTAGGTACTACCGTTTAGTTTTTACATTCTTTTGACACGCGACCCTCTTTAAATATTTTGGTACACCGGACACGCATAGAGACATTTCACGGTGAATATTTTGTGTACCCTTGAAATGCTATAAAACATAAGTATTTTTTGAAGAAAAAAATGGGTTATTACTAAAAATCAATATTTGTAATGTAAATTTTCTTACATATTTCTATACTTACTGAAATTGAGAGATGTACACAAATAATATGGAATTTTCAATATGCGTAAATTGTATTGCATAAAGAAAATCAATTGGTGTAAAAATTAAAATACTCATAGCTCTCATCACCGTCTGAAATGCCTTCAATATTTTATTCTAACTAATAAATCGATAACGCGATTGTATTCAGGCATGACAAATATTTACGTCTTCAACGCACAATACACATTCACTTGTCCATTTCTGCTGGCAGTGAGAGACAGTCAATTTGTATTTCTCGTTCCTGTCAAGTAGATGTTTATCCGCACAAAATCCACTTCCGATGACACTGGTAAAATGGCGTACCGTGTAGATATTCGATGTCATTTTTTTATGAATGATAACTCTTTTTCGCTGGAACTTGGTTAAATATAAATCTAATAAATACCCAAAAACAATTACCTACTTTTAACTCATGAAAGTCAGTTTTCGATTTAAATACCCATGAACACGCACGGTGCTTACGATTTTCTAAAGCACTTTATATTTTCGCGCACGCTTTATTGTCGGTCGAATCTTTTGCCGTGTACATCTGAATTTTATATAATAATTACATTACTAATGTGTTATTTTTCTTTTCATTACAGAACTGCCGACAGAAGAGGGTAAGTTACATAATGACTTTATTCGCCATGCTTTTATTTTACAACATATAATAGCTGACAAATCATTCTTTTTGTACGTAGTTTAAAATTTCACTGCAAAAGTTTTTTTTTTTGTTATTGTATTATAATTTGCAAAAGACAGAACGTTTTACTATCACAACTCAGAACTGATAAAAATATTTTTCAATTATTCGCATATAATACAATGTAATCGAATTCAATACGTCTCTATTAAATCTACTTTTGTTTGGAGAAAATGTTCATGTGATTTTCACAAATTCCTTTTCAAAACAAATCCTATCAATTAGTATTCATCTTATCGTTCAAATTATGACTGTCAAAGAAAATGTTTACTCTTTTTGATTTTCAACTTAATCTCTGTGAATAAATATTTGCGTTCCGTAAATATGTGCAAATATGTATCGTATTTCCGTGCAACAATGTAACTGCTGTACAAACAACCGGAACATCTTATTTCTTTCTTCTGTTAGCGTTCTATTCGGCGTATTATGAAATAGCATTACACTATCCCGAAATGCTTGTTAATTTCCAGACGTGACTTTTCAGAATTAAACTTCCTGTGACGTATTTCTGGTTCAGTCGATAGTGTGTCGATTTCTGTGTGCTTAAATCATTTTTTATTTTCAGGAAAATCGATCTGGCAATTAGTTTTGGAACAATTCGATGATCTTTTAGTAAAGATTTTGCTATTAGCTGCCATTATTTCCTTTGTGAGTACATTTGCGGTTGATATTTTTATATCGTTATATTAAGCAAATAATTATTTTTCTAACGGAATGTGTTATTTTTTCCATAGGTCTTAGCTTTATTTGAAGACCACGAAGATGCATTCACAGCCTTCGTTGAACCTTTCGTTATTTTACTTATTCTTATTGCAAACGCCATCGTCGGTGTCTGGCAGGTGAGTTATTTATGTTATTCGATATCGCAACATCACATTTAAAAGGCGACGCCTGCTTGAAAACACGTAATTGCAATTGATTTTACTCGTCCGCAGGAAAGAAACGCTGAATCCGCCATCGAAGCTCTTAAAGAATATGAGCCTGAGATGGGCAAAGTGGTTCGCGGAGACAAATCTGGCGTACAGAAAATCCGCGCTAAGGAGATTGTCCCCGGAGACCTCGTCGAGGTGTCCGTCGGTGACAAGATCCCCGCTGATATCCGTCTTGTCAAGATCTACTCTACCACCATTCGTATTGACCAGTCTATCCTGACCGGTGAATCCGTATCAGTCATCAAGCACACTGATGCCATCCCCGACCCCCGAGCTGTCAACCAGGACAAGAAAAATATCCTGTTCTCCGGAACCAACGTGGCCGCCGGTAAGGCCCGCGGTATTGTCATGGGCACAGGCTTGAACACCGCCATCGGTAAAATCCGTACTGAAATGTCCGAAACTGAAGAAATCAAAACACCCCTGCAACAGAAACTCGACGAGTTCGGCGAACAACTCTCCAAAGTCATCTCCGTTATCTGCGTCGCCGTATGGGCTATCAACATTGGACACTTCAACGACCCCGCTCACGGAGGAAGCTGGATCAAAGGTGCCGTTTACTATTTCAAAATTGCCGTCGCCCTCGCTGTCGCCGCTATTCCCGAAGGTCTCCCCGCTGTCATCACCACTTGCCTCGCTCTGGGAACCAGGCGTATGGCCAAGAAGAACGCTATCGTAAGGTCTCTTCCTTCCGTCGAGACTTTGGGTTGCACCTCTGTCATCTGCTCAGATAAGACCGGAACACTGACCACCAACCAGATGTCCGTATCCCGCATGTTCGTCTTCGAAAAGATTGAAGGCGGAGACAGCAGCTTCCTTGAATTCGAAATCACCGGTTCCACTTACGAACCCATCGGAGATGTCTTCCTCAAGGGACAGAAGGTCCGCGCCAACGATTTCGACACTCTGCAAGAATTGGGCACCATTTGCATCATGTGCAATGACTCCGCTATTGATTTCAACGAATTCAAACAGGCATTCGAGAAGGTAGGAGAAGCCACCGAGACCGCTCTCATCGTATTGGCCGAGAAAATGAATCCCTTCAGCGTACCGAAGACCGGCCTCGATCGCCGTTCTGCCGCCATCATCGTCCGTCAAGAAATTGAAACCAAATGGAAGAAAGAATTCACTCTTGAATTCTCCCGTGACAGGAAATCCATGTCCTCTTATTGCGTACCCCTTAAAGCTTCCCGATTGGGAACCGGACCCAAACTCTTCGTCAAGGGAGCACCCGAAGGTGTCCTCGACCGTTGCACACACGCCCGCGTTGGAACAACCAAAGTACCTTTGACCACCAACTTGAAGAACCGCATTCTTGAGCTCACCCGCACATACGGTTGCGGTCGCGACACCCTCCGTTGCTTGGCTCTCGCTGTCTCTGACAACCCCATTAAGCCCGAAGATATGGATCTTGGAGACTCAAACAAATTCCACTCATACGAAGTCAACCTCACCTTCGTCGGTGTCGTAGGCATGTTGGATCCCCCACGTAAGGAAGTCTTCGACTCCATTGTGAGGTGTCGCGCTGCTGGAATCCGCGTTATTGTCATCACTGGCGACAACAAAGCCACCGCTGAAGCTATCTGCAGGTAATTAAATAATATTATTGCTCTCTACCGGGGCTGTGGAGTTGGATTCGAAAAAAATTAACAACTTCGAGTCCTTGTGAAAATAACGTGTTCTCAAATCGCTAGGGTCAAAAGTGGCGCCACTGCATGCTACTAAGTCTAAAAAATTAAAGCCGTGTTTTCTGCTATGATCGAAGTTCATTAATTTCTTGACGACTCCACAGCCCTGGTCTTTACTGACAGGCCTGAAATGTTATAGTTCAAAACGTCATTTGCCATTATTGGCATTTTTCAGTAGGCGTTATCTGTGTATGACGTCATGCCCTACTAATGGGCGGTTCAATTAAAATTAATGGAACTTCTCTAATTTCAACACACTTTAAACATAAACCATCCTAAGAATATATTTCATAAATGCGCGGTTCGGCTTGAATTGTTTTCGGAAAATATTTTCGAAATAATAATAATGAAATTTTTGTAGGCTTTCATTGTATTCCAACTATTATATTCCATTACGCTTTTGAAACACCCAGTGTTATCTGTCATTTTGCAATGTTTTTTTTTACGTGAACTCAACATCAGTTGTTAACTAATTTATTAGTCATTACTTGATAGAATATAATTGTTATATCAAATTTTAATGGTTGTGCATTGTGCAACTGATGTTTTTAGTATTAAAGGTGGGATACAAGGTTTTTCTGGTTGATTAAAAAGACTATCTTAAGAAGAAAAAATAATCGTATCCACTATCTATCTATGTGTAGCATATTATGAACTACTAGTGTAGTTTATTTCTACAAAAGTTTTTTTTACGAAAACTGCGTGTTACTTAGATACCCAACCACTCTTTTTAGAAGAGAGTAGAGATACGACAAGAAAAGTGATCATCTTATCATTCTCACTACTTTATTTGGTATCGGCTGGGAAGGAACTAATTTAGACATCACAGATTAATTTATAATACTATCCGTACTAGGACTCGAACCTAGTGAGCAGCACCGTAACAGAAACCAAGAACGTTGATCACTGGACCACCGAAATAGTTATTGATTCTCGAAAAAAAAACAGCAATGAAAAAATTTAATTTATTTAAAAAAAAAAAATTCAATCCTTTCCAATCACAGTCAATTTTTATTTAGTGTTTTATAGCTCATGATCCTTCCAATATTTTGTAAGCAACAGTTTTTTTGTAAATTTTATAAATCAGGGCTGTGTAGTCGGAGTCACAAAAAACAAGTGACCCCAGATTCTTCTTTTTTTTTAAAATTAAATTTAGTAGATATAAAAAAATGTGCAACTTTTTTTCGAAATCAGTCACAGCTTTTTTCACAACTAAATACAAAATAATTGAAATAACATTTTTTTCTTACTTATTTTCAGACGTATTGGAGTCTTCACAGAAGACGAAGACACAACTGGCAAATCTTACTCTGGCCGTGAATTTGATGACCTCCCCTATGCTGAACAAAGGCTGGCCGTTGCCCGTTCTCGTCTCTTCTCCCGTGTGGAACCTTCTCACAAATCTAAAATCATTGAATTCTTGCAGGGCATGAATGAAATCTCCGCCATGGTTGGTTCATAATACTACTTGACTTATCAAATACAAATATATAGACTTAAAATTTCAACCTTAATTAATGTATCTGAATTGATAATTATGGATTTAAATTTAAACACATCTGGTCAACGTAAAAAAACCAGTTGTTTGTGCAAATAGTTCTATAAGAGTGCATTCTCTTAACAGACAGGTGATGGTGTCAATGACGCTCCCGCCTTGAAGAAAGCTGAAATTGGTATCGCTATGGGATCCGGAACTGCCGTCGCTAAGTCTGCTTCTGAAATGGTCTTGGCTGATGATAACTTCTCATCCATTGTAGCTGCTGTTGAGGAAGGTTTGTTCAGAGATTGATGTCTCGCACTCGCCATAATTTATTGAAAATAATTAAACTGTTTTGAGTTAACCAAAATTATTAGATTTTCTTAATTCAGCATGTTGCAGCAATGAATGATGTTTCATAATTTCATTTTATTATTTGTAGTGAATTCGTGAAAATATCTCTGCTTTTTTATCTAGATTGATTTTGAATAATTAATAATCGCAATGTTTCATTGCAGGCCGTGCCATCTACAACAACATGAAACAGTTCATCCGTTACTTGATCTCTTCCAACGTTGGTGAAGTCGTATCCATCTTCTTGACTGCCGCTCTCGGTTTACCTGAGGCTCTCATTCCCGTCCAGCTCTTGTGGGTTAACTTGGTCACTGACGGTCTCCCCGCCACCGCTCTCGGTTTCAATCCCCCTGACTTGGACATCATGGACAAACCCCCCCGTAGGGCTGATGAAGGTCTTATCTCCGGATGGTTGTTCTTCAGGTTTGCATTATTCAAATTTATCTTAATTATTACGTGAACGATTTTTATTACATCTGAACTACTAATAGATTATTTTTAAAGCTAATTCATCCCAAATTGAATGTATTACATATCACTAACTATTTTAACAAAGTGTTTGCTTCTTTGTTTTACAGATATATGGCTATTGGTGGGTATGTAGGCGCTGCCACAGTTGCTGCCGCCACTTGGTGGTTCATGTACTCTCCTGAAGGACCCCAGATGACTTACTGGCAATTGACTCATCACTTGGCCTGCATTGGAGGCGGTGATGAATTCAAGGGAGTCGACTGCAAAATCTTCACTGATCCTCATCCCATGACCATGGCTCTCTCTGTACTTGTCACCATTGAAATGCTCAACGCTATGAACAGGTTACATTGACTTCTGCTTTTTATTTTAAAAAATGAAATTTATTCATACACGAGTCATCTTTCTCATTCAAGGTATTCTTCCTAACCTAAAATCTAAAATTATGTACATGCACAATCATATCTTTAATTTAAACGATTTTTTTTTCTTTTGAATCCATCTCCACTCCCAATGTGGAGCATATGGCCTTCTAATGAAGGTATCTCAGCAGTTTTTTTTAGTTGCTCAACCTCTCCTTTTCAAAGAGAGTAGGGAGAGAATTCAAGAAATCACATACATCCATTGCTTCCTTCAGATAGAATTCCATAAATCGATTGAAAAGTCAATCTGTAAAAACTGTTTGTTAAAAACTGGGAATCAAACAAAATTTAAATGATACTAATCAATAATATTTCAAATTGCAGCTTGTCAGAGAATCAGTCTCTGTTGATGATGCCTCCATGGTGCAACATGTGGCTCATCGGCTCCATGGCTCTCTCTTTCACACTCCACTTCGTCATCCTCTACGTTGAGGTCCTTTCGGTAAGTTCAGATATCATTTTTCTTCCATATGTTTCATTATATTTCTATTGCTAATTTGGTGTTCACGCCTTTGTCCAATCATTTTTGATTGTGTAAATTGTTAAACTTTCGCATGATGCGGTTGACGCACTCTACAGTATTAACGTGACATTTTGCTATTTATCATTTTTCAGGCTGTATTCCAAGTGACCCCGTTGTCAGTGGAGGAATGGTTCACAGTCATGAAGTTCTCTATCCCGGTAGTGTTGCTAGATGAAGTCTTGAAGTTTGTGGCGAGGAGGGTCACGGACGGTGAGAGTATATTCAACGGCATGCAATGGATCGTCCTCATGTGGGCTGTGTTCTTTGGACTGCTGATGTTTGGACCGCTATAACGCCCCGACAGTAGTGGCGCGGCAAAGCACAGCCTTTTCAGCCTTTTGTTTGTTTAGTTTTGTGTCCCTCCCCCCTAATCTAATGCCACTTGTTACTAAACAGACAGTCGTCAGTGTGTTTTGAGTGTGAAGAACTGATACTATTCCTAAGACGATAGACTGTACACGCTAATGGTGCTATGACGCCCGACAGTTTCACACGACAAACGGACCTCAAGATTCAATTTTAGTATTTATTTATATAGTTTAATTTGTATCTCATATCAACGGGAGATTGTGTTTCGTTAACTTATTTTTCTAGCTATTATCTTTAGTGTTTTTTTAATATATTAGCAAATTGTTGAATCCCTACGAAATGTGCAACATTTTTATATTTTGTGGAAGTGCCTTTTACGCATTTAACATGTACCTTTATTTCTCCTGTTGTCTTAACATTATTATTATTTTGCCTGCAAATGCCCTTTTGTTTGACATGTATTTAGAAAATGCGTTAACGGTATGTGATTTTACAGAAGACCAAATCTGAGATCTACGGATCTAAAGGCAATCGCGTCCGTGTGAGGATTCGTACGATCGCACTCGTGCGAGGCATGAACTGCACGCATCCAAATGTTTTATCATTTCATTTCACAGGCCCTAAATTCTTCACTGAAGAGGGTAGCCAAACTTTCGTGTGCTCAATCATTAAATTCCATTAGTCTAAAATGATTATAACCGTGTGATTTTCTTACCTGATAATATCTGTACGATTCTGCATCACGTCTGTCAAATGAATACGATCATCGACCGGACTGCCGAGACGGTGATATCCTATGATCGGTTTTCTAGTAGTATAGTTTTCATCGTAGTACTAAAACAAATGTGTAATTCTATATAAATATTTAAATTAGGTTTGATTAATTTCTAACAGTATATTGCAAACCTCGGTACTGTATATTTTTTTATCTGATTTGAAACTTACACTTCGAGATGTCGAGACTAGATATCTTTAAATTTTTTTAATAGACATTCACACAAATAACATTAGTGATAATTATGGAGCGATCAAATATAACTTCGCTGCGAGTAATATTTGTGTTCAGTTAATAATTTAGTGTTAACTTCTATTACTTAAAATTTAGAGCGATATGTGTTGTAAATTTTGTTTTGTATATAATGTGAAATCGGATGCAAATTATATGGCAGATTTGTAACATACATTGTGTAATGTAAAGCAGATTTATATTTAACGATAGAAAATAAATCTTATTTCACAATCAAACTGGTACCTTAAACTAACAATTTGTACATGATTTTTTTTAAAATAAACAACCACTCCATTTATACAATGGCAGCATACAGGTAAAGTGATTTTTCTGTTTCTATTGCAAATTTATTGTCACAATGTAATTTTATTTATTTATCTATACCAAACTTTCCTTATATATTTGAATGATCTGACTGTAATTTTAAACTTTAACTCTGATATCATTCGATTCATTCATTTATCCTCTGTAGTCGTTAATTTATATTTATTTAATATTCCCCTATGCATCAGTCATATTTAAATATTTTTTTTTAGAACCTACCGGTCTGTAATGTTGCAAGAATATTAGAATGTTCAGCATTTGATTTTCAATTTGACCATAGCATGTTTCCACCTTCTAATATGTTTATGTATTTTCATACAGTGTCACCGCCTATTTCGAGATCCTAAGTGCGAAGAAAGCGAAGGCCGGCGGCCTGAGAGGACCTGTTTGAATGAAATGCTAGCGCCCTCATCCTAGACTATTTATATTCCATGAACACTGTCACCAATATCAAGCGGTGTTTTTCCTTCTGTGTGTTTTATGTGTAACACTCGGTTGCGATCTCTTTCTTTTGTTAATTTCTTACTTTTCCTTTTTATCGACTCACAGCATGCTTGTAAAACGCGAACGCCATCCGGCGACCGCTATCTTAAAAATGCAGGTGTGCCAATTCTCTCAGCTAAAAGTTGTATTATTTTTCAGTGGGCGAGCGAGTGGTTGACAAATGGTAAACATCACTGCAGTCTTTCAAACTGCTGCCTAATAGCGCCTAAAATCTGCTATCGCTTCTTATTTCTCTTAACTTTTTAATTGGCTTTTTTCCGACCTGTATGTAATTTCTAAATTTATCCTCGGGAACGATGACGCGCACATCATCGGGCGTCCTTCCGTTCCGAGGGGCCGCGGAGAAAAGAGCAAAAGCTGACGAGACAGCTTCATCGGTCATCAGGCAGCAGCAGATCTCGAACCGTCCGCGTCATCTGGCATCCGTCGACCTCAGCGCGTTCGAAGACCGGCCGTCACATCCTTCCGCCGGCCTGCCGGTGAATGTCGAACTGTTTTTTGAAGCATCGGTGATGTCAGTGGTAGAGTAACTGAATTAAAATAAAACCAATTGTGTATATATTATATAAATAGGAAAAGTATTTTAAATTGTTGAATAGAATGATGTGTCTGATTGATATATGCTTGTCGGGACGCGTTATGTAGTAATATTCGATCCTGCTACGGTTTGTACTTAACTATTATAACTTCAGATATTCGACACGGATCTTATGATAAAAGTAACATAAACACGGTTACTTTCTCCTCCTTAGCGTGTCCCGACATGCATTGTATGAAAATCAGCTTTAATTTTTGCCAGAGTGACATCTACAGATCTGGCAAATTGAAATACCTGTACATTATAATGTATTGTTTTATACAATAAATCGTTAATAAAGCTACGTGCCTAATGGATTTCAAGTCCTGTAGTCAATTACATCATGTCCCTCTTTTCATCTGATCCATCCTTCCAATTGTGACGAGGTATTGATGATTATTTATCGGTAATGATTAAACTCACGTACATGAAAAAATCAATGTATGGTTTTACATGACTTACATCTTCCAAATTATACAACACATGTAAAAAACCTGCTTACATCCTAATAATAGATGAATTTCATTTATTTACATTTACATGTGTTCACAAACATCACAAATCCAAAAAAAGTCAAATCGCCAACATTTAACAGCTCAGCATTATTGAAATTTATTTATGTTGGTTAGGGAAAAAATTAAAAATACTTCAGCACTCTGTCATACAAAAATGTGATTAATTATGCATTTTTCTTGGCTAAGTTTTGAATGTCCACAACTAATATAAATATTCATTTTCTTACACTTTCACCTCAGTATGCCCAACTGTCTGATGAAATATAGAAGTTGTTTAAAAGTCAGTGAGTAAATCGAATATGATACTTTGAAAAACTTTGTTGAAATTCAATTATCTGTCTTATCTGTCTTCAGTAAAGTAAACTTTACTAATTCTTTCTCAAACTCAATCTCAATTTTCGACACATAATATTAGATATTATATTCTCATTGCTGTTTATTTCCCGTGACAATATTTAATGCGTCATTGATAATTTCAAAATATTCATTCTTTCGTTGTTTTTTTTGAAAAGGAAACTTCAGTCACACCCAGTGGTATGCCCAAATATTCAATAGTGTTGATTTGATATTCGAATCTGACATTTTTTTTTCAATATTTATACATGTTACAATCTCTGTACATGTCCACACAGACATTTTTGTTATTCAGAGCTGTTTGGTGAAATTATATTCAAGAAATTCGTACAGCTCTTCTGATCTTAATTAATATTTGAATTAACTGAGGTTGGTGATGATCAGATGAAAATAATCTGAACCAATAGAAAATTTAAATTAACTTTGATTATTCCACGTATTGTGTTACTAACTGTGACACTATTTCGATTCTACACCCCCCTCCTTGCTCCTCTTAAAAGGAAAAAAACCCAAACCTCCATTTTGTAATTTTATAATTTTAAAATGTTAGAATCAATCTTGCTTCATTACTTAAGCAAACTTTGCGATAGTAAGTCTGAAGATGCCTGTGAAAGAGGCGAAACACGTGTCACAGTTAGTAACACAATACGTGGAATAATCAAAGTTAATTAAAATTTTCTATTAAAATGAACTTCCACAAAGTTACCGCCGAAACCATCGAAAGTATTAATAATCTGAACCCTTCTTCATTACAAGATAAATTAAATTGATTACAGGTGTTATGATATATATCCGTGTACGGCGTGATGTATTGACAATACATCAAACGCTTTCCAACATTTCCACAGTCAACATTTGAACAAAACCATTAATAGAATAAATGAATTATGTATTTCGATTTATCAATATATTCACATCGATCAATAGATAGACTATTTTAGATATCAATAGATTGATTATTTCCAGACAATAAAGGCATGTGTAATGTAAATTGAAATACTTATGTAGTCAACCCTTGATTGATTGGTAGAATGCAATTTTAAATAGTCATGTGTTATTATTTGTAAGTTTCCCATCCAAGTAATAAAGTAGAGACAGTCAATTTAATATTGTAGAATAAGTAAAAACTTCATTAGTTAGTTGTTTAGTGATTTTTTTTTACAATTGTAGCTTGCTTCATTTGCAACTATTGAAGCTGTAAACTGACATCCATAATAATTTGTATGCAATATTGAAAAGATTTTTTTTTACAAAGTCCAATGTATTGCACGAGTTAAAACTATTCAAATTTTACAGACAATAGCCGGCTTTACATAAAAACTCTGACGATAAAGAGATGCGGTACATAGCAGAGTATTGGCCGCTCAGGCAGTCGCTCGTAATAAAATGTTATTTAAAAGTCGTAAGAGTTCTATCATCTGTGAAAGTAGTCGTAAAGCTATAGCTATAGCGCACAAATAAATGTCGGAGTTACTTTCTTCTTATTTGACCATATTTGCTCGCTATTATTATCTATTAACCTGAATACTCAAACGTCAAAAAGAACTTTCAGAAGAGAAATTTAACATTGCCTTCGCGTCGCTTATGTAGAATTGAAGAGCAAAAGAAAGAGACCGGATTTGGATGTACAGACAACGCTACTCCCATCTTTAATAAATGAATTAAGGAACTTTTTTTTGTGTTAATTTTGATATCGGAGTTTCATATTGACAGTATAACATTTTATTGTTATTAACAATGAAATTATGGACCGAATGATATCTTATCTTCCACTGGCCCACATTATATAGTAGGTATAGTAATTCCCATTATGAATTATAATGAGTAAATAAAACGGGCAGAATGCAAATTTCTTTATTGTAGGTAGGTATTTTCGTATTCATCATAAAATATAGAAAAGAAAAATAAAACAAATTAGCGATAAAAAAGATTGTCGAGCTTATTTAAGTACTATTTATGCCCAAATTGTAACTGTAAAAAGAAAATAATCGGATTTTAAGAGACATTCATTTGATCAACAAGTATATTTTTTGATTATATTCATAGATAATATACAATTTACTTTATATTAATACACGGGTTCCCAACCTATGGGTCGCGACTGGTTTTCTGGGGGTCGCTAACTTTTTTGGATTTAAACAACAAAACTAAAACTAGTCAACTTAAATTACCTTATTGAAAAAAAATTCCTTGTTCAATTGTATTGGGGCCGAGGGTCATGGCTTTTATAAAAAGGGGTCGCCACCCAAAAAAGGTTTGGAACCTATATATTAACAGGAATGCGCGGCGCAGCGATGACACTCATGAATTTTATTAACACGATAGCGTGTATAGTGTAAAGGGGTTCGATTTGTATAATTTATCGAACACAGTTCTTTCATATCGGACTGCATTTGCACGATTTCTCGCAAACTCGAAAGCATGTCATATAATAATCACAAATGCGCCCGCGTGGACAGGTCGTCTATAATATGTCACTTTGTAACATGATATATCTTGTGATATAGAGATCGATAATTGATTGAGTCGTCATTTATATTTTTTAGACTAACGTAATTAAGTAAAAAAAATAGCAAGGTAATTACTTCTACAATTATAGTCGATAGCTAATTTGGGCATGAAGACGGGACTAATCTGTGGCAATGATGCGATTCTGAAACAGCGACAATCTTTGTAAAACTAATGTTAGTATTTTTAAACATGATAATTAGGTTTTGTGCAGCTTTTTAGCAATGGTTTATATCCAATTTTTCTGTATCATAAGGATTCAGAAAAATTACATTATTGTTTCTCTAATCACCGATAAAAACAACCGGTCAATCGTTTTATAGAAAGATTGATTAATGTAATACCCAAATTATCAGAATACTAATCAGTTTTTTCCATCAATAGTAGATGGAATCAAAAAATTTGCCGTTGTCGCTTTTACAGAACACAATATAACTACTGCTCACTTTGACTCAATTTCATTGCTGCTTTTTCAAGTCCACTATGTATATTATATTCAATCACAAAATATCTGGAACATCCGGATGTAAAAGGTTAAGAGTACTCTCGAAATTCATGCTACAAAATTATAGTTTTGGCTGTCCAAACTAAGGCCCGTGCTTTTGAGAAATGATTTATCAATTTTGGCAATATTGACCAATCTTTGACTCAGCATTACAAATCTAAGATCCGGTCTTCAGCTGGAGTTGTGCGATTCGAAAACGGGCTGGGCCCTCTTTATATTAAAAAAACACAGCCGTGTGTTGTATGTGAATACGTCTCGTAATAAGTGATATTATGCCCCATTTGTACGTTGCCGGCACTCCTTGACTCGGTCATATGGTGATTTAATGGTACCATTCGATTGCTCCTTAGAAGCCCTTTCCAACCGTATGCGATCTTTGTATTTTGACGCGTTAAGCCCGACATTATTTATACTATTTTTTTTTTATACACCTAATTATAGTCCGCCTGTGTGGTCTAGTGGTCAACGTTGTTGGCTTCGGCTACAGAGGACCCGGGTTCAAATCCCGGTACGGACAGTTTTATAAATTGATTTTTCAATCGATTCATGAATTTCTGTTCAAAGGCATAGATGTATGTGATGTCTTGAATTCCCCCCTCTCACCTATCCTATCCTATGAACGGGACATATCGAGAGCGATTAGCTTACCACTAATCTTGTCCTAGCCCTATCCTTCTATCCCTACTCTCTTTGAAAAAAGAGAGGTTGAGCAACTGAGTAACAAGCAGTTCTCGTAGAAACACTTCTGTTGAGATAAACTCCATTAGGAGTCCATATGCTCCACATTGGGAGCGGACATGGCTTAAAAAAAAAAAAAAAAATTATAGTCACAGTCACAATATTACACTAATGTTTTATCTATAATCGATAGATTTTGTCGAGAGCTAACGATTGAAACTTAAAAGAACATCGTAACTTCTTTGAGTCAAAAGTTATAGTAAATAGAAATCTCGATACGCAGCAAAATGGTGGTGCCTCCCCTCCATCCCGCGCGATGTATCACAGTCCTTACATAGCCCAATAAATTCTTTGATTCCTTAGCTTTCCAGTGGTGTAATTAAATTTTGGATATCGATGATAGATATGAAGCTGCAACACCAAACTGTATCCCCCGATTTTGTTATCATTCTTTTTTTTCAATTGCCTCCCTATAGAAGCAATTTTAAAAACGTATTTACGTCAAAAATGTGAAACAGAAGATTTTTTTAATTATCACCAGAAATCAGGTACCCTAAATTGAGCTTTGGACTCAACGTTCAGGAAAGTACCTTTACAACCATGAAATTCATTGAATCAAAATCTCTCAAATTTTCTGCGTTTGAAAACTATAAACATTAAAGTTGATACTGCTAGTAAAAGATGCAGAGCTGTCACAAAATTATCATTAAAATAAATTAAATTGCTTACCTTTAATAATGCTTCAATAAAAGTAAATGAATGCTATGACTTACTTCTAGTATTTGTAAAGTACTTAATAAATGAACTATTATTTTTGGTGCGGTCCACGTAGGGCATCCAATCCCGGGATCCCGTTCAATTTTCTGATCCCGAAATTCCGGGATTGAGATGGCCGCGATCCCGGGATTTCGGGATTGAGAAATTTCTAGCAAATTCTTGAAATTTATACGAAATTGGCAAATCGGAGATTTCAAATTCCTCGGTGAGCTAAAAAAAAAAAAAAAACGAGTTTCTGTGAGAATCTGGGAAAAAGTATACCAAATCGGAGATTTCAAATTCCTCGGTGAGCTAAAAAAAAAAAAAACGAGTTTCTGTGAGATTCTGGGAAAAAGTATACCAAATCGGAGATTTCAAATTCCTCGGTGAGCTAAAAAAAAAAAAAAACGAGTTTCTGTGAGATTCTGGGAAAAAGTATACCAAATCGGAGATTTCAAATTCCTCGGTGAGCTAAAAAAAAAAAACGAGTTTCTGTGAGATTCTGGAAAAAAGTATACCAAATTGAGGATTTCAAATTCCTCGGTGAGAAAATCTCAATCCCGGGATTCAAAATAATTCAATCCCGAAATCCCGGGATTGGAAAAAGGCTTCGGGATTGGATACCCTAGGTCCACGGGTACAACTTTTTTTGAAATGCGGCCCTTGGGTTACCTAAGGTTGGATAGCCCTAATCTATGTGATTATAAGGACAGATATTGAAATGGAAATTGTTGTTGACCTAAAACTGAGTTTGACAAAGACTAACTAAGAAGGATCTAACTGCAAATTTTCAGAATGGAGAGCTTCAAAGCTCGAACATGTTTTTAGATAATTAATTTTTATTCGCCCGCGCACTTGGAGCAATTAAGAGACATTCACTGCCCTAACAGTTTTTCACAAAAATAATTTTGCAAATGTTCAGTCACAAAAATAATTATATCTCAATGGAATTCATTACTTATTTAATCTAATATATTTATAGATTGTTATTTGAAATCAATGCAGTCCTGTCATAAAACTCTGTACTCGCTGGTCCTTCTAGGCAGTGTCATAGGAAAAGGTCCTGCTGCCCGGGGCGGTCTAGGGTCTACACCACGGCCTCTGGGCTGCGAATGTCGATCTGCAGTCCCTATATGGATCACTGGGCGTTTAAAGATTTACGTAAGGGTTTTTTTTCACATAAAAGGCAAGGCGTTCAGGCATTTTTTTCTTGACATTTTCAAATCAATATTTGAAAAAAAAACGGTGACTTTTATTCTTTATATAATCCTAGACAGTAGCGTAGCAAGGGGGGTGTGGCAGGGGCAGACTGCCCCGGGGCGGCAAATTTTTGGGGGCGTTATTTTCAAAAATATGTATACAATATTTTTCGATAAAAAAATTAAGCAACCTGTAGTAATTGTAAAAACTCATGGTTCATAGATTAAAAAAAAATAGAAGTGATTTGAAAACAAAATTTTGGGGGCAGCATATTCAAGAACCGCTCCAAGCGGTAGGACTTATTCCTAAACCACAGCCTAGAGCAGCAATACTCAACATTTTTTTTCGTTTGGACCGCATGTCGGCTTTTGCTACATTATTTGGGTCGCAACCTATTAATAGTAATATATAGTGACATAGCATAGATATAAATATTCAAAATCTCATTAGTTTTTGTAAATTTTTGCAAAAAATCTGTTGAACATTGTTTTGGACCTCACAAAAAATCTAAAGGCTGCAAGATGAGTATCGCTGGCATAAAATCGCATATCAAAATGAATGCATAATCATTAATCGGCCAGTTGACAACTTACTATTATCTGATCTGGCAAAATGAAAATGGTTTTACCATCCATGTATAATATTTGAGACAAACTTAGGCACAGTTACAGATGGGATAGATCACTGGGTAAAAGAGATGCAAATAAAATTTGTTTTATGTATATTTGAGTACATGAAATCCGACGAATGTCAGAGAAGAAAGTTGATTTTTTACAGCAATAATTGTGTTGGACAACAAACACTTTCAATTCTGGAAACAGGGCTGTGGAGTCGGAGTCAAAAAAAATCGGAGATATTGAAAAAACAATAATCTATTCAGCATATTTATACGTGAAATTTACTTTAATAATCTGATAGTAAACATATATTATATACAAGCAGAAAAAATCAACTCATCAGTCAGTTTTTAATTTAAGGCCAATTTACTTATGTTTAAAAAATCTTAAAGGTGACCAAGTATACTGGTATATGAGGTGACCCACGGGAAAGTATACTAGTCGATGCCCGCGGGATTATAACTGATGAATTTAGTGGTCCGTGGATTCTAAATTTGACGACCGCTACTCTAAAAAAACACTTCTTTCATAGACACAATCTTTTATAAATCTCTAACTTATATTGTCTATGTATAAATCTGACAGCTAAGAATAAATAACAAATCAGAGGTTAAAATACAACGTTTTTGTCGGTGTATGTAGCCAGTAAAACATACAATAGTTTCAAATGGAATCTCCCATCTTCAAATTGTATCCTTAAAGATGTTTTAGTTATAATATTCCCTCATTCCTAAAATTTGTAATTTTTAACCAACAAGAAAGTATATTTTATTAGATGTTTTCCATAATGGCGGCGCCGCCATAATGGAAAACAGAGGCGATGTACTGAAAAATATTTCGTATTTCGCATAATTTATCAGTGTTCTTCGTAATAATGTGTGGTTTTAGGGCGATTATAAAGCTCTCAAAAAATAACTTTAAATCGTGGCGTTGTTTTTAGTTTAGTTTGTGAAGTTTATCCCCGTAATAATACATGACGAGCTATACTCTACTTTTACCTTTATAAGTCTCACTTTCAATTATAAATAAAACCTGTCAAAGATGAACTAATCAAAAAAAAAGATTCTATGATTGTTAAATATTGTCTGTACATTCCTTTCGGATCATTATTTACCAACAATATTTCACACTCATATTCTATTACCAGATTTATAGAAGTGCCATTTTCCACAAGCAGACATGCCGAAATAATACACAACGTTTTGAGTGTGGACTTAGAACCAAAACGGAGCAAAACAGCCAAAGAATTCCTTTTGGAAGGACACATTTTAAAAATGTAAGCCGTATTTTAGATTTTATCAAAGTTTATGCAAAACACACAAAAGTTACCTACGTTATATAACTGATTATCACCAATTTACTGAGTAAAGATTTAATCAAAATAGACGGATAAGCAATTTTTCCCTTGCATTATTTACAACTTGCTTTTTAATCAACCAAGCTTACATCTCTTTACACATATTTAAAATTGATTTTATATAAGAAACTAGCGAGTATCCAGCATACGTTGCAATGCCACTTAAAGAATGAAAGTGTTTGTGTTTTAATACGTTGACTTTATTTTTTGAATATTATATGATTATTCTAATATCAATCTTCAAAAAATATAACACTCTTTGTTCTAATTCCATTTATTATCTATTATATGTCTAAGTTTCAGTTGAAAATGCTCGTGATTAGCGAAAACAGGTCCTGATCATATTAAATAAATGTGGAATTAGTACAATTGTGTTTTATTTTTAAAATATACTGCCTTTTCACCAAGTATTGGCAGTAAAAATTTTTTTCCCAAAAGTGACATTCTGCCCAATCATTATCAATCATTGTGATTTCAATAATTGTTCCAGAAATTTTAGTAGCAGTGTATTGAAAAATTTGCGAGTCGCAGTCAACTCTTTCTTCGATCACCTCTTATTGGCAGCTGAAACAATGGAAGCCATGGGCCCAGCAGTCAGTGAATCGTATTCACACTACTAAATACCCAAAAGCATGCCTGAACATACACCATCGCCAACACCGGCCCGTTCGATCTACGGATTTGTTTGGTTTTTAGCATTTCGTACCCTTCTTGTTGTATATCTTTGTTGGGCAGTTGTGCCAGAAAAATGGTTAAATTTCTTTAATATCTATTATTATCCTCAAAAATATTGGGCTGTTGCAATTCCGATCCAGCTTCTCATTGCACTAACCATGTTTGCATTTTTCATATATCCCGGTTTAAATTTTTCGATGACAGTTAACATCGATGATATCAGGACTATCATTGACAGCGCTGATAAGAAAGAGAAAAGTTTTACACAAAATTCAGAGTGCTCTCAATGCAGTTGCAGTGACAGTGAACGATGCCATTTTATAAATCATAGAAACATTTCAAATATTCCAGAGGTGGCAAGCATACCGGCAGCAGAAGATTTAGATATAACAGAAGTGTCTAGAAGACTTTATCTGAAATAATATTTTTGTAACAGTGCTATTGTTTTTAATTATAATACACAGGCAACTCCCAGTTTACGAATGACACATACAAAATTTGTAAAATATTTTGCATATTGAACAAAATACTGAATATATGAAATTCTCTAAATTTAGCTAGTTGGTAAACCCTTTCATTTATTCACACACCAATGATTAAAAAAAAGCTTACATAGACTCTTTTTGGCATGTAACTTTACATTTGGCAAATATTGTTTGAAAAATTGAATCTATTATGTCCAAAAATTTGTAGTGTCAAAAACTTTCAAATGGTTGAAAACACTTATACTGTCATTATGCATTGTAAAAGCTTAGAAATGTTGAACAGAAATCATTCGTAAAATAGAGATACCTGTCTTAAAAATAAAATTTTATAGAATAAAAAAAAAATGTTTTATTTTTTACCTTTTTAACCTAATGGGAAATGAGCAGTCGAAAGGTTTTATCACAAGTTTCTCTAGATTCTACTAGATTCGTAGAAATAGTTTAAACCTTTTGGTTCAATCAAAATATTTCAAGCAACATCTACGGAGTTGAGTGGGTGAAAGAAATAGTACGATTCGTTATGATTATGAAATAAAATTCTCGATTCTGCAGTCTCTATTTTTCGATCCACAATTGATTTTAAATATTAATTACTACAAACGGGAGCTTACACGTCACAAATAAGAATAACAACAAACAAAGAAAATGGCGGTCATTGAGGATGGACTTGATCTTTCATCAGGTGTGGATCGACGTCTTTCGAGACGAACCAATGAAAACCGAATGACGACATTTATAAAATTCTGAAGCAAATGTTAAAACGCCCCGGTAGTGCCGTAACACATCAACTACAATAATGAATTTACTCATCAAATTTGCTTACCTTATCATCTTTTTTCTTCAATTATGATGGTTAAAGAAGCGGAAAACACATTCGAGCACCTGTGCAAAACAGGGGGAGGGGTGAACTCATAACAGGTTTGTTATTCCACTAGTTGTGTTACAAAATGTGACACATGTTTCGCTTCTTTGAGAAGCATCATCAGACTTCGCTAGCTTTACAAATAAACTATGTTATATATTACAAAATATAAATCGGCGTTGGTCCTTTTCTACTGGACGCAGAGATAGGGTAAGATACAAACTTTGATGATACTAAATATAAACTAATTACGTACATTAGGTATGGTAAATCACAATGAAAATAAATTTATCAATGGTGATCTGCTGCTCATATTTAAAATATTATTTACTGTTTCCTTTCTATGACTTAATTAATTTCCAAATTTATTCATTACTAACAAGCTACTTTAGGGGTATTTCAACATTTTTATTTTTATCAAAATTTTGCTTATTTTCTAGACATCTTGCATGTTCTTTATTATTATGTTTTTACTTACATGCGTATAATTTATTACCGACAAAAAAAAATATTTTAAATCGCAATTATAATAACCGATTTAACCAGTTTTGGGACTTGGATCTAGGCAACAAATACTCTTTGGTATTCAAAAATAAAAACGACATTTTTGTACCAAGTCCAGTTGCTTGTGGTGACCAAAATCCAGACCTGATAATTTTTAATATTGTAAAATCAGCACAAAAAAATATTTTTAGGTCACTGGATATATTAAAATAATAAACGAAATATGTATAACTTCACTTTAATAAAAATAACAGTTTTTGATTTAAATAAATAATAAATTTTATCACATGACTAAACACATATTTTAGAAAATGTATAAAACAGAGATTCTGATATAACATTATGTACTATCCATCAAATCATAAACAAATAATAAAAAATATTTAGAATCACTGTAGAATAAATCATGTGATAAATAAGCTATTTGTACCAAATAAAAACAACCAGATTTTCAAATCAAGACTAATAATGGTGCCAAAAATAAAATGAAACTGCCAATCATTCACTGTTGGTTAAAAATAATTCTCGTAGAAAGAAATGTTCGTTATCAAAATCTTAAATTGAATTATAGTATTTTATTAATACTTAATGTTATTGAAAAACAAAATTGGTTCTTGATGTTAAATTGTATTTGCAATTTGACAAAATTATGAGATAAGACACTAAAATTGTCATATTTTGTAGGAAATATCAAAAGCAATGAAGAAACACACTTATTCAACTAAACAGTGCACGAAACGTGCTTAATTTACCTTTAACCCAACAAGCACCACTTAGTTTCATGTAAACATTTTCACAGATCTTTCCAGAGCAACTACACCTGCAAGCGCTTTACACCCAATTCACTTTTTACACAGTCAAATGTATTCGTTATTCGTTATGGAAGGCAGTCGTGAAACAGTGGCTGCATGTGCATAACAAGTGACAGTAAGACAGTCAACAACCGACTAGTGTCTATGTTCACTGTCTTTTTTTACACGCCTGATTTACATATACATATCCTCCATGTAAAAAGAGAATTGGGTGTACTTTTATCACCATTCACTCATAATACTACTTTGAATTGTTACATTTAAATACATGTACATACAATATATGTCCAAGTAATTTTATGTCTCATTTATTATTATTACAGGTGTAAAATAAATAGTCACGGAGTTTAATAGTGTACAGTTTGGCAGTTAAGCAATCATATTCACCCCATTGTTTTTCAATTGTAGTATGCCACATTGTACACTGTGGTTGTATTCATCAAACAAAAAGAAAAATTTGTGATATTTGCACACTTGGCATATGTTCAAATTATGCTTGGGGGTAGGGGGTAATTTTAACTGCCAAAATATAAGATAAAGTTAGTGAGATATGAGCAATAATACCACTTCTCTCTTGACAGCTGTTTAAAAAAATACATCGATGATAAATGAAAACTCTTAAATCTGTTGGTCGTATGACAGGTATCGTACATAGATTTTAAATTTAAAATCTTCCTACTTTAAAGATAGGGCCCATTTACTTTTCAATATTAGTTTAGACTTAACAATTTCGATTTTTTTTAAATGTCTGATTTCAGTGTAAAAAACAAGTCTTTTAAATAAATTTATTCAAGTGGTATACCGAGAGTTTTTCTAACAGTCATTTGAGCTTTCCTGTTGAACTGCTCTCTATCCTCACGCCACATCTTTGCTGCGTCAACATTCGCACTGCTCTCATCGTTAGGTTCGGCCAACATGCTCACAACGGACAAGAGTATTTTTTCAATGCTCTGAACAGGAGACCAGCGCTCGTCACTGCTCTCATATCCCATGGGGTCATCGCCTGGAGCGTGCAAAATTGAAATGCAAACTCTACCATCTGTGTATATATTAGGATGAAACATTTCACACAGAAATTGCATTTTCGGTGGGCTGAGCGGATAGTCGGATGGCAAAACTAATTTGGCAGGGAAGACTCCACCTTCGAAGCAGGTTTCGTCGGGACCCATGATTAATGCTTCCCATTCGAAGAAATTTTCTTCATTTGCAGGTCCAGCGAGAATTCCTTCAGGAGGGTTGAGGGTGAGCTGTTTGTATTCTGCCATCAGGCGGCGCAGTGCAGAGCCTGCCATTATTGTCAAATGTCTGAAAATAATTATCACCAGCTAGCTATAATTGAAGGCAATTGTCAAAAACATCTTTTCTTTACTCCTACAAGCCCAAAATTTAACACTCACATTCAGATTAGTCTATTAAATGGGCCGCATTTCATATTTCATAAATTAATGTCTAAAAATTGACAACTATCATAACCTTTTGCTGGCTTTTTAAATAATTTTTAATCTATTAAACAATCTTATAGTAACAAATTGTAAACTTGATATGTATCTTCAATCTAAGTTAAATACTGAAATCAATTTATAATTGCCACTCTTTTATGTTAACAGATTGTTTGAGGGAGGAACTATACCAATTTTGGCATAATCTCACTGACGCGAGAGATGACGAAACACATCTTTTCACAAATAAACAATGGGATGCGAGAAACGTGTAAACATGAATATCCCCCAAAGTAAATAATACACATCGTCTATTGTTAGAACTTTTACTATTTAGGTATTACGCATCACCTATTGGCGATTTGTGTTTATATTATGATTAAAAGGGAGAGAATGGTCATAAAAAAAATACAGAAAATCAACTTTTTAATAGTTGTTTAAGTAGTTGAAATACAATAGATATAAGATAACAAAAATTTTGCTTTTATCTTTTTTTTCTGTACAGTCCTGAGATCTGAGATGAAGATGTTCTCTATTTTCGTTTATGTATATATTCCTCTACTACAAATAATGGTAAATATGCATTTCAACATGCTATTGTTTTTCTACCAGAAAATGTACTAATAATGCAGTTCAAAAAGCAATTTTTTCATGAAATATGAAGACAAAGTTTCATACAAATATTTAGTTGTATGCATAAATCGTCTACCTTCCAATGTTATTTTTTTGTATTTCCTTTTTCAAAATTACAATTGCCTAGAGAATTGCATTGTTTTAAGCTGCATTTATTAGATTTAGAGTAGCATGTTTTAAAGCATAATTTGCATTGTCACAATAAAAATATTTTGGAAAGTGTAAAATAGAATAAATTAGTTAATGGATATTTTGACAACTGCTCTGACATTTGAGAAAGTCATATAGGAAGAATTCGATAGGAATAAAAATTCAAGTAGACAAACTTGGGATTTTTGGAGCGACTATCTACGTGGGAGTCGATTAACTAATGTAGTGTTATATTAATTATTTATAATTATTCAACTAATTAATATAATCGAAATCAAAGAATTTTGCAATGGACAGATTAAAGACGCCATAAACTATATACATTAGTCTATGCTATATTCGATAAAGAATTCTGGTGCTGTTATGTTATATTATCTATGGGCACTGTCAACTAAAAAATCGGTTTCGATTCAATGGTACGATATTATCAGAGATAATTTGGGTATTATACAGCTATAAAGTTTAGTAATAAGAACTTTTTATCTTTGAAAAATTATCTAATTCTGGGATGCATTACTAACTGCAATCACGCTTAATTTTTATAAGCACGAAAACCTGTTTTTGGAATGTAGTACGTTTTTTAATAAAAGCTAGTTTGACAATTTGTGCCATGAGATTATTCAAGAGCTGTCGGCTATCGCGTGGAATACGTTAATGATAATGGACTGTACTTTTACACAAAATGTCTTTCACGTGCGATAAGATGGTTGAGTATGCTATAAAACCATAAAAGATTTGTAACGACATGTGTAAGAGTATTTTCTCGTTAACAGACCAAACACTTTTCAATGTTTAAAATGAAAAACAAACTATCAACACATTTTGTTTACACTCGTTGTAACTCATGCATTTTTCTTAAACGCAAATATAAGCACAATATATTATGTGTAAGGCTGGCAAATACAATATAATATAATTATATTGTATCCTAACTAGCTAACCACTAGTCCTGTCCTAGGCTTATCTTTCTATCCCTACTCACTTCGGAAAAAGAGAGGTTGAGCAACTGATTATCCAGCAGTTCTGTAGAAATACTTATGTTGAGATAAACTCCATTAGGAGTCCACATTAGGAGTATAAAAAAAATACATATTATATTACTTGTGTGTTTTATTTAAAATTTATTTTTAAAATTTCAATACATTTAAATTTTTGTTCTTATGCGTATTTCTAAGAGTTTTCTGACTGTTTTTTTTAATTAGAGTGACTGATCACGTTGCTTGGATTGAAAAAAAATCCTTAGAGTATTAATGATATATTTTTTAATAATTTGTAACATATTAATTCATGTTATAACTAGACTCTGAATTCGTATTGTAAAGCTATCATAAAGTATTATCTCTGAACCAATGCAAGCAACGTGAGCCATAGACCAGTGAACTTACGTGAGCTGAGCTGAGTAAAAAGTAAACTGTCAGTAGAATCATAGATAATATACTTAGAAGTAGAATCAAGTAGAATGCAGACGAACACTAGCAATATTGTTGTCAGGATGGTCTACTGATTCTCCAAAATTATGAATCTGTGACTAAAAACATTAAGATAATCAAATGTTGATTACTTATTCTAACTGAATTTCACTGCCTTTTCATGTACTGACAGTGATAATTGGTGTTTTATTTATATTGCAGGCTAACTTCATGACGTTGAATAGAAAATAAATTATTCTATCAAAAATATAAGTTGCTGCCCCACGATAGAAATGGACAATAATTCAAGGTACCGATGAAAATTGATATTTTTCAAAATGATAACACATCTTTTCCGATAATGCACCGCCATTTCTTGGCTTATCCTTATTTGTAGGTTTCATATTTTTTATTAGTTCTCTCATGGGCTTGTACATATTTTGATTTATCCATCTTTATGACAGTGTTTTCGAAATATCGCTCATGGTTTCAATACTTTATTCAAGATTAAAGTGATTGATCTTGCTTCTTCTAAAAGGCTCATAATTGACCTACATCTTTCCTGTATTTCTAGATTGGATTCTCTTCCCAATGAAATGGCATCATTGGATTTATTTGGACACCCACAAATTAAAGAGGAAACTGTGAAATCTTTAAATGCCACTGTTGAAAGTTGTAGAACCTTACGAAAAAGAATAACTCCAAATATTGTTACAAATAGACGAGTTATACTTAAACCCCAAAAAAGACCAGCTAAATTGATGGAAAGTGATGAAGACATTAAAAATTTCTATTGCAATCAAAAATTAAAGATCTCTTCTCAAACATTAGAAACTATTTTCGAAGAACCGAAATCTTTAAGCAATGATGCCACATTGCTGATTGGTGTTAAAAAACTGAAACGTTCATTATCATTCCAAGTTGGATCAACGCACACTAAAAACAAAATTAAAAAGAGGAGATCAAAAATTAAACGTCTACTCGGTAATCGAAATGTAGCCAATAGAAAAAAACTCTCCATGCAGACATTCCTCAAAAATTTACAAAGCTTAGATGCAGATGACGTAAATCCATTTGTTTCGCATGGTAACGCTGACCAAATAGATGAAGCAATATGATTGAAACATTTGTTTAAGAAAATATTTACATTATTTCGACGTAACAACAGGATTGATATTACAATCCTCAAATGTCAATGGTGATCAATTCTTATTTCAAATAATAAATCATTGAAAACAAAAGTTTAACAATAAGCAAATGTAATCTATATTATTTTTTTGCAGGCAAGCCTTTTTTACCAGTAATTTTAAGACTGACAAGTTTTCTACTTTTGAATTATATTGTGTAAAAAAATTTCAACCGTGTTTGCATTCTACAGTAAAATACGGATACAACTTCGAGTGATTGAAAATTTATGCAACAAATAGACTCAAAAATTTCAATAATATATGTTTTATTTTCTCCCTATTATGAATTATCATAGTTCTATTTCACCTGTTTACCGAATATTACCACCGCAAAGAGTTGCCTGAAAATAAATGACCTCATTATGTTCAAAAAACTCTTCTCCACTTATTAAGTAAAATCAACATTAATATTTTATATTTTCATGTAAGATGAAACATTGAAATGAATAAACCATTGTCACCACCATTTTTGTTCTATGCTTGTTTATTCAAAACTCTACTAATATTCCTATTCATTGCAAATAGTAAATGATTAAACATTTAAAGGTCTGTTTTATCATATTCAATGTTGGGTCTGTGACGAATCTCACCGGTTCGAGTCCCAGTATAAACAGCATTTTTTCAATTAATTTATTGATTTCTGTTTGAATGCATAGGTGTGTGTGATGTCTAAAAATTTTCTCCCAACTTTCCAATCCTTAAATGACAATGCAGTAATAGTGATTTGTTAACCACTAGTCCTGTCGTATCCCAACTCCCTCCAAAACAAAGAGAGGTTGAGCAACTGAGTAACAAACACTTATTGTTGAAAAAAATCCTGTTGAGATACATCTAATAGAAGGTCATATGTTGCACATTAGAAGCGGACTGAGTTTAAAAATTAAATAGTAATTTCAAAAAGGTCAGTTAATTTTATAAACCGTCAGTATCCACTGTATCGGTATGTATGTGGTCAGTTATTAGATTAAATGGTCAATATTTGAATAAATTGTTAAGTTTTATCTAAGATGAAGTTTTACAATTATATCTCCAACCTTACTTCCAAAGCGATATGGATGAGGCATATAAGCACAAAACTGGATGATTTATTATCTTAAAGTCGTGAGTTTTTTTTTACATTTCATGAAATGTTAAATTTAAAATAGCATATAATTTATTGAAATGACCTAACTTTATTAAAATGCTCATTTTTTCTTACTCGTATCTAAATACATGCACATATGTTGATAATTGATAAATAAAACAATTTTATTGAAACCTGTTTTTATTTTAATTAATGACTGTAAATTCTTGACCAAAATTATTAATCATTCTTTTTTACTGACCACTTAATGAAATAATATTTCTGACTATTTGTTTTGAAATGGAATCAGATACTGACCAAATAATTGGTTAAATTAAACTTATTTCTTGAATTATTCAAATATCAATTCATGAAAAAAAATATATTAAATAATTATGCACCAATATATCTATCAAGGGATGGATGGGATGACATTAATGTCATTTCACATAAATGAGGAGCAAACATTCAAAAAGTGTTTTGTCACACAAATACAAAGCTTGGAAAATGATGATTTAAGTGTTGCAAAAGTGACGGTTTGTATGAATGTGTCAACTTTATGATTTCATTTTAATATGAAAAAAAACCTTTATGAACACTTATTTTGATTTCCATTCATAGGTTTTATTATGGGCTATCAGAATTGATATAAAACGCCATTTTTCAAAATTTGTGACAAAACACTTTTTGAATGTTTGCTCCTCAAATATTAATTAACCATGTCGTCATAAAATTATAGAAGAGTTTTAACTCAGATGAAGAACTCCATCAATTATCACATAGTGAATTTGCCACGTAAGTATGGCCTACACAGATTTACTTTTAAAAATAAAATTATCTCAATAAAAATACAGTTTCCATTTCAAATTGAGATTTAGATTCGAGCATAATCCATTCCGCGTTTCAGTTTGGAAAAGCGTCGACTGGCATATAATGTGAAACAATAGAAAAAATCAGTGACAGACATAAATTAATCAAGATAAGGGGTTGTAGTTTATCAGTTACATAAGTCTCTTACCTATTTTCTTAAAAACTTTAGTGCCCTTCACATCTTTGTAACTATCTTAACATCGACACTATCCTTCCAGTTTGGCAACAATAAACACTACGCCCTGAAAATTATAATTAGATCACAGGAAGGTGACCATCTTATTTATGTAATTTATTACATAATTGATATCATTTACTTACCTATGTAGAATAACCACCTTTGTTTGGTCACATATATGATGAGAATCGTTTGTACCGGGTGATGATTTGATAAGAACTTTTTGTAAATTCAGTCAATTTTTTGTATTAATATGTAATAATTTAGTGACCACAGTACTATACTTCTTGTACAACTTGAGACATTTATATTTGATTTTGGGAAATATAATCTTTGCGGTTACGGCTAATGATAAATGTCCAGATACCTAACCGAAAGATCGTGGACAACCACTTAGCTGTACTCGAAGCATATTGTTTTCTAATGGGTCATCTTAACAGCTTTTCAACAATAACTGGTTGTAGGTCAATTAAGAAACCTCTGTTTGGAGGAACACTTTGGATACAAATCTATAAATCAGTGGATGAAAGAATCTCTTTGGGTATACTGACTGAACAAAATATATTCATTTCGTTGTTCTTCTTCTATGACCATATTCGTTCCCTATGTGGAGCATACGTCCGCCACGCAGCACCTCCATATTTCTCTGTCACTGCTTTGCTTCCTTCCATGACATACCAGCATCCTTCAGTTCCGTTGAGTACCTGACAGTCGTCCAGGGCGCAGTAATCCCACCAGTCGGAAGAAAAGGCAAGCAGGATTAAGGCTTTCCAGAGGCATCCTTAGAACGTGACCCGACCAGTTCCAACGTCTCTCCGTAGCCACTGACGTGACACTGTCTTGTACATTCCCTAATCTCCGAATTCCTCACAAAATCAAGCCACCTCTCCCCCAATATCCGACACAAGTACTATTCTCGAAGCTCAGTATACGGTTTTTCCAAGTCTCCGTCAGGTGCTATGATTCGCTACAGTGCATTGCATGCAACGATATTGTATTTTATTGATAAGGAAGGAATAATAATTCAGTAGAAATATTTGTCATTCGGAATGTTCTATTTCATTTATCTTCACTTAAAAAACAGTGCATCTCAAATATAGTTAATCTTATTTAATACTGTTATATAATACAAATATCACAATTATTGCTGAAATTTCAAATGCACAAAGTTATCCTATGTTACATTAACAAACAGTCGCAAGTTAACATTTAACCATTTTCAACAAAAAAAACACCTATAAAAATAATACATCCTTAACTTGATTAAAAAAGAAAAATTAGTCTTTTAATTTGCACGTGGAATTAAGTACGCAAACAATTATAATGACAGAAATTATTATGTGCGCAGATGAACAAACTAATATTCTATTGGGCCACAAACAAATTATAATTCTTCACCTTTTTTACCAATTACAAAGCATGACACGGATGTAGGCTCACAACCATCGTATTCTTTTAACTTTGATTCCTTTTCGTAGTCTTCAGTATTCTCGAGATTGATGCAGGCACAACGTGATTCACTTGCAGTAGGAGTAAAAAACATTCTTGGAACCCCTTCCCACTGGCGTTCAATACCTCCACTGAAAATGACAACTTTCTTTAACAATATAAAAATTCATTTTTTTTTGTACAATTAACTCCTGATTAGCTGGTATATAGATGCGGTTGGCATAAGTTGACACAGAAAATCAAAAAACACAAATAGTCCGAAACATGACTTTCATGATTCATGACATGAATGCAGGCTATTATATTACACTTTTGAATTTACTATACATTTAGAAAATCAGTGATGTTTTTTAAGGTATTATATTTGAATCCATTACAATCTGTTCTTCATTTACTTCTTTTCATCTTTCTATACTAACAGTAAAAAAGATGTGTATGTCATTCATACAATATTATGACTTTAATTACATCCTTACCAATCATTGATGTTTGCTATAATTTAAGATTTCGACTGAAGGTGCTTGGTGGAATTTCAATATTAAATTTAAACGATTCAAATTTGACATTTGCTATATTGATAACAACGAAGTAAATGTCTATCATATATTAAACATGCCTCAGATTCACTGACATCCAATAAATATTGTTCTCGATTAGGGATTCCAACTCGGATATCTGGATATATCCGGCTCTTTTTAACTATTCGATATCCGGATATTTGGAGAAATATCCGGATAGTATTCGTTATAATTTTTAATGAAATATTTTACAAAATCAACGAAAGATGATATGAATACTGGGGTATTTACTACCTGAGAGAAACCATTACTTAGGAGCAACGTTCCCTCTAAGCTGCGCGCGTGCGCGGCCGCGCAGCAGTTGGGAAGCCCCCGCGCACTCATTCCGGGTTGGCGCTCACTACAAGACAGTTGCTCAATTAATATTTGATCGGTCCGCACAGACTTTGAAATTTCCGCGCAGTTAACCCTTTGGCTTAGAGGGAACGTTGCTTAGGAGTAGTGTTTTTTATTACCTTCTCCAAACTTGGGTATTATAAATATCTTATTTCGTTATCTTAATACTAAAAAGTTCGACGAATCGGTTTGGACTCGAGGCAAAAAAAACCTTTAATGCCGAAATTTTATTCATTGAAGAAATGTCGTTGCAATAATCTAATGCAGCTGCAAATTTTCAATATTTTAATATGATGGAATAGTATTGAAATGTGTATTGTCTCTATCTAACGCATTACAGAAGTGGGAAAGGATTTAGTCAGGATCAGTTGATCGTGAAACATCGTCATTTGCGTGCGAGTTCTACAATTCATCACTGAAAACCAAGCAATCGAGACCACTGTCTACATATTAAAATTTTAATAATTTTGTATAAAATTTTAGCCATGTCAAGATACTCGGAAGTATGGACTCATTTTATGAGAAAAGATAATAAATGCAACATGAAATGTGTAATTCTATTTTATCTCTCGCGGAAACTGACGACAATACAAATAATCTGAAAAAAGATTTTAAATACTTAAGACAATTTAAAAAAAGGACAGAAAAGTTGGACGTGTTGTTCAAAACACTTCTAACAATAAAACCAACATCAACAGCAACGGAACGAGTATTTTCAACAGCAGGACAAAATAAAACTAAATTAACAGCTTAACGACCGTGGACGCGTATTTGAGTCTTTGAAAAACAAAGGTTGCTGGCCGGCGGACACATATATGCGTATAGGCGAAGTATCTGGAAGCTAAGAAAATTGAATTTTGTAAAGATATCTCAATTTGCTTACAAATTATATTGAATTTAGTAAAATTATAATTTTTCGCAAAATTTTATTTCGCCAGGTGAAATTTTATAAAAAAACGTGCAGTCGTTAAGCTGTTAAGATCAAATGTAAAATATGATACATTTAATGCTCTCTTATTTTTAAAATATGAATCGTTAAAATCTGAATGAATGACTTATATTACAAATGAACTCATTTTTAATTTATTATTTTAGTACATAAATTTATATATGTAGTAATGTTTTGTTATTTTCATACTTACTGAAACTATCCGGATAGTTTCAGTTTTACTATTCGATATCCGGATAGTTGAAAATGACGAATAGTTGGAATCTCTATTCTCGATATAGAAGAAACTTGACTACACATTGAATTCATCAAAAATCATATGAGTGTTGTAAAGGAAGCAAATTAATGTATAGTATTTTATTAAATACCTTTTGGTAGAACACCATACCCTGCTTCCTAAGATGGCATCAAACTCTACATTGCATGGGGGATATTTCTTGTTCATTTCTTCCTCAGCTAATTTTCCCAGTTTCCCTTCGTTTAATTTTTCATTAAACTTTTTCATGTAATCAGTCTCAATTCCTTTTTCATTGTAGAAACGACCTATCAACTTACCTGTGAAAAAAAATATCAATTAAGGTCGATTAAAACAACGTATTATGGTCGGTAACCACCTGTGTTTGGAAGCCTGTAACAGTCCAAATAGAAACATGCTCAATAAACCCGGCCACTCTGCAGTGTTTGTTAGAAAGTAAACAAAGATAATTATTGTTAGTCTGTAACACGTCGTAAGCACTAAATGGCTTGGTTCACTAGCGGCCATGAACGGACTGCGCTACACTTTATGTTTGCCAAAAAACTGATAGTATGCAGATCACCTGGTTCGCAAACTTCACACGCACAGTCTAAAAAAAATCTTTATGTTGTTAACAGCAGTAGAACCTATCTCCCATTTTATTGGGTACACTTTGCAGAAAGTGAATAGTGTATACCTACTTTAAATTGATCTCAGTTTACTATTAATCACGGTTGGCGAGTTTAAAGAAAGCTATATTGAAGAAATGACAAAAAATATGTGTAATGAAATTGAAGTGAAAAATTTATCAATGGTTTTTGTATTTGTGTGTAATAAATAGGTGAATATTTTTTTTTCTCGTAAAGAATGTAACAATAATCTAATTATTTGGTTCAAATATTTTTTTCGCTTCGTATTTCTGGCTAGAATTTTTTTAAGTTAGTATGTGCTTGTAATAAACATGAGATTGTGCGGAAATGTTCTTGTAGCAAAGCCTTTTATTGATTTTTGCTCACTTCCTGTGTTCTAATCTAATGCTTATTACATCCTTGTCCGACTGAATGTATATGGTATATTTTAAATGATAATTTTTTTATTCTGTTAAGTTATACTACACCTTTGTAAATGTATTGCTTTTCATACATTTGCGACCAAGTTTCTAATCCAATTAAGTCGCCGTATGAAAGATCCAGAACACCTTCCAAATCACCACTTGTGCTAGAAAATTCACCCGTTATGAATGATCTTGAAGCATCACGCCCTGTAATAAACTATAATTGAAAATACATTCAAAATAGAATTAAGCTAAATTATATATCATGTACAACTCACACGGGGAAAGGTAGCACAAGTTTCACTCACCCCGATTCAGTACAAATCATCAATATTTATAAATGAATAGAAATTGTGTTGCAAATTTTGATCGTAATAATTTAATACTATAGAAATTTGGTAAAATTACATTATTAGTGTAATTATAATAAATTCAAAATATCTAACAAAGTATTTAGTTTTACAAAAAATATATTACCGAGTTGATATCCTATAAATAGCAGGACTGTGGAGTCAGGCTGTTTTAACTAGAATCGGACACTTGATTGGACATCGGACACAATAACTTTGAGTCCTTTTCATAAAGTGTATTTAAATTGCTAGGGTTAAAAGTGGCGCCACTGCATGCGACTAAGCATAAAAAAATAATTGAAATCGTGTTTTAAGCTAAGGTCGGAGTCATCTTTATTAACGACTCCAGAACCCTGAAAAATAGTTTTGACGATGGTATGAAGTCGAAATAGCTATCAATTGTTTATTATATAGGTGTTTCACCTAACTGATTCGATCAATGAAATTAGTGTAATATATTCGAAAAATAAAAATTCAGATATGAAAATCTAAAAGGTTATTACAATTTGCTTTATAACGGCTCTCAGTTTGATATGTATGTATGTTGTTTTTACACAATATTTATTCTTCTTGAACCTTGTGCCAAAACTCTAATCAATTATTGATTAACTAGATTTTGTACAGTATTGATATATTTTTTTATATAAATAAACTTATACACACTGATAACCTAATCTTTCTTATCAATCGATATTCTATGATACTAAAAAATGAGAAACATTGCATAATGAACTCTTTAAATAGTATTTAATAAATGTATTTATATTTTATTAAATATCGGGTTGAAAAATCTAAATAAGGGCTTCGGGTAACAAGCGTGGCACTAACACTCGGGCCTGGGCCTAGGACTGGATAATTTCATAAAATTTCGGCTCGTGCAGACCTCTTACTATATTATAAAGAATTCTTGTGGTGTCAACTAAAAACAATTATCATTCAATGATATGATATTATACAGTTATAAAGTTAAGTAATAAGTAGATTGGTCTTTAAACAATTATATATTTCTGAGATGAATTACTTGCAATCAAACATTATTCTCTTGAGAGTTTTATTTTTCATTGATCTAGTAGGTAATATGGATTGCTCTAGTGAGCACTTTGCAATATGACCTCATTTTTTTCAAATTATTTTATAAATTGACATTGCATATCCAAAGATACTGGCATAACAGTGTTATTGGGTAATTATAGAGTATAGCTAGTCATAGATTATTACGGCGATAAACTTCACAAACTAAGCTAAAAACAACTCCACGATTTAAAGTTATTTTTTGAGAGCTTTATAATCGCGTTAAAACCACAAATTATTACGAAGAACACTGATAAATTATGCGAAATACGAAATATTTTTCAGTACATCGCCTCTGTTTTCCATTATGGCCGCGCGGCCAATGAAATTTATCGCCGTAATAATCCATGACGAGCTATACTCTACTTTTACCATACAGTCATTCAAAGAATACATATTTATGTGAACTTCCTTCATAACCTAATTAGGTGATTTTAAAAAACATACCGATAAATATGTGGTAGTTTGAATCTGGGCCATAATGTTGCTTTCCTTTGGTGACATCGTAAACTTTTCCTAGGATTGATAAATATAGTAAATCTGAGTCAATCCCATTGAATACACCTAATTCTTTATTTGTAAACAACTGGTCGGTGACTTGTTTAGCGTTGTCACTTTTAGCGGTTTTAAGGGAATCCAAATAATCTACAATACCGTTATGGTAATACATCAATAATACTCCAGATATTACCGAGAATAATCCCCATATTTTAAGAAACATTTTGATTTGATGTCAGATTACGTAGGCTATATGTATGTCACGCAATGTTAACAAAAGCTAGGATATAACCAAAAGTGAACGACAGTCTATTAGTACAATAGCGTATGCAACTAAAGAACTTCGAGCGAATAACTAACTATTACAGAGATTTATCACACTATTGATAAATGAAATCGACAAAATGTCTAGCCCTTTCAGTCTATTTGAATTTATAACATAGACTAATATATTTACGATTTGCTAAGTCGATCACAATTGCTATACAAAAATTTAATCTATTCGTCTATCATTGGAATGAATACTTGAAATATTAAGTAATTATTTATTTGAGCTGAAACCTAGTCATAAAATAATTATGTTAGAGATTTAAAAATGTAAACGTAAAATAGATTCCCATCAAATGCTATTTGAGTGTTTTTAAAAATCAGTAATATTTTTTTTGAACGCTTTGTATTGCTGGTCAAATTCAAATATAAATTATGATTTAACACTATTTTGGTTTTGAGAATTATATTATTTATTGATAACTATACATTATGTGCATATAAAAAAATATAAACAAAAGCGTCTTATTAAACATATTATGAACTGTTTATCTCTAAATGTTATGATTATTATGTAAAGAATAAAAAAATAATATAATTTAATTTCACATAATGCTATTTGAATATTATTATATAATATAAATAGAATATTATTCATTTCTTTTATTTTTAATAACTATTATTCCAATTACTTTTTCATAAGTAATATTATTCCAATAATATAAGGTAAACTTGTCTGAATATATATTTCTATTACGCACTTTTTTCCTAATTTCTTCCATGGGCAGTCAATAACGAATCGCATGATCTCAATAAGCGGAAGTCGTTCTCATAGTAGCAACACGACGTGTTATTTTTCGTGTGTCGGGTACTAGTCAATCAGATAACTGCTACCAAAACTGCACTTTATCAGTTAATGAAAATATATCAAAATGGCCAAATTGGTTGATATTTATCGTTCCGAAAAGGATCCCGTCATAAAACAACGACAGCTTCCCTTAGTTGTCAATGAAAATCTAACAGTAAGTGAAATTGTCTTTACACTTTGACATTCGCACTTACACGGAATATTATTTTGGTTGTACCATTTTACTTTCGATGTTAAAATGACCTACATGATAAGCAAAATGCTTTGTGATTTTATCCACAGGATTTTTTCATAAACTATGTCTTATTTGACATATTGGAATACCGTCGGTATGTTTGACAACGGTAATGCCAGTTAGTTGTTATATTCGAGCAATTTTATGAAAGTTCTGAAGACATTACTCATGCATCTCTAGTATTCTTAGTAATATTTTACGAATGCGCGTCATAAGTTTTTCAATTTTGGCGTTAAATATTTGATAATTTCAACAGATGATCATGGACCTCAATACTAGGGGTCTGGTATGCGACAATCCTGAGGTCAAAGGCAGAGAATTGGACGAATTTATTCGTAAATATAGTATTCTCAGTCCCGAGGAGATAAAGGACTCTTTCGAAGTGACCTGTGACGATTTGCTGTTTATATTGGGACAGACTGTTCCATGTGTCGGATGCAGAAGAAGGTTTGTTTCTTGATTACTCACTAATAATTTAAAAACCGATTTTTCTCACAACACTAAACGAAAATTTAATATGAGAATGTTGTAGTACATTTACATATACAATTCTTTCTAGTTGTTTAGCATAATATATATATTTAAGTAGTTGTTATTAACAGTTGAGATGAATACAATTGAAATGTGGATATTCATTTTTGCATATACGGTATACTTGTTATCCGGGCTAATAGTGAGACTGGTCACTTGTATAATCTGTAATATTCTTTCACATTTTGTTATATTAGCTGGCCATTGATTTTGCCATGTTTAATACTTATCATTTATTAAGAAAATGTTTACTTTTCTCTTGTATACAGGAATGTTTAACCGATTTTCTCATATCAATTTGAACATTCCTAAGAATTATATTGTGTTATTCAAGTACCCATTGGTCGATATAATGCAATAAAGTGTCCATAGAAGTTAGTGTTGTAACTTATGCCATTGATAATTTCTTCTCTTGAAATCTTCTAGTTGCATGAACTGATTTTTTAAACGGTTATTTCATATTGTAATTTTACACTCAAAGTAATAACATAACTGTACAAACTCTTGTTGAGGTATAAATCAATGTGATCAATCAAACCTCTTAGTAAATCTCATATATTAATTAAAATATGTGTTGAATTTTTGCATATATAATCCACAACAGGATAAATCCGCACACAGATAATCGAGACTTTCGGGATAGTCAGGATCAGATTTTACTCAAGCCATTAAAATGACTGTTATTAACACATTCAAATATTATTTACCTAACAATCATAATTGATTTTTTCTTGATTAAAATTTGTCTGGAACGCGATTACTGACGGTGAATCTAGCGGTAAATTGATCATCCACTAAACTACACTAAGAAACCTATCAAGATGGCTTAGTACTGTGCTGAAAGCTAATGGAACACGGGGAAATAATGCTCAACTACTTTGTAAAGCAGTAAAACCATGTTGAATCCCAAGACAGCATGGGTCCCTTTAGTAATCGGTTAAACTTATTAATATATCGCAATTAATGTGTTTGAGCCAAGCATTGAAAGACAAATGGCCGCAATAAAACGAGATACGCGACAAAGTGATTTAGCAGCATGACGATGCTCGACCCCATGTTGCGAAAATGGTCAAGGCATACTTGGAAACGTTGAAATGGGAAGTCCTCCACTACCCGCTGTATTCTCCAGACGTTGCTCCCTCTGACTATCACTTGTTTTGGTCAGTGGCAAATGGCTTGGCTGACCGGCATTTTCGGTCTTATGAAGAAGTAAGAAATTTAATCGATTCATGGATCGCTTCAAAAGATGATGATGTACGCGAGATTCGTACGCTGCCTGAAAGATGGGAAAAAGTAGTGGCCAGTGATGGACAATACTCTCAATTATAAATGTTTGACCAGTTTCGAAATTTGGAAAAAAAACCAGTGGAAGCAAATTTGTACACCTATGTATTTTATGAGCTATCTACAATTGATGAAGAAATTTCAAGTCATTAAGTATTTTTGATATAACTTGTTTTTTATGCCGCATATAATACCAATTGATTTTTTCCAAATTACCAGTATTGGAATTCTTTCATGTGATAACAATATAATTTACTCACTTTAGTGATATATTTAATACCAATGTATGTGATTAAAACGGCCAAATATTGACTGCAGGGTTGTTACTATAATGGTAAGAGTTAACTAGAGTTTTGTAAACTACTATCCTAAAATAACTGATTCCCTAGACCAGGGATCGACAAACTGCGGCTCTTCAGACATCAACTCTTGAACTTGTCACGCTTTTCATCCCAAAAATCTATATGCGTATTGCATATGTATGGCTCTCTGATGCCTTTGCTATTCTGTCTCTTCTCGCTTGAAAGTCTGCCGATCCCTCCCCGAGACCGAATAATAATTTTATACTTATTACTGAAATATTGTGAATTCTGACACGGGAGGCTCGTGAACTTCAGTGAAGATGCTTCACCATCAATATCAGTTGATTTATTTTTTCCAGTGTGGAGAGGTTATTTTATCAGTTGATGGAGTCCGGTCACACTACATTGGATCCACTAATCATAACGTCAGTCGGAATCCTAACCATAAAAAAAGAGATGTTATCTTATCCGCGAATCTTATGCACTCTACTCCACGGCCACAGGTGAGGCAAACTTGCACATGTCTCTTTTGAATTGCTAAATATGACTGTGATCATTTTTCCTCACACCGTTTATACAATTTTAAGCTCCCGTCTGCAGTGCTTGGTTGATAGTCAACCGCGATCTAAGAAGAGCCGTCGCTGTGTGCTTCATTCCTTGGAATCAAACCGATCTCGTATTATGAGTGGCACATGGAGGGATGTTTGGGAGTGCATGCACAATCAGTGCAGAGAAGAAGTGACCTTCATAAAATTCCAAACCTTACAAGATACACTCGAAAATTATCTACGAAAACATCGTTTCTGTGGAGAATGCAGGACTAAGGTATTAATAGTTCATTTAAAATTTCATTTTTATTGTAATGGTGCTGTTATTTTCTGAGATATTTTCTGTATTTCTTTTTTTAAATCATTGCTGATTTTATAGGTTATTCGAGCTTATCAACTACTTGTCGAAGAAGTGGAACCGCAAAAAGAAAAAGGATATGTCAGCGCATTGTATGACGGCATCCGCAAATGCCTTTCAAAGCGACATCTACACCTGCAGGCTGACACTGAATACATAACCACCTTGATCATGCGAGCCGAGCCCGAGTTATTAGGCAGCCATCGTGAAAGGCACGCGAAGACATTGGAAATCGCTCAAGAGGAAGTTCTCATATGCCTCGGAATATGTCTCTATGAGCGACTTCACCGGATTTCCTTACGGTTGAGGGAAGAAGAAGGCACCTGTCAAGTCTTGGCGGCGGTCGCGGTAGACGCCCTTCACCGAAAATTTGAAACCGCTGTGGAGCGAAAATGCGGCGTGACAAAGCTCGAATTACTCTATGAAGAAATCACTAAAGAAGAGGCGGCTCAGCAACAACGTAAAGAACAGAAAAAACTACGCAGACGTAAGAAGAAAGACCGCAGGTCTGAATTAAATAAGTGCGGAGACAATGAAGAACCCGGAGAAGTGGAGCTGTGTCGGTGTGACAATTGTTTAGATCAAGAAAAACCGAGACCCATCGAAGTGGAGCCCGTGACGGACAATATTGATCAGTGTCTACAGTACGAGGATTCAGACGGCCCCTGTCATTCCTGTCACAGTGTGCAAACTTTGCCAACTCAGACGCTCATCACTAAAAGACTCGTGGAAGGCGGCTGGTCTTCCAGCGAACACTCTCAAGACTGTGGTTATTCATCTGAAAATAATAATAGATGTTGTGATACTGCATCCGGGTCCTGCAGCCTGCCGAGCTCTCCGGAGGGTTCCGAAGTGGCTTGCTCGGAAGGATTTTGCAATCACGAGAGGGGCGGTTGTACGGGAGACACAAATAAGCTCGATACTCTTGCAAATTCTGGCTTCACTCTATCTCTACAGGATATGTTACTTGTAAGTATTATCACATTATCACATTAAAGACAATGTATTACCGCCAAATGTTGATTGCTAACACTTGTATATTTACTTAATAGGAATAATTTCAATGTGTGATTTTATATATTAAACTTACTTGCACTAGAATTTTTAAAAATTAGTAATTAGGTAACCTTAATAACCAATCAAAGGCGGTCAATGACCTAATATATTTGCTACAAATTATTGATTGTGTTTTTATTATATATGATATGGTAATCGAATCTTTAATAAAAATCCCAATCTGTAAATTTTAATTGCATTTCTCAATACACCTGTTCTTTTACTGGCCAATTATTTCAAATAGAAGCTTTCTATGCTGGAAAAATAACACATTTGCAAATAATTATTATAGGCTTCAGTACTGCAACTGCATAGCAACAGTAATGCTCGAATTTTATTAAATGATTATTAGGCAAAATAGCAAATGTGCAATATTGTTTGATGTTTGTCCGGTTAGATTTGGTCATGTATTGTTTTATAGTTCCTATCATTTTTCAATGTCATAATTTTCTATTGTCTAGGATTCCGGGTCGTCCGATGAAGAGCATGATGACGTAAGTTATATTCCAATTGAAGACGTAATGGAATTCAAATCTCGTCACAACATCACAGAGAAACGCCTAGAACTTCGCCAGAAATTAAAAAATAAATTTGCTCAACTATGTGATAACGTTCCACAGCACGTCTCTGGAGTCCCTAACTAGCGGCTACCGCTTCATCGTCAACATGTTTCTGTAAATTTTCTCAAGAGAAATTTTATTTGCTAACATCCTTATATAGCATAGGCATCTCGCTGTTTGGCCGACATATTCATTTTTTGATAATAATATTTAGCGTACAAATATTTCTCCTACAGAAGTTTGTGGATTTACGTTAAATTAGAGCTTTAATCACTTAATGATGCCCTGCTGAGTATTATAAATACTCTTATGGTCTTCTGGTTTCTTATGTTATAACTTTTTTAATTTTACAAATATTTGTTGAATACTTCGGTAATTTGAAAATATGCAATTGGACGATATTGTTAAATTTTGCTAATAAAATACCATCCAGATTATTATATTTCAAAAATGTTACATGTTTCAATTCTCATGTTTGTAATCGATTTTTAAAAATATATCATTCTATAATATTCCACACATGTCTATTTATTTACATACATCTGAGACCTTCATAGTGTCGCTTTAACTTTAAAAACCTACTGCAGACTCCCACTCAAATGTTAGTGTTTTCCAAAGATCTTGAACAGTATGAAGATGGTGTTCTTATCGATTGAGATTACTTTTTCTAAAAATTTGTCGAGAGTATTCAAGAAACAGGCTGCAGAGCATTCGTTTAAAAACTAATGTGTTCTGCAACGGTGTGTGACAAAACTTACATCCTTTGACGAGCACGGGGCAGTACACATAACTCAAGATAGCAGTCCACATATAAATCTCGCTGTTCACTGGAGCAACCTTCAACAATGCAAAAACTCTGCTCACCATTGTACTTGATCAGAAGCACCACCTGCTCGATTGACTATGCTGCGAGTTACGGCACCTCATGGAAGCTCAGAGTAACCATCTGCTACACTTTGACAACATATAAACAGCTTATTCTACGGGTACAATGGTTCCTTTACTTATGTGGTTAATGTGTTGCAAAGGATTCAGCGTATGTCAAGGAATACTTAAATTTAGATATACATATATTTAATGCGTAAATTTTATTTAAAGTTTCATATCGGGGGATATAACGTTGTGTTTAAGTAAATAAGAATAAGTTTAATTTCACCATTGACGTATTTTTTATTTATTGGGTTGTCAGAGTACACATTTTCCTACATAATTCTTTTTCAATATTTATAAAAAACAATGAAGTCAACAGTGATTGTAACTAACTACGTACGTCTGTACTAGGGCTTCCAACTAACCGGTTTTCGGTTTTTTTGTGCCAATAAAACCGGTTAACTGGCTTAACCCTTTGACCGCGGTTGACTGCTATAGCAGCCCAATCTGAACCGATTTGGATCCGAGCCGCGGTCAAAAGGTTAAACCGAAATATAACATATTTTGATTAGGAAGGTATGGAAAAAAAAAATTGTGGAAAATTTTGAATATCAAATGCTCCAATTTTAATGAAAAATCGATATTTATCTTATAGATGGAAAACAGAAGGCATTATGCATATATATATTATACAACAATGACAATCAAATGTGGAAAAATATTTTATGATAAAATATGTCAAATAAAAAAATAGAACTTGATAATAAAACTCATCAAAAGAAAGATCTTTAAATAAATGCATTAATTTTTTTAAACATATCGACTAGACAGGATATCCAATGTTGTTGTTATTGCTAATTTTTCCGCTTCTACGCAGTAAATTCACTGTAAAAGATTTTTCTTTTTGAAAAAAAAATGAAAAATAAGAAAACGAGTATTTTTGATAAAACACGGTTAACCGAGTGAAATAAACCGGTTTTCGGTTTTTTTCAAAACATGCGATAAACTGGTTCGGAAGCTCTAGTCTGTACATGGTATTCCATTTAATATCCTTATACTCTACAGCAGTGCTTCACAGATTGGGGGCAGAACATGTTTTGTATTGATGACGGCCGTGGATTATTTTTTTTCAGATTTAGGGGGCCGTGTAATTAAAAAGGTTGGGAAGCACTGCTCTACAGTACTATATCGATGTCAATTTAATTTATTGAAATATTTATCCAGTGATGTTGGTACGACAGCCCTTTTTACTCATAATAAAAGAGTTTGTAACAGGCAATTGCATTCTGCACCGCTTTATGTACTTTTATAAATCAAACTGTATCTCGTGCTTCCAAGCCTTATAAATTCATCATATTAAAGCATTCTTCCTATTCTTTAGTTACAAAATCCATAGAAATCGATAAATTAAACGAACGGACATAATTATTTTTTTAAAATTCTTATCTGTCTCAACTACAAAACTGTGTAAGAAGAGGATCTACTGTATTGATACCCTGTTTGGACATGTGCTGCAGATGCCACAGGAGTGCCTGAATCCCCACCGACCCTTTTGACTGTATGTATTCTATCCATATCATGTACTAAGCAAAGCTATGAGATGAAGTGAAGAGACTTAAAGAAGATAGACAATCACGAAGGCCACTGTGTGGTTGCCAAATACCATCAATAGGGAAGGGATAATATCCCTATATTGATATATTATATCGAAAAAAACTTGACAAGGCGTCTTATGGATATAAAAAGAGAACCTACTGAATTGTTAGCTTCATTGTGATGTAATAACTTGATTATTAAGTCTGTCCACTAGTCAAATATATGCTTTGTATTGATTTTTGGCATGGCATTTTTTTGTTATGCACATAGCAATAAAGAGATGACTATAAATTTATCTTTCATATTATCCAAATCATAAGTAAATTAAATATCTTTAACGAGATCACCTTATTTATAATATTCTTTATATAATGAACATAAAATAATAAGCAAGTGATATTAAAGAAGTCTTCATTTGGAAACCATCTGTTTCAAAATAAACACACTTTCGATATTGGTAACAAGTCTGTCAAACTAGACAAGCAAGAAATCCTAGAAATCAATAGATTCAAATTTTTACCTGATTCAGATCTTTTGAACGATCAAATAATTTTTGCTAGTTCCCCGTTACTTTATCCATTGCATTAGCCCTTGTTAACTATTCTTTTATATAAATTAAAAAAAAATAAATAAATATAGATTTCTTTTGTTAGAATTGATATGGTCTTTGAAAAATTTGTTTTTCAGAATCTTCCTGGCTGTCGATTTTGTTTAAGTGATGAATGAACACACCAACTACTTGGAAGCGGGGAAAACATAAAACTATCATTAAGCATATTCATATCATTAAGCATATTCACTTTATTAATGTAGCATTTTATCACTTTGTCAAAAATTTCCCAAATTTTAATTATGTTTGTAATTACTTTCAATCGCATTCTGAATTTTTGGATCTGGGATGACTTTTTAATTATATGTTAGATGTGTTGAACATTTTAATTTTGTGTTATTTTAGAATCACTTTAATGTAATTGGCAATTTCTTTTCAATGCCAACTGTTGTGTATAACTTTTCAATTTTGTATAAATAGCATTGTTAAATTATATTTCCTATCAGTTGACAATGCTCGCAATGAGCGAAACCGGTCCTGACATATTAAATAAAGTGGAATGAAGTACAAAGGATTATTGTTTTTATTAATAAAACTGCATGGCTTGTAAAATCAAGGTATAGCGAAAATGATTTGTGAGATCACCTACAAATACCAATTTAAAATATCTCATATTATGTACTTGAAAATGCTTTATGATGAAGGAATTGCAAAATTATTTGGCCGGATTAAAAGATAAGCATATTGATTGAAAAAGTTTTGAATATAAAACATGCATCACATTAGCAATAGCACAAATTTGAAGTCGTTCGTACTCAGTCATAAATATTATATTTTCTACGCAACTATGACATTATTTAATGGTCAGATTTGTATTGATTGATCAGTTGATTTTTGACTGACTTGATCAGTTCTAATTTGACTCTCAGTATTGCAAATCATTTTCTTATTAATCAATGATGGGTACCTTAAATATGCAGAGCCTACGCCAGAGGCAAGATAGTATTTTTCCACCTGAGACATAAAAGTTTAAAAACAAGGTTTCTATTTAAATTTGTCGCTACAGGCCATCAACTAAGAGTAATACCTGTGAAACATAGTTTTCAAGCTGAAAAAATCAGGAACAGGATACCCAGAAGCTTTGAATTTGTTCAATAGAACGTCTTGTATGATAATCTTTTTTTTTTAATTATCTGTGTCAAGTCTATTTTAGATTTGCTAACCATATTTATAGCCCTTCCAGAATATCATACAAAATAGGAGATTGCCCCATACCGATACTGTACTAAAAAAAATGGAAACTGGTATGGACACAGTGCTTATTTTTTTTTCATTACGGGCTGTCCATATATGATTTCACACGAATTTGCGTATTTTTTAACCCACCCCTCCATTTTCACACTCTTAAAATGTGATGTTATACTTGGACAGCCACTTAGATAATAGGTTCCCAACCTTTTTCGGGTGGCGACCCCTTTTTATAAAAGCTATGTGACTAGGCGACCCCCCCCCTGAGGAATTAGAAATCTTCGATTTGCTATACTTTTTCCCCGGATTGCCGAGACTCCTTTTTTTTATGCTCACCGAGGAATTGGAAATCCTAGATTTGCTATACTTTTCTCCCGGATTGTCTCCGAAACTCCTTACTTTTTTTTTTAGCTCACTGAGGAATTTGAAATCCTCGATTTGCTATACTTTGTTGTTCAACTATAAAATCGAAAAAAGTTGGGCGACCCCCCAGAAAAGGAAAAGTTGGGAACCCGTGCCTTAGAGTCTCTAAAACTTCAATATAACAACAAATATTTAAGGGATTCGAACCGTTATTTTTTTCATTCCGGTTCAAGTAAAAAAATACATATCGGTTCGGTTCTGGTTTTCGTTCCTGTAAAAATAACAGTTTTTCCAGGTTTATGGTTCAGCTCGAATCCAAAAACCCAGGAATTTACCGATTTGGCCAAAATACTAGTGACTCTTCTCTTTTTCGTGATTTCAGGCTTTCAAGTGCACGGATGAAGATGCCGAAAGGCGAAACCCGGGTCGTTAATGACAGATCTTGTGTGAATGTACATAGTTTGAACGATTCAAATTTAATATTGAAATTCCACCAAGCACCTTCAGTCGAAATCTTAAATTAAAAAATCAATACCATCAAAGTGATCAATGAATAAACCTCTTCAATATGTGTGGTAACAATTTATTAAAAAATATTATATTTAATATACTATACATCATTCTAAAGGTTTATATACTATTACATAGAACTTATACATATTGTTGCATTTGTTCCACCGAATCCAAATGAATTTTTCAATGCTATTCGTCTTGAGGACGATGCCCAGTCTTGCTTTTTATTTGGTATATAGTTTAGCGGCATAACACCTTCCGAATCAGACAGATTGATGGTCGGTGGAAGAATCCCATTGATGCATGCCAGCATTGTAAAAACTGTTTCTAAATTTCCAGCAGCTCCGAGTAAGTGTCCGTGTGAGCCTTTCGTCGAAGAAACTCCTATAAACTTTTCAGAGTTACCGAACAGACTACTTATGGCACGGGACTCTATGGCATCTCCGACAGGAGTCGATGTGGCATGTGCATTGATGTATCCAATATCAGTTGTTTTCAAGCCCGCTTCATTCAGTGCCCTACTCATTGATAATATTGCTCCTGAGCCATCTTCCCGAGGTGAAGTTACATGTGATGCGTCTCCTGAAAGACCGTAGCCTAGTATTTCTGCATATATATTGGCTCCTCTTTTGATAGCATGTTCATATTCTTCCAGCACCATTACAGCGGCGCCCTCTCCCATCACAAAGCCCTCACGACGTTTGTCGAACGGCCTCGACGCTTCTTTGGGATTATCATTATATGAAGTGCTCAGAGCACGTAACCTGCAGAAGCCGGCTATTGCCAGAGGACTGATGCAAGCTTCTGCCCCACCGCAAATCATGACATCGGCATCATTTGATTTAATAAATCTAAAACCGTCTCCGATAGAATGCGCACCCGTAGCGCAAGCTGTGGAAACTGAATGATTAGGGCCTCTGAATCCGTATTTAATACTGATATGTCCCGCTGCCATGTTTGGCAATATCCTTGGTATAAAAAATGGGCTTACTTTATTGTAACCTAGCCTTAGCAAATCATTTGTCGCACACACATCGCTCAAATCAATCATTCCCATTCCAAAAGCTACACCTGTTCTCTCTTTCATGTGATCATTCTCTGGTTTCCAATTGGCATCGCTTAATGCTTCCTCTGTGGCGACTAAAGCTAAAGCAGTCGCAGGCGCTATGGTTTTTAATATGCCTTTACTAAAATGTTTATCAATCTGAAATTGGTCAGTATCATTACCTTTCGGTATGAGACCAGCAATTTTTGATGGCAAATTTTGATAATCATCCGAAAGTTTTTCTATACCGCAAACCCCTTCTAGAACATTTTGCCATGCAGATTTAGTTGAGCAGCCGACGGGACATATTACCCCCGAACCAGTTACGACAACTCTTCTCAGTGCGTAAGCCCTGCTGAAATTTTTGATTATTGCATTTTGGATAAAACAAACTGAAAACGTCTTTTTAAGTATCGCCATCCTACAAAATTTGAAGAAAAATTATTATTACGTAACAGCATTCACTTTCTATTCTTAAATGTCATGTTTATAACCCAAAATTAATATTGTCTAATAAATTTTAATGTTTTATTTTGACAGAAGACTGACAGTTTGAAAATACTTGCCAAATTATAAATCATCTGGACACAATGTAATTAGTTAAAGGGTATTACGGCTGTATAACAATAATAAATTATTTTTTAATCATTCTTGCATTATAAAAATGCAAGCTTTTTTTTCAATGAAAGTTTCAGCGATGTAGGTGTATGATATATTTTTTAATTTAAGTAAAGTATTCAGTGTGCCCTGGGTTATTTATTTCTAGTCTATGGATATTTATTTTGAGTTGTGACAGCTACCGCGGTAGCTCAATTATTTTGTGTTAATTTTTATTCTTGGTAAAAATGTCGAAGATTTTTACTCCTACAAATCAAATAAGGTTAACAAACGTCGCTGTCGTCCGTCTCAAAAAAGGTGGAAAGCGCTTCGAAATTGCTTGTTACAAAAACAAGGTTCTCTCGTGGAGAAGTAAAGTGTGCGTATATTAAATATAATTTCTTAAATTAAATATCTTTTTCAGTCATCAATCGATTACATTTTTAAAATATGTCTTCAGTTAGACGTGTAAAATAAATGCTACTATATCTTGAACAAAAAACGGCCACATCTAATATTTTTTGTGTCAATTTTATTTTACCTAATCTGCGAAGTACCGATAATTTAAAGATTAATCATTGGCTATTAATAGTTTTTTATTGTTCAATATTAACGAAGTAAATTTATATATTGGGTAGATAGCACTGATATATTGGGTAGATAGCACTGATTGTTGCATACAAGTGTTCCAAGTTAACAAATTTTAATAAATGATAAAATAATACCTTGCATCCCACACTTAGATAAAATGAGTTTTTTTAATTCATTCTTCACAATGAAAACACACAAAATCTCGCATCACCAAAATGATTTTAACCACTTGTTTTTCAATTTGAAAGAATAGGATTAATTCAATTATTGTTACTTTTATACATCTCTTTTTTACACATAAACAGAGTTAAATGAGATTATTGTATCAAAATTATGATGGTCATTTTTTTAATGACTGAATAATATATGCAATATATATTTTTTGTATCCTGTAAAGGTATTGTTTTATCAAAAGCGAATTCTACTGGACAATTTATTTTTAATTCATTTATTGCTTTTTTTGTCACAGAGAAAAAGACATAGACGAAGTTCTACAATCACACTCTGTTTTCAACAACGTTTCAAAAGGTCAGGTAGCTAAAAAAGAAGATCTCCAAAAAATATTCGGTAAAGATGATTTAACCGAAATCTGCAAAGAAATTCTTGAAAAGGGAGAATTGCAGGTGTCTGATAAAGAAAGACATTCTCAGTTAGATTCGTTGTTCAAAGATATCGCCACCACCGTTGCGGAGAAATGTATCAACCCAGAAACAAAAAGGCCGTATCCGGTGTCGATAATTGAAAAGGCAATGAAAGATGCTCATTTTTCTGTTAAGGCCAATAGAAATGCTAAACAACAGGCTCTTGACGTTATCCCCATTCTCAAGGAAACCATGCCTTTAGAGAGAGCTCAGATGAGGATCAGGGCAACCATCGCTGGAAAGGAAGCACGGAAGATTAGAGATAAAATTGTCCCATTGACGAGTACTATTGAAAAAGAAGACTGGGAAGGCGGATCTGTAACTATTATTTGCCTGATTGACCCTGGTCAATTTAGAACTCTCGACGCACTCATTTCAACAGAAACTAAAGGAAGCGGTCAAATGGAATTATTAAATTTGAAAGAAATGAAAGAAGGAGAACAAATGTTGGAATAATTTAATTCAATAAACGCATTTTTTAAAATCTCGACTATTTTACTTACTCATTCATGTATTTAATTTAATTTTTCTCAACTCTTTTAACTAATACATTTTTGTACTCTATCTTCTTCTTGTGCGATTCACTTAAATAAATATAATACCACCGGGAAACTAGTGATACTACCACCCAGGGCAGTTCTTGAATTTGCCTACATTTTTTTAAATGCTTATTTTTTGAACTGTGAGATTATACACGGAAGAAAGCACAGTGATCGGTGTATATTTAATGTTATTTACCTTTAAATTTTTTTCAAATACCTACAAAAAAGTGCCTCTGGATCGGTCCGCCCCCTTTGACTGGGTTCACTTTAATAAATATACTAACTTACCACCAACAATTGAGAGTTGTCATCATATAAGTGAGATTGATGTAACTAGCCTAATACTGTTCCTTCCTTTTTTTGTTTGTATAGTTCATTGAGTAAGTATCTTCATATGAACAAATTTTTAATATCTTAAAGCTAGTCCCGAAATCCTTGTATTGATAATAAAATGATCCCGGGATTGGAAGCCTTGTTCCAAACCTCTGAAAACGCGAGGCAGGACATCGAGGGTTTCAGATAGTTGGACTTGCAGCTGTACTCGGTCAGAACCAAGTGTCACCTGTTTAGCACGTGCATCATGACAGTTGCGAGTCCTAGGACAGTTTGACAACACAGAGTAACTGTATGTATAGTAGGGAGCATATATTTTTTTCTTTTATTTTAAATGTCATAGATGAGATTTTTTACTATCCCAATTTTATTAAGCCGTGAAATTGCTACTCAAAGTTCTTATAAACACTAAATTGACTTGGTAAGTGGTTGGCAAACTCAAATTTTTGAAACTTAAACTATATAGGTAGGTACCTATGCTGGTTTTTTTTTAAAAAGATCCTCAATTTTATTGAGGTACTTTTGTTGAGATCGCCACTTCCAACTCTAAGTTATGCGCCTTAAAACTGACTTCGGAGCATTGACAGGAAATTTCAATCGTACTGTATCTGGTATTTTGTGGAAGAGCTACACTCAAGGGGCCCTGGAGCCATAGTTTGCCGAAGACAGGTAATATGATTTCATAGCGGATAAAACAAAAATCTGGTTTCACATGCTGTTACGAATGGCAGACACTTGTAAAGCTATGCTCGATAAAGTTTTATATTCATCATAGTGCATCAACCAAAATTAAACAAAAGTTTCAGTCTAATTTTTGCTCAAGTAGTTGAATTAATTATTTTCTTATTGAGTTTTCAATACAACAATAATTAAAATAATCTGAACAGTGCATTAGCAAACTTTCCAAATGTTCAATAAAAAGATCTTTCTTGTTTAGACGTCATATTACTCTTCGAGATTCGCAGAAACAAATAAATTATGAGTTGATTTTTGTAACATTCTGGGTAAATTATTTTGAAACCAGTAAATGTCAAATTTTTAATTAAAATACATTATTCGCAGCCTGGTGCTTTATAGATATATCACCCGTGGTAAGCTAAAAAGGTATAAATTTTTTTTTTACTATTTTAAATAGAACTTGGAAGTCTCAAAATTAATTCTTTATGAAATAAGAATGCGCAAAATTTGCAATATATTAAAAAAAACAATACTTTATTATTTGATAATAAGTATTTATAACTAAAATCCTAACAAGAATTCGAGATATTTGATTGAAATCTATGATACTTTGTCATCAAAACAGAGCATTCTTTTAGAGTGCTTTGCATGTGCACATCATTCAGTCTTAAACACGGTAAATTCATCATTGGTCAAAAAATTTGTCTCTTATGGTTTTGAAAAAGAAGAATCATAATGTTCTCTCTAGTTTTGACACAATTTGAGTCACTTATGCACGAGTTAGCCAGCATACTATGGTGTGGCCACCGCAATTCACAATAGTAAATAAGAAATCCAATGAATAATCACTGAAGCTCCTCTGATTGAGATGAGCGATGCAAACAATAATCTCAAAAGTTATTGTTTTGACGATACTGCAACTTAAGCGACCATTTTATTTAACGAATGTTTTAAGTTTCTCAGAATGGATAAGAGAAGTATAAAAAGCAAAAATTTGTGTACTTTTTTAGCTTGGAGACCGCTGCATAACCTAAGATTCATGTTATAGTCGTACCAATTCATGAAATGATTGAGCATGTATGAGAAACTCGTTAGACAATTTGAATTTCTAGAAGTAGTTCCTACGCTTATTGAGTTTGGATTTGCATATTTACATTTTATTCACTGTATTCCTGTTCTATACTTTACCACGGATATAAAATTTTAAAAATTGTCATTCGTTTCAAGTAAAAATCATTTTTTTTAACAACGGGACTGTGAAAATTATTTCAAGGAAAGCAATTTTATTTTTACCTCAAGGCAAAATACTGTTCTGCACTGTGCACTGTTATCCGAATGACTCACTGTCGTAAATTGCGTCTGCCACTCAAAGTGTTTCACTAAAGTATTATTATTCAATCAGCAGTGCACAAAGATCTGTTACAAATGCATTAACATTATCATACGATATGTGTATACACAGAGGTGGAGATTTCAGATGAGGTGGTAATTCAGTCGATTTCCAGTATTTGTTTACAAGAATAATCCTTCAATAATGAGTCTTTGTCACTGCGATATACTTAAATAATATACAATTAATTTTTGCTGACACCGTCGAGATTATATGAATGATGTTATATTTTGATAATTTGATGGGATAATGGATTGGGAAGTGCATTGTGGTATCACAAAAATGGAAATAAGATAACACATCGTAAAAAGTAAAATTTATCAAGTTATATTTTACACACCGAGCACATTCAATGAAAAAGATAACCTCACATTCCATATCTGTGTGGCTGATATAATGTGTTAAATTAATATGCAAAATAAAACTTTGAAAGCTGGCTTTAGTAGACCTCTATTGTCGAGTGAATAAATTGATTGTTTATAATACGTATTAAACAATACGGTATATTAAAAAAAATCAACAATAGGTGTTTCAATATTATATACACAGATCAGGGAAAAAATGGCTGATTATTAATTATTTACACCTTTCACACCTTTTAATCGATAACATTACAAGATAAAATGTAACAAAAGAAAATTGACTCCATTATGCTAATCTAATGCCTAAAAAGGTATCACACGCCCTCTTATTATTTCATTTGAATCCTAATTCTTCGAGAGGAATGATATAATGTACGCTTTAAAAATCGGCTGGCAGTTTAGAAATACATTGACAGTGTAAATATTACTCACTGACAATATCATCATATACCAATTTTACTCGGCGCAAAGAAATAATTTAGATCAGTTATTCGGAAATACTTTATCTTTAAGTATTTAAATTATAAGGATGCGGATGTCTACATAACAAAAGAATGAGATATTTCTTTGTATCAATATATCAATAACGTATTTAAAAATAACAAAATACTGTCTCAGGAAAACAACTGAAAAATTCAAACAGAAAATAAAATTGTGAACCAATTGCAATAAAAACTCTATCAGTTGGAAGGGTCTATAAATCAGTGCAGTGCACTTCTCGATGTTACGAGTTACTGTATTGAATACCCTCTAAAAAAAAAAAAAAAATATAATGCATTTCTGTACATGCATTATTTAGTAAATAAAGAAGATTTTTTATGTTTCCGTATAATGGGCAGATATATATTATCAATTTAATATATAATTACATTCATGATAAAGGTGCAGAACTAAAACTAATGTATTTTTTTATATCTATTTTTCTATTAAATGATTAGAATAAATGTAAAAATAAACAAACAAAAGTAAAAAAGTTGTTCTGAATAATAAAAAAAATATGTATATATGAACAAAGAAATGTGAATAACTTTAGATTTAACATAGCAAGCGTGATGAAAAGCAAAACTGCAATGTACCAATGAGAAATAATAATTTGAATGTTGTTGAATGTGTACATTTTACTACATATTCAAGTATTAAACGAGGTGAATTTGCAGAATTCGATGTGTCACTGAACTGTTCACAGTAATTTAAACAACGAGGAATAAATGATATAAGATAAGATTGTGAAAAGAGAAAAGAAACGATGAACAAGAAGTTACATGACCTTAAATAAATTTAATACTCTCACTTGCCGAGATTCACCGACACTTTTTGCTGTCTTTAATTTGATGTCTGCACTAGAGACAAATTTTATATTTATATACAATCATCGAATATCACAAATTTTATACTTAAGTTTATAAAATATTTTAACATTCCGCGTCTTCTAATCCGATGGAAACTGGCGGTTGTCATCCGTTTCGTCCGGCAGCGACAGGGGCAGAGGAGAGAGGGCGGAGCCCGTGTGCAGGGGGGAGTGGCCGCGAAGCGAGGGTCCCGCCACGCTGGGAGAATACACCGGCTGTCCGAGCCCTCCTCGACTCTCGCTGCTGCTCTCCTCACGAGGTGACCCTTGTGGTAGACTGGCGTACACGATTCGCTTGTGCAGTTGCGAATCACCACCGGCCGAAGGCGAGGGCGCAAACGGTCGACCGGGGGTGGCTGAATTTCCAGGCGACGGCTCTAGAAAAGGAGAGGCCGGAGACGCTGCGGCCGCATAGACGCCTCCGCGTACCGCTTGAGAGGCACTCTCCGACGTATGAGCAGGGGTACCTCCGTAATCACTTAACGGAGAGCTGAGACTGGCGTAGACTGTCTTAGGATGAGCGGAGCAGGAATAGGAGGGGAGATAGCTGTCGCTGCGTGGATCGTAAAATGGCGATTCTTCAGTATTGGTCTCTAGTCGGACCGAGTAGGGCGTGGCCGCTCCGTAAAGGGGTGTATTATTTCCACTCCACCTTCGGCATGCGGGGCTGACGACGTTAGCATACACCTTGTTGGGTCTCCCTTCGCTTCCGACCTCCGGCTGATGGTGAGACGAAGGAGCGTACGTATCTGACCAGCGAACTTTACTGGGTGTGAAATCTCCTTTAATGAAAAGGAGAATGGGCCGACGAAAACCCTTGCTCAGGTGTTGCGGAGCTCCGAGTACACAGCATTTGCTGAAGCCGACCTCTGGAGACAGAAGGTACTCCCTGAATTTATTCGGAAAGAATTCAATTGATGTAAAGTTTCGGTAGATGGTTTCCTGTAAAAAACAGATTTTTATTATTTTATGAAAGGTTGACAGTTTTGATAGTTACTTTTAATTTTAATTTAATTTTACAAGCCTAATTATAATTGGTATGTAAAATGTTTAATATTAAACACAAGATAATTTATTTTTGAATGAATGCAGATATATTATATGTGAAATATTAGTTAGATTGCAGGCACAGAACACTCACAGTCAACTTCTTTTTCTTTTTGTAGCTGGCCCAGCTCTGAGCTTCAAGAATTAGTTTGCCACCGGGTCGTAGTTGTGCGAACATTCTTTTGAATGCGAGTTTCAATCCGAAATCTCCCCAGTTGAGATGAAACCATTTGGTGACCGACAAGCACATGATCAAATCGTATTGATATGGCTCAGCATTAAGAAGACTTTCATCCTTTAATATGTAATTAGCCTGAAAACAAAAAAGGATATTTCCTTTTTTTAAATCTTTTTTTGACCTTAATTCTAAAGTATCATCTAATTATCAAACTCAATCTTAAGAAATAGAAACCGACACGCCGATAACATCAAATGCATCCGATGAAAATTCCGTGGGCCTCCTCGGTCAAATACCTTGGATTAAATTTTAGCAGACACAAGCTGCTAAAAACTCGAGAAAATGTATTTTTTTTATTGCAAAATGTAACATTATTCATCACTATCAAAACACTTTTGTGCTTATTTCATATTATTTACTAAACATCACAACCGGTTTCGCTCATGACGAGCATTATCAAATGATGAAATGTAAAAAGATGCAGGGTTGTTATAAAGTAGTGAAGAGTAGTTTAGCATTATTTTGAAAACATTTAATTTCTTTTTCTTCTCAGAAAATAGTGTCATTTTTATTAAACTCTTTTCATTTGTAAGTTTTTTCAATAACGTAACATCTAAAAAAGAAAACAAACATTTCTTTACCTGTTGAAATGCAATATTTTGTGGGAAATTGGAAGTACTCGATTCCACAGGAAAACCCGGAACTTCTAAAGGCCCGTATAAAATTGGACACGAAACAGGAAAATAGCATTTCGGCGCGTCCAGTCCCGGCTTGTGATGCGAGCGTCTGTTTCTTTTAACACGACGGCCGCCTCTGCCGATAGAGAGTCGCGTGTTATCGATGGAATCAGATCGGTCTAAATTGCCTCCTTCGTTTCTAATATTTTCTTCAGACACCGGATCTGCTTTTTCAACTATGCTGCTATTTCTACTGGGCATTTCTTTCTCATTCTTGAGAATTTCACTGGTACTATTATCTAATCCAATACTTTTGTCGATTGAACCAGATTCATGATGCGATGTTGACTGTTCCGGATCTCCTAATAATGCCTTGGTAGGTGGCGAATGACTGAAGGGTGGTATTATCACAAAATTATAAACATTTTTCCTTGCTCGAGCTAAAAAGATTAAAAAAAAAAAATGAGAAATATATATAGTCTCAGAAGCTTCTTAACCTTTTCCATATGGTGATATGTATTTACTACAACTTATGAAAAAGTGATTTAAAAATCGGAAAAATTAGAGTTTTAATGAATATTGATTTTATTAATCATATTTCAAGTAGAAATGTAACATTTTTTGTAATGTTAGCGCTGAAAATTGTTTGAAAACGATAAAAAAGCATCGCAAATATCCGGCAGTACCGCTGCATATGAAAACTTACATGCTACTAAATCATGTACTGGCCGCAACGTTTCATACCAGATGAGGTCAAACACGTGCATACAGATACGCACACAGCGAAATGCACCGGCAAACATCTCTGTATTGGTGAGTCTATCCCTGATATGTCGACAAATTATTTATTTCCTTCACTCCAGATGAATAATTATGCATCGCAAAATTTTTATATAATTCTTAATTATATTACGGAGGAATACATAAATAACATTATATTTCTTATCGATATTGACATTATTTGAGTCGAATTGTAGTAAACACATATTGCAGGGAGGGAAAGGTTAAAGGCAATTAGTTACACAATAAGAGGATAATCAAATTTATCGATTTTAATTTTTTTATTCAAATGAATTCAAAAATACCACATGAATTCAAAAATAAGTAAAAAAAAAATGTGTGCTTACCGATCAATATATTATCAATGTCTATGCCAGTCACAGACTTTGCTCCGAAATCTCGCGCTATGGCAATAGATATGTGACCAACATTGCAGCCAATATCTAATACATCCTTATTATTGAATAAGTGTCGGTGCAGTCCAAAAACCTTTAGTCTTATGTCCATCATAGTGTCCAAATTTCTATATCCATAATACCTGGAATAAAAAACATTAGCCATTATGCACTAAATTTACACCAACTGTTTTAAAGAATCTCTTTGAAGGAGAACTTAAGAACCCTTTGATTAGTAATGCCCTATATGTACATCCAAGTATTGTATCACCATCCATTATCAATTGGCATTATTATTATTTCTTCAGATATGGATACTACACATCTATCAGTGTTTTTGGCAGTCATATTATTTATACTATTTATTGCAAATGGGCAAAAGAATTTTGTAAAAAGGTTAATTATTGTAAACAAATCGGTAGCCATAATATATTTGAATTGATTTCTTTCCTGGAATTGGTGTCATAAAGACCATATGCTCACAGATGAACGCAATAAAGATCTTGGCAAATATTGGAAATATTTTAGTGCATACAAAACACGTAACCATCAAAGAGATTACTCAGCAGCCAACCAGAGAGGAGTAGATTCGGGTAGGTCTAAACTGAGATGATTGGACTGTGTAGAGACCACAGTTAATGAGCTGGAAAAAGACCGCAGATGAAAAGGTAAAAGTAGAGGAGGCCGAGACTCGCAGCGGGTTATTGCAATGACGATAAGTGAAATAAAGGAAAAGTTAGTATTGCATTCAAGTAAATGTCTTATTCATGATTGAAGAATACATTGACAAGACTATTCTTTATATCAACTTATAAAAATGATTTATTTTTGTGGGAATCCATTTCCAAATGGACATTGGGTTGAGCATTTTTAAGGTTTTCACTGTCAATACTTAGTGGAAAGGCATTATATTAAAAGCATTCTTTTGTACTTATTCCACATTTATTTAATATGATCAGGACCGGCTTCACTCATGATGAGCATTAAAATAGCACTGTACTAATGTGAAATGTTTATTATCACGTGAAAATGCTTGTCATGTGTAAAAGCCGTCCTAATAATATTAAATAAATTTGGAATTAATACAAAAAATTGTCTTAATATTTTAACATTGGGTTGGTTGAAAATTGTCTGCGAAAAAAAAGATATTTTGAAAAAACTGTGGGTTAGGTACTTTTGGCTTTCTACAGTCGATATATTACTTTTAAATTGTGTTATATTATAATATGTGCTTTGATATTCTGTTATAATAAATGTACTGAATATTAATTTTCAAAACCTAAGGGAACTACATATTTTCTTCGTAGTAAATTTAAAATGTCAGTTATTCTAAATAAAATAATGTTTGGAGACCTTTGTTATGTGTTTTGATTATGAAATGTTAATTAAATTTAGTATCTATATACCCTGCTGTTATTATTAATATTTTAAATTTTAGTATAATATTATTATGTATTTAATTCATAAATGGATAATACGACAAAAATATTTTCTTCATTTTTCCCCAGTTCCGTCGTGTCATGTTTTGTTAATCCAAACAATGACCTCTCTAATTAGCTCACTTCTATCATAACAGATTAGTCTATCTCTTATGAACTGAAAAGCGATTTTACGGACAGCATGACAAATATTCGAAACGAATGATCAAGAGGTAAAACTTGTGAAGTTACCATAATATTTATGAAAATAAATAAAGGAAAACGACACAATTTATAATACTGTTCTAGTGAACGATATATTAGGGTTCCACTTTATTTGAATTTGAATTTATACAATATGTCTTTAATTTCCATTATTTTTTCCCAGATTAACTGAAATTGATAGAAAGTTACCACATGTACTTATTTTATATTTACAATATAAATGAGTTGCCCATTTCCCAAAATTTTATTTGTCCATTTTCTCTTTTTGGAGATAATCAAAAAAAACATGTATGGAATCTTTACATTAACCTTCCGAGTTCCTAGCAGGGTGAATTCACATAGCAAAATTCTTAATACTTATTTCATCCATTTGCTAAATAAATACCAACAATATTTAGCTGATATTTATTGTAATCTTCAATGATACCTCAATAAATGCATTGCAAATATTATGCAAATTTTTCTGGGGTCACTTTGTAACCTGTCGCTTCTCGATCCTATTTTTGACATTTTGGTATTTTGTTAAAAAAAAAATGCTTTATTGTACCAAATTGAAATAGAATAATTATTTGATAATCTTCATTGAATTTTATTTCGAATGAATATATAATATTTTATAGAAAATATTATATATATTTATGTAGTGAGTTATTTTTTTTATTAAATTATGCTTTTTCGTTGATTTTGATTATTTATACTGTCGCAACTAATAAAAATATAAAAATATTTTATTTTGGTTATAGGTTAAATTTTTTAACCCTTTCGAGTAGTGAGTTATTTTTTATTAAATATTAAGCTTTTACGTAAATTTTGATTATTTAAACTATTTGTTTTCGAAAGAATAAAATATATGTCGCATTACATTTCCAGAAGTCAAAGGTTACCATTTTTTTTTTGAAAGAATATATATTGCAAATGCAAAAAATATTACTTAATTTTTACATAAGATCTATTCGAGAAGACAAGACATAATAATTACAAGATAACTGCGTAGCCCAGTTCTGTTATTTTTATGTGGAATTATAACTGTGAGTTTAAGTAGAAGTATTTGAAAAATTTTAATACTAAAATGAACAATTAGCCAATGTTTAGTTGTACACCATCTTTATAGTTTCATGGTTGCAATCATTACTTACCTATCATAATTTCCGTATTGATATCTGGCATCTTGGGATCTAAATTTGGGCATTGGTACTGTGTTCACAGGGATGCTGTCTGCTGGCAGAAAACTGTTTCGTGGTAAAGGGGGACGAAGTTTCCCTTGATGACCACCTCTGCCGATTCCCTTGGCAGCATGACCGCCCCCGCGCGTATGCACTCTCATCCACGCGCCGGGTTGAGGAATGACAGGGCTCACTATTTTATCCAGCGAGTCCATTCTTTTAAACTTTTTGCAGTCTTTTCCTTTTTGGGACCCTTCAGATTCACTAGTAGTTCGTTTATAAACCCTAACATTAGTTAAATCTAGTTTGAGATCTTTGACAGGAGCACTCGTCGAGGGTACGGCGACAGGAATTTCTTCGGCTTCGGCGGCAACAACGTCGGTAGGAGCTGAAGATTCTTCTTTAACAGGAGACGCCTGCGTAGGGCTTCCGCTCGGTACATTGGTGCTGCTGCACTCTGAAGATCGACGTTTAGATTTACCTCGTTTGCGAGCTCTTCGTGGTTTTTTAGTTTCGAGTTGCTTTTCGTATTCCTCGTTGTCTAAGGGGTTCAACAAGTTCAGAGGATCTCTTATGTCAGGCGGTATAATTACTTCTATCTTGGCTTTGTGACGAGGAGGTGTTGGCAGTGGGGAAGATTTCGGTGTCACAGCGTTCATGGCTCTATTTATATCTTCATCCTGAAGACTGTTCAGATTCAGGGGATCTGATATGTTGCCGCCCAGTAAGAATTTTGTCGGCGGGATGATGACTTCTTTCCGCGGTCTTTTATATGGTAGAAAAAACTTCGATGTGGCGGGAAAACTTTGAGTCCTTTTCCTGCCTGCTCGAAATTTGTATATTGAGTGAAACGGCCGTCGATTCAAGTTATTCTCGGGTACATCTTGAACCGGAATTCCTTTTTGCTTTTGCTTCCCAAAACGATTTTTCCAATTCTGTTTAGACTTTTTGAATTTCTTTGGATTGTTTTTAGAATCAGCAGACAGCGATTGATCTTTGACAGAGTCAGTAGTATTTGCAAGCTCATCAACCTCAGCGATCTTGGAAAAGGAGTCGTCTTCCGTTAGTGCAGCTGAAGTTTCACTTATATTGCACAAACTTTCTTCCAACTTCGATTTCTCATCTTTAGAAGTCCCATCACTGTTTTTTTCATCCATTTTTATTACTTTCAATACAAAATATATCTACATGAATTGATTGATAATTATATTGCAGAAAATTAATTACAACCCATTGTTGTCAATATGTAATGACATTAAAATAAGTTTAAATTGCGCGCCGCGCAAGCGTACTCAACTGGGCACATCACACTAATAACACAACACAATCATATCACGACATTATTTTTTATAGATACTTGAATAAAAGAAACGATCTTGCGACTTCATATAAGCGACTTTCTGAAAATCAAATCTGGAACAGTCTAATATGAAATCAATCAGAATTCTGGATGCAGAATATTTAATGACCACGATTTGTACGTCGCACGACGGAGAAACGCACTGCTTGCGAACACAAGTATCATAAACTACTTCATAGATATGCTTTACTTATTCAACCGCAGACAATAATAAACATCTTATAGATATTTTATCATATTATTAAAAAAACAAAATTTGTATAATCAAAACAGTAGGTATCTTTATATTATTGAAATTATAAAATGCATCTGTAAATATCCAATATCATCGATTTGTGCATGCAATTTCTAAAACTTAAAACAAGACAAATAAGTTTGTTTCTAAAATTAAAAACAATTTTGCCACAATAAATTGAAAGTATTAAGTGTAACAATAAAGTTCTTTGTTTTCATTTTTTCATCGATGTACAAACGCATTATACAAATAAATCATTATAACATGTTAAAAGCTTTTACTTTTTTTTTATGATATTAATGTTCAACTTATTGAAAAATTTTCTATATAGTTTTTTTTAATATTTAAAAATGAATAATAGATATTTTTGGGTAAATTACTATAAAAATAACATAATGTACGGCTGTAAAACATTTCATTTGTAAGCTATCAGATATCTTTAAGTTGGCAATAGATTCAAAAGCTTGATTTATGTTTACAAATTTTACTCGTAACGTTTATTCGTCTTTGCTGTTACACAAATTTTATTTTTCTTTAGAAAACCTCAAATTTTGGATCAGATTAGCGTGAAAATGAAATAGAGTTGACTTTTGCAGCTTAAATTTGATGACTGTGTAACTGAATGTGTTTTTTTCGATGTATTGTAAAGTGTTTTGAAAAACTGACAGTTTGAAAAACTAGGTAAGAGTTTCTTACATCGTGATATTTCTTATGTCGGTTAATTTTTTCTCCTTCTGTCATGTGGATGAAATATCCGAAATGGTCGCACCTACTAAAACAATTAATTTCTCCAGTTTAGTGGATATAAATAAACACATATTACAATATGGACGTACTTAAAATTTGATTCATAACTTGCATGGTGATGTCATATTTTAAAAACTTTATTAGATTAAGGGCTCAGTTCAATCTTTGATATATATGGGTACATTAATTTTTGGTAATTGTAGAGTATAGCTGGTCATGGATTATTACGGCAAAAAACTTCACAAACTAAGCTAAAAACAACGCCACGATTTAAAATTATCTCTTGAGAGCTTGATAATCGCGTTAAAACCACACATTATTACGAAGAACACTGATAAGTTATGCGAAATACGAAATATTTTTCAGTACATCGCCTCTGTTTTCCATTATGGCGGCGCCGCCTAATTCTAAAACTCTTAATTCTTTTTATCCAAGAGCGCCGATCTATCGGTGCACCGAGAATCCTCTGAGCCGATCTATCCGCAAAAACTTTGAATCATAATATGAAAAACAATTATATAGGTTTTTTTATTTTTACTTTAAAATTCATTTTTATATGATTGGCACGTAAAAGCTTGCAACTATGGATCGATGCTCTGGAGCTAAAAAGGATAATATTATAAACTGAAATATAAACACGAATATACTAATTGACAATATGACCGTAATCTTAATACATTTATGTTTTATTACTCTTTCAGCTAAAATGAGTAGAATACCGAGATCGTTTGTTACACCAAATCCCAAGCACAACAGTCTTACTCCTTCAATTTCATTGGAGGTGCTGAATCAAAAAAACAGCGAAGTTAAGATAGTGGCACCGCAAAGCCTGAAAAAAGGTCCATTGTGTGAAAGTAATTCTCTCCAACGCAACGGAGATGGCAAGAGTAATCATTTGATAAAAAGCGAATCCGCTATTAAACGAAATGCCCCCGCCACCCAACATTTGCCAAACAAACAAATCAAATTATCCACCAAGCCTGCGAATGCCAATGTAAAGATACCGCCGTACGATTACAAAGCGAGGTTCAATGATTTGAATGAGAAACATGCCTCTTTAAATTCTGAATATGCTGAACTTAAAGACAAGTATAATGAGTGTATTGGTGAACAGAACTCTACGAAATTAAAAATTGATAATTTGAATTCAGAAACTTCAAGGTTGACTATGAATATTGAAAAGCTCTCGAAAGAAAATGACAAATTAAAAATTCAATGTGATGAGCTGAGGATCAGGTGCGAATCTGACAAAGCTATCTCCCTCGAACAAAAAGAAGCTATTGAAGGCCTCAATGTTAAGCTATCAGTATCGAATGAGAATTATTTGACCTTATCGGCAAAATGGACTGAAATCAATCAGCGACTGTCGAGTAAAACTGAAGAATGTATCACATTAAAAGAGGCATTCGAAAGAGAGGTTGAGAAATGTTCTCAATTGAACACAATCGTTGAGGACAGTGGAGTAAAGTTACAGTCGTTAACTAGCGAGGTGACATTTTTGAAAACACGTCAAAAAATTATTGATCAAAAAAATAGCGAGAACAATGTATTGATATCGAACATGAAGCAAGAAAATCAGGAAATAACTGAGAAGTATCTGAAATGTGAAGCTGATAAAATGCATTTACAAAATAGGTTTGATGAAAAAAGTGTGGAATGTGACCAAACAACTGTTTTATTAAATGTTAATAAACAAAAATGCGAAGAGCTAAATAATGTTCTCGATAAAAACCATAAAAAAATAATCTGCGATACTACAGAAATTATTGAACTCACAAAATTCAAAGAACATTTGGAACTTAAGAATGAAGGATTTTCACACCAAATAAATAGCTTAAATAAAACAGTCGCAGACTTGGAAAAAACTATCGAAAACATGCATGAAAATCAGAAAACTTTGCGGAATAATATACAAGATTTAAAAGGACACATTCGAGTATTCTGTCGTATTCGCCCTTCTTTATCGGACGAAAATTTAAAGCCTACATTGAAAGTTGACGTAGTGGATTCTTGCACTATGGAAATTGACAAAACGCCTACCAACGTTTCATCTGGATTAACAAAGAAACAAAATTTTAAACACAATTTTTCCTTTGACGGTATTTTCCCTCCAAGTTCTCTCCAAAATGACATTTTCACGGAGGTGTCGGGTTTGATTCAGTCAGCCCTGGACGGGTATAATGTTTGCATTTTTGCTTACGGCCAAACTGGATCTGGCAAAACCTACACTATGGAAGGAAGTCTAGATTCAAACAGTATGGGCATAATTCCCCGCGCAATAGACATGATCTTCCAGAGTCTTTCGGATCTGAAAAAAATTGGTTGGGATTTTACTATAAAGGCATCATTTTTAGAAATCTACAATGAAAATATTTACGATCTGTTAGATCCTAAAAAGGACCAAGAAGAACATTCAATCAAAATGGCAGACTCTAAAGGAACCGATGTCTACGTGTCAAATTTAAAAGAGGAATGCGTCTGCAATTCCGGCGATCTCCTGAAGTTGTTGATGACTTCTCAAAAAAACAGGCAAACGGCTGCGACATTCTGCAATGAGAGGAGTTCCCGATCGCATTCAGTGACCAAAATCAAAATTTTAGCCATCAACGACAAACTCAAAGTGAAATACGCGAGCAGTTTAAATTTGGTCGATTTGGCGGGATCCGAGAGTGCTAAAACATCACAGAGAATGGATGAAACTAAATCGATCAATAAATCTCTGTCGGAATTATCTAAAGTTATTTTAGCTCTGCAGTCGAAACAAAACCACGTACCTTACAGGAATTCCAAACTCACTCATTTGTTGATGCCAAGTTTGGGCGGTAATTCGAAGACGCTGATGTTGGTAAATATTGCTCAATTAGATGAATGCTATCAAGAGACTCTGAATTCATTGCGATTCGCAGCCAAGGTTAACGGTTGCAGGACTGGTGGGTCCAAAAAAAATATATCTACCGTCTAATTCGGTTCAGTGAAGAATTTGCATGGTTCTACTGATCAGGCCTCTATATTAAAGTCAGCATGACTGTAAATGACTTATGAGAACAGAATTTATATAATGTGTTGTAAAATAAGTCTTCTACATGATTTTTAGTTTGTTACTCAAAACCACACTGACTGCGATTAAAAATTGAAACATGTAATGAAGACATCTTATGTACATTGACAGGATACTTGAAGTAAAATGCTGGCATGATTGTTTGGAATACTGTAACTATAGGAAATAAATTGTAAATACGCAAGATGTGTAAGGAATTAATAATTTAGATTAGAATAGAAATCATCTGTGAAGAGATTTAAATATTTTTAGATACATGGTGTTTTAGACAAAACGATTGTGTATTTTTCAAATTAATGTGGTTACAAATTCATGGTGTGAATTTTTGCAAATTTGTATTATTATTATTAATAGTTGTGAATACAGTTTAAAATGATATTTCATTATAAAGTTGGATGCCTGAAAGTGTTAACTTTTCATTTCCAATTTTTATTATCTGATATGAAACATATAGAGGTGACTTTTCGATCTCTGCAACAGTGACCGCAGCGTGAGAACGCATCGAGTACATGTGGCGCTGCGTGCCGTGTCTGTTGCTATCGACAGCACTCAACAAAAATTAATAAAAATATACTTTGTATTTTTTTTTTTTAATTTCTTTATGAGTTACGTATAACTCGCGTACATTTCTACAACAACCCGTTTTTCTCCTGAATTTTTTAAATTTCTCAATTATTTTCAGTTTATCAGCTAGAGCTCAAGTTTTCCTCACGCTGTACATTTTTGTTTTGAGTTATTGTTAATTACCAAGTATTGGACTTTGTTTAAATATAGATAATAAAGCAATAATTTATCCTCATCATATTGTTCTTCTTCTAAAAGTTGTGGCACAGTTATATCCATAATCATATTGCATCGACTAATCACTATGGAATGCAATAACTGACGCCGTCACAGTGTTCACAGACTTCGAAATGTATGCCATGGAGAGCGCACTGCCGTGGTCACTGATCGGTGCCGCAGGAATCGAAATCACTTTTTAAATAAGCAATTTTTCATAAAGTATGTTTGGAAGCTTAAATGCAAGGAATCTGAAATTCAATAAGAATCATTTACTTTTTGCTTGATGAAAACGACAACATCTTTGAAGATTGAAAATTATAATTTAACACGGGTAAGTTGATTATTCCACTGATTGTATAACTAGGCGTGGCACGATTGCGATTCTTCAGAAGAAAGAAGAATCGGAATGAAACTTCTTTCTGAAGAATCTTTTTTATATTACTAAAAATGAAGCAAAATCAAGTTTGCTGTATTGCGCCAAACAATAGTGGATTGCAGGATAAATCAATGTTAATCTTCATGTAGTATTTAATATAATTCAAAGGCTTTGAGTGTCTTTTCCATTATTATCAAAAGCATTGGGTACTGTGTAGTTGGTAGTTTCAAAGGAATATATTAAGATTTCTTGCTTCAAACTTTTCATATGAGCCATCCATGGAACATGACTAACCAAACAACAAATAAATTTACATGAACTACATCATAGTTAATGAATGCATATTTTTAGGTAGATATAGTTCTTTTGGTTATCCTTAAGAATAGTGTCGTGAAGCATTAGACGTTTAATCGAAATTGCCGCAAACACAGAAATCGTTTGTGAATTATTTGTTTTAATTAATTATACAAATGTAAGAAGCATTATGATCTTTGATGACTGTCAGAATAAATGAAAAAAACAAATGTATATTCAATCGTATCTAAACTAAGATTTATAAGTAGTTACACATAGCTTCCAATATTAACGATTTTGCGGCGAAAACGGTAATATTGGAAGACAATTATATTTAGAAGAAGATAATTATCTGACTAATCAAAGATCATAACGCTTCTTAGATTTGTATAGTTAATTAAAAAAAAAAAAATTCACAAACGATTTCTGTGTTGGCGGCAATTTCGATTAAACGTCAAATGCTTCACGACGTTATTCTTAAAGATAACCGTTTTTTTAGTATATTCATTTTTTTCATAAAACGACCCACTATTGCTGGTTAGATGATTGATTAGTAACAGTTATAACTATGTTTTTTTAGGCTAATAAATAATTTATGTATTTTTGTTCAGCTAAGAATTAACAGTAAACAATATAAAAGTTACTTAGTAAATGTCTTGAAAAATTGAGAGAACCAGAGATGTAGGATTAAATACTAAATTAAAAATTCTTACTTTCACTCTTGCATAGTGTTATTCCACATAAATAAGTCTCATTTTAAAACAACAAATTCAAACCCCTCCCGTATCTGAATCATAAAATTTGTGAATATATTTTTTAACAATGACTTGTCAACTGTATTACAAAATGTTAGTGAAAAGGTTTTTGTTTAATGTGTTTCGTGTAGATTTGTAAGAAATTTTAGTCCTTAAGGAATAGATAATTAGCACTCGAGTTTTGTAAATTTAAAAATTGTGTAAAAAGATTCTTAGTCAAAAAATTCTGCTACCGAAAAATATAAATCAAACTAAAAATAGCTTTATATCCTGTCTCAAGCTCTTTGCCATTACAACAATAAAACATTCAATTTAATGCATCATTATAATGCTTGTATTTTATTTCGACTATCCAATATTAATTATAAATAATAATCCATCAAAATCAGTAGTGTTCCAATAAAAGAACCAATAGGAAAGAATTTTTATTATAAATAAATAGGAGTCTTGTAAAATAATTTATTAATAGATTAATAATATGTAGCATTATAATATCTCTTTTGTCTTTATATGTTTTATAATTTTATAGAATGAGCTTATGTACTTGTTGCAAAAAAATTGCTTTGTTTTCAGCGTTTTACCCTTTTTATAATATATGCTTAGTGCATGCGTGTACACAAGACAGTGTATCAAATAGGTTGTCACTCTCAAATATGAAAGTTAATGATAAACTCTTAATATGTTTAAATGAATTTGAACCCTTTTTATTTGTATATTTTACCACTGTGCTAACAGCGCCAACAAATTTATCATATTTCATAATTTCGAACTAACATAATAATTATGTACAATCATTGGACTAGTGAATTGTGACTGTATTATCTACTATAATATTATTACATGTATGTTTAGAACATAAATTATTGATTGAAAATCAATATTTTCTGGCAATATAATGTTAAATGTTATTTATAAGGATATATTATAGATATGGTATTTATATACTTAATCCAATTTACAATAGCTACTATTTACGGCAATTATCTATGGTTCTCGTAGTGCAGGGTGGCTACACTTTTTTCTAGGAGTGGGTAGTTGATAAAATTATTTATGGCAATGGACTTAAATCTCCCACGTCGGTTATATCATGAGAGAACATCAAAAAGTCATATTTTATACATATAAAAAATAAGGATCTGGGAATCGTAGGTAATCTTAGTGCTTTTTTTTGTTCATTTTAATCTATTAATTTTGCATAAACATTATACTGTACCCATCTTTACACGCAGATCTCATTTTAACATTTTTTTTAAAATCACATTTCTTTAATTCATGTTCATGTTAGGAAGAGGAAAATGAGAGGAAACATCAATTGCAACGTTGCGTGTGAGGAGCAGTAAGTGTTATTAGTTAAGTTAGGTTTGAACAAGAAATAGTACAATATAAGTCCGTAATCGCCCAAAAATATCTTCACGGCTACACTGGCCATCTTTGTTATGGTGGTATGATATTTCCGTTGAATTTTTTGTAGACCTGCACAGTCAAAAAAAGCATCAAGCAACTATTAATTATGTTTGTATTTTTCAACCAGAACTCAATTATTCAACAATTCTTACTTACCTTTTTTACATTATATTTACACAATTAAAATGCAATTGACATTTGACTATGATATGTTTGCCTGAATGAGTAGTTATCACGAAGAATCAGCATACTAACATGAAGATTTCTCAACATAAATCAGTGTTTCTTTGGGTTTAACAAAGTTCACAGTTGATTAGAGCGATTTTATATTGTCTTGAAATAATATTGCTAACAAATTTGAAAATAATTGCTCATTTACATTTTTTTTATAAGATAGAGCTGTATCATTGAAAAATATGTTGTAAATAAAATTAAGATATATTTTTCTAATATTTTTTGTTTTTTTATCCTTCAACATGATCATTAAGGTCTTATTTTTATATACACCATGAGACGAAATACATTAATTACCGGTATTTTGTTTTTGTATGTGTACACTAGCAGAGATAAGATGTTTTTTATAAACATCTTTTGAGGTGTCAATTAATGTGCTTAAGCAACTAAAGCTCTAAATAAATCACCTTTACATAATATGTATTAAATTCATGACCAAATAATCTGCATACGAAATGTCGGGACTGGAAACTTCACTGTATATGCAAAAAATATTTCATCAGTATTGGTATTTATGAAAATATAAATTATTGAAATACCAAACTACTGGTATCTATTAACATATTGGTCTGGTATTGCAATTCTTATATCAGTCCCAATCTCCCAACACTGTAGACTGTGAGCCGTATAAATAAGATAAAGGTAAGGTCCCATTAGAAGCAATAGACCAATGGTTCTTTTTAGCGGGTTGTGATAAAAAAAAATCTGCATATTAACTTTTACTACTCTAATGTTGAGTGTCACTTGACATGAACTGATACATATTTTGATTTGATTATTTTTATGTGATGGATTTTTTTTCTATCTTTGTCTTGAATACATGATTTGATGAGCTATTTAGGAATTATAGAAAGTTGGGACGTTTTGCGAGAACTACTCGACGTGAACAAAAAAATGTAATATTTTGGGGGTGCACGCATGTAGCAACAGAACAACAGCAGTCGTGTTGAGGTTACGCAAAAATCTGTTGTTTGGCTGTGATATTTTTTGATAAAAATTGTTGAATCATTATTACTTGAGACTGATTGATAACATTGATAATTTATAGATTATTCTTATAAATTTATTGTGACACCAATGAAATAAACTGTCAATCTATAAATCATGTCGAATAAAAATTCAAAAAAGCTGAAACAAAAATTAAATGTGTCACCTAAAACTTCAGTCATAAAACAAAAACGCATATTATATGACAATGAAATTGATAGTGGTGACAATAGTGACTATGAAAGGATTGGACAATTTATTTTGAAAATTTCTAAAATTGACAAAACCATCGTTTCATCCTGGAGTCTGGTTTGAAAAGTTTCATATCGACTGTGGAAAGGAAAAAGGACGTAACACACAGTTTTTTAAAAACAGCTTTTTTCGATAATCACAATGAATACAATTTTATACATGCTCTATCAAAAGGATGTTATGTTGAAAATGTCAAATTAGTATCTAAACTTGGCTTTTAAGATTAAAAAAAGAAGGGTCTGTAAAAGTTGTGATCAGGAAAATAGATTCGAAAAGAGGTTTATCTAAAACAATGTATTAAATTAAGATAATAAAAACAATTTAATCAGTCGCCGTGCACTTCAAGATTGTTTATATTTCATAATTTGTCTTTGGTCCAGAACGTTTTTTGTGTCTCCTGTAAAATTTGTTATATGTGGATTACGTCCTTTTTCCTTTCCACAGTCGATATGAAAATTAATTATAATACGATAAGAAGCAAAAATAAAAAAATATTTGTTTTATTAAAAAAAAAATATTTATGTAATAAGTTTTCAATTTTAACGTAGAGCTGGTAGAAACAAAGTGGTGGAGTGGAAAGGGTTAAGCCAACAAAAGATACCGATGCAACATCTTGCGCAATAAACCCACTTTTTTTTTCGAACAAAAACCTTGTTTTGTATTTTTAACAACAATATCTTTTATTCACTAAAAATATCTTTGAGCTGGTGGATTTATTAAAAACCTTTGGAGTACAAAGGGTTAATAAGATTATGTCCATATCGTTTTTATCTCTAGTATATTTTTCATGGGCTTATGATTATTTAACACATCTGCGAGTACGATTCTTATAAGAATATTTTTCCGTTTATCAAATAGAACATTGGCACACAACAGTCAAAATTAACCCTAATTCCGCGCCTATAGTTTCGTCACTTTTGTTTATTTAATACTTTCCCTTTGCGAAAACAGTGTTTTTTAAAAATGTGTCTGAGAAAATTTTCACTGGAAACCGAATCGCTAAATTGTTTATTACAGTGACTCGTGAACCTATTAATCAAAACATACCCATTGGTTATTTTACTATGTCTGTACACATTAAGGATCCAGTTAGTATGCAATATGTAATGAATGGTTCGCGGAAACGCAACGATAACAGTTCTTCCTACACGGGACAAGAGTTCATCCAAACACCACCTACTATAATAACAATAATAATATTCTCACCTGCCAGTGATACGAAGCCGTCGGTATGTGTGATTGATTCTGCATTATTTATTCATTGCTGCAAATGTTAAAGACAAATGTTACGCGACATTACAGCTGATGCCAATTTGCCATTCACTTGAAAAATATAATAAAAATAAAAAATTCATTAGGTACATAATATTAGAAGACAATGTGTGTGTGTAATATTTCTGCATCTTTCTATTACTCTACCCATTTCTATTTTCTTTGCCCATATAAAACTGGTCAATGTAATAAGCGTTCACATCTACGAAAGTGGAATATCACATCGCGAGCTGAGTACTACAAGGTTCTAAGTGTCGACTTTTGGCCAAACTAAAGTAATAATGAGGGAGTCTTAAGCGTAGCATTATCTACATGCTGTGTTTAATATGATGTTGAAATTTTCCTTAAATTTCCAATAAGCCGTAGTTTTATGTGCGCGTCGCAAGATATCTGTGGTTTCAACTTGATCGTCTGAAGATGCCGAAAGGCGAAACCGGGTCGTTAGTGACAAAACTTGTGTAATTTACATAGGTTTGATAATATCTTTTTTATTTTGATAATTTTATTCCTGTATTTTTTTCAATTATCTGATTTTGATCAATTATTTTTATTCTTCAGCACAATGGTATTTTTTACCATTATGATGTTTTGTATTCTTGCAGTGTGGTATTGTTACATTTTACGACATTAACATAGTACTTAATGATATCAAACACAAATTACGAAAAAAAAAATGGGGTGTGGCTGTGTCATGGACACGGTCGTGTGTTGTACGTGAATACGTCTCGTAATAGGTGATATGACGCCCCATTTTTACGTTCACGGCACTGCTTGACTCTGTCATATGATGTGTCAATGGTACCATTCGATTGCTATTGAGAAGCCCTTTCCAACCGTATACGATCTCCGGATTTCGATTTGGCTTTTTGACGCGTATAGCCCGGCATTATATATTTTTTTTATATTTTAACACCTAATTGTAGTCACAGTCGCAATATTACACAAATATTTTATCTATAATCGATAGATTTTGTTGAGAGCTAACGATTGAAACATTAACGAACATCGTAACTTCTCCGAGTCAAAAGTTATAGTAAATAGAAATCTCGATACGCAGCAAAATTACTTCAAAATGGCGGCGCTTCCTAATATGCGCAATAAATTATTTGATTCTTTAGCTATCCAGTGGTGTAATTGAATTTTGGATAGCGATGATAGATATAAAACTGCAACACCAAACTGTATCCCCCGATTTTGTTATCATTCGTTTTTTTGGATTGCCTCCCTATGGAAGCAATTTTAAAAACGTATTCACATCAAAAACTCCTTTTTCCATTTATCATCCACTTTTTTAAATATATTTTCTCCAATAATAATGATCACATTAGATATTGTCCATAGAATTCTTTTTATTTTAATATAAAAAGCGTAAGTCTGTTTTTTGAATCACCTGTGCTTTCATACAAGTTTCAGTTAGAACCTTGTAGCACTGTCGGTTTGTTTGAATTTCAGATGGACAAGGTTCTAATAGAAGTTTAGGTATTTCTAAAGGAAATTTCTGAAGGACTGTTTTTAACAATATCTTATTAATAGTTATATCATGCAATTGATATATACAATCAAAAAGAAACTTGGAAACACTTACAATTTTCAAAATACAAGCATTCAAAATTTTAAATGCCCATATCTTTTTTGTTGCAGCTGTCCACATAGAACCTTGTAGTACTCGGCTCGCGACATGTAAATTCACATTTTCACATATTCAACGTGATTCGGTAAACAATTAGAGACAAAATTTTGCACAAAAAAGACATATTTTAGATGAAAGTATCCTCAATAAACCTTCGCAACAACTTTTACACGTGTAATTTTTTAGTTAAATATTCATCTATTAAAAAGTATAAATCGTTAAAAGTGAAATCGATTCGAGTATATCAAAGGCGAACCTTGATCATGAATGACAGTCCTATCAAGCAGTCAGTCACAGGAAAAATTGTATATTTTATTTTGAAAGTTTATAACTCGATGGTTAGCTATAACTGATGGTTACTTTGTACATGAGCTGTCAGAGAGGGGGCTCGCTCCTCTACTTTGGCCGCACTCTCCGCTAGGTGAAGTCTGCGAGTGCCGTTGCGTGAATTTTCCGTTACTTTACGAGTTATTTTCAAACATTGCCTGCAGGTTGCGTATTTGTCTCAGAGATATCTAATTTTTGACGAAAAAAACATATTTCTATTCTGAAAAGTCTGTCATAGTTATCTGTGCCGTCCATTCAATCGACTCTGAATCTTGAGAAGTGTTTACTACAGTTGTCAGTGGGTGTTGGGTTTTTTGGGTCCGCTAGTTTGGGTGTCGAAGGTGGTTTGTGCGAAGTATTATGATGGCGCCTGAGACCGTTGTAACGATTGACAACAACCATGGTGGAAACAAGGCCGCGGAGCCAGACCAGCCCCTCGGGTGGCTGCGTCTCAACATTCAGTACTTCAAGACCATACCTGGAATTTTGAAACTAATCGAACTTGTGAGTACCAACCATTATAACTCACGAATATTTAAATCATTTTACCTTATATTTGTACTATTAAGTATTAACGTAAAATTGTAAATAAAAATACAATGTCTAGCAATTAAATTAATTATCAGGAAGTATGTCAGAATAATCATAGTGGAAAAAGAAAAACAGAACATTTTATTTACACTACAAAATTCAAATTAGTGTTTCTTTCGCGCGTGATGCCTAGTAAAGTTATTAATAACAATGATAGTGAATTAAAAATACGCACAGAGCTAAAATTATAAATGAGTTTGAGGCGCAACCATAAAAATATAAAATTAGAAAGAGTTTAACCACATTCGTCGAATATTTACATGCTTACGTTTTATAAACCCGACATCATAATAAATAGGAATGTTTTTATTGATTTAATTTCTTGTCCTATTGATAATTAATACTCGAATAGTTTTAGAAAGTATTTAGTCACCAACATCAACATAAAATAACATCAGGTGTGTGTTTCACGAATAAAATTAGTGATGCCAACAAGTTCAGCAATTGCGTGGAAAATATTGTAGAAGTATCAACATTATATTACACCTCCTACATAAAGCGTTTGTAAGAATACTGAAATAAATTATGGATTTTGTATTGACATTGAAGTAATTTTATAATAAGTACCGCCCCCGCAATATAGAATTTGTGTTTAAATTGATGATAATAGAAATCGTTTTTAAAATCATCGTAGACACCATGTTTTTATTTTCCAATAAGCACACACTAGGCTTTTTTAAAAAAGAATACTATTGAACTATTTATTCGTCGTAAACCGATTTATATTATTAGATAATTAGAACAACTGAATATATTATATGTTTCAACTACAGTTACACAATATTCATTATTATTTTTAAAAAGCCAATCCATCACTTACAGGATTAGTTTTCTTTGTATATTTTTACATCAAAACAGATAACGATAGCCGATACAGGGACGTCTCGAGGGCATAGGCGAGTAGGCAGTTGCCTAGGGAGCGGCAAATGATCACAGATTTTTTTAAATGGCTTAATATTACACGAATTCGACTTAGAATAAATGTAATTCTTCATTGTATTCGATGAGAAAAATACCAAACCAGGAACGGATACTTATTGTATGTAATGTAAGTTCATTTTAAATTTACATTATTTTTTATGATGCGTAGTGGAGGTAATAGTTATTTTGTCATAATTATTGAACAATAATATGGACTTTCGGATCATATTTATTCGTGAGGATCTTTGTCGATATATGTATATTATAAATCATCTGAAAGTGAAATGGTACAAGAAACGAAACATTTGTTTGAGAACGTAGGTGAGTTAAGGATTCGGCCTTCTATATTTGTATATCGACTGTGGAAAGGAAAAAGGACGTAACACACACATATCAAATTTTACAGGAGGCGCTAAAAACGTATTTTGATGATTTTGTGAGATATGCAAATTATGAATTATACACAACCTTGAAGTGCACGGAGACTTCTAAACTGGTGTTTAATTGAAATAATCTAATATTAATTAAAGAATTTGTCTAAGAAAAACTTTTATTTCAGTCTTTTTTCTTGGTTTTAATTTTTTACAAGGTCATCTTTTTCAAACTTAAAAGCTTAATTTAGATACTAATTCGGCATTTGCAGCTTGAATCCTTTTGGTAGAACGTGTATCAAGTTTGATACACTGTGATTATTGAAAAAAAGCTGTTTTGAAAAAACTGTGGGTTACGTCCTTTTCCCTTTCCACAGTCGATATGTATTGCTAGATTAATAGGTAATGATGAAAAAAAATGAGCGATATTTTAAGGCTCTGCCTAGGGGCGGCACATAGCCTAGGAACGTCACTCTGTCGATAATATTATATACGCTTATCAATCTATCTTTTAATCTTGAATTATATATACACACAAGTACCGTAAAATTTTCGTAAACATGTACCTGGTTCCATTATGCATGTATAACTATATAATATTATAATATAAATATACATAATTTTTGATGATAATATTTTTCGTAGGCGATAAAATAACAACGCTCGAGTCAGTCTTCAATTTAAGTTTTAGACTTTTGATTCATTGAATAACAAATTGTATTTTTTCAATTATAACGAGAAGCTTTTCGGAGCATTTTTTTTACCTATAGAATTATTTTCGATTTTCCACTAAAAATAACGGATGATAAATACAATTCAATCAAATCGTCTTTTGGTTATTTAAATATATTTTTTTCAATTGAATTCTTTCTCGAAGTTATATTAAAATAACAACTTGATCGTGTAGAAAATGTCATCATTTTTAAAGAATAAATCGATAGCATCTACAATTATTATGTCGTGTTATAAAGGGTTTTAAAATATCTTATACTTATGATCAATATTATGAATCAATTAAAATCATAATATACTATTATGGTGCTTCGGTAAATTTAATATTTTTTATACTGCGAAGTATAGATTTCGTAACGAGGTAATATCTTTTGATCATTGTGGATCTATTCGCGTAAATACTATTTGTTTTTACGATGCATCGTTAAAAAATAATATCAATAAACACTCCCGACTTTTAAGTTTGAAGCTTCTATTTATACGATAAATCAAACACTCATTGGGGTATTAATTCATAAAATGTTTGTCCGTTCATATTTAGAAAGGTTTTATTTTGTCAGTTTGCAAAACGTTTTATTGAGATATATTTATTTTATAATATCTGTGGACTGTGATTATTATTACCCCGTTGATGTCCTATACTCCTCACGTCAGCGGTTTCCAACCTTTATGTCACTGCGCCTCCCTTTGAAGAAAAAAAATCTTCGCGCCTTTCCCATCCTTTATTTCGTAAAGTAGTAAAGACACGTTTTAAAGGGTAAATATATATTTTGGACTGTTCGCGCCTCCCTTTGCAATAGTCCACGCCTCCTAGGCTGGAAATCGCTGCCTTACGTAATTTAATATAAATGCATTAACACTTCCCCTACGGTGTTAAAAAATACTTCCGATATGTTGCTGGCCCTTTAAGAAACAAGTGAAAGAACATGTTCTAACACTTACCATTCTTTGATGAACGGTAAAAACCCAGGACGTACATAAAAAAAAACACGTTTTTCACTTAGTTTATAAAGGGCTAGCAACATATTATAATTATTTTTTTATCATCGTAGGGAAGTGTTAAGTGTCAAAACGATGATATTACAGCCGCTAAAATGCTAGATCTTCCTTCACACTTCAAGGCATCATAGAATTATGAGATTTTGAAGGAATAGATTCATTGAATAATCGCACTTCTTTCTATTTGAGTTTAATAGATACTGGTGTTGGGTGTATTGAAAACATCACACAATTAGTTAGATAGTAGATACCTATTAATGTGTCTTCGGAAAAATACTTATTAAAGATTTGTCCATTATTGAATTCTAATGTACGGCCGGAACTTTACGATATTTAGCGACACCAAGCATTGAACATTCTTTAGTCTTCCAAATAGTATTTGTTTGTTTCATTCATTTATACATTATATAATTAATTATATTTCATAAGTTTTATATAAATTATAAAATACAAGGTTGTAATAATAGCCACCTAACCTTGTTACCATATTTGATCGTGACGGTTTCTATAAAACTAAACGCTAATAACACCTAAGATTGGTTACTCGATTTCATACCAAAGCGAGGTGGTAGTAAAGATAAAAAAACTGGTTTGCATAGAAATTGTTTCAGTTAAGTGCTGGATGGTACGTACATACATACATATAATAAAAGTACAGCTCAGGTATAATAGTGACTTACATCGTGTCTATAACTAACAGACAAGTATATCGTAATGCAAGGGTTCCCAACCGGTCGATGGTGAATACAAATTTGGTCGATTTAAATCACGATTGTGAATTATTAAGAAAATTATGTTTTCAATAGATATTTTACAAGTATTAATTCCATATTTCGAATCATTTGAAGATTGCTAATAATGCGAAATGTACAATTTTTCACTAATTAAACATTCTAAAAAAACGCATTCTTAAAAGACATCAATCGCCATGTTTTGTTATTGTTTAAACGTAGCTCTCAACTTCAAAAGAGCCTTTGTCTTAGTTTATTATAGGATTCGGCTATTTATCGATTCACCATTGATTATATTCCACGATATTAAAAAAATATAATATCTGCCTATTGTGATTTCTTATTTGAGCAATATACTGTATATCAGTTGTGTAGCGATCACTAAAAGAGTATAGGATCGTTGATTAATAATAATATTTTAAGTTTTCAACAAAACGTTCTTCGGATGCATAGTTACAAAATCATTTTTTTAATGCTTATGTAAAAATATACGTTTCTCGCAGAATGTCCAAAACTCTATAAAAAAGTGTGAGAGCGCCGACCCCAAGCGCCCCCGCCCCACTACAACACCGCTGTATATTTATCGATGTGCATAGTTTTTTTGTGCGCAAATTTTGTCAACTGAAGAATCCGTTAACCGTATTATAGTTCTTCAATTGCTTAATATGTATTCATTACGATTACAATATTTAGAAAAGAAAAAAAAAAAAAAAGGTAATTTTTCATGACTGCCTAGCAGGCTAGCTCACGGGCAACACTGTGACCAGTTCTTACTCACGTGCTCTTGAAATGGACACTTCCCCCAACGACCTTGCGCTTAAAAACCGCATAGAAAACATATCCGCTAAATACATTAAAATCACTGAAGAGATCACAACATCTCCATCCGCGACATCTATCGAACCCGCAACCACGGGCGAGATAGAAACTAGAATCAAACTTTTATTGAATCGTAAAGCCCCCGGCAACGATGACATAAAACATAACGAGCTTAAACACCTTCCCGAGAACGGTGTCGAAGCACTCAAATCGATCATAAATGCATGCCTACTCGTCCAACACTTTCCGAACGCATGGAAAGCCGCGGACGTCATTCTCATTCCCAAACCAGGCAAACCACCTGCAATTCCAGAAAATCACAGACCCATCAGCCTACTCCCGACGATGGGTAAGCTTTTGGAACGTGTAATTAAATCCCGACTGGAAGAATTTGTATCGGAAAAAAAACTCATACCGGATGAGCAACACGGCTTCCGAACCAAACATTCCACAAATCACCAATTACTTAGAGTTGTTGAATACATCACCGAAGGCTTTAACCGCCGATGTTTCACTACAGGCCTGTTTCTAGACATAGCCAAAGCCTTCGATAAGGTTTGGCATGAAGGTATGATTGTTAAACTTTCCGAGGCCGGCCTCGAACAACCGATGATTAAACTAATAAACTCATTCATGTCAAACAGAACTTTCCGCGTGAAAGTTAACGGCGAAAAATCGACGACGCGAACGCCAACAGCAGGTGTGCCTCAGGGATCCCCCTTATCACCCCTGTTGTACAACCTTTATACTCATGATATTCCTATTCCAACATACATACCCGGCAGCAATGAAACAATCATTGCACAATACGCCGACGATACAGCTATCCTAGCAAGATCGCTAAATAGAAACAGAGCCACCGCGCTTGTACAAAAGGCAAGCGAGGACATACACGCCTGGTGCGCCGAATGGCGCATTAAGATCCATCCGGAAAAAAGTACTGCAGTGACCTTCAGTCGCAGAACTAACAGACATGATAAGAATATTAAAAGCATTCGGATGCACAACACAAACATCCCGTGGGCCAAAAAGGTTAAATACCTTGGACTCACCTTAGACTCGCGACTTAACTTCAGCAGTCACATAACTGCAAAAAAAAAACAGGCATCAACTATCATGGGCCAACTCTATCCCATGCTAGGACACAATAGTAAACTCGCATTGAAAAGCAAGCTACTACTGTATACCGCGATAACACGACCAATCATGGACTATGCATGCCCAATATGGGCACACGCAGGCATGCATCATATCCAGACACTACAGACAATACAAAACAAGGCGCTTCGCATGATGACAGGTGCTCCCTGGTTCGTGCGAGGCACCACGTTACATAGAGACACTAACACAGCCCCAATTCTCGATCACGTCATGAAGCTGTCGAAGAAATTCTACAGCGACATGACGGACCATCCAAACGACACAATAAAAGCCCTACTCAACGATTACGTTGAGTACCCGCACACTGACATAGCGCGGCCAAGGAAAGTCCTCCTCCTAAAACCGCCCTAGCTCCCCTCCGATCCCACCACTGACATGCCTGGTTGCCGCAATCACGCGGCCGAAAAGAAGACAGGAAAAGAAAATAAACTTTCTTTTTTATATTATATAACTGTAAATTGTAACCTCCTCTTACCCTTCACTCCCCCTCCCCGCATATATGCGACCTTCCTTTTCCCTCTCCCCCACCCCCTTATCACTCTGTATAAAAAAAGCACAATAGATAAACCCAAAACAAAACAATTCTAAAAAAATAAATAGAATAAAAAACCTGGGTCCACAATATTAAAAAAAAAAAAAAAACCAAAACCAAAGATGAAAGGGAGATTGGAGCTAGGCTCCACAGTTCCCCATATAAAAATGAAAAGACACTGATGATGATGAATGGACACTTCCCTCGACTGACTATTTCGTTCGTTAACAGAAAATCGCAAAAAATATCATGCTCCTCTTTATTTAGGAACAAGACTATGAAATACTTTACCCGGACGGCCGGACTCATAATAAGGATACACATCAGTTCATCATAAAAATGTAAAGTGAAGGTGTTGCCTTATTTCTTGGTAATTTTTCAAATCTTTATAGAAGTTGCCCTTTCAAGAAAAAAGAATATTATTTTTAAAATCGGTAATTCAGATAATTCTTAACATGTCTACCTAGTTCTATTTTTACACATTCGTTTTACAAATATCACGTTAGAAGTTAGGGATCAATACCGAATAAATAACATATTATGTTTTTCTACTTAATTTAATTTGAAATATTATAACATTTAAACAAAGGATAATTAGTAACTTGTTTAAGGTTGTGGAAAGTATATTGTAGTTTTCTATGGCCACTATTTTCTTTCATGTTTTGAAAGTAGTATTTCAGTATTGAAGAAAATACCATGAATATACCGGATACCGGTTTCGGTATAATACCAGTGTTGCAATCCCTTGTCTCAGTCTATATTAAAACTGCAAATGGCTTAATATGAAACATTTAGTTACATTATTTAGTAGTTTATTCTTTTTTCGTCACTAAACTTATCCACGATTTCTTACCATTTAAGGCTAGCCGTTAGTTCTATAGAACATCTGTTGATTTATTAATGATGGCTGAATTTTTATGGAGGAAATATAACACCCACACCTATTGCCATATTTATAAATAAAAATGCAGAATTTTATAGATCGATTCTTTTGCGATACCATGACTCACTTATCTGTATTTGTATACGATAAGGTTAGCCTAGCCTATGGAGCTGTCAAAATTCAAACATACTGTATGTTAGTATATTGTACAATTATTTTGAAGGAATATGAAACATTAAATTTTACCTATTCAACTAATAAATATATTTCTTGATATCAACTCATTTGATATTTTTATAAGTATGATTTATTTGAAACCTCCGTAAATCAGTAGAATTATTACAGGTTATCGAGAAAAGGTTAGCAAATAGTAAACTAATTTATTATTATTATAAATCAAATAATCCATGGAATTTTTAAATCATGAAATAAAACTAGGTGGTCGCTAATATAATTTTTATTACATTTGAATAATCTACAAAGCTTTATTCAGTTTTAATTCAGTAATGTTTTATGTCTGTTAACTCCTACATATTTTCCATTGTGGTGAACCGGTCAGAAATTTTCTTGCGAAAATGACTATTCTAATAATGTGTTAATCCAAGGCATTCGTGTTTATGAAGAAAATATGGATTTTCCAAGAAAAACCTTATGACGTCAAGGTGGAAATTACAATTCCGGTCAATAAGGTGAAGGGTCAAGTAACGCCATTGTAAGGCAGTGGCATTTGCGAAAGTGGCTAATTTTGTTAACTGGATTCTAGACTGGATATAAATAAAGATTTCAGCATAACTACCCAACGAAATTCTTTTGTTCGTGAACTTTTTATGATGCTAGCATTGAAAACATTAACATATTGCATAAATATATTGTGTAGTGAAATATGATAATTATGAATTTAATAATGTATCCTTTATAAGGGATAAACACAGTCGGAATAAAGTAATTAAGCATTGTCAAAAAAACCAATATGAATTCATAGCGCAGTTGGAGAAAATCAATTTCGTATTTCGTACTATCATTGTTGTCATAATTTGGTATTTTATAATTATTTAAACTTGTGATAATTTTGAGTACTCAAGTAATCATGTAATCGCGTTAAAACACAAAGCAATTGATGATAATTTTGTTCGAAAACATATTTGAGCTTCCTTGATATTTATTTTTGTTTATAGACGTCATTTCAGATAGAATAAAAATGCAATGCAGTTATGTCATAACAAAAAAATATTATATGGAAAATTACGGTTTTTGATTAAGTACATGATGCCATTTTAAAGTTGATTTTATGTTTTTATGAAAGTATTTCCAATATAAACACATTTTTATAATTATTTTTAAGTTTTTAAAATTACCGATTATTCAAAACTAAGACTGAATCAACTCTATGGCGGGCAACGTGATTCTTTAGGACGGCATGTCACAGGTTAATGGGATGTGTTGAAAACAACCAACCTTTCAACTGTGTAACTATTGGAGGAGTTATGCAGAGGGTCACTTTCAACAGTCTCTTCTGGTGTCACACTCCGGAACAGATCTGCCTCAATCAATCGGCGTCGTCCATCACCTTCCTACGCCAGTTACTGATTTTTTTTTTTTTTTTAAACCATGTCCGCTCCCAATGTGGAGCATATGGACTCCTAATGGAGTTTATCTCAACAGAAGTGTTTCTACGAGAACTGCTTGTTACTCAGTTGCTCAACCTCTCTTTTTTCAAAGAGAGTAAGGATAGAAGAATAGGGCTAGGACAGGATTAGTGGTAAGCTAATCGCTCTCGGTACGCCCCGTTCATAGGATAGGATGGGTGAAAGGGGGGAATTCAAAACATCACATACATCCATGCCTTTGAACAGAAATTCATAAATTGATTGAAAAATCAATTTATAAAAACTGTTCGTACCGGGATTTGAACCCGGGCCCTCCGTAGCCGAAGCCAACAACGTTAACCACTCGACCACACAGGGGACATTTACCAGTTGTAAATGTTGCCATAAGACGCCATTCATCCAGCGAAGTGCTCCAATGTTCAGTCTTCCCTCAACAGTAAAAAATGTAGTGAATATTGTAGACTGCCAACAGTACATACTATATTTTAAAACAATAAATACAAGCTCGTTCATAGTAGTTTGCTAGTAGGCAGATTCTTAGCTCATTAACTGTCATATAAAACTTATATTTTTCAATACCGTAATTCAATGGCTGAATTCCGGTATATTTAAAAAAAAAATTTGCTAACCCTGCAGCAATGGAAGGTATTTAATAGTAGTAATGGAATCGTTATGGTTCTCTGCCCTTCTAATGGAGTAATCTGCGGATCCGAAAGTCTACGCGATGAACGCGAAGATCAGTCATTAGGTATTTAGAAGCGACGATTTCTTTTGCGCTTTCCGCTTTCATTCACGGATGCATTAACCTGCTTCTAACGTAAAGCCATTTATTTATTTAGTGTATTTACCTGTTAGCGGTAACGACAATAATAATAGATAAGTACGGAATAACGCCGCCAGACAAATAATTTTACTTTCCATTGCACCTTATCTACAAGGCTTAACCACTTATCTACCAGCGCGAAATATTCGATCAAGTCATCCACGCCAGCGGTTTTAAACCCATTTAAAATTTTATAAAAAACGATTTGACTTACATAATTTGTTGTCTTAACATTTAATGAATATTTATTTACAGTCAATACTATGTACACCGAACGAAAACTCGTCAACTATTGATTGTTTGTTCAGGTTTTCCACAAATTTTATTATGAGATTTTGAAAATTATAATTTATTGATCCATTTAACAACTCAGAAGCTGCTTATAAAATTCACATATAAATTATAATTTCATTTTTTTTACAAGGCATTGTGAAAAATAGCTCCATATACGATTATGCGTATCGTACCGGCCTTTGTAACATCTGTTGAGTTTATTTTTAAATAATACGGATAAACTAGGATAATTTTTAAAAGGTAAGCCGTTATCGGGTTCACTAATTAGCCGTAACACACTATTATAGATTTTGAAAAAAATATTTCCACGAGAAATCATCGCGACGCATCGGCGCGGCCCTGGCATATAAGCGTTCAACGCACGATGGCGTTGGACGCTCCAGACTATACAAAACAAACCACTTCGAATGATAACAGGCGCACCATGGTTCGTTCGAAATACCACTCTCCACAGAGACACCAAAACTGACACCATACTCGAACACGTCATGAAGCTGTCGAAGAAATTCTACAGCGACATGGCAGACCACCCAAACGACACTATCAAATCGCTACTAAACGATTACATAAAATACCCACACACAGACATAGCGCGGCCAAGGAAGGTTCTCCTTCTCAAACCTCCCTAGCTCTTCCCCGACCCCTCATCCACATGCTGGTACGCCACAAAATGGGCGCATACACCGGGGTGTCTTCAAAAACCACCCTCGGCATACGACACACGCCGACACTGTAGGCTCGACCTCCTCTCGAGGGTAAAAAACAAAAAAAAGAGGGACCACACGGAATTTATAAAAAAATAAATAAATTCCCAAAATTGAAATTTAAATTTAAAAACTAAACAGACAAGCATTTCCCCACAAAACAAAACAAAAAAATAACAATGCTGCTCGAGGTTAATGAATCACCCTACAGTGTCAACCAACGTCAACAAAACGTCGACTTGCCAACAACCACGACCCCCACGCCTTTTCTTTCTTTTATCTTTTATCATTATATTTTTGTTTTTCTATTTTTACTGTACTCTTTTCTCACTGTATTCTTTTTCTCTTTTTTTTTCTTACTACTTTTGCTCATTGTACTATCCTCTTCTTCATTATTTTTGTAAACTGTATCACCTGTACCCCAAAAAAACTAAAAAAAAAAAAAAAACAATACAATACAGACGACTATCCTGTCTCACTCATATTTAAAAAAAAAAATAATATGGGATCAAAAAAATTAAATATAAAAAAATATATATAAAAAATAAAAAGAGACAGGAACCAACACTAAAAAGAGGGGAAACCCCAACATCAGACGAAAGGGTAATTGAAGTAATCCATAAGGCCCTACAACCAAGTGTAAGACACCAACCAACTGGCGTTGGCGTGCTAATGGTTAAATAATTTGTTGATGTAAATTGGTTATCAATTATATTATAGTTTATTGCATAGTTTCTCAACCTTTTTAAGCCCGTGGCCCCCTTTCGAGTCTCATATTTTTCCGTGGCCCCCCTACCCCTAGTAATAAAATTCTCGGGGCTCGAAAAAATGAAAAAAAAATGTAGGTACATTTATTTTTAAAAAATACAATACAATAAAATTGAAATGAAATGTTTACAAAATAGTTTATAATATTACATTTTTTTGTAAATCCCTAGGGTACTCAAGGTTGTACCCATCACAGCCCGCTATGGTTCACACTATTCTTACGGGGGCGTATTCTGCAGCGTTATTCGTGTTAATGTTTTTTCCATAAATTTCCTAAAAGTATTTTGCATGCACTGCAGGTTGCAGAATGCTAAATAAAATGAAAGAACGTTATCCTAAGAGTTTTTATGAAATGAATTCAATTCGTTTTTAATAAGACGCCGTGAACTCTTTGAATGCTTTGTAATTTTTTCTAGATGCAACTAAGTCGGCATGACCAACAGGACTACCAGATGCGACTGTGGTCGTATAATCTTGAGCAGTTCTTCCCGTTCGTTGTTCATGTTTGGACATTTTTAAAAAATGCGATCAGCATCCTGAAGCTTTTTACTAATCAGCCTACCTGGAATAGCTTGGCAGTGAAGTGATCATGGCTAGTTATAAATTGGCCTATCCAAAAATTTGGACTTGAAGCGTTGGTCTCCATTCGCATTTTTAAATTTTGAAAGAATTTATAAGATTGCCTGTTCTTAGAATAATTGCCCATCAATTTTACCAAATTCGCATAGCAGCGTCTGTAGCAATACTGTGCACCACAGTTCAATGGGCCTTAAGAATGAAGGGTCTGGTCGAGAAGAAGGCAGTCAAAGAATTCTCCTCACCTGGGACTTCACACCCATTATGTAGCATTGCTGTTGCGCCTTGTACAGATTTAACAAAATTTTACCAAGCAGAACCAGAAATGCATTTGTAGAAGTAGTTCTGTATGTTTTGTAAAGATTATCAATGCACTGTATTATTCGGTAAGAAGATTTTTCTGCAAAAAAATAAGGTTACAAACCTTGTATCACGTACTTTACCAGCCACTCCCATGGATTGGGTGTTAGGCTTCAATTACTTAATACCTGCTAAGCAAGAAGTTTTGACATAATTTGCAGAAGTGTAGGAAGGGGTCCTGCCACCCGGGGTGGTATTTGAATTTGCAACCTCATGAAGGACCCTAAGGACACTAGCCACTAAGCAAAGGGACAAAGCTTTACCAATGATCAGTTTTGGTCTTTAGTATTGCGTTTTGGTATTTGCATCGAGCTGATTAAAAAAAATGATTTCGAAAAAGACATTCTTAAAGTCAATGGGATTTTATGAAATTTACTGTTTATTACAATATTAAAGGTTTTACGCAAAGGTCCTATGTTTTACAACCTAATGTTGAAGATGAATCGCGCAGGGAATTCAAAAAAATAGTACATGATTATTTATCAAAGTTAAACTTCAATACTTTCAACAATTGAAGCGTTATATCTTTTATTCATAAAAATCTTAATTCCTTGTTCAATCGTTACACCTTTAGTGTCATAAGGTTTCTGGCAAAGAGCATTAAATTATCTTAACTAATTTTTTCGTCATCAAAAATCTGACACATCGTTTTAGGTTAGTCAATTTGCAATGCAAAATGTTCATTTAGTTGTTTTTTTATCATCTTCTATCTCATACATACGTCTTGATACTGAACGGAATTGCTCAAAGGAATCACCTTAATAATTGCATTTTCACTCGTGATTCATAACTATTGAAATTGAAAAATCAAATATTTGGAAATATAATACGTTTTTTTAGCTTTTGCAATTAATTTAGAAATTTCGTAAGAAACTATTAATTAAATCAGTGTCTAATTTTTCACTGAATACTATAAATCCTATTTTTTGCTGCGGAAACTTCTTAAAGCTTTTTGAATTATTAAAATGGCTTTTCTTTCATGTCTATGTGTTTTGTATAAAATGGATAGTAGCATTAGTGAAGCAAAACATATTTAACGCACACGAGTTTCATAATATCATGGGGTGATGAAAGAAATCCGTGGACAAGATAGGCAATACAATATTGTCGACACTTACTTTTGGATGCAGTTATTATGGTATCCTTAAATATCATTGGAAAAATAGTAAAAAATATGTATAATAAATACATTATTTCTACTGAAATGTATTATTGTCCTTCTGTATTATATTTGATTTTAATATAAATTTAGTTCATTATATTTTGAGTGGCCGTGGCCCCCCTAAAGTCTGCTGTGGCTCCCCAAAACTGATATTTTCTTCTGTGGCCCCCTTGGAGCATGCTGTGGCTCCCAAGGGGGCCACATGGCCCCCGGTTGAGAAACGCTGGTTTATTGTATATCTTAATTATATGAGATTAAGATTTTTAGCCAATATTTTTGCAAGAAATTTAAAAGTATTACAATTTACAATAATTTCAAAGAAAAATCTTTAAAACAATTACATGGCCAATTATTTGCCCTGTTTCCCAGTGGCGGTTCCTGAACTAAAATCTTGGGTGGGCTAGATAAATGTTTAGCATTGTATACTATTTACGAAATTGTTCATGTTTCCACTTCACCTTATACATGAATCTACAAGCAAATTAATAAATACTACGACACTACTGCAAAGCATAAATTATTATATAATAAAATCATTGCTAATGTTAGTAAGAAATAATAGAATAACAATACTGGACCTTAAATTCGCCTCTTTCAAAGTGAATTAACCAGTACAAAAAGCAATACAGAACTGTCACTGAGAGAAAATACCTGTCACTTTCATACAATGATATTGGTATTTGTGTTTGAATGTATGGGGCCTGGGCTGATTCGATATAGCCCCCAACGTATAACAGTAGCCTGATACCTTGATACTAAATGTAAAAAAAATCTAATCGTGCTTGATTGCGCCCCAGTGTAAAGAAAGAACTCTGACTAAAACATAAACAGCCGGAGCCGGAGAGTATCATTATTAATACGTAGGTGTCGCCAGACTGACGTCCCGTTGCCTGTTCTCTATGAAGTGTGTATAGGGTTATTGCTTTTTGCAAATTGTAATACAAAACACAATCGAGAGTATTATTGTAGGCAGACATAGCTTTGTCTTATATTGACACAGGAAAATCAAAACAACGATATTGTATTAATTTGGGAAAGGTTAGTTACGCTTATAAATGTATTTATTTTGTTCAGCGGCCGAATTGCTGTTCATTTTTATTCAACCACTAAAGTTTTGGGTGAATACAAAACACAATCGAGAGTATTATTGTATGCAGACATAGCATTGTCCTATATTGAAAGAGGAAAATTAAAACAAAGATATTGTATTAATTTGGGAAAGGTTAGTTACGCTTATAAATGTATTTATTTTGTTCAGCGGCCGAATTGCTGTTCATTTTTATTCAGCCATCTAAAGTTTTGGGTGAAAAATGCAGGTCTGGCTTAGCCCACCTAGCCCAGTACCTAGAATCGCCACTGCTGAGTATTTCCACGGGTTACGTACACTGTCATGGGGCTTTGACACTGTTCAACATTCACTGAAGCACTGTTTTCTGATCAATCGACAACTCAAAAACAAACATCAAAATCAACACAGTATGTGCTTGGAGAATTGAGAAGGTAAAACACAGCTTTATGCTACTAAAATAATTATTATCTTCAATAGTTTAAAAGAGAAATATTGACCTTGAAGATTTGGCCGATTGATCAAACTTGTCTTAAACGTAGATACGAATTTTGCGCTTAACACCACAGTCTCGACATACTTACACATGTTTGATGATGACATACCTCGCTAATTATTGAGTGATTCCCATCGCTGATAAAAAGCAGTGATGACTGCGATGACGTTTGCTTTTAAATCGTATTGCGTGGCTGCATACATCATCTTGAACATAGTTGAAGGATGCAAATTACTCAATAATTCTATGATCTCACTGAAACTGCTGGGGCGTGCCGCGTATAAAAATAAGACATACAATAACTTCACAATGATTTTTTTAAAATATATTTTAGTAGTAGTTTTAAGCAGCTATCAGAGTGATTATATCGGCTTATTATATGTACTATTACCTATTTCGGAGTCATGAAAAAAATACTTTTTAGAGTTCTATTGTCTGATAAAATATTAAAAAATAGCGCCGTGGCAAAAAACGGAGAAATTTTATATTCTAAGTTACCGGATATTATTACATTTGTTTTGATGGTAAAATCTCGCAAATCATTTAAGACAAATTTATGTACAGTGGAGCCTCGATTCTACGTTTTTCAAGGGATCGTTATAAATAAACGAATAATGCGGGAAAATATTCAAATAATATTTTAAAAAATGTTTAATTTTCAAAAAACTTATTTATGTAACTAAATGCGATGTAAAACTGTTTGAGCGAAAAAAAAATATTCTACAAAAACCGTCAATTGTGATAATAATTGGGACGGGACGATAATATTTAGATGATAGATCGAGGCAATCAGTAAATCAGGTAATGATAAACGTGGAATTATTAAATTTTGTATGGCGGGGTATTGGTCGAGTAAAAGATAAACGATCCATGCAAAAAAACGAAGATAGTGAGAACGGTGGATCGGGGTTCCACTGAAAAAAAACGCGAAACGAAATGCGAGTCAAAACTATTTTTGAAAAATATTCAACGAAAACGGTCAATCGGGACAATATTCGTGACGGGACCAAAATATTTAAACGATAGATCGAGGAAAACGATAAATCGGGGAACGATTAATGCGGGATTCTTTTACATTGTTATTATGTTGCACGAAATTTTATTTATAATTGTGAATAAGCATCCAAAATTTGGTCTCTCCTGTAATGTTAAAGCTTTTAAGATACAATACTTCACGTATAATGATTCTGGACATAAATTTATGGCTCGGGTATGTGATGCGATATGTCCCAGATGAGCCTGATCCCGCACGTCTCTCTTCCTTTCAGCCGAATAAATTATGTCGCCCCAGAAAGCCGCTGATGATTATCCATAGGATGTAGGAGTTACGGGACGACGGAATGACTTCTGAATATTTTTGGGTGGCAGATAATCTTAGAGGCACCGTCTTATGATTCTAATAGGAAGCAGAAATGTTAAAAGATATTTTAATTGAAAGAGAGAATCGATTTTGTACTTGCATTAAGTTAAATTTAAAACAACGATCTACTTCTGAAACAACATGTTCCCCCAATTTAATCGTTTTATAGAACATATTCAAATGAATATAATGAATTATTGTTGAAATACAACGATTAGATTTCTGTTTAGATATATGTTCTTTAGATCAGTGTTCTCAACCTTTTTATATCCGCGGACCGATAAAAATTGGAAACATATCTCGCGGACCGGCATCAACCAACATCACTCAATAAGTTCGTAGAATGACATATAGATCACGCCACTATTGACAAATCCATATGATTTTCAGGAAGTACCAACCTTCAAATAATACCAGTCAAAATTCAATAACAATTTACGATTAGTTCACAAGTTACAGTGGTTTTAGTGACGCTACTTTTGTAATTTTCAAAACAATGGAAAAATCTGAATTTCGTGTGTTGATAAAGCATTGCTTTTCAATGGTAAAAAATACCGTCCACTCAAAGCAATGGCTTGACAAGTGTTATTCGGAGTCTGTTACATCGAGAAAAATGTTAAAGAAGTTGTTTGCTGATTTCTGGACGCTCATTTCACGATTTCTGAACTAAACGTTCTGGTCGCCCAAATTCGGCAGTTGTTCTAGAAAACATAAAAAAGAACATAAAATATAATAGTTTTCACCGATCATAAATTGAAGTTGTGTGAGATAGCTGACACCTTAAATATATCAGGTGGCAGTTCATTCACCATTTTGCATCAACTTCGAGGAGATAATAAAGTCGAAAAATTTTCGAAACATAACAGTCTTCGCGGACCGGTGCTGGTCCGCAGACCATATGTTGAAGCTTTAGATCATTGCTGAAAGTAATTTGTATTATTTGAATGCATTTGTACTGTAACTCTCGTTGTATACTGTGGAATTCTTTGGATATTGTCATCAAGTTTTTAGTCTACTCCAGAACCAGGCAACATTGTAATTATATTAATTGTGAAAGGTACATTTACTCATTTGACATACAGTATAAAAGTAATCATGATGATCATTGATCACGCACTAAAACGTGAGAACAAAGAAAATGCCGGAAAGCGCTTTGTTACATTGTAAATTTACTTTTACGTTGTTTCCTTTGTCGCGAGGAGAGCAATATACTATATGGTTACTTTTTAATGAGAAAGAGTTAATTTGTTTAAATTGACGTACAGTTTTTAATAATTTTTATGTCTTGATAGCTATTTCGGCTTTCGCCATCGTCAGAACTATGTTTAAACTTGTATTTTGCTCAGCTATATATACTGGCTCTGAAGATATACACAATGCATCAAGTTATTCACTCTAACATCCTAATTATAATTACAATACTACACTTATTAAATATGATTTTAGTGTTTCAAAGAACGATAAGCAATCTGGGTGTTTGACGATGGCGAAAGCCGAAATAGCTATCAACGCATTAAAATTATTAAAAACTGTAGAACTAAAATACTTTGATATTTTTACCCTCTGAAAACATGCGTATGTTTTTTGGGTGAAGCCTTTCATGCAACTGGTTTTTTTTTGAAATTATGTGATTACGGTATAATCAGCGTTATAAATAATTACAGCCAAAAAGCATTCTCATTTTCTTTTACATTGGATTTCTGTCGAAATTAATATTTTATTCGACTTAAACAAGGTCAGAAATCTTCAATATTCTGTAACGTGTGGCCGGAATCAATGAAACATGTGTGTGTGTGGCGGCAGGAATATGTGTCAACTGTGAAACGTTTTGGGCATGCATGTCGCCGGCTCCATTCACGTGAAAGCACCAGCTCGACGGCCAAGAAAAACGTCCATATTAGAAATGGAAACGGTATTAATGTGCAGGAGAAGCAGTAAGGCAACTTGCAACGGTACAATACCAGTTGACGCGAGCCACAGCTTGGTTCAATCCGTCTTTTCTGCAGGCCAATGAACTCTTTGTTATTATGAACTATATTATTTTCAACAAATATAGCGTACGCAATTTAATTTGTTTTCTGTATTTTTGTTTATTGATCAGGTATCAGGAAATTATAATGTCAACATCACTTAACCTACCGGTTTACAGCTACTTTAAATACCGGTTATTTCTATATAAGAAGTCGTAAAATTAATTGTTTTACCAGTCATAAATTTTGTTTTCTTGGTCGTGGTTTGGTGTATTCGAATTTCAATAATCTATAATATTTAAAAAAACAAATAGTCCAAAAATGATAATTTCTTAAATGGTAGTCAACTGTGACGATAAGATACAAGTATATTCGAATTTCGAATCTCATTTTATCATCTGTCATTATCTGTATATTTTTATAACACCGGATTTAAGATTTGTTGGCATAGGTTTATGAAGTATCAAATTATTGATTTGTAAATGCGAGATAGAACAAATTTAGATTGATTAATTTAGAAGAAACATAAACAAAAAGGTTTGTCGGCGATCAACCGCATTAATTTAGCGGTGGAACTAGAAAATCTAATTGTGGAAATGTGACACAGATTATGTCAATGTTTATAACGAAAATAATGCTCCCGGTCGCGCTGGAAACAAACAGCTAGAGATATTTTCGCGAAGTCCATTTGATACTGAAAATAATAGTTATGTCAGGATAATTATTTCGAAAACGTTTTTACGGCTGTCAAATCTCAATTTAATGTATCGGAAGTGGGCAATTAATGTGATAATCTCGTTTTTAAACAGTTATCACACACATTGTTAGCGATAACGTGTGAGCATTCAATGTGTTTTTTCATTAGCTTGATAATCGCTAGCATCTTAATTGCATAGATTGCTTTGTTTATTTATGAAATAAAATAGTAACGAGTTACAACGACACGAAAGTATTATATAATATGCATAGCAACATAACAATAAAATATAAGCAGGTATGCATTATCAATAATGGATTGAGTCACTTAGATTAAATTAATACAAGATACACATGTTCTTTTCATTATTATTTTCTATTGATGTCACATTGTCAAGGATTTTCGCAAAACAATCTTGACAATCGTGACAGACGAAAATTAGCTTCATAATTTTATTCTTTATTATCGTTAAGATCGTTTTTTTTAAATTTATGAATTTATCAAAGAAAAAAACACTTATTTTCCAATTCCACTTTTATTTCATGACCATATTAAATAAAAATGAATTTAGTACAAATGAGTGTTTTATTCTTTTAATACTTTTTACTAGTGAATTTTAATTATATTCATATTTTTTCAAGTACAAGAGAAAGTGATCAAGTTCACAACGATTAAATAAAAACTATTTGACGTCTGACACATATATTAAATACCTAAACATTATACATGTCAAAAAACTAAATCATAAAGGGTCTTAGAATAAATAAAATAATAATAACTTTCTAATTGAACTGCTTGTGTTGCCAGTTGGGACTTGTGACACAGTCAGTGGAATAACAAAGTCATCAATTTTTATTTTATATAAACAATGAATTAAAACAGAGCCATCGACGAATCCATCTAAAATATGGTAGATGTTCAGACGGTTCACTTTCTCCTACAAGTCCAGTGACGAACTAGGCACTTAGGTGCACAAAAATTTGGAGACCCTGAGCGCGCGCATCGTGTGCTTACGGGGAAATCCGACACAGTATGTGTCGACAATATGTTTAATATTGCAAAATAAAAATTTCAAACCGTTACAATTTCAATAAATATATAAAATATGAAACAAGTTCTGCTTCGCGCTCGACTTCTAGTCACTTTCGAAAGTCAGTTATGGACTGAGTCAGCGAAGAAAACTCTTCAAGTTTGACATTACACATAACAAACGATAATTATTCCTGAAACGAATTATCCACTGCATTGATCGTTCACAGAGGTATTCGTAAGGGGTTTTTTTTTACATACAAAGCTTTCATTTCATAAAATATTTAGGAAGACGATCAGCGGTGGGCTGCCAATACGGCAACAAGGGGCTCCCTTTATATCAAAGCAGTTCTGGGGAAGCAGTGAGTTTTTTTTATCACTCCGAATTATATGCAATACTTAAATAAGCAATCGATTGTTACTTAATACACTTAAAATCAGTGGTGTAGTGGGGCTAGTTCGGCGACCTGCCACCTGAAACTGAGCTAGGGCGCCGCCCTGCCACCTTTTTAACTTGTAATTTAATTTTCAAGTACATGCATGTATTCAAAATATTGTTCATACAATTTAAAAGCATTATATCAGAATTGATCTACCCGATGGATTTTTCAAAAATAACAAAAAAATATGTACACAAATACCACCCGTCTTTCTAGAAAAAAAAATGTCGAGCGTTTTTTTATTGATTTAATTGTAAAAACTTGTGGTTTTTTAACTTCGGACGGATATTGAAAAAAACATTTAAAAAATAAGGAAGAAATCAATGACCGACCTGGTACCTTAATTTACCACAACGCCACTGCTTATAATAAGTAACAATATGCAATTTACCGTAAACTATTCAATGTAAATGGCTAAACATGTACTACTGTGTATACTGAAGCTGTCCTAGATAATATATAAGTCAAAAATTGCAGTTATGTACTCGTTTGATCTGAGAGTATTGTTTTATCATAAATTAACAAAGGGCTCGCGCAAGCCTCTCCGAGGCCCCTCCAGCCCACCCCTGAAGATGATATCCAGAATATATAAATACTCGGATGACAGTAAATTAGTGATATGCATTTATGTACTTACTATGAAACGGTCACACTTTCAGTAGGAAAGAAGATAATTTTATTATGATTATTTATTATTTATATTTATGAATATTGATTTTTATTATTTATAAATGAATATCTAATAGAAAATCTCACATGATGACGTTTTGCCTTTTTCGATAATCCAGCATATGAAGTTTTATAGTGCTGCTCAGAAAGCAAGCGTGGGTCCGGTACAGGTTTTTAAAGTATTATTATTTGAATTTGGATTGACCGACATTCGTTTTGGCGCCATTGGGTCAATTCGGTCGCTGTGTTGAATTTGAATGCATCTGGCTGTAGGAGAGTCGTAAGTTTACGTATGCTCTCATCATCTAAAGATGAAATGTACCAAAAATATTTTTGTGTTGAATGTTATGACCCACCATTGTCTATGAAGACGTTTTACTCACCATAGATAATAATTATCGATTTATTTCGTCGCATAATATTTTGTGTAGTTTACTGGGGATTGCTGTTTTTAAAAGGACAACATTCTAAAAGCGATTTTTTTGTTTTATTTTAGTGTTTTTTTAGCGATACAAACATGGTAAGTATAAATAATTTGTTTCTCACACTAAGGTTTTATACAATGGACTCTCTTTTTACATGGTTTCTAAATAACACGGTGAAAAGCATTATTACACTGGATATGAATTGAATTTGAGTGATAAAAGCGATGTTGTACCAATTGTGCGTAAATGGATTATTCTATTGTCTGATAGTGAGAATAAATAAACTTTTCTACAATTTTTGAAAACTAATTTATTTTAATAAAATTAAGAAACAATAAAAAATAATGAATTTCATTTTCTAAAATCCTAAATCTATTTTTATACAAGGATACTTATTCACTTTTTTTTTTATATATTTCAGTATACTTTTTAAACCGTATTGTGTGACAGTAAAGTCACAGTCATGCCGCCTGTGTGGTCGAGTGGTCAACGTTGTTGGCTTCGGCTACAGAGGGCCCGGGTTCAAATCCCGGTACGGACAGTTTTATAAATTGATTTTCAATCGATTTGTGATTTATGATTTTTTTCATAAATCAAGTAGACCAGTGGTCAGCAACCTACTACCCGCGGGTAATTGAATTACCCACTTCGCATTTTGAATTACCCGCCAAAAAATTATGAAAAAGACCAAGGAAGCCACCAATAACAATAGTATATGTGTTTTTTGTTTTTACAGATATATATATATAGTGAAAATATATTATGTACCATATATAAATATATCTATTATTTTCCAAAAATATTTTTTTGAAGAGAAAAAATGGTAAAAAAATATTTTTGTCTTTTACCCACTAACCAAATTTATTTTTCAAAACATTTTTTTTTTACCCACTGAAGTAGACACAGGGGATAAAAAAATGATATTATATTTAATTCTTTTTTTTGTTGATGTATAGGTGAAATTATGAGTAATAATGTAATATGATAATATTTACAAAAATATTTTATTAATTAAATTATCCCGGTTTGGTTGAAAGAGTAAAAATCGAGAAATATTTCCAATGCTTAGGTAAACAACGTTAATATACATGATTTTATTTTAAAGTAAATCAAACTTCTAATGAATGAATTTGAGTGGGTTTTATTATAATACTAGCTGACCCGGCATGCGTTGCAATGCCACTCGAAGAAAGAAAGTGTTTTTGTTTTAATTATGTTTATTGAAGTGCTTTTAGATATATTTTGTTTTTTTGTCTGGTGCGTATATGAATAGATCTTAAGGTTTTTCAACGTGTGAGCAGGCCAGATACAGCTTTCCATGTGTGAAGCATGGATTTTTTAAATTTAGTCCACACACTTGTAGCGATTGTCCAAATGCGAGTCGCACCGGAAACTGCAAACATTTTAATTCTAATGGCCTATCTGTCGGAATTATTGGGATGCTTGGCAACAGTACATCGTTTCCTTTAAAATTTCCATTTAAAATTTTAGCTTAGATGATACTGTGCATTAATTTTTCACTGAAAGCCTGGTACCGTTGCAAAGTCGTGGTGGATTTATATTTCAGAGAAGAATGATAGGTACGCCAATTTTCAGTGTTAAAACGTGCGGTAGCATGCCTGGCAAATCAAGTGAGTTTAAGAATTCAGTTGGATAATTGACAACTTCGTCTTGATTAATTTATAGTATCGATGGACTTACACGTTGTTTCTTTGCCTGGTATTTCGTTTGGAATCCTGAAGTTGGTGGCATTACCATCGTTGTTTTTGACTGCTAATATAACACATTCATTAAGCCACTGATGATTTTTGTAATTCTGTGCGATATTTGGGAAAACTTTGTGCATCAATTCTTGCTTACGGTTCCTGTAATTTTACAAAAGCTTGGTGGTAATGTGTGGATTCATCGATTTCTATTTTTCATTATCAATATCTGACAATTGTTTTTTGAAACGTTCAGCGGATGCATCATATTGTAATTCTACACGCATATTAGCTTTCAAAGTCAATTTCTGCACATGTCACCATAACACTGATGATTTGAGACATGCACTTGATTCATCAGCAGCTGTTGAACGTGGTATAATTGGTAGAGTTTGTCGAAAAACACCAGACAATAAAAAAGGTTCGCCACCAAAGACCTGTTCATTTCTTCTCAAATCTTTTAGTGTACATATAGTGAAAATTTTCCAATGCCTTTTTGTGCGCCATAGTAAATTGGTCCCATTAAATGAGTTGATATGATTAAAGTACTTCATCAATCATAATTTTTTTTTGATATTGCATGTTGGTGCATGGTGGAATTTCGTAAATTATTGAATTTTTGGAATAATGATTAAGTTTGCTAACAACCATTTTTCGTAGTAGCAGAAATTTCGTAAATTATTTAATTTTCGGAATAATGTTTAAGTTTGCTAACAACCATTCTTCGTAGTAGCAGAAATTTTCTAAATAATTTAATATTTGGAATAATGTTTAAGTTTGCTAACAACCATTTTTCGTAGTAGCAGAAATTTCGTAAATTATTTAATATTTTGAATCATGTTTAAGTTTAATAACAACCATTTTTCGTAGTAGCAGAAATTTCGTAAATAATTGAATTTTTGGAATAATGTTTAAGTTTGCTAACAACCATTCTTCGTAGTAGCAGAAATTTCGTAAATTATTTAATTTTTGGAATAATGTTTAAGTTTGCTAACAACCATTTTTCGTAGTAGCAGAAATTTCGTAAATTATTTAATATTTTGAATAATTTTTAAATTTGCTAACAACCATTTTTCGTAGTTGCAGAAATTTTCTAAATAATTTAATATTTGGAATAATGTTTAAGTTTGCTAACAACCATTTTTCGTAGTAGCAGAAATTTCGTAAATTATTTAATATTTTGAATAATTTTTAAATTTGCTAACAACCATTTTTCGTAGTTGCAGAAATTTTCTAAATAATTTAATATTTGGAATAATGTTTAAGTTTGCTAACAACCATTTTTCGTAGTAGCAGAAATTTCGTAAATTATTTAATTTTTGGAATAATGTTTAAGTTTGCTAACAACCATTTTTCGTAGTAGCAGAAATTTCGTAAATTATTTAATTTTTGGAATCATGTTTAAGTTTGCTAACAACCATTTTTCGTAGTAGCAGAAATTTCGTAAATTATTTAATATTTGGAATAATGTTTAAGTTTGCTAACAACCATTTTTCGTAGTAGCAGAAATTTCGTAAATTATTTAATTTTTGGAATCATGTTTAAGTTTGCTAACAACCATTTTTCGTAGTAGCAGAAATTTCGTAAATTATTTAATTTTTGGAATCATGTTTATGTTTGCTAACAATTATTCTTCGTAGTAGAAGATTTTAAAATAAATGTTTAAATATAGTTCTATAAAATATCCATACCGTCATTATAAATAAGCTAATACCTAATGCACGTAAGAAATTAAAAAGATTTTCAACGCCGGATGCAAAATAAACCCATACCTTCCAATAATCGAATCAATGACACTGATCAAAATCTGTCAAATCAGCTCCAAAAAATCTTTAAATTGTAAATTATTTAATTTTTAGAATAATGTTTAAGTTTGCTAACAATCATTTTTCCTAGTAGAAGATTTTAAAATAAATGTCGAAATACAGTTCTATAAAATATCCATACTGTCATCAGAATATTCCTAATGCAAGTAAGAAATTAAAAATATTTTCAAGGCCAGATGCAAAATATAAGCATACCTCCAATAATCGACTCAATGACGTCACTGATCAAAATCTGACAAATCAGCTTCAAAAAATCTTTTCCCAGCACTATAATTATAGCTTCAAAAAATCGAATTAGTATATTCGATTATTTAAAAAACGTCGTAGCGATGCAAACTTTAAAATAAAGTTCTCTCAATATTATTACAATATAGTTCTAAGCCAGGAAATTTGAATTTAAAGACGTCCATTTCAATTGTTTGAAATTGGAACGACGAATTGTTAGGAATATTGAAAAAAAATTCTGGATCGGGACACCTTTCACCTAGCGGGATTAAATATAGTTTACATTTGATTCTCATATCTAGCAAATATACATAAAAAAAATCATAAAAATCGGTCAAGCCGTTTCGTAGGAGTTTGGAGACAAACACCGTGACACGAGATTTTTATATATATAGATATTTTGTCGCCGTATACAGGCAACGATATGTTTATGTATTCTTCGATTCGTAGGTTGAATAAAGTTTGCACATCTTGGATGTTCTGCGATGTCGTTTACCATAATTGAAACTCGAACAAAGAATTTATTTATATTAACCGATTTAATAAAGACAACTTGTTTGAGAAAAAATGTATGTCACTTCGCATATCTTCATTTCAGTGTTTCATATTATTTATGTGAAGATCTATTTAGACGGCGAATTGAATGTGATTTTACAAATACATATTCTGAAATATGATTATTGTATAACTGATAATAGTTTTGCGTATTTTAATTCGGGTTCGCAGAAGTTCGTTTACACGAGAGCAGCTGGTGTGCCGGTGTGGTGAGCTGTCTATTTATCCGTGTCGATGTACAGTAGCCCCCAAGTCACACTCCTGATTATTTATTCCATAAATACTTCAATGTTAAAAAAAAAATGTTATCAAAGTCATATTGTATTTGTTTTTTAAATTGAATGCATGTGACCTCTATGTTTTATTGTAAAAAATACGTCATCTTACTTAATTGTTCACCACACCATGTATCACAGTTTAGTTGTCTTATTGTTGCTATACTATTTTTATAGACAAGTTTATTGAAATTTTCGCTAAAGAAGACTATTTTCGCGTTTAAATCTGATGAAAAAAGTAATCAGTCAAAATCTTTAAAAGTCTGACAATTTTTTGAAGCTAATAAAAACTATAAAGACTTTGTTTTGAGTAGCTGCATTATCAAAATCTAAAAAAATATATATATACGGAAAAAGGTAAAAAGTTTTGTAGTATATTACCAGACATTTTGAGTTAAGTTAAATTTCATCTATTAGGATCACTGAACTTTTAAAATTGCAATAGGCAAAGATAGTTCACGCCCTTTTATCTGAAGGCAGGTCAATTGTTGACCACTGTTGTCGAAAACGTTATATTTATATCCAAAACTTCGATCATGATCGAAACTGTTATTAAAAAATGACTTACTCTAATGCTTTATTTCGCCTAGCAAAACTTTACGTCGTTTTTTAATTGGAGCGTGACTTTTGGGACACTTCATTAAATGTTAAACGTATATAATGGATAGACTATACAACCGTCTACAAATATACGAATATTACAAATAATTATTTTCAATAAATATTATGGTTGTATTATTTAAAGTAAACAATTATAATGAAAAAAATACAGGTCTATATTACACATCGTTTGAGCGGGCTTTATTTAACACACGTAGAATATTTGGGTCAAGCATATTTTATAAAACTATACTCTGCTTGCATTCCTTGTATTACATCATATGTACCAACATTAATAATATTGAATTAATATCTTGTTTTTGTATTTCTTACGCAATAACCAAACGGTGTAAACATACTAAGGTGAAGGCCAACTGAAAGTTTATGTGGATAAAATACATACAATATGTTTTCATATTCATATATTTAGTTTTAACCAGGAGTAAGTAGCTTTATAAAAGCGCTGCATTTTTAATGAGATGTAGTAGAAAATAAGTATTCCATAAACTGTCAATGTAAGTGTAAAATAGAAGTCGGAATGAGTTAACTGTTGACGAAACCGACTCCTTTCTTTGTTTGTGAAATAATGTACTCACTTCGCCTATGATAGAACGTATATCTCCATCTTGATTACAATATCTTTTGACAGCCGGCACACCCCCAATCGACAAAGCAGTAATTCTCTTTCGGTAGTTTTGTGGGTGAGCCAGATGAAATATTATTTGCTAATGATCTATACATATACAGGTATCAAGGCTTTTATCTATTGCTCAGAATTGTAATAAATTCCCTTTTTAATCGCTATTTTTCCAAGTTTTTATCTCTCTTTACTGTAAAATGACCACGGGTGAATTATTAGAAGTAACGACTACGCGATCCTAGAAATAGGATTAAATATTATGAATACAATGAATATGGATGGCTGTTTCTAAGGATTTGAAGACTTGGGTATCGTCAGAGTCGGTCTTTTGACTAGAAAGGGACACAACAACCTTGATTTAAATGTATTAAAAGGCATAAAAATCATTGAATTATAAATTAATCATTTATTTTTCTTTCTCAAATAATGTAGATGTATGTCTCAGACTAGAGTGGAAAGCCAGTAACTCTGAAGCAAGATGATATATAAAATGTACACCCACAACCTAAATGCTTAAAATGACTTAATTTTGTGTTCTTAGTATTGTAGTTATAATGTCATACCTCAGTGTTTTTACACATTATACAATATCAGGCATTTGAGATATGACTGAAATGACATGTAATATCAATAATGGATTTTCTAAATTCTATTGTACGAACATTTTTTTAAAACTACATACATACAATAAACAAAAAGTTGTTTCTGGGTCTCAAATATTTTAAATAGCATTATGAAAAAAAAATCAATACAATATTGTAAATTTATAAGAAAAACTCGTTTAGAAAAATATCAAACATTACTGAATGTTTTACTAATTTTCAATTTCTATCCGCAACCATTTGAACACTGTCTTCATAAGAATTGTTCCAATATTAATCTGTGATTAACTTCTACAAAAAATGTTATATGTTGTAATATTCAATAATCCAGCGAGAGATCGTCTTTTTATAGTATTTTGTTTTTTGAAAGTAACGATGAATTTTCTTGTGATAATTTTTCTCTGTGTAAGGTAATTCGCACAATAATTTGTGCTCGTAGGCAATTTTTCGTGTAACTATCGTTGTCGAAGTGAATAATTTTCCACGCCATGAGGAACATACAACACAACCCTCCGTGTTCAATTTTCCATGACAATTTGTTTGTGAACAAAATATATTTGCGTTTTTACAGGATGCATATCTTCACGCAATGATAGATTTGCGTTATATGCTTTAACAATTAAAGTATAGTCGATGTTTGCAATAATTGATTAACGTGAACACCTTGAAATAGCTGTAACAAAAATGCATTTTGTTATTTGTTTTTAACTAGATATTATATTTCACATTCGTTTTTCATACTTACATATATACAAATGAGAAGTAACTGTGACAAATGGGAACCGGCTTTTGTTTATTATAATAAAACATGCACCAGTTCTTTTCTTTGTGGCTATCGTGCTATTTGATATGTTTCTTTGTACGAGTTGGTATGCGGTGTTGAGTGTTTACACACCGTGTTAACGTAACACTCGTTGGATCTTATGTCGTTTGCATTCAAAATTTTAATTTTGTCCTCGTTTACAGGCTTACCCATACCAACAACATTCCAGTACCTGAGTACACTATTGGCTAGAAATAATTTGGCATACTGTTCCACATGCATTTATAAATTTTATTATTACGTATCAATGTTTGAACAGTATTCTTCAATGAATAACGGCACACCTGGGTTTCTAACTCATTAGGTCTCTTTTACTCATAATTTATGCAAATATGTTTTATTTATAATTTATCCGCATGAGAATCTCTCACTAAACATTTATGTGTTTACAGTTAACATATATTATGCTTAATGTGACCAGACGTCCCGTTTTCACCAGGACAGTTCCATTTTCATATAATATATCACATGAAAAAACAATACTATATAGTTCAGGTTCATCCGTGCACTTGAACGCCTGAAGATGCCGAAAGGCCAAACCCGGGTCATTAGTGACAAAATCTGTGTGAATGTACATAATTTGAACGATTCAAATTTAATACTATCTAGTCAATTGTATTTTTGAAAGTGAGAGACGTTTAAAACGGCGCCTTCAAGTATTTTTTTGGGTGTCCCGGCTTAGGGGAAAAAATAGATAGTCATACTACATAATACTGATCATTTACATTTTCGTGTAAAAACTCCAGTGACGTTTCTATGGGATGTGCGCCCCTAGGCAGAGTTTACAGTAGCGCCCTTACAATTTTAAAAAATAATCTTTTGAAGTTACATTACTTATATATGAGTCACATAAAGCTATGCGTGTTAGTAATATTTTTTTTAATTGACACTGTTCTCCATGCAAGTACTTATTATTTTTAAAAAACCCCGAAGTTCTTTTATAACCCGGGAAATTTCATAAATGAGTGTTTCGAATTTTCTTAAAATACTGAATTTTCAAACCTGGTTTTTGAAAACCGAAAGCCCTACTGTATATTATGTAATATGTATTTAAATTCCGCTGAAATATGATTGCATTTGATTCACGTGAACTTAATCCATAGTGTGGTCCGTTTAAATATAATACTTACTTGCTATCTTTAATGCAAGTGGCGACAAATAAATGCTTCCTTTGCCGAGTGGGACACATTGGCAAATACAAGTCATTTGGAACATCTTGAATTAACTGCAGTATGAAATTATACTTGAAGTTGAAGTATTTTACCGTTATAAACGTCATCTGCTTGTTTTCTCTAATCGCTTTCCCTGACATCAATGTCAAAGCAGTCATAATCCATCACCAACCATCAATTCTCGGTGTAAGAATGTCAAATAGTTTTCAACGGCTTGTGATTTTGAATGCCGAAGAAAATTTCTAACGCCAAATGAAATATCTACAAGTATAAATAATCTAAAAATTAATTTATAATATTCGTTCTGGTTAGCGTAGATATCTCGTGATGAACGAATCCCATGTACATAATGCCTCTCCTCAAATATAATATACGTTTTAAATATACAATCTTTTTCGCTATGAATTACAGAATTTCGAACTAGTAACATTGTGACTTCATAATGTGAAAAAGTAAATAAGTGCGATAGCATATTCAATTTAAACTACAATCAACCATATTCAAGTTAACTTATAATACATATACTTGCGCACATTAACGACACCGGCGCCGCGCCGCACGTAATGACTGTTTTTATTTCATTTGGCCATTCGCTACGCGCATATCATCAGTCTACAATGTGTGTTAATCTAACTTACATTTACATTGGGATATAATATTAATTTCATACATTAAATGTGTAGATGAATTTAATTTTGATAAAATCCCCAGCGATAATCGTCACATTGGAATTAAGGAAATAACAAACAAATCAGTAAATTTTCATGCAGCTTTAAAATACTGATTTAACACTAAGCCATTCCAAAACACAATATGATAAAAATGATTATTTTAAAAATAAATTGTGATAAGATAGGTAGTTCTCTACGCATAATTTTAAAGGATGAGTGTTCACGGTTTTATCGACCAAAGTAAATGTATGTGAACATAATACTCAAAAGCAGTTGATAAAATATTTAATATTGTGTATAATAATCATCTGTTGTAAAGAAGAAAATATATTTTGAAGTTTTGAAATAGCTAAATAATAATTATGTATTTTTGAGTTACAATCTAACCATTTAGAATGGCGCTTTTATGAGTTACTTCCAAGTTTTTGGCAGCTTGAAATCCAATAGAAAATCTGAATCAATCAATGAATACCACGCATATTTACACAACCTATACGAAACTGTTAATATAACCACCTTACCACTTTTATGTAATTAATTAAATATGCAAAATCGCTTAAAGCAATTTGACCAAACACGCTTGAATATAGAGTGAAATATGAGGCATTCATTATTTCTCTGAGTAATAAATTTAAAAAATATTACATTTTCGTTTGCGCCAATTTGCCTATTGTGAATCTTTATGTGGGATTGAAGCTCAAAAAAATCGCTTTTTATTATGAAATAGAAAAATGTCACGAAACAAAATTGTGTATATTTCGTGTATTTTATTTAACTATTAACATATGTTCGATCGGACGTAGTGAGAGCGATTAGATAACCACTAGTCCTGCCCTAGTGGTGTCCTTCTATTCCTAACCTCTTAGAAAAAGAAAGGTTGAGCAACTGAGTAACAAACAATTCTCTTGGAAAACAATCTGTTGAGATACCTCCAAATTAGGAGCAGACGTGTATTAAATATATATATATATATATGTTGTATTTTTTTAAAGACAGACCTTCAATTGAGTAGGCTTGTAGTAGTATTGACTTTGTCTATGATTCTAACGGGCTCGAATTCGGTGACAGTGTTGGAGAAGTGATTAGCTATCCAATATACCTGCACTAGTCATATCATTCTATCCTTGCTCTCTTAAAATTAGAGAAGCTTAGCGAATGAGTAACAAGCAGATTTCGTACAAAAACTTTAGTGCCATTAAGAATTCATATACACACTGAGAGTGCACGTTAAAATACCACTGTCAAATCATCAAATATGTATCGATAGATAAAAAATGTTATTTATAATTTAGTAAATATTATGACAAAGTCTGGCCAAAAAGGGTTTTAAAAATGACTTATCATTAAAAATTCTGACAACTATCTGCTTTTTTCTGCCTGTTTTGATTTCAATTGCTTTATAAGGCTGTAAAATCTATAAATAATAATACAGTCCTCAATATACCTCGCTTTATCTAACCGACGGTCTACTTACTGACACGCTTTGATTAGTAATATTCAAACTGTGGTCCACGATATTGTATTCCACGTTTCACATAGAACATTCTCGTACAAAAAATAATATTTAACAATTCATAAATTACTTTTTAATAAAACATTAAGTAAACCTTACATATTATCGTTGATACATAAAAATAGGTAGTATGTAATTTAAGACACCCAAAGTGTTCAGGAAGCAGGAAAACATTGCAATTTATTAACTATATTCTTGGGATTGCCAATGATCTTAAACTACTTTTAAGTGTTACCACTTGCTGACATGCGTTTTATTGTTTTTTTGTTAATATATGTAAGTTGTGACTACTTTATGGCTTATTAATATAATATATATATTTTATTAATTTTGACTTACGACATATTGCAGTTGCAAGACGTATATACTAGGGCCCCAAATCCCGGGTGTGTGATAGTACTTATTAAATTCTGGAAAAGTTTTTGAAAAAAGGCAATCAGGCAGAAATTTTGAAATATGCCAGCGACCCAAAGTGTCTTAATCCCGAATTTCTCCACGATTTTATGGTGAATTTTCAATCTCGGGATCCCGTAATGGGAAACATCGTTAATCCCGAAATCACGTTTTTGCGTTAGTTTTCCATTATATCTTAAAATATTATATTTTATGATATGATGTACATACACTATTTCGATAATCAAATAGTAGCAAAGAGACTAATTTCGCTCAGGGAGCAATTGCCAAGGTTTTGAACCAAAGAAACATGAAAAAGGTTTATTAAATTCGTGACAATACGCACTCGAATCAAATCAAAGCATGCGTGAGCGCACATAAGCAATGCAATGCAAATTCAATGTCAATTCGATAGTCAATGGCTGAAAGAAAACTGAGACGGAAACTTGACTCGCAAAATTCTTCGCAATGATTATCGATTGTAAAAAGGCTCTCGTTGCGAATAGTTTGGTATTTTTTCATTTGTAATATCCAACAAAGGCGTATTCCCGATTAAGAAGTAAGGCGTGGGCCACTCCGCCGCCCATGACTGCCTTGGTACCCCGCAAGTCTCTTGCCCCTTCCGCCTTCGTGATCTTGCATCATCACACCCGTAATCGTCGCTTCGCATTTGCATTCGTACAAAGCGAAATCTTTTCACTTTTATCAAATATGCTCTGCTGATCAATCGTTATTAAATTTTGAAGAAGCAGCGCTAGCTATATTTATTCACAATGGCGAATGAACTCTTCAATCAAAACTGTTTGACATGATTTGAGTCACGAATATAAAACAATTTAAAACAATACTCTGCAAACTTTCGCAATGACATTTAATTATTATAACGCCCAGTGCACGGTGTCAAATATTTTTCGGGTAGCTGTATCAAATTTCTAATGATTAAAAATTTTATAATATATTTTTTATGACACAATATTATTATATAATAATACTATCAACCACCTCTAAATACAAGAAATGTTTTTTTTCAAGTACATATTCTGTTTTAGATACAATACATATGTGAGTTTTAAATTTGATACATATGAAAAACATTATTATTGATATTAAATGAATGTTATAGTTTATATTGAAAATATATTTACTACGTATTCGATTTCTCTTTGGAAATTAAATGGCATAGTAAAGCTGTTAACAAAAAGGGATGATTACCGAGGTAATACTGCATTTACAGCTATAAATCGCATGCTTAATAACATATGGGCCTATCTAGATTTTCGTAGTAATGAATATGCAGTGTATTACTGAAATTTTGGGAACAAGTGTTGTTGAAAGTGAAGTAAAACCTTTATACGTTTTCCGTCAAGGGAGCCAACATAACAAGCAAACAAAAATCTTTTTCTTAAATGCTTTTAATTGCTGCACTATTCAAATTATATCGAAGATCTTGTTTTCTCACAGTTTGCGTGAATACGAAATCCATTTGTCGATAATCAAAATTATGAAATTGACCTGGCGCCCATTAATAAAGAAAAACATGTAGTATTATGATGCCTTTCGAGACGCACTGTCTGCAATGCTAACCAGATATCGAGCCAGGTTAGTAGTAGACAAAGATTTACAAGTGGAATTATTCTTATTGCCCCCAAGATATGAGTAACCTTTTGCTAATTAACAACAAACACCCATCAAAAAAAATAATATGTGTACAAAAAACCTTGTTATTATTCTGTCAATTGTATTTATTGTATACATACAGTGGAACCCCCAATTACACTACCCCGAATTATGCGCTGGCTAGAAATATTTGCCGCAAATCCCCCAATTGTACGGTCGCATTCCATTGCTACGTTCGTTGCTGCTGTCCGCCTGGGCGGCTGCAGCAGGGGAGCTCAACTCTAATCTATATTTTCTAATGGAAATTTAAATCAGAGAATTTAATGTTATGTGCATACTATTTACTCATGGTGAAAAACTGCAACTGATTTTGAAAACTTTTTTTGGTTTTATTTATACAATGACTTATGTGCGCCGCGAGAAAAGAAATACATATGAAGTTTTTTTTAACTTGTTTTATTTTATTTATATTTTACACTATCTTTATGTAATAATCTAGCATAATTTTATTGAAATAGTACATACATCGAATTATATCGCGTACTTAATTTAGGATTAAAATAAAAAAATACAAATAAGCATACATCATTCACTGTCAGAAAATATTCGGTTCCAATGATGGATTTTAAAGATCCGTAGAATGGCCAGGAGCATTATCAATAAGTAATAGTATTTTGAAAGCAATATTTTTTCTAAAAGGGAATTTTTCCATTTCTGGAACAAAGCAGTTAAAAAACCAATCGCGAAATCAAATTCCCGTAATCCACGCTTTTTTATTTGCCCTCCAGTAAACGGGCAAATTAGACTTATCGATTCCTTTCATTGCTCGTGGGCTTAAAAAATGACTGACAACCATTGGTTTCGTTATATAACTGCCCGATGCATTACTGCAAAGGAGAACAGTTATTCTGTCTTTGGCAACTTTGAATCCAGGTGTAGATTTAACGGTTTTGGAAATAAATGTGCGTTCTGGCATTTTTTTCCAATCATGGCTTGTTTCGTCAGCATTGAATACTTGGTCGGGTGTGTAGCCTTCATCATCAATAATTTATGTGTAAATTTTTCTGCACCTTCGTCATCGGCAGATGCACGTTCGCCGCTCATTTTAATACTGCGCAGGGAAAATAGATTGAAAAATCGGTTAAACCAGCCATTACTTGCTTTAATTCGAAATGATTTTCAAAAGCTAAATTTGAATCATCAGTCTCTCCTTGTTTCAAATATGCATATATTTTTAATGCTTTGTGTTTTATAATTCGGACACTAAGAGGAATATATCTTTTATTACAATCTTCTATCCATATTTTCAGATGAACCGATAGACACCCACTGTCTTATTTTACATTCATTTCTTTTAATCGATCGAATTGTTGATTCATTTATATAAAATTCTTTGGAAATAATGTAAGCTCTTACGCCTCTGCTAAGTTTTTCTAAAATGGTATATTTTTCTTCGATAGAAATGCGTTTTCTTTTTATTTTAATTCCGTTTTTTTGCATGACTGAAAAAATATTTTAATATAATAATAAATCGCGCAGTCAGTAAAGTTTTTTAAAGATTTAAAATTAATTTGATGTTATAGATAAAGCAAAACGTTTTTAGTAATATGTATTTACCTGAAAGTGCAAAAGATTGACCACGCCGCAAAACTTCGCATACAGTCAAATGTTGACTAGCGTCTGTGTATTCAACACATAGCTGGCGTCTGACGTATGCGGGATTTTTCGTGCGCTTTGCATTTTGTCACTTAGTCACCAAATATTTCGTCAATATTTTTTTTTTTGCAAAAATGAAGAGAAATCTTAGTTTTGCATTTTCCGCGGAAAACCCCAAATCCCTAATTTTGTATGAGATTCACACCCCCAATTACACTATCCCCGATTATACGGTCCCGAAGATCGCATAAATGGGGGTTTTACTGTATATATTTTTACCATTTAAAAGAGTGTATTTTATATTATAATTTTAAATACAGGATTGGGTGGCGTGAAGATTATTTTTTTAAAGGGAGACGTAGTTACAAAATGTTTGGAAACCGCGTATTTAGACAAAACATTTATTATACAGACAAAAAGTCTGTTTTTATAAGTTGTCGAATTAACTATTTTACTTTACATTTAACTTATACATTCATCGGAGCATTCTTTTATGGTTATAATTCTTGCCACTCACTTCACCCCATATACCGTTTTGTTTACCGGTATTGCAAAACATTGATACGTAGTTAAACATAAGTTGTTTTTCCAGTTAGGTATCTGCTTGAAAAATATTGGTAGTGCAACCTGCAGAACTTTTGAATTTACAACTCAAAATCCATTAATCTCAAAGGACACTTGGCGTGGAAATTGTTTTGTAGCTAGAATACTTTACCGTGCCAACCGGTTACCCGCTCTCGTTTTCGCAAGCATTGGCCAATAAATTAAAGTTATTAACAATATACTTGTTTTGTCGCTCAGTCATAGCCATAAAATGTTAACTCGAGTACATAATATCAATTGAACTGGTTCATTATTTTTTGGTTAGACCTGCGATCCAAAGGAATTGTAATCATACACTTAATTATTTTAAGTTGAATATTAGAAATTAATAAATACATTAAAGTAAATTCAGAATTTAGTTTATTGATAGCTGTCGTACTAAATGATATTTTTTTTACATCAAACAATATTTTTTGTCTTAGCCTTTTTTAAAAAATAAAGTTGAGAAATACACAATAGAGAAACTAAATCAGGGACGGGGAAACTTTTAATAATGAAGAAAAGCCGCAGCAATTTATCTGTAATCAAATAATGCCGCATCCAAGAAATCCGAACTACTTATTAAGAAAAACACAATATTCCTTTATATTAGTAATTATTTCCACTTTTATTTACCTAGAACAGGACCGGTTTCGCTCATCGCGAGCATTATAGTTATCAATTAAAGAAAACATTAAATACAGACTCACAGTGGCGGATTAAGCACTTTGGAGGCCCTAGGCGCAATAAATTTTGGAGGCTCTGTTTTTCGAATAACACAAAACTGTTACAAAACTCTTCGTAGAATAATAATAGATATTGAAAACTGAAATTAAAATATAAGGATGTATATGATTAATGCTATTTTTGAGGCCCCTAAAATTTGTAGGCCCAAAGCGCGCGCCTCTTGCGCTTATGGGATAATCCGCCACTGCAGACTCAGTAAAAATAGACAGGCTCCCAAACTTTACTCAAAACATAATAATATATGATTTATGCAGATAATGTTATTGTTTACCTTCTACATTAGACTGTCCGTAGATTTCTTTTCCGTAAGTGGGAATATACTTGACCATTAAAGTTCTTAAAAAATATTCGCTTTTTTAATAATTCGAAATTTCTATGCGTGTTGATGCATACGTTTTTCCTCTTAATATTATTTACTGCACTTTCCCAGATTTCTAAAATCTCATCAACATATTTATTGCTCTGTCAACGGCTTACGACTTACTTTCTTTTTAAATTATTGCACATAAAAAATCGTTTATTTTAATATATTATTATTATTGACAGCTAAGTAAATAAACTGTTTTTAAATAAATTATACTGTTTATATGACGGCGAGCGTTAAAATGATAATCGGCTTTGGTTTAATATACCATTTCTTAAATAATGGATACATTATACATGAGTTTAATCGAAACTCTTTTTTTTAATTTTAACTCATGGATAAATGCATTGTAGATTCACTCGAATGTTCAAAGCTATTTAGTTTATTTATTACCTACGGAAAAATTACTTCTAATAATAAATATTACATTTAATTTTTATTTGGGCTCTACGACCGTAAGGCCTCTACGCCAATATGTTACGATAAATAAAGAGCAGTATTTTATAATCAACATTTTTTTAGTGCATATTAAAACGATGTATATAGTGTCTTTTTTATTTTAAATATCTGATTGCTTTTTTTATGCAATTAAAAGCTCATATTTCACGTAACCTTATGCCGCCGGTTATAAACAAGCTATGTTTTTACATTTTTAAATGATCCTATTTATAAATGGTATTTAAATAAATTGTATTTTTTTTCTTATCCGTGTTCGCTTCCATTGTGGAGCATATGGTCTCCCAAAGAGGTGTCTCAACAGAAGTTTTCTACGAGAACTGTTTGTTACTCAGTCGCTCAACCTCTCTTTTTTCTAAGAGAGTTGTAGGGAAAGAAGGATACAGGACTATTGGTTAACTAATCGCTCTCGATACACCCAGTTATTAAAGGATAGGAAGGTTGGGAGGGGAGGAAATTTTAGACAATACAAACACCCATGTCTTCCAACAGATATCGATAAATCGACCGAAATAATGCTGTTCATTCTGGTACTCGAACCCGTGAGAACCGGCACGGAAGCCATCTACGCTAACCGCTGCGCCATAGGACCCGACAAATCGTTTATAATGTGATAAAAGTATACAATTTAAAGATTAATGTTTTGAATTCGTTTGCCTATAGCAGAAATGATTTATTAATCAAATTAAGTATGCCTTGTGTGCTTAAAGGTCATTATAAAAAAATTCAGTTCCAGAAGAAGTGCCACAGAAACGCTTTCTTAAAGTAATCATAAATTAAAATGTAAAAAATGTGTAGGTCTTTTTATATAGGTCTAATATCATCTTGAAATACATAATAATTCATTAATATCTCGTTTCAGTGAATTTATTTTCAGAAGAAGGAAGAGCATTGGAAGTGGATCAGTTCTGAGCCAACTTGTTTTCAATGCATTTTTGTCAAAACTAAGTTGATGTCCCAAATATACCGAGTTTATAGTAGATTGAATATTTTATCGGGAAGAATTTTATCAATTACATTTTAGTCTCGTCTCGTCTCACAAACTTCAGTGTTACAATACTTAAATCTAAATATAAAAAATATGTCTCTTTGAAAAATTTGATTACATAAAACTTAGACACACACAACCGATACATTAGTCGAACTGGATTATTAGACTAAAACATTACTGTTATCCATCGATCTCATTTTTTTTTTACTTAGCCTCGGAGGCGGTACATAATTCTAATGCTCACCTGTCAGGCCGCCACTGACATTGACGGTGTGACCTTCCGCTTGGCAAAAACCACAATCTGGAATTCAGAATGGCCGACTGTAGTGAATGATTGGTTTTATTTTGTTTTTATTTAAGATACAGTTATATAAATAATATTATAGCGTCCATAGTGAGTTATTATTATTCATAATAAGGAACTGGTTTTCTTCAATTAAGAAAAAAAAAATACGATGATATTGTATATATGTATTTAAGTCCGCTTTTCGCAACTGTAAGACGTAATTTTATTTTCATGGGATAATACGAAACGTCTAACGTTAATACTGAAATAGTACCGTAAAAGTACGTAGTCAAAATACGTGTAACGCGGTAGAACGGCGTTTCGGCACCATATTTCTCGACATTTTGAATATTTCAACTCAATATTCGTAAACAAATATTGTCCATTTATGTCGTTAAGGCGTTGGTGTTTGCGATATCTATCATTATCTTACAATCCTAAAATTAACCTGGCAAAGCGAGAGCGATTAGTTAACCACCAGTCCTGTACCAGCCCTATGTCTCTTTCCTTACTCTCTTTAAAAAGGGTAGGTTGAACAACTGACTAACAATCAGCTCTCGTAAAAAAAACTATTTTGAGATACCTCTATTAAGATGCCATATCTTCCACGTTGAGAACGGACACGAGTAAGAAAAAAAAGCTTAACAAAAATTGAGTTTCGGCAACTTTTTTAAAAAAAAAATACGCATTGCGTACAAGTGGTATAAAACAGCAAGACATCATTAGCTTTTCCAAGAATACCTATAATCTTAAACAGTAAGTAAATTGAAAGGCTTTTTCGTTTTCTGAATATTTTAGAATTTTTGACATATGACTGATTACAAATCATAAGTTGGCCGATTGTTTTACACCGTCAAGTTATTTCATAAACGAAGGGAGCACGAGTAAAGATTTTCATACATCAGAGTTATTTTAAGCATTTTAGAAATACCAATGACTTTGTTGATATTATTTGAGCCATAGTTACACTGACCATATTCATTTGAAGAAAATAACAAGACACTTTCTTGAATATACAATACGTCTTGAAAAGTGAATGATTTTACTTGTGACAATCCAACGTCACTATTTCAAGACGTAAACCTATTATTTACTCATGTTTTAGCTATACTACAAACACACCCAGTGTGTATAATTTTTGCACACTCATCAACGGCACCGGCGCCGCGCCGCAAGCAAGTTACGGTAAAATGTCAGTTTTATATTTATACATATTGTCTTTTTGCTGTGCAGCAATTTTGAATCTACTATTTCAATTCATAAATTTATTATTTATTTAATATTAATTGAATAAATTAAAAAAAAAAATATTAATTCTGTTGTATAGATCGATGATATAAAGGATTTTCCTCGTATATTATAGACGTATGAAGTATGAACGGAAGATGGCTGTCGACAAAATACCTATGTATACTACTTACTATCTGTCTACAATGTAATGTAACTTCTCATATGTTTTTTTTTTGTTTAAGGAAGTTTTTGCATTTAAAAAATAACCTTTAAAGTTGTATTTTGGGAGATACGAATATTGGGATTCTTTCCTTTTATACCAGTGTCTGCCAAACTTTCTTACTTCACGGCACACTGGTGAATGAGACTTACTGAGAAAAGTGGAAATGTACATTTAAAAAAGAAAATGTGTAAAATGTGTCGCGTTGACCACTATGTATTAACGTGACAAATATTTATTTGAATGTGTAGATGTTGAATTTATTTAAAATTAAAAAAACGAATAGGCATTATTTAAAACTAAAATTTTAAGACTTCTTCCACCGCGGCACACCTGAGACTTCCTGCGGCAGTAGTGTGCCACGGCACACAGTTTGGCAGACACTGTTTTATACAGATAATATTGAATAAATATCCAAGTATTTTCATTCAATGTCTATTTTTTAAATATCTCTACGCCTTCTTAACCATAGTTGTCTAAAATATACATATTTAATAATTCTTACGGACGTATTATCAATGTGATGTGTTCTTTAGCTGTATGTATAATATTCTTTGAGCCATGTATACCTTCGATTCACAAGAACCATTGTTATTCATCATTATAAGTGATGTTAATTATGCTTTCAAACAATTATTATAATTATTTACGTATCTCTTATGACATTTATAAGGTTCCTATAACACAGGAACGTTGTATAAAACATTGCCCTTGAACGTACGTATATCTCTTCTTTATATTTTTTCGAATGTAAATAAACAATCACACTTTTAGTTCTTGACGACATTGTTGCGTGTTTGTCCAAGGGTTAAATTGTGTCACAACGACTCTTTTCAAATGTATTTAACACACGTGTTTCAATATAATGAAGCAAAAAAAACTCGAAAACGCCCTGTAATTTTATATTACTTACAATGAAACCAGTGTCGATTGTCGATGAATGAAAAAAGTTACGTAACTGAATTTATTGATATTAACTGATTAAATAATGGTAGCAGGTCTGCACTGGTCGAAATTTAATAGAATTTTCCAGTCACACTTGTTACCTGGACCCGACGGCGACCACTGACCTCAAAAAGTTGTAATATCAAAGGTTTGAATTGTGGGATATTTTCAATGGATTCATATTATATATAGTGTGCTTTGTTCTATGAAATGTATGATGCTTAAATTCCATACTACAGTACTCAAATCTGATATATAAAATATAAAGTACAATTAATCCTTAAGGCTATCCAGAATCCTGACAATTTGAAAATTCAGTTGAAAGATAGCTTGAAATGCTCCATATTAGTATTCATGACTGATGACAGCGGGAATAGTATAATTAAAAAAAAAAACATTACTTCAAATTAAATAGAAGAGGTGAACGAAAAACATAAAAAGTAACTAATCGTTAATGCGAGGCCTCTTGTTAAGGGATAGTATGGTTAGGAGGAAATTTAAGACATCGCAAACATCCATGCTTTGAAACAGAAATCAATTTTCAATTAAAATGATGTTTGCGTTAAATTTTTACATTTCAAAGAATCCTGACAGGGTGGTTAACTAAGTGGCGTTGGGTGACTAACAAAGCAAGTTTAGTAAAAGCTTTTAAAAAGGAAACTGTTCGTATTGGGATTCGAGCCCGTAAACGATGACGTTGACTACTGTACCACGGACCAGACTGTTAGTATGTTATAATATAATGTACGTAACGTAAATACGGGGGAGGGATTGGTTTTAACTTCGATTTCGCAACTTTCTTGCAAGAACCTGTTGTCTAACTCGAAATATGCCACCTGCATGCCTTATTATTACATAACTAACGTATTTTCGGACTCACGATTTACACATTAAGTTTAATGTAACTTCCAAAGTAGTAAAACTATGGATTTTAAAAGCTTGCCTACAATGGCCATATATTGATAGCATTCATAACTGTAAACCCTAGGGGCAAATAAAAAAATCACTCTCTCCTCATTACTGCATCAGCAGCCAAAGGCCAAGTGTTTTTTTTTTACTACGCAACATTATATTTTGATAGTATAATTCAGCGTTCGCCAAACTTTTAGATATCACGAACCACTCAATTTACAATTTGGAATCCCGCGAACAACTAGTACTAAAATCATAAAATCATAAAAGCATATAAAATGGTTATGAACACTCTTGTTTTTGGATTTAACTGTATTGACAGTTGGCTCCAGTGACGTTTGAGCAACATTTTTTGCACGTTTAGAAGGATTTAAGGTATTAGAATAGCAAAAAAAATACATACAAACAGTCGATTCTTTTTTTGGGCGTTTGATACGTTCTGGTCGTGAAAAAGTAACACCGCGCAAATAAGAAACGGTTAACAATAAAACACAGTTTCGAGGACTTTGGATCACAGGGGCCTATCTAAAAAAACACAGTTGTAAGTTCACTCAAGGTGATTTGTGCTAATTAAACTAAAATTTTATTTGTAATACCCAACAGTATTTTGTGTACGGTTTTATGTAAAATATATAGCTCGTTTCATTAATAAATAATATGATGACATTGGCAAAACCGAGTCTAGCTCAAAACAGGCATTTTTGTTAGACCCCTGTGATTCAAATTGAAAAACTTGCAGAAATAAAATCATTATACGTATTATATACAAAGCTGTGGAGACTCCGAATTGTTTGTTTCAAATATTTCCGTTTAACTTATATGTAACTACCAAATCATTCTAGTTACAAGATGAGTTCTAGTATATTGTCATCATTTCATTCAATATGATGAATAGATCAATAACTTTAAAAATGGGTTGTAGTCATCAGATTTTCCCACTCCGACTACGGAAAAAAAATCTTAACTCCTACTTCACTGCCTTGGTAATTTATGGCTAAAAATTGAACGAGTAACACTTAATTTTGGACCCATTAGAGGTGAAGTGAGCCAACTAGTAAAATTGTTAAAACCTCTAAGCACAATCACGTCTTTAATTGATGCTTTGGTAAATTGAATATTTTTGTATTCTACTGAGATAACAGTGTTGCAATGTGTATTATCTAAGTTTACTTCACTTTTACAATACACACTTTAAGACATCGCGATCCGAGTACTACAAGGTTCTATGTGTTTTTTTTTTTGATGAAACAGAAGTAACAATGCGGCAGTTTTCCAAGTACCTTTATTGGTATACATTGTTTTTTTTGTTTCATCAATTTTTTTCTCATAGAACCTTTTAGTACTCGGCTCGCGATGTGTAGAATATTACAACGCATCTAACTTATTTTTTCTAAGATACCACTTGGATCCCTCCACCTATAATGGACCCATTTGATCTAAATATGTATATAATATTATTATTATATCGACTGTGGAGAGGAAAAAGGACGTAACCCACAGTTTTTTCAAAACAGGTTTTGTTCGATAATCACAATGTATCAAGCTTGATACACGTTCTATCAAAAGGATGCAAGCTGCAAATGCCAAATTAGTATATAAATATAGCTTTTATGTTTGAAAAAGATGACCTTGTAAAAAATTAAAATCAAGAAAAAATACTGAAGTGAATGATTTTCCTAGACAACTTCTTTAATTAATATTAGATTATGTCAATCAAACACCAGTTTAGAAGTCTCCGTACACTTCAAGGTTGTGTATAATCATAATTTGCATATGTCACAAAATCATCAAAACACGTTTTTAGCGCATCCTGTAAAATTGTGTTGGTTACGTCATTTTTCCTTTCCATAGTCGATATGTATAACTCGCAACTTCCATATTGTAACTATTTTTTATCTTATATAATAATGCTTTATTTGTTCTACTAACGTAGAGGTGCGATTATTTCTGGTCAGTTATTATCACGTCTCCTAAAATGGCCGGCATTAGTTGAGAACCCATTAAGCGCGGTTGAAGCGGAATGCCATTCTTCGCGATAGATGTCGTGATGGCGTAGCCGCGAGAAGCATGTGAAGGACGACAGGTTGTTGCTGTTAATTTGTTTGCCGGCGAGCCGGCGTGTGTGTGTACGTTGAAATCGTAAACACATTTAAATGGCTGAATATTCGAATGATAAAAAAACATTATTCTTGTGTGCTTGTACCTACGCATTTTCGTGTGTGAAAGTTAATAATAAATATGTAATCGATGTATTCAACCTTCAACCCTGCATGAGATCCGACACGATATTTTCATTCAATACAAAAATACTTGTATGCATTGGCGGATCCAAGGGGGAGGCTATGGGGGCCATGCCCCCCCCCCCCCCCTTGAGAGAATTTATTTTCCATTTTTCTAATTTATTAAAACTTTATTTTGAAATGGGCTCTTTAATTGTTTAGTTTACTTTGTTTTATAGAATACACACTTACTTAATTATGTGTTGACTATTTTTATATACACCTAATCTTTTTTTACGCGATACATCGGTTCCAGAAATCAAAATATCGCGTAAAAAAGTATCTAAAACGCATGAAAAAACAAAATTTGTTCTTCGAATTCGCGCGGTTCGAATTTGGTGGCGTCCAAACAAATCGCGTAAAAATTCTTTCATATGTTTTCAATGTATTATTTATGTATCATGTTTATTTTCAAATTGAATGGCCCCCTCCTGGGAGAATTTCTGGATCCGCCACTCCTTGCATGTATTGAGTATGGTAATTAATTAACTACATCCAACCAGTGGCGGCCGGTAAATGTGGCATTGGATCAATGCACCACTTGTATATGCAGGGGCGGTTATATTTCATGAAATAATATTTAAAAATAACATTTAAACCATTCCCTCATTTTAAATTCAATAAAATAAAATTTTAGATAAAATAAAATATTTATTACAAACAATAAATACATGAAGAATCAAAAATGAGTGAATGGTATAAATGTTATGTTTGAATATTATTTCATTAAATATAACCTCCCCTACATATGCAAGGGGTGCATTGATCCAATGCCACATTGACCGGCCGCCACTGCATCCAACTCTTTATACACGGTATAAAAATAACACGGTTCTCTAAAAAGAATGAACACTATTTTTAATTGAACACGATTCTCAGACACAAAAAAACACCGAATCGGATAATTGATTTCCTTATAACACAAAATTCAACACATATCAAACAGAAAGCTTTATAGATCCTAATACTTAAGACGTGTTAGACCAGTGGAGGGGAACCTGCGGCCTCTTGGCTACTCTGATGCGGCTATTTTTATTAAATCAGAATATTCACTTTGATCAAAAAATTATAAGTGTCGAAAAAAAGGGAGGGTGTCAACACTGTCAACATTTTCTTTACTGCGGCCTTATGTTGAATCAGATAAATGAATTTGGCTTTAGAAATTAAAGGATTCCCCCCCCCCCTGTGTAAAAAATTTCTAGCGATAGCAGCGATTTATGTCTAGCTCCTCATAAAAGTTCTTGCGTTTAATTCAGTAGTAATGCACTATTTTTCTTAATAATAAGTACATATCATGAATAATATTTTGTGTCATTTATTTATTTGGTCATTATTATTATCTTTAGTTACATGATTTCCAATACCACAATGTTGTTGTAACTTCCGGGAACGATGTTTTAATTTTTCTATGACTTCTATCGCATTTTTATACTGTTTTTATGGAACGTATTTACTGTGTAAAAAAATAGTTGAGTTTGAATAAGTATACGAGAAGGCCTTAAATACACCCTTTAAATGTTTTCTCCCTGGTTCTCATGCAAGAAAAGATTATTTCAATAAACCTTGTATATTAAAAATTGATTCAGTTCATACATATTTTAATCGCAGTTGGTCTTATAGAATATCCAAGCTTGTTAAATTAAATACGTACCGCGATAATCTTTTCGGCACAGCCAACATAATGACATGCAATAAACATTTAAAAAAATCTAATTATACATGATAGAAAGACAGCGTTAATTTAATCGTTGATCTTGATGTTTTTTTTTTTTAAATATTAAACCTTTCGAAATAAACTTACGTTGAATATAAAATATAGAAACATTGCAATGTAAATACTCTCTACAAATGCAAACAAACAGAAAGTGCACGATGTACCTCCATGGTAGGGCTGCCAGATTTCTTGACATCAAAACCGGGACATTTTCTGTGGCTCAAAAGATCGGACCTTGCCTTTAACTTCGGTGATCGGACGACTAAAAATATTTTTTCTCGCCCCTTGGAACATGCTGTTGCGATTGAGAAACCTTGATTTAGGTCATTGGCCGATACTTGAGCGTGTACTAAATATAAATACGAAGAGAAAACCAATCAGGGCCTTAGATATGAATGCTAGTGGGTTTGTCTTATTTCAAAACTTCACTTCCGTACATTAATAGTGTCTTGAACAGTCTGCTTTACTGAGAGTTTCCGTATCAAACAGGAGACATCCGTTTGCCACGCCTCGACCCAACCCAACTCCTTATCGAAACTATCGTGTTGAAACAGCTAATAATATTATTTAACCTGATCTGTGCCGTGCTGTATTAATATGGCCGTGCATAGAGGGCCGTGATTTTCTTTAAAAAAAAAAACCTAATAAATATGTACTTTTTGGACATATAGTAATAGTAAATTACAAACACTTACCGTATAAATACACGATGGGTCATTTCCGCCATCATTTATCCAAAAATGTTTCAAAAACGAAAATTACCGCCATATTCGCTTAGCCCTGCTAGCAACACATTTGAACACAACAAAAAAGCTTTTTTAAAAAATCGATGTATTATAGATTAAAAAACAATATCTTGAAAGTTTAAGTATCATACTATGATTGCAAAAGATGTCACTATATGCATGATATTTTAAAATTATTAAATACGTTTCTTGTGGCCTTTAAACCGCGTCTCAAATACTGCGTGTAAACACGCAGATTTAGTATGGCCGGCCCTACGAGCACGACATTGTATGGCGTGTTAACACGTCCGTGGCAGAGAACCGGTTAAGAGAGGTACTGGTGTCTTGTAAATCAAGTATAAAGTAGAGCGTATTAATTCGCTCATTTTTTATGGACGGCCCCTTAAACACGAATTGTAGAGCGAATAAACTCGCTTGCGGCAGAGATCCGGTTAACATTTAGTATTCTATTAGTTGAATATGATTTTATACTGTGTGAAAACGTCAAACCCGTATGACAAGCACACCATGTGAAAAACATGCTCTATTGAGATATATTTATAAAAGCAAAAGTTACACGATTTCGTTAAAATCACTTGAGTTCTCATAGAGATTAGATTAAAATTCTAGCTATAAATACTTTTTATCTTTTTTTAACCCAAATATTTGTAGAACGATGGGTTTTTTTCTTTTTTATACATAAGTAATTTGAAAATAAAGTAGGAATTTTTCAATTTGCCACATTCTAATCCCTGAAAGATTTTTTCGTGTTTTGTGTTTAAAAAAAATCGATAGTCAGAGCTTTTTAGCGTTATCACAGGCTGTGATTCACAGCGCACCGATAAAACACCGGTCAATGACTGTGTGTGAGTAAATAAATGACTTTAAATTAAAAAAAAAACTCGACATCCACTGGATAATAAAGAATAATTTCAGATAAATGTGTAATATGTATACATGACATTCGAAAAAGTAAAAAATATTTCGTATTTTATATTTTATAGGAATCTCAATTATGTGATATGGTATTTTGACTCTTCACAATTTTAGCCATAGCGTGACCTTTTACTTTTTCCTCCAAACCGGGACACTTATAAAAATATATTTTTAGTCGCCGTTCTAGGGGCCTCACTCATTCACACAATTCAATTGACTAGATAACAATGTTTTGTTCATGTCATATTAGGTTAATTAATAATAATAGTAATATAACCTATTTTAGAGCGAGCACATGCACTTTTTTTCTGAAAACATGCCTAAATTTCGAAAGCACTGTATGGCCTAGGCGACTTCTGTCGTAGTAACTTCAAGATCTTTAAATTTTGGTAAATATGTATTCTTAAAAAAAGTAACCAGTTAAGAATTTGTAGCAGCAGCAGCAGCATCGGAATCATTGTTTTCTTGACTGGTGCTGGTGTTTCATTGAATGGTGTTCGATAGCTGTATTATGAATTTTCATAAAAAAATAGAGTATTTACATTGAAATGTATTATTTACTGCACACGCACGTCCACACCTTCATCTACTAGTTTAGTTTTTCTCTTTTCGAAAACGGAACATTTTGGCGTTCCGAAGCTGTGATCGGAGACACCGAAAAACGCCGACTGAAAACGGAACGTCTGGTCACATTAGATATATCTATGATATATTAATATGCTAAAGGGATTTTTTTGATTCTGTTAGTGTATATAAAAATACACATATCTAGTTTAGGTTTTAAGTTATACTTGGCATCTATTTTGTTTAGTTAGATCAGTGTCTGCCAAACTTTTTTCCTTTACGGCACAGTGATGAATGGAACTAGTTCCGCGGCACACCAATATGCCTCAGATTATCTCCGAAACTCTTTTTTTTTAGCTTACCGAGGAATTTAAAATCCTCGATTTCGTACCGAGTAGGCATTATTTAAAATTGTCATTTTTAAGGCTTCTTCCACCGTGGCACACCTGGGACTTCTTGCGGTACAGTAGTGTGCCGCGGCACATAGTTTGGCAGACACTGAGTTAGATCATTGAAAGCATTTGAAAATAACGTAATAGTCATAGTATATATGACAAATAAATGTGTGAGCAATTAGTCTTTTTCATAATCTACTAAACTGTGTAGTCATACCTAATTATATATCTGACCACTGATCCTAAAGGTGTTTAACGATACAATTATGTTGTGTTAAATATTATACTATCTGGAAAAATAATATCTACGGTCGACTCAGACAAAGTTGGAAATATTTTAAATAAATAATACAGTATAATATCAAGAATAAAAGAAGTGATAATTCCTTGTGTAATATGGAAAAGAGGAAAAATGTTATCTTTAGTAAACTATGCATCACGTACCAACAGGTCACTGGCCATTTTGTTATACCTGATATCAAAACAGTGAAACGTTTTATATTTTCTTTGAAAAAAATATTATATATATAATAAATATTAAATTTACACATATTATACGGATGGGTACTGCTCGAGTGAGTATGTACTTGAAACAGGAGATTTACAAAGAAGTAATGCTGCTATTGTTTTGGGAAAGTCAAACTGTCAAACGGAATTAAATATGTGTTTTAAATCCGCAGGGATCTATCTCTAGTACTTTTATATTTTTAACGATACATTGTTTTTTAATACATACATGTTTTACACTGATATTTCAGTATTTCCTAATTCGCTGACTGCGTCTATAATCAACAATATAAACTAACCTAGAAGTTCAATTTTACACAGCGATTAATTTTAATTAACTTGAATATAGGTCAAGCAGTTAATGAAAATTGCACAGAAGTAATTCAAGTGACCAAACAATAAATTCTATTACTAGGTCTTTGCATATTTCCATATTCCAGTAATGAAGTCATCTGTGTTTACATAATTAATCTTTTAGTACATGCCAACGTTCCTAGTTAATCAATAGACTGTTACCTATGTTAATAGGTCATTCTGAGGTCAATTTAATCAACAGCTATTTCAGTATTCATCTATGAAGGACAATGTAACAAGATGAATTCAATACAGATCATTGGAATTGTTTTAATGAATTTGGAGCCATTTTTCGCGATATAAAGAATAACAGATCCTCAACTAAATCCATCAGATTTCTAAATAACACTGTGGGTTTTCCCGTCGAAGCGATTTCCAGTTGACATTAATATATGTTTTAATATGTATTTGCAAATATATCTTTCAAATCTAAGACACGTAAATTTACTAACATCGAAGTCGGCGCCATATTGATGATAGAAATATAAATATAGACAATATTGATTCTCACTATCAAACATTTTTATTTTATTTATTAGCATTTACATTAGTAGCGCAGGTATATCTGAAAAAAAACATCGTACATATTTGGATGTAAGTATTATACAAAGAAGTAGTTTTATCAGATGACTTCATCTTGATTATTTCACAATGTATAAAAATGATTACTTCACATAATATGACTTCACATATGACATGACTTACGAAATAACAAGTATTTTATTAACTGTGTTCTGACAAAAAAAAAAACGCACGTTTTTTTTATTTTTATAATTGATATTTTAGTAGGCTTCATCGATGTGCACACAAAAATAAATATTTTATACCGTTTTTTCTTTCCCCTCGTCTAAAGTATTATTTTTAAATACGATTTTCCATTCTGCAAGGTAGTCATTGAAATTGTCCTAGAAAACTCTTAGCATAAGATTTCCACGAAAAGAAAACACAGTATACCCTTGCTTTTGTTAGACACGGTGTATTTTCGTTTCTATGTTTTTTTTTGCGTGAGGAATCAAGAACAGTTTATATAAGGGTATTCAACCCCGGACCCTTTTTGTGATCCCGGATAGCCTAGATCAGTGTTTCTCAACCTTTTTGGGAGCGTGGCCCCTTTTGAGTGTCTTTATTTTTCTTTGGCCCCCATACCATTGTTTTGTCTTCCCATGAAAATTATAATTTCAAAAACCCACCTTTTTTTATAGCTCTTCCGAGATTTTCGAATGCCAGTAATTTATTTTATTTACGGAAATAGCTGCGCGACGTCCGCCATTATGCTCTTCCCTGTATGGTTTTATCAATACCCGTGGCCCCCATAAACTGTGTTGTGGCTCCCCAAAACAAAAATAAATCTCTGTGGCCCCCTTAGAACACGCTGTGGCCCCCTGGGGGGCCACATGGCCCACCGTTGAGAAACCCTGGCCTAGATTATATGTACCCACTCTTTACAGTATGACTTAACTACCACAAAAAATACACAAAAACAAGAGTTTGTCTCTTTTTTTGTAACACATATAGATATAGGTTTCGTTGTATAGAAGAAAAGAGGTCCCCATTGAATAATTTCTGTTGGATTTTTTAAAATTTATTTAAATAACCCAACATCCTGAAAAACATTTCATACCTAAAAAATATATCGAACTGCCTAACTACAACTAGTAAGTTTTCTAAATATAAATGTGTAACATATTATGATAATTTTGTCTAAAATCTATAATTTGGATCTAAGAATGTTGATAGATGCCAGTTATAATCAGGGCTGTAGAGTCGTTGGGAACCTTAGCTGAAAACTCGATTTTAATTATTTTTTTAGGCTAAGTAGCATGCAGTGACGCCACTTTTGACCTTAGTAAGTTGAATTCACATTTTTTAAAAAATAACCAGATTTTATTAGTTTTTTTCGGCTTAGAATTAAATGAACTTTCGGTTATCTATCCTTTTTTACTTATAGTGTAGCTCCCCATAGAACTCTGTTTGAATTAAAATAAAATAATATATGCACGGATGATTGTGATAACAAATTTTAAATGTATATATTAAATATGTGTTTTGTTATATTTTCAACAAAATCAAAAATCAAGTTCACTTGTACCAGTGAAAACCATCCAATACATAAGTGCAATTATTTTTAACCCGTTTTTTTCGAGCACTACTCCAGTTAAAACAGTTCGACTCCACAGCCCATGGTAGGTCAAAATAACAATGTACATATTTTAGTTCGTAAGGCCGAAATATCTATACACCTGAAAATCTGTAGATCTAATGTTTATAGTATACATTGTTATTTTAACCGCATAATAGCGTTCTATCAAGTGAATTCCAATTTAATCAATACCTAGTAATATAATATATTTTAAAGTTGCACTGGGTTATTATTTTTTGTTTGGATCACTTGCTGCTTCTATTGTATTATTGGTAACAACGTATTTTTCATTGTTTATTGTTGTGATAACTTTTGATTATTTTCTTGCATATGGCTTACAAAAACGTTTTATTTATGCAAAGAATTTATCTGGCGTGAATTCATTACGAGTTATTCATGTTGTCCAAACAAATTTGAAAATACATTTTTTGAACGTCTAGATTTTGAATCAATAAATGTATCATAAACTATTATAGCCCGCACGTGTTTCGTTGTATTTCACAGTTAATTTAATAACAGCTATCTTATTCGTCAAAACGATGTGGGTAACATTAATTTATTCTATTCATGATTACATTGCGAACTATTTTGCTAAACGTGTATTAATTTTTTTTTGGTTCTTTCCTGTTATACGTGCATCAAAAAGTGCATACTTTACACGAACGGAGTATGTTTTGCTTCCTAAAAACGCCCCACCCCCCGCAAACAAAAAATCCCTCATAAATGCGTATAAAAAATTCTTACCTACGCTATTTTAGACCTTATTATACCTTACGTAAGATGCTAATTTCGAATGCCAGACGTTATTCCGTTAAATAGTTTTACAATAATATATTGCTAGAGATGTGAATCTCATAATTTAATACATTTAATATTCATTTAAAATGCGAACAATATATTGAAATAAAATAAGAAATGATTTTATTCTCGTTAGATTGAAATGTAAAATATTTATATTATCGAATTGAATTATATCAGTAGTACATAATTGGTTGTAGTATAAAATAAATTGTAAACGAAAAATTCAAAATTTATATGTCAGATTAGCTACTTACTTCCACCATGGATTATTTCTCAAAGAAAATATGTATATCAGAAAAAAAATATAAAATTCTGCTGTATTATAATGTGGCCGATATTTTTGATTATATTGAAAAGAAATATCATTCATATATGTATTTAATATTGAAAATTGAAAATTGACATACACAATATTATATACCTTTATTATCTTACTGATACTCGTATATGATGGTATTAATTGCAAACACGGCTTATTCCAAAATGGTTAAAAAATTTGAAACTTGAATTTCATTTTGAAAAACAATGTTCATTTAAAAGTTTTACATTACTTTGAAATGATATTTTGGATATTTTCGAGCCATTTTTGGGGCTGATTTCTAAAAATACTTTCAAAATTTATTTTTATCTACTAAATTACATTCATGGTTCATGTTTCAGCAACTTTGGATAAGCTGGGTTTGCAAGTAATACCTTCATATACGTTCACTTGATAAATACAAACAATGTGATTATCAAATATTGAACACAATTTATCAAATTGTAATTGCAACATGATAATTTAATAAATAATTCAAACTATTATTAACAACGAAAGACGTGAAAATATGAAAATATCACCGGCCATCTCTAGCGTGCTCCTGTATATAAACCTTTAGTAGTACATTCGTTGATGGAGTGCGTGTCGATATAATTAAATATGTATGATACCGTTTAAAACGAATGTACCTTTTTTTCTTCAAAGGGAGGCGCAGTAACATAAAGGTTGGAAACCACTGATGTAAGCTGCAAATTCCGAATTAGTATCTAAATTTAGCTTTTATGTCTGAAAAAATATGAACTTGTGCAAATTGAAACCAAGAAAAAAGACCGAAAAAAGGTTTTTCCTAGACAATTTCTTTAATTAATAATAGATTGTGTCAATTAAATCCCAGCTTAGAAGTCTCCTTGCACTTCCAGGTGGTGTATATTTCATAATTTGCATATGGCCCACAATCATCAAAACACGTTTTTTGTGCCTCCTGTAAAATTTTCTTTGTGTGGGTTACGTCCTTTTTCCTTTCCACATTCGATATTAAAATACAAACATGTTGATTCGTATACGCCAACTTTGTGATAATTATTCTTATGTTGCCAATAATGATTATGATGTAACAGCTAAAATTGTTCACTGACATCATGGCCAGTTAGTAGCACCGTGCAATAACTGTTAGGAAATCATTAAACAACATTATTATACATTATAATAGTGTTCCCGCATGATCGGCGCCATAAAGATTTACGATCGCGGTTCCAAGTGCACAGCCGGCTTAAGAATACAACGCATTCCGTTGCACACAACTTTTGTCGAAGTAATTATTTTATAAACAATTCTGCTCTGCCATTAAAATTGATATTATGTTGTAAATTTTGTAAGCATTTTATTGATTTATTTAAAGCGATTTCAGAATACAATCAACACTTTTTTTTACTATCACTTATTTGAAAATCATCATGAATTCAGATTCAGATACCTAATATTCGATTATGTTTCAACGTGGTATATCTTTCGTTATATCAATCGCTCTTATTTCCATAAAAGTTCATTGACGCTATTTACTATAATCGCCGTTGATAAATGTGGTTTTTATTTTGCCAAGTCCGCTATTTATTGCGTGTGTAAGATTTCGGGTCTGCACGCATTAAACTATATTTAGTTTCCATATTCTATTTATATTTGCACGACTAGCATTTATATTATTAAATTTGAATCGTTCAAACTATGTACATTCTCACAAATTTTGTCACTAACGACCCGGGTTTCGCCTTTCGGCATCTTCAGGCATTCAAGTGCACGGATGAACTTGAACTGACGCTTAGCAAATAAAAGTTTCGTGCTTATATAAGATACAAATGCATCACTGAGTCCAAAGCCATTGCTGGCGAAAAGGATGAGCTCATGGGAATGCCAACAGATTTGTGTAGTTAGCAGTTTCAAGAATTATATAATCTGTTTGTCGGCAAAGGTTTTATGATTGTATGATTTTATGGTTATATAGGGTATAGAAGAGGAGATGTGGGAAAATTTGTTATTTCGTTTAAAATCGGAAGACTTTGCAACTGTGCTTTATTGATTTCTAAAATTTCTTGGAAAAAGAGCTTATGACTGTCCGTATTTGGGTGTACCTTTGCCGACAAACAGATTATATAATTCTTGAAACTGCTAACTACACAAATCTGTTGGCATTCCCATGAGCTCATCCTTTTCGCCAGCAATGGCTTTGGACTCAGTGATGCATTTGTATCTTATATAAGCACGAAACTTTTATTTGCTAAGCGTCAGTTCAAGTTCATCCGTGCACTTGAATGCCTGAAGATGCCGAAAGGCGAAACCCGGGTCGTTAGTGACAAAATTTGTGAGAATGTACATAGTTTGAACGATTCAAATTTAATATTGAAATTCCACCAAGCACCTTCAGTCGAAATCTTAAATTATATCAATATTGCTAGTACAGCAAGATTGACTGAACTCTATAGTAAATTAGTGTTAAAGTTTCGTGTTGTTAGTCAAAATTTGTGGTTTAATAACAGTTGTTTTAAAAATAAAGTGATCCCGAAATTCATTTCGAGAAATGTTAAAATTATCAACGATTCGAAGCCTGCAGTTAAGGCTTTGCAAAAAGCTAAAGCAGCGTGGCTGAAAGCAGAAACAGGTCAATGGTATGTAACTCGTGATAATGTTAGTCAATACCTTAAAGTAATTCATTGTTTGCTCGCACAGAAACTTCACCCCATTGAATTTGATACATTGGACCGAGACGTTAGATATAAAGTGTCAGAAATTATACAACTTAAATTTGAAAAACAGGCTTATAAACTAAAGAAACTTATTGAAGAGAAAAATAAAACATTACTTGAGAAATCACAGTTGATAATAAACAAGGAAACACCAATCATATTTTTCGATAGAGTGGTTAACCTTACTAACGTAACTTTAGAAAAAGACGAGCAAAATCTCTTATCAAAAGGTCTTAAATACTGCCCACCTTTACCGAATAGAAAATCTGACTATGAAAACCTTGCGATAGACTTAGAAATTGCACTACATAAAAATCTAACTAGTAAGCATATATGTTCTCGCATTCTTAAAAAGGATTATTTGTCGAGTGTTAAAAATAGAAGTAAACTTAACGATGAGTTAGTCACTCTTAAGAATATTAAAGAAAATAACATCATTGTCACAAAAGCAGATAAAGGAAGTACCACAGTTCTGCTAACGAGTAATGATTACGTTGATAAAATTAATAACTTTCTCGAAAGTAACAATATAGTCCAACTAAAAAAAGACCCTACAGTAAAATTTAACAAAGATGTCAAAGATGTCATTAACAGTTGTAATATTACGATCAACCCTAAAGATATATATTCTTTGTCTACACGGAATCCGTTAGCTCCCAAATTTTACGGATTACCGAAACTTCATAAACCTTCAATCCCAATTCGCCCTGTAGTGTCATATATTAATGCCCCAGCCTATAAATTATCGAAAAAAGCTAACTCCCTCATTCGTAACCATAGTGGATTCAACCCGACATATAGCGTAAAAAATTCATTAGAATTAGTTGAAAAACTTAAAAATAAAATCATTCCTTGCAATTCAAAATTAATTTCATTTGACGTGGTCAGTTTATTTACTAATGTACCAGTCAACAAATGCAAAAGGATTATCGAAGATACCTTAAATGCACGTAGAGTAAACCCAATAGTAACAAAAGAGTTATTAAATATATTAGACGTTTGCGTTGACCAGAACTATTTCCAATTTAACAATACAATTTATAATCAAACAGAAGGCCTTGCAATGGGAAACTGCCTATCACCGTTGTTAGCTGAGTTTTATATGAACTATTTAGAAGATACAATTTTTAGAAACAAAACAGAAGCCAAACCTATAGTCTATTGGTTCCGATATGTAGACGATATTCTTTGCCTGTTTAATGGAACAGATAGACAAATAACTCACTTTCATAACTTTATAAATTCATTAGATAAAAATATTAAATTTACTCTAGAAATCGGAGGCAAAAATATTAACTTTCTTGACTTAAATATTAACATTGAAAATCATTCTCACGAGCTTAAAATATTTCGGAAGCCAACATTCTCTGACACTGTAATCCATAAAAATTCAATGCACCCATTTTCTTATAAACTAGCCGCTTTTCATTCAGAAATACATAGACTTGTGAGTGTTCCTTTAAACGAAATAAACTTTAATATTGAATTGAAAATCATCAAACAAATCGCCATAAACAATGGATACGATATGTCTCTTATAGACAATCTTTTATCAAAAAAACAAGCTAAACTTGCAGAAAAAATGTTATTTAAAGGTATAGTGTCAAAGGACATAGATCATACTAGGTATTGGCGTAGAATCATTTTTTTAGGAAATACAAGTCTCAAAATTAAAAAACAGCTAGCTGATAGTGTTAGACCTGCTTTTTACTGTAAAAACTCTTTAGGCAAATTATTAATTAATAATAAAGATAAAATACATTACTTAAATAAATCCGGGATTTATAGATTGCAATGCTCTTGTTGTACAAAGTTTTATATCGGCAAAACAGAAAGAACATTGAACATCCGAGTTTTAGAACATATGGCAGCCTTTAGATTGAAAAAAGACACGTCTACTTTTGCTAATCACTTAATTTCGGAAGGACACGTGTTCAATCAGGAACAAGGGATAAAAATGTTACACCCAAATACGGACAGTCATAAGCTCTTTTTCCAAGAAATTTTAGAAATCAATAAAGCACAGTTGCAAAGTCTTCCGATTTTAAACGAAATAACAAATTTTCCCACATCTCCTCTTCTATACCCTATATAACCATAAAATCATACAATCATAAAACCTTTGCCGACAAACAGATTATATAATTCTTGAAACTGCTAACTACACAAATCTGTTGGCATTCCCATGAGCTCATCCTTTTCGCCAGCAATGGCTTTGGACTCAGTGATGCATTTGTATCTTATATAAGCACGAAACTTTTATTTGCTAAGCGTCAGTTCAAGTTCATCCGTGCACTTGAATGCCTGAAGATGCCGAAAGGCGAAACCCGGGTCGTTAGTGACAAAATTTGTGAGAATGTACATAGTTTGAACGATTCAAATTTAATATTGAAATTCCACCAAGCACCTTCAGTCGAAATCTTAAATTTATATTATTGTTTGAACGCTTACCAATTGATTGTCAGATCGCTGATGTTTTGAACAATCAAAACACAAATAATCAAAATAAACTTCTTCATTATACCTTGTTCACGAACTGTCTTATTATATCATCCAGTCGTTCATAAGCGGTGATAATATTATGTCAGATTTTTCTAACTTCTATTTTCAAAATTAATACTGCTGTCAAAAATTTACGTGAGGTATGATTATTTTTACCAACGTCCACATCATAAGAAACACAAAAACTGCCAACGTTTCGGTGATGCATTTTTTTTGACATTATGGCGATACTTTAGAACAGTGTTTCCCAAAAATTTCATTCCACTGCCCCCTAAATCGGAAACAAATAATCCGCGGCCTCCCTCAATACAAAACATGTTCTGCGGCGGCCCCCGGAGAAATCCCGCGCCCCCCAATTTGGGAAGCACTGCTTTAGAACATAGTTTATCAACATTTGTGGCCCCGTGGCCCCTTTTGAGTTTCATAGCTTTCCGTGGCCCATATACTTCAGTTTTTCGAGACGAAGTGAGATGTTAAAATATTACAAAATATTTTTTTTACCCGGGAAAAGACGCGAGACGTTTTTTAGCTCTTCTAGGATTTTCCCGTGGCCTCCGAACACTGCGCTGTGGCTCTTCTAAAATTATTTTTTATCTGTGCCCCTTTTGGAACACGATGTGGCCCGCAAGAGGGCCGCCTGGCCCGGTTGAGACAACATGCTATAGAATATAGATTATATAAATGGCTTTTAAAATGTAAGTCAATCAAACCTTCACTCGGAAGTTAATCATATCCAAATTAATCCCTTGGATATAACGCAATAATAATTCATACACATTCTTTTAATACTATATTGACACGGTAGGGTTTATTGGCAACCGCTTCCACTAGCACTTTTGTGATGAAAACTGGCAGGACTTAAAAAAAAGGTGTAGTTAAATTAATTGTGTTTGAATTTTGTTATCAGGTAACCCGTAATATCAATTGTTTATTGTTAATGGTCTTAAATGGCAACATTGTTTTTCGATACCGATGTGATTTTTGTTTCTTTCTTTCTTGCACTTTAGGACACGAACCGCACATGACGTGTGTGTGGGACATTTCCCTCTGGAACGTAGTTCCAGAGACCTTTAGTTGTAAATTCACTTTCAGCTCTTTTTCTTTTGTGGTTTTGTTTTTTTTGTACGCGGTGGAAAAAATAATATTTTTCCATTTAGACGAAAATTAAGTTCCATTTTGTTCTCTGCGCAGATTCTATATTTTTTTTAACATTTATAAAATCGTGTGAGCAAGCTAGGTTGTTTAATAGTTGTTGTGTATTGTAATAATTCAAAATTTTGTTTGTAAAATATTATGTGTTTTTAATTCGGTGATTGCAAATTTCTAAATAAACGTTTTCGTGATAGTAGAGCGATTGTTTTATTTTATATCTACCTAACTGTTGACGCCGAGTTTAAGCCAGCGGTATTTGTCGTAATGACTTTTATTAGTGGGGTTTTATTCTTGGGGTTTAACATCGTGGTGAACAATAGTATAAATTTCTAACAATAAATGAAACTCGCTCTAAAATAAATTATGAGTTATGTCAATATCATGAAGATTTTATTTATTTATCGCATGCATTATAATTCATTATTCGTAGCGAATTAATATTATTTAAATTATAATATATACCAATTTGAATCGGCGTTCTGGAATTGCTTGTATTCTCAATTAGCATTAATAAAATGTCAATCTTCCTAAACTTATTTTAAAGAATGGCGTCAACCGATTGACGAAATTTGTTCAACCACCGATGCAGCGAAATGTCAATGTTACTTCAAGAAACATGTATTTATTTTAATAGTCTTTATGACAGCATTCGAATATTCGACATTGACAAAATAAAACAAATAACGCTGTTAATGCTGTTATCATTGCACAGCAGAGATAATTTGCACAGTCAAAAGGGGACAAAAGCTATAACATGTTTACTCGTCAATACTTGAATTGTTTTACCAGAAGATAAGAAATAATTGCATCCGCGCTTATTACGTATGTTGCCTTTACCACCAAAACAGAACAAGATAACATTATACATATTATTATATAAAACAATATATTTTTTTAACCGTTCCTGTGCAAATGACTTCATATTTTTGATACCCTCCCCTCGCATTTAAAATCGCGTAAAACGGTGCCGTCCAAACAATCGCGTAAAAGCGAAATAGAATCAAATAATCGCATAAAAAGAGAATTTTATTCTCAAAAGATGTGAAATGTTGGTTTTGCGACATCACATTTCCTATTACCTTCGTCACAAATTGTCACTCTTTGTTTGACACCTCTCCCCATAGAGCAGCGATACTCAATGTGGGGCATTCAGATTGCATGTGTGGACCAAAACAATCATAGTCACCAAATGATTTTTCAAACATTTAGTTATTGTATGCAAATCTTCACGTACATGAATTAATATTTTAGATACATTTTTATTATTCTTAAATTTATGTTATATATAGCGTTAGAGACCAAAAAAGGTCAACTATCGCTGGTTTAGAGCGTGACGTCATTAAATAAATTAAAAACTATAATAATTTAAGTTTTGATATTTTTTTATTTAGGTAGTTTAAGGATGTATGTAACTTTCTGTTGATGATAACAGTATGATATTTGATTGACATATCCTTGCGGTGTTGCGGTGTTGATACGAATATAGTTGCATAAAAAAACCTACTACAGTCCTATAAAGATAACGTTACTAAAACTGCTTAAACTTATTCATAAATCGCTTCCGGCTCTAAACGTGAGTTCCTTGGAAAATCAACCATTGAAGAAGCTTGCCTGACATGAAAATAATTTCTCAGAATAGTAGATTCAAATTAATAATTGTAATAGCGTCACAGAGATGTCACTGTACTGACAACAATGTAATTGACAATATGTTTTGAAATCACAGTAACTGAAAGAATTTACCTCATATATACAAATATTATAATACTATAGGGTTTTTGTAGGGAACTTACTGCAATATAATATACATATGTCTTGTTAGAATAAAACATATATGTATATACAATAATTTAACTTTAATCTAACATTACCCTTTTTCTCTTGCAGTTAATAACATGTTTAGAGTACGATAAAATTAATAATCAATGGCGAACAACTAGTTTCATTGAAATATTTACAATAACAATAGTAATGTTATATTATTTTTACAAACAATAAACTCTTGATTTTACAAAAGTAATTAATAACATACTGCGAATGTATACCGCCAAGATTTAAACCGTAATACAATATGCGTTGTAAAATACTCAATGAAAATTATAAAAATGTTAATGTCTCAAGTGCAAATGTTAATTTGTATTGTATTCACGTTCATTATATTTTCAGAGAATGTTTTCAATTTGTACAACTGTTTTGGCATAAAGTGATTGATTAATAAACGAAATATAATTATTAAAACAGGTGTTACTGTGTAATATTAGATAGGAAATAAATTTAGTTTCTATAAAAAAAGTTTTCAATAATCCCTCTCTCGTATTCTATGCTATGTTCATGTACAAACAAACATTCGCTTTTTTATTAAATTATGATACCTATGTCATCGTACATCGTATGTTCATCGTACCTTTTCTGTACTAAAACTAGTTTTTTTTATTTCTTCACTCGTGCGGAATGATTTTCATCTAGTCATGAGTGTCTTGGATTATTCTAAATTAATATTAAACTTTATTATAAGGCCTTATATATAAAACGAAGAGTATTTCTTCACGCCCATTAAAAAAATAATAAGGCATTATTACAATATTGTTATGTATTTCACGAAAATTTGAATTAACTTATAAAAGTCGACATTTGAGTTACTTTTACCGAAACTTGTCATAGAGAAAACACAAACATAATAATAATACTCTATTACAGCGATTTCCAACCAGGGAGGCGCGAACAGTTCAACATATTTATTTTCCCTCTAAAACGTGTCTTTATTACTATGTGAAGTAAAGGATGGGTAGGCACGAAGATATTTTTTTCTTCAAATGGAGGCGTAGTATTATAAATGTTGGAAACTACTGCTCTATTATGTCTGAGAACATATTACTATATGGATTTTTAAAATTTGAATCTTATTATTGATTTGGTGGACATTAATTATTGTTCAATAGTAATAATATATTCGACATTTAAATAATAAGTTTGTTAAAATTGTATAACTGTTTAACATCGATTTTTTTCAAAAACGAGCATTTTTAATGATATGGAAATTTATACCTACCTATATTATTTTTGATTTCACTGGATGTTGTTTTCTGTCTTCTCGGTCATAATATTTATTTCATTCTTTGTTTACAGGTATTCGGCATCATTTGTATGGCGAGTGCATCACCAGCTGTGGTGTCAGGAACGCATTGGTTCCTTTTCGTCGTAGTCACCTCCTTCATCTCCACACTTATTTGGGTGTTCGTATATTTGCTGGGCATTCGGGAAGCACTCAAATTACCCATCAATTGGACGTTAACTGTAAGTTCCGAAACTTAATTTCATCTATTATCCAATTACGTAGGTATTATCTTTCATAAGTAACATACGTTCTTATCGAGTGGTCTTAATTAGTGAAGACTTTACCCGTTGTATTTATCGATTAATTGTAGTCTACAATTAACTCGGGAACAACACGTTTAAAACGATTTCTTTTTTTCGTGAATTTTACGTAAAATTCAACACGGTAAAGCCATTTTTATAAATTACAACTACACGTAATTATTTAAAATATATTAAAAAAGCAGCAGAAATAACAGTAGCGGCAGTATAATTTAAACATCAATTGATATTGTTCCATAAAGACTTCTTGGTGTATGGATATATTATAAAATATAAAGAATACAAAATTATTAATTTTATACTGTGGTTTTTTAGTTTCTTTTGCCCGCTACTACGAAAGCAGAATAGAAAATATTAACAACAATTTGGATTGAGATGTACATATTGTACAATAACTGTAATCAACACGTGTGCCGATAAAACGGCAACATTAGTTATACAAAATTGATAATACCTTTTTGATAATAATATATTCAACTAAACAATAAAAAAAACCACGACTTCGAAACCTCGCATCAAAAATATGATTTTCACCAGTAATTTTCCAACTAGAAAATTATTAATTTACCTTTATTGTTTCGTTGATGAAATAGTTCATATCCATCATAATCGGCATGTTTTATATTTTTATGTGAGTTTTTACTTTGAGACTCATTGCCTATTAGATAGAAATGAAAATTTATCATTTTTATAATTGTTTACTGGCTGCAGTGGGTAGATATGATATAATATGCTAAACAAGATACACACTTTTATTTAATTGTATGGTTAAATACATCACTCTTTTCATTCCTTTAATACTGCATAAATTAAAAGTCCACTTGTTGTCAAACAAAGAATTCATAACATTCAATGAAAATTTTGGTAATGAATTACTGGCTGCAAAAAAAATGTTATGTTGGTCCTCCTGCGGTTGTGTATCCCAGTTATAAATTAATCCAAAACGGCTTACACACATTCGTGAGATATTTTTCATAGATTTTTTTAAATATATTTTCAGGAGCTGTTTAATTCCTCCATCACCACCATACTGTACACCATTGCGTTCATCGTGCAGCTCAGCGTATGGACACATACGTACGGCAGTTGGAGAGCGGCCAACCTCACAGCTGGCGTAAGTTATAACAAAAATTGCAAATACAGTTAAACTCGGTTATTATGATCACTGAAATAGTGAGATCTCGGATTTAATGAGTTAACATTAATTTACATTTTAATTTAAAGTTTTTTCTACACATTTATTCACTTTTATAACGAGCTACTTCTCGGGTATACCAAATACCACACATCAGAATAGTCGCTATTTAGAATAATAAATTAAGGATAATTTTAGAAAATATTTAGAAAAAAATGACGTATCACAGCATTGAAAAAATAGTCATCAGTTAATTAGTCATAGAAATCACAGTTGATAAATATAATCTATCGTACAAAATCACTAAATTATTTTTATTTTATTAAAAAAAACGTCATAAAAATGTATTTTCCATCTTTTTTGATAATTGATTTATCTTGAACGGTTTTTTATTTGGATTTTACATACTTATAAAGTTTCTCTTAATTGCACTGAAAAATCCCGCTCCAATATACACGTCTGACAACCCTGTACTCGAAGAATAAATGTAATAAATTTTATTGGCCAATATTACTTGTTTTATATTTTGCCTATCAATTTTACGAGATTAAAAATCTATACATTGAGACCTTATTTCTGAGAGAAATGTATTACTTATTTTAAAACCAAAAAAGTGATAAAAGGTGTCACAACAATGCAATTATTTTTAATGATGATATTAACCATCTGCTTTCAACAATTTACGATTATTTGCAAAGCTGTAGAAATAGTGTTATAACTGCCAGGAATGTTTCATATATTTATTTATTACCTGAATCGTAATCCTTGAAAATACAATCGTTGGCTGTAAGAATCTGGCCCATGAGAAGTACAATAAACATTTTACTCTTGTCTATCGTGATTATTTCTAGTCCGTTCATACAATACTGAACAGTCGTAATAGATTAATTTAATTTTAATATTTTTATTTCTATTGACTCACATCTCTCGCGCTGTCATTAGAAGTGACGCGTTTGTAAATAATTATTATAATTTCGTATAATGTATTCATATTTTGTGAACAACAGTAATTCATCCTCACTGATTTGTCACATATTATTTTTAATTGCATAAAATGAAAAAAAAACGGTTGACCGTATAGTGATTGAATAACTAGTGCAATTCGTAACTTCATCATCTTCGGTTTCAGCCACCATATACAAAATATTTATTTTTGCAAAATTTTTGTAGCTCGACCTACAGCTTAAAGATTACAATTAAGCTCATTGAATTTGTAATTTTCGCTACAATTGAAAAAAATAGTCTGATAGTAATTATTGAAATAAAATATTAGATATTGTGAGCACCTTGACAGGTGTTTGTCATATCGAGCCAAAGTTGTTTAAATAGTGATTACACAAAACTGATTGAAGTAAAAACATTATGATTCAATTTTTACTTGTTATTTTTAGTCATTCGGCCTCTTCAACACCCTGGTATATGCACTGGGAACCTATTACCTATATTTGGACCACAAGGCTTCTGGAACGGCGACTTCCTGAGTGACACCTGGCGGGAGCAACCGGTATTAAAATGTAAAGAATCGACTATCATCTAGGACCCGAACCGATCGAAAGCAGTCTACTGTAATCGAACAATAGTGTGAACTATATAATTATGAAGAGAAAAACAACAGAAAGAAAACAATACCGACTGATAACTCCTGCATTGAAAAATCATGAAAACCGAAATTAAAATTTATGCATACTTATCATTTTAAAAATCCTTGCCACAGCACAGCGACATTGCTGTAAAATATTAATACATTTTAAAAGCCTTGATAAAAAATATAATTTGACATTGCAGCTTTTTTTAAGAAATGATTTGACAGCTATATCTAGTGCACTAGGTATCAAAAATACGTAGTATGAATAAAAATATAAATAAAGATAAATAAATATTGTAGCCAATATTGTAAGCAAGGGTTGTTTAAATATGTCGAGACTAAATATTTAGCATTTATGCCAGTTTTTTGGTGGGCATCATTTTAAAAGTAGGTATTTATTTAGCTGAAAATAGATGATGTGATATTTTTTTAAACTTTGACTGTCATTACTTACTGAGTTGTGCATATAATTTCACATTATTATATCTGTTTCTTTCATATGTTTATCACTCATACATTATGATTTCATTTTTGTATAAAATAATTATGCAAGGGATCTGAGTTTGACTTTCAAAGATGTTTTCTTTACTTTTAACACTGTCGTGTATTAACAAAATTAACTGTATGATATTTATGTTTTTTTGTGGTGAAGAATAAAAACGAAATGCTAGGATAGTCATATTATAATTATTAATGTTACATAAAATAAATATATATATTTATGAATGACTTTTAAGTGCACATTAATTAAAAATAACGAGTTAGTTATACTGTAATGCTACTTCAATTAATTAATACAGTAATATTTAAAATTGTGACAAAATATCAAATTTACTTAATGAATATATTCTCTTCTTTTAAATTATAAAATAAAACCTTTTTTTATCATTAACAATAGTTTGAGAAAAAAATATTGTTGGTATCTATTGTTCATTTTTTTGCATTCATAATTATGACTAACCATTAAAGTACTGAAAAATTAAATGATTGTGCCTTGTTGGCAGTGCCTTGGTGCTGATGATGATCGAATATAAAAAAATATTTATTTATTTGTTAAGGAGGAATTAAATTAATAACTTGATCTATTTTGTACAGTTTTTGTAGTTTATTTTTGACCATGGATGTACAATATTATAATATATTTTCTACAAATAAAACCTTTATTTTTTATCAAACATAATCGTTTATATGTATATTAAAAAATCATAACATACTGGATGAAAAAATGCAACGTATTCTAGTACTATTTAATTGATATCTATTTTTTCTGAATTTTAAAACACTGTTTTTGAGTAAGTCTATGTTCAATATTTTGTGCTCAAAGATTGCTTTCTCATGAAAACAATCTGTCTTTCAAATATATGAGGAGTAAACATTCAAAAAGTGTTTTGTCACACAAATACAAAGCTTGGAAAATGATGATTTAAGTGTTGCAAAAGTGACGGTTTGTATGAATGTGTCAACTTTCTGATTTCATTTTAATGTGAAAAAAAACCTTTTTGAACACTAATTTTGATTTCCATTCATAGGTTTTATTATGGGCTATCAGAATTGATATAAAACGCCATTTTTAAAAATTTGTGACAAAACACTTTTTGAATGTTTGCTCCTCATATGTACTAAAAATGCTAATTGCTGTAAAATGAATGTGGACAAATCCAGTTATAAGTTTCAAATTTCTTTTTATTTCACTAAAAATGAGTAACTTTTTAAAGTGAATATAAATTTCAATGAATTTGTTAATTAGTCTGGACATGATATTGTCATATTTGTTAAATAATTCTTGCAAGCAAAAATATATTGTTTCTCATGCTTCCATAAAATCAATATTGCGATCTGTAGAAACGTTATAAATCAGATATTATTTAAATTAGCTGGTTAAAATATTTAAATATAATATATCATATGTATCCATGATACAGTAGAATTTGTATAAGTTTCTAGATAGAAGAAACTAGTGCGTGTTTTTTTTAGTGATTATTTACACCAATATGTTCTTTTTATTTGTATTATAGTTTGAACATATTTTAACCACTCTTGTTATTATTGTGAGACATTTTTTGCCATTTATTGACAATAAACAAATCAGTTCAAGAATAAGATACAAAAATACAAACGTACATTTATATATTTAAGAGACATGTTTTATTTTCAGTTGTAAGTCATTAATCATTTAGTATGGCTAGCCATTCTTGTTTGTTTCTTATAAATTGATATTTTGAATGAAATACATTTATTGATTTATTTTTTAACTTTGTTTTATTTCTTATTTTATGGTTTATTATAGAAATGCACACACACACACTTTTTATGAATGCTTTTTACAATTAATATTTAGATTATTTATTTAAACCCAGTGGTTTTTTTTAAATAAAAGGAACCGAAGTTTTTTTTACTAATTCATGTCCGTTCTTACTTTAGAGCACATGGCTTTCTAATGGGAATCCATCAACAGAAGTTTTTTTTATGAGGCTATCTGCTTGTTACTCAACCTTTCTATTTTTAACGTGTTACGAAACCCGTCACATAACATTCAAAATTTACTTTAGTTGGCGACAAACAGCTGATGGATGGACAAAAAACAAAAGTTTTTAAAGCAAAACTAAAATAAAATTTTGCGAATATCAATTTGAAACCACTAGATTTGTAGAAACCCTCAAGGCATATTATTTTATCCAACATAAATATTTACCAATATAAATCTTCTGAAGAATATCATGTCAATATATTAAACAAGTGTGTTTTTTTCCTACATTTTTTTTACATATATCTTGTCATAAAATGAAATCATAGTAAACAAATCATATTAATTGGAATTGAGCCAAATGAGGGACGTCATACAAAAAATAAATAAAGAAAGAATCGTCATCTTTACTTTAACACTGGAATGATTAGATTTTTTTTTTCTCTGTTGGGATTTAAGTTTAATTTTAATTAGGAAGGTTAGTACATAAGAATAATAAAAATATGACATTAGATAATACAAGAGAGATAAACGTCAGCAATTTTTATCAAGTGTCTTTCGACGAGAAGGTTAGAGGTTATTGTTGTCGAGATGTCTTTATAATCTCCAATAAACACGGGTATAACTTATGGTAGATAACCTCGAATATTTAAAATTAAAGTCAGTTGTCCACAGAACTACTCTCGAGCCCTTTTACCTTGATAAGTTCTATTTGATCAGATATAATATATAACAAGGATTGTCAACAAGTCGATTGTGGTCTACCAGTCACCTGGAGAAATATATAATCAACTGCAGCCTGAAAGAATTATGTCAAAAAATAAGTATATTCCGGTTAAATCAGGGGTTTCATTTTGACAGCGCATATAATATAATAACCTATTATACTCAACACACTTTTTTATTGCACTCTTTAACTTATATTGGATATTATCTAATTTTGTAGGCCACTGGTTTTAGCAGAAATATTACCTATACGCATAAATGCTTGACAATCCAAGTAGTGGTAGATTAAGCATATGGGAGGCCCCAGGCAGGGCCGGAGCCACCATACAGGCGAAATAGACAACCGCCTAGGGCGCGTAAATGGAGGAGTGAATTTTTTTTTACACTTAAATAATATTAAATATCTATGCATTGAGCTTCAAGCAGTAGCTAGAAAACTATACAAATCTTTGCGATCAGAAAAAGTACTGTTCTTTATAGTGCAACAATATTGAAATAGGGGAATTCCGTAAATTCCTGGGTTTTTGAAATCGGACAGCGAGTATTTCTTATTTGGAAATCCGTAAAATCGCCAAGACAAAATGTCTTCATACCGAATCCCGAAATTCTACTCGATTTTATGGTGGCCTAGAGCGCCTGTGTGCCGCCTGTTTGGTCGAGTGGTCAACGTCGTTGGCTACCGCAATGGAGGTCACGGGTTCAAATCCCAGAACGGGCAATTTTATAAATTGATTTTTCAATCGACTTATGAATTTCTGTTCAAAGGCATGCATGTATGTGATGTCTCGAATTCTCCCCTCCCACCCATCCTATCCTATGAACGGGCATATCGAGAGCGATTAGCTGACCACTAGTCCTGTCCTAGCCCTTTCCTTCTATTTCCTACTCTCTTTGGAAAAAGAGAGGTTGAGCAACTGAGTAACAAGCAGTTCTTGTAGAAACACTTCTGTTGAGAAAAACCTCCATTAGGAGTCCATATGCTCCATATTGGGAGCGGACATGAAAAAAAAGAGCGCCAAATAACCTCGCACCGGCGCTGGCCCCAGGCGCAATAATATCTGTAGGCCATGTTTTTCGGATAACATAAAAACGTCAGAAAATCCCATATAACGTTATAAATATATAACACAATCTGAACAAAAAGTATATGGGCTTTATAATATAAGCTATTTTTGAGTACCTCAAGATTCGGAGGCCCCAAGCGCGCGCCTCATTCGCTTATAGGTTAATCCACTGACTCCAAGCTTCTCATTTTTTCCCGTAGAGTCTACAAAACTGAATTTTGGATATGCCAAAATAAGAAATAATTTTTGTCGTTATATGTAGCAGATGTACTTCTAATGGACCACCTCAACGGAAGATTTTTGACAAGAACTCGTTGTTATCCATTCCCTCAATTCCTTTTTGGAGATGGAAGTGATGAGGCTTGAAAAGAACTAGTCGGTATGATCAATTAATATTACAGTAATTCTTATCCCAAACACGCTTCATAAAACTTCGTAAGCTGGAAAATAGTTGTGCGAACTTATGTTGTATCGTCCTTGAAGACACAGATTGATTGGCTGACGCACCGATCTTAAAATATCCACAGTCAAAAGTTGAGCGTGGTTCCGGCGATCAGCTGTTTACCAATTGAGGCGTCCAATTTAGAAATATGCCATTTAAGGGATTGCGCTATTTTCGAGAAGACTTGTTTGAAGTTATAGAATATACTAAGCTAAAAACAAAATTAATATGCACAATTACCGTAGTTTAAAAATATCTGAAGGTGGATTTTGCAACTGTTTACGGCCTGGCCTGTAACGTAGTGTCAAACGTCTTGTCTTTGGTTGTGAGTTTCACGGGCTCAAATCGCAGCAAGGACAATTGCATTAATCCAGCGATTTCCAACCTGGGAGGCGTGGACTGTTGCAAAGCGAGGCCCGAGCAGTCCAAAATATTTATTTACCCTTTAAAACATGTCTCTATTTCTATATGACACAAAGGATGGAGAGACGCGACGATATTATCTTCTTTAACCGCTTCAGTACCGTAAGGCCAATGGTGGCCGCTACACACGAACGGCGTGAATATCGTAATGCCACTGAAAACCACGAATGTAACTTGAAAATATTGAACTATATATGTATATCATTTTATAATTAAACATTTAATAATTATAAATTCAGTATTTCAGTCCTATTTTTTAAAACTATTCAAAAATTATTGAAAACATGCGGTAGGTATGTGAGTGAATGTTTTTAGCTTAAAACATCGCGGTACTGAAAAGGTTAAAGGGAGGCGTAGTAACATAGAGGTTTGAAACCACTGCATTAATCAATTTGACAATCGATCTATGTATACTGCAACTTCAAATAATTTGAGCTACTCTCGAACACGGAGCGACCATACCTTGATGTAGTATTTGTCAATATAACAAAAGCTTTATAGATATGTCAGTATTTTACATATATACTTCAGAAATTTTACATGGATCACATTATGTAAAATCCAATAGATATCGTTATTCATTTCGAATACCCTTATTTGACAATCCAATATGTTTTTTTATGGATTAAATTTTGACTACGCAAAGCCATGCCAAGTGGTCAATGATTGGGCTATTGTTTTACTCGATTGGGGGGCTCGAATCCATGATAAGAAAGTATAACAAGATTCTGGCGACGAAGCGCAGGGAAGCACAGATTTGGCTCAAGCGACACAGGATGTCCCAAAATAACTTTTGAGATTATTCTACATTAGTATTGGCGTATAAACAAAGTTAATTTTGCACTAATTCAACTAGTGTCTCGGTCTTTTTTGTGCAAAAATCAAAAGAAGTCGTTTAAACGTGCACGCGTCACGTAGGAAGCTGTGCCGGCTCTCCAACGTAGAGCGTAGAGCAGGGAGACGAATGCCTACGTTGCTCGTGCTTGCACTGTAGCGAACATAGGGTTGTGCTTCTTATTTTAATACAAAACATGTACTGCGTAGCTTTAATACTCTCGACATTCCTGTTAAAAAAATCATAGAGAATACGTCTAGGCCAGCGTTTCCCAAAGTTTTTTCGCGCGTCCCGGTTATTTTAATATTTTTCCTTCGTGACCCACTAAATTTGTTCTGACCGATATAGCCGGCCTATAGGTAAAATAAAACTGTATGTCAATACAGTCTTTATATGTTATAATTAATAATACAAAATAGTTTACTCTGATAAACCTATATAGAAATCAAATGTACCAGTAATTTATTAATGAGAGGTATCACGAAATTATATATTAAATATACAAACAGGGCCGGCGCTACCATACAGGCGACATAGGAAATCGCCTAGGGCGCAAACCATTAAGGGGCGCATAAATTAAGTAATCAGTTTTTTTTATATTCTTATAATCAATAATAGTTTATACTTGTATCTGTTCGTTATAATTATGCATAGTATTCTATATACTTCGAAAAAGGTAGGTTGAGCGACTGACTAACAGTTCTCGTAAAAAGCTTCTTTTGAGATACCTCCATTAGGAGCCCATATGAGTCACATTGAGAGCGGACATACAAATAAAAAAATATATTCCACAGTTTGTTAAAAAGGGCGCGCGCCAATAACCGTTGCCTAGGGCGCCATATAACCTCGCGTCGGTACTGTATACAAATTTATTTTAGGAAATTGGCGACCCGGCATTTTACTTTCTGCGTTCTTCCTCATTATTTGGGAAACGCTGGTCTAGGCGACTACTATCTTTTTTCTCAAAATCCCATTTTTCAATCCTTACAGTTCACAAAAGAAAAACATTTTAATCTACTAACCTACATACTAAAGCCATGGACTGAAATTAAATATCTAGTTTTAAAAAATCTGTGTATTTTGGAGACACGTTAAATTTTACGTCTAGTGTATGTGTCTTGAATATTTACGTATGTTGTGCTCTGCATCATCTCTAAATTTAACAAGCCGGTCCGTCATTTGCAGTTCTAGCGTCCCTCATTGCCTTGCCTACGCAATTATGTCATTTTAACAAGGTTGATGATACTCAACAATATTGTAAAGTTGCTATTTTAAGAATTAGCTGCAGCAGTTTTATTGAAGGAATACCGATAAATTAATTCCAAGCAATTGAGAGTTTTTCATGCGTTCATTTCAATCGACATAATGTAATTCGTCGTTTGTTCATTAAATCGTTACATTACTCAATTCAATAAAACCACAACCAATAAAATTTATCTAGTGTTCAATCAATGCGTTATTTAAGGTTGAAAATGTTCACAATTTTTTAAAACAAAATTCGGTGTCGATGTGGAAGTTGTGCTTTTATTTAAAATCGTTTTAGTAACGACTCCATAGCCGTGGATTGTAATTGAAATGCTTAAAACCTAAATTACATGAAAATATTTTTAAAAAGGGGTTAAACATCAAATTGAAGAATAAGACTTATTGTATGTATTTTGATTTAAGCTTATACAAAATAAACAGGGAAGGCGCCACCATACAGGCAAAATAAGCAACCGCCTAGGGGGCAAACCAGAAGAGAGCGCATAAATGGAGGAGTAAAATATATTTTTATTTGTTAATAATAATAAATATCTGTGCAGTGAGCTTCAAGCGGTAGCTCGAAAACTTAAAAAAAATGCTATTAATATATATATATATCTGTACATATATACATATGACAAAAAGTCTTTCGAATTCCATAAATTCTTGGGTTTTGAAATCGGGCAGCGAGTAAAAATTTCTCAATCCCGAATCTCGAAATTCTACACGGTTTTATGGCCCAGGGCGCCAAATAACCTCGCGCCTGCACTGAACATAAATATTGTATCTAATTAGTGGCGTAGAAGTGCTCAAATTTTATAAAAAGTTCATACACAATTGGACGATAAATTTATTGTACTCCTCATTAATATACAAGCGCTTTTGCAACATATTTTATTGATTCTTTTTGCTTTAATTGTCCCATTTTAACGCAAGCCCCAATTATATAAATTCAAATTTAATATTGAAATCCCACCAAATACTCTCAGTCGGAATTTTAAATTATATCAATATATTAAATCACAATTGAACATATTTAAAGATGTTCAGAAAATACTTTAGAATCAAACAACAACCTAACGATGTTTTGCATTCAAAGTGTAGGAAAAAATATAATGTAAAAAATAAAATATGAATTCTAATTCTGACAAAGAAATCCTCCCAATGGTGAAATGTTGGATCAGACGAGAATTCCCTATCTGATTTATTAATTAGGTGCACATTAAAATTCCTGCGAGATGTTCGCTTAGCATTAATTTAGTCAGCTACGTCATAAAGTTAAAAATAAATAATCACAACACAAGAAAATTGATAAATTCCTAATCAAGGGGACAATGATACCTAATATATTTTTCACGTCTGGGTGGCGGGGCGCGCCTCTCTGTTCTCGCTCCGTTGCAGTATTTTTTTCATTCCAGTTTGCATTTTGCCTGTTGAATCGAGTGAACGTGTCCAAGTGCCAATCGACTATCGGAATACTGAGCGTCTATTTACGGACCGACTTCTATCTTCCAAAGGTAAACAAACACTGCGAATGGACATTAATTAATCAAACAATTTAAACAGCTTCCCGCTTGCAAGATTTATTTCACGACAAACATTTACTAATAATAAGTCAAGTGCACGGGCGAAGACGAGGAGAAATAAAAAAAAGTTTATCTTTTCTTTCTAATGAAATTTTGACACAATAACACAGTTTTTTTTTATTAAATACAATCGCGAACGGATATATCCAATTGTTTTATTTTTAAACACGACTTGCATGATTTATTTAATAATTAATCATTATTCATTTGTGTTGTGTTAACATACTGTCAATTTATTGTGAACATCAATTGTAAGTACAATGTGTTAATAAAAAAAACAATTTTATTCTTTGATAAGAACCAGTTTCGTTCAGCGAGTTCACATTACCAGATGATGAAAAAATACGATCAATGATGAATATTTGTGCAATGTAATCTTTTAAGTCTTTAAAGTCTTTTCAAGTGTCATTGTTCATGTGTATTGGTTCTGATCTTAGATTATAACGATATTTAATTTACAACTGTAGCTATTTCATTCACAATTTATTATTGTCATTCACCGAGAATTATTAAAAGAAAACCATATTTATCTGGATCATATCTTTTAAAATACTGTTTAATATAAAATTAAATGAAAACTTTTACTTAAATAATGGGTTGTTCAGCAGGAACAGGTCGAATGCTTACCATAATTTAAAGCAGCCTGTAGGTTGATTTCTCCTAAAGACATATATTGAAATATTTACATTGTTCATTTATAAATGAAAGACATATGATTATAAATAAAACGTAAGAATGATGATGAGTGGTGGAGTGGTGACACATCGCCTAAAATAAGTCATGCATAATCTTAATAATACTTGAACGTTTTCAAAACAATCCGAAGTATGTACAAAGTGAACAGGTTTTATTAACATTTTAATGAGATCAGTTATTTTTATAATCACGTATTGAAGAAAAGGATGTTTTTGTTTATATTTTATAACTTCACTGGTCTTATAAGAATCTATATATTAATAGTCGATAATGTCTGTCTGTCTGGTGTCCCCGATTTCACACCTTCCAGTCTCCACTTTTTTAAATAAAATAAAATAAAATAATATAAAATTAAATTAAATTAAACTAAACTAAATAAAATTAAACACAATGCAACAAAAATCTCACGTTGCTGGGCAACGGGCTTACAGCTAGTATTTTATTATTATTCAATTTTCACGATTTAGGCCATAATTGATACAAAGAGTGCCCTATATCCCTACTGGAAAACAACATTCCAACGCGAACATTCTTATCCATACAAAATACTTACCTCTTTTTCGCCTGTAAAATAAATCAAAGGCTAGGCTATTTTTGATCGCTGATGTGTTTCGAACGAAAGTAATATAATAAAACTCATTTAGATGCATAGGTATTTAGATATAGCGACAGAAAGTTGCAAATGTTCGTTTAGTTAAAAACCATGTTTTCCGATCATTTAATTTATCTCCAAATACGGTCTTAACTTAATTTATCAGTTACCGTATTAGCAATAAAGGGTTACAGAAATGTTTATATATAAGATGTCTGCACTGTCTTTTCAGGCTCAGTCTAGCCCAGGCACGATGTTTCTTAAAAAAAAATGTTACATAAACGAGACTCGATATCCATTATTTTACGTAACCGAAGGAAATCCGAAAATCAATATTAAGCTTATAATATTATTACTTATGAAATTATTTACCTTAGTTAATAGCTAATAAAATTTGCTTTCATTCCCGACTCGGTATCCGGGCCGGATAATGTTCCGTTGGAAATTCCTGGCCCGTGCAGGTCTTTGGCTGATACCAGTGATGCACAACCTTGACCTTCTAACGGGCCGCATAAAACAAATTTTCGTGGGTTCGGGCCGCAAAGAAAAAAAAGATTTAAAGTACGCTCAGTACTTTTTTACACGGAGATTATGTACGTTCCATGTAATACAGCTTTACAAAAAAACCGTGTAAAAAAGATTAAGTGAATTAAGATAAATGATTGATAGGTTCCATTACATTATTTTGGCCGTGTTATTTCGAAAACGTGAAAATAAATAAGCCATGCAAAAAAAGTATTATGAGTACATGCTCATTAAAAATCGTTTCATTGTAAAATATTTATGTTTCATTTATATTTAATTCAAAAGTTAATGTGATCTTGCTCTTTGTTATTTTTTTTAACTATTTTCTTTTAATCTGGCATAATATTAGAGGGCCTGTTTTTATGAAGCGAATTATTCTCCTTCATTGAAGAAAAAGTTTGCTTACATGTATTAAATAAATGTTTTGCGTGAAAAAAATATGTAGGGAAAAAGATTGATGGGCCGCCACAAGATTCAAAAAGGGCATGCGGCCCGCGGTTTGTGCATCACTGGCTTATACTGTCACGATGAAATCAATTACTGATATAAAAAAAAATATATGTGCAAGAACTTTTGAACTGATAATAATTTTATCATTAAATGAACATTTTTTATAGCTTAGGGTTTGTTATCAGTTGAAGTGTGTTATTAATGGGGCCTGTACTTTTAAAATGAAAAATACTATACGGACTTCCCATAGAACATTTCTCATACTGCCTTTTTTTTGTACTTAGTGTTTATTTTATTTTCTGTATTCATAATATGTAGTCAATTTGTCAAACGCGTCAATAGTTAAAGATATTAGGTAAGAAAAACAGAATTTTGATTTATTCTTTCAAGTTTGATTAGATGATTATAAGAATAAAAAAAAATCTTTTTTACTTACCTAATACCGTAGTATACCGGCACCGCTAGTGTTTGACAGATCGACTAGAACAGCGATGCTCAACCCGCGGCCACAAAGTTTGTGGCGGCCCTCATTTTTTTCCCTCAAAATTAAACATACATATTTTTTTCACGTAAAACATTTATTTAATAAATGTAAGCAAGCTTTTTCTTTAATGAAGGAGGATACATCGGTTCACATAAACAGGATTACTGATGAAAATTTGGATTTGATTGTGCGGCTTAATACTACAAATATTAATTCAATCTATAAAATATTAGTTTAAAATTAACAAAGACCAAGATCGCATTAACTTTTGAATTACAAAATACATGTATACCTAAATACTTCAAAATAAAAACATTTTTTATATACAAGTACTCATAATTCTCTTTTTGCATGGCTTATTTACTTTCACGATTTAGAAATAACACGGTAAAAATAATGTAAATCAGTGGTTTCCAACCTTTATGTTACTGCGCTTCCCTTTGAAGAAAAAATATCTTCGCGCCTCCCCATTCTCTTTTTAAATAGTAAATAAATATTTTGGACTCTTCGCGCCTCCCTTTGCAATAGTCCACGCCTCCCCAGGTTGGAAATCGGTGATGTAAAGGAACCTATCAATCATTTATCTTAGTTCACTTAATGTTTTAACACGGTTTTTTTGCAAGCCTGTTCTACATGGAAAGTGTCCTCCCTATAAAAGAGGATTGAGCGTACCTTAAATATTTTTTTTTCTTTTCGGCCCGAGCTCATCATAATTTGTTTTAATGCGGCCAACTAGAAGAAAATGGTTGTGCATGTCTGGACTAAAATAACAGTGGATTATTACATTAATGTCGTACCAACCTAAAGAAACTTGAATGCAAGAAATACAAAAATCAATACATTTTCAGGCGTTGAACATTAAAGGCTGACTATTAGTGTCCGGAAACTAATAAAAATGAGAATATGCATGTATCAAACTTGATACACGTTCTATCAAAAGGATGCAAGCAGCAAATGCCGAATTAGTATCTAAATTTAGCTTTTAAGTTTGAAAAAGATGAACTAGTAAAAAATTAAAACCAAGAAAAAAGTCCTAAATAAAAGTTTTTCCTAGACAATTTCTTTAATTAATATTAGATTATGTCAATTAAACACCAGTTTAGAAGTCTCAAGTGCACTTCAAGATTGTGTATAATTCATAATTTTGATATGGCCCAAAATCATCAAAACACGTTTTTTGCGCCTCCTGTAAAATTTGATATCCTTTTTCCTTTCCACAGTCGATATAAATATGATGCAAAACGAATATATAACCATACATAAATACTTTAAAAATCACATTTTAATAAGTTATTGAAACAGCGAACACAGAAAATAATCACTATGAATCCAAAACTAATATAATATTTTGTTATATGTATATAAGATTTGGATTCGGGCTATCGACCTTTTCCTTTAGAAGCGGAAAGTGCATCGGGTTGTTACCACCCCTCTTGTCTGGCGACGTAGTGGCGCGTCACTCTGTTTCCACGAAATGCGAAACTCACAAAAGCGTGCGAAAGCCGTGAAAACTATCGATTTTCGGACCATAATTCTTTGTGGTCATCTTTATAAGCATTGCGATCCTTTTCACTATACAATGTACTCAATACTAAAGTGGGCCATCAAAACTGAAAGAAACACAACAACGTTAACGCTTCCAACTAATTTTATTCGTTAAGTCGAGTAACAGTTAATTTTGTATATATTTTTCCTCATTAAGTAATTTTATTGATAACTTATTAAGAACGACATTGATGATTATATAGATATGCGAAAGTAATCTTTAACGTATCATGTTAATATGAATCTTTATATGTTATTATGCATTCAAAAATACTACACTATAATTATAATAATTAATAACCTTAAAAAAATAATCATTATGTATATATTTTTAATGGAGTCGGCAGTAACTTTGTGGAAATTTATGTTTGTATGATCTAAAATTTGGTATTCCACTGATTACATTCCCTGCGTCTAGTTCAGTGAAAGGGAACCTGCGGCCTTTTGACTTAATCAAAATATTCACTTTGATCAAACAATTATACGGAAACTTTTGGAAAAAGAGCGTACGTAATCAACCCATTAAGGTCGAAAAAAATGGGAGGGTGTCAACGTTTTCTTTACTGCGGCCTTATCTTGAATCAGATGAATGAATGTGGCCTAGTATACCCTGTGAACCCCTAGTATAATTGAAGGAAAACACCCCAACTTCCATGTTGTATTTTTTAGGTAAAAAATAGAATTAATGTATACTTTAATAATAAATGTTTTGTCTAGCATCTTATTACTCACCCAATTTTAAGCATATGGAGTATGGTCTCATGATGAACCACTTAAAAGTGTATATCGATAAATGGTAGTAAGTCAGTCGTTTAGCATGTTTCCAGCTATATACCCTATGGTAAAGATAGGAAAATATTTAAGAAAATATTAGGACTCAAAACACTCTTTATGTGTCCCTTTTTAGAATTGAAAAAGGTGACTGAGAAGAGATGAAATGATATGTTGATAATCAATGTGTGGACTAGGGCATCGAATTCCGGGATTGATCATTCACCATAAAATCGTGGAGACGTTCTAGATTCGGGATTGAGAGATTGAAAGTCGCTGCCAGATTCAAAAAAAAAAATTCTCGCCGATTTTGAAATACTTGAAATTTACAAAAATAAAATGTGGGGACTTTACTTCTTATCCTTATTAACGAAATCCCAGGATTTACTACTATAACAATCCCGGGATTGGAGGCCCTAGTTGGACGTGTTCATTCGAGAAATTCCTGCACCGCGCCTTATGGCAACTGGCATTGTGATGCATTTTGTAATTATTTTATAACCACGAATAAGTCTTTTTAAAACATCATATATATTCAATGTCTGAATCTTTTCCAGAAATAAATTCATTCGTAATGGGTTTCTCATAATATATGTCTTCATTGTTGTACAGCGACTGATTAATTAATAATCAGTAAACAAATTTAAAAAAATGTCTTCTAGTCAGGATGTGGTCGTACTTTCAACAATACTGCAGAAAACAAATGTCATTTGATTATTTATTAACATTGAATAAATTAAACGTAAAACAACATTTATAAAGATAATCTTCACTTTTGTTTTAATAAGAAACTACATTTTACTGTCTAGTGCAGGGGTTACCAACCCCGTGTCCGTGGGCGCCATGGCGCCCGCCAACTTAGATTTCAAATTCCTCGATGAGCTAAAAAAAACGAGTTTCGGGTTTTGAGATTTTGAAAAAATGTGGTGCTCGCCGCCCTACGTATATTTTAGATTGTGCTCTAGGGTCCAAAAAGGTTGGTAGCCCCATGTCTAGTATTTCAGCGCTGTAATATATTATGATGTGCTTTTTTTTGGTGAATTTGGAGGTATTATTGCCGATCATATACAAATATTAGATATTTTTAAGAATTTCATAGACTGATTCTTCGGTCAGATTTAAGACTTGATCATTGAGATGTGTATAGTTTTCAACCCTAACTCTACACACTTCTTTTCTACTCTGCTTGTAAAATATATGAGATAATATTATAAAACGCCAACAGTTTCCCATAATAGACAGTTGAAATAAAAATTTTGTCGAAAACAAATTTATTTTTTGTAACTACATAACTTACTCACTAAAATCTAAACGTCGTAGATTCATTTTTGGTACCTATCCAATTTCCGTTTCGATGTTGTATCCGTTCTGGAAAAAAAACGTTATCTCGAATAAGCCATGGTTTATCAATATCAATCAATAAGCAATATTTATATAAAAATGTTCTAAAACTCTTAATTAAATTCTTCATTAGTACATTCGAAAGCAGTGGTGGATCCAGAAATTGTCCAAGGAGGGGGCCATTTAATTCGAAAAAAAACATAATACATAAATAGTACATAAAAAATAGATGATTTTAAAATAAAATATCGATATAAAAACAGTCAATACATAATTAAGTATATATTATATAAACTATAGTAATCTAAACAATTAAAAAGCCCATTTCAAAATAAATATTTAATAAATCATAAAAATGCAAAATAAATTCTTAGGGGGGTGGGCATGGCACCCATGTCCTCCCCCTTGGATCCGCCAATGCTTGAAAAACATTAAAAAATGCAAAAAATACATTTAATCTTATAATTAGATTCAAATACATGTTCGACAGTAATTTTTACGATTTTTATAGAACTTGTTCGTTTTTTAAGGTGTTCACTGTCAATACTTGGTGGAAAGGCATTATAATAAAAATAATAAAAGATTTTTAGTACCTTTTTCACATAAAATTTATTAGATCAGGACCGGTTTCGCTCATCGCGAGCATTATCAACTGATGGAAATTTTATGTGGAAAAGTACTAAAAATCTTTTATTATTTTTATTAGAACTTGTTCGTGTTAACAAATATTCATAAACGAATAAATCGAAGGTTTCACGACTTATGCATGTCATTTTATTTTTATACTAATTTTAAAATTGATTTTGGTACTATATCGACTGTGGAAAGGAAAAAGGACTTAACCCACACATATCAAATTTTACAGGAGGCGCTAAAAACGAGTTTTGATGATTTTGTGACATATGCAAATTATGAATTATAAACAACCCTGAAGTGCACGGAGACTTCTAAACTGGTGTTTAATTGACATAATCTAATATTAATTAAAGAAATTGTCTAGGAAAAACCTTTATTTCAGTCTTTTTTCTTGGTTTTAGTTTTTTACAAGGTCATTTTTTCAAACTTAAAAGCTAAATTTAGATACTAATTCGGCATTTGCAGCTTGCATCCTTTTGATAGAACGTGTATCAAGTTTGATACATTGTGATTATCGAAAAAAACCTGTTTTAAAGAAACTGTGGGTTAAGTCCTTTTTCCTTTCCACAGTCGATATAATAAATTATGAAGGTTACTTAGTTAGGTTAACAGCTTTATATTCCTAAATATAAATATAGACAAATATTAATAACATAAAGACTTTAAAAAAAGGTTTACAAAATATCGTATTAAACGGACAAATTTGAAAATTGTTCAACAATTTTCTGATTATGAAAAACACTTGATCATACACCTGCAAAAGCGAATGAAATATAATGGTGATATAAAATACTATCATTTTAAGGTGAGTCATTCGCACCGCACCCTTTACCTGTTATCATACAGCCATTTTGATAATCTTTTTTTTTTGGAAGGTTATAGACATCATATCGCTCGCAAAGTTGGCGCCATGTACATGGCCATTTAGCATGAAGTCATACTACAAGCCCATCGGTAAACCTTGTCTGCGACTTCTGAGATTCTTTCTCAATTACTTCATAATATCAACATATTCCATCATTGAAATGATTCATACCTGATATAATAAACAAATACCTTCCAATCATGTTAAACGTGCAATGTATATGCGATATCATTCGAGTAATAAACATTCGCACAATAATAAGCCAGTAACAAAGTTAACTTGGAAAATAGACTATAAACCTAAACGACATATCACTGTCATATTACGAGATTGTTACATAGCGCGTATGGCTATTGAATTTCATACCTTCTGTGTGTACTGCGTATTTTTGTTAAAATAATTAAAGTGTATCTGTGACATTTGTAACTAAATTGTTTCTTGGTAAAGGTATAAGCTCTCTTGAAAAAATGGTAAATATGAGTAAGCATTTTTACAGTTTAATCTAATAAATATGGTGCAAAGCATTTAAACCAATTGTCATTTATCCATTGCTTAATACCTTAGGCACATCTTCATAAAAGCGCCTGACCTTTTTCTACGGAGAGGAAATAACTAGGTATTCATTCATTTATGAGATAAATATTTGACTATTAATAAATTAGTTGCTCTCTGTACACTCTTCTGTACACAGGTGGATGAATAGGCATGCAAACATTACATATATATCCATTAATTTAGATACAATATTTATAAAGCTCTTTTTTTCTGGGTTTCGAACCAGTGACCGAATAAATAAAAGGTCTACAGCATAATTATTATATACAAATTTACAGCAGTCATCGTTGTCTTTACACACAAACAATAATAATGACATAGGAAATATTGAGATAAGGATAGATAAACATTATTTTTTTTCCTAAATTCTACAAATATTGATTGGTAAATAGTTATATTACTGCTAATATTCAATAATATACTATTACGAAATACGTTATCCAATCGAATAATTCAAGCACAACTCCAACCGTACATGGGTCATTTGATCCGGAAGAAAATATTTTACAAATTGGAATGGTAAAGCTTTTAGTATACTTAGTTGAAAGCTCGAAAAGCATGGTGCTCCAATTCCACGGTTATTCTGGATCCAGTAAGTTGCTTAGTATTCCGAATGCGAATATGCGTAAGCAAGTTTGCTTGTCTCGGCGGTCGCAAACTGGGTCAGGGCTCCAATGCTCACCGATGTAAATATATTTCCTCAACTCAAACAAAACTGGGGGAAATTTATGTATGCAAACAAATAGATGACAATGCCCATCATCATAATATATTGTAAGGTGAATTAATTATGTCATCGTCGATACAATATGTACAGCCAACAAGTTGATATATAATATCAAGTTTATTATATTCATCGTTATATTTTTGTAGATCTTTTATTCGCTTTATTTAGAGGTGATTAATACAGAATACGTTATAAGTACTTTTACATCACGGTTTATTAACTGAAGGCCACAGCATGTTCCAAGGAGTCTACATGGAAAAAATAATTTAAGGTGAGCCACAGTACAGTTTTAAGCGGCTACAGGCAAATCCATAAACCCCCTGGTATTTGAAATCGGGCAGCGACAATTTTTAAAAAGAGCTAAAAAAAGGTCTCGCGATTTTTATTGTGGAAAATCCAAAAATTTCGGGGTACAATTTTGAAATCTGCCAGCGAGCAAAATGTCTATAGAGTTCAAAACAATTTTGAAATCTTTCAACTTCTCACTTTGTCTCGAAAGGCTTTTCATGGGGGGTACGGAAAAATATGAGACTTGTCACAGGCCCAAAAAGGTTGAGAAACTACGGTCTAAAATCTACATATTATAATATAAAAAATTCGCGTAACAAATTTTTCCGACAAGAAACTTTCTTTAGTAACAAATTGACACATTGTCATTTTACATTAAGGAAACATTTTTTATATATATAGTTTAGATAGTTTCTATGTATAATTGTCATCGATGTTTATTACACTTGAAAGCGATAAAAAAGTCATAACGATTCCATTTCATCAGGGTTTGACGGCAATCGCTCGACTTAAAGTAATCACCTTGTACTAAATGAAGATAGTGTTTGTTGTCACTAGCCAGATTATTTCTCGAGGATTACCGAAAGAGTTTATTCGGCAAACGCATAGGTTTTTAAAGAATTATTACAGGTTAACATTAATGATTGGATGACTAACCTAACAAGATTTAAAAAATTCAAACGTAATTTTAAATTCGAAATTTGGTTCCTAATTTAAAAATATCGGATACTAAACAATATTATGATGCGATTCCGTTTTTAAATTGAATTTGCAGTGTTGCCACCACTGACCTTTATTTTAGCACTGGTTTATATATTGATATTAAAATAAACAGTCGGCGCAGGATTAATAACATGCCAAATATATTTGGGTGTGGGAGGTATAAAAAATCAAAACAAAAGTAAGATTTTAAATAATAACGAAATAGGTAACACCACAGCACCAGATTGCCTGCTAGTATAAAATGAAACAGAATTTTAAAGCTTATATACACAATTCATAGATATAACTTTCTCATTATATTTAGACAGTGGCAGATTATCCCATAAGCGCAAGAGGCGCGCGCTTGAGGCCACCAAATCTTGGGGGCCTCAAAGATAGCATATTGTATATCAAACCTTACATTTTAATTTCAGTTTTCAATATTCATTATTATTCTAACGAAGAGGTTTGCAGCACTTTTATGTTATTCGAAAAGCAGGGCCTCCAAAATTTTTTGCGCCTGAGACCTTCAAAGTGCTTAATCCGCCACTTTATTTAGACTTCAAGTTCATTCTATTAAAGTTATTAATTTTATACTGTAAATGTAAATGAACTTCCACCGAGTTACCGCCGAACATATTTGAAGAACTAAATTAAGCGGCACAACTAAATTCTTGTATGAATCTTATTTGAGGTCGATCGCTATGAATTCTTTTGGTTAAAAGTAGCTCCCAGCCTCGAAAAGGTTGGGTACCCTTGACCTTTATGACAGTATCGCTTTTACCCCATACGACTAATACATACATATTCCGTTTTGGCTCTTATCTCTGACTGAGTGTACAAAATACGTAAGATGTATTTATATAAAAACAATCAAGTTGCACTTGAGGAGTTTTCCAATTATTATTACTGAGCGTTTTAAATACTGCGTGAATACTACGGTATATATTAGTCATCTGAGTAGTTAAAATTTATGCTTTTCGAAGAAAATAAAATGTACGTGTATAATATTTATGGGTCACTACTCACTGCCGATAAAACGTTGCTCAGCTGTTTATTTGAGTCTGTGATGTCACGAATCGAATCTGAAGTTGGATGGAGGAAAGGCGTTGGCGTGAAAGTGAGTGGGCGAAGCAGCGCGCCGCGGATGTTTATTGCAACTGGCAATATGGCCGCTTACAAAAACACCGGCTATTTCCAAGCTTCGCGCCAATTTATCAATCCACTATGCGGTCTTCCTAAAATTGTGTCTACCGAGACAAGTATTTATTTATTATGATGCAGCTACTCCGATAACCACTAATGACACGTATGTTAAAAATATAATTTGATTCATTTATGAAATCATGATTCATTAATAAAAATGTTAACAAATCGATTCCAATAATAGCCGTGACGTGTGGCTACTCTGGAGTCTGGACTTATAGGTTCTCTCAGTTTATTTATCCATCACGTCTGAAAAATAATGAAAGAGAGAGAGCTGGAAACCATAAGATTGTTATGACCATCTAGGAACAATTTATTGATTGTAAATATTTGTTGATACTGATCAGAAAGATAGCCAGAGCTCTCAAAAAGTAAATTTTGCTAAAGAAGAATGTTTGGTGCTTGATTTACTTCCTTTGCTTTTTGCGTTTTTTTTGCAATTATACTCGATAACGAGGAAACGCCTAACTTCTCCGTGACGGGAGAAATATTTTACATATTTTTATTATTAAAGAGTTGATATGCATAATGCATATTGTAGGTAAATCACCCACCTGTTTGTTACAGAGCTATGACCATATGGTCATGTCTCGCCGGTTACAAGGTTACTTATATTATTTCACAACAAAAAGTTAAAACCTGAAAACGTGCTCACATATTAACACCTGTGCTTACAGTTACAATATAAATAAATGACGTCAGCGGTGCACCATTTTTAACCACCAAACCATTCCTTATTGTAGACCTAGGTCAACTACGTGCCATCTGTGGCCCGATACGTATTTTTGCGCGGCCTATTATGTGTAAATTCGATTGTTTGTTGTAAAATAATCACTATTTTTTTGATGTAGAAATATATGTAGTATTTAACTTGCCTTTTGTTTTGATTTTTTACTGTGGTTCTTCAACTAAAAGTTTGGCTCAGGTCTGCTCTTATAGAAACTATGTGATAACTTACTCTTATTTTATTTTTCTTTAAGTACGTACTACTTTAAAAGGTCATTTAACTTTATTTATCATCATTTCCTTTTATTCTGACTTAATTACTAAGTTAACAAATCCACATTGACTGCGTCTTAAAAATCATACAAATAATTAACAATATGATTCGAGTAATGTTTATTTTTTAAAGATATACTTAGCTACTAATGCATTGTTGTTTTTTCCGTTTATTTTAGAAAAAGTACTAAATCCACAACACCATGTCTCACAGCGTGACCATCACCAGAACGACGACAACGACGTCAACGTCAGCCATCATCGTTAACACCGGCTACCTCAAAACTTTACCTGGTCTCCTCAAGTTGGCCCAATTGGTTAGTAATTCAAATATTTATTTAAAATGTTAACACAGGTCAGTTCCATAAGTGACAAACACAAAAAAAAACACGAAACAAAAAAACAAAGAATATTTCGTATTTTAATTTTTGCATTTACACCAGTTATGTTAATACAATATTGTATTTTTTAGGCCATTTTATTTTTATAAATATAGGTACGAAGATTGTGGCACAACTGGTTTTCTCTGAAATGGTTTGATTTGATGGAGATTTAATAATTCGAAGTTTTATTAAAAACCAGACTAAGTAAATATGAATGCGTATTGCTGTAATAACTGAACAGACTATGAAATTCTTCTTCTTATTCCTCTCATAACATATCCGTTTCCATTGTGGAGCATTCGCCCACCTCCAGAATCCTCATCACCCATCATGTCAGCATCCTTCAGTATCACTTCATTAAACATTTACATAATAATAAATATTCTTGTCCTGTTATAAGACATTTAGGTCGCTGATGATATTTTCCGTTGTTCATTCTGTAAATTTTCATTTATTAGTTTAAATTAATATCGATGATAACTATGTAGAAATTCATTTACATATCTACTTAAATTTGATAACGTTGTTATCCAACTGATTGCGTTTCTTAATTATCCTGAGACGTATTTCACCATTTCGAGAAGCATCTTCAAACTACCTTTTTTCGTATTTATAAAGTAAACATTGATTCTAATTCTTGATTTATAAATAAAAAAAATGAATTTTAAGATTTTATCTTCCTACTAGACGCAGGGAGAGGTTTATTAGAAACAATAGTTCTGATTACAATAATTATGAGGCAAAACACATGTTTAGATTAGTAACAAAATCAACGGAACGATAAAGTTATTAAATTAAATTGTATATTGAATTGAACTTGTTTATACAGGTCGCAAAGGATTTATCTTACCCAAGACAATGACAAAGCTATACATGACTTATTACCATAACTGTCACCTGGAGTACTATTAATTATTGTCCGATTCGAATTATCATGCACTTGTAATACAATAACACATATCTTAAATATGAGAATAAGATTCCATATTGATAATCTTTTAAAATGCGACACCAGATGTGTTTGCAGCCTTGGTAGGATTTTAGTTAACTGGCGACCTTATTCATGTATATTTAAAAATTGTTTTTCAATGCAAGAAAGTGAAAACCGCCATTGACCCCTTTATAAATGCATGGATGACCGAATTCGATTTGAATGCGCATGCGTGCGTCAACTCCAAAACAGACGCCTGTTGTATCACGTACCTATCACATTTACGTATGGTTGAGATTTTCGGTTTTCTAAAATTGATTAATTTATGAACGAAAAGTTTAAAAACTTACATTGTAGGTTAATTATTTGTAATGTGCGTATTATTAAATTTCACAACAAAGCCTTTAGATAAAACATATCTAAAGTGAGTATGCCTACACTAAATTATTGTGAGCAGTGTCGGATTAAGCATATGGGAGGCCCCAGGCGCAATAAAATTTGGAGGCCCTGTTTTTCGAATATTGTAAAAAAAGTCAGAAAAATCCAAGTAAAATAATAAATATATGTTAAAATCTGAATAAAAAGTATATGGGCTTTATAGTATAAGCTATTTTTGAAGCCCCTAAGATTCTGATCACAACGTAACATTACCATACCAAACTCTCCATGTTGTATATCTATTTTAGAAGTTTTCAACTCTACCCCGAACTTAACTTATTCTTCCTGATATAATAATAGCGATATTCGATAATGACCTCAAGTATCATGGTGAATACATCTCAATTCCATCCGTGTTTTCTGTTAAATGCTAGTAATTTAAGCAACATTTGTTCATTGATTTTGAGCTGTAATTTTCAAAATTACATAAAATTAATATTTTTCTATCTCAAGTATACGTGTTTCATTTGAATGGTAACAATTTTTAAATGAGTGATTATTATTTCATTCAAACCGCTACAGTGGAAATGTACAAAGTCTCTACTATATATAGGAGATTTGATCCTGGAAAGGAGGCATGTATTCCATGTATAGTTCCCATTTGGTTCATTTAGTGAAATCCAGCAGTTTTCTCTAAAATCTCAATAAATTAACATAGATTTTCTCTACTGTGTGTCAAATATAGAAAATATTTTAATTAAAAAATGTTTTAACCGGAAAAAATAAAACCTTTAATAAGATAATGTTCGATGACAACAAAAACATGCTTCAGTAAGCACAAAAAAATTCCATGTTATGTTATTACTCTTGTTCCAATTGAAAAATTATTAGTTTTTAAAATACTCGACCTTGCTGATTGAATTGAATGACCCCATCTTGTAACGATTTTGTCCTTGAAGATTTCATTGCATAACATATTTTTAAAACAAAATTTCAACGAAATATTTCCATAAAAAGATTTTTATATAAGGAAATGATAGCTTGCTCTCTATAAATAATATTTGAAGAGTATTTGCTACCGATTAAACGCCTTTTGTCTTTTGTCTCAAATACTAATGAGATTATCTTTTAAAAATCCGTCCGAAACTGTAACATGACCAATGGTGGATAACCATATAAACATATTAGGCGCGTTTGAGGCTTCTGAATCCTAGAGGCCTCAAAAATAGCTTATACAATATAACCCACATAATTTTTGTTCAGGTTTTTAATATTTTTCTGACATTCTTATTCATCCGAAAAAGAGGACCTCCCATGTACTTAATCCACCATTGCAGTGCTCTATTACAAAAAAGTGAGGTTAGGCAACTTACTACCTATCAGTTATTGTAGAAAAACTTCTGTTGTGATAAACTCTTTTAATAGCTTAACGACTGCGGACGCGTATTTGAGTCTTTGAAAAACAAAGATTGCCAGCCGGCGGACTCATATATGCGTATAGGCGAAGTATCTGGAAGCTAAGAAAATTAAATTTTGTAAAGATATCTCAATTTGTTTACAAATTATAGTGAATTTAGTAAAATTACAATTTTTGTGAATTTTTCGCAAAATTTTATTTCGCCAGGTGAAATTTTATAAATAAAAACGTGCGGTCGTTAAGCTGTTATTAAGAGTCCATATGCTCTACATTGGAAAGCGGACATAGTTTTAAAAAAACATAGTTGCCTGGACTTGTATCAAGCGAGTATTATGGTATTTAGATAATCTTAATAAAAACTCAATATTTCTTTGTACTGTAACTGATCAGTTGACAATGCTCGCAATGAGCGATACCGGTCCTGACCTTTTTAATAAAGTGGAATAAAGTACAAAGGAATATTGTGTTTTTATTAATATAATGCCTTTCCACCAAGTATTGACAGTGAACACCCTAAAAGTGATTTAGAAAATCGATCATATCGAGATGTAATGCAACATTGAACAACTTTTTTTTTGTAAAGTCAGTGACTTAAAATATATTATGTATATGAAAAAATAATGTTTAAATATTTTATGTCTTTACAAAACAATGATTCGACGATGAAATTCACATTCAGAATTTGTTATTGAATTTTTCTAATTTCATGTATTTATCTTATTTCTGAAATGCTTATTTTCAGATCCTGGGAACAGTATGCGTGGGCATCATGAGCTACTACATAAGCCGGTACTCCAGCAACCTTTCCAGCCAAATTCCAGAACTGTTCTTCCTACTGATGAGCGTTGCATTTTTGATAGGGACCTTTTGTCTTCTCACGTCATGTCTTATATCCATAGCCACATCTACAATCATTTCAAAAACTATTTACGTAAGTTAATATTATAATATTATTTTTTTCTACAAAGATATCTGAATAATTTGGATACAGCGGTGCGATGGGTTCTCAACAATGAAAAAATCCCACTCAGAGTACAAGCGAAAATTCTTTATTCTTTTCTTTTGAAAACAATTTGTGTCATACATGGATAATAAATACTTGGATATCGATGGCCTCTTGTATATAGTGCCATACTTTATTTTTTGTTGTTTTATCGTCTGTAAATATAACTAAATTTGTGCTTATCCAAATATATCTTGATAGGTATTAAGTACGATATGAACAAACCTTTGGGCTGACATAATTTTGCCTTATCAGAATTTAGCTGAATAGTAATATATTAGATAAGAAACTGAAACCCTATTTCGCAGACTTAATGATGACTTAATGATTAAAAAGAGCAAATAAAAAGTGCACTGAAAACTCAATAAAGCAAAAGAGGGCGTATCCAATAAAACAAAAAGTTTGCATAAAAATAATGCAGGTTTCTTAAATGTTATTTTTTGTTTATTAATAAAATAAATTAAAATATGTGGCATGCTTAACTTCTTTATTGACACAAATTCCATGAATTAAAATATAATGTGCGGAAGAGCTGTACCATAGTGCCCATCAAACCATCGGCCAGCAACATTTAAACTGTGCAGCTGTGTGATCATGTGCTAGTCATTTGGAAAAAAAATGTTCATCAGCTGTGACTCATGAATACCAGTAACAGAATGTTTATATTTATTTTTAATTCGTCCATTAAACCTGAAGTTTGTTTGATCCAGATCCGTTACATCAATGATTTACTGTGTAGTAATTAAATATGATAGATTATTAATCATTATTTCAAACATATAATATATTCATATTTGTTATTTTTTTTTATTACAGGAGTTGGTTTACCATGGTATAGCTTGTATACTGTACTTTGCTGCTGCTATAACACTTTTAATTGAGGTTAATCACAGACGGTACCAATACAACTACGAACCATACTTGGCAGCTTCTGTAAGTATCATATGTTTTAGATTAAAAATTTATAACAACCATTATAGGTTTACAACTTTACACTAATTCGCTAACTCAAAGTTATCAATCAGTCACATTAAGAATTAAATGAATCCTGTTGTCATACAAGAAGTCTCTTTTTGTCCATCTCTTTTATTTGGCAAAACAAAAAAAATCAACGATATTTCAATTCTCTTTAAAAATATCAAGACATGCAAAAAGAACAGATTCTAAGTGAAATATCATACATTTTCAGATTTACACGCACTTGTTGCTCAATATTTATTAATTCAATTATTTTTACCGTGTTTCAAATATACAATTTTTAATTAAATTAATTTAAATATTTCGAATCCATTCCCTTCTAAACTAGTATTTGCGATGTAATGTTTTCTTACAGAACAACAATATGATTTCTGTATTGATATATGACACCACAATTCTATATTCCATCACAGAGTCATTACTTAATATATGATATTTGACTTATTTCAGATAATTGGTTTGATTGTTGCTGCTCTATACTTGTTCAGCACGGTCCTCGCCACCAGGAGCTATCGAGGGATATAATCATCCTAAAAAGTTTACTCATAATGTTATATAAATATTGGTGTTTTTTTTGACATGCACTTTATAACTCATCACAGATGCATGAGGATCTAAGGGGTTGGAATGTGAACTCATTCTAATATGGTGTAATATGTTATAGTAATATAATATTTAAATCATTTTAAAACTGAGTGTATAGTGAAATAGAAAATTTGAAATTGTTTTACAATTTAATGACAATGATTCTTTCAAAACTTCTTTTAGACACCTCTATATATTATGCGGTCAATAAAATCATGTCATTCTCAGTACTGCATTTAATTGTTAGTAAGAGAGAGTTTACCAAATCTTTCCTTAATTAATATAAATTTCACGAAAATACTGCAAAGATTATTCATGTTACTTTTTACACAACATTGGTGGTTCATTCTACTTCCTTTTTTCAGATATAATACTTATTTGCTATAATGTGTTCAGAAAAGTTTTCTAGTAAACCTACTTTTAAGTATTTTTAGATGTTTTTAAGGCAATCCATAAGTGACTTCTATGATTCATACTATAGATATAAATAAATATAACTACAAAATTGGCAAATACGAAAATAACAAAAATAAGAAAATGGGCTTCATGAAAAATAGTGCTGCCATCTGTTAAATAAATAACTATTTAAATTTAGGATAAACTGCGACGTCTACTTGTGTAGCTTTTATATTTGTTTCACAGATGGCTTTAAATTGTAAAACTAAAGTAATGCCAAAATAATTTATTATGCAAATTTATTTGAAATGAATCGAATTATTATTATATTTAGTAGAATTCGAAAAGTTTTGCGATAAATGAAACGAAAACATTAGATTGTTTGAATTAATTAGCTATGAATGATTTTTATGCGTTTTGTGACATCTTATCTACAATAATAAATACAATTTTATTTATTATTAAGTTTTAAAATTATTTATATTTTAAGTGTATATTACTGCCGAAATATGTGAATAATTTTAACCCGAGAAGCCTGTACAATATGGCATTTCAATGTTCTATTAATATAATATTAATTATAATAAAAAATACTGCATTACTCTGTGTCTTGTGTGCTTTAAATTTACATAAAGTATGAAATTCTAAATAAGTATCAATATTAAATTCACAACAATGACCACAATGTATTACCCTATCGTGAAATAATGTCTGAATGTGCTAGATTTTTCTGAAAAATACTCTAAAACTTATTCAAAACAATTTTATACATATGATCTATAATATTGTACCCTTGTATGTGTTATGAAATATTTGATAAATTTGTTTATATGAATATTTTTTTTTCATATATTTATGTAAATTTTAAAGATTTAAAAATAAAACTTTTTTATCAGTAGATGTGTAAATCTTTATTTCTTGACCACCTTAAATTTTAAGCAATGGATAATAAATAAGTTTTACCCAAATTCCATCATAGTTAAGCAAATTATACTGCAAAACATGGTTTCTAAAAGAAATTATATCTTCATAAATTAAAATTACTATATATTGTGCAATCATTCTGCAATTACAAACTCAAATCTCAGTAGTAATGGAGTTGCGTCTCAGGTAATTGTTAATCTTTTCCTTTCCTAAACTATCCTTTCAGCTCTAGAGCCCAACCTCCAATTCAAAAAGTGAGCTTTTAATTAAACATTGCCTTTTTGAATACTATCAACTATTTGATAGCTTAACACTATAGGTACTACTGAAAGAATGTAATTTGTTTTTTTTGCAATTAGTAATATACATAGCATTGCTGCTGAAACCATGCCTCCCATAAAAAAAAAGATGCAAATAAGATAATAATAATACACAAAGTTCATTGATGAGTTCAAGTTCATCCAACTCTCTTGATAATGCATTATTGATCATTAGAACCGTTCTTGCAACTGGAACAAACACACAGCTGAAACAAAGTGAAAGTTTTAAGGAAAAAAAGTTATGGCCACATACATACAATTGTAATTATTACTCCCCTGTAAATTATTTTAAAACGCTAATCGCTACTTTATAACAGGGTATGTAAATCTCTTACAAATGTATTTACCGTATAGTTTATATTTTAGACTATGCTGTTACCAGTGGCGGTTCGTGACCTAAAATCTTAGGTGGGCTAGTCCCAATCAAGCCCAATCGCGTTTGATTGCGCCCCAGTGTAAACTGAGTATTGCAAAAGAGCATTTGTCTTAGCTCGGTCTGATTTTAAATTAGTCCGAGCCTTTATTATTATTATTACTACGTAGGTATTACCAGACTGACGTCACGTTGCCTATTCTGTATGAAGTATGTATAGAGCCATTGCTTTTTTATGCCGGCTCGGTTTAAAATCGTAATACAAAACACAATCGAGAGTATTATTGTAGGTAGACATACATAGCATTGTTTTATATTGACAGAGTAAAATCAAAACAAATATATTGTATAAATTTTGGGAAAGGTTAGTTATGTTTAGAAATGTATTTATTTTGTTCAGCAGCCGAATTGCATTTTTATTCAGCCATCTATAGTTTTTTTTTCTACACATTTTGGGTGAAAAATCCAGGTCGGGCTAAGCCCACCTAGCCCAGTACGTAGAACCGCCACTGGCTATTACAGGTGTAAGAACTGACACGGTCATACAATAAACTAATTGTTAGTTAGAGTAAAGATAAATAAAAGACTAAACGTAAAACAAATAAATATTGAAATCTAAAAAGATATGTGGAAAAGAAATTTTATTTTTGAGGGCCCTCAGATTCGGAGGCACCAAGCGCGCGCCTCTTGCGTATATGGGGCTATCCGCCACTGTAAGACAACTGGTTGTTATCAACTCTGTTTTTATCATTGTTGGGAACATGAAATTCAAACATTAAGTAACTAACATACATCTAACCCAGCGATACTCAAACCGCGGCCCAAATAGCTCTTATGTGCGGCCCAAAATAATTATAGTCAACAAATATTTTTTCGGTGTTGTTTTCAACATGTTTTCAATATTGAGTTGCAATCGGTCGGTTAGCAACAGTCCTTAGCAAGTGGGTATGAAAAATACAAAACTGTACAAAAATGTGCCCAGCTTCTGCTCACATTATTCTCATCTACGTATCTCTGTGAATCGTCATATTCTAAAATGAAATATGCGAAAAGCGTGTATAGAAATCGGCTTACTGATTCTCACCTTGATGATATATTAAGAGTAGCCTGTAGTAATCAGGAACCTGATTTGACGAAGATAGTTCAAAGTTTGACTCAATATCATAATTCACATTAATTTTTATTTTATTTTTTCTTTTTCATCTTAAACTTAAAGTTGTATCTAGAAGACTACTTTTAGCAGTAAATTTTACTTTGTTTGCCAAAATTTTTTATATTTTGTTATTTATGCTGTAAGTCTTCTTTAATAAATAAATATCAACAAAAAATAAAATAGTTTTATTTTGATATCATAATACATACATTATCATAATACATAAATAAAATAAATAAATTAATATGTTGCGGCCCACGTAGAAAAGCAAAAATCGGAATCCGGCCCAGAGGAAAAAAAGTTTGAGTATGGCTGATCTAACCTAACATATAATAGTTGTTAAAAATAAAAATGAATACTGATATTTTGTAGAATTGGCAACAATTAAATGATATTCAATTGAAAGTTGTCGAAAGATATGTAACATCATATTCAATAAATATTTCAAAAATTCTGAAAATCAAATTACCTAGTTGTAGTATTCGTCGGTTCCGTAGCACAGTGGTCAACATTGTTGGCTTCCGTGACGGATCTCACGATTCAATCTTCAATCTTTCGATTTCTATTCGAAGGCATGAATGTTTGTGATATTCACAAAATAATTCCTCCCCACATTTCCAATCCTAAAATAAAATGGCGTAGCGAAAGCGATAAGCTAACCACTACTCTTGTCCTAACCCTAACTACATCCTTTCTATCCGTTCTCTCGTCGAAAAAACGAGAGCAAGAGTAACACGCAGTTCTCGTAGAAAAAGTCCTGTTGAGATACCTCTCATAGTAGGCCATGTATTATAGTCCACATAAGGAGTAGACCAGTGGCGTAGCAAGGTGGTGAAACAGAAGCAGACCGCACGGGGCGGTACATTTTTGGGGGCGGCATTTTCAAAAATATGTACAATATTTTTCAAGAAATTTTATGTATAAATAAAACAAAATTCAGTCACCTGTAGTAAAAACTCCTAGTTTATAGATAAAAAATATAAGTGATTTGAAAACAAAATTAGAGGAAATTTTGAGGGCGGCAAATACAAGATCCACCCCGAGCGGCAGGACCCCTTCCTACACCACTGGAGTAAACATAAATTTTCAAAAAAAGTTGTTGTATTAAAGGGGCGATATGTTTGTCGTTAATTAAGTGATTTTAATAAGAACATAGTTTCCACAAAATTACCGCCGATTCCATCGAAAATATTAAAGATTTTATTCAGGTATGTGTAGGATTAATTGTATCGAGTGGTCCAAAAATTTCAATTTCAAAAATTCTTGCAAAAAAACAAAATCGAATTCAAACATTTCAGCGGATGAGCGGAAACCGTAAGTACGAAAAAAAATCATTGTAATTCAGTTGAAAGAAGACCCTATTCTATAGGCACGCGTCCGAGAGTACGGTGCCCCCCGAAGTTTTCTATATTTAACTATATTCCATGGGCGGATCCAGTGGCGGTGACTGCGAAAGGAGCACGGTTAGAAGCCCATTCATAGGGAAATCTTGAAGACAATTTTTACATATTTATTATATATTTTACAATAACCGAATAAAAAATCATTCTTCTTCAAAAGCAATCTAATTGTTTTTTAAATATGTAAGTTATTAACTTAAATATAATATAGTTCTTCAGTGGCGGTTCCTGAACTAAAATCTTGGGTGGGATGGAGAAAAGTTACTATTTACGAAATTATGTATGTTTCCACTTCACCTTATGCATGAATTTACAAGCAAATTAACAAATACTACGACACTACTGCAAAGCATAAATTATTATATAATAAAATCAAAGCTAATGTAAGTAAGAAATAATAGAATAGTATTACTGGACCTTAAATTCGTCTCTTTCAAAGTGAACTAACCAGTACAAAAAGCCATACAGAACTGTCACTCAGAGACAATACCTGTCACTGTCATACAATACAACGAGATTGGTATTTGTGTTTGAATGTATGGAGCATGGGCTAATTCGATCTAGCCCCCAACGTTTGACAGTAGCCTGATACTTTGAAGCACAGTCGTGTGAGTTTAGTTGACGTTTCCGTAAATACAAATACAAAAAAAATCTAATCGTGCGTGATTGCGCCCCAGTGTAAATAAAGAACTCAGACTATAACCAAATTAGCCCGACTATATGAAGTATGTATAGGGTTATTGCTTTTTTTTATGCCGGCTCGGCTTAAAATTGTAATACAAAACACAATCGAGAGTATTATTGTAGGTAGACATAGCATTGTCTTATATTAACAGTGAAAAATCAAAACAAAGATATTGTATTAATTTGGGAAAGGTTAGTTACGCTTATAAATGTATTTATTTTGTTCAGCTGCCGAATTGCTGTTCATTTTTATTCAGCCATCTAAAGTTTTTTTTTCTACACATTTTGGGTGGAAAATGCAGGTCGGGGCTAAGCCCGACCTGCGACTGGGCTAACCCACCTAGTCCAGTACCTAGAACCGCCACTGTAAGTTCTTCACAGCTGATATTAAAAACATAGGAAGAATGTAATAACAAGACACCATGATTGCTTGTCACCATACAACACATTTTAATTACTGTTTCACTCTTAAAAGTTTACATAAAAACAATTGTTTTTATTGCAGGCTTTGAGAATGACAATGCAAAAGTTTCTAAATATTAATTCGTAGCCACGCGCGAATATTTATAACGTACTTTAAGATGTGGATGCTTTAAAATGTACACACACACCTTCTTTTGCAGTTACTTCATGCATAATTTATTGTCTGATAAATTTGTTCAATTGCTTATGATTAATTGTAATTAATTGTAGGGCTTAAAAGTATACATACAATTAAGTTGACTGCTAAACGAGTGTAAATATATAAAACAGGGGTTCACAAAGTGTGTCTCGCGCAAATTGTTGATGTGTCCCGGAAGATTTATGCTAAATCTGAATATTATTTCCATGTAACCCGGACGCTGTTCTCATACATGCAGTTTGAATTGATTGAGAAAAATCATCCATGATAAGAATTTAATTCTTCAACGAACTTTTACTTGAGTTATATTCGAATATAGTAAGTTAAACAGTTTCATCGAATTGTTTCTTTATTTGGAAGTATCTGTATTTGAGAAAAAATATTTTCTGCAGTGGGCAATAATGGATCTGACTTTAAATTTAAATTAACTGACATCCATATCGCATCTATTTTGCGAATTCATACCACAAAATTTGAGCCTAGAATTACAAGAATTTGATTTTTTAAAATGCATAGATCACACGGTAAATTTAGTTTACAATATAAATATTCACAATTATTTTTTATTTCTTGTCTTGTTATCTAAAAACAAAAATATTTACATAAGAAGAGGGTGGCCCAACAAATATTTTTGATCGTAAAATTGTCCCTTTCACGAAAAAGTTTGTAACCCCTGATATAAAGAATCAAAAACTTAAAACAGCGTATCAAAAGAAATTATAGATGCATTCATATTTTGTTATATACATATATATCGTTTTTAATTATAGCATTTACACAACACTTGTATTACAATTACTTAATTGCAGCAACACTAAGTAACATAAAAAAGCTGTATTCACTTTCACTTCATGCTTTTTCTTAACAACATTTTGAAAAGATAGAAAAATAGTTATAATATTACGATGTCTAAGTAATTAACTAAATCTTACCGAATATTGAGTGAACTGACTATCAGGGTTATTAGTGTATTTACTTAATTGATTAAATATATTTATTTTTGATAATTTCTTCTCAGTATGTCTGTATGTACAGACAAAGACCCTCGCCTAAAACGATCTTCGTACCGCCAATGTTTCATCTCCCTACTATCCCACTACCTCGTCAGGAATATCTTTGGAAGCACACGCTGATATTTAAATGTTTCGTATACTTATAAAAGGTATACAATTCTATACAGAATGGTAATCACTAATCATCCATTCGACTTTGAACATCTAAAAATGTAAACAGTTAATTGTCGGCTTCCTCATTTCCCAAGTTTATTACAGTGACACATAACCCTTAATTAATTAAAAGGCGTTCGTGCTTTACATATAAAGTAGAACTCAATTGAAAAGTTTTAATATCCAACTGTTTTTGATACGTGACAAAGTGTCAGCAAGAAAATTATTCTAGCGGAATAATCTCATTTGATTATAAAAAACCGAGACGTGAAATAAATTGAAGCGTCTCGAACTAAATTCTTCGTTGAAAGTGAATTATTTCTGGTGAACAATAGGAATAATGTTGATTTGTTTCAGTGTTGATGTGTTGTGAAGTGAAAGTATAAGACGGGTTCAACAACTGTTCGCTTTCCGGATGAATGAAATCTTCGCTTGATATGAAAGCATGGGTAGATAACGAATTGTAGCAAAGCAAATGATGTTTGACGGGTAAACAAATAAAAAAAACAACTTCTCATACAACAAAGTAGAGAATCGAACTAATCCGAGATGTTACTATCGATAAACGAACTGAATACGATTGATATAATCAAGGAAACGAAGTAAAACTGTAGACGGGTTTTTTTTTTATTGCTTTCGATAGATCGTGAGAGTTAATAGTTTAGACAATCTAAATTGATTGCGCTTACAGATTCTGTGAATATTATTATTACGGAAATCAATTGCAAAAATAGTAATTTATTACAATATTCTGAATTAGAGCGCTATATAAAAAAACACAGCTTCTTTAAATGTAACAAAAAGAAATTCACAAACTCTTAATCATACGAATGACTTGGCAAAATTTCAAAGTGATAATTAAAGTTGACTAAGCCGCTTCATTGCAAAAGAGCATTATATTTATTTAGAATGTCCAGGGGTCCTGTGGTGAGGATTGTTCCTTCGGGAGGTAATCAAGGCGTGCGATGTTGTTGCTGCTCTTGTTGCACTTGTGTAGATTTTGGATACATCAAAACACGGCACGGACTTACGAAGATAGCTGAAACGGTAATTTGTAATTTTCATTTATTAAAGTATAAATATTAGTCTGGATGGAACCGAGGTTGTGAGCTGTGACACATTGAAATTTAAGTATTGTCAATAGAGATTGTGGTCTTAATAAAACATTACTGAAGTGTTAAATGATGTCCAGAGTTCATTCATCGAATCATCAATCACAAAATCCACTCAATTTTCCTCGAGACATTCACAAAAAGAATGCAAAATAATGAAAGTCAACATACGTATTGAAGTTTATCTAAAATATTAATGTTATACTTTTGATTCAGGCAGTTTTAACTTTCTCTAGAAGAACAAAGTAAAACTCTGAGGGAAAAAATCATTTAGTGCAATAATGCATAGTGAATTTTGAAGCGCTGTATTCAATTGTTTCAACAAAAAAACTTTGGTTACTACGATAGTACTGTTTGGTTCTATGATATCTACAATTCTTTAAATATCAGAAAGTGACGATACGTCTAAAATACTTTTCCCGAATATTCTTTATTATTCTGGCCTCAATCTATCTAGTTACAAACGAATAAGTCATGTAAACCAATGTTATAAAAAGTTTTAAGATGAATATTAATACTATTTTGCAGATCATATGAAAGTAAAAATAGTTTTTTTTGTTTATACATACTTTAGAATTTTAGATGCCTCATATTAGAAACAAAACCACACGCTTGGTAAGTTATATGTTTTGTAACAGTGGTGATCCCAATTTAGTATTCTGGTCATTAAATTAATAACATACGCGAAGATCGAGGTGGTCTTCATAGAAAAATAGACTTGATGAATATTATTAGGTGATATTAGAAGATTTGAATCAAGCCCAAATGACGTTTCCCACACGCGTATCATTTATGTATTTTTTCCAATGCAGGATTTTAAATATAACTATGTTTTATATTATTGGCCGCGTGTAACAACGGCGTAGTTGTGTGTTTGTTTATTTATGATATGTAAATGTAAACAAACACGTGTATTTAAAATGCTATGAATACTATCATTACAGCGAAACATATTGGGAATTACTATTTCCTAATATAAAAAAGATACATTCGGCCCTTAAAATAAGCTAAATACAATAATATTATGCTAGAACAATATTGTTCTGATTATAATGTGGCCAACAACACATTAAAACAAAAGACATTAGTTACTAAAGAAATAAAAGAATGGTGTTTTTTTTTCCCTTTTGTATGCGTTGTTTAGTTTGTTGTTGAAGTGGGGTATTCCAATACGAAATTACACTTGATCTAACGCAATAAAAGTGCTCAATTCAAATGTTTGTTTTCGTCAATTGACTCGACATGTCTGTCAATATTCTTCAAAGCCAATAGATATCAATCAACACCTCAAAACTTATCGAAAACTATTAATTTAATTGAACATCGATGTATCTATTGTGAATCAAATCACATTTAATATTAACGCATTGATGAGTGAGTTATTTTTTATGGGAAGAATATTATTTATTATTTCAGTTAGTAAATATTTTTTATTTTAATTATAAAACGCATAGTTAAAAAACTCTATAAACGTCGATTTCAGGAAGGTAATCGATCCCAAATGGTATTTTGCGCTCAATATTGAATGACTACCATTTTTTTACAAATGTTACCCCTTTTAAAAAAATATATTTTATTCATTTGAAGCACATAATAAAAATAATGTGGCGGCCAAAAAACACTGATGGATCTGTTTAGTATCTATATCTGAAGAAATAACAAAACATCAATAAAAAATATAAGAATGGCGATAGATGAGAAAATACTTGGACGTACATGTACGTCAATATTCATTAAAGAGTTAAAATAACGGGATCTGGTATTGAATTTCGTATTGTCAGTTATATATTTTATTGATTAGTATTTGTAAATATTATATCTTTCAGTTACTGGGCGCCCTTTGTCAAAGTTTGCTGATTGAATATGGATTATCAGAAGCCACCACGATGGGATCAGCATTCCATGGATTCCTCACCACAGCTTCGGCGTGTGTCCTCACCACTACGATTCTGCTCATCTGTTATATATGTTCTCCCAAGAGTCAGAATTTGGTCAGACAATCGATATTTGTAAGTGAATCACATATTATAACGTTAATTTCTTATTGAATAGTAATAAAATAAACTACATATGGTTTTTTTCAATATTTCATGAACATACACTACATACATAATCCGTGAACGAACAATATATATAAATAAATAATTATTATAACTAATTTGAACTTAATTTGAACTAATCTTCAAATTAACGCCATTGTGAAATGTGTTTACATTTCCTCTTCACCATCCATTTTCTTTGTTTGAAAATGTTAAAAATATCTTGCAATGATTTCCTAGGTCATGTGCTGTCCCTAGGTAGAGTGTAAAAATAGCGCCCTTACTGTTTTTAGTAATTACATAATATATGAATCTTTTAAAGCCATGAGAGTATACTTGATAGTTTTTTATTATTTCCCACTATTCTAGGAATACATATACAAATATAGAAATTCTAATCCTTTACTCATTTACGTACTCAAAAAAATAATGTTTTTGTCATTTATTTCGTTTTGGTTTCACGTGATTTATATTATAATATAATTGATTGACAAAGTTCTCCACGAACAAATTTGACCCCAAAAGCCCGTATTATTATTGTTAAATTGATTTTTTATTAAAGACATCGAGACAAGTATTTAGTCATTTTAAAAAAATCTGTCATCATCATTGCTTTCTGGAACTCGCCGCCCCTAGGCAGCTGCATACTCGCCTATGCCCACGGGACGTCCCTGGTCATTATCCCGTATTATCCTCAATACTCAAGATTGATTACGACAGTAAATTGAAAAACACTAAAATGAATATCCACTGAATGCTTAATTCAGGACAAAAATAAATATTAAGATACCTAAAATAATGATATTGATAAGGTTCGCGTAATCAGTATATTCATAGAAATCTTTCAATATTTAAAGTAAATTTCAATATTGAAAAAAATTCCGGTATGGATTGTAATTAGGGCATCCAATCCCGGGATCCCGTTAAATTTTCTGATCCCAAAATCCCGGGATTGAGATGGCCGCGATCCCGGGATTTTGGGATTGAGAAATTTTGAGGAAATCCCGAAAATTTACACGAAATTGGCAAATTCAAGATTTCAAATTCCTCGGTGAGCTAAAAAAAAAAACTAGGTTCTGTGAGAATCCAAGGAAAAAGTATAGCGAATTGAGGATTTCAAATTCCTCGGTGAGAAAATCTCAATACCGGGATCCCGGGATTCAAAATTAATCAATCCCGAAATCCCGGGATTAGAAAAAGGCTCCGGGATTAGATACTCTAATTGTAATTATAATAACTACGTATTTTTTAGAGCTATTGAATGCAATACTTACTCAAACTAAATACATTTTTTTAAAATATAATAAAATATTAAATTGATTCCGCGAGCATCATGTAATTGTGTGGCCCCAACGTAAAAATAAAAATAATACATCCAATCGCATTAAATATACAAACGGCTTAGATTAGAAGTCACCATTTGCACTTAATTATTTATTAGTGTTGCAACGATGTGCATGGTCTGTAAAATTATACACCATTTATGAGGATGTTGAAGGAATTCGTTTAATTGGAAATTGTATTACAAAAGAACCTTCGCGGTAATTTAAACTTTATTAGGTACGAGGTTTCATTATTAACGCGCATTATGAAGAAATTAAAATACTTTTTCTGCGATTTATTTGCCAATTTACTTCAATATAGTCTATGTCGATTAATTGTCACAGTTTGAATGTACATACTGCAATCTGATTCCGACGGAGTTTATATTTTACATGAGTTTCAAACGTATTCTGTAACGCTTTAAATATTATAAAAATAGGTGAAGATCAGTTGGCTCATTAGCAGCGGCGTAGCTACTTCATAGCAGAGTCATGGAGTGCGTGAAAGTTCTGCGAAAAGGGGCCCAAATTTCGTGACGTTTGCATGAAGGTCCCTAATTTCTAACTACTTCACTGCTCATTTGCAATCATTACTTATTATCATGGAAACCAATGGAAATAAACTATTTTTGTATAAAAAAATACATATATATATATGATTTCGCAGAAATTTTAGACTGACTTAGTCTTTATTTAATCCCTCTTCCTTCATTGTATAATAATATTTCGTCCCAAAAATAGACTTAACTACTGTGACTAAATTGAGTAAATGTAATGTGTTTTCTATGTTCATTAAATCGTTAGTTAAAATTATTTTCATGTATAAAAACCTCGGTTTAATTTAAATAATAAAACTGATCGTTCGGATTAAAAAACTTAACTTTTCTGCTATCATTAGTAAACCTTTAATGTGTTCACTGCCAATACTTGGTGGAAAGGCATTATATTAAAAATAAAAGAATCATTTGTACTAACCACACTTTTATTTTATAAGAACATCAACTGACAATATCATTACTTCAAATTAGTCATGTATTTTTTGAAAGTTATTAGTAAATATGCAGCTTTAATGGTAAACCCTTCAAAATGAAACACCCAATATGATTTCAATCATAGTGCTTTTTTGACAAAATTCAATTAACCTTTTAAAGTCATATTAATAACATTATCAACTCCAATAGAAGTGACATTTTTTTACTCTAGTTGAAATCATGATTAAGAAATCCAATGAGGATTTAAATCAGATTCACAGCTATTTCGAGATCAGGGCTTTTAAGATTCCGGGATTGATCATTGGAAAAAGTGAGAAATTGATAAATTTCAAAATAGTTTTAAGCTTGAAGAGCTCTTTTATTTTTAACTCGATTACTTGAAACAGTTGGGAATTGAGAGATTGTATTCAGAAGCGTAAGAGCTTTTTTGTTTTAGCTCCATCCTTTCAAAGAGTTACGACTGCCAGTGACTCCAGCGCATTTTTTTTTATCTGATTTAACAGATTTTCACGTGTTATAGTGAATCCCAAAATCCCAAGATTAGTACTTAGTATGTATAAAATATAGCTTCTACAGTGAGCTGCATTTTTATATGAGACTTATTCACATGGAAAAAATGTATTAGGTTAAGTTTTAAATGATCATACAATGCGCAATCATGCAGATATTTAATAGAATATAAATATAGACCAAATAACTATATCAAATTTCATGAAATGTGTAATGTGGAGTTAAAACTATGCATTGTTTTATTTATAGGAGTGTGTCTTCAATGCTGCTGCCTGCTTCTTGTATCTGAGTGCTGCGTCATGTCTGGCAGCAGCTGTAACATTCTATCTTTATCCAAAATATGCCCTAGTCAGGATGTATTCGGCATATCCTGCCATGACAGCAGTATACGTAAGTATACATACAAATACGTACATCAATCATATAATTTCATTAACCTGTTATTGAAATCGATTTGCAGCATTTTTTGAGCTCTATTTTTACATATGAGTCGTCTGGTATCAAAAGCAGAACTCTCCCATAACCGAATCAGTTTGAGTACATTTTCAGCAAAAGCCAGTTTAGAAGTATTCTTATCAATTTAATAACCATTTTTACTACCTATATAGTTCAAGTTTAAATAAAATGGCTCTCAAAAGTATTTTCAATCGTTGTATAATTTATATTTGGCTCAGTTGGACAATAAGTTTGCCGACCACTGCCCTGGGCAGTATTGAACAATTGAGTCGTCTGGTATCAAAAGCAGAACTATTCCATATATGTCGAAATTAAACTAATGCTGTCACATTATGCTGCTGGTTATAGTGTATGGATAGAAATTTAAAAAATGATTAAAAATCAAATAAATGTGGTACAAAAACGCAAAAGAAAATGATCCGTGGTATCGAAAGCAGAACTGCCCACGACGTTGGAAACAAAACTATATAGAACAGTTTGGTAAATCAGGATTTCGACCAATCACAGAGTTACTTTAAGTGATGTCCCATACAAATTTTACGTTGCACTCGTTGATGAGCTATGTTTAAAATTGAGTTTAAATTGATAAAACTCAAAAAGCCAACAATACGTTTTTCGTGTTTTTCTCGCAACTTCGAAAAATGGATAGTTCTACTTTTGATACCAAACGACTCATATCATATCTTTTAACCTCTAAGTCTACGATAAAGCGCACGCCAGTGCTTGATCTACTTCCTCTAGCATTACATAAATAATATTGTTATATTTATTCATATTGAATTTTTAGTCCAACCTATAATTTTCCAAAATAGGGTGACCGCCAAAAGTTAGTGTTCATAAACCATTCATTTTTAGTCTATGTACTTGATACAGAATAATCATCAACTGGCTCTCGTGTTATCCTCATGAATAAAGTAATAAAAGTCAATATTCTAGAGCGAACGTGTTTATGCATATAAATGTTATATTTTCTATCAGTTTACTTGTATTTATTGCATGATAATCCACAAAATACGGCATGTATTGCATTAGAAGACAAAAAACATTTTTTAATATGAATCATATTTAAAGTTAATTGTTTAATTTACAAAAAAAAATTGTGATAATTTTTTTAATTCCCATATTTTTTTACTGGCCAGAGCGCGCTCCGGCTCTTCAAATATTTTTTATCAATCTCACACACTATAGTTCAACTTAGAAAACTCTCGATTTTACGGTTTTACGATAAAAACGATTTTATCGTAAATGTTAAATCCCGGGATCGGAAAAATTGTCAATTCGGAAATCCCGGGATTACAAAAAGGGTCCCGGATTGAATGCCCTAATTCCTACCAATGAAATATATACTACGTTACTCATTACAGTGATATAATAATTAATGTTTATTTATCTTTTTTCAGTACATAGGAGGCCTCGTAGGCAGCATTCACGGAGTCGATGCATATCTTGCATATCGTTATTACAAAGGATATAGGTAATGTGAAGATTAACAAGAAAGCGGAAATAGGAAAATGCCACAATAATACGTAACTGTGGACCGTTTTAACGCCAAAATGCTAGTGTAATATTATTTATATTTATTTATAGTTTTAGCCGTATATACGCCGTACGTACGCTGCTTGGTCAAAAAATGTCAGTGTTAAATACAAGAAAACAGGCGATTTTTTTAGTATTAATGAACACTCAAAAGCCCTTTTTAAAATTAAAATATCGAAATAAGCGGTGATTATATAAAAAAAATGTTCGATTCCAGCACCTCTTTAATATATTTTTTTATTACCTCTATATTTCTTTAAATTGTGTACATATAATTCATTTTTGTCTCAATCAAAACATGGAATCGATTAAATATGACCAAATTATTGAACCATACTATGTAAAACTTGGTCACAGTGAATTATTTAAACTCTGATGTAACTCACCCAAAGATGTGTCATAAACATATGATAATAATATAATATTACGCTTTATACCAAAAACTAGGTTTAAATGTCATCATTAATATTCTCAGATATTTTGTTTTCATTCTTAAGCACGTAAAAATTAAGGAGCAAACATTCAAAAAGTGATTTGTCACACGAATACAGAGCAATGGAAATGATGATTTGAATGTTGGAGAAATCACGGTTTACTTTAATGTGTCAACTTTATGATTTATTTTTTTATAGAAAAAAACCTTTTTTGACCACTCATTGTGATTTTGATTCATAGATTTTATTGAACTGATATTAAACGGCATTTATCAAAATTGCTTCTTCTTATACATATTCTATTTTGCGTCGTACAACAAAAGTACCAAACCATTCCGTTTTACCCAAAGATGGAAATAAAAAAGTGATTTAATTGAAGATTTATACTCTGAAGGTGGAATGATGGTGGAAATTCACTATCAAATGTAAAAATCACAATTATTGGTTTAAATTTTGCACGCTATTAATGTAAAACAATTAGTTTAATTAATAGCTTTTAAATTTAGTCATAATATTTGTATTCTTATACTATATGTTTCCACTCAAGTCAGTTCAAGTTAATCCTTGCGTACAAATGTCCGGGGACGCCAAAAGGCTTAAGACCAATCAGATAATAACAAACTGACAACGAAATAATTTTTATGTTTACTCCCATTATGAAATTACGAGCTTTGTAACTAAGTTGACGATTTTAAAACGGAATAATAACACACATTTTTTCCACTACATACTTGTAAAATTTCTTTCAATTTTGAAAATTGATGAATTCTCACAAATGTGTGTGGTCTCGTACATTTTCTAGACAGTTTTTGTTATTTAGTTGTTGCTTTCCGAAGTCCTTTACTATTGCTTAAAACTGTTCTGTAAATCAGTTCTTCGAATCATTATTGTTTAAAGGAGCAGTGTATAGGATATTATTTTTGTGACAATTACCGTCTAGTAGCGAACTTTCATAAAATTATTCCATTAAATAGTTCGCGGCATAAGTCGTTCAACATCTTATTGAGACTGTAAAACTAATCAACGCTACTACATATGTACATAATAACAGCATTTCTCTAAGATTGGCCAAAAGCTTTCTCCCCGCTTAGGGAATGTAAAATAAGAAAATATGATTTTCTTTGTCACACTGCAATCAAGCCAAGCAGAATCAGAAATAGAAAACACTTTATCGCGATGAATTGAATGGATATTATAGTATTTGCATGTTAATATATATATATATATATATTTTATGTACATATAAATACATTAATTTTTTGTTTTAATAATGTACTTTCAATGTAATAAAAATATTGTATTTTTAAGTATATGAGGCGTCTAAAAACAAACACCTATGTATCCACGTTACAATGATAGTGGTAAACGGTGTATTATCCATAGTTTACTTACTCCATAGTGTTGTGTTTCTAATTAATAACAATTTGCCTTTTTTTCTGAGCTTGTCAACCGCTAATTGCAATAAATATAAGCGAATTAAAATTCGACATATTGGCGTTGAATTTACCGGCCTTTTCGTGTAATTTCAGAGACATGTATAAAAAAATAAACATTTTTTACTTGCATGCTTTTTACGCGGGATTTGCAAGTTATACGCTATTTAACTTCATGGGAAATGACTTATAGTGTATCTACATATTTTATTTTATATTTTGATAAAGTGTAAACATATCGGTATTTGCTTTTAAGCGCCTCATAAGACATTACATTTTCTAATCATTTATTGTGTAAAAATATTTATCAATGTGAATGCTTATGAATAAATGATATTTTGAAATAATGCTTTTTATTATTGGTTTGCATATTTGAGTTGCATAATAATATACCGACGTTGTTCTGTAAAAAAATACAACTTAAAGGAAACGATGGATTTGATTTAAGTGGTGTTGAATTATTATTGCGTACTCAAAGTCAAAAGCGATTCATTATGGTTCTATTCACACATTGTAAAAATAATAAATGCTGGAGAATGACTGCGTGTGAATCTAGAAATATTTTTATAAATTTAAAAGTTTTCGTATGATTGTGATATTAATGTGTTTTTTATTATTATTTTGATTTCAATGAATTAATGTGTTTTGCTTGAACAGGGGTGAGGTACTTTTTTTTTATTTCGCAAGGTCGCATTCATTTATAAGGCCGAAGTCAGGAAAACGTCGTAAAATAAGTATCATCCTAATAGTAGTACCATTGATGCCCAGCAATATATAGGACACAACATTAACTTTTTTAAAAATGAAATCGTAACATAATTAAGAAAAAAAATAGCAACATTAAACCAGAAATATTATTAAATACATGTGGGAACATTTCATCTTTTCTAAATATGCCAAAAATAAGACTGATTTGTAGTGTATTTGTTTAATATTTTTTCATTAACCACTAGAATACCAAGCGGACACAGGTGTCCGGAACATATGCAAGCGAACACGGATGTCCAAGACATTTTAAAAAACAAATACTTGGTATTCTAATAGAATATAAGCAATATTTTGATGAATATGTGTAGTGTCATCTATACTGAGTCAATATAGGTTTTTAAAATATCGAATTCGAGTGTATATTAGGCAAAATTATTTTTCTCAAAAACACGCAGTATCTCTGGGACATATTAATGATTTATTTGCCCGTTAGTCAAGCGGTTAATTGACACATGTTAAGTAATTTTTGCAATTACTATTTATATTTATAGAGTTTTGTTGATTATCGTAAACTTCGACTTTCATAGTGTTATTTGTCACAAACTAACAATGTGCTGTTGAATGACCGTCTGGCATTCATTTATTATTACAGCTAGTTGTTATCAGTTTGAAGACTACATTTTTGATAGCACGAATCACTATAGTATCAAATTTAAACTACGCGTGTAACGTAATTAATATTATTGTTGCATTTGGTGTATGTAATCATTTGTAAACTAATATAACATTGACGTTGATTGATTGATAACTCTAACATCAATAAAGTGGGAGTGACAAAACAGTTCACGTAATAAAACAGTTCAAAAAATGAACATTATATACCTTTTGTTTTATAAATTATTTCTATTTTTTCATAAAAACGATATACATACACACTATAATGAATTGATTAATAATATGAAACAACTAACAAAAGTGATTTTTATTTTTCAAAAATATCTACAGATCACGAGAGAAAAATACATAATAGATTCTTGGGTTATTAATATTCAACTTTAACACATACGTTATAATATGTTAAGTTCTCAATACTGTGATATAAAACAACAGAGGAACACAACCGTTGCGAAGATTTGAAAAAAGGTTGAAGCATTACATTTGTTGGGTTCTGTTTATTGCATATCGACAATCCAGACCACTTAGTCTATCTGTAGTTTGTCCATGCCTACAAAAGAATTGTTTACATTACTAAATAAAATCTTCGCAGAGAAATGTATTAATTAAAATTAAACATAATTTGGAGTTGTGGCATAACTTTAGAGTGAAAATTTCTGTAATACAATGCCGACTCTAGGGTGTTTGTAGTCTCCTAATTTTTACATTAACTTTTTTAAATTATTTCAAAATATTTTCAGCAAGAATTTACTACAATGGAAAATTGCAGAAGGTCTATTGAATTGTTATGTCGCTGATTTAGACCTTAAAGAGTATGTATAAAGAGGTCGTATCAGGACGGCATATCGCATCAGTCAAGGAGTTTTTTTTAAACAAAACTGTTTATAAATTCAAAATGTCGGATGATAAGGTGTGGGAATATTCAAAACGCCAAGGTTGTTTTATTGTGAATATTGTAAAACATTTACAACAGCTTCGTACACTCTTGTTTCTCGAATCGTGATTGCAATGTGAACAAAATGCACAATGGATATCTATCTAATGAAGGTCGAAACATAAATTACTGAAAGGTGTATTTTGACAGAAGAAACGGATAATTCTGGAGGTCATTGCTTGTTTTGTATCCTTTGAGGTAAAACGATTTTTGTATTGTATTATGTTACGTAAAATCTGCTTTTTTAGAGGTTATGATAAATAAAAACGGAACGGAATCGATTTTTATTTTATATAATGATATATTATTCTAAAAAACAGCTTAATCAATGATTTTCGAATGAAAAAATACTGCTCTATATAGATGAACTACAGTATTACATATTGTTTGATATTTATAAATGCGTTACATAATACCAATATAAAACAAAACAACTGAATATAATTACTTAGGATTTTAACTGAAGGTGTTTGATGGCTTTTAAATAAAAAAAATTGAATCTGAATATTCAGTTCAAGTTCATCCGTGCACTTCAATGCCCGAATGTGCCGAAAAACTAAACCGAAACGAAAACGCATGAAATGTAAAAAAATATGACATAATAAATTCGTATTTGAGCCAATTACATATATGTTATGTAATTTAAGTAATCGATTTAGGTCAAAAAATAAAATACGCATTTGTACTAACTCCACTTTTATTGAATAAGATCAGGACCGGTTTATTTTATTTTATTTTGTATAAATAATACTGTTCTATTGTATTCTCTTATCAGTTGATTATGCTCGCCATGAGTGAAGCCAGTCCTGACCTTATTAAATAAAAGTAGAATTATTGTCTTTCCACCAAGTATTGACAATGAAGTCGTGTATTTCTTAAAACTTTTTTAAACAAGAAAACAATATCCAATGACTCTTATGAAATTACAGTATTTAGACACGTTTAGGGTCTTTGGACCATGATATCGAGTGCTAAAATGAAAATGGTTTTCATCATTTCCAAGTTTGCAGATGAATGCTTTGATTAAGTATGCTAAATTTGTATCTCTATCAACATTTATGATGCAGATGCGCACTAAAAAGACATATTATTACCTTGCAAGGCTATCGTGACTACCTTACAAGGAACATCATTGCTTTTTTGCAAACTAGTTTACGGTAATTTATCAATTGCGTTCAATTATTGACTATTTGATTAGGTACTCAGGTCTGAATTATTCCGGTCACACCACGAATCAAAATGACAAGATATTGTGACATTGTATGATAATAATAGAAGCAATAATGGTCTATGTGACTTCGTTGAAATACAATTAACGAAACGGCTTACATTTTATTGGAGTGATCGTGTAAAATTGATTTGTTTTGTATGTAAAAAATAAATTTGAAGATACAAAGGGCCAATTCACAATAAACAACAATATTATACAATATTATTTGCATATTGTATTTAATAATATAATGAGTATTTGTATTGCTTTTCTTCTCATATTACGCGATGGAACGGTGTTCCGGCATTTTTTTTTTGCAATTTTGAATGTTTCAGATTAATATTCATAAAAAAAATATTTTGATTTAAAAACTGTTGATTTTTTTTCATGGAAACCATTATGCTTGTTCCTATCTTACGAATGTAATTTTCAAAAAAAAACAAGTACATATCTTACTCTGTGACCAGAACCTGTGTTCTAATGCTTCATATATTGTTTTGTTTTCCTTTTACCCAACAGTCGGGTCCATAGCGCAGTAGTCAGCGTAATTGGATTTTGTGATGGATTTCACAGGTTCGAATCACAATACGAAGCAAAGTGAGACCTCTTAGTTAACCACTAGTCCTATATTAACCCTATCCATCTATCCTTACTCTCTTCGGGAAAAAAGAGATGCTGAGAAACTGAGTAACAAGCTGTCCTCGTAAAAAAAACTTCAGTTTAGATACCTCCATTAGGAATCCATATGATTGACATTGGGAACGGAAATGGACGAGAAAAAATCTTGACAAGAAGTGAGTTCTGGTAGCTTTTATTCAAAAAAAAAGTATTTGTGTTAATACACAATATTATTTTTTGCATTTTGTTGAAATTATGATAATTATATATATCACGTAAAATCGCTATCATTTAAAAAAAACAATTAATTTTAATAAATAAAGGATTGACCATCTATAAAACATAGTAAATGCATATAATAATATCATTATGTTTACGATAATCGCTCTGTTTAGAGATATGAAGATTTCAAGTCCTGGTTAATTTAAAATGCTCCCAAAACGAGTTTACTTGGCTATTGTGTGCTAATATCGAAGACGAGTAGCTAATACATAGTTTTGGGCTCTTTGGGGTTGATGAAGCTTTCATACAATATTCTTACTCATTCCCCAACCACCCGTCCGATCCTGACAATATATTATATTGCAGAGAGAGAAGTTCGGCAACTACTAGTCATTTACAGTAGCACACTTCCGAACAGGTTAAGAAAATAGCTAACAGGCAGATTTTAGTAATAAAACCTTTTGTTGCAATACTTTATTAAGAGTTCATTTGTTTCGGAATGAGTGTGGACACGGCTTTTGAAAAAGATGGTCTTAACTTTAAAAAATGGTAGTGCATCAAGTCACATAATAATTATTTTAAATTCTCTTCACAATTAAAATTTATTCTAAATTATTACGAGTCAATAAGAATGTCACGTAAACTCTTATGTTGTATGAATAATATGTATGCACTAGAGGTCTGCACGGGCCGAAATTTTACAAAATGAAAAACTCAGACCCGACCTGGCCCGGGCCCGAGTCTTATACCACACTTGTTACCCGAACCTGACCCGAAGCACAGATTTATACTCCTCAGCCCGAAAAAAACCCGTATTTTACAAATTTACAACAATTTACGATTCTCTATATAACTGGTAATAATTAAAATCATCATGGTTGATTGATGACACGAGCATGGTCTGAAATATTTTTCTGAAGAAATAAATTCCTTACCCGGGCCCGACCCGAGCCCCAGGAGGGCCAGGCCCGGGGCCGTGCAGACCTCTAGTATGTACATACGTTGGTTTGACGCGGCTGAAATAAATAAAAAAATGATCTAGTCTCAATATTTGCCGTCATTTGCAGACAGTTATGATGACGAACAATATGCTAACAATTACATTATTTGCCGTGATAAATCACTTCCTAGTAACACAGTGCCAGTACACAGACAATGTAAGTAAATAACGTAACGGACGTGCCACGAATGACGATCATTGATTCGATTATTCGAAGTATTTCAATCATTTAATTTTAACTCATATACTTACATATATGTATACCATAAATAAGATCATTTTTAGTCAGCCCTAGCATGCAGTGGCAGCACTATGAACTATTGTGGTTTGAATACACAATATTAAATATATATTTTTTTAATGGATCCAAGTCGTAAGATTTTCTAACTCCGACTCCTGACAAAACCCCTGACTACAAAACTCCCGACTCCAACTCCACAACCCTGCTTTTAACAACTTAACTTCAACATAGACCCTATCTACCGCTTCAACACGAACTCCCAGAAGTTCTTTTTCTTTCTTCTATTAAATTTGCCGATTTGTTCTTCATATATAAAGATTTTTGTTTTATTATAGATAAGATAGTAAGTAAAATAATTTCGTTTATATATATTCCTAAAAAATGCAACATTCAAACTACCTGTAAGGGATGAATAAAGAAATGACCATAGCGATCTTTTTTTTTGTAACTGTGTATGATTATTTTTCGGTAACCGAATTGAAACAAATGAACTCAATGGCTTGCTGGTTTCTAAACGTCCTTGATATAATCAACCGATAAGAGGAATTGCTGGAATTGTAAACCGGATAATGATAAACAAAATTGTGCGACTAGTGTAATGCTGAACAGACATGTGCAATAATAAGTTACAGCTTTCATTATCGACAACAGATTTCCGTTGAGAACTGGCTACAGCTGGTTTGACGACATTAGTTCTGCCAGAGCGATAAACCACCAACTCATGATACCAAACAAAACTCAACTAAATGCCTATCTAAACTATCTACACCAGTGTTTTTCAACCGTTTTACATCCGCAGACCGGTAAAAATTGGAAACATATCATGCGGACCGGCGTCAACCAACATCACTCAGTATGTTCGTAGAATGATCACGCCACTATTGACAAATCCATATGATTTTCAGGAAGTAACAACCTTCAAATAATACAATTCAAAATTTCATAACAATTTACGTTTAGTTTACAAGTTACAGTGGTTTTAGTGACGCTACTTTTGTAATTTTCAAAGCAATGGAAAAATCTGAATTTAGTCGATAAAGCACTGATTTTTAATGGGAAAACTTACCGTTCAAGTAATGGCTTGACAAGTGTTATTCGTAGTCTGATACATCGAGGTAAATGTTTGAGAAGTTGTTTGCTGACTTCAGGACGTTCATTTCTTGATTTCTGGACTAAATATTCTGCTCGCTCAAATTCGGAAGTTGTTCTAGAAAACACCAAAAAAGACCTCAAAATATAATAATTTTGACCGATCGTTAATTGAAGTTGTGTGAGATAGCTGACACCTTAAAGATATCAAATGGCAGTTCGTTCACCATTTTGCATCAACATCGAGGAGATAATAAAGTCGAAAAATTTTCGAACCATAAAAGTCTTCGCGGACCGGTAATAAGCTCTCGCGGACCGGTGCCGGTCCTCGGACCATAGGTTGAAGAACACTGATCTACACTCTCTGGCTTATATCATACATATTGTTAATATATGTATGATAAGTAATATTTATTATGTAATTAGGAAACAATGGCCATAGATGATAAGTATTATTTAACGACACTGCTACATAATGATATGCAGTGCTTTTTTTCCATGTAACGCAGTGGAACGGCGTTCCAGAACATTTTCCCTCGAAATTTTTAATGTTTCAAATCAATATTCGCAAAATTATATTTTTATTTTCATTCGGAAACTTTTGATTTTTCATGCCGAAAGATGTTTGAAAATATATCACCCGTAAAAGTAACAATAAACAAAGAATTAGGTCTACAAGATCAATTTCTGTTCGAATGCGTTGGTATTTGTGATATCTATTCCTCCCACTTTTAAATATTAAAATTAACAGGGCAAAGCTAGAGCGATTAGTCAACCACTAGTCCTGTACCAGCTATATCTTTCTAGCCTTACTCTCTTTAAAAAAGGGAGGTTGAGTAACTGACTAACAAGCAGTTCTCGTAAAACATCTGTTGAGATACCTCCATTAAGAAGACATATCCTCATGAATTTAAAAAAAGCTTGACAAGAATTGAGTTCCGGCACCTTTTTGTTTAAAGAAAAAAGCACTGGTGCTATGGTATTTTCAATAGAAAAAGAGAGAACAACATACCAGGGAATCAACACCGACTTATGCAGTGCTTTGTTCTTCTGGAGTGGACTCATCTGGACTACATATTTTATTATCCGTTTTAAGACATGAAATGGTTTACAGCGACATATATAATTACGATTTTTTTTTATGTAAGTGAGTTATTTACAAACATTCGTATTATTAAAAACATCCCAGTTGTAAAAGATTTTTTTATTATTATAATTACAGGAACTGTAACTGTCAAATGTTTAATGTAACAAGGAGCCAGTGGCACCTTTAATATTGTATGTCAATGTCGTTCTGACAAAAACATATTGTAGTCAATAATTGGGCCCATTTGATGTGTTTGTATCGTACAAGTGAAGTAACATCAGCTTATACACATTACAATTGTGTTATATATGTAAAATAGAAATATGCAATCCACCAAAACACAAAATAATGACGTGATTGTACTTACCATTTTACTAATTGGCTAACTTCTCCTCTTGAAGGCTCATGTTATAAGAAACTCATTTGTGTGCGTTTCCATTCATCTTCATTATTACTTAATTATTATTGTATACATCACGTACAATTTTGTGTTCAGGAGAATACTATATTATTAAGATATAGATCGGTGACTGATGATTTAGCGTACCTGTAAGTGAATACACAGTTTTAATAGAATAATTGGTACAACTTATAGTACAAGAGAAAGTCTTAGTTTTTGATTGCAGTTTACATAACTTAACTGGCGTTTATTACTGCCGTATTTGCCAGCAAATATAATATTCAGTGTGACAAAGCTAAAACGATAAGAATTGCCCGATAAAGATTGTAACAATGCAACAACTCTATTTACTGTGAAACACTCATTGTTAAATAGAATATAAAATTTAAACATTAGTGAGTAATCAAGTTCTCGTGTTTTATCGTTGTAATTAAATACAATGCATTATTTTATTGACAATAAAGAAACTATGTTCTTCTTTATTACATTAGAAACAACTAATAACATAGTGTTTAGATAACATATGCAACAATTTGCGCTTGTTTTCCTTGACATTTTCTGCCAGTTGAGTGGAATTCATATCTATTTTTTAGTAAACCACGATGAATTATTGTTAATTTTTTTCGAGAGAAGACAATTGTGCATATGTATTAAAAATCATAAATGAATTGATAATATGAAATATGAAATTATCTCAGCACAAATTTGAAACAACGCTATTACAGCTTGTTTACACCAAGTTAGTCAAACTTAGAGACTAACTACTCAGGTTAAAGTTTTTGGTTCTAGAAAACAATATTTTTCAATTCGTCATAAAATACTTTTAGAATGAATTTGAAATCTCTAAAATAGTAAGTATTTGTCTTTGTATTTTTCATCTTAAATTTTAATTACAATACATTTGTGTAATCTATAAATTGTATTTATATTATGTAAGTATGTTTATATTTAAGTAAATTTTGTTAAAATTCAGCAAAATTATTTATAAAATATATGTTAAATGCTACGAAACGCTAAAATTGAAAATCAAAATAATAAAATTGGAAAAAAAAATGTTAAAAATAGTGTTTCTAAACATAATGCCTAGCGTCTATGCGCGTCTAGCGTTTCTGATAAAATCATGAAAACTCTATAATGGGAAGGCCTTTTGACAGTATAACAAGGTTCCAATTTTAGTAACCCATTTTTAAAACCTGTATTTTTCTTCATTTGGAAATCAACTCTTGTTGGCGATTATGTTTGTTGGCTTCGAGAACAACGTATTTCATGGATACTATTATAGATCTTTAACTAAAGTGATTGCATCACTATGGCAAATATTATGCATTTTGTATTATTCATGAATGATCTAAGTATTTTGAGAAAGCTTAGTATACCTATCTACTTATTAGTGTTCAGTGTTGCAATGACTAATAATTTAAAAACTACGTAAATAAGATACTAATTACGACGAATTATCAAAAAATTTAGGAGTAGTCAGGCCCGTGGCGCAGCAGTCAATGTTGTTAGCTTCCGTAACGGATCTCACGGCTTCGAGTCCCAGTACGAACAGCATTTTTGTTCAATCCGATGGTATTGGTGTTTATTATACTCACATTTCCAATCCTAAAAAGCCTCGTCATTCTATCTTTGCTTTCTTCGCGAAAAGAGAGGTTAAGCAACTTAGAAACTTAGAGAAACTTAACAAAAAAAAACTTAGATTAAGATGCTTCCATTATGATGCCTTATGCTTCACATTGAGCGAACATGGGAGTAAAAAAAATTTTTTTTACTAGAATAGTCGCTAACTACATTGCGATATATTATGTAAATGCAGAGATGAACGGGAAACCAAATTTGGCCAAAATCAAGCATCAATGTCAACAAATCATTTAAAATAAGGTTAAGTGATACCGGAAACCATGTTCGTCGCTGACGATGTCACCATTCGGAATGTGTTGAATGGATAAAAACCAATTCGGCAATATTCATACACAATACAAGATATTTCTAATTACCTTTTAATTAATTTATTTATTTTAACTTCCGTTGATTCACGATTGAAATCGTGCACATGACATAATTATTTGATACAATCTATAATTTTTCATTTATACATTGTATCAAATAAAATTATATGAAATGAAGAATAATGTTTTGTTCAACATATTTCATTTAATTGTAAAATTTATTTTAATCACGTCTAAAAAGATTAATTGCACATATTAATATTATATTTGTGTCACTTAGTGTCAATTAGTGTAATTCCAGTTTTTGAAATCTTCAGATGAACGGTTTGTTAAATGTTGAAACTATCTTAAATTACCCATTGATTTAATGCTCAAGTTTTTTTTATTATTATTTAAATACAGTAGTTTTAAAAAAGTAATGGTAACAACTTTTACAAATATAACAATGTAAATCATACAGGTAAATAAATTTAATATTTAAAAAAAAACCTTCATTCTTTTAGTCCGATATTGGAGGTGTTTTACAGTTTATTTGAAAACATTATTTTTTTCATGAATAATTGGTAATCATGGACATAATCCTATTTACACTATGAGTATACATTGTTTTTTCAATAAAATAAGAGTAATAACACTATCATTATATGTAAATGGCACAAATTTTGTTGAATTATAAGCTTCATAATCATTTTTTATAATAAATCCATTTACCATCTTCATTTGATTTTTGTGCGAGCCGGTCCCCATTTTGGCGGTATTCAACCGTAGATGTGTTTTTGAACATTTTGCATGCACACTATATTTTATTTCAGACTGTTTCCCAATAAGTTCCAGGTTTTTCGGGTACCTGAATTGTTTCGATACAGAATTCGGAGAAAGTATTTCATACCCCAAAAATATAGCTCATAGATTTTGACGTTATTTTTGTTAATTTTTTCTTGTTGGTTTAAAAAATTTAAGTCCCTTAGATCAGTGGCTTCCAACCTTTATGTAACTGCGCCTCCCTTTCAAGAAAAAGAATATCTCCGCACCTCCCCATCCTTTATTTTATGTAGTAATAAAGACACGTTTTAAAGGGTAAATACATATTTTTGCCTGTTCGCACCTCCCTTTGCTAGTTCACGCCTCCCAGGTTGGAAATCGCTGCCGTAGATCATTGAGAAGATCAAAGATATTAATGAAGAATTGTTTTGAAATGTTCGTATTCAGGTGGATAAGCACCGGAGTTACAAGTTTAAAGAATATTGTATGTATAGACATTAGGACGATAAGAATATTACATAGTATAGACAAGTTTGACATGGTAAATTCTGCCCTCTGGCCAACTATCGTAACATAATACTGTGTGATGTTAGGAAATTGTACTTAATCGACGAAAGTAGGCGTCCATTGCTATGGTGGTTGATACCAAGTGACACAGCTTCACTCGCTTTGAGTTGACCTCAGCAGTGTTGCTTTCTCCGACAATATTTTCCGGTCGACTATAAACCAGGTGTGATAAACTTAACATACATCAAATAATTCACCCCATCGATGGTTTAATAATATAACGTATGTATAACTACGGTTTATGAATAGAAAATAAAATCGTTTCATCGTAAGTATCAAGATTTACAAATGAATACAATTTCAATTACGATATTAAAGATTTACCGCGCTAAGGAATTTACTCCTACTATACGTGTTTATTAGATAAGACGCAATCTTGATGTGTAAATTAAATTATCTATATAATTAGGACAATTGTATTCTTCTTCAGAATGTTGTTCAACTTTGTACTATACTTTTAAGAACAAGCCGATAAAAAGATATCTGAGGGACGAAAAAGGTTTAGTATTGTGATAGAAATTAATTGAAATTTTGTAATGATTTCAAGAATTTAGTTTGATGAAAACTTGTAATTCCCGAATCAGTCGAAATAAATCGAACGAAAAGATCTATCGAAATAATATATTGACTTATGTCCATGCGTGTACCGCTACGTAAAATTTCGTGGAACCATTCCAATTGCTTGTCTTGGTTATATTTTTGATGGCTTACATAAAAACGTTAAAATTAAAAAACACACATACTAGCCATCAATGTTGTAATATTTTATAATTAGTGGAACATTTGAAAGAATCAACGAATTCTTATTAAAATGTATTTACGCTCAGGAGGGCTGAATTGTATTAGCAAAATGACAATTTCGTATGCTTTATCTCATTTTCATACAATGCATCCATGTTACAAACTAAAGAAAAAATATGGCTTTGTCCCATTGACATTAACGACACACTTGTATCTTGAGTATAAAAAATATTAACCTATTCTTAGTTATATTTTGGTATTACAATATTATCTAAAATCTAACCCAATTTCAGATTCACCTGTAAACTTATTACATGGTGGTTATGATAGAAGTATTTACATGTATAACAAAAACAGTTCTTCATTATTTGAATATAATAATATATTTTCTCTAGTAGTATCATACCGAAAATGATGTCCTTCGCTTTTCGTCTTGTGGTCGTTTAAATCTCGCCAGAGTCTCGTAGTTTCGCCAAGAATATCTTATAGATGGTCGGTTACTAGGGTCTGCACGGGCCTGGGCCTGGCCCTCGGGCCGGGTTCGGGCGGGTAAGCGCAATTGAGATTCGGGCTTGGGCCAGGCCCTGGTAAGGAATTTATTCTTCAGAAAAATATTTCAGACTATGTTTGTGTCCTAAGTCAGCCATGGTGATTTTAATTATTACCAGTTCTATTGAGAATCGTAAATTGTTGTAAATTTGTAAAAAACGGGTTTTTTTCGGTTTGTTGAGTATACATCCGGGCTTCGGGTCGGGTTCGGGTAACAATTGTGGCATTTGGGTAACAATTGGGGCTCGGGTCGGGTAATTTTGTAAAATTTCGGCCCGTGCAGACCTCTATCGGTTACCAACGGCTGTCTAAATACACCAGATTTTATTCGATTGCATGAAGAATCATACGATAAAAATTTAATAGAGTTTACAATTTTAAGGATTTTTGATAGAATTTTTTTAAATAACGATGAAGATTTTATTTATGATATCGTTAAGTTATTTTTTGCTCATACATTTTTGTGAAAAAACATTGCATGTCCAAAGTGTAACCACACGAACATTTCCGAAGCAACCGCAGTTTTCCGATTTCCTTTTAAAATAATTTATTTACTTATTTTTAAATTGAATACACATTTATACAATTGTTAATCAATATATAATAAGAATAAAATTTTATCAAACATTATGCACGTGAGAACGATTTGTGTATCGTGAAATATCGATATTTAATATAAATGCAAATTTATTGCAGAACTCTTCAATTGATCGAGTCTTCGTCAATCCTGTGAGCTTGTAAGTGTTCGGAAAAGTTATTATGCAGACCGTCGCTGAGAGCCTCTGCCGTACAGTCTTCCTATCTATTATAATAATAGTATTATACGCCATTCATGCAGTTACTTGTCGTCCGCCGCAAACTTGTAGTCTTGTCGTAGCCGTTGGTAGTTGTTGTTCAAAGAACCTGACGCGGCGCGGTCGCGGTCTGGCGCAACAGAACCCCAACAAAATTACGCTCGCCATATTCACAATTACATTCACATTACTTATAATTTTATAATAATGCAAATGAAAGTTTGCGATTGAGATTACGAAACGTGCAACATTTTTTCGCCGGTGTTCCTATACAGAGATACTCAATTGCAGTACACATTGAGTTATGGTTATAAACCGCCTATCTTGTTATCAGTTTAACTAGAGTAAAACTGTTCTCCACCTGAAAAATTCAAGAATTGTGAAGTTATTAATTAAATAATAAACTAAATCGTGTTTAATTGATAAAGTTATACGTTACTCGTGTTTCAATTGGTTTAAAATATAGTTTTAAAAATACGCGCTGAATTTTAAGTGTACATATATTTTAAAGAAAAGTTTTAAGTTTTTTTTATTTGTTACGATGGATGACGGATTGAATAGTGGTCTCTTATCGAAAAGCAGCTTCTTAAATCTGGGGCACACAAAAGGAGATTGGGATGATGGTAAGTGCTTAAATTAAGCCATATAAAGTCATATTTCCATATCTTATTGTCAAATTTAGTAAGTGTACGTGATAGGGGACGATAAAATGCCAAAAGTATAAGATTCTATTTTTGTTCTATTACTGTTGTTAAAATACATAACGATATTTTCTACAATGGAAAAAAAACAGTCTAATACATAATTGTCATTTTCTTACATCGGTATTGCTATCAAGTTTATTGTTTTTATTTTTGAAGATTGATAATGTTATCTAAATGTCAATAATCACTACAGAACTATGATTTTTTACCTCGTTTTGATTAATAAACTAGCAATAAAATCAATATAATAGTTAAGTCAGCGATCACTAAAACGCCGCTCGAGAGCTAACTAAGTAATTTTAAGTAACGTATGTGAGAAAATATTATAAATATACGAAGGAGAGGAAAATTTATAATAAATATAATTATTTCTTAAAAGAAAATTCCAAGTGTATAATATATACGACGTAAAATATTGATATTTAAATAAGTTATTAATGAGAAATTCTTCATTATATGCACATAATATTATATTTGGGAGTTCACTGAGTAAATGCACTTAATCTTGCATGTAATCTCACCGAGTAATTTAGATTTCTAAAATTACTCCTACACTTGCTGAGTTAGCTTCGAGACCACTTAAGTTTCTACATACTAACTAACTGGCCGGTTTTCTTCGCCATGGGAGTACATACATATAACTTGGAATAGGATACCATCTGGTATTTATTATACAAAATATTGTTCTTAGCTGTCAATCTGCTGCTGACTTGTTTATTTCAAATGGACTCTCAATGATGGCGTACAAATCGAATGGAACACAATATTTAAATCACAAGTTCATTTGTTTCAAGTTTTCGATTTTTGAATTTTTATCGACTGCGTTTAATAACAGGATCATAGACTAATATAATTTATAGATGAGCCACTAAACAATACAATTTTGAGCAAGAATAAATCAATTTTATTATTATTTTAATATTTATAAAATGGCGGGGGGGGGAACGAAGTGATTTGTGGGGAAGAAAAATAGTAGTTGCTTAATACAAAATATTATATTTATGGAAAAAAATAAAGCATTTTTAAAGAGAGAAAGAGCTTAACTTATCTAAGATGTGACATAAAATGTTATATTATAATTCAATTTCCTGGCAAAAGTTGGTAAGTAACAGATTGGTGGCTCTGAGTAAACAGTAAATAAAAAAAATGCTTTTTGGACAAAGTCTTCTAGCTTCTAGCATCGATATTTAATTTTACATTGATAATTTTAATATCATAATATAGATGCATTATTGAATATCTGACACAAATAAAAGTTTAAAATTAATAGACAGGGACAATATCATCCCTTTAATCAGCATTAATAAACAACTAAATACTTTATTTGGCCAACTAGTCTAACCAATGCACCAACTGAGTTATTTCAGAAAAAGAATTTATATAAAAAATTGTCTTCGTATATTCATCTCATGTTTGACAGTTTTTTTACTTACTAGCTTTTGCCAGAAATGTGTCGATATACACTACATTAGAATATATTATAATGATGTAGCATGCGCACATACTTCTGGTGAATATCGAAAGAAGAAAATCAAATATCTGTCGAAAGTAAACACGTTACAACAGTGATTCATCTGTTATCAATAATACATTATTTTCAACATTAGAAATGATATTAATAAAGTCCTAATGGCCAACGATATAATCATTAATCATACTTTCTTAACTGGAACTTTAACGGTGAATCATCGATCTATTTTGATTATTATTATTGTAAAATCGTCACTATTAATGTATTTATAATACTACCCAATAATAATACACAATAATTTTGACAAAAACCTTCTGCTGCCAATGCATATTATTTTCCGTTTCCTTTTTCATTGTTGTTGAGTTTTCTTTGTTTGTGTGACACGCTTTTTATCGGCACTTGCAAAACCGTAAATAATCATGATCCAAATGCAATGTAGACAGTTTTGTAATCACGAATAATATTGTAACCCTCTGTCTTCCCTACAAATGCACAAATAGTGAATTTTTAGTTGCCGTCGTTTTGTGATTTTATTATAATTTTCAAAAATATTATATAACTTTGAATTTAATGATCGAATTTTCTCAGTAAAGTTTTCGTTTTAAACGCATTTTAAATCATCATTACTAATTTATTATTCTCGAAAAATAAAAACAATCCTTGATGACGGATTTTATTAAAACGCGGCCAACATCATTGTTGTGAAATAAATTAGAAGAAATCAGTGTGGTCGATTGAAACTCTTAGAAGTCATGATTGTAAAACCAATAAGAATGAAAAATCCTTTTTTTAAGATGCGAAATAAGCAATATCTTAACTAGAATATTTCAAACATTGTACATCTGATTAATTATTTAGGTATGTCAATTCGGTTTTATGTACATAGTTATAATTTAAAAATACACACTGCACCGTTATTTGTGTCAAGTGTAAAGAGTACAATATTTTAAACATTATGAAAAATGATTTTTTTATGTATAAATTGTTTGCAAGGCCTTTTTGAGCAAACGACATCGTTCTTCACCTTTTTTGTTCTATGTACGAATAAAACCAATCTCTATATAGGTATTATATCTTGTTTCATTTGAGAGGATTGATTGATATAACGGAAAAAATCACAGCCTAGAGCTATGAACTTGTTGATAAACATGAATACAAAACTCGTTTTGCAAAAAAAAAGTATAGTGCATTGACACCGATAAACACAATATATTCAACAAAATACGAATAACAAAATTCTTCATAGTCGATATGCATAAAAGGACGTGTCCTTGTTGTTAAATGTCGATTTTAAATAATAAAAAAAAATGTTTTATAGTGTTTTAATATTTATATACCCATAGTGTTGTTGTTTTTTTGTATGCATCTAACGAGAAAAACGCTGTACCAACCTGTGCTGAGGTACGGACCAATTATTGTTGAAATAGTGGTATCACTGCTCGCTATTCTATAATTTGAAATTTGCACGCGGTTAACTAATAATAATTACGTATAGAAAAGATTTAAATGAATAATAATAACGTCATTCTGAGCGTTTTAGACATATTTAAAAGTAAAAATGAGTAGCGTTGAAAATCCTTGCTATAAACGGATGCAAATAATAATATTTATTAAACCTACTACAGGATAATTGTTTCATCGCTTTTCCAGATAATGATTTAAGAGGTACAAAAAACATCAATGTAATATTCTCTTATTGAATTCAAGCATATTGCTAAATATTATAGACAAGCAATGTTTCTCATCAACATATTTTTATATCGACTGTGGAAAGGAAAAAGGACGTAACCTAGCGTTTTTGATTTTGATAATCACAATGTATACAACTTGATACACGTTCTATCAAAACTACGTAAGCTGCAAATGCCGAATTAGTATATAAATTTAACTTTTATGTTTGAAAAAAGTTGGATCTGTCAAAATTGCAAACAGTAAAAAAGGTTATTTTTAAACAATCTATTCAATTATGTCAATTAAACACCAGTTTACAAGTCTTCGTTCGCTTTAAGTTTGTGTATATTACATAATTTGCTCATGACCTAAAATCATCATAATAGTTTTTTTTGCGCTTCCTGTAAAATTTGGTGTGTGTGGGTTACGTCCCTTTTTCCGTTCCACACTCGATAGGTATGTTGTATATCTAAATGTTAAACAAAAGTCTTTAGTTTTTCTGTTGCGGTGACACAAAAAAAAAATTAGCTTGCGATTGACATTCATATTAAGTTTTATCAATATTATGATTTTGAGATGTAATATTTTAGCTGTAAGACATAGATTTGTTGCTGACGGTCTTTTTGCCCATGACGGCTTTATACTGGTCACTCAAATATTGTTCATTGAGACCTTCACATACCTGTTAGCTGTTTGTATAGCGCAGGAAGTTTTTTGTTATGCTAAACATCAAACAACAAAGCTTGTTTGAAGTATTGTTGCAGAAGATTTTGAATAAATTTCAATATTTAGAAGAAAAAAATCACACAACGTTACAATTTGTATTGAAAAAATAATGATGTAAATTTTAAATATATAGACAGTTATGATACTCAAGGTCAGAAGCGTTGGAAACGCATTGGAAGGGATACGGACTTATTTATTACTTACTTATTTATTATCACGAAAGCAAAAATGCAGCAAAAAAAAAACCTAAATTCATTTCAATTTTCACAATTTTCTGAAAAATTTAAGTATCAATTTTCGTACACATAATGAAATGATTATTATGGTTTATGTGTTTAATTATAACAATATAATATATGTCTCGAGTCATGCATACCACATCACTGCGCACGATGCGCATACAGCATGAAGGAGGAGGTAATCAAATTTTGAAAGGTTGCATACAACTGACACTGCTTGGTTGCATTATATAATATATGTATAAAATGGCATATAGTTTATAGTAAAAAAGAGTGTAAATTATTTCCGAGGAATAAATACAGTTTACGGGTAACCCAAAATACATGTTAGGCCGTAGTTTTCACACGGCTGCATTTATACTTATTCCATAATTTCAGCGGGGGGGAGGTGTGCACTACTTAATTTATTAATCTACTGTTATTTATATATAAATTTATCGCAAATGTCCGAAGTCGCGTGCTCAATCATGATCATCAATATTCAAATGGTGCACAATCATTGTCCTGCAGTTCCTACACGACGCAAGCAACAGCTATAAAAGGAAATGTATTAACAATAATACATTATTCAAATGTTGCGCAACACTTGATATATTACATGCTCAACATATTTGTAAGACCGCGTGCTGTGCATTTAATGGGAATGTTTGAAGGCTTCGTGAATATTTATGCATATACATTAGAAACCATCCCATGTCTATTATCACTAAGACGTTGCTTCGGTTTGATTAGATTCAGAATTTATTTACCCACTTTGATAATTTAAACGTCCCGCCAGAAAGAACTACCTTACGACATTTTGTCTTTCCATTGCGCCGTTTTTCTTGGAGTCATAAAAATGCAGAACCGTTCGGTCCTACTGTATATCAATTGTATGATATGAAAAATACTCCCCTGCATTTATCTAGTAAATACAGTAATGCACAAGCCTCGACCCGAAATCATTTGTATTTTACACATAGACTAAGCACTAAGTTTTCCAAGATCAATTTTCAAGTGAAAAGTTATATATTGTTTATTTCGTTGTTTACTCCGGTTAAAATTCTCAAGAATGGAAAACATTTGTCGCTCTGTCAAGCAAGCAATAGTGGGTAGGTAGTCGAATATTAGTGTTGGCTCTCCTCAAAAAACTCATCAAAAACCCTGCGCTTTGTGCAAGTCTTTTCTGATGCAATGACATTCCATTTGAATTATTATATCCACATAATACAGCGAAGACTAATACGACGTTTGTCTTGACTTGAGAGAGATTATATTATTATAATCTGCACAAATTTTAAAGTCTGCAACCTGTGCAAAAAATAAAATTCAATAAGCCTTGCTATAAGACAGATTGTGAATACCTGATCTTCTATCTTTGATAATGCTTTCAATTTATAGAGTTCCCAGTCTAGATTCTTAGTGTTCTATGTTAACAGGAATATCTCGAGCAGGATGTGGCATTTATACCACACACTGCGGTCTTTGCGAGCGGGAATCTAATAGTTTATCGTTCATTTATGGTCGCTAAACCTCTACCCAGTGGCGGATTATCATATAAGCAAATGAGGCGCTCGATTGGGGCCTCCAAATTTTGAGGCCCTCAAAACTTGCTTATAAATAATATAACTCATAAGCATTTGGTTCAGATTTTTACATATTATTACTATTTTAGTTGGAGTTTTTATGTTATCCGTGAAACAGGGCCTCCCATATGCTTAATCTGCCACTGCCTTTGCTCTATACATAATGTGGTTAAATACAGAGGTTATGACCTAATGTCAGACTATTTCGAATTTAAGAAATTACGAATTTACTCATTCTGAAAGTGTTTAAAAGTTTAAGTGTATTTTTTATTGAAATTAAAACAATTTTCTTGACACACTATTGCTTATACAGAAAATCGATTTATGCTCGTGATTAGAAATCGCACTTTGCTTCTTGCAATAGTCATTCAATTCTCGTGATGGATGCATATTTTAAATGATACATACCAAACTATTTAAAAATGGTAACATGTCGCATATTGAGTAAATAATTATGTGAATAATATTTAAATTATTAAGCAAAACAGCTGCTTTGCGCAGTTGTAAAAATGAGTCAACACAGAAAAAAACGATTCCTTTAATACAATATCACTCTTTTAAGGCTTTTATAATTAAGAATGCAATTACATACATTTGAATGACTTTGTCTAGTGTATGGTTTATTTATTTGGAACGTATCTTTGGATTTGTTCTAGTAATTAAATAAACATACGATAAAAAAACAAAACAAACGAACATGAAAAATAAAATCATTTTATCAATACTCACCGTCCTTTAACCGTTTGAATACCGCGCAAATAAATCATTTAAATGTCCCAGAGATACTGCGTGTTTTTGAGAAAAATAATTTTGCCTAATATACACTCGAATTAAATATTTTAAAAACCTATATTGACTCAGTATGGATAGCACTACACATATTCATCAAAATATTGCCTATATTCTATTAGAATACCAAGTATTTGATTTTTTAAATGTCTTGGACAACCGTATTTGCTTGCATATTATGTTTCATACACCTGTGTCCGCTTGGTATTCAAGTGGTTAAAACCTCTCGAACTGGCGAATCCATGGCTCGGTGTGTTTTATGGACTATCAGCATACAATCAGTTGCGTAGTAATAAGGCAAATACGCCAAAGATTAATGGGAGGAAGTTGAAAATGTATTTCAAAGAATAAATTTTCTACTTTAACAATCTGAATAATGGGTAGACTGTTATTTAAAGTATAAATCTGACATGTTCGACAGTAAAATTTACTAAACCACGGGCGAAGCCATTTTCTTATTGAATTACAATGATTTTCAAAATATTTATAACGAAAATGGGCATTATAGTGTGCTTCCAGGGTCTCGGAGTGTAGTTACGAATGTTACAATATTGTAAACAATTATGAATTGCGTCTTCAGTGAATATGTACTGCACTATTGAATGCATGTAGTTATTTAATACAACTATTATTAGAAGATTAAGAGAATAGTTCGATATGCATTTGACGTGAATAGGGTTCCTAACTCTACCATTTGCGCTTTTGACAACATTTTAAGCAAACATTTTAGTAATTGGGAAGTTTATAATACAATATTTATAATTTTTATTCAGCAAAAATATTATTTGTTTTAATTAAATTCGTAATAATTTCGACGTCAGTAGCTTCATTTGCTTCCAATGATTTTGTTATTTCCGTAAAAATACACTTGTCAAACTCGAGTGGAAGGACGTTCTAGAATCCATGAAGTAAAAGAAGACATGGCAATGGAAATGAGGACGGCCTTCAAAAAAGATCGAAGTTTGGTAGCCCTAGACGTGACCTTAAGGTATAGTTCTAATTTGACCTCGGATCATTGAATGGCAGCTTTAAATAAATCTCAACAATGTCAGTCGTTTTCTTCAATGAACTAAAGCGGCTTAACGCGCGGAGTGTTGTATAATATTATATTCCACTAATAGAGTCAAAGTTTTTCCATTGTATTTGGCGTTTAGCGATCAAGAGTTCAAAACACCAAATGGATATTTTCATGTATTTATTTTTCGATCGTTTTATTCATTTTTAACGAAAGGCATGATCGTCTATATTGTTTTTATTCATTCTTGTAAAGGTTCCAAAATTTTCCCAACAGCTGCAGTCAAAAAAAGAATTAATGACAGAACTGTCATTTTACGCGCCCATCTATGTCATGAGTAATATTTTGATCAGTAAAAATGGCAAATAACAGTAAAACTAAACTAGAAAGCGTAGTTTTATTTAATTATATTCTCGAACTAACGCACGATGTCGTTTTAACATATTGTGTATAGTTCAATTCGATTTTTTAATATTTTATTCTGACGCACCACCAGTAAAATGCAATCATAAATATAAACCTGTCTTTTTACCCGTAACCTATTTAAATTTTTCAAAACTAATTCTCCGTAATTAATTAAATGCTTTTTCTTTGACACTAGAGGTACTTGAGTTCAGGATATAAAGATATTATATAAAAAACAGAACATAAATCCCTTCTGTGATTCTAGAAAATGTGTTTTTAAAAGATGTTTTCTGAAATAAATATTAGGAAAGGGCTAAACATTAAAACATAATAAAATTTAAGAGGGAGGCACATCGAAATTCCCAAAAAGTCTTGACACGACAGAGGCCATATCACTTTTACATAATTGAACCTAAACTAACCTAACAACGTATTGAAGTCGGTTTTGAATGCAGCTTAAATTTTCCTGCCTCCGAAATATAATTTATAAATCTTACGTTAGGTTAGTTGAGAATATTTTTTTTAAATGCCCCAGATTATATAATATTTTACAATATACTTATTATTTTTATATAGATATATACACAATTTTAAATGGCAAGAAAGAGAGGCAAATGAAAAGTTGTATTTTGACCTACAATAACAAAAAAGTACCCTTTATATTTTCGCATAAGAACTCAAATACAAAACCTATTTATGTGCTAACTATTTACTATAAATGATAATATTGATGCACAACTTCTTCAGGAATTCGTATCACGAATAAAAATATTATCAAAACATGATCGACATTAGGTTAGTAATAAAAATTTAATGACAATTTGTTAGGTACTAAGTACAGATGAAAAGTGACGTGACATGCTGTCAATGACAATGAATAGCATGTCGATTCTGGACTTACCGTACACTTGACCTTATTAGTCTTAAAATAAGATTGATGCGTAATATCATACACGCTCAGAGCCTTAGACAAGCTATCGTGAACCTGAACCTAGTATTCATTTCTTGAGACCTAGTATTAAGTTGGATTATTAGGTATTTCAAATAGCAATGTCACATGGTTTTAGGTTTTGAAATTCCATATGGAATATTTTGTCGCAAAATCTTGTCTATTTGTCTCATTACCTGCATTGATCACATTAAACATAAATTTTAAGGAAACTCGGTTTGGGGATGAAAGTTCCTCACCATGTAGAGATCCTACCATGGAAATTCATTCATTGACATTTCTGAGGTATTGTTGGCTTTGACACTGTTTGAATTATGTAAATGATAGTTGACAAAATTATAAATAATCTACTCCATCTAACTATCATTACTAACTATAAAAAAAATATATAACACATGATTCAAAAATAATATATTACCTTTACCATAGTAGCAGAAGTTGGAAGGTAGTGAATTGATAGTTATGAATTTTAAGTAAACGGCGAATGAATATTTAAAATTAATATTAGTATAAAGCCTCTAGCCTCGATATTTATTGGCATGTATAATAAATTGTGATATCAATATATAAATGGATTTATACCTATTGCCCATCTATAAATCTGCATTAATATATTATACTCACTAAACTGGTACAATAAATGCTATTACGGAATGCTCTTTCAGTTGCACTAATGCTCTAATGTTGCACTTCCTTCGTTTTTGTAAATTTGTTACTTTACAACTTTCACCAGTACTGATACATGTGCTTCATTACTTTCTGTTGAGCACATAGCAATTATTAATGTTTATAATTTCTAATTGAATGCTTTGATTTCACAGATTTCCTCGGCGATGACTCAACAGGTGGCATGATGGTGCAAAGCACGGTGTCTCCAGCAATCTTTGGAATTACTGCAGCCACAGTAACAACTAATTCAATTACAACAATAGTTGTTGTTACATTATCTGTGTTGCTGGCAATAGCAGTAATCTTTGCATTAGTGATGCTAGTTGATTTTAGACACCAGTGAGTAAACAATGATTTATTTATACATTTGTTCTGTAACGTTCATTTTATGGGTTCATTATTTTATGATAAACCTACCCTTCGGGGACAAACATACCTTTTATTTTCTGATTCTTATTATTTTTATTTGAAATGATGATCAATCAATTCATAGGAGCTAATTTTTTACATTAGCTGGAGACAAAAATCGACTTGCTTTTAAATTAATAGTGCTATTTCGTGCTTTCAATTTATTCATTCAAAGTGCAATCAATTATTGCATTAGATATGTTTCAAATTAAAATATGGTCTATGGAGTGGTGTAGTGCTAACTCAAAAAGTCTGAGAACGCTGATTATTTATAACACTTTGACGCTCTCCAATTTCTGCACCAACAAATTTCCAACATAACGTTCTTCCAATACAAAATTTATTTTATTATATTAATGTAAAAATAATAGTTGAGAAAAGGTGTGTAGCGTAGACCCTACTACACCACTGGCTATGACACCCTTTCCATACGTCCTCTCCCCAACCCGTATGGACCTGGATATTTGAAAAAATGTAACATTGTCAAACTTGAATCTTAAAATCATATAATCTTACTATCTTTAATGCCATCGATTTTAACATTGGATGCAAATTGAAACTGTTTTTTTTATGCAGGAAAATGGATGATATTAAACAGAAGGAAGGAACAACAAATCGCAAAAGAACTTCTAAGCTTAGATTACCCAGATGTCGGCGAGTGCAAGAAACTGATTCTGCAAACATTGCTGAGAACGCTGAACCTCCTGGATACAGCCGACCCCCACTTGAAACAATAGCAGAAGTTGTATGAAGGATACAATAAACCTTCTTCATGATGTAAAATTGTTAGATATTAAATGAATTAAGGTGGTTTATAACTTAAAACTGTTTGGTGATTTCTTGAATCTAAAAAGAATAGAAATTTTCACTACATTGGGTTGAATGTAATACTGAATGACTGAAAATTTGGCAATTGTCTTTTGCAATGTTAAATAGTCGCAGTGGATAGAAAGTACAAAAATTTTCAATGAAGGAAAGACAACCATGTATTTTTATAAACATATTTTATTGATAGATAGATATAATGTATAGCGTGAATCTTGAAATAAATCCTAACTATTGTTTGTAACGTTGTGTGAGATATACGGAAGAAATATTAAGTAAATAAATCATTCAGAATTATTCTTCGATAATTTAATCAAATTCTGATGCCAAAAAGTCAAATGATTGTAGATTAATATTATATACTGAAAGTATTCTCTAAATTTATTTGAAATCTGTGATTAAAAATGTAAATATTTTAATAAATGTTATGTATTGATGCAACAAGTTTTAATTATTTATTGTAAGCGATCATAACAAATGATTTTGAATGATATTTGATGGTCTATAACCCAAATAAAAAGAAAAGAAACATCAATATTCTAAATACAAAAATATCCGACAGGTGAATCTCATTGATTGATTGTCTTGCAAAATTTATTCGTGGCTCTTACAGTCAACCTTGTCATAATTTGTATGCTCGACTATTTGAAGAAACTCCAGTTCTACAAAAGTTTGATGGTGCTGCTGGTCAGTCCATGATAAGGAGATGGAAAATATGGACAAACAGACTCAAAAAGAGTCAATCTGTTGATGTCAAGATGTGGTTGGATTATAAAGAAGCAGGGCTTTTTTCCCCATGTAATGCGGTGGAATGGCGTTCTGGTATCTTTCTCTCAGCATTTGAAAAGTTTTAAATATTTCCCTTTGAAAATGTTTTTGAAGAGATGAAACATAATTTTAGACCCTTTTGTAAATGTGATGCAGTTGCTGCAGGCGATCTGCGTTTCCTTGGAGTTGCACTATACGAAAAAGTTTCAAAGAACAGTCTTCTTATTGCAACGAAATGTTTTTCCACGCCGAGAGACAATTGAAAAAAGGATACTACATAAGAAATATATGGAGATTGCTCTTGTGTACTTGAACAAAAATATTGACCTGAATTCCATCCCAAGGGTGGGACTCGCATATTCAACCGGAAAACTTGAGATGCTTTTAAAGCATCTAAGGTTTTTTGATTTTCCAATGACAAACAGCGGGAGTCACAAACAAAATTGAATGCATTTCATCCCTACGTGAACAACGGTGGACACAATTCGCCACGTGCAAATTCGTATTTTTTGTTTACATATTTCGATCTGGATAATCAAGGTTGTACTGTATGTCATTTTCGAGGCCCCAAGCCTCCTGCACTAATCTGCTACTGCTGATACACCACAATCAACATACGAAAATGGGTAGTAGCATAAATGATTATGATACTTTAAGTATATTTTAAATAATTCAATCCTGACAAATATTATGAACAGTGCACCTGCATATCAATTTCTGAAAGGTTGTTATATTGGATATTTTTACATTACAGTCAGATAAAATGTTTCTCGGTCCGCTACAGACTTATCAAAGCCAGTTATCGAACTAAGAACTCTGATAGCAGCCTTTTCAATTTTATGAAAATGTAGTGTTTATGTGACTATCCTACACTGTGCTTACAAAAGTTAAATGAAGTTCACGATTAAAGTTGGCTAAAACGAGTTTATTATGTAAATTGCTATTTTTTGATAGTACTGGAAGGTATCTGAATATGTCAATTATTCTGTCCAGCACACTATTAAGTCATTCACATATGAAGAATTGATCCAACAAATGCAATGCATGATTTGGGCTCCAAGATGCTCGAAATATACCCTTATGGTGGAGAGGATTCAGAAGAAATTTTTGAGACTTCTCTATATGAGGGTGTATGGATATTACCCATGGCTTTATCCAACTGACTTTCTCTTAGGCATGCTTAACTTTAATAGCTTGAACGTTCGAAGAGAAATATATCTGGCCATATATTTCTTTCGACTTATACGAGGCCAAAATGAGAATTCCACCATTCTTGAGAATGTGAATCTAAATGTTCCTGATTATTTTTTGAGAAATCGTGGACATGAATTGTTTGTTCTCCCAAGGTGTAGAACCAGCCTGCCAATGGGGATGCCACTGGGGAGAGCTTTAACGGTGTTCAATAATATTGCTTCGGATGTCGACATATTCCACGTAGACGTGGGTGAGTTCCGACGAATACTATTTTTTATGTATTAAAGTAGAGTTCGTCGGATCTTACTCAGTTGACTTCCTTGCCACTTTTTTTTTACTGCTTTTAATATTAAATTATACTATTTTTTTTCTCCATTGTAAAAGTTTTAAATTTATAATTTGTCAACCTTGTACAATGTTAATTGAATAAATAAATAAAATTAAAGAATGATGAAACATTCAGAATGTAAATATGAGATATTCTAAGAACGTAAAGATATGCTGGACCAGTTGAGTGGTCAATACTGTCCTCAGAGTGGACCTTTCGTAATTTGATTTATGGATTGGTATTCAATGGCATGGATCTCTGCAATGTCTACATTCTCCCTTCACACACTATCCTAAATATTAAATAGCAAGAGTGATTGACTAATTACTACTCCTATCCTTCTATTCTTACTCTCTCCACAAAGGGAGTCTGAGCAACTGAATACCAACTTGGTATTGAATAAAAACTTCAGTTGAGATGCTCGACTAGGAGTTTATATGCTCCACATGTCAGCTTCCAACATGAAACATATGAAGCGATTAATAAAAGTATTTTATTTCTCGTTTGTAAATTGCAAATTTTATTGCCTTCAATAGTGATATTAAAATTATGAAACCATATTCAAACATATAAGGAAGATATGGCTTTTATTATTATGAGCAATGTGAATATGGAGGAAATATTCATTAGTTTTATTTTATTGCTGCTAATACACAATAATAATTATTGCAAACCTCGTATGGTTATAAAGTAATATAGTTGGAATTACCCCACTAAAATTTAAAACTGAAAAAGTTTTTAGCCATGTATAAAATGCAATTATGAATCAGTACCGTAACTGCTAGTGTCAACAAAGATTGTATAAAATATTCGAAATTCTTTTTTCTTAGAACATATGCGCCCTCTCTGTAGAGCAGGGGTCACCAAACTTTTTGAGAAGCGGGCCGGATGGAAATTTTTAAAAACTAAGTGGGCCAGACGACAAATAAATTCTTATTGGAACCCAATCAGAATGTTATTTCATTTTATGTGGTTACATAATAATTAGAATGTAAACAAATGAGAATATTCGAGAAATTTTTGAGTAAACGAACATCTGGTCAGTGGCGGATTATCCCATATATGGGCCTCCAAATCTCAGGGGCCTCAAAAATAGCATATGTTACATAAACCCTTAAATTTTGATTTTCAATATTATTTATTATTCTACGAAAAGTTTTGCAGCAGTTTTATGTTATTCGAAAAACATGGCCTCCAAATTGTTTTGCGCTTGGGGCCTCCAAAGTGCTTAATCCGCCACTGCATCTGGTCGTCTCGCCTCCAATTTCTATCCAACTTCCTTCACTTTGAGTCCCCTACCAGATATTTATATGACAATTGATGATTTGAAATAAAAAGTTGTCGTGAATCCACAACTAAATCATGAAAATTTATATTTTTTATATGAATAATTTCTATGCGAAAATCCAGAACTTTTCGCGGGCCGGATTCAGCCCGCAGGCCATAGTTTGGTGACCTCTGCTGTAGAGTGTTGAGCATCAAGTAGAACCTCCCGGTGGATTCCCGGTCAAAGATTAATCCTTCGGAGTCATTCATCAATTATTTCTGTCGAATACATCATATCGATACTACTCAATGAAAGCTATTCGGTGGGGCCAAAGAATTACTAAGAATAAGAGGGAGTGGTGGAGGTTCTCCTGTCCTTCCAATTTTCAACGTCTTTTAATAACCGCTGATGTAATACAGACCTGCTTGTATTTGTTTCCTAATCACTGAATTACTAAAATAGTGGAACCACCTTACCCCCAGTATTTGATACAAGCATATTCTTTCAAACAGATAAGGCTGCATGTCTTAGACAGATTACATTGAGTTAAATGTGGTGAATAGGATGCTTTTAATTGCTTTCTGCTTTCCAGCATATGTACTCCAAAATATCAGAAACTGTGGACCTCCCCTGCGCTAGACTGGGCTCAATCTGAATCATGACATGCACAGCTTAATATTGATCGTCTCTGGCTTTTTTTTAAAGTCAATGTGAGATGAAATGTTTGGCAACCTGTCGATAATCTGAGATGCATTGGCATATTCAAGGTAGTATCACTTCAGAGGGGCAACAGTTATGCCCTGGTCAGGCGACAGATTCAAATCTATGCAATACAAACATGTTAGAATTAATTATATTCTGCTACAATTGTAAAGGAATAAAAAAACTGATGTTTCTTGTGGATTTTTATATTGTTTTCATGATAAAGGTATATAAGTAACTATATAATGTCATAAAAAGTTATCAAAAAACAATAGGTCATAAAAAAAAAATTGGAATGGATCACAATAGGGAATTTCATTTTTTTTTTTTAAATGATTAAAATTGTCACAATAATGAGGAATGGATTCCGATATATATATATATACAGATATAAAAAGATTTATAAAAAATGAAATACTCATGGGCGTCTTTAAAACTATAGGGCACATACTCAAAGACAACACAAAGATGATTGCATAATAATCAGACCAAGTTATTGGAACCCACGACCATTGCTAACAGTGCCATTCTGACATACATTCCATATTCCGCTTGTCGAAAGTAGGCAGCTCGCGGGTCGCTGTCAAAGTCTTTGCTTATCTCGTCGACTCTTGGAAGCGGATGCATGACGACCATCCTCTTTTTAGCACGCGTCATGAGCTGGGGTGTTACAACGTAGAGACCGCAAGCCTGCAAATGAAATTAATATTGAAAACAGCGATCATTTGACACATTATTCTTTTAAAGGATTTAATTAAACAGATGAGAAATAATATTATATATATTGCTGCCTTTACACAAGGTGCACGAGATGCTTTAATCCGCTATGCATACGTCAAAAAAAAGTTTTTCTACAATCCAGAAAGAATTTTGAAGCAATGAATTAATCTCTTTCCATGTACGCAGTATTTCCTATTTTAAATGCTATATTATTTGGAATATATTTACCATATAAAAATGGTATGAAATGTAACTTAAAAAAGGTAATAGAGACGGCAATAAGAAGGAAAATATCATGGTTAGATACCGAATCATTTGAAAGGGGTACACTTAATATTAATAACTTATGTAGTAATGTTGTGAAATTTTAAATAAGCATTATTATATTATGAACTAGCTTGTCTGGTGCTGCATCCCACGTGTTATTACCGATCATCGTCAAACTGTATGTATATTGTCGTTTATTTGGAACTGGACATGAACTGGAGGTTGATTTATGCAATCGAAACCATTGCATTAACTGTCAGACTCAAGTACAAATGCCCTAAAGATACTAAGTGTGACTATGTTTAAGTTGGTATATTAACCCGAAAGTATTCTTTTAATGACAAAAATAATAGATTATAAGTAATACAATAATTGAAAATTTCATGGTTATTTTTGCGTTAAATTACAGTCGTCCGCGACTTAAAGAGCATCAAAAAAAAATGCAGAATACGAAATGCCCCCTATGATTTAAATATATATTATAGGCTTGATAAGCAATAAATAATACCATTTGAAAAGTTAAAGTAATCAAAATCATTCCATGTCCCCTAACCTTATCATACTCTTCTTGCGTTTTAAATCGTTCCCGCTGAATTCTTGTCATATAAAGCACGTGAGTGTCATATAATACTTCATTGAGACTATTGTAGAACTTCTGTGTAACTCCTTTGGAATCGACAAAGTCTACAATATGCTTGGGCATTCCGAGCGATGGTGGACTGACGTACTGAAGTTGGACATTGTAGAGGGTAAGCAGTCGCGCTAAAGAATGTACGGTTCTCCCGTTTTTCAGATCTCCGACCATTGTAATGGTTAAGCCGTTTACGGTACCGATTTCTTCTCTTATTGTAAAAATGTCTAATAGAGCTTGGGTGGGATGTTCTCCGATTCCGTCTCCTGCGTTTATGATAGGTTTTCGGCAATGCAAAGACGACCGCTGAAACAAAATGAGTCATTTATAAGAAAAACTTAATAATATGTTAACGGTTCACAGCAATACCAGGCTCATTGCATTTTTTTCATTTTTGAAGTTCAATTGCCAATTTGTTTGAACAAGTTTCTCTGTTGGCAGAAAGAGATAAAGCTCAAGAATGGTATCATTGAAACTAGCAAAATCGATTTCATGACTTCATAGTAACTGAAAGGAGAAGAAAGTATAGTCAGGGGAAGCTCTGATTTTTTTTTTAAATAGGATATGTTTTTGTTTGTTATTTATTTATTTTCACTTTTATTATATTTCAAAATAAATGGGAAATCATTCGTTTTTTTTTGTTCTCCAGCAAAATTATTATTTTGTGATGAGTCTGTTTTTGCCGTGTAACTCATTCAATAATTCTATTAGTTCTATTTAATAGTATTATAAACATATTTTATGTTTTGGTGGACACAACATTTATAGACATTGTCGGTATTAGTATTTCCCTATATTTAGCACAATTCCTATACACATCCTGATATTTATCACTATATTAAACTGTTTGTACCCACAGTGCATACAAATCTCAACAACGATTAGTGTAAATTCAAATATTAAAAAGATATGTAAAAGTTGCATACGTAACGATAAAGTTTGCTGTAACAGTGTTTTTACTTATTTAATTTTGAATTTCAAAATGATCACAATGATCCACGCTGTGTTACCTAGAAAGACATCATTTATGATCTGCCTTGAATAGATGTCGAAAAGAGAGACATTTAAAATCATAAGAGTAAACAATCATCAAATTTATTTTATGCATAACAGTATTACCACATTGATTGGAACATAGAATGTTATCGAAATATTACTACTATTCAGTTAGCAACCTGTGGCATATAGTATAAAAAATCACTAATCTTGATCTATTTTATTTTTACTTCGTAGTAATTTATGTTTATAAACACTGTACTACCATACATACACATATATAGAATATTAAGTGCAAAGCAGAGTTTATCAAACTGTGGCTCTATTAGCATAGTTTTTGTGCCGTGTGTTTGAAAACAATAATGCTCAAGCGTGATGAATCATAATATAAGACGTATATTGAAAAATTAAAAAACTAATTGGAACTTGAAGTTATGGCAAAAATTTAGAACGACATGATGCATACAAACAATACACAACCTTCTAAAGGAAATTTAATTTTAATAATGGAACATTTATCCATTATTTTCTTTATAATCTATGATTTTTTTTTAAGAAAGCTTTCACTAATAGTTAAATAGTCATAGTGTTATCAATTCTTTTATATGAAACTAACTTGTTAACATAATAATTATGGTTCTTAAAAAAAAAAACTATAAGTTACAGCAGAAAAAGTTAATCTTTAGTTGGTTTTGAGACAAAATACTGAGATTGATTAAGACCCATCCCGTAGAGGTTGCCAATATTATAAAGACAATTCCTAAGTGGAATATTCTGTCAATGATCTGATTATAGGGCAACGAAAATCATTATACTTACTTCAACCGCTCCCGGTTCAGGATGTCTGAGTACAACAACATCAGCATAGCTCGCCATTACTGCGACACTATCATCGAGAGTTTCTCCTTTTTTAGCTGAGGAGCTGGTAGCGTCCGTATGTATCACCGTTCCTCCCAGTCGCTGCATAGCTGCTGCGAAACTATTACTCGTTCTGGTGCTGACTTCATAAAATATGGAAGCCATCACTTTACCCTTCAAGATGTCGTCTAAGCTGCGGCCTTTTGAAACAGCTCCTCTCATTAGCTGCGCCAGATTGAATATATCATTTAAGTGTTCCTTATTGAACATGTCCACAGTGAGAATATTCTTTCCTGTCAACTCGTGCATCATTTTTTCTCTCGCGTGCGGTTGATCCTTAGACGAAGGATAGTTTGATGAACTGTCACACCGTTGACGGAAAGTGGGAACAACAGGAATGGGCGACAAGCTGCGCATAGGATCCGCCATGAAATGCACTCCGAGTCTATTGTGAGTGTCTAGGTGCGTCCGCGAATGCAATTCAACGTCGGCATCTTGGTCGCTGGACCTGCTGATGTCAGTGGATTTTATAAGATCTGATGTCAATACGTGACCGTCTTGCGATGAGCTCGGACGACTGTATTCCATTTTTTCTGTTGCGTATTGGGAAAGTGACGATTTCTTAATATTCGGCCAATCTCTGACATTTTGTCCAAAGCCCGGAGGAACCAAAATCTGCCCTTCGACGTAAGCGACTTCTCCTCTTAAAACAACTCTATGTACGGCCCCTCTGACGCGCATACCGGCAAACGGAGTCCATTTCGATTTAGTAAAACTCATCGCCTCGGGTATAATCCATTCGTCATCAGTGTCGACTTCGATGTATGTGTCAGGTTGCTCAGGTAAATTGAAGATCTTTCTAGGGTTTTTGTGAAATTTGTTTATTAAGTCTTCCATTGTCAATCGGCCCTCGTGGACCGCATTCAGTAAAAGTGGTAAAATAGTTTCAAGCCCAGGAAATCCTGGAGGAGGATTTTCACCTTTCTTTTCTTCTACAGTGTGCGGAGCGTGATCGGTCGCGAAAACATCAATAATATCGAGGTTGTTCCAAAGCTCGGCTTGATCTTCAGGCGTCCCGAGAGTAGGTCTCACTTCACCCATTTCTTTACCGATCCTAGGTAAATCATCGGTGCTCAAGAAAAGATGGTGAGGAGACACTTCACAAGTGACTTTGATGCCTCGCTCTTTGGCCGCTTTGATAATCTGTATTTCTTGTTTCCTCGCTACGTGACACACATGAACAGAGCGATCCGCAAGAGATGCTAGAAACAGAATAGCGGCAGTCGTTTCCTTCTCAGCATGTACGCAGATTGTTGATTTTTTCGGCCAATTGGCAAGGTGCTTTTGCCAAGTTACCATGTCATCTAATTTCAACGTAGTGAATGTTTGATTGAGGTACATCTTTAAAGCGGCGGCTTTAGGAGCGAGTTCGCAAACAGTGTTGAAATTGTTAGCAGATGCGCCAGCAAAGAGGGCATAGTCGCAACGAGCGCCAACATTCGCCAGATCTTGGGCGTGCTGCATTGATTGATCGTCTACTACTGCGGGATCTGTATTCGGCATGGCACAGATGAGAGTGATACCGCCAGCTAAAGCTGCAGCTGTGGCACTACCGAAATCTTCTTTGTGAACGGCGCCGGGCTCACGTACATGAACATGGACATCAATAAAACCAGGGAGCTTAACAATGTTGCGAGACGTCATGCAATCCGTGTGAGTCTTCATCGGAGGAACTCTTCCGATCCTTCGGATTGCCTTGAATCAAAATGATATATTTAAATTGGGTAACAATGGTATAATAGTTGAGATGTGGTGATGAGTGAGATCAGACACAAACACTTCTTAAATGATATTTTTTTCTATTATTAAGCTTTCAGGTTCGCAGCAAAGTGGTCAATGTCATTGGCTTCCATCTCACGTGTTCGAATCCCAGTACAGACAGCATTTTTTCAGTAGATTTATTGATTTCTGTTCAAAGGCATGGTTGTGTTGTTTAAAAATTCTTTCCGACTCTTTCAAACCTTATTTAATCAAAAGCGATTAGGTAACTACTAATCCTGTCTTAACCCTATCCATTCTATCCCTACTTTCTTAAAAAAATAAAGAAAGATTGAGACATAAGTAGTTCTCATAGAAAAACTTCTCTTGAGTTCCCTTTACTAGGAGACCATATGCTCCATATTGAAAACGAGCATGAAAAAATAAAGTTTTCAAATTTAAATTTATATTTAAACTTGTATATCGAATACGTTTTAAAATACAAATCTGTTTGCTGATATTATTTTTTGTAAATTAAGACAAAATTATTCTCAACAATTATAAAATATATTATAATAAAAATAAACATTCAAAAAATATTAACAGGCGCTGTATTTTTTTAAATATGTAATGGCTAATCTTTGAGAACAACTGATACAAAAAACAATAATATTTGATCAACTCCATTGATAACTATCTATAAATATTAATCTTACGAAAATAAATTAAGTTCTAAGAAAAATTTTGAAGTAATACAAATACATTTTTTTCAAGAATTTATCAAAACAATATTGACAGATAAGCACCTGATTTAAATCAAATATGAAAAATACATCTGGTGTCCCAAGGTAATTAAAATGAAAGGTCGTAAATAATCTTTTTAATTTTCTTTTGCACATATTATGGCCCTTGTTGGAATACAGACATTTATTCCTCATCGTAGGATTTCATGGTGACTTACTAGCCAAAATGTGATGCTTAACAATGGCACGCAGCTAGCAGCTCCAAACTATTAGTACTATATTCATACCACTGTGCCTGTGACACTCCCAACAACCACATTTATGAAATGGTGTACAAAATTTACCTTCTCATTCACTGGTTTTATTTACAGTTATTATTATTATTGATTATTCAGGCTAATGGAGGGGAGGGGTCGCTAGGATGCAAATCGGACCAAAAAAAACGAAAAATTGGAAGTATTTAATATCATTGTATTGGAAGTATTAAATAGTAAGTAAATTTAATATTCAATAGCAAGCCATACATTTTGCAATGCTTTACTATTCTTATGTAGTTTAGAATATCATTGATTAATTATATTTAAACGGTTTTCTAATAACTGTTAATAATTGAGTATGTATTGGTCAATGCACTTTTACTGACTTTATTTTGTTTAAAGATACGCCAACTTTGTTCACCACATAGCTGCAGGCTCGGCTTAATCTTAATAATCTTACCTCGACTAATAGTTTTGCGCATTTGACATCTGTTATGAGGGGTATGGAATAATCGACTGCCAATCTGCGAGTCCTGTACCCGTGGGTTGTGAAAGACGAAACTCGTCTCGCTCCTCCGTTCCTCATCGGCAAGTTGATCACCAGCTCGATCTGCTTCTTCGCCAAAAACTCTGCCAGGTGCATCAAGTCACCCTGGGACTTGAGATTATCGATGCTTTCAAAAGTCCACTGAACACTCTCCACCTAAAACCGTCATAATTATGAAAGATCATAAATAGAAATTCAATCATAAATAGAAAAATGATTAGGTGATGACTAGAGATTGCAATACCCGTATTTATTTATTTGTGTTGAAAGCTCTAGTATTATGATCTGAGTTGGCTACATTTTTTGTTGACAATTTTTATCTGTTTTATAAATATTTAATACTGAAATATCTGTATTGATATTATATTCGTTCGGATTTGAAAACCCTAAGTCTGCCCATTTCATATGTGTAATGCGATCAAATAAAACTGGTGGGCGAGATTAATGCTGATTAAGGGTGAACCATTAGTAGGAAATAACCTACAACCATTTTTCACAAATATATCGACTGTACCGCCACCCTCTCGCGTTGCCGTGTTAGCATTACAGTGTTTCTCATTCAGTACAGCTAATTTCCAATGCTCCAGATTTTTTAAAATGTGAATTTTAACAACGCCATTGGGTATTTAAGATTTATTCGAGAAGAGAAGACGTTACAAGCATCCATACCCACAATCTTGAATAAGAAATTGAAAGCTATCAACAAATGATTTTCACCTTCACAAGTCTTGAACACGAAACATTTTGACCGTTATGCAGAGCTCTTCATGTTAGGCTACGTATGAATAAATACTGCATTTAAATTTCAATATTTGGGTTTAGTTTAGTACTCTCACTATATTATATCTTAACATTAATAGCCGATAATGTTTGTAAAACGTCCGCAGTAATAAGGTACAGACCAATGATGACGATTTATTTTGGACAGCACATTTTTGAAATTTTGTTCTATCCAATGGAAGCGGCTTATTTTAAACCGGGCGTGAATGTTCTGATATCGCCACGTTTGAAAATTCGATATTTCTTGGTGTAGAGCTAAAGTATAGTATCACCATAGATCATAATATTCGAATAATCAAAGACTTTAATTCGACTATTGCAAACTATGATTATAGGGCTATCGAAATGAATCGTTTGATCGTGTGAGTCGATGTGAGACTAATATTTTTTGGAGCGGATTTGATCAATTGAATCATAATGATGAATCTTTTCACGTCTGACCTTGAAAATCTGTTAGAATTCTTTAATACATTAAGAATATTCAAATTATGATATGGATATATCATAGAATAATATTTTGCTTTTTTCATACACTTGGACAAAATGTGCAACTGATTTTTTATTGAAAAATTGGATTTGATCTTTTGATTTTTATTGGAAATAATTGTTAAATAATTTAAAATCCGAAAAATAATTGTTGGCAAACTTTAACATTATTCCAAAAATTAAATAATTTACGAAATTTCTGCTACTACGAAAAATGGTTGTTAGCAAACTTAATCATTATTCCAACAATTAAATAATTTACGTAATTTCTGCTACTACGAAAAATGGTTGTTAGCAAACATAAACTTTATTCCAAAAATTCAATAATTTACGAAATTTCTGCTACTACGAAAAATGGTTGTTAGCAAACTTAAACATTATTCCAAAAAATCAATAATTTACGAAATTTCTGCTACTACGAAAAATGGTTGTTAGCAAATTTAAACATTATTCCAAAAATTCAATAATTTCAATAATTTACGAAATTTCTGCTACTACGAAAAATGGTTGTTAGCAAACTTGAACATTATTCCAAAAATTCAATAATTTACGAAATTTCTGCTACAACAAAAAATGGTTGTTAGCAAACTTGAACATTATTCCAAATATAAAATAATTTACGAAATTTCTGCTTCTACGAAAAATGGTTGTTAGCAAACTTGAACATTATTCCAAAAATTAAATAATTTACGAAATTTCTGCTACTATGAAAAATGATTGTTAGCAAACTTGAACATTATTTCAAATATTAAATAATTTACGAAATTTCTGCTTCTACGAAAAATGGTTGTTAGCAAACTTAAAAGTTATTCCAAAATATAATAATTTACGAAATTTCTGCTACTACGAAAAATGGTTGTTAGCAAACTTAAACATTATTCCAAAAATTCATTAATTTACGAAATTTCTGCTACTACGAAAAATGGTTGTTAGCAAACTTGAACATTATTCCAAATATTAAATAATTTACGAAATTTCTGCTCCTACGAAAAATGGTTGTTAGCAAACTTGAACATTATTCCAAAAATTCAATATTTTACGAAATTTATGCTACTACGAAAAATGGTTGTTAGCAAACTTAAAAATTATTCCAAAAATTAAATATTTTACGAAATTTATGCTACTACGAAAAATGGTTGTTAGCAAACTTGAACATTATTCCAAATATTACATAATTAAGAAATTTCTGCTCCTACGAAAAATGGTTGTTAGCAAACTTGAACATTATTCCAAATATTAAATAATTTACGAAATTTCTGCTTCTACGAAAAATGGTTGTTAGCAAACTTGAACATTATTCCAAAAATTCAATAATTTACAAAATTTCTGCTACTACGAAAAATGGTTGTTAGCAAACTTAAACATTATTCCAAAAATTCATTAATTTACGAAATTTCTGCTACTACGAAAAATGGTTGTTAGCAAACTTAAACATTATTCCAAAAATTAAATAATTTACGAAATTTCGGCTACTACGAAAAATGGTTGTTAGCAAACATAAACATTATTCCAAAAATTAAATAATTTACGAAATTTCTGCTAACTATAAAAATAAAATAAAATAAATAAAAATAAAATAAAATAAAATGAAATAAAATAAAATAAAATAAAATAAAATAAAATAAAATAAAATAAAATAAAATAAAATTAAATTAAATACTATGCAACAAAAATCTCACGTTGCTGGGCAACGGGCTTACAGCTAGTTATATCTAATTACGTAATTTGAAGGGGAAATACATTTTCTCAACAACAAAATAGCATTTCAAGTATGTAAAAACATTGTACGTTTATAATTATTATGCTAATTGTCTGTAAATATACAGTAATTAGCATGTAAATAATATTATTAGGAAGAAGGTTTTAATTATAATTCATCAGAGTTAATATACGAGAGAAAGTGATAACACAAATATAAACTATTGCCTTTTCCCACAAGACAGGTAATCAAATTAACAAATATTATTATTCACAATTTGCTAAGCAAAATAGATGGAAAACAATTTCAAATAGTAATTTATGATATGATTTACTTTCTCAAACGCTTGGAAAAGTTAATCCAAATATGTATGTATATAAATATATTTATTTTGTTTATGAATTTAATGTGTTATTTTAGAATTAAAAAAAAATATCTTTTGTGCATTAACGAATTATAATTTATCTCATTATATCGTCGAAAATTTATTACATGAAATAAAGAGTGGAAAATTAATATTTGATTTACTGAAAGGCTAATGTCCTCATTCCAGATAATAAAAAAAAACTTTTTCAACACTCACATGCGTTAATAGATAAATTTAACTGAAATTTGAAGAACGTATTATTTACAATAAATATGAAATATTTTTAATTCATTGTATTTCCAAACTCTATTTTAAAAATTCCGGATCGTTGCTTTCACCCAACTGGGAGAAGGGTACAGTTATAACAAAAAAGTTTAAGAAAACCCTACTCTTTATTGCACAATGAACATGTTTTCATTCAAACTATCTTAATTCACAATTTCTAAATGTATTAAATAGCTATTGTTTTTTATCTTCTAAATATACATTTATGTAAATAGAATACAACAATGTGAAATTATATTGACGATAAAATACCAGCTTCATGGGAGATTTTTTTATTGGATATCATTATGACTAACAAAAAGGTTTAACTGAAATAATTAAATTATCACTATCGCCCATCTCGCGTAAGTGTACAAGTATTTAACAATTTAATATAATTTAAGCCGTCAAATAAAAATGTGAATTGCAAATTGTTTTAAACCTTAATTAACGCTTAAATTTATACAATATTTATATTACTCTTGGCCTCCTTTGCAAGTGTTGTGTAGGCAAAAAAAATATGTTTAACTGTAGCGAAATATTTCTAGAAAAGTCTTAAGAAACAATTAACAAAAAAAATTACGCCCCGCGAGTATCATATTAACGCAATTAAAATGCGAAATCGTTCAGCGTGAAACGCAGCGGACGTTTCGCTGAGACTTTTAAAGTATATCAAGAAATTTGAATTTTTTGTTGAAATTTTCAGTTAGTTTCTAGCATCGCAAAATGTCGATCGTGTTTCGGCGTCTTTTGAATATGTGAATGTGTGTTGATGCAAAATTAAATGATAATAATTTTGCCCAGTGGGGGTAGCGCTTAGTGATTCCGTGGTTTGAATCCCAAATTAAACATAATTTTACAATTCATCTATCAAAAATTTCGGATGTTTTCTACCCTTACTAAACATAAATTGACGTACATACTAGTAAAAAATTATTATACATTACTTAATTATCCCTCGCTGAAAAATTAATACACAATTGTAGGCGGATAAGGTTTAAAAAAATAATACCAAAGCCAAAAGGGGAGGGGTATGTTTTCAAGACGAAACTCGTCCATTTGATAATTTCAGTGAGAAATAAAAAGAATGTTGTTTATGTCAACATAACAAAATCTCTCGAACTTAATTTCCCACAAATAAAAATATTTATATTAAAACTATATTATTCAATTTGGATTAGAAGTAAGCCGACACTGTTTTTGTAACACTTAAAATTATAATTATACAAAAAATACATTTACAGACCTCTTTCACTTACTTTTATTTTACAAGTTTGGGCATAATAATAATACACAGTGACCCTGTGAATTCCAAGAAATAGGTGAAAGAGGCCAAGAATATTTCATGTAAAATAATAAAACTATATTCAAATCTGATCAAAAAGTATGTGGACTATATTATATAAGTTGTTTTTGAGGCTCCAAGCTTGCGCCTCATTCGCATATAGGGTAATCCGTCACTGATGATACACATTTTGGCCACTTACAATAAATTCACCGTCAATTCTTGATATGAAGGCATCATATTAAAAAAATACTTCACATTTTTTTAATAAAGATCAGGACGGTTTTCACCCATCACAATTATCAGGTGATGATGTTTGTGATGAGTGAAACCGATTTTTTTTAATAAAAAAATGTGTATTTAACATGACAATGAGTTTTTTCGGCTCGGCTGGTTAGTCATATATATATTTTTGTCATCGTTTTTGTTTACATGTATTTTAATTGTTAAATATAAAAACGAGAAGAAACTGTATGCTACTATATACTAAATATTTTGCTTTGGATGAAATATCATATTTTTCTGCCATTTTTAATTTGTACTATAACTGTTTCAATTCAGTTTTCATATTCAATTGCTCATTTTAACCACGAAATCGTTTCAGACTCGTGCAGACAAAACACGTTGAAAAATCGTTTTTTTTTAAATAATTATTTTTAAATTATCTCCTTTTTAAACTATGTCGTCTGAAAAATGACACACATTTATTGAAATAAAATGTCTACTTACAACTACATAGTTTGTCAACAATCGTGCCAAAATGCAAGCATTTTACATTTAAATTAACTTTCAAGTAGATTTACGTGAGTATTCATTTCTCTACCAACATGGTGTGTAATCTACATCATTTATTTAAAATTAATCGATTTATTCAAAACTATTATCTGCGAAAAAAGGTTTTTCGCTAGAACAGCGACGATACGATTCCCTGTAATATATTATTCTTATAGTTTTATTTCCATAAATAATATGCAAAATATAACATATTGTAGAATTTTCACCATTAACGTTTTTTTGCAAATAACACAATGAATGAAATCAATATTAACTAATGATCGATGGCGGAATAAATTCCTTCGTTGTTCTTATCAATTGCCATGCCAACAATCAATTAATCCCGTACTTGTATAATATTATATCATTGATGAATTATTATTGTTAAGTATTGTTTTTTTCTTTTTATTCGAAGTGGGATAATACAACAAAGCATAGGATTAAAATATTATTGTGAATTATGACGTATTCTATTGTCATATATAACTGAAGTGGACATTCAGAGAACATTGCTAGATTATTGTGTTGAAGACACAATTTAAAAAAATCTGAAAATGATTTTATATTCAGGAGATAAGGACTCTGTCAACATACTCCCACTGTTATACATGAATCTAAACCAGGGCTGTGGATTCGTGTAAAAAAAATACGCCTCCGACTCCAGCTTTAACATAATTTATGACTCCCGACTGCAAGGAAATTTTCCAAAAATTTCATTTTAACATATCTATATATATATATATATATAGACTGTGGAAAGGAAAAAGGACGTAACCCACACAAATCAAATTTTACAGGAGGTGCTAAAAACATTTTGATGATTTTGTGACATATGCAAATTATGAATTATACACAACCTTGAAGTGCACGGATACTTCTAAACTGGTTTTTAATTGACATAACCAAATATTAATTAAAGAAATTGTATCGGAAAAACCTTTATTTCAGTGTTTTTTTCTAAGTTTTCATTTTTTACAAGGTCATCTTTGTCAAACTTAAAAGCTTTATTTAGATACTTATTCGGCATTTGCAGCTTCCATCCTTTTGATAGAATGTGTGTCAAGTTGTATACATTGTGATTATCGAAAAAAAGCTGGTATTCGACCTTTTTCCTATCCACAGTCGATATGTATTCTATCAGATCATCTTAAGTCAGCCAAGCATGAAATGTCAACACTTTGGCCTGTTTTGTTTGAATACACATCATTAAAAATATTTTTCAAAAAAATTCGAGCCGTCCATTTTTCACGACTACGACTCCGGCCAAAATACCGCGACTCCGCAACTCCGACTCACAGCCCTGATATAAACATTATTTGCCAAAATCAATGAAAAAAATACATGGAAATTCGCGTTTAATATTTCAAACATCCCAAACATAATCACCGTTATTACGATAAAAAATATTCGGGCGGGCAAGCGCAATTGAGATTCGGGCTCGGGCCGGGCCCGGGTAAGGTATTTATTCTTCAGAAAAATATTTCAGACTATGTTCGTGTCATAAGTCAGCCATGATGATTTTAATTATTACTAGTTCTATAGAGAATCGTAAACTGTTGTAAATTTGTAAACTTTTTTTTTTCGGTCTGTTGAGTATAAATCCGGGCTTCGGGTCGGATTCGGGTAACAATTGTGGTATTAGACTCGGGCCCGGGCCGGGTCGGGTCTGAGTCTTTCGGGCTCGGACCGGGTAATTTTGTAAAATTTCGGCCTGTAAAATGCAGACCTCTAGTATGTATGTTACTGTAAGATTTTTAATGAATAACTTTGACCATAAAAATATAATACATCTTGCAATTGGCTCTTGCTGACTAAATTCGACTGCCTGTCAAAAACCTAGACTACTCACTGATGACAGTAACTATCTTTTCTTCTCGAATTAAATACTCGAGCCATAATCAAGGACAGTTCATGTAGCTGTATTATACTTTATTTAAATAAAAAAATAAGCGCAAAAACACTTTAGCAAAAGTATTTTTTCATAATAATCAAATACAATTTTAACATTTAAATGTAGTAGGTAACCATGTTAAGTATGTGAATTTTCAAATTATTTTAATGCGGAAACTGTTGAAATCTTTTCACAACAAATTTTGTATAATAAACGAAAAAGTATGTATTACTGTGGCAATTGTTTTAAATCCGTTGAATTTATTCTTACATGTTATTTATTAACTGCAACAATATTGCGTATAATGACGGCATGATTTCATTTACGCTGAACATAGTGTATATTAAATTATGTGTAATTAATTGTACGTTCATCATTGAATAATGGGAATAGTAAACACTTTTTTAATTAATATCTAATGATTTTAATATGTATCCAATATACTGCCTCTTTTACACCAAACGAGTATAAGGCCGATTATTGGATATATCGCCAATATAAAGCAACAGTGAGATACAGTGAAAAAAGTCGATTTTTAAATAAGTATGCCAATCGATGGCTGAAAAGTAAACCTTTGTAATGAAACACTGAAATATTTAATTTAAAAAGAATATGCCCGATTTAAAAGAATAATCTTACATATACAATTATTGATAATGCCATGTAACTTTAAAGCATCAGCGAGATAAGTAAAATAACTAAATAAAGATGATAGTACATATCAGTCGCGGCAGGTCAATGTGGCATTGGATCAATGCACCTCTTGTATATGCAGAAGCGGTTATATTTCATGAAATAATATTCAAACATAACATTTTTACCATTCACTCATCTTAAATTCTTCATGTATTTATTGTCTAAAATAAAATAAAATGTTCTAAAATATTTATTATAGAATATAAATAAATGTTATTTTTGAATATTATTTCATGAAATATAACCGCCCTTGCATATACAAAGGGTGCATTGATCCAATGCCACATTGACCGGCCGACTCTGGTACACATACAAAAAATTGTTACTGTTAATCATAAACCGTAAAAAAAACTAAATAAAACCATAATTCGCTATTTAAAAAATTACAAAACAAACCTTAAAAATTAATTATCTCGAAAATAGTATTTTCGACTTATCCCACTGTTGCTTTAGGGTAGCGATTTAGTTTATTTTTACGTACGTTTCGTTTGATTTAACAACACTTGTTCTGACAGATCAAAAACGTGACCGTAAACGTGCTGGACAGGTGATAGTGGGTATCCTATTCTATTGGTTTCTATTTACTCGCTCACTTAAAATCACTTGTCGGGTCGCTCGGCTGAGTACAGTGCGTGGCGTTTAGATTGTTCCTGAATTAGGTCAAGTTCTCACGGCCGCGTACTCGGCTGGTCTAAATGAGACTTAAGGGAGACACTTGAAACAGTCTTCAGCAGTGGTCACCAACCTACTACCCGTGGGTAATTGAATTACTCCCTACAATATTTTGAGCCAAGAAAATGTGAAAATTGTTTTTTTTTATAAAAAAATGCACTTTTATCAGCAGAATACTTAACATTTTAATATAATTTGTATTTACACATACGTATACATATCATATAATATATATATTATTTTATGAAAATATTTTTTAAAAAATAATATGTTTTAAGCTATTACTAACTAACCAAATAATTTATTCATTACTGACTTACATTCATTCAACCACTGGTCTACAGCGACACCAATGAAAGAAAAAATGTTTTGTTACTTATTTGGAAACATTTGTGTAATTAATAAAATCTAATAGGATTTTTAAAATGCCCCAGTTATTTAAAGGCGTTCCGGACCACCAATAATTAACTTTATATAATCAAGCCAGCAGCTTGCTTAAAGAGCGACCTCTGATTTTCTTACAATTAATTGAATAATTTCAATCAAAACAACTTTTATAATATTGAAAATATGCAGCATCAAACCTTAACAAAATTGATTTTAACTGTGACATACTTTATGTTCGGGAAAATTTGTACATTAATAAAATAAAAACGTAATAGAAAAAGATATAATTTAAATTATAATACTAATTGATTTTAAATTTAGTATATGCATCTTGATTTGGCAGTTGATAATGATTTTGAAGACTTTTGGTAGTATATAAGTATAGTTTTCCATATAAAATGTTTTTTTCGTTCTAAGCACGAATTACCTTTAGTGTAGGATATTTCTGTCTTAATGGTGTCACGATAAGCGAATTTAGCAATATGAGCCAAACAAGGAATTTAAAATTCGATGCAACTGCACCCACCAATCATCAGAAATGATTCACGTCACTTATTTTGCATACATAGAAATCATCTTCGATGGAGAAAAGCGATAAGCAAGAATAAAAAAAATCCCAGTTCGAGGTACAATAAAAATAATTCCGATTGGTATTTTATCGACAGTTATTTTTTAACTTATCAGTAGAAATTATTTTGTTTACCGCTATCTTAATCTTGATTTGATAATGCGAAAAGACACCAGTATCTAATCGCATCCAAAGCCAAGAGGACAGTCTTATTCGCAGGAGCTAATACTACACAATGAATCTGAAATGATGGCGTTTAGGTGATTTTGACAGTGACATTAAAAAAATGGTGATATGTGAGTACAAGTGAGAAAAAGAGTAAAGCGAAAATAAAAAGTGATCGATAAGTGCGCATTTATGAACATGGGAAACTCAAAGTCCAAAAAACCGAAAGGGGCGCAGAACTTTTTCGAAAACGAAAGAAACAAACAGCTGGAGAATGAGCGCAAGAAACGAGAGCAACCCAGAACCAGCAGAGGGAGGCAAAAGGAAGAAGTGGCGCCGGCGAGACCTCCGCGGCCAGAAAGAGTTCCAGTTCAAAGGCAATTTACAACTACTACCTCGTATGAAGAAGAGGCACTTAAGAGAATGAGACATCAGATGAAGAATGACGCTGATGCGTTCTTGCTCAACAACATCATGATGTCAGTGCAGTTCTTTGAAAATTATGAAAGGTAGGCTTATTAAACTCACATATATTCTTAACTGTGACATGTGTTTTCATTAGTAATACTCTATCTGTTATCAGGGTTTGTTTTATATGTTTACTATTCGAATTGATCCCAAGGAACTGAGATTAAAGAATAAAAAATCTATCACCTTGGCAGTTAGCTGTAATCCCAGTTATTGTTTTGTATTAAAATTAGGGATAATTAGGGATTGTAAGTCAATCCCGGAATCCCGGGATTACAAAAAATTACTACCGTGAACGCATAAGTTAATTTATCATTCGTAGATAATTAATAAAGTAATGTGAATATTTTTAAATGCTCCTACCAGTGGCGGTTCCTCACCTGAAATCTTGGGTGGACTAGAGAAAAGCATAGCATTGTATACTATTTACGAAATCTTGCATGCTTCCACTTCATCTTATACATTAATCTACAAGCAAATTAACAAATACTACGACACTATTGCAAAACATAAATTATTATATAATAAAATCAATGCTAATGTAAGTAAGAAATAATAAAATAATAAACTTAAATTTGTCTTTCAAAGTGAAATAACAAGTACAAAAAGCAATACAGAGCTGTCACTTTCATACAATACATCGATTTGGTATTTGTGTATGGCCCATGGGCTAAATCATTTTAGCCCCCAATGAATGACAGAAGCCAGTAAATTTGAAACACAGTCCTGTGAGGTTGATGACGTTTCCGTACATACAAATACAAACAAAATCGAATCGTGCTAGATTGGGTTCCAGTGTAAAGAAATATTGTCTATGATTGCGGGCTGGAAAGCTTTAGCCCCTGAACCTTTAATACATAGGTGTTGCCAGACTGACGTCACGTTGAATCTTCTCTATGAATTATTTACAGGGTTATTGTTTTTTTTTATGCCGGCTCAGCTTAAAATTGTAATACAAAACAATCGAGAATATTATTGTAGGTAGACATGGCATTGTTTTATATTGACAGAGGAAAATTTAAACAAAGATATTATATTCATTTGGGAAAAGTTAGTAACGCTTATAAATGTATTTATTTTGTTCAGCGGCCGAATTGCTGTTCATTTTTATTCAGCCATCTAAAGTTTTGGGTGAAAAATGCAGGTCGGGCTTAGTCCACCTAGCCCAGTACCTAGAACCGCCACTGGCTCCTACTGTAAAATTATATTTTCATTCAATTCATTATTATTTTGTAAAAATGAACAGTTCGCTGTGCGGTTTTTCATTGCGAAAATTCCATTATAAAATTTTAAGTTACTTATAAAAAATATAAAGATAGAACAAACGTACAAACGTTCTCGATAATTATGATATGGATATTGATTTTATAATATTTTGACATTGTATATATTATGACGTCAAGTATTTCTGTTTATTTTACTGATTAACAAATACCTCGTAATGAATTATGCATTTATTTTACAGATAATTGAAATATTTACATTTTTCTATAGATATTATTTGAGATATCGCGTATTTTTTGAAATATCTTAAATTGATACTAACACATGTTTAGCTTAATATTCGATTACAGTTACAATCGTTTTACGATCAATACAAAAGATACCAATATAAAACACATTTCTTGTAATAGTATTGAAACGGACAATTAAGTATTTATTGCATATTAAAATAATATATCATACCTAGCACTCAAACTTACGCCTCAAATTACTAATAGCAAGTAGTATATTAAAAAATTACGATATTTACGGGCATTCTTTGAGATATATTACAGGCAATGTAACCATAGACAATATTTTTTGAATGAAAAGAATGTTATGATACATGTGGTTTGCCCGTTCTTTCTAGGCCAGATAAGTACAACATTTTTCTTCTACTGGGCCGCATTTTGATAGGTTTGAACCGCAGATAATTTAAAGTCCACTCGATCCTCTTTTGCGTTTGGGATACGTTCCATGTAAAGCAAATTAAGTGAATGATAGGTTACATTACATTTGATCGTGTTATTTCTAAATCGTGTAAAGAATAAGCCGCGCAAAAAAAAACACTGCTTGTTTACAAAAAAAATATATTTTGAAATTTTTTGATAATATATCGGCCCATTCGAGTTGAAGTGGGCCACAAGTGGTATTTTGGAGAAAAAAAAATTAGATGCGATGTAATATTAATAAGTCTTAAAGTATTGTAAAAGTGAAGTAACCTCACTTAATACACATTTCAATAGTGTTATCTGCGTAAAATAAAAATATCCAATCCACCAAAAAAAGACTTGATTGTACTTATAAGTCGAAGAAAAAAGATTTATCATTTTACTAGTCGGCTCATTTCACCTCTAGAGAGCAAATGTCATGTATTATTTATATTTTTTTCAAAAGTTAATTTTAAACTAGTTCTTAAGAATTTAATTAATATTCATAGTAATAAGCCGCACAATCGAACCCAAATTTTCATTAGTAAGCCTATTTTTATGATCCGATTGATCCTTTTTTTGATTTCCGAATCGAAAAAGCCAAGAATTTTCGGAATTGTCAAAATGAAAAAAAAAAAAACTTTTTTAGCCCTCGCGCAATTTTCTCAAACTTTCTCAATCCCAAAATCCCGGGATTAGTACTATAACAATCCCGAGATTTCGGTATCACATAATTGGACGGGATTCCAGGATTGGAGGCCCTAGTTGCGATTCAAAAGAAATTAAAACTTACGTTCTGATGGAAAATAAGAACTACAATGAAAACTTTTATTTCAATATCTAACATCTATAAATTATTAATCGACACCAAATGATTTTTTCATGTGAACATTGTTATCTTATTAGTTTATTATTAACAATATTAAAGATTGGATGAATTTAAAATTGACATTGAATGATAATTTACTAAATAGCACACCTGAAACAGGGCACTCTAATTTTTTTTATTACGATTTGGTTACAAGTTTATTTAAAAATATTTCACGGTAACTTACGAGTCTTGCGACCCTTGCATTTATAGCTCAAGGCTGAATTGACATGATTCATGGTATTGTGATAAAAGTAATTGGAAATAAAAGACGACTTTTCATTGTTATAATGAAGAATTTGTCATCAGATAACAATGTAATTCATATCGGCTAAAGTTAAAGATATTAAGATAAAGATTCACGTGGCATTTGCGTGAACAAAATTTAATACAGGTTGTCCCGTTATGATTGAAAATTATAAAGCCAGTTCTTATTAATTTATATTAGGGCTGTGGAGTCAAAAAAAAAAACTAACGAATCTGATTCTTTTTTTATTTTTGTGGGTCCCAAATTTCTAGCCACGCCACTGGCATGTAACTAAGCCCAAAAAAATAGAAGTCCGAACTAGGGTATCCAATCCCGGAGCCTTTTTCTAATCCCGGGATTGGGCAATCAACGTAAAATCGTGTATAATTTGAAAGTTTTTGGTCGTTTTTTTTTTTTTTAGCTAACCGAGGAATTTGAAATCCTCAATTCGCTATACTTTTTTTTCCAGATTATCTCCGAAACTCTTTTTTTTTTTTTAGATCACCGAGGAATTTTAAATCCTCGATTTGTTATACTTTATCACCAGATTATCTCCGAAACTCATTTTTTAGCTCTTCCAATTCCAAAATCCTATCAATTTTCGGGATTTTCTCACAATTTCTCAATCTTGAAATCCCGGGATTTCGGGATCAGAAAATTGGACAGGTTCCCGGGATTGGATGCCCTAGTCCGAACCCATTAAAACAATTAAACTAATTAAATATTAAACTATATATTGTAAGATAATACAAACTCAGAAAAGAATGTCTCAATTCTTTATCGAGGTAATTACTACATAAAATGCCGATATGACGAATTAACACCTCGTTCGGATAGAAATTTGTAATCCGCCGGTACTTGCAGTCATAGTAAATCAAATATATTCCAAAATTATTACCCTACTCATTGGTGAAATAATGATTGTATTAATTTCAAGGAAGTGAAAAAAATGCCGACCAGATAAAAATCTTTTGACGGCCGGATATGGCCCGCTGGCCGTAGCTTGGTGACCGTTGATTTAGAGCAGGGATTCTTTTTGCAACGTTATTTGAAACTTGGCGAAAAGTATTTAAAGATATCAGCTGTTAAAGATTGAATTCATTTTTGGAAACACCTGTATGATATGTACACACGATAAAAACAAAATGCTCTTGATGAGACAAATAAGTAACATTCTCAAAGTGAATCGTTTGAAATCGTGTTATTTGTTTCAATTAAATACGATTAGACCGGATTAACCTTACATTTTTTTTGTCAATCAATATTTAAAACTTAAAAATAAAAGTTTATATTCTAGAGCAGGAATTGCAATACCCACCGGTATTACAAAAATATATAAAAACCGGGATCGAAAAGCCAGAAGGTTTATATTTCATGTAATAATATATTGTACACAAAAAAATACTAACACCAACAGCATGAAAGGTTAATTTTAAATACCATTAACGCATTGTTTGAATTAAAAATGCCTGTTCATCATTAGTGAAATAAGTTTTCTTAATCGAATTTTCGTGCAAATGAAGCTGCAGAAAAAGTCGTTGATTTAACGTTTGTTGAAATATCAGTGACTAAATGATTGTACATTAAGTATATTGCACTACTGAAATATTATAAATTTGATATAACAGTCGGAATTTTAGTTCCATAAATAATACTTTTGTTCTTTTTTCACTTTAATACAATGGAATTTGACCAAGTAAATGATAATTCAATCAGTGACCTTGTTTTGTTTCAACGATATATTATGTACACAACACATTTATTTTTAGTTATGAAAGTTTTTTGATTATGATATTGTTTTTTGGATTATTTAAAAGTACATTTGTCATATATTACTTTGGTTAATAAATAAACCAATGCTTTGCTGCATTTACGAGACAGCAGATCTCGCGCTTTTAAAATTTCATGCGACACTATATACATATTATACATTGAGTCGTCTGGGATCAAAAGCAGAACTATCCCATATATGTCGAAATTAAACTAATGCTGTCACATTATTCTGCTGGTTATAGTGTATGTCTAGAAATTAAAAAAATGTGGTACAAAAACGCAAAAGAAAATGATGTTTGGTATCAAAAGCAGAACTCTCGTTGGAAACAAAAGTAGAACAGTTTGATAAATCAGGATTTTGGCTAATCACAGAGTTACTTCAAGTGATGTACCATACAAATTTTAAGTTGCACTCGTTGATTAGCAATGTTTAAAATTGAGTTTAAATTGATAAAACTCAAAAAGCCAACAATACGTTTTTCGTGTTTTTCTCGCAACTTCGAAAAATGGATAGTTCTACTTTTGATACTATACGACTCAAGTAAGATCCAACGCGCATGGCAATAAAAGAAGTTTATTTTAGAACAACATACATTTTTAATACAGTAAGTACTGTTTGCTGGTCTTCCGAATTAAGAAGATTAATATGATTTTATGTGTAAATTACAATAATTTAGCAATGCTAATACAATGAATCAGCCACCATAATCATAAATAACGAAAGTTTCTAAGAAACGAAAAGTTTACTTAATTAAAATTGCATACTTAAATTTGTATGTGCAAACGTCTTCAAACTACACACAATCTCTTAAGAAATACCAGCAAATTTTGAGCTGACGCACTCTGTTTGCCAACGGTGTCACATGCTATATCAATAAAAAAAAATGCAATAAAGGTAGAATAAGATTATTCCGTATTATGTTAAGAAGCGATACCAACTATCGTATATTCAATTATTCATACTTATCGAAGGTTATTGATAAAATTATAATCATGTCTTGAATTTTGTGACAATGTGGTATTCAAATAACTATTTAAGTTTATTTTATTAAACTTGCAACCGACATGTATTTATTTCCCAACGCAGAGCCATTAGTAATATCGTCTACATCAGTGCTTCCCAAACATTAATACCACGGACCTCTAAATTTGAAAAAAATAATCTGCAGCCCCCCCTGAAAACAAAACATAGGCTGCGATTTGCGAAGTACTGGTCTTCATCAGTGGTTTCGAAAATTTATGTACGCGATTCGAAACGTATGTGAACGCAAAACATATTTTATATAATGACAAGGAAATAAAAACATACATTTTGTTAGCCTAATTTTCTTAAGAGTCTTTAAAAGTTGAATGGAGCTAAGTGGTTTTTTGGGGAAAATAAATTAGATGCGTTAACATATTCGACATGTGTGGGGTCAGTAAATACACACTCCAATAGTGTTAAAATATTATATACAATCGATAGAATCTCTTGTGTAAAGACGTGATTGTGCTTAAGAGTGCAATAGAAAAGTCATACTATTTTATTAATTGGCTCACTTCACCTCTAGAGGGCTCATATTAAGTATTTTCTGCGATGCCAGATACGCCGAAGAGTACCTAGCGCCAAAGATAGTTTACTGCAATTTGTGATTATTAATTTATATTTTTACAAACATATTGATTAAGGAACGTCTTGTGATACAAAAACTATGTAACAGAAGGATAATTTATCAATTTATAAATTGTTTGCTGGCCGCAGAGGAGAAGTTTATCGGATACGAGCGGATCATGTTTTTCACTTGGCTCTTTAAGGGTCAGCAACACATCGGAAGTATTTTTTAGCACCGTATGGGAAGTGTTAAAACAGAGAACGATAATTAACCATACGAACGTTCTTATTTTCATGTAAATGAATTTTAAACATCATATTAGAATTTTTTCGACTGAGGGTGCTTGATGGAATTTCAAAATCAAATTTGAATTGTTTGAATTTTGTACTGTTCCATGAGTTTTGTCGCTAACGACCCGGGTTTCGCCTTTCGGCATCTTCAGGCATTCCAAGTGCACGGATGTACTTGAACTGACAACTTCACTGTACTTAGTTCAAGTACATCCGTGCACTTGGAATGCCTGAAGATGCCGAAAGGAGAAACCCGGGTCGTTAGCGACAAAACTCATGGAAAAGTACAAAATTCAAATTTTATCATGTTAGAAGTTGTGATTGTTGGCTTGAGCCAGCGATTTCCAGCCTGGGAAGCGTGGACTGTTGCAAAGGGGGGCGCGAGCAGTCCAAAATATTTATTTACCCTTTACAACGTGTCTTTATTACTATATGACAAAAATGATGGGGAGGCGCGAAGATATTTTCTTCTTCAAAAATAGGCGTAGTAACATAAAGGTTGGAAACCACTGGATTAAGCAGTGCTGTCCAACCTTAGGATAATTCGAGGGTCGCAATAAAAAGGACTTGGGATGTGTCAAGTAAACATTTAAATGAACCGTTATAACGTCAAATTTTATTTTTAAAAAAAATGTTTTTTTGCGCGTAAATGTCAAAATTTATCGGTGGACTGTGGGCCGCACAGAATCGTATTGAGGGCCACATTTCAGACTAGCCTGCGCGCAAGTGATGATTGCGTCATATAACTTGCAGTATTGTTTATAAAAACTAGTAAACATGCACAATTAATTAATTGCTGCCTAAATACGATAAGATATTATACACAACGATAGTGAAAATAAATAAACTGTACCCCTATCATCTCCATCAAGAATCTGATAAAAATTTCTGATTTACGTATTACGTTCAGGTGTAAATGTATATTAGTGAGTGCTGATAATCTGAGACATCATTTTTTAAAGCCATGTCCACTCCTAATGTGGAGTTACTAATGGAGCTTAACATTTGATAAGATGTTAATTTGATACCTAATGTTTATATGTTATAACTTATTGTGTAGTATGAAGCTAAAAAAAATCGGTATGTTCTTAAAAATCATCAAAAAATAACAATCATCATTAAACTTCAATCAGTTCAGGCGCGAGGTTATTTAGCGCCCTAGACAACAATTATTGGCGCACGCTTTTTTTAACAAATCGTCACATTTTTTTTTCGAAATAATGAAAAAAATAGCTCGGGATCATGGAGATATTTTTTTTATATATCCATGTCCGCTCCCAATGTGAAGCATATTACCTCTCAACAGAAGTTTTTCTACGTGAACTGTTTTTTAATCAGTCGCTCAACCTCTTTTTCGAATTATATAGAATTACTACGAACAAATATTTACAAACGTCAAAATAAAATAAACCTTATTATTAGAGTATATAAAAATAATTTGAATACTCCATTTATGCGCCTCCTAATGTTTGCGCCCTAGGCAGTTGCCTATTTCGCCTGTATGGTGGCGCCGGCCCTAACTTTAATGATGATTTAAGAAGAAACTAGAAAATATTGACAACGTTTTTGACTATCATGTAGTTGAGAATGAAAAATAGCATTAGCAACAAAAAAACGAAAAACACTTTTTTGTAGATAATTTTATAGCCTTCGCTTATAAGCTATATGTGAACATAGATGACCATTTTAAGGTTAATCAAAATGCTCAAAGTGACAGTAAAGGATTTATTGATAACAATAATTACTTATTGAAACTTATAACGATGGCCTAGTTCAGTGGAGGGGAACCAGCGGCCTGGCCTCTTGGCTACTCTGATGCGGCCTTTTGATTTGATCAAAAAATTATACGCAAACGATTGGAAAAAGAGCGCAATCAACCCATTATATGTTCGACAGTCAAAAAAAAAGGGGGGGGGGGGGTGTCAACGTTTTCTTTACTGCGGCCTCATTTTGAATCAGATAAATGAATGTGGCCTTTAGAAAAGAAAAGCTTCTCCACCCCTGGCGTAGTTCGTGAGAACAATAAGTCAAGAATTTAATGTTTTCAGTTATAGTACCCATTATATTCAAAAGCATCTCTTCTATAGCTACACAAAAGTACAACTAGAAAAACTCGCTAGTTTTCCCTAGGTAGGCTATTGTTTGCAAAAAATTAAATGTAATCATTCTTCTCTCATTTTCATATAAATACAATATGAAATATTGTTTTACGTTTTCGTTACCGTCGAAATAAATTTGAATCAAAATGATTCACAAGAAAGATGGGACAAATGATGATTTTAGGCAACTCAGTTAACCCTTCCCTTACTATGCAAAAAAAAGCACAAGCTCCTGAGCTGTGTATCCGTTACACATCAGGCAAACAGGAGTGAATCATGACAATTATATTTTTTAGTTTTGACACAACTACAGCAGTACTACATATAATTGTGTCAAAACATTGGTCGGCCATATCTCAAAGCTACCAATTTTTAGTTGTAGCACTATGGAACTAAGCAAGTTGGTTTCCCACCATCACACGTTGTGTATATACCGCCAACGTTTAATGACCGCCTTCCACAACACTATCGATATGAATATATATGTGATTTTTATATCTTGTTCAAGACTTCTTGGCAACATTTCACTTGATTGAATAATACTATTTCTCAGCCATACGCTGTGTAAATGAGTGGTGCTTTTATATAGTATATTATAGTTTGTTTTTAAATATATTCTAAAAATTAAATGGAAAAGATGTCACAGAACGTTTTTATAAAATAAGTATCTCTATTATACTATATTTAAAGCAACACTATAAAAGTGCAGTCATACCATTTACACTGTGACTTTTTAATATAATCACCTTCTAATCAGTTGTAAAATTCTGTTATAAGGCAATATCTTTTCATAAAAGTCTTATATTGTGACAGCTGCCGAAATAAAATTACTGGCAACTTTTGATCTATGAGTCCATTGTGCCAATTGAGGTACTAGGTTGTCCAAACAGGGTTTTAAAGGAATGATGAAAAATTAAAGGAACGCATCACAATTAGGAATTTACAAGTTTTTTTAGTAACTTTGTCAGCTTCTTATATATTGCATCTGAATTCCTAATGAGACTTATATAAACAAAAGTCATTCTACAAGAGTTGCTCGTTATTCAGTCGTTTAACTTGTATTTGCGTGACAGAGTAAGGATAGAAAGATGGGATAAGACAGTACTAGTTGTTAGCTAGTCGCTCTCACTACGCCCTGATTTTAAGATTGGGGGGTTGGGTATGTAGATTTTTGAAGCATTGATGTGGGGCAAGTCACAAACACTGCTCTAAGTTCATTGACACTGAACCACCCCGAAAGTCAATGCTACAAGCGGATATTTAATAAAGCAGAAACAATAATTATATTAATTTCATATTTGTAATATTACAGGGTTCTATTCGACCTAAAGAACAATTCGGTGACGGACTGTGATGTGATGCTCAACAACAATATGGCCCAACATCACAAACATGTTCTGATGCCGGACAAGCTGCAGGAGGCGGTGCACATGAATGTCCAATTCCGAGGCACGAAAATCGGGACCTGGGCCCCCACAGAAGCCCTACAGCCGCAGAGGATGTTTGTTGTGCATGACAACATTGAAGTGAACGCTCCTGGGGAGATTGATGATTATTCCACCGTTCTCGATACGCCTTATTACAGAATGCAAATGGAAGAATCCAGCGAAACAGGTAACCGTTATGTTATTGGTATCCCATGAACAATAAAGAGCCCACAACTTGTACTAGTTTCATGTATCTTCACATATTGAGTATTTTAGTATTATCTACCAATTAATCGATATTGCTGTATTCATGTGTAGTATAGTACCAAAAGTTGTCAACAGATGCTTTAAATGTCCATGCATTACCGGCAATACAAAATAATAGAATGGCAAACTTCTTGAGTCATACACTTTAAATTGCTGCCTTCAATCTAATGACCGCTGAGAGTTTTGTAAACTATATTTTTTATATTGTGAGGTTTCCTGTCTTGTTAGAAATAAAGCTTATCCTCGAAGTTGTCTTGATACAAACGATTTTGAAGTTCCTTACTCAGTGGTACATACATTTTTTTGAGACATATCTAATCAAATAATTGATCAAATGAAAATGAAATTTATATAATATCATGATTTCATGAGTTTACAAATACATTTTTTTTTTGTTAGGATACGTGAAACTAAGCCGATTGGAAATCTTAGAAAGCAAAACAATCCGTGAGGAATCTCTCAAAAAAATAAATAACGAAGAAAATAATTATTCAGACAGCGACTGTGATGTTGAATCTTCAGATTCAGAAACAACACAAGTAGAAGAAAAGAAAATCGTACCGACGGAAGGAGAAAATTTTATGAACGCTTTTAAGAAAAAAATAGAAGGTACCGAAAGCGCATCTTCTAGTTCTACTCAGACCAAGATTGACAAAGACATCGCCGATAGCGAAGAGTCCGGCGAATTCGAGTCGGGACGTCGGCTGAGCGGAATTTTGAAGCCGACCAACAAAGCCGTCGGTAAAGGAAAATTAGTCCACACGCAAATGCCGAAACCGAAAACGGTGAGACATAAAGTGCCCGAGAAGAAACAGTCTCCTCCCCTTAAAAAAATTAGTCCTACCGAAAGCGAAAGTTCGGGATATAAATCCAGCTACAGTCCGCAGGCAGAATCGAGCGGTAACGAATCCGACTACGGCTACGCGACGATAACTGCCGAAACGACTCCCAGAAAATTGGAAAAAAGTCTGGTGGCCAAGATATCCGACAGCACTAGTGTCATTCCTTTAAGGTGCATATCGTTGGTTGAAGTTAAAATCATGCCGGGAGAGGAAGACGACGATATCGATGAGGCGTATAACATCCGCCATGGCACGGCCGTGCCCAACGAACTATATAAAAAAGTATACTATCTCAATTCCATCCATTTTATGATAAACTTTTCTGACCTATTTTTAATGAAATTGGCAGAACCTTTAGGATTTCCTCCAAATTCAGTCAAAGATGCGTCCACCCAAGGCGCCAGTATATATTGTCAATTGGAAAAAGGCGCAAGAATGACGTCGTTCGAAGTTTTACCATCCGTCAATTCCGGCTGGCCAAATGCCGCGGTAGAATGGATGATCAGACAGAGAAACATTATCACTAATCCGAGAACGAATTATAAATATCAATGGCCTACATCGTACATCGTGAACAAAGCTCGAGGCTTCGGATGCCTTTTGGTTCCTTTAGGCTTCCGACCGACCAGAGGGAACAATCTCGAACAAAAATTACAGTGGAGAATTATGTTCCCGGCGGTTGAGAGATACCTAGAGACGGGCTTAGCGCACTCTCAAGTGAGATGTTACTTGTTTACTATATCTCTTTTCAAAACATTTATGAAAAATGATTTTTCTAAGGCCGGCCTCGATTACAGTCACGTACGAAATCATCTGTTTTGGCAGTGCGAAGATAACTATGCAAAATGGCCAGAAGATAGATTGGGTGAATCTCTTCTAATTTTTCTGAAATCATTTTATAAATACATAATGAAAAGAAAAATGGCAGATTACTTCATTCCAAAGTGCAATATGATCAAGGGGATTCCGACATCGGTACTTTTGAAACAGCAAAGGGTTGTGGCGCATATAATAGAAGCTCCGGTAACACATTTGCTTTCCACATTACGTAAACTTAAATATGTCAAGCCAAACTTTTATCCGGTCCTGAACTACAGAGAATTATACCGAATTTTAACTACAACAGACGTCATGCGGATGATTAATCCTAATTTACCAGATTCGAAAAACGGTCATGACAAAGACGAAGACGAAGATGAAGATTCCGACCAGGAAGAAGTCAAAGGTGTAGGATTCTGGGATGGAATAAAAGCCAAGGATCCAGGATACAAATGGTCAAAACAAAACGCACAGATGTTACATGCAAAAAAAGCGGAGGAAATCTTAATTAACAATCGAAATATGAAGAAGAATACCAATAGAAAGGTAATTTAAAACGATTATGATAATATAATTCTACTTTTCAAATTGGTTGACTGACGTGGTAAAACTAAACATTAATAATTCTATACGATTCTATGCATAGAATTTAATTTCTTATTATTATTACATCCGCTAATTTCTACTAATATTTTAGTTCTGAATATGGATACCATTTATAACTTAGCCACCCAAGTGTTTTGAGATACCCACACAACCATGTTTTCTTGGATTAAATATTATTTGCTTCAGTTTGATTGAAGAAAAGATTGTTATTTTTCCAACGTGGATACTCCATACATGCTATTTGTGAATATCTTAAAAAATATAAAATAGAAGAGACGAATTTTAGAAATGGGTGACTCAGATATAAAATCATATTAATCACAGAACTAGGCGTAGCAGTGAAATAAAATCTTACATTTAGATTTTTTAATATATTTATACGTATATTTTCTTTTACAGATTATACTGCCGTCCTTTTTAGAGCCAAACAGGAGACGGCTCGTTCTGGAATTATTTATTCCACATTTTATAGCGATGGGAGATTGCAGCGACAGATTCGAAAGCACCAGACAGGCTTTAATATACATGGAGCATGCGCAACGACTTTCAATTCTTCTGAGGGAAGAGCCCGGAGGTGAGATACAAGCGAAAGAATACATCGAAACGACGAAAGAAAAAATTGATATGCTAGTTAAAAAATTCGCAAAGTCGGGTGGACCTAAGGTTCCTAAGAGAAATGAAAGCTTCAACGGAAGCTCGGCTAGACCGAGTCTCAGTGGACTTAAAAATGTAAAGATGGAACAGTATGTCAATTTGGAAAGTGTGAAATCACAAGATATTTTCGTAAGAACGCCCCCGGCAAGCCCAAATATCAGACAGGCCAATGTTACCCTTGCTGACGTGCATTCTGAGGTTGAAAAACCTAAACCGTACAGAGCTATTTCATTCCAGAGAGTCGAAGAGGAGTCAGAGAATGAGGATTCGGAGAATGAGGAATCCGAAGAAGACGTTACTGAATCTAAATTATAGATTATATACATAGATGTTTTAATTTAATTCTGAATCTAATTTATTGAATATAATTGTATATATAGGTAGGTTTATATAGAAGTTCTAATTATTGTTTTCTTTTAAATATAGTCCCTCATTAAACTTCAACAAAAATAAATCTTTGCTGGGATATACAAATAATTCATTGACGAATCCCTAGCTATGTAATTGATGATCTATAATGTAATAATAAGTGACTATTTTTATTACCTGTAATAAAAACAAAGGTACACTTTTTGTATTAAAATGTGAAAATCAACAATATTAATAATTTTAACAACTGAAATGACCGTTTATAATTTTTACAAAATTACCAAATAAATTCCCTTAAATGTCCTGTATGAACATGAAAAAAAACATAATTGCATTATATCTTTAATTACATTGACCACCCATTTGGTGTAGTGCAGGTTAGCCAAAATTCAAAAGGCTTTTTTTACATCTCGTCGCCTTGGGTAAACAAGGTTCCATCTGAAGAAACTAAAACGGTGCAGGACAAGCAATTTAAGATTTCAGAAGATGTAACTTTTTGTAGAAATGATATTTTAGATTAAAATAAGAAGTATAAATATAATCAGAATGAAGTGTATATCTTACATATTAATTTTATTACTAGAATAGACGAAACTGCAGATAAAACTTCGGTGCTCTCAAATGTTCATAAATAGCCGAAAAAAATCTGCAGACAGAACCTGGGTGCAATAATTCGTGTTGGCATCGGCCATTTTTTAAATTTTATAAACAATCTGTATGAGGATTTGACTAGCTCAACACTCAACAATATTATGTCGCCCTCTCTCTTATGAACGTTACGACATTTGTTTCATTCGCATCTGGGTTGAGATAGTCTGATGATGCTTCTCAAAGTGGAAAAACCAAGTTATCAAATTCAATTTTACATTAAAAATGAACTTCCACAAAGATATCTGTATTTTTGTTTCTTTCCAAATATCATTTGATATTTTTTTGGTCCAAATTAAAATTTTTGCAAGTCGTAATAGAGAGATGATAACCGAGGCTTTGTGCGATTCTATGTCATTTTTTTGGTTTAACATGATGGTGTAGACATTTCCATTTCAACCACCTGACAGCAATATACAAAAAACGTTATCGCAGTAAAAAAAAAAACATTGTATCACACTTAAAACACAGTTTCTTCTGTCAATGTACAGTCCTAAACAGAGATTAGTATCCTGCATGCTAGAGGGTGAGGACCCTGATTTCCTCAAAAACAATGTGTTTATTAGGTTATTATCTAGAATCTAGAGTAAAAGCCTAAGAATAGAATAGGTCAAAAGTAAAAATATTTGAATATAATATGTTTGCGTTCTTCGTGTAAATTGTAATTAATACAAAAATTTCTTAAGGCCAGTAGTGCTATAGGGCCAGGCGCGTGCGGTAAAACATTCTCTTTCTCGCTCTATCGTAAGTTTAAAAAACGGCGTGAGTGAGATAGGAGTGCTCGCGTTTGCTTCCATATCCTACTTATTCATACTCAAGTAAGTCCGTGTAACCAAGTTAGAGAAACATCCACCGTACACCGTATATACACCGATAATAGGGTCATACTGATTAACAACAATATTATTGAAATAAATAGTTAGGCATAATTTGCTTTCTTGATACGAAACATTTTATATTAATAGTACCCATGTAAAATTATTGTAAGTTTAACTGCAAATACTCTCCTTATTGGTAACTTATTATAAACTAAAACATGTTCAACCAAAGAAAATTATAAAAAATGGATCTGTAGATATATAAATATTATTCATTTTGATCTTCCTTAAGATCACACCTTTTTTGAAACTACTACATAGCTCATTTCAGAAAACATAAAGATTTTTTTTAAGATCCTCTTGTGAGTGAATAAGCCAAATTAGCCTTGTGCACTCGAATGCCTAATTGCAAGTATTGCAGTCTTCCATATTACTAGAGTCCATAATACGTCAGTGTCATTTTTAAAAAGCATGGGAGGAGTAGATCGGTTTGACCACTATGCATAAAAGTAATGTTTTTTTCGAAATACTTTAAAAAATAAATGCTTTTTTAATGAGTACTCTATTCACTGTATTATATATTTATTTGTCAATAAAAAAAGGTTAAATAAATTTCTTTTAATGGTTTTATTCTGATTAAATTGTATTCTTTTGTATATATAATTTTTACTGAAAATTGCTTCAAGTTGGCAGTGTAAGCACTTGGAAATTCTCATGTACAAAGGTAAATAATAATTAATTACTGGATATTGGAAAAAAGTTGTATGATGCGGGTCGAGCCTTCACTTTTTGGATGTGTGTTATTGTATAATATGAATGACAGCTTTGTAATTGTATGTATTATTGATTGAAATATTACTCACGTCAACACCATGCTCAGTATAAAAATCTCCGGTTCCCATACTGGCATACAGCTTGTAGCCCATTTTATGCAATGCGTTTATGCTAGGAAGCAGTTCCATCTTGTGCTAAAATATGAAAATAAAAATAACAAGTTACATTGCTCAAAGTTTTGTTTTGTTATTTAGATGAATTGAGAAAATGAACTCACTTTGAAGCTTCCGACCGAGAGTAGAATTGCTTTTCGGGGTATATGAAATCCTGTACTCATCAGAGCTTTCAGATACGCTTCGTAGCGATTATCTCCAAAGCAAGCGACTTCACCGGTGGATGCCATCTCAACGCCTAACATGACGTCAGCGCCCGACAGCCTTGAAAATGAAAACTGAGGAACTTTTATTCCAACCTTCCCGCAACCCATCAGAACGTCGACCGGCTCCACTTTCAATCCTATTATAACACGGGTAGCCATCGCCACAAAATCATGATCCAGCGTTTTAGAAACGAAAGGGAAAGATCTTGACACTCTCACGTTACACTCGATGACTTTTAAATCGTTGTCTTTAGCTATCAGCTGCATATTGAACGGACCCGTCACGTCCAATAACTGGGCCATTATCTTTGCTATCTCTTTGAGTTTTATTAGAGTTTCTCGATTGATATCCTGCGGAGGAGTCACTAGCGAAGCGTCTCCCGAATGCACTCCGGCATTTTCTACGTGTTCAGAAACAGCCATACACAGTATTTCTCCGTCAGCGGCCACAGCGTCTACGTCTATTTCTTTGGATTCCAACAAAAATTTTGATATGACGACCGGATGATCTTTGCTGACATCGCTGGCAGCGTTGAGATATGTTTCAAGATCTTGATTCGAATGCGCCACATTCATAGCGGCCCCGCTTAAAACGTATGACGGTCTCACTAAACACGGATAACCCACTTCTTCGCAAAAATTAATAGCCGATTGCAAATTAGTCAGTTCCTTCCACCGGGGTTGCATTATTCCAGTTCTATCTAACATTCGAGAAAATTTGAATCTGTTTTCCGCACCGTCAACACTTTCAGGGGACGTGCCGAGAATTTTCGCTTGTTGACGATGTAAATCCATTGCGATGTTGTTCGGCAGCTGCCCGCCCATAGAAAGAATTACGCCTTCCGGATCTTCCAAATTGTAAATGTCCATTACAACCTCGAATGAAATTTCTTCAAAGTATAGCCTGTCGCACATGTCGTAATCGGTACTGACAGTTTCCGGGTTATAGTTGACCATGATGGTTTTTTTCCCCAAATTTCGAAGTTCCCGTAGACATCCGACGGCGCACCAGTCAAACTCGACTGAGCTTCCGATTCGATAAACTCCAGAACCCAACACCATCACGTGTCCGCCAGTAAACGCTATATCGTGAGTCGATGCATTATATGTAACATAAAGATAGTTTGTACTCGCCGGCCATTCTGCGGCTACCGTGTCAATTTGTTTTACAAAAGGTATAATTTTAGATTCAATACGCTGCTTCCTGACAGCGAGCTCTGTGCTCTTTACGGCTGCTGCAATTTGCTTATCGGAAAAACCTAATTGTTTAGCAAGCAATAGTTGCTTGTTGGATAAGCTTTGCTGATCAGATGTTTCCAATACGACATGAAAATCAATAATGTTTTTGATCTTTTGCAAGAACCATTTATCAATTTTTGTAAGTTTGTAAAGTCTTTCTAAGGAATATCCCGCTTTTAGAGCGGCAGCTAAAACATACATTCTTTTATCAGTGGGCTCTTGCAGTTCCTCGTCGTTGACTTCCATCAAATTTGGATCCAAGCCGGTGACATTTTCATCGACCATTCTGAGAGCTTTCTGAAACGCTTCTTCAAACTTACGGCCGATAGCCATGACTTCGCCGACGCTTTTCATGGAACTGCCGATTTTCGTACTGACTCTGCTGAACTTGGCTAAGTCCCATCTCGGAATCTTTACAACGCAATAATCGAGACTGGGTTCGAAGCATGCCGTAGTCACACCTGTCACAGAATTTTTAATATCGGCTAAAGACTTTCCCAGTGCCAGTTTAGCTGCGACGTATGCCAATGGATAGCCAGTCGCTTTGCTAGCCAAAGCGGAACTTCTGGACAGTCGGGCATTGACCTCGATAATGAAAAATTCCTCTGAAAATGGATTCAGGGCATACTGAATATTACACTCTCCCACAACTCCAAAATCTCGTATGACTTTTATAGCTGTGTTACGAAACATGTTATATTCTTTGTTCGATAGTGTTTGACTTGGAGCTACGACGATAGATTCTCCAGTGTGAATTCCCAGAGGATCCACGTTTTCCATATTACACACGGTTATGCAATTATCGTACGCATCTCTGACGACTTCATACTCGACTTCTTTCCAACCTTTCAGAGACTTGTCGATAATTAACTGTCCGGAATGAGATAGAGCTTGATGGGCCAACGATCTTAATTCATCTTTATTATCAGCAAAGCCGGAGCCCAGACCTCCGAGGGAAAAAGCAGCTCTGGCCATGACGGGGTATCCGATGTCTTCTGCCGCCTGTAATGCTTCTTCGACAGAATGTACGGCTGCACTCGGAGCGACATTTTCTCCGATCTTATTAATTCTTTCGGCAAATATTTTTCGATCCTCTGTATCGATGATAGATTGAATGGGGGTTCCCAAAATGGAGACGTGATATCTTTCAAATACTTTCTTTCTATGCAGTTCAATTCCACAATTCAGAGCAGTCTGGCCACCAAAGGTCAACAAAATACCGTTTGGTCTTTCCGATCGGATAACTTGTTCGACGTACTCTGCCGTTAAGGGTAAAAAGTAAACTTTATCAGCTAATCCTTTCGATGTTTGAACAGTCGCGATGTTTGGATTGATCAGCACGGTTTGTATTTTTTCTTCTTGTAAGGCTTTGATCGCCTGCGAGCCTGAATAGTCAAATTCACCTGCCTGCCCAATGGACAGACCGCCGGATCCCAAGATGAGAACCTTCTTGGGCTTTTCCATCGGAGGAGTTTTGTAATACAGAGCGTCTATCAAAGTCTGCTTGACGGATTTAGTTTGAGGAACCGATTTCATAGATTCTCGGACTGCGTCGATAAATATATCAAAAAGCATTTCTAGGTCTTCTGGACCAGCTGTATGTTCAGGGTGAAACTGGACACTGAAATATGGCAGGGAACTGTGTATGATTCCTTCGTTCGATTGGTCATTCTTGTTAGTAAATAGAGGCTCCCAACCATCTGGCATACTAGACGCATCGACTGCGTAGCCGTGATTTTGAGAAGTCATGAAGCATCTTCCTGTTCCGTGATGACTACATGGTAGATTGTGCCCTCTGTTGCCATAGCTAAAAAAAAGCAAAAAAATATCAGAAATGTAAAAAAAAAGACAAGCTAGAAAACAATACATGTTTTTGTTAAATATTCTGACCAACGCTTAAAGCTTTTATGTGACAAATCGTCGTTAATTTTCTACAAACATGTATCTCAACTTTAGTCAGTTTCGAGCTTTTTGATGTAATGAATTCAGAATTTCTGTACACATATATTCCTTTAACTCGTGAAAAATATAATATTTCATGCTTTATATAACCTAAAATAAAAATCACTTTAAGGGTGTTCACTGTCAATACTTGGTAGAAAGGCATTATATTAATAAAAACACAATAATCCTTTGTACTTCATTCCACTTTATTTAATATGTCAGGACCGGTTTCGCTCATTGCGAGCATTGTCAACTGATAAGAAATATAATTTAACAATGCTATTTATGCAAAATTGAAAAGTTATACACAACAATTGGCATTGAAAAGAAATTGCCAATTACATTAAAGTGATTCTAAAATAACACAAAATTAAAATGTTCAACACATCTAACATATAATTAAAAAGTCATCCCAGATTAATAAATTCAGAATGGGGATTGAAAGTAATTACAAACATAATTAAATTTTGGGAAATTTTTGACAAAGTGATAAAGTCAAAAATTTCCCAAATTTTAATTATGTTTGTAATTACTTTCAATCTCCAAACCGGTCCTGACATATTAAATAAAGTGGAATGAAGTACAAAGGATTATTGTGTTTTTATTAATAAAATAAAAATGTTGGCAAAAAAATAATTGGGCAAATAATATGGGCATGTGTTTTGTTTAGCATGAAGGAGAGGATGGCATGGGTGGAATCGTCTTCTTTCCTTTAAAAAAAATAATATTACACAATATTTGAAAATTGATGTTGTTTATTAATGATCGGTGACAGGCGATTGTAATTATTGCACGTGTGTAATTTGTCAAATAGAACTAGCAAAAATCTTACCGATATGTTTGACATTTTACTTAATAGACAAGACGGATTGGTTAGAAAAAAATATATACAATGTACCTAATTCGTCCATATTTTATAAACGTTGTTTGGAATAAAAATCACCAACAAATACTTTCTTCAATTTATTGTATATATCGGGAATGGCGAACACATTTCTTTAAATATGCCAAAAATTACACTCAATTCTTCTAAAAATCTTTAGGGTGTTCACTGTCAATACTTGGTGGAAAGGCAATATATTAATAAAAACACAATATTTCTTTGTACTTTATTCCACTTTATTTAATAGGTCTAATACTGACATCAGTTGACAATGCTCGCAATGAGTGAAACTGATCCTGACCTATTTTAAATAAAGTGGAATAAAGTACAAAGGAATATTGTGTTTTTATTAATAAAAATCTTTATTTGTCAGATATATAATGTAAGTAATAAGTAGTGCTGTGGAGTCATTGTGTTGGGGTTGGAGACAGGGTAGTAATAAGGCGAATGACTCCCGACTCCTTTTCGAATTTTAGTAGACTTAAAGTACCAATTTTGTAATTTTACATCTTTTACAAATTGGAGTCAGACTTGATGACGACTGCACAGCCTTTGTGATAAGTAAGATAATATCAACGGTATACAAAACAAGTAAAAAAACTTGTTTTGAGATAATCCCCTTTTTTTATATATTATGAAGCGAACTGAAATGTAGCGAGATGGTTGGCAATAAGACAGATAAATAAACAACATTTGACCAAAATTTCTACAACTCAAAAAGGGTAGTCGTCTGATTGGCTTTGAGTGGGTAGTTGTAGAAATAAGAAATCTGTACAGCTAAAAAGTCTTAAGATATATATAGCTACCTGCCAGTAATAACTGCTAACGAAATATATATTTGTATTACTTTTTTAAATATTGAAACAAATAAATGTATCATGAGTAAGCTTGTTTTTTGAGACATTTTTGAGACTCAAAACACCCAATTTTCAACTTAACCCTCCAGAGACGAGAGCTTTTTTCTGATAAAAAAAATATTTTCTAAGCCATATTGAAGTCACGGATAACTTTTATTCCTATCCAAAATTTAAAAAAAAAAAAACGCAAAGTCGTTTTATAGAAACCCCGCATGACTATATAGTCATGCTCATCCTTTTATAACCGTGTAATATTGAGTACGGACAGTAGTAAGGACAAAAGTGACCGTATGGGCTTGCAAACATTCGGGGTTGAAATATAGCTAAACGTGATTTTTTTAAAAATATTTACAATTTGACCTATTTAGATCAACATAATTTCAAAACAAATATATTAGCAAAATAACTGTAAATAATTTTATGTTTTTATAAAAAAATATCCAACAGTTTCAAAAAGTAAATTAAAAAAAACGGAAATTCAAAAAATCACATGTGCTTTTGGTGACCGTTCCTGTTCCTACGGCTGATGACTAACTGTAGTCCGTACCCTTATTAACCAAATATGAGCAAAAGCAACGATATTCAGGTAGAAAAAGTATGAATAGTGGGATCAATAGACAACGGTGTTTTGTGTGACCATATGGTGACGCTCGTCCTTGGAGGGTTAATGTTTTCTGACAGTATATGTACAACGATATGATCTTACACAATTATCAGAGTTATTGAAAAGGTACCATATGATTTTTAGATTGACACATTAAGTGTGATATTTGTTGTTGTTTTTTTGATGAAAATTTATCACTGATAAATCTTCACCGAGATGAGGCCCACTGATTGGTGGCCAGCAACTGTGCACAGCTGACTGATAAATGCGATCATTTATGTTTAAGATCCGACGGTCTCTTTACTGTTGTTATTGACTGGTGCTATGTCATTTGTTCGTTCGTTTTTGCCAGTGAAATATACACATATCCAACTCGATAAGAACATTTTTCATATAAAATTCTGAATTTCCCACAGATCAAAAAAAGTATATCTGCGTATTGTAGATTTGCCATCCTTTCGATATATTATTATCTAATCAAATGAAGTGTGGAACTATTCTCTGATTATCATAATACAGTCTTTAAAGAATATTAACACTCAGGAGTCCGGGCGAACATATGTGTGCATCTCACTTTCAGTGCGCAGGAGTCCGCGCGAACATATCTGTTCGTTTTGCTGAGTGTAAGTTTACACAAAAAAAAGGTACTTTGTGTGATGATTTTTTTTCTTCAAATTTAACATCAAGGTTGCCAGTAATATTGAAATTGATAATGTCAAACAAATATATTAAAAATATTTTTTTTTTAATCGTAAATATAGAAGTAATTCCACAGTATCACCTAGTAAATAATATTTTTTGTATAACGTTTAACGTTTGGTGTAATATTATTTTCATGGAAAAATGCATCTTTTTTTGTTAGATCTTTTGCTTCGTTTACGTATAAAAATATGGGTTAAATTTTCGGATAAGTTTATTTATTGCTTCTTTGACCGCTTCACAATTCTTTACAAAAAAATAAGTGTTTGTTCTATGGGATTTTTACGAAAGTGAAATTAGTCATGACAATAATTATATAACACAGATTCATTGTCTCAGATTCATTTTAGATCTGTATCCTTTTTTTCTTTTGTAAACATTTTGCAACTAATTCTTGTTGGAAAGTCAACCCTAAATTCAAAGAAATGAAATCATTATTTTACTTCGAACAAAGCACCGCTTTTACTCAATATATGTTTGGCTTGCCAATAGCAATAAATTATGTAATTCTTAATGCCCTTTTCGAGACGCTGTTGACAAGGAGCTATTTTTTCTGTAAAGTTTATGGCTCTCCTGTGAAAAAAATGTGACCCTAATGCTTCATAATTATTACACATATGAATGGCCACCATTCATTAATAGCATATACCTGCACCATTCTAACAAAAACAAACGATTCTCAAAGATTTAAAATATTTAAATAATTGAAATATAACAAGAATTATTTTAAAATATCTGAGAGTTGCGAATAAAACCTTGCGATATAGAACAGATGTTTATTTTCGGTTTTACAATATCTCAAAAAAACTAAAATAGTTGTTGCTGAGAAGAAGGAGATGGGGGGGGGGGTTAGTAACCAGTAACTTTATTTTAAATTAGTGTATATTATTGCAACTCTATAGCCATTTCTTACTAAATAACTTTATTTTTAAGTTGTTAAGACTCTTTATATGAAACCCTCGGTTGAGAAACACTGATTTTATCATATTTTTATATGTATAAAACCATACGAACGCTTTTCTGAAAGAAAAAAAAATATACATCAATCGGTTAAATAGTTATCGCAATTTAAACGTGAGCGCAAAAAAAGTTCCATTTCCCCAAAATTCGGCCGGCTCCCGCGCATTTTTTAGCATGCAAATCTGCGGACCTATATGTGTTAATATATAATTTTATAACACAAAATATGTTTATTTTCCATACCTCAATTTGTATGTCTTGCATCCGATTGCTGAAGCGAGAATTTGGTGTCCAAAGCAAATCCCAAATACAGGCTTGATTGTGCCGGACAACAGAACATTTTTGAGGTGCTGAACTGGCTCTTTACAAGTAGCCGGGTCACCGGGTCCGTTGCTCAAGAATAAGCCATCATATTCCTTCGGGTCAATTTTATGATTCCATGGCACGATGATTACTTTAACGTTTCTTTTCAAGAGACACCTAATCTGATTATATTTCAGTCCACAGTCCACCACGCAGATTGTTGGCGAACCATTTGGATTGTACACCTTGGATTCCTACAGAGAAATAAATGTTTTAGATAAGGTGAATTTACATAAATCACTGATTATGTTTATGCATTTTAGTTGATTAAATGTAAAGGGTTGCTTGGAATCCAAAACAGCTATCATTTGATTTGATTTTTAAAAGATGACAAAGGTTAACGGCTATAATACAGCGATATGGCACTAACAATTTGGGGACTTAGGGTAAAAAATATTTACTATTTTTGTACATCATTATAAACACAAATCTTTGATCTCTCAAGTGTATTTTTTTGCTGTCAAATTGAATATGTCTTAAATACAAAATTACTTAGACAAAAACTGTTTCCGCAGTTTCCGTTGTAGTTTTGCTCCTGTCACCTTAAGACCCGAATTCAAAGCTTACATTCATGATTTAATCAAATTATTAAAATCATTTTTGTGGATTGTTTGAAGTAACTAATAACTGAATAAAAACATTCTACCGAAAACTTAACCTAGGCAAAATGTTTATAAATAATATTGGATTTTAATACTGACAGGCGACATTATAATGACGTGAGATAAATGTATTGCCTGGTCCAGTCTATAGTTCAATTATTATAAAAATAGTAACTGTTAATGCACGAAAACTAATAAGAATATTCAAATAAAATATTGTTTTTAATTTAACATCAATTTATAATTTCATAAGAGAATTATTTACACTTTGTAAACTTTACCTTCAGTTTTCTTACAGATAAAATAAATGTAAATTACAAAGGATAATCAGAAATGTATCGCAGAATACAGTAAATGTACATCATTACTAATTCAGCAAAGCGTACCTTTATTGAGACTTCTGCCACTAAGTTCCTCTCATTTGGGTTTGGTATCGGTTTCGGAAGACCGACAGTCGGTATACCTTGAACAATTCGACCGAGGATATTTCCTGTTTCACGAATTTTCTTAGTGAGAGCTCTCGTATCTATCCCACAGATTCCCGGAATGCCTTGTTCGGATAGCCATTGTGATATGTTGCGTGTTTGCCTCCAATGGCTTGGAGAATGACACCATTCTCCAACTATCAGACCCTTTGCCCAAATGCGATGAGACTCGAACCAACTGAAAATAAATAGTGGAGAAGATAAGTAGAAGAAGAAGTCCTAAACCCAGACAGACCACACTCAAGCCTTTATTTTGGAAATGCCGAGTGGTTATTATGTCGCCGGAACTGACCACTTTTTAATGTCTGCGTGAAGTCAGTATTGGAGACAAACAACCCTGCTACATGCTTACGACACACATGGATTTCAAATCTGTTACCGACTGACTCTGCAACACATATATAGCATACAGCCATGCAGAAAGCGCGCTGTTCATGATAGATTGGCGTATGAGATGCGCTAAGTCACCAATAATGATAATTTTGTGGATTTTGATCAAACATAATTAGTCATGACTCTCCACGAGTGTAATTATGGCGTTGTTTTGAAGTGATCTGTCTGAGTTAAGCATTATGAGTACAAGTCTCAGATTATAATAGTTTCCAAACCTTAAGTTGAGTTCTGAAACCCATTTCAGAATTTATAAAAAAAATATAATTACATTCAAAACATTTTTTACACAGTAGATAACCAGATAAGCAGATAAACAAAAAACCAGAAATATGACAGAATTCATAGAAAAATCGAAGGTTGGTTTCCTGAATTAAAAAAAACTAGGTTTTTTGAAAAAAGAACAACCCAATCATGTAAAAAAAGGTAATAATGAAAACCCTACCAATCAACTACCAACTATGAAATAATTTATACTTTCTAAGCACAATATAAATAATATATGGGAAATATATACTAAGAAATTAATTTTTCGGTACCGTGGAATGCCATTTTCATCTTTCTCATCATCTGGAATGCCATAATTTCCAACTAAAGGGTATGTCAAAACAAGCAGTTGGCAATGGTATGATGGGTCAGTCAACGATTCAGGATAGCCAACCATACCAGTCTGAAATACTGAAAACAGAGACGGAGGATCATTCATAAAATAATAGTATTTATACAGAATAGTTGAGTCAAGATTTTTTTTTAAATTTTTAGATCATTTCACTACATTTAAGAGCATACTGAATTACCTTCAGTATCGCAGAAACTTTTAGAAGCTCTTAGTGGAATCCTAATAAAATGAAAACATTACTGATAGAACATACTAGATATACTTCACTCACTGAAGCCTAGTGGTAAGAGCTCTTTACTAGCCAACAAATGGTTTCAGTCAGTTTCAAATATATATTATTTTCACTTTAATATTTGAAATCTTGAGCAGAAAATTTACACTTAACCCGTTAACAGCTAGACAAAAATAACGTTTTTTGTCCTGCAAGCTATCAATTTTCTAAAAACTAATAAAGAAAAACTTAATATTCATTTTGTGAGTCCTTAAGAGATGTCAGACCCTTTTTCAATGATGCAAACTCTAAAAAATATTTATTGACGTTGAATAATGACAACACACTGGTGGGTAGCGTGTGTGGTTAGTAGGTATGCGACACACCGGTGGGTCGTTAGCTTTAGAGTGGTTAAATTATTTTTGTGACTTTCCTATACAAGAAAACAAAACAAAGCCAAGTTTTGTTCAATTAAATCATATTATACATTGATTGTACATTTATTATTTTTTTTCAAAATTATTTGCAATGGAATGGTATGTAAACCTTTAGATATTATGAAAATGGTTTAGATATTGTAAAATATTTTCTTCAGTTAGTCAGAAATGTTTTTAATGAAAGAAAAATCGTTCTTACCAACTTCTCCATCAGTTTCCACCGGTGCCCCAAAGCTTTCCCCCTGCAGTACTGTTCCATCGTTGAGAACCAAACTGCAAACTCCACCGGTTGTTATTTCAGGGTTTTTCACGACCATTTTCTCATCTTAAAGAAATATTTAAATATACATGTTTACATATACAATATTTAATCTTCATCAGTGTAATCATAAATGCTTAAAGACATTCACCCTACTTTGATGCGGGTTAAAATAAAAATCTTTAAATGCAATACTTTTATGTTGATTTTGTATTCAATTTAACCCTCCAACGACGAACGTGACCATATGGTCACAGTAAATACTGTTGTCTATTGATCCCACTATTCATCCCTTTCCTACCTGAATATTGTTGCTTTCAATTATATGTGGTTAAGAAGAGTACAGACTTCAGTTAGTCATCAGCCGTGGGGACAGAAACGGCCGCCAAAAGCACATGCGATTTTTTGAATTTCCGTTTTTTTTATTTACTTTTTGAAACTGTTAGTTATTTTTTTATCAAAACATCAAATTATTTACAGTTCTTTTGCTTAAATATTTGTATTGAAATTATGTTGATCTAAAAAGGTTAAATTTTAAATATTTTAAAAAAATTCACGTTTAGCTATATTTCAACCCCGAATGTTTGCATTCCCATACAGTCACTTTTGTCTTTACTACTATCGGTACACAATATTAGATGGTAATAAAAGGATGAGCATGACCATATAGTCATGCGGGGTTTCTATACAACGACTTTCCATTTTTTTTTTTTTTAAATTTTTGTTAGGAATAAAAGTTATCCGTGACTTCAATGGCTTAAAAAATATTTTTTTATCGGAAAAAAACTCTCGTCTGGAGGCTTAAGGCATGGATTTTTGTGATATTTTCATTATTTAGTGTGAGATATGACAAAAGGTAATTACATACTTGATCACGTAAATTTTCAGGCTGGCTTTCATTCACCACGACGAAAATATTTATTGAATACAATTGATCATGATATCTAGTCAATGAGTTTACTTTGGACAGAGTTTACAATCCTGACATTCTCAAGGCCAGGGTTTCCCAAACTATGTTCCGTGGGACCAAAATAAGTTTTCCGCATTTTTTTTGTCTGGCAATATACACTGCAATACATTTAAAATTGTGTCGCCTGTGTGGTCGAGTGGTCAACGTTGTTGGCTTCGGCTACAGAGGGCCCGGGTTCAAATCCCAGTACGGACAGTTTTATAAATTGATTTTTCAATTGATTTATGAATTTATGTTCAAAGGCATGGATGTATGTGATGTCTTGAATTCCCCCCTCTCACCCATCCTATCCTATGAACGGGGCGTATCGAGAACGATTAGCTTACCACTAATCCTGTCCTAGCCCTATCCTTCTATCCTTACTCTCTTTGGAAAAAGAGAGGTTGAGCAACTGAGTAACAAGCAGTTCTCGTAGAAACACTTCTGTTGAGATAAACTCCACATTGGGAGCGGACATGGTTTAAAAAAGTACATTTAAACATCTTTTACTTCATATTAAATCTCCACTGATGTTTAAAACGTCAAATATCTAACTACATGCGGAGATCACAATCACTGAGATTTGTTTTCTCATATTTCTATGTAACACTGTTTTAAAAATATTTAACTAATAAATAATAAGTGATTTAATAATATATATATTTTTTAATATTTTTACAATAATGAATTACCCGAATATTTCCATGGCATTCATTGAGTATCATTGTAAATTACAATAAATATCAGCTAGATATTTTTGGTATTGGTATGAATGGTTGAAATAAAAAGAATTTTGAAATGCAAATGTACCCTATAGGAACACGAAAGTAGAGCAATCAAATACATATCGATTGTGGAAAGGAAAAAGGACGTAACCCACACATATTAAATTTTACAGGAGGCGCTAAAAACGTGTTTTGATGATTTTGTGACATATGCAAATTATGAATTATACACAACCTTGAAGTGCACGGATACTTCTAAACTGGTGTTTAATTGACATAAACTAATAGAAAATTTAAATTAACTTTAAATTAAGTTTGCTTAAGTAATGAAGCAAGATTGATTCTAACATTTTAAAATTATAAAATTACAAAATGGATTGGCTTTTTTTTTTTTTCCTTTTAACGTCATTAGTAGTATGATTAAATTTGTTTGCACTGTTTCGATTTTATAATCCCCTCTTTGCTTCCATTAAAAAGGAAAAATCCCATTCTGATTGTTTACAACTCATTAGTAAAATTAGTATCATTATTTGTTTGCTTTATTTCGATTCTACACCCCCCTCCTTGCTCCTCTTAAAAGGAAAAAAAAAAAACCCAATCCATTTTGTAATTTTATAATTTTAAAATGTTAGAATCAATCTTGCTTCATTACTTAAGCAAACTTTGCGATAGTAAGTCTGAAGATGCCTCTGAAAGAGGCGAAACACGTGTCACAGTTAGTTACACAATACGTGGAATAATCAAAGTTAATTTAAATTTTCTATTAAAATGAACTTCCACAAAGTTACCGCCGAAACCATCGAAAGACATAAACTAATATTAAGTAAAGAAATTGTCTCATAAAAACCTTTATTTCAGTGTTTTTACAAGGTCATCTTTTTCAAACTGAAAAGCTAAATTTAGTTACTTATTCGGAATTTTCAGCTTCCATCATTTTGATAGAATATGTGTCAAGTTGTATACATTGTGATTATCGAAAAAAAGAAAATTGAGAGTTACGTTTTTTTTTCCTTTCCACAGTCGATTATAAAATAGCTTGCACATTGATTGATAATCAGTTCGTCACCCTTTTTCGAATTTTTTTGATTACATAAATAAGTAGAGAATTCGAATTCTCTAGAATAATCTAAAATAATGTAAACAATGACACCTATACTCTTATGGCTTTAATTAAGTATTTCATATTTTTATTTCGAAAAATAGTAAGGGTGTTAGTTTAAACTCTGCCTAGTGGAACGTCACTGAAAAAGAGTAGCATGTAGATATTAGACATTAATAAATAATAAATAAACACATACAAAGAAACAAGCTTCAATATTATGTTCATACGAAATTATTATACTTCGGTAGTGTGGTACTTGTCATGACCTACAAATGATAAGAATCAATTGACCCAACCACAATTTAAAAAAAACAGAAATATCTGTATGAAATTATTACGAGTTTGTAGCATTTGATTCCAAGCCAATACAAATAATAATAATATTATCGTCTGGTACATAATTTGTTTTTATTATTATCAATAAAAATATATTTTATCAATTACGGGTTAAAAATAATATTCCGAAATCAAACAAGGATGTCGACAACCAACATTCAAGCCCGAAACAGTTTGATCGTGAAGCAATACGTCAAGTATTTAGTTTCTAATTTAATGGTCATTAGAATAGATAACACGCAGTTATATATTGAAAGGTGTGCACCTTTTCATAACCCTTTGCTATAGTTGTAAAAAAGCGATAACCCTCATATCTAATTAAAATATTCCATCATAGGATCAAAAATTAATTTCATTTTTCTTAGCCACAATACGAATTTACAATACGGGCAAATTATATTTTATAAACACATGATATAAAATAATATAGTGCAGGGATGGCGAACCAGGGACCCGCGTGAGAAATTATCTGACCCGCTTGAACTTTTAGAAATTATGAAAAACGAGTTTCTGCGACAATCCGGGAAAAAGTATACCAAATCGAGGATTTCAAATTCTTCGGTGAGCTAAAAAAAAAAACGAGATTTGGAGATAATCCGGGGAAAAAGTATAGCGAATTGAGGATTTCAAATTCCTCGGTGAGCTAAAAAAAAAACGAGTTTCTGTGACAATCTGGGAAATAGTATACCAAATCGAGGATTTCAAATTCTTCGGTGAGCTAAAAAAAAATACGAGGTTTGGAGATAATCCAGGGAAAAAGTTTAGCGAATTGACGATTTCAAATTCCTCGGTGAGCTAATCCCAATCCCGGGATCCTATATGTGACCCGTGACATGATTTTTAAAAAAAAAATTGAATCAAATTTGACCCACTTGCGAAAAAGGTTCGCCATCCCTGATATAGTGTATACGACTTCGCACTGCCATGCATTACCGTGTATGCCAGTGGTGCACAAACCGCGGCCCGAAATGGCATTTGTTGCGGCCCAAAATAACAAGTACTTCATCGCCAAATTTTTCATTGAATATGTTAAAAATCTGTGTTTGATATGTGAAAAATATATGCAGTAACAAAGGTTTATAATCTGAATCGTCACTGATAGAAAACTTAATACTTTAATTATTGAATATGATTATATTTTCGATTAGTAATTCATCTTTTTACAATGAGTATCGTCTGTGGTGCATGTTATGTCTGTTTTTAGATTATTGTTTTCAAAACACTCTTTGTTGCTTAAAACATTTTCCAACCCCTTCTCAGCATCTATCAACGAGGCCGATGCATCATTGCAACTAAAAATAGATCGATTTGCAGAACAACGATCAATTTTAATCAAAATACCACGAAATATCCGATATTATCCATTGTTTTGAAAATTACAAAAGTAGCGTCACTAAAACCACTGTAACATGCGAACTAAACGTCAGATTGTTATGAAATATCGACACGTATTATTTGAAGGTTGGTATTTTCTAAAAATTATATGGATTTGTCAAGAGTGGCGACATATATATGTTATACTACGAAATTATTGAGTGATGCGTTAATACACCCAATCCTTTTTTACGCGACACCTCACTTTCATATAATTTGATTAATTGGTTCTAAAAATCAAAATATCACGTAAAAAAGTATCAAAAATACATTTAAAAAAAAACAAAAATTGTTCTTCAAGTTCGCGCATTTGTTTTTTACATATACAATTTAATTGATTTATTGATTATAGAAATACACTGAAAAACAGATACATGTTGTGTATCCATGCATAATTGTATCCACTTAAAGGAGTTATTCGCTGCTGTCACTGTCGGTTACAAAATGAAATTGTCAATTTTTTTTAAATCTAAATTTGATGAAATGCTATTTTTCCTATATTCTTGATCAATTATTGTTTTGTTGGTCGAACATTGGATTTGTTTTGTTGATCGAACGAACAGTTGAAACTGAAAGTAAAATATTTTTTCAAAATAAAAGAAATAGTATTTCCACCTTCGGTGTGTATTTAAAATATTTTGACATCTGGAGTGCATATATTTGACAGAGTAACTGTCGGTGGTAAAATTTATGACCATGAAACGTGCTATTCAACGAATTTAATAAATAAATCGTATTTGAACAAATTTTAGAGCAACATTACATCACATGATTTTGTGCAGGGTCACCATTATGTATATCATTATTTTTCAACACTTTTACCATCTGCGGCCCGCGAAAGATTAGAAAATTGATAAAATGGCCCTTCGTTCAAAAAGCTTGTGCACCACTGTGAAGTTTACGACTTCAGCACTGATAAAACGGCATATTGTTAATTTAAGAGAAAACAATATTTTCATATCAAAATGGTATACAATTGCAATTTCTGACATATATATATCATCTACGACAGCTTCAGTATACATAGTGGTACATTTTTAGCCATTTACATTGATTCATAATAGTAAATTGCATATTGTGAAATATTATAAGGTAACAATCGATTGCTCATTTAAACATTACATATAATTTCATAAGAGTGATAAAAAATTCCCTTCTTACCCAAAACACCGAGAATTGCTTTGAGATTAAGAGAGCCCCTTGTTAAATTATTGGCAGTACGCCGCTGAATAAAGATGTAACAAAGAACTGGCAAAAGAATTTATCGATAATGATAAAAAAATATGAATAAGTGGATACTAAAATATCTACATATAATTAAAATGTTTGAGATCTCTTACAAATAAATGCTTCTAATTTGTAACCACATTACAAATCAACTATGCAAGAAAGGTAACTAGCAATAAAAGCAAAAAAGGTTGGTTTATCTAAAATAATCATTATCAAAATTAGCAAATGGGAATTTTTCACAATATAATTTAAATTCCTCGTGGTGAAACAGCTGCTGATCTTAGATAAATAAATGTGGATATAATACAAAAGAGTTTATGTATGTTTAATACAATGCCTTTCCAATCAAAAATTGACAGAGCACACCTAAAAAGGGTTTCCCAAATTTATCCTTCGATGACACTTCGTAATTTCTGATTTTTTAATGGAACACTTTGTTTATTTTGTTTGATAGCTAATATCCAAATGGAGTCAAACATGTTTGAATTGGCTATAGTCATAGCAGCATTTAAAACCAGAGCCGTGTAGTCAGACTATTCTTTCCGAATCAAAATCCTTTTTTTAATGAATGTGTATTGAAATCGCTAGGGTCTAAAGTCTTTTCATCGTATTAATTGTTAAAATGTACTCGAATCATTCTAGTGACTAGAATGATCTAATAGTAAAAACAATTTGGAGTCGTTTTCTTTTTACCTGACTTCACAGCCCTGGTCAAAAATGGCAACACCGCATGCTACTAAGCCTTAAATATTGATAGAAGTAGTCGGAGTCGTCTTATATCTTAACGACCTTACATCCTTGTTAAAAACCTTCCGAAACACTTATTCTCGTTTCGCGGAAGATAGTTTTGGAAACTCTGATTATACTAAAATGCATTCAATTTATTTAGTAACGGTTTTTCAAGTATGCAAATGCTTACGAAAATTACATATATACAGAACAGGATTGTGATTTTGTATGCCCTTAGGCAGCCAGTAATAAAAATATCTCTGAGAAGCACCAATAGTGTAGAAGTAAATTGTGATCGAGAATTCTTGTTATATTAATAATTTTAATTCTCGTTAGGTAGAAATGTTGCTTATTATTTTTCCTATTATATTTGCAACGTATCTATAATTTAATAATATTAATGGGCAATGTATTCGAAAATATTTTGATGTCTTCCTACACAATTATATTTTAATTTCTTTATAATTGTTTGATAACCTGATTATTCATGCTGTTATTTTCATCAGCTGAAAATGTTGAAATTGGTTGTTGGAACCGTTCTCGATTATCCTCAGAATAAAATAATGTTTTGTTTATTTTTTTAAAATAAATAGTTTTTATTTTTCGTAATTTTATCGTCCGTTATGCAACATACAAAATGATGCCACACTTTCTGACCTCCCTTTCCTATCGTCACAAAATCTTTGACAACAACCCCCCCCCCCCATTTAAATAACATTACATTGTACTTAGGCAACAGCCCCATTGTCTTAAGCCCCGGAGTTTCAAACTAATGGGATATGAAGTGTATCACTAAAGCCAGTTGGCATTGTCGGTGAAGAACAAGTACGCCCAACGCGGGTTAGACCATTCGCATAAGCTGGCGATACAATATAATATAAGCTCTGTATTTTTGGCCCTTCCTTTTAACTTAATTGTGCTGAAAAGAATAAAAAAAAATATCCCCAAGATGACCTTGTCATTGTTTACAGACTCGAAAATCAAATTACCAATTACGTAAAAAATATGACTGGCTAAATACACGATATTTATGTTTTTTATCGACGCTAGTTTAAAAAGCAAAGACTGAATGATCATAATATTAAAGAAACGTCAAATACTACAAATACGTAATTGTCATAAAACAGTGGTATTTGTTCTAATTGATTTAATCACAAATTGGTCTCAAATAAGATTGTGCGGATGCACGGAACAATAGATCAAAAAAAAACATTTATTTTTTTACCTGGCAGTATCATTTATTTATCATTGGAACACTAATAAACAAAACAAACGTTTTCCCCGAAATATAATTTCCAAGGAGGACCCACAATTGTATGCATACCACTGTATTTAAAATATTCATCATAATGAAACGTTTTTCTTAATAAATATTTACGGCCAAGTTTACACAGGTAGGTGATAAATTATTATTATCATCAAATAAACCAATTTAAAGCAGAAATGCACAAAGCAGACCTTGATATTTCTACTGTTATATCAATACCGAAGTACTGGTATTTCGTTTTTATAATTATGTCGAATACCACAACACAAACTATTAAATGCTCCAATAAACGTTGGATCTACAATATTTTTTTGCAGCTAGATTAATTTACACGAAGATCCGATCAATATTGAAAGGTGTTGACATTTTGATGTAGTTATGGACATCAGCGTTGACAAGGTATTTTTAAACACCGATACCTATATATAGTAATATATCCTTTGACCTTATTAGTCTCGTCTCAGACCATGGAATTCCATACAATATGTGGTATTGAATCTTACTAAACTGTTAGCGCCATTATAAGGGCGAACGATGGAGTGCCATCTAAAAGCAAGATGAATGAATGCGTTGTTTCACTGTCGGTGAATTTAAATTAAAGTAGAGGGAGGCGGGGGTAGAATTCAAAAATATTAGAAAGCAAGAATTGTCCCATCGCAGAGATTAAAGGTTACAAAATTAATTAATTACGTTAATTACGCCGTTCAATACGTTGCAAGTACATACGATGTATAACTATGTTTAATGGTTGATTTTATTAATTCCAGAGACGTAACTAGATTAGCTACACGGCAATCTTCCAAGATTGCTAATTGCTGCAATAAGCATGTTGAAAAGACTTGAAACCTTCAGACCCTTGGGCTCCCTTACAATATGGAACACACGTACTATCTGATTGGCAGATTTTCTTGTGTAAAACAAATTATGTTTACCTATTTAACAAAGTATAATTCGTTGAAATGGTAAATAACTGTTTTAGCTAAGCAAAATAAGACATAGTTTTTTCACACAAATTCTTACATTTTTGTAGATTAACGTTTAAATAACATTTACTTAATTAAGTTTACACTAAACTCATTTCCTAGTAGTATTCTATTAACTGGTAGGTTATACGTTATACCTGCCACATTATACGTTATAATTTAGAGACATTCAATTTTACATGATTATATATGAAAATAAATATACACGGACTAAATGTGACGATGATGACAAAACCATAATGTTTACACATAAAGCGTGACAGTATAATTATTTAAACTTTAGGCCAATTCAGAAAAATATTATTTTTTCTGCAGAGATGTGGACATATAGAGATTTACTACGCAATTGCAACAAATATCAGCTGGAGGATTGATTATATTATATGAATTTTTCACCTGTTGTATCCACGTGTCTACTATACTGCCGGTGAAATCACTACGCTTTTACTATAAACAAAAAATGTTTGTGTTTAAAAAGCACGTGTTTCTGATGTCAACTTGCTTTTGACAGCGAACACCTGCAACCGGCAAAATCAGCCGGCAGACTGGGCCGTTCGTAAATGACAGTAAAGTGTTGCATGCCACCGATGGTGGCGCCTCTAACGAATTGTCTACGAGCGAATTATTGGATGCAGCTCAAGAACAGCTTTCAATCACAAAAAATATTTATCGTGACAGTTTAGAAAATAGTATTCGTAAAAGTGTATTGATTGCTGCAGTTATTTATTTGTATGGGCATGGTAAAAAAATGTAATGGTAGTCGACAGTCATTATTTTTATAATCAATTATTATTTATTCATATTTTTCTTCCAAATGAAAGTATTTTGAATGACACGTGAGTATACTAAAATATAATTTAAAAAAGAGAGCAAATAGAGCATGGGTGTATATAGAAATGGCGAATATTTTTGTTGTGATTGTTAGACTTTTATATTATTTTAGTACTTCTTGAAAAATAATATTTACAATCAGAATTGTTTGATTTTAATAAATACATCATGTATATTTATTTTATCCTGTTTCATCATCACATTGTATCAGCGGTGGGCTGCTGATATCTTAACAAGGGGCTCGGTAAATTTTATCCATTTCCGCTCCCAATGTCAAACGTATGGCCTCCTAATGAAGGTATTTAAACAAAAGGTTTTTTTTGTACGAGAACTATTTGTTACTTCGTCGCTTAACTTCTCTTTTCCAAATTGACTGATAGGGATAGAATAATAAGGCTAAGACAGGACGAGTGATTAACTTTTCAATCACATAACGCCCAGTTGAATTGAAAGATCGGACGAGTGGGAGGATTTTTTTAGACATCACAAACACCCGTGCCTTCGAACAGAAAATCGATCGAAAAATGCTGTTTCGTACTGGGACTCGAACCCGTGGAGTCAGGCACGGAAGCCCACAATGCTAAATAAAAAAACGAAGAGACAACTAAGTCTTGTTATATAATAAAATTTAACCATCTACAGAAATTGCAGTTATGTGTTGATTTGATCCGAGACGAATGATTTTCTTATCTTAACAAGGGGCTCGCCGGCCGCTCCGAAATTTAACAAGGGGCTCGCGCGAGCTCCCCGAGCCCGTCCCTGCATTATATCATTATCCGAACGCAGTAAAAAATGACTGACAGATAACATTGATTTTCATTATAAAAAGACGCCCATCGCTGACTTTCATAATCATAATATTATAGTAAAATAGTGAACAAAAATAATCACTTTTTACGATTAAATAAAAAAACATTCCAATAATATAGTAAATCTTTATTAAATTCCATTGTTAAAAAATATATGTTTATATAATGGGGGGGGGGGTACATACATAACATACATTCGTGGTCAGTCATTTGTAAAAGTATCACAGTGAAGTCTCGATATAACATGCCCAGAATTCACGTTGTTAATTATCCTCTTAATCAGATACGTACATTTTTTTCTCTAACGGGCTGCATAAAAACAAATATAATAGGCTTGGGTCGCAAGGAAAAATGAACTTTTAAGTGCTCATTTACAAAACTGTAAAATTTAGACTAATTCCTTAGAAATCACATTTGACAATTTTTAAAGTTTATTAAATGAAACATTTACTTTAAAATGTGTACTATATTCTAATTTTAAGATAAAAAGAGGGCCGCAAAAAAACAAACGGACCTGATGTTGTACATGCTTGCTCTAAATAAAAACGTCTTCAAGTGGTTTTATTATTTATAATTGAATGTCATACAACTGTTTTCACATGATGGAATTGATTTGTTGAAATGTTTAGGTGGAAATATTATTTCGTTCGTATGGTACATGGATGAAATTTTATATAAGTTTATTAACATATGTATATGTATGTGAAAAAATTGCTTAGCCGATCATACCAACTTCTTCTTATACCTACATATATTGTCTAAGACAGCGATTTCCAACCTGGGAGGCGTGGGCTATTGCAAAGGGAGGCGCGAACAGTCCAAAATATGTATTCACTCTTTAAAACATGTCTTTATCACTATATGAAATGAAGGATGGGGAGGCGCGAAGATATTTTATTATTCAAAGGGAGGCGCAGTAACATAAAGGTTGGAAACCACTGGTCTAATATGATTAGACAAATTTTTTTCCGAAGTAAAAAAAAAATAGCGCTCACTGACATGAAATTTATAAAATGTATTGTGTTAAAAAAATCCTGAGCAATATGACTCTTCTCAGTTCGCTACGTCTTTCGCTTGCCAAGCTATGTCAAAATTAGTTTTCAAATGTCGAACTGTTACGCATGGGATATTTAAGTATCCCTACATATGTACAGTAATACCCCGCTTAGCGCGACCCCGTTAAGCGCGGTTTCACTATAACGCGAATTTCAAATTTACGCTGAGGTAGAAGAGAAAGTTTTATCTTCAGGGGAAATACAAAATGCACTTTCAAAAATTTATTCAGGTTTGGACATATTGCAGAGTATAGACATTAATGATGACCGTGTCTTGACCGTGTGTCAAACAATTAAAAACAGTGTTGGGTGTTATGAACGTATTTTACAAGAACGTAAACAAAACGCTACCCAAAAGACAATAGATGTATTTTTCCGTAAAAAATAAGAGTATGTATTGCATAAAGTGTTCTTAGAATTAAAGTGATTGATTAAAATGATTTGTATTTTTTTGTATTAAATTTTGACTATGTTTAATCATAAACCTCGATATACGCGAATTTCAGTTAACGCGATTTTTTTCGGAACGTATCCCTCGCGTAAAGCGGGGTATTACTGTATAATATAAATAACATTTCTTATTTTATAGTTGCCAATTATTGTATTATATTTTGACATTTTTGATACATTAGAACCTCCATATAACGGACGATATATCTAGCCATCAAAAGACGAATAAACTGGATTTTTTAAACTGTATAACAAACACTACATACAAAAATCATGTATTTTCGTAAATGTTTGTTTATTTTTTTTATTTGATATGTAGCAGAAAACTTACCCTTGATTTAATTTTTTCAAACCTACCTCACCTTTTTTTAAATCGTATAATATTTTAAATCCATTCTCAACAAAAAAAAACACATTCGGAAAACCTACTTTTATATAAAAGGAGCTTGGGATGAAACACGACCAAGTCTAGTTTTGAGAACAAATGAGATATCGCTATAATATTGGTGTACTGATTCAAAAGAAAAAAAAAAGCCTTCTAGTTTCCATGTAATTAAGGATCAAAATATGACCTTATAATCAAAACTGTCTTAAGTTTTTAAAAGAAAATTGTTTTTTCTCTGTTCAGGAGAAAATGGCTCTGATCATTTTTGATATCAAGCTCCCCATATAATGTAGTTCCAGTTTTAACGGACAAACCCTCGCTCACATAAGTCCGTTATATCGAAGTCCTACTGTAATACTTTTTAATTAAATGTTTTTATGTATATATATATATATAACTTATTAATAGGAAAAAATTGTAGGATTGTTTAAAAGGTCTGGAGTGTCTGTGAAACTTATCACTAGGTTTTTGGGCGCCTTTTCTAACTCAAGTAAAACTAATACATTTTCTTCAGGATACTTCTTCAAATATACTCCTGGGGTATAGAGAGTCACCTGTGGCCCTTCGTCTGGCCAGTATCTGCCAAGGTTCCAATCATTTATCCATGCAACGCCCTGAAAAAAAAACACATTACATTTAATATAAATGCATCGCGAGTCTTCATCTTCCACGATTAATATGCCAATGATAGATAATAATTAATACATTATATAAATATAATATTTATACGCGTATGTTAGGTTTTCACACCTGAGCCGACGACCTGTGCAGAATAATTTATCTCAGATATCACAATAAATTTTTCCGCGTCTTTCAAATCCAGTCTTTTTAAAAATATAGACTTTCAAAATTACAATCTTTAATTTATTAATTGATTTGGCATTTACTTGGTAGAACTCCATTTATAACAGATTAAAATAACAAAGTATTTTAGCTCTACAGTTTTTTAATAATTTTATTCGTTGATAGCTATTTCGGCTTGCGCCATCGTCAGAACTATAGTAGTTCTGACGATGGCGCAAGCCGAAATAGCTATCAACGAATAAAATTATTAAAAAACTGTAGAGCTAAAATACTTTGTTATTTTAATCTGTTACAATCTTTAATTTATAATTATTATGTATTATAAAATTATGATTAACTATCAAATAATATATTGATTTATATCGTGGATTAAAAATGTAGCTTATATTGTATATTTGTAAAATTATAAACTAGGGTATTAAAGAATCAGGTATACATTTTCTCAGTGCATTCGATCTGCACGATGAGCAACCATAGAGAGAGAGTACTGTGTGTGTGATGCGGTGTACATGCATTTGGCGTTACGGACGGATAATATATATTATAGTTTTAAATTAACCTTTCCCCAACCGCTGACATCCAAAAATGTATCCGAAGGATCAACGTTCTCTTTCAAGCGGAATTTTTTGATGTAAAATACCGGCCCATCCCTGAGGAAGCCGACGTTTGCGAAGGAAAGTTGCCTCTTGGCGTAGACGAGGGTGTCTCGATTTCTCGGTGCTACGCCCTCCAGACCTTCCAATGCTTTTTCAACTTTCAATAGAGGAAAGGTAACCATTGTCCAATTTGTGACGGTGAAGCTTTCTAGCTTTACCGATGTTATCCCCTATAGAAATAAAATAAAGTAATGTATTATAAACTCATTAAATATTGCTCTTTGTCAATCGCTAGTGAAATGATAATTAAAGATTATCAATAATGTTTCTTGGCATACAATTTTATTTGTAATGTATTTTTTATAAACCGTTCTTTGTCGTCATATTGCAGTGATGCACAACCTTTACCTTCTAGCGGGCCGCATAAAACAAATTATCGTGGGTTCGGGCCGCAAAGAAAAAAAAAATAAAGTACGCAAAATCCATTTTTATACAGAACATATGTCCGTTCCATGTAAAACAGCCTTAAAACCGTGTAAAAAAGATTGTGAATTTAGATAAATGAGCAATAGGTTCCATTATATTATTTTGACCTTGTTATTTCGAAAACGTGAACATAAATAAGCCATGCAAAAAAGAATTATGAGTACTTGCTTAATTAAAATCGTTTCAATGTGAAATGTTTATGTTTCATTTATATAAAATTCATAAGTTAATGCATTCTTGGTCTTTGTTAATTTTTAACTTTTTTTTTAATTTGACATAATATTTGTAAGCCTGTTTTTATGAATCGATTTATTCTTCTTCATTAAAAAAAAGCTTGCTTACATTAATTAAATAAATGTTTTACGTGAAAAAAATGTGTTTGAGAAAAATATTAAAGGGCCGCCACAAAATTCAAAAAGGGCCGCATGCGGCCCGCGGTTTGTGCATCACTATCATATTGATTGGATATTTAAATTGATGAGAACAGTATTTTTATTTTTATAATAAACACGTAAGCACAATCAAATGAAATTAAAATATATTTTGGTTCATAAGCTGTGATTGACTTGTTGTTGATATTGTAAAACATATAAAGATTTTCCTACAACCTACAACAATCAAAATGTTGTAGTCATGTCAAAAGTTTATACAAATCTATACGTCGCAGAATGGTTGAAGAGTGACTTGATGTTCCGTTTTCGTTTTTGCCATAAAACGTGAAGACACTCACTTGACAAGATACTGGTCCATACATTTAGGTATGTTTTTGGTAAATTATAATATTTTGCGACTAAGTATGCAATACCGAAACAGGAACTGTCTGATTTTGTGTTGATATTATGATAAAAAAGGGTAAACCTCGAAAACAATCGACGATAAAAACAAAACAGCAAAATGGATTTTGAGGTTATATTTTTGGGTTTTGCGGTGTTGTTTTTCAATTATCAACGAAATAAATACTTTTTTGTTCATTCCAAATATCAGTAAACTAAACATTTTCTCGGTAAATTGCGTTACAATAAAATTTTAAGCAACTTTAATATTCCGTCAAAGGTTTGCGTGATTGTGCTTTCCCAGAATTCTCTCACAATAGTAAAAATAGTGGTGTCACGCATGTATGCATAATGTTCTTGATAATTTCAGTAGCAATTTTGAAAATCGCAAAGACCTATTATATTGAAAGGATATTTTTAAATTAAAATCCCAACCAATGTTTGAGCAGTTTAGCATGCAAAAAAATGCACAAAAACTGCGCCACAGATTCTTCATCGCAGTGGTCATCAAAGTGGGGTTCAATTGCCTCACAAAGATGATAGTAATAACGAGAATAGATACACATCAATTAGATCATTTTATTTGACAAGAAAAATAGCAGCTTTCAGATATTATTTTGCTATACAATTATTGTTGCTATAAATTTAGCCGTCAAGATTAACATCAGCAGTTTGTTTAATTTATAGTGTATTTATGGCCAATTTTATTAATGTTTTATTATTGATACCTTAAGGTCACCATCGATCGTTCCATAATTGACCCTCCCTTGGCTCTCGACCAAGAGTTGAAGATTATTTCCTTGGGCTGCCAATAACGGGAATGTAAACAACTTCTTGGACCTACTTAAACCTCCCAATAGAGCCTGAAAAAATAATGTGCATATTTTGATGTGGGTACATTCGATCCTTTTTTTATAAGACCATTTTTAATGTGATTAAAAGTTATGCAGTTTTTATTAAATTTAAAAAAATCATTGCAAATATTATTCGAACAGGTCTATAACTTTGCAGTAGATTTGAAAATTATTTTTAAAGATAAAAATTCTGAACAAGCCTTAAAATAACAATGTGAGCTCAAGAATTGTATTTCTGCACTTAAAGTCCTACGTAAATAACAATCGAATTAAGAAAGAATGAATTTTGAAACCAAAAATCAAAAATCGCTGCCAATCGATGAGAGAAAAGCGAGTAACATGGGGTGAAATAATTTAACAGCTTAACGACCGCACGTTTTTTTTATAAAACTTCACCTGGCGAAATAAAATTTTGCGAAAAATTCGCAAAAATTGTAATTTTACTTAATTCACTATAATTTGTAAAAAAATGAGATATCTTAACAAAATTTAATTTTCTTAGCTTCCAGATACTTCGCATACACGCATACATGAGTCCGCCGGCCAGCAACCTTTGTTTCTTAAAGACTCAAATACGCGTCCGCGGTCGTTACTACGACTGCGACTACCAATATTGAAATTTCATTTTGATTTGAGTGTTGGAGTTGAGTAATTTTACTGCGGTAAAGGCGATGACTTCAATAATGTTGAGAAACACTGACATAAATGAACCAATCAAACAAGCGTGAAATGGCGCAAAATACCTTTTACGAGCACAAACCAGGACTATTCTTAGAAATGTCTTCGATGGTCTAGCAATAACGGGAGAAAATTAATTTATCAAAATATAAGTTGTGTTCAATGCTGATGTCCAGTCAAAACCGACGTTAGTAACCGCATACGTAGTTATTTTACAAAATCTTGTTACGAAATGTTGAACCTGCTTTTAACCAAAAAAATGTCTATACCGCTGTTAAATAAATCTCAAAACCTGAAAGGTGAAAGAACTCAAATAGCCTACCATTTTTGGGCTAACGCTGCAAGAGGTACTCAAATGTTTTAATATTGGACATTGTCGTGATAAAACAAGGTAGCCAGATTTTTTGAAATGTACCCACGCTTAAAGTGATGGAACTAAATTTTGATGTATGGATCATTGAAAATAATTGACGCCTAATAAAAATGCTTCAATTAATTCAAAGATACCGGTTTGATTTTTTAACACATGCATTGCAAATGCGCATTACTAATATTTAAAAACACATACAACGGGATCGAAACACCTTTAAACAGTGATTGTTTTATTTCACTTATATACTACTGAATGAGAAGTAGGTATTCAAAATACTTTAGGGTTTCGCTGTACATTTTCATATTGTAATATTGCTTGAGATGAAAATAATGATAAAATAATACAAATTAAAATTAAGAAGACGTAAAATTTGAATAAATACTTTTCACAGAGCAGTCAAATTGGTCTCAGCAGTGTTAACTTTATTACTAGACCAAGCGTTGTATGTCGCGAAAATAGCTGGCAGCCGTAACAGATTCAAATGAAGCTTCTCCTCACATATATATCCATAAAACACCACCATCAGTTCAAAATACCTTAGACAAAAGGGTTATGGGGCCTTGCCCGACAACCCTACAATAGAACCCCCAACAAGTCAAGTGTATAATATTATTTGAAGAAGACGGCGTTAAGTGAGTTCAAAGTTTCCATCATTTTTAATAACTCATATACAGAGCTGGCGTCATCATATAGGCGAAATAGGCAACCACCTAGGGCGCAAACCATAAGAGCGCATAACGACGCATACATGGAAGAGTAAAATATTTTTTTATATTTTATTTTTATATTGAATATCTATGCAGTGAGCTTCATGCAATAGCTCGAAACATTTAAAAATCTTTGCTATCACAGAAAGTACTGATCTTTACAGTGCAACAAAATTGAACGAAACCTAAAAAAATGAAAAACCAAATTGAAATCGGACAGCGAGTAATTTTTTTTTTTGAAAATCCCTGCTAGAGCTTAAAGAGGGTCTCACATTTTTTCGTTTCTTCAAATAGCTGCGCCAACAATTTCAATCCCGAAATTCCGCATGGTTTTATGGTGAATGTTGCATAGGGCACTGTAAATTCACTTCATATTTATTACAACCGTTGTGTAATGGTTTCGTAACGGTGGATATCAAAAACTACTTGAAACATTCCCCAGCAATTTATATGACGGATGGTTTTTACCCTAATCTCGTTGGTTGTATTTTAAAAGTAATATTAGATCAGTAAATGAACAGCCAACATACCCCGTCAACGTATACCAAGGCCCTGTCTTTCAATCCTTGAACGAAAAGTCCTGAAGGATCTGGTCTACGCTCAGGCAGTTTAGCTTCATACAGTACCATCCCTGAGCCTTGTTTTAAAGATTCCATTGTCAATGGAAGATTACTGGTACGAGGGATCCCGCCGAATCTCCGCTTTCCTTCATCACTCAGTAGAGCAAGAACAGGACCCAGATTCATCTTGCCAATAGCTATCTTTGGACGATTGATCGGCAGTGGTAATGAAGGCGCTGGTAAGTACTGAAATAAAACGACAAAGTTAATTGACCACTGGTATGATAGAATGAATGCCCATGAACAAGCTCACAATCTCACCAAGCTATAAATTTATAGAAAAAAAATGATTTTCTGCCCAAGCTTTGAACAGGTGCTCCAGAAAAACTTTAGCATATTTTGATAAAATATATGTTAAACGTTTCAACACCTCCTACGTTAGTATTGAAACTTCAAAAGCATAACTTTGCAGTAGAGTAGAAAATACGACAAAAACTTTCTTTTACTTTTGCCAAAAACTCGCGCTTTTGATCATTTTTCATCAAATTCAATTCAAATAAACATTCCTAGTTTGGTGAAGACCGATTTGACACCAAGATTTTGTCTTTTTAAACCACTACCCTGTAAAGTTCAGATTTCGAAATTACAATATTTTGCATAGGAGGTGTCAGTTTTTTTTAATGCTGTATAACGTTCAATGTCAATATTTAAATTAGGACGTTGTCAATAAAGTATTTTTTTCTCTTTTATGTGGAATGGGACAAAGAAAAATAAGCACACCATGCATAGTGCTCATGTGCGTTACAGGCAGATACATTTTTTGTAATTTAATCTAACTTAATTTAAGACAGGGCGGCACAAACATATCTATATTTTAAATTCATAATTATTTGTTTAATAATAAAACAGACGTCTTCTAAAAACTGTAAATTTGTTAGCTACTTACGTCATTCAATATGGTGTCGATATTTTTAATCTGATCTGTGCCGTGCGGATTTATATGGCCGTGCATTGAGGGCCGTGATTTTCTTTCAAAAAATAAAACTTAATAAATATGTACTTTTTGGACATATATTAATAGTACATCACAAACACTTACCATATTAATACACGATGGGTCATTTCCACTATCATTTATCCAAAAAAAAATCAAAAACGGAAACTACCGCCAAGAAATTATAAGCCCTGCCCTGATAGCGACACATTTGAACGCAATGAAAAAGCTCTTTTTAAAATCGATGTATTATAGATTACAAAACAATATCTTTGAAGTTTTAAATATCACATATATATTTTTAAATTATTAAATACGTTTCTTGTGGCCTTTAAGCCGCGTCTCAAGTACTGCGTGTAAACACACACATTTCGTAGGGCCGGCCCTACGAGCACGAATTTGTTTGGCGTGTCAACACGTCCGTGGCAGAGAACCGGTTAAATCACATGATTAAAATTCATTTAGTTTTATTAGATACGGTTTACTTACTTTCGCGAGTGTCTCTCGAATTCGTAAATATTTGGGAGTTATGTCACCGGCTTCCGTCAGGGGAGCATCGTAGTCGTAAGATGTTAAATCAGCCACGTACTTATCGCCGAGGTTTGCTCCTAGTAAACAATATTTTCAGTCACATTCGTAAAGCAGAGTATGCAATCACAGGCATCAAGCAAATTATGCAGCGAGAATAATTAAAATTAAATAATATATAACAATAAAATGCAATCAAAAATCAACTCTTTCTTTCATTTCCATAGTCGCAGAAAATATGGCATAGAAGGTAGATAAATAAACCGAAAGAAGAATGGTATCGGTTTCAAAACAAATCACGCCTCCCAGGTTGGAAATCGCCGGATTAAGTTATGCTAGAATCTATTCCATAATCAAGGGTCATATTATATTTATACCGCGATGGATTAAAACATTCGTCAAAATGAACTAAATAATGTGGTATTTGAAAACAAAGTCATCGTAAATAAAGATCTTCTCGCATTCAGCTCACCGGCGGATTAAGCACTTGGGAGGCCTCAGGCGCAACTATGTAATAAAAAATGAATTGAATTATATTTAATTTTATAATATATACAGACTATTTTGAGGCCCTCAAAATCGCAGGCCCCAAGCTCGCGACTCATGCGCTTATAGGGTAATCCGCCACCGATGCAACTTTAATGTCCGATACCGAGAATGAATCTCAGACGTAAAAAGGTAAAGCTAAAATTGTTTTCAATCACTTTGCTTTCTTTCATAAACGAATAAATATATTACGAGATTTTTTACCAAATTAAACCTTATTATACTATAAATAATAAACACTACAACATTACAAGTAATCATTATTAAGATATTTTACAGCTAATATGCACGTGAACTTGGACTACAAAAAGCCATCTATGTACGTATCATGGCCGAAAGTGCAAAGAGGGCTTACATAATGCAATGATATATGAAAAAGGTCTAGGATGGAGAGGTTTGCGGAAAATCTGATATCACAAACTAACAGCTTATAATTTAATTTTTCTGGCGGTAAAATATTTCGTGATAATTAGTTATTTGAGTAGATGATCGGTTATTTAAAAAATAGTAATTATTGACATGATTTGTTTGAGAAATATCTGATTTTATTAGGGATGACTTAAAAGATTTGTAACAATGGGGATGCCGAAAAGATACATATTGGTAAACCATCACAGACACCTCTGGAATAGTCACTACATTAATACTAGTATAATATAATATGTATTGTCAGTATATTGTAATAAAACATGCATATTATCGTTGTATTTAACAAATGAAAGAAAACATAAACTAATTGTTTAAATTTATCTTATATACACTATTTTTCTATACGGCAATACAACTTACTTATTCAATATGTTACTCCAATTGATAACAACAAAAAATGATAATTAGTTATCAAAAGTCCACAGCCGTTTCCTGCTGCACGCTTGACTTCCAGTAAAAAAATAGCTGATTACTAATTTCTTAGAAAGAAACAGAAATTTTAATTTTGGAAAAAAAAACTCTATACAGTCTATAAAATGTGGTTAAATGGAATGTTGAATTGGATTTGATTTTTGACATTCAACTGTGGGTAGAAATACCTTATGTTAGATTTGACTTATTTTACTAAATACTAATTAATATAACTTTAAATAGTTTTCAAGAAATTTTATGCTGTATTGCCCATTGTAATTAAATATTTTAAAATGTCACGCCAGCCTTTTACATTTTTTTTACGTCGTGATAAAACTACCATAACCAACCCATAACACACCAGTTTGTCTCACATGACAGCTGGAAAAACTGCGTTAAATGATAAAAATGTATTTTAAAATTATAGTTGAAGAAATATAAATATTAGACAGTTTTTATTATACTTATGATTGATACAGCTGCCCTAATATTATGTATATATGTACACTACTGAAAAAACTATTCACTTAAAAGGTGGGCATACGATTAGTGGCTTTAATATACAATCGAATGTTTGTTTGCCAAAAAAAAAATCAATAGAAAAATACTATAATCTTAATAAAAATATTTACACAGGATTGTGGATGAAGTTATGTCACTTTCATAAAAAGCATGCAAAACGAGTAAAGTATAATATACTATTGATTTATTATAAACGAAGAAAACATATTCTCACAAAATTGACTAAAGTTGAGCAAAAAAATATTACAAAAAGTGCGAAGAACTTAGACATCAAGCCATTAAAGTATTAAAACATTAAGACGGTAAAAAAATGTCATTGCAATAGATATTTTAAAATTTAGGTTGAATAATGGTATGTTATATATTGAGAACAATAAGGTTTTAACAATAATAAAATGAGAATAGAAAATGCTAATGCAAAGCTTCGACCATTGTATTGTTTGGCTAGGAGTAGACCCAGCTTATGCACAATAATATTAAATTTATATACAATCACTACCTGCCCCATCACCATTGTTCACCTATTGTCAGAAATGTCTTAATAAATAGTTGCATGTAAACGAAATCATAAGCTCAGTATTAATTTTAGTAAAAGAATTCTTGAACGATAAAATGTGATGCACGTAAAAAGCTTTGCCGATTGAGAATTTTTAAAATAAGACGTTTTATTGGTTTTTCGATTTGTATCATATTGTATTGTCGCCCACTGTTGTCTAGTAAATTAGAACTTGCTCTACCAATCATGTTATTACGGGGTATCAAGGTTCGACTCCCGGTAAGGTCAATGTCAAAATTGTATTTTTTTCAATTGAACTAGGTTAATAGAAAATTTAAATTAACTTTGATTATTCCACGTATTGTGTAACTAACTGTGACACGTGTTTCGCCTCTTTCAGAGGCATCTTCAGACTTACTATCGCAAAGTTTGCTTAAGTAATGAAGCAAGATTGATTCTAACATTTTAAAATTATAAAATTACAAAATGGATTGGGTTTTTTTTCCTTTTAAGAGGAGCAAGGAGGGGGGTGTATAATCGAAATAAAGCAAACAGATAATGATACTAATTTTACTAATGAGTTGTAAACAATCAGAATGGGATTTTTCCTTTTTAATGGAAGCAAAGAGGGGATTATAAAATCGAAACAGTGCAAACAAATTTAATCATACTACTAATGACGTTAAACATTACAAACTATTAAAACTAATGAGCTGCAGTCAATCATCTAGGTTTGTGATTACTCTATTAATTGGAAACAATTTGAGTAACGGGGAACCGCCTGTGCTATTATTAAATAATATTCTTAAATATTATTAAATAATATTATAATAATATTATTATTAAGAAATATTATTAAATAATATTCTTAATAGCACAGGCGGTTCCCCGTTACTCAAATTGTTTCCAATTAATAGAGTAATCACAAACCTAGATGATTGACTGCAGCTCATTAGTTTTAATAGTTTGTAATGTTTAACGTCATTAGTAGTATGATTAAATTTGTTTGCACTGTTTCGATTTTATAATCCCCTCTTTGCTTCCATTAAAAAGGAAAAATCCCATTCTGATTGTTTACAACTCATTAGTAAAATTAGTATCATTATCTGTTTGCTTTATTTCGATTCTACACCCCCCTCCTTGCTCCTCTTAAAAGGAAAAAAAACCCAATCCATTTTGTAATTTTATAATTTTAAAATGTTAGAATCAATCTTGCTTCATTACTTAAGCAAACTTTGCGATAGTAAGTCTGAAGATGCCTCTGAAAGAGGCGAAACACGTGTCACAGTTAGTTACACAATACGTGGAATAATCAAAGTTAATTTAAATTTTCTATTAAAATGAACTTCCACAAAGTTACCGCCGAAACCATCGAAAGTATTGAACTAGGTTATGTCAATTAGGTTAAGAACAAGGTTATGTCAATTATTCTCCTCGTGTAGATCTAGGGAGACTTACAAAAAATAGTCTCATCGAGTTTATCTTGTATGATATTTCAACTTTAAAATATTTGGAGCATTAGCTGTGGTTCCATATTTTTTTTAAACAAAATAACTGTATAATATATACGAATGTTTAAAAGACAACTAGTCTAACCTAACCGAACCTAATCTAAAGACTAACCTAACCTGATCTAACACGGCTTCGGGAAGTCTAATAATTACCTACAACATAGAGTTCCTCTAAATAGCCGGCTAATAGTATCACCTCATAAAAACCATATTTCCAACAGTCAATATGAGAGAATATGCTTTTATTTTATTTTCAAAACTAGTGAAATAAGCTCAAAAATTATAACACGAGTATGTATCTCACTGGTTACAATTGTTTTAACATTAATATTTCGTGTAATTAAATTAATTAATTCAGAAAACATCACTAGTTATCATGGTGATATGTAAGATATTATTTATACGGTTATGTTTCTTATTAAATTATTACTTTTATTTGTAATAAGGTAATGATAACAAACAAAAAAACAATAATATGATATACATAACGTTTTGTGATTCATTATTCTATTGGAAATTAAAGTTTTTTAAAGCGAGATTTCACTATGAATGTCTACAGAAAGTAAGTTAAAAACAGTACGAGTAAAATTGATCGAATTAATGCCATTGATATTGCACAAAATACGAACACAATATTAGTGTTAAAAATAATGCAGGTTGATGCAAGCAATATTGAAAATATGCTGCTTAATTTTCATCAAGCAAGCTTCGTCGTCAGAGGTTCCAATTTCCTGTGGAAATCATCATAACCATTACAGCAGCATTATTCACTGCAAGCATTATCTATTCATTTGTCTCCGCTTCTCCTAGTCGTGCACTGCATGCCAGAACTTCTTATATATTATGGTGTGCCGCAAAGAAGTCCGCCCATTTTGTCGATGTGCATTCTTATGACAATTTAATAGTTGGTACTATTTGTCTCCACTACGTTTGTGTCAATCAGTTTCTTATCCAACATCACCAATGGAACACCGCGCTGTCCTATTTCTAGTTCAACGAAGAATAATTCTTGATTACGACACTATCTTGGTGGTTCCACAAATATCAATGTCCATCTGAGCCAAAAGTTTTAAGCAATTGAAAAATTTATGAAAACGCTAAAAAAAGTCAGTGGCTAGTGTCATTTTAAAAGCAAAATTTTAAGTGTGTTCAATCGAATACAAGACATGAGTAAGTTTTCAAAAAATTAAAGCAATATATAGTCACAGAATACCGCCACCCTTGCTATATGAACAATACCTGCTGTGTATCCAAAATTAGTTCCACCGTAGAACATGTAAAAGTTGACATTCGCTCCAGTGTCCAGTTGTTGGATCAGTGACTTGACGACTGCCTCTCTGCCAACGACTGCCAACTTCTCTCCCCAGTGGGTCAACCAGCCGGGATAGAACTCAGAGTTGACGAGAGGACCTCGTGGAGCATATTTTCGCATGACTTCCCACGCTGCTGTCACGTTGGTCGCTGCAACAATACATATTTAACCATCATCACCTCATTCGGCGTTAATCTATTACTAATTGAATGCCTCCACAAGCTCTACCACAACCTACACCTTTCAATCTTACTTACCTCCATCGATCTAGCAATGCTTTTATATTCGTTAATTTGATACGACAGTATTCAGGGGTGTAGAAAACATTAAGCTTCTCAGTAGAAACTTATCAAGACTAAGTGAAGCAGAATTAACTGTACAGAAAAATTGAGTTAAATTCTACTCGCTGCAATTATTTAAAAATCTTAGAAGTTTGCCTTATTAACCACTAAGTCGGCGTTGTCGATCAGTGAAATGGAAATGTTGGATTGACTTGCGTAACTCTTCTTTTTCCTCTGACAATGAATAAAATGTCGTATTTTGTATTTGCTCTTCAACTATATCCACTCAATATGTGATGCAAATCGTCAAAAATACTAAAAAGATTTTGATTGTGCTAAATGAAATACTGTTGGATCGCAACCGCTTCATTTTGAACATATTAACCAATTATTATTAGCATGATAAATAAGAGCTTACATGATCCAAAATCCACAGTAGGATACACACCAGGAGTGGACCCACATCTCAGGAGGTTTTCTGAATTTCCATCAGTCGTGAAGAGAACTGAAGCGCCGCGACTCCAAGTCTCCGTCAACTGAGCCAGCCACGACATATAAGGCCTATCGCAGGCTACGTAGCTTCCGTATTCATTTTCCACCTATAAATATCAACCAGGGATGAAAATATCAATAACTAACTACCTGTGGCAGGATATAATATTATTTCTAATGATTTCACACTTGGAAATACCCCTGCATTGCGAAGTCCTCCATCCCCTTTCGATACTTAGGAAATTACCTATAGTATCGATGAAATATTTTAATTTGTTATTATTCTTATAAAAAACGGAACAATATTTTTATATTTTAAAATAATCTGGCTGATAAATATTGTTAAATTAAAAACTCCGCCTTCAGCCACGACAGACAAGTAGGGACTCCGCACACTGTATTCCTTTTTTACGTCGATTCTTCCTTAATTAAAGCTTCGTAGGTTTCTAATATCGATTCGGGCTTTTAATTATAAATAAATCATTTATGCTATAACCGAAACGTTTTTTGTTGTAAAATAAATTTTACGCCAATACAGTATAAACGATAAAATAAAACTCGTTCGAAATAATTAATCCAAATACCTGAATCATAATAATCGGCCCTCCGTTGCCATAAAAAAGTCGGGTTAATCTTTTCATCAACTGGTCATACCAACCTGCTACTTCAGCTTTATAATCTGGAAACAATAAACGTATTTAAATATAGAAACATATTATCCTTGTGCAGTTGGGCGGGTTAATCTGACAATAAAAAAAACGAAACATGTTTTCAGTATGCTACTTGTGGTCCTAAAATTTGACTGTAATAACCTACCAGAAAAACCTTTTTTATAGTGAATTCGATTTCAACTAGGCGTGTATACTAACACGCCTATCATTTTTTTTATGAATAAACTATCAATGAATTTTGCTCATACATAAATTCACTAATAAAACAAAATGTGCACAATTAACAACTTATGAAAAATAACTCCATTAATGTGGTATTTTGAATAATACATCGATATCAAAATCAGAAGTAATGATATTTTAATGTAGAGATCGACAAACTTTTTGTCGTGAAAGGTTAAATCGTAAACAAATAGTCTCGAAGGGCCGTATTAGTGAAACAAGTTTTACTTTTTTTTTATTACGCAGTGATAACATTTGTAAAGCTTTTATCCACATTTTTTGATACATTTACACGAATAAAATAACTACATTTTTAAAAGTTTTTCTTAGAGAAACTGTTTTTTTCAACAAACACATAATCTGTCCCGTCCCGATTATTGCCGGATTGGAATAAGTCTTCGGGCCAGATTCGCAGTGTGCCGATCCCTGTTCTAATAAACTAAAAATTAGTCTAATGACTTTTCAGCACCACGATGAAATTTTGTGTCAAACAAATTTGAAGCTTAATTATAATTAAAATAGTACTTACAATTGAATAAATATCGCAGGAATAAAATACAATAACTGTTTGCCGATTTCATGTTATGATTGTATTATAATAAATAGGCATATAAAAAAGCAACGTACCTGCATCACTTCTTCGCAGTCTTATTTTTGGATATTTCGTAATAAGCCAATATGGAAGCCCTCCCTGAAACGATAAAAAATGCAACGATAAGATTTCTATTTCAAAAATTATATTAAAAAATATATGTTTTTTTTTCAGTTCTTTCAATTACCCAAGTAAGAAGATATTGCTAATCTTTACCTCATCTAATATATGCAAATTAATGTTTGTTTGTTCGTATTTTATGCGTTGCCACACCGCTCATCCGATTGCAATATTTTGCTTGCACCTCCGGAAAGGTTTATAGGAATAGTAAAATTAACTTACATTAGGTCTTATATATAAAAATCAATGTTTGTATGTCTACTACACAGTTCATTTTAACAACGCATGCTTGCACTTGCGCGAAGGTTATAGTACAATTACCTTACAATAGGTAGCGCGTGTGTCGTACCATAGACAATCGGCAGCAAACGTCAAAATGAAAACATGCAGTTCAATAAACACAATTAAAACATACAATTTCTTTCTTTGAGTGGAATTGCGACGCTTGTCGGGAACCGGTTAGTATCATATAATATTTTCGAAACGTACCAGTTCACGCTCAGCACAAATATAAGGTCCAGGTCTAAGGATAACGTAAAGATCCTCTTCCTGTGCTATTTCAATAAATCTGACGACATCATGGTCTTCTGTCCAGTGGTATTCCCTCCATTCCGGTTCATGAAAACTCCATTCAACATATCTAAAGAAAAACAATTTTAATTAATTTAATTTTAATGTGCACTTGTATTAAATATGACTGCACCACAGAAAAGGATAAATGCTTTGCAGAAGAAAAATAATTTCAAATAAAATGAAAAGTTAATAAGCATGGAAATAAATTTGAACTCACATTTCGTATCGCTTTCTTTCAACAAAAAAAACGGACATTTTTTGGATGACATTGTTAATATTATTAATTTTGTCATCTACATTTTCTACGCCGTAACTTTTGGGTTGTGATTTTCACTAAAATGTTAGCGCGATCTATGAATCGTTTAATACACTACATTACAATAACAGTATAAAAGTATATTTTTTTATAACGTCATGTATATATTTTTTTAAAGTTATATTAATAAGCTAGGGATATATGTTTATTTTCTATTTTAAATAAAAGTTTATTCTCAGGATTACGGTATTTCTTTAAAATACAAACTTGTTTGAGATATTTATATTCATACAATAAAAATTCACAGATGTACTTATTTATTCGACAAAATGGTCACAAGTCAATCTTGGTCACAAGACAGATTTTTTTGCTTAATTTTCGATTGAAATGTGTAGAAAGGTTTGTATTTAGTACGAAAACGCTTAAGAAAATAAGATTCAAACTTTTGTAAATATTATAATGTATCAAAAATTAAATTAATATAATAATATTATTGATAAATATTAAATCACGAAAAATTAGGGAAACAAAAAATTCATTTGAAAGTGGTGAGGGTTGGCTATAAAATTTGATCTAAAAAATGCTCCAGTATCCAGATGAAAATCACAAAATCCTAGATTTTAATCTGCAAACTAATGGTTCATAAATAGTATTCGACGAAATCAATATAATTATAGATTATTTCTCAAAAATATCCCTCAGATGAAAAATTTATAAATCATGTTTTATGTATAAAAACGTTGTCCATCCGATGATAGAATATAATAACATACGTAGTCACTGCGTTGAGACCAGCTGCTCGCATTGCCCTCAGCCTTTCTCTCCAATACTGATGAGGCGCCCGGAAGTAGTGGAAAGATCCAGCGACAAACCGGAATGGAGCTCCATCCATGAGGAATGTGTCGTTTTCATAGTCGATTGTAAATTCTCTAACGACAGTGGCCTAAATATATTAAATATTATAATCAATGTGACAGATAATTATTTCAATTACATACTTTACTGAAAGATTAAGTAGTACAATGGAATGGTTAGTTAATCGAATCTCTGAAAAATAGGAGTCTAGCAAGACTGTCTTATTTGTTTTAGAGTACTTTTTTCTTTAACGAATTGATTATACTTTATAAGTAAATGTTTAAATAATGAATTGATTGAGAACATCATTTTAAAATCATATCGTAAAATGGAAATAAAATATCCAATCCTATAAGCTCTCAGCTCAATTTGTCGAAAAACCAGAAGAATTCTTATGCTGGATAAAGTGTCGAGTTAAAAGCAGGATGAAAACATTTTAGGTTTTCCGTTGTAATGAGTTTCGAAATCAAGGGATCAAGGGAAATTATCGTACAATACGTTTACAGTCGCTTCATAACTTTTATTCAACATTGATTTACGATTGAATTAATTTCCACCCTGCTCAATCATTGAAAAATCGATAAGACAATATATTCTTGCCTCATCTGCTCACAGTTACGATATTTCAAAGGGAATGATAAGTGACTGCGATACATATAAAATATAACGCTCCAACATATATCGGAAATGGATATGATAAAAATAATAATAAGCGAGAGGCCCTTTTCAAACTGAATTCATAATTATATATTATATACATGTTTAAAGTTTTCTTTAGAGATTGTATACTCCTTTAAATTTGATTTATTCTGCAAGCTGAGCTGTGTTTTGAGTGATAAAAAAACTATTGTATTTGTAGATTATTTAATTCAATGAAGTGGTATTTAAAAGCGCTAAATTATAAATTAGGCGATTATAAAGAATGTTTTCTCAAATAATTTATGAATTGTATGCGTAATATTGCATTCAATGGGTATACATTTATTGGAAAGATGAGATCTAAAAATGCTAAAGTATTATGATATATGTTTCATAAGGAATATAAACTGTAAAAAAAATAACAGTTGTATTCAAAATTACTAATAAAATACTATTGAAAATTGTGTGTTTTAAGAGTGGTTTAATGAGTGGATATATCACGGACTTAATGAAAAATAATTTGGGTGAAGACATCAATTAAAAATAAATTTAATATGTTGGCTCTTATTACCAACGTATTTTCTTTAATTAAGAACAATCCAATATTATTTAAAAAAATTCGAATGTTAAATTATTAAGTAAATATCTCTACAGATTTATAAGTTTAAAAAATGCAATTATTACATTTTCCATCTAATAATTAATGAAAAAAAAAATGTGGGTCGAATTCTCACAAATTACATAGTGAGTCAGGAAACAATGTAGACAGATTCCAAGCAATTTAAAATGTACTTGTTACAACACATTTAAAATGCAAATATTAGGTTAACGATGCCGAATCTTTATTCATCTAAAAAAAGATGCACATACATAGGTCACGTTGGAGTCAAAACTCACATTATAAAAAAATCGCATATACGACGGATATAATAGCATTTATTTCGTATGTCTATGTTTATATAGAAAGATGCATTATAAAACATATATTTTATTTATATTGATAGTAAAACTCGAAAATTACAAAAGTGCATTTTAAGCTTCGCTATTATAGTATGGTATGAGAAGTTTTGAATATTTTCATCGAACCGATCGATCAAGTAAGTATGTACAAACTATTAAGATAACCGTACAGAAGAAATTTTTAATTTAAGATTTGCTGCACATACCATTTTATTCAAGAATTTTTGTTCTGTCGAACATTATATCCCGACAAAATTGTGCTCGTATCATTATGTATTATGAAGATATTTTGTCTCACACCATAATGAGTATACTCATTTATCCCGTATCACTTTTGTCTTACCATCACGCTATGATTACAATAGACAAACTTTATTACAATTTTGTTATATAAGATTTACATTAACTCATTAACACACCTTCATTTTACATATAACATTATTTGTAAATTAAATAATAAAATATTATTGGTGTAGAAAAGATTAACCATTTTCAAAACATGGAATCTTGCTCAATGTTTTTATCGTCTTAATTAATAAAATATGGGAACTCACTGCAGTCGTAGTAATATTATCATCAGCGTTGACAACCAATACTCCAAGGTCTTCTGCATGAGCTGCTAATGGGATGAGTATTCCAAAGCAAAGAAATAGCTGCATCTTGGTCACAAACCCTCGCCACATGGTTTCAATTTTTCACTGACACCTTATATAATAATTAAAATTTCATCACTTATATCTTTAAAATAATTTCAACTGTAAGTATTTTCCTTGGTTATTCGATAATTGATTTCCTTTTAGCTGCACTTGTCTTATTATAATAAATAATCACAACTTAATAAAAAAATTGAATACGTATTTCTTTTTAGATTATTCGATATAAAACAGCAAAGATTAATCGTTTATAAATCTTCAGAAATTTTCTATTTTATTCAACTCTTAAAAAAATACTTCTTTCACCACCAACACTAAACGTGAACAAAAGCAAACTTGGTTAATTCCAATGCAAGTATTGCAAGTAATGTCAGACCGCTCGAAAACTGCAAAATAATACAGATTAGCTTGGCACCGACGAAGACACATCAATAATGTAACTAATGATGTAGTTTTGTTTAATTTTTAATCATTTTTTGGTTTAAATTGAATGAATATACGTTATATATGTTTGACCTGGGAAAGATTATCTGATGAAAATAAATATAAAGTAAACATTACACGCTGTATTTAAACATCCTGATCAGTTTTGTTTACACAGGCAGACATCTTATTTTAGAAAACAATTTTAATTCAATCACTTCCAATCCTATCCCTAGCAAAGATTAAATGCTTGTTATTCTAATGAATAACTACTTTTTATTTCTAAAATACTTACTAGTCAATTGCAATCAAAACAGGAAAACTATTAAGCTATTTTATTGGCCATGAGTATTGTGTTTTCTGTGTAAGCATATTTGTCCTGCAATATCATCATTCGGTTTGTATTTATGTTCGCTTATGATGCCACAATGTAATTTATTTAATTATCGACATTATTTTTTATCATATAATGTTTTATTTTGTTTCAATTAAATGATATATTAAATGGTCCGTATTTCCAATTTATCGATTTCTGTTTGAAGGCATGGATTTGAAAGTTCCCTCAGAACCTTCTAATCCTAAATGAACACGATATAACGAGAGTGAATAGATAATCGCTCGCTGTGGTCTAGTTAGTTAGAGCTTGCTCTACCGATCAGCCGGGTCTGGGATCGATTCTCGGTAAGGTCAATTTTAAAAATAGATTTTTCAATTTAAATTTGAGTGATGGATGTTTGTGATGTCAATTCTCATCGAGTTTTTCTCGTATGATCTTTCAACTTTAAAATATTTGGCGCATTGGCATTAGCTGTAATGCCAAAAATATTTTTTAATTTAAAAAATCTTCTAAACAAATTACTAGTCTTGCCCTAGCTCAATGCTTTAAATCCCCACTCTTTAAAAAAAGAGGTTGAGCAACTGAGTAACAAGCAGTTCTCGTATAAAAACTTTTATTGAGATACCTTCATTAGGAGGCTGTATGTTCCACACTGGGAGCGGATATGGCTTTAAAAAAATTATATATAAATCATGAAAATGTATACAATGTCTAACAAATATTTCTTATTTTGAAAACACATAGGAAAAGCCATTTCTTTTACCAACGCATATATTACATTTTATAGCATTGCACATCAATTGCATTTATAAGATGAAAGAGATAAATTTTGTTATCAGTTGACTCTTCAAACAGTTCAAACGATAAATCTTCCGTTTGAATTGTAATAATAATAATTAATGGCTAACATTCAAAACAATCAGTGGCGTAGCCACATCAAATCAGATCCATGCAATGCACAAGGGCCCAACAAAGAAACGGGCCCAAATTTTTTATAACAAAAAAAATGTCAGTCGAATATTTTTATCAATCAACCCATGAATCATGTGTCTCAGCTCATTATATCTTCTGTATCTAGATTAATGTGACTATTTTCATTTGAATTCGTCCATCCTACCTCGACTTGTGAGTGGGTAGATAAAATCAGAATCTAAACTCGAGGAATATATATTTAGAAATATGTTTGTCTTTACGATCACCATTTTCGATATGGTGTACTTGTGTGTACGTCATTGAGTATATTTTTTGTTTGTTTAACACATTAAACATAAAATATCATAAAGTACGTTGGTGTATCTATTTGTATATATGATATTATAAAACGTGATTAAACTTCCTGGCATTTTTTATACTTAAAATAAAAGATATGTTCTTGAAAATGAGTTGAGAACATGTTTGATTTATCATTAATTCATAAGTTAGAAAATAGTAGTTTTCTTGTTTTGATTACAATAAACTTAACGTTCGTAATTTTTAATTACATAACACAGTGTTGCAATGACTACAAAATTGGCGCACAATTTTACTTCTTTTGTATTTAAATTAATTTAAGAATGTATTAGTTCTTTAATTTATTCAATACTTTTATACAATGACACAAAGAATGTTATTCTTCTCTGCCGCAGAGCTTTAGCTCAGATTAAAATAATGATAATATTTTGAAAAATAATCTACAATGCCATATTTTAGCGATTTTCAAAACAATACAACATTATATTTTTTATAAAGCATTTTTATATTATAACTACAATCTTGTTTTTATTTTTTTAAACTACCTTTAAGCAACAATTACTTAAATTCAAAAAATGTCAATATTTAGATACATAGTAACATATGTCAATTGATTGTTGAAAGCAAAATCTACATACATAATGAAACACTGAGAAACTTAAACAAAAAGCCGAATTGAACCTTTTTAATGCCGGACGATTGTCATTACTATTATTTTTGAAAATCGTCTTTTACAATTTTTCAAAAAAAAGTATTGAAAAGCATTTTTTAGGAACAAAAAAAGTACGTACATTCTATATGATCTATGGAAATAATATTCGGAGATATTATCTGCATTTTACTAACATGAAACAACAATAAAAAATATAAACGTTTAATAAAGACAATTCAAAACCAATAAAACTAAGTTCCCAATAAAAAACACAGTTCAACACATATTAATTTTTTAACACTTTGTAAAATCTATTAGTAGTCCATGAATGAAAAAAAAAATATATATTTTATTATTTTACAAAAAACCAGATTTTTTCGCATATTTGCACCCAAGTGAAAAAAATTAGTTTATCTATAATGCACGTTACATTGTTTTTCATTGCGAAAAGATTGATAAACTGAATTTCACAATTTGCCGAAAAATCGGCCCTGCGCATTTTACGCATCTGTCAAATAACTTACATACTACAAATAAAAATTGAATAGGTGTAAATTTGGTATTTTTCGCAAAGGTAGGGAGGGCCGATTTTTCGGCCCTCCGGCAATAAAAGGACGAAACACTGAATGAACTTTATTTTTAATGTTTGCTACAAACCTTAAATTGCAATCATTTCGAAGCTAGTGTTTTATGTAATCTTACGTTTGCTTTCATGTATACATGTAATAGCAGTGTCGCTTCTTTCATATTTTATTTTATTAATTATGCTATCGTGCTATTGCATTTAACATATTATATAAAACAAAAATCGAATATATCATACTAGCACGCACTTTTGTAAAAAAAATATGTTTAGAAATTCTAATAAAATAATAAAAAGGAGAAAGCGATTTCTAGTTATTCGTTTAAAATCAGAACGGCTAACCGTTTTATTTTTGTATTTTTTATTTATTTTTAAATGTTGCTAACAACATTAAAAAATACACTGCTATCAAAAACACTAGCCAATTGATGTACAGCCGATGCAAATTCGCACATTATTTAAACCGAATAATTTATTTTATCTTCTGTAACTAAAATACAACTGAGAACCAAAGACGAACTTATTCTGTCTGTTATCAGATAGCTTGTCAAAAACTATCATATTGAATAAACAGTAGAGATTACTACTTTGACAGTTTAGTTAACCACACAATGGTTACATTTCACTGTCGTTATTTAATATGATCGAAACTCACAAAAAATTAAATAATAATTACACGACTTATTAAAATGGTCACACTGGTATAAATGTTTACTTTTCAATGGCGTGTCTTGATTTAGTAACACAATATACATAGTTTATTATGTCCGAATAACCTTTTAAAGATGAACATCTCGCAAAATGTAAAAAAATAGCATATAATATTTGTAATAAGGGATGATTTCACACAGTTACTATCTGCCTAGTTTTCGATCGAATGAAACAGATAATATAATTATTTAAGATATTATTTGAATCTTATAAGTGATGTGCTTTTGTTTCAATATTAAATTTAACAATTCTTTCAATATATTTCATTTATAGACAATTTTTAGTAGGGTACGCCAGTGTTTCTCAACGGGGAGCCACAGTGCAGTTTTGGGGGGAAATTGTTGTGTTTTAGAAATTGAAATGTCTGGGAAGAGCTTAAAAAAAGATCTCACGGCGTAATTTTGGAAAATCTGTATCCCAAAATTTCTTATAATACTTATACTTGAAAAATATTACGTTGTTTGTCGAGAAAATTCACTGTAAATATGGTTTCAAAACATATACACAGCAGCGTGATCCGACGTTAAAGTATTAAACAGCTGTAAACTATGATGTGATCAAATCAATTATTATTATTCAAGCCGAATGAAATTATACGAGGTGCAATTAAAAATTCGCAGCGGTCCACTACTCAACCATACTAAGTGCACATACAAGCATTATAACGTTATAAGCTTCGAAAGAAAATGTGTGTTTTCAAATCCAGCCTGAGTAGTTTTCCATCGCAAAAACATTCGGTAATATTTAAATATCAGTAATGATATATTTAATAAAAACTGTTTAAATAAATTTACGCGTTTATACGTTTTACTAGCTTCTACAATTATTTGTATTACTCAAAGTTTAAAACTCTTCATACAAATAGTTGTATTTTTCAGTGGTTTGTTATCATTAACAAATATAGGAAACTTTTTAAAGCGTTCAATTTATAATAGGTTGATTTTAAATTTGTACATTATTAGTAATACTGATTGAAAACAAATATACTATAGAATGAACTCGCGAATAGTATTAGGATAAGTTGGTGAGACAGGTAGTGAGGTAATAACGTTTATTCAAAAAGAATCTTGTGAAAAGCTTTTATTATTAAACTATAAGTGTATATAAAATTATATACATCTTTGGTTTATTCCTGAAAACCTTTTTAATACAAGTCAAAGTACAAATTACCTTTCCTTACAATATAGGTTTAGTCTTTATACAGGGACGTCCCATAGGCATAGGCGAGTAGGCAGTTGCCTAGGGGCGGCGAGTCCTAGGGAGCGGAAAATGATGACGGTTATTTTATAAAAATGACTGAATATTTTTGACACACGATTTTTTTTTAGAATAAATATGATGCCTCAATGTCAAAAAACATTTTAATTGGTAATAATATTATGACCGACCGGTAAACAGTTGTTAAATTCATCGCAAAAATCTTCTTTAAATATTACATTTACCGATTTCAGCACTATAGGCGGCAGATAAGATAATTTAAATATAACTATATAGAAAAATAGTAATAGCGTTATTTTAAACTTTGCCTAGGGGTGGCACATAGCCTAGGAACGTCACTGTCTTTATATGTGTGCCGATACTGGTATTTATTAAGATAATAAATAGGCAACCGTGGGTTATAAAAAGGTAAAAAGCAAATTATGTAATTCCACGAGGAGAATTAAGCATAATTGATAGCTATATTCGTGTAATATCAGATCTATACTAAAAAACAAATTGTTTTAGTTTTATAAAGGTGCGCGAATTCAAATAAAGTTTTTTTTTAATTATAAAATACAAAAGATTTTTTTTGAGCTCTATTAAAAAACAATAAAAATATAAGGCAAGATGCCTGCCGGTTACCAACGGTTTTTTATATTCACTTCACGTTTTACTTGCGGAAAAAATGATTAAAAAAACACCAGCGATGTTCGCGTCGCCTGCCGTCGTTGGGTTCGAATGCGGGCGTGACCCGTGACGCCTTGATAACTTCTGTCGGTTGATGATGCTTTGCTTGTCGAGCCTATCGAGTACTCACGTACAATGAGCTGTTTGCAAACGGAGCGATAATGGCACCAGGTCTGAATCAGGATTTTATTTAGTTCAGTTATCTTCATTTTTATTATTAACTTCAACTGCTTCTTCTTCCAATCAAATCAATAATAATTAGTTTGCGAATCGCTATAAGGTATTATTTTATCGAAGTAAACCATTATCATTAAAAGAAACATTTAGGCATTGTATTCTTGGATTATCGGTAAAATGAAAATAAAGTAATTGTAAGATTTGACAAGTTAACGTATAATAAATATGTATCAATAAGAATTACGATAATAACATTAGTAAAAAGACTGTGTATGTGAATTTTCAATATTAAATATCTATACGAATGATATTTCTTTTCAATATAATCAAAAATATCTGCCCTATTACAATACAGCACAATTTTTTTAACTTAATAAATCGAAATACCTATTAAATGCTAAACTGTTAAAATATGTATTGAATATTTTGATTGTTTCCATTCTGAAAAATATTTGGCATAATTGACATTGCACATGATCATGCGCACATGATCATGCACATTGCACATGAGCACAATAAATCAATGATATTCATATTTAAATCTACGGAATATTATATGTGCGGATGGTTCTGTGTGCAAAAGAATCGATGTACGGATAATTCGTGTTCGTAATAAGCATGTTTGGAAGAATCACCGAACCTTTTTAAACATGTGTTTATAATTGAAGTTAGTTTTAATAAATATATTTGTTTATTTTTTTATATAACAAGAGAAACAAAAATATAATAATCCCAAAGCACGGCGGCTCGTATCAATAGAAAAATTATTCCCTTGAGTGAGTCAGGAGATATTTGCAATGGATCCAAATTGTAGTCACGCAAATTATCTCAGCAATTTTGTTCTTCCTCCGGCAATTTTTTAATTAAACCTGTTCAATATTTCACTTCGGTTACTTATACAACTCTTACCTGGCATTAAATCTTTTTATGGCATATTTCGCTTAAATAAATTAAAAATTAATAAGCCTTAATAATATTTCAGTTTTCAACGAACCGACGCTGTACGATAAAACTTTCAATCAAATATAATACTCAATATATAATTAAACAACATTTTGTTAAATTATTTATTTATAGAAATATTTCATGGTTTATCTAAAAAGAAGTCAAACACTTGATCTATTGGATAATAATAATTGACATTTAAAAACGACATTATTGATTGAAAAAATAAAGAAAACAAATCAATCAAAGAATTGACATATTGCTATCTCGGTTATATTAATTAAAATTTGATTACAAAGACTTAGAAAAATAATTTCGCGATAGTAAAAAACCCTTTAATATTGATTTAATAATTACAGATACTATATAAATTTATTATTATTACGGTATACATTGTTAAAGCGAGATAAATATTTTCGAAAACAATGTTCGTCGTATATATGAACGTCCGAGACGACAGACCATGAAGTAAAGAAAACAACGCTGATGTGTAGGGGTTGTACGATGATGTCAGCGTTATTCAATTGACATACTGACAGAAACTAAATCAGCATGTTATATTCAGCGATCCGTTAAGGGCTGTCATAGTGTTTGTCAGCTAGTTGAAAAAGTTAAGTCTGCTCGGAGAAACAAACTAAAAAATCGGTTTTCTAGATATGAATATGCTATATGCAGTTGGATGACAAGGCCCAAAACGTCTCCAGGTACCCCGGAGTTCTGTGTAAATAGTGGTAATTAATCTGGTGAATGGCGTAAATATATTTATAAATATCGCATTTAGGGGTTTTTAAACTCCTAACGTGTTATTCCGGTTGATACATATTTAATTGCAACTCAACTTATTATTCCATTTATTTTATCACTTTTATAAATTATAATATGTTTGGTTTACATTCAATTCTCCACTGGTAACGACAATAATAGTGCTTCTTACATCGTTAATCGTGGTACATGCTTTAAACCAGTGGCTCTAAATAAAATATCCTCTACCTTGTCAGCCTTTTTCTACCGGATTTTGACAACTCATCCAAACAAAAAATGGTTTGAGTTGTATTGATTGTTTTAGTTATATTATATAATTATAATTGGTCCTAGTTTTATTGTTAATAATTTTAAAATGTAGACAGCTTGAAAAAAAATATGAAATAGAAAAACGTTGTATTAAAGATTGTTTTTTTTTGTGTAAATTGACTATGCAATGGTAAGCCAATAAGTCAATTATTAATTCGTTGAGGCCACAAACAATTGTACTTTGATAATCGAAATTCTTAAAAAAACACTATTGATAATCAATAAATCAGGCATCTATAACATGAGGAAACAACTCGTTTGCTTGATAACATAGTTTGACTGAAATTTACATATTTGGGGACAAGGATTGTTGAAAATAATGTAAATTTTTCGTATTTTTTTTAGTTTCTTTGCCACATTCTCAATCTCTCTAGTACAGTGGAGGGGAACCTTCAGCCTTTTGGCTGCTCTGATGTGGCCTTTTAACTTGATCAAAATATTCACTTTAATCAAAAAAATATACGTAAGCGTTTGGAAAAATAACGTAATCAACCCATTATATCTTCGAAAGTTGAAAAAATGGGGGGAGGGTGTCAACGTTTTATTTACTATATTTAAACAGATAAATGAATGTGGGCCTTTAGAAATAAAAAAGTTCCCCACTCCTGATTTAGTATATATCAAATCTATTAACGCTGTGCAATATTCATTAAAAAAATAACAAATATTTTAAAAGCAAGGTATTGCAGCCATTTTTATTATAATGATTATGAATTTAGAAAATCTATATTGCGTAAATATTGCATATGACAGTTTTCAGAAGCTTTGAACACTTTAAGAATCACTGCATTATAATTTTTAGCTATGGTTGTGGTTTAGCTTTATTGAGGTTAAAAATCTTACAAAGGAAGCGATATAAATAATACAGTCAAAATAAAGACGAATATCGATTTACTGCATGGATTTGTCAAAAAAATGTACATAGGTTTCATAAATTCTATAAATGTAGCTGCAGGCCCACTGCATTGGTCACCCACTGCTAGTGCATCCACTCGCTTATCTAAAAAAAGTAACGAATTGAAAATTTCCACAGAAATTCAAAAATGTAAGATCTTTTATGGTCCTTCATCAGAAAAAGTTGCAATTCGAGAGAATTAACATTTTTTTAAACGGGTTAAACGTATTTTCATGTTTTATAGTAAATCCTGAAATCCCGGGATTAGTCCAAGGCAATCCCGGGATCGCAAAATTGATCGAGATTGGAGGTCCTATTTTGAATCACAATATTCTACTGTAAGGCTTAGCAGACATAAATTTAATTAATAATTAATGCTTTTTTTACGTTTTTCTCAAAATGATTTCCGTGATAGATTTCTATCTTTGCTTTTGACAACCTCAAATGCAATATTGCACTTTTCCACTTTTTGCACGGTTGCCCTCAATTTTACTGCTTCAGAAATGCCAAGAATTATGTTTTGAGACGGTTTTTTCATTCGCGACATAACCGCATTACAGCGCTCATCAATCATAATAAATTATTATAATATAATAAAATGAACAATAGAAACATACGGTAAGCCACATAGAATCATTGAACAACAATACACATTCTATGTACATCAACTGCATCAGTGAGCTGATAAGTTTCCATCGTATTATCAACCAGACTTCATATATTTTTGAACCGTATTTTTTTCAATATATATTTTTGTAATACTTTTAATCACTACGATTCGATAAAATACTCAACGATAATTAGTTGTGTAATTTTAACCCCTTACTGCGGACGACCACTATAAATACAATTCATGAACACTGCGTGTAGATATGAGCGTCATATATGAACTATCTTTTATAAGAACACTTCCTTGAAAAATAATTAGAGCTGTCATTATTCAAAAGATGTCAATAGTGGCAGTTGAATTTTTCGGTTGCATGAAAATATATTCCTATCTTTATAATATAACGTAGCAACTAGGGAGTCTGAAGTCTCGGGGTTTTAAAAGTCCCGGGACTCGAGACTTTTATTTCTCCTTTAATAAACTTATAATTTTATTCAAATTAAATATTTGTATGTATGTATTACATACATACATACATGCTTTATACGCCTTTTTAAAGAACGCACAAGAATCGCGTTTTTTAGTTCAATGTTTAATAATTATTATTTTTCTTATGTAATGGATATGTGCAATGTTTACGGTTAATGTTTACTAAAAAGGGGTGATAATGGCACATGTAATTAAAAAATATCAAAGAATTCGACCGCCGTCAGTAGTAAATTTATGACCGTAACTTCACAATACAGCTTTTAGAACTTTTTAGTCCGATTGAGACATTGGTACTTTTGTATAATAGTGAAAAAACATTTGTACACAAAACAACATGAGGTATGAACATTTAATTTTAATATTTTGGAATTTGCTTTTGCTACAGTTATATGACAATATATAAGCACGTGGTATTTGAAACTTCTACGAAATTATAAATCCCAAAAATCTGTTTTTTTTATCAGATCCTTTTTATATATGCATAATAATACTTTAGCCTGAATATAATGCATTTTTTTTTCAAAACTGATCACAGGAATAGACACCAAAGTCCCGGGAAATGTTCCAAAAAAATCCCGGGATGTATCGACACAGAATCCCTAGTAGCGACATAACCATCGAAAATCTAGCGATTTCCTCGATAATTTTTGACGCAGACTAAATGTTGAACATAAAGAAATGCCAACTCTTAATTCCACCATTACTCGATTTATTACATATCGCTCAACCGATGCAAAAACGTCATAAGAGATCTTTTTTTTTCAGCAGAAACATTTAAAGATTCTGAACTTGATAGGTTAGATGGTTTCATGATTTTACAATTTGGGGGCTTTTTTTGTTGGGCTCTCGTGCATTGCATGACTCTGCTATGCGGTGACTACGCCGCTGTCCATTACCCTGGAGGCACACACATCCCACCATGACATTTATTGCAGATTACCATAACTCAAAACTAAGTTTCTTCATGCCGATTCGCGATATCAGCTAATATGAGCTTTATTAAGTGAGTGTGATTGTAAAAAGATATTCCACCCAGACTAAAAAGGCTGAACTTTGCATACATTGTTATTGTTTTAAAAACAGAGTTTTCTTTATTGACAATAAACCAGTCTCAACATAAAAACCGTTTTATCGATGATAACATCACTGATATACTGATGGAAGCAAGTAGGATGACTAGCAACCACATACTTTAATCCCGAAGTCAAAAGTGTTGACATTGTTGCCACTAAAGTACATCTTGAGACATTCATAATAAAAAAAGTACTCCAATGTCCGTGTGTCCATTAAGTGAACGAATACATCGGTATACGAAGATCTTCAATATGATGTGACCAGCAAACAATTGGCAAATAAATAACTTTACCCAAGAATTACAATAAAAAAAACCGTGGTGCAGCGGTCAACGTGGAAGACTTCCGTGTCGGATATTCCAAAACGAACAACATGTTTTAATGAATTCTGTTTAAAGGGATCTTTGTGGTGTTTGTGATGCCTAAAAATTCTCTCCCGTTCTTCCAATCTTTGGTTGAATTGGTTAACTACATGTCATGTCTTTGATCTATCCTTATACCCCTATTCCTTCAAACAAAAATCCATCAATTGAGTAACAACAACTCTTGTAAGAAAAGAACTTCTGTTGAGATACCAATAAATCCCGCTTTGGGAACGAAGGTAGATAAAAATATTAAATAGTTTAGGCATCACTGGTATTATTTCAAGAAATTGCAGACCTTGATGAGGATGCGGCGTACATCGATTTGTTTCCAACCAGTTATCTAAACCTGATCCTTATAGGTATAACTACGATAACTGAAAATGTTAAAGGTAATATCAATCAATCGAAACTAAAATATCTCAGTTATTACAATTGAAATACTACGACATGAGGTTATAATATGTTCCAAGTTGAGGACAGTTTTATTTACTCAATTCATTTTTCTAAAAGTATTTATTATATATACATATATATATTATATACCTAATCTGACACATAATGAAACTATAGAAAACTTAAACTTATATATAAACAATAATATTTTTTTTTAATGTGCAACGCTACGTATGCGTAGTACCATAGCAGTCTTAAGCTCCAAGCAGTGTTGTAGAAAAAACAGCAAAAAAGACCGGGCCGTTGAATCCCAGCCTCTCCTAACAAATTGTATGGCGGTTATACGTAGATCAACACTAAATTCCAATTAATGAGCTTATTTTTCGTTGAATATAACATGTATGTTTGAAAGATTTCTTGTATGGATATTCTGTGATTCTTTGGTGTTATTAATTTACAATTTACGATACATCGGAAGGGTCATATATGCAAATTAAGTAATGATTGTAAGAAATATAGCGAATGGAAAGAAATGCGATGTGTGGTAAAACAAGTAAAATTTAACTTCCCACTATTAAATATCACAATTGTGAAAAAAATAATTTTAATAAAATGATTTGCCTTCTTTGTTTGCTTTTGTTCTCCGAGATTTTTATGTAAAAACCTTAGAAAATGTGATTTTTTCTTATTTTGAAAAAGATATAATTGAAAAGATATATAATTACAATATAAATATGTATTTCCTACAATATAACAGAAACAAATGGTTTCATAATGATGTGATATTACTTTGAACATTATGAATCCGGACCGCTTATCTGAAAAAAGTACCTGTTTTCAACTCCATAGCATGGCTTTCACTATAGGGGGCTTTGGTAGTACGCATGGCTACAATGAACGGACCAAATCTTTAACGCACGGAATGATATAAAGATTATATTGATTTCATAAACTAGATAAACATTGCTAAAAAATTGACAAAACTTTTCTGAATTTGAATCGTTCAAATTATGTACATTCGCACAGATTTTGTCTCTAACGACCCGGGCTTCGAATTGAACTTGGACTTGAACTGAACTTTCAGTTCAAGTTCATCCGTGCACTTGAACGCCTGAAGATGCCGTAAGGCGAAACCCGGGTCGTTAGTGACACAATCTGTTTGAGTGTACATAATTTAAACGATTCAAATTTTATATTGAAATTCCACCAAGCACCTTCAGTCGAAATCTTAAATTAAAAATAACTTTTATGCTAATTTCTTACTATTGTTTTTTATCTAAATATTTAAATAATTATTACATTTTAAGCTTCTTAGCAATTACACATGTTCATTAATTTTTATCGATATGTATATTGTACAAAAAAAAATATTTTAAATATCAAAATAATTTAACAAATCGCTAGTTCAAGGTTAAACAAATCTAGAATAAAATATGAATAAATTAGTGAAATTGAGAAGTGTGTCTTTCCTATTTTTTAACATTAATAATGTTATATTGTACGAAAAATCCTTACGGTAAATAAGCATTTTTAATTTGAAAAAAACATGCGATAAAATATTTTATTATCACTGTGAAATAAAATATGGCGGGCACAAAAAGATATCTACACTGAAAATAGGTAAAAGTTTGCCTCCGATAAGAAATATTAATTACCAAATAGCGAAAAAACGCATAAAATTATATTATGAGACTATTAATTTTATATTTGTTTGCACTGTTGTAGGACATTAATTTTATCTCTTCCTTCTGTTATTTTGTGTTAGTATTTCATTTTCATAAAAATAAAAAAATACAAAATAGTTGCTATCTTTTATTTAATAAAACTTTAAAATCATATTTGAAGCCAATGCTTCCCGTAAAAAATAAATTTCTCTACGTATTAAACTTTTATTAGACAGTAATTATTACTATTCATATATCGATGTTAAAATATTATATCTCCATAAATCATAATATTGAGAAAACTAAATTTGAAATTTTTCATATCTCATTTAAGATAAATCTATTTCTTTCGTATCAAGTTGGCAAAGAAAACACTGTGTGTATTTGTTGTAATTACAATATTTTGGCATTGGACTTTCGTTAATCATGAAGATATATTATATATTGTAAAGGGCATACATTATTTTCGCCCATTAAAAAAATCATGACTGATTTACAATATATTGAAATATGCACATAAATAGTCTTTGAAATAGTAGATTTGGATATGCAATATTTTAAAACATACAAATATAGATAGACTATTTATGTTCCATTTCAGTTCTTGACTCTTTTTCGATCAAAATCTCAGATACAATATTTCAACTCTAAACCACCATTATAATAATTATGCTTGTGTTTTTATCACAAGCATAGTGATATATTTTCTAAGATATTGCAAATATGCATTTTTTTAAACGTACATAAATATTAAAATAAAAATAATAAAACATTTTTAGTACTTTTCCCACGTAAAATTTATTGGATCAGGACTGGTTTCGCTCACAGTTAGCATTGTCAACTGATAAGAAATACAATGAAACAGTGATATTTATACAAAAGTTATGTAAGAAAAACAAGGTATGACAAACAATTGGTACTTTTCATACCTTGTTTTTCTTACTTAACTTATCTGAAAGTCGTCATTTGAACTTCCCTGTGCCTGCCAATAGACACAATTTTACTTTCAGACATGATCCAAAACATTTCATTGAAGATTTAAGAACAAGGAGACGTTTTTAAGTATGTACGTCAATCTATGGACAAAGACTATCAATTTTTAAACTTATATTTTGCATATCTTGATCTTTTATACAATTTCTATGTTTATTTCGACCCGAAATAAGGAAAACCGCCGACGTAAACATCCGTTAGTTTTAATAAACATGAGAATATACCCGAAGAATTTTTGGCTACTTTTGAGAATAACTGTTTTTTAATCGTTAAAAATATTTTTAAGTCGTCAATTTTACGCCATATATTAAATAATAACCAAGAAAGCTTTTCGACCGGAAACGAAAGATCACTTAGGTGAACAATTACTTTTTATTTACATGAAGCTTGTAATATTAAAATTGTGACCGTCGTTGTATGGCACCACGTGAAAAATATGAAAACTGTTTTAATTTATTCAAAATGTCTTTCATTCCAGAATGATAATTTGAAAAAATACTCCCCCAGCTATTCATTGGCCTATCTTGATTTATCAATCCAAAACACGAAGTTTACAACCAGTTTTGTAAAAATATAATAGCAGCCAAGTAAACTGCAATAACATTAAGCAATTAATACAAAGCAAATATTCTTTCCCCTTTTTTAAGAACCTTTTTTCATTGTTAAAATATCAGTCTTGTGGAACTCTGAGTTGAGTCTCAAGCGTATGCTGATTGGTGTTTCTTTTTCTTCAATGCGTTATGGAAAACGACCGCGGAATCAGCAGTTGTATTTCCAACTGACTTGGAATATAAATAGCTTCACCAAGCCAAATTTTTTCAAAACAAATCAGTTTTTGATATTTTTTTTACTGGGCCCTCAAGAGGTGAAGTGAGCCAACTAGTAAAATGGTAACGAAAAAATATTGGACTTTTAAGTATGTGTTAACTTTTAACTGAGGTTACTTATTATTTACGATACTTCAAGAAGTGTAGAATACTTCAACGCACCTGATTTTTTTTAAAATGCCACTTGGCTCACTTTGCCTGTAATGGGCCCAATTAATATCGTATCGCTCCACCTACCTCTGCGACAGTTACGGAAGATTAAATAATCGATAACGCGATAAATTTATTCAAACATGCTTTTAACCGTATATTTTCTCTAAAAGTAGTTAAGTGGTATCTGCTGAGGCCTCCCCATATTTATCGAGAGATTTTCAAATCAACCGAAGTTTGTTATATTCAAAAGAGTTATTTATTTTAAATTTTTAAATTTATAACGACAGCAGCGAAAAGTCGTGATGGGATAGCAGAATAAATTCTCGACATTCAATTATTTTGTACTTTACATCAAACCGAAGAAAGTTTGTTGTCTCATGCATAAAATATCCAATGGTATATTCTAAATAAAAGCAGTGTTACATCTGTAAAAAATCAAATCGTGCAGATTTTCTTTTTATTATAATTTCACTTCCAAATTGCGTAGTTAAAATTAATTTTCATATGTACAAATATGTATTACTAAATTAAGCAAGTGTTATTAAGTAACGAAAATTATAGGTAATAATTATTAATTCGCGATAAACATATCTCTCTAGTAAAATAATTTAACTTATTTGGTTATATCTTAAATGCAGGGCTGTGGAGTCGTGTAAAAAAAGAAGACTCCGACTCCGGCACCGACATCAGCTTTAAAATAAAAAAAACGACTCCGACTCCGAGAAAAATTTTCCAATAATTTCATTTTAACTTATATATACATATGTATTCCATCAGATCATCTTTAGTCAGCCAAGCATGCAATGTCAACACTTTGGACTATTTTGTTTGAATACAGATCATTAAATATATATTTTTTTAAATCGAGCCGCTTATTTTTCACGACTCAGATTCCGACTCCGGCCCAAATACCGCGACTCCACGACTCCGACTCCACAGTCCTGCTTCAATTAGTACCCACATGTTAGCTTTTCCAAAATATGTTTCGTTTCCGAATTGTCACGGATTAAACAAAATGTGTGTCATATTTTGCGATCGTCTGTTGGGAAATCTATTGGACAAAACTACAGCTTTTTTTCAAAGAATATTTATTATTACCCATTCAAGCAAAACATGATTTCTCCGGTGAACATTTTGTCCCTTAATAAATTTTATAAGATCTAGAACTGTGACCCAACAATATCTACATAATTATTATATTTACACAAGGTATTACATTTTAAACTAAATAATAAAAAAAATACATTCCATTGTTTTTTTTTGTCTTTAAGAATATTCAAAAAGTCTTCTCTACTCACATTTTTTTACAAAACGTGTTTTGAACAACTTTCAAACATAAAAATTAAATAATAGTCAAAATTCTTTCCATTCCAAAATTCAATCTTTTTCATTATTTTCCAAGCACTGTATTTGTATGAAAAATCACAGTTTGAATGTTTACTCTTCACATATTCTCAGATTATTGAAAACATAAATAAACAAGACTAAACCCTTACTAGACCAGTCTTGGAGTATGGGTCAAAGACCTGGGTGCTTACCTTTATGGAGTCTCGGAAGCTACAAATAATTGAGCGAAAACTTTTCGTTACTGTCTGCGAGGATGGCATCTGGCGACGTCGGCACAACCATGAGCTAACCTTTACGATGAGCCAGACATGTATCACACATGAATGAAAATAAACCTACAAAATATCTCACACTTACTACCCCTTACGGAAGATGAAACGTTCTGGAGGTCAGCGACTGACTTATGACGGCGGAGGATCGAGTGGAGTTGAGGAGATTGATTAAGGCGGCCAAGGTTCACCCCGGACTCTAGCGCCAAGAAGAAGAAGAGAAAGATAGACAAAAAACAAGACTCTTTCAACAGCTGTTTATTACACATGAGTGCAAAAATAATGTAATATACTTAATTTCCATTACAAAATAACTGTTGCATTATTGCGTTATCCTGTAAAGACATGGTTAGTGAATATGTGGTATAAGTTATTGACACTATTTTGAAGGGGTAATCTAAGATTTCATTTTTTAATTGAATATAAAACGAAATAATGTATAGTATTTATTTAATATTTAGTAAAATTACCAGTGCCGTTTTCGCTTGGCGATTGAGGAATTAAAAATCTTCATAGATGATATAAAATTGAAGTTGAAAGGATCAGCTTCTAAACACTTGCTATTTAAATATATCGCCTTACCACCAAGTATTTATTGCCTGTAAATATTTGTTATCTGAAGACAAACTGAATGCGCTAATATGATGAAAAATGAAATTTACTTTACATGAAATATTATCATACTATTTGTCAGTGGCGGTTCTACGTACTGGGCTAGGTGGGCTTAGCCCGATCTGAATTTTCACCCAAAATGTGTTGAAAAAAAGAACTTTAGATGACTGAATAAAAATGAACAGCAATTCCGCCGCTAAACAAAATAAATACGTTTCTAAACGTAACTAACCTTTCCCAAATCTATACAATATATTTGTTTTGATTTACCTCTGTCAATATAAGACAATGCTATGTCTACCTACAATAATATTCTCGATTGTGTTTTGTATTACGATTTTAAGCCGATCTGGCATAAAAAAAGCAATGGCATAAATAATATACTAGAAGCAATAGCTCTATACATAATTCATACAGAACGGGCAACGTGACGCCAGTCTGGCAACACTTGGCTCGGACTATTTTCAAATTAGTCCGAGGTAAAACGAATGCTTTTTTTGCAAAATCTGTTTACACTGGGGCGCAATCATGCACGATTAGAACATGTATTTACTTTATAACCATTGACCATAGAAACGTCATCTAATCGTACACGATTGCGCCTTGCTATACAGCCTGCAGTAAATACGTCACACGGGCTTATCCAAATTAGCCCCCCATACAAAAAAATCACTTCTACCAATCTCTGTTCGTTAATAAGTAAACGTCAGAGTTCGTTGTATTCAGAGACAAGTTGAATTGTATGAAACAAAACACGATAGTTCACTTCATTTGAAGGAGACGAATTTGAGGTTATTTTTTTACTATTCTATTATTTCATACTTACATAAGCTTTGATTTTATTATATAATAATTTATGCTTTGCAGTAGTGTATTAATATTTGTCAATTTGCTTGTAGATTAATTTATAATATACAGTGGAAACATGCACAATTTTGTAAATAGTATACAATGCTAAACTTTTCTCTAGCCCACTCCAGATTTTAGGTCACGAACCGCCACTGCTATTTGTATATGTTCTACATTAAATACTAATATATTAATTGTCATTTATTATCTTTCATCATAAGATCGATGTATTTTTGATAACTTATTAGTAATAAGTCCGTCGTTGGTTATCTAAATGTATTACAATTATATCGACAAGAATACGTTCTGACACCAAAATAATTCAAATATCCAATACATCTTTATCATTGGCTTGTAAATTAAATACTGCTCTTATTATTGTAAGAGTCAAAAATCCGGACGAATTTAAAACATTATTAAAGAAATTCGTCACTTAAGTAATCATGGGGAATCTTCAGAGACGAGAATTTTGACTGCGCCTGTACATAAAATGAACATATTATTTTGTATTGAAAGTCCGTACACAAAACCTTGATATTGGCGTAAAACAAAATACAAGATTTCTCATCTTAGAAGACAAAACTAATATCTTTTTCTGTCTGAGTGGTGTGTTAAAAGAAGCTCGATGATGCCGCTTCATATGCACATTTTTTTGTAATTCTTCGGATTATGTGCTATCAAGTCAAGACGGAAATAAATAATAAAAAAACTCTTGTTTGCACAATTCATTTTGAGAAGTGTTGATTGGAGTGCATAAAACTTATGTGAACACGTTTTTTATGTTTTCAACATTATTATTTCGCGAAGACACTGTGATTTATTGGGGTTATTAAATAAACGTGTTATTTGTTTATAAAACTGGTTATAACCCTTGCGAAAAAAGTTTACAATGCTTTCGAATCAGTCGATTTCCATTAATTTCAGCAAGACGTCTTCAGAAAATATATACATGAGGAGCAAACATTCAAAAAGTGTTTTGTCACACAAATACAAAGCTTGGAAAATGATGATTTAAGTGTTGCAAAAGTGACGGTTTGTATGAATGTGTCAACTTTATGATTTCATTTTAATATGAAAAAAAACCTTTTTGAACACTAATTTTGATTTCCATTCATAGGTTTTATTATGTGCTATCAGAATTGATTCAAAACGCCATTTTTCAAAATTTGTGACAACACTTTTTGAATGTTTGCTCCTCACATATGTTTACTTGCCAAATCTTCATATATATATTTACCAAAGAAAAGGGGGAATTTCTTATATTTACTTACTTCTTTCAACATATAATACTTACTTATCAAGGTTTATATCACGTTAAACTAGGCATGGACAACCATTCCTAGTTCTGAGCTCAAATTATCATTCTGTCTCCGAGTCAAGAACCAGACCAGATTATTACATATCGACTGTGGAAAGGAAAAAGGACGTAACCCACACATATAAATTTTACAGGAGGCGCAAAAAATGTGTTTTGATGATTTTGGGCCATATGCAAATTATGAATTATACACAACCTTGAAGTGCACGGAGACTTCTAAATTGGTGTTCAATTGACATAATCTAATATTAATTAAATAAATTGTCTAGGAAAAACATTTTATTTCAGTCTTTTTTTAAGGTTTAAAATTTTTACAATGTCATCTTTTTCAAACTTTAAAGCTAAATTTAGATACTAATTCGAGATTTGCAGCTTGCATCCTTTTGATAGAACGTGTATCAAGTTTAGTACAAAGTGATTATCGAAAAAAAGCTGTTTTGAAAAAACTGTGGGTTACGTCCTTTCTCCTTTCCACAGTCGATATAATTAAATGCTTCAACAGCTATATTGTAATTCTATGCAGTGATTAAACATTTTTGCATAGATATTGGTGCTTTACTTGAACTACGAAACTATTAATAACTAGCTGACCCGACGAACTTCGTACCGCCTCAGAATCAATAAATGTTGTAATAAAAATAATAAAACATTTTTAGTACTTTTCCCACTAAATAAAATTTATTTGATCAGGACCGGTTTCGCTCATCGCGAGCATTATCAACTGAGTTATTATCATCTGAGCATTATCATCAGTTAATAATGCTCGCGATGAGCGAAACCGGTCCTGATCAAATAAATTTTATTTAGTGGGAAAAGTACTAAAAATGTTTTATTATTTTTATTATATTGCCATTCCACCAAGTATTGACAGTGAACACCTTAAAAGTGAATAAATGTTCTGTTAACTTGATAACTTGAAGCATGATGACTACCGAGTCAACCTTCAGTTGTAAATTGCGCGGTGGCAAGCCAGGCAGATCCAAAAAGTTTAACAATTGAGTTGGATAGTTGGTTGCTTCGTCTTCGTTTGTTACACGGTCGATAGATTTAAAGGAATGCAGTGGACCAACGATTTGATTTTGAATTGTGAAGTTTAAATGATCCACATATTTGTTCTTTGCCGCAAGAATTGCTCGTTCATTCAACCAATTGTGATTTTTGTGATTAGATGTTCGGAAACATTTTATTGAATGAAGTGAAATTGCAAAAATTCGGCGGAAACAAAATCAATCCGTTCGATTCGTCGACAGGAACACCCCCGTTACCGATAGTCAGCAATTGCTTCGGCAGATAGATCGTTTAGCAATGCAACTCGCATGTTTGTCGTCAGCTGAAGATTCTTTACATAGCGCCAGAGTCGTGATTTGAGGTAAGCGTTTATTTCATCGGAAGCGGTAAATCTTGGAATGACTGGTAGTGTTTGGTGGAAATCGCCAGATAGTAGAATCATTGCGCCTATAAAACATCTTGAGTCATTGCACAGATATTTCATACTTTGATTGAGTGCTTCCAATGCGCATTTGTGCGCCATTGTCCATTCATCCCAGGTGATGATTTTACTTGCTACCAAAACTTTGGTCATTGGTGAGTGTTTCGCAATATTGCATGTCAGTTTTTCAGCCGTTTAAAGCAGTGCTCCGCAAGCGGTGTGCCGCGAGGCGATGCTGGGTGTGCTGCGGCGCGAATCTCTAATAAACGAAAAAAAAAATAGTTTGGTCGATACTACAAACTATTTCTGATGACACTATCATAGAGAAGCAGAAATAATTATTTTTTGGTTGAAAGAATATGTTATATGTACAGTCTGCGCAAGAATGTTTCGCGCACCTTGCGAAAGTTCGCTAGATTTGAAGGAATGTAGTGGACCAACGATTTGATTTTGAATTGTGAAGTTTAAATGATTCACATCTTTGTTCTTCGCCGCAAGAATTACTCATTCAATCAACCAATTGTGATTTTTGTGATTAGACGTTTGGGAACATTTTTTTGATGAAGCCGTCCTTCGTTGAGACGAAATTGTTAAAATTTTGCGGAAACGAAATCAATCTGTTCGATTTGTCAACAGGAACACGGTCGTTACCGACGATAGTCGAAGATCGTTTTCAAGCTTAAATCATTTTTCTCTTCTCCTTCGGGGCCGAGTTAATAATCCTCAAATTCTCATGACTATTAATTTACATGCTCCCAATTTATTCTTACGTGGGCGTAACTATGAGCAAAAACTTTTTATTCCTAAAAACCTATACCTCGCTTAAGAGGTATGAGTCACCAGTTCCAAGGGCCGTTAGATTGATCAACGTATTGCCTTTAGAAGTGGACATTAAGTGGACAGAAATCTTCGGCAGATGGATCGTTTAGCAATGCAACTCGCATGTTTGTCAATTATTTGAGGCAAGCGTTTATTTCATCGGCAGCGGTTGATCTATCTACGTGGCTGCTATTCCAGAAGAAGAAATTGCTACAGCAATTATTTATCTCGCAAAAACAGTGGCCATAATCAATGACATGAAGAATGTCTTCCCAGCTCCACCGGGCGCATCGAGGAAAAATAAGCCACCATTTCCACCATCAATTACCTTCATTAACGTATCGCTAATTTCCTTCTGTTGAGGGTTCAACAGTGGTACATTCGTTCAAACTGATTGGTTCAATGCATCTCGATCATATTCACGTTCACGTTCCAATTCTCGATTGAAAGCGTCGTTCATTCCACGATCTGGCGTTGGCATTCCTAACTTGACTACCAAACTGCCGCACATGAGGTAACACATGTCTTCGATCTAAAGCAAAGCCTGGTTATGTATCTCTTCATTCACCTCGAGATCGGGATTCCCCAAACTGACACGAATTCGATGCAAAATGTATTCGGACATGTCATCCTTGTACTTGTTCCACAGTTCACGGGGATTCGATGGGAAGCATGTCAAAATAATGATAGAAAATAATGTGCGTATGTGACTTGGAGATTCAGAAACAATTTCTTCAGCGATTGTAATGAGTATCATTTTCAAGCAAATTGAGCTGTTGACATGCAAGTAGAAGCATACGTCATTTTTCGGATGAACTGTGTAAATGCGACCAAGAGCATCAGTAATCATTCGGATGAGCAGGAACCGCGTCGCCTTGCTTTCGACGTTAAAATTTCTTCGATGTAGCTTTCCAAGTGTAATAACGTGGCATCTCAAAGTAGAGCAACGTTCGTGCAAACAGCATAATATTGTTGTCAAAAAAAATATCACACCTAATTATAAACATAACCTTATTTCAATATTATCCGATTTTATTTCGTTTTCATTTTATATCATCGATTTGTTTTATTCTAATCCATACTCTAAATTTAAAATTATTTAGAAGTCAATCGTATGCAAAAGAAGCAGAAACAAATGAATTTTGGAAAAATTTCCACCTAGCGGATGAAATCTGCATACAAACGACATTTTCATTATTTCAAGGTGTTCGCCATTTGAAAACTGTATGAGAATATTAATTTTCTTCATAATTTCTTTGCCGTGATATTTTTCCGATGTTTTAATGCTTATTCTGCTATTCTAGGCGGATACGAATTTAATAAAACAAAGATCATTAAAATCCGAGCTGTTATTCTCGAGATATACGTGGTGTAACAAACCCCACTTTCTTTTATATATATAGATAGATTACAGTGGATTAGAATAATTGTATAGAATTTTAGAGGTTTTCATCCGTTATCTGTGTCCAAATTATTATTTAATTTTTATGTTATATGTTTTATGTTATAAAATAACTGTTCACACATATTATTTTTCTTGGAGTGATGCAAAAATTTGTTTATTATTCTTTCATTAAATGTAATCAATAAAATCCGGCACGCGGGCCGGGCAGGGGTGGGCTCGGAGGGGCTCGAGCGATCCCCCTGTTAACTTAAGAAAAAGCAATATTGTCAAATCAAATCTAATATTGAATCACATTATAGGGTGTTTACTGTCAATACTTGGTGGAAAGGTATTCTATATAAAAAAAAAATATTCCTTTGTACCACTTCCACTTTTATTTAGCAAGATCAGGACCGGTTTCGCTCACGAACAGCATTATCAACTGATAAGAAATAAAATGTAACGGTGTTATTCACACAAAACTAAATTAAAAGGTGTAATAAACAATTGGTATCGAAAAGAATTTACAAATTACAATACAAATTATGAATAAGTGACACTTAATTAATACAAATTAAAATGTGAAATTTTAAATAACTCTAAGCCGAAAACCGCGAATAGCTCTAAGATTAAGCGAGCCCCTTGTTAAAATATTGACAGCCCACCGCTGGGGCCGGGTGTTGTTCATATTATATATGCATCAACTCTATATGGCACACCTTAGATTTAATTAATTTAAATTACATTTTCAATTGAAATGAAAATATAACGAGAAAGACTTGTTGACATAATTATATCATTTTTAATTTAGACGCATATATGTCATTAGCACGTTCCAACAAATCGAATGCAGACCGCAGATGAAATTGCAGACCACTTGTCATCTTGCAATCATTTTAAATACATACATAATACAAACATAAATGAGCCCTCGAGAAGTGAATTGAACCAAGTAGTAAAATGGTAACACTTTTCTAACAGACTTTTGAGGACAATCACGTCTTTATTTGGTGTTTTGGTAGATTACATATTTTGCAATGTGTATTAATCAACTGAGGTTACTTCCCTTTTACGATACTTTAAGAAGTGTATTATATTACAACGCATCTAGCTTATTTTTTTCTAAAATACCACTTGGCTCACTTCACCTGAATAGACCCCATATAGCCCTTAAACTTTATGTTCAGATTTTTATATATTTGTATTATTTTACATACTTTTTTTTTGACATTCTTATATAATCTTGGTATATTGATGGATTGCAAATTTTACACTATTTTAATTTGTATTTACTAAGCTACAATACTGACATGTAGAAACTTTTTTTTTTGTAAAATATTACTCAGCTCACTTCACCGCTCAGAGGCCTAATTATTATATTTCGTATTTAGCAAAAACATGAATTTAAAACAATTATACCAACTTGGTAAGCACATTGATTAATTTTTTTAAGAGATTTTTGTGATATTTTTAATTTAAGAATTTTAATTTGAATCTAGACTCTGGATTCCCGATTATATGTTGTGTATTTAATTTCAAATATGTATATCATAATAAAAACAATTATTTAAAAATAAAGGATTGCCACTAAAAATATTTACGGTATTATAGTTGAATACACTTTGGAAAACCTACGTGTTATTCGGTGGATTGGATTTTGGGATGGCAAAACTGTTGGTCACTGTGAAAAAAGAATGGTTACGATGATCATTGATCTCGGCTATATATATCTTTGCGATACCACCATAAAAGATCTTTTTTCCCTGTATTGTATCGCCTTTTAGCGACCAGTAGAGGCATAACTTCCCACTCACCAAATGTGACAGTATGGTGCGATACAATATGAAATTTATTTGTGCTTATTTTAGCTGACATGCTGTTTTTAAGTGGTGTTAATAAGATTGTTTAAATGTTTTAAATAATAATAAGTTTACATCCAAAATAGATAATTGACATGCATACTATATATTAAATTTCTAACGAAAAAAAGTCGAGTCGTAGAGCAGATATACACAACCTGATGCTCGCGGGCCACGTGCGGCCCGTTTGATTTTTTTGTCGGCAATCGAATATTTTTTCTTTAAATAATTACATACGTAAATATACATATATATTGAGTAAATAATTACATTTAACCCTTCTCTTACTATGCAAAAAAAGCACAAGCTCCTGAGCTGTGTAGTCGTTACACATCAGGCAAACGGGAGTGAATCATGACAATTATATGTAGTACTGCTGTAGTAGTGTTATATAATTGTCATGATTCACTCCCATTTGCCTGGTGTGTAACGGATACATAGCTCAGGAGCTTGTGCTTTTTTTGCATAGTAAAGGAAGGCTTAATTACCATTACAGATATTGTCAAATGCTAATTCTACAGAATTAGGTTATAATTTACAAAGATAAATCGCGGCCTGAGTAACATATTGGTACTGTCTTCAGCAGTCTTCCAAGTACCATTATTGGTGTACATTGCTATTTTTTTTTCACATAGAACCTTGTAGTAATCGGGTCGCGAAATATCATATTACCTTTTGGATTATATTATGAATACAACATGTATAAATAAACACTTCACACTAAAAACATTTTGTGAAAATGAGTTTTTTAAATTTATTTTTTTCTTGCTGTCCGAACCCTACATATTTTATTTATACGGCTCGCTAGAAGAAATAGGTTGGACTTGGCTGTTTTAGAGTAAAAACAAATTAATCTCTTAAATTAATATTACGATGGTGTTCTTAGCCAAAGTTACAGCCCTCTTGACGATTTATTACCCGTTATTTCAGATTTTGCAATGTTGCAATTTCTTAATTCACAAAATATTGCTTGACTCATGGAAAAGGCTGATTGATTGAAAAATTAATGAAAACAACATTGCACTCTTCTGAAAATCTTTTTCATAGTCTTGATATATTCATCTACTATTATTTTTTTTAAATATTTTTAACAATTCATTCGCTTGCAGCTTGCCTTTTTGGGTGTACTACTTCTATATTTGGTAACGTTCTTTATATCTAAAGTTTTAAGTGTTACAAAATATTGCACTGCACAAGACCGTCAATTAGAAAGATTTTTTAGTCTGGTTGGACATTGGATATCTCATTTTGAATGAACATTCACAGCGACCCACTTTTCAGAGACGTCACTTACTTACTTCATCTACAATCAACCGGCAATCAATTAAGATAGATATGAGAGGTATGCTTATGTTTACATCGTCAAGAGTTTTTTTTATCAAGATATTTATCAGTAATTTAAATGAATACATATTATACACCAATGAATCCAATATTATTTACGGTCAATCCTTAATGTTTCCAAGGTGCATTTATTATATGTTATGTATTATAAAAGATTGAATACTTTGCATAGTAACATGGGTGGATTCCACCGTCGTGGAAGGCCACTGATGACCGTCCATGGAATGTAATCGGCGGAGCTACTGTGATGACCATGGGAGGAAGTAAGGAGTTTGGCAGGGGACAGAGAATCTTGTAGGAACAATGTGAAAAAGCGGAGAATTGCGGAGAACAGCGAGAATATAAAATGGGGAAAAAATAGTAACATTAAATATTGAATAATTTAAAACATATTGATTTCTTCAAACAAATCCATTCCTCTATTTTTTTAATGTTGATATCATTGAAAGGTTCATCAATTCTGAAACATGTCAATAACACTCAGTAGATTCTAAATATTTTAGTGCATCGAAACTTTATGAAAATTTGTGATGGTTTCTTTGCATTCAAATGTCGATATTAGTTCATTTTAAAAATCGAAATACCGGAATTTTGCAATTGCATAACGGGTATTTCGATATTGAACACAAAAATATGAAAACCGATATCCCGGTTTCGGCAATACCGGTATTGACATCCCAACTTGATATCCTCGACTCGTTGAAGTATCATCTTTTTTATGATAACATTTTTTCATTGTTTTTTCATATGTATTTAAAAATATTCAAATTCTTATAATGATATTTTCGATCCGAATGAGGTCCATATTACCACTTTATCATCAATATTTACATCTATAAGAAGAACAAATATATGTACAAACATAATTTGTAAAAAAACAATGCATTGTATTCATTTTTTTTTTAATCTTACCAACTTTGTTATCAAATGACAGAGAGAGAGAGTGATTGAGAGGTTGATTATTTGACCTAAGTAAGAAAACAATACATCTAAAAATAATTTTTAAAAGATACACGAACACAATAGCAAATTTAGGTGATTGATTCGACATTATAATGTGCTATTTATTATTTAACTTTTCGTCATATCCGTCACAAAATATATGTTTACCAGTGCCGTACAATAACTATTAAATATGAAATGTATTTAGGTAAAACAAAATGCTTTTTTTAAAATAGTGGAGATATTAATTGAAACAATTTACAATGATTTTCACTTCTTCTTCTTCTTTGTCGAGCATATGGCCGCCACGCGGCACCTCCATGTTTCCCTGTCTCCCCCCAATAGCTTTGCTTCCTCCCATGAATGCCAGCATCCATCATTCCCGCCGAGTAAATCAAATGGATAGTACCCGACGAACGTCCAGGACGCCGGAATCCCACCGGTCGAAAGAAGAGGCAGGCAGGATTGAGGCTTTCCGGAGGCATCCGCAGCACGTGACCCAGCCAGTTCCAACGTCTCTCCATAACCACTGACGTGATGGGACGCTGTCTTGTACGCTTCCGTATCTCTGAATTCATCACAAAATCAAACCATCCACCTCCATTATCCGACGCAAGCATCTTTTCTCGAAGCTCAGTATACGGCTTTTCTGAGTTTTCGTCAGGTGCCATGATTCGCAACCGTAAAGCATTACCGGCAGAATGCAAGCGTTGAACAAGTGGCATTTGGTTTTAATCGAGTACAGCTGTGTGTCCCAGACAGTCCGCATTGAGTTGATTATGGCTCCAGCCATTCCTAAGCGAATGGCGAGCTCGTTTTTTGTACAACCGTCTTCGGGAATATGTACGCCGAGGTATCTGAAGCTGTCAACCCTCTCGATGATCTGTCCCGCGCTGGTAAGGGTCCTATCAGAGTCATGACAGGTTTGGTTACACATCACATTGGTCTTACTAGTATTAATTTTTAGACCAATGCGACCCGAGTTAGTTCCTAACCCATCAATAGTCTCCTGGACGCCCTCAATGGATTTTTCGAATACGACAGCATCATCGGCATATACAAGGTCACACAGCTTCAGACAAGGACCAACAGCTACACCTCGATCAGGCGGAATTTACCTGCGAAGTATGAAGTCAAAGATAATAATTAATAATTTTCACTACCCACACATTATATAGACATTTTTATAAATCTATATTGAAAGGCTCTGAATATCTCAAGTTAAACGGGTTCGTTTATTGTCTGATAGTGAAATTGAATAATCTTTATGATTATTTTTTTAATAAAATTGATTTACAATAAGTAATATCCAATGAATTTTATTTTTGATATCCTGAATTGATTTTTGTATCAGGAAATCTTATTTATCATATTTTTAATTTATTATACTGTTTTTATATGCTTTTTAAGCGGTATTGTATGGAATTTATCAACCGTGTAAAAAGAGAGTCTAGTGTGTTAAAAATTTCAATTTGTTGACACATACGCCACTGAATAATGTCCATCAAAACATCATCAACAACAATTTAAAAATAAAATAGTATTTTACCAATATTATGATAGCTGTCATTATTATAGAGCAATTTAAAATTGTATTCAACGAACGTATTTTTTACTAGATCAGTTGTGGCGAACACAAGACTCAGACAGCGTAAATAAAAAATTGCAAGGCGTATGCATTTTTACATTTTTTGTTGTTTTGTAGTTTTGATTTAACAATTTACTATAATGAAAAAGTTGTTAATTCAATGTTTACACTTTTTAACGTGTGGTTGATGCTGGTTTAATTTAAGCCTGCTATTCTGGGTTGCGTGAATAATAGAATATATATTCCCCACGAAGAACTATCACATCAACTATTGTTGTTTTAATTTATAAATTTATTTGAAAAATATTGATCAATTTAAATATTTGAAGCGACAATTATACTTTAAGAAATCTGAGCATAATTTTAACCTGGCCGTGTAAAAGGTTCACAAACGCTTTACTAAATGAGGTATATTAACAATACGTCTATAAAAACTCTATACAACCGAAAGATTTATTAGAAGAGTGGACAAACTACGTTATTTTTTCACTGCAATTATTCTTTTACGCTCTACAAATCTTTGTTATACTTTGCATTGAAGGTTAAATAAATATGATATTATATTTCCGATAAGTATCGCAAAGTAAACAAAAACATTTAAATATTAAAGCAGCATAAGTTCTTTTTAAAAAGAAATGATCAATAAATAATATTTGGATTAATAAAAGAGATTTGTTTTTTATTTTGCATTTAATTAATACTTAAACAATCTTTATTATTTGTTTCAGAACCTGCTCAAACTTTACCAACCATAGCAGTTATCTCAGTCATGATTAGTATTGGTAAACAAATCGTCCAATTGCAATAAATTACTATATATGTAGCATTTTATTGTTAGCTTTTTTTTTACCGTGAATCAATAGAATCATAAACACTCAGTGCACAGTGAGTAATTAAAATCAAATGAATTCATCTTTTTTTTAAAACCATGTCCGCTCCCAACGTGGAGCATATGGGCTCCTAATGGAGTTAATCTCAACAGAAGTGTTTCTACGAGAACTGATTGTTACTCAGTTGCTCAACCTCTCTTTTTCCAAAGAGAGTAGAGATAGAAGGATGGGGCTAAGACAGGATTAGTGGTAAGCTAATCGCTCTTCGATACGCCCCATTCATAGGATAGGATGGGTAAGAGGGGGGAATTCAAGACATCACAAACATACATGCCTTTGAACAGAAATTCATAAATCAATTGAAAAATCAATTTATAAAACTGTCCGTACCAGGTTTTGAACCCGGGCCCTCCGTAGCCGAAGCCAACAACGTTGAACACTCGACCAAACAGGCGGCTAATGAATCCATCTACTGTGAAAAAAACTAGATAATACATATCCGAGCTTTTCATATGCTAAGCCTCTTCCATCGATAGTACAACCTGATTGATTCCCCGCTGTTAATAATTATGTAGATTATATACCCATATGGGGGTAAAAAACCAATCTACCGTGGGCGTATATATTGTCTTCACTCTTCTCCATTGTTCAAAAAATATGTAAGGGTGTTGGAGATTAAAAAAAACTCCGTGACCCGGGCCTCAGACTTTATCAGAAAGCTCCTGATTATCTCAGATTAAAAATATCAAAGTATTTTAGTTCTACAGTTTTTAATAATTTTATGTGTTGATAGCTATTTCGGCTTACGCCATCGTCAGAACTATTATCCTGATTTTGATGATGTCCTGATTATCTCCCTGAAAGCTCCCTCCTATGCTAATAGTTTTGATTATGTTTCATATCTTTACCCATAATTGTTTCAAAATTTTACCTGAATCATAACTCGGTGACATAATTAAACAATAATGTTATTAATACAATAAAAATAATACAACATTTTTAGTACTTTTTCCACATGAAATGTATTTGATCAGGACCGGTTTCGCTCATGGTGAGGATTGTCAACTGATAAGAAATACAATGAAACAGTGATATTTATACAAAAGTTATGTAAGAAAAACAAGGTATGACAAACAATTGGCATGATAACTAAGCAAATAAATTTAAGCACAATCCAAGAAAAATAAATTATAAATAAAAAGTTGAAGACCTCTTATTTATTAATATATTACATATACAGGGAAATCAAAAATTCCTATAAATACGCAATATTATCCTGTTAACTCCAATCTTTAACATATCGACTGTGAAAAGGAAAAAGGACGTAACCCACAGTTTTTCAAAACAGGCTTTTTTCGACAATCAAAATGTATCAAACTTGATACATGTTCTATCAAAAGGATGCAAGCTGCGAATGCCGAATTAGTATCTAAATTTAGCTTTTAAGTTTGAAAAAGATGATCTTGTAAAAAATTAAAACCTTAAAAAAAGACTGAAATAAAGGTTTTTCCTAGACAATTTCTTTAATTAATATCAGATTATGTCAATTAAACACCAGTATAGAAGTCTCCGTGTACTTCAAGGTTGTGTATAATTCATAATTTGCTTATGTCACAAAATCATCAAAATACGTTTTTAGCGCCTCCTGTACAATTTGATATGTGTAGGTTACGTCTTTTTTCCTTTCCAAAGTCGATATGTAGATAGGGGAACACAGATATGAGTCTTGATATCAATTTGTGCTTACCAATAGTCAACACAGCAGGATGTATATCTACATAACAAGTATATATGATATATCACTTTTAGGGTGTTCACTGTCTTGGTGGAAAGGCATTATGTTAATAAAAACACATTCACATCAGTTGACAATGCTCGCAATGAGCGAAACCGGTCCTGACATATTAAATAAAGTGGAATGAAGTACAAAGGATTATTGTCTTTTTATTAATATATGATATATATTTAGATAAATTTGTTAAGCTATATTTTGTAAACTTATACATTTAAAAAAATGCAAAAAAAATATATTTTAATAATACATCTTCTTAAAACCTTTTTTCAACATTGGTACAAAGAATTCAGAGATTAATTTGAGGTACAAACGTGTTTTTTTCTTCTTTCTTTTGAAACTGTTCTTCCGATGAAATTCGGATAGTCATCAGCTTCAGATTGTAAGAATGATATTTTTTTCCTTTCCGCCTACTTTTTATTAATGCATCTAACACAACAATTCACATTGACACAAAAACACCAAATTTTACGCAAAAAATATGTCTCTTAAATTTGAATATTGATGCTTATTTATAATTCAAAGTTTTAATAAGGACAATGTGTCAGAAGTATGGGCATCGCGGCACACTTTTGAAAATAATGAATAGTTTCTATAATTCGAAACAACAGTTCTTTATTTCCTGTTAAAGGATAGGTTTTTTTTTATAAAAAAACAAACTTTCACAATATTCTAGTCAAAATAAGTCGAATATATTTTTTTTAGCTGAATGAATGATAACTAAATCGACTGACATATTATTATATAATATTATTTAAAACACCTAGATGCAAGAACTTCGTAAAAGTGTATGGTTGTTGTGAGATTAGCATCAAGAAAACTATCCAGGTTTAATTTCTTCCAAGCATCCATACTCTTAAAAATAGTTGATCAATTAAATGCATATTACATACCTATGAATACTCAATAATTTTCACACTATCGTTATACTATACGGCATTAGGTTGTAATAAAACTGCCTTCCTAAATGCGTACTTTTTGTATAAACGGCATAGATGTTTTCTTATCCAGCTTTCAGCATTCATGAGAAAAGTTTGTCGGCATTAATATAGTAAGTTAAATTAACAAGCCAGTGTGTAAACATTAAAACTTAATCGCCTTGCCCTTTGTCCCAAGACTCCCAAGTGAGAGGTTTTCAACATAGAAAAAAGCTCAATATAAGGCGGTATATTATTTGAATACAGAAGCAATTATAATTCTTGAGTTAATTGTCTGGTTTCCAGGAAGCAACAATAGTACTTACACGAAAAGGAAATTTTCAGTATTTACATGTTAAACATTGTAATTTACATCTGGGAGAAAACGGAATCACCTCACGACACGAATGAAATACACAAATAACTATCTATTAAGAAGTAACTTTCTTAGTTGTTAGATGTAAGTTTGCCATTGAAAGTTTTTTACTTTTCGTTTTAACTTCAATAGTAAACATATACATGGTGTTTAACACAGCGGTTACGTATCAAACATGGATGTCAACAATTAATTTCGAAGTTACAAATATAATTGTTTTACTTCGACGCTATTGCGAAAAAATGTCGAGACTGTCTTACAAGAAATTTAATATGTTATTTTGCAAGCTGTATATGTATTCTAAATCTAAATGACTTCAATGGGATTTGTCACCGTAAAAAAAATATTCACATCGAACAAAGCGCTTTCTGTATTTATATTGCTGATGAACTTTTTCAAGTTGGCAAAATTTTATTTGCACAGACTAATTTTGTAGTGTAAATTTGTTTTCATCGTAACATAATATGAAAATGATATTATATCAAAATTTTAATTGCCAATCAATATAATACGAGGTAGGAGACACATATTATAAAAAAAAAAAAAAATGGTAGCATTGCATTTTAGCACGATGGTTTTAATCAAAAGAATTCAACAATGCCTTAATTAAATTTAAGATTTCTTACCATTTATAACTTTGTGGAACTGAGCATAGTTAAAAGTATGCAGAAAAACTGTATAAACTATCTTAAATTTTCAAACTATTATTTTTCATTTGAGCAAAATTTAAAATAAAATTTTATTAGATACACGAGTGCAAAAATGAAAGTAGATGAATTTTGCGGAATTCGTGTCAAAAATAAAATGGGTGTCAAACCTCACATAAAAATGTAAATTTTATTCTAAAATATGGATATTTGTATTATTACTTTGTATTCATTTCAATGGTCCTGCCCCGCCCGTTGTGGCTAAAACTGGTTTGACAAATCGCGCTAAACAAAATAATGTTTGTGGGTATATAAAAAAATATTCACAAAATAGTAAAATATACAGCAAAATGTGCGTCATATTTTAGTTAATTACCATGATAGCGTTGGTACATTTCTTAAAAACCTATGTCCTCTACCAATCTAGAGCAAATTGTTTGTTAATGAATGTTTTTCAACATACATTTTTCTACAACTGCTTGTCACTAAGATGCTCAAACTCTTCTTTTTCCAATAGATTAGTGATAGAAAAGATAGGGCTAGCTAGGACAAGATTAGTGGTCAGTAAATCACTCTCATTACGCCCCTAAATTTAAAAATTGAAGAGGGTGGAAGAGAGTTTTTAGACACAAACACCCATCCTTCAAACAGAAATCAACAAATCGACTGAAAAAATGCTGTTTGTACTGCGACTTGGACCCGAGAGATCCGTCATGGAAACCAACGACTTTGAGCACTGCAAACAGACTCGATAATAATATTTATACTTTAGGTATAATCTTTATCATTATTATTGGAGCTAAAGCCTGGTGTGGTTGTAGGCTTCTAGTAATAACTACATCTATGTTACTCTATCATATGTGGTTATTATCCAGTCTAATTCAGTCCAGTCCAGTCATCATTCATCATTGACAACTCCGTTTAGAAAGCAATATCTTGGCTTTTCTCGTACGCCCTACCGGATCCTGAGAATTATTTACTTATCTAGTATATGCTCACAGTGAACATAGTTGGTAAATGTCCCTTTACATACCTCTCTTCCAGTTCCTGATTACTCCATAAGCGAATTTAATTATCATTAACAATATATATTATTTAAAATTTTGATTTCACTACCATTATTATTTTACACTGAATTTTGTGACGCTTTTTTGGTATACTAAAAACAAGGCCTTACACTTGTATTGCGTCTGGAGCCTCCTAATTACTTTCTCCGCAAATGCTCTGTTCAGCAAACCAGTAATGCTATTGTTTTAATTGTGGTCTGTGCCAGAGATAAATAGATATTGAGTTGCCTTTGCATGTTCAGCATAGTAATAATCTGTCATTACTACCATGGTTTGAATGGCTCTAGTTCTAGTGCGAAATGTGTATAAAAAAGTTATATTAATCCCATAAAAAATAAATTCAGAATGGCTTATTAGGTCCATATCAGGACGAACCGCAGAGAATGGTTCACTCAGCGTAAAAGACTGCCGTATTTAGCTTTCCCTGCCCGTTAAATAACTGACAAGTCCAATGGGATGATAACAGCGGTAGCGGTAACAGATGATAGTGATGAAGACACAATCACTAGAAACTTTCTCCGAAATGCTCTTGAAAATTAATAGCCACATTCAAGCCTAGATATACTTCAATGGCGGCGTACTGGTGACATATTTAGATAATGATCGCTAAGATACACTTTGCATAACAATTTGTTAACCCAGGAGTCAAGTTCAAAGTATGCTGGGCATTATTGTTGGGATACAAAAATAGACTATCGAGAGATTGCAAGGTAGCATTTATCTTTGTTCATTCAAACACCGAGGTCGTTAGAAACAATACATGATCAGTTAAAGAAACGTTTATGTGTAAAATTTTCTTGTTGAAAATACAACAATGAAAAATTTATAATTAATAGCATAGAATAAATAAAAACTACAATAAAGATTTTATTGCTGCACTTAATTGATGTAGAAAATTAGACATTTCTCCACAGTTTTACTTTAATTAAAACCCATCTTTAAATGAAAATAAACAAAACAAAAAGTGCGCCCAATAATATAGTCGTTGTAGTGCTGTAAAAATAAGAATGTAATCTTATGAATACATATCGACTGTGAAAAGGAAAAAGGACGTAACCCACACATTTTACAGGAAGCCCAAAAAACGTGTTTTGATGATTTTAGGCCAAATGCAAATTATGAATTATACACAACCTTGAAGTGCACGGAGACGTCTAAGCTGGTGTTTAATTGACATAATCTAATATTAATCAAAGAAATTTTCTAGGAAAAACCTTTATTTCAGTCGTTTTTCTTGGTTTTAATATTTTATATCTAAATTTAGATACTAATTCGGCATTTGCAGCTTGCATCCTTTTGATAGAACGTGTATCAAGTTGAATACATTGTAATTATCGAATAAAAGCTGTTTTGAATAAACTGCGGGTTACGTCCTTTTTGCTTTCCACAGTTGATATGTATTTGATATTTGAATTATGTAAATATTTTATTTTTCATATAATTTTATAGTATTATATAAAGGAGGTATGGAGCATCCTTCGTGACTGAAAATCCAAATACTTCACATGAAAATAAAACTCTTTCTGCGATGCTTTGTATTAAATAATATACGTAATAAACTAAACGTCGATTTTTGACCCCTCCCAAATCGCAGAAGTTTGGTACCAGTTGCTTGGTATCATCGCAGATTGATGGTGGACAGGCATGATGGAGCTTCCCGGAACAGTTAATGTCTACAGTGAAATGGGTGATGATTTTTTCTCAGTGTTTACCCAACGAATACTTGAATCGCGTGAAGCATCTCGGACTGCATAAAACGCAATATGATGATGTGAACGTGAGTGAAACTATCAGAGGAGAAATTTTCAGCAATTACTCATAAACGAACGTCTGCTACAGATTACCACCGACAGATAACTACGTACATATAAACACTTAACGTAGAAATGAAATGCCGCTTGTATGGGGTTAATTACTTGGTATATATAATGGGATCAAAATGACAGTTTCGAATAACCGCATTGACAAGTAATGCAGTTATTTTATTATTCACGTACATTGCATATTGCCTGATACACGGTTTCTCAGCCGGGAGCCACAGAGAAAAATACTTTTGGAGGAGCCACAGCACAGTTTTGGGGGCAAACTCCGATGTCAAAAAAATGTTTGAACTCCGCGAGAGAGGTAAAAAAAGTCCCACATTTTTGGCGATTCCGGGTTTTTAAAATTGGAATTCCTGGAAGAGCTATAAAAAAGCCTCGCGTCTTTTCATTTTTTAAATTGGCCAGCGAGCAAAATTTTCAAAATTCTACACTGCCAAAAAGGTTGAGAAACTACGGTATAATAGATAATATATGATTCAAGCTAAAGTTTCGTTAAAAAAATAGTTTTAAAATGAAAAGCCAATCGATGCATACTGATACTGTACCACGAGATAGCGTTTATTTCATTCCTCAATAATTATTACAGCTTCTTTTAAATGAAAATGTCAATTTTTCAAATATTTCTCTAGGCCTTCAAAAGCAAGCAATCCTGGTAAAATGCGGAACATTGGTGACAAAAACTAATGCTGCTCCCAAAAAGAAAGTACAATCTGCAACATGTTTTAAGATTACCGCCATTCATAAAAGCACGTGTATTTTTTATGTTCGCTGACAAAAGAAGGCAACGCAATGCTGATTAAGATCACATTGATTTCCAGAATGGTGACATCAGTTTATTGCAAATTGCGTTAGTGATGATGAATTATATGTAAGGTTTCAAGCAGACAATATTATTTTTTTTGAGTACGGAGCGGTACACACTAAAGAAAATTTAGAGAACTCCCTGGAGTATTAATGTTTTGTCCCCTTAGTTCACATGTATACCATCCATTTCCACTTTAAAGCACGACTTTTGTAGATTGATATGTCCGTAAACATCTTGCTATTCTTATGGAAATTACTGTTACAGTGTTATAGTATCTGAAAAGTTTAGATGTATTGATGAATAATTGAAACGTATTGTATGATATTGTAATAATATGAATATATATATAGAATTGATTTTTAATCTACGGAGGAATACAAAAAAAATGAAAAACATTTTATAGAAGTGGTACACAGAAAAAATAACTCGATGATTTTCACGTTTGTACAAATGAAAACAGGTACAAACCATGAAACAAGGAAGTTTCTTTGAGACAAAAAATGTTATGGCCTATAATATCTCGCATATGAGTCACGATTATTGAAATCACTATCGGGTTAATTTTTTAGGAAACTCGTAGCAAGAGAAGAAATTCAATAATGCGTCACTTTTCGTCTTCGATCGAATTGCGCAGGACTTTATTCAATCAAAAAATTGCCTTCTCGTTTTCAAGCAACTCGTACATATTGAAACAAATATAAAATTGCATACGATATGATTTCCCGAATCAAATTATACGCTTCGTTATTTTAACAGTGATATTGTTCCATCACAACGGTTCCGCTTTACAAATAAATGATATGTTTTTTGTTTACCAAATCACCAATATTAGCCGTCGAATTTAAGCCGTGGTACGCGCTTTATTGAAAAGTAGGTAAACGGAACATTCTTATAGAATTTAGATTTGAAGCGACATCGCTGTTTGTTTATTTATTTGTTGTTTCAAAGTGTATTCAACCAAACTATAAAATATACCTACTTGAGCTTATTACTTAATAGCCATTTTTTCAACAATCGGAAACTGACATAAAATGTTTCTGACACGTATTTAATATAATTGATCGAGTGAAATCACTTGACTAAATAGTATTCTAGTTACCTATTAACTGAATAATTCATTAAACGTTTAGAACACCATTTTTTAGGTTAAATATATACTTATAAGCCCATAATTTGTAAATATCATTCTCATTTAAAAATAAGAAACATATGAGGAGCAAACATTCAAAAAGTGTTTTGTCACAAATTTTGAAAAATGGCGTTTTATATCAATTATGATAGCCCATAATAAAACCTATGAATGGAAATCAAAATTCAAAGTTCGAGTTCAAAAAGGTTTTTTTTCATATTAAAATGATATCATAAAGTTGACACATTCATACAAACCGTCACTTTTGCAACACTTAAATCATCATTTTCCAAGCTTTGTATTTGTGTGACAAAACACTTTTTGAATGTTTGCTCCTCATATTATGTTTACGTTTTTTTACTTTTTTTAACGCGTGGCTCTCTTGTTCGGGGTTTTTTTGAATTAGGTATATGGTTCTTTTTTAGCGAAGAATTCTTAACTAGGCTTCTAAATGCTCGGTTTTTATTTTAAATAAATAATGTACAACTGGAAAAATAAAAGAAGCACACTGAATTTTCAATCCATGTACAACTTCGAAGAAAATATCTAAGATTCACTAGATTTTTTTATCGTGAGAATAAATGTCATGGAATATTATATCATTTGTTTATATTTCTACATCATTATAATTTATTTCTATAAAGTAAACGTCAATTAAACGCATTTATTAACAAGGATTGCTATGCATTTCTGTTGTACCGCTTTTAATTGAAAAGATGCGTCAAAGTTTATTTAAAATATGTACGTCACTGGTGTCGTATTAAAATAGCAATTGGAAAAAATGAGCGCTCAAAAAGATGTCGTAGCATCATTCTCAATCAAATGTATCGGTTTCCGGTCAAACTCACCCTCTCGCCGTGACCTTCTAAGGATATTACTACTCTGGTCATCTGAAGGCTCGCCGTAGATCTCCGGCGGAGGGGGAAACACCTGTGCTGGTGTCGTCCAACCTGACTTTAGCCAATTTTTGCCGGCTCAGCGCACAGTACCGCACGACTCTCCACCGAGAGAGACGCTTTCGCCAATTTCAAGTGTGCACCGCTGAAGATGTTCAAAGTCGCGCGCAATTCTTTTACTTATACGTAAATAATGTGATTCTGTTTAGCGAAAATGATTCAAAATAAATTTCTCGTCTTGGTAATTTTCATTTCAATTTACACCAAGAGTATATATTCGAATCCCGCAATTTTTGATTCGTTGAACGAAGAATATGATTCAAATAATCAAAAACATTCAGTTGGTAGTGGGGTGATTGGTAGGGCGTTTAGTAATATTTATGAAACAGTGTACAAAAAAATAGGAAAATCTCATGAAAAAGATGCACCTAAAAACGTGGCGTCCAAAATTAATTATGATCCTTATACGAGGAAATTTGTTATAGAAAAAAGCTCACAAGTCAGTGCTACGAGTGTGCACCGAACGGGAAAAAAACTTGTTAGTAAAAAAGGGGGATATTTTTGGGATGGTGTATTCGATTTCATGCGCGGTGGTTTTTTGGATGAGTTCTCGAGCGATACAGGAAGGAAGCCTCCAAACGGGGACACTAAGAAGAAGACGCCGATTCCATTGAAAGACGATTCAAAATCTGAAGAAGACTCGGATGATGGTCCGTTAGATAATTTCCTTGACGGGCTCGATGACATGTTCTCAGGATCTCCTAAAAAGAAGCCTGTTTCACCGATTGCACGACCGAACAAAGTTAAGCCGAAACCTTCATTGGAGAGTTCAGAGTCATCAGAGGGATTGTTCGGTTGGTTGACAGGCAGCGACGATGACGACGATGACGATGATGACGATGATGACGATTCTCCAGAGAACCCAGACAACAAATTGACGCCTTCAAACTATATTTACTCCACAACCCCCAGCACGACAGACTTTTATGAAAACACGATGCAGTATAGTACGGTCAACGAAGAATATTATGAACCCACTGCAGACGTCAGTACAACGCTATATGTAGATTATGAAACAACATTACCCGATGAAGACCTCGTTTCAGAACAGAGCGACGACTTTAGCACTACTCTGTACGAAATTCCGATTACACCCGCGACGATTAAGCTGACAGGACCGACAAAATCGGCCACACCGACAGCATCGACCACATCGACAACATTGACAACACCGACAAGAAAACCGACAACCGTTATAATTCGACGGATTACCACCAACACTCCTTACAAACCACCGACGTTATCGTACTCCCAGTTTGTCAACATAAAAACAAAACCAACAAAACGCGTGACTAACTATAAACCCTACTCCTTGACGAATATACTCCCGGTGACGTCGTCAATGAGACCTCATGTTTATAGTATTCCTGTCACAGTTCCTAAGGAAACCATCGTCAAAAAGGATTGCGTCGAAAAGAAGCCCAGCTACGGCACCATCACCTGGTTTCCGCAGATCTTTGGAACAAGCAATAATGTTGCCGCTGATTCTTCAATACCTGCAACCAAACCAGCAGGTATAAATTTGTTTACATAGTTATAAATATATATGACAAAGCTTTACTTCGAGATTCACTGAAAACTTTCAAGAGATCCATCATTCCTCTCGTGTAATAGATTTTGTCATATGTTTATTATTGGCTGATATTATGGACATGAATTAGTCAGAATTTTTATACTTATATATTTCATCAATCACTTTTAAGGTGGTAACATTCAATGCTTCGTGGAAAGACATTTTATTCATAAAAATTAAACACATGTTTGTACTAATTGCAAATTTTTAGCTTATATCAATAACGTTGATGTTTTTTATTATATTTTTATAAATCTGTACATATATAAATTTCAACAGATTTTGTTCTACAAAAGAAATGAAGATTAATCACTCTGGTAAAAGAGCATTTGTGTTCACTCTAAAAAGAAACTTTTTGGGTCATAATTAAAAGGAATCCTTTTTCATAGACGAATGTGTTGTCTTGTAATCTAAATAATTATTTTAACACTTCGCAAAATGTACGATTCAATTCTATTTTACTTCTTGATTCTTCCAATAATGAAAAAGAACAAATAATCTTATCTCTGTATCATAATTGTGTATATTTAATATTCACATAACATCCAATGGGAAATAGTTTCTTGCGAAAAAGCTAGTACAGTTTTAAGATTTTCTTTTTCAACACGTTTAAGTAAACTTTTATCCAACAACAAAAAACGAATTTATTGAATGCAAATATTTGTGACACTAGAAAGAAATATATAAATTCTTTTGTTTAATATCTTCTCGAGCAACGAATACGATTTTTTAAATAATTCGAGTGTTGCCAATACATAAAATGCGTATTTCCCCAAAACCTTAAATAAAGGTGAAAAAATAGATAACAGAAATAAATACGTATTATTCTTATGTGTTTTAATTTTATAAAACAGTATGTGTTTATTATTCGTAACACTAACATAATATCTGAATATGCATGTCGTTGCAAAAAAAGTGCGGTAAAATTCACACAACGTATATTCATTCATACAAGTGGAGCGAGCCAATAAAAAATAATGCAAGCCTATTCATCTGTGAAGTGTATGCACTCATCTACATCAGTGACAGCTGAGGAATTATATTATTATAACTTCAATCAATTGCCCAATGATAATATGGTGAATTAAAAAAAAGATATTTTGTGAATACACTAGAATCGAGAGGGTGTTAAAACGTAGGGACAAATACGATTAAATTGTTAAAAGTTATCGACCGTACCCTTCGAAAAGTGCAACCACTGTAGAATAAGAAATAATGTTAGCGTAAATCAGCGATCGGATAGTGAAAAAAATATCTTTAAGTATGAATAAATAAATATTTTTGATTAATAACCTATAATTTTAATAGTACGGAAACTTTGCTTTCACTTTGACCTCTGGTTTGTACAAAACTATTTTTCTTGACACAATCTGTTTCCTAACTTTACTTATCGATAATTTAATTTTTAATTAAAATTTTAAACTCACAGAGTTATTTATATTATGTTATGCAAATAATTACTGGACATAATATTCGAAGTCTTAATTTTATGCCTAGAAATATGTCAAAATTCTAACGAAAGCTGTTTCTGTTTCTAATGAAGTAAAGGGTACGTCTTTCCTGGATTTTTTAAATTTGACTTTATAAATTACAATAAAAATGAATTGAAATCCATGAGTCCAATACTACTTATATAATTCTATGTTTTATTGTTACATACACAACCAATAATTATTATAATGTACACATTTTGACATTTTTTGCGTGGGAAACAGGTCTTATATTATTTATTTTCCTTTTTTATTGTAAATCCGCAACATATTTTCGTTAAACTTTACCAAATAAAAGTTTTTATAGCTATTTGACATTTAACCCTTATCTAGACCGTCCGCGCGAGTCTAATCGTTCTGTCTACGACAGCGGTCGGGGAACCGGGGTAAATTACCCCAAACGGGGTAACATGACATTTTTGGGGGTAATAACGAAATTTAAAAAAGGGGAAAAGTTTTAAATTAAATTTAAATTTAAGATGTTAATTCTTTTTTTGCGTGGTTTATTTTTACACGTATATATATGTATATATATATATATATATATAATGGGACCTTTTATCAATGTATCTGTATATATTCACAGTATCTTTTAGACCATTATTTTAGTAAAACTAGAAATACGTACATATTCGATCCTTTGATATTCCATGATTTTTATTCATTAGGAATCACAAAGGTTTCGCCGATAACTACATTGAAAGAACTAAAAACGTATATTATTATTATTAAGAAAGAATTTTTATATTTTATCTCATGAGAAAAAAGTTTCAAAAAAATCTTGTAAATTAAAAAAACATATATTGTATTTTTACAAAAATATAACGAAACTTTTTACTGATTACCGATAATGATTTAAAAAATGCATGGTGAACTTTTCCACTAATTTAGATATTTTAATTACCTCTAAAAAATTTAAAAAAAAAAAAAAGTTGTAGGTCAAAAAGACCACTTTCTGAACATAATTCTAACAAGAAAGTGTCGTTGAATTTAATCTGACTAATTATGCAAATATGATATCGATACTCAAGGATATTATTTTTTTGTGAACAAGGCTAATAGTTTGTGCTACATTAACTTTCTTTTACAACCATCAAAAATTATTCCTTATTCAAATTCTGTTATAATTACGGACGCGAATTTATCTCGGTTTTTTGTATTTTTATATTATTTATTTATTTGTGTTCATTCGAGAAAAGGTGACAAAGTTTAAGGCCATTAAATTTTACAACTTACTTTTACAGTGAATGTCGATTTTTTCTAAATACAAATTTATTTTTATCCGTGGAATTTTAAGTATTTGTTTAAATCTACTATTTAATGTTTTCTTTTCCTCATTCTTTCATGCCTGTACTTGCTAACAGAGTTAGATCAGCTTTCAAACACACTGAGCACGTGCTTAGAGAACGAAAGAAAAGTGGCACCAGATTTTTTTTTTCATTCATACATTAATAATGAACCATATACATATACTTACTGCAAACGGTGCAACTAAAGATGGAAAAAATAATTCTTAAATATGTGATTGTAGCCGATGAACTATCTACCTGCCTGGTACCGCAATAGTCTCACGAAAATTTAAAGCGTTCGTAATTTTCTTTCTTGTGTTGACGTTAGTTATCCCTTGTAACGTACATCATATAAACAGTTTGTCAGACCGAGCGGTAAAACTATAAAATAAATTTTATAGTTTTACCGTTTTTTAATTTTCCAAAAACTATATTATCTTTAGGAGCACCAAAATCTTTCAAGTGCTTAGGGTCTTCTAACTCTTCATCAGACCCTGCTTTTAACCCTGTTACGGCGGCAATATTTGATTATATCTGTTTGTTACTGATTTTGGTTTGCAAATTTACAAAGATTTGATGTCTTATATTTTTCAAATAAGTGACTGACGATTCTTACAATGGCGAAAAATCATTTTTGAAGCTGTTTATAATACTATTTCATATTTTTTCTTTTGTTATTTTCGTATCTACCGAATAATATTACATTTTTTTTTCATGTATGCTCAACACTACGGTGCTAAAAAAATATTTCCGATATGTTTGTTGCTAGCCCTTAAAGAACCAAGAGAAAAAACATGTTTTAACACTTGGACTTGATGGACGGTAAAAACCCAGGACGTATATTTTTTAGAAAACATGTTTTTCACTTGGGTTCTAAAGGGGCAGCAACTCATCGGAAGTATTTTTTAGCACCGTAGAGGAAGTGATAATATTCCCTTTTAATTTAGACGAAGATAATTATAATAGTTTTATAACGAAACATTGCTTTACGAACAGTTGAGATAGTATTTTAAAAAAACTAACAGATTGTGCATATTATGCCGTCATTAAAAAAATACATATTTTCAACTCTAGGAAACGCACATTCACTTCCTATACATTTTATTAAATATTGAATGCAATAGTAACAAATATGATCTTATAAATAACGAAATTACCGGTAAAACATCTCCAAATAATAACAATAAGGTACTGCAACCATCAGTGGTTGTAACATGATGTGACATTGGTTTTTACCAAACGTGTTCCACGATTTCTAGTTGTTGGATTATTTCCCAACAACTGACGATTACTAGACCAATCAATAAATTAAAGAATAATGCATTATCTCCATTCTGAAATTAATCAATAATTAAACCGATCACAATTATGTATTTCCTTTACAGGCTGGCTTAGTTATTTCTCAAGTGACTATGCAGATGACCCCGAAGATATAACTGAACCTCCATTGTCCGCCGTCAGCTGGTTTGGAAGTTTCTTTACTGAAGAAGCAAGCACGAAGGCTCCTGAGGTTATCGCCAGCACAACCCTGGTGCCGACAATAATCCCTCCTGAAGCAGCCAGTTGGTTTGATACATTTTTAAATACCGAAGAAGATGACGGAGCGTATACGAATAACGTCACAGGTATATTTTTTTTCATATGTACAATTTAGTCGTCGTTCTTTGGAGCAGAGTCAAAGAATTAGATATTTCCGACTAGGCTAATAATTTTTAAAATAACAGAATTTACTATTAAATTCATCGGGTGACAGGTTATCAAATGAAAACTAAATTTATAATAGTGTAGTAATGACAGTGTAATGTTTCGATAAACGATATTATTGTAATTGTCACAAAAACAATATGCTCTATGCTATTATTGATACAGTAATAAATACTATTTCAATAAAACACCATTTTACCCAAGAAATCCCGTAAAACTTTGATGTCCCGTGTGAGAAAAAAGTTTCCAGAGTATTGTTAATATTTTTTAAATATTATATTATAAAAAAAACATCGAAACTGTTCAACATCATGCATATCGTATTTTATAACTGATTTGTACCAATTTACGTGCATATTATTTAGTTTATGAATCCAATCATAATATTACATGGATTTTCAGCATGCAAAAATCAGCTATCATAAAGGCAATGACTTCTTCTAATTAGCTATGCAATTTTTTGTTTTATTTGGTCTAGAATCTTTTCTTCAAGTGGGTTGAAATTTTCCCATGGTTCAGATTTTTTCAATTCCGCTGTCTTAGTACCATAATTAACAATGAAATATTTTTTTACACTATTGTGATCAACTAGGCGTAACCAGTAAATTGAAATGTATTTCATAAATCAGAACACAGAATAGACAAATTTATGTGGGGTGTGGAATAAAAAAGTGTAGGAACCAATGCCGTTTTATTGTATTTAGATAATATGGCTCTGCGCCAGCGTTTCCCAAAGAGGTCCCACGAATAAGTTTAAAAAAAAATCTCAGGCATCAAGATAAGTAAGACTCAAGTTTTGGTGATTATGAAACCCCATTTTAAGTCAAGAAAGAGATGAAAAAAGATTAAGCAGTAGAATTGGTGCAATGTAGAATGGGGGGGTACTATTAATGAAATATTACATACTTAGTTTTTTAAAAAGACTCGACATTCTGGTACATAAATATGTTTAAAAAAATGAGTAAATACTTTTTTATAAATATGAATGATGAGTGATGACGCTGATGACCTACCACCTTATTTAAGCCATGTATTCAGTTCTCTTTCTTCTTCTTTGGTGCTATAGTTCCAGTCAAATGGTCTCAACCATCTCCTTCGCTCTGCTCGGTCCTCCACCTTCTTACTCCAATCGCTTACCTCCAGCATTCGCTCGTCATGGGAATCCCTATCCATTGATGAATTTCTCAATTATGACACAAATAAGTTATTTCTGTGTTGAAATGTGGCCTATAAAAAATAGAGATTATAACTTATAATGATTATTCATTTTAATAATATAATATATTGCAACTTGTTTGTAACAAATTTCAGTTCAACCAGTGAAAAAATCACGCCGAAGAAATTATAAAGGATTTCAGTTGCTTCGTTTACATCCAGATGTGAACTGGAAAGTTGAGGACCTTAAAGATCTGAAAGAGGATACCAAGGATACAGAAGTTATGTGGTGGTCGACTCCTTCTGTCAATAAATCTGCGGACCTCTTAATTCCTGCAGATATGTTGCCTGAAATCAAGTCTCACTTAAATGCGATTGGAACAACTTTTGATGTTTTAATTTGGGACCTCCAGGTGAGATATTACATAAAGTAAACAAAATAGGCAAAATATTAAAATATCACTTCAGAATAGAATGTTGTTAATATAAATTGCAATGATTTTTTCTGCCCTTCTAACAGGGATGTCAAGTTTTCGAAACAGTACAGTGGGGTTTAATAAACAATAATAAGAATTACGAAGATTTAGTTATTCCTTCTTATTATTGAAAAACTATAATTGTAAACAAAATCTACAATCAAAAAATAAAAGTTTAGAATCATGCATGAGAGTAAATTAACTGTAGTTTAGGACTACCTGTAAATTACATGCCCAGGCAAGTAAATATTTTTATTTTTTTTCAGAAAGCCATCACGTATGAAAACCCAAAACTCTCTAAGAAGCAACGCTTGGAGCTTGAAAAATCAAGAGGGCATCCGTTGACTTGGAGAAGATATCATAGATATGCTGATATTCTCAGATACATGGAATACCTTTCTTTGAAATACCCTGATATAGTGGAACTTGTTCCACTCGGACGATCATCTGAAGGATTGCCAATTGTTGCAGCAAAGGTAGCGTTCATTCAATAATAACTTAATCTGATTATCTGGTTACCATTTTAAAATATTTAATGAAAGGTGTAATTGCTAATATCCATCATAATTATTGTTTTAACATTATTATTGTTTTAACTCTTTCGATTATACTTATGGATAAGAAAATACTGATTATTTCAAATAATACTAAAACAATTTTACAAAGCTTGTAATATAATAAATTCCCTTTGGTAGAATACTAATTTTATATCTGAAAATAATGTTAAATTGTATTTGAATGAATTTTACTTTAAAATATTTTCAACTAATTCTATAGTTATAGCTTTACTGTGACAAATACAAGAATAATGTGAAATTTTAATGATTTTTTCAATTATTTTCTGCAAATTAACCTAAAAATCTTAAATTCATTTGAAATGTTATAAGATATATTTTTTTTTATATTGATTGAAAAAGTTTGGTGCCACCTACATTCAATGTTATAAATTTCTGGGTCGTAAATATTGTATTACAAGTTATTTATAGTGAGTCATTTTAAGCAATTGCTATCTGTGAGTCATGAAAGAATTATAATTTTAATATCAAAATGAACTTCGTATTTACAGCTCACATTCCCATTAAATGGATCAAGCACTCCCACCGTTTACAAGAAAAAGTGGAAACTGAAATCAAAAATGAAGCCAGCCATTTGGATTGATGGCGGAATGCATGCCAGGGAGTGGATATCGCCAGCCGTTGCAACGTGGCTTCTTCATACACTTGTCGAAGGAGAACATGGAAATGGTATAATTATATCTAATGACTAAGTTTTATTTTATTATCAAAGATAAGGGAATATCTAATATTTATTTAGTTATTATTGTGTTCAAAATAAGCTGTCTATTTTTAAATACAATGAAATCAACATAACACTTCAAATGCCATATAAAGCTTGTCAAAATAAATAGCCTTTCCTAACACGTTGGATGCTGAAGACACGCCTGGCACATAGACACGTAGATTCGAGAGATGCTAATAATACACCTGGCGCGTTTTCTAATATCATTAGTTTGTATTGAACGAAATATTGATCAGTGTCACTACAAACAATATATTTCACGTGTAGCACATCGCATACTTTATGCACCGAGAAGAATTTGCACTAGCATCAGTAAAACGAAATCTCTAATAATTTTATATTTGTAATACAGTTTAAGCGCTTTCGAAAATTACTATTTTTTTAGCATCTCAGTATTAATTGCGATATTTAATCCACAGTGAATGTGTTAAGTTGTCTTTTTATTAGTCGAAAATGCGTACTTGATAAATAAAACCAGCCCTAATTTGTTTTCTTTACATTTAATGATATAATGAAAATTAAAAATAGACCCTTTACATATTGCCACAATGACAAACCATTTAATTTATAGGATTTTTGATACATCTATATGGAAGATGGATACAAAACACTTTCATCCACTTATTATTTTTATTTATATTATGAACTTATCTCTTAGGTGCTGAAATAGAGATGTTGAAGATCGCAGACTGGTATATTTTACCTGTTGCAAATCCAGATGGCTATGAGCATACACATACAACAGACAGATTGTGGAAGAAAACACGTTCTAGCCAATCTAAAAAAGACGAAAATGTATATTTCAATAGTTGGTATGAAAATAAATTCAAACTTTAAATTCATCAAGCATAAAATATATCTCAAAGTAAAATTGCTTTTTAAACCATAATAATCCATTGTCATAAAAATATGAATAAGAATGACATAAAAGTAATTTTCCATTTGATAACTGCAAAATAATATTGTTCTTTTAATCCCATTCTCAGGTTTCCGTGGAATTGGGCAAAGCCTTTGGCAAAGGAATGCTTTGGGACTGACCTGAACAGGAATTGGGATAACCATTGGGGGGAGGAAGGCTCTTCAAAAGACCCATGTAGCGATTATTATGCTGGACCACGAGCATTTTCTGAACCAGAAACCCTTGCAATATCAAACTTTTTAATGGAGAACAAGGAACAAATGAAAGTATGTACATTTATTTATGAACATTAGCAAATTTGTCCACATTATTTTATAATTTCATTCATCTTTTTTTCATGTTTTAATTTATTTTTCTACTTCATATCTGCTTAACTTTCTGCTAAGCTGGTCCTAATTATTAAGTATATAAAATTTTGCGATGAATACCTGAAAAAAATATCATGCCATTCAGTTTTGTAAAAAACATCAAATATTATTTGTTGATATCAAAATCCAGCATCATTATTAAAAACGTAGTGTAAATCTGTTACCTGCTGAATAAATATTCCATGTCTCTATAATAAGTACATATTTGACAAACATACAATGTTTAACCTTTTACCTAGATATTATATACCTAATCATATTACAAATCATTATCTTTGAATTAGTAGTTCAAAGTATACAAATGATAACCTGAATCGTTCCGCATAGGTTTACCTGAGTCTCCATTCATATGACCAAATGTGGGTGGTACCAACAACTCATACAAGTACACCATTTCCTGACAATGCCGACCTACTGGAGATGGGAAAATTGGCGCTTAGTGCATTATCTGATGTTTATGGCACGAAATACCAAATTGGATCTCTCGGTGAACTTCTTCACCCTGTTAGTGGTGCAGCACACGATTGGGCGAAGGGACAAGCCGGCATAAAGTATGCATATGCAATCAAAATGAGAGATTCATACGGACCTTATGGATTCTTACTTCCAGGATCTCAAATTACACCTACAGCAAAAGAAACCTGGGAAGCCATTAAAACAATTGCTGATAATTTATAAAATTGAATAGAATATTTATTTTGTCATATACAACAAACACTGTTAGTTAAAGTTTGAATGAATAGTTTTAAGTAATGAGAAGTGTATGTGAACAAGTCATTTTATATCCTTTATCTTGAGAAATTGTCAATTTTTAAGTTGACAGTATCCAAAACAATTATAATTATTGTTACGTCTCCAATATTGTAAAACATGTAAATCTTTTGTTGTTAAAACTACTTTTTTTATTTGTTGCGATCTCATATCATTAGCACATTTCTGTACATATTTACACATCTTTATTTTAAACGCGTTACTAAAAAGTTTTTTATTTTTTCAGTAATATCGTTTTTTGTCTCTTCTGTCAAATTTACCCAAATTCAAGATAAGTATTCCTGCAATATTGGCGACGGTTTATTTCTTAAGTGATTATAATTTTTGTTTTGTCTTGCCTTTAAGCAATTACTACAGTTACCTTACCTAATTATTACAAATCATAAAACTATCGGTGATTATTAAAATTTATAATTAAATGCATTTATGTAAATATTTTTTATTTAGTGTTTAAAAAGAATGGACAAAGAAAGAAAGAATTTCAAAACGTTATTTACTTGTTAGTTCTGTTATATTTCATAGTGTTATTTGAGAATGATTATTTATTGACTAATAAATGTGGTTTTTATTTTTGTATTTGTTTTTTTGTTTCATCCAGAATCCTAGAATTTTGTTTTTAAAGTTTACATTGTTATGGGAATATAAAAATGAATCAATGCATTGAATATGTTTGTTGCACAAAGTAGTGCAGCAACGGTATTTTACCCAGAGCCGGAGCGAAGCAGAACAAGAAAAATTTGTAGTGCTCCCTGTACTGAATATTTTTTAACAACACTACAATAACACTTCAAGGTGTTGATGTTACTCCGGGTATTTTGATGAGAGTAGCATAGATTGGTCAAATTTTTGAAAAACTTCAAGGGACATGTGAAATTGGAATACTGTCATCCATGAATATAAAAGAAAAGGTTCTTTTTGGAAAATAATGTTTCTGGCTGATGTTTATGTGAACCCACGATATAGAATGTTATTGGGTCCACACCATATAATTAATGCAAAAGACTCCAAAAATGAAAGATTTATAAATTCTTCATGAAAAAGTCTTCACGCATGAATCAGTGGAGTCATTAGAAGTCACAGATTTCTCAGATCGTGAATTTGAAAAAAAATTGGATAGACTGGAATAACATCAGAAAGTTGATAAATTACATAATTTTAACAAAGAAAAACTAGAATTTTACGAAGATTGTAGGTATGGGGAGGCTACAAGTAAAATCTATGTTTGTAGCTATTAATTTACACCGAGAATAGGTTCAAACAGCTTGTCACATTGCATTAAATATGCTCACTACTGAAGCAAGTGTGGAACGACTGTTTTCTGCATTAAAGTTAATTTTAAATGAGAGAAGCAAAATGATGAAGGACGATTTGTTCTCAGCAATATTATATTACTATGTCAATAATGTATTTCTGTTTCTTTAAAAAAAAATAAGGTTTGTTTACATATAATTTTTATTGAAACTTTTTGTCCGGAGCTTGGAGCAAAGCTGAACAAAATGTCTTGATACCAGAGCAGAGCTGAAGCAAAGCAATTAAAAAAATTGTCTGCTTTAAGTGTCTGGAAAACAATACTATTCTAAATTTTAGTTTCTGTGGACATTCAGACTTCTAGTGTGAGCGTGAGCACCGCTTAAATTTGTTTAGTGGCAGAATATATAAGTACAGCTATTTCTAGATTGTTCCTCCGAGGCGTTATTCAGCAATGAAAACGCGCCTGGCATGGTTTTATTATAAATCCTAATGCTATTTTATGATTCAAATGTTTTTCTCGATACCTTCCGCTAAACTAAACAGAAACATAGCTAGCTCAAGTGTTTTCATTATTGTTTTTTCAATGACTACTGGTTGGTTCACAATGTCGGATTGGAATATATTATATAAGTTCATCAAAAAATATTATTTACCATTCATTTTACTATTTATAATTAAGGTATAATTCAATATTGAATATATTTTTTGTGTGAAAATCAATATTGAATAAGTTATATGTGCAAAATTCAATGCAAAGAATTTGTCATATGCGCAGAAAATACGAAAAAGTATTATTTTCTATTCAAATACCAAGAATTAATAAAATATGTATTATAAGAAAAATGAATAGTTGAAAAATTGCTAGTACATAAGTATTTGTTTCTATATTTTTTTAAAACAGTTTTTGTCGATTATTTTGGAACGTCCAGCGTACAGTAAATATGCAACGACGATATACACGCATAAAAGCTTTGTCATATTCTTTTGTACTCATATAAGATACAGAGTACAGTTAAAAATTCATAGGAAAAATATCAACATAAATAAATTCAGTTCAATAACTACAAATAAACTATTATCTATGATTATAATAAAACACAACATTCCTTTGTACTTTATTCCACTTTATTTAAAAGGCCAGGACCGGTTTCGCTCATTGCGAGTATTTTCAACTGATAAGAAAAATATATAAATAGTGCTATTTATACAAAAATAAATTGAAATAAAAAGGTGTAAGCAACAATTGTCTATGTATTATCTATGAATAAAACTAACAGCATTATTTTATTAGTCTATGGCGTTTGCACCGCGCCGAAAATACAACCAGCTGTAAAAATACTTATGACAACTGACAGTTATCTATAATACATTTTATGCTTTATTCAATCAAACCTTGATGTATCGATTCTTCATCAATACAGACTTTTATCATAAATATCTTTATTCTTATAACTTATTTTGTGTAATTTTCAAATGTAAATTCGTTGATAAATACCAGGTATATACAGGCTTCCGAGCGTTGCGATTAGATTAATCTTTTTAATTAAGCCAGCTTCTAGATGGAATCTACAAATATAAAAAATGATGAAAAATGGTCGTATTCTTCATTGCCCAAAAGTAGTACAGGTGGGTTTTCAGTTGTAGTTGTCGCAATCCTGCAGGGGCTCAGTGGAGACAAGTATATTCCAACTTTCAGGTGGGCTTAAATAAAGCTTTTGAATAATTTGAAAGTCAACACATCGAGAATATTATCTTTTACTTGTAAAATTTTCTACTTTTTCCCAGAAAATACAATATCGGCCGAGATGTATTACCAGAATTATCGAATGAAGACCTAATCATGTTGGGAGTCGCTGACATCGAAACTAGGAATAAAATGTTGATTGAGTTTAAATGCTTACCACCCATTAATCCGTAAGTTATACATACCTTCATTGTATTTGTCAATTCTTAAGATTTATATAGTTCATAAGATTTAAAATGCATGCTTTAAAGCGCGTTAAGAGTTTTTCTTCATATTAAAGTATTTTGGGTAGTGTTTGTTCTGTAAACAATATGATTTTGTGACCACTTTTCGTTTCAGACCTATTGAAGACTTTCAATTAAGAGATGGCATAGGTATATTGCAAGACGTAGCACAGCATTTACATCGCATTAAATTAAGTGTGACTATAAATAGAATAAGGATTAGCAAGGAGACTAAACATGTCGATGCCCTTCTTTTACAAAACTGTTTTACAACCGATGTAATATTAAAAACAATAAATAAAATGGATGCATCATTAGTAACCATGGAAGAAAATCTATGTACACTGAAAAAGGTTAATTTTTGCCACATGTATTCTTGATTTAATTGTATTTCAATATATATTTGATGGATTTGGCGGTAACTTGTAAAAATTGATTTTGTAATAAAAAAAAACAATTAATAACATTGTTTTTCCATTGGTTGTGTTATTAAATGTTATGTTTTTTGCTTCTTTGATAAATTAAGATTTTTTTGAGAGTTTGTGTAAAGCACTGGCAGATCCAGAAAATATGCCAGGAGATTTTCCGTTAAAAATATAAATCATACATAATAAAATGAGAAATCTTAATAGAAATAAATGTCGCCATGGCCATCCCCCTAGATCCGCCAATGGTCTGAAGACACACTTACAAAGGGGAAATCATATTAATTTTAGGCAACAATAAATTGGCTCTAATGTGACTATGCATTGTGCTAGTTGACCCGATGATATGTTTTCCAATGTTATATATAGAAGTTACTTTTATAACCCACTACCGAGTGTAACCTATTCTACAAATATTCAAATTTATTTTAAATGAATTTCTATAAGGTAGTGTCGTAGCTTTCCTTTGCAATGACAATCGATTATATTTAATTGTTAACTTTATACTTTTTAGGAGCCATTTAAAAAGGAAAGATCCAATCTCAAGCGGAAGAAAATGGTCATTGGTGTAACTGGGATAATAATTATTCTCTCTATGTGTTTGGTGAAGTCATTAAAAGATCTTTAAGTTTTAATCTGCAGTTTTTATACATTATTCCTATAATATTTATTAACTTGTAATGCTGATGTTTAACAATAAACTTCAATTTGCTCATCTTCTAATTTGTATATTTTTATTTGTATTCATTTTGAGTATACCCCTTTCCCTAACTCCTGCTTATTGGTAATTTTTTTTTATTATGCTTGCCTGGAGTAGAAATTCGCTCGTCACACAATGTCAGTCAATTTAAAAAAAAATATTTTACCTTCACCGAGTAGCTTTATTTTTTTTGTATTCAAAAATAAATCATTGGGTTAATAATATGTAAAACAGAACCAAGTCTAACAAGAAATATATGAAAAAGAACAGGATAGGTTCAGTTGTATAGAATTAAAAAAAACTGTTCTTTCTCATTTTCAAATTTTATTGCTACATAAAAAAAATATTTTATACTTAACACATTCACTGCCCAATAAAATACACTACATTGATGTTGTGCTTAAAAATACTTATTTCTCATGGTACCTTTTAACACTGGCAGAACCAAAAGAATGCGGGATTGTGATGTCTAAACTCTCTCCCACCCATCCAATATTAAAAACGGGGCGTAGTTAGAACAATTAGTTAAACATTAAGTCTTGTCCTAGCTGTATCCTTATATCCCTACTCTCTTTGAAGAAAGAGAGGCTTAGCAACTGAGTAACAGGCAGTTCTGATAGAAAAACTTCTGCTGAGATAAACTCGATTAGAAGTTCATGTAGAAAAAAACACCATTATGGTGGTGCTTCCAAATATTTTCTTACTGAATCAAAAAGCGATAAAAATATTTTCTTTTTGGTTACGACTTGAAAAGATTTTTATTAAAAACTCAAAAATAAGATGTGTCTTGGTAGTTTAGGCAAAAGATTAACGGGCTGCACACACTGTACTTGCATAACTAAATAGTTGGTTATTTCTTAAAACCAGTGGCGGATTACACCATAGCACATGAGGCACGTGTTTAGGGCCTCAAAAATGGCTTATTTAGTTTATAGCCCAACTATTTCAATCAGTTTTCAATATTCATTTTAATTTTACATAGAATTTTACGTCTTTTTTTATGTCAACCAAAAATCATGGTCTCTAAATTTTATTGCGCCTGAGGTATCCAAAGTGCTTAATCAGCCACTGTTTAAAAAAATCTAAAAAGATACGTAGCTGGCTTCGGTTAAGGAGGTTACGGGTTCGAATCCTAGTACGGACAATTTTATAAATTGATTTATGAATTTCTGTTTGAAGGCATGGATGTTTGAGATGTCTTAAAAAAAGCGTGTAACGAGAGTAATTAGTTAACTACTAGTTATAACCTATCCTATGAACGGGGCGTATCGAGAGCGATTAGCTAACCACTAGTCCTGTCCTAGCCCTATCCTTATATTCCTACTCTCTTTGTAAAAAGAGAAGTTGAGCAATTGAGTAACAAGCAGGTCTTGTAGAAACACTTCTGTTCAGATAAATTCCATTAGGAGTACACACCTTCCAGATTAGGAGCGGACATGGTCAAAAAAACGACGAATGTTTTTTCTTCTTTAACACGAAAAGTATTATGTAATCAAGTGAAAGTATTTATAATTATCTGTGGGTAAAGCCAGCTACTGGGTGCTCAACAAATTACGAAAATGAAATAAGATTTGGTTTTATTGTCAGATAAGAGTAAAAAAAATGGATTTTCTAAAATAATGAAAAATATCTTAGTTTTATGTCATTTCCTAACAATTTTATATTTCGGTACATTCATAATTAAAAAGATTTGATATCTTGTTGCTATTCAATGCTTTTACAATTGGTTTAGATACCTACCTAGGTCTGTTGGGAATACACTAACGTAAGTATACATACTGACATTTAGTATACTCGACATAAATATTGTCAATGGTAAGTGAATCAAACCTTCATCTTCAAATAAAACGGTCTTAATACCATAGACATAATCTCAAAATTTTGGCCGCCGCTATTGCCGCTTATTGCCGCTACCTCGCGAGCTGAAATTTGAGAAAATGTATCGTCAGTCTAATTGAAAAAATCTACATATAATGGCTTTCAAATGATATGATATTAATACATTTGACTTACTGTAACCTTCCATTTTTATACCGGTATGTTATCTTAAAATTATTGACAGTAACCTAACCTGCTTGGTTTTATTTATCTGTTTCAAAATTCTACTTGTCACATTCTGTTTTTGATGTTATTTATAATTTAAAAATTGTCTTCAGTACTTTATTTCTTGTCATTCCTTTTAAAAAATACACATTATCGAAGGTATGCTGATATTTCAAATTACTCTTTCACTACTTATTTATAATTTTGAATACGAACAATATTATTTACATGTGAATTAATCAAGTTATATCCAAAATCTGCAAATGTGACACCTGTCCTGACTGCATCACACCAATGACCAGCTTATTCTTGTTATTTTATTATTACTTGAATATAATTTTTGTATATTGTTGATAGTGCTCATATTTGAATTGCTCGGTAAACTAATCAATTTTTAGGGTTATATTCCCATCTCGAATAACATTTATAGTGTCCACAAAAAGCAATTATGAAAAAGAACGAACGGTCTGATATAAACCATGAATTTAAAAAAACAAAATTAATTGAATATGATATTTTATATTTTCAGATATTAAATTGCGGTTATGCCTTCTGTTTGCATCGGTAACAACATGTCGTCAACTGAAAGAACTGCCCAACTAGATAACACAAGCTTAAACATGGAGTTTTTGGAATTGGCCGGCCGTTCGTTGGACATGCGAATCGTAGCCGACAATGCTTCATCTTCTTTTGTGGAGGTGAGAGATTTTCCCAAACAGACACTCTCATACTTAATTTTTTAAATTAATTTTGTGTCCCATGTCTGTGATGTTTACATTCCTTCCTGCCCACCTATCTGTTTTTGGTTGAAGAGTACCTGAGTGTCGAATATTATTTGACGTTTAATACAAAATGGCCGTCACTTCAGTGCAGCCAATACAAAACATGAGTTATTCGTCAATTATACATACCTAAGAAATGTAATTCTTTCGTATTGCCCTTATAAATACTCCAAAAACACTGCCTGGAGAGCGAAACGAATTTCTAAATACAAAAAACGCCCAAATAGGACACGAATAACTCCCTACTTGTGCCGAATTGGCGTTTAAGGTTTCGTTTCGCTTGCATCCACATATTTCCCATGTTTTGCGTATGCGATTCACTATCGTTTGGATCCACAAAGTTGTCTTGGTGGATCACAAACGAATGAGTGTATATTCCATCCTCAATACGTGAAATATTTCCGTACGCTGTCCAACTGTCTGAAATAATATGTGTACCAGGCAGTATATGTCGAAGTATTTCTTCTTGCAATGTATTTGCAGTGCGGTCTGGTACTCCAACTAAAAAACCTTTCCCGATATTGTATACCCCAAAAAACACGTTACAAACATACGAGGTTCATAATATAATAATAAGTTTTTGTATTGGCTGCACTGACGCTCCGGCCATTTTGTATTAAATGTCAAATAATATTAGACGCTCAGGTACTCTTTAACCCTGTTTTTTTTTAATTACTTTTAACTGAATTTAAAATATTATACTGGATTTATAAAATGCACGCTACTTGGCTCCTAAGATTGGAGACCCCAAGCGCACGCCTCGTGCGCTTATAGGGTAATCCGCCACTGTGTGTAGGCTTTGTAAATACTCCTTTTTTTCAAACCCAAATATGCATTTAACATGTTCACTGCTCATTGACCCTTTGACCGCGGTTGACTGCTATAGCAGCCCAATCTGAACCAATTTGGATCCGAGCCGCGGTCAAATGGTTAAAATGCGCTGACGTTGATGCTGTGCTAATAAATTCTAAAAACTACGAAACCTTGCATCGATATACAGGTAGTCCTTGACTTATGACGATTTGCACTTACGACTGATTGATCTGATGAAAATTCTTCTACACTCTACCCGATCCCTCGCCCTCCTATGTCAGTAACTGACCTCCAGCACTCACAGGTCTTGTGACAGACACTACCCATCCAGTGAAGTTGCAGTTTTCCAACGTTTCGTCTTCCCTCAGTTTAGCTTAGAATCTCGTATGACTTTCAAAGGCGATATTGAATAATAAGCACGCTAGTGCATCACTAAGACCATTTTTAGTGTGAAAGTTTTTCAAGACCTCATTCTGGACCCTGACTTTACACTCAAAATGCTTCATCGTAAGCTTGGTAAAGCTTAAAAGTTTATTTGGAATATGCACCATAATCGGCCATAGATTTCTGTATACACTATCATACTTTGATGTTTTTTTTGCTGTGATTTAATTATCACTTTTTAGAAGTTTTTGAATATACTCAGATCATCTATTAAGGATGGCTTGAAAGTCATTTAGGAAGTCTCTATCGTTGCATAGATCTGCTTTTATTTACCTGTGTGTACACACTTTCTTACGACCAAAGTTCAGGAACGTAGCTCAGTCGTAAGTCGAGGACTACCTGTACACCAATACACATGGACACGCCCAGAACAACCAAACCCTACAAATTTCATAATAATACCGACCCGATATAAAGTACTAATTTTGTTTTTGTGCATTTCCAACAACGGTGGTGATATCTTGCTTAAGAATAACTATTGTAAGATGTGTTCGTACCATATATGGTGAGACTATCTCTAGAGAAACACTGTCAGTATCGTGTACGGGCTTAGCAGAAAATGTGTTTATGTTTCCTTTTGTTCTTACAGATGACTGGCGTCGCCTCTCAACATACCCCTACTGTCAGTGGCTTAAATGACTTTGACTATCAAAGCTTATCCGGCCAAGTCATAGGCCATCAAGCGCTCTCACAACTGAAGACACTCAGTAAAGTGCCTCTTCCTCCGGAAGTTCTAGAACATTTTGGACGTATCCTTCACATATTATTTTAAGGAGTGTACTAATCTACTACGTCTTTAACCAAAATACAATACATTATACTAAAAAAAATGATTTATATATTCACCGATCGAATTTTTTAAAATCATTTAAAAGTTTGTATAAGGTATGAATTAGACGTTGGCTTTTTGAATAAGAACTTACCTAATCCATCAGTAAAGAAAATTGTAGTTTTTACATATTATATTATATTTTACATATAGAGTTCATGAATTTTAGCAGCCTCAGAAAATTTCAACCATTCTGAGTGGTTTAATGAAAACTTTATTTCATAAAAATTTTCATTTCTAATATAGTTTTAGTAAAAGAACATTATCTCAGCTATACTAGCTATTAGTAAATCACTAGCTGTAAGCCCGTTGACCTCAACGGGGGGAGTTTTGTTGCATTTTTAAATAGTCAGAAAATTTACTGGCGTGAAAAATACATTGTAAATAATATAATTTTTAGAATAATGTTTAAGTTAGCTAACAATTATTTTTCATAGTAGAAGAAATAGACCTCGGGGCATATATCGACAGCCCTGCAGTATTTAAATTGTAAATAATATAATTTTTAGATTAATTAAAAAGTCTAAGTTTGCTAACTATATTTCCTGTCTTTCTTGATGTCATCGAAAAAGCGAAATCCGGAACCGACAGACAGACGGACATGTTACATTATCGACTATTAATGCATAGATTGTTGTATATTAGTGTATCAATCAATTCAAGTAAACATTGTATTGACTATACATAATAATGAACGCTAATGGCAAATGTTTTATAGTTCAAATTATATGAAATGAGTGTTTTTATTAATATTACTTTGATTGATAGTTTAGACAATTTTTAGTAGAATGAATTTGTGTTGAATAGAAATATTGTCCACTCACCATAAAAAAATATCTATCAAAAAGGGAGCCTCCTAAAATTATCGCTGCATAGCTATGCTGCATGCAATTCACACGATGTCGTCATTAGAGAAACCAATTTCTTTCTTAACTCTTTAAATAGATATGCAATGCCACTGTATGATGGGTCTTTTTCCTGAAATCAATCGGGGCTGGTTGACAATCGACAGCAACATTTATGTTTGGGCTTACGAACACGGCACAGATGTCGCTTACTTTGATGGTCTGGGAGAAACCATCGTTAGCGTAGGACTCATAAAACCAAAACCGGGTGTCTTTCAAAACTTCGTCAAATATCTTCTCATCCTCACAACGACTGTGGAAATAGTTGTTTTGGGTAATCCATATGAATTATTTTATTACGTGTTCTCGTAGTGAAACTAATTATTGTTATATAATTTATTAAGTACATATTCTGTATGGTTATTTATAAGAAAAGCAATTTATTTTTTTAATTCTGTGATTGACATGGGAGAGTGTAGAGCAATATAAAATTTAATAAATAGATATTTAGTTTTCTAAGAAACATAGCATGAATTCTTTTATTAAATATGCAAAATTTATATAATAGGAGTGACATTTTCAAGTGGATCGAACAATGGTCCATTAGGGGTGTTGGAAGAAATGCATTTAGTACCAGAACCTGTATTTGTTCTGCCAACCGATGGTGTATCGATGAATGTTATCCAATCTACAAATACTGGCCGCATCTTTATGGGTGGCAAAGATGGCTGTCTATATGAAATAACGTACCAGGTAAGACGTTTATTTATTTATGATTAGTCTAATAAAATTATTGTCATTGTCCAACATTCCATTGAAATCCGAAAATCTGTTTACCTCGTCTCAATTATTTAACCATTCATATTTCAGGCACAATTGGGATGGTTCGGTAAACATTGTAAAAAAGTAAACCATTCAACGGGAACCCTGTCTTTCCTGGTGCCTACATTCCTCAACGTTGCTCTGTATGAAGACGATCCCGTTAGTAGAATCGACGTCGACAATTCTCGTGGTATTCTTTATACTCTCAGCGAGAAAGGAGCGATTGAAGTTTTCGATCTCGGAGCAAAGGGTGACTACATCAAGAAAGTCGTGAAACTGTCACAGTCTAAAATTGTGCACATGGCTACAGATATCGTAAAGTAAGAATGAATTTAAATATTGTGAAATTTAAATGAAACAATGCTCTGTTTAAACATCCATTTAAAATAGCAAAAGTTCACCAATTTTATTCAAATAACTTGTGTTCTGTAAAGATTAGATTGAAGTTTTGATTTTAAAAAACCGTTTAAATATTTTCTTTATTTTTTATTTCTTACCTTCATTATCTGGAAAAATAGTATTTTTTATAGATTCTCTACACTCCTATAAAAAAATATGTTTACTAGGCTATATTTCCAAGATAGGAGCTTTTCAACGTTACCATATAGCCCCAATAAAGTGTCTGTCATAAAACTATTTGGCCAGAATGTCATTGGAAATGCTTTTCAAAACAACGTGTTCACGTGCGGCTCGTTCTGTTATTCATTGGAACTGAGAAAAAATATGCTAGTGATTACTAGTGAAAAATATACTCTCAAAGTGTCAATTGAATAAAATTTTGCTATCTACATCAAAAAGAAATCGATTCATCCAAGGGCTAAAAATTTAGGTATAGAACAACTTCTTTTGAAATTTTGCATTCTCATATGTTCCAAATCGGGTGAACTCTGTCTTAAAAATAAAACAATATAGTGTTGTATGCATTTAAGAAGCTCCATATTTTTTATTTTGTTTTTCAATTAAACACATTGTTTTTTCCTAGGACTTTGGAGAGTGCCAATTTTCGTCCAATCATTGCAATATCGGCTATCGAAGAAAGCGAGTCTCAGCATCTGAATGTTATTGCAATAACACAGTGTGGAGTTCGATTATATTTCACCGCTGGATGTGTATTGTAAGCTTATTATTTTCTTCACTGTGCAGTTCTTCATTAAATTAGCATTTTTATTTGACGTCTTTTGCATAATTTCTTTATTTTTTCAGTAATGGTAGATTTTATAAAAATATTAAGCTCGTACAGTGCATTACCTGAGATTTCTAATGTCATCGCTTTATGCTACAGACTGCTTTGATGGCAGCCTTCTATTTCGTGTAATTTTGATATTGACTGATAAATTGCAGTGTCTCTGGAAATGGAATTGCTTCTCAGCGACCTTGGTGCCTTACACTGCTACATGTACGCCTTCCTCCAGGTTTCGCGGCCAACGCACCAATGATAAGACCAAAACAAGTTCATACAGCCACTTACAGTAATGGTAAGATTTGACATGCAACAAACCTCATGAATTTATATCTGGACTGTGAAGTTTGAGTTTTAGTCGTGTTGTTTTGGAGTCGAAAAAAAAAATCAGAAATTGTCATAAAATTGAAAAATAAACATTCATTTATGACAATCATCCAAAGCTAAGGAAATATTAAAAATTAATTTGTTGACCCAGATGACTTTTTTTATCAAAAATATTACAAAACTATTTCTACAATCTATATATTTTTTTTTTTAAATAATTTAAGATTTCGACTGAAGGTGCTTGGTGGAATTTCAATATTAAATTTGAATCGTTCAAACTATGTACATTCTCACAGATTTTGTCACTAACGATTTTACTGACTGCCTGATTTTGATTTTCAGGGACAGCATTATTAATTTCCACTGCCTCAGCGGACAGTGAATTACTTTGGTGTCTCAGCGGGGGCGGGGTGGCAGTGAGCGGAGGATCGACAGGTAGAGAAGTGGCCGCTATTCTGTCTTTAGACGGGCCCGCTTGGGCTTTGCGTAAGGCTGCCTCACCTCTTTCTAATCTATCGCCCGCACTACAGCTAGCAGGTAATTATGTGTTAAAAAAAAAAATATACTACAAAATTATTATCGCTAGATACACTGTAATATTTGATATACAGAATGTATGTATATTGATAAGTATCCTTTTTGATTTTTTTTCAGCCGAGCCTTCTATAGTTTCCCAGCACATGTCTGGTTCAATAAAATGGGTTGTACTAACTGGCACAGGAGCACACATTATTCAGCAATTACTTCCTGTCGATGTTCTCCGTCAACTCTTGATTGAGAGCCAAGGATGCGACTCGCCACAAGTCAAATCCTTCTTCCAGGTAATGATTTAACCGCATTTTCAATTCTCTCAGTTAGAGTTCTAAATCGAATTTGAAATACACTAGTATGTAGTAATCAAAGTATTGATTAGCTTATTGTGTGCTTAATAGATGCAGAGAGAAGATCAAGCCTGCGCATCATGCTTAGTTTTGGCTTGCGCAGGATCATCTTCCAGCGGCAGTACTCAAGAACATATTGCGGAATGGGCCACCAGAGCATATTTTCTTTACGGTGGCCAACCTACACTTTTGCAGCATCAGTCTCTCAACTTTCCAGGTAACTTCAAATTACTTTACATTGAATTCATGTATTGTCAGAAAAAGTCATGCTATTATTACAGTAACCGTCAGTTTGGAAGATGACTATCCACTTCTTTTATGGGTATTTTCTACATGCCTGCTGTGGAAGATATATACACGCATTAGCTTGTTAAATAAAGCTTTCACAATATCTAATTCAATACTCACAGGCACAAACCCAAAAATTTTGAAGTGGTAGTCATGGCACCGTGAGTTTTGCGAAGCCCAATGACGTATTTTTGTGTAAAAAATGATTAGAATTTTTCAGGATATCAGTAATTTTCCTTACTTGCTATGGTCATTTTTGCAACATTTTGCTGGAACACAGAGTGTCATTACTAAGATCCAAACGTGAAACATTCTTGAACACCGCAACCTATATCTGTAATGTTGACCACTCGGCTATAGGCCCATATCTTTACAAGTGCTCCGAATTTTGGATTCATTTAATTTAGTGTGCTACTGTTAAATGCCAATCCTTAGTATTACAGTTAATTTCGTTCATGTTGCAGGATCTCCGCAGTTTGCTCCCCGCCAAATGTCTACTCCGATGGTCGGCCGAAGCGCTGCGAACGTTCACCAATCTCTGCAGGCCGCTCTGCAGTCTCCCGACGGAGAGAGGCATCACTCTCCTGGTAACCTGAACAGATCGGTCAACTTCAATCAGACCGCAGTGACAGCCGGACCTCGGCAACCGAATCCGGGACAAGAAAACATCGCCTTTCCAACTATGCATTTCAGTCCAAAGCACGAAGGGCTCTACATTTACGTCGGTAGAATTCTTCGTCCCCTATGGCAGTTGAAATGTGTCACCAAGTCTACCGTCGACACCAAAGATTTTGTAAGTTCATTTTAAACACTATATCTCAATCTATTAATACAAACATACTTAGTACAAAGCTAGTAACAAAACAACAAAATGTGCCTTTTAGTGGTACTTTAGACTGCTCCGAAATTACCGATTTGAGTCTTCATAACTGACAATTAATTTTATGTCTTTTTAGCTATCCAGTACTGTAACAAGCGGAGATTGCGATTCAGTTTTGCAACACCTGTATGGTGTGAGAGCATTCTTGGAAAGGAACTCTGTGGGCTCCATCGGCCAAATGCCAAGATCGGCAATGATTTCCGGACCCCACCAAAACGACTCCAATTTGAATATGACAAGACAGGAGGATATTTTCATGAAAGAGAAACAATCGCTCGACGCTTTGCGAGTCTTTATTAGTAAGTCGTCAAGTTTCGTATCCGTTAAATGATCAAATATAGTTTAAAAAAATGTTTTAATTATATTTTTTTTATTACAGACGGTTCGTGTGAGATGCTGAGTCTGTGGAAGATTCTTTGTGAACATCAATTCCATGTCATTGCCGCTTGTCTTCCTCCGGATCAACAGTCGGCACTTCTTGCAGCTAGTTTTAGGTATTATAATTTACCTTACACATGATTTTGATATATTTATTCATTACAGTGATCTCAAAATCTCTTGTGTCATATGTTGGTATATTGTTCTTGATGTGATGTGATTGTGATTGATTCCCGCACTAGCATTAATCATTCAATATTAAATTTTACACTTTTTATGATATCAATGAAACATTTGTGGTCTCTGCCCTGCACACGATCTGCTTATATTTAAAAAATATATATTTTCTAATAAGAATATGTTTGTTTGCACTTAAACCATTGTCCAATATCAATTATTTATCATTACTGACTCCTTCAGAAAAGTTAGAAATAGAAATACATTTTTAATCTTAAAAATACCTCCGACACTTTCAATTAATCAGAATTCAAAAAAATATATTCCAACGCTAACTTCTCATTCAAAACAAATGACCATCACACGATGCTTCCAAGATTCTTTGTCGTACGCCAATAAATTTGCTTCCTCTCAAATATTGCAGCATGCTTTAATACTGTTGTTTATATCTCATGGGTGCTTATCAGCTTTCTTCAAAGATGTACAAATTCAGTTGATTGGAATAAGATTAGTGGGATCCAAATCATGTAAATTACTAATTGAATTTTTGAAATCGTAAGTGTAATTCACATTTATTTTTTTATTTATCTTCTCAATATTTTTTTCAGAGAACTTTTATTGGGTGGCCAAGAAGTCGCCGGACTTCTCATACTGAGTTTAATCAACCAGTACTTGACAGATAATGCATCCGTCGATAGCATTAGTAGCGAACTGAGAGATGTCTGCCCAAATCTCTACAGAAGGGAAGATGCTGCCTGTTCTAAGGTTATTTTAATTTTGATGTATTTATGAATGCTTGGGCTTAGCAAAAGCTTGTGAAAAAAGTGAAACTTCTTTAGATGCCTGGTAGGGGTGATTCCAATCAAACCTTATTACCAAAGCTGTATATCGTTCAATAAGCATGGCAGTTGTTGGCGTATGAAGTAAAACTTATTTTTTTTCAAATAAAGCCATCTTATATTTTACCCTCAATGACTTTTTCACTCTAAATAAAGAATATTTATATAATGCATAGTATTATTGGCTGCACATGATTTGCATTTATTATTTGCTTTATCGATAGTTCAAAATGAATTTTAATATAATCAATGTCAAACAAGCAAAACAAGCTTGGTTTATATTGTTGAATGAAATTGACATCAAATTCGAATAATGTAAATGAACTTTAGTTGATTTATAACAAATATTTATATTGCAAATTAAACTTTATCTATAGGCCAATGAAATCCTTCTATTCGCCAAGCAACAAAGCAGCACAATGGAACGGGACGAGATGCTCTGCAACGCTTTGAAACTGTGCCGAGACGTCGCTCCGCACGTCAACCTTCCAGTGGTGTGCGCTAAATTTAGCCAAGCCGGATTCTACAAGGGTGTGGTTGATCTTTGCGTCACGTGTGCCGATAAAATTGATCCGACAAAAACTGGTCTCCATTTCTATCGGAATAATCAACCCAGTCATGATCAGGAAGGTTATCTAGCTTTTTATAAAAGGTATATGATCCACTTTTTACCGCTACTTTACAAAAAAAGATATTTCGTTGGGTTGCTGCAAGAAGTCGATTTTGCAAGAAGTCGAAGTTGACGATTCGGTCAAAACTGAGTTGAAGTCACTTAGTGTCTAACATTAACCAATATTAATCCGATGACATCCCTTTAAAATTATTCTGCAATAGTTCATACACATTTCGGAATAAAAGACATCATAAAACAAGGTTATATTATTCTTACAAAATACATACATGAATTTTTGCATCATACCGACGGTTTACTTTAAAAAACTATTAAATGCATCCTTTACAAAGTTAAGTGTGATACATTTTATTGTTCATTAATTCAACAGAATGGATGTTTACCGAGAAGTGACAGGAGTACTAGAGCAATTGTTCGAGCAAAGTTCTGGCGGTTCTTCAACCGATGGATTGTCTGGAGCAACTACTACTACAACTCCTACAAAATCTCCTAGTGCGCCGCAAGATTTGCCTAATCTCTCTCCGGCAGATGCCAACTACCAGGTATATAATTCTATTGATGAAAGAGGGTGCCGTTTTATGCGTTGTAGCTAGATTAAATATATATATCGACTGTGGAAAGGAAAAAGGTTGTAACCAACACATATCAAATTTTACAGGAGGCGCTAAAAACTTGTTTTGATGATTTTGTGACATATGCAAATTATGAATTATACACAACCTTGAAATGCACGGATACTTCTAAACTGGTGTTTAATTGACATAACCTAATATTGATTTAAGAAATTGTCTCGGAAAAACCTTTATTTCAGTGTTTTTTCTTGGTTTTAATTTTATACAAGGTCATCTTTTTCGAACTTAAAAGCTAAATTTAGATACTAATTCGGCATTTTCAGCTTCCATCCTTTTGATAGAATGTGTGTCAAGTTAATATACATTCTGATTATCGACAAAAAGCTGTTTTGAAAAATTGAGGGTTACGTCCTTTTTCCTTTCCACAGTCGATATTATCAAACTGTTCTCTGTTCATAATCTCAATGACTCAAAATCTTCTATAATACTAGATAATTACAGTAAACTAAAATTTTCGCAGAATACATTTCTATTTTTATTACAGGCAAGAAAATTGGTCATCGAGTGTTTGACGTATCCCGATGAATTGTTACACGTCGCTGTATACGAGTGGATGTTGACCAAACAACTTTACGGCGAGTTGATATCTGTCGCAGAACCTTCCCTCGAGTCTTTCCTCATCAGAACCTCCCAGAATAATCCTGATGCCGTTCACGTTTTTGATCTGCTCTGGAAATACTACGAGAAGTGCGGCAACCATGCGGCCGCTGCCAGGATCTTAGATAATTTAGCAAGTAAACAGAGGTAAACTTTCAAAGTGAATTTTAATACAAATTAGCAAGATTAGACATCAAATAATAAGAAGTTTCCTCAACGCTTTTTATCTTCTCCCTAACAGTAGTAACATGAAGCTCACTCAACGAGTGAATTGGTTGTCTCGAGCGGTGGTGTGCTTACGTGGAGGCGCGGGCGCCTCACCCGGTGCAGGTCGTCTACTTAGAGAATTGGAAGAAAAGGCGGAAGTGGCGAGGCTCCAGCGGCTAGTTCTCTCAGCGATCGTCAGGTTGCCGAGTGTGCCCAACGCTGCTGTACTACGACTTGAAAATGCCCTTCTAGATATTACACAGGTTAATTAATATTGAAAATATCTTATTCGATGAACAAATTACTATTTAGCTCTCTCTTCAATATTCTTCCACGTACCGTCGAACATCCACATCGACTGTGTGTTTTTCCTGACTGCTGGCAACTCATGTGCGGCTGACACTACTGAATTCTTAATGCTGGACTGTTCTGATTCGATGGCTATGCATTGTGTTCTTTGCCGGTCATATGCACAGTCAACGATGCTCTTTCTCACAGTGACATCGAGGTTCAAAAAATTAATTAGAAGAAATTAGAATTTCTATCAAATATTCTGTAAATGAATGATAACAATGAATTGAATAATTTGGATTTAGTCATAGGGTTGCATTTGACCTTTGTTATATATAGTAGTTGAAATTTAAACAACAATATACCACACCTGAAATCATGTGCTACATTATAATTTTGTAAAGTAAATAATTATTATAAATTAAAATGTGTCGTATAATACCTTTTTGCAGTTGTATGAAGAATTTGCTGACAAATACGATTTGTGGGAGTGTAAATTGGCCATCGTTCACTGCTCTGGTCACAACGATCCACTATTGGTCGAGAGCATATGGACAAATATCATCCAACAGGAATTGGATAACTCCGAGAGTCACACCTCTAATGACAACCGCATGATAGGATTGTTGAGCAAAATTTCATCTCTAGGAAAGGAGTACGTTGGCTCCGGTCCCTGTTTTCCACTGTGTAAGGATAATGTGTTTACTATTATGATCATTAAACTGAGATGTATTTATCATGTTAGTCGAACAATATGACACTTGCCATACATTGTTTTCAAAGCTTTGAAAATGTCTTTGAAACTATAAAGTATCAATCCAATGCTAATAACATAATCTAATATACATGAAATCTTTTCACAGCATTCATTCTCCGACAACTTGAACTTCAGACCTGCAGATTGAAAGTTAATCCTGGTCTCGTTTCCGAGACACTTCTCGACATCAATGTACCTATGGAGCAATTGATTGACATTTACACCAGGTTATAAAAAATACCGATTTTTCTAGTCGTTATTTTGAATTTTATTAACAATTTGCTAAAAAATACATATTTACAGTAAATCCTCCGAAAACGCAGAGTTAGTTTCAGCGTTGTGGGGAACAAAAAACTTGTATAATATTGGGCAAATTTAGGATGTTCACTGTCAATACTTATACACACATTTGTACTAATTCCCACTTTTATTTAATAAGATCAGGACCTGAAATATGTAATTCACCTGTTATACAAGCTTTTTGGTTTGTCCTCCAGGAAACGGATAGATCTGATTTAATAAATCTTTATTCTGGTTTAAATTTAAAGGTGTGATGCAAATATTGCTTTTGGTGTTGGTCGATGTGGCAATGAATGTGTTAATATCATAACCAGAATAAATATTTGCTGATTAACCCTTAGACCGCGGTTGACTGCTATAGCAGCCCAATCTGAACCGATCTGGATCCGAGCCGCGGTCAAAAGGTTAAACACTGATTACTATTTTTATACAAACTTTGTTTTTCATTTTCAGACTGATCGGACTGAATGAGCGTGTCTGGCTTTCAGAAGGCTACGAGTTGCACCTCATAGAAGCTGCAGCAATTCTGATGGACCATTTCGCTAATAACTCTGTACCACTGAGCGCTCATCTTCGCAGAAAAGTATTGATTAAATGCCAAGATCTGGTGTCCAGCTCACTCAATTCACTGTATACAAAACCAGACACCGACAGTTTAATACAAGTTTTAAAGGGAATTCAAACTAAATTCGAAAGAATGGAATGATTGAAGTAATATATTTAAGTTTAATTATGAATGTTATTTTATTTGGCTATTTTTATAAACACTGAATATTCTCTTGCTATTGTAATGTGATTATTAATTTTTTTTTTGCCTGGTTTTAGTGAAACATTGTAAAATATTCCTAGGTAGTTTAATATTTTTTCGGAAAATGATTTTTCTCTCTTTCCATTTGTAAATAAATAAATAAAATGAATCAGTGATTTTCTACCATGAAATATATGAAATATGCTCGTTTTATTTACTTTGATTTTAAAACATACTAAACTATGCAATTTTATCCTTTGGAACAAACCCTATAGTGAGCTGCCTACAAGTTTATAAAAAACTAAAATTGAATACACTTCACCTTAGTATAAATACATAATTTTAATTATGATGAAACCCATGTCACACCCAGTAATTCAAGCTGTGGGAGAAAAAAGTTCAAAATCCATTTTACAATTGCTAAACAGTGTCACTGGAAAATATTGAACATTTACCTATTTAAACAATTTAGCAGGAAAGCACCAATTATTTTAAAAGATTTAAAATTTATAGTAAGGTAGACCAGATAATTTAATAACTAAGAAAACCCGATTCTGATCATTAAAAAATTTTAACATTTCCATAAAAAATTTACATTCTACATATGAAGTCAATTTTTAAATTTATTCATGGCTCAGTTCAATAAATCAACAACAATTGACGTTCGGTAAATTAGAAAATTAACTGGTTATTACCGGAAATTAATTTATCGCGATTTAACCCTTAAAATGCAGCAACATTTTTTGAAATGTCACGACGTCACTTTGACACAATGACCATCATTGCCTGGTAAATTGGAATTCTGCTCGGTACCTATCCCGGCGATAAATTATTACTTCAAATTGCATATCATTAATCACTCATTTCCACATCAGTTAAAACATAAAATACGTATATGTATGTATGACATTCATCACAGAAATATTAAAAAATATTTCAGTTTCAATATAGAATCTAGCTTTTAGTTAAACAGTGTTATGCCTAGTATGTAGTCTACTTTTTTTTATTTTTCCGGTAAATTACCTGTAATCAAAAAATAGTTACCGCTTACTGATACAGAGATGAGAGTTTTTTTTTTCAATAAAATAATAATTTTTAAGCCATATTGAAGTCACTGGTAAATTTTATTTCTAACAAAAATAATAAAAAAAAAAAAACAAGTTGTTGTATAGAAACCCTGCTTGATTACCATGTAATATTGTGTAAGGACGAGCGTGACCGTATGGGCACACAAACATTTGGGGTTGAAATATACTTAAACATGATTTTTTTTTACATATTTGAAATTTGACCTCTAGATCAACATTATTTCAACACAAATATACTAGCAAAAGTAGTGTTAATAATTTAATGTTTTGATAAAATAATAACAGTTTCAAAAAGGCCATTAAAAATAAACGTAAATTCAAAAAATCGCATGTACTTTTAGTAGTCGTTTTCGTCCCCGCGGCTGATGACTAACTGAACTATCCTTTTTTACCAAAATTAACTGAAAGCAACGATATTCAGGTAGAAAAGGGATAAATAGTGGGATAAATTGGCAACCGTGTTTACTGTGAACATACGGTCACGCTCATCTTTGGAGGGTTAAGGTATTGAAGGGACTATTACACTGAAGTGCAGGTCTATAATTTTTTTTTAAAGAACTCTAAATACTTTCCTAATTACATACTTTTAATTTATACAATTTTTAAAATACTCTTGCCAAGATGAAGTTTCAATGCAGGCCACTATTGGACATGTAGAGTATTATAATGCATCTAACTCGATTTTTTCCTAAAATACCATTTGGCGCACTTCACTTCTAGAGGCTCAATTATTCTTCATTTAAATTTCAGTAGGGTTTCAAAAAACAAACACAGATGGACAAATTAAATTGTTTTTATTCTTCACATGAAATAATATTTTCAACATCATTTAAAACTAAATCATATTACAATGTGTAGCAATTTTCAAATTAAGTAATTATATACATAATTTTATCAGCCTCGCCCAAAATATTTCATAATACCTAACAGTATAATCACAAAGGTATATCAGAGGTGAATGATATAGCAGCAGTCGCAGGTTTATTGATTGTAAGATTATGAAGATGTGAGATACACTGTCCAAGGCATTTATTATTGTAAATAAAATAAATCTCGCTACATGCTAGACTTCTACCCAGACAATATCTTACATATTGGCTCAGTTGACCAATGAGTTTGCCAATCACTGCCTTGGGTAATCAAGGTTTCTGCATTATAGACGCTGCATAAATTTAAGAAATACTATTCAATATTTATATATATTTTTTTTAAATTGAAACAATATTCTATCAATCAAATTAATATAGAATCAGTGCTGGCTGGTATTGATATTCCTAATGAAAAACAAAATTATATATAATAGAAAACAGCCATTAATACAAATTAATCTTTTTATAGTTTTTTTATATCATGTAAAGACCTTACTTCTTTATTTAGATAACAAAAAATTACATCAACAGGCTTAAACATTACTGTTTTGTTTTATTTTAGTCAAGGGTTTAGTTTTGGCTGTGAAGCAATTGGGCGTTTTTAATTATTTGATTATACAATTTAAGTGTAAATGATGTCTATGGCGAAAGTGAATTATAGGAACACACTGCAGTGTAGATATGAGACTGTGTTTCGGAGTGAAGAGCAAGCTAAATCTTGAACAAATACTTTTTGCAGATGCATACTTTTTATAAGCTATGTATATGTAAAGCATTAACATTCATTTGTTTTTGGAGCCATTGTTCTGTATCAATTAATTGTGTCAAGCATTGAGAATATATATTTTTTTAATTTTTAGATATCATAATTTGTTGAAATTTATTCTTAATTATAAATTAATTGTTCTCTCTTTATTAAATTGCTGCATCAGATTTCTCTAATAATTTGGAACAATGACTTTAATTTAAAAAAAAAAACAATTACTCGCGATAAAAGGAACCAGTCCTGATCATTCAATACATATTGTAGAATAAGTATAAAAAAGTGTTTTATTTTAATTTTTATAGAATGCCTTTCCACCGAGAAGTGATTTATGTATATATTGACTTAAGTACTTTCTTTGGATATATTAACATCCCAGCAAAAATCCTGTAAACGGCAATCAACAAAAACTTTTAGAATATTAAGCAGCAAACAAAAAAATAATGCCATGCAACTATGGAAACACAGCAGAACAATAAATTTTCTCTCATCACTAATGCTATACATAAATTTCCTAACATACATTAAATTGGACCTGATATCAACGACAACTAAAACCACCAATATTATAGTCATACTTTATGAAGTAATTCAATGTGACGAGCTTAGTAATCACATCTTAATAAGTACCAATCTTTTTATTTTCTCCAGACGTAGATTTGAGATGTAAAAAAAATATATATAAATATCAGAGAACTTAATATAAAAGGCCACATTCTTCCATCTTTGCCATTAGGAATTTATGATGATTGCGCAGTGCTTGCAGTCGTATTTTACTTAATTTATTTCTAGCAGCCAAGACCTCTATCATCGGACGAGTCATCTGAAACAAAATGGAATTCATCAGCCAAGATATTTAAGTGATAGTTTGATATCACTTATGGATTTTCAAGTTATGAACGTTAGATTCTTAAACTTAAATAGGTTCCTTTTTCGTGGTTACCTTGAAGGACAGAATGTTTCAACATAAATAACCGTTAAAAAAAACATCCGTTGATTCTACAATATTCAAAACTTTTAAAATATGTAATATAATTATACTTATGTATGGGCAACATTATAAAATTTCTTAGTTACGAAAATGAATATTTTTGTTTCTTTATGAAATATTAAACGTGGTCGTTGACTTCGGTTGCTAATGGGCGCCAATCCTAGTATGGGAAGTTTCATTTTTCAATTGATTAAAAGATTTCTATTTAAAGGCACGGACGTTTGAGATGTATAAAATTCACTCATCTGATCCCTAAAAAGTCCTTTCCTTTCCTAGCCTAATATTTTTATTCCTACTCTTTTCGAAAAAGAGAGGTGGAGCAACTGAGTAGTTCTCTTAGTAAAAACACTGAAAATATTAAAATCAAAATGTTATGTTCAAATAATTAGTAGTGAGTAGATATATCAGGATTAATGGCGATTTACAAATAAAGTAGAAGAACTCAAATTAAAAATATATTTATCAGGCATAAAATATCATATTGCTTCATTCAATATTAGCATTTTTCATTACAATTAAAAAGAAAAAATGTTCAGCCATCTTGGATAGTGATGTCAGATGCAGGGCATATACACAACAAGTTATATCACAATATCGTATTTGTCTATCTCATATGTATACAATGTGACCACACTTAAGTAGATTGTTATTCAATAAATACAAAACTATTAAAAATAAAATATATCAGTTCATTAATACCTTTTCAGCTATATGACCCAATGCTATAGTCTTTACAGCAGCATTATGTTGTTCAGTTAAAAAGTCACCGACATTCCCTGATGTCTCGTTGTAAAATGTTTCATATTCTTCTTCATTTAATATTTCAGGCAACTGTATCAATGTCTGCAATTATTGAAATGGGTTAAAACAATAAAAACAAGTTCACAAACAAATCACCTAATTATTCTTGTAAATGATGGTCACTTAGTCTAATACTGAAACCCCTTTTAATGAATTGTAATCAACGTCTATGACAGATTAAGTTTGTAGATGCATTTCAAATATCTACACGATAGTTTCTCAACCTTTTTGAGACCGTGGCCCCCTTTTGAGTCACATATTTTTCCGTGGCCTTGTTAGCCATACTTATTGGTTTTTCGTGACTCAGGACGAATAATAAGAAAATACTAAGAAAAACTCTATGGTACTCGTACCCACCACAACCCATTACGGTTTCTCACTCTTCTTTCCGCAAGGGGGCCACGTGGACCCCGGTTAAGAAACGACGATCTACACCACTGGTAGAATAACAAAGTAAATAAAATTTATTATAGTGATCTGTCATGGACATGCAAATTTCGTTACAAATCGAACAAATATCAACTCCAAGTGATCAATTCCCATGTCTACAACATTGCAATAAACTCATGACATACTTAAAACAGCTCCAAAATTAAAATTATAGATAATAATATATACCTGTAAGCAAGTCGGTAGAAGAGCAGTATCAGATGGTACGATTTCCAATGGGATCTCTCGTCTTGATTGAGTTGAAGTATTTTCTGAAGATTGGAAACAAGTCACTTGCACCTGGATAAAATTTCAAAAAGCATGTTCTATAAAACCATAGTATTTTATTATTACTAGATTACTTATTATCACTGTTTCTTACTTCATGAGCCTTCGAGCCTACGTCTGTTAGAAACACAGCAAAAATCAGACCTACAAAGCTTGGATCCATTCTTTGGTACATGGCTTGAGTGCTGAGATCTGTAATTGAATATTACATTATTTAAATCAGTTCATAGCTTAATAGTGATATTATTTTTATTTCAAAATATTCTGTAGTGGTAAAAGGATTTATAAAAAAAAGCTTTAAATAGTCTCTATTTTGATTTTTAATGTAATCAAGAGCAAAAGTCTTTTAAGGGTTTATAAATTAGACGCACAAAATGAGAACTAAGATAAGAGAAAAACATGCCGTATTAAGAGCAACTGGTTCACCACTAGACCAACTCGAGCCCTATCTTTCTCTCTTTGAAAAGAAAAGAGTTTAAGAAATTGAGAAATAAGCTGTTCTTGTAGAAATACTTCTGCTGAGATAAGCACTACATAGAGAGAAGACATGTCAAAAAGTGTCAAGCAATTGGTTGCTAACCACTGCTCTGAATAAATAAATGCCCTGGAAATTGTATTTTATAGTAAATTCATGAATTAAAAATCATTTTTGATATAATATTTATGCAATAGAAACTGTGAGAGAACTGAAACATTTTTCAGACTGTTTTAATTTAATTATTACATGTGGCTTTAAGATGTCTGCTGTCAAACCACGATAAAATACTGATGCAATATTTAATACTAAACATGTCATCAGTGCATGATCAAATTAAACGACTTACCAACATGAGAAGGCCACACTGTTATGTGAGGATGAGAATGATACCAGCCAACAACTCGAAGAGGCTTTCCGATTTCAGCTTGGAGTTTCTCTGCATGAAGCGTAGCCTGTACTAACTGTTCCTCTGAAATTTCTACTCTGTCAGGCTTCTTGTCGGACCTTCTTAATATTATAGACGACGATATCGAGACTATCGTTGACATCTCGTTAACCTGCAAAGTAAAAGCCAGAATTATAATAATCGTAGCATCAGACAATACACTCCTCAATTTATATTAAAAGAGGTTTTTTTTAATATTTACGCAATTTTACAGTTTGGATACGGCCTTCAATTCTGTTAGTCATGTACACAATAAATTCGTGTGACAGTAACATTGTAATGCACAGAAACATGGCATATTTAAACGTTCTTGATATCTTTACTATGTTAGATTTTTATCATTCTTTTAAAAATAATGCAGCTAAATATAAATAGACTTCAAATCATATTATAAATATGATTTGATTTGCAAATAACAAAACGGTATAAAATAGTTTCTAACCTCTCCGATAAGTAATCCCATGATTTCTTCTTTTTCCGTGGAAAGGGCATGTTGCATGCAAACTGTGAACACATCACTAGAAAGGTGAACTTTTTCTAACATCTTAAGTCGTCAATAAATAAAAAATAATAAACAGAATTTAAAAGTATGTCATAAACGTCATCCACAACCATAGACCAAAGAAATATTCGATAATGATGTATAGTAAATACCAATTCAATTTAACCATAGACAGTCCATAGAAATCAAAAGTGGTCATATATCAGGACTGTCCAACCTTAGCTAAGTTGAGGGCCACATCCATAATAATAAATATATGTATTTACTTGCAAAATCTTGCTGTGAGTTTTGAAAAATCTTCAGAAGAGTCGTAAAGTTTCAAATATATATATTGAAACAAATTTAATAAAAAAAACAGCATTGTGATTATTTCATTTTGTTAGCTATGGTGGCTCGTTGCGTAGAGAAAAAGGGCTACTCAAATATAAAAGTCATCGTAAGTTTTTATCATGAATTTTGAAATATTATTTACTATATTCTCCATTATAAATTGTAAATTTAATTAAGCGTCATTTCACATTTTCACATTTCATATTTAAACTATAAACAGCATCAATTCCTGGTCTATCATGATTTTGAAGGAAATAAGTAAAAAGCTTTCAATTAAAATGTTGTCTTACAGATTTTTAAACTGTCTTGTACAGTTAGTTTCTTAAAATAAAAATGCGAATGTTCAGTACTTAAGTGGACGAAGAACAATCGAGAACAGAAATAAAATAGTTTATTTAATGATGTAAAATGATATGTTAAAAAAAAAGTCTCCAGACATTATAAATTTTTACCAAGCAATTGAGTATTTTTGTTTGTAAAAATGTATCAAAATTTTTATGCGTCCAGAAATCAATCGGTTAAATGGTACATATTCAATTGATATCGATAAAAATCGTTCTTCCCAAATATAATTTTCACTTTTAATATGTTCACTCTCAATATTTGGTAACAGCATTATAGCTAGGCAATTATTGTAAGTGCTATATTTTATCATTCAAAATTTTTCTAACCGAAAGTGTTATACAATAATATTTGCTATAGAGTAAAATATTAATTGTACATATCACTACTAACTAAAAAATGAATACGCTACGGATGCTTTAAACAAACATTCGTGGGCTACTGTATATCGGATGAAAAAAATATTTTTGTTTATGATTAGACAACGAATAAAACTGAAAAAAACAATTATTTTTACCTCTATAATCAATTGATTAAAGTTTTTTTCATCTGGCTTATATTTCATAAAATCAATAAAAAATAAAGTCTCTTTTATGTTGGTACGTCATCCAATAGTGCCAACATTTAAAAAATAGTTTTGGAGTGATTGTGTTATTGAGTGAATTTGATTCGAATATTTGAAATTGGAAGGATTTACAAAAATAATTCATTGGTGAGAATTTATATATAAATGTAGTAATGTTTGCACTAACGTATGGAAGTTAAAATGTACTGGTTCGACCCTTTGTTCCAAATTCTCAAGCTATTCTGTAATTGACATGCGGCCCGTAGCTATTACAACCTCGGTATTCTACTAAATAACGATGCACTTATCGATTTAACTATTAGATTTATTAAAAATTCATGCTAGTATTTCCTCCAATTATAATGTTTACGTTATTCCGGTTCGTTAATATATTAACGGCTTTTTTAAAAATCTTACCTGAGAAATATAGTGGGCACTTACATCACTGCCCATTGTAAATAATAATAATGCAACAGTTACATACATACTTATCTTAGATAACACGACTTAGCATAATTTTTATGTATGTAGTTATAAAAAAATAACTCAAAGCTGTTTCTTTTAAACATGCCTATTGCTCACTTGATATAATTCTTAATCAAATAAAAAATATATTGTATGATGTGCATCCCTGTCATATTATGTTAGCAAGTTTAGTTATTCTTACCCGGTAACTGGCGTATCTTTTTTAATTTATCTGTTTATTTGGATTTAAATATTATCAGATGCAATTTTTTAAGACCATTTTACCACATGTAGCTAACTGAAATACTAGATTGAATAATAATTTAATAGTTTAATGACTTATATTGATTTCTTTGCGCAAGGAAGAGTTGATGTAATATTTTTCGGTGTAATTAAGCAATATTTATTATGTAAATGTGTATCTATCGAAACAGCCATGACTTTGTTTCGTGTACATATTTTTGTATTGATTTAGTAGTGCTGTATTTGTGTCATCTTAAAATAATAGTGATCGATTGATATGTATGAAATTATTAACCTTAAAACAATGCACATCAATCCAGGCAGATTTGGGGAATTAAATCTTATTTTTACTCCAATGTTGGCCTCTGGTACTAAGATTAGGAATATAATTTATCTATTATAGGAATATGCGCTATCTTAAATAGTTAGCGTCTTAATATTTTCATATTATTAATATTTCTCATTCAGATTATGTTGCAAGGCTTCTCTTACTTATAAATGAAATGACCCAGCAATGTAAACATTTCAAATGTACACATGTGAAATTAAATTTCAACTTTATTTGTTGTCTATTGACTATCGAATTTATTTCCTGTTGTAAAATGAGCTTAATTTAAATCATTTATAATCTTAGTTTAAAATTTATGAATTTATTTATTATAAACTACAGCTATCCGATATTCCTGAGTTGAAGTATTTTTTATATGTACCTATTGTCATACACTACATGATTTTTCCCCCTTTCGATTCTGAATTAAAATTTCGATACCTATTTAAGATGTTTTTTTTGTTGTGGCACGTAATATTATTGTGTATTATTTGAAAATTAACGGGTTTTAAACGGTTTATATGGGTATATATGTGAAAATTAATAAATCAATACAGTTGTAGTGGAAAAATACCAAATGTCCCCTTTATAGGGGGACTTGATCCAGCCCGTTGTAAGACTTGATAGTCTTTTGATGCGAGGGGAAAATGTACTCTTTCGTCCGGTCTTCGCGAATATCTTTTTAATGTCATCAATAGATCACACAACTTCTTTGAATTTATCCATAGATGTCAGAATATACAAATACAATTTATTACAATGAACATGCCTCCCCTGTCATATTCTGACTAAAATGTATTTACGCAGTCAATTACCGCTCTTGATCATAACTAATTAATATACAGACGACTGTAGCTTCTGAATTTTGTTTTTTTATAACTGTTTAATATACCAAGGTTGAAAAAAAAAGAGAAGCACTCTACCTATTATCGTTATTTACGTAACAAAACACCAATGCATATTCAATTATTGTATCTTGGCCAGTCATCGTTTTCACTTTTATCTTTTTACGTTAGCAGTCACGGACGAGTACTCCCGAAAAGTCGGCCATATTGCCTAGATCAGATATATTGTAATATACACACTATTTCCAAATCTAAACACAAGTAACTGATAAAATCATCGAGACCGCTATCTGTTGCAGCATCGTGATATCGGTGGACTATTTTGCTAAGTCAAAAATCAACAACTGACACGATTTTTTACGCCATTCCGATCGCGATATCATTCATATTCATGAATGAGAATATATTTTGTAACTCTTTGTATTATTCTATTCAAATGCCTTTCAAATTCGACATATCTATGAAGATATTTTGTAAGAAAATTTAGTAGTTATTACGTTTGACCTCGGTGTAGTTATACAGATATAACTTATTTTGACAATTCAAAAACAACCATGTTTTTGAAAATTGATTTTTTTATTTATGACTAGTACACGTAGTTACCGCCACCTTTTCCGAAAATTGTTGTGTTTTGATTTCAAAATAGCGTATTTAAGATTATCCGTGTTGATTACAATTTCAACATCACTCATAACCATAAATAAATAAATTGCTATAGTATTTACAACCTATCACAATAGATTAAATGCCGATTCAATATTTTTTTTATATTTACCGACCTTGCGAACACTTCAGCGTATAATGTACACTCTGCTTAACCGGTTCTCTGCCACGGACGTGTTAACACGCCATACAATTTCGTGCTCGTATGACCGGCCATACAAAATGTGCGTGTTTACATGCAGTACTTGAGACACGGTTTAAATGCCACAAGAAACGTATTTAGTAATTTAAAAATATCTTGCATATAGTGACATCTCTTGGAATCATAGTGAGATACTTACAATTTAAAGATATTGTTTTGTAATCTATAATAATACATCGATTTAAAAGAAAGCTTTTTTGTTGTGTTCAAATTTGTCGCTAGCAGGGCAGGGCTATGCTAACGTGGCGGTAATTTCCGTTTTTGGATAAATGATGACGGAAATGACCCATCCTGTATTTATTTGGGAAGTTTTTGCGATGTACTATTAATATATGTCCAAAAATTTAATATTTATTAGGTTTTATTTTTTTGAAAGAAAATCACGGCCCTCCATGCACGGCCATATTAATACCGCACGGCATATAACAGGCTTATTATTGTTAACGCTGATTCATCGACCAGTTTTTCGTTGTGTTAGTTACAATTTCTGATAAACTAAGCAATTAATAGTGTTGTTTTGTTTAAATATGCGTGTTTTGTTTTATTTAAATCTAACTGCATCGGAACGCAGCTGACAATGGACGCATCAGAATACAATAATTAGGATCGAATGTCGTGCATGCAGTCAGATTCCCGTTAGCTCACTTCGCTCATTGTCAAATCGAATTAATTAGGCTCTGCTCACCGTGACTAGTTAATTAAAGCCACTGAACGCCGTATTGATGGCTTTGTTCTTTTGTGTAAAATCCAATGACCTATAAGCTCTTTTGCAGACTCGTGTCCAGCAGTTTTCTCCACTGCATTCATGTCGATTATATACAATTGTTATAATGCTATCAATCAACAAGTTACATAGCTGGTCGGTAATACATAATAGCAAGAAAATTATGTGACGAAATGATTTGAAAACAATGATATATATGAGATACTTATAGATTTAAATTTCATATTTTGTACCGACCGTTATGTACACACAAAACACCATTTTGTTCGCTCACCTTGGTAATGTACAAAAAAATGATGCGCAAGATGATCTATAACGAATTCTATCATCAAAATGTTCGTAAAATTATTTATTGGTCAACATTGTTATTAAACGTTTACATGAAAGGCACATTTCATTCGTAGCACTGATTTGCATTAAAACCCGTAACAAAGTTCGTTCATTTAAGTATGTATCAGTGATATTTCTGTTCTAATTTAGTCCTCCCGGCAGAAACATTTTATTTTATATATTTGTATACCATCAGATCATCTTTAGTCAGCGTAGCATGCAGTGGCAACACTATGGACTATGTGGTTTGAATACACATAATTAAATATATTTTTTAAATTCATCATTGTCGTAAGATTTTTCCGACTCCGGAAACACCCCCGACTACCGACTCCACAGCCCTGATATAATACGCATACATACAAGTGATGTAAGTGGAGTGAGGGACAATAGTCAACCTTTTTTTGTCTGGGCGCATTACAGTTTTTACTATATTACGTAGGCCGCACCATATTAATACGTCAATATATCACATGCTATGCAAACTATAGTGACATAAATTAAAGTACACAAAAACACAAATATGTCTTGGAATACCAATTCATTGGTTTACCTATTTTTTTGCAAACAATCCCAGATTTTTTTGAGTTACTAGAGTGCTTAGGGCCTCACATAAAATCTGAATAGGCCGTAGCTTGAGTATCGCTGGTCTGGTATATGATTTAAATGATTAGTCTTTAGTTTTTTTATACAATAGTTATGCATATAATACAGAACAATTTGGCAACACAATGATATACGATATACCAAATCAAATCGAATTGTTTTATTGACTAATTAATATTTTTGTGACTAACATGACGAAGAAATCTAAAATTCATATCACCGTAAGTGTAAAATTCTATCGTTATCAAATATTTTTTTTGAAAATCCCGATAATTATCAGTACATATTAGGATTGAGGGTTTAAATATCAATCGCTAAAGATTTTATGAAGGTGATAGTTGAGCATTTTTTATTCAAATAAATTATAGTGCAGAAGATTATGGCCACACTTAAAATGGTCCTGTCATTGAAAATGAATTATTGCTTTATGTAGTTACTAGTCACGTTTGTGGCAACTTTTATTTAAAAACTGGTTCTAAAAAGGAAGCGTTGAAATTACATATCAAGAGATATGCCAGCTTTTATTTGGGTTACTTCAACATTTTAATAATATACAAATGACGAAATGATTATTGAACGGAAATCTAACCTATTAAACGAAAAATTCACACGCTCTTGGTTTGTACACGCTGAAATAGCTCAGTAGCACTGCCATCCTATCAATGATAGTATTACGGTGCCATTTAAATAGTAATTGATCGTTTCGTATACCGAAATATCAATCAATGCTTGCATTATAAATAGCCAAGTTGATTTGCGGTGTGACGAGGGCAAGGTCATTCACTGTCTATTGTATCAAATTTACAACGCGATTGTCAATCTAACCAGGTCACAGATCGATTGTAAATTCATCACCGATTCACCACTAAAACCCTAAAACATTACTGGTTTCTCTTATCAGTTTCTCACAAGCCCAAGATGTATACCGCGTGCCCTTTTTGTATGCAGTTTACAATGCGATATTTAGCATGACAAGATCGCTCTACGACTGTCAATTATTGTTGATCAATAAAATCATAAAATTCGTGGCATGGGTGCTTATTTAAATCAACGATCAATATGGATAACTTCTTTTAATAAATTTTGTTTCAATTGTTAGACCACAAGAATCGTAATCTATTCTTATACATTATAGTTGCCAATTGGTACTGTTGATATGTACGTATTCCGGCATCACACTCATCTAATTTCCTTGACATTTTTCATCTTAATATTTTAATAAATCCGATGATTGGATTTGCAAAATAATGTTACTGTCAGAAACGGTTTAATGCAGTTTGGGCGTTTGTCCGCTATAAAGATACACTAACTATAAATACGTTGAGAAATCAGCCGATGAAACAAAACATTCACTAAGAGGTCAATTTAACGATTAAAAAATCCTGTTTGTACAATGTTGATTTATAGATATTGAATGATTATTTATCACCAACGATTTCTACGAATATTTACGATGTATGAAATGTATTCTGCGCGTATTGAGAACATGTAAGTATGATACATTTTCAGACTACATACATATTATCAATTTTATTGTTGTTTTGTGGCATAAAATACACCTGATCGTGGACCTTTTTGTATTGATTTACAGTGTTATAAAATGGAGGCCTTTAACTTGTATGTTTTGGCATACCTCTAGAGCTTTTGATGGGATAACTTGAATCATTAATGTCATTTTAATTTCCAAAAATTAAACACTCATTTGTACTAATTCACATTCCACATTTATTTTATAATATATTATCAGGACCAATGTTCCCTTCTTAGACGAGACATTAGCTACGCGTAAAATCCAAAGGCTGTGCCTGCCAATCCAACAAATGCGCGGCATAATTTGTCATACATATTTGATACAAATAAGTTTTTGCTAATAAGCAGGGCTGTGGGGATTGTTTGAACTGGATTCGTTCTCGAAAAAAATTATTAACTTCGAATTCTCCTAAAATAATATATATATTCAAATTGCTTGGGTCAAAAGTGGCACTGCATGCTTCTAAGCTTAAAAAATAATTAAAATCGTGTTTTAAGCTATGGTCGGAGTCGTCTTCTTTCTTCACGACTTCACAGCCCTAGTTATAAGTGTATTAAATAAAATATAAGAAATAACAACTTATTCGATTTTCCGTTGTCGTGTTGCCGAAGGCGTTTCTTACAACTAGTTCTTATATTATAAACCCCATTTAGATCAATATCATGTTCTGATAATATTATATAAGGATTTTACTATAGGTAAATTATCTAAATGTTCAATTTCTAATTTATTTCGGTCAATTGTTTCGGGTCGTTATTTCAATTTAAAAAATATTTAAATGGTTGTATTGGAGTGGGCGCCGACCCAGAATGAGTGCACGGGGGTTGTCAAACTATGCAGCTTAGAGGAAACATTGATCAGGACCGGTATCGCTCATGACAAGTCGATACCGATAGTCGATGATCGTCATGAGCGAAAACGCCCTGCTCATATAAAATAAAAGTGGAATTAGTAAAAATTAATGTATTTTTTTTGATATAATGCTTTCCCACCAAATATTGACAGTTGACACCTTAAAAGTGATTATTTTAATTTAACGAGTTCACAATTGAATTGCTGTTCTGGTTGCTCTATCAAATGACATCACTAGCGGAATAAGTAATATAGGATCGATATAAGTACCATGAGAATTAAGATATATTGTTTCCAATCTTTAATGAATTTAGTTTAATTGTAAAATTATATCCAAGTGTTTTCACCTAAAAAGAGTTCCAAACCTTTTGTCTAAAACGTGAAATTTACTTGTTAGTAATTGCATTCAACTATCGTCATTCATTTTCCGTGGAATAGAAGCAGAATTTTGATGAACTATTTCTTTCACTTCCGTTATATTTTATTGAATGTAAGATTGCAGATGGGCTCTATGTGACGATTGATTTTATAATGGTAGAAGTTTTATTTACTTTAAGAAGTTAATTTTTTGTTATGATAGGCTTGCTTGATGGGTCTGGCTTTCTAATAAATAAGTGAAACTAGTTGTATATTCTCTAACTTTACTTATTCGTAAGTTTTTTCATGTCATTGCTTTTTACTCAGAAAGCAACTTTACCGCGAAAAAATCTACGCATACGTTCTTTTATTTTGATAACGTTTTATTCTTGAATTGAATGTCGTGCGAGTAAAACATTTTTTTAACATTTTCGAAATTGTTCGGTTCGATATGTCACGGACGCCATTATTATGTAACATGTACAGGAAACGAAATGTTTGTTTTGATATGCTTGAACCCTCTATTATATAATATTAGGCATGCTTACAATCAACATAATTGTTTCCCCCTTCTGTATTTTGCTCGTTACTAAGGTTTTTCATAGTATTTTATTATTAATAGTGGTAGATTGTGCATTGAGTGTTTTACCTTTTACATACATGAACATTTTCAAAATATTTAAAACTCTCTATCTATTGACAATCTGTAAATATGCGTTTCTGACCTTGTTCTTTGAACACTTCTTATATATTAAAAATAATAGGTATTTTAACATCAACATACTGGATTATACACTCCTGTAATAATCGTGAACCACCAGGCAGCAGGTAATAATGCAGCAGGTGTTAAGTTAACTTGCACCCGGACGCCACCTGTTGCTAAAAATACAAACAAATAATATACCTACAGTGTTCCAAACAAATTCAAATATATTAACTTTGGTCTTCACAATAAATCAATTTATACATCTTTTCGTGTCTATTCTTTCGTAGAGGGAATCAAAAGAATGTGTCATTATTAACTTGTGCATGCGTGCTTGTGTTTTTAACGCAGACAGAATAACAATTGATGGATAAAATAGATAGAGAATGGATGGTTCGTTTTTTTCGCCGCCACAGCAAGAAAAATAATGGTTTGATAGTAAAAATAATATGTATAAATACACATATTATGTTTACGAGATGCACCAAAAAACGAATGTGTCTTGCCGCTATATAACCTGACTGTTATATCTTTAAAAAATGAAGAATAATTATTTTAGTACCACATGTATCGTGTTTAGGGTATCCAATCCCGAAGCCTTTTTCCAATCCCGGGATTTCGGGATTGATTTATTTTGAATCCCGGGATCCCGGGATCCCGGGATTGAGATTTTCTCACCGAGGAATTTGAAATCCTCAATTTGCTATACTTTTTCCCGAAATCTCACAGAAACTCGTTTTTTTTTTTAGCTCACCGAAGAATTTGAAATCCCCGATTTGGTATACTTTTTCCCAGAATCTCACAGAAACTCGTTTTTTTTTTTTAGCTCACTGAGGAATTTGAAATCTTCAATTTGCCAATTTCGTGTAAATTTCGAGAATTTGCTCAAAATTTCTCAATCCCGAAATCCCGGGATCGCGGCCATCTCAATCCCGGAATTTCGGGATCAGAAAATTGAACGGGATTACGGGATCCCGGATCCCGGGATTGGATGCCCTAATCGTGTTAGATAGATTGAGGATTTCTTCGCCTCTGTGCGGCTGGGCCGCTTCGCAAAACTATAACTAAATGAGTAGATAGATATGTAGTACTAAAATTTGAGTGTGTGGCACACGTGCGCCTGTGTGTGCCGCACACTTTGTACACGCCACGTACCAGCCTTGCCATCAGTCTTATCAATTAATCATATTACTCAAACTCAACACACTGCTTCTTCTATAATATATTATTTTGATCAGTTAAAGATACGGTAGTATTTTTAGGTCGTTAGTTGCAGCTTTCTCACTAAAACGAAAAAAAAACATTTCATTGATTTCATTAATTTACAAAATAATACACAATAATGCACATACACACACTTTTGAATATATCATATTAAAATATATTGCTACGGTCTTGTTAGATTATTGCAGATGAAATCTTAGTTCGAGCTGCAATAATCGTATTTTACAACAAAAACAAAAAAAATTATCACATTCGATGCTATATCTGTTTTTCCATCAATATGAATTCAAAGAATATTGAGTATTTATTCTGATGTTCGTTTTTTAATTAATCTTATGTCACCATATTCATAGCTTTTCATTCACAAACAAAATGACTATTTTTTCTCTCTCTTGCACATTTTATTATTTGGTCTCTAACGCGTTGTTGCATAATGCACAGCAAACGTCGATTTCACCCCTCAGCACCACAAGCTGGCCGATCTTTGGGCAAAAATGCTATCTTCCATATCCACGTATTCATATCATTACATGTTTTTTGATTCAATTTATTGGCTCGGAGTATAAAATCGTTGTACATAATAAATTTTTCACACAGTTCTTTTTGTTGAGAAAGGTTGTTTATGTTGATTGTGTATATTAACAAATCTTGATGCTTGAATAATGCGTGTCGAACATAAGATATTATTAGTGTCTTCATTAATTAAGCTATTCACCCTATTTTAATGTCTATTTATAACCAAGTTAATACTTACAGTAAAACAGGGCTTAATTCAAAAATGAACCCTTTTGAGTTGCTGCAGTCTAGCACTGGGGTATCGTTATGCGCGCTGCGGTTCTCACTGACGTTTTCCAGATGCATGTCATCATGTCGCACCAGATTCAGGAAGCTATCGTCTATCAGGCTATCAGCGTTACCAATCCAAACACTTGCCTGCCTCCATAGATAAACGATAGCCGGCTGCAAACTTCTGTGAGTGCGTGAGTGTGTTCGAGTCTATGACTAGCAGCTATAGTGGGGCGGAGGGAATCTCTTGCAACTTTACTTACAAAAAGTATTCGTAGCATAGTCGCGACAGAAGTTTAAAACCGTCTGAAATAACCCACATATATTAGGAATTCCACGAATAAACATTGTATGCTCAACAGTCGTACAAACTTATATGCATCCGATCTACGATTAAAATGTAAATCTATGAAATTGGACATCAATAAAATGAAAAATGTATGTACACATAATAAATATGGTGACTATGTTATGAAGTAGGAAAGAGTAGCGCCGCAGGCAAATGTTTTTCATGATTCAACATAACTTCTGAACCACCAACAAAATAACTTATTTTTTTTATTTTGACCCGTTATATGCTATCCAATTTTGTATGTAGTTCCGGGACTTACTTGACTCGAACAGTTTCTTAGGTATACTACAGATTTTGGTGAAAAACAAAAAAAGTTAAAGCATTCATAGTAGGTCCATACTTATCCTTCGATTGACGTTAGATAAGTATGCAATTGTAAATTTGGTTTTTATGTTTAATATGTATTTTCAATGATAGATAGATTTGCAGATAATATACGTGTGTCCGAAATTGCTCAATATATCATAGACAACGATTTCAAAATTCGTATGCTAGTTCTCGTATGTTTTAACTAGGCCATGGTGATAACATAATGATTTTAAATTAAATTACGGTTTTTTTAAAATAACTATTTGACGATCTTTAACATTTTTTTTAAATACGTTGTAATTTATGATCATGATTTAGAGCTTAAGTATCAAAGGTTCTCATATCCAATAGAATTTTCTATTTATTTCCAAACGTTCAAATGCTCCAGTGGGTTGAACTTTCTTTCGCTCCTAGGCTAGTGCTACACAGCGCCGAAGAGAAACGAATTTGAGTTATGATTGCGCTCGCTGTTTGTTTTCATATGACAGAAGAAAGACATCAGGATTCACGTTCTTTTGCTTCTGTTTGGCGCTGTGTAGCGCAAGCCTGTTTTGATAAAATCTCGCCTTTTCTTTTGAATATACTTTGACACTAGAAATGCATATTTCGTTTTTGAGTATACAGTTTTGTTTTTATATTCTGTACGTGCATAGCAGTAAAATAGAGTTGGCATATTGTTGGGCGGATCGCGTCTGCTGCTCAGTCGATCGCGCTTCGCTGCGCCGAACGGTCTGCATCGCCATTAGGTTGCCTTCCCACACGCCTACTTATATATTACGATATCGCGGGAACAGTTAAAGCCTTCACACAAAACAACAGCTCCATTATTATTAAAAACAAAGTAATAATATTCTCAGTGAACAATAATTATCATTCCAATTGATTTTAAATTACTAGATATATCCACCCCCAGTGCCGTTGAGTGTACCTTCAATTCGTGCTCATATGATAAACAAATCTGTTAATTTCTATTGATTATCGTAGCTGATATTGAACGGCATTGAGTTTGACAGATAGCATTTTAGTGTGATTATTATATTGACTGAGGGTGGGTCAAGAACCTTTGGAGGGAGTATCGGAGATATCGTCATCATCAGCGCCGCTGTCAGTTCGTGGATAGGATCCGTGGCACCTTGTGTTCTTGGCTGTTTCCTTTTTGGGCGACCGTCATCCCACTCAATTTAGCGGGTATGTTGCAATTATTACATCACTGCTGTTCACCGCCTATTTGCCTGTGACTTTTCCGCGACTGCTCTTTTTGCTTTTGGCAAGGACTCTGCGCTCACACACAAACACACACAACTCGACTAAAACGCGTCCGAAATCCTTATAATATACTAACAAGTGCTTCTGTCATACATTTATATTATTGGGTATATAAGAAACGGCAAGCTTTTTGGCTTTATTTTTATTTACCAGCGACGCCTGGCTAAAGTAATAAATAACAACGGATTGCACAAGGCTGTCCCCATAACACCAAAGAGTAAACAAAAACATGATAAAAGTCACACGTAGAATTCTCATTATTCTCGAAAACTAAATGGACTTAATCTGTTTTAATACACATAAAACCCATTAACGTGGTACGAAATGAAATGCCTATTAATATTTGGTTAATGTAACCAACTCGGCTATGGCTGTGCAGTATTTTGTTTTGCCTATTGTTTAAACAGCTGAGATTTTATATTTGTCTTTGTTGATGTTTAACGATGGTGTAAAATACTTAAAATTACTCGATTGCTCTTGTTTTATTGTAAAGTCATTAGCATTGTCACAAAAGTGTGCTTTTAAATAGAATGTAGCAATTGACTGATAGCTATTTCGTATTTATTCTCTCAGAACTATGTTAATATTTACATTAACTTAACTATATGTACTGGCTAAGAAGAGAAACATCTTTTCATCTATACTAAATATTTTATCTGATATTGAAAAATACAGTTTTTAATATTATAAATTGTCTATATGCAGTGAAACCTCTCATAACGATCACCTCTTGTAACGAGTAATTCACATAACGAGCAAAACAGATTGTGAAAAATGCTCCCCAAACGAGCGATATTTCGCATAACGAGTGACGCAGAGTTTTGGAAAGATCCCTTTCACATCATTGCTTGCCTCAAGATGATTGACAAGGCGTGGGAAGAGGTTACCAAGAGAACCCCCACTTCAGCTTGGAAGAAGCTTTGCCAAGGAGCGTTGTCGAATGTGATTTTGAGGGGCTTGAAACAGTACCTGTGGAGTCTACAGTCAGCGAGATTGAATCTTTGGCCAATACCATGGGACTGGAGGTGGATAACAACGATATTGATAAACTTGTGAAAGAGTACAGTCAAGAGCTGACCACCGAAAAGCTTATGGAGTTGCATTGTTTTTCACAGCAAGAAGTTATGGAGGAGAGTTTATTAGTGGAGGAGGAGGAAGTAGGAAAGACACAATCTTCTGGCGCAATAAGAGAAAAGCTGAAAGCATATGAAACTGTTGCATCGTGCTTCAAGAACAGGGTTGCCAGATTTCTAAAAACACAGATCGGGACATTCACAATTTCGAAGACTTTTATACATGAATACGTCGGGATTATAGAGGGACTTGCAATGCGGGACTCGGGATTTGTGTCGATTGAACTCGGGACAGTCCCGCTCAAATAGGGACGCCTGGCAACCCTGTTCAAGAAGCATCAACTAATTGTTTTTTTTTATCGTTTTTTGCAAATCGAAATCGCATTCCAGGTTGTCACGCTCCGTAACAATTTATAAGTATGTAATTTTACTTGAATACACGCTAAAAATATAAAACAATGATTTTTTCGGCATGGAACGCATTATTGTATTTTACATTGTTTTATATGGGAAAAATTGTTTCGCATAACGAGTAAGATTCTGGAACGAATTAAACTCTTTATGAGAGGTTCCACTGTATTTTTTCCAACAAATGTCACAAATATGGGATTAAGAGTCTTCAAAAAAATATGTCAAAATTGAAAGAATTATGTATACTTACATTAGCTTCTAGTAATGGTTTCAAAACAAGCTATATTTCATTTACAAAACATGCTATGATTTTTGGCAACGGCACTTTTATCGTACGTGAAAGAAAAGCAAGTGATTCTGTATAACCTTGATTTGAAAAGTAAGCAATCTTTCGCAGTTTCGATTCCACCAAGCCAGCAATCCCTCATATACCTTCTTTCAGTTTCCACTTAGTTTTTAAAGATAATAAATTGGCAGGTACATAAAGCAGAAATGTGCGATCAGCGTACGCTTGTGACAGCTGCATATAACCTTGATTTGAAAAGTAAGCAATCTTTCGCAGTTTCGATTCCACCAAGCCAGCAATCCCGCATATACCTTCTTTCAGTTTCCACTTAGTTTTTAAAGATAGTAAATTGGCAGGTGCAGAAAGCAGAAATGTGTGATCAGCGTACGCTTGTGACAGCTGCATATAACCTTGATTTGAAAATTAAGCGATCTTTCGCAGTTTCGATTCCACCCAGCCAGCAATCCCACATATACCTTCTTTCAGTTTCCATTTAGTTTTTAAATATAATAAATTGGCAGGTGCATAAAGTAGAAATGTGTGATCAGCGTACGCTTGTGACAGCTGCATATAACCTTGAATTGAAATGTAAGCGATATTTCTCAGTTTCGATTCCACCCAGCCAGCAATCCCTCATATACCTTCTTTCAGTTTCCACTTAGTTTTTAAATATAATAAATTGGCAGGTGCATAAAGTAGAAATGTGCGATCAGCGTAAGCTTGTGACAGCTGCATCCAAGCTTGTACGAATCAAGCAGGAATCTGTGCTAGGTTCACAATGGACCGCTAGACGTACGTATGCGTCACATGCGCCTGCGTATAAGCGCACGCGGCTCTGCGCTTCCGTATGTAATACAAAAACTGTGCTGCGCTGCTTCTCCTGCGTCATACGCCTACATCCAGACTATTTTACGCAGCTTGAAATTATCGTAAATATATACTTTTATCATCAGCTATATCGTGTACAATCTTCACTGCATGTAAATGATGCCTTTGCTACTACTTTAATTATGTCTTATATCCAATCACTCTAAATTATATTTCTGTAAATAGTTTCTTGTTTATCGAAATGTTGCTTATAACAATGATTTTATAAATTAGTACTGTCTGGAATTATCTATATATATAATCTATATTATGTATTTGCTTTATTGATTGAAAAAGATAAGGTGAGTTATTGTCAGTATTAAATTAAACTTAGGTGTGTCTTGTTCGACTGTCAAATTAAATTACTCATTTTCAAAAGATTTTTCAATGCATATCGACTGTGGAAAGGAAAAAGGACGTAACCCACACATATCAAATTGTACAGGAGGCGCTAAAAACGTGTTTTGATGATTATGTGACATATGCAAATTATGAATTATACACAACCTTGAAGTGCACGGATACTTCTAAACTAGTGTTTAATTACATAACCTAATATTAATTAAATAAATTGTCTCGGAAAAACCTTTATTTCAGTGTTTTTTCTTGGCTTTAATTTTTTAAAAGGTCATCTTTTTCAAACTTAAAAACTAAATTTAGATACTTATTCGGCATTTTCAGCTTCCATCCTTTTGATAGAACGTGTGTCAAGTTGTATACATTGTTATTATTGAAAAAAAGCTGTTTTGGGAAATTGAGGGTTACGTCCTTTTTCCTTTCCACAGTCGATATGTATTACACCAAATTGATACGAGTTAGTTGCCTGCTTCTACAATATACAATACACCCATACCTCGCTATACGGCCTCTCTTTATACGGCATTTCGCTATAACGGCCGTCTTCAATTAAGGCACGTTTTCGATTTTCGGCCTAAAATGTTTCGCTATAACGGCAAAAAATTTTTTTTTTCGATGTCGATTCGAGTGTTTTATGTACATACATATTTATTACTGATTGTTACACATTAACTGCAAAAATTGGAAACAATTAGGGACATTTTTGGTTCGTTAGTACATACATACGTATGTATGTACAATTTTTTTTTTATTATGATTTTTTTATTTATTTTATAATTTCATTCATCGAAAAAATTATCGACTTCGGAGGCTGATAAAAAGAGATGCCGAAAATCAGTCACGCTAGAAACTGAACTAGAAGTATTACGTCGTATAGAAGCTGGAGAGAAAATTGTTGGAATTTGCAAGGCAGTTGGACTTAGGCATATCTACCATTCAAACTATTCGCGATAAAAAAGACGACATTAAAATATATTTGCAGTCTGCTGCACCTTTAAATGTCTCGAGATTAACACGCCAAGAGATAAAATGCATTTTGAATGATAAACCATGTTACATATTTAAAAAAAATTGGGACCGATCCCATTGAATTTGTATTAGAATAATTGATTCCTTATACGGCTTTTCGCTTTGCGGCCAAGTTTCGTGGAACGTATCTAGGCCGTAAAGCGAGGTATGGGTGTATAAGGTACTTCCTTGTTTAACGCCAGGCACTGATATATGCAACGGTCGTAATCGCACCTCCATGTCTAGATGAGATGTTAATCAACCGAACTCAAAATATAAAAATAAAATTAAAAACTGCCCTTTTTATGTGCTCTCGAACATCGAAATCATGGCGTTAGTTACGCGATATTTATCGCTACGTTAAAAAATATTTTTAAATGATGTGATATTATTATCAATACATTTTTGACATTTTTTAAAGCTATACACCAACCTTTGCAACTATGTACTCATTTAAAGTATGTATAATATTTTTTTTCGAATTTAATTACGTAAATTGTTAAATTAGGCCATTGTTAGTAAAATGTTGCACAATGTAGAATGATATCTAGGCGTGTTATGTAAACAAGTGTCCATGCAAAAGCTGCCCACAAGTATTTGTTTTTTTTTAATTAGTGAAAAATGCTCAGGCCGAACTGTCAGTGTTATAAAATAATACTATTGATTGCCTACTTAGTTAAGAGTTGGTAGATATGAAAGGGAAAGACAAACATTCTTTGCACACACATACTATGTTTATTTACATTATATCGTTTGATATTACTGACATTAACATATGTTTTCGTATTATTTCCAATTTCTATATCGCTGTTTTTCACAATGTACATAAATAATCAATAGTAGGCAAGAGAAAGTATTGTCCATCATTTTACACAAAAACAGATTTCAAATTTAGAATGAGTTTTTTCCTACGCTGGATCTTATGTCAAACCCACATGAACCATAAACAATAGTTTAAAATATTATGTTGCATAATTGGCACCGAGTAATTCACAGAAGGCTTTGATCATGTTAATTCGATATGATTATTCTTTTATTACTGTTATTGGTAAAAATTGATTAATGACAGTTAGCTACATAAGAATTCTACCAATCTAAATGCCGTTTTACTTGAATTATTGCGTGACAAATTGCCAACTGTAAGTAAGATAAATAATGTCACCACTTTTTATACTCTTCTCTACATTTGTCGTCGAATCAACTTAATCACGTAAAAGATACATAATAAAGTAAGATTTTTACAATGACCCATCGTAGTAACAGTATTTTCATTGCCATGTTCGCAAAAAATTAATGATTTGTTAAATAACAACTCGGGAAAACGTAATGTTATGAATGAGACGTCTTTTAAAATGCCGTTACTTTTATTATGATTTCTTGACTTGTTCATTGGACTCTTTTGTTTTACATCACTTTAATAAGAGTTAGGATTTTCGTGCAACATCCTGGGCACGCGGAAATAATCATTAGCAAACGAGAACCATACCGCTTGGTCGAATTTGTCGGATTTACATTCAGGACACGCATTGAGCGGTGGAAGGGTTACCTATTCATTTCTAACATCAGAATATTTACGCATGCCACTTGCTTGCTCGTCGGAACAGGCAATGACCTGATACTGAACGAAGAAAACTCATTTCCATATTCACGTTTAAATTGTGTAGATATTAGGTAATTTTGGATGGTGGAAAAGCATACAAAGCAGGTGGCCATGGAATAATGTAACAGGCTCTCCAATAGTGTTGATTGTTAGTGAGACTGACAAAACGCATTTTATAGTAACTACGTGTATTCCACAATTTTATCTTTCTAGACCAGACCGAATTCGCTCAGCGATTGAGCAATTACAACTGATAAAAAAAAAACATAAAAACACAGTGCTTTTTGTCAAAATAGTTTATAACTTACTACATGACATAATATAAAACAAACGTGTTATGACTGATATGCGTTTGTTTAATAATGTTTATATTTAACACTATGTAAAAAAAATAAAGTTTTATCAATCAAGAAATGTTTTTTTAAAGTTCCATCAATCAAGATCAACTTATAAACGATTGTTTTTTTTTCGTTTTGTTTTTATTAAATCAGCATAATTTTATTATTACACACTTTGGCAGAAAATTTTAGGGCGTGCTGAGCCCACCTAGTACGTACAACCGCCACTGCAGTCATTATATACCCATATCATTTAATATATTTAACTATTCATATATCACCATTTTGTAATCAATATTAAACATCGATCCTGATACGGATTGGATGATTATCAATTAAAACACGGTATCTTCCCAAAACACTATATTCATAATGACATTTAAAAACAAGCTCAATTATTTGAAAAACCTTTTTATGTTAATCAATACATGGGAAATGAAGTAAAATGAATGCATAAATAAATAAACATAAAAAATAATGTTTGGACAGTTGAATACATAACTTATTAAACAAACGTGCAAAAGTAACGGCATGGACCTTAATTCTTACCAAGTAAGTAGGCATAACAGTATATTTTGATACAGGTAAGAAATTATGGACTTAGCAATGGCTGATATGCATTTTAAATGATCCTTTGGACGTAACTTTCTCAATCAAGCCAAAACAAATTGTGCGTTTAGACTGAAGACATTAATAAAAAAACAACAATTATGATTATTTGCTAAATTTATAAAATTCCATTGTGTGAATACATGTTCATGTAGGGATTGCAATAACGATATTACCGAAAACAGTATCCCGGTAACCATGTTGTTTTTTCAAAACATACTTAAATACCTGTATTTCAGTATCAAAGATACTTATAGAGATTGAAAGATAAGGCAAGGACAGGACTAGTGGTTAACTAATCCCTCTCGCTACGCCCATTTATTCAAGGGTCGGAAGAGTGGGAGGGAATTTTAAGACATCACAAACAACCGTGCCTTTGAACGGAAATCGATCGAAAAAATACTGTTCGTACTGGGACTTGATCCCGTGAGATCCGGCACGGAAACCAACAACACTAACCGCTACGCCGTAGGACCCAACATATTTCAATAACATAAAATATTTCATTAACACTGATTCCGATTAATTGAAATATTTTAAATCTACTTACTGTAAGAGTTGTATCAATCAATATTGACAGGTACCCTTTTTAGGGATGTATTATTACGGCTTTGTAATACCCGTGTATCACAATAAATACCGAAATACCGGTACTGATTTATTCGTCGGATATTGCAATCCCTATGTTGAAGTTGTTGTTGATTTTGTAACGCGCAAGGTTCAATGATAGACTCATTCGCATGCTAATTGAAACTTCGTGCATTTTAATGACGGAAAACGGCATCGCTAAATTGTCAGTGATTGATTGTGCTAACATTATTGCTAGATTTTTAATACCGTATATATCAAGAATGCAATAAAAATGAGAGAGTTTTATTATAGCTAAACATAACACGGCATTTATAGTGACCAAAACCGCTGCTAAAAAAAGTCACTCAATTCAAATTTGATTAATTTCCTTTTTTTAAATGATAATTTTAGATGGAAAAATATTAACACAATTACAATAATGAAATACAATGCAATTTAATTATCAACAATTTTTCAAAATGATCTTAACCGGCTGTGCTTATTTTGAAAATACGATCGACTCGCCGTGTGAAACCAGTCATAACCATATAAAATCGTGAAATAAGTACTACATATGGGCCCATTAGAAGTGAAGTGAGCCAAGTGGTATTCTAGAAAAATGTTAGATACGTATTATATTCTATACATCTTAAAGTATCGCAAAAGTGAAGTAACCCCAGTTAATACACATTGCAATAGTGTTATCTCCGTAAAATAAAAATATGCAATCCACCAGAACACCAAGTAATGATGTGATTGTACTTAAAAGTCCAAGAAAAATATCAACCATTCTACTAGTTGGCTTTCTTCACGTCTCGAGGGCTCATATAAAGTTAAATAATTATACATTTTATGTAAATACATGAATTTAGATCCAACGGCAAGGTTCTATGTAAAATGTAAGGACGTGTTGAAGAAAATATCCAACGAGTACAAACTTCATTCTTGTCGTCCATTGATTTCTATCATATCTGATACGACAGAGATTATGGAATAGTTCCCTTTAAAAAATCGTCGTTATTTTATCACTGGTTACTCATAATGACATTTACATTTTTTCGTGGTTACTCTAAAATATCCTGAGTATAAAATAGATTGATCTAGTATCCCTTATATACGCGTCATCCTAATGAATATGCATCCCGTTATCTCCAATGCGTTCGTGACTTAATCTGTTATGAAAATACGTGAACCAGCAGTCCCAACCTTTGTTTCGTTTTTTCCAAATTACCACAATCATCATGCTCAAAATGGCCGTATTTCTTTTTTAATAATAATTAATGATGCATGCCGACTGGCCTGCTAAATTATATATTTTTTCTCATCTGTCTTCTGTTTCATCAATCAAATACTTCAAGAAAAGTAAAAATAAAATTGAAACTCATGTTATCCATCTCTTGTATAATATAAAATAGACAAACGGTTAACTGTGAGTTTAAAATGGATGTAAAATAATAATTATTGAAATGCGACGAACGTGCAAATTTTCATTTATGTTCCAAATTTCAAATAATATCCCCACAAATTGCATTGTTTTTTCTTTGGTCCGCGCTTCTTTTTTTTTAGTATCTACTTCTTATTTCAAAAACGGACTTATATTTTTGTATTATTTTCGACATAGAGCTTTTTAAATTACGCGCATATACTTCGTTATAAATATATATGTTTCAGATATAGCATTCGTAATGGATAGTTGTAACTAAAATCAATTATGTTTCATTTTCTTTTAAAAACGTATTTAGTTTTTTTGAGTTGTCAATTATTGAAATGCGCTTTAGATATCTTCCCGCAGGCGGCTTAAGCTGTCACAAGGCTAGTCGTAAAATTCAACTTCCATCAAGTATTACTTTGATATTTATGATTCTTTCATGGTTCATCCGTAGTAAAGTACCTTCCTCAATGTCAAACATATTAGGTTTATGGTCGCTTTGAACCAGGAGTAGTAAAAAACGACGAATGTGATCGAAGCCCATCATTCCTCGCATCATAAATGGATAAGTAGTTTTGTTGAAATCGATAATGGAATAGAATGGTCGTCAATTAATTAATTGCTCAAGATAAAGCACACAATATCGCGAAACCTATGCTTTAAAAAAATAAACAAACTAAATTGTGTAATGTTGAATCCCGTCAACAGATGTCGTCGCTATATTTGAAATTGTATTATTTTCCTGCCAAATATTTGAATATGTTTTATATCGTTGTGTTTATTTTGTAATTTATTCGACGTCATTGTTTTGACAAAATCGATCAATATTTATATACATATATTGATTTGTTGGTAAGTGCATCCGAGATACGCAAATCGTGGTACAACACAGCACATTTACACACTGTCTGCGCATCGTGCGCATCAAAAAATTACCGACAGGTGGCCCTGCGAAGAAATGAAAATATTCTCTTAAAAACATGTGCCGACATGTCTAGTATATTACGCAAAATTAATGTTTTTATGTACAATTGAACCTTAATGGACTACCTTTTAATTTGTTCAAATCACGCGTGCGTGCTTTGCAGCTAGCGTGTGCGATGTAGCGGAACGAAACCGGTGCGATTGTATTCATTGTAATTACACATGTTTACTTATATGTGCCAGAGTAATCAAGCCTTTTTACTGCTTAAAAATCCGTAATATACAAAGAAAAAACGAGCTGTTCACAATAATACGTACTTAAAGAGATTTGTAGTGATGGTTTTTTTTGTGCCCGGAGAGTACGCGTGATTTTCAAATGAGCCTGTTTGTCACGATAAGGTTAGTCTGCTTTGAACGCGACCCACTTTTCAATAAAATACTATCGCAAACACGATACGCCTTAGGTATTGGATCTGATTGCAGTTTTCCACGAAGAAAAACGTCGTAGCCTATCATTGCAAAAAATCATGGCAAAGTTTCGCTTGGCGTTGTTTTATATTTATTATAAATTTTCTTCAACTGTAAATACACCTAAATAATAATGTATAATAAAATTTATCACAAAATAACTTAAGTATATGGAGGTATCTCGACAGAAGTTTTTCTACAAGAACTGTTTGTTACTCAGTCGCTCAACCTCTCTTTTTCAAAGTGATTAGTTAGGAGAGAAGGATAAGGCTACGACAGGACTAGTGGTTAACTAATCGCTCTCGCTAAGGTCAGTTATTAAAGTATCAGAAAGGGTGGAGGGATCTTCGAACAGAAATAGATAAATTAATCGAAAAAAGCTGTCTCGAAAAGACTCGAACCCATGAGATTCGGCACGGAAGTCCACAACGCTAACCCAACCCGACAGACGAAACAGAAAAGTTAGTTTTTTTTATAATTTTATCAGTTGGGTAAATAAATGTATTATATATCATTAATCTTGGCAATATTGACTAAATATATATAATAAAATAAACAATAATAAAAAAAAAACTGAAATTCTTATCGTAGCCGTTGGGCATTGTTTTTCTGTATTAAATCGTTGCATTGCATCATCGGTATCACTCGCAGATGTTGAGTGGTAAATATATTAGTTAATTATTTTATATGTATGTAGCAGCTGAAGTATGCACTCAGTCAATGTATACTTTGTCCGTTTTATCGCGTATAAATAAATATACACGAGAGAAAAAAATAACACTGAAACTAGTCAATGTGTGCATTAAATACACCAACGTTGTTAAATTGTTCTCTACAATAATCATGCGTGCTCTCGACGTGTGCACTCTCCACTGCTGTGTGCGCGCAATTACCAAGTTGTTGTGTTCATCTGTCATCTTACATAACCTCGAAAATTTGAACGTCTTGTCATTCTCGCCCTCTTTCTATTCAACATATTACCTAATCTTCCCATATCTAACTAAAATCATTATTTTTATTTATACTCTGTTTAGCGTTCGTCAGTAAGTTTATACACTTGAATTGAATACAAAGTGAATTTTAATTGTAATGATGAAACCTTCAACTTGAACTACTAGTTTATGTATACATTGACGAAATTTCACACTATAACTGTTAAATATATACATACATGACATTTTTATGAGATAACAATATAATAAAAAATGGTAAATAAATTGGCAACGAAGTCAACCAAGTAACAGATTAAAAATATCAAAGTATTTTGGTTCAACAGTTTTTTAATAATTTTATGCGTTGATAGCTATTTCGGCTTGTGCCATCGTCAGAACTATTTCTTACAGATTAAAAATATCAACGCATAAAATTATTAAAAAACTGTAGAACTAAAATATATTTATAGAACTAAGATATTTTTAATCTGTTATAATGGAGTTCTACCAAGTAAATGCCAAATCAATTAATCAACCAAGTAAGTTCCGAAAAATCTTCTTTTTCAAATAGAAATGTCTCTGAAACGAAAAAATAATATTTAAATCTTTTTCATCATAAATTATTTATCTACCAATAGTATAAAAAAACTCATAATTTACAGATAAAAATCGTCTGTCAACAATTTTTTTTTTTTGCTACGAACTCATTATTATTCATCAATAGCTAACTAAAAGTGTCGACTTATCTCCAGTATTTTTTTCAAGACCTAGTTTTTAAAAACTACTCTACTAATTACGCGTTTAAATAGTTGGCACGCATTTGTTTTTTAATTATCATCCATTTACCAATACATACAATCACCCCTAATAAAAAAATGCTTTTTGTAAGTTAGCAGCTTTCCACTGACAACGGAAACATAGGTATAAGTATTGAATACATATCGACTGTGAAAAAGAAAAAGGACGTAACCCACACATATAAAATTTTACAGGAGGCGCTAAAAACGTGTTTTGATGATTTTGTGACATATGCAAATTATGAATTATACACAACCTTGAAGTGCACGGATACTTCTAAACTGGTGTTAAATTGACATAACCTAATATTAATTCAAGAAATTGTCTCGGAAAAACCTTTATTTCATTGTTTTTTCTTGGTTTTATTTTTATACAAGGTCATCTTTTTCAAACTTAAAAGCTAAATTTAGATACTTATTCGGCATTTTCAGCTTCCATCCTTTTGATATAATGTGTATCAAGTTGTATACATTGTGATTATCGAAAAAAAGCTGTTTTGAAAAATTGAGGGTTACGTCCTTTTTCCTTTCCACAGTCAATATGTAAAATTGAAAGGTTGATGAGAAAGTACATTGCTTAGATTGACATTTGTGTTTTATTATTAATTCAGGAATTAAGTTGCAAGATATTCTTACTTTGTAGAATCTATTACATATAATCCGCCATTTAAAAAATAAATATTAGCTTACTTCATTAGACAAAGACGTTTGATTACAATCGGCTCTCGGAAATGCGAAACGAGTCAGCAAAAAAGTGGCAACTGTGCAATAGACTTCAGGTTGGAGGTCATTATTGCATGTACCATTGTCGAAAATAGTGATAGTTATTAAACTAAAAAAAATAGTTTTTTTTTATTAAATTTCTAACTTAACTTGTTTTTAAACCGACGATTCATTATCTGACAGTTCACATATACGTTTCGGCGAGTGGGTTTATAAATACAGACACACGTCCGCCATATATGGCAATCTCTTACTCATCAGAGTGCTGTCGTGCCGGCAGCAAACTGGAAGGCTGCGCTGTGCTGTGTTCTAGCACGCCTATGTCACCGTCACCGTGAAGATATCATGGCATTCTAGACGCACTCTCAACATCAGTCACGTTGTTCCAGCTCTTCCGGTCGAATCGGAAAACATATTGTTTACACCATTACCAGCCGGGAAGACACCGGTATATATTTCTTAAAACGTCAATAATTCTCAGGGTCATGTTATTATATTATCACGCTTTGAATACAAATACGGCCTTCTGTAAAATAAACGCGGAAAACATCTTGTTTCTAACCAGCCGAAGAACTTATTTTGAGCGCTCAACTACTTTGCGATTTCAATATTTAATTAGTTATTTAAGACTTTAATGTATTTAATAAAGGACACATATAATAGTGCTTCATTCTTAGATGCTCTACACCAGACATGCACAATCTTCCACAACAATCTAGCGGGCCGCAAAGAAAAAAATAATTTAAGGCACGCTCAATGTTCTTTTACACGGAACATACGTTACATGTAAAACAGCCGTGCAAAAAACCGTCTAAAAAGATTAAGTGAATTTAGATAAATGAATGATGAGTTACATTATTATGATCGTGCTATTTCGAAAACGGGAAAATAAATAAATCATACAAAAAAAGATTATGAGTACTTGTTTATTAAAAATCTTTTTATTGTGAATTATTTAGATATACATGTTTTATTTATATGTTATTCAAAAGTTAATGCGATCTTGGTCTTGGTTAATTTTAAACGAATTCTTTATAATTTTACTTAATATTTTGAGTATTAAGTTATCAGTAAGCCTGTTTCTATAAACCGATTTATTCTCCTCATAAATCGGTTTAATTTTGAGAAAAATAATTGAGGGCCCGCGGGTTGTGCATCTTGCTCTTATAGACTATCGTTTTTTTTTATCTTAACAGTAGTGCGATACGCACGAAAGAGAAAATAAGTGAAAATGACATGTCTGTCACTGAACCGAGTGTGGTTTTCTGTCATCTATTTTCGCAGTAGAGATTTTGAATCTCCAAATATACTCAAATTTTTAATCGATTTATGATGTTTGATCCCTCTCCGCCAACTCTAACCGATCTTTAAAACAAAACGAAAAGACACTACGATTATATAACAACTATTGCTTTTCTTTCCTAGCCTAACCATCCAAACTTTTCTGAAACGCAAAATTAAGTGACCAGCACATTTCGTTATAATAGTTCATATTATGATCCAAATTGGTAACGGACATAGGGTACAAAAATGTACGTACGAAATACGATTATTAACCCTTTGCCCGCGTCACCAAATTTAGCGAGCATGCCCTATACGCGGCTGCTTTTTGCGGATTTTGTTATCGCGTTTTCGACTGTAAATATAGGTTGTAATATGTTTTCAACTAATCAAAAACGTTAATTGCCACCCAAAGTAACTTTTTCATAATAAAATACAATATATTTCTTGTATTTTCGGTTTAATTCAAATATAATCATTCTTCACACAATTGCGGCGTGACGTTGCCATATTGCAAAATACCGCCACGCGCGACCGAGAACACTGCGCCACCACCGTACCATATGCTTATAATATTAAATTCTCGGAACAATATCAATTTCACCCGCACTCGATCGCTTATTTACATCATCCAAAATCTCGCATTGGTGATGTATGTTCACGGCGTGTTCCAGAAATAAATTATTTTAGCCTATATTGAATCTTTTTTGACTAATGCCATCTATTGAATTTGGTAAAATATACATTTAGTAATATTTCAAACCAAATTATACAATTTTAACACTATAGATAGCTCTTATTGGGTTTGAAATTTACATGACATCTATACGTGTCACGCGCTCTGAGGGCATGTTCGCTAGGACATGCATAGCGGTCATACGCGGTGAGAAGGTTAAGTTTAAAGTTTGCGCACGACATATCGTTTTCATATTATACAATAAATGGAACATGTATTTTATATAAATCATCATTAAATCAACGATGGTTACTTTCGATATATTATAATAAAACCATTGTATTAAAAAAGAAAACACGTTTGTACTTATTCTAAATGTTTCATTTAAGATCATGATCGGTTTAGCTCATCACGAAAATCATCGTAAATTAATAGTACACAAATGTGTTTTATTTTTTAATACAATTGCCTATCCACTAAGAATCGGCAGTGGGTACCTCAAATGTGGAAGAGATATTATTATTATTGAAGAGGAATTATGAAAGAGGCTTATTCAGCTAAGCCTTGTCCGATGTTAATTCGGAGAGAAACGAAACAAGTGTTCACTTATTACAAAAAAAATATTTACTTCCTAAACTGTCTTTAACAAAAAAACACGTCTCTTGTTTACATTGATTATTGCAAGGCACCCCTTTGAATATCACTGTATTATCGTTCATAAATAAATCACAGTTTCAAAATCACTATCTATCACATGAATCGTGTTGCTTTTAACTTCCTTATTTAGTTGACCAAGTTTGGTATCGAAAATATAAATAATACATTCAACAAATAATATCCAGATGGAGTGTATCGAGATACCAATCGAACCGAGTATGCAAAATTCTTGCATATCTATTTAATATATTGTATCTCAACCAATTCATCGCATCTTAACTTAGATCGTGCTATAATTAAAACATAAACGCTTAATGTAATGAATAAATATATTTTATTACGTTCTCGTAACATTCTCTTCATTATCATATTTCGTAATATTATATGTTAGATATATGAAATAACATTTATCGTAGCATTTTCAACTCATCCTATCTATATTGACATCTTAGAAGTGTTTCGAGCCACTTGTTTATATATTGTGTTCATATCTATAATTTTATCTATGGTCCCCGTACTGTGGTCCCCGGTTGAGAAAATTTTCTCTAGTGCGTCTAATAAGCTGGGCAAGGATTGTTCTCATATTTCTTTTTGGTGTGGAGAGATTTCATGGACATACGATTCACCATCTGGCTGTTCCAAGATAGACGAGACTCTGTGTCTACGAGACTAGCCGCTAGGCATTCAATGTTGGCGAGATACGTCTCGTTACAGAATTATGTGAAAAAAAACGCGATAATTTTGATAGTACTTCATTAAAATAATACCTTTTTATTAATCCGTAAGGTTGCATTTTGCATCTGATTCGTCGTCTCGTATTTCTAGGAAAACCTGTTTTTTTATTACGTGTGATTTTCTAGAATTGTACTAACTGTTCACACTTAAATGTAGGTAATTTAGTCATAAAGTATGTTTAGTCATACAATCTTCGAAGATGAATGAAATTCAATTTATGAATCACATATAGTTTTCGTCATTAAAAATATTCATTCTAATGATCGCATCATTAAACAGTTGTCACAGTGCACGCTGACGACTCAAATTGTAGAAAATTTAAGAAAAACACAATATTTCTGTGTACTTATTTCCACTTTTATTTATGCATGATAACAACTGATTGTATTGACAATGTTCGGCAAGAGTGACACCGGTCCTGATCTTGGTAAATAAAGTGTAACAAAGTACAAAGGAATATGTTAAATTTGAATCGTTCAAATTATGTACATTTACACAGATTTTGTCACTAACGACTCGGGTTTCGCCTCTCGGCATCTTCAGGCGTTCAAGTGCACGGAGGAACTTGAACTGACAGTTCAAGTTCATCCGTGCACTTGAACGTTCAAATTTAATATTGAAATTCCACCAAGCACCTTCAGTCGAAATCTTAAATTTTAAAAAAAGGAGTATGTATTGTGTTTCTTAATATAATGGCTTTCCACCATGTATTAACAGTGAACACCTTAAAAGTGTAGAAAATTTATTTATAAAAAATTAAAGGTGCTTAAAAGTAATAGTACATTAGCGTAGTTAAATTTTTTGGCCCCCTGTTACCCTTTAAAGTCGCCCATTTTCTCAAAAAATCTATCGTTCTTGATTTAGCAAACATTTTTTTTCATACAGCTTAACGACCGTGGACGCGTATTTGAGTCTTTGAAAAACAAAGGTTGCTGGCCGGCGCACACATATATGCGTATAGGCGAAGTATCTGGAAGTTAAGAAAATTGAATTTTGTAAAGATATCTCAATTTGCTTAAAAATTATATTGAATTTAGTAAAATTATAATGTTAGCGAATTTTTCGCAAAATTTTATTTCGCCAGGTGAAATTTTATAAAAAAAACGTGCGGTCGTTAAGCTGTTAAAATTAAAATTATTTGATGATCAAATTTATCGATGCTTTTCTTAACATTACAACATGTCTAAGTAAAGCCTCTGGCGATGACTATTGATCGCGTCCGATATGACGTTTGTGATGATGCCCTTTATCTTGTTGCAACTTTACATATTATTATAATTAACAAAATGGTGTTTGTAAAAAATTCTATTTTTTGGTTGTGAAGAAAAAACCTGTTTTTATTTTGAGTAAACATTGTAGATTAATACTTACTTACAGTCAGTGAAGTAATCCCGTTTTCATTGAAATCTCTCATGTTTTATACGCTTGGTTGCAAAAAACCAGTTTCACCAAAATTTAACAGATGTCAGAGGTATCTGCATTGGCATATAAAGAGTTAACGATTGATTCCTTTAAATATCATAAAATAGCAGCGTCTCAAAGTGGCTAAAGCCGTGTCACACATAGTAACACAACCAGTGGAATATCAAAGTTAACAAGATTAATTTTATATAAAAAACCCAAAAAGTTACCGCCGAATCCATATCGATTGTGGAAAAGAAAAAGGACGTAACCCACACATATCAAATTTTACAGGAGGCGCTAAAAAAATAATATAGGCATATGCAAATTATGAATTATACACAATCTTGAAGCGCACAGATACTTTTAAACTAGTGTTTAATTGACCTAATCTAATATTAATTCAAGAATTTGTGTAGGAAAAACCTTTATTTTAGGTTTAAATTTTTTACAAGCTCATCTTTTTCAAACTTGAAAGCTAAATTTAGATACTAATTTGGCATTTTCAGCTTGCATCCTTTTGATAGAACGTGTATCAATTTTGATACATTGTGATTATCGAAGAAAACCTGCTTTGAAAAAACTGTGGGTTACGTCCTTTTTCCATTCCACAGTAGATATATATTATCGCATGTCTATGACTCTCATTGGTTGGCTTCCTTGTGTATTGTATATGTATGTAATTTATGCGCACGTGTGTGTTCATATATTATATGAGGGGAGGCATATATTTTGTGATTTGCGAATGAATGCATATAGAGTAATCGTTAACTGGATTCACTAAGGATTTGTCACCTCTGTAGCGATCACGCCCTTCCGTCGGCAACGATTGTAAGGAAATACAAACTTTCCAAGTAACAGCGATGAAGGAGACTCGCAGAACATTGACGTTAACATGCCCTAGTACTTAAAGCTCCATAAATTTTATATCCAAAAAAAAATATGACATATTCTGGATATACCAATATGTACATACTTACTAGATTCGTTTGTGATTTTCTGTTTTTTCCTATAACTATTTAATATCTCGTTTCCAATAATAACTCAAAAAAGTAAGTCTTACGGGGTAACCATGTGGAACATTTTTAATTTATTTTGTATTTTTTTTTCAATTCCGTCAAAAGGGTGCGAGCGAATGCTGAAAGGGTGAATGCTTTATTAAAATTTGTACTTACGGATAGTCGTGTGCAATTATTCTTTGCTAGCCTTATGTATTATTATATTTTACACTAGTGAGGGAGCGACCGTGCATCGTGCAGCGGTCACAGGTGATCGGTTCGCGGCAACGATGACTAATAAATTCATTTACCTGACGTTTCAACCGGTTCGCGGTCTCTGCCACCAAAACAAAAACACTACTAAAACAACTTCTGTACACGTTTACATTGCGACTGTAACTTGAGCCACTGAATTTGTTTGTATTCCCGAGCCCACGTGATGGTAACTTGATCCGCGGGATGTGGGAGTCCAAAATGCCTCACATTTACATTGCTTACAATACAATTTTGTTTGAAAACTACGCTTGATATCTATTACAGTCAAATGATAGAAAATTCGTTCTTTCTGTGACTAAGAATAAGTTTTTTTAATGCCTAAAGTTTAAGCTGGTTTCTTAGTATAATTTTTTAAAAACCTGCAGGGCTACTCTTACACTGTGGCTATATTCATTGTTGTTTTAGTCAATCTGTAAAATGCCAATGATTAACAGAATTTTGTTTAATTCTTTCGTGTTTTTTTATGTTTTCTATGTTTGATAGCTTTACATATTAGAGTGATTGTAATGACTTAAAAGTGCTTTATAACATGCTACTTGACGAGCTATCGCTAATTTTGTCAGTTTTGATGTTTTAAAACACCCTCCTTACGGTCGAATAAATCATAAAATATCGATTATAACAACAGTGAACATAGTTGCAATTGCTACATTTAAATTAGACCAACCGTAAAAACCAAATATATTTAGTATTAAAATCTAAACTAGCTGTAAGCCCGTTGCCCAGCAACGTGAGATTTTTGTTGTATTGTGTTTAATTTTATTTAGTTTAATTTTATTTAATTTATTTTATTTCATTTCATTATCTATTAATTTGAAAATTTACGCAAACGAAATACATTTCGTAGAAGAAGAAGAAGTCTCGAGGACATCATCTGTACGCACACATTTGTGAAAAGTGAAAAGCGAGTGATTATTTTATCGACTTTTAATATATAAATTTAGTATGAATAAAAAAGTGGAGACTGGATGGTGTGAAATCGAGGACTCTCACTCAAACAAACGGACCTTATCGGCTATTAATATATAGATTCGAGAATAGTCCTTTCTTAATTCGTTTATTCTTGCTCCTAAAATGAATAAGCGAATGAAATTTAACGTAATATTTTATCCAGTGATTGTAAGGAATTTTACTTTGTTCGTGTGGATTTTGTATTCATTTTCTATTTTGATTACCATATTGATCGCCCAACCAAATCCATTAGTCTAAAAAAAGTCAAAATTACAGTTAAATATGCAGTTAAAAGTAACATTTTGAACTCCACTTATCAGATAATTTAAAATGCCGATATACTTTTTCGTAATTTTCGCCTCTAACAACACATTTCATATCTAACTTCCTTCACTTTAAGGTCCCTAACCGGATAGTGTTATTCCAATTGGTGATTTGAAATAAATAGTTTTCGTGAATTCACATCCAAATCATTAAAAAATATATTTCTTATATGAATAATTTATATATTAAAATCCAAAACTTTAGGGGCGCCCGATGAAAATCTTCGGTGGGCCAGATCCGGCTTGCGGGTTGTAGTTTGGTGACCGCTGTTCTAGCCGATGAAGTCGGCGATCGATATTATGAATGTGTTTATCTTTTCAAAAAGCAGTGTCAATGAAAACGTCTTTCAGGTACTGTTGAGTGTTTCAAGCAACTTTTTCGATTTACGATTGCCACGGCATAAAAACTGTGACAAACACTTCCAGCAAACGGTACCCCGCTCACAAGAAATAATATTATGGCGTAACTAAAAATAGTAATGAACGAGGTGGTATTTGGTGTCTATTGCGCGAAAAATCCTCGTTTCGTCATGATTATGAATGATTTCGTCGTGGGATTTTTACAATATTTCTCGGTGACGTAAAAGAAAAACGGTCTTTAAATTTGGCAAATCATTTTTTATTGTATCAACGTTAATTTTTTATTATTATTACATTCTTATCGCGCGATCGCCATTTTGTTGCATTTATTACTTATTGTTCGTAAGATTGATTTTATCATAGTAATTTTAAAGATAAAACTTGACGCGGCGTTTGTAATACTATGTGAATAACACACGTCAGTCGATTATTTCTATACTGCCATATTAAAATATAATATTATTAATCATTGCTTTATGTCTAAAATATTGCAACATTTTATATCGTTTTACTTTAAAAATACAGTGTGTTCTATGATTTATTTATTTCTAAATAAATTCTCTATCGTACTACAATAGTATTTTAATTACATTTAAAAAATAACAAAAATCAATTTCCCGCTGTAAAAAATGATAGGTCTGAAAAATCTTCAATAACCGTTCAACTCATACAATTCCATGCGATGATTTATGATTTTTTGACAGTCAAACATTTTGAATCTTATATTACTTATTTTCATTTTGACTTTTTAACCTTTCTGATTCTTTGAATGTGGAAGTTGATTCATTGTACTAAATATGTATGCATAAAACCTGTATGAAATATTCATGCATATTCAACCAATGAAAATCAAACGTTTTGTTATTCGTTAGAAACCAATAATATGTTCATTTGCGTACAGAAAAGGGTTAATGATAGTATTACATTGATATATTAAATACGTACGTATCTACGAATGATTTCATGAAATCGCTTTGGACTCGGATGGGTACTATATTGTCATTCTGAACATACAATATATTTTGTGGAGTTATCCAAAAGTCACCGTTCCTGAAGCATTGCTGTGTAACATTAAAGAAATACAGCAAAGAACGTGTCATGGACTTAAATTCCTATATTTTTTTAATGCGGATTTGTATATCCTTAATTTAGCAAAACGGCATGCTGAATTTTATGTGGGAGTTGAAATTAGGCTGAGTAATATTACAAAACACAAAAATAGCTGACGCCTTTATTTGTTATTCTCAATTACCTTGACTACCAAGCTATCTATTATTATTTCAATGACTACATTAAATATGTATACGAGATTGATATTATCTGTATAATATAATACATCAAGTTAATATATTCGTTGTTAAATTAATTTATTATGAACGATTTTTGTTAAAAAATGGATTGTCTGCGTGTCTAAGTTCAAAAAACCACAAAATAAACCATTGAGGTTCTTACTACGAATTCTTTGTCTGAAATAACTGTTGGTGCATTGATTATTGAACCAACTAAACCAGCATTGTTTTATCATTATAGCTATTATTTTAGTTCGTTATTATTGATGCATATTCAATGGTAGGAAATTGTCCTTGCCTATTACTTATTTACTCATTTTGTGCCAGATCGGTATAAATCTTTGTATATTTGTCTATGTAACATAAAATATCAAGATTATCTTAAATCTCAAATTTTTCATTTGTTGTTTATTTGGAATCATCAATTTGTCACATACCAACTTCTTTACTACCCGACTACCGAAATAGGATTGAGGAGCGACAGGGTAAAAAGTGACCCCAGACAAATTTGCGAAATATCAATCAATGCATTGATTGAACTATTATTGTATTGTAGACTACAATAAATATCAGCTAGATATTATTGTTATTTAGCGAATGGTTGAAATAAGATGAATTTTGCAATGCGAATGCACTTCATAGGAACCCGAAGGGAACGGTGACGAAATTTATCGATGGCTTAGTTCCATAGTGCTAAAACTAGAAATTGTAAGTTTTAAGATAATGAGTGACCACAGTTTTGTTTCACTTTAACTGAGTTGTAAAAAAGTGAGAATTATAATTTACCTCAGTTCAAATTTATTGCAAGTTGACAGAACCATACAACGATGTTTCAATTTGTATCAATATGGTACTGGGAGATCGTTTATATTTATTTATTTTAATTATGCATACAACTGCCTACCGAGAGAAAACAAGCTATTATTTCTAGTTGTACTTTTGTGGGGTTATAGAAGAGAGGTATTCGAATATCATGTGTACATAATATAACTGAAAATATCAATTTACTTACTAGATTTAAATAGTTGACATCACGTAAAAATAAATTACTTCCTATAATTTGGCTAGGGTTTTATTTAGAGAAAAAATTTGTCGCCTGCTGTGGTCCAGTTGGTTAGAGCTTGCTCTACCCATCAAGCAAGTCTGGGTTCGATTCCCAGTCAGATCACAGTGACTTTGAGAATTATTCAATTCAAAGTCGTGATCGAAGACTGGGTGTTTGTGATGTCTATTCACATCATTTCCTCTCCTCCCATCCTTCTGATCCTTTAATAAATGGTTGTAGCAATAGCGATTAGCCAACCACTAGTCCTGTTCTAGTCTTATCCTTCTTTCTCTACTTACTCACTTTGAAAAAAGTGAGGTTGAGCGACTGAGTAACAAACAGTTCTCGTAGAAAAAACTTTAAATACCTCCATTAGGAGGTCATATGCTCCACATTGGGAGCGGACATGGATTAAAAAATGAGGAAAAAAAACAAACTCAAGATAAAAAGAACGAGGTCAGACGTAATGTGCAGTTGGATAATGCAGTTTTAACTATCGTTTCACACTTTTTACGTTCCTCATTAAATTAAGCACCGTTATTTAAAACTGGTTAAATTTTTCTCACGTTTTTTTCAAATCAAAATAACAAATGTAAATACAATAAAAATGTTTTATTTCATTTATGCTGATTGGATTCGTATCGGGTTAAATGATCGCTTTTAAAATGGCACTATGTTTCAGTTTACGTGCATAATGAACGAGTAATTATTATTTTATTTATAATCACAGCAGCTGCGGCACTTGGCACCTCGTGACTGGTCTTAAAATCTCTGTATGCGACCTTCGATTAGTTATCCAAATACATAATCCTGGCTGTGTATGGTTACTAATTTTTTTCATTATGACGTAATGTCTAGTAAATTATGAAGTGGGTTTTTTTTTGAGAGGTTTTCAAATTGAACCAACGTTATGGGCATGTTTATTTCGAAGCAACTAACCCTCAAATCCGTAGATAAAGACCTTTCTTTTTTTCGATAACCATCCACTGTTAAATTTAACCAAACCATACAAGAATGAACATGTTTTCTTAAAAACGGTCCGAATTATTTGACATACATACAACATTTGAATGCCTATTAAATTGATTTTGCCTATGTTCCACTTTATATTCTAATCCACGGATTCCCAACCTATGGGTCGCCAACTTTTTTTTCCATTTTGGATTTGAACAACAAAACTAAAACTACAGTCAACTAAAATTACCTTATTGAAATGCTTGGAACCTATGTTCTAATCGGAGTTTTTCATATAAATTTCCAGTAAATCATCTTAGGCATATATCAGTCAAATTTACATAATGTGTATTATAAACGAACACCTATTTATTACACTTGTAAAGAAAGTAAGGGGGTGGGTCAAATTGTTCTCAGTCAATAATGTTATTCATTTAAAATAAATTTGATAATTTTGTCATAAATTGTGACACGTGTCTCACCGTTTGAGGAGCATCTTCAGACAGAATCGTAGGGTAATTTATTAAAAAAGAAAACATTGATTTTAATTATAACTTTAAAAATTATAAAATGGAGCTTAATGCTTTTTATTTTCTATTGGATGCGTACAGGGTGGGAGTTAGCTACGAACATTAAGGCAAATTAATTACTTACGTTTAGAAGAGTGAATAAATTAACAGTGGTGAGCGCCTGCTTAAAATGTCAAAATCATAAATACAAGTATCATACAATTCGGTATTGATTGTATAACAACAGTAGAGGATCGGTGGTTTAGTTCGTTTTTTTCAATTCAAATAATTCTGTATTGTTTTCTAATATAGTGCGTATTATTTTTTTGCATTTTCCGAACAGTGTCTCATTCAATGGAGTTGGATCATGCTATATTCCAATATTCAACATGTCTAATAATGTTAAGAAACTCTTAATGTTCTACGCCCGTCGTAGACCTTTAACGAACGCGCTGGCGTAAAATATTATAACACACATTCACGTTATTTATTGACTTAAGTTGATTATTTTTAATAAAACAGTATTATTAAAAGGCGTAGAGAGTATATCACCCCAAAAAATAATTATTTTCCTCGAATTGCTTATTGGTTCATTGGACTACATATTTAATTTCATTCCGTGAACGAAGTCATTGACCAATCAATACTCCGGCACTGTGACTTTTGACCCTTCACATGCGTGTTGTAGCTTTTGTAATAATTATCTCGATCAATAATATTATTACAAAATATTAAATCGTGATTCAACATCTTTGTGGAAATATATTAAAGTAAATAAATGAAACCGGGGAATGCACGATCGATGATGTTATGAGCTGTGACCTCAATGCTTATCTTGGATTGAGAAATGTTGTTTATTATATTAATAATTATTGGTCTTCTTCATTATAGGAAACCGCGATAACTCAGATTACAGACAAATAAATGGAGAACTGTCAGACTCTTTGACATTTGTGTTACACATTTTTGAATAATGGCTTCATTTTCATTTCACGATACGCCTACGGTTACACTTTCGATTATAAATGTCTTTCTGGAAGATGACACATACATCTGAATAATATTGTTTTGCATTCAAAGTACAATCAATACGAGTAACTTTGGCCATCGGTCTAACATCGGCCCACTACAGGAAAAATAGTTTCAAATTATGCGGTTATAATGTAATGGTCATACCATTGCAGCGTGTATATTTCTTAGCTAAGCAATGGTATTGTGTAGCTCTTATTTTATTTTATCAGTGATTCTGATATGAATGTCACTAAATTCTTTCTTGGTGACTTTGTCAGAAGAATCCTCCAGTGTGTAAAAACAAGTAATAATTGTTTTACTTCCGTTTTATACAACTTATGTGTTGCGAAGCAGGATTACTTTTTTATGTTACAACGAACTCAAAGTGAAGGAACAGACTAGACGCCACGCAATACAATTTTTTTATTATTATTATACCATTTTTTTGTATTTATACTATTATGAATTACCTGACCTAAAAAATAAGCTTAGTGTTCCGTTTAATTTTCCTGATTTACGAAGTGGTCCATTGCATAAATAGTCTGGGAAACCCTGCTCTAGGCAATGAATTGATCAGTCGAACAGCCCTTGAAACTGCCGACTCGCACGACCTACGCGAAGAACAAGTTTTTAGAAACAAAATTTATAAATTGTCGGTAACGATTTTCTGCCTATTACGGGTCAATATTATGACTTCTTAAAAAAATATATGTTTAACTATCAACAAATCAAATGAATATTAAGATATTCATTTGATAGATTGGATAGATTTTTGTGACGAATGGAATGATATCTCGACACTTACGCGATGCCTCGACTGCTTGTTTACAGTCTACGGAAGATCCTTCACTAAGATGTTTGTATAGGTGATAAAATCTGTGCCAACACAAACAGACTGATTTATTTATAAGATTCGGATGCCAAAAGACATTCCCAAACAAATCTAATCATCTATCCAGCACTCGATGTCGAACCGGAAACTTTTCTAATGTTAATACTACGATCCGGTTCGTTAATTAGTTTATGAAAATGGAATCCTCGCGAAATTTATATTGATTCGCAGAAATATATTTATTACAAACGACGATTGAATTACATTTTTTTAAAAACCTGTTTCGAATTTTCTTTCTTGTACCCCGAAACCGCCAGAACATTTATTTTAATGGCGGAGCATGAGTAATGCAATGAGGAAAATCAGGACTGCCGTATTGTTGATTTATTCTGAGAAATATAGGCGCATATTCCAGAACATCAGTTCGAAGAATGCACACTGTAAAATAATAAAAATATATATTATAGCATGTATGCATAGTGTATACTGATAACCATGTGATTTGATATATCGTCGACCTTTTCAAGGATGACGGTGTTATCCTTGACACATTAAATAATATGCAGAATTTTTGTCATAAAATTTATTTGTTTACTGGTGATGTGCAGTGAGGTTCAGGAATATTGTGGATAATGTACTCCATTTCTGAAAAAAAAATATTCTTCGTTGAAATTAAAACCCTAAATCTGCTAAATAAAAGAAATAAACAAAAACAAAGAATTCATTTATTTTTTTAGAGTCTGTATTTTTTATGATATTTAGTAAAAATATATATTATCAATTGTTTTTATGGAAAGCGAATGACTTACTATTCCACAAAAAATCCAGATTCTTTATCTGTATTATATTGTGTCTAAGGCATTGGCTTCCAAACTTTATGTTACTAAGCCTCCCCTTTGACAAAAATATCTTCGCGCCTCTCCATCCTTTATTTCATATAGTAATAAAACACGTTTTAAACGGTAAATAAACATTTCAAACTGTTCGTGCCTTCTTTGGAATACTCCACGCCTGTCAGGTTGGAAATCGCAGGTCTAAGAGCTTTACCATAATCTCCAGATAGTTTCCAGATCAAGTCTGGTACTTCAAAGTCAATATGTATCAAATTCAGATTTTTTTAAAACTGAACAGTCAATCAATATTTTGGACATGTTTGTTTGTTATGTATATCTTTTCTGCTTGAGATGAAATCAAGTAACTTAGAAATAATTCTCGTCAAGTATCTGATGTTATTTTAAATATCTGGCGCATTTTAAGTTATTAACTCATATGCAAAATATTTTATACTTTGTTTTAAAAAAATATTTAAAGTTCTCAAAACTAATTCTAACTCAGATTACACAGAGATATCGCTTAATCTCATTTGATTTAACAAACCCTCTTTTCAATTTTTCTCTACAATTAATGTAATGCAAATTAAATAAAAAACAATGTTTATCCAGCATCGTAACAAATAAATTATATTAATCAAGCAATCGATTAAAGTAAGCATCGCTCTCCGGTTGGTGATTTATCGATAGTTCAATACAAAATTGCGGAATGATTGCTTTATTCCGTTTCGCCGAAGTAATAACGGTGTAATTTAAAAGAAACGTTTTTATCGCATATTTGAATTTTTCAACATTTAGTTCAATGTAGTTTGGATTAAGAAATTAATCGAGGCAAACAAAAATAAATAAGGACCAACAAATTATACTGATAGTGTATCGCTACTGGTTTTTATGGTATCAATTAACAAAAAAAAAACTAGTTCGGAATGCACATTTCAGTCCTTATCGTAACTTAATCTGACAAGTGAATGTCAGACACATGGTATTGCTGTGAAAATAAGCGAAAGTAGATTATCAACAGATGCTCTGTGTAGTTAACATAATTAATGCAATCTGCAATCACATTCATAAGATACATGAATTTTCACTTGGAGAAATGTAATATAATGTTACAAAAAAATTAGCCGACCATAGATAACTAATTAACCCCTTTAATTCTTTGACGCGAATGTTTGATATTTGATTATTGTCTATGGCTGTTTATAAAGAACGCTACATATTAAAAAACGTAACCTTATCGAATCAAAAAAAAAACAGTTATGAACATTTTCAGCTTACTTTAGTTAAATTTTCTTAACCCCAAAATCCCGGGATTAGTACTGCACAATCCTGGGATTTCAGGATCACAGAATTGGACGGGATCCCGGGATTGGATACCGTACTCTGAACGTGTCCATTAAACGTGTCAACTCGAGGAATGACCCTGATATCGCAACCTATAACATAATAGTGGAAACCCCAATCGGCTATAAAATGAATAATATATATATATATACAGTTATAAAATGTGTACCGATTTTTTTTTTAGCGCGAATTTCTGAATGATTCAATTGCCTAAATGTGCACGACGAGTAATGTTACCGTTATCGTATTGGCATGCAAAAATTATGCAAACAAGCACATTTCCAATGAAAGTGGTCACAGCTTCGACGTCCTTCAAACGTCGAAACTGGACGTTGATGTATTTCTGTGTCATGATTCACTTTGATACATCATCAAACGTGCACTTCGAATAAACAATGTCGTCTGCTTTCGAGACTTATGTCTGACACTTGTCAGAGACCTTGAATGCGCGCCTTCTCAAATTGGAGTCAAACTGCTTTGAGGTTAATTAGTAAAAACTTTATATATTGATTAGTCAACAATCTTTGTTCTCCACGCTTGGATGTTTATTGTGTTTTTTTTTTGTAACAGTTTTTACCCTTCATTAAACATAATAATATTGTAATCATTAACTATGCCATTGTTTTTTTAACACTGTCTTTGTTCTTCTAACTCCTTTCTGTTTCCGCATTTTAATTATATTAGTAGCTAATTTGTACAGTCATTGTTTACCGGAACCAAATCATAATGTTTGTATACGTTTCCTAATCTCACACTTCATAATTTTTACCTGCTAATGGAGAAAGAAGTTATTCAAGTTAGGAATTCTTAATTTAAAATTGAATTTGATAACATTGTTTCTTTCTACACTTCTTATGTTACAATCAATGAATGACATGTGTTTTCTTCATTTAAGAAGCATTTTCATACAGAATAACGCAAGGTTAACGAATAAACTATGTATAAATTGATTGTATTTCTTAAATTATAACTTTTTTTTTAATGTCTAATGGACGAATGGGGGTGTAAGATAAAAACATTTGTAGTATTATTTACCAGGGCTGTGAGAGTCGTGTAAAAAAAGACGACTCCGACTCGAGCCCTAAAGAATTTTTTCAGTTATTTAATTTTAACTTATATATATGTATTCATCAGATCATCTTTAGTCAGCCAAGCATGCAATGTCAAGACTATTGACTATTGTGGTTTAAAAACACATCATTAAATATATTAAAAAAAAAAGATCGGAGTCGCTCGTTTTTCACGACTTCACAGCTCTTTATTTACAGATTAATTAATCACTTATTTTAGGTACGGGAATCCATCGAAAGTGGTAGAAATTCTTGCTACATATTTCAGATATGGAAAACCTTATACATGTACCGAAATTTTCAAGACTTAATTCGAAATGAAATATTTAAGATGTATTATGATTAGTCAGTATTTTATTTCATTGTGAAATCGAATTATTTATTTCAAATACGCACATTATCTTTTTTCATTTGAATACCCGCCCCTATGGCCAATGACATCGGTTGTAGATTGTGACGTTCTGCTGTTCAAACATATGGCATTGTTAAATTGTATTATTTTTGATTACGTTATCTATCGATGATTAATCGCTCTCGAGTTCAATTTATCTTCGTAAGTATGCAGTCAAGTGGAACGAAACAAGTGAATCCGATATCCGCTTTCATGCTTCTCATGCGATATTGAAGCATGTATATTATGTGAGTCAGGCCAGATTGCAATAATTTCTCGACAGATGACACTGCTAATAGCAATAGAGTATTTTCAACTGTAAATTCATCTGCTGGTTACGCACATACATAGCTAGAATTGCTCTGCGTAATGATGACATCCACACTGAGGTGTGTTTGATTCGCTGATTACCGTTGTGTGTTACAGCGACTCTAAACTCAATCGATTCTTAATAAATGTATCCTACATTTTTGCTAAAAATGTTTTTCTATCAACGACGTTACAGAACATCGTGTAAAAAAGTTGAAGACTCAATAAGTAAATTACACGAAATATTATTTTTAATAGGGAACAAATTAAATGGTCAGAATTTAAATCATTTTTTGGTCAGAATAAAAATGTGAACGGTCAGAATATTTTATAACCATTTTGGTTATGTTAGGTTAGGTTAATTTTTAATTTCATTTAAATTATGACTATTTATACTGACCTATACATTATGACCATTTAATATAAATTACCGAAAAAATACGAGCATTTTTAATATGTATTTTGATTAAGAAGAAATCATACTATTCATAGCGATTGAACTCGGGGACTTTTATGAGGGACTGGACATACATACATCCCTTTCATTTCTAAAAATGTCTACACGTCTAATGTGTTAGCATCTAATAAAGCATTTTGTTTGTTATTGCTGTCTTGTGTTGTTGAATTTCTTGTTATTATGAAAGTGTTGAAACAAATAATTCGTGTAAAAATATAGTATTTGTTATTTTTGGTGGACCGTGCTATTTAAAAATCGTGTGAATACAGTTGACTGCTTGTCTTTTAATAAGTATGTTTACACTATATGTACACGGTTCACTCTTTTAGCTTCGATTTGATATTGACGTGTAAAACCAATGTAAAGACAATCAGACTGGCAGTCGTATTAACGCATATATAAAATGACCAGAACAGCATTCCTTTATGACACCAATCGATTATTGATTCGTGGAAAATTACGTGCTACGATTCAATACGTATTCATTGATTCTAAAAAATATTTACTTATAGAAATATACATAAGTTCTTTGGTGACGAAAATACGCCCGGTTTTGTTTCATTTCTCCATAAAGTGGGTGTCATAATCTATCACATCATAGTCGATGTGTCAGTAGTAATAATAAAAATACACAAACTTCGTGGAAAATCCATTTTGAAACTGTAAAACGTATTTTAACACTTCTTTGAAAAGCATCTTCAGACTTGCTATCGTGAGGTTATTTATGCTATCTGTTCATTTATTAACCCCTAATATAAACTGCTGCGTGGTCAATTCGCCAACCTCGTAAGTTTCAGTTACTGAATTCACGGGCTCGAATCCTAGTCCGGACAGTTTTTATTAATTGATTTAAGCATTTCTATCCAAAGACATGGATGTATCTGATTTCTTGAATTCCCTCCCACCAAGTTTGTCAGATTTCCAAAATCACAAAACGGGACATTCAAGATTTTTATTACATGTACACATTTTATAAGTCGGGATTTTTAGAGGGACTTGCAATGCGGGACTCGTCATTTGTATATTGAACTCGGGACAGTCCCGCTCAAATAGGGAGTCTGGCAATCCTGCCTCCCACCCATTCTATCCTTTAAAATCAGGCTAATCACAAATCCTGTCATAATCCTATTCTTTTGTCACTACTCTCTTCAAAAAAGTGAAGTTGAGCAACAAATAATTTTCTTAGAAACACTTCCGTTGAGATAAACTCCATTAGGATACACATGTTTCACATTGGCTACGGAAGTGTTCCTCGTAAGCCCGCAGTTTCTCAACATTTTATAAAGACGTCGCTTCGTTCGTTGATTGGCGAATGAGCAATGGTAATTTTGTTAACTATACAACGGTTAAAAAAAGTAACTCTGATGATACTTCTCAATGAGGCGAAACACGTGTCACAATTTATAACACAATCAGTGGAATAACAAAGATATTTTATTGATTGAATTGGTATTTGCTTGTTAGAACTCCATTGTAATAATGTAAAAAAATCAACGTATTTAGTTCTACATTTTTTTATTAGATGAGTGTATAGATATTTCGTCATGCGCACGCCGAAATACGTCGATGTTTTTTACCTTAAAGATATTATACTTAATTGTTTTATTTATTATACTGACTTGGCAAAATCATTTCTTGTATTTATGACATTATATAAGTATGATTTAATTTTCGGTTGCATTATAATAGAGACAGTTTATACATAGAGGGTATTTTATTCACTGTTTCTATTCGTTTTTATTGGAATTGCTAAATACCTGTATTCAATATTAATAAGTTTATTCGAGTATGTATTGATAATACGGTAAAATAATAATGACATGGCTATGATTAATCGATAAGATAAGTTATGACTCAACAGTAAAAAATCATTTTTGCTGTTTAATACAGTTTTTAGGTTAATTAACACAAAGAAAATTGCGCACCAGTCAAACGGTTAAAGACAAAATATACCTTGTGTTTTTTTTGTCGGCACGCTGTCTGTTATTTAAGTGGGAAGCTTAAAACGTTTGTTTGTTGTTAATTTCTATATTTAATTAAGTAAGCGATTTAACAGTGTTTATTTTACAAAGACTCCAGTCAAAGTGGTTGGTATTCAGTACGAAGTGAAAACAATACACCCGTCAATTATTATCTGACGTTTTCTTTTATTTCCTGAAAAATATTCCTGTCTCCATGACATGTCATTGATTTGTATTGAGAACACCAAAGTAACGCATTGGTTTGTATTATTCAAATGGTTGTTTTCGTGGATTGTTGATGTTTTATTATTACCCGAGAAAATAACCCGGGTTTTCCTGAAAAATAACATAATATCGAACCGATGCCCTGTTTTTTAGCGTTCTGTCACACCAATTTAAAAGCGCGACATAAATTACTTATTCTATCCACAAATTAGAGGTTAGTTATGTAACTGTTATGAAAAGCTGTTATTGTAAAGCGTTTTATTAGTAACTAGTCTATGAGTTTGACAAGTGACTTCTAGGTATACTAGAATCAGAAACAAAATATTTAAAAACGGTCCTGTTTTTATGACACTCGGCGAAACGCACATATTCATGTGTGCACCAATGTTCCCTCGTAAGATGAGAGGTTAGTCGCGCGGAAAATTCAACGGCTGCGCGACCCATTACAACAAATGCGCGGCATAATTTTGATATAAAAAAATAGTGTATTAAAAAATACAATAGATAAAAAACAAAATAGCTTATAGGGAACATTGGTGTGCACATACTTCTGTAGACTTCCGTATGTTTAAAAAACGATGACTTAAATTATTCATAATTTTTCCCAATCTTCCGGGCTTATTCCCGGCTTTTTCCGCCATTTAAAGATTCCCAGGTTTCTTGCATCTCTAATTATTATTACTCATTAGAAAATCTATGATAACGTTTCCATATTCAAAGAGAAGTATTTATTGAATACCAAGTGACGTGTTTTATGTTCGCAGTCGTTGATTGGAAGTTATTAACTAATGGCGATGAATTGCGGATTGCAGTCGCTTTGTTTGACCCGCGTAGAATTTTATATCAGCAAAAGCCATTAGTTGAGAACGTCTGCAATCAGAGGAAAGCGTAACTCTTTGGACATAGGGTATGCGACCGCAACGTTAAATAATAACGGCGATCGTTTTAACCTTTTGTAAATCGAGTTACGACTCCAGATTATAGTCTCTGATACTTTGTTTGCGGACGCGTTAATTCGCTGAACACATATAGTATACGTAGATCATATTATAGTCAGCCGAACAGAATACTTAAATAAGAACTAATAAACTTTACGATAACCAGCAATAAATAATTACTATTAAACGTTTAAGGGGTTTAGATATTACCACTTAAAACCCAATACAACATTAATAGCAGTTTATGGGTTTGTTCGCAGGCCGTTTTCTATTTACTGAAAATTTAAAAAACTGTTATACTATCCAGCATTCTCCAGCGTAAGAATCAGAAAATGATTTTGTATCATTAGTCTCGACGAAAAATTAAAATTCAATGCTACTGTAATTAAATTAATTACAAATTTTTCAGTATTTATTTCTACACGAATCATAAAATGATAATTATTTAATTCTGACAATGGCGTGATACCGACATAGCTATTAAATAGTTTATAATCTAAAGCTAAATATTTTACTGTTATTACGAAACACTTACTAGTCAAATTAAGTATCAATTGTAATGATACAAGCTTTAACTAAAACTAGTTAATGTACACATGGAAAATATTTCACACTTTTAATAACTAACGTATCATATATGAGACCTCGAGAGATGAAGTGAGCCAACTAGTAGAATTGTAAAACTTTTTTCTTAGACGTTTAAGTAAAATTACGTCTTTTACTTGGTGTTTTGGTGAATTGCAGATTTTTATTTTACGAAGATAACACTTTTGCAATGTGTATTAACATAGGTTTCTTCAGTTTCACGATAATTTAAGACGTGTAAAATATTACAACGAATTGAACATTTTTTTTGAAACACCACTTCACCTCTAATGGGCACATATTTTGCCCTGCAAAAGTAATTTATGTATTATCTTTTTTTACGCATATTAAATTAAATAATATAGGCCATATTTAACTGTGAAATATGAACTTTTTATGAGAATTCAAAAAATATATTTTCTGATAGTTGAATTTTGAATTGTATATACGATAACTGTGCTTAAAACGGCTGTGTATTATTCTGAATTATTACTAAGCGCTTATCAGCAATCAGTAGGTCGATATTACATTCTTTGATCAATATCTCTGCTGGAGGTCTTCAATTAGCATAACCATCGGTCGTTTCCGAGTTGGATCATTATGTCATTCAATGCAATACAAAAACACTACAATAGAAATGAAAGGATGTACGATTTTGACAATGGCACGCATAACTAAAATGGATATGCCAAATTATTTAGCTCTACAAGATGAGATATTGTTGCGGTTTGGATCCTGTAATAAAATATTTTATGAACCGTGTCCTGAAACTCGCCAATTAAAGGGAAAAATATCTACTTTTAATTTATCATATAAAAGTAAAGAATTAAAATCAACGTCTGTCATAAATACAATAAATAATATAAATACAATAAATAATAACATAAATTTTCAATGTGTATGCACGCATCAAACGTACTTTGACATTATAATTAAGTAGTTCAAAATCGACTAAAAATTACTATAAATTTATTAAAACAGTCAAAAAGGTAGGTGAGAGAGGGGGGGGGGGGGATGTTCATTAAAGCCGAAGGTCCGTTATGTAAAATAATTTTCGGTTTGTTCATATTTTAAGGTTAATATTAATTCGATTCAATCGAGTGATGAATTCATCTATTCACTTCGAGTCAATAAATTAAACTGCTGTGCAGTTGTGTGAATCAGGGTCCAGCGTTGCAAATGGCAGTGCAACGTTCAATCTACGAACATGACAGCATTATTTCTCGTATTCGCATAACATTATTTAAAAGACACATTTGACCAAATATTTTTTCCGTTATAACCAAAGCCCGTGTATCGAGGTTTTTATTGTACTGGATTTATTTTCCTCCACGAGCTGCTGAAAATCCAGATACGAGCTACCGGCTAGCGTTGATTAGGCAACCAATGAGTAATGAATGCTAGCCGAGGTTTTTTAACTATACAATACATAACACCTAATAAAATTTTCCTTTTTTGTTTCAGGATATCTTTGAGTGCTGTGTGAAGTCGAGCGTGTGGTGTCTTTTATAAGTTTTATAGGTGAGTTGGTAGTCCTATTAGTATTTAATAAAATTTACTACAAAAAGTTTTTCAAGTGTGACAATATTGCAACATAATTGATTCTATTGTGTTTATGTGATGATATTAATCGATTTGAATTATATAGCAATTTATAACAACTAAATGCTTGTTAATATTTAAAAAAAAATCAAAGGTTTCGAGTGTGCTTTCTTCATCTTATCTAATACAATACAGAGTTGTATTGTATATCAATACATAATCAATATTTATGCTTCGTCATCAATATGTCTGACACAGAATATGAAGTCACATTCCGTGATTCTGCGTAATGATTTCACAATGAGGGTCACCACACAACACCGATCAGACGATTCATGATTGCGCTCGCTGTTTATTTTTGTTGAAAAGCCGTGATCGAGTCATGGGCTGTGTTGTGTCGTGGCCTTTTAGGCTAACGTCAAAATCCGTCAAAACATTCTGTACAGTATGCAACGGCGTACACAATATTGGATTGAATTTTAATCGATTCTGCGTGATTTGAAGTTTATTCGTTCGTGTTGAATTGATCAGCTTTTATCAACTGCGGAATGTTTGCATCTAAATAAATTATACTAAATTATTTTGTATTACAAAACCATGCAGTTGGGATTGAAAATTTCAATACATACATAGCTTTATTAAATTTACGTACTTCAGACAGTTTATAGATACAATTGATACGTGCCAGGGAGATATTCTAATCCGATCAAGTCGTTTAACCGAAACATAATGGTAATCGACATATATCATTTGTAAACCCGGCCCATTTCAAAATTGTTGAAATATGAAACATGAATGTAATTTAGTAGATCAAAATATATTTATAAAGTATTTTTAGAAATCAGTCTCAAACATGCCTTGTTAACATTTAAAATATTATTCCAAAGTAACGTAAAACAAAAAATACTTTTTATTAGTTTTTATAGTTTTTCAAAATGAAATTCAAGTTTTATTTTTTAGCCGTTTTGGACTGAGCCGTGTTTGCAAATTATACCCTCATATGATCGTGACTTAATTAACAGGCTGAATATAGCTTGGCTATATGGTGTTGTTTTGTGCAGAAGGACGTGAAGGAAGGGAGCCCTACATCTGCACTGAATACTTTAATACAGGAAGTGCAAACTTACAAAAAATAAAGACTTATATACACTCGTATAGCAGAGCTAAATGGTGTGCACCTCCATACTTATTATTTTATAATTTGGCTGTTTATATAAGAAAATTATTTATTGATTAATGCGCGAAATTCGCTAAATCGCAACAGTTTCTTAATAAGGCTAAAATAACCTAATCACGATGTGTTCAAATAAAGCGTATTCGATTATATCTTTAAGCAAACAATAGAAACAGCATATGCTAGTGTATTTTTCAAATAAGTTTATCACTTTCTTTTTGAATTTTATTGAAATTCCACTGATATATACGCAATGAATCTATCAATCGTTCAAACGGGTAGGAATTTTAAGATATTTACATATTAGTTACCTGAGTATAGATTCCTATTTAATTATTTTTAATGGCGATATCTCTACGATAATATATAAATAAATCAGTCAATTGTTTAACAATCTGTGCCCAATCCAGTTAAGAACAATTTAAAGATATATTTTAGTTAATAAAGAAGTGAGATTCATTCCTTCGGAAATAGGAACGCAGGAGAAACGTTAGCTGATAACAATTAAACATTCTCAATATTTTTAGACAACAATTTATATATTAACAGAAAAAATTGCGATAGAATCCGTAGTAAGTAGTATGTATGTACTTTTAAGCTTATTATTACAATATTATTTCTTCTATTTTTTGATACTGTGCAGTTGTACACTAGGAGAAGAAAAAAATATAGGATGTATTCAAATTGCGTTTCATTTTTACTAATTCATAATTAAACAGGTGCCATACATAAATATGTATTCACAATAATCATGGTGACGTTTTGTACTTGTCTCTCCACTATACCATTGATTAAAAACTTTCTTTCAAACTGTTGAAAAATTACTGAAAAATATTGTTTCCTAACAATGTAAATTTATTTTGATGCCGAAGAATGTTGTTTATAACGAGTCACCGTGCATTAATTTTAATTGACTGCGGCTTCAAAGCACTTCTCATTTATCCGTTTTCATGAATTTTCTTTTGCGGTGCGTGTTCGTAATGTTCATATTTCCGAACACCCGGAAGAGCGGTACATCGCACTTGGCTCCATTATCATTATTCATTTTTGTATCAATAATAATAAATATAATTGGATAAGTGTTGCGTGTTGTTAAGAATCCATTCAATTAGTATTTTGCCTGCGTTTCACTTTCTTTTCGTGAAACAAGCAGTCTGTTACCGCTACAGGAATCACCAAAAACTACTCAAAAAAAGATCTTAACATATTGTTAGTTACTCTGCAAATAAAGCAGGTAAATACATAACATTCTCAATCATTCACAATACATATTGCTATTTTTGGTGGGAAATATAACGCGATTGATACGCCCTGATTTCGTTTTATATTTATTGTATTATTCCTTTCTCTTAAAACCCTCCAGAGACGAGAGCTTTTTTCCGATAAAAAAATATTTTCTAAGCCATATTGAAGTCACGGATAACTTTTATTCCTATCCAAAATTAAAAAAAAAAAAACGCAAAGTCGTTGTATAGAAACTCCGCATGACTATATGGTCATGCTCATCATTTTATTACCGTGTAATATTGAGTACGGACAGTAGTAAGGACAAAAGTGACCGTATGGGCTTGCAAACATTCGGGGTTGAAATATAGCTAAACGTGATTTTTTTTTAAAATATTTACAATTTGACCTCTTTAGATCAACATAATTTCAAAACAAATATATTAGCAAAATAACTGTAAATAATTTAATGTTTTTATAAAAAAATATCTAACAGTTTCAAAAAGTAAATTAAAAAAAACGAAAATTCAAAAAATCACATGTGCTTTTAGAGACGGTTCCTTTTCCCACGGCTGATGACTAACTGTAGTCCGTACCCTTCTTAACCAAATATGAGCGAAAGCAACGATATTCAGGTAGAAAAAGTATGAATAGTGGGATCAATAGACAACGGTGTTTTGTGTGACCATATGGTGACGCTCGTCCTTGGAGGGTTAAATTAATATAAAATTTACATTTCAGTTTATGAAAAATTGATCTTAATTTATTTGTTTTATATTTCCATATATATTCTATTGACTTATTTAGTACTGTTTTTGTGATACAGTACTGAATACGTTAATGTTGTTTGTACATATCGACAGTGGAAAGGAAAAAGGACGTTACCCACAGTTTTTCCAAAACAAGATTTTTCGATAATCCCAATGTATACAACTGGATATACATTAAATATACGTTCGATCAAAAGGATGTAAGCCGGAAATTACGCATTAGTATCTAAATTCAGCTTTTAAGGCTGAAAAAAGAAGCGCCTGTGAAAATTGCGACCAGGAAAAATACATGAAAAAAGTTTTTCTTGAACAATTTATTTAACTAATACGTGGCTGTCAATAAAAACGCAGTTAATCAGTCACCGTGCAATTCAAGGTTGTGTATTTTTCACAATTTACCTTTGGCCCAAAATCATCATAAAACTTTTTTGTCTCCTGTAAAATTTCTTAGATGTAGGTTACCTCCTTTTTCTTTTCCACATTCGATATGAATACATTGACAATTATACAATGATTTATTGTGTCGATTTGTGATGTGTCGTGTTTTAATTCACAGTTCGTTTCATAGTATAAAAAGACTCTTTTTCATTTAATTAATGATAATTAAATGAAAAAGAGTCTTTGGAATGATCCTTAAATATTAAATATTTACCTGCTTAAACGAGTGACATAATTTGCCCCTAGTTTTGTTACCCATTGACAATATCATCTTAAATGGTATACCATTTAACAAGCTCATTTCAGTCACCATTAATCCCTCATCGCAGTGGCCGACTCAAAATAGGGGATCCAAATCAATTCATAGATATCACGAAATATTTGAATAGCAATTAAAAATTACTCTGCTTCCGATTGTACCCGTCTCTATTGTGACATGATTCTAACGCAGAAGTTTTTTTCATAGCAAAAGCCGTGTGCTATTTATAATAGAGATCTTTGTTATGATCTGCAATTTCTGTGTCCTACTGTAGATTTTGTAATGCAACGATTACATGAGGCTTTATCACATCCAGTTAACAGCCCACAGTAACCGGTCGAGCGCGCTGTGTTTACATCTCTACTGAAACATACTCGATATTTTCGTAACAGTCTGCCACGGAAGATAATTCTCAATCTACACTAAAATTAAATAACAGTTAATGTTATCGTAATCAGATGGCATTATTATTATTGTAAATATCGAGAGCAAAAAGAATTTTGAATAAAGTTGCCTTTACAGTAATCCCGAAAACGATGATAAAAAATCACCAATATACATTGATATACCACTCTCAAGAATTGTTTGTGCATAAATTAAAGTTGTATATGTATGGGTTCAAAGTAAAGCAAGTCACACGTCTTATAGAACGAGGTATTGAATTTTGACCAGCGAGCTGTAGCCACTAGGGCATCCAATCCCGGGATCCCGTCCAATTTTCTGATCCCGGGATCCCGGGACTGACATGGTCCTCTTTGGAAATCTTTGATTAGTGTCAGAATAAATATAAAAATAAATGTATATTCAATCGTATATTAACTAAGATGTATAAGTAGTTACACATAGCTTCCAATATTAACGATTTCGCGGCGAAATCGGTACGATTGAATATACATTTATTTTTTCATTTATTCTGACAGTAATCAAAGATCATAACGCTTCTTAGATTTGTATAATTAATTAAAACAAATAATTCACGAACGATTACTGTGTTGGCGGCAATTTCGATTAAATGTCAAATGCTTCACGACGCTACTCTTTAAGATAACCGGATACCCTAGTAGCCACCTCACAGCATAGTCATGCTATGCATGTCCAGCGAAAAAGTGGGCCTAAATTTCTTCATACTCAATATCACAAGTTGCATGAGGGCTCCAAATTTCTAGCTTCGGCACTGATCAGTATACGAGTGCGGAGTGATCTATATTTTCCACCACTGTTTTGGACAGTCAGAAGATTACTGTGTATGTTTGATATCAATCACCCCCGCTATAATAGTGCGTAAATCATATCGACTGTGGAAAGGAAAAAGGACGTAACCCTCCAACAACCCCTCAACAGGAAAAATTTTCCAAAACAGCTTTTTTTCTATAATCAAAATGTATATAACTTGACACACATTCTATTTAAAGGATGGAAGCTGAAAATGCCGAATTAGTATCTAAATTTACCTTTTATGTTTGAAAAAGATGACCTTGTATAAAATTAAAACCAAGAAAAAACACTGAAATAAAGGTTTTTCCGAGACAATTTCTTTAATTAATATTATATTATGTCAATTAAACACCAGTTTAGAAGTATCCGTGCACTTCAAGGTTGTGTATAATTCATAATTTGCATATGTCACAAAATCATCAAAACACGTTTCTAGCGCCTCCTGTAAAATTTGATATGTGTGGGTTACGTCCTTTTTCCTTTCCACAGTCGATATTATCCTGTGTGGCTTACGTGCGAGCGGCCGCGTCCACTAGTGCGTCGAATTACATTGCCACTATAGAGAACCTATCTCGCTGGACGCTCCGTTAGTTCGTAGGCCACTCCGAAGCAAATGTTACTGTCATGGTCGCCGCTCGGTCCGCCGAACCCAAACGCGTATACGCAGCGTGACTGCTAACTTAGCCCATTGGTTATTTAACCGATTATATGCCGGTAGGTATAAGACTGTCGTGCACCTATGGCCGCGATTTTAATGTATCGATTCTGTTGTGGACTTATTCTTATTAAACAAGTGTAATGTTATAGGAAACGTCGCAAACTTTGAGTAGTATCTGACAAGTGATAACGGACACGAAAAACCTGGATCTGAAATTTCGTCCACCAGTCTATATCTTATAACTACAAAAAGCTATTACAAAAAGTCTGCAATATCTTATGTTCGTCTTATTTGGTCGTTGAATGTAGATTGCCTTGCGTTGTATTTAAATATTTTTATACATAAGTACTCGAAAGCACTTGCTGCCTGTGTGGTCGAGTGGTCAACGTCGTTGGCTTCGATTACGGAGGTCTCGGATTCGAATCCCGGTACGGACAGTTTTATAAATTGATTTTTCATCGATTTATGAATTTCTGTTCGAAGGCATGGATGTATGTGATGTCTTGAATTCCCCCCCTCCCACCCATCCTATCCTATGAACGGGGCGTATCGAGAGCGATTAGCTTACCACTAGTCCTGTCCTAGCCCCATCTTTCTATTCCTACTCTCTTTGGAAAAAGAGAGGTTGAGCAACTGAGTAACAAGCAGTTCTCGTAGAAACACATCTGTTGAGATAAACTTCATTAGGAGTCCATATGCTCCACATTGGGAGCGGATTTGGTTAAAAAAAATTCGAAAGAAGAGAATCTTATCCGATCGAGAAAACTTGATTTAGAGGAAAATTTCAACTATAATAACCTAACCTCATCTTAATAATTTTTCAAACAAACCAACAATAACGATATTTTATTACTTTAATTACATAAATCTTTCATTACTTATACATTAAAATTAAGAATAACTGTTTTACACAACAAAGAAAATGACGGCCATTGATAAAGAAAAACAAAACACGTCCACCCGCACGGTCGGGTGGATCGTCGTGTGCAGACGAACCGGCGAAACACAACTGGTGATATTTACAAAAATCTGAAATAAATGTTCAACCACTCCGATAGCGCCGCGAGCGTGTCTATGTTATATACACTTTTACTACAAAAATGAACGGATTAAATGTTAATGAATTTTGTAGGTTAAATAATTACGATGGTTAAAGGTGCTAATGCATAACAGGGGGGATTGTCAATGAAATTAAATATTTAGTTTATGGATTGATTGATTGATTATGTTTAAATTTGGTTGTTTGTAATTGAATACTTGAAGATGCTTCCATTAAATTTGATACATTTGAAAAAGCAGTTAGTTACTCAAGACTTGCGGTTTCAGTTAGTATCTACTCATTTCTAAAACATTTTAGTCTCACGCGTCTACAGTGTTAGTAATCGATACTTATTACTGCCAGTGTCTGGTAAATTAACCACTGCGGTATTTATTAATAATTGTAATTTGGCGACTGAATAAAAAAATGTGGTTTAATGGGAACGTTGTTTTTTTTGACAGTATAGGCTCGCGTTATATTATACGTAAAAGACCGCAGAACTGAGTACATTTACACCGTTACTTTAACTCGCAAATGAACAACCTGATGACTTTAACATTACGCGACGTCGATTACGCCAAGTATGGCGCGAAAAAATGGTTTGTTTTTAACCCTTGAATTCTTTCGCGATAATTGCATCTTGAATCGATTGTACTTTCTGTATGTGTTTGTATATTCCCAATGACTCGTATATTATATTATCAAAACTAGTTCTGAATATTAAATTCATCAATTGATACAAAGGAAATGGATAATATTAATTTATAATTGCATTCAGTTGTTGAAACATTTAAAAATTCTCTTTCAAACAATAGTGTATTTAACAAGTGTCGATTGAATACTTCCTGGGGTCTCAAGTTATCTGCCGGAAATCGTGGACACCTACAAGCCTACTCTTTTACTATTCTACAAGTTTATAGTACATATATGAAATATGTTCGTAGTTTTTTAAGGATTCATTACATCAGGGTTTCCCAAACTATGTTCCGCGGAACACTGGTGTTCCGTAAGATTTAAATAGGTATTCCACGAAAATTTGGAATGGTAATCTAAGCTGCAAGACGTTTAAACATTTTCTACTTTATATTCAAAATCGAGTAATGGTGAATCTCTATTGATGTTTAAAATGTCAAATATTTATGTACAGGCGAAGATTTTGAATCACTAAGAGCTTTATTAACTGAAATGTTTTTGTAACATGTTTTAAAATAATTAATTAATAAATAATAAATGATTTAATAACATATATTTTTACAATTACGAATTATCAGACAAAAAAATAATCTGTGTTTCGGTAACATTTCCAGATTTGCGAAGTGTCCCATTGCACAATAAGTTTGGGAAACCCTGCATTACACGTTGATCTAACTTTGTATAATTTTTATATTTTTGCATGCTTACATTAATTTACAGGTAAATATAATAACAGTTTATATATTTCTTGACATTTTGAGCATTTTAAATTCATATAATTTTCTTTAAAAAATATATAGACAATACACAAACATCCCCTAAAAGTAATGAAGTATGAAACATTCACTTCCTTTCAGTGTATCTCTTTTGTAAATTGTGTTGTGAGACGTTCGTTAAAAAGATTCAACTGAAAAGGTTTTTATATCATATTTTACGTGAAATGTATATTACATACTATATTTTTTTAACAATTCATACATAAATTGTAGCTGGGCATCGTTCTTAAGCGACTCGCAAGTAGAGATTCCAACTATTCGTCATTTTCAACTATCCGGATATCGAATAGTAAAGTAAGTATCAAAATAACAAAACATTACTACATATATAAATTTATGTACTAAAATAATACATTAAAAACGAATTCATTTGTAATATAAGCTATTTATTCAGATTTTAACAATTCATATTTTAAAAATAAGAGAGCATTAAATGTATTATATTTTAAATTTGATCTTAATTTAGTTTTAATCTGTCCTGCTGTTGAAAATACTCGTTCCGTTGCTGTTGATGTTGGTTTTATTGTTAGAAGTGTTTTAAATAACACGTTCAACTTCCCCGTCCTTTTTTAAATTGATCTAAGTATTTAAAATCTTTTTTTCAGATTATTTGTATTGTCGTCAGTTTCCGCGAGAGATAAAATAGAATTACGCATTTCATGTTGCAATTCGGAAGTCGAAAAAGAGAGAGGTGTTATTTATACATCAGGGTCCTGAGAGATTTCATCATTACTAGATAACAAATTTGGGTGAATTCTCTTAATAATACTTTGTGCTAAAGAAATGGCCTTTCTTCTCATCTCCCAGGTAGTAAATACCCCAGTATTCATATCATCTTTCGTCGATTTTGTAAAATATTTCATTAAAAATTATAACGAATACTTAAAAGGGACCGGATATATCCGGATATCGGATATCCGAGTTGGAATCACTACTTGCAAGCCACAGTTTGCGTATAAAAATTAAGATTTGAGATCGAAAATATTTAATATGTATAATAAACGAAGTGTATAAATACATTGGTAATTAATGATTTTTTTGTAGCTTAATGTTTAACCACTAAAAATCAATCGTTACAAGTTCAAGTCTAATGGTGTATGTAACAAGTTCTTGTCACTTCGCCAAGTTGTTTTTGTTATCACTAAAAAACGCTATCAATGACTTTTGTACACTAAACTCTAGACAGTTTTGGAAATACTCACTTTTTCTAACCCCATTCAAATGCAATAAAATCTTCTTTGTCGTCGTAGCGATAAAAGTGTATAAAGAAAAGAATTTCTTTGTCTCCGTGCTTCAAATAAGTATTATTTAATGTGTATTCGATTGAAAAAGTCTTGGCGAATGATGCGATTCGTAGTGGTAGATACATATCTCAACGATTCTTTCTACTAAGACAAAGCTATATATATGTGATGTTTGTTAGGGAATCTAATCCCGGACCCGTTTTATAATCCTGGAATTTCGGGATTTCAATAAAAAAATCGATACTTTTCTTTCTGTTTCTCAGATTTCAAATAAAATTGTCACTAACCCATTTCAGTTTCGGTGTTTTCATAAATTTGTCTCAGTGGTCAATTTCAAAAGGCCAGGAATTCACCGAGTTTCCAAAATGAAATGGGATCTTTTTGTAGGTCTGTTTAGGCGGATTTCTAAAATTTTGTCTGATTGTCTGTTTTTATAAACGTTTCGAGTCACAATCCCGGAATTTCCGGATCACAAAATTGAAGCGGATCCCTTAATCGGACGCCCTAGTGTTTATTACTCTTGGTGGTATGCACGTATATCTTGTGTGTAAAACAGCAATATTAGCACTATGGGCTTTGCTTTTTTCCCAGCGTACGAATAAAATTTAAAATTCCCGAATATAAAACAGCATACATACTATGTATGTCTAACTATTTATCTCCAAATCTCGTCGTACATTTTTACATGCCTGAGATTAATCATTGTATATATATATATATATATATATATTTTATTAAATTAAAGTAATCGTATATTTTCACTGGGTTTATTAATCATTGGAATATAGCTAATTATCCATCGGAATTTCACTGTTTCTATATCTAATTGGTCGTTAATATAATATTGTTTTTAATAGGTAATCATCAGAAAGCTTTTCAACTGAAGCAAATCTCTCCGGAGTATGAAAAGTCACCTGTTCGAATCGTAAAAGGTTTCTGAGAGTTAATTGCCTGTTTTATTCTTAAATAAAAGCTCGCTGTGCTTTCTAAAGCTTTGTTATTGATTTAACAGTTATTTTATTACTGCAGCTCTTGAAGTTTACCATTATGGAAGTATAAACCTGAATAACGAATGCCCAAATGAAGTCACTTATCTGGGTAGGCTTCTCTCTGGCCGTGAGAAAATTTTATCGCCATTCAACCTGTTTTCCAAGTCGATTGCAGAAGTCATATATTATATATAATATAAATACGATGTTAATTTCCTTCCATTTGATGTTAAAATAATGTTTCCGTTTTACGTTTTCATATTTCAAAATTAATCGTAAGTAATTCATTTTTCCGATTTATTATATAATATGACAGGCGCTCGGAAGACATTAGTTTGGTGCATTTCTGAAATTAGTGGATGCATTTTATTTGCCTTCATTTTAATAACGGATTATATTTCATTAATGTCAGCTTATTGAGCATCATCAACAGAGTGAAACAAAATTCAAATCTTAAATATATTAATACAGTGGAAGCCCGATCTGCCGTTTTTGCATTATTCGGTTTCCCGTATTGATCGTTTATTTGTCATAGTCCCGGCAAAACTTTCATAGTAACAATGTTAAATAATCCCGCATTAATCGTTCCCCAATCAACCGATTTCCTCGATCTATCGTCTAAATATTATGGTCCCGTCCCGAATATTATCCCGATTAACCGTTTTTGATGATTTTTTCTCATTTTACTCATAAATAGTCTAACTTTACGTCTCGTTTTGTCATTTCTTCTAACTGACAACTAAAATGCCTAAATTAATATAACTAGAAGTCTAGCTGAGAAACTGAAAACAAATCAATACCTTGAAAAAAAACCAGGAGAAAAACGCCTTGACATAGCAAAAAGAGTTAACTTACAAAAGTACGCGGGTTTAAAGAGGCTCTGTTAAAATGTATGTACCAAACTGCAAATAAGCAACATAGTATGTATTAAATATTTTTTAAAGAAGTGTAAATAAATAAACAGGTTGTTAAAGAATTAAACATATATTTATATTTTTACGGAAAGCCTCAATCCTGCCTGCCTCTTCTTTCGACCGGTGGGATTCCGGTGTCCCGGACGTCCGTCGGGTACTATCCATAGAATGTACTCGGCGGAACTGAGGGATGCTGGCATGTCATGGGAGCAAGCAAAGCAATTGGCGGGAGACAGGAAAACATGGAAGTGCCATATCGCCATATGCTCCACATAGGGAGCGGACATGGCCAAAGAAGAAGAAACATACATTTTTATATTTTTTGAAGATTTCCCGCATTATCGGTTTTCAGCATTTTTCGTTTGTTTATTACGGTCCCTTGAAAAACGTAGAATGGGTGTTTCACTGTATATATTATATATTCTCTTATTATTGTGTGTGATACTCGAAATATAATACGTTAAACCACTTCTTAGTTATGTGATTTGTGGTGTTTCTTATTCCATTTTTTTATATGTTCAATCAAATCTTATTGTTTTACAATAATATCTTTGTCATTAAAATATACGGTAAAATGACAATATAAATGTATGCTACGGCATTTCTTTCCGGGTATATAAATATTTGACTCACGTATGCCCATTGTCATCTTCGAATATTTTTATCTCAAGTTGCGTCATTCGTCAAAAGAATTTCGTTAAAAATATATTATATTGTAGCGAACACGCGTCTACCGAAAATTCAAAATAGTATCATCCCAATTTCTCACGAGGAATTTCCGAGGCATGTGTTTAATAAATTAAGATTTTCCACATAAATCAATTCTGCGAAGCTTAGGGCTGCCAGATTTTTTGTCATCACAACCGGGATATTGTTGATACTTGCTCATATGGCAATAATTTCGGTGATCGGACAAGAACTAATGTGGACAACATCCTATAACTACTATATTTACCAGTGATTCTCAAAGTTTTTATTCCACGACCCCCTAAAATCTGTGATATATACTGCTCGAAATTGCGTTTGACAATTTTTTTTGCATAAATATATTACTTGGATAATTTACATTTTTAAAAGATTCATAACTAATATTCGGACTGGCTTTAAAAACATGATATTGCACGTGTTTTTGTACATTCCTTTAAATTTTTGCAACTTAGTAACTGCGAGGACGTATAACTGAATAATGGTAGTTGAAATAAAACCGGGATTTTAGGCTTGAGACCGAGATAAACCCGGAATACCGGAACGACTGGCAGCCCTTGCGAAGTTGGATGTTGCTGACGTAATGGGACATGGGAAAATTTTCGCCATCTCTTGGCGAGGTTTGAACATTTTTAATGTCCTTTTTTTGTTTTTTTCTAGTGAATTAATTTTAATATTTCGTCAAGTGATTAACATATTTTCAAGTCATTCATTACTGCGGCTATAATATGAAATCTTCTGCCATATTTTCGTACATATATAATTTTTGGTAGTTTTTTTTACCGCAAGCTTGAATGAAACACTAAAATAGCCCGGGCTCTGTATACTAAAACGTTTTTTGTTTTATCAATAATTGATAATATTATGGCAGATTTAATAAATCATGGATGAAATATCGACCTTTTGCGATAATGTTATATTATATAATGTATTGAATTTGATCCGGGAAATGCATCTCGCTTTCACACGGAGAACAGTATTATTGTCAATCTTAGATTGCCAATCAAAATAAATCACGGTTAACCAATAAAACCTCTATATCAATAAAACCTCATTTTATTTACGCTGCTTAACATTATTTTTGATTGATTACTATGCCTCAATATATGGACATTTAAGATGTGATCATTTCATACAAAGAAAAGTTAATGTAGTCGTTCTTTATTGTAGTATTTTGAATGGTGTTTTTTATTTGATACATTTAATATCATATTTATATAGAAAGTTTGCTTATCAATATTGTTTATCATTAGTGCATGAAAACTCAACGAAATGCGCTGCTAAATTTAAAGATAAAACCACCGTATACGTGAGTAATTTTCGTAGCACGTCCTCCACACACTTAGATATTTATTGCCTCTACGCTTGACGCTGTCGTGTGTCTTTTTATTAACATTAATAATTTACGTGCAATACATTGTCTGCTGTTTGTAAATTATGTACACATCATGGCAGATAAGCCAGTCTCGCCTTAGGGGTGGCTTCTGGGAATATTGCCAGTCCAGGGGGCAACTTCTGTCTAGTGACTTCTCATCCCATTGTTGCGCTGCAACTAGCTTTGTGGAGTTCGCAGACGGTCTCACGACCAAACCCTATCTAGTTTGTGATGCAGGGGAGTGGCTACTTCATTTTCTTTATTATTAGTGTTTTTACGAGACTGTTTACCCATTCATTTGTCTGGAATGCGCTTCGATTCAACACTCCCTTCTTTCTACAACGCCGCTGTTTTTAACACGTAGATACGAGTCGATATAACAGCATTGTGATGTTTTAACAATCACTGGCAATTTATTTTGTTTTGCGGTGTAGAACAGAATAAATAAAGTACATTGGTTTGTATAGCTGGAAAATACTGAACGGTAATTATTTCGTGATTGCACATTAGTTAAGAATGTTTGAATGAACGTACCTGGTTCACACTGTCATTATTTTGTGACTCCGATCATTTGTAACTACTATCAGTTCTGGGATTTAAAATTTTAAGACTGAGCTCACAGACATCAAAATCTACAATCGTTCGAAATTCAACCATTTATAGTTTACTGTTTTGTGATAGATTATTTTAAAATCAGTCCAGACAATAAGATGTACGATATAATATTTCATCTCAGTTAATTGAAGCATTTGCTATGATTGTCATATCACATATCACGCACTAAATAAAATAGTATTTTAGAGATTTGTTTTATTTTTTTATGGAATATGTTAAACTATAAAAGAATTTATTTGATCATATTATATATTAAAAAAAAAAAAAATCTATAACTAAGCAAAATTTTACACAAGCTTCGGGTACCTCAAGCAATCCCGTACCAAATGTTCTTACACCTGGATCGTATATTGTCTGATAGTGAATAATCTTTGTCGTTATTTTTATATTAAAATGAATACACGAATCACTGAGTGTTCATTGTCAATACTTGATGAAAAGGCATTATATTTTTAAAAAAATTGTTCTATTTTCACTTTTATTTAATATAATTAATGATGAGCATTATAAACCAATAAGAATATGCTGTATCAATCAGTGCTATTAATACTTGATAATGCTCGTTATGTGCGAAACCGATCCTGATTATATTAAATACAAGTGAAATTAGTTCAAATGAGTTTTTATTGTTTGAATACAATAAACAATAATACATTACATAATTCTTTTGATATCCTGAATTGATTTTTTACACATTGAAAAATATCCATTTATATTTTAGTAAACTTTTTTACACGGTACCCCATAGCACGTATCCATCGTTAAAAAGGAGAGTCCAGTGTATACATACAGTGAAATTTTGAAAACTTCATAATTATTCTCCTGCAAAATGTTAATTTAAGACTTACGACCGTGTTAAATAAAACACAGTCATACCTCTGTAATCTTGGGGTGCGATTTATTATATATGTAAGTGTATCAAAAGCCGGAGTCGATTTACAATTTGACTTTTTGCAAACCGGTGTGTGTTTGATTGTCCGGCTGAATCCAAATATGGCGGTTGGTTTATTTGTCGTCAACGGTCAGGGAGTGTTTCACAGCGCTTTCTAAACAGCGGCCATAATGGGAAGTTTCACGTCGATCATCATCATCGTATCCGAAGAGAAGTGTGTCGGGAAAATTGCTCGAAAGACAAAAATGATCCGATTGAGACGATAATGGCGGACGTAATAGGAGAGATAGAAATCGACTTATACGTATTATAGTGGTCACGTTTTTCGCAGTGGTCCCTATTATCTCGGGCTGGCCATTTATCGGCCGTTTTGTGTAGAAAGTAGGCCCCGCGAACCGCGCACTTACGGAAATCGGTTTCATGCATCGCTGCAGCTAATGATAATTGGAAGAGTTACCTGTACGACCTGTCGATGCAATAACAAACTCTATCCCCCCCACTCAGCTTTTGTATATCGCGAGTAGGCGTTGCAATCCCGGGATCCCGCATGTTTTTTTTAAATTTAAATTCCCGGAACGTAAGATTTTACATCCCGGTTTGATCGATATTGAAACAACTCCCAAGTAATATGTACATATGTTTACAAATAAATTATTTAAGTAATTTTTATATTTTATTTAACACACTTGTTGGACTATTTATTTTTCTATTTTATTTATAAATATAGATATTTGAGTATAAAAAGAAAAAAAATACATTAAATATAATACTCATAGTCTTTGATCTTCTTTCCTCATTGAGTGAATATAAAGGCCTAGAATTAAATGAATTTTCCGTTAGATCATTTTCAATTATAGTGTAGCTCCCCATAGAACTCTGTTTGGCTTAAATATTGTATTTTTGAATTAACACATATAGGTCCGCAGATTTGCATACTAAAAAATGCGCGGGAGCCGGCCGAATTTTGGGGAAATTGAACTTTTTTTGCGCTCACGTTTAAATTGCGATAACTATTAAACCGATTGATGTATATTTTTTTTTCTTTCAGAAAAGTGTTCGTATGGTTTTATACATATAAAAATATGATAAAATCAGTGTTTCTCAACCGAGGGTTTCATATAAAGTCTTAACAACTTAAAAATAAAGTTATTTAGTAAGAAATGGCTATAAAGAGTTGCAATAATATACACTAATTTAAAATAAAGTTACTGGTTACTAACCCCCCCCCACCCATCTCCTTCTTCTCAGCAACGACAACTATTTTAGTTTTTTTGAGATATTGTAAAACCGAAAATAAACATCTGTTCTATATCGTAAGGTTTTATTTGCAACTCTCAGATATTTTTAAATAATTCTTGTTATATTTCAATTATTTAAATATTTTAAATCTTTGAGAATCGTTTGTTTTTGTTAGAATGGTGCAGGTATATGCTATTAATGAATGGTGGCCATTCATATGTGTAATAATTATGAAGCATTAGGGTCACATTTTTTTCACAGCAGAGCCATAAACTTTACAGAAAAAATAGCTCCTTGTCAACAGCGTCTCGAAAAGGGCATTAAGAATTACATAATTTATTGCTATTGGCAAGCCAAACATATATTGAGTAAAAGCGGTGCTTTGTTCGAAGTAAAATAATGATTTTATTTCTTTGAATTTAGGGTTGACTTTCCAACAAGAATTAGTTGCAAAATGTCTACAAAAGAAAAAAAGGATACAGATGTAAAATGAATCTGAGACATTGGATCTGTGTTATATAATTATTGTCATGACTAATTTCACTTTCGTAAAAATCCCATAGAACAAACACTTATTTTTTTGTAAAGAATTGTGAAGCGGCCAAAGAAGCAATAAATAAACTTATCTGAAAATTTAACCCATATTTATTTACGTAAACGAAGCAAAAGATCTAACAAAAAAAGATGCATTTTTCCATGAAAATAATATTACATCAAACGTTAAACGTTATACAAAAAATATTATTTACTAGGTGATACTGTGGAATTACTTCTATATTTATGATTAAAAAAAAATATATTTTTAATATATTTGTTTGACATTATCAATTTCAATATCACTGGCAACCTTGATGTTAAATGTGAAGAAAAAAAATCATCACACAAAGTACCTTTTTTTTGTGTAAACTTACACTCGGCAAAACGAACAGATATGTTCGCGCGGACTCCTGCGCACTGAAAGTGAGATGCACACATATGTTCGCCCGGACTCCTAAGTGTTAAAATAAATATTATATGCACGGATGGTTGTGATAACAAATTTAAAATATAAAACAATGTCTATTAAATATGTATTTTGTTATATTTTCAAAAAATCAAGTTCACCATTCTAATTCACAAGCGCAATTATTTTTAACCCGAATATAAATGCCGCAATTTGTAAAGTAAACACAGCTTAAGATTTTGTAGGAAATCTTTAAGGCTTTACAAATTATTCTCGCTCTGAATTCTTCGGTGACGTTGTAGACTAATTTATTCATACATATTATATTAAAAAGTAAAACAGTTTTAGTATAACTCCACGATACTTATTTTAGATAATGCTCGCGTTGAGGTAAATAATGTGGAGTTAATTCCCCTTTGCCTTAGAACCAAAAATTGATAGAGATTGTTTTATAAAAAGCCGCAAATCCCGAGATCGTAAATACACCCCGGAATTTCAATCCCTAATCGCAGGCAATTCTGCCGAGGTTTTGACCTTTGGTCCGTTATTGGATTTGATCTACTTTATGCACGGTTCTGCTAGTCCTTTGAGGCTTGATTTCTCCGTAAATGACATTGTCCTCAGGCGCTCATGCAGCAATTCGATATTGTATATCCATACCTAAAAGGTCAAATGCGAGCAACTACGAATATGGTAACCACGTTTTACGTTATACTTACATGACTTAAAGCTTTTATGAAACATCGCACAGTGCTTGAATAATTTTAATATGATTCATCCGCACACTTTTTATTATGTTTCACTCGCATTTTGCTGTGTTTGGCTTCGGACGAGTATATTTGCTAGTGTCGTTTGTAGAATATTAGCTCAATTAATCAATCGTAAGAGAATTTGTTTCATTCATTCGATGTCAAATTGGGCATTAAATTACATTTGCATAGCTGAGAAATCGCTAAATAAATTCTGCAAATTTTCATTAGAAAATAATTAATTAAGAAAATCGGTGGTGATTCAATGTGTCTTCTTTTCAAATTTATTTTTATGTCTAAATTCGAGCAAGTTTTTTGCTATCCAAACTTTGTATTTAACGTATTGATAAGAAATATTTAAAGAATTATTGTAACATGTATATTCTACAGATTAAAGTTCACATGCTTTTGAAAGTGCTCACTGGCTGGGCGAAGCTTGTCTTTTGAATGAAAATGGTAGTTTAAATAAGTGTTATTACTTTTCTTGTTACTTATATCTTTTACGGAAGTTTTTTTTAAATTAATATAATCTTTAAATTGGCAGGGAGTACGTAGTAAAAATATATTAGGTTTTTACAACCTTTTGGCTGTTAATATCAATAAGTGCCTATTTTTTAACAATCATTCAAACTTAAAATACATTTCTAAGAAATAATACATCCTGTAATTATAATAGTTCTTCTTTTCGGGCGTTACGGTTCGGGGTGAATCTTGGCAGCATAAAGTTATCTTGTCCATTCCATCTTTTGTCATCCTACGCAAGTCCTGTGAAACCCCGTTCATCCAGAAAAGTCTCGGTCTTTCAACGCTACGCTTCGTCTACCCACAGGGGTATAAAATGTGAGACATTTATATATTATTAAAGTTTATTTATATTTAAATGTCCAAAATTATTTCAACTAAATTCCTCATTCTAAATTTGCTATTCATTCAGTTACATCAGTCATTTTTATATAAGTTGACTATCAAATAAATAAACTTCATGTCGTCTTGGACTTCGTGTCGATTTGAGACAAAAATCAACGGTAGTTAATTTATCATTAGCACAGCTTTCCATTGTGTTTTTAATATTAATTGATCTTTGTGATTTACTTAAAATATTGAATATAATAGCGACAGAACAGTAATGTAACTATTTTATGATCAATTACTAGGCAATCATCATTTGTCAACCGTGCGATGAAAAAAAGCGATTTTAACCGCAAATCGGATCAGTTTGAAACGGATAATTATCAACGGAGACTGAGTCACCAACAGGGATTCCAATCGAATATTCGAACATCATCGACTCTTGGTATATTCGAATATTTAAAAACATATTCAAATATCATTTATTTCCAGTATTAAAGTAGGTAGCTATATTAAATCATTTGGTTTTACAATTGTTTATACAATTGGTTTATTTAAACAATATAATATTGACTAGAGACACGTGTTGTAAACTATTGTGTTAAAAATAAATGTATCTCGCCAGAAATTCTAAGATGCAATGAATATACACGATGCAATTCATTCATTTTGTTATTCGAATATTGGCGTAGTACAGGCGTGTGGCACATGCGGCCTTTTGTCTACTCTGGTTCGGCCTTCTGGCCGATTCTTTAATTCAGTAGATTTTTGTAAATTCGCAAATTCTTGACATGTTCTGACCGTAAATCCCTGTTTCGGCCAAAGATTCCCCAGTCAATGTTTACCGCGGCCTTATGTCAAATCAGAAAAATTAATACGGCCTTTAGAGAAGAAAAGGTTCCTCACCCCTGGCGTAGTATGTGCTGTGATGTTTTCATATTCGAATATTAGGTTAACGATTATTGATATGAACACTCTAAGACTAAGTATAAGCAGATCCACTTATTATTAACATTCCTGTCTTTCGATAGGCTTCCTGATGGGTCTTGTTATTATTCTGTGCCCGTAAAGTGGACGACCGTTTTGGTCGCAAGGCGGTCCTTTTCGCCGCCCACCATATTCGTAATTTACTAAAGAGACCATCGTCCCGCAACGAATGCCGCCAGATTATTAGATTATACGTAATGCACGAGTTGAATGCCTTTGGTGCCCTGTAACTCTTGGAATTATGCTTCAGAAGAATGACTCACTGCAATTGGACATATTTGGTCTTGATTTAAGCCAGCATGCGGTTTTACTGAAAACAATAAGGAAATATTAACACAATGCATTTTTTTATTCGTGACTATCTAAAAATTACTAAAAAAACATACGTAACTTTTCGCATATCGAATTTAGTTTAGAAGTGTTCGTGATGTTCGAAATAAATGTGGAATTAATACAAAAGAATGCTATTTTTTCACACATTACTAGTGATATATAATAATTGTATTAAAATTAATCGTAAGTAGTTAAATGAAAAAACAATTAAAACAGTATAAAATAACATAACTATAATACAAAATACACTTCATTATTAAACAATGCATAGGCAAATAAAGTACACAAAAATATGAAAACTCGTGTCTATATTTCAACTCGTTGAAGCCCACATATCTTCAAAAATAGATTTTTAAGGAAAAAAATATAAAAACCGTAAACAATCCGTATTCTTGTTTAGAATTTTTTATCTTAAAAAAACTATTCAAGCGGTGAGCCTGTGCCTAACAATCCGAAAACATCCGTTGATAGTTTCTTAAAGTTGAGATTAGGGTTTTTTTCGTTAAATTTGTGACATTCGAATGTAAGTTTTTTAATTTGGTGACCCGTTTTCAAATATTACAATTAATATTGAATATTTTTCTTTATTTAATCTTAAATATTAATATTTCGACTTGAAATTGCCATGCTACAATTAAAACGAAATGAAATATGTAGTTTAATAGTTAGAAAACATCAATGAACGCGTTATTAAAAAAATCTGTACATTTGTGTTTTCTAAAAACATATTTTCTGGCGATAAGTAACGTATAAAATTACGAGTAACAATAATAAATAAACGGATTTTTAAAAAATATAGATTCATTTTCGTTATTTTATTTGAATTCTTCTCCTTTGTTATTCTTCGAAAACCGTTTTAAGCCGAATTTTCGAAGACATTGTAAGTCGAAAACCGGTTTTGTACAAGTCCTAGTTGAGATAAATCACTTCGGTAATGTACCGTGTCGATAAAAATGTTGATTTGCTCAAAAATTTACTGCGGTCGTTATTTGATTGAATCATCGGTTTTTCTATAATATTAAAATAATAATTGTCTCGTGAATCATTCGGTTAAAAGACCTCAAAAAAGCAAGCAAGCAGGTGCCAAAGGTATAATAATAGGTTTACCGTTATGCTTGAATATCTTTATATCAGTGCTATGTTGTTGTTATTTATTACATTGCATATAATTTTAATTACATGTTAGATGCTACCAGTGGCATTCAAAAATTCTGAAACAGTAAATAAATTGATATTTATAAAACAAAATCTTAATATCGCCTAGTTAAATGTCTAGTTCGTGAAACATCGTGTCTTGGGTTATTTAAACTTGGAAATTCTATCGTCTGGCAAAAAACTATTAATATTCTAACAAAATCCCTTCGTCTAATAAACTATTGCTTACATTAAAATCTCAATAATTTTGGAACTTATAGACTCTTTATCAGGCAACAGGAACTTACTAGAACAATATTTATAATATTGATGAAATATAAGCATTTTGTAAATTTCAATAGATTAAAAAAAACACGAAAAGCTACTTGTGAACGATTTTCCATAGCCTAGTAAGAGACAGTTGTAGATTGTGGGTTGTGTGTGTCATTATAAATAGCCTGATACTTTTTTAATTCAAAAAGGCCATTTTTGTATTCATTACAATCAACCAAGGAAAGGGAAAAATGAAAATAATATTTGGTATAATAAGTAAGATTGTTTCAGTTCCTCTCAAGTACAAATATCTTTGTTTCTTACATATTTCCATATCTAATATCACAAAATGTGAATCATTTTACATAGCTGTAAAACAAATGAAATAGAATAACTCATAATCTACCAAATATAATTAAAAAAAACTACTGTGACTAACGTTGTACTTTTTCGACACTATGATCATTTTTGAAAACAAGATTACAAGCTATGACATGTAAATCAATTGACTGTCAACATTCCTATTGTCACACCATTTGCTTTTAATCATATTCGTTACTAAATTTTGACTGATTGTAGAGAAAACTCAACTATTGCAGAATAATAATAAAAAAACTACAAATGGGTTATATTCAAATATTTTTATATCGTTGTGTTTATTATATGTCCTTGAGTGAAAATCGTTCTCAGGCGGTTACGCCGACCTCACGAATTACATTTTCTTTTTATTTTACTTTTCATCAAAAAGTACCGAAATATCTTAAAGCAAATTTATATATTCAAAAGTGATGCACTGTATTATTTATTATTTTGTTGAAAGCTGCCCCAAGAATTAAAAATGCGTTTTTTTTTGAAAAATCTTTGCTGACAATAAAAATATTATTATTCTATTGTCTGTAGGTTTTTATTCTAACGTCTCTAGGACACCGCTGTTTCTTTTTTTTTTGACGATCACCAGGTGTGAGAAGTGATCATTGCACTTCGTCGATTTACTTTTATCATAGATGTGTTATTTCTCGTTTCCATTCGCGATTGTTTCTCTCGGCATGTGGGCGTCTCCTCGTCATTAAATTATAATTAAAGTCCCTGCGATCGTGGACGCCGTTGGCAAATCATAATATAGGTGTACATATATACATTTTTTACTGCCGTGACCCGAGCACGCCTGTGCCCGAGTGTAGTTCATCACTGGACAAGATGTACAAAGCCATGTATCAATCACACGAGTACGAATCGACCATCATCTAGTCATGGCTGTGTTTTAAGAAAGCAAAGGTATCGTAAGATTAAATAATTTTATATTTAAATGTTTTTACAAAAGTCTTGCATGTATTTATTATATCAATACAATACCACCACTTAATATCAGTATTTCTATTTACAGATCACTATCCCAATTATCTTTCAATGAACGTTTTTCCCAATCACGATTATTTATCATTACTATCAAATTAATTTGGGTTAAACGTCAATACGGTTCATATACTTGTGACTATAATAATAATAACAATTTAATGTCATAATTATTTTTTACATATACATGATGCAGTCTTTTTACTAACTGTCAATTCGAGATTTCAGCGGTGCAGAAAACCTACGGAAGTGTACAAAATTTGAACGATTCATATTCGATGCATAATGGCTTCAATCAACCTTAGTCGATATCTTAAATTATAATAAGTAATGAAATCACTTTTATGGTGTTCACCGTCAATAAATACTTGGTGGAAAGGTATTATATTTAAAAAAGAAAGCACCCTTTTGTACTAATTCCCCTTTTAACTTTTTGTCTCCGGGTGACGTAGAATCTGTGTACATACTGTGTAGTCAGAACATTCGATATATGTTTTAAATATTTTCTTGACACTAATTGTTAATGCGTTAATATAGTTATAATTTCTTTATCGTTGGCAATGTCGGCAATTATAAACGAGAGCCATTTAATGTATGCTATATTGTATTACCCTTTCCAACAATGAATGGTAAATAAACACCGCAATGGTATGTTGATATCGATAAATAAAACACTCTTTTTTACGTATTTCCCTTTTAATAATTATAATCACGACCGGTTTCGGCAATGTCGAGCATTTAAGTGAAAGTAGAATTAGTACAAAAGAGTGTTTTATGTTTTGATGTAATAAAAACTGTGCCACTGATAATGGTGGCCTAAGAATCTACCATTCGGATACGGCAAAGGCAAGTGTGTATATAAATTTCATGTTTCTTAATAATATGATAGAAGCCACTCAATCTTATTTACTAGATTCACATTTCTCATTTCTTTTTGGCAATTTTCGCCCAGTATGTTGTTCTGAAGGCGGTGGCGTCTGAACATGAATAATGTGTGTTATTAGAATGGCAGAAGCTGTCCATTTTTATTGTATACGTCGATATAATATCAGACCTACATCGATTTATCAATATCAATGCTCGCACACATCATTCGAAGCTAGCTTTCCAATCACGAAAGTATGATTCTGTGGCACATACTCAATCCTAAGATGGAGTTATTGCTCTTCGAAAATGCCTATCGGGACATGCATGAGAAACGTCTCGGGTGTGTTTATTTATTTATTTTGATTTATCTCATATGCGAATGTTTGAGTTCGTCGATCTTGTAATAAATGATGTTTACCCGCTAAAACTACGTTTTCTTATTCATATGTGTTTGTGAATAATTTATTTTGTGAACATGTTAGCAAGAGAGAACAAAAAACTAATATAATAGCAAAAACAGCGTTTTTTTTATCTGATACTAAATTCATCCTCCGGCGAGACAAAATGTGTAGACTATGCAACTCTCTGTGTATTTTAAACACTTTTTATTTAATATTTTCGACGTATTCGGCGGTAACTTTTTAGACATTCATATTTAATATAATATTAAGTTTGATAACTTAGTTAACGTGTTTCAATTATTACTATCGATGTTATTGGCTTACCAGCTCCCTGTGTCCCATAGAAAAGGAAAGAAACCTCGACATTCATTTTGTGTTTAATCTATTTTTATATTTATTATACTTATAATTTCCTACGGCTATACACTGCGAATTTAAAAATTAATTTCATATCATTATGAGAACCCACTTATAGATAATTTCTTTTTTTAACCATGTTCACTACAAACAGAAGTTTTCTTCGAAAGCTGCTTGTTAATCAGTTGTATCAACTCCTTTTTAGAAGAAAGCAAGTATAGAATGATAGGGCTATGTCCCGCGCTGACGATCGGATAGGTGAAAAGAGATTTAGTAATATTAAACTGATAAATAAATCTGCTGTAAATACTTATTCCTTTAAAAAAATGTAACACTCATGTGTAAAACGTATATTTTTTTATTTATATTATTTTGTAATGCATTTATTATACGAATTTTTTGTATGATATATTTAAACCTTAATTGGATAATTATGGAATAAGCATACATTTTAAATTTTAAAACGTGTACGTGATTAAGATTGTTTTTAACAACTTTATCAAGATAATTATAACGAAAATAATTACATTTAATGAAGGTTCAACAAAATCCATAAAAAACTATACGTGTTTTTGGGATATGTATTTATAATTTTACTATGTTTGTAAATGTAATTATTAATAATGTCAATCGTGCTGTAGAAAACTGTGCAATGTAATTGAATATAGACTTTTTTTATCATGTATATATGGTAATATTTATTCGAATTTGAACTTGAGTGGCCGATAACGTAAGGTCAAACACGTACAGGTGACATATTTATTAAAGGTAGGAATGACAAATCCACAAAGAATTCGATCAGCCAAGCTCATAGTAAATATATACCGATCTAATTTCACTGTATTGTTCCGGTATAATCAAATATCGGAATGAAATAAGAAAACGGGGATTCCAATCATCCTTGCTCAAATAGCTTTGAGCGAAATTGTTGCCTTGGCAATAAAAGAATTGTATCGATTTCTATTGTCGTAAATAATATTGCAGGCTGACAATACAATCATACAATTGGAGAGAGATTCTTTTAAATGATTGTTAATTTCGCCGAAATAATTCGAATTGAATTCCTCGCTAAATTTTGTAAAGGTTTGTTTTTATTTTTTTTAACATTTATTCAATTGTACAACATTGATTAAATTTTTATTTTTTTAAATATCCTCAATATAAAAAAATGGCATAGTTATTAGATCCGACTGTTGACAATGGAGGGATACAGAAATATCCGTCAACTATGTATATATATTATAATTTATTCCTAACTAAATTTAATATCTTGTTATTATATGAACGTAGATGCTAAAAGGGCCCATACATCTAGGAACAAATGTCCCGGGACATGATCCTGACATGATCACAGAAACGTCACCCGTTGAGGTTATGTGGTCAGTGTTGCGTCCGAAAGAACGCTATTTGATGTTTTTGGATTTATACAATGCTAGTAAAATTTATTACTAATGTTTATAATTTGTCTACAATTTAAATACAATTATTTTATCATCCACGGTGACAGTTTATACCATAAATAATTCCAATATTACTTATTATTATCTATGGTTTATTTTGACAGCTATCACCATATGGAGACATTTCAAAGTCGATTTTTACAATTATAATAAGATGTATCCCACAATACGTTATAGCTTATCTCACTTATACTTTATGACTATAGACGAAATATACTTTGACGGTTCGTCCACAGCAGTGCGCGCATGCATGTTCCTCGGGTTCCACGTTTGCGCTCGCCTCCAGACCGTGAACATGGGACCTATCTCGGTTCACGTGAAATGTTCCACGATACGGCGTGACACGTGAATTTTGTGTTCCAGGATATGTTCTGGAACCATTTGTTCCTTGATTTATGGCCAATAGTATTGTCCCTGGACATTTTTCCCCAAGTGAATGGGTCACTTTAATGCCATAAAATTTCTTTTCAATGCAGTTTATAATATTATACACGATATGATGCTGCATTTATCGTGCTACACCAAGTTGTAAATAAAAATAATAATACACATTGTATATGCAGTCATAATAAAACCTTTTCTAGCCGTGCGTTGTTATAAATTTAATACAATGATATGAAAAAAATATATATTTTAAATACACTATTCTATTGTTCAATGAATACATACTACCGAAACATATTTTAATACATTCATTTCAATATGTCATTGATATTCACGTCGATACCTTTACTCTGCGTCGGAGGTATAATTATTACCTCAAAGAAGTTTCTTCTCAGATCTTTGTACTGTAAATGATATTTTTTATCTGCCATTCCGTCGGTGTTTCAAAAGTTTCATTGTTCGTTTTGTATAAATAAGAGGGGCCCCAGTATTCAAATTAGCTCATAACAAAAATAATAATGCACGTAGTACTACTTTTCGACTGTTTTTTTTTTGTCAACGCTACACGTGTATTCCACTTAACATATATATTGGAATAAGCACAGAATACATTGCACACTATCGTCTAAAGCAGCGGTCGCCAACTGCTGTTTCACGGAACACTATTATTGTTCAAAATTATAATTAAGGGAGACATATGGATCTCTCAACTGTAATTTTTTGCCACAAAAACTGTCCCTGCGTTTTCCTAAAAACATTTTATGTAGTTTCGCCCTTGTGACCCAAAGCCCCCCAAAAAAAATAAGTAAATAATGTAGTATTTTAGGCTGTATTTTTTCATTACTTTTCATGCGACTTTGGTTATATTTTAACTTAATTGTCGAGAGTTAAGTGTGTTTTTAAATTTATGGAACGCATCTCCATTTTTTCTTTTGTAGCGATATCCTTTGAAACAAATCACATTCCGCATAAAATGACTATCGAGTGTTTATTCTATCAATTTATGTGAAGTAAATATGTCTCTAATGATTGATAATTGGTACTATTCGAGCGAATTATTAGTTGGATAACCAATATTTTAATTAGGATTGAGTTTGCAATAATTATTTTAGTTATTATCACATATTCCTAAGTGTTATCATATTTTCAATTAAATTCAATTAAAACTAGCAGTGATTTATGCACAGAACTGTTAAATTTTAAATTATGCTATACGAAAGGTGACAGGTTAAATACGATAACGGAAATACAATAATTAACCATTGACCTCAACAAATATGCAGCGTTGAATTTAGTATAATAATATAATGCTCTGTATACTAATGACTCTTATGTTTTATTTAATTAAGTTAAATTTAATTATTAATAATTTTTAAAATTTATGATTACGACTAAAGGTTCTAAGTGGATTTTCGATATTAAAATTAAGGCATTAGTAAATTTTATACATTTTCACACGTTTAATCACTAACGAGACCCCGATGTCGCCTTTCGGTATATGCAAGTGCATAGACGAACATGACCGGTCAGTTCTGTAAACCCTTTCGTTAGTGACAAAACGTGCAGAAATGTGCAAAGTTTGAACCGTTCAAATCTAGGTTAACTATTTAATTTTATCAGATATAACAGTAAAATAATTATTTTTGTATTGGATATTTTTCTAGACAAATTCTGATTCAATATAATAATTTTTCGGTGAAAGATCTGAATTAACACTGCAACCATCAACGAAATTAAAAGGGCTTCAAGCGCATTAGAAATGTGAAATGGAACAGTATAATTTTAATTAACTGGTCATTCATCAGTCAATTATATGTAGAGAAGTGTAACAAAATTGCACTAACAAATTTTAAATGGTACATTGTTTTAAATTTGAATCAAACGCATTATTTTATCACTTTAACCACTTAAATGCCGCACCATCACCGGTCCACAATTTGTATACATACCACGTATGTCGCGTGAGCACGAGGGCTTGACACAACAAGCTTGAAAATATTTTTATTTGGAGTAAGATTTACTCATATGTTTTCTATACCTTTGTAGAATTCAAACTTAATCGTATCGTATATATCGTAGAAGCAAACATAATTTCTTGGTGTAATATGTACGATATCTAAGCGGTTAAACTTAAATTTAATACTTTCGATGGTTTCGGCGGTAACTTTGTGGAAGTTCATTTTAATAGAAAATTTAAATTAACTTTGATTATTCCACGTATTGTGTAACTAACTGTGACACGTGTTTCGCCTCTTTCAGAGGCTTAATATTTGTATTGAACTTAATATTTGTATTGAACAAAACTATTTTTTGTTTAATAAAAAAAAATGTTACAAACAATCGGTAGGATTACCTATGGGTGGTCCTATTTCACCTTTGCTCGCGGATATTTTTATGGATTATTTTGAGAATAATCTCTTTAAGTCAAATCACACGTTACTTAAAAATGTAAAAACTTGGTATCGTTATGTAGACGATATCTTTTGCATTTGGACAGGAACAGATAGACAGTTAGATACCTTTTTACGTCATATAAATTCATTGCATACAAATATTAAATTCACACTAGAAATCGAGCAACAAAAAACCTTAAATTTTCTTGACATAACAATAAAGAAAAATAATAGCAACAGATTAGAATTTGCCATTTACAGAAAGCCTACTTATACAGATGTCGTCATTCACCATCAATCAATTCACCCGTGGTCGCAAAAACTCTCATCATTCCATGCAATGATTAATAGATTAGTTAACATCCCTCTCACTAAAGTCAACTTTGAATTAGAGTTAAACATTATTAAACAGATAGCTGTAAATAATGGTTACAACACAGACGTAGTAGTTAACTTACTTAAACGTAAGCAAGTTAAACAACTCATAGTAAATAATATTTTTTCAGGAGAGAAGAAAGCAAACGATAATATTAAAAACTGGCGTAGAATTATTTATTTAGGAGACATCTCGTCAAAGATAGTTAAATTTTTGCCAGACAATATAGAACCCGCGTTTTATACAGTAAATAATTTAGGTAAAATTTTATTGAACAGTAAAGATCGCGTAGATTCATCGTCACAGAGTGGTATCTATCGACTCTCTTGTGGAGACTGTCAAGCGTCTTATGTTGGACAGACAGGTAGAAACTTTAATATTAGAATTAAAGAACATATAAGATGTCTAAAAAGTAACAATTTCTCTGAGTTTGCCAATCATTTAATAGAAAATAATCATAATTTTAATCAGATTTGTAATTTAGAAATACTCCACCGAGTAAATAAAAAGGGTTTAAAGATGAATAGCTTAGAATTTTTAGAAATTAATAAAACTCTTAACAAAAAAGAAATATTATTAAATAATATTCTTAATAGCACAGGCGGTTCCCCGTTACTCAAATTGTTTCCAATTAATAGAGTAATCACAAACCTAGATGATTGATTGTAGCTCATTAGTTTTAATAGTTTGTAATGTTTAACGTCATTAGTAGTATGATTAAATTTGTTTGCATTTTATAATCCCCTCTTTGCTTCCATTAAAAAGGAAAAATCCCATTCTGATTGTTTACAACTCATTAGTAAAATTAGTATCATTATCTGTTTGCTTTATTTCGATTCTACACCCCCCTCCTTGCTCCTCTTAAAAGGAAAAAAAACCCAATCCATTTTGTAATTTTATAATTTTAAAATGTTAGAATCAATCTTGCTTCATTACTTAAGCAAACTTTGCGATAGTAAGTCTGAAGATGCCTCTGAAAGAGGCGAAACACGTGTCACAGTTAGTTACACAATACGTGGAATAATCAAAGTTAATTTAAATTTTCTATTAAACTTAAATTTGTTCATATTTATTTTCATTCCCTTTACCATTGAACATTGATATCTACATCGACCCGTTTATCGTAGACAAGGAATATCAGCCCAAATGTCTAAAAGCAAGCAACGTGATCATAGAAAAATGATACACAGACAGACAAAATTGCGTAAAAGAACATAACTTACTATCTGAGACTGTCTTTATGGTAATTACCCACTCAACGATAATATTAAAGAGTTTCTTTATTGAAATGAGTCCCTCGCTTGACAGTGTGGGATATGGCTGCGAAGAGAAATACAGCTGTTAAAACATTCAAAACAAACACAATCATTGCACATAATGTATTCTCGCATTTAAAATTAAAACGTATGTTTTTTGTACATATATAATTATGTATGATTTCAAATAGGAATATTTCTATCCATTTTGTTTTTATATAAAACATCTATCAGAACTCACTTCTTGTCAAGATTTTCTTCTAATCCGTGTCCGTTCCCAATGTCAAGCATATGGCTTCCTAATATAAGTATCTGAACAAAGACTCTGAGGACTGGTTGTTACTCAGATTCTCAACTTCTTTTTTTTCCGAAAAGAGCAAGGATAAAATGATAGGGTTAAAACAGGACTTGTGGTTAAGTAACCGCTCTCGCTTTGCTTCGTACTGTGATTTGAACCCGTGATATCCATCACGAAAGCCAACCACGTTGACCACCGCGCTATGGACCCTAACGTTGGGAAAAAGTGTTGTAAATAAGAGAATTTGCAAAACAATACATAATGCACTAGACCAGTGTTTCTCAACCTTTTTGGGAGCGTGGCCCATTTTAAGTGCCTTTATTTTTCTGTGGCCCCCATACCATTATTTTGTCTTCCTATGATAATTATAATTCCAAAAACCCACTTTTTTTTATAGCTCTTGAGAGATTTTCGAATCTAGAATGCCAGTAATTTACTTTATTTACAAAAAATAGCTGCGCGACGTCCGCCATTATGCTCCTCCCTGTATCGTTTTATCAATATCCGTGGCCCCCCTAAGCTGTGTTGTGGCTCCCCAAAACAAAAATAAATCTCTGTGGCCCCCTTAGAACACGCTGTGGCCCCCTGGGGGGCAACATGACCCACCGTTGAGAAACCCTACACTAGACTACTGGTTCTGGTCACAGAGTATGTCTATGGACCTGGTATTTTTTTAAACATTACATTCAAAAGGGACTTAAGACAGGAACAAATATAATGGTTTCCATGAAAAAAAATCAAGAGTTTTTAAATGAAGTAACAATATTTTTTTACGAATATTTATTAAAAATTGCGAGAAAAGGGTGCCGGAACGCCGTTCCACCGCGTTAAATGGAAAGAAAAGCACTGCATCTATCCGATACATCACGACTTACGACCTAGTATATGTATATTATGGAATATATGGAAAGCAGGTGATGAATATAAAACCTTTTTTAATGCATTTAGTACATCTTTTTTTATAGTACAGGGATTGTATAGTACAATTGATTGAATTGAATATAAAATTATTCAACACAGCATAATTTTAAAAAAACTTTAAGGCCTCGTATGTAACTCTCCATAGTGTGTATGTTGTAAACATAAATTCCAATATCAGTAAGAAAATAGTGATTTTAAATATTAGTGATTGTAAATCGTGCTTTCGAGTCTTCGCTTTGAATATCGTGATAACTAGGTAAATTTGAAATCAACGTGTTAGTCAAATTATTATATACCTACAATTAATAATAATTTAAAAATAGCTACGTATGTACATAGTGAGAGGAGAGCATAATTTATTGCGCAAAGTACATAATAAATTGAGGTGCTCAAACTAACGTTTCTACTTACACTACTTTTATAGAAATGAAATACGAACACTCTTAAACTACAAAACTGAACGTTTTTATTTATATTATTATATTTATGTGTCCGGAAAGACATTAGTATGAATTTATTAGCTTAGATTTTTATTTGTACTCTTGGTGGGTGTTGGTGGTATTTTGGTAAAGCATTTTGGAACATTTTGTAACGAAAAAATCGTGCAGTTTCGTAATATTATCGAACACGGTACGTAATACGCATAGCATGTATTTTTTGCGGTATCTAAGTGCGCGGTGACATTTTGAACTTAGCCAAACGTCAATTCAAAATAAGACGATCTTTCAAAATGTGATTCATAACCTCAAAAATAATCAGGATATTATTACACCGCCGAGAAATAAGTATGATTAGGCCATGAGATGTTTTTTTTTTATCAATATTTCATTACAAATTTACTAGTGGGCTACGGTTAACCGGGCGCTTTTCACGGCCAACTTTGCACTGCGAATGTGGGTCATTAACATTATGCCGAAAACACTTGTGGTAGCCTTTTTTATTGCTGGCAATTATTTTGAGTTTGAGTTTAAACGAAAGTTGCCGATTGCGTGGTGGTTTGCATTACGTCTCCAGAGATGTTCAATAAAATACCATTGCATTTACACTTCCATAATTGTTTTATGGATCAATCATAGGTACATTTTAATAAAGACTATTCGCGTGTCTATTCTGTAAAGCTATTGGTCGTCATATTGTCTCATAGATCTTTTGTCGAATCGATTTATGGTCATGAATGTCTGTGATATAAATATGTCCATTTCTCCCACACGATCTTGACACCGACTAGCAGCGATCACGATAAGTTGCTAGTTCTTTCTGACAGCGCAAGAATCTAATCATTATCATAATATGGACATATAGAGGCTTAGCGACTGAATAACAATTGATGTTGAGATGCTCTATTACAAGTATATATGCTGCACATTTAGGGCAGGTATGGTTGGAAAATAATACCGAAATATTTTTAGAAACATGTTGCAGTTTTATTGTTACCTTTTTATATCAAAGCGCTTAATAGGAAACTAAAAAAGATTTTTTTAATAAATACTTAAATTCTTACAAAATTTAACACGTGTCAGATTTTGTAACATGACAAGTGGAATAACAAAATTATCAAATTTAATCGTATGTTCGAAATGAGCTTCCACAAACTCACCGCCGAACACATCGAATAATTTTTATATGATATAAAAATTGATTTTAACTTGCTCAATTGATCGTTAGGACAACTTTCTTACCACTAGACTACAGTTGTAGTCAAATATTATTGACTTAGTACTGACGTATTCGTTACTCTTATAGCCGTTTTTTTCACAACTTTGAATTGAATAATTCTTAAATTCACTGTGATCTTACCGGGAATCGGACCCAGACCTGCGTGATCGGTAGAGAAAACTCTAACCAACTGTGCCACGGCAGGCGACGATAATCGATTTCATCGTCAAAATAAAGCTAACTATATATAATAAAAGTTAGAATCTAACGAAATTTAAATCATTGCAATAAATACTCTTACAGATCAGAGTGCAAAGCGTATTTTTTATTGGTTGGTTTTTATAGAGCCACACTAATATTCTCCAATTAAAAATTCTTAATAAATTAATCATTAATTATCGTTTCGTTTTCACTGCGAATCTGCAAAACGAATTCTTTTTCATTTCACCGTCGTAAGTGTGTCAATGTTGCAATTAATTATTTATTGGCCATTGGCGAAAATATCTTTTTATACCTAAATTTTTTATATCTAGAATGAGGACCCATTTACTACTCTCACATTGTGTTGTATGTATTCCCCTCGGCGCTCGTCATGTTAAAATATACGTCTGTTTGGAAAAAAAATCGCGTTGAAAAGATTTCCCATTTCGCGAAACGAATGAATAAAAAAAAAACAATTGTCTACGGAACGTTCTTCGAACTCATCTGGTTCCGTGAGCATTAGACGCTTTGGGCCTTGAAACGTGAGATGGCATTGCGTTTGCCTTCTGCGATCTCGTATTTGAAGAATCACTGGAGAAAAATGCGTTGGTTTGAAGGATTTCTTTACGCAAACTATGGTATTGATATATAATACTATTTTAAACGAAAAATAGATCAGGTTTTGTCAGGTAATCGATTTTAAGAACCATTTCGAATAAATTATTGGGTTGAATTTTCACTTGCTCCGTTGAACTTCATTTAAATAAGATACAGTAACAATATTTTAAGTTACATCAAATTCATCCGGTATTTGATAGTTAGTTCGACTGCCTGTGTGGTCGAGTGGTCAACGTCGTTGGCTTCGGTTACGGAGGTCACAGGTTCGAATCCCACTACGGACAGCTTTATAAATTGATTTTTCAATCGATTTATAAATTTCTGTTCGAAAGCATGGATGAATGTGATGTCTTGAATACCCCCCCCCCACCCTTCCAACCATCTTATCCAATGAACGGGGTGTATCGAGAGCGATAAGCTAACCACTAAGCTCCTGTCTTAGCCCTATCCTTATATTCCTACTCTCTTTGCAAAAAGAGAGGTTGAGCAACTGAGTAACAAGCAGTTCTCGTAGAAACAATTCTGTTAGATAAACTCCATTTATGGAGTTCATATGCTCCACATTAGGAGCGGAGATGGTAAAAAAAAACTTTCGACTTTACACCATTGTTACAACGATGCTGAAACTTTGTTTAGATCAGGTAAAACACTATTTCGTAGTAATTCCACATTTATTGTTGAAAAATGTTGTGATTAGCGAAACCGGTTCTGATCATATTAAATAAATGTGAAATTGGTTAAAAATGGTTTTATTTTTTTATAATAATACCTTTCCACCAAGTATTGACAGTGAACACTTCAAAAGAGATACGCAATATTTGTTCTTCTAATGTGCTCTGACATTTTAGTTTATATAATATTAAAAAATATACATGCTCGAATAGACGCACTAAGAAGAATAAAATATTGAATCATATAATATGTTTCATTTTTTGAACATACCGTATTTTCAAAGTATGTAAACTTTTTTTTGAAAATTCATTTTGATTTATTACAAAATTACTCCTGAACAGAAAATAATGCAAAGTGTATACATATTACTCAATTTATTTTCTATTTCTATTTATTTCTAAGTTTAACTAGTAAAAAAATATATATTTCAGTCGTCAATGATAGATATTTTAGAATCACCTTTTACGAAGTTCCTTTTAAGAAATTAAACAAGAACCTTATTTTATTCATTTGCGGTTTCGGGAAGACATCGTGTTATATTTTTTTGCAATTACCAAAAACTATCTAGGCATGTATGTTTTATTAAAATCCTTCAATGGTTTCGAAACATCGCGTGTATCCCAACAATTATAATATGATTTCTTTTCTAACTAATACGCAACTTTATTGAAATAACGTGTGCAAAATACTCTTTATTACTTTATATTAATTTAATTATGCGTGAAACCGGTTTCAACGTAGATTAGGAAGATTTATAAAATCAATGGTTTGACAAGACTTTTTTTTAAGACAGTATTTTGTGAAACGACCCATTACATTCTCGGCCCGGATTTCTATTCCTAACTATTCTATTCATTCGTGTTTCCGCTAAACCAAACCTCATACTTTTTTTAAATAGCTTAAATTGTATTCTTACATATAAACAAATATTAATTCCCATTAATTAATAAATAGCAACATCTCTTTCATTCACAATATCGCAATTTTCTTTACTGAAAAGCTTGTATTTCAAATGCAGTCGTATGTAGGATATCCAATACCAAAATCCCGGGATAAGTATTGTTAGAGCTTAAAAAAACTGTCGCGCTGTTCATGTTGGGAAATCCGCAAATTCGACATGAAATTCTTTTGAAAAATCCCAAGATTTCAAAATTGCCGAGCAATCATTTTCTTAATTTCGAATCCCAATTTTATATCGAATGCTCAATCCCGGGATTAGGAAAATTGTCAATCCCGAATTCCCGGGATCAGAGATAGGGTCCGGAATTGGATACCCTAGTCGTATCTTTGGTATAGTAAGATTTCTATGATAAGCGAAATCTATTGACACGAGATTGGCTGTCTCTATTTGACTCGTCACATGATTCGCTTCACACGTCTGCACGACAATGTCGACTCGTTTGTAAACAGTCTGCTGCTCGCAAAGTCAGCAGGTGGGCGCCCCGGGCTTCGTCATATAAATTACAATCATCATCAGCTGGCACTCTACCGCCGGGGGAAAGTGAAGCCCGCGAATAAATGCTGCCTTCCTTTCTATGCAAAGCGGAAAGCGCCGCCCCGCCTGGTTGTCTGGCGCGACTTCGCATGGGAATTTCTCAAACACGTGCTCGTAAAAGTAACATTAAGTAAATTGAATATTTTTATTATATCCTCTGCCAAACAAAAAAAGCTTTTTTTATCACCGAACATCAATGCTAATGGAAATATATGTATTTACGTAAAAAATAATTTACTAGTAGAGTTTGGATGACAAAATTGTGGCTAGTCGTTTGGTTAAAGAAGTTTTTAAAGAAAAAATTCGACCTTTTTTGTCGATCGTTTTATAATACAAATTTAAATTATCCGACGATTCATATTGTTGTGCTATTATTTTTGAAGATAACTTTTAATATATGATTTACTGTTTTTGCGGTTTTGTTTGGTATTAACAAGGACTTTTCGATAACAAGCGACAAACTACTGTTGTCAAATTTTGCCTGCTAGAAGGTTAATTCTTTAATAATTAAAACAATGATTTTTATTTATTTTTTTAAATCATGGTCATTTTCCGAAAACGCATTGTCAACTAACGTGTTATCATTTTTGGTAGTTTATATTTTTTTACTATTTTAGTAAGTTTTACAATTTGTGGTCAGGGATGGGCGCGGCGCGTCTAATTAAATAAGGTAAATATTGTTTTGTTCCTACTAAGTTTTCTTTTCGTGTGACATAAGCTATTTTTAAAGCATCTGCGTGTCGAGGTGTGTCCAAAGAACACAATGTGAAAACCTTCGAAACAAGTCAAATTTGAATAATGGCTGCCCTTTGTGTACTTCACACAGCGTCGTAGTCACTTTCCAAAATGGACGCGAAGAAAATATTATTAGTGAAGTTTTAAGATTATTATCGGCACGTACACGGTGGCCCGCTTGCGGTGAAACAAAAGTAGGTTTGTCGGATTCCTCCAATTTGTGTAAAATACCTCGTGCGTCTGCGGTCTCACACAAAATGTAAATAAATAAATAAACAAATAATCGACCGTTTCTTTATTTCGCTATTGTATAAAAGAAACTTCTCCCCTCTGACACACTTTTACATTAAAACTTTCTGAAATATTAATAAATAACCCAAGTACATAAAACTCGCAGACTTGTTTTAATGTCAACTTTTATAATAATAATTTATGATAGCAGTCTAACTTTGTGTGTATTAAATATTATAATGATAGATCTACCTCTGATTTATCAGTGTCACTATCAAAACAGTTAAAGTTAATGTATTTGAACAAGTCTAGTTCCAAAAACAGGTATTTTCTTATCAAGTATACAAAAATGAAATCGTTCACGTCGAGTATGGTGAAGTTTAATGTAGTCTGGTTACTTTCCTGCCGGGATTTTTTTTTCTTAATTTCTCGTTATCTACGAGCCGACTTTGCTCGATCTTTGTGAGTGCGCTTTCAATAATCAATTTTATCTGACGTATCAATCAATACTTTCATAAGTGCTACACATTTAACGTCTTAAACATTTTATCAGTTTTAACATGTTGTCGGCGAATCTAAAAGCTCTCCGCGTACTTGTAGAAAATTATAGGGAAAAACCTTCGCATGTCTTCCAATTAACTCATATAATTGCGGGTAATTCTGTTGACAGGGTTACACCCTACACTGCTTGGGGTGGCTTGCGGATAGACCGAAGTATATAATCACATTCATTTGTTTTTTTCATTAATATGCTTCTCGTTTCCTTTATGTTGTTAGCCAAGGGTGTCAGCCCTCTTGGACGTTGGTCATTTTCATGTGCTCACGAGCTCGACTACACGTACAGAATTTTTTTATAAATATATTTTTTCATAGTAGTTTAGTGAAAGTTTGTGTTTTTTATGTGCTCTCTCATCCAACCGATCCTTAAACATACATAAACACAACATCTTCGATCCAGCAATTTTATATTTTCTAAACGATGTTTTAGTTAGATGGATTTGACAGTTAATTTGTGAGAATACATCGACAGTATGAATTTAAAATTGATAACTTAAATACTTCACTTGCTTTCTCAAATTATATATAAAATATAGCCTTTACCTTACTTATGCCGCATCTGAAAATCAATCTTCAGTACAGATTGCTCATTGAATTAATTGACAATATTCGAATGGGGTTTTTTGAAACTGTTTTGCTCGAAAAATTCACAAGAACATTGTTTAATGCATTCTAATTTACTCTAATAGAAAATTTAAATTAACTTTGATTATTCCACGTATTGTGTTACTAACTGTGATACGTGTTTCGCCTCTTTCAGAGGCATCTTCAGACATACTATCGCAAAGTTTGCTTAAGTAATGAAGCAAGATTGATTCTAACATTTTAACGGTTCTAACATGGTACCGCCAAAACCATTGAAAGTACTAATTTACTCTAGTTAATTGGATTTTTGTTTTACTTTTATACAGAATTTCTATAGCTTTCATTTCGGATAATGACTTAAATACGATTTCCCAAACATTATCAAAATAACGGTTGAGAACCATACATGCTTTAAATGCAATTGTTAATTTTTAATATCCAACAGCTTATTTTCCGTTGCATTGCCATTCGTTTTTCATATAAAATTCAAAATTATCCCCCTTGTCACCTAAATTTCTCCTCGTGTCCGATCATAGGTTCGCCATCCCTGATGCACGCTATAAACCGAATAAATTCACACATCGCTCTTGGCGCATTTTCAATAGTAATATTAACGTTCATATAAATTGAGATTTACTATCCCAGATATACTGCTATCATTAAATTAACTTTCAAAAATACCACGAGTTTATTGATACGAGATACAATACCATCTAATAAAATAACATGTTAGTTGTCTTTTTGATTCGCTTCCGTTTTTTATTATTATATATATTATCGACCCTCCGGTGAAAAGTTTTCACCTTGAATATTTTTGCATGTGCTCGGTTCCCACGACCGATCGACAACGGTATTACTATTAATTTGTTTACTTTCGGGTCCGCTGGCCAGAGAGATGAAATGATAAGGCACGTAACGGTGTTTCTACTTTAATTACAATAAAAGTATGCATTGTATTTTGCCTGAATTGATTGTTGAACTGTTCGGAATGTCATCTGCATTCTACTGCATTAAATCAGTAGTTCGCCTACACAGTTTGTCAACTTGAGCGTGGTTTATTGGGCTTAGATTTTGATAACTAGATATGGCATGAACTGGCTTTACTAGTTTGTTTACTTATGAAACGTAATCTTCAGAATATCACCAGATATCCAATTGTGGTTTTTTTTTTGTCTTTGATAACAAACAAAAACTTCAGACTTGACCTAAATGTTATCCTTATAAAATAGATTAACTTGAAATTCAATCTGAAAATAGCAGCGCTAAATAAACGCATTGATATTTGAATGTGAAACCTCTTTGATTGTTTTAGAAACGAATATGATTTAACCACTATTCTGGATGATTAAGAATATAATTGCTGAATAAGCTTTTGATAAATGAAATGTTTTAGAGTTCAGAGTTGAAAGTATAAAAACTAGACTTGCTTACCAGGCTCAGACTAGTTGCTTTGTGCGTTAAGTGGTTTTGAAAACATTGCTCAGCGATAGATGTGGATAATCAGAGCCTCTCAGTTAAAATATGAAGCCCAATAAACGCCCCCCTTTAAATTTATGAACCAGGAAGAACATTATTTATACTAATAGCAATCCAGTATTTTATGTTTAGTGTCGCCAATTTGTTTAGTGCCTAGTTAGCCTATGTTATTTGAAAGAAAAAATTGAAGACATCAATTAAAAACATCAAACCGCGATCCAAATATTTTGGTGTTAGCTTCCGAAATTGAACATCATTAATGTTTGCAATTAGACGCAAATTCAGTATTTTTTCAAACGTTTTTGTTGTAACTAAAATTTTCCTATACTCAATGCATATTTTTTGGCAGGCACTCCAGTGTATTTGGGATGATGACCCACGCCACTAAACGATCTTTCTTCTGTTGTACTAAAATGTATAGTTAACTATTATATAAAAACCATTTAGTGTATGTATAATATAATAAAATGCTTAAAACGGGTGGCCTAAAAGTGAGGTCAATGTCATCTTTCTCTGCCCCTTGTGTATAGGCTCTGGGGACAATGGTATCACATAAAAGTTGTTTAGGCATTTAATGTAAGAGTATTTATCAGTTGAAAATGATCGTGACGAGCGAAACTTTTCAATATCATATTAAATAAATGTGAAATTAGTACAAATGAGTTTTTTATTTTGTTGATTGATAATGTATTATAAATAAGCGATTGTCGCATGAAAAAAATCTAATACAGTAAAATTTAGATACATCACAGAAATGATTGATTCAGCAAAAAATATAAGTAAAACATGCGTGTGTTGTACATTAGTTAAAAAACGCTGTGGTAGGCAATAAGCTGGCAATAGAGTGGTACAACGTGTACACCATTTTTTTTTTACTGAACACTGATGGTAACCGGTTATTTTAATTCAAAAAGTATAGATGATTGATGTCTCCAATTAAGTTAATATGATGATACCTCATTCGAGAACTATTAAAGCTTGGTAATATGGTATATGAGCTACCTGGACATTTGTATTGATATCGTTTTCTGTCATTATGAGTTAGAATTAATACATATAACATTTTATATAACCCGTTACAGATTTTTAACTTTATTGTATACATTTAAGCCGATTGTTCAATTTATTTTATTCACTGAAGTGATTATATATTTTTTTGCAATCAAACAGCCATCAGGTTTTTGAAAAAGATATATTGAAACCATATCAACTCTCACAGTGATTCCCTTTAACAGCTTAACGACCGCACGTTTTTTTTGTATAAAATTTTGCGAAAAAATCGCAAAAATTATAATTTTACTAAATAATTAGTAAGCAAATAGAGATATCCATACAAAATTTAATTTTCTTAGCTTCCAGATACTTCGCCAATACGCATATATGTGTCCGCCGGCCAGCAACCTTTGTTTTTCAAAGACTCAAATACGCGTCCACGGTCGTTAAGCTGTTATTAATTAAAGTGATAATATATAAGTTATCTTTCGATTTATTTATTCAATTTTTTTCTAAATGTTAACTAAATAATTTTCTTGAGGAGTTCTTAATATTTATTTTCAGATATTAACACCATTGCCTTCACCAAAAAACAGTTTGCGATATTCAATTTATTAAATAATGTTCTGCTTATCATTTTATTTTCGATGAGTGATTTGATACAGATATTAATAATGTGAATGTTTCTTTTTTTCAGGCATATTTGGATTTTTTTTTATTGAATCGGCGTTCTACTTTCGTTCGACCTGTTGGCAAGTAAGTAAATATAACGTAATAAGTAATTTTCGATCGCTCACGATTTATAATCATAAATATATAATACAACATGTACTCATCCTTCGGTTTGCCTTTTACTTGTATGTTAATCAAACTCATTGAAGAAATATTTTTTTAAATAACCGTTGCCAGTGCTATTGTCGTTGCTGAAAAACCTCATAAATTTATTTACTGAGCATATAGAATATAGTATAGAATAGGTCTATAGGTGGATTTATATTTTCTTTTACATATATTCCATTTTCTTACGCACTATGCCTCGATCGACGTGCTATTTTGAGGAACTTATAAACTACATTTGTATATCTGTATATCCCCTAACTAGTAACTTTGTGGTTTATTTTAAATTTAAAATTAAATTGAATGATTTTGTTATTCCACTTGTTGTGTTACAAAATGTTACACGTGCTTCACTCCTTTAAAAAAAGAATTAGCTTTAATCGCTAGAAATTTCTGACACGTATAATGTGTTAGAATCTAACGAAGCCTTTCTTTTGTTATTACTGTATAATTTTGTATTTTTTTTTTGTTAACGTGATAGAACAAATAATTCGAATACAAAATTGTGTATTTGTTATTTTTAGTAGACCATGTTATTTTAAAACAGTGTAAAAGAAGAGTTAAGTGTATTGTAAAAAAAATAACTCATCCTATTTTGATTATAATAGGAACATTGTTTTATCCACATGTTGATATTTTGATTGGAATAATTACAATAATCACCAACATGGTTACTGGTGTCTTCACAAATATGTGAATTCTTTACGCGTCTTACGTGGCGAAACAATATAACATTATTCATGACTTTCAAGTATTTAAATGTAAATCTAATAACAGCACTTAATTTGTAATATTTCCGTATTTATTTTCTTTTACTTTGCACAATAAGTACACTGCCAGTCATTGTTGATCATTTCCGCGATAATTTAATTTAAATTACACATCATGCTGAAAATGTAATTTTCTCATAGCTTTCCCGCGTATAATGCAGAAGTTTTTGCGTTGAAAACTGTCGCGTGACACTAGTCACAGAAGTCATTTTATTATTTTACTTCGAATTGCATGTATTAATTTATTCACATGGTTTCAGTCAGATTTACGAGCATACTACAATTCTGCACATTTTTTAAGTTGGTATCATTTGTTGCTATCTTTATTACGCTTGGGAAAATGAACCAAGAGAGCTTTCATTTAATTTTGTTAAACACAGTTGTGGTATTTTAATTCTCTAATGAACAACATTTTGACATAATTTATTGAGCTTTAATATTCACACAAACACGCAGTATAAAATAGTCGGCATTTATCCTTAATAACTAATCAAACTAAAAATTGTTACATCTGATAATGATCAATCTAATATAAATTAAATAAGCTATGTTATGTCCGTGGTGGGTCGCCTGTGTGGTCGAGTGGCCAACGTTGTTGGCTTCGGCTACGGAGGGCCCGGGTTCAAATCCCCGTACGGACAGTTTTTATAAATTGATTTTTCAATCGATTTATGAATTTCTGTTCAAAGGCATGGGTGTATGTGATGTCTTGAATTCCCCCCTCTCACCCATCCTATCCTACGAACGGGGCGAATCGAAAGCGATTAGCTTACCACTAATCCTGTCCTAGCCCCTATCCTTCTATCCCTACTCTCTTTGGAAAAAGAGAGGTTGAGCAACTGAGTAACAATCAGTTCTCGTAGAAACACTTCTGTCGAGATACACTCCATTAGGAGTCCATATGCTCCACATTGGGAGCGGACATGGTTTTAAAAAAAATGTCCGTGGTGCAGTGACAAACGTCGATAGCTCCCGTGACTGATATCACGGTCCATAGATGGATTTAGCCAAACCTTTTCATCTGGTGCACAGACGTATGATTAAATCGACCACAAGACAAAACATTTATTCAATGAATGCATCGCTGACATACTTCTTTTTCTTCTCCTATTCTTCATTATACTTGTTGATAGGTTGTTTATTTACATCGAGTGCGTATCGTCAGGTATTTATTCATGGGTTAATTTTTGTTTTTCCGCTATTTTAGCTCCACAGTGACTATCAATCTTTTCTATAAACGCGTTTGACGTACACAGCACTTAAACGATCACCGATATCATTAAAGTAACTCTCAAATTTATTTCCAGTCTAAATTGAAGTTTTAGTCATAAATACTTTTTATTAAAAAAAACTATAGAATGTTTTTTTATGCATAGTTTAAAATGTTATTAGGGCTTGCAAACTCGACGCATTCTATCCATATAAAGGATTATTTTGATATAAGGGATTATTTGAGTCTATATTATTAGTATATTATTAGAGTTATTAAAGTCAGTCTGTGAGTAATAACTTCAAATAAAAAAACTCTAAATGTTTGCCCAGAATATTACCAAAAATGTTTTTCAAAACTAAACATATCATCTGCGGCTCATTTCTTTATTCATTTCTTATGAATGTGCATATATTTTAGGCATTTGTGCCTGAATGTTAAATAAACGTTGTTGACATACATGTGGTTTACTATGCCGTACTTTTTTAAACGCCATCAGTTTTTCACAACTGCTCAGCAAAGTTGTGATCTAAAATTCTAAACAAGATGTGACGTGTGAAACGGCCTGCTTCCCGTGTAAAATCGCACATCTCTTCCTGGACATGACTTGACAAATTGTTTAAGACGCGTCGGATGAAGGTTTCCATCGGAAATCATTTGACTAACAGATCATTCAATGCGCTATCTGATTCTAGAAACCGGAGTTCAGTTTTTGTTGGTCTGCCTACTCTTGCTTACACGATCTGAATAAATTGACGATGTCTTTGATTATTTACAAAATTGTTTTTGTCTCAATATTATTAATGCTGTTTTTAATCTGATTGGTCATAGATCACTATCGTTCCTATAATAATTAAAGTAATACGAACCATCACCCACTGTTAATACATACCGTTATTGAAGAATATATTCATTAGCTTAGCGATTTTTAGCTTTTTTATATTTATACCAGGAAAACACGATACAAATTACTCTAGACTTCATTGTCAATTCATCCCGTTCTTGAAGAATATTTTTCTTTGTTTAGCTTGTTTCATACTTATGCCAGGAAAGCACGATAAAATACTCTAGACTTCATTGTGCGTACTATGATGTAGAGGAAAATGTGCTAAAATTAATTAAATAACATGTATGAGTTGAGTACTCATAAATATTTTTGATTACGTCATATAAAAATCATATAAAAAGAAAACTTTTATAAAAACTTAACCAAATGTTAATACACCCGGCGCTATTCTCAAATTAATTAGGATCTAGATTCTAGACCAGCGATTTCCAAACTGGGAGGCGCGCCTCCCTGGGGAGGCGTGAGCTATTGCAAAGGGAGGCGCGAAAAGTCCAAAATATTTATTTCCCCTTTAAAACGTGTCTTTATTACTATATGAAATATAGGATGGGGAGGCGCGATAATCTTTTTTTCTTCAAAGGGAGGCGCAGTAACATATAGGTTGGAAGCCACTGTTCTAGACACTAATTAAGGTGGTACTGTCATAATCAACAAGATTTTCGAATGTTATTTTTACGTTTGATATAACAAAAATGTAATAATCGCGGCTATGTTCACTGTTGTCATAGTCAATATTTCAAATGACAACGATTAACAGAGTTGCGTTTTATTCTATCAAGTTGTTTTTATGCCTGATTAATCATATACGTAGTAGCGAGTGATTGTAATGAGATAAATATGTTTTACATTATGCTACTTGACGAGCTTTACTATAACAACCCAAGAATATTAGTTTGACAGAACGATTATAGTGAACATAGCCACAATCATAAAATGTATGTTATGTCAAACGTCAAAAACATCATGTCGAGAATTACAGACCTCTTTAATTTAGTGTACATTCTACAGACATCTACTACATATCAGAAACATTTTCGCTCATTAACAATTAAAAACATCATAACAATAAAATAATACACATTTTATTATAATTACATCGGTACATGTATTAAGGATTAATTAATAGTTTAATATGTGAAAGTTTAAATTAGAAAAGTCCGACAATTCGTTTTTTTTTTCATTTACATTTTACACAGTCATGTATCATTTTGGCACGATTAGAGTTATTATATAAATGTCTTCTTTCATTTTACAATTTGATATTATTCTCAATCTGTACAAAAAAAGATATCCTATCAAATTTAATCATATCCGTTGCCAAATATCAACCGGAAATATTAGCAGATCCATCTAATAACCGACTAAGTAATATTGGTTTTTATGGTGTATCGTGATTCTTCATAATACGTTTTTTTTCGCGCGGGTACGAAAAAAATGCACACATTATTGACGGTTTGCAATTCAGGCACGTATTCGCGACTCGTGACGTGTGAAAAACCAAAATTTTCATCTGATTCGTTCAATTCGCATTTGACAGCGATAATGGCGGGAATTTGTCGACTTCACGGTCAAGTTTATTTGCGAATTTCATCTCGACAAGTAACGAGATTGATTCGATATTGTGAAGAAAACAATCATAAAGGATTATAGTATGGACGATAAGCCGTGTTTAAAAGTATGAAAACCTCATTTTTACTAAGTAATTAATCGTAAACGAGGTCGGAAAACGTGTCGTTCCATTTCTGTTTTTTCTGTTTCTATATTTTCTTCGGATTGTATCGACTGCCGAACAAAATTGCTGAAATGATTTTATAATAAATGTCGCGTGCGCAAGACTGCGTTCCGCATGTAGAATGGCCGTAATTCACTCTTGCCTAGTAATAAATAATGGTATCATAATTGAATTAGTTTACATCTGGTATCACGTCTGGTATGACATTGATTTTGTGGAACTAATTTGATTGTCAAATGGAAATATATTCTTCGCGGCGACGATGAATATATAGATAATCGCTACCGATATATTTTATTTAACAATCGCCGCTTACTGGTTAAATTGTATGTAGTTATTGACTTTGATTATACATAATTATGATTTTCCAATCAAGATGGCGTATTTTGAAACGATTTTGACATTTGTATATTATAGATTCAAATCCCAAATTCTTGGATTCTCTATAAATGATAGAAATCAAAAAATTCTGTTAATGTTTTTATTTTTATATTGAAAGTGATAAATGTCAAATTTGAATTGTTTGAATTTTGTATTTTTCCATGAGTTTTGTCGCTAACGACCCGGGTGAACTGTCAGTTCAAGTACATCCGTGCACTTGGAATGCCTGAAGATGCCGAAAGGCGAAACCCGGGTCGTTAGCGACAAAACTCATGGAAAAGTACAAAATTCAAATTTGATATTGAAATTCCATCAAGCACCCTCAGTCGAAATACTTAATTAGTGATAAATGTGCTTTAGACGTAAATTTTATAAATGAATATTAAAATCTTGAGCAATTATAGATGTACCAGCGTAACTTGACTGCCCGCGAGGGCGCCACCATCGCATCATTAACGTTGCGATAGTCAACACGTCCTAGGGAGACAATTTTAGTTCTGAGTTCTGCCACAGTCAAGATGAAATGGTACATCTCTACTTCATTCTAACAGTATGATAGAGGTCTGCACGGCTCGAGTCCGACCCACGGGCCAAGGAATTTATTTTTCAGATAATATTTTCAAACTATGTTGGGAATACGAGTCAGCTATGCGTCAATACTACTCATTACAAAACAGTTCAAGAAAATATCATGCATAAATCGAATATTTTTTAAAATATCGTGTTTTTTTTCTGTTCGAAAAATATAAATCTGGGCTTCGGGTAACAAGTGTGGCACTAACACTATCCAGATAATTTAATCAAATTTCGGCCCGTGCAATATGCATATTTTAGGTTTGTTTTCTCTCAAGATATTTTATTTTAACTTTATGTATAATTTACAGAAGACGATTATACTCATCGGCATATTACAATTCGTGAAATCTCAATGAAAAGGGTTTTTTATTTAATAAAAAAAAACTATGCGATTGTCGGCCATTAAGAGTAAATAAAATCGATCGGATTTTGAGAGAGTTTATTTCTGTCAAGTGTGTATAGTCTTTTGATTAATTTGCTAGTTTAGTAGATGATGATACTGCTTGGTTTTTTGTTATAATTTATCATGCGTTTTCGTATCAATTTAGCTGATGTTATTACTAACGCTCGCACACATGTTCCCGTTCAATTATTAATTATTGTTCCATATGCAATATGCTTATTATTTTCTAATCATTGGCAATCATGCGTAGGTTCGTAAAATAACTAGTGTACTATTAATGTCCACTCATGTTTGGAATTAATTACGCTTACACGTAGAAACTGAATATCTCAAGGGTATCCTCAAATCTTTTACTCATGCAGAATAAATTTGAAATTCATATTACCTTTAGGATAACCCGAAAACCTTTAATATCAAGAATGGTGAACGCTTTTCTTCAGATGTGCGAAAATTTTCGTCCCGTGTTTCACACGAATAATATATGACATCAAACCTCCTCCGTGTCATCAAAAATTCTCAGTAGCAAATTAAGAGCCGTTCCTGTCTTAGGTCTATCCTTACTCAAACAGAAAAGGCTGAGCAACTGAGTAACACGCCGTTCTCATCGAACATCGTCTGTTGAGACAAGCTCCATTATTATTCAATATTCCTCATATTAAAAGCGGTTATAGTTACAAAAAAAAAATGTAGACATGGTCGCTGTTTTTGCTATGTGGCACAAAAAGACAATCATTAGTCCTTGGCACGTCAAACCGCGCGTAAGTTCATTGTTATTTCCATTATTGAATCGGTTTGGCTATTTGATTTCGTACAAAATCAATTCCCTTGCCAAGACTTTAGCAACTGTTGACATCTAGGGCCATTGGGCCAACAGTTGCCGAACGTCGATCAGCGTGCATTGCGCTGGCAAACGATCCTGCCTATTCAGCCATGACAAATTCAAACGATTGTGTGTCCATGAAATGACCGACTGTGGAGAGTGATCGGCTCAGGTGGGTATTATTTCAAATACAATCAGATTCTACGTGTTGTTTGTTTGTAGTGCACCTCTTTTTACTACGATATCGAATATTTTTTATTATTATTACAACGTTGAAATGCTTTAAATGAGTTTTATCCGATAATCTGTGACACTTTTGGTGTTACACATCCACTTATTGTTTCGTCTGTCGAAAAGATCAAATCCAGGGAAATGGGGTAAGGCAATCAATAATTACTTGATTAGGAATTGTACAAGAGACAAAATAAAATAAACTTTCTTATTACTTTCTCGTAACGTCAATTCTTTTTGGAAAGACATTATTTTTACAAAAATAAAATACAATTTTGTCGCAGTGATTCCACAATATATTGAAGAAATGCTCAACCCTAATTTCATCCGTCGCAAGCATTTTCATCTGTCATTGATAATATTCAGTATGAAATAATTTAAAAGTTCGCTATCTAGCTTTTCGATATCATTCAATGTTTGTATGCCAATAGATACTACGAAAAAGGCGCGCCATACTCAGCAAGCCGTTACAAAATATTTTGCAATATTTATATTATAATCGTTGAACTCAGTTTACACGCCTATTGCCTCGATTGATCATGGGAAACCAGGTTCCCTTGCTTTCTCGCTTAAAATTCCTAATTTCCTATATCCTTCGCTCACTGGCGAGGTCGGAATTCGCCGGTCTGATTGTATTTTATTAATAAAACGTGTTAAATATTTCCGTCTAATTAAGAAACACGAATTAATTTAACATTCCTGCCAAATTGTCCCCTCGGGACTTCCCTTGAAACTGGTAATTGTGTTATTATTTACTAGCTAAGGAAAATATTGATATTATTATAATATCGCAATTTATATTAAATTATTCGTCATATCTTTGCAATAGATAGTTAGATCAATATGTAGATGTAATTTATTTTAAGAGTAATAACTAATATATACTATTTTTTTTCTTATTAACATTTTTATTTAAGCAATTTCTTTAATGTTGTCGATTGAACTGGCTTTGGCACGTGCGGTGGATATCTAGCGGAACCTTAAAACCTGACTTACCTCGCAGAGAAGGTTAGGTAAATATCTATAATATTTACTTTTCGGTAAACCATCAATAAATAATGAGACACGTTATATAAGCATTATCGTTAAAAATATAAAAATAGTGGTTACAGTTCTTTTAATATAAATAAACTATAAACCTTCTGATTATATTAAATACAATAATTTTAGACACCTCATCATATCGACTCATAATAGAAAAAAAATCGTAATCGACAACAATTTTACAGAATATATTTTTTAAATTACTCTCGTACTAAGTTTGATCTCATCTAATGTAACTCAATCAGTTTGAGTACAGTAGAAGTATCCTAATCAATGTAATAACAATTTAACTACCTATATAGTTTAATTTTAAATAAAATGGCTCTCAAAAGAATTTTCAATCGTTGTATAATAGATATTTGGCTCAGTTGACTATTAAGTTTGCCGACCACTGCCCTGGGCAATATTGAACAATTGAGTCGTCTGGTATCAAAAGCAGAACTATCCCATATATGTCGAAATTAAACTAATGCTGTCACATTATTCTGCTGGTTTATAGTGTATGGCTAGAAATTTAAAAAAATGTTTAAAAATCAAATAAGTGTGGTACAAAAAACGCAAAAGAAAATGATGCTTGGTATCAAAAGCAGAACTGTCCACGACGTTGGAAACAAAACTATATAGAACAGTTTGGTAAATCAGGATTTCGACCAATCACAGAGTTACTTTAAGTAATGTCCCATACAAATTTTAAGTTGCACTCGTTTATGAGCTATGTTTAAAATTGAGTTTAAATTGATAAAACTCAAAAAGCCAACAATACCTTTTTCGTGTTTTTCTCGCAACTTCGAAAAATGGATAGTTCTACTTTTGATACTATACGACTCAATTATTGGTTTATTGTGACTTGGGATCTTTCGCCGAGTATGAGTCAATATACTGTTACATAGTTGCTACAGTATAAACATGCATTTTCAAATCAATAAATAAGTTTTTGTTTTATTATCTTAAATACTTGTTTATTTTATTTTGTTAAAAATAGCGTGAAAGACTATTTGAAAGTTAGTTTTAAGTTGGTACCAGGCGACCATAATAACATGTAGATATGGATCGAATAGCTGTCAGACAGATGAGTGTTATGACGTGACATGCAATGTTAACACAGTTCTCCGGCTGAGGGAAGTTATCATCGTGTCTATTTTCTGCTCGCCTGTTACGCCATCGCTAAAAACAAAGCCCCGAGAGCTTTCAAGATCCCCGCGATAAAACCGAGCGGCTGATTTTTTGCTCATTCAATTAGCTTTGTAAATTATCTCACGATCGGCAACGCCAGTATCAAACATCGTGGACATTTTTAATGCCATCATTTACAATATTAACTTTGATTAAACACAGTATGATAAGATCGTCTTGCGATATTCGCTGTACATTTTTTTTGTCATTTAAATCATTACAAGTTTTCGATGAAGATTATTTCGTGCGTATAGAATGAACTGTAAATTATGTGTTTTGGTTTTTTGTTCAATAAGTAACCACGAAAAGATATTTTGTCTTGCTTGCAACATATCGTCGGTATACTGGTAGAAGGCGTTAAATAAAAAAACCTTGTTTTAAGATAATCCTCATTTTCGATAATCACGATATTTTAACAATTTCTTATCGTTCCAACCACTTTATGAAATTCGATAATGATATCGAATTCGGTAATTTAGTTTTACCAATAATAACTTTGAATGGAATTGGCTTAAATGTATATTATGTGAAACTAGATAGACTATGGCTACACTTGTTTTTTCAAAAAATACTGTGTCTGAAAATCTATCTATCTGCACTCATAAATCTGACTGTCGGCTTTTCAGTAAACGCTTTCTGCCAGTTTGTCGACGATATAAAGATACTAGGTGGGGTGATTATGGGTCTTTATAATCTTATTGGGTCCATTTACGAATGACTGTAAAGCCGCGTAAAAAAAGTGTAAGAATGGCACTTCAAAGAAAAACAATTTGATTCTCAAATGATATTGCTACTAACTAATTCATTTAACTTAGTTAACCTTTGGAGAATTCATGTTTTTCGGCTATGAGAAGGTATTTTTATATATACTGAATCAAAATACTCGATGAGTAAAATATGTACAGTTCGAAACGTACAAAGCCGACATACGTATCGTTCATTATATTATGTCTCACAAAACCATTTTCTTTATTAGTTTTTTTATTATTTGTAAGTCTTTTTTGTGTTATTAAGTTTACCGTATGTTATTTATTGTTTCTTTCTTATTTACATTTATTTCATATTGCGCTAGTTTTTGTTTTCTTAACAGTAAACACCGCAATAAAAAAAAACACTTTTTTGTTTTGTCAATTGTTCTGATGAAACTTTCATTTTGTCTGGTTTCTTGCTTACTAAAAAATGAATAGAAACTTTATTCGTATAATATCGATCGATCCCATCACACATACCTACTTCATTATTTCAAAACGAAATCTGATTGACACATAGCGCAAAAAATCAATTGCAAAAGATACAAAGACGTGTTGTTCTTTCATGTTCAAAGATTTGCTATAGATTATAATAAATTAGATACGTAGGAAATTTATCTGATTTGACATGCTGAATCTTTTGAATCTCTGACTTTGACTGACGCCCAGCGATATTAATTATTGCTATCAACATTTGTTTATCGGATGGATTAATAACGTAGTTTTTTTTTGGAGTTCAGTAATCTTTACGCACTTTCCCTCTTTTTTGTGTGTTGGAGCGAAACCTTGGTTTCGCTTTTCGCGCTCTGATTGTTGGCAAAAAGGTACTTCATCTTATGTCGTAATCTCCACCGTCGTGAATGACTCAATTATTTGTTATATATTAACAGTAATATTGATGATCATGTTACATGATTTTTAATTAATCTATATTTTATACCGTTTGTATTAGCCACTCATATTAATTATTATAAAATCTTTAACTGTGAAAAAAAACAAATCAAAATGCTTGTGGTGCATGCACTTGGCAATGTCAATGTCTGCTTTTTATATACTGGCGATATTTTATTATTGAAATGAAGCACTCGTCGGTTTTGAGGTTGGTGTCGAAAATTCTAGAAGGAATCTCTAGAAAAAAAAATTCTCTTACAATCAACGCGTTGCCAAAGGCGACAGCCATAGATAATAATGTATTTTTCAAATGAGCGATTTATAGAGAAGTCTGAAGTTAATTAAGGGAATCTGGGTTTTTGTAGAAGTTTTAGCTAATGACGATAAAATTGAAATATTACAAATGATTTTGAGATTAATTGTCAAGATAAGGCCATTCTTAGATTATTTCCGGTCCTTAAATATTGCCGGTATCTCCGTAACCCGCATTTTATATTCGAATTGATTTTTCACGAATCCATGGAAATATTAGAGATTCATCGATCTCATCAATATTTAAAACGTGTGTTTAAAATAAAACTCTTATCTAATCTTATTCAAGATTTCGAATGAAATATTATCGAATCGAATGCTTATGGTATAAATTGTTTAATAATCATACTTTCCATCACTTTTCACGCGAATTGTCGTACTAAAATTGATTTTAACAGTAGAAGGAACCTTACAAATTAAACTTACCAACCATTTTGTGTGCGAGATCCATCGATAGTAGGAAAAGGGAGTAAGTTTGCAATGGTATAAAATCATACCTAATGTGGTAGGTTGGTTTAGCATGGATCCATACTCTTGACGTACTGAATTTGTTTATATATGTTTCTTCAGTCCATTAAGTTTGTTTATTATCGAGTATTTGTTATGTTTGTTACTCCCGAGATAAAGTGAATTCTTACGCATGTTGCATTTTTGCTGTATAATGTATACAAACATTGTAAGCATAATTATTTAATAAAAACACAATAATCTTTTGTACTTCATTCCACTTTATTTAATATGTCAGGACCGGTTTCGCTCATTGCGAGCATTGTCAACTGATAAGAAATATAATTTAACAATGCTATTTATACAAAATTGAAATGTTATACACAACAATTGGCATTGAAAAGAAATAGCCAATTACATGGAAGTGATTCTAAAATAACACAAAATTAAAATGTTCAACACATCTAACATATAATTAAAAAGTCATCCCAGATTAATAAATTTAGAATGGCGATTGAAAGTAATTACAAACATAATTAAAATTTGGGAAATTTTTGACAAAGTGATAAAATGCTACATTAATAAAGTGAATATGCTTAATGATAGTTTTATGTTTTCCCCGCTTCCAAGTAGTTGGTGTGTTCATAACTTAAACAAAATCGACAGCCAGGAAGGTTCTAAAAAATAAATTTTTCAAAGACCATATCAATTCTAACAAAAGAAATCTATATTTATTTGTATTTTTTTTTAATTTATATAAAAGAATAGTTAACAAGGGCTAATGCAATGGATAAAGTAACGGGGAACTAGCAAAAATTATTTGATCGTTCAAAAGATCTGAATCAGGTAAAAATATGAATCTATTGATTTCTAGGATTTCTTGCTTGTCTAGTTTGACAGACTTGTTATTTAAATGTAGAACTTTAAAATTTCTAGCAATATCGAAAGTGTGTTTATTTTGAAACAGATGGTTTCCAAATGAAGACTGTTCATCCCTTTCTTCATTTGGAAACCATCATTGCATATTATTCATATCAGTTTCTCGTTTTCTTGGCTTAGATATTTGCCCTATTTTGTACCCACACGAGACAGGTACTAATCACATAAGCGCACGTTGAAAACGGTTAGTGAACCATGCCCAAATGTCACCGTTACAAACGTCAACAGTGGCCCTTCTATTTGACTGTCTTTCGCATCTTCCGGTGTTCGTGACGTCGGGTTCTGGACGCCCCGACGCTCGTTTTTCCAAATGAAAATTATTCTCATCGCAGCGTTAGATCTTTGATTTGTAAACGTCTCTGACTGTTTTCAAAGTCGTTGCCTTCAACATTTAGTTTTTGTTTGTACAATAAATTTAATTTTCAATCGTCGTGGTCTGCCTTTATAATTAAATTATCTCAACGTTTTATTAGAGTATAATTTTAATGGAGTTTGTTTATTTAAAAATAAATATTTTTATGACCATACACTCAGTCTAATAAAATGCGTGTTATATTTGTAGTCGAATTTTTATCTATGTTTTATTATGTAAGTAAATTAAATACATACATAATAAAACATAAATAAATATCAAACACGAAAAACATGGAGCATGTGAAGAACATCCATTAAATAACAAAGCGTAAGCGACAATTCTTAAATTTTACCGAATAAGTTCGCAAAAAGAATTCCTTAAACACAGTTAGTAATATTTGGTAAATTATAGTTTCTTTTTGTAAACTTATAGGAGAAATTAAAAATCAAAAACTTCTGTAAAATTTATGAATTGTTGCTTACGCCTTTGCGCCGATTACGGTTCGATATTGTTAAGATAGCTATTAAATATGGTCTCACATTTCCTTCAAAAAATTCCAAATTATTTAAAACACCATTCTTCCAACAGTGTTCAAATCAGAGTTGAATAGTCGAAGTATTAAGTTGGCGACATATATATTATATAACGTCTTATTTTCTCAACATAAGATAAAAAAATAGATTATAAAACGATTGTCATATTTGAGAATTTGATATTGCCGTTGGATTTGACGTAAATTATGTTTTTAGTAAAAAAAAAATACTAGTATAAAATGATATTAATAAAAACATTTCATCGCAACGAAGTAACTATGGAAACTGCATTGTTAATTAAAGCAAATTAATTTATTTCAAAATTGTCACTCAGTTGGCGTTTTGTTGTTTTCTGTATATTTAATATCTTAAATAACATGTGGCATTTGCAACAGCAAAATCACTTCTGTACTTAAGTTTACAAACTGGGTTATCGTTAAGTATTTACTACAATATTGTATATCTGTTTACAGCCGTTTCTGTTATTTATGCTGGACTATTTTAACACTTCATAAGTGACTCTCGGATGACCTCTTGTGATACATACAATCAATATAGAAGTGTACATTGACTAAAGTAGGACGCATAAATTGTTTCTTATGTTTCCTTAATTTACAATCATCTCTCATTCGATATTACTATGTTGGCATCTTTGATTTTCGATTTAACGTCTTCGTGGTGGTAAAAGCTTTTCGCAATTTATTCTATTCGTCAAATTGGATTTTCTCTTTTCCAATATGGTGTGCCATATTATTAGCCACGAATGATATTACATTTCATTCAAAGTGTTATCTATTAAAAACACGCTGTAAATATAATACGACACAATAAATTGCTGTTTTCAATTCCATTACAAATTGGTAACGTTTGGCAAGGTTCATTCGACGTATTAAAATATATCATTAAATTTCTATACGTAAGGCAATGTTATATCAATTTTACTCTGAATACAATAATAAACGGACATTTTTTGATCGTCACTATTTAATTTGAATGACAATTTTTATCGTTGCTTACAGTTTATTGACTTTTTACAATATTAACCATTGGTTCCGATGTTATTCGTAAAAAGTGAAGTAATAGTAGTATTATACAATTGATATAGAATTTCAATCAATATGGAACCATTAGAGGTGAAGTGAGCCAAGTGGTATTTTAGAAAAAATAAGTTAGATGAGTTGTAATACTCTACACGTCTTAAAGTATCGTAAAAGTGAAGTATCCTCGGTTAATACACGTTGCAATAGTGCAATACAAATATGCAATCCACCAAATAAAGATGTGATAGTACTTACAAGTAGGGAATCCAATCCCGGGATCCGGGATCCCGTGCAGTTTTCGATACATTTCAATCCCGGGATTAGAAGACATGATCCCGAAACTATTAAAAATTTGATTTTCTTATAAAATAGAATCGTCTTGGCTTTGTAAAATAAAATGCACCCAATTGATTGTGTAAATCCTCAAATATAATAAACAATGTTCCATTGTTCATTGCTTCACAAAGCTCAATTAAGATAACATATTCTAAAATAAACTAGAAGTCACTTATGGTAATAGATTACGATGTAATGAATCACAAAAATATTAAATTCCATAGCATATTATAGATAACTGTAAGTGGACACTTTTGGCGATAAGACGATTTTTATTAGTATGAAATGTTTCTTGATTCTTTCTCATATTTCTCATGATTGACTTTTTATTTTTTGTTATGCCATTTCTGCTTTGCTTTATATTTTATGCGTTGTTATGTTTATTATTATCTGTCAAATCCAGTGTGAAGATAACCTAAATGATTTTTTATATTGTTACAAATATGTATATAACTTTTTTAAAAATAAAATTTCTGGCTGAGGTGTTAAAACAATAACAAAGTAACTCTTTAAAATTAGACTCAAAAAATCACTCCTTTTAGCTCCTATATTATACCAGTGTCAAAAAATATATTTCATTATTTCTACGGTCGTATTCCCAAGAGACTATACTAGAGAATATAATATAGAATAAGTTGCATTATTCATACTTTCGATGGTTTCGGCGGTAACTTTGTGGAAGTTCATTTTAATAGAAAATTTAAATTAACTTTGAAAAAAGAAATATTATTAAATAATATTCTTAATAGCACAGGCGGTTCCCCGTTACTCAAATTGTTTCCACTTAATAGAGTAATCACAAACCTAGATGATTGACTGTAGGTCATTAGTTTTAATAGTTTGTAATGTTTAACGTCATTAGTAGTATGATTAAATTTGTTTGCATTTTATAATCCCCTCTTTGCTTCCATTAAAAAGGAAAAATCCCATTCTGATTGTTTACAACTCATTAGTAAAATTAGTATCATTATCTGTTTGCTTTATTTCGATTCTACACCCCCCTCCTTGCTCCTCTTAAAAGGAAAAAAAACCCAATCCATTTTGTAATTTTATAATTTTAAAATGTTAGAATCAATCTTGCTTCATTACTTAAGCAAACTTTGCGATAGTAAGTCTGAAGATGCCTCTGAAAGAGGCGAAACACGTGTCACAGTTAGTTACACAATACGTGGAATAATCAAAGTTAATTTAAATTTTCTATTTGCATTATTCATTTTTGACCAATGTTATAAATTTCCTATATAAAAGTAAAATGTGTAGCTCTATAAAAAAAACCTAATTTCGGGACTAGCCCCGGGATCCCGGGATCATAAAATTGTAATCCCGAAATCCCGGATCAACATTTTGGCTCGGGATTGGATTCCCTACATACAAGTCCAAGATTTTTTTATTGCCATTTTACTAGTTGCCAACTCACTTCATCTCTAATGGGCCCATACTATGTCTAATAGCTAATAATTCTCATTCTAATTAATATAAATAAGCTACGGGAAGTACCGGTGATATAAATCAAAAATACTTTTAATACATTCAGTCTCTATTTCTGGAGGAAAGGCATTATATTAAAAAATATACATTGTTTCGAGATAATTTAACTTGAATTTCGCGGTTTATGATGCATGTGACATTTTGTTTACATTTTTATTTGTTTCTTATCATCCCACATATCCCACTTATGCTTTGTAGATACGGAACAATATCAATACAATATGTATTCGAGGGATTTTGCTCTTAACCTTCGGGTTCCTATGGGGTACATTTGCATCGGAAAAATCGTTTTATTTTAACCATTCGCTAAATACCAATTACATCTAGCTGATATTTATTGTAATCTACAATGATACCTCAAATTACACAAATTCGTTTGGGATCATTTTTTACCCCTTCGCTCCTCGATCATATTTTCGACGTTTCGGTACTCTATGTTAAATAGGGTTTTTATTTTTTTATTTGAAATATCACTGTTTTGATATGCAGAAAGAGCGTTTTTCAACAATTGACTTGCATGTCTTAAAACCGACGTTAATTTTATCTCGCTATTGCTTTTAGATGTCGATATTATAATAATTTAAAAATATTAACACCAGTAATGATCTCTTTTGAGGTTATGTCAATAATAAATAAAACACTCTTTTTTACAAATTCTACATTCTTCAGTTGACATTCTTCATTCTTATCAAACATACAATTAAAAGAATGTCGTGCACATGGCCAATATCTTTTGTGAAGAAAAACACATTATTCCTTTGTACTTATTTCCACATTTATTTACCAAGATCTGATCGAATTTAGTTGATAACGCTCGCCATGAGCGAAACCGGTTCTGATATTGGTATATAAAAGTAGAAGTAATTACAAAGGACTGATGTGTTTTTTTTTATTATAATGCCTTTCCACCAAGTATTGACAGTAAACACCCTAAAAGTGACCAGTATATTTTACCAAAAACTATTAACATCAAAAAATATGTTAATTGCATTAGTTAAGAAAGTCTTTATTAATTGGAACATCAATCCTATCCATTAATTGGTTATAAATAAGGTTTTTCGTTCTCGTAATTAAATGAAATTCAATCGAATTGAATGTCACTATTATTATAGGCTAAAAATCAGGTTTGAAAAGTAATGTACATTCATTTTATAAATGCGTTCATTTTTTAACTTATGTTAGTTCGCGCTTGTGTATATTTACTTCATAGCAATCAATATTTTACCAATAAAGTCACTATGCATTACGGTCCTGTTTTCGTGGTACTTAATTATGCAATCGATACTCAAAAAAATATGCCCAGTTTAGTATTCAACGTAACATATAAATGTTATGTCAACATTGTAAACTGGTACTGGTTATCGATCAAACAGTTTTACTTTCATGTCGAAACAATTTCGACAATATGGAATGTGGTCGATATTAACGACATATTAATATAATGTTTTGTAATATCCCCTTTTTATTACATCGTCTACAGTTGAAGTACAAGTTTATGACTTTGTTACATTATTTAGCGCATTGAACGCGATTTAATGTTCATTGTATCATTTAAATTTAAATAATACGTTTAATAATTATTTTTTTACCCATTCCACGTCTAATTGTATAAAATTGACTATAAATTAACCTTAAAAAAAACTAAGCATGGTATACCAATGGTAACTAAGTACTAAGTAGTATATCGTCAAATAATGTGACATAGTTCCGTGGTAAGCTCATTTTTTTTATTATTTACAATTAATTTACTCTTAAAGATCATTATGTAAAAGGTCAATTTAATATTGCGCATAAGCGACAAAAGTGATTCACTTATTCAATCATAACATCTGCCTTTGCTTTTTTGTATTGCGTTGTATTTTTTTTTAATGCAGAATCCTGAATATATCGTGCACATTTTTAAATAATATGACTGAAGCTTTCAAACAAAACTAAAAGTATAACTTAGAATACTTACAGGACAAAGCTACCAGCAGATTGTTATGATTGTAAAACCCATCTTGTTTTGCTATAAATGTCAAATCGTTTCTCGTAAAAAAATTTAACGTGTAACGGCCGATGATTTGGCCCACGATAAGCCACGCCCAGTTATTTAAATTTAATTTGTTTACTCTCGTTAATAAATCATTGTTACCCTGCTCTTAAAAATATTGATGTACTGAAGAGAATTCATTTGACTTTAATTAATATGTTGAATTCATACAAAAAAATATAATTTAAGTGTTAATGAGAAGGGAGGGGTTGTCTTGTTTAATATATAATGGTTCTTCGGCTAATGAAAACCACGCTACCGCCGATGCCCCGGCAAACCTGGGACAGAACCCGGGATATAATAGCATAACTCTACTATAGATGAAAAGAAAATTAAAGCATGGCTTCACCACCCCAGAATACGAAAAAAAGACAACAAGTAAAAAACCCCGCATTACTCCGTCCGACTTCCCAAATGGACAAAGTCTTGCATGGACTATTTAAAATGCTTAGATATCTGTAATATTTTTATCATCTCGCAATTAACTGTAAACAGGCAAAAATGATGAGACTATTTGATGTCACTAACTTTGTCTTTCAGCCGAATTAAAATTCACATGGTATAATACACAGTATAATACATTTTGCTAAATGTAGAGTTTTACGTGGAATTACTACTGTAATTTGCACCTCGTATTTTAATTAAGGAACCGACCAGAAACTAAAGCTTAAATCGAGAAATATTTTATTTTATTGTTTACCCGTGTGAATTATATATCGTTGACTTGCTACATTGTAGTTTAAGATGGATTATACTTTTTTTTACATATACTTATGACTTCAACTCCAATTCACTAACAAGATAATATCTACAGCGCTTATTCTAGATGTTATTAAAATATGATAATTCCATAAGGAATCCTAGATATGATCTTGTTACGCCCATACCGGTTATATCGTTTCAATGAATAAATTCTAAATCTTTGTTCGTATGTTGCTTGAAGCTTTAATTCTGCAATGTTGTATTATGGAATTGGCATGGAAAATCATCGCGGCTTAATGATATAATCTGATTTTGCTTATTTTATACTTGGTAAAAAAGTCTATTGTATTAAATATAATCCACTGTTGGTTTATAACTAAAGCTTCTCGTTTTCACTATGGGTAATATTGAATTTTGCGTTATCGATTATTATGCCTATTGTATACATATTCTATAGTTGAATTTACATTAAAAGCTTACATTGTTGCCATAAAACATAGAACCCGCGTTTTATTTAGGAAAAAAAATATTTAATGATCGCGTAGAATCATTGTCAGAGTGGTGTCTATCGCCTCTCTTGTGGAGACAGCCGAGCATCTATGTAAGGCACAGATATAAACTTTAATATTAGAATTAAAGAACATATAAGGTGTCTAAAAAGTAACATTTAACAGAAAATGAACATAATTTTAATCAGAATAGTAACGTAGAAATACTCAATCGAGTAAATAAAAAAGGTTTAAAAATTAGCAGTTTTGAATTTTTAGAAATAAATAAAAAATATCAAAAATAAACGAAATATTATTATTCACTTTTAGGGTGTTCACTGTCAATACTTGGTGGAAAGGCATTATATTAATAAAAACACAATAATCCTTTGTACTTCATTCCACTTTATTTAATATGTCAGGAACGGTTTCGCTCATTGCGAGCATTGTCAACTGATAAGAAATATAATTTAACAATGCTATTTATACAAAATTGAAATGTTATACACAACAATTGGCATTGAAAAGAAATTACCAATTACATTAAAGTGATTCTAAAATAACACAAAATTAAAATGTTCACCACATCTAACATATAATTAAAAAGTCATCCCAGATTAATAAATTCAGAATGGCGATTAAAAGTAATTACAAACATAATTAAAATTTGGAAAATTTTTGACAAAGTGATAAAATGCTACATTAATAAAGTGAATATGCTTAATGATAGTTTTATGTTTTCCCCGCTTCCAAGTAGTTGGTGTGTTCATAACTTAAACAAAATCGACAGCCAGGAAGATTCTGAAAAATATTTTTTTCAAAGACCATATCAATTCTAACAAAAGAAATCTATATTTATTTGTATTTTTTTAAAATTTATATATAAGATTAGTTAAAAAGGGCTAATGCAATGGATAAAGTAACGGGGAACTAGCAAAAATTATTCGATCGTTCAAAAGATCTGAATCAGGTAAAAATTTGAATATATTGATTTCTAGGATTTCTTGCTTGTCTAGTTTGACAGACTTGTTATTAAAATACTTTTTTTTTAATTTATATAGTTTTCATTTCCTTTAGTTTGAGACCAATTATTTTACTCTTTACCACTCGTATATTTTTATGTTTCCTGTGAGTGATTTTTTAAAATATTGAATAGTTTAATCATCTATTCGACTTCTATGTTTTATGGCTTATAATAATCAAACAATCGTGACGATTTATTTTATTTTATTTTGTGTTTAAGAATTAAATTTCTCTTTCGTGTAACTTCAGTAAAACAAGTTTGCCGATAAGTTTACACGTCTATGAATAATTACTCTTTCTGACCTGGGTTATTGATTTTTTTTAGTACGTTAAAGTGTACGCCATTACATGTGAGCTTCTTTCCGTCAGTGAAATCAATCGATACACAAATTATACGGTGGAAATTCGTTCACAAAAATAATACCCGAAAAACATTAAAATTTCCTGCCGAGTTCTTGAATGAACAAAATGAAATTGGTCATTTTAAATCCTGGGAATATTTTATTGTTTTTAATAATTCATATACAAAGTTCAATAAAAACTTGTTGTTTCTCTTCTACTATGTATTGGAAAAAAATAATTACGATATTTATCGAATCTTGTCAAAATGTTGAGTATTTATTAAATTCAGTATCACTTTTAGAGTGATCATTGAAAATGAAAGTGGAATGGAGTACATATTTTGTTTTTTTAATATATTTTCAGCCTACCAAACCAACACTCACCAGTGATGTAACACATTGTCGTGATTATAAAGGGTTTCCTGTTATATAATGTAGAAAGAATTTTATCTCTTTTGCATACGTTTACAATTTATACTTTATACCTCAAGACGAAAATACTTTTTCTCTTTGACGTGTAATATAAAAAAAAATCTTACACCGTACATGACACGACTAATATTTTCCCTTGTTAAATGAGGTGGAAGATTAATATTAAAGGGTGGTGTCAAGATGGCTGTTAACTATAAATATAGATATATTCTTTAGCAGCAAAATCTTGTTATTTTTATTTGGTTATGTTTACAGAATTGATATTGTATTACTAACATAGTTATTTAACCGCAAGACTGTTTATTATTTTTGTACAAATTGTTTGATCGATTTCAAAATGCTGCAATTTTTTCAACCAGGGCTGATTGATTCTGACCTTAACTTGAACACACATTTTTTAGGCTTAGTAGCATGCAGTGGCATTACTTTTTACCGTAGCTATTTGAATACACATTTGTTATTAAACACACTCGAAGTTTTTAGTTTTTTTTTCGAGTCCAACTATGAAGACAGTCTGACACCACAATCCTAGCTTAATCCCGGTATCACATCGTTTTAGTATACAATTGTTTCCTGCAATTCTCATCGCATCGATGTTAAATTTCTATCCTCAAACACATGGCAAAGGTCTCGGTAGTTGGTCCTTTCTTCGTTGTTATCACATTATCCATTTTTTCTCGCCACTAGAAATCGTTGCTTTGTTGTGATTATTGTGTTACTGACAGCACAATCGAAAAGAAATCTGCGTATGGTCAACTAATACATATAACATAGTCAGCAAAAAATGATTTGTACTTTTCCTAACTATTAACTTCGTACCTACGTTGTTTGAATGGGGACGAACCATTCTTCGTGTATATTTTTTTTTGCGATGGCTCTCGCATTATGTATTATAACAATAAAATATTTTCTTCACGTTGCTTTGTAACTTTGACAGGTTCGAATTGGCGGTTTTCTCTCATCTTCGATGGTCAGGGTTATGTGAGGTTGTACTGAACGCGTGAGATTAGCAGGGTTATTAATAATAATCACAGGTCACAAAACACAATGATTATAATCGATGATATTGTAAAGTAAGCGAATAATAAAAGGGAATCATCCAACTGTGAAAGTACTTTTCTATTCCGTATAAGATATCAATGTATCTACCGTTTCCCATCATGATATATTAAATTACGATAATACAGTCCCATTTATTAAAATTTAAATAAAATTGAATGCATTTATAATTTTAAATGTATTAAATAAAAAGCATATTAGACTTAACATTCTTTAATAATTGTAAACGGCTATCGTTAATATGGGCTACATATTTCTTATATGTTAGTATAGTTTTTAATATATTTTTTTAAATCCATGTCCGCTCCCAAAATGAAGCATACGGCCTCCCAATGGTGGTATCTCAACAGAAGTTTTTTCTGCGAAAACTGTTTTTTTTACTCAGTTGCTCAACCTCACTTTTTCATAGAGAGTTGGGGTAGAAGGATAAGACTAGGACAAGAATAGTGATTAGTAATCCATAAATCAAAAGAAAATCAATTTATAAAAACTCTCCGTACTGGGGTTCGAATCCATGACTTCCGTAACTGAAATCAAATTTATATTGCATAAATTATTTGTTACTTACTTACAATATATGGGTTATACATCGAGTACATACCTGAATTCTTTGATATTTCTCTTTCTGTTATGACTACGAAGGTATCTAATAAAATCAACCCTTGATTTATTACGTAACGTGTACAACAATAATGAAAAACCCTGTACTCTGAGAAAACATGGCCACACTGGATTAATAAAACTTTACTGCGGAGCTTTTAGTCAATGCTAATAAATGTTAAGAGGAAAAAATAAATTTATATTATTAACATTATGTGTAAGTGAAATAAATGGCACATCATTTTCTATTATTTATTATGATGAGATGTTGTTTTTTACAAGCCATATTTTGTCAGACCTTTGTATAAAAATCCCTTGTTTAATTAAGTAAATAAAGGACCTTATATTTATGTCAGATTTTGTTTATAGAAATACTTACATTGGTGCAAAGTGGGCACTGACAAGGGGTGGGAGGGTAGAAATATGCAACCCTCATGATGACGATAAAATAAAAAAAACCACATGTTAATATGGTAAATATTAAAAAAAAAAAATACAGGAAAAGGTATAATTATACCACCATCGTTTATTTCACGAAACTTTTGTCTGTATTATTCACAGGGTCGCGCCTAGGGTGGTCGCCATCGGGGCGTCAATCTTAATTTTCCGTCAACCCTAGTTTTGCAAAGAGAAAATATTAATAAAGTTAGCACTCTTTTTTAATTTTATGAAAATTTTCACCTTTCATATTACTATATTAAATAATATCTCATACATTCTCTTTGACTGTAGTGCATGCAGTTGATAAATATTTAAAATCATATTTGAACATGAATAACATTACAAAAAAGCTCTTAAGTAACTCTGAAAATTACCGCCCAAGTGTTGTCATTGAACCTATCATACTCACCATTGCACGTCTCTGATAACTCGTCACCAAAAAAAAAAGATTTTTCGTATTATGTACACTTATCACTCAAATGAGAGTTTTATATCTAATGAGAATGGTTGACGAATTCTTGTAGAACAATTTTGTGCGTTGTTTTTCATATGAATGTAACATTATTCCGCTGTCAATATTGAAAACGATGGGCTTTTTAGTTTTCTCGCGGTCAAGTTTTGCCGCTCGCAGCCGACAGTCACCGCTCGGAATTCGCACCCAGTAAAAATAATACAGCAGTTCTGTTTGGCAGTCGGTGCGGATAGCACGCGTGTAGCCATTTAGGATTTCCCTGTCATTCGCTTATAATTTCATATACGTCAGAGATATCGAGCTTTGGTTTTTTCATTAGTGTGAAAAGAGTGTTTGTATCTATTTTAACTTGTTTCGAATACAGAAAAATTTTCTTTTACATATTCGATCGATAATTTTGATATCTTCAATAGTGTCTAAGTGAATGAAACGTGATAATAGTTTCCACAAAAAGTGCTTTATTCTATATTTGAGTGATTGTCTCTGTTGTGGATTAGATAGTTTGAATAACTATCGCAGGTATTGTTTACATTTAATATTTTTCACGGCCGTTAAAGTTCATTAGGAAAATATTTTTTAAAAAATGAGTAAATATACTTTACTACACGCTACTCTTTTTTACACGAAAATGAAATAAATGCAGCTATGTAGAAAAATTATCTACACATAAGAAAATGCCAAATTATTTTACATAGGAATCAGGGAAACCGATAATTTACACGAAACATTAAGTCAACATATCATGTCAAATGTAACTTTGAACATAAAGCATATTTGAAGTATAAATAAGAATTTTCATAAAAATATTTCGTAATTTGAATGAATTATCGGTTTCCTTGATCAAAGGAGTTTTTTTATATTCGTATCCGTAAAAAAGATTTCCGGAGAACTGCATTGGCTTTTATTTTTCGGGAGAAAAAGAGTAGCATGTTGTTTATTTACAAAAAAACATTATCGATTATGACAGTGAAATAAAATGGCCCAAATTGAATGACCCTTTTGACAGAAAACCATTTGTCAAAAAAAAATGTGAGATTAACTGATATTGTTGATTTGTAAATGTTGTTGTTGGTCATATTTCTACATTCACAGATATTTTTCAGAAAATAATATGTAAGCACGTGCAATAACATTGATGAAAAAAAAAAACTTACTCAACATTAGTTTACTGATACAAACCTATTTTTGTATTACACCGAGGACATTGTGTTGAGAAACTGAAATATTAATTTCATACAATTTTGAGAATAAACATTTGATAAAACATAATATAATGCTGTTAAAAATTTTTATGCGTGTAAATATTTCATTTTTGAAAAACTCTTTGTTTGATATTAATCAATTGCAGCATAATATCACCATTCTGTATGTTGAAAACGAGAAAGAGACCCTTTTCATATAAAGTAAACTTCTAACATTGTATTAATAATTACGTTTCATAAGTATTATTGTGTATTTGGTTTAACAATATTCAGATTATTTTACATATATAAACCACCAAGTATGAAAATTGGTGATTCCCGACAAATGAGACCTGTCTTTACTCCATTCGCACCCCTCTTTGAATAGTGTAGGTAAAGATTTTGTGTTGCCATTTGTTGACAAATATTTTCTTTCGAATAACTAAAACGGAGATAAAATAATTGAAATTTATATCAAAATATTTACAAATAAAAAACAATGATAAGATAAATATTTTAACATCATTGTAAATTATATTTTTTTCGATTTACGAAACATTACTTTATTCTAGCTCAGAACATTAAATTTGACGAATTTACATTGACTCATGTTTTATTTATTTATAACTCACTGCAGATAAGCTGATTATCCAATTGTAATTATTTATTTTGTAAAAAATACTCTGGAATTATCACGTCTATCTCATCACTACTATGATAGATTATTTACAAAGATTATATATAAATTTCAATGCTTTGTACAAACACTTGCAAAACCAACACAAACGTTAATTATACAAGTTGAATCCATCCAAATAAAATAAAGGCAAAATCGTTTCTCGGAGATTTTATTAATGAATGCACCGAGATTCTTGGGAATTCGGTTATTTTTCTTATGAAAGAATTGCTACAAAGTTTATTTTTTTTGTTTTCTGTGACGTCTTTATTATACTAAAACGGTAAATGTTCCTACATCAATAAGAAAACATATTTTTTAAGGATAGAGAAAATGAAAGTTTATCAAACAGACAATAAATAACTGATGCGTTTGATTGAAATTAACATAAAATTACTACTTTTATGGTGTTCACTGTCAATACTTGGTGGAAAGGCATTATATTAATAAAAACACAATAATCCTTTGTACTTCATTCCATTTTATTTAATATGTCAGGACCAGTTTCGCTCATTGCGAGCATTGTCTACTGACAGTTCTCAGACTCAGTTGACAGTTGACTTAATTTAATATGTCAGGACCGGTGTCCTGACATATTAAATTAAGTGGAATGAAGTACAAAGGATTATTGTGATTTTATTAATATAAAATTACTAGCTACCGGTCCATCCTTCTTTCCTTATCGATCTCAGAAGAGAGATGTTGAGCGACTGGCACTTCACTGACGCATAATAAAGCACCCAAGCAAGTTCTGTTTGCATACTTACAGTATGCCTTCATCTGCTCCATATTAGGGCGGTCATGATTTAAACAAATAATTAAGTTGCAAGAAAATCACCAATAATATTGTTATATTTTAGTGTCGCTTGAACTGATAAACATTGGCATTGATAATATCCAAAATCTGTAATCCTCTTATATTTGGAGTACATATCAAATCAAACAATAAATAGATTTAATTACAATTCACTTGGTGGGACTGCGTTATAATATATATTCAGAATATGATAATATATAAAGTTTATAGCTATTTCGGCTTCACGACATCGCCAGAACAAAGTTTAGACAGATTTTAATTTACCAACATAACGATATGAAATATCAACTATACCTAATGATCAGTGGTGGAATAAGCATTAAATATTTTTTTGCTGTGCTTTTTTTTTGATAAGAACGACTTATATTTAAAAAATTAAACAGTCTTTGTTACATTACTTATATTAGATCAGGACCTGTTTATTTTTTTAATAAGTTGACTATATATAATTTAAGATTTCGACTGAAGGTGCTTGGTGGAATTTCAATATTAAATTTGAATCGTTCAAACTATGTACATTCTCACAGGAAATTTTGGAAATAAATAGAGCACAGCTGCAAAGTCTTCCGATTTTAAATGAAATACTAAACTTTCCGGCATCTCCACTTCTATACCCTATATAATCATAAAATCACATCATCATAAAACCTTTGCCGACAAACAAATAATATAATTCTTGAAACTACTTACTACTCAAATCTATTGGCATTCCCATGAGCTTATCCTTTTCGCCAGCAATGGCTTTGGACTCAGTGATGCATTTATTTCTTATATAAACACGAAACTTTCATTTACTAAACGTCAGTTCAAGTTCATCCGTGTACTTGAATGCCTGAAGATGCCGAAAGGCGAGACCCAGGTCGTTAGTGACAAAATCTGTGAGAATGTACATAGTTTGAACGATTCAAATTTGACTATATATAACTATAATTTACGTTATGTTTACTCCCTTAAGATTTGTAAACCTCTAGCGCTAATGGGGGGAATCCGCAAATTCTGGTGATAATTATTATGGGATAAATTCTTTTATTGATTGAATTGGCATTTTCTTGGTAGAACTTTATTGGAATAAGGTAAAAATATCAACGTATTTAATTCTAAAAACTTTTGTTCCAACGCTTCTCATATTCACAATGCTTTTTCTGACATTGAATTTTTGTTAATTTTCTATCTCAAATCAACCAATATTCGTATAAATTCATTATATTAACAGTCAATGTTTGTTTTTGTACTGTGCAAAATTAAGATTTTGTCTATTTAAAAAAACGTTGGCAAGTTACGCGCAAGCAGAATTATTGTATTCGCAGGCGAGATGCACAAAAGCTTGTCTGTCACTAGAAATCAATATTCCGAAGGTAAACTCCATTGGTTCGCAGTAGGGATTCTGAAGTCTCGGGTTTTTCAAAGTCCCGGGACACGAGACGTGATAAAGTCAAAGTCCCGGGACTTCCCGGGACTTGGGACTTTTATTTCCCCTTTAATAAAATTATAAATTTATTAAAATTAAATATTTGTATGTACTAATGTACTAAAAGGGGATGGTAACGGTTCATGTATTGAAAAAATAACAATGAATTGGGTAAAATTATGACCGTTACTTCACAAATCACAATACAGCTTTTATACCTTTTTTGTCCTATTGAGACATTGGTAACTTTGTAGAATAGTGAAAAACATTTGTAAATAAAACAACATCAGGTATGAACACTTAATTATAATATTTTTAATTTGTTTTTGTTACAGTTATATTTTTAATACGATTATGAATTGATTTCAACAAATTTCTTATAACATAAATGAAGATATCTTTTTTCCAAACGTTTTTTAATATTTCTTTTCAATTAAACTATTTTTTTTAGCGTTTTTTACGCAGTTATACGTATTTTTTTTTCATGTGTACTTTAAAAGGGCGGCTAAAGTATGCGTTAATTAAAAAAATACATCTTTTGAACACTTTTATTTATTAATAATAAAAATATTAAATTAATTCAATAATAAAGTCACAACCTCAAATCATACATAGTATGTATTATTTACACAAAAGTTAATATTTTATTCTTGCTTATCAAAATATGCTTTTAAAAATAATAATGAATTTAATGACGAATCAGACAGCCGATTTCTTATTTTTGTAGAAAACGTTGTTGCTCATCTTCATTGTAAGTCGATGTTGCTTTAATGTTATATATAAAAAATTATCTTTGTTTCCGTTCTCCAGTTGATTTGAAAATATTAAATTCGTTTAGTTTTTAATGGAGAAATCTTTTGTTTTTTTGTAATCCAGTGACAGCTCTGCAATATTTCTCTCATCATCGATATTTTTTTCAGATACCTTGATATCTTTTTCCACGGAGAAAAGACGTTGTAGTAAATTATCTCCATATTTCAAAAATATTGTTTTGGAGCATTTGTCAAAATCTTTCGTGTATTCTTTTCGAAAATCAATTAGTCCTACCAGAACGGTTGGTAATAAAAATTTCTAAGCCGCCTTGATTTATAACATAATTTTCTAGATATAACTATTGGTTCCATTAATTCTTGGAATTCTGTGCGATTTCCCATGCTGCAAAAATAGGTAAGCGAACACGTGTTTAAGTTTTTTTTGTATTTCTGCATGTCTCTCTCTACCCATTAAAAATGGTTGTTTTGTATTACAATATATAAATAGATGTTATTTGAAACTTCAACAATTATAAATCCAAACAGCTGTTTCTTTTATAAGATTCCTGTTATATATGCATACTTAATTTTGTTAAAACCCCGGCCTTTAATCCTTAGCCTAAATATAATGCATTTTTTTCAAAACTGATCCCGCGGATAGACACCAATGTAACTTTAAAATTAACTTTTTAGGTCACATTAGCGATTGCTTGCATCCAATTTTTATTTATTAGAATGGTTTTTTCAAAATTAAAAATGTCCCGGGACTTGGTTGTTAAATGTCCCGGGACTTAAGACAGCAAAAAACCTTAAAAGTCCCGGGACTTTTGTCCCGGGACGTCTCGACACAGAATCCCTAGTTCGCAGTAAGTACGCTTGAGACTTAAGGCTGAACATCCGGTCAATATTCCATTAGCTATTTGCATATCCATTATACGTCCATACTACAGGCAACATAGGTAAAGCATTGCGAGATCTGCCTGGTTAGTTATGTCTTATTAAATACCATAGTATATACGTCATTTGATAGATTGTAATATAAATCACAAAGTTCCCAAAACAAGGAATCCAATAAGAATTAAACCGCAAAATATATTTTTTAAATAAGTTTATCGGAGGCCGCATTTAAATTCGTGATTAATAAGAATGCCAATTGAATATTCGAATGTATTCAGATTTTCGAATATTTGATAATATATTAAAATACTATTCTTTCATAATTAATCCGCCAGAATATCGCAAAATGACTTTCGGTATCGTATATTTTATCTTGATTAGCAATGATACGACTTAATGAATTGAGCAAATCAATTTTACAATTTTAAGTGAGTCACTACTGGGGATTCCAATCGAATATTCTCTGAATTTTCTTAATAGTTTATTCAGATATTCCATCAATTATTAGAATAATTTTCGGTAATATTATGAATATTACACCACTGGGTTATCGCAAAATCACATTCGACGTAGCATTTTATCGTGGTAATATAATATGATGTATTTTGTTTATTTTAACACCATAAAACTCACACAAGATACGTGCTGGCAACTTGTATGTTTTTTATAATTATAAATACGTTTCATCAGAATTATGAAAAACAATGCATATACTTACATGCTGAAATTCATACTTTGTTCGATTACGATATCGACTGTGGAAAGGAAAAAGGACGTAACCCACACATATCAAATTTTACAGGAGGCGCTAAAAACGTGTTTTGATGATTTTGTGACATATGCAAATTATGAATTATACACAACCTTGAACTGCACGGATACTTCTAAACTGGTGTTTAATTGACATAACCTAATATTAATTGAAGAAATTGTATCGGAAAAACCTTTATTTCAGTGTTTTTTCTTGGTTTTAATTTTTTACAAGGTCATCTTTTTCAAACTTAAAAGCTAAATTTAGATACTTATTCGGCATTGTCAGTTTCCATCCTTTTGATAGAATGTGTGTCAAGTTGTATTCATTGTGATTATCGAAAAAAGCTGTTTTGGAAAATTGAGGGTTACGTCCTTTTTCCTTTCCACAGTCGATATGGTTTTCGTATATTAGTTTTCAACAAATATTTGTGATTTTTACTCAATTAGTCTTGCATACAAATTTGTGGTCCACAAAGAGATGCTGTTTTTTTAATTACATTGAAAAAACAATGAATAATGACTACTTACTCATTATTTGTATATTTGCTGAGAGCCTGTTTCGTTCAGCTATTTTCTACATTTTCAACGATAAAATATTTCCTCAGTTGAAAATGATCCTTCGCTGAGAGTCACCGCTCCGTGTACCGTTGCTGATAAAAATTGACAATTGTGGTGGAAGTGGTATACATTTTATTTAAATGTATTTTTTTTCGCCAAGAATTGACAGTTCACATCAGTGATAGAAAACCTATGGCATTCTAAGTTTGTCTGAATCCAAAATCATAAATACACATTTCGGTTTTTATATCTAAAGTTTCTTAAATGCGTTAATTTTTGATTACATACTAATCAATGCATACGGTCTTCCGATATAATGTTTCGATAATTAACACTATCCACTTGATTTTCTGATCGAGCTGCCGAAAATAAAATTGGCATACTTGTTAGTATTAAATAGTTCACAATTTCGCAACCCTAGATTAACACGGTTTTAATTGTAAATTTTTAACTAAACAAAAGTAAAAATAAATATCATAGAATAGTACTTAAAAGATCTGTTCAATGTTACTTTTGCTTCACCGAAAATCTACACTTAGAACCTTGTAGTTCTCGGATCGCATTTCATCTAGCTTAAGTGAAATATTATACAGTTCTCACACTGATAAAACCACACCCCACCATAGCCTAATCAAGTAAAGATGCTCATCGTATCAGTTAAATACACACTATTTTTGACTAATTTGAAATAACCCACTTCGCTGTATAAATAAACAAACATGCACTTTGCTAAATGCCCATGTATGTCTTGTGAGACATACAATTTACAGCTGTGGTACTTGCACGTGCGAGAATGCAATCTGAGCCCAGGCTCTGGTATAAGTGTACCAACTTGACAATCCAGGTTAATTGAAAACATTGATTTTTTTACAAACCAGTAAAGTTATTACTGAGTAAACATTAGTGGTATTTCATCGTTTGAAGTTTCGTACACGATTAAGCTAAATCTTGAAGATGGCCTGTCAAAATTAAAAAAACGCATTTTATTATAAAAACACTTACTTTACTTTTCCCCCACGACTAATAAATATACGGATCAGGGCCGGTTTCCCTCATTACAAATATCGTGGTGAGTGAAACCGGTCTAGATAGCAATACATAATTTTGAGAAAAAGTACAAAAGAGTGTTTCATAGTATTTAAAATTACATTTTTATCTTCCCAATCGTGATAAAATTAATATATTTTCATATGTATTGCACAATTGATTTTTAGTTTCCATAATATTTAATGTTATGTAAATAAATAGTGCCGCCTGTGTGGTCGAGTGGTCAACGTTGTTGGCTTCGGCTATGGAGGGCCCGGGTTCAAATCCCGGTACGGACAGTTTTTATAAATTGATTTTTAAATCGATTTATGAATTTCTGTTCAAAGGCATGGATGTATGTGATGTCTTGAATTCCCCCCTCTCACCCATCCTATCCTACGAACGGGGCGTATCGAGAGCGATTAGCTTACCACTAATCCTGTCTTAGCCCTATCCTTCTATCCATACTCTCTTTGGAAAAAGAGAGGTTGAGCAACTGAGTAACAAGCAGTTCTCGTAGAAATACTTCTGTTGAGATAAACTCCATTAGGAGTCCATATGCTCCACATTGGGAGCGGACATGGTTTAAAAAAAATAGTTGACATCTTTCTCGTATGTATAATAGTTAAATTTGATCACTTTGTTATTCCACTTCATGTGTCACAAAATGTATCATAAAAAATACATTTTGTAATGCTATCATTTTATAAAATTAACTTTCACAAAGTTACCGCCAAATCTATCGAAAATACGTAAGTATCTAAGTAAGTACAATTCGATTTTTTAATTGTCTGCAATATATATACGATACCTAAACTTAACAAGGCAGTATTGATTTGGTCTTGTATTGAAGGCATCATAAATGATATATTTCTATATCTTTCTACTAATTACTGCTGGTTATTCGATATTATTAAAACAAACCGAATCTATAGAATTTATTGTGACTTTGTATATATGTCAACGTATTTTAACATAATAACTAACTTTTTATAATCGTTCGTCGATGATTCTTGATACTTTCATTTTAAAGTTATGACCCTTGAGGGCATAAAGTAATTTAGTTATTAAAAAACATTTAAAATAGATTCTAACATTGGTAACGTAGGCTCAGAACTAAGTAAAATGAGTGTACAGTTTATATCGCTATATTATAATGATACATAAACGTGTTACCAACGGATTGTTTCAACACAAATAGTTTTACAATCGCAGCTGATAAGCTGGCACTAGGTTTTTATATATTTATCTGTGTTTGTATATGTATGTATATGTTAAATCAGGGGTCACCAAAATTTTCGAGAAACGGGCCGGATTGAATTATTTTAAAACTAACTGTGCCACAAATTAACAAATATTTTTTTATTTGAAATGAATCAGAATACATATTTTATGCAAACAAATGTTGTTTGTAATGGAAGATATTTATTATAATGTACAGGTATCTATGTATATGTAGGCCTAATGTAAATCTAATTAAAGAGAAAGGAAGTAATAATAAAGGAATTTCAATTATTGAATTTATTTTTTTGTATTGTTTTACATATTCTATTGAGTTATAATTAAAACAGCTTAACGACCGCACGTTTTTTTTTTATAAAATTTCACCTGGTGAAATAAAATTTTGCAAAAAATTCGCAAAAATTGTAATTTTACTAAATTCACTATAATTTGTAAACAAATTGAGATATCTTTACAAAATTTAATTTTTATAGCTTCCAGATACTTCGCCTATACGCATATATGAGTCCGCCGGCCACAAACCTTTGTTTTTCAAAGACTCAAATACGCGTCCGCGGTCGTTAAGCTGTTAAAACAACTGAGAAAAGTACGTGTATGTATACATACATATATTTTTAAATATGATACTATCAGGTGTGCAAATTTTAATTTGATAAAGTTATTTCTTTTTATTTTGAGATACCAATTTGCAAAGTGCATAGTTTTCAAGGTACAAATCAGTTGTGTTGATACGTGACCGATTTTTCATTTTATATATTTAAGTTTTAAAAATATGTGCTACCAAAAATGGATGTTTTTCCTATTTGAATAATTAATATACAAAAAGCGGGATCTTTTAGAGGACCGTACCGCGGGCCGTAGCTTGGTGGCCGGTGTGTTAAATACTTGGCAACTGGAAAATAACTCTCGTTCATAGAAATCAACATGTGTAGCATATATAATGTTAGATTTTTTGCATTACTTGGACTGTAAAAAGCAACATAACTTATACATAGTTTTACGGATAAGTGCTATGTTAATTCAACTTACATCGTACATATTCGAATCAACGTAAAAATAAACACACTGTAACAGTATGACCCAACTGAAGGTCACTTAGCTTTTTGATCTGAGAAGACAAGTAATTACACTTAAGTTGTGTTAGTATGATTTGAACCAGCCTTTTTATTCAGATAAAAAGGCTATGCTAATCAAACCTCTTTAAACCCTTACATGTTATATTCTGATTAAAGTAATTTCCATAAACGTATACTTGTTTATTAGTCAAACTAGCAATGATGCATTTAGGAATATCCAACTGTATGTGATTCAAAAAAATCTTAAATTTATAAACTTGTGTAAACTCAGAGTCGGTGTTAGACATTTGAACGCCCCGGGCAAAATTGCATTAGATATAAAATTCCCTTAAGCCAGATTTACCGCTATAGGTGGTCGCCTGCTCCGCGTGTACGTTGCACCGGCATTGTGTGAACTGTAATCAAATACGCCGGTTAAAAAATTGTATTTTTGTATTGTAAAAAATAAAAACATCAAACAAATACACCAGGGATGGTGAACCTAGGGCACGCGTGCTCGAGGTGGCACCTTTGAGAATTTGGATGGCACGCGAACGATTTCCATTTTTAAATTTTTTTATTTTTATGTTTAAAAAAATAAAATTTGAATTAAATAATCCGTGAATTATTAATTTATCCCTTTTTATTAATTTTCATATGTTTCCCAAGATAAACGACAATCGTTTTTTTTTTTTTGTTATTTTTATTACTGCTTAGGAATGTCACACAATCGAGAAATAATATTTGAGGATTTTTGGCACGCGGACCCAAAAAGGTTCGCCATTCCTGAAATATATAATACAAACACGCAAGCGATCATTATACCCATCGGGCGAAAATAATTAATTTATTGTTATAACTGATTAACTGTTGTAACTGACTCTCAGCTGATAAATTGCGAACGAATAAAATCTAGTATCCTTATTTCCAATTTTAAAACATTGTTTTCTTAGGTTGAGAGTCCTGTCTTTTTTTTCTACGAATGCGCGGTTTCTCAACGTCGCTAACGATACCGAGATTTACCTTTTCGATTCCGAGCGGAGGCTTGCGCTTATCATGCAAATTGCGGTCGCTGCGGCTGTGGCCAAGCGCTAAGCAGGCGGGCAGGCCTGCTCGCTTTGTCACGTTCCATTGTGTGAACGTTGAAAACGCAGCACACGTTTTCCACACATAATCAGACAATGGCCAAGCCAGTAAGTAGACGGCGGAATATCTCGTAACACACAAGCAAAATAATACACTCACACTAATAACACTCGGTCTCTTATTTATCTGCAAATGATTTCACACAATCGACAATATTACGCAAATTTTGAATTTGTGGGAAAACAATCATAGATATTCAATGAGAAGGCAATTTGAAAATGGAACATTATATAGATAGTATTGCCAGTTTAGAAGTTTATTGTTATTATTTATCCTTCGATGGAACCCGTTCAAAAAAAGATTTTTTCTCGTTGACTTGTGGAAATACAATGGATGTTTACGCATTTAATACGATACCACTAAATTTGTTTACGATTGAATAAATGTATATGTTTTATATACATATCTGCAGTATTTACTGACATATCACATTGTTCAATGTGTGTTATTGTAAGTACTTACAGATAATAAACAAAAGGGATTCGCGTGATTATAATAAGACATATAATTTATTTGATGCAAAACATAGACACTGCTATGCTTATAATTTAATAACTATTTATAACACCGACCTCTAATATTATATATCCACTTAAATAATACACTCGATCTCACAACAGGCGCAAAAAATATATTAATTATAATAATAATTCAATTATTCTCGTTCCAATAAAGCCTGTTCTCGGAAATCAAATTAAACGAATAAAATTAAAATTTCTGATTAATGCCTTGCCTGCCAAACCTGTTTTCTGACTGTAAAATTTGCCACTACATTTCACGTGTCATAATAATTTGACGGCTCCATCAGATGTAAATAATTTTCGAAAATATCTTGGTGTGATGCTCAGTTTTTCAATTCATCAACATCTTTATTATATTTTAATTATTTCTATATCATACAATCTGGATAAAAAACTAAAATTTTAATGTTATAAAAAAACTATTTATTGGTAACATTTTTCTATCCATGAATGAAAACCCACATTGAATAAAAGCAAGGGTTATGACACAATAAAACAACATATAGTTTAAGTATGGTTATTATCAACATGTGAATTAAAAAAATGATTTTGATTAAACCATTTTAATCTATGCGTAATAATATTATATTATTTAGATGGGGATTTTTATATATTGCTTTTAACTGTTTCGAATACACATGTTATAACGAATTTTTTATTGTTCAAAGAAATATAATCTTTCTCGTATATAGTTAAACGGCAGATTTACTAATGTGATAATTTTAGTTACTAGTAAAAGGTGGACTAGAATAAAAATTAATCTTTAAATACAGATGTTACGTAGTAATTTATCAAATGAGCTTTTAGTTTAAATCATAATGTATTGTCTTATTCGTTCTCTGAAACTTTTAGCTCGTAAACAGAATTTGAATTTGAAACAAAAATCTAATGTAGTCACCAATGTCGAAATAAATTCATTTGATTGAAACACATAGAAAACGATTGAACTTTCCCATGAGTCGCAAATTAAAATCGTTCACAACCAACCGTCACCGGTAATTCGTTCATAGGCAATGGGGATGTGTTAATAAAACGTGATAGAAAACAATGAAATACTTAATCAATTAAGTACTATAAAATATAATTGCCATTGCTTTCGCCAGGGGGGACTCTAACTCATCAGATACCCTTCACATTGTCTCTGCAGTGCAGTCTGTATACATCACGTCGACCACAAAAAATAACGAAAAGAAATGTTCATTTATATAATTTAAGATTTCGACTGAAGGTGCTTGGTGGAATTTCAATATTAAATTTGAATCGTTCAAACTATGTACATTCTCACAGATTTTTTCACTAACGACCCGGGTTTCGCCTTTCGGCATCTTCGGGCGTTCAAGTTCACGGATGAACTTGAACTGACGCTTAGTAAATGAATGTTTCGTGTTTATATAAGAAATAAATGTATCATTGAGCTTAAAGCCATTGCTGGCAAAAAGATAAGCTCATGGGAATGCCCACAGATTTGAGTAGTAAGTAGTTTCAAGAATTATATTTATTTGTCGGCAAAGGTTTTATGATTATTTTTATATAGGGTATAGAAGTGGAGATCCCGGTAGGTTTAATATTTCATTTAAAATCGGAAGACTGTGCAATTGTGCTCTATTTATTTCCAAAATTTCACAAATGTTCATATTCACATTGAACATTTGCCACATGATCGTCTGTATACCGGCAGAATACGTTAAGTCAAAAATCGGATGTCTTGTTATATCATTAAAACGTTATATCTTCTGGAAAAAAAACAAGTTCAGCCGTATTCTATGTATTTTTAGGTAATTTGAAGATGTAATGTGCAACAAGTCAATTCTGGCCAAGTGAAGTTATTCGTGGCAAAAAAAAATAATTTCACGCTTTCTAATACTTGGATTAAATTCGTAAATCGTTATCCAATTTTATGTAGTGATTATAATGATAATGCTAAGTTAGACTAATACTGCATAAATATAGATGTTTAAATTTAATGATAATCAAAAATTACGATCATCTCAAAACAAGTTTTTTTTACTTAACCCCTTCTACCAGAATACCGACGATATTATGGCCGGAGAAGACTGTAAATAATTTAGGTACCGCTATTAATATTCAATGCATCTTATTGCAATGTTTACGACTGAGAATTATAATTTATTATCTTCATATATAATTTTGCAATTGTATATAATTCAACTTTGTTGCACGACGATGCTTGTCGTGAATTTTGCATGTGTGTGCAATTATGGCGAATTCGAAAACGGTTCGCCCACTTTCTTCGGAGTTAATCATATATGTTTCTTTTTATCAATATAAAATATTAAAATGTATGGTAAATTTAATAAGTAACTTCACGATATTTTTTGTTAGTACTGTTGTAAAATTTATAGTTAGAAAGCAGCTCTTGCATTATTGGTGTGTGCTGAATTGAATAACACACTTTTATTCAGCTTAGATAATGTAAGTTTTGAATGATTAAAACACATGAAATTAATGCCATAAAAATGCAACAGAATGTTTATTATTGTGTTAAAAAATGTTTTGAACATATTCTCAGCAATTTTACGAAATCTGTTTATTTCGACGATATATATATATAGATCTTCCAGTTTATTAATAAGATAATTCTGAAACAATAAAATTGTACTTGAATATGCTGTCAGTTATATGTAAATTTTCCGATTATACCGATATGTCCACTTTGCCATATTATTAGTAAACTACGTTTTATTGCACCGTTCATTTTTTCTACTGAAGAACAAGTATACTTATTTTATATCCAGCAAACCCGCTAATTGTTATAAAAATATCAGCGAAATAAAAATTTAAATATCGGCGTTGAATTTATCAGTCTGCATGGGATTTCTGTGACATATTGTTCGTATGATTTTGTCGGGATTTGCAATTTATAAAAATATATTTGAAATGACTTATTGACTTCTGTAAAATCGGATTTTGTTTTTCAGTTCCTCGTATATTCTACAAATACTGAAAACTAAAAGAATCTCAACGAATACAGGCATACATAGTGCACGTTCATTAAATGTTAGATCATCAAATACAGGTTATTTTTTTCCATAATATATTACTTTGTTCGGAATATTTTTGAATATGTATTAGGTTTGTTTGAACGTGTTTATTTAACTCTCGCGGCTCGGAGACTAGAAAATACTTCTCTGCCGATGGTGTCGTTAGGGACCCCAGTGGTTTCCTCATTATTGGCCTTATTCTTATTAATTTCAAAAAAAAAATAGTCTGAGGGCTTTACAATATCTCTGCATCATTCCTCGTACATTTTTTTTTATAAAAATCCGTGGTTTTTTAATAAATAATTATATTTTAAGTTGCGCGTAAAAAAGACGTCATCCCAGCACATATATGAAATTGCAACTGACGAGCTTAGCCCAGCTATCTTACGAACGATCGCTTATCGCGGGCGCTTATCTCGTTATCGCGTTATCGCGTATTTATATAAACTACAAAAGGTCCAAAAAACTATGATATAAGAATATCTTAATTATAAACATTGTATCACCCATATTAAAATAGATATTTAAGAAAATGTGGATATTGGGTCGCATTTCTTGAGCTTGGAACTGGAAAAGTTAATATTAATATTTTTATTTTGTAGAAGCTTTTTCATATAGTAAGGTGCCGTTTATAAACATTCTTGTCAAAACTGTCCAGCCGAATACATCGGTCATACAGCCACTTGTGTGTTACAATATTCACGCGTTCTGTTTATTGATGGTTCATTTTTGTTTCAGGACAGGGGGTCTAAAAGAAAACCGTCGCTGGCTCGATGGGAAACCATTAGTGGATTGGGCGAAACAAAACAGCAAATTAAGGTATGTATTCAAATATTTTTATTTTTTCGATTTTTAAAAAAAAAATCAAACGTTTTTTACACACAAAAACGTATTTCAGATATCAATCTAACTTGATTATATACTTAAGTCCATCTCGTGAGATTTTTGTTGTGTCCTAAATACGAATGTAATTAACATGAGATACTTCTGTGGGACATATTGTTCATCAAGTGTAAATAAAACGGCATCTCCTTGCCTATTGTGTTTTTTTTTGTTTTGTTATCTTGCCATGTTATTCTGATTGTAATCGGTGTTGTTTTTTGTAAAATACAAACAGTATTTAATTTTAGTTGCTTTGGAGTCATTAGCAATATTAAATAAAAGTAGAGGCATGCTAATTTAACTAAGTTTAAAATAATAAATCATTAGGTTTGACATCCTTTTGAGTATTAATTTTTCTTTTAAATAAGAATAATTCAGAGAAGGTTCAGGGCTCCTTAATTATTATTTTTTATATAGTCTTTCAATATGGACGCTTAATTTTTTTTAGGTTATAGCAGCCATGATGTTAAAGTGGCATCTGTCAAATTTGTTGTCAATTGATTAGTAGAGTACGGCAAACCATTATGAAAGGTTATAGCGTTGAACAACGTGTGCACATCATAAAATTTGGCGATTTGGCCAGAAAATCATATTTAGCGACGAGGCCCATTTTTGGATGAATGGACATGTGTACAAGCAAAATTGTCGGATTTGGGGCGATACCAATACATACGAGATACACCAGCACCAAATGCACCCCTAGAAAGTCACTGTTTGGTGCGGATTTTGGTCTGGGGGAATCATCGGTTCGTACTTCTTTCATTGTCATAACTGTCTAACGGCGAGCGCTACAGATCGATAATAAGCAAATTCTTGTGGACTAAACTGGATATGAATACCGATAACATCTGGTTCCAACAGGACGGCGCTACGTGCCACACAGCACATGCTACGATTTATTGAAAGTATTTTTCACAAATTTCGAGCGTCCCTACTGAAAGACCCTATACTACACTAGTTGTGTTCCTAATTGTGACACGTACATATTTCACGTCTTTAAGAAGCATTATGATACAGACAATTTCACGGTTTTTGTCTGATGGTGCTTATAAAATAGGCGAAACACGTCTAACAATTTGTAACACGGCAAGTAGAAGTAACAAAGTTATCATATTTAATTTTATATTAAGTTATCGTAGAATCCACCGACAATAAACATATATATTTGATTTCAATTTCGGTGCACAACTATAGTAAACGAATACAAGCAATATTAATAATTAACCTAAACAAATTAATACATTCAGTATTCAGTAAATTACTTAGTTGGCTCAATTATAAATAAAGTAAACACTGGCGATGAATCAAGCTCTACAAAGATTTCAGATATTGCTAAGAGCCATTTCAATTGAAACATTTTATTTGTCCGTAACCTGATCAAGAGATCAGATAAGATGAATTATATTTAAATATGATAGAGAGAAAGTGGTTGGATATACTGTTAACAAGTAAATACGGTAATATAAATTATACAAGCGCATAAAAAACCGATTTATCATAATTCGTGCAATGGCTTGATTCTGAAACAACTATCAACCATATTTGACAGTCGTGAATGATTAAAAACTTTGCTATTTATTGGTTATCTATTAATACATACGACTCAAAGCACAATCTTAATATATAAGTGAAAAAATGTCTTAATCTTAATTTATGTGACAGCTTTCAACAAATTATATCTCTTCAGGCAATTGTGTTAATGAAACAAATCTTTCGATACTAACTCTTACGGCTCGGAGACTAGAAAAATACTTCTCAGCCGATGGGGGTCTTTTTTGACCCCAGTGGTTTCCTCATTATTAGCCTTATTCTTATGAATTTCAAAAAAAAAAATAGTCCAAGGGCTTAAAAATATCTCTTTGCATCATTCCTCATACATATTTTTATAAAAATCTGTGGTTTTTTAATAAATAATCATATTTTAAGTTGCGCGTAAAAAAGACGTCATGTCAGCACACATATGAATTGACTACTGAAGTGTTCTCGGCGTTCCAAATTATCATACGAACAATCGTTATCGCGGGAGCTAATCAGCTGATAAGCGTTATCGCGTATTTATATAAACTACAAAAGGTCCAAAAAACTATGATATAAGAATACCTTAATTATAAACATCGTATCACCCATATTAAAATAGATATTTACGAAAATGTTGGTATTGGGGTCGCATTTCTTGAGCTTAGAAACGGAAAAGCTAAAGGCACGCAAAGACTTGTTTTTATTTATTAGAGTTCATTGCGACATTGTGTTTTATTAGAGGCGCTGAAAGTTATTTTATTTCGAAAATTGGTCTATATATTTTGATCTGATTCACGGTGGCTTTTTCAAAGATTGTTGGACGTTTATATAATTAATTTCTCATTAGGGTTATCTTATGAATGACACACTTACTTCGTGTCACGGATTTTTTATTCTGTAGAAAGTTTTCGTGGACTGCTTCGTTTACTGGAAAATGTATTTTTAATCTGTGTGTAGGCTGGCGCTCTTATCTAAATTAATAAAACAAATTTCAAAATTTTACACGTCGAGTCTAAAATTCTCTCGTAGCCGGTGTCTCTGTCAGATGAGTCAAACAGTCTACTCGGTCAGTGTCATTGTATCAAATGGGTTTTATTTTCACGCACGTTATTATCTATATTCTAGATCGCCCCGATATTTGATAATTCGTTGGTTATTTACGTTTGCATTTAATTTTACTCTTTCCTTATATCACATTTAGAAATCATGAATGGATAAAATATTTTCTACAATTTATACTCTGGCATATACGTTTTTCAAATAACAAATTTCATTAAAAATACTGACTTAGTGAAATCGGAGTAGAGTTGTTATCCCTTGTAAGTTTTTCCACGAAGGGACAGTATTGAATTTACAATATCATATTTCTTTTACGTTTGCATTTTTAATTCGATAGATCATACTAAACCAGCAAATAGATTATCACTTAAAAGTGGGTAAAAACGGTATGAAAAATTATTCAAAAAACACTTTTATAATATCGTTTGTTTTCGTAAATAATCTAGCTGTCAATCAATTCATACCATTTGATATTATATATAATCAATACGTAACATCAAATGCAATTATGTATATAATCATTCACTTACAGTTTCGCTGTATGTTTGGTATTAACAACATGTTATATCAGCTTGTTCCTATTTTTTTCTTCTTCGTTTTTTGTTATACTAATTCAACTCAGCATTTATTTGACCAGTGCAACCGTACTATAACAGATTTTTTTATTAAAATTACCTGGGTGTTTGGAGCTGATTTAACAAGCAGTTTTAATAAATAAGTGGTTATTTAATTGAAATGTGTACTGTATTTTTTCTTTTGTTATTAATTATATATCGGTAAATTGAAAAAATAGCATTTACTTATGTGTTATGAAACATTAATTATTATAGCACTTATATTTATATTTTTTCGCAATAAAATGAAATTATTGTATTTTTTCATTGATGTGCTTAACTTATATCGCTATTTTATTGTTTATCGCAAATAGAGCTCCATCCTGGAGCAATAGCTTTTATGCTGATTGATTAGTAGTGTAAGTTAAGTACACTTGCCAATAAGCTTCGACTTGTGAGATGGCTGGCCATTAACCTACCACCTCTCTAATCTGGATTACTTCAACACTTATAAGCCTGTTCCCGGAATTATTCGCTATGATATGTCTAATTGAAACAACTATATATTTTGTAAAAATGATTATACCGTTTCAAAGGTTTATATTTATGTCAGCATCAGTTTATACAGTTAATTTTATGTCTATGCCTCACATCATGCATGTGGATCTGCCTGGAAACATTGTGAGACATTCTTAGTGGAGAATTTTACTGATACAGAATTTATATACCTTTCAAATATGTTCAAGATATATGTTGGTTGTTGATTATCCCACCACCATCCGTTAAGTGTATACAGCCGCCTTTCATAACGCAACACGAGCAAGAAAAGAAACGAATTTACAACTCATATTCTTGACTTGATACAGTGCTGCACGGGACCTATCTTTTAACTATGCACTATTGTGCGTGGTTAAAAGATAGGTCCGCGTTTGTGTCCAAGATATGCTAAAATGCAAGACAGAGATTCGATATCTGTATGCAGGAAAGGTGGTGTTACTCGGTTTTCAGGAATTCTTTTGCAGATACCATCCACTGTAGAATTATATAATTATAATTATAATATTAAATTTCATATTTAAATAGTTGTTAATACGTAATTCTGAGTAATTGAGGTTTTATAAAATCAATGTACAATTAAAACACAGTCCAGCATCTCAGTTTACTTAAACATCTGATCAAATTATGATATAATTAAAATACTATTCAAAATGTTAAGGTTAAGCTTTGATTCGAATTTTACATTAATTTTCGAGTAGGTGTGTCACGTGTTTCACATTTTAAAGAAACATGTCCAGACTTAGTAGATCAGTATCTTTATTTTAGTTTATTATTGAATAGTGAGTTTGTTCACAGTTATCGCCGAAATGTGACCAAATGAACGGTCTCTTTAAGGGTAAAATGATTGATTCTGATAACATTATTTCGTCACTGATCCATTCGTCACTATTACAATCACTAATAACTTAATTTCGGAAGGACACGTGTTCAATCAGGAACAAGGGATAAAAATGTTACACCCAAATACGGACAGTCATAAGCTCTTTTTCCAAGAAATTTTAGAAATCAATAGAGCACAGCTGCAAAGTCTTCCGATTTTAAATGAAATATTAAACTTTCCCGCATCTCCACTTCTATACCCTATATAATCATAAAACCTTTGCCGACAAACAAATAATATAATTCTTGAAACTACTTACTACTCAAATCTGTTGGCATTCCCATGAGCTCATCCTTTTCGCCAGCAATGGCTTTGGATTCAGTGATGCATTTATTTCTTATATAAACACGAAACTTTCATTTACTAAACGTCAGTTCAAGTTCATCCGTGCACTTGAATGCCTGAAGATGCCGAAAGGCGAAACCCGTGTCGTTAGTGACAAAATCTGTGAGGATGCACATAGTTTGAACGATTCAAATTTAATATTGAGATTCCACCAAGCACCTTCAGTCGAAATCTTAAATTATATCTGATACCAATATTAATTAAATTACTTGATATTATTAAAGCAGCGTTCTTTAATCTCTTCAAGATCTAGTCTACAGAATGCGAACAACGCCAGTTCTCAACGCCCATCCAATAAAAAGAGAGCAATTTAACGTAAACAGTGCGAATTACTAGTCGGTCTTGTTTTCCAACACTAGCACGATTCTTCCAGGAATAGACGTCACCAGTTCAACACTCGAACGTTAGGTAGGTAAGAGACATTCCCGCTGCAGGATTTTGATCCTTCAAGCCGCTAGGGAAACGTATGGTAAAACGGTGTAAATTCGCAGACTACGTGTGTATTATCACGATTTGCGAATAGATGATGTATCGTTTCAGGATTTAACATAGTTTAATGCACTGCTTTTTTTTCATATAACGCGGTGGAACGGCGTTCCGGCACCTTTTCTTATGAACATTTTCGATGTTTCAAATCAATATTCGCAAAATTTATTTTGTCGACCATTTTTTAATATAAATAATACTAGGTACCAGATTTCACCTTTGTAAGTTCAAGAAACGTTTATCATTTCGCACTACAAAAACAAGCTTTCAAATTAATAATCATTGAAATATATTTTTATCTGCGTAAACTTTCGATCGCCTGTGTGGTCGAGTGGTCAACGGTGTTGGCTTCGGCTACGGAGGGCCCGGGTTCAAATCCCGGTACGGACAGTTTTATAAATTGATTTTTCAATCAATTTATGAATTTCTGTTCAAAGGCATGGATGTATGTGATGTCTTGAATTCCCCCCTCTCACCCATCCTATCCTATGAACGGGGCGTATCGAGAGCGATTAGCTTACCACTAATCCTGTCCTAGCCCTATCCTTCTATCCTTACTCCATATGCTCCACATTGGGAGCGGACATGGCTTAAAAAAAAAACTTTCGATACTTAAATTGTTCACTTAACGTGATTTTTTATTTTATTTAACCACGAATCTTATATTAGCGATCGATTTTTTGTGCACTGAAATATATTAAACCGTTGCTTTGTTTTATATTATGTGACACTTTCACAGTCGCCTTGTTGAAACACGAAGAAAATTTACTTTTCATAACCGCCACGTCGCTGGATCTAGAAATTTGGGAAATGCTTTTTTTTGGCTATTATGCATTTTAGCAAAGGACCTTAATTAATAGGAATAATTATTTTGATCGTTTAATCATCCTCATTTGTTGATTAGTCGTAGTCACCCAATAACCACTTCAACGATGTTCTTTTTATAGCCTATATCTCATTGTATATTTCTCATCCGTGTACACACACATTATCAATTGCAATATTTGTTTTCGTTATGTGTATATTATGGTTTACGAGCTGAACATCGCTGAAACATAATCTAAATCAGTGTTCTTAAACCTTTTTACATCCGCTGACCGGTAAAAAATGTAAAAATATCTCGCGGAACGGCATCGCCAACCCATCTACAAACATCACTCAATAAGTTCATGGGATGACATATAGATCGTGCCACTATTGACAAATTCATATGATTTTAAGAAAGTATCAACCTTCAAATAATACTTGTCAAAATTTTATAACAATTGCGGTTTAGTTCACTAGTTACAGTACAGTGGTTTTAGTGACGCTACTTTTGTAAATTTAAAAACAATGGAAAAATCATAATTTCGTGTGTTGATAAAACATTGCTTTTTAATAGGAAAAAATACCGTTCAACCAAAGCAACAGCTTGACAAGTGTTATTTGGACTCTGTTCCATCGAGATAAATGGTATAGAAGTGGTTTGCTGATTTCTGAACGCTCATTTCATGATTTCTAAGCTGAACGATCTGGTCGCCCAAATTCGGCATTTGTTCCAGAAAACATTAAAAAAGTCCACAATATAGTTTTGACCGATCTTAAATTTGAAATACGTGAGATAACTGACACCTTAGAGATATCGCAAGGCAGTTCATTCACCATTTTGCATGAACATCGAGGAGATAAACAAATCGAAACAGTTTTCGCGGACCAGTAATAAACTCTCGCGGACCACAGGTTGAAGAACACTGATCTAAGTCGTATGTGAATGCAAAAATGGGAAACGCTGCGCTTTGCACTTCGTTGCGGCGAACTAGCAACGCTTTTCACGGGCGTTAAATATAGACGTCGGAGAATTGCGATTAATGCCCTCTTTGATAGCACTCGCTATGCGTCGGAAAGCGTGTTATTTGTTGCGAGATAATAAACAACGTTTGTGCCCTTGGAGATTTATGAATCGCTAAGATCGCCCGCCGGTAATCTCCAGAATTACTTATCATGTTATGCAACTCGGCAGTAATTTCTTTAACATATAACAACAATACAAGCCAAAGTTGATGAAAGATTTTAAAAATAATGCACACATTCCTACATATATTTTCTATCAAATGATTCGCAAACTAATATTGATTTTCAGACATCTTACGTGTTCTTTGATCCTTACTTTAAGTTACTACCCGTCAGGCCTACATAAGCAGCTTGATTGTCTTGACATGTTAGATAAGGGATTGGGAACCTTTTCAATTAAAAAGGCCACATTCATTTGTCTGATTCTACACAAAGCCGCAGTAAGGGAAACGTTGACACCGCCTCTCCATTTTTTTCGACTGTCGAACATATAATGGGTTGACTTCGCTCTTTTTCTCAGCGTCAAAAGTCGGCATCAGAGTAGCCAAAAGGCCACATGTTCCCCTCTACTGGGTTAGACGATAGATACCGCTGTGAGAAAAATATTCTTACTTATCTACAATTTAATAAAAGTTTCCCTTGGTTGTCAATGGTAAAAAGCGGGTTGTAATTGATCTGGTAACAAGTGGAGTTACAAAGTTGTCAAACTTAATTTTATGCTAATTCCTAGATATCCTTATTAATGACTGCGGTCTCCGTTTATAGCTAGAGTTGGGTTTTTTGCGTTCACGTTGTGTATCAATTATTTTATCGTGAATACTACACACACATCTTGGGAAAATTTTGAAGATTTGTCTCTGATTGGGCCAAAGAAGTAGAAAAAATATGTATATTGGAAGTGTCACGCATTGCGTATAAAACGGAAGATTATGTTCTCCTTCACTTTAAAACAGTCTGGGAAAAATAAAATATAAAATAACCGTAACAAAAAAATCGATCAAAAAGTTTTTCTTATTGCCAATTAAATAACACAAAAAAACCGCGGAATCAATCTTAATGTCTCTTTTTTACAAATGTAAAATAATATTATTGTATCAGCAATGACCTTCCACAAGGGAGTGACAGTGGATATCAAATTAACCTTGTTTAAATACAGCTTTTTGATGGCGGGTACCATCTATAAATAAAACCTTTAATGTTTATATGTAAGTCAAGTTCATTGTGAATTCTGTTTGGCAAATGAAACAATGTTGTGTTTCCGAAGCATTCACATAATGAATTGGTGCAAAACGTGTATGTGCCGAGATGACAGTTGAAAAATTATCGAACACGCATGTTGTCGTTTGACAAAATCGCGAAAAGGATTGACCTCCAAATAGCGAAAGACCACGGCTGCTTCGCGACGCTGCTGAACCTTGAGCAGACATCCAACTAGTCGTTTTGTATAATATTTAAATAAAATGTTTATCGCATCACGCTTTTAGTATGAAATACGTAAATTAGTCAATTTAAAGTTTAAGCCAATCGCAACACAATCTGATTGGAATTAAATAAAGTACAGAACTTACAATCGAGTTACTAGTATGTATTTGTTTTATTCATTTGTTCTTAAATTGGATCGATTTTTAAATCATAAAATTCAATTTGATCACGTGAAAATATAAATTTAAAATCTTACTTTTGAGTAAAGAAGTCACTTATTATATATACTATGCATACAGTCTAAATACACGCGCATAAACGACACCGGCGCCGCGCCGCTATAGAGGATCTATGATATGCCAGTTTCGGTGGGATTTATTCTGCGTGTCAATTATCATGTCACAAAAAATAGCAATAAATTGCCATTTAAAAAACAAATAATAACTCTTAAGGAAATATCAACGTTGTAATGGACAAAATGTCATATTTTATGAGAACAATAATACTTTTTGATGACTACTTAGCCCAGTATTTGTGTAAAACATGTTTTGCTTCTTTGAGAAAAATTGAGGCTTAATTTATTCCTATAATTTTAGTAAAAACACAAAATTTCTTTGTACTTTATTCCACTTTATTAATTAGGTCAGGACCGGTTTCGCTCATTGCGAGCATTGTCAACTGATGAATGCTCGCAATGAGGGAAACCGGTCCTGACCTAATTAATAAAGTGGAATGAAGTACAAAGAAATAGTGTATTTTTACTAATATAATGCCTTTCCACCTAGTATTGACAGTGAACACCCTAAAAGTATTCCTATTATTATTAGGTACCACATACAAGATAAAGACTACGGGAACAAGTGTGTTTTTTTATATATATGTGTTGTCTCACGTTCAGATGTGGTCTTAGTTATATTGATCAATCACATAACATATCAAAGCGAGACTCAATATTTAGTTTTGAGTTCATCACCTCGCTAAAAAAGCACGTAGCGAAGTTAAAATAACAAGAATGTCTCGTATAGCATGTGTTTATATTTCAGGGTCAAGATATAGTCACTGTCTGGCCATTTTCAGCAATAGGAGAAGATATAAGGAAATAAAACAGCCAATCCAATGTCAAATTTGCATCCATATTCGTTGTAAGCGTGTTTGTTTTACTTCGGACATTGTCAATGATTTGGTTTTAGTATACAGACAATCAATTGATGCTTCCATAATATGAAAAGATAATGTACATATTTTTTTTATTTATATATTTTTAATTACATTCATTAGCGTAACCATCTAAGAAGTTAGTAAACTTCGTAATATGTTATAGAGCTAATAATTTCGTCCATCGGTTGTTAATAATTTAAATTTAATTTAATATAAAGCAATCTTCTTATTACATAACACCGAGGGCTTTCAAAAAAATAGTTTCTACTTTGAAAAAGAGGTTTGTATATGCCGAAACTGGTTTTACTCAGGATTTTCTGTCTGAGATTTTGTATGGGTAGTTGATATATATTTTTTTACTGTCCGCTCCTAATAAATATAATTCACTTGTGTTTCTTATCACCACCAAAGTTTTAGTATAATGTCATTATTGTATTAATAAAATGAGTATTAATTAATGTGGTTTATGAGAAGATAAAATAAAATTCAATAAGTGTTGCACTTCTTTGAGAAGCATCATCAGACATACCATTGTAGGGTTAATTATTAATAAAGTAAATATTGATTATAATTCTTAACTTATAATCGTTTGTGAATTAATGTTTACTTAATTAATAAATAACCTTGTCTGATAATGTTTACCAAAGAGGCGAACACGTGTCCCATACAATTTATAACACAACCAGTGGAATAACAATGTTATCAAATTTAATTTGATATTAATAATGGATTTCCACTAACACAGAATCCATCGAAGATATTTTATGAAATGTCATACTTTGATGAATAACAATATGACTTTTCGTTTAAAAATCTTTGTTGGTTGAACGAATATTTTGTTATGAATTTTTGATTTTATAATATGAAAATAGATAATCTGTAAATTTGTGACGTTAAATATATTTATATATAAAAGAGGGCGCAGGATAATATTGGGTTTATTATAGTATAAATTCGTTAATGTATAATATTATAGTTTGGGTTGTTAAAAAAATATGACTATTGTAACAGAGCATTTCCCAAAACTTGTATCATTGTGTACTCTAGAGGTCTTGACTCTTGACCCAAGTGTGCATAAAATACTCCATTATTCTGTCAGTGGTCCACAGAACAACTCATCAGGTTGGAGTAGAATCAGACAAGTCTCACGCGGTTTGAACATTGCATGCATGTCATTTCGCCCGTTTTATACCACGATACACTGATAGCTTCGTTGAAAAATTGAAAATCCGTTTTGATGTAGTAAAAGGTTAATTAAAGTGATATAAAACTAATTGTTCTTTGCTTTGAAAACATTGCTTTAATGAAATCACTATCCAAAAGACAGTGTCTGCAATTTTCATTTATTGAAAAAAAATGTTAAAATTGCCGGTTATAATCCCCGAGATATCGACATTATCCATCTGTATTTTCATATTATAATTTATCTATTTAATATAAAATATCGCGCTTATCGGCTTTATTATAAAAGCTCAAATTTTCATTTGGTGTATTTACTTAGAACTATCGATTCGTTGCCTACTTACTGTCAGTATGGTAACAGTTAATATTGTATAAATGTATAGAAATTACATTTTTTTTTTAAATATTTTTCGTACGGAGGAAATAGTTATACAGCGAAATGAAATGGATTACTAAAATTATGGTAGTTAATTTTGTCGCATCTTCAAAAATAAACTTTCGAATTCAACGAATCCGTAAATTAATTATGTCAAATTGACAAATATTGTATGCAACTTATTTAAACAATTTTTAACTCTTTAAATGTTTTTTTTACATCTACAAAATATATATAAAACAATTCCGTTAATAAATTCTGCCCGATTGACAAATATTATGTGCAACTGATTTGAACAAATGTTTAAAACTCTAAAAACGTGTGAATTGTGTCTCTTTGTTTGTATTTATTGTGATAATGTTCTGCATATTAATGTTATGTTATCTTTGCACTATTATCGAAACAGGATGTCTCACTGCGGTTTCTTTAAAACACCTATTTTTTATCAAACACGTCGGCATAGCAGTTGTTTCTAAACCACAAAATATCATATACCATATCGACAACTATTAACTTTTTGCATGGCTTTTTTACAAATCATTTCTCATTTAAATTATTATCGCCGGCCTAATAAACTAACGGGGGCTATTCTCGAAAGTATTGAAACCAGCGGTGCTATTCCCGCGTCCGCGAGGGTATTTCAGACCGTTTAAAATAATCAATTCCGGGATTATATTTAATTAAGACGTGCTTAGATTTTTATGATGATGTGATACCAAACTACAATAATAATCGTAAAATATAATAAAATACATCGCTTTATTTGACTATTGTATATTAAAAGATAGTTCTAATAAAAATAAATGAAAAATTCCTACTTATTTAAAAATCAACACAAAAATAAAGTATTATATTTAGTTCCACTATTGTTATGTATTAGTTATTTTGGCATACCGCCATCGTCATTCAAGTATAACGTTTGTGTATATTTTACCATAAAATAATGGATTTATACTCAAAAACGAAAGAAACATGTTTTCGAAAAACACTTTTATAATAAATTTAAAGTATTTTATGATTGAAACATTTAAATTCATTTGATTAAAAATATCTTTCTTTTTAACCATCGCCACTGAAAGAAATATTAAAAGCCTTTTTATTTGGATCGTGAAAACCGACGTAAAAAACGTATTTATTACCCATAAAATATTCTCCTCATATTTATCCTTGGGCCCGCTGAATATTTATGAGGAAGTCCCGGCGGTTTTTAGATCAATATTTTGATGTAAATAGAGTGAAACAAAATATATTTTATCAAACATTCTTTTCCGTTACTAAATAATAGTATACCATAATGATGCTACTTGAAAATATTGAGAAAGTTTTTTGCTGTTTAAGATTTAACAGCTTAACGACCGCGGACGCGTATTTGAGTCTTTGAAAAACAAAGGTTGCTGGCCGGTGGACTCATATATGCGTATAGGCGAAGTATCTGGAAGCTAAGAATTTTTTTTTTAAAGATATCTCAATTTGTTCACAAATTATAGTGAATTTAGTAAAATTAAAATTTTTGCGAATTTTTCGCAAAATTTTATTTCGCCAGGTGAAATTTTATAAAAAAACGTGCGGTCGTTAAGCTGTTAATTAACTTTATCATAAAGGTATTATAGATTTCTTTTCAGTGCTTGATTGTTTTTACAGCTCACTTTATTATTTGAGTATTATTTTGAATTACACAAATCATTAACAGTACAAATATGAGCCTTACAGTTAATTTGGCTATGTTTTAAAATAAAGTAAAATATCTATCTATTTATCAATTATTCTTCAAAATATATCAATAAGGCGATTAACCTAAGATTAGTCGTTGTTAACTATTATTAAATAAACAAAATGATATTACGCGTCCGTATTATATGTACATTATGGCTTAAAATGTATTTAAGACTCGATAGCCTTTGTATGCATGGTTTCCATGCCGTCTTATAATAAATACTATTATAAGACGGTTTATTTTGTTTATTGAACAGATGAAATTTGAGTCATGATTTTGTTTGTTCACGCCGTCTTGTCTGGCATTTCGTCGCTTATGTCCGGTCCTGTGTATCGCCATCGGAAATATATTTCAAAATAAAATATAATTTGGCAGTTCCGGCAGTTGCCAGACATTTATTTGATTGTCTTTATTAAGCTTTTTTTGTTCTTCACTTATCGTACACATGTGTTTTCTTTTATTCGTTTATCGCGTCCGCTTAAGACGGAAAATTTATTCACAGCCTTGCGAGACTTTTATTGGGCAGACGACATTTTGGTTAGTGATTAATGATCAACAATCAACAGCGTGAGATTCTATAATCTATTCCAAAATTTAAATAAAATCAAAAATTTACTTTGTGAGTCATTCGAAGTGTTTAATGTAAAAGCTTCACCACATTCTTCTGTACTTGTACGCCATCATACCTGGCCGATTTTGTACGCCCGCCTTCTATTATTGTTTTACCGTAGGCGGGAATTTTTTTAAAATTAGAAACATAAAATCAAAGATAATTTTCCCGTTGAATTGGTGTATCTATCATTTTTTTATTGCACTAGACCCGCGCACTCGGAGGTTGCTATTACACAGGGCAATATATTCATGGCTTAGAACGTTTTTTTTTTAATAATAAAATATAAATTGTAACCATGCTCGAATGATTCGACATGTCTAAAACAACTTTAGTAACGCATATTTCGCTCCTTTAGAACCAGCTTCGTACTAACTAAATCACGTAAAAACCAAAACTGAACCGTTTATTGTCTCACACCATTAAAGGTATGAACTTCTTACTGGCTTTTTTTTAACATGATATGATAGCTGCTAGTCACCTGCTCACTTTCCTTTTCCAAAAATGTTAGGAGTAAAAGAGAGAAGTTATAAAAATAAGTTTTTAAATTATAGCTCTCTGCTCCCCTATACATGCCATGATAAAGTGATCGTTTGAGATACTGTACTTACCCGACACCTTATCACCAATCCATATTTAAAAAAAAACATGCTTAACGTAGTGACCTAATAGATATTCTAAAACTAATTATAAAAGCAAAATATTAAACATGGTTTATCATTTCATTTTCTTGGAATGTAATACTGTCAATCGGCCGATGTAGACAAACTGCCGGCGGAGATAATATGTAATATTATTATATATCTATGGAACATTCTCAAGACAATTTGTGTTGCATGTGCATTAAAATTACTGCAAATGAACATATTTTATTACGAGCGATTGGTTGATATTGTCCAACATTGTAGCAATATATTTACGTTGCGTCTTAAATATGATAATTTAATCTAAAATGTGTACACGATTGCCTTGCATTATTATGAAATCGTTCGACGATCGCTGCATTATTTAATTCATAGCTGCAGTTAGTTACATTGAAGAAAAGTGAGAACGGATTATAATAAAGTCATATAATTAGGTAAATTTCTTTGCTGCAGTCATTATGATGTTTTCTCTTTGGGATACTTGAACAGAAAATTATAAATTGTTTATGATTAATGATCGCATCTGTTATTTTTGCCTCCTGAACTGATTTGAATTTCGAACTAAGTTAACATTTTTAATGCGAAGCGAGACAATAAAATGAGAATTCATGTTAATTGCGTATTTTCTTTTTCGTTGGTAATTGCCTCGTTTTGTTTATTATAAAGGTGAGTATAATTTTTTTATTTGATGTGCGTCAAATAATGGAAGGAAGAATTAGAGCATTTTGTTTGTTTATGACTGCTTTATGCTATGCGCTGTAAACTTTATTGATATAATTAAAACGAACGAATTTGCTTTACAACATCCTAACAAATACGTGAATTAATCGGCGATCGATTTTTAATGAAATTTATAACATGACACCGAATCATTTATGACATTATGTTCTTTATCGTGCATATTGATAGAAATTCTATTCTTCGCTGTACTACGGATCTGTGACCTTATTGCTTTTTACACCGAATTAGATTTTTTTTCACATTCACATTTGAACAAAAAAATATCGTAATTGAACTAACTGTCAGACGCAACTTAGTAAAAAAGTTCGCCACAAGAGAAACCAGCCCTGATATTAAATAAATAATGTGGAATTACTACAAAAGTGTTTTTTTTGCATTTCCGCCAAGAATAATTGAGCCATTTCGAAGTGAAGTAAGCCAAGTAGAAAATGGTAAAACTCTAATTTAGTATTATGCTTTGGTTTTTTGATGGGTTTCATATTCTTACATATTTCAGGAAGATAACAGTATTGCAGTGTGTATTTACTGAAACTAGCTGTAAGCCCGTTGCCCAGCAACGTGAGATTTTTGTTGCATTGTATTTAATTTTATTTAGTTTAATTTAATTTAATTTTATATTATTTCATACTATTTCATTTTATTTTATTTTAATATATTTTATTTTATTTTAATTTAATTTATACAAATACATTTCGTAGAAGAAGAAAAAGACTCGAGGACATCAGTACGCACACATTTGTGAAAAGTGAAAAGCGAGTGATTATTTTATCGACTATTAATATATAGATTTAGTATGAATAAAAAAGTGGAGACTGGAAGGTGGGAAATCGAAGACATCCTTCACTTACTCACTCACTCACTCAAACAAACAAACAGACATTATTGACTATTAATATATAGATTGCTTCTCTTTTATGATACTGTAAGTCATCTAGAAATATTATAACGCATCTGATTATTCTTTTCCTAAAATACCACTTGGCTCATCTCAAAGTGGTTAATTGACAGTAAATAACCTAAAAGTGACTAAATAAAGTTTACAGATATATGATGAACCTTTGTACTACAATCATAATTAATTAGTAAACATGTGGTATACCCATACATTGCATCATGTTCTTATTTCCATCAACTGATTTCGCAGTATTTAATAATCTTATGATAAGAATGTCATCTATATCGTAGAATAGAATTTATTATAGCGTGCAGATTTTAATTTTTCATTGGCAATAACGATGCAATTTGTAAGCTGTCATTATGTCGGTTACGTGTATGAGTGTGTAGAATTATTGTCAAGCCCTTGAGCCTTTTCGTCGTTGAAGCCAATTCAGTGCGATGGGTTATTAACGAAGTATCAATTCACACGATTTGCACTTTTATTGTACACGATAGTTGTGTTTTTAACCCTTTTACGTCCAAGCAGCGCGATCGCGCTGCAAAAACCACGTTCCTCTCTAGTGTCCCTAGATATCTCGTCTGTGGCAACCATCGAGTGTTTTATTAAACGTGTGTTATTAAACTTTTACCCTTATAATAAGAAGATGGACTAGTGGTCATTATTTAAGGCATTTTATTTCACGCCTACAAACAAACCCCTGATGTTATGTATCACGCAAATAACCGACGGCAGAAAACTGTAGAGACTTGTTTTTTAGTTTAGTTGATTTTTAAAATATATATTAAATATTTTTAGTGTTTATACTGATAGACAATAGTTTGAAGATATATTCTACAGTAAATATTTGTGAAACAATATTATAACTTTTTTTATCTCAACTTTAAAAAAAAAGTTAATTTCATGTTTGTGTATTTTTTAAGGTTGTTCCAGTAAATTAAATTATTGTTTTATGAGATTGTATTATCTTAAGTATTATAAAACAAATGTTACAATAATAAAAAAAACAGAAATATTACTTATAGAAAGTTATGACAATTTTTGTAAAACACAAAAAACATCAAAAATTGCTTGGAAGTTTTAGCAAGTCTTCCAATAAAAAAGGTGTAGTTAAAAGGGTTAAGTGCACTAAGGATAGTTTAATAATCTGTCAGTTCTGGTAGGAAATTCATATAAATTCTTAGAAACGTCTTATTATAATTCCCATGCTCTTAAGTACTCGAATACCCGTGTCAGTTGTTCTGCAAAGTATTAAACATGTCTTCATAATTATTTTTAATCGACCTTTACGATGCCTAAATAATATAAATAGGTCATAGAATATTGGCAACACCTCCATTTAAAAGATTCTCACACGTTATATAAGGACAATTAAATTAATTACACCGTTATGTTATCAATAGTAATAAATAAATAGACAATAAAATTACTTTATACTTCGTGGTTTTGGGATTTTTCGTGAATAAGTATATTACAATTTTACTTAGAATTGTTTAACGGAAAAAAAATTCTACGATATACATATTTGTCTCCTTCACCCTTCCCTTACTATGCAAAAAAAAAAGCACAGCTCCTGAGCTGTGTAGTCGTTACACATCAGGCAAAAGGGAGTGAATCATAACAATTATATGTAGTGCTGCAGTAGTAGTGTTATATAATTGTCATGATTTTTCGGTTCAGTGCGTATTTTGGGCAAATCGGTAAATTCCTGGGTTCGGAACGAAAAACATAGCGGTTCGAAACCCTCTGATAATTTCATCTTAACAATCTTTAAATATATCCGACGTTCTGTATAATATATTGTGTAATTGTTATCATGCAACGCTTTATTTGTCTTCCTTATTAAATAAAAATTAAATCGATGACATGTACAGTTATATCACGCAACAATTATACATGATAAGAAGCAAATTTAACAATTGATATTATTCTGAATATAATATGTACAATTATTTTAACTGGCGACATCAAGACAATTTACCGACGAAGCCATTGTACATATATAGTTTGCACTTACCAGCTACCATTCTAACAAATATGTTTTGATTGATGTATTTATGCTGATGGACAAATCCGTAGAAATAACTTATTTAGCTGCATTAATAATTAATACATTATTTGATTAACGATTTGAAATGGATTTTTTAAACTTCCGTTCGTTAATTAAATGTCTATGATTGCAGGTTGTGCAACATTGGGTTGTGGGAAAAATACTTACTTACATCGCATGGACACTCGAACACTATTTTTATGATTATCTATGGCTGTATATGCTTTATGACTCACTTCCTCTAATATCTCCGCCATGTTTCACTATGGATGTATTTAATTAAAATTTGATCCATGATACTTACAGTTGGTCGATGTCAGATTATTAATTAAGATTGATAACTATCTTACATGCATTACAATGACCTACAAAATATTTTCACGGTCATCAGTATTTAAATGTATTCAGATATTCCGTTGGCGGCACCGTGTTTCTATTACAGCTTGAAATAAATATACATGGTTGATATTGAAAGTGTCCAAATATTTACAACCCACCTGTTACATGCGATGTCGAATTATTACAAAATGAAAATGGTCTCGTATTATATCTCAACCCGCTATTTTTTGTTTCTTTTCTCTATTAAAAGTTTTATTTTATGTTGGTATTGCCTGCAATCTAATGTTGGTAACAATATTGAAATACACCTCTCTTTCCTGGAACAATCTTATCGACGCCCTTAACATTGGACCACTTACTGAAAACTCTACAAAGTTAATATCACTTATTTAAATTAAATATCTTTCTTTATTAAGTCTATTGACTTAGCAAAGCAGTAGTATTCGTTTGTAGTTATTTCCACCTTAAAACCAGGGCCAGTTTTGCTCACCTCGAGCATTGTCAACTGATAAGAAATATAATTTAACACTGTTCAATTATTTCAAACTTGCCGATAGATAATTCAAACTTGCCGACAAACAAATAAAATATAGTTCTTGAAACTACTTACTTCTCAAATCTGTGGGCATTCCCATGAGCTTATTATCCTTTCCGCCAGCAATGGCTTTGAACTCAATGATACATTTATTTCTTATATAAACACGAAACATTTATTTACTAAACGTTAGTTCAAGTTCATCCGTGCACTTGAACGCCTGAAGATGCCGAAAGGCGAAACCCGGGAGACAAAATCTGTGAGAATGTACATAGTTTGAACAATTCAAATCTGTTCAATTATATTTCTTGTCACTTGACAATGCTCGCCATGAGCGAAACCAGTCCTGATTTTGATAAATAAAAGTGGAAATAAGTACGACGAAATATTGTGTTTTTCTTAAAGCAGTACCCGTTGCATGATTCAGTTTTATTGTTTCTCAAATACTGTAGAAAATTTAACTCTATATTAATTTGTTGTAAATATTTAGCTTTACAGGTCGATACGCCAGATCTTATAAATTGTTTAAATCATACCGTTAGACCACATCCACTGATAATAACTACACCCATTGAATTATTACTGTTGCATTGTTAAATAGCACTGCATTATTGTTCCATAAATGCATATTCTACAAACAACGTCAGTACACGGTCGTTTGCTTGAAATAAATCGCAAGCCTGGATTGGATGTTATGCACCTTATCGTATTTCTATTTAGACGCGGAGAAAATGAGGACAAGAGACCCTTGAAAGCATTAGCTGCAACAAGAGTAACTAAATATTGCCAGTACTATTCTTGCGCCAGCCATTTGCAGCACAGAAAAGCTATATCGATCGTGGTGATATAATTAGTATTGACAGCCGAGTTCCATTTCTCATTACTGGAACAAAACTCAAATTAAGCGTTCTCAATTAACTACGTTTCGAGACTATCGATGGGTAACTGTCGATTTTCCTTTTGTGTTCGAAATATAAACTTTTAAAGTTTATATTTCGAACACAAACTTTTAAAGTTTAATCGTCATTTAATTGCTCAGGTAAAAAAACATGTACATAATCACATTACGTATTATAATAAAAATAATAAAACATTTTTCGTATTATGTACATACGTTTATAAGTGCCGCGTCTATTAAGCTCGTTAATGAATCACTTTTAGGGTGTTCACTGTCAATACATTAAGGCAGCGATTTCCAACCTGGGAGGCGTGGTCTATTGCAAAGGGAGGCGCGAACAGTCCAAATTATGTATTTAACCTTTAAAACGTGTCTTTATTACTATATGAAATTAAGAATAAGGAGGCGCGAAGATGTTCTTTTCTTAAAAGGGAGGCGCAATGACAAAAAGGATGGAAGCCACTGCTTTAAGGCATTACATTAAGAAAAACACAATATTCCTTCGTACTTATTTCCACTTCTATGTATCAGGACCGGTTTCGCTAATGGTGTTATTTATACAAAACAAATAAAAATAAAACGGTGTAAAAAACAATAAGCATTGAAAATAATTTACAAATTACAGTATACACTGTGAATAAGTGACTAAACAAATTAAAATGTTTAACATCTCTAACATGTAATCAAGATCATCATAAAGTAACAAAGCTAAAGTGGTGACTAATGGTAATTTCAAACATAATTATACTTTTGGAAATTTTAACAAAGTGATCACTGATCGATATCGATTTTTTTTCTACGTCTTGAAAAATCTGTTTTTAGAATTGTATTTCATGTACCCTTCGTCAATTGTATCTAGATGTGAAACACATTTTTTTCATTTCCCCCCACAATGTGCAGAATATCGACTCGTCGAAAGCAATTGTTTGAACGAGAACTGATTTCAAAACTATCGTACCAACTTTCTGGTCTCATATTCTGGTGGTAATGACATAAAGATAGAATCAAGAAACACACTCGAATTCGCCTAATCACTCTGTGTAGTGTGTACGTACCGTGTTCATGGTCAGATAGTGGATGTGGTGGATTAATGAAAAATATCACAGACATGAGAAATCAACCTATTGGTATACTACAATGTATGTCAAAAAATAACGTTTGAATGTTTTCATTCGTTCATTTAATACACACATCAGACTACAGCTAAAAAGTGTTACACTCGCGGATATGAGACCACAAATTTAACCATTCTACCGAACAACTGTTCTATCGATAGAATTCTGTCTTTTTTGATAATTTTGGAAAATATTGAATCCATGTAATAATGTTATTTTAATAGATAGTTTACCAAAAATGTTACAACTAAAAACATTACTGCATCGTGTCTACTGTCGTTTATTTCTCGGTAGAATATTCCACTGACTCGTAAAGCACGTGCCATCTTTACAAATACGGTCATAACACAATACCTCATATTGTAATAAAACATTCACTTATTTACAAACAATCCTTTCATATGTTGTGTGGTGGGCGGCTAGGGCGGGGGTGGTCTGCGCTGTGTTCCCTCGGCGGCGTGTTCGGTTACGTTTTGGTACTGCATCAGCGAGAGTGCAGTGCCAATAATGCAAGCGAAACGACATGGTACCATTTCAGTCATTGATTATTATGACGTTACCGCGGGGGCAGAGCGACGTCCTCCGCAGGAAATCTGTTGTTCTCACTACTTCTTTCGCGAGACAGTTTTACGGCTTCATTTCAAATATAGCATAAAACGCCGTATATTGTCTACCAATGCAAGCTATTGTTAATATGTGGATAAGTATTACGTTTTGAATCTTCGAGAATCTTCATTGTGAATCGTATTGTGTCTGCCATATTTCTGTAAAATGGATGTATGATGTTTTAGTGAAGGAGTTACATTTGCCAGTCAGATATATTTCTTCGTAATAACAAATATTTTGTAAAAACAATGATTAGAACATAGTCAAATTCTGCCGATTTTAAGCATAGTATCCCTAAATTAAGTTATGTTTTTTAAATAAAACATTGCAGATATTTTAAATTAATTTTGTTGAAATGTCGTTATTCAATGTTTTTACAATATATAATTCTACATAAAGAATCGATATAATTTTCATTCAATAGTGAAACATTAACGGAATGATTTAGGCACATATTTCTTTTGACTTATTTATCATTATATGTACATATAATGATTAATAAGTCAAGAATTGAACTGTTCTTGTTAATTTTGTATACTTGGGGGATCGTTGAAATCGACTGCTTATGCTGTTACCGTCGATAAAAGCTGTAAAAATCAAAGATATTGTTCTAGGTATCGTTTATACTGATTTCTACGACTAAACGACGATGATTGATCTTGCTCGATAGCTATAATTTGGATGATTTTTTTGTTCAGTATTTTTTTAATCTATTCACAAAAAAATCAAAAATGTATACGTCAATGAATATAACTTTAAGGTGTTCACTTTCAATGCTTGGTGGAGAGGCATTATATTCCAAAAATAAACATTAATTACACATATATTTAATATTATCAGGACTGGTTTCGCTCATCACGAGCATTTTCAACTGAAACTCAGCTGATTGACCAGAGGGATATATAATACGAGTAATTTAAAATTCAAAGGCATATTTAAGTATTGATAGGTCTGTATTAATGTTTATTCTATCAGTTGAAAACTCTCACTCTTGATCATATTAAATAAATGTGGAATGAGTTCAAAAGAGTGTTACTATTGTAAAAAATAAGATCGATTGTTTTCACATCTTATTTATACTGTCAAAACAATTATGTCCTGTATTGTTGACAGTAAGTCAGGCTCGCTTGTCAAATCCATGTCCATAATATCCGAACGCTTGCCACGCGGTTCCTTGCGCGGTCTGCGGGCGGATTATCAGCGAAAACACCATCCTTGGGCGGACGGGACGGTCCGCAAATACTTTTCGCCTCTCAGAGCTGAAGAGCGGTCGAGGGGGCGGGTCCCAGCGGCGCTCTGCCAACCGCCAAACTCGAAATAACTCCACTCCGCTATTTATGGACGGCCCGGAGGTGACATGATTTAATTGCCGATATCGGACTGCCGGCTTTTCCGAATGGACCGGCGACCATTGCTTGTCCCAATATGTGTCGATGACCCGGTGAAGGACTTTCTCCCAAATAGGACAATTTCGTTTTGCAAGTACGTTTACTGCTGGCGATTACAATTAGTGTACCTTTCACATTCACGACCTGTGCACAGCTCCACGCGACTGTTGAGAAGTTTGAGCCTTCCGCAAAGAGTTATAATTATAAAAAATATATTAATTGAATATGCTATAACTTAGTAGAATTTCACTTAATTAGAGTAAGAAGTATTGAGTGTACTACTACTCTATTTGGAAAAGAGTGGTTGAGCGACTAGTAACAAATAGTTCTCGTAGAAAAAACGTATGTTAAGATACCTCCATTAAGAGGCCATGTGCTCTACAGTGAGAGATGACATGGATAAAAAAAAACGAAAAAACAATGAAGACAGAACTGTAATGATGAGTAGGAACGATGGCGTGATACTGAAATAGCTATTTTTTTAAAATACTTCATAGAAAAGCGTTTAGTTTGTTTAAAATACACAAAAAGCTGCGTGAACTAGTTGGCTAATACGTAACAAAAGAGTGATAACTGATTTATAAGGATATTTTTGATGACACGTTTTTACCACGTAAGTCGCCTTATTTTCATAGCAGTGAAGGTTTGATATATATTCCCGGCGATTCAATACGTGCCAAATATAGGTATTGTGTTGAGTACTGCTTGCATTACTGACATTGCTTTCGAATACTGATGACTGCCACCGCTCAATAAAAGATGTTACGACAAATGGCTACATGGTTTCTTAAATTTTAATTAAGTGATTTGTGTATAAACAGAATGCTGCTCAAATAGGTTATTCGGTATATTGTTTGTGATTTGAATGATTTCATTATGTTTATGAGTAACGTAGAATGTCTCGGAAACATTAAAGACCTTCTCACTTAGATTGATTTAATTTTGTTAATCATATAATATTGCATTAATATTACTAAAAATGTAATTTATCTTTCACTGTGTCACGTAATTGAATCCTCATACTTTTCAGTATAAATTTCATTTAATTTCCAACCTGTTCATTCATCAAATTCTGTGTCTGGACTAAGAGCAGGCATGCCTAATCGTCAGCACTCTTAAAATAAATGTTTTTATTCCGTTGTACCTACTGCATAATGGTATATCTACATAATATGAAAATAAACGTTATTCATATATTTTGTCTCATGCTCCCAAATGACCTACAAAAAAACGTTTTTTTTCAGTTTTATTTTCAATTTCTTCTCACCAAATAACGTAAATTGGAGTAAATACCACTTGCACTAAATTCGTGAATTGTATTTTTATCCAGTGGTGTTTTCATTTTCTAGACGTTTCAGGTCATTATGAGTGATTTTAGAATGTATACTTTATTAGACTTCATTGCCATGTGTTAATTTGATCGTATTGTATCCATGCTTATTTTTTTAAAAAAATCACTGCAAGTGTCAGTATTAATTAAATATGCAATTTTGATTGAAAGTTCTATATATCAAGTTGTCTATTCGATCAATGGAGGAAGTCCTAGTGTGATTCGCCTCACCCTGAAAAGGATTAAAAGTTGTGTATATTATTTCATAATAAATGTCTGAATATTATTTTTCTTTTTTTTTTCTAGGTAAAAATACTACATAACTGCATCATATTTCTCTAAATGTAACCAATTCATATCGGTAAGCATACAATGTTAATTTAATCGTTTACGATTTGTTATACTATGATATTGAATAGGTGAACGTAGCCTTCCTGCGATCATGCTGATTTCACGGTATGTGAAGCGCGAATTTTTCTCGTATAATAAAGAGAGAAATGTACGGAAATATTCTCATATCCAAATGTAAACAAACAAGATGTTAAAGTATTTTTAACTTCAATGCTGAAGTCAATATTTTATTCACAATACATTCGCACACCGTCGCCCCTAAAAAAAGATTTTAATACACACAAACGATATTCTTAGAATCGAAAACAAGAATTAGGTGCACACTTTCCATCTTATGACACATTTTATTTTAATTTAAATATCTTGGTAATTAAGTATTTAAAAACGATTACGTTCTCGTACGCTTGGTCCAATAAGCGAATGGCAATATTCGTAGGTTGGTTTATCCTAAATATTTTAAACCCTACACTGTCTGCAATGGCCCCGAAAGGACAATCGTGGGAAAATAAATTAGTATACTACTAAAGTGGAAACTATCTTTTCTCGCATTCATCACTTTTCTAGATTTAAATTTTATTTTTGAGTGACACTTAAACACTGACGAATCAACGTTCTATTGTTGCATTTAACCTTTTTATCACTAAAATGTCTATCGTCTTAGCACTATCGCGCTACGTTTCATAGCATGGATTCATTCAACGATCAAACGAATAAAATATTTAAAAATCTTGAAAATCCCAAAAGTATTCGCTGGTGAGCGGTAACCATTACTGTTGGCTTCGCAATCCAGAGTAGATCTTGGCAACCTCCAAGAAATGTCTGGATGCCTGTCTGGCCTTTGCTTAAGCTTTCTAGTTTTTAAGACATCTGAGCTGTGATGTCATCTTTGTTTATTCAGTAAAACCACTTCGTACAAATTCTCCCGACACTTCTTTTTCCGTCCTGAAAAAAAAACATACTCAAGTTGTGTTTTGTGAAGAATAATAAGTTATTGTTGTCTTACCAGTAAAGTAATATCGTGAATTTAGTACTAGAATTTCTTCGAGAATAACAGTAACACAACCTTACTGTAGATTGTTTTAATTATATTTGTCTTCCAGTTTTTCCTCACTTACAAGTTTAATACCAAGTCTGATATTATAAATAAAAAAATCCTTCTACCTCGAAAATATAAATTCGTTTATAAAGTCACGTATATATTTTTTCACCTGCTATTTAATCATTTTTACCAAGCAACAGTTGACTCACTGCAATTTTTTCAATGTCATTTCCTTTCGAATATTACAAAGAATGGTTCATTCACCTGTAAAATCCAGTTCATTTATAAACATTTAAATTATATTTATCTAACATTTAGATTAATTCATTGCAAGTTGTAAACACTCCAAGGAAAGCTCTCTGAAATTCCCTTGAATATGATTATGTTGTATTTTTTAACAATAATAATCTAGATATGTCCAAATTTATTTGAATATATCGTGTCACCATCGGTAACAACGTGGTGTTGAGCTGACCTCGACAGTCTTAACTTCCCTTGACATTGAATTGCTTGGCCTGAGTCTTGCGGAACCGTAGAACGTGACATTTTCAGTGCTTACGTTGTCTGGGGAATAACACACATCACTTGATAGTTTCTCGCTTAATATTAAAATTTACAATGGATGACAGTTATGGAAAAGGATGATGCGTCTGAATGATTTATTTGGCGATAATAACCTCCTACGTTTACTTTTACCATATGTCTCTACCGTGAGTCACCTGAGTGGTTGGAAGTGTGAATAATTATTATAAACTTATTCAATATCAATATTTATTTATATAATAGGCCACCAAAAACTTCTTACCTATTTTCGTGATTTAAGCCTTCCCTTATTGCGTTTTTTTTTTGTATACCATATATCAATTAGTCCGATAGACGTACTTACAATGGTTGACAATTTCTCCGAGAGACAGGTATAGAACATATGATTAATATCTTTTCCGGTTCTAAGCTCAAGAAATGCGACCCCAATACCCACATTTTCTTAAATATCTATTTTAATATGGGTGATACAATGTTTATAATTAAGGTATTCTTAAATCATAGTTTTTTGGACCTTTTGTAGTTTATATAAATATGCGATAACGCGATAAGAGATCTTTCGTAAGATAGCTGGGCTAACCTCGTCAGTTGCAATTTCATACGTGTGCTGGGATGACGTCTTTTTTACGCGCAACTTAAAATATGATTATTTATTAAAAAACCACGGATTTTTATAAAAGAATGTATGAGGAATGATGCAGAGATATATTTTAAAGCCCTTAGACTATTTTTTTTGAAATTCATAAGAATAAGGCCAATAATGAGGAAACCACTGGGGTCCCTAAACGACCCAATCGGCAGAGAAGTATTTTTCTAGTCTCCGAGCCGCGAGAGATATTCAAGAAATACTCTAACATTAAATTACTTGCAGGTAATTGTACAGTTTTCATTTTAAAAAAAAACACACATTCTTAAGAAACTATCCTTAACCTTCGGGTTGTTTCAACCATTCGTTAAATACCAATAATATCTAGCTAATATGTACTGTAATCTACAATGATGCCTCAATGCAAATATTACCCAAATTTGTCTAGTGTCACTTTGTATCCCATAGTTTCTCGATCCAATTTTCAACGTTTCCGTACTCGGGTGTTAACGACCTCACAGTTCTAAATTTTTTTTTTGCATAAACACGATTTTAATACACACAATAAATTGTCATTTCTGCAGTAACTTGCGAGTCGAAACCTATCTTTCCCTGAGGTCGAAAAAAGTAATTAATTTAAACATATTTTCACTGTGTCCCATTAAATAACAACAAATGAAAATTTGTCTTCACATATTCGTACACGGGATATTTATACGGTAGTGAAAATTGATAGTTATATGCAATTGTTTTCTTTTGTTTCGAACGATGGCTCTTACGATTCTAGATTTAAAAAACGCAGATCCCGTAATAGCATCGTGTACAATTTTACTGTGAATCGGCTTTTTTTAAAAAGGAAATAATCGAACACCAGAAATCGTCGAACTAATTGCGTGAATGGTGGTCTCCTCCGACCGCAACATCTGTGTTTATTTGAGAGTAGGTTATACTTTTTATGCGAGTGCGGATTCACCGGCAATGAATGTTCAATTAGTCACCATTTTAATGTCGTGGCCATTGTTCAAATTGTTAAAACTTAGTTTTCGTGCCAACTATTTACGAGATGTTTTGTGTTCAAATTACCTATACATCTATATGTAATGATGAAACACTGTTTACCACCACATTGATAATGCTTGATCACAACATTGCTTCTATCTCGTGACATAATGGTATCAGACAATAATATTTGGGGATCAAAAGTTTCAGAATTCAAGGCAGTGATAAAAAAAAATGGTGAGTGGATTTTTAAAAACATTCGTGGAATTAATAAAAAAATAGCTTACAATAATTTCGAAAATAACAACAGTAAATGTGCCGCTAGTTTTTTTTAATGCCCTCTGGTTAACGAAAATTGTGGAATTAATAAAATCATATTGTGTTTTATTTTTATAATGCACTGTGAAACTTATATTTATCGCTTTTTAATAGTCTATTAGAAAGCCGGATTAATGCGGGATTATTTAACACTGTTCTAATTTTCCGGACCTAATTATAATAACGAAAATACGGAAAAAAGATAAATCCGAAAAAATAATATAATTCTTAATCTAAGTAATGTTTTTAGTTTTTCCGTTAACCTTGCGATGTCTGATGATGCTTCTCATAAAGGCGAAATACGTGTCACAAGTTGTTGCACAAAAAGTGGAATAACAAAGTTATCAACTTATGGGCTATACCAGGGATGGCGAACCTTTTTCGCAAGTGGGTCAAATTCGATTTTTAAAAAAATTTAAAAATCATGTCTCGGGTCACATATAGGGATCCCGGGATTGGTATTAGCTTACCGAGGAATTTGAAATTCTCAATTCACTATACTTTTTCCCCGGATTATCTCTAAACCTCGTTTTTTTTAGCTCACCGAGGAATTTGAAATCCTCGGTTTGGTATACTTTTTCCCAGATTGTCTAAGAAACTCGTTTTTCATCATTTCTAAAAGTTCAAGCGGGTCAGATAATTTCTCACGCGGGTCCCTGGTTCGCCATCCCTGGGCTATACCATGGGCTTATCCTTTTCGCCAGCAATGACTTAAAGCTCAGTGATGTATTTATTTCTTATATAAACACGAAACATTCATTTACTAAGCGTCCGTTCAAGTTCGTCCTTGCACTTGAACGTCTGAAGATGCCGAAAGGCGAAACCAGGGTCGTTAGTGACAAAATATGTGTGAATGTACATAATTTGAACGATTCAAATTTAAAGTTATCAACTTTAATTTTATACTAAAAATGAACTTCCACAAAGGAACAGTCGAGTCTATCAAATATCTTAATCAGAGCATTGTTATCCCAAAGTTTATTTTATTAACCATAATAAAGCTTTGTTGTGAGATAGAAAAGATTATTGATATAAAATATGCATGTTCTTCAACTGTCGTCAAGTATTACAGCAAGCAATATTGATTTTGATAGGTTAAATTTAACTCGTCAAAATTGAAAACATAACGACGCGCTTGATTCAATCACTGTATTGATCGAGAAATTGGAATCAATTTTTCTAATCGGCTACTGCATATACGTTAAAATTCGTTGGATTGTAAACATTTATAGTATAATAGAATTTATTGAGGATGTATAAATATATGAATAAGTTACATAAACCACTCATTTCACACGCCATTGTGAGCGTTATAACATTTTTTTTTAACGGTACGTCTCAATCGGTGGCGTAAACAGAAATTTTATGCACACGAAAATATTATGTGATGTTTGAAGTATCTCCAAAACATCATATCACTCACACATACCGTTGCAATATTTAAAATAATCTTTTCCACGCTTGCCAAAATTGACACAAATCTAGTCCATATAGAACCCAAAAAAATGTAACTACAACCGCTGCTCTTTAGTGATAAAGTGGAACCGACACAAATATTGTCTCGATTGACAGTTTTCGTTGAATATTTCTCATAAATAGTCTTGCCTCACATCTCGTTTCGGGCTTTTTTTCAGTGGAACCCCGATCTTCCGTTCTCGCTATCTTCGTTTTATTGCATGGATCGTTTATTTTTTACTCGACCAAGCCCCGAAATAACAATGTTTAATAATTTCACGTTAATCATTCACCGATTTACCGATTTCCTCGATCTATCATCTAAATATTATCGTCCTGTCCCAATTACTATCCCGATTGACCGTTTTTGTTACATATATTTCTGTATTCGTTCATAAATAGTATTACATCGCATCTGGTTGCGCGAATTTTTTAAAACTTAAATGCCTAAATGAAGAAAACTAGAACCCTAACTGAGAAACTGAAAACAATTCAAGGCGTTGAAAATAATCTAGAAGAAAAACGAGTTGACATATTTATATAGCAAAAAAAGATAACATAGAAAAGAACGCGAGTTTGAAGGGTGTCTGTCGAAATTTAAGTACCAAACTAAAAATAGGCAACTGAGTATGTATTTAAGTTATCTTAAGTTTTATTCAAGTTATCTGAAAGCTATTTGAAAATCAAACATCTTTTGGTATTATTTGAAGATTTCCCGCATTATTCGTTGATTTATTACGGTCCCTTGGAAAACGTAGAATCGGGTTTTCACTGTAAAATGATATGTGTACACCGATAATTTCATCCTCATAATTTGACGTATTTAAGTACACGCAAAATATCCAATCAACATCCGACTAATTAAGAATTATTTTCATTCGCGCACTGAGTAGTACCGGAAGATGCCGAGAAGCGAAACCCGGGTCGTGTTCGACCAAGAATTTTATGGAAGTGTACATAGTGAAAATAATTCTAAATTAACGTTGAATTTCCATCAAGCACCTTCAGTCGAAATTTTAAATTATACCAACATCCGACTAGTTTTGAGATATTTGTAGATTGGATAATTTAAAAATCACAGCAATCTGTCAACTTTCAAAAGTGATTGTAAATAATGAAGTGAATATTTGCTTAATATGTAAAATTTATTCGAAATTTCGAAATAACAACTTATTTCGTAATTAATGGGGTTGGATCAGTTTTGCTTAAAAGAATTTCAAAATTTAAAATGCAAACAGAGTTGAATGTGCATTGGATCTTTTATGACTTTATCTTATGACTGGAAATAAATATTCGTGAAGGATCCAATCCAATGCATAAATTATGTTTTGTTAAGTTTATCTGACATGAAATATTACATCGATAAAAAAATTAATGTCAAAATAGTGTGTTATTGTTTCCCAACATTTTTATAACGTTAATAATTTAATAAAACAATAATTAAAAGAGAAAAAATGTTTTATTATAAAATAATCAGAATTAATTGGTTTGAGGATTTCTACGATTAAAACCTACGATTTTTTTAACTCTTTCCGCTCTATCTAACCTGCGGCCTGTTAGCTACTCTGGTGCGGCCTTCTGCCCAATTCTGTATTTTTTTGTAAATTCGTGAATTACATGTTCTGACCGTAAATTCCTTTTTCCGGCCAAAGATTCCCTAGTCAATGTTTACTGCGGCCTTATGTCAAATCAGAACAATGAATGCGGCCTTTAGAGAAGAAAAGGTTCCCCACCCTTGCTATATATTCTTATTTTAGTTTATCCTAACGTTTTTTTTTGAAAAAATTGATAGGTACTTTTATTTTTGTAAGAGATTAGAGACACAAGAATATGTCTAGAACAGGACATATTCACACAGGTACACGACCTCACAGGTTCGAGTTCCAGTACGAGCAGCATTTTTTCAATTTATCGATTTCTGTTCGTAGGCATAGGTGTTTGTGATGTCTAAATATTCCCTTCCACCATTCCGATACTTCAACGACTAGCCGTAGCGAGAGCGATTAGCTAATCACTGGTCATGTCCTAGCCTTGTCTTTCTATCTCTACTACTCTCTTTGGAAAAGATATGTTGAGCGACTGACGAGCGAGCGAAAACTTCTGTTAAGATGCCTCCATCAGCAGGATATACTTAGGATTGAGATGGTTGATGGTTGCCTTCGAACAGAAATCCATAATTTGATTGTAAAAAAAAAACAATTTATGAAACTATCCGTTATGGATTTCGAACCCAGGAGCATCGTCACCAAATGATCAAAATGTTTTGGCACGGACCCAAACAGTTTGATCAATTAATACATACTAGTTATGCAGTTAATAATTTAGTCACCTGTGTGGTCGAGTGGTCAACGGTGTTGGCTTCGGCTACAGAGGGCCCAGGTTCAAATCCCGGTACGGACAGTTTTATAAATTGATTTTTCAATCAATTTATGAATTTCTGTTCAAAGGCATGGATATATGTGATGTCTTGAATTCCCCCCTCTCGCCCATCCTATCCTATGAACGGGGCGTATCGAGAGCGATTAGCTTACCACTAATCCTGTCCTAGCCCTATCCTTCTATCCCTACTCTCTTTGTAAAAAGAGAGGTTGAGCAACTGAGTAACAAACAGTTCTCGTAGAAAACACTTATGTTGAGATAAACTCCATTAGGAGTCCATATTCTCCACATTGGGAGCGGACATGGTTTAAAAAAATAAATAAAAAAAAGTAATGCAGAGGTCGATGGTTCAATTCTCGACGGTGGTGATTTTTCGTATGGGATTTTCAGCGATTTTTAATGACACCAAATTTGTTTTATCAAATAACAGTATATGACGTCATCGAAAATGTAGGAATAAAAAATGGCGACATCGGGGCTGGGGAGGGGGAGGGGGAGGGGGAAGGTAAATCGAGGAAAATCATAAATAACTGTGTATGGAAAAATATTTCTAGTATGAAAAAAAAAATAGCGACAGCGAGGCTGGGGAGGAGGAGGAGAAATCGGGGACATCCTTCATACACTCATACAAAAAAACAAACGGACGGACCTTATCGACTATTAATATATAGATAATAATTCTGACATAACATATCGTTATGGAAGCGCATTTTATTACATAATACCGATTCGCCTGCCGTCATATCGTATTGTGTCGGCGAATGAATAATGCGGTATCATTTATTCAGCTCGTTGGTTGTTGCCCGCTGCTCGCATTGCCATTGCCTGGCAGGTAAACGAAACGAGTAACCGGTCAACGCATCCGCGAAAAATACTTTCGATTTCGAGTTACGAGATCATTGCGTCGCCGATGCACAGATTGATGTACCCGATTCGTTTTTAATACATCTTCGTAATTCATTTGTATTTGACGTCATCTGTTAATTCGTGCAGACTGGGGCCTCCAGTCTCGGGATCCCGTTCAATTTTGTGATATTACTAATTTCGGGATTTCGGGATTGAGAACAAGAACTGCGAAATTTTTGAAAAGTTATTGAGAATTGGCAACGAGAGGAAATTTTATAAAATAGGTCTTCATTTTTTTCATATTGGCAATTTCGTAAATTCCACAAAATTACCAAACTCGCCGATCAAAAAAATCCTTAACCCGAATTTATACACGATTTTATGGTGATTGTTCAATCACCATATATTTTCAATCCCGAAATCCTCCGGTATTGGATGCTCTAGTACAGACGCATAATTAAATTTGAATCGTTCAAATTTGGTAATTCCCACAGGTTTGTCACTTACGACCTGTGTTTCGCCTTTCGATATCTTCATGCGTACACGGATGAACTTGAACTAACGTTTAGTAAATAAGTGTATCATGTATATTATATATGTATAAAGAAATAAATTTATCATAGCAATAAAGCAACGGGGAATTGGAAGATTCATCTGCTCGTTTACAATTGGCAAACTATTTAACTATGCCCTATTATTTTGTAAAATTTCTTGGTAAAACAACTTATGTTACACGATATATGTAGATTTTCTAGCCAGTTTAAACAACGTATTTAAAAATATACAACCTTGATATTATTTTTAATCACAATATTGCATTAAAAATACAAATTAGACACAAATATATCATAATTTGTCAAATTTTTATGCGTGTTTTAATAATTGCGGGAAAACAAATAATTTGGCAAGAAAATGAGATCACGAGGCTCGGTGTAAAAAAAAACACAATAATATTGTTGTCCGCGTACGCACGTTCCGATGTTCTTGCTTGTGGCATCCCACACGTTTCTTCGCACTGGCCACAAGGCATTACGTCCTCTGAGGACATTCATAACGAGGCGGTAGGCGAGATCCTCGACCGGGTCGTGCCCCCACAATCATCCGACGAATCATCAATTGTATGTCAATGACAATGCCTAGTTGTAATATTATGTAGTCCCTATCATGTTTAGTTGCATCTGACGTAACATATTGATTGAAAGAAGCATGTAGCATTTTCAGGTAGTATACAATGCAAGTTGATTGCTGATTGTCTCCCATCACCCGTTAAGTGTATGAATGCAAACGCTGTTTCATGGCCGCATTTCATAACTCAATAACCATCAGGAAAATAAACGATTCAGAGCTGTTCGGGACCTTTTAACTATGCTGTGCAATGATACAAAATTATCAATCGATTGAAATTTATAATTTCGTTCGATTTAACCGGGTCCGTCGTTGCCTTCGATTGCGAACTAGTGCAGATTTTCAATCGATTTTTGACTTTTTGTTCCAATGCAAGGATATCTGTGATGCCTTAAATTCTCACCTACCGCCTGCCTGCTCCTAAAAATGAGCCGAAGCGAAAGCGATAAACTAGCCACTCGCCTTTTCCTTGTCCTATCCATCTTTCTTCTATCCCTATTCTCTTCGAAAAATCGAGGTCGACCAACTCACTAACAAACGTTCGGAGTGGACATAATGCTATGTGCTCCAGACGTTTTATGTTTTTTAATGTACCTTGCATTAAGCAGCCACCTATATAAGAGCCCCTAAAAGTAAAGTGAGCTAAGTGGTATTTTAGAAGAACAGGAGATAGATGCATAATAATATTCTGCATGCCTTTAAATATTGTAAAAGTGAAGTGAGGCACACAGCAGTAAAAATCTTCTTAAAATAAAAATATACAATACACAAAAACAATCAGTAAAAATTTGATTCTTATTTAAAAGTGCAAATGAAAAGATTCACCATTTTGATACTTGGCTCATTTCTTTTTTCAAGAGCTCGTATATACATGTGCTTGTCAGAGGGAAAGGATAATGTTTTCCTCTTTAAATTATTAATAAGTATTATGTATAACTATATTCTTTATATTAATTATTTTTTCGTGGAACCCTAAGCTTAGCTCACGCACCGCAGGATAACCGCGGGATACCAACAACGATTTTTTACAACTGTCATAAACATCGTATATATATTTTTTTTTATAAAAGGTCATGTATCCACAAATATGATATCACACTCGTTATCACAATTATAGTTTTTACTACTGTTTTTGGGTATTTTACCGTTTCCTCTGGCATTTTATTTTTCCTCTTTTTCTACAAGGGGAATATTAGATTTGTACATGATTGTATGATGAAAGTTTTCTCAAAAAACGTGTACTAATCGAATACACATATTTCATCTTGTTAAAATTAATATAAAGTTTATACTAATAAAAAGTAACTCGTGTTGCTCGAATACATTACCCAGTAAATTCATAATACATATTCACAACTGATAAAGAAAACGATTTTCTTTGACGTAAACAACGAAACTAGAAGTCAAAATGTTAACTACGATAACTAAATGTCATAACATGACACTCATTCTTTCACAAATTCATAACATAGCCTACATTATTTTCACGTTCTGTTTAAAATAGCCGACTTATTTGAAGTCACTTTTTGTTTGATGAAATTAAAGCACACGATAATCATCGGAAAATCACGTCGATTAATTTAATTCAGAAATCTTCTGTTGTGGGATTTGGAATTTAAATATTCCAATGCATTTATTTACATAATATAAATCATTACATTCACAAGTATAAAAGCTGTATGCCGTATCTAAAAATTATTTTATATTTTGTTGATGATTCTAATTCATTTCTGAACTTTTGTTTCTACCTACACGAAAGTTTTATAAAAACTTTAAAGTTTATTTTTGAATTCGGCAAAAGTTTATAAAAAATATATCTTTACTTTATATTGCTCAACGTAATATCTGTTGATAAATTTATTTGACTTACGATTAACTTTTTATGACATTGTTGCCATTAGCGTATCCAATCTCGAGGCCTTTTTCCAATCCCGGGATTGATTAATTTTCAATCCCGGGATTGGGATTAACTCACCGAGGAATTTGAAATCCTCAATTCGCTATAGTTTTCCCCAGATTATCTCCATACCTCGTTTTTTTCCTTAGCTCACCGAGGAATTTGAAATCCGCAATTTACCAATTTCGTGTCAATTTTCGGGATTTGCTCAGAATTTCTCAATCCCGGGATCGCAGCTGTGTCAATCCCGGGATCAGAAAATTGAACAGGATCCCGGGATTGGATACCCTAGTTGCCATGTACAAATGAAAGAAGAACAATAGCATTTAACGAAACGATTGATTAAATTGGTATTGTAAGATCTCCGATTTTTAAAGGTAAAAATATAATTTGGCTTTGTCTCACAAATATTTCAAACTAATATTTAATAATGTGTATCTATATCAATCACTTTTAATTTTCACTGTCAGTGGAGAGGCATCAGTTGAAAATGCTTAAAATTAATATTTTAAAGTAGATATGACACGTTGATTGAACACAAATATAATGCCATATATACATTATTAAAAGTATTTCGTATATTATTTAACCATTCATCGTTAATTCAACTCGAATTAGCACTTTTGCAATTTTGCTTAATGGTGTATGATATGTTAATTCTTTAAGGTGTTGAGAACGAGATCAAAGTCACCAGCTTACAATGCTCATACAAGTGAAACTGTTCTCATATTTGTCAATCGACGTGTTGTTTCTCTAAATGTGTATAAAAAAATGTCTTCATTTATATATAGAAACAATAAAACTCGCATTGTTTCCAACTAGATGATTTTTCAGTAGCGTTATCAATATCTCATACATTAATTGTTTTAATGTGATGTTTTCCGTTTTGTATATTGTTACTGGCAACTTCAGTTTGCCGCTCTATCAAGTGTCACCAATCACAAGTTTTCTGCATTTAATTTGGTCACCACAATATAAAGAAAAGAAGGTCTTTGATGTTTTAGTGGAAGTTTTTTTTCAAAGTGTTTTGATTACTTTGATGTCATTGAAACGTGTATTTATTGAGTTTTTTCAAAGACTGACATAATCGGTCAATTTTCGCTAGTAGATGATTTTTTATAGTGAATTAAGTTATTTTGATAGTGTGTTTTTGTGTCACATTAAATATGTTTTATGTACGTTTACTTGTGATAAACGCTTAATTTTATTGTATCTAGCTCATTCTTGACTTTTTTATGTTCGCTTTCCTGATGTTCCTCTGTTTGGTACGTTTGATGGCAAAAATATAAATATTTGCCAAATTGAATGCTAAAAAACACTATTTGCTATAGGCTTCTATCGAAAAATAATAGCAATGATTTTTGTAAATCTCGTTCTAGTAAATAATATTGGGCTATTATAACTGTTGGGCAGTGTTAACAAAATTAATATTATTTTTCACACATGCGCTCGGGGTCGCTAGGTTCACGCGTTAATTTCTTTTAACATGTAACAAAAAATATTGCTCTTGGCAATTTTCATTGATGTCAATATCCTATTGAAGTTGTATTCAATAATCAATAATTAAATTGCTTCTATAAATTAAATAATCCGTTAGCTTTAAATTAAAATTTCATTAATTTGATTGATAACGTCCGTTTATTAACTATTTTAACCTACTTGTTTTCGATTTAAAAGAAAAGCACGCATAGGCTTCGAAACCCGGATGATTGATTAATGGCTGAATATAATACAATATGTATCTCGAAAAGAAATGAGTACTTCCTACGTTCATTAAGTGAAAATTAATTTTGAATTCATGATTTTTTCGACTCATACTGACGTTTCAGAAAAAACAATTTGACGCAGATCGTTTAAGTAAACTAACTTAATGATTCTTAATCTTTTCTATGAAGTCTTTTACATCAATAAATATGAATGCTTATTAATTTTACTTTAATTATCTACGCTGTCTCACACATTAAACAATAATAAATAACATTTTTTAATACCCTGCTGCATATATGCACTACATATTATATCGTATAGGTATTCCTAAAAAAACAGTTTACCATCTTCACTGCAGTTTTATTATGTATAAGCAACATCAACTGTTTTTATCTTGATGAAAGTTAGCTATTTATTTATTGAATAATTGCAGACAATTCTTCTTTAAATAATATATTTTTCTGCTACTCATTAAATTTGTTAATCTCTCACATGTCAGCAACATTTTCGGACCTGTCAACTCGGACACGCGTTCCCTTGGTTCGCCAACTCTCGGAATAGGTGAAGCTTTTAACTTCACTAACATCGACTCTTAATTTTACTAAGTAAGCTAAGCGTCCAGTAATATGAAAAAAACGTTATTTCTTATACTAGATCAGTGGTGGCAAATATAATTTGATCCCCAACATTCCTATTTCGATACACGTAATAATATTCTAAATAATTATAGACATTAAATAAAACGATATAATTGAATTAGCACAACAAACACAGTGATCGCTTGGGACTTCCCTCAAAATCAAGTGTGGCATACTGGTGGCTCGACTTCGACTGCTCAGTGTGGTCATAATACATAAAACAACATGATTTCGCATTGATTGTATATTTGTTCCAGATAATAACGCTTACGTAAATTATATATGTAATAATCTATTTTTTTCGACACGTATTTGCCATTTACTTTCTTCGTGTGTGAAATGAATTGTCAGCCATTTCTGTGACGTCGATGCACGTTAAAGGTGAGAAATGTCTCAATTTACAGATAACATAATCTTTATTAGTAAAGTAAGTCATTGCAACTAAGAAAGCAATTAAAAGAAATTTATACGGCAGGTCAATTGATTTATTTGAATCATAAAGATATTCTTGGGCTATTTATTACATTGTGTTGGCAGAGCTATCCCTTGGAAAATTTAGTGATCTTGGGTGCTTCTCGTGGCTTGATTTACTCGTGTAAACATATATTAAAGTCAAGTTTTGTAGTGGTGTCAGTTTTTAATGCTTTTTATACGCCATTTTTTATATCATCGCTGACATCACGTAATAAGTGAGAGTAGCTGAAAAGTATTATGCATTTAAACAGGCTTGCCAGAACTTAAAAGATAAACTGCTTAGATAATCAGCTTAATTGAATGACTAAGGCAAAACGCATTGAGTTTTAAGTTTCGTAATTTATATCCACAGTTAATATGATTAATTCAACAACTAATTGTCCACAATGTTGTTTTGAAAATTTTATCGTTTCAGAGAGAGAAAAAATAATGCATGTAGATATACATACTCAATTTGAAATCATCGTTTAGTTACTAACGATGCGAATTTTGGTTTTTAAGTCCGCCTAATACACACTTTATCAAGGAACATAATATGAATATGATATCCATCTTTTTCTAGTCGCTTATTGTATATTAAATAAATTATTATTACATGTAATGAGAGGCCGCACGTTAATAATTTGATGGAAGCTGATATTCAACACAATCCCTGAGTCATACATTTGTGTGCTCAAAACAGTTTCGTATTTCGGAACACTACTCATTTTTTAGTCTAATTACTGGCAATACCATAAAGTTTTCTATTTATCTTAATTTGAATTCGGAAACCCAGTTGAAACTGACACATGAATAAACGTATATTTTCTGTACGCATTTTTGTTGTTATAATGATTCGCATTTTATAACATATTTTTTATGCACTTTTTGATACTGATTGACTGATGTAATATTTCAAGTGTCACAAATCAACGCGCGAAAGAAAAAAAACTACACACACGTCTTCGCAGTCGTGGCCTCGAAAATATTGCTGCAAATTTAATTAAATTGGCACTGAAAATATTACTTATATTTAGAACTTCATTTGATTGCCTGTCGCGCTTCTTTTTTTCAATCGCTGTTGATGAGGGGAGTGCGATAACAAATTTATTGACACCGGGTTCCCGGTATTTCAACTGTTATTTGAATACCGAAATATAGGGTTGAAAAATGCAAAGTACTGTCAATTTTTCAGAAATTAAAATTGAATGAAATGAATTTTTGAGCTGAAGCAGCTGAAGACCAGTAAACATTATTTTCTCTGTAATCGGACTTATTTGCCATAAATAATTAAGATAAACAGAATTATATTTAATTAAAATTGATAACGTGTTGAAACCAGGGGCGTATATTCATAATGCGCTTAGTGTGTGCAGCACACCTGTAAACTTCAGAATATGAAGCGATATATTTAAAGCGCATTTATAGACGGTAATATATTACTAGAAAGTTGTCACTTTTGATATAATATTCAAAATGAAATTCCGCAAATCTGTTGCCGATCTATCTAAAATATTGACCGATTGATTGTCATATCATTTATGAAAATCAAAATGACACATAATGTTATATTTTTTAAATAACGACATTTATATGAAATATCGCAATCCTGGCATTGATTTATTTGTCTATCTTTCCTATACCCATAATACCTATTCACCGTTTTTTTTTTACAAAATTTAAAACCGAATACCGGTGTTCTTATGTAATATGTCCGGTTTTGCAATCCCTGCTGTTGATATGACTCAGAGAAGACGTCGTAAAAATTCGTTACATCAAATTTTGTTTAGTTGAATACGAAATAGTTTTCAATCCATTGGCATTATCAGTCACTTATTTTATATGGATGATGTTGACATATTTTTTTTAAATTAAAAATAAAGAAGAAAGCAGAAATTTGCCTCATCAATTGGGTTTTACTTTTAGATTAGGTATCTCTGGCGCCGGGTGCTAAGTGCCACGCCTAATGACTTGGCAAACTGGCCGGTTTCGTTAAAGTTTAATTTTAAACGCTCTTCGTATTTTAAAAAAAATGGAAACATTATTCTTATTGAATAAGACAAAGTTCAAAATCTATAATTCAGTGCTTAGTAAAATATGCAACACTTAACATTTTTTTTTGTTTAAATCTCATAATAAAATAAATATACATATAATAAAATAAATTGTGAATAACGAATCGTTCATATCCAATAAATATCTGAATGAGCCGCTTACAGATAATTAAAAATAAAAATTCTTTTTTTTTGTGACATTCATGGCAAATAATTTTGACACTGAATGGCTGTAAAGTTTTTATGCAACTTTAAGTAATTTTTCACAGACTATTGCTTTATAAAAGCTTCGAAAATAATATCATATTTTTGTTGCCATTATAAATTACACATTTAATTTACTGTAGTTAAAATGCTCGATGTGATTAAAAACAGTATTGATTATTAATAAAATGGTAAATTTAGTACAAACAAATACTTTTATAAATATAATATCTTTTTACCAATAATTATCAGCGAACAGAATACAAGTGATTAGCTTGACATAGAGCTCAAACTTATTTCTTGCTTCATTACTTAAGCAAACTTTGCGATAGTAAGTCTGAAGATGCCTCTGAAAGAGGCGAAACACGTGTCACAGTTAGTAACAATACGTGGAATAATAAAAGTTAATTAAAATTTTCTATTTTAATCAACTCGTTTGTGATGAGATAGTATTATTATTTAGCTCGTCTCGCACTCTCGTTTAATAACCAAGAAATAAATCAAGCCGGGCTGAAGAGGTAAAAGATTAGGTGAAGCTACCAGCTTCAATCTAAGTATCTGTTATTGGACTTATGACATATATACTACACTTGTAATTTCCCCACGAGTATTATTATTCCGGTGAATGGAAGGTTTTTATCAATAAAAAGCGTTTTTATTTGACATACAAATAATAAGTAATAACTAAATTAAACAATGTCAAATTATTCTATTAGCGAGTTCCCAAAGTAAACCCACAATTTCAACTTCAAATAAGTTCGATGCTAAAGTTGTCTGTCACGGTATTTTTTCACCGTGACACATAACTTGCGTCAGATAGAACTAGGGCTTATACAAAAACCGGTATCCTAATTCCAATATCTCTTGAATCCCGGTTTAACACGGTTTTAGATGTTTCACAAAAAAAGACAATTGGAATGAAACAGCATAGTTATGATTTATTTTCTTATTTTTAAAACACAAAGTATCCACCGATCTATTACTTATGTATAGCAGTTTGAATCAAAATATAAACCGTTTTTTATAAATACAGCCGACCTTGGTTACTACGAGGAAGACGGGAACGACTGAAATTGCCCGTTGTAAGCATCACTCGTTATATCAGAGAATATATATTTTAAATGCTTTTCAAACATACCCATCACATGAAGATGTGAAGTATCTGAAGCGGTTATATAACACTAAAAGTTTCAATTCAAACAAAATTACAAAGAATTTAATCACACACCCGTTACACACATATTACATTTTTCTGTCAATACACTTTTCTTATAAAATTTAAAATTGATGCTTGTTTCATTGTTTTCACTCTCATTGTTCTTAAATTTCCCCTCAAAGCACACGACCCATTAAAAGACTTGTTTGGTCTTAGTGCTTTGTGCAAAAAAATCGATTAGCTCGTCCAATATAGCATGAGCTATGGAGATCGTTGTTAATGGTTTGGATTTTTGACGATATTTTTGCTCGGTATGCCCGAGAAGTAGCTCGTTATAAAAGTTAATAAATTTATGAAGACAACCATAAAATTTCAACGAAGATTTCCTCATTACATCCGATATCTCTCTACTTCCGAGTTCGACTGTAAATTTATATTTATTTTAACATTGAAAACTGGGCTTAAAATGTCGCAAATTTTGCTGAAAACCGGTTTATTAGATCCTGATCTTGAAAACCGATAACCCATAGGTAGAACACACAACCACTAATTTTGTAAACCAATTTTTACCCTACAAATAAAGGAGGGTCGCGTGTTTGTTCTAAACATTAACAGAGTGACGCTAACGGTGTTGTACAGGTGGCCAGTACAATCGTATTTCACTATAGTCACTCATAATTTTTACTGTCTATATATAATTTGTAATTTATTTGTTTATTTTACGTTTTTATTTCATTTTGTTTTGTTTAAATAACACTGTTAAATTTTATTTCTTATCGGTTGATAATGCTCGCCAAAAGCGAAATGGGCCTAGGGGAAATAGTACAAAGGAATATTGTGTTTTTTTTTTAATTTAACGATTACAGTTAACTATTACTCACACAAAAACCAGCGAATAACAATGCAAGAACGTATAGTTAATAAACTTGATAAATGAATTAAGTAACAAGCTTTTACGATTAATAGAATTAGTAAAATTGTATGTCCAACATAATAAGATATCTTTTTTTAGGGTGTTCACTGTCAATACTTGGTGGAAAGGCATTATATTAATAAAAACAATAATCCTTTGTACTTCATTCCACTTTATTTAATATGTCAGGACCGGTTTCGCTCATTGCGAGCATTGTCAATAGATTCAAATTTTTACCTGATTCAGATCTTTTAAACGATCAAATAATTTTTGCTAGTTCCCCGTTACTTTATCCATTGCATTAGCCCTTGTTAACTATTCTTTTATATAAATTAAAAAAAAAAAAAAAAAAAATATAGATTTCTTTTGTTAGAATTGATATGGTCTTTGAAAAATTTGTTTTTCAGAATCTTCCTGGCTGTCGATTTTGTTTAAGTGATGAATGAACACACCAACTACTTGGAAGCGGGGAAAACATAAAACTATCATTAAGCATATTCATATCATTAAGCATATTCACTTTATTATTGTAACATTTTATCACTTTGTCAAAAATTTCCCAAATTTTAATTATGTTTGTAATTACTTTCAATCGCATTCTGAATTTATGAATCTGGGATGACTTTTTAATTATATGTTAGTTGTGTTGAACATTTTAATTTTGTGTTATTTTAGAATCACTTTAATGTAATTGGCAATTTCTTTTCAATGCCAACTGTTGTGTATAACTTTTCAATTTTGTATAAATAGCATTGTTAAATTATATTTCTTATCAGTTGACAATGCTCGCAATGAGCGAAACCGGTCCTGACATATTAAATAAAGTGGAATGAAGTACAAAGGATTATTGTTTTTATTAATATAATAAGATATATGTTGCAAAGTTATATTAAAATGGCAAAGGGTATAATCATCGTTATCACACTTCGGCTCTAAATTGAAAAGCCAGGCTTAATATTTAGGGCGGAACTTACTAAGCAGAATTTCGTTTTATTGGAAAAGTTTTTTGCTATCTTCGGCTTATAGTGCCAAACTTCCAACATATCGATACTTTCAATCAATTCGCCACCTCAATACTAGAACACTTAACTCGATTTTCAATATTTTTGAGATTGCCACTATATATGATTTCACATTTCTTTCTAAAACTATCAATTATACGTTATTTAATTGTTTCTAAGCATTGATTATAGCTTTTAGATATTTGTTAGTAAAATAAAGTTTTAAGGTGTCCACTGTCAATACTTGGTAGAAAGGCATTATATTAATAAAAACACTATTCCTTTGTACTTTATTCCACTTTATTAAAAAGGTCATGACCGATTTCGCTCATTGCGAGCATTGTCAACTGAGTCAATTGACAGCTGAGTCAGTTATCTGCCTGTGTGGTCAAGTGGTCAACGTTGTTGGCTTCGGCTACGGAGGGTCCGGGTTCAAATCCCGGTACGGACAGTTTTTATAAATTGATTTTTCAATCGATTTATGAATTTCTGTTCAAAGGCATGGATGTATGTGATGTCTTGAATTCCCCCCTTTCATCCATCCTATCCTATGAACGGGGCGTATCGAGAGTGATTAGCTTACCACTAATCCAATCCTAGCCCTATCCTTCTATCCCTACTCTCTATGGAAAAAGAGAGGTTGAGCAACTGAGTAACAAGCAGTTCTCGTAGAAACACTTCTGTTAAGATAAACTACATTAGGAGTCCATATGCTCCACATTAGGAGCGGACATGGTTAAAAAAAAGTACAAAGGAATATTTTGTTTTTTTTTAATTCATTCATATCTTAAAAAAATATAAATTTCCAAAACGTTCTTGCATGTGGCAATCTTAACTATGTCTCCAAATTCAAATTGGAAAAGAATACAAATAAAATTGCCAGTAATTAACCGAATATTTATAATATGTTTTACCTAACATAATCATTTTTTTTATTATTACTTTCGTGTTTACTTGCACGCGGTGGATGTTCCCGCAGCAATTTTAGAGTCGTACAATATTCATGGCGCATATTAACTAACTCTGATTAAGCTTATTACACGATAATAATTCATACCCATCATATTCACCGTCACATCATCTAGTCTTCCATGTCTTGAACGAGCGTGAGAATAGGTGGACCATCCATTTTACTTGACCTGAGTTGCCCTGCGAAATGTTCCTTAGCCATTCGCTTGCGCTACGAAGTTGAAAAAGGTATCGCTATTCTGAAATGCTGATACCTTGTATCTTTTTAGTTTTGCAAAGGTCAGTAAATTGACATTTTCTGACATTTTGTCATCTTTACAAAACACACAATAAAAATATGTGAGTTAAAAAATTCGATCTTGTTAATTGAACATGAATTTTAACTGCGTGCGCAGCATAATATGTTATCATTCTGGAAGTGTTATTTTACATGAATATACATTTTACATAGTCTTGTCAAAAGTATTGTTTCAAGTTAAATATGTCGTTAGTAAGTTGTTCAACTTTAAATGTTTATAAGTAAAGTTATATCTCTCCATGCAATATTTTCGGTATAATTAATTGATAAGAAAAATATAGTAGAATTGGGATGTAATTTATACATCACAAAGTGTATGAAACATTTTTAGCCTTAGCGATCAGGCAGTTCTTTGTTCTTCTGTAGAAAGCCTAAAAACGTTGAACGCTCGATAACTACAGGCTCTGCATCAAATATGTTTAATTCATTTAATCTTTTGAATATAACAGATACAGCGGCTTCTTCATTGTGATATTTTAATTTAGAACATATAGGTCTATTTAAACAGCGATCGCCAACTGGTGGCTGGAATAGTTTTTGCAGTCACGTAAAAATGGAGCCAAGAATCCATAAATTCTTTCATACACGCAACAATATAAATTAATACGTTATCTTAATCTCAACTATGCAAATATCATTTTGAAATTATAAAAAAGTTACTATTACGATTACTGTTTTTACATATTTGTATTGCTTCTAGAAAAAACCACGGTTAACGGTCGTCAAGATTCAAATATATGAGGGTCGTGGTCCGAAAGGTTAGGGACGCTGATTCAAATTTATGTATTATATTTAATATTAAAATTAACACAAATCGTATGCAAAAAAAAAACTTTCAAATTCAGTTTTGTTTCAATTGTGTCCCTTCGTAATGGAATATCTTCAATAATATGTCGATATTTGATGAAGACTATGCAATATCAAGGTTTGAAGGCAAATATTTACCATCCGCACAGAAATATTTGCCATCTATTAATAAACAGGCATTCTCGATTATTAATATGTATTTATTTTTAGTTCACTATTTTTGTCTCTAAAAACGACAAGTGGACAGATGTATTTGAATATTTAACATTTTTTTACGATTATTCTCTGTCGTTAAAACCGTATTCATATTTATTTTAATAACACGTTTTTTCCGATTCCTTGTAATAATTAAATTTACAGCATATTATCGCATCCCGAATTGCAGCATCAAAGCGTTCGGCCATTATTTATCGGGTGATGTTTTTTATTTACGTTTTGGCTTGTCTCTGGCCACCTCCGTCTTTGGACGGTTCTTCTTTTTGTGAATTTATTTCTATCTACATAGTCTCGTTCATTTTGAACGAGTTCTCGGAAAGTGGAAACGTACATGTGGAGTGCGGAATGCCTACGAAAAAGTGCTTCTCAAACGACGATGTAATGACATTGAAATTGTTGTTGTTACACCTTTTAAAAGCTCCACCATGCTCTTAATGCACGAAGTTAACCTTTTCAATACTGCGATGTTTTAAGCTAAAAAAAATCACTCACATACCTACCGCTTTTTAAAATAATTTTTGAATAGTTTTAAAAAATAGTACTGAATTTATGAATATTAAATGTTTACTTATAAAATTATATATATAGTTTAATATTTTCATGTGACATTCGTGTTCTCAGTGGATTTAAGGTATTCATGCCGTTCGTATGTAGCGGCCACCAGTGGCCTTACGGTACTGAAGCGGTTAATATAGTGGACATAGTTCTAAGTTGTTCAAATGGGATTGGCGAGCAAAGAATTATATGTATATTCCTTTTCCTGAAAAAAATATCACTAACTAATTTCGTTTTTCTTTTTTTATAGGTAAGGAACTATAACTTCATCTCGGCTTCATATTTGTCTACATGTTTCTATTCGTCATCCGTAAGTTTATTTATTCAAAAACGTTTCGCAATAATTTTTTTCTTTCAGCCTAGCAGAGCCGATCTAACGGCGTCAACTTTTGCTTTTTAATTTTACAATAAATTTCAAAAGTATCTTTATTATTGTATTTCACATCATAAACCAAAATTTGCGATATATCAGCTCCCTGAGTTTTTTTGGAACTGTCTAGGCACGCTGATAGATCTGTGGCCTGGAGCGGAGAAGGTTAAGAGATTTACGCAATCTTGGACCCTTTTTGTGATCCCAGGAATTCTGGATTCACAATTTTTCAATTCCGGGATTGATAATTCACCATAATATTATGCCAGGATTGCTTGAGATCCTCGGATAATTTTGGGATACCGGATTGATCACTGAGAAGAAAATCAGATGCCAAAATAATGTTCTACTCGAACGCGCCTTTTTTATGTCGTTGACTTGAAAAACTTAAAAATTGATAGATTCTACAATCATTAAAAATAGTGAAAAAAATTCGCTCGTTTCTCCAATTTTCCACAGATATTCAAAAATGTGAGATATTTTTTTAGCTTCATACTTTCAAAGAGTTACGCCTACCGGTGACTCAAACGCGCTTTTTTAAAACTTGATATAGTGAATTCTGAAATCCCGGGCTTAGTACTAAGACAATCCCGAGATTGGAGGCCCTAGTTACAACGATTGTTTTAACAATCAATGTTTGGAAAGTGTCACTTTGCGGATGTGAACGTTTTACCACGCAACCGTGAACCGAGAAAGACCGGCAGACTATTTATTACATTGTTAATTATAATTTATTATATAATATTATGAACATATTGTCATAATTATCACATACATATAAATGAAAGACATAACAACGTAAAGGATGTAGGGATATGATTAATATTAAGTATTAATTTATTGTTGGTATCCATTGAGTTTGAAACAGTCAAATCGTTTGCGCTTCTTTACTTAAATGTTCTTTCTGCTTCATTCAAATCGATACCACAGACAAAACCTCCGGCAAAAGCGTGATGGTGATATTATTCCAACAAGTGCACATTCATCAATATCCCATTAGATTAGCATTACCACTGATTCGATTGAATATATTCCCACTGCAGAATAATATTAGCAATCTTTTTCAAATTTTCTGGTTTTACCACTTTTGCCGATTCGATTCGCGTCGTAATAATTGAATAATAATAAATTATGAACGGGTGTCTTATTATCTCACTGCAAACGGCTCAACAATGCCGATTCGTATATGTCGTAATATTACGTATTATGCAAGGCGTATTCTTTAAATATCATCGTTACTAATTGAGAAAAATGGCGCTTCACGTAAGATAATAAAGTTCGTGGGAATTATTACATCTAGAACTTTGACCCCTACACTATTTTTAATTCGTATGATACGTCTCTGTAGCTATTTACCTGTTACGCGGTTTTATTGATTTACGGCGGGAAACTCGTTCATAAAATATAATCACAATGGAGAGTTTCAAATTGATGTTCATAACAGTTCGTAATTTCAATGATGAGAGGTTTAAACTACACTCCGTTTAAAGATTGTCTTTAGATAATAATTAAAATCACAATTACAGTATCGGAACATCAGAAAAATTCAATATTGTAAATAATTGGAGCACAATGAATATCTTCCAGAAAGACATACACCCATTGTGGTGTACATAGTCTGTAAAATGTTTTCAAATTGGGAAGCCTTCCCTCGCATTTTTTTCTTTTCGTATTAGCTTTAAGTGTTTGTGGAAGGAAAAGAAATCGTATCGTTATCGACATACTTCGGTTGTAATTTAATCCTAAGGATTGCTCGATACGAATAAAGTGTAAATACGACTCATCACCAATCGTTTCTTGAAAATAATACAAACCACTAATACTGAATGATACTGTCTCGATGATTCACAAGTAATCTATTTATAAATGCCTTGTAGATTGTTTATTTAGAAGAACCAATAAAATAAGGGACATTATAATTACTATTGAATAAAACAGCAAACTTTTTGCTTGATATTATTGATTCTGTTCAACATAATTATGCAGAATATAGTAGATTTGTTTCCTTAATCTTTATTTGACGATGTTCTTTCTCGTTAAACGTCATATTGTTTCGAAATTCGAATAGTCCTTCAGAGAAAGCAATGCCATCTATGATATTTATTGTGTGCTCAAAATTCTGCGAATTCCTTTTTTAAAAAAAATATTTTAACACCTCACTTTTATCATGCAACCTTCGCGTCAAATTACCCATTTTTTAATGTGTGTGTTTGCCTACTCCCGTTACCTACAATTTTCATTATCCTACTGCCGTGAAGCACATTCGCACTTGCATTGTTTTTTTGTAATCAGATTGTGTGAATTTAAATTATATTGTTTCCTTGGTTTTCAGTGTAAGTGATATTTAATGCCTTTATAAGTGTTACATTACTTATCTCCTCTAATAAAGGCGGTTCCATTGTTTAAGAACAAAACATTGCCGTAGTCGATGTATGAATTTGTTTCATTCTATTAAAAAGTCTCAACTTCTTGTGTTTGGAAAAATGGCAGACACACATCTGTAGCCTGTATAAACAATTCGATTGTTATTTTATTTCCCATATCCAATTTGCTACGTAACTCAATAATGTCTTTATTAATTGACACTGGTAGGTAAAAAAAATCGTTGGATCTCTATTATATAATTCATTTAGCTAACAAAGAACTTAAAATTATACAAAACAATTTGAAATTCGTCAAAACTGAAGAAAAATAAAAGTTGAAACTGATTGCCCCCATTACATGTGCATATTTAATAACGTTAGTAAATATAATAATTTTAAAAATAAAGTAGAGAATAAAAGCAACGAAAGTGTCTTCAATTGCAAACAATTGTTTTTCGCCAATCGTTCTGGTAAGGGTTTAATGTTAATATTATGGTCGATTAAACATATACATTGATAAAAATAATAAAACATTTTTAGTACTTTTTCCACATAAAATTTATTAGATCAGGACCGGTTTCGCTCATCGCGAGCATTATCAACTGATAAGAAAAATACATAAACAGTGATATTTATACAAATTTAAATTGAAATTATTGAGATTATTGAGAGATTACGAACATGCGTTAACACCATAGCTTATCAAATTTGAATTGTTTGAATTTTGTACTTTTCCATGAGTTTTGTCGCTAACGACCTGGGTTTCGCCTTTCGGCATCTTCAGGCATTCCAAGTGCACGGATGTACTTGAACTGACTTATGTTATAATAATATGCGTCTTGCATGAAAACATACTAAATTGAATTAAAATAATTGAAAAAATATCATTGATTTTTTTTTGAAACGAATACTCTTCTAATGTCGAAAAATATCACTTGATGTTCTCCGTTTATTGTTGTGGTCAGTCAGTGGCTTTCGCCTTAATATTCATTGTACATAATAGGTACTTACAGGGCGAAATAAGATCTTAATGTTCAAAAAAATGCTTTACTTTTACTATTTGTCCTCATAAAAGCATTTGATAAACGCGCATCACAATTAACAAGAGTTACGCCTCCGCCAATTTACGCTATTTATAGATCCAAAATGTCCGGACAACAATTACAACAACGTGAGTGTACGGGTAATTTGGCGGTCAGTCACTCATCGAGGTCCATTTTATTCGCACGTGAGCAGCGGGTAATAGCCGTGACCTTTGTTCGACGACATCCAATAACATTTCGGCTTCTCAACACCAGCTGGTTCATCTCAAACCACCTGTCTCGCCGGAAAATGCTGTCATTCTGGATTTGAAACAGGCTTGCTGAACTGTCAAAATGACTGTTCTCGGCCTGTGAAAAGATACAAAGACACACAGATATCGTGTTCAATTATAGAACACAAATCAAATAAATTAATTCGTAAGTTATGTTCGAAGTTGTTACAACTCAAAAGTCGTCGTATTTTACCACATATCACACAATGTTGCCATTTAAACCGTGTTTATGAATTTATTTTTACGAAATACATTTTCATAGTGTTTTCCATAGTTATATTATTGTTAAGTTTTGTGGAATAAAAAGATCTTTTTGCTGTAACTGCGTAATATTTACGAAGTCAGGAAATCATTATCTTCATTTTTACAGAAATAAAAACGTCAAATGTTTAAAAATTATGTTGGAATATAAAATTATTTATCTTGAGCAAAGCAGAAGAAACTAATGCGGAATGCATCAAAAACACCCTTACCTCGAATATTAAATCGCTACATCAACACAACCGAGGACAATAGACAAAAAATGTGTTTTGAGCTATGAATGCTATTATAGGCAATATATAATGATGAATCCAATGCAATGGTAGGATAATTTTAAAATACGACTAATGTGGTTATTACCTTTCTGGTTTTACAGTGACACTGTCATAAACAATGTATTAGATTACTTAGAACACTAAAATGTCATCTGAAACTAAGATTTTCTGATTGTCATACCGCTGCATTGAAGCTGCGAATAAAACACAACCTCTGATTCCCGATGTACTTTGCTATAAAAAAGGATATGGATGACAATAATTATTGAAGTATATGATCGATTCATATTTATAACGTCGATTAATAACAAGTTAATCGCTCAATATCCCTTTACGTAGAGTTTATGGTAAACGATGAGGTTTTGAAGATCTGTCGCAATCTGTCTTTTTTAAAAGATAATCAGGCAAGTTATAAAGTATTTGACAGTTCAATAAATCACTGTATACTGAATTAAAACTTAAGATTCCAATCTTAGAACTCGGTATTGAAGGATATAACGTTTCCAACTGTGCCATGACGGAGCGTAGGGTACAAGTAATAGTGTCTGAGAAATAAACAACTATGCAATTCCCTCCAACTCCACCACCCGTTCATTATTCATGATAGAACAATCCCAGAGAATGCGATCTGTAAAATTTAGATTGTGGGTACTAAACATAGAGCATATCCATAGATATTTTATTTTTATATGCTGACGTCGTATTCTTCTCTCTGACAATTTCAATTGTTTTTTCAAGGATAGAAAATAGCTTTAACATAAACAATAGTTTTTTTCTTAATGCTATAATTATTGAGATCCTAGATACGTATGATGGTTTTTGTAAGAACGAGTCTTACATAATTATTTTAATAAGTAATTTGCATGCCAAAGAACTTTACTGTAGCCTTGAGAATTTTAAAACCTGTTTACCTTAGCAACAGTAACAAACTTATAACATAATTCAATAATTCATGAAAAATTACTCGACCTCTTAGTATTTTTCTAACAATATTCTAAGGATCGATGATGTTGAAAGCACTTTTCATGTGTACACGTCTTTTAAGACCATTGAAAATGTCAATTTCTTTCATAAATAAAATTATATGACCGTCATAAAGGTCACACGAGAAATATTATAGTAAAATATCTTTGAATAATTGTCATGTTTGGTGAAGCATTTTCTAAGCATGATTAACTCATCAACGTACAACTCCACTTCTCCGTGGCAGGCTAATTGGGCGTCTGCTATCAGCTGATCGATCACGGTGTCGTTTGTGGTCGATCTCAATTTTATTCCAATCCTCACTCTGAAATGAAAAACGTGCAAAATCGCAACTGTTGAATTTCACATCAAAATAAATTATCCTTCGGTGATGAAGTATTGACAACCTACACACACACACACATTTTATTACATACCTTCTTTAAATATTTAATTCTCAATTATGATGTAGCCGTGCTGCATGTCTTATAATATCTGAAAAGCTGTAAGAGTTATTAAGCTATTATATTGAAAAGAATCGTATAGCTCACCATTTAGCAATATATTATTGGTTGCATTTGTCAAATTTTGACTGCAGAGAAAAATTGTTTTATGACACAAAACTCACAGGCATTCCCCAGTCGTTCATTTGCGAAATCGGCGTCTTCCTTTTCTACGAACAGCGAAAGAATTTTCCTACGAAAACTAAAACAAAAAACAAATTAACCTAATGTTTCAATACACCAGAATAGAGCTCCGGGCCACACTGCGGTGTAATTTTCTTCGAAAGCATTTCAGCCTTTCGTAGAAAACGATATTTATGAAAGTTTTCAAATTTAATTAACGGTATTCAGTTTTTGAAAGCTTACCGCACCTAAGTCATTTTATTATGTCTGCGAAAAAAAAAACAAATCCAATCATCGGAATGTTTTCTTAATAAGAAACGTCTTCTGCTTTCCGTTCGCAAAACTATTACACGACTAATTAATTACTATCACTTTCCATATGCCACGAATTATTTTACATTATTTAATCATTATATTTTTATGATTTGTGAATAGCCCAACTTCTAGATATTTAAAATCATTACTATTATTCAATATAAACAAAATATCTTCTGCGTTATGTTCTTTGACAGATTAAATGAAGGCGGCGACAATCTGCCCAGCTCAATCTTGGAACAACGATAGATATCTTTTTTCTCTTACTGCTTCAAGATCGCGATTATCATTAATAGTATCTAATCTACTGAGAAAAATCATCGAAATGCAACCTCAATTAGTGCGTCGATTTACATGCGTGAATTTTAGTAACTCTTGTGATTTCGTCTTATCATTAATACAATTAAAACCCGCCGGACAACCCAACGTCATTAGTAGTTAGTGTTATTTTGTTATGCAATGCATTACTAAAATATGGGCTTTTTCGCATGTTCGTTCGATTTCTTGACAACTCTTTTAATAGCTGTTGAATAGTGAGTTTTAAATACAATTTATTAGACGGCAGTATTTTGTAGGTGCATAATGACTGTTGTTTTATAATTGTAACTTTTGAACGGTCTTCCTCCCACGAAAGTTTATGAGAATTCCAGAAAAAATCTCTGATAGATTGTTATTTGCAGAATTAAAATGAAGTCAATGACTGTATGTATGAAAAGTCAGTCAGCATTCTACCTTTTCCTGAGAGAACCCCGCTCGACTTTTCCTCTCTATCCAGGAAGAATATCTATGTTTCATTTACACTGTAAATGTTTGGCGGTTTATTTTAGTACAGGGAATGTTTGTTTGTCTGCCGCAAATTTCGGTATTTTAGTCATTGTGAAACGATTTTAACGTCGGATGCGTTCTTCCGCGCGGGTCGAAATTAATTTCGCGCGACGTGCCGAATGTAATTTTCCGCCGTTTGATTATATGACATTCATATCTGGGAAAACATCTCAGAATTATTATTTATTAACGTTAGTAGCCAAAAAGAATACTTGTGTGGGCAATTCGGCTTTGTCTAATACTTAAAAAAACAATATTTTAATTTCATATTAAAAGGAACTAATGAGATATACATTTCTTACGCACAAGAGATGGCACTGCTACAAAATTTAAATTAAGATCTTACAATTTCAAACGTCAGCGTTGTCAAAATATAATGCTAAAAAATCATGGTATTTTTCGTTATTAGTTACTGATTCGACGATTAATTCCAGCTTCCACAGCCATACATACATATATAATTTGTGTTGATCGTATTAATTGATTTTCAATATGAATAGGTTGTAAGTAGGCTTTCCAATCCCGGATCCCGTCCAATTTTGTGATCCCGAAATCCTGGGATTGGTACGGTCGCCAAGCCGTGATCTCGGGATTGAGACTCCTCCTGTAAATTTATAGAATTTTGGATTTGGAAGAGCTAAAAAAAAACGAGTCACGGTGACATTTTTGGCAAATTGGTAAATTCCTGGGTTTTGAGAAAAATGATTAAAATATATCTTACAATCACTGCCTCATCATATGCGATACTATTTACAATACATATATGAAAAACGCCCATAGGCAATCCATTGAAGGAGGTGTGAAGTATCGTGTATTTAGCATTACCATGCATTTATAATCCTTGGTTGTTCTGCATCATTGGATTTTTAAACGATATTTTTATCGAAAGTTAAAGACTAACAACCAGTTATCAATAAAAGATTATATTGATAAACAAAATTTTGAATCTACATGATTATATTTAGCTTTTAGTTGTTACAGATTTATCTGATGGGCTTTTTTTATTAAACAATTTTCATAATGAAATAAACATTCCATTACAAGACAGTGGTCAATAACCGGTGGTTCTTTAGAATATTTAGTGGTCCGCGGAGTTGAAGCAGTAAAGTCATTGGACGTCCATTAACTTTTCAAATATGCGACAGTAAATATCACACTTTTTATTTTTCGAAATTAAACAAGTATAATTAATATTGAATTCTTATAAAAATGTCATTTTTACGGTAAATATTTTCTGAATATAACCATCGGCACAAATGCTTGCTGCTCTTAGATTCCGAACCGAGATAATATACCCAAGCAATACAGAATCTCTCTTCTAACTCTTTCGTCTGAGCGGCTATTTCTTGTATATAAGACTTACTTGTTACTGGACAATGTAAACTGTAACGATTCATGAAACATTTTTACAGACATTTTGACTCGTTTCATTGACTCTAGCTAAATGATGTCAATTAATATCTGATGAAGTCATCGCGAGCGCTTTCTTGGCGGAGGTCAAATACACTTCTCGGCTTATTATCCACGATTCAGCCTTTGATCGAAACACTACTAACTCGAACGATGGTGTATTTTATTATATGACGCAATAATGAAGTGCATTAATGATATTGCACTTTATTATAAGAACTGTGCATATTAATCCGCAAAAAGTTTACAACAAAGGAAAATTGATATGAGTCATTAGTAAGATTTCATTTACATTATACAAATAACGTCACGTAGTCTTTTCTTTTTTACCCTTCTTTTTTCATATAGGTTCGAGAAAAAAACGTTACCTTCGATTTAATTTAGATTAAATCAGCCGAATATTTTTTAAGTATACCAAAGTAACAAATCATTGCCATTCTTGATTATATGATGATCATTTGAGAAAACGTGGGTTTAATTGTTTCTTTTTATATAGTGTAGAACAGTGATGCACAACCTTTACCTTCTAGCGGGCCGCATAAAACAAATTATCGTGGGTTCGGGCCGCAAAAAAAATGATTTAAAGTACGCTCAATCCTTTTTTATATAGAACATATGTACGTTCCATGTAAAACAGCCTCAAAATCGTGTAAAAAAAATAAGTGAATTTAAATAAATGAGTAATAGGTTCCATTACATTATTTTGACCGTGTAATTTCGAAAATAAATAAGCCATGCAATAAAAGGATTATGAGTACTTGCTTATTAAAAATCGTTTCGTTGTGAAATATTTATGTTCAATTTATATGCATATTCATCAGTTAATGCGTTCTTAGTCTTTGCTAATTTTTAACTATTATTTTTTAATTTGATATAATATTTGTAAGCCTGTTTCTAAGAACCGATTTATTCTTCTTCATTGAAGAAAAAGCTTGCTTACATTTATTAAATAAATGTTTTACGTGAAAAAAATATTTTTGAGAAAAAGATTTAAGGGCCGCCACAAAATTAAAAAAGGGCCGCGGTTTGTGCATCACTGGTGTAGAACTATCATGCCAATGTTGATACCACTTAAAAGAGCATTAAACTTTGATAGTGATATTGCTTGGGATATAGTCATATTTCACAAGGACACGCGTAAGTTATATTATAGTTAATACATGTATATAGTTTATAAAAATAAAATTTGCAAAAGGGCGAAATATGTTTTCATTGTGTGGGACATGAAATACATTAAGAGTCTATTTTTGTTAGTTTTTTTAAATGCTTCTTTACTGTAAAACGGTTATTATCGGTGTTTGCGTACAGTTGTGATAATAATTATGTTTACATTGTTTTTTTTATGGTAGCAATTTGCATTAGTTACATTTCAAAAAAAAAATTGACCACACTTCGTGTATTTTTTACCGTTCCATTTTACCGTTCTTCAGAGAGGTATTTCCGGTTTTTTTGGTCCATAAACATGACATTAACCATAAAATGTCGTTATCTAATCATTTGACCACTCGATTTCATTGTGACATAATAGCTTTTATATCTGCATGAATTAACGTATTCATGTCGGAGTCCCGTATAGCTGAAAAAAAGTAAGCGTTCTATAATATATATTATGATAACTGTCCTTTACAGATTTATACACTAAATCACGAATGTGTAGATTTAATTTGAATCTCCACATTCTTATAATATTTTTTTATTTACAAAGATAGTAGGGGATATAATATAAGAGTATAGAATTGTGGTTTACCCGAAACTGATAACGGCATTTTTTAATATGAAGTCCGAAACTAATTCTGAAAATCGCGGTATTGGATTTGCGTGTGAAAATATTGAACACACTAAATAAACAGACAGATTGAAATAAATCGCGGTAATATGATAATATATTAACATTACTCGTAATTTATTTTAGAGCTAGTTTCATTTATTGTGAGATTGTTCACGATGTTACACCCCAAGAATAAATTCCCACTAATAAAAGTCACTAAGACCGATACCGCTGGTATATACTCGACGTTAACAGGTAGGTAGAAATGAAATGAAACCAATCACTCTACTATCACGAAAACGTTTATTTAGGAACTTTCAATCGCCGAATTAATTGCATACAATATTTAACAAACAAAATTTTGAATTATTACAATACACAATAACTATTTTAAGACCTAGCTTGCTCACACGATTTTATAAAAGTAAAGAAAATTGATGCTAAATCTGCGCGCAGAACAAACTGAATTTTAATTCTCGTCGAAATGGAAAAATATCAGTTCTTCCATCTCGCGCGAAACACCACAAAAGAAAAGAAACTAAAAGTGAATTTACAACTAAAGGTCTCTGGGAGCAAGTCCCAGGACCGGGAAGTGTCCCCGCACACACGTTGTGTCTGGTTCGTGTCCCAAAGAGCAAGAAAAAAAAAACAAAAATCACATCGGTATCGAAAAACAATGTTGCCGTTTAAGGCCATTAACAATAAACAATTGATATTACGGGTTACCTGGTACCAAATTCAAACACAATTAATTTAGCTACACCTTTTTTAAAAAATCCTGCCAGTTTTCATCACAGAAGTGGTAGTGGGAGCGGGTGACAATAAACCCTATCGTGTCAATATACCAAACACACTAAATGAGTAAATATACTAATTTAAAAAAGCACGGTGTAATAAACAATTGTATAAATAGCACTGTTAAGTTGTATTTCTTATCAGTTGACAATGCTCGTCATGAGCGAACGCGGTGTCCTGATCTTTATAAATTAAAGTAGACATTAAGTACAAAGGAATATTGTTTTTTTTCTTCTTAATAGTGATAAGAGAAGATGATGACATAATTAAGATATTCAACAGCTTCAATAACATATTGTATGATCTTGAAAATCATTATCCAAATAATAACTGTCACCACATTTTTTACAAATGAAACATGGTTTCGTCAAAAATCATAAGTTTTTTTAATTTTTCAACCGGGTCATACAATAAAGATGATTTTTCTCTAAATACGCTAACCGCAGTGTAACAGTAATGTATTTCAAATAAGTGGTGAGTGAAATTCATTGGCTTGGAAATTGTGTCGTTGACTTTTCAGACTTATTAAATATAACATAAAAAATGCTTTATATTTATTATCATTACTGATCGTTATTGCATTTTTATCTCAGTATTTAAATCGAATTAATTAGCGTCTCATTTGTAATATAGTACGGATTCATCGGCATCATTATGTATTAAAATTTAAACAAATATTCCGTGTTGTCTATTCTTGAATAAAAAAAATATTGTAAACTATTTTCAGCAGCATTGAGTAAGTAGATTGGTAGAAATATTGTACGATTTTCTTCGATATCCAGAGAACAGAACTGAATTATATAGGACAGATAGCAAACAATGTACCGCCCACCTGACTGTTTGTGCGGCAGGTCTTCGATGACGTGCCTGCCGCAGTCCTTTTACGAAGCTAATGCTCCGATGGCAGCTTAGTCACTCTGTGGCCCTGGTACAGCGGAATCAATCTTAAACCCTGCCGGTTCTTGACCCTGAGGTTTTGAAAGGTCCTCGTGCGATCGAATGATTCGCACGACACAGGATGTTGTACAAATGATATTACCGATTAGCAATGTATTCAACACCATAATTATACTCTTATTTCTTATAATTTTCGAGCAGTTTCATTCGTTTGCCTTTTTAAAAGGGAATACACGTTATGGCAGTGGTGTCCAAGCTTTATTTTACTGCGCCTCCATTTGAAGAAAAAAATATCTTCGCGCCTCCCCATCCTTTATTTCATATAGTAATAAAGATACTTTTATAGAGTAAATAAATATTTTGGACTGTTCGCGTCTTCCAGGTTGGAAATCGCTGCATTATGGTGATTGAGTCGTGCTGTAGCATTCTTTGTACAAATTGTAATTTTGTGTGCATTACGGTGTTTATCAAACATCCATTTAATATTATTGAATTGTATATATATATCGCTATCTGCTTGTAGTTAAAATTCATAAGGAATTTTCGAGATGTATCACAATAAAGTTAAAAGGCTTTAAATCGTTTCTTATTGCTGTATTTTAAATTTTGTACTACCCACATAACATATAAGAAACATTAATAACAACATTGACAAGTAAATAGGGAATAATTAATATTATAACATGAGTTTGTATTGAAAAATCTTGTATACTTATCCTACAACTATGTATTAAGGTGTAATCCGGATTCCTCCAGAAAATGCCATAATAACTAATTGTGAAATAAGTACAAAAGTGTGTTTTAATATTTTTACATAATATAATGCCTTTCTTCCAAGTATTGACAGCGAATTAAGTTAATTTTGTTGCACAAGAAATGGAGACAAACTACATTCGTGCAAACAGGCCGTCGTCGGTTACATAGTACTATCGCTAACCGTTTTTGCTTATTGTGTGTTGTCAGCTTTTTCGACGTAATCAAATCAGTTGATCGTACTCTAAGATTCGTAATCAGACAAATGGGAACGATTTCAAGTAATGTTTTCATCGCAATTAAAATAATTTGCTGTCACTGCTAACATTAAATTGTAACCCAAGTATGTATTTAGTATTACGTTGATGCTGGCAAGTCAGATCCAATCGATTGGAGCGTTAAATTAAACACGTACATATACCCATTATACATTATTTGAATGAAGTTTTTTCCTCGCCACAGTATCGCGATCTCTGGTAATCATTTATAATGTTAGCTACCTTCTTGGAAATCTATCAGTGTTTGCGTTTAATGACGTTTCTTTGCGGTTATGCGCGAAGCCTAGGTATATATATTAATATTACTTTTTTTTCAATCTGAAACGTTCAAATCAAACAATTTGATATGCGCACAGCAGGCCATTATGTGTTAAAGAGACTCTTTATCCGAGACAGGCCAAAAAATATCTTTGTTACCTCATCTGCCAAATTATGGCCAGGCCAGGTCGGGAATCGGAACGGCTGCCAGTTGGTTTTTTTGATGTGATCGAAATCATGACTAAGATTACGTTTAGCAATAAATATTTTGAAATTTTCCTGATTCGAGATTGTACAGGGCTTATTTAATGGTGGTTTGAAATTGACATCATCTCGCAACAATTTCTCATCGAAAATGCAATCCTAATAATAATCATTATTCATGCATGGATGTAATTCTGACAGTGATGACAATGTACGGATCCATCTAAATAATGTAAAATTAAATGATTTCGCATAAGATGTATCGTTGAATGTTGAATCACACCATAAACTAGCATAAACAAAAGATATAATCAGGGCCGGCTCGAGGATTTCAGAGCCTGTGTGCGAGCCGCCGAAGGCTTTAGTACATTTGAGTAGGATTTTAAAACTGAAATTAGTTATAATCTTAGTGCGCCGCACACTTTACACGCACCACGAGCCTACCCTGCATATATTAATCGATTTGTGTTAGATTCGACATGATATCTTTTCTGTGCTATACCACTCCAAATGAATATGTCTCGAGTTTCTGAATAGTTGCTTCACTAATTACGGTGACCATACGTCCTTAAGATAGATTCGTCTGTTTTCTGATTTTAATATTGTATCCTTTATTTTGTGGATTGAAATAGAAAATCCATTGATCAGTGATTTGGGCTAAACTCTTAATAATGCATATTAGAGCAGATATATTATGAAACATGACATTTATGTATTGTTTCAAATAAAAAGTACAATATATATATCGACTGTGGAAAGGAAAAAGGACGTAACCCACACATATCAAATTTTACAGGAGGCGCTAAAAACGTGTTTTGATGATTTTGTGACATATGCAAATTATGAATTATGCACAACCTTGAAGTGCACGGATACTTCTAAACTGGTGTTTAATTGACATAACCTAATATCAATTAAAGAAATTTTCTCGGAAAAACCTTTATGTCAGTGTTTTTTCTTGGTTTTAATTTTGTACAAGGTCATCTTTTTCAAACTTAAAAGCCAAATTTAGATACTTATTCGGCATTTTCAGCTTCCATCCTTTTGATAGAATGTGTGTCAAGTTGTATACATTTTGATTATCGAAAAAAAGCTGTTTTGGAAAATTGAGGGTTGAGTCCTTTTTCCTTTCCACAGTCGATATATATGTACATGGAAAATCAGCTATAAAAAATACAGTATATAATACACATAAGAAAATATTTTTAAAATACAAAATAAATAAAAAAAACTTTTCTAACACCGCTTAAAAAAAAAGTTGTTGAAAATGTCTTGAAGTCTGAGCAGGGCAATGCGGAACATGCATTAAAACTGGCGACTCATGATGTGATGAATTGTACTATATTTATTTATTATGCAGCAAGGTGCCACAAAAATATATTGGTAAAAAATATGCAATTCATAAAAAGATATTTTGAGAGATAAAACATGTTAAAAGTATGTAATAATTTATTTATATTGGCTACTTACTTTTTCTTTATCTGAGAAAATGAGTGAATTTTTTATAGCAAATTGAACGATATGAAAACCACATTACATATTTATTTCACTTACTCATATTTTAACATTTTGGGGGTTGCTTCCTTGTTGCATAAAGTCGTCCAGTTGTCCTTTATTTTATCCAAAAATATGGTTACTGTACCTACACATCAAAGCAGATGCAACACAATTTTTTTTATTATAAATTGTGCAATGGGTTATCAATTTCATGAAGACAGATTGTTTGGACAAATATTACAGTAATATATATGGATTGAGTAAAAATCATGCAATCGCGTTTTGTTCTTCAATTTATGAAGTTGATTTTTTTATTATTTTGCTCACTACTACCAATTCCTATGTAAACACATTCAACATAATATTTCTATTGGTTATCAATATCGTTTTATCGAATTGCGTCATAGGGATACGAGTGCACTGTTAGATTGTATGTACTATAAATATTTATAAGGATTATAATAAAACAATATGTCTGCATTACTTATTAGTCATATTTCGAGAGATTAGTGATCACGCGCTCTGAATTGATAATATAGGATAGTGATAAAATGAAAAAAAAAAGTTTTTGTTATCATACATTTATTCATATCCATATTTAACGTGTCTACGCATGTAAAACATTGCATTACCAGTATATTTATTTTACAATGATTTGTTTAAGAAGCTGTGAGTAGGTTCATTTCGTTATTTTCGTTTGCCAAAAAAGCATTTACTTTTACAGCCAATATTTAGTAATGCTGATTAAAATTCCTGTCCATTCATTTTAAACTCTTGTGTTAGATCGATATTTGTGTTAGATCGATATAAATGGATCTATATGTTAATATTATAATTGTATATGCAATATATATATATCCACGCTAGAAGCTTTATTCTGAATGCTGACATTTTTCATTGGCTGTTTATAGAAAACTATTATTCTGTTGCTTCCCGACATCTTCAAGAACAGTGACGATTTATTCCCTAAGATCTCTAAGAAAAGAGCAAGGAAATTTATTTTAAAACAAAGTCTTTTTCACTCATATTGCCAATTTAAAAATTGTTAAACATATTTAGTTAGTAATTATAGTGTTAAAATAGGAGGGTGCCTTTCGCGTTAACTTATTACTAATTATCTAGTAGCACATTGAACATATTCGAGACAACTTTATTATTGAAATACACTATAGGTAACATATATTAAAAATCACAATGGACATTTCGAGATATACCTTTGTTGTACAATTTTACGGTGGGCTGCCGATACGGCAACAAGGGCTCGCTAAATCTTATAACTATTCGTGATTTTTAAGAGTACGCAATATATTGTAATTTAATCAATATCAGTCGTTGAAAAACGTAATTCAGAAATCCCAAATGTACATTACCACTTTTTAATTTAAATATATTGCATATTTATAGATTGTATAACGAAAATGTCTGAGAATACAGTTTTTCTTAATTTAACCATTTGCATACCAAGCGGATGGATACAGGTGTCCGGAACATATGCAAGCGAACACGGATGACCAAGACATTTAAAAAATTAAATACTTGGTATTCTAATAGAATATAAGCAATATTTTGATGAATATGTATAGTGCTATATATACTGATTCAATATAGATTTTTAAAATATCGAATTCGAGTGTATATTAGGCAAAATTATTTTTCTCAAAAACACGCAGTATCTCTGGGAGAATTAATGATTTATTTGCGCGGTATTCAAACGGTTAACAGGGGGCTCGCTGGCCAGAGTAATATTTAACAAGGGGCTCGCGCGAGCCCCCACCCCTGCTCACATTATTTTGTGATTTTATGGGTGAGATTTTACCCTTTTTAGAAATATATTTATATAAAATAATCATCATTTTTTAAACCACGCAATTCGATACAGTTATGGCAGAGGAAACGTCTGTTTCAACTAAATTAATAATAGCGGCTAGATAAAATAAAATTCTGAAAACTATCAAACATTAAAATAAATGAACATCAGTTATGTGATTCAAATTTGTTCTATTTGATCGGACATCGAACACCGGGCAGTTAATTAAATTAATACACATGAACAGTGCTCTTGCTTGTAACAATTTTGAATACAAATCATGGCTGGTTCATACCGGTATTAAAAACGTTACGAACACAGTAACCAGTTCAGCGATTTAATTAATATAATCATAAGTTAATAGGTTTGTCGTTTATTTTTTTATAATTATCTCGTTCACTACTAGGGCTCTAATTTTTAAATGACTAGAAAGCATCTTACCTTAATGGTCCATGATTTTCTTTTCTGCTTTTTCTAATAGCCTCGTCGACGAACGAGTCCAAATGGATTTCATCGAATAATGAAAGCTTTTAAGAGGCTTATTGTCAAATCGATAATTGACCACGAGTTTTTACATTCAACTTTCTATCATTATTAATAATTCTCATCTGAAACAACGTGGTACTTATAGAAGACTATTAATAATTGTTGTTTTGAAAGCGATCGCAAGGCACATGTGTGAAGAGAGCCTATGGAAACTTTCGCAGCGCTTTAGTAATACCACGACTTGTTGGGCGAGCTATTCTCAACTAGAGTATATTTCAGGGGTGGGGAACCTTTTCGTTTCTAAAGGGCACATTCATTTATCTGATTCAACTTAAGGCCGCAGTGAAGAACATGTTGAAGAAGGGGATTTCTCTTTTTTTTCGACTGTCGAACATATTTTGGGTTAATTACGCTCTTTTTCCAAGCGCTTGCGTATAATTTTTTGATCAAAGTGAATATGTCGTCAAGTCAAAAGGCCGCATCAGAGTAGCCAAGAGGCCGCAGGTTCCCTTCCACTGGTCCAGTTAAAAATTAAAGGAAGTCTCTCATACTCAACTATTTTCACTGTTGTTACAATCGATATGTCAAAAACCAGCGATAAAGAAAATATGTTTTATTTTTTTAACCCTTATTTAACCCTTTGAACGCCATCGTCTCACCCGTGAGTCGCATGTGTATTGAATACTTCGACGTTGGCGGCTAAAGGGTTAACATATTCACCCGCTATACGTATTATAGTGATTGTAATGAGATACAAATGCTATTTAACGAGCTTTTGCTAACTTTGATAGTTTGTTTAAAGATAACCTCTTTCTAACGCACTCTTTTGGTTGGTCGCAAAAAACAAATGATTGACTATTACAACTGTGAACATAGCCGCGATTATTACATGTACATTTTACCAATCGTAAAAACCAAATATCAAAAACAAGTTTAGATTGCTGAGGTCCTAGTAAATTTGAGAATAGCCCTGCTGATATCGTTACCGTATCCGGTGGGGGTGGTTAAGCGACTGACAAAAAAAACAGTGCTCGCTTAATAACCAGCTGATACTATACTAATAGTATATTATGCTCTCTGAGAGTGGACATACAATTCTAAATATGAATAAATTGTATTATAATTATCAAAATTTACATTCGGAAAGTTTTTGGTTGTCCCGAAAACAATAAATTATAAATATTATCATCAATAACGGTCAATCGTTACCTAGTTCTGTCAGGACTAGGGAATCCAATCCCGAGCCAAAATGTTGATCCGGGATTTCGGGATTAGAATTTTTCGATCCTGGGATCAGTACATTTTTTTTAAGAAATAAAAATTGATAATATTGGTGAAAAATAAATTAAACAATTTATTCTATATGATATAACCAGCTGTGGGCTGCCAGTACCTTACCAAAAAGCTCTCTTAATCTCAGTTATTCGTGATGTACAGGTGAATGAATGGATTTTTTAATAACTCGTAAAAAAATATGCGCCATAATTATTAAACGAAGTTAATATGCATACATTGTGTAAAAATACGCAATTTAACGTAAAATGATTAATTTCGATAGCTGAAAAAAGTATCTACCTACTTCAGACTGCAAGATTGAAGAGTCAAAAAATACAAACATAAAAATGAAATTATAAGTAATTTAAATATTATTTTAAGCTATGCCCAAAGTTAATACAAGATCATCACTTTTTTCGCCATTTGGTATACGGCTTTATTGTGCAAAGAACCAATAAAACATATTTTTATAATTACCATATCCGGCGACAAGTGCTTTTGTAGAAAGATTATTTTTTACAATGAAAATAATAATAACATTCAACAGAAATAGTCAAAGTGAGAATAGATTTTCAACTCTTGCAATAAAATTAGTTGAAAAATCTTTAAGACAACATATTAAACGAAATGCGGTTATTGATGACTTTTGTAAGATCGAATAAGATAATTTTTCAAAAAATAAAGAAAATAAATTAAAAAAATTAAAGTTATTGTTCTCCTCTCCTCTTCGCACGCCACTGATATTTATCATACTGTTGATATAGAAACTGACCAAAATAAACTTTAGTTGACACGTGTTTTAATCACAAAACTAACGTACATATAAAAATAGAACAATAAATCACGCAAAACAAAGGCTGCCATTGATATCTGATAACATTCATTAAGATAAGAAAAAATTTGTAGCTCAACAACAAATATCGTTTTTGTTATCTTCAAATGCATTCAACTATAATTTACTAAAGTATGCTTGGTTTCAAATTACCTTTTCTTCAGCGGTAATTGTTATCGCAAAGGATTTAAAATGGGCTTTGTTTATTATGTGCGTGAACATCCGTTCGACTTGAAAACCAACACGTTTCTGTTTGATAAGTAAATCGATCCCGAAATTTTTGGAATCATATCTTCTAATCTCGGGATTGAAATGTATCGAAAAATGGACGGGATCCCGGGATTGGATTCCCTAGTCAGGACTAAGGCAATCCAATTACTGTCTTGTAAATGAGTTCAAACAAACGGACATAGAAAAAAATGACAACACTTATTTCTAACTTTTCATAAATCGAATGTGTCAAATTTATTTTCTATGACAGTTCCAGTGTGTTAGACACAAATACATTTGAACAACGGTTAACCGATTCTATGCCTGGAAGGATTAATATGGCCGTACACGGAGGGCCGCGGTTTTCTTTCAAAAAATAAATCCTAATAAATATATATTTTTGGACACATTAAAATTCAATATGCTTTGAGTTCAAGTAGTACAACATGCTCTCAAAAGATGTTACTATATGCAAGTTAAATTCAATTATTTTAAATAGGAACTGGTGCCTTGTAAATTAAGTACAAAGGAGAGCGTAATATTACTCGCATTTTGTATGGACGGCCCCTTGAACACGGACTTGTAGCGCGTATATTTACGCTTTGGGCAGAGATCAGGTTAAAGAGTTTTTTGTTCTGATATTTCAATTCAATGTTCATAATATGTATTATCTATTGTACTAATCACGTGATAGCTTATCTGAGATATCATACCTCGTCTCTCAGCATTTATTAGTTTACGAAGTGTCAACACAGATGTTTTCAATACATAACTAATACTTATTTATAATTATTAATAATATCGATTACACGATAGCAACAAAGTCAAAGCGCTTGTGTTGCATTATAATATATGAAAAGAAAGAATAAAACATGGCATATTATGTACCTAAATACACAATATAATTGACCAACACAAGTCAACTAATACAAATGACTTGGAGATATTTAAACATTTGCGAATTGATTCATATTTCAATAACTATTAGGAAAAAGATTTTTTATGGAATTGTTGTTAAAAAAAAAAGTTTTGTAAAGTGACTTTTTTTATCTTTTGAACTTAAATATACTTTAACTCCATTAATTGCATGATATTGCGATGTTATTCCCGACCTTCTATTCGATAATAAAATGAGGCGTAGACAGAGAGAGAGACAGATTGGCTTTATATGTCCTATCATAGCTCTATCCTTACATATAGGCCAGTGTCTGCCACACTGTGTGCCGTAAGAAGTCTCAGGTGTGCCGCAGAAGAAGACGCCTCAAAAAATTTAATTTTAAATAATGCGTACTCGTTTAAATTTTCTTCAATTTTAAATTAATTCAACATCTACCTGCGTATTAAAATAAATATTTGTCACGTTCGCATATAAATACATATATAGTGGTCGACTCGACACATTTTCCACATTTCCGTTTTTAAAGCATTTTTATTTGGTGTGCCGCGGAACAAGTCCCATTCACTAGTGTGCCGCGAAGTAAAAAAGTTTGGCAGACACTGATATAGGCATACATGAGGCATCAACAAGTGTCAAATTCTGGATTTTCATATTATAAAAAGAATCAGGCCATAGTGACGTCTTTGCGTACTATTAAATACACAAATTAAAAATTAATTACATTTACACACGAATCTTAATTGCTATATAAAGTATAAAAATATTTTTATCAAGAGATATTGGGAGCCGCACTTTACTCAATGAAGAGCCGCATTTAACCCTTCCCTTACTATGCAAAAAAAGCACAAGCTCCTGAGCTGTGTAGTCGTTACACACCAGGCAAACGAGAGTGAATCATGACAATTATATGTAGTACTGCTGTAGTAGTGTTATATTATTGTCATGTTTTACTCCCGTTTGCCTGATGTGTAACGGATACACAGCTCAGAAGCTTGTGCTTTTTTTGCATAGTAAAGGAAGGGTTAACCACGTCCGCTATAAACGCTCAATCCCTCCGAAAAGCGAAATAAAATAACTTCTATACATCTTACATACCTATAGCGAATATGGTACAAAATAAATACCCTTATATTAAGGGTAAAGGTACAGTTTACTCTGAATTACCGTTATCTATAAAATACAATATATTTTTACAATTAAGATCCACCAAAATAAATTACATTCAATAAAAATCCCTCCCCTCTGCCGTATTACTCAATTATCGAAGTTTCGGCCACTTATTGCACAGAAATTTTACTTTCTATTTTATTTTTTTTATCCATGTGTAGCTTCCAGTGTAGACAATATGGCTTCTTTATGAAAGGTGTCCCATCAAAAGTTTTTTCTACAAGAATTGCTGTAACTCAGTTGCTCAACCTCTTGAAGAGAGTAAGAATAGATATATAGCGCTAGGACAAGGTTAGTGAATTAATCGCCTTTGCTACGCCCCGCTATTTTATGATTGGAAATGGTCGTAGTAAAATTTTGGACATCACAAACTATCATGCCCCCGAACAGCAATCGCTTTTTAAATGCTGTTCGTACTGGGACTTTGCCAACGACCTTAACCACTGCACCACGGAACCGACACTTTTCTATTGTCACATTAATAATAAGGTTTTAAGAAAATTACGAAAAAAATATTAAACTACTGTTGGATGACTCAAGCTTCACATTTTGTTTGATTGTTATCACTTATTGGTTTATTTGTGTAAGTCTTGAATAAATTGTAAATCTACTGAAATAGACTACGGTTTTTTACAAAACTACGTTACAAACGTATAAAACCTTGTCCAAGTAATTTGATAGTAATGATTTATTGTATTTTTATTGCAGATGTTTTGCGAAGTTGAGAACTGCGGTTTAATATTTTATAACACGAATAGAATACAAGTAGTAATTCTTGTTAGAGATCCGTTATCTTGGTAAGGATTTTCCTGGGCATATCTACATTTCGGTACGTTATTTATTTCTTCCGTTGGTGGGCCACTTCATAACGGAAAATGGGCACGCGTAAGAACGTTGCGTGTCCGAATTCTATTTGAATAATATTATTTTCTTTTCTAGTTAGTATCGACCGATCATATCGGACATATAAATTATCCCTTCGCGGAATAACTCTATCTTTAAAAACATTTAAAATTCGTGCCATTGTCACGTTCAGTGTTGCCCTCTTTTAAATGGTACAGGTGGTTACTTTTTTCAAATTTACTACCTTAGAAAACGGAACCTTAAGTGATACAAAGTACCATTATCGCTAAAGTGATCATATTAGTATCTAGGTCTAATAGCATATAACCTTCGAATATAACATTATCCAAAGAAAGATTTCTCGACATATAATGTACATGGTCCTGAACATGTCTGTTTAAAGAAAATATATGAGAATATAAAATAATAAATTCATTGCAGATAATGTAAATAACGAGAACCTTCAGACAATTAAAAACAAATAAATAAGGTTGGTATAACAACTCCTTTCGATTTGTTTTTACATTTCTAGCACGATTTAATCGGTTATATAAAAATATTTACGTATAATCCTCACCATCAGCTTTGAAACCATTTGTTCAGCATTCCTCGTGACTTTTCAAGATTCAACAATCTATGTACATCCACAATATCATCAATTGAAGAAGGAATATTTTTGATTAAAGTCACGATACTTTATAGCCAATTCTGGGCTTACTACAATTCGAATTAACGCATGAAAAACAATCACTATCACTGTAATTAGTACAGGTAATGAAAATTCTGCAGAGTAATGCTTGTAAACTAAATAATCATATCAACGATTAATACATAAATTATCAGATGTTAGTGTTACCTAAAGAAAATCCTTGGATATAACTAAATTTTGCAACTTAAATCATTTTAATTAAAAACACTATTTTTAAATATTATAATGCTCACAATGAGGGAAACCGGTCCTGGTGAGGAGCAAACATTCAAAAAGTGATTAATCAAAAAAAATGAAAAATGCCGTTTAATAGTCCTGATAGTCCATAATAAAAAGTGTTCAAAAAAGGTGTTTTTCTCTAAAAATTATATCATAATGTTGACGCATTCAAGCAAACCGTGGTTTCTCCAACACTCAAGTCATCATCATTTCCCAAGCTCTGTATTTGTGTGACAAATGACTTTTTGGATGTTTGTTCCTCAAATAACGTGGAATAAGTTTGTACAAAAGTGAATTTAAAAATCTCCGAAAATGTTATTTCGTTGATAAAAGTTTTTTTTTACCATGTCCGCTCCGTAATATGGAGCATATGGACTCCTAATGGAGTTTATCTCAACATAAGTGTTTCTACGAGAACTGCTTGTTACTCAGTTGCTCAACCTCTTTTTCCAAAGAGAGTAGGAATAGAAGGAAAGGACTATGACAGGACTAGTGGTTAGCTTATCGCTCTCGATACGCCCCGTTCATAGGATAGGATGGGTGGGAGGGGGAAATTCAAGACAGCACATACATCCATGCCTTTGGACAGAAATTCATAAATCGATTGAAAAATCAATTTATAAAACTGCCCGTGCGGGGATTCGAACCCGTGCCCTCCGTAGCGGTAGCCAAACGACGTTGACCACTCGACCACACAGTCGGCAATAATAAGTACGTGCTTTAAAACCGTATATGTTTAAATACTTTCGATGGTTTCGGCGGTAACTTTGCGGAAGTTTATTTTAATAGAAAATTTAAATTAACTTTGATTAGTCCACGTATTGTGTTACTAACTGTGACACGTGTTTCGCCTCTTTCAGATGCATCTACAGACTTACTATCGCAAAGTTTGCTTAAGTAATGAAGCAAGATTGATTCTAACATTTTAAAATTATGAAATTACAAAATAGAGTTTGGGTTTTTTTTTTCTTTTAAGGGAACCAATGTGTATGGGTATATGTTTACTTACTAAATATTATGACAACATGTCGATAACAAAGGATTTTCTTATTTTACGGTTTTATTCTAAAAAAATACTGGGTTACAGATAGCCAGCTGAATCAAAACAAAACGATTATAATATTGTGTAATGGTAAGTATGTATATAGTACATTTGATGTATTATGTATAAGTATGTCAGTATTTTTCCGTATGAAATTCGACTCGCGACCTAAATAAATGTCGAATCGGAACACCATCGTAATGTCGAAGTGACTATTTTATTGTAAGTAATAAGTCTAATAATAAGTGTAGCGCAAAGAGGTATGGTATAAGTTCTGTCAGTAGGCGGTTAGGTCGGTCGTGGAGGTAGGCGGCACGCGGGCGGCCTTGAACCTCTTCGCCCGCGACCACGCCAGCTCAATTCTTACATCATCATCCATTTCACTTTTCAGCGCTCTTCTCGAGCCTGTTCTCGCTTGTTTGTTCAGTTATAAGCGCAACGTTTCCAAACTTCGCACATCGAATATTAATGTCAAGTAACCAAATAAAAAGAAGCTTACACCGCAAAATTTATGTTTTATTATTGCCATAATAATAATATAAAGACTGTTACTTCACCTCTTTGTGTTTTCTTTTATTTATTTTTACGCTTGCAACACTGCGTGACATGTTTCACATGAACGGTGTTAAACGTCACTCAGGAGGAAAGACAGTTTTAATAACGAAATAAAACACAATCCGTAGTAAGTATTTACTCCGTAGTTTATAATACTACCGGGACCGGTTTCGCCCATCAAAAAAACATTTTCAGTTCAAAATATGGACCAATCTGGATATATATAGATACACAATTTGTTTAGAGTAATCATTATTTTCATTTGTCGAATTCTTGCTAAAAACAAAATTTGAAAACAACACAAGTTGTGCTATGTTTTTCCAATGATAGATACAAATTGTATGCTCCAGTACATTGGTTTATACTTAAAACAGGGGCAGTTGACTCAGGTAAAAAAGTAACGACTCTTTCTTTCTTTCTAATCTTTGAATTATTTTTCTTCTGTTTTTTCGACTCCACGACTCCCAAAGCCGTCTCCACAGCCCTGATAAAAAGTATCAAAAAATACAGCAATTAATATAACGATATAATATGATAAATTGCTAATTTATTCATTCCATATTTTTCATGTATTATTATTTCGTGTGGTATTGTTAGCTGTTTATATGTATCTAATATTTTTTTTAATAAAATCTTAAAACAAATAATATAGAAAAACCTTTTAATATACATAATATTTTATAAATACACTAACACCACCTTGTTAAATTAGGGTGTACTATCTCCATTTGTTAAATCTACAGTAATGAGCATCGTTTGTTTAATTAATTGTTAGGCAATCACTATATTTTGGGAGCAGCTGATGTTGCATAGTCTGAGCAATGCTTTAGGTTTCTATCGTTTGATTCATTTGGCCTTTTTGTGACTGGATTTTTATTTTCCTTCAATTGAGCATATCAGATTCAATAGATTCGCATTGTTTTTTTATAGCAATATACTTGAGCAATTTAATACTAACAATGTTTTCATTTAAAAACGACCTTCGACAACAATTGGCCCGATCTATAAACCAAGAAAAAACATGTACAGTATTGAATTACTAGTAAAAAAATTACAATTTGTCAATCAAAAAACTTTGCTATTGAGAAAATACAAAAATAAAACCACACTCTTGATGAGACTTGAGATAGTTAACTGAAAATAGTAACCGATATGCAATTATTTATGTGAGATAATGTCATGGTTAATTAATTCTAACATCAACTTAGTGAGTGAACCTTGATAATTTTGTTTAAAATTGAGTAGTAAGTTAGATATACCATAATATATGTAGTTTATTATCTTGAAATATATTAACATAATTCTTTCGTGTAAATGTTTTAATATACGATAAAGCTAAAGACATTTTTTAGTTTCAAGTAAAATAGTTAATCACGAGATAACAAAACGTTGATTAGTCTGTTTTCATTGTGTTTAATGTTAGTGGCAATTATACATCAAGATATTAAGATGAATAGAATGATTAAAGTGTGCATATAATATTTATACCCGGATTCGATATAGCGAGTTGTGAAGCCTCAAAATTATTCTTTATGTCTCGTTTTTATTTGTTTTTTTGTCCTCTTGGCACGATTGTAAAAATTATTCGTCATATTGTCATACCACATCCGTGTAACCCATAAAAGGTATCTTCCGTAATTTTTTTTAACAACACGTTGTCTGTTTTCCGTATGATGTAGTGACATTTAAAAATTATTTACACGCGTTACCAAATCATGCAAAACTTAGTGAAGTCGTTTCCATGTGATGTCTAAGTCCACATTTGCAATTTTGTAAGATGTGAGTCACAAACATAGGCTGACCAAATTTTCTAAAAGACCAGTGCGCATGACTTAAGAAGTTCTTAAATCGGGCGCCAAAATAGAATGTAACATTTTTAAAAGTGATGATTCCGTCTTCATTTATATTATCCTGCATTATAACATACATTATTAATATTTGAAATTTAATTGTGTATAAAATAGAACAAATTTAGCTCTTATCTAATTTTCAACACTATATTATTTATAGAAACTCCTAGTCAACAATTAAATATAACTTAATGCACCGTAAAATCATAAATCGTCAACATAATTTAAAATGTTAAGCTTAATTTTTTTAAACACTATTTTGAGTACAACTGTCTATAGTCGATGATCTAAAAAGGGAATTTTATTTAAACTGACCTTATAAAAAAGGAGCTATCTCTAAGTGTCATATATCTAACAATAATTACTCAACTATGACATAAACGTTTGTATTTTTTATGACCAAAGTTTATTAACTTTTCCGGTTCTAAGCTCAAGTAATGCGACCCCAATACCAACATTTTCTTAAATATCTATTTTAATATGGGTGATACAATGTTTATAATTATGGTATTCTTATATCATAGTTTTTTGGACCTTTTGTAGTTTATATAAATACGCTATAAGGCGATAAGCGTCCGTGATAACGATCGTTCGTAAAATAGCTGTGCTACACGCGTCAGTTGTAATTTCATATGTGTGCTGGGATGACGTCTTTTTTAAGCGCAACTTAAAATATAATTATTTATTAAAAAACCACGGATTTTTATAAAAAAAAATGTATGAGGAATGATGCTGAGAGATATTTTAAAGCCCTTAGACTATTTTTTGAAATTCATAAGAATAAGGCCAATAATGAGGAAACCACTGGTGTCCCAAACGATCCCCATCGGCAGAGAAGTATTTTTCTAGTCTCTGAGCCGCGAGAGTTAATTGATTCGCTTTGTTGATAACAAAATATATTAATAGACGTTCGTTAGAAGAAATAGTAAAGTTAAAATTACATTAAACTTTGTTTCTTTGCTAAATTATTATATTACAATCGTTTTATCTCTACAGCATCGATTAAAATCTCAGTACGGCCATTTATGACATCTCTTTTATTCTGAATAACCATAACCCGGCAGTAAATTTTGGATGAACTGTACATCTAGTTTGTCTATTTTAAAATAATAGTAACTTAGTGTTCTATCGAAATACGTAGTTCCAAAAGTTGACACATACTTCACTTCCTTTGAAGGTGTCAATTCTTGATGAAAATGCATTATATTAAACAACAAAACACTTTCTGTACTATCATCATATTTTGTTTTGTATTATACATCAGGACAGATTTCGCTAATCGTAAACATTATCAAATGAAAGAATGTAAAACGATACGAGTTATTTATCCATAAGTCCAAAGTGTGATAATAGAAAAATAATGAAAAGAATCCTTTTTAACTGTAACTGTTTTGGTTTGTCTGATACGACCATATTATCTTCAGATCAGACTCCCACTATGTAATTATATAACTTAGTTACACAAAATATTTTAATCGAAATGTTAGTTTGGTACTGCTCAATTTATGTATGTGTAAAATGGTCGACAATCTCGCATGAAAAATAATTATTATAACATACTAATTCTATGTAACACGTGGGAGATACTTTGTTATGATCTGCGAAGACAGAATACTTTCATTACGTATGAATAGATTGGTTATGGCCGCTGTTTTATTATTAGGTATAGTATATTTGTGTAGGTTGACCAAACGTACAGCATGTATCAGTACGGTCGGTAGTCGATAAATGTTGGAAAAAACCTGTAATGAAAATTATTGTACGTTTTATTTTATTTTACTTATTATTATTATGATATTAGTGAAGTTTGTATATTAAAAAGTAACCTAATTCCACATTATAAATCAGGACCGGGTTTGCTCGTCGCTAACTGTTTCATTTAATCCTATGACGGGCTTTCTACAATATGCAACAGATTACTATTTTTATTTGTTCAGGTATACATGTTCCAACGACACATCCCAGTTGTTAACGTATCAGCCCCCATTCACTAGGGAACGAATTGTTTCAGAACTTGACAACATTTACATGTTCACGTCATATCGTGGAACATTTCACGTGGCCCGAGATAGGTTTCCATGTTCACGGTCTGGGAGCGACCGCATACGGAACATGCGATGCGCGCGCTGCTTTAGACGAACTATCAAAGTCATATTATTATATTTCATCAACATATATTGCGATCATCAGAAACTCATCGGGCGTCATTTTAGAGTAATAGAAAATTTAAATTAACTTTGATTATTCCACGTATTGTGTAACTAACTGTGACACGTGTTTCGCCTCTTTCAGAGGCATCTTCAGACTTACTATCGCAAAGTTTGCTTAAGTAATGAAGCAAGATTGATTCTAACATTTTAAAATTATAAAATTACAAAATGGATTGGGTTTTTTTTCCTTTTAAGAGGAGCAAGGAGGGGGGTGTAGAATCGAAATAAAGCAAACAGATAATGATACTAATTTTACTAATGAGTTGTAAACAATCAGAATGGGATTTTTCCTTTTTAATGGAAGCAAAGAGGGGATTATAAAATGCAAACAAAATTTAATCATACTACTAATGACGTTAAACATTACAAACTATTAAAACTAATGAGCTACAATCAATCATCTAGGTTTGTGATTACTCTATTAATTGGAAACAATTTTAGTAACGGGGAACCGCCTGTGCTATTAAGAATATTATTTAATAATATTTCTTTTTTGTTAAGAGTTTTATTAATTTCTAAAAATTCTAAGCTATTCATCTTTAAACCCTTTTTATTTACTCGGTGGAGTATTTCTAAATTACAAATCTGATTAAAATTATGATTATTTTCTATTAAATGATTGGCAAACTCAGAGAAATTGTTACTTTTTAGACATCTTATATGTTCTTTAATTCTAATATTAAAGTTTCTACCTGTCTGTCCAACATAAGACGCTTGACAGTCTCCACAAGAGAGTCGATAGATACCACTCTGTGACGATGAATCTACGCGATCTTTACTGTTCAATAAAATTTTACCTAAATTATTTACTGTATAAAACGCGGGTTCTATATTGTCTGGCAAAAATTTAACTATCTTTGACGAGATGTCTCCTAAATAAATAATTCTACGCCAGTTTTTAATATTATCGTTTGCTTTCTTCTCTCCTGAAAAAATATTATTTACTATGAGTTGTTTAACTTGCTTACGTTTAAGTAAGTTAACTACTACGTCTGTGTTGTAACCATTATTTACAGCTATCTGTTTAATAATGTTTAACTCTAATTCAAAGTTGACTTTAGTGAGAGGGATGTTAACTAATCTATTAATCATTGCATGGAATGATGAGAGTTTTTGCGACCACGGGTGAATTGATTGATGGTGAATGACGACATCTGTATAAGTAGGCTTTCTGTAAATGGCAAATTCTAATCTGTTGCTATTATTTTTCTTTATTGTTATGTCAAGAAAATTTAAGGTTTTTTGTTGCTCGATTTCTAGTGTGAATTTAATATTTGTATGCAATGAATTTAAATGACGTAAAAAGGTATCTAACTGTCTATCTGTTCCTGTCCAAATGCAAAAGATATCGTCTACATAACGATACCAAGTTTTTACATTTTTAAGTAACGTGTGATTTGACTTAAAGAGATTATTCTCAAAATAATCCATAAAAATATCCGCGAGCAAAGGTGAAATAGGACCACCCATAGGTAATCCTACCGATTGTTTGTAAAAATTTTTATTAAACAAAAAATAGTTTTGTTCAATACAAATATTAAAAAGTCTAAGCATTTCTTTAACGACGTTGCTATTAATATCCGAAAAAGTTAAAATTTCGCTGACTATATTTTTGCACTCTTCCGTTGGTACGTTAGTAAATAAATTTGTTACGTCGAATGATACTAATTTACAATTACTAGTTAATTGTATGTCTTTGATTTTTTCTGTGAAGTCTATGCTATTCTTAACTGTATACTTCGGTTTAAACACGTTGTAAGAATTAAAAACGTCATTTAATTCACGGGCGATTTTGTAAGATGGAGAACTACAAAAAGATACCACGGGACGAATCGGTATCAAGGGTTTGTGTAATTTGGGTAAGCCAAATAATCTCGGAGCTTGTGGGTTTAAATTAATAACTTTATTTTTATTTAAGTAGAAAATGATAGGGCAGTTTTTGACACACGTTTTTACCTCATCTTGAAATTTGGATGTAGGATCCTTGTTAAGTAATTGGAAATATTGGAAATATTGGAATAGAATTATTTATTTAGGAGACATCTCGTCAAAGATAGTTAAATTTTTGCCAGACAATATAGAACCCGCGTTTTATACAGTAAATAATTTAGGTAAAATTTTATTGAACAGTAAAGATCGCGTAGATTCATCGTCACAGAGTGGTATCTATCGACTCTCTTGTGGAGACTGTCAAGCGTCTTATGTTGGACAGACAGGTAGAAACTTTAATATTAGAATTAAAGAACATATAAGATGTCTAAAAAGTAACAATTTCTCTGAGTTTGCCAATCATTTAATAGAAAATAATCATAATTTTAATCAGATTTGTAATTTAGAAATACTCCACCGAGTAAATAAAAAGGGTTTAAAGATGAATAGCTTAGATTTTTTAGAAATTAATAAAACTCTTAACAAAAAAGAAATATTATTAAATAATATTCTTAATAGCACAGGCGGTTCCCCGTTACTAAAATTGTTTCCAATTAATAGAGTAATCACAAACCTAGATGATTGATTGTAGCTCATTAGTTTTAATAGTTTGTAATGTTTAACGTCATTAGTAGTATGATTAAATTTTGTTTGCATTTTATAATCCCCTCTTTGCTTCCATTAAAAAGGAAAAATCCCATTCTGATTGTTTACAACTCATTAGTAAAATTAGTATCATTATCTGTTTGCTTTATTTCGATTCTACACCCCCCTCCTTGCTCCTCTTAAAAGGAAAAAAAACCCAATCCATTTTGTAATTTTATAATTTTAAAATGTTAGAATCAATCTTGCTTCATTACTTAAGCAAACTTTGCGATAGTAAGTCTGAAGATGCCTCTGAAAGAGGCGAAACACGTGTCACAGTTAGTTACACAATACGTGGAATAATCAAAGTTAATTTAAATTTTCTATTAAAATGAACTTCCACAAAGTTACCGCCGAAACCATCGAAAGTATTGTCATTTTAGAGATTTATTTTCGACTTTGAAATGTCTCCTTATGGTGACAACTGTCATAATAAACGCCGTTGCATACGTTATAATACTCTATGGCTTATAGTATATTGTCTATTGTGTATAAGCTGTTATCTTGGATAATTAAATAATTGTATTTTCATTGTAGGAAGCTTATAAACATTGGTAATTAACTTTACGCGCATTTTTTGCATCCAATAAAATCAAATAACTTTCGTTCGGACGCAACACTGACGGGTGACGTTTCTGTGACCCTCGTGTGTTCAAGAAAATGTTCTGGGACATACCTAGTTCCTGAGACCATAATGTAGATGTTCAGGATCATGAGGAGGATTTTTTCCCATGTGAATGGCTAGCATTACGTGTTCAAATTAAATGTTTCAATCATATGTAACGAAGATATGTACATACATAATATTAAATCTATACGAAAACGAAGATCATAGACAAGCATATAGTAGACTGGCCTTTTAGTTATTGCTTTATGTATTTTTATTAGTTTTGTAATCGTGGATTTCGCGCGTGGATCTATTCCAGATGGATGCCATACTTTGATGTTAATTTGTCCCTCTGATGTAAAACAATAAAAAAATATTTCGATTATGCAATTTTTTGACAACCATTTTGAATTATGTAGTTCAGTCAAAATTTTGAAATGGCGGCTTATTGAAATTAATGACTTTTAAATGTTGTCACATTCGAGAGAAGTGGACGGCGGCCAAGCGAATTGATGCTTAATTGACGTTGTCAGATATAGAAATACCAGTGTGGGATTTTTGCAATCTTTCCTAATTCAAAAAATATTTTTTTGTTTTCTTATTCATAAATAACGACGCCTACGCGATGAATCAGTGGCGTACGGCGTACCTTTTAATTAAATACTTTCCAAATGTGAATAATTGATAATATTGAATGTTATACAACAAATACGTTTTTAGTATGTATATGTTCGTTCTCAGAGTGAAGCATATTAAAATGGAGCATATATGCTCCACTTTGGTTGGTTTTTCAGCGTGCACAGGTTTTTTTAGTCAATCGCTTAACCTCTCCCCGGAGACATCGATAGCAGCGGGACTAATCTCAAATTTATTAGGACCTACAGTATTCAAAGGGGTCTCGAATACTCACATTTTGTTTGTATTTAGTTCTAGGTTTGTAAAATTTGAATGTTATATTTGCGGCTAAGTTCACTGTTGTTATGTTCGATCTATTATGATGTATTATACGCCCATAATAAAATATGTTAAAAAAGAGGTTCGTTTGAAACAAACTGTCAAAATCAACGCAATTTCGCCAAGCAGCATGTTGGTAAGCATATATTTTTTATATAGTTACAACCACTATAATACGTATAGAAAGTGAACATGATTACTCAGACATAAAACAACTTGAATACACCAAAATTATGTCAATCACTTGCGGCTGACAGATCGACTATGACAATAGTGAACATCGTCGCGACTATTTCATTTTAAGGTATACCAACCTAAAAAAACAATTACTAAAGACCAACGTTCCTTCTAAGCTACGCGCGCACAGCAGTTTGACAGCCCCCGCGCACTTATTCCGGGTTGGCGCGCACTCCAAGACAACTATTCAATAAATATTTGACTTGCCAGCGCAGTCTTTGAAATTTCCGCGCATCTATCCTCTTTTCTTAGAGGGAGCATTGCTAGAGACCCCCCTCAACTATATCTAGATTCTAATGCATTTGAGAATGGACCTGCAGGTTGGCGTTAGGAATGATTTTTAGTTTGACAATCATTCTCTCTACGTTCTGGTCTAAATTAGATAACTAGTGGAAAAGATTACATAAATTTGTCTTTGGTTGCAAATGTTGAATGTTTCATTGGTGTGTCTATTTTTATTTCAATATGAATGTATACACATTAATGTTTTCGGTGTTTATTTTCCACGATTTTACACAAAAACATCTTGTCGAAAATAATATACAATTTAATGACAACATAATGCTTACGTGTTTTTTTTTTAATCGGGGGACGATAACGAACGTACGCCAAATCATGTCGTTTGAATCGAGTAAATCACGCTAATCCAATTTGTGTAATTTAAAAAAATCGACCGACAGATTTGTTTGCCAAGAGAAAACTCGCCCACGTTAGATTTTATACTCGATCTTTCACGCGGAAACTCGCAAAGAATGCTCGTTTGCGTCAGTGCTTGCGAAAATGTAGAATTAGTTCCTGCTGCCACCTGTCCGCAGCTTGTGAAACGAGCGTGGGTCAGAAGTCGCAGACTAAAGTATAATCCATTCGTTCACAATACACCTTTGTAGGTATCTCGATTCTGTCAAATGAATGTATCGAATCCGATTCTGGGTCGTTTTTAGATATCCATGTCACTGGCAATAATTAGGTGAGTTATGACTGTCAAGCAAAAGTGAGATCGCCATTATGCCAACTGATGTCTACATTATTATGTTTCCGGAAATGATGAGAAGATTTTTTTAATGCATTTTAAATTTGAAAGACGGGTTTTCACATCCTCCAAAGTCACATGAATCTGTCAAATTAGTCACAGGCTGTTAATTTTAATTTTGACGTAATTTGTCTTGTTATGTTTGGCGGAATTTCACCGGCAGGATCAGTGTTGCTTCTATAAATATATTGACTAGATCGAAATATATTTTTTTAACTATGAAACTGCTACCATCCAAGCAATTATTAGAAATCTGAAAAGTTATACTCTTAAGATAATTACCGTTAATTTCTTAATGTTGATAATAAAAATAAATATACATAGTACCTTCACATCCTTAACCCTTTACTTACCAAGCGGTGATTTATCACCGCTGATTTAAAACTCACGTTGACGATGCGATATAAAATTTCCCACAGATGGATACCGAACTAGTACAATTGTTCTAATATGACAGTTAACACCTTATTTGTCCCATGCTAATAAATATATATATATTATATAGTTTTATTATTTTTGAAACATCACTTTAAAAACCATATGTATTTAGGGACTAAAAATTGACATTTTAATCGATAATTTTGTTTATTTTTGTCTGATATTTTTTGTTCTCACGCCATTAATTTCATACGGTGTTCATTTTTACGAACCCTACACTTATAAATTATAATGGTTTTAAAACGGGACTCGAAAACGAATCTGCATTTCATAATCGCCGCGTGGCATGCTACGATAATTCACGTAGTCAACCAATGAAAATATATGAATCTTTAGTACTCTTTTAATCCTATTTCGATTTATATACAAATCACTAACATTTTTAAATAAAACACATTGGAAAAGGTATGAATCAAAAGATATGGCATATATTTATTATATTGATTCAATAGCTGTCTGCTGCAGTGAGTTCTTCTTGACCCACTAACCTGTAAAGTGCTGGAAACTCTTATGCAATATGAAGTACCTTACGGATCATGGCACATTTTATTCTAGTACAGCATTATAACTTAACAGCTTAACGACCGCACGTTTTTTTAAATAAAATTTCACCTGGCGAAATAAAATGTTGCGAAAAATTCGCAAAAATTATAATTTGTAAGCAAATTGAGATATCTTTACAAAATTTAATTTTCTTAGCTTCCAGATACTTCGCCTATACGCATATATGTGTCCGCCGGCCAGCAACCTTTGTTTTTCAAAGACTCAAATACGCGTCCACGGTCGTTAAGCTGTTATGATGCAACTTCATCGGAACTTAAAATCTTAAAAATGTTTTAAGATAAAAAAAAGTATTGGCAATGATTCTAACAATTGATATACATATAATATTCTATAGAAATATAGGTATCCGGTATTTATGCGGGCAATAATGGAGTCATTGCGCTTCTTAAGTCATACTTAACAATAAATAATGTAGAAACAGATAGAAAGACGAGATAGTTAATGACTATCAGTAATGGACTGTCTGAGTGTACACCCGCCTTCACAACAAAGTTTTACTTTGACCTTGAGATCTATCGACTTAATTAAAGAATCATCCCCCAAAGTGCAAGCTATTGAGATATACCGCATGTCCGAAAAACACGTTCTAGCACTCTCATCGACGTCAACCGTTTCCAAAATCACATGATTTTTTAAAGTTAAAATTTTCCTCGTTGCGTACCAGACGCAAATCTAGATGTTTTAATAATTTAAAAATATTAATGATTCACGGTGAATCTTGATGCTCTTTTAAAAATTACTCACCAAACAAACCTGTCGAATTTATTAAGTTTTTCCGTAACATATCGCATTTTCAACCAAGCTCACAATGATGCGTCGGTTCTAATTTCATTTATTTTTCTTATTCATATTATAGCGCTATAAGTCACCAATTCTCTCAAAAATCTTTCAAACATTTGGAAGATTTGCTGGCAAGTTGTTTCGCCATAGTTATATGATTACTTTTTTGAGTCCAGGTAAAATATGTATAATATTTTTTTAAAAAAATGGCGAGGGTAAGGTTGTTAAGCACCCACCCGCCCATATCTCAGTCATCTTGTCCCAGCGTCCCGAATGGATCTTTCAGGAACCCTAGCGACGGGTGCCGGTTCTTCTTTTGATGTGCGCCCGCTATCCGCCGGTATAAGTGAAGCATTGAACATACCCTTTATATGAAAACTATTGAAACCATCACATTTTTTTATCAAATCATTAGTTAATTTTTGATACGTAGAATTCATCTTCAATAGAAGCAAACGTATGTAGAAATTTATATTCAATATGCTCGTAAGTGAAATTAAAAAACTACTTGTATTCAGTGAAAGTGAATTTTTTACTATATTTATGTAATCGGCACTTAATTCGATATACTAGACAGCCGTGTACATATGTATTTAATTTAAACACGAATATCGATGTTACTACATGTCGATTTCCCTCATGTCTTATAATAAATAATATTTTTTGATATCCGACAACTAAGTGAAATAGACCAATCATGAATCCCTCTCGAGCCGCATGCTGTCCGCAGGCCGAAGTTTCCTCTGGCCGGGTTTAAAATATACACTATCAACGGCTTTTATTTAGACATCCCCTTCGCTATAAAATGTATAATTATAGCTTACTTATTGTACATCCTAAATTTTGTTATTTACGCGTGTCGTAAACTAATGTTAATATCATTTATTATTCAATTTCATACGGGTAAATAGAGCGACAGTGTGTATTTGTTCCTTATTCAATTCTCAAATAAAAATTGTGTTATTTGCGCCGAAAACAAAGTTAATGTGCCCTGTGACCTATGAAGACACACTTTTTTTTATTATTATGAGTTTTATTTTAGATATTACATCACCTTTATTTTTCTGAAGCTTTTATCAAACATAATAATTACTATTGTGTAAAACATTAACTTCTAATTAAATGTTTGTATATAAGATAGGCAAACAAAAATACAATAATTAATTGAAAGTAAAGCATTACTGAAAAGTATGTACACATAGAATAATTATTTTCATTCTAGGTATAAGGATTATTTGTGTTCGTTATATGGAGGATTATTTTGGCACATCGAAACAAATGACTAACTTCATTGTTGTCGTTATTCAAAATAAACTATAACGACTCATACCTAACCTGTCAAAATTGATAATACAGGTTGATAACACGCACGCTGACAAATTTAAAGTTTTCTATTATCCCATCATTTAAAGATCTATTTCATCGACAAGATTTTGAATTTAAAATATACTTTGTTAAACTTTTTAAACCAATATTAAAAAATTAAAAAGAACTGCAGACATCTCGAAAATTTTCTAATCTCTGAATTATTGTTTCAGGTCTGTACAGTAGTTCTGTGATTTTATTGACTATACACTTCATTTATACTACAAATTTATCACATATTCTATTGTATGTATATAAAAGCAATGATTACATGAACAATTTAAATACTAATTTTCTGTTGTTTCAGATTGTAGGTGGTGTGTGCTGTGAAGATTTGGTGCCGGCATCATAATGGTGGACTACTATCGGACGCTAGGCATCACAAAAGCTGCCTCCGATGCAGAAATCAAGAAAGCGTGAGTGGCTACAAAATACTATAACAAGAGTCACCTCTACATTAATATCAATTGAATTCTTCGAAAAAGTATCATCAGGCAATGTTTGTAAATGTATTGTGAAGGCGAAAACTTATGGAAAAAATCGGGTTTGGAGCTAAAAGTAATGAAGTTGACCATGCTTCAGTGAAAACTATTTTCGACTTGCTTAACCCTTTCCTTCTTACTATGCAAAAAAGCACACGCTTCTGAGCTGTGTATCTGTTACACATCAGGCAAACGGGAGTGAATCATGACAATTATATGTAATACTGCTGTAGCAGTGTTATATAATTGTCATGATTCACTCCCGTTTGCCTGATGTGTAACGGATACACAGCTCAGGAGTGCATGCTTTTTTTGCTTAGTAAGTAAAGGGTTAACAAAGATAATCAATATCCAATTTTAAACCTTCACTAATACCAGTATAGTTTTTATGTCCTTTCTTTTTTACATCATACTATTTATTAATTTATGATTAGGGTAAAGTGTCTTCAATGTCATGATTTCCTACTTTTATTTTCCTTTGGAATTTTTTTAATAATTTGTAACATCATTTCATTACATGAAACGAGGGTTGTGGAATCGAAGCTGCAAACTCTGGACTGCTCTCTCTGGCGGGCGACTCTGGCTCCCTTTTTTAAATTAAATTAAAAAAGGTTTATGCATTTTAATAGATATCAAAAAATCCGCTATGAATAATTTTGCATCTCTTTTAATCAGAATCATAGTTGGAATCCTTCCATTTTTAATTGCTGGCAAAGCAGGTTTTTTTCACGTCTCCACAGCCCTGTATGGAACACATTTGATTAACTTGAAGAGTTAAAAATGAGTGTTAGTTAGCCAAGTAAAATCCGTCCGACATGTGTCTTCCCTTAACTCATTCGCATCGGGGCATTTTTGCGAAATTTCGCAAAAAATTAGGTACTTTTGAAAAAAAAAAATAACTTTAAAACTATTTGACATTCAAAAAAATAATTTGGACACCAGTTGTGCAACACTTTGTTGCATAATACTTTATATATTTTAGCCTGCTTTTATTAGCGATACTCATCTTTTGTATTTTTTAATATAGAAAATCGGGTATTTGACATAGAATTATATATTTCATCGAAAACGTAATAAATAACAAGTCAAATAAACATTTACTCCTGTTTATTTTATTTCAAAACAAAATTAGAAAACATAAAAGCCTATTTTTAGCCTACAATTGCTTATATTTTGGTGGCCTATTTTTTAAAGGTTTATTTTAACTGTCTGCTGATTTTTCATCGCCGAAATCACCGAATAAAAAAAATATTTGTGCATATATATGTTAATATTTTATTTTTTAAATGATGCATCAATCATTTGTTACGCCATCTGCATAGAGAATCTAAAACATTTGTCGCATTGGATGTATATATTTCAACGCGTAAGTCAGACCGGCGAAAAGACTCGTATACGAGTCATCCGTAACCAATGTGTTAAGTCTGTTTAAATGTATATATTGTCCCAAATTTACCAATCCTTATTTCTTCTGGGTTTTTGTAGTGGATCCTCTTGAGTTATCAAATTAACTTCTACCTTTGACACAAGACACCTGTGGTGCTATTCTCACGTATACAGTACTTATTTTGAGTGGTCTATACTTAAAACTATGATGTTTTTTGTGTACAGATGACACTGTTGCGTAGCTAGTATTTCAGACTGTTCGAAATAAGTGTATACGCTCTGGAATAACACCGCTGGTCTCCTTACTTGGGCATGAAAACTAATTGCAATCATTTCTTTCAGATATCGAAAATTAGCATTGAAATGGCATCCCGACAAAAATCCAGACAATCCAGACGAAGCAAATAAGAAGTTCAAAGAAATCTCTGAGGCTTACGAAGTTTTATCCGATGGTAAGTACTGCGAATTTGAAAAAATCTGTTATTGTAATAATTATTAATTACTTATAAGAAAAACTGCAAAACTCTGGTAGCTTTTAAGGTATCATGAGGTACTATAAAATTGTAAATGTTAATCATTAATTCTTATAAATCACAGCTACAGATCATTAAATGCTTGACAGAAATTAACAATCCATAAATTTTGGAAGGAACTGTCGAAACATCATTTAAAATTGAATGCTATAGAACACATGGAATTGATAAATTCAGTAGCAACTCGTGGATGTTTAAGTGTACGACACTATGCTTTTGTTTATATTTCTTTCCTGGTGAAATCTACAGTGTAGATGAATTAATTTGTAAAAATTGTCAATTCGTATTTTTCTGTTTGTACACGTTGGACATTTTTGTGGCCGCGCTTGTCGCGCACGATCTTTTCGAATTGTAGAAAGCAAGCGGAAAATGTATGACGCCCGAGGCACGGGCACCGGCCACAGGTACGGCCAAAGCAAGAGCGGAGTCAACGGCCACAGACACTTTTCCTTCCGGGGATTCTTTGGGGAGACACCGTTCCACCGCTTCTTCGGTAGATACAACATCATCTAACAAACCGCCCGCCGACAATACGCAGGCATCGCTGACTAAACGAAATATCAATCATTGTTCATTATGACGATTTCATCGTATACATCATTACGTTCAAAAGAAAACCATTACTTACAGAATATGTTAATAACGGAACATCACCAGTTTTCAGAATCGTAATTTCTTTGAAAGATAATTTTTTAAATCAAATAACATTATCAATTATTTATGTTATTTTTATTAGCTTATGATTGTGTATTTAGTTAAATTATATTTAGTGTTTCCTACTTTTTTGTTATAGATTTTTATATTAAGAGTTCAATTTAATTTATTAAGTTAACTACTTATGTCAAATTCACACCTTTACTGTGTCATTACTTTTTTCATTTTATCTTTATTTCTTATTTCATCAAATTTATTATCGAATTCAACAGCCTCACGTAACAATCTTCTCACAATTTGTTTTTCTTCAATCTTGCATGTTTACTATCATTTATTAGTACACTACTTATATTCAAATTCTTATCGGTAATTTACAAAATCTTTGGCTTTTGATGATTGATATTTCTGTGCTGGGTTTTCATTAACGCTGTGTGTAGAAAATAAGCCGTTTTTCGTGCTGATTTAGTCTTGACATCACAAAATGGATAAGCATTATTAACACATTCATCCCGTAGAGTGCAGCGGACTAACAATGACGGCGTTGTGAGGTTTTATTTTTGTGATTTTTGTCAATGCCAATAATATTTCTGCTCAATCCTTTTCTCCCATGTGAAATATAATATTTTTAATATGATATCATTGCTTACCAAAATCAACAAATAATAATTTAATATTTTCGATGGATTCGGCTCTAACTTCGTGGAAGTTCATTTTTAATATAAAATTTAAAGTTTGGTAACTTTGTTATTCCACTTGTGTTACAAAATGCGACACTTGTTTCGTTTCTTTGAGAAAGATCATTAGACATAACATTGTAAGGTTTACGATTAAACTAAAATTTATTCTTATTCTTAAGCTATAAATTACACAATAAAAGTCAGGATTTGTCCTTCTCTACTTTTCTACTGTGATTTACCAAACCTAATGTAATTAGTACTATCGATGTTTGTATCTAAGCCTCTCCTGCGTCCAGTAGAAAAGGAAAAAACCCAACATTTATTTTGTAATTTATATAACATAAAAATTAGAATCAATTTATAGTTTATTTGTAAACCTTGCGATGATATGTCTGATGATGCTTCTCAAAGAGGCGAAAAACTTGTCACCAGTAGTGTAGTGGGGCCAGGTCGGACCAGGTCGGCGACCTGACACCTGAAAATGAGGAAGGCGCCCTGCCACCTTTTTGACTTGTAACTTAATTTTCAAGTACATACACATATTAAAAATTGTTTTGTTTATTGATTTAATTGTTAAAACTTGTGTTTTTTTATCTTCAGACGGATATAAAAAAAAAATAGGGAAGAAATCAATGACCGACCTGGTACCTATTTATTTACCACTTCACCACTGCTTGTCACATTTTGTAACTCAAGTGGAATAACGGAATTATCAAATTTAATTTCATATTAATTATTTTTATTATACAGGGAAATTAATTTTGGACTAATAATAGTAACATTATTTTTTTGCCATTTTATGCTTTGAATTTTAAGAGAAAGACTATTTTTTTTTTATCGTGTAGTGTTTTTTTAACCCTGTCCAATGCTAATAGTTCAATTTTACAAACACAATTTTATCTACTTTTCCCACTATTTTCAATATCACCACGACTGGTTTCTTTCTACGAGTAAACATTTTCGACTGCTTACTTGCAAAATGAGTGTAAATGATCATCTTTAAAAAAAACTGGAAGTGAATGAAGAAATGCTCCAATTTTCTTTTTTAAGTATACAGACAGCCAATATTAATATTTTTAAATGTCTTAAAAATGTTGATATTTCATTATTACTATGCTGCTTTAACCCTTTGACCGCGGTTGACTGCTATAGCAGCCCAATCTGAACCGATTTGGATCCGAGCCGCGGTCAAAAGGTTAAACAGTGGCTATTGAGTGATGTTATTAACAGTAGTTATAGTTTATTAATCGTAGGTGAGGTTATCAAAAATATTGATTTATTTTTTAAAAAGTTTGAATACTGATCAAAAAAAAAGAAAAACTGTGTTCTCAGGATATTCCACCACACAATTGTGAATGAATTTATGAATCATTTTTTTTTATGTAAATACAGACTAAAGCATGGCGATTTTTGTTTTTGGTTTTTTTTTCATGTGTAATAAATATGACAATTCATTTTAACATTGTAATTAATTTCCAATTAATTGTGTAAGCATTGTAATATTGTAAAATCATGGTTTTGAATTCATGCAAAGTATAAGTAATTATTGTGGAATTTCTTTTTTCCAGTTGGGCTAATTAAAAGGCTATATCATTTTGCTTACTTCTGTTGTTTAATCGGTACTTGTTAGATTTGGGCTGAATTTAGTTCTATGCTATAAATATTAGAGGATGATTTGAACTGATCAGGTATTTGGAGTCTATTGATATTAAGCATTCGTAACTGAAGTTTTTCATTCATTTTGGGACTCACTGTTGAGATTTTGTTTGAAATTCAACCTGCTTTTAGGAAGAATTAAAATCATTTATTATATGCCGCTCACGGTCACGTTTTTAATTCAGAAAGGAAACGGCGAGTTTACGACCAGTACGGCAAAGAAGGGCTGAACAACGGACGATCGAGGCGGCCCGCTTCAGAAGACGATTATGACTATCATTATAGCGGATTCCCGTTCACCTTCCGAGATCCCGAAGACGTCTTCAGAGAGTTCTTTGGCGGCGCACCGTTCGGCGATCTATTCGCTAGTAAGTATTTTAATTACTGTTAAGTTTCTATTTATATAAAAGTAAATTAGGTCTCGGTTTCGATTAATCCTCGACAAGGGAAACTATTTTTACCCTTTTCAGAAAAAATCACTTTGAATGATTAGCGATTTAATTATTATTTCACTATATATTATGTACCAGTAAACTACTTGAAACGTGCAATTTTGAATGTTTTAAAGGCATGAACGGTCATCACCACCATAGAAATCGCGTTGGGCGACACTCGCATCCGTCGCATCATATGGCCCCTTCCCTCATCGGCTCTCCTTTTGGCTTCGGTTTCGGCGGCTTAGAAGATTTGCTGGCGGCCACCAGCGCGGCCCACCACGGAGGCGGCGGCGGCGGCGGTTTCACTTCATTCACCAGTCTTAACAGTTCCCTCGGACCGCAAGGGGCTTCTGTAAAACGCACATCTACCTCCACCCGATTCATCAGCGGCAAGAAAATTACTACCAAAAAGTAAGTGTCCCAAGCTATTTATCCACCATTTAAAATTTACAGAAAATGTAATTTGATAGTCTATGTAAGTAATTTACTTTTGGTCATTTTGCAGGAGTGCATAAGAAACATTTAAAAAAAATGAAGTTAAGAATTCTTTGAAATTAAACCTTACAATAAATTATGGTTTTTTTTTATACATTGTAGTGTCAATTTTTTTGGCTATTTGTTTTTATACCTGTTTATTAAAATATTGTTTTATTTTGTAATTTCAGAGTGAACGAAAACGGCCGCGAGACAGTGATGATGTATGAAAACGACGTCCTGACCTCGAAGACCGTGAACGGCGTTCCTCAGTCCATCATGTACAGTTAAGCTGTTCGAAGTGGGCGCGTGTCGCGACATAAATTATTATCCATTTGTAATTATTTGACGGCGGTTTCGAAGTCGTGAAGCGATCCGTGATTCTCGACCTGTTCGCCCGTCGACGGGATATTTCTTTTGAAAGTAAATTGTTTCGCTTAACATAGCTTTTTAACACATGTGAATACATAATTTTAATTTTATCGGTCGTCTCGATCGGAGAGAAGCGCGAGTGCGGTGTGGATATCGCGATGGGAACATTCGTGTAGGTTGTTTATGTCCGGTCTCGTTTGAACGTGTAAGACTGACGTCTGACGCTGCACCGAGAAGGGAAAGGATGATTTCTTTTCGTTTCTTCATACATCGTATTAGTTTTTATTGACCTCTGAAAAGAGGGTCGACGGTGTGTCGTTTTTTTGGCGAGAATAGGTTCAGATGGCGTTTGACTTTTCAGTTGATACTTAAACGTAATATTCGCGTAGACATGTGACTGAATGTCAATTTGAAACCTTAATGATAGACGTGACGGAATATCTGTTAATTAGCCAATTTTAATTCAGTCGCTTTAATGGGCATATTTTGAATGAATGATAGCAGCTTGCCAGTAAATTGATGAATATATCGGTATGAATTCGTAAAGTGTAATTGATAATACTATAATTTATAGGCTAAGGTTTTTTTTACATAAATTAATGTGAGACATGCAATGAGCAAAGGGCACTCGACAGGATTTAGTATATCTATACCGAACTTATTTTTTTATTTTTCATTTTAATTATTTATTTCCTCATCTGTGTTGAATAAAGCCATCCTGCATTAAAAACTACTGATTTCATAATATTTTAAACGATTGATTCCGTATTGGGCTAAATGCATTTTTCAATACAGTGAAAAAACTGCATATCTCGTTTGTTTTAAACAACATGCTAGATTTAAATAGAATTTTTTTATACACATACTAAAATTAAATGAGATGTCGCCATTAAATAAACAAAAAAAAAATATTCTGAAAGTTCATCCGTCAATTATGTATGCATTTGAGGAATTAACATTTCATCAGCACATCAGCAGGTACCCTGATTCGAATCTATTAGTTTTTGCAACTTTTATGTAATTCTACTTATTTTACTCGGATAAAATTGAATATAGATCGCTGTATTGAAATAATTCTTGTGTAATTCGATTATAATTATTTTAATGAATTTACGAGTGTATCAGAAATTATTATTCTGAATAAAATAAAAGTATAACCAAATATTACCAGTCGTGAAATAATATGAAGCTTTATGTATTCAAATAAATCTTGCAGTAAATAAACTAAAAATGCTTTTAATTAACAGAATAATAGTTTAAATTATTGTTACCATAACCACCGAATGTATAAGGCGGTTAACTGTAAGTGTCGATAGATTAATAACCTTAAAGTACAGACTTATGAATAATTATTGTAATCGTTCGAGAATGTGAGCGAATAAAAATGTATCTCGCATAGATGACATATGGACTTCATTTTCTTTAGAGAAATGCTGAAACATTCGAGGTTTGCAGACATCGTAAGTTGATATTGATAAATGAAAAGACTCTTATTTGGCACCTGGATGTTAAATCTTAACGAGACTCTGTTTATTTTCCTGCAGTATCGCGTCACTCCTGTGTAATTTATTTTCAAATGCCATCACACTTTTCATCTTATCGTATAAAACTTAATTATTAATAGATCACTTGGAATTTTCTTTACTTACTGCATACTGTACGTCATCTGTAATATATATTTTTTTAATGTTTCGGAATAAATGCAAGAGTCTGCATTGATTCTCTTGATTACACTTTCGTAAGATCTCACATACTTATGATGTTTAGCGAAATTAATCTTTTTATAAGAATTTCAATGCCGTTTTGTGATGTTTGTTTTAAACAGGGGAGTAGAGTCGCCTCATTATTTTAATTCTTATTTCTTTTTAGTCATAGTTCAGGGGATTGAAAGTGTTTCAACCTTTGATTTCTGCTGTTTCATACTTAATTCAGATATAATGATTTACAGGCATGGAGAATATTCTTAGTGATTGTAAATATTTTGAGTTATTTGTGACACAAAACTTTTAGTTACTGTAATACTGAAAAATCGATTTTACGATTTTGAGTCTGTTAAATAAAAATAATAATTATTTCAACAATGGTTTTGTTTTATTTACTAATAAATTATTCATGAAGTAACTGATGGATGAAGGTAAGTATTTTAGACGGAGTACATTTTCTATTTCCATAGCAACGGTTGCTATTTATCTTAGATTAAAATAATAATGATTATGTTAAATCAATAATATGTGACATATTTTTTGTGTCATTAGCGAACTGTACAAAATGGCTAATTTTGATAAATTTTACAGCCGGGATAAAAATATGTGTTCCGTAAATATGGGGGGTAATTCATTGATTGCCGTACCATCCCAAAATACCCTCTATACCAAGAGAGAATGGAATATGAACAACAAATTGAGATACAAAAACGCCGAAAGCCAACAACAGATAGCAGAAAGAGTCTTAGGGTAAGTTTATAGTATCCAATGCCATTCTGAGTTTTAGATAAGTTTCAATTACCCAGAGATATTGTTAAACGATTTTAATCATTATACATAATTTTATTTGTTTTGTCCTTGTAGTGAGTAACTCTGCTTTTTTTTTGTGATCAGATTTTTGAATCTCTAGTAAAAAAAATCAATAAATTGATTTTTCTTTTGATAAAAAAAAACAATTTCACACAAAGAATATTGGAAATAATTTTAAAGCTTGTCACGTTTAGGCTGCTCACTGTCAATACCTGGTGGAAAGGTATTATATTCAAAAAATAAAATACTCATTTGTACTAATTCCACTTTTATTTAACCAGGACCAGTATCGCTCATCAGTTGATTTATTTTATTTTTTGAATTTAAAGCTTATCACTGATGAATGCCAATTGAAAATTTACATTGTTAATTGTGGTCGACAGTTTCATATATCTGAAATCAATTTTAGACATAGCTGTATACATTGAATTAGTTTAGTTGAAGTATCAAGGTGATAAAGTCATCATGGGCATATCTTAGGTGGAAAACTCCCTTAACATATATCTTTCCAGTTTTGCATTTGGAGGTCTTTAGAAAATTATTTTAGTCATCGACAAACGCTTGTCATTCTGTCTTCGTCTGACTCTCCTTCTACGCCATACTGAATTGCTGAACATTACTATTTTAGCTAAATTATGTTCAGCTATAAGTTTATTACAATAGTTGTTCACGTCTCAAAACCTTGATGGATTGAACTATGCCGGAATCGTAACACTATCTGTAAACCTGTAAATGTGGTGAATTTTTTGTTCTTTTGAAAGATTTCAGAGGTATAAAATATTTGTGTTATCAAGAGGTGCGAGTTAAAATGTCTAATTAAATATGCAACAGTTCATTCAACAAAAATTTGAGGTTCAATCAACTATTGTTCGGTTTAGAGAATGCGAGAGAATTCGTGAGCAAACCCAGGAGCGGACAGTCGCCAATAAAGAGACCACAGACCGAAGATTTCTCGAACGTATAGAGGACATCGTATTCAATACGTCTGAACTTCAACTGCAACGCAAAGAAGTCTGCTTGGAGTTGGAAGCGTTGAATGTATATAAAACACGCCTGGTGGACTATTTGAATGCTATTCAAGAAAATGCTCTCAATCAGTGCAATAAGTGTATTGTTATGAGGTATATTTTAATATATTAAAAAAATACACATTTTGCTAATTCCATATAGCATGAGTGGCCAACATGTTTGGTATTAGGATACTACTTTTTCATTTAAAATGTAGGAGTTGCTCGCTTAAAATTTTAATCCGGCAATAGAATTGTTACAAATTATGCAAATTTAAATTCAGATCATACAGGGAATGTTTGACATATTCAAAAAATAAAATACTCATTTGTACAAATTCAGATTGAAGATGAGCAGGACCGGTTCCGCTTATGATGAGCATTATCAACTGAGAAGAGAATACAATATTACAGTGCTAGCTACAAAATAAAATTATTAGGGTGTAACAAACAGTTGGCAATGAAAGGAATTATCAAATATATACATAAAATATGAATAATGTTGTTGGCTTCGGTTACGGTGGTCACGGGTTTGATTTAGCTAAACACTAGTTCTGTCCTAGCTCTATCCTTCTATTCCTACTCTCTTTCAAAAAAAAGAGAGGTTGACCAATTGAGTAACAAGCAGTTCTAGTAGAAACACTTCTGTTGAGATAAACTCCATTAGGAGTCCACACGCTCTACATTGGGAGTGGACATGGTTTAAACTTAAGCACCGAAACGTCGAAAATAGGAGCGACGGAGTACAAAGTGACCCCAGGCAAATTTGCATAATATTTGCATTGCATTTATTGAGGTATCATAGAAGATTACAATAAATATTATCTAGATCTTATTGGTATTTAGCGAATAGTTGAAATAAGAAGAATTTTGCATGTGAATTCACCTCATAGGAACTTGAAGGTTAAAAAAATATATATTTTACCGAAATACTAAAGAATTTTCCAAATACGCAAAAAATAGTCCGCGTTCTGCTTATAGCATGCTGATTTTGGGGACATAATTTTGATTTATGTTTAAGATACTCCTCCCGTATTGTCATGATCGATTTAAAAAAATCTTCAAGGTTAATTGGTTACTAATAATAGGGTAAAAATATCAACGTATTTAGTTCTATAGTTTTTATATTTATGAGTTGAGCTATTTCGGCTTTCGCCATCGTGAGAACTATGCTTAAACTTACATTTTTCCCAGCTATATATACTGGCTCCGAAGAGATACACAATGCATCATTTCAAATTACAATTACAATATTACACTTATTAAATGTGATTCTAGTGTTTTAAAGAACGATAAGCAATCTGGGTTTTAAAAAAAAATAAAAAAAAATAATTAGGATAAATTAAACCGATATTTATTATTACATTACATTAAATTTATTAATTATGGCTTTATTGTTTCGAATTATGGGAGCATTATGGGATTGGGCAATATTGTTTTTTGCTGCTCTTTTGTATAGAATAATATATTGTTTATGTATATTTGGTCCATTTAATGGCTTTCTATGTTAAACTGTATATGTTTTTAATGATTTAGGGAACACCGTATTGGTATAGATTTAGTTTTGGATGAAGTTGAAATGACACTACGAAAAGAAATCAGTGCAATCTTGAGAGGCCAGGTATATTTTATTTTGTGAACTATATTCAATTATATTTTTAGACAAATGAAAAGTGTAAAGTTGCAAGTATCCTTGGAATAAATTATTTTATATATCACATCAAGGGTGTTTTGCAAAAAGCTTTGGAGCAGACAGAGGAACAGATGCGTAAAATTAGAGCATGCAGGTATGCAATGGATCGCGATCTTGAACACAAAGAGTATTCTGTCCGCATCGACCGCGAAGGAGCTAATCTCAAGCCTACGGATCTCAGCATTGCTGTGTATAGAGGAAATTCCAATCTGGATCCTGCGTATGTTATAAATATGTGTATTAAAACTCTTGGATTGATTATGTTTTATTAACATTCTCTATGGTTGCAGTCGGCAGTTACAGTGCAATTAATCAACAAAATGTTTCGGTGTTTTCATTATTTTTGACAGAAATATATCGAAGGAGGAATGGGAAAAATATTCTGCAAAGAATATACAAATGGCTGCGAAAGAAGTCGCTAATTCGCGGCCAATTAGATCAATGGTCGACAACTTGTTAAAACAGGTGAATATTATTGTTGATAAAACTTTTCCTAAGCATTATGTATTTGAGATTGTTCACAAAATTTTCACGGTTGAAATGATAGCTCAAAAAATGGTGTGCGAGTTATTTGGGAAATGATACTTTGAATGTAATTTTTTAAGCAATCATGTATAAATGTGTAAGTTTTTGCAGGTATATGAAGATTTAGTTATGGCAAATGCCAACTGTAATCGGGCTTTTGTTATTCGAGTTGCTGAAACAAAAAAAGCCAAGGTAAAGCTTGAAGATATGCTTTCAGAGGTAAGCTATATTCTTGGTTATTTTTACCATAAAAGTGTATTTCTTGTCGAAATGTAATGACTCATCTACGCTTTGAGCTTATTTTCTGTGGTAATATAATTTTATTCATTTCAGACGGTCAAGAAAGTAGAAGCAATGACAGAAAATATTTACTTACTTGAAAAGGCTCTGTCTGATAAGGAAGGATATATTGCACTAGCTCACACTCGACTTGGGAAAAGAGCCCAAAGACCGGGTGCCGAGCTTGTTAAAGATGCAGTGTGTCACAGTTTATATACTGAGTCCGAAATGTTGAAGAATAGCATTGAACAGTTGCAAAATGTATTGGAAGAGGTGAGTAGCATTCTGCCATTGAGTAGCTTCTTTGGTGTAACTTATTTGACTATGTCATAACAAAGTCGACAAATCCACCCTTTGCATTTTGGAAAAGAGCCTAAAAAATAAACAGACATCCATAGGTATTTTTGCACAATGCAACATCAATATTATTTTCTGATGGATGGTGTTCAGTGGCGGAGTAATCAATTGGGAGGCCCCAGGCGCAATACGGTTCTAAGTTTCTGTTTTTAGGTGACAGGATTCCATGTAAAAACCATATAAGCTTTTTTGAAGCCCCTAAGGTTCGGAAGCTCCAAGCCCGCGCCTCATGCACTTAGAGGGTAATTTGCCGCTGATGGTGTTATGAAATCAATGATACTGTTTTGAAATTATGTCTCGATTAAAGACCCAATGATATCGACTGTGGAAAGGAAAAAGGACGTAACCCTCAATTTTCTAAAACAGACTTTTTTCAATAATCACAATGTATATAGCTTGACACACATTCTACCAAAAGGATGGAAGCTGAAAATGCCGAATTAGTATCTAAATTTAGCTTTTAAGTTTGAAAAAGATGACCTTGTATAAAATTAAAACCAAGAAAAAACACTGAAACAAAGGTTTTTACGAGACAATTTTTTTAATCAATATTAGATTATGTCAATTAAACACCAGTTTAGAAGTATCCGTGCACTTCAAGGTTGTGTATAATTCATAATTTGCATATGTCACAAAATCATCAAAACACGTTTTTAGCGCCTCCTGTAAAATTTGATATGTGTGGGTTACGTCCTTTTTCCTTTCCACAGTCGATATCCAAATCAAACCTAATAAAATTATGCAAAAAGAACAACAAAAAATAATGATTGTAATAGTGGGGGGATTATTTTTTTTTAGACATCACAAACATCCATACCTTTGAAAATAAATCAAAAATACATTGAAAAAATGCTGTCCGTACTGGGATTCGAACCTGTGAAGTCAGAAATAGAAACCAACTGTGTCGACCACTGTGCCATTCGGCAAAAAAATAAATAAGAGCTTTATTCATATTTGAGACCATTTGCTAATTCGCAATTTGTAATATTATTACCGATATGTACACATTGTGTTTTTAGTGAATACTTTTGAAGTGTCTTCCCAATTCTCGGATTACCCTTTGATCAAGATTGGTTTTTAGATTAAAGTGATCCAGCAGACGAAAGATGTCAATATTTTACTGTAAATGTTATACATATTTCGTTTGATTTTTCTGACGAAACTATCTCCTTCGAAAAATAATACATTGGTCAGTAATTTCATGGCAAACCAGCATCTGTCACACGTACATATATCGGACTTATTTTATTTAAGTAAAATAGGATCAAGATTTTACTATAAATAAAAGGGAGATTTTAATCATTTTTCTTTTTGCTTGTTCCGAGTGTTAATCTGTGACATTAAAATGTGATTTCTTTTATTTTACAATATTTAGGCTCGTGCGACATTACGGTATCTTTTGCAAACTCAAATGCAACTGGAAGAGGATATAAATGTGAAAACTGTTTCCCTGAAAATTGATGAGGTGGAATGCATGACAGCCAGACAAGGAATGGATTATCAATTATTTTAAATAACAACTGTTCATCAGATACTCTTAAAACTCATTTGAGACAATTCACCAAATAAATTAATATAAATGAAGTTTTGACATTTTGACAACTCAGAAGCGAGTGAACAGTATGATTTAAAGTTTTTACTCTTAAATCGATAGTCTGAAGTAGAGATCGTTACCAAAATTGGTTGAAAGTAGTCACAAAACAAATAAATATTGTAGAATTATTGGTTTTATATTTCAGTTAGCACTTTCTGCGTGGTTTGAAAAGTGCAGTAAATTAGTTAAAAAGTTGAAATTATTCTGTAGTATTGCAATACATGCCGGTTGGCAGTGGTGTTTCTCATAACCCAATAAATAGCGCATATGTTTAAATCGATTTATTGTATATTGTTTAATGAATTGTGTAATGCGTAGTTTATTCAAAAATCCTGTGAAATAAATTGAAAATATTTTCATGCGATGAAATTGATTTTAGAATAAATGAAATAAAACTATACAATTGCACTGTATTTATATTTATTTACTTTAAAGAACATATTGTATTCAGTACAGATCTATAATATATATTAAAATATTAATAATAACATTTAGATTATTCGGAAAAGAAAGCACCCCTTCCTTCACATTTCATTTTACCCTGAAATAAAAATATATATTAAATCCATTTCAAATATGCCAAAATTGCATAAATATTTCAAATAAAATATGATTAAAAAATTAGTAACAATGAAATATGCTTTAAGAGTGTTTACTGACAATACTCAGTGGAAAGGCGAAATATTAAAAAAAAAAAATATTCATTTGTACTAATTCCATTTATATTTCGCATGATCAGGACCGGATTCCCTCATGGCAATTATTATCGTTAGTTGATAATGGTATAATAATTATCATATTAAATATAAGTGGAATCAGTACAATATAAAATAACTCACGTATGTGCTACAAACTGTGACACGTGTTTCGCCTCTTTCCCCTGAAAATGTATTGTATGTAATGGATGCCCCCATCCTCAGACAATCTTACATTCGCAAATGCTTGTTTAAGTACGAATCGTTTAAGTACGACGTTTAAGTACAATGTTTAAATACGACAGTATCTATCGCCTCTCTTGTGGAGACTGCCAAGCTTCTTAATGTAGGGCAGATAGGTAGAAACTTTAATATTAGAATTAAAGAACATATAAGGTGTCTAAAAAGTAACAATTTTACAGAGTTTGCCAATCATCTAATAGAAAACGAGCATTATTTTAATCAGAATAGTAATGTAGAAATACTCCACCGAGTAAATAAAAAAGGTTTACAAATGAATAGTTTAGAATTTTTAGAAATAAATAAAAGTATTAAAAATAAAGAATTTTATTAAATAAAACAGCTTGTTCGCCATTGCTAAATTTATTTTCCAATGGTTTAACCCTTCTTGATTGATCATTAGTTAATCATTTCTTAACCTAAATGTCATTTATATTACAATTACTGTTTGTTTGTTTTTTTATCATCCCCTCCTTGCCTCTTGTTTTTATTTTTATTTTTATAATTAATATTAATATCAGAATAGTTAAATTAAAATTAAAAATTAAAATCATTCGTACTTAAACAAACATTTGCGAAAGTAAGATTGTCTGAGGATGCCTCTGAAAGAGCTGAAACACGTGTCACAGTTTGTAGCATAATACGTGGAATAATCTAAGTTATTTTATATTAAAATGAACTTCCACAAAGATACCGCTGAATCCATCAAAAGAAATCAGTACAATTGATTATTTTATTTATTGAATGAAATATGCATTTGCAAAATTCCATCAATAAAAATTCTATCCCATTTTTTAGTTCCGACAAGAGTCGAAAAAAAAATGATTCAAGTGTTACCCCATAAATACATATAATTTATTTACATTTTTACCATATAATAATATAACACAGTTTCCTTAACATGTACCAACATTTCTGTACGTGATGTAAGTATTGAATTTTTTTCCTTTAAAATATGGAAAACGGTCACAAATATTTTTTTAAAAAATGAATGTGTTTTATAAATTAACATATGAGAATTTGAACATATGGGGTTGTATAAACACAAAGACAACAACTCTTTCAGGAAATTCAGAATTTAACATCAAAGCTAACATATTTTATTATCAAGATGGTAAGACCTAAGCTATGTATTTTTATTATTCAGACATCAGCTATTCACATTTATAATAAAATATATTATATTAACAGCGCCAAATGTAATTCAGACATAACAATGAAATATCATCACTCGCTTATCATTAGGAGTAGCAATACTAAAACAGACAAAGCATCGCTCCTGTCAACAAAAGTCACATTGCTAAATACATTGACATAAATATTTAAGCGACAAATACTTTAATCGAGGGTTCTTCTACTGCGAAAATATCTGTTCTGGTAAAAGAAACAACACATTTCGTCTTCAGGGTATTCTTTTCTTTTCTCTTCGTTAGGTATGTAGCGAAAGCCATTAAAGTGACTGAAGTCCTTACCGATCCTACCCTCCACACTCGGCAGCCGTGATATCGCTGAACACGTGTCGAGTTGCAGTTCATCTGAAATTGCAATTCGATGAATTAATTTACAAGTTTATTGATTGAAAGTTTAATTGAAAAAGAAAATCAGAAAACATGGAAGATGCCACTGCTGTAAAAACCCTTTTACCCGCAGACTGCACCGGCTACGCTAAAAAGCCTCACAGACCTGACTTTTCACACAGCTCTTTATATAAATACAATAACATAGACTTTTATGTATTACATTAAAGTTTTCGCAAATAGATTAGTTTTTGAGAGGTTTTAAAACAAAGTCTTGGTGTTCTGGGGCTAAGAAGGTACGGGGATAAATCTTGTTCGTGGTCATAAACTTGCAGATGAAATAATAATATCAATCTTTAATCCATAAACATTCAACTAACAAACTAACCGTTGCGAAATTGTTGCGAAACCGAAAAAACCGTAGAGAATATGTATCTAGCGAGCATCGGTGGGGCAGTTCCCCAGGCCTCACGATTTTAGGAGCCTCAATTTTTATTTAACTCAAACGACAGTTTCACAATGTCAAATGTGCGTATTTCGCTGTTTCCGAGTGGCAACATCGCATGTATGCTGTTGCAGCGTTGGCTCATTATTGCCAATCACTTACATGCGACAGCTGCAGAAAAACAACAGTCGATATTTAAAAATGATATTAGTGTTGACATAGAGCAAGAGAACATTGCGTTTATCTAGTTTAACAATTGCGCATTGTCTTCCTTGTGTCATGCCATCGAGTGCTGGATATTGAGAAAGATCATTACGTATTCTGAAAAAGATAAAAACTTCTACGATGGACCACAGGACTAGATCAACTAAGCGGTCTGGCAACTCTAAACTAAAACTACTATTATAGCGAGCATTCTAAATTATTCTGAAAGAATAAGAGTGTCGGCTGGTGCTAAAGCGGAAAAATTTTCTATTAAATACCACTACGAGCATTCAAATATTATACCGAGGGTTTCGAATCAGCTGTCCTGAGTATCGTATTTTCTATGAAAGGCCCACTATAATAACTCGATTAATCCCACAGCTGTGATACGTGAGTGCGCCAAGCTTTTCTACGAGTAAAGCCATTACGTGCTGTCCTGTGGGATCACGAGATCAAAATAAAAATTGAGGCACCTTCCAAAACTTTTCTGCACGAATTATCCTGAGCGACGACATAATAAAAATTGTTATCGCCGATCAGGTCGTGCGGCGAAGTCGGCTCAAACGGTACACTGGGCAAAGCTACTTTCCAATTGACAATAACACAGTCATACTGGTGAGTCCTGTGTTTGCAAATCAGTCCGATTCCGTATTTCATTCTGTCCGGACGGTACATGGCTCGTTTCTGCAATAAATAAAAATATGTATCAATACAGCGGTTCCTTTACTTTCTTACATTGGAAATTGACCTTTCTGTTGAACATGTTGCACCAAAAAAATCAAAGCAAGGATGACTTCTATTATTGAAAATATTGCACAACTAATTCTGCAATAGAAGTGTCCATTGAGAAGAAGCCGGCGTGATCAATTTTTGCATTACGTCATTCAGAGAGAAAATTAATTAAGCTGCGAGTATTGGTGATATCACATTATTTTGTCAGTTACAGAAAGTTTTCCAATATTACCGAGATATATTTATAATCACACACTCACCTCTCGGTTCAGAAATCTGGAAGACATTTTTATAGATGTGACAATTTCGTTATATGCTTGCCTGCAGTAGCTTTTTCTATCATCGGGAACCTAAAAATTCACACATTCGCCATTAAGATTGTATTTTGATTGTAAAAATATGATCTTGGTTTTTTCAAAAGCACTCAAAATGTATCTGAAGTTACGGTTATCAGCTTTAAATTGACAGGTAAGCGGACAGCGGACTATCGGCATTCGCCCTATCCTACAGGGAGGTTACAGGGTTCAAGCTTAGACTTAGCAATCAGTTTATGGATGCATAAGCGTATGAAAGATTTCGTTGTTTTCATTCTTCACCTGACCGCGTCTTTCTATCCTTCTACAATACCCTCTCCCGCAAGATTTTTTTTGTAAAACAACTTCTATCGAGATATTCCCTTCAATGTTCAACGAACAATCTACATTGAAAGCGGCCATGGTTAAAAAAAAAAGGTAAAAAAGATTTTTTTCTTTTTGGTAAACTCACATTTGGATTCAAAAGATGTTCTTCTATCATCGGCAAGAGAGGCAGAAGATCTAGTCGGTTTTTATAATGGTAGTTTATTATCGCCATAAGGTAGTTTGTGTTGTCTGGATACAGCAGTTGCAATAGTTGAAAGCAATAGAGACTCATTCTGATACATGTCAAAATGAATAATCAGTGGAATGACAAAGTTATAAAATTTCATTTTACATTGAATCCATTAAAATTGTAGGTATCGTGATTCCCTTTTATGACCGTGGAATATGTGACTGGGAGAGTCCTGAGATATGACCATAAAATGACACATAAAAATTAATATAAAATAAAAAATTGACAATAGTTTTGTTTAGATTACAATTTTGATTCAAGTTTCATTCATGCGGCCCGGCAGCCAAAAAGTTTGGGCACCCCTGTAGAGCGCTTAATACCCACTATATTTTCTTTGATATTTCGCTATCTTATGACAATTGATTTTAATTATTTTTACAGAAAAAACATTACACAAAAGTACTGTCAGAGAGAGATGAAATTTGTAGAAATTATATCGAATATGATAATATGTAATAATTATAGGATTGAAGATGATTCCCAATCATATTTGAACAGTAGTGCCGCTTTGCAATAGTTTTACTTTCAAAAGTTTATTGTTATTATATTGACTGATGTTTTTTTAAAGTGTTACTTGTAAGCAATAGAAAGGTTTGTTATTCAATGGTAGAGATATTTTTTTTAAATTGTCAAGTTAATATTTTTTACCAACTATATTTTTGGGCCGCCTAGTGGTCAACGTCGCTGGCTTCGGTTACGGAGGTCACGAGTTAGAATCCCAGTACGGACAGTTTAATAAATTGATTTCTCAATCGATTTATGAATTTCTATTCAAAGGTATGGATGTATGTGATGTCTTGAATTCCCCCTTCCTATCATTCCTAAAAACGGGGTGTACCGAGAGCGATTAGCTAACCAACTTGTCCTAGCCCTATCCATCTATTCCTACTCTCTTTGGAAAAAAGAGAGGTTGAGCAACTGAGTACAGTTTTTAACAGTACAGTTTATTAGGAGTCTATATGCTCCACACTAAGAGCGGACTGGTAAAGAGAAAAGAAACAGTTATCAATTTACTCTCCCAATAACTTCAGCACTCTAGCTTGGAACTTCCGTAGTGTGTTTGTGTAATGAAAAATCTATTAATTAATTTGGTCTTAAAATGTGCCAAATATTTATCTTGTGGTAAAAATGAGTATAGGTATACGACTACATGAACATACCTTTCTCCCATCAGCTCATGAATACCGTCAAATATCAGAAGGAGAGTGACCATCAGTTGCAAATGGGAATACTGATAGAGTGGGCGGGAGCTGGAATTTCCCGTTGAAAATGGACACCTGCCGACACTCGGTTTCATCGAACCGTTTTCGGTGTTTACAACGTACAGAGGACTGCTTTCTGACCAGTTGCTTCGCCAGTAGAGAAAGACGTGGTTTGCGGTGGTCACGAGATCGCATCTCACTCCGCATCGTCTTGCGATGCCTTCGAATAGTATATTCAGCATCAACTGGTGACCGATCTTATCGGATATGACCTAAAATTTAAATACTATCATTGAATATGGAGTTACTTATTGTAGAAGTACGTGCATTACTTTGCAATATAAAGTTTTATACTCTCCGCCGAGAATAACTAAAATTTAATTAAGGTTTCATTTTGAAACATTTTATATAATAAACAATTGCATCACAATTCTATCATATATTTTTTTCATTGGTTGCTGGCTCAAATTCATCATTTTGATTATCGAAAAAAGGATTCTGCATCCACACAAATAATTTTAGAAGGGCAGCACAAAATCATATACTTAAAAAAAAAAAAACTTTATTCTCTAAATTTCCTAAAAATTTTAAATAAATGAGCGAGTTTATCAATAAAATAATCATAATCTCTTTTAATTCAAATACCCCTTTAATCACTTCACAATAATTTAGAGAAGTTTGGCATAATTAGCTTCTTCACACAACTTTTTAAGCAGCCTTAATCTCAAAGGACTGCTTCTATATTGATTATTTATTTCTATATGTTATGAAAATTAATTTCTGTAAAAATTGTCACACATCCTAGTTTGAGGATTGTTGCATTAGTAGAAATAATTGGTGTAGGTGCATTAGACATGAAATAATTACTAATTTTATTAAATAAATGTTTTCATTTCATTTATGATTTGAATTATCAAATAACTATTTACCTTTTCAATATTTATGTTATCCCAGCTGTATCCACCTGTGACAGCAAACTTTTCAGTCTGAGTGAGTGTAAATGAAATCAAACGGATAAGCTCTTCGGAGGTCTTGGGGTCCCATTGATTGTCCTTCAAAAGTATCGTCGACCACTGCTTCTTCTTCAAAGCGTCGACTGAATGCAACGGGTGATTCTTGTCGAGGAGCAATTCTACTTTCTCAACCAATGTTGATATCTATAGTAAAAAAATACAGCGACATAAGCAATTATAAAATATAAGCACAGAAGTCTCGCAATTTTAGAAATACATAACGATTAAAGATAGGTAACCTTTACGACATGTTAATTGATTAGTCAATTGCCATTTCTGAGCTTGTTTGTCCCCTTGCCAGTTGTGCTGCGGCAGTCGAAGGTTCGAAAACCCCAAATTTAAGAAATTTATGGTACAAATAGTTGTATACGGTGGTCTGTGCAGCGCATACAGTCAAATGTTGGCTAGCGTCTGTGTATTCAACACATGCCAGGCTATAAACATATAGCCGGGGGACTGCCTGTGTTGGATTTTGGCGCGCTTTGCATTTTATCACTTAGTAATTAAATATTTCGTCCATATTTTTTTTTTTTGCAAAACTAAGGGAAATCTTAGTGTTGCATTTTTTGCGGAAAAAACCAAATCACTAATTTTGTATGAGATTCATTCCCCCAATTACACTACCCCGAATTACACTGTCCCGACTTTAGTGTAAATGGGAGTTTTACTGTATATATTGGTTCATTTCATAACCTGAATATTGGCATTAGCATTGTGAAAATATTTCAAATCGTTAAAAGGCAATTTATTATGGGGGTATGTGCACATACATAGTTAGAGGTGATGCTCTTGGTAATTCTTGTTTTGGGCAATATCCACTGGATGAAAAGTACCGCAATTTCTTCAGGTAAGAACACTTGATACAAAAGTGCTTGCAGGTCAACCTTCAAGTGCTCGTGGGACAGATAATCCAAAACAATTTCTGCATAATACTTGTTAGTCAGCGAATTCAATCTGAAATGTGAATTAAAAAAATCAGTATAACATAAGTATATAATGACATGTGAAGAGTATATACGAGTTTTTAAATTGTTATCTTTGTTAGGTTTTTGTATTGAAACAAATTATTAATGGATGCTCAATATTGATTTAAAGAAAGATTTATTGAACAAATTAACTAAATAAGCTGTTAAGAGGATAAGATCCAACTGAACAAGAATTCAAACCAGTAGAACATTTTAATTATTGTTTGAAAAATTAAATCTGGCGCTTTTATTGGGAAACATTTACTATCCAATTTAAAGATAATATTCAGACATTTATGAGCCTCAGAACAGCTAAGAAAGTAAATCTTGGAAACATTGCATTGTATAATTATTTATAACAAACTCTGCAGTGAGGTAGAAGAATCTAAGGAATTACTAAAAGAGGAGACTTTCCTGTATAGATTGAATCTCTTGAAAATAATTTTTAACAGTACTCTAAGCTTACAGACGAAAAATCAGTTTAATTGTATAATGTGCTTTGTTTAATTAATAAATATTATTTTATGAAAATTTGAAGAAAGGTCGTCTTGATTTGGCTTTTAGAAAATGATGTCATGGCTCAATGAAGGTTGGTAAAAGGTGATACTATTAGAGTATTGAATAAAATACTCACCCGTACTGCGGAATCTGGTCCTTTTTATCAGGTGCAACCACGTCAACGTGGCAAACTCGTCGTAGATATTCAGCCATGAAATGAAAATGCAATCCATCTCTTTCCTTTGATTTATCCAAGAGATCCTTCATGTCATCTTGCGGCAAAGTTACCTCCCTCCTAGAAAAACATTTAAGCATATTTGCCAACAAATGATTAGAGACAAGACTTTATTTATGCTGAGAACAGCAACAGTATAACATTGTATCAGTCTTTTGAGATATTTAGACAATCTTTTATTTTATATGATGTATTATTTTTAATATTTTTTTGATAACGTTACTTACCAATGATAAGTCGATTCCATTCCTTTTATTCTATTGGAGCAATAGAATTGAGTTTGGCCAATTTCTTGACATTGCGCAAACCAATTTCCCACAGTCATTTCGTCAAAAATATTTTTCAACGTCGGCCATCTGAAACGATTTTCTAATTCTTTAAACAGACATTTTTAAAACAACATTGGTAAAAAAAATAAACAGGGTTTTGAAAACCGATAAGAAATGTTATCGGTGACTGGCGAGAGTAACATAATATAAGAAACCATAAAATAAATAGATTTTTGTTCTTCTTTGAGCGTAAAATTTAGCAAAATAAGAATACCTTTCTTCGTTTAATTTCAAAATATATTTAAACTACAATTTAAAAATGAATGTTGTTGACAACCCTAAATTTGTGAATATTTCCTATTTTATGATACTGATACTAAAAAATTGCCAGCCAGCTCCAATTAAAATGTCATGTGCAAAGTCCTATTTACACATAATTGTTATCACTTTTAGGGTTTTCACTGTCAATACTTGGTGGCAGAGCATTATATAAAAAAAAAATACTCATTTGTACTAATGCTACTTTAAATTAATAAGATCAGGACCGGTTTCGTTAATGACAAGTATAATCAACTGAAGTATCATCATCAGTTGATAATTCTCGTCATGAGCAAAACCGGTCTTGATTTTATTAAATAAAAGTGTAATTAGTACAAATGAGTATTTTATTTTTTAAATATGCAACATCTTTTTAGTCTGTTGATGGTTCAAAAATGACAAGTTTAAAAATGATAATAAAATTAAGGATTATTTGATATTATAGTTTTTACTATGAGAACTGTTTGTTACTTAGTCGCTCAACCTCTCTTTTTTTCAAAGAGATTAGTGGGAATAGAAAGGTTAAGGCAAGACTAGTGGTTGGTTAATCACTCTCGCTAAACCCCGTTATTTAAGGATTGTAATGGCGGGGTAGAATTTTTAGACATCACAAACATTCATGCTTTTGAACAGAAACCGAAAAGTCAATTAAATAAATACTGTTCATACTGGAATGGAAACCAACAGCAATTGTTTATAATATACATCAATGTTGCAATATATTCTAGATATATGCGATATATTCACATATTATTTTGTTTTCGTATTTGCATTTGTGAACATGGAGATTTGTTATTCCTGACCAAAAACCACATAGTAAAATAAAACCACACAAGTGTAAAATTACTGTAAATCTCAAGGTAGATGTTTATGTAAGGGCAATCGTTGATAAGAGTTTACGAAAATAATAATGATAAAGAAACATAATTTGGTTTTAAAAGACCACATTAAAATTATTTACATTTTTTAAAAGTAAACACGGGTATAATGTCCATGTATGGTTGATTATGTTGACAACTCGATGTATAACATGTTTGCAAACAGTTTATTCAGTGGCTTATATTCATCATTATTATTCACCCAACAAATAATCGTATACATCAAAACATCGTATCAATTTTCCAGCATTTCCTAAATGAATATTTGAACTACTCTACAAATAAATGAATTATATGGAAGAAATATATATTTGGACATCAATATAACCATGCACGGAAAATTAGTGGTAAACCAAACATAGCTTTGCAAAATAGGATGTATTTATTTTAGCTAGATTACATAATATGGATAAGGGAGAAGCAGCTGCTATGTTTTGTCTATGCCTCACAATTTTAGGGTCCTCATTTTTCAACTCTGAAGGATGGGTTGTATAAAATATATTAGGTTCACACAGTGACATTCCTAGGCTATTTGCCGCCCTATGCAGAGTTTAAAATAGCACCCTTATTATTTTTCAAAATTAAATTTTGGCCCATGATTTTGCTATTATGACCCAGGTCATTCAGATGCCAAAGCGGCGCCATCGGTAAATGCCACGAAGATATTTTCGCGATATAGTTAAGTACTGTATACTTACCTATTGATCATAATATTATTACCATTGAAAATGTATTTTTCGGCTTTTTTATAAAAGACAGACATAATATTTATTCTAAAACAAACTTGTGTCAAAAATATTTAGTAATTTAAAAAATACTGTGATCATTTGCCGCCCCTAGGCAACTGCCGGGACGTCCTTGGGTTCAGATTCAGTAATTTCTCTGAAAGGCTTTCATTAACGGTTATCCTAGATATAATGAATATATTTTACATTTTTACTACTGCTACTATTTTTCTACCTGAATATTGCTAATAAAAATGCAGCTCTGTAGGATTATTCATAAAAATAGGAAATTTCCAAATTATTACAAGCGAAATACTAATATAATATCAGTATGAAAAAAGAAACATGACTATGTCAAATGAAACTTTTTAGAACCATAGGGCATATTTAAAATATGGCAACGAATTTTCGTAAAAATATACCGTAATTCGCACGAATCATCGGTTTCCTTGATTCCGAAGATGATTATTTTTGATACTTTTGTATCCGCAATTAAGCTTCCCAGAGAATTGCGTTGTTTTTTGAGAGACTTAGTTAATATTCGGGTAGAAAAAGAGTGGCATGCTGTAAAGTACATTTACTCTATTTGTAGGCATGCTATATGTCGAGTTGTCAACATATTCAATCCATACACGGATGTAATATCTTAGATATGCATATTTTGTGTACTTACGTCAAAAATAGCTTCCTTTTCCACAATGATTGAAAAGATTGGCACAACTCTAAGTTGTGAGGACATGTTAGAGCAAATTTGAGTGCATCTTTTATAGAAATATCTTGAAAGCTTAGTATGTACTCGATGATCTCTGGGGGGATGTTGTCAAAATAATTAATATCGTTTGACATTTTGCTTGCACTGCTGCTTATGGATTCAAGTCTAACGAACTATCAACAACGCTAACAGGAACTTATGTCATATCCATGTAAAAAATTGCGCCTTAGAAAAATCGTCAACAAGTCTCAGATTACAAACCAGCGATTACAAATCGTATGAAACTAGACACTGGTTGATTGGATAAATTAGTATTGACAATCTTGACAGCAGTCGGAAAACAAAAACCATAAGCAACAAAACTAAGATGATAATAACATCATTGGAATGGATACTCGAATCAGTGGCGTAACCACCATACAGTTAGACTATGCGATGCATAAAGACCCTTAGGCTCAGGGAAGCCTAAATTCATATTGAATTTGGCTGTGTTAAAAACATCTGAATACTTTGAATCGAGATAGTTTGTCAATGATTCAGACCGCTTGATCGAATAAAATAAACTATTTTAAATATATAACATCTGATAGATTTCATTAACAATATTTTTTCGATTTTGTTGAAACCAGACCGTTTTTGGATCAAAAATTAACTCTGCGAATAGTCAATCAATTTGGAAATGCTTTCTCGTGGCGCTTAATTATAACAGTATTTTTTTTTAAAGCAACTTTAAATGTTTTTATTAATTATCTATTATTATTACTATTATACAGGGAGTACCAGTGCTCTCGTAGGTATGGGCCACAGATAATAGTATGAACTCTGAATAGCGTCGGGTAAAAAAAGGACGACTCTAACTTTTTCTTTAATTAAAAAACCAACAGCGACTAAGTATACAAATTGTTTTTTTCAAATATTTCCGTATAATAACTGTACACCATCAAATCATTCTATCTAGTCACTAGAAAAAAAATAGTAGATTTTATCAGTCAATATGATGAATGAACTATTAACTTTCAATATCAATAACTCTAAATGACTTGTTTTAAGAAATGAACAAGATAAAATGTTAATTTATAATTATTTTTTTAAATGATTGTAGGCATAGCCTTACGTAAGTGGTAAAATAATGTTATAGGTCAGCAGACGGCAAAGTATGGTCCGTGAGAAAATTTTGGTAGTCCGCAGAGAAACCTGACATTATTTTATGAATTTGGTGCATTTTTAGACGCATTTGATCGCTTTTATTTCAATATGTAATATTTAACACACAAGTCCAGTTAGCAGTCCTCTGGATTTAAATTGTGAATTTAGTGGTCCGTGAGCGCAAAAAGTTTTCCCATCGCTGTTATAGGTAATAGATTATTCAATAGAAAACGAAATACGGTGTCTATGGTGTTGGTCACCTTGGTTGCACTTCAATGTTGGCATAACTTTTGTCTGACTTGTCAAAGGTGTCATTTGGTTCATATTCGGATAATGCTGGATATGTATATTATTTTCTTATAAATTCTATTGGAAAATAAATACGATGGCCACCTGTGGGGAATTTATTGACAACGAGTTCCCTCTTATCGATGATGATTTAAAAAAATATGTCGAAGGTATGTTTGAAAGTAAGGTTATACAGCCTGGTTTTTATTAAATACCTGTCTCATGCTTTGTTATAAATACCGTATTAAATACAAGACTCAAATATTCTTTTTTTTAATAACGGGAGTAATATTTGCCTATTTTACCACTCTCTAGTCTCGTCAACAAATGACCATTAGTAAAAATCAATGATTCTAAATGACATGTTTTAAACCATTAGTTGGTGTACATACTTAATACGTCAAATATGCATTTTTGTAAGTTATTATGCACTTACATCAACCGAGTCCGATCTAATCCGTATCTTGTGTATTATTTTATGTAGACATTCTTGCTGATGGAGAAGACTTTGAAAATGGAAATGAAGTTTATGAAGCCATTGGTGAAGTACTACATGAAATCTCAGAAAAGTCCGCAGATGACATAAGGTATAATACATACATTGATTGATGCATGCCTATGTGATCTATTTTGATAAAACTTGCTTTGGTATATAAACTTAAAAACATGCTACACTAAATGCTGCAAAAAAAAACGATAATCATTTTCACTAGAGAAATTTGCTCTACGGATTGTTCTAATAATTATCCATTTGTCATATTATTATGGCTATTTTTTATACCGATATGTTTGTATTTCATTACATGATCAATCCGCTAATAATATTATTCTTACAGAGGAATTTGCCACCAACTCTTGAATATGATGAAGCCAAACCAGGCTTCGTATAGTAATGGCCCTCGGAAAATGCTCGGCGCTCCTGTTCACTTAGGAACCATGGCTGCAAATCTCGAAACAGAAATGGAACAAGTAAAAAGCATCTGGGTGACAACAAGAGATGATAATTTTGTACGTATCTTTGACTATCTGTAATATGACAAAATTTATAGTTGAAATGATCATTTTTGCAATAAGTTAATAAAATGATTTTTAAATGTTGTTGTTTGGATCAAAAGTTTTTCTCTAAAAAGAATCTATATTTTAATGTACCTATAGAAAAATGAATGCATTGAAAAATGTATACTCAATATCTACACAGCACAGACCCACAGCATCTGACCATTATGGCCATGCTTCTAATCAAGTTGGAGCTGCATGGAGGTAAAAATGTAAATAAAATACTGTTTCTTCAACACATGTACTCTTCCAGTGTTCTTGTAAATCATGATATTGTATCATCAATCTCATTAGATGAGGAACATGCCTACAAAAATTGTCCCCGTGGTTTTCCTGTCCTAGAGAAAAGGATGAGAACTATTATTGAAGTATCAGCATCGACATAAATGAAATGAGGCTATAAAAAATGTACAACCTATAGATAATTTTCCGCATGTAGTTTTCAGTGATTTTTATCATTGCAGAAGGTGGATGCCAAAAAATTGGAAAAGGCAGAAGCTAAACTTCAACAGAAACAAGGCAAGCGATCCGAAATAAAAGCCCCCCTCTACATCCCAGTCATTCAGTCAGCCACAGCGTCACAAGTAACCTCAAAGAAAGATACGAAACTGGAAGCTAAAGGGACCAATAGAACTACTGATATAAGAATTGAAAATTTTGATGTTGCATTTGGTGATAGGTACAGAAGAATTATTTATCCATTACTCATAAAACTATACACTGTGTAGCAGAACCATCCGTCAACATTCACTCGACACTCTGGTATACTTTCTCTATCACGCACACATACACTCTCTATCTGCAGTGTGTGACAGATAGTTTACGACAAGTACACTGGACGTGGTGGATACATTCCACGAAATACCGTTTAAAAAAGTATACTAAAATAATGGTGGATAGGTTTCCTTGTATAAAAATCAATTCCCAGTTCTCAGGAATAATCCTCATACCGCATAGTACTGTGCAGTAAGTACATGTAAATGTAGCAGCGTGTTGTTTTGAAGTCGTGTAAACAGGTAGTCCAGTGTATATACTGCAATAATTCTCCTAAATTACTTCAATGATGTAATTTATTATTATTCCTAGTTTTAAATATAACTCTTATGTAAAGCACTGCTAATGAAGTGCTTAAAATATTTTATCTTGCTGTGTCTGTTGATTATAGAGTTCTACTCCAAGGCGCCGACCTTCTTTTAGCCTTCGGTAGACGTTACGGACTCGTTGGAAGAAATGGTTTAGGGAAAACTACCCTGCTTAGGATGATATCATGTAAAAACTTACGCATTCCGTCACATGTCTCCGTGCTGCATGTGGAACAAGAGGTCGTCGGCGATGACACTCCCGCTTTGGAGAGTGTACTAGAATGTGATACCGTCCGATCAGGACTTTTAAGTAGGGAAAAGGAAATTACCGCTATCATCAACAGTGGGTACGTTCAAATATTCATTTCTAATTCATCGATTAAAATAACAATATTTGTCTAAAGAATCCATCCAGGCACAAAGCAAAATAGCCTTGGCTTAATCACGTATTACCTAGATTACAAGACGCTTGTTGTTTTCCATTGTGTTGTCTATGAATTTGGGATTCGTCTTGTAATCGATGGCGTAGTAGATTACGCTATTTTTGTTATAAAGGTGTGTCTTATAATCGAGGAAATAAGATAATTGGCTTAAAAAATTAAAACTCGTGACACTCTGTACAAAGCAACTCTGAAAAACTATGTAACTTATTTTTAAGTTATATAACTTTTGATAGCAGTCTGACAGATTTCTTATTATATTTTTCTTTCTATAAGTTTATATAATGTTGACGTATTGAATGTATGCATTGATTTCATGATTATGTTAGCTGTCTACATTAATATGTCTATTTTTCCAAAACAATTACAATAGTTTATCTGCTGAATAGGTCACGATATTGGGCTATCGAAACTTCTAGCTTGTTTTTATTCCATAACATAACCTCCAAAGCTTATAAATTGCGATTGATTTTAAATCGCACCATTCTTATGATTCAAATATTTTAGTGACCTTGATATAATTATCAGTGCCGTAGTGTCAATTTCGATTGTCCCAGGTGCCATGGTTGTTATGATGCCAGATAGCATCTGCACTACAACACTGGATATTATAATATGTAATAAAAAATTCTATTAATTTTAATTGTAATATGGCACAGGCGTTTTGTCTGACACTTATTATATTTCTTAATTATTGTGTGAGACAGAACACTCCTTTGGTACAATGCTTATCGCAATCAAAGTTGAATGATATTTTTGCCCGCTTACATGAAGTAATGTCAATATTTCAATTGTTTCAATGGTAACATGCTAAAGCTTCCATGCCAATGTTGTTGCGCAATCAAAGTTTTTTGAAATGGCACTTTTTTTTACTTCTGTGTATTGAATAATTCAAAGTGTCTCTTTATTTTAGCGGTACAGATCCAGCATTGTCTACGGAACTATCTGAAGTGTATGTGCAATTAGAACATATAGAATCCGATAAGGCTCCCGCAAAGGCTTCAATTATCTTGAACGGCCTCGGCTTTACACCCGACATGCAGTGCCGTGCCACTAGAACATTCTCAGGAGGATGGCGTATGAGACTTGCTCTTGCGAGAGCTCTTTTCTCGAGGTACCAAACTGCCCATTGTTTTATGTATCGCCTAATAATATTTTCTGAATCTTTTTTAATGTTTATTCTTCTATTTCAGGCCTGACTTATTACTCCTCGATGAACCCACTAACATGTTGGATATCAAAGCTATTATTTGGTTAGAAAATTACTTGCAAAATTGGCCTACGACTCTCTTAGTAGTATCTCACGACAGAAACTTTTTGGACACGGTACCAACTGATATACTTCACCTTCACACTCAGCGGTTAGAACCTTACAGGTAACAATATCAGACTTCAATATAATAAATTTAGTAAATAATCCATTTTTCTATGACTGATTGATTATCTTATGTCACTGATTAATTGATGAAATAAAATATGTATTTTTTTTGTTGCCAGGGGTAATTATGAACAATTTGACAAAACAAAGACGGAGAAGCATCGAAACCAACAGCGGGAATATGAAGCTCAGGCACAGCATCGGGCGCACGTTCAGGAATTCATTGATCGTTTCCGTTACAATGCCAACCGAGCCTCTTCTGTGCAATCAAAGATTAAGATGCTAGAAAAATTGTAAGTATCAATCGATATTAGTTTTGGTTTCTCTATTATTTTTGTATTTTTATTTCTTCAAAGGAAATCACATTTTATTGCCATTTGGCTTATGTTAAATTACATTTTGTTTTAGTCTCAATTACTTATCTGAAATAACTAACATTTCTAAATTTCTAAAAAATATAAAAAGTTCTAATTTGTTAGTTATACCTCAATTAATGATTAATAAAATGACCAGGAACATTTAGTTTCACATTCTCAAGATTGGTGGAATTCTCATTTTGGTCTTGTATAAGCCGAGGGAAATGCATGGCCGGGTAAATTTCACTTTGAATGTTCAAACTACTAAAGGTTAGCATGCCTAAGATAAAGTTAGTTCGATAAAGTCATGGGTAATATCCATACACCCTCACATAGAGAAGTCTTTGTATATATGTAAATTTCTCCTAAATCTTCTGCACCACAAGGGTATAATTTCAAACCTCTCAGTGCCCAAAAAATTGACCCACTTTCAAGTCTTCTTCGAACCAAAACATCGTACATTAATATTACAATTTTAACTCCTGAAAAGAAGGTGGTACCGGTGATAAAATGCAACATATGCTAGTAATCTTAACCCTCCAGAGACGAGAGCTTTTTTCCGATAAAAAAAATATTTTCTAAGCCATATTGAAGTCACGGATAACTTTTATTGCTATCCAAAATTAAAAAAAAAAAAAACGCCAAGTCGTTGTATAGAAACCCCGCATGACTATATGGTCATGCTCATCCTTTTATTACCGTGTAATATTGAGTACGGACAGTAGTAAGGACAAAAGTGACCGTATGGGCTTGCAAACATTCGGGGTTGAAATATAGCTAAATGTGATTTTTTAAAAAATATTTACAATTTGACCTCTTTAGATCAACATAATTTCAAAACAAATATATTAGCAAAATAACTGTAAATAATTTTATGTTTTTATAAAAAAATATCTAACAGTTTCAAAAAGTAAATTTAAAAAAACGGAAATTCAAAAAATCACATGTGCTTTTGGGGACCGTTCCTGTTCCCACGGCTGATGACTAACTGTAGTCCGTACCCTTCTTAACCAAATATGAGCGAAAGCAACGATATTCAGGTAGAACAAGTATGAATAGTGGGATCAATAGACAACGGTGTTTTGTGTGACCATATGGTGACGCTCGTCCTTGGAGGGTTAATGTGATTATTGAATGTTAGTTTGCTCTCAAATTTTACGACGAGATCTTTAACTGATGAATTACTTCTTGGAACGCAAAGTAAATGGCAGCAGACACATGAGTAAGAATGTGCTTTGTATATTTAATACAACTGGTCCAAGATCAAGAAACACCGCAACCTTTGTAAGACGTCGAAATAAAAAAAATATTTAAAAGACAAGAATATGTTTATATCTTTCGTCTCTTTTTTTAAATTACTGTATTCATTTTTTATTGATTTAATGGTTATGTTTTTAGGCCTGAACTGAAACCGATGGAAAAAGAAGTGGAAGTTGTTCTACGATTTCCAGAAACATTACCTCTGTCTCCTCCCATTTTACAATTGGATTCGGTTCAATTTCACTATTCGCCAGAAACTAGAATATTTGATAGTGTTAATTTAGGAGCCACGCTGCAGTCAAGGATTTGTATAGTAAGTGTTTTTATTCAATTTATATCAACCCTGTCACTATTGGCCATACCTGAGCAGATTGTATTTAACAGTGCACTAAATGCATTGTCACTATTAGGCAATAAATATGTTGAGACGTGATATTTCTATAAGTATAGAAAAATTATATACAAAATAGGTTATTGATGTTGCCATTGGTAATTGAGCTATTGAGAATGACTATTTATTTTTTTAGGTTGGTGATAATGGTGCGGGTAAAACTACCCTTCTGAAAATAATAATGGGTATGCTCTCTCCTACCGGCGGAATGAGAAATGTCCACAGAAATCTAAAATTCGGCTATTTCTCCCAGCATCACGTTGACCAACTCGATATGAATGTCAATTCTGTGGAACTTCTACAGCAAACATATCCAGGTATATACATTTAATTTTAAATCTAGTAAGCAATATCCGCTCTCAGTGTTATGTATAGGTAGCATACGGCAGGGGTTCATAACCTTATTGCGGTAACGGGCACATTTGAGGTTAAAGATGATATTGGCGGGAATTTCCAGATTTCCGGTAAAACCCAGAGTTTCTAAAATAAAATGATTTTAGTTAAATGTGTTACATTCATTATATTACTACTTTTAACTACAGAGTGTGGAATTAAACCTATTTTGTAAAGCAACATACATGTTTCTATATTTACAATTTCAATAAAAAATATAAAATTAAATTTGGGTTTTTCCATTGTTTAATACTTTGTAGCGGGCGCATAGCAATAGCTCCATGGATGTATATGCTTATACTGTGACCAAACTTTTGCTGACTTGTTACTTTTTTTAACCCCATTCTTGTTCTCTCACCCTCTAAAACGGTAGTTTAAGTACCTTCTGTTCATTAGAGATCCGTCCGTATGTTGTAGATGAGAAAGGAACTTATCTATTCTGTTTTTTGTTTAAAGGAAAGAGTGTAGAAGAATACAGACGGCAATTGGGAAGTTTCGGTGTGAGTGGTGATCTCGCTCTCCAGACAGTCGGCAGTCTATCCGGAGGACAAAAATCTCGCGTTGCTTTCTCTAGAATGTGCATGGGAAACCCCAATTTCCTCGTACTTGATGAGCCTACTAATCATTTGGATATAGAAACCATAGAGGCGCTCGGCAAAGGAATAACCAAATATACGGTACGAGAAACATTTCTTTTTCTCTAAACATAGATATAAACTTAAGATTTTTAAAATCTCTTTTAATCTTTCTATTGTCTAAACATACGTTTAACCCTTTGATGAGTAGAGTTTCGCCACATATGTGTGTCCAAATGTTGTGCAGTCTTATATCAATTGCCATTCTCATGTTTTTATTGAATTCTCATTATTTCTTAACAATACGATTTTTGGCACTCACACTATTATTGTTGTTATTTGATTCCCTTTCTGGAATCGACGTTAGTAGAGCGTCACGTTAATGAGAACAAATAAAGATCTAGGCCCAAAATTTAAGTAATAGGTTCTAAAAAAATATTTAAAAGGAATAATAAATTAGTTAACCTTACGCTTTTAACCATGCATTTAATAATTCAAAGAAAAACCTAATTTGAAATATAATGATTTTTGTTGAGTGGACTTATTTATGGTCTTATTTACTTTGACCACATTTAAAATTGCATGAAAACTAATATACTATCAATGTCTGCTCTACTGGACCAATAATGAACCCCAGTTAGCGGGTTAAAAAGTTTTACTTAATCATAGTTAATTCCATATTTCATTTATTATTTATCCACTTTCTTGGAGGCTTATCATCCAAAATTATAATTTCAGGGTGGAGTGATTTTGGTTTCTCACGACGAAAGACTCATCCGAATGGTTTGCAAAGAGCTGTGGGTGTGCGGCAATAAGTCCGTGCATAGTATAGATGGCGGTTTCGACGAATACAGGAAGATCGTTGAACGAGAACTCCTCGAAGCCCAATCGAAATAACCTCTTAGTGAAAATGATCAAGGTCAATTAAATATTCATTGAAATCACCTCATACAAATAATAAATCTTTGTTTAGTCACAGACATTGTCATGCTGTAACTAAACAAATCGAGTATATATTTTATAATGACCTTTTTAATAACTTTATATATAATGATAAACTTCTAATAATGTTATTGAAAGTTATATAAGAATTTGTAAAATTATATCGGAATAAATATTATTTATTAAATTGAATGAATTTTATTTTATTTGATACTCTTATAGCATCTGATGATGTTTTCCCTTTCATTTTGAAATTGACTGCCTTATTGATCACTTTATTTGTATATGACATTACATGATAATATTCAGTATAGAGCAGAGATGGCGAACCTTTTTGGGTCGGCGAGCCAAAAATCTTCAAATATTATTTCTCAATTGTGTGGCGTGCCCGAGCAGTAATTTTTTTTTTAATGAAATAGAAAAAATAAAAAAAGTTTTTTTTTCTGAATTTTATTTACAAGCTAAAAAATTACAATAGAGTTTCTTAAAAATAAAGTCATAATCAATAAAAATACACATCAGCTATTTATCAATGAGATTTTTGCTGTTGTACATTTGATAACAAATTCTTAATATCTGGTTCATATTTCGTCACTTTTAGTAATACACACGACCAACTGGATTTATCAGTCATTTTATTTCTTAAACATTTTATAAAATTCATTTCTGAAAATAATGATTCAAAAGCATATGTAGAAGAGAAAATTGATAATTTTGCCCTCACTATTTTTTTTTAAGCTGCCAAAGAATAAAATAAATAATAAACGATTGTCATTTATCTTGGTGAACTTTCAAATTAAATTTTTTGAACTTGGAAATCGTTCGCGTGCCATCCAAATTCTCAAACGTGCCACCTTGGGCAAGCATGCCTCATTCATTCTTGCTTTGCTTTATGGGTAACTTTTATCCATTGTAATGTTTATCATCTGTGAAAGAGGAGTGTTTCCATACAGTGTAACCATAGCTTAAGTGGTTATTCTAATGTTCTTAATACATAAATGTTATAGATTTTTTAAAAATTCTGGCTGAGGAGGTAAAATAATAACAATAGCTCTGTTCATCTGCGTAATTCTGACGGTTTGCAAACTGTGAGCAAAGTGCTAAAATATTTCTTTAAAATATGACATCTCAACAAAAAAATCACTCCCGTCAGCTACTAATGTGACCAGTATGATAAATATATCGTATTGGTCCTATGCACAAAAATTAGACTGAGACCTAATGACGAAACACTCCTCGATGCTCTGGTATTAACAGCTTACCGCCCGTATGTTTTCTATAGAATTTGACCTGGCGGCCGGGCGATTTTGCGAAAAATTCGCAAAAAAACTGCCATTCTACTAAATTCACCATAATTTGTAAACCAATTGAGATATCTTCACAAAATTTGATTTGATAGCTTCCAGATACTTTGGCGCATAAATCAATGGCACTTGAGCAATGGTTCTATATCTGTGGGTTGCATACTTATGTGGTGTAGTCAAAAAAACTTAAATCTACTATAAGGTTTTTTTTTCAATATATAAAATCTACCTTTTAATATTGTTTTCATGTTCATATATATTAAAAACTTCATTGGATATATTATTTATAAGTTATCATCGAAAAATCGTAAAAAAGTACGTTTTATGGATAATAACATATTCAATACAAATATCTATTATTTAAGAATTGAGAACCTCTGCCACTGAGTTTGAATAGGTCGCAATATTATCAACCACCCGATTCAAATTTCAAAAATTGTTTTCGACCGCGTTAATGACACTTGCTCCATAGAACTGCAGCATGAAACGCCGCCCGCCCTAGCAATAAATCACAAGGAAATTCGTTGTAAAAAAATACTACGATACGTGTGTTCGTACCTCTAAGAGGCCCTACAAGATCATCTGGGCATCATGTTACCCTGCTAATATTACGTATGTATTTCGTCGCTAATCAGAGAAACAAACCAGAAACGATTTAAACATAAAACTTTTACCAAAACGTAAAATAATACTATGAAAAATCACACCTGAAAAAAATAAACGTCTACCATCTTAGGGGTATTTTTACGAAATATTTTAGTATAATATTGATTTTTTTTGTTGTTAAATATTGCGTCAATGTGTATGCTACCATCTCTCGTTAACATTTGAAATCAAACTCGATCCTGACCAAGTGATTTTTCAATAGAATAGAGTGTATGACGTAGGACTCGTATATGCGTCCACGGCCCGCAACCGTTGGATTTCAAAGATTTAAATACGCGTCCACGGTCGTTAAGCTGTTAATGACTTCTGGCATATTATTTTAATAATATTATTTTATATAGACGCAATTTACAAAAAACATGGCTAAGATTTTATGTACATGTACAGAGTTTTAAAATAGATAGAAAGAAATGTACTATTATTTTTTGACCAATATTATCAATTTCATCTGTACAAATAATATTTAAAGTATTTAAAAAAAAAAACACCCCATTTTCGGGACCAGCCTCGAGTTCATATAATTGTAATTCCAAAATCCCGGGATCAACATTTTGGCTTGGATTGGAATCCCTAGTTGCAGATATTTTTACTGGATATACTCTCCGACTTCGCCCCTGTTTTAGACTGGTTTATCAATTTTAAATCTTGAAAAATTATACTCACAAGAAAGGAACCGCCAGCTGAATAGGAAACTGACTTTATTAGGTACTACTGTAGAATAAGTTATTTAGGAAACTTAACATTAAAAAAAAAAAAAAAACTCACTGGTACTGATACACCTGCTTTCAATTGTAAAAAATTGTTAGTTACAACCATAAAGAGGGCCGCAGTGAGGACCTTCGGTCCCCTGGGCTAGGAATAGATTTTGCACCTATTTTTAAGAAGAAAAAAATCCTGGCCTTTTTTTTGATGCCCTCCGTTCTCATACAATGTCTCGTTGTCCAGAAGATCACTCTATTTCCCAGCCTCTAGCTATAACTCTGAGAATGCATTTTAATTGCAATGGAGTGACTGCTCTCACTTTTATGTGGGAAAGATCACACGTCCATTAGATGCAAGAGTCGGATCATTTACCTGTAACATGAGAGATCATAAATATTTGTAAATAAATAAGGCAATTTTGCACGAGTAAATTAACGCCTGCCTTATGCCCTCTATGTGAGATTAGATATCAAAAGCCATAATAAATTTCTCCTGTGTCTAACTGGCTTACACATATTGATGGTAACAAATCAGGGGCTCAGTAGGGGGACAAGGGCAAAACTATAAAACAATTTTTAGAAACAGTATTTATCTAAGTAATTTTGTATTTAAGATATATTTAATGGCAAAAAAAACAGTACCCATATATATTTCTAAATAAAATAATTAGTAGATGATAAATAAATACATTTTTCTGGTTCCGCCGTTTTCACTGTAAGGTCCAGTGGCGTAGGAAGGGGTCCCGCCGCCCAGGGTGTTTCTTGAATTTGCCGCCCCTCCCAATAATTCCTCCACTTTTTTTAATTACTTATATTTTTTTAGTTGTGAGATTTATACTACAGGTGGCCAAATTTTTTTTATTCATAAATACAATTTCTCTAAAAATATTGTATTTTGTTATTTTTTTTCTTTTGGATTTTTTTTCAGAGCAGGAAATTTTTTCAATGTGTCAAAAAAAATATTAGTCAATTATTTTTTTATTATGTTTGGAGGAAAAGTGGAAAATTATTTATATTATTATATTCATTTCACAATTAAGTAAACGAATTTAAAGTTGTAAGTACAAGTAAGTCATAATAAAAGATACCAGATTTCATTTAGTAAACATAATATCTGGGAAAAAAACATATTTAAAATTTAATTTTCCAGCTTTTCTTTTCACAAAATCGTTAGTAACGTTATCAACATCTATTTTATCTGACAGTTAAAGTTTTATTAAAAACATGGTAGTAGAGTTGAAGTCGTTACCGTAGTTGGAAAAAACTAACGACCCCGACTGTATTTTTATTTTTTTGAGTGTACAAATCGCTAAAGTCAAAAGTCCCACTGGTCGATGTGGTATGAATGTAAATTAAATAAGAAAGATTTTTTAAATTAAATTGCAAAAGTATAAGAGTAAGTAAGAGTATTTCAATTTTCCTTCACATCTCTGTTTGCTTAGCAGGAACAGCAACAAATTTTTTAATTCTTCCCAAGCAATTTCATCGTGATCTTGTTTTTAGTGTTTTACAACGAATAATCATGAAAGGAAAAAATGGTGAATTAATTATCGCTTGCATTGATTCTTTCTACGAAACAATTTTTAATTAAGTATTTCGACTGAGGGTGCTTGATGGAATTTCAATATCAAATTTGAATTGTTTGAATTTTGTACTTTTCCATGAGTTTTGTTGCTAACGACCCGGGTTTCGCCTTTCGGCATCTTCAGGCATTCCAAGAGCACGGATGTACTTGAACTGACGCGTAGTAAACAGTTTGTATCGTTTATAAAAAAAATAGAAACAATTTTTGCTTATTACCTCTGAAGTTTTTTTCTTTTTCTTAAAAACCCGACCCCCAAAATGTTGTGCTTAATCAGTAAGACACAAAGCACAAATTAGACGAAAGAAAGCTCACATTGATAATATATCCAAAACAATTTGTATTTTTTTTTTACCTTTGAAAATTTCAAAAATGCCGCCTCCAAAAAAGTATATGTTGTGAGTGGGCGGAAGAAAATATAGTGAAAGTGATATTACTTATGTTGGTTCTGTATACATATCAATCTTTATTTTCATATTACTTTCAAAATTTTCTGTTCATTTTCTAAAATGTCGCCCACAGAAATGTGCCGCCCAGGGCGGTCCGCCCCCTCTGCCCCTCCTTGCTACGCCACTGCATTTGTCATTTGTTGCCATTACTACTAATAAACTTACCTTTAAATATATTAACTGGTATTTGTCTGTACAAGATTTTTTTTCAATACCTGTAAACCTCTTCTTAAGTCAAATTGTCCGGATCTTTGTTGATCCTCAAACTGGTCTGGTTCTCTTACCGTTTTTAAGTGCTTATGAAAATCTAAAATATGTTTAGACTAAACTTTTCATCATATGTAATTGAAGCAATCGGGTTATAAATAAAAGACAATTTAAAATGAACTCATTTTTATTTGAGATGACTGTCTACATTTTTGTAGGCAATTTAAATATAATAAAGATTATTAATGAAGCCAATTATGAAAGTTTACAGTTTTCCAAAATTGATATAGATACTTTTTGACAACAAAACAATATACTTATTATAAAAGTTCTAAGCATTGAACAATTATATGTTTTGTTTACTCGATCTTATGATATATATTTGGAAAAATGGTAGAATAATATTATTAGCGAAGACATTTAATTATTTATCGACAACAAAATGATAGTAATGAGATTGACATAAACATTACGCTTGTATGAGATTGTTTTTGAGTACAATAAATCGAAGATAAGTAATTTCTTTCTATTGTTTTTTCTAACACAAATGAAAATGTACAGAAGTTGAGGTTCTTTGGAATAGGTGGAAAAATTTGCGATGATCGTTTAACAATGATTTAAAAAATATGACTAATGAAGTATTAAAAAGTTTAAATATTACAAAATAAAATTGTAAGAATATCAACTATTTACATTTAATTTCTATCCAAAAATATACATTATTCATTCCGTTAGCATTTCGGCTTAGCATACGTCGGCTAAATCTTTTTATTTAACAACTAAAATTATTTTCAATAAAATAACACATTTAAATAATGGCTAAAACATCTACTTGTTTTATTGTTGAATTAACATTCTTTTGTCGCTGAAAAGAAAAATCTCGCATGCAAATAATTCGATGCCGCACGCGAGCGACTCACTACCATAAGGAATGGCTTAAGTTACATTTACGTGATAATTTGTGTCATATATTCGATTCTATGTCACGGTGACATCGAATTTATGTTCTACGAATAAACTAGATGTGTAACTTCACTATAGTTATAAACCATAACAAAACGATTTAACAAAATTGTCACTGCAATTTTTACTGGTGCTTACGTCGCCCTACTTTTTTTCCAGGGTTACGGAGAACCTCCGCATACGACATCTCGAGGTTTCGCAACTTGTGAAGATCCTGCGATGCCGTACTCTGCTTGATGTCCCACGAGTCGGTCTCCGTGTTCCATCGCTGATAAGTAGGCACCTTAGCGCCGTTCTGACTGGGCGTAGGAGAGTTGAGACCTCTGTTGAAGAATTGCATGCTTGTTCCGTTCCAGTCTGAAGTGCCGGTCTGTGCTCCTTTCACCAACGGGCTGGCTTCCAAGGGCTTATAATCTCTGCGCCTTCTGCTCCCTGAACCCCTCTGATAGTTTATTTTCGGAGGAGAAGGGATAACGGGAGATTCAGCTCCCTGTCTCTCTTGACTGTGCTTCCTGTTCTTATGTCTCGAAGACTTCTTACGGAATTGAGGATTAGCAGCGACATACTCAAGAGGTTGTCGAATCAGCGGAGTCAATACTCTTTGTGGTTCGCACGGCAGTTCTGTTAATGTTTTACTGTCATCGTTTGTTTTTTTATCTGTTACTTTATTAACCTCCTTTATCAATTTTGGAATATTTTCTTTCTCTGTAATAATTTCCGGCGCGGTCACGTCCGACATTGCAATCGACTGTTCGGACATGACGGATGACATTACACTTTGGCTGTCATCGGTGAAATCTCCTGGCAAATCTTCATTGGCCGGAGTCACCGGAGGAACTTTAGTTTGAGTCGGAGTGGTGTCATCTAGAAGAGGAAGTTTCTCACCTTCATCCTTGTTCTCAGCCGCTTTCTTGAGAATAGAGAATATTTCCTTGAATAGTACTCGATATTCCGGCCTGTTCCGGAACCTGCTGTCAATTGAGCTGGTGTCATCGTAAATACTAAATCTGCAATCTTCACCGTCTGCAATAGTGCAAAGGAATGATCCCGGTCGCTCTCTGTCCGTCTGAGTCGCCTTATTACTTGTTTCATCGGAGAATCCAGATGAAGAAGTTTCCGCCTCTGAATAATCAGGAGTTCGAATAAACTTCTTACGGCTGCTAGAGCCGCTCGTGTTCATTTTGGATTTTCCATTATTTGTTTTACCGTTGTCATCCCCGTGTCCGCTCTCTTCGTCGGTATCTTTAACGCTGAACTGACTGAAGTCTCCTGACATTTGCAATTCTTCTTGCAATGATAACGGAGCGGATGCAGTTTGAGACGGAAGGCTGGGAAGCTGGTTCAGTTTTGATTTTTGATGATTGCTCGCTTGGTGTCGTTGCACTTCCAGTAAAGCTTCATATTTCTCAACGAGATCACGATAAGGATTATCGACCGGTCCAGAGGGTGTCGCCCAACTCTTGACATTACGGACTTCCTGTTGTCCCTGTTAAAAAATAAAACATAATTAAGTAAAATGATGAATAAAATATTTTATGCAGCTCACTCAAGCGTTTTTAAAAGTATAAATATAAAACAAACTTTCCAGTCACAGTAAAATTATCAATCGGTAAAAAGAAAACTGTGTTTATAAGATAATAAAAAAATACACTTTTGATTTAGATGTTGAATCCTATATTTAACAACTATGCAATACCAAATTAACGGAATGAGCCATTTAAAATTCGATCAATATGAAAAATGTGTTCTAATAGCAACAATTTATTTATATCTAATTTAGATCTTTTTATTTCATTAAAATTTAGCCATATAGCTCGTCTTTAGTCCAGGACCACCGAAAGTATTTAAGTATTTTTAAAAAACTCAGACAATCTTTCAGAGCAAATTTTAAATATCATACAAAATTCAATTATGTCGTTAATACCACGGATATAATGATAAATATGATACATCAAAGTTTTCAATGATCGTCTCTGTGAAACACAGTGTTATTGGTCGAGAGATCGGTACTCTTAGGCTGGATGATCAAGTACAGAAATATCTCAAAATTGTTTATTTGAGACTTGCTCTCAAGATCTGTTAAGAAAAATGGAATGCATTAAAAAGAATATATATTATACTATAAACACGGTTAAAATATTGGAGGTATTTACACATTTTTGGTATTTATCATTGATTATTGATTAATTTGGAGAACACGATTGTATTACTATAATCTTGTCTCATCGATTATAATGAAATTATTGGATGGATTGATGGAATTATATGAAATTTCGTTAAATTAGAAAGAATGCAAATTATAAACAATAAAAATTACAGTTTTCACGTTTCATTCAAGAAACATCTCATAAGCATTTCAAAACTGTTACAAAGCATGTGCACTGTTATAGCATTTATACATTAGAATAATAGAAAATAATTCTTCTTTTTTTTCAACAAACACGGGATAAATTGATAATATACCATTCTACTATTTATGTTATGAAACTGATACCATTATTGTTTAAAATGAATGAAATTGATTATTAGTATGTTCAGATTAACATTCAGGCCACAGAAGAAATTTTGACAGGTGACTTGATTTCAGATAGTTGAAATAATTTTATTCTAAAACAAGAAAAATATTTATCATCTATTAGGTCATTTGATTCAGGAAGAAGTTCAGTTAATCAGAGATAGCAGAATAAGTATATATTTTTTTTAAATAAAAACTATGTTCAATTATAACTTCTAAGTTGGCATGCATCAGAAAGTACTCAACGCCGGCTTATTAGATAATTATTTGCTTGCAAAACTGCTCTGAAATGTTATTTATCAGTATGTCTTGTAACTCAATTATAATTCATGCAACTATTTATGCTATACATATACCAGTGTTCCCAACGTTGGTAACTTTGAATGTTGGGGGGCAATGCGCATATCATTAATATTTGATATATTTGAGACAGATTTTCAGATTTAAAAGAAATTGCTTTCCCACATTTGTTGACTGATATAGTCATGCAGCATCAAAAAGAACTCCTAGAATAACAAAATGATTAATCTTCTAAAATACTTTTAACATAAAAAACATAATGATGTATGCAGCTTTGTGTTGAGAAAGAAATAAAATATCCAATCTTGACAAATATAGCACAAAAATAACTGTTACTATTACCATAATCATATTTAGCTGAATGCGGAATTATTTAAATGATATGGTATTGAAAAAAAAATCGCCAGAATACCAAAACCATGGAAATTTTCGATTAAAATTGATCAAATTTGTGCCTCACATCAAAACTCTTCGCACTTCACAAGTTCAAGGGTCGCACTAGTTTGCATATTATTTTCTTCCGAGTTGTAAATGTAATATGATAAGACATATATACGACAGTCAAATTAAATAAAAATGGTATTATATTAATGGACTATATATGCATTTTTGAAACGCTGATGTGGGGAATGCACAAATAAGGTTGGGAAACACTGTTATATACTTTTTAATCATTGGTAAATTTATTATATAAAAGCCCATGCAATTTAAGCAGTTATAATTGTTGCAAATAATACAAGACAGTCTCCTCACTCATCATACATTTTTGCACAAATAAAAACCTCACCAAATTATGGAACCATCCCAAAAATAGATTACCGTATCAGTCAAGCGACAGTTGGTGTGGATTGTATTACGCTTAGAAAAATTATTTATGTACAATTTCGGGTATAATACCAACCTAATGATGGATAATCCAAAGTATACTACGGCAAAACCGTCTCAAAATGCAAATCCAAAGCATAAGCAACAACATCAGAGGCAGGTGTAATATACTTTTGGCCTGAGAAAGATTACTAAAATCAACATCATCTCTCATTTGCATTCATTAATTTGATATTTTCTAGAACCCCTGTGCGCTTGAGAAAAAATCCTTTCTCTTGATATTGAAAACATTATCACAAACCATTTCTATGCGGCATGCTTAGCAATTATGTGCGTGGGTTCATTGGTAAATTATTTGTACAAAATTTACAATGTACAATTATATGAAGCTATACAATGAACATGGCTTGTTTCGTCAACATGTATTTGTTTGCTTTGAAATTATTAACTAATAAAACTTTTAGAAAACAAACATTCAACGATATAGTGGTTTTATTAATTCTCCACGATAATGAATGATATTTTATATGTATGCAGTTTATCTAATTGTATAATATGTTTGAACACAATATCATCAGCCTGGATTGCAAAGCTCCCAAAATACTGGTATATAAATTGCATTTCAGTTTAATTTTATACCAGTATATCCACCAAGCACCTTCAGTCGAAATCTTAAATTATTTACACTCGTTCCAACCCTAAAATTTTGCCTGACGAGATTAATTTTTATGGCTTACAACATCACAAACACAAAACCAATGATGTGGATATTTGTAATAGTTCATATAATATTTTTTTTTTCTATTCCCCCCACTGTAATGATTTTGTTTGATCAGTTACAAGCTGTACGATCTAGGCTGGTAATATTTAAAGTACTAACTTAAGGTTTAATTATAAGGTACATATATATTTTTTAAAAATACTACAAATAGTAATTTTAATATCTAAATAACTTCTAAAACGTTATCAATGTTAATACTTTTGGCGGTAACTTTGTGGAAGTTCATTTTAATAGAAAATTTCAAATAACTTTGATTATTCCACGTATTGTGTTACTAACTGTGTTTTTTTAAGAATTTTTAGGAATTGTTAAGAATTTTTAGAAATTAATAAAACTCTTAACAAAAAAGAAATATTATTAAATAATATTCTTAATAGGACAGGTTGTTCGCCATTACTTACATTGTTTCCAATTAATAGAGCAATCACCAACCTATCAGATTGATTGCAGCTCATTAGTTTAATAGTTTGTAATGTTTAACGTCATTAGTAGTAAGATTATATTTCTTTGCTTTGATTCGATTTTATAACCCCCTCTTTGCATCCCTTAAAAGGGAAAAATCCCAATCTGATTGATTGCAGCGCATTAGTATCATTATTTTTTTTGCTTTATTTCGATTCTATCACCCCCTCCTTGCTTCCCTTAAAAGGAAAAAAAAACCCAAACTCCATTTTGTAATTTCATAATTTAAAAACGTTAGAATCAATCTTGCTTCATTACTTAAGCAAACTTTGCGATAGTAAGTCTGAAGATGCCTCTGAAAGAGGCGAAACACGTGTCACAGTTAGTAACACAATACGTGGAATGATCAAAGTTATTTGAAATTTTCTATTCTATTGTTATCAATGTTGTTTGTGCACCAGCTTATATTATCATAACAGCATTGTATACTTACTAATATATTTCATTCTAAAGATTAAATAATACATTATATATCATCATCGTACTGGCAGAATTTAAAAGTAGTACAATTTATATAAAAGAGTTAATTAAACATCGAGGTTCTTGGATATCAATTCTTTATCTGGAATAACTCAGTTAGGTAAAAACAGGAATGTTTTTACACATATTTTGAACACATAATTAAAGATATCACTTTATCAAAGTTATTACTTTATCTGTATCAGATCAGTATAAATCATGTATATTTTGATATTATAATTATCAAAACTAGAGACCTTACCCAAAAAGTTAAAATCTTTCATATAATGTTTACTTAGAATATTATTTACCAATTTCTGCCAGTCCAGCGACAATATTATAGTCTCCTTCCACATGCACTACCCAAACATATCACAATTTAATGGTTATTCTTTTACTGAACATAAAAACTGCCTCATTCTCAAAATGGAACGACTCATTTATTACATCAATTACTGCTGAAATAGTCAGACCATAGAAAGAAGAAGACAGTTGACATTCGTGAAAGAACAGCTGATAATATTTATTTTAGTTACTACAAGGCTGCACTTTTGCTACTGAAATTAAAATTTCATTCAAGTAAAATCATGCAATATTCCAAATCCATCTTCCAAATTTTATTTTAAAAAAATTCATTGCATATTATTATAGTAAGCAATATTTAAAAAATCTCTTTTAATTTATCGAAACCCTCTTTTACCATCAAATAATACATAACATTAAAACTGTGACCCTTAATATAGTGAGTTTCAGCATGGAACCATTTAATGGATACGCATGCTTCAGCATCCGTGTGAAAATAATCAATCATATGAATATTTGCACCCCCCATATGTTGCGCCACGATGCTGAAAATTTAATTGTCAATTACCGGAGTGTGCTAATTGTAAACAACACAGTCTTCGTGACTCCTCCACCCTACAGAAAACTCTCCTGGAATGGCAGGAACCCCAGGAAGTTGGCCAGATAGCGACTCACCTGTATGTGGATCAACTTGTGAGGGACTAATGATCGAGGTTCGTTTACTAATGAGCTCATCACGCTTCGGTCGTCGTCCTCTTCGGCATCCATTATTGATGACATGTCATCGGTCGCCTGGTCTACCCCTCTTAAGCACCTGCCGCACAATTGTCCCTGTCTGCAAAGGATATATTAATTACATCATAAAAAATTAGCGCATTTAAGTCAGCTTTATTTGAGTGCTTTACAATTTATTTTATTACAGATTAAAAAATAGCAAGAAAATTACTTTGAATAGGCAATCAAATGATACAATTGTTATAAAACCTGTCACTCGGAATGTATTCTACAAATATATTAATGATATAGATTTCAGCTAATTTCATTTAGCCATTGGGTGCACACTGTCAACTGGCAAAAGTATCATGTATGAAATGAAAACCTTACCTGACTTCTTCAAGGATTGAGAATTCTTCGTGCATCGATTTGATTCCATCATCATGTTGATTCCATTCTCTTATCTTCATCTGCAGACTGTTGTTTTCTTGCACGATGGTAGCTAATTGTTCCTCTAGTTCAGTTATCCGTCTTTGTTCTTTGATTTGGAGGAGTCTGCTTTCACTCAACTCCTTACTGATCCTACTTATTTCTTCCTCACATACCGTTTCGACATCCTGTAACACTTCCTTCGACTTTGATATTTGAAGTACGCTTTCAGGCTGCTCTTTATTGAATGTTGCGTTGGCGTTGGGGGTTTCTTGAACCTTTTGAAGTTTTTCTTGCTGCTCACTTTGTCGCTCTGCCCTACGCTTGTGCGCGTCAAGCTGTCTAGAAAGTTCTTCAACATTCTTCTGGAGGTCATCACATTTATTTTCTAATCCTTCAATTGTTCCTGTTAAACTGAAATAAAAACACATCTTTAACTTTCAATACCATCTGAAGTGATTTCTAATCTTCTTATATTTTTCTATTGATAGTAAATATTAGTATTAAATAAATATAAACCTCTTAATATGTTTTTTGTCAGCGGTGTGGTCAAGAGCTAGTCTATGGTTGGCTCTTTCCAAGTCTTGAATGCTAACCTCCAGCTGCTCATAAATTCTCAGTCTCGAATCGTTCACTTCTCGGAGTGCAACAGTCTGCTTCGTCAAATACTGAAACAATTAGGTAATATGATAAAACAAATAATTCAATAATAAATCTATTTTTATACAAAAATACTGAATGTAAAAAAACAATCATACTAGAATGAAGTTATGAATTAAGAAAAAAATATTTGACAAAATCAAATTGTACAACCAACCCTATTTAACAGTAGGTGTAAAGAAATATAATATACCGTATGTGGTCTTGACCATGCTAATTTAATGGGTGTGACAGCAAGCTGTGATTACTTGTGAGCTAAATACTCACAAGTTTGGTTTATTTGTTGACAGAATTACAATACATATTTGTTTTGATTTATCTGTTTGATATGTCTGACTGAACGATGTCCATATGACGGAATGAGTATGTGTGAGGAAGAATATTGGCACTGCTACCTGTTGTATAGTATTGTAAGCTTGCTTATATTATAATATTGAATTAAATAAAAACAATATTATAATATAAGGTTGCCTCTGTTATATATTCTTATACAGCAAACAGTTAGTGAATAGCAGGGCTTCAAACCGCTATTTTTTTGTTCCGGTTTTCGTTCCTTTTGCCTAAAATACTAGCGTGAACCGAAAAAAAACCGATATTTTTTTCGGTTCGGTTCCGGTTTTCGTTCCGGCAAAAATAACGGTTTTAACGGTTTTCGGTACCGTTCCGGTTCGAAGCCCTGGTGAATAGTATTATATGTAGGCTAAATTATCTGAGATTTGATCAAAATTCTACCGAAAAAGATTTAATTGATTCCTTCGTTACTATTTTTTCAATTAATACTTTTTGTTGTTAAGAGATGTCTCTGTCACACAAGCTTTCCTTTTTTACGTGAAAATTTATAATTTATAATTTTTTAATGTAATATAATTAATTTCGACTTGTTCGTAAATATCCAGATACTTTTTGGAAAAAATACATATCTAAATATATTACGTGGAGATCGACAACTTTTACCACAGATTTAGTGAGTTTATTGAATCTGTGATTTTTTTATAAGACTGTTGTTGATAATTTTGTTTAAAAATAGTAATTTCACGCATAGGCAGAGACGTAATAGGCCGTCAGATACCTACTACGAAAATAAGTTTAACTTTTCGCGGAATGCAGTGTTACCGATTGAGAATTGTATTATTCCTAAGACGCACTTGAGTAACTTCGCGATATTTCCCTATCGGATCCATTCAACGAGTATTTATTAAGAATCTTTTTCGAATCTCTGTAAAATATTGATACAGGTGAATTTTTTTAGGTAAGCCGTCAACATCGTTGGGTTCAATTGCTGTGTTACTGGGCTAAAATCCCAGAACAGATAGATTTTTCAATAGAATTGTGTTCGAAGGCGTATATATCATTCTATGTTGTGCGAAACTCTTTACCACCAGTCATCAGTTAACCACTGTCCTAACTTTCTATCTAGTCTCTTCGAAAATAGGAGAGGTTGGTCAGCTGAGTAACAAGCAGTTTTCGTAGAAAGAATTCTGTTGAGATAAGCTCTGTAGGAAGTCCATTTGCTCCATCTTGGGAGCGGACATTGTTAAATATGTCAGTAAAATCAACCGCAAAGAGAATTCATCTGAATTCGTCGGAAAATATCATGATTTCGATATAAATTAATAGTTTATTAATATCATCCAAAAGCATCTATACACTTTAATTCTCATTTTTTTTCTCAATTTTCTCAAGCCCTCTTCCCCTTTGAAAGTCTTTCAGTGTATCTTGTTATCGCTATAAATAATAACTTGTATCGCACTATTTCTAAAATAATCCAAAATATGAACTTCATTATATTTTTTTATCAAAAAGGTTATAAATATTAGACATCAACTAATTATAAGTAGACAAATATTTATGTTATTTTTGGAAGTCCTAGTCCAGGTGTGGGGAACCTGCGGACTTTAGGCTACTCTGGTGCGGCCTTCTGACCAATTCTGTTATTCTGTAAATTTATGTAAATTCGTAAATTCCTGTTTCCGTCCAAAGATTTCTTAGTTAATGTTTACTGCGGCCTTATGTCGAATCAGAAAATTGAATGCGGCCTTTAGAGAAAAAACGGTTCCCCACCCCTGTCCTAGTCTATAGCCTCGGAGTCACACAAGTTATGCCACTGAATGATGCGTGTGGCTAAAGACATTATTTTTGTGAATACTTAATTATAATAATACTATAAAAAAGTTTATGAAGGAAATTCTATCATACTTCTATTTCTTGTGCCTGATCTTCGATAACGTTCTGGTGCTGCTTTAGGGCTACCTCCAATTCTTTGTTTCTTTCCAGGAGCGTTTTTCCAAGCTCCGCTGCCAATTGGAGATCTGCAAAAAGGAAAAATACAATTAAACATTCGACCGTGATGACGAAAACAAGCATTACTTTTTATTTAAAGAAATTTAGCAATAAAATATTGTAATTGCGAAAACCAATAATACCAATAATTTCACCAATGCACTAACCGACATACTTGCGATGTGAAAGAGAAATTATAATATTCATTTGCGAATCTTAAGTTAAACGATAATTCGTTTATATTTTCGGATTTTATAGCCATAAACCGCAAGAGTAATATAAATAACAACCAATACAATTGAGTGATTACTTTTACGGTTAACAAAAAATAACAATTCTTTTCATTCAATTCATATCCAAATATAAAAGAGACAATTATTTTTGATGCATTTTGCAGGCTAAAAACAATCGGATAAAACTAAATTATCTGAGAATTTGAATCAATCTCTCTGAATGAATTTTGTTTAATTATTTTTTGTTGATTGCGAACAAACACCACATTGGGAATTTTTCATACATCGTATATTTTCAATTATTTTTCAAAACAGCATGAATAAAAATATGCAACTTTTCATATTCCCGTATCAAAATCAATAAACATTCAATTTGAATAAGAAACTATGTTGACATCGTTTTTGTTTGATGAACTGAAATCTGTTTGCAATAAATAAACGAATTTTACTACCTATAAATTCTTTATAAGATATTTTAGTTTAAACCAAAACCACTACATAAATGATTAATCAATTGGTTTGTTCTTTCGTGTAAATATCTTCATTTTAATTTATTTTATTAACACTAAATTTATTTGAAGTATTTTGATTATTAAAATTCGTGTGGCCATCTTCAATTTTTTGTTTCGTACACCTTGCAAATTACCATGGTATATTAATTATTTTGCATGAAGTAAAAATTATCACTATCGTGAACTTTTTTAAAATATAAAATGTAGTAGGGTACAGATATTTATTTTTAATTATTATAATTTTACGCATGAGTTACGCAACGTTAAGTTATTTAGTAATATTTTGGCTTATTTGTGTAACACCAATAAATCACCAATATGGCTGCTAGTTTAGCCCAGTATAGTAACAACGTATAAAATATGTTCTAAAATGAAGTACTGTATAGTACAGCGATTTCCAACGTGTCTTTATTACTATATGAAATAAAGAATGGGGAGGCGCGAAGAGATTTTTTCTCTTCAAAGGGAGGCATAGTAACATAAAGGTTGGAAACCACTGGTATAGTATATTGAACATAATCATATAATGTTTTTAAAAATGTTTTAATACTTGAACGTTTTTCTTTTAACGAATTAATAATTATTGCAAAGAATCACGTTATACCCTGATGCAATTTCTTAACAACACGACGGCGTCGATCGATTTTTTACACAAATTTGATGTAACAATATGAACCTACATATAAGTTTTCTCGTAAACGAAGATAAATCTTTATTTATTTTCACGAATTTCATTTATGGTCAGATGGAAACGTGATCGTTAACGATCATTATTTAACAGCGGAACTAAATAGAAGAGATCACGCTTGTAAGGAAGAGAGAATTCAATATTGTTAGAAGGTATTAACTTGTATTGAACATCAGTAAAATATATCTTGTTCTTTTTAATCATCGCATGACGCACGAACTGTGCAATAAATAATCGCCGTAGAAATATCGCTCGAATTGAATAACTTTCTTTGTAGTAAATAATAATAAGCTATACTTTAATTCACTACCCAAATTCACCAGTATAATATGTTCTTAATTAAAATGTAAATACTTGTTTTTGTTTACTATGATTGATACTTGTTTCACTATTTGAGGGTAAAACAAAGTTTTATAGCACCAATTCAAATGACGTGTAATCTGTCAAAAATGTCGTCGCCTTCCTTCGCCCTTAAATGTTTCATAGTTTTTATTATATTGTATAATATATATCCACTGATGGGATAGTTTTTGAAGCAGTTAAATTTTGTTTTATATCAGATCTAATAAACGTTACTTTTAGTTATTAACTCTATGAATTAGATTCTTTAGTAACGATGATGTTTGATGACACGTTAGTAAAGACTACACAAACCTATATTGGACGGAGACGGTTTTCCCCGAATGATTAAAAACTATAAAGTTATTCTTAGCCAATTTATTAAATGATTATAAAAACAAAGATAATTATTTAGTGATCGTTAGAAATACAAAAGTAGGTTCCTACTTTTCCAAAATTTACAGATTTGACGCCAAATTCTAATTACTTTTACGTGAGATAATATTTTTAAAAAAATTAAGTATTTTGTACGCTTATATTTTTCCAAAGAGAAAATTAAGATGACACTTTCGTGTCACAGAGATATGATAGTTCAATACCTATTAACAAAGACACGAAGTCTATGGTTATGTGAGAGAAAGGGCCTATTGAATATTTTCACTTTCCAGTCATAAATATCTATCTCGTATACATCTTAATGGCACTTAAGTGGGTTATCTTAAATTTCTATCGCTACGACAAATAAATTTCCAAAACACCGTTTTAATCATTATGCTAATCAATTTTTCATTGTTTAAATGTGACATTAAAGGGAGCTCTAAATTCTATGGGTGTCAGTTAGATGGAATTCTAAAAAACGACATTGGTATTTCTCGATTACTTGTGCAGGCGGCGCTGTGCCTTGCGGTGGGTCTGGGAAAATCGGAACGGATTTTACACCAAACATAATGTGAAACAGTAAATTAGTTAACTTAATGAATACCAATTACAAACTAAATCGCAATCTAATATGGCACGAATAAAATAATGATTAGCCACTCCCATGAATTTTGCTTTCTTGCAAAAAGCGATTATAATCGTTGGAATGTTCGTAAAAATGGCCGGAAATGCAATTTTAATACAGCCAAATCCGAGACTTCTCAAATCACTGTTTTTATTTCGAGGTCTTCTAAAATACCAACTGGCGCCCGGACTATGCGAGCAAAAAATATTAGATAACAAATATTATATTGCGAGATTATTTCTCAACGGATAGTAATTTTGATATTTTTCTGCGTTTTTTACAATAAAAAAATACTATGAGGCAATTCAAATTAAATTGTAAGTAAAAATGCTGTACAACGGACTAAAATTAAGTCTGGATATTCCATGTATCTTATATGTAAGCAATATATAAGAACGTCAACTGTTTCGAACATTTAAAAAATAAACAAAATTAAGTCAATATGAGACGTAACATTAAACTCAAAAAACCGTATGAAAATTGCTTGAAAAACCTACTTTTATACAATGTAATTGCGGTGTTAACGGACAACCCGCACGAATTAATCCAGTATATGTGTATCTATTTTCAGTATATATCCAATACAAAATAGACAAATAAAACAATTTTGGAAAAATAAATGACTCGTCAAACGATATAATGCTATGGATACATGGAATTGAATTTTCACTACTTATGATTTAACATAAATTACACTTAATAATAAATAAATATGGCATTAAAATACACATAAAAAATATTTAAATAGTTACAAGAGTTACGACATATTTCTGTATCTCGAGTGATATTGAGGAACCTAGTATCATAACTCACATTCTACAAAAATCGTGTTATGAGAAAAACGCAAAAAATCACAAAAGCACAATTTTCCGTAATTGTAAAAAAAGTTATAAATTACAATGAGCATTCATCGCAAGTAAAAAGTATTAATTTCTTAAGATGCAAAATATATAATACTATTACATCATGAAAAATACTGATCGACAGTTGATTCTTTCTAACCATATCATATTTTTAATTTCATTTTTCATCTCTGCCAGTTTTTTTAACCGTGTTTAAAGTATATTTTATTACATAACTATTGTTTGGTATATGTAGTGATGAATTTAGAATTTTTCGAGATTTGAGTTTTACCATCAAGATCCGAGATTTTGTCAAATAGAAATAATGTATAATATATATAGGTATACTCATGTGTTAATTTAATTAATTTTACGCCGCCATATTTGACGGGAAATAACGTTTCTTTATAATAATTTCTACAACTATCAAAGCCTTGCAATAGTTTGATATTTCCTCTACACGCTTATTTCAGATAGGAAGTAAAAATATGTTGATAGTACTATCATGATATCTAATTTACTTTATACCTGAAGTACCTAATAACATTTCTAATAATGTAGAACATTAGTTTATAAAAAAAATAATATTACAACAACTTTACTTGCAAACTTTAGATATCATTTTTAAGTGGATGCTTAGTTACGTACATACAAAATGGCTTTGTTTATTTACAACTGTCACGATACGTTGACTAACGTGAGAATACATAATTATAATGTAATATTCAAGGAACACAAATGTTTCTTAAATGGCATAATATAATATAATCAACAATGGCGTTACTAACTGCCCTCCTCTCACCACTGCTTTTAAATAACGCATAAAGGTTAGCTTATTTAGCATGAGAAGAAGCAATATACGTTATCGGAGGCTTCTCTCAGATTCATAAGCCTTTTCAGCATGAACGCGGGTAGTACACCAGTAATGCCAATAACAAAAGTAGAGTGGATTATGTTGAGTATATTCTGAAAGAAAACGATTCTTAGAATGTTTGTGGATACATAACATAACAATTCTTCTTGACCCCACTGTCACTAATCAATTTGATTCTTCTGAAAATGATGTTTTTTTTAAAAGCGAATATCTTAAAACAACAAACTATTATAAAATTAATTGCCAAAAACATGTTTGTAAAATTTACCTAATTTATGAATAAAAAACAAAAACAACTAATTTATCATATTTTTTTGTGCAATATTATGTAAATTAAACTGGATTTTGCAATCTCCAAACAGATCAGTTTCTTGTTTCTTAAATATTTGAATGTGACATTTAATTTTAAGTGACGTACACAATGTCAACCATTTGAATTTTTTTATTTTTCATAGATTAAGTAGCCGTTACGGTCAATCCAAAATATCTTTCATTGTGAATACAGCGAAGGTCGAGTTCATTATGTTGATTTGCTTTGTTTTGTTTTTAATGCTTAGGCTGGAAAATTTAATAGCTATTGCCTTTTTTAAAATAACTATGTGTACATTTTTGTATATCCATTATGTATTGAGTAGGCGTTTCCATCGAGTTATTACATGAGTTAAAAGTGATTTGATTTTTATATTCCGAATATTATATATCGACTGTGGAAAGGAAAAAGGACGTAACCCACACATATCAAATTTGACAGGAGGCGCTAAAAACGTGTTTTGATGATTTTGTGACATGTGCAAATTACGAATTAAACACAACCTTGAAGTGCACGGAGACTTCTAAGCTGGTGTTTAATTGGCATAATCTAATATTCATTCAAGAATTTCTCTAGGAAAAACCTTTATTTCTGTATTTTTTCTTAGTTTTATTTTTTTACAAGGTCATCTTTTTCGAACTTAAAAGCTAAATTTAGATACTAATTCGGCATTTTCAGCTTCCATCCTTTTGATAGAATGTGTGTCAATCAATCATACATTGTGATTATCGAAAAAAAGCTGTTTTGGAAAATTGAGGGTTACGTCTTTTTTCATTTCCACAGTCGATATGTAGCTACGACGCAACATATTGCGACAATAAACCGGATCGCGCACAAGTGCAATCTGCAACTTACGACGTCGTTTTTCACAAAAGGGCCTTATTTATTCTGACAAATGCAACCAGAAAAACACTAATGCTCAAAAAACATAACCTTATAATCTTGAAAACGTGTAAAACTAACATTTTTAACTATATTTTATTTAATATGGTAGCGTTTTTACACAATGTTTTTTTTCAATATATCAGAGTGCATAAAAATATAAAGATCGACAAACGGTTGTAATATTATGTTGTAACTTGTAACACACTAATTGTAATCAATATGTATATACATATGACATTTTACTGTTTTTTAAACGATAGATTAAATAAAATTTTACGCAATAATCAAATCTTCTTTTTTAAATTTAAAATTTGCTATTTTAAATACTACTGCACTATGAACTTTTATTTTTTTATGAAAACAAATAAAAAAGCATTTACTAAGATTTATGGAATATGTGCTCACTGTTTATCTTCTGACTATTGAATGAAGCAATTTTTAAATATAGGAAGTCAATAAAGTAAAACTTGCATATTTTTGGTTATTATTATGGCAATTATGTAATTGTAAGTCAATATAAAAGCATCGATTCGAAACCTGCTCTAAAAATCATTAATTGCGTAATAGTATATTGATCAGTTATTGAAATATATTCTACGCAGAGAAATAAAAAAACGAAAATTTATGAAGCAATATAATTAAATTTCCGTTGCCCAATATCATAAATATTTTCTTGTCGTGTAATATGATGAAAAACATTAACATATAACAAAATCAGTAGTATTATATATGTGCTAAAGTGAAATCATGTTGACTGCTTCCTCTGTACTCTGTAGGTATTTCATCGTCAAAAACTTTTTAGTTAGACCAGAGGGGGGCAAACTTTTCGGATGAAGGGCCAAATTCAGGAATTCAAAATGAGCGGCGGGCCGCAAGTAAAATACCATTTATTATTATGAAAAAAATATATTACAAAAAAACTATTCAATGAGATGAATGGATCTGTTTTAATACTTTTAACTTTTTTTTTTTAATTCAGATGTTAATTTTGTAGTTGAGATTCTTAAAACTGCTTGTATATGTTTATTGATGATGTTTGATCGTAAAGAGTTTTTAATAAGATTCATGATTGAAAATTTTTGTTCACATATATACATAGATTGATCCAAAAATAACAAACATTTTTCGAGCAACATGTTTAAGCTGGTTGAATTTGTCCGTTCAAAAATTTGCAGATTTCTTCACGACGGTAAAATTCCCTTAAACCAGGGTCACACTGCAGATCAATTATCTTAAGTTATCGCTTAAAGTTATTATATGTATTTTCAATCTTTTTAAAAAGGCGTTAAAAGATAAAAACGTGTGTTTTTTTCAAAAATACAATATTGCTCGCGGGCCGCATATGGCCCGCAGGCCGCGGTTTGCCCGTGCCTGAGTTAGACGCACATCGTTGAAAAATTGAATTAACCAAGACTACGAATAGCTGCTATGCCCTTGCAGTGAATTAAATTCAACCTTCTTCTTTTGTGACGAGCCCCAATTAAAATTTGTTAAGTATTTTTAGCAACGATAAAAATTCTCTAAATATTTAATTTAAACCTGTGTTTATAGCACGATCAAAATGCAGATATTCGTTTCTTAAAATTATTATTATAAATTCACCTCGCATATTATGTACGCAGCTACGTTTGTGTAAAATGATGCAGTGCATTTGAGATGATTTTCTGAAAAAAAGCGCGAGAAGCGAAAAAAGTTAACCCACTCGATATTAATTAGCTGTTAATAAGTAATTATGTTACATAATAGTTCAAAAATAAAAAAAATATGTTTTTAATTGGACAGGTAAATATTATGCTCGGTATAAACATCGAAAGGTAAGTATTTCTTTTCAATTTCGCTAAAAGCCGTGATTATAATTTTTTTATAAGGTTAGGTAAAATTATGTTCGGTTGTCAACATAAAACTGGTTGGTCTTGATGTTAAAATACAGATCAATAATAGAAATACTGAAAATCTTATATTCAATACTGTCCAATTAACATTAGTAATTATTATACTTCATATAAGCAGTAAGTGTAAATCAAAGTCCTTAATTAATTAGTTTTTACTACTTAATTGAAGAAAAATAAATTTACTTTATCAAATGGATGACATCATTCAATATAAAACATTATAGTAAAAAAACATCAAAGTCATGATCTTAGCAACGAGTAAGTAACAATGAATAATTGTCAAGCGCCATCTGTCAACCCATTCAACTGTAGAAAAAAACCCCGACAGCACAATAAAAGAAGCCTTCATTCATTCGGGCCTCTATTCACATTTTCATTTGAAATCTTGGCAACACAAGTTAATCACGAAATTATTTCGTCGTTCAATGACACCACACATAAAGTCATTATGAAAAATAAACAGTGTATTATAATTCAAATAACTACGTTAAGATTTTTCGACATTACAACCTGAAGTTAGAATACGGAGACAATAAATTGTAAAAATGGGTTATTATATATACCAAATTTGATTCACACTATATTTTTTAATACATCATGCCATGATCGTGGTGAAGTGGTCAACGTCGTTGACTTTCGAGGCTTTGGTTAAAGTCCTTCTGAGTACGGCGTTTTTTCATTTGATTTATTAATTTCTGTTCGAAAGAACAGGTGTTTATAATTTCTAAAAACTTCCTCCCACCCATTTAATCCTAAAATAATGAGGCGCAGCGAGAGCGATTAACTGACCACTAGTCTTGTTATAGTCCTATCCTTTCTATCCCTACTCTTTTCAAAAGAGGTTGAACAGACATGGATAAAAAAAAATGCCCGCTACCAATGTAGAAGATATGGAAGCTTATTTCAACAGTTGTTTTGAAACAGTTTCCCAACCTATCTAAGTAAACGCTCTCGCTGTGTCCCGTTTTTATGATCGACTGGGTAGGATCGTATCACACTATATTAACATTTCTTAATTCATTTATTCAAATATCATTAACTATACAAAGTATATTTGTAGAAGAAAATGCTGATAAAAATTACGCATTAAATAAATTTACGAAAAATATTTAATGGCATGAATCGTTCTTCAGCGACAGCAGCAGCATTATTTTGGTTGGTACACAAAAAGTGTCACAGAATATCTGATGAGAATTTACTCAGCCGTAAAATAATGCATGGTAGCTGATGATTCAGAGGTTTATTTTATTGTGAAAGATGAGCGATAAAATGTCACATTTTAATTAAATAAAAGTATCCTATAAAATTGCTTTGATTTTCAGGTCAAACAATTTTTTTCTTACCATATCATTGAGTAAACTATGTATTTAGAATGTTAGGTTAGTTAGTTAGTTTTTATAGTTACAATAAATTCAACCTCTACTAAAACTATACAATTAACCCGAATGCAGCACCCCCATAAAACACGGTTAATGTTCTACATCATAAGAAAGAAATAATGAAGATTAATATTTTCTGTACCAGTAAATAATTAGAGAAAAAATCGTTTCATTGTCAAAGCATTTTTTTCTACGTTTTTACCGTTACATTGATTTTCTTATTCTTACGGCAACACCAAGTGGCGTAGCAAATATTAAGCGTACCTACAGTTTTTTTCCAACTGGGAGTGTCTAAGGATCAATACTTGTTATATACCTCAAACAATCAATCCCTACAGCAAAGCAAATTTATCTTATTAGCCACCGAATCAGCCTGACTGATCGGTCCAATGGAAGGATGAATCGATTATTTCAACTCTTTGAATAAGCTCTTCCTCGGTACCATTAAACAACATAGACTAAAAATAATAAGCTTAGTGATCCCTCGAATTACGCGAATTCCTTAAATACTCGCGGCTGTTTTTCTTTTCCAATTGCGCAGACGCATTAAATTGTCGTTGCTGTGCGGGCGTGCGTTCGGCAGATGCGCGGCTGCTGTGTTGTGCATAGTCAAACGTTGGCGGGCGACTATGCATTCTACCGCCTAATTACTAAATATTTCACCCATATATTTTTATTATTTATTCTTAGTTTTGGTGGTTTTGAATTTTTCGCAAAAAACCTTAACCCTAATTATTGTTGTATGAGATTCATTATCCCAATAGCGCGATTACTGCAATTGTTTTCCACGATTATTATATACAAACCGTTCTCTACCCCACTAAATATATATAATTTATCATATCCGGCTCTGGCATTCTTAAATTGTTTGTTTACATTTAAATATATCTTCTCAAATAACGATGTTATATACAGACATATATCATGTTGATGTATAAATCAAGGTCGAAAGAATTAAAATAAATACGATGAAAAAATTAGGTATGTGTTTAGTCGTGTATTTAAAAGTGCACTTATTATTAATTCAGTCACGTTTTATAGGCCACGGACACTGTAAAAGTTCAGGTCATAAATTAAAGCACTGCAGGTTTTCACTGTATTGTTACGTATGTATTTAAAATATTATTTATCTATTAAGTCATCGCACACACTGACACACCCATGTATTCGAAAACAAATCCATAAAACAATTGAAAATCCAATTTATGAAAGTGTTCGTACTGGGATTTTAAGCACGTGGACACAGAAACTGAAAATGTTGGCTACTTTGCTAATGTGCCCGAATCTGAGTAATGATAACTTCAGATTAAAAAAAAATAAAACGTAGTTCTGTGTCAATCTTGGAGCATATCATCTGTCGATATTAATTATTGTATTATGGTACATAACATATTGTTACAAAATATAAAAATTTAAAGTAACATTCGATAGCTTTTAAAACTAATGCCTACAATTGTATACGATAAATAAAAAAAACACCCTATCTCGGATCACCGCGAATAGATTTGAAATTAATCTAACCCCTTGTTAATGAATTGGCAGCCCACCGCTGATGCCGTCAGTCGGAAGATGCTACGATGCGTTCGAAGATGAAAGTATCGATCCCTATAAACAGAACACAGCATTGACCTCTGTTGACATTTAGTCGCAGTTCTTCGACCAATTCAGATAAACAATACAATAAATCGATCAAATAAGTCACGTTTTTTTATTATTAAAATATTCATAAGGAACTTTAATCATATTTTGAAACAATGTTATTATGGACCAAGCGATCTCAAGATATTTCCAAATATTCTAAGATTTTACATATCAATAGTTGTATTGTTTTTACATTATTAAAGTTATGGACGAAATTAAACAATCGACTATAATCACTGTTACTGTATTGTTACTTAATTTCACTTCTCTTATTCATACGAGATTGTCAAATCACATATTTATGCCTACGAGTCGAATCAGTTCTGAATATGTGTTAATACTTCAAGAACTTTAATAATATTACGTTACGTTATTCTACCTACATAAAACATTAAACACAAATCGAAACTTGACCATATTTATATTATGACACATAACAGCCTAATAGTAATTTAAAAATAAACCATAATTGTACACCTACATGCTTTCAAATCTTACAAATAACCGAAAATTCGAGCTCTCGTAATTTCCCAGCGTCAAGTCGTTTCCGGTGTCTCTTTTATTGTACATGCAACTTGCATCATTATCAAAAGTAATTTAAATGGACACAAGATGAATGCTATTTAACCATGCTTCCGTACGCATTTTTTCACAACTGTAGTTACAAAATATCTGTTAAAGTTAAACATGTAAAGTAAGGTTTCGTGGTTGTGTTCTAAGAAGCAATTGATCATAATAAATGTCCTACTTTAATCAAAATGGCTGCAGTGCTTGGAAGCAATTCTATTAAAGTTTAGTAACAAAAGTCTAAGTTAAAATGCAGTGTGAGAAACAAAGTAATAATGGCGATTGGATACGGCGTACAGCGGCGGCGCGTGACGAGCTTTCGAAGGAGGGGCAATTATTGTTGCATCGCATCACTTCGCTTGTCAGCCGGCGACAGATGCAATCTGTCTTATTTAAATTCAAGGTTTCAAAATTATACCACTATTGATTCAGTCTAAATCCTGTTCTTTATTCACTCCCCTGAACTCAATTTCTTACCGGAGAACTATTGTTAATACATTTACATTACCTTCAAAGTAAAGATTGTATTCTTTCAAAATCAAATCGTGTTTTTACTATCTAAGATAAAATACAATATTACTTACATACATAAGACCTAATATTTGGTGTTGAAACTATTTTAGAAAAAAAATATAAATTATATATATATATATTATCCATGTCCGCTCCCAATGTGGAGCACATGTCCTCCTAATGGAGGTATCGCAATAGTTTTTTTTCTATGAGAACTGTTTGTTACTCAGTCGCTCAACCTCTCTTATTCAAAAAAAGTAGTAGGGATATAATGATAATGCTAGGAGAGGACTAGTGGTTAGCTAATCGCTCTCGCTACACCCAATTATTGAAGGATCGGAAAGGGTTGAAGGGAATTTTTAGACATCACAAACACCCATGCTTTCGAACAGAAATCGATAAATCGATCGAAAAAAATGCTTTTCGTACTGGGACTTGAACCCTTGAAGTCCGGCAAGGAAGCCTACTTAGCCTTATTCACAAGAAAATTGTAGGATATATCGGTTGATTTACAACTACTTCTGGTCAAAGCGAGCCCGTATATTATTATTCTAATGAGTAACGACAGTGTTTGTCGATAAAAATGCTTACATTTGAAATACGCTGTTAGTTAATAATGGTATACTACTTCACTGGGAAAGGAAATGATAAAATATATCGGAGAGGGAAAGAAATGCTTACATCTAAATGTTTACTTTTTGAGAGGTGCGAGGTTGTCTTCGATCAACTTGTAAGCTTGTCATTGTTTTGAAAAATACTCATAAATATTCAATTAAGGCATCATCGTTATTGCTTTATAACTTTCGTGGTTAAGTGAAAAAGTGTTTTATATTGTTATTATGGTCAGCAAAAAACGCCGTGAAAAATAACTTACGTATGTTAAAATGATTTGACGACTTTATTAAGCAGTGATAATCAACTCGCCTTGTGTAACGGATACACTAAATCATTTGGACAGTAGAAAAACACTCTGTTTTTCTATCCTCTCCTCCTTGCTTCCCGTTTTTATTTTTATAATATGTCAAAATAGTAAAATTAAAATCATTCGTACTTAATAAAACAAGCATTGTGAAAATTAAAATTGTCAGAGGATGCCTCTGAAAGAGGCGAAACACGTGTCACAGCTTGTAACATAATACGTGGAATATTTTAAGTTATTTAAAATTTAAATTACTTTTTGTTATAAAGAATTTAAATTCGCTATTTTTATTATTTTGAAACGGTGAAATGTATCTTTTTGACGCAACAAAAACGTAATATTACTGAATAAAATGTATGTAAATATTTCAAGTTCGGATGCTAGTCTTTATTTCTGATCGTTATTATGATAATATAATTTAATATTTTAATTTTTTATTACATCTCATTAAAATCTTATATCTTCTCTGGGAAATATTTAAATAAGCAAGATACAATATTAAATTATTAATATTCGTATATTTTTGCTTCTTATTAGCTAACTACACAGTGTTATCAGTATGAGATAAAATGAAGAAAAAAATAATGAAGCGACTATGTAGAAGGTGCAGAATCTTACGACAATTACAGCACATATTAAAATTTGTTAAAGTGCAATAAGCCATTTTCTCTTAGAGTGATTTTTTATATATTTTATTGTTTCCATCATGATTAAATTGAAGTTTGCAGTATTAAAAATGACAAATCAAACAGTGAGATAATAAAACACTAATTTATACTAATTCCACTTCTATTTTTTATGATAAATACCGCTTTATCTCGTGACCGAGCATTTTCAACTGATAAAAGAATACAATATTGCAGTGATATTTATTTTCTTAGCGAAACCGGAATAAAAAATCTATCTACCCAAGCCATTTTAAGTTTATAATTCAATCGTCAATTTTAGATGTGATCTCAAAAATATATTTTTTTAATAATGTTATATAAACAACTACTATTAATAATGACAATGTAAAATAATTTGCTGTACAAATTATAGAAACGAACTTTGGTGTGGTTTAGATAGTGAATAATTAATAACGCTAAAATACATATTGACAAATTGATTATATTAAAACAATCCAATAAGTTCAGGTTTTCAACTGCTTTTCTCTTTTGTGGTGAGCCAAAGGTAAAGTATTTTGTTTTAAAGACTACATTAGGATTTCGTACACTTCACCTTGTAAACGGGTTGTAGAAGTGTTTCAAGGATTCCTTGTTGCTACTCAATTGCTCATTTTTTCTTTTTTTAAATGTATAGATATAATAAGACATAATACTTAGCTAATCGCTTTTGCTGCAAGCTGCTTTTAGGATCGGATTGAATGTTAGAAATCACATACATCTTTGCCTTCGAACAGAAATCTATACATCGATTGAAAAATCAAATAATGAAACTGCCCGCAATGGGACACGTTGCATCCAAAGCCACTCGACGACGGACCCGGTAGTAGCACAAAACGTATGCATACTGATATTATATTGTAACGGAATTTTTATTTGGTCGTTAATAGAAACAATTAATTTTAATTTAATTTAATTAATTTTACGCTCAATAGACACTTCATTATTTTAGACCTTCGAAGATGATTTCTATCGCCCGGTTTACTGAGAAATGATGCAATATTTCAAGCGAATAAAAATAATAGACATACGCGTCCAACAAGATCTTTTATTATTTTATTATCATGTGCAAGTCCTCATTTGGGAGTAAAGTGCAAACAATAAATCTTAAGCATGCAATCTTGTTACTGCAAAATAAAATTCTTACGTATGAACAACATGTTGGAAACAGTCGTTATATTGTGCATCTATGAAGACATTTTGAAATAATAAGCACGGCATTTAATTGAATTAAATCTTACAAAACTAGCTAAGTACGTTACTTGGAAGATATTTCCGTTTTTTTTATCGTCAAATTTATATTCAGTATGCTTTAATATATTTTTTATTTATAATGTATAGATATCTTCTTGCATAGTGATTCTAATACCGGTATGAACGACACCAGTTTCCCTGCATTTCGTATAATATTATCGACGACAAAAATATCAAACATGAGATGACTTGACGAAATAAATGTTGAGAGCAAATATTTGAAGCATAATACTTGTAATTGATAAAAACGTTGTTTTTTCACCATGTCCACTCACTTCTCGAACGGAAGTCCCGAATAAAAGAAGCGTTCTGTTAATTGATTGCAATAGCCAAATCATTCAAAAGTAGGAAAGGATAATTTCAATTGAAGATAACTTGTCAGATTTTGGATAGGGTTAAAAACATTACAAATATCTATAATAAGTTAAATATTATTGAAAAATCAACGTAAGAACTTTTCCATTTGAGTATTCGAGCCTATGGAAAAGAAATCGATGACAATTGACAACATTCGTGAAAGCTTTACAGCTCTGGCTGCATTTTCTTTAACACGTATAAGATACATTTCCTTTCAGATACATTAACATTTTACTTGAATTATTCTTTCAGTTTGTTTGTTGGATTTTTCAGAAATCATAAGTGTTATAAAAATCAATTGAATTAATATGTCAAGATGGATAGATAGTTAAACGAAATATAAAAGTCAGTATTCTCCTATTTAATCATCATAAACAAGTAATACGTTACTTTAAGTATCGTTCCATAAAACGCGGATAGTTTTATGTTTAAGAGAATGGAATGTTATCTTGAAATCAGTTTCCGATATTGAGTATTGCATCGTTTTCACTTTATTAGACTAGGAAACAATTTCGCACTATTGAACGCGAAAAAAACTGACTCACAAAAACAATGACTTATACGCTCAAAGATTTTTTTCTACGTTACTCAACGTCTCACATCACGTAACCGTATTTTACAAATAATATGCAAAGCTCTAATATTTCTTACGTGCTCACGTTGATACTGCATTCAGTCCGACGTTACCGTAATATTATTTCTTTAAGATTTCATAGAGGCAATCTTACATCGCGTTACATAATCACATAATATTAATAAAGTGTTTCAAAACACATAATATTCAACGTAATTACTCCACTTTTATCACTGTGTTAATCCATTATGTAATGCTAACATGCAGTATAACGAATTCTTTCCACTCAGCTTACAATAAATGAATTATTAATATTTGTAACCAACAAAACAGTACAACCATTTTGAAGCATGTTCCTATTGATAAATGTGCTTATCTTAAATGTTGACTGTATAAAAATATAAATATACAATGAATAAATTCTACCGAGGTTTATTATATTTTTACATTTCAATTTCACATTTAAAGTAGTGTGTCGAATTGATCAATACTTTTATAGATCAAACACAGAAAATAATACTTATGACCCCTCAAGATATGAAGTGAGTCAAGTAGTAAATGGTAAAACTTTTAAGTACAATCACGTCTTAGTGTTTTGGTAGATTGCATATTTTAATTTTAAAACGATAAAATTATTTCAGTGTGTATTTACTGAGCTCACTTCACTTTAATGATACGTTAAGACTTATAATATCATAACGCATCTAACTCATTCTCTTTAAAATACCAATTGGCTCACTTCACGTTTCAGGAGCTCTTATTATAGTAGGGTAATAGGTTGATTGAATTGGATAAAATCCGTAATTAAAATAAGGTCGTAAATAGTTAAGAATTTTGTTCTTTATAAATTATACAATAAAGATCGTTAAAATTTATTGTATGAACTGTAACTAATAATTATCAATTAAACGTGAGTTAACATACTTATAGTTATATATAAAGAGTGCCAATATTTATAATTTTTATATGCATTCTGTTAATAAATTGATCATTAAGAATATTAATTATTGCCGGCATATATGATAGAGGAATTCCATTAGTCATATTGGCCGCGGCCAAATCGAAAAATGGAGGCATAGTAGTGAAAAGTATTTCGCATAATTAATCAGTGTTCTACGTATTAATTTGTGATTTTAACGCCTTTATCGAGCCCTCAAAAATGATTTTAAATCGTGGCGTTGTTTTTAGCTTGGTTTGTGAAGTTTTTAGCCGAAATAATATCCATGACTAGCTTTAACAAACAATAACCGTGATAGATACAATACATTATATAAAATATTTAAGGGTTATCATTACCTTCGGAGCCTTGGAGGCATTCCAATTCCATTGTATAATCCCATAGATCAAGAGAATTGAGGCCGTTCAACTCCCACGAGTTCAGAGATTCGGGTTCTGGGTCGCTGTTCATTTTCACGGCTTTTATCGTTGCTTTTTAAATACAAAAAACTACCCAGAATTGAACATTTTATTTTCGTTTTAATCGTCTTCCATTTCAATCCTTTTTATTATTAGTTTATTGGATAAATGATTCGAATCGGTTTGTCCATCTGCGAAGTATATGAATGTTTTATACCGTTTTTGTTTTTACAAAACAAAAGAATTCGGTTTAAAAATCGATGATTTTTGCTGAATTTTTACATGAGTCGCTCGCTAGTTAAGGTGAAACGAAAGTACTAAATAATGTCGCTGGCAATAGAGCTGAACGCGAAATAAAAATCGAATCCAACGCTATGCCGTCTGCTTGTCCCAAGATATCTAAATGCGATAAAAATATTGATCTAACAATATCACACAACTCTTTGCCGAGATAAGGAAGTGCCTTGCACGGATTTCAACCCGCGAATTATAGATTAATAGATGCATACTTATAACCACGCTATATTTAAAATGGCTTCACGTTTAATACTGTTATTTTGACAGTTTTCCGCTAGTATTTCTACTAGTTTTATATTATATATATATTTTTTAAATTGAAACGTAATAAAAGCCGGTTCTAATAATGTTTTTTTTAATTGCAGTGTAATGCTACTGAATACAAGATGGTTGGCATGCAGAAAGAAGAATATAATTTCAGTATTTAATAGCTTCACTTAATTGGACTTAATTTTTATTCTCGCTACGTTGTTAATATGCCGGGAGCTCGGTAATGCAACAACCGGTGTAGATAATTAAAAAGGGCCGATCACATCCGCGAGGGTTATTATTTTAAAGTCAAAATTAAAAAATATTTATATGTTTTGTGGAATATTGTTAATCCAGATATGTCACGTTTGGAAACTGCATCAGCGTTGCACTTGCACAATATTGCACGGACGCGGAAGTCTGCGATAGAAACGGCGGGCTGCTATCACTGTGGACGGACAGCAACTAGTGAGGAAACCTCTCTAGATAATAGACGCCGACGAAGGCGGGAGCTGGCGGAAAAGGCGCAGGTGTAGGCGGGTGGGAGGCGCAAAGCCATGGGCGGCCGTTTACTGTCGTTACATTTTGCGGTGCAGAATACCAGCCGGACTGCGGGCCGATCGCACCACTTTCTATGCATTCACTCGGCAGTTTCACGCTTCGTTCGGGGCCATTACCCGATGGTCTGGACATATTTTTGTCATTGTGCTTTTAGTGGAAGCGAATGATGCGTGAAGCATTTATCTTATTCAATATCTACAGAAACGTATGACACATTCAATGCATGCGCCTCAAAAAAGTAAAAACATCGCACTTGATATGCAATACAGAATTTACGTAACTAGCATTTTTATATATGTTTCCGGGTGACACCGAATATAACAAACTCAATTTCTACACTGTCTGGATCAACAATGAAAAAAAATACACTCCATTAGATTGAACATTGTATGATATGATACAATAAAACTCATCTTAGCACATCAGTTATTAGTAAACAGACCGGATTGTATTAATGGGAAAGACGAACAAGAGGTTAATACGTAATGAGAATAAATTTGAACGAGCAGAACTGTTTGCTGTGGTCTGTCTTCACACGAGACCAATAGCCAAAACTTGATTGATTGCAACCTAGGTTAACTTCACGGCATTTGAACAGTTTACTTACTTATTTAAAGATAACCATAACCTTAATTGATAACTAGAGTTTATAAACTCGTCTTAAACGATGGGCTATCAGAATATGGATAAACATGGGATACTTATTATCAACTTGATGTCATTGGTTGAGCTAGTCGCACTTTTTGTGTTTTTTTTTCAAGCACACTATTGATTTCATGGTTCAAAATAAGCTCTGTAAACTCTGCTAGGGCAGGGCTATGAATGTGAGGGTTAGACTCCTTTTTTGTCGATAGTGTTTGGAAGGCGGTCATAAAACTTTGGCTGCATATACACAATGGGTGGAGGTAGGCAAATAACTTGACTTTATAACAACGTCTGCCATTCTTTAAGCTAAGGTATATTAAGAAAAATACATTTGTTTATGTATGTAAACCATAACGCTTGCAAAAAGGTAGTTTAATTAAAATAGAAAACGTCATTTACGCCTACGTGTTTCTTTATTAAAATGTTTTGACATAATTATGATGCTTTTTAAATTTAAATATCTCTTACACGTATTTTTTAAATCCCCACATAATCACGTATTGCAATCAAATGGCAAAAACTCGCTGCGACGCTCACCAGATTATTTCTCGTCTGATTATAAAATCACGAGTCACCACTGGTGTGCACTGGCAAATTGCATAGCGATTAAAGTCACTGACCAAAGTCTGAAGGTGCTGTGAAAAGAAAACGCTTTTTCCTGAGTAGGCAATTCTGGAGATTCTCTTCGCTTCTTTTTGTCGCTCTAGTACTCAAAAACACTGGCAGAGATCTAAGCTTTTTCAATAGATATAGTAAAAACGATAATTTTATAACGTGAGTGACCGGCGGCTGAATTATGAAACACAGAAAAAAACAACTTTAATCTAAAAATAATCCAATATTGCGCACGTAAACTTTGGTTTCAATAGGTGTAACAAAAATACGAATTTATGTTATGGCTTCAACAATTAATTATTGACAATTATCGATAAAATATTTCCATTTGAATTTGGACCTTAAATATTATCATCACAATAAACAACTGCTTAAATACGTTTTATCAGGTCACCAAAGTATACATCATTTTTTTGATAGATAGGTATTATACATAAATATTATCATTTTATTTATTACATAGATTGACAAGTCTAATACGACTTTGATCTATAAAAAACGACTTAACGTAGTTATTTTTATTTAAAGGAGTGTTTTTTTCTCAACTTAATACCGAATGTTATACATTTATGATTACTATTTGGGTTAAGTTGATAACATAGGAACCAATTAACACGTTTAGATATTTTTAGGTACACTAGGGCGTAAACGAGTTTTCGATTTTCAACACATCCCAACACTCGGTTTTCGAAGATTTACAAAAAGGGTTATAGCGAAAAAACAAAGATTAAAAAGGCACTAAATTTTTTTTTCAATGATCCTATTCGGCGGTGGAATAATTATACATATTCCATACTTGAGAAGTGTATCCGAGTCAAAATACAAAACAAAAATAAATAAAAATGTTTATAATATTTTTAACGCATTCATTGATGTCTACTGACTATCAAACTAGGTATTTAATCTCGTTTTAATCATAACCTATGCAAATACTAATACTAACGTTTTTGATTGAATTATAGTAATAAAAAATGAGTATAAATCCTAATATTTGATACCGTGTTATCAAGTTGAAGATCCTGCTTTTAAATGTCTTAATTTGGCTTGAAAACATACAAGCTTTAACGGGAACTAATCCAAAATATTTAAAATTTAAATTTAATAAACAAAAAACAAAATGCTGCCTATTTTTTTTTTGTTTTTTTTGCATTAATTCATTTTTGCTTTGCTGGAAATTTGTTTAAAATACATCATTTTTGTTTTGTAAAAAGGATCAACTAAGTACACACTATTTATCTCTGTTGCTTACTTAACAAGTGATGTGAGGATGGATACAATGTTATTATAACCAATAACAATATTTACATATAGTATCTAAAAACATGTTCAAACATTAAAGCTAAAATATCTCTGTTCAGCCAAATTGCAGTTGGCTCCTTTTTGTTTAACCAAACCCATTTATGTGCTACAAAACAATATAAATGTGAGACAATAAAGTTGTTAGTCATCATAAAGTTGGGTATCAAAAACAATATAATATGGCTTGAAATATAAATAAAGTATTAATCATTCATAGCTTGCGTGATTATTTTTAAAAAAATTAGTCCCACTACATGGTTGTTTTTTGTTTTCGTTCAATAACAAACTAAAAAAACCTGTATCATCCATATAAAATAAATACATGTCAAAAAAACCGATAATATGTTTTTACGTTAAAAAAGCAATGGCTTGAGGTATATGCACACTTTAAATTATGTGAATTATTTTCTTAGATTAAGAAAGACATTCATTTTTAAACGAATTACTCATTGCAATAATAATTGAGTAATAACTTTCTCCTAAATCTATCTTTTGAGTTGATGGATGTTGCAATAATATTAATGTGCTTTAAAAAAACGATATACACATGTTTTTTTTACCGAAACATTCTATTCTTTTTTTACTATTGCAAGAAAACTGTTACCGAAGTTGTGACTGAGCACTTTGGTTCACTATTGGATTTTTTTTTAAAATTTTACACGTATTGACACTGTGATAACGAATCAATTTGAAGCACATTGACATGAAAAAATATGTTTTTTTAAAACCATATGAATAGTTAACTAAATCAGATGTTACTTTTAACGCTTCTCTATGAATATTTCCATTGGCTAGTGTAATCATACAAGTAGGTACATATAATATTTCGGGCACCGTATTTATTACAATCATTGATTTAGAACAGGTATGCACAACATTTTTCTCCTAGCGGGCCGTATAAAATAAATTACGATGGTTGCGGGCCGCAAATAAAAATGAAATTTAAAATACCTTCTTCTTTTTACACGTGTCGTGTAAAAAAGGATGAAGTGAATATAGATATAGATCAGTGATGCACAAATGCGGCCCGCGGGCCGCATGCGGCCCGAAATGGATATTTTTGCGGCCCAAAATAACAAATACTTCATCAACAAATTTTTCATTAAATATGATAAAAAATAGTATTCGATATGTGAACAATTTATGCAGTAGCAACGATATATAAAAAAATCAACGTTATTTTTTATTATTTAATATGATTGTATTTACATGGATATAATTTTGTGACCGAAATTATTTTTTTTTAAATGAGTCATATCGTTTGCGATGCAGTTGCAGTCTATTTTTAGATTATTGTTTTCAACACACGGATTTTATTGTTAGTTTCTTCAGGGTTTTTGTCAGTGCATGACGTTTGTGTATCGATATAAAAAATCTCCGCAAATAATGAAAATATATAATATTAATATGTATATAAAAATCGTATACTGATTTATCGATTATCTTGACAGAAAAATACAGTTTGATTGTGAAAATTTTTTTGTGAGCATGTGGAATAGTGCGCGTATAAAGTTCTTTATGAACTTTTATTTTTTTCTAACAAATTAATTGTGTCTGAACTAATTTTCTCCCCATTTATTTATAATGGCAGAAAACACTAAAAAACGAAGAAAAATCGAAGAAGAAAATAGAATTTTCCAAGAACAATGGACGGACAAGTACTGTTTTATTGAATATAAAAAAAATATATATGTTTGATTATTGGAGTACCGAAGGAATATAATCTAAATCGCCACTATCAAATGAAACATAAAGAATTTGACGAAAAGTTTAAGGGAGAACTTTGTAAACAAAAAATTGCATCTTTAATACAATCCTTATCGGCTCAGCAAACTTTTTTTATCAAATCAGCCGATACATCAAAAGCAGTAACTGAAGTGAGTTTTAATATTTCTCAGTTAATAGCGAAGACATCGAGACCTTTTACCGATGGAGACTTTGTGAAGAAGTGTTTAGTAACCGCATCTCAAAAACTTTGCTGTGCGAATTGCGTGAAGAATTTTGAGTCAGTGCATCTTACTCGAATGACTGTGCAACGTCGTATCATAGATATTGGAGACAACATTGCGTCGAAATTTTCAGAAATATCCAACAAATTCGTATATTTTTCACTGGCTGCAGATGAGTCCACTGACATTACTTCTACCGCTCAAATGAGCATATTTGCTCGAGGTGTGACGTCAGAATTCGAAATTTATGAAGAACTCGTCTCTCTGAATTCCATGAATGGACAGACCAGAGGTTCTGATCTGCTGCAAGGCATCCTTCAAAGCACGACTAAAATGAATTTGGATTTATCCAACCTTTGCGGAATAACGACAGATGGAGCACCGGCAATGATTGGGGCAAATAATAGGATGGTGTCCCTTCTCGAAAAACATTTGCGTGAGCTTGGCCACGAAAACTCACTAATTAAATATCACTTCATTTATACACCAACAAAATCTGGTTGGAAAAGATTTGGGATTTGAAAATATAATGGCCACTGTAGTGCACACAGTTAACTACATTAAATCTAACGGACTTAATCACCGACAGTTCAAAACCTTTCTTGATGAAATCGATGCTGAATATAAGGACTTGTTGTACTACTGCGAAGTTCGTTGGCTAAGCAGAGGCAAGGTTTTGATTAGATTTATGTTACTTTTAAATGAAATCAAAATGTTCCTTGTCAATAAAGGAAAGTCGATCGATGTCTTGGAAGATCCTCAATGGCTGTGTGACTTAGCATTTCTGACAGATATTACAACACATCTTAATGATCTGAATCTTCGATTGCAGGGAAAAAATCATTATATTTCAGACATGGCAAACAATATATCAGCCTTCCAAGAAAAACTTAAATTGTTTCATTTACAGATGAATGAAAATAAATTGTGTCACTTTCCGCAATGCAAATAAATGTTTTCTTTACATGGCATTGATTCCAGCCAGAAGTATGCTAGTCACATACTCCGAATTCAAGAATCTTTTCAAAGGAGATTTTGTGATTTTAATCGTGACCGATACTTGTTTAAGACATTTGCCAACCCCTTCTCAGTATCCATCAATGAGGCCGATTCATCATTGCAACTAGAGTTGATCGATTTGCAGAACAACGATCTATTGAGATCGAAATATCAGGAAGGGGATCTGCAAAGTTTTTATAAATATCTCCCCGAAGAGCAGTTTCCTACCCTACGTAAAAAGGCTGCGCTTTGTGCAAGTCTTTTTGGAAGCACCTACATTTGCGAGCAAGCATTTTCCATATTAAAACTAAATAAGTCTCAACACAGAAACCGCTTGAACAATGATAATCTCAGTGCTGTACTAAGGATAGCAACCACAAACATTGAACCCGACATCAAAATGCTTGCTGCCAGTATGCAGTGTCAGAAATCTCTCTAAGTTCCATCGTGCAAATCTGCACGTAATGTGGAGCGGAAAAGGATCGAAGTTGCCGATAAAATTATGCAATTATTAAATTAAAAATAAAATATAAAATTTATATCACATCTAGTGTAATATATCAATATTTTTTTTTCACTTTTACCCTTTGCGGCCCGCGAAAATTTTTAAATGGATAAATTGGCCCTTCTCTCAAAAAGCTTGTGCACCACTGATATAGATAAACGAAAGAAAGGTTCCATTAGATTGGATCGTTTTATTTTAAAACCGTGCAAAAAAAGGATTAAGTGTACTTATTTACAAAACTAGATTTTTTGTGAAATATTTAGGTACATATACATTTTGTATTTATAATGTATGTAGAATTTAGTGATCTTTGTCTCCATAACTTAAAAATTAATTCTTCGGAATTTTACTAAATATTTGTAGTATTAAGCCGCAAACTAACTAACTTTCGCCAATAACACCTTGTCGTTTAAGAAAGTTTATTTTTGTGAAGTAACTTAATCTGCCTCAATCTTAAATCTTCGAAAAATCTTGGTCACATTTATGAAATTCAATAGGTTACTTTAAAAAAGATGTTCTTTATTTTAACTTTAAATTTGAAAAATTCGGGGGCCACATAGAAATTCAAAACGAGCAGCATACAGCTTACGGGTCGCGGGTTGTGCATCCCTGATTTAAAATAAGTACTCCATATGCCATTGTCTTTAAAATATTTGAAATTAATGTCAATATCCTTGAAGTTGAGTTAATTGAGAGTGAAAGTATGTTTGTTTCACATTAAAAAGGAAGCTCACTTCATTAACTTTGGAGCCAATTGATAATGCTTCCAAGTCTTGGACAGATGACATTATAATTTTTTTTGCGATATAATTGCGTGTGACTTTTTATAGCGTAGTTTTATTACATATAAGCTTATTTATAATAAAACTTAGTTTGTCTATAATAGTAATCAAGAAAGTATTGTTGAGTATTTTTTTTCAATTGGACCATTACTTTCTCATTTATAAATTTTGACTTACAAAAAATATTTTTAAAAATTGTGTAATTGTACATATTTTTAAATAATCTACCAAGAAACCGGGAACAAAATTTTACATAAAAAATAATAATTCTGAATACTCGATGTTTCTATAATTATATTTACTAATTTTAAATATTTACAACAAAAATTGATTGTTTGATAATCTCAAGCCTGTTGATCTTTGATTTAAGGTTATCAGTAGCACTATTTCCCTTATCAGCAAAAATAAATGATGCCAACATTTTACCATATTTTATCAACATTATCTTGCCTACTTAAACACCTGCCAGAGAATGTGCAAGTTAACATTAACAATCCTAACGTCGACATCAATTATTGTCGATGTGCTAACATTGACACCTCTTCGTTCTAGTATGTTTATAATATTAGGCAAAGTGGGACATGTGAACAATGGCCGCATACAGAATAAATGTTTGGCGTTACAGCGTAATTTTATAAGACGCTCAAAGAACATTCTATATTGCCACTCGCGGAGAAAAAACTTTACCAAACAAACATCAATCATACTTAAGATCTTAAGAACTTACATATAAATTTGTAAAAAATAACATCAATTTGACATTTAGTTTTCCGGGAATTGTCGTCAAAGCGAACGTGTCTTATGGCTAGACTACGGAGACTGAATAAGGTTTAAATAACTCTTAATTCATTACATTATAATATATGTTACAAAATATATTTTGTTAGATGTATGCATTATATTATTTATATTACCGAAACATTTTAGTTGTATTGTTACTAGACAATATAGTTTTATGATTATGTAATTGAGGCACGATACGATTTATCAATTATTATTATTTATTTCCAAATTATATATAACTAGCTGTAAGCCCGTTGCCCAGCAACGTGAGATTTTTGTTGCATAGTATTAATTTTAATTTTATTTTATGTTATTTTATTTTATGGTATTTTATTTTATTTTATTTTATTTTATTTTATTTCATTTAATTTTTATTTATTTTATTTTATTTTTATAGTTAGCAGAAATTTCGTAAATTATTTAATTTTTGGAATAATGTTTAAGTTTGCTAACAACCATTTTTCGTAGAAGCATAAATTTCGTAAAATATTCAATTTTTGGAATAATGTTTAAGTTTGCTAACAACCATTTTTCGTAGTAGCAGAAATTTCGTGAATTATTGAATTTTTGGAATAAAGTTTAAGTTTGCTAACAACCATTTTTCGTAGTAGCAGAAATTTCGTAAATTATTGAATTTTTGGAATAATGTTCAAGTTTGCTAACAACCATTTTTCGTAGAAGCAGAAATTTCGTAAATTATTTAATATTTGGAATAATGTTCAAGTTTGCTAACAACCATTTTTCGTAGGAGTAGAAATTTTGTAAAATATTTAATATTTGAAATAATGTTTAAGTATGCTAACAACCATTTTTCGTAGTAGCCGAAATTTCGTAAATTATTTAATATTTAGAATAATGTTCATGTTTGCTAACAACCATTTTTCGTAGGAGTAGAAATTTCGTAAAATATTTAATATTTGAAATAATGTTTAAGTTTGCTAACAACCATTTTTCGTAGTAGCCGAAATATCGTAAATTATTGAATTTTTGGAATAAAGTTTAAGTTTGCTAACAACCATTTTTCGTAATAGCCGAAATATCGTAAATTATTGAATTTTCGGAATAAAGTTCAAGTTTGCTAACAACCATTTTTCGTAGGAGCAGAAATTTAGTAAATTATTTAATATTTGGAATAATGTTCAAGTTTGCTAACAACCATTTTTCGTAGTAGCAGAAATTTCGTAAATTATTGAATTTTTGGAATAATGTTCAAGTTTGCTAACAACCATTTTTCGTAGGAGCCGAAATTTCGTAAATTATTTAATATTTGGAATAATGTTCAAGTTTGCTATCAATCATTTTTCGTAGTAGCAGAAATTTCGTAAATTATTTAAGTTTTGGAATTATGTTTAAGTTTGCTTACAACCATTTTTCGTAGAAGCAGAAATTTCGTAAATTATTTAATATTTGAAATAATGTTTGAGTTTGCTAACAACCATTTTTCGTAGTAGCAGAAATTTCGTAAATTATTTAATATTTGGAATAATGTTCAAGTTTGCTAACAACCATTTTTCGTAGTAGCCGAAATTTCGTAAATTATTTAATTTTTGGAATAATGTTCAAGTTTGCTAACAACCATTTTTCGTAGGAGCAGAAATTTCGTAAATTATTTAATATTTAGAATAATGTTCAAGTTTGCTAACAACCATTTTTCGTAGTAGCCGAAATTTCGTAAATTATTTAATATTTGAAATAATGTTTGAGTTTGCTAACAACCATTTTTCGTAGGAGCAGAAATTTCGTAAATTATTTAATATTTGAAATAATGTTTGAGTTTGCTAACAACCATTTTTCGTAGTAGCAGAAATTTCGTAAATTATTATATTTTGGAATAACTTTTAAGTTTGCTAACAACCATTTTTCGTAGTAGCAGAAATTTCGTAAATTATTGAATTTTTGGAATAATGTTTAAGTTTGCTAACAACCATTTTTCGTAATAGCAGAAATTTCGTAAATTATTATATTTTGGAATAACTTTTAAGTTTGCTAACAACCATTTTTCGTAGTAGCAGAAATTTCGTAAATTATTGAATTTTTGGAATAATGTTTAAGTTTGCTAACAACCATTTTTCGTAGTAGCAGAAATTTCGTAAATTATTTAATATTTGAAATAATGTTTGAGTTTGCTAACAACCATTTTTCGTAGGAGCAGAAATTTCGTAAATTATTATATTTTGGAATAACTTTTAAGTTTGCTAACAACCATTTTTCGTAGTAGCAGAAATTTCGTAAATTATTGAATTTTTGGAATAATGTTTAAGTTTGCTAACAACCATTTTTCGTAATAGCAGAAATTTCGTAAATTATTATATTTTGGAATAACTTTTAAGTTTGCTAACAACCATTTTTCGTAGTAGCAGAAATTTCGTAAATTATTGAATTTTTGGAATAATGTTTAAGTTTGCTAACAACCATTTTTCGTAGTAGCAGAAATAGACGTTGTAAATTTTTAATTGTGATTATTTTATCGAATATTAATATATAGGTATTTATTTTTTGAAAAACTTATCACGCTTATCAATCGGATTTTATTATTTTCATACGATCAAGATGTACTGTGTTTAAAAAAAAATGTTATAAACCAAAAAAAAAACGCTCGGGGTCAGACTCGAACCACTGACCATCAGCTTACCAATCTAGCGCTTTACCTTTCGGGTACGTTGGAATTAATGAATGTGCAAAAATTAGGATATATATGCTGTGTTTCAAATAAAAAACAAAAGTTTCAAAATTCGAACGTAATACAATATATATAATGTAATTTTATCGTATCTGGCAGTTGTTTGTTTACCCGAGTGGTAAAGCTCTCAACTCATAATTCAAGGACCGTGTTTCGAATCCAGACCAAAGGTGCTTTTTTGTATGAGAATTCAATTTTTCAGCGATTTGATATGTTCCATCAAATAATAGTATGTAATGACGTCATCGAAAAGGTAGGAATAAAAAATGGCGATATCGTGGCTGGTGAGGGGGATGGGGAGGAGGAGAGGAAATCGAGGAAAATCATAAGTAACAGTGTATATTGGAAAAATGTGTCTTAAGTATGAATAAAAAGTGACAGCGCGGCTTGGCAGGAGGAGGGGGAGGGGCAGGGGGAGGGGAAATCGAGGACATCTTACACTCAGACAAACATACGGACATTATCGGCTATTAATATATAGATCATATCAAAGCGTGTATATTTTTATCACAATTTATCGTATCAAATGACGCGCCTAATAGTTAGCGCATAGGCAATTCAGGCATCATGAAAGTAAAACTAAAATACGCAGTATGTAATTAGGTACCGTTTACCTACTGTGTAGTTTTATAACATTTATTAATTGATTTTACTTATTGATTAATCAAATTTGTAAAATATCAATCAGGCTTTCGTTGGAATAATGCCTTAATGGTTATTACCTACGTTAATATTACACAATGCTCAATAAAAAACAGTTACAATAATAAAAACCGTGATTTAAGAATGCAAATTTCGTATAAATATATTTGCAAACGAAAAAGGCATTAATAATATTTATACATAGGTATATTGATTTACTATGGTGAACGAGAATATTTATTACAAAAAAAAATCGATTTTACTTTTTAATTAAATGAATATTATGCTTGAAAAGCTATAAATATAATGTGTTACATATTTATTATATTTTGATCTTTAAATTAGCTGTTAAGCAGTTTAAGTATTATATACTTATTGCAAGTAAAGCGCTATAAATTAATAGATCATATTTGAATAATTACCAATCTCGAGTAAACCAAGAAAAACATTTTACGTCCAGAGACAACTTAAAAATAATATTGACAAAATTAATTAACTTAATAAAATCGAAGTTTTGTTTCTATTTACTTTCTTAAGGATTGTACAATAAATGCATTTTATTATTCATTTAACGTATAGACATAAGTATTCAGTTCCATTTAAAGTAATGTAATTTAAATCAAATATTTTTTTCTATCTTTATTCTTTTCTTTCTTTAATACAACAAAACGCGAATCGTCTTATATCAGAATCGCATATTTTCGATTATTATTCTGCTCTCAATTATTAGCAATTTTGCAACAAAAGAATATTTATTTTTATAAAAAAGACTATTTTTGGTTAAGGTTTTGTGCTATATGCGGTTTCCATCTGACAGCTTTATCATTTTTTTTTCGTTATTTTCTACAAACACGTATCTCAACTTTTGTCATTTTTGAGTTTTTTGATGTAACTAATTCAGAATTTCAACACACATATTCCTTTAACTCATATCTAAAAAAGCATGTTTTATTTAACCTAATACAAAAACGCTGGCATATAATATGACCTTTACTTTCTTCCTTAATAACTTCCTGAAACATATTGAAGACAAAACCTTTGCAGTGGAGTTTTATAGTGATAGAAAACGATAGAGATATCAGTAAATATATGTACATTTAAATGTCTCCTGAAAAATTGTATTTTTTGAGATACGAGTTTGAAGAAAATTACCAACGATATACGGTTATATTGTAAGTAACATGTGTGAAGTTATTGAAGTTTAATATTTTTAAGTCAGTCACTCTGCAATACAGTATAAAAAATTCTTGATTTTATTTTGTTTAATTAAGTAAAGATTTAAGAATATGCACTTACATTCAGTGATAGACTAATTATTTCGTTAATTTAATTCACAATTGTTTTCAACAGTTGATATTTCTAAAGAGAAACTCTGGTACAATACAAAAACTATAATCAACCAAGGATTAACAGTTAATCATATTCAATTCTGCTGCTATTATTGAAATAAACTTCTGGCTACTAGTTTCAGCTAACGTCACTGATACCAATTTTGATAGAGAAGGTCAATGACACACCGTGCAAAGTGCAAGTAGGTAACTGCAGAACGTTAGGTCAATCGGCATTATTCGCGCAAGCCAAAACCGTGGTCAATTTTACTGTACCGGAAGACAACGCGGAGTGCCAAGTTCTTAACATTTTGTTATAGGTAACAAACAATCAGTGGCACAATTCACGAGCGTCGACTGATACTGTTGCCATACGAGCTGTTGAGGTACTGATCAAAATGATATAAATCAATAAATTCAACAAAAACACTTTTTGCTCACCTCAATGCCAATTATATTTTATATCATTAAGGCCATTACATTAATACAGTGCAGTTTAATACTTTCGATGGTTTCGGCGGTAGCTTTGTGGAAGTTCATTTTAATAGAAAATTTTAAATTAACTTTGATTATTCCACGTATTGTGTAACTAACTGTGACACGTGTTTCGCCTCTTTCAGAGGCATCTTCAGACTTACTATCGCAAAGTTTGCTTAAGTAATGAAGCAAGATTGATTCTAACATTTTAAAATTATAAAATTACAAAATGGATTGGGTTTTTTTCCTTTTAAGAGGAGCAAGGAGGGGAAAAAAGAAATATTATTAAATAATATTCTTAATAGCACAGGCGGTTCCCCGTTACTCAAATTGTTTCCAATTAATAGAGTAATCACAAACCTAGCTGATTGACTGCATCTCATTAGTTTAATAGTTTGTAATGTTTAACGTCATTAGTAGTATGATTAAATTTGTTTGCACTGTTTCGATTTTATAATCCCCTCTTTGCTTCCCTTAAAAAGGAAAAATCCCATTCTGATTGTTTACAACTCATTAGTATAATTATTATCATTATCTGTTTGCTTTATTTCGATTCTACACCCCCTCCTTGCTCCTCTTAAAAGGAAAAAAACCCAATCCATTTTTTAATTTTATAATTTTAAAATGTTAGAATCAATCTTGCTTCATTACTTAAGCAAACTTTGCGATAGTAAGTCTGAAGATGCCTCTGAAAGAGGCGAAACACGTGTCACAGTTAGTTACACAATACGTGGAATAATCAAAGTTAATTTAAAATTTTCAGTGCAGTTTAAATCAAATGAGCAAAACTGTACAATAAAAGTGGAGATAGTACAAAACAGTGTTTTATTTATCCAATATAATGTCTTTTCAACATGTATTGACAATAAAGTTTAGTGTTTAGTATGGATTTGACAAATTTTCACTCTTCTAAGTAAAATAGCTATTTCTTAATACAAATAATTTTTTAATGAAGAATAATCTGCAGACACTAATAAGAATAGCTTTGTAATTATGTACATTACTGGTGTCATGACTTAGGTCCATTTGACCAGATTTAATGTGGTTTAAATAAATTCACAATAAAGATAATCTAATTATTGTTGCTATGGTTGAAGAATGTATTATATTTGTTGAAATAGACAAAAGTACTCAAATCTAAATTAGGTAAATTAAATTTGAATCGTTCAAACTATGTACATTCTCACAAATTTTGTCACTAACGACCCGGGTTTCGCCTTTCGGCATCTTCAGGCATTCAAGTGCACGGATGAACTTGAACTGACTTGCACTGACTTGCACTTGACTTGAACTGACCTTCAGTCGAAATCTTAAATTAGGTAAATTACTTTTTAAAAATATCCACCATCTAATCAAACCTTCAATCAAAAAACTATATCAAAGATGGTAAAATCCATCGCAACCAATTGAGCACATGAAGTGTGCAGAAATATATCATTCCATTCAACAGAATACATATGTCCAGAAGCGTATTATCGCCAGTTTACTCTTGACGTACGTACAATCTGTATCAAATTAAATATTTTTACGGATTCTTTAAGTCAATTATGTCATGGAAGTCTACACGAGAACAATCCTTAAAAACCCACGATGTCGCTTGTTTTTCGTTCAATTTATTACAAGTAACTGACAAAAATCATTTCCTTCCGTTAAAATTCGTTTATTTTTTAAACAATCCAACTTCCACCGACAATTTTCAAATATAAATATGAATATTGATTAAAAAAAGGTTTCTGACTAAATCCCATCCCTATACTAAGTATTTCTGGATGCGTGTTACTTATTAAGTATAGCTTGATGACCAAATTTGTCCGACTCTCCATATTAAGATTTGTACAATATCCTGCCTATGCTCACCTGCCTGGCAAAGTAATATTTGCCGCCATCGGGTTTACTAGAAGTTCTCCAGTATTGATTACTTTATTATTCAAGGCTCTTTGTTCAAGAGTCAAGAGCCAACACCTGCATTTTAGAGACGTACTTACACGTAGATTGCATACGAGAGTGTCTCGAAGTCCATTGTTGCGACAGATGATTACCCATCTGTTCGACTATAATTAATGTTCAAAAAATTAAACGACTTTTATCTACATCTATTAAATGTGATCACGAAAACCGGTCCTGATCATTTTAAATAAATGCAGAATAAGTTGCATCTTTTTTATTGATTATAATGCCTCTTTACAAAGTTTTGGTAGTGAACATCTTAGAAGTGATACAATTAATGTCATAAAAAATCATCTTATTTTTTCGTCATCATTCGTAGTCACCTCTGCGAGAATTGAAAGATTGAATATTATTTATCAGACCATGTTGTTTATTTTGATTACAAGTAGGTACAAAGTTTGCGACAAATTTATGAAATACGGAAATACACAATCACACAACATTAGATTCTACCAGATCATGAAGGTGTGTGATTTTCAAATATGTACATTTAGAAATGCCATTTGCTAGTTATATGTACTGCATAATGTTAAAAATTAAAAAATATCTAGGTACGTGCTTACTCACCCCACTGGCTAGGTAAAACAAGCTATACTACACACCTTTTACCATATTAAAGGAAGTAAAAGTTGGCATTTAGAATAATTTAATTTCTTGGTCAATTCGAAACCCTTGAGAGTAAATCTAAATCTATTTAATCTACGGAAGAATAAAAAGCAGGCTGTACTAATTTAAGATGTAATAATTTATTACACTTGTTATAACAATTGAGGAGCAAACATTCAAAAAGTGTTTTGTCACACAAATACAAAGCTTGGAAAATGATGATTTAAGTGTTGCAAAAGTGACGGCTTGTATGAATGTGTCAACTTTATGATTTAATTTTAATATGAAAAAAAACCTTTTTGAACACTAATTTTGATTTCCATTCATTGGTTTTATTATGGGCTATCAGAATTGATATAAAACGCCATTTTTCAAAATTTGTGACAAAACACTATTTGAATGTTTGCTCCTCAATTAATGCGCAGCTAAATTACCTCTATCTATAACTTACGCAATCTTAAAAACGTATTTGCTCAATTGTAATATTAAATAATCACGAATCACGATGATGTGTCACGCGAACAAAAGTGCGCTGGCCTATTTCTCGTACATGTATACAATTTTGATACAATAACTGTGCCCGGCACGACACAATAGTTGGACAAGAATTTTGATACCCAAAAAAAATAAAAAAGACACCATCATCGATCATCGATTCAATGTCGAGTTTAATATTCCACTCGTCAAAAATGTGTAGGCAGCTAAACGATGTTATAATTTGTATGCGTATTTAGAAATACAGTAATAGTCACGGAATACAAATATAGTAATATGTACAATATCACCTTTCACAAATTATGCTAGTTTTACAATCGTGACTGTCGATTGATACGATCTTGAATATTTTGTTTCCAGTCAATAGTTCTTTTTTTTTAATGCATAATGCAAACTACATCGATTTTAGAGACAAACTGTTCGGCCAGTAACACGGTAAGAAGTGTGCGTCACGAACAGCTCTTCGCCACAATACCTCAGTTTAGATTTAAGCAAAAAATGTATCAGACGATTTTTTCGAAGATGAGTATTCCTTCAAGCTGATTAGTTTTGAACTAACGTATTTTTTCATTGTATTCTAGCTCAGTGCTCTTCAACCTTTTTACATCGGCGGACCGGTAAAAGTTGGAGAAATATCTCGCGGACCGACGTCAACCTACGTCACTCAATAAGTTCGTAGGATGACATATAGATCGTGCCACTATTGACAAATTCATATGATTTTTAGAAAGTACCAACCTTCAAATAATACGTGTCAACATTTTATAACAATTTAGGTTTAGTTCACACGTTACAGTACAGTGGTTTTAGTGACGCTACTTTTGTAATTTTCAAAACAATGAAAAAATTAGAATTTCGTGTGTTGATAAAGCATTGCTTTTTAATGGGGGAAAATACTGTTCAAGCAAAGCAATGGCTTTAAAAGTGTAGAGTTGTGGTTTGCTGATTTCTGAACGCTCTTTTCCAAATTCAGCAATTGTTCCAGAAAACATAAAAAGTCCACAAGATAGTTTTGACCGATCTTAAATTGATGTTACGTGAGATAACTGACACCTTACAGATATCAATCAAAAGGCAGTTTATACACCATTATGCCTCAACATCGAGGAGATAATCAAATCGAAAAAAATTCGAAACATAAAAGTCTTCGCGGACCGGTGGCGGTCCGCGGACCACAGGTTGAAGAACACTGTTCTAACTTATATTTTGTCTACATGAAAGCCAATGTTTTAAAAATAAACAATACTTAGCACTTTACGTACAGGTAAGTACATAGTTCTATATTAAAAAAATACACCTGTACAATTTAATAAAACTCAGTCAAATGGGTGCATACAACCGCAATGCGGATGGACCGTAATAAACTTCATGTCATTCAAAGTTTAATATTTATTGATTTTCATCAACATGCTTGTTAGTACTATACATTATTTGCCTATCGTTCTGGTCCTGTCACTTATGTGCCAATCGTGACTTCAAGTCACTGTATGGACGATTGTGAATAATCATTAAAACACTGTTTGTTACCTTTAATAAGCTAATATATATTTTTTTTTTATAATAATAATAAATTTGATTATACTAGTAAAGAACAAAGCCGGTACTAATTTTGCGGAAAAATGTGGAAAAGTTCTTTCAAGAAACGACAATTCGACGACGCATTAAAAGTGGATGTAAATAAAGTACTGTCGGAGATTTCTCATCGTTTCTCATCGCATCAAAACCTTATTAAGGCTTTACGGGATGCTACCCCTATTTGATAGTACGTATATTTTATACCATTGCTTTTTGTCCATGTAACGTGGTGGAACGACGTTCCGGCACCTATATTTTTGCCATTTGTAATGCTTGAAACCAATATTCTAAAAAAACATTTTATTCTCCTTTCAAAACTTTTGATTTTCGGATTATGTGTTACGTTTTCCGAGACTTGTCTGTTTAAAAAAATGTAGACCTTTATATTAAAAATCAAAAAAATAAATACTAGTTCAAGTTTTTGAAGAGAGGAAACATATTTTAGACCCCTTTGCACATGTGCTGTATCTGTTGTACGCGATCTGCGTTTTCGTGGTGTTACACTTCAGGAGACAAAAAGAGAGTTACTGAGTTACAAGCAGTTTTCTTGAAAACACTGTCGAAATATCTCCATTAAGAAGCCATATGATCCACATAAGGATGGGACATGTATTAGAAAAAAATCTTGACAAAAAGTGAAGCACCTATTTTTTTTTAAAAAACACTGTTTTATGCCGTACAAGATTGTTAAAAAAACTCCTTCTTCGAACATAACATACTTTTATTTATTGTAAAATGGGTGAACTACAGATGACCTATTTTGCTGCGAAGCGTACATATCTATTCACTTACTATTTGAATAATGGCATCCAGTTTATCCAACATTTTTTAAGTAACCAAGACAATAAAAACATAAATGCCATGCTTGAGTAGACGAATTGATTCGTGATTATTTAAATCAACCAAAAACTCTCCATTAGACATATGAATTAGTTGAGCCGAAATCTTGCCTGAGGCTTTGGGACGGGTAACGTGGATTGAAATAGCATTAATGTATTATATATAAATGCCATTTTAATCAATATCCATTTCACTAGCTGACATTCAGTTTTTTAGCGTGTCACATCGACGCAAGTAAGACTTGTTCAATTCGAGCGATTATGTTTATGGACAATAAACTTTCGAGTCATTTAAATGTGCGGTTAAAAACTGACCTTTCGTTCGTCAAATTATTGTATTTCATCGTTGTAATATTATACTACATTCATTGAATTAAAGAACACATGTTCATTCCACTTAACTTCCTGGCGGTGGTAACAAAATATGCTTGAATGCCGTCAACAGTTGACATGAACATTTTTATTTTTCCAATGGCAACTTGCAAAGTTTTTATTTATAAAGATGTCTACCATCGTTCCCAAGCTACTCCCTGTTCCCAATTTTGTTCTAGTACTAATAGTCATTCGCGAGAATTTCTAACTGACAAACATTCAAACCATATATTTTGGCAGTTCACCGTTCTAAGATCAGGGCTGTAGAAGTTGAACAAAACGGGTAATTCCGACTCCTTTTTTGTATACTAAATTGAATTACACAAATTCATGTATTTAAGTAGATATAAAAAAAATCACCGTTAAATCCCTAATCACATCTATTTCAAAATGAAAAGTTACTTTAAAAGTACCATTAACTATCATTATTGCTTATTATTACTTAATTACTTTATTACTTATAGTTATACCAATTCTATTTAATTAACCTTTTTTTAATCCATGTCCGCTCCCAATGTGGAGTATATGGACTCCTAATGGAGTTTATCCCAACAGAAGTGTTTCTACGAGAACTGCTTGTTACTCAGTTGCTCAACTTCTCTTTTTTCCAAAGAGAGTAGGGATAGAAGGATAGGGCTAAGACAGGATTAGTGGTAAGCTAATCACTCTCGATATGCCCTGTTCATAGGATAGGATGGGTGAGAGGGGGGAATTCAAGACATCACATACATCCATGCCTTTGAACAGAAATTCATAAATCGATTGAAAAATCAATTTATAAAACTGTCCGTACCGGGATTTGAACCCGGGCCCTCCGTAGCCGAAGCCAACAACGTTGACCACTCGACCACATAGGCGGCGAATTAACCTTTATAATATCTATAAATTTTTAATTATTTTTTATTGTTGCCTTCAATTTTTTATAAAAAAATGTATCTTAACTGCATAATTGAGGAGATCTTCGGTGTGATGCAGAAAAGAAAAAAAAAGTTTATCGAATAAAAAAAAAAGATCTTTCGCGAATCCACAGTTCCACAACCGAGTTAATAAGTACTTTCGCTAGAGAAACATCTGCCTTTATTTCAGAGAGAATATACGAAAATAATGGTATTTACTGGACTGGGTTTTGTTACTAGAGAATTAAGTGTATTAATTAATAATGAAAAATTGTTTTTTTAGTTATATTTTAAATATAATAGAGAAGCTAAATATACTACTATAGTAAAAACTCTTAATGCGAAATTATGCCAAATAAAACTTTCAAAAATATTCATCTTCACACTTAACAAAATTTATTAAGTGCAACTAACTTCCACGTGTAAAACGTCAGCTGGTTAACGTATTTGATTATAGCAACTTGCTTTATTATAGAAAGAGAACGTCAATAGATTACTTCATCCTAACAAAAACACTATATTATATTTTGAAATCTATATCAAAAATATCTGAATACATTATTGCTATCCCAATAAGTTTGTTTTAGTTTTTTTCCATGCTATTGTTGATCGAATACGTTACAAAAGCGGCATATTAAATACCCCGTACGCTGTCGGTTGGTTGCCACATATGTGTGAATCACAAACCTGTTTAATAGATATAAAACTCAGTGCTCAATATTTAAAAAGAACTTGCTTGATGTATTTCGTGAGAGGCTTTGAAATATAATCAGGTATCTGGCTGATTAGATACTTACATGTTATTAGTGTAATAATCAAACGTTTTCGAAAAAAAAATATTTGGTTCACAGTCTTTAAGCCCACGTTATTGTAATCCAATATTTAAGGTAAAGAAAGTGAGTATTGATCTTATCCGCCCAACTGTACAGCTTGTCGATAGTACCTCACAGTTCGATATAATATATTGTCATACATATATTATTATGGCAGGGTGGATAAATAATAAATCAACGGCCTATTTTCAGTTAATTCTTTACTGTATCAATTGTGGGGTTTGTAGTATTTTATTAAGTGTCTTTTATTGCGAATAAATACAGATGAATTCCCAAAAAATAACAAAAATTGGAAACTCCTTATTTTCACCACGCTCAATTTTCTCAATCCCGTGTGATTGTGACACTAGTAATCCTGGAATTTCGAGATGACAGAATTGGACATGATCCCGAGATTGGAATCCCTAGTAAGCAAATTCCCACTGAATATAAAAGGATCTTTGATAAAGAATACTTCTTCATTTTCATAGAATTTACTTACTGTAATGTTTATATTGTATTGACGTGTATAATAATGGTATTTTTTAGCGTTCGACCACAACTTTATATGACCACAAGTCTGTGCTTTAATACCTGAATGCTTTTTTGCAATGACCAAGGGCGATTCAATATAATACTGAATGCTGGAAGTAGATTGGCAACAACCTTTAAAGATAAATTATTCATTCACACTTGCTTAAAAATGTATTGACCGGAATCGGTATTTGGACATTATTCAAATGAGTCATCAAGATCATGGGAGTTCATAAACAGTCAAACGAAATCGAAAGTATTATAAATCGTTGTATTTTAATTTTCACATATTACAAAACCTGAGGGAAGCCATATATCAATATCTATTCGATTTCGAACACTGACTTATAACATATTCAGGTTGTTTGGTTTTGAAATAAAAATATGTTCTTTAAAAACCGTAACAAATACTTTTAATCGTAACTCGCTGGCAAACGTTAATTCTGTAAGATTGTCATGAGCTTTTGTGTAGCAAACACACATCCGGCAAAGCGAAAAAGCTTTATTAGTTATAAATGTACCAACATATTGCGACCAAATATTAATCGATCTCCCATCTTTGCCAATATTCTTTATTTTATATGATAACATGTTTATATGAATTAAATCGATATGTTTATTTTCGTAAAACGTATTTCATTTTACCACACGTGTACACAATAGTGGTCGAACTAATAAAAAACTTGATTTTATTATTACGTAGCTATAGAATAATATTTGTTAACATTAAATAAATATTTAAGAGGCCCAAAAAATTATAAAACATCAACCAACCAAGTATGTCAAAATACTTCTCTTTATTTAAACACATTCACAAATATATATTTTACTTTTATGTTATTTATGTAAATGAATGACAAAACAACGCATTGCAGAAACTTTGCAATAATGTAAGAATAGAATCGATAATATAACGTTTAAAAATATGGTTGCTTGATATTAAATAAAGTATGACTAACAGATTTAAAATAAATTATTCATTATTATATGTATGTCTATAACCTTCAAGCTAAGGTGAAAATTTTCCTTGCTTTACAAATTTATTATAACCATGGACTTTATCAAATATTTTCGGTGTTCGGAGAAGCACTGTTTGGCTACCTGGATATTGGACATTCACGAGTCAACGGTTTTTTTTAATTGCATCATCGAACACTTGCTTCAACTTGTCACTATTTGAATATTATACATAATTGAATGAAACCGGTTAAAGTAATAAATTCGTTGTTATTATAAAATGACCGCATCCATTTGGTATTCTGAATAAATTATAGCTCTAAAGTTGTCATTGTAATTGATTTACATGGTGGTAAATTAAATAATGAACAGAACGTAACACAATTTATTTCGTTTGACAACTTTCTAATTTTTAAAATCTGCACAAAAAAGCAAAAGCCGCTGAGTATTTGACAGTTTAAACAAATGAAGGATGCTTAAACGCTTTACGCATAGCTTTTATTCCACGTGTTTTTGACTTTTCCTGTATATAATAACATATACTGCACTGCCACCATTCTTTATAAAATAAAATATAGATTTATATATAAAAAAACGATACCGAATTACGGACGCAAACTGTTTCTCAAAACTCAAATTTCCCTTAAGTGACAATAAAACTAAAATGAAACGGAGACAACACCTTCTCCTAAGTGTCGTATTATCAGTATGCATCATAATCAACTACTTTTTAGAATATGGATTGAAATTCAATCGCCCAGATTACGTTTCAATAATAAACGTGTGTTTTTAGTAAATAATAATACGCCAATGAAAGGCTAGGCTAATCAATTCAGAAAACTGTCAAAATTAATTCATCTCTTGGCAGATTTTAATTTAATTTATTTTAAAAAAAATTCTGCTTTACATTTAATTTTGGTTAATTTTAAATACCAGTATTTTGGCACTATCCATCCCGATATTTCGATATTGAAACAACACCACGAATACCGGAATCCCGGTTCCGGTAAAAACGTTATTGCCATCTTAATCACATGTATATAAAAAAGTAATAATATGGTAGGGATTTATATTGTAGTTTTTTGTGAAATTATTGAATAATGAAAGAATTAGACTAAGCGTATGCTGCATGGTAGGTAACGGAGGGCAGCACATAGTTGTCAGATGCAGGCAGGCAAAGCAGACATGTGCGACTAGCGTATGCTGTGACAGTTGGGTCAAGCAAGTGACGTATATGAATGATGCATAGTGCCCCACAGTAACTCATTTAATGTCTTTTAATGAAGTCTACATGAGTTGTACTGTATAAAAAAAACAGTTCGCACTAATTAATTTATTTGTCGTAGACGCATCTACGTCGCATGTACCTACGTTGCAGCATACGCAGATCTGTGCTCCTTAATGAAATAAAAAAATCTGTGCTGCCCTGCACTGCACTGAACTCTAGACTTACCATTGTATTTCAATTCAATGATGAATCAAAATTCCAAAAATTTACAACGTGATGTTTATACCCTACACCACAATCATTGAATCACACTACCTCAAGAATAAACGAAGACAATTGTAAGTATCTATAATACAATATTGTCTGAAGCAAAACATGACTTTCGTCAAACGAGTTCGTTGTTAAAATTTTTCATCTTAATAATATTTAAATGTGTATTTAAAATGAATAATGTACAAGACGTTAAATGCACCGTAATTTTTTTTCCATTTAATGAGCGATGCTTTGAGATCACTGCACAAGTTTTCACCTTGAAGAAGTATGTGCCAATGAAACCAAGCGAAAAGAAATACAATATTCGCACACCACCTTGAAATTATCAGTAAAGGTCATAAATATAAATACTTTTGTTATTTTCGTTCTCGGCGTTTATCAATTTTTAGATAATTACTTATATGTATGATGACAATAAGAAATTATTTTCATTTCAGAGTCGGTACTTATTGTTCGGTTAATACTTTTACATAAATTTCTATTGTAAATCGACAGGTGAAGTATGCTCGATAGAGCATTAAATCGAATAATAATTGTTTTCGAATTTTGAATATTTATGCTTCAAATCGAACCGCAAAGCTTAGAATTTTGACGTTGCTTCATTTACTTTATCTTTCTAATTATTTAGACACAAAATTGATAACAATTAAACGACTGATAAAAAGCTAATAAATTTCCTAATTATTGTATCACACGACTGTCTTAAAATTGTTAGAAACAATAACATACCTGCCACGCTTACAAAATAAGCAACGTTTATTTGACATTCAGGAGTGGGCAATAGGGGGCTTGGACTTGCTTAAATTAACTATCGTCCCTTGTAAAATTAAGATAAAAATAATATTCTCAGATCTAATTAACTGCAATTTTTGAAATATATTTATTATTTACGATAGTTTTAGTATAATGTTTGAAATGAATTTGAGCAAAAGAATATTACATATTTCTACGGCAATTTTCTAATGAAGGCAGTCTAATTGTTCAGTTATTGATATTAATTATTTAATGGTATATTATGTGTTTATATAATATAGATTTAATATATTAAGTAACTTTCAATTTCTTTCATAATCACTGGGTATAATTATATATAAAAGAGTGATAAAAAGTCTACCCCTTTCCCAGAACATCGCGAAATAGATTTCAAATTAAGTGAGCCCATTGTTGTCTTCTTGGAAACCCACAACTGCTGACATCGCTTTGAATCAATTATCAACCACATACCTACGTCTTTCTTTAAATTATAATTTAAATCTTTAAATTTGCATGTGATAAATAAATATTACTTCTCAAGGCGATCGATACTTTACTTTGAATTGTTCAAGAAAATAATCTTACAGTCATATTCTTAGGTTGGTAAGTGTAATACCAACGTTGGCAATTATTTGTTAATTAAATATTTTCGACAGTTGAAATAAATAAATTGTAATCAAAATAAGTTTAGCCTACGAATACTTGTTTATAGTTTCGTTTCAAAATGCCAGTATTTACTTTATTCTTTAGATAAGATCTATTTTTTCTTTCACTTTAATGATTGTATCTACAATTCATCAAACAATAACCGGTTAGTGCCAATTAAAAAAACTCGTGATTCATTTGGTAGAAATTGAAACAATCGATTAATATCGATAATTAAACTGCTACTATAAACTATATTGAACCGATTTCAATTGCCAGATATAAATAGTTTGGTTGAAACAAAAAACTGAATTCTATAAACCTATTTAGTTACTATTATAGTATATTTATAAAGAGAAAGTTCTTTGTTTAGAAAAATTGGAAGATTTTTCATTACAAGCAAATAATTAAGAGTTTTAGATTCGAAATTGATACACCTATTTGGTTTGAATCATTATTAAAAGTGGCTTACTAATCACGTTGCGAAATTTACAAAATAAATGCTGATAATCATTAATTAAATCCGGGGTCGTGAGCTCTTACCGCGACTTACATCTTAATAATAAAAATAATTGATATTTCAAAGTCTGACGTGATGTAAGGATTTATTTTTTTTATAATTCGAGACAGAGTAAATAGATGTTTAACATTTGAAAACAAACAGATGAGCTCTGTCATCGTTACACAAGAAACCGTTTGCGTTTTCAACATCGATAGTCATGTTTATAACATCACGTATACAAATGACTGTACGAAATTGTGTCAAAAATGTAATCAAGTAGAGCTCCATATGGTAATGTGTTTAGTAAACACTGCACTAATGTTAATTAGAACATTTTGATGTGTAATTACATTTAATAATCATAATAATATGTTCGTTGGGAAGAGTTCCCGGTGGTTATGACAGGGGTTGTAACGAGGAAATTAAGCTGTCTGCTGCCAAGTGCGAAGGAAATCAATAAGCGAGGCGACACACTGCCAGCGTGTTCGGAAAGTCGGAAATAGGGTGGGCGAATTCACGAAGAAACTTATGCGTCTGGCTTCGACTTCTGCCAAAAAACAAAGCAATGTTTACATTATAAATGTCAAGTATTTTCACTTTGACGTTTCATTATCAAATAGCTGCAATATAAATTGCATAAACAGTATTTATTTAATTGTACGCTACGAATGTGGTGTCATTTATTTTAGGCACATTATTTAATTATTTTTAGGTCAACGCAATGTACAATTACAAATTAAACCTTGAATTTTAATACGAGTTTTCTTATATTAAACTCTATTGTAAGAAGTTGCTGGATGTTGTTACTTCTTTTAAGTGTTATTTTTTATTGATTATTTATGATATTATCTTACCATCCAACATGTATTTGGTGCTGTCGGAGTCATCATCACCCAAAGCTGGTCCAGTGCGGCCCGCTTTTCCTCCTACGACGCTCATCTCTGGCAATGGATATCCAGTTTAGAAACGAGATTACACTTGCTCTTTCACTAATTATTAATAACCGCGAGATTATTTCGGAGCACACGATAATTTGCGCTCGGAGACTTCGTGATACTCTACATACCACAGCGACAAACTGATCTCGTTCGGAATATTGATCGATTGTACAAAAATATTTACGCACTTGTCAGACACAGGTGTTTTGCTGAGATTCCGGCGCCTAACCAGACAGGCGCTTCTTGGCAGCTGAATAAACAATAATTTAATATTTTCTATCGGAGAAAATATAACGTAGTGACACTTTCACTGGCGTTCACACAACAGCGATCTCAAATGAGCTCGAACGGTTTTACTAATAATAAATAATACGGGTTTGGTATAGCCACCGAAACAGACAGCGACGTGATCTTAGCCCGTCGGCGGTCCGCTGATAACTGGCTCTCCGTGATAAGTGGACGGTGGCCGGCTAACAATAATTGAACAATCCAATCCAATGTCAGCTGTGAGTATTGCTAATAAACCAGTGTCTACGGCGTTTGGGTTCACGGTTCCACGATCCGTCGTCGTCTACGAGCGAGCGAGGCCTTCGAGAAGTCGCGTTCGCGAGTGTGGGGAACTTTGGTAGGGCGCAGGCGCAGCGAGGAGCGTAGTGACGCGCAACCGCCACCCGATGCACCGGGGGCCGTATTGGTTGGATCATGTTGCACATTTTTTGAAACCCTGACCGACCGGTATCGGTTTCACCACCACTAAACAAAGACAGATATTAAGTTCATCCTTACACAATAATTTAATTAAATGCTCAGGAAGATGTACACACATTACTTTCATCAGATAACAAAACCGTCAAATGTCAAATTTATCTTAGTCAAAAATAAACTGTTCGGTTAATAACTTGATTATAAATATTGCATGTAAACTTAAATAAGTGCTAAACACGAATCTGGATACTTTTACCTTATCTTTACAAAATTATTTTGTCTTGTAACAAAAGAAGATACATTCTTGCGAGAAATGGTTCTTCTTTCTTTTTCTGACTATTTATAAATAGGAAAAAAGAAGCCATCATATACATCCAACGGCTTTGTAATGACATATTATCATATAATAAATACTCATTGAATACCCAACTAAATAAGATCGAAAGTCATAAGACCTTACCACTAGCCTACGGGACCGATTAAAGGTGAGTGAAGCGGTCTAGAGCGATATCTATAATTATTAAGAAATGTTGGTAAATTACTTTTTTATAAATATTCGTGTAATTGATAAAATATTATTGGGATTTTAAAAACAGCCAAGTTGATCAAGACATTCTTTATTATTCTATTTCACTATCATTTTACTGTATACAATTTTGTGCTTATACATTAACCTCTTTTTTTCTTGAATAAATTAATTCATTTTAAACAAAACGGATTTTTTTGTAAATATAGTAAAGTAACCAAAAAAGCAAGTGGTAAATAATTTATTTAATATTGTTCAATTTTTTTTTAAGTAAATAAATAATGTTTTGATTGTCATGAAACTGTGTTTTGTAAGAAAACAAGAGATCGCTGTTAAATCACGCTACTGGCTCTATGTTCAAAATATACAGAAAACTGTTAGCGGAATACCTTTATCATCTTAAATGTTTTGAAAATGCTATCCAACACGATTTTATCAATTACACGAATGTTTGTAATCAAGTCATTTAACATTTTTTTTTCATTGATAGATGTCTCTGTAGACCGTTTCACTCACCCCTAAACAGTTATATCTTTCATTAAAATTTTCTTATGTGAATTTTACTCGCGTTTTAAAATTTATTTAGAAAAAATCTTTATAAATTCATAAATAAAATCATCACAGTTAGAAATATACTGAAATTAGCATGTTTATATAACTATTGCGAAATGCTTAATGATCCCCCTCTGTTACTAATATGTCAAAAAAATGGTAGAATTTTTAAGGGTGCTGACCTGAGGATGAATCACAAGCAACCCTTTGTTAATTTAAAAAATGTAGGGGGAAACTTTTTGCAAACAGACAGCCCTCTATTTATGTATCCATTTAATCGATTTTCCCACAGTTTAAAATGTGACAGTCATTCACCTTTGTAATAACTAAATATAATGAGTCAATTACAATGCATATAACGTAATGTTGATAAGATTAATTATTCTGTAATATATCTATTTATTAAATCTTTCAGACTATTGAAAAATGGTAATTTTATCTTAAAAAAACTTATGATACTCAAGACCCTTTTTAAAGTCCAATTTATTTTTATCGCTATCGTAATTTTTGACATAGAATATGATTACTAATCGAAAATAAGGAAATACAATGGAGTTTGAGTTTGATTCGTCTGAAATACAACATTTTATCACAAAATGGCATAACATATTATATTAATCAATCATTTTCAACAGTGTAAATTTATATGAGGACTGGAAATAAGTAATCTTTTAAACTTCAGTGCTTGCGATATGGTTGATATAAATAATTTGAATCAATAATGAATTTTAAAGTACGGTGAGAATTAAAAGGGATACAAAATGTGTTATTCCTCCACATACATAAAAATAAATAAATACGGGAAGAAGCTATTTTTCTAAATTTTATTAGTCACACTAAATTTAATATTATGAACTCTGTTTAGCTTTATCTTTCAACAGTTGATGATAATCACGATGAGCGAAATCGATGCTGAAATAATAAACCTGATATGATTTTTATAATATTATTCTTAAATACCATTTCTCCAGTCTGTAAAAACATAAAATTTGAACACGGGTGACACCTATACCACAAACAATGTTTGATTACTCTATGAGCGTATAAGGTGCGCGCTTGGGGCTTAAAAATAGTTAATTAATATATTTTTTAAATTAAGATTTCAATATTCATTTTTATATTTTTGCGTCACTCTTCTAAAAACAGGGTTAAACTATTTTTTTGTGCCTGGGGCCTTACAAGTGCTAAATCTGCCACTGAACACAAATGATACAGATTTTTTCATTGATCATTTTTAATCAAAATCTGTTAATTCAAAAATGTAATGCAGATTTACGATTGTCAATTTTATAACAACTTGACAAAATTCAAAGTCCAATATTGTTTTATAAAATAAAATGCATTCACTTGACATTGGCAGATATCTTATCCGCTATAAATCATAATTGAATTGAGAAAATATTCAAAATCTGTAAGTGTGTATTCGAAATTCAAATTCGCTTTTTCGACAACACGGACAAAAATTAAAATATTGTAACAATATTCATCTGCTATCTACCATACCGTATAAAGATTAATATATACTTACTTGGTACATTGAACCTAAATATCTCTCATAGCAATAGTATCAATAATACCGAAACAAAATTAACATATTAGCAATATTAACAGTCGTTAAAATAATTATATCGAATATGTAAGAATAATATATAATAAATTCAGGACGCCGATATAAACATTCAAAAAATGTGCAGCAAAAACCGTTGAATGAAAATATTATTGAAATAATATTTTACTTTAGGAATGAGAAACTGTTTAAGCACAATATACTAATGAAATTGCATCTAGATTGTGTGTGAAATATAAATATGAGTTGTTTTTTCCAGTAATATTTATAACTATAATAAAAATTATCTCTTTCGTTTTTATTCTGATTTTTTTTGCACACTAACTCGGTCGAGTTATCACATACGAACAAAAATATGACAGTGGCTGGAGGTTTTGGTATGATATTACGAAAAATCGCTACAAATAGAAAGTGTACTTCAGTTGTTTCTTGAAAAAAAAAACGAAAAAAATGCATAATTTTACAAGTATAAAAAACTGCTTTGATAAAGTGTGTTAATTCACGACTTACTTGCCGATATTACGACAATTAAATTTATGCCGCTAATGAAATTTAGGACACTTCGTTAATGTATTATGATTTTATATAAAAACACAAATCATGTATGTTATGTAGATTTTTTTATGTCTATGTGTCTAATGAAATTCCAAACACTAAACGAATACATAAATGTATAAGTAGGTACACGCTAAATGTTATTTAGAATATATAGATAATACAAGTTGGCTATTATTCTCCAATAAAAATCATTGTATTTTCCAATCACATTAAACTTCTTTTTTAATAAACATGTTAATCGCAGATGCATTTATCTCTGTCGAAAGTTACATTGTAATATATTGGTTTTGTATTACTCATCATATATAAATACACCCGAAGGATAAATTGAAAAACACGTATATTTTACATAAATTCAAATTATACATTGAAAACAAATAATAATCCTTTTGATATGACATCATACGATTATAATGGTACTAGATGTGTGATTATGGGTTTCGCACATCCGCAATGAGATGGGAAATTCAAAGGTGAACATCTCCGTTATTTTTGTCAATTATAAGGATAATTTTAATTAAATAAACGAAAATTGTTTTATGGCATTGATTTAAAAATAATATAAAATCTTTCGACTGAGATTTATTCAGTAAAATTACTCACCCTTTTCTTTTCGCTATGATTATAATTGAATATAATATATATAACATATTGATTGGCATACACAGCTCTTTATAATAATATTTACAATTCATTTAAGTGAGTAGAGATTGCTAAGAAGACAAATTGATTAAGCGAAATCAATTCGTAATCAATACTATATCATTTTTTTTTCGTTAAAAGACATTTATACGTGTTTTAAATTACGTATACCGTAATCTTTAAAGTAATCACTATTGTTATATTTATATCTAGTCGTTGATAGTATGCATAATACAATGAAAACAAATAGAAAAAATACATAATATGTTGTCAAAAATTATCAATAATGAATTAGCACGCAATATTGTAGAAAATTTTAATAGTCGTCTTATAACGAAAGATACATAATAAATTTTTGGTTGAGTTTCTTTTAAAGTCGATTATATGATATATAGTTTATGTGAAAATATTACGAAACAAACATTTAAGCTATCATTTTGAAATTGACCTAAATCTGTAAATATATTGCCCACTTGCAAAACTAAAACTAAAATTAAGATTTATTTTTATTTAAACAACTGTCTTATTTTTAACGATTTGTGAATTTATTGATCCATAAAATATTTGCGGAATGTTATTGAACAACTGTATTTTTTTAACTAAATGTCTGATCTTAATAGTCTTCATGGAGTATTTCAATAAAACAGGGTGTACTTGTAAATAAACCAATCAACTTCCTTTTTGAAATCACGGCAGTGATAGAAATGTGGCCCCACAAAAAAGTCTACATATGATAGAAATCAATACAAAAAGTGTGTGATATTTCTGCTTCGGATAACAAAATGAAATTCCACTGTGGAAACGATTTAATTATTTTCGTATGTCTTAGAAGACCCACAAGACACATGGGGTTGTTGATGAAAGACTATATAGTATCTTTTATAGGCAAACATATTTGGTTGTGATAAAGTTTCTTATTTAGTTGCGTCTACGCACTGGCAGAAAAATTGGTATCTAAGAAATCTGACAAAAAAATGAACAATCAGATTCTTCGATATCAATTACTTGACTGAACTTTGTACTAGTTTGAATGAAACAGCAAATATTTTTATCTGATTATCTCTGCTTGTTAATTCATTACTTTATTTGTGCCGAATTGTCATAAATCTAACTAACATAAAATATTGAAGTCAGTCTTTATCCTAAAAGCTCAAACTGTTCATTTAAAGTTTATTAGAAACTATCGATTTGTTACTTATTAACTTCTGCAAGTATTTTGAAGATAAATATGAATTTATTAAGAACTATGTAATTGTATTGCGAGTTATATATGTATCTGTTTTGCTAATTCATCTATACAATAATATATATTAAACAGATTAACAGCTATTTTTCTCTATTTATGAATAGTATTGAATTTAGTCATGCTCACTTTTAACAAAACACCTCGAAGACAATAATAATTAATTTATTCTAAAATGGTCGCTTGTACAGGTGCGCCGTTGGCCAGTTGATAAAGTTACATTCTATTGCAATGATTATTGGCCAATGGCGGCTCATTGAACATACACGGTGCTCAATCATTCATTTTGTTTGAACATAAATCAATTTATATCCGCTTTACTAAAATAGCTTTTAATGATGAATTAATTACACATTTATTGTAAAGGAGTATTTTTATAAACGAATTAAAGCGAGTTGTTATCTAAACTGAATTGCCTATATCTACAATGATGGCTGCTGCTGATGATCAGAAGTATGTATTCAACCGATTTATTTTATTCTCGTGTTCCTCGCACTGTTTTTATTATTTTCATTATTTTAAAATTCAATCATTTTTAAAGATTTCACTGTCAATACTTAGTGGAAAGTCATTATACTAACAAATAAAACACTTGTTTTGTACAAACTCCACTTTTATTTTAAATGATTACGACAGGTTTCCTTCATGACGAAAATGATCAAAAAGTGCACATGACAAGCATATGCAGCTGAGAATGCTTGTCATTAGCAAAACCAATCCCGTAGCATTTAAAATAAATGTGGGATTATTACAAATGATTGTTTTATTTTAAAAAAATAAAATTTAATACATAAAATAAATTTCCTAACATCCGCTACCGATTTATATGAATTTCTGATGAAACTTATCTCAACGTAAGTTTTTCTACGAGAATTGCTTGTTACTCAGATGTCTAATCTTTTTTTTTACTTTAAATAAATGTATCATTTGGTAATTTGTATTTGAGTATTTATCGTCATTTCCTTAGAATTGCTTATGATGTTTTTAATTATCAACAGAATTTTAAAGTCTACAAGAGTGTACATGCGTGAATATTTTTTAATTCACTGAAAACAACTGTTTGAGAATCTGTGATAAAGTGTTGTAAGATGTTTATCAGATGTAACAAACTATAGAGTCAGTAAAGACACCTACATAAAATATATCACCAATTAAATAACAATTGAACATGTTTTTAATCAAATGTAATAAGAATGAAGATATGAACTTATCATACTTGAGTAGAATAACGTCGTCTTTAACATTAACCAAACATCATTTTAAAACAAACATTTAATATTCAAATTGTTTATTTATATTTAAAAATGTTTGTCGTGGACATAGTTTAATAATAATCATTAGTCGTATCAATTTACTAAACCCCCCCCCCCATAAATGCTAAATGAGTAAAAGTACATAAATGCACAATATTTTTTTATTATTTTTAAATAATATTTGGTTAAAATTTCTATATACGGTCTTTGTATTTTATACATGTATTTTATACAGTAAATATTTCGTATTTTATTTTAAAATCAAAAGGGAAGTTTTAGATAAAATTTTAAGATTTTTCAAGTATGTAGTACAGTTTGCATTTTTGTTTTCATTACATTCATAAATTAATCCACCAGAGATTAAACAAAAACTTCTTAAGGCGTATGGAATTAATACTTACAAAGCACAAACATTTTATTGCATCTATGTCATTCTACTTGGGATGAACTGTAAACAATTTAAACATCCACGTGAACTTGCTTCACTGTGGATTGCCCATATCTAAATCGAACACGCCCTAGGACTTAAAGCTCTAATAACTATATATATATATATATGTATACAAAAAAACAAACAAGATTAAATTTTATTTTCCATGGTGAATTGAATACCTCTGTTTTAATTGAAAACCATACACGCGTAAACTCAGTGATTCTAAACCTGTTTACGATGTTGCATTGTAAATGTATACAAAGTTCGTTGCCGAGATTTACCGAATAACCTTTCACCACTCATACCGTCTCCCCAACAAAATATAATATTATATATAACACTTTTAATTGAATCATTTTTTTATATAATTGCATATTGTCATCAGATAATCGACTATAAAACAAATTAATGTTGACCAAATTCCCAATATTTACAGTGAATAGCGTATGTGCAAATTTAATGAAAAATAATTGGGAAATTAGGAAGAACCTCATTTTTTAAAATTAAACATCGGACGTATAAATTATGTAATAAAACACTAGAATTAATCAATCAGAGTTTTATTTATATTATACATAGTCTATATTTGACATTGTAAAGCGAAAATTATTTATCTTAGGAATATTTGAAATGACACAATTTTATTATCACTAAATACACGGATATCTCGTTTCTATGTTGATAATAAACAAAACACAATGACAGAATTTCTAACATAATATCACGAATCATTTTAATTCCCACAATCAGCGTTTATTATAATGACTAAATTTGATTAAGGTGATGAGTAGCGCTTTACGTAACAATGCTTCGTTGCAGATAGTGGCAACATTTTTATCCACAGTGTGCCAAAATAACGCATATTCTTAAAATATTTGACATTTCATTATGTTAGAAATATTTTCACACGGACAAAAAGAAAGGGCTTGGTTACTTATCATTAAGTTCTAATCGAAATACAAAAATGACATATATTATATATAACTCTGTTGTGTTTATTCATAATATGCATTCGTGATATAAATCAAACTATGCATAGGATAAATATATCAAAATTAATAACAAGTCAAATATTTTTTTTGAAGCAAATAGTCTTAATTAGATACATTTATTGTAATGTGGTCCAGGGGTGGGCTGGAAGGGACTGGGAGGGGCTCGAGCGAGCCCATTGTTAAATTTCACTACGGCCGACGAGCCCCTTATTAATTTAAGAGAAAACAATATTCTCAGATCAAATTAGTATATAACTGAAATTTCAGACTTATATAATATCTACGACAACTTCGGTATACACAGTAGTACGTTTTTTTGTAATTTACATTGATAAGCTTACGGTAAACTGCATATTGTTACATAATATAAGTGTATAAGTATCGATCGATTGTTTATTTAAGTATTGCAAATAATTGCATCGAAGTGATCAAAAAAATTCACGCCTTCCCCAGAACACCATGAATCGCTTTGAGATTTAGCGAGCCCCTTGTTAACGTATTGGCAGCCCACCGCTGATGTGGTCCCTTTATGCTTAATTCTATTATCGTTCTGCATACTAAACTTTGTCAGACGGAAAGCGTTATCTCAATAAGGTAGAAAATTTCAGAATACTTCTTTTCGACTTGATTATAATATATTAAACATTTACATTTTAAACTATACTTACATACTCTACTTATTGGAATTTTGGCATATGTCATTAATTTTTCAGAGTAATATACTGTTAATTTGAATATTATATGTATATCTGCCAATTTTTGACAAAACTCACATTTTTCGAAATCGAAGATATAGTGAATCTAAATGATTGAAAAGTAAATATCCAGCAGCGTGCAAAGCCTATAAAATATTTTTGACACTGCCTTAAATACATTAGCGGATAAACTACATGAAAGGTACCAGGCGCAATGAAATTTAGAGGTTTTGTTTTTCGGATAACATAAAAACGACAGAAAATTAAATTTAAAATAATTAAAATCTGAACAAAAGGTATATGGGTTATATAATAAGCTTCATTTGCTAATAGGATAAGCAGCCACTACTAAAATATAACACGTACTTCCACCATAAATTGCAATATTGTTATTTGTAATTTGTTGTACCCAGCAGCAAGACGCAAACTCTGTGGATACGCATGCACATGGTTTGAGTCATCTGCTTTATTTCACATTACATAATTCTCATGCCGCATTTTTATCGTTTGTTACAAGAATAAGAAAATACAAAGTTCCTTTTTTAATAAATAAACATCGTTTATTAAATTTAAAAAAAACAATTAAAACATTCTAATGTTTTCTCATCATTAGGATTAAATAGATTATATTTGCGAAAAACAATCAATATCAATTTCGCCAGAGCATTTTATTACTAAAATTTCACTTTCATTGCGGGCGAGTTTTTTTAAATGATTTATCTTCATGTGTGCATATTATTAAATATACTTTAATAGATGTCTTAGGCGTAATTATTTAAAATCGTCTTCATCTATTATCTTTAAATATTAGAAAACGTATTATTAACAACATTTGGCGGGCACCCAGGATTTTATGAGTTATTTCAATTGAAAGTTCAATAAATCTTTATGTTTTATTATATTTATTAGAATGATTTTTTTTCATTCTTCCTATACCAACGATTTTTCTTTAACATTTTATTTTATTAAATATGATGATGAATCAGCACAATGATAAATGTGTTTGCACCAGACGTTCTGTATCGAGGCAAATCGAGAATCTATATTTTTTTCTCAATTGTTTATACAATTGAAAATCAAAAATCACTGTGCTATGGCATCCGTACAGATATTCGAGCTCGTGGATACTAGAGCATCTAATCCCGCACCCTTTTTTTGATCCCGTGATTTCGGGATTCACATTTTGTCTAGTTTTCGGGATCCCGGGATTGATCACTTACAATTGTTTCGTAAAATTCTACCGAAAAAAATGTCGAATTAACAGATTCCAGAATTATTCTTTACTCGAACACTTTTTTTACCTCCATCCTTTGAAAAAATTACGTCTGGCAGTGGCAGTAAAGTGTTCCAGCAGTTTTAAGTTTTTTCAGCTCTTTATAACTTTTCTTACGTGTTATAGCGAATCACAAAATCCTGGCATTGGGACTATGACGTTCCCGGGATTACGGGATTGCCGAATCGGCCAGGATTCCTGATCCTAGGCTTGGAACCCTATTAGATGCCACTACAGAATACTAAAAAGGTTCAGGAGCGTTAAATCTATACATGGCAAAAAAAGGGCGTAACAAAAGTGATGAGCTTAATACTAGTCCATCGCGCTATCCATAGCCTTTTAATCTTGACCAGATCATGTAAAACAATGTAATTCAGCATAAAAAAATCATATTCAGTGAAGGAACCAGTAGCTCTCTAATCGAAATTTTTGTAGCAACGACGTGTTGGCCGATTATACGATATCATTTATTAGTAAAGTGAAAACGTTTCGTTTTTATATAGTAATTATATCAAATTCAAAGCTGCGTTTATAATTTCGTTGATAAACATAGACTTTCAAAAAGAGACTGACAGGTTCGCACTCACTAACGCGTTCAATTTCATCAACATCAGAGTATGTTCATAAAAATACATGGCGAGAAAAAATCGCGCAAGGTGAAAGGAGTCGTTATTACTATTAAAAGGTTAAAAAGAAGAACACCACTTTTAATGGGAGGAAGATGTAAGGCGATACAATTTTTTACAACTCCATTGTTTTGTATTTCAAAAAACAAAATATTCCGCAACACTCTCTTTCCATCCTAGGACAAACAGTATACCAATAAAAACATTTTACCTTATAAAACACTTACCTGTGTAGGAAAAAAGATATACAAAAGACTCTTAAGACAGTATTGATATCCTATTATTGTATCGTATGCCATTTTTCTTAACTCTGTTTTTAGACATCTATTACATGTTCAATCTTTTTTTGACAGATTCTTTTGATGTGTAAAGCTTTAAATTAATACATTTAGTCTATTGGCGTAAGTAAAATGACAGCTACTAAAAAGACGTATATTCTGAGCAATAAACCAGGGCTGTGGAGTCGTTAAAAATAATACTACTCCGACTCCACAGCCCTACAATAAACTTTGATTTAAAGATTGACGAATCATTGTACAAAAAATAAATATTGCTTGATTCGTTTAACAGTATTTATAGAATATGAATCGTCAGTTTGAAGAGACTTTTCAAGGAAACAAAAGACGTTACACATTTTTATTCAATCAATGGAATAACTAATTTCTTCAATGTTTCCGCCGAACATATTGAAAAAAATGTATTTTTACATATGACTACATCTACTTACATTTAATTATTAAATATGCAAATATCAGACCCTGGAATGACAAAGCACATATCGTAAATTTAAATAATCAACTTTCAATAGAAAATATATTCGCGAACATAAAGTTGTATACGTTTTGTACAATATAATATTGCCTAGAGCCACAATGTTATCTAAATGTAAGTATTATAATTACAACTTGTTTGATGTGAATGTATTATATAAAAAAAAGCATTGATCTTTGGCCTTTGCAGCACCAAAAAAATCAAAACATCAACAGCTGCAGCGGCGTATAAAACACTACTAGTAAAAGTCGATAATCTGTTACATCTTTCTCAGACTAATATTAAATCACTCATATACGATTGATCATCATTAATCGAGCATAAATCAATTCTAATGAAACTCGTGAGAAGACAGACATCGCTAAAAACAAACTTACACGTTACTCGGAAGTGCAATTATTAAATCATAATGTTTAAATTAAAAATCGATTTTTACTAAAGGCAAAGTTTTCGATTGATTAGTGATCTTTTTGCAACATGATTATTGTGAAGCCGTGATGAGGATTTCGTGATTTTTTAAACTTACCTTTCTCCCGCATTTTTCTGGAAACTCTAATTTAAAGTTAAAAAAAGATATTCACCGTATATTTGTTTACTTAGGGTTAAATCATGAGGTCAACTAATACGTGTATGTATATCTAACACGGTATTCTACATCACAATGTAGAAAAATAGTTATCTTAACATTAATAGCCGATAAGGTCTGTCTGTAAGGACGTCCGCAGTAAGGTACAGACCAATGATTTCGATTTATTCTGAACAGCACATTTTTGAAATGTTGTTCTATCCAATGGGAGCGGCTTATTTTAAACCGGGCGTGAATGTTCTGATATCGCCACGTTTGAAAATTTGATATTTCTTGGTGTAGAGCTAAAGTATTGTATCACCATACATCATAATATTCGAATAATCAAAGACTTTAATTCGACTATTGCAAACTATGATTATAGAGCTATCGAAATGAATCGTCTGATCGTGTGAGTCGATGTGAGACTAATATTTTTTGGAGCGGATTTGATCAATTGAATCATAATGATGAATCTTTTCACGTCTGACCTTGAAAATCTGTTAGAATTCTTTAATACATTAAGAATATTCAAATTATGATATGGATATATGATAGAATAATATTTTGCTTTTTTCATACACTTGGACAAAATGTGCAACTGATTTTTTATTGAAAAATTGGATTTGATCTTTTGATTTTTATTGGAAATAATTGTTAAATAATTTAAAATCCGAAAAATAATTGTTGGCAAACTTAAACATTATTCCAAAAATTACGTAATTTACAAAATTTCTGCTACTACGAAAGATGATTGTTAGCAAACTTTAACATTATTCCAAAAATTAAATAATTTACGAAATTTCTGCTACTACGAAAAATGGTTGTTAGCAAACTTAATCATTATTCCAACAATTAAATAATTTACGTAATTTCTGCTACTACGAAAAATGGTTGTTAGCAAACATAAACTTTATTCCAAAAATTCAATAATTTACGAAATTTCTGCTACTACGAAAAATGGTTGTTAGCAAACTTAAACATTATTCCAAAAAATCAATAATTTACGAAATTTCTGCTACTACGAAAAATGGTTGTTAGCAAACTTAAACATTATTCTAAAAAATCAATAATTTACGAAATTTCTGCTTCTACGAAAAATGGTTGTAAGCAAACTTAAACATTATTCCAAAAATTCAATAATTTCAATAATTTACGAAATTTCTGCTACTACGAAAAATGGTTGTTAGCAAACTTAAACATTATTCTAAAAAATCAATAATTTACGAAATTTCTGCTTCTACGAAAAATGGTTGTTAGCAAACTTAAACATTATTCCAAAAATTAAGTAATTTAGGAAATTTCTGCTACTACGAAAAATGGTTGTTAGCAAATTTAAACATTATTCCAAAAATTCAATAATTTACGAAATTTCTGCTTCTACGAAAAATGGTTGTTAGCAAACTTAAACATTATTCCAAAAATTAAGTAATTTAGGAAATTTCTGCTACTACGAAAAATGGTTGTTAGCAAATTTAAACATTATTCCAAAAATTCAATAATTTACGAAATTTCTGCTACTACGAAAAATGGTTGTTAGCAAACTTGGACATTATTCCAAATATTAAATAATTTACGAAATTTCTGCTCCAACGAAAAATGGTTGTTAGCAAACTTGAACATTATTCCAAAAATTCAATAATTTACGAAATTTCTGCTACTACGAAAAATGGTTGTTAGCAAACTTAAACTTTATTCCAAAAATTGAATAATTTACTAAATTTCTGTTACTACGAAAAATGGTTGTTAGCAAACTTCAACATTATTCCAAAAATTAAATAATTTACGAAATTTCTGCTCCTACGAAAAATGGTTGTTAGCAAACTTGGACATTATTCCAAATATTAAATAATTTACGAAATTTCTGCTCCTACGAAAAATGGTTGTTAGCAAACTTAAACATTATTCTAAAAATTAAATATTTTACGAAATTTCTGCTACTACGAAAAATGGTTGTTAGCAAACTTAAACATTATTCCAAAAATTCAATAATTTACGAAATTTCGGCTACTACGAAAATTGGTTGTTAGCAAACTTTAACTTTATTCCAAAAATTAAATATTTCACGAAATTTATGCTACTGCGAAAAATGGTTGTTAGCAAACTTGAACATTATTCCAAATATTAAATAATTTACGAAATTTCTGCTACTACAAAAAATGGTTGTTAGCAAACTTAAACTTTATTCCAAAAAATCAATATTTTACGAAATTTATGCTACTACGAAAAATGGTTGTTAGCAAACTTGAACATTATTCCAAATATTAAATCATTTACGAAATTTCGGCTACTACGAAAAATGGTTGTTATCAAACTTTTTTTTTCCAAAAATTCAATAATTCACGAAATTTCTGCTACTACGAAAAATAGTTGTCAGCAAACTTGAACATTATTCTAAAAATTAAGTAATTTACGAAGTTTCTGCTAATACGAAAAATTGTTGTTAGCAAACTTAAACATTATTCCAAATATTAAATAATTTACGAAATATCTGCTAACTATAAAAATAAAATATATTAAAATAAAATATAGTTAAATTAAATTAAATTCAATAAAATAAAATAAAATAAAATAAAATAAAATAAAATGAAATGAAATAAAATAAAATAAAATACCATAAAATAAAATAACATAAAATTAAATTAAATTAAATACTATGCAACAAAAATCTCACGTTGCTGGGCAACGGGCTTACAGCTAGTAAATTATTATTTATTGCTCATGAACGTGGTCTAGTAGTTATTCCCTTGATACTTACTAATGAATAAACATTTGACGATCGTAAAAGCATGATTTTTTCATATCTTCTTCCAAATCCAAATAAATTTGTTTTTATGATATTTAATAAATCAAAAAAAATGTGCATATGCCACAAGTGACTCAAAATTCATATTCACGTCAAGAAAATTTAATAAAAACAATAATCCTTTGTACTTCATTCCACTTTATTTAATATGTCAGGACCGGTTTCGCTCATTGCGAGCATTGTCAACTGATAAGAAATATAATTTAACAATGCTATTTATACAAAATTGAAAAGTTATACACAACAACATTGTTAAATTATATTTCTTATCAGTTGACAATGCTCGCAATGAGCGAAACCGGTCCTGACATATTGAATAAAGTGGAATGAAGTACAAAGGATTATTGTTTTTATTAATATAATGCCTTTCCACCAAGTATTGACAGTGAACACCCTAAAAGTGATCAAGAAAATTTACTTATGGTATGATTAGCAATCTAAGGTCATTAAAATCTATAAAATAATTGTGACCATATTAATTCGACAATACCTATACAGAGTGGCATTTATTTGAAAATCTTTAGTATTATTCTTTGAATTCTTCAAAACTGTATGGTGCTCATTCGGAAACTCGAACCCTTGATCACGCAAGCGAGTAAGATGAAGTCCCTGTCGAGCGTCGATTCCTGCGACTAACATTTTTTTTCCGTTGAAAATCAATCGAGGAATACCAAAGGATATGTGCATATATAACGTTCGTGTTCATTAAAGGTGGATTGTCACCTAATAACAAATATATTTTTTTAGTAACGGAAAACTTTGATGATATAAATGATTGTGTTCTTAATGAATAGTTATTTGAAATGAGGTTACAACGTTAAAATACAGCTTGTCAATTCAATACAGACTAAAAATTGTACTTATCAAGTGTATAAATATAAATGCATACTATTGCGATATATGTATTTTCCCATAGTGATATTTCAACGCATACATGATGGCAACAATAAATAATGCTGCAACTGCATGAGAACCTAAACGATTTCTCAGTGGACAAATAAACACACAATTTAGCAAATGGAGACAACAGAATCCGACGCATTTCACGAACAGCGCGCTATTGAAGATTAGAAAAAATATCTCGTATTAATGAGCAGGTGCTAACACTGCTTACCGCGGGTCATAGTCGTTGGCCCAACGTCTCTATTGTTTCGAAAAGAAAATGTTGTGTAATTTTGAATGATAAAAGTTCATTGAAATGCACGTTGCCAAACCCATTTTTCTGTTCTTTTGAAACCATATATTATACAAAACTATTCTTATAACGACATGATTAATATTTAAGGCACGTTTACTTTGTTAAAAACACGAATCACTGTAAATTCAAGCATCGAATGTGAATTCGAGTCAATTTATGAAGCTCGATATCTTTACTACCAAAACCCAATTTAATTTTAACCAGGGATTTTTTCTCATTTAACACGGTAGAACAGTGTTCCGGCACCTTTTATAGCATTTTTAATCTTTCAAACCAATATGGCAAAATCTTATTTTTACGTTGCTTTGAAAACTATTGTTTTTTTTCTTGGAAACCATTGGCTGTTTGTCGCCAATTACTGTTCCATTTGAATGGTATGTGACGTAAAGTCATGTAATGTCATAATACAAAACATTACCAGATCTATAGACTTACTCTGTGACCAGAACCAAGGGTCTAATGCTAGATATTGTTTTTTAAAGAGGTTGAGTAACAATTAGTTGTTGTAAGAAAAAACTTTTGTAGAGAAACCTCCAATATAAAGTCATATGCTCCTTATTGGGAACGGAGAAAAAAAACTTGAGTTGAAAGATTGGCAAGAAATGAGTTCCGGCACCTTTTAAAAAAAAAGCACTGATCTTAACTGTAAGCATAATAAACGATCAATTATGATTGAAAGTGGAAGTTAAACAGTGCAAAAAAATATATCTGCATGAGTTAATTCATACGTATTATATTAAAACCAAAACTAATCTGACATTTTTTTTATGACAGAATAAGTTCGCATCTTTTAATGAAGTTGGTACTGAGTACATGTGTTGCAATTAGGGATTCTGAGATCTCGGGGTTTTCAAAGTCCCGGGACTCGAAGCGTGATAAAGTCAAAGTCTCGGAAATCCCGGGATTCGAGACATTTATTTCCCCTTTAATAAAATTATAATTTTAGTCAAATTAAATATTTACATGTATGTATGTACATATCTATGTATTACATACATACATACATACATGCCATATACGCCTTTGAATGAACGCACTAGAAAAATCGTGTTTTTTAATAAAATGTTTAATAATTAATATTTTTCTTATTTTATGGACATGTGCAATGCTTACGGTTATATTTTACTAAGAAGGGATGATAACGGTACATGTAATGAAAAAATATCAAAGAATTCGACCGCCGTCAGGAGTAAATTTATGACCGTAACTTCACAATACAGCTATTAGACCTTTTTTGTCCGATTGAGACATTGGTACTTTTGTATAATAGTGAAAAAACATTTTAACATAAATCAACATGAAGTATGAACATTTAATTTTAATATTTTGGAATTTGCTTTTGCTACAATTATATTACAATATGTAAACACATGGTATTTGAAACATTTAGGAAATTATGAATCCCAAAAATCTGTTTTTTTATCAAATCCCTTATATATATATATATGTATAATAAATTTTGTTTAAAACCCCCGTTTTCAATTCTCTAGCCTGAATATAATGCATTTTTTTTCAAAACTGATTCCGAGAATAGACACCAAAGTCCCGGGACATTTTCCAAAAAAGTCCCGGGACTTAAGACAGCAAAAAAACCTGACAAGTCCCGGGACGCTTCGACACAGAATCCCTTGTTGCAATACAAAATAAATGAAAAAAAACTTATAAAAATATTTAAACAATAAGTAACCAATTTATTTTCAATTTGACAATATGTAATTAATAATCATGGCCAATTTCGGTGGATCACGGGAAATTGATATTTAACCATTTTTTAAATCCAAAATGAAATCTTTATTAGCAATTGTTTTTTTTACAAAACAATGTTTGAATTACACCGACTCACATTGTGGAATTTGCCGTATAACGAGGCATTTCATTGCTATGTTCTATTATACATTCATCGGATACTTCTTTTAAGTCTGCTCATAAACACACAGAAAATCGTGCAAGGCATTCTTTTGAAGGTTACATATCTCAATTGCATAATATTATAAAACACTCGAAAGCATTCGACCCCAATAGACTATCGAAGCATTAAATCATATTTTGATGAAACGAATAAATAAATACGGTAATTAATAAATAAAAACTACCTAATATTTTATAATACATATCTTGAAATATCTGACTTTATCATTAGCATAAGTTATGGATGTTTTTTTAATCAGAGTACTTACAGCTGTCCGCCTTTCAAACGAATACAACATAAAAATTTGAATTGTTTATTTGTTTTTCAATCGAAAAATTTATTATTCAAAGGGGATGTAGAGAGTATTTTTCTCTGCCATTACATAATCAAGTTACTATTTTATATATATACAAAGATAATGAGGATTATATTCTGTAAGTAGTATTTAAGCAAATGTAATGATCTCTACTGTATAAAAAAATCAAAAACATCAATCCTACATAAAATCGTACTTACAATATGTTTGATAAATCAAATAAATAACCAGAATAAATACACATGAACAAATCTTTTTCGTACACGTTGTTATTATATAATAGTAAAACAATAGGCTGTTTTCTTTAAGTGGGTGAACATTTAGAAATGCATGTTAGTACAAATGAAAAGTGTTCACTGTCACTTCTTCAACTATATATCATATATTGATGTAAAAATAGTCTTTATGACTTTTAATTGACATTTCGTATAGCTGTAAATCTGTGTTGCATACATCAATACTTGGTTAATTTTACTTTCGCAGTTTTTATCAGCCATACACTTTGCAAAGAAAGTTACATCTACAATAAAAACGTGTGTGAATAATTTCTCTACTATTCTCTGTTCGCAAAGTACTTAAACTTGTTATGTTAAATTGATTGAATTAATGAAACGATTTTGCGCCAGGTAATTCAATCACGTCGTCTACTGTAATCCGATAATCAATCAAAGCCGGCAAATCAATATTTTTTCAAGTTAATTTTCAATTATTATAAGAGTTTTCAAGACGACGTACTGAGGTTTTATATGAAATTAATTTGGCAGTCAAAATAGAATGTTACATGTCAATCATACTTTCAATATGTGTACGTAGGAATAATATCACTTATTAGCAATACGCTTATAATTTATAAGACTTCCGTAAAGATTATTTTTTTGTATTTACTTAGAGTTTATTGTTTTGTTACAATTAGTTTCAAGTTAAAAAATGATATAATTAATTTATACACCGTTTTTCATATATGTATAACAAAGTATATCAAAACATTGAATAAAAACAAAATAAACACAGTTAACCGCTTGAATACCGCGCAAATAAATCATTAATATGTACAGAGTACTGCGTGTTTTTGAGAAAAATAATATGGCCTAATATACACTCGAATTCGATATTTTAAAAACTTATATTGACTCAGTATCAGTAGCACTATACATGTACATATTCATCAAACTTTTGCTTATATTCAATTAGAATACTAAGTATTTGATTGTTTAAATGTCTTTGACATCCGAGTTCGCTTGCATATGTTCCGGACACCGGTGTCCGCTTGGTATGCAAGTGGTTAAGATTAGTGTATAAAAACTGGTTTAAAATTTTCAGTCAAACCTGTCCCTATTAAAGGATGTGAAAGACCAGGAACAGGGATCCTTTGAGGCGTTTACTAATAGGGTTGTACAACCAGTGCGTTATTTTTTTATTTACAAATATAATATATAATAAAAATACATAGATCTTAAACTTATGTTTTAATTTAATTATTTTTGAGCTGTACCACAGTAACATCGAAAGCTTTGACATATAAAATCATAGTAAATTAATATAATAAATATATATGTCATTAATTTACAAATGTAAATAGCATAAAAAGTAAATGTTTTATCGAACACAATCATATATGGTAACGTTTTGTTTCATAAATAACTTTCTCCCTTGATAAAATAATATTAAGGATAATTTTCTCTTTTCATTTTTACTGTAATTATTTAAGACACACGCCAGCTTAGCGTCCGCCATCTTCACGAGCCGAGCAGCAGGTTGCGATTTTTCATATTTCTAAGCGAAATACGAGCCCGGTCACGATTCGCTACAAACGTGACAGCTCTCTCGCCCGGAGTCTTTTCGACAACGGAAAGCTGCATTTCGCTAAAAGGCTTTTTCTCACTTGAAGACAACGACTACATCTGTTCCACTGAAATCGCCTAATCACTAAATTGTTTTACCTGAAGATAACGATGCTTTCACTGGGTGTTAATCGGCCTTATCAGTCAAATAAGCCGTGAATTTCATAGTACAGAATGAATAGAAAATAGCAGCGATTTCATTTTGAAAGTATGGTCGCAAAAGACTTTTAAACATTCATTATTTAACAAAAAAGATTTCGCAAGTACAATAAGCAGTTATTTTTATAATACAATTAGAAATTTAAGCTTCCTTTTATAATTTAAGAAATATTTAAAGAAAAACTTATACTTTATATTATCAAATAATTATATACATATTATATTAAACTTAATGAAGCTTACTTTAACATAAATTATATAACGAGATCTTCTTGTTACTCAATTGTTCTACCTCTTTTCTTTCAAGGAAAGTAAGAATATAAAAAGGGCTAGATGTGAGGTAATTACACTTACGTAGCACTGTTTTTAAAATCTGTTTCAGACATCCCAGACAACTATATACTCGAAAAAAAATCGGTCAAAAAATGAATTAATAAAAAACAGTCCCGGCATATTTAAAATAAGTAAAATATTAGATATTGCCATAGCAAATAGTATTCGAAGCCAAACTAGTTCCAATTAAATATAATATTACAAAGCCACTGAAAATCTAATTGAAAAAAAATATAATTCAAATTAATGTTCATGTTCATATTTGAATGGTTCAATACACCATTTTGAAAAATACCGGTTTGAAAATCATCAATCACTTCTACCAAGAGAGCGGCTATTTTTATCGTTTAAAAAACCTTGCACATTCAAAACTTTTTATTTATTTTATCAAATAAATCTGATTTAGTGATAGATAGTAGATTGCATAAATGGAATAATCCCGTGTATTTATTCAATGAATACTCATCAGTGGTTTAAATACCATTGAATGGAAACGCTGTGCCAAAAAGGAGGATATTTATATTACAGTGCAATCTTCCTAACGTACACATACATAAAGCGATTTTAGAGCCGGTACGCTTGTGCCAAAAAGCTATCATAAATGTCATGCAATATTGTTACATGACTTTTATTTTCATCACACTGTAAAGCGATTAAATTTAAGGCGTGGTCATACTGTCCTTGTAAAAAGAAAGCTATTAAATGACTCGAAACCCGCACTGTCACTTGCAATTTGCCCAGTATTGCGAGTGTCTCAAAGCAAAAGTCCCATATGGATTTAAGTCAAACGACTTTTTGCAGACTTCGAGGGGCGTTGTACTCAGCGCGCCTGAAGCACAGGAGAAAGCATTGTTCGATTTGAAATCAAACGTAGAAAACGGGTTGTTGTTTATTATATTTGGTTATATAAAACTGTATAATCGCAACCAATTAATCAAATACATTAATACCTAACTTGCTAATCGTGATCGAAAGGCTAGTGCAAAAAATCAAAGCTCCCTCTGTACAAGATTTGAATTGTCGCTTGACTTTAAATGGAGTTTGATAATCATGCCCCGTGTGACAGAGAAGGTAAATAAGAAAGTTTATTTACGGAAACGCGATTGTTATTATTTAGATGTAAACGAGCAGAACCGCGCCCTGCTGTGTCCGCTGAGGGTATTATACAAGTTACTTTAACAGACCTCCATGGAAGACCGAACGATTGGCTTACTGTTCACGATAGATAAGCTGACAGATCGGAATGCAGGCAAGTGATCTTGAACACTGACCGTTTATGACATTCATAATACTGTAATCTGTAAATACGTAAGCAAAGACAGTTTACAATCAACAACAGTATTGCAATTAAATAATGAAAAAAAAACGTACCGATTCACATTGTTACCTAGCTTTAAAGTCATTAAATAATACATTCTCAATTGTATATACTACACTTACATGAGTTATTTTATTGAATATTCAATTCGATTTAGTTCATTTCTGAAAACAAAAAAGTGTTTTGTTATTTTTACAAAATAAAGCTTTTTAAGAACATTTTCTTGAAAGCACTTCCCGGTGTTATATTATATGAATATTATTTTTTTAATAACAAAATAAACAATGTTTTTACTAAGAAGTAATTTTCTGTGTCTCAGTTCAACAATTCAATTAATATTTCTTCTCATAACGTGATTTTTTTTGACGGTTAACTATTGGTTACCAATCAATTATCATTGCGATGAATTATCCAGATCAGTAAATTATTTCCATATTCAATATGTTTAAGAAGATTTGGTAGAAGAGATGATCAGTGGGGTATTAATTACTACATTTATTTAAAATTATTTACGAAGATTTATTTGAAAATTTTATGATAATAAATTACTAATTTATTATCTTATTACGGTTCTCCGGCGACACTTGGAAATAAAATTAGATTCCGCCGAAAACAAACTGGTTGGGAGGAGATTTGTTATCTGTATAACTTTGGATGATTTATGGAAATTTTATCCATAACAGTTATATTAGGCAATCATCATTGTAGATGTTTTCTTATCTCAAAATTGTATATCACATTTTTTATACTTGGTCTTGTGTTGGATGATGTATCACTCATGTCAATTCAAGAAAATGGGAAAAGATGCTAAATATATAAAAACTGCGAAAACCAATTGAGGCAAATTCTTGACCCAAATATAAAAAGATCATTGATTCATTTATTTTCCGTATGTACTATCAACATTATTTTCTTTTATATACATTGGGGGGGCTGGATTTCAAGAAATTCGTGTTCAAAATTGTATTTTGTACATTTTCCACAGTCAATAAATGCTTGTATTTTATTTCTTCACTATTTTAACAAGTCGGAATTAAGATTCTGACGTACCTTTCTCGATCCATAAACCTACATAGAAAAGTCAGCGAGTTACAAATAGTTATATTTGTCTTAATTTTCAAGATGGTTAACCTCTGTGGGTATTGGACGTTTTTTTTTACGGATACATAAGAATAGTTTGTTTTTATGTTTAAAATTATATTAATTTGATAATGTGACCAAAATTACGCATAAAATACTATTAAATACATTAAATATATGGCTTAGGAAATAGGTACAGTAAAAATGTTTTGTAAAACACATAAACCTAAAGCCTCAGCTATCAAAACAATATTTTGAACACGAAACTTTTGTGGAGATCATCGTACAGCCAGTGACGGATTAAGCACTTGCGAAACCCCAGGCGCAATCAAATTTGGAGGCCCTATTATTCGAATTAACAAAAATTAATTAAAAATATTAAATAGGTTATATATTATAATATGTGCTATTTTTGAGGTTCCCAAGATTCGGAGGCCATAAGCGCGCGTCTTCTGCGCTATGGGGTAATCCGATATTGCGCACAGCAGATAGAAAGAGCAATACGATATTTCACTCAGCAATTGCCTAATTTCCAAAGATAAACGTTCCTATTGAAATTAATAATAAATAAAAAAATATGTTGAATGTATGTACGTAGACTGAGATTCAGTAAATTTATTATTTTATATATAACTATTATAAATCAAAATGAATTTTTACAATGTAACGGCGTGTATAAGTGACACCAGTTTACGTAAATGAGACCCCTTATGTGCGTTTCACTAGTTAATCTAAAATGAACATGATAGACCTGTCTCAAAGGCCGATGTTCGCTTAATCACCGTTCAGCTTAAACTGGTTGCAATAGTATCTCCATATATCACTTTCAACGCTAACAGTGAAGTAACGACGTATGAGAATAACCAAAGTAAACGTGCGCAATTAATTCAATCATTACAATTTTAAAATAAACTTGAATTACTTAAAGACCATTAAATAAAAATTGGCCACCTCAGTCAAGTAGTGTAGTGCTAACTAAAAAGTTTGGGAGCGCTGATCAATTATAATAGTATGTTCTCTAGCCGAAGTGATATAATTTCCAAAACAACAAACGTTCTTCCAATACATTAGTACAACAATCATTTTATTATATTAACGTTAAAATTAACATTTATCACAGTTTCCAAATCGTCTAGAATAAAAAAAAACAGATGTCGCTACAGTATCAACTGCTATAACTCAAGTCAATAATTTGTTGATACATGTAATTTAATTGCATATACATGTAATTTATCCCAAAGTACATATATGTGAAATTGATCTTGCAATAAGATCGAAAGTGAGATTCACAGAAACAAATATTACAAAATTAAAAAATTACTTTTATTAAAAATGTTAACATATATTGAACGTCACTGATCGATAAACATACTTTATTATAGTCTTAAAAAACTAATATAATGTGCAACAAACTTATAATGCTACCTGTCAAACAAAATATATTTAATTCTTATTCATATAGTTTTTTCTTTTTAGTTTAATCACACCAGTATCATCTTCGTATAGTGGCTTAAATTCGAATATGGGCAATAAAATCTTATAAAATTTCAAAATTTATTCAATAAATTATCATATTATTTGTAGTATTTCGTAACGTAATATAAAAAAAATCATTGTATAATTTTTCAAAATCAGAATCATTTGTCACCAGTTGAATAGTTTGACAGTTATAAAATTAATAAGCAAAAAATAACGTTCACAGACAATATAATATGATAATCTGAGTATTCATCATTATTCTAAATTAAAATGGTGCGTGATATAAATAGCTATAAAACAAAATAGCAAGACTTCAGTTATGTGCAATAAACGAAGCGTTCATTTAATTATTTATTTATTTTTAACAGTATTTCACTATAATAGAAAATTTAAATTAACTTTGATTATTCCACGTATACGTGGAATAATCAAAGTTAATTTAAATTTTCTATTAAAATGAACTTCCACAAAGTTACCGCCGAAACCATCGAAAGTATTTCACTATATTTATTCGATAAAATAAATACAAATTGATCATTATTATTTTGAGATATTACATTTTCAGGCAATCGATAGTATGTTTGTTTTATTATATTGATAAAATTACTTCAATAATAAATGTTGCCAAAGTTCAGTATGTCACATTTCATTTTTATTCGCACTAAGTTTAACCTTTATTTTTTACTATCCTCGGAAAATTAATTATAAACGTAATCGTTTACGCATGCGTACTGAATTGACACTATTAATAATATGCATGTCAATCGTGCCAACATTTCCGATGCGATTTCCAAGGTTTGATTTAAAGGTCAATTATGTCGGAAAATACATCAGTCTTGCTATGTCAGTAGACCGACAAACTTGACGTGAATACTGTTAAAGCTGATCTGTTTCCGGTCTTGAAGAAATTTCCACGATCACCTTTTCGCAGATCAGGTAAACGTAAACGCTGGCAGGCAATCAGATGGACGATATCTCTTTATCATGTTTAACTATATCTCACGCTGATAGACATCTCTTGACGGCAAGTTCTGAATAAAATTCACATAAATATTTATTCACTGTGCATTATGGGTGACAGCAAACTTTCAGGGGAACATTGGCTTAGCACGGCAATAAATTGACAATAATTAATTATTATTATATTATGCTTGACTATTATGACTATATATTTCGCGCTCATTATGCGTTGCATATTAACCATATCTTCTATGACCATGATTCAACAGTTAACGGTTTTTATCATGTCCGCTCCCAGTGTGATGCATATGTACTTTTAATGGAATTTATCTCTATATAAGTGTTTCTACGAGAACTGTTTGTTACTTAATTGATCTACCTCTCTTTTTTGCTAAAGAGAGAAGGAATAGAAGGATAGGACTAGTGGTTAGCTAATCGCTCTCGTTACACCCCGTTTTTAGGATAGAGTCGGTGGGACAGGGGAAATTAAGAAATCACATACATTCACGCCTTCGAACTGAAATTCTTAAATCAATTTATTAAACTGTACGTGCTGGGATTCAAACCCGTGACCACGCAGTCGGCATGGTGAAAGTAGCTTAATTTATGTATTAAAAAAATATCCACAAACCTATTGTTTTTTTTTTGCAATATTACGGAATCCATTGAACTCGATTGTGATATCTTTCAAGGACTCAAATAATTGTCAAAAAATACTTTTTAAAGCAGAACGTATAAAATAATGTACATTTTTTTAATATTCATTCTTTTTTTAATGTCAATTCTCAATGTGGAACATATGGCGTCCTAATGGACGTATTTTAACATAAGTTTTTTTTACGAGAACTGCTTATTACTTAGTCGATAGAAAGATAAGGAAGGCTAGGTTAACGAATCACTCTCGCTACGCTCAGTTATTAAATTATCAGAAAAGGTGGGAGGGATTTTTTTTGGAAATCACAAACACCCACACCTTTGAACGGAATTAGATAAATCTATCGGAAAAATGCCGTTCGTACTGAGGTACGGAGGCACACAACGCTAACCGCTGCGCCGTAGGATCCGGCGATATATTCAATAGTATTCTTTTTATTATCTTAATATCTATTGCTATTAAAAAAATTACGTACCGTGGAATTTTATTAATATTGATGCGTACAAACATTATTTATAATTAATTATCTGTGAAAGAAAATGTAATAAACACCAAACAAGAAGAAAAGTGAACTTTTTTCATTTTGTGGTAAAGTTGACGTGTGAAGAAAAATCATTAAATGAGTAGTTAGCAATACGCAGTTAGGTTTGACTCAACGCCATTCTTCACCTCATTACGGCAGAAATGAAGGGAATGCATTAGAAGCGTTTACTGTGAACAATTTATTGTACAATCTCGTGTGAGAAAAACCTGCGCACTTTGCATTCAATCCACTCAAGAAAATACTCAATAATCATGGTGCATTAAAAGCAAAAAAACACTGCATTTAAGCTACACTAATATACAATAACAGTACACAGTAGGTAAAGTGATGATTTACCGATAATATACCTCTTTCTGAAAAGCATATATCGTATGATTCCATTAGTTATCTAAATAACTATCATAGTTGATCTTCATTTCTTTTGCATGCGCATGACATGCAATTTAAATTTGCACTAGGTACATTAGCGATATTGAACCCATATCCCCGTGTCACGGTGATCTCATTATAATTATAAAAGAATATATAATTCTGATAACTAATATGTTTTATGTGTATCTTTACAAACGTTTCGTTCAATATATTAGTATGCGCCAAAGCAGTTATTTTCTTCGATAAAATTTGTCTAATCTAAATAAATTCTACTTATTATGAACAGTACAAAATTTGAGTTTAAAGTAAAACATCCGGTTCCAATACTAAAATTATTTCAACAGAAGGACCTCTACTAAAAATGTTTGTAACTAAGCAGCTCGTTTTCAAAATTGAAAGGGTTTTTGAAATAAAACAGAAATCAAAAAATTGATTTACAAATATATTTTTGAAACTGCTTGTACATTTCCCACTCGGAAACGAACCACTAACATTATGAGCATAAATAAAAATCCGAAGACAAATCTAAAAGTTCATTTTTCTTTTTCAAATATAATATGTTTGGCCAGAAATTTTAGTTTTGAGTTATGTTTAATAAATTAGTTGTATAATAATTATTGTGTATTATGTAATAAAGAACTGAATAACTCCTTTATAATTGATAAAATATATTGAACGCTTTTTATTTGATGTCAAATTCTTTTATCACGCTGACACGTAGCATAATAGTGCAGCAAGTACAGCAAAAATACTTTAGTATTACTGCAAGTTTTGTACGCCAATCACATAATTGAAAAATGGAGCTTTCTCGACAAGACTAAATTTATTTCCCACTGATAATACTATTATTACCAACTCTCCGGAACCAAAATAAATCACAGCGATTTGCCGAGCATATCTCTCTTTGCTATGATCAAAACTACGGAAGTTCAACACAAGATTATTGATACACTACAATATTGAAAACAATGAAAATTGCCCGCCGTTGGCCAGATGCGGAAGTACTTTAATATAATATTCAATTCATGTCATACAATTTTGTTTATAAATCAAAGATATAAATCAAAGATATAACCAGAAAATACTGTAAAGTATATATGGCTTATGTTATATATCGTTATGATTTTGAAAGTGACAATCTATGATACAAACACAAAATGTAAATTCTAACAATAATAAATACATTAAATTGACTTGCAACATTGACCGACGTTTAATTTAATTGACAAAAATTTTGACATTGAATGAAATAATTCAGAGTCGTAAAGAAATTGTAATATTATTTAATAAAAACATAAAATCGCGCTTTATTATAAATAATAAACACTTTTATTGTACAACTAAGAACAAATAATATACATGTATGTATGTAAGAAACCTGAAACATAGTATAATATGTCATATCACCAGAGCTTTTTCTCCCATGTAACGCTGTGGAACAGCGTTCCGGTACTTTTTTTCTCTGCATTTTTAATTTTAAAATCAATATTCGCTAAAAGATATTAGTATTCTGCTTTGAAAACTGTTGATTTTCGGATCGTGTATTAATGTGTTACGCTTTTTGAGAATTGTTAGAACAAAATTTAGACATGTAAGATCTAAACTGTAATGTTAATGTGAACCTTTATAGAACAAATAAAGCAAAAATAAATGCATAGTTTAAGTTTTTGAAGAGAAAAACCATGATTTGGACCCTTTCACAAATGTGCTGCAGCTGCTGTAGCCGATTGGCGTTTTCTCGGAGTAAAAAGTTACTTCAGGAGGTAAAAAGGGAGTTTGATCAACTGAGTGATAAGTAGTTCTTGTAAAAAATCACTGTTGAAATACCTCAATTAGGAAGCCTTATGCCCCCGCAAAGGTTCGAGCATGGATTAGATTATTTTTTTTGACAAGAAGTTAGTTCTGATACCTTTTTACGAAAAAACACTGCATATCACTTTCATCATTTTTGTAAACTGTATTTATTGACAAATTGGCTTCATTTTATATGACTCCATCAAAAGTGAAGTGAGCCAAGTGGTATTTTAGAAAAAAAATGATTCGTTGTAACATTTTACAGATCTTAAAGTATCGTAAAAGTGAAGTAATCTCAGTTAATAATACACATTGCAATAGTGTTATCTCTCTAAAATGAAAATATGCAATCCATCAAAACACAAATTAAAAACGTGATTGTACTTTAAAAAAAGTCCAAGAAAAATCTTTGACCATTTTACTAGTTGGATCACTTCACCTCTCGGGGGCTCATATATAAATGTCATAAATAACAATGTTAAAAATATATTTTTTTTTATTACTTCATAAACAACTAAGATGACAAATACGACCTCTTTTGCTCGATACAATGTCGTCTGTTCAAAAACATAAAATAATAAATTAAAATTCGTTTGGTTGAACGTACGCCCATACGTTGTAAATGATGATGACTAAGGAAGGCGTGTTGTTAAAAAATCCATAATAAAATTGTATTTAAATTTGTAATTTATTTTTATTTACGTAATCTGATGACACCTTAATTTGTACAACGCGTTGTTTTTTTTTGTAACAGTAATTTCTGGCAGTGTTATGGATAATGCAGCAGTTGCAGTAATAGCTGCCTGTTCGGAGACAATCACATTGTGAACATATTTTCTCAGCTTGTATATATATATACCTTGACGTAAGTAAAATATTTTCCAACCGGTTTCCATCCGTTGTAAATATTTAAATTGCTCTATTCAATGTATACTAACAACGACAAAGAATCATTAAATCAAAGTAAGAAACCTAGGCTGAATTAACTAAACACATTTCACGACAGAACACGACACATAAACTGTCGTAGTTACATATAATATATGATTTTATTCTATGGAAAATTAAATTAACATAGATTTAATTTTAAAACAACAAAGTAAATTCTCAAAGCACTTTTTTTACCGTGAACCCGTCTGAAGTTTTGCATATAAAGGAAGTATTTATTTTATTTCATCTTCCCATTAGATGATTGTAATATTAAAAACCAGGCAACATTCACGCTTTCTTTAACACACACCCACACTTTATCCGCGCGTAAACGCAATGTTGTGACGTGCGTTACAGAAAAAAAAGATAAATCAATAACTATTAATAATCAATAAAATTAGATAACGGAACAGTATTCGTTGATAAATGAAGGTTTTCCCAAGTTTTTCAAGTACACGCTGAACCTTTTAGTTAGTGGCATAGCTTTGTTGCGATCTTGACTGATGAAACACTCTTTTCTAACATTAATTGGACGGGTAGAGATTACTAACACTTATACCTTTGATAAAATATTTATGAGTATATTAAAAAAATGTGTGAAGATATCCATTTATGGATTTTAACGCTTGGTATTAGCATGGCAAACTTAAAACAATGCAATAAACATAACCATTAAATTAATTATTTGATGTCTAGTACATAAAATTTCCGTTATGGCATCAAACATCTTGAGAAAAGATATTATGTACGAAAGAATTTATTAATAACGATATCCGTGCAAAGCATACATTAAACATTCACTTATTCGCATTTAAGTCAAATATAATTAAATCAATCAATTTCCATTGGATAAATAATTCACAAAAAATTAATCTCCATTTTCCTACATGTACGTCTTATAACACCAAGTACTTCATGCTCGCCTAGTGTCAATGGTAAAACAATTAGGATATCCGGTGTAAGCCGCATGTGATAGTATATTATACACATCATTAATATTAAGAAAGTATTTTTATACATTATTATTATGTCATTTTACGGAAACACGTCTTACACCGTAATATAAAACAGATTTGATAAGGATGACCAAATATATTAAAGGTCTGATAACACTAACTAACTGTAAAACAAACCGATTATTATAATAGATATTTAATATTTGAATTGTTTCACTTAACATGGTTGTTTTTAAGATTTGCTTCTCGCCAGTATATTAGTTTATCCTCATTTTCATGAGAAAAGACATCTACAAACGCGTAACCTTAAATTCATCCGATCGCTCCCTCACAAGTCTGTTTTATACGCTGTTACCCAAAGCATATAAACACATTAATATGAAGAAAACATTTAATGCAAAGTAATTATAAATAATTATGTAATGTTCTGACGTAACAATTATTATAAGAATTATATTTTGTTAAATTAAATGTCCAAATAAAATTAAATACAAAATACGATGTCTTTTTATATTTCAGATACATCGCATATAATAGATAATTCTTTACCTAATATAATAACCTCACCTGTCAAACTGGATTGAAATTAGAACATGTATTTCAATAGACAATACTTAAAAAGAGCTATAAAGAATTGAATACGCTAGTAAAATAAATTGAAAATGGAACGATGCGACTTTGAGTAGATTTTTATAGATATTTAAAATGTCGATCATTGTTTCTTTTTTATAGTTATGATATTGTAACCGTCCAGTTGATTATTGTAAAGACGTAGTTATTTAAATTCAAAGGCATGTTTTTGTAATCATCATTAATTATTGATAAAAATAAGTTTTCCACACCTCTCTAAAACATGCCTAGTTTACATTTTATTTCCCGCAAAATATATGCAAATTACCAGCCATAAATTCACACGTAAATCAAAATTTCTTTTCCGTTCGGATGGATGCTAGAAGTGTTAATTAATGGCTCGAATTGGAAACACTTTCTCGTCGCAGAAAGGGCACACCGGGATGAGATTCTAATGCCCGCCGATTGAAAGAGTAAGTCGTGACGATACCTAAACGATTCTGGCGAAATAAAAAATCGGCGAATTGCTCCTTTCAAATGTCACGAATATTAGGTTCATTGCACTGGTCGCCATAACTAAAAATGACTCAACATTTTTAAGATGTTCTCGTAAAACTCTCCAAGAACAGGATTTCCTGTTATATAAGATCTTAGGTCTAAGATAATGTTTCAAAAATGTTATAATATAACTTTCATGGATAACAGCTTGATAAACATATTAGAAAACCTAGTATGTAAAATTTGGGTTATAAAAACATTTTTCTAATTTTTTCGCATATTTTATTTTTAAATTAAGATCGTTTTCACAAAACAAAATATCTACGATATTAAAAATCAGACGGTTCTTGTCTGAATAAATCGAAAATTAAGTGTTCCCAAATATTTCTCTAAGAATAATGAATTAAAAATTCTTCTTGATATTTCCACTTTGTGAAATCTCTGCGCCTTAAATTTACATTTTTGGTAAGGAAAATTTAAAAGTGATTGAAACAATATGCACTTTTCTTTAATTAATTTTAAAACTAAAGAATTCATTTTCTATTTTATTTATAGATATTTCGCTTAGCAAAAACTAACCTCAATGTTGCAAAAAGCTCTCTCGAATGAAACAATCAATTATATTTAAAATAGACTTTGTAAAACATTTACTTTATATTCAATATAAAAAAATATGCTTTGAAATGTATACTATCTCTTAAATAAATCTGATCTATCACTCCTTTTGTATGTCTTATCAATTTATTAGTTATTAAATTAATTTATTGTTACGCTACGCTAACAGATACACTATTGTTATCCAAATAATTGAATTTTGCAAATAAACTCGTTATGGCCTTATCTATCTTTTGTTTAACAAAATCAAGCTACCCCAGTGAAAGTAAATTCTGTTTACTTTTATTTTAATTTGATGTTTTAATATAGTGATCACATTGACAAGTAATAAAGCTTGCATAGACTGTTATTAAAATTAAATCTCATTTTTTTCCGTTTCACAGGAAACTTTCACTTTCATTAGAATAATAATTAATATGCAAACAGAGCTCAATAAAAACTACGTAATATAATTAAGATGAATACAAATTGACAACAGTATACAGGTTACGTCCTACAGTTAAACTAAACACATATTCCAACCGCATATGCAAGAGTTTATATAAACATCAATAAAATATTCAAAAACATTTACATCACACAAATAATATTTTTTATCAAATTTGGCCGATCATGTGTTTATTAAATATGAGCCCTCAGGAAGTGAAGTGAGCTAACTAGTAAAATGTAAAACATTTTTCCATTCATTCCATGTCTTTAGTTGTTGTTTTGGCGGATTGCATATTTTTATTTTACGGAGATAAAACTATTTCAATGTGTTTTAACTGAGTTTACTTTACTTTAAGATGTGTAGAATATTACAACCCATCTAACTTATTTTTTTTTCTAAAATACCACTTGGCTCACTTCACCTCTAATGGGCCCATAATATGTAAATAATTTTATGGGAAAAATTAATGAAAGCTTAAAAACTTAAATGCACTATTTTGTCCGTGACGTTATGTCGAAACTATTTTATCCGTACCATTTTCCCTGGTCCTAATTTTGAGTGGTCAATAAGGCGTTCGCCCTATTAAGTTGACAGTGGCTCCTAACCTTTTTACTGATCTTCACCCTATTAAAAATTTATTCCAATTTTTAATTTAGTATGTAACATTTACAAAACAATTTTTTTATCGAAAAATAAATACAAAACAATTTTTCAATCGGTTTACGAGTTTTTGTTTCGATGTATGGATATATATAATTGTTACGTTCCCTCCATCCATCTGATCTATATTCATGGCATACCAAGATCAATAAGCCAACAATCATTTTTGTCGTAGCTCAATCCGTTTGTAGTCGAGATGTAACAGAGATTGAGTGACAAATGACAATATAGCAAGCACTGTAAAAGCATATTCTGTTGAGACTATTTATTATGAGTCATGATATGCTTCACATGGGGAGCGTTTATGGGAGTGCTCTAGAAACAAAAACTGCAGTCACGATGTTTTGTTTGAAAATGAGTAAGATCGAACTTTAAAATAAAACGTACATATAATACATGTACGTTTTTGATTTTTTTATTTAGTTTGTAAAAAAACAACGGTAACTAGTATCGGAAAACAATTTTGATTGAAGAGAAAACATTCAAAAAGTAATTTGTCACGAGTTTTGAAAAATGCTGTTTAATGTCAGTCCATAATAAAAATCTATGAATAGAAATGAAAATTAGTGATCAAAAAAGGTGTTTTCATATAAAATTGAATCATAAAGTTAACACATACAAGCAAACTGTGATTTTTCCAACACTCAAATAATCGCTTCCTAACTCTGTATTTGTGCGACAGATTACTTTTTGAATGTTTGATAATACTAATAAGAATATTTAATATTACTGTTTTAAGTCGTTGTATCTACTTATCTATTTTAGAATTATGAAAACTGGCGCTATTGTTTTTTTTCAAGCCCTCATGGTTACATAAAAATGTCCGCTCGCCATTGAAACCGGATCATTGAATTTTTATGTCGAATAATGCATAGCGGCAGACAATTTAAACATAAACCACCATTATATTCACGTGAACGTAAGTACAACACCTGACCATTATTAGCGCAACGTTCTATGGCAGTCGCCATTCACTGGGTTCACGGTTCGGTATATTATAATAGGTACCATGAGCAGGCAATGCGCACGATTCGCGAAATGCTCAGTATTCAATGGACAGGTGAGTGTAATGAATACCTCGGTGGTGGCGATTATCTCGCGATAATAACTCGATCATCTCGACTCGCCTGTGCGGGAAACCGTTTGTCTCGACTCGATTCCATAGCCAATCGTTCGATACATTGTTCCGAAGAGCGACGTCGTTTTCGGTTACAATACCATAATTGTTTATTCGTAAAAAAAGATTGCAGATAACATTAAATACAGTGAAAAAATACGCTTCAAAGAAATGAATTTGCAATAAGTCACGCGAAGAAAGCTAAAAATATATGTTTATTACATCTAATGCACCTTAACAATTTCTTGAGTAAATTGGCGATTAGTTGATAAGACACTTTGTTGTTATCGGGCATTGAATTACTTTATTCGTCTGTACCAAGTGATTTCCCTTTTTGGGCTAGCTCATTTTTACCTCTTCGACCAACGAAGACGAATAAGATGTAATAATAATCGCCCGCTGTGGTATAGTTGTTAAAGCTTGCTCTACCAACCAGGTGGTTCTGGGCTCGATTTCCGGTAAAGTCAATGCGAAAATTATATTTTTCAATTTAAATTTGAGACCTAAGACGTGGGGTATTTGTGATGTCAAATCAACCCTGAGTTGATCTCAATTGACTTACAATGAATTCTCATCGAGTTTTTGTCGTATGATCTTTCAACTTAAAAATATTTGGCAAATTGGCATTAACTGTAATGCAAATATTTATTTTAATTTTGAAAAAATATCATTCCCTTCAAAATGTAAAAAAAAAAGGAAATGAGCTCATAGCGTATTTAAGGATTTGAATTAAATCAGAGTCTGGATAGTTTTTCATTTCCAATAAATAGTAAAAGAAATATATGAAATAAAATACATGTATAATATTTTTAAATGGTGATAATCTGTCGTCACTGTTAAATGGGATTTCGTCCTAATGAGTTGCGCTGTCAGAGAATCGAATTTCCGAACACATTCATCGGTTTTTTAGACGGATTTTTTCTAATTGAAAATTATGCAATTTGCTTATGTTTATTAGTCTGATCATCAATTAAAAAACAGCTTTTATATTACGCTGTAGTTCTCCAAAAAGGAGCCCATTTTCGCCCTATTTAGAGTTATATTAGAATAACCTCAATAAATCAAATTTATTGGGACTTTAAAATTTTATATATCACACAATAGTTGCTTATTCAAATTTGTGAAAAAACTTTTCCCGCCGCAATAACTTCTCGTCGTGTTAAACTGTTTGTAATTTTTATATGATTAGCACAATCAATCAATGCACTTCTACAACATGGGAATATAGAAAGTAACCTATAACTCATTTTATTGTATACCAAGTAGTCAGGTGTTTTTTACATATGAATAGTAATGAAATACTCTATGACAACAACGCTTACATAAAATCGAGAAATTTCCCATTCGTTTTGCATCAATGCATACATATATATTAATAATTGGAAGTGGTATGAATGGGAAAAATATATTACTAGAAGTCGATACAATTGAATTAAAACCTTTCTTAGACTTTATGACTGGATTTTATGTAATGATATATACAATTTTAATTAGCAAGAAAGTTTTGATTGGATAGAAGTTTTTTATTATAAAGCTCCTTTTATCTCTTTTGATAAAGGAACAAATAATACAAAGTGCCTACATTCACAAAAAGGCCACACGACTAGACTAGTACTCTGTGGACATATGTCAAGTCTGGATAATTTGTAGAAAGACGGTCAAAACTTTTATTTCTATTTATTAATCTCACTTTACTACATCTTTTTATAAATACACATTTCACTTTCCATAGTTCATTTCTTCTTCTTCTTATATGTCCAATTGTTTAAAATATACATAGCGTTACTGCAGAAGTTGTAGAGAATTTCTATTCATTCCGTCAACTTCTCTCTTTTGGCAAGGATAGAGATGGATGGAGAAGCTACGAATTAATTACGTAGTTTGGCTTATTACTTCACCCCACTTTCAACGACACCGAAATAAATTAATTTTAACAAAAAGCTACAAAGACACAAAATAATAGAACAAATGGCAAACGTGTTAGCCATTGGAGAACAGACCCGGTGATTAAAAATATGTAATGCTTAATAAATACAATTTGTCAGTTTCTTAGCCAATGTATCATTTTACACAATTCTCATTTTAAACAGTTCTTAATTATATAACGTTTATGAGGTATAAATATGACGTGTTAATCAAGGTATATGTGTTTAAAAATAATTAATACACGATATTTAAAAAATGCTGTCAAGAATGATTGTCAGAAATATTTGAAAGCATTGTAGGCTATCAAGTAATTTTGAAATTTGTGAAGAATGCATCGAAACTTTGAACTCTGTGAAGATACATGTTTTATAGCGTGTATTATTAATTATGGGCAGGCATTTCCGAAATACTTTCATTGTTTACAACGGAAATGCCGTTTCTCTTATACGATAAAACATTTTTATTCTGTAGGCTCTTAACTCAAACATGAATATGCATTTACTCCATCCGTTTAACAAAAAGTTTGTCTATTATAAACGATAAGCTGTGATTTTCCTTGATCCTTTTTTTCAAAAATACAACGGAAATATAAAAATAAACTGGCAATAAATATAAAGGTGTTGTTTGCTTATGTTTAATTAGTTTTCCTGATAAGATACTCATATTTTAATTCTCATCATTTTGTTTGCCACAACAGTCAGAACTGTTATATTCTGAAAAAATACGTCCAATTCAAAAACTTATGTTTTGTGTTGTGTTTCTAAATCTTTACTGTCTTGAAAAATCACATAAATTTTATCAGATTACAAGCTATTTATTACATGTTTCAAAAAACTATTTATAAGGTAGTTAAAAAAAATAAGCTACAAATCACCACCCAATAAACCCATATTCTTAATTATTTTCTAATATCCACAGTATCATATATATCGACTGTAGAAAGAAAAATGAACGTAACACACAGTTTTTTCAAAATGCCTTTTTTCAATAATCACAATTAATACACCTTGATACACATTCAAAAATATGTAAGCTGAAAATGCCGAATTAGTATCTAAATTTAGCTTTTAAGTTTGGGAAAAGAATGACTTGTAAAAATTGCGAGCAGGAAAAAGAACTTAAAATAAAGTTTCACTTAAACAATATATATAATAGAATTATCATAGATAATCAACCGCTGTGCATTTCAAGGTATGTTTTATAAAATTTGAGCAAAAATCATCAAAAATGCTTTTTGTATGTCCAGTAAAATACGCTACGTCCTTTTCCTTTCGACAGTCGATAGCATAATTTTATTTACCATCTAGATCAAGAATGGGGAACCTTTTCATTTACAAAGGCCACATTCATTTATCTGATTAAACATCAGGCCGCAGTAAAAAAAAAAACGTTGACACGCCCCCCTTATTTCGACTGTCGAACATAATGCGGATAATTTTTTGATCGAAGTGAATATTTTGATCAAGTCAAAGGGCCGCATCAGAGTAGCCAAGAGGCTGCAGATTCCCTCCACTGATCTAGATTCTAGTGGATACGTTATTATATTATTTAAAATAACTATTCGCTATCGAATTTTAAAACATTTTTTTTTATATTTTGAAAAGTTCTTTTGAATGATACGTAGTAATTGTTTATGTTTATACTAAACGAGCAACGCTTACGAAGACTGATATCTGCAAATCTTGTATATTAATTAATCAATAATCCAGCGTTAATGACTATTGAAAAAGTTATAAGATGCGGCGTCACAGCCTCATTGCTGCAGTTCAATTGAAAAAAGTGAGAAAACGCTTCTAGCTTGGAATAAATTAACGAGCATAATCCTACCATTATATTTATATGAATCTAAGTTGACCGTATATAACATGCGTATCTGCTCATAACAATCCATTTACGATTTGCATTACTTAACATTTACGATGAATATAAGAGTCATCAATAAGCTTTTTCTAATAGAAATTTTATATATAAATCTAGCTAGATATTTTTCCATTGCTATTATATGCCGCGTATAAGTAAGTATGCTTCTATAGAAGAGCTTCATAGCTAAATGATAGAGCTCCAAGACAATACTAATTGCAACTAAGTGCAATTTATAACAGTTAATTAATATATTGTACATCTTAAATAATAGACAGTAGAAGCGTTTCGATTCCTCCCAACATGAATTTCAATCATCTTCAATTTTAATTACTTTACTTACAAAATTGGGGATGGTAAGAAATGACCGCTCTTATAAAAATAATTGATCGCATAAATCAACATCTACGATTAAAGTAACTTTATTCTGAAGATACTAGTCAAAGTAGCGAAACACGTGTCATATATAGTTAATGCAGTGCCGCTTAGTTCTTGTTTTGCCTCATCTGTCATGAATTATACTGTTTCTGAAAATGTTACTGCCTTTTTCCAAACAATTTCCGAACGGAAATAACTACCTCGTCATTCTTTCTTTACACGCATACAATAGAAGTTGAGTGAATGATTTTAATAAAAAAAACTTTATTTGATACTAATAATTATAATATTGACCCGTTATAGACAGAAAATCATAACCGACAATATATACATTTTACAGGAGAAGGTTTTTTTTTAAATTATGTTTGAAAAATAAATTCCTAAGTGCGGCTAATAAATAGTAATATATGGTCAATGTCTATCGTGATATTATTATATATTAAAATTATCTGACTGCTTTCAGTTCTCTAGATAAGCGTTTTTCAACCGAGGTCTACGTGGAACAAACGACAATAAGTCAAAACACTAAAATGTACAGGCCCTAAAAAAGATCAGGTGAATGAAGATAACGCTCTAATATTTGCGTCACTGACGTCTTAGTCTTAAGATACAGATCAATTATTCGCTTAAAACGCAATTTACCTAACTGTGTCGCTTAAGTTCTTTTGTCGATTATGTAATTAAAAAAACATTATTAAAAAAAAAAGATTTCGTTAATTTTTATTTTACTTTTTTAGTCAGATCAATAGACTACATAATATATATTTTACATGTACATAATCAGTTACATATCGCTGATTTAAATTAAATATATATTAAAATAGCAGTCATCGTGCACACAATCATAAATGTCCATTTATATTAACTTAATTAATGACATTAAAATAATTAATCTGCAGTTCAATTATTGATATGTGAACCGGAACTAACGAATAGAAAATTTTGATTAACTAAATATGAAATGGTTTAAGACTTTTGATTATGCGTGACGCGAAAATGTCGAATGCATTATTTCACTTTAAAGTGTATTATTATTTTAATCAACAAAACTTCAATACTATCATTCTATTATATTGCATAAATGATGAATTTTAAAATTACATATTTTAATTATTTAAAAAAAAAATATACAACTAATACTTATATACATATGGAAAGTTTGACTTTCAAATAAAATATAAGAAATCAAGTTTTTAAACTATTGATTTCTTTTTCAGAAAATGAGATAAATTATTGCACACAATTAATTGTAAAATAATATAAAAATAAATTTGATAACTTTTGTTACTCCTCTTGTTAAAAATTTTGACACGTGTTTCACCTCTTTAAGAATCACCATCAAACAGAACATTGCAAAGTTTACAAAAAAACAGAAAAAAAACATTTGAAAAGTTTGCTTTATTAAAAATATTATTTTTACCACAGTTTTTACTAAAACACACAATCGTTGCAACTACTTCTTATAGTGTGTTAATTTTCCGGTAAACTAGACTTAGAAGACAGATAAGTACTACAAAAACATTTATTATTTAAAAATAATTATTATATCCAAGGGGTATGTAATATTAAATTTGAATCGTTCAAACTATGTACATTCTCACAAATTTTGTCACTAACGACCCGGGTTTCGCCTTTCGGCATCTTCAGGCATTCAAGTGCACGGATGAACTTGAACTGACGCTTAGCAAATGAAAGTTTCGTGTTTATATAAGATATAAATGCATCACTGAGTCCAAAGCCATTGCTGGCGAAAAGGATGAGCCCATGGGAATGCCAACAGATTTGAGTAGTGAGCAGTTTCAAGAATTATATAATTTGTTTGTCGGCAAAGGTTTTGTGATTATATGATTTTATTATATAGGGTATTATTATATAGGGTATAGAAGTGGAGATGTGGGAAAGTTTAATATTTCATTTAAAATCGGAAGACTTTGCAGCTGTGCTTTGTTGATTTCTAAAATTTCTTGGAAAAAGAGCTTATGACTGTCCGTATTTGGGTGTAACATTTTTATCCCTTGTTCCTGATTGAACACGTGTCCTTCCGAAATTAAGTGATTAGCGAAAGGCGAAACCCGGGTCGTTAGTGACAAAATCTGTGAAAATGTACATAGTTTGAACGATTCAAATTTAATATTGAAATTCCACCAAGCACCTTCAGTCGAAATCTTAAATTATTAAAAAAAAAAAAGGGTATGTAATATTATAATTTTAACAATGTAACCTAACGGAAAATGGATCATTCAGTTAGTGAATAACCTACCAGTAGCTTCACAATAGTATTACCAAACTTCTTCAGTCATCCATATTCATATTATAAATATAAGATTGTTGTTCGTATTTTCTAGAAAAAGAGCGAAGGTGATATAGATTTTTAAAATGCGAAGGTATTATTTAATTCTTCGCAGTTCAGTTCGTTATGGTAATATGATTATGAGTTTTATTCTCTTTAAAAACCAGGTAAACAAATTCAAAATTAGAACACGGAGCACTACATCGCTAGAATAAACAGTTATTTTGAAATTGTTATTGATTGATGAAGCGATATATCCATATGCGAGGTTTACATTTTGGACACGTGCGATACAAGTGGCGCGTCGGTATGTTTACATGCTTCGTTATTGAAATTGACCAAGATACTACTTTTTAACAAACTCAATCCGTACAAAGTGGTCAATGAATCACACATTACATGAAATGTCAAATCAAATGACATTTCGAAAAAGGAACATAGTGTGTTGTCTTGTCTATGGTAGATTTATGGAGCTTAATAATTCTCAGCGCTTCTTTTATTTTATTGTTTTAACGGAAAAAAATATTTTCCATTGGTTATTTTTAAACTCTTGATCGCTGTTGATTATGACATGCTGTCAATAAAAAATAGGTATAAAACAAATATATAAAAAATATACATGTAGCTTTGCATGTGAGCCTCTAAGAAGTGAAGTGAGGCAAGTGGTATTTTAGGAAAAAAAGAACTTAGATGCGTTATTATACTCTACGTGTATTAAAGTATGATTGATATCTTCTTAAAATAAATATATGCAATCCACCAAAACACCAAGTAAACACGTGATTGTACTTAAAATTCCAGTAGAAAAGTTTACCATTTTACTACTTGGCTCACTTCACTTCTAGAAGGCTCATATATTATATTTCCATGTGTTATTTTTATTGGTAAGAGGTTAAAAGTAATCTTACTTTACAGCACACGAATGTCAGTTGAATTCAGAGAAAAGCTACAAACGTCAGCGGAAAACAGTGCTGATAAATTACCTGTAATCAAAGAAATAAATAATATTAAAATAAAGATAATATAAAATACATTTCACATGCGTTAAAATAAAACACAATACATATATTATGACGTATATTTAGACAACACATGGTCAAATCACTCGCTGACAGTTCAATGTGATAATTGTTGAAAAGATTTTGTTCGAGTTACACATTAATCTGCATGATTACCACCACTGCGATAGTTTCAACGCGTGCCGGCCAACGATTTTACGTGCGTCAAGTAACGCCTAGACGTGTGCATTTTTAATTAATGGAGATTTCACTCTAGTGTCGTGTATACATGCTCCAGTTTAAGCAGACACTCACTTTGGCTCGAATTTGTTCGTTTTATAAAGATTTTAGTATATTGCTACCCTTAATCAATAGTGGGATACGTCGAAAATATTAGTTTTGAGATAATTGAACTTTAAGATTTCTGCTGTACTTTTTAAATATCGAATATTGGTTTTATTTAGTTTCTTTTACGGTTTATGATAAAAGATATAGTAAGTTTTTTTTGTATACTTTTATCTAGTTCTTTTTTTAATCTCGCTGATGCTTTGACGTTACAGGATAATTATCAATAATTGTAAATGTAAGATTTTTCTTTTTAGTGGGCCATTTTCTTTTTAAATTTATTCAGAATTTCATTATAAAGGTTTACCTGTCAGCAATCGATTGGCATACTTATCTTAAAATTGAATTTTTCACTTTATCTCATTGTTACTTTATGGTAGTGATATGTCAGCATATAAACCAGAGTTGAATCCTGGCATTTATATATTATTTTGAAAGTTTCTCACAACTTCGCTTTAGTTAAGCGTGCTTATGCATTAAGTTTTGCAGTTTTGCTGCTACACGAGGGTGCATTAGGAAATTAAATTTTAGGCAATAGTCACTCACCTTTTGCGATGAATAAAGGTGTTTGGGTTATTTATGCACGAGAGACTTTGAACAGAAAGAATGCTGGTGAACCACTTTAAGGTCAAACGGCGCAGGAAAACATTCTACTCAAAATATTCGTTATATGTACAAACTCCTTTATGCAATAGACACCTGAATAAATTACTTATCATAGGCAGCCGTGGAATGATTTCAGCAGTTGCTTATGGTATTTGTATATTTGAACGCATCAACACTTTTTAGTTATTCAAATTGACGTTGCAATGTGTAGAGAATACATAGTAATGCAAGTTTAATTAAAGGGGCGTAGACCATCATTAAACATATTTTTTTATTATTTATTCTACATCACATTGTTTCAGTATTAAATGGAATGTTCATAAGTGAGCATTTAAAAAAAATGATGAAATGATCTTGTGCATTTATATAATCTATGTTTCTTAATATTAAGTTATATTCAGTGATTTGCTGCTATGGGTTCGCCCCGGCTATGTCGATTCTTAAAATACGTTTTTTTTAACTATCGTAATTCCGAGATCGAATTTTTACACGACCACAATACTTGATCCGATATGGATAAAGTAAAAACTTGCGGCCGTTTTGTGTACTATTTTTTGCATATATATATATGTAAGTACTCGACATATATGACCATTAATTTGATATGTTTGCAACTAACTTCATGTGAATCCACACCATTCGTCAAATCATGGCTCAGAAGTCACCAATCACACAGCAGATGGTAGACGAATAAGACCCATCAGTCATCACAGTTAAAAGTTTCGAATTATAATCAAAACACTATCTGGAGTGAATTTATGTAATGTATAAATTATTTAATGTAAATAAATAATTTTAAAATGTATAAAAATTGGGGGTTGGAGTTTACCAAGGTGCGAGCCGGTTGATATGATTTTACCAGCACATCACTGGTTATATTATATTATATTTTGTTCACTGGCATAGCAGTCATTTGATCAGAAAAAAATATAATACAATAAGTAGAAATTTCGTTGATAAAATTATAAAAAATCGCATAATATTGAGGCCCGCAGCGTATTTTTCTGCAGCCCGCGAGCAATATTATATTTTTGAAAAAGTTCATGTTTCTATCTTTTAACGCCTTTTTAAAAAAAGATTGAATATAAATATAATAATCGTTATTTTTGGATCAACCTATATATGTGAACAAACATTTTCAATCATGAACCTCAATAAAAACTCTTTACGGTCAAACATCACTGATAAACATTTACAAGTTTTAAGAATCTCAACTACAAAATTAACACCTGATTTTTTTAAAAAATGTTAATAGACGCAATACAAGTTCAATTTCTCTCATTAGTTTGTTTTTTTTCATGATAAATAGTTTACATATAAAAATGATATTTTACTTGCGGCCCGCCGCTCATTTTGAATTCCTGAATTTGGCCCTCCGTCCGAAAAGTTTGCCCCCCACTGCTCTAATATATTGAAAACACTAACGGACCAAACACAAAATTTTCACGTAAATTCTAAGTATGTAGTAAATTTGTAAAAGTTTACTTTGATACAAAACGCTTAAAATTTTCCCAACGTTAATAAAAAATCATAAGCAATCCTAAAATATTTGAATAGTTTATCAATTGCGGTTGGTGGCTTTGCCATAACAACTGTAAATTTAACGAATGTAAATATTGCTGATTGGCGTACAAGGGCACCATACCCATACAACATGAAAAGCACATCAAAGAGAATATCGTTTCGATATATTTTTTTAAATACGTAATGAAAGAAAGTAATGAAACACTGCATTTAGGACATATTTATAAAAATACTGAATTACGAAAAAAAATAAAGGTCTTGAAAAAAAAAAATCTTGCTAAATAAAGAACGTACCAGCTTCTTCATCAAAACAATAAATATATCGTTTTTATTACTTTACAGTTTTATCGACAATAAATCTTCGTAACGACGATAAATTTTCAAATAATACGATATAATAAAGGTAATAAAAAATACAGTAATAATAATTATTTGCCACAGGCAATAAACAAGTGTACTTTTTAAACTGTGACAGCACATGTACATTTATTATATTAGTTTCGTTTTATGTGAATCCGTATAAAATTAATGATTTATTGACTAATTTTTTAAAGCAATTTACGTTGGGTCAATTTATACTAATAATAAATCCGATAGCATTGCAATAATGACACGTAATTGTAAAATAAAACGATTTGAATTTTCCTTAACACCCAACAACAAAAAATATGTCAATACTAAACAATATTATAGGCTGTTTTTGTTAAAATATCTCTCAGTTTTGTCAAAACTGTTTTGAGAACAAATGAGATATTGCTTGTAGTGATTTAAATGAACAGAATATAATTTTTAACGTCGCTAGCCCTGTGTGTTAGTAATCGATAACCACGATTTTAATATTCAAAGTCAAAACTCGAAAAATAAATATTAAATAACAATTTGTCAATGTAATCTAAATGTGACAGCTCAAATCAAGTTATACGTCACATGTCCCGTTGGACGTATCGTTATACATCGGAACAAATTAATTATATATAAACTAACATAATTATAACGCAGTTTAATTTGATATCGACTATAGTATTCAATATACGATCTTCGTCGATTAAAACAATTAAGATTTTGTTGTTTATAATAATTCAGTCGTGAATTAAGAACTTTGACTAAAGTTTACTATTCAATGATAGAAACTGAAGAAAATCAGAACCTAAAATTTCTTATGCCTCATTTATTATTATAATATAACATTGTAGTAAGAAATCCAAAGTTATTTGAATTTTATTAAACAATCCGAATAAATGAAACATACAGTAAAACTCCCATTTACACTAAAGTTGGGACAGTGTTATTCGGAGTAGTGTAATTGGGGGTGTGAATCTCATACAAAATTAGTGGTTTTGTTTTTTCCGCAAAAAATGCAAAACTAAGATTTCCCTTAGTTTTGCAAAAAAAAAATATTTACGAAATATTTAGTTACCAAGTGATAAAATGCTAAGGGCGCCAAAATCCCACACATAGACAGTCGCCCGCTATTAGGGATTCTGAAGTCTCGAGGTTTTCAAAGTCCCGGGACTCAAGGCGTGATACAGTCAAAGTCCCGGGGCATCCCGGGACTCGAGACTTTTATTCCCCTTCAATAATATTATAATTAAATTTTTGCATGTATGTATTTATTTATAACATACACTCGGCGCTTTTTACGGTAAGTAAGTAAGGACTAGTAAAAATCGCGTTATTTTAATATTTAATTTTTTTTAAGCCATGTCTGCTCCCAATGTGAAGCATATGGACTCCTAATGGAGTTTATCTCAACAGAAGTGTTTATACGAGAACTGCTTGTTACTCAGTTGCTCAACCTCTCTTTTTCCAAAGAGAGTAAGGATAGAAGGACAGGGCTAGGACAGGATGAGTGGTAAGCTAATCGCTCTCGATACGCCCCGTTCATAGGATAGGATGGGTGAGAAGGAGGGAATTCAAGACATCACATACATCCATGCCTTTGAACAGAAATCATAAATCGATTGAAAAATCAATTTATAAAACTGTCTGTACCGGGATTTGAACCCGGGCCCTCTGTAGCGGTAGCCAACAACGTTGACCACTCGACCACATAGGCGGCTATAACATATTTTAATATAATGTTTAATAATTTTTATTTTTCTTATGTAATGGATGTGTGCAATGCTTACGGCTAATTTTTACTAAGAAGGGATGGTAACGGTAGATGTAATGAAAAAATATGAATGACGCCGCCGCCAGGAATAAATTTATGACCGTAACTTCACAATACAGCTTTTAGACCTTTTTTGTCCTATTGAGACATTGGTATCTTTGTGAAATAGTGAAAAAACATTTGTACATAAAACAACATCAGGTATGACAAAGCCCCCTATAGTGAAAGCCATGCTATGGAGCTGAAAACAGGTACTTTTTTCATATAAGCGGGCCGGCGCCATAATTTTCTAAGTAATATCACATCATTATGAAGCCATTTGTTTCTGATATATTGTAGGAAATACATATTTATATTGTAATTATATATCTTTTCAATTACATATTTTTCAAAATAAGAAAAAATCACATTTTCTAAGGTTTTTGAAGAAAAATCTCGCAGAACAAAAGCAAACAAAGAAGGCAAATCATTTTTTTGAATTTGAATCGTTCAAACTATGTACATTCTCAAAAATTTTGTCACTAACGACCCGGGTTTCGCCTTTCGGCATCTTCAGGCATTCAAGTGCACGGATGAACTTGAACTGACGCTTAGCAAATGAAAGTTTCGTGTTTATATAAGATATAAATGCATCACTGAGTCCAAAGCCATTGCTGGCGAAAAGGATGAGCCCATGGGAATGCCAACAGATTTGAGTAGTGAGCAGTTTCAAGAATTATATAATTTGTTTGTCGGCAAAGGTTTTATGATTATATGATTTTATGGTTATATAGGGTATAGAAGTGGAGATGTGGGAAAGTTTGATATTTCGTTTAAAATCGGAAGACTTTGCAGCTGTGCTTTGTTGGTTTCTAAAATTTCTTGGAAAAAGAGCTTATGACTGTCCGTATTTGGGTGTAACATTTTTATCCCTTGTTCCTGATTGAACACGTGTCCTTCCAAAATTAAGTGATTAGCAAAAGTAGACGTGTCTTTTTTCAATCTAAAGGCTGCCATATGTTCTAAAACTCAGTTCAAGTTCATCCGTGCACTTGAATGCCTGAAGATGCCGAAAGGCGAAACGCAGGTCGTTAGTGACAAAATTTGTGAGAATGTACATAGTTTGAACCTGCTTGCATTCAATACTCATCAGTCCTTTAGAGGGTTTCTTAAACACAAAATTGTTTTTTTCAAAATTAAAATGTACATGGTATTAGCACATTATAAATCAGTCACAATTCCAGGGACATTTTCCAAAAAAGTCCAGGGACTTTAAGACAGCAAAAAACCCGAAAAGTCCCGGGATGTCTTAACACAGGATCCCTACCCGATATACGTGTATAGCCTGGCACGTGTAGAATACACAGACGCTAGGCAACATTTGACTGTATACGCGACACAGACGACCGTCTTGTAGTAACGACAATGGATTGCGACCATGAAATCGGAGGATTTGTGGCGAATATTTCAAGCCAGGGCGTAATTCGGGGTAGTGTAATTGGGGGTTCCACTGTACTTAATTTCTAGAAATGTGTAAATTATTGATAAATAACTTACCATTAATTGCAGCTGTAGTATGTGTAATATTTTTAACAAGATGGCTGGCTACATTTCTGAATTTTGATTTGTCAGTAATTAATAATACAGATCCCGTTAATAATGTTGAAACACCATAATGTTTATTTTTCTTTTTGTATTTTATTTGACACATCAACATTACCAGAGTAAATTGAAAATTCTTAGAATAATAATTATTTGTATTTAATCTGACATTCAACAAACAAAAATGTATGTTGAAATAGTTCTAGGATAAATAAGATAGCGATTTATTTGTATAATTCTAATTTGCCCAAAAGTTATATTAATAATAAAACAGATTTAAAGTTAATTTAAATGTAAGTTTCGGGTGATTTTTTACGCACATCACACACATGCTGTCTTTTCTCTCTATATCTGCGCATCATTCGCGCAAAGATTTTTGAACGAATGTTGTAAACAATTAATTAACTCAGCCTTTTATAAAGAATTATTTATAGTGGACTACTTGTAAGTTTTTATCCCAAACTTTCTGATTTAATTCGTAAAATTACAGTAAATAAAAATGTATTTAAAAATATTATGTTAGAAACCGACTAAGAATTTTTAGCCGGAAATTCAAATACCTAATTTAACATTTGAGATCTTGAGTAAATACAAAAAATATCTTGCGCATTGGTAATTAAAAATATGTATATCAAATCTAACATACAATTAAAGATGCATTGTGAAATATAAATGTGAAATAAAATAAAAATGTGGCCCCCTTATTGATTATATTTCAAAAATTAAAATACGGTGACAAAAAGTAGAAATCAAAACAACCTTGCTAAACTAAATACAGAAAGACACTTGGAAATCAGCATTGCTAAAACATTAAATTTAGTTTAATGTTTTCCTACTATATTTTATTGACAATGGTTCATTTATTTATTTTAAATTCCCTCATTAAAACAACCCACGTGTTTAGTTTATATAATATGAGGGCGGATGATAAATGAAGCATTATATTCTGTAAACGCCCAGTACTAAATCTCGAAATATAATCATAGCATTTAACTTAAGAAAATGTTAGTATACAATCAATCAATTGATTTTGTTATATATATTTGAGGAACAGGTTTTCAACCCCTCCCACCCCTTCTTATCGTAGTTGGCTAAAATAAAAATTAATGAGATCACACACAATTTAAAGAACGAAATAAATTACACACGTTTCACAATACTTATCCTATCATTTATACACTCTGCTTTTTTCCATGTAACGCGGCGGAACGGCTTTTTTATCTGTAATTTTTATTGTTTAAATCAATATTCGTAAAAAAAATGATTTTCGGATCTTGTATTGATGCATTACGCTTTCCGAGAATTGTCAGAACTAGGTTTAAAATAAAAGATCTGAACTGTAATGTCTATGTGATCCTTTATATAACAAATCAAAAATAAATGTACTTTTAGTAGTTTTTTAAGAGAGGAAACATAATTTGGACCATTTTACAAATGTTCTGCAGCTCACTTAAAAAAAACCGTTGAAATACTCAATTAGGAATTTATAAGCTTCAAATAAGGATAGGGCATGTATTTAAAAAAAAAAACATGACACGAAGTGAGTTTCGGCCCCCTTTTTTTTTAAAAAAAAAGGACTGCATATATATATATTGACATCATAATGTATTTAAAAATCTAACTTTACTCATTATACTAATTTTATCATGCCCCTCCCCACTTTTTCAAATGTTATCTAACTAATACATCAGTGCAAAACTGCGACTATAAAAATCAAATGTTGCAATGTCTTCTTAGTACCACTTTTTTCATTCTAAACTACATGTGTTCATTGTATGATTACGATGGAATTGGCCAACTCTGATTGTTCCGAAGCGTGAAGAATGAAGATTTTGAGAAAATATCGTATTTAATACTTTTATTCGATTATATATCAAATAAAAAAGAAGTTTTACTATCTTTATACGTACTTTGGACATATCCAAATATGATGGGCTAAAATAGAATTAAAAATCAGAAGTGATAAAATAATTTAATAATAACTCAGATAATGCATTTATTTTACCAGATTGGCAACACCAGCCAGATTGACAATACAGCATATATTGTATTGGTACTTATCGATAATGCAGAATTAAATGTACACAATTTTCCCTGCCTATCAATTTCTAACTTTATTTGTGTCAGGTCGGCACAAATCCATCTATATTTCGATATTATCAATGTAACATAAAATATCTAGTCTAACGGCTTTTTCCTTAATGCTCCAATTTTTTATTCCCGTTTATTAATAACTATTGAATTGTTAGTTACCAACTTCTGCCAGTACGGTGACGATATATTCAAAAACTACTTTATTCCTCTTGGCAAAGTGCAATGTGGAATTTGAGTCCAATCGATAGAATCTCGCTTGGTTGCTATACTTTTACAACAACTAAACAATTATCATTTTAAATGATGTTGTTTTCCTGACCACAAAACATCCCACAGCATTCTCATACTTGATCTTGATTTAGTTATTGATTTAAGATGAATAAATGCGAACAATCTGATGACATAGTAGCTTAAATAACTTAAGTAACTTAGTAGTTAATTCATAATCGAATACAATTGATAAGTAAGAATTCACATTTGAAACTACGGTTGCATCTCAATTATGTATTATCACTTTGCCATGGTTCATTTAATTGATGATTAAAATCACTTTTTTGAATGTATGTCTGCCTCAAATATGGAGCATATATCGACCTGTAATCGGCAGAACAGCGTAAGCAGCAATTCATAAATTTTATAGGAATAGTCAGGGTTTAATCAAAAATACATAACATAGTTTTATTTACTTCCTCTGGTAATAAGTTTGCAAAAATAATTCCTTAGATTGTCGTTAGTAATATTTGGTCAATTAAAGTATCTTTATGTGAGATTATTACGAGAGTATATTATATATGCTCTATATATAAAAAACTAATATCTCCTGTAAAATTTATGAATTGTCGCCTATGTTTTCCCCTGCCGATTACGGGTCAATTTTGATGTAATATTTTCGACTATGTATGTTCCGTCTTTTTCCTTTAGTGCTAAAATTATTCTTGGGTTAATTCAAAATCAGGGTTGCAATTAATTCATCGAACATAAAAATAATACTAAAATATATCTACAACAGATATCATAAAAGTAAAAAAGAACCACGACCATAATAATCTATTATTCACATATAAAAATCTAAATACTTATAATATCAGTACCAGTTATGAAACGTTGGTTCAATTTATTAAAATTATCACAATTTCTTGTACACTCTGTCGCTAAGTTTTGTCTGGCAGAAATAAGTTTTTTTACAGCTGGTAAAGTTTGATTAAGCCTGACATATTTAACTACGGATTTTTTTAATTTTATCAAATTGCTTCATCGATGATATTTTGTGTTAGATAAATCATAAACCATTTTTGTTCAAAACGATAAATCAAACATGTCTTGTTTGCACTTATTACAATTAAGTATGGTAAGCACTATTGCAAACAAGTCAAAATCGAGCCGACTCACCTAATGAATTCTCTAAGATCTTTTAAAATCAAAAAAAAACTAAAAGTCATTATTAATCATCGAAGTGATACTCATTTTTATTACATCAAATAAATTATATTCTAGTATAATACGTCAATCTCCCACACTTGTCAATTTCTTTGGCGGCTTACGTCTAACGATAATCTATCGTAATTATTGCTAATTACGATAGATTATCGTTATGTACTTGAAGTTGTTTAATTTTGAGACACTTTATTATAAAGATATAAAAAAAAACATGAATTTATCAAAGAATATACAAGAAAATACGTATTTTTTTTAAATACATAACAAAAAACTCAGACCAGAAAAAGTGTCGTGAAAAAGCCGCTACTGTCTGACTCCAAATCATTTTTTTCCATATTTAATATGAAAAAGTCAACTAGTCATTACATATCTTTAAATGCGACTGTACTTTAATTCATACTGTTTTTGTATTTTAATTTAATTTAAAAAAAAAATCCGAATAGAGTCGAAGTTATCCATTATTTTACAACATTGACCCTACCCAAAACACCAAAACTTCGACCCCGGTTATGACCAGGGCTGTGGAATTGGAGTCGGATTCGGGAGTCGTGGAGTCAGGAGTTTTGTCCGAAGTTGGAGTCGAAAAAATCTTATGACACTGACACATATTTTTAATTATTTGTATTCAAACCACAATAGTCCACAGTGTCGACACTGCGTGCTAAGCTGACTAAAAATGTTCTGACGGTTTTTATATATATGTAAAAGATACAATGAAATGATTGAAAAAAATCTTTGGAGTCGGAGTCGTCTTTTTTTTACCAGACTCCACAGCCCTGGTGGTGACATACAATTATATCCATGGCATAGGGTTCGATTGGTAATATACATTTCGTGTAACATACTTTGCCAAATTCGAGGTCAACACGAAGAGAAAATACGTGAATAAATTTGTGTTGAAATTCAAATGACCAATCAAACAAAAAAACAAAAATTCAATAAAAATAGTTCAGATGTATTAGATTTGTGGTATGTTTGTAACCGTTTAATCAACAGTGACTTAAAACCAAAAGTTTATATTTTACAATTAATAGAACACTATATTAAGAGAGACAGACTGTGTTCACGCAAACACATCTTTATGTGATCAGTTATATCAATTTCCAAACGTGAATTCAATAATTATACAATAAATAATAATGTTTTTATTAGAATTTAAGTCGAGAATTAAATTTTATTTGAACAAAACTGTACTAGATGAAACTTAATGAATACAAGAAATACGTTATTATGAAGCTTTATGATGACCATAGCTAATGTTGATTGCCATTTCCTGTGCTTTTTTATCGTTTTTACTTATGCCAGATCCATAAGAACATTCGAATGGAAAGCTTTAAATCACACCCAATAGTTTTTGTCGTTTTAACTGTGAACTTTTTATTATTGTTATCATATAATCTCTCACCTAATAGATACAATCATATATTTAAAGGTAACATAAAAACAGTAATTCAATTCGCAAAATCAATTTCGTGTTGTAAAAATAATTAAGTGGATCCATTACTCTCTCCTCGCCAACTTAACATGCAGTGTAATTTTCAATTTAATAATCAACTAACTCTGATGTTTTCTTAATAACGAGTTCACCAATAATTTTAATGACTACTTCACTACTTCTCACTAGAAAAAAGTAGCAAATTGATAAAAAAAAAAACCATTGATGATATTTAACATTGATGATAGAATTGACACCTAAAAATTAACTAGTATATTAAAAAAAGGTAAACATAAAATATAAGTTCTACTCAAATCATTTTTATGCTTAAACGCATTAGTTTTTTTTCTTTTTTCAATCACTATTTTAAGGTTTCTTATCGAAACTCCATCACTATGAAAAGTTCTTGTGTGGCAATGGCTAGTGAACATTTTTCTATCGATATTTAAGATAATAAATCAAAAGACATTTTTATATAAGGAAAATAATCAGCTCCCGTAATAGGTAAGTCAAAAAAGGGAAAAATAAAAATTTAGCAATTGAACTTTAAAAGCTTTATTTATTCTGTTAATAGATTTTTCACATGCTTGCCAATATTTGCAAGGACAAAAAAAATGTTTGTTTAAATATTATTTCAGCAATGTTTACTTTTGAAATCGTGTTTTTACTCTCAAACTCGGTACTCTTTACGTACTTGTACAATTTTAGCAATTTTTGTCTCAATATTTAACCGGCAACTGCGACTCCATTTTTTAAATAAATTAAAGTACAAAATGTAACGCATTTAAGTTTATTGCAAAAAATACTTTATAAAACACGTGTTTTTTTATAAAATATTACATCTTTTTATCGGAGTCGTAAATGCCAGAGCCCGTGTCGGAGTCGCGGTTTATTTTTCACGACTCCGAAACTCATCTTTATTAGAATTGTGTGTTCCCAAACAAGAGTTAAAAACTGTGCAGGCATTAATTCGTTGGCCTCAATAAAAAACAAAGATACATTGAATGATGCATTGGATAGTTTTACTACGAAATAATATTACTACCTGACTAGTATAATAGCACAATGGGCATAGTGTAGCGGTACTCACGCGGAAAATTATCACTTAGAGGTAAACTGACTATGAACTACCATAGCCACATTATCAGCTTTAGTGTTTTTCATACGACTACAAGTTGTTTACTTGTAATGATATTAATATTGCCTAAAATGTTTTGACCAATATTAGTTAAATAAAATACATTTAGTATAACTCTAATCTATCGTTCTCGCATTCATAATTTTTAGGCTTTTTCATACAAACGAAAACATGTATTACCATGTCTAAAAACTAAATCATACATAACGTGATAGCAATTTTGAAATCATACCATAGTCTTAAACATCGTCGAATATTTTTTTATCAAAACATGTCTATACCCGCTTCAATTGTGTGGCAAATTAACTTCTAGTAATCTAATGAACTGTTTCAAAAAAAAAATGGCAATAAATCATTTCTAAAATGAGCAATTATAAAAGATTAGGTCTTGGTAAACACTAGTAATTTACCAATTACGTTAATAATATCACCCTGCCACCTTTTCAGTAAATGACCAGGTGGATGGAAGGAGATGAAAAGTCAGAACTATCGAGCACTTGGGTACAAAATACAAATGCATACTAAGTGGATCTTAGACTACTCAAGACTTTGATAATTGTGATTGGTATGAAAGCTAATGGCGATCGATATATAATAAATATATTACTGGTAAAAATCAGAATCATACTTAACACAATACGATGGCTCTGATCTTTCAAAATTATGTTTACATATTTAATTAACAACTGTTAAAATCACTTTTATACGAACATTAATTATAAATGCAAATAGTACTCTTAGCTATGATGACATAATATAATGTCTCATCTCAATTCTCACCTTCCAAATAAATAAAAAGGACAAAGTTAAAAAACTTCTGTAAACAAAATGATTATATTAAAATTTAAGAGCTAGTGGAAATGAAGTCATCTTTATTAAACGTCATCGTGTACAGTAAATATTGATCTTTTCTCAGTCAACTGAATGTCACAAGGTCAATAAACATATGCTCTGTTTTACCTACCTTATTTCAAAAAATCAATTTGTGTCGGCATGTGTTCTGCAAAACCCCCACCAGAGACAAAAAAGAAATGATAAATAAGCAAAATAAAAAAAGATCCAAGTTTTTTTAAAAACGGCACACCTCGGGAGGAAGAGACACCACATAATCTCATGCCTAAGATCTAAAATTCAAATAGAAAAAATCTATATGTGATATTGACTTTACCCAGACCGGCCTGATCACTAGGGTAAAGTGCTTACCAACTAGACCAGTGTTTTCCAAACTGTATGTAATAACGCCTCTCTATAAAAAAATATGCCTCATCCTTTATTTTTATAAACATTAAAAAACACAATTGAAATAATAATAATAAGGTTTTGTAGAAACATTTGCCGCCTATGTGGTCGAGTGGTCAACGTTGTTGGCTTCGGCTACAGAGGGCCCGGGTTCAAATCCCGGTACGGACAGTTTTATAAATTGATTTTTTAATCGATTTATGATTTATGTTCAAAGGCATGGATGTATGTGATGTCTTGAATTCCCCCTTCTCACCCATCCTATCATATGAACGGGGCGTATCGAGAGCGATTAGCTTACCACTAATCCTGTCCTAGCCTTGTCCTCCTATCCCTACTCTCTCTGGAAAAAGAGAGGTTGAGCAACTGAGTAACAAGCAGTTCTTGTAGAAACACTTCTGTTGAGATAAACTCCATTAGGAGTCCATATGCTCCACATTGGAAGCGGACATGGTTAAAAAAAAACATTTATAATTATTTTTATTTTAAATCATTTTTACTGTGCGTGTAGTTGATGGTTAGCACGAATTCAGTCAGATCTTTGGGACAATGACGAGAGTGCCACTTGTTACTCTCTTTCTACTACTGACCTTCCTTGATATTTGGTTTCCATTGCAGTCAGTGCTGGAAAACATTATAATTCTACCGTGTTTTCTTTTGCAATGATTATCTTGATTCTTGATTAAATATATACCCATGAAATAAACATATTTATTGTTCTGATTGCACTCTTTCTCTTCGCCTCGTTTTCGATTCCCGATAAGTTTCACACACCCAAGCAGAATTCAAATAAAATTTTATACATTTAATAAAAAAAAATGATCAATTTGAACATTTCATCTAGCAATAAGTTATATCTCCACACTGTTACAACTTGTCTACGTCGATCAATGGTGTGTCATCAACCAATGTTTAAGTGCAACCGTTGGTCAAAAGATCTCTCACTGAGCAAGCCACAGACCATCCAAAGTATTTCGTTTTAAAATCTTCAATAACCGGTTTACCGCCTACTATTGGTTGGAAAATATTTTAACAGAAGTCGTTTCATGTGCCTCAAGTTTTTTTTATTGTGAATTGAAAAGGGAAACCAAAAACATCACGTATCAAATTATTTAGCGGTAGAGCAACAATATTGTCGAAAAATATCATCAACCTAGAACACGTAAAGAAATTAAATTGAAATAATACTCCGGGTTGGCAAGTAACATAATATGTTACCAGTAAACATAAAGTTTAACGTTGCTTTAAAACGAATTCCTTAAAAAAAACCTGCGCAAATATATTATTTATAATAAAATTCATTTAATGCTCAGTGAGGTACGCGAAAAAATTAAACATGATATTTTTTTTTTATAAAGCATATGTATAAAAGGGTTGTAGAAATATCAAAAAATGAGTGTGAGAAAGTTGTTTTATTTTAAATTTAAAAAAGATAAAAGTTTCCTTATGTAAGTATTTTTACATTTTCCAGTGTTATTCTATTCTATTTTTTCTACGATTTTTTTTTAAATTAACCAATAATGCATAAACATTTTATATTTAAAACATTTTTAGAATATGAAGAACATGTCTAACAAAGCGTAAAAGCATTTAAAATTTGGTTATAATAAATTCGTGGACAAAAATATAATGCATTTCACGTTGTAAATCTAAATTTTGATAATATTTCTTGATGTATAGTTGTAAAAAAACATTGTGAATTAATCTTTCATCTATCTGCAGTAATGGAAGCAAATTTCATGGTAATCTATGCAAACATTACCATAATCTGAATTTATCGTTCAAAATGAAGAAGTAAATGGAGAAATTTCTATATTTATGTATTTTTGAAAATAGAAAATAACTACATCATCTGCAGATCTTTTCAATTGGTGCATTTTGCTTGTACTGTCACTTTTTAAAAATCTTCATAGTTGCAGAATTTTTTTTTGTTTTTGTTGGAAAAAATAAAACACTGTGTACCTATTTGCATTATTTTAATGTATCTTCACAAGCCACATTCAAATAATTCAGTTTGAATAATTAACATGAGAATAATTTATCCGAAAAAAAGCTTTATTAAATGAAACGCTGCATAATTAATGCATGCATATTTTTCCAACTTAAATAATTACGTCTGTATTCAAATCTAGCCTGAGGAGCGGTATATAAATTTCTTAGACAACTTTTTGTCCAAAGTATGTACGAGTAGGTAACATTTATTTAAAAATTATCTTATCCAATTCAAAGCACTCACAGAGAATATTTATTGTTTCCGAAGGCGTAAATCTGTTTATAGCACAATTATTACGACAGTGATTCATATAATTATATCGGCGCAATTTAAAGTAACCATAACAAATTTTCAGTGTGGCCATATTAGGCGGAATAATATTTAAATATTTTATTTTGTATAAAAAAGCGAAGGGCCTCATTGTTCTTAATTTGAAACTTTATCAATAATTGACAATCAAAGATTTGGTTGTAATAAGCACATTCATTTGTTCTTGAAGCTATGGTACAGCATTTAAAATTAGAATTCGATCGATATAAACATTCAGTACGCCTACTACTGCAGTCATTTCTGACATAAATTATTTAACAAAGTTGATTACCTTCGCCTGCTTATTAAGTCTTTTGTCTGACGCCACTATGAAAAAGTCAGTTGAAATGACAAAATGTTAATATTTAAGAATGTAGGCTAGCCTGTGACTGCATTCATTAATAACATTGAACACGACAGCATGTGTACACAGTACTGTGATCGGTTTTAGCTGAGTCTCATCTCATAATTATTTATAATGACGAGTGTAAGTTTTATCGATAACAGATATGGTTCATTCGTTTTTTAAACGTGATGATACATGACCTTTTCATACCTTGTTGTGTTTAAATGACATAGTAGTTTTCCATTACTGTATTTTGTATAAATGTATGCGATATAATAAATAGGAAAGAGTTTTGTACTGTCTTCTATTATCATATCAATGTATTGCTTTATTAATTTTACGTGTTTTATTATCCATTTTAAGTAAAAATTTAATACCGTAAAATACTCAAGTAATATATTTATTATTTGACAAGTCAATACATTTATATAATACTTTAATCGGAAGTCAAAAAAGTGCATGCACCTGTTAAGTACAAAAATCTGAATAAATATTTTTTAGAAATGTTTAAATCATGGATCAAAAAATTCGGAAGGTTTGCTAGTCGTAAACCAGAATTAATACCCATTGTCAAACATGATTTGTAGGATTAATTTAAAATTGTATCTTTTATTCCTTCGTGTTGTAATAAATGATTTTACGTACAATCGTTAACACCATTTTTAAGCCAAAAGCCACTTCCCCAATGATAAGTTTGAATATAATTTTTTCAACAATTTCTTACTTATTTGATAGCCATATTATATAAATAATTTCAGAACAGTATTAGCCAAAATAAAATCAAAATACGTACATATTGTTATAATAAAAAAATACTCTACTAAAAATAATATAAATATTTCTTAGTTTCAATTATATAGGCTAAAATAAGGATGACCTGTCACAGCAAGCTCAAAGCTCGAACTAAATTAGAATAATTTATAAATTCAAAGGACCAAAAGTTTTCAAAGTACCCTGGTACGCAACATTGTTTTACACAATTCAGTATGTCATTACACCATTTTTGGTCTTATCAAATTATAAGCCGGCGTTTTTAGATGATAACACACGGTATAATTGTTTTATCGCCACTATAAAACATTTTCAATTTATTTATAGTAGTACTAACATTTTAATATTTATTTGAACACTATTATTAATTGAACTCTAACACTTAACAGCTCTTTTAGTCACTAGTGTGATGAACACTACACAGTTAAGACGTATTTTCACGATCAAAAATTTTATGGCTTTAGTTAATCGCGTTTGATGGAGCACTGTAACGTATTAAAATGTATTACAAATTTATATTCAAATTAATTTCTTGGAGGCAACCATGTTAAGAATACATACATTTAATCAAATATAAACTGCTACCTTAAGTTTATGGACGGAATTTTTGTTTGTTCGTAAAATTGTATGTATTTTTTTTTAAATAATAGCCGAAAATACTATAGAGTTGTACAAAAGTCGATGTACCATAAATACCATCGTGTTACCAGGAACTGAAATTTAATAGTTCGAAAGAAGGCCGTGGTTTATTTTATTTCGTATTTTATCGTCGAAAATATATTGTTTTTTTACATTTGCAGAACTGCCAAATACTAATCACAGCATCATATATTTCTTACACGTGTTTTAATTTGTCAAACAGAATTTTCAAGAAGGCATAATTGCATACACATAGGAGTGTAGAAAAAGAAAATGGTGATGTACTTGCTCTCCACATGATGCGCTATTTTTCGATAACCTTTTTTTCAATATACTATATGAGTTTTGAGTTTATATATTATATTATATTATATTATAACTGAACAGAGACAGCAATACAATTTGTGTGCTCTACTAAAGTTATAACAGCCAAGCAGCAAATTCCATATATTTTAAAAGAAAGATACGACGACAAGATGTGATCATTTTCAAATTGCTACAGGGGATTGCAGTTTGAAACAGTAAACGTAATAAGCAGAGTTGAGATTGCCATTACATGGGATATGCTAAGAAGAAATTGCGATATTTCCTAGGCAATCATCGACTTGCTTTTGTATCTATTATGATATAATATTATAAATCTCATTTAAAGAAAATCGTCATATCATGGTTAAAATGTCACAGATAAACATCACTCATATCAAATACCAGTTTTTTTTGGTATTGAAAATTATCTCAAATTGAATTTTGAATGAACAGCAACAGTCATTTTTTTCAAATCTGCTAAGAGTTGTATCAATATTGACATGTTACAGAATGGTTGAGTCTTTCAATGATGTATTTTTATTTAAAAAAAAACTGTATGATATTTATGAAGATCGCATGTATATGATTTATTTTTTAAAGACAGTATGATATAAGAAATGTCGAAATAATTCATTTGATTTATGCGATCCCAATTGTTGGTACCTTTTGCTATAAATTATAATACCGGGATTGATATCTTCGTCCGGTATTGAAATCCCTACTCTATGTTAGATGGAATTATAATCGAAACAAATCCCATTTCGCAATGCAACGATTTGTGCGAATTAACATAAATGAAATACATGATTCGATGCAGACCAAACACGGACATCTCCATTATATGCCAAGTCAAGGTAATTTCGAATAAAAATAAAGAAGTTATACACGCTCGTCGATATATTTTTTATCAAATCTCTCGACAATAACATTTTTTTACTATGCGTGTGCTCTCTGATTGGTAGCAATGAACTTGACTAACTTTGATTTTTATGTAACTAACTTTGTGTTCGATTTTACTTTTTTGGTTATATATATTCATATTAACAAGTAATACTTTCTACATACATTACAACATTTACATACTTTTTCGATAGCCACATTTCATCTACATTACTCACTTGCTAGAGGTTGGCCAATTTATTGATAATACATGTCGTATAATGCCTCCAAAGCTCGAGACTTATTTAAATTTTCAGTACTTCTAATAATGGCGAGATAACGAAAAGGCTATTATAATTCTTGTGGAACAAAATTATATATTATAAAACTGAATTACCTGTTGTGTATATTTCTTTAAAATATATGTAGTAACGCTTAACTATAGACAATATTTTAATTAAGCCTGATAAAATTGAAAATAACATTTCTTTTGCTAACTTCTATTCAAATTTTCAACTGCAATAACAGTGAGCTGTATTGCCTTATTTTATTTCTAATACCAGCAATAATTATAAATCACACAAAAAAATCAATGTCCACACATGGGCTAAGTGTTAATTAAAATAGTCCACAATCGTTTAGAGGAAATTTACACATTATTAAAAATAATCATATTAGAAAATAAAACTAAAATTTTATATAATACATTGATCAGTAAGAATCTATGACAGGGTCTCCCAACCGGTGGAAAATTCCTCTTGGGGGGAGGACTTTAATGTTTCAGGGTGGTGGAACCGTTGTTTTTAAAAAGTATTACTTCAAATACAACATAACATGTTCATCAATTATTATTCATAAAATCACTCTACATACACATAGACATTCTTTAATACCTGTTAATTCTATTGCATTTGTTGTTCATTGAAATATGCTTTAGTAATTTCGGTAATTAGATAATAAAAAATCATTTCAATTACTTTATAATTGTATGTACATACATAAAAACATACATAACATATAATATTAAAGAAGAGTTTCAACACTACGTTTATGTTTATTATTTCGAAAATTAATTTTGAGTTAGACTAACTTGGGTAGAGGGAGGATTATATTCTGAACAATGGTTACAGAAAGGAAGTGATCGAATAAGGTTGGAAACCTTCGATCTATGAATTGAGTCAAGAATTTGATTACAATATAATACCATTTCACAAAAAATAAATTGTAAAACTTTATCTCATTTTTAACGATACATTGCAATATAGATCTTTATGATAATATTGAATCAGTCTTACATTTATACCGACACATGTAGATCCATAGAGAATATATAATCGCTTATTCATGTTCATTTAACGAGAAAAAATGTATTTGATTTGAATAAATACAACACATACTATATATTTATCAATTCACAATCGTGTAAACATTACAACATCCGTGGTAGCAAATACTTGCTTTTATTATCATTTTATAAAAGTTGGTGCGTGTATCAAATGTAACATTGAAATTTAGAATATTTACCACTGAAGTATATTAAATATATGCCGGTAATGAATTATATATATAAATGATTATTGATGAATGCTTTCTTGTATATCAAAGCCAGTCGTTTATAGTTAATATCACTGAACTTTTATTGCCATTATACAATTTTAGTTTTTCAGTGATTCCTCATATAAAAATTAATTTGTTAATAATTCAAATATGAACAGCTTCTCATAAAATGTCAATGTCTTTGTATCTTTAAACTAATACAGGTTTCGTTATCAATAATTTTACGAAAACAGTAAGAAAATATGTGATCCCATTTTTTGTAATATATTACATTCATCTACTTTTAAATAATATTGTATCGTAATTGACAACTGTTTTTTTTTTCAAAATGTAACTACAAAATGTATCATGATGTTTGCATAAAAACGATCATTAGTTTTTTAAATAACATGAAATAAAATGCAATGAAAATTTTCTATATCATCTTACAGTAGCTAAAATTAGGAGCCTATGTCTATAAGTGCACAATTTAAGTATTTTGACGCATTGGGACTATTCTGAATAAGTGTATTCTATTCTACACCGTGGTAAACTATACAATGTCGATTATCTATTGAAAACAAGGTAACCATTTAGATTAGTGATACGCACGGAGTACTTAAAATATATATTTAATTGTTTTTTTATTATTTATTCTGCTGCTTTGAATTTGAGTATATACTATTTACATTCTTATAGTTATGAAAAGAGCCATTCTAAATTAATTCCGAATTCTAGCATATGTAACTGTTGTACTATTTGTATTCGAGTATATATTTTTTTAATAATATTTAATACGTTTTGTAATTTATTTTTACTAATACAGATAAACTTCTTTATACATTATGGCGAGAAAATATGTAAGAAATTGATGGAAAATTAACTTTTTAATAAGTGACACTTTTACATTGAAAAAGTGGCACTTGGCTTAAAAATGGTAAACCCCACTTATTTATAACAGATTAAAATAACAAAGTATTTTAGCTCTACAGTTTTTAATAATTTTATTCGTTGATAGCTATTTCGGCTTGCGCCATCGTCAGAACTATGTTTAAACTAATATTTTGCTCAGCTATATATACTGGCTCTGAAGAGATACTTATTTAGATTATAATACCATGTCCACTTTTAGTGTGGAAATAAGAAATTGTAAGCCCCACGTACAATAGTTCACGTCTGATAAATATTTGTTAGGTACACCACTAAGTGCTGTATTAAAATTCCCACTTACAACACTTTTACCTCAGGCATTTACCATTAATTCCCATATAAATACTTAGTATGTAAGGTAATATATCGTTGGGCACGTATTGTTAAAATTTGTAATCAATGAAAAATATACCCACGTATTAGAGGTGGATTATTGTATTTCCTTAAAACAATCCTTATACCGTTCCGTTAATTCAATGATTGCTTTGTTTCATTGTAATTATATGACCGATGAAAATAAAACTTGTTCTTGTTATCCTTGTGTTATGGTTTACATCTGATCTACAGATATTCTATTTAACCCTCTTAATTGACCCTTCCAGATTATATAGGAATATTGACATTGTGTAGGCAGGTAATAAACTGATTCAGTAATACTAAGTTAACGTTTCAAACTGTTTTATTTTAAGACTAATGATCACTTATCTATTTAAAAAGGTACACTTAATCCATATTTCAAGGACTCATATACCATATAATACGTATTATAATTGTGTGCAGTAGATAAAATTCAAAAGTCCGCGAGTAGTTCGCTGTTGGTGTAAATCCGGTTTTAACAAACCGTTAAAAACCAATCACAGGTTCATAATATTGGACACGTTTAATTAATATGCTGTTATGATAAGCTATGTATTGAATTAAAACGGTTTTAAATTCTATACCATTGAATTAAGATCATTTAATTTGCTATAAAACATTTCAGCGACTATTTAATGTTTAGAAAATATCTGCGTATTTATAATGCTATTTTAGTTATTTAAAATTAATTAAGACTGTGTTTCAATATTATTGTATTTTATATATGTATTTACCAGGGCTATGGAGTCGGAGTTGTGAAAATGAGTGACTCGATGTTTTTTTTTTTTTTTTTAAATATATTTAATGATCTGTTTTCAAACAAAATAGTCCAAAGTGTTGAAATTGTATGCTTAGTTGACTAAAGATGATCTGATGGAATACATATATATAAGTTAAACTGAAATTATTGGAAAATTTCCTCGGTGTCGTAGTCGTCATTTTTTTTACACGACCCCACAGCCCTGGTATTTACATATATTATGATTACCGTAAAATGCTTTTCTATTTTTTTGGGAATTCATAATAGGTACATTATTCAGTATTTTTTTGTTGACAAGAAATAAATGCCTTGATTTTAATTACAGTTATTGTATGTTCAGGTTTTTATTAGATCACATCTTCATAATCTTCATTTCCTAAAATAATACTTTGATTGAAACTGAAAAATTAATAAGAATTTAAGAAAATAACACATGATGTAACAGCGGAAATGAGACTATTAAAAAATGTAAAAAAAAAATAGCTTGTTTATTTTAATGATTTAATTATTGTTTTTACTTATGAATACTGTGTTTTGTTTTGTTTTGAAATTAGGAAAGAGTCCATTTAAGTCGTTAAAATAATTATAAGTATTATTTTGATGTATGTATTGTGTTAGAAAATCAGTTAAGCGATCTTGCTATAATTATCTCAATTTCTTAAATCCCATTTAACACGCATATACACGGACAGCGGTCTAAAGTGAGCAAGTTTGAGAAATTAAAAGCCTTTTATGACTTATTTACAAAAATTAATAATAACGAGTATACATACGTTGATAATAATTAATTACAAAGTGAAGCGAAGAGAAAAGTCACGCGAGTCTTTTTCAAGCAGCATTATTTAAAAAAAAATGGCCTTCGTTTATTTTTCTTACCATGCATGTTTATAATATACTTTTAGATATTTGCAATGAAATAAATTAAACTTTAATTATGGAAAAGGTATATGTGTTGATAAAGAATTATTCCTATAGTTAAACCGTAAAAAACATTTGAAATAACTTTTTTAGGTGAAATTATAAAAAAAAGTTTGTTATGATACTTTTTAATTACAAAAAAATAAAGTCCTAGTAAATCCGAGTTTATATCAGAGGGGGTTATTTTTCAATTAGTCATTTTTTTTTACAAAAAAATATTAGGCTTTACAGCTAATGCCAAAGCGATAAATATTTTCAAATTGAAAGATCATACGACATAACCTCGATGAGAATTATTTTACATCACACGAAAAGAATTGAAATAAAAAAAAAACACGCACGTCTAAGGTCTCAAATTTAAATTAATCCAAATTTGACTTTGACTTTACTAGTTATTGATCTAAGACCTGCCTGATCAGTAGAGCAAGCTCTTACAAACTAAACCACAGAGCGATAAAATCGACAACATAATAGTGTATATATATTATGAATATTTTATGTGAAATCAATGAATAAATATTTTGTAAAACAGTCAAACGTACGAAGTATAAAGTGCGAAAAAATATTAATATTTGTTTCCTTGAAAATATATTCTTGAAAAATTCTATGAATCATTGAATTGCCATTCATCAAAATAATGTATCTCGTAGCGGTTATTTTTAGGGGAAAACAATCACAAAGCTATACACACTTCCATTCACTCTCATTTTCAATTTTGACACCTGTTGTCTATTGTCTATGGTTGATAATATAATAGGGTAAAGATTTGTATGAATGCATAAAAAATGGAATCTTGTTTTACTTAAATGTACATTGATTTCTCAATTATATTTAACGGCTTAAAATACAACGTGTTGCGTGATATTTGATGTAAATATTTGCTTATTTGATGTACCATCACTATGTTCAAAGGATTGTAAATAAATCTATGTAGGTAAAAATATTGTTACCTTCGTCGGTCCAACATTCGGTAGAATCCTGGCGTAGACCCATCCAGTCCAACTCCAGATCGCGGAAAGTAGCCATATCTGCCACTCGTCAGATGCCTGCCTTATCACAATGACGGTTGTCCACGTCCGAACCCTCCCCGGGACATGAAAATTACTATTACGACAAAGTATGTAAAATAAAAAACGTGAATCTTTTTTTTAATGTCTACACATGGGGAATTTCCATTTTTCGATGATTGTGTATATATACGACAAAAAAATGAGTTGAATTATTGTTATACTTATTATAAAAATTATAGTTAAAAAAGTATTTAAAATCACTTCTTAAGTTATTTTTCAAATAACTGTCACTTTATAGTTTGTTTCTTCCTTTTTTAAAAACGGAATGTTCAATAGTTAAAATAGTTAATTAACGGCACGCTTAATATTATTAAATTATTATTATCACCATTCACAATTTATTTAAAAATCGGATTGCAAAACTGTCGAACGAAAATTGTACTATTAACGGTCACCGCGAGCTAAAGTCCATTAAATCTAGTTTGGCAAGATCACACCAAACGCTTTACACATATGTCCACAACCCACACACACCCGAACGGAATATTTTTGAAGGATTCGAAAATTCAAATTAATACGCGTGAATGGCGATTTTCCCGCTGCGGTCCGTCCCGCCAAAATTTACAAAAAGATTCGTATTTCCGCACAGTGTCGATTTAACGGGTGTGTGCTCGCGGCGCGTGTGTGTCTCGAGCGACGTTCGGACGTGGACTGAGCTGACGAAGAACCCAGGAATGGAAGCGGCTAAGACGGCCGCTTCGGAAACAGGTTCCCTTCGACAAGATACTGACTACCGACTCCTTTTACTACTTTTTTCGATTTCAACATAAATCACGACTACCTACCTTCCCTAGTATGGGATACGTTAACACCATATCATTCTGGTCAGAAAAGTCAGCAGTGAACTTATTGTCACAATCCCTGATATTCCATTACATTTAATTTAATGAAAATTAAACGAGCTCCAATTGCTTCTTAGAAATAATCTTAATCTCTTATCATCAGATATGTTACATGATTTTGTCTGTAGAAAGAGTCTTATCATGTTCAATACAATATTTGCAAATTATCTATATAATATTTTTTTGTTTTATCTATAATGAATAAAAGATTATTCTGATTATTAAAAGTTTTTTTCCATAAACATGTTAAAAATGATATATATGTAAGTTTTGAAATTGTTATTAAGCAGATTGTTTGTTCACCCTAATCATTTTATTTTGTTTTGGATAAATAAATAGCACTGAAATTATTCTCTTATCAGTCGAAAATGCTCTTCATGAGCGAAACCAGTCCTGATTATATTACAAGTAATATATAAGACTGGAATTAGTACAAATGAGTATTTTATTTTCTATAGCCTTTCCACTAAGTATTGACAGTGAAAACTCTAAAAATGTCAAAAATAAACGGTGACAATAAATTTGAGTTGTTCAAATTTTGTGCATTTACACTAGTTTTATCACTGTCGGTTCTAGTTCATCCATGCACTTAAACGCCTGGAAATGCCGAAAAGTAAAAACCAGGTCAAACATTGACAAAATATGTGTGAACGTACAAAATTTAAGCGATTCCAAATTAAATATTGAAATACCACCAAGCCTTTCAGTCGAAATCTTAAAACGTAATATTCAAGTTCAATAATAATCTGTATTGGTTGAATTAAGAATTGATTCGAATATGTATATATAATATTATTATTTTATAAAACAGTGTTATTTTTACCAAGTTAGAAGACATTCAAGATCATACGAATTCTACGCAGTCAGCATTACCGACGAACTTTTGAAGAACGCAAAGAATACGGAATAATTTTAAATACCATCATAATAACAATCATATATTCCTAATATATTTATTGGCAACACATTTTTACTGTGATCTATTATATTTTCTTATTAGAATCTTCACACATAACTCTAATTAATAAAAAAAAACATGTACATTTGTTTGAAGACAATACTTAATGGAATAGAATCTCATATCTACCATACGAGTGATTGAGATATAATGTAATAATAAAAATAATAAAACAGTTTTAGTACTATTTCCACATAAAATTTATTGGATCAGGACCGGTTTCACTCGTGGTGAGCATTGTCAACTGATTTTTATTATAATGCCATTCCGCCAAGTATTGGCAGTGAACACCTTAAAAGTGATATAATGTAACGTTAGTGTATTCTTTTGGCAAACAAAGTTAACATTATTGATTGAATTGGAAGTACTACATATCTAAATATCGAAGTATTTAGATCCAAAATAATTGCAAGAAATTATTTATCAACATATCGTCTTACAAGTGGTGAAGTGGGGCGTGGGGTCGGCGCTTACATATATTTCTTTAACGGCTTAGTAATTTTGCGAAAAATATTTATTTATAAATTATAAATAATAAAATGATTTTTTTAATGATGTATTGCAAGAATTTTCTGTTGGAAACTTGTTGGTAAGGAAATTGGAGCACTGAGGTTAGAAATTTATTAAAATATTATAATTAATCAACACTCCAAAACTTTTTTGTTAGCACTACACCACTGTGTTTGACGAGTTTATCGATAGTTCTGACGATGGTGCAAGGTTGAAATAGCTGTTAAAAAATCCTTAAATTTTTGCTTGAATTTAATACATAATATAACATTTTCTTTTTACTAATAATAATAACGCATCATAATTATTTTTTATTTTAATTAAATTTGAGCAGCGTTTTCTCCATTATTGAAATTTAACATACAAATTATTTATCATAAATCTAACATGCTACCATATAATTCGACAGTTATTATAACATCATTTTTTTTAATGTGTCTTTTCTCATGTGAATTTATCATTTGAAGATTTCGCACCTCTCCGTTGGTAAAAAGAGCATTTGTGCAATTTCATACGCCCTCCTAAAACAGTCATATCAACGCTACTTTATTTGAAATTTAAGTTTTCTACGTATCACAGTCGCCTGCTGTGGCCTAGTTGGTAAGAGCTTAGCTCTACCGATCAGGTGGGTTTGGGTTCAATTCCCAACAAGATCAATGTCATTTTTTTTTCAATATAAATTTGGGATCTAATTCGTGGGTGGATGCGATGTCAATCCTCTTCGAATTGATCTCGAGTGACTCATGAAAAATTTTCATCGAGTTTATCTAGTATGATATATGTTTATTGTTATTTTAAAAAGTGGCGAATTTTTTATAGTCTGAAATAGTGCCTCTTATACCAAGAGTCTTTGTGCGGTACCCAGCCTTGTCACACGTATGGAGCAGTTCTTTTTAGATATAAACAAAGGATTTTTTGCTGTCTATATTCCACATTTTTTAAGCAACAACACCGATCTCGTTAAGTTTGTTTGTTTTAATACGGCGTAGTTTTTCGGCGACATTACATAGAAGTTTTATTATTTCTGATAATATTCAGTCATAGTTTATTCTATGTAAAATACACCCCTTATCAATCATATGCAAAATAATTGAACCCATTAGATCTGAAGTGAGCCAAGTGGTATTTTAGAAAAAAATAAGTTGGATGCGTTGTAATATTATACATGTCTTAAACTATGGTAAAAGTGAAGTAACCTCAGTTAATTCATATAACAAAAGTGTTATCTACAACAAATAAAAATATGCGATCCACCAAAACACTAAGTAAAGACGTAATTGTATTTAAGGTCCGAGAAAAAAGTTTTACCATTTTACTAGTTGGCAAACTTCACCTATCGGGGCCTCATTAATAGAATATTATAACATTAAAATAAATTACTAAAATTTTATAATTTTTGGACCAGTAAAAATAAGGATTCAACTTTTCAATACAATTCTTTTTTTACCATTTCCGTTCTCGATGTAAAGCATATGGACTCCTTATGAAGTTAATATCAACCTAAGTGTTTTTACGGAAACAATTTGTTACTCAGTTGCTCAACCACTCTTTTTTTTCAAATAAAGTAAGGATAGAAGCATAGCGCTAAGACACGACTAGCGGTTAGCTAACCGCTCTCGCTACGCCTTGTTTTTAGGATAGAATGGGTGTGAAAGGGGGATTCAAGATATCACATACACATATCATGCCTTCCGACAGAAATTCATAAATCGATTATCGCAGTCAATTTATAAAAATTGTTCGTACTGGGATTCGAGCCCAAGAGCTCTGTAACCGAAGCAACCGACGTTGACCACTCGATCGCGCAGCCAACATACTCAAAAGTAGTGGCATTGAAATAGTAAAGTTTTGACATCCAAAAATGCTACGTTGTAAAACTAATATTAAAAATATACATTGATTGAAAATCAATTGCATCCGATGATATGCAAATTTCGATGGATGATATTGAATCGAATCTATAGTTATATATTATCATTACACTAATGTTACCTTAAGGTACCGTTGCATCGCAATGTTAACAGAACACAGTTACCCTAGTATTGTGGTACTTGGCTTCGACAAACGCGCCTCTAGGGCCAATATTTGACCTCCAATGTACGAAGTTCGTAATTATTTACTCTAAAAGGTAATTTAGTTTTGTTAATAACATGTTTCACGAAATCAATTTTCAACCAGTATGAACTTTTGACCAAGAAAACTTTAGCGCATAATATTACGTATGGTTTTATTATTAATTTTATCAACCATTAATCAAATTATTATTTTTTTAAATAATTCTTGGTTAAAAAAAATGTATATTATTATATTGGGCTTATAAGATTGGGTATTACTTAGCAGTATTTCGTTATACACTTATTGAGGAAAAGGAATTTAAGAAACGTGTTTATTTGTAATACTACATTAAACTATGCTTTACACGGCTTACACGGAATATTATATTTTTACTCGAATTATTTGTTCTAGCATGATTCCCAGAAACAAAAAAAAACACAATCAACATATTTACTAATGACAATAAATTCAACAACGCATGATGATAATAACAAACTTTTACAATAGATTTTAACAAATTAGACGTGACAAGACATTTCTAACAATGAAAGCGATTTACGTCCAGTCCCTCATAAACGTGCGCGTATGTTATCAAGTAGCGATGAATAGAATTATATTTTTTCTTAAATAAAATACATATGTATGAATAATATTTGTTTTTTTGTTTTTGGGTTTTCATTATTATCCTTTTTTACACCATTTTCTATACTAGTGTGGTTATTTTTTCAAATAACATGTTTTTTTTTTAATTAAGAGAACTATCTTTAAACTTGTCTATGTATTATATAATTTTGTACACAGTGTGTAATGTAACGTATCATTTAACATTAGATATATCGATCCCACACTATCGTCATATATTTTTTTTAAACCCTTGTTCGCAATCCCAATGTGGATCATATGGTCTCCTACTAGCGATAACTCTGTTTGCCAGTTAGTTGATCAACATCTCTTTTTCACAGAGAGTAGGGATGTAAGGATATGATTAGGACAGAACTACCAAATAGTGCTGGCTTAATGCTGTAATACCACATTTCTATGTTTGATATTATTCAAATTCTACATTCAGGTTTAATATTTATTAATTGAATTCATGTCTACAAAAAAAAAATTTGAAGCAAGATACTACGGATACTTAGACAAGTTTTTACTGTGACTCAGATACAACATGTTGTTCGTTTTTTCTTTGTAATTTTTTCAATCATATTTCATATCCGTAAATGATCATAGAAAATATAATACCATACCATTAATTGATCAATGATCTAAATTACTAATTTGTATGTTGGTAATTAACCATTGCAATTAAGTTTCATAAGTAGGTGTCTTGATAATAATACAAGCTGTTGAGACATTATTGTTATATTATTTTTAGCAAAAAATAAATTAGTTTAAATTCTTTTTGTGTTACGGACGACTTCCTTTTTTGTACTGTGCACAGTTAATACACTTATAATAGGATAGTGGTTCATCTAATAAACTAGTGTAGCTGTTCTATTCAATATTTAATTACTTCCATAAAATCTAAATGGAGCAACTAAGTTCATAGACTATCATATTATTACTAAGCAGATTTCCGAGAAGATACATTTCAATAGAAAACAATAATTTAGAAAACCATTTTGTTCGATATCGAAAGAACTTCTATTCTGTCCTTATTTATTAAAATCATAGACTTCAGAATAGATGTATTCAAATGAGTATTTTGCATTTATATTAAATGTTATAAAACATTACTTTTTAGATCATGTGATAATTGTATGGGTGTGCTAAATATGACAATGATATGGCTATAATAAAAAGGTTTTAAATGGAAGTTAACGAATTAATAATGTAAAATTACCGTGTTTACGTGATCATATTATATTATTGAACTAAAGTCTTACGATCATAGACTCAATCAAATACGCACATTTAAATTTTTAATAGATATTTAAAAATATATACAAATTATTATTCGTCTGTGGTTGTTTTATCTCATCATATAATCCTGAAAATAATGCAGAGAGAAAGAGTGCGTGAGACCCTTTTTTAGTTCTCTCCACTGAAAAAGTTACGTCTGCCAGTGAGACTGTTAAGCTTTTTTTAGCTCTCATTAGGGATTTTTGAGTTTTATAATGAACCCTTAAATTCCGAGATTGTGTATATTATCACTATAGCAATCCCGAGATTATGGGATCGAAAAATTGATCAGGATCCCTGATCCTGATAGGAGGCCCTAATTGCATTAAATGTAGTCAAATTACGAGTTCTATGTGAGGTTTTTGATGTTATAAATTACATTATAAAAATTTCCCGTTGCCGATATGAATTTGAATTTATTGTTAGTGACCTTTCTTAGCTATTTTAATGTTAATCCAATAGCAAATTGTTAGCATGTATTTGAAATAATTATTAATTTTTAAATTATAGTTAGTTTAATGTCACTTATTCAGATTCTTTACTGTATTTGTAATTCTACAACCAATTGTTTGTAAAAAAACGTATTAGTGTTTGTTGGTTTGGTATAAATACTTCTGTATTAATATGTATGTATATATAATACATATGTTTTTCAAAATGCTTGTGAAGAGCGCAGCCGGTCCTGATATCAATAAATAAATCTGTATATTTTTTGTAAAGATGCATTCGCCAAATTGAATTAATTTTAAGACAAGAATAGATATAAAAAGTAACAGTTTCACCGCAACACTATGTAAACTGTATACGAATTAGAAAACACGATTTTCGTCTCAAAAATTCAGTACCCCGCTATTAAAAATCATATATTTAAGAGAATGAATCACAGACGATGTAAATAGTTCCCACAGTCAGAGCCGCCGCTTTAATGATATAATAAATTACCTCTATTCATACATGAATTAAGTTTTTAACAATGCATATAATTAGTTACATCAAAATTCGAAGATGGGTTAATTTACACCGAGAATATCAGAAAAGTTTTTTGCAATTTTAATTACTTTATTTAAAGTCACAATATTTTTTAAAAGTTATTAACAATCAACACCTCAACGAAGATGTCATGTCTGATTGGATTTTCCTTTCACTTAAGAGTAGGGCAGCGATTTCTAAACTGGGAGACGCGAACAATTTTCATTTTTTTTTCCATTGAAAACGTATCTTTATTAGTATATGAAATAAAGGATGGTTAAGCGTGAAGATATTTTTTTTCAAAGTGAGGTGTAGTAACATAAAATTCGGAAACCACTGGAGTAGAGAAATATTCCTATTATGGAAATAGTCATTAATTTTTGACACTTTTTTTATAATCATCAAATCGTTAATTATTCTCTTTGTATAATATGTTTCTTATATTAACATTTTAGCAAGGTTTTGCTTTTGAATATGTAGAATATGAATGGAGTGCATTATTTTCACCGCGTTAAAAATGCTCTGCGCGTGAACTGACTCGTTCATTGTGTGGGTTAAGAACATCCTTGGAATGTCTCTTGACATCACTCATCTCCCCTTCTCCATGTGTGTCAACTTCATAAATCCACGCATCTTGATATTTACCGTCTTACTTTACACTCCAAAGCATGGGCTCAGTAAACGCAAATATGATTTTATGATACATTTTTCAGTACATATGATATATGTACTGTATCCAATATATATGTGAAAAATATATATTGGAGAAAAATCAGTCTTTATATTATATAATAAATACGCTTATTCCATTTATAGCATGGTAGATTGGATTCTCAAAAACTTTATTTTATAAAAAAAATATTTTTAAAAATCAAAAGGTTAATAGAGTATCGAATTACTGCAGAATCCTCTAAGATGTGCGAATAAAATCAATATAAATGTTTAGCGCAAACATAACCATAATCAGTAGCGTAGCAAGGGGGGTGCGGTAGGAGCGGCACATTTTTGGGGGCGACATTTAAAAAAATAAATACAATATTTTGCGAGAAATTATACATAAAAAATTAATCCACCTGTGTTAAAAACTACACATTCATAGTTTATAAATCGTTGAAGTGATTTAAAAAAAAAATAGAGGGCATATTGGGGGTGGAAAATTCAGGGATCGCTCCGGGCGGCACGACTCCTTCTTACTCCACTGTCCATAATACCACACGAAATGCATTGAATGTATCATGTTTGACGTGCATGAGGTCAAAAGAACTAGCCAAATATTTTATAATCAATATTTTTCTAACTATACAGACGGAATATAAAATTTCATAATAGTTTATTTTTCATCAATAAAAGCATAAAATACAACTATAATATTCTATTAATTGATTTGGCATTTACTTGGTAGAACTCCATTTATAACAGATTAAAATAACAAAGTATTTTAGCACTACAGTTTTTAATAATTTTATTTGTTGATAGCTATTTCGGCTTGCGCCATCGTCAGAACTATGTTTAAACTAATGTTTTGCTCAGCTATATATACTGGCTCTGAAGAGATACACAATGCATCAAGTTATTCGCTCTAACATCCTAATTATAATTACAATATTACACTTATCAAAGAACGATTAACAATCTGGGTTTATTTCTTAAAACATTAATTAGGATAAAATTAAATTGATATTTATTATTAATGACATTACATAAAATTTATTAACTATGGCTTTATTGTTTCGAACAACAATAAGCAATATGGGTTTTTTCAAAGTAAATTATGATAAATTATACTAATATTTATTATTAATTACAATAGGGGTTTTAACAACGGTGATGGATTAATAATCGTTTGTTCGTTTAAGATGTTTTGTTTATGCCTATTAATCTCAAGCTGCTCTAATAAATTTAATTTTTGACCCTTATGACAAAGATGCAAAACGGTTGGCTCTAAACTTAAGTTAATGTCATGAGACTCGGTCAAAAAATGGTTTGCAAATTGTGAGTCTGATTTTGTATTGTTAAAAGATCTTATATGCTCTTTAGCACGTGTTGAAATGCTTCTACCGGTCTGTCCTATGTAGATCGCATTACACGATCCACAGGACATTTTATATATTCCGCTTCTGTCAAGGTTGTTGATTTTATCTTTACTGTTTTTGAGCTGGATTCCTAAATTATTATTAACCTTAAATGCTACGTTAACCGAATGTTTAATTTCATTGTGGATTTTTTCGCTAATTCTTCCTAGGTAGTTAATAGATCTAAAGAAGCGGTTCTCTTGTATAACGTTAGGGTAAATAAGTTGTCTTGATAGTTTTAATCGTTTTTTATGTAGTAAATTTTGTATCACCGTTGCCTTGTACCCGTTATTGATCGCAATGTGTATGATAGTCTTAAGTTCATTTTGGTAATCAAAATTATTCATTGGCACTGATACTAATCTATGTATCATGGAATTATATGCTGCCAGTTTATGATTCCATGAGTGGAGAGATTTTGCGTGGATTGTAGTGTCGCAAAAAGTTGGTTTCCTAAAAATTTTGAATTTATGATTTTTATCTACTCTAGTTATCGTTAGGTCTAGAAAATTGATGCTTTTGTCTATCTCTACTTCTAGCGTGAATTTAATTTTACTATGTATCAAGTTAGCTTTAAGTAAAAAATTACTTAGCTGTCTTTCCGTTCCTAGCCAACAAATCAAGATATCGTCTACATAGCGGTAGTAATATAAAATATTTTTATGATCGAGTTCTAAAAGTTTTATTTCTAAATTATTCATGAAAATTTCTGCAAGAAGTGGGCTTAAAGGGCTGCCCATCGGTAAACCGTCATCCTGTTGATAATATTCTGAGTTAAATAAAAAGTAATTGTTTTCGGTGCACACTTTAATTATATAAGATCTTTTAACAATACAAAATCAGACTCACAATTTGCAAACCATTTTTTGACCGAGTCTCATGACATTAACTTAAGTTTAGAGCCAACCGTTTTGCATCTTTGTCATAAGGGTCAAAAATTAAATTTATTAGAGCAGCTTGAGATTAATAGGCATAAACAAAACATCTTAAACGAACAAACGATTATTAATCCATCACCGGTGTTAAAACCCCTATTGTAATTAATAATAAATATTAGTATAATTTATCATAATTTACTTTGAAAAAACCCATATTGCTTATTGTTGTTCGAAACAATAAAGCCATAGTTAATAAATTTTATGTAATGTCATTAATAATAAATATCAATTTAATTTTATCCTAATTAATGTTTTAAGAAATAAACCCAGATTGTTAATCGTTCTTTGATAAGTGTAATATTGTAATTATAATTAGGATGTTAGAGCGAATAACTTGATGCATTGTGTATCTCTTCAGAGCCAGTATATATAGCTGAGCAAAACATTAGTTTAAACATAGTTCTGACGATGGCGCAAGCCGAAATAGCTATCAACAAATAAAATTATTAAAAACTGTAGAGCTAAAATACTTTGTTATTTTAATCTGTTATAAATGGAGTTCTACCAAGTAAATGCCAAATCAATTAATAAATTGAAAGAAGCCGATATGGCTACTCAGGCAATTCTCTTTAAACGTTTAAAACTTAGACATAAAACGACTGTGCAAAATGTGTGGTTTAATTTACAGTGTATTAAGTGTAAAGTGACGCCAAAGTATATACAAATCAAGACCAAATCTTCTACAGCAGCCGGTAAATTTGCGCTTGACAGGGCGAAAAAGATATGGCTGAAACAAGAAATTCGCGAAGGTATGAGAAAACGTGATAATCTTTTACATTATATTAAGGTCCTACATGCGGAACTTAGCTTCAAATTACATCCCATAGAATTCGATTTACTTGATACCTCAATAAGAGACGATATCAACTATATTATTTTCCTTAAATTTCAAAAACAATGCCGTAAACTCACAAACTTAATTGAAAACAGCAAACCTAATACCGATATTGATTCTAAATATAACACAAAACAACTCAAGTTTTACCAGAAGACCATTAATCTGTCTTCAGTTAAATTCTCAGATGAAGAGACCAATCTTCTTGACAAAGGTTTTAAATATCAAATCCCCCAATTTCCATCAGCCAGACAACTAGAACTACTTGCGGTAGACACTGAATTGGCATTGTCAAGAGTTGAAGATAACAAATTACTTAAACATACTACAGCCAAAATAATATCAAATTCAGCGATTACAACTAAACGGAAACCTGTTAATAAAGAATTTACAACGCTTAAAAATATTAAAGCTAAAACTATTACTAACAATTTGATTATAACTAAAGCTGATAAAGGCAACTCCATAGTTATTTTGAATAAAAATGACTACATAGATAAAGTAAACAACTTTCTTAAACCATCCGAATTTACTAAACTCACAAAGGACCCGACGTCTAAATTAGCGACTAAAATCAAAAATATTGTAAAAGACTGCAACATCGTTTTCCCAACTGAATCTATGAAAAGATACGTTAACCTCATGAATCCAACGGCGCCGTTATTATATGGTCAGCCAAAAATTCATAAGACCGGAACTCCAATTCGACCAGTAGTATCCTTTACAAATACTCCGACAGTTAAATTAGCATACCTAATGAATAAAATTTTCAAAGATAAAACTAAATTCAAAGCTCATCACAGCGTAGAAAATTCGATAGACCTAATCGATAAAATTAAAAACATACAAATACCCGCGAATAGTAAATTTATTTCACTAGATGTCATTAGTCTATTTTCAAACATTCCTGTTAAAGAGTGCCTTGAGGTTATGCACGAATATCTTGAAAAATCGAAAATTCATCCATTTGAAACCGAAGAGATTTACTCTTTAATTAAAGTGTGCACCGAAAACAATTACTTTTTATTTAACTCAGAATATTATCAACAGGATGACGGTTTACCGATGGGCAGCCCTTTAAGCCCACTTCTTGCAGAAATTTTCATGAATAATTTAGAAATAAAACTTTTAGAACTCGATCATAAAAATATTTTATATTACTACCGCTATGTAGACGATATCTTGATTTGTTGGCTAGGAACGGAAAGACAGCTAAGTAATTTTTACTTAAAGCTAACTTGATACATAGTAAAATTAAATTCACGCTAGAAGTAGAGATAGACAAAAGCATCAATTTTCTAGACCTAACGATAACTAGAGTAGATAAAAATCATAAATTCAAAATTTTTAGGAAACCAACTTTTTGCGACACTACAATCCACGCAAAATCTCTCCACTCATGGAATCATAAACTGGCAGCATATAATTCCATGATACATAGATTAGTATCAGTGCCAATGAATAATTTTGATTACCAAAATGAACTTAAGACTATCATACACATTGCGATCAATAACGGGTACAAGGCAACGGTGATACAAAATTTACTACATAAAAAACGATTAAAACTATCAAGACAACTTATTTACCCTAACGTTATACAAGAGAACCGCTTCTTTAGATCTATTAACTACCTAGGAAGAATTAGCGAAAAAATCCACAATGAAATTAAACATTCGGTTAACGTAGCATTTAAGGTTAATAATAATTTAGGAATCCAGCTTAAAAACAGTAAAGATAAAATCAACAACCTTGACAGAAGCGGAATATATAAAATGTCCTGTGGATCGTGTAATGCGATCTACATAGGACAGACCGGTAGAAGCATTTCAACACGTGCTAAAGAGCATATAAGATCTTTTAACAATACAAAATCAGACTCACAATTTGCAAACCATTTTTTGACCGAGTCTCATGACATTAACTTAAGTTTAGAGCCAACCGTTTTGCATCTTTGTCATAAGGGTCAAAAATTAAATTTATTAGAGCAGCTTGAGATTAATAGGCATAAACAAAACATCTTAAACGAACAAACGATTATTAATCCATCACCGTTGTTAAAACCCCTATTGTAATTAATAATAAATATTAGTATAATTTATCATAATTTACTTTGAAAAAACCCATATTGCTTATTGTTGTTCGAAACAATAAAGCCATAGTTAATAAATTTTATGTAATGTCATTAATAATAAATATCAATTTAATTTTATCCTAATTAATGTTTTAAGAAATAAACCCAGATTGTTAATCGTTCTTTGATAAGTGTAATATTGTAATTATAATTAGGATGTTAGAGCGAATAACTTGATGCATTGTGTATCTCTTCAGAGCCAGTATATATAGCTGAGCAAAACATTAGTTTAAACATAGTTCTGACGATGGCGCAAGCCGAAATAGCTATCAACAAATAAAATTATTAAAAACTGTAGAGCTAAAATACTTTGTTATTTTAATCTGTTATAATATTCTACACATATATTAAAATATGGTATTGTAAATCTTTCAGAAAATATTTTTAAGAGCAGACATTTTATTTTCTCGAAAATTTTCATTACATTTCAGAAAGTTCACTTATTTTAAACTATGTAGTGTTGAAATAACATTTTTTTAATGAATATAAAGGATAAATAAATCAACATTTTATTAAATTTAACACTCGTATTAAAATCACAAAATCTAATTTGCAAACATTAAAATTCAGTTTTCTCTATATTATGATTAATGAGGATACAATATTTTTGCTTCTTTAGCAATCTTCCCTTATTTTGTTTTGTGACTAACGGCTCGGGTTTCGGCATTCAAATGTGATATTGAAATTCCATCAAGCAACTTCAATAGATATCAATTATTAAGATAAATATTTTTTTTAATTTGTGATAATCAAAAAATTCCTTGTAAACCAAAGCTGATTGGATGTAACTGGATTAAGCTAATCGGTTCCCATTAGGGTATCCAATCCCGGAGCCTTTTTCCAATTGTTTTTTTTTAGCTCACCGAGGAATTTGAAATCTTCGATTTGGTATACTTTTTCCCGGAATCTCACAGAAACTCGTTTTTTTTTAGCTCGCCAAGGAATTTGAAATCTTGAATTTGCCAATTTCGTGTAAATTTTCGGGATTTGCTCAAAATTTCTTAATCCCGGGATCGCGGCCATCTCAATCCTGGGATTTCGGGATCGGAAAATTGAACGGGATCCCGGGATTGGATGCCCTAGTTCCCATGTGTGTTGGTGCTGATGTGTATTGCATGTACATAATTGTAAATATAGAACAAACCCAAATAATTTCAACGCATTAATTTGGGGGTAATTGTATATTGAAATATATGTTCATCGAGAACGTGGTTCAGTTTTTTTTTATTTCATAATATTGACTCGATATTCTAAATAATTAGACGAAATCATGAAACGTGTAATATTAATGAAAATCGTTTTTTCCTTTTAAATATATCACAACATGTGCCACTTATACGAGAGTGAAATCTTGCGCAACCGAATATCTATGTACGTCCTGTCCATAATATGATATGTAATTTACGATAAACACCATTATCGTAATGAATAGCATATTGAATTGGTATCTAGCCAATCAGCAATGCAATCAGTTGTTATTGAAATAATTTACACAAAAAATCGGATCGAAAACGTTTTTTTTTGCGTATCAACACGGCCAATATATTAATGATTCAAGATTATGAAACCTAGTTTTATTACCAATAGAAAACCATTCATAGGGTAGTATTCAAATTAAACATAACATACTATCACTTTTTTGTGTTCACAGTGAATTCTTGTTTGAAAGGCATTATATTTAAAAAAAATGAAATTAGTACAAAAAAGTGTTTTTTTAACGCTATCTTTACTAATTTGATATGAATTAATTTTTAAGAGGATTGAGTGTAGTAAAAGTGTAGTAAAAATGATAATATAATCGATTGTTTTTTTTAATAATATAACCAACCATTTTTAAGACATATTGCTGTTTAATAATGCTTAATAATCATTAATTGTGCCCTCTTGAGGTGAAACGAGCCAACTAGTAAAATGGTAAATCTTCATTCTTGGACTTTTAATCACGTTTTTAATTGGTATTTTGGGAATTGCATATTGTTATTTTACGGAGATAACACTATTGCAATGTGTATTAACTGACGTTATTTCACTTTTATGATACTTTATGTCGTGTGCGATATTTCAACGCATTTAACCTTTTTTTTCTCAAATACCACTAGGCTCACTTCACCTCTCACGAGCCCAATTGATATTTAATAAAATACCAAAACAAGATGAAAGAAATATTTAAGTAATACATCAATCAAATTTTAAGGTATATCTCGGTAAAATATAAAGAAAGGCTTGTTAATTGTTTTCTTACTTACTTTTTTTCATATTTGATGTTTTCTTGACTTTTTGAAATTATTGTTTTACAAAAGTTCAACGCTTCGAAGAGTACATACAGCGTGAAAAGAAACACCAAAATTTGCAAATACGTATCGTGCACATTCACCTGTTGTTTAATACAGGGTAAGTAAGAAACGAGTGCCTCTTCGACGTGACTTGGTTGTCATTTGGATACCTCGTCGAAAAACTATGTAGTTTTGAACATAAGAATATATTTTTTCCTTGACGATTTAAGTCACGTCCTCTTCTTCGATGACACTACAGTTCAATTCGAGCATTGGCCTCGTCCATCTCGATTTCTATCTACACAACTCTTTTTTGACACGGTAGATACGTTCCATAAAAAACCGTGTAAAAAATGGATATGATTAACACAAAAATTGAATATTGGTTTCCTAAACATAAATAACCGTGGTATTGAAAATCGTGCTAAAAAGATAATAATGAAGACTCAATAAGTAAATAACGAAAAATATTATTCATAAAATGTATTTTAATTAAGAAAAGAAAAACTTTCGGTCTTTGGGTCTGGATAAAAATCGCTTTTAACGCTAGAAATGTTTTGACACGTCTATTTTGTTAGGGCTTATGGAACCTTTTGTTTAATATTACTGTTTAGTATTTTTGAATTTCTTCTTTTTAGGAAATCGGTGTTTTTTTGTTTCTGGGAATAGTGTTAGACCAAATGATTTGTGTAAAAACATTGTATCAGTTCTTGGACCGAGTAAAAAACGTGTAAAAAAGAGTTGAATGTAGTAAAGTTACTGTGATTATTCTGATCACCTGAAGAATTATTCAGCCAAACGTCAAACATACTAAAATACCGCGATATTTTTTTCGACGCTAAATTGCACACTACCCTTCGATAAGAATAGAAATATCAAATATTTGAATTTATACAATTTAGTCAAACAAGAATAATTATAGACAACGGTGGGCAACCGATACGTTAACAAGAAGCTCGGTTAATCTCAAAATTATTTGCGGTGTTCCAAATAAGAAGTGAATCTTAACAACACTCTTATGCAAATATATGAAATTATTCAATAAAAAAAACAATAAAGAAATCGAATGTTACTTAATCTACTTTTATTACGTATCAATTACGCATTAATATCAATAGTTGAAAAATGCACTTTCCTGCCTCAGATTGCAAGAGTTAAGAGTTTCAATATTAACGCAGAAATAATGAGTATTCTGTTACTTGTTATACATACTTGAACCGTCGTTAATATTTGTGAGAAAATTGTCAGTGACCGAATATACAACACTGTATTTATATATATATTCTAATACATATGTTATGCATACATTATATAAAAATGAATCTGAGAATATTTGTCTTTCTTGATTTAACAAGGGGCTCGCGTATGGTCCTCTAAGCCTCGTCCAACCCACCCTTGTTTATTTATAAGATAGTTAAATATTGATACCACGTGTTACTATATATGTGTCACTGTTAATACTAATTGTTACCATGAATTTATACGATAATGAAACGAATCTTAAAATACAAAGTGAACTATTCTAGAGCTGTTTATGAGGCTAGTTCTAAATAGCCTCATAAAGTCCGGTTATTTCGATATTGTTCATATTTGGCATATTTTTTTCACATCATAAAAACAGCGTGTATAATATACAACACTATTTTAGAACAGATAATATCTACTTACATATAAAAACCTTTCACAATTTATATCTATATTTTTTCGTGCACCTCCTGAGGAGATTTTATAGGTCAGAGATTGTATCAAAATTAATTATTTAACCTTGCAGTTAAGTGTTGAGATATATATCAAAACAAATGACTATTTTTACTACATTATAATTATAATATTAGTTTATACAGTGGCGAATTAAGCACATGAGGCCGCAGGCGCAATAAAATTTGGAGGCCCTGTTTTCGGATATAAAAACGTCAGAAAATTCCATGTGAACAAAAAGTATAAGGGCTGATCTATTTTTAAGGCCCCCTAAGACTTTTTTTAGTCCATATCCGCTCCCTATACGGAGAATATGGTCACCACAAAGTTCCTCCATGATTCTCTATCCCCAGCCAGTCGCCTTGCTTCCTCCCAGGTCAACCCAGCGTCCCGTAACTCTGCTGAGTACATCCTGTGGATGGTCATCAGTGGCCTTCCACGGCGCCGAAATCCATCCGGTTGGAAGACGAGACAGGCAGGGTTCCGGCTCTCTTGAGGCATCCTTAAAATGTGTCCAAGCCAGATCCACCGCCGCTTCTTTATTTTGGACTGCCTAATACTTAGACTTACTTAATTCGCTTATATGGTAATCCACTACTGAATATATACATTTTCAGTTCGTCTAATGTTGTCTATCACCAGTGGCGTTACTAGTAACTAGATGTATATCGCATTGAAAAAAAAGTTTTCAATTCTCAGAAGGAATTCCTCGTTATGCGATATTAAACATACCCAATCCCTAACTGACGTTCGGCAATTTAGATCTTAAACTCTTAAAGGAAATTTTCTATATGCCAAATACTCGATTGAATTAACATGCAGTAAACGCAAAGAGAAACCAATATATATAACATAGCTATGTCCTAAATCCCAATACATACATAAAAATTCAAATTCTACATTTCATTACATTAAATCCCAGCCAAAATAAACATTTCCTGTTTGGCAGGTGAAAAGTCTGTCAATATTTTGATTTTTGTGTGAAAATATAATATATTTACAATTAATATCAGCAAAACCCATTAGTCACTGTCACAATGTAAATATGCATAAGTGTAAATTTTCGATCCATGTATTTTAATGTCATTACCTTAACATCATTTATATTTTATACAACTAACTGTGGATTTCAACCCTAAGATGTTAACGAAAATTTTTGATCGTGATGATCGTGTAAAAAATATTTAACGATGGAAATACTGCAGATATTTCATATCTTTGATAGAATACAATGTTTTTTTAGATAGTTCTTACTTCTTAATAAACAATTGATGTCTTACATTTCTTGATGCAGAAGAGTTATCCTTATCAACATAATTCGAAAATTAAAATAATTTATTGATATTACTTCAATGTTAAAACGCAATAATGACATCATGACATCGGAAAATCAGGTAGGTAATCGACCATATTGGTCTGGCTGAGATCATAACAGCATTGCAATTCCTTCTGCATGGTCGCCAACATTTAAATTGAAGATGAGGCATCACAAATAATTTACGTGATTATGCAAAAATTGTTGGTCACAATAGATCTTTTTTGTAGCAAACTTTTAGCATACCGGTTTTATTTTATTAAAGATTACTTCAAGAATAATAAACGTGTTAATCAATACATTCTTATATAACGGTAAAAATGAAACACCTTTGCCAATAAATTGGTTGTTTGTATTAGGCACATAGACAGTAAAATTAGTGACAAAATAAATAAATTAATTATAACGATTGTACACATAGCCTATAGTCAAGCCTGATCACAGTTCTTGTCTGAAATGCGACGAACTATTTTATAGTTTTTTTTAAATAATAATTCTGATAACGTCATTAAGTCAAAATATATATCAACCATAGTATAGTATTATTCTTTTGAAACTAAGTAGTTTTACTTTATAATTAATTACGCTGGATTTATAGCAGGTAAATACAAATTAAATCAATTTAATTTTAGTCGTCGGGGTTCTGAAGGTCAATTGACGATGCTTCGATTTAAAGCACTTTTATTGTAATTTATCACAGATGCACTTTTCTCCATTTTTCGTAAGTTATCAAACTTCGAGAAACTTAAAAAAAAAAGACGTTGACAAACACGTGCGAAAGTGGCGAAAGAATATATTATAAATAATATTATTATGTATAGGTATATTTTATATGCCAGCATTTAGAAAGCCGCCATTTTCCACAAAAATACTTTAAATATTAATTGGTTTATTAGTTTCTCAAAATAATTGCGTTTAAAGTAAGTAGAATTCACTTGACTTCCACTCTTTTTTGAAATTGTATATGATTACGTGATAAAACTATCGTATGTTATGATTAATTCGTCAATGGTAAAAGCGAATTCAGTGAATATACCTTTAATAATATAATGACCCATCTTCCAACAAAAATATAAGTCATATTATTTGGTAAAAAAAACGACAACTTAGAATGTAGATTAAGACAATGTATTTGTGAATAAACCGTTATCAAGAAGTCTTCAAACATCACTTGATTAGACTTTGAAGGGAAGCTTGTCTCTGTTTACTACAAGAAAATACTGAAGTAACATGTTCGTGCAGTTCTAGTGAAATGTATACCCTTTACTAACGAAAGCCAATGACAAAAGTATTTGTGAACCCTTGGTACGTGAAGGATTTTCTCAAGAAACTTGACACCTGAGACAACGTGCCGGACGACGCATGTGCGTGTGGAAATGTTTGCACGCTAAGTCATTTAAAGAAATCCTTTTCCCAGGTTCTTAGTTTATTGCTCTTTTAAATTTCCGCTCTGACACTGCAATCGATAATTATTATTCATCTTATAAAATATGATTGAAACTTACCGTGTATTCTCAAAGTTCGGCTGGCCACCAGCGACCATGGATTTATAGCGCTTTATAAAGAGTGTATTGTTTGTAAAAAATCATTTCCTTCGAAGCTTTAATTGATCAAAAGTCCGCTAAGGAAATTAATCTAACGTTATTGTGTTTCAAGTCTGAGCGTTCATATTTTGAAAAGATATGTCGCTGGCCACTCGCTTATTTTGTATTTTGAATTACCTTATGATATAACCGTAATAAAATTGTTTATTCCAATATTTACTATTATCAATATTTATTTTTCGATCGTACAAATAAAATTTAAGATAACTGTTTTTTAAGATTTTTTGAAAGGGATATGTACCAACTAGGGCTTCTAATCCCGGGATCCCATCCAATTTTGCTATCCCGAAATCCCGGGATCATGATAGTACCAATCCCGAGATTTCGGTTTAGAAGTGCAAAATTCTCGAAAAGTTGTTGAAAACAAGAAACCGGGCAAAATTTTTGAAATCCACCTAATTATTTGATTGATTAGAATCCGCGTTATTGGATTAAACATGTTTTTTTTATCCATGTCTACTCCCAATGTGGAACATAGGCATCCTGATGGAGACATCTCAACAAAAGATTTTCTACGAGAACAACAGAAGATATAGAATAATAGGACAGGACTAATTGTTAACTTATCGCGCTTGCTGTTGCTACTTTAGTAACGCACCGGTCAACAGCATTTTTTCAATCGATTAATCGATATGTATTTGAACGCATGGGTGCTGCATCTAAAAATTCCCTCCAACCCTTACGATCCCTAAATAACGAGGCAAACCAGTTTACTGTAACGAAATTATAAATCGTACTTATATATAAAGCTGTGATCTCCCAATTTTCAGAAACTTAACAGCTATAACTTGGAATACGTCTGGGTAAATAATAAACTCCTCTCATTGGATATAGTAAAAATAATGAGAAATCATACGTGTCAAAATTAACAAAGTAAAACTTCAATCACGTTCGACCTATCAATCACAATAATAGAAATGTGTTGAACATTAATTATAATTAATTACTACCTTTCGATAGAAAGTCGTAATATATAGCATTAATCACTATTTCTTTTATCACAGACTCTCTCTGTTCTGTAAGATAATGATATCATAATGAAGTCTTTGAACACGGATATTTTTTTGTGAATTGAATCAATATTTTATCATCTTTTCAAATAACTAACCGCTCAGCATCTAGTTGTCAACAATTGAAACCGATTGTAAGTAGGGCATCCAATCCCGGGATCAAGTTCAATTTTCTGATCCCAAAATTCCGGGATTGAGATGGCCGCGATCCCGGGATTTCGGGATTGAGAAATTTTGAGCAAATTCTCGAAATTTACACGAAATTGGCAAATCGGAGATTTCAAATTTCTCGGTGAGCTAAAAAAAAAAAAAAAAACGAGTTTCCGTGAGATTCCGGGAAAAAGTATAGCAAATTGAGAATTTCAAATTCCTCGGTGAGAAAATCTCAATCCCGGGATCCCGGGATTTAAAATAAATCAATCCCGAAATCCCGGGATTGGAAAAAGACTTCGGGATTGGATACCCTAATTGTAAGCAACCCTTTAAAAGAATTGAATAGAAATAAAAATATAACTAATGGTTGATTGAACTACGTCTCTTTATTGATTTCTTACATAACTCAGATAATTCAATGTTAGAAATCAGCTTACCACGTGACTTGAAACCAAATTACTTTTACTCAGTCTTTTTTTAAAAAAATAAAATGCCGAAACTTAATTTTGTCAAGCTTTTTTCTAATTCATGTCCATTTTCAATTTGGAGGGTATGGCTTCTTAATGGAGGTATCGAAATATATATATTTTTTACGAGAACTGCCCGATACTCAGTTGCTCAACCTCCCTTTTTTAATAAATTAAGGAAAGAAAGATAGGCTTGGGACAGAACTAGTGGTTAACTAATCGCTCTCGGCTTTCCCTGCTAATTTTAGGATTGAAAGAATGTGTGGATTTTTTTGAGATATCAAAAATCTCAACACCTTCGAACAGAAATCGATAAATATATTGAAAACTCCAAAATTATGTTGTAAACTTAACCTAGTGCATTTATTTTTTTATTTGCAATATAAAGGTTCAGATTGCGATCGTGTAAGACTAATTAATATTAGTTCTGATTTTTTGTTTACTGTTATTACTTTTTCGCTAGATAATGATTTAAACAAATATTTTCTAACGTCTTTCGGTTTAAAAAATCAAATGTTTTCAAAGCAAGATAAAAATTTAATTTTGCGAATATTGATTTGAAACATTAATAGCGTTGAGAGAAAAGATACCGGAACGTCGTTCCACCACGATACTTGGGGAAAAGCACTGCTTTTACTAGACCTAGCCAGAGAGATCTATCGTAAAAATTTAATCACTAAGGGACGGTTTAAACTATTATTGAGCACATCAATTAATTCTACGACGGGACTTGGGACGTGATTTCTCATCTACATACTTGACAATTTATTTCCCTCGTTTTTCAATTCCGTAATTCAATTTTCAGTTCACTGAAGACAACAAATACTTGTATAGCTAAATTAACTACTCCATGCTGTAAATACAAAATATCCCTTACCTTGCTCCAATTCGATAAGTGTGTCAGAGTAAATGATGGGGTATAATGCATCTAATTCTTGGCTGTTCGCAATGTATGACACCATTTTCCACTAATTTAGCTGTTCCACTATCACCTTGCGCAAAATTATACGTTTTATTGGACACAGCGCTTGGTCTGCATATCCGCGGATGTAAGCAGAACAGCGGATCGTATAATTAACGTTGCAAATTGAATTATAATATTACCACACCTGCATATTGCGAACATGTATATTTTATACATTTAACATTGTTGGAACATATGAGTAGAAAGTATTAGAATATATTAATTAAATATACTTGAATCATAAAGTTTATTGATAATAATTATGCTTAAAAAATAGAAATGAAAATAAACTAAGCTTAGGGTTACTAATCGGTTAGTATAAAATCTTCTAGGTCATAGTTTCTCAACCTTTTTATGCCCGTGGCCTTTTTTAAGTTTTATGTATTTCCGTGGCCCCCATAACTCTTTTTCTAAAACCATTTTGTCATTGGCCAAATTCAAATACCTAGGAGTTTACGGACTTACCAAAATGAAAAGACGTGAGACCCTATTTTTTTTAACTCTTCCCAGAATTCCATATTACAAAAAGCTACGGAGTTCGGAATATTTTGTGGCTGGCCAATTTGCAAAACCTGAGTGTATATGGATATTTGCCCGTGGCCCCCCAAAAAACTGTGCTGTGGCTATTTTTTCTCTGTGACCCCCTTGGAACATGCTGTGTTGGGATTTGCTCACAGAGGAATTTGAAATTCTCGATTTATCATGACAATTTTCGGGATTTGCTCAAAATTTCTCAATCCCAAAATCCCGGGATCACAGCCGTATCAATCCCGGGATTTCGGGATCAGAAAATTGAACGGGATCCCGGGATTGGATGTATTAAATAAAAATATGTTTTGAAGTTGTGTTCATAATATTGAGTTATAAAATAGTGATTCTGATATTTACTAAGCAAAATCATTTCAAATATGGTGTTGCAATGGTTTGAAGGGAATGCAATTTATGTTTGCTCAGATGAAAAATAAATAAGATGACCCAATAGGCGATAAATATATTTTGTATGATTGTAAAACTAACCGAAATTAACTATAGGTATATTAACTTTGATGTAACTAGGGTATCCAATCCCGGAGCCTTTTTCCAATCCCGGGATCCCGGGATTGGGATTTGCTCACCAAGGAATATGAAATCCTCAATTCGCTAAACTATTTCCCCGGATAATCTCCAAGCCTCGTTTTTTTTTCAGCTCACCGAGGAATCTGAAATTTTCGATTTACCAATTTCGTGTCAATTTTAGGGATTTGCTTAAAATTTTCTCAATCCCAAAATCGCAGCCGTATCAATCCCGGAATTTCGGGATCATAAAATTGAACGGGATCCCGAATTCCGGAATTGAATGCCCTAGATGTGACCTAGATATTTTGTACAATATCGAGACCTTTCTGCAAATTTTAAGTTATTATATAATATTGCAGTTACTCAGTAATGTGACCTTTATATCAACAACAAAAGATAGCAAAAATATTGGCAGATTTTTGATTGCGAAACTATGATTACTGACTATTAAACTTATTCTAGATGAAAATGTAAAAAAGATAAAACTTTATTTATGTATAGTAAACGTGCACCAATCAAATTCGTTACAATGTAAATAGTTTATTTGTATTGTTATTTATCAGACAGTTTGAGGTCTTTACTAAAATTTATATTCTGCAATAAAATAGTAATTCATATTTTTAATTTATATGGAAGAGAGATTATCAAATTGTGACATCATTGTGCGATGAATGTTGAAGCACGATTTTAACAATAATGAAGTTCATAAATTTACTTATGTTACATAAAAAGGCACATATCGAATTTGAGGAGACGAAAGAAAATAGAAATTTTATCTTGGTTGAAAAAATATCATCAAATTGAACGTTGAAAGCGGCTTTCTTAATCTCAAAGCCATTCGCGATGTTCTGAAAAGGAGTGAATTTATGATCAATCTCATTCAGTAGCAAGCAATAATTTTTAAAGATATCGAATGTTGTTTAATTAATATATACTTTTTGTATGTTTCCGAAAAATAATTAACATCAATAGCTGTTAAGTGAAAAGTTCTACGATTACAAAATAACGTTGCTAATATGTTCGCACCAACTCCATGCTTCAAAGGTTATACCTAGGCTGTTTTGATTTTTAGGAAGATTTTTTTTTTAAATATTATTTTGCGAAAAAGTAAAACAACAAAAAAATCGAGCTGCATACTATACATAAGTTAGCAAAGGTAAATCAAATTCTTCCAATCTGTTGAAGAGCGAAATACATGGAAACGAAAGAGCCAAATTCTTTACTCCACAAACGCAGAGGTTCAGGTTCGAAGGTGTGAGTGTTTTTTGATATTTAAATTCTCTCTTGCAATCTAAACAAAAATAACGTGGCAAAGTGAGAGCGATTACTTAACCACTACTCCTATCCTAGCCCTTTCTGTCTAACCTTACTCTCTTTAAAAATGAAGGTTGAGCAACTGACTAACAAGAAGTTCTCGTAAAAAAAGTTTTGTTAAGATATGCGCATGCGAGCCATATGCTCCACACTGAGAACGAACTTGTATAGATATTTTTTTTTAGTAAAAAGCTAGACAAGAAGTGAGTTCTTTATCGACTGTGGAAAGGAAAAATGAAGTAACCCACAGTTTTTTCAAAACAGGTTTTTTATGATAATCACAATGTATCAAAGTTTATACACGTTCTATCAAAAGGATGCAAGCTGCAAATGCCAAATTAGCATCTAAATTTAGCTTTTAAGTTTGAAAAAGATGACATTGATAAAAAATTAAAACCAATAAAAAAGACTGAAATAAAGGTTTCCCCAGACAATTTCTGTAATTAATATTAGATTATGTCAATTAAACACCAGTTTAGAAGTCTCCATAACATAATAACATTAATAAAAATACAATATTCCTTTGTACTTCATTCCACTACATTTAAATGGCCAGGACCAACGTTCCCTCTAAGCTGCGTGCGTGCGCGGCCGCGCAGTAGTTGGGAAGCCCCCGCGCACTCATTCCGGGTTGGCGCGCATTACAACAAGACAGTTGCTAAATTAATATTTGATCGTTCTGCGCAGCCTCCACGCAGCCTCCGCGCAGCCTTTGAAATTTCCGCGCAGCTAACCCTTCGGCTTAGAGGGAACGTTGGTCAGGACCGGTTTCGCTCATTGCGAGCATTGTCAACTGACAATGCCTTTCCACCATGTATTGACAGTGAACACCCTAAAAGTGACAAATAATAACCATACTGAAACAGTTTTGATATTTTCTGTATCATAAAGCATGCATAAAAATCGCAAAGAAAGTAAGAAGCATGTAGCATTTCATTTCAAAATTATAATTAGATTGTTTTTTTCTTGTATGACTTCCAAATGGTCTAATAACGTTAACGTAAGGGCCATAGGCAATTTGAGTAGCTCTGCAATTAATCGGTTTATCATATAGATAACGGTCACATGATTGCTACCATCAAAGATGCACTCCAAGTATCCACTTAAAATGTCAATTACAATAATTATTAAATTACTAGCTATAAAAACATAATCTATCTGAACAAATAATAATAGTTAGCGCGGCCATTACCCTTGCTATCTAGCATCGGAAGAGACCCCTACCGATTATCCGACTCGGAAACTTGACCCAAATAGAAACAATTCAATTTCTAGACGTTAAATTCGCGATTGCACTGAAAGAGAGTTGGCGTAATGAAGCCTCCCAAAATTATTATCATTATATGATTTCCGCTCACCATAAAATTACCAACGATTCAGTGGCGTTGTCTATATTTTGGAGAACTTACAAATTGAAAAGTGTTTTATATTAAATTAAAATTGACTACTTTGTACTCCAACTGGTTGTGTGTAGGGTATCCAATCCCGGGATTTCGGGATTGATTTATTTTGAATCCCGGTATTGAGATTTTCTCACCGAGGAATTTGAAATCCTCAATTTACTATACCTTTTCCCGGAATCTCACGGAAATTCGTTTTTTTTTTTTTAGCTCACCGAAGAATTTGCAATCTCCGATTTGGTATACTTTTTCCCAGAATCTCACAAAAACTCGTTTTTTTTTTTTTTAGCTCACCGAGGAATTTGAAATCCTCAATTTGCTATACCTTTTCCCGGAATCTCACGGAAATTCGTTTTTTTTTTAGCTCACCGAAGAATTTGATATCTCCGATTTGGTATACTTTTTTCCAGAATCTCACAAAAACTCGTTTTTTTTTTTTTTAGCTCACCGAGGAATTTGAAATCTTCAATTTGCCAATTTCGTGTAAATTTCGAGAATATGCTCAAAATTTCTCAATCCCGAAATCCCGGGATCGCGGCCATCTCAATCCCGGAATTTCGGGATCATAAAATTGAACGGGATCCCGGGATTGGATTGTGTGATATGCGTTTCGTCTCCCTGAGAAGCATCTTCAGACCAACTCTAAGATAGTCTGAAGATACTTAAACTCTTCAGTCCAAGATTTTTTTAATAGATAGTCTAAATATGTTATGTTACTCAAAAAGGCAAACACTTGCCATACCTAATAAGATATCCAGTGGATTAATTTCGTTACGTTACTTCAATCAGATTATTATTCTATAATAGTAATCTGATCCCTATGGATTGGAATAATTTATGCTTCTCGTATCCGATCAATTTGCTTAACCGTTGTGTCTAGTAAAATACATATATATATATATTAACAAAAAGAAGATTCTCAAAATATGCAAAATCATTGAATGCCGCAATGATGAAATGGTTCGACAAAATAACCTTTTTTTTAATCTCGGGAAAAGGCAGAATTCTGAATTCAAAACTCAATTCTTGATTTTTTTTTTGGTGGAACTGCATCTGAGCTTACCTTGCCTGTTTTTCATTCAATTCGTTGTCCAAACGGTTCAATAATATATTTTTCCTTTTCTTAGCATGCTATTAGATTCTTTAGGAATTCTAAACATACTTGCCATCACATTCACAGTCGACAAAGCGATCTTCGCCTTCTTCGGCCGCTTTTATCAGCAATTTTCTTCCATCTGTTTCAACTTCATCAGTAAAAATGAATTTTTATATTATTTTTCGACAGAGTTGTTAATTTGTATAATAAGTAAAATTGTGAATGGACAGGCAATTCGATGTGTACCGAGTATTATTTATTTTATCAATAAGTTAAATAACCTTGCATAAAACTAAAACTTAAATTATGCAAGCCACTGCACAGTAAAATAATACCGTCGAATAGCAACGTTTAAATTTATCTTATCAATCAATCAAGGCCACCACGAATTCGCAAATAATCGCAAAGAAACCAACAGACCATGTTTTGAGATCTTCTTTCCAATTTTTCTCATTTAGTGTGCAATAAAAGTAAAGGGGTAGATTTTTCGTATAAGATAAATAACGAAAGAGCAATTGAATTAAATTTAACAACTAAAGAAATATTTTCTGCGAGCAACATTCTTTAGAAGAGACAACATTTTAATGTCTTTAAAATTTCACCATTATAGTATAAAGATCATTTAACTATTGTAAATACCTTATGAATTGTAAATAAAACAAAAATTTAGAGAATGTATTTAATTAAATTTATGGCACGATATACGTACAAATAATATTTCCTCAAATTATAATTAAGTGGTTTTCTTCCCTATTGATAAAAATCCAGATGTATTCGAAAAATACTTGGCGTTGGCTTCATTGACCTTCTTCTCGGCAGCTTGCGGGTTGACAATCTCCAATCCCTGAAAGAAAAAACGTAATTTGAAATTTGGCGACAAAATGTATTCTTTTTATTGCAAAACTCATGATCAACATGATATAGCTTTGAAACGATTGTGTATACTTCTTGATCACTTTCATTATGTTAATTTGACGGAGACACTTGATACGTTTTGCAATTACTGAGATTTGATTATTACAAAATCCGTACAAAATTATACTCAAGTAAACTTTGATTAGTGTGAGTATGGCTAATATTTAATAACATCATTGTTAGCTACGTAGTATTGCGCAAATATAATTATTTTATTCACAGTATTCGAGAATTCTAAGATTTTGTTAAAATTAATTTAAAAATGTATAATAACGTATAATACAGATTAAAACTGCGCACAAAAATATATTTTTTACTGTCATATATTGTGAAGACACTCGATGAAGAGGGCAAAGCAGTACTATAATAAATTCCAGGATAGAATTTAAAAAATTTACGAATATGTTTCGATAAAATATCTTCCTCCTTCTTTATATCTTCGTCATGGTATTTTTATTATATTTTTCTCTGTTCATGCCGTTTAAAAATCATAAATAAATCTTCTTTTTATAGTGGGATTACGTTCCATTGAAAACAGTCTTTCAAAAAGCCGTGTAAAACACATGTAGTGAACCTAGATAAATGAAAGATAGAGATTTCATTACATCGGGCTATTAGATTTCTTAATCATGTAAAAATTTTAAATATTTACCTGTAGTGGTGTAAAAGCAACGCTGGATGCTGTTCCTGAGACATGTCTTTTGACGGTGGTGGCCCCGCCCCACTGCTGCTGCTGCTTCTGCAGATTCCGCTGAAGAGTCTTACTGATGCGGACCTTCGTCTTCTCATCAACTTGAGGGAGACGGATGCGACCAGTGCCGGCTTTGCCGATGGTGCCGCGAGAGTAGCCGAGATCTTCTTGGTAAGCATCGTCCTCGATCTATAAGAAATAAGAATATGAATTCAATGGATATTCTTTTCGAACATCTTTGTTCGCAAATGACGAAGCATGAACTATTAATTAATAGCGTGATTTAATTACAACACGTTCGCCATTGTTACTGGAGTGATTAGATGACCGAGATCAATTGAAGACTTCATGCAAAAAATATATTTTCAATTATTTCCTAATTGCTCTTAGCGGACACGTTTTTTAAGTGATGTAGTGCTCGGTGCATTGGACGTTGGAACAATGCGGCATAGCCAACGATGAGCAATTATCGTTGCATGTATAAAAATCTATGGACATCATGAAACAAAGATACATTTTTAGAATTGGCAAATTTGATCTATTTATAAATCGCACGATATTTCAATTTGCTTTGCCATTAAACTCAAATGGATTGTCTCGATTTCGATATTCAGTGAAAGGAGATTTAGAAAAAATCGAAAGTCATAAACGGTGTATTTGTTCATTTGTTCCAAACATACGCAGAAGCAGAGATTCCATGCTCTACTCTTTTTTTTTGTTTTCATTGAAAACTCTATTTTTTGTGAAAGAATATTTCAATTTGGAAAAGACATTAAAAGATACATTATCAATGGCGCGACATACAAAACCAGAAACCGGACAATCTTCTGTTGGTTTTTTTTATGTTTCTTTTAAAAAAATATATTTATTGACAAACGCGTGTCTATTTCACAAAGACCGGAACGTTTTATTCTAATGTTTTATTTTTCTAAGCCGAGATAGATGATATTTGAAAAGCATTGTAGATGCTATATATTCATATTAATTTAAAATGTCCATGTGATTTTACTACGATAACCAGTGGCGGATTAAGCATACAAGAAGCCCCAGGCGCATTAAAATTTGGGGGCCCTGTTTTTCTAATAACATAAGAACGTCAACAACTTTCAAGTAAAACAGTAAATATATATTAAAATCTGATCAGAGTATATTAGTTTTTTTATTTAATCCATTTTTGAGGCCCCTAAGATTCGTAGGCCCCAAGCGCACACCTCATGCGCTTATAGGATATTCCGCCACTGACGATAATAACTATAAATGCACCCATTAGAGCTGACGTGAGCTAAGTAGTATTTAAGAAAAAAAAAGTTAGATGCATTGTAAAATTCTACACGCCTTAAAGTAACCTCAGTTAATATTACATAGCAATAGTGTTATCCACGTAAAATAAAAATATCAATTCACCGAACCACCAAGTAAAGACGTGATAGTACTTAAAAGTTCAAGAAAAAAGTTTTGCCATTTTACTAGTTGGCTCGCTTCACCTCTAATAGGCCCAAATTTAAACAAATATATACAATAATCATATGTATAATAACGAAGTAATTGATACAACTTTTTAAATCGAAAGTAACAGAAGCATTACAAATTATTTGTTCTATGTCTTTCCACCTAAAATTCATAGTCAACACGCTTAAAGTTACTCATTCACAATACAAAATCAAATGACGTTTGATGCAATAGAAAATAATCACATTGCAAAATATATATCCGGAAGGTCGCTTTCTTTATCCCTAACACCTTTTCGCCACCCGTTTTTTTGCTTTCCTGAAGACTTTCTCCGTTTTTTGCCCACGCCGCCAATAATCGTTTAAATCATAAACTTTGAATGCATAGCAGAGATGTTTGCCGACTTTTACGGCCGTCAATCTAAATAAAATATAAAGTTACCTTTTGTACGTGACAACAAGAGAAACACTCGCCAGGGCTTGTCTTTCTTTACACATTATTCAATATGAACCTGCATTGATTTCATTGCCGTTTGAGATTTACTATTTGCAGTGAAAGGTTTTCTTTGGCAACAAAAAAGACAATGAAAATGGAAACCTGCCACTGAGGTCAATGGGGCACCAAAGAAAATGTCATAAATTTAATGATCGTTTTAGACTTATTATACAATGTATACACAAACTATTGTCATATACATATTTCGTAAAGCAGTCATCTTTCACTATAGATATGCAGCAGCGAATTAACAAAACGCACAGTTATCTAATTTACCTTTCCTGGTGGGTGAAAGATGTTATAAAAGTATAGGCTTTTATTTAAGCTTTTATTTAAACTTTTATCACAAAATCATTGGGAAAACTAACTGTTAAACAGACATTTTCTCATGGCTGTAGCATCGGAGTTGGATTCATGTTTTCTATGTGTTGTCTAAATTAGCGAAATTATCTTCTTCAACTTGTATATGTTAATAACCTAGCATTTATCATTTTAATCAGCAGATTTAGAATTATTACTTTATAACGAATATTTTTTTCTACAATCATAGCTAGCGGCACCTCTTATTTTTTCCTATGACGACCTGATAATGCTGAAAATCACCACAATAATTATTGCACTCCGACAACACATTAATAATTGAAAGTTAAATTCAAGATTACCATAATAAATTACTCAAGAATTTAGGTTTTCAATATAAGTAAGCGCAACGGTCAACTGCGACATCTATAATTAAGACAAATTATTCTGTGACGTATTCATAAATATTTGTGTAATAAATAAAATCTAGCTTAATCATCAAAACATTCCAGTTGATTTAAGGCATTACAAATTTTTCTATTCCACTAACAATAATCTGTAAAAAATGAACAAGAAGCAAGTGGCGTGCTAAAGCAAGTGACCTCTTATAAATATTTTTTAGTTGTTTTTTAGTTGTTTTGTTTGATATTTATCAATTTACTGTATGAAAATAAGAGTTCGTTGTTTAAACATGGCACTGGCTCAATGTTAATTATTTAAAGTAAAATATTAATAGAATAGTACAATGAGGATTGATTTTAAGAACTTGGATGATTCTAAAATTCTATTCAGTTAGATTTTATAAAATATACGAATTTTGCACACAACACTTTTTTCTTATTAATAGGTTTTGCTGTCGACCATTTCACTCGCACATCAAAGATGTATTTACATTTGTCATTTTCTTATTTTACGGTTTTCCATTCAATACGAATTTTCTATACGAAAATATTTTTAATACATTTATCATAGTTTTATTTTATGAAATTATGAGTACATAAAACAAGCACAATATCGGCAGTGTCAGAATGCGAAAAACGTCGAGAGATAAATTTTATTTTCGACAGGTTGCATCAGAAACAGCGAGGTCATCGGTTTTTAGAACAGTATTATTTCATCTGTAAACAAACACCATCAGGTGAAATAATAAATAATGAAATGAGATTGACCAACCGGCATTTAAACGGCCATTGTTGCTCGGAGGCGTGATTTTTTGTAGGTACCTAAACAAATACCATCGGAATCGGAAAGACAAGACACGGTACTATGAAGTGAGCTTTGCGGCAATGGTAAAAAAATACAACGTGGATTTTATTAAAAATTCAATACAAATAATAAGTAAAATTATACAACGAAACATAATGCGATTTAACAAAATAAATCAATGCTAAACCATAATTTTCAGGTTTCTTGTCAATGAATAAATCACTAAAATATAAAAGTTACAGTCGTATACAATAAACCTCCATTTGAAAGTATTAGTATAGACGGAGTAAAAAAGTAGATGAAATTATTTATTTTTTTACGTTCGGTTTACGAATGGGGTTCTTTTAAGAACCTTATAATTGATAACAATTTCGACGTGACCGAAGTATAAGAAAGATTCGAACAATCGTAAATATTTATTTTTATTTAATAAAAAAAAACAATAGAAGTAATTAGCATCGCATGTACTAGGGTCTCCAATTGTGGTAGTACTAATCCCGGGTTTCGGGATTCAGGATAGCAAATGAAAAATTAGTTAAATCCCGCAACAACAAAAAAAATGCGCTGGAGTCACCGGCAGTCTGTAACGTTTTGAAAGGATGTAAATTATCAGGTTTTTTTTAAATCTGCCAGCGAGCGAATTTTTTCCAAACGAGCTAGCGAGTTAAAAAAATGTGTTTCACCTTCTTAAATTAACTACTACGACTTAACAACTATTAAAATCTCTCAATTTTTGATTTTTTCGCAGTGACCATTCCCGAGATTCCGAGAAACTACACCCCTAAATAATTGTGAAGAATCCAAGAATATCGAACAAAATGTGACAATTTTTTGTGGTGAATCCCGGAATCCGAGAGATTGTGAATCCCGAATCCCGGTATCACAAAGAAGTCCGGGATTTAATGCCCTAGTAAAGGGGTGGGGAACCTTTTCTTCTATAAAGGCCGCATTCATTTTTCTGATTCGACATAAGGTCGCAGTAAACATTGACTAGGGAATCTTTGGTCGGAAATAGGAATTTACGGTCAGAATATGTCGGGAATTTACGAATTTACATATATTTACAGAACTACAGAATTGGCCAGAAGGCCGCACTAGAGTAGCCAAAAGGCCGCAGGATCTCCACGCCTGCCCTAGTATCTACTAACTTGTTAATCTGAAAGCTTGGTAGGGAAAAACGGCCGTGGCCAGTTCTGCGTAAACCTACATGTGTTTAGGGAATTATGAAATTTATTATTCGCAAAACGTAATAGGCAAAGAGATTATTTTTCTACATGTCCATAATAGATTCCTTGTGAAATCAATCAAAGAAGACCAATTGAAAACAATATCAAAAAAATATTCAAGTTAAGATGACTTGCAGTTCGTGCTCTTTTGTAGCAGTTTATTTTGTATGCATATTATAAAACTGTGGCTCAAGCTGTTATCAATACAAGATTAATCAATTCGCACATGTATAACTTGCACAACATGGCGGCATATAGAAACAGTTTTCTAATCATATAAATAAAAGAGGTACCTACTACCAAAAACATCATTTAAAAAAACCGGAACCAAGCAAAGCTTAGCGTTTCCGGCAACGACCAATTATACGAAATAAATTAATAGTCCAAAATGATACAATGGTTATATAAAATAATGTGACTTGGCATATCCGGATGTCATAGTAGTGATGACTGCCGCTGGTGGTATCTTCGTTAATTTTCTACAAACACGTATCTCAATTTTTTACATTTTAAGTTTTTTGATGTAATTAATTTTTTAATTTAATAATTAATAATTTCAATAAATACATTATAATATATTTACTCGTTTCCTAAAATATATTTCATTTCGTGCTTTATTGAATCTTATACAAAAACGTTGGCGAAAAAATATTTTGGCTAGTAATATTGTCATTTACTATGTTTGAAATGAAGAAGAGAATGGCATTGATGGAAACGTCTTTGCTTCCTGCCTTATTAACTTACTCAAAGATATTGAGGAAAAAACCATTACAGAGGTGCTTTATAGCGATAACGGTAGAATAAAGTGTATTTATGTGTCTTCTGAAAACTTTGACTTTTTGAGATACCAGGTTGTGGAAAATTAATGACGATATGCCACTTTGCAAGAGTAGAGAATATTTATTGATATGTCTATGTTAAGGGTACAGACTACCAGCTTTTTCATTTTATACGCATTTAAATGAGTTAGTTATTCACTGTCTTTCGACAGATATCCCTCGTGTTCAGATTACCGTTTATGAAAAGTGGGTTTGGGCATTCGGTTATTCGCGAGAGGTAAACTATTCAATTGAAGAGAAGAAAATAAAGCCGATTAAAATCACAAACAGCTTCCGGTATAAACTCGGATTTAATTAAGAATTTATATCATACCATTTTCATAGATAATAAAGAAAATACTTCTAAGACGGGCTGGAAACTGCTTTCATTTTTGACAGCCGTTAAAGCAAAAAAAAAAGAACACTTTTTATGGAGTTCGATATTCAAAGACGTTTCGCGTATCCTGTTACATAAATAAAAGAGCAAAATGCCGCTTCTAACTGTTGTAGCCGCGAAAGGTCTCGGTAAGACCAAAATGTCAAAGCGCTCCCATGTCTCGAACGCAATACCTGTCAGTCCAAAAAGAGCTAGGCGATTGCGATTGTTTGGAGCGAATTAAATAAATCACTTAACAAAAAGTTAAACATCCACGGACAATGATAGTCCAATAAGTATGAAGGCACTATCTAAAAACGATAAAAACGAAAGGCGCCCGAAGATATTGTTAATACCGTTCTAGGAACAATGAAACACCTGTGTAAGGAAGGACGTGCAGGTAAATCTTTTGAAATTGCAGTTTTCTCATTCGGTTAAGATGTATATGTATATCTGAAGCGATAAATCTCAACATCACCGTCACTAGAACAAGGCTTGGTTATTTTTCAAGTCTTTTATTTTACAAAGAAATGTAGAGATTTGTTACAAAATATAAGAAACCCATATTGTATAAATAACAAATATAATAACACAAACGTTATCTAAAGATTTGCTAAAATTTTTCTTTGTATTATACAAATAGAACGAGAAAGATAGTTTCCAAACGTGGTCTTCCGTCACTCTTCAAAAAAATGGACGACTGCATTGCAATTTTGTAGTAAAAAGAAACCCTCCGTGCTTTCCATTCTAGGCGTAGCCACATTCTAATATATTTCGTATGATATATAGATAATATAGCGGAAGGCACTTCCGTTCAATAAAAAAACCAAAGATTATTAAAAAATTTTTGTTTTGCCATTTTTAGAAACTTTTAATCTGATGTTTTCAATATTCTTTTTGATTATTACACGGAAATTATCCAAACTCATCTCGTAATAAAATGAAGTCAAAACAAAAATATATTTACTTATATTGTAACAACGTTGAGATGTGATTTTTTGTTTGAGATAAAAAAGAGCCTATAAAGTTATTACCTATGACGAAACCAGTATAAATTGCGATATTTATGATTTGTATTGTTGTAATACGTGAAATGTCATCAAACCTTAAAAAGTGTTTACGTAACATAAAAAAAAATGTTATTATTGTTTGACTTCCGTGGAGACACATTCGCAATAATTATGACGATGAACTTGAGGCATCCTCAATTTGAGGCAAAAGACAATTTAAGAAAATGTGTGATGCTTAGTCCGAGTGCTGATCTTGATATCAGATATAAGAAGAAATAATGATGCATTTTTCTTAATTTGTCATTTTTTCTCACTTTAAATTACACCAGCGTAGGCCAAGGCGCGACATGTAAGACAATAATGACGACACTTTTGAAAAAATTATCCCGATTAACTAACGTCTAGAATAAGAATCTTTACATGGATTTTTAGATATAGAGATAATTATATCGACCCGTAATCTTATAAAAGTATTCTTAAAATACGGCCAGGGATATTTGTTTGATTACAGTTTCTCTCTGAGAACTTATTATAAGAGAAATTTAAAAAATCTTCTCCTGTAAAACTAATGAATCTTCGTTAACGTATTTGTCCGATAACGGGTCGATATATATATAAAGTGAGTGTGAAGCGATTTCTAGAAACATCCTATCTTCATTCATATCCATTTCTTTGTGAAAATTTGCAGTTATAATATTTTGAGATCATCTTGTTGTTAAAAAGGCTCACTAATTAATAATCTGTCGTCAAGATGTCACTCAGATCAGTCGCGTGGAAGGTAGATAGGAATAAATTTAAAAAAATGCAAATTCCAGCACGCTTGCTTGATTGGTTTTTTGCTGATTGTAAATATTAATTTACATAACCACGATAAATTATGCGTTGTATGAACATATTATATAAGTACTACTATAATGACACTTTATGAACTCTTACCGAATAATCTATAAAACGCTATTCAAAATCTCAACCCAATGCTAGTCCTGCGTCTTGACAAAGACTAACAGATTTAATTTTTGATTATAACCATACACACAGACCACAGCGAGCGACATAATATAAATTATTCGTTTCAAGTAATTTCTTAAATATTTAACTCTGAAACTCTTTTTTTTTCAGTGCATTAAGCCACTGTTTATTTATGGATTTTTTAAATTTTAAAATTAAAACCTTTTTAAGTGTTTACGGCAAGTATCGATGGAAAAACATTATACTCAAAATCCCAAAATACATTTGAGAATTATTAATATATCGTAGTGATTGTATAACCAGAAAACAAAGTGAATTTATATATTTTTTTTAAATTTAATGACATTTGTTAAACTAAGTGAATCATATATTATATTTTAAGAAGCATATTTATTCTAAAGATATTATATTTTAACATTTGCACTACGGTTTGCAATAACTACAATATACTATGTTTATAACTCTCAATGTATTTTTCTCCAGTCCCATTAAATTTCTAACACAACATATGTATCTATCTATCTATTTATATCACTGTAATTTCATCTTGGCACCTTCTCGGCAATGGAAATAATACGCGTCGGACGAAATGATTATTCCATCCATTACCTGACCTATTGGAACAATTTACCAACAAAACATGTAATTTAATATGGCTACGAACGTGCAGCATTAAAAGAAAATATGTTTTTAAGCACAACATAGATACCTACTTTGAAAAGATTGAACTGCGGTAGTTGGTTCATTGTACGATGTATCCCCGGAAATTTGATTTTTTTCATAGAAGTAATAACAACATGACATAACTAATAATATAATGACAGTATTAGTTACGACTGTGCAAGAATAGAGTACATATTTTAAGCAGCGGTAACATACATTTGAACGACTACCTTAAAGTCATTTTATATTGGGAAAAGTTATCAAATAAACATGGACGGGCGTTATGTAATCATTTGAGACCCCCAAAGGCAAAATATCCGGCGAGCGGAAGTAGAATGTCGACTGTCATGATAACCGGTTGACGCACCGGCCCGAGGGCTCCATTTCGCCGGCTAAGAATTTTGATCCCGACAAGAACTACCGCCTACCTACACCTCGGCACAATCCCCGGCTTGATTGAATTCAAAACGAAAACTTTTGCTTTTCGATTACTGAATCCGTACAAAAAATATAGACGTTTTCCTGCTTTCGTTTCAAGCGATTTTGATGAAAGCTTGCAAAAAAGTGGTACGCGAACAATATTATATGGAATGTTTTCCGATGAATCGTTTTTTTTATCAACATTCGGCGGTTACTCAGTAAAAATCCGATATAAATATTATAATAAGTCCGATGGATTCGACGGTAACTATGTGAATGTACATTTTTATATCAATCTACAAATTTGATAGCTTTGTTACTCCACTTTCAGACAGAATATCGCAAGGTTTACGAAGGAACTGTCCAGTGGAGAAGTAACAAAGTAATCGTATTTTATTTGTGTGTAAAGGGCGAAAAAATTGTCAGACTGAATGTATTATAAAAAATATGTATAGATGTTTTATGCCTCAAACAATATGTTATATGTTCAGGGTGTAGTTAAATATCATTTACCAAAACGTGTCATTACCGCAGAAACAATCACAAAAAATGTATCTTATATAATTTGTCGATGAATATCAAATAAGCAAGTCCAGTGTCTTGATCTTCTTGGACCATACTCGCTCCCTGTGTGCAGCATATGGCCACCACGCGGCGCCCTTCTGATTACCTGTCTTCCGCCAATTCTTCGTTTCATTCCATAACATGCCAGGCGCCTCTCAGCTCTGCCGAATACATCACATAGATCAGGGATGGCGAACCTAGGCCACGCGTGCCCAACGATTTCCAAGTTCAAATAATTTAATTTTTATGTCTAAAAAAATTAATTTTTGATTAAATTTGCAAAAATCTTATTGGTAAATAACTGATGTGTAGAGCAGCATTGCTAGAATGCAATGCCATGATTTTTTATTTTAAAATATAATGCCTTTTCACCAAGAATCGACAGTAAATATTAAAAATTCTATATTATTATTCGATTCTTCATACCTTAACTGTTTTTTGTTCAAGCGATTTTTTAATCTTCAAATTCCAAAGTGTCTTATTAGATATTCATCGACACATTTTAAAATTTCTGAGAATATAAAATCATTTATGACGTCTTGAATGAAGCCTTATTGTCACAAATAAACTTCGTATTGTTATTTTTAATTTATTGTAGAGTTAATAAAAAGAGCGTCAACATGTCCATAGTGATTCATTGGATATGCACACTAAAATTCTACAGAAAGGATGAAACAGAAGTCGGCATTTGTATTGTTTTGTGGTAAGAAACCAACTTCTGAGGTTACACCTTAAAATTAAATTGAAAACATTTACCCTCGATGATTTTCTGTGTTATGCGATAATGTTTTTTTATTGCATATGTATGTGTTTTAGGTTTTAGGTGAGTAATATACATTGCCGCCTGTGTGGTCGAGTGGTCAACGTTGTTGGCTTCGGCTACGGAGGGCCCGGGTTCAAATCCCGGTACGGACAGTTTTACAAATTGATTTTTCAATCGATTTATGAATTTCTGTTCAAAGGCACGGATGTGTATGATGTCTTGAATTCACCCCTCTCACTCATCCTATCCTATGAACGGGGCGTATCGAGAGCGATTAGCTTACCACTAATCCTGTCCTAGCCCTATCCTTCTATCCCTACTCTCTTTGGAAAAAAAGAGGTTGAGCAACTGAGTAACAAGCAGTTCTCGTAGAAACACTTCTGTTGAGATAAACTCCATTAGGAGTCCATATGCTCCACGTTGGGAGCGGACATGGTTTAAAAAATATATACAAGTAAAAAAAATGGTTACTTTTCATCGATGAAGCAAAAAACATTTTTTATCAATGCGCCAACCATTTTAAAATTTCAAATAATAAGAATTTAGAATAAACAATCGAAATTAAAGAAAAACACCAAAGATCAAAACTCAAGGAAAAAGACATACCGTATATTCATGACCTGGATATCAAATACCATTATTATAGAGTCGAAAAAATCGACATTTGAAACATTGACTAGTTGGTGATAACGCTCGAAATTTCATATATACGACCTTGGCTGTCCAATAACAACTGTAAAAAATCAGGCTGAGAAAAAGAGGCTGGGGAAAAAACACAGGCAAGGAATTTGGGTGCCGCACGATCTCTCGCAAACTGCCCTGGAGCAACGCGTGACCATCTATGCTTCCCTATTGTCTAGGCACGAAACGGATCCATTTCTCAGAAAGATAATTACCGGGGACGAGAAATGGGTCCCTCGGCCAACATTGACGTTAAAAAAAGTGTTGTGTGTTTGGTGGGATGTTTCGGGGATAATTCATCATGAACTATTGAAACCTGGTCAGACAGTTACGGCAGAGCTATACTGTGCCCAATTAGATCGATTAAAAGTAAAGTTATTAAAAAGAACGATCTGTTTTGGTTAATAACAATAGGCGGATTTTACACCATGACAATGCGAGACCTCATGCAGCAAAAATTACTCAAGAAAAAATCCGAGAGCTTGATTTAGAACTTCTGCCACATCCACCATATTCACAAGATATAGCACCGTCGGATTATTATCTATTTAAGTCGATGGAGCATTCATTTCGTGACAAAAAATTTGCAAACGCTGACCAAGTGAAAAATCATCTGGATTCATATTTTGACAGTAAGCCTCCAGAGTTTTACGAAATTGGTATCAAAAAGTTGCCTATTTTATGGAGGAAGATAATAGACAATGAGGGGAATTATTTAACAGAATAATATTATATACTTTTTTCTTTTGGTCTTACCTAATATATATATATAGCTAAGGGGTTAACATATACATATTGTACATATAACCCTGTTTCGTCATTTTTTAAGGCCCACTAAAACAAGATATCCAGGAAAACTATGAATGATAGGTGTTGTGATGATCGGTGTTTGAAGGGGATTTCAGACTGTTCAAAAAAATAACTTGCACGCGGGAATAGCACCGCAAGAACGATATATATGTAGAGGCCTTATATAAAAAAATACTTTGAATATATAAACTTTCAGAATGATATGAACAACATATGGAACAATTCTATTTCTGGTAAAAACGGAATAAGCATCTTTCCAGTCTTAGATAGCGATATAATTACCTGTAATCTGTAGTGACCATTCACACGCCTCGATTAATTCTAATTATTATATGTAGGCAATAAAATTCACACAATTTTACAATTATAACAAACTTTAAATATGTGAATATATATACTTTCGATGGTTTCGGCGGTAACTTTGTGGAAGTTCATTTTAATAGAAAATTTAAATTAACTTAATAGTTAATAGTTTAATTAGTTTAATAGTTTAGTTAAGTTTAGTTAAGTTTAGTTTAGTTAAGTTAATTAGTTTAATAGTTTGTAATGTTTAACGTCATTAGTAGTATGATTAAATTTGTTTGCACTGTTTCGATTTTATAATCCCCTCTTTGCTTCCCTTAAAAAGGAAAAATCCCATTCTGATTGTTTACAACTCATTAGTAAAATTAGTATCATTATCTGTTTGCTTTATTTCGATTCTACACCCCCCTCCTTGCTCCTCTTAAAAGGAAAAAAAACCCAATCCATTTTGTAATTTTATAATTTTAAAATGTTAGAATCAATCTTGCTTCATTACTTAAGCAAACTTTGCGATAGTAAGTCTGAAGATGCCTCTGAAAGAGGCGAAACACGTGTCACAGTTAGTTACACAATACGTGGAATAATCAAAGTTAATTTAAATTTTCTATTACTATGTGAATATATGCTTACATGTCATTTGTGAATGAATTTCAAATGTGAAAGTAATATTTAAACTATTCAAAAGATGTCCTTCTTAATTGACTTATTCAGTTCAATATTAATTATGAAGTGTGCGAGTTTTTTAATAACTTGTTGAAAATATAAATCGTGGTTTAAATCCTGTAGATCTTCGGACAAGAATTGTTCAAATACTTGAGTGGTTTATTTACAGCTAACGGTCATTACTTGACGAATATGCCTACTGTGGTTATCGATAAAATCACTGCTCGACCGACATCGGTCATTATGTAAAGGAGTGGAGGAATGATATTCGCATTTCTGCTCCAATTCTCGGTCGCATTCTTAAAATTAATAACTATCAAGAATTTATTTGCAACTTATTTGAAAGTAGGCATTTTATTGTTGCAATAATTGCGAACACGCCCGAAAACAAAATGAAAAAGCAAGAACATGATGGTATCACATCGACAATTAACTCATTTAGTTAATTAACACATTTAATGCTAAATTTAACTGACGTAAAAGCTATGGCTTCGAAATCGTAATTAATAATTAATCACAGAATTCTTTGTGTATTGCAATCTGTTTTCACGTGATTATTAAATATTGTTCCACGCAGAATAACGTAAAAACAATACTAATAAACTGTCTTGGATAATAGTAATTTGTTTTCATTGTTTGTAGAGACCCACTCTTAACCAAAAAGATGTTTATATAAATGCCTTATTCAAAGTTCAAAAAATCTCTTAATTAGTTTTGTGGACACAATTCGAAAGCTCGATCAATATAATTTTGAAGCGTCTAAAATCAAAAACCGATATATTTACATATCAATGTTAGTAGTAAACTGCGTTATCGTGTTTACTATAAAATTTGTAGTCTTATTGTGAGTTATTTTTTTCTATCATCGTGTGAGAACGATGTTTTTATCGGTTTTTGCGAGTAATCTCTGGAGGAACCAGAAAATTTGAAATATTTTCTCGTATGCTTTTGGTGGGTTTTAAAAGTTATATATTATAGGGTTTTGTTCGTATTTTGTATAGATTTTGAAAAAAATGGACTTATCGATTCAATACTTTTAGTATAAAAAAGATTGTAAGATTAGAATAATACGAGTTGAATCGAATGTTTGTCTTCATTGTAAGCCATTACAATTTTTAAAAAATCGCACGACATTAGTTTTATCAACACACAAATAAAGCATCTAGTTACATAAAAGCGATATGTACACATTTTAATATTATATTTGCAGCAAACAATGATTCTATCTTTCAATAAAAATAAAATAGCAGAATTTATTAGTTGATAAACTATACAATAAACAAATATAAGCAAAATAAAACTATACATAACAGATTCTAGAATCAACCAGATTCCAAATATTCTTATCGATAAATATATTGCTAATTGATTAAGATTTAAAAAAAAAAACATATGCTTATATTGAGTTTTGAAACACGTATTTTTTTTATTGGGTGTAAAATTGTGCATAGATTACGCACAAATTGTTTCTTGATTTTGACAAAATTTGTATATATCGCTTTTGAAGTGTTATAAGTTCAAGGGATAAATACCCCAAAAAATCATGTATGTATTCTTAGCATTGGAAGCGAAAAAAGATAAAAAATATATTACATAAAACTATCAATAGGCATAATAAACGTAATCTAATTATATTACTAACGTATATAATCTTTACGTGCATATCATTAGCAAAAGCTTACGATAGTTGTTTTATTGGTTTATTTTTCCCGGATGCAACATTCTCGTAACGCAGTCAAATCAAATACGTAATATGCGCCGTTTTTTACTACTCTATATGCTTGTGGCATGGGTTTCATGCCAATTAGCTTGAATACGAAACAATCTCTCACGAACCAACGATATTCACATGAAAACATAACAGTACATATTATATTAACTAACTAAGGTTATTAGCTTTTGGCATATTATAGTCAAATTATCCTTATTAATGGACTAACACAACGGACGAGGCTATAAAATCCTCTTTAACGATGCAATTTAACGATGAATAATTTAGCTTCGTGATTATCGTGAATATTTAAAACCAGTCATGTCCAACACGTATTCCGCGGGACACATGTAGCCCATATAATATTTTGGTGTAACCTTTTCAAGGTTTCAAACTTTCTACACATTTTGCATTTTATTATTGATAAAATATTAAAAAAAAACAATTATTAAATTTGTGACTAACGAATTATGTACTGAGTGGTCGCATGCAAGCGCCAGACATTCGTTTGTATTAATGTAAGAGTTATGCAGGACAGCGCTAGCCAACTGAGCAAGACGTATGTAGTGCAGTCCTATATCATGGTTATGGCACGTGCCGGTTGCTGTCTCGCTCTAATGTGCCGAGTAAGAGCGAGAGAACTGTAATTTCATTGAACTGGAAATCTGGAAAATTTCGTTCAGTATGGACATGGATAGTAAGCATGTGCCTGTAGAAAAGGGACCCATGAATGAACAGAACATCATAAAACAGAATACAAGAAAATAGAACATGCCGAAACAGAAAAAAGACAATTTAAATTTCTTTAACTAAAAATGTTTTAAATTATAAATATATGTTTGTCGTATATTATCACCTTTCACGAATCTGACAACACTGCTTTTGTATCTTTTGAGTTTATGTCCGTTATTTTCGCTATAGATAATATTCCTAAATTTTATAATATCCCTTAATTATGGAATGTTCGCTAATCCAGAAATTAAAGATTACTATTAAAACATATTAACACAAATGTTTTCTAATGATATAAATTACGATGATCTTTACGTTTCATCATCACTCGAGACATAATTTTCAAGGAATTTCCTTTCTTGTCTGAATCAATTATAGACTCCATATCAACTCCATACATTATTCATATTCTGTTTTATCCGGTTACAGTAGAAAAGAATGTTTTATTTGCACGAGTTAGAACAGTCGGTAGCTCGGTCGCAAAAGTGAGGCCCATCAAATTTGGCCTACTAAATGTTTTAGTTCGACACCCCTGTTTTAAACTATCCTATTGCCACATTCACTTCCATCTGAGCTGTAAGTGTGACAAGACGATAAAATGACAGTTGAACGATGTCAACTTGTCAATAGTAAAATAAGCTTATTTAAATTATATGTCACTAAATAAATACGGCATATAAACTGCTTCCGAGTTGTTATAATTTTTTTAATCCTACAAGATTTAAAAACGCCACACCCTGCAATGTGAAATTTACAAATTGTGTTTATGAGAAGCAATATAACAAAATACCACAGTACATACGTGAAGAAAATAACGTCATTCTATTGACATGTTCAAAAATATTTAACTTGGGTGTGGATCCGTTGGCGCTAAAATATTTGTGCTACAAAAAAAAGCTTTCTTAAATGCATTGATAACTCGTAATTAATTTAAGATTTCGACTGAAGGTGCTTGGTGGAATTTCAATATTAAATTTGAATCGTTCAAACTATGTACATTCTCACGGGTTTTGTCAATTACGACCCGGGTTTCGCCTTTCGGCATCTTCAGGCATTCAAGTGCACGGATGAACTTGAACTGACGCTTAGTAAATGAAAGTTTCGTGTTTATATAAGAAATAAATGCATCACTGAGTCCAAAGCCATTGCTGGCGAAAAGGATAAGCTCATGGGAATGCCAACAGATTTGAGTAGTAAGTACTTATATAAACACGAAACTTTCATTTTCAACTTATATTTTGGAGATTGCCTATTTTCTTAAAACATGTTCTAAAGCAGGGTTTCCCAAACTTATAAACAAATCTGGAAATGCTACTGGAAGAGTTTTATTTTTTAGGTCGGTTAATTCGTAATAGTAAAATATTTTTTAAAAAATACATGTTATTAAATCATGTATTACTTATTAATTCTTTGCAATACATGTAACATACAAATTTGAGTAAACAGAGCTCTTAGCGATTCAAAATCTCCGCCTATACTAGATATTTGACGTTTAAAACATCAGTGGAGATTTGCCATTACTCGAATTTTAATATGAACTAGAAGTTGTTTAAGTGTATTGCTGAGTACATTACCATTTCAAATTATCGCGGAACACTTATTAAGGTCCCATTGAACACCAGTGTTCCGCGGAACATAGTTTTGGAAGCCCCGTTCTAAAGCATTAATGATTTTCACAGCAGAAATAATTAAAATAACTAGATGCACAACAAATTTAAATCTTCAATATATTATACTTAATGGAAAATAAAAAAAAAATTGCTATTATTTAAAACGTAATTGAAGACGATTAGAACATTTGCTGCTAATAGTATTTATTGTATCCAAATTTTTATTATTCCTTTTATCTGAAAAAAAAATATGGTTGTTTGTAGAGTAAATAATACTGTGTTACTGGTTTTGATTATTTCAAAACAATCAGACTAATTGATTCCGATGACGCTTTTCAGTTTGGAATTAATAGCATCAGTTATAAATGTATATTTTAAGTGAACTGCTTGCTACAATTTATCCATCGAATATAATGTATATATAATACATAAAATCGATACCAAAATGAATATCACTCTAGAATTGTATGCTGTGAGGATGTTAAAAGTTCTCACGAATCTACCACCGCATTATCGTCTACTTACAACGTTAAGTCACCTGGGAAGAATTACATTGATGACATAAACCATGCCTCAAAACAGTTAAAAAAGGACCTGTTGCGTGGAATCACCTGCATTTTTTACTGTCGGCGATCGAAAGGTAACCACAACTCTTGTTTTCATCTCGACATAGTCTTTACAAACACCGGTCGTAAATTGTTACCCCCACGCACGAAAACAAAATCGACTGCCTCTTGGAATAACAAACTAACTCAAAAATATACACTTCGCAGGACACTCAAATATACAAAATAGCTGCATAAGCAGGATTATCTAATATTTTCGATGGATTCGGTAGTAACTTGGTAAATTTCATAGCATTGTTATTCTCAGAATGTGACGCGTGTTTCGCCTCTTTGAAAAGCATCTTCAGAGAATCTTCCGTAATGTTTTTTTTACGGACAAACTAAAACTTAATTCTGATTCTTCAGTTATAAATTACAAAATTAAGGTTAGAGTTTTACCTTAATACTGGACACAGGTAAGATACAAACAATATTAAAAACATAATTACTTGTATAAGGATGGAAAAATCCCGAAGATTTTTTTTACAATGGTAAATCGCGTGTCACATTTAAAAGGGTACTAATTTTTCGTTTCTATTAATGATTTTATTAATTTTTAATAAGTCTAAGCTTTTTATTGTTGACTAGATGGAATATTTTAACATTTTTATTTGTTTTAAGTAATAATTTTCTTAAAATTATTATTAAATCATATTTTACCGAATCAAATGTAAAAGAATGATGTTTCGTGAACTCCTTTTCCAATTTGATTGCAACAAACTTTGTAAGAATAAACTGGGATGATTAATTATTTTTTAAATGATCTGAAAAAAAAGCTATATCAAATATGAAATAAGATATACAATATTTTGTACACGCACTGTCCACTGCACTAAAACATAGCTTTATATACTAAATTCTATTTTTTTATATTCGAAAATGAGAAATACAATATTCTATACGCGTGATTCATCTCTAAAATTTACTTAAAAATATTGACTACTTTTATAAAAATAAATATATATACAATGTAAGTATGTATTAGCGCGTTATTTCATGAGGCAGTCGAAGAGCTTAGCTGAGCGAATAAAATTCAACAACAAAAAAACAAAAATATTCTATTATTGAATAACAGGAAACATCACAGACATAAATCAAAACTTTGTCCTTGTTATTTAACATACAAACATGAATTAAACCATTTTGACTAGAAGACATACATTTGAATTCTAAAATAAATTTTATTTGTTCATTTTATAGTTATTCGGCTGATAAATTGGGCTAATTCTTTTTCGTTGGTCAATAACACCATAAAATTCCTTTTACACACTCGAAGAGATAGAAAATAAAAAAAACTTCTTTTTAGAAATGTAGTTAATAATCTTAACCTTGAAATTGTATACTTTAAAAATGTATATAATCCAGGGGATAAGGGCAAATAGATTCTGCTTATATTGTGTACCGTTTTTTTTTCAGATAGGGTAGAAAGCAAACATATTTCCAGAGTTGTTGACAAGAGTGGATTTTTTTTTAACGATTCCGTTCTAGTACCAAAGTACTTACTCAAGCTCTGCTCCATGTTTTGTACGTATATTTAAATATGATTTATTTATATAATAATTATGTGTCTATAGTTATTTATATTTTTTAATAAGCCTTATTAACTATCGCTGTCTTATATTTTATAATTTCTATAAAATGACTGACAGCAAATCATCCCTCATTATTTTCCTCTTCTCGATTAAATTAATTTTAGCGCAGAAAAATACGGTATTTTAATTAGAGGAAAAAAATTGCTAATAATAAAAAAAAACATCCATAGCTTCACTACAAATTATTTGTTTTACGGGTATCACTCTTGCTCCAATTAAAACCCAATTCTTCCTCTGCTCCAGCACTCTGCTTTCAAAACTTTGATAAAGCACTCGTTTGAGATATAAAACGTTAATTTAAAGTTTGTAATATAATTATTTATTAAATTTTTAATGTAAAAGGGCCCATAAGTGTGTTTCTATTTTCCTAACGCAGAATTTTCCCACGCAACTTGAACAATGCACTAGTCAGAGCATTTCAATTACGAGGCTACATTGTATACCTCTCTAAACTAGTTATTTGTTTTTATTAATGTTAATCCGGATTGCTGTCTTTCTCAAATACGAACCAAGCACAATATGCCAGAATTGCTCAACCTGTGATTCAACTGTTCATACCACGCACATATATTATTAAGAATCTTAACTTCAACAGAATATTAATAAAATAATTATACATACAAATGATTACACTGATAATTAATTAACAAGTTATATGTTAAATTAGATAGTATTTCTTTTTCAATTAAAGGTGTATATGATATGTATGTATGTTGTTAAAATAAAATGACCGAAATGTGTTGATTTTGTTTGTTTAGAATTAATAATTGTTGAAATGACATATTCCCATATCGAGTTTATTAACATCTTACTTTATTCACCAACGATCAAAAGCAGGTTGAAGTTTAAATATTCCGTAATTAGCTTTGAAAATATTCCAAATATATTTCTTTTATATTGTTTTTCTGTTCACTAAAATAAATGAACGATGAGCTTTCAGCAGACGTAGTCGTCATTCTACGTTTTGGCTATTTCATTGCATTCCTTCATCGTTCAGTTTTATGTTATACGCAGTAGTGTAGTGGGGCCAGGTCGGGTCAGGTCGGCGACCTGGCACCTGAAAATGAGGAAAGCGCCCTGCCACCATTTGACATATATTAAAAATCGTTTTTTTATTGATTTATTTGCTCAAACTTGTGGTTTTTTTTTAAACATCGGACGAATATAAAAAATCAATGACCGACTTGGTACCTATTTATTTACCACTTCACCACTGGTTATACGTACTTTTCCACTAGTTTTTTTAATACAAATTGAACATTAAAAGCGAAAATGATAAAACTAAAATAAATAAATGGAAGAAGTTTATTTATAAATATTAAACATCAAAAAAATGTTTTTTCCATCGGCAAAAAAGCAAATATCTTATCTAAAATTATCGAAACGTTTAAACACAGTGCACTTTAAGTATTACTCAATAGAGCAGCAATAATTGCAAACATAGTGATCCAAAATATCTGAGCTCGATCATCGGTTGAATACAATTTTATACGAAGGGGTCAGTTGTTTAAAAAATAATCAATAAAAGTATCTCTACCAATATTTGCTTTAGAATTTCCACGACAATAGCCGGTCATCTTGCACAGATTCCAATGTTATTCTCACCGTCTAAAAGTGGGTGGTTTCTTTATTGACATCTTGTGCGGTTGACAGTTATAATAGTCGTTATAACTGCGTTTGAGTTTTTTTTATTAAATTGCTTGCATTTTGCCATTCGGCCTACTTTCGAAGCGTGCAGTAATTTGCATAACTTTAAATCGGTTAAATCATATCTCGGAACACGCAGTATACAACGAAGTAAATAGAGTATTCATACTAATCATACCAGTGCAGCGGCGTAGCCACCTCATAGCAGAGTCATGCAATGCATGAAGGCCCAGCGATAAAGAAGGCCCATACTTCTACACACACTCAACTTATTTTACACGGTTTTGAAATAAAACGGTCTACTAAAAAATAGCTGATACTATATTTTTACACGATTCCCAGAAACGAAAATAACAGAGGCGGATAACAAACTTCATAATAACAAGAAATTCAACAAAACAAGACAGTAAAAAAAAACAAACAAAAGTTAACACATTAGACGTGTCAGGACATTTCTTGCGATGAAAGCGATGTATGTCCAGTCCCTCATATAATTCCCCGTACGTAATCAAATAACGATAGAGTATTTTTTTCTTAAAAATAATAATATTTTATGTAATTTACTTATAAGGTCTGTAATCTTTTTTAAACGATTTTCTTTACCTAACATAGTTCATTTTTTTCAAATACTATATTTTTTTTAAATACAGGGAGTACCTCTTAAAATATTCTAAGAATTTAGTAACTTTTTTACACAGTTTTTTTTCAAAGTATATACCGTGTAAAAAAAGAGTTGAGTGTACTAAATATAAAAAAATGCTTGTGTGCATTGCGTGACGTTTGCACAAGGGTCCCAAATTTCTAGCTACGCCACTGTACCAGTCTACAGTTACAGGTAATAATATATCAAAGTGGTGCAAAATAATATAAAATCGTTAATGTTTAATTATTGTTCGAGTCTTTGAGCTTAAAAACATCTTTACACATTAGAAACGAAAACGTCTAAAAATATATACATAGTAATAAATCATTGTATTTTGAAAGAAAACAAATAAAATGAATGACCAGTCTGATATCACAGAAGATTTGTTTTATTTATTTTTAATATGACATTTGAATTAAAAGATAATGATTAGAAAACAATCTTTCATTCATTCCACATGTTCGGTATTAAATCGATTATTTTTAATGAAGTGTTCCTCTATTGTTTTTATATTATATAATAACGAAATACCGTGTGAATAACCATTAAAGGAACTCTAAAAAAACTTTTTAAATGGTGCTCATAAACTATAACAATTTTAAAAATACTATTATTAGTACATCCTCAATGATCAGTACATATTCGCTACAAGAGATTGTTATTTAATATGACACAGCAATTTCATAAATAATTTATGTAATCTCTACAAATTACGATAAATAATATATTTCGGGCGTGGTCCCTTCCGGCTTACCAGATAGGTAAATATTCTACCACTTTTCTTCACACTTACACTGACTGCATTACGGATTTCCGGCTCAAATCTTTTATAATCCCAAATGAGACATATCAAAATGAAAACTATCATAAATGTATATTTATTATACAGTATGTACATATATTAAGATAAGATAGAAATTTCCGCCAGTAAATTAAATGTCACAACTCTCCAAAAGTGGAAATTTTCATTTTTTTTTAAAAAACCACAACGAAAATGTTGAATTTTAGTTAAAAAATATTGAAACCCAGTAATTTTGTATTCAATATTATTAAAGAATGCAAAGTTAAAATGTCGGCGATAAAATGAAATGGCATCATGTAAGTTTCCTTTTTTATCGATCGTTATTTTGCTATCATAAAATTTTAAGTTACATAAATATTGTACGATTTTTTATGATGATATTCAGCGTAACAAATTAAATAGATATACAGATGGATTTGGGGAAAAAAAATATTGACAAACTTCATTTAGCGAACAATTACCTTGTTTATAACTTAATTAAAATAAACTAATTGTTATATTTAAATTTAAACTATAAAAAGATCAGAATAAAAGGGAATGGGCTCTATGACTTCTGGCAACCCTACCCAAAGACAATAATTAATGAGCCAAGTAATTCAAAACTATGGAACGTTGCATCTATCTGAAACTCAATAATGCATACCAGAATGCAGATTTTATGTAATGAATCATAAAATTGACCTTATTATTTAAGAAACTATGACATAAAAAAGTCCGTTAGGTAAGTTCAACAAACTGCATTGACTGCAAATCATAATAAAAATGAACTTGGTTATTTATATTTATTTAAAAGAGCTTTAAAATAATTCGAAAAAATCATGTCATTCAAAATTGCTAAAGAGACGTTTCAGTTTAAATATTTATTTATGTATTTGAAATTTTCCATGCATTTTAATGATAGATTATAATATATGTATAACACATGTAAATTTGCCATAGTTTTAACACAATATCCTTATTGTGTCCTAAAAATCTTTCATTCTAAATTATTATCGTATGACAAAACATATTCAAATTGAAATAAAGAAAAAGTTGTTGGAATCTTTTAGATATATTCACGAGCATTCATTGTTTAACCGTAAGTATTTATACGATATCTGAATACGTCACGTATAGGGTATCCAATCCCGAAGCCTTTTTCCAATCCCGGGATTTCGGGATTGATTTATTTTGAATCCCGGGATCCCGGGATTGAGATTTTCTCACCGAGGAATTTGAAATCCTCAATTTGCTATACTTTTTCCCGAAATCTCACAGAAACTCGTTTTTTTTTTTTTTTAGCTCACCGAAGAATTTGAAATCCCCGATTTGGTATACTTTTTCCCAGAATCTCACAGAAACTGGTTTTTTTTTTTTTTAGCTCACCGAGGAATTTGAAATCTTCAATTTCCCAATTTCGTGTAAATTTCGAGAATTTGCTCAAAATTTCTCAATCCCGAAATCCCGGGATCGCGGCCATCTCAATCCCGGAATTTCGGGATCAGAAAATTGAACGGGATCCCGGGATTACGGGATCCCGGATCCCGGGATTGGATGCCCTAGTCACGTATAATTTGTTGTTGGCGATTGGTATACCAATAGTGAACATCGAATATATTTTCAAAAGCAGTACTTTCCTGAATAACTTTTCATGTCAGAAAACTATGATAACAACAGAATTTAAAATTGAATTGCTGATATCGCTACAAAGACAAATACTAAAAGAATATCTGGAAATAAAGTATTGAAAAATTTAAAGGGTGATCAAAAAAATACATAACTTCCATGCCCAAAGCAATAGCCAGATATTTACACTAGGCTAGTCCAATTAAAAAATATGTAAGTAATTGTTCCTACCGTGAGATATTATATTTAATTTAATTAATCGTATATGACACGCATTGCTGTCAATTAAAAATGATACACTTTATCTGCACTGCGACCCTAACCTAGGGGTTGAATTACCGATATGATAAAAACCGAGATCCCGGTATTCCGGCTAATTTTACAATAGGTTTTGGTTTTGAAAATCTAATACAGCGGTATTTGGTGTTTAAAGTTTTATGAGAAGCATTGTTTGTGGGTTGTCAGACGGCCACTTTCTGTCTACGGCGTGGCGTCTCTGATGAAACAATAACTGTCTTAAAAGCACGTGTATTGAATCTCAGATCATTTATCACAAATAAGCATTGTTTGTTTTATGTCTTAAATTCAGTCACGCGATGATCCTTGCAAAAATTAAATACTAATTTATTAATTTAATTTAATTTGTGACGCTCATATTATTTGTAACAAAATTTATTCATATTTTTTGTGTGTCTTATCATAACTCTGTACAGAATACTCGCATAAAATATATATCTTTGACAGATTCATTCTTCAATTTATGGATCAATTGGCACGAGCTCATCCATGTCGAGCATGTCGACCATGTCACTTGCGGTCAGTTGATTTCTCACGCAACACCTTCCATAAATACTCGATATTTGATATACTATTATATATACTACATCATTTGCTGAAATGTCTTGATAAAGTATAATACATTTATACAATTAACCATCCAAAGACGAGAGCTTTTTTCCGATAAAAAAAATATTTTCTAAGCCATATTGAAGTCACGGATAACTTTTATTTCTATCGAAAATTAAAGAAAAAAAAAGGCAAAGTCGTTGTATAGAAACCCCGCATGACTATATGCTCATCCTTTTATTACCGTGTAATATTGAGTACGGACAGTAGTAAGGACAAAAGTGACCGTATGGGCTTGCAAACATTCGGGGTTGAAATATAGCTATACGTGATTTTTTTTTAAATATTTACAATTTGACCTCTTTAGATCAACATAATTTCAAAACAAATATATTAGAAAAATAACTGTAAATAATTTTATGTTTTTATAAAAAAATAACTAACAGTTTCAAAAAGTAAATTTAAAAAAAACGTAATTTCAAAAAATCACATGTGCTTTTGGAGACCGTTCCTGTTCCCACGGCTGATGACTAACTGTAGTCCGTACCCTTCTTAACCAAATATGAGCGAAAGCAACGATATTCAGGTAGAAAAAGTATGAATAGTGGGATCAATAGACAACGGTGTTTTGTGTGACCATATGGTGACGCTCGTCCTTGGAGGGTTGGTATTATAATTTTCTTACCAATTTAATTAAATAATAAGAAAAATCTTATTAAAACCACTAATAAAAATTGGCGAATTGAATATGAAGACTACTCATCATTCTCCTTTAAAAAGTAGCGTATTGTCGGCTTAATTCTTACGTCATTTAAAAAAAGAAGGTTAACCAACTGGCCAACAAGCAGTTATCGTTAAAAAAAACTCTGTAGAGATTACGAAACCCCATTAGGAAACCATATCCTCCAAATTATGAACGGACACGAATTAGAAACAAAAATTGAGTTCCTGCACTTTTTTTAAAGAAGCACTGCAAATAATTAATTACGTTAGTTTCTTGCAGCGGTGATAGATTTATATTTGTTTTTGTCATTAAGAGTGTCATTAGCTTACTTATCTCTAGTAATTTCTAATTGTTCTAGTCACTAAATGCATTAGAATCTAGTGCATGTAGCTTAGGGCCTTTACTAAAATATATAAACAGATGTTTTGTTTACGTTGTTTGCATCATTATAAAAATGAGGAGGTTTTCGTAAAACAGTTCGTTGAAATTGTTGATCAAGGGACAACTTGTCGTTCAAAAATTCCAATGCACTCGTAGCCCAGCGTTGAATAATATTGTAAATTATGACATAATCGTTAATTTTCAACGACTGGCTGCCAGGAAATCGCTAAGTGCTGAGGAAGCGACAAAGTTTACTGACCGGCCGAGATACATGATCCTATACACGCGAAAGAAAGACGATGTGAAGATGTACAAAAATGTGTTTATTGAATCGACATTGAATAATTTGTCGATAAACTCGATTCATCAGCTTGAGTTCAAAAATCAACTGATCAGTTGATAATGCTCTTCGTAAGCAAAACATGTCCTGAGCTTATAAAATAAATGTTGGATTACTAAAAATTAATATGTTTTGAATATAATAAATAACTTTCCACCAAATATTGACAGTGAAACCTTAAAAGTGATTAACCGTCGAGTTCCTATGGGGTGCATTTGTATTGTAAAATTCTTCTATGGTTTTTTGGGATTTTCTCATAGCTCGATTGTCGTACAATGTGAGTTATGATTCTAAGCTACTCACTTATTCTTTCTCATTGTATTTTGTGAAAAATTGACCGCAATGGCAATCGGCTATATTTTCGGATATAATATAAAAATAATAAATAAATACTCAAGCAAAATACTTATAGACACAATAATATAGTAATGGCAGTCGGTAAAACAGAAAACGTCGTTATTTTCTGTTTTACCGACTGCTATTACGAAAACAGCAAACACATTTAAAAAAGCGCGATTATTTTTTATTTGCAACACCAACAACATCACGTTCTGCAGAAAATGTTGCTTTCTTGCCAATCACATAATCGCCGTATATACCATCACAGGTGATGGATTAAAGACAGAATTCGATAATGACTTTTAAGTTGTGTACCGGAGAGGTTGTTGAACCGCATTAAAGGCCACGAAGGATTTAACTCGACCGGTAAACCGTACATAGTTGATAAAATTACTAGTGAGTGCCAACGTAGTGTCCCAATCGGCCGGCTCATCTGCATAATATGTTTATTGCGTCGAGTGCGTGCGAAATTCTCGTTGTTAGTACACGGCGCTAAGTAACGTACCGGTTATTCTTTTAACTGTGTATTGTTTAAATTATTTAAAGAAATGCCAAAAAATTCAATTCGATCCGATTGATTTGCACGTCTCGGGTATTCTTTTAGTTGTCCAGTCTAATCAAGAGTTAAATTCTAAGACGACTTATGTTCCAATATAAAAATGCAGTTATTTGTTTCCAAAAACATAAACGTATCGGATAATTTCATGTATAAATGCCGCACACCATATCTGATAACTATTACAATATATTCTTTACTAAGCTCATCCCTGCTATATATGATAAAGAGAGGTCGAAGGACGAAAGTACGATCAAGTTGAACACATGATGAAACACGTTTCACATTTTTTTAACCAACATGTGGAATAACTAAGTTATCATTTTTTATATCATTTTATTTTAGATAATAAAAACATGAAGAATTTAAAATGAGTGAATGGTATAAATCTTATGTTTGAATATTATTTCATGAAATATAACCGCCCCTGCATATACATGGGGTGCATTGATCCAATGCCACATTGATCGGCCGCCACTGTCCAGGAGTAAACATGCTTTTAATGTATTTCCCGGGTATACTCTCTCAATGAAGATAAAACGTCATAAAAATCAAATCAGTGTTAAAATTAATTCAGATCGCCACCACTATCGTTTAAGTTTGGTGATAATATTTTCTCTTGATTATACACAAAAAAAAACTTTTAATTTACACTTTCACTTGAATGCCTAACGATGCCGAAATACGAAAATCCGGGGCGTTAGTGACAAAACGTATGGAAAATTACTTAATTCTAAAGATTTAATTTTGATATCGAAATTCCAGTAAAAATCATAAATTATAACTAGTAGGAGCTTAGAATAAAGTAAGTTTTCCTGTTATTGCGATATGGGTAGTGAAATTAGCTATAGTGCCTAAACATGACGGGTAGCGGAGGATATAACGTAAGCACATCAATAATAGACTAATCGAAATTAAATCTCAATATATGTCGATAACATTAAATTTTTAAACACTGTAGGCAACTCAGGTATACTTAGGTGCTTTGAGAAAATGCATGATTTCCAGTTTAATTTTTATTGCAGTGAACTAGATTTTTAAGAATATTTAATTTATCCATTATTCAAATCATAGATTTACAAATCTGCTATCGTAATTATCACTCTCTCTTGTAGTATTATATGTTTATTGTTCAGCTATCTTCTTATAGACTTCAGTCGAAAGAATTCCTAATTATAACATTTGTTATTTGAATAAATTAAGTGCATATTTTGCGTGCTTTCGTTTCCGATGAATATGCATGAATGTTTTCTTAAAAGCGAAAGGACGTGTTGAATCCCACCCAGGGCTAGTGGCAACTTTTTTCACATCAAGATTTCTAATGGCGAAAATTAATTCATTGTAAGTTAAAGATTTGCGGTCGTGATTGATCGATGCATGCCGAAGAAAAAAGAGCTTTTAACTGACCGTCAGAACAAACTAATTGCCTTTCAAATAATTATGCAGACGCCGAATGTTTACGATGTTATGACTACAAGAGATGTGGGGTCAGCGCACGATTATCAATCATGAGGAATATAGAGTCGTCATTATATATATCTAACATTTACTGAATCCGTTTTATTCCCGCTGTCCAATTTAACAATAAGATCTATAACGTCTGAGTTTATGGTTAGAATTTACAAAAGCAGTCATTTTCAGTACAGTTGTAAGTAGAAAAAAATCATATAGGGAGAATTTAAAACATCACACACGTCCATGACTTCGAATAGAAATTCATAAATCAACTGAAAAATTAATTAATAAAAACTGTCCGTACTGAGATTTGAAAACTTAAGCCACTCGACCACACAGCCGTTAGGTACTTTCTAGTCTATATATTAAGTGTACATACATTTTGCATAGAAGTCACTGATACAACCTATGTGTGGCCTCAAGTACTTACACTCTTTTGAAAATAAATTGAAGAAAAATAAACAATGAGAACCAATAATCGAACATGATATTTATGGCTCTAGTTTAAAAAAAACTCGATTACTTAGCATCGATTATAAGATAACCAAATATGGACGCGCTGATCGTTTCGCAAATTATTTCTTTCTGAATAGATCACATATTGCTTTCTCGGAATAGTGAAAAAGTAAACTTTCTGCAATAATTCATATTAATTGTACAGCATCTCTGCGTCAGAATATGGTTTGGTATGATAAGCTCGAGTACACCTTTCACGCCGTTGAATTGGCTATTCAGAGAGATGCATGATCGCTGATAGCTTCTTTCAGGGGTTAATCTGATCCGATTCTAAAAAACATACATACTCCTAATTGTCGTGGTATTCTTCCGTTATCCGGCCAATCTTGTTAATGTAGAAAGATGAGTACGGCGATTGTTAATTTTTTTTTGTTGAATAAATTGCCAGCTTTCACAACGTCACAAAATATTAACAATTAAAAGTTCACGGGAGGTCGCTTAAAGCAAGGTAAAATATTGACCATTTTAACAATCTGGTATAATTATTTTTTTTTTGTGAAAATATTGATAATGACGAAAAAAATATCCACACTTAATATGAAAAGAAAATAAAATATTTTTGAGGGAAAAACAAGAAGAAAGACTATTTGTTAAGTAAATACGTCTTCTTTGCCTTTTGATGCAGTCAAGTCACTTTGGTAATGCATTGATTTAATCATCAGTGTAATATGCAAAGATATCGTTGGAGATTTAAGCTTATTGAGAACAGCACGTGTCATAAGCAATGTTCCTTCTAAGACGAGAGGTTAACTGCGCGGAAAATTAAAAGACTGAGCAGGCCAATCCAATAAATGCGCGGCATAATTTGTCATATTTGACAGTGGCGGTTCCTGACCTGAAATCTTGGGTGGGCTAGAGAAAAGCATAGCATTGTATACTATTTACGAAATTTTGCATGCTTCCACTTCATCTTATACATTAATCTACAAGCAAATTAACAAATACTACGACACTACTGCAAAGCATAAATTACTATATAATACAATCAATGTTAATGTAAGTAAGAAATAATAATACGTGACCTTAAATTTGTCTCTTTCAAAGTGAAATAACAAGGAAAAAAAGCAATACAGAACTGTCACTGAGATTCGATACCTGTCACTTTCATAAAATACAAAGATATTGGTATGTTTGTATGGGCCATGGACTAAATCGAGTTTAGCCCCCGATGAATGACAGAAGCCAGTAAATTTGAAATACAGTCCTGTGTGTTTAATGACGTTTTCGTACATACAAATACAAACAAAATCGAATCGTGCTAGATTGCGTTCCAGTGTAAAGAAATATTGTCTATGGTTATGGGCTGGAAAGCGTTAGCCCCTGACCAATAGCATGTACATAGGTGTTGCCAGACTGACGTCACGTTGAATGTTCTCTATGAATTATTTATAGGGTTATTGTTTTTTTTATGCCGGCTCAGCTTAAAATTGTAATAAAAAACAATCGAGAATATTATTGTAGGTAGACATGCCAATGTCTTATATTGATAGAGGAAAATTTAAACAAAGATATTATATTCATTTGGGGAAGGTTAGTTACGTTTATAAATGTATTTATTTTGTTCAGCGGCCAAATTGCTGTTCATTTTTATTCAGCCATCTAAAGTTTTGGGTGAAAAATGCAGGTCGGGCTTAGCCCACCTAGCCCAGTACCTAGAACCGCCACTGATATTTGATATAAAAATAGTGTTTTTTTTAGTATGGACATGAATATTAAAAAATATTATCATTTGTAAATAAGTTTTTAGTAATAAGTGTATTGAACAAAACATAAGAGATAACAAAACTATTTTTTTTTACACAAAATAAAATAAAGCAAATAGTTATACGAATTTAAGCAAAATGAAACAAGCAATCAGTCACTAATAAAGTTAATAGCACATTTGAAAAATGTAAATTTCTAGTTGTTCACGTCGTTCCTTATAACTAATCATTATATTGTATACTCCATTTATATCAATTTCTTGTTTTGATAATAGATAAGAATTTAATTCTTATCAAATGATCTAAATGTTTAATTTCTAATTTATTAAAGTCAATAAGGTTATTCCAATTTAAAAATTATTATATTTGAATAGTTGTATTGGAATGAATGCGCGGAGGTTTTACAAAATGCTGCAGCTTAGAGTAGTGTTTTCCAAACATTATGTTACCACGCATCCCTTGAAAACCGGTTGTTACCGCGCCTCCCCATCCTTTATTTCATATAATAATAAAGACACGGTTTAAAGGGTACTGCTAGAGAAATATTTTAAGCTGCTCGCGCCTCCCTTTACAGCCCACGCCTCTCAGTTGGAAATCCCTGGTTTAGTGGGAATATTGATCTCATAAGTCGCTGAGCCAAAACAAAAAAGGAAACGTCATTCGGAAATTATTTAATTAGAAACTTTTCGGTTATGACGTGTATTATTTACATTTTGCTAAGGTATTATTTCGCCGCGATTTTTTACGAATATCCCGCGGGCCGATGTTTTGTAACGGAACCAGCTGTGCATAATAAATTGCAAAGCAATGGTGATGAAAAAAAAAACTAGTTGTCAAACATCGAAAAAATCAAAAGACGCGAATACATGAACGATTATCTTAATTCATGCTGCATAGAAGGTGAATACCAATACGAACACACTATGAATAATGATATATTTGTATGCAAGTTTGCAATCTTTATATTGTTCAAGTATACCGAACACGGAACTCATGAAAATAAGCAAGCTATAAACTCCTAAAGTGACACGTTAGAAATATTTAAAAAAAAAACTTTGTAAGAAAAATATTACAACAATGGGGTTGTCATTTAAAAAAATCTATGATATCGCAATTGCAATGTGGAATTTTAAATTTCGAATGGTATATAAGAGTCAGAAATTCTATTTGTAATTTTGACGTTTTGCACTATTGTTTAAATTGACAGTCAAAATAATATCTACATTTTGCAAAGGTTTCACGATAGATATTGTTTGCAATATATTGATAAGAAACATCTATTAGATATCTTAATGTCATTCATTCACGATCACCTCTCGCGAATAGCCTACGATAGCAGTCCGGTGGGATGATAAGGTGAAAATAAAAACGAGAGTGCAAAAAAATGACAATAACGAGGAGAAAAAATACCCGACATAATGAAGTAGCTATTGATACTATTATTTAGATGAGAAAAAATCTGAACATGGTGCTAACGTAACCTGTTGACAACCGTATTTATATGTGTTATTATCTATATATATCCGTTGAATCTTTATAATATACCGGTAAAGTCGTGTTGCATTTGTCGACGGATGCCCAATTATTTAACACAAAATATAAAGGCATCGTCAAGAAATTTGAATCGTTCAAAATATGTACATTCACACACATTTTGTCACTTACGACCGTTGAGCGTATTTTTCGGATGAACTTGAACTGACGCTTATAAAATGAATGTTTCGTTTTTATATAATAAATAAACGTATCATTGAGTTCAAAGCCATTGCTGGCGAAAAGGATTAAGCTCATGGGAATGCCCACAGATTTGAATGGTGAGTAGTTTTAAGAATTATATTTATTTTTGTTATAGTCGGGAGATAAAAAGTGGATAAATGGTACATACTACTGGCAAAAGGATTATAAGTAATATTTTAAGAGTGAAATAATTCTTTCAGTTGTTGAAAATATTTGATAAACTGTGGACGAAGAGGAAAACAATTTGTAGCTAGCGAATAGCTTCAAACGGCATTTTTTTATACTAAAAACTTAATGGCAATGTGGCATAACGTGTATCTATAACTATTATTGGAAAATTATTATATTCACGACAAATAATACTCAAGGATATCTAATATCAAAAGACTATTTCATTAGTGTCAAGTGGAATACGGGTAAAAGTATAATATATGTACCTATTATATAATGGTCTTAGCACGCATCTCAAATGAGGTAAACAACTATACACGTGACACTTATGTATATTGACTCATATTATTACATGGTCATTTGAAATATAACGAAAAATTAACTGTGCACGATAAATGTGTGTAGAGGTTAATTTGTTTATTAGATGATTAATCTATCTATTCGTGAAGTAGTTTCCACGTCGGTCGAGATCGAAAGTTTCCCGAAAAAAACGTCACGATCAACGCCATTATTTATTATACAGATCGACGATAAGCACCCGTGAGAAAACGAATACATTATAGTTTATTTACTAAGTTGAAAACAATGCACAGGTTATCATTATATTTCATTCATCTACCAGCTCGTTACGAAATCTAGTGGAGACAAGAAGTAACATTCAGAATTTTACACGGTGTGAAAAATTCATGATTTGAATTGAATCAGTTGGCCGTATATTTAAATATGGAACGTTTAAATCAAATTGTTCTGTTGCCATGTTTTCTACCTTGAAAATATACGTTCACCATCATTTTGGCTATTAAAGTAAACTGTATGTACGCAAATGTAGAAAGAAATATTCGGCATGATTAAACGTTTTACGCAAAATGAGCTGTGGTCTGTGGCACTGTGTTTATCAATCAATAATAATTGAAAAGGGATTATTATTTTATTATTGGCAATATCTTTATTGATTTTGAGTAGTCGAATATGTTCGCGATGGACGACCTGAACTGGTTCTGTTCATTTGATTAAATTGTGGAATCGGTGTATAAAGAAATGCGTAAATATTATCTTTATTTAAATAGCTTTACAAAATAATTTTCATTTCTTTTCACAAAAACTCAAATAATTGAGAGCCCGTTTAAATAAATAGAATTTTTAGTGATAATATAAATATGATTTAAATCAAATTATTATTCCGATGAGCATTCGCCGCTTCAGCCACCCAAGCACGCCATTTACAACAATAACAATCGTAAAAAAAATATTCACAGATTATCTCATTCACAACGATTTTATAATGTATGCATACATTGTCTTTGGACGAAAGGTTACATGATTTTTGACGTTGGGAACATTTCTTCGGGCCGCAGCGGCGCAACGAACTTCGGACGCGAAAACGAAAGTGCAACACGTTAAATGTTTTTTTCTCACAGTATGCAAACAATAACGAATGCCGGGCAGAGCACATTTTGATCCGACTATTAATCAAAATTAAAATTAAAACCGCAAACGAAAAGAAGAGTCATTGACCCGAAAACGACGCGAAATGGTTAACCAGTGGCGTCGCAGGCAGTTATGTCTGATTAAACTTCAATAAAAAAATATTTATTTAGATGTAAATAAGTATACAGAACTATTAAACTTTATGCGCTGCAAAATTTAGTTAAATCATTATTTTTACTTTAAATTGGTTAGAATGTTACAAAATTTTAAACAAGTAAGTATCTCACACACGCTAAATCTAGAATTAGCATAAACCTAATGTTTAAAAGTGAATTTGAAAAAATAGTACTTGCTACATAATAATATTGTTAAGTAGCAGATCCAGACAACTGTTGTCTAGCACCAACTTTGTGTTTCAACCTTGCGCGTCTCAAATTCAATAAAAAGAAAATTTGGCACATTTCGGTTTTTTAATAACTGTTAATTTAATATCACTACATTGAAACAATGTGCAAAGCGATTTGCAAATAACCACTTGTGTATACCATACATATATCAATTTCCTCGCATTACAAACGGACAAGGTGGAAAAATAGTCATAGTTCAGTTTTAGTTTGGCGACCTCACAATTTGAAAATGAAGCATACGCTACATCATACCAAGGTTTTTTTTAACAATTTGATATTATAGGAGATACAGATAGTCATAGACACTAGAGCAGTGGAGGGGAAGCTGCGGCCGTTTGGCTACTCTGGTGCGGCCTTTCGAGTTGATCAAAATATTCACTTTGATCAAAAAACTATACGGAAGCGCTTGGAAAAAGAGCTTAATCAACCCATTATATGTTCGACAGTCGATAAAAAGGGGGGGGGGCGGTGTCAACGTTTCTTTACTGTGGCCTTATGTGGATTCAGATAAATTAATGTGGCCTTTTTAAATGAAAAGGTTCCCCACCCCTGCACTAGAGCATGGCATTCGAGGGTCAATCAAGATGTATAATATCCGTTGCAATTGGTGAGTTTATCAGCCCTGTTTAATGTAAAATCTTGATGATTATTGGCCAGCTCATTATCTCAATGGACTGTACTTATGAAATATTCATGAATATAAAGTTTTAGTCTATTTACTAATGTCTAGGGCAGTAGTGGAGAACCTATGGACCTGCGGTTAAGAAACTGACCTACGAAGGCTTCTTTCCCCAATGATTTAGTGACCCACGGCTAATATTAAAAATACACAAGGAAAAAAAAATTACCTACTTATTAAAAAGGTTTGCCACCACTGGACTAGACTTTTGATAAATCATATGTTATTAATTTTCTTTGAAAAATACCATATTACACATGAAAATTTTTATTGAAATTATCTTTTAAGAGGTAACCCTTCATGCCCTGTTGATGTATTTAACAATGCCCAGTTTTATCTTCCATTTATAAGATCAATAATTAACAGATTTTTTCAAATAATTTTGATTACCATAAAGAATAGATTCAAATTTGAGTTGCGATTATTTTTTATCATATTTGATTTGATTTGAAAAAGTTATCAACTGATAAATTAAAGGTTTTTTTTTTGGGCACCTATGAATCGGCGGACGGAGTTTTTTTTAGACTTACCGGTTGGGCGGTCTGAGTGATATTTTTTATATAGAAAAATACTTGACGACCACTGGTGTTATACAGTGATTGGCCCAAAGACACTAAAACTCATCAGACTATATCACAACGTTTATGAATAAACAGGTATAATTTTATGGTGGCATTAGATTAACCCTTTGACTGCGGATGACTGCTATAGCAGCCCAATCTGAACCAATTTGGATCCGAGCCGCGGTCAAAAGGTTAATCGTAAACATTGTGATAGTCTGATAATGCTTCTCAAAGAGGCAAAACACGTGTCACAAGCACAGCAAGTGGAATAACAAAGACATCAAATTTAATTTTATATTCAAATGAACTTCCACAATGTTACCACCGAATCTATCAAAGAAATTTTCATTTGCTTTGTGCACTGGAGACTGCATAAAATTATTGTTGTCAATATTATAGAAAGTAGAATAACGAAAAAATTCATTGAGAAACATTCCAATCGCCACAAAATAAAAATTACTTACATCTGCAAAGTTCAACCTGTTGGCGTTCTTGCGGAATTCTGTCATGGCGTAGCGCTCCTTCATTTTTCTTACTCGTTTTCCTCCTCTCTTCTTACGGCTCTGTTCGATGGGCTTCGGTAGTGGCTTCACAAACTTGACTGGAGGTGGCTCCTAGAGAAATATAACATTTATCAATATATAAGTAGTAATTTTGATAAAAATCTGATTTCACCAACTAAAAATATACCTGTAGCTTGTCCAGTTTCTTTTCAATTTCTTCCCTCAGCTGTCTTCCAATTCGCCCATCGACACTCTCATGGCAAGCGTCAACTCTAGCTGCAAGTGTTGCTTTTGTCGATACTAACCGAGCAGCTTTTCGGCGTAGCTCCTATAAATTCAAAATTATCTTTACTCAAATCATTACTTATAGATATGTGATTGAAATTAATGCTAGCAGATTTTATAAATACCGGTAGAGTGTCTTGAACGATCTCCGAATAATAAATGAAGCCCGTGTGAGGTAGTGTTGCAACTTGTGAAAATCCTGATAGAGTTTTTTTCTGCTGTCCAAGAGAAAGAACATTACACGCTGGCATTTTGGAGAGTTTCGTTAGACCGCCTGCAACGCCCATCATTTTAGCAGCAGTTGAAGCACCTAAAAATTGATTTAATGAGTGCCATCATTACTACAATCATTATTTTTGATATTATTTTTAAGTTATCATCTGTGTGGTAGTAAAAATCAAATTCGTCTCAATGTCACAATTCCAAGGAAATATTCTAAAAAGGTCACATTCAATTCCCATTAATAACATTGTACTTGTATTGTGATAACTTACCAACAATTGTTGAGAGATTTGGCGCAATAAATGTCATTCGGCTTTCTACATATTCAAAAATTCTAACTTTGGAATTGTTTAACTCGACAGCCATATCGCAAGCTTCGTCAATTTCATTTTTTTCAGCGTCTGTTAGTAATTGTCTGTAATTAGAAAAAAATCAGTTCTAAATATTTAAATACCAAGTTGACACTTTTCAAGTACCACCAATATTCAAAATGATATCAACATAGCTATCACAGAATACTTCTATGTATCCCATATGTGTATTCCAATATTATAACTGCTTTCATATTATATATTAATAGAGAATATTTTAACCAAGAATCAGTGAAAGATTAATATAAATAAAACCATTAATCCACTGCTATGCTATGACAGAATATAGTTATTTATTTTTTTGTCCAGTTAAATGTTTGTGATTTTGGGTATGGATGTTTTTTCACTAATCAAGTGATATAAACTACAAACATTTTAATTTTAACTTTTTAATTGGATATCTATTTTAGAATATATTGATTAAAATATTTCAAATTAGTACACCTAATTTTCTTTTTGCATGGATTTTTTTGCACAGTTTTGAAATTGTACATTCCAATGTAATGGAATGCATTTTTTATTTATCTGTGTACACTTAATATTTTTTGCATGGGAACGCTTCCCCAGTGCAAAAAGAGAATTCGTTGTATTGCCAATTTTACCCTTGCGTAGTAGATGCAGTAACAGATACAACCATTATCGTTGCCTGTGTTAAGAAGCCTAGAAGTGTTTCATTATTCTTTGCTTGATCCAAATCATTTCCCAGTTCTTTTACCGTTCTCACATACTCCAATGGTACCAGAACTAACGAGTCTAACTCGGGAAACCTTTTCTGGTATTTTTCTCTTACAAATCTGTGAATAATAGCTAAAAAAATATATAAATTAGTTACATAATTTTATTGAAATAAATAAAAATGTTCATAATTATTTAGCATATTTTATTATTAGTTTCAACGCATTCTTACTTATTTCAGAATCAATATCAGCTGCAATATTATTAGCTTCAACAATCAATTGATATTCAGGATCAGATTCCATCAAACCAACAACATCGGAGGACTTAGGAATTTTATCGAAATTCTCTCCAATCTGTTTCATCACCTGAAAATAGAATATAGTTTACTTTAAATAGTATCGGTATAATGATTACATATTTAATATGTTAACCAGGGACATAGATAAACCTTCAACCAGAACATAATATAATATGAGCACTTTAAAAGTGAAGCAAGCTGAGTAGCAAAATGGTGTCACTTAACTACTGGACTTTTAAGTACAATTAAGTTATTACTAAGTGTTTTTGTGGATTTTATATTTATATCTTTATTTGAGGAAGACCATTGTAGTGTTTACTAAGCTTATTTCACCTTTACGATACTTTAATACCTCTTGGCTCACTTAACTTTTCATGGACTCACTAGTGGCTCATTATTGTTGGACTACTACCAATTTAGCATTGCTTTAGCATGGAGATTAGTACTCCATGTAGAAATCACTTCTACTGAGGTTGAGCTTCACTACAAAATTACATTTAATATGCGATACACAGTAAAATTAGTGATCATATCAAATGTACCGTTTGAAGTCGGGTGGAATCTCTGAGTTTGGCTAGCTCTCGAATGGAAACATTTTTAATATCCTCTTCCATAGGCACAACTGCTGGCCCGAATATTTGGTGTCCTTCATTATTTGACGAAGATGTTTTCGCTTCAATGAGGGATTCTAATTCTTCATTGTCATTCTCTTCCAAATCAGCCAATAATTCATCGGCTAAAGACATCTTTTAGATTATAATGATAATGCGTAAATAAAACAAGTATTTTAATTTCATTCAGAAAAGACGTCGTATTATTTACTTCATGGCATATTAACAATACGAACAGTATACTATAAATTGGAGGATAGATAGTTTTACGACAAAAATATTCAATAGCCAGTAACGTATAAATGTCAGTAGCGTTATAACCTAGAATTCTGTTTTGTCAAAATTCTTTGAAATCTAAACGTCATAAACAAATAATAGGTTTTTATTTTCCAATCTAGTTTATTCTCGTTTGTTCGGTATCCTTTCAATAAAATCGTAATGAACTCTATGGAATAACGTCTAAGCTGTTTATCATGTTTGGAACTAACTCAATATGTCGATATCTACAAAATAAATGAACTTTTCTTTAATTGTTAAATTCTGTTCAGTCAATGAAAATATGTTTGTCATAATTTTTTAATTCTAACAAAGATAAAGTAAAAAATAATGATTTTTTATCACATTTTACCTACCTACCAAACATATTATCTGGATTCAAGACATTTTAAAGTTTTCGAACATATTTATGTATGACCCTGAAAAGCTTACTCATTTTTTTTTTAATTCGACATTCGAGTTTCGACAGTTCTGTAAAGTTCGGTGCCTTTGCACGAGGTATGCGGCTTTGGTGCTGATATATAGCTCAATTTGTTTTAAATTGTGATCTGGTTTTATATTTATGTAATATGGCTCTTAATCCGGCTTATGAAGCAATCGGAAAAGGATTCGTACAACAATATTATGCATTATTTGACGATCCAAACCAGAGACCCAGTCTTGCAAATATGTACAATGTGAGTATGTTATGTTTGTTGCTTGTATATTAAGTTATCTATTTAACTGTATATTTACAAATTATCATCATTTTTTGTTCACTTTTTAAGGTTGAAACATCCTTCATGACATTTGAAGGACAGCAAATACAGGGTTCTATAAAGATCATGGAAAAATTGAATGTAAGTTTATCAATCGTATCTTATACATTTCATATTATGTTAGGTGTAAAGCATATTCGGTTAACGTTTTATTTATTGACCACTTGTTTGTTTTCAGGGATTAAGTTTTCAAAAGATAAATAGGATCATCACAGCAATAGACTCTCAACCCATGTTTGATGGGGGTGTTTTAATAAATGTTCTCGGAAGATTACAGGTAATGAAAAGTCTACTTCACTAAACTATGATATTTTTCAATTGGTTAGTTATATTATACTTCATTCTAAGTGTGCTATTTTAAGATTAAACTGAAGGAAAAGTAAATAATTCACCTTAGAGTGTATTAAAATCTTTCAAATGATTGCGCTTTCTCTAACTACATAATATTTATTTTTAAAGTTTAAGGCTTTTATGATATATTTTATGAAATTGTTTTATCAAAATCTACATGCATTTGGTTGCAAGCTCCCAATGCGGGGAAATTATTCTCAACAAATTGAACCCGTACAGCGTCAAATTGGTATTAGTCTGTAATTTTAATTGTCATTCTCTTCTACGTATCATGATACAAATCGTATGAAATACATTGGATACATACAGAATGTTTTTAAAATTTGTAAAGAGATCCTTCATTTGATTGAACTACTAGAATTTTTTTTCGCAATTGATTCAGAGCTGAGTTGAATAAGTTTTGAGCGCACTTTCCATATATTAGGATATTGCAACCAATAATAGTTTTGTCATAATTCGATTTTCATATTTATTTGTCTATCAAATGCTTTCTGTAAGAATGTTGACCTAACATGAAACTGATATTGTACCACACGTAAATATATTATATTATGCATACCTATCCTTCATCTTGATATGATATTTATTGAGGGCTTGTTAATTAATTGCTTTTGTAGCTTACAGTTTTTCAACCTTCATAATGGCTTTTTATACGACGGAAATATACTGTCAATTCATTATCAGTGGTTTCCAAACTTTGTTACTACGCCTCCCTTTGCAAAAAAATATCTTCTGGCCTCCCCATCTTTTATTTCATATAATAATAAAGACACATTTTGAAGGGTAAATAAATATTTTAAACTGTTCGCGCCACCCTTTGCAATAGTCCACGCCTCCAAGTTTGGAAATTGTTGATGTATATAACTTATTTCAATCCGAGAATTAAATTCTTCGGTAAACTTTTATGTAATTGTCTAAGCAAAACATTGCCCTTACATCAAAATAGCTCCAAAATCATTTATGTAGTACCTTCTCAAAGCCAGTTGTGCATATATTTATTATAAAATAGATTTCACTACACTTATATTATTTGTTGAGATACCTCCTTGCAATGTTTTCTGCTTAAATTTCCTTGATCTTTAATTTCTTTACAAATAAAAAATTGATCAACTTATGGTAAATATAAAATCTTCGTAATCGTAAGATCAAAGGCAACATTTCAAATGAAGCATTTTATCCATGGATCCAACACAGTTAATCTTAGTTAAATAAGTTGATCAATAAATATTCAAAATGGTGGTAAACACATCTTCAATGTATATATTCGAATAAACTTAACAATATTCTTTAGTAGTGTGTTTAGAAAATTTTTATATCAAACACCAGAGGTCTACACGGGCACGGCTAGCGGGCTTTTTCATGAACCGGCCCATTCGGGTAAATAAATTTGAGATTCAAACCAGAGTAGAGAATTTATCACTTTTAGGGTGTTCACTGTCAATACTTGGTGGAAAGGCATTATATTAATAAAAACAATAATCCTTTGTACTTCATTCCACTTTATTTAATATGTCAGGACCGGTTTCGCTCATTGCGAGCATTGTCAACTGATAAGAAATATAATTTAACAATGCTATTTATGCAATTTTAATTATGTTTGTAATTACTTTCAATCGCATTCTGAATTTATGAATCTGGGATGACTTTTTAATTATATGTTAGTTGTGTTGAACATTTTAATTTTGTGTTATTTTAGAATCACTTTAATGTAATTGGCAATTTCTTTTCAATGCCAACTGTTGTGTATAACTTTTCAATTTTTTATAAATAGCATTGTTAAATTATATTTCTTATCAGTTGACAATGCTCGCAATGAGCGAAACCGGTCCTGACATATTAAATAAAGTGGAATGAAGTACAAAGGATTATTGTTTTTATTAATAGAGAATTTATCTTTTAGAAAAATATTTTGTACTTTGTCCTGATCAACCGTGTAAACATATTATTGATAACAAAGGCAGTTTATAGCTTAAATATTTTTTTCACATTTGTTATGAATATCATTGGAAGTTAAGTCTAAACTTTATTGTTAGAAATGTTTGCTTTGCTAGCATGTGTGAGGTAAATCTGAATCTATTATATCTTTGTTTACAAATAACCAATATTTATATGATTACATACATAAATAAAGTGTGATGATTATCAAATATCTGCTTTCCATTGGTTTAAGATTGGTAACAGTTCTTTGTGCCAGAAAATTTATTAACCTTTTGCTTACCAAGAGATTAACAAAACTATGTGCAAAAAATATCAAAATGTGCTTTTGTCAATTTCTAATGTGTCGGGAGAAAGATTATATCTTCTCTATTACTTTTTTTAACCAAGTCGACAAAAATATTGTCACAGACTAAAAACAATATGCACTGTAGGATTAAAAAATATTAAAGATTGATATTTTTTATTGGTTGACTACATGCATTATCGTAGCATGCCATATAGCAGTTATGAAATGCAGATTCTTTTTTAAAAAATTAAAATTTATGAGGGTTGGGTCCGTAAAAATAAACGCCTTATGAAATTAACAGCTTGAGAACAAAAATATTGATTGAAATCAAATGATCAATGTTTAATCCCTAAATTATGGTGTTTATAGTGATGTGTCAACAATTATAAAACCATATAAAAAAATCAAATAAAAACAGGACAGACAAGAGTGTTAACTGTCATATTAAAACAATTGCTAGTTCGGTATCTTTAAGTTGCCTATATCACACCAACGTGAGTCTTGAATCAGCGGTGAGAAATCACAGCGTGGTCTTTATCGCAACATATCTGATTGGTGATTAATCACTGTTTGGTAAGCAAAGCGTTAACAAAAAATCAAATTCCTACCCTAAAAATAAATCTTGAAGATTTTTATGAACACAATTATTTTATTATAAAAGATAATCATATTTCATTGTATAAAAAATCAGCATTTTTTTGGGCTGAGATAAGAGAATCAGGATTTCATGTCGGGTTTGGGTAAAAAGGATGATATTTCGACTCGCCTCCGGGCTCGAACATAGTAGTTTTATCAAATTTCGCCCCGTGTAGACCTCTCATCGGGCACTAACAACATAAACATTCTTGCAAGAAAATTGTTCTTAGCTTTAGTTCAACAGCTACATTAGGAAAGGAATAAGTCAAATTCTATTTTTACAATTATTAGACAGATGAAGATCAGCCTCATGCCTACATTCAGACGTTTGTCCTGAAGCCAATAGGAATTTCTTTCTACGTGCAACACGACATGTTCAGACTAGCCCTGCACGACACCGTATAGTCAATCACCTTGGATTATCTCTCAAATATCTACAGATCTGTAAGACAGCAGTATATGATTTATATATTCTGCTTGCTTTTTTTTCTGTGGTGCTTTTACAAATAAGTTTGCAATGTCCTTTATTCTTATCTAATATAACTAGCATTACTTACTTTTAACTAAAACTTCCATAATATGACATGTATATAATATTTATACAACAGTCTTTTTAATATCCAGTGGTTCATTACTATAAAAACTAAAACAATAGACCGAAAGTCTGTGCTTAGAAATGTTTGATAATGGCTTTTATAGAATTCTGAATAATTCAATCAATTGTATTTATACATATATGTTTATAAATTTTTTTTATAGAGCATAATAGTTTACTGATTATTATTTTGTAGAAACTTACATAACATTATCATATTTAAATCATTTTTTTTTACATTTCCATGCGATTGTCACTAACGACACACGTGCATGGATGAACTTGAACTGGCGCTTTGTAAATAATTGTTATCTTGTAAAAATAAGAATACAAAAATTATCACTTAGTTAAAAAGTTATTGATGGCCATCTGGATTAATTTTACTAATAAGTTATTATCGCATACACAATTACAACTCTTTGACTCGTTAAAATTACATGTGACATTGTAAAAAGCAAATCGAGAGGAAAAAACATGGCAATGCCTACCGGTTGTAAAAGGGTTGGTATTATCCGAAGTATTATTTTAAGAATTATGATTCATTATTTTGTTTGCTGGACAAATTTATTATTGTTCTACGATAGTTAATGATGTTTTCTTTCATGTAAAGGTGATTAATAACAAGGGAGAATTAGGAAGACTAACTTCAAAATTGGCACACTATAACTGCCCTGTTTATTTTTAAGATTCTTGGTAAAACAACTAATGATTTAAAATTCCCTCCCTCATGCGTTGAGCCAGTGATTCTCTAATATTTTAAACGGTTGGCAAAAGTTGACGTTTCTTACTTTAATCTAAAAACGATTAGATGTTCCGCTATTCTTATATTTAATGTACCACACATACCAGATTGCCATCAATAACTTTTAAACTTAGTAATAATATTTTTATATACATGATAAAAACTATTAACTAAGCGTTTATTCATGTATGTCTGCCTGCACTTGAATACCTCTAGATGTCGAAAGGTGGAACCCCAGATCACGATAAAACGTTAGAAAATGTAAAAAAATTGAATGATTCGAATTTGTTATTGAAATTCCATCAAGCATCTTCATACGAAATTAAAATTATAGCATTCATCACATATCTTCACAACTCGTAGAAAAAATTATAATTGAAATCAGCAGATGAACGTGTCTATATTGTAGATTTGTTGCATTGCTCACCTCTGTAGCTTGATCATTTTAGAGATTGTTTTGCAAAAATTTATGAGCTACAATGTGTTTTATAAACTAACACTTTATCTGTGGTTTATGGAAAATTTAATAGTGGGCCATCAGCGTCATGGAGTATTTCTTGTTTTAAATATAAACTTCTTGATATCTGTTTAGGTAATTTCTTTTCAAACTATTTTTCTACAGTATAATTTTTATGTGTCATTTTGGAATACCAATTCCAGATAATATCAATTAGAACATGCTTCATCTTTTGGTTCAATATATATTTTTTTTAAATTTTATAGCTTGAAAACAAATAATATTTATGTAAATATTAACAAAAACTAAAGCGATTTTTATATAAAACTTTATATTTGTGGATTTTTCAATTACAGGCCAGTTGAATTTTTGTGAATGAATTTAATCATTAATAATCAAGGAGTTAACGAAGTTCCATTTTATGATAAAATTTTGTCATTTTTATGACTAGCCTTCCTCGCAGGTGTCATTGAATGGTTTTGTTATGTCTAATTTATTAATTTGTATCTGTTTATATTTAATGTCTAGCCATAAATCACCCATCGGCATCGATCAGTGCATGTCAGATTTTAAAGTCAATTTTTAAAATAAATATAATAAACCTTTATTCATGAAACTTGAATGAGTATGGCTTTATTTATGCGTCACCTTTTTTGAATATGTGTTAATTACCTGATTCTTCTGGGATCAAATGTATAATGAGCTATAAATTATCATATACATTTATTTGATTTTGGTATAAACCTCTATATATATGGATTCTTTGGTTATATTTGAGTCTGAAAAAAGAATTATGACTTGAAATGTATAAAGGTGCTCGAAATACTATAAAGTTTTGCGAATCTGCAAAAAATATCCTGCATTACGCTTCTAGCCTGTGCCCTATTAGCCCGCCAATCAAGTGTTAGTGTAAAAAAATAATATTCACTATTATTTAAGGTTCTTTTAACTGCAAAACACTGCAATCAATAATATTCATGATACTCTCCTAGTTGTATATTCTTCTTTTCTTAATAAAGCCACTAATTTCATATTTTTATAACTGATTATGAGTTTAATTGTTAATTTATTCCCAGCCTGCCACTTTTTAACACTACTTGGTTTGAATAGATTAATCACTTCATTGCATTAATGCACTGCCCGAACATTCAATGCTTCATGTTACATTAAACCATTTTACTTCTCTGAAGAGGCCCAAAAAGTTAATTGTAATTATTCTTTTTAGTTATATGCATTCCATGTTTGCAACAGATTGTTTGCGGGGACTCCACAGTCCTGGTTGGAAGGGAGGGCATGGTCGTATGCAAATTCATTCACATGTAAATTAGAAGAAAAAACAATTTTTCGGTATGGATTGGTGAAAAAATGCCCGCAAACAATGTGTTAAAATATTGGTGCTCTAGCCCATTGTCCGGGCCTGCACTTCCTTTCCTGAATGATTCTTTTTAAATAATATATTTTAACAATTACACTATCTTATGTATTAACTTTTTGTTTTATCATTTAAGATTGACATTTTGATGAATTATTTGTTTTACATTCCCAGTGCGATGAAGATCCCCCGCATCCCTACTGTCAGGTCTTCGTATTGAAACCTCTCGGGGAATCATTCTTCCTGCAACATGACATCTTCCGCCTCGGAATACACGACACAGCATAAATCTAAGGAGGGGAGACCGAGGAAACTAAAGAAATAATGTGCTTTAAAGTGAATAACTTTACATAATCCCGCAAAAGTTGATTTGAATACTAGCTTATACATCACTAATGTTTTCCCGGCTCGCAATGAAATCATTGTCGTGGAAAAATCTATATGGTGTAACAGTTAAATATTTGTGACAGGACAAGAAATTGTGTTACTATTATTAAAGTAGATTTTACACATTTATGTTAAGAGTTTCTTTGGTTACTTTTGACGGCCGCTCTTAATCGCCTTGCTTGAGTGTTCAACAGCCGTTTTTGTAATAGTCCAGAATGTTATATCGTATTTTGCCTTAGCTTTAGTAATACTTTTATTAAGTTTAAAATACCACTGTATGTATTGTTTAAATTTTTTTTCTAAAATAACATTTAATATTGTTTACATTACATATTTCAATTAAGACCTTTTGTGGATATTATACAATCTAACTAATTACTAAATATTTTTTTATTTACCCTTCCATTATTTCGCAAAACCAACAGGATTTAAAATTATTGCTGTATCAGTTACATAGGTAAATTGAATTCAATACACACCAAGTCATTAACTGCTTGACAGTGTTACTAAAATACTTGACCAAATAATTCTCTCTGGGTGTATGCATTTTCTCTACAAATCGAATTTATGTCAGTGTTATGTTTACCATCATTCACCGAGTGTATACATCCCATAAAATTAGTGTGTGAATACACGAGACAAGTAATTCAAGGGACAAGAATGAGCAATTGCTGTGAGTTTTGGATTGTCAAATGCACTTGAGTCAGAAACGTGTGGCATTTATTCAAATAAAATCATTCTGCAATACATTTGGGAGTAATCGCACCTCAAAGAAAGTTCAAGGGTAAGTTATTGTGCACCGAGTTTCATTAAAATAAAAGCGATGCACGTGTTGCAGATACCCCAAGTTCTTCTACATCATCTAACCTGATTGATTTTGACTTTCTGGAAAACTGCTGATGACTATCCATAGAAAGTAATCACTTTGATATCACGGCAAAGTAAATGCAGCGTCAGTTTGCTTTTTAGTACAGCACTAGAGGGCATTGATTTGACTTGGGAGTGAAAAGATTGATTGGACTTACGAGCCCTGGATAGAAAACTAACATGATCAAAGAAAATTATAAAGTTGAAAAAATATTTGTATCAAATTGAATTGTATTTGATTTTGTAGAGCTTTTAGCCGAGTGGACAACAATGTGGCTTCCATCACAGTGCTCACGGATTGAAAATCAAATAAAATTAATAACGGATGCAATCCCAAAAACGTGTCTTATCCTATGCTTTGAAAAAAAAAAGGTTGAGCAGTTAGGAGTTCCACGAGGAAGCTCCATTATGAGTCCATATGTTCAACAGTAGTTGCAGATATGGTTAAAAAAAAGTATAACAAAATAAAACCCATTCTCTTTAAAGTTTCTTTTAATTTACTGAATATTTTGCACTCTGAATGGTACGTCGCTATAAAGAATTTAAACGTTTTCTATTCATTACATATGATAATCACGATTTGACATCCGTGTTTTATGAATTTACTTGTTCATAACCAAGTTTCACTGTTAAAGGATATTGAAATAAAACAATTAATTATGGAACTTTTCGTTTTAATAAATATGTCAAAAATGAGGACAAGACGATAATAGCAAAATAACAGGTACATATCAACCATTGCGAATCCCACTAAACATTATGTTCACATTTTTATCTACTACTCTTTTCTACATTTTTTCACAACTTTTAAGTAATTAATACACATTATCATTCTAACATTTAATTTAAATAACAAAGTTACAATTGTTTAAGTTTGTTTTGTAAAGGTGCATGAAAGCTTTGTCAATGTTAAAATCAAATCATCAGTCTTGCATTGTCAATGCACACGTTGAGAAAATTATTCAATATATTATATATCTACATTATTCCCTTGCAGTGTCACAATATTGCCATACGTAATACTAAATACGTATTCAATATTTTTACACAATTTAACTTAATAGTAGCCCCTAAATGCCAAGGGTTTCCTAGAGGTCCCGATTTCAAAAAAATTGATTAACTTTTAGCCTACTGTATCCGTTGATGATAGTTCTTTTTATCGTCTCCTTCGTTGAACCCATACTTTCTTTCAAAGTATTATAAATGCAAGATAATCTTTGCACCCAGTGACCATACAATTTTGCAGTAAATATATATAAATTATAAGATAGTAGTTGTCAATGCGGGGTCCTATGGCGCAGCGCATAGTGTTGTGGGCTTCTGTGCCGGAATGAGTGTTTGTGATGTCTAAAAATTCCCTCCCACTCTTTCCAATCCTTTAAAAACTGAGACATGGATTAAAAAAAAAAGAAAAAGTTGTCAACTGTACAAAAAATTCAAACTGTCATACTTTAAAAATTAAAACACTCGCCCACAAACATCATACAAAATTGCTATCAAAAAATTTAAATCTTTCAAGAATTCTCGGTGACTTTTGGCAGTGGCTTAGCAATATTAAATTGCTTCAAAAATTAACTCATAATTGGACAATAATTATTATTACAATGTTAGAGGTCAACAAGTGTGTTTTTGATATTATTTATCAATCACACAATCCATACTACGTGACCTATTGACTAGAAGAGTAGAATGGAAAATCTCTCAGAAATTTACATACATAGGTAGTTAATTTAAATACACAATCAATACCCTAACCATAAAAAAAGAGAAAATGTGGACATATTTTTAAAAATTAACATTTATATCTTAACAGGGACAGTGGGGTTAGAATAGTTGGTTTAATTTTATTTATTTATTCTGTGTCAGACCCAACTATATTTACCAACCCTAAAAAAATAATGAAATTGACATGCTGTAGTTTAAAAAAAATTGCTGCATTTGGCGAGGTTTCTTGATCGTAATTGTTCAATCTTCTTTTACCTAATTTAAAACTACTACAGTAAAGGTTACGACTAGTTTTCTGTAGGCGTTGTTTAATGTGTACTGACAATGCGACCTTTTATTAAAAATAAATAGACAAAAGGCTACTTCACTAACACGCATCAGTCGTAATGTAATAAGAGACAAGTAGTAGCAAAGAAGTGTGCTTGTTTAGTAAGAAAAGGACATCAAAATGATTAGGGCCCGCCCTTCTTAGAACGCAGAGCTCTGGAAGGCGGAATGGCCATACTCCGCAAAGAACGCATGGCCATCGCCCGGTTGAAATGGCGCTGCATTTTGTGTTCTTCTGCCTCAATTCCACCATCCACTGATGATAAGATCACAAGCAGCACTCCCATTACCTATTGGAAAAGAAAAAGATTAAAAATAACATTCATTCACAAGCACTGAAAATTAAAAAAATCATTTCATAATAACCGTTGCAGGAGAGCATTCGTTCGCGGCACTTGTACACCAAGCTCAGACATATGATAAATATACGACACTATTTAATTACAGTTTGTGTTTACACTAAACTAGTATCATGGCGATATTTATAACAAGATATAAACTGCCATGATCAGCTTTGATAACGGAGCTCACCGGTTTAAATCCTGGTACGGGATTCTTCAATCTAATTATGGATTCTGTTCAAAGACATGTCCGTGACATCTGAAATTTCCTCCTGCCCGTCCTATCTTAAAAACGGAGTGTAGCAATCAAATAACTACTGATTCTATCATTTTATCCCTACTCTCTTCAGATAAAAAGGTGTTGAGTAACAAACAGTTCTCGTAGAAACACATCTATCGAGATAAACTCTATTAGGAGTCCATATGCATAGGGAGCACACGTGGTTGAAAAATATATATAAAATATTAAATTGGCATGTGCAGAGTTATTATGAAATGCAATGGATTTTTCAATTCTGCAGAAATATTACACTCATAGGTAAATACTTTTTAGTTAATTAACTAAAGTTTTTCAATATATCGTCGTGAATCATTTTTAACAATGCAAAAAGTACTTTTTTCTCTCTACCTTTAATATCATTGACACATTTTTGTACTTACACATATCTTTATTTTTACGCGTAATACATAAATGAACTATTCTATACCAACCGTAAATAAAAAGTTTTCTATTTTTGCAGTAATATCCTTTTTTATCTCTCCTTTCAAATTTCCCAAATTCACGATAAGTGTTTTTTCAGTATTGGTGGTTTTCACCCCCATAATCCGATGCAAGCATCTGTTTTTGAAGCTCAGTATACGGTTTTTCTGAGTTTTCATCAGGTACCATGATTCGCCATCGTAAAGCAGCACTGGTGGAAAGCTATCGTTGAACTAATGGCATTTGGTTTTAATCGTGTACAGCTGTGTGTCCCAAACAGTCCGCTTTGAGTTAATTGTGGCTCCAGCCATTCCTAGGCGAATGACGAGCTCCTTTATAATGATAAAATAACCACACACCACACCGATCATTTTAAGAAATATTCAATTCGAAGATTAAATTCTTACCAAGCAAATGATGATAATCAACGTGTAGACATGAATGGTTGCCTCGGGAATACTGTCTATTTCTCGTAATGCTACGAGGGCCGGTTCAAAGTCGGGTCTGAGATCAAGCGCGTGTCGAAGATGCAACGAAGCTTCCTGGTAATGCCCGTAAGCTTTGAAGATCTCTCCGAGCGTAAAATACTGCTGCCAAGCGCTACGATCTGGAGGCTGCACTTCTAGAGAGCGGCGGGTCAAGTAAATAGCGTCATCGAGATATTGCAAAGTGAACAGAACGCGAGCCAAATTCAGCAACACCTAAATGTACAAAGTAAATAAAATTAAAAGACTCATCAGATTGCTTTGCACGCAATTATTTATCGTGTCTTACTATCCTCTGTTATTCATAGACTATAACAAGTTAATCTTAAAGATTTAAATATGAGAATTATTTTTATTGTAATTTAATAAAAGTAAATACAGGTAGTCCTCGATTAACATGGTTCAACTATATTAATTGATCTATGTTATGATCAACAAAGTAGCAAAAATTTTCTTTCAATTAATGCATCACATACACCAGTGCTTCCTAACCTGGGGTCCGCAGGTTTTTCGCGTTTCGAATTTTCATTCTTTCAACATTCTTTGTGATAATATATGAGCATGTGAAATATTTTTTTTTCAGGGGTCCGCAGATTATTTTTTTGAGATTTAGGGGTACGTGACATGAAAAAGGTTGGAAAGCACTGACACACACCATCGGCAGTAGCTGATGTATACAGTAAGAAAAATAACACAATGGAGTGAAAAAAACATAAGCTACTTCGTTTATATCAACATTCTTGGCTTCATTAAATAAAAATTCATTTACCAGAATTTTCGTATTTAGATATTTCTTAACACACTATAAGCGGGCTCTGTTAATAACTAACTGGTATGTACAGCGGGCGAAAATTAGCGGCAGGTGAAAAAAAAATCAAATTTGCAATAATCACTCTATCTTCCAAACCAGTGGTTATTTTTTAATGAAATTTTAAATGCATACTTATTACATGTAGATGCTTACTTCTGCATTTTTTTTTCAACGAATAATTTAAAGTTTAATCTTCACCTGAATATTCAGATAAATTATCGGCGAATATTTTGTCATCACTTTCGTAATTTTCTGTAGCCATTTTTTACGGTTTAAAAATATGTAAATCAAACATAAACGGATTATAAAGATGTATTTCAAAACTAAATTTAAATCGGGGTCGTTTCAAAATCTCATAAAAAAATTGCAAGAGTATATGTATGTGATTCACATAATATGAAGTGTTGGTACGTAAAGGAAATGAAGTATTATTATTTTTTGTCAATGTATGTGTAAGCTGTAAATGTCCTCAAGAGATTGGTATATAATAATCATATGAAATATTCGAGTAGATATACCTAATCCAGCTTTAAAGCAGAGCCGGCGCAAAAGGTAAAACTACCTCTCCCGCCGTTAAGCAGCAGTCGAGCTAGCGGGTAGAACTACCTTTCCCGCTCTTTGTGTGTTAAGAAATACATTTAGATTCTGCTGTGAATAATTCATAAAAGCCCAATCATACCCAAAATGTCTGGTAAATGGAATACAGTTTTGTATGAAATTCAGCGTAGGATAAAAACACGGGAACGTGTCTCAGTCGTAAATCGAGGACAACCTGTACTATTATGAAACGATCAACGCTGTTGGACTTAAAGAGAATCATAAAATTGGATTCATTTATTGATTCAATTAAAATCTTATTTTCAGTATTTCTTTAGTGACTTTACTTTATTTGCAGACTAGAATCTGTTGAAATTCTTAAAAAAAAACGCAAACAAATAAATTTAACAGCTGATCATGCTGTATTTTTTTAGTTATACTTACCGCAACAAACTATTAGAAGAAAACTGAATATTGGTATGTGTAAATAAAACGTAATGAATGTCAAAAATATGTAAATAACAGTTCCTAGATAAATGTGTATGACTGTACCTCTGCATTGTGCGGGGAAACAGCCAAAGCTCTGCGGAAGCATTCGATGGATTGTCGAGTGTCACCTTTAATACGCCAAAAGTTTCCGATTTGGTTGTACAGTTGAACTGACTTTGGTTTTTCCCTCTTGGCTTTTTTTAATCGCCTCTCTAATGCATTGACATCGAAGTCTGTCACTGTGCCACCGTTCTTGTAATTCTTCTTCTTTGAAAATATCAAAGCCACCTATGAAAAAAAAACTTCATGATAATCCAGTTACAGAAATCAATGTCATAGATATGAACGAATAGGTTTCAGATTAAATTTTACAATTATTGCTAATATGCTTCATTATGATGAATTAGTTATGAGATTTTCATCCATCCACAGCAGTGAGGTATTGATAACTCTTCTAGATTTTAGTGTTGAAATGAAAATGAGATAAATGGATATTCGAAAATAATTTAAGTTCCGTTTACTTGTTTAATCAAAAAATGAAGATACTTGTATCTGAACATGAGAATAGCTTAGCTCATTTTCTGAATACATAATAGAGTGTTTTGGAGATGTTTAAAGTGTGATTTTACCATTTGCCATAAACTACAAATGTGCAGGTAGTCAGAAAACTGGCATCAGTATTTCAAGTGAAGATTGATAGACAGGACTAACGAATTCGCAATAATCAACCCTGTGATTACCAAAAGATTCGCAAAAATTTCAAGGGGTTTTTTGCCAAATTCAAATGTGTCGGAAGAAAGATCATATCTTCTTCATTTTTTTGAACTTATTTGTTAAAATATTTTTCATTTGTTGATCATTGCATGCCTCGCAGGGGGGTTATGAAATGCAGATTCCTATTTATTTATGAGGGTCGAATTCGTAAAAATGAACCTTATAACGTTGTAAGAACAAAAAAAAATTATCAGAGACAAAAATATCAATTGAAGTGTTAATTTTTAATCCCTAAATAAATATGGTGTTGATTGTGATGTTTCAACAATAATAAAACTATATAGAAAAAAGCAGGACAGATAAGTGTTAACTGTCCATATTAGAACAATTACTAGATTGATGTCTTTCCGTGGGCAATTTTACACTGCATCAACGTGCGTCTTAAATCACCGCGTGGACTCTTTTCCGCAACAAATCTGATTGATGATCAGCGCTTAATATGCAAAGGGTTAAACAAACACCAAGAATATTTTTTAGAAAGTGTTTTCATTCATGTAATCCGTAAGAAAAAAAATCATACGTGGTTTATATATTTATATTAAAATTTTTAGAACATTTTAGTAATTCTTACCTGTGGCTCTGGTACATTTGGATGACGGTGTCTCCTGGCAACGCCCACCAAGTTGTCATAATAAGTAAAATTAACAGCTTTACCGCAATCCAGAAACTCATCATCAATAGTATCAGGTTGAGTTTCATCAGGAGAATGGTGCTCATAATTTTCTCCGTGTTCAAAAGAAGACCTTAAACGGCAACGGCAAAAACAGTCATTAACATTATGAAATATTTTAGAAAATCACTATTGCTCGGTAGCTCAAATCAAATTGGAATTAAATTTAGGATTTTTTCATTCACAGATATCTGTGCTTTTTAAAAAATATGTAAAAATAGACACTATTTACCCATTTATTTTATTTCAAACCAGCTAATTTTTATAATAGTAAATAGTTTATGATATAAATTTAAGCTTAAGTTTGTTCAGCACATATCAATTTAAGCAGCGGCGGCCGGTCAATCTGGCAATTGGATCAATGCACCCCTTGTATATGCAGGGGCGGTTATATTTCATGAAATAATATTCAAACATAATAATAAAATGTTCTAAAATATTTATTATAGACAATAAATACATGAATAATTTAAAATGAGTGAATGGTATAAATGTTATGTTTGAATTCATTTCATAAAATATAACCGCCCCTGCATATACAAGGGGTGCATTGATCCAATGCCACATGGACCGGCCGCCACTGAATTTAAGATATTATAGAAGTCATAAGTCACAATGATCATAAGCCTTATAGAAGCTCTTTTATCTTAGTGTTGCCAGTTCATACTTATGTGGATAACCTTCAGCAATTAAGTCAAAGATCACAGAAGACTCTTGGTTTGTCAAGATACTTTACAATACATATTTTTTCCAACCATGTTGTATAGCTTTTTTCCGTGATTTTAAATTTAACAAAGACATGAAAATAATATTGCTGAGCTTTTATATAGTGCATCCTTTTTAAAAGTAAAGAGAATCGAGTATATCTCCTGCATAACATTAAGCCAACTACACAAAACATAAGGTAAAATACAGATATTATAAAATGACGAGGCAACAATCACAATGAATAGTGATTGGTATATTGTCTTCTTCATTTTATAGAAATTAATATATCACATATTGGTTTATGACTCTAAAGGACAGTTACAAACAGGAAAAAAAACATTTTTCAATAAATTACAGAACTATAAACATGTTTTGGATTAAAAGATGATTATCAGATTATGTTTCAAAAACTAATCATTGTTATACTGTTATTCTTGGCAATAAATACTTGGAAAGAGAAGAACAAATACAATAATGAGAACATACGTGTTTTGGTAATGCCGCTGTTGATCCATAAGTTGACAATCAGTACAAAACAGATCAAAGCCCTGCTTGGTCCAAGTCTGTCCAAAGAGAACAGTTGATGTAATGATGTTAAAAATGGGATCATCCTCCATAACTCTCTGCGTTTCCATTCCATCCATAACGACCTATGCGAGTCAAAATATAAAAATATTATTGAATTGAAATGGGTTGATGCAGTTAAATCCATCGTGTCTACGTGCGAAGTCAACGACTCACCTGTCTGAAAGGAGAGGCTTCCATGATCTTGCCTTCTTCGGCATTTAGTTTCCATAGTGTGGAAGTTCTCGAGTTTGTGGTTATAATATTAAACGATAAAATATAGAGAGCTAAACATGTCAAATAGGGTGCTTCACCCATCGCGACACGGCTCGGTTCAACCCTTGAAGTAATATTCACATAAATGACAACCGCAATATAACTTCACTGTTTCAGTGGAAATATTAAAAATAATTAAGAGAAAGAACTTGATCGAAATGCGGAACTGAACGGCAACTGGAACACCGAATTGCATTCAATGTTTTGAATATTTTGACAAATATTACAACACAAGCCTTTCTCGTGCCGAAAACGGTGCCATCTGTCAATATATTTAGGCACCGATCGCTTATTTCGCGATTTAAATGTTGCGATAGCAATAAAAAATAATGATAAATTGTAACTTTCACTTGAAAAAAATAAAAGGAAAGTTTTTATGATTACAAAATATCAGCCACATAATGGGAGAAAATTATTAATAAATCAAATCGAGCTAAAAATCTCAATCGAAAAATTATATCTTTCAAAATTTTAATTACCTACACAAGTGTTTTCTATAAAACTTTTAAGCTGTATGTAATATTCAATAAAGTTATAATAAAATCTGCTACAAAATTGTAATGTAAAAATATATTCGTTTCTATTTTTTTTATATAAATTAGGTAGATCACTTAAAAACTATATCAAGTTTTGTATTATTTACTCAAACTATATAAACGCTTGAACTTATGAAATAATAATTAATTCGTTGAAACAAATACAATTGTAATGTTATTTTTATGACTATTTTCCAATCACTGATGAAAAAACTTTTATCTGTCCACCTAAATATATGGTTGACGTGCCATCAGTATTGTCTCTGGTGCCATCTAGCTGTACACGTCAAACCATACCACGACCGGCTCAATTTTGTGCAGAGATGGCGAAGTTAATAATTCCATTTTTCCTGGCTGCATTGCTTAATTTTGCATACTGTGACACAAATGTTGAAACATTAGTTTTATTAGACAATTTAGCTATTAAGGAAACTCATACAATCTTCTTCAAATCCTTGCAAGGTATGATGCACAACATCCACAGAATGCCGGTAAGTCTGACCCCCTATCACATCTGAATCAATATTATTTTTCATCTTTGCAGATCGGGGTTATTCACTCACATTTAAGTCTGCGGATGACGCCAATTTAGTTTTATCTAAATATGGCGAATACTTGTATAAAAACTTGATCATTTTCGCCCCATCCGTTTTGGAATTCGGCGGATCATTGAGTATAGAAGGCATCACTCAGTTTATCGATGATGGAGGCAATCTACTGGTAGCTGGCAGTTCAAACGCCGGTGATGTTTTGAGGGAATTGGCTTCTGAATGTGGTTTCGAGGTATGTAAGCAACATCGTAATAAATTTAAAAAAACTTTCTTATTTCGCCTTTAATTGTTTTATATTATGTATTTATAACTTTAGGTAGATGAAGAGGGTTCATCAGTTATCGACCACTTGAACTATGATATCTCGGATGACGGCCAACATACTAAAATCGTGGCTTCCGCCGAAAACCTTATAAATGCTCCAGTCATTGTCGGAAAAAAGTCTGGATTAGCTCCAATCTTGTACAAAGGCACCGGATTGATAGCCGATAAAGAAAACCCATTAGTTCTGCCATTGCTCACAGCTGACAGTACAGCATACAGCTACAACCCTGACATTCCTATCAAGGAATATCCTCATGCAGTCGGTAAAAATACTTTGTTGATGGCGGCCTTGCAAGCTCGTAACAATGCACGAGTTGTATTCAGCGGGTCACTCTACTTCTTCTCTGATGACGCATTTACTTCTTCTGTTCAAAAAGTTCAGGTACCAATTCCTTAATTCTCCCTTATTCTTGAAACAGTTACAGTTTAATAGTTCTAAGTGCCAAAATACACAAGCATCATTCAGCTGCCGGTGTGAGCAACAACAAGCAGCTGACTACCTGGATTCCAAATGTCAGGTCGACTGCAGAATACTGCCGAGATGACGGCTGTCAGCTGTGGCAGCTAAATGTTGTTGGTCTATTTCAGACCTAGGACAAAAAAACAATTAACTTTATGTTATAAATACAAATCCTTCATTGTATTCACTGAATGATGTATCCAAAAAGTCATGTGAAAATGCACTTCTAATGTAATGTGGTAGTAATTAACTTAATAGTTAAATATAAGCATTTAGTTCAACAAGAATTTTATGAATTGTTTGATAGAACTAATTCTGATGATGGTATACGTATTGATATTGTAACCTTATTTTCATTGGCTTTGTCCATGCAATTGCTTATTGAAGTACTGAATTTATATTGTAGTAATCAGGGCTGTAGGACAACATTGGCAAAGAAGCGTCTACCTAGGACACAAAGCTCTAAAAGGCGTCGCCGGACACTCAAAATAAAATAATATGACATAAAGGGGTGTCATATTTGATATTTGCCAATGGTGCTAAAACCATTGCTAGATCATTGGGCTCTTGTAGTAAAAATGTTCTTAATTCACAGGGAGACAAATTGTCTGCACCATTATCAGGCAACAAACAATTGGCCACGTCTATCACAGAATGGGTGTTTGGTGAACATGGTCAACTGCGAGTTAAATCGGTCAGGCATCACAAGGAAGGAGAAAATCAACCACCATCTGCTTATACTATCATGGAGTCTGTGGTATGTTCAACACTCATTTCTCAAAACCTGCCAACCATGTTGCTACATGTAAATATAAAATAAACACTGAATTTCAGTTTGATTAAAAAAAAACAGGCGTCATACATTCAATGTTCCCGCTAAGGTGTTGCGCGCTCACACTTCCCAAAATGTGGCCGCACCTATTTGTCCATCTCTCGTACAGAAATATTGTAAAAAGAAGTTGGATTCACCGAAGTTTTAAGTCATCTTTATTTGCCAACATTAATGAATATTAGGTTCAGTGTTGTGCTTTAAAGAAAAAAATGCAAATAATGGGTTGACTGGCATTTTTGTTGTTGTGTTGCCAGTACATTAAATAATTATATATTGTTTTTTTCATAGTAGCAATTTCTAGTTCTGTAGCCAGATTTTTACAAGCGGCAAAATCAAAATAATTAACTATCGACGTTCAATTATTCTTAGTTCAGCGAATACGCCTTTATAAGACTATGGAAAATGTTTGATTGTTCATAAACAAGTTATTGTTTTATTTTTTCTCGTGCTATTAAAACCGTATCGCCATTTCGAACATAATCGTATTTGATAAAATACGTCAATGGGAAATACAAATATAATTTTCACTTAATTGGTGTGAAAATTATATTTGTGCGAACCATTTTAGGTTAAACGGTACGACAAATACGTACTACAATTTTAAAAGTATCTTGTTATATTGAAACAGCGTAATATTGTTGTCAAACAAATTAATCATACCTAATTATAAACATAACCTTATTTCAATATTATCCGATTTTCTTTCGTTTTCATTTCATATTATTTCAGCAAATACACACTCAAAGATAACACAGTGTTTTTTATTGTTAATAATAAATCGATTCTTTTATTCTAATCCATACTCTAAATTTTAATGTATAGATTAAGAGTATGAAACCTTGTCATTCATTGTTGCTGACAGATACAAAAATGAAATTTTCACTCGAATATCGGTTTTGTGCGATGTAATGTACAAATGTTTCCCATAATTTCGTTGCTCCATGCTTTTCAAGTCAAACAAAACAATGTTTTTAAGCCAAATATTTTGACAATTTACCATCATGTTAAATATTTGACTTATAAAACTTTTATATAATCTACATCAGTGACGTATAACTGTCAGTTTGACATTTGGTATTTAGTCGGTTAAGTTGTCGTTTGTAACAAAATTCGCCATTCTGAGGTTGTAGGTTGGTACTCTAAAACAGATTGCGTTATAGAGCATGAATCGTTTCTGACGGTTTGCAAACGGTTGGAATGTGGTTTTGACGCAAAAGAACAGAAACAGCCGTCAAAACTGTAGTCCAAACCATGTGATCAAAGCTTTGAATTAGATTCTAATCCGAAAACGGTTTGCAAACCGTCAGCAAACCATCAGAAGTACACAGAAGAACAGAGCTATTGTTTATTTTTCTTGATTCTTCTACTTTAAAGTCAAAGTATCTTTACCTAATTTTGAATACATATTAATTCCTTATTTATAGGTTTACTCAATCGAGATTGAACAGTTGGTTAATGGCAATTGGCAATCATATGATGCGAATGATGTCCAACTTGAATTTGTCCGAATCGATCCATTCGTGAGAACTACTTTGAAACGGAAGCCAAGCGGACTCTACGAAGCCAACTTTAAAATACCGGATGTGTATGGAGTGTATCAGTTTAAGGTTGATTATGACAGAGTCGGCTATACACATCTATTTAGCAGCACTCAGGTTAATAAAAATTCCTTTGCCTGTGTTATTGTCGTAATTCATTTTATTGTCAACTCCAGCTTCTTTTTTAAATTAAGGATTTGTCATATTACATATTACACGCTATTTTTCAGGAACACATTTGGGTTCAGAAATAAATTGTGGTATGATTAAAAATTAAGTAAAATTAGATTTAAAAAATACTCTAACATTGTACTTCTGCAAATAGTCGATGAATAATACTCAGTTCTTCACTGTCAGCATAACTAAGCAGATTTAATAAATCTCAGTATTTTTTCCTATTTTATTACAGTTAGTTTTAAGTAAATCCTAATGATAGTGAAATTGATAAAAACATTTTTTTCTTTTGTGAACTTTCATAACAAAGAGCGTTGACCATAAACTTTTTTCATTAATATGGCTAGTTTATTCAAAAAATCAAAAACTCATTTGTACTATTCCACTTTTATTTTAAATGATTAGGACTGGTTTTGCTCATGACAAGCATTATCAATTGATAAGAAAATAAATATTACAGTAGCTCTGTTCTTCTGCATACTTTGCTAACGGTTTGCAAACCGTTAGCAAACCGTCAGAAGTACGCAGAAGAACAGAGCTAGTGCTATTTATATAAAACAAAATAAAATTATTAGGGTGTAAAAAACACTTGATAATACAAAACATGAATCGTTGATACTAAATTAATAATTTAATGCTAATGATCAAATCGACACAAGGATTGAGTGAAAGTGGAATTAGTACAAATAAGTATTTTATTTTTTGAATATAATGCCTTTCCACCAAGTATTGACAGCGACCACCCTAAAAGTAAACTATTGCTAGTGTCTCATTTCTTTTTATTTTACAGGTGTCGGTGCGACCATTGGAACACACACAATATGAGCGATTCATACCTAGTGCCTACCCTTACTATGCAAGCTCATTTTCAATGATGGTCGGCGTATTCATTTTTTCATTCATATTCCTCCATTTCAAAGAAGACACGCCAAAATCGAAAGGCGAATGAAAAAATAAAGTTGTTCTTAAATTTATTTTTTATTTAAACTTTCCATTAGTTTTATTGAATATTTTGAATAAAATGTGATTTTGAATTATTAATGTTTTTCTTTTGTAATGTTTTATCCAGATCCATGTAGTTTAAAATTAATATTTCCAAACATGTTTCATGCCTTTTCTATTACCAAAATGTGTTGGGATGGTTGACGACTCAAGTTAAAGTTTTGTTTTCTTTTTGGGCTCAGACTTATAACCCAAAACGGAAGTTCTCACCAAAAAGTTTTCCACAAGGCGAGTGGCATCACCTTTTTTTAAACTAGCAAGATGGGCAAACATTACTACACCCAATCATTTTTTTCCCAGAAGATTTCTTCTGTGACCCTGCGCTTAAATAAGTGATGAATCTGCGCAATATCATGTATTGTAATTCTGCTCTAAAACTTGTTTAAATACAATGCATTTATTAAATTCGGTGAATAGCACCTTTCCCGGTCATAAATTTTACCACCAAAAGTTACTCTGTCAAATAAATGTACTCCAGACTTTTTTTTTTTTTCCTGTGGAGCATATGGACTCCTAATGGAGTTTATCTCAACAAAAGTTTTTCTACGAGAACTGTTTGTTAGTCAGTTAGTTGCTCAAACTCTTTTTCCAATGAGAGTAGAAATAGAAGATAGGGCTAGGATAGGACTAGTAAGGTAAGGTAAGCTAATCACTCTGGATACGCCCCATTCATAGGATAGGATGGGTGGGAGGGGGGAATTCGAGACATCACATACATCTATGCTTTCGAACAGAAATTCATAAATCGATTGAAAAATCAATTTATAAAACTGTCCGTACTGGGATTCGAACCCGTGCCCTCCGTAACCGCAGCCAACAACATTAAACAAATTGTGTTTTTTCATAATATGATATATATTATATTTTTAATACGTATTTTTATGCAATATTTTTGGAGCCGACTTATCAAATTATATGAAAGTAAGTTTTTTTTTACGCGCCACTTTCTGGAAACAATGTACGGTCAACCCTTCTATAGCGTCGTCGTGATAGGGACTACGCTATAGCAATTTTGGCACCGCAAACGCGAGTGACGTTTACACGCGGCGGGGGATTGATGATTTTCATATTTTGTCCGGCTGGTGATGTCTTGCGTAATAGCGAACCTTGGGTACTTCAACGCGGCAATTTTTTAAATCAGTTGGCATATGATGAAAAATAATAAAAAGTTAAATAAATATAAATTATAAATTTTTTTCGGGAATTTATTTTAGGATACAATATCAGAAATCAAAGATATTCTTTCAGTTTTTTTATGTCTGATTAATTCTGCCCACTTGCTATATACGCATTAGTTATTGTAATGAGACAATAATATGCCTTACGTTGACTACAAATATGCTACCTTTTCTACCTGAATGCCGCTAATACAATGTAGTTCTGTAGGAAATTGCTAAAATGTCATAAATGAAAATCAGGTAAAAATATCACGAATATGATATGATATCAGTATGAAATAGATCATAAACAACTTGTTGAATGGAACTTCTTATATCCATAATAGAGCAAATTTGAAATATGTTGACGAATTTTATTGATGGATTATCGGTTCCTTAAATTCCAACATTTGTTTATTTAGATATTGTCTTATTGGGAATTAAATATCCTAAGAATTGCATTGCTTTTTGTGGAATTAGTCAATTTTCTGGGAGAAAATGGGTAGCATGTTGTTAAGCATATTTACCTCTAATGATACTTATTGTTTTCAGTCATTTAAGAAGAAAAAATGAAGCATTTGAAGATGTGTGAAAGTGGTTAAACCATATACAGCTTTTTTCTATTGTTGCCGAGGAATATAACAAATAAGAGTGCCATTATTTATGATTTTATTCAATTATTTAATTCAATATCCGAAATAGTTTAGTGAAAATACAAAGATAAGGAATTAAATTATAAAAAACACAGTCAAGTAATTTTAAACAAAGCACTTCCACAAAACTGTTATATTCATTGAATCAAAATCTATTTATAAACAAATATTTTTTTTAAAAGTAAAGGAAGTGGGATTTCTGGATAATTATCTGTTTTTATGATAACAATTCATTTTTTATACTTATATTGAAAGGGGGTAAAAATATTTAGGAGTTCATATCTTTTTATGCAGTTTTCATTTACTTTTTTTTCGAAATCTATTTCCGTTCCCAATTAGAAGAATTAAGATTTCTTATGGATTTCATCTCGAAAGAACTTTTCCTACGGTAACTATTTGTAGCTCAGTTGCTCAACTTCACTCTTTCAAAGAGAGTAGGGATAGAAGGAATTACTTACTAAAATTGACCGTGCTGGATGTATACGCAGAACTGATTGCAACATCGACTGATATGAGAAGATATCTGGAATGTTAAAACAATTCTAGAAGTCATGCCATTTCATAAAAAAATCTATTTGTGAATGGTGTTGCATATGATTTTGAATTGTAATTTATGAGCAAAGCTCTGCATCTTGCATCGGCTTATGTGGCAGAGAAATTTTGAACAATTTGTTTGAAATCCTAATAAGAAGTAATTACCCACTTGAATTCACCGGGTTGGGTTAACTTCTGGATGGCTGCTGATGCAGGACTGGTCACTGGTAGTACTCTCAACAGCGACCAAGATAACAGGTTTTCTGGAATGATAAAATAATTCTTAGAAGTCATGCCAATTCAACGAAAAATTTACCTATTACCACTAAATAAATGTGATATATACAGTGACACATGATGAACGTCGGATTGCAAAAAGTGAAATAAAGTACATTTTATAAAAAAAAATAGTTTTGCCACTAACCACATAATAATAAAGATCATTTTCATATTTTCGTTTACTCATAATATAAAGAGTATAATTGTTGATCAAAAAAAGATAATATGTTTATTAAAAAAAATGAATAGTTTAATTTGATTGTATGTGCGTTTTTCAATCCCCGAAGAAATTTGACATTTTTATTTGAAAATTTAAAATTTACTTTTTTATGGTTAAAGTTTCATCATCACTGAGTTAGCTTTGTACACATGTTATTGAGATAAAATATCATTTTGTCACAGGATATATTATTTTTAATCGATCTAATAATTCTGTACCAATATTCACATGGGCAGCACTAGCGTTTGTTATAACAGCTTTTTTTATTTTTGTTCGATGTCTCACTGTTCGATATCCCATACTCGTTTATATGGTTTCGAACCAGATTTCACAGTCGACCGTGAATCTAACGTACCAAATGATGTCGTACAACTTTACACATGTCTCGATTTACAAAGATATACAGAAAAATAATCGACTAAAGAGTGTTTTGTGATATTGTTTAGTTATTTCTTCCATGTAGGTTTACGTTTTTTTGACACTTGTTTTGATGTTTTTACAAATAACTACACGACATTCGATTTTATGTCCGATGGTGTCGGTCTTCCCTGATTTGCCGGATTTTATTGACATGAAGGTCGAATTTTACACACCATTAGTTGATGTCATCTTCGATTGAAGGCATTTACGAATTGCAACCGAGTGCATGTAATTGGAACAAGATGTGGTGATATATTCAATACAGAGATATCGTGTGTGAGTATCATTTCATAATGAGTAGGAAACGCATATTGGCTAGGTGCCCATCCGCTGATTCGGGTAATGGCACAAAAACACAAATAACGTTTTCACATATCCCACGCTAATCACAGGTTTATATCAGCTTTTTAGTTCGGATTGTGATGTGTGTCATATAGTTTTCCATCTTTCTGTATAAAAAAATAGTTTTTTCACTTCGCTTTCTCGTAATAGACGTAAGTAAGTGTGTTATCATACAAAGTCTTATTTGGCCTAGAACTAATATGTCAAGAAATATGTGTTTCTATCAAATGTAGGTTTAAAAAAAGCTCTAACCTAGAATAACTCCTCTGAATCATTTTGCATGCCCACATTACTTCTGGAAATAACTTCATGGGTTTCTTTTTGACAGATACATATTTACCTACCTAATAATTATTAACCTGTAGGTAAAAGCAACACGAACATAAATATAACATGTCGTAAAATACTTTTTATATTTTTCTTAACTCTAACTTTCATTGCTAGCTGCATAATTCTCTACTACTTAAATGAAAATTAATATTTTATAAAACAAAGTTATACCTATATTATTTATTAGAATAATATATTCTTCTAACCAGAGTATATAATCTTCACCATAGGGACCCATATAATATTATGAATAACCAAGTGATTGACATGGTAGGTATTTAAACAAAATGAACACAATTCAAATCAAGCTATCCGCTCTTCTATATACATTCCCTGCTTAGCAGATTTTTTTACAGTTTCAATTTTAATAGATTCAAAACAATGGAATCTTTACCCAAAAGTTTATTGATTTAAAAAAAAAACACTGATTGTACTTGTTTCACAATTTTATTTAATACCAAACTGAGCTGAAAATTAGTTTAATGAGTAAAACCGATTCTGAACATTATAAAAAAATTGTGTAATTATTACAAAAAAGGTGTGTTTTATTTTTACGATCGACATGTGAAAAATGTATTTCGATTATTAGAATTTTAGTTTGTATAATTCCAATAGCCATACTTAAAAATAGATTGAGTTTGATTAGGTTAAGAAAAAAATGCTAATTAAAAAATATCTGCAATCTGTTCTTTTCAATAAATCACCTAGTACGAAAATGAGACTGCACAACAATTAGATAACACTGCCATTTTTTTATATAACTTAAGTTAAATGAGCTAAACTATCACTACGGTTGGAAGATTCAAAATTTGATGTGTGATGAATGCTATATTTCTATCATTACTTGTGATTATTCAATTTTATATGTAGTTTATTTTATTTAATTTGTAGTACTATTTAATTTAAGTTCACTAGTCAAATTGAGAAGTGCTAAGTTCTGCTCATCTCATGTCAGCCATTAAGCAAAAAAAATGTTACAAGAACATTTATTTAAAGGATTTATCACATTGCTGATATTGAGAATGATTAACCACATAAAACAATTTATAAGATTATAACAATAAGGATTTTCATAATATATATATTGTCAGAAAGAGTCGTCAAAATAATCAACTAAATATTTAAAAAAAAAACCTTCCAATATTTATTACAAAAAATCTTTAACATAAATGTGATTATAGCAACTTTACATTCTTATATTCTACTATCGTCTTGGGTCAGTGGTTAGAAAAACGTAGATCTTTACATAGCCGTTGGCGGCTCTTCAGACATTAATTTGAACCTTATTGGTTTTTAAGTCATCCATATATATACATTCCATATTTATGGCTCTCTAGTACTATTTCTATCCTGTTTGACAACTTGGTTCTTCTCACTTGAAACTTTGCTGACACTCCGTCTTGGTATATATTTAGTAATCTTAAGGTGAAGGATTCTTCCACTAATCAGGTGCTTATTGTCTTTCATAATATGTACTTGATGAAATGATCTTTCCACGCAAGTATTTCAAAACCCCATCATAATTATTTTTCCACAATTTACAATTTTAATTTAATTCATGAATGCCTGAGTTTTGCACGAATTCATGTGTAAAATTAATAACTCAATTATTTCACTTGCAACATTAATTTCCATAATTTTAGAATGTAAGAAAATATTATGTATTTTTGTTGTTGTTTGGGAGGTGGATATTTTATGATGGTTTTAATATACTGGCGTTATTTCTGTAATAATAAATGTCATGTCCGTTGGGCTGTTTGGTTATATGTTTGTTATTGTGTATTCCTATAACAGAGTGCGGGCGTTGTCACGGCTTAAAAATGGATTCATCTGGCCGCCGACAGCGAACGCAGACGAAAGCGTCCGCTGAAGACCAAGCCCTTGATCAAATTGCCAAGGAGGTAAGTGTTGATGCTTGCCTTATATATGTATTTCAAGTCGAGCTTTTAGCTTGGCAAACAAACAAAATGCACATTTCGATTAGTGTAATGTTACTTCCTCGGTGCAATCAAGCGTACATACTAGATTGCAACCTTAGAATTTCATATTCTTATGATGTCATTCCTGATGTATTATTTTTGGTATAATATTTACCAACCTTAGTCTTGGGAATAAGTTAATCTATGGGATCCACGTCAAAGCAAACTTTTAAAACTAGCCAGGTTATAGGTTTAATATGGATACATGGGAGAACAAATTACGGACAAATCAATTTACTGACATTTTATTTTAAAGTATTCGCTATAACAAATAACACACTTGAAACAGAAAGTTGCCATTGCTCAAAATACTCATTATATTTATATTAATTAAGTTATCATATTCTGTTTTGTATTTAATTGACAATGCTTTAAAATGGCTTATAATGTAAACATGTTGTAAGAACTCTGAGCACATTGATTTAGGATAATTGTTTGGAACAGAACTTCTTCTTTATCTTATGTGCAAACCTCGTGTTTTCTATTAAAAATTATTTACCTTTATCCTGTGTTAAAACTTCAATTTGTTATCAATCATACTTTTTTTTTATGTCAAGCAGTTGGGTAACAGAAATATAATTTAATTTCTTTTTATTCTATGGACTGTATTTTTCAATATAATTAATGCATGGCTGGCAAGTAATTTATGGACCTGAAATAAACTTGAATCTAATAAGTTAATTAGATGTTCCAGCATATAATATTTTGACAGCTTCTCTAATGGAAAAAATTCAAAATAAATTGTTTTTTTGTCAAAGTTTTATTTTTTACACAATGTATGTACATATATTATTTTCTATACCAATCCTAAGTGATGGCTATTTTTGATTATATTGAGTGACAAGTTATAATAGAATTCTTAGGAACCTGATTTTATTTTTTCAATCATCATTGCTTGATTAGAATAATATAACCTTAACCCTTTGAGGAGCGGATTAATTTGTACTTAATTAGGCTTTCTCTAATATTTTGATTATTTGTACTATTGCTACACACTAAAATATAAAAACACTTTTTTTTAGATAATGTTATAAAACGCTTAGTTAAAAGTGTAAAGATAACTAATTTATTATTACTTTTAAATATTTTTATATAGAAGCTATTACTTACTTAAAATTTGGTACTAAATCATTATTTGCTCTCATCTGTGTGCATGTGACGCTTTACAGACGTCGATTCTAGGAAGGGAATCATCCCGAAATGTAATTTTACGCTCAATATTATATGGCTACCGATTTGTTTACAAATACATATTAACTTTTTTAAAAAAATCTGATTCGTTTGTAACAAATAATAAAACTATTATGACAGCCAAAAATCACACATATATGTTTTTTTTTAATCTATACGTGAAGAAAAAATGACAATCTAATAAAAAAACATTAGAATGGCAATATATTAGACTACAGAACATTTGGACCCACATACGCGGCCATCCTCCTCAAAGGGTCAATGGTTTTTGGTTGGAATGAAATTTTCATTGAATCAATTATGCTTTTTAAAAAAAAAAACAGGATTTCATTCTTTCAACTATTTTATGGCGCTTTGAAATATGTATTAAAATTCGACTATTCAGGTAGGATATGGTGTTATTGAAAATATGTAGTAATTTGTCCGCCAAAGCTTTGTGTGATTAGTCCGCCAGCCACACGCTGAACTTCAGACGCGTTTGACATCTCGACACCAGTGGAAAATTTTCTTTTAACGGAAATGATAGGAAATAAATAACCCGTAGTCGGTTGATAATTTAAAACCGGGGTCTTTCTTTTTTACCCTTTACATTATTGGTTAAATTTCCATAATTTTATAATATACTTTAATTTATTATTTTTGTGGTATGTACTTATGTACAATATAATATTAACATAAAATAATGTGCGTGTTTCAAGATGAAAGTGCCTACATTTGACACGCACTACCTATCGCATCACAGGTCACGAACTGTCTCGTTTTTTTATCCGAAGGAATTTCTAGAATCTAGCAAGATTTATTTAAAATCAAAATTTGTTATAATAAAACAAGCGGTATGACTTCAATAAATAATGCACATGTCCATTCGTTTATGTTATTTTTGTCGAATATATTTATTTTTTTGTTATATTATAAGTTCGTATATTTGTCTTACGTCTGAAATCGTTCGAATGATAAACTCTGAGTTAAAAAAATGTGCCTATGTACACTTCTCATTATCCAGACGAGCGTGATTATTTTCATCTGGCTTCGCCCGTCTCTCCTCTGAATTAAGAGAAGACTATAATCACGACTCAATTTACAAACGAAACCAGTTAGTTAAGTTAGTAATATTTAAATCGCTGTCAGCTTAGTATCGTGCATAAGAAATTAACAGCGTGGTAAGAATACCATTTTACCACGTACGAGATTCGACTTGCAAATTAAATTAACATATCTGTATCTGTTAAGTTGTTTGTTGGGTTACTGGGTTCTTTTCGTATTCGTTGACGTCCCAAAAGCTTGTTGTATATTTGACTAATGTCGGAAAACATTGTGATGTGTATTTATTATCTCTAAAATATAAATTACAAAATATACGAAAGTAATAATATTGCAGAAAGGCAACAATGGTTAGTTACATGCGATGTTAATTTATTCGTGAGACACGCCTGTAAACCCGTAAAACACGTGCCTTAGCCCAAACGAAACGCCGTCTCCGGTGCGAGCTGGATTTTTCCAGCACCGCAAATGAGGCGTCGCGACGCTCTCGAAAGCTCAGCGTCTTTCCACTTGCCACCCTACCCCGCGGACTCGACTTCGGCGCCCCACCCTCGCTCGTCTTTCGCTTCCAGCAACTGCATATCTGCCTATCCATCCGGTCACAGTTTAGCTGGAGGCCACTGGAGTCAAACGCGAGACGCGAGTGTCGCAAGGTGTTGATTGCATTCGATCGTCGGCTAACTGTTACATTCGGCACTTTTACGGTGTTCACCTTTTCGTGTCAATATTTGATCGTGAAGTTATCATACGATCGTTTGATACAAAGTAGCCTCACCTCTTGGGAGGTATTTAAAGCTGCTATTTTATTGCCCACTTCATATAATATGTACTGTGCTGCGAGTTCTATCTTAGTTTCATATTTATAGTATTTTGATATACACGTGTGTGGTGCACATTTATATTTTCCTCGTCAAGTGTAGTGATATTGTAATGCCATTACAGTATGCAGCGAAACTGTATTGTAAACTATAATGTTTATTCGTTGCTCTTTAATTGGCGATAATATTTCTGATTAAGAAATATTAGGTGTTTGTTTTCTCATTTTTTAAAACAGCTGCAATAGTTAGTGAGTGATCTTTTGACCCGCACTTGCGAATTGGAAATAAACGTAACATTTCTCTTGTAAGTGTTGGCAATAATATCAATAAAAAATATATCCATTGAGCATGGTTAAAATGGCGTTCGCGATGATCGTGGGGGTGACACCGCAGTTCGTTGGCGGTACTCGCTGGTCGCCATCGGCGCCCTCGCTCTCCGACTGTCTTGCGAAAGCGCCGCTAATCTTCGCCCCCCTCGAACACATCATGACACTCATGGACAGTGGCTGCCGACCGGTAAGAACACTCCCATTTTCCTAACATCCAATAAGAATCGATTCAATTCTATTCTTCGCTCTTTTATTATAGAAAACGTTCATTCAACACACGCATAATCGTAAAATTGAAGTTTTATTTATAATTGCTATTGATTAAGTTTTCTGGGCAAATAAATCTTCGCGTATAATGAATGCTTCATGTTATAATTTGATATGTACGAATAATGCAAATAACCTGCCAGATTACCGGGGAAAACACGTTTTTTTTATATCATGTTCACGTGGACATCTGGAGTAGTAAGTTTACCTGTTCTCCTCTGAAACTGATTTATGTTTGACTCATAATCTTTTACTTCGTATAAGGATTTTTTTACACATTACATGAAAACGATTCTGTGCCCCGCGAGTCTACTAAATCCAGAAATTCTTCGTAGAATTCGTCGACGAATAATATTGCCCGTATGTTCAAAATCTTCCCATTAATACCACCTGACGGGCAACTGGCGGCTACTTTGGAACGCATATCGACCAACATGCACCAGTTTCACATTTACATACCATTACACAATGTTAGAAATGTCAGCCAAAATTAAAACAATTCGAATAGAATTAGTGTATCGAATACAGAAATAAATATCATCGATACATAGCTTATACAAAAATATAAGCTTCATCGCTATTCTTTGTATTGAATTTACTTTTTAAACTGTGTTGCTCGAGAGTCGAGAGTCTGAAGGGTTTCCTGAGTAATATTCAACGTGTACTCTACTGTAATCGGGGGCAAAGGGACGTCACCATGATAAAATTATATCTTATAGTCACGAGAGGACAACTAAAAATTTTTCAGAACTCCAAAACCGTTATTACGATAACTGACTACATATGACATTCCTTGAATTAAAACACGGCTTAAAACGTTGTAGTCGTTAAAATAATTTTACTTTCGCTACTAAATTAAGCTTGTTGCGAAGAAATCAGTTATTTACTGTATTTGATGTTTTGATGTGATTGCTTAACACCGGTGGTGCTTAACCGGTGCACCGCGGTTCGTTGCAAGTGAAAACCGAAAATACGCGAAATTATGAAAGCCGACGAATCGATTTTGCCTAATGAAACATGAAAACTAAAAAACGAGATACGAATTTAGACGAAGGTTGCTATATCAAATATTCGACCTAATATTTCTGAAATCTGCAAAAGCCGACAAAAATATCATAAAATAATCTCCTTTTTACTAACGGTAATTTTAGTTCAGATTGACCATATATATACTATACATATCGACTGTGGAAAGGAAAAAGGACTTAACCCACAGTTTCTTCAAAACAGGTTTTTTTCGATAATCACAATGTATCAAACTTGATACACGTTCTATCAAAAGGATGCAAGCTGCAAATGCCGAATTAGTATCTAAATTTAGCTTTTAAGTTTGAAAAAATGACCTTGTAAAAAACTAAAACCAAGAAAAAAGACTGAAATAAAGGTTTTTCCTTGACAATTTCTTTAATTAATATTAGATTATGTCAATTAAACACCAGTTTAGAAGTCTCCGTGCACTTCAGGGTTGTGTATAATTCATAATTTGCATATGTCACAAAATCATCAAAACTCGTTTTTAGCGCCTCCTGTAAAATTTGATATGTGTGGGTTAAGTCCTTTTTCCTTTCCACAGTCGATATGTATATATTTTCTTTAAATATTTTTAAAATTTGTTATAAAGTTTATGTCCGCATATTTTTGATTTTGGTGTCACTGGCTTACACTATCTTAGTTAAGTATGATTACACATTTTAGTTATCATTTTTTTTTGTTAATGGTCATTTTTATGTACAAACAAATTAATACTAATGTCATTAGTTATTACAATTCTCGTGTCTGTTATTCATCGTCTCCATATCATAACGCAATTTATTATATATAGCAGCGATTTCCAACCTGGGAGGCGCGAACAGTCCAAAATATTTATTTACCCTTTAAAACGTGTCTTTATTACTATATGAAATAAAGGATGGGGAGGCGCGAAGATATTTTTTTCTTCAAACGGAGGCGCAGTAACATAAAGGTTGGAAACCACTGATATATAGTATATGTCGAGAGAACGGATACTGCTGTCATAAACTGTTATAATAATTAGTATGATAAAGAAACATTTTTCCTGTTTACAGATGAATGCATAATATAGATATATAAGGTATGTCAATATATCAATCCATGAATATTTTGGCATATATTTTTCGTATCACATACAACTGTCCATACCAATTTTGCATAATTGTATTTGTCTTCCTTTCACCATGTCATAGCAAATTATATATATTTTATGTTACCCCATGATAGGCTAAAACACTTGGCTTATGGTAATCAAGTAAAGTAAGTCGTAAGCCTGAATTACTACAATATCAATTTTGTCGTTTGTCGGTACATATTACATAGTGAAACAAGTTTGTCGGATATAACCAGGAAATAAATGCTGGGCGATAGTGCATGCAAGTCGAATCCAATAATAGACACAGCCCGGCAATAGATCGCACTGCATCGCATTTATATTGAGAGATCCCCTTTCTATGATATAAAAGAGTTGGCCAACCCAATATTATTATTTTTTTTAAACCATGTTTGCTCCCAATGTGGAGCATATGGACTCCTAATGGAGTTTATCTCAACAGAAGTGTTTCTACGAGAACCTACTCAGTTGCTCAACCTCTCTTTTTCCAAAGAGAGTAAGGATAGAAGAATAGAGCTAGGACAGGATTAGTGGTAAGCTAATCGCTCTCGATACGCCCCGTTCATAGGATAGGATGGGTGAGAGGGGGGAATTCAAGACATCACATACATCCATGCCTTATAACAAAAATTCATAAATCGATTGAAAAATCAATTTATAAAACTGTCCGTACCGGGATTTGAACCCGGGCCCTCCGTAGCCAAAGCCAACAACGTTGACCACACAGGCGACATTAGAAACATTAAAAACCTGTCGAAACGTACATACATGCATTTAAAATGCAGTTCCGATTAATAAACACGCTTAGGATGTACAAAAATGGTGAAGAACCAATGGTATAAATCGGTTTTTGTATAGTACACAGTAGATGTATGATACAATAGTGTTTTCGTTGAATTAATATGCAGAGCTTTACATGATATTCACATTTAACAAGGCATAATATTGGATCATTTATATCGATGAGTTCGAAATATTTTTCTAATCCCGACTTCTAATACTAAGAGCATGATTCGTCTCCGCCCGCTATGGCTTAGTCTGGGTTCGATTCCCGGTATGGTCAATGTCAAATTCGACTTTTCAATTTGAATTGAAGATCTAAGTCGTGGGTGTTTGTAATGTCAACTCTTCTGGAGTTAATCTTAAGTGATGTTTCAACATCAAAATATTTGGCGCTTTGGCATTAGCCGTAGTACCATTTTTTTTTTATTATGCATGTAGGTAAGATAAGCAGTGGTGTAGTGGGGCCAGGTCGGCGACCTGGCACCTTATTTTTTATTGATTTAATTATTAAAATTTGTGTTTTTTTTAACTTCGCACGGATATAAAAAAATCGAAATCAACAACCGACCTAGTACCTATTTATTTACCACTTCGTCACTGAAGATAAGGTATTTTTACATCAGTCAGTTTTAATTTTAAAACTGACTGAATTAAAAAAAATAGACAATCGACAAATACATATGTTTGATATTTCATAAATTTATATAAGCCACGACTAGGGTATCCAATCCCGGGAATGTACTGATTCAATCCGGGATTACTAATATCACAATCCCGGGATTGGAGACCCTAGCCACGACGACTTAATTACAGGCGGAACTACAAGTTAGTTTTACATTGCCACTTGTCGGTTTTCGCGATCGTCCACTGTGCTCTATGAGCAGGAAAAAAAAACCTATAACTTATACCAGTGCTCCGCAACCTTTTCTCTCCCACGGTACACCAAAATTTTCTCCAGATTTCCGCAGCCCACATCAAATATGCATATACAGTAAAACCCCCATTTACACTATATTCGGGACCGTGTAATTGGGGGTGTGAATGTCATACAAAATAAGGGATTTGATTTTTTTCCGCGGAAAACGCAAAACTAAGATTTCCCTTAGTTTTACAAAAAAAACTGTATGCGAAGCACAGACGACCGTCTCTTAGTAACGGCAATGGAATGCGAATATTTCAAGCCGGCGCATAATTCGGGGTAGTGTAATTGGGGGTTCCACTGTATGTATATTTACATAAGGGTTTATGCAAAAACATCGTTCTCATTATCAATTGTATAATATTTATTACTACCTCAGTACTACAACCAGGCAACTCTGATTTGGTCTTTTCTTCACTGAAGGAATGCGCTGCGGCACCCTTAGCATCGCCCCACGGCACACCGGTTGCGGAGCACTGACTTATAGGAACAAATACAGTGCAACCGTTTTTTTTGTCTTACTAGAGATGTGTCTGCCAAACTTTTTTACTTCACGGCACACCGGTGAATGGGATTTGTTCCGCGGCACACCATATAAAGGTGCTTTAAAAAAAGAAATGTTCATTAAAAAAAAAAAGGTTGAAAATGTGTCTCGTCGACCACCAGTTACAAACGTGACAAATATTTATTTGAATATCTAGATCAGGGATGGGGAACCCTTTCATTTCTAAAAGCCAAATTCGTTTATCCGATTCAACACAAGGCTGCAGCAAAGAAAACTTTGACACTCCCTTTTTTTCGACGTTGATTACCCTCTTTTTCCAAGCGCTTGCGTATAATATTTTTATTAAGTCAAAAGGCCGCAAGTTCCCCTTCACTGATCTAGATGTTGAATTTATTTAAAATTAAAGAAAATTGAAATGAATAGGCAATATTTAAAATTAACATTTTGTAATCTCCTTCCGCGGAACACCTGAGACTTCTTGCGGCACACTAGTGTGCTGCGGCCCTAGGTTTGGCAGACACTTTAGAGATTTTTTTAGACTTGGCTGACTACAAGTTTTCTTTTTATTTTTAATTTTTTATATGAAAATTCGAATTGTTTATCGATGATTCTATGTATGTACCTATTTGGGGTTATTGTAGAATTATCCGCATATTTAAAATCTTATTTTTATGACTACTCTAGCAAATTTATTAATTGTCATGGAAGAAATTGATTCCAACGAAATGTTCAGCACCACTAAACTGACTAGCTATCATGTGTTAATCATCGATATAAAATTTTGTTTCATAATCAAAACTTTATATTGTATATGTATTACTTTTGATACCTACATAAAATAAATGTGTTTTCACAGTTGTTCGGTTTTATATGTGTTTATTGAAAGCATCGCATGTTTATTTATTTCGACATACTGAATAAATCAAAACGTCTTGCGCGCCCTGCTCTCTTGCTTTTAATATATTTTTAGAAATTATTTGTTATTTAATGACTTGAGTAGTTTTTATTTGTATTGATATAGTTGAGGTAATACATCACCGGGATACAGGCACAAAAAGGGTTAAGGTAGTTTTAATTTACGTATCCGATATTGTCAATACAAAATAAAATAAGACTGAATATGTGATTGTTGGTGGAGAATTTCTTACACACACTTATCAGTATAAATTAATTTTGATACCAAAAACGATCCAAGTCAATGAATGACAAATATTTTCAATTTCGTAGAACTCTCGTAGCGTCCCAAAACCTGAGATTTTTTTAAAATTTATAGTATTATATTTAAAATAAAAAGTGGAGACGTAGTGACCAATTAAGTCGATCACTAGTCGTTGGTTAATCACACCTGAACTAGTATAGGAGATGAAGGTTTAAAATTTAAAAAATAAAATAATTTATTTAAAATCATATCTGTGTAGAACTGAGAATGTAAGATAAGTATGTTTTCATTAGGCCACGCTAAATCGGTTAGCACGAGAAAATTTAATTAATATGTATCCAATATTTTTTCCTGGAAATTTGAAAGTAAACCATGTGAACTGTTTGTATGGCTTATGAAAATTTCCACACGGAAAATATCGATTATGTAAATATGAAAATACATACCATTATTTTTATGCGGGGTTGCCTATGGCACGCACTGATTATATTTGTATAATTCATGATAAAAATCGGGGATTATTAACAGTGAAAATTTTTTTATTCGTTGGTTGAAGCTTTTTTTTAATGAATATTATTTGATATTGAAATACACTGGATAAAATTATTTCATTACCTGCGTTTCTATATCCGTCTGGATAAACAAACACTCGTCGATACTCACTAAATAATAAATTAATGCTCCATAAGTCAGCGAGATAACACTATATTGATAATAATACGTAATATGGTTCATTTTAGGATTAATATTGCAAGTACCCATTTTTAACTGAGATTAGAAAAATAATTTGAAAATTGCGTCTGTTACTGGGGGGTTAGAACAGCAACTCTTAACATTTGATTGTAAGGAATATCAAGCTGAATTCAGATGTAAAAACTATTAATGAAATAACAAAACTTTCTATGTTAAACAGGACGGGAGTATCATAACTTTGCAAAGCACTGGTTAAGAATATCTGAGTTAGTAGTATAATTTTAGCTGCCCTACCATTCTTAATTCCGTTTAACTACCGTCGTAAAAGGCGTAAATATTTGGATCATAGCGAGATTTTTATAGCAAATATAAATTATCTGTTTCATTGCTTTACTGCCTGTCATTACTTATTCCCTATCTGTGCTTTCCTCCCGGAAAAAGCGATTGTATACGTCTACCTGTTGTAGTATTGTACTGTCTTATTTGCTTTGGAAAAATACCAAAACATGATTCAGTGTCACTCTCAATCGACTATGTTATTCGCAGTTTCTAAATAATATTCATTTCGACATCAACAAAGAATGTAAATTATGTATCTATAAATGTTGGTGAGATTATCTGGTGAATTATTGAACACATGAGAAATTTTTAAATTGTATATTGGCCTTGAATTTATTCATTCAAATGGGCGGGTGGTGCATAAAGTGTAACTTTGACAACTATTTTTTTTGTTTTGTTTCGACAGCATTCTCTCATTATTCGCACTGACAAACTATCTGTCGCTATTTCGAGCTAATTGACTGCTTCCCGCGTTCCGAAAACATTGCGTCGAGTGAGGATTGTATATGCATTAACTCTTTCTTTTAATCAATATTAAATGGGGGTGTGAAAGTCTGGTACACGATCAATGTCGCGGGAGTTTCGCTGAATAAATCTTTGAAGAAGAAAACAAAAGCGCCACAAAGATAAAACATTTAAAAAAATGTCTTTCTAATATTTATCTACTCTTCAAAGAGGCTACACGTAAAATCGTTGCACATGTAAATATATATTAAATAATGCTTTCATTTATAATTTTATATAAAGAAGTATTTTTCACAAAGTTACCACCGAAATTTATATACATATTAGATAAGGTATTTTTTATTACATAGTTTTTCGTTAACATTAATTAAGTCATTACAACAAATCTGTCTGACAAAAAATCTGTTGAAAATGCCCGCAATACGCGAAACCCGTGCATGTTAATAAGTAGAAAAATGTTTTGTTTTTTTTAATATAATATCTTTACAATAATTAATTTTAAAATGATTAGTATTGGTAAAAATAATAGCTGAAAACTCTTCAACGTTAAAATTAGTTTCAATGAATTAAAAATATTTACAGCATGTATGGTTCAAATCGTCTAATATTTCACAGTTGACACGATTTCGAAAGCTGATTTTTTTTTAGACAATGTATCTTGATTTGGACGTTATGAATAGCTAGTTTTTTTTTGTTTTATATTCTTGCATTTGAAAAAAGGTAACACATGCATTTAAATCCAAGTGGTTTTCCAGTCAGTGGCATACAACGCTGGCTGCACAAGACCAATATTCGGTCACGGGCCCGCTCATTTTGATACCTGAAATAGCGAGTTATGCAGCCGCCGCGGCGCGGTGCACCGACCGCTATTTCGGGACACTCCCAGTGACATCTCGCGTCGTCTATTCACCTCGTTTTGTTCTCTTTACCATTTGTACTTTTCCCTTCCCCGTCAAAGAAAGGACGCGGCTTCGCAGCAATTTTTGATATTTTAAATATTTATTTTTTTATTTGCTCGCTTCTTTATCGGATGACTCACCTTAAATGTATGGAGTGATTTATCTATTTCAATTTGTCGAATCATTTAGTTAAAAAATATAATAAATTATCAAAATTCTTATTTCAAATCTCAGTCATTTTGATTTTCATCGAGTTGTACTTTTCTAAAGACATCTGAAACCCAACGGCGAAAGAATTTTAACGAGGTATTTCCAATTTCTCAACAATTCTATTACACTAAACATTCTTCCATACGAGTGCAACATTAAAATCGTTGGTTTGTTTTTCTTCTTCTGTTACTAAGTGGTTGACACGTGTTTCGATTCAATACCGGTATTATCGAAATCAGTTTCCATGTGTTCATGGTGTTTCTTCAATACCGCAATACCGATTTTTAAAATGCAAAAATACCGGTACTTCGGTATTGAAAATTAACCAAAATCGATTTTTGAATGTATGTATTGAACCATCACATATTTCTATGCCATTGTTCGCGATGAATTGAAATGTTTTGAATCTGCCAAGAGTGTCAATATTGACAGCTTTCAGAATTGATGAGCCTTCGATAATTTATCATTATTAACCGTTTGAATACCGCGCAAATAAATCATTAATATGTCCCAGAGATACTGCGTGTTTTTGAGAAATATAATTTTGCCTTATATACACTCGAATTCGATATTTTAAAAACCTATATTGACTCAGTATAGATGGCACTACACATATTCATCAAAATGTTGCTTATATTTTATTAGAATACCAAGTATTTGATTTTTTTTAATGTCTTGGACATCCGTATTCGCTTGCATATGTTCCGGACACCTGTGTCCGCTTGGGATCCAAGTGGTTAAAAGACCGCAAGTTATTTTTGAAAATCACCAGCTTATCATTATCATACATTTTATAAAACGGTATTTTATATGAAATATCTAAATACCGATTTTGATCTCCTCGCCCGGTACTGCGCTTCCAATTGTCATTGTGTTTTGGTTTTTTTTTGTGATACCGGTATTGATATATTCGCCCGGTATTGTAATCCCTAATCGCGAGGGGGTGTTCAATCACAACGGATCGAGAGGAGTTAAAATCCTGTTATGTTGACTTTGGTTACTCACTGAAGACAATCGATACTGGTGTTTCTAAGACATATTGAAAAAATATATTTTACGATGTGATTCAAAAAAGAATAGCGTAAATAATATTCAAAATAAAAATCTATGACGAAATAACGTACACATAAGGAATACACCGAATAATTTGACCTGCGAATGCTGTCATTTTACTTGGAAGAAGAACTACTACGTCATAGCGATGGTATCATGCATTTGTATAGACATAAGGTATACATACAGTGGGTCACGAAGCTTTTATTTTTATATAATTTTATAATGTAACATAGTGGGTAACATCCGCGAAGGCGATGAGGTGAGATTGATGATGAAAAATGAGGTTGAGATGAATTAAAAACACTTAATACCGTTAGGTGGTCTTTTGTTTAGAATTTATCTGACAATCTATTATGTTTCTTTTAACACTTTCTTCCCTACCCTATCCTCAAAAAAATAATTGAGATCAACTGCTACAGTGAAAGCCCTATTTATCTATTTGGCATTTAAAAGACGATGAATCGATAACGACAGACGCCATAGTCAATAGTGTAAATGTACATCCTCCATAATTTCCGATCAGAACCAGTTTTGCATGTTGATTATTATTTGCATGTTGAGGATAAACTGATCCCTTTGTCCGTAAAAAAAAAAAAATTGTCTTTCCACCAATACATTATAGCAGCCATTACCCTTAACCTTTTTTTTCTCCGGGCCGCATTCCGATTTTTGCTTATCTACGTGGGCCGCAACATATTTATAGTAAACTGTAAACATAACACATACTATACCGCATACATATGTATGTATGTATGTATGATGCACAATGGAGTCGACTAGCGACTGATTTGACGTAAAATACCGTCACTAGTCGAGCCGGCACGCCAGTACTGCGGTTTTTGCATGTAAAATATTTGGTGACTTTAATTATTTTGGGCCGCACATAAGAGCTGATTGGGCCGCAGGTTGAGTATGGCTGCATTATAGTATAACCGTTCGATTGATTGGTCATTCTCATGTATTTACTTTCTTGCAAGAGAGAGTTTATGCGACTGGCTTAAAACCGATTCTCATCGAATATGCGTTCTGCTGAAAAAATCACTAAGCCCATACACATCATGTTGGGAGCAGATATGGTGAAATGATATGATGATAATTATAATGTAGAAATAATGTTGAAACACATTACGATTGCGGTTATATTATATGTAATATCAAGCTTATAATGTGCCGTTGAATACAAATATAATAAATTTGCATTCATATATTTTAACTATAAATAGATGTTTTCCACTATAGGAGGGAATGGCAGCCGACAGGCAGGAATTTTGTTTTCGGCCACATCAGTCAAAACTCAAAAGCATGCGGCACGTGGATCTAAAAGTAAACGTGTCAGTGTGACAACTGACAGCTAACATTTTTCCGATCAACGTTTGAAAGTAACATTTTTTATTGATTTTTTTATATGCCACCTAGTTATAGTAAACTGGGCGTGTTTCCGACACTTGAAAAATAGATAAATTAATGGCAATACACGATATGTTTATATTGGCCTACATTTTTACTTGATTTTATTATTTTGGTATACACAAAAATGTTTCAAAGTACACGTTGGTCAATTAATTTAATTTTTATTATCTGCTGTTGACAAGTTTAGTGTGTCTCAGGTTTGATAATAAATTTTACTTCCTTTATATATAAATCGTCATCTTAGTGAGTGAATATAATATAAGTAGTCATTCGTAAAGCTATTTATAATGAGTATTACTGGGTTTTGGCGTCGACTTTTGCTAGTACAAATGATATAATTTTATTATTATCAACACACTTGTTGCTTCCATAAAATCTAGAACAGAATCACTTAAATATAAATACTAAATTATTATTTATTATAATGTGGATATATCTTTTTTTTTATATAATAACCTGAGTTGGAAGCCAAAGACATTCATATTGTCAAATATGAATTCATAAAAATAATCCACGAACTATAAAAACTCATCAAAATAATCAATAAACAAATAAAAGTTTTTATATTAGTTTGTATGCATTCTTTGTAAAAATTCGGTCGATTCTGAAAACTTATTTAAAAAATTAGTCTATAAACGCTGATAAAAATACACCTCATAAGTACGTTCATATTATACAAATTACTAATGTCTTAGAAATTAAATTACGTACGAAGCAATAGTCGGACCTAAAGTACAATCATGTTATGTCCAAGTTTGTTACTTTCTATGCAAATCCACAGTCCTGTTTTTTTCAGTGCAGCTCGGTTCACTGCAAATCAGTGTTTTCCTAGTCTAAAAGGAAGGGTCACCAGTAGAGACACATATTCTAAAACTATAAATTAATGTACATATTATTGTTTTTATATCTTACAAAAAACATACTATAATACAAATATATAATAATAGATATAAATTAAATACGAAGAGTTTGGTTGTGCCGCTATTAAATCAATCGATCCGGTTCATATTGTAGAATCTAGATACTAAAAAAAGATTCTTTAGCTTCAGAATATATAATTTAGTTGTAAAAGATCGTCACATTAATCTTTAAAAACCCTCGGTAGAAACTTGTTCCATACGTATATATTCACTATATTATGATATCTAATATATTTCGTCTTTTAATCCTGCTTCGTAATGGAATTTTGTAAAACGTATGGGTGTCTTTTTTTTATTCGCGGCCTGTTCTGTTGTATTTCTGTAAAAGTGTACAAAAGTATATGGGAGAAGCGCTATCGTGTCGCACAGCCGTGATGTCACCTATTCCGTTTCACATAAATTATTTGCAATGCTGATTTTTGTTTTTCGTAAAAGCTATCGCCAATCATTTAATTAATTCTAAAAAAACCGGTAAAATTACTTTTGTTGAATATATATTATATACACTGCGGGTAAAAGCCATGTTATGGAGCCATACTTAACCATCCTTCTTTTCGTAATCTCATCTCTATAGTCTATGTTGATTTCATGATAAATTATGTAATATCCGTTCTTAATTTTATTCAAAAATTGGCATCAATGCATAATTTTATTGAAAATACAACAGCAAAAAGATTCGAAGTATGTACGTGAAACGTCATACTTTTATTTAAAACATTTTTAATGTAAACTTATCGCAAAGAAAAATGGAAACAATTTGCATGTGTAACATACATTTTTGATTCACTCGATTACTATGGAATCCGGGATATTTGAAAATCTTCAGCTCCATTTATGAAGTAATTCTGTATGTGTTTGTGTGTAGCGTGAAGATGACAACCGTAAATACATTGATTTGGTAGCTATACAAAATACTCGTGTTGCATTTGATTAGCAAGTGTATAAAGCTGCGACAGTTTTAACGCATACCGGCTGATGATTTGACTAGTCTAGGTCACATTACACCGACACTTTTTTTTGAATCGCCAAACTTTTTTGTTCGCACGTCGTAATATCATTTATAGAAGACATTGCCTATAAATGTACAGTATCGGTATATTTATCTATAAATAAAAAGGTGGATTAAGATAGTCTTATGTATTATATAATTTATGTAGCATACTTTGCAGTAATAATACATTTTTTTATAATATGTTGATACGGTATGATTTATAGGCATACGCTCCCACTACCACTTTTGTGGGGACAACTGGCAGACATTTAAAATTTTTAGTTTAATTAATTGTGTTCATTTTTTTTTATCATGTATCCAGTAATATTGATTTTCTGATTGTTTATGACCTTAAATGGCAACATTGCTTCGTTTTGTTCGTCCTTGCTTTGTAGAACGTCATCGGGACTTGACGTATGGCGAAATTGCCAGCCGCCGGGAATAATTCCCGGCGTTCTTTTTAACCTCACTTGTGATTTTTCTTTGGGTCGGGGCGATACGCGATTCATAAAAATGGCCTATCGGTAAGCCCGACGTAGAGATGAAAGAACTGGTCTTTTTCCATCCCGACAATATTTAAATTTAGTTTTGTTCTCTGCGTGCGCAGACTTAAATATAATTTCCTCTTAACTTCTATAAAATCGTTTGTGCAAGATGGGTTTTCATTGTATTGTTATGATTTAAAATTTTGTTTGTTAAATATTTTGAGTGATTAAACTTTAATGATTGTAAATTCTTAATAAAAAGTTTCCGTAACAGTGAGCGATTTTTTTTACTTATTTCTACCTACTTATACGTCGAGTTCATTCAAACTTTTGTTGGTCTTAATGACTTATTATTGGGGATTTATTCTTGGGGTATAAAATCGTGAACAAAATTTAAAAAAAATTTCACAATGAAACTCTCTCAAAAATAAATTACGAGTCTTGTACGTAATTTAGGAAATGTCAGTGGTGTGCTATTGTTTACGTGTTTCTCGCGCCGTTCGCGGATGCTTCGTTTGCAATTTCTGGTTTGTAGCGTTCGTTTGTATAAACGTGACGTAATTGTTTGATATTTGACATTCAAAACACTGAGTAATCCTCCGTACTTACCTCCCGGCGAGGAAACAACCGAAGATTCCTCGCCAAAAATCTGCTCAAAGCGAGACGGGCGAATAAACGAATGTGCACTCCCCGATAATACGCTGTGAAATCCCTCGTATTACAAAAACATCTGCTCCTATCAAGAACGAGTCGCCTGAGAATTATTATGAATGAAAGTAATATTTTTGTTCCAATTATTAAAATCAATTTTTCACCATATTGCCTTTTCACTTAATTAAATTTGTCCCGTTGACATTAAGTGGGTCAGATGGGCAATGCAAAAAAAATCTACGAAATTTACCTACTACGTATAATGTTTTAAACGGTCCTTCCATATTTCTTTGTAATCATTTGGAGCTTCTGCGTAAAATAATAATAAAATTAAAAAATGTTTCCCCCTTTTATTTTAAAGAATAGTATTGTTCAAACCAAAACAATACACATCTTAGTAAAAATCATTTTAACTTTCGTTAAATTACAACCAAATAAAATTATTTAAATTTTGTATTAACTTTTTGAGTTTTAAGTCCTAGGGCTTAGCGTCAGAGTTCTTCGAGTTTTAACAACTCGTAAAAAATATTCTATCTATGGTTTTCCATTTCTTTAAAGCAGATTATTCTGTGTTTTCTATGCTTTGGTGTCAATTTTTGTAGTAAATCAAATCCATAGACGATTTAGCTGCCAATATACTGAAAGTTCCATTTTTGCTACAATTCTACCAGCTTTCAGTGTGGAGCATGTAAACAAAAACTTAAACAAAAAAATAAATACAAGAACCGTATATTATTCGGGTGCGTAACACACTTTTGGTAGTGGTAACATTATATTAGTACTATACGTCATAAGGGAATCAACCCAATGTGAGATTGGTGTTGTCACCAATATGACTATCAATATTTGCAACCCCTTTTTTAAAGTATAAGTATTGCTAATTGTCATTTTTATTTCCGAAATGTTACATGTACAATTTATAATCGTATATGTACGTATATAAGAGCCCGATGCTAAATATTTAGTTTGCGTGAGCTCTGTGATTGTCCTTTGCATAGGTATAAATAAATCAGAGCCAAGTGGAGCATGTCTTTCAACATCCACAGTCTACACGATTATCGTGTGTGATCCTTTAAAAAATATAACTTAACCCTACATCACCCAATTGATCGGTGCAACTAAATCGAATTAATTCAATTGTATTTAAAAAATTACCACACACTGTATCTAATGTAAAATTGTTAACCTTTAAACGCCCGGCGGTCCCGTACGGGACCAGTGATTATGGTACATTTCGCTATCGAATTACACTTGTTAATGATAATAGTATTCAAAATATGAATATAAGCTTACATAAATGATGACTTTGAGTACCGATCCATAATTTTATTTTCAGTTTCAATGTATATTTTCAATATTTTTGTCATATTGAGTAATATAAACATCTGCGTTACAAGGTCGACTCTTGAAATATGCGTTGTGTTAGGCGGACCGTAATAAATCAGCTTTATTCACAACATACAACATATTTCAATGGGGATACAGTTTTTTTTTCCATACCTTGAAAATTCTCTATTTTTGTAATTTTATGGTTTAAATTATATAAGTTTTGTCTTATTTTTATCGTTTTAATTCTGTAACTTTAATGTAAAAATGTGAAAAATTGTAAATAAAGCTTTCGTTAATTATAAACAATCTTTTATTTTGCTAATGCTTTTTATTTTACCCACATAGGCTGACTAGTTTTAGAGATATAATTATTTTTATAAAAGCTTACGGGTCGTGCAAATATTTCGCAAAAAGTCCACAGGGGTTTAACGGTTAATTTGATAATATCTAATATTTTTTTGGAATCGATTTAATTCATTTATCTGCATAAGTATTTGCATCCGCTGACGGCAATTATAAATTATTGTTTATATATTGTAAACATGTCATAAAATTATGTTAATGAAAAATGTAAAAACGGCTTTTTAGTATACATTATCGCATATGCGTGTTATCGGAAGGTTGGGAGGTTGACAACATCTAAAACGAAAATAATATTGACATAGGGGTCCACCTAGATAAGCTGTCATATGAATTGGGTAAGTTAAACGTGTCTAATGCAGTGGGTTGTTAATTGTTCAAATATCGCAATGTTCTACCATTTTAACCTAAAAAGGTTTACTTTCGAAGCTGCTACAGTTTTGTGTTGAATGAGAAAGTTTTTTTTCATTATAAAACAATGATTTGCTGTTATTTTTTTTATATTTCAGACAATACAACACACTAGCCTACTTATTAAAAAACATTGGCCTATATCACACAAATGCTGACCAGTTGATAATTTGAAACAGACCTATCATTTTGAGTAATTATTATGGCATGTTATGCAACTCTGTATGTAACTCTATAATCATAATAATTTGGCAATAAAGTATATCGAAGAAAGTTTCAGAAAATTGTATTTTTTTCTAGAAGAATAAATACTAACACAAACTCGCAACCGATCCGCCGATTTTATCAATTTGCGTGAGTGGACTACTAGGTCACTGTATTGATTAAAAAAAAATATTTTCTGCAGCGTATTCACTTTGTCACTCTTTAATGATGACTTATCTCCATCAATAATTATTTACTTAACGTAAATTTTAAACAATGTATCGTGACTGATAGAAAATACCTGCAGATATATTTTTTATTAACTTCTCACATCATTACTTAATAAAAAGAAAATATGTTTTAATGTGTGCGTACTACATACTTTGTAAAACAGTTTGATAGATATCGGTCGAGCATATTTTATATTTGAGAGGTAGTTCTATCGTCATTCGCCACGTATTTGTCCAATATAAGCAATCTATTTGGACTCAATAATGTTAAATGTTAACCTTATCAGGGCATAAATTACAGAAGTAATATAATTCAATGGTAAGTGCACATAATTGGGATTCAGTACCTTTTTAAGTAAAATATATTAGTTTCAAGATATTAATCGATCCATAAAGAATCGTTTAATTCGTTGAATGAATACGTCGTTATATTATTATCGCTGCATAATGAATACACTTGAATAATTATTATTTCAGCTGTAAATGCAATCGTTATTTAACCCAGTTTATTTTAATTATTACAAAGGTACTAATCTTATGAAAAGTGATCTGCCTATTTTTCAAAATTATGTACCTAGAAATATTTGTAAATGTACTTGAAATTCTCTATCCTTAATCATTCTTAATAGCAATAAATTATATCTACGTATTAATTTCTCTTGCTTTTAAGGTTTCAGTCGCGTGTCAAACTGCCTTGGAACGTAGATGTTTTACGCCAGGTAGACAACAAAAAGATTAATGAGAAAAGTTATGAAGTGATGGTGATTATATTCCTCTTCCACGTTGAGAGGTCTATAATTATGGCATACACAGACGCGAATTCCACTATTGTGGAATTTTGAACGATCCCGTAGCGTTTATTTTTGAATTTAAACTAATTTCACCCAGCTCGTTTGTTGATTGTTTAGTACAAACTAATCTATATTGTTGTATGCAGGAATATACACAGAAATCCAGCTAATTCCTCAGTTACTTGCAATTATGATAATTGACTTTACGAAAGCTGAGTTATAATAATGTGGCATCAAAATATTTATACAACCGCAGTCCACTGTGACAATCTCAATGATAATTTGTACTACAAACAAATGAATTTAACTGTTTCAGTCAAAGAGAGAACATCATCTTATTAGTGCTCTCTTCTTTTTACACGTCCCTAATTGTAAATAGATCTTATCAAAATGTGTTTCCATATTCCGTAATAGAGTTATTTGTTTGCGTTTTTAGTAATCTATTTAGTCTCAGAAGGCTATTCATTTAACGTATCTTATAAAAGTAAATTGAAAAATAAACATCAAAAGCCTTTATTTTTGTTTTCATATGATTCATCAAAGTTTGCGTTGATGCGCCAGCTGTGTGGGGCTTTCAGTACAGTCTAGGCGCGCCAATAGATTGACCTCTGAGACTAAAAAGGTCATAGGTTCAAAAATAAATTATCTAACCTCAACTCGTTACGATCGGAAACCTTTTGAAATATTTTTTAAAGAGTTACTCTCAATATTTGGTGGAAAGGCATAATATTAAAAATATTCATGTTTACTAATTCCAAATTTACTTAATGCTAGTGATGATTTATCATTCTTTTTAACGATTTTTAAAACAGTGGGCTAAATTTCCTTTTTTGCCTATTCATCGCGGTAATATCACTGTCGTTTATAATATAAATAATAATAGTGATAAGATTGTATGTGCATTAACAATTGGGGTTACTGCAAAAAATAGGGTGGTTGGGTGAGCACAATAGATTATGTAAGCAATGGTTGTGGAATCAATACTTTTCAAATACAATGGTAGTCTTTGAACATTATCGGGGAGCCAATAAGCGATCAGTCTTACCTCGCTATCGAGATGCGCCGATTAGATTATCCGGTCTGAAAACTCCAGAAGAAAGTGCATCCGCAAATAAAGCTTGGCCGTCGGCACGCGATGCCTTGCCAACAGTACCTCAAACTAAAAGCGAAAGGTTTTGACCGGTGTAGTATTTGCTAGTCCCTAATAATATAATAAGTAAGTAGTGGCGCCCGCGTGAACGCTTACGATTCAAACAATGGCATCAAGAATTCCTCAGTAATACATATAATTAGAATGAGGTATTATTTTGCCGTTGCAGAATTTTGATAACTATTGAATTACTATCTTCCTCCGGTGTTATTTATCGTAGGCGTTTATATTATAATGTTTTATTTATGAATTATGACTTATTCAAGTGTTGCTGACGAATTATTAGATGACACATGGATCTCCGTATAGGTTTTCAGAATTAAACTGTAGGATGAACAGTCGTACGTTGTTTTATTCTGTAAATTAGGTGAACAATCATTTTTTCACTTATCGTAGAAATGGATTATATTTATATTGAAACGAAAACGAACTCATTTTAAATATCTCGCAAAATATAGAGGCTGCAGAATACATCAGAAATTATAAAAAACAATCCTATACAACAATACATACATTTTTTTTACATTTCGCTTAATAAAATAAAATATAGCATTCAGATAATTTACCACGTCAATTGAAATGGTTAACCTTTGGACGGCAATGAATTGTTGGAGCTGATTTAGAATCTTAATTAATCTTTCTGTGAGTGATAAAAAGTACACATTATGACAGTAGAATTTATTTAACTGGCACTATTTCGTGGAACTCCATTATGACATGATTAAAATAGCAAAATATACTCTATTATTATACTCTAATATAAAATATTGACTTTATCGTATATTTCTCCACAAGAAATATACGATAAAGTCAATATGCCAGCCTTAAAATGAAATAGAATTTGATAACCAATGATTTCATTTTAAACTTAAAATTAAAAACACCTGTTCAAACTCACTTTTGCACATTGCTCTTATTTTGTATGTATGTTCAAAATTCAGAAACCGATTGGTAACCAGCGTTTAAGAGTCGTCTAAAATTCTACTGACCCAGATTTTAACAATATAGAAAGAAACAAATTTTCCTTACCATTTTCTCTTACTAAGGCGGCCGTTATTAGTAATAGAAATAAACAATAGTAATAAACGGTAGACCAAGTTGGCCGATTTTTGGCGACCCGACCGCACTCGTAAATCGAGGACTGCCTGTACTCGGATAACACGCAATATTAAATTTCAAAGTGCCCAACACTATTCTACTAGACTCGGCAGACTTAGGTGTTTTTTTTTATTATTCTATTACACCGTCCTCAAAATACTGACAATTAAATTTCACGCGAATCATTGCTTTACCTCAATTATTTACGCGTTGGAAGGTGGAAGGCGGCGGACCGAATGATTTACTTTTAGGTATTTAATTAATTATTGTCTATCGAATTATTCTTGAATGCTTATTAATGAACTTGGTATTTATCTCCACTAAGGTGATAAGGGCACGTTTTTATAATTGTTCCCAAAGACGTAGAGCGCACCACTGGTCACATTAATTTCCTCGTTCCAGGGCTACCGGGTGGATAAATTCTAATGGAAGACAAACGACTTCGAATGAAGAAAATTGCTGTAGATTGGGAATGAAAAATAGTTATACCCGCTACCCAAAAAAGCTACGAATTATTTTAATTTATTTTATAAGTGTTAAGTTTAACACAGTCGTATAAAACATTTATTATTAACAGCTTAACGACCGTGGACGCGTATTTGAGTCTTTGAAAAACAAAGGTTGCTGGCCGGCGGACGCATATATGAGTATAGGCGAAGTATCTGGAAGCTAAGAAAATTGAACTTTGTAAAGATATCTCAATTTGCTTACAAATTATATTGAATTTAGTAAAATTATAATGTTTGCGATTAAATTAAAAAAGTGCTGTCGTTAAGCTGTTAATATTATATTTAGCATTACAGCTTATGCCAAAGGGCCAAAAAACATTTAAAAATCATACGAGATTAATCTGTATAAGTCACTCGAGGAGAAATTGCGTCACATTCACCGATTTTAAAGATTTCGAAGTTGAATTGAACAACATCTAAATGGATTATTGATCTTGCCGGGACTCGAATCCAGACCCACCTTATCGCTAGGAGAAGACTTACCACTAGATCACAGAGGCCGATTAATTTTTTTTAACTTTAAAAATTACTCAAGATATTAAAAATGATTATAGTTACCTATAGTAACAGCAAAAACAGCCTTATTTTGAACAGAGTTACAGTGGATTTTCACGTTTAGAACTCGGTGATAATTATTCTATATTAGAAACTTGCGTCACACCAAATATTGATTGGCAAAAATACTTTAATGCCCAATTTGAAATACAAGACAAATGGGAAACGGCTGTCTGATATCTTAAAGTTTAATTTGAGGACATGTGCTCTCTTTGGTTACCATCTGGTAACCCTACTCCAGACGTCCCCGCAGCAAACGAAGGAGAAGAGGCCGCCGCGGCGCGAAAAGAATACGTTGCTCGTAATCGCAGTCGTTAAGTCGCCGTCGAGCCTGTACTACCGGCAGCCGCCCAAAGCCTGATGCGACTGAGGCTTCGCGCTCTATCGGAATAAGTTCGTTTTAGTGCTGTGTTTTTTATGATACTTGAGTGCGTTTGTTTTGAGTGATACATCAACTGTGGATAATACACGGCGTTTATTCTGTTTGAATAAAAGGTAGTCTTCAAAATAAATGGAATAGAAATGCACGAATACCTTATCAGTTCTAACCCGTCATTACTGTGTGTTTCAAACGCGACCTTTTCTATTATCAATTACATAACAAAATCCTTCAAAAATCCATAAATTATACGTAACCGTTTCAATCCAACTAGTGAAGATGTATAGAAAAAATATCATTTAAATCATGATATATTATGAAACAACAGTTTTAAAAGCACACCCACAATTTATTGCACATTTTGACGAATTAGTTGCAAAAATAATTATCTTATTTTAAAGCAAGGAGTGGCTGTACCTACGTAGTATTGAATATTATAAGTTTGTACAATGTGTAGAATTTTATCACACATTGGTGATTCATGTCGATCTGTGCAATTCATTGCGGAAGCTAATCGTGTGCAAAGGATTATTATATTCCTGTCACAGTGGGCTGCCAGGATATCCGTAATCGATTTGATTTTCATAATTAATTTATATGAAAAAAAAAATGAAATATTACGCGAATCTTGCCATCGTATACATCGTCGCTAAATATTAGACGTGTTTCGCTGTTATGTGTAGAACTAATAACAGACACCTGTAAAACCAGTTATATCACAAATTAAATGTTTATTTCGGCCATAATTAATATTCGCCTCGGCAGATAGTATGATAAAAAAAAAGTTATTGACGGGAATCGATGATTTCGTGAAAATATTGTCGTCTTCAATTCAGGTCAAACTTTTAAACAATTGCCACAAATATATTAAAAAAAAAAAAAGATAAGAAGTTTTTATCGAAATCAGATTGCTTCCTAAAATAGTCGTCCGTCACGCATGTCGGAATCTTGTTTTATTGCGCAATTTCAACTTATCAATTTAATATTATAGGTTTATTTTGATTTCAGTTTGTAGTTCGTATTAGTTCCAAAATAAAGCTGTCACTTATTCATAATGCATTCGGGCTTAGGCGGTGGTGGGTGCATAATCGTTATCAGGTTATTGTTTTGAATTTTTAAAACCAGTCACGATGACAACACATTGTGAAGTTGCGTAGCCAATCTCAATTAAAATTCTTTCATAACCACTTCTGCATGAGAACGACCCAAGAGTAGAGCACTCAGCGTGTAATTATTTGACTAAGTCATTTGTAGTAGATTTCAACCGACAATAATTTACTAACGCGAATGAGAGGCGAACGAAAAAAAAACAATTATCATAATTAGTTTGTTGATAATTGACGACACGTTATTTTTAATTCCTTGAATTAATGCCTGTTACTGGCACATAGTTTTAACCCATCTTAATCAAAGAGTTGTGTCTGTTTTTTTATGACTTAATTCAATTTAAAGAATATTATAATATACCGGAGTGTTAGTTTGTTCCTAGAAGATATAATAAAGTAAATATTACAAAATATATGTATCAAGTAAATATATTATTTTGCTATTTCCTTAATGATTGATTTCTTGGTAGAAATTTAACTTATCGTGACTTCTGTTTGCGGTTGTGATTTTTGTGGATTCCCTGTTGTTAGGACTCGGGTTATTCTGTTTTTTTTTTACGATAACGACGAAAACAATATGTTACAATCAACATATTAATTAAAAAAAAACAATATTATTTTGATAATTCTTGAACACCAACGATTTTCACTTTTGTAAGCTCAGAACACAATATTTGTATGTAATCGAGATTAGTGCGTAATTTTAAGTAATTAGATCACTTTAATACAATGTAAATAATTCTCAATTACAGAGGAAGCGTTATTTACAAAGTTGAATTATTTTAATAATATGCTAATACCGACTGTCCCTTAGTTGCATGTTGTCCAAGCAATCCATCGTGTTTTAGAATCGCCATTCATCACGATGAACGGTTTCTTTCGTACACGAAATATCCGCACAAGAAAATTTCGCACTCTGATTATTTCAGTTTATATTCAACAATCTTATATAAATAGGAAGTAAATACGCTTTGCACCTTGGCTACTCATTCTCTCCCCGAAAATGCCGCAAGAAAGAATGCTTAATAAAAACAATAATCCTTTGTACTTCATTCCACTTTATTTAAATATAAATAAAGTGGAATGAAGTACAAAGGATTATTGTTTTTATTAATATAATGCCTTTCCACCAAGTATTGACAGTGAACACCCTAAAAGTGAGAAAGAATGCTAGCTAGAAACTTTATGAAAGTTTCTAGCTAGCATGCTAAGAACTAGAGAATGCTAGCTAGAAACTTTCATAGCTAATTGTTAAATATCTAAAAACCAAACGTTGTTATCAAGGAAAACGATAATATGACATTTTCATATTCGTAATAAAATTTGATATAATACTACAACTGCATTGTTATTGGCGACATTTCGTGTTTTTTGGCAGAAAAAGATTAGCATGTTGGAAATCATATTTACCATAAAATATTATATATTCTATTGTGCTTTCTTCTTCTATCAGCAATAAACTCAATTAATAAAAACACAATAATCCTTTGTACTTCATTCCAGTTTATTTAATATGTCAGGACCGGTTTCGCTCATTGCGAGCATTGTCAACTGACAGTTGACAATGCTCGCAATGAGCGAAACCGGTGCTGACATATTAAATAAAGTGGAATGAAGTACAAAGAATTATTGTGTTTTTATTAATATAATGCCTTTCCACCAAGTATTGACAGTGAACACCCTAAAAGTGATAAATTTCAATTTTTTGATAAAAAAAATGTCCTGGTATTTATGACAAACTCATACCATAATTGTGTAGAAACTTAAGAAACATAACTCGCTGATTTCAATTGATCTGGTAGTTCTGAAAAAAAAAATACTCATTTACTATTTATTGCTGGATTATAAACAGAAATACAATCGCTTTGCGGAGAGTTCGTATACGGAAGAATCATAGAACCTTCATTACATATCCTTGTTTTGTTGTTTGTCGTGTGATGTGTCACTCTTCTCCGTGATAGATTTTTCCAGGAATGTCCCAACTGCCTATTTATCGTATGGTGTTATTTTGATTGATAATATCAATTCACGAACTCGCAAAAATGATTTTTTTTCTACCTACAAATTGCGTGTCAACTCGGCTTAGAAAGGCGTGAGATATCGTGCTACATAAACAGTCTGTTTTTTTTTTCTTCATTTTATTTGTCAGTGTGTTTTGCGTATTTCTTTTTACTGCTGCATGTAATATCAAAATATGTTTTCAACCTTTTTAGATTTTATTTGAATAAACAGTTGTATCAAACCAGACGCCCGTGGTTTAGTTGACTAAATTCCGTGACCACTTTTTGGTAATGATCGCTGCACAAGTAGAATGTTGTGCTATGCGTTCTTATTATATATATATTTTTCAAATGTAACTGTGTAGTGTACGTCATGAAATAAAATTAAAAAATATAAGCATTGTTTTTACTTATTCGTTGGACTTGTTATTTACTTTAATTAATTTAAAAAAAATTACGCTATCGAATCCATGCAATGTGGTTTCCGCTGATCGGCAAACTAGATATCAAATTTGTTACATTACTGTTATTCTCGCTCATTTGTTGCGAAACAAAAAATTTGCACAAGTGTTTTTTTTACATGCGCAACTAATGCAGCCGAAAACAAACAACTCTCGTTTTTTATTATTTCATTTAATATTGTAATTATTATTACAAATATCGCCGTTATATCATATTATTACAATACAATGTGGCACCTTCGCAATGAATACACGTTGAAATCACATAGTGTGACACAATTAAGACATACATACTATGATCTCCACACCAAAAATACAATAATATTTTTTAATTGTTTTCACATAAATAAACCGAGTTTACATTGCATACTCCTCCACTGTCAGTACTGGGCTCACGGACTTTAAAATTTACAATAAAGTATACATCCTATCCTTTTAACGCGATACATTGGTTCCAGAAAATGACGCGTATAAAAAAACCTGGTTAGAGCTTGCTCTACCGATCGGGTGGGTCTGGGTTCGAATCCCGGTAAAGTCAATGTCAAATTGGATTTTTTTCAATTTTAATTTGAGATACACCTTGAGATTCATTTGAAACACCCATGTCTTAGTTTGTGAAGTCAATTGTCCTCGAGTTAATCTCTGTGACTTACAAAAATTTCTCTTTGAGTAAGTATATGTCGCAAGATCTTTCAACTTCAAAATATTTGACGCATTGGCAATTTTTGCGTGTCAATTTTTTTTTAAATTAAAAAAAAAATAATTTCATATAATTTCAAAAAGTATCAAACTTGTACGAACTAGATATTTGCTGTTCATATTCGCGCAAAAAAAAAAATTTTTGAGAGAAAGAAAAGAAAGATTTGAATCGTTCAAATTATGTACATTCACACAAATTTTGTCACTTACGACCCGGGCTTCGCCTTTCGGCATCTTCATGCGTTCAAGTGCACGTATGAACTTGAGCTGACGCTTAGTAAATGAATGTTTCGTGTCTATATAAGAAATAGCTTCAGCTTTGAATGTTGGTCCCTCTGCTACCTCGACACAACTAGTGTCTGAATCGTTATTAGTCGTGGCAATTTCTATCGAGTCCTCGTCGCTTAGCATTTTGTCGAGTAGGATCTAGTCAATTTCTTCACGCGTAGTATTTTCGAAACCTTCACCATTTATGGTATCAGTAGGGACAGACCTCTGGAATGCATTTATTTGGTAGATCTAATACATATCAATCTCATAGTGTTTGGATAAAACTTATGGCCAAAACTTGTTATTTAACGAATTCAATAAATGTATTTTCATGTAGAACTCTACATCATATCACGCGATTTGATGTTCAATTCAGCACTTCTTATGTAAGAAAAAAAATCACAAGTAAATCGCGTAAAAAAAAAGGAACGGTGCCGTTAAAAAAAACGCGTAAATATAATTCTCGTAATAAAGAACTGGATGTACAATAAGTTTTCCCCTCGTTTTGAAAGTCAAATTTTCCTTCAATTCTACTGTATCTGGAGAACTATTCATGCTTAAATTTCATATCGAATTGAATTGAAAAAATACGGTATATGGTGTAAGGTTTTTTTGAGATTCTTTGTTGTATTGTTAGCAAAATTAAAGAAATTTGAAAATCTAATATAGCCTATTTACACATTCCGGTGTCACTTTACGTTGTGTTGCATACATTGTTTGCTTTATTGTGATATGTTACGTTATATAAAGTGTACGTGTAATATTATAGTAATGTCTATGCATAACGATTCGCCTTGACTGCCTAGTATTCATTGCACCACTACATTTGTCTTATGTAAACCTTGCAAACAATAATATTTAGCCCGGTTACTATCTCGGAATCATCCGCGGAGATTATACAGCGACGAAAATTCAATTTGTTCCAAAATTCATGCATACTTATTTCGAAAGATCATTCCTAATAATAGACACATATTTCTTTAGTTTGCTGCGTTTAAAAAAAATCTACACACCTCATATTTATTATCTTCGTTTATATTGTTTACATTCGCGGGTAAACTTCAACTGAAACAACAACTTTAACTGATACTTAACCTAGTTTCTTAACAGTTAAGAAAAGTTCGTGTTACAATGTCTTTCTTCCGTATCAATTTAATCAGTTTTTGTAATAGTATAATACAATGCCGTGTTCTTCAGTCAATTTTTGGTTACTTTGCACCTATTCTTGTATTTACTTCATGCTGTCCCACTTTACAGTTCGACGGCACCCAAAGTTATTTATGAGTATCATAAATAATTAATATTTACTCATAAACAAATCGCAGACGATGATTGGCTAGTACCATTTTATCGACCGGCTTGGTTAACCTATTTAAGTGTAATTAACCAAACAAAAATCGTCATATTATAGACTGTTATAATTTATCTAACGATTGTGCGTATTAAATTAAGTTTTACTTTGAAGAATGTCACAAAATATTATTTATTTTTGAACATCGAATGCCGTCGGGTGTAATTGAAAGAAATATGAAAAGATCAAGGAAAGGGATAATTGATAAGTTGGTGTAAAAAAAATATACGGATACTGCAATCGATGCAATTCTCGCTCTCCGTCCAGGTACGGTCACATGTAGGGAATCCAATCCCGGGATCCCGTTCAATTTTCTGACCCCGAAATCCCGGGGTTGACATGGCCGCGGTCCCGGTATTTCGGGATTGAGAAAATTTGATCAAATCCCGAAAATTGACACAAAATTGGCAAATTGAGGATTTCAAATTCCTCGGTGAGCAAATCTCAATCCCGGGATTGGAAAAGGGCTCAGGGATTGGATATCCTAGTCACATGCATGATTGTTTCCTTTTCCGCGTCCGAGTGACAACCGGCACGGCCTTCTCCGACGGTGACGTCGATTTTGACAAATCGCCTCGGAATTCAACGGACTCTCAATGCAACCTGTTCGAGAATGATAGTTGACCATTACTACTGAGTGACAAATAGCGATTATTATTAATCAATCGATATGGCAATGTTAGTCATAGCTGAAAATATCGTTTATTATCAGCAAGAATATAGGTATACAACGTATTCACTCGTTTGTTACATTTTATTGTGCAAGTGATAAGAGATTTGATTCGATTGAATATAACGTAGGTATTTATTTACCGAAGTGAAACGCTGTCGCCGGCACATGCCATATTAAACGGAACTGAATATTTTTTACTGCGATAAGATATTGGTGTAAATAAGTTTTAGCGATCACCATTTCTGGGTGATAAAAATAATCTAACCGCACATTTTTTTTCGTGATAGTGCCATTATTGGCTCGCCGGAATACACATCATTCTGCGGCTTTTTCGGTATTTTATTATTTCGTAACCGTTTTCACAGTTCGGACATGTAAGTGTTACAGATCACCAAATTTTGTGGAGTGGAGAGAGTGCGAGAAAACTGTGCAGTGATTTTGAACGTTGATTTAGTTTAACATGCAGTTTTCAAACTTTCAAATGTGAATTGGATGAGGTGGTGATTATCAATTGCTTTGACAATGATCTCAATTTAAATAAAATGGTGGTATATATGTGAAATGGCGGACGTCGACGCCCATCCATCGTCAGATTTGGACCCGGCAGACTCGGACGGCGAACTCACCTCCGGTGATTTCGGAGAAGTGTCCGACGAGGGCGATGCTGCGTTCTGTTCCGCAAACGAGACACTAAAAGACATTCCCTGCAACGAAGTTATAAACACTGGTGTAGTAGAGACTTCGTTCGATGAAGACGTGCAGTTGAGGCAAAAAAAGGCCACTTCTACCATAGGGTCGTATTCGTCGTTGAATGACGAAGACGAGCTCTTTAATGTGACCAACATATCTAATGGAAACGACGACACCAGCATCGTTGGAATCCTCGGGAAGGATCATGGCATAGTACGTTTTATTTCAAACATCAATATACCTAAATTGCTTTTTTGGACATGATATCTGAAATTAAATCGGCGAAGATCGAATAAATACTGTAATTATATTACGGTACTGCCAAAATTCATAAAAAATATATGTATGTATTAAATCAGATCAGTTGAAAATTCTCGCGATGAGCGTAAATAGTCCTGGTCGTTTGACAAAGTAGTGGAATTAGATTTTTATAGATAATGCCTTTTCACTGTGTATTTTCAGTTAACGACATAAAAGTGATTTAATCTTATCGACTTAAGAAATGCCAAAGCACGCAACCCAGTTTTTTTTTTGATAATCGCAATTGGGCATCCGGATATTCCCGGACCCTTTTGGGAATTCACAATTTTTCGGATCCAGTGATTGATCATTCACCATAAAATCGTGTCACAATTGTTTGAGATACTTGGAGAAATTCGAGATTTCTAATTGTTTTTGTGAATGTGGGAAAAAAGACAGAAATTGAGAGATTTTTGTTTTCACCATTTGTTTTTTTAGTTCTCTGGTGGATTTCAAAAAATTTTGCTCGCTGGCAGATTTTTACCAAAAATTTACGGAATTGCCAAAATAAAAAAAAGTGATTGAGATCTTTTTCAATTTTTTTAGCTCTCGCGCATTTAAAAAAAATACTAGCTGGCCGATTTAAGAAAAAAATGGCCGGTGGCGGATTTCAGAAACTTTTCGAGAATTTTTCGCTTCTTATCCTCCATCCCGAATTCCCGGAATTACAATTTACACACCTTACATCACAGTTTACACACCTCAACCCTGCAAGATTTCTCGAAGGGATGTAAGCTGCGAATGCCGAATTAGTATCTTAATTTAACTTTTAGGTGTGGAAAAGGTAGGGACTGAAAATTGCGACCAAGGAAAAGGTTTTTGTTAAAAAAAATAATAATATTAGATTGAGTCAATAAAACACCAGTTTTAAGTCTTCGTGCGCTTCGAGATTATGTTTTTATTCATATTTTAACTTTGGCCCAAAATCATCAAAAAACGTTTTTGTGCCTCCTGTATTATTTTTGGTCACGTATTTTTGCCTTTTCACACTCGATATGAGATGCAAGTATTCTCTATTTGTCAGTAACAATATAGTTCTTTGGACAAATATTCCTAACCATGAAACATTTAACTTCGACATCTGTTTGTAACTTTCAATTCACGATGATATCGTATTTTGAAAATCAATCAAATTATTTTTGCTTTCCACTCAGGATAGGTTTTTATATTCAATTACAACTGCTGTATAGCATTGTTATCATTATAGTATCTGTATTGATAACAATTATCATTCGATATCTTATTGTGGCTGCACAACTTCATCTAGTACACGATGTTTGAAAATTTCTAACTTCTATGACGTCCACCTGTTCTTAGAGAAGCATCCATCGATCGAAATAGTGTCTCTTGTAAAGCAGCAAAAAGCTGGCATCTTGGCGGTGATCGCTCCACACTGTGACATACCGTTACAGTCTGTTAACGATGTCAGGCACAGTATCAAGTTCCGCAGTGCGAAACACACCACATCGCATAAAGTAAACAAAACGAACGCACTTTATATTCCATTTTCACACAAACAGAACATCAACACACCCAATACGGCGTCAAGGACAAAACGCTGTCTTGCCGTGGCTTAAAATACACATATTATATGGCTGGCATTGGTAACCTCCTTGATTCAATGGTTATTTGTAACTAGTTATATTTTTTTTATTATCTGCACTGTGTTGTAATAGTTTTGATACAATATGCGAAAAATTTGGACGTTTTCCTGTACCCTGGCCGACGTGCGAAGATTCGTAGAAAATATCAGGGAAAGAGATACTTACGTAGGCATACTACTTTAGATTAAGAAGGTAAAGAAGGATACACAAAAAATGGACCATTTGTGCTATGCTTTTTTCCTCATATGCTTATTTTAGTGAATTCTTTTCGGTGACAGTCGAGAGTCTCGGGATACCAAAATTTTGGTCTTGAATCTTGATATTACTATTTTTGTTTACCATGTCCGCTACGTATATTGACTCCTAACGTCGGTTATCTCGACCGAAGTGTTTCTACAAGAACTGCTTTTTACTCAATCTCTCTTCTCTCCGAAGTGAGTAGAAATCGAAGGATAGGGTTAGGAAAGGACTAACGGTTAGCTAATCGCTCTCGCTACGCCCCGTTTGTGGGATAGGATGGATGGGAGGGGAGAATTTAAGACGTCACATACCTCCATGCCATCGAACAGAAACGCACAGGGACTCGAATCCGTTACCTCCGTAACCGAAGCCAATGACGTCGACCACGCAGTCGGCAAGCCATTTACTTAATAGTATAATGAAAATGCAGACGAATGCATTTTGCATACAAATTCTATGCACGAAAAAAATTTAATCAAATTCAGTTTGGCTGCGATCATAAATCTTATTAATACAAAATTAAATTTGATAACATTTTTATTCCAATGATTGTGCTGCAAATTGTGACACGTGTTTCACATTTGAGAAGCATCTTGAGACTTACTATCGTAAAGCTAATTAAAAAAGAATTGCCTTTCGATAGTTGGTCTGGAGATGCTTCTCAATGAGGCGAAACAGGTGTTACAATTTATCCCACAATCAGTGGAATAACAAAGTTGTCAAATCTAATTTGTATATCAAAAAATCATTTATTTTCGCTTAAAATTATTTTATGTAGAACTGCTGTAATGTATATCTCAAAAGTAATATAATACTGCATATTATTTTCTTTATCGTTCGATCTTTATGAAATGTCAAGTATGTATGTATACTCGAAGAGCTGACGCATTAAAAACACTTAATTCTCATAATCTCAAGATAAAACCTATTCTATATAACATGTATTCTGTTTATCATTAGATTTAAGTACACACACGTAAGATAAGATTGGTAGTAAGCAAATAAACCTCGTAATTTCATATGACAATAATAAATAAGTATGCTCTCTTTCAAACATTGAGATGAGGTGGTAATGGAGATTTTTAAACACTGCAATAATTAGGGTCTGTAATCCCGGCATCCTGTCCAGTTTTGTGATCTCGAAATCCCGCGATTTCGGTTTGAGGATAAAAAGTGAAAAATTTCCGAAAAAGTTTTTTGGATTTTTTTAAAGGTATAAAAAAAGCTCCGATATTTTCATTTTGAGAAATCCATAAATTCCCGCGTTTGGATGTACGCAAGATTAAAAAAAAATCCCACATTTTAATAGAGGGAATTTCGTTAATTTAAAATTCTCTCAATTTGTGACTTTTTTCCCAGTGATCAATTCCGGGATCCCGAAAACCCACTAAATAAATTAGGAATCCCGAATTTCTCACGATTTTATGGTAAATGGTTAATCCCGGGATCTGAAAAATTGTGAATCTCGTGATCACAAAATGGGTCTGGGATCTGAAGCACTAACTGCAATGTAAAAATAGTAGTAACTTTATTATCTTTTTTGTATTGATGCATTATATTTTCATGATCCTGCTACGCTTCAATACTAAATGCCACTGAGCCACTAATTGGAACTAGAAGCTGCTATCGAGAACTCTTAAGAATAATATTATCTATTATTGAAAATGTCCAGTCCTATAGCGCAGCAGTTAGCGTTGTGAGTTTCCATGCCGGACTTCACGGCTTTGAGTCCCAGTAGGAACATCATTTTGTTTTTAGATTATCGGAATTAGTGGGAGCAATTAGCTAACCACTAGTCCTGTCCTATCCTTATATCTGAAGTTTTTTATTCATAACTTTTTTTTATCTATGTCCGCTCCGAATGTGGAGCATATGGCCTCCTATTGGAGGTGTCTTAACAGATTTTTTTTCTACAAGAACTGTTTCTTACTCAGTCGCTCAACTTCTTTTTTTTCAAACTGAGTAGTAGGGAAAAAGGGATAAGGCTAGAGCAGGACTAGTGGTTGACTAATCGCTATTGCTACACCCAGTTATTAAAGGATCAGAAGAGTGGGAGGAGAGGAAATGATGTGAATTGACATCACAAACACCCAGTCTTCGATCACAACTTTGAATTGAATAGTTCTTAAATTCACAGTGATCTTACCGGGAATCGAACACAGACCTGCGTGGTCGGTAGAGCAAGCTCTAACCAACTGGGCCACAGCAGGCGACATTTATATTTCATAATCAATATCAATTGCATACAATATTACAATAGATTTAGAACTGCATAACTGAATATAATCAAAAATTGGTATCTTTCCTGTTTGCTGGTATCATACGTACAGATTCAGTTCGTGGTGTGTGCGCGTGTGCAGTGTACACAAGCGGATAGGCGCCACACGTAGATTTTAGCACTATCTACTCATTTGGATAGAGTTTTTCGAGGTGCAGAAATCCTCTAGCCGACCCTGCATACGTATTTAATTTTATCGGTGCGCATTCAATTAGGGAATGTAGTCTTTACTCACACTCATATACATTTGTGTACAGACGTACACTAGAAATACACCTTACGAAATATATTTATTAATCATTACAAATGTGTACCGTTTCCTTTATACCACTTCACTATATCGCCATGTTCCAATGGTTTCATCGACTGTAACACACCCAAGTACGTGGACTTAATTCAGCAATGGCAGATGCAACATGATTTAATGTTTAAAAATACGATTTTGACTCGTTAATATAATATTTTTTTTAAAAAAATCATTTCTAAAAAACCGCATAAAAAAACAGCATAAAAAGAGGATTGACTGTACCATGAAAGACCAAAGAATCGAAAAGTTGTTATCGATTACATAATAAGATTGATACATACTTCCTTTCTTTAAATGGTTTCGATTAGATACTTTTATTAATAGTTAGTTGGTTGACTTCGCTTTTTTGTGAGGTAAATGATAAAATACGCCTCTTACAGATTTTATTATTTATTATTGTATAGTGGCAGTAAGTAAGTAGTAAACTGACTTTTTTGCTCAAAAACGTATTTCTGTTAAATTGATATCGTACGCTAGTTAAGTATTTAAAGAAAATTACAACTTTTCGAACATTTGTCACTTATCTGTGAACATTTTTTTTTGTAATATATTGTCAAAAAACTTTTATGGACATGATCTTTATTAAAACTATTATAATTGGTTTCTTTGACTTCACCAGACTCGTCTTCGCGACCATCCAAATGAAATAATTCAAGATCGTTGAAATCAATATTTTTTTATAAATTGTTCGTTATTGCCAAACAAATTCCATGATTTTAACAAAATTGAACTGGAGTGCCGATTAAATTGCTGAATTTCTTCATCACTACTTTACGATCTGTAGACGAAACTATATTCGTGTATAAATTAAGCCTGAATTCATGTAATTTACTTGGTATTGGTTGCTTCAGCATGTATGCATCACAGGTATCTATAATGTATGCGAAACCTAATTTATGTTCAAATTTAGAGTCATGTAACGTTATGTTTAATATCGATTTGGTATAAATTTCTATTTCTATTTAAGTACATTATACTTTTTGCAAGATGACATATTTAAATCTGCTAAGAGGTGTATCAATATTTACAAAAAAAAACAGTATCCAGTAGATCGTTCTAACATAGAAATTTAGGAAATTGTCTGTTTTTCAAAAATATATTCAAATTTGACAATACATAATTATATTTCTATAGGCATACCATGCCAAAGGAAAACTTAACATTTTACCATATTTATGGTTTGCTTTAATTTTCATTCTTGAATTTTGATATCCAATAGAAATTAAGGCTTTAATATAATGCGAGACGAGTGTTCATTGTGTAGTCATAAATAAAAATCATTCACCGTAACTTGGAAATGATATTAATTGAGGGAAATTTCCTTTACAGGCAGAAGCTCGCTTGGCGGCAAGGCGGCAGGCGAGGGCGGAAGCCAGAGACATTCGCATGCGGGAGCTCGAACGACAGCAGAAAGAACAGGAGGAAAATGCAGACCGAGCTTACTATATGCAGTCAGGTAACAACAATCACTGATATATTTTATCGATAGCCTTAATACTCTCACAGGGATTGCAATTCCGGAAGAATATATCAGTACCGCATACAAAAGTTTGAATAAAATACCATAGAATCGCAATCCTGAGTGAAAATCGATATTTCTTATATCATACTGTCAAAAAATTATATCGTAAACATTAATATCTTAGTTTCTTAAACAATAATACATCAGCGACAAGTTCATCAACTTGGAAACCTGTGAATATTGATATACTCTTTGCAGAATTAAAATATTTTAATTCATCATGAGCAATTTTATAAATATATGTGACAGTTGTCTTTCAGTCAAAATTCGAAGTTGGTTAATTTTCAAAACCGGTATTTTTCCTTTTAAAAAACCAGTATTCCGGTATTGAAAAAAAACATAAATACTGGGATCTCAGTTTCAGTAATACTGGTGTTGCAATCCCTACTCATAGCCTTTTATATTTCCGTCTTGCTCACTCGCCTCCTTCTTCATTCTCTCTTTATCATCTCACTCCGCCTCGCTTTTCAGTTTCAGATCCCTGTTTTTAGTGCATTCACTCTAAGTGGTATTTTTCGATACCAATTACACTCGGGTAATGAGGACCTTCTGTACAGAATTATGCATATTATCCCTCCTATCTATTATCAAGCTTAGATCTATTAAATTTTACCTGTTCGCTGAGGTTCACACACTGTTCTTTTAAGTAGCTTTTCAACCAAGATTATTTTTCAATATTTTGGATAATTGCATACAATTTTCATTTACATTTATGTATTTATTAGGTTTGATATGAATGTGACACTTATTGGCTAATTATATTGTGTAATTTAAAAAAAAACACAAATATAAGAAATAGCAATTCATCAGAAGCATCATTTTTGAATGAATGGAGCATTTGGACTACTAAACGTAGCTTATCTAGACAGAACAGACCACTCTTCTAAAGGCCTAGCATTCTGAATATATTTATTTTATCGTTATTCTTTATAATGTTATATTGAAATATTGGTTAATATATTTCCAGAGCCATTACAACGGAGCACCCGCGTGTCTGGAAGCGGTCCAGCTGCGATCGCTCGTCTTTCCTCTACAACTTCAGCCTCCGGCACACCCAATGCTCATTCCTCCCGTAGAAGTTCACAAGATTCCGTTGAAGAGTTGGGCAGCATTAGGGATATAAGGGTGAGCCCTAAACATCATATAAACACGATAAATAAATTCCGGTCATTTTTAGGTTCAAATAAATTTGAAATGAAAACAGTTTTGAGATATAACACATCACACAATAAGTTCGTAGGATGACATATAGATGGCGCCACTATTGATAAATCCATATGATTTTTAGGATGTGCCAACCTTCAAATAATGTGTCCAAATTTTATAACAATCTGACGTTTAGTTCACGTTTTAATGGTTTTTGTGATGCTACTTTTGTAATTTTAAAAACAATGGAAAAATCTGAATTTCTTGTGTTGATAAAGCATTGCTTTTTAATGGAAAAAATATCATTCAAGCAAAGTAATCATATAATATATAAATCTAACGACAGCCTGACAAGCCTCTCAAGAAGGAACATTTTTAATCATTAAATAAAACACTTTATTTGACCAGTTTTACTTATCAGGAGCTTTGTTGGCAGTGTTCATGGTGATTAAAACCAGTACTGATTATACTATGGAATTAATACAAACAATTGTATTATTTTGCCTTTCCACCAAGAATTGACTGTGAACACTTTAAAAGTGATCTTTCAACTTTGTCAGGGGTTAAAGTTTAATCTTTAAATTTCAGATAATAAATGGCTTATATTTGTGAATTTCTTTTGCAGCATGAACTCAAAGAGGTGGAAGAGAAATTTAGAAAGGCCATGATATTAAATGCACAGTTGGATAATGATAAAGCATCTTTTTCTTACCAACTGGAACTTTTAAAAGACAAATTGGAAGACCTGCAGGAGCAATATACACAATTGCAGGTGAGTGTTTCTCTTTTGAGCCATATTATAAATTATCCTTAGGATTTTTAGAACATAATGTTTTAGAAAAAATATTTGACATTCCAATTAATAGTATTACCAATGCAAATGAAATGAGGATCAACACAATGTGAAAAGATCCAAGCCCAAGATCACGCGTGTTGAATTGAATATATCTAAATTTGATGATGACCCTGCCTGGTCTTGAACTCGAAACCATCTGAATAGAGTAAAGCTCTTACCATCAGAACACAGCAGCTGACGTTGTTGAATGATGGAACACGGTGTTCTTGTTATATGACTCTCCGCAGTTACGAATTTGCAGAAAAAATGAAAAAAATCACTGATCCAATTTTTTTATTACATCTTTACCACGAGTTATGGTATCCGCCTCGAGAATAAAACGCAAAAGTTACGGTCGAGTAGTGTTATTCCCGCATGCATAGCACTTATTTTTAACGGTCTGAAATAATCAACATAATCACAGTTTGTTTATTTCAGACAGTCCTAAATTAGTTTTATGTATGCTAGAATAGCACTACTGATGTTAGAAACAGAAAAAAATTGAATCCATCCTCCCCATTGTTTTACTAAGTAATTTTGGTTGCCGTTTTGAGCGGATTCGCTATTAGAGGTATTATTTCAGCATTAATTACCCTTCTACTAAATAGAAGCGCGTCTGACTTAAGTTACTTAATTTTTTATTCTGTTGCAGCGTGAACACAAAGACAAGTGTCGATCCCACGAAGCCCTGGTGCGAGAGTGTAGAGTTACAAAAGAAGAAGTGGAAAGATGTACAGCTGCAGTCGCTCTCCGCGACCGCTGCATTCTGGAAGCTGGCTTAGAACTAGTTGCCGTTCAATTGGCTGAAGGTGATACTGAAGGGGCTGGAGCCGCTCTCGTTTCCCGGGCCAGCAAAGAAGCTCTGGAAGCAGCTGGCCACGGGGCTTTAGGTAAATGAATATATTATCCTACTATTCCTTATTCTTTGGCCTTGTCCGCTCCCTAATTCAGAACATACGACTACCACATGATGGATTCAAGATTCTCCGTCCCCGCTTATCTCTTGCATCTTTCCAAGACATGCCAGTAGTTCTGTCGAATACGTAATATGAGTGCTGATCAGCAGAATTCGACATACTCAACCCGAATCCATCACTGCTATTTTAATTGTAGACAAAATAAAACAACAAGGCCTTATGGCTACTCTGGTACGGCCTTCTGGCCAATTCTGTAATTCTGTAATTCTGTAAATTTTTATAAAATCGTAAATTCTTGAGATTTGAAAATTCCTCGAAGACCTAAAGAAAAAGGTAATTTAATTAAAAGTAACCACGTTGGTAATTTTGGGAAATCAGCAAATTTTTGGGCTTTAGAAATTGTTTCCTGCCAAAGATTTCCCTAGTCAATGTTTACTGCGGCCTTTAGATAATAAAAGGTTCCCCACACCTGGTCTAGTTATTGATGGCAATTGAGTGATATTGCATGTAATCATATCATGAGAGAACAATAAAAACCCAATTTATAGGTTCACGAACGATCACTCCGGCATCCAACAATTGTTTGAACCTACAAAGGAACACTCGATTCTTTTGAAAACATCAAGTTATGTGATGTATTCATTCTTTCCGCTCACCTACGTTGAAATATATATATATATATTTATTTATTTTTTAAACCATGTCCGCTCCCAATGTGGAGCATTAGGACTCCTAATGGAGTAATATATTTACAGACATAAAAATGGGTTTAAGAGAGAGCAATTGTTCCTGTATAAATCTAATCCTTCTATCTTAAGTGTCTCTGAGAAAGGTTTGGTAGCCGATTTAAAAAACAGTAATATATAGCAAAACAAAAGTCTAGACTAAACTACAGTATAATTCACTCATTACAATTTTCAGATGTTCGGTTGCAAACATTATGCTCGCAACGGCAAGCTCTGGAATCGGAAGTCAAGCAGTTGAAAGTCCAACTCGATGAAGAAAGGTCAAAAAAGAAAAATAACATTCACAATAACTCTTCCCATAATGGTCCCGTTAACGGTTCGGATAGTGACTCTGATTCTATGGAAAATCATAGTAAGTTTTTAAATGTTATCACCTCTGACGCCGACATTAAACTGTTTATTTTAATGAATAACTAACTATGTACCGTCTCAACAGGAGAAAATTCAAAACTAGTTGCCGATTACAAATTTCGAGCGTCCAAAGCTGAACAAGACGTGCTGACATTGCAGGCTACCGTCGCTCGTTTAGAGAGTCAGGTGATCCGTTATAAGAGTGCCGTTGATGAAGCTGAAAGAATGGAGGATGAACTTAAGTGTGATCGAAGAAAATTGCAGAGAGAGGTATACAATTGTAACATTATTTTGTCACACTTTTACTGAGATGTCCAGCTATAAGAGAGTGCATTTGATTTTTAATTAAAGACATTCAGTATATAGTATAGTTCTTCAGAGTCGTGTATGTCATTATTGTGGGAGGTTTCTACGTCTATATAGTCTAATGATTAGTGATTCTACCCAAGTGTGCTTATTGTTTTGTGTAATTACAGGATATAGGAAGGGACTTCTGGCAAGAATTGGGTGTAAACTAATTTTATTTGGTATTGATACTTTTCTCTATCTGGATGCAGTTTGCACACCTTTTATACCTTTGTTTCAAACATCTGATATTTTCTCAACGGTTGTTAGAGCATCGTGCATTAACTGATAGATAGAGCTCACATTTTTATACTATAATGTGCATATGCATGTATTTGGGTCCATAATTTGTTTTCCACAAGATGAGTTTTCATTCAGAGACTGTTTTTTTCTTTTTTATTCCAATGTAACCCCACCTAAAACACCGGTGCTTTTTTGAATTAGTCAATCCTTCATGTGGTGCAATAATGAATTTCGTCCATCCACTATAATTGAAGATTAATTATTGTATTTTTTTTTACCAAACAAAACAAAAACCAGATAATTAAATCAATACACATAACAATGTTCGATAATAAAGTTTTAAATACACCAGTGGCGTAACTAGACAGGGTCAGTATACGGCTTTTTACAAGAATTTCTAGCTGGCAATAATAACCAAAAACAGTTACTTTTATTTCGCACATACAGGCGAAAAGACCCTCACCATTTACTCGTCTGCCAAGGATTTTTTAGAAATAACTTAAAATTTAAATATGCGTTGCATAAGCCCCACCCCGTTGTATGATTGTACCGCCACTGAAATACACCATCTTTAATATGATCATATTGTGTCAGCATTCAAACAAAGGACAGTGTGTAAAGCATTATATTTTCTATTTCCAAATTCCCTTACTGGTTCAATCACCGCAGGGAAAGCGCATACAATTGCTGAAAGGAAACGAAACAGCTCTCAAATAAAACTGCAAAAGACACGTACATGCGCACGTATTATTGATGTAAAACCGGGTATGGTAATTCCAATATGTGCGTGCTACTTAGTTCGCGTTCACCCTCCTGCCGTAATTATGATGCATAGATTCTCTTATGCCCCAACAGCGTGAACCCCCGGCACCTCCTGTATTTTTATAAAATAAAATTTTGATCCTACAGCCGTCTTCTCATTGTTTGTTTTGACGAATACTATTCTATATTAACATAACTATATCAATATTTTTCCACTTCAATACCTCTTTAACTTACTGCACTTAATGTGTTGTTTTTTTAAAATAAAGTTTGTTTTAACATAGTATGATAATAAATCAAAATGATAATTCTGGAAATATCTTCAGTGCTTTGTGACAATTGATCGATGATTATTACTTACCTGTAAATATATTCTCAATTTTTTTCGTTCCCTTTGTCTGCATAATACATCAACATAATTACTGTCGCCTTAATAATGCAGTAGATTGTTTTCATGTAAAATCTATCAATCATAATACTGGAGCTAATTTTATACTTGGGAGAAATTGTGTAGAATAATTGTTTATTTTTTCAGGCCCGGGAAGCGCAAAGCCGAGTCGAAGAATTGGAAACTGAAAATAACCATTTGAATAAACGTCTGGATAAATTAAAAACTGCTAAATCAGCGCTACTGAAAGAACTTTGACACTCCGCATGTCCTCACAGTAACCAGTAAATAATGACTGATCTGTTTTGTATTTTTATATTTAAATATTACGCTCTTCAGTTGTTAGAATTAGAACGGTATTGCGACGGATGCATCACCTATCGATCGACAACACGACTTCTGCCTGATAATATATTTATTTTTATTATAAAAATTTATATTAACGAGAATTGTTATCATTTAGCAGGAAAGTGTCCATATTAATGTGATGTTGTATGTTATTTTGCCAATAATTATATGTATATAAAATAATATACATTATTTTACGTGAGCCACTTTATAGTGCGGTTTACCTTTTGATAATATTGTTCTAATGCCATTAATATTGTATTAACAGAAATAAAAAACTAATCAATGTGCCGCCGGTCGCAACAGAGCATATATCGACCCGTATTTTACCGGCGGCATTGAATTTGTAAAATAGTTTTTATTTTACAGTCCCATGTAACATACCTAAATATATTAAGTTATTAAAACCTGTTTGTATATCTTTCTTTGTAATAGAAAATGTTTCCATTGTAATTTTTAATTTAGCCAATTGCCTTGTATGTATATATTATGTATGTTGTATATTAACATGCTTTGTTCAAGTCTTGGTTCATTTGATGTATTATCTACATGCGACGGCTTGTCCTTTGCGGTACCTTTATCTGAAACGAAATGCTAATGCTCGCTAAAGATGTCGATTTGGTTACTTTCACGGATAACAATTCATATTTAGACAGAGCCATAGGATAGCGGAATCGTAACCGATGAATTTTGGTTTGATTGGCATAGTATACATACAATAATAAAGTAGAAAGCATTCTTTATCTAGCGACAGTGCTTGTACAATTTTGTAGAAGTATAAATACAACTTTACGAGTTTGGTAAGTAATTCGATTTGATTTTATCATTAACAAGGGGGGAGGGGGTGGAATGTTCCAACACTTTTGCACAGTATGTTTAATTTGTATTGAATACTTTTTATTTTATTTATTTTACATAATATGACAGAATGTATTTGGTGCTGATGTTACTAATTTATTTTGATGTGACACTTTTTTTTCAATAAAATGGTGTGATTTCGGAAACAATGATACTACTGTATGGTGAAAATATTTCTAATAAATTTGAAAAGAAATAAGAGCGTTTAATTTACTGAAAAATAAATATATCATGAGAAAAATAATTTCACAAGGGGTCATGAAATACTCATTTCTAGCGGACACAGCTTTTCAGCGATGCCATTAAGCATAATAAATCAGTGGTCTGAAAGTAATAATTTTAAAGCAAAAAACATTCACAATTACCGGTGTCATAAGTTATTTGTCACCCAGCCCTAGCCCAGTTAATTCAGACCCGACCTGAATCTTCACACCAAACTTGTTGCCTAAAACCGAAATCTACTGTCCGATTTCTCACTCTGAAGACTGATTTTTTCTAAAATTTACGATAATCAGGGCTGCGGAGTCGTCTTTTTTTTACACAACTTCCAAACTGTTAATTATAAAACTCACCATACCTTCTTTGGCTCACTCTGCTTTTTAACCCTTTCTTAGTATCGTTAACTGATTCTGAATGAATCTATTGCATTTTTAATAAATAATTTTCCGGCACAATAAACTGTCAACTGTTGAAAAACTAAAGGATAATATAAAACTGAATAATATTCTATATTTATATCTATCTACATTTTTATAGAGATAATAATTACAGATTCACTATATATTAAATGAAGTGAAAAATATGAAATAAAACAATAGAATTATTACTTATTGGTTTTATTATAATCTCTGACCATCATCAAATTTAATAATTTGACTTCATCCTCTCCGTAGTGTGATGAAAAAATAATTTATACTGAAAGTTTTGTTTTCTGATTGACAAATTTACTGGAAAGGGCCAACGTGCATAGAATGTGGAGTTTCAGATAACTTATATAATTTAGTTACTTAGAAAAATTATCCGGTAGTGACCCCGAACCATTCGGTATTTGAGTCACCGATTCTCACGCAACATGCACTATTCTCATATAAGGATTTGATAATGGCCACAATCTTTGGCGGAATCCCGTAGGCATCCAGTATCCTCCACAAAGAGGGTCTGTGCGGACTATCAAATGCCTTCTCATAGTCGACGAAACAACAAGCAAGAGCACTGTTAAATTCATTGCTCTGCTGGAGGAGACATCGAAGATTGTGTATTTGGTCCGCACACGACCTTCCAGGGAGGAAGCCCGCTTGATTTTTCCTAAGTATTTTCATAATGGGACCTCTTATTCACGCCAAGAGAATGTGTGCCATTACCTTCCCAGGAATACTGAGAAGAGTTATGCCTCGGTAATTGTTACAGCTGAGGGGATCACCTTTTTTGTGGAGTGCTAACACCTCACCGTCCACCCAGTCCCTAGGACAACGCTCACCGTCCCACACCCTGGCCATCAGGTGATAGAGAGGATGTAGGACGGCGTTAAGACCGGGGTGCGTTCTTGCACCGTTCCTGTTTATTATTATCCTTGACTTCATACTTCGCAGGTCAATTCCGCCTGATCGAGGTGTGGCTGTTGGTCCCGGTCTGAAGCTGTGTGACCTTGAATATGCCGATGATGCTGTAATATTCGATAAATCCATTGAGGGCATCCAGGAGACTATTGATGGGTTAGGAACTAACTCAGGTCGCATTGGTCTAAAAATTAATACTAGTAAGACCAATGTGATGTGTAACCAAACCTGTCATGACTCTGATAGGACCCTTACTAGCGCGGGACAGATCATCGAGAGGGTTGACAGCTTCAGATACCTCGGCGTACATATCCCCGAAGACGGTAGTACAAAAAACGAGCTCGCCATTCGTTTAGGAATGGCTGGAGCCACATTCAACTCAATGCGGACTGTCTGGGACACACAGCTGTACTCGATTAAAACCAAATGCCACTTGTTCAACGCTTGCATTCTGCCGGTAATGCTTTACGGTTGCGAATCATGGCACCTGACGAAGACTCAGAAAAACCGTATACTGAGCTTCGAGAACAGATGCTTGCGTCGGATAATGGGGGTGAGGTGGTTTGATTTTGTGAGGAATTCAGAGATAAGGGAGCGTACAAGACAGCGTCCCGTCACGTCAGTGGTTATGGAGAGACGTTGGAACTGGCTGGGTCACGTGCTGCGGATGCCTCCGGAAAGCCTCAATCCTGCCTGCCTCTTCTTTCGACCGGTGGGATTCCGGCGTCCTGGACGTCCGTCGGGTACTATCCATAGGATGTACTCGGCGGAACTGAGGGATGCTGGCATGTCATGGGAGGAAGCAAAGCTATTGGCGGGAGACAGGGAAACATGGAGGTGCCGCGTGGCGGCCATATGCTCCACATAGGGAGCGAACATGGCCAAAGAAGAAGAAGAAAAATTATTAATACTGACAAAAATCTATATATTAACTAGCTGACCCGGCATGCGTTGCAATGCCACTCAAAGAAAGAAAGTGTTTTTGTTTTAATTATGTTTATTGAAGTGCTTTTAGATATATTTCGAAGAAGAATAATAGGTACGCCAATTTTCAGTGTTACAACGTGCGGTAGCATGACTGGCAAATCAAGTGAGTTTAAGAATTCAGTTGGATAATTGACAACTTCGTCTTGATCAATTTATAGTATCGATGGATTTATACGTTGTTTCTTTGCCTGGTATTTCGTTTGGAATCCTGAAGTTGATGGCATTACCATCGTTGTTTTTGACTGCTAATATAACACATTCACTAAGCCACTGATGATTTTTGTAATTCTGTGCGATATTTGGGAAAACTTTGTGCATCAATTCGCTAACGGTTCCTGTAATTTTACAGAAGCTTGGTGGTAATGTGTGGATTCATCGATTTCTATTTTTCATTACCAATATCTAACAATTGTTTTTTGAAACGTTCAGCGGATGCATCATATTGTAATTCTACACGCATAGACCTAGTAATTTACTTTAGTTTTGGAATAATGTTTTAGTTTGCTAACAATCATTTTTCGTAGTAGCAGAAATAAACCACGTAAATTATTTAATTTTTGGAATGATGTTTAAGTTTGCTAACAACCATTTTTCGTAGTAGCAGAAATTTCGTAAATTATTAAATCTTTGGAATAATGTTCAAGTTTGCTAAGAATCATTTTTCATAGTAGCATAAATCGACCTCGGCGCATATATCGACAGCCCTGCAGTTTTTAAATTGTAAATTATTGAATTTTTGGAATAATGTTTAAGTTTGCTAACAACCATTTTTCATAGTAGCAGAAATTTCGTAAATTATTGAATTTTTGGAATAATGTTTAAGTTTGCTAACAATTATTCTTCGTATTAGAAGATTTTAAAATAAAAATCTAAATATAGTTCTATAAAACATCCATACCGCCATTAGAATATTCCTAATGCATGTACGAAATTAAAAAGATTTGCAACGCCGGATGCAAAATAAACCCATACCTTCCAATAATCGAATCAATGACACTGATCAAAATCTGTCAAATCAGCTCCAAAAAATCTTTGCCCAGCCCTATAATTATAGCTTCGAAAAATCTAGAAACCTAAAAAATATTTAATTTTTGGAATAATGTTTAGGTTTGCTAACAATCATTTTTCGTAGTAGCAGAAATAGACCTTGTGGCATATATCGACAGCCCTGCAGTATTTAAATTGTAAATTATTTTATTTTTGGAATAATATTTAAGTTTGCTAACAACCATTTTTCGTAGTAGCAGAAATTTCGTAAATTATTGAATTTTCGGAATAATGTTTAAGTTTGCTAACAACTATTTTTCGTAGTGGCAGAAATAGACCTAGTAATTTACTTTAGTTTTGGAATAATGTTTTAGTTTGCTAACAACCATTTTTCATAGTAGCAGAAATTTCGTAAATTATTGAATTTTTGGAATAACGTTTAAGTTTGCTAACAACCATTTTTCATAGTAGCAAAAATTTCGTAAATTATTGAATTTTTGGAATAATGTTTAAGTTTGCTAACAATTAATCTTCGTAGTAGAAGATTTTAGCATAAAAGTCTAAATATAGTTTTATAAAATATCCATACCGTCATTAGAATATTCCTAATGCATGTAAGAAATTAAAAAGATTTTCAACGCCGGATGCAAAATAAACCCATACCTTCCAATAATCGAATCAATGTCACTGATCAAAATCTGTCAAATCAGCTCCAAAAAATCTTGAAATTGTAAATTATTTAATTTTTAGAATAATGTTTAAGATTGCTAACAATCATTTTTCCTAGTAGAAGATTTTAAAATAAAAGTCGAAATACAGTTCTATAAAATATCCATACCGTCATCAGAATATTCCTAATGCAAGTAAGAAATTAAAAATATTTTCAAGGCCAGATGCAAAATATAACCATACCTCCAATAATCGACTCAATGACGTCACTGATCAAAATCTGTCGTCCATTTCAATTGTTTGAAATTGGAACGACGAATTGTCAGGAATATTGAAAAAAAATTCTAGATCGGGACACCTTTCACCTAGCGGGATGAAATATAGTTTACATTTGATTCTCATATCTAGCAAATATACATAAAAAAAATCATAAAAATCGGTCAAGCCGTTTCGGAGGAGTTTGGAGACAAACACCGTGACACGAGATTTTTATATAATAAATAGATAAGAAGATAGTCGATAAAATAATCACTCGCTTTTCACTTTTTACTTTTCACAAATGTGTGCGTACTGATGTCCTCGGGTCTTTTTCTTCTTTTACGAAATGTATTTGTTAGCGTATTTGAAAATTAGTTGAATAAAATATATATACTACGAAAAATGATTGTTAGCAAACTTGAACATTATTGCAAAAATTCAATAATTTGCAATTTAAAAACTGCAGGGCTGTCGATATATGCGCAAAATTAAATAATTTACGAAATTTCTGCTCCTACGAAAAATGGTTGTTAGCAAACATGGACATTATTCCAAATATTAAATAATTTACGAAATTTCTGCTCCAACGAAAAATGGTTGTTAGCAAACATGGACATTATTCCAAATATTAAATAATTTACGAAATTTCTGCTCCAACGAAAGTTAGCAAACTTGGACATTATTCCAAAAATTCAAAAATTTACGAAATTTCTGCTACTACGAAAAATGGTTGTTAGCAAACTTAAACATTATTCCAAAAAATTAATATTTTACGAAATTTATGCTTCTACGAAAAATGGTTGTTAGCAAACTTGAACATTATTCCAAATATTAAATTATTTACGAAATTTCTGCTCCTACGAAAAATGGTTGTTAGCAAACTTAAACTTTATTCCAAAAATTCAATAATTTACGAAATTTCGGCTACTACGAAAAATGGTTGTTAGCAAACTTAAACTTTATTCCAAAAATTGAATATTTTACGAAATTTATGCTACTACGAAAAATGGTTGTTAGCAAACTTAAAAATTATTCCAAAAATTAAATATTTTACGAAATTTCTGCTCCTACGAAAAATGGTTGTTAGCAAACTTGAACATTATTCCAAAAATTCAATAATTTACGAAATTTCTGCTACTACGAAAAATGGTTGTTAGCAAACTTGAACATTATTCCAAAAATTCAATAATTTACGAAATTTCTGCTACTACGAAAAATGGTTGTTAGCAAACTTAAACTTTATTCCAAAAATTCAATAATTTACGAAATTTCGGCTACTACGAAAAATGGTTGTTAGCAAACTTAAACTTTATTCCAAAAATTGAATATTTTACGAAATTTATGCTACTACGAAAAATGGTTGATAGCAAACTTGAACATTATTCCAAATATTAAATATTTTACGAAATTTCTGCTCCTGCGAAAAATGGTTGTTAGCAAACTTGAACATTATTCCAAATATTAAATATTTTACGAAATTTCTGCTCCTACGAAAAATGGTTGTTAGCAAACTTGAACATTATTCCAAAAATTCAATAATTTACGAAATTTCTGCTACTACGAAAAATGGTTGTTAGCAAACTTGAACATTATTCCAAAAATTCAATAATTTACGAAATTTCTGCTACTACGAAAAATGGTTGTTAGCAAACTTAAACTTTATTCCAAAAATTCAATAATTTACGAAATTTCGGCTACTACGAAAAATGGTTGTTAGCAAACTTAAACTTTATTCCAAAAATTGAATATTTTACGAAATTTATGCTACTACGAAAAATGGTTGTTAGCAAACTTGAACATTATTCCAAATATTAAATAATTTACGAAATTTCTGCTCCTACGAAAAATGGTTGTTAGCAAACTTGAACATTATTCCAAAAATTCAATAATTTACGAAATTTCTGCTACTACGAAAAATGGTTGTTAGCAAACTTTTTTTTTATTCCAAAAATTCAATAATTTACGAAATTTCTGCTACTACGAAAAATAGTTGTCAGCAAACTTGAACATTATTCTAAAAATTAAGTAATTTACGAAGTTTCTGCTACTACGAAAAATTGTTGTTAGCAAACTTAAACATTATTCCAAATATTAAATAATTTACGAAATTTCTGCTAACTATAAAAATAAAATAAATTAAAATAAAATAAAATAAAATAAAATAACATAAAATAAAATAAAATACCATAAAATAAAATAACATAAAATTAAATTAAATACTATGCAACAAAAATCTCACGTTGCTGGGCAGCGGGCTTACAGCTAGTCTATATATTAATAGTCGATAAGGTCGGTCCGTCCGTCTGGTGTCCCCGATTTCACACCTTCCAGTCTCCACTTTTTTATTCATACTAAATCTATATATTAATAGTCGATAAAATAATCACTCGCTTTTCACTTTTCACAAATGTGTGCGTACTGATGTCCTCGAGTCTTTTTCTTCTTCTACGAAATGTATTTGTTTGCGTACTTGAAAATTAATAGTTAATGAAATAAAATAAAATAAATTAAAATTAAATTAAATTAAACTAAATAAAATTAAACACAATGCAACAAAAATCTCACGTTGCTGGGCAACGGGCTTACAGCTAGTAGTTATTAAACTCGCAAACATTATACAAAACAATATAGAAGCCGTGCTCTAGAAATAAAATACAGGCTCTCGGTCTTTTTACTGCTTATGTTTCAGATTTTTTTTTAACCATGTCTGCTCCCAATGTGGAGCATATGGACTCCTAATGGAGTTTATCCCAACAGATGTGTTTCTACGAGAACTGCTTGTTACTCAGTTGCTCAACCTCTCTTTTTCCAAAGAGAGTAGGAATAGAAGGACAGGGCTACGACAGGACTGGTGGTTAGCTAATCGCTTTCGATACACCCCGTTCATAGGATAGAATAGGTAAGAGGAGGGATTCAAGACATCACATACATCCATGCCTTCGAACAGAAATTCATAAATTGGTTGAAAAATCAATTTATAAACTGTCCGTACCGGGACCTCTGTAACCGAAGCTATCAACGTTGACCACACAGGCGTTTTAATTCACTACGTTCATTCAAAAAATCATGAACGATTATGTTGCGTAACGGACAGTGACAGCAGCGAATGACTCCTATAATTGAATACATAATATGTATCTGTTTCTAATTGTATTTTGATAATCAATAAAGAAATTTGATTTAATATGTAAAAAAAAAAAATTGCGCGAATTTGAAGAACAAATTTTGTTTTTTCATACATCTTTGATACTTTTTTACGCGCCACTTTCTGGAACCAATGTATCATGTAAAAAAAGGATTGGGTATCAGAGGTATTATGTAGAATTTTAACCATAACAGAGCAAAGCACGAGTATGAAATAATCAAATATATTATATGAAAATGTGGATACATTGGATCTTAGAAAGACTTACAAGACCGCAATGTTGAAAAACTAGAAAGAGAAGAAATCTAATTTCAATGATGATTTCTTTCATACATACATACCAAATTTAGTATCGTTATGAATCGCTCTTAACTTCTACATATTTTCGACAGTTCTACAGTTTGACCTATTATTGGAAATGGAATTATAGATACTCGATAACAGAACTAATAACTACAATGAAACAAATTAATCTAGCAGGATTTCATTACTACTTTTATAACTGTAAACATTGATAAACAACAGTACTTAAATAATTCACAAAATGTTTATACATAAGGAAAAATCAAACTACATACATATTATACAATTTTCACATATTCACAAATAACTGAAAATATTATTTTACACATGGCGATTTTATAGAAATCAAAACATGTAATATATTATGAATAATTATAGTCAAGGCAAAAATTAAAATTCCTGGTTATTTGAAAATACAATATTGCACGCCACGCATATAGAAAAGAATGATACACTCTATGACTTCCTTTCAGATGAATTTTAACCAGATGCATCAAAACACATTTTCATGGATAAATTATTTCTAGCAATAGATATTAGTTATCGATTGAATATTAAAATAATCGAAAAACTGATTCTTCAGAAATGCTGGAACAAAATACATTTTCCTTGAAAGAAGGTTTCCGGTTTCGAAAAGTGTACATGTTAATTAAGAAAACACATTATACCAAAAAGGCTCGATAATCCGGATTTTAGATGATGCGAATTGTTCAGAATAAGGATACATATTAAAAATTTGCTACTGCACGTGTTTACTCTAAAATTTCTCCCGCCAAACATCACATCTGTAATACAACCAATATATCAGGGTGTAATAGAAACATTCATTGCTTATACCGAAAACAAATGCTTTGACAATTATTGCTAGCCGATGAAAATAATGAAGAAACAGTCATCGGCATCCATAAGAAAATTTATAAGACTGTTGCAACATGGCAGCGGAGAGTTGGAATTCTTTAGATTTTTCAACTTTGAAAAATCACGAAACAAACTTTTGTAAAGACCATTATATGTTCCAGTCATATAAGAAAGTGCTTCCCATATTTTATCATAAACAATATTAAAGAATAAAAAAAATTGCGGACCCCAGGTTGGAAAGCACTGATATAGGAGACATCGCGGGAGAAATAGCACAAATTTCAACAATGCGACAAGATGTCACTGAGATTGCGATGAAAATGGTCCTAGATTCCAAGTGGAGTATATTCCCTAGTAAAACAAAATTAAGAAGACAAAGAGGGGAATTGAAGAGGAATATTGGCGCTACATATTTTGAGGCGTTTCACTGCTTCGACGCCATGAAATGATTCGAGAGCCAAGAAGAATTCAACTTAAGACAACTTATGCGTCCTAATAGTATTCACGATTTGGCAAAAATCAATGGAGTTTCTTTATAAAAAAATATTCATACTGAATCTACTTGTCAGTTGATATTTTCGATTATTCAGATTTTTCGATATTCAGATTGCAATTATTCCCAATTAATATGGATAATCAAGGTTCTACTGTATACCCTGAGGGCAAGCAACCTTGAAGGGTTTACATAGTCATAATAAATCGAATACTAGTCAATTAATCATTTTTTTTTGTCGATATGAGTGCCGAAACTGTGACATCTCAATCGCATGAGTCAACAGACAGAGCATCTTGTCACTTAATGAGTGCACATTGTTTCGTCCTATAGAGTTCATTCCGTAATTTCACTCCTCGTTTAGAATTGCCTTAAAATAAAAAAGATATTAAATCTGCGCTTTCTGTGAGTCGGAGGATTCTAACTAGACATAGTAAAAAAAAATACACTTTAATTTATAGAATTATACTACGTAAGACGAGGGTTTTTTCATTCATTTACAACCATTATTCAGTATCAAACAAGGATACATATCAAACGCTGACCACGACGGTACAGTATCAAACTTACTCTAGTTAATAATAATAAATAAACCGATAAGATGTAGAATCTCAAAAGTTCAGTACTAAGAACTAATACTATTTAATAGTCATCCATTAGAATGTTGGCTAGGTGTAAGACCACCGGAATGTTCCGGACTATGTTTTTGTTTTTTCCTCTTTTTTTCTTTTTTCCGTTTCTTCCTTTCTTTCTCTTCATCGTGTCGTTTCTGTTTCTTATGTTTCTTTTCATGAGTATCTTGGCTAGATGTATCTGAAAAAAAAATACATAACAGAAATAACAACAAATATACAACTATGGCAGTAATAATAATTTGCTTAGGCAAAAAGACTGAATTATGATAATAAAACAATTAGGAACATAATATAGGTACACAAATAAAGTGAAAAATATCTCATAGATTACACAAGATTCATGAAATAATAGACTATAATCAATTTAAATTCATCCTTATTAAAAACTTATTCCAATACTTGGCTATAAACAATATTTTGAGTCTCTGGCTGATCATCAGTGATGGTGGTAACAATGCTGTGAAACCATGTATAGCAGTGCTACGCAACTTTTTTTCTCCCACGGCACACTAAAATTTTCTCCAGATTTTTTTTCAGCCCACTTAAAATATGTATATATACATAAGGGTATATGCAAAAATAACATTAGACATCGTTTTCAATTGTGTAATATATATTGCCGCCTCAGTACTACAACTAGGCAACTTTGATTTGATCATTGTTTGAACAAATTATTAGATCTTTTCTTCAACAAAGTAATGCGCTGCGACACACTTAGCATCGCTCCACAGGATACTAGTGTGTCGCGGCACAGCGGTTGCGGAGCACTGATGTATAGGACTTTATATTCAAGCTTGATGTGTGCCTTGTTGCAGACGCCATCGGTATAGTTCAAGGCAATGTGTGGATTTTCTTAACGCAAGGCGTACACAATATCCTTAGACATGAAGTCCTTAATGAAGCTTTAACTTTGTGCAACATTTGTCAGTCATAACATTCAAAATTGTGAGTGCACAGCGCAGCCACAGGCGACAGTTTCTCCAAATCGAATTTTAAAATGTCCATCAACAATTGCACTCTGCTTGCTTTGACTGAAAACTATTTTTTACTTTTTCCATTTACAAAATTTCTGAACATTGTAATATGATAATGTCTTTGCAAAGCACTTTAGGAGAGCTCGAAAAATCCTATCATCTATGTAATGTCTGGTGGATTAGTCAGACAATATTGCAAATTGTCTTTGTTGAAACAAACACGTTTCCCATTTTTCAGATGCACATCATGGTGTACGATTGTGGGATATCATTTGTGAATGAGAAATTTAAAAATAATGGAAACTTGGCCACTCTATATTTTGATTTGAAGATCGTAGCATAAAAAGTCACTATTTATCACATGTATTTAATAATATTTTTGCTTGCTAAGCGACATAAACAAACTTTGAGTTGTTATGACAACATTAGCTGATGAACTTCTGAGGTGATGTCCCATAATACTGAAGTGAGTATTATCGGAAAGTTGAATTAAAAATGATTTAAAACAGATAAAGAGACAAAAGAGCGTTTTTTTAAGATTTTGGGCCAAAGAAAAATTATGAAATATACACAACTTTGAAGTGGTTTTTAATTGACTTCATCTAATATTAATTAAATAAATTGTTCAAGAAAAATCTTTTTTAAGTCCTTTTTCCTGGTCGCAATTTTCACACGCCCATCTATTTTCAAACTTAAAAGCTAAATTTAGATACTAATTCGGCATTTTCAGCGTACATTGTTTTGAATGAACATGTATAAAGTTGCATACATTGTGATTATCGAAAAAAGCTGTTTTGAAAAACTGTGGGTTACGTCATTTTGCCTTGCCACAACCGGATTATGTTAATGCATATTCGAGAACAACCCTGGAATTTACACCCATATCTATAACTTTTCTAAAAATTAAAAGGGACATTTTACAATGACTACCAATATTATTAACTGTTACCTTACATTGTATCATTACCTCATATTAAGCAAGTGACCAAATACTTAAAAATCTATAGATCAAGAATTCGCTGCATATATTATACTTAATGTGTTTTGTCTCACCTGTTATTTGAGTCTCTTGACTCATTGGGCCTCCTTCTTTGTGTTTATGCTTTTTGTGTTTATTTTTATGTTTCTTCACCGGTGTAGTGTTAATGTATCGATACTGCTCAGGAAGTGGACCAGGATGTAACCTGAAGCCAGCCAATAATCCGGTGGATAAAGGCATAAGTTCCTTACCACCTATCGGAGGTTTATCAATAACAGAGCGTAGTGTGCTGTTATCTTGCTGTCCTGGCCCATCGATGATCCCAGGTAGGTTGGGCAGAAATGAAGACAATTGCTCTTTTAATTTCTTTCCGCTGAATTTAGTATAGGAATGTTCTAAACCATAAAAGGCCATTAAGTTGGTTGCACCTGTTAATTCACATTCTCCTGCAATTTACAATTAAGAATCTTAAACAGACACAAAGCAGATAGATACTGAATAATCCCATATAATGTTAAGCTAAAACAAAAAAATATTTGGAGAAAATAGAAACTAACCTTTGGTTGGGGGCTCCTTCATCAAATAGAAGGGGCCACTGTTAACGATTGACGGATTTTTCCCCAGTGAAATTGTTGTTTTGAGGGTTCCTGATGAATCTTGTCGGGCAACAACAGGGGATCTCGCGCCCCTGGGTGAAGACTTTGGAGAATAAGGTTCTACCTTCCGATATTGATCAGCCATCATCATCTTCTTTCATCGTTTTCCACACACCTACAACAACCAAAACGCATAAACTACAGTACAGTACGATTCACCCGTCATAGACGTATTGTACCATAAACAAATATGCTTATATTTTGTACTAGAAAAATAATTATGTATGTAGGTATCTAAGTAAGTATTTTTTTAAATATATTATGTTGATGAAATTGATCACATTTATAAATAACCTAAGAAAAAATGCATAGAAAATGCGATGGCAATGGGCTGAATCAAAACCAAAGGAATCTAGGAAGTATAACTTATTTTTACAATGCACTAAAAAACCATCTTCAAAAAAATGTGGAAACATTTAAGTATGTACTAAACTATTTTATTACATAATTATTTATAGTTTAAAATACTAGAATATAGTATTGTATAGCCATTAGACCACTATAAGCAGACCGGTGAGCGAGTTGTTTTTTTTTTAAATCAATTTTATTTTATCAAAACTATTTTTCGCTTTTCATAATATGTAAGTTAGTACTTGTATAAGTACTTTTTCAAAAGGTGCCAATCTCACTTTTCTCAAGCATTTTACTGAAGTTTTTTTCTAATCCATATCCGTTCCCAACGTGTAGGATATATATTACTATTAGAGGTATTTTAATAGATTGTTTTGTACGAGAATTGCTTGTTATTTAGTTTCTCAACCTCACTTTTTGTGTATTTTGTATTCAAACACATTTCAATTTTCACTTCTTTTGATTTTATTTTTTTTAGATACCCAGAAAGAATAGAGCTTTTTTAATTATTATAGTTTACTTACGAACACGCGCTTTCACGTACGACCAAGTGATGTGCTTGCTTTAAAACGAGACAAATAATGTGTAAACGAAGTTTTTTCTCGCTCTGAAGCATATTAGGTAAATGGTAAAATTGAAACATGAAACATTTTTTTTTTACACTCTATCTCGTTTTAAAGCATATACACTCAATCTCACGTTAAAGTGTAATAGGGCACTTTACTTCGGCACAAAGTCGTCCATGCTTTGGTGAAGTTAGTTCCTTATGGACACTTGGTATAAGGAACATACGTCACCTAATCCTGGACGACGGCACCCCAGAGTGCAGACCCCTAATGTTTCAAAGTTATCTTTGATTTCAAGCCAACTAAATAGCGAGCTGAGCAAGCAAGCGCTTTCACATGCGACTAGATAGTTACGTTATATTTAAAGCCAACGAAGTGTGTAAACGACAATCATAAGAAAATTTAAATTAACTTTGATTATTCCACGTATTCCACGTATATTCCAATACGTGGAATAATCAAAGTTAATTTAAATTTTCTATTAAAATGAACTTCCACAAAGTTACCGCCGAAACCATCGAAAGTATGTATATGACAATCATAAGAGTTCGCCCTAATTTTGCAGGACGAGTAGTAACTGTAGGTATATGTGGTAATGGTATTACCCGATTTATTTGAATACGCTTTGTTTACACATATTTTCTTTCATTTTGAAAGTGTTAATTTTTTTCAAAACGCAAGTGAAAGCATCTATTTGTAAAAACGGCCATTATTTTAGGTTGCAACTTACAATATTATCGGGACTCTAGAGCAGTGCTGGCGAACCTATGACCCGCGGGTCAGACACTGACCCACGAAAGCTTACTTTCCTCCCACTTTCCATGCAATGCCACTGTCTTAGTGACCCACGTGCTGGTATTTGAAAAAATAATTAGCAAAATTTGACCCACTCCTCAAAAAGATTCACCATCACTGCTCTAGAATCTAAAACAACAAGATATATTCTGGCAATTTGGTTGTTTTTTACTTGTTGACACTAAATTTCTTAAAATAATTTTCTCATTAAAACTGAGTCACAATACATCAACAGTTCTAATTGGTTCAAAAGAAAGCAGGGCAAAAAAATAATATATATCAAATACTACATTCATTTATTTTGGAACAGCAAGGTTTCTATCTGCATTTTTAGAGCAAATACCTCCCATTTGCTGTATGTCTACATTTACCATGTCTTGGCCACATGTTCCGGTTAGAGAGCGGACATCGTTATTTTTTTAAAAAAATATTATTCCATTACAAATAAAATATGTTCATATCAAAAGCGTTTTTTAATGCAATTATACCTTGCTGCACTAAATTAATTCATAAATAAGATTATTTTAATATCTGTTTTTATTAAATGTTGTAAATATTAAGCGTAAAATGATTGAAAATGGTGTAATTGTAATATTGCTCATATATACCATTTTTTATTGGCAATAGTTCAGATTTTATTCATATACAAAACTTTAGAGCTTAATATTTCAGCTTAGTCTAAAAGCCAAGTAATTTACCTTGTTGTTCTAAGGTCACGAAATTTATTATACTTATTTGTCGAGTAAGAAATAAAGTTCTTGTTATAATTATAATACATTTCATCAGGTAATGATGACACTGTAGATATGTATATCAATTTATTGCCTGGGTACCTATTGCTTTTTATAAAAAATGACACGCTTCACATTGTGAAGCGGTTATATGTATTATACCTTTTTCCTAGATTAAATGAACATTTGAAAAAAATCAATAGTGGCATCAGAATACTTTCCAGTTATCCTTGAAAATATTCGTAATGCCTTAAAAATATCGAAAATGTTTAAAAAGTACTATTTAATCTTCTTTTAAAAAGCAGCAACTTTCAAACCAAAGTGCGATGAATAAACTATTATTTATTAAGCAATTGTAAGACTTATAGAACCTCAAGCCGTCTATGCCTAAAACATTTATTGTAGCTACATTATATTCTGTACAAATACGTCATATTGCTAACAATTTATATAATTAAATAAATTCATTGAAGATTGACAAAATCTAGAACAGCCATACTCAACTTGCGGCCCAGTAAGCCCTAATGTGCGACCCAGTAGTAAGCTCTCCATAGGTCAGCTAAAAAAAAGGAGTATACCATAAATATGTTGCGGCCCACGTAGACAAGCAAATATCGGAATGCGGCCTGGAGGTAAAAAAGGTTGAGTATGGGTGATCTGAGCGTAGAATTCGTTAAAATAATATAACGTATTTGTAAGCTCAGTAAGCACGTTTATCAATTTAATTCAAATGAAAAGTAGCTATCCGCTATTTGATTACTAATTGTTATAAAAATAAACCGAAACTAATGATATTATAACGAGTATCAAAGTAACGTATTATTACTATTTACCCAGTTTTATTGTTTATGGTTTAAGTAAATTTGTGGAATTCGCCGTCGAATTTGCTGTAGTACCGTACGTTTCCTTGCGTGAAAGTGTAATTTTTATTGATACCGGCAGTTCTAGTAGCCTTCGACATTAAAGTTTTAAATATCGCCAGTCTCTTCTCAGTCCCTAAGTGTGAAATCATGTCTCGCGCCTCTACTTTTAAGTTTTTGTAACTCCTCGGCGCTGGTGACGCCATTTTACAGGAATGATTTGGCTGCTGCTGTTTGAGTTACCGAAGCTTTTTTTTAATTCCAACATCGCTCATGTGATCGAAATAGATGGGAATGTTTGTGTTTGCTGCACATTGCTGCACAACACTTAAGGTAACCCTAAAACGCTCATTATTATCTCGCTCGGCCACCGTATAATTTCAGTTATCACTTAAAGAACACGACAGTCATAATCTCACACGCTTCCGTAGTGAAATTGATGCATTCTGGTTATGTCAGTTCTGTCGAGTCTTATCGAATGCGGACGCCTCATATTTTTTTTTATAATTTTCAGACATTCTCACACTATGGAAGATGGAAATTGTCGACAATCTCAGAAGGATAACATAATTCCTCTGCCCCACAACTACGACACGCAGCTGCCTGGAAAGCGATATGACAACAATTACGTTAACGGCAATTCCGATGGGTTATATAAATTCCCGAAGAAGTTGCTACCTAATCAGGATACGTTTCCGAAAGAGGACAAGTTGAAATTCACCGATGGCATTCAAGATACAAAACTGAAAAATACTCATAAAAGTGAAAACAATTCGTTCGTCGACGTCAAAAGTTCTATCGGAGGATTGAAAAAAACGTTGGTGAAACACACTACGAAAGTTAACAATTTTAAAAGTGGCCTGAAAATTGCAACAGACAACAGTTTAAAAACAAATGAAAACGGAAATCACAAATATCTAGATGGCTTGCCGCCTGAAAAGTTTCTCAAAGATCCCAATTTTTTGAATAACAGAAAATTAGCACTCCGCCACCTTCATCGTCAACAAGCTTTGAAGAAGAAATATTTGCAAAGAATAGGAAAGTACAATGCCTCCCATCAGACTGAATACGCTCAATATCTGGGTCTGCAGCCCACTGTGAAGTTTAAATGTAGCAAATGTTGCTGTACATCATTTGAGAGTCTGGGCATGTTGAAGGAGCACCAGCGCGATTGCTCATCTCAGGTTTCTTTAGAATCTGCAGCAGAACCGGAGCCTTTGGCTGCCGCTTCCGTTTCACCTGGAAACAAAACCAATTTCAGAATCACTCGAAAAGTGTACCTGTGCTCGGCGTGCGGAACTTATTACGAGAATTGGAATCTGTTTTTGCACATAAGGGAAGTTCACAACCGTCACATTTGCTTATTCTGTTTAGGAATGTTTTCTCAAGCCCACAAGTTAGCTTCGCATCTCGTGGTAAAGCATAACATTCAGGAATGCGAATTCACCTCCAAGGAAGACTTTTTTTCCAAGTATTCGGACTCTTTCTATTTAATGTGTTGCAAATGTGAAAATGTGTTTACGGAGAGAGAAAATTTCATTTTACACGAATGCACTCCAGCGATAAAGCAGTGTTCAGTGTGCAAATCGAAAGGCGGTCACAGAAGCGACTGCCCCAAAAATTCTAAACACAAGCTTGCTGTCGTTCAACCTCAGACGGATGGTAAAAAAAGTAAAAAGGTTTCTTCTGAAAAGAAATGTTCCGATAGATCGAACCTTCCCAATAATGTATTAGCCAAAAATCTCCTAAATAATAACGGATGCACTAGTAACTTTGACTCTGAAATTCAACTAGATCATCCGAGGACCTCATCTTTGAACGATAAAGTTGAACCCAAAGAATATAAGGATAATCTCAACCCTGAACCGTTAGTTAGTGACTCTGAAATCAATTCTCTCAATCTTACCACCTCAGATCTGGTATCCGATAATAATATAGAACAGGAACAACCGACTGAGATCGCACCGATAGAATCACTCCCCATTTTACCTATTCCGGAATGCTCCGTCTCTTCGCTTGGCATCAGTGATAATATTTTATTGAATAGTGATAACTGTATCGATATGGAATCACAGATTTCATTTCCACCGGAGTCTCCGCTGAGGTCCCTGTCTGATTTTCAGGAGACTGCTGAGAGTGATAAAAGTTCTACGATCGATAAAGTGCCAAGGCATGTTCGATCCGATATCGATTCGCTGAAAACTGTTTTAAAACCTCCGCCTCGAAACCGAAGACCCCCGAAGCGATACCAATTCAAAGATAATCATGTGAATCATAATCAATTCAATCCGCCGGTCGAAGACCTACCGGACGTGAGAGACGCAAGTGTGGAAGTCGTGAATAAAGTTCCCAAATTGACTGTGAAGGTTCCGAAAATGTTTATAGACAAAGAGTCGACTAGTGATTATTCTTCAGAGAGTGACAGTGATAAATTAACTGTAGATTTTGATACGAACGCCGATGTCGAAGCGGACATTCACTCGGTAAACGATAAAGTCAATACGGATAGCGATTCTGCGGTCAATACCGGTGATTGTATTTCTGTGAATAACATTTCGAAGATAGTTAGTAGTATTGCAGATCCGGAAGCGCCCGTCGCCGGCGACGATGTTCCCCTCACCGAGCTCACCCTGGACCGACCTCTGGATCCTTATCCTCTCAAGAATCTACTCAAGGTATTCCTGAGCGCCACCATGTATAACTGCATTTATTGTAATCACGCCCACAAGATAGCCGTGAATGGCAAACAGCTAGGTTTGCACTTCATCGCCCAACATAGATTTTCGGCGACGGTGGACAGCATAACTGCCGAAGAGCTGCTGCCGGAAACTATAGTTTTGAAAATAAAATCATGCCTTCAAGATGTTCAAAGCGTATTTTTGAACATGAACGGGTACGATAGCATAGATAAAGTAGATATGAAATATTATGACCACACGTACGAATGCTTTCAATGTTATTTCATTACGACCGTTCACAAAGAACTGTACTTACATAATAGAAAAATGCACCAAAAGACTATTCTGCTGTGCATCATGTGCAAATCGAATTTTTACAGCTACAGTGAACTTCTCTGCCATCTGTGTCCCGGGACGTACGTTCTCAATAGTGAAATACAATTCAGATGTTGCCTCTGCCAGTTAGATTCTATTCCGTCGGCCTTCCGATTAATGGTGCACCTGCGAAAGAGACATCACGCCTGCGACGTCTGCTTGGAGACTTGTCACAATCAATCCAAACTATCAAATCACGTCTGGAAGCATAAACTGCACCATCTGTGCTATCGGTGTGGAATCGCTTATCGTAACAAACCGGACATAACGAAACATCTCTATTGGAAACACGGTACACAGAGTGTCCTATGTAAAAAGTGCTTGCAAAAGAAATGGCCGCACGTTTATCATTTTTGCATTCCCCCTAATAGCTTTGTTTGCGAAGAGTGTAATTTGACTTTCACTAAAGCTGTCTGTTTGAAAGTGCACAAACGCTTGCACACCGGGGACAGGCCGTATCTCTGCCGAGAACCAGATTGCTCCGAAGGGTTTATATCAAAGAAATTGCTCGCCAAGCACGTCACTGTTCATTCTGAACCGCCCGTCCTTCCGGAACCGATCGCCTGCGCGACATCTGTGATAGATGTCGACGAGGAAAAGGTGCACACTCTCCCAGCCACCTCGGAGAGCGAACCGGCGATCCTTGCCAAATCAGAACCAAAAGTGACCCCTGTGAAAGTAAAGAAATCAAAAAAGAGTAAGAGAAATGATAAAGATAATTTGTTAATAGATGTTAATCTTCCCGAGCTCAATTTATCAGAGAGCGATAGTAGTAATGAATCAGAATCCGAAATGACAAAATCGAAAATTGATATTTTGGATGCAGAGATAAAACCTGATCAGCAAGTCGATTCCACGCTGGAAGATTTCAAGCCTGAACCGCCTGTCATGGGTATTTGGGATAATTTTAAAATGTATCAGGCAGAGATAGAAAAAAAAGATCCCGCATACATGATACCTAGGCACGTGTGTGAATCCGACCACGATTACTGTGTGATACCTGTGAGCGAAGTCTCCGACGTGAAAGATTTCGATGGGGATAAATCTGACATCAAACTTTTAGAAAATAAAATCTGTTCTAGTAAAGAGAAGAAGAAAGTGAAATCGAAGAAAAAGAGCATAAAAAAAGAAGGCGGCTCATCATCAAGCGAGAGCAGCAGTGACAGCGATTCCAGTTGCTCCTGTGGAACCAACTGCAGCTGCTCTTCTTCCAGCGGATCTTCGTCGTCCAGTTCTTCTTCTTCAGATTCTGAACTGTCCAGTCCGGCGCTGCGGCGCGACGGAAACACCCATCACAAAGACAGTGACGCATCTCACACTTCTGCAGTAGACATAATGGCGACTGAAGAATCTCCACAACTGTTGGTGCCTGAATCTGCCGAAATACCATTAGCTGAATCCGATCTCGACACTGAAGAGACTGAAACGGATGAGGATTTCTACGATGAACACCCTCAACGATTAGCCAATAAAATTATAGCTGAAAAACGTAATCAATTAATGTTGTTAGCCACCGTCGCCCCCGTCAACAACGGAGATCGCTCAGATACGGGTTGCCCGTCTGCGCAAGAAGAACCCGAAAAGAGAGTTAAGAAAAAAGTTAAAACTAAGAAAAAAAAGAAAGATAAACGCAATGAAATTTCTCATGAATCGGCAACAAATATAAATTTTCTTAATCCAAAAATAAACATTCCCGAGGAAGAATCAAATATGAAAATAACAATTTCACTTCAGACCAATACAGTACAAGTTTTTGATAATCAGCCGATTCATATTCCTGTCAAATCCGGCACCCACAGCGGTTCAGATGCTGAAAGTAAAAGGGCATCTAAGCGACGGAGAGTTCCTAATAGATTCTACGGTTATTCGAGCGATGAAGAGTATATGCTGAAACCGCATCTACCTCCTAAGCTCGAGTGGCGAAAGGAAGATCTGCCCTCGCCGACGGGAGCGCAGCAATGCCCGTCACCGCCTCAGATACCTCAGGTCCCTGATATCGTGCTGCATCAACCTGAACCTGTTGAATTTCCACAATTTCCACAGGAACCCGCGTCCGTGTCCAGCGATGACTCTGATTCTAGTAAAGAAGGTGCATTGCAAATTAATTTTCCTCCCTTCCAACCGATGGAACAAGACACCAGAGCGGTGGGACAGTTTTCCGGGACTGCTAGACACACGGTTGGCAGTTTTCCGTTTCCGCGGCCCGCAGGAGCGCGCAAAGCGAGAGAAGGAGAAAGCGTATACTGTTACTGCCGGTGCCCTTATGATGAAGTTTCCGAAATGATCGCTTGCGACGGCGAAGGATGTACAATTGAGTGGTTTCATTTTGAGTGCGTAGGCATTATGGTTCCTCCGAAAGGAAAATGGTTTTGCCCAGACTGTAGACAGAGACTTGAAAATAGTTCCGTGTGAAGTTCTAGCTTTATTTATTTGCTATAATACTTATTATTAGCAAAGAAGCTTTGGAAACATAAGCCTGATTTCAGAACAATAATTTGATTCGAAATAAACATATCTCCAGTGCTATCGGTATTATTTTCCATTGTGAAACATATTAGCAGTCTGTCATTTTTCAATTTAATGTCTATGATATTTTGTTAAACGACACAAATCTTTATTTTACTATTAAAATACCCATCGATATTGAATATTGATGGCTGTTTAACATTATGAAGATTTCATAAATGTCTATTTGTGATAAACATGATGACGGTTTTGGAACTTTCTACTGACATTGATGAACCCTGTATTGTATGAAGCGGCATTTAATGCAGAGTTCTTTGCTTGGCCTGTATCTACAGATTCGTGCAGTGTAAACATACTGTTGGTATTTTATCTACACTAGTTATGACTATTTTAAATACTTACAGCATTATTTTTCAGATTCAATTCATCCTACTCCGCTTGATACAATATGAGTCTTATTCGTATGAAAATTTGAAAAAAATATCTTGTTTATAATGATTGCATTCGCTGTCTTTGACTGTAAATCTACCGATTATGTGTATGGCACCTACGCATTTCATTTTTCTAGTCTTATTCGGAATGCCAACTATTGCAATAGGCATCATTTATTTTTATACTTTCAAATTAAAATGCATGAGGATTTAGGTTGTCCTGTCTTGTATTCGTAGCCCAAAATTGTCAGAAAATGCAAAACATCCGCAATAAATAATTGTGAAAAGTAAAATGATTCTTGGTTCCAAACCTTTTTTATCAAAAGAATGTCGAATATTAACTTTAAAATGATCGTGAAAGGTGATACAATTGTTCTTCAAATGAATATCTATCGATTAAATTGTGTTTTATGTTTTTACATTTTTGCGTATAGTACAATTTAAATCTTTCGTTTAATATAAGAGATTGTGCAGAAATACAAGCGGCGCCATCTCACGGCAACATATAAATGTAATATAATGCAATTCATTCTGACTGGGGTAATATTTATCAAATTGTAAATATCGACAAAAAAATAATTAAACATAGGATGATATTTTTAGTAATAAAATACACCTTATTTATATATTAAGAACAAATGGCAGTGATGTAAAATAATTTTTCATGAGTCCGCTGATATTTATAGGATTTGAAAAATTTATTCATGTAAGTATCTGATAGTTGTGTCTTTCTATTCGTTGAGAAATAATTTCCAAATTCATCGATTGCCGTTAATCACCCCGCAAAATTTTATTCATGATGTAAAATTGATATTACCGTGGCCAACTGGATAAAGTTATAAATATTCACAAGCGGTTATCGCCCACATGTTTTATGAAAATCTTTTTAATCATCAACTTTACGTAAGAAATTGCTGTTAAAATATTTAAATTTATCCGATATCCTAAATATGAATTACAATTTACAGAAATAAGGAAATAAAAGAATCTTTCAAAAAATACTCACAATGTATATAAAATTATTTAATCCTTCGCATGCATTCATCACACCCACAACAGTGACTCCGCACTGAATAGTATCAAGAATCAAATCTACTAATCATGAATATGATTATTAAAAATTATACATCTTCCATCCACCTATATTCCATGTAATCTTAATTTTAAGTATGATAAACTTCAATAATTGTGAATATAAATTTTATAGAGAGAACGAACAAGCATTGTTTTACTCCCGAGGGCAAGGAACCTATCAAAATAAAAAAAAATTGAATTCATTTTGACATTGATATCTTGATTACAATTTTACCCCAGCTTTTGAATATTTTTCGAAAATTGATAGATTTTTATGTAAGAAAACAGGATAAGTTTTTAAATATGGTTACGATATTCACAAATTTGAATTACGCTACTGTTTCCATGTGAATTGTTGATTTGTGCTCAGTTTGGTTTGCCAATTCACCATAAATCGACTTACGCCAGAACAACGCTTGAAAATTGTGCAAATTTATTTTGAAAATCTTAGTTCTAATTTTTTTTTTCTAGAATTTTGGTCAGTGATAAGGCTCATTTTTGGTTGAATGACTACATCAATAAGCAAATTTGCCACATTTTGAGTAAAGAAAATCTACAGGCGACCACATTATCGAGATGCTGTTACATCCTCAAAAAGTCAATTTTTTGGTGTGCTTTATAGACTGGTGGAATCATTGGTCTATATTTCTTAAAAAATGATAGCCAGAACATTTCAGTCAATGGAGAGATATATAGATCCATGATTACCAACATTTTCATTCCTTAATTGAATGCCCTTAATGTGGAGTCTGTGGTTTCACCGAGATGGCTCATCATGCAAACACCCACCCCGTACCACATTCAATGATTGCATAATTTCCTGAACCAAGTGAATTTCAAAAAAACTATTTTCTATGGAATGAAAACAGATTGGCTACTGAAATGTTAGCTCACAAACTGAAGAATTTTTGCTCTATTATGATTCTGCTATTATAGTCTGAAAAATATTTTTTTTCAAGATTGCCTTTGATCTTTGCTTCCGACCCCGTCAATTGTAAATTTATTCCTAACATACCAGAAAGAATGGGTAATAATAGTAGTACATGTTTTCACGGCAATTTTTTTATTCAAATATTGCTCTCTCTTGCAGCAGTCATGGGAATCATAATGTTTAAAGTTAAGATGTGAAATCCAATCATGGGTAGTGAAAAGCTTTACTTTCAATTTCACTGGTTAATATATTCTTGCTATTTTGAAGAAGAAACAGCAGTTGCCCTGTGCCACGTATTCTCTGAAAACTGCTCATGATTTCATTTTCTTTCTAATTAATCAGGTTGCGGTTTTTTCTACCACGATAATTCCTTCCCATCGTATTGGAAAAAACTGCCAGAATTTCCAGGATTCAGATTGTTTAAAGTGCTAAAAAGTCCTTCAATACTCGATTCAACATCTAGAGGAGCATGTTTTCCTCCCATGTCAGTCTTGACCCACCCTGGATGTATTGCGACCGTCAGAATGTTGTCTTTCATCAAATCTATGCTCATTGATTTTGTGGCAGCATTGAGGGCAGTCTGAAAGTCAGAAATAAAAAAAACTGTTGAGCTATACAGAGGTTTTCACCTTTAGTGGTTGCAAGACCGTTACCCACAACATAGTTCCTAACTTTGTAGTTCCTGCCCCCTTAATGTTTTTATGGTAGTTGGAGTAATAAGGATGTCCAAAAAGAACACTATAGGACAGGGGGGGGTCAAACTTTTCAGATGGAGGGTCAAATTCAAGATGAGCGGGCGGGCCACAAGTAAAATACCATTTTTCTATGTACACTATTTATCATAAAAAAAAACAATCTAATGAGAGGAATGGAACTGTTATTTTATTAACATTTTTAAAATTCAGGTGTTAATTTTGTACCTAGTTGAGATTTTTAAAAGTTGTAAATGTTCATCAGTGATGTTTGATCGTAAAGAGTTTTTATTGAGGTTCATGATTGAAGATATTTGTTCACATATATAGGTTGATCCAAAAATAACGATTATTAAATTTATTTTCAATCTTTTTTTAAATAGGCGTTAAAAGATAAAAACATGAATCTTTTTCAAAAATATAATATTGCTCGCGGGCCGCATGTGGCCCGCGCCTGCTATAGGAGAACAAAAACTGATAGAGGAGGTAAGTACGGAGTAAAACGTTGAAATTTTGTTATAATGTCAAAGGTACAAATATAAATTGTAATTTTAAAAAAGGAGTCTTTTTTTTTATATTTGGCCAATTAACACCTTAACGACTGCAGGTTTTTTTTTTTTATAAAATTACACCTGGCGAAATAAAATTTTGCGAAATTCACTATAATTTGTAAAAAAATTGAGATATCTTTACAAAATTTAATTTTCTTAGCTTCCAGATACTTCCGCCTATACGCATATATCCGCCGGCCAGCAACCATTGTTTTTCAAGACTCAAATACTTTGCGGTTGTTAAGCTGTTAATAAGTATACCGATATTCAATTTTCAGTTCAAAGTTTAGAAATGTTTTTTTTTTTCGTTTTTGTTGCTCATTCACAGTTATACTGCTTATATAGGAGGTGCAATAGCACACAGTTGTCAAAGGTCACTTTCAATCCTATACATTCTTACACAATTTCTGGAATTTTTATATCTTCGCAGAGAAGTAATGAGTACTCTCGGATAATGAGTACACCCTGTTCCGCCAAAGCTCGATTATATAATAGTTGGGACATTTTTAAGCATAAGTGACCAAAAATAGACTTAAGTTGTCCAGTATCAAACATAGCCAAGACAGTTTCACTTTATTTTCAGGACAGTTGAAAGTTTGTTCGACTACTTTGCAATGAAATTTGAATGCGAATTAGTTTTAATAACTTCGAAAAACCCAAGCACCGAACGCTCGGCATTTACATTCCATACAAACCACAGAGCGACATTCAAGTCGGCTGATTCTAATTGGCTCTCAATGACTTGGCCAGTACGATAGCAAGATGATTTTGCCAATTTTGGTAATAAAATCATTATTTAAAATTAATTTACATACACTTATTGAAATATAGGTATTAATATTCCCTACCAGAATTAATACAAAAGTGTGCATCGGCAAAAACATGACCGTGTTTGATACTGGACGCTTCACTTGTACTCCCAATAATAAATATGCTTGGAATTTTTTCCGCCTTGATTATTGAAAAAAAGGAATTATAAAATTATTTGTATTAACACTTCTTAGTCGGGCGCTTCAAAAAATAGACTCAAGCCTGTAGCGGGCGTTTTTTAGTGATTAGCGCACAAATATATTACATTCTTAAAATCAACACAACTTCTAAACCAAACGATATTTTCGATTGAAATTTAAAAACAAATACGTGACATCTAATCATTAAAAATAAAATTAGAACATTTCGATATCATCATAATTTCACTATGTTTCAAAGCTGAATATAAAACCTGTTATCAATTTAGTAGATAGCACTCCGCATGTTATAAATATTAAATATTCAAAACATTCTATATAACAAAATAGCATATTTATAAATATTTTATAATTATATGAATAATTATAATATATAATCGCCATTCCTACAACTTGACTACCACTGGAAGTGTAAAATCTAATGCCGTAAAAATTACAGCGTAATTACACCCTTATAATCTAGCAAAGAATTAGGACTAATGTTAATTAGTTGAGGCATTTTATTTAACGCCGACAAACAAACCCGTGATATTATGTGTCCCGCAAACAAGCGACGATATAAAAAAAACATATTATGCCGTGATCCGCATTCTACCGACAATACGCTAAAAACGACTTTTGCCGTGATCCGCATTCTACGTACAATCAGCTAAAAACGACTTTGGTCGTGGCCCGCCTAAGAAGTGTTAACATCAGTGAGAGATGAGTATTAGTTAACACATTAGTAAGTTTGATGAATAATTTCCTGATATGAAATACAAAATAATAATATCACCAAATACAGTTTGTGGGATTTTTGTTCGCCAACTGATAAATAAATAATTCTCTTTTTTGCTTCACATAAATTGGTGTGAAGAAATGCTTTTCGTTTCAATGATTTCAAATTTGAAATCAGGAAAAAATTTTCCTGGTGATTTGCATTTATTTCTGAATTAAAGGAAGATATATATAAATAAGATTGATTTTGTTCAAACGAAGTATTAAAATTTTCTTTGACTGTTCTCGAGAGGTTACAATTTTATTAAATGATAAAACATGAGATAGCAAAATAAAAGTTTTATATGTACTTATATTATATTTTTTCTATTTGAACAGGAGTCAGCATGAAATCGCTCTTGCATTAGCTCTGGTTAAAAATGCCATTTCGCACATGTTTGCTCTATTAGTTATCCATGCAATACTAATATTTTGCTCTGTAAGGAATACTTTAATAATTACTTATGATAAATATACACCAGGCGGGTTTAATAATTAGAACAAAAATTATTGCATGATCAAACCTTGGAACAGCGATACGGATAAAATCCTCCCTTGTCATTCAAACCTATAGATCCCAGTATGGAACTCATGTTGACAACTGCTGCTCTATTTACTCCGACTGGAAGATTAGAGTTTGTTTCAGCGGCGACTTTTAACAATGGCAATAGTGTCTGCAATAATAAATATACATTTAGAAAGTTATGTGCAACATTATGAGGTTTAGCGGTTTCGCTGCCAAAGAAATGATAAAATAAAATATAGTAGAATATCGATAGATTTATACAATAGAGTATGAATTTTGAAGACTAAGAGATGACATCGTTTTTCTGCATTCATCGATTTGTTTGTTGATTCCGATGGTGTACATATCCAGGAAGACGGTAGCACAAAGAAAGAGCTCGCTATTAATTTTGGAATAAGTGCAGCCACATTTAACTCAATAAGGACTGTCTGGGATACAATTGTACACAATAAAAACTTAATGCCATTTTTTCAACGCTTGCATTCTACCAGTGTTGCTCTCAATCTCTGGGAATCATGGCATTTGACAAGAAAAACGGGGTACTGAGCTTCAAGGATAGATGGTTGCATTGAACATTGGGAGTGAAGTGGATCGATTTCATTAGGATCCCTGAGATTTGGGGGCGGACAATGCAATGCCCTATTATATTAGTAGTCATGGAGAGACATTGGAACTTGCTGTGGATGTCTTTGGAATGCGGATGTCTCAATTCTGGGTGCCTCTTTTTCTGACTGGTGAGATTCCAACGTCTGGCGTAGTGGGCGACCATGAGTCTACTTAGCGGAATGGAAGGATGTTGGCATATCATGGAAAAAAAAAGGAATAGAAACCCTGCATGACTATATGGTCATGCTCATCCTTATATTACCGTGTAATATTGTGTACGGACAGTAGTAAGAACGAACGTGACCGTATGGGCAAGCAAACATTCGGGGTTGAAATATAGCTAAACGTGAATTTTTTAAAAATATTTACAATTTGCTCTTTTTAGATCAACATATTTTCAATACAAATATATAAGCAAAAGAACTGTAAATAATTTGATGTTTTGATAAAAAAAATAACTAACAGTTTCAAAAATTCCATTAAAAAAAATAGAAATTCAAAAAATTTCATGTGCTTTTGGTGGCCGTTTCTGTCCCCCCGATGATGACTTACTGAAGTCTGTACCCTTCTTAACCAAATATGAGTGAAAGCAACGATATTCAGGTAGAAAAAGGACGAATAGTGGGATCAATAGACAACGGTGTTTACTGTGACCACATGGTCACGCTCGTCCTTGGAGGGTTAAATAAAACCTAAGAAATAGCCTCATTCTGTTTTATTTATTTATAATAAAATCAAGCACAAATTAAGAGAATAAGAAGAATGAAACAGATAATCGGTCGCTATAAAAGTCATTAACACATTTTATAAATTTATTGAAAATTTTCGAGTTTTTATAGTCATTTCTTCCTTACAACTAATCCCTATATTATATACTCCATGGGTGTCCAACCGGTAGATCGCGATCAACCGGTCGATCCCAAAGCAAAATTTGGTCGATCCTGAAAGCTTCTGTAAATTTCGAAAAAATATGTAATTTAAATATAAAAAATACTAAAATTGGTTTTTAAGCACATACCTATCTAATGATATGTATTTCACAATAAAGTAAGTTTGAAGAAGGGAAAAAACCCTAAATAAATAAATTTCTTATAAGAATCATGTTAGAAGTCGATCGTGAGAAAACTTAAGATTGAAAAGTCGATCCCAGGACAAAAAAGGTTGGACACCCTTGATATCCTCCATTTAGATGAATTTCTTGTTCTAATTCTAGTTATATTATCCAAATGTTCAATTTCTAATTTATTTTCAATTTCAAAAAACATTATTTGAATTTGAAAACATTATTCGCACCAACCCCGAATTGAGTGTGCGGGGGTGGGAACTTAGAGAGAACATTGGTGCCAAGTGGTGCTCACCTTTGTTAACATGATTGGCGCTATAGTATTGATTGTGAAGTTGTCAATCATTTGCTGCGGCTTTACATAATTTAGTGTCGTAAACTTAGAAGTGACTCCGCCATTATTGATCAACAAGTTCAACCCATTTTTTGTGGTCAGCTCTTTAACTCTTTCGAAAATGGAGGTGAAACTTTCTAGATCAGACAAATCTGAAAAAAGGGTATAAATCATAAAAAAATAGATTATTATCAGTATGGGCTTATTGGATTCATTAATTTGATTTAAAATTCTGCACAAAGTTTGACTAATACTGTTTGTTCAGACTTGAGAGAATAGATAAACCAGCCTTAAAGTAAATGCCTTTCCGATCAATCGACAATTTGTAAATAATGGTTAAAAAAAAGTTTAAATATGAATCTATTTGAATCGGATTTTCAAAATATAGACAGATAATAACTGGTCATAAAAATAAGCATAATTATGACCTTTCAGTATAAATCTTGATTACAGTCGAATCCCGATCTACTGTTCTCACATTATTCGTTTTCCCGCATGGGTCATCTATTTTTCATAGTCACAGTCAAACAACCAACAAGAACAATGTTCAATAATTCAGTATTAGTCATTCCCTGATTTACCAATTTTTTCAATATATCTTTTATAGTGTTGGCCAAGCCCCATAATAATAATGTTAAGTTACTCGATCTATCATCTAAATCAGGCCTCGGCAACCTATGGCCCGCGGGTCACCAAGTGACCCATTTGATGATTTCAAGTGACTATAAAATATGTTGTGAAAATACCCACTGACCCGAATAGTCACTTTTTAGTACTTTGACCCACAGCCAAAAAAGGTTGCCGATACCTGATCTAAATATTATCAAAAATATAAATATGGTCACAAATATTTTTTTGCTCATAAATGACTTCACGTCCCGTTTCTTGAAATTTTCTAACTTGGAACTAAAATGCCTTAATGAAGAAACCAAGAACTGTGGCTGAGAAACTGAAAAAAATTCAAGATGTTGACAAAAAACCAGTAGAAAAACGAATTGACGTGGCAAAAAGAGTTGATTTAAAAAAAGTACGTGAGTTTGAAGTGTTTCTGTTGAAAATATAAGTGCCAAACTGCAAATAAACAACTAATTAAGTGTGTATTAAGCAATTTAAATGTATACATATACATATATGTATTATTTAATAAAAAAGTAAACAAATCATTGTTTTTTAAAAATTAAACATTTATTTTGGTATTATTTGAAGATTTTCGCATTTTTCGTTTATTTATTATGGTCCCTTGAAAAACATAGTATCGGGGTTTCACTGTAAATCTTCTGGTTCTATATATCAGTGCCCCGCAACCGGTGTGCCACGGCACACTGGTGTCCCTTGAACCGATACAGGTGTGACCAGTGACGTTCCTAGGCTATGTGCCGCCCCATAGACAGAATTTAAAATAGCGCCCTTACTAGTTTTACATGTGAATTGAACAAAGCCATACAAGTATAAGTGAAATTTTGTCATTATTTCCCATTATTCTAGGAATATATAAACAAATAAAAAAATTCGAATACTCTATTCATCTAAATTAAAAAAAAACGCTTTCATGACGCCATTTCCTCTAGCCTATCAATATTTACGTCAAAGCTGACGCTATCGGTAAATGTCGTCACCAGATTAGTATCAGTAAAATGTATTTTTATGCATTTTTTATACATGAAATACATAAATGCATCATGTCTATTCTAAGCCAAATTTGTGTGTCAAAAAATTTAGTCATTTAAAAATAAATCTGTTATAATTTGCCGCTTCCTAGGACTTGCCGCCCCTAGGCAACTGCCTACTCGCCTATGCTTACGGGACATCCCTGGGTGTGACACGGTCAAATAACAAATATCTAACAATATTATAACTATATGACATTTCTAATATATGATATTTATAATATATAACAATATTATAACTAAATATTTTTTCAACGATCCTCCAGCGCCTGGCGCCTTTCGGAACATTAAAACTTCACTTCGCTTTATTTCAGTTCCATTAAATGTTTTCTGGATTTCCATTAAGAACGAATATCCTTGCATTTTGACAACGCCATCCTCCTAACACTTCTTCCATTTTCGACGAAATATTCATGTGAGCAAAGTTTTTCAACTCTTGAGTTAATAAAAAATGATAAGCGGTTATGATTAAAAGATCTTGACCAAGAACTTCGGATTGCGCTGTCAATTATAGAGCCGAATATAAAATTTTTGTGTTCATTGAAAAAAGCGCAGGTATCACATTAATTATTCATTATTTTATAATAATTATTAAGATTGCATAAAAGTAAATATAGTATAGTTTTTATCAGTGGCGGCCGGTCAATGTGGCATTGTATCAATGCATCTCTTGTATATGGAGGGGCGGTTATATTTCATGAAATAATATTTAAACATAAAATTTATACCATTCACTCATTTTGAATTCTTCATTTATTTTATTGTCTATCATAAATATTTTAGAACATTTTATTTTTTTTAGACAATAAATAAATGAAGAATCTAAAATTAGTGAACGGTATACATGTTATGTTTGAATATTATTTCATGAAATGTAACCACGCCTGCATATACAAGGAGTGCATTGACAAGGAGTGCCACATTGACCGGCCGCCACTGGTTTTTATGTATGTATAGTTATAAAATAAAAAATTACAATTAATTGTAAAATTTGTGTATTACATTAATATCTATATATTTTAGCTTTGGATGTGCCGCGGAATTCTAGGAAGAACTTTGGTGTGTCGTAGATGGGAAAAGGTTGTGGAGCACTGCTATATATGACTCATTAGTCAATACTTATACTTATTACTTATATTCAACAAAATTCATGGCTTTACTTACCTAATTTCAAAATTTGCACATTGTTAAATGTTTTGGTTATTTCTTGAAGTTCCTGCCAAACGAAATATTCCAAATTTAATATTATTTTTTACATACATGTTTTTCTAGAAAAGGCATTATTAATTTATCTCTACTTATTTATCTTTTCAACAATATTTCATTGTAGTGGTAATAATCATGATTCTAGAAAATATTTCGGAATTATCTGATATTTTTGATTTTTATCATAACCCTAAGATGGCGCTGTTACAATATAAATGAATCAACGAGAAGTTCGCCGTCAGTCGAGTAGAGCAAATTGGTTCAGAATTGACAGCCTATGAGTCAGAATTTCTGCGAGAAATACATTACTTTATATAAACTTAAATAAAAAATATAATATCCTACTCTGTGATTTGTGAAGAATATGGCTCCCATCGGTATGTAAATATTTAAATTATATCTCTTATTAACGTTAATAGAAACTAACAACGGTACATATATCCTTTTTTTTTTTACTTACTTTTGCTTCTTCCGGTTTACGGCATGTAGCTATTAGATTTGAAGGTTGATTTCTTGATTTCAGTAAATATTTGACCATTCCCAATCCTAAACCTCGATTTGAACCTGTTATCAGAATTGATTTCATCTTGATTCTAGTTGTATTTCAATTCATTACACACGGAACCGCAAGTTTAATTGTAACAGTGGAGCGGTAGTCCTTAAATTTATTGTCTATGTCACTGCGTAAGAATGTCACTAGTGGGTGTAATTTTTCGGTGCGCTTCAATATTTACACCGAAACATGGAATCAAAGTTAACAATTCTCAAAATTTAATCTCGAAATATATTAGACAATTTAGTAAAGGTGAGTTTTTGAAGAAATTGTGACGCAATTGTGACGAATCAATAAAGTATTCTAACCTTGAATTCTACCTAACTTATAGAATGTTTTACATCTGAAAAAGAAATCAATTGTTAAAATGACTGTAGATTTCGTCCGATGTAAACTGGCGCTGTAATCTAAGACAAGTTTTCGTGACCTTGTAGATATCGATGCATTGAATAAAACATTGTGTTTTTTTTTTAACAATTGTGAGACATCTCTCTGGTCATCGAACATCTAATTAGTATGTATTTTTTATTATTTGCGTCATTTCATTGGAACTTCAAGTCGGATGGACTACAGCAGTAGAGACATTGTTTTCATGAAGTTTATTTTATCTGTAATGTTTTATACGTATTTGATTCACAATGCCGGTTAACAACGTTCACCTATTTTATTTTAATATAATAGTTATGATAATTTCTTCCAGCTGTGGTTATTATTTATATATTTGTGCACAGGATATATGTAAGAAGTTATCAAAAATATTATTGTTTCATGTTCTAACACTCCATATTTCAACAAATCAATACTAATGCATGGTAACACAACCATATCTGCTTTGAATCCGTTATCACCGAGATCGGGTTCCATAAAAATATTACCACGGTGGTCAATTGAATAATACTACGATAATCGTTCTATGGTAATTATATTTGTGTTGATCTTACAATTTGTACTTGTTAATAGTTTTAACCAATTTTACCAGCGGCACAAAGTTATCAATTTCAATTATTAATTGGTAAATGCTTTATAAAAAATGTTTATTCAAGCGTGAAAATCCAGAATGATTTCTGTAAGGTGTATGCAAATGTAATATATTAAATAAACTTAAGCCCCCTCTCATTAAACCATGGGATTTGTACAGAACTGAAAAATCAAATGTTAATGCTTTATAATTCCTTATCCTTTCTACAAATTCCGTTTTTGATATTGAATCGCTGAAATTATCATTAGTGTCAAGGTTCATATAATCTGGATGTCACATGAATTTGTAGCAATTAATTATTTTTTTATACTGTTACCATTTAATTTGTAAGCCAATTAATTTTAATTAAAAAACAACTGATCAATCAACATAAAATTTTTGATAGTAAGTTGTGCATGTGTAAAAATGCATGGTCACTGGTATAAGTGTATTATTTAAGCTTAAGATAAATTTACTATATTATAGCTGCGGATGCCAAATAAACAGTCAGATCAGTATTTATAATAATCTAATACTGTCATACTTCTAGCTCAGCGATACTCGACCTGCGGCCCATTCAGATTTTATGTACTACCCAAAACAATTTGGTATTATTTGTAAAACTTTAAGTAAAAGAATGAATATTTTGGATACATTTATATTTTGATGTACTTGTGGTGCTGGTAATAATCGTAAATTATATGAACTAGCTGTAAGCCCGTTGACTTCAACGGGCGGATTTTTGTTGCGTTAGAAAATTGCTAACAATAATTTTTCGTAGTAGCAGAAATAGACCTCGGGGCATATATCGACAGCCCTGCAGTATTTAAATTGTAAATTATTTAGTTTTTAGAATAATGTTTAGGTTTGCTAACGATCATTTTTTGTAGTAACAGAAATAGACCTCGGGACATATATCGACAGCCCTGCAGTATTTAAATTATTAAATTTTTGGAATGATGTTCAAGTTTGCTAACAATCATTTTTCATAGTAGCAGAAATAGACCTCGGGGCATATATCGACAGCCTTGCAGTATTTAAATTGTAAATTATTTAATTTTTGGAATAATTTTTCAGTTTGCTAACAATCATTTTTCGTAGTAGCAGAAATAGACCTCGGGGCATATATCGACAGCCTTGCAGTATTTAAATTGTAAATTATTTAATTTTTGGAATAATTTTTCAGTTTGCTAACAATCATTTTTCGTAGTAGAAGAAATAATAGAATTCATCTGTACCCTTAAACGACATTTAAAATACAAAACTGAATTTTCGTAAGCTTCTCGAAACATTCTTGCGCAGACTGTACATCAGTATTTAATACAATGTTCAATATTATTACTGTGTACCCCCGAGTTGAAAAATTTAATTATTATTTCACATAATATCAAAGGTATTTTCGATGGTTCATTTTTTATATATAATTAAATTTGATTACTGTCACTCCACTTGTTGTGCTACACACTGACACCTGTTGCGCCTCTAACACTTGGGGGTTACCGGTGACCGGCAAGGAAGATCTAGCTTTGAGTTGTTATTATACAGCGCAAGTGGACGCAGACTGAATTTTTTATATGAGGTGACCGGAAAAATAGTAATTCCGTAAAAATGCATCAAAATAAAAATAATCACTATATTTTCTTGAAATAGTTAATACTAAGGATTATTTTACGTTAAACTAGCTTGGCGATCAATGTGTTAAGAAGTTTCATCAGACAGAACATCGCAATGTTTACAATTGAGGCTATTATTTGCAAACCCGGCACAAAATTGTTGGAAACATGAGCCATGATTGTAATTTAGTAAATAAGTGAAACTATTTTTAGAAATCATTCTCAATTGTGGTTTGATAACATACAAAATATCATTTCAAAGTAATGTAAAACAAAAAGTACTTTTTAACCCTTTGATGAGTATCAATGTACCCGTACGTTGGAGTAGCTTATCATCTATTATCTATTGCCATTCTCATATTTTTTATTGAATTTTTGTTATTTCTTCAGATATGGATACTAGTCACATCCACCGGTGACTTTTGGCCACCACATTATTTTTATTTTGTATAGCAAATGAAGAAAATGTTTTAAAAAAAAGGGTAACATTTGTAAACAAATCGGTAGCCATATAATATTGAGCGTAAAACTCTATTTGGGATCGATTCCTTTCTGGAATCGACGTCTGTAGAGCGGCATATGTAGACAGATGAGAGCAAAAAAGATCTTTACGCAAGAGCGAAGTAATAGCTTCTATTAAAGTATTCAAAAGCAATAATGATCTAGTTTACTTTACATTTTTAACTGAGTTTTATAATTAAAAAAAAAAAAAAACACTTTTTGAAATAATAACTAATATTCTTACCAGATTGGTCTGTATCCAAAAAAAAGGTTTTTATATTTTTGTGTGTGGCAATACTTCAAATAATTAACCTAATTTAGTAAAAATTAACTCATCACTCAAAGGGTTAAATGTATACTGTTTCAATTCAAGTTCATTTTTAATAGATTTTGGAATGAGCTGTGTTTGCAAATAATACCCTCAATTGATCAGTTTATTTATATTCCTTGCGATATTCTGTCTGATAATGAATGCTTCTCAAAGAGGCGAAATGACAGTAGGAGTAATTAAGTTATCAAATTTAATTTTATATTAATATCAAAAGCAAGCTTATATCTGCTAGTGTGAATTAATTATGCTAAATTTTATTATTAACAAAAAGAAAATAGAAAACAATTACGTTAATCACCTTTATAAGAATATGAAAGAATTTTTAAATAAATACAAAAAAATAAGATCAAACTGAACTTTTAAACAATAATTATGCATATTGTTACAGCAATATAATTTATAATCTAATTAATTACAGGTGTCATTATTGGCGTATACGTTATTCTTTGATTATCTTAATGTAATAAGTATGTATATCCTATGCGATTGTATGCCTTTGAGTCTGGCTTGGACTCATGAATGTATTTTTATCAATCGGTTTTTTATGTTTTTTTCAGCATCTCATCAGTATGACTACGATTTAGTAGTAATAGGTGGAGGCTCAGGTGGCCTCGCTTGCGCAAAAGAAGCCGTGGGTCATGGTGCCAAAGTTGCCGTACTTGATTATGTAACACCATCGCCTCAAGGTTCAAAATGGGGCTTGGGTGGCACTTGTGTCAATGTAGGATGTATTCCCAAGAAACTCATGCATCAGGCTGCTTTGTTGGGAGAAGCAATTCACGTTAGTACAAATATACTTCGACTTATTGTACAACTGTATACTTTTTAATCCATTACATTTTTGTGTGGTTTTGCCACACAACAAAATGACACAATGATTTATTTGCCTACCAATTTATTTGTAATATAATCAAAATAAAACACTTTCCACATTATTTATTTTAGATCAGGACCGGCTTTGCTTATCAGTGGATAATGTTCGCCATGAGCAAAGTCAGTCCTGATCTAAAATAAATAATGTCGAATCAGTACAAAAGTGTTTATTTATTTATGAATCTTATATGTTATCTTGATTTTCAACATAGCACCTTTGCATGACGGAAATATGGTTATAATTTCCGTATTATTATGGCTAAAATAAAGACTAAAGAAATAAATTATTTTTCGAAGAATGAACATTTTAAAATATAGATAATTTGACAGTAAATTTAATTTAGTAAGTACCTGATTTTCAAGTGTTTTTTTGACAAAATTTATTCAATAAATTTTATTAACATTGTCATAGAAGCATCCAAAAATATTAATTTATCAAATAACCATGCGTATATGTAGATTGAAAACGTGGCTATAAATTAATTATTTGATATACCCTCATTTCAGGATGCCCAAGCTTACGGATGGAAATTTGACAACCCAGATACGATTAGGAATGATTGGGCTACGCTAACCGAATCGGTGCAAAATCACATAAAATCCGTCAACTGGGTTACTCGTGTAGAACTTCGGGACAAAAAGGTAGAATACATTAACGGTCTGGGCCGATTTAAAGATGCCAATACTGTTGTCGCCGTTATGAAAAATGGAACTGAAAGGGAGTTGACGGCCAGTAACATTGTCATCGCTGTCGGCGGCCGTCCAACGTATCCCGACTTCCCAGGTGTCTTAGAATATGCCATTTCAAGTGACGATATCTTCAGTTTGGACCGTCCACCAGGAAAGACGCTCGTCGTCGGAGCGGGGTGTATCCTTTATCAATGTAGAAAAATCAAAAATATCCATATTATGTTGTTGCATTACGGGAAGCTATTTAGAAAAAAAAAACAAACATTACTCGTTTTCTGTCTTGGAATTCATTTTGCCAAAGATAATTAATTGTTTTGTAACAAAAATATTGCAATTATATTTATAAGTGGTTTTTCCTAGAAATCATATTGCCACTTATAAAATAAGTCATACACAAGTGATAACTTTTTTATATGATAACCCTGTTATCAATTTTAGATATAATTTATCATTTGCACTAAATATTCATATCAAAGATAACTTTATATATCAGTATATTTTTTATTACGCTTAAAACATGCAATAAAAATCAATATTTATTTCATCTAACAATGCCCTATAACGATTGTACATTAACTGGAAATAGATTTGGATTGCACAATTGAGACTTGCTTATATTTTGAATTTGTATTTTTTTTATGTAATAGAAGTATTTGAAAATAATAGGTATTTATAAATAAATGAAATTAGCTTAAAAAAACACAAATTCCATCAACACACTTATTAAGGACACACGAGGTGCCTGAGTTGGGATAATCCATACTTACATTCATATTTGGTTTCAGATTGCCAAGAGGAAATAGGTAAAATTTTATTTTTTGAAATGTTTCAGACTTAGTTTTGGATTGATTTCTTAACTCACATATTAGATATCGGCTTGGAATGTGCAGGATTCCTCAAAGGGCTCGGATACGAAGCGACGGTTCTCGTCCGTTCCGTGGTGCTCAGAGGATTCGATCAGCAGATGGCGGAAACCATCACCAATGAGATGGTCGATACGGGAGTGAAATTCAACTTCAAATGTATTCCCAAAAGTGTCGAAAAGATCGAAAATGGAAAATTCCTAGTCACGTGGACCAACACTGAATTGAATACAGAGTGAGTTTTAGATTTCATATCAGAGTTATCACATCCAACTGACCTGATAGTTTTTCCGCTTTGCTACAAATAAATGGTGATCAAAAAACTGCCTATTAAACCATTTAAAGCAGCGATTTCCAACCTGGGAGGCGTGAGCTATTTCAAAGGGAGGCGCGAACAGTCCAAAATATTTATTAACCCTTTAAAACATGTCTTTATGACTATATGAAATAAAGAATGGGGAGGCATAAAGATATTTTTTTCTTCAAAAGGAGGCACAGTAACATAAAGGTTGGAAACCACTGATTTAAAATAATGCTAGATTATTTTTATTCGACGAAATAAAAGTTACAGCAGTTAGGGTTATAAGGTAACTTTTAGGGTGTTCTCTGTTAATACTTGGTGGAAAGGCATTATAGTAAGAAAAGCCCAATACTCCTTTGTTTTATTACATATATTATTGGCATAATTTCTACTGTAATTTGTAAATTCTTATCAATGACAATACACCTTATTTTTTTTTTTTGTGGCAATGCTTGCCATGAGCGAAACCAATCCCGACCTTGGTAAATAAAAGTGGAAGAGTACAAATGAATACTGTGTTTTTTCTTAATATGTTATAAGGTTGTTCAAGCAGCTTTATTTATTGGAAGATATGGTGTTGCATGATTGTCAGGATTTTGGCTATTATAATTACGATGGAGTAAACCGTCACTTGTCCAAAAATAGTTAGAGTTTTCATTAGGTTGAGACAGCAAATTTTGTAAGTCAAACCATTTTTAATACAATTTCAAATGGTTCTAAAACCGCTAGCGTCAGATATTTTCGCTCATGATAAGCATTATCAACTGATTATCATTTGATTATCATTACGGTCCACGGTTTACATAAAATTAAAGTGGATTGGTAAAAAAGAGTTTTTTTAATTTTTTTAATATAATGTCTCCACCAGTACAGTGGAACCCCCAATTACTCTACCCTGAATTACACGCTGGCTTGAAATATTTGCTGCAAATCCCCCAATTCCACGGTCGCATTCCATTGTCGTTACTACGAGACGGTCGTCTGTACCGCGCATACAGTCAAATGTTTGTTAGCGTCTCTGTATTCAACACATGCCAGGCTATACAAGTATAGCGGGCGACTGTCTATGTGTGGGATTTTGGCGCGCTTTGCATTTCATCACTTGGTGACTAAATATTTTGTAAATTTTTTTTTTTTGCAAAACTAAGGGAAATCTTAGTTTTGCATTTTTTGCGGAAAAAACCAAATCCCTAATTTTGTATGAGATTCACACCCCCAATTACACTACCCCGAATTACACTGTCCCAACTTTAGTGTAAATGGGGGTTTTACTGTACAGTGAAACCCCCAATTACACTACCCCGAATTATGCGCTGGCTTGAAATATTCGCCGCAAATCCCCCAATTGTACGGTCGCATTCCATTGCTACGTTCGTTGCTGCTGTTCGTCTGGGCGGCTGCAGCAGGGGAGCTCAACTCAATATATATTTTTTAATGGAAATTTAAATCAGAGAATCTATTTAATTTGATGTGCATACTATTTTCTCATGGTAAAAAACTGCAACTGATTTTGAAAACTTTTTTTGGTTTTATTTATACATATGCGCGCCGCGGGAAAAGAAATACATATGTAGTTTTTTTAACTTGTTTTATTTCATTTATATTTTACACTGTAATTTGATATTTGTAAAAGGGTATTTTACATAAAGTAATAATCTTCTTTGGCCATGTTCGCTCCCTATGTGGAGCATATGGCCGCCACGCGGCACCTCCATGTTTCCCTGTCTCCCGCCAATAGCTTTGCTTCCTCCCATGACATGCCAGCATCCCTCAGTTCCGCCGAGTACATCCTATGGATAGTATCCGACGGACGTCCAGGACGCCAGAATCCCACCGGTCGAAAGAAGAGGCAGGCAGGATTGAGGCTTTCCGGAGGCATCCGCAGCACGTGACCCAGCCAGTTCCAACGTCTCTCCATAACCACTGACGTGACGGGACGCTGTCTTGTACGCTCCCTTATCTCTGAATTCCTCACAAAATCAAACCACCTCACCCCCATTATCCGACGCAAGCATCTGTTCTCGAAGCTCAGTATACGGTTTTTCTGAGTCTTCGTCAGGTGCCATGATTCGCAACCGTAAAGCATTACCGGCAGAATGCAAGCGTTGAACAAGTGGCATTTGGTTTTAATCGAGTACAGCTGTGTGTCCCAGACAGTCAGCATTGAGTTGAATGTGGCTCCAGCCATTCCTAAATGAATGGCGAGCTCGTTTTTTGTACTACCGTCTTCGGGGATATGTACGCCGAGGTATCTGAAGCTGTCAACCCTCTCGATGATCTGTCCCGCGCTGGTAAGGGTCCTATCAGAGTTATGACAGGTTTGGTTACACATCACATTGGTCTTACTAGTATTAATTTTTAGACCAATGCGACCTGAGTTAGTTCCTAACCCATCAATAGTCTCCTGGATGCCCTCAATAGATTTATCGAATATTACAGCATCATCGGCATATTCAAGGTCACACAGCTTCAGACCGGGACCAACAGCTACACCTCGATCAGGCGGAATTGACCTGCGAAGTATGAAGTCAAGGATAATAATAAACAGGAACGGTGCAAAAACGCACCCCTGTCTCACTCCGGTTGTGACCCCGAACCATTCGGTATTTGAGTCACCGATTCTCACACAACATGCACTATTCTCATGTAAGGATTTGATAATGGCCACAATCTTTGGCGGAATCCCGTAGGCAAAGAGGGTCTGTGCGGACTATCAAATGCCTTCTCATAGTCGACGAAACAACAAGCAAGAGCACTGTTAAATTCATTGCTCTGCTGGAGGAGACATCGAAGATTGTGTATTTGGTCCGCACACGACCTTCCAGGGAGGAAGCCCGCTTGATTTTTCCTAAGTATTTTCATAATGGGACTTCTTATTCTCGCCAAGAGAATGTGTGCCATTACCTTCCCAGGAATACTGAGAAGAGTTATGCCTCGGTAATTGTTACAGCTGAGGGGATCACCTTTTTTGTGGAGTGCTAACACCTCACCGTCCACCCAGTCCCTAGGACAACGCTCACCGTCCCACACCCTGGCCATCAGGTGATAGAGAGGATGTAGGACGGCGTTAAGACCACATTTCAGAAATTCCGAATGTATTCCGTCTCCACCTGGTGCTTTGCCGTTTTTAAGCCTCTTCACTGCCAAGATGATTTCGGCATGTGTGGGCGTACGGTCTGAAATACCGGACACTCGGGGGAGGTCCATAGATGTAGCCTCTTCGGTTACGTCAAAAGGGTCCTGGGGGGGCGGTCGGTTCAGCACCTCGCAGAAATGATCCTTCCAAATCTTTTTAACGTTTTCTGCGTTTGACTCTATTGCTCCATCATGGCCGCGAATTGGCCCGGGAGTCGGTGGTCGCTTTCCGCAGACCTCGCGCGTGATTTTAAATAACTTCTTGGTATCATTTCTGCGGGCCGCCACCTCAGCTGTCTGAGATGACAGTTATTTGTTATATCTAGGAATACTTAATGAACTTCCTTATTAAGTCAACGAGTGGTAATATTAGTTTCATATCTTATAAAACTAGACTTATCTGCAAGTGGCCAATAATTGAAGATGGCCAACAATAGTAGGTTTTACCCTACATCGAATTATATCGAGTACTTAATTTAGGATTAAAATTTAAAAAAAGTACAAAAAAACATACATCATTCACTGTCAGATAATGTTCGGTTCCGATGACGCTTTTTTATTACTGGGATTATTTCCTCGTCTTCTTCAATAATTTCCAACTCTTGCAGTATGTTATAATACGGTGCTAAAGAAAACTTGAATATTTTTTTAAATTTTTCAGAGCGCTTAGTTGAGGGATCAATACTAGTTATGAGGGATTCTAATTTTTTTCAGTTGAAATACTTCTTTTAAATTATTTAAAGTAAAACCTTCGGCTTGACATTCGTTTTCTTTATTGTCATTTTGTATGGAGTCATTTGTAAGTGCAACTGATTCTTCTTTATCTAATTCCATAAAGCCATTGTTGATTCGGTCGTTAATATCAGTTTCGTTTTCTTCGTTTGTAAGAAGAACTAATTCTTCCTCATCCAATTCCAACGAATCATTGTTAATCATTTCACTGATATCAGACTCATTTATGTTGTTGAATCCGTTACCCTCCAGGGTGTTTGCTAAAGTAATTATGCGATTAGTCTCGTGGGATATTGGAGTTACACTGACTCCATCCATGACCACTTCAGGCCAAATATTTCTCCAGCAAGCGTTTAATGTGGACGATTTAACTTCATTAATAGACAAATTAATAAAATTTACATAATTTAAAATAGAGAAATCTTTCCACAACTGCATTTGTGTCGTATTTGGACTATTGTCAGAATTTTCCATAATATACTCGAATGTTCTTCGTATGTAATACGATTTGAACGTTTTTATGATTCCTTGATCTAAGGGTTGTATTATAGATGTTGTATTTGGAGGAGAGAACATTATTTTGACATTTGGATGACAAAGATCCGTACAATGGCCAGGAGCATTATCAATCAGTAACAATATTTTGAACGCAATATTTTTTCTTAACGTGAATTGTTCCATTTCTGGAACAAAGCAGTTAAAAAACCAATCGCGAAATAAAATTCCCGTAATCCACGCTTTTTTATTTGCCCTCCAGTAAACGGGCAAATTAGACTTATCGATTCCTTTCATTGCTCGTGGGTTTAAAAAATGATTGACAACCATTGGTTTCGTTATACAACTCCCCGATGCATTACTACAAAGGAGAACAGTTATTCTGTCTTTGGCAACTTTGAATCCGGGAGCAGATTTAACGGTTTTGGAAATAAATGTGCGTTCTGGCACTTTTTTCCAATTAAGGCCTGTTTCGTCAGCATTGAATACTTGGTCGGGTGTGTAGCCTTCGTCATCAATAATTTTTTTAAATTTTAGTGTAAATTTTTCTGCACCTTCGTCGTCGGCAGATGCACGTTCGCCGCTCATTTTAATGCTGCGCAGGGAAAATCGATGAATGAATCGGTTAAACCAGCCATTACTCGCTTTAAATTCGAAATGATTTTCGAGAGCTAAGTTTGAATCATCAGTCTCCTTGTTTCAAATATACATAAATTTTTAATGCTTTGTGTTTTATAATTCGGACACTCAGAGGAATATGTTTTTTATTACAATCTTCTATCCATATTTTCAAACATTTTTCCATTTTTGTTATTAGAGTGTTTTTTACATATGAAACTTGTTTTATACTATCAGATGAACCGATAGACACCCACTGTCTAATTTTACATTAATTTCTTTTAATCGATCAAATTGTAGATTCATTTATATTAAATTTTTTGGAAATAACATAAGCTCCTCTGCTAAGTTTTTCTAAAATGGTATATTTTTCTTCGATAGAAATGCGTTTTCTTTTTTTTTTCCGTTTTTTCCATGGCTGAAAAATATTTTAATATAATAGTAAATCGAGCAGTCAGTAAAGTTTTTTAAAGATTTAAAATTAATTTGATGTTATAGATAAAGTAAAAAGTTATTAGTAATATGTATTTACCTGAAAGTGCGAAAGATTGACCACACCGCAAAACTGTAAAAGCACTTCAAACAATGGTCCTCGAACGACTGATTTACAAGGCCAACTATGCATTCGGCAGCTATGCGGTGCATACAGTCAAATGTTGGCTAGCGTCTGTGTATTCAACACGTGCCAGGCTATACACGCATACCTGGGCGTCTGACTATGTGCGGAATTTTTCGCGCGCTTTGCATTTTTTCACTTAGTAACTAAATATTTCGTCAATATTTTTTTTTTGCAAAAATGAAGGGAAATCTTAGTTTTGCATTTTCCCCCGAAAAGCCCAAATCCCTAATTTTGTATGAGATTCACACCCCCTATTATACGGTCCCGAAGATCGCATAAATGGGGGTTTTACTGTATTGACAGTGAAAACCTTAAAAGTGAGATATTTTTACTCTTAGTTACAAATGTATCGCCTATTCATTATTTAAATTCATCAATTTTTTTTTGTATTTCTTCGTTCATCAATAGGAGTGTGACCTTGACATTTGAATAATAAAGGACATAGTTAATATGCTATTCTTGGAATTTCTGATCTTGTTTATTCAATGATGTAACATCATATGGGTATATTACTATTGGCTCAAATTATTTTTTTTTGCCTTATTGTTTTTATTCTTATTTTATTGCTTGAATTGCAGCCATAAAGATGAATTCGACACCGTATTGATAGCAACAGGCAGATATGCACTCACCAAAGATCTTAATTTGGATTCCGCCGGTGTCGTGGCAGTTCCCGGCTCTGGCAAAATTGACGCAGCCCAAGAGCAGACCAACGTTCCTAACATCTATGCAGTCGGCGACGTTCTCGCCGGGCGGCCTGAACTTACTCCAGTTGCTATTCTCGCCGGTCGCCTGTTAGCTCGCAGGCTCTACGGTGGCTCCACGCAGCAGATGGATTACGCGAATGTCGCCACGACTGTATTTTCTCCCTTAGAATACGGTTGCGTTGGATTAAGCGAAGAGAATGCCATTTCTGTGTAAGATAATTTTTAATATTCTTTTTTCTGCTGACAATCTAGAAAAAATAATTAAATATAGTTGGCATTATATAGATTATAGGTTTTCTACTCACCACATTTATACTTCTGTAACAAACCAGATTTGTCGCTTTAAAAAATCTCCATTAAATAGATGTTTAAATGCAATGTTCGTCCCGGTAGATATTTTAGGAAGCGTGTCATCGCTGCTTATTTAATTTGCCCTATGTGACAGCGCATTTAAACGTAAAAATTAAGATTGAGAAATTATTCAATTTTTACGCGATAAAGCTTAAATAATATAGAGCCATTCTTGAGCGGCGATAAGGTGAGAACTGCGCAATGGTGTAATTTGCCTGCCATCTTTCAAACTGATTAATAATAAAGAGGCCAACACAATATATCGAAAGAGCTTAAAAAAATCGATGTTTATAATATTTAGACCTAATTGTTTTGACAACTGTAAAGAGATAGCAGTAACAGGACGGACAAATAAGGCAATATTTGAATAAAATCAGTCTTGTATGAAAAAGATTTCCTATATTATCATCAGTTAAAACTTCACGTCACATGTGCTGTGACGGTCACAGTCACCGAGTTAACTAAGTAAATTATAGAAATAGAAATTTTGATTGGCAAAGCAATTTGATTGGAATCATTGCATTTGCGATTGATTATACTTATTCTAATCTAATATTTGGATATTTGTTTCATTATTGAGTCGATGAAAATGATTTAAATATTATTTTTTTCAGCTACGGTGCTGATAACCTGGAAGTTTATCACGGTTTTTACAAACCTACTGAATTTTTTGTCCCTCAACGTTCCATCAAGAACTGTTACCTGAAAGCCATCGCCCTTAAAGAAGGATCGCAGAAGATTGTCGGTTTCCATTTTGTCGGACCTCATGCCGGTGAAATCATTCAAGGACTGGCTGTCGCTATCAAGTATGTTACGGTTTCTTTAGTATGTAATTATATTATAACAGAAGATAATAATTTTGATTGATAATTTTTTACATGAATATAAAAATAGCAGATGTTTCAAAAATTTTAAATATACGTATTAAAAATCATGTCTCTATTCAAGTAAAATTTATAAATTTCTTTATAATGTAAGTGAAATTAAAAAATCTTTGTGGAACTGTTTATTACACAACTATTTGTAATCCTTTAAAAATCATAGCTTAGGAAGTTCTGGCAATAAGCAAATATTATTTTGTTCATTATGTGAGGTTTTCAAGATACCTTTTAAGGTGTTCACTGTCAATGCTTGGTGGAAAGGCATTATATTAATAAAAAACAGAATATTTTTTTGTACTTTATTCCACTTTATTTAAAAGGTCAGGACCGGTTTCGCTCATTGCGAGCATTGTCAACTGGTCAGTTGACAATATTGTGTTTTTATTAATTTTCAAGATACTTTCTTTGCTCGTACTGCTAAATACGACTAGATAGTCAAAGTGGTGTAAGCTGCAAATGCCAAAATAATATCTAAATTTAGCTGTTAAGTTTTACTTTTATGAGTCTTCTGTAAAATTTGTCAGTTGTAGGTACATCCTTTTACCATTCCAGTATAGTGTAGTACGGTGTTCTTCAACCTTTTTACATCTGCGGATCAGTAAAAAATGGAAAAAACATTTCGCGGACCGGCGTCAATGAGATACACATAGTTACGTACAGTCAGTTCTCAACTTACGACTATTTGCAGGCCGGCAATAAACTCTTGCAGACCGGCGCCGGTCCGAGGACCACAGGTTGAAGAACACTGGTGTAGTATATATATCCGATAGTGGATATGTGATCATAGAGTGAACAAAATATTCTTTGTTATGATCCTAGGGACTTGTAAGCTGTCAGAATTGGGATATTTTACAAGATATTATGTTATATGATAGTATTTATGATCTTGTAAAAAACAATTTCAATTAAATTGAAATTAAATATTTAATATCTCAAAACTTGTCTGTTCACAGATGTAACGTCACGATGGAGATTTTAATCAACACCGTCGGAATACATCCTACTATTGCTGAAGAGTTCACGAGGTTGAACATAACCAAGAGTTCAGGAAAAGACCCCAACCCCGCCTCGTGCTGCAGTTAAATACTATACTGCAATTCCCATCGTTGATTTATTTTGGATTTTCATTTATTAAAAAAAATCATTTCACTTTCATAGGTTCGATAGTAAAAACTCATTGCACTTTTTTCATTTATATGAACAAATTTTGAATAATTAATTAGACAAGATAAGTGATGTTATGTTTTTTTTTGTTTCAATGTGATATTAAATGTGCTGTAGACTGATATCTGAGCATCAGGATGTCAGATATTTTTCTGCAGGTAAAGCGAGCATGCTGCGTAAAAATACTTAAACCAATACTTGCGGATTAATAATCCTGCAAGAGCTTTAAACTTAGTAGTTATGATAATTCTTTTATAAGTATTTTGCGAGGAATTACATGTATTCTATTTTTATAGATCGAATAAAAAGATATTTTCACCTGTACTAATGAATAATCGTAAGAATTTTTAAATAACAACACATCAGTTAATATGCTAAATAATATGAATATTATGTTTTAGGTTAACAAATTTGCTACTATAATGTCAGTATTGATCATGCCTCTGATTATCCGATGAACTACGACTCGTTGGATAGAATAGTGTATAAGTACATAAATTGATTCCAGTCGAATGCAAATCACTTGTTTATGAAGAGTATATTGTGGTGCTATATATTTTACTGCGTGACATGTGATAATCATAGGTGTAGCAATTGTGACGCCTTGATTACATGTTAAAGGATTAGATAAGAGTGATATTTTTTCCAATGCTAGTGTTGTAATGCTGAATGAATAATTATGTATTGAATTCCTTTTCAATTGTTTCCTATTCCATTAGTGATTTAAAATATCCCATTTGTATTTATGGATGAAGAATGTTTGTATAATTTTTTATTAATAAACAATGCACAAGATAAAGTGTTTTATTGACTTATTGAACTCAATATTTATTTAAGAATTCCCATCATAAACTCGGGGGGGCGGCTTAAGGTGACAAGGGTGAAACAAAGTAAATGATTATTTATTGTCTATTTTACATCCTTATTTTATTTATTAATACATATATTTATTCAAAACAACATTATGAAGGCAGAATTTCTTGAAATTTGGTCTGTGTGGCCTGGCATCGAGCCGCTGACCACCGGTTGGGGAATACTGCACTAGAGCACTCTAAATCTGAATAGCTCATAGAAATTAATAGAAGTCAAACATTTTTCATTTTCCTGCAAAATGTGAAAGATGTGTTGATTTTATCGATTTCTAATTTTCATATGGCTAAAAAACCATTATTTTCATTATTATTCTATACAAGGTTTTAAATGAAATAAACTGTTTTAAGTTAAATATATTCCACGCACAGTTAAAGTTGATTGTACCTAGAGTAATTGTTAAAATTCATTCATGCTTATGAAATAATTAAAGAGATATTCTATATCCACCGAGGAAAGGAAAGTGCTTGCATAATGATAATTGGTGTTTATTAAATTTTTTGTTCACCATCTACTATGCTGTGCATTGAAATAACATTAAATGAGGGTTTTTATATAGGTTCTTAAAATAGTTATACCTTTTTACTGTGGACAATAATTTAATGATAGTTACAAATGACAATTAGGTAAAAGTTTTTGTTTATTTCTTCTCAAAAATCATGAATGTTTTCAAATATTTTAATACTCGTGCTCTGTTTATTACGAAAGACCCATGATTAACATTTCTTCCAGTTCAAACATTTCAAAGTTTTCTGGACATCCGAACCAGTATTGAGGAGCAGGCAGTGGATAATGTTTGTCGGCTTGTATTTGTTCACTATCAAACTTCCAATAGAGAGCGCCTTTAAAAAAATATGTTTTACCTGAAATAAAAAGGTAAAATTCAATGAAGGCAACGAGTATGCTGATATGAAATTGGCATGATAAATCTCAGAATATTTGTTACTATCATTTGAGTACAGTGGTATTGGTCATCCATCATCAAGAATAGATAAATAAATAATCTAATTGGTTGGTTAGAGTGGAGGTCAGAAAAAATCTCTACCATTGATTTATTTGTTATTAGGACATTTTCTTCATAATAATATGCATTACCGTCAGTCCAGGCTATGACGGCATCCAAACCGTTAGGTATTCCGCGCCACCGTGTCATGTTTTTTGGATATCCTTCATCGAGAGTGTTGGACGATTCATCGAATCGCCAAAACTTTTCATTTTTAAATAAATAGGTTCTGTCATTTTTAGACCATATAAAAACGGCATCGAGAGATTGCAACTCTCTTGTGATTTGAAAATCTGTCAGTAGTCTCGGTCCTTCTATTAATTCATCCCTGTACATCCAGTATTGATTCCCTTAAAAATTGGGTAATTGAAATTGGTACATATAATTTGAATTTTATTTAAAATAGCCTAGATGATAATTGATGCGTCTCCGTGTGGCCTATATCCGGTTCCGATTGCATTGAGGGAGACTGGTGCGGTATCAAATATGCTATTGAATCATCTGCTGAAGATGTTATCGGATTCCGGAGGGAGGGGCAGCCAAAATGGATGTCCGTAAATACGTGGAAGAGAATTGAAGAGCGGGCCAGGCTAAAAGCACTGAAGGACAGTGAAGCTGACCATCAAAATTTTGAAGAATGTCGTGCTGATTACCGTAATCAGGACAAGGTTGTCAAGAAGTCTGCGCGACTTGACAAGCGCCGATTCTTGGATCGGCAAATTGAGACAGCTGAGGTGGCGGCCCGCAGAAATGATACCAAGAAGTTATTTAGAATCACGCGCGAGGTCTGAGGAAAGCGACCACAAACGCCCAGGCCCATTCGCGGCCCTGATGGAGCGATAGAATCAAACGCAGAAAGCGTTAAAAAGATTTGGAACGATCATTTCTGCAAAGTGCTGAACTGACCGCCCCCCAGGACTCCTTTGATGTAACCGAATAGGCTACATTTGTGGACTTCCCCCGAGTGTCCGGTATTTCAGACCGTACGCCCACACATGCCGAAATTGTCTTGGCAGTGAAGAGGCTTAAAAACGGCAAAGCACCGGGTGGAGACGGTATACATTCAGAATTTTTGAAATGTGGTCTTAGCGCCATCCTACATCCTCACTATCACCTGATCGCCAGGGTGTGGGACAGTGAGCGGTGTCCTAGGGACTGGGTGGACGGTTGCTGTAATAATTACCGAGTCATAACTCTTCTCAGTATACCTGGGAAGGTAATAGCACAAATTCTCTTGGTGAGAATAAGAGGTCCCATTATGCAAATACTTAAGGAAAATCAAGCATGCTTCCTCCCTGGAAGATTGGAAGCGGACCAAATACACAATCTTCGATGCCTCCTCCAGCAGAGCAATGAATTTAGCAGTGATTGATTTTGTGAGAAATTCGGAGGTAAAGGAACGTGCATGACAGCGCCCCGTCACGTCAGTGGTTATGGAGAGATGTTGTAACTAGCTGGGTCATGTGCTGCGGATGCCTCCGGAAAGCCTCAATACTGCCTGCCTTTTCTTTCGACCGGTGGGATTCCGGCGCCCCGGATGTCCGTCGGGTACTATCCATAGGATGTACTCGGCGGAACTGAGGGATGCTGGCATGTCATGGGAGGAAGCAAAGCAATTGATGGGAGACAGTGAAACATGGAGGTGCCGCGTAGCGGCCATATGCTCCACATAGGGAGCGAATATGGTAAAAGAAGAAGAAGAAGATGATAATTTATTCTTACCCATAAAAAAACAAATTGTTCCATCTTTCCTTTCATATGCGGCATCTATTCTCTCAATGGACTCCGGCATTTGTGGAAATAGGCTTTTAATTTCAACGGGATACCCTTCTGCGAGCTTTCCTCTTTTTTCAAACCTCCAAACATACTAAAATTTATTAAATGTATTATTTCAATTAACTTGGATATTTTAGCTGTAATTCGACAACTTCACAAACATACCTTCTCTTTGAATACGAAAAGTTCTCCCCTCAAATTTGCCAGAGAATCATATTTTCCATCGCACAGATTGGATGGCTCATTGTTTTTATCAAAAGGCAAACCATATTTTGTGTCGTGCTTTTTGTGCTCGTCGACTGTTTCATAATCTCCATGAAATGTTATACCCGAGATGCTCTGCGTTGATGACCGTTCAGTGTTATCGATTGTCGGAGGAGTGGTAGTCTCAATTGGATAATTTTCTTCAGTCGGTTGTCCGATAGGCGCTGTGGGTTTAATGTCATCGTTTTCTTCCGATTCATCGGATGATTCATAATCTTTCCGAGTGATCTCTTTAACTTCAGTATTGACATCGCCTTGAGTCCTGACTGAAAGTTTTCCGGAATTGCATTTGTATTATTATAATAATTCATTATTACACACAGAACAAAAAGAACTCTTGCAGACGGAAGATACAATTTTTGTCCTCATTTTTAAATTTATCTAGCATGGATTTCTGGATTTTGGTATACTTATGTAAATTTAAATTTTGCCTTTTTATCATAAGATTAAAAAAAGCAATTTTCATCATACTTTCAAAAATATTTATTAATAAAATTATTCATAATGGAGCTAAATACATAATTATTTTTTACCTGATTACAAAAGAGTTTTATTAAGTAAATACTGATTCAATATATTCAATTTTTAATACTCTCCCAGTCTGAATTTAATACATGAAAATGATTTGAAAAAGTTTCTCAGCTTAATTAAAATATATATCGACTGTGGAAAGGAAAAAGGACATAGCCCACACATATCAAATTTTACAGGAGGCGCAAAAAACGTGTTTTGATGATTTTGTGACATATGCAAATTATGAATTATACACAACCTTGAAGTGCACGGAGACTTCTAAACTGGTGTTTTATTGACATAATCTAATATTAATTCAAGAAGTTGTGTAGCAAAAAACCTTTACAGTAAAACCCCCATTTATGCGATCTTCGGGACCGTATAATTGGGGGTGTGAATCTCATACAAAATTAGGGATTTGGGCTTTTCGGCGGAAAATGCAAAACTAAGATTTCCCTTCATTTTTGCAAAAAAAAAATATTGACGAAATATTTAGTTACTAAGTGAAAAAATGCGAAGCGCGCGAAAAATGCCGCACATAGTCAGACGCCCAGGTATGCGTGTATAGCCTGGCACGTGTTGAATATACAGACGCTAGCCAACATTTGACTGTATGCACCGCATAGCTGCCGAATGCATAGTTGGCCTTGTAAATCAGTCGTTCAAGGACCATTGTTTGAAGTGCTTTTACAGTTTTGCGGTGTGGTCAATCTTTCGCACTTTCAGGTAAATACATATTACTAATAACTTTTTACTTTATCTATAACATCAAATTAATTATAAATCTTTAAAAAACTTTACTGACTGCTCGATTTAATATTATATTAAAATATTTTTCAGCCATGGAAAAAACGGAAAAAAAAAGAAAACGCATTTCTATCGAAGAAAAATATACCATTTTAGAAAAACTATTACTTATTACTTCAGATATAGAAACTTGAAACATCCATCAGTGATTTTTGGTTATTAAATTATTTTTACTAAGTGTTGCAAATGAGTAAAAGATTTTTAAAAAGGTTAAGATTTTTAAGCAAATCGGACGCCATATAATATTGAGAGTAAAGTTCCATTTGGGATCTTCACATGTACATAAAAAGGTATATAGTATTTTATATATAAAAAAATACTTGAAATAATATTTGACATTCTTTTCAGATTGATTCGTATCATTTTGTTTTTTAAATATTTGGTTTCGATTCAGCTCAATTTACTGAAAACATATGATTCTTACATTAAAATGACATTAAAGTTTGCATTAATCACTTAACTTAACACTTTATATTGATGTGGGAACATAAAATTACATCATTAGTTTTTATTTTATTTAATATTTTTTTACTGCAATTTTTGGTATGGCCAATAATTGTACCTTTTGGTGGCCGATAATTAAAAAAAGTGACCAATAATTGTAGATTTCTGCCTTTTTTTTGCTTATTTTTTTTCAAGTGCAAAAATGTATAGGTTTCGATAATTGATTATAATATGTAAATAAGCAATTTAACATATGTTTTTTTAATTCGCATTCCTAATGATACGTGGCCAATAATTGTATGTTTTGCTCTATGTACTATTTCAATAAAATTATGCTAGATTATTACTTTATGTAAAATACCCTTTTACAAATATCAAATTACAGTGTAAAATATAAATAAAATAAAACAAGTTAAAAAACTACATATGTATTTCTTTTCCCGCGACGCGCATATGTATAAATAAAACCAAAAAAAGTTTTCAAAATCAGTTGCAGTTTTTTACCATGAGAAAATAGTATGCACATCAAATTAAATAGATTCTCTGATTTAAATTTCCATTAAAAAATATATATTGAGTTGAGCTCCCCTGCTGCAGACGAACAGCAGCAACGAACGTAGCAATGGAATGCGACCGTACAATTGGGGGATTTGCGGCGAATATTTCAAGCCAGCGCATAATTCGGGGTAGTGTAATTGGGGGTCTCACTGTATTTCAGTCTTTTTTTTGGTTTAAATTTTTTACAAGGTCATCTTTTTCAAACTTAAAAGCTAAATTTAGACACTAATTCGGCTTTTGCAGATTGCATCCTTTTGATAGAACGTGTATCAAGTTTGATACATTGTGATTATCGAAAAAAACCTGTTTTGAAAAAACTGTGGGTTATGTCCTTTTTCCTTTCCACAGTCGATATTATTTATGCCTCAATAGAAGAGGAGTAATATATTGTATAACTTAAGTTTTTTTTACTAATGCTTTGATAACTTTATTCACTTACTGTAGAGTTGATACATTGCCATAACGTCATCATAATCTAATTGCAAGACTTTTCCCTCTTTGTAATAAGGGTTCATGATCGACGTCGCCACCTCAGAATGTCCGAGGCCTAGAGCGTGACCCAATTCGTGTGACGCCACAGAAAAAAAATCTGTCTTATCATCGTTCTCCACCGTCGATCTGATTGTCCAGTTTTCATCATTATCAAAATGCACCTGACCTCCGAAACTGTAGTATGGGAAAAAGGCGTGGGCGAGGATATTTCCCAAGCCGTCAAAAGGGTATCTGTAATAATAATTTTCTTGTTTATTCAAAAGAGACAGTGAAGCAAATTGTACATATTAAACATAGAATCTAGCTCCGGTTGAAACTTCTAGAAGGCGGCAATGTTCTTTGAAAATAATTTTACTTTGATGTTTATGCTTACGGGTCTCCGTGATGGCCTTCTCCGAATGCTATGACAATATCAGCTGACGGCTTATTCAATCTTATAAATGTTAAGTTTCCGTAGCCTGCCCACACGTTAAACGCTTTCCTCAGTTCATTGTGCACTCCCTCTTCGCCAATTTTTGGAGTCCAATTTGAGAGGCTAAATGGAGGACGGAAAGAATAAATATTATAGGGTAAAAATTAAAAATGTATTAAGATCTACATGAATTAATAAATAATATTGAACGATGTTACAATATATTGATACGGTCAGAACTATGCTTCAACATATTTTCATTCGCTATACACTAAGGCTTAAAATGTTTCTCAAAGAGATGAAACATGTTTGTGTCACATGTAGTCATAGAACCTGCGATATTATAATGTTATTCATTTTAATTTTATTATAAATATCAGAAGAGACAAATTTAGAGTACGTTCTTAAACCAAAAATAATGGAGTTTATTACGTAAATTTCAATTTAATCAATGATAACTATTTGTATTTGACTCATAAAATAACTAATAAGTTTAGTAAAAGAGGAATAGTTTGATTTTTAATCATTCACACGTCAAATCAATCCCTCGGATAGTGCTCCTGCCTAAGAAGATAATTCGGTAAAGGAGTGTCTCTGGATGGCAGATTTACCTCAATTATAGAAAACTTAACTATTACTTACAAGTATGTTAATTCCCTCTTTCTCCACCCTCCTGCGATTGCAAACCGCCGTTTTCTTTTATTTCTAATAACGTCTTTCACTCCACATCTCCGTTTTCTCATGAGCTGTAAAAATGTTAAAAAGTATTCACTCACTGTGGATTGATATACAAAATGAGTTAATCAAAGGAATAACGAACTGACTATAATTAAACATAAATTATTGTTTACCTTAACTGTGTTCTCATCAAAGACTCCGGTTGTGTTAATACCCCCAAATTTCTGAATGCTTATAATTGCATCAGCAATTGAACTTTCGGTATATTGGGCTTCAAAACCTGGCTGATCACCTTCTAAGTAGCCAAATCTTTGCATAAACTTCATCTAGAAAACAAAATTTGATGCTAAATTATCTGTATTTATGAAATTAATGAAAAAGTCTAAATAAATAAACCGTGTAGTATTGCTGCCGATCTCGTGTGCATATGGGAACATGCAATTTCATTACATCCTTGTAGGGCTTACAATCTGACGAAAACAAATTGAATGAATATTTAATACCTACACTTTTTCATTAATCTTTATGCCATATTTAGGAATTAATCGGGATTCCATACTATTTGAATTAAAAAATCCTAAAATTGAAGTAATAGAGCGGTCTCGGGTTATTTGATACAAAAAAAGAGGTTGGATCCTGGCTTTGCAATCATTACCTGATATTATCGTCGCCCGCTGTGGTCTAGTTGGTTAGAGCTTGCTCTACCGATCAGGTGGGTCTGGGTTCGATTCCCGGTGAGGTCAATATCAAATTGGATTTTTTCAATTTTAATTTGAGATCTAAGACATGGGTGTTTGTGAAGTCAATTCTCCTTGAGTTAATCTCATGTGACTTTCAAAAATTTCTCATCGAGTATATCTCGTATGATCTTTCAACTTAAAAATATTTGACGCATTGGCGTAAGCTGTAATGTCAAATATTTTTTTTTTTAATTAAAAATTTAATAATATCATTTACAGTCAAAGCACTGCTTAGGTTAACTTGAGTAAGATTTATGCATTATATAAAAAAAACAAAATATATTAGATATGTTACGTAAAACAATATTTATTGTGTTAAATTCTCTACAAAAACCTTCTGTAGTGAGTGATATCACAACTTTTTTAAATAAAAACATGCTAAACGGAAACAGTATCGATTGTATTCTCAAGCTGGAGTAAAAGAAGCTCAATATTTGAATCAATAAACGATACATATTTTGACAGTTATAAATTATATAAGGAGTGAAAACTCTTTTAATTACACCAATAAACCAACCATAATTCTTCTGAACCTCGATAATGTTTACATGATTAGTTCAACTTTCACTCACCTGCTCATTGGTAGGTATCACAGGAAGTCTAGAAATTTTCTTATTGACGGGAAAAGATTTCACATATGAAATTATTTGTAAAACTGACATAACTTCTAATGCCAAAGAGAACTTCATTGTGTTATGATCGACTTGTTATTGATCATGATGATCGTGACCATTGAACTCGTGTGTTGATAAAACTTACGCCTATTAAAAAAACTATTTAACAAGCTGCTATTTGTTACATGGCAAGATAATAAAATATTATATTCTAATATTAGTTCCAATGATTCATTATAAATTTCAATACGCAAGTAGGACAATTCTCAGAATGGAAATTAATATGCATCGTTTTAAATTTTATTAGGGATTGAAATTTACAGCATTAAAGAATATTTTAAAAAATATATCAATTAAGAACAAATTATTTTCAAAAAGTGTATTGTTTATCAATTGTTATAATTTTCACTTAACAACCTCCTGTATAATTTTGTTAATACGTTTTAATTAATTTTCAAATAAAATGAATGCTCGATCTTCAACCCATGGAATTCTTCCCGATGATGAAATTAACTTTAAAACTCCAGATGATTTACACCAATTGGTGTGTTCAATATCCTTTCTATTCAAAATTTTCAAACACCGGAGAGCTGTAACATGTTATTGAACATAAACTATCCAGTTTTGATTGACACAAAGAGTAGCCGCTTACAAATCCGTCCCAACCTTCGATTTTTATTGATCTATCATGTTTTGTAATACATAATGTGTGGCATTGAAATATATTATTGATTTCTTGTAAAACACTGTAGAGTGAGAGGAGGGGTGCGAGTATGTGGCATAGTTCACCATTTAAATTTATCCCACCCCAAATAATGTAATATTTATGAGCATATGCTAAAGGTATATGAATGTTTGTACTATAACTGTTTCAGAACGTAATGTGGATTTTTGGAATAGATAAAAATGTTTCACCAAAATGCCTCAATGATGGAAATATTATTTACGCTGCATCGAATAATGTGGTTTTGTACAATTATATTGAAAAAAAGTCATATTTCTTGCATCATGTGAGTAATTTTATGAAATACGGTTTTTACTAAGCTCAAAATTTGAAAGTTACATTTAAATTGGAATGTAAAATATTTTCAAATGGTTTTTCAAAGTAATTAAGCAAACGGCATGATGTTTATTCGATTTTGAGTTTATAAAAAATTCGATACATCTGTTTTTGTAAATAAATGAACTTCTCTTAGAATCTGATTGAATCTTCATTTTATTCATTTGGTTTTATTATTTTATTAGAAAAACAGGATCACCAACATTGACTGCGATTCGAATGGGAAATGGATCCTCACAGCGGGATCCGGTAATAATAATATCATTAATGTTTGGGAAACTGAGACCTTAACTTGCACAAGAATTATATTGGATCCTCATGGAAGCTATTGTTTAGAAAAGGCAGTAATGAGTTCAGATGCTCAATACTTATTAACGTATGCTCACGAAGAATACACAAAAATAAGTATTTGGAAATGTAAATGTGACGATACTGCACCGAATGGTAAAATAATTATTTTTGAATTCAATATCGCTTACTGTTAATCTTAAAATACCATAGATGAGATGTATTCCACATTTTTATTTAAAACAAACATGATGCATTGCTTGTGCTAAGTTAAAAAAATATTTTTAAATGATACACAGGCAACACCGTTGTATGAAATTGTTGTATTTAATTTCAATTTATTTTAGAATCAATGCAAAATAATAATTACAAACATACTAACAGTGGACCGCTTGTAGCGGTAAATCTGGAGAGATGGCCAAATTTCTAGCACTTAAGGGAATTTTATATCTAGGGTGGAAGAATACAACCTTGCCTGGGGCGGTAAAATGTCTAGCGCTGGCTCTGCATGTTACCTTTTTTTTAAGAACATGTTTTTCAGTATAATTATTTCTTTTAAAGCCACTGTGAGTGTTGACCTGAAAAGCCACAAATTAATTGACGTGATTGTCGACCCTAACAATTCGAAAGAATTTTGCTTAGCAACTGAAAGTTCTGTTTACATTGGTCATTGGGTAATTATATTGATCATAAAATTAATACAATGCTATGCTGTATACCAGGGGTTACCAACGCAGTGCCCGCTGACTGATTCCGATGTGCCAGCCAACTAATTTATCAAATCGTTAAATTCCTAGGATTTTGGATTTCAAATTCCTCAGTGGGATAAAAAAAAGTTCAGGTTTTGAGATTTTGAAAAAATGTGGCGCTCGCCGCCCTACCAATATTTTAGATTGCACTCTAGGGTCCAAATAGGTTGGTAATCCCTGCTTCGCTTTACTAAATTTTTTTACACATTTGTGTTGGAAAGCATGAGAGCGCTTACGGTGTCTAAAACTGCTTCCCGTCAATTTGATTGGAAGGAGTTAATTATGGTTAGAACTTCAATGAAATAATTTCCTATAATATCACAGGATGAAAATATGTCGAAAGATATCGTAATAAAAAAAACTAGTAATATTATGACAAAATACAAAGGATATGGAAATTTTAACTGCTTAACATACATTACTAAAAATGATCAAGTGTATGTTTGTACCGATCGCGGATATGTTGCAGTCTATGGATTTATAGAATTGAAGATGAGTTATAAAGAAGAGCACAAAGATTTCATTAAGCTGGTTAAAATTGATAAGCACTGCATTCAGACCATGACACAATCAGAAGAGTATGTACCAAATTACAATTTATTAAAATGTACGTACATATACGTATTATATTGTGATTGATAACGTGCATTTCTCATTTTTTTAAATATATGTATAATGCATGTTTCTGAATCATTTTTATCCTTATTAAAAGACTTCCATATAGAGAACATGTTTAAATAGTAACACAATTAAATATACAAGTATCATTTACTAATAAAAATAATAATACTGATTTTTATTTCAGATATGTTGTGACAGCAAATATCAAAGGAATGATAAGTGTTTACAATTATGAATTGAAAATACTTTTAGTATACGATTATCGTAACGTTGGCGTAGTTAATCATTTATCTTTTATTCCCAATGATCTAAAGAAAGGTTTTACTTTTTAAAATTTAAATAACTCAAAATATATAACTAAAATTGATTTGTGATTGTAATTTTTAACAATTTTTGTAACATTTATTTTTACTTATATAGATCACTATAGTGAGCGTGAAAGCAAAAATGAAGATACAAATGTCCTCCCATATGATACTATTTTGAACTTACTTACACGTAAATATGAAGCAAATTTTTGTACCCATTCCACATTTTATACTTATCGTAGAATTAAATGTATTTTCTTATATATTAATATATTATAATATTTGATTTTATCTAAAAAATCATACAAAACACTGCACTTTAGTCTGTTGAGAATGATACATGCATGTGACTTTTTCGTATTCCACAAAGTTAAACAAAGAGTAGGTAATCATACTTTGCTTCAAAAACTAATTAGATGAACCAGGACAAATTTCACTTTCTAAAAATTCTATATTGGTGGGCTACTCGTGCTCTTTTGGATTAAGATTTTGACATCCTCTGAGCTACTTTTGTAGGTTTCTAAATACAGGATTGATATATTTGGCCTATATAATTTAGCAATTTAGTTTTTTTAATGAAACATGTTTGAAAGCTGACAAAGTCTTCAATTTTATGGTAATGTTTGATAGTATAATATAGATGTTAAATTCGCATAAGATAGAACTTAAAAAAAATGGTTTCTAATACAAAATAATTCCATGTACATTTTTTAAAAATCTGTAGATTGTAAAACCGACGGCATCGCATTGCTGGACGTGGTCAAAGAAAAATATTGTAATATCATTGACACTAAGCATGACGAGATAACAGCTCTAGCTACGCATCCTGAATTGTGAGTAGGAAAAGAAATTAAGCTCACTTTATTGAGTGAACATTGTCAATTAAATGACTCATACATTGCAACAATAACTAAGTGCAAAATGTCCATCTCTAATGATTTTGAAATTAAAAATATCCAATGCATTGGCAATTTGACGTTATTTTCAAGTTGTAATACTACTGTAGAATTAGTTTGAACAGAGTCATTCTAAGCTGCTAAAAGATAATCTGATTTTAATGTAGTAATGTTGTATATCATATTAAGATTATATAAATAATAGCAAAGTTGACTGAATTGAATCATAGTTTACAAAGGGTCTCATATTATTTCGTTCAGTCTTAGTGTTTATAATATTTTCTCGATGGATACTCATTGAGTAACTGAGTAACGAGCAGTTCCCGTAGAACAACTTCTGTCGAGTTAAGTTCCATTATGAGTCAATAGGCACCATACTGGGAACGGAAATGTGTAACAGTTTATTGTTTTACAGGCCACATATTTGCTTTGGGGACCGAAGGGGTAAAATTCGATTATTCAATTTCGCCACTCATTCTCTAATTGCTGATATATCTAGATTATCAACTGCAAATGCGGGACCAAATTTCAAAGAAAACCTGGGTATAACTTGTCTGAAATATTCACCGTCAGGTATGTGAACAATATGTACGTATTATTTACATGTGATCACACACCACTTAATAAATTTAAAGTCATTTTCAATTCTAAGACATATCATAATAAAATACAATTTGTATATAATGAAACTTGTATTGTTTTCAGGAACATTTTTAGCGTGTTGTGTTGAATATTCTGGATTATGGTTTATTGATTTAACACTTTTAACACCCATATTAAAGAAACCTTTAAACGACACCATATTTATAATGAATCAAATAGAATTTTCTCAAGATTCATCCAAAGTTGTTATTTGTGTATGTATAGACTGGTTAAATATCTACATTTTTTAAATAAAATGTAAACAAATATAAACATATAGGTTAATTCTGAAAAACTAATTAATAACCATTTCCACACTGGGTTTTGTGAGTGTGGATTTAAAAAATAATAACGAAAATTGACCTTTGTAGTGTTTATAACTATTTTGGTAATTGTAGAGTATAGCTCGTCATGGATTATTACGGCGAAAAAATTCACAAACTAAGCTAAAAACAACGCCACGATTTAAAATTATTTTTTGAGAGCTTGATAATCGCGTTAAAACCACACATTATTACGAAGAACGCTGATAAATTAAGCGAAATACGAAATATTTTTCAGTACATCGCCTGTTTTCCATTATGGCGGCGCCGCCATACTCTACAATTACCACTATTTTAATTTCTGATACATATTTTCCACCAAACAATTTTTGCAGCAAAATTCAAATGGTAAAATAGATAGATTACTATCTTCGATAGATTCGGCGGTAACTTTTTGAAAGTTCATTTTTGTATATTATATAACACTATTTTTTATAAGAAACATGGTGACACGTGGCGGCCATATGCTCCACATAGGAAGCAAATATGGCCAAAGAAGATCACAATTTTGATAAAAATAAAAATGTTGAAATACTACATAAACTAAATAATAAAGGGCTTATAATGAATAGCTTGGAGTGTTTGGAAATTAATAAAATGCCGACTTTTATTTTGCAATTTATAAGATAAGAATTAGAATCAATTTTTAGTTTATTTGTAAACCTTGCCATGGTGTGATGATGCTTCTCAAAGAAGCTAAACACGTGTCACATTTTGCAACACAGCAAGTGGAATAACAAAGTTATGAAATTTAATTTTATAGATAAATTATGTTTAGTTAACGGCAGGAAACATATCAGTCTCTACACAAAGCTTCTTTTACCATTCAGAAATTAGTTTTTGACTAAGTATAAAAATTTCTTGCTGTCTCCTGTTTTTAAATATTGTTATATTTCAGGACACCGGCTATACAATAGTTCTATATAAACATGACTGTGTTGATAATGAATGGAAGTTTATTGGTAAATATAGGGCGCACACAAAGCCGATAGTCTCAATTATATTTACAATATGCACCAGTCCTACGTTATTGACATTTAGTAAGGATTGCATGATGGCCGAGTACAATATGAAAAACTGTCTCGACGTTATCAACATTTTCAAGATTGACCAAATTGCTACACCTTGTGCTGTAATCAATTATCCCAATGACTACAAACGAAGAATTGTGATTATGTCCACTAGTGATGTAAAGTGACATAAAAGTTGTACAACTTTGTAATAATAGCATAAGCTTGTATGTTATGATGGCAAAATCTCAATTAATTAAAAAAATTGTAGCCTAAAGCAGGACTGTTCAACCTCCGAAGGCCGCATTTAAAAACAATATTTATCCGCCTCAGTTTGGACAGTCACGGCCTGAAGTATTCAAATGAGACATTGCTAATGTTATAGTGCGTTGTATCCTGGCAACTACTAATTATTTTCATCAATTAATTATAATATCGCACTTCATCATTGCATATCTGTTCATTATTATTAACTGCATCGAGCTTCCTTTTTTTTCTCTTAGTTTTTGATAAATGCATTAGTAATTTATATATAATCCCACAATTGTATGGATTGTTTATATTATAAAATCTGAAATAAGAGGGAAGACTATGAGAATAATAAATTGCAATCAATGTATCGCAATTCGCAAACAGTGAAGACTGTACGGGTCCGGTACTGTCCATGGGTTGTTTTTATTTAAATTGAATTTTGCCAAAACAATAATAGAATCATATTATAATTTGAAACTTGAATTTATATTGAAGTATTCATAACGGTACGTTTTGCTTGGGCGAAGTCACAGCAAACGTTAATCAAACACAGTTTAAAGCGAATCAAAATATCAAACAAACTGATTGAGGCGTTCATTTTGTCACGTGGTTACTGTAGCGACGGAGACCATTTCGCTTTGATTTCGTCCACGTAAGACGTACAGTTAGTGTCAAATAAATCATATCTAATAACCTGTGAAAATCTCTTTAATTTCACAACAATAAATGCAGCTAACTGAAAATAGTTAATTTTTAAAAAAACATTAAAAAAAATTTACAGTTCAAATACAAAATATTGGATTGCGAGACAGGGAAAATCCTCGCTACTTATTTGAGTCCACGATATCTGTCGCCAGTGAATAGAATGACTATAATTACTCAGAAAGATCCAGAATTTAACGAGCCGTATTTACTGTTTGCTACAGATGAACACATCGGTTTGCAAATCTTACCTTTGGATGGCAATCCTTTTAAGTATGTTGCACAACTCGCTCATTCAAAACAGGTAAATCAATAGAATCAAATTGTATACTTTTTTTAAGAGTGTTGTAAACACCTTATATTGAAATGTTTCATAAACTAATAATTGAGATAAGACATGGTTTATAAAATTTAACCTTAATTTGTCCTAATTTTTTGTAGATAAATAATTGTGTATCGAGTGCTGATGGTAAAAAGGTGTTTACATCAGGCTTAGATGATTCCGCCATCATCGAATGGGAGGTGGATTTTAGGTAAGTGATAATTAGAAAAAGCAAAGGTTAAGTCTTCGTGAGGAACTCGGAGATTTAAGAATGTACAAGACAGCACCCCGTTTTGTCTGTGATCACAGAGAGACGATAGAATTGGCTGGGTCGTGTGCTGCAGGTGTTTTCGGAGAGCCTCAATCATGTTCGTCTTTTATTCTGGCCGGGATTTTAGCACCCTCGATGACTGGCAAATAAATCTTAATTTTTTTCTGCATTACCACCTAATTTTCGATCATATTATTATTTACAATATCTATTACATAATCAAGTCTTTTCTTCCAAGCTTCATAATCAATATTAGAAAAAAGATCAGGAATTCTTGCAACAGAATCTCAAAATCAATGCTTTGATCTGAGAATGATTTATATTTTACGCTTCTCTTCAAAGTTATCTCTTATCCCAGTTTTATTACAGTTGAAACTTTTTTTTTGTTACTACAGTTTAGTACAGAAACGGAGTGAAGAAGGTGGGAAAGGACTTACTCCATATTTATCTTTGATCGAAGGAGGAAAAACAGGAAGATTTTACAACAAAATGAAAATTTTATTCTATTACGCGCAGATATTATGCCAAGGAAGTTACACGCCACAAATCAGGGACATAAATGATAGGATGAATGTCTCAAAACTGCCAGATATTTTGCGGGCTAACGGATATTTCCCAACAGAATACCAAGTATATAAATAAAAAGTTGCATTCCATTGATTTTATTACACATATCTGTGGCTTAAATATTGAAAAATTAGTTAAACAAACAATTTGGACAGCAAACACTTTGGGGAAGGATTTTTTGTTCGGATAACGTAAATTTCTCTTTTCAAAATAATTAGAATATTACATGGCCTAAAGAAGGATTTTCAGAAACTGTGCTCAACACAGTATGGCTTGAACAAGGCTAATGCAGCAGGCTCAATCTTCGTAACGAAAGATATAATTAAGAAGGCTAGTTACTTTTTGAATCTCCAGAACAAATTTATAAAATTACCATAAAAATCTATGGTAAATCGGTGATTGGTCAACACAAAATTAGAGTAGCAAACATCGTCTTTGAGCGGATTATATTCGTTAAACAATCACTTACTGCATACCTAAATAGTGAAAATTGTGTAAAGGAGAAAAGAGACCAGTCGAATGAGGAGCGCTGAATCAGTTAATTTCATATTTGACATTAAAGTTTCATTGAGAATCCTTGATATTTTTTCTTTTCTAGATTGAAAACATTACAAGAGAGGTTAATTATCACACATTCAATAATACAATCAATAAGTTTGTTTCTTTTGATGAATTTGTAAAGTTATACATCAACCATCGTCCCGCTTTTGGAGAGAAATATTCTGAAATAAGAGACGCATTTATGTTATTATCTGAATGTCCACGCTTTGGGCCGTATTTTATGAATAAAGATACATTAATGGCAACGTTGAAAAAATTCGGTAATGAATGATATACGAGAGTATTGTACTATAATTTTTGTTTTCTGCAGAACAAGTATTTAACGCATGACTAAATTTATTCCCGCTAATTATATATAAAATAATATTAATAGAACTTAAAATACTTTGTTATTTTTTCACCTTATTGGCAATAATCCGACAAGTTGGTGGCAACATTCTCAAATTTTAATTGTGTTATTAGTATATACCATTTTCTTCTCAGAAAATAAGACACTGTCTTACTTTCTTTTTTGGTCCAAAATATGTGCAAGGCCTTATTTTCAGGAATGTTTTAGGTTTTAAGTACAAAAATTTATAAAGTAGTAGATTTATTAATTTTAATTTACATAACATATATGTATATAAATTTATTAAAAAACAGTCATTTCATCTTCTTCTTGGACATCGTCATAGCTATCCAAATTATTAATTCCGACCAGAATTTCCAGCAAATCCATTTCTTGTTGCATTGGTCCAAGTTTCTCGTGTTTTGCAATATAGCTATCTTAAAATGATTATTTCTTGCCTAAGTATCCTGAGTGTAGGGCCTTGAAAATATAACTGTCAGTTATTTTAACCCATTAATTAGTCACCCACTTTATGACTTCTTGTAGCCCAGGCTTCGCAAAATTTCAGCTTTTATTTCTCTCCATTCCGTTTTCTATGCAGTGGCGGATTAGCCTATAAGCAAATGAGGCGCACGCTTGTGGCCTCAAAAATATCATAGATAATATAACCCATGTACTTTGTGACTAGATTTTTATTATTTTACTTGGAATTTTCTGATGTTTTAATCTTATTCGAAAAACAGGGCCTCCAAATTTTATTGCACCTGGGACCTCCCACGTGCTTAATCCGCCACTGTTTCAATGTATTACATTAATTTCCATGCCCAGATGATTTTTGAATGGCATGTTTATTGCAATATCAAGTGTCTGGAAATAGGCAGTCTTTCTCCAGGAATTATTATTTCAGCAATCCTCCTCTCAGTAAGAATTTTTCATGCCTTAAGAGCTGCGAGTACTAACTGAATACCAAATTAGCAAATCCTCTTTGACGATCTCTCAATAGAGGTGGTTGCATAAAATTGACCTGCTTTCTTTTAACTGCTCGTGTGGAGAGGTTTTTTCACTTTCAATTTCAATTCCTGAAACACATTCAATTTTGTCTTTCTTCCCATCTAGACGTCACCAAAATACAGGTAAGACCTGCACTTTCGTAACCAGCGGAAGGAATGTATATTGACGAGGAACCGACGTGATCAATCGTTGTTTGAAATCCTTGGTGCAGAAATACTGCAGTTTCATCCATTGCAATCATGCTACACAGTTTGTATTTTGAAAAGTCAATACCATCAACAAAAACTTAAATGCAAGAGCACCTTTAACAAGTTCACCATCTTCCAACTGAAGCATTTCTGTCGATCTTCTTAGAGAGTTCATGTCGCTGAAGGATGTAATCCAGCCAGTGTGTTGATGGTTTGAATTCTTCCGAGGATACATTAAATTTTAATGCCACTGTAAGTGCATTTTTTTAAAATATCCCCCCTGCCGTGGTAAAGCCAAAGCAATTGCTCACCTGTCAGCAATACATTCCCAATAAAAAAAAACACATTATTTCGACTAGGGCTTTTGTTTAGGGGAGGTATTTAAACAATCTTGAAAATCACACAAGGGCTTATTTTCGGAAGATGTCGTATTTTCGGAGAAACACGGTATATGTCAAGATTTATTGATAAATTTCATTCATTTCAAGGTCATTTTCTATGTGGCCATATCTATAGTTCACAAAGAATTACATAATTTAAAAGATAATTTAAGAAATGCACAGCACTATTTCAGTTATAATTGAAATAATGGAATAAATGCTGCACAATTATTTTTGAGAATTTTATACATTATGCCTGCAGTATTTTTCTTTTCGCATTTGAGCGATCGTCAATTATCAACGAATTTCACATTATTATGTAAATCCAGGCGATCCCTTCACTGATGATGATATTCATGATATATTAAAAACACTGTCACAAGTTTCTACACCTAATATATCACAGGATTCAGTGCCGAAAGAAAGCTACGATATCCTTCCGGAGGTTAGTGTTTCAATATATCATTGGTATACAGGCAGCAGACGATAAGTCAAAAAACCTTGTTTTGAGATAATCATGAAATTTAAACATCTATCTTCATGTACTTTAACTATTACTTACAGTACTAAAAACTTCACAAAATTAGATAATGATTAACATACTATTCAAAAGTTTTAAGTTATTTCTAGTTTTTTTGTTGCCAAAAACAACTTTAATCGGAATTGACTTGGTGTAATTATGTCCAAATTATGTAAAAATACACAGAATATGGCTGAACTTGTTTTTTCAGAAAATACAGCGTGTTAAAATTGATCAATCTGGATTCATAACGCAAACCGCCGGTTTTTAACTTAATGCCTTCTGCTAGTATACCAAAGATATAATATTAACATTTGCTGTTAACTGCAAATCATTTGAAACTTATTCATCCTCTCCAATGATGAAAATACAAGTTTTAGTTAGATTTTTCATGAAATTTATTTGAAATAGATTTCCAACACTGCTTAACATTAAAATTGGATTTATTTTGAAATATATTTTTAGCATACAATGTAAATATATTCCATTCAATTCACACCAATGCAGTGGCATTGTTTGAGCAGCAATATAGGGTTTAGCTTTATTGGAAAAGAAACACAATATATTTTTGAGCAAACCATATTTTTATTTCATACTGAAATATTTTATGCCACAATATGAGGTAAGTTGTGTTAAACAATTGCCATCGAAGCCATTTCTAATTCAATTCGACTATAACAGCTAATGACAATTCAAAATATTTTTAATACTATTATTGGCATTTAAGGTATTTTCTAATTTATACAAAGTGATTTAACACATATTCGACTCCCATTTAACTGCGACGATGAAACCGAAATCACGTTCAATTGTGACTTTTTCCTGCATCAGGTTCTTTCAGACATGTTAAGCTACAAATATTTATTCAGAAAATGTGGCCAAAAAGTACATAAATGTATTTTTATTTTTAAAATATGGTTGTCATGCCACAACGGTCGATTGGAGAAGTTTACCGCTGTGTGCTTTTAAAAAACAATATTTTAATAATGTAAGGTAATCAAAAACCAAAACAAAAAATATTGAGGAATGGTTCATAGGTATTTTGACAGACCGAATGTAAAAAGCATTATTATAGAATTTAATAAAAACAGAAGACAGCCTAGTAAATTTTACCATTCAAATGAACATTTTCATGTCAAAATAAATAATTCTCTATCATTAAACTGGTCCAACAGATTCCAGCCTACATTCAAAAATAACCTTTTTTAAATTGTAAATAAAAAATTAATCCTTAGGAAATGGTTATTATAATACAAAAAACAAACAAGAATCTGCTGACATCTCCATTTAAAGAGTGTTATGTAGCATTCCTGGGACCCAAATACATCATATTATTTTTATGTTTCAAAGTGGACTAATATATTTACAGGTTATATCAATTGAATACTTCTTCGAGGATCTTTTGGGGCTAACATCACACGGAAGTGGAACATTGCACACTTAAATTTTCTTCAGTGTATAAGTTGCAAACTGCTAATCTGAATGTTATATAAAATTGTTGTTAAGAAAATTTGGCTGCCGTATTGTATAAATGTTACAAAATTATTATTTTATCAGTTCAGGTCATCGCAACAAAAAAAATAATCAAGGAACAGTTTCACTGACTAATATTTTACGACGTCGCTGAAATTAAAACATTAACAATAAATATTATTCCATGTACCTGTGAAAACATTGTAAAAACAACCGGGCGATTTTTAATTTAAATCGGCATAGACAATTTTAATTCCTATCGTGTTCTTGAGAAAAGAATAAAAGTGATGACATTTATTGAATAGCTCATTCATAATTCACTCGCAACTTAAAAGTACTAATTATCATATAAAATGCAAATACAATTATATTATTTATATAACTAAATCAATGTGTGTCCACTAATTCACTTATTCGTTCTTTAACCGTTTTGCACCGGTGCCGGCTTCACTACTCTGCGAGTTGGAGTCTTCCGAGAAGGCCATATGTGACGAGGAAAAGTCCATAGGACCTTGAGAATCACTAACAGTAGAGAAACCTGTAATTAAATGAACAAAATAAAAATATAAGCATATGGAAACAATATTCAAGCACACTACACGGCCATCACAAAGTCGTAGCACCTAAAGGCACTATGACAATTGCTACTGCAATCGAGGGTTTCAATTCTCGAATTAACATTTATATGGATTGATTTTTTTTAAATATTTATGATTTATATCAAATGTTTTCAGCTGTTCCAATCAATACCACCTTGATATAGATAGGATGTAGAGAAAGAGCGATCAGCAAACAACTAGCCTTTTCCTTGCCAATCCTTTGTTCCTTACCATTTTCAAAATAAGAGACCGAGACTGATTTAATAAAAAAATTCGATACAATCTACGTAGGAAATTGAGAAAGAATATATGTATAATTATATAATATTAAAAAAATACACACAAGACTCAAAAAGGGGTCACTTTTGTAGTAATTTTCTGAAAACACGTAATGACCTTTAATTGAGCTCTTGGGAAGTGAAGTGAACCAAGTAGTAAAATGGTATAATCATGCCTTTACTTGGTGTTTTAGTGGATTGCACATTTTTATTTTAGGGAGATTGTAAACACACACCATTTTAGTGTGTATTTACTGAGCTCACTTTACTTTTATGATACTTTAAGACATATATAGGCAACCACCGGCCCGCCGCTATTTTTTCCGGCCCTGATTCATCTCGGCGAAGTATTAGAGAAAGAAATTAATAGTTCCAGGGAGGATTAAACAATGGAGATGACACGGGCGTTTGCAGTGGCTCCACTTTACTAGTTCATGATCACCACCATATAAGAAATAGCAATGTTTTTTTATTTAATTTAATATTACTTTGTTATGTTTAATAATTTGGTCCGGCCCTCGACTTGGAGACATAATGATAATTTGGCTCCAGACCTGGGAAAGGTTGCCCATGCCTGCTTTAAGACATGTCGAATAGTTTAACGAATGTAACTCTTCTTATTTTTTTAAATACCTTGGCTCACTTTACCTTTCAGGGGATCAATTTATCCATGTTCACTTCATCTTTTAAAATACATTTTTTTGGTAGCACAACTGTTTTGTGTGAAACATACTTCCTGTGTAAAGAGAGAATGGAGGGTATATGAAACAGTGATCTCTGTGAGGTTAGACTATGTGAAAGCAAGATTGAAAAAATTTCAATTAAAAAATATATAAATACATATGGCGAGCTTACAAGTATTTGAATCTTCAGCAAGCCCGAAATTTGAATTTGATGAATCTTGGCCCTTTTTCGTGCAAGGCGCATTTTCTTTATTCTCTATTTTTGATGATTTTTTTTTCTGTTCACTGCTGGAAATTGGTACCCATTTGTATATTTTCATAGTAGTTTCTCCAATTGTAACCCATTTTTTCTCCCTGAAATAAATTACCATGCTAAACTTTTAATATAGGAAACTTAATACTACAAGAAAATCAAAAGAATACTGGCCACTTCTGTTTTTAGAAAAAAAAGGTACAAGAATAATATATATGTAAAATTCTGACATCGGTTTCCTGAGTCATTTCAAAATCATGACAGGCAGGGACCAAAAATGACAGCTCATTATTAGAAAGTATTTATTTTGTACACACTGACATCCTTTAAAAATTTAGAATCAATCTCTTGATACCAGAAATCATACAAATTGTAATTTGAAATCGTGTTCCCTAGACATACCGACGTATCGGGACCAAATGAATGAATTGATATTTAAAGACTTTTTCAGTTAAGACATATGTCATATGAAAACAAAGTCCTGAATTAACTAAAGATGTCAATTTTAGTCGATAAATACCGATTCCTATATCATCATACTGTATGAGATATTATGTTTAAATTAAAAAATATTCAAACAAAGTTAGTGTCATACCAATGGCGTACTTTATCCACGACCTGCATAACCCTTTTAATGTCATCTTTGGCACGGTTTCTCGTCTCTGCTCTCACAGAACGTGACATTTTGGCGGCTACAAGAAACTTCCCAATGTACGTGAAAATACCATACAGGAATATCTATTCAAACAAACCCAAAAGTTTTATAAATCTTACTATACATGACAACCAGGGTAGTACCACAGATATCAAGTATAGTGGCATGGACAATATCATAGAGTAAATAGTAATTTACTAAAAGAAAATATGTAATCTAAGGCAGTAGTTGCAAACCGATGACCTGTGGACCACTAAAATTGTGGTCCAAGAAGTTTTGTAATATAATTTATTCTCACTATTCGTCACTCTAATTTAGAGTCAAGAATTCATGAAGTAATTTTAGATAGTCAGTATGGTATTTTGTCAAAATTGTTGTTTAACAACTGAATAATTTTAATGAGATTTTTCTGGCTTCAAAAGACAAAGTTCACAAAGTTACTCTGTCACCAAAACCAGGCGTCGAATGCTTGATTTAATGCGCTTTTTGTATCACGCGGATTCCATCCGCAATAGTTTTTTTTTTACTTGTGTTCCTGAAGCTCGTCAGGAAACTCTTTACAATTTTCTATCTTTTAAAATAATTTGATCGGTGGTCACTCAGAGGAAGAAAAGGCTTCCATGGTGGATCTTACAGATTCGAGTCCAGTAAGAATAGCATTTTCTTCAATCGGTATATCGATTTATATTTGAAGGAATGGGTGTTTATGATATCTAAAAAAAATCCAGACTCATTCCATTGTCGTTGCTGTGCGGGCGCGCGTTGGGCACGTGCGCGGCTGTACACACGCACTGTCTGTGCCATGCATACAGTCAAAGACTTTGGCTGGCGTTTATGCATTGTATCACGTAGTAACTAAATATTTCGTCCAAGTTTTGGAAGTTTTGCATTTTTCGATAAAAAAAGGTAACCCTAATTTTCGTATAATATTTTCTATCCCAATAACGCGGTCCTGACTTTGGCGTAGTTGGGATCACTGTAAATAAGTATTCTGAGTATTTCGTTAAAAAATGTTTTGATGTATCGTGTGTAAGCGTTCCGTTAAAGTTCTAGAACGCTATCTGTAGGGATGTGGGTTTGATTTTAACGAGAGCCATATCGGATAATGTTGTCTCCCACAAGGGCCTCGGAAAAATCCTGACGCTGTTGTTTTTGACTGGGTGCGGACTGCCTGACCTTGGCAGTCTTTTCAAAGATCAGAATAACCAGTGCCAAATGGGAGCGGTCCGATCTTTTTTCATTCGTTGGGCATCGACTACAGGGCACCCCATCGATGTCAGTTCGTTTTTAACTTTGTCATTGGGAATTGTTACAGAGATTCATTTGATGTTTATCTTTAGCAGCTTCTTCTCTGGCAGCATGTAAGTGTGGAAAAGCGTTTTTTTGGCGTTTTAAAAGGCTACCGTATGCGTCAGCAGTAACCATTTATATTCTTACTGTCTCTGTCAAGTCTTTGGCTGACGTTTCTATGATGCCAGTCAATTTAAGGTATCTGGCCGGGGTATGATAGTTTTTTAAATGATATAAAAGATTATCGGGGAGATCTTTTCCTTGCATTGGAGGGCTGAGAAGTGGCTGTTGTGGGGACACGGGTCATCTGATCACGCATGACTGCGGCCTGGTGTATAGCCTACTTTTCTTGAGCGGAAGAATTGTCATGAATTTTAGTGACAACTTTGAGTTGTGTGCGATCACTTGAACGAACTTTACCCCGCTAAACACCGCTGAACGTACGCGACGGCGCTTAAGAGTAAAGAGTACAATTGTCTATGGAGTAAAGCCCGCTATTATTATGAATGCCAAATGTCTACCGAAATTAAAAACAACTGATCAATTATTGGGCTAGTCCAGTGATGGGAAAACTGTGGCTCACGAGCCTTGCTAATTGAGTGTGGTTCCATAAAATAGCATAGACAGTGCCATTGAAAATTCGTGTCCAACGCGCAGATATCTAATGTCTAAAAAATTAAAGCTGGATGGAGCGATCTCAGCGAACGTGCCTCAATCAGGTTAAAGACCTTTTAGGCAAAAGCCAGCTTAGAAGTACCCTAATCAAATTAATAAAATGTACCCACCAGTATAGTTTAAGTTAAAATTTGGTTCTCAACAAAAAAATTCAATCGTTGTATAGTTAATGTTTGGCTTAGTTGACTAATGAGTGCCGACCCCTGGGATAGCCTATAATAATCGTGCAAAATTTTGGTGTTTACTGAAATGCCATTTGACTCGGAAAAAGATTTTGGGAAATTAATAACCTCAAAAATTCATTGAAGATGTAAAAATATTGTTTATCCTTCGATTGATTTATGTATTTGTGTTCAGTATTTTTGCTTAAATTCCCTCCCATTTATCATATCCCAAAAAACGGGCGTAGTTTGAGTGATTAGCTAACCACTAGCCCAGTGGCGTAGGAAGGGGTCCTGTCGCCCGGAGCAGTCCGTCAATTTGCTGCAATATATTGTTTAATTACTTCTTCTTTTCAAACTATAAACTATCTATTGTTAACAATGAGATTTTACTACAGGTCGCTTAATTTTTTTTTGTATGTAATAAAATTTCACGAAAAGTATTGTATTTGTTTTTTTATACAGATCTTATACCCCCATTTACACTATAGTCGGGACCGTGTAATTGGGGGTGTAAATCTCATACAAAATAAGGGATTTGGAGATTTCCCTTAGTATTGCAAAAAAAAAATATGGACGAAATATTTAGTTTTTGTAGTAGTAAATATCCCACACACAGACAGATGGCCAGCTATGGTGTATAGCCTGGCATGTGTTGAATACACAGACGCTAGCCAAAATTTGACTGTATGCGCGGTACAGACGACAGTCTCTTAGTAACGACAATGGAATGCGACCGTGCAATTGGGGGATTTGCGGCGAATATTTCAAGCCAGCGCGTAATTCGGGGTAGTGTAATTGGGGGTTCCACAGTATTGTAAAATCAAGCCGCAAATCAGAATTTTTTTTCAAAGAAATTTTCATTCAATGGTCTATTTCAGTCTGCCAAACTGTGTGCCGCAGGAAGTCTCAAGTGTGCTGCGGTGGAAGAAACCTTAAAAATTGTTCACCAGTGTGCCGTGAAGTAAAAAAGATTGGCAGACGCTGGTCTATTTGATTAAATTTGAGTAAGTATTTATTTTACAAAAAAGTAAACGAATTCAAATTTAATAAAAAAAACATATTGAAAATTTATTTTCCTTGCTTATCTCTTCGCATAGTCGTTAGTAACATTATCAAAATCTTTTTTATCTGTCAGTTGGATTTTTATTAAAAGCATGGCTGTGCAGATGGAGTCGTGGAGTTAGACTGTCCTTACCAAACTGACTGTCCAAAAAAAACTAACGGCTACTAGCGACCTACTGCTTTTTGATTTTTTGAGTATACAAATCATTGAAGTCAAGAGTGGCTTCTACATGCTACTAAACTTAAACAAATTTAGAGGTCCAAACCCACTCAAAACAAAGAAATCATTTGACAAATAAACAGTATTTTTAAGATCAAGATAAATTACTGATATAACGTGGGTATTTTTTTATTCTGCTGTAGTTTCACTACACATTTCACTATGACACGACTATTAGAAGCTGACATGAAGCTTACTGAAAGTCTTTACCTCTAACTGTGCATTGCTGCGTTATCGTTAAGAAGCAATTTGCAAATTTTAGGGTGTTTCAACGCTCTGATGTTACATCATATATAAATTGTACTATTACTATAAAGTAGTAAGTGCTATGAACCTTCTGAAATATTTAAAATAAGAAAGGCTTACACTTGTATCGAGTCATTTGTTTGATTTTACATAATTATGTTCACTTTGATGCAATTGAAATAAAGATTAAATTTCCATCGGTAAGCAATTCAAAAAACCAAAAACGCAGTTGTTTTATATATATTTTATTAGTCTTAGAGGCAATATCACGGCGGTTTTGTCGTGGTGCCTTGTCAGAGAATACTTACCCCAGAAATTCCAGTTTTTGGGTCTTATGAACCACTTAAGAGACGATGAAGAATTATTTAAATGTTTAATGTGACATTGATCATTTACTCGCATTGATAACTAAATTATAATCTTGTTTGCTGAATGAAAAAAAATTGTATCCTACACGAAGCAGGTACTGTAGAACCCTCTGCTTCAGTTGTGAACTAGCTGAAAAGTTTGCGAATAACAGTGTAAGGAAATGTTCCACTTCCGGTTAGTATATTTTCTCATGTATGAAATATGGAAAGGAAATATTGAAATGAGGAAGGTGTAAAAATAAATAAGACACTTTTGTTTCATATTATGTTTTATGTATAAAAAAATTATGAGAATTTCTACAGAAATCGTTCAGTAGTATAGTAGTAATATGCTTTTCATATACAATCATATTTATATATATATATTAAAAAAAGTAAAATTAGTAAAATTTGTACATATTGCACTCTCCAAATATTAAAATGTCTATTTATGTAAAGGTAAACTGATAATAACCGTAACAATATAATCCACTTCATTCGTTAAACACAAAAAAACATACATTTGCAAATTTGAAAATGATAAGGTGCCAGCGACGATTCATTTCATTTTTACAGAACAAATAGATTTCATCAAATATTTACAAATATATTCCGCTACAAAACAATATTAGATAATATTCCACAGTGTCACCGCACGGCTCCTTCTCTCATTTCCTTTCAGAATTTCATTAAATATTAAAAGAAATAAAAATTACACACGGGCAGTGCGATCTGTATGCATAGATGAATTTCTATCGCTCTCAGAGATTTTATTCTTTTCGGCAATTTAAAGAATTATATTTTTTTTCCAATTGGACAGCATCAACTTTAACATTTAAAAAACTATTAATCACAATAGGTGAAATTATAAAAAATTCAATAAAAAAATTCACGACTTCTTTAAAGTGAAACCAAAAAAACAAAATCTTGGACATAAATGAAATTGCAAAATAACATTTTGGGAAAATTGTATACATATCATAAAGACGACAATATTTTATGATTGACTTATATATTATACACAGATTCAAAAGTACTCTTTGTCTGTATCAGATTACAAGGAATGAAACAATTTTTACAAAATTTTCTTTTAGGATGGTACACTATGACGAAAGTTGTGACTGGACACTGGATAAATTTTAAAACTGCGCTAATAATAAATACGGAGATGAACATAAATAAACATCGTTAGGCAGTCGCTAAAAATAAATAAATCTGTCACATGTTAAAGTCACTGACACCTTTTCTATAATGTTTTTATACCGAACAATTTAAGTCACATCGTAGGAAAATTTCCAATATAGTCGCATGATAAACATCGAACGCGGCGATGTAACCATATTTATACAAATCTTTAGATAATTCTATTATTTTCCATACGCCTAAATATGGACAGTGAAAAATGTTATTCTAACATGTCAATTTATTTAATACCTTTCAATGGACAAAGCCACAAATATCGATTCGCGTCTGGCGCAAACGCTCGCTTCATATAACAGTGTGCTCGATAAGCGAAGATTTAATTATTCAAAAACGAATAAACATACTAATCGCGAGACAGTGAGCCGTCGACAACGTCTACACTTAGACATTACGGATTCACGGGAATAAGAGGGACTGCAATTATATAAATACATAAATACATAATATGTACACGAATAAAGCTGCACTTTGCGAGGACTCTATGTTATAACGATCGGAAAGTATTTGATATTATTTATTGCATCAGGACTCTCGAAAGAAATCCTCGACGCGCAGTTTAAATAATAAGGCTCGCAGAAACTGAAAACAACACATTCCGCGTTGAGATTACGAGTGACAACTTCATCACAGGATATGCAAATTTTTTAAATAACGTCTTACGAGGTACTGCGCCCCGTCTCAGCAATTTTGAAACAGATACAAATGTGTCGCGTCCGTATGTATCTCGTTTCTGTTACACATACAACGTTAGAATTATTAATTTGAAATTATTAGAAAAAAACTACATTTTATAGTTTAATATGTGGGACATGTAATATTGAAAAGGTGTACATCTTAAATATTACGCTATTCCGTATCAACGTGAACAACCTGCATGACACACGCGCAGTCGGGCGCTTCGCCGACACAACTGAAACTCTTAGATATAACAGATATTGGACACTTAACAACGGATAACAATTTTCAATGGCAGTAATTTTTGTCATATTCTAAACTCCTATCCGTAAATGAAGTAATTGGAATATCTCGCAGACGTATCGTAAATATGTAAAATGTATCATTTTAAAATATCCACGTATTTTATTATCGACGTCAATGAAGAGGTGCAAATATACACGAGAGCGTACTTCATTTACGTACGGAGCTATTGATGATTTCAAATATCCTACACTATCGATACTAGAGCAAAATATATATCTCGGCATTGAATACTGCCGATGCGATATTTCATCAACGATAACAAGCTTACGAAAAGATTTTTGGCAGTGACATGTAGACGACATTTTTATTACCGATCGTTTGTGCAACTAGACTTACTTTAATATGATAAGCGATTAACATTCACGATGAAACATTTTCTATTATTTTGACGAGAAATGAATGAACTGACACGTGATGCGCCATGCAGTATATTATATTGAGTATTCGGTTGATACAGAAATATACGACGACACATCATAATATTACGCACGTTATTCTAAGTACCTCATGTAAATGTTATAAATTAATATTGTAAATAAGACCGATGTTGAAAATTCACCAAGATGAAACATTGTTCTAGATAAAAACTGAATATCCTAATTGTCTCTTTTTTCTTATCCACTTCATTGAGTGTCACCGCAGTATTTTCGTGTCAATGCCGGCAGATTTGCAAAATGCACCGATTGCGTGATGCAAAAAAACATTTTTTACAAACTTTCGACCCGGTTATAAATTTAAATTCAGTCACTTCGATAAAAATGTATTCAATTAAACTAATCACGTTGAGTCCCTAGAGCAAATTTTATTCTCACAATTCAACATTAAAACGATTTAAGACTAAGGAAAGAGATATAAATTTACATCTCGGTGAAATAAACAACAGATTGTTCCGTCTAGATTTACAATGGACACCCTTAAAATTCAAAATCAGTTGAAAACCGTACGCGATAAATATGTATAACGCACAATAGTAATATTAATATTTGACATTATGATAAGAATGAACACACGAAGCATTCTTACGCGGTAATAATTGATTTTGAAATGACACTTTACACGAGAATGTATGAAGTTGTATATTTTCAATGAACGATGAACGGCAGAAAGTTTGCTGAAGTAACTCACACCTTATTATTAACACGTGTAAGGCTTTAAATTATCTTCGACTCGTTTAGAAAACATCATAAAATATCTTTAAAAATTCATTTAACCGTGCAATTTTACAGTTTAAATAAGGTATATTTATTGAATAAAAAAATTACACTCGCTGTGAGGTTACATTATATTCGATAAAGTTTACTAAAAAAGTCTCAAAGCCTCGAGTGTTTTCACATTACGGCACGAACGAATGCTGTCGTAACGTTATGAGAAATTAAATACGATGTGTTTGTTAAAAAATCAAAACAACACGAGGAAACAGAGGTCGAGAGTCATCGCTGAAGTGTACGGTATTAATCCAAAAAAAAGTAATGGGAACGGATACATGACAAATGATAAAGCTACAACACTGTCTTTTTTTATTTTCTTTTCAGAGAAAAATAAAATTGTGATTATTTTTTTTCTATATATGAAGGTACATGATACAGGTACCCCAATGTAAGGCAAACGGTGCTAAAATATCTGATAGCTCATGGTCAACGAGTGTCGAATGTTAAAAAATTACATATTAGTAGACACGTCACATTACATAAAAATGTATATTGTGTTAGCAACTCGAAAAACATTCGCCACTCACGAACGGTGAGGTATGTTTATATATTTCACACTGTTTCAGAGAAAGCTTTGACTCAACTTCGTAAAACAATTACCAATCGAAAAAATTTAAAAAAGCAACGTACACAGTTGCGATGCGCATTATTGCTTTTATTTGAATGAAGATTTTATATTCAGTTAGATGAATAAAAACAGAGTTGAGATAAAACTTTCATCGTGAACAGTTCTTTTTATCATCTGTGTTATAGATTTTTCCTTTGTATGTAATAAATACTAAATGAAAACGAGAGCTAAAATATGTACCTCTGATTAATAGAATAAGATACCTTGTTATTATAATCTTGCACTCTAAACATGAATGACCACTTCAATTTAGTCAATATAAAAATGTACAATTTGATTAATAGAAAAAAAATCAATTTCTAGCTTTGAACTGGATCGTTTTGTGATGACAATTATTGTAAATATATTATTTAATAGCTTAATTTGTATTTTTTTCCTCTTTAATTTTATGCAATTCTACACTAATTTTGTCTATTTTATGAGAAAATATGATTTAACTGGAAAATACCTGACAACCAAAATCAAAAAGGAATTCAAAATATGTCAAGACTTTCGAGGACACGATTCATTCGATCATGTTGTCGAAAAGAATAGATGATTTCTAAAGGTGGTTTATTTCTGATAAAAACTCCGCGCTGAAAACAGAGATAAGCCCGAGTGGATGGCATTCTCGAGGAGTAATCCGTCAGCAGGTCGGATGAAAAAGATGAAATCTAAAAATGTTCACCAGTGTAACAATAGAGTGACTCTCTAACAGATATATATTTATCATGTATACGTATAAATGTGTATGTAGTATGGCATAACATTGAGATAGAATATGTAGATATTCTGCGATTGCGGGATTTAACATAAGTCACATTCAACATCGAAAAGGCTATCGTCAGATTGAAGATGTCTGAAAAATGATTCAGATTTATTATGATAATATTTATTATTTACAAGTTATTCTTATCCGAGTTAATACTTAAATTTTAAATGTAAAAGTAGACGTACGTATGCAACGCGTGAACTTAAAGCGCGTAGACGCCGCCGTCACACGGTAATTCTTAACTTAAGTGGATCCGCATCGGCCCGCGGGCCTGGGCGGAAGGGAGAAGAATCGGTTCGCTCTCGCTTACAATTTACAATAAATACAAGTCTCCGACGCTAAGCTCTCTGAAATTCAAGTCAATTTCGCAAACGGGGTTCACCGTCCGCTTCTCCCGTTCGGGCGATCGCGATCTACCATTCTCAAAGTCGACAAGGACGGTTGCTCATACTCCGCCGGGAATTAAATGTGAAAAAAATGGAGCAGCTTCCGCGAGGCGCTCTCCGGAGAGGGTTGCCCGCTGTAATATTTAAAAATCAGACTTGTGAGATGGTTCGCCCCGGCCCCAGTCTTATAAAGGCACCTCGGTTCGGGAACGTTCCCCGGGGGAAAGGTCTCGCTTCGCCGTCGACGATCGCTTGCGAATCATCATTCGCCGCGATCTTGCGGGCCGAATCAGGTCGGCTGCGAGATTCATCAGCGCCGACGGCGCCAAACGGGTAAACCTCTACGCTACTCTCCCTCTCTCACTACCGCTAGAGTCGACGGACGACTCGTCCGATTGACGTCCGGAACTCCTCGACCTCCGAGGGGCGAGGCTCATCCGGAGCCCCGTCTTTCATTTGAAAATTCACACCGGACTGTTCGTCGTCTGTCGATACATTATAAAAGTAAAATAATAAAAATTTTCACAGCCGTGGCGGCCCGAGCTCGGCAGCCGCCCGCTCTCTCTCGCTCGCTCGATCCCCTTCTCGGAGGGGCGACGCAGGGGTGAGGGGAGACGGAGGTTAGAGCGGTGCGTCCGCGGTGGCGGCGGGAGTCGTAGCCGTTACTTCCGTCACATCCCAGATCTCTTCCAGGAACCGGGGGAGCTTTCTGTTCTTGAGCTTCAGCGAGATACACATGTTGGAGTTTTGGTTGCCTAACGTGCGCAGCTCTGTGAGAATGGAGAGCAGCTTGGCGAAGAGGATGTTGCACTTAGCGTCTCCGCTGTACCTGTTCTGAATGTAGCACCTGAGAGTCTGAATGTAGTAACTTTGGATTTGCTCTACCAGGTCAGCATCCTCCAAACCTGGCCGATCTGAAATGTCATAAGCAAACTGTTAGGAACTATGTAATGTTTTTGATATATAACAATGAAATCACCACAATACATATTTAAAACATTTAATGATTATAAACACGGAATATTAAGTTGCCACTAATAACATTTCAATCATTTTCAAAATGATTACAATATGTACGAAGAAAAACATATCTCCGCTCCTCCCCATCTGTTATTTCACGTAGTAATAAAGACACCTTGTATAGGCGCCTGCCTATGCAATGGCCCACGCCTCTCCAGGGAGGAGCGAATCCCAGGCTGGAAATCGCTGCGTAACGCGATTTATTTTTTTAAAAAAAAAAATTTACAGCAAAAAAATTTACAGCAAAAATGGTGATCCTGCGTTTAAAGAAGTGATCACCCTGCGCAAAATTATGTATTGCTGGTCTGAAACTTGTTTAACTACAATGCATTTATTAAATTCGTTGAATAGCACGTTTTCCGGTAAATTTTACCAACGAGAGTTACTATGTCAAATAAATGCACTCCAAACGTCCAAATATTTTAAATACAAAATAATAATTACGAACCGAAGATTTTTTATTAAAAAAATTTATATGGTGATGTTTTAGGCAAATACCAAATAACCTGCATTTAAAAATAAAAAAATTTACACTTACGTATTTTCAAAAAAACAGTTTTAACTGTTCGTCAACATCAACAAAACAACAAAAAACAGATCAACAAAACAAATCTAATGTAATAATAATTGACTCTTTAAACCTGATTGGTTTTTTGAAACCTATGTAACAAATTTTATGAAAGTGACTTTTTTTTACGCGCCACTTTCTGGAACCAATGTATTGCGTAAAAAAAAGATTGTGTGTACTCACCAGAGAATATAACAATAGCGGTAAGAAGCGCATATTCCACGTTATCCACTGTCATGGTGAACATTTGTCGACAGAAGTGAAGGAGATCCTCAATGATCTCCGCCATGCCTGCCAGTTTGTAGCTGTCTCGTGTGTATGAGCGGTTGTTGGCGAAGAGAATAGAGTCCGACACTGCATCGTACCGTCGTGCCATTCTTAACATCATCACTTCACTAGAGCATGCCTGGAAAAAGACAATAACAAATTGTTACTTACAGAAATTCAACAGTTTCTATTTTCAAAAGGTTTCTATGAATTTTATAACATGTTGACAAGGAAGGTGGGGGGCACTTCATCGAACTTCAATATCAAAATTTGTAATTTCATACAATTTGTCAGTTTAGAGTTTAGGCTTTCAGTATGTTTACTCTAACTCTAATGTTTAAATATATATTTTTACTTCCAACTCAGTTGCTCAACCTCCGAGTCATTTTTTTTGGGAGCAGATGAGTGGGAAGAAATTCCCGACATCACAAAAATTTATTCATCAGGGCTGTGAAGTCGCGGTGTTTTGGCCGGAGTCAGGAAAAACAAGCAATTAACACTTAGGAGTCCGGGCGAACATATGTGTGCATCTCACTTTCAGTGCGCAGGAGTCCGCGCGAACATATCTGTTCGTTTTGCCGAGTGTAAGTTTACACAAAAAAAAGGTACTTTGTGTGATGATTTTTTTTCTTCACATTTAACATCAAGGTTGCCAGTGATATTGAAATTGATTATGTCAAACAAATATATTAAAAATATTTTTTTTTTTAATCGTAAATATAGAAGTAATTCCACAGTATCACCTAGTAAATAATATTTTTTGTATAACGTTTAACGTTTGGTGTAATAGTATTTTCATGGAAAAATGCATCTTTTTTGTTAGATCTTTTGCTTCGTTTACGTATATAAATATGGGTTAAATTTTCGGATAAGTTTATTTATTGCTTCTTTGGCCGCTTCACAATTCTTTACAAAAAAATAAGTGTTTGTTCTATGGGATTTTTACGAAAGTGAAATTAGTCATGACAATAATTATATAACACAGATCCATTGTCTCAGATTCATTTTACATCTGTATCCTTTTTTTCTTTTGTAGACATTTTGCAACTAATTCTTGTTGGAAAGTCAACCCTAAATTCAAAGAAATGAAATCATTATTTTACTTCGAACAAAGCACCGCTTTTACTCAATATATGTTTGGCTTGCCAATAGCAATAAATTATGTAATTCTTATTGCCCTTTTCGAGACGCTGTTGACAAGGAGCTATTTTTTCTGTAAAGTTTATGGCTCTGCTGTGAAAAAAATGTGACCCTAATGCTTCATAATTATTACACATATGAATGGCCACCATTCATTAATAGCATATACCTGCACCATTCTAACAAAAACAAACGATTCTCAAAGATTTAAAATATTTAAATAATTGAAATATAACAAGAATTATTTAAAAATATCTGAGAGTTGCGAATAAAACCTTACGATATAGAACAGATGTTTATTTTCGGTTTTACAATATCTCAAAAAAACTAAAATAGTTGTCGTTGCTGAGAAGAAGGAGATGGGGGGGGGGGGGTTAGTAACCAGTAACTTTATTTCAAATTAGTGTATATTATTGCAACTCTTTATAGCCATTTCTTACTAAATAACTTTATTTTTAAGTTGTTAAGACTCTTTATATGAAACCCTCGGTTGAGAAACACTGATTTTATCATATTTTTATATGTATAAAACCATACGAACGCTTTTCTGAAAGAAAAAAAAATATACATCAATCGGTTAAATAGTTATCGCAATTTAAACGTGAGCGCAAAAAAAGTTCCATTTCCCCAAAATTCGGCCGGCTCCCGCGCATGTTTTAGTATGCAAATCTGCGGACCTATATGTGTTAAGACCCATTTAAATAAAAAAATTAACGATGTGTGTTCAACCACAATAGTGTTGACATTGCATGCTTGGCTGACTAAAAATGATCTGATGGAATACATATACTATATTCAAGTAAAAATGAAATTATTGAAAATTTATTCGGAGTCGGAGTCGTCTTTTTTTCCGACGACACAGCCCTGGTCTTCATACAGAAATCCATTATTATATTTAAAGTGAAACTGTCCAAACATAAACCACTCGACCATGGACCCAAAAAAAAAATATATATAAAAAAAACACATACATATATACAAATAATCAAGAAAATGAGGTTATATTATTATAATGGTTTAGGAGCTATATTTGGTATTGATCTGAATTTATTTGAATACTGTTCCGATATTGACATAGGTATATAATTGGAAAAAATATTTTTATAAACTATTACGAGTTGTGTAGCTTCCTGTAATTTCAGGAAATAGGAATCTTTATTAATCATTGATACCAATTTTTATATAATTAAAACATTTTTTAACTGTTAGTTTGATCATCTGTAAATATAATCAGTGGATTTATTTCAGTTATGGGATTCATAAGGCAAAAAAAATGGACAATGCATACCTTCAGGAGAGTTATTTGATCACCTTGGCAGATCTTTGTGAAAGCGGGAAGTCCTTTGGCGAATTCAACAATAAGCTGAACTGTAAGAATGGTGATTTCAGTTATATGTCTGAAGGGAACGTCTGTGGCGTCTTCATCATCAATAGCAGTACTCTGAAAATTACCAAATAAGGTTGTTAGTAATCTTAAATAATTGATATAGATTATTGGTAAAATGGCCGGATAGCTTATGGCAGAGGCAGACAACGTTATCTTAGACATACTGTAAAACTACAGATACAATATAAGCACAGAAGGAGAATATAATATGTATTCTTGTGTCACCCAAGGGGCAAAGAAACGCAAACCTGCCAAATGTTTCATCTTTTATCTCAAACTACAAAACTCTGTATGGCATCATTGAAAAATAATTCATTTAAATCGATTTTTTTAAAATACACTTACAATCATGATCCGCTTGAGGTCTTCTTCAGAAGGTTGCTCATAGCCGTCCTGGTACCAGACCAGTCTTGCTATGACACAGTCTTGATTGGGGGTTAGAGGAGGCACATTCCGTAATCGGTTGTCAGCCAATAACTTATCTGACAAAAATTTCTGAAAAAGATACAACATCAGCGTAAATAAATAAATACACAAGTGAAGAAATCATGACTAATGCAATAGTAAAGTTATATTGTAACTGTAAAAAATATTTTAGCATGTAATAAAGTGACAGATAATACCCACAATTATAATGATATCCTCAACAATAGCCAGCTTTTCATTAAGCTGCTTTCACTTGCGTTTGAGTAAAATGTATACTTTAAAACGAGAAAAAACTTGATCTGTCGAAGCATGTTAAGAGTATTTTCTCGTTTAAAAGAACGTTGGGTTGTGAGAAAGTGCTATGCACCTTTTTTGGATTTAAAGCATACGCAACCACTTAATTGCATGTGAAAGTGCCTGTGTGTACAGCCTGCTAATGTTTAGAGTATTTTAATTTATCGAAATAGAATTCGGGTTAACTTTTTAACGACGATTCAAAATTAAACCGTTACATAGGAGTCCACGCATCACTTAATGATTGTAACGACAATTATTATCTATGTCAACAACTTACGACTTTGGTGGCTTCTGGCGGTAAAGGTTCACACTTCATGATGGCGGGTAAGATGTCAGGTTTCGTCGACGTCGTCGTGACGGGGGGTTTGTCTTTTTCTTTCTGCGCTTTCTTCTCCTTCCGTTTTATCGCGCATTGGTTTTCGGGGACGACGCATTCCGGCCGCATGCCGACGGCCAGGCACTTCTTTAATCTGCACTCTTGACATTTGCGGCGCATGTACATGTCCATCTCGCACTCGTGTCCAAATTTGCAGATATAAACGGCATTTTTCGTGACACTTCTTCTGAAGAAACCTAAAAAACGAAAAATATTGCAATGAGACGAAAAATATATGACCAATTGACATCGCCCGAACAGCGCATTTGGATTGAAAATTAGTATTATAAACAGTTTATATTCATCTTTATGTACACCCAATCCTTTTTTTAACTTTTTGCGCGATTTCGATTTTACGCGATTTTTTTGGAGGCACCGTTACGTTTTTTCATACGTTTTTGATACTTTTTTACGCGGATTTGGAAACAATTTATCAAATTATATCAAAATAATGTTTTTTTACGCGCCACTTTCTGGAACCAATGTATCACGTAAAAAAAAGGATTGTGTATTTTATTTGCTAATATATTTACAGTGGACCACCCGGTCTATTATTTTTAAGGGTCCTTAAAAAAAACGATGAATGCGGGTTTTTGGTCAGCAATATCAAAAAATAACGATACATGTGAGAAATTGTTTAATACGAGAAAGATAATTCCATCTTAAATATATACATAGTGTTTTAATTAACTCGACAATTTAACTATAGAATAAAGTACTTATAAAACTCAAGGAAATATCTCCCATATTTATTTGAAGCCATCTGCTTCGTCCTAACGCTACGTCTTACTTGGGCGAAGTCACTGCGAACACGATTGGATCGCGGCGTAAAGCGAAATGAAGCGACTCGAAGCTACTTCGGGTCGCTTCGCCTGTCACCAGTTGACCTCGCATATGTATTATCATGGCCGGTCATAAGACATTTTTATTTGAAAACTCATATTTTATGTACGAAATTTTATAGGAACATCAGTATCAAGGAACTGTAAGTAATATAATATGTTTTAAAATATACATTTAGATAATTTTATCATATGCATGGAGTGCTTTAGATCTGTGAGCGAAGCTCATCGAACGTGTACTGTCGCCTAAATTTCATGAATCGTCGATTTAATGATTGCATTTTTCAAGAATTTTGTTTAACACTATTGCATTCTTTGTTTTGATTGAAATATAATAATTTGGCCTGCATAAAAGTAGACGCTTGTTTTTTCAGATATACAGTCAATCCTCTTTTTATGCGGTAGATGCGTTCCACGAAATATCGCATAAAAAAAGACTTCCATACAAAAGTAGGGATGTGTTCGATAAATTTTAAAATCCGCATAACTTTGAAACATTGAGTAAAACTATACTCAGAATCACATAAAAAAAGTGGAGATGTGTTCCATAAATTTATAAATCTGCATAACTTTGAAAAAGCGAGTTAAAATATACCCAGAATCGCATAAAAAAGTTCAGGAAAATTAGGGGAAAGGCACGGCGTAAAAATTACATTTTTTATGAAAAATTAAATTGTTAGTTATTGTTTCACTTTAGTAGCATTTTAAGTAAAACTATCGTCACTCTATGACAATGCTAGGTGCGTTTTGCACGTGGTTCGAAATCACTATATTTTTCAAAAGAAACAGTATGTGCATCAATTTTAAAAGACGATGGTTCTTTACGCATGGAATTAGTGTTAATCATACTATCGTTCTGTGTTGTTTTTTTCTAACAATGAAATTGGTGGTCAGAGTTAGTTCGAATTTTTTTTCGATGATTAATTATTTATGCAGTTCGTTATACCCATAAATACATTTTTTGAGCCCACGTTGAAACTTGAAGGCTCGTTCAGAATTCGTATCATAAGGAATAAAATGATTTTCCAATTTACTTCCAACACTGTTGAAACACTGGATTTTGCACGTACAGTATGTAAACAACGCGCTGTTAATTACGTTATTACATATGCACGTTTATATAGTGGCAAAACTATATTTAAAAACAAAAAAATGAATTAAAAAAACCGTGTCGAAATCGCACAAAAAGAGGTGAGTGTAATTTATGCATCGTAATTTTTTTTAAGAGAATCCTGAAAAGTACACAAAATATTATCCCATCGGATAGTGTATAGATTGCATGTAAATTATAAAAAATACTACATTTTACAATTCAAAAAATCTGAAATTATAACAACGAAATGAATTATATTATAATTAAATCTGTACATAAATTAAAATACCAACTTTTAAAAAATACTGTGATGGCAATTTTGAAGGTAATTCGAGAAAAAATAGAAAACATAGTGGATACCGCCGTTCCACTTCGTGTGAAAATATTAAACTGACTGATCACGCCGGCGCAGTTGCGAGCCTTCTTGCATTTACGGAGCGTGCTATTTGCCACTTAGGCCAGTGTTTTTCAAGCTAAGGTCCGCGGACCGGCACCGGTCCGCAAGGGTTTATTGTCGGTCCACGATATTTTTTATGCTTCGAAATTTTTTCAATAGACCAATTTTGTACTAAAAATGAGAAAATTAAATGACAAAAATCAGCAACTAATGCATTGCATCAAAAATAAAGTAGTTTTATTAGCTTTCATGAATACAATTATATGTCACATTGACTTGACGTTTATTTTTTTTTTACTTTTTACTACTTTTTAAATATATAATCCTAAGCAAACTTGTATAGTTGTACAGTTAATTATTGACTGACAGCAGGTTTCGTTACGCCACCTTGAACGTTAGTCGAAACGGCCATAAGTAGAATTTTATAGAAATAAATAAATATTTAAAACCTTAAAAAATAAAATCCAATATACGTAATAAGCCATAAATACGATCAATTATGACATTTATCTGGTTCATCCTCGGCCAAATATTATTTTATAAAATATTTGAAAGAAACTGGAGATTTTTTTTTTATTCATTTATACTCCATTGTTAGTCCACATAGTCGTAACTCGAGAACTGGCTGTGTCTAATTATGTGTTGACGCTGCTCCGCGAAATATTTTTTCATTTTTTCCGGTCCGCGGATGTAAAAAGTTTGAAGAACACTGGCGTAGGCCACTCGTTAACGGCGAGGAAAATTTGATATTTTCGCGCAGCACCGAGTCGCTTCACGTTCGCTTTGATTTCGTCCGCGTAAGACGTACAGTTAGTGTCAAAAATCATTAAAAATCCAAGCCAATTTCTTTACTCTTTAGTGATTAGAAATTTAAAAATATAATGTTATGAGAAAAGGTGTGAAAGATATATATATATCTAGATATATATCCTCGATATGTGTAAAAATAGGATACCATAAATTAGACGGTAGAATAACAATTTGCCACCAGAATAAAAACATCATAAAATTATTATTTGAAGGTGACTTTTGTATTTTACGATATTCGATGAATACAGTAAAACCCCCATTTACACTATATTCGGGACCGTGTAATTGGGGGTGTGAATGTCATACAAAATAAGGGATTTGATTTTTTTCCGCGGAAAACGCAAAACTAAGATTTCCCTTAGATTTACAAAAAAAACTGTATGCGAAACACAGACGACCGTCTCTTAGTAACGGCAATGGAATGCGAATATTTCAAGCCGGCGCGTAATTCGGGGTAGTGTAATTGGGGGTTCCACTGTACACATACATAAATGAACGTTGAACACATCAACGATAAAACATCAAAAAATAATCAATCAATTATGTCCTCTGACGCAAAAATGCGGTTTACCAACATAAAATAAATGCTTGATTGCTCCTGAAAACAGAAGCCTATTTTGGTGATTTATCATCAATTTAAAGTATGATCAAGATGGATATTCCGAGTCGTTTTTTTTTTTGAAAAAAAAGCTGCCGAAACTTAATTCTTGTCGAGCTTTTTTTTATCCATGTCCGTTATAAATTATGAGGATATGGCTTCCTAATGGAAGTATCTCAACAGAGTTTCTTTTACGAGAACCGATTGTTAGTCAGTTGCTCAACCTACCTGAGTAAGGATAGAAAGATAGGGCTAATGCAAGACTAGTGGTAAACTAATCGCTTTCAATTTGCCCTATTAATTTTAGGATTGGAAAAGTGAGAGGGATAGATATCACAAATACCAACGCCTTCGAACCGAAATCGATCTAGTAAGTTTTTTTTTGCGAGATCATAGTTTAAAAAAAAATGCGAATATTGATTTGAAACATTGGCATGTCGAGAAAAAAGTTGCCGGAAAGCCATTCCACTGCAGTACATGGGGAAAAAATCACTTGATATTCTCATATATCAAACATTATATCTTTTCTTATTTCACACAACACTAATTTCCACAACTATCGATGGAGAAAAAACCAAACCCAGTTCTATCAAATTAAGATTACATTACCTTATTTGCAATGGCTCAATAAAAATAATAATATTAGAATATTGAAAATAGATTGTCTATTAAAAGTGTTAAGCTGATCAAATGTTTCAACAAGAGGTAAAATTACTTCATCGGTCACCTTCATGTATACTGATGAAAAGTTTCAATGGACGATCAATAGGAATTCTAATCGTTTTTCACGTTACCGTTTTGAGTTTTAGCATAGGTGTATAAAGTTACCTTTGCATCCTTCGCAGGTGAGGGCGTTGTAATGGTATCCGGAGGCCCGGTCCCCGCACACGAGGCATAACTCTTCCTGCTGCCGGGGCGCTGGTCCCTTCTTCGCTCTCTTATTCGCCTCGCAACTGTCAGCGCTGTAACCATTCAAACTGCTCGGGGGAGATAGATCTTCTCGTCCTGTAATTAAAAAGACAAATTAATGTTTGGTACAAAAAAATAGCACAATCTGATTGGCATGAGAACAAGAATCGTCGGAAAATTGTTCAATACTGCAATAATTGCTTTGTCATGAATCGTAACAATCGAATAATATTCAAGCGCGGAAAGAGTTGTAATAAGCTCACAAAAAATATTGTTTATGGTTTTAATCCAACCGTTTTTAATGTCTGTGACTTAACTCATTACATTATGAATTCAAATAGTGATAGATATTCTTGTAAATATGTTTTACCGACAGATGGTTAATATATTATTCTGTTTTCAAATAAGAGGTACATACATATAATTTTATTGAAACGTTTTTTTTATCGTATACTAATTTGGTTATATGTACATTTATTCATACCAATAATGGCATGGGTTTGACAGTTAAATGCCCTAATTGGTAATCATTATTATACAAGTGTGATTGCTATCTCAAAGTGAATATTACATACTTTTCGAGAGTCATTGACGTGACATATTTTATAAAGCAATGACAACGCAAAAAAAAAACAAAACATCATCTTCTGGCAAATGCCAACTACGAACGAACAATCAAATACATGTCAGAAAAAGATATTTCAAAAAATGGCCGAACAAAAATAATCTCGCACTTGGCTCGCGATAAAAAAATATGCATTCGCCAGTAAATGCAAGCATACACCTGACCAACTAACTGGACGCAGTAAGCAGAGACAATCAAAGGATTTAAAGATATGCGTAGGAATTTCAAGTGGATTTTTTTACCCATGTGTTTAAATTTGACGTGTCCATTATTTGAACCCAGCCATCGTCATGACATATATTACTTGTAACACCATAACAAAACAAATACTTTATTCAATAATTTCCGCTTTCGATATATTTATCTGAGCCATGAGTGTGCAAGGAAGGGACTGGTGTTGTCTTTTTCCGTTTGTCAAAAACACTAAATTTGTCAATCTTCCAAATAATCCAGCGACTTCATTCTAAAAGAAGAAACTGAATAAAAGGATGAGTTATACAATTTATTTGAGTTTCTTTTATCTTCATCATAATTGATGAATACACATTAATGTCTGCATTTTTAGATTTAGCCGCCAAAACAAACGAAAGAATCGCAGTTTTGACGTTTCTCACTGCGCAATACATTCACAAATTATCGTGTTCTTTGTTTGAAATGAATGCAATAAATTATTTGCGTACTGCTCGTCAGCTGCACAGATTCATTAAGATTTCGGGCGAATTTGAAGGCAATATAGGAAACGACATTTCCGGTGGCCGCTGCCGAAAAGTCGAATTGGCAATGCGAACTGCAAGTCTAATCAGGCGGAAGACGATATTGCCGCCATTTTGTCAACCGGTGGATATCATTTCATATTATTCGGCCAGGTTATTTTATTATGACAAATATGCACGTAATATTATGTATCTATAGTGCGTTAGATTTAAGTTCGCAATAAACATGGGTGTCTAGCATATAATAATAACATTAAAATACATATACTCGTATATTTTTATACACGATTTTAAATAGCACGGTCCACTAAAAAGAACAAATAATTTTATATTATTACACGAATTATTTGTACTAAAACGACTCTCAGATACAAAAACATAGAAGCAGATAACGGATACAATAATGACAAGAAATTCAACAATTCACTCGACAACGATTACTTTACCGCAAGGAATATAAAATACAATAAGAATTATGTTGCAAATGTAAGTCGTCAATTATAATTAAATTAATAAAATGATTCTGAAAATACTTTTCTATCAAAAACCCAACTCATTCTAAAACGATTTTGAAATACCACGGTTCACTAAAAAAAACCAAACACTACCTATATTTTTACACGAATTATTTGTTCCAACACGATTCCCAGTCACAAAAAACACGTTACAACATATTAAAGATGTCAAAAACTTCTAGCAACGAAAGCGATTTATATCTTGTATATACATATTCAAGTAGCGTTGGAAAGCATTATTTTTTTCTTAACTAAAATACATACTATGAATAATATTTTGTGTGTGTCCATTATTAGGTTTCTTTCCACGATTTCCTATACCACAATGGTGGCCTTTTTTCAATTGACGGTTTTTCATGATTCTATCACTTTTTACACGGTTTTGGTGGAACGTATATACCGTGTAAAAAAAGAGAATCTACATTGATTTTTATTTTATGATATCGATTAATCGTCAACGACTCGAGAAAAGTGTTATATGAATATTTTTGTAAATATAATATATACCACCAACAATACCAAAAGAATGCTTACAAAAGAAATTAAAGATTCGAATTTTCACAGGTTTTCCAAGGACAATTTTATTTACTTTAAATTTCTACTTTGATATCGTTTAATCGAGAAATTAATCTTTTAAACTGAGCTTTTGTTAGTTATACTTCATCTGAACGAGAATATTTAAAATATGAATTAAAAATTTCAATTTATATTACACATTTACTAAATACTATGCATGCAATGTATATAGTTTTCACCGATTAAAATATTGGTAGGAAATGCCCATTTTCAATTAGTCACACAACGTAAATGGATCATGTAAAAAAGTTGAAATGAATAATTTTAATTTACAAATCAATGTAGCGTAAAAAGGTAACGACCGTGTTATATTTTTGATACAGTTTAAAATATTTCTTTATCCATAGAAAATGATTAAAATTATGCCAACAGTGAGGTTTTAGCGCAAGGTTTCTTAACTGTAATTCAGATAATAAATCGAAGACATGAGTTCGGCCATTAGCGATTTTTTCACGCTGGATTTATTATCGATGCTAAGTTTATTGATTGATGGTTGGCTAGCACAAGCCGGGTAGCGACGCGGCTGACGTTTGAAAATCCCACATCGGGATGTAAAATACATGGCGGCCGAGATGAAATTCACACACTGGCGATGCGCTATTTATCTGGTGGTACGAAAACCCAATTATATCCGATCATGAGTCGATACGAGAATTAATGCACCAAACCAGTTCCCGATCTCATGGCGAGAAGTTATATTTAACTCGCGGCGGAGAGCCGGGCCAGGTATTGGAAACCTTGGCAATATTCATCAATTATTATTATTATTATTATGTATTAACAGTCGAGAATTATCGCAGGTAAGCAAATGCAAAGACCTGAACACTATGCTGTTATAAATTACTTGATTATTCTTGCATTAAATTTGAATCGTTCAAATTATGTACATTCACACAGATTTTGTCACTAACGATCCGAGTTTTACCTTTCGGCATCTTCAGGCGTTCAAGTGCACGGATGAACTTGAACTGACTTGACCGAGTTCATCCGTGCACTTGAACGCCTGAAGATGCCGAAACCCGGGTCGTTAGTGACAAAATCTGTGTGAATGTACATAATTTGAACGATTCAAATTTAATGTTGAAATTCCACCAAGCACCTTCAGTCGAAATCTTAAATTATTTAATTTTAACTAATTGCCTTTTAATTAAGTCGTATTTTAAACCCACTGAATATGCTGATATATATTTTTACTTATTGATGAAAACGCAAATGGATGTGATTTTCGTCAATATAATTGAATTGTGTTGTCTATTTTTCTTTTTAAGTGTGAAAGCTAAACACGTGAGTTAAAATATATGACAATTAGCAGGTTTGTCGAAATTATACAATAATCATTAACTTCCCAAGAGATGAATCGCTTATTGTGTGCTGTTTTCGTTGGTGTGCCCTGAAAGCTCATAGGATCGGCGACAGCGTAAAATAAAGCTGGCCGGCGAAGTCTGTCCGCGACGAAGCGACTGAGTACATCTCTCGCTATTTGCTCCTTGCAACAGGACTCCAGTCCTGACCCTTTGGGCTTTATAATGTGTCATAAACACTTTTATTACATAAATTTACAAATATCCTTCAAGCGAAGAAGCCACCATTATCATTTGTATTTTTGAATAAGAATAAAAAGGTATATCAATATATTATTTGATAATAAATGCGGATTTACAAACGAAGCAGAAAGTTAATATTTTCGACGGAATTGGGGGTGACGTTGTGGTAATTCATATTAAATAAAAATATATACATTTTTTAATGTGCGTATTGTTTTTTTTACTTTCAAGTTCAAGTAGTAAAAACACTCATTAGCAGAGAACATTTGTGATTGATTAGTTGAGTTTGAGTTGAATAATCAACATTAAAATAACAAGGTAAAATAGTATAGTATAAATTAATGACTAAAATAAAACACTTCATTACTGTCAGATTGACTTATCTAATATTGAGAAGCTTAATTATAATAATTATTTAGTTGCAGTATTGCATCCGTTCCTCAAGGTTAAGATGTCACAAACATAGGATACTGATTGAATAACTTTATCTTTTTTTGAGTCTAATAAACAGTCTCAATGATCAAAATAAGTGTTAACATAATTACACTATCAGTGTTTTTAAGATAGTGAACATATATTGAGATAATCGAATTCAATTGAGCCATTTTCGACACGATCGGGGTTAATGGATGGGAAGTGAACCTGATATCTTCGCATCTAAGTCTACCTCGAAAGTGTCACGCATAACGAGCTTTCGATTACTCGCACGTTCAGAAAGCTGCAAGACCGGTAGCTACCAACAACCACCAACTAGGTAACTTCCACCAACCACAAACGGCTTGTTACTGAAACAAGTTAACGTATGTATTTTGTATACAACGAGAGCAAAGAAATTTAAAAAAAAAAACTCGAAAAAAATCTAACATCATTTAAAATTTTCAACTAGGTAAATAATTTAGTTATTTTCTGCCTTATCAGTGAATTCCGTGCCCAGTGGGTAATTTTTTGATCTAAAAACTAGGATAAAAATATAAAAAAATAAATGTTTGGTTTTATTTATTCGATTATATTTTTTACGGAATCTTTTTACCCTTTGGCACTGGCAAATTCATTTATAATAAAATAATCTAATTAACCAGCTATTTGGTAATTTATCTTTAGAGTTGTCGGTCAAATAAAATATTTCCCGGTACCTGATTGCATTTCACTATTTGCAAGCTTTATTGAAAATGAAATACATATATGGAAATGCTTGAATTGTTTTGCCTACTTTTCTTTTAATTTGTGAATTTTGAAAGTAATTAATAAAACAACCCCTCCTGTTATTAACCATCATTTTAAATGTGCAATATTTGCATTATAGGAAAGGTCAAAAGTACAATACTTTTTAAATGATTCGATAGTTGAAAAAAATCAATCAGGATGAAATTCGACCGAAAGTATTGTTATTCGCAATGAAGGTTTTACAACAGTGGAACTGTGTTACAAAATCAACACTGTTTGTTTATAGTATTTTATAAAAAAATCACATATCGTGGTTGACTTTACACGAAAGAATCATTTTATTGTACTTTAGACAGACTGTCAATACTTTCGTTGAATCCTGGTGTTATATTATTCTTTACATAATGCAAAATGTTAAAATGGTATAAGATGTGAGGTAATAGAGTACTTTAAGTCGTAACTGAAGGCATTTAATAGTTATTACAAGATTCGGGGGCCTTGACATTGTGTAAAAAATACCATGAAATCCACAGATACGATGTTGAAAGCTGTGTTCGAACTGTTGAGCAAACTTTGCGTGAGATATCTGAAGAAAAAGACCGAAGGAATAACACATTAAATGTCAAAAAGTTCTTCGAGTAGATATATTATTCATCTGGTTCAATAGCACAGTTATTCAATAACATATTTTCCAAAAGCACTAACGTGTACCTAGTACCCGCCTACTTTGATTATCCATGGTTGTTACATGACAAATTTCTTTTACATGAAAACGACATACTAAAGTATTATAGATACATTTTGCATTCAAATTTTAGTTGATGTAAGGAACCGCAGAGAACCAAATAAAAATGCTTTACGTTCGTTACATGGTTCACGAGAATACTTTTTTTGTTTTGTTTATTATATTTAGAGAGACACATTGAAATTCCTCGTAATAACGTCAACATGAGCATGCACTATTATTTTGATGTCTGTCGGCTTGGGATAGCAGGGCGCCATCCGCCCACGCTGGCGAAGAGTCGAGACGACGAGATGCAAGCCAATCTTGCCCCAGGTCGCGTATAATATTCCGCCGAAGCGACCTCGGATAATAACATAAATACTACGATAGTTTGCATCTAAAGTAAACTGTGAATTATGTGTGCATGTATATACATAGAGTCGAGAATCGATAAAGAATTTGGATCTGGTATGTCGTACTATTTCTGTAAGTTATTTATGATGTGTTGGTAGGATATATCCAACAGCATTTATTTAGGATTAAATGTGAAATTTTAAAACTTTAAAAGCGACGTTTGAACGAATGAATATTGTAAATTTGGATGATTGTTGATAACTGCTTTATTCTTAATGTTTCGTTATCGAAATATATTTAATTTGAACTGAAGTCTCGTCCAATAATAATTTCTTCGATCTGGCTAAAATTAAATACATTAACTTGGAATAACTTGTTTTGTGCCAATCACATAAAATTAAACATGTGTTGAATTTCGTAAAAATAATAACGGTTGAATGACGTGCGAATCCAGTAATAAGATTCAAATTTTATAAGTTTTTTTATTTCACTCAGAATGTTTCCTAAACATAACTTTAATTTTAATGAATTTTCATTTTACTAGATCAGTCATGGGCAAATGGCGGACCGCAGGCCAAATCCGGTACGTGGAGTATTTAGAAAAAAAAAACATTTAAAGTTGCTTTTAAAAATAATTCCCAAATTGAATAACTATTCGGATGGTAAATCTTTGATTCGGAGAAATTCTGTGAGTTTTATGACCCAGCCCTCCTAATTTAAAAAAAATAATCTTTTGCGGTATTTTAATGTGGCCCGCGGTAAATTATTCATCTCTAATGTGGCCCGACGGTTATAATATTAGCCCACCTCTTTGCTAGACCATACAGTATGTAACATAAATTTTGATATTTTATTGGAAGCATATGAATTAAATTTTAAATGAATTTACGAAAAAAACTAGAAGATATTTTTTTGGTAAAATTCTGCAACGACTGTATAAATATTATTAATAAGAAATAATCAAATAGTGAATGAAGTACGACTTATGTTTTAGAAAAGCATTCGCATGTCAGCATGCCATACTGCAATCTCAAATAACTTAGTAAGGACAAAAAGGACAGTTGACAAATATTAATATCGAAACGTAGAGCTTAAATAATATAGACCGTTAAAGAGATGGAATAGATTGAGTTATTTGAAAGATTTTTTATTATGGTATTTTTAAATAAGAAAATAGCCACAATGTAAACATTCCAGTTATTGTCGTGTACAACCAATGCCCATGCAAGTAGCTGGCCCGTGTAATACGAATGGCATTGGTAAATTTTATCTCGTGACGAGCGAGCGAGCTTGCACGGAGTTATTTTAGCAGATTTACATATTTTTGATTTATTACATTCGCTATACACGTAAAGATGTAAGATAAAGTCTCTTATAAGTACTCATTTGCAAAGGTGATTTGCGAATTCTTCACGCAAGTATGCGAATAGTATTTGTTCGAAGGTTTTGCAAATTTCGTTTTTTCTAACATGACTCATATCGAAGGTGTTGGTATTCACAGTGACAATGTAGAAAGAAAAAGCATTTTTATATAAGTATAACGTTGTTTAATAACTCTTTCGATCTCGCATGAATCCAATTTTTTAAAAATACTAATTTGGCTTTTATGCGTCATTGAATGATTATTCAAAAACGTATAAATTGACGGCGAAATGAAATTGATTCGTGCAAGGCAAATAAAATCCTTAAAAATAATAATATACTAGAATATGTTTAAATTTATTCATTTAAAACGTCGTATAACTGTAAATATTTTACACAATTATCTGTTGTATGTCGAAAAGTGCATGATAAGAGAAATAGGCTCTGATCATTAAAAAATGTGTTCCACCAAAAATTGGGAGTTAACATATCAAATGTTACTATCTTAATAACAATATTAGATAATGACCATTTGCTCTCCTAAAAAAAATATGAATGGTTAAGGGTGAGGTAACACGTCGGGATTCCAATCGAATATTGGAATATAATTATATTCTATTTTTTTATTCGGAACTTGATAAATTATTAAAATTTTATTCGTTTATATTATTAATGTACATATATTAAGCCACTGGGTCAATAAAAAATCATTTGGCGTCACATAATATGTATCTTGATATAATCTGTTTTTGTTTATTTAAACGCCATACTACTCATACAAGATACGTGCTGGCAAAAAGTACTATGTGCTAAAAATTAATAAGTCTGACCAAAACAATACATAATGAAATGAAATTTAAATATTATATTATTCGAATATTGTCACAAGGTTTAAATTATGAATATTCGATATTCGAATATCTGTTTCGAACAAATATTTGGAATCCCTAGTAATGGAGAGGTAAACATATTACAGTAAGCAATACTATTGAATTGTAATTATTGATGAACATATTTTTTATATGTCCTAATAAGAGATTCTCCGACAGGGCAGTGCAGTGGTAATGTATTATACTTTCTCAAAATGGCCAAAAGCCTTTTCAGATAGTGCTTCGAGGCTTTTCTGTCGGCAGCCAAATCGGTGGAATAAGGCCAACGTCCGAAGTGAAAGCCGACTGATCCATAAAATGGTTTGATGGAAGGTGTAAGCTGTTTTAGATCGATTCCGCGAGCCGCGGTCGGTCACAGTCACGCGGTCGAGCGACGACGCTCACTCCTCGCCGCTGACTTCGGAGGGCAGTGTGCGGCCTTGACTCTTGGCGAGGGGGAGGAGGGGACAACGCAGGGAGTCGGGAGGGGGTATCTGAAGAGTATGAGGAGTAGGGAAACGATAGTAGCACAGTTTTGTTGCAAAAAACACCCAGCGACTCATGCCGGGTGTGTGACGTTTGAACGCGTTCTGCATTATATGTCGCTCGAGCAACTTTTGTGAAATGGCATTGAGCCAATTTTCTTGTACATCCAAGCAAATTACCACTGCCACTATCCTATTCGGAGTGTCTAACTGCAAGAGTAATTGAAATTTTTGCCTGCTCTGAAAGTCGTACAACGTTGTGCGGTAATATAGGTACAACATTGTAAGATTGTAACTAAAATGTGCTCGGAAGCACACATACTGATGTTGGGAATGATAAGGTTTATTACTAAGAAGATAAAATGGCAACAGGCTAGGGATATCGCTCGGAGACGATCTCTGTACAGTAAAGAATAAAAATACAATGAGAATTATGTTATGATAAAGGGTATTCATTATGATTAAACTAAAATAAAAGCTTCTGAAAAGCATTTTTAATCAAAACAACTAGCACGTTCTAAGACGACTAGACATTTAACAGCCAATACAGTATGTAATAACAAACAAAGGGCTTCTACTCTCTTCTAACACATTATATGTAAGTGTCAAACATTTCTAGCGATGAAAGCTATTTATGTTCAGTCCCTCATAAAATTCCCCGTGTATAATCAAATAGCGATGAATAGTATTATTTTTTCTTAATTAAAATACACATTATAAACAATGTTTTGTGTAATTTACTTAATGGGATTTTTTTTTTGTAGAACGTATCTACAGTGTAAAAAGAAAGTTGAGTGTATCTAAAATATTTTTTCTATATCGACTGTGGAAAGGAAAAGGGACGTAACCCAAACTTTTTTCAAAACAGCTTTTTGTATTATCATAATGTATACAGCTTGATACACGTTCTATCAAAAGGATGTTGGCTAAAAATACCAAATAAGTATCTTAATTTAGCTATTAAGTTTGAAAAAGTAAGGGAATGCAAAAATTAATTCAATTATGATCCAGATTCCGTGCACTTCAAGGTTATATATATATCATAATTTGCCTTTGGCCCAGAATCATTAAAACACGTTATTGTTGTCTCCTGTAAAATTTGTTGTGTGTGGGTTACGTCCTTTTTCCTTTCCACAGTCGATATTCTTGTAGAGTTCGACTAATTAAATAATACGTTTTATGAAACGACAAGTGTAATTAATATATTACGTAATGTTAACACATGTGTTAAGTAAATGTTTCGCATTTAAAAAATATCAACGAATTTCACTATCGAAAAAATAAGTCAAATCCCTGCGTATTTCAAAATTCAAACTGCGGGAATGTTTACAAATAAAATATTCGAAGATTTGTATGGACAGTGTTTAAATCTTGATTAGAAACAAGGAAATCCGCATGTGCGAATCATCAAGTCGTTTGGTTATTTATACGTTTCGTGAAATATGCGCACGCATGCTTTTAGCAACAACAAAAAAAACAGCGAATGCAACGAATTGAATGTCAGTTCTTTTTGCATGGTTATCAAATGAATTATTAAATAACACATCCACTCAAGTTACATACAGCGGTACAGGTGAGTACAATTAAGACGCCTACGTCTGCTCATTAGGAATAATAATGGGGTACACAAAGTGCAACATTACTATTATTTAATGTGCATATTACCTTGTGTATTATGCAATTTACTATTTCAATTATGATGATACACTATAAATATAACTATCGATTCCGCGTTTTGGCATTTCGAGTATTGATTTTGAATTGACTCGTTTTATTTATAATATATATTTCATATCATATTTTGGTCCGTTATGCTTTTAACCACTACAAAAATTAAGGCTGATGATTCAATTTAAAAATAAATGATGTAATATCGAAGATATTCCACTAATTTAAATGCTTTAATCCAGTGCTCCGCAACCTTTTATCTTCCAAGGCACACCGACGTGTTCTTCGAAATTTCGCGGCACACCACAAGTAAAAATGTACATAATATACAGAAATTACATTTGTGTTTATATATGATGCAAACCACAAACGATGGATGTTTTTATAACCATGTCCACTACCAATGTAGAGCACATGTACTCCTAATGGAGATTATCTGAAAAGAAAAGTATCAGATTATTCAGATTTATTTACAAAAAAACATCAGTCAAAAGGCTGCACCAAAGAATTTTCAGCATCGGTTATTAAAATCTTTCTGTGAAAGGTAAAAGTTTATACTAACAAATAAACATTTTATCGATTTGGGTATACATACTATGTATGTACATATAACATATTCTTCCAACCAAAAAATAATTATGTCAGCTTCTCTGTGACAAGTGTCTTCAAAAATATTTTATAGTATAGACGAAACTATTTGATTTTTTTTCCGTTTATTGTAGATAAGCGCCGCGGCACACCGGTTGCGGAGCACTGCTTTAATCCATATCAGTAATCTGGATAATTTGAAATTGTATAAAGTATGACAATCGATGGAGACGTATTCATTTAATAAAAAGGAAAAATATTACAATAGTGAAATTAACGATTACATGCATTATAACATATCTGAAAATATAAAAATATTGTAGAATATTTGTGTTGAAATGGCAATCAAATAAAATTGTATGTATAGAAAACTTTCCAATAAGAAATACCGATAAATTTTTGTTGAAAAATATATATGATTAATATAGTGACCGAGAGTTAAAGAGAAAATTAATGCTATTTTAATAGAAATTATTACTGGCGAAAAGACAATAAGTATTGGAGCGAAAGCTTGGTGGAGAAAGTGAAATAAATCGTTTAATGTACGGCTTATTGTTGTGACATTCCTTTCAAATTGCAGTAAAATTAGTCATATGTGCACAATGTGTTATAAGACGATAAAATCAAACTCCAAAATCTAAGATGACATCTCGTTGTTTGGATTTTACATATAAGATAAATTATACATCGACACCTTCACAGGAAATCTAAGATATCACGGTAAAATGTAATTTTAATGGTGTATAAATATAATTTGTACGTATATGTATGTATATACCAAAATATATGATATTTGATCATCTTTACAGTAACTGTTGATAGATAGAAAGCTATTTCGTTAGAATTAACGTTTTTTTTTAGTTTAATTATGTGTGTTTTTTTTACATAAAAATATCTGATACATGTATTAAGAAAAGTACCGCTTTAAATCAATGATGAAAAATTAAAACGAGACTAAAATGATGAGTTATTAATGTTCTTATGGAAGTTTACAAAATTTTATTTTTGAATATTCAACAACCGCCCTCAGTTAATAACCTAAATTAAAGGAATTAATTTTCTGTGTAAAATTTGACGGGCTAAAATAATTTATTTAGTTATTTAGTAACATTCAAAAACAAAATATTATGTAAATACCTATAAGGCAAGATTACTTATTGTTTTTATTTTATTTCTGTTGGAGATTCCGAAAGACTTCAAATTGAATAAATCAAATTAGTATCCCTGTTTGTGGTTGTCGAACACGATGAATTTCACGATTGATTTTTTATCCGACCACAGATTTCCGAGTCGATACAGCCATAAATTTACTGGCTACTGTCGATTTTACGTTTTCACTCACTTGAATACACCTGTAGTTAGGAAATTCCAAATTTAAGCAAGTTGTACAATCTTGAAATACTTTTGATTATCAGAGACTCCGAAGAAAAAACAATTTGAATAAAGTTTCTTATATTAGCATTCGTCAATGAAATAACACACCGTATCAAATATAAAAATGACGTTAATATTATGTATAGTATCGAAGCCATTGTAGGGTTCATTTTTAACGGTTAAAAAATGTAGAAGGAAAAAAGATATTCAAGGCATGTACACAAAAATATAAACGTGAAACTTCAAACAAAACGCCAATATAATTAGGTTTCAGCGTAAATAATAGATAAAAAAATCCTTACCAACTAGATGAGTATCCATACCCTGATGAAAATCACAAAAAATAATTGCACCATCGTTTCCATAAGGCATATTGCTTATAAAAAGACTTATGATTAAAAATATACTATTGAGCTGAAGTATTTTTCATGACTATGGCCAAAATAAAGTTTTCTATCCGGTTTGATCACAGTAGGCAAAATAATTATGTTGTAATTTGCATTAACAAATTTTGAATTTCAATTAAGCGAACAACAATTTAAATAAAGAAAGATAAAAGAAATTGAATTATCGAAAACAATTACGCGAAAAGAAATCGAGCCGTGTTCAATAATGCAAAAATATTTGCAAAGCTGCAGAGTCAAGAATAGTATGCGTGCATATGAAAGAACGCCAATGTTGACACTAAAATGCAATGAACGCTCGCGCTTTTGCAGAATAAACAATTTTCGATTGTTTATGTGATTTAATGAATTGTGTTAGCGGTTGTGATTGATTTCAATTTAGCATTTCGCCAACAGGGAGGTCCAACACTACAAACCCTTCGGTATAGTGTTACAGTGTTATTTTTCAAGTGACCATTGAATTCATAAAAGGAACGCCATTGATTTTTCACAGTTCATTTTGCAAAAAAAAATATCTCTTTTATTTTTAGTAATGAAAGTGATATGAGAACTAAAGGAAAAAGATTCACACAACTGTTATAGGACGCAGTATTAAAGAATTGTATGTATTGCATAATCAAACGATAAATTATGTATATCGAAAAACATTTCTTCCCTATTATAATATTTTATTTGTAATTACTATTAAGGTTTTAACAGTTATTCTTCTTGGTGGATGAAAATGAAGAATATTATTTATATATCTCTCCAGTAATATTGTAGTGTGTTATATTCTTTAAATCTCTGCAAATTAGAATGATATGTATTTTTTGTTATAATTTAAGATTTCGACCGAAGGCGCTATGTGAAATTTCAATAATTTTCCTTTCGGCATCTTCAGACGCAATCGTTAGTGATAAAACATGTGGGAGTGTACGCAACTTGAACGATTCAAACATTTGCCGTTATAAATAAGTAAATAATAGAGTTATCCGTGTATATTTTACTTATAAGCAATTTATTTGAATATAGCACAAAACTGAATCGAATAGAAAATAATAAAATTGAAAGTAATTGATTTTGCGATACAGAAAATAAACGAGATAGTAATAAAATGGCAATATTCTTGATGCAAACAACATAATATGACGCAATAATTACCTGCGCGATGGATTCAATTTACATTGTGATTCACGGGCAAATAAGATATCAAAATAGTGCACCGGTAATGATTATTCACGACAAACAATTTCTCGATAAATTTCGTCACTCGGGAAAATAAACACGCTCGCTGCAGTGTTTGTTTGGGCGCCCATTGACCCCTGCGACCTTATCACTGAGTGGGTCATGAGACGAGCTGCAACGTCACGCGCCGGCTTATCGCAGTCGCCTCCCGCCGGTGCAGCGGGAGAATAATTGGCCTAGTCGTGATGAGCTGTGACACCGGTGCCGAACGTGGTCCCCGCCGCACTAGTACATAATTATCGAAAGTGAACATCGTTACAGAAGTAATCGCGTTAGGTCAAGATTAATATGTAGCCGTAATCACTGGAAGTGGTTAAAATGCTTGATAATTTTATACAAGATAAGCGAAGAATGATAAATATATAACATAACGTACTTTCATCTAGTTTACTCTTGTTTCAATTAATTATACACGAGATAAAACATATTAAAGTATGTATTTTCCTACTGCAAATTACTGTCTCTTATAAATATATGAGAAGTTTGGTATAAAAAACTCATAATATTAATTTTTGATATTTTAGAGATAAGCATGCCAAAAAATTCTAAATGTATCACAACATAATACAATATATCAAAAAATAGTTGGATATTAAAACTTACGTAAAAAACAGTTGAAAACACTACCAAAGATCACTCTTCAAAGATTGGTGTCTAAGCTCACATTTTTAAATGCAGAATAATAATGATATGGCGATAGAAAGAACTAATCGGCGACCAGTATTTTTCATCTCAATTAAAAAATGGTTAGTTTCACTTGCGATACTCGTGGTAATTTATAATTTTTTTATAAATACGCAAAGCTGTCTGTGCTCCTGCTGTTTTTTTCGCGTTTTAAAAACACGATTTTTGGAGAATGTGAGGTATGCTTCTAGGCTATTCATATATTTGGATACGCCGGACTGTAATATAATATAAACATACGAAATGTAGATATTGATAGTATCCCGCTGCACAATACGTATTACATTCACAAATTATTGACGTTATTAACCGAACTGTCTCGAACATAACGCAACCTTTGTAGATATTAGAAGCAGGATTGCTATTAATAATTACGATAAAAGATAAAATTTGTTATTTCAGCTTCACCAGCAACTAACACTTTGAAGTGAATGCCATATTTTTTTCAAATACCTTTATTGTTTCGAGTGTAAGTAGATATTTTTCCACGAAATAGTTTTTTTTAATCATGTGTGTTACTGATATTCCTAAAATTGCGAGAGCGGTGGAGGAAAATAACATATGCATTGTATATGAAGGGATAAAAATATTATGTACGCACATTCCCATATTTTAGTATTATTGTTTTTACTACACGTCGAATTTAACGCGAATATTTTAATATAAGCAAAAAACATCGCGATATGTGCATTTTTAATAGTTCTAGAACTTTGTCCATTTATTGTTTGTTAATTTAAGATTAGACAGAAATCTATATTGTTGATCAGTGGTGGCCAACCTTTTGCAAATCATGCGCCAATTTTTTGTTAACGAGTTCAGATGCGCCATACAACTAAAGCACCTATTCTACCTTTTTATGTTACTTAAAAATAATAAGTTGGCGCAGCGATGCAATGCGCCACGGTTTGGCCACCACTTTTGTAGATGGATGTTATAGATTATGCTTTAGTTTTATTGAAAATAGGTTACTTAAATTGTCACGTAAATTAGTGGAATGCGGGAAAACCTTTGGTAGTCTAAAAGTATAGAAAGAGTAAATATTTTTAGGCCTTTCTTGTTACTGTATGCCTTACGTGGACGAAATCAAAGCGACTGCAAAGCAACTCGGTGCGGCACGAAAATATCAAACGGTGTCCGCCGCTATAGTGTCCACGTGACAAAACGCACGCCGCGATCAGTTTGTTTGGTCCAATGTGTTCCAATCGCGTTCGCTGTGACTTCGCCGAGATAGGACGAAGCGTTAGCTATTTATGTTTACGACCGAATATGAGAGGAAATTGTATAGTTTTGATATTTCATCATCAATTAATGTGCCTTGTTTTATTTATTTTAAGCAATTGTATAACTTTTTTTAGTTAGTGGAGTAGTAAGCAGGTGGTTTGCATAATATTAAAATGTTTCCATTCGTGCTTGATGTTATTTAGAAAACATACATGTTAATATACAGAGTCAGGATAATAAACCAGCAGCATTTACAGTAAATTTAATGTACATGTAGTAAAAATCTAAAAAAGAGAACTGTAATGAATACGTGAATAATTAATTCAGTGTGGGCTTTGGCAACCGTAAGACAGACAAACCAGTTAGACTTTGTAATGTTGGCGACTGCTGGACGAAGCAGACAATCCGAGTGCATAATGTGCATTGCGCGGAGAACGAGTTCGACGACTCTAGCTATGCCAAAGACAGTTGCAAGGACACCTGAAAGATTCAGGTCGACACACCCGTCGTAAGTCTATTTAACCGGCACAACACAATTTAATTTGTGAACATAACATATAATATAATTCACAAAAGACACAGCAAGACATGCAAAGGTGGCCGATTACGTTTTAACCAAACTTAAACTCGTATAGTAAAATTCCGTATAAGCCCGAATAAAACTCGATGAATTTTACCTATAATATATTTTTTTATGTATGCTTTTGTATTTTCATGAAGTGTTTATACGTCTGCATATCCTATTCTAGGAATAATTATATTATATTATAAGTAACCTAGCTACGCCATAAAGCGAAATTACAGTGATATATTCTAATACAACAATAGGAAACTACATCTAGATATCATTGAGAGTTCAAATGTGCTTTGCGACCTGGAGATCTTTACCATTTCTCTAAAAACGTCAAAAAGGCATAACATGTTTTTGGCTAAAAAATAAAATAGAATAAATAATATATATTTTTTTTAATTCAGTATGTTAGCAGGCATATTTTTGAGCGTTGAAACATTGCCTTACAAATGAAGCATTTTCACTTATAAAAAAGTTGTACAATATTTATTATACATATTGAATTTCACTGTTTTATTGATTTTTTTAAACGCTAATTCTTTTGAATGATTTTTTTAGTACTGTAGTGCGCAACGAACGGCGTGCGAATTTTTTTATTAGTAATGTTATCAATTTAACTTTATGATATTTTTTACAATCAATTAAAGTCAAATATTGCTACCTGAAAGCGTTAATGAGAAAACCGAAAATACCGGCTTCGAGATAATAGAAATTTAAGATTAGTGTTGTACTTTAAAAAAAGTTAATTAAGGTTTATTCAGTTTTTTTGCGGTTTATGATAAAAAATAATAGTAAGTTTTTTCTATTCTACTAATCCCACTGATGTTTCGGAGTTGCAGGAAAATTCCAATATATATTCAATTAAGAATTTCCTTTTAAATGGGGTATTTTTTAACTAAAATATCTTATTGTTTTATTATGTAGGTTTACCTTTCAGCAATCGATTGCCATACTTATCTTAAAATCGTTTTTTTTTTTCATTTAATCTCACTGTTGCTTTCCGATAGTGATATAATGTCAAGTATATATCAAAAACAATTGTGCTGTACATTATTGCATGAAGGTGGCTGTCTACCGTTATAATGTAGCCTTTGATTCAGCGATATATGTAGACATGAACATGTGAAGCTGACAAGATCTTTGTAGTTTTTAAAAGTACTAATCCTGAGAATATATAACTAGATTGAATGTTAAGTTCTTTCATTTCACGGTTGCCATCACTCTGATTTCAAGTTTTTATTGTACGACAAACAGGCTGCGACAAAAGAAAATAAATGATAAATTGTTTGAGCAGACGCTACGTTCCGACCAGAGTGCAATAGTGAACATGCTGAAGGTCAGTAATGCAACGACAAAAAGGCAGGTCTTGTCAAATAAATGCGAAAATGTCACGTCATATTGGATCGACAGATTATAAATAAATACATCACTCGTGTATACAATACCTTTTCGGCAATAGAAAGCCACAGTACCTATTTTGAAAAGATGTAGAAAGTGTCTCGAATTCATGTAAGCATTCACGAAAGCAACAGTGATATAAATCGTAAATATTAGTTTTGAGATAATTGGATTTTAAAGTTTGTTTCATCAAGTTGTTAAGAGTTATTTTGGTAACTTTTGCGGCTTATGATAGAATATATTTTTTCATATACTTTTATTTGTACCGATATATCCCACTTATATTTCTGATGCTTCAAAGTTGCAGGGCAATATTAATAAATGTAACAGTGATATAATTTTTAATGGGGCAATATTTGTTTCATAATGTAGGTTAAACATTCAGCAATTGACTGGCATACTTATCTCAAAATCGTCATTTTTCATTTTATCTCACTGTTAAATTATATTTAACGGATGCAGTCAAACGATGCTTTCGCTTGGCGAGTTTTATTTAATAAAAAAGCAAATTAATAATAAAACAATAGAAAATATGTACTGATGGATGTATAACATAGTGCCCCCCGTGCTCTATAAGTAACGTTATGAGCTTCTTTCTGTTGTGTGGTTTGAGTGCAAACTCTCAGAGTTTTGCTATAAATTCAATTTAAATAACTCAAAAGGAAAGGCGACAAAATACTGATAACACAAAATTCTTGAAAGCGATAGTGCAAATTGAATTGAGAATGAAGATTAAGTAAGAACTAATAAACATTCGTCTTGAATTACACTATTAAGAGAACAAACCGGGCGTGGAAATACATGAATTACTTATTCAGTTATATTTTAAATCTATCGGAAGAAAATAATAAAATATGTACTCAATTTGAATGGTGTGTTTAATTGAGGGAATATACAAGAACTCAGTTCAAGATGGAGCGAAGAAGTAGTAGATAGAGATCGTTAAAATGTAATAAAGATAGTTTAATAATTAAATAAATAATTTGTAATATAAGTTTAATATCGTATTAAGTGTGCAGTGTCACATAATTTGAATCACTGAAATTATAACAGTATGGCATGCGCAAGTGGGCCGCCATCGCGTAGGTTGAGAGCATCTGCGCGAAATTAAATAAATTATTGCAACCGGTAACAAGGTCATCAGAAGTTAGTTTCATCTGACAAACATAGATGAGGCTGTAAAGGGTCATAGGACTGGTGACCTTCCCGATGTTCTACCAGATCATACACCGACGACAGAATAATAATATTTGCATATTATTAAATGGAAAACAAGTGTACTATTTTTGTGGAGCTGGAACAAGTGTTTGTACAAGACTTAATATGAATTTTATAATAATACTACGACTGCATGTATGGACATGTTTTCACGACGTCCGTAAATATATAGTATAGTTATGGTGTACATTTTTTTTTGTACTAATGCCACATTTTTATAATGACCGATTTTGCTAATTGCGAGAATTATCAACTGATGAAGAAAAAATTCAGACAGCGCCATTTGAAAAAAACTGTACTTATGGGTAAATAAAATTTAAACAATAAGGATAAATCGATCATTCCGGTTGTAATACTTGTTTCAAGCCCAATGTATCCGACGCATAGCAAAAACAAAAATGGTATGTAGTAATAATTTCGGTGTTTAGGTGACTCGTTTTTTTAGGTCATCGAGGAATTTGAAAATCTCAAAACCCTATAGTAATTTACCGATTTGCCCAAAATATATATATAAACGTTTTTATTATTTATCAAGGCAGAGCGAATAATCCAGGGTAAACATTTTTTTGTTTTGTTCTGGAAACCTTGTAGATATAAAGTGGATTTTTATAGTTTTTACACAACTGATATTGATATTCATTCAAGCTATATTCTATTTTCCGTATTGAGTATATATTGAAAAATAATATAACACTCATTTGAACTAATTCTACAATGCATGTGGAATTAGTACAAATGAGGATTTTATAATGACAGTCTGTACCTTAAAAGTGAAGTACACTGTACTTTTTACACGTTCAACGCAATACCGTGTAAAAAAATAAATACATTTTAAAAACTATTGAAAAAAAATCACTAACTAAATAAACGAACCTGTTTACACATACATCGCTTTTATCACTTGAAATATTCAGAGCCTGTGTAAAATTTCTTTTAAAATAGTAGAATTTACATGAAAGAAACCTCTTCGTGAATAGTACTGCGAAGTAAGTATATATGCAAAGGATGAAGCAAAGTGTTATTTCGAAACCGTGTAAAAATAGTGTACACATTGAATGCTTGAATAGGTATCACGGAAATATTTTTTTTCCGAAAACAATTTGCAGTTTAAATTGCAATCGGCAAAAAAACCCTGATTAAAAATTACTATAAAAAATTAAAAGGCAAAAATACCAAACTGGTTCAAGGTTTTTAGGCAGATTTTTTAGATTTGTCACAGATATACAATAAACAATTTTACGTTCGTTTATTTTTATGGATATATAATTATGTCGTTACGGAACTATGTCAGCATGGCCACCGGAAGCGTTGGAAAAAATAATCATCATGGTTCGAGAATTGAATTGGTTTTTTTCGCAATTTCGATCAGGCGTAAATAAAAAAAAATGGAAGTGGCGAATGGGGAATCGTGCGTGACTATGCGTTGAAATCTTACTGCCCACTGGTTTTGTTTACACTGAAGTTTACCAGTGACGGAAATAGTTATCAGATTACTTATAACAACTGCGAAAAACTCGTATTTTATAATCTTTTGTGGTTAGTTTGTTTTGGGCAGTAGATATTTATTTAACAACAAAATTAACACGTTTTTAAACTAAATACACATTATTAAGTTTTATATTACTTTAAATTGAGGTTTATATCATTTAAAAAAAGGAGGGAATCAGCACAATTCATTTTGTATTTTTTACGTGATGTACTCTCACCAAGAATTGACAGTGAACACTTTGAAAAAAGAATATTTATTTTGTTTGCTTTTCAAACATCGTAATAGAAGATTTCGTGATTAAATCGTATGCTTATTAACAAACGGGCGTATCCAGGGGTGGGCCGGAGGGAGCTCGCGCGAGCCCCTTGTTAAATAATACTCAGGCCGGCGAGCCCCTTTTTAAATTAGGATAATCATTATTCTGAGATATTCGCGTTATATAATCTATAAATATGCAATGTATTTAAATTAAGAGAGTTGTAATGTACATTTGGGATTTCTGACGAGCATTTTTCAGTTATTGATATTTAATAAAAAACGATATACTGCGTACTATTAAAAAACATAAGTGAATGAAGCAGCATTCGATAGCTTCTATAATAATTATTGCGTATAATTTCACATGAGTAATAAAAAAATCACACCTTCTGCAGAACATCACGAATTGCTATAATATTTAGCGAGCTCCTCGTTACCGCATTGGCAGTCCACCGCTGGGTGTATCTAGATTTTTACAGTCATGAGATATCACAGTTTTACTGAAAATAACGTCTTTTGTTAAAATGTATTTTTGTATTAAAGATAAAATAAAATGTGCAAAAATGTATCTATATGTTCAACAGTCTTTATCTGCGAATGTATGCATTTAAGCAAAATTGCAAACATCTAAACACGCCCGTTTAATTTAAAGCATGCAAACTATTAATAATCGATGAATAAATATTTATGTACAGTATTCCACACCGGTTTTCCTGTATTATAATATATATTTATAAAATATTAAAAACATAGATCTTAGATAGTACTTCATTGCATATTTTAAACGTATGTTACCTATTTCGTGTCCGAAACATTATGGCAACAGATTACTCAACTTATTGCGTAGTAAAATATCCTCTTCAAATTGAGTGTAAGTTATTCATTAATGATATGTTTTAATGCCGATTGCTAAACCCCTCGTTTCTGAATAACTGAACAATAACCAAGCCCCTGATACTGGGCCTAGCCCCACCCCCTCTCAATGGTTTAAAACTAATATTTACGGCCCAATTTCACAGAAACAAAAATATGCATGACGAAAAATATAAAAATACAGCTTGGCGCAGAGCACATCAATAAATATGTTAGAAATTTAAGAAGTAAAAAATTAATATAAAACTCAACGTCTATATGGTAAATCAATGTAATTGATAACAATAACTATTTATGTTGGTTATATTAAATTGTTATTAGCTTTGGATAGTATTATTGAATATTCTATATGATTAAATGAAAACAAGTAATTGAAACCGTTACTTAGTAGGGCAATATCTATGTCTAAGTCAAAGAACGTGGTCGTGAGACTAAACAGGAAAATCATGTTTCGAATAAATTCTGCGCATGTTTACTTCAATCGTTTTTTCAGACATTTGATAAATATCAAAATGCTAATGATCTTAATCTCATATTCATAAATGAAGAAGATATATTTATAATTAATTTTCGTTTCAAATGGGCTACGTGGTAAGTTTGATCGTATAAAAAGTAATAGCATAGTTTTATTTATGGGATATCTGTATCGACCTTCAATATATCGATGAACGCAAATAAACGCTATTCGTAATAAAAATTATCAAATAATACCCAAATATATAAATAGACCGATAGTTGATATTTGAATAGAATGCAAAGATACAATATTTTTATATACACTCGCCAATCAGGGTTAGCAATATTGGAAGTTTTAATGTATTTGATTATTTTGGTGATACTGTTTCTTTATTTCTAAAAGAATCATATAAGTAATGACTTTAAAATTCACAAAGAAATAATAAGAGATGGTTAGGGTATAATTTAATATATTTACCATGTATTAAAAAGTAAAAATTAATCATACAACTATTCGCATTCAAACATGTAAAGAAATAATTTGCACGATAAAATAGTATAAAATATATTAAGTCCAAATGTTTCAATCCACTCGGAGAAATATATTATTGAGAGAATAATATAATGGAATATAGTATTTAAAAGAACAGTATGGGATGAATGCAATTTCTGTGAATACGCCGTGAACATTTGATTCAATTTTTAGATAGATTGACGATTTGATAAGCACAAAATCACTCATACGTTGCAACATAAGCATAAATATTACATTAAGGCACAGAGCAAATACTTTTAAAATTATTTAATACCGGGCTATTCAAAGAAGAAAAAAACAACACAGTTTTTTGTGTTCCAGTTTTATTGCATCGCTAGTTGTTTTTTACGCATCCTTACCTATGGATAATAATTTTCGTTCCGGTGTAGTTTTAAAATTTAGAAAAAAACGAACACTGCTGACAACGGAATCGTTCTTGAAAAAATGTTCGCGTTGAAACAATCTTTCTAAAAATATTAACGCTGTTGTTGTGATATATTTTTTTTTATCACAAATTTATGAGCGTGCTGTAGTTACTGTAAAAATAACAATTATTTATTTCCAAAGGATAATTACTATCAGTATCTTATTAATGAGATACTGTAGCAATCTTTCTTACCATTTAAACCGAAAAAAGGAAATGATCAAAATGTACAGGATTACTACTCGAATTTGACAATAATTTCTTATGGCACAAAATTAACCAGCTGTGGACCCGAACTGGACTATCAATTTCCATGTTCTCAAAAACATAAATTATTAATGTATGCACGCAATTAGCACATGTTAAGACATCAATAAATTGACGAGCCAAATCATCTAAATATATAATAGCATGTAATTAAATTCAAATGAGTACACACCTCTATCGTTTAACTTGAAGTTATTTTTTACTGTAATTTATTAATAACTTATTCATATTTTGTACTGTAATTTTTAAATTCATTTCAATACCAATTGTTTATTACACCGTTTTTTATTTCATTTTGTTTTGTATAAATAACACTATAAAACTGTATTTTCTTATCAGTTGATAATGCTAGTCACGAGCGAAATTAGTCCTGATATTTTTAAATAAAAAATTATTGTATTTTTTTGAAGATACTATCAAATAAATCGATGACATTAGCGTTATACGAAACAGCTAAACTAGTTTCTAAATCATGAATGTGTTTACCAACAAATGATTATTATTCTGGCAGTTGTCTACGTCGGAAATCCGCTTGACTAAATAACATAACATTGACTTTAATATATTTTTGTTTCAGTACGTCAGAGAAAATGTAATCCGTGAAAGAATTCCGTTCCCATTGACTTGCCTCGTGTATCTGAAGAAATTCTTTGCCAAGTTCAACTCGATGTTTTGAAAACGCGGTGTGAAATCGGCTTCGATTCGTGAGATAAACATCAACACCACAAGAAAAGTTTCGTATAACTTATGGAATTATATTATTGTGTTTTTATCTTTATAAATACAGCTTTTATAGTAAAAAAATCATTTTATTCAATGTTTTATTGTAAAGGCAGTTAAATGTGCATTCATCAAAACTAAAAAAGAGTTTTGACTGTCAAAATATCATTATGTTCTGTAACTGCCAATGTCAGTATTTACAAACATATTTTTTTGTTGATTATATTTAAGCACATGAACTAGTTAAATACTTAACATGATTTTATAGTTAAATATTTCAAAAGAATTATTTATAGATCATTATCATTAATTTAAAATTAATGATTTTGTTATCTCACTGCACGTAAAATTAGATGCAACCCAATCTCAGCAAAATCATCAGAAAATATTTATTAAGTTGGAGGTTTTATTTTAAAAAGCAGTGTTAAAAGCTAGGTATCATGAAGTGTGGAAGAATAATTAATTATTCCTTCATTATTTTAATTCTTTTATAGTGACTATAAATGAATACGTACATCAACTTTTTTATTCTTTAATTACATACAATTATAAAAAGTCAAGATAAATGATTCCGTAATACAAGACGATATGCAGATTTAAATTTATCATTAAGAAGTTTTAAAAATATATATTTAAACTTGTCTGTAAACGTTGCTATTGTAGATATATGTACATATAATATAACTTCTATAATATTTAATTTACATTATTATATCATAATTTTGATTCGCGGGATCATTACATCTATAACTGTAGGTGTTTGTAAAATCAAAATACCTACATTCGGTATGTATCATAAAAATATCAATATTACGCAAGTTTTTGGATTTTTTTCTTAAAATTATCGTTATTTTTTAAGTAAAATAGATGTCGATAAATATAATACAAAAAAAATGCCTGAATGCAAATTCAAGGAGGAGAAGGAGACAGATAAAATAGATTTTTAATGTGTGTTATCAATTTCTTATATGGACAACCATTTTAAGTTCGATTAGGAAGACGTGTCCTCATTTTGGATACTATTCACTGTTAACTGTCAAGTCTTGGTAGAAATTAAATACTGCATGTTATAAAATAAAACCTTTTACCTTTGGTAACCCTACTCAAACAATAATCTCAAAACCAAGCAATGATTCGCAGCGCAATGTTTGTAAAGTCTTCTGGATATTCTGAAACGGTAAATAAGCTCGCAGTAATAAAAGTGAGGGATATTAATTTGATGTGCGCCTATCCTACCATCATATATATGCAAGATTGATCAGGGAAACATGGCATTGCATAGGTGTTCGTGTAACAAGAAGTCATATTAGATTCAGTTGCCGAGGTCCAAGTCGTAATGACTAGCAAGGGGTAAGTACAAGCTCGTAATAAACACGGCCAGATATATTACTTCATGATCATATAACGAATGCATTATCGTGATTCAGATAAGAAATATCGAAGTAATGATGCGCCTGGAAAAGTCGGTAATAAGAATCTATGAGATTGCTCAGTTATGGTAGGCATAAAATATTAATTTATGGTTTATGTTAATAAAATCTTCGTTCAGGTTCGATGAAGCAATAAGATGATTCTCTCGGATAATAAAGTTTTCCTTGTATATTTATTTACCTTAATATTTTTTTATTATAAACTAAAAGGCATTATTATAATTAGTTTTTTTATAACGTTGAATTGTAAAAAAGCGATTAATGTGAGACGACTTAAACATTATATACACAAATAACTAAATAAATTAATTGGACCCATTAGATATGAAGTGAGCCAGTAGCAAAATGGTAAAACATTTCCCCCGGAGTTTTAAGTACTATCACATCTTTACTCGGTGCTTTGGTGGATTGCATATTTTCATTTTACGGAAATAACAAGACGTGTAGAATATTACAAAGCATCTATTTTTTTTTTCTAAAAAATACCACTTGGTTCGCTTCACCTCTAGTAGAACCAGTAAATGATCGGTAGAAGAGTCAATTATCGAATCATTGGTATATTTAACAATGCTATAAAGTAAAATACGCTTAAAAGAATCCGATTATTATCAGGAAAACATAAGTATGCATGATTCTAAAGAAATTAACGGAATACAAAAATAGTGTTACTTAGTATAAGCTAAATTTTGTATAACAGTTTTTAAAATGTATTAGGAATACTAACGTATATAATCTAATATTACGAGTATACAAAAAAAAAACAGACAAACATAAATATTTATAGAAGAAAATTTTTGTGGAGCAATATTATGTATTAAGAGCACAGAAATGCGAGTGTTTTCAACCGAAAATGTAGGAGGTATCAATCCGATTTTCCGCACTTCCGCGGTCACATGCCGCTGACTGGTTGCTGCTCCGTCGCGCTCCGCCGACTCGCTTTGCTAATCCCCTGTTACGTGTTTTTCCCAGCATAAGATACAAATTCAAAGTCAAGTTTAGTGTTTTCGGCAGCGTGAAGTAATATAGATAGATAGATACCCGGCGAAGGTTTGCGTAGAACAAAGATCATTATCATCATTATTACGGCAAATATTTTTCCGGGCCTCACGAGAAACGTAATTGTTGAATGGATATAACGATCTCTTGTACAGTGTGTCTCGAGAAATCTACACTGCTGCAAGAAAGAGAATCAACACGTGAACAAATAATAATTTGGGTTTGTTTCGATCATTTCAACTCATTTCAATTTCAGTCGTATTATTGAATACTCAAATAAATAAACGGTTTACTCTCTCCACTGAAAACTGTATGGTCATGTCGATTGTGGGAAAAAGTGACCGAACCGTTTTACGTATTTCTGATTATGTAATTATGTTAATTTAAGACATTATGATATCAACTGCACTTACGAAACTTAGTTTAAGACTTATGAGAAGTAAAGTAATTACTTAACGCTTTTTTGTTGTACAGAATTATTATTTCTACAGCTACCCAAAAACATTCAGACGACTAAACGTTTTTGAAATGTAAACAATTTAGACAATTGTTGTTTATTAATTTGTCTTATTGTCTACGGCCACGCTACATTGACAATTTACTTTAGATAATATAAAAGACGATTATCTCAAAACAAGGTTCTTTGACTTACCGTCGATATTACATATGATAATATCAAAGAAATCAATGCGCGAAGCATTCATTGTAGAGTGCAAGTTTTTTAACAAATTTAAGTCTTCAATTTTATTTTATATCGTATTTCAAACATTTCAATTGTTTATGAATTTATCAGAAGGTATCGCAACATTACATCGATCTAAAAGTCTGTGATTCTGAAAGAAATAATTTACACCTACAATATTCTCTTGAACCATTTCTACGAGAACTAAATTAGTGAAAATATGATTCCTAAAAGATTGAAATATAAACATTGCAACACAATGTGGTATGATAATATTAATACAGTAAAAAAAAAGCCCGGATTTAGTTATTTTTAAAGATTCAACTGTCATGAAAATTATACTATTTAACTGAATTTGTAACATACAAACGCTAGTTCGAAATTGTGATGTGAACAGTAACTTATGTTTACTCAAATTTGTGTGCCACCTGTATACGACATTCATTTAGCTCAAGATAGCTAATAAAATGGTAAAACAATGCAAAATCATCACAGTGGTGAGAAAATGTCATGCGACCATGATTCGAGCGATCGCCGGTCGCGATAGTTCGGTCAGATATCATGCAGATGTGCGATTAGCGCAGTTTATTTGACAATGAAATTAAACATCGGCCATTCATGTACGTAATAATTATCTTTTAATTAACCGGTCGTCTATTGTGTTTTTATGATATAACAGAATTGTCCATATAAACTAATTATCATAAAACACGCCGGAACACAGCGTGATAAAATGTTTTATGGGATTAAAAAAAAGACATTTTTAGTTACTAGATAGATAATCTTAAAACAGTTAATTAATAAACTACCCAGCATGAAAAAGTATTAATTAATAGTTCTCTTAGATCATCAGGAAGAGGTCTGATTAACTGTATGATACGAAAAAAGTTATTTGAATACAAATAAAGATTAATCAATTGTCTAGTTCGGAGATGCCCAACCCAAATCGTTTGGTGGGACAAAAAAATATGGACCGCACATCAAAAAAAATAAACTTCAATATATATTTATCGTAAAATTAATGTGACATTTGTTTTTGTATATACAAATTTTGGTATCTTTTTCATATCAATTAGTAATTTATTCGACACACATGGCAGTTGATTGGTCGTGTTTTCATCAAGCAACCTGCTGCGACACTTCGTTTTTACTACATTTAATTTTAAAATTTGCAACGATATGTAGTCCTAAATGCTGCAGTGATGCGCATTGCCAGTCGTTTTAATTTTGGAAATATATCTTCGACGGTTTCCAGATTTAGCGTGTTAAATAAAAAAAAAACGGAATAATTGTACGATTATAACAGAGTTAATGTTACAAAGATGCGACCTAAACCTTAATATGACGTATCGTCAATACAGTAATTTGACATGATTATCGTACGTGAATAGAAATGAGTATGTACATATTATATTTAAAAATCTATCATGATAATAGTATTTATATTGCATTATTTTTCAACAGTAAATCTCACAATATAATAGACACAGTGTATATACCTTATTAAAACATATTTATTCGTTGCACGTATTATTTAAAAAAATGAAACCTATGTGATTATCATATGAATCTAATTTATATGGCAAAAACGAAATTACGAAAGTAACACTTAGCACCTAATTACAAAGCGAGAAATTAAAAACAAGTTAAACACGAAGAACTGAATATAAAATTGCCACCGATGTGTATTTATAATACCAAACAAATTGTGTCGAAAAAAGCGAATTGGGAATGAGAAAAGACCGGTTCGCATTTTGGAACGCGTTAATTTGGTAAAATTAATTGTTAGGGTTTATTCACACGAGAATATAAAATCGCTCTCCTCGACCGTGACACTGCGGCCAAATTTATATAATAACACTCTGAGGGCTGCCAACCGCGGTCAAAGTCATTCAAACCTTTTCAGCTAATAGCACAATTGGACATTGAACCGAGTCATTTTTACCACGTGGACAGTTTTTAAATTACTATTTTAATTCAATGTTACCTTATTATAAGTTACTTTGGATTGAAAAGCGTAAAGTCGATTCGGTATTTCCGAGTTGCATAAAAATGGCACTATCTGACGGGTATAGAGTAAAATAAATTATCCAGATAAAGAGCACCATTATATATGTAATATGAACGATGCCAAACTACGAAATTGTCTTATTAGATGTTTAAAGACAGCTTAGAGCAGGCGTGGGGAACCTGCGGCTTTTTGACTACTCTGGTGCGGCCTTCTGGCCAATTCTGTAATTCTGTACGTTTATGTAAATTCGTAAAATCCTGACATATTCTGACCGTAAATTCCTGTTTCCGGCCAAAGATTCCCTAGTCAATGTTTACTGCGGCTTTATGTTGAATCAGAAAAATTAATGCGGCCTTTATAGAAGAAACGGTTCCCCACCCCTGGCTTAGAGTTTACAAGCATTTTCCTATAGACATGATGGATTACTATTATTATCCATATGGGATTGCACTTAGTGGAGCTAAAATATCCTACTGTGAAAATATATTGTCTCGGTGATATGGAAAAACAGAAGAAAAGCTCTCAATAGTTTAAAATAAAAATTATGAAAAAAATTCATGACTTACTACTAAAAATAAAATAAATGGTCGCCGAATGATTTTTTTTAAATATGTATATATTCTTACCATATGAAGATTTTTGATAGTAAAATGAACTCGTTTCGTTAATTGCTTCTCGTTAATGATAATTACTTTATGTGTAGTATTAAATACTTATCAAGTCATCGTTGTTAGCAGCTTGGAGGCTTACCTGAAAAAATAAGAAAAACATAATATTGATAAATAATTCGATGTTAAATCAGGACGTACCGCGAAGAGCTGAAATGGTATCTAATGATTTCTGGAGCTTGATTTTTAATGAAGACGTCTTTTTTAAAATAGCCTAAAATTTATATATTTCTTCAAACCTTGAAGGGTTTTAATTATATCATAATATTTTTAGTCACTCGAATGCCGACACGCAATTGGAACAAATTGTGAGCAAGTGTTAAGCTGAAATAAAAAAATAAATACAAAGTGAAAAAATTGCACGTTTCAGGCGTGTAAATTAAATGAGAATTTTAAACGGGTTGAAATTCGGGAGTCACGCCTCGACGTCCGTGTGAAAAGGGTTAAGAGACAATAAACATAGGGTAAGCGAGTTTCCCTGCGAATTTTTGATACAATTATCTTGTAACAACGAATAATTTCGCTCCGGTGATGTACATTTTACAGGATGGATGGATGTACGAACAGTTCGTGAGCGGACATAATGAATACGCTTATGTTTAATTCATGAATAATAATTTATTAATGGTTCCGCTTTACGGAAGCCTAAGGATTATTGTTTGCATTTATTATAATAATAACGCTTTTGCTAGTACGAAGGATTTCTACAATATTCGTTACGAATAATTACAATTAGTTATTTTTCACGCCGAAGAATTCTTAACTAATATCAATATAAAGCCAGTGTGGAAAGTGAAAAGGACGTATTTTGGGTCAAAGAAAAATTATGAAATATAAACTACTTAAAATGTATGGAAACTGGTTTTTAATTGACTTGGTCTGATATTAATTTATTTAAAAAAAAAACTTTCAAGTCTTTCTTCCTGATCGCAATTTCCACAGGCCCGTATTTTTTCAAATTTAAAAGCTAAATTATGATACTAATTCGGCATTTTCAGCTTACATCCTTTTAAAAGAAAGTGTATCAAGTTGTATGCATTGTGATTATCGAACAAACTGTAGGTTACGTCTTTTTTTCCTTTGCACGTTCGATATAAAACAAGACGATAATAAAATGATTACTTTTAGAAGCGACGGCGTAATACATTTCTTATATCTGACTGTTTTATGATAACATTAGAAATGAAGTCCTGCAAATGATTTTGAAGTACCGCTTCTTAAAAATCAGTACAATACAGATACAACATATAATATATATGTCTAATGAAAATAAAAGTTAACCATGCTGTATATTATTTTGAACTGCTTTATTTATGTGTGGGTCTGCTGACGCTGGTAAGTTTTTAATACATAATAAAAGTTGTTTATACCTACTAGATTGTAATATGTATATTATTACTGAATATGATTGACTTGTACGAATTATTATTAAAGCAATAAGTTGATAAGTTATAAGACGACATATGTTATCTAAATTTATATTTAAATAAATAAGTAAAACGAAATAAAAAAAAATATTGAGTGACTTACGACGTTTTATTTGAATTCATTATACAAGAATAATATGTAAATAATTACAAATGTAGATTACGAGTGTATCGAAAAACAATGGTTGTGAATAGCTATCCAAGAGTGTTCGGATGCTTCGCCCGGACACGTTCTGACCTTCCGGTCGTATGGCGAGTAGCGGTGCGGAACCACGGGCTGTCGAGCGCGCAGTTGTTACGTCACCACACAGGCGGGCGGGCGGTGGCAATGTCAATTATGCGGTGCATGTGCCACGAAATCTCCGCCGCAAGATAACATCGGGACGGGATTGAACCCGCGATTGTTAAAACGTTAGCCGAAGAGAATAAACGGGAGATACGAATCGGACCGACACGTGTAAAGGATTATTAAGTTAAAAGAGGAGTTTTTAACTGTCCGTTTTTATTTAAATTACTATCATTAATTTTTTACTGACAGTTGAAGTGAAGTAATTCAAAACAAAAATAACAATCGAACTGCAATTATTAAATATTGAGTAATTATAGATTTAACATTTAGTCGTGTATTAAATAAAATAATATATATAACAGCTCTTTAGAATTGAGTTACTCGCTATCCCATACCTTACATAGTTGTATTCAGGTAATACACGTAGTAATCTAACATACACAAAGATTGAACCAATGTACTCCACACACCATCATCACGTAATATCAATTCCCTATTTTAGCAATAATAATATGTAAACCAACATTTTCGTAATAAATCAAATTTGAAATGACATTACAGTTTCAACGTTATACATACACGGAAAATTATTTTTCAACACCGAACACAAAATCATACATGACAAACGTCAAATGAAATTGCAGTGATCATACTCATGAAATGTACTAAATCAAGGTATTATTTTTTATACATGGACACAATTAAGAGACGAAAGACTTTAGTAGCTATCGGTAAAAGTTACTCATACAAACTATGACAATTGATAGCTGTTATAATCAAATCAACAAGGTAGTGATTAGTACGCCTCATTGCAAATTAACTCCGGCCTACAGAGATGCAATGCGAAAACACAATTCCCTTATGATTGTAGGCGTGACCTTCGTGAGGAAACATGTGCGAATCATAGCAAATACACACTAAACGTTGTTTAATTGCCATGCTGGTTGTTTGTCATTGACAACGGAGGTTAAAAAAATCAATACCATCGATGTCGTCACCGAAAAAGATGTATTGTAAAACTACTTAAATGCTGGTATAGTTTTATGTGGGGACCCAAATTAAACGTAATACAACATTGCTTCTTGATAATTTAATTAAATTTATACGAATTCACAATTACCATACATTGTGAATGTTTATTTTGATAGTCTTAAATGGTTTTACCAAGACATTTCGCAGTGGGATACCTGCCATGTGAACATGACCTGTAAAAGTGACCTCTGTGTGTATATTTTATTATTTTTAAACTAATTAATTAACATTTATTATTAATTATACTTACGTTTTTTTTTGCCTTCAATTATAATAATGTCTTACTATTTTACCAGACAGGTCTTTAGAATTTATTACCACGTTTCATAATTTTAAGTTATATGTAAATATACGTTTACACAAAAAAGCTTTTTACGTAAAATGATCGAAAGATAGCGATATAATAAAGTAAGAAAACTGTAATGTATATATTGTATAGACTGAAGTATTGTGAAATACTTTGATCAGATAGTTTAAACATCACGACATTGTCAGAACTAGTTAAATAATATGTAAAAGATGTGACTAATCTATGACTACATAGTATTATAATCTCGTAATAAATGAACCAGCTACTAATGAATTATTGAAAATGTCACTTGTTTTCAGGTTCGATATCAAATATATTATATGTCTTAGAAATTAATTGTTATATTCAGATCCACAATAAAAATACATATTCGTTCGTCAAAATAAGAAGATGGAAACATCAATTTATGAGGAAATATACTAAATAGTGGATACTGATTTGTTACTGGTGGGCTTTACACATATTCAAACATTCAAATTATCGACTGTGAAAAGGAAAAAGGACGTAACCCACACATAGCAAATTTTACAGGAGGCACAAAAAACGTGTTTTGATGTTTTTGGGCCATATGCAAATTATGAAATATACACAACCTGGAAGTGCACGCAGACTTCTAAACTGCTGTTTAATTGACATAATCTAATATTAATGAAATAAATTTTCTCGGAAAATCTATTTTTCATTCTTTTTTCTTGGTTTGAATTTTTACGAGCTCATCTTTTTTCAAACTTAAAAGCTAAATTTAGATATACTATTTCGGCATTTGCAGCTTGCATCCTTTTGATAGAACGTGTATCAAGTTTGATAAATTGTGATTATCGAAAGAAGCTGTTTTGAAAAAACTGTGGGTAACGTCCTTTTTCCTTTCCACAGTCGTTATGTATTACCGAATTAATAAAATCATATTGGTTATGTTTTCGCTGTGATTAAACTAATGATAACTTATGTGAAATATTATTGATGTAACATATGTTGGCCGGTGGGCACTATTGATATTAGAATGCAGACTAGGCAAATGACACAATTAGAAAATAATCATATGGGCTGATGGTTAAGCCGGCGTATCTCTTGGCCTAGATCACAACAATTTGCAAATAGTGTTATCGGATACGATACGGGCAATGAAAGCAAAATATCCTCATTTTGTATTCAGATAATAATGTAATGGCACCGCGTCGAAAGTGAAAATACAAAATAGCCAATATCCGAAATTGCCGATTGACTACTTACTGACTGGTACTAGACAAATAATACCGCATGAAAAACTAGAGCAGAGCAAATATGTCATTGAAATCGTTCGATATATCAAGTAACATTGAACTTTATTTGAGTTATCGAATATGTCAATGGTTTCTGTACAAAAAACGTACATTAGCTACACAACATTGATTCGATTGCGGAATATACATAAAGTTATAACAGTTTGTGAATGAAATAATTTTGTTGTTACCAAATATATAAAATCATTTTTTGCAAGCAATCACGACAGGCAAATTATAATAAATATATGAAAGAGTCTATTATCACTTAAATATGTGTATGTTTTTGTATGAAATGAGCTGGGTTCAACTAAATCAATGATTCTCGATGTGGTAAATATGTAGTCGAATTCAACTTGCAGCAGGTTTATGTCAAGGAGATGTAAATGGGGTCCAGAATGATGAAGTTTTGGTCTAAATTCAACATTTAAATATCCTCGACAAAGACTTTTGAAGCCCAGGTTTGATGATTTTTCGATAGTGGAAATAACACAGTCAATTATTGACACATACGGTGACATTTTAGAATTGGACATCATATTACAAAAAGGCATTTCTTGTGCATTCACTTTCTGGAAGGATTTTACAAGGTTCTGGTTTGTTTCGTTCCAAATCCAAATATTTTCTTACATTTTGTGTATTTTTAATCAAGGCTTGAATAAAAAAAATGTTTATCATGGTCGTCCACTCACTATCAATGTAAGCAGGATTGTGTCAGGTGTCAAAAACACATTTGAAGTTATTGATTGATTGGCATTTACTTGGTAGAACTCCATTGTAATAAAGCTAAAAATATATAAGTATTTTGTTCTACTTTTTTTAAAAATAAAATTAGTTTAAAGCTATTTCAGTGTATGCCATCGTCAGAAATATGTTTAATCCTGCATTTACTCAGCTATATATACTGATTTAGAAGACATACGCAATACAAACATCTTGTAATATATAACAAATTATAGTATTACATTTATTAAACATGACTTTAGTGTTTCTAAGAACGATAAAAAATATGGGACTATTCAAGGTTAATTAGTATAAATTAAACTGATATTTATTATTAGTTACATAAGGGGTTTAAGTAGCGGTGATGGATTGATAATTGTTTGTTAACAAAACGGTTAGCCATTTTAAGCCGATGAGTAAAGTTACGCGCAAATCAAAATGAGCGTTGGTAATTTTTTACGGATGTCACACAGTTACGTTGGATTTAACGAGAATACCTGCCGTGAATCACAAACAACTTAGCTTTAAGAACTCGGGGAAAGAAACGAAATGCGTCAGAAGACATCGAATTGAGGCCACGGCAGAAATTTTTATTTCGAAATAATAATAAAAATAAAACAATAAACAATAACGGCACTCTTGCCCCTGACTTGCTGTTGGGAAAGCAATAAATTCAACTTATATAATACGAAACTAGTGATTTTACGAAGTAGACGATATTGAAAGAATCGTATGCATATAATATCGAATATAAATCGTCGGCATAAAATGATAAGTCAAAAAACCTTGTTTTGAGATGATATTTCGATAACCATAAAATTTAAAAAAAGGCTATCTATGCACTTTAACTATTAATTATCGTTCTAAAAAAATCATGAAATTCGATAATAAATTATGACATATTCATGTTTGTCTGTTGCCAAAAATAATATCGGAATTAACTTGATGTGTATTATGTGCAAATTATGTAAAAATATCGCTGATATTGTTAATTAAGAAGATACACAGTGTTAATATATTTATATCTGCATTTATACATCAAAACAGCCGTCTGCCAGTAGAGAGATGAAATAAAAGTATCACTTTTAAGGTGTTCACTGTCCAATACTTGGTGGAAAGACATTATGTATATTAAAAAAATAAAACAGCCTTTTGTACTAATTACACATGTATTTAAATATATAGAGTTAAACGAGGATAAGTAGTTAGTTAACTGCTCAACTCATTATCCTATATTACGATAGAATTAAGAAAGCGAGCTAATAATAATACTTTCTATCTGTCTTGGTCATAATATTACAATACGATGAACGAAAAAGTATATATTAAAATATCACACCGTGGAATAAAATCTGTAGGTCTTTTAAAAAATCAACGTGTAAATGAGGTTATTAAGAGATTCAAACTGGCAATCTACTGCAACTGAGTAAATCTAAATGCCACTATGCGTTACGTTTCGATTTTTTAAACAAATAATTACCACACATTTATAACGATTCTGATGAGAGCAATTAAAAACTATGGCTAATATATTTTTTAAGTAAAGCATTTGGCCTCCTCATGGAGGTACCTCAATATTAGTTTTTCTACGAAAACTTGTTACTCAGTTGATGAATCTCTTTTTTAATGAGAGTAGTGTGGAAAGGTAAAGGGCTAGGACAGGACTAGTGATTGATGAATCTCTCTCGCTACGTCACTCTAGCTTAATATTCGAAGACTGGGGGGGAATTTTCAGACATCACAAACGACACAAACACCCTCATCAGTCGAACAGAAATTGATAAATCGGCTAAAAAAATATTCTTACTGGGACTTGAGCCCCTGAGAATTTTCAAGAAGTCAACGACGTGGACCCACTGTGCGACGACCGCTAATTCTAATGAGTTCAAAAAAATCAGCCATAAGTTAAAAACGTCGTCAAAATAATAAATGCGTTGATAAATGTTATGAGAAGCATTCGTTTCTGGGAATAAAATACATATTCGCTTAATTTGATTCATAAAAATTTGTAAAACATAAAATACGGTAATAGTTATAATATCGATGCCTAAATGGCGAATATGGCATTGCGGTTTGGCAATAATTTGAATCATTCGGGGAAATTCAAACAGAAAAATGCAAAATAAATAAATAGTAACGGTAAACGGCCATTAAAAATCCGGTTCGTGGGCAACTTTTAAACCGCACTCAAATATAACGTTTATTTACTCGAAACGGACCCGAATCAGAATAATTATTTGCGGATTATATTTGAACTATGCATAAATTATACAATGGATAATGTTAATTCCAAGACTATGCAAATTAAGTATTTTATATAAATTATGCAAAGAAATATCGAAGATAATGGATAATATGACGAGAGTACTCAATTATGTACACTTATTACAAAAACATTTTTTTTAAAATAATCATTTTTTTATGACGATATCTGATAGAACAAATGTATATATACTAGAAAATATCTGTCGAAATGCTTGGTTGTGGCTCAGTTTTGCAGAGTTAATTATTAAAGTAAAGCCAGAATAAAAATGAATTAAGTAAGAGAGGTGCCTATATATTTTTTTAAATAATGATTCATCACAATAAGCAAATGCGGATTTTTATCATATGTTTTATAATATCAAGAATGATTCTAAGTGTAATGAAAAATTACAAACGTTTCACAAATTGCAAATAAAAACGATTATGATATAGATTTAATTAATGATAATAAAATATGAACCCTATAAAATTAATATGCAATAAAATGATTTGTTTTATGTGCCTCGTATTGAATGCGATAAATAGTTACAGGATGCAATAGAGTAAAAGAAAAAAATAAATAATACTGTATTTTCTTGTTAATAAATAAATAAAAGATATTATTTAAGTTTTGGAAGAATTTAGCTGATAAATTAGTAATAACTAAATTGTACAAAAAATGGTATTAATAATAAATTGTTTATTATGTAAGTATGTGCAAAGTGCATGGTGAAAAAATACCAATATGACATGCGAATTTTTCGAGCCGTGTCAGTAGGTCAGGGGGCGGGAGAATGGAGTGGGCGGAATTTGGTGAGAGGAGACAAGACAAGACAGCATCCGCCCATCGCAGACAACTTCGGAATAAAAATTCGTTACTCCATTGGAATACTTACGCCTCGGGGGGTACAACTCCTTACGATCGATTCGATTCGATAGCATGTGAATTTATTTATCGCCTGTAAATAAATTGAATTCGTAACCTTGAATTGGGGCCACGGTATTGGAAGACCGTAGTCGACTTTACTATGGTAACTCTATAGCGTATAAGCTAGGTCTACGAAACGATATTATTGTTGATAGCTTAAAAAAATGAGCATATTTGAGAGTACATATTTATACGTATTACTCTTATGCTTTGAAAATCGTTTAATCTCAGTAAATATAAAATGCTAAATTTTGCTTGTTTATTAGTCGGGTAATTTACAATAATAGAAAAATTATACAACAAGTTTTGTCCTTGATCTGTAAATAAGTTAAAAAGGCAGGGAAAGTCGTTCCCATCCATGCCACTCTCTCCTTCCCTTAAAACATAGCACATGACAATATTATTTTTTTGCCAATGCGTGTGTTAGATTAAATAAATCATGGAGTAAAATGTATTTAAGGGTACGAGTCAACAGAATGTGTATATTGAAATTATATTTTTTTTTACATAAAAAAAACTCAAAACTAACACAAATTGAGATACGTGTCTGTAAAAAATTAGCAACGCAATAAATATAGTTAAAAAATATGTTGTGCAAAAAATCCATTCGTCAATGAAAGTATTTATTACAGTTTTTTCTGGTTAGCAATATTGCTCCTTAAACATAAAGCTTAGAGATAGAAAATTGATTGACAATTGAATAATATATTGTATTGAACTGAAGTGGAAATGAACCCACACATTGAATTGGATGTCTGTGTTCATTATAATTCTATATCTAAAATCAGTAATGAGGTTTTTTTTTATTGGATAACTACTTTGATTTCTTTATTAAAAAAATATGATAATATTAAGAGATTTTTCTTACATTTTAAGAAAAGGGAATATTACAAAAACAAAATGAATAGGGTTAATACCTCACCGATCGAAACCACTCGTAACACGACTGTATAAATATTTTATACATATACAAATAAGACAAAAAAAAAGATGACAAACAAGCGAAGAAGTGCCAACATATATTTTGATATTCTTATTGAATGACTATGCGTAAATTTTATTGAAATAATTTTACCGTTGATTCAATTACAAGTCACTTCACGTAGGTCACGAGTTGTGATTTTCCTAGTACTCGACATCAATTCGTACTGTCAAAACTCTTCGTCAACACTAGCTGGATTTTGGTTAAGAAATAATAGTTTTTTTTATTTGCGAATTCCGACAAAATAAAAAGAAAGAGTAAATTAAGACGTTACCGGAGAAGTCAAGATTAAAAATTAACTTTAATAAATTATCGTTGTTCCATTGGCATTTAATACCACACGTCATATTGTATAAATGAAAGAATTCTTGTTACGAACGATTACAGACTCCAGCTAGGTGTTGATATAATTATGAATAAGTCAGTTACGCGAATGCAGTAAATCAATTAATTCCAATTTATGAAATTTTGGTTAAGTGATCACATATCAATGATGTTCTCTTTCAGATATTACGACTACATTTATTACTGAAAAGTATCTTCCACTCGATGTTTCTTCATCTACCATAAATCTGTTTCCTCAAGTACGAGTGAAATAATTCAAAACGAATCCCTCTAAATTAGACATGCACAACCTTTTTCTTCCAGTGGGTAGCATTATGAAGGGTTTGGTCGGCAAGATTTTTTTTATTCAAAAGTACACTTAATACACTTTTATACGGTGGATACGTTCCATATAAAATAGCAATTTAAAAAAGATGAAGTGAATATAATATAATGAAGATAAATGAATGATGGATTCCATTACATTTGACTGTGTTATTTTCCAATCGAGAAAACTTTACAAAAAGAGGATAATGCGTACTTGTTTAATTGATTTTTTAATTTAATTAAGTAACTACGATCATTCACTTCGTTAATTAAAAAATAAGTCTTTAGAATTTGACTCAATATTTGTAGTATTAAGTCTCACAATCCAATCCAAAATTTGTATCATTAAGCCTATTTCTAAGAACCGATTTATTCTCCTTCATTAACGAATAAAGATTTATTGTATAAAAATATTTACTTGAAAAAAATATGTATTATATTTTAATTTTGAGAAAAAAACATTCGAGGGCCGCGGGTTGTGCATCACGGCTCAAAATTAATTACATAGCACATCGAAAATATAACGTTCGATGAATTTGTAGTTTGTACCAACACTCACACAAGTTTCGATCATTGATCGCGGTTTCCGAACTTGACACGCTTCCTCCGAAAATGGCAATCGGATCGGAGGACCAGACTATTTCGACATTGTACATGCGTCATCGTGTACGTTTTTAACACTTTCAAATAATTGAAAAATTATACATGAAAACGAAGCTGTAAAGCCGATATAAACTCAGTTAAAGAGTACAATTTTAATTACACTGACTGACTGACAATAATGACTTAAAAAAAAACTTTGTTCTTTTGCATATATGTACATGAATGCTTTTAATTAATTCAATTTGTTATTTTTTCTCAATTTTTGCATAGGGTAAAATTTTCTGAATGTGCTCTCGATATATTTTTTTAAAACATATTATTTTTGCAATACATTTTGCTTGATTTTAATATTATAACGGTATGAAGGTGTCATATAAAATCGATTGTTGATATAGGCGACACAGTAGTTTGTCATGCATAGGGGCCAAAGTCTGACTAAATAAATAAAAACAAGCGAAATTTACACAAAAAACTACTAAATAATTGAGTCGTTTTAAAGCTTTTTTGTTGCAATCTTCTAATAATAATAAATTATAAGATAACGGTGAATTAATATGTTAAGCTTGTATACTATTAACTTTTCGTGATGCACGACATATATGTTATGAATATAAGCTTTGTTATGTTATTTGTCATAGTTTTTTGTAGTTAAAGATTGAAGAGAAATTATAAGTTAATTAATGATCGGAAAACTAAGAAACGAATAATCTAAGCTAAAGTTAAAATTTGGATTTCGCAGGCCACAATAGGAGGTTCAATGTTTTGTTCAATGTAACGATTGTATAATAAATTTGAATCGTTCAAATTTTATATTGAAATTCCACTAAGAAGCTTCAGTCGAAATCTTAAATAAGATTATATAATAGATTAAGGATTACAATAGTGGTGGGTAATGTGTCTCCAGGAGTTGATTCAAATAAAGTCAGTTGATTGATTTGATATACATAGTTAGTTATTGATGTTTTCGGTAATTGAATGCCTGAAATCAGCAATACAAATACACAGTATTTGTAAACTTCGATGAATGTAATATTTTTAGGCACTAGAAAAAAAATGTGGATAACTTTTTGAATGGAATTAACAATGATACTAATAGAGATTATCGCTTCATCGAAACATTGCATTGTTACGATTGTTTCGGTTCTATATTAATAGAACCTTATGGAATATTACTATCATTTAGACGTGCAGTATCTCTCGCACTGTCCGCAGTTATCTTCGGTGGGGGTGGAGGGGCGCCGGTCTGGTTGACCAAGAAAACAATGACGGCGCAAAGAAGGGGGGTCGGCGCGATGTGTCCGTCTTGATAAGTCGACCTGATCCGCAATCAAATCACGATTTCAGACGACGAAACAATGGCGGGTCCGCGGAGATTCGGACGGCCGACAAGCGATATTTGGACGCGCAAAAGCGGCCCGCGACACACCGAGCATTTTCAAATTTAACCCAATGTTGACAGTGTCAATCAGATACAGAATTGTCCATCATGCCGTTTTACAGCAAAATAAAATAATTTACAAACAATAAACAAATTTAATATTATTTTATGTGTCAAGTGGCGTTACTTTTGAGTGAATAAGTGAAAACGCCTAGATGGCAATGTATTTATAAAGTTATATATTTTCTTCCTTTTTTAATAGAATAATGACTTAAGGTCTTGCAGGTAAACGGTGTCGGAATATTTTCATTTTGTAGATATGTCACTATTTAAAAAATGATTTGCATTATAGCTTCTACGATATAAAAGTGAATGCATTACTAATGTTCTTGACTGACATATAACAATTTAGTGTTTTATTTTAAGAAAAATATATGTAACTATTGTGAATTGAAAAGTGTGTTAGTTATGACCACAATACGCAAAAATAATACAAATTTATATATTGTTTATGGCTAACAATATAAAATGTATCACCATGCCACATATACAGAAGTTTGAACAATCACAAAAAATAGCAGTGCTTTCAATGTATCATCAAACCCATTAAAAAGTAGAAAAAATGGCACCTAAAGTAGTAAGAACTACCCCTTAAGTAATCGAAAAAATACTAATTTTCTCATACACAGCGATAGGGTTAAGAATTTAATTATTAAGCAACGTAACAAACGGAAATTAATAAAATGTGATCGATACAGATTTCAATAATGATAAAAATAAACAAAAAATACAAGGATGTGGTGTCATAAAAAAGACTTCATTAGTGTGATCACGTTTTTGTATATTGCGAATGATCAATTGTAAAAAAACAGAAAGTTTATCTATTAAATGAATGTGTTCAATAATTACAAACAAATCAAAAGATGTTGCCGTGGAAACAGATGCTGGGCATTCGATATTATTTTTTTAAAACATTTATTATAAGGAACAAATGAAGAACGTCTTTTTATGTTTTTGTATTGTATTCAACATTTAAATATTTCTCACAAGATAAATTTGTCGCTCTGAAATTTGAGAAGGACAACTTTGAGTGGAGTATTCATGTTTCTTGCTGGTGTGGGTAAATTTTTTTGATAGTATACTATCCTAAATACAGTTTCAGAAGCAGTGATACGATACATAAATAGTACAATATTGGAAAACCTTAAATCAAAATAAATGAATAAGGTTTGCATGTACTCCAGCAAAAAATGATTTACAAATGGTATATACAGTAAGATATTTTTTTATTAACACTTGTATTCAATTTTACATATATTTTAAAATTAGGGTTTACAGCTTCATGGTTCAGTACAATCATATCATAAAATAATTATAAAAAAATATTTTGATCAAAACTTGAACATAATATCAAACATCCCAGCTTACCCTATTCACACTATAACTATGTGTGTATATCCCCGTGTGCAATATACACGGGGAATATATTTGATGGCCAGCACTCAAGACTTCTTGACTGTTTGAATGAGAAAACTATTTTTTATTTCAAATTGATATAATAAAATATTTTACGGCCATTATGCAATTCCACAATTGGGCCCTCGAGAGATGAAGTGAGCCAACTAGTAAAATTGTAACAAATTTTTGGAGTTTCTCCTGTTTTGGTGGATTGCATATTTAATTTTTTTTTGCATTAACTGAGGTTACTTCACTTTTACGATATTTTAAGACGTGTAGAATATTACAACAGGCCTAACTTTAAAAAAAAAACATTTGGCTTACTTTACCTCTAGTGGGCCCAATTGTGAAATTGTACGACATTAAGTCGACGTCATCATAAGAATCCGATAACAAATTAAGTTTGACTATATTTGAGGAGAGTGGACTACAGTGCCCACGTGTTATTTAAATCAGTGGTTCTTAACACTTCCAGTGATCAACACACCCCGTTAAAAAATGTGTTTCTATTTTTTTAATTAAGGAAATTGCGTTAATTGAAAAATGACTTTTTTTATTAAAAATTCAACACTACTTGTTATAGAAAATACACGCATACTTATAGAATGGGAGCAATTTCACTAGTAAAATAGAAAGTGTAGGTAAATCAATATGTAGTTGTAGTATGTGTACGTATGTGTTTAATCATTTAGGAAATTTGCAATTTGACGGCTCATCAAAAAATACGCATTGCCAAATGAAGCGTATAAATCATTTATGCCAAACGCATACAACGAAATGGCCGTAAACTTTTCACAAAGGCAATTGAAATGTTGCACATAAAAATGAAACAATGGCCATCTTATTGACTCTTTTGGCAACTCTTTGCAAATGAAAAATGCAGAAACTTACACATCACGGAAAACTCGATTGAACATATAATTGATAAAAAAATGTATTTGTATTATTGAGGCGGAATTTTCCGTATTATGCCTATTAGTCATGTTACTTTGTATATTGATCAGGTCAACATTTACAATACAATTCCATTATCATGTTTCTTAAATCATAACATTGTAATATTTTTTTATGCGTTTTATTATTTTGATACCTTTTTCGCCATCACGAAATCGTCATAACTTACTGGTGGAATTATTTATATAACATCCTAATTCTCATTACTATGATTGGGCAATTGTTATTAAAACAAGTGCTATAAATGTTTTTTTTTATTCCGGTATTAATGATGTACAAATTATTTTACACACCTATTTTTCAAAAACAGTAAAAAAAATAATAATTGCAATCTAAGATAAGTTTAAAAAAGTACGAAGAAGTAGAAAAATCAATGAAAATATTGTTGATCTAATTAATTGAGTGAATATTTTGATAGCTGACAGATATCAATAAATCACCGTTTCTAAGTAATCACTGACAATACGCTAATATAACTAGTTTTAATTAATCACTGAAATTTAAACCAATTAGCTTTGAATAATTCCATATTTTTTATCGTTCCAAGAAACACTAAAGTCGATTTATTAAATACCATACTATATTTTGCAAAAATATAAATTGGGACGTACAAGAAGATAAGAAGATGTATAGTGTATCTTTTTTAAATCTGTATGAGTTTAAACAGTTTTGCCGAAATAGCTATCAATCGTACATAAAATAATATTTGTAAAACTAAAATTCAAAAAACCATTTCTGATAAAAAAAAAATATATAACGTGATTGTTATACAAATTATGCTGCGATTAAAACTACGGAATTGGCAACGAATTGCTAAGGTCTTTCCATTGAAACATCGAAACAAAAAGTTTTAAAAAATAAGTAGCTCGATTCGAGTAAACGGAAATAATGTAAACACCGCCGTGAATAAAGAAGAGCCTGTTTTTTATTGGACCATCAAAAAGCCATTTGGTGGTTGTGTCGTGTGGTTAAATTAGCGTAAAACGCCGTGGAGTGGTTGCAAAAATGATTTACAAGGTGACACACAATGGACACAGTAGGAGAAGGTTAGGTTAAAATTGCAACTGTGTGGATACGTGACTAGTATAAGAAAAGCTGTAAAAGATTTTTTAGGCCAACGATAGTTCTATCTAATTCGTAAATAATGAAATGTATCAAGGATATATTTAAAAAACTTTCCAACAGGGATTCTAAATTGAGATTTGCAACAGTTCCGTGACTTATATTACGTTATTTAAGACTATCAATAATCTATATTTTATTTTAAATAGTGTCGAAAAATTAATATACAATAAAACGAAACGTGTTATATTATATCAATTTCGCATTTTTATTTGTATAATGTATGACACAAGTGCTCGTATTTCACAATCAGCCGTGTTAATCCCGCGTGAATATATCCATTTTGAACGATCTGAAATACCCAACAAAATCACGATTCAAACCAGTGGAGGGGAACCTGCGGCCTCTTGGATACTCTGGTGCGGCCTTTTGACTTGATCAAAATATTTACTTTGATCAACAAATTATACGTCAGCGTTTGGAAAAAGAGCGTAATCAACCATTATATGTTCGACTGACGAAAAAAAGGGTTTATATTATATATATATTTTTAAAATTTTATTTCTTTCGAAGAATTAATATGGTTTTTAAAAATGTCTTTTTCAGAATCTTCATTGCTGTTGATTTTGTCGAAGTACACAGACTTATTACCTGAAAATGAGCCCTGCCACCTTTTTGAAGTTTAACTTAATTTTCAAGTGCATACATATATTCAAAATACTGTAAAAAGTACTGTTTAAAAGCATTATATCAAAATTGATCTACCCGAAGGAAAAAAATGGGGAAGAAATCAATGACCGACCTGGTACCTATTTATTTACCACTTAACCACTGAATACACGTATATCAAAGTTTGTATTTTTAAACGATTTCTGGATGACCGGAGACGTAGGGTGCCGAGGAGCGGTTCTCAAATATGAACGCAAACATCAGGATGACCAGACAATGCACTCAAAGAATCGGATATGCAAATCGTAAAGACAGTAGAGTAGTTGGTGTTTATCGGAGGCGGATCATCTCGAATCAGAAGTGCAATTGAAGATCGGCTAGGTTATGTGTTTTTATTAATGTTTCTTACGACTTTTAGAGGACAAAACAACGTAGTTTCTTGTTGATACTCGTAAAAAACGTTTATTTTAATGACCCTTTCAATTTCAGGCGTGTAGGATGAACATGTTGGCGTTTGCTAGTATGGACAGAGTCGTGGGTGAGTGCATGTATATATTCCGGAGATGAGAGCAGATTTACTTCAAACGAGCGGCAATAACGTACAAAAATATGTATCCCTTCCGATTATTCTGTAATGTAACATTATTTATTCAACCAAAGATAAAACGATTTATTATATTATTGTAAAGAAAAATCATAATGTAATATTATTCCGAACAAGGAATTATCTTTATAACCAGGACAAAATGACAAACTGCCCTGGATCATTCACCTGGACCTTCAAAACGTTCCGGTTTTAAACTAATAAACTTTACCTTTATTGGAAACAATGAATTACTTTCGAAAATAATATCAGAAAAAAACATTTACACTAAGCGGTTTTTGAAACAATTATAATTGTATTTTCACTACGAAACAAACGCGTGAAACAGTTGCATTGATTTTGAAATTACTAAAAATCAACGCGTTGGTATAGTAAGTAAGATATGAACTGAATTTTGAAAGTAGCCCAACGATAACATTTTTACATATACGGATCTAGTTGTATTTAAGAGTATGTTCTTGCAATAATAAAAAAAAACATTAAAGGGTGACTAATCAATATGGAATCCTGGGGAGCGAAAACCCCTAGCACCATATAAAGGCGATCATCAAAACAAGAAAATATAAAGGCGGGAATGCGGGTAGCGTGATAGCCTGTCATTCAGCGCATACCTAACTTGCAACAATCTCTATACATCTGATTGGAAAGATATATTACAATGCAGTGACGTATTCCTTTCAATGAGACACGCAAGGCAAATAAAATGGCTCAACAAATGAGTTAGTATTATATATAAAACGAGACAAAACATCGTCGATTCGGGAACATTTTGTTATGATATATCTAAAGGTATAGACCAGTGTCTGCCAAACTTTTTTCCTTTACGGCACAGTGATGAATAGAACTAGTACCGCGGCACACCAATATTAGGGTATCCTCGATTTGATATACTTTTACCCGGATTCTTCCAGAACATCGTTTTTTTTTTAGCTCACCGAGGAATTTGAAATCCTCGATTTGGTATACTTTTTCCCGGATTCTCACAGAACATCGTTTTTTTAGCTCACCGAGGAATTTGAAATCCTCGATTTGGTATACTTTTTCCCGGATTGTCACAGAACATCGTTTTTTTTAGCTCACCGAAGAATTTGAAATCCCCGATTTTGTACCGAATACGCATTATTTAAGATTGACATTTTTAAAGCTTCTTCCACCGCGGCACACCTGGGACTTCTTGGGGCACACAGTTTGGCAGATACTGGTATAGAAAGTCAGTCTTTTTATCCATAAGATACATCGTAGTTCAAATTATATAAGTATTTTTTTATCCGCGTTTAAAGCAAATATAAAAATTGCAACCAAAAGGAAAGAACGTTGGTCAAAATTTAGTACTTTTATTTCCTGTTTCCAAATCTATCTCAAGCGGCAACCTTATTAACTATTTCGACAAAATATCTCTGCTTTTCAATTCATATGATTATAAAAATCCTATTTCAGTTATACTGTGCCCTACTCACAAATTTAATCTACTTTGTTTACATATTTTACGATCTGCGTTGTGTGATTATAAATTAAAAATAAATTCTTCATTCTTAGATATGAACATATGCATCAAGTAAGTAAGATCTTATGAAACGAAGTGAGTGGAGCAGGTTTTACAAGACGGGATACCAATGGCGGTAGGTCCATTAAAGGACTACGTGACCAAGCGACCGAGAGTCTAACTTAGCGTAAAACCAATAAAACATAAGAGAACATGGACTAAAAAACAAAGTTAACGCATCGCATCCCTTTATTGTACAAGTCAAAAAGGGAATGTGAAATATTATACAAATTGTTACGATGTGATTTTTTTTTATATGGACGTTTTTAAGTCATGCAATATAAGGTAAAATGGTATTATAATGTAGATTATTCGTAATACAATAAAGTTATCTACAATCAATTTCGCTTTATCATATTGAATCACGTAAAAAACAGACAAGGAAAAAATCCTTCGTTTAATACAAGCAAACTGATTTGATAGTTAATTTTGTTATGCGATCGTACTCAAGATAACAGAGAACGTGGAATGAACATAAGATATTACAAACAAATAAAAACTAAATTCGGTTTAAATATTCTTACCTAATTTGGATATTTGATTCTGAATTAGTTTAAGATTTATAGACAGCATATCAAGCTAGTTGTGAAAAGTAATTGAATTTATAAATGTTTGCACTTGTTGTGAATGAGTGTTGAATTTAATATATGGGTAAAGAATGTATGTGATGGAAAATGAGGGAAAGTGTCTGGAGAGATCTTGAAAAAGATTGATATGACTACTCTGTTAACGATTGTCGGATGTGCTCCAGTGGCGTACAAGAATTCTTTAACAGTCATGTTAGGTAATTAACATTGTAAAAAAAGACAATTTTTTTTTTTAAAGCCTGCTTACTTGACATATTCGCTTACAAACATCTTTTCTTTTCAACATCTTTAATGCATTTTATTAATGTTACGTTGTTAAATATAGAAAATCAATTCAAACGTTGTTTTATATGCCATATAAGTTTCAAAGGAGATAAAATATAAATCTAATGAAGTACATATATCAAAATTAAAGTTGTGTTAGACGATAAATTGCTGTTATTTAGATGCTTAACATTTCTTTTGGAAGTCAGAAAAGATATACAGATATCGACTGTGGAAAGGAAAAAAGCCGTAACCCAAACATTTTAACGGCCACAAACGTTTTTTGATGATTTTGGGCCGAAAGCAAATGATGAAACATACACAAATTTTAAGTGCACGGGGACTGATATGCTGGTTCTTGATTGACTTTATCTAATTTAAATAAAAAAAACTTTTTTGAAGTCTTTCTCATGATGGAAATTTTTACAGGCCCTTATTTTCGCGAACCAAGTTGTATACATTGTGATTATCGAAAAAAGCTGTTTTGAAAAAAGAGTGGGTTAAGTCCTTTTTCCTTTCCACAGTCGACATGAATAACTCAATACAATTTTATTGAAGATATTTCCTCATTAACAAATTGTCTCTAAATATAAATAGGAAGTGCCCATATATTATTTTAAAAAACCCAGTGGTAATATTTTTTTACATACATACATTTACATTTTTTTGGTTACATATTTTAAATTTGTACGGAGTTGACTAAAATAAGCTTAAAGTTGATACACTGTAGAAATTAATACATATTCAATTAAGATATACATTTATTTTTAAAAAAAATAAGACGGAAAATGTAGCTGAATACAATAGAGATTCGCACGTCATTGTGTCGAGTGGACCGTGAGATGTTGCATCCAGCCGTGGAAAGCGAACAGGAGAGAAAGCAAGCGCGATGCACTCGATATGGGAAAATCGGATACACAGATGCACATGCAATAAAAGCGCATTAAAATAATAATAGCAAATGATTAATGAGAATTTACACAAGTGGCTTCTAAGCAAACTTTCTGATAATGTTGTTTTCTCAGTGTATGTATGTGAGTGCATCGGTGGCGTTTTAGTAAATATATTTTTTTTTGTTATTTACATATCGTATAAAAAACTGCATTATGTTTTATTATTTGAACAGAATGTAACCAAGATACTGAAAAGAGAGCATATAATTATAAGGGCGAACAAAAGATAAGATTCAACCTGTTTTAAAAACTAGTAAATTAGATAAGATAATAAAACAATACGACAGAAAAGTTTCCGTTTAAAACTGTTAATATTTATTTTTGTGGAAGATTTGCAGCTTGTGTGAACTCGTCATAAGTACTTAACAACATTTTTTTTTAAATTAAAGATTACGTTCAAGAAAACTTGCATTAAAAAAAATCAACTTTTCTCGCTGAGAAAGAAAGTCACAATCCGAACGACCAAAAACCTACTGTATGTAATAAAAAAAAACACTAATTGATTAATGTGCAAAATTAATTCATGTTTTCATCCGATATAATCAATGATGTATTTAAAAAAGGTGTTAAAACATTGTTAAACCTGTGAATTTGTTAAAATAATCAATGTCTATCACACAATAGTAGAGTAGATAACAAAAAAAATATATACAATACAGTGACGTGAGTGTTTGTTTAGGGTGAACAAATTTGTTTATAAGTGTTACACGATAAGCAAGTATGGAGGGTAAAGTTGACATTTCACTTGAGGGTAAGTAGCTGATAAATGCATATGTTTTACATTAAAACAGTATTAATAAGTTTGGTATTAATATTCCTTTCTTATCTCAGTAATACTCACGATAATTTATGCTATATGTGTACAAACTATCATCACATAATATTGTTTTAAATTATAGATTTTAAACACAATTACACTCTTTTGAATTTGTTTTAGTCTGTAAAAACACCATTGTTATATAACATCTGATTAATTATAAACACATAATTAATTAACTAGTTCAATTTTACGATTTTTATAATAGTAAATTCTTTGTTATATTTTTTTCTATTTAAGGGTTTGGATTCCTGTTTATATTAAAACATATTAAATAAGTACAATATTTTCTCTCGTGCTTTATTGTTTTAGCAATTATATTATATTTTGAATATGACAGAAATAATCGGAGTTTAAACTTTTCTTGTGCGAAAAAATCTTAAACGAAAGAATCTTGGAATATTGGAAAATCCGTTTGCCAAATACTTCATTTTACATAAAAGCATTTAAAAGTTTAAAAAAAATTATCAGTGCTTAGCTTACATCGTTTATAATTGATAATAAGCAGAAAATATATTGATTAGTGTGCATTAAATACCACGTAATACATTTTCAGTATCAAATCAGATTCTGTATAATATATTAAACTATTTACTCTTCAGAGAGAATATTTGCAGACAAGTCGTCTACTGCTGAGTAAGCAATTTATAATGACGAACATCTGCGTATTGCTAGCAATTAGATATATTAAAACGGCAATGTATTTTAATGAAGATAATACATAATGATTGATTAATAAGAAGGTCATTATATTGTAATATTGGGGCCAATTATGCTAAAAATATATTTATTACTTCGGCGCGTTTCGGTTTGTCATATTGCAATGAGACAAGATAGCGAATGCAATCTGTACAAATATTCAAGACGGGAAGGTGTTTTTGACGAATTATTATCCAGACCAGACGGTAGGCAAACAGCGAATGAAATGTTGTGAATTGATTGATTCAGAAGTCAAGGCTGGTTGAACTGCTTCCGGCCAAGAACCGAATCCGTGACACCGGGCGGAATGGTAGCAGAAATACTTCCATAACTTTCAATACGAATAATATTTAAAACAAAAAAATATCTTTTATATTAATCTATTATTACAAAACAAAAAAATAATTATGAAGAACGTTTATGGTGTCTTTGCTAATTGTTATGCGGTCTTCTTTCGCGAGGCAACTAAAGCTAGTTAAACTAGTAAAGGTATAATAATATATCTATAATAATAGGTAATATAATTTAGTTTATTTCAGTCACGCTTATAGCATTCTAAAGTGTGTGGTATAATCATATTTAAAAACAAACTTGGTCCCTGAGTGATGTTATGTTATTTCAGTGAGAGTAAAAAACGAAAAACAGTAGCTGAACAATTGAATAATACAATTTAAAATAAATTAAGATAGCCATTTAGACAACACTAAGCATAATAAGCCAAAAACTCTTCATTATAGCATCGGCTCGCCTCTATCGGTAAAAAACAGGACTGATTTTTCCCCAATACCATATTTAAAGTACTATAAGATTTCTACGTACAGCGGAAATAATATAGCAGGAAATATTTGTTCGTATTAAACGATGCAAACATAAAAAATCTCGCTAATGTTTTTGATGTTGTAGCAAAAAAAGTTGATGTTAAAGTTTACACTCGTAAGAACATTGACGGACTCAACATTGTCAAACACACAACAGATCCACGTTTAAAATTTCACATACATTTATAATGAATAGAAAAAATGTAACGGAAGAAGAAAAATGTTCATCCGAGATACGAAATTCTTAAGCTATTTTTGTTTCGCGTTAAAAGACGATGAATGTAACAAATTAATGAGTTTTTTTTTCTTCTATTAAACGATATTTCGCGTTAAATGTTTTGATGTTGAACGATTTCTTTGTATTTTGGGTAGTATTATAAATTAAGTAAAAACTATAAAGAAATCGGTTTAAGAAACGTACAGTGTTAGATATGCTTATACATAGTTGGATGGATATAAGAGTGATGAAGTCAAACATCCGAGAGTAGAAAGAACACGTGCATGTTGAAAACCATGCAATTAGTATACATAAAAAGACAAAAGAATGCAGTTTTCGTGAACGTCACAGGTACGTCATGCATTGCATCTCGTCATTAAATTCCAACGTGTTTGTTTTGCATACTACAACGCAACTTTTGATCGCCTTATTGAGTGAATTAATTGATGGTTAAAATTATAATAACAAAACACATTCGTGCAAAATAGGAAAAAGGTGAAAGGAAACAAAGGGTTCGAGTTAAAATTACGGAAATAATGAGTTCTAATCAATGATTATTTTTTAAAAAAATGACGCTTGCATTCACATGGTGTTTTATTTTTGATAAAACAATCAAATTAACATAACGTACAAAAAATAATGATATTATGCTTAAAAGGTTTATTATTTTTATATTATTAAGGAAGTACTAAATATACAGTTTTAGCGTTATTAAAAAGCCGCGTAAAAAAAGAAATGTTCATGGAGATTAAAAACACGTTCCGTTACATTGAACCGTCCAATTTCGAGCCCGTGTAAAAAAAACTCGTGCAAAAAGATAATTAGGTATATTTAGTTTTTCAAGACGAGTCAACAAATAAAATATGTAGGAATTTGCCAACAAATATAAATAAATACACATACCTGTTACCGTTATTTAGAATGGTTTTCTTAAATTTTCATACAAATTGGTTGATCGCCAATAATTAAGTAAAAAATACTGGAATGGCCATTCATACTATGAATAAATTAAAGTTATAATTGTATTTGAAAAAGTGGAATCTTAACATAGTTATTCTTATAAATTAATTTTATAATGTTATATAATGCCCTTTTTGTAGTGCCGATCGGATAGTCGTCGAAATATCAAAGTCGCCGATAGCAATGATAATAATAATTATAAAACACAAACGACCTTTAGAGTCAATGTCCTTAATGTAATGATTTGGTTTGAAAAGCAACACAAACACAAACATAAAAGTGAGCGCACATGCGTAAATAAGACACGAGACATTCGCACACAAACAAACAAAAGCCGTTTTGGCGGCAAGCAGCCGACCACTCGCCGCCGAACGTATCGCAAATCCATCGGTGGAAAATTCGATTCAACCTGTTAGGCGCAAGCTGACACACTACATAGTACACGAACGCTCAAAGTTGTTGTAAAGCACATATCAATACATTTTTTAAGCTTTCGGCTGTCTCACGGCACTAAATTTATTTTGCACAGTTAACGAAAATCAGCAAATCTCCTGCTACATAAATATTATTTATGAATAAATTAACTATTTTAAATTAATGCAATTATATTAAAATAGTGCTTTGTACACGATTGGTTAAGGTTTTCCACATAGCTATTTACTTTAAGATAGAATGTCATAAAAAAATTGCTATCCTATTGCATTCAACGAAACTTAATCAATCGATTTTACTTGCCTGATAAATTGAACAAATATTAAACTTTTAAGAATATACTAAAAATTAAATAATGTTTTAGTGAAAAATACGATGACAAAAACCGATGTGTAGTGAATTAAGTAGGGAAAAGGTTGGGAGATAAAAAAATAAAAAATGTTAGAACAATTAGGTGTGTTAATATTTATTAATTTTTTAACGTTTGTTATAAATTTGAGAGTATGGATCCGTTTGAAGCGCGTTGAAAAATCTTACTATTTACTTTAAAATAAATAATGTGAAAGGAGTATATTATAGCGTGTTCGGCATGCAAGAGGTTACCTAATAATAAAATTATGTATGTAGGTATAGCTGACATTCCAAACGTGGTAATCATATGACCGAAAATAATAAAAAAAGACCTTGAAGCGCATAAAACGGGTTGATTAGAAACACAGGTAGGTTACAGTCATATTTATCAATTTGCCATTTAATATCTGTGTTGTATATAACCGATTGATAAACTGGCACAAATTATCAGGGGGTCCATTATGACTTTATTTATTTACGGGTTATTTTGTCTGTTAAATAAAAATAATATAACGACGGTAAATAAAATCGTTTATATGGAAGTACAATTAATGAGGTCGTTAATGAAATATATTATACTCAATATGTACATTGTGCAGATTTTGCTTAAATATTACAGATAAGATATGGTGAAAAGTAGCACGCAATTTTAAAGAATCAATTGCCATTTCACTGTACTGCCATAATCAACTCTTTAGTTGGTAGAAATATAAAATTTGATATCTTTGATATGACACTGATTGTTACTCGAGTTTAGCTTCTTTAAGAAACATTTTCAGACTTACTATTGTAAGGTTATTTATTTAAAAAGAGAAAATTGGTTCTAATTCATAACTTATTAATTTAAAAAAAAAAAAAGGTTTTTTCTTTCTACTGGACGCAGAAAGGAGTAAAAATTAAATTTAAGTACTATTAGACAAACAATAATACTTATGTGTCAAAGTGTTATTTTAATTATATAAAGTCCACGTTAAAAAAATGTTGAGGAAAGGTGGTGCTTTCCGTTAAAGAAAAATGCATTGATTTTTTTCGTAAAAACTTCATATTATCATACACCGTAACTCTTGGATTTATTTTTTTATATCTACCGTATTTTATAGTCAGAGTACTTATTATAATCGCAGTCGAAAATGCCAAAGAAGGTATTTTCTGAGAAGATTCCTTGTCAAGAATCAAAAATTCAGACACTGATTTCGATGAAGTTTTAAATTTATGATTAGAAAAGACATAAATAACTGATACATACTTTAATTGCTATATATTTATAAAAAATCATGACTAAAAAATAAGTGGATCAATATTACATTTCAAATAATGTTGGTTTGAGATGGAAATAATCGGTGACAATGTATAATAACATTATAAATTTCACGGAAATAGTTTTGTAAAGATAGCTATAAAATACTTCCTAGAAAAGTGATGTAACGAAAAATAGAATTCTGAAAAGACCTCGGTTTGATTGACCTACTTTCAGCATCCAACTAACGGTATTTATTCAGGTAGATACCACAAACAAGGAAAAACTGGGATTAAAATTGATACGGAAAAAGCTGCACGAAAGATGAATAGAAATAAAACAAGGCGAAATAAACGCCGTAGGAATCTTTTGAGCTTTCAAACGATTCTAGTCGCGATAAGGAAGGCGGTCCAGTATTCTACAAACTGAATGTTTTGATTAAATTAGAAAAGGATAATTATATGCAATGTGAGACCTGGTAATATCAGAAACCAGTATTATAGAGAGTGTATCAGGAGAAAGTTTTGTCAATTAAATTGAAGATCGAAGCAGTACAGTTATAAATTTAAGTATTGGTGATGCTCGACGGGATCCCTTCAACTCTGACTGGCATCCGATTATGTATCACGGATGGATTCGACAGTATATTTTTACGGGTGATCTATCTGTAGGGTGTTTGTCTTATTTATCTGCGGTATTCACGATGATTATTCAATCGATTCGTGGATTTGTATTTAAAGGAATGGGTGTATGTGGTGTTGATATTTCCTCTAACCCTTTCGATCCTTAAAAATCAGGGTGTAGATCTGCTGATAACTAATCCATTCTTACTACCGTTATTTTATTCACACCTTTTAATTTTTAATAGACTGCTTAACAAGCCGCTATCGTAAAATATGCTCCTTTAAAAGCTCAACAGCTACAATACAAAAATTATTATCCCTACAAATTCAATATGTGGTAAAAAAAAGTGATACGTTTATCGTCGCCAGATACATGTGCATTTATAGATAAAGTGAATTATGTTACACTTCAGGTATATAATTAATTTCGTTTACTTTCATTTTTGAATATTAATCCCAGAACGTTCCTAGTTGCTCAGTTAAGTCGACAACATGGTATATAATCTTTGAGTAATAAAACAAAGGAAAATACTTTTGTTTACTTTTGATAACAATAGAGTACTTGTTATATTGTAAGATATAAAAGGTAGTGTACAATAATGCAGGTTTTGCGAAATGAATCCTGGGAAATATTTCTCATGGCAAGAACGATGTTTCGATTGCCTTTTGATGTCGTTAGCCTTGCATCCTTGAACGACGAGATGCAAGACCCAATCTCTTCAGACAGAGGACCTTCAATATATTTCTCTCGGAATGCAAGGGGCAAGTTCTCCAAATGCGATCGATCGTAAGTGGTTAAATAAACGTGTAATTAAAACACAAAGTTTCAAATGAATCAAACATAAGTAATGAAAAAGTATTGATCTAATTTATACGGAATAATTACTATGAACATGAAATAGTGTTTACCGAATATTTAGCGTGGATCTTATCGCAATTAAAGTGAAAATCTTTATTAATATAGTTTCGTTACAACTATAAAGTACCGCATTGTCGTGTTAATTCGTATTTAAAAAAAAAAAAAAAACAATTTAAAGTATATTACTATGTTTCTATCGCAGTAGTCAAGTGGATAAGTGTGTAATACTTTTATAATTTATATGCCAGTTTTAAAGACAATTTATAGAGATTTCGTGAATAAGCATCCAATGCTTCACCTTACACTTCACACTCACACTGAGACATTTTAAAAAAAATTGAGAGAAAAATAAAACGATTTTTTTTAATATCAGTATTTAATATAAAATTACGTCGATAATGATAAATTGCCTACTAGTTAATTATTGTACTAGCAATTTGAACCCACTTTTAATAGTTAAACTGATATTTTCGTTGAAAAAACACTATAATTATAAAAAAATAAATTTACTTATTGAGCATTTTTAGAAAAATATCAGTATCTATTTCGTACATATATTTTTAAAAAACTTATGAATTGAGTATTATAGTTATATTAAATAATAATTATTCATTTCGATAATAAAAAAAACAACAATTTGTTATTCTTTAAATGAACTTTTCGTTGTTTAAAAAACAGATATATCTATAGAGAGACCGTATATATTACATCGAAACGATATTGATTAAATAGTTTTATTTTGTGAGATGACTGCAGGTAATTGTTCTTACAATAGAAATTCTTGTCACAATAATAAAACATTGGCTAGAAGTAAGACACAGTAAATAGAAAACATGTTGTAAGTAACTGCTTTATCGGTAATATATCACGATCGATCTGAAATAATATCAAGTTTTCGCTGCGCGGCTCGCCTGCGTGCCCGGCGTGATCTTGACATTTTTTAATAGCGATGTTTTTAAATCGTTCATGTGAGAACAGGTAGACCGATTGCGGGTAACCCACCAGCGAGCATTGAGAAAACGATCTTGACTTTTTAGAAGCTCGCAATATTATCTCGAGAGATAATCACAATGAATCCATACAACGGCGTTCAGCGAGAACAAGTGGCTTAGTGTATATATTAAGTAAAATATCTAACAAAACATCAACGGTTTTATTTTATTATGTTAATTTGAAACCATTTTCTTAAAATGTTCAAGAATTTAAAATTAAGCCAAACCCAAATTATCCTTGTGATATAATATTATTTGAGATTGCCCCGAATTTATTTTTGTCCTGTGGAACTCACTGAAATGGTTCCAAAATGAGTTTCATCGGAAAAAAATATCGATAATTTCAGAAAATATGCGACCCACTTTTAGAGAAAAAGTTGACATTTCTTGCATCGGCCGTATCCGTGAAAATTTTCATTGATGTTTTGTATATTAAGGTTAGAGTTATTACTGAATTTAATACTTATAGTTTTTTCGTTTCGTATTTTGAATATATGGTATGTGGAAAATAGTTTTTAGTTACGTAACATGCAACTTTTATTTTATGATACTTCTTACACTGTAAATTAAAATATACGATATTGAAAGTCTAAGTTTATTGAATCTGTAAACCAAACTGGCACACTTACTTTATAATAAATCAGTTATGCATATAAAGCCTAAATGTATACAGCCTTCGGAATGTAGGCCAAAACGACTAGGTACGCAAAACATTTTTTCTTCGAGTCTATTAGTGTGCATGGTTGAACAGTCAATGGCAAAAAAAGTTTAATATTTATCAAATTGTAGATTTATAATATTATATTTATCTATCTATGACAATGCAACGAAAATGGCGTTTCAAATAACTGAAAAAGAAATTCAACATTCATTTTATTTACTATAAATCTGTTCTCTATCCTTTGAAACTTCTTAATTTACGTGTAGGCAACGGGCCAAAGAAATATTTTGTATCCTGTTTCCTGTGTTTACAATATTTATTGTATTCAGGTTAATGTTCTTTAATCAAACAGGAATTGAATAATATTTGCGTCCTTATTCGATAATAAGAGCGAATTATTAATTTTAAGCAAAAATTAATGATTATCGAGACTACATAACATATAATATTTAAATTAAATAAACAATTAATAACGGAGGAAAAAAACAAATAAGTACTTAATCAAAGTTTTAACGAACATTGGCTGAAATGTATTGCAGTATGTTTAATAATATAACATAAATCAAAAATTACTAATATTTGCATGCAAGAGAGCGGCGTAAAAGCGATAGGTGAGCACTGGCGCAAATTGAAGCGATACTGAATTATTATTTAGTACCTGTATCTTTACTTTTCGCCATGTACGATTGTGAATAAGAATATCTGTGCGGGCCGAAGGAAAATAGCGCAAGGTTAGCAATAATCGTCAGCCACTTTGACTAAACTGTTAGTGGCGCAAAATTATAATAGTTTGCCAAACGAATTATGCAATTTTAGTGTTTATTATTCCACATTTTAAGCGCTCGTTAAGACTATGCAATAGTTAGTAAATGCATTCAGTAAAGCGATTTTTAAGTATTCTCTAATCCAAAATAGCATATGCATACCGAATTGCCTAAGCATTTCTGTAGATGGAAAGTAAACTACACAATGCGAAAAATGGCAATATTTCACGATGGCTTCTCATAGATTCTTCATGAAATGAAAATATTATAATGCTGGTGCGATAACAATTAATATTTTGTCAGTTTCAGGTCCATAACTACGCTATGTAATTTGGTTTAATAGAATATCGTGTTGAAAAATTGATTTAAAGAAAAATGTAATATAATTTTGGATTATCTAAGATCGAGGTCACAATTTCACTAATTAGAATTTGAGATAACAGATTATGTATCCATTGAAACCTTGTCAAATTAAATCTATTGAATAATATGCAAATCGGTTTCAAATTAAATCAACTCAGAGCCATTTAAATGGTTTTTAAAATATCAAACCGTTAACAAATAAAAAAAAAGTAGAACGATGTGCCTTTGGCGAGGTTAGACAATTAGCCACTGCATCCGTTAATATAATAGATAAATTAATGAATAAAAAAAGGAAATATATATGGATTCCTAATTATCGGTTTCAACGGTGACCTAAATAAATAATCAAAAAATGTGGACGGCTTTGACATAAGAGATTTCAACGCTAGTGGACACACAAAACTCTTAATAATTAATGAATGAAAGTCTTTGCACGTTTCCTTAATTTTATACGTATTAGATAAGTCGTACATTCGCGTGAATCCATGAATAAAATATACGCAAACTGGCGCGGATGAAGAGATAAAACGGTAGGCAACTTTTCATTATCAATACGGCCATGAAAGAAATGAGTTCATTATTATTTATTGGTGTACGATGGAGTCGCGAAGATAATATTTTACTTGCGTTCTTGTTTTTTTTAATACGTCCGACCTACCTGCGGCGTGTCACGGAATGCAAATTTCAAATAAACGATGATATTTGCATAGAGCGACAACAGGTAAACAGCAATTGAGATAACGACACTGTAATATACATACAAACACAAAGTGGCAGGAAAGAATTTGAAACATTTTCTCATTTGATGTGTTCAAATAATATGTACATCAAAAAACCCTATAATTTAGTAAATTGGGCGATCAGCTAAAAATTAATAAATTTATAAGAAGCTTAAGAGAATTTCTAAGGTTGTGAAACAATTTTTAATTTATACAGACCAATACATGTTTTTATGACCAAAGAAAACTGATAACATATTAATTAATTCATGGTGTACTTTATGTGAGGTGTCTAGTTACAAAAGGCGATATACACAATGTTTCAGAATCTAGAAAAATATGTGTGTATTATAAACGAAATTTTACACAATGTGCAACTATTTATATGTTCCAAACCTCAACATAAGCTTTAAAAAAAATCAAATCTTTACTAGCCATATATTCACGGATAAGAATATTTTAAATCTGGTTGATTCTGGTATCTTGGTAGCTCAAATTTAATTTTGCTTATATTCATTTAATGGTATGGTTTATCAGGTAATAAAAGCGGTGTTTAATAGAATAGAATAAAACAAAAATAGGCCTAACTTTTAACAAAAAAAAGGTTGCCACATGAATTAATACCTTGTGTGCGGTAAATATTGAAACTACAAATAATTAGTAAAAAAATATTTTTGTAACTAGACCATTATGTGTCAATAAACTTCTATTGCTTTGAAGTTTTTAGTAAACACAAAAATAGCCAATACAGAATATTAATTGATAACGTTACTTTTTCACATCTAGTAACATAATAGAATCATCCATAAATTTTACATTATAATATAATTAGCACTCAATAACAATTTTTTCATCCATTAAAAGTTAAAATTGTCAGATAAATTACACTGCTTTAAAAAAAGAACGTAAATTTAAATTTAAAATACCGAAGTCAGTCGCTTTTTTAGTGTAATAAGATGAATATCGGTCACAATGGCGTAGAGCGTAGATGAAAAAAAGAACAATCGGAAATGCTAGGTTTGCTATTTGCGGTTGGATCTAACGGGAAAAATTTCTCAGAAATACGAAAATGAAAATAGATACATATTACATTATAGACAGACAGCGGGTATCACTTAGCGAGTTTCAGATTTAAAAATGTACGACCTTAAATCTCAAATCGAGTTTTCCTTGACTATTCATGTTTTGACATTGGGAACAGTTAACACTAAAAATATAACACATATACGATTTCCATATTGGCACTGTAAACCAAATGTCGAAAATTGTACGAATGGCTAAAATAAATTTTGTATTTTTAAAAGGTGTGTGTTTTATAAATTAAATTCAATTACTTAATGTAGCAAAATTCTATGCCAATATAATAGTTTTATTTAGAAATATTGAGTGGGACGAACAAAACATATTTAATTTACAATAATTTGCTTTCCATTTCGCAAAAACGAAATTGAATGGAAAAATGTACGCATCAACATTTTATATCGCCAACACAATAAATGTATTTTTTGTGAAGATGCGAGTATGTTTTATCTGTATGGTATTTCGATAAAAAGATTATTCATACAATTCTTATGATGGAAAATATATATTTTTAAAATAATTAGTTCTCTTTGATGTATGCATAGTTCGACTTAATCACCATACAATTACTTAGATAACTAAAATATAATAATGTCGAAGAAGTGGGTAGAAGATGATGGGAAACCGCCAAGTTAGAGGATTGCATTTAAGATACTTCAATTAGACTTACTTACACATGTAAGTATTTTTTTTATTTTTGTTAATGAACGAATGTATTGAAATGTTTGTACTCGGTAAAAATTTCACATGTTGTACTGTAACTAATTTCATACAAAAAACACTTTTACACTTAGCTACTACGTATTACGCGTTCGTTCTACTGCTGGCGTAAAAAATGGATAGTATTTTGACATCGAACTTTGAAATTTTGACATCGCTGACTATTGATAGTTATGACGTGAAAATGTAATTAATATAAAAATTAAATTAATAAATTTGTCATTCCACAGTTGTAAAATAAGTTTTAAATTTTGATTTTATAAAAACAGATGTTCACAAAGTTAAATTGATTGCGCAGTATTATTTACAACTTTTTCTCGGAAAACCTTAAAGTTCATCGACGGAGATATATAAGTGAATCATTTTGATTTCACACTGTGTTTTGTATATTTGTAGAAACTTGAATCAGGTCGTTGCATTTTTTACTGCGAATCTGCAAAAGATAATCTTGGGCTCTGGTTTCTTTTTATAAACTGTATGAATATTAGGATATTTCCTAGTGTTAAAATATATCTCTCCGAAATAAATTCAAATAGGTCTGTTAGTGACCTTAAGGTTACATAACACAAATTGAAAATTATAAGAGGTGTGCGATCGTACTAAAAACGGCAAATATGTATTTTGATTATTGTTTGTAAAAAAAATAGACCTTCTATTTTAATAATCAAAAAAAAAACAAATTGTGTTCATTTCTAATCTTTGACTGTGCAATATAAATATAATCAAATAAAATAACATCAACATTCTTATTCTCAGTAAAGTTTTTAATGAAAATAGTCAAAATAATTAACAACATATTATTTGATTTAAAATAATTATCACAGTGAATGTATTTCGGTAATGTTTCGGAATGGAATATCGTATAGTTCCAGTATATACATTGTGGCTAATGCACTATGAATTAAGGTTCGGCCATTGTTTTTTTTGTCTGTGTAAATACCTACAGCAGATACAGTGTACTAGAATAATAGAACAATATTCCACAATTTACACATCAAGATAATTTTAGGCGTATCTATCAATCGCTAAAACTTGTCAGGGCGCAAAGGAGACAAGTAATATTCATACAGAGCAGGTATTGTATTTCTATAAATGCGTTGAAGTAAGTGCGTCATCACTGAATGCGATATACACATTAAAAAATACTTCAATGTAATTTTTAAATCTAATATTTGAATAGATGATATAGATCACGTCTGCTCGATCGCCGCAAAGCTTCACAGCATTGAATGTCAGACCGAGTTCGTGACTGGACCGATTTCTTTCCAAGTCATCTACGAGTTGAAATATCAAAAAAGCAATGCAAAAACTAGTTTTTCGAAATACGCTCAGAGCTATTTGTACCTATAACATATTTCGAATCTGAATAATCATGATGTAATAATGTTATACTTATATCGAGGCTAAAGTTTAATCATACTCCGAGCCACTGGTAAGGTAACATTCAGCGAGGAATCGTGTACGTTTTGTAGAGTAAATATTGAGGTACGGTCTCAAGTACAGCATGTAACGTGAACATTGCTTTAAGGACTGTAGGTTGTATACAAAAAAACTGTAAAGATAAGTTTTTATGTTTGGATTAACCTGAATCTCCTTTAACCAACTAACCATCTCGATAAAGAAGGAGTTGTATATGCGGAGTCAAATTAATATACATATATTATAGCTCACGATGTGACTCTTTATGTATAATTACGCTGTACTGTCAAAACTATTGATATAACTAATTTCAAAGAAAAATAAGATAAAAATAATATGGAATTAGGTTTAAATGTTAGATTAGAATGACGAGCATATTAAAGAGGACTCGTTGAAAACAGCCAACATTACCAAAATTTGATATAAGATAGTGCCAGGGTAAGAAAAAGGTTTTTACACATATCAATCCATAGCCGTGGATAAAAAATAGATATGGAAATATTTGCATGTTTAATGGTACATCTAGAGATTTGAATCCTGGATTGCATAGTAGAAATAAAGAACGCTAACACTTGACAGGGCAATGGAAAGGCACCTACGGCCTCTTTGCTACTTTGATGCTGCCTTTTAATTGTTCAAAATATTCACTTTGATCAAAAAATTATACGCAAGCGTTTCGGAAAAGAGAGTAATCAACCCATTATATGTTTGACAGTCGAAAAGGGTGGAGGGTGTTATTATTTCTTTACTGAGGCTTTATGTTACATCAGATAAATGAATGCGGCATTTAGTAATGCAAAGGTTCCACATCCTCGTACTAGGGTATAGGCAATTGTACGATATATTTTTTCAGGTTTTATGTGTTCTCCAATACTACTTTTTCAGACATTTTATGATAAATAAAAAAGTGCTTTTGGTACATAAAAAAAGCATATATTAAAATAATATTTAGGTATCGTAGTATTTTTCCTTAATAATGATTTATTAAATCATCTAATAAGGTAAGTCAACGTTGAAACTTCCTGAGAAACGCAATTTATTTTACTGTGTATTATATTCAAGTGGGTATTCATTGAGCTCACGACTAGGACGGTGGATGAGTGGGAAGTTAGAATTAATATATAATCATATCAAATTTGCATAATTCAAAGTGATTCCAGAAAAATAATCGAGTTTTATCACGGCCGATGGAAAACACAGCCGATTTCAACTTCAGTCAATCAAAAAAACTTCCTTCAGAATTATCCGAGCTGAAATGTCATTATCTTAGCAAAACTTGTAAAATACATTATAAATAAGAATATATTAATTTCGGAAATGGCGAAAGTCTTCGAAAATAATTTTGAACTATATAGCTGGTAAATTTTAACGCTTCAAATAATATATCTCAGTAGATATTTAGTGCGTTGAAAACAATTTCACATAATTTTTCAACCAGTATGGCATTATAATAACAACAGAAGAACTTCGTTATAATATGTTAGACTACATAAGGTGTCGAGTTACAAAAAGTTATTAATACACATTTCGCCAAAATCGATAAAAAATATGTGCGTATTCTACGTGTAATTTTACTCAAAGTGAGAACATTTACATATATGTTTCTAAGCTCAATACAAGCGTCAGAAATAAAAACAAATTTTAATTAAAGATATATTCATGGATCGGAATATTAAAAATCTGATTGATTCTGATAACTTGTATGTAAAAAAAATAGTTGCTTATATTTACTTAATTTATGTTCAGGAATACTAGGCAAAAATTCCTAAATGTTAAATAATGATAATATTATCCAGCATGTCTATTAATAATTTGGCAAACACGCTATTAATATTATTGCATCACGTTATGAAATGGTGCCCTTGAATCGGTTCCCCTACCGCGTAGAGCAAAAATTCTCTCTCTCAAGTTCAAGGTTGGAAACGACCGAAATTCTTGAAACAAAAGCCGGACGGGAAAAACAAAAAAAGACAGCGCGCCCCATTTTGCGCCGCCGTCGACAGGTGCATCCGATGCGCGCTGCGGTCCCGATGCACGCGGGCGCGAGGCGAGAGGGGGCCCCCAACACGCTAGCCAACCGCTGTGACAGCGACTGATAAACTGGCAGGCGCAATGTTTGAAAGAAAATAGCAAAAATATTGATTAATTTATTATAATGCAAACAGTAATTACAATAAGAAACAATGATACTATATTTACATAAATTAATCAAGAATTATCTGAGATATAGTTTAACGGTTATTGTTGTAACAATGGCATCAATACTACCATATTCAAGTCAGTTATCATTCCAAAACACTAAGAGCAATAAATGTTTTTTTTTTTCATAATTCAATTTATACCAAATTAAACAGTTTAATATTCAAGAGTAGAAAGTACTTGTCTTGTAATTACTAACTGTGGATGGATATTAATGGAATATGATATATTGCAACGATCTGATTTCGGAATGAGTGTTAAATGTAAGATCAACGGAGGGTGAAAAAATATTGCCGGTGTAATCTGAGCCTGGATAGAGGGAGTGCAGCTTAAAAGTTACGGCATCGCTGCCCTATAAAACTACCATGGCATGCATTCGGTAAAAACCCGATCACCTTGAACTGTCGCGAATTTTTTGCCCCAAACACGTGCGCCCTCGAAATTCGGCCGAAGGTCAAATGGCCCTGCATACATTTGCATGTGTGTGTGCGAGAGCTTTTTAATTTGGGGCAGCCGGGATGCGGGCCGTTTTCTTTTTATTCCATTTTTATTATTTCACCACAGCACGGAAGAAAAGAAAGGGGTTTTTATCGTATACCTATTCGAAAAGGTATTTATTAAGCTCTGATTGATGTTTTTTTTTTTTTTCTTCGTTCGTTTTCAATGTAATCGAATTATGATCAAACTATCAATAATATTTTTACGATAAATAACTCGGTTTACATAATTTTCCCCAGAAGCTTCATAGAAAGATGCCACTTCGTCAAACGTACAGATAAGTCATTATTATTGTACAAAGCGGTGGGATGCCAAATGCCAATACGTTAACAAGGTGTCCGCTTTATCTCAAAACTATCTTCTGTTCTCCAGCGAAGAGTAATTTTTTTATCGGTTTTATACAATTATACGCTATAATTATTTTACTATCGAATCTTACTTAATATAGTTATAGAACAATCCGAAATATACCGCAAAATATTTAATACCAATAGCTGAAAAGTTAATGTTGATGTAAAAATACGAACTATTATTTTTGCTGAATTCTATGTTTCAAACTTTATACATATATACTTAAACCGTTCTCGATAATAATATTTCTGGCGTCATTGCGTTTAAATATTTAATTTTAACGCATATTTAATATGTATATAATATAATTCATAGTATAACACAATGATCAGAAAATATTGTTTTTCTTAATTTAGCAAGGGGCTCGACGGGCTCAATGAAATGTGTAAATCTCCACTTTGAACTTTGTTCGTATGGTAATCGTTATTAACGATACAATATAAGACAGGAAAAGTAAAATATTTAACGAGGTACTAAAAACATTATAAATATTTAATGAGATGGCAATGTAGAAGTAAAGCAGAAAATGTGACCCAAAACCGTCCACCGTGCTCGGTCGAAAAAAACACAAGACAGTAGCAATGTTGTTTGAATAAGTATAAAACTTAAACAAGAAATAATCAATCACTTTTTTGGGCACTTCATATTTGGGATATTCATTCGTATTGTCAAGTATTTTCTTTTTTGTTTTGATCTTCCGCAAGACGAAATAATGGAAGTGTTAGATTTTTCGAATGAATTGTCGATATAATACATACGCAGTAAATATAAAAAAAACCATATTCCATATTGCCTATAATTATCATTCGACACCCAGGGCGTCAATTAAGAAAATCCACTTATTATAAATTGAGCTCTTGCTACGAACATTTAAAACCTATTAACAACGTAATGTTGATTATTTTATATTACAATTTAATGATAACCAAGTAAACAATGTCGCATTCTTGCGATGTAGAGTTGTTAATAGTTACAATCAAATTGTACATTATAAAATTTAAATCGAAGACGTTATATATTCTATCAATCTGAAACCTGGTATTTGAGGACCTGCACATTTTAGAATATACTATTAATACATATTGAGACACGATAATCAAACTATTTTTATTAATTTTAGACTCTCTCTCACACACGTAATAAACCTTTTTTGTCCCGCTCTTTTAAGTCTCATTTAGACCAGCTGAGACCGCGGCCGAGAGAGTAAACTCGACCGAATACATAACAATCTGAACGTACACAGGGTTTGGCCGAGCGATCGAAAAAAAGATTTTAAGTGAGTGAGTGAGTATAAACCGTATCGAACGAAACGCACGTTAAAAAACTTATATTCGTATAGACCAGTGCTTCCCGAACTTTTTCACACCACGGCCCCCTAAATTTGAAAACTAATCCGCGGCCCCGCTGAGTACAAAACATGTTCTGCGGCGGCTCGAAGAGAATACATGCGGAACCCGGTTTGGGAAGCACTGGTGTATACCATTCTTACTCGGTTATAATTTTGCTCGACCGCGTACTTGGTTGATGTAAAAGAGACGTTATGCTTAAAAAGTTAATTTAATTTTGTTGAAGTCGGAACCGATAATAACAACCACTCAACTAAGATTAAGAATATGTTTATAAAATTATAAACATTCGCTTAATATGTAGATACGGGTAATGTGGTTGAGAAAGCACTATATTAAGTCAATAACCAGTTCTGGTAAATATTCACAGTCCAAATGTGGTAGGATTGGATATTTAAAGTTAAAAAATATTCTCCCTGTATATTTTGATTTAGATCCAATAAATGTGCTCGTGCAACGTTGTAATGATAAATTCTTCAAAGGGAAGTATGGCCGTGCCACAAATAATAGAAGGTGAGAAGGGTGGGCTTCACTCAACATTACGGCGGTATTTAGGGGTACTTACGTTGGTTTGATTTGACAGCTGACTGCAATAAGAATTTTATAAAGTTAAATTCAATGAAAAATATTTTTTGTTGCCATGAGAATAAAAAATAACAAACAAGTTTGGAACTAGTTCATACGATATCCTTGGATGTATATTTACATTATATAGAAAGTAGGTAATCCCGAGAAGCGTAAAAATAAATTATAACTCATCTGAAATTACGAAAGACATTCAATGTTCGAACACAGCGATAAAAAGTATCTTGTCATAATCGAACATATTGATTTGAAATTAAGCCAATCGATATTTGTCTTTTAATGAGCCACTACTTACTTGTACAATATGTATAATATAACTTTCATGCTATTGTGTATTTTAAAATTTGTCATAAACTACAAATCGTAATCAATAGGTTACGACATATTGATACAATACGTCGTTTGTCGGACGAAATATCATTTTAAAATATTTCAAGTTTAACTGTATTTCGGTAAATGGAAACTAAAAAAGTGACTTACTAAAATACAAATAATAGATAGATCAGATACCCGTACCCTTCTTGTGTGAAATACGTGTCAGGAAAATAATATTAAACTTAAAATAAGGTTTTATTTAGACACTTTTATACACTATCTTGCTAAGACATTCTAACATACACATTGTGGTAGTAAAATATAATTTAAATTAACCGGTTTTAACGGTACTATAGTATCTTTTAAGATTTCATATGATATTCAATAAAAATATCAATGGAACGATCGCAGAGACTGTCATTTGCATAATCAGCAATAAAGTAAATCGATGACAATAATGTATAATGAATTGAGTGACAATTTTAGCACCAAGTTGACTCATCTTCGAATACAGAATACAAAATTGTTATTTATCTAGTTTTAGTCTAGCTAGGATGTGAGTCATTTGATCCCCTCGCAATTAACCATGTGCAGAGAGATGTATGTGCGATTTTTTTTACATTTTGTTGCAAGGGGTGGAAAATGCCCAGATGTTGTATGCTAAAAATACATTTACAGGCAATTGCACGACCCTACAAAAATTGGCTAAATTTATTTATTTAATGTGATGCAGTTTTAGTCTTCTGGTCCGTTGACAATTTTATTGCAACATAGCCATGATTTATAGGGTATTTTTTTATTGACAAGTATTTACAATACGTCAACTTTTGTGTAGCGGAGAAACTATGTATGAAAGATTTTACTGAGAAATTTACTGAAAAAAATAATTATCATTCGTTATATATAAATGAAATAACAAATTTATTGCATATTTTCTATTCAATATGCTAAATATTAAATTAATACGTCATTTTATGCCGTATTATTTCAAAATAATGTAAAAAAATCGGGTAAAGTAACAAAAAAAAATATTTAAATAAAAACGAAATGTTAAATTAAATTTGATACATTGGTTATTCTATCTATTAAATGTGACACAATATTTTTGGAACCACGATCGTCTTCAAAATCAAATAGGATGAATTTTTTCAATAATAATGTAATTTTTATCGTAAACGGAGTAATAAAAAGGTCGTAAAAGGGTCTAGCTTTTAAGATTCTGCCGTACGTTCATCAAGGGTTATCAATTAACGTATTTCTTAAATACATGGTAGAAATATTATAATACACGGTGCACATAAATGGTGTACGATTTCAATATATTTTGACGTTAATTTAAAACTCAAACAAAGAAATGATTAACAATTACACAACATGATACAAACGTTACTATGAATATGACGGCATATTGATACTTAGTATTAAATACAGAATTCGAATGATGTAGGTTGGTTGTCTCACCATCACCCGTTATGTTAATACAGACGTTATTTCACGGCCGCCTTCTAAAACGCAATAACGATCAAGAAAATAAACGAATTAACTCATATTTTTTTGGACCGATACAGAGCTGTACGGAACCTATCTTTAAGCTATGAGCATTGTGCATAAAAAATAGTGAGCAGTCGATCACATGACTTATATTATAGACCCAGTTGAGATGAAAGACGAAAGAAATGAGCATTACCTGAAGACACTGATCCATTTTCAGACTTAGGCGTATTTGGAGTGTGAGGAAGTGCCATGGGAGGTAGCGGCAGAGCAAGAGGAAGGGGCAGCATCGGCTGAGGAGGGGCGCATCCTCCGAGAGGACCCAACACAGCACCGTGCCCCCCGTAACCCAACGGGAGTGCTTCTTCATACCCCCAAAGTTCTAATTCTCCATATTCCGGAGACCCTAACGATTCCGGCGACATGACCATTGCTGGAGATATTAACGCCGACGATGATGTCACTTCTGTCGAGCTGTCCTCCAGCATCCTCAGCGTCTGGAAGCCACCGTTGTTCGACCAGCGACGTTTCATTTTTGACAGTTATTAATCCAAAAATCGAAACACTTCACTTTAAAAAAAAATGATTTAGAAATGAGCCAAATTTGGACGCAATATTACTAAAATCACTGCACTTAATTATTTATATTAAAGAATAAGGCATTGCCAATAACTAAATTTATTATTATATGTAAAGATTTTGGACGGATTGAAAAAATATCAAAGTACTGCACTGTTTATTCCTGTGTGTAAATAATTCACCCGATAAAAAACGAACAACGAGTCGTCGGTAAATATTTGTGCTGTGCACTTCTACGCTGGAGTAAATTCCTCGGCAAAGTAATTTAATATCCCTGCCACGGTATTTGAAATTACTAATTACAATGTCAACATGTGTTTATTTTGTTGATATAAGTTAGTAATAAATAAAAATGGACGGATACAATTGTGTGAGCATTAATTAGCCGCCACTGAACGCGATGCATTCCGAATGCAGCATATTTGACAGGGAAGCTTTTCCTAAGTTGCACATGTGTATGGGCAGCGCTTGGGTATCTTTCTGTTTGCGACACGAATATAAACAACACCGGTAGTGAACTCCGGTAAATATATAAACTTGGCTGCTAACTGTACTATCTACGATACAATTATTGCAAATGTGCAAGTCGTATTTGACAGGTGTCAGTCATATGCGCCAAAACACATAATAACGTTAATCCGTAATGTTTGAAATCACGATTTATTTTCACTTTATTGTACACTTTGTTGTTATTATTAAACAAACACCAATGTTAGGAAGATAAAAAAATACACATCACTTGCATTGCTTGTTCATGTCATATAATAAAGCCGGTTTTTTTTTTAAATATCACAGACTTGCACAATCAACAAACAATAAAAACACACAGAATAACTAATTTATAACGGATGTATAGTTTTCAGCGAAGACAAACGTAACACTTTTCGAATGATCTTCGATAATAATAAATAACAACAAGTTGCGGTGTGCCGGCGTGTAGGAAACTTTAGTCGCGACGGCAACGTCGAGCCGGCTGATCGGTACGTGCGCGCGCGCAGCGGCAAAACATGCAATGATGGCGGACGATCACTGCCACGGTCGGATCGCGGTGACGTCACGTCCCCCACCCCGCGAAGCCGCCCGACACGTCACACCCCCTCCCCTGCGCCCTTCGAGGAACCCCTTCCAAGCAACGCGGTCGCGGCAAAGGTGGTTGATGTCGATGCAAGTCCACGGTTATCGTTCGTTCTATGACCGATATTACAATAGCATAGATTTATATGTGTTGGTGAGTATTCGATGTGTGAGTTCGGCTGATGCATTTCGTGAGTAAAAATATGTTTTTCAATAATGTTTACAATTCCGGTCGTGCTTGCAGATAGGTCGCTATGAAGTTTGCAAATACTTATAAGCACTGTTATATTTAGTATATTAATTTGTATTAAATTCTATTGTAACATAAATACGTAAAAAGTTATCTTTCTCTTAGCTTTTAAACATATATTAAACGTATTCTCAGTGCGACAAATATTTCGTTTTTATAGTAATTTATTAATAATTTATAAATAGTCTAATGTATAGATTATTTGTATAAATGTAAACATTATACATTGTACGTTCGAATAATCCATATGAATTGATATATATGAAAGAAATATCGGGGTTTATTTAGTTGTTAAATATTAAATATATTAATATGCGAAATGATATAATGGCTTTTAAATATAAAGTGTTTATCGTAATAATATTATGCCAAACAAAATGGTTTGCAAAAAAAAACATCGTTTTCGTTTGCAGTGTGACTTTCTAGAGAGTCATCGTCACGCCATCTTGATACGAATTTATAAAACAGCGAAATGGCGTGAGGTGAAGTGGTCGGTATAGGTGAGTACTGAGTATGTTAAAGGAAAATAAAATACGATATTTAAAAGTCTGCTTCCCTGGCTTTGTGTGAAAAACTGACGTGGCTCGTCAAGAAAAACTAGACAGTTTTCGTTATTTACCATGTCAGCGGCATCGTGACACGTATTGTGATAAACAATATTCCACTTTTAATAGAGAAACACATCCACATATTATCCTATAATATGTTGCATTAAAATTCAGACGATGAAAAAATAACAAAAAGCCGGTATCATAAATTACTATTTTTCCTCCTATGCAAATCTTTTGGAAAGACGGGATTGAGATTACTTATGCAAACTTTGCGATAGTAAGTCTGAAGATGCCTCTGAAAGAGGCGAAACACGTGTCAAAGTTAGTAACACAATACGTGGAATAATCAAAGTCAATTTAAATTTTCTATTGGGATTGAGATTTTTTACAGTTATTTGAAATATTAAGCTGTCTTGTGCTATTCATTTTTTTACCCAATTTTATATGCTTTTGAATTTATCGTGTGATCATAGTTTTCATTAAATATTTTTAATTTAAAACAACTACATATTTTAATAATAATCAAACGTAAGAATATATGGATTCATGAACAGGCTGCCTAATATGAATCATTGAGCACTCTGGAAGCCTTTTTAAAGTTTTTAGTAAACAACGAAAAACTGATGTGCAATAATACCTTACATTAAATGTATTATTTGTTGCCAAAATCTTTATGTGTTGGCAAATGTTATATAATCATGCAGATAACGTGTATATATTTTTTTTATAAATTTTTAAACTTATTGTTTTTTTTACAAATTACTTAAATTTTCGAAATGATTTCCTCACCAGATGGGATGGAATTTGAAGCTCTCACCCACCTTACAAGGTAGAATTTAAGCTTTAAAAAAATTGCGCTACAAGTCCTTTTCATAAAAAATGTCCAGAATGGTTTTTGCAACCGATAATTCATCTAATATACAAAATTTAAAACAAAACTATCAGCTTTGGAACTATCAGGATGGAAGCGTACATGCCATCACATTATTCAACGGGTAAATGTATGATTAAATGAATAACCTATTTTATAAGTGTTATATACATACGTTTTGTTTTTATAAAAAAAATACATGGAGTAATTTGGAGAAAGAAACTGTCAAACTTACGGATCAATAGAGGCGAATATGTTGACAACGTACCTGAAAACAAAAGAAAAACACATGAAAAGTAATTCAATATTAGGCAAAACAAACCACATCACATAATCTTCGATGCTTTTATATCATGTAATCTCTAACGTTTAAAATATTAAAAGCGGGGCAAAGAAACCCTTTCCGGTAGAATATATATATTATATATTTTTAATACATAGTTGACATAATATAATGTTTTTAACAACACAATACAATTTCAATTTTTGGATCAGCAATCGACCTGAAACCGTATTTATTTTTTAATTAACATTTAGTTTTCATGTTACTAAAACTTTGCTAAAACGTCTATTGAAATTAAAAAAAAAACACTTACGTACTTTATAATGATAAAAAAAATAGAATACAACTTGAACTAAGGCAAACTGTTGTCCTCATTGTTGGTATGTGTTATAATTTTTTGTTTAAACGAAGAGTAACATTTATTCTCACTCCCGACTCCAATAAATATGTTATGAGATATGAATTGATAACGCTAAATTGAAAAATACTAAAAACCCATTAAGATTTATAAAATCTTAGAATAGAATTCCATTTGATAAACACAATGTAGTTCCCTTGAATCCACTACTAATCATCTATTGTAACTTTAACGTGTGTTGTATTTATCATACAAGTTGCGAACAGTGGTGCGAAAGCTGTTAGACTCGTTAGGTTAAAATATATTCAACAGATATGAAAAAAATGCTCCGATTACATCATTATCAAATACTATATTTCACTGGACTAGTTTAAATAAAAAGTAACAGCATTATTGATCGTTTTGTTTTTGAGTTTTTCTTGTTTTGTGTTTGTCATTTAAAAAACAGCTGAAAGACTTTAAGCATGACAGTACTGGGCTAGAATATATATAATAACAAGTTTAGACAAAAATCATTGTATTTTAATAATACAAAATACAGTATTGGTAATATCATACCTTATGAATATAAATGCTAGTAAGAATATTGCTTTGTTGAGAATATTTCGCGACCAACAAAATATGCCAACCGACCCAATTTTAGGAGCTACCCATAGGTTGGGTGAAAAGTGACCAAATATAAAATACTAAGTGCTTAAAGAAACATTCCAAAGCTTGTCGTCAATCTAAAGAACCACCCCTTATATTTCATTAATTAACAAACTATTTTGTTTATTTTGTTTCTATAGACATGCTAGGTTAAGCGTTTCTTCCAGACAATTCATGGATTTTCAAACGACAAATAGTTCTAGAGCTCATTTTCGTTAAAAATGTACATGGCTAATTTTTCTTGTATGATGCTAGACGGAAAATGCTGGATAGATAAGGATACAGACATAGCAATCTAAAAATAATATAACTTAGAAACTTATACATTCAATAGGAAAATATATATAGAAAAAAACTTTAAGATGTCAGTTATTTCTGCTGAAAAGAGTAAGAATAATACACCGTAAAAAATATTCAGAATCGCTGAGGTTAGCACATTGGCATTTAGGTTCGGGGACACACCAATGTAGTTCATTTTCATTTTTTAATCACCACGGGTAAGGTATATACATTATGTTATGTTGTGTGTGTTATTTTTTCAGCATCCGCAAAGCAAAGCATTGAACTTGGCTGTTATGTAAAGCGATTTTCATTATTTAGTCTGACGGACGCGATGATGTGCGAAAAGTCGAAAAAGTTTACCGACAATCGGAAACAATCGGGCTCAAGGTTTCGAGTCGTGACACTGGTAGGGTTGCCCCGACGACAGTTTGCACTCAATACTGCCCGAGACACTGAATCTTATTTTCAAAAGTAGATCAGCCGATGTTATTGCCCAAATATTTCTTATTTGAGGCATTATTCTCATTTTCAACAGTTATAAATCTAATACAAAATTCAATTGTATTACCTACTATAAAGACCTGAAGTACCACTTGACACGTTTCAATTCTCAGGGTTTCAAATTATAAAGCTAAAATCGAATAACAATAATATAACCACCCTGAGCACCTGAAACATTAAGGCTTTTGTAATTCAATAATTACTTTTTTTATATCAAGAAAAATATACACAAACTGTCAACTGACGTTTTGGAAGATTACAAGATTTATTGACAAGCGTTTTTATAAAATAATATGCTAATACCGAATTACAACATATCATTGCACTTTTTTTTTAAATGCATTTAAACAAATAGTGAAAACTTAAAATTCATTCTAGCTACAATTTTACAAAGAAAAGCTTTAGAAAGTTGATGCACAGTAAAATAATGTTTTAATTTTTCTTTTTTCTTGATATTATTGCATTGGTAGAAAAATTAGAATTATATGAAATGTAAGGCAATGCCGATAAATTATCTATACGAATGTACATTCTATTTTATTTTTTGCTAGCATACAACTGCAAAATATATACATGTATAATTCTTTAATATTAAATATAATTGAATTTTATGTAGGCCATTGTTGTTTGGTTCTTTTTCGATTTCGCAATGATGATGTATTAATTTCATCAGCTGTAGTAGGAGGGCCAGAGTGATAGTGCACGCCCCTAGTCACTATACCATGTTAAACTGGCACCAGGAACCATTGCCTGAGCCCATCGACTTACTCTATCGCGAAATAAATGCGCATCGTCATTGCCGTTTCGGTGGTTGATATTTACGTCCCGATAGTGGCGTGCCCAAGTTTGATCAAAAGGTACCAAGAAATGTTGACAACTGATAAAACTTTGATGGACCCGTACGCGCCTACGAGTACTTTTTTGTACATAAAAAAAGAAAGAGTGAGAAAAATCGCCATACTTATTTTTTCATATGTGGACTATATTTGCTTCCTATGTGGAGCATATGGCCACCACGTGACACCTCCATCTTTCCATGTCTCCAGCCAATCGCTTTGCTTCCATCAGTTCCGCCGAGTACATACTATGGAATTCCACCGGTCGAAAGGAGAGGCAGACAAAATTAAGGCTTTCTGGACCCATCCGCAGCACGTAACGGAGCCAGTTCCAACGTCTCTCCATAACCGCCGACGTGTTGGGGCGCTGTCTTGTACGTTCCATAATATACGGGTTTTCATCTTCTTTAAGTCTTCATCAGGTGCCATGATTGTAAACACTATTCACTGATATAAAATTAAATTTGAAAACTTTCTTGTTTCACTTGTTTTCACGGGTTAAACATTGTGGCATGTGTTTCGAGAATTTAGTAAATAACACTTTTAATAAGACAGGAGAAGGAGAGAATATTAGAATTTTGCAACGCAAAGGTGTAAATAAACGATACTTTTGAATGATTTTCAAGAAGTTTTCTGATTCTTCTTAACTTTTTTAAGCTTCTAATTGGGCCTATATCTTTTTTTTCTGTCATATGTGGGCATGTCGCGTTCTTATGACGTTGATTCCAGGAAGGGAATCGCACCGAGTACTACCGATTCGTGTACAAATATTAGCCTTTTTACAAAATTCTTCTGTTCATTTGCCACAAATAACAAGATATACATATGTTAAGAAATAATGACAATTAAGTAACAAACATGAAAATGGAAATACAAATTAGACAACACAACATTTGGACGCACATGGACACACGCGGACATACTTCTCAAAGGGTTAAAGCGTGTTTTATCATATTTTCGTGAATACGGTGAACGCCACTGTTTGGGGACTTGCGTTTGCTTCGATACCTCCAAGCAAAAACTGCCAGTCAACAATAAATAATAATAAAATATGTACAATACAAGCGCAATTAATCACACGAATAAAAAAACCCGAATCGAAACGTATCGCCGCAACACAAAGAGAGGAATAAGGTTAATTTTATGCATGATGGAAAAAAGTAAATGTGTTTATGTGTCATTTACCCGTAGACTTGCTTTTTTCTACTTTTTTAGACAATTATCGACTATTTATTAATAAAGTTACAATAATTTGTCGGAGGCAGATCATGTATAAAAAAACGAAATGAGTTCTCACGATTGTTGTATTGACTATTTGAAATCGAAAATAAGAATTATTTTTATATGATGATAGAAGATGTGTAGTAGAATAAAGTTGTATTGACTATGGATAATGTAAATCATAACATACCCTATAATATATATTATATTACCTATACGTTTTCAAAAAAAAAATAGCCGAGCCTAGCCGTGTAGCGACATACAACCAAGATTATCCGCTATTGATATAGTGATAATGAATAAACAATCTTTATTATAATATATGCGAAGGTTTGTTTGTTTATTTAAAAAAAATGAATTTGATGTTCAAAATTTAAAGATTCAATTGGAGGTTAAAGATATAATGATAAAGTTATCGTCAATGATTTTTGAGCCAGTCTACGGTTTAAGTTACGGTAGTTGTCTGAATTTAAAACTATTGAGGACCGAGGTAAGGATACGAAATCAATAATTAAGCAAGATATTCCCGGATGTATCTCGGACGAGAGCACAGGAATGTAAGTGACTCAATATTATTTTTTTCCTTTACAGTTATGGTAAGAATAACAGGATGTGTTCGTAAAAGAAAGGGTGTTCGTATATCTACATATCGTTTATGGGTTCGAGTAAAATAGGGTAGAATAAATAAATCGGAGATTTTGGGTTACGAAATTACAAATGTTGTATGCATATAGAAAATATGTATTTTAGATGGATTCGGCGGCATCTTTATATTCGTAGGAGAGTTCATTTATAATGTAAAACTAAATGGATCCCGCCATCATGAAAGACCACTAATGACCATCCATAGGATGTACTCGGCGGAGCTACGACTTGTGAGAATGCAAGAATATTGGCGAGGGACAGAGTACTTGGAGAAACAATGTGATGGCCATATACTCCAGATAGGGTGAGAATTGGTTGAAAAAAATGATAAACTAGGAATTCCAAAGCTTGTGAAACAAATTGTGACACGTGTTTCGCCTCCTTGAGTAGCATCTTTACAACCTTCATCCTGCTTGCGTTCAGTAGAAAGAAAAAAACCCAAGCCTCAATTTTTTTAATTTTATAAATTAAGAAGTAGAATAATGTTTTAGTTTATTCGTAAACAGCCATAAGAAAGTTTTCCTGAAGATGATTGTCAAATAGTTGAAACACGTGTCAAAATTTATTTACACAACCAAGTGATGAATTTTAATTTTAGAGGTAAAACATATGTATTCAGTGTTGTTAAAAAAACTTATAAGGAAATTCTCAATTTTACGAATAAGTTTCCAAAATAAATAGATAAGTATTTTAGTAGTAAAAATATTTCTGATTATGATTGAGAAACTTTAAAGAATATACGTATTGATTATTTCTCATTGAAGAAGTTGTGCTTGAAAATTTCGAATAAGTGTCAGTTTTTTTACTACATTTTCTGACGAAAATGATAGTAGAATATACAATGCAAAATGGAAATAACGGATTTCCGTCAATGAGTCAGAAGAGAATTAATTCATTTTTATACTGACATCCTTATTCATAATATAATAATAAATTTATATATAAATAAGTATACCGTAAAGCAAAAAGAATAAAAAAAACTTTTCATAGCGCGCACATTTGGTTTAAATTTGTTTCGAAAATACGATCGGCTTGATAAAAATTAGCAAAAGGAATACAAACAAATACATTTTTCGTCCATTGAGTGAAGATAAATAAAGTGTATTTTTAGATTATGATTCAATGTCTAAAATTCTCATGGTGTTGTTTATTAAATATGAAGACTTTTTGTTTCTTCTGAATAAATTACACGATCAGGTTTTTTTTTATCCGAACTGATTTAATCAAAACATCGCTTAATCTTCGCCAAGTAAAATAATAAATAATACAAAGGAAAAGTAAATTGTATGATGGCTAAATAATTGTACATCGTTGTAAAGCCGGGCGGGTTTTCAAATACTGATGAATGGCCGATTAAAAAGCTGGTCCAGAGATTAATTCAAATTATGAAATATGCACACATACTTTTTCAATAAGCTTATAGTCGAATATTTACGAAAAATACTACGAAGTGAATAATATTAATTTGTGCAACAAAAAATGTTTCGAGTCTGTTATTGCTTTTGATATATGACTGGGTTGACCACTCGTCCTTTGTTTAAGAGGACAGTGCTTTTTTCACAGATATGTCATATATTTTGAGAATCGATAATAGCGCTGAATGACCGACCTTTATGATTTTTCAGTCACTGGAGTATACTTCATAGACTAAAGAACTTGAAAAGAATTGACACCACAAAAACCCACGTCTGATATCTCAAATTTAAAAAAAATGAAAACATTTACATTTGACATTGATGTTACCGGGAATTGAACCCAGAGCCGTCTGATCGGTAGCACAAAGCTATTATCAATAAGACAACATCGAGAGACTTATTCGACCGCGAGCCGTTTATTCAATCAATATCATGGCACACGTGAAAAAGACAAAATGACGTTTTGCCAATTTTTCACATACAAATATATTTTTTTTTTAAAAAAATCCATTACAGAACATAATTATATTACACGGATTTATGTTTATTTTTTCCCAAAACACATGGTTGCCGTATGTAAATATAACATGCATAGTAATAATTATAAGGATTTTGAATAATTAGAACAAATTAAATGCGTTAGTAGGTATATCGCACCAAATTACGTTTTAACTGAAGAGTATATTAAGACAACATGTCCCTTCCTTGCATTAGGCATACGGGCATCTTTTTAAGGATAACCTATTAAAGTCTCGATAGAGCAAGGAAAAATATTGGGATAAATAAATGACTAATAGCTAACTAATCACTCTCCATATGATAGAATGCATGTTTTGGATGAAACGCTTTAAATCGATATGTTTCATTTTCAGATTTGGACTGTGCAATCGAGTGAATGTAAGCCCACCAGATTGACAACTTGTCTACAGAATTCATCACATGAATATTAAATAACGAAATTAAGAACAATATATGTAATGTACTTGAAAAAGAATCGCCGCGTTTTTGGACGAAGTTATTATACGTGGCTTATGTTACTTTTTGTTTGTATAATAATAATCACATAGATGCACTTTTAGTTATTGAAACGAGGCGTGGGCGGGTGGAAGATTTTTGGTGGTGTAATGTTAGATCACAGCGCTACTTTTGTACATCAGGCCAAGGTCAAAAAAAGCATTGAGATTTAGAGTGGTTCTATAAAGGAAGGACGCCCAAACTTTACATTACTTCCCACCATATTTATTAAAATAGGACGCAACAAGTGGGTTGCCCAATATATTTTGCAGGGTAGACTTGACAATTAAAGTCAGGGCTGTGGAGCCAGGAGTCGTGGAGCCGGGAAAATCTTACGACTCCGACCCATTTTTCTAAAATTATTTAACAGTGTGTATTCAGACCATAAACACCAATTCCATATTACATGGATGTAATTTGTCAACAAGAGCGATAGAAAGAAACTACTTGAACTACTGCATACAAAAATAGATTTCCTTCTCCATAAATTTGTATGAGCTACCCGCTACCGTATTAAATATACATACTTTTATTAGGAGACATCATATGTATGTGTATCTGTGTTTTTTTTAGGTAAGTTAATTTGTGAATGTGTGTGCATCTATTTCAAATCATCTTCTCAAAATTGTTTAAACAAGCATACAAATAAATTAGATATAAGATTCCATTAAAAGAAATTTAAATAATTATAAGAATATAATTATTCTAGTAACAAGAAATATCTGATGGTAAACATATTATATGTAAGTTAAACGGAATGATTGAAACATCGTTTTTAATTGAAGAGTCGGTTTTTAATTTTAAGCCGTAGTAGGAGTTGTTTTTTTTTAACCTGGCTCCTCAGCTCTGATTAAAATAAATGAAACCTATTTAAGTATTTTTCCACCATTGAATTTCCAGTAAAAAAAGAAAACCAACAGACACTAAATATGTTAAGATGTCAATTACGGAAATTCGGAACAATTGAAAATATTTATGATAAAAAATAATTAAATCTTTCACAGGTTGCCACAAAACCATTGAATGGTTGGGCTTCATTTAGGTTTTTTTGACAGTAAACAGAACTTAAAAAAAGGAAAACTAAACTAATCAGTCAAGCTATTTTTATTGGAAATAGTATCAATTTTTTCGCATTAAATATAAAAAAAAATATGAATACTTTATAATCGTTTTGAATATAATATCTATACGCAACGGAAACCTTACCAAAATTTTGAGAAACACTGTGGCGTTTAACACAAAAAGAAGGAAGTGGGTTAAGAGCTTTATGTGGCCGCAATGGGGTGGCATTTACCCACCCTAACTCTTTTTTACCTTTGTATCGCGCTATACCTGGAATTTCAATCGAGGGCGCGGTCTAAACGTTAATACAAAAAAAAGAAATGGACAACGACCGCAATCACGTACGAGAACTGGGCCCTTTGAATGAATTTAAGAGAATATTTTACGTTCAGCTATTTGATTCCAATGAAGATTGATGGACACTGTTTGGTAAGTACTTGGAAAATTTAAAAAAATCAAATATGAATTTCACAAATTGTCAACAGAATACTAAATTATTAGTTACGTTTAAAAAGACAACAAAAATATTTTTTATCATGTTTTTATACATCATCGGAATTCTTTGATGTCAGTAAAATTGGTATCCCAAAAAAATGATTGCAACAAATATATGTGTTTCAATTTTGGTATGAAATAGAAGATTTGGTCTTTAAAAAAAAATTGATATACCACAAGTATGACAATTAATTAAACACATTTTTTCTCTCTTTGGCCATGTATACTACGTATTCGTTATATAAAGTAACCGACAGGGTTACTCCAAAAGAATTTGAAATCATCGATTTGCTATACTTTTTCCCCGGATTGTCTCCGAAACTCCTTTTTTTTTTTAACTCATCGAGGAATTTGAAATCCTCGATTTGCTATACTTTCCCCCCAGATTGTACCCGAAACTCCTTCTTTTTTTTAGCTCACCGGGGAATTTGAAATCCTTGATTTCAACTTCGAAAAAAGTTGGCGTCCTCCAGGTTGAGAACCCGTGTTTTAGAAGAACAGGCGTAAAGAATTGGCTATCATAAAGATATCATTTCAATTTTCACTCCCAATCTGGAGCATATGGCCTCCTAATGGAGGTATCTCAACATAAGTTTTTTCTAAGAAAACTGTTTGTCACTTAGTCGCATAACTTTTTTTTCAAAGACAGTAGTAGGGAAAGAAGAATAAGGCTAGGACAGGACTAGTAGCTAACTTATCGCTCTTGCTACGCACAGGAGTTAAGGGATTAGAAATGGTGGGACGTATATCACAAACACCCATGCTTTCGAACAGAAATCGATAAATCCATCGAAAAATGCTGTTCGTATTGACTCGAACCCGTGAGGTCTGGCACAGAAGCCCACAAAGCTAACCGCTGCGCCATAGAACTTGACATGATTTTATGTGTAAAAAAAGGAAATTACACTTTTACATGATTTTTAGATATCGAGGTACAAAAATTATGATACCATGAATAAATTTCAGTATGATTATTCAAACTGTGAATATAACATATATACTATGCTTTATGTTTTGGCATCCTGGATTGGTATTTTATATTATGAAAAACTCCATTTTTCTGAAATTTATTGCACGGATTTATGCTGTGAAACGTAACCACCGCGTAAAAACAGAAATTCCTTCCCTCAATTTGGTAGAAAGGACAAAACCACAACCTGCATTTTGAAATTTATAAAATACAAAATATAATCAATTTGATGTGTATTCGTAAAAACATTTAGTCTGTCTGAAGATGATTCTCAAACATAATTTTTTTAACAACTGGTGGATTTGTTAATCAAATTTAGTTTAAATTATAAGTTTGAATATTACGTTGGATGAAAACACTATTGTGATCGCGAATTCGTTGCCATTCCCTTTTGTTTTTTTGTCTTGAATATTACAATAGACGTTTAAAATATGCATATTTTTACAATTTTATTCACTAATCCAAAGCGCAATAAAGCTGGTGTTTTTTTCCTTTAATGACCCAGGCATACAAACAAGCAACACTGGATGTAATCTGCACATTTTGCGGTGATTTATTATATTTTTTTCTGCACTTGACGATGTCCATTCGAGCTCTTTTAATTGAAATTAATAATATTAGCTAAATAAGACTCAAGCGCAGCGACATGAATTCTGGGAAACACTGCAACTAAATAATATTTACGCTTCTGTGAAACCACAAACGTGTAGTAAGAACTGCAATTAAAGTTATGCTCAGAAGCATAAAACTAATTGGAATAAACTTTTTCACAAAGCCCTAAAATCTACTGAACATAATTACAATTGGTCATAAAAATGTTTGCAGGAGAACATACGTTAGTTCAAACGCTAATTTGAATACAAAAGTTCAATGTTTAAGCCGACGTTTTGTTTTAAACTAGTGATGGTAAAAACAAGTTGAATAAAGGATAATAAATGTCTTTATGGTCTAAAGTTGAAATAAACTTTAATTTAAGACAATATGATGAAATTCAAAATGCACCATTATGTATTACGGACGTTGCAGTTTCCAGCCAAATTTGATTAAATGAAAATCCACAGCTCACAGCCGTGCGTTCGCGCACGCAGGCATTAAAAATCGCCTATCAACTGACCGTGAAGGCTTCGTCACCCGTATATATGAATGCAGTTCTGCATAACTTTACAAGAGATGTATTTAAATTGAATGCATTCGTCAGAGATGCGCGGGACTCGTAAGGCAATAAATCAAGGTCGCAATAACACATGATGACTTTTTGAAATATCTACCAGGGCTTCGAACTGGAACGGAAGCGAAAACCGTTATTTTTTCCGGAACAAAAACCGGAACCGAACCGAAAAAAAATATCGGTTTTTTTTTTGGTTCAGTATAGGGTTTTTAGATTTTCGAATTCCTCGGTGGGCTAAAAAAAAACGAGTCACGGAGATATTTTGGGTAAATCGGTAAATTCCTAGACTTTTGGATTCGAGCTGAACCGAAAAGCGTTATTTTTGCCGGAACAAAAACCGGAACCGAACCGATAAATATTTTTTTACTTGAACCGGAACGAAAAAAATAGCGGTTCGAAGCCCTGATATTTACAGTCAACCATATAAGATAGGTTCCATGAAGAGTTCCATATAAAAATTAAAGTGGAGTCAAATGACAAAGAATCAAAAAATTCCAGCTAAATTTTAATACATAACCTTAATTTAAAAATTATAATAATCGAACAAATTGATAATCTGGCCCGAATAATTTATAAACATTTTCTGTTGTTAACGTTGTTACATAAATTACGTATTATACTTATTTGTATACTTGCACGTGCTCATTATTCTTTTTTAAAATCAATTTTTGATCATATTATAATGTTTTGTTGAAAAGGTGTTGCATTATTAATAAATTATTTTCAATATTTTTTAGTTAATAAATAAAAAACAAAATTAGTGTAACCAAATGTATATTCTTTTAGACAGTTAATAATCGATCGTTCAAGTTTCGTTGCACTCAAAGATAAAATCAAAGAAACTGACGATTGACTAGGAAAAAGTATGTTAATATGCGAAATATTTATTTTTGTGAATTTCAATAGAATTTCAACAAGTATATTTCCTGTAAGACACTTAATATTTAAAAAAAAAAATCATCCGGTCCGTTTTAAAAAAAGTTTGGTTACCTTTGCTTTAAGCCTCAATTTACAAATATATATATGAGCATCACGTAGTTTCCGAAGAAACACTTCAATTAAGATAAACTCCACTTAGAGTTCATATAATCCACGATGGAAGCGAACATTGTTAAAAAAACAAATCTAATTTCTACCGCATGGTATGAAACAAATAATACATATTTACAATATGTAACAATCTAAACAAAGCTCCCAAGGACAAAGATAAGATCGTATTCTTAAAATAAAATTTTAAAAAATGTTTACCAAAGTGAACCAATAAAAAAACACATCAGGGGTTATTGACTGTTGAATATAAATCATAAAAATCATATCGATTTTTTACGACGGTTTTAGGTAAAGTAGTCCATTACTATACTAGTTAAAGTCAACTGAAACACTATGTCGTATTTTTCTATTAAATATTTAAAATGTCTGGTTTATATTTAAATGATATCATGGTTCTATTTAAATCAGTAAGATACATACAAATTATAGTAATGCAATGTTAAGCTACTAAAAAAATGCACGCACAAAGATAACTTCATTGATCGATTTATTGCACAAAAAATTGGCATTAAATTTACAATTTTGCTTGGCGCAGGATGTCAACAGAATGTTGTTACGGGAAATTTCCGCAATTCAGTGACCTCACCACTTAATCGCATTGTTTTTATTATTTAAATATAATAAGTTATAAAACTATAAAAATATAATTAAAAAGAAATTTATAATTTGTAAAAAAAAAGCTTGGGTAGTATTTATAAAGAAAGGTAATTTTAAGACGATTATACAGAGTAAAAAAAGAGTAAGTTTAATAGAGGAGCCGTTGGTCAATATAACTAAGTTGACTAAGTCATCCAATCCAGGACCGTTTTTGTAATCCCGGGATTCACGATAATTAAAAAATGTGAGATTTTTCTCTTTATCTTTTCAAAAAGTTACGACTGCCAGTGACTCCAGCGCAACAAATATTTTTAAGCGGATTTAACAGATTTTTCATTTGTAAGTACTAATCCCGGGATTTTGGGATGCACTATTACACAATACTGGGATTACAGAATCGCAAAATCAGTCAGGATCCCGGGTTTGGAGGCCCTAACGTTGACTAAATGCAACGCTATAAATTTACTTTACTGTACAAGAGACAATTATTATATACATAAATATAATGGATGCCTGGTAATTAACGTTTTATTATAACCCACTCAGTGCGGATTTTAATTATTCTATTTTTACTGACGTGGTTTTAGTAACTCGAATGCACTTCAGCCACGTTTTCGTAAATCTTATGCGAGTTTATTTATTTGTGATTTATAACGTTTTTTTGAAATTTAATTTTCATTTATGTTAAAATACAAAGCACACGTATTTCCATACATTTTAAGCCTTATTTGGAATACAATAAAAATGCTAATAACGCTACATTGTGAGTGCTTTTCATTCTGTAAGTATCCTTCGAATTAGAATAGCAAAAACTTGACAAAGAAATTCTTGTCAAAAACATGCACGTCACTGACATAAAAATTGTAAAAACGCTTAAGAAATACGCTAAGGAAGTCTAAATATCTAATTGCATTCCCATTGTCAATCAAAGTAAGTCCTTAATATACAGAAATGGCAAGCAACCAAAAACAGGTGTATTAAAGTATTCAGATAGATATATATTTATTCAAAATTGTTATTTTGAATCTACTTGAGTATGTATACAGAAACCAATGTAGGTTACTTGGAAAGGCATCATATGAAAGGAATAAAAAACTCATTTGTACTTATTCCACATTTAATTTCGCTCATGAGCGAAACCGGTCCTGATAATGTTAAATATAAGTGGAATTAGTACGATTAATGAGTTTTTTTTTATTATTTGGAGTAAGTAACTTGATTTGCCTATTCCTCATACGAAACATCGCTAAGCACGTAAATATCACCGATTATAGTTTTAATAACATGATTTATCTGTGTGAAGTGTACATACTTGCGACACAAATAAAATCGAAAATATTGTTTGATTTGAAACATTAATATGATCCACTTATAAGAACAATTAAACATGAAACTGAATTATACACGCAGAGAAAAATACGAAATAAATATAGAAAAGAAATCACAAGCAAAAACGAAATACATATATATATATATATATATAATCAATATTCAGATAACATCAAAACATCTATTTCATGTTATTCGATAAAATTACAAAAGATCTAGTTTAGTATTATTGTAAATGGGCTTACATTTCTCATAAATTATCAGAAACATGTCAAATCTATAATCTCATATATGAAAATATAACTGTGATTCAAGATAATAATATACATATGTACATACATACAAATTGACGATGAAAAATATATTTATGAAAACTTATGATATCTTATAAAAAATACTTTTCACTACAGATGCCTTAAATTTTATAGATGTAGATACATATTTGGAATTGTTTAAGCTTGCTGTTTACTTGGTCAAAATGCATTGCGAACTTCTGGAGTATAGTAGCGATTTGGAGACACCGTCGCCCGGTAAAGCGATAAACTCGAAAGCGGAGCTCGACCCATTGCAGCTGATTTTTTACGCCTCAGAGTCACTTGTTGTTATTTAAAGCAAAAAATTAAGCTATGGAGTGTGATCACTGGCTACAGCATGTTAAGAAAGTAAAATATTTTTAAGTAACGATACGTTCATATAATAAAAGCTTTACTAATACTAGCGGTGGGCTGTCAATATCTTAACAAGGGGCTCGTTAAATCTTATCCATTTATTTGTATCCATTTTCGCTCCCAATGTGGAGCATATGGCCTCCTAATGAAGGTATCGCAACAAAAGTTTTTTTTATACGAGAACTGTTTGTTACTAAGTCGCTCAACCTTTCTTTTCCAAACAGAGTAGTAGGGATAGAACGATAAGGCTAAGACAGGAATAGTGATTAACTCGAACCCATGAGGTCCGGCACGGAAGCCCACAACGTTGAATGAAAAAATGAAGGGTCAAGTCTTGTTTCATAATACAGTTTAACCATCTACAGAAATTGGAGTTGAGTGCTGATTTGATCTAAGACGAATGATTTTCTTATCCCAACAAGGGGCTCGCCAGCCGCGCTGAAATTTAGCGAGGGGCTCGCGCGAGCCCTCCTGAGCCCCCTACAGCCCACCCCTGACTAATACCGTATTGGGCTTACCGTAAGGCGACTTATTCAGTTGCTCGTGCGAGCTCCTTGTTAAAATTTGCTAGGCCGGCGAGCCCCTTGGTTAAGTATTTCAATGTCAATTGTTTGTAACACCATATCATTTCGATTTGTTTTCGTATAAATAGCACTATTCAATTTTATTTCTTATCTTTTGACTATGATCACCGTGAGCGAAACCGGTCCTGATCTGATAAATAAAAGTGGGAAATGAAGTACAAGAATATGGTGTTTTTTCTCCGATGTTGACATTGAACTGTGTGTATTAAATTTTTCTGCCAGAATTAATAAAGGGCTTTACTAAAAAAAAATGGCCGTGTTTGACACAAGACATCTCGTTTAATGAAATGAATGTCATGAAATTAGTTTCATCGCCTTTCATTATATTTTATAATCTACAGCAATGTTTGAAATCTTTTAAAAACTATGGTACGTAAAAATAATTAAGATTGTGTTGTAGGGTAAGAAGTTATCGCAAATATTCTTCAAGATTTTCCGCACCGAGATAGCACAATAAAAAAATATTTAAAGTGCCATTTCAGTTCACCCAGTATTTTTTATCTATACGCGGCATATGGTAGGACCTCACCGCTCGGTAAAGCAAAAAAAACTCAAACGCAACTAAATATCACCTAGCTGTTTGCAATGAAGTTGATATTGTAGGCTTTTATCGATTGAAACGATCGGATATTTTTACGTTCTTTTGACACGTTGTATGAAAATAACAAATTTTATTTTGATCTTTAGTATGACGACGGTTTTGGTAGAATAATTAGAAGTTTTATATGTAAAAAACTGAAATATACGTATAACTTTTTTTTTACCATATTCGCTCCCAATGTGGAGCATATGAACTCCTAATGGAGTTTATCTTTACAGAAGTGTTTCTACGAGAAAGGCTTGTTACTCAGTTGCTCAACCACTTTTTTCCAAAGAGAGTAGGAATAGCAGGATAGAGCTAGGACAGAACTAGTGGTTAGCTAATCGCTCTCGATATGCCCCGTTCATGGGATATGATGGGCGGGAGGGGAGAATTCGAGACACATCCATGCCATCCATGCCAATATACGTGAAAACGTAACCAAAATTGAATTATACCTGCATAATTTTAATATGCAAGGTACATACTGCATTTTGTGAAAAAAATATATTACATATGAGCCTCCAAGAGGTGAAGTGAGTTGAGCAGTAAAACGGATAAACTTTTATATTTGAATTTTAATTGGACAATCGCGACTTTACTTGATGTTTTGGAGGATCGCATATTTTAATTTTAGGGAGATAAGACTATTTTAGTGTGTATTTACTGAGCTTACTTCCCTTTTATAATATTTTATGAAATGTAAAATATTATAACGCATTCATCACTTTTTCCTAAAATACCACTTGGCTAACTTCACCTCTCATGGGCTCGTATAGACGATCGATGTATAGATGAAAAGTTTTGAAAATCCACTCCTACCTATTCGATCCTTACATGGGAAGTAGCGTTGAGTAAGTGAGTAACATAAAATTCTCGTAGATCGACTTATGGGGAGATTAAGAATCCATGTGACCTAGATAGGGTGAGTTTTTTAGTTTTTGCGATAAGTTTACTAAAACATTTATGTGACAATTGTTTTCAAATATAACAGATTGATCGTTCGTCACTTTTAAAAATTGTGTCTATATTTGACTTAAGATAAATGAAACATATTATTTAAAAATGATTAACTGGAATAAAAATAATTTGGCGAAATGAATTCAGTGTGAAGTCGGCGACTGCACGTAAGGTTGGCCGACGTTCAAGAGGTGCAATTCGTCCGAGATCTGAGCGCATTCTCACCAGACCGCACGTCCATTATTTTGCAAAGAATGTAGTTTTTCGCGTGCAGGCTACTTACTACTAACACTGCCTGCCGTGAATAGTTAGCTCTTGCTCGTTGATCGTTATTTGTTATGGCGCTATTTTTGAAAAGAGAGCTTTGTAGCACACGCGAAGCGAAATACGGTCATGCAAAGTTTTAATCCAGTCAAGTGCTTATATTCAATGGTCACACACAACACAGTCTAAAAATCTTGGTATGCTGTCAGTATATTTGAAAAACATTTAAGTAGAAGTATGAATTAATGGACATTATATTTTTCACTCCATTCCATCTATCTTCTATGCCAGTGGTTAGCAAACTGCGGCTCTTTGGCTCCTTGAGTGTGGCTCTTCCACAAAATACCACATACATTGCGATTGAAACTTCGTGTCCCACGCGCGGAAGTCGGTTATTGGTCTTAAAACGAGTTGGAACGGGTGATCTCAGCGATCGTACCTCAATCAAATTAAGGACCTTTTCAGAAAAAGATAGCATAACAGTACCCAATTAAGATAAAAACAATCTAGATAGTTTAAGATTTAAAAAAATGGCTCTCAGAAGAAATTTCAATTTTTGTATGGTTGATATTTGGCTCAATTGACTAATGAGTTTGCAGACTCCTGTTCTATGTCAATGTACACGACATAGAAAAGGATCAATTAATTAAATACACTCTTTATTTAAAAATTGATTAAGCTACTACATAACAACAAGTTCTCGTAAAACAGCTTCTGTTGATATACTTAATTAGGACCTAATATTCTCCATATTTTAGTCGAAAAAATTGACATTATAATCTATAATTATCATTTTGTCCTCTATCATGTATTAAACCATTATTTTTCAATCATATTTCAAATTTCATATTAGCAAGTTGGTTAAATTTTACCTCAATAAAAATAAACAACATAAACTTAACGAATTCTTTCCCAGATTCGAAGTGAACTATAATATTGTGTTTTTATTAATATAATGTCGTTACACTTAGTGTATTGACAGTGAACAACCTAAAATTTAACTATAAGGCAAATTTTGACGGTCATTTATTTGGAAGATTGGAAAATTTATTGAAATTTTGGAAAATTTGTGAAGATTAAAATAAATATTGAAACGAGAGTTGGTTTTATATAGAATACGCTCATCTGTCGAAGTTTCTATGATAGAATAGTATGGTTAGTTAGCAGTTGTTAGGGGGCTATTGGTAGTTATTCGATAAGTCGTTCAGCCAAGTGTGACGGTGGCGCATGCGACCGGAAAATAATAGCGCATGGATGTAAGGTTTGGTGACCACCACTCATTTAATAATTTAATAAATTCAGCGTTCAATACAACACAAAAACAAAATTTGCAAATTCAAGCCGAACTTACTGTACTGAACTTACTGTACGGAGAGGATCTACTTAGACTAAAATTTAAAAATGAAAAAAGTAAGCTCTGATTTCAAACATTCTTTTCGAAACGAAAAAGAAGTGAAGTGAGTCAATTAGCAAAATGGTGAAAATCCTATTCGTCTTTTAAATACAATCACGACATTAGTTAGCGCTTTTGTGGATTGCATATTTTTATTATGTGAAAAAAACACTGTAGTGTGTGTAAATACACACTAAAATAGTGTTTTTTTCACATCCAATCCAGGACCCTTTTAGTGATTCCGGGATTTTGAGATTCACAATCTTTGAATTCCGGTATCCCATTGATAATTCACCATAATATCATGCCACAATTGCTTGAGATCATTCTGAAAAAAGTTGGTAATTAAGAGACGTTGTTAACTTTTTTAAAGATCTATTTAAGGATTTCCATGTGTTAAAGTGAATTACAATGTCCTGGATCAGTAATAAGACGATCCCGAGATTAAGGTATCGCAAAATAGGTCAACATCCCTGATACTGATATTGTAGGCCCTGGCATTTACTAAGCTCATTTCACTGCTATGATATTTAAATACATGTATCTGACGCATTAAAAACTTGGCTCACTTCAGTTCTCAGAGGGTTTTAATTTAAAAAAAAAGGACAGAATGATAGGTTTTGCTGGCTGTATTTACTGGCAACTAATTTGGAAATATAGCAAATAAGTTATTTAGAAATTGATTATATACAAAAATACTTTAAATAATTTAATTTATTCTATTTACATAAACACGTAAGTATTGAAAAAAAAACAAAAGTAATTTCCGTTACGAAACTTCGAATCTATCGGAATTATTTAAGCCAGCGGTTTCCAACCTTTATGTTACTGCGCCTCCCTTTGAAGAAAAGAATATCTCCACGCCTCCCCATCTTTTATTTCATATATGTAGTAATAAAGACACGTTTTAAAGGGGAAATAAATATTTCGAACTGTTCGCGCCTCCCTTTGCAATAGCCTCCTCCCTCAGGGAGGCGCACCTCCCAAGTTGGAAATCGCTGATTTAAGCGATACCTTTATAAAATATAAAGATCTGAAAAGTTTTAGTTTAGTTATTTTCTTCAATAAATAACGCGTGATAGTGAAAAAGAAAGCATTCAAGCTAACACGATCATCGATGCTTTGAAATCTAAAGCTAATTTGATGTGATCATTATTCCCAAGACCTTTGTAATCATTCTACAAATACCAAGTGTAAAGCAATAAACTACTATTGCATACTTTAATAGCTCGAATGAAAAAAAAAATAAATATTTAAACTCGTGGTTGCCTGATTGTATGTAGATGCAAATAATGCGAGTGAAGTTTTAAAAACACGAGGACATCCTGATATTATAGTATAATAGAAAAAATAGCACGGTAACATGTTTTGTACTGTCCAAGGCAACTGAATGCCACATTTATATTTAATATTTAGTAATTTGTTTTAAAGTTCGCAAATAGACATAAAATAAGTAGGAATGATCAAAATATCAGTCAATATGAAATTATTGCAGCTGAGTAAAACGAAATGTTCATAATTGAACATCCATATAGTTATATAATAATTTTGATAAGATAAATTATATAACCAGTGAATAAAGCAATACAGGTATTTAATTTCACTAAATTAAAGTTAAAATCGCGCGTTCCGAGTGGTACGTGCTTCGTACACATAGCACTCGAGCTTTCATCGTAATAGTTAGTAGTAGCGAGGCCAGGGTTTCGAATCTTCGAATAGAAGCTTATTTTTCAATTAATTTGATTCTTTAGTTGTATCTACGGCGTGAATTAATGTGATGCTTTCAACACTCTCGGCTTACTCAATCATTTGTATCTAATCAACAGTAGGACGAGCAATAAGCCATTCAAATTTTTTCTCAAGACAGGTTAAGAAACTGAATTACAGTCAGATAAAGTTAAAAGAAAAAAAGTATCAGAATACTCTACATAAATATATTTAACATAATCACATATTGCTAAGTTATAAATCATATTATATCACTAGTTTCGTTATAAAATTTTGGAGTACAGTCTGCATAATATAATTAATTTAAAATGATAATTTTCATACTAATAATAATTGTATATTACATGTATTGAAAGAAGAAGTTAAAGGTCAACATATTGTAATTTAATAAATAAAGAAAATAACTTTTCAAAAAGCTGTCATCTTTAAATAATGACTACATAACAGACATTATAATGTGTCGAGTACATAATTTAAAAAACGTTTTTATGTAAATGTTTTTGTAAATGCCGCAAAACGTTTATTTAAACAATAAAACGTAATATAAAAGGACGTAATTGATGATATATCTCTTTTAAGCCATTAATTTATGCGATGATTACTTGTTTCAAGATCACTATGACACTATCCATCATGGGAGAGTCAATGTCATGATGTTCCGTAGTTGTTATTAACTTAAAATTCTTGTAAAATACATAAAGCGGACATAAAATTTCATGGATGTTTATAATCCCTATCTGGGAATTTTCGGATTTCCCAAAATGAAGAAAAGTGAGAGATTTATATTTGGCTCGCTGGGTCATTTCAAAAATTTTTTCATTTTTTTTTTAGTTCGCTCGTCCAAAAAAGTTGTGAATTGACGGTTTGCACATATATTTACGTGAGAACTTTTTTAGGTAATTTATTTAGGCCCGCCAAAACTGTGCTGCGGTTCCCTTGGAACATGCTAAGGACCCCGGTTGAGAAACTCTGATATAACGTATTGAATGTATCAATTCACAGTTGCTTGAGTATCGCCGGTAGAATTATGTACGTAATAGGCGATCAATGTCATGATATAACAAACCTATCATGTGCTGGTCATATTGCAATGCATATTCATATTATCATTTCAATGCATATAGATATGTTGCATAATGCATTTACTTCTTTCTATGCATGTGATTCAGAGAGTCTGGCATATTAAATCAATTAAAATAATAAGTGCGATAATTATGAAAGTTCAGCCAACCGTGGCGAGGTGAAGTCCTGCGTTGTTTATTGTACGCGTTGTGTACGGAGGGAGGTTCAAATCGGATGTTCAAAATATTAAACCGAGTGTGAAGTCGGAGTGGAGTTATGGAGTCGGGGTTAAAAGAAAAACTAAGAGTCGGAGAATTAGTAAATGCTGAAGTGGAGATTTTCCTTCATCACTCCAAAGCCCTGCACTAAACCAATGCAGTAAATAAAATAGTTTATATATTAATTTGAGTATGTGTTACGTATAACTGTTTATTATATAATAAATAATAAAACGCATACACACGTAAACTCACTAATGTAAATAAGTATTATTTATATAGGTGCGTTTTAAAAAAAATGTTTAAAAGTTGGTGGTCAAAAAAAATGCGTCCTAAAATTATAAATGTAAAATGACTAAGCAATTTAAGAAAACACTAACTGAGCGAATAGTGTACTGACTATATTTGAAAACTATTCAATAATTAATTACTAAATATTGTTTAGTAATTAATAAACAGTATATATTGATTTCAGCGATTAATAAATTGACACATCTCATACAATGAAGTAAGTGTTAGAACACATTTATATTTTATAATTGTATTATAAAGCTGGTATCTCTCGTCAAACAGGATTATTTTATAAATGCGGAAATTGCAAAATTTACTCTTCGTATTGGAATCGTCAATAGATGTCGCTGACAACAAAGATTATCGTATTTTTTTTATCGATATGAAAAATCGAAATACACATGAGCAATATAAATTATACGTTTTTTAAAAAATAGTCGGGTATGAAAATAAATAATGACAGGTTGGTTTTAAGCAACTAATATCGAACATTGCTGTTTATTTTTAAATAATTGAATTACCCACGTTTTTCTCCCATTGTAAATCATTCTCACGCAGCTTCTACGACCGTGTGAAGGTTTAACTCAAATAAAGAAAACAAAACAATTCGATATTTTTCTTCAAGACAAACAGGTGTGAATTGCACTTGATGATAAGTTTATATATCAACAATGGTTATTTGTTATAGTATTCGACAATATGAATTCAATAAATTCAAAAGAAACCACGGTGAAAATTGATTTTATTTAAATTATGATTAATTTATATTGATTCTTATATTTAGGGTAATGCATTTATTTAGCTTTATGTAATATAATTATTCATCCGTCTATTCATACTCTCTGCGTGGACATGTTATTAAAAATATTTTTTAAAGATCGATATTAGTAATATACAGCTGTGTAAAAGAAAAAGACCTGACATCCCAGCAGTGGCGGATGAGGCGCGCGCTTGAGGCCTCAAAAATAGCTTATAGTATGTACATTTTTTCAGACTTTGATATATTTGTATTGATTTACATTGAGGTTTTTTTGATATCGGAAAAACAGGGCCTCCAAATTTTATTGCGCCTGGGGCCTCCCATGTGATTAATTCGCCATTGCATTCCAAAAGTTATAATGAAATTAAATTTTAAAAATAAAAACTCTTTAAAATTAATATCATACAATCGGGACCTCTTTGCTCATTACAAGCATTTTCAATTTATATATTAAATGAATTATAATTAGAGTGTTTTATTATTTAAATATAATGCCTTTCTACCACGTATTGACAAGAAATACCTTTAAAGTAATTAAATTAAGATTGTAAATTAAGGATGAGTTCTTGAATCTAGGCTAAATCTTTATTCATAATTGTTTCGTATTTTTATTTAGACATCTAAGGAAATATAGGGGGGGTTAGGTGTTGAACTGCAAGAAAAAAATTAAATAACATTGCATATTGGGGTAAATAGTTTTATACAGCGTCTATCTCCTGTGTGTTAATATATGGACATGTATTTTAAATAAACAAGTATCTATAAAATGAAAAATATCTTTGATTATTCCAATTATTGTGCCACTATTAATAACACAATACGTGGAACTATCAAAGCTATTTAAAATTTTATATTAAAATGAACTTCCACAAAATTACCGCTGAGTCCATCTAGAGAAAAAGCATCTATTTAGATATAGATTCAAAGATTACGTCATGTCGAAATAGTTATCAAGTATGATTCTTGTGAAAATAAATAATTAGTTATTTTTATTTTTGAAATGAAACTGTGTACTTGAAACCGTCAGATATGAAAGCACGGAATATTACAAAGTCATCATTTAACTCTTCGAAAATACGAGTTCTAATAACAAAATGCCCAAAACTTCACAACGAATTATTAATTAAAACATGGCGGAGTTATTTAAAAAAAAAAAGTGCTGTGAAAATAAATAATAAAAATTCCACTTGCATCCTAGGTGCACATTTTTTAACTCTTTTAATGAATCAATAATGATAACTATTTGATAGTTTTTATATGTAAAACATCTGCAGTGACTGATTAGAACCATTTATCACTAAGACGTCTGCGCAGCAAACAACCGGAAACATAAAAACGTGTATAAAATTCAAAGGAATATTTTCAAACAACCAAAAAAACATAATCCGAAGCACAAATCTAGAAATAATTGCCGCAAAAACCATTCGATTTTACACGTTGGTTAATTCGCATATATTTATTTCTCAACAGTAAGGACAACTTTGTCTATAAAACAATATGTTTTTAATATACCAGATATAAAAAAATAAATTGCATAGGTAAATACTTTTAATTTATTTTCAAATGCGGAAGACTTGCATTTTTTGTAAACCGTAATTGACCAATATTACGAAATAACCGCCGCATTCAATTCAAACCAATTAAGCTCGTAAAAATAACGACGGATCGTATTGGATAATAGAATATAAACCATAAAAGTGACGGATAACGTAGCATTTTTTATGGAAAATATCTGTATTCGACCAATTTTCTTTCCAGTAGAAGTTGTATTTAGTTATACGATGTTCCTCTTACTTCCATACTACTCTGTGTCCGTGCTAAAAAGTCTACGATAGAGAACGAAGAAATAAACCACTTTTATTCTTTAACCTCCGCGGCTATGTCGGTCATCCTTTGCGAAAATCTCTTTCCAACAGTATAGTTTTTCACAGAGGAAGAAAGAGACGGACGCATTTTGGTCGGTGGAATTCTAGCGAAACGTAGCGCAAGCAACCGCGTAACCACATTGCCAAGTTCATAGCATTTTGTTAGCGCCTCCGTGCGTATCGTACCAGAGGAAGATGCAGATAGTGTTATCTGTAGGCTGTGCAGCGAGTGGGAAGGGAACGAGCTACGTCGCATCGGCAACATCGCAATGAGATGGTGTGACGTCGCTGAAAAGTCGGTCTCTGTTGTTACTTTCGATAAGTGCCGCAGTGGTAGATTTTACATTACAAAATACCTATAGATTCTGCCGATGGAAGCGATGGAAAACTGTTTACAGAGTTCTTGAGACATCTAAAACGAATGTTTGTTACTCACCTAGATTAAGTTTAATATTAATATAACGTGCCCGTCAACTCAAATTTGAATTCATTCTCTGTAAAGAAAGACGTAGATTACCACGTATATGCACTACTAAGCGATCATTGTAAATTTTAAATGTGCTGAATAAAAATGCAAGGTATTTCATGAAGTTATTATGCGTACTTACTTTTTCTATATATTAAAAAATACCCACCCCGTATTTAGCAATTGAGCGAGTACAAACTATACAATTAATATTAAACATCAGTTAACTGGCGAAAATATATACCTACTTAATAACATTATAAATTTCTTAAAAAAATAAGTTATTTTGTGTTGCGAGCAAACACTTTTTTGGGCGGTCTGAAATGCACACTACAAAATTTCACCCGACGCATATACTGAATAGTATTGCGAATTCAAAGTCTATATGATATTTATTCGAAATAAGCGTACATATTTATACCGAAGCTAGACTTTCTTTATTCTTAAGAAAAATTAAATACACCCAGACCATATTGCAACGGATTGTTGCAAGGGTGGGCTGGAGGGGGCTCGGAGGGGCTCGCGCGAGCCTCTTGTTAAATTAAAGTAAGGCCGGCGAGCCCCTTGTTGATTTAAGAGAAAATAATATTCTCATATCAAATTAGTACATAACTGAAATTTCTGACTTATATATTATCTAGGATAGCTTCAGTATACACAGAAGTACATTTTTAGCCATTCACATTGATAAGTTTACGGTAAATTGTATATTGTTACATATTATAAGTGTATTAAGTAACAATCGATTGCTTATTTAAATATTGCATATACTTCCATCGGAGTAATAAAAAACTCACTGCTTCCCCGAAACACCGAGAATTGCTTTGATATAAAGCGAGCCCCTTGTTAACATATTGACAGCCCGCCACTGGATTGTTGTTATAAATGAATCTCTGATTCTACAATTTCATCCGGGGATAAAACTGTTTATTGGCGCTTATTTCACCCATCCTTGGGCATGACTATAATATTATCATGATAGTATCACCAATTTAAACCGAATGGTTATTGCATGGATTTTTTGCAACAAAGCAATCAATAAAAAAATGAACTTCAATATAAAATTTAAAGATGGAACAATTGTTGTTGTTGTTGAATCAGCAACCGTGTGCTATCGCTGCATCGTAGTGGTTGCTTGAAGAATGGAAACCTTGATACACGATACAACACTTTTTGTATCCGATCAAGCAACAAGCTTCAATCGAGTCTATTGCAACTTTTTTGTATCGCCAAGACACTTGTTAGTTCGCTACTAGCATCATTCTCACAAGGAAAATCTTCTAACGCGAGATGTAAAATCGGCAACAACTTTATTGTGCGTATGTACTGGCATCGCTTAAAACGCCTAGAAATTTTCTTGCGTCCAATGAGACTTATAAAATGAATGCATTAGCAATATAGCTGCTGTGATAAAGATGTATGTTTGTACTACAATTAATAACACAGTATCAATTCGAATACTGAGAACTTTTACTTTTTTAGTTTTCTTTTAAAGTTATACATATATGTATATCTCCATACGAGGCTTAAATTTAAGCAACGTTAACAACAAAAAGATTTTTTTGTTTTATTGATGTTTTTTTTTCATTTTCGGCTACGTGATAGTCAAACAATGCTACGTCAATCTTTTCCAGTTTCTTATTAAATCACTATTAATGTTTAACGTTAGCTACATAAAATTGCCCTTGTTTTATATTTTTTAAGACCATACCGATTTTTTTTTTGCATCACTATAAGCCAGCGATTTCCAACCTAGGAGGCGCGAACAAACCAAAATATTTATTTGCCAATATAATAACCACTTCCCCGGCGTTCACACGAATACGAGTAAAAAAAAGTGTTCCAATTTCGGCGCTCACGCAAATGCGTGTGATAACCGAAGCGCGCCTATATAAACATTTTAAAATCGTTTTCGATTTTCGGCGTTCACGCAAATACGTGTTTCATACAATTTCACGATATTCAATTTATATGAATTAGCTTTGTGGAATTCGTATATTTTACATACAAATTCAGGAGGAAAATCTTTAATAAAAAAATTTTTAGAAATAAACTTTGAAGGGTTAAAAATTTTTTTTTTTTTAATAAAAATAATATTTATACCTTGAAATTAAAAGAAAATAAAAATAGTTTTTTTGGAACATTTTTGCAAAAATAATTCGCCGGTGAAGTGGTTAAAACGTGTCTTTATTACTACATGAAATAACGGATGGGGAGGCGCGAAGATATTTTTTTCTTCAAAGGGAGGCGCAGTAACAAAAAGGTTAGAAACCACTACTATAAGCAATTTCTCGCCTGCTGTGGCCCAGTTGGTTAGAGCTTGCTCTACCGATCACGCAGGCCTGGGATCGATTCCCGGTCAGATCACAGTGAATTTGAGAATTATTCAATTCAAAGTTTTGATCGAAGACTAGGTGTTTGTGATGTCTATTCACATAATTTACTCTCCTCCCATCCTTCTGATCCTTTAATAACTGGGTGTAGCAATATCGATTAGCCAACCACTAGTCCTGTTCTAGCTTTATCCTTCCGTCCCTACTACTCACTTTGAAAAAAGTGAGGTTGGGCGACTGAGTAACAAGCAGTTCTCGTAGAAAAACTTCCGTTGAGATACCTCCATTGAACATATGGTTTTAAATACACGTCTGCATTGTAAAGTTACAAAATAATAAAAAAAAAGGTTTTTGGCTCTCCTTTGGAAATCCTTGTTGTAGGACATAGATTGCTGAGAAATAAATAATGGTACCAATTAAAACCCCTTCACGACGAAATATGTAATAGCTTTGTTTATTTCTCTCAAATAAGATTTAAAACCCTATCATATCATTTGTTCAGCTCTCTCCTCAGACCAAAGAATAATTTCGTGATAGACAAACGACTAATCGTACAACCGTCGGGTGTTTTCATGTACATAGTACCTAGGTAATATTATTATTATCGTTACGGCATAGTTGGCCGCTCACGCTTTTGTGCAATGGCAACACAAAAGCAACATTGCAGACATCATTTCGTCATTCCGGAACTTGACATAGACAATCCAGCCAGCGATGGAAGTTCACGGTTAGAAGACTCGGCGCTACGGCTATGACGAAATGCGTTCTGACAACGTGTAGGAAGTAGGCACAATATTTTTATTCAATATTAACGACACAAGTAACAAATTCAAATATCGAAATTCCGATATAACTATGGATACGAGCCTGGATAAAAACGCAAAGGAACATCGGGGCCATAAAGAGATGCCAAAATATATGAGCATCGTTTAGAATCAAACAATCACTGGACCAACTATTCAACGACAGCTTACGTGGTCAATATATTCAAATTCTAATTTCACGAAACTTGTGTTCTAACTCAGTATATTTTAATGTTTCACTGATGAAAATATGGTTATTTGGCTCTATAATTATTATATAATTTAGCTAGAAGCTTTATTTGGCAGATTATATCTCATTTTGTATTTAGCCTTACTGATTTACTGCATTTTTTTATTTTGTTATACTGTAAGTACATACATTGTTATATCAAAAACTCCAGGTATAAAATAAAATAAATATATTATTTGGCGTATGTTAATACATTAATGAGTTAATAAAACTCAGCACAATGACATATCCCCCGAATTTTATAATTAAACAATAATATAAAAGTTATTGCTCTTATTCATTCAAATCCAGAAACTAAATTTAATAAGAAGTGCAGACTATTATACGATAGTTGCCAGCCACCTTACTGGAAAAAGGGTGATCAGTGAGTGACACGAAAAAAATGAAGTTTTGCCATCTATGTATACAATAAATCGCCATATTTCATAATATTATCCAAGTCAATTTTTGAAGACTTTAACAGTACGTCTGAGTTTGACAAACACCAAATATAAATAAAAGTATAAAACTGTTAGATTCGGTGGATCAACAAGAAATAGGACAGACGACGATGTCTTTCGTTAAAACTCATATAATCAAACCTAGCACCAGATAAACTTTGAAGATGCAAGAATAAGCCTTATTTTATTTATTATAAGGCCGCAAATAGAAGTTAACAACTCACCTAAATGTGACCACGGTTGACGAAGCAGGGAAAAATGTTTGAATATTCAGGATATTCATTGGATAAATTAAAATATATTAATTCATCAAACGTTTGGGGCGTTTTCGTTATTAAAGAAGACAAAGCAAGCAGTTTATATGTATATTAATTTGACAAGGGGTGAACTTATCAATAATAATTTAAATAATTTTAAAGGAAATTATTCTAATCGTCGGCCAAACGTGGAAATCTTGTAACTCTACGGTGGCAGCGCAAAGAAGATATTCAGTTAATAATATTGAACGAATAAATTATGTTTAATACATATTTAATAAATTCTTTGGTTTCAATATAAATCAAAACTACCAAGAAGGACCAGATAGTAACTTTTTTTAATGAATTATGAATGCCATATATTTCAAAATTATGCAACCGCATATATTTAATATTTAATCTAGTGACCTCCAAAGAGTTTTAATTTACATTTGTAGATCGTAGAAACACATAAAACTCTACTTTATTTATAATAACGTAGATGTAAATAAAGGCGTATCTAAGGGTAAAAGTAAATATTAAAGATGGATATTTAAGATATAGGTAAAATATATTTTAATATTATTTACACCGTCGAACATATCGAAAATACATTAAGTGTTTATAATGTATACGTGCGCACTCGATTAGAAAAGAAGAAATCTCTCACGGAATCCCCTTGAAGACATGCATTCGTTTGCACAGCCGCGCTCTGCCTGCGACTACACGTTGATGCAACATGATCAATTAACTTTCTAATGCTGACTCCATTATTTCGACTTGCAGTCAGGTGTGCGCGTCGGCATTGGACGTCAATTCCATTGATATGGATGGCTGGCATTCTAGAAGCGTGGAGATAATATATCTATATTGTGAAGAATCGTAGTAAAGTGAATTTGGACGTAACCCAAAGTTTTTTTTTCGATAATCACAATTAAAGCAACATAAAACATGTTCTATTAAAAGTATGTAAGCTGCAAATCCTAAATAAGTATCTAAATTTACCTTTACGTTTAAAAAAGAAAGGCATGTGAAAATTCGGACCAGGAATATGGGCTTAAGCAAAGGTTTTTCTTAAACAATTTATTGAATTAACCATAGATTGAGTCAACGACACATCAGTTGTACTTCAAGATTGTTTATATTTAATATATTAACTCTGGCCCAAAATTATTAAAAAATGGTTTATGTATCTCCTCTGTAAAATTTGCTGTGTGTGTTAACATCCTTTTTCCTTTCTAAGGTCGATATGTATAATCATATGTGTAATGCAAACCGTTCGTTGCCCGTCAGTTCAAGTGCATTCGTGCACTAGATAAAACCAGAAGATGCCGAAAGGCGAAACCCGGGTCTTTATCGACAAAATTTATGGAAGTGTACAGAATAAAAATAATTCAAATTTGACATTAAATTTCCATCAAGCACCTTCAGTCGAAATTTTTAATTATTATTATCCAATATTTATTATTGTATATTTTTTACAGCGTTGATCTAGTACTTGATTCCACCTTTTTTCTTGCCAATAAATGCATTAAATGAGTTCTGCTATAACTCTGTAATTTACACAAGAATTTTTAAATTTTAATAATTCTGTTTTTGTTCTACTTATATCAACACATTTTTTTTCATAAAAAGATGATTGGTTTTTTCCTTATTTCAAAACAACGTGACAGTATTTTTGCATCTTTCGTCGTTAAGATAACATCAGCTACGTAACCAGTCACCACAATCTTGGGTTTTTACGTGATCACCATTTTATTTACGTATGTCACTAATTTTGACAATATTTAAAAAAAAAACCGTGAGAGGTCTCGCTATGGAAAGAGTAATACTAGTGGAAAAATGAATACGTTACCTACCTACTGATACATATGTTTAACTGTACCTCGTATAAAACGTGAATGATTTTGACATTATAATATTTCACCTAAAACAAAATTGCGTTATATTTGGCCTGATACGATATTTGCAAATGAATAGTACAAATACGAATTTAAAAAGGGGTCTATTTACATTTGACAACATTTACACAAAGTATTTGGTAATTTATTGCAGTTAAATGCATTGCTAGCAACCATTTGAAAGCGTTTGCGCTGCTGTTCTGTTGAATGAGCCCTTTTGAAATACAGCATACTCCTGCGATGGTAAAGATAAAACATATGTACATAAAAGAGAGTAAATTTCGTAATCCCAAAAATATTATTGTCAGAAAAACCTGACTATAAACAAAGTAAAACAATAAATAATTTAGTAAAATGATAAACAAATATGGATTTCAAAAAATATGATCCACATTTTGATTAGTATTACTCATTGCATCACAGGCGACATCTAGTAAAATTGAAAACATGTATAAAATATGTTAATATTATCCGAAGTCTGTTCGCACCTGACTACAGAAATTCTATAGAAAGTGAGGTGCAGTAGTGATGCAGCATCTTCAAGCTCTCTGAGTAATATGTACATGGTTTGCCACGTGATTGACCTGCATTGCTCAGCAAAGAAACAGAAATGACCATCGCTTACAGACTTAACAGTTACGATACATACTAACAAGTTTTGTAATAAACAGTATCAAAAACGAACATCTACTTATAAGTTTTATAAGAAGATTGTTAATTTATTTTTATGTCACTGATGAATACTCTGTGTAATGTTGGTACGCAGATTTCTGAATTTGTTTCTTAAATTGATAAGGTGATGTAATCCAGACGAACGAAGGTGAATCTAGTACTAACAAGAAGTTAATAATTGTTATTGAACACGGACACACTTTCTCGACGTCTTTTTCGGGGTTATGGCGGATGTATAGTTGTATGTGGAGGCCAGTCTCATTATTTTTTAAGTTGCCGTTGTGGGAACCTGTTCATTGGACTACTAACACGACGAACCAGGTAAGCGCTTACCTAATGCGCCATAAGATTAATTATTATTCTATCCATCGTGCAATATCTGTATTATATAACATTTCGATGTTAATTTAGAGATTTACATTCGTCAAAAAGATATGTAGGCGTGTATCGTTTAATAACCTTTTCGTGACGAATAAATTTTGAATATCAATAAATCTTTAATCATTTAAAAATTGATTAACTCCAACCTGCCACAACAAGAAAATTTTGTGGCTTTAAGTATGTTTTATTTAGTTTAAAATACACTTACCCTTTTCTTTACACGGTATATATGCAGTGGTGAAGTGGTTAATAAATAGGTAACAGGTCGGTCAATGATTTCTTCCCTATTTTTTTTTTGTTTTTTTTTAATATCCATCCGAAGTTCAAAAACCACAAGGTTTAACAATTAACTCAATAAAAGTAACGTTCAAATTAAGCTGCAAGTCAAAAAGGTGGCAGGGCGGCACCCTGGCCCCACTACACCACTGTATATATGTACGATCTACAAAACACCGTGTTATTTGAAAGAATAACAACATTCGGTATGGAAAATCGTGTAAAAATATATTATTTATCATATGTACATACTTTAATTTAAAAAAAAATATATTTTTCATCGTTATTTGATTATATACGAGGACTTTTATGAGGGACTGGACATAAATCGCTTTCATTATTAGAAATGTCTGATCAACAAATGTCAACGTATTGTTGGCGTTTTGAGTTTTATCAATTCTAAACATAGCTCATCAACGAGTGCAACTTACAATTTGTATGTGACATCAATTAAAGTAACTCTGTAATTGGTCGAAATCCTGATTTACCAAACTGTTCCACTTTTGTTTCCAACGTCGTGGACAGTTCTGCTTTTGATACCAAGCATCATTTTCTTTTGCGTTTTTGTACCACATTTATTTGATTTTTAAACTTTTTTTAATTTCTAGCCACACACTATAGAATAATGTGACAGCATTAGTTTAATTTAGACATATATGGGATAGTTCTGCTTTTGATACCAGACGACTCATTTGTTCTTTTTAGTGGACCGTGTTATTTAAAAATCTTGTACAAACTCTACTTACTTTGAATTAGTTAGTACAAAAAAAAAACAAAAAATTCTTCCTGCATTAATATTTACACGAATGAATTAATTTGTTTTTAAGAAATGTTTACTAGTATACTTAAAGTAAGACCAATTTATTTGTATGTCATTATAAGTCAGAATTAGGGCATCCAATCACGGGATCCGGGATCCCGTTCAATTTTCTGATCCCGAAATTCCGGGATTGAGATGGCCGCGATCCCGGGATTTCGGGATTGAGAAATTTCTAGCAAATTCTCGAAATTTATACGAAATTGGCAAATCGGGGATTTCAAATTCCTCGGTGAGCTAAAAAAAAAAAAAAACGAGTTTCTGTGAGATTCTGGGAAAAAGTATACCAAATCGGAGATTTCAAATTCCTCGGTGAGCTAAAAAAAAAAAAAGAGTTTCTGTGAGATTCTGGGAAAAAGTATACCAAATCGGAGATTTCAAATTCCTCGGTGAGCTAAAAAAAAAAAAAAACGAGTTTCTGTGAGATTCTGGGAAAAAGTATACCAAATCGGAGATTTCAAATTCCTCGGTGAGCTAAAAAAAAAAAAAACGAGTTTCTGTGAGATTCTGGGAAAAAGTATAGCAAATTGAGGATTTCAAATTCCTCGGTGAGAAAATCTCAATCCCGGGATTCAAAATAATTCAATCCCGAAATCCCGGGATTGGAAAAAGGCTTCGGGATTGGATACCCTAGTCAGAATCATTAACGACAACAATCAATATCACTTGCTGTACGACTATTTTTAATATTTATAATAAAATTAATTTATTGTTTTAGACTACATATTATACATTGATTAAATAATTCATCAAAGATAGTTATTTATCGCTCTTGATTTTATTGCAATCGCAATAATGTCAAACACCTCGATGGAAAAATATATAACAGAGGCTCAGAAAAATGTCTGCATTAAAATACATAATTGAACTTGATTCTCAATATATTATATGTATTCAACAGTTTGTTTCGATGAATGAGACAGCCGTAAGGAAATTAACTCTATGTGAGAAAAAAACTACAATAACCAACGGTAAATCTATGAATACACAAACAAAGCAATAAGAAGAAAAACGGCAAAATTAAAATAAACTACGCGAAAACTTCTTTTACGTGACCTTTGAAACAATGCGTGTCTCATTCGAGATTTGGTCCTCGCTACTCGCACATATTATGATAAAAAAACCTAGTTCTTATTAGCACATTTTTGCCTAAGCCGAAGACCGAGATAATATTGAAGATAGCGGTAAAGCGTTGCAAAAAATTTACCGTTAAATCCTTTAAATTGGAAATGCAAACAGCGAACACTCTTCTCCGTGAGTATCAAAGGTTACCCTTGTAATATTTTCATCCGACGTGCACACAGAAGGTAAATATATTATTATTATTATGTTCAACTTCCATAGCCATAACACAACGGTATATGAAAAACTTTTTTGCCTTTCGTGCATTCTTTTTAACATACAAATTTTATTGAGTTTAGACAGTTTTTTTTGTACTTCAAACGAAATTCACATACAAATTGCTAGGTTATTTTTAATTAATTTTGTCAAACAAATATTTTAGCGAATTGATTGCTGTTTAGTACTGTCGAGCAAGAGGTTAATTAACGAACATGGTTTTTTTGTATGTATATATTTATACAGTCGAACTTGGTTATTACGAAGAAGATGGAACCGACTGAATTTGCTCTTTATAAGCATTACTCGTAATATCAGAAAATATGTATGTTTAAATGCTTATAAACATACCCCATCACATGAAGACATGAAGTATGTAGAATGGTCACATACCACACAAAGTCGCAATTCAAACAAAAATACACAATTAAAATTACGCACTCGTTACACACATATTACACTTTTCTTATAAAATAAAAAAATGATACTTGTTTCATATTTTTGCTCGGTATGCCCGAGAAGTAGCTCGTTATTAAAGTGAATAAATAAATGTATGGAGAAAACCATAAGCTAAAATGTTAACGAATATTTCCTCATTATATCTGAAATCTCGCTGTTTCCGTGATCGTAATAACCGAGTACGACTGTATTTACCTGCAGTTTCTTGTGAATGTAGACATTATATATCAGTTTGTAATTATTTTACTGAAATGACTTTCTTATTATTATATTTAAAACATGTTATTCTTTGTATAGATAAGCACTATCGTCGTATGTAAGTCAAAAGACTATAGGTAACGTGGCTTACTTAAAATTAATAACATATCGACTGTGGAAAGGAAAAAGGACGTAACCCACAGTTTTTTCAAAACAGGTTTTTTTCGATAGTCACAATGTATCAAACTTGATACACTTTCTATCAAATGGATGCAAGCAGTAAATGCCGAATTAGTATCTAAATTTAGCTTTTAAGTTTGAAAAGTATGACCTTGTAAAACATTAAAACCAAGAAAAAAGACTGAAATAAAAGTTTTTCCTTGTCAATTTCCTCAATTAATATTAGATTATATTAATTAAACACCAGCTTAGAAGTCTCTGTGCACTTCAAGGTTGTGTATAATTCATAATTTGCATATGGGCCAAAATCATCAAAACACGTTTTTTGCCCCTCCTGTAAAGTTTGCTATGTGTGGGTTACGTACTTTTTCCTTTCCACAGTCGATATTCTTTTCAAAATTCTCATGTCGTCCCGTAGAAAGATAAGTTTTATATCACACATAATCCGATTCTAATTAATTGGGTTGCACCTAAAATAACAGACAATAGTACAAAATGTTAACAGATTAACAAACAAAGTATTATAACAATGTGACAGATAGAATTGCGAACATAATAATAGTCCAAACTGCATTATAATATCATTATACTTTCGTATCTATTACACGCCGACGCGTCAGGTCAAAGTTTCAGAGCGGTTCATACACGCTCCGGGCAGATCTAATGTCAAAGAGTCATTGACGCTTCTGCAGAATTACGTCGAATGTTGGCGCAGCTTGACACACTGACTGAGCAACGATCAAACCCTTGCGGGATAATCATGTTCACCAAATATAAGCACTATTTACCAGCATATTTTTCAATACAACACAGTAAAACCTATCAACAATAGACTACATATAGTATTTTATAGTAAATTAGATTTCGGGAATGTGTTTTTTTATTGAGAAAATAGCTAACACAATACATTTATGTGGATAATGTGTATTGAACGTTAAACGGATACTTTCCCAATGTGTTCATTTATTTTTTTAATGAGAGTATTACGATGATTAGACGTTTAATTTAAATTTCTGTATGTAGCTTTGCGCAAGTGTAATTGTTAGTCAGTACGCGTTAAAACTGTTCGAAAATATTTGTGTTTTTTTGTACGTTTAATGTCTTGAATTTAAAGACGGAGTTGCCACAAAAAAAAAATATTTCCTTTTTGTAGCGAACTTGTTATCACCGAATTCTTTAACTAATAATTTTGTCTATGGTACTATAGAAACTAAAATATCAACTTCGCCGAAACGGATATTAGAGAAACCATTCCTATAGCAACTTTGTAAGAGAATTATACTAAATCCAATGTACAGGCTTCTAAATACATATAGGTAAATTTGAATCGTTCAAACTATGTACATTCTCACAGATTTTGTCACTAACGACCCGGGTTTGGCCTTTCGGCATCTTCAGGCGTTCAAGTGCACGGATGAACTTGAACTGACTTGTCAGTGACAAAATCTGTGAGATTGTACATAGTTTGAACGATTCAAATTTAATATTGAAATTCCACCAAGCACCTTCAGTCGAAATCTTAAAATAAAACAAATAGGCAAGTTCTGATTCCATATAATATAATATATATATAATTATTTTGTACGTGACCAGCAGTCATTTTTTCTTCAGCTTTCCTGGATATCAGTAGTTTGGCCATGCGTGATGAAATAGGTATTTTAATAAACTCAATAACCGATTCCACGGCCATTACTTACCGCTCAATCATTTCAAGGAATAAAATGTTTTTAATAAAATACTAAAAATTACATTATTGAACTGTCTCACAAAACTATCCACGATTATAGAAAAATAAAATATATTTTATTTTGATTAACAAAAATATTTGATTGTTTTTTTTTATTGCGTGTTTAAGAACATAGTCACCTATCTACATGTAGACTGAAATATTGAATAGTTGAAAAAAGGGTTCAGCAACATTTCAACGTGCATATCAATGTCAATAGTAATTTATACATGTTGACAGCACAACAAGATAAAAAAAAACACACACACACAAAACAAATGAAAGTTACCGGGGCAAAATAGCTCCTTTTTGCAATAGTAAAATAATGATTTATCGTGAAACATTTTTTATCAACAACAATGATCTCTTATTCAACAATAAACATTTTTTTATAGAGGTGTTCGGATTTGAAAAAAACTTAGCATACGACAGTGAATTCATCTAGTTTCGGTTTAGTATAGTATATATACCAAGTAAAACGTATTTTTTTGACTTGGTGGCGTAGCGATAAGAGCTTAGATTTGATCTTGGTAAAGGTATTTAAGTACTAACAAAAACAATGTCAAATATTAATATTTAGTAAAAATTGTGACACATGTTAGGAAGACGCACACTAGTTGCAAAGAGGTGGTAATATACATAAGAATTAGAAAATAAAAAGAAACCCCGGCTTTTATTATGTAATTCATAGCTTCAAAGTTTATATTTTTGGTTTATTCGTAATTGTTGTGATATTTTATCTGATGATGTTTCTTGAAGTGGCGAAACACGTGTCACAATTTGTAACACCAACTGTGTCAATGTTATCAAATTTAGTTTTTGACTGAAAAATCTAATCGATTTAATATCTCACGCATTTTTTATCCATGTCCAAGAGAGAAGTCTCTTTGAAGAAGAGAGGTTGATTGGGATTGAAGGATAAGGATAAGACATCACTTGTGGTCAGCTAATTGCTCTCGCTACCCTCAGTTATTAAAAGGATCTGAAAAGGTGGGAGGGAATTTTTTAAACATTACAAACATCCATGCCTCTTGAGATCTGGCAAGGAAGCCCACAACGCTAACCGCTGCACCACAGGACCTCACGCATTAGCAACTACATAAAATAAGTAAAACCAATTTTTAATGTTGATGATATTGCTTTTGGCTTCGAACAATGAATAAAACGTTTTAGAACATTTTTAAGTCTATTTTGTGTAAAAAAATCAACAAAAATTTGGCGTAGTATATTGTAGCTCGCAGGTAGACTATTATGTTTGTTGCTTGCACTTGACACATTTGCGTCACGTATCCAATGCAATGAATGCCGATTTTTTGAGACGACAGTGCTTGGCAACAGAATAAATAACAATCTTCGGTATACTGAAAGACATGCACGAAACAAAAGACTTTGGCGCGTTCGTAATTTACATTGCGAAAAAAAGTCGTTGAAAACAATAATATAGCATCCAGCATGATCAAACGGTTGCTGAAGTGTACAGGTAACATTGCATGAGATATATTATTGTGTTCACCAGAGGTTCCCAACTAGTGCGAACTATTTTGAAACAAAACGGTTCACCAGAACAAACAAATATGTACTATATTTGGCATAATTGACCTAAGACATTATTCATTGTAATAAAACAATGATTTTCATATTTAAATGTACGGAATATTCTATGTTCGGAGTATTCTATGTGTGAAAGATTCTGTGTCCGGAAGAATCGGTGTTCGGAGAGTTCGTGTTCGGAAGAATCAAGTTCGGTAGAATCTGTTCACCACTGGTTGTATACGAATTATTTGTTTTTACACGATTCCATGACAGCAAAACAGAAACGTATAACCTATAAACAACGATTTCAATAACATAAAATAGTAATAACAAACAAAAGGCTTCATTAGAACTTTACACATAAGACGTGTCAGACATTTATTTCGATTAAAGCGATTAATCTCCAGTCCCTCATTTAAGTCTACGTATATAATAAAGTAGCGATGTCTTAATTAAAATAAATTATTTTAAACAATATTTAAGTAAAACTGTTATAATAAATAAAACATAGACTTTAAAAATGGAGAATTTAAGAAAAATTTAATATTTAGAAAACTAATTTTGAGTGAACTTAAGATATAGATGGTTTATATTTTAGTTATATAAATTCATTTTAGTTAAAAGGAGATATAGCGTTTTAAATCTTGACTACATATCTGGCAATTTCATATGGAACTATGTACATAATAGCTTGTTGTATAGAAACATTATCGATAAAAGAAAAAGCATATGCAACCTGTATCACGATTCAAAGAATAATATCAGCTCGCAGAAAGATTATTTTTTAATTATTGTGAATAAAAAACAATTATCGAACATTGCCAACCAAGCTAGAATATACATCCACTAATTAGATGCAAAATGAATAGAAATGACTGCGATCATTAACACTGCAAGAATGTGTACTTTTTGCATAAACATGACATTCACGGCGTTCTCGCCAGACCTATCATTACTCATTTGACATTGCCTCAGGTCATATGGCAGGCATAGATAATTCACGAGCTGTAAGCAAGCAAATATAATCCCATCTATGTGACATACATCTGTTTTTATCTTACTGTGTGATTTAATTGACTATAATTTAAGATATTTTGAAAGACCGCTTTTGAGCAACAATAAAATTATTGGCTTTGACAATACGCAAATCTTTCAACGTATGGATGTTCTTTGTCTTCACTTATTAATTAGTAAATTTTAAATAAATATCTAGCAGTCCTTGTAATCAAATTACCTACATACTAGATGAATTTTATGTTTGTACAAAACGTAAGCTAATTCTGGCATTACATTTATTTCCAGTTCTAATCATATTAGATTTTCAGTTGGAAAATAGAAAATTTAACATTGGTTTCTAGCAACAAAAATAATGCATGTACCTATGAATACATATGAAATACAAGAGTTAAGAAAATATTGAATTTTTTTAGATATAAAATCAACTCTATTTGACACAAAAAACACAGAAACGGATAACAGATTTCCTAAAAACAAAAAAATCAACAATAAAAGACAGTAATAAAAAGCAAAGGGCTTCTTCGGATCCTAGCACATTAGACGTGACAGAAATTTCCACCAATGAAAGCGATTTATTTCCAGTCCCTCATAAAAGTCCCCGTGGATAATCAAGTGACAATGAATAGTATTATTTTTTACTAACCACTTAATGCTCACATTTTTTTTAATTTAACCCTCCAAAGACGAGCGTCACCATATGGTCACACTAAACACCGTTGTCTATTGATCCCACTATTCATCATTTTTCTACCTGAATATCGTTGCTTTCGCTCATATTTGGTAAAGAAGGGTACAGACTACAGTTAGTCATCAGCCGTGGGGACAGAAACGGCCTCCAAAAGTACATGTGATTTTTTGAATTTCCGTTTTTTTTAATTTAATTTTTGAAACTGTTAGTTATTTTTTTTATAAAAACATCAAATTACTTACAATTATTTTGCTAATATATTTGTATTGAAATTATGTTGATCTAAAGAGGTCAAATTGTAAATATTTAAAAAAAATCACATTTAGCTATATTTCAACCCCGAATGTTTGCGAGCCCATACGGTCACTTTTGTCCTTACTACTGTCCGTACTCAAAATAACACGGTAATAAAATGATGAGCATTACCATATAGTCATGCGGGGTTTCTATACAACGAATTTGCGTTTTTTTTTTTTTAATTTTGGATAGGAATAAAAGTTATCCGTGACTTCAATATGGCTTAGAAAATATTTTTTTATTGGAAAAAAGCTCTCGTCTCTGGAGGGTTAAGTTTTTTTATTTTAATTTTTCCAATATGCAATACATGCTGGATTTTCATTATTACCCTTTTAAACGATTTTCTATGGGATAGTGTTGTTCTGTTTTAAAATAACACTGTTGTTTAAATTGAATGAAAACAATCTTTAAATTTTATCGCTTTTTTACACGGTTTTTTTTGGAACGTATCTACTGTGTAAAAAAAGAGTTGAGTGTAAGTAATTAGTTTTAATAAATTTACAATCTGAGACTTACTGACAACAGCTTATTGCTTACTCAATGAAAAACGGGAGCATACCTGCAAAGAAAACAAAAATTTGTATTAATAATTTGAAGATAACCAGATACAATGACAATGAAGACAATATGAAAAATGTTCACTTGTACTGGCACAATAAAAAAAGTATTACATGTAGTGCAGCATAACTGAATGAAAACAATAATTGCATTAATTTATATTTCAGAGCAATATGGCCATTTATTTATGGATTATTAAACTCCAAAAATGTGTCGTTCATATTGCCGCTGAATGACCGGGTGACCTGAGTGACATCCGAAAATAATAATACGTAAGCAAGGTTATGTACTTTTATTGTTTCATAATATGAATTCACTTAGGAATAATTATGATTCATTTACCTATATTATCATTCACACTGAGTATGGCAGTATGGTATGGGATAAACTATTAATGACGCGATTTTTTTTAGATGAATTTGGAGTAAGTAACTGGTGATGAAATCGACATAGTTTATGTGACGTAATTAATAAGAAACACTTAGAGTTTATCTTACGGAATTCTAGGTTCAAAAAAGATGCAGTTATAATCGTAACAAGCTTGGTTTTAAGGCTAGTAATTAATAACATTTTGACTAATAATTTTAACGACGAAACAAACACTCGAAAAAGTTTCTAAATTTGACATAAACAGTTGGCTTCCTCTCTCAAAGATTTCAATTGAATACTTCTTCAGAAATGAACATGTTATGGCAACCTACTCCATTAATGTTTTTTTTGGAAAACAGTCAAACAAATTATAAATATTTTTAACTGGTAAATAAATATGGGTTATATCAGTTCTAAATCGCAGTGAAATATACGAGATTAAAAATTCTACCGTGGCTCAGAGTGGTCTCGTCACAATAATCAGACGTGTCGTGAGGATTCAAAAAAACATGAAACCATTGCATTATTTAAAAATAAATGAGTAATAATCATTTTTCTGAGAATAAAAAAAAGCATTGAACCCGTCTAAAAAAGGAGCGTTTAAGAAATGATAAATGTGTAGACCAAACATTTTAACAGATAAATCGACATTTTCTTTACTTTTTTTATAATAAACTGCATACGAGAGTAGCATATTGTAATTATTATAAGTTTTTATGAATTCCGTACATGAAACCGAGATTGTTTACATTTCTTGTTTATTAAGATAAACTGAAATGAGCAATTAAAATTATCTTGCGGAATAATACGTTGAAAAATACTTAATTCTAGATTAGGATATCAACAACACAGTGTCGATTTATTTTGTATAAACTGTCAATGATATTTTTAATGTAGTTTTAATTCGAAATGTTAAAATATGAGACGTCTAAATCAATAAATAATTATTTGATTTTATTGTATGCATCATGGAGAATATTGAAAGTACGGGTAGCCATTCCCATTTGAATGTTCCTTCTCATATGTGCACTATTGTGTCGAAAATAATTACTATTGTGGCATCTGACAAATACGTGTACTTTGAGTTTTTGATTAATGTTTTTTTTAAATCGAATGTGGAGCATATGACTTTCTGATGAAGGTATCTCAAAAAAAGTTGTTTCTACAAGAACTGTTTCTCAACCTCGCTTTTCCGAAGAGAATAGGAAAAGAAAGATAGTGTTAAGATATGACTAGTGGTAGTTCAAGTCTTAGGGATAGATACATTATTTTAGTCTGCGGATACTGCGAAAATTTTATACATAATTGAGACTGTCAATGAGAGGGTTAAAAAAACACAATCATATTCATTTTTATTACAGTATGGGTAGACATTAAGTTTTTGTATCATCTCATTATGTATAATGAGATGATACATATAAATAATAAACAGCGGTTTCACGATTGTGCTCGACATGAAATAAATCCACTGAAGACAAATTCCTATTGTTCAACTAGCTTAATTTTAAGTAAAAACTGGCTAGGGCTTTTCAGCGGCATAGCGTTAATTTACCTTCTTTAACAATGAAATTTCCGTTCCGAAAATAATTATCAGTGTTCATATTTTTATTGAATTTACGAACGAAATTTATGTTTTAGCTTAGCCTACAACTTGTGCAATAAACCCACCTGACTTACAGAAGCTGTTACCTTTTATTTACGGAGTGCAGTAAAACGCGGGGATATTAATATTGCGCGTACCCGGAAATAGATTAGCGATCCAGTAATGAAAATGGCGGCAATAATGCGGACAGACACGAGATGGAAGAATAAAACTAACCCGTTAGCAAAAAACGAGCGTATTTAGTGTGTTTCTAATTTGCAATATATAAATAGGTGGCGTACAAGCAGGTAAATTGCCATCAGTCATTCGAGTCGTAAGTTTATTGACCAATAAAAACATACATTAAGACATAATGACTGAAAATAAAACAGTAGAAAATTGCCGGTGCTGTAAATTGTGTACGTAGACACGAAGACGGTATCCTGGTTCCAAAAGTTTTCAGTCTCGATATGTTGTTAGTATTACATATTACTTCTGTGATATTTATGAAGCATTATTTGTCTGTTATATGAATTAAAATAATGAAACATATATTACTAGATATAAATAATAATATAAATGAGCATTGGCGTTTATAAGCTGCCGTTTTAAAAAAAATAGCATGTTGCATTATCATTCTTGTAAACATATTTATTCAGTTTGGTGATAACGAGTAACGAAAACACAGTGTTTTATTAAAATATCAAAAATAACAAAAAGGAATATTAAAAAAAGCGAAAGAGTTTTCAGATTGGAAAGAACAGTCAGATTTTATAAATATTTATCTTATAAATTAAGTTTTATTAAATATTAAATTTAAATTAATAACCTTTTATACTCCACTAGTTGTGTTACATATTGTGACACGTTTTTCGCCATTTAAAGATGCATCATTTTTTCAAAGCGGTACTATCGCCTGTCTTATCAAGATATCCATTCCGTTTATGTAGGACAGACAGAACTTATAATGTAAAAAAAAAGAAAACGTAAGAAATAATTTTACAGAACTAAATTTGGCATTTGATATTTAATGTATCAAAGCATTTTTTGTTGCAGGTTACGAAATAATTGAATATTTAAACTACGATAAGACTGCACATATTGGAAAACTATGCGATATCAGACAAGACGTAGCAAAACCGTGGTTGGGCGAAGAGTGGGAGTCAGATCGAGGAGAGGGTGGAGGAGGAGAGGCACAGAGCTGAACAACACGCCGTTTTTGCTGTTGATAAAAAGTGCAACCTTGAGCCTCGAGCAATCCGAGCTGGAGCTATCGCCGGTACGGTCAACACATTCGCCACGGCGGACCGACAACAATTTGTATCTCTCGTAAAACATTGAATAAATAAATACTACACAGAAAAAATATACTTATCTGGTGTGGAAAAATATTGAAATAATAGTCAAAACTCGAGTTTTGTTTGAGTCGAAAAAACCATTTATTACTAAAATAGAGATGAAATCGAACTTCGGTAAAACGAAAGAAAATGTAACATTATATAGTATTTAATATTATCTGTCTGAATATGCAATTGTTGGTAATGGATAATACATATAAAATAATATAGATGGATACAATTGTCAAAAAATATATGTATAACACTATTATAGTTTTAAGATATATTATATATAAAATCCAATTTTTAGTGCATTATTTAAAGTTATCATTTTTAATAGAAATAATATATTTTTTTAATACAAATGAAAACTATGATAGATGTCGGTTAGTAGTTTATGATTTTATTTTTATTTCGTGGTTAAATAACAGAATCGAGTGTTTTTAGCCATTTTTTTGTATAATAACAATTTGTTTTATTAAATGGTAATTTATGTTGAAATAGTAATTATTCATGTCATTTGTGAAAATTGAGAGCAAATAAACAATGGTTTCTTTCAAAGTAAGATAAGTGATATTGATATCCGTTGACTTAATGTATTCTCAATATTGAACGTTAAATAAACTGTTCAGAATAATCTATTAGTAGCACAAATAAGAGAAAAATGATTGGCATAAGGTCAACGCTTGGTATGGTCAGCAAAAGTTCATTCAACCATATTATCTGAAATAATTATTTACAATTGACGTCATCAAGACATAATAGAATATAATTGATCTGCTTAAGAAAAAAAAAGCAAGAAAATCACAGATTATTTGCGGATAAAATAACGATATTAAAAATAATAGACAATGTGTTTTTAAATGTAGATAATTGTATACCACGGCAAACAAATTTTATATGATTACCGAAAGTGTTGCCATAATAAGCTAGAGATGCAAGATGCCTTGAACTAGGATGTATAAATGCCAATCACTACACAACACTAATGGTGCATATTTTTTTATATACTAATAAGGAATGTTATCCATCACGTGAAAATCCGTAGTCTTTAAATTATATAAAAGAAAACAAAAAAAAAAATGATCACCTAGGGTTGAACGTTTACGTCTGGCGAAGGTAAATAAATACGTGTAAAAACTGAAACATATCGACAGTGTTATATTAAATAAAACACTGGAATGCTCACCAATGTTAAATCGTAGTAAAAACAGTATATTATGTTCAATAGAAAAAAAAATATATTCACTGAAAAAATATATGCATATGTAGACGCGTTTCCTTGTTCTCTCTATACATTTATAAAGTTAACTGGTAGTGGGATAAAATATTATGTTAATAGATTTTTGAAAACTAATTTGCTTTCACGTGCTGCCAAAAAAACGATTTCTCTTCGACGAATGATTGTGTGTATAGTAATTTTCTTTAAATAAATGTGTCAGGTAAGATTTTGAATGGTTTTTAATAAAAAGTCGATACGTTTTTCGTTAGGTACTTTAATTGTTACTTTTGCTCAGTATTCAAAGAGTTAAGTTATTTCAGCGTCTAGATGTCAGGTTCACACGAAGCACGCGTAGTCGGCGCCTATACAAAACCACTTAACTTCTTATGCATTGTATGCAACTGCAATCAATAGACTTTCCAACATGCCCAAGATAAAATCAATATTGAGGTTCGATCTGTGAACTATAATACTAACCGACGATCTCATATAATTTTCAAATGTATGCAGGTTAACTCGGCATTAGTTTAAATTTTGCACAACTGACATACCATACCATTTAACCAAATCCTCACATATTTTATTTAGTTTCGTTTCAAAGTGTAATGAAAGGTAATTAGAAGAATTTTCAATTGTATTCAAATCATTTTATTGAAATGGAAACGATTGTTCGTAAATATCGTCGCCACTAGACCATCCGTTCCCAAATCATTTTTGTTATCCTTGGATTTTAGGATTCACAATCTTTCAATAGCGGGATTGCACATTTACCGTAATTTCATTTTTTACATATCCCTTATTTTAACACAAAAAATAACTTGCATTTCAGCTAATGAGAATAAATAAAGACATTTTTATTATTAAAAGATAGTTGCTTAAAAACAGTCATAATGTTGCCAATTACTCTTCACTGCTGTGCGCGCGCAATCACGCAGTTGTTATGTTTAAATGTCAACTGACATGCACATAACCACAAAAATTTCAACGTATTATTGTCGTTTTATATTATTTTTTATTATATCTAACCTAACATTAACACAAACTATTAAACATAACTAACCTAACCTAACCTAAGCCGGTATGTCATTTCTACTTTCCTAGCGGTCGTCAGTGAGTTAATACACTTACTAAATCACGGGTTCCCAACCTGGGGGTCGCAAAGAGTTTTCAGGGGGGTCGCCAACTTTTTTCGATTTTGGATTTGAACAACAAAATAATGAAAAAGTATAGCAAATCGAGGATTTCAAATTCCTAAGGGGGGTCGCCTAGTCACATGGCTTTTATAAAAAGGGGTCGCCACCCGAAAAAGGTTGGGAACCTATGTACTAAATAATCCATAAATTTACAAGTGAATTGTAATGATTTAAGCTTCAATTAAAATATTTTTTGTTAACATTGACGAGACTTTACACTATAACTGTGACATATATAAAAATTATAATAATATTTTTCACCGACAATGTTGTGGTAAATTATGTAAAAAAATGCATTGGTGTCTTATCTGCACCTGTCCACATTTTTCAAAGCGATACAATGTAACTTGTGAATTATATATTATTATTATTATTCATTTCGTATGATAGATAATACGCGCAATTCCAAATAAGTATACGCATAATAATATATTGCAATTTACTCATTTGCGGTTTTTTCTTCAATTATATACAAATATTTCAAGTGTGTCAACGACTTATCCTTGAAACGATACGAGTTTTCAGAATGGATATCGCAATTATTAGGTCAGTAAACCATTTGTTATCTTTGCTAATGCCGCACACATATTTATTCAGACTATCGCTTTATTTTCTTAACGGGGTTAACTACACATACCTCGTTAGTCATTGACATTTAAATTTGATTCAAATAGAAGTACACAGGTGCTGTTTTAAAATAGTTTTCAAAATGAAAAAAACTATGTTATATTTTGATAGTACCACCATCGAAATTACAAATGTGATTGATAATGAATAATTTTTCGTTTATAATTGTCAGATCTTTCTCGAATATTTGTTTGAACTTGCCGATAAAAAAAACAATAAATACTATAATTGTACCAAATTGCACTCTACTTTTTTTGCAATAAAATATACGTGACATTGCAGCTGTCGTCTATGCGATTTTGACTGATTATTTCGATTATCGATATTTTAAAGTTTTACAAAAATGCATTTAACCAAAAACAGAGAAAAAGTAAACATACCTCATTATAAATGTCAGAGTCATTGTATATTCATTGAAACTGAATTATATATCAGGTGCTAATAATATTGGCAGAATGTTTATTTTCTTTATAATTGTAAACTCGGTCCAGTAGTAGAATAGAGTAAAAAAACTTCAAAACGGTAAAATGATATTCGAGCTCTAAGAGAGTGAAACTAGGGCGTTTAAATACCCGCCCAAATGAATTATCCGGTTCTCGGGCATTTTCCACAAACTAACCGGTTACCCGGTTCGAGTGTTTTTTTTTTATTGACAATGATATACTGACGCAAAGTAAAATTTTATATTATACCGAGTATATTATGTATAATATGTATATACAAAAATATAGTGAAAATATATATTATAAAAATAGTGATTTCATTATTGATAAATAGAGATTTTTTGAATAAAAAAAATTAACAAACGTATTATCGTCAATGTTTGATTTAATTGAAATATTGATCGATATTTTTTTTTCTTGAAATATAAATTATATGCAGAGAATTTTGAATCTTCAAAAGATATGTATTTAATATGAAGAAATCAAATATGTATTACATATACAAAGAATGAAAAATAAAATAGCCGATTACCCGTTAATAATTATCTGAGTTTCGGTTATTTTAAAAACGTGCGGGAATCCAGGTACCCGGTTCCGGTTTGACCCAGATCGGAAGACTTAAGTTAAACGATATCATTCTTGTTATAATTTTGTTTGTGTACTCAATATATTGATCCATTTTCAACGAAAAATGATTCGCAAACAAGAAGTATGTGTTATGTAGTGTACTGGGCATTACAGACAAATAAACTTTTAATGACAAATAAGACAGCAATATTCCGTGAGAATCAAATGAATAAAAATATTTCATAAAAACACTGTCATAAAATGAATACTCCATCCAGTGTGAATGCATCTTATTATAGATGTATGATTGATCGTGTACAGGAAACAGGTGTCATTTCATCTCCAGTCTCTGCCGATAAAACTTCTACTCACATCCGTGGACACATGTGTCCTCTTTTGCCAATAGTGTGTTGTCACTGCATAGCAGTTTTAACATGTCAGTTTGTTAGTAAGTTGTTATTAGAATATTCTCTACGAAATAAGTAATGATTTCTGTAAAATTATTATTGTACTATTTACATTTTATTTATTGTACTACTAATACGCGTGCCCTTTAATAAAAAGGGTATATTTTGTACTTAACCATGTCCGCTTCTAATGGAGTTTATCTCAACAGATATGTTTCTACGAGAACTGCTTGTTACTCTCTTTTTCCAAAGAGAGTAGGAATAGAAGGATAGGGCTAGGACAGGACTAGTGGTTAGCTAATCGCTCACGATACGCCCCGTTCATAGGATAGGATGAGGGGGAGGAGGGAATTCAAGACATCACATACATCCATGCCTTCGAACAGAAATCCATAAATCGATTGAAAAATCAATTGATAAAACTGTCCGTACCGGGATTCGAGCCCGAGACCTCCGTGACCGAAGCCAACGACGTTGACCACTGGACCACACAGGCGGCAATATTTTAGCATTGCTATAAAAGAAAATCTAGGAAAACTTTTTATAAGTCGTGCGACGCAACTACGTATTTTTATATTTGTACAAAAGACTTTTAATTAAAAATAAATATGTAGTTATAAAAACTAAATTGAAGCTAAACGTTTGGTTTTTTTCTTTTTAATTGGAGATTACTAATTTGCAATTAAAACGCCATTGTTTTTATTATCATATCGCGAAAAACAGCATACCATCACGTAAACCGAAAACAAATAATTTGAATTGCATTTGAAAGCCCCGTAGCAAGACTTATAAAATGATGCAATGCGCGATTATTCTGCAATTGTCGCTAGACGATGCTGTGGCACAGGCTCCCATCGAGGCCCCCAAGGTTGTAGCAGGTAATTAAACCCACCTGAGAGGTCTGCAGTGTCATTGTCATTTCGCAAATTGCATTTTTTATACACGCCGCATGCAGTTTCTTCCGACTGGCTGCCGCTGCAGATTGAGCTCAATGCAAGTATCTTACTGGCGACTGATTTTTATATTTTATTTTTTAGCTGCACAGCTTGTAAATCGGCTACCGCAATAGGGGGCTCGACTAGTTTTTTTTTTACTATTGATTTATCACTGGCCAGTATTATAATGTCGAATTGCGACCATTTAATAAAATTAAAATGTCATGCTTGTTTTTTGCGCTCGTTGGAATAAAACATATATTTTTAAGTTGGAAATATTGCACGTTATCGCGTATCTATGTGTGTATGTAAAAAATATCCATGCGGCGCGCGTGAACTCTGATTTAATCGATATGATTTTTAACGTAATTTGTTGTCAATTTATCTGCCCAAACCTTCATCTAGAAAAAGGGAAAGGATAGACAAGTAAGATTTGTGAGATGAGAACAGTTATTACAATTATGTCAAAAACCGATACATTTATGCATTTCGGCACCTTTTTTGGCCATTTTCAATGTTTCGAATCAATATTTTAAACTTTTGATTTTACAAGGTTAAAAAAGGACGATTAAAAATATGTTTTTTATCGTTGTCGCGTGAAAAACTAACGGCATATAAATTAGCAAAGAAAAATCAATATAGTGTACAAAAATACATCCAATAACTAATGGAATCGAAATAGGTATTTTTTTAAATTCCATAAACGCATCAATTATATATCATAAGAGTGATGAAATGAGAAAGAAATATTTTATCCTTACTCCCATAAAAAAAAGAAATTTAGTAGCAAGCAGTTCTCGTTAAAAACATCTTTGGAGATACCTCTAAGATATTTAATGAGCCATATTCTCCACATTGAAAACGGACATTTATTAGAAAAAAATAGTAAAAAGCCGAAAAAGAAGTGAGTTCCGGCACCTTTTTTTAAAAAAAAAAAGCACTGCATGTATGCTTGATAGTATCAGTTCGGGGATATGGAGACTGAAGCGGCAACCGAGTAGCATGAATATGGCCAGCTCGAGGATTTCTGCGCCTCGGAAAACTAGATCTAAATGAGTGGATAGTGCTAAAATTTTTGTGTGGCGCCTATGCTCCCGTGTGCGCCGCACTCTTTGTACACGCCACGAGCCGGCCCTGAGCATGAACTCCCAAAAGCGTAAGAACTCGACCACAACGACCATCACTGTTGAAATAAAGTTATAATTTTAATTGTTTATACAATTACTATGTTCAGGACGTTTATTAAACATATTTAATACACCAATAAAATGATAAAAAAATGAAGACCAGTTTCATACACTTGTCCGTTGTAAGTAAATGAGCTATAAATAAATTTGTTATGATATGCGAGGTCGTCTTGTATCGCAAGTGTATCGTTTACTTGTTTGTATTTTTCGCATTAAGTTCATAAAATTCTTTAATATGTTTCGATTACTGCATAAAAACGTATTAGGTGAAGGAATAATTTACATATTTCAATAGATAAGCGCCGTCAACGTTTTTTCATGTGATTAGGAAAATATTTATTACGGTATAAGTTGTTATTATGAACACATCGAATATAGAACTATCATTGCAAAAAAATGCGGTTTAGCATGATAATTGCAATAATAAATATTATTTTTTTCTACATTGTGTTTGACTCGTAGATATGAAGCGCCATGTTTCAAAAGGAGATATTTAAATATTTAAAGCAAAAATGGTTTGTTTTAAGCTGAGATTAATTTTTCAATTTTATCTAAATATATTTATATTTATAAAGATAAAAAATAACGGTGTTTATTATCTGATAACAATAAATAAATATAAGCAAAATTAAATTTGACATGCCAGAATCAATTAGAATTGAAATATTTCGAACCATGAATATATCACTAATTAAGATTTGAAATATTTGTTGACTAATATAGAGTTTTGGTACATATACATTTTTCCCACTGTGTAAAATTGCTTATAAATTACGCACATATTTTTTTCACGATTTTGAAAAAGTGTATATGGACCACTTTTTGTAACAAGCCACCTCATATATGTATGTACACATCCACAGGTATTAATTCTTCCGGGTTTATCTACCCCTGATGATTAAAATGTAATAAAAAGTAGTAAAACGATATCTGTAGTTTGAATGTAAAAAAGTAAATAATGTGTATGACATTTAACGAAAATAGTTTATAGAACAAATATAATTAATGATTGAAAAAAACGAAATCAATCGAAGCAGTTCATAAAAAATATTGGAATATTCCTTTTTATGGAAAATGTATTTAGTCTTATATTCGAACTTCAAAATAAATGATCCGTAGCGCCATACCAAAGCGGCCATATTTCTTTTATGTGTCGCAATTCAAAATACCAATAACGACACGTCATGATTTGAGTATTTATTTGACAATAGAATTCGTATCGAAATTTAATTACTTCTTTACGCCAGGTTGGCGTTTACGAAATTCACCAACCCACGAAATATAATTGAAGAGTCGGGGTATCGAATGGATTGACACTTGTCATGCGAGATTTACATTATACATCGACACGACTTCAGCCGTCGCCATTGAAGTGTATATTCGTTACTGAAGTCTAAGTCCAATTGATTTATTACACACGAAAAACGCATAAATACAGAAACGGACGTGGCATATGACAAAAACTAATAAACCATAAAGATAAGTTTAACATTTCTGTAACGAACATAATTTTATAAATTAGATACTGAATTTAGTATTTTTATTGTGACCCGATTTCAGGGTCAGAACAGGCAAAAGAACAGCCAGATCCAATGCAGACTTATTCCATCAATTCTACGGTTAGTAGAATCACCGATATTATAAATATCTTTGAATTTGATTCCGGTACATCTTTTATTTATTTTTTCAATCCAGCCCATTAGGATAAATGTTTGTCTACCCCTGGAATATATTATTATCTGAAACACTCTTATTTTCGATATCCCATTAACACAGCGGTGGGCTGCCAATATCTTAACAAGGGCCTCGGTAAATCTTATCCATTTATTTGTATCCATTTTCGCTGCCACTGTGGAGCATATGGCCTCCTAATGAAGGTATCTCAACAAAAGTTTTTTTTTCTACGAGAACTGTTTGTTACTTAGTCGCTCAACCTGTCTTTTCCAAACAGAGTAGTAGGGATAGAATGATAAGGCTAAGACAGGAATAGTGATTAACTCGAACCCATGAGGTCCGGCACGGAAGCCCACAACGCTGAATGAAAAAATGAAGGGTCTACTAAATCTTGTTTCATAATAAAATTTAACCATCTACGGAAATTGCAGTTAAGTGCTGATTTGATCTAAGACGAATGATTTTCTTATCTTAACAAGAGGCTCGCCAGCCGCACTGAAATTTAACAAGGGGCTCGCGCAAGCCCTCCCGAGCCCCCTACAGCCCACACCCGGATACAGTAAATTGCACAATTGATAAATTGGCTTTTTAGTGTTTAATAAGATGCGCATTACTGGTCCAGCTAGATGCATTAGAATTTTATAAATCTAGTGAAAACACCACGAGTAATAATAATTCCTGAACCTTTCCGTGGTTAAGAATTACTTGTAAAATGACTTATTGACCTCTGAGTTTATGTTAGTTTTATTCGAAACACATAAAATTACTTTAAGTACTCATGTATGCTGAAAGCATTACGATAAGAGATAGTTTATTTGTTATTTAATACAAGTGAATATATATGTATACTAAGAAAAACCATGCGGCTATTTTTTATTCAAATAAATTTCCTATTTATATATATATATATATAAAATATAGACAAACACATTTCAAATGTATTTCTATACAAATAACATATGGACTGATATGATTACCTGAGAATGCACTATGTGTCAAGTCTAAGCAAATACTTTCATACGTAATAATAATTAGTTTACCATTAAACGATTATCTCCTAATTATTCAAATGAGAGTTTAATTAAGCATGATAAAAATCACTGGTGCTTTTTGTGGACAATTCTCATATGCTTAAATCTCAATTTGTGACCCGGTCAACACTTTGAACTCTCAAATATATTAAATATATATATTTTTAGTGAATTTGTTGAGTTGTATTCAGCGGTGGGATGCCAATGCGTTAAAAAATGAATTGCTTAATTTCATGATGATTAGAGAAAAGGATGGATTTTTTTTATCACTCGTATACAAATAAACACAATAACCATTAAAATTACTGAATTTTACTATAAATATTTATATTATTATATGTAATAAATAATACGTGATGTACCGTTATTTAATAATGGCAATTGGTGAAAAAAATATTTACCTTCAATAGATTGCACGAGTGAAGTGTTTCAAGATTGACACAGCAATTGGATCTATTATTTTCGTTCCGATAGCACGTTTCAAACGTTTTACTGAAACGGTTGTAAATATTATATAAACCATGTCAGAAACAATAATTGTCCATCACTGCGTTATTAATTTTAAAATGAATGGATAATTTATTCATTAAATAACGCATATATTTGAAAATATTGTTTTTCTTAATGTCTCGTCGGCGTAAGTTAAATTTAGCAAGAGGTTTGCGCGAGCTTCTTCCAGCTGACAGCATGAATATATTTTATATTTATATTCCTCCAATCCACAACAATAATTCCTTTGACAGGCCACCGCAATCGAGTTAATTTTAAAGTCGCACAGTTAGTTATCATTCGTCATACACAGATCGCTATATGGCCTGTCTGGCATTGTCTGTATAAGTTTGAATTAGTAAACACAATACAAACCAATTTTCAGTAATCAATTCGTCTTGTGATAGATTTAAGGTACGTATAGTATAACGCGATTCATTAATTTGTCATCTGACTTCAAGTTCAGACCACTTATCACTGTTAGTATGAGCTTTGTAATAGGTTAGAGCAAACAATAGCTTGGAAATCGTGGCTAAGTGTACCACTATCAAATCATTCACATCTAACAATTGAAAGTCAAGGTACGCCAATACCCCCGTGAAAAAAAAACAATTAAGTACAATATCGACCTTGGTTTGTTACTTGTTACACGTGCTACAGCTCTTCGGATGAACTCCGCTGTTTTCGAATGAAACGGCGTGTTTTAAATTAGACGCTTTACTGAACTATTTATTTTAACACAATAGGATTGCGATTTCATTAAGTTAACATAATTGTTTGTGTTGAAATTTAAATGTTATACGGAATATCTTAACTTAACTTTATAAACTTAAAACTGATTCGCAATACTACTGTAGCAAAGTGTACAATGTGTGACCCACCCCATTTATTATTTTTTAAAACAATTTGACAATCGAAGCGCACTAAAAGAATATTCCATATATTATAAAATTTGAACGAATCAAATTCGATATTGAATTTCCATCAGTCAAAATCCTAAATTATACCTATCCATCAAGTCGTTTTACACGATATTGAAATAAAACGGTCCACTAAGAAGAACGAATATATTTTATTTTTTTTAGAAATATTTTTATTTTGTTAATTAAATCTTTGGTCGAACACGACCCGGGTTTCCCTCTCGGCATTTTCCGGTGTTGATCAGTGCGCGAATGCTCTCGAACTAACAGGCAGCGGCAAGTTGTCTATATACAAACACACAAGTACATTCAATCTATACGTATTGTAAACATAATTAATAGCGAGAATTTATGATATTATTATATTTTAACACTAATTATTTATTCTAACACGATACCCAGAAACAAAAAAAAAACAAAAGGCTTCATTATATACTACAAATTAGATATGATAGGCATTTCTAGCGATGAAAGCGATTTATATCCAGTCCCTCATTAAAGTCCCAGTATAAAGTCAAGTAACGATGAATTAGTATTATTTTTCTTAATTAAAATACAGTTTCATTAAAACCCTTTTTTAACACGATTTTCTTTACCACAATGTTGTTCTTTTTCCAATTTTTCTATAAATTCCATCACTTTTGTTACACGGTTTTTTGTAGAATTTATCAACCGTGTAAAAAAGGAGTTTAGTGTAATATATCACACTTGAAAAACTGTAAAATATTACGAGAATGATCACAGACTTTAACATATTTTGTAAAATTATTATGAACACTTAAAAAAATTTAAAAATACGATATCATTTCATGTACAGTTTAATAAATCGCTCTAAAAACAAAGTTTATGATAAAGGACTAATAATAACATTAATCTATTGCGATAATAACATACAATTGTAATGCAGTTTTGAATATGCAGACTTTACCAAGCTTTAAAAATAAAATTAACTATGTTAATAATTAACTATGAAACTATCGGGGATTTCAACGCGCCAGCGGAGCAGCTCCGAACTCCGAAGTGAACAATAAATAAAAGTGCTTGTTTATCACGCGGAAGTTGATATAAGAAGAAGAGGAGCGTGTATTTTTTAATGTAAAAAAAAACGCGATTGTCTTTGGGCATGTTATATGCGTCGGTGAATATTATTATAAAACACATTTATTGTAAATGTGAAAAAATATTTTGTTTATCTAGTAATTAGTAATAATCTACCATTCATTGTGTGAAGAATTTTGAATTTAAAACTTCTCATACATTTAAAGTATGCAAATAAATTATACGTTTGCATACAAAATAGATGATATGTAATATTGAAACCTCGTTCTCAAGATATACATTTCAATTTTATAAATTGATTATAACTTTATACTGTTCAAAATACGATTCTCGAGTGAACAATTTGAATGAATCAATACTTTGTTTTATAAATATTTATATTCATTTTTAAAGACATGTTATTTATAGATTTAAGTCGTATGGGTTCTTAATCAATAACTAAAATCAACTGTTTTCAACTAATAATGGCTTTAAGTCAAAGTATAAACCTTTGTTTTAGAATAATATAAAAATAAAATATATACGTAATTCTACTGAAAGCCGACAATAAAATGGAATCTTGAACTCAAAAGCGCGAACAATTAATTGACCACGGCTTACAGGCAATCAATTGAACATTAAACCTACCGTTTTTAAAATACACCTTATCCTTTCACTAGGCGATACATTGGTTCCAAAAGGTGGCGCGTAAAAAAATCTTACTTTTATATAATTTGCCAAATTGGTTAAAAAATCGCGTAACAACGAGTAAATCGTGTGAAAAAGTACTGGATGTTTTTATTAAATGCTAAAAAAAATATATTTAAAGTCATGGCAAGTTGGAAAAACACAGGAATCTTTATACTATACTTTGTGAACAGATTCTTGTCATTGGTCGAATACTAGGGGCATGGTCGTTTGAATTCGTCAGGAAAGTAAGCGGACTAATCAGTTCTACAAGAGCGTCAAAAAGTGACGATGGACCTGGCTCGGACGTTTGCTGCGTATGCCCCAGGGGAGCTTAAGCCCTGTATGGCTCTTTGAAGAATCGTTATCACCCCGTAAGAACGATAGGATAAATAAATTGGGAAATTGTAGGTGGCCATATGTTCCAAGTAAGGAGCAAAATACGTATTGTTTTAGACATAAAGGGAAAGGACGTAATATAATGGTTACGTTCTAGCAAATACACTTCGACAAGCGTCGACGAATTGCGATAAGAAAATCGAACCATAAAAAAATTGCACAACGATGATATAATCTCGAGTCCATTGTGACCAGTTAGCAATGTCATTCAATTGTCCAGGTGTGCCAGATCACCTGACCAGATAATAATAACGTTCAGCAACGATTCCGTGACAAAACAGGAGGGGCACGTGTCGAGGAAATCAGCTAACCATCCACGCATCAATCGGTTCATTAGAAGTCCGCCCGCTTAGGAACTGTATAACTGATGCGTCCTTCACTGTCAGGACATGTCAGAAAGCAAAATAATATATCAATTAAGCTCAGGGGGTACTCATAGAAAGAATTGTACAACGTGGTCAGTAAAGGCAGTGACGATAGAATAGATTCAATTGAATTTCTATTGCATTCTTAAATTTCATTATTTATAAATGACAATACATAGCATTACAGTTGACGCAAATGCGACATGTGTTTGAGAAATAATAAATTGGCATTACTTTGACAGAATAGAATATATGCATATCAATAGCTAAATATGTATTTATCTACACTAAATTGCAAGAGTAAAGAATTTTAAACGTTACACTGAAACCGATTATGAATGCAATTACTTATAATGGATATGTATACACTATATAACGCATATATATGATAATATCGATTTTCTTAATTGAACAAGTGGCTCGCCGGCCTAAGGCAAATTTAAGAAAGAGCTCGCACAAATTATTGCAAGGCCCTTCCAGCCCACCCAGATAAATAAAAAAAACATGATATTTATTTAAATATTTTATAACATCAATACATTACCTTGAATGAATAGAAGTATCTCGAAGCTTTTAAAATCAAATTCCACAGAGGGCAACATTATTCAATTCAATAATTTAAATCTAAAATCCTTCATAAACCATAAAGGTCGGTAAGATTACTAATTGCCTAGGCTGCATTACTTAACATTGCCATGCAGATATCCAAAAATATTAGAAAAGCTGTGAGGGTTTCTTGCAGCAGATTGTCTTGATCGTGAGGTTTTTTACATTCATCTAAAAATATTTAAAAAATCATCATTGCTGTAATTCTTTACGGCGGTAGAATAATTACATATATTATTGACACGTACTGTAGAATTTGCGAGAAGAAACAATGACATCCATCATATTGTTTATGAATTAAAACTATACGATATTATTATTTATATAACGTATATGAAATCATTATGCCGAACGCATATATCTTTATAAGTAAATGTAGTGAGTGACTCTCGTGGCTATTACGTTGTTTAACAAATGATACAAATCTGAGACAGATTATGTATTTTGAAAAATAAGGCCTCTATTTGTAACGCGTAGAAAAATAATAATCTTATGGACCAAAACATTTATATAAGCGATAGTTTTTTTCTCTCTCAGTAACTTAACCATTCTAGATATGTATTTAATGGTTGCATAATATCTGTAACACGATCTTTTATATAAAACGATTCGAGTAAAACTACAAAAATATAACGGGTTTGTCTGTTTCTATATCACAGTATGTACATGACATATTGACATATACTGAAGGGTTTAGAAAAGAAGATAAAGATGACCGGGCTTGTCTATATCGAATAATTTATTCCAGTTCTTTATTCCATCTTGTAATTGTATTTGTAGCTTACTGACACTATAAAATATTTAAATTTAAAAAGGTTAAGATACACGAAAGTAATTTAAAATTCCGCCCTTTCAAAATTGTTTACTTTGATGGAACTTATCTATTTTTTAATACAAAAAGCAAAAAAGAAACTCATTATTATTGGTTCTGCCTCTCCTCAGTGTATATTCTTGCAAAAAATAATTCTTACAGCTTTATTAAAAAGGACGTTAATGACAATCTAATTTTAGTACTTAACGATAAGAAGCGTATCATACGATGCTATTTCCAGTTTAATTAAAACGTTTAAATATGGCCTCTTCCAGAAATACAAGATTCAGAATATTTAAAGAGTATTTTATACTATCAAATGACATAGTAAGAATATAAAGTAAGATGTAAATGATATAAAAAGTCAAGATTTAATTAAGTCCAGGCAGAATCAAGTTATCTAGGTAAGTATCTAATATTAAATACAATTATTCAACGCTTCAGCAGCGTATATAGTTTATTTCATTGGGTAAAGATCGTTTTATTGGTGGTGTACTTAATAAGATTTTTAAGATTTTCAGATCTTAGGATAGAAATAAAAACAAAATGAGAGAAATACTCCGTCAAATCAAATGTGCAGAACGATGCAGAATGTTAAAAGTGTATCAATATTGATATTCCTTACTAATATTTTACATTTATTTAAATTGAAAACAGCTCGATTTAAAAGTATAAATTTTTTGTTGATGTCAGTTGAAATCATTCAGCTTTCTAGTGTGTTGAATACTAACAATTATAGAAACATCACTAATAATTATCATTTATGAAAAAATATAAACTTATACCTTTGTTCATATTTAATAGATATAGAGTAGATTTATAATTTTTGACATTGTAATTAAACTGTATATGGCTAGTATAATATATTGATATTAAAAAACTGAATTAATATGTGTTTAAGCAAAGCATAAATAGGCGTTCTATAATGTGTATTGTCATGATGGTTTTTGTAAAATATAAGTGTTTTAAACTCTTGCTAATGCCATGACAAATTAAAAGATAGATACTAATAAATGTTGTATTATAATAAGCTAATTATCATATAGAAGATCACGACCAGCGGCTGAGTTTCTAGGAAAATCTGTATAATTAGAGTTTATAACATTAAATGATTTTATCAGATTGATTGAATAATTTACGCACGCCCAATGTGTTCAAGGAAATATAATGTAATGATCGCCAAACCCTTTAATAACGACGCTGAATCACCTGAGAATACGATTTTATATACAGCATGACTAATATAAGTTTTTACCTTATTTCCAATATATAATTTTGATTTAAACAATACATTGCCTTTAAAAGGATTGGATAACAAAACAATTACTTTAAATCTTACTTTGTTCATCTCGAAAAATATGTGGAAAATTATAATCATGTGAAACATTTCAGAACAATGCATTTTCTTTGTTTCGGTGGTAAGATGCTACTACAGATTGATTTCGCTGTATTGAAAATATGTGCTTAACATTTGGTTTTCCATCTTGGATTTGAACCGGCTGAATTTTGTTTTTTTCACGTAAGAAAATAATCGTCATGTATTTATTGCTGTCTTTGATTTTATTGTCCAATTTTTAGTATCATGATTTTCCTCTATATAAAATTCGAAATATGAATACAATTCGATGACGTAACAGCTGTGTTCAGTGACCATGCACCATGTCCGCTCCGGATGTGGAGTATATGGAATCCTAATGGAGTTCATCTCAACATAAGGTTTCTAAGAGAACTGCTTGTTACTCAGTCGCTTAACCTCTCTTTTTTCAAAGGGAGTAGGAATAGAAGTATAGGGCTAGGACAGGACTAGTGGTTAACTGATCACTCTCGCTGCTCTCGTTTTTTCATGAAATTCTTCGTACTGGGATCCAAACAGGTGACCTCCGTAACCGAAGTCAACGTGAAGAAGCGTTTGTCGCGCTTTTCTGACCAGCTTGATTTTATAAGTGCGAAAATAGTTTGTATAGAGTGAATGAATTGTGTATATATCGACAAAACAGTGAAACGTTCGTTGTTCCCTCTTTCAGATGTTACGTAAACAATTGGACATCTTACTGATGTAATTATTAACAGAGATTCGCACGTATGCTGAGTTATCATATAGCTCAACTATGTATGACACGTAATATAGTAAAATAATTAGCATAAAAGCAGGGATTTTTTTTACCACGGCACCTTTTTTTTTCTTGACATGCAAAATTTTGTTTTTATTTTTACCCTAACAGGTTCATAGAATTACACTGTGTTCAGTATTCGGGAGCTAATGCGTGATTTAGTACGTTTTTCATCACATTCGTCTCTTTTGTTCATCAACATCATTGGACCCCCTTTGACACTTTTCAATTCTATAAAATACGTAAGCCAGTGGTTGTTCAGAGTAAGACAAGGCTGCCGTGATGGATCTCAAAGGTTCGAGTCCCAATACGAATAGCAATTTTTTTCGATTGTTTTCAAAATAAAATTTTTCCGACTTCTTTTCGAAGGTATTGGTGTTTGTGATATGTAAAAAATGACTCCCACCTAAATTTAACAGGGCGAAGCAAGAGCGATAAGTTAACTACTAGTCTTGTCCTAGCCTTATTCTTACTATCTTTGAAAAATAAGAGGTTTAGCAACAGAGTAACAAGTAGTTCTAGTAAAAAAACTCATGTTGAGATGCCTCCATTAGGAACCCGTATGCCCGGTATAAGGTAAGTAGAATAAAATATATATATATTAAGACGGAATATATGTAAATAGCAGAAGTCTTGATTACCAAAAAAATAATGAATGTATTTTCTGTAAATGTTGCAATATTTAACGCATTCCTATAAATCAATTGGTATTTATTTAGAAAAGACATGCTAATAAAATGTTACCGAACACAAATTGTGAATTAGACAAACCTAGTTTGATTTATTTCAAACTGCTTTAGGAGAATCCCACTTTTTTAATGCGCGTAAAACAAAAAAAAAATGATTCATCATCGAGATAATTTAAAATAATCGACAAAAACCATACACGACTATAAAAACTACATGCATCGAATTGTATATAATATTTACAAGCATCTAGCATGTTATTTGTTTCGTCGCAGATATTAAATTTTATAACGTACGTTATAAAGCAATGTTGAGCAGAGGCTATGGAATATAGCTGCAATATATTATATAAATCAAAAGAGGCTATTAATGGCACTTTTTGTTTAGTTATTAATTTAATATCTATACTAATTATATTAAATTACTTGTGTATGGAGAGGAGTAAGCATAAGAAAATAAATTTAATAGCTTGAAGCCATTAGTTTCATTTGATTTGATATTTAATAATAATTGATCTCTATTAAGACTTAAAATTAATTAAAACTTTAATTAATGGTGTTTGTATCTAGCCTCTTCTTGCACATCAGAAAAAAATACATAATTCAAGTAGCAATTAAAAATAGTTGGTCTGAACATGGTTTTCAAATAAGAAAACAAGAGTCTATGTCTATGTTTGCGAAAGTAAACAGGGGCTAAGTTTTAAATCGTTACTTTTAAGGAAAGCCAAAACAAGATTTGCATTTGTGTACATCGAAAATGTGTTGTTTCAGCGTGAAATTTACACTAGTTTTATTGGCATATTCAACTCATTTTTCAATGTTCAATACTTCACCCCTTTTTTCTCTCGCACACAGATATATAATAAGACATAACGACGTGAACAAATAGTTTCATAATAATATCAAAATAATAACGATAATAAATTTGAATCGTTCAAACTATGTACATTCTCACAGATTTTGTCACTAACGACCCGGGTTTCGCCTTTCGGCATCTTCAGGCATTCAAGTGCACGGATGAACTTGAACTGACTCAGTTAACTCAGTGAACTCAGTTCAAGTTCATCCGTGCACTTGAATGCCTGAAGATGCCGAAAGGCGAAACCCGGGTCGATAGTGACAAAATCTGTGAGAATGTTCATAGTTTGAACGATTCAAATTTAATATTGAAATTCCACCAAGCACCTTCAGTCGAAATCCTAAATAAAAATAATAACGATAGTTTTGTATCGCTATTTAAAACCTATTAATGATGGAATTCTATTAAGTACATGCCAAATCAATACATTATTCCTCGATTTATAGTAATATTTTGGCAGTTAAGACAATAGACAACTAATGTGTTCATAAAGATTATTTTTGAAAATGTATATATAATGGAAAATAAGACACAAAAGAACACCCTCGCAATACAGAAATATTAATCAATATATGTCTATAATATTATTATTTTGAAAGACTTGTACGGTGTTGAGAATAGTTTTTTTTTGCGTTGAACTAATCTGATATTTATTTTAAGCCGACAAATTAATAATTCCAACAATTACACCGTGTAATTGATTATCGAAATTTAAAATGATTCAATTTCAATAATAAGTATGGAACAAGACTTGGGTATTTTGTGTTTTGTAAATCCATTTTTGATTATATAATATGCTGTTTTCAGAGCGGGAAATTACAATTCGGCGAAACAAAAAGCGCTGGAGAGGTTCGAAAAGAGAAAAAAAAAACAAAACATCGAGTTTGAATATTTTCAAGAATTTCGAAATAAGAAGTGATTTTCATTTTCTGCCAATTAATTATGAGAAATGAGTGGTTTAGATTCGGTGGCCGTAAGCCGAAATCGCTTTTTTTAATGGCCGTATTTGATTAAATAATTTTGAAGAGCGTTCATTAGCGAAACAATAGCTATGTACTTACCTAGTCGGTGTACTGAGAATGAAAATCGATGCAACGTTAGCCATAAAGTCAGTGACGTAACAATCGGCAATGATCAAATAATGACTAACAAAATCATATAATTTTTATTTTAAATCTATGTCCGCTCCCAATGTAAAGAAAATGGCGTCCTAATGAGAGAATTTCCACACAAGTTTTTCTACGAGAACTGTTTGTTACTTAGTCGTGCAAACTCTCTTTTCTAGTTGTTTTAGTAGTTGATAGATGATAGGGCTGGAGAGAAATAGTGGCCGACTCCCGCTACTGAAAATTTTGGTCACAACAAACAAACATAAATTCGACTGAAAAAAACGCTTTTCGTTTTGGGACTTATATTGTATATCGTATATCCAATTTTGGTCAAAAACGATTAAAGTGAAACATAGCCTGTATCAAAATATTGCATCTCCTCCCGCTAAGGTGTGCGCGCGCACACCTCCCAAAATGTGCCCGCACACATTTTTCCATCCCCGTACAAGGCCGCACACGGAAATATTGTAAAACTAAGTTTGTTTCGCCAAATATTTATATTTGCGCACATTTTTTATTTTGCTGAAAATTTACTTCTCACAGAAGTTGATGGTTTGCACACACAATATAAAAATTAGAGGAAACATTGCCAAATCTACTTTTCCAAAATTCTATACATACAATTAAATATAGTATTGTCAATCCTCCAGGTATTTTTTTCAGGAGAATATATATATACAGAAAGATCACTTATTCAACAATATGCAGTGTATAAAGAAACTTTATTTTATTAAATCTTATTAAAGTTTATTTTACTAAACTCTAAAAACTCATTTTTATAAAACAAAATCTAGTTTGCAATCTTTTAAAGTCTTATCTATATTATTTATTATTTTAATCTTTTTCTAGTCTTATCTATATTATGATTTGTGGAGATATAATATTTAAACTCTAAGCCACAGATATAAACAATAAAACATATGTAAAAAAAATAATAAAAGAAACAGAGTTTCCATGAATAAAAATATTATACGATGAGTGAATTTTCTCTTAACGAATAATTATGTATATTTGACTTGATTTTGTTGCTTGTCTGTAACCAGTAACCGAAAGCAAAGCACAGCACATACAAACATATACTCTCTTTTTGTGCGTTAAGAGAATATTGTTAGTTATTGTTAGAGAGTGACACTAACACTTGGTATATTATTATAAAAGATTTTCTAATAAGTATTTGTCTTGAAATAAAAAGAAATTAAAAAAGAGTAACTATCTACCGATTACTTCTATAAATGGCTAGATAAAAGTTAAGAAAATTAATAAAACAATAATTCTAAAATAAGCAAGAGATTGTTGCACGAAGTCAACATTTTTTTATAATACTCAAAAGTTTAACCGAATTTAGAACTTAACAGTTACAATTTGATCATATTTAAAACCAATTTTATGTTTTAAAAAACTGATTCATTATTCATCGTTCGATAGGGTAGCAAACACGCTAAACTAAGACGCCACTGTAAAACAAGAGTCTGTAAAGAAGAAGACGATGGTTGGGTGGGAAGGGCAGGGCGTTGGGAGGGGGGCTAAGTTGGTGAACCAGCGACGCGAGACGAAGCGAGATTTTCCCACTGGCCTTGAAGTTACTCCGAGTATACTTTGTAGTACTGATATATTTATAAACAGAGATGCACACTTACAACAATAACAATTTATAATATTGTATAAGCCACACATCAAACCGAAGTAAAGATCGGTTCGAGTCTTGGATAAATGCTCTACGAAGACTTTGTAAAATAAATGAATTACAAAAAATACTGCGAACACTATTCTACTACTGATATGGCAGTTAAGATATGCCTGTTAAAACGCTTCCATACACTGTCAATTAGCGAATAGAGTGTTTTCACAGAAGCAAGTAAATTACAACTCAAGGTTAGGGTGTTCGATCCCGTGATGAAGTTGGAAATTAGGGAACAGACCAGGAAGCACCCTTATATGTCAGTGTTTTTGGAGAAATGTTGGAACTCACTGGGTAATGTGTTACAAGTGCCACCGGAGAGCCTCAACCTTGCTTGCCTTCTCCTTTTCCAACCGGAGTGTTTCTTGCGTCCTGTACGAACTGTGTGAATGAAAGATCCTCACATTTTATGGAAGTAATTAAAGCAATATGCTGGTGACGAAGAATTCTGAATGTGATCCAATAATATAAAACAGTAGATCAAGTATAGAGATTTCCGGTTTGAAAACTGTCTTCAGACATTCCTGTAAAAATATTCTGGCACCAGTATTTTTTTAACCTGTGTAATATTAATATACCATACATGAAGGGTGTAAAACTAGAACGTTCAAAGCCATAAGAAATGAAGAAAAAAGCCAATATTATATTCAGCGGTACAGTTTTCTCAACACGACAGAAAGAAAGAGAATATGTGTGCTAAGATAGATATATTACAAATCAAGACAAACATATCTATAATTATAATGAATAATTTCCTGAATGCAACTGTAGATATTTCTACCTGCATGACACTATTTCTATGCAAAGTTAATATAATTAAGGTGAAAATATTATGAATTGAAAATGGTTCGTGCGTCATACAAAATAGTGAATATTAAATAAGTATCATTTTACAGACACAATGACTGGTCTGAGATTTCAACTCCCACACGTCAACAAAAATATATGATTTTATTTTATAAAAGAATTAATTGCAGGAATTATCGAGTCACAAGAGAATATCAGACCAGACTGAAGGGCAGCGCTGAATGTCAACACACTCCTTCAATTTGCGAGAGTTTTTTTAAAACTTTATTTCCAGAACTTATTTGATTAAACAATCACTTATAAACAACAAACAATACTGAACACCTAAATATGATACTGTAGTGAACCTAAAACTATGTTTTTGAGGATTTATCCCGTGTAATCTTAAGTCCTTGTTCTGTAACTATTTTTTTCCCGGTAATGACAATGATAATTCAACTAAAAAGTGACAATGATAATAAGATTTATCTGCATTATATGTAGAAGGTGTCATAATATGTTTGTATAATAGAAGATGACAAGGGTCCTTTGGTCGAGGAGTCATCGCATCCAGACGATCGCGTCACCATCGGTGAGTAGGCACTGCATTCGTGATTAATATCCTGTTACCAAAAAAGGTTTGGTGGAAATAAAAGAAAATCGATGGCCCTGAAATCTTTCAAGTCGAAAGAGTGACGACCTCAGAAAGGTAAATTGCGTCATTGCTGTCTCTTTTAATTTATCAACTACACTATTGGTAGACATGGCAAGGGTGGGCTAAAGGTAGATCAGAAGGGATCGTGCGATCCTATAATATTCACAAATCAAACCAGTGCCTAAATGAAATTACTCACACATGAGATGTGCAATTAGAGCGAAAGTAGTACAAATTATATCTTTTACAATTTTGGAATTATTAACTCTTGCAATATAGTGTAGTTGAGATTTTTTTCTAGATATTTATATTAATATCTATTTTACGCTGTATTCAGTATTGTGACAGTGTTTAATATCAGAGGGGTATGAGCGAATTTGAGACATCGCAGACATTCATGTCTTCGTACAACAATCTATAATAAAAACTGTCCGTACTAAAATTCCAGTCCGTTAGCACTGTCACCTCAGGCATCAAATTTGACCACTGAACCATGGACCCAACGTAAACTATGTTTGAGTATGTATTTTGCAATGTATTTCTCTCAAATTACAATAATATTAATTATTGTTTCAAAGTGACTGAATTTACTGCCCGAATTAACATTCAGCTATTTGCTCACGACGTGTTTTTAATTGAAGCAGGAAAATATATGTATTAATAATATACATATATTTTGTGAATCACTATTATTGGATCACAATGATTCAGAATTCTAAAAATTGCAAAACAATAGTTTTACAGGGTATGTGATTAATCTAATGTGCAATCACAATTATTCCAGATTACCGGTGATTTAATATAAAAAAGGAATGCATCGCGTAGAACGACGGAGAACAACAAACGACACAAAACGATGACATAATCTGTTTTGTGAAAACGACGAAGGACGCTGCGGAAATAATTAAATGCAATAATATACTAAATACTGTACGCTTAATTTGTATTCGTTTCGCGTTAAAGCGTATGGCAAAATCCAACCAGTCGAGGATAGTGGTAAGGATGAACATTAAAATATGACGTGCAATGATTTTAAACTCTTTAGTGTATATTTTGTAAACGGTAACACGGAGACAGACATGGCAACTAACTAGTAAAGTGGTGAAAAATGTTTAATTAACGAACAATTTAAGATATAGTTAAATATTAAATTGAAACTCCGATTGATGGGGTAAGGGTCAAAACAAGAATGATGTATAATTTATAGATACTTACTTTGTAGCGCGCTAGATTAAAATAATATAACATTTAAAACTAATCTAAAGATTAATATTATGATATGCGACAAAGATTTTATTATAAATAATTAAATAGAAAAATCTAGTGGAAATAAATGATCGCGGCATTATTATGACACGTCAATAGATCATTAGACAAATATTGAAAATACAATATGAGTGGGGTAAGATATAAAGTCTATAATTTTTCATAATTGACAGTTCAATTATCTCATTTTGCTTTGCGGTCGATTGTATAATACAGTGAAACCTCGATTGTACGTTTTACAAGGGACCGTAATAAACAAACAAAAAGTGCGGGATATCTTCAAATAATACCAAAATAAATGTTTTATTTAAAAATACCGATTTATTTATCAACACTCTTTTTACTAACGAATATATTTACATACATATGTATTTTTAAATTGCTTAATACATGGTAAGTTGCTTATTTGCAGTTTGGCACTTAAATATAAACAGTAACCTTTCAAACTCGCGTAATTTTTTAAGTCAATTCGTTTTTCTACTGGATAATTTTTCAAAGTCTTGAATTGTTTTCAGTTTCTTAGATAGAGATCTTGTTTTCTTGTTGTATGTAAAAGTTGTATTTAAGAAAAAATCGCAAAACGATATGGGAGGCAAGACTACATATTCATGAGCGAAATGAGAAATATTCAACAAAAACGGTCAATCGGGAAAATATTTGTGACGGGACCATAATATTTAGACGATAGATCGAGGAAATCGGGGAACGATTAATGCGCGATTATTTAACACTGTTCTTATGGGTGTAGAGTCGGGGCATAAACAAACGATACAAGCGGAAAAACGAATAATGCAAGAACGGTAGATCGGGGTTCCAATGTATATAAAATATAAAGAGCAGTGTTTTTAAAATACACTTAAAAATAATGCACGACTATATTAAAACTTCAGAATAAATAAATTCTTTCTTTATATATCGACCCGTAATTGGAAGAAAAGCGTAAAAGACAATTCATTAATTTTATAGATGGTTTGTTTCTTAACTCCCTCTTATAATCGAAATAGCTCGAAAAAAACATGAATTGAACAAATATTACTCACCACATTCGAGGAATTCTTTTTACAAACTTATAACGAGGAAATTAAAAACAACTTTCTATTATGATTAACATATGACCATCCCTGTAAAATTTATGAAATGTCGCTTACGCTTTTATGCTGATTACGGGTCGATATTATATAGTAGCTACTTTTTATTGGTTTTCTGTTTCCGTAAGATGTTAAAAACGTATAAAAAATAAGGAAAATGGCATGCCAAAATATAATAATGATATTATAATAAAATAAAATTTCGCAATGTCTTTTTATACAATTTATTATGTCTTAAAAGTTCAAGAATAAAAAAATCAGCAATAAATAATTGCAGCAGTTAAATTTGGAATTATTGATCAAGCAATTAATAATTGGTATAATGAGCTACCATAAAACAAAATCATAGTCGTTACTTTTTTAAGTGTTTATTTTATTAATGGCAACGTTCTTGTAACTAATATATGAAGTTGAGTCGTAAACGGATTCAAGTTACAAAGTATGACACTTGTTTACTGCAATGGACAGTCAAAGTGCAAGTTGTAGGCGGGGTGCGTTCATCAACGCCTTTGAGGACCACGCAAATACATTATTTAAGACGTGTCCGATCATTCATTTAATTCAAGAAATCTTACACGGCCTGAATGCATATTTTAAGATCTTTAAAAACAGAATGTAAATAAAAAGACAGAAATTAAAACTTGTACAATATTAAAATTCTCCTAGTAAGTAAAATTTTGCCATATCGACCCGTAATCAACGTTCCCTCTAAGCTGCGCTCGTGCGCGGCCGCGCAGCAGTTGAGAAGTCACCGCGCACTCATTCCGGGTTGGCGCGCACTTCAAGACAGTTGCTCAATTGATATTTGATCGGTCCGCGCAGCCTCCACGCAGCCTTTGAAATTTCCGCGCATCTAAACCTTCGGCTTAGAGGGAACGTTGGGCCCGTAATAGGCAGAAAATTGTAACCAACAATTTATGAATTTTACAAGAGTAGGATTTTTTAATTAAATTAAGTTTGAAAAAGGAATTCTTTGAATGCGGTTAGTAGATAGTAATATATGGTCAATACCTATCCTGATATTATAATAAAATTGTTTGACTACTCTTAGTTCTCTAGATCAGCGCTTCTCAATCTGGGTTCAAGTGTAACAAACGACAACAAGTAAAAACACTAAAATGCACAGGCTTAAAAAATGATCAGGCGAATGAGATAACGCCCTTATTTTTTTTACTATTAGGCGATGTAAAAACAATATTGGCTTAAAACGCTATTTAGCGAATTGTGTTTTAAGTAATTTTACCGATCATAAATATACAAATTATTATTATATTATATAGAAACAAATTATTGGTGTTGATGCTTTATAGAGTATCGCCATTCGCCACCTTCACAAGATCGTGTAGGGAAATAATTTAGGAGCATATATTTTTTGTAATTATCAAAAATGTACGCAATTAAAAATACGGTAAAAGTAACATGAACTCGTGAAAAGACAACGCAAATAATTTTACAAAAGACATATACAATTAATAAATACAATATATTTCAATTAAGGGTATTTTATAATAATTATAATGCCAAACTACCTTGTTGCCTATTCAACAAATACAATTCCAGTTAATATTTTTTTCTATATAATACCTGCATGATCAAACAAAGGATATTTCGTGAAAAAATCTAAATAAAATGTTTAACAATTATTGCAAAAATATTACACATTTGATAATATAATATAAAACTGGGATACTTAATTCTTTAGATTGGAGACGTAGATTTTTCTTCTTGTACTATTTAATTTTAAATATTTAAGTTTTTAGTCAGTTTGTCAGTTTTAGTCAGTTTTTATCCTTTACATAGTAAAAGCTTTCAAGTAAAATTATATTAAATTTACGTATAGAAGAAGGTGTATTGCCGTCGATTTTCAGAATCTTTAATGAGTTCATATTGTGTATGAAAATATAATACATGAACCAAAGTGACCTACGCTATGTGTACAAGATTATTATTATGAGAACTTATATTGTTTTAAAATTGAATACGGTACATTATTCGTTCCTTAATCAAAGTCTGATCAAATTATTCAAAAAAATAAAATATGCAGCGTGATTGGTTTGCTGTCTGTCTGTTGTATTCAATGCGAATTCGATATTGGAACAATCTGCATAATCTGATTGCCAAATAATATCGATATATACCTGTAATAATTTGATAAAGCTATGCACAGATAAAATATTAAAGTTCATCGACCAAACAATTACTGGTAAAAAAAAATACTTGCTTCATTTCTTAATTGGGCATTTGAGATGATATCATTGATATCAAAATCAACAAAACCTTGAACTTTAGAAATGAGAGATATCAATTATGATGCGATAGTATATTGAACCAAAAAGCGAAACGAATGCTTAAATGCTATAAATAATAAAACGAAGATAAATACATCATTTGTTGATAAGTATACTTACTTAAATATAAATAAAATAAATTTATTTATTATTATTTTGTGATTATAAAAATAAAAACTAACGAAACGAAAAAATATTTATACAGCGACTAACTTATCGTTTTCGCCAAACTGCAAACAAAATACTTCTTCTATAGAATACCAATCTTCAAAGTCAGTTATTTGGAAATATTCGAGTAATAAACTGGACGATCGATATATATTAAGAACGGAACTAAAAGAGATAACAGAACTCTCACTCAAATTGAAGTAGATGCTCTCACAACTGTCAAATGATTCGTGATAAAAAAAAACATGATGGAAATTCATATTATATTTATATTGATAAGAAAATGAGGCGTGCGCTTGTTTTTTTTAATAGCCTAAAAAATAGCTTAAATTAAATAATCCATATACTTTTTGTTTAAATTTTTATATATTTTTATTAATTTAAATGAATTTTTGACTAATTTGAATTGTTTGAATTTTGTACTTTTCCATGAGTTTTGTCGCTAACGACCCGGGTTTCGCCTTTCGGCATCTTCAGGCATTCCAAGTTCACGGATGTACTTGAACTGACGCGTAGTAAACAGTTTGTATCGTTTATAAACAAAAATAGACATTTTTATGTTATCCGATAAGCAAGGCCTCCAAATTTTATTACCCCTGAGGCCTCTCGTGAACTTAATCCACCACTACCTAGTCCTATCCTTCTATTCTTACTACTACCTTCGACAAAGAAATGTTTAGATACTGAGTAAGAAGCAGCTCCCAAACAACTGTTGAGATACCTTCGTTTGGTGGCGATATGCGCTCCACATTTGTGAGCGGACAGTGATTTTAGCGGACTTTAATTATATATTTTTGTGTTTCAATGTAAGCATATTTCAAGTGAATCATCAATTAGATATAATGGATGTAATTATTGTGAAACACTTGGATAATTTTTTTGGTTTGGATATTAAAAAATAATAAGCTGACGATCACAGATTTCGTAAAAAACATATATATTTCAATTCTGAATGTAATGATTATATTATCTTCATGAGCGATAAGTCAGATCGAGTGAGCAATCACCAACAATAGAGTCAGTATGGGGCCAAAATAATTAGCGCGAAGTACGCGATACAACAAAATATAAATTGCCATAATAAAGTGGCACCCTGTTGAGAATCTGTCTTTTATTCAAAACACATAACCAGATACTCTTGATAACTTCACTTATGTGGATATACTACATAAATACTTGACTGAGTTAGAGATCAGAATACCTGCTTACTTTCGTATGTTCGTTTTGATGTTAATTAGTTGTATTTTGTGGCAATCGGAGACGATGCGCCAACGCCTGTCTACTCATCTTTCTGGGTTATAGCTGAATTTCGTTCAAGTATAAACAGCGAAACATTTACGTGTTATAAAATTGTTACATACCAATATAAGAGTTTTTTTAATATTCATAAATCTAACTGAAAACTAAAAGCTTTTATTATTGAATTGAATTCAATATACATTTAAATTTCTGGTAGTTTCATTATAATTTCACTTAATTTAGGTATTGCTGTTGAAGTAAGTATTCTAAAAATATAACGAAGTGGAGGTGACTTTGAAGTGAAATTGAAAGTGAATCAATAAAATACTAACATAAATAAATATGTGGAAGATATTTGGATTCATAAAAGATTCTTCGATTAAAATATAAATAAACCATAAGTCGGGCATGTGGGCATTCCCATGGGCTTATCCTTTTCGCCAGCAATGGTTTTAAACTCAATGATACATTTATTTCTTATATAAACACGAAACATTCATTTACTAAGCGTCAGTTCGAGTTCATCCGTGCACTTGAACGCCTAAAGATGCCGAAAGGCGAAACCCGGGTCGTTAGTGACAAAATCTGTGTGAATGTTCATAGCTTGAACGATTCAAATTTAATATTGAAATTCCACCAAGCACCTTCAGTCGAAATCTTAAATTTTTCTAATTAGTTGTGTTTTGACATCTAACAAACACCCACATTGGGGTCCATATATACCACTTTAAGAACCCTTGGTTTAAAACAACAGCGCTTTATACGAGATTATAATATAATATCAAACCATCATTTAAAAGCATGATGCAAATATTGTTTATCTGTACAATGATAGTTATGTTCTGAAAAAACCAGAGCCCGCATCGAGAAAAACAGACATGAATGTCACTAGCCGAACTGGTTCACGGTTAAATAAATAAAATGAGGAATCGTGACTACACAGATGGCAGATAGTTATTATTATTGTATAATCTACATCGATATAAGCCCTCTTTGTTAACTCCTTCAATCCAGGTGGTGAATAGTATATATGAAACTTAGAATGATAATGTCGATTTCGTTCATGCAAAAAACTTTAATTTCTGTAAAATCGTTCAAAACATTATGGCTAGATTCACACTCATTATTCATCAACCGTAATATAATGATGTTGTCTACAAAATATACAGTTAAAAACTATTCATTTTTAATTAATATCAGTTATTTCGACATGATGTATATGTCAAGTTTGACTATATTTCAAACAAAGTTTTTGAATAAGTGGTAGAAATAACACAATGTGCGAAAATACTGTTCAATTAAATGTATTTTTAATGCATATCGAAAGAATCATACGTCTGAATGATTCCGATTTTAATGTAAATAAATAAACAAAACAAGCGGTTCATTATATTACTACATAACATAAGTAGAATCTTGTATTATAAGCAGGATAAATGGTGAGAAAAAGACAAAAATTAACGACTTCCTGAACGCAAACATACATAATTATTGTTCGATCGGACAGTTGCGAGAATTTTATACAAAACCTCCATTAATATCGCCACTGTTCTGGCAGAAGTTGGTATGTAACAGATTTATAGTTCTGAAAAAAATGCGAACGAAAAATTTCAGCTTTTAGGATTAAGTCTGTAACTTAGATGTGTTATATTATATGCATACTTATAGTATCAAAATATAGATGCATTTATGCTGACCTGACACAAATAAGAATTTAAAATCAATTGATAAGAAATTCTTTTTTTTTTGCAAACTGGTATAATCATTGCACAAACTGAGTTATTCGAGACGAAGAATTTATGTCAAAGAAACTTTGTGTATACTTAACTCATTTTTTGACAGTTTTGTTACTTAAAAACTTTTGTCAGAAAGGTGACGATATTATTGTGGTGCATTTGATAACATTAATTTGTATATTTTTTGATAATAAGACCCCGGTGAATTTCTAATGTCTAAATTCAATATCAATTTCATCGGAATAAAAATAAATGCATTGCCAATAATGTATTTAATATTCTTGCTGCCAATTTATTGTTTTTTGTACAGCTGATTTTATGTAGTTACATAAGTTATAATATACAGTGAAAAACTCAATACGTTGAACGCAATTCAATACGTATGAAAATTATAAGTTAAAGTAATTATCAATGATATGTTTATGAATGGTATTCAATATTCAATTGAAACCACATTGTTTAATACTAAAACAAGCCTACGATACACATTATTGAATACATTACGATAGAAAATGAATTGAAATAACCTCCAAACGTAATTCGCATTTTATCGTATTGTCGATATAATTAAAACTATTCGTTGTGATGGGATAATTATTCAAATCAAACAAGCATATATTCCTGAGTATGGTGATTACTGATTAGTAAAATATTGTTTCATTAGCAAGGTTGAGATCATAGGAGATAACAATTTAATTAAATGATGATGAAGCCGAAATCGAATAATATACTAAACGACGGTCTCATTAATCTGCGAATATAAATTATCATTAAAAAGCTTTTATCTTAAATCGACGGTAATATTGATGAGAGCTTTTGGTCGATTAGTCATTTAAAGATAAGATGAAATCTAAAAGACTACGCGAACACAAAATTACTATCATAATTTCATCAGACCTTTGAAAGAGTTACATTTATTTAAAAATGTTAATTCATATTATTCTTATTGTCATGTTATCTTTTATCTGTCTGGTTTGGGTTAGTCTGGTGTCGAATAAAAAAAGATAAACTAACTATTATAGAATTTGCGTAGTTTATAGTGACTTTTTGTTACATTTGACGTTTAAATAATATTTTGCATACAAGAGCATTGATTTTCCTCTGTTAATAGCCCAACAGTAATAGCTCCACTTAGCAATTACAATGTTTCTATTTAAAGTCAAGCACATACAAGATTACATTTTGATCATTTAATAGATGAAATCTTTCTTCGCTAATTGATTTTGAGTAAGTTGGTCGTATTTTTTGTGTACCTTTGTGTATGTATATCAAAGGATTTATTTTGTGAGTTTATTTCACGGCAATTCGCGGTGATGCTAAATGTTTGTTAAAATTATTTCAATGAAATTAACTGACACATAAAAATCTTAGATTCACAAACATAATCACAAAAAATGACAAAATCGTGTCTTCAACGCATATACATAAATAGTTCAATATAAGTGTACTTAAATTATTTTTTATAACAGCAGATAAATATCTTAATAAATATGACAGTATAGCATTTTATAAATAGGACAGCTTATATTATTACATGACATGTTTTTGTTACTCTTTATGATTATATATCCTTCTACACTTTCAATTCACACAGGAAACCACAACAAAGCAGGTTTATATTACTTTTGAATCATAAACCTAATACAAGTTTTTAATGAGAATTTGCGCAAGCAAAAAATAAAATGGTGGCAGATAAAAATCTCAGCGTCCTCTTCCGCTGAATCAAGAGCGAAGTCGCTTGAAATAATAATAAAAAAAAACGATCAACAAATAATAAAGAAGTTGAACAGGTAAGTCGTGATTTGATCTCATGGCATAATGCTAAAAGGATTTAGTACCTAGACTGATCGAAGCTGAGGTCCAAGGCCGGAACCAATGGATGGGTACGCCAGTTTGCTTATATAATAACGTAAATAAGAAACAAGAACTGCAGGAGAAATAGTCATGCATGTTGCGCTAAAGGCATTTATTTGAAACATTTAATTGATTTCGGTTGAACGCTTTGAATTATTAAATTCCGTATCAACAACTTAACTGGTATGTAGAGGATGACCTCAACGTATGCATGCATATCTTGGACAATACAGCAACAACACTCATCGTTAATTTGGGGAAAGTTTACAGGAGAGACAAACAATTGATTGTTTTTACTTAAGCTTGGTATTGCACTATTTAATTCATTTGATACGCGATGAAAATAAAGATATGTGTACATACAAAAAATGTCCCAATGAATATAAAATATAGAGAGAAAAAAGTAATTTTAGAATTGTTAAAAATGAGTTACGTGTTCTTACAATATTTGCGACGATATATTGGGTTAGTTCATTTACTCTATTGGAAGGCGGGATATTTTGTATAACTAACTACATTACAAAAGATAACAATAAAGCAACTTAAATATTAATGAAAAAAATTACTTTGTTTATAATGTATTAAAAAAGTATTTAATTTTTCAATTGAATGATAATAATACTTTAAATAAATATGTTAATTCATTGGTTAGATAAAAAGAGTCGCATTTTTTCTAATTAAAGTTTAGCTGTTTATTATTGTTATTATTATAAAAGATACAACTTTGTCTGTCTTTTCAGCATTTTAAAAAACATTTTTTTTTCTTTAATTAAAATTAACTGAATGATTTCAGGCCACCAACGAGAAAATAGCATTAAATAAGATTAAAATAATTATAAAGATATATGAAACTAGTTTAAGACGCTTTAATACTGTGTATGTAAATTAAAAATGTCATTTTAAGAAATCAATTATGTTCCGATCGATTTTTATGGCAAGCCGTATCTATTGATGTTTTCATTTGAATAACGTTAACGACAGAAATATACCACCGTGTAAAACAGACCACCTTACACTGGAGACACTTTATGGCGAAAAAGATTTAATGTTTTCAAATAGGATTAACGAGCAATAAAATAGTTTTGCATAATATTATATTGTAGCGATTAACCATGCTCGTAGGACTTTATTTCCATGTCTAGGATATAAAGTGATTTGACAAAGTATGCCACAAAAGGCTTACATATATAAAGCATACAAAATGCAACTCACTTTTTATGACACAAAAACAAAGTAGTCTAAGCCAAAGCCAAGCATCGTGGCTATTTATCGATGTATTTAAAATGTATTGTACTATCAAAGGATGTGTGTTTTTACTGGTTAAAACTGCCAACGTTTACTCAGTCTCAAAGTTAAGTCACAGTTTTTCGTTAAATTGACAAAAGTCTATTTCATCGTGAATCGTAATTAGAGCTCGTAATTAGAATTACCAAAAATGTAATATAATTTTAAGTAGAGTAGATTGCCAATATTTTGACAAAGCAATACAATGATTAATTTTCGATATTAATTAAGATCATTTGCAGTCAAGTTTTCGTGCTTGTCCGTCCGGTGATGTCTCCACGCAACAACATGCGGTAAACCTACTTCGGCTCAAGGAAAATGTCAAATATTCGAAAAATGACAACGTCACACGTTAGGGCATTTCTATTTTGCATAAAACTTTTGTAAAAACCCTAATTTTAAACATCATATTCAATACGGGTAGTTGAAGGGGTGGGTTAATTGGCATGTTGTTGTTGTCCAAACCTGTGATAGTTTAAAAATATATATAATACATAAAATAATAAATTAAGAGGTAATTTATTTGATCACCGTTATGCACAAAAATCAAGTATTTAATGGGGTGTGAAAATGTCACAGGGCATATTGCTAATTAAATAACATTGATTTTGCAGTGACAATGGATTTAAGGAGAAGCTGGAAAAACAACGCAGTACTAACTATATATTTCCTTTCTTTTTTTAAATATTTATGTAACCAACCTAAAGTTACAATAAAATAAATAATGTATTATATGGAGAAATAAACAATTTGAAAAATGTATACGTAGTAGAAGGCGCTATATTAATTAGTTTTAGCACAGGCTTACACCCCAGGTGGGCTTTACTCGCATAATCAAACGACCAGAATAACAAATACTAACGAAAATATTTAAATAAAAACACAATTAAAATGAAATATAAACCGCTCGAGATGTTTGACCGTTTACATCATTAGGCTGTATTTTTAAATGGATGATGGAAATTCATATAGCTCAATCAAGTTTCGATTTAATGCTTAATGCTTAAGCACATAAAATTTTTATTTCATACGATAAATAAATATTAATGAGAAATGCTTTTTTACGGAATCACTTTTGCTTGGCACTGATATATTTTTTTTTGTACATTGCTACACGAAGGATGATCGATTCCTCTTAAATGAAAACGTTAGAATTGCGGATCAAGAAAATTCAAATATGACTCTATTATAAGACATGTATTATACAATACATGTCTTATAATATATAATAGTACATAGTTAATGATAATATAATTGAATATTAAAATGTCTTCATATAAATCACGGTCTGCTTCTAAAATAAAAATGAAAGCAAATGTTAATATTAATGTATTTGATTTTGTTAAGGTTAACTATTTTTTTAAATAATAAATAGTGAGATAATTTATTGAAAAAAAATACTTAAGTACGCCACTGACTCCCTGATTATTTTTTACAGATAAATGCTATTGGAATAGAATAATAAGGAATGTTTTGCTCAACTGGGACGTTTTTAAAAATCATTTTAAGCTCAATTTTATCAATTATACGAATTTTTGCATGTAAATCACTAAATAATTTGTCTTAATTATAGGTCGCTGTAGATCGCTACACTACCTTTAACAAAAATAATTATTCGGGTTCGTTTACTGAAAATGTTAATATCAAATGTTGAATTTAACATTTAAAAATTTAATATTATGAGCATGGATGATTATTATATATAGTTTATTTTCATCAAGACAAAATATTGAAATATATAGTATGTGACGCATAAGCTGTAATGCCAAATATTTTTTATAAAAGTACAAATGACAAAATTGTATTTTATGTGACTAATTCTCAAGAGTTCATCTCATAGAAATCTCCCAACATGTAAAAGTTGGCAAATTTAACGATGGCACTATTATTGAAAATGCCTTCTGAGTTACGACATGGGTTTTAAGTTTTAATGAGTGAAATTAATGCCCCTGCTCTTTGGGATCAGTAACAAATTATTATTATGTATCAACTGGATAAGCTACTATAAAAATCAATTTATACTTTTTGACAATAAAAACCCAAAGTTGAATGTTCTCGTAAATATCTTTTGAAATGGCAAGAAGCTTTGAATATGGATATTTATTTTAATGGTTTTTTTTTTAAATTAATCACTCAGTTTATACGTTTGATAGAATTAAATACGAATGATGATGTAAAATGGTAAATCGCATACATTATTTGATGGAGTCCAAATACATCGTTCCGCTTGGTATCATGTTATTTTAATTAATTATAACAATCAATGAAATTTCTTTATAAACAACAGTTCAGATTGAAGAAAATACATGTACATTATTCAGTGGAAAGTTTCTATATGAAAAAAAGAGTGAAATGAAATATTATTATGGTCCCGACGAAACTTTGTTGTTTCAGTTTCTTACACATTTGTCCCAGAATGATTTATATTATTATTTGACTGTAAAACTAGAGCTTCCACAGGAAAGGTCGAAAGTAATACTGTATGGCACACACATTTTAAAAAGTGATTTCGGTTATAATTATAATGTAGGTTTTTTCCATTTTTTTAATCACGAATTGGCTTGTTCCGATAATCAAAGCCTGACGCAGCTTTGTATAAGGAAAATAAAATAATAGAATAATTTCGATTGTCATTGGATAACAAACACGTAATTATATTATCAATTGTGTTATACAGAATAATATTGACTTCTGCCTCAACCTATTCAACAACTTATTTCAACTTGCATGCAGACATTAAAACATTATTTTGTACGTTAAAAATATATGGTTTATCTTTTTTAACAAAAAATATATTACAAATTCATTGGTTGCAATTTTCTTGAATTTTACGATCTGTACTCATTTATAATCAGGAAGTCATGGAAATATCAAGATGCGGCGTGGTGATAGTCAATTAGTAAAAACAAATGATGCCATTATACCGGTTAGTATTTCTTATCATGTATGGATTATTTTTAGTGTACCGTCATAGTATTTAATTAAGAAAGAAACAAAGAAAAAAACGAATGGCGCAAGTCGTGAGTTCACTTGAAAATTGAATACCGCAAAACAAGAATTGCGTTGATAAATTGTTCCTCATGTTATAACGTCAATCGAGTTCATACTTTTAAATAAACTAACTTGTTAAGAAAAATGAACTGATTTCATCTAGGTTTTTAAATATTGTTGCACATTTATTAAAACTAGTACTGATACTTTAATATATATGGGTGTTTTTTAATTTTAAGTGAGTGGAGCTTTTTGTGATTCCGGAATTTCTGGATTTACAATCTTCCAATCCCTGCCGTTCGAGATTGAACATTTACCATTATTTAATGTTTTTGTTTTTAATCACTAATTTTAATATAAAATCGCCCTTCTTCATTTTCTTTAAAAAAATCTTTTTCATAGTTGCTTGAGATCTCATTGACGAAAATGTTGTGTATCAAAAAAAAATTCAAAATTAGTCTCAGCTCGAAGAATTTGTTTTTTTAGATCAATCATTTCAAAAAAAATCTGCCAGTGACTAAGTTTTCCAGCGCTGTTGAGCTTTTTTTCTTAACTTATGTATATTTTAGTTATTTTTTGTGTTATTGTGAATCCTGATATCCCGGAATTGGAAGTATTCCGGAATCCTGGAATTTCATGATCCCAAGATTGGAAACCCTAATACTGATGTCGCTGTAAGGTGGGCTGAGTGATGATGATGTAAATTTTATGTATTGTAACGAGTCATTGTTAAATATTTATTAATATGTTTATAAATACAATAATTCGTATTGCCGATCGACTTACCATCTTCCGACAGAATAGAGAAATAAATGAAAAATAATATGATAAAAATCGTCTACGACAGCGATTGTTCTAATCGGTGTACTAGTCCACGGCAGCTCACGTCTACAAAAGTGGTGTGTAAGTGAATTAGAGCGAGATGGAATGACAAGTTGTTCCGGTAGAGTGAATGAGCACAGTGCACGCAGAGTCACGGTCAGAAACTTGAAATCGCTATTATAAATAAGCGAGGATTGAAAATGAATTAAAACACTGAGATGTATTCCTACTATTCATAGCGCAACATGGTTTAGTAACCAAGTACTCGAGTGAGATCAGTCTGATGTTTGACAGAGCTAGAGCACTTTTGTTTATTGATTAGTGATCAATTCTGTGATTTTAAGTTATAATACACATAAAGAGGATTTTTCCATTACATACTATAAAATAACTGTATAAAACCAACAAGAAAATAATATATTGTAATTATCCAAATTTCTACATCAATATAAATCTTTAAAAAATAAGATTATGGCAGTAGTCCAACGATATAATAGTACGTACCATAACAACCAATATTTTTAACCTTTTCCATTCATAATATCATCATTACGTTACCTGTTGAATTTTTTTTCGAAAAGCTGAATTAAAAAAATATATAGTAATAATGAAATCACTTTTAATATGTGACTATTGATCCTTGGTGGTAAGGTAAGTTATTTTATTTAAAAATTAAAAACATTTGTTTTGTATCATAGCGAACACTATCAACACTTTATATTTATTTAATAATAAGAAAGTTTTAGAGATATACAATATTTTGAAAAAAGTTCTATCGAAGTTAAAGTGAATATTAAGTTAACCCTTTCTTAACTAAGATGTGTAAATAATACACACACCTTCTGATTATTTATATTTCTCTGTATATATAATAAATACTCGGCCTAAAATTCAGGTATTCCACCCATATACATTTACGCACCGAGTAAAGCAATAATATTAGTATTGTAATAGTGTGATATAATGTCATGATTCACTCACGTTTGCCTGATGTGTAACGAGTACACAGCTCAGGAGCGCGTGTTTTTTTTTGCATAGTAAGGAAAGGGTTAAATACACCAAAAGAAACCTTCAGAATATCAATATATTGTTATTATGAAAAGTATTGTTCTATTTTTACACTGCTTAGTAGATGTACCTTTTGAATCAAGCGCCAGATTATGTGAGCCGCCTCTTAGCCATAAATCCGACCGCACCCGATCGAAACCGCTTTTTTCCGAACGGAAATAAAAATTGATGGATACCACAAAACAATTATTCTCTCATAATCGACCCGTACGAAGTTTTTTATACCTCTGGATTCCGCTGTGATTATTCCGTCCTTGTAAAATTAATAATATCGAGATTTTACATACCAATTGACTAGGAAGTCATTATTCTGTTATATTAAATAAATTTATAAATGAATGAATAATAAATAATGAAATGTACATACATATATTTAATAATATGAACAGATAAAGACCGTTTTTTGAGAGCCTTATGCAGCCATACTCAACCTTTTTTTCTTCCGGGTCGCATTCCGATTTTTACTTCTCTACGTGGGCCGCAACATATTTACAGTAAACTATATACTGCACACATATGTATGTATTATGATGTCAAAATAAAACTATTGTTCACTTTTAAGGTGTTCACTGTCAATACTTGGTGGAATGGCATTATAATAAAAATAATAAAACATTTTTAGTACTTTTTCCACATAAAATTTATTAGATCAGGACCGGTTTCGCTCATGATGAGCATTGTCAACTGATAAGAAAAACAATAAAACAGGGTACCAATTGTTTGTCATACCTTGTTTTTATCACTTAAATTTTGTATAAATATCACTGTTTTATTGTTTTTCTTATCAGTTGACAATGCTCATCATGAGCGAAACCGGTCCTGATCTAATAAATTTTATGTGGAAAAAGTACTAAAAATGTTTTATTATTTTTATTAAAACTATTGTATTGTATGTAAATATAAACATAACGTATGTATACATTTATGTATTCATGTATTTTTCATAGTAAAAAATAACAATGGACAAAAAATAAAAAATGCGTAAAAAGTGCACAAAAATACATATGTATCCAAAATATCAAATCGTTTACTTAAAAATTAATGTGAATTTTGATATTGAGTCATTTAACAATCTTTAAAAAATATTTGGTGACTATAATTATTTTGGGCCGCACATAAGAGCTGATGTGCGCGGGCCGCAGATTGAGTATGGCTGGCCTAATGTCTAAAAAGAAAATACAATACAACCTTCATATAACGGACTCATATAAAGTAGGTTTTGTCCATAAAGGCATTCTAAGTGCGTTTAAAATAAAAAAAATAACAACTTATTAGATTTCTATACAACGCTAACGAATTTTCATATTTAATAAAACATAGAAATGATAACACGTGTGTAATTTTTACATGAGATGTAACTTAAGCATTATCAAAACATTAGCCGACACTTGTTAAAATTGCTGCTGCACCCATTGTCAAGAGGCATCATATGGAGAATAATTTTTATATGGGTGACTCTTGAATTTAAGCAATATACAAAAAATAATGTTAAACGTTGACATTATTTTTAAAAAATTAACAATTTTTCCAATACCGAAATTTAACATTCACCATAAAATTGTATTGAAATTCGGGATTGAGAATTTTTTCCCAGCGATTTTGAAATCCTGGGAATTTACGAATTCCCAAAATGGAAAGACGCGAGACCTTTTTTTTAGCACTCGCGCAACTTTTTAAAATTTCCTCACTTGTGATAGTACTTATTCCGAAATTTTGGGATCACAAAATAGGACGGAGTCCCGGGATTTGGAGGCCCTAATTATAACGAAGTTCAACGGTTTGTTAAAAATATTTTAACTGTCGGTCTTTTATAGTTTTAGAATTCTATGTAACTCAGTATATTTTAATTGTTAGAATGCGAAGAAAAAGAACCGACAACGTAAAACTGCCTTTAGTAGCGTATCAATACATTTATTTGGAAAAAAAATCCGAATTCAACTTTAAAAGGGTGCACTTAAATCAGACCAAATCAAGATAATATTTATGTTTTACGATATAATATGGAATGTCATATTTATTTTTGATATGCAAAAATTAAATCAAGTAAATATAATGAATCGATGTAAATAAAGTATAAATTTAGTTTTTATTGTGATTATAAACCAATTTAGAAATTATATGTATATTTATTAAAAAATGCTTGGTATAAAGGCTGTCATAAACTAAGTTCCCTTATTTTATTCAATACACCGTGATATTATGTTACGTCACATTTAAAGATACCTGAAATTCCAAATTTGAAATTAAATTTTATTAAAGAAATACATTTATATTTGGGACGCCAGAATTTGAATGAATGTGTCACTGATCAAAATTCCGATCGCTAGGTGTCAACGTGTTGAAAGGAATTCTTGAACATGGCGTAAGAGCAAAAAACACATTCTGGGAAAATTCAACGTGAATTAATTATTTTTTAATGTGGAATCATAATAAATCAATATTGAAGTACGGTTAAATTATCAACACAGATTGTTTGGATTGTTTTCGCAACAATGAATTTTATTGTATAACAAGACATCCAAAATTTGTCAATTTCGGAAAATTGTCTTAAATATGTGAATAAATGTATGGAGAAAACCATAAACTAAAATGTCAACGAATGTTTCTTCATCCGAGATCTCGCTATTTCCGTGATCGTAATAGCCGAGTTCGACTGTATAAACAATTCTCATTCTCACATTCTCTCACGTATATCAACTTTAGCCATTTTTTCAGTTTTTTTTTATGTAATGAATTCAGAATTTTAATAAACACATATTCCTTTAACTCTTTTCACAAAAAAAATGAATATTTCATGCATTATTTCACCGACTACAAAAACTCTGGCTAAAAATATGGTAATGGAATATGTTTGGCACGAAGGAGAAGATGGCATGGAGAGAAATGTATTTCCTGCCCTATTAACTTCCTCCAAAATATTGTAGAAAAAACCACTCCAGTGGAGTTTTATAGCGATAGGAAGGGTAGTGGTCGCGGTAGAATAAAGTACATTCATGTGTAACCTGAAAATTTATACTTTTTGAGATACGAGATTGTAGAAAATTACCGATGATATGTTCTTATTTGGTAAAGTTTTACATGCTCATGATATTTAAAATAAACTATTGTAAATCAGTGAAAAAATTCAATTTATCTAGCGGTTGAATTAATTATTATCATAGTAATTTTAAACCAAGCGCATGCGTAAAAATGAAAGAATGTAATGGTTTTAAGTTTCGACAAAATAATATTTAATTTAAAATAGGTAAACGAATAAAGATTTATCGAATTTATCGCTGCTGATTATACGGTTTTTTAACGCTAAAATTTTGATTCATTTCTGAATACGTGTTATAATAATGTCATTGTAAACCTACAGATTTGCATGCGAAATGAATTAAGTTGAGAGCAATAATATCAGTTAAGAGATATTCCGAGAATATGAACTTTTAAATAAAATCATAAAAATAGCGATCGAAACGATTAGATTAAGAAATCAGGTAACAAGTTAATTAAAAGATCACAATTTAGAATATGTGTGCGGCGACATAATTGGTTGAGATATTTTTATGCCGATTCAAAAAAAAACACTCACAATTATTACGTCATTCGAACATTAGTTATACTGTCGGCGAAAATCTGAGCGCTAGATAATTAGGAACAATTCACGAAATGTGGAATCCATCACGCCCGACAGCTCGTAATTAAAATTCAATAATTAGTTTAGTGTATTAAAAAACGAATTATTTGAATAGTTGGATGCTTAAAGAAAGATAAAATATTTGTAATAAAGTTTATCCTATCTTTCTAATTACAATCTTTCCTTGGCGAGTAACGACTATTCTTGTAATGAGAAAAATACAATTTATAACGAGGAAATACTAAAAATCTCACGAGGTGTGTTTATCAAGAACTTTTATTTTCAACATACAAATGTGTAACAACTGAGTAGGTATTTAAATTGTCAAGTATGTTAAATCAAGACGGGATGTAAACCTAGTACGGGTAGCAAACTAGCATAGTCTTCGTGGTCGTGTGATTTTGATAATTTTGAAACTGCGTTAAATGAAAAAAAAACCAGTAATAATTAAAATATATAAGTATTTAGAAAAAATAGACAACGGCAATGAAAATTAAAGATTGAAAAAATAACCTTTGGGGTGATTCAATAAGTGTTATTTTAGAAAATAATATTCGCTATTAACGGCTTGTGGCAAAGATCATAATTAATGACGTCCATGAATTCACAAGGCTCTTTGACGATCGACGAACAAAGTATTAAACAACAACAAACATATTATCTAATGATTAAAAAATATATTATAAATGAGTTATAAAGATGTCATAAAAGACATCTTTAGTACCTGTCAGAAACTTACCGAGCTCAATCCAGTTAATAACAGCTTACGAAAGTCGAAAGAAACATACCTGAAAAAAATAAAAAAAATATATTTTAATAAATTGTGTCGATAAAGAATGTCTTAGAAAATTAAGAAGTTGGCCTAATAAAAAATGTCCAAGTAATTTATTTTTTGGCCGCAGATAAAATGTGTCGTTATAGAACAAAATCATATAATTCTGCTAATTGGATAAATTAACATAATGCAACATTTAAATGTGGAATTAATCTGTATTAATGAGACATCGACCTCGTATGTATAATAGTAAGTGTTAATTAAATAGATATTAAGACTCTATTATATTTATTGGTATATGGGTAATTCGTAGCTTCTGGGTGATCGAAAATTATTGGCCACTGCTGAATTTCATAGCCATGTTGCATTGGTGCAGCCATACTAAACCTTTTTTTCTTCCGGGCCGCATTCCGATATTTGCTTCTCTACGTGGGCCGCAACATATTTATGGTATACAACTTTTTTTTTAGCTCACCGAGGAATTTGAAATCTTCGATTTGGTATACTTTTTCCCAAGATATCTCCAAAACTCCTTTTTTCTTTTAGCTCACCGATAGAGAGCTTACTGGACCGCACATTAGGGCTTACTGGGCCGCAGGTTGAGTATGGCTGCATTGGTGGAAGACTTTTTGAAGAACAAACTTTTTAGTACTTCATGATGTTCATAAAATTACATTTATTCCTAAATAAAAGGTTATTTTATATCTTGAGAAATATCTGTAAAAGTAGATCTACAGGGAGTGCTCGCTTGTAGTCGAAATCCTACGATTTAATACGACAATGATGCCCTACCAGTCGATCGCAAACCATAATTTGGTCGATTACGAAAATGTATTATTTTACATGTTAACAGCCAACAATGAAAAATAATATCCCGGTGGTCAGACTCATTATGCTTGAATTGATTTGCGATTATCTGCTCATTTAGGAGATTAAAAAATGGTCGAATAAAGACAGTGGTAAAATTTCTTTTAGAATCATGTCAGGAGTCGATCGCGACAAAAGTTAAGATTGAAAAGTAAATCCCAGCGCAAAAAACGATTGGGCAACCTTGTACTAGGTGATATAATTATCGTCACAGTTCAAGAAACATATACATAGTAAGGTATATTTTCATATAAAAATCTTAAATCGTCTTGCAAATCCTTTACATATTATATACTGAAATATAGCATTTTAAGTAAAATAAAATTACTTCTTCTCATATTCATTCGTATCAAAATACACAAAATTGGTATTTCCGACATAACTCTTTTTGACAGAAAAACGTCGATATTTGTAATCAGTCAATCGTAAAATATATGGGTTGTATGTGAAATGCTGACAGATTAATGTATAATGCCTAATAATTATTCTCAAACATATACAAAACTATTTTTTTAATGTTAAGCTAATTTTGAACGATAGTTGATATTGCAAATCATGCGAAGAATAATATCGCCCTATAATAAATAATAAAGAAAAATAATCTTCGTGTGTTCATTTTAAAAACAAAATTAGAAGCAGCTGTAGTCGATCCCGATTCCCGACAGTGATAAATAAAAAAGGGCTAAAAGACGAGGTCCGGAGCTTTTAAAAAAGGACGGACAAAAGGTGTGTACGTTAAAATGGGTATAGGGTTATTAGTTAATGTTGTTAAATATAATGAAATTATGAAAACTGTATATTTTTTTTTATAACACGCGTGTCCTGAAAATTCGTGGAGTTCTCACGATTCGGGAATATATTTGTCATATGTGAGTTTTCAGACGTAAGTGCCAAATTTTTTGAAAATTAAATAATTTATATTTCTGAACGTGAGATTTCATAAAAGATATTGAATACAAAATTATTATTAAGATATAATACAAAAAAGACACGATGACTTTAAATATTCGATATAAGTATACAAATATAACACAAGCAAACAATTTAATATGTGTTTAAAAATAGCAAGCCAATGTAGAATATAATTTTAAATAAAAAAAAAATTTTTGAACACCCGTTTATTATCGCACTAAAATGCATTCAAGAGATTGATGAATTTATCAGTAAATTAGCATTGCAGGATCTCTTTCAACCCTTTAGGGCCGCAGATGTGAGGCAAAAAAATAGGAAAGGAAGGGTATCCAACGATGAATTATCATAATTATAATATGTATCCATATAAATAGCCTACATTAAGCTTATATGATATAATTTAACACATGGTATCGTAGTATATCGTTGTCGCCTGTGTGGTCGAGTGGTCAACGGTGTTGGCTTCGGCTACAGAGGGCCCGGGTTCAAATCCCGGTACGGACAGTTTTATAAATTGATTTTTCAGTCGATTTATGAATTTCTGTTCAAAGGCATGGATGTATGTGATGTCTTGAATTCCCCCCTCTCACCTTTCCTATCCTGTGAACGGGGCGTATCGACAGCGATTAGCTTACCACTAATCCTGTCCTAGCCCTATCCTTCTATCCCTACTCTCTTTGAAAAAAGAGAGGTTGAGCAACTGAGTAACAAGCAGTTCTCGTAGAAACACTTCTGTTGAGATAAACTCCATTAGGAGTCCATATGCTCCACATTGGGAGCGGACATGGTTAAAAAAAAAAAAAAAAAAAATCGTAGTAAGTAAGTTTCACAATTATTAACTTATTTTTTATATATCAAATGACCTTTATAGATTTCTACTCCTTTACACCAAAAAACGACGTGATTTATGGTTTCAGTTGGATTTATCTTTGAATATAATGTTTACAGAACGTTCTATCATGTCGAATAAAAAAGGCAATCTAGATATGAAGCCGTATTGAGGCACGATCAAGATACTATTTTCCTCCGATTTTAATGCTAGAAAAACTATAAATAAAAAATTCTAATGTATTTTTTTATTTCTTTTGGACAAGGAAAGAGTTTTATTGTGTGATAAATTTATATATTTGTATATAACCTTTAAATTGTTTTATCAATTGCAAGTTGGCGAATTTGCAATCATTTTCTGCAGTACTATTTTTTGAACACCAATTTCAATATATAAAATAACTAAATACAATGTCAATATATAATCAAATTTTAAGAGCGACATTAGCAATAGTAATTAAAAAAGTAAGCAGTCCACTTAGTGGAATTATGAATGTTATCTAGAAACATAAATCACTAAGTATATTAAGTGAATCGAGTCGGTCAGATCGCTAACGTACGTAAGTGATCCGGTAATGTTCAACAAAGAGCTTTTAATGTCAAGGATTCGATTAGACACTTGTGATTTTTCTCTGCTTATAATCTTGACGTCTTGTGACATTTTCGTATCTATATTGTGAGTGAAAGATAATAAGGTAAAGAAGTGTTTAAATACTTATAAATTAGGTATTCCCTGCCTTTTCTAAGCTGAACGATACGTCACAGTGCTGCTTGTCATTTCACGTGATTCTTTCCATATGGCTAGTGTTGGTTCTAAATTAGTTCCAGAAACCGCCACCAACTACGTCACGGTCAGAACTGCGTTGTTGCAAAGTACGCGAAAATTCAATTTTATATTGAAAAAATGATAAAACGTTTAGTGATTGCAAAAAAAATAAACTCTTTCTCAGTGGCGGATTGCACTTGGGAAGGCCGAGGCGCAGTAAAATTTGGAAAGCGTCAAAAAAGACAAAGTATTGAAAATTGAATGGCTTTATTTATGTAACATTTGCTTTTATCCCTAAGATTCAAATGCCCCCAAGCGCGCGGCTCTTGCGCGTCTAGGGTAATCTGCCACTTCTCTGCCTGCACATTAATTAAGCGATTTTTAAAAAGTGTTACTGTCACCTGAATAAAATAATTTATTATGTGTAGTTAAGGAATAAAATATAAGTAAAAAAGTTAAACATCTACTAAAGGAGTTGTTTATAATACAATATTACGTGAGATCCTCAGTTACTATTTGATATAATACATAATGTCGTTAATGCCTACATATAAGGAAAGAAAAAACTTACAAGCGATGTCGTGATTGTTAACACGCAATGTTTTGGTTAGAGATTTGCCGTAAAGAAAAACGCCTCAAGTAAAAAATATCGATTTTGTAATGAATCGATTCGTTGATAGGTCTGCCTTAACCACAGGTGTCACGTATAGTTTTTTTTTTGGTTTACCTATTCAAGAAAAATCTGTCTGTAATGAATTTTGTTAAAGCCATTTTATAAGACACGATTCAAAGAACTGAGAAGATGCCTTCAAATGGTTTATCTGACTATTTTTAAAATATGTACGAATTTGTATAGCCAACGTTTTCGCGATAGGGGTTTGCAATACCGGACAAATATAACAAAACCGGTGTTTTGGTTTTTCATATTAAATACATGTATTAAAAATATTAATTACGGTATTCAAAAAAAGAAAAAAAATACGGGCCAATCGAATTAAATTAGGTATTTAGACATTTCTTATAAAATAACGTATTAAAAAATATTTATAAATCAAAATAAATGCGTGATTTTCATTAATAACTTACGGTTTATTTAAATAATACACATCTTTCAATCTCATCAATCTGAAGCAATATTGATACAACTATTAGCAGATTGAATATATTTCAATTCGTTTTATTACAGTATGGTTTCTATACATTCAAAATTTGATTATGGTTAACTTTCAATACCGAAATGCCGGTATTTTTGAATTTTCAAAACCGATATTTCAGTATTGAAAAACATTATGAATACCGGGATCCCGGATTCGGTAATACCGGTTTTGAAATCTCTAATTCACGATGGTATATATATATACATATATTATTTATCCGATATTAATCAATTGAATATCATTGAATCATTGAATCATATCAAGTTTACATCATTTAATTTTCGTATAATTGTCAATAATATATTGTACAGGTATACAATCTTACATTATGGTGGCGTGTCTGTAATAATGTTGTACAGGCACATGTAATTTGGCCTTAAGAATTTTTATTGTGCAATAGATTGCTCGAGTCCGCGGCTAATCAAAAACGATCATTTTTTTGGCCAACAACACTATGAAAGAGGAATTCGAGAGTTAGTCGGTGTGGCTTCTTTAAATATTTGTTTACAACGTTTTAGAGTTTCCGGGCTGAAAAAAAAACGGGTCACGCAATCTCAAATATCAAGGTCTCGATTTGAATTTTATAGAAGAGGTCTCATGAACAAATCATGCGAAAATGGCGCTCGGATCAACCTAGCTGAGACGAAAAGGTAGACAACAAAAAATAGAACTGTATTACGTGACGGCGATTTCACGTTTATAATTCTATGGGATACCCTTCCGAGAAATATTAAATAAAAATATAGAATTAAATGAATGAATAATAAAACCGCTATTATAGAAAGGTGGTAAACATAGTATGCAGCACTTATAAATGGAGTTCTACTATCTTGGTTAGGCACACGGTTAGGGAATACAATCGAATATTAGAATATCTTTCCGATATTCGGATGTTCGAATATTTATTAAATAATTAAAATACTAATCTTTTGTTGTGTAAATGTGTGCTGAACCACTGCGATAAAAAAAACTTGTCTGTTTTAGAAGAACCATAATAATCACTAAAACACGCGCTGGGCACTTAATGTTCATTTTAAATGTGTTCACTGTCAATACTTGGTGAAAACGCATTGTATTAAAAAAATAAAACACTTATTTGTACTGATTTAACTTATATGATCAGGACCGATCTCGCTCGTGGCGATCATTTTCAACAGATAAGAAAATACATCAATACAGCTTTATTTATGCAGATTCTGTAAATATTCTTTAAATGAGTGTTTTATTTTTTTAATTATTGAATGTGTTAACAGATAATACGCGTCGCCAAAAATAATGAAGAAATTTGTACATTGTATAAATCAGATAGTGTTGTAGATAGTCGAATACTTTATGGTTTTAATATTCGAAATAGTAGCACGATGAAACAGACAATTATTATCAAAAGTCAAGCCATTAAATGCGAGATCAATAAAATTCAATGTACAGCAAAAAGAAGAATGAGGAGCTTCAAGAAAACAAAATTTAGACATTTAAGTGGGAACATTTATTAATATGAATATGGAAACGTTGTTTTTAGTGTGGAATTAAATAGCCTTACTGTTTCAAGTTTAAATAATTAAATTATTGTATAAATTTGCATCAAATAGTCATTTCGCAAAACCGGACGTTAAATAAATCAAATTAATGGAACTCGAATACAATACATCGCTGCGGCAGAGTTTACAAGATCTGATAAAATGAAAACTGCTTCAATTCGAGCGAATTGAATAAAAAAGCGAAGACTTGAAAAATGCGTCGCATAAGTTTGACAGAATTGCATTAAGGTAAACTATTTATACGATTATTTCGTTCCCTGAAATCTTTTATGCGTTTTTTTTCTCATCACAGTGCTGCAAGAATTGCGTTCTATTTCGGAATGACAGTTTGACATTACAAATGCCAACCAGTTCTTTTCAAGCGGTAGAATTTTTAATACTGGCAGATGATTTGAAAATATCAACAAAGAAGCATACTAGAGTATAAAAATTACTCAAAGCAGTCTTCTAAATCATGGATATTTATTAACATGGTCAAAATTAGGTTTTTAGTATTAGTATTTATTTGCGAATAACCAATTGAATAACGAATGAAAAAACGTATTATTCATATTTGCAAAGTAACAAACGCTATTATTTGGCTACCTTTTGCGATCATAAAATAAGGATTGTCCAATGATTTGTCTTACCAAACTATGTGTCGATTTTAGACCTCGAGGTCCTCTACCTCTATCGGTATATGTATGTACATAATGTGTTCTTATTTAAATGCTAAATTTGTATTACCTTATAGTTAATCTTTGTTAAGCAAACTTACTGTTGATACACCTCATTCAGTGATAATATATCGTTTGTTAAAATAGATATAATAGTATGACGTTATGAAAATTTCAGATTGAAATACACTGGCAGCGGACAAAATAATCAAAATGGCGATCGACGCGACGCACAGACTCCGGCGACTTGAAGGAGGGATTCGAGTCCGGGACGGCGTTGAATATTCAATGAGAATGTGAATCTTTATTATTTCGCTCTCGAAAAGAATGCGTACGCAGCCAGAGGGCTGGATACCGAGTCCCGCCGTCACAACAACGCATTTAACGACGTCGATGCCACGGGCGCAGATCGACGTGTCGCAATTTGTTGTTTTTAGTTCCACCAGAGACCTCTCTTCGTCGTGATATTGTCTTCGATCTATAATTGGTGTTATAAAAGGTCACCTTTCAAAACAAAGAAACCTTTACAGTACTGCGTCAATATTTCACCATCACTATTGACAGTCTATATAGCTGTAGGGAATTCCTGGCATATATTATAATACAAGGCATTTTATTTTGGATCAGATTGTGTTAACGTGTGTTCAACAAAAACAAAGTCGTATAAGAGTCCCCGAAATTTGTATCGAATTAAAAAAAAAACAGCAGAATTAAATATACACGGTATTGTTAATATGCATTCCTTAATGGTTTCGACTGCTGAAAATCTATAAACAATATTTGACAATTCTTGTTCAACGAAATACACGGGTTTCATGATTTTTCTACAAGAACGCGTGAACTTTCCAAATCGGTTAATTTCTTCTTAAGCACGCCTAGAACATTATAACTAGACATGTAAAATAAATATCGCATTTTATGACCATTAAAAAATAAAACACCCATTTAAAACAAATAAAACATAACAAGAAAAATCTTGTAGGTAATAAAACTGTCAATACAAAAATAAAATATGTTTTACTGAAATGGTACCTACGTAGGATGTTTATATAAAAAAAAATGTGTAACAGAGCTATGAAATAAAACTAATAACATAAAGATTATATAATACTTCACAATAGTTAATAATATTATGCTGGTTTAGTAGACAAGAATTTATGTGAAGATGTTATATTGCCTATAATTCCGGACCCGAAGCACGCCGTCTTCTCTGGTTGAGGTGTGAAGGGAGGAATCCCATGTTTCTATTTTTAGTTAGAATTGGTTTCTCAATCGAGTTATAAAAAATTGTGGTGTCTAAATTCGTAATCACCTATCCGGTTAAAAAAAAACTGGACATAGCGACTATTAGTACTACCCATACCTTACCCGGTCCTTCTATCCATATTTACTATAAAAATGGGGCTGAGCATCTGAATAATTCGCGCGAGCCTGTGTTACTTTAACTTATGCCGGCGTGCCCCTTATTATATTAAAAAAAACATTATGAGATAAAATCAGAACCTTACTGCAATTTCTGAAGACGTTTCAGTATAACGTTTAAAACATGGAATTGGAACCAAAAGAATAGTAGATACCTTATTTTTTTTATTTAACAATTATTACGTATAATTGAACATGCATAATGAAAAAATCCGCCTCTTTCCCAGAACATTGTGAATAGTTCTGAGATTAAACGAGTGCCGTGTTAACGAATTGGCAGCCCGTCGCTGTATCGCACCCCTTAAACAACACCGTCACAATACCCAAATGTCATGTTCCTATTTGTTCGCGATTAGAGATTTAATTCTTCTTATTTCTTTGTCTCGGCATTAGTTAAAACTGAACTAAGTAAAACCGTAAGATAGTGCATACATAAATACTATGCATTTTGAGTATAATGAATCAAAACTATATTTTAATTATGATATATAGATATTTTGAAAATGTTTGAGACACAGAAATAATTTTAGAGGTATTATCTTACATTATCATAAATACTGACCGGGCAGTCAGTCGATTTGGCATTCACAGCAACCGGCATTTTCGGTTTGTAGCAATGTTGTGCGATATATTATTAATCTATTTAATTATGTGGTATAAACTTGACCGTATGTAAGTTCTACATTTCAGCATCGCTCATTTTTTTTTTACTACAAATCAAATAAAAAAATCAAATAAAAGAATCAATAAAGCAGGTCTAAAAATTAATTAAGATTTGTGGTAGGTATGGAATTAGGTCCAAAAAGCATTATTTTATGATCGAAATTAAAAATAATAATCTAGTATTGTTTTATTTAATTTATTTTAATACTAATACCCAGATTAATTTTGAAGTATTTATAGAAAAATACACGTTAAGATTTTTATAGTGAAGTGAAAAATTTCTTTTGCGAAGCCCACTATTAAGCCAATCAATTCGCTTTTATTGAAATATATATTTTCATTCTTGTAATTTTTTAATAGACCATAGTGGCGGCATGATAATTATGGTCCGTCGAGCGGAAATAATTCGCGGCAGACACGCGATAAAGCGACGCACGGTAGCAGAGTTGGCTTTTTGTTTCACAAAATCACGGTCGGACGGATGTTACACAAAACAATAATTTCGTTCTTTTTAGCGCTCATAGACAAAAGGACACGCGAGAACACATTGAATAAAATTATCCTGATGAACTTGATCGGTGAAAAAGATAAGCTATGTAAATAAAATGCATATTTAATTACCAACGTTCTATAATTGAGATGTCTAGTGTCAAAAAAAGCGCACCCAAAATAAAAGACTAATTTTGTTTGTAATAGATTAAAGATAAGTTGATTAATCGTCATTTTTATAACAATATATTTGATGCAGAGCCGAACACTTGGGCTTTCGACGTATATCGCAATGGAATTGAATTCTTGAACTGACAAATTCATTTTGAATTTCTTGTCATCCGATCGTCAAATCGAATTAGCTTTGTTAACTCTGAACGTCTGAACAGAGAAAATAGATATTTAAAAACAAATAAATCGCAATTTTTTTTATATTATGTCAGTTAGAAGTTATACTTTCTAAAAATTTGATATATAATAAGTCATCCTACAAAATATTAACAGCGAGCAAATATTAAAATAAAATCTTCTGAAAATCAGGGCTGTTAAGAAATAAGACGTTTCCGACCATAGATTAAAACACATTAGTTATTTTTTAGGCTTAGTAGTATGCGACTCCACAACCCTGCTAAAATACGAGTTATAGGCTTAAACTTTATATAAAAAATAGAACAAAACCCGTTATTCAGAATTTTACTGATCCCATGTTCGCTCATAAGTGACTAAATATATTTAATATAAATAAATTGCACGACGACAGGTCAGATGTTAATCGTGTGTAAGGGGTGAATGATTAAAAAAATATCACAGACATTCAATGCGCATCGAAACGCAAAAGCCCTTAAGTAAATGGGATTGAAATGTTAAGCTCATTGTATGATTATCTTCGATTAACACATACATTGAGGGGTTTAAATGTGACGTTAATAATAATAATAAAAAAAATATTGTTGAAAGTTAAAATTATTATATAAATTCACGTGGCATCGATGCCTTTAAAATATGTTTTGACGCGCATAATCTTTCACCTTAAAGGAATAATTAAAAAAGAGAAAAAAACGTATTTTGGGTAAAATATGAAATATACACAACCTTGAAGTGCAAGAAGTCTAATAAACTGGTGTTTTTTCGACTCAATATAATATTAATTTAATAAGTTGGTCAAGAAAAACTTTTTTCTAAACCCTTTATCTTGATCGCAATTTTTACTGACTCTCTTTTTTCAGCACTTAAAAGCTAAACTTAAATACTAATCTAGCATTTGGAGCTTACAGCCCTTTGATTGAACTTGAATTAAGTTGTGTACATTGTGATTATCAAAAAAAAGTGAGATAGTCATTGTCCCTTAAAAAAATCGATATGCAACTGAAATATACAAGGATTTCATTTGATTGGCATGCAAATCGTTAAAAAATAGCTATCTTTTGAATCTTAACAAAAAACGTGAATCAGAGTTTAACTAACAAAATCACACGTGGATGACGGGGAAAATGTCAATGAATCCATTGACTTAATTTTGTAACATCGCTGTGTAAATGACGTTCTAGGACTACTTAGAATTCAGACAGTAGTTTGTAGTTTGACATCGGCTGTCTATGATAATAAATATTAATTTCGTTGTAAAACTATAACAAATGGATGCTGAAGTGCAAACAGAGACAAAACCGGAAACGCACGAAATGACGACACGCTTCGAATAGTGTAAGCATTATTACGACCGCAGCGCCGCGACACAAATGTGTCTGCGGGATTGAGCGCAGCATTGCAAACAACCCACAAGATCAAGATCAACTTGAAAAAATGCAACACCGGTAACGATTATTTACAAACATTATTCACAACTTTGGCAGTTGAATGAACTCTGCGATCGCTCGGTGCGCCTACCTTCCTTCTCAATCTTCGACCGAGCACAATAACCCCATGGCACAATGACCCATAAGCCTTGTGTATAGGATTCTCGCAGTACGCACGATTTTTTGCGGCCCGCTTTCCTCAGACTGAATACATCTCCGCGAGGGTCGCGTTCAACAACCCCCAAACGGCAAGTGCAAAATACGGGCAAAAAACTTGCAAGTTCAAGCAACCCAAATATGTAACGTCATAACGTCGGACGCATTGTATAACGTCCGCTATGTTTACTGGGATGCGTTCCCTGGAATTCTTTTGTCGTACGAGCGGAATACCTGGGATCGTTTCGAGTTTTTTGCCCCCTAGGGGTTGCAGAGGATGTGTGGGTTTGGGGGTGCTAGTTTTTACCTACTCCGTCACGCGGCAGATGTTAAAGCATCCTGCATAAGTTGGCTACTTATGGTTTAAGAGCCGCTATGTTAAATGAATTTTAAGAAAAATGTCCAATAATTAGTATTAGTTATTTAAACATTAAAATAAATGAAATTTATGCCCTGCATTGTCATACTATCGGCGAAATCTTAAATAGAATGTGTATTAAAATGTTTAGAGTATGGAAATATCTTAAAATAAACGAATAGGAACACATTGAAATTCATTCAGTATATGCAAGTATTTCATTTAATATGACCAGTCGATTATTTGCATTAAATTATATTATTATAATAAATATACATAGTATCGGTGAATTCTTGGCGGAAAAACGATTTATAGTGATTGTTTCAAAAATATATTCAAGATTGGTTTCGATCCACCTGCCAAATGAAACTGGTCTTGACCATACAAAATGTAAAATAATTAAAACACATTTTGCTGTATTATTACAATATTATCTAGCAGTTATCTCAAGTGATCAGAATAAAATAATTCATTTTTAAATCATATGAATAAGCTAATAAGAAATAAGTAATTTTTGTAAATAAACTTATATTGTCGTCATGGCTGTGAGAATAAAATATTGTTGTCAATCCATGAGCTGAGGGTTGAAGAGCTCAACAGCCGATATCTTTATATGATATGCTAACGGTACTAAAATTCGTAAAAATACGTGCGTGGATTGAAAACAATGAAGCTTCGTTGAAATACCGTGAAACCGGGGCGGCTGTGTAGCGTTCTGAAATGATTTTAAAGCCGAGTGGTATATTTATTATTGATTCGTAAACTGCAGCGACCGTTGAACTATGTTAATGGACCTATGCCAGGATTAATAATAAAAACCGCTCAGCGACGAAAGATTGAATTATTTATGTAACCCCAAACTGCAGTCGTAAATAAACGATGCGGTCGATTTAAATGCATCGAATTCGCAAAATTCTGTGCTAAAAGTGAAAGCTCATAAAGCTCTGTTGAAAAATAAACGGGAAAGCGTATATTCATTCAATTGGTGTTATAGAAATGAAAAGTTTACAACTATTTTTTATGATAAATAATATGAACTTGTTTGGCGAGGAGACGTTATCAATGTTGGATTCAAATTTAGTAGTAGATCATAAAACATCTGAAATTAATAAACTTCGAAATCAATCTTAAAAGAATGTGCCGATTGTAAAATAATCTGCGCGTAAGTAAATAATATAGTTTTGAAAGGATCATGAAGTAAAAAAAATTGTGTTTATGGCGGCAGCTGTTCGAAATGACAAGAATTTTTCTTCCCGAAACTTTATACTACGAAAATTATTTAAATAATAAATATTAAACAGTTGAAATCATAAGTAGAAAATAAGCACACCTGTTTATTTGCCGAAAAAACAAAACTTGGCAACTATCGTAGACAGTTCTATTCTTTGTTTTTTTTTTGAGCCAACACTTAAAACACAACTTAAGAATATTTTGGAAACTTAACTTTGGCACAATGAATTAATAGGTACCTAATTATTGATCTAGTTTTAGGTTAAGAAATTATACCGTACGTAAATACTATACAACTAAAAAGATTGAAAAACTCAAAAAAAACGTAATTATATTTGAATGCATTTTTTGCGAAATATTCTGTAATTTTTCCAAAAGTCATGTATATGAATGTATCGAATGAACATTTTTCAACATAATGGTAAAAAAAATATACAAGTTTTCGAATTTTAATTAATATTTATTTATTACTGATTGTAGACGATCGCATGAAAAATATTATTTTCGTACTTTGTTTTTTGATTCATAGAATTAATATAAATTATCGATGATATATTGCATTAGGTATTTTTTTCGTGGAATAAAACAACACATTAAAGTTGAAGTAAAAAAAAAACACCGGCCGTTTTGCGAAATAGCAAGAAAATAATTATACGATGCATTTATTTTATGTGCTTTGAGTTTAAGGCTTCAAGTTTCAAAGCAGTTTGTAAGATAAATAATGTAAATATGTATATTTTATTTATCGACTTTATTTGAAAAGGACATCGAAATAAGAAATTATCTATAATAATAGATATAAATATCTAAAGAACCATATATAGGTTACACATGAAGCTTATATTTATTTTTTACCATCGCGTTTTTAACTAATAAATTTATGGAAATGCATCCTATACAAGTCACACATTAGGCAAAAAATATTGAATCCCCATTATAACAATATACATATATATAATTAAATATTTGTCTGGTCAATTGTTTTATTAACCTAATTATTAAGTGTGTCATTGATTGAGTTGTCGTTTCAGCATACATACTGACTGCTGTTCTTAGTTTTTGTCAATAACTAAAGCGTGAGGCTCGTATAAATATAAAGGCAAAAATAGTTCACTATGTAACGATAGCGTATTATTCGTATAAATCATCTTGCTTATTAAAGCTATGAGCGAGTTCATTGTGATATAAGCTTACTGCTATTAACTATTTGTTCAAAAGTATGAAGTTTTAATACAATACGCTTCATGACATGAAACACAATTTTGAATAATGCAATTTTAAAAAACCCAGCCCCGATCGATAGATCTCTTTCAAAAAACGGAATGCATCGATCATTTGGTGGCCCAATAACAGTTTTAGTGGGAACAGCAGAATTCTCGGAAGGGATTTGGCAGTTGGTAATAATACCCACCGACCGCTTTCAATAAGCATCGTCGATTTAACCATTCCAGGCAGCTGGCTCTGTCAAAGGTCCACAAATACACAGAATAGGTAAACACTTTTCTAGAACTTTATGCAACAGGTGTATTACAAACTTGAAACAATTGTTTTTTCGATGATTTATAATATAATATTACTACGTACTAAGAACTAAATATTGAAATCCTGATGCTGAAAACCATGCAGGTTTTTATAAAAATAATAATACAATTATTAAACATCGGTTAACTTAATATGTATTCAAAAGCACTGTAGTGTTTACAATGTTGTATGCTATTATAGAACAACAAATAGTCATAATCTGAGCTTAACGTCAGATGCCAGATTGACTCAAGTAATACGTATTCTCACGATCTTTATAGGGATGCTTAACATCCTGTCATGCTTAAGATCAAATGAAGGGGAGTTTTTTGTTTCTAGTATCTCAAGTGTTCGTTCACCAATATATTATCCACGAGCTCATTAAATTTTACTTTCGTATATGTATATGAGATTACGTGGAGAATATTCTAGAAGTAAAGTCAGTTTGAGGTTTTGTTAAATGTCATTTCACACGAAACTCCGTAAAGAAATATTGATATTTTTCTCTCAATCAAGTATAGCCTTTCTTTACTTTAATTGCGGCAAACCAGCAATAAATATCTGAGTAGAAAATCAATAATAGTATAGCAAAAAATATATATTTATAATAACGGGAGTCTGATGTTTTTTATATGTAACTTTGAAAGGGATGGGATATCTGTCATATGGTTGTTTAATTATAATATAAAGTTTCATTAAAAATCAAGATATGGTTACGATACGTGAGAAAAACGCAAAAAGGGAGTGGTAGAGGAACTGCGCTTTATGCAGAAACAGAAAAAAAGAATACGGAATAATTAAGTATTGTCTTTAAAAGGTCATCAACATAGTGTAAAAACTAGTTTGGAATAAATTTAATAACGCGTCTAAAAGTGTATCCGTGCATAAAGAAAAGTATTCATTAGCCAAAAATGATTTGAAAGCGTTTTCATTATAGGATGCTACCAGCCGGTAGGAGGCATCCAACCTTATACTGAATTAAATTATTGACGGGTTATGAGGTTTTATTTTTATTTATAAAAATTAGATATGAATTATTAAGTGTACAATATTGTTTATTGAAAAGATAAAAGTACATTTCATGGGATTGGATAAATGTTAATATCAATATAGCAAAAAAAAAAAACTTATTAATGCTATTTTCCGTATCGCATTAGCTTTAAAAATAGTTCTGTATTCTTGATGCAATTGAAGTAGATGCCACTAAATTGTATAAAAAGGCATATTATATCAAGTTTCAAACATGCACTCTATGCTCAATTAGCCTTGGCCAAATCAAATTGCACCCCGGGCCGCACATACATGCATACATTATACGAGATTATTTTTTTTAATTACAACGAATTTCATACTTATTGATATTTTTGTAGGTAAAATAAATATATTAAATTCAGATAATATAATAATAATGATAATAATTCATTAATCTAAAAGCATTCAACCAGGTTAATTGTGAAAAAAAATACTAAAACCAGATGTGAAAAGAAACCACGTCATGAACTAACAAAAAAAGTCAGACACATCAACAGAATCTATGCATTTAGTATTTTTCACGTAATTTCAAAAACGTTATCGGTTTCAATTACTTAAAATTGAATTAAAATACATTCTGAATAACCCGTTACTTTAAAAAAAAAACATTATTCGTCATATATGACCGAGGGCCGCAGGTTAGCCAAGCTTGCTCTATGCAAAACATACTAAAGTGAAAATCAGCTATATGCGTGTAAAGTTTATTTTAGATTATTTAATAAAAAATAATGTAATACAATGATTAAGGTCGTAAAACAAGTGATGAGTCTAGGGTGGTTTATCGAGTTATTTTATAGCCGGATGATGTGCACTGCTTGCAGACCATATGCGACAACAGTAAGGTGGTCGTATAAAAATCCAGAGCTTAAAGTAACATAAAAGTAAAATGATTTTAATATTTTCCTTTACCATCACTATAATGTAAATTATGTGATAATTGAAAAGACAAAATTATATTTAAAAGTTTGATTTGAAAGAAACTAAGAGTATAAATAATTGTGAGAAATTGGGTGTTTTAATGGAGATAAAAAAATATAGAAAGATGAAATATCATTAAGTGATACATGAAAGCTTTTTTTAAAAAAAATATTTTACTAAGGAGAGAGGTAGCATTAGATCATTTTGTCATTTAAATATTTACAATCAACCACACACCTACCGAAAACGGTGAAACAATAGATGTTAAAAATACTTCTAAAGTCTGTGAGTGCAGTCGAAGAACCATCTACTTACTGCAATAAATCGCACACATTTAATAATAATTTAATATGCTGAAGCAAGCGTTTTATACGTGTGTTGAGATCGGTTAGCATATATAGTTTTTTAAAAACTATATTTAATTTAGAGTTATCAAAATCTTTTAAATGCTTACTGCCTCAAAATTTTTTAATCCGGCCCTGCCTGTTCATTTATTGTACATGTAATTCCGACGTGGTAGAAGATCCATGGTAGTACAATAAATCAGAATATGAAGATAAAAGACATAACATTTCCCGCACTTGGGTGGTGCTAAACAAATCCTAGCATGTTATTAATGTTAGTATGGTTATGGTGACCGTGGCGGAAGTAAAAAATTAGATGCGTCAAGGAGGGGTGTCTCATGGAAACCTGTTTACTTTCACGATAATTTTATATTTGGCATTTATCAGAAGATAAACGAATAAATTAATAATATTACGCAACGAAATAAATACGGCATGGTATTGTTTTTGAAGTTTAGTGATTATCACATACATTTTTAATTTCTCATTTTATGTATGTATATAATAATATAACATATCCAAATAATCATTAGAAAAGTGTATGTAACATGTATACTATTATTGGCATAATTTTTCATTATATATCCACATATTATTATTGTTATATGTATTAGCTTATGATTTTCCAAAGATAAATTAAAAATGTATTTATCTGTTGTACAAGTTTTTTGAGCACGGTCATTTTAACATACCTGACATGCTAAAGCTGGCTAGTGGTAGATTAGCAAAAGCTTAGCGAATTAAGTATTTGGGGGGGAGGGGGGGTTTAAAGCACGACTGCATCGTATAATATAAAGAAGGTAGGATTAGTTTATTTTAAAACCAAATAAAACTAGCACATGCACAACTAGCACTTTCCGCCTGTGTGGTCGAGTGGTCAACGTTGTTTGCTTCGGTTACGGAGGTCACGGGTTCGAATCCCAGTACGGACATTTTTATAAATTGATTTTTTAATCGATTTATGAATTTCTCTTCGAAGGCATGGTTGAAAGTGATATTTTGAATTCCCCTATCCCACCCATCCTATCCTATGAACGGGGCGTATCGAGAGCGATTAGCTAACCACTAGTCCTGTCCCAGCCCTATCCTTCTATTCCAACTCTCTTTAAACTCCATTAGGAGTCCATATGATCCACATTGGGAGCGGAAACGGTAAAAAAAACAATCAATTAAATTCTTCGCGCCGTTTTCTGTTAGCTGTTTTTGTTGCCATTGCAGTAAAAAAAAACCTCCCCGTTTGAAATAATTTTAACGATGTATATAGCGAATTTTGATTGAACGATGTTCATGATTTTACGGCATATAATCACTTTTGGCAGACGGTCATACGTTATCGTCAATAGTTTTTTTTTCAGCAAACCGAAAGCTAACTGGCACCGCAGAGGTCATCAACGTGCGAATGCTGCTCAAGTGCGGCAGTGGCGGCGGTGTGAGGTTACGCGTGACGTCATGACCTGCCTCAACTCTTGAGGGGTTGAGCCGGTACTCAAATGAAAGGAGTGCGCACGCAACGTCACGCATTTACACATGAGAGTACTTGCTTTTCTCACTATACTAACCACAATGCCAGGATCAATTACATACACCCCAAGACTTGATTAGCAACAAATTAGCAAAAAATAGCTCAATTTAAAGAAGTCGGCAAACCGATTAGGTTACTTTTCGTAATTAAGAAATCACCACATAGTAAATCGAGTGTAACGTATATCTATCATTTAAGCTGTCAAGACCCCTTGTAAATTATTCACTATTTTCTACTCTCAATGTTGAGCATATAGACTCCTAATGGAGTTTATCTCAACGGAAGTGTTTATACGAGAACTGTTTGTTAATCAGTTGCATCACCAATTTTTTTTATCAAGACAGTAGGGATAGACGGATAGGAATAGGACAGTGGTTAGTTGCTTTAAGGATATGATGAGTTGGAGGGAATTCAAAACGTCACAAACATCCATGCCTTAAGACAGAAAAATATGTCCATACTGGCATTCAAACCCGTGAACTCCGTAACCGAAGCCAACGACTTTGATCACTCGACAACGCAGCTGGAAATTTATTTAATTAACGTTTATTCTTTATATGTATTCTAAAGTAAGTAAACTTGGACTGCAGTCATAATTCTAGCTGAAAATTTTAAGGAACAATACAAATTTAATATAAACTTAAGTTTAATAAAATTTACAACTACTCTCATTACAATTTTTGTTAATCATTAATATTAGTATCTAGTAACGAAACAGTACTTTTTATAGAACAACTGAGTTTCGACAGTAAAATCAGAAATCTTATTGCAGTTTTATTCGTCCACGGTTAGAATCTTGATATTGCAGACTTTTGCAAGTGAGAGGGTGTTCGTTTAAGTCGAAAGCTCGTTCTATAAAAGAAAGTTTTTCAAATCAATGTTTTTCGGGGTTAATGTACACAACAACATCAATCACATATTAACGCGAATTCCTTTATTTTTGTTCGGAACAGTTTGCACACTCAATTTGTGTGCTAAATTTCTTAGATTCATTTTTTTTTTAAATAATATTTATATATCTAACAATTCAGTAATTCATAAACGTTAATAAATCATGTAACACTCACTCAGCAATGCAATCGATCAATGTATTTTTTAATATACTTTTTTATTCGCAGACGTTTGTGTACGCCCTTATTTTTTTTCAAAAGCTTATAATTAAAACAGTCATTAAAAATAACTGAAAACGAATTCCTTATAATAAAAATTTGAAATTCAAATGCATTCTCATTTTGAATTTCGAACTAGTTAAACAATAATTAACTTCATAATAACGCATTGAATTAACATGTGTAATAGAATAATAGGAACGAACCGGAAGTGGTTCGCGAACGCACGTTGCATATTCAAAGAATGACCGTCTCATCTATGGCTATGATAACCGGATGCATAAAAACCGTTAAAAGCGTCAATATAACTATTATTAAATTACATTTGATATTCTACACACCGTTAATATTAATTAACAGCAAATTCTGGCATGAAATGTATTCATGGAATAATGTTTTTTCCAACAAGGATTAACAGTATGTAAACAATGTAAATATGATAATGAAGCTGTTATAGAGAATTCTATTAAATAATTGATAAACTATTATTAATATTCAATGATAAAGAATGATTCATATTGTAAAATTGAATAGGTAAGTTTGAAAGTTTTTCATTTCAACTTCATTAAAAGTGAGAGAGATAACGCTTAGTTTTCTATTATTTAACCAGCATTTTTTTAGGCAAATCAGACCAGAAATTTATGTTTTAATGTCGTTGTTAAATAATACTTTCGATGGATTCGGCGGATGGATTCTTTGTTAAATATATTAAATGAATATATTCAATGCGCTGGGCACGGTGTGCATATAAAAAAAAAGTGGAGCTATGCGTACGCTAAGACGCAGACGACGCAGCGTAAGGCAGCACAAAATTGTCAGGTGCAGGCATGTGAAGCAGAGACCTGCTACGATCGTATGCTGCGGTGCCTGCCGCATACAAATGACATATACGAATGACACATAATGAACAACAATAACGCTTTTAAGTCTGTAGTCTACATAAGTAATATTGTATAAACAAAGTTCAATTAGTTTGCAATAATTTAATCAATCATTTTGCGGGAAAATCAAAAGAACACGCCCAAAAGCGTAGCGCAGGACATACGCATGCATGCGCCGCACGTGCCTGCGTTGCATCGTACGTTAATCAGTACTTTTTCGTGTAATACTAAATCTGTACTGCCCTGCGCTGCGTCGACTGCATCTTGGCATACGTCCAGTATTTTAAAATGTAGCGCTTCTACCTGCTGTATAATGTTGCTAATCGGTTAAAAATATTAAAATTAATATGACTTAACAAAAAATACTATTCATATTATTTATATATATTGGATTCGAAATAAATTTCTTACGTTACCAGGTGAATTGATGGCGAGAAATGGTAATTAAAATTGTAAATGGCACTTTGTGTGGAAGTTAATATATTGAATTTAATACTATTGATTATTTTAATTTAAACAAAGAAGTGACAAGTTGTTTTTAATTAGTATGTCATAAACAAGGTTCAACGAGGCAAACAAAATGTTGCGGTTAAATATTATTTATTCATCACAATGACACTCCTCATTTCCAAGTCGCTAATTTCACCTTGGCATCAAAACATACTTGATAAATTTACACCAATCTTCGGGTAAATTATTCATGGCATAACAACATTGGCAAAATAATGCCTATTACACATCTTTCGTGCGATTCTTTGTCCGCCCATAAAGCACGGGATGCCAATGACACCTATGGTTAACAATTGTAATAAAAAATGGATTTGTTCCTGAATTCGTGGACATGTATGTATAGTATAGTATATATATATATATGTATAGTATGTATGATGTGATGACCAAATTTGGTAATCTTACGATAACTGCGTAGCAACAATGATCCAAACAAAAGCAAGCTTCAATGCACCTACTTATATATATCTATGAATGACCTAAAAAGATATGAAAAATAATACACTTATTCTCAACTAAAAGTTATCAACAGCATGATCGTACTCTTGTATTTAGTATAACTAATGTTTGTACACTTTAGATTCGTTGACTTCAACATTTTATTAGTTGTAATCGACGTTGTAAATGTGAATATGAAATGTTTTTATTTATAACGAATAACATGTAATTTACCATTTTACGCTAGGTCACTTTTTCCTATATGACGACGATATACCTGAATAATAGATGAAAATAGTTATGTACTCTGACTCAAGTCATTTCAAAGGAAGGATATCTCATATAAATGCTTCGTTAAATAAAATAAAAAATGGCGGTTTTGGATTCTTCGATATATAATTGATACACTAATATTTTTACTGACCATAATCACCTTTGTCGACGCATTGTACAATAAAGCCGCAAATTTCAAAGAATATTACATCGACAAGAATTTGTGAAAAAGGTACTCGGTTTTTTTATGTCAGGTGATTACACATGGTAATTAAAAAAAGATATTATCGGGAATATTTGAATAAACGAATACTCCCTACCTCCAAGATATTACAATTTCAAAATCTCTATATATGATATGTTTATATGTTTTACGGTGCGAATCATTGCACGTCACGAAATCACAGAGTAACTGTATGCTTTGAAAACGATGCCTGCGGCGTATATTAAGTGAAGGGTGGTTTGAAATTTATTGGAACACGGAGATAAAAGAATAGACTAACGAGTCGGCTATTTCTTCCAAAAAAAAAAAGCGACGGTTGACTTGACTTGGACAAGTGCTGCAGATGCACTAAGAGAGCCTAGTCTCTGTCGGTCTGTTCTACCAAATGAATGGATCCCAGCATCGTGGACGACAGCTGATGACCATCCATAGGATTTCTTCGAGCTACGGGACACTGGAATGAAGTGGGAGGAAGCAAAGAGTCTGGCGGAGGATAGAGAATCTTGTAAGAACCGTGTAGTGGCCATATGCTTCGAATATATGACAACTAATTTTGAAAAAATATCTGTTAGGTTATACGTGAAAATAGTTTTAAAGTGTATTTCACCAAGGCTGACATTACTAAAGTAGTCATAGTCCTGATTTAGTGAAGAAAATGACGCAATTCTATTGTATGGGGATATTCAGAAGCTTTCGAGGAGTGGGTAAAATAATGTGATACACATTTATCGTTCACCAGGAAACGATTAACTGCTACAAATAATAATAAGATATAATTTTCGTGCAGAGTACAATGCCATATTGAGGCATTGGTCGACAACGACGTGGTTACGTTTATGGTATGATTGATTCATGGCCACGTTTCATGATACGTAGGTTCATATTAAAACGGATGCTGTGCGCCCCGGGTTAATATTTCTTGGAAGAAGTGCCCCATTTTACGATCGCTGTTAATCGCAAATTGCATTATTGTGCCGCAAGATGTGATTATTACTACCGTTGCTAAATCTATTCTATGTGGCTTCCTGGAGGTTTTAGTTAGGAACTAATTTAATAATGAAGGGTTCAACTGCAATCGTAGAAGCATACAATAATTATGGCCTTGCGATTTGCTTTGGGCAGAGTTTTGTTTGCAAGTAAGATTTGTAGATAACATTTAATTCGAATAACGATTTTAGTAAACATCGTATGAAAAGAAGATGCATTTAATAAATTTAAAGATTTTTTCTTGGCTATCTATGAACAAATCTGTTTATAAATAACCAAGTTTATAAAAATTTCTCGTTGATTCTTTTAATTTAGGCGCTAAGTGTTATTTTGTTTAAACTAAACAGTCAGGTTTGCGACCAGTCTCGATAGAAAATAATCTTAACCACTTGAATACCAAGCGGACACGGGTGTCCGGAACATATGCAAGCGAACACAGATGTCCAAGACATTTAAAAAATCAAATACCTGGTATTCTAATAGAATATAAGCAATATTTTGATGAATATGTGTAGTTCCATCTATACTTAGTCAATTTAGGTTTTTAAAATATCGAATTCGAGTGTATATTAGGCATATTATTTTTTATCAAAAACGCGCAGTATCTCTGGGACATATTAATGATTTATTTGCGCGGTATTCAAGCGGTTAAATACAAGGATGCGATATAACCAGTATCAATCGTGACCAAGTACCAATGAATTCACACTCTTCGTTCGTTTTTTATCGAAGTACTCAACCAAAATGGTACAATTGTATGACTGACATCAGTGTTTTATTGATAAGTTAATCACTAGAATCAAACGTGAGTAATATCTGAAAAAAATCTATGGACAAAACAAATATAGTAATCGTTTAATTAATTAGTTGTTTTTTGGACTTGAAAAAGTCTTATTTACTTCGCATCGTAATTCATATTCTTACAACAAATTATCTCAATAACGACAAAAATATAGAGGTAACAGCCAACAGTTAATGGTTTTCTTAATCGATGGCACAATATTCCCCCGGCGTTCTTGTGGTAGAGGTAAAGGGATAGTCTTCTCATAAACATTTACGACGCAAGGGTAGTTAATAATCTTAACATCACTTTGACGAGAAGGCGACCTCCCACTGGGCGATGGCAGTAATGAGGTCAATAAATATTTTGAAAGCATATTAAAATAATGTAGACAATTTAAATTTCACACTACTTACATTACTTACGCAAGTATTTTTTTTACCAACAGTTTTTTCAAGCCTCATTCCTATATCTTCCGTGAAAAAAATTCCGAGCGATAAGAATTTTTCAGGCGTACCAATAGTTTTTATGTTTAGATCCGACATAATAGGAACTGTTTCATCATCAGTGTCATTTCATCTTTATACGGGGAACTGTGGAGCCGAGCTCCAATCTCCCTTTCATCTAAGGTTAAATATATATATTTTTTTCTTCTAATTTAGATGTTGTGGGCCTATTTCATTTAATTTATTCTATTTACTTTTTTTAGAATGCTTTGGGTTTGTCTGTTGTTTTTTTTTTTTTGTACATTTGATTAAAAAAAAGAAAGGAATGGGGAGAGAAAAGGTAACATATATAGGAAAAAAGTGGAGGGAAGGGAGCAAAGGTAACAATTTAGAGTAGGGTAATCCGATGTGTTTTTTTCACCAGCCGTGTGATTGCGGCAACCAGGCATGTCAGTGGTGGGATCGGAGGGGAGGAACTGTTTAAGACAGCGGTTAGTTTTAAGACAAAACAAATCCTGTATGTTCTAACATAAAAAAAAATGCTTCCAGAAAGTTTAAAAATGTAATAGCCTGATAATAACATGCAAATAATGATGAGCTTGCTATCATATATTTGCTGAATTAAGATTTTGTTTGACTCCCGAATTCTCTTTCATGTTCGTGTTTATTTTGATTCTGATACGATTAAAATCAGCGCAATTCAAACTCCAGGCGGAATTTGTACGAAACCTTTTTGAGGTCTCGGGAGAAAATTCAGCCAGCTATATGCATACTAATTAACATTCCGGTTGACAAAGTTTTCCTTAATGAGATTTTAGCATGTTAGACCAACGAGAGGCGGAAGTGAGTTAAAAATAAAATATTACTGTACATTAATATATCGCTTCACGGAGGAATTCTATTTTATAACTTTTAAATCAGAAGTCTAATTAGAATTGTCTGCTAAATAAACGATTACGATGAGAATGGGAAACTAAAATAATATGATACTTTCGTATGGTATTGAAAACGCAAACTGGCATTTTTTTCAATTTGATATAAAATCAAAAGGTGGCGGAATTCGCTTCTTGTAATGTTTTTATTTCTAATTCATATCCGTTCCCAGTATGAAGAATATGGCTGCCTAATGGAGGTATTCCAATACAAGTTTTTTTACGATAACTGTTTGTTACTCAGTTGTTCAACCTCTCTATTTTTTCGAAAGAGAGTAAGGATAGAAGGACAGGGCTAGGACAGAACTAGTTGTCAATTAATCGCTCTCGCTGTGCCCCATTTATTTTATAATTGGAAGGCTGCGAGGAAATATTTTAGATATCACAGACACCTATGCCTTCGAATGGAAATCGATTGAAGACAATGCTGTTCGTACTGGGACTCGAATCTGTGAGATCCATCACGAAAGCTTCGCCTTCCAAGGTGATAAAATATTAAAAAGTGTCAAAGGTGCTACGGTGCTACGACGAGTTAAAAAGGTGCCGGAAAAAGCACTGCAAAAGCTCGTGTCTGAAATGACACCCTTAAATATAAATATGGCAACGGTAAGTTTTCAACCGGTCAATCTCAATTGCGGCATTGGTGAAAAAGAAGATTATTGTAATTATGAGGAAAATATCACTACATTATATTGAAAGAAATGTAGGATCAAAATGTCCAATTTCACCATTAAATATGAATGAAAATAGAGTGAAAAGTCTAGCTCAAACCATCACAATGATTTTTCATAATATGTGAAGAATTTCTAATTACAGTAAATTGAATTACAAAATGAAGCCACGATGACTCGATTCAACTCTATTGATATAGTATGTAAAGTACTGAAGGCAGAAACATTCTCAAGACGTAGATATGACAATAATTTACTTGGAGATAGTTATTTCATCTATTGATAACCGGATACTTAAATACAAATTTGCGTTGGAAGACGATACTAATTACATTCGGGAGTGTTAAATGTAAAACGTAAATGACTGTAATAGAGGATAATCCGTCTTAATGAAATATATTATTAAAATCAGATATTGTTAAAGGTATATTATATTAGCATATAGATTTAAGAGTGCTCATACGTACACCTCAGTAGCAATAAGCCGCCAGTACAGGTATTGTGATTATGAATTATCAAATGAAAAAGTAGCATTAATCTTCGCACAAGGCCGCGAATGAAATGCGGTATTTGATAATCATATACTAAAAAAAAACAGACTCTGATTCCACGGACGAAAACATGATGGGTGAGTTTTTAAGATACAGAAAGAAAATTATACGTCTTGTTTAACGTTGGAAAAAATATTATTAACCATTCTGCAGACGTATAAGCAATACAAATATGTAATCATTTATGTAAGAATAATTTTTCAAGCGTTGATGGTTAATGATGAAAACACGAGAGCTTTTATACTCGATTATATAAAACAGTAACTTCTTCGTCTTATCATTCAAAGATATCCAGTAAACGAGGCGTTGGAAGAAAAATAATGGCCAGACATAATAATACGAATATATATATTTGGCCGTACCACTCCTGGGAGGAAGTAAACAAGGAAAAAATTGCCACTATCTTCGTGGATGTGCGAAAGCGGATATGGCAATGAAATGAGAATAATAAAAGAGTATTATTTACATATATGGTTGACCGGGTTGACCCTTTGTTATAGCACTTTTTTGTTCGATAAACTTTTTATTATATCATACAGAAGATGACACCTTTTCAAAGTACTGTTATACAGCAACGATGAGTATTATTATAATGTGTGAATAATAATGTCATCAATAATACGCAGTGAATCTAATTGGGATAGCAAAATGACTTTAAATAGTGAATTTAATTTTGGAATAATTTGTGAAATGCAGGGACACAAGAACTTTTGGAAGCAATATATTATATTACACATCGGCGTTTCAATCATAGTTAGACTATAGAACAAATTATGCAATCGAAATAAATGCTAATGAAATTTCAAAATCCATCAAAGCCTTGTGCATTAAAAAATAGTTAAGTCATATACAGGCATTGCAGTTTGGTAGTGATTAAATTTGAGAATATAAGTTTCCTCACTTTTTAAATTTAAACATACAATTTATATTTAAAATTAACAAACGACTCACACGAACTCCTCCGAGCCCCTTCTACCCACACCTGGACGTAAACTAAGGTGTCTTTATAATTATCAACATATTATATCTCATTCCTTATAAAATAACGAAAATGATCAACTAGCAGATTGACGCCTCTCGAGCGGTGGAATATTTCAATTAAATAAACAATGAAAGCGAAAGTCTATGAAATTATTTTCGTAATATTGATGTCACACAAGTTGCGCTGGCAAACAAACGTGCCTGCAAAAAATATTGCACTTTGATTTTCGAAGAGTATTACTTGAGCTCCCATGATCGTACGAATGCATCCGCCGATCGGTGGCGATTCGAACCCGGGTCTTTATTTTTAGTCGGGCGCAGTGCCCCCCTCGGGTCGAGGCCGCGAGTTCGCCAAATAATGCTTCTACTCAAAATAAACCCGAAAATAGAGCGAGCGCTGAACGCGGCGACCTTGGGCAAGTGCATTCCGGTCAGGCGTGACGTCACGGCGCCGCGATGGAAATAGACGCCGCATCTTCATTTCTTCGGCGCATTTTCAACATCATGCATGTTTCAAGCCCATACAGAGTGACCGTACACTTTTATCGTTTCATTAAAAAAATATATTAAATATACTGAACCGACTAACGACAGTGAGTTCCGACGGCTTCGCAAGTCAGCGTTACATATTTTTCAAAAGTCACCTTTTATCGACTGATTAAAATTTACTATATATTTATATTTTCATAATTTTATTATAATTGAAATTGTTTCATCGATGACAAAATAAAGTTATATGTATGTAGTAAATCACAGTTTTTGTTAAAATATATCAATTAACCACCATTTAATATCTGAATTTAATTGTGTGATTTGTAAATTAAAGAAGTAAACCGGTATTAATTTAATATTTCAGATGGATTCGGCGGTAACTTTGTGGAAGTTCATTTTAATACTTTGTCAAATTTACTTTCAGATAATATTAAGCTAATATAACATATAGTCGCATTCTCAAAAAAACTTAAATTAGATGTACTAGTCACTAGTCTCAATCAATGTGGCAAGAGGTTAGCTGCGCGGAAATTTCAAAGGCCGCGCGGACCGATCAAATATTGTAGTGCGCGCAAACCCGGAATGAGTGCGCGGATCTTAGAGGGAACGTTGGACTCACAATATGTAGGAACTACTATTTTAAAAGTATTATTTCAAAAAAACACATCAATTAGGGAATATTATAATTTTTTTAAAAAAGGCTTAAATGCGGCTCTTTATTGAGGTAAGTGCGGCTCCAATCAAAAATTAAAATGTCTAAGCTGAGTAGAAAAAAAGTTATCATTTTATTTTTTTCATCCTTTTAGTAAAACTTTTAGCCATTTATCTCAATGAAATTAAAATTTATTGAAACGTTAACAAAATTATAAAATGACATTTCGAGATGTGTGTAAATATAAAAAATGAAAGAAGATTGTTTATATTTGTTTAAATCCATGTCGGCCGAGAGAAAATTAGTAATTTTTTTTAGTTGTACTTTTATGGAATATACAAGAGAATTAAATGGGTTATATAACTCAAAACATCACAATTTTAACGTTTCTTTTCTATGGAAATAGGTCATCGAAATGACCGCTCGTTATGTAAAGTTCTAGTGATCCCAAGTGCTACATTTTAGTAAGATTCCTATCGTCTTTACTTCTCTATATTTCCAATAACGAATATAACCAAGATTGACTACGTCCCTTTAGAGCCCGTTTGTTTTTTGTGAAGATATATTATTACGTACTCGACTTACTAAAATGTTAGCAGCGGCAAATACGTGTACTAAAAGTCTGTTTCACGTGAGTTGCTATGCGCGCCAGTTACAGTACGCCCAGTGAATCTTTATCGGTCAAGGTCTTAAGAGTCAAGTGTAAATATGCGCTGTTCGCATAAAAGTCGCTTGATTGCGGTGATTAATTTGAAAACAATTGCCAGAGGTCAATGCATAGCGAGAATAAACCGGGCTAAGATGATGCGAGCGCTTAAAAATAGACGCCCGCAATTGCAGGCGTCCGCGTGCTTTCGACGCCAACGGCTCAGCTGAAACAATATTTTTTTGATTATTTTTATCACATAGAATGAACGCTAGTGGGACACCGACTGTCTGTCACACGCATAACATCGATCGATAAGCTTTATGAAATTAACATAAATCAAACAAAAACAAAAACAACATACTATAAACTATTTTATCCATGCGATTTAAATAGCAATGTTAAGTGTGTAGGTAAGTTATTTAAATCAGGTTGTCAGTAATAAAAGGTCTTCCAGAGGTGAAGTGAGCCAACTAGTGAAATGGTAAAACCTTTTTCTTGGACTTTTGAAGTACAATCACGTCTTTATTTGGTGTTTTGGTTGATTGCATATTTTTATTTTACTGAGATAAAACTATTGCAATGTGCATTAACTGAGGTTACTTCACTTTCACGATACTTGCAGAATATTACAAAGCATCTAATTTTTTTTTCTACAAACCCACTAGGCTCACTTCACCTCTAATTGATCCATAAAATAATTCGGGGTCTCACAGTGACAACGGTGTAACTAAAATCATATGTATTTATTGTATATTTTATTATCTAAAATTTATTTTATTTAATATTATAATTTATGTAAGTAAGGCAAAGCATTGTTCTCTCAACTGTATTTTTTTGCCGTTAAGTATAAATTGTGTTTTAAATATAAAATGAGTTAGAACAAAACTATGTTTTTTTTATTCGCCCTAGTCACCTTGCCCCCGAATTTTAATGACTGTAGGTAAATAAATATCGCACGCTTAATAAGTAACGAGCGTAACTAGATTTTTGCAGTTATGAGATATCGAAGTTTTACTGAAATGTACATATTTGGGGACAAGGATTGTTGACAATACACAGTAAATTATAGTAAAACTGATCTCATAACTGCAAAAATCTAGATACGCATGCAATATTTTAAATGGTCATTATCAACTGGTCAGTTGTATGTGGTTAGTAAGTTTGTACTGTTCGAGTTAAAAATAAATAAAACGTAAGTCATTGAACACATAATAACTTGCCTTTTAATTTATCATAACGTAATAGTGAGCGAGTGCACGTTTTTTTTATGCTGGTTCATTAAACTTTTAATTTGAACGTTGTAAGTAATTTCGTCTACTTAACGATATATAATATCTATGTAACAAGTCAATTAATATAAAGAAAATGATTTATCGCAATTACCTAGTTTATTGACACGAAAAAAATATGCAAATTGCATTTTTTTATACATATATCGTTGAATAAAACAACACAAGGAAGTATCAGAAGCATACTTTTTATGTAATATAATATTAAAAAAACATAATTCAACAATTACATAAATAATTGGAAAAACTCATTCTTCTGATTAAAAAACTTAAGTAAAAAATTACATTTTGAAATACCGATAAAACGCAATTGAAAGATGATCCTTTAACGCAGGGTTTCTCAAACTTATTTGGCAATGGAACACTTATTTTTTAGGTCGAGAAATTCATAATGGTAAAACTATTTTTTTTTAATACGTTATTAAGCCACTTATTATTTATTGAGTAATTATTTATAAAACCTGTTACAAAAAAATATGAATAAGCAAAGCTCTAAGTGATTCAAAATCTCCGCCTGTACACAGATATTTGACATTTTAAACATCAGTGGAGATTTACTATCACTCTATTTTTTATATGAAGGAGAAGATGCTTAATGTGTTTCAGCGTATATTACAATTCCATATTTTCGCGGAACATCTATTTAGGTCCCACGGAACATAGTTTGGGAAACCCTGCTTTAACAAATTACAAAACGAGCAAAAAGTATTGAACGCTTTATTAAAAAATATATAATACATAATAGGAGGTTTCCATCGGACAGCTGACATCTTTGGAATTTATATGGAACTAAGATCGTTAATTTACGTTTGATCATACCAGATTTTTTTTTCATTTCGTTGAATTTGTTTAGCAATCAATTATTCTGATATTGAATTATTATTGTCTATATTAGGAAGTATCACCTTTTGTATATCATTATACTTAAAACATGTAGTAATAATGGATTGTTTGCGGACAAAAATATATAGATAAATATAAAGGTATAAAGAGCTGCGTAATAGGGCCCGACAAAGAGGAAAAAAAAGGTAAATTTTCTAGTCAAAATATATGAGGGGCTGTTTCGTATTTCAGCGGCATTTATTTTTATTCTCGTTGTCTGTTAAATTTAATAGAAAAAAATATATACAATATACGAATTTAGTTTTGACGGGTTGTTATTTTTCATATATTATCAATAGACGATATAAAAAAATATTCGAATACGTCATAAACATATAAAAGTATACCAGTACAATAAAAACACAATGGTAATATACTTATAAATACTATAAAGTAATTTTTAGTTAATAGACAAAATAGATTAAAAAATCATGCATTATATGAAATAGGTAAATCGAGCAATAATATAGAATCGGTGTTATCGGTATAAAAATTGTTGAGTTGTTAATATTCTGTGAACATTACAAATGCATATAACTCGTGAGTCGTGAGAATACGAGAACAACTGTCATTAGCTGTGCGAATGATACATCCTGCATGATACCATTTAAATCACTTTACCTAAGTCATTATTACATTATTATCTAACCCGCAGTAATTATTAAAAATACTATAATATGTTTAATCTATGTCTGTAACAGGTTTCCGTTTTTACGTTGAACGTGATTTTGCAGCAAGAAGTGGGAAATTAATTTAAGAAACAAAAGTTGCATTCAGCAAACGCTTTTGGTGAAGTTTTGTATGATTTTGAATACAAGCAAAATGGCGCCGATATTTTTATTAGATTTACTTCTGGAAAAGCCATAAAGCGCGCGTGCATCAATTTTCTCCTTTTATGTGTCTATGGTTATCAATTTTATGCTTATTGAATACGTCTAATCAAAAAACAAGACGCAAAAGAAATTCCAACTTCAGAAATGAAAGTTTTTTCATCAATATAAAACATGTAAATTTTTTAACCACCTCACACAATTATGTATATCAAAATCAAAGTATTATACATATCATATCCAGTGTTAGGCTTTCAATACGTTAATATGAGGCTTGCATAATCTCAATGTTGTTCGCTGTGATCTGGGTACGGAGCAAATTGTTTTATCACTCTTGAACGATCATAAGTTATAATTGATAAGACAATCGAATGTTACTTGTATTACGTCACAATACTGAATGTAGCGTAAAATAATTATTTATGTCAATACTTAGCTGAAAAATATTCTTACCGTTATTAAATTGCAAGAGTGAAAAATTCCAAGATTGACTATGTTGAATATGTTTTATTCTTTTCGCTTCATAATCTCCTTGCCTCAAACATTACAATAAACCACTTTTAGGGTGTTCACTGTCAATACTTGGTGGAAAGGCATTATATTAATAAAAACAATAATCCTTTGTACTTCATTCCACTTTATTTAATATGTCAGGACCGGTCTTGTTAACTATTCTTTTATATAAATTAAAAAATAAAATAAAATAAATATAGATTTCTTTTGTTAGAATTGATATGGTCTTTGAAAAATTTGTTTTTCAGAATCTTCCTGGCTGTCGATTTTGTTTAAGTGATGAATGAACACACCAACTACTTGGAAGCGGGGAAAACATAAAACTATCATTAAGCATATTCATATCATTAAGCATATTCACTTTATTATTGTAACATTTTATCACTTTGTCAAAAATTTCCCAAATTTTAATTATGTTTGTAATTACTTTCAATCGCATTCTGAATTTATGAATCTGGGATGACTTTTTAATTATATGTTAGTTGTGTTGAACATTTTAATTTTGTGTTATTTTAGAATCACTTTAATGTAATTGGCAATTTCTTTTCAATGCCAACTGTTGTGTATAACTTTTCAATTTTGTATAAATAGCATTGTTAAATTATATTTCTTATCAGTTGACAATGCTCGCAATGAGCGAAACCGGTCCTGACATATTAAATAAAGTGGAATGAAGTACAAAGGATTATTGTTTTTATTAATTACAATAAACCACCGTATATAACGTCATCTACAGATGAAATGCAGCGGTCGAAATAGTAGATTTCACGTAATGAAACGTTCGCATTTTTTATATTCCGAGATAGTTTTTCAACAATAATGACCTTAATAATTATCGAAACATAATCTTTTTGATAATTGCAAACCGGTAAGTCTTTTGTCTCAGCCAATTTCACGAACCAGTGTGATGCAATCGAATTCAAGCCGTGCTTTATAAATATAAACAAAACCGATTTCCAACAACTAATGTATTCTTCATTTAAAATTTTATTAGTATAATGTCAAATACATTTTATTTTTTGTTGACATATCGGTAGATATATCTACGGAGGCATTAAAATGGAAATGTCAAATTTTAAGTGACGATTTCGAAACAGAAGTGACAGTCGTAAAAATGAAACGTGTGCACTGGCTGGGCAGGCGATTGAGATATCGAAAAATATTTACGACCAAATACGAATTTCTCTCCGAAATAAATAAGTTTTGTCCATATATTTGACAAAATACAATAAGAGAATACTCTAAATCATGTCCAGAAAAGTAAGGAAACGAACGTCGTAAAATACTATATACGATACGATTCCCAAACATTAATTTATTCAAAGTAAAATGTTGAAGTCAACAAAATAAAATACTCATTTGTACTAATTGCACTTATTTAATATGATAATGACATATTTCGCTCATGACAAGCATTAAAAACTCATAGAAGAATAAATGTTACAGGGTTATTCACACAACACAAAATAAAAAGGTTAGAGCAGGCGTGGGGAGCCTGCGGTCTTTTGGTTACTCCGGTGCGGCCTTCTGGCCAATTCTGTAATTCTGTAAATTGATGCAAGTTCGTAAATTACTGTTTCCGGACATAGATTCTCTAGTCAATGTTTACTGCGGCCTTATGTCGTATCAGAAAAATGAATGCGGCCTTTAGAGAAGACAAGGTTCCCACCCCTGGGTTAGTGTTGCAAAAAATTGGTAATGAAAGGAATTTACAGATAAGGTACAAACTAAGAGTTAGATATTATGTTAAGTACAAATGGAATTAGTAAAAATTAATATAATGCCTTTCCACCAATTATTGATAGTATTGACCAGGGCTGTGGAGTCGTGTAAAAAAAACGACTCCGACTTCGAAGAATTTTTTCAATAATTTCATTTTAACTTATATATATAATAAATGTATTCCATCACATCATCTTTAGTCAGCCAAGCAAGCGATGTCAACACTATGGACTATTGTGGTTTGAATACACACCATTAAATATATTTTTTAAAAATGTTTCGATCCGCTCACTTTTCACGACTGCGACTCCGACCAAAACACCGCGATTCCACGAATCCAACTCCACAGCCCTGGTATTGACAACCCATATTATAATCTGGTTTGCATAAATTCTAATTCCATATGTACTGATTCAGTGGAATCTTATTAAAATACTAAATATGTGTACTTAAAGGGGGGCGGTTAGGCGATGTAATTGATTATAATGTTGAATTAATACTATTATTGAAAGTGGGTACGACACACTTTGTGACTAGGGTATCCAATCCCGGGATTGGGATTTGCTCACCGAGGAATTTGAAATTTTCAATTCGCTATACTTTTTCCCCGGATTATCTCCAAACTTCTTTTTTTTTTTAGCTCACCGAGGATTCTGAAATTTTCGAATTGCCAATTTCGTGTCAATTTTCGGGACTTGCTCAAAATTTCTCAATCATTGATAACAAAATTGAACGGGTTCCCGGGATTGGATGCCCTATTTGTGACACAACAAGCTATTTTATTAATGTTATATCGTAAAAAGTGGACTAAGCACTGTTTGTTGACTAAACACGCCTTCACTAACAATGCGACAGCTTTTACGAAACAGAAAACTTACAAAGTAACAAAAGTCTTCAGTTGTTAAAAGCAAGAAAAAGTGGTTAAGGAGTAAACCGGTTTACACTTTTAACAATTCCCGTGCTTCTTCAACTATGGAATACAAAATTGCAATTAAAACAGTTACTCTTCATAATTATTAATATTTACTAAAAAAATCAACACAGTTTCAAAGTCTGTAACAATTAGGTAGTAATAGTGAATAGCATTGTAAAGAATCTTTACCACAGCCTAATTATTTTCAAATTTGATCATAGATAAATAAAACATCGTGTTCCATACAATACATTTCCAAGCCAACAAAATGTATTTATATTATGTCAGTTTAATTTAGTCAATAATGATGTTTAAACTAGACAAGTGTGCAAAGAATACGATATTATTATTATCAGTGGCGGCCGGTCAATGTGGCATTGGATCAATGCACCTCTTGTATATGCAAGGGCGGTTATATTTCATGAAATAGTATTCAAACATAACATTTATACCATTCACACATTTCAAATTCTTCATGTTTTTATTGTCTAAAAAATTAAATAAAATGTTCTAAAATATTTATTATAGACAATAAATACATTGAGAATTAAAAATTAGTGAATGGTCTACATGTTATGTTTGAATATTATTTCATTAAATATAAACGCCCCTGCATAAAAAGGGGTGAATTGATATATTAAAAGTAGTTTTGTTATATTATACATATTATATTAAAAAGTATTTTAAAAAAATCAGATACATTTTATTTAATGTTGCTTAACCGAAAACGATAGCAGTGGGAAAAAGGAATAAAAATGTTTTTTAAGGATTCCAAATTTATTCCAATAAGATCAAAAATCTAGGGAACAGCATTTCATCAAACGGGTCGAAGCAAAATTCAATACTTTCATTTAAAAAATCGCAAACGAGATAATATATTGAAAAGTTAATACAATTATGCATACATACGTAAGCATCGGTTTCTCATTGGCACCAATTTATCATATTATATGAAAGTAAGGATTTTATTATACGCGCCAATTTCTGGAACCAATGTATCGCGCTGAAAAAAAGATTGAGTGTATGTACTGCTTTGTAATTTGGTCATTTTCTGATCGACACGATATGTAACATGTCAAACAGAGAATCAGTCGATCCGATGACAGATTTAATTGCAAATATTAAACGTATTGCCCCGTCACTTCTACACACATTGAGAAGAAGTGCTAGAGTATAATCTACTGTAAACTTTGAAAATGTTTACAGAAAGCAAGCGCTAGTAAAGAAAGAACACAGAATGAATATTCATTCGTAGTTTTATGTGCGTGCAAGTAGCGTAGCCGAAATAAAAATGCACTGAAGTTGTAAAACTCTACACACGTTTATGTGCAAGCATACATAATCAAATCGAACGACACGATAGTTCCACGAGAACTCCAGCAGTATGTCGATAGAAATAGAAACTGCGGAATCACAAATGGTGTTTGTCCGCCAATCTGCTTTTTAGCTGCGCTTTCTGAAATAAGCAATCGAGAGCTGGTCGTATTTGTAAGCGATCGTTACTGCAAGGTAATGTGGCTGAGTATTCAAAATTATATTGTTTACCATACACTCATTACTATTAATTGGCAGCATGTACGATATGAAAATATCTCTGTTCAGTCTATGTGCTTGGTGCTATATAGCTAGTTTCTCAATAAATAGTTTTGTACGATTTAAAAACATAGAATACGGTTATCGGAATGATCTAAATAAGTAAAATGCGATATAAACGTTTATATGTCTGTCCAGTAGTAACAACATCAAATTGTATTATTTACGTTGGTAATGGGCTTGATAACTTTAGCGAAAATGATATCGACGAATTTCTTGTGGATAATGATATAAGTTAACGCGCATTTAGGTTTCAGCGAGAGGTTAAAAAATATATTTCTGGGTATAACGAACTGCATAAACAATTAATCATCAAAAAAAGACAACTCGAACAAACATTGATCACTAATTTCATTGTTAGAAAATAAAACCAAAACAGAACGATAGTGTGATTGACACTTATTCCATGCGTAAAGAACCATAGTTTTTTTTTTAATTGATGCGCATACAATTTCTTCCGAAGAAGAGTGATTTCAAAACACATGCAAAACACACCTAGCGTCTTACAGTGACGATAGTTTTACTTAAAATGTTACTGGAGTGAATCAATAACAAACAATTTATTTTTACGCCGAGTTTTTCCCATGTGGTTCTGGGTGTATTTTAATTCGCTGTTTTTCAAAGTTATGCGGATTTTAAAATACATGGAAAATATGCCCACTTTTTCTATGGAAGTCAAGTATTTTATATGCAATATATCGCGGAACGCAGCTACCGCATAAAAAGACGATTAGCTATATTTTGCTTTAAAAACTTATGATTTTTTTAGCCGATAAAAAAACGACGGAAAATATTTTTTTAGATCATTATGCTATGATGGTGCATTTTTATAATTTATACGCAAATTTGCCAAGGTATATGAGCACATTTTTATTATTCTATTTCGCGGAATGTACATATACATAATGCTAAAACTTTAAGCTTCGGATAGAGTGAGCGAGCAGTGACATTGACAAAGTCAAACAAAATCTCATAAAGCAGAATAAAAACCAACACACATAAAGCGGCGAGTGCAATAAGGGTAATTTGAGGAAAGTGCAAAATACATGCATTTATTATGAGAAGTGAAACCGTTAAGTTGCCAAGTGCCAGCACGAAACTTGTCAAAGAAAATTAGATGGAGCGGTTTGTCATAAAATGCAAGTTCCCAGCTTTAGTGCAATTTGGAATAATAAGTTTGATGCAGAGCTGTCACAGCAGAGGCACTGCTGCGAGTGAGTTATGTACAGTTGTATACAGCAGTATGGGAATTGAGGGAAGTGTGGTGAGAAGCTTCATTGGGAATATAGCATAACATACCAAGTAGTTCGGATCACAAGGGCCTAACTAAAAATGCGTGTTTTGAGTTAGTTAAGCTCGCTAAAGACAATGCCATAATCATATTTGTTAGTGAAACAAAGCTATATGTCGTACATATAAAAAATTACAAGATAAGTTTGGATAAATCTACAAATGAAATTATAATTTTAGTTACACAGAAGTAAATCATCTATTAATTTTTAATCAAATTAAAATTTTGTTTACCCCTGTGATCCTAAGCACTCAATATTATTCGCGGAATAAACCGGGAATGTTGAGTAGGAATAAGCCCCCTGGGAAAATTGGGGAAAAATTAAATTATAATATTTATAATTTGAAAGGTATTTGAGGTATTCGTCGACACTTAACTTATTAACTGCATCGTTACTATGAAAGTAACGATGAGTTATTACGAGTCTATGAGTTAGATTAGTGACATTCAGGTATACTTGAATCCGACACAAAATATTTACGGAAACGTTCCTTTGTTCATGTATGAAATGACATTATTCGAAAAAATGTCGCACATATTTTTGTGTGCATGTGGACTAATACGTTGAATAAACGACGAAAAATATCATGTAAACAAGTAATCCTAATTTTCTGCCCAATCTTTTTCTTCGATTTTAAATTCCCAGTTTTTTTGCATCTATGTTAAGGATTGCAATATAGGAGGATTATATCAATAACGGTTTTACAAAAATAGGCAAAAGTAGTAAAATTATGAATAGTTGGATATATGTATTAATTACCTGACGAATAAATTAATATTTCTTATAAAATGGTTACATTAAAAGATATATCTGAGAATAAAGTTTCTTTTGTTTTAAACTTGACATTAAAAAGCTAATTCACCAATGTTAGAAGGTGACAACCTTATCGGATATTTGTACAGATATGTTCGCGGCAGAAAAAACAGTCGATCTGAATCTTTTTCAACGAACATTAAATGATTGTAACGAAAAAAATGTTTTTTAATATTGAAACAGGTATTTTCAAAACAATAGTAAGCACATATTAAAAAAGAAAAATATCAGAATCACGGTTTCGCTATCCCTAGATATAACGGTGCTTTTCGTGGAACCTTAAATGCAAGTATGAAGTAGACATAATATGAGCCCCCGAGGGGTGAAGTGAGCCGACTAATAAAATGGTAAAAAAAATCTTTGACTTTTAAGTACAATCACGTATTTACTTTGTGTTTTGGTGGATTTCATATTTTTTATTTTACGGATATAACACCATTGCAATGTGTATTAACTGAGGTTACTTCACTGTTACGATACTTTAAGACGTGCAGAATATGTATTACACCGCATCTAACTTTTTTTTCTAAAATACCACTTGGCTCAATTCACTTGTAAAGTGCCCATATGTATTACAATACATATAATTTATTTTACGTCAATTCATTGCTCGCCACCGGTAGCGGATTGCGCACTTGAGAGGCCTCAGGCGCAATGTTATTTGACGGCCTTATTTTTCGGATAACCAAACGAAGATATTTTTTATATTACGTATTTAAATGTTATAAATATCAATATTTATGCTATTTGGAGGCCTCAAACGAGCGCCCTATTCACTCAAAGGGTAAACCGCCATTACTCATTCACTAAAAAATATAATATAAGTTTTTGCCTGTCAACGAATACGTTAATGTCGAGAACATACTGTATGTATGTATATTGTAAATTATATATATTTGAAACAGGTTTTAAATGAAAACAATAATAAGTCAATTAAATTATTAAAAATTAAAATAATCTTGGGGTGCAGAAAAATGATGCATCCAAATGACGAAAAGAGGTCAACTGTGGCCCGTAACTTTACTCAAGCGCGCCAGACATGTCGTAATATGAATTTAAAGAACATTTATCATACAAGATGTTTTAAACTCACTACTGTCGAGTTAAGTCAAAACTTTGGAAGACCACGACTTCGCTCGATGAACAGAGTGTCGCAGAACCTGCGAGTCGTAGAGGTCAACGAGTGGCGTAGGATCTATTAGAGTGTAGAAGATTGATTGACACGGCCATGGATTACCCAGGATTGAAGCGCCAAGAAGAAGAAGATGTGAACATTCTTTCAAACAAATACATTACTATGTATAGCATTATTTATTTACACTAGACTTGTATGTTTAAAACTTGCTAACGATTTTTTTATTAACTAATGTACCAAAAGTAAAATAAATTATTCAGCCATTATTAGTTTAGTTATAAAAAACATATCATTTTCTTGGAAAAATTTATTTGAGATTATTGCAAATTGCCAAATTGAACGTGATTGATTTCTTTGGCATTTTTGACACCCGCGAGCCCTATTGTTACCGTAGCTGTTCTATTGCATACACAATAATTATCTACGCATTAGGTGCGCATTTAATATTCCTGTCTTTTATAGCCTCGGAGTGAGGATTTATGTGAATTCTCTCTTAGAAGGCATCTAACCACCGCTTACTCGGGGTCGTAAATTTTTGCCATAAAAGTAAGTTTTCAATAAAACTCCGGTGCATTAAAAACGTCAAACTTGTTTCTATTCACATATTTGTTATAAAATAATAATTTCACAGTAAGTTTTTCCGACACCATAAAACGATCCCTGGAGTGTAGATTCTACATCAACATATTTAACCCATAATTGTAAAAAAAACCTGTAACATGGCACATTAAAATGATATTAAAACACACTTTTTACACGTTTCGAAATGAAGAAATTATTAAAAAAAATATTAACGATTTAAAATGTTATGGGTTCTACATTTTTTATAGTAATTTACTTCAATAGTTTTTTTATTCATTTGTTAATCCATAGTTGTAAAAAAACATGTAAAATGCTACATTACTCTTTTTACGAGTTGCTTAACAATGTTATTTGGTATAGAATTGTATAATTTTATAATAAATACAGATTCACCGATTTCCGTTAATCAATGCTACTTTTTTTACATGGTACGGTCACATAATTTTGGTATCATAATGAACCAACATGTAACAAATAATTCGTGTAAAAAGGCGTTGAGTGTATATGTATAAATGAATAATATCGTTTGTTAAATACTTTAATTTAACCGGTACGATAAAACGTTAAACCTACATATTATAAACGCCGAAGGGGGAAATGTTATAATAATAAAAAAATCTACTGGAATATAATAATTATATGTGCATATCCTGTTATCCTTGGTCTTTTTCATATATCAGAAAGACGATAAAATAAAATAAATTATAGTTAAAGTGCATCATTAGGGCGAAGCTAATTCGATTCCGTGAATATTAGAGTGACGCCCTGTAAATAATCAATTATGGATAACCTCGCGGCTACGTAATGATGATGCATTCTGGTGCAGCTAATATACAAGAAAAATGCATTAGCTAGGATAAGCGAATGATTTTATTTTTCTTTCATCAGTTTTATATGTCTAACGGTGTAGGCCGGCTTTTGCTAATGAGGTAAGACAATAAAGTTTAAAAGCATTTCATATTGATTCTCATAATCATTCAGTGGATAACGTGAAAACCACAGTAAAGGCGGTAAGAAAAATAGATGGGGATATTTTAAAATTTAAGGTTTATTGACGAAAAATGTAATCATTTTAAAAAGTCAAGTATTAACTGTTTTGAATAATTGAAACCTCTGCACCAATAATGAATGATCGTTGTTAAATGCTGACAGTTTTTAATTAAATATGCAGCAAAAATTGCCTCTGTTTTGGTTTATTTAGTCTTTTGATCTGGCAGTATTAAGTTAATTGTTTTTTAAAAAAACCGTAGAGTCGGAGTCGGGGGTTTTCGGAGGGACAGAAAAATCTTATGGCTTAGACTCATTTATGGTATAAGTGTGTATTTAAAACACAAAAGTCCACAGTGTTGCCACTGCATGCTACGCTGAATAAAGATGTTCTGATGATATACATATATATGTATATATAAGTTAAAATTAAATGACTGAAATAATCCTTTGGATTCCCTTGCACTCCCGTGGTTTTTAATCATGTATTTTGGCCACCCTCCAATAAGAACCTATGCAATGTCAAAACGAAGAATGTCACGAAAGTCATGCGGATGCAATATTCAAGCAATAATATTCAAAATGTATTCAATAATAATATAAATATAACATTCAAACAGAACATTTATAACATACACTCATTTTAAATTCTTCATGTATTTATTGTCGATAACTAATTAACACGCTTCATTATAGACAATAAAAACACGAAGAATTTAAAATGAGTGAACGGTATAAATGTTATGTTTGAATATTATTTCATGAAATATAACCGCCCCTGCATATACTACGGGTGCATCGATTCAATGCCACATTGACCGGCCGCCACTGGTGGGGAGGTTTCAATTGTCGAATGAAATATAGATGTATTCAGCTCGTAATAATACTACTGCAAATGATACACATATTCAGAAGTTATTATAAAATTCGACCAGAAAATGGTCGATAGACAAATTCGAAACCGTAAAAGCAATTTATCTTTTACAAACAACAGATTCGACACAAAGCCTCGCGCCCGGCTACACTCGAAGGGATTAGAACCAGACATTTGACAGTCTTACGCCACTTGTCCTAACAACTAGTCCTTAGTCATGGTGAATCAAGCCGATTATTTATCGCTAAGCTCGTGTCAAAACCTAAGCAAGCGTGTCGACGAAAACATATCAATCAAAACATTCTTCCCATTGGATATTATGAAAGCTCTATCTTATGTTTAATACGAATTGTTACTTGCCATGTCGAATGGGTAACGGATATAATTAATATCTTACGTTTGTACACTTTTTTAATTTTTTTTACACGGTCCACTAAAAATAACAACAACTATATTTGTACACAATATATCTTTTTTTAACACGATTTCCACCCACAAAAAACACAGAAGCGGAATGAAGAAATTCAACAACACACGACATTAATGACAAAGAAAAACCTCCATTAGACCATGACACATTAAACGTGTCAGACATTTCTATCGATGCAAGCGGATTATGTCCAGTCCGTCAAAAATTTATGTTATGCGTTATGTTATCTTAATTAATATAAATATTGTAAAAAATATGTTATTTCAATAATGGTTTTAAATTTTAACATTTTATCGACACGACTTTTTATACCTCAATTAAGTTATTTTTTTACAAAATAACACAGTTTTTTAAATTCAAGTAACCAATTTGCAACTTTTTTATGAATTCCATCATATTTAACAAGGTTTTTTGTGGAACATTTCTACTGTGTGTATATAAAAAATATATAGAAATCGTTCAATAAACTGGAAGAATATTCAAAAATTATTAATAATACTAATATGTTATACAAAAGATGGAAATGGACAATATTGTATGTAATTATTACATATTTATAAATTCCATAATACATGTTGTTTTTAATATTTGAACGCATGCCTATGCATTTAAAAAATCTGAACCGACTAAATTGTTGAGATTTTTGTTTGAATATAATGTAAGATTCATTTAAAATCAAATTAAATAATGACTAGATTTCGTGGAAATGCAATTTCATGTTACAAATCGAATAAAATATTTGTGATGACCAAAAGGTGCCCTGCCATTAGGCAAAATGACTAATGGTGTTTTGGGCATCAAACGACACGCTGGGATTACGATGATAATTACGTAAATTCCCGGAAAATGACGACATGCAGATCCTATTCGGCTCTTTGATTACGTTCGTAGCATCACTTTGGGAGTTCTTCAATCTGCAGCATGCTAATGATGTCGGATATTACGAGACACTGAAAGAAGTCGAGTGGCAAGGCTTATTCTGTTTGATGGCGGAGCGAAAGTTCCGAGCACGCGACCTTGGACACGTGTCGAAGGTGCCGGTACACGTGTAAGAGGACCCCCACTCTTTGGACGTCCACGTGGATATTGAGAAGTTCGTCTCTCACTCGCCTACAATGGGAAATACATCTTGATTTCCTTAGGTGTTCCCAAACGGTCTGTTTTGTAAACGGAGAAATTTAGCATATGCTAGTAAGAGGCAAGTCATCTGCTTTATATTAATGTAGTATAACATGTTTTGAAACTTATATGAGAAGAGGTGAGGTGAGCCAACTAGTAAAATGGTCAAACTTTTAAGTACAATCAAGTCTTTACTGAGTGTCTTGGTGGATTTTTTTACGAAGATAACACGATTGCAATGTGTATTATTAACTGAGATTACTTTACTTTAACGATACTTTAAGACGTGTAGAATATTACAACGCATCTACCCTTTTTTAGAAAATATCAATTGGCTCACTTCACCGATAATGGGCCCATATATATTTACACAATTCGTATTTTATTTATATCAATAGGTAGAGAAATATTGCTCTCGCCGTTGCTTTTTTTGATTGAATGACATATAAAATATGACAAGAGTCAAATCAATTAATACTATTTTTTTTATCATGCATTGATTTTAACTGACGCGCATTGGAGCTGGCCGTCAGTTAGATGCGGTGAGTAGCGTGCCGTCTCGTATAAATAACAAAAAAGGTTTTTTTTTAAATTACTTGGCGTACTGGTTCGAGAAATTTCCTTTTTTTAGCCCTGGTTGACAATGTCATTTTGTGTTTTTTTTTTTACAGAGAAGTTATGAAGTACATACAGTTTAATAATAGTTGGTGTAAAAGAAAAGGCCTTCACAGAAACGAGTGTAGTTATGCAAGATTTTTAAAACACTTAAGTACTGAAACATCGCAAACAGAATCGAGGAGCAAAGTGACCACAGACAAATTAGCGTATTTTTTTCATTGCATTAACTAAGGATTCATTGAAGAGTACAATAAAAATTAGTTAGATATTATTGGTATTTAGCGAATGATTGAAATAAGGAGAATTTTGCAATTTGAATGTACCTAATCGGAACTCGAAGGTTAATAAAATTTGGTAAAGAGGAACAATGAATGGAGTTAACCAGTTTATAGACCAATTTGAAATAAATAACGTTTGTTGAATGTTAAGTATTTAATGATTAATATATTTGAAACAAAATTTTAACTTCATATTCGTTCTTTCAAAAACATAGACATTCAAATTTAGAACGTTAGAATATTACAATAAATTTATTTCGATTGATATCTTTCGTTTACCAAAAGAGAGAAAATAAAACAAACCAAATTGTCAATGAAAAAAAAAATCGAAAAAATATTCTTTACAATTATATTGCATGACATTGCAAAATTGAATCAAATAAAAAGAGTTGCAAATATTTGTGTGGCTTTTTAATTATCGAGAATATTTTCGTAGCAAAAGTTTTTTTCTTACTACCTACCTTTGGATAACTTAAATCAAAACATGATGTAGTTAAATGCGTACACATCCTATTATCAACGATAATATATTTTTTTTATTACATGTACATACACACTAAAAGAATCCACGAAGTCCTACGAGAAATAAGTTTTTTCTTTAAGAGGAAATTCTCGAAAGTTTATAATAATATTTATATTGTGAAAATATTCTAGAGAAATCATACTATATAAAATATTAAGCAAATGAAAAAAAATATATTATCTGAAAATGTACTCATTGAGTAAATTTGTGAGTAATTTTGAATGCAAGAGATTTTCTTATTTTTAATAAACAATAGTTCTTATTTACACCTTTTCACAGTCGATACGTTGTACAAGTAATAACGTATCGACTGTAAAAAGGGAAAACGATGTAACCCACAGCTATTTTTCAATAATCACAATGTATACAACTTGATACAAGTTCAATCAAAAGGACGTAAGCTGTAAATGCCGAATTAGTATCTAAATTAAGCTTTAAAGATTGAAAACATAATGGCGTTTGAAAATTTAAACCAGGAAAAAGTACTTAAATAAAGGTTTTTCTTATAATATTAATTGTATACTAAGTTAATTAAACACCAGTGTATGTCGGTGTACATTTAAAGATTGTGTATATTTCATAATTTGCCTTCGGTCCAAAATCCTGTAAAATTTATTATGTGTTGGGTTACGTCGTTTTTCATTTGCAAAGTCGACATTTCACTGAATCTAATGCGCGTATAATAAAATATATGCCAATTGGTGATGTTACAAATAAATAAATATATATAAATCAAAATTAATAACCGTATAAAAAAATGAATAATCTATACAAAAAATACTATTCTGTGGTAAATAAGATTTATCACCGAGCCGATAAAACCACAGGAAAATAACGAAAAATACACAATGAGCAACCATCAAAGTTGTAAATCTTCCTTTACAAGGAATTCGTAAATAAAAACACGAATAACAAATGGTCAAACATTATTGCATGAATGATTTTGAAGAAAATAAAAATTCTTTAACGAGCGTCTAGCGAAATCTAGCGGCCGCCGCTAAAACTGCATGCCATCGTTCATATTGTTAATAATAGAGTGCGCTAGTAGTCGCAAAATAAACACATTTTGATGCACATGCATTTATTCATTTTGCATATAAGACGAGTTTACGACGATGTTATGTGATAAATTCAAAATATATAAATGCACAGATTAATTATTCAACATACACATTTTCTGGCAACAAGAAATTACAGTATTAAATAAAAAATAGTAAGTATGCATAATATGTAATAACAGCTAAAAATAGGTACCAATACATAATTATATAGTTATGAATGTTATTAACGTTGTAAAAAAGCGGCGCCGTTGCCAATTACTCAATTTACACATAATTATTAAGACATTTACATTTTTAAAATAATATTGTTTTAAGTAAGCAATGTAAGTAGTTGCCAAAATAACAAGGACATGTATTATGAATTAGGTATTTGAACCAAAGAATTTACATTAGATACCGATGTCAGATTAAATTAGACATTAATAATCAATTTAAAATACGTACTAAGCCTAGACATACATCGTAAATTATATAATATCATTTATTAGCGGAGAGAATTTAAAAAAAACTGTAAAGATATTTCTTAAATAGGTGAAAAACATTTTATATCAGTAGAATGACAAAGTTATCAATAAATTATTATATTTAATAAAAAAAGAATTTCCACAATATTACCATCGAAATAAACTGTATTTAATTTTCAAATTTATGTAAACAAAAAAGTAATTAATTGATCAAATTGAATATTACAGTTTCTGCGAATTTCGGCTGTGAATTCTCGACCGATGATTAAAATAAACAATTTACAGTTCAACAATTACCGCCGATATTATTTTTTCATATATTGTAAAACATTTAAGTAAATTTAACACTGTTTTCTTTACTGGAAAAATTAATAACAATTTAAATTATCTATAATTTTTTTTAAAATACGTATCGAAACACGCTTCATTCTTTTTCCTATGTATTTCATTACTAGCTTTGATCAAATTATTCTTGCATAATATGTATCGTCAAACAGTGAGCGGACACTTTGTTATCCTATTGGTATGAAAACCTAGTCCATTTTTATTTTCAAAAAAACTTATTACCACGTGCTTAATTTTAATGTGTATATTATACCTAATTGGCCGGCGTAAAGCGTGTTTTACACTAAGTTTGTACATTGCGAAGTCCTCAAAAAAGAACGTCGAAAAATTGAAGTGTAAAAAATACGGCTGGCAGTGAATCACGTGAATTCTGATGTATTTATCTGAGAGCGTTCACACTGACATTGTTTTGTTTATTTTTCGCCAATGTCAAAACTGACAGACTGTCTGAAGATAATAAATTATTCATTACTAGTGCATCTGCAGGCGCGGAGTAAGTGTTGCAAATAATAAGCATCAATTAACCGAGAAGATGAGACACACTAAATAATGATTTTGACAATTTAGTACGTAAAGAACAAATCACAGTATTTATTCAAACATTGCATTCTAAATGCGACCTATTTTATACAGAGTTTTAGAATAAATGTTCATTGATAAAATGAAAATTTTCCTTTGTCTCTTAAAAGGTAATAAATAACAGTCAATGGTTAAATTCTTAAGACTCAAATATAAGAACATGCGGTGGTCTCTAATCGGGTAAAAATCGTACTTCAATGCGGCGTCAATTTGGCGATATGATCAATTGTAAATGAAATTTGAACTGGTCAGCCTTGTTATGAACGATACGTCACGAATGCACTACGATATAATTTTCTGGAGTGCAATTCTGTGCATTCAAAACGAGGGTCGAATTCATCAATAAATGAGAGACATAAAATTTATTACAGCCCGAATCAAGTAGACATAAACTGAGTTCAAACACGACGCAATGTTTGATATAACAATTAATGTCGTTAAAGAATTTTTGAAAGACCGTATAACAAGTGATTAGGATTTTATAGGAAAAGTGTAGAGATTTATGAGTTGTTTTCGCAGCGCATTCTTTTAATTCGTCATTTTAATATTGCATAAATTCAGTGAAAATATAATTCATGTTAAATTTTCTTTATTCAACTTGTGGCATAAGTTCTACAGTGCCGCATACTCGATAATACTTTGAAGTAAAGCTAAAACTTTGTTTGGTTTATTCATTCGTTACAATTCTTTTCAAATGGTTCAGACTAGGTCAGGGGAACCTGCGGCCTTTTGGCTACTCTGGTGCGGCCTTCTGGCCAATTCTGTAATTCAGTAAATTTATGTAAAATCTTAAATTCCTGACATATTCTGACCGATAAGTCCTGTTTACGGCCAAAGATTCCCTAGTCAATGATTACTGCGGCCTTATGTCGAATCAGAAAAATGAATGAGGCCTTTAGATAATAAAAGGCTACCCACCCATGGTTCAGACGATACAAATTCAAAAATAGAACGAGATTACATAATGCATATTGTATCACGATAATAGTTACGGATATTATTTCTAATTGTCAATTTTTATGGCACGAATAGTTAGTTATTGGTAGACCCTGGTTGGACGCTTCGAAATGAGTAGTGCTTAATATACTACTCATTGTACTTAATTAAATAGAATAATGTAAACGGTAGATACTTTTAAATAACTTTACAAAATTTGCGATAAAAGAAACGATATTTTCACAAAATTTTATATCGTAAAATGTTTCGACGGCAGATAACTTTGATGTAATACTGTTATTGAAAATATAGCAAACTAGATAATATAGCAACCGAAAAACATAAAAATACTGATAAAGCTACCAATCAAATTACGGAAGACATTTTGTGAGAGTCGTTAAAATGGCGACGTGTGCATGTCCTGTTTACGACTAAACTGTTTCCGGTGGAGTGAGTGTACCTTAGGAAAATGCATCTCAGTAAATCGATCGGAGAAAATGGTGTTTGTTATTGTATACAGTTATATCGCACAACAGTAAAGTTATTGGTCCAGTTAAATGAACAGATGAGGTAAAAGGAGTGTACAATATACAATAAACGGAATTGTGTAATACAAGACGATTTTCAGAAAAGAGAAACATAACAAACCGGGGCATTGTTGTTGTGATAAATTTCACCGTCGATATTTTTATATCGACAAAGTGATGATAATAACATCGATATATTTTGTACTCACCGTCAACTGACAGCTATGTAACGTTTTACTTGAAATCAAATCGCCACTTACCTGTAATAAAAGAAAAAAAAAACAAATTTATTATACAATATAAACAATGAAATACAAAAATAAGACACATTTTTTTCTGTATATCTAATATGATTTCTTTGAATACATACTAATTTAATACAATTAATTACTTAAATTTATACCCCCCCTTGCTAAATTTGACTCAGACCGGCGAGATCCTTGTGAAATTGAGAAAAAAAACAACTCAGATCAAATCAGTACCTACCTGCTATGTTTGAAATGTGGCCCCTCGGAAGGTGAAGTGAGCCAACTAGTACAATGGTAAAACTTTTTTCTTTGAATTTTTAAGTACAATCACGTCATCATTTGGTGTTTTGGTGGATTGCATATTTTTATTTTACGGAGTGTATTATTAACTGAGGTAACTTCACTTTAATACGTGTAGAATATTACAATGCATCTAACTCTACTTTTCCTAAAATATTACTTGGCTCAATTCACCTATTATGGGCCCATATTATTATATATATGAGTAACAAACTATACACCATCACATTTTCAGCTATTGATATTAATATTTTTTTGCAAGTAAACATCGATTGTTGAAATAATTATTGCGTATAATTGAACAAGAGTGATAAAAAATCTACTACTTCCCCAAAATACTATTTTAGATTACACACCCTTTGTTAACGTATTAACACCCCACCACTGCTCCATGATATCGTTTTATATTTTATAACATAAAAAACCATAAAATTGATTATTCTTTCGACACCTTTTAACTTTAATAGTTTGTTTTTATTATTGTTAATTAAAGTTGGATAAAAGAATCATTACACTTGTTAAACAAAGAGTCGACGTATGTAATTCATACAATTTCATCATATAATTTCAGTGGTAATACAAATATTGATAGTATCTATGAAATTATTGGTAAATTTCTCCAACAAAGGATGCGATGAATTAAGTCGTCATTATTGAAAATCTATCCAACTATTACAGACACGTCTGAAAGTAGATGTCTGACATTGAAGATGGTGATGCAGAGCGATTATTATTTAATGACGAAAACATTTCAATGCAGACACTTGGAGTAACTTCCGCCATAAAAATACATTCATACTTTATTATTGCGAAGGGAAGCACTCCGAATGAATTTTTATCGAAAAACTGTGAGAGTAATGGACGGTGAGGAAGTGGACTCAGAACGAAATTAACTAAATGAATTGGAGGCGTTAAAACTTACAAAGAGACTCGTTAGTTTTAATGAATTTCCATTCCGCGGTCGACAAAATACTCACTACGGCACTGCACCGAATTTATACAGCGTTTCACGAAACGTGGTAGATGATTGGAAATTGGAACATTACATTTTGAGACACAATCACACGCTGGGAAAATTGGATATACGTATGTTATATTAGCGTATTTTTTATATTAGATATATTTTAAAATGTAATTATTAATTTACAAAATATCGTTAAAGAAACGTATTATTATAATAAACATTTTTTTTTATTAAATTACAAATTTTATTCACTTTTAGGGTGTTCACTGTCAATACTTGGTGGAAAGGCATTATATTAATAAAAACAATAATCCTTTGTACTTTATTCCACTTTATTTAATATGTCAGGACCGGTTTCACTCATTGCGAGCATTGTCAACTGATAAGAAATATAATTTAACAATGGTATTTATACAAAATTGAAAAGTTATACACAACAGTTGGCATTGAAAAGAAATTGCCAAATTTCCCAAATTTTAATTATGTTTGTAATTACTTTCAATCGCATTCTGAATTTATGAATCTGGGATGACTTTTTAATTATATGTTAGATGTGTTGAACATTTTAATTTTGTGTTATTTTAGAATCACTTAACACTTACACTCACAACAAGGATTATTGTTTTTATTAACAAATTTTATTGTTTGCAAAGATGGGTGTGATTGTGACCAGTGGTAAAAATGTCTGGTAGCTCTGACTAATTTTAAATTTGTAATGCTCTCTAACCGCAGAGATCCAATTTCCGCACAATTTCAAACAAAACGTTCTTCCAATACAATATAAGAGAAATCATTTTATTATATTTACGTTAACATATAGATTTTTCGAACAAATTCAAATTTTCTAGAAAATGTGTGGAAGCGCCGACCCCACGCGCCATTGCCCCACTACAGCACTGGTCGTGAATTATTAAATGAAATATAATCGTAGTCGAGTCCGTGACGCAGTAGTCAACTTCGTTGACTTTCGTGAAGTATCTCACGGGTTCGAGTCCTAGTATGAATAGCATTTTTTCAATCGATTTATTGATATTTTGATTGTTCGTAAAATTTCCATCCCACTCTTCTAATCCTTATATTAACGGGGCGAAGAGAGAGCGATAGATTTACGACTATTTCTGTCCTAGCACTATTCTTCTATCCCTACTCTCTTCGAAAAAGAGAAATTGATCAACAGAGTATAAAAACATTTCTCGTATACAAACTTCCGTTGAGATATCTCCATTAACAGGTTATATGCTCCGCATAAGAAGCGGATATAGATTTAAATTAAAATAAGTCTAGAAATAATTGTTTATTTTTTAAAATTATAAGTGTCGACGTTACGTATATTAAATTATATGAATACCTACTATTAGACGCGATTTCTATATTTTCTCAAATATGTGAAATAAGAAAAGGTGTGTTTTTAAACGCGATCGCTTTGTGCGAATCGTTGTATACCGTGTATATTTTCGAAGGCGAATATGTGATTTTGTGGAATGGTTAATGGTAACATTTAAAAATGGCGGGTATTACTGATAAAAGTAAGATACCGAAACGAGGTCCACTTCTTTATTATTATCTCTGTAAAATTGTAATGGGGAATATATGAAGCGAATGAGATTGGCAAACAATTCAGTTGAGGAAATGAACAAAGGTAGTAAGATGCTCGATAAAAATAATTAATACAATCTCGAGAAAAAAAATACAATATTAATTTTAATGTTTAACTTGAGAGAGTTTCCGATACAAGCCAATTATTGATTATAACAATAATACGATCAAGTTTATAATAATTAAGAAATCAAAACTTTGATTTACACCAGAACAAGTTACTCTATGTATTGCGGATTTATCGTATTGCTGAATTTCATATACTAGATGTAGGGTCCGTGGTCTATGTCGTTGGCTTAAGTGATGGATCTCACGGGTTCAAGTGTCAGTAAGAAAATATATTTTTTAATTTAATTTTAATGACACATGTGTCTGTGATGTCTAAAAATTCTGTTGAGAGATACCTCCATTAGAAAGTCTTTATTCCACATTCGAGCGGAAATGGATTTTAAAAAAAAACATACTTACAACGGAAAATGTTCAATATTACATCTATTCAGTTCACCACCATCTTAAAGTATAGTTAAGAACAAATAAAATCTTTTAATAAGAAATAAATATTTTTGTATAAGCGTATTGCAGAAATACTAGTCTGGATAGAATTCCTAAATAACTCCTGCTCGCATTTCCTCGAGTTTTCTTACATTTCCTAAAAGTTCATAGGTATATCTTACAGTCTAGAGCAGGTCTAAATTATTGCCATACTTCCGTTTTGTGATAATTAATTCTACACGTCTATACAGAACAAAGCATATTTTTAGAAAAAGAATAGAGAGCGTCCGAAAAAGCGCTAATAGGAAATATTATTAATCTTACTTGCTGAACTACACTCAATTAATATTAAACTAGCTGTAAGCCCGTTGCCCAGCAACGTGAGATTTTTGTTGCAAAGTATTTAATTTAATTTAATTTAATATTATTTTATGTTATTTTATTTTATTTTATTTTATTTTATTTTATTTTATTTTATTTTATTTTATTTTATTTTATTTTATTTTATTGTATTTTATTTTTATTTATTTTATTTTTATTAGAAATTTCGTAAATTATTTAATTTTTGGAATAATGTTTAAGTTTGCTAACAACCATTTTTCGTAGTAGCCGAAATTTCGTTTATATTTAATTTTTGGAATAATGTTCAAGTTTGCTAACAACCATTTTTCGTAAGAGCAGAAATTTCGTAAATGATTTAATATTTGGAATAATGTTCAAGTTTGCTAACAACCATTTTTCGTAGGAGCAGAAATTTCGTAAATTATTTAATTTTTGAAATAATGTTCAAGTTTGCTAACAACCATTTTTCGTAGGAGCAGAAATTTCGTAAATTATTTAATATTTGGAATAATGTCCAAGTTTGCTAACAATCATTTTTCGTAGTAGCAGAAATTTCGTAAATTATTTAATATTTGGAATAATGTTCAAGTTTGCTAACAATCATTTTTCGTAGTAGCAGAAATATCGTAAATTATTTAATATTTGGAATAATGTTCAAGTTTGCTAACAACCATTTTTCGTAGGAGCAGAAATTTCGTAAATGATTTAATATTTGGAATAATGTTCAAGTTTGCTAACAACCATTTTTCGTAGGAGCAGAAATTTCGTAAATTATTTAATTTTTGAAATAATGTTCAAGTTTGCTAACAACCATTTTTCGTAGGAGCAGAAATTTCGTAAATTATTTAATATTTGGAATAATGTCCAAGTTTGCTAACAATCATTTTTCGTAGTAGCAGAAATTTCGTAAATTATTTAATATTTGGAATAATGTTCAAGTTTGCTAACAACCATTTTTCGTAGGAGCAGAAATTTCGTAAATTATTTAATATTTAGAATAATGTTCAAGTTTGCTAACAACCATTTTTCGTAGTAGCAGAAATTTCGTAAATTATTTAATTTTTGAAATAATGTTTAAGTTTGCTAACAACCATTTTTCGTAGTAGCCGAAATGTCTTAAATTATTTAATTTTTGAAATAATGTTCAAGTTTGCTAACAACCATTTTTCGTAGTAGCAGAAATTTCGTAAATTATTTAATTTTTGAAATAATGTTTAAGTTTGCTAACAACCATTTTTCGTAGGAGCAGAAATTTCGTAAATTATTTAATATTTGGAATAATGTTCAAGTTTGCTAACAACCATTTTTCGTAGGAGCAGAAATTTCGTAAATTATTTAATATTTGGAATAATGTTCAAGTTTGCTAACAACCATTTTTCGTAGGAGCAGAAATTTCGTAAATGATTTAATATTTGGAATAATGTTCAAGTTTGCTAACAACCATTTTTCGTAGGAGCAGAAATTTCGTAAATTATTTAATTTTTGAAATAATGTTCAAGTTTGCTAACAACCATTTTTCGTAGGAGCAGAAATTTCGTAAATTATTTAATATTTGGAATAATGTCCAAGTTTGCTAACAATCATTTTTCGTAGTAGCAGAAATTTCGTAAATTATTTAATATTTGGAATAATGTTCAAGTTTGCTAACAATCATTTTTCGTAGTAGCAAAAATATCGTAAATTATTATATTTTGGAATAATGTTTAAGTTTGCTAACAACCATTTTTCGTAGTAGCAGAAATTTCGTAAATTATTAAATCTTTGGAATAATGTTGAAGTTTGCTAACAACCATTTTTCGTGGTAGCAGAAATTTCGTAAATTATTATATCTTGGAATAATGTTTAAGTTTGCTAACAACCATTTTTCGTAAATTATTAAATCTTTGGAATAATGTTCAAGTTTGCTAACAATCATTTTTCGTAGTACCATAAATCGACCTCGGCGCATATATCGACAGCCCTGCAAAGGTTTCAAGTGTGCAAACAAATATATTTCGTAGAAAAAGAAAAATATCTTGGAATCATTTTTTTTGAATTGGCCACACTAAGTATTTGACATATTCTATTTTTGAATTCTCAATACAAACAAACAATCAAAGTCAAGTTTGAAATAGTTCTTTTTTCGAATGCTTAATATATATAATCTAATTTTGTCGCACCTGAAAGTTTGCCCTTTACCTCAGCGGTAAGACGTTCCGTTCATATTGCAAAGTTCCACGTTTCGAATCCGACCCGCGGCAGAAATAAAATGTGAAATAAAGTTTAGCGTTTTTTCACATTTAAAACTATGTGCTTCTTCAGCGTAATGAAAAAATACTTCTAGTATGAATAAAAAAAATGTCGACAGTCGGGCTGGGGATGAGGAGGGGGAGGGGAAATCGGTGACAATCATATAGAAGATGGATGACACTGAACAAAATCTGTCCCAGGAAATTTGAATTTTGAATATAAAAAGACGTCCATTCCAATTGGCCGAAAAATGTGATGTTCAAAATATGTTCAAAATAAATCGCTATCATTGGGCGAAGTGGACATCAGTACGCACACATTTGTGAAAAGTAAAAAGTGAAAAGTGAAAACTTATTTTATCGGCTATTAATATATAGATTATAACGGTTAGCAGTCAGGAGTATCACAGTCTCATGTTTGGATAGTTTGTGTATTTTTTATACATTAAATTGTTTCGTATTCGTGAAAATTAAAGTGTCGACGCAAGTACAGCTTTTTCATGGAATAATATATTATGATCAATTTACACAAAAGATATTTACTAGACACGGCCGCTTCGAAGAAAACTGATCGAACGCAATTATTCAAACTTATTATGTTACAAACATGAAGATAGCGATTTATGAAGTACATTAGTCAAACTAAATATTATAATGTGGAAGGTGAATGAATTGAGAAACAAAAAACGAATCTTGTACGTCACAAAAGATTATTGATACGTTACGTTTGCAAAATTTCAAAAACAATGCTTGAGTATTGTTATTTTAGCTGTAAAGACTTTGTTAAAGAAAAATAGGAAAACAAAAATACTACTATAAAATGGGCAGACGAAATGGAAATATATCCGGTAATGATGCCAGTGGCGGAAGACTGTGAGGAAACGATAAAATAATGGGAGGTTTATATTATATATTTATGCATTACATACAGGGGGTGGGCTGGAGGGGGCTCGCGCGATCCCCTTGTTAAATTTTACTCAGGCTGGCGAGCCCCTTGTTAATTTAGGCGACAATGTTCTCACGTCAAATTAGTAAATACAGTGGAAACTCTCATAACGAGTAATTCACATAACGAGCAAAACAGATTGTAAAAAAATGCTCCCTTAATGAGTGTTTTGGAAAGATCATTTTCACATCGTTGCTTGCCTCAAGATGACTGACAAGGAGTGGAAGGGGTTACCACAAGAACCCTCACTTCAGCTTGGTTTGACCATATCACAAGTGAGTTTTACAAAATAAATGATTTACTCAATCAAGAAAACTATTCAAACTAGAGATTGTGCTGAAAGTTCATTCAAAAATCTGTTAACTGACGCTTTTATTTACTTTTTACGTAATTTAAATATATTTTTTTATTATTATAGTAATAATAAGTATTTTCGTCACAAATTGTACTTGACAGCAATCGCAATTAAATTTATCAGTATCCCACATGTATAAGTAACTAGACTTTAATACCGAACGAGAAAAAAACCCCCTCTGTAACAGTTGAAATACAATTATTCTTTGCAGACCGATAGTAAAAAATGGCCGATAAAAGAAACATGTTACTACAATCTACGAGCCCTTGGAGACTCTCCGAGTAATGTGCAGCTGGAGTCTACAATGCACCAGAGATTTTTTGAGGTGCTGAAACCTCGAAAGGATTTATCACGGTGTGTGGAAAGTACTCTCACTATATTGGATGAGTTGGACGAAATAGGTTTATTAAATTATACCAAACACGTTTGATAAAAAATAATAATTTTCACGATAATTGCGCATATAACAAACGAGTTAGGAAGGCGAGGCCTTTGAGGGTAGCACATAATTGACAGGTGCAGGTAGTTTAAGCAGACATATACGACGTGCGTATGCTACGATTTCTGTGTCACGAAAGTGACGTAACTGGACAACACAGAATAACGAACAACAACCCTTTTAATCTTTTTAGAGTATTCCACATGAGGAGTATCGTATAAACAAAGTTAAGTTCACACTAATTTGATAAGTTTCGCGGCAAAATAAAAAGCACACGTTCAAACGTCACGCAGGAATCTGTGCCGGCAGTACAACGGAGTGCAGCGCACGTGCCTGCGTTCTATCGCACTCAGGTCTTTACTTTGTCATCTAAAAAAAGTTCTGTGCTGTCTTTCGCTGCGTCTCTTGCCTCTCAGCATACTCTCAACCTGACAATTGTTTTGATACTCACAAATTATTCAATTAAAAACTGGTAAAAAAACGTATATTATGTCCTGATCAAGATAATCGTTTTTTAAATGAGAAAAATCTCAACTTCGGTGTGTGAAATGATTACTCTCATAAAAAAAAACAGTGTGAAAGTCTATGGTAGTATAGCTGAAACAAATCGTTCTAAATTTTATGGCAAATGAAATGCAGTCGGCCCACTAGCGCCGCGTGCATTTTATGAAACAACTTTCCCAAACAAAGGGTATCATTTTCTCATAGAACAAAAAGAAAATAACACTTTATCGTGTATACAACAGTCGTTTACTAGGTTTCTGCTGTCCGTATACTTTATAGTTTTAGTATTGTACATAAAACAGACTTGAAAAATGAATAAATTTAATAAAATGTCATTCAAAATAATTCAACAGATATCAGAGTTTATTGGATTATAGAGGTTGTTGAAACAGATTAAAATAACAAAGTATTTTAGCTCTACAGTTTTTAATAATTTTATTCGTTGATAGCTATTTCGGCTTACGCCATCGTCAGAACTATAGTTCTCATATATAGTTCTCATATATAGTTCAGTATATAGTTCTCATATATAGTTCAGTATATAGTTCTGACGATGGCGTAAGCCGAAATAGCTATCAACGAATAAAATTATTAAAAACTGTAGAGCTAAAATACTTTGTTATTTTAATCTGTTATAAATGGAGTTCTACCAAGTAAATGCCAAATCAATTAATAATGAGGTTGTTGAAGTTATAAAACGTGTAATTATTAACTGTACAAAAAAAATATAAATAACCGTTTGAATACCGCGCAAATAAATCATTAATATGTCCCAGAGATACTGCGTGTTTTTGAGAAAAGTAATTTTGCCTAAATACACTCGAATTCGATAGTTTAAAAAACTATATCGAAACTATATAGATAGCACTAAACATATTCATCAAAATATTGCTTATATTGTATTAGAATACCAAGTATTTGATTTTTTAAATGTCTTGAACATCCGTGTTCGATTGCATATATTCCGGATACTTGTGTCCGCTTGGTATTCAAGTGGTTGATTGTGGAAAAGAATTAATTAATTGTACAACAAAATCGATTGTACACACTTTTTAAACTAGTTTGTTCAAATAATTGATGTATTTATGATAGAAAATTTAAATTAACTTTGATTATTCCACGTATTGTGTTACTAACTGTGACACGTGTTTCGCCTCTTTCAGAGGCATCTTCAGACTTACTATCGCAAAGTTTGCTTAAGTAATGAAGCAATTGATTCTAACATTTTAAAATTATAAAATTACAAAATGGTTTGGGTTTTTTTCCTTTTAAGAGGAGCAAGGAGGGGGGTGTAGAATCGAAATAAAGCAAACAGATAATGATACTAATTATACTAATGAGTTGTAAACAATCAGAAAATACGTGGAATAATCAAAGATAATTTAAATTTTCTATTAAAATGAATTTCCACAAAGTTACCGCCGAAACCATCGAAAGTATGGATGTATTTATGATTTTATTACATTTGCTTTTACCTTTATCAGCTCGATCCTATAGAATTTAAACAATTTATTATAAGTAACGAGCAGTTACTTTATATTTCAATGTCATGAAGACATTAAAATAATCATTTTAATTCCAATAAAAATGTTGTAAAACTAAATGTATCGCTTCTATTCAACAGCTCTGTAGTTAATAAAGACAAGAATAATTCGTAGCGATATATAAGGGAACCTGGCCATGTTTTACGATAATCGTTTTACAGTAGCGCAAGCTGATGTGTTCTTCGTATTCTATATCACACTGATAGGTCTCTGATAGCCAGACAGACTAAACGAATTTGCGGCGCGATAAACGTGCCAAGGACAGAGGGTTGTAAAGCGGGCTAAAGCTCAAAATATTGCGAGGCAACGCTGAAGAGCTTATAGGATAGGATGGCAGAGAATATTGGCGACGTTTGGGTGTGAGCTGACGGGACCAACGCTTAATGCAGTTAAGTGCAGTTTGATTACTGTGGTTGCATTTAAGGTCACCGATACCAGTAGATAATGGCAAAATAATAATTAGGAACTCGTTGTTATTTAATAGTAATATATATGTAACTGACTTATGCATCGTTGTATTTTTATTATCAGTAAGCAGCAAAAACTTTACTCTTATGCTATGAGATTCATGTTTACACTTTCCGGGGTTAAAATATATGACTTCAATTAACAAGGATATCGCCATCACGAATATTATAAATTAATCATTGGCTTAGTACGGCGATTATTTTTTTACGAATACACTAGAAACTGTTTTTAGATATTTTTCGGATTTGTGGTTTAAGAACAGATGTGAGTTTAATTTTGACACACCAATATTATGAATCAAAACAAATGTCGTTTCAATGAATACATACATAAAGATATAATATAAAGATGAAAACGAAAAGACACAACTTAGACTGTCGAAACAATAAAATCTTTACTTCCAATTATTTTGTGTCTAAAGAAGCAGATGAAAAGAAAAGATAAAAGTTTTATTTCTATTGAAATATTTATCTTGATTTACTTGACTTACAAGCGCATCGTGCGTGTTGAACGAATGTTGACTGGTGTCATTTTCATTCGGTATTTATATATTGCAATGTATTTGATTATTACAAATATAAACAGCTGAATTATATATCGAGCGTGTTAGAATCATTCTGAAAAGGCCGTTGAAACATACATACATAAACAAGATATAATTGATTAAATTTGACATCTTTTTTATTCCACTGATTTTTGTCGCAAATAATAACATTATGAGTGGCATCAAAAAATTATCATTTTTTTAAATATTAAATATGAATATCCACGAATTGACCGAAAAAGAATATTTCATTTAGAAAAAGTTTTATTAAAAAAACATATATTTCAAATATCTATTATATTATAGTTTTATAATTAAATTTCGTATTTTGTACAATAAAGGATAAAATCTTTCGTATTTTGTAAGATATACGTAAATAAAACATATTCAATTAGAGAAGAAGATACACATTTACTGAAAAATACGTCGCAGGATATACATTCATTTCCTTGAGCTTAATTTGCAGCGGCGTCGGCGCCGTCGTCGCTTCAAGATAAGATGCTCGGTAAAAGACGCCGAGAGGATGTGGGAAGACGGTACAAGACTGCAGACTTGTGCAGCGAGCTGACGTACGACAATGGGCGTGGGAAATCCTCGGGAAATGACATCGCTTCTCATCCATTCCTACCCGCAATAGCAAAAAACCATAAAAACCGAACAACGCTTGTAATAATACCACAACCTATGTTCATAATACAACAAGGAATCCTCTAGAATAGAAATATAAAAAATATTAATAAAATATTGAATTTAATAAATATATTAAAAACAAATAAGAAAATACAATTATTATATGAGCCCTCGAGAGGTAAAGTAAGGCAATGATAAAACTTTTTTCTTGAACTTTTAATTTTAAGTACAATCACGTCTTTACTTGGTATTTTTGGTGGATTGCTTATTTTTACTTTACACTATTGCAATGCGTATTAACTGATGTTACTTTACTTTTACGATACTTTCAGACGTGTAGAATATTACAACGCATCTAATTTATTTTATTTTCAAATACCACTTCGCTCACTTCACCTCTGATATACCCATATATAATGTAATATAATATATTGATCAAATAAGAATAGTTTTGAAAGCCTGTATTGATGTATATTTATATCATGATGTTGATAAAGCTTGTGATGAGCGAAACCAGTTATGATTATATTAAATAAACATTATATAAGTACAAAAGAGTGTTTTATGTTTTAAGCAAACTTACGTATCTGAGTCAATCAAAAAATATCGATGTAAGAAGCTGGACTATTTTAGATACATAGTATTAATGCTATTATTATGTGCAATAAAATGACCAAAACTGGGCACGCTTTTCTAGTAAACATTTTCTTTATATGCATTATATGTTATATTGAAATGAGATTATAAAAAAAATATATTCTACCAATTATAGTGCTTCGTTACAGTTGAGAGCTCGAAAAACGTGGGCAGCAGTTTTAATGATCCCAATATGTTGGCAAATATATATTTTTTTGTTTTTGCAGATAAAACGTATGAAAAAAATAATGTTTGATAATATTTGTTGTATTATCTTGCTATTTATTATCCGTTTAATTATTTACTGTCGTCTTTACTATACAGGACTTTGTGAATTACCACTTTAAACAAACTCGATTGAAAATTTTCAAAAGTATATATGTTAGAAACATTACTTTTTTAAAATAAGTCCACTGCGAATATATGCAAAATTGCCAGCTCTACACAATGACATATTTAAATCATTTTTTGACGAAGCATGCAGACTGCCGTCTATGTTTCCAGAGTCCTCAGTTATATAATGCTTTCATAATACTACAACTATTTGTAAGTACATATGATATATAGAACGCTTTTTTATGTTACATATACTAAGGGAAATATGTTAAAGAGAGCCACAATATGGAAGTTGTTATCTGCCAGGAAACTGCCAAAATACGCCTGCCGCTAGCAAAATTACTCGTCACTTATACGAAATTCGGACCGCAGCCCGCAGCTTGTATATCTTGATTAAGAAGTAACGCTGACTTTGCAGACGGCAGTTGTTCTCAAAGTGTGATTCGCAAGCGGGCGCGGTGATAAGAAACTTTGCAGACGCTTCCAGATTGTTCAATACAACATCCGCATGACGGGACCGTCTTGGGATACGTGCAATCTTGTAGGTTTATCTTTAAATCAGTAATAACTTAAGTCACTTCTTTACTCATTAAACAAAATAATCATGCATACAAATTCTCTGTGGCCACACTGGTACGAATGCATCGATGATATACATACATACATAGCAGGTGATGTAATAAAATTGAAATTCGATTATTCAATTGTTTTATTTTATTTACGTAAAAACATATTTTGTTTTATAGTAACGCCTTTTGTAGTTCCCTCAAGATATTTTGCTACAGTAATGAAGTTACAATTGATGCAGTAACATTATATATACTCAACTCTTTTTTTACACGGTAGATACGTTCCACAAAAAACCGTGCAAAACAAATAATATAATGAATTGAAAAATTGGAGGTTGGTTCCTTGAATTAAAAAAAAAACTGTTATTTGAAAAAAGGACAACAGTGTGGTATAGAAAATTATGTTAAAAAAACTAATAATGAAGTAGTGAGTGTACATATTTTAATCAAGAAAAAAAAATATTCAACGCTACTTGATTAAAAACGAATACTTGTATGAAGCACTGGACATACATATGTATCTTATGTTTTGTGGGATTTAATGAAGCTTTTTGGTTTTTTTATTATTGGCTTATTGTATTTTTTGTTATTAGGAAATCCGTAACCCGTTTCTGTGCTTGTTGTATCTGGAAATTAAGTTAGAACAAATAATTTATGTAAACATATAGTATCAGTTATTTTTAGTAAACCGTGTTATTTTTAAATCGTGTAAAAAAAGAGTTGAGTATAGATGGTACTAAATTACTCCATATTGCGGTATTATGGGTTGACATAATATTATTTGTTTTTAATTTTTGAAATTCGTCGACAACGTGAATGAATTATTTTGATTAACACTCCAGAGACGAGAGCTTTTTTCCGATAAAAAATATATTTTCTAAGCCATATTGAAGTCACGAATAACTTTTATTCCTATCCAAAATTTAAAAAAAAAAAAACGCAAAGTCGTTGTATAGAAACCCCGTATGACTATATGGTCATGCTCATCCTTTTATTACCGTGTAATATTGAGTACTGACAGTAGTAAGGACAAAAGTGACCGTATGGGCTTGCAAACATTCGGGGTTGAAATATAGCTAAACGTGATTTTTTTTAAAATATTTACAATTTGACCTCTTTAGATCAACATAATTTCAAAACAAATATATAAGCAAAATAACTGTAAATAATTTTATGTTTTTATAAAAAAATATCTAACAGTTTCAAAAAGTAAATTAAAAAAAACGGAAATTCAAAAAATCACATTTGCTTTTGGAGACCGTTCCTGTTCCTACGGCTGATGACTTACTGTAGTCCGTACCCTTCTTAACCAAATATGAGCAAAAGCAACGATATTCAGGTAGAAAAAGTATGAATAGTGGGATCAATAGACAACGGTGTTTTGTGTGACCATATGGTGACGCTCGTCCTTGGAGGGTTAATTTCAATAATGTGATAAAACGATCACGATTGTTACACAGTTGAATGTTTAAGAAACTTTATTAATTGATTTGGCATTTACTTGATAGAACTCCATTATAATAGGTTAAAAATATCAAAGTATTTTAGTTCTACAGTTTTGTTTCGTTTAAAGGAATGTTTAAAGGAAAAAACCCAGATTGCTTATCGTTCTTTGAAACACTAGAATCCCATTTAATGAGTGTGATATTGTAATTATAATTTGAATTAGGATGTTAGAGTGAATAACTTGATGCATTGTGTATCTCTTCAGAGCCAGTATATATACCTGAGCAAAATATAAGTTTAAAATTTTCGAAATTGTATTAATTACCTAATATTTTATTAAAATGGATATCTACATGTGCGTTCGAGGATATTTAAAAAATAAAGTTCTTCCGAAATTGCAATACTACAAATATTCCTGCAAGCACGTAAATAATTTCGCATGCGTATTTTATTATACTTGATAATGGCATTGTAAGACAGCGGGATAAAATTCAATGGAAATGCAGCAATAACAATAACGCTGTGATTGACACGAAGCGTACACCGGCGTCAAGGACTCCCTTCCCTGCCGTATCTTAAAATTGGACAGCTATATGCACATATTACTTGTGCATGTAGTAGTCACAATAATACAAAGCAGATTGCGTCCGCTCAGTGGCTCGAATGCATTCGTATGCAAATCACAAATTATACAAGTCGACGAGATAAAAATTCTGACGGGAATTGTAAAACAACAAGCGATCGGAATCAGAAGATGTCTTTTCTTTGTGTGTTTGCCTGTGCTTACAACAAGGTTGGTATATGTACATATAATAAATGTTTATTTGATACGTACAGGCCTTGAGAATCTACGGGAAGCTCTCGGTTTAATGTTTTTAAGTGCACGTTATTGAAGCAAGAAATATGGGAAACCAATTAACGAGATTTAGATAAATCCGATTCTCATTTTGCAGCAGGGATTCGATACAGTAGCCACTGCGCAAAAAACTGCGTAAAAATGATTAATTAAAAAAAAACATCGGTCTTCTAATGCTATACTTAGAGCAAAGGTCACAAAAAAAATTTTAGAAACGATCCGGATGATTTTTTCAAAACCTTCGGAGGGCTGGACGAAAACGATTCTTGATGGAATCCGACGAAAATTAAAAAAAAACAATATTTCGTATGTGTAAAATATTTATATTATAAACATCAGGGGCCAAATTGAAATCTTTGGGGGGCGTAGTTTGGTGAGCGCTGCCGTAGTGTGGACCATAGGAAGATTAACTTATAATGAATTTACGAAATTCTCAATCGAGTTGTAAAAAACGTTTTTTTCCAGTGTTAAGCTTTCTGGCAAAAACAAGATAAAGTAAACTCGAAGCAATCATTTGAACAAAAGAAACGTTTTCTAAGAAACGCAAAAAAAGTCGTACATAAATCAATAATAAATAAAAGTGTTGCTTTTTTATCCAACTATTTATCCTAACGCTGTATATAAATGCCCAGTTGAGAGACTGAATAACAACCAGTTGACATACAAACAACGAATCTTGATGTTTAATTGAGAGTCAATATGAGAGACAAAATACATATCACGAAAAAGTTTACCCAATGTGGTGAGAAAATACACCAGACAATAAAGCATAATATATATATACTATGTTAGTTTATATTATACTATTTGATTTAAAGAAATGTTGTATTTCAATGTGTGTTGACAGTCACATAATACAAGAACGCTGTTAGAATATTGAATCTTATTTTCAATAAAGAGAAACAAATAATCAGAATAATCAGATGGTCTTGACAACGATATTGTCGCATGTTTATGTGCAAAAGACGATATAAAGAACATATCAGATCGTACACTATTTGCTTTGTAGAAATGAAAAATAGAATATAATTTCTTTATATTAAACTAAGAGATATTTAACTTTAAAAATGAATTTTCCATCAGATAGAAATACGATAAAGTTTTATTGTGATTGTCTCAAAAAGAATATCTACTACACAGAAAGCTTTATATACATTAAATTTTGCAGTGGGACGTACATTAAATAGGAAAACCAATTATTAAAAAAACACTCATTCGAATTGTATAGTATATTAATTTGTGCGGAAAATTCAGGGCTGCGGAGTAGTTAAAAATAAGACGACTCTTGACTCTGACCTTAACTTAAAATACGTCATCAATTATTATTTTTTGGTTAAGTAAAATTAAGTGGCGCCACTTTTGTGGGTGTCATGTCGAAATATCTTTTATTATTATCAACTTATTATTCTGTTACGCAATGGCATCGATTCTATTAAGTATGTTTGCTTTAACTAGGTGCTAAAGGTTCTAAATGACAACCATTTCGTGGAGTCATTCCACTTTTCATTCCATCAATGCAATTTAAGGTGACCGTCAAGCTAGTGCTCGTGTGCGGCGTAACATATCTTTATTACACAATCTAGTTTTCTACTTATCCAGTGGTGAGCAACCATCGAACATTAAAAGCAATACTAAATTTATCATTCATTTTCAAAGAGACTCGCGTTATTATTTTTGATAAAATTAGTTCAAGATATTATTTATGTTATACTAAATATACAAATATAACAGTATAATAAAACTTTTCCTCACAAATGTAAGACACGTTAATTTATTTTTTCTATTTAAAATCATCAAAATAATTATAGGAAAATATTGTGTTGTCTATACGTTAAAATCTAGAGATTTAAATATACTCGATTTTCTTTTTAAAATAGAGATTTGTAGATTATACGCCTATTGATAATTCAATAAATGGTATTAATAAGTCATTTTATAAAATAATAAATTATTGAATCAACCAACATGGTCTTTGGAATGATTTATAGATAAATACAATGTATGAAAAAAAAACGCAGTAAATATGAATTTTAGTTATTTAACGCACGATATCTGACAGTTCTGCACGACTGTTTGGTGGGTTTTCATGAAAAGATCGTTCTCAAATCGTCGTAGACTGCTGACGTACTAAAATTGTGGCAAAAGTGTCGGACATTTTCTTTAAGCGTCTCGGACTACAACTGTATATATTGGATACAAATGAATGAAAGAAAAGCTTCTTTTCAAAGCTGTCAAGGCTATTAAATAAAATTCATACGCGTAAACAGCTTTCCCAAAACATAAACAAAACTGGTGTAAGCACATTGCATTGTGATAAGTACTTATTTGTTTTATAAAGCGTCTTTCAAATGATATATGGTTCAATTCATACGAAATTTATGTTAACCATTCAATATTATTTAGATAAAAGCTCATCGTTAAATGGAAAAAAACGCTTTTAATACAAGGTTACTCACTGTAGTCAAACCAACTGACTTAAAATGGTTACTGTTGACACATCGTTAAATTAAACTATTATGATTTAGCTACATATTTTTTTTCACTGTATCTTAAATGTTAAGAAAGTAAGTGGTTTAATAGATTAGTAAAAACAATGAGGTATAAACATTATTTATGATTTATCGCATTACACATTTACATCCTTCGAGTTTTTTTTATTTATCATGATTTAACCTTATTGTTCCTATGGGGTGCATTCGCATCGCAAAGTTCTTATTATTTCAAGCATTCCCTAAATACCAATAATATCTATCTGATATTAATTGTTATCTACAATGATACCTCAATAAATGCGATGCAAATATGTCTGGTGTCACATTGTACCCCACCGGTCCTCTATCCTATTTTCGATGTTTCGGTACTCAGTGTCAAAGCGACACCAAATCCTATTTGGTCAAAGGCTGGTTCATTTGTATCCTTGAAAAATTGAAGGTTTTTACGCTTTAAACCCGAGTACACCAGTAATAAAAATGAAGCATTAATTCTAGTTTCCAGTTTCATATACATACATAAAATCATTGAATGCTTGGTCAATTTTTCAGTGTGTTTATTTTTAATATATAAAATCAAAATAGGTGATATTCCATTATTCGTTTTATTAAATTTGTCAGCTAAATTTATTTCTATATGCCTATGACATATACAATTAATTTAGCTGTAACAGTAATGCAATACTTTACTCTTACAATTAGTATTATGTATTTGTACTTAATGCTATGCATGCGAAAACACCCCTTTCGCGTATCGGAAACTTTCACGGCTCTTAAGTTCGATTCCCACGCGGACATGACCTCAGTCAATGGCAGGAATGTTGAGCCTCCCCCCGTTAAGTACTCGAGTGTACTCGTTCACCGAATAAAGTGAATGAATGGAAGAGTCGTTAGTAAAATAAGTATGCACATGCAAAATAATATACGCACACCTGTATTGAGTGACCGGATAGGGCCACCTGCCGCTTAACGGAGCGGATAATGCTTAACCGCATAATTGCACGAGTCGCTCACGTGACACCTGGTTGTTTTTAAGCTGCTCAAAATTGAATTTTATAGTTGATATATTGTGAATGTATGTATATTAAGATTCAAAAATGAAGCGCTGCGAATTACATTATTTTCTATTGAAACTATATTTTTTAGCTTAAAAATGTCCCGGTTTGTATTGACATTATATCCCTTTCTCGTTAATAAATGTATTACTAAATAATCTGCAGGCTAATGGCGTTCTGATGGGACAACATTTAAAGACAATCCTTACTAATCCGACGTTTATTACAACAAGTGTTCGTTCGTATCAAACAGCCAAATTGTTTCACACAGAAAAAATATGAGAAAATAATGCATACTCCAATAAAAAAATTCACTGCTGTTATTAGTAAACAATGCAATTGGTACTCGTTTATGACAAATATGAAATAAATTTATTATCTTAAAATTTTTAATATAGATATTTTTAAAACAATTTCCTCTTCCAGTGTGGAATATATAGAGTCCTAATGCAGTTTATTTCAACAGAATTTTTCTACAAGAATTACGTTTTATTCAGTTGGTATTTTTTGAAGAGAGTAAGAATATAAGAATAGGATAAGATTAGTGGACATTAGATCACTTTCGCTATTCCCCGTTTTAGCATAGAAAACCCTCCATCGGACGGAAATCAATAAAGCGATTGAGAGTCATTACAATACTAATTAAAACTGCCCGTGAGCAACGTAATCAAAACCAACGACCACGAAGCCGGTTTTAGTGTATTAACAATCACCAGCTCGTGTAATCAAGGAAAAAGATAAAATACAGTAATTATTCAAACTCGACAAAAATTGTATAGTGAAAAGAGTTTTTTGAAGGTCACGCTCAATTTTTATTTTAAGTCACAGCTATTAAAATTATCATCGAAAATCATTTTTCCACAATAATTTCACTTGATACTACGTATTTTATTTTCATTTTGAAAGAAAATAAAAATATTTGGATGTTAATTAAAAAAATACAGTGGAACCCCGATCTACCGTTCTCGCATTGTTCGTTTTCCTGCATGGTTCGTTTATTTTTCATAGTCCCGGCCAAATACCCATAAGAACAATGCAAAATAATCCTGCATTAATCGTTCCCCGACTTACTGTTTCCCTCGATCTATCGTTCAAATATTTTGGACCCGTAACAAATATTATCCCAATTGACTGTTTTCTTTGAATATTTCTCATAAATAGTCTTCGCATTTTGTTTCGCGTTTTTTTCAGTGGAACCTAGATCTTCCGTTCTCAATATCTTCGTTTTTTTTTGCATGGATCGTTTATTTTTTACTCGACCAAGAATCAAACGAATCGACATAGCAAAAAGGAGTTGGCTTAGAAATGCACGCGATTTTTAAGAGTGTTTGTTAAAATTTAAATGTCAAACTGTAAATAGGCTACTTAGTTTGTATTAAACAAGTTAAAAATATATTTATTTGTTCTTTAATAAAAAAATGTAATAAATAAATAAGTTTTTTGAAAATTAAACATTTTTTTGGTGTTATTTGAAGATTTCCCGCAATATCGGTTTCCCGCATTATTCATTCATTTATTACGGTCCTTCGAAAAACGTAGAATCGAGGTTCCACTGTATTGTTCTTCTGCATTAATTGACATTAAATATCATCTGATCCGATTGTAAATCAAAATCACAGGGACATGAAAAATTGCGAAGAATATAATATAATATATAGCTCATTTTATTTTTCCTTGAACCATGTGGCATACGATTCTGTATCTGTATCTAAACCTAAATTGCGACACTAAACCCGTTTGTTACGAACGCTATTATTTTTACACCGATAAGAGTAAAGCGTATTGTCTCTATCTTTTATATTATGGTTGCACTTTTATCGCTCACAGAAAATCTACAGCTGATAAATAAATAAATACGACACATCGACCGGTTGGAAATTTAATGTTTGATCATATTGATTTTAATTCGGATGGCAATTGTATACTTTTGAATTTCTTTATGTGTCAACAAGAGCAAACTGTAAAACTAATCAATGTAGATGATATAATAAATGATATTTCAAATATCTTCGATAAAAATACGTAACTGTCAGAGGATATACTGAAAGACATTTTGTAATAATAATGTTCTCAAAAAATATCGAGTGAATTTTTACAAAGAATTAATGTTTTGTATATACATTAAAATCAAATTCACATTTTAATCAAACCTTTAAGTTCCTGGTATTTTGTGTCTGTATAAAATTATTCATTATCATATACAACTTTATGTTCAGTATAGAATAAATCGCTTCATTAAGTTTCATTACATCTTTACATAATAAATAATTTCCACTTTAACCATACGTTTCTCTTTTTTTTAGTGGAACAGAAAAAAAAGTAATTTATTTGTAGTGCTTTTTAACGGTATAAAGTTTTCCTTATCACTAGTTGAAAACCCTTTCTTTACAGACTGCTATTTACTTACTCTTGCGATGTGCAAAGTTGAAATGCATTTGATAGAAGAAATCCTTACTGTTTTATAAAATACGAGCTTTAGATGAAAAGTCGTAGAGACCGCTCTACGGCGTAGATACATAAATAGTATACGTAAACATTATATATTAATACACATTATACCGAATGTACATATATTTTCTCATTAAATAAAATAAAATATTGTTTCAACTAGATTGTGAATAAAAGAATTACATGGCCATCCATTCAAAACTTGATGATATTATGACTAAATGATATTGCTAAGATTATTATAATCATTGAAAGTTAACATTGGCTCGGAAATGAGTATTAAAACTAATTTCCTGCTACAGGCTTTTCATAAAAGTAAATACAGATAGTAACAATGCAAAGTTGACAGGAAGCAGCGGTTGTTTATAATCGTAAACTTTCATTAAGAAACATATCAAACATTGTTAAAAGCTCAGGATATAAGCTTTTACGTAAGTGTATATATTACATTGTATAATACTTATTATCACACGACGATGTTTAAATCGAGTTTCCATAACGGCATATGTCGCTTTCCGATACAGAAGACTTTATTTGGTAAATGCTTTGTGAACTTTCTACATTAGTACAGTGAATTGAAAATGAAAGATAAATGACAGCGAACGTTTTTTCTCGTAAAATTAATATATTTAATCTTTCATGTTATTGATGATTTCAATGCAGGTATAAATATAAATTGAACGTGTTATTATTTAGCAATTTACAATTACAATTCAGGTATGGAAGCACAAATAAGTATCACATATGTATCGATTCTTAATTAACTGTCAATTTAACTAGAGAATTATGCCAAACCTCATATTTAACCTAATATTAAAATACATAATTGTACATATGCTATTTTATTTATTGATTGAATTGGGATATACTTGATAGAACTCTATTAAAACATGATCAAAGATTTATATCAAATTTTTATGAATTTGATATAAGTTTATATCGGCTTTACGGCGTTTATATGTAATTTTAACGTGAGTGTCAATTAAAAAACATTGCTATATTTGACCTTATATACCAAGAAAATATTGCAATTACCTGGTTACTCATATCTAAGTAATATGATTGTATATAACATTTTTATTTTTATTTGAGATGCTGGCAATAAGAAGTCATTGAAGTACTTGTACGACATTTCTGTTTTACAGATATTATTTTTTTAAATATGTATAAAAACTATGAAATTGTTTATATCGGAAACATTTCGGTTGCTTCGCAGGCTAGACATAATAATCTCCCAAACGGTTGAATTTCCAAATACATAATGGCGATAACAAAAAATACATTACGAACAGAAGTCAGACATTTCATTTATTCAACAAGGTGACATTGACAGAAATGTTTTCCCCTGAGAAATTCACAAATAATCGCATATGAGTTCATACAGATTCCCATTGATACGATAAATATTTGGAAAATATAAATTTGTTTGCGTTCCAGGTCTCTTATGGACTTTTGAATTATGTTGACATTGAAAATCCAAGCAGACGTGTGTTGAGCAAACAGAATGTACGGTTTCAAATTGTCGTTACTGACTTATGCCTATTTGAGTTAATAATATTTGAAAGCTTTTTTCGTGTAGTAGATCGTTGGTTTTTAAAATATAAGTCTAGCTTGACGACCAATTTGATACGTTCGGATAAACATATTAAAATATGTAAATAGACTGAAACCGTTATATTCATTGTTATCATATTGCTATACATGCCATTTTTAGCACAATACATTATAATATATATAACGCTTTTGCAATAAAACAATGTTAACGGTTTGATAGGGTAGTAATTTGTCACTATACAGCAAAGTTTAATATAAATATTATCGTGAACAATAAATACCTGCTGCATAAGAACACTTTTTTACTTACGTAATTCTGTTACGAGGCAACCCGAGAATAAATTCCTGGGAAATCGACGTTTTTCCCGGGAAATTTAAATAAAAATACCCGATATTTGAAACTTTTATTACTTTTTTAAAAAGTAGATTTTTTTCATTCAATACGAATAAAGTGTTAGAATCTTTATACTTTGAGAAACTTTTTGGGTGCCAATAAAAAAAAGGTATTTTTTTTTCAAAACCTTCTATTTATCAAATAACACAAAATATGACCTCTGTATTTACATGTAAAAAATGCTATTATTTCGATACTAACCACAGAATTTCTTTACCCAGTGTCTTATTTTTCGAAATAAATGGTTTCATTGGAAAAATCAAACGAATCTCTCGGATGGTGTGTAATATAAAAAAATATAAAAAAATAATAATACAATTTTGTCATACATTGGAATATTTAAAATGAAAAATAAGTTTGCCTGAGTTAGAGTTATAGAAAGTGTTCATGCACAAAAATATTCCTCTGAATATTTATTTATAAAAATAACTACATTACTACGGTCTAAGGACACGATAAATTCCCAGGAAATGATAATTTTATGTCTCGTCTTGGGACATAAAAAAAATCGAGACTCTAGAATCCTATGCTGGTATATATGGACATAAGGGTACTTCTAAAAACTACTAAGTGGACTGATACGTATTACGTAGAAGTTTTTTTTACAGAATTTTGCTTTCATAACTGCGAAAATTTCGTCACTTTTGTACAATATAGTTTCCCATACCAGAAATATTTCTAATCCATAAAGTTTTCAAAATTATTATTCGATTTTAATTTTAATGACTACATTCCATAGCATTAAAGGCTGGTCCGTCCGTATTAGATAGTGAGCAAAGATGCATAGCAATGCGCTTTATAAAAATAAGTTAACTGCAATCGACCGACGTGATGCATTATTCATTGCGCGTAGGGCCGTTCTGCAGTCACAAAGTTTGAGATTTGCCAATGAATTATTAAAACAGCGCACCCGACCATAAAGAGAGAGTTGGAGCATCGGAATGCCTTATGATGAAGAGGTAATGATTCGATAGTTCAGTGTTTCAAGGTTATAAAAAGGTTCCATATTAGTTTACTGCCGTTGCATATTTATGATATATATAAAAACAAAATAAAACATGAAAATGAAAAATAACATGTATATAGTATAAAAATCTCGATTATAATATATCACATACTAACATACGTATTAGGGCATCCAATCTTGGACACTTGTGATCCCGGGATTGTCAATTTTTTCAATACCGGGATTGAAGATTCATCATAAAATTGCGTAGGAATTCGCGAATCGGGATTGAAAAATCACAGGGATTTTTCAAAAAAAAAAATCGATTTCAAAAACCCAGGAATTAACAGAATTTCCAAAGTTAAAAAACACGAGATCTTCCCAGAATTTCCGAATTTGTGGAATTTGTGGAATTCCCAAAATGCAATAAATTGGGACCACCGGAAGAAACATGCCTGCTTTAAAAGTGCTCGAAATAATCAATTCTGTTAAATAATAAGCCGACAGCATATTTTGGACATTTTAAAAATATTTAAATAAACAACGAAACAAAGTTAACAACAACAATGTTCGTAAATTTCTCATAAAATAAGTCAAACGAATATCACACGCGCACCAACGTTTAAGATAAAAACACAGCATTCGGAATAAAGCACACTTGACAACCATTAGTATGACTTTATTGCTGCATTCAAGCAAGCAAAAACCGAGCATTTAAATCATAAATGAAAATATTCCCACGGAAGTAAAGGGACACAGGTAAATAAATGCGCGTCGGGTAAGTGTACGAAACTTACGAGCGCAAAGTCAAGGTTGGACTCCGAGATTTCCTATCTACTTTCCGGTGAGATTACGCCACCAACTTGGTTTGCTCGACAATGAATTACAATCACCTACGACTCGCAATGACTCCATTGTTCAACGGCAAATATTGTGTAACATTTTAACTGTACCTACTACAAACAATAGTCAGTGATGCTTCTATGAATACTGATGATTGGAAACTGCTGTATATGTAACCGATGAGTAAGTAACTCTTGAACAGTTAGCAACCTATCGCTTGAAATAAAATCAGAATCGGAAAAAAATGTTTAAATGCACATTTCTTGATGCACTTTTGTACTGATTTCACTTTAACTGTATTTATATGATCTGAACCGGTTCACGACGAGCATTATCAACTGAAATTACAGTGCTATTTACACAGAACAAAGTAAAATCATTAAGGTGTAAATAAAAATTGTTATTAAAAAAAATACAATATTCATTTTTACTACTTCTACTTTTATTTAAAAAGATCAGGACCGGTTGCGCTCATGACAAGCATTATCAACGTAAAATAATATTTATACAAAACAAAATGAAATAAAAAAGGTATAATAAAACAATTGGTAATTAAAAGAATTTAAGTAGTGCAAATGAATATTGTATTTTTTTTAAAAATATAATGGCTTTTCACTAAGTATTGCTATTGAACACCCAAAATGTAAACATTTGGTAATAGAAAAATTAAAAGGAATTTATGGATAAAGAATAAAAATATGCATAAGTGGCACTAAATTGACTGTAATTAAAATGTTTATTACCTCTTACAAATGTATGAATAATTTACAATCGCCTCAAAGGATAATTAGTTAAAGTGGCCAGTAACAATAAATTCGAAGGTTGTTTATTATATTTTCGGTTTATTTCCAATTATTGACAGTGAACACATTAAGAATGTAACGTCTTATTTAATTAACGGCTAATAAATGGTGAAAATGTAGTGTATAATTTTGCGTCGGTCAATTAAAGTGAAACGATATACACAAGTCGACGTTGGTCTTTCAATAATAAGCTACAAAATGAACGATTTATTAAAAAAAAAAAAAAGTTAAAACTACGTGATAATTAATACCCCAAACGAAAAATCAATTATCAAATAAAAAATCGTGACAAAGTTTAAAAAAATATATTACCATATCATGTTTACGTTTTATAATCTTATCACAGAGATTCCAATAAAAATATTTAAATACATCCATAATAATTTAATTATATGGTCAAAATAACTACTAAAGAAGACGCGACGCGATGGTATCTGGAATTCTCACATAACCTTTGTATGAATATTTAACTCTTAATGAATTTGATGTCGTATCGACTACATTTTACGAATATTTTTTTTATCTGTGATGTTTATTTCTAGACTCATATTTGCATAAAGCAATCGATATTGAATATTAAAATATAGTAATAGTAAAAATTTAGAATTATTTTCATTTTGATTTTTTACACTTCCATAAAATTCTTGGTCGAACCCGACCCGGGTTGCGCCTCTCGGCGTCTTCCGTGCTAATCAGTGCACGAACGCACTCGAACTGACAGGCAGCGGAAAGTTTGTATTGTCTATATACAAACACACAAGTACATTCGCTCTATTGTTAATCCAATTGATAGCGAGAATTTATGATACGAATTATTGTAGTGAATTAAGCGGGTAGATTATAATATTGGGCATAATGAATTGGCAGACAATAAAATGTAAACGTGAAAAATAAATATAATACTAAAATAAAACAAAATAAAATAAAATAGAATATTTTTTTTTGTGTGTTTATAAAACGACATATTAGAATTAACTGATATTAATTATTTAAAGGGGTATAACAATGGGAATTTGGGAGATTTATTAAATTAAAAAGATCATTATTAAATTTCCATCAAGCACCTTCAGTCGAAATTTTAAATTATATAATAGTAAAAATAGTAAAAAAAACTGTATTTTTACAGTTAATGTTTTTTTTTAAAATACAAGCAATTAATATAAATCACAGGATTAGTATTAAGCCTACGAGAATATGCGAAGCTGTCAAGAATCTAAGCCGCTTGATGTTAAAAATACTCCAGAATTTAGGAGATTTCCTCAATTGCTAATAAAACCCGACCGTCTTTTAAGCGTACTATTTAGCATTTCTAAATTATTACAAACCATTTCTAGCAGAATCATAAATACCCAGTGGACCGTAAGGCATGTTTAAGAAGCTACCTATTAAACTAAAGACTTGACGGCGAACGTACAATTTATTGTTGGGGGCGGGGAATTTCGGCTTTGACGTTCATTCACACATGAAACGTTTTGGAAGTTACCAAATCATAGCTGGGTCGTAAATACTTGACACAGAATATTAATAAAAACAATTTAAATGTGTTTCAACGCATACTAAATCAATAGAGACATCGAGAATCGGTAAAGATATTTCAAACATAAACTCCCTTGAGGTTAATAATAACAATCTACAGTATTCCAATCGATATTTTGTATTTATGTTTTAAGAGGTCCACATATTAAAGTAAAACTGAGGAATATAAATAATAATATATTACTAAACCACATTAAAACAAGGACTCTCTCTCGGTGTTAAAAGCCCTACAGCAGCGGTGGGCTGCCAATATCTTAACAAGGGGCTCAGTAAATCTCATCCATAATGCCTTCAAGTCATAGAATATAGATAATGCATAAATCGTGGTCCGCGAGCCACATGCGGTCAGATAGGGTCTTTTTTATTATGCAGCCGAAGTTAATGTATTTTTTTAAATAAATGAAAGGACGACCAAGTCTTGTTAAATAATAAAATTTAATCATCTACAGAAATTGCAGTTAGGTGTTGATTTTATTTGAGACAAATGACTTTCTTATCTTAACAAGGGGCTCACCAGCCGCGCCGAAATTTATCAAAGAGCTCGCGCGATCCCCCCGAGCCCCCTCCAGCCCACCCCTGCCCTACAGCCTTAGAAGACCGTGGTCTTTTATATTGTATGCTTCCATAAGAAAACGACTTTTATAAAAGCTGGAAGAGTAATTATATATTTTCTAGATATGTTTGAAAGATATAAAACAACAACGAAAAAACTCTAAACTTTTTTTTGTTGGCTTTTATAAATAATTTATTTAAAAAAGAATGATTATGGATAGTGTTTAGTTGCTGTATCGATTTTTTAAAACGTTTTTGTTTGAATTATAAATACGTATATTATTTTATAATTTAAGCCAATATTGATTAAATAATTCAGTAATTTTAAAACATATTCTAGGTTGAATTTTGTATTCGACTTAGAACACATTTCGCCGGTATTTATTTAATTATTTTCATGCATTTTCAATATGAAAGAGCCAAATTCAATGCAGTAGCAAAGAGTATAAACATCGTAAATAACTCGAAACGGGGATCAAAGAATGCAATGAAGATCTCGCGTTATTCTGCGAATAAGAATGCGCGAAATGCGAGTGGATACAAAATAAAGAAAAACGATTGTTTTTAATTCCAAGCACGTTGGGAAAGTCGACATTACACTAGTGATATTAGGAGAAAGAAGTTTAACACATACGAAATTTAAATCAACGAGTAAAATAATTGTCGGGTCCGCAGCATAGTGGTAAACGTCGTTGACGTTGTTCGACGTCATCCGTGACAGATCTCACTGGTTCGATTGCCAGTGGGAACAACGATTTATCGATATCTATTCAATGGCATGATGATTATGATGTCTAAAAATTTCCTCCCACCGATCAAATCCTAAAATAAAGAGTCGGTTCTAACCATATCATTTTTATCTATACTCTCTTCGAAAAAAAAAGGTTGATCAACTTAGAATAATCATCTCTTTCCCAATAACTTAAAAACTGCAATATTACTAGTTAATCAATACTAATAACACCTCTTCATTTTTATAATTGATTAACGTCATCAATGCATATATATATGGTAATGCTTTATATATATATTTACTGTAATAAACCATTGAAGGTATATTCCTCACCAGGAAATTTGTATGCCTCGTAAAAAAGACCACTTTATTAACAATTTGCGGACGCCTGCGGAAAGCTTCAGCCGTGCTTGCCTGTTCGTCTTGGACGACATCGATCTTGAAGATTCTTGAGCTTGATTGGCGGGCGACAGGGAATCAGAAAAGCTCGGTGGCCATATTATGCTACGTATGGAATAATAGAAAGAAAGCTTGCTATAAATTTAAATCATTTACGGGACATTTAAAAAAATATTTCAGAGAATGTATATTAAGAAATATTCAGATAGAAAGACGAAAAATTCATAGACTTACATTGAGTTTAAAAATTGATGGGTCGGGTGATTAATACTTGAGTTTCAGAATACGCTCAAGTTAATATCTAAATGTAAGCGGCATTGGATGCAATTGAGGACGTTAAGTTGGATGCACTAAATAAATTGAATGGAAAGCGCGTAATATTTACGACTGCGAAATAGCAGATTTCTGCTTTGCCATCTGAGCTTTGGAAAATATATTGAATCGTTTATGCAGACATTTTATTTGTGCTGTAAAATATGGTGGAATATGTTCATACAGTTACGATAATGCAGCATGGCAATCCTGGAACACATTTCTAAGTACATTTTTGTTTTGTATAACTTTGGAGTTATTTATACACGGCTTTTGTTTGCTTCCATTTTTATTTCGCTCGTAAAATTTATCACCACTCTATTTTTAGTGTAAAATAACACAAGAATATTGCTCTCTCTTTACTTGAATAATTTAAATTCGGCACGAACAAATAAGTTTTCATACTGCAATCGGAATTTTGTTTAAGCAGTCGTTCATTTGAAAAATCCTTATAATTACAAGCTCGTTAAAAATGTTAACTGTGTAGAAAAAAATGAATTTAGCGTTCAATAGATTAATTTCCACATCGAACTTACGTATCTAAATTTGTAATCCTATTTTGCTAGAGTCATACCTGATTCAGTAAAAATAATACTCATTGAGTTCGGAATATATATTTTAAAAGATATCGAGCGATTTACAGCCCAACCCATGTACGAGAAGTAAACACTGTTGGCAGGGAAAATCTATCGCAGAATTCTTTGTTTATATGTCAGAATTGTAAAAATTCTATTTATTTTGTTAACTCAATTTATAGCACCGTTCACTGTAAAGGTTGCCTCTGCTGTAAGCCTCAGCTGTAAGCTTGAAAAGCAGTATTCAGCAAAATAAATATTTTTAATAAAACACACGTTTAAATTTACATATGCGAACAACACATTTTACCCGTTAAATTATTTGTTACGGCAGAGATTCAAATTAAAAATATGACATTATTTTTGAGCACCGCTTAATTGAAAAAGCTTGTGTTTTATAGGCTAAAACATAATCAACTAATTCCATATACGTTTACCATCAGATTTTTTGGGAAGGGTACACGAATCAATCAAAACGTTGTTCACCAACACAGTTAGGTGCCCAGCATAGAAACAACACCGCAATGTTGGATAGTGGGCGGACCGCAGTGGCGGTCTCGGAAGGGACAAGCATTAAAGATATTCTTTTATTTGAAGTTTCTTCATTCACGTTGCATATAGCTATGTTACGAAAAAGTTTTGTTGCAAAGGACCCCCTTTTGAAAAATAAATAAATATTTAATATGTTCAATAGACTGGTTTTATTATCTTTTATTACCGTGTGCTAAAACAGGCCGAGCTTGTTCGGTTCTCAGAACCGCACGCTACTGGTAGTTGAAATAATTAGAGTAAGTATTCCGCTAATTGGCAACGATGAATTTACGATTAATTCTATGTCAATCGACGTTCAAGTAGTTTAATTGGCATCGTTATATTGCATAAAAAGTAAACCGGTGGGAACTAGATTCGGCAGTTCAATTAAAAACTTACACCTGTATGCAACGGACACACACATGGATATTTTATTGTTGCTTAATTATGATCTACTATTGATTGTGTGCGCGCAAAGAACATAGTGACTCTTGAATGTTCCATCAGTTTATCACCCATGTACCGAAACGTCAAAAAGAGGATCTAGGACCGGTGGGGTACAAAGTGACCCAAGACGAATTTGCGTAATATTTGCATTGCATTGCATCATTGTAGATTACAATAAATATCAACAAGATATTATTGGTACTTGGCGAATGGTTGAAATAAGAACTTTGCAATGTGAATGCACCCTATAAATATCCGATGGTTAAAAATTACCTAATTTGGATATTTAAATAAATGAAAAAAATATGTAAGAAAAAAAAGCATAATTCGAATGAAAAAAATATAAAATCCGTCGTTTTATTTTATTAAACTTCGCAATAAAAACAATTGTCCTCAGATAAAAAAATAATAAATTAGGAATTTTGCTGTCCACTTTTGAATATTATTTTTTTAACAAAACAAGATCAATGAAATGCATAATTATAATATTTTGTATATTTTTGACCGCCGTGCTCTCTCTGTATTATAAAATTTTATCTTAATCCTTATTTAATAACTAAAATCAAGTATTTATTCTAATGTGTTCGATTATTGTATTTTTTGCATGCCCACACCTGGTGTGGACCATACGTCTTCATTTTTAGACATCACAAACATCTTCGAACAGAAATCGTTTGCCAGACATCTGTTATGTTACCAGTTTTGATTTATATAATCTCATTAATAAACTAAATGCAGTCAGGATTTCATGTTCTCTAAAATTAGGAAGAAAATAATTAACAATAAATTTATAATAAAAATAATAAAACATTTTTAGTACTTATTCCACATAAAATTTATTAGATCAGGACCGGTTTCGCTCATCGCGAGCATTATCAACTATCACTCGCGATGAGCGAAACCGGTCCTGATCTAATAAATTTTATGTGGAATAAGTACTAAAAATGTTTTATTATTTTTATTATAATGCCATTCCACCAAGTATTGACAGTGAACACCTTAAAAGTGATCAATAAATTTATATACAAATTATACTACACAAGAAACGCATTTCTTACGAATAAACAAGTATTTTGTGGTCAAACTAAATATTTGAAAATGTAGGCATACTAAAATAATGACAGTTCGATCAGTTAGATGCTAATGAGGTATGTTGAACGAATCCAAAATGTATTTGTTATAATTTTCTTGCACGCGTTATTTTAGGTATATCAGCAAAGACAAGAGAGAGTTTGTTGACTACGGAATGGAGCTGTAAAATGTTTTTTGTTTAAATTATTATTTGATGTTTGTCATGTGTGGATTTCGCTTTGATCAGACAACTTGACGTTCCATTTTTGAACATCTTAAAAAAATCATTCAGCAAAACAAAAGAAGCTTAAAGCAAGTTACAAACGCCTTTCATATTATCTACGTAAAATAAACACGAATGTTTGAATGTACGATATTGTAATATCTTATGGATATTTTTTAATATTATTTCGTAAAAGACACTAACTGGAAAACCGGGTTGACTCATCGTCTAAAATGTCTATAAAATCGACATGCAGTAATATTTTCAAGAGTAAGAATGGAAATCCAAACTAAAATTATTAATTACAGTGAAAATGGTTTTTCTTCCCAAATATAAAGGTATTTATCTCAAATTTGAAATAAATAAGTAAGTGATTAGAGGATATGTGAGTAATACACTTTTTTATATGTCTAATTAAATTTTTAATGTGTAATCAGTTTATCAATATGAAATATATGTAAACAGTGCTATTAATAACTAATATACATTTTATCCTAGCAATATTTAAGTACTAAAACAAAGTCGAGTCAGCAAAGCGGGTTTTTAAACTCTTTACTATTTTTATTTCTAATGTATTTTCAGCACGAATTCTACTTAAATATTGTATTGATAAAAATTCTACCAGCCGAAATATTTGAATGGGAAAACAATGAAGGCACACCCCAAGTGAAGTGTTCAAGTGAAGTGAACATTACACATAAAAAAACATAACTTAAAACGTTGATGCTGACAATGTGGTGGAAGTATGTACATACTATAAAATCATATGTTCATAAAGCATTTTGGCAAGGACATAAACATGAAGTCATTAATCATAACTAGCTGATTGCATCTGATTCTTTCGGACGCGACCTCGAGTCACAAAAAATCGCATCTGTGCCGAAGTAGCTGACTAAATGAGTCACTTTGAAATTCTTTAAGTACAACGTTGAATATACCATGGTTTCCCAAAGTTCGGCGGAACAATGGCGTTTCACGGAACCTGAATAGGTGTTCCGCGAACACGTAGGTGCATAACTTGAAAACAATTATTTTGCAATGTTTTCCGGAAACTAAAAAGGATGATTTCGGAATCCATTTCTCGTGACAGCAAAACCAGTAGGCTTAAGCGAAAGTGTCCACCAATGTGTCAAAACAAGCTTTGATTGTTTTACTTCCATTTTCTATTAAGTATTTATGCAAAGCAGGATTTTCTTATTATGCTGTAACAAATTCAAAGTGCAGGAATAGTTTTGACACCACACCAGATATAAAATTTCAACTCACCAATATTGTGCCTGATATCAATAATATTTCGATTCAAAGACTCATTATCATCAAAGTCATTAAGTGTGTATGTATTCATATTATTCTGAAAATAATTATTAAAGTCATTCTTAAAATATTAAATAAATAATACATGTTTTGATACATATTTTTCATTAAATTCTAAAAAAATAATCCTTACAAAAGTGTTAAAATGTTAAACTTTTTAAGATTTGCGAAATGTTCCATTGCAGAATAAGTTTGGGAAACTCTGGATTAGGCCATACATAAATGCTGTGAATCGATTGATACGTAATATGACAGTTCCTGGGGATAGGATTAATTTGGTGATTCAAAAACTGCCTTTGAAATATGATACATAATAGCAATGATATTTTTTATACACAAATGTATATGGAAATATTTTTTCTTCTGTATCCATCTTTCTTATTGTGTATAGAAAATAAACATTGTAAAATAATTTATTTTATTATCGTATTTTCTAAAATTATCATAAATATACCAAGATTTTCTATAGATGTCTTCATTAACCGAATCTGATATATTTTGTAACGAAATTAACGATAGATTTTTTGACATAATTATTTTTATGTACAATTTGTTTGATCGTCCAATTAGAAAAATGACATCTAGCGGGTGGAAAATATACTATCGAACCGGAATGGTATCCTTCACGACAGGGGTTCTTAACCTTATTCTAGTAACGGTCGCATTGGAGACTTACGATAAAAGTTGTGGGCGATTTATAAGAAAACACGATTTCAGTAATATCTGTTATATTTACTACAGTATTGCTCATTTGCTATAGTCGGTAAATTATACATCGATATGCCTATGAGAGTATTAATAAAATAAAAAGATATACAAAACAATAAAGAGTACAAAAATAACAAAACGCGATTAGTGTGATCTTTGACATTGCATTTCAAGTACTAATTTCCTAAAGTATAAGAAATCGTATGGATCGTAAACAATGATCAATTTTTGTTTTTACATAATTTACGAGGGCGTATGTAAATATATTCGAAGGCGCATGTCCGCTTGCGGGAACAGGGTTAAGAACCACTACTATACGTAAACACAAACAATGCAATCTTCTCTGGATGCCTTTGATTTATTTGATCGCAAATATTCAATCACACAGTGATGCATTTATCTTGCATTGTTGATATTTCATCCAAATGGGTCTTTAACAGTGTTCGTATTTGAGACAGTAAATCCAATTTAAACAATTGCATTTATTGTACACACGCGAATAAGTTTGCATATATTATGCGGCTTTGATCTGACGTTTGCGATGTGAAAATTATGAATAAACAGTTGCCACCGAGTTCATTGGATGCTTACAGATACTTATTATCCTCGGGGCAATTGCTTCCCAAACAAAAATAGACGATAAATTTTGTTTAATTTTAATGACAGCGTATTTGTAGATGATGCCCAAAGAGCGAGCGAGCTGAACGGAAACCCGACTCTTGGCAGCGATTTAAATTCATTTGGCAGAAGTCTGCCGACCTTGTCTCGGCGACGAATCTTCGGGTGCGAAACGACGTCAACGGTCGATAGAGAAAGCATATCTACGCCCGTCAACGGAAAGCGAGGGAAATTTGGAGCGGCATATGGTTTCCATCTCGAGGAACACGATCAGCTTTAATGATTTAGTTAACATTTTTTTTTAGATTCAGAGTATGTTCAAATAACGAATTGCGTGATGTTACTAGTTTGACGTCAAATACATTTAAAAACATTTTTTACAACAACGACAATCAAATAAACCAGATTTATCGCCTATTTGACGAGCCTGACAACAAACCAGATGAAAGTTAAAGTTTGATTTGTAAACTATTTTTTTGTCATAGAATTTTCAGAAGTCTGTATGATCTTCATAAGTATCTTATTAATATAATGTTTAAAGTTTTCAGAGATGTTCCGTTTTGATACGTAGCACTGCACACTATATACGCATGTAATGTTAATTAGCGATGAAACTGTTTTACAAGACACCAATGTAAACATATTGATATGGTAAGACTGTATTTTTAGAAAACCTAAATTTTACAATTAGAATAAGAAAACCATACCCAATTTCGCCAACACTATTAGTGTTTACACGATTTTTTATTGATGTGTGTTGAAATTGTTTTTGTCTGAGCGCAGTATTATATAATACCTTTAATAATGAAGTGTTGTAGAAGTTTTATTAACAGCAGACTATATACACAGACGCCGTGACACACGATTAAGCTGATTTGTATGCTTTTGTTGTTGTGTTATTGTTAACGACGTTTTTTTGTTTTATAGAAAAAAAAACACTTGCTAATGTGCTGTAAAACGAGAAAAAACTAACACGCTTTATTTAAGCACATTTTCTCTTGTTTTGAAACATAAATTCACGCAAGTGATAGCACCTTTGTGTAAAGCCTACTATTATCTCAAATTGCTCTATCATATAGTTGTAGGTAAATAAAAAATTATAAAATAAGTGATAGCCATATATCTTCTGAGCAAACACAACAAAACGCGGTGTTGAATTTGAAATATTTTTAAACTTCAAATACTTTTTTTTTTACCAGATTCTTTACAGGGCGTGCTAGATAAGCATCGGTTGATGACATTTGGATGATGATGAAATTGAAAATTTTGTAAAATATAAACGTTTCATTGAATAAATACGACGTGCATCGGTTGCCAAAATGTCGCATGTCCAGCAATTTCGGATTACTGACCGGGGTAAATGTGTCATCGCACCAAAATAATTCAAAGTGTAAATCTTTGCCAGATGTTGGAGAAATGCATCTCTGCCAATAATAAACTTATGTGGGTAGGTAAACAAACCATACAAAATGTAAGCCTATCGTAAATGCACACAGGTCTATTAACTACGAGAGATTGGAAAATCGATTAGGAAATGTTAAGTAAAAAAAAAACACCATGAAGATTTACAATGAATAAATTGCAAACAAAAATATTTTCATAATACATCAGATTGCTAAATTATTTTTGTTATTTATACAATACAAAGAATATGCTACGATGAAAATTGATATTTTTAGCCATTTCGTTACATATTTAGTACTTTTTATGCACTGTTAAACGTCCTTTAATTTAATAATGAGAAATCTGCATTAATTTTTTTAATAAATGCTTTATATCTTTTGGCTCTTTCATAAAATTAAGAGAGGCTAATAATACGTTTAATAACCACTATTCTTATCATTTTTCTATTGTTTAATCTAGAACAAAATATTAGCTATCAGAAAAATACGAATATTAAATACAGAATATTGACACTTAAATATTATACTAACTTGTATTCAATACATAATCAAATAAGTGAAATGCGACGAAATCATTAATATTGTCAATAGGACAAGTCGGCAACGTGTTCAAATCTTAGAAATGTTTATATCAAGCTAATTTGGATGCTATACAATTAAAATTGTTAATTTGTTATTCCATCGATAGAGTTATTACGTGCGACACGTGTTTCGCCTCCTATTCAAACGGTAGAATAACATTTTATTTTCAAAAAATATTTCCAAAAAGTTAGCGCATAATATATTAAAAATATATTTCGATAAATTAGGAAATTAAGGTATTAGTGATTCTGCCATAAAAGTGATTTAATTAAATTTCATATGAAAGGGGTTGAATAGGATTTTTAAATGCGTGTCGTGCAATGTATTCTATCATACTAGATATAAGCTAATCTATCCCAGTTTAAAATTCGTGTCCGGTCAAATATTGTTTGACGCAGGTTTGAGTGCAGGGGTCGCACGTGTAGGCTCCGGCGTAGCGGATCGATGCGTCGGGTATTGGGGCCGTGACCCGGTTTCGTCGCGTAGGTTTCGAAGGGGTCACGTGGCTTTCCGGAAAACTCTTCCTCATTCGTTTTCCATCCCCCGGGAGGCGCGGATCGATCATGCACTTTTGTCTCGCGTAATAAAAGGCAGCACAACGCCGGCCGGCATTTTGTTTGTGCGTCTGTTACATCATCGCGGATAAGAGGGTGAGGATAATAATTGACTTATTTAACATCGCGCTGGAAGATTCACGGTATAAATCACGATGAAACAATAAGCCTATCAACTAAAGTAGTACCTCGAATTTCGTAGCATTCCAATATATATTATTTGTGTAGATTTAAACTCTCAGACATGAGACCCCTACAGCGAAATTAAATTTTGAAACGAATATTTAATAAATATAATACTTTACAACATATTGTAACGGTTAAAACATAAAAATAATAAATGGAATACATGGATGGACTCAATTTGGCAATGCAATTATAAGAAAAGTGTACGAAAAATACACCCAGGACACTTGAGGTAATTATAATGTGTTGCGAGTATATGGAGTATGCAAATAAAAATACGCCCAAGTGTGGAAACCGGAACGTGCGCAACTTTCTGTTTTGTGAAATAGATTTATCGGTACACTTAAATTTTCTCTTAAATCCATTGGACGAACACAACAAAGTAAAAATAAAAATAAGTACTACATCCATCTGCGAGAAGCATTTCCTTTGTAAACACAAACATTTATTACATTTCGCAGACAACTGCTCTTTGAGAATCACAGTTTCCTCCGAGATTTAACCCTAAAACGAGCACAGTAAAAATAACACCCAATTACAAAAAAATAAAATCTTTGATGTTTTGCGAGAAAAACAATGTGCGTTAAAAGATGGCTTTTTGAAATCCTCAAGGAAAAGGATCTTTTGATCAGAATTTACTACAAGCTATATAGTATTCCAAGTGTTCCAGACAAAGGAATTCCCTTCCTACTCACATAAATGTATTGCAGAAAGCAATTTAATTTAATAGATACTATATTATGTAGATACTTCGATTTATTTTGTCATAATCACAACGGCAAGTATTACTAGAATATTTTTATAAAAAAAAAATATCGCGCAAATGAATTTACAAAAAATGTCAGTTGTCGGTAGGCAAAAAAGTACACCTCTACATATACAATGATAACACGTAAAGAGGATGGACCAAGTCGATTGTCGTCATTAAGGCGATTTGAATCCACGACGAGTGGTTTGGTAAAACGAAACATCTCTTATACAGATCTGATCAATCAGACGCTATATGATGTCTATGCTGGTCAACAGAAACGAAGCCTGGAAGTTAAAAAACATTTTATGAGAATCCTCAAACCTTTGAAAACTGTCTTTATTGTAAGCAATGAAGATTCCCTGTGCCTATAGCGCCTATCAAACGAAAAAAAGCACACTTATCAATTTCCATAACGAAGATGAAGTATTATCTCCAATCATAATGCAACGAAACAGAGGGGAAAGGCGTTTTAGAAAGAGTTGATCGTAATGTATTGTAATTTGTTCATCAACCTCCTATAGAAGACGGCATCAAAAAAGAAGAAGATTCCAAACAAAAAACATGGATTATCTTAGAGATCTGGGGGTTTATTTTCACATACCAGCTGATTTTTTCAATCAACAACCAAACTTTTATTTCTTATTAAAAAAAAAACGCAAAGATGATAAAGGTTAATGTGGATGCAAACAAAGTAAAAGGTTTATAATAGGAAATAATGAAATTCTTGCGTGCATTTTTTAGTGTACGATTTTAATCGAAAAAACTATCTCTTGTCGAACAATTGCGTATCGCATGAACTTATTTGATGATAAAAAAATGTTCCATTGGGCTTAACGACGAATTGTCGTGTAAAGGTTAGATGAGAATATAAAGAATTCTTCTAAAAGAACCCAGAAATTTATGTATGGGAACGAATAACTAAATAAGCGACATATAAAAAGCGCGCGGAATTAACGACGTCTAAGCTATTTGTATTGCAAAAAGATTTGTTAAGAATAAAAAGAAATGTAAACGAAGCAAAAGGAAATATCGGCCGACATTGAACACATAGATTTCTTTCAAATCTTTTGGTTAAACATCAAAATTAATGAAGCGAGTCTTTTCCGTACGGGATGAACGTTTTTTCAATCTCAAGAGAGATTTATGGGAGAACGTCTGAGGGTAAACATTATACATTATTATGATAGGAAAATCGTTGTACATTTATTTTAGAATATGTTAATAAACATCAATCCAAACAATGAACTTTAAATTGGCTTTGAAAATACAGAAAAATACGATAATCTAATGTTTTTAGTCTCTTCTTTTCATAGGATTCAAAGCGGCTTCTTCTGTCGTCAACTTATTTATTATATGCGATATTTTCATCAATTTTTATGTGCCATATGTTCATAACTTCTTTTGGGAGCAGTACATATTAGCAATCATTTGTATATATCGACCCGTAATCGGCAGAACAATGAAAACGACAATTCATAATTTTTCAGGAATGATTAGGTTTTAATCAGAACAAATGGTTTTATTAACTTCATCTCGTAATAAATTTGCAACAATAATTCCTTAAATGTTGTTAGTTGTATTGACTCAATTAAGGTTTCTGTTTGCTAGTGTATTGCGTAAGGTAGTAAAAAAATAACCTTCTTCTGTAAAGTTTATAATTGTCACTTACGATTTTCATTTGTGATGATGGGAACGTATACAACTGATTTATGTAACATATGTAGCTTTCTGCACTATCGTCCAGCAAAATCAGAAGCTAGAATTGATGTCCAAAAAAATATATTTATAGTTGCAGAGGTTTTAATCAAAGTAATAAAGAAAACAAGTTAAAAAATATCGTTATCCGAACGTGTTAAATTATATTGTATGAAATAATAACACCAGGAATAAAACTGTTTTTCTTTCCAATATTTTATTGCTATTATTCAAAAGATAAACGAGCGGCAATTTGTTGCATATTACAGCAATAACATAAAACATTATGAATCAATTCGGACCGACGGTCAAAAAAAGCGCAAAACGTGCTTGATTTTGTGCAACAGTTCAAATAAAAAATAATTTCGACACAATAATATTTAGAAGTTGGCAAACGCACAGACGTCGAAAAATAATGAGCGAAAAAAATTGGCAGCACCGTCAGACGAGTGTCGAACTCAATTCGAAGCCCTGACTCATGAACTTTGGACGAAAGGAAAGAATCGCCGGAAAAATTAATCAAAATCACAAGCAAGACCATTTTTCCGTTACGAACGTTAAATACTTTATTTATATTTTGAAAATACTGCCATTATAAATTGTAACAGTTTGTTCACGTCCATAACAGATCTGAAAGGGACTCACATAAGTAAAGGAGGTTCATTTGTCAAATGTTTAACATATGTTAAAAAAACATTTGATAGCAGGTCAGAATATAATGAAAATAACAGGTATAATTCGTATGTACTACTTTTGAAAATATATTTCGTATATCATTACCAAATCAATTTTTTAAAAAGTGAATGAGAAATATTGCCAAAAAACAATGTTAATCTAGTTTTGTTTTTAGACAAACAATTTTGCAAATTAAAACTATGAATTTGGCTTCGTTTTAAATTGAAATCATACCGGAGATTACATTTCAGAAATGATACATTTTGATTACACAATAAAACACAGAATAAAAAATATTGAAATATATAGCTAATATTATTTTCATTGTATTTATATTATCTAGTATATAAATATATTCACTACAAGAAATGTTTTTGAAACCGAAGTTACGAAGAACGTCAGCTATTATTGAAAACAATAATATATCATTTTATTTGTATTTCTACCAATTAAATTTATGTTCACACATCCAGCCATAAAAACGTCATCACAATATACCAGAGTTTATAAATACGACCCGCATTTGTCTGTAAAAAGCAAGCTGCAATTTTTATATCCAAAAATATATTTAATGAACACAAATAAAACATTGATACTCCAACTTGAAAAAATTTTTAGAGAACCGATTTTTTCTATTTCAGTCGTTATTGCATACAATAAAAATGGTACTGTACTCTTCACAATCACAACCCGTCATTTCCATACAGTCGTATATTTCAAAACCATTTTCCATAGCGATTAAATTAAATTATGCCTTGCAACACAAGCGGGGGCAAAATGTGGTGATACTTTCTATATACATAATACAACTTGAAATATGCTATAAATATTATTCTCTAATAATGCTTTTCCTGATAAATAACAGTCTTTAAGTATCCTCCGAATGAACGTCGTCGTGGATGAATAAAACTCGAATGTGAAATATACAATGCAACGTTTCGCATCTAATAAATACAACATAGCTTTCGATTGTCTCTCGCAATTAACTTCTTAATGACAATTTCATAGTACGTGATAAACGTTAGTTTACACTTTACACGTTTCAACAACTGAAAAACATTATGCATTTTATGAGAGTGTGAGCGGCGGCTTATCGCGTACACGGTAGCACCCGCGCTCTGCCGCATACACTGCACTTCAAACAATGCAATTAATCTTCATTGAGAGTCGTAAAGTGATCCTCCCACGCGCCATCCTGCTGTTAATACTTTAATTGCAGCCTTCATCAGTCAAAGGCAGCAAAAGTCGCTTCATCATCAGCCGGTATTCGGCTGACGTAATAACCAACGATACTGCCCTGGGTCAACTCGCTAAAGCGACACTGCTAAATATCTATCTAATAATGATGACAGTTTAATCGCGGAATACTTTATAAATTAATCTACCAAGGTCGAATTGTGTGTGGCAGTATTGTAAATCAAAGAAAAAGCATTAACTGTAGCAGGTTTCACTGTAAACTTGAATTACGATGATATTTAAAAAATCGTAACAATGAAAATAACGATTGTAATAAAAAGCAAGATTTTTTATAAACTCAAGTCTACGACAGATTTAGTTTAAAAACGAGACATAACATTATTTTTATTGGTTACCTTATCAGTTGTTGATGTTTAGCAACAACACACGATTTATTTTACCCTGTCCTCGTTATATAAGCTTTTATGAGTGATCGTGACTACGAAAAGAAGAGAAATTCTTCCAAAGATATCTATTATTGTTGCCATCGAATCAATGGTTATAAAATAAATTTTTGTAGAGACCATCTTGACATTGTCCATCACGGAAATAAATAAATATCACTTAACTTAAATTTGTGAAAACTACATTAAAAGTTGTATTGTTCTGCTGTGTTAATTTTTGAAATAAATCAAATCTATTTTCTAACAGCAGCAATAGTGATTTTACTCAAGCTAAACTATATTTAAATAACAATGAAAGCTTCATGAACAACACAATGGAAACGAATTCATGACCGCAGACACAATATTACAATTCTCTGTCGAGTAAACTAACTACATAGTTAAATTTGAATCGTTCAAACTATGTACATTCTCACAAATTTTGTCACTAACGACCCGGGTTTCGCCTTTCGGCATCTTCAGGCATTCAAGTGCACGGATGAACTTGAACTGAGATTGAACTGAACGGATGAACTTGAACTGAAATTTGTGAGAATGTACATAGTTTGAACGATTCAAATTTAATATTGAAATTCCACCAAGCACCTTCAGTCGAAATCTTAAATTAACTACATAGTTATTTGAACACTCATATGATATCATGCAAAGCTGCTGTTATGCAAATCATACTTAATTTAAGCTACAAATTGTATTAAAAAGTTAAAGGGAAGATTTTTTTTATGAACGAAATTCTTTTCTTTAGGTCACAAACAATAATGCAATTTAAAAAAATCGTGGAATCGACTTAAAATACAATATCGTATTATTCGAATCAAATGATTGATTGCAAAATAAAAGCCAGGCGAAAGAAAAGAAGCAAAACCGTCAAGATATAAAAGAAGATGAAACAAAATACAGGGATTTTTTTCAATAAAACTGAATGACAAATATACAGCTTTCTTTAACAAACACAGTTGTAAGTAGTGAATATTTCATCGAAGGGAAAATTGATATTAATAGGAATAGTCGCTTATAGTATGTAAAAGCTAATGTAAAAAAAGATTAAAAAACAAACTATTGTCCAGACTCATCTAGATAAGTTTATGTATATTTAATTAGAGAGTTTTAAAAACAATTTAATATATAATAATTATAATCATGGTGTATTTAAAATTTCTTTAAGTCGTATATGTACAAAGTTTTAAAAATAAAAGTTATGGCGGGGTAACACACTAATGTTGAAAATATTACTTTCTAAAAATCTTAAGAGACGTATTAGACCAGGGATGGCGAACAATTTTGGGTCCGCGTGCCAAAAATCCTCAAAATATTATTTCTCGATTGTATGGCGGGCCCAGGCAGTAAAAAAACTATATTAATTGATTGTCGTTTATCTTGGGAAACATTTGAAAATGAATAAAACGGAATAAATTTATAATTCACGGATTATTTAATAAAAAGTTTAATTTTTTGAACTTGGAAATTGTTCGCGGGCCATCCAAATTCTCAAACGTGACATCTCGGACACGCGTGCCATAGGTTCGCCATCCCTGTATTAGACATATTAGATAGGTACATACATACATACATCAACATTATATGCTTTGGATATGCAACCAACTTAAGAAAATACATCTCTTTTCTCTGGGGTATAGATTGGTATAGATTTTGTTACTATCGGCCGACAATATTATAATATGACATTAAGTTATTTAAAAATATTTATGTATTGTAAATGTTGAGATCTTTTTTCTAAGAATGTATTTCAGTTTATCACGAAAAGATTATTGGATAGATTTATGAATGTAAAATAATTGTGCTCATATCGGCGGACGAGATAGTGATTTAAAATATCTGAGGAAAAATCCAAGGTTTAATTCTAGCAATAAATAAAATAAATCCAACAAAGCTGTGCCAGAAAGCATTTCAGAAGTGGAGCGATTGCTTTATACATGGCTTGTCAAAACGGACTGATAAATTATTATCGAGTGGCTATTGGGGGGAAGAAAATTCTAAGGAAAATGCAAAATGTGCAAGGAAGCGGTCACGCGATATCAACCTTGATTGCATTTGACAAAAGAATGAAACGATAAAGAACTTGCAAAATTATAAAATGATTCATGTTGCCCCTTTTCAATAACAAGATTTTGAATTGGAGATAAGTGCTTTTGGATTTTCACGAAGGGGAAGATTTATCAACGAATTCTGCTATAATATTATATCGCATGAATATGAATTTCTGCCCTAGGATACAACTCTCCGTTATTTCATATTATTTCTTATGGAAGGTTCAATATGTAGGTTTAATTTTCAAAGAAAACAAAAGCTGCGAATGATTGCTGGAAAAGGTAAAAATACTACTGGATTTTTTGATTTTTAAAAACCGTTATTCGAAAATCACATACGTCATATAAAACAATTATTTGTTATGTGTAATGGTTGAAATAAATGGCATTTCTATAAACGTGTATTTCCAAAAATAACAACGTCGATCAATTTCTAAATGTATTAGGAACTGTCTTTTTGAAATAATTTAAGATTTCGACTGAAGGTGCTTGGTGGAATTTCAATATTAATATTGAATCGTTCAAATTATGTACATTCACACAAGTTTTGTCGAAACTTGAACTGACAAGTGCCAAGGTGACAAGGTGCCGAAAGGCGAAAACCGGGTCGTTAGTGACAAAGCTTGTGTGAATGTACATAATTTGAACGATTCAAATTTGTTTTTTTGACATATTATGTTAATAAATAATGTTATTCTAATTCCCAGATCTAATTATACGTACATTGATTTTTAGGAAGGTGTTTTTTTTAAATTATAATATGAGATTATCTATGTTTTGTTGTTGTTTCAACTAATATCATGAAAACTATGACATTTTTATTAGGTTAACTGTAAAAAATCAGCTGTAATTACTTCATTTTATAATAATTGCTACTTATATTCATTACAATACGAATTGTACAACATTTAAAAAAGTCAATATATATTGTTCTATTCGCACGATTGTAAATACATTTGCAAAAAAAATACTGATGATTTTTTTTCAGAAAATTTATGTTAATATTCATGACTTGTTCCAAATGATTTCGTATTAAGTTTAATATAATGTACAAAGATAGTCGTCACAAAAAAAGTATGAGAGTAAAATACATAAACTTCATATACATATGTATCTTATGGTTGGTAACCGAGAGATTTTGTAACAGCGATAGCAGTGGAATTGTGAGATGGACAGGTGTGATACCCTGGTTTTGAGGTTTTGAGGACGACGTAGTTACTTTTCGTGCAAAATGAAATGTGGTAACGGCCAAGTTTGTCACGAAGGTCGTTTCAAGGAGTGGCTCGTTTTCTATTAACATATTCCAGCATTAGTGACTGCGATAAATGTAATGCATTTATATCCCAAATGCAATGAATGAATAATTAAACAGATTTAAATGTAATGAATTACATTTTGAGGTATATATATTGAACAAAAAAACTCATTATCGTTCTTGCCAACCCAATAAATATGTATAACCTTCTTTCATTAAAGAAAAATACAAAAAAAAATAATTATTAAATAAACATACCTATTTTTCCGTTGGGACTGTAGGTATCGTAGCTGCCCGACGACATCGGCGACGAGTAGCCATTGGAGATATGCGTGTAGGGATTTGATGGGGGTCCAGGGGATGGTGTGAGGGGAGCCGGTGACGCACCAGCTAGCCAGTCTTCAGGTCGAGGCCTTTTTCCACCGACACCACTAAATGCACCCCTCCCATTCACATGATTTCCGCCGGAGGTAGACGCGGAATGATCCAACTGTTCTGATTTCACACTGTTGCTGGAGTTGTTGGTAATGTTGTTGTTGATCGGGATTGTCGCTTGGCCGTCTTGTGGTAAGGGCAACGGCGCCGGCCGGTAGAGGAGTTCGTGCTTGAGGTCCATCTTCGGGACACTCGAGAGGATTTGTGGGGTGTTGAGAGGTCAGCGCGGGATTGCGCTCCCGCGGGGTTTTACCTGCGTCGCGACATTGTAGCGGCGCCGCCTACTGGATCTAGTCACGCCGTTTTCGCTTATTCAAATATCTGCAACAAAAAAAAACACATATTTAAATATTTTTCATTCCAGTTGATTTTATTATTGTTGAGTGTTGAATGCGGTAAATTTCTCACGATTGTACACGTAGATGTTTAACTATAAGTTAAGTACTGTTCAAGTACTTTTATAAACTCATTGATGGAAATCAATCAATGTTGTTAATTTGCGGTGAGATTATTCACATCCGATAACATTATTTGTTGTTTGAAATAAACGAAGTTAACAATCGTAAAGTGTGATTCATATGAATATTATGCCATTACTTCTAAAAGTTTAGTTGCATAAAGTGGAATATGAAACAGAAGCGTCTTGGGAAAACTTTATCACCATAAAAAAAACACTGTTTCTTTTTCAATTAATGTTTTATGTCTTCCCAAGACAAAGAATCTAGAGTTACAGAACCGCGTTTCCCTCTGGACTACCTGTTGCAGTTAAGTTCGCGTGGCTTCGCCTTTATCTCGGTTTTATTGTGCCAGCGGAGTTGCTTTGATTGCATTATTGCACCTGTAAAAGTGAACTCCGCACTTTTACGGTGCCTCTGCATTTATTTGCTTGTTTTTTTTCCTACAACGAGCTATTTGGTAATGGAATTGTTGTGTAGAAGGTCTTTGCTTTATTTTTTATATAAAACTTCGATAAGTCGTTGTTTTACAGATTGAACATTTTAAGTAGTGGTGTAAGCCTAAAATTATATTTATAAATAAAAGGGTATGAATTCCTGAGGGAAGGACTGTATCGAAAACTTTCAATGATTAGATATCGCCACAAAATATTACGAGTGTCATCAAGAACGAACAAGGAAACTAGAGACAGGTATCTATTAACAAAAATCTCTTATTGAATATCCTATTGAAAAGTTATATATTTATAAAAATATATTTATACAACATATCCTTTTATTTTCCCATCAATTATACACATTTTTCGAATATCTGAATTTGTTTTTTTATCCGGAATAGCTTTATTTCCAATATTTTTGGATAGTCGAGGTGATATTATCATATTTACTTACAAAATTGATTTTAATATGAAGAAATCAATCAAAATTACTTAGTTTTTATTGACTATTTTTCCTTCCGCTGAAATATACAAAACATGGTATATATTAAAAATATTTACATGACAATTGAGTTTCACTCATTTTACAATAAAATTATCTAAATAAAAATATTTAACAAATATTTGAATGGGTTTGAACAAAATATTTTCCATGCGATCACTAACTAACTTATAAAATGAATTGTGTGAATATATTGTGTTTTAAGTAATTTAAAAACAATATACTTAAAAATAAGAAGCGTCATTAAGTAAACGTAAATATGCGAAAAATAAAACAACAACAAAAAATTCACCGCAAACTCGAATGGACATCAAACAAGTAAAGTGCAGACTTTTCTAAGATACTTGCCAGACTCCAAAGAAGCCCCGAAGGTGTAGGTTTCCGATTAATATGCACAGCGCATTTCGTAATCACTAGATAGCTCTGCATACTCTGTACACTTGTAAACCACAGGGTAAACAAAATATTAAACAAAAGAGTAGATGATGATAAAAAGCTCAGGATTAGTTATTTCACGCCGCGAGAGCTTTCCTTCCGCGCTAAGTGTTGGCGCTGCGTCCCGTTAGAAGGCTTTATTGCTCGCCATGAAGGTTCACCTACCTGCTATGAAGGCTTTTACCGTCGCGCGCTTGGGTCCGAATTATTACCACAAGATTGCTAAGGTTGGAAATTTAAATTGCTGACTTTAGCGTCCGTACTGTTGCGCAACAATAACTTGAACTGGGATTCCCAAGCCCGATTAAGCAAACGAGAGTATTTTTTAAACTTTTATTATATATTATACATTTTTGTTTTAAATTTTTATATCATATCTATCAACTATCATCATGGCTTTTTTGTATAAAAGGTAGTGTCCAATATTGTATGAAGCAAATTGTAAATTCTCTATTTGCCGAAAATGACAATGATAGTGAACAACCACCGATAAAAGCAATTAATGAATAATTTACTACAAGCAATTAGATTCATGTTCCCGAGTCAATCAATACACGTCATAAAATAATGAAAAAAAAAGTTTTTGTATTAATAAAAAAATATAAATGAATAACTTTTTTATTCCCACGGTTGTGTGATTAGGTGTGACACTTCAGAATGCTGTCACACCATGTATTCGAGCCTTTATCGGCAGAAAATCGCAAGCGAAAATTCATAAATTTTACAGAAGAAGGTTGTTTTTTTTAACTTCCTCTCGTAAAAAACTTTAATTGACCTAATATTACGAAACAGTGAGTTATTTTTGAGAACTTATAACGAGAAGTCAATAAAACCTTTTGTTTTAATTTAAACCTGAACATTCCTGTAACACTTATGAATTTTCGCTTACGTTGTTTTATCGATGACGGGTCGATATAGTAAAGTAGCCCGTGGAATAGTAACGTTTTATTCGAATTGTATACTTATTAAAAAAAGAGTTTTTGCTAAATCTATTGAACATCTGATCCATACGCGTGATGTGAGAAAATTGAAGAATTCGTTAGTGGCATTCAATAATTTTTTCCGTTGATTTAAATAAATAATTATAAAATAGTTTTGTAAAGGAATACATCACATTTCATATGCGTGGAATCTTTAGAAACCCTGTCGAGTATTTGTTGTAGATCTACTGTTAGGAAAAATGTACAATAAGGCTAGGTGGAGAAAGAAATGGGCAGTAAATGCTGGGAAAGGTACGGAACGTTGTTGTGCGCTGCCGGCATATGCATTTGCAGGAACTTCATTCGACGGCGCATAAGCTCGAAATGCTCGGAGCGAATCGGCGGTCAATCCGAGCAAATAGGTGGCATTCTTTTGAATGCAAGTCCGTTAACTTTATTGAGCTTTGTATCCTTCTATGTAAGTTGCTCAACTTGATTTATTCATAACATTAACATGTGCGTCAATTTTAGAATTTTTTGCTCACGTTTTATTTGCAGCGATTGTTGATATTTTTTCAAATGTATACTTTTAATCGTGAAAGAGTAAGGATACTTAAAGTGAAAATCAACTTGTAGCGGATTCAAAACGTCATTAAAAGTAATTACTACCAAGCACAACGCAGTGTCTTATCAAGATAATAGTTACACGTGAAATATTTAAATTCACTTTTTTGATATGATCTAAGTATTTTTCCTCTCAATTGAAATGGTGGTATAAAAAGTCTGTGAAGTAAGACTGCAAAGAATACCACTCAAACAGTTTTTTTTTTAATATTTAATGATATATATTAGTCTATAGTGTTTGTTGCCACTGCATGCTAGGCTGACTTAAGATGATCTGATGGTATTCATGTTTATCTAAATTAAAAGTGAATGATTGAAAAAAAGAATTGAGAGTCGTTTTTTAAATGTGTTTCTATAATTCTAAATTGATAGGAATCAACCTCGGTTATTGTTTCTCAACACGAAATTATAATATTTGCTTCAGGACAACTGTTATTTCAGAAAAAAAATCAATTATGAATATCCTTTTAGTTTTGTCATAATACTTTTATGATACTATTTTATCAAACACGAAATTTTTACAATGATAAAATTACCTATAATGAAACAATCGAAAAACGAAAAGAAGCAAAAATAATGTTTCCCATGAAAAAAAGAATTTATAATGAAAATTAATTTTCAACGAATTGCTAGTTAAGTTCACCGAGAAAATGAAAAATAAGTAATATATGTCCGTTAATACTCTTATGATAACAATATTCGTATTGAAATACGTATGACTTAATCGGAGGGAAAGATTGACAGATAAATTCAACGAATGTCTCCTACTACGACAACGAGTTTCAGATCGAGATCCAATGGAAGAAAATAGAAGAGACACTAAATGTGTCAAGCGACAATAATACCAAAAAAAATTAAACAAATAGTGGCGAAGGAAATTGACAAGTCATATTATATTCATTTAAATGGTTTTACAATATCCTGCCTGATCCATAATATTCTTTTTAATATAGTTACGTAAAATATACTAAATAACAATACTTTTCCGTGATACGATTGTATTGTACGGCATATACAAGTACGAAAATAACGAACTTGACACAAACTTATATGAAAATTGTGCAAATTGCGTGCTGTAATTCCTGTTCTATCGTATGTTTTGATTCTTTTGTATATTCTGTCATAAAATGTCAGCAATCACGAAACCGGATTACTGAATTCTTTCTGATAAACATTAAAAGGTCAAACGGTCATTTCAATGGATTATATTATTATTATATATTAAACAATAAAATTTAAGGGTAAAAATCAATAGTTAAAGATTGTTTACATTGGAAATGAAGATGTATTGTTTTGGACATACTAACACATATAATAATGGATTAACGAATAGAATACTTACGTTGTCGTAAAAATTCTTCTTCTGACCAAATCGGCAATTTCACATTGGCGATACAAGTTTAAAAATATATTTTTTTCCTTTCTTTACACACAAAATCTTTGAATAAGATTATAAAAAATACATTTTTTTTAAGCGAACCAAATTGACATAACTGCACAAGATATTTAATTTTCTATATATTTTTTAACATACTAACATACATCTATGATATTTGAAAATATTTACATGTAAAGTTTATCAAGAGAAAAATCGAATTCCATTTAAAACCAATTTTCAAAAATGGGATCCTTTTAATGCTGATTTATCAGACGATATCTTACTCGTTTTTATGACTTTTAATTATCGAATATTTACCACGTCAACTCTTATTATTATTTTTTGAGACGTATTTTTACTTAATATATTTTCGTCATTTGTTATTAAAATATGTTTGTACGTAAATTATACACAGTTTAGTTACAGTGCATACTAAAATTCTTGAAATTATGTTTTATTTCCAATTAACGATTTGAATTTAACTTAAAAAAATACCATTGTTTAAACATAAGAAAGTCCTTTGTAATTTAAACGTGCTAAAGTACTGCGCATACACTTATTTATTTATATAATTTATGTCTAAATAAATATATTTCCGTTTGCAGTTAAATGAATTATCCTGTTACTTTACTCGATTAAGTTAAGTTTCATCGCGCACAGTTCCGAAGAACATATTTCCGGTGAGCTTTCGTTCGAGGGAAAGTTTTGCATCGTGATGGTGGACGAAGTGGTTATATCGCGGTACTGCGACGGAATGTCGCCTTCCTCGCGAGATGCACCCCTATTTATTTGACGGGGTTTCCCACGGAAGGAAACACTGCACGTGCATGGACAAGAGGAAAAGCGGGGAAAACCGCGCGCAACCTTAATCGAATCCTGACATCGCGGCAATGTGTAACACGGAAAAATAAAGTATAGATAATCTTTAACGCTGAAGTCGTGAAACGTTCGGAAAAATAATTTAGTAAATAATATGATAAGTCCTTTTTTAAAATTAAATTATCAAAGATAGCGAGAGGTATTTAACTTATAGAAAATGCGAGTCAAAGTGCATCGATGATGATGCATTGTAAGGAGTAGCTGCTATGGTAGTTAACTAAAAACTATACGCCCTATTTCTTATTTGAATAGGATAAAGAGGTACCATTATAGGTATTCATGTCCTAAAACATGATTTGTGGATTACGAGATGATGACTTTTACTGTGGATGTAGCAAATAAATTGTCATTACATTTAACTATGACAATCACATTGTTGTAACAATAGCATTAACCATTAAAGGATCCAGAATTTAATATTAATATAATTTTTGTTATAACCATAATATGTATTTTTGTTTACACTCAAATTTTTAGAATAAATTTAATTATATACATATTTATAAAAGCATAGAACAGTAATCAAAGAAAATCATTTCCATTAACTAAATTACGTAAGAAAAGCTCGTTCACGGTCACTCTTCTCGTAGCTTTTTACTAAAAGCCTCTCCGCAGACGGAAATGGCAGAACAGGATCTTCACAGCGGGGTATGACCGTAACCTAGAGCCAGAGGCTGTGCTGGGTGTAATTACGGCCAGGGGGCGGAAACGGACCTCGGAGAAAGGGGATGATAATGATTCGATCGTACTGGAATGGCGATACAAACCCATATGAAAGCGGGAAATGAGACCTTGGTAGCTTTTTCATTCGCTAAGCGAAGTGCCACTTACTGAGTTTGCGGTGGCGGACTATTCGAGTTGCATTTAATCAAGATTATAATCAGAAAGTTATAATAGGATCTCATTAGCGTTTTTGTATAAACTAAACCAAAAGTCATGTACACCGTATTTAGGTGACGTATATCTTAGAACTAATACAATCATGTAGTTTATGAAGTATATGAAATACTTTCAGGTGAGTAATCCATAATATAGTGATCCATAGTGATATTGCAAGTACAATTAATACAACAAATTCACATCATTTAATTAAGGGATTTAATATGATGTAAATATATGTAAATTAATGTGAAGAACTTGAACATACGCTTTTTAATTTCTAAAGTATCAATAATAAATTAACAAGTATGTTCATACAAAGGAGTAAATACAAATGGAAAAGACAAAACCAATTTACTAAGCGTAAATAGTTTTAAATGAATTATTAAAAAGAGTTGCATTGATTTGTTGCAACGTCATATTAAACGCGATTTTTAATTACACATTTAGAATGTTTCGGGAAATATGTAGTCTTTAATGACGGTTCAATGCGTTGAAACTACTATTGTAGATAAATGATAAATGTGTGATAGTGAGCCAGCAAAACATAAAACATAAGAAATATTTTTTGCAAAAACTACATTTTAGTAGATATATGTATATCACTATTATTGATGGAAAGTATTTTTGTGACATGGCATACTAAACGTAACTAAATATCGGTAAATTATTCATCTATAAAACGATATTATAACATTTCATTTAAGTAAAAATGTGGTTTAATTATGTTGACGCCATGAACTACTTACTATAAATAATCGTATTTTTGTTGAATGCTGTGTTCAAAATTATTAAATAGAACACTTTCAGCACTACGCCGAGAATTAAAATAAATTTGTTTTTTAACAAGCAAATAAATCTTCTAAATAGTAACGGGATCCCGCAGAAAAAATAGATTATAAGTTTTTATTAATGCCACGGGCACTGAAAACAAAATTAGCTCATTTTACAACATTTTATGCATGTACAAGTTTGTGTTAAAGTAAGTACACAATAAAACTTAGTAACGACTAAAGAAGGAATTAAATAACCTTGGGTAATGCATGAATGGTATGTGTATGACAAAGGAAAGGTTATTTTCACAAAGGAAAATTTTATGCGATACATGAATAAGTGCCCACGTCAAACGTTTTGATATTATCATTGCAGAAGTGGTTTTTTTAGAGATAAAAATTCGACGCTTTATAAATGTTTTTTCGCTTAATAAGAGTTGAATATTTACTTAAAAATAATATGCTTTTCCAGCGTTTATCTCAACGAAAGAGGAATTTAGAATGTATCGTAAATGTACTGGAAAAAGGTGAGTAAACAATGAGATTCTTGGATATCAATTCATTGTCTGGATTACCTCAGTGAGTCCATTTATTGTACTAGTTTGAAAAAAAAACCGCAAGTCATTTTATCTCATTTTAGCCATGTCTACTAAGGGATTTCGAGATTTACTATAAGTAGCGAAAAATCAGATAAATCTGCCAAAAATATATTTTGCGCTCGAGTCACTGGCAGTAAGGATGAAGCTAAAAAAAAAGCTCTCACATTTTAAATAATTGTGAAATCTGTAAATTTCCAGGTTATTTAATTCATCGAGCTAAAAGAATCTCTCAATTTCTCTCTTTTTGACCCAGTGTTCAATCCCGAGATCGAAAAAATGGGTCCAGGATTGGATGCTCAACTAATTCCTGATTTGCTTTGTGTCAAATCGGCATAAATGCATCAATACTTTGATATTAAATCATATGTAAAATAAAATATCGATAATAAAGGTTTTATCCTTTTCTTTTTTTTCAAATCCATTTACGCTTCTAATGTAGGGCATATGACCTTCTAACGGAGGCATCTCAACCGAAGTTTTTCTACGAGAACTGCTTGTTACTCATTTGCTTAACCTCTCTTTTTTTAAAATATAAATGAAAGGGTTAGGACAAGACTAATGGTTAACTTATGTATCTCGCTAAACTACATTATTTAAACATTGGAAGGGTGGAGGGATGTTTTTAGACATCAAAAACATTCATGTCATCGTACGAAAATAGATAAACCGATTGAAAAAAATGCAGTTCGTGCTTGGAATCAAGTCCATGAGATCCATCACGTAAGCCAACGACGTTAAACTATCGTTGTTTTGTTTGCATTTTACTCAGAACTATTAATTTGTTACATACAAAATTACTGTCGATACAGTGAAAGCATGTGAAAATTTTATTTAATTAACATTAATGGTTAAAATACAATAACGAACATATAACGTTGTTTAATATGAAGAAGGAGATAACTAATTATCCGCAATTTACTGAATCATTTTATAAAGAAGCCATCAAATATTATGAGGCTTCTATTCAATATCCTGCCAAACTTCCTGCCTGTATGGTCTGCCGAAAAGCGACTCTTTCATAAAAACCTTTTTAATACGAGAAAACGGAAAACCGTAAAACAAGTAAAACCGTAGCAACCAGCTACCCGCGGCGAAAAAAGCCGTGCCCCGGCTATATGATTTATTTCGTGATTTCCGGTTGAACGAAAATTTATTATTACATTTCATATTATTTTACAATACGACTAAGGTTTTTTTGCTAACCAAGTGCTGGTGGAAAGCCAAAAACGAGCCTCCTAAATTATAAGTAAGATCTGAGGCTGTGCTGCAAGGCTGGGGTTCCCCGCGACTTAAGCAGCGGGTCGCCTGCCCACCTCCTGCCCACAAGCTTAGCAAATGTTTCGTAAAATATATTATTATTTGAAGGCTGTTTGTGTTTATAATTAATATTACGTGTCTCGGTGTTTTTGTTGAAATATATTTTAATTTATAAATTATCACACACTAAAAGTAAGGAAAAAATATTTCAACTACACTAATTAAAGATAAACTCTTTTCTCGGATCAAATCAATACTATACTGCAATTACTTAAACATATTATATACTATCTACGAAGGTATCAGTATAACGTTTATTAAGAATATGTAAATTAGAGCGAAAAGAATATGACCTATTTCTGCGTCAATCTTGTAACTTTTCAGAACTTGTAAATCGACTATGGAAAGGAATTTTGCAGGTGCCACAAAACACATTAAAGTCAATATAAGAAGTATACCTTGAAAAAGACTTAATTAAATATATTGTTTAAGAACACCCTTTTCCTACCTAAAGTACCTTTTCCTGTTTGCAATTTTAACGTGCCCTACTTTTTTCAAACATAAAAGCAAAATTAAGACACTGATTTGTCATTTGCAGCTTATATCCTTTTTATAGAACGTGTATTAGGTTGTATATATTGTGATTATCGAAATAAGCTGTTTTGAAAAAACGTTGGGTTACGTCATTTTGCCTTTCTATGGTCAATATACATAATATAAGAATAGTAGAATGATTAATAAAAAATACTATACTTGTAATATTTTAAAGATTAGTATTTTAAACATATCAGTAATTATTGTTTATAGCCAGAATTAGTTTTGAAATGGCACGCTATGTGAATTATAAACGGTATTCATTCTCGATCTATCCACATTGGCAACGGTGATAGTTTGACCGATGTCGATTTAGAAGGGAAGATTAAGTTTTGTATTAAAGTTAAATCATCAGTTAATAACGTTTTATTAGTAGCGACATTTTAATTGTTATAGTGTAAAATACCCCGGTTGCAATTATCCAGGGATGGGCTGAAGGGGGCTCGAAGAGGCTCGCGAGATCCCCTTGTTAATTTAAAAAATATTCTCAGATCAAATAAGCATATAACTAAAATTTCTGACTATATATATTATTTAAGACAGCTTCAGTATACACAGTAGTACATTTTTAGTCATTTAGATTGATATGGTGACGCAAAATTGCATATTATTACATATTACAAGTGTATTAAGTAACAATCGATTGGTCATTTAAGTATTGCATATAATTGCATAGGAATGATAAAAAAATTCCCTCCTCCCTAGAACACCGAGAATTGCTTTGAGATTAAGCGAGATCATTGTTAACGTATTGGCAGCCCACCACTGCAGTTATCTTTGAAATAAAGTGAGTTGTACATTGTCCAACGCTTTAAATACGTGCCATGCTCGTAGTTTAGAAGATGGTGTCAATTTGCAAGAAGCGGCGCGCACACGCACGAAGAAGTGGCCAAGCGAACACGAAGACGTGACACGATGGTGAATGAACAATGTTGGCGACAACAAAGTGCATAGCTGCTCCACTCATGTCAATAATGTCCCACTTCCTCCATAAATAGTCTCTTCTACTCAGACTGCAGTCTAATTGCACACAATCGACGAGATCTAGCGATACGATTGTCAAACTAAGATGGCACGTAGAAATAATTAATAATATCGAATAGACATAAATCATAATCGATAGATTCAAGTTAATTTGAGACAGAATATTAGGGTTGACAAAGCTCTTTCTAAAATAAATTGGTAACAGCAATATTTTAATGGTAACATCACATTAATGTTTAAATAATCAACTATAGAGATATTCAATAAACGATTACTTATGATTAAAAATGATATTTTCTCATTGCCAGAAGTTGAACAATGATTTTATAATATGTATTTATTAAATAAATTATATTGAAATTGAAAACTGTGGCGTTATTCATTTATAATATGAAATTATTAGTACGCATAAATAATAACAAAAACATTTGTATTACTATGAGAAAATGTTATTAAGTTGAGTAAAGTAATTTGATATATGGGCCCATTAGAGGTGAAGTGAGCCATGTGGTATTTTAGAAAGAAAATTTGAATGCGTTTTAATATTCTACACGTATTAAAGTACCGTAAAAGTGAAGTAACCTCAGTAAATACACATTGCAATAGTGCTATCTCCGTAATATAAAAATATACAATCAACCAAAACAACATATAAAGACGTGATTGTAGACGTGTTCAAGAAAAAGTTTTACCATTTTACTCGTTGGTTCACTTCACCTCTAGATGGCTCATACAATCTTTTATTTTGTAACTATTTAAAGTTGACTTATTGATAGTGATATTATTAAATTGACTATAGTGTTAAATGAAGACAGTACGAAAAACAAAATATATTATAAAAAAAACGCAAATGTAAGCACATCTAGTTTAGTCGGGTTTGACATTCTCTCAAAACAGATATACATAATTAATTATAAGAAACATAATCAAAGTTTTTTTGTTTCACGAGAAAAATAGGAAAAGCGTTGATAGCTACTTATGTCGTTAAATCGATAGTTTGTATGATGACATAAAGCCAAAATCGTAATCAACCAAATCTTTTGTCGAATTATATCATTATAATTTCGTTTTACCAATTAAAGCCATTTCAATCAAGAGTTTACTTGATATTTAGCAATAAAAGTGATACTTAGTTTTGACACGCAATATTTATGAAATTGAGACAAAAATTAAAAAAGGGGTTCTGTAGGATTCAACATTTGAACGTCGCTGTTAATAATTTGCAACGAGCCATAACGTCGTGAGACCAGCTTAATTACTTTATTGAGAGGCTCCAACTCTGACGAAGAATAGCCACTCCCACCGAGCACTAACTATCAAGTAAGTTGTTCCTTTCGACAAACCATTGTTGTCTTCGTCCATAATTAACTGATCAACTTAATGCGATGGAGGTCTCTTGCGGATACCATAAAGCAATTGGGAAGATTGAGTCATTATGCATTCTTTGTCGAAGTAGATGGCACTAAAATCACGATGTTTGGTAAGTATTTTTCAACAGTGAAATACGCCGGACAATTTTAGGCTTAAAGAATAGTTCATTTATTAAACGTGGTAGAATTGATTATGAAATATATCATAAAATCCATCAAGACAACGAAAAGGCGATAGATTGCTAGGATTAGAGAAAAAATTAATTTAATCGATTTACAATAATTATTTCCATTATTTTTTCAGTATGAAAATATGAAAAAGTTGATAGAGTACAATATCTGCTGACTAGAAAATGAGACTATCGTATAAAAAAAAATCCTCGAAAATCACTTGGTAAGTTGGACATTGCTTATAAAATAGAAGTATTGTATGCAGTTCATTACACTTAATAATTTGTACAATTTCGTAGTTTTTAATTTTTTTAAGCCGATCATTGTGAAACAAGAATATCAAAAATATAAATGATATTTTTGTGTGTTTTAAATTTTAAGTCTGAGATCCTGGGAATTTTGGTCCAGTAAAATTTGAAAAAATAATTATGTTTATTGAAAATGCTCGAAAATCAATAAGAACAAAAAGTGAAAACGGTATCGATTTCATAAATAAATTCGTTTTAACGATACAGACAAGGGCGACGCGTGTAATTTTCTTTTATTATATGAGTCTCAAACGGCACTAGCAGTGTTATCTTGCATCCCCAGATTACCTCTTATCAGGAATCAAACAAGCAAGTCTCATTTGTTCAGACAAAAAGCAATGATAAAGGTGCGTGACCTACATATACGCGATTCTTTTGTGATTGCATTTTAGTGAGTGTGTTGGGTTATCGCGTCAGCGATGGTTACATTTTGCAATGCACTCTTGATAATTGATAAAGATGTATGTTTATGTGATAACAGATATTTTTAATCGAAATGGCTATAAAGTTGAATTATAAATGGCTGTCTGGCAAATTTATATAATATGATAATAGGAAAATATTAGATTGACTTTATTAGTCGGTCTGTTTTTTTACAAGTGGAACATGGCGGTGGGCAATGTTAGAAAATACTTCATATATTATGTTTTCTTTTATAACCTATTTAAATTTGCGAGTGAGCTATGCAAACGCCTATTATAAAGATTGAATAATTCATGGCATTTTTTAATGGGAAAATAAGGAAAAAGAAGAAATAATGCCAAAAAAATCTAGCGTATTTAATCGATGCTCATTGTGATAAGAGAATAGGATAAAAAAAATAATAACCAGTTCTTCCTTGGCACGGTGAAAAAGTTAAAATAAGAAAAATAACACAGTAGATTTGTGAATTCTTTCATTGAAATTGAAAGAAGGTCAGGACACAGTTTTTTGAGAAGCTGTACAATTGATAAATATTACTCAAAACTGTTCAAATAAAATTTCTCCCTTACAACGATATACGGGTTTTTTAAACAAAATTTTTGAAGAAATATTAATAATTCCTTTCAAAATATTATAAATGGAATTAAACAATAATCACACTAATTGATTTCTTGAATAAGCAATATTTAATATAAATATTTAACAGGAATACATTTTTCATTGATCTATATACGCAGTCAGATGGAAATCTTATCAGATTACGAATATGCATCAGGGGATTAAATACGTGCCACTTGAAAAAATAGGGCGTATAGTTTTGTTTATACCCAGAGCAAAATGACTATTGTGGATGAATTAATTAAAAATCGCTGTAGGGGTGATATAAGATATGTGCGTCAAAAAGCAGGGAGTGCTTAAATCGAGTGTAACCGTATATGAGTTTTATAATAATAATATCTACGAGAATAATTGAGTTAATATGTATTAACAATAGTAAACTCAATACTCATTGTATTATTATCATTATTAAACCGCCACCTCAATTCTACAACTAGGTAACCAGGTACAAGGTGAGATAGTGATAGATAAAGAATATGATCAAACATTGTTTTCTACACAATTCAAATGAACATTATTATTGGTATACTGGCAGAAGGTAGATAAGTCAAAAAATCTTGTTTTGAGATAATCGTCAAAAACGATAATAATAACATTTTAACATCTCTAATTGTGCACTTTAACTATAACTTATTGAATTAAATTTACCTATTCAAAAGCTTTAAAAAATATATAGTTTTTTTGTTGCCGACAATAACTTTATCGGAATTGACTCAATGTATAATATATTATATTCAAAGTATGTAAAAATACACAAAATATGGCTGAACTTGTTTTTTTTCAGAAGACAGCGTGTTATATAATCTATATATCTGCAATTCATGACTCAAACCAGCTGGTTTTTGGCTTATCGTCTTAACAGTATATCCACGAATTATGTTTGTTTCCAATCATGCAAAAAAGCATTTTTCAATGTTATTAAAAAAATGATTATAGCTTAGATGGATTACATACAATTTTTTTTTTCAAACAATGTTCAAATCAGAGTTTCCTAGTATTAAAGTGGTACCATATATATATATAAGTTTAAATTGTTATTTTAAACATATATCTACCAATATTCATTTAGAGTTCTAGTTTTATACTTATAGCCATGTTTATTAAGTCGTATCTGATAAAATATGTTTTTTAAGTAAGCAGTGCACTAATAAATGTACAGTACATTCGTTTCCTGTAAAAGATGTAAATATAACAACTTTATAAATTTAGTACACAAACTGTGGACATTTCAAGTACACAGAGCAACATAAAATAAACCGGATCGCGTATTATTTTGATAGTACTTTTAGCATCAATTTGAATTTTTATGGAGCGACCCGATTTATGCTTCGATATTATTATTTGAATATGATTCTGATGCTGGCTGGGAAGTCAGACGTAGGCAAACAAATATACCATTCGGATTATCATAACTCTTCCGATGTTCAGAAAGGAAACGGTTACAATAAATATGATCGGTTCCTTGAGCAATAAAGGAACCTGTCCCACATACATGCGATGTTATGGAGATATCATTTGCATCGGGTGTGGGATAAAATATCACGTACTTTGGCAATGCACTGATAATGCAGTGGGAAAATCGTGCAACGGGGGAAAGTAAATAACAGGATTTCCGCCGGTATACGAACAGGAAAATAAGAGAATATTATAATCCTTCTTACAGGAGAAAACAAACCATTTCGCAAAGCACGGAATCCGATAAATATATTATTTCTGTGGAATCGTAAGTTGCAATAGAAAATTTTCTCGATATTAAATTTCAAAAGGAGAGAGAACGAACAATTTATAACCGAGATGTAACCGAAAACACAAACTATCATATTCTTTTCAAAGAAAAAGTATCTAACAAAAGTGTCCGCTCCTGATGTGGCATATGGTCTCTTAGTGGAGGTATCTCGATAGAACTTTCTCTACGAGAACTGCTTGTTACTCAGTCGCTCAAACTCTCTTTTCCAAAGAGAGTAGTTAAAATAGAAGAATAAAACTAAGACAGAACTAGTGGTTAACAATCGCTCTCTCTACGCCTAGTTATTGAAGGATCGGAAGAGTGAGAGGGAATTTAAATACCCATGCCTTCGAACAGAAATCGATAAAATGCTTATCGTAGTGGGACTCGAACTCGTGAGATCCGGCACGGATGCCAACACCGCTAACCACTGCGCCATATGACTCGACTGGACATAGGATCTTATCTATATATTATTTATTATTTATTGACTGGATGACATTATTTTTTTTTATTTCCGAATTGAAATGGAAATCTGACTTAAAGTAAAAGGTTAATTCAACATGTTTTAAAAAAATATATTAAATGAACAATGAATGCAATTGCTTTAATTAATTGATAAGATAACGTTTTGGCCTGCGTAATTGATGTATAATTTAATATCAAGAATAAAACAACATCAAATAGAATACAAAATGGAAATCCCATACACAATATATGAACTTTTATACACATGGTATCGATAAGTTTTCGCATCTACATCTACTCCAAGGTTTACACGCGCAGGGACTTCTACGATGGCAATGGAAATGTCAAAACTTGCTACGACTGTCTACGATATATCTGACTGAAATCAAGTACACATTCAAGACAAGGATAGGTCAAATGTGTCTACAATAATAATAATGAAACACAAAATTTAATTTTGTACTCGACTTTTAGAAATAAGTTAAATTTTATTTTTTAATATATAATATTAACAACTGAAACATTTTAAATGAAACGATTAATTGAAATTCAATACGAACATTTTTGATCAACATTTCTGTAAATATCGATTGAATGAAATCAGCGTATAAAACTGCTTGGAAGTATATACAGATACGTGTATCAAAAACAAGTTTCAAAATGAAAAAAACGGAAAGGTTTCTGAGAGGTACACTTCGTATCGATATTGTAAATTTTTTGCTCGACGAAGACGCGATTGCGACGCGAGAAAACTAAATATCTGCGAGACGATAAACTCGATTCTAAGAAGATACCGCTATCTTTGGGAGGGATGTTATGATTCGATTTACTGAAACAATTTAAAACAAAAATGAAGGGTCACTACAAAAATATTAACGGACCGTAGCAGTAGACTCTAAAATTGGTAGTTGTATAATATTAAACATAAATTAAATAAAAAAAACATGCTTACAGCTGGTATGGTTTTACACGTAAAGTAATATTTGTTTGTAGATAAAAGAAAACTATAATACAATCTATCGTCTTACAAAAAAATAAATAATGCAGTTTGTTTAGTGTAATATGTGTGTAATAAAGATGAAGCGACTCTGTGAACACTCCGTGACCTTGACCATACAATAAATTTTACACTTCGTGGCAAGATTTTTTTTATCGCAGCATAAATAAAATTTGAAATAAATATTTAAAAAGCTTTTAGAATAAGTCTTTTAAATTCCGTAATACAAAGTTTGTGGAATTAGTACTATTATATTATAATATAACTATATTTTCACAGATAATAAATTGACAGTAAATGACAATAAAGTGATAGAAGGCAAACAACTAAGCTTTAAAAAATATTGTTTAAATAAAAATAAAATTTCAAGTCAATTTTTGACTAAAGTAAGAAATCATGCCTCGTGAGGCGACAGCTATAAGAATTATTATGGCACCATACAACAGATTGTCCTTCAGTGTATTCCCCCAGGAGAGCAATACAAATAGTTTCAAAGAGCTACATTTTTGATCGAATTGCATTTGAGCAAAGATGCAAGCTTCGATTTGACGTAGTGTTTGACGAATGGACTCGAGTGTAAATTTGCAAAGCATAAAAATGTCATTGGATACAATACGGTTTCATTGAACTTTATCAGTTTGCAAGAAATAAGATAAAACAGTTTTATATTTATATACAAAAATAATATATACTTGTAGGAATTTAAACAGTTGATAAAAATAAAACTAGCTCCCTGGTATGATTGTATCGACTGTAATTCCGAATGCATATTTCAAATTGCATTGTTTATTCAATATGAGAATGCAAGGTTTTCATTGTTTTTCAAATATTGAATTAATGATTATCGACCAATAAAAACACATTTTATTTTACATTTAAAACTAGTCATAATAATCTTTATCGATACTAGTATTCAATTTGACATTTCTATCGAAAGACCATTCAATGTAGAAGCAGCTTTAAATTCTAAAAGAAAATTGTACCTTTTTCGGAAATGTGTTAATATTTTAATCAGGTCTACAAAGCCGTCATTGTTGTTGTCATCGTTTACCGAATCTATCTTCGATTTTAAAAGAATAATTGAAATTTTATTTACTTCATTGCGTATTCGCGAAGTCAGATTTGTTAGTCCATAGTTAATATAATGTTAAATTTGATAACTTTGTTGTGTTCCAAAATGTGACACAAGTGAACCATATTCCAGTTTCAAAATGAAAAAAAAATTGAACACTTTTATTAGCCCTCGCGCAAATTTCTCAAATTTTCTTAATCCCGAAATGCTGGGATTTCAGGATACGGAATTATAGGCACTACTAGCTGAAGTCTTCTCAAATATGCGAAACACTTGTCAGATTTTGTAACACAACAAGAAGAATAACAAAGCTTTAAAATTTAATTTTATATTAAAAATGACCTTCTACAAAGATACCGCGAAATACATCTAAAATAGTTAATAGTTACTATAAATTCTGACTTCTACGGTAAATTGTGCTCTTTTAAAAATATGCCTAAAAACAGCTGTCTCATCATATACCCATCAAAATTAGCAATCTTCCAAAACCAATACCGAATATAATCTTCAAATACAAAGTTTACGGTTATCATAAATCGTCTCGCTTTAATTAACGGATTCATTCCGTCCCATTAGCTTTTCCAAAGACGCTCGTAACCGGTGGCAAAGCCTGCCAAAATTTCGACACGCTCTCAATTTATTTATAAGCCGCGCACCGGCGACCAAGTCCACTTTTGGAACTGTCCAAATGAAAAACGATTTCTTACCGAGAGAACAAAAAACTTGATTAATATAAACAAACAAATAAATAAACAGAAAGACTCAAGATTTAGACTTTATAAAAACGGTAAACTACGAACACATTTCACAAAGAAAATATGTCAAAATACAAATGACAAGTTATTAAAAAATAGTCATTTATTCCAGGTATGCAATAGCTTATATCTTAGTATTATTAATTTAACGGAGTACGTTTTAATATTATTGTTAGAGTGGGAAAATTTTTGTTTGTCGCAACAAATCCTAAAAATGTGATAATTATTGACACTACAGTTTTTTTGTACAGTTCGGGATTATTTATAAACACCCGATTCTCTAGGATATTTAATATATAAATATCATTTTTTATAAAAACTTCAGAGGAATTTGTAATTCGAGCATTTTGCATTCGTGAAATTGTACTAAAAAAAACTTGTCTCCGAGGAATTGCATTTGAGGTATTTACCTAGAACTTGATTCTCTATTTAAAAGTGGATACGGGGAACGTATAAGTGAACCTAGACAAATAATTGGATACGATATTTTTGTTTACTTTAATTATATTTCATTATTTTAAACTATCGATCGAGTAAGACGCAGTTTTCAACATCAATTGAATTAATTTGTAGATTGATGTTCAACTTTCCGAATACATCTTCGTACTTATATAATAATTATTTTTTTAGTACTGTTTGTGTCGCATAGAATCAAATTAAACTAGTTTTTAAAAATATTGTCAGTTTCTTGGGCGGTTCACAACAAAATAAGCGCATTATATTAGAATAGTATGCACACATTTCTGTCACGTTTTGTTTATTTCTGTGAATGGATTCATATAATATTTTAAGTTGCACATGCTGTTTAAAAAAGCTTGATATAATCATACGAGAGATATTGTAATAAATTAAACGAATGAGTGTGAATAAATTGCTTTTAATATCAAACAAAAGTTTCATAAATATAAAAAATGTGCTTGATATTGAAAGCCTCTTAAAATGATTGATGATCGAACAAATTGCAGACACATTTCGCTTAAGATGGAATACAAGCAAACTTTTCTATGTTGCAATTAGTTTGACTTAATATAGCCCGACTGTAAAATCGCACGTAAAACTTCCTGAGCTACACTTGACTTATGCCTTAAACGCAGCCGTGCACTTTGAATATGATTAGCGAAAGCTCCCAGTGAAGTTAACGCATTACAACAATCCAACTTCGTGACGGCCGAGCTTTCCAACGACGCCCCTAGCAATGAAAGCTTATTCTCACCGAGGTTTTACGCAACGGCGTATACAGTGAGTGTCTGTGTAACTAAATACTTGTCGTAAAGTTTATGTGCGAATTTCAAATCTTAAGACAAGGCTGACATTAAAAGTTTATGTGATTCATGCATACGACAAGCAAATAAGAGGTATTATTAAGAATTTCCGAGTATTCCGTTCTTTGACAGTGGGTAATTACGGTGCTTAAAATCATCTTGCGTTAACATTGAAATGCTCTTAAACAACACAATACAATAAAAATCTAAAACAGTATTTTAACGAATAACACATTAATTTACGGCAAAAAATACGCATGCAAAATATGCTGTTGTTTAATAACTATACACACTCTATTGCAGTCTTTGTCTATATACCTATTCACTGTAATAAATAATGCAAATCGGCAGAGTAAGTGTACATTTAAAGACATTTTGGGATAGCTGAGACAAGCTTACTACGCTAATACAGATTTTGATTCAAACTCTTTTGTTAACTAGATTTTAAATGTGACGAGTGCTTAGCAAAAATATGTCTAATTAAAGTTTATCTGTATCGAAAGAAATGAAAAAGCGTATTGTTTAAAATTCAACTACAAATACATAAGTACAATACGGTTCAAAACTATTATTAAGCTTGAAAAGTAAATGGGTGCAAGGAAAAAATCGCTAAAAATAAGTTTGAAGTGTACTTCAATAAACAAGCGAAATAAAGGCATTTAAACAAAAATTAAGAGCAATATCGAGAACGATAAAGCGGGCGAAAATTAAAACGACCCCTTGATAACGAGAAAAGTTTCGTGGCGATAATCCGCTCCGGGAAAACCTCTTCGTTTCAAACTTTCAGACACAAACAAATTTAATGAGTGATGTATAATACAAAATACTGCGATAAGCGAGAGAAATATTAATAATAATTGTATTATTTATCTTTTTATCGGATTTAAGATGAAAATGCCACTTAATTAACGTACAAAATGATTCAATACATTTTTTTTAAATCAGACGTTCAAATTAGGGCTTCCAATCCCGGAATCCAGGGATTGAATACCCTAGTCCGAATCCCGGCATTTTATATAAGCAATCTGATTATATATTGTAATATTTTACTATGCTAGCTTCTAGCGAGGAACATACGAATGTAAGTTTATTGTATGCATGTATTAGTTTTAACTCAGTCACAATGGAGGTAGTCAATCTCTTTAACAAATAAAGACATATTTGTACACAAATCAAAGAATCAATCAATGTATAAACAAAACGTTATAACGAGCGAGACGAAAGTATAACCACGCAACCAATCGGTTACAAAAAAGATTAAAAATAGTTAATATTTAAATCGTAATTGAAATTATAACCAACGTTTTACTGACTACAGAAGAGAGTGTCTCCTCACAACAAGTGGGATTTACGATAAACGTTGGATATGAAATCAAAACTGAATAAAAAGCAATAATGTTAGTTTGGAATCGAAATAGAATCCAAAATAAAGAAGTATTGTTTGCCAATATGATGAATGTGTTGTGCTGTGTATTCGAGGTTGTGTAAAATTCAAAGATAATTAGCAAAATACAGTAGAAACTTCTCTACGACCACAATGTATTGGTCAAGGGAGAAGTCTTGCAGAGAAACTCAAACACCACAGACTCGGAGCATTAGTTTAATTAAAAACATCACCAGAGTTAACTTGAGTAACAAAAAGTGTTTAGTTAATTTCGTAGTTATTCTACTGAGTATTCATTTCGAGTAATTTATAAGAAGAAAGTTAAACAAACACACATATTGTTATAATAAAGTCGATGGTAATAATCTAGTTATTTTTTTTTTGTTATTATACAAAGAAAAATAATACAATATTTTTAATGATTCAAATGAGCGTGCTTTTTTAAATAAATAAATATTTGGGCGGTAGATTTGTTTGAATCAGCTGGAGATGAAAAGATAATAAAAACAACCACGCCCCAAGATTATAAATGTTAGATTGGAAAATCTAACTTTGGCGTTCCCTTGTCGGTACTTGTACCCAGACCCGTCAGTTTCTTAGGGTACAGCTATGACCGCCAACGATGTTAACAATATCTGTATATTTAGGCAATTCATATTTAACCTCAAATAAAATTTATTGCGGCCCACGGACTAACTACAAAATTTCTTAAGATCCACAATGCTGGCGTAGAATATTGTTTTGAACTAATTCTCTACAAAAAGTTTTCAAAGGCTAATTTGTACGCATTGTTTTCGGCGTTACAAGCACGCAATGCAAAGTAGATACAGACTAGAGTATTTAGTATCCAGTTATTCAATTAAAATATAAAGTTAGTACGTTTAGATTCGGGAAATTTTCTATCATAATCAGCAAAAATTTTCACTTATGCGGTCCGTAAACAATTGTAAAATGGATTTATTGGCTCTACTGATAAACAAGTTGTGCAACACTGGTATAAGGCAATTGTGTAGGTACATTTTAAAAAAATAGTTGAATATGAAAACAATTTGTTATTTAAAGAAAACAGCTTCGTGTCGTTGTGGAATACAAATGTGTGTATGTATGTATATGCATTATAAGATGTATAGTTCGATAATTGTAATATATTTGCGATCTTAACCGTTTAATACCAATAACAAGAAAAGCAATTATTTTATAATTTTATTTCCATAGTTAAAGAACACTATTTTTCACTACTTTAGTCAACCGTTAATTTTAAGTATAATCAATACTAAATATTAAAATATAATTGAAGATATTTAAATGTACGTTGTCAAGTACATATAGTGAGATTTATAATAAAAATCAACCTACTATTAAAGTGACATAATAAATACTGTGTAGGTAGTTACAATTCTAAAAATAATTAAATGAAAAAGAAAGATAACATCTTTCATTTACTTTAATGTATTAAAAGATTTATAATAAGAAATGTTTTTTGTTTTGAAAAGACGATGATTACATAAAAAAGCAAACGACGACTAAATACTAATACGTGAAATAAAAACTCTTTGAATATATTGTTGTGTAAATAAGAAAAAAAACTTTTTTTTTTAATAATTCTATAAATAAAAGTTTTATTGGTAAATACTTTTCCATTTCTTCATGGAAAAAATACAAAAGGAATCCTTTGCATCTGCAGGGAGAAAAGAAAGCGAAATAAAAATTTCTCGTGAAACGAGGTGAAAATATAAGCTCCAATGAAAGAATAAAAATACAAGACATGGTTACGCGGTAAAGAATGTTTATGCAATCACGATATCGTCTCTTAATGCAATATGTGAGAGGAAGAGACGTGATAGTGCCATGGCAGTATCATCCCGTGCACCGTATGCGAAATATCTTGATAATAAGGCGATGCCGTCATGTGGAAGTTTCTTAAAAAGCTTAGGATTATCCGATCAGTACTGAAAGATTTCACCAGTGGCGCACATAAAAACAATCGGAAAAGAGCTACCATGTTCCAACATCTTGCTTTAAAAAACAAGCCACAAACTTTCCCAATATTTATTTCTTATTTTAAAAAAATCAAAGATTGTGATACACATAATCAATGCATTTGACAAAAATGTACACAAAATATGTTACAAACAAAAAAAAAATAAAAAAAAGTCGACTTTAACACCCGCTTTTCATTTTATTTTTTCAAAATTTCTCAATCCCGAAATCCCGGGATCGCGGCCATCTCAATCCCGGCATTTCGGGATCAGAAAATTGAACGGGATCCCGGGATTGGATGCCCTAGTGGCCCTGTGGCAAATTACATCACTGTATTGATGTATTATGCCTCTGTATTTAACAACTATAAACAGTAAATGCTAAGAAACAATAACAGGATAAAAACAAATGACTGATTCACTGACTCATTGTATCACATTTATGTAGTGTGATTCTGTTTTAAAATCTTTATATTTTACGAATCAGAAAAATATTCTTAAAGAAACGTATGGTTAATACGTCATTCATTTCAAAACTTAACGGTTTGTTTATGAAAAGATATCATCGCTGAAAACGTTGATTATTAAAATAGACAGTGAATAAAATAAATTCGATTTCTTTTCACAACCGACGATGGATGTTGAGTAGTATTTTTAAGTCAACAGTGTGAGATATATTATTAATAATAATACTCTGATTTTTTAAATATTTCCCAATAAATGTACGAGGCAGCGTCACTGCTTATTCCCGTCATAAAAGCTCGTCGTAACGATTTGGACGAGTAAAGAACCGCTGTGTGAGAAAACTAACGAAATCTGACAAAGAATGGTGAAAGTATCTCCTGACTGGGTGTAACGAAAACATTTGTAACGCGTGTGCATCCCAAGAAAGCTGGTTGCGCTTCGATGCATTTCCAATGGATGCATTTTGAATGCCAAGATAGCAAGCATGGACGCATATCTTCGAATTATGAATGCTGCATACTAAATTTGACAACTAGATGACCGGGATGTTCTGGAATTTAACGAAATATTATATGTGCTCTTTAAATCTGATAATATATCATTAATTGCCGGAGTTACTGCTGTGGACCATTTTACGACTTTGAATGATAGAATTTGTGTTTATATAACAATAAAATATTTTGCATAAGCTACTAATTAAATCTTAAATATCAGACGCGCCCATCAAACTTCTTCGCGAAACGATTAAACTTATAAAAGCAACTTTTAAAGTAGTTCAATTTCAAGGGCTTCCAATCGAGGATTTTACCCACAAATGATATATTCTATCCAAACCACAAGATTGAAAATTTTAAACAATATGACGAAATATTATATATGTTACTGTTAGTTATATAAATAGTGGAATTAAGTACGTTGGAAAATATTGATTGAATAGGCATTTATTTAATTCTACAAATATAATTTCATATACAGTTTATGCCTTCATAAGCACTATGAACTGTAACTAGTTCTGATGAAGGAGTTATCCGAAAAAGGTATGAACCATTTTTTCACTTTATCTTAATTGATATTGAAAAATACAGTATTTAAGTAATAAATTGACTCTAGTTTGCCATAAACTGTACATAGTATCAAGTAGCTTTGAAAGTAAATTAGTTTGAATTTAAAAAAAATACTTCTTGTAATGGTTCAAGTAATGGTAATGAATTAATATTTTATTGGTCAATATGAATGTCACTGGCTTGATTTAATATCTATTTATTTGGAAATACTTTCATAACTGTAAATAGTAATTGTATAATTAAAATACATTGATGCTTTTGAGCTTTTTAAAATGGTTAATTCAAATAAAGTTAGTCTAAAATAAGTCATAATAATCTAGAAACCAAAATAATTTGATATAAAGCATGGTCAGTCCATTGCTTATGCCGTGACAAGTTCTTAAGCTTATTAAAGTATAAAAAAATGTTCGTGTACCGGCTGTGCCAACCCTGACTAAACTGAGAAATAAATGTAGGAAGCGTTCATTCTTTGGCCAGCTGATTTATGTTTAGGTCATATCGCAACATGCTAACGTCACTCTCCCGGCCGATGTAACTAGACCTTTGTATGCAGACGAGAGAAAAATTAAAATGAAAAACATGAAAATTGAAAATAACGACCGCGTCGTTTCGAGTTCTTTTGTTTACGCCGACTTCTCAGCTAAGTGGCTGACTTGATTGAGATGTCATATCCAGATATTTTGCTGCGTGGTTGTTTGTTAATTCCATAAAGCGATAATTACGGCATTGTTATATTTAAGACATTAAATACCTAAAAATACCAAGAAATTATTTACAGACTAGTGTAATTTAAAAATAATATATATATATAGCCGTGGTTGAGAGAAAGTAACATTAAATACTTCTCTACAACCTGTGGTGCTGACAATACATACTTCTTTCTAGGCCATGGCTTTTCGTGATGAATCCATCATTAACAGATATGGATAAAGTTTCGTTTATTCTGTAACAAAATCAGATCCTAAAGTGGACTATATGGGTTCCGAATTGAGGTTATGTCAACAGAAGTTTTCATATGACAACTGATTTTTTTTCAGACTGTAGACCTCTTTTTTTGGAAACAGTTATGCTCGATGAATACGTCTAGGAGCGGAATAGATAGAGCGGCATATCCATGCCATTCAATACATTTCATCAACGATCGATTGAAAAATAAATTGTGTCAAATTGTTCATACAAGATTAATTGAATATAGTTGGCAACACAATAATATCGTTACAATATGTAAGCTTGATGTTAAATTCATATTTTAATTTTATTAACACCCAAACAAAGGCTATAAATTTAGAATTAACATACAGTTCACTTGAATAAAATTAAAGCTATATACTGAGCTTACAAAAATATTAATGTCATTTCATGGTGGTAGGTATAGGAATTAATTCATCCAAAGGAAACAATATTACGAAATTTAAAGAGTTGCAGTTAAGTGAAAAACATTATTTCTTATTGAACAAAGGTCACTGTAAAATCTTTTGATTCCCAAGAATAACGTGTGGAAACATTTTGCATACGAATTTTATAAATATGACGTGCGAAGGATACTTATTGTTCTCAATCTTTCAGCGTCTTTTGTGCTTCAGAAATGCATCATCACCATGAAAATTTTAGCACCATTAATCAATGCTCACTCACTTCAATACGAATATGGCGAGGTATGTTCCATAGGTTATTAATTATAGTGAACCATTCATGTGTAAGATTTTAAAATGATGGATGACAAGTAGATTAGAATGTGGGAGATTGAAAAAAAGGATCGACAAGTTTTGTTATTGTCTAGAAGCGGTAGAGAACGAAGAAAACCAATGTTACATATATAATAAAATATTTAACAAGGATTTAATAAAGAAATAATGATCAGTTCTAAAAAGGGCGTAAGCTGAAGTAGCTATCAACTATAATATACGAAATATTTTTTGTATAACTAAAATAACTTTGAACAACTAAAATTAAAAATATCTAATTGTACAACTAAAAGAAAATTGTCAGCTACGTGGTAGAGTGGACAACCCGATTGGCTAAACACACGGAGGTAACGGGTTTATAGTATGGTTGATATTTTTTGTTATGGATTGATTTTCCATTGATCGATTTATAGAATTCTGTTCGAAGGCGTGGATGTTTGTGAAGAGTAGCGGCCGGTCAATATGGCATTCCACCAATGCACCCCTTGTATATGAAGGGACGGTTATATTTCATGAAATAATATTCAAAAATAACATTTATACAATTCCCTCATTTTAAATTCAATAAAATAAAAGAAAATTTAAAATTAAATAAAATATTTTTTTCTAAAATATTTATTATAGACAATAAATACATAAATACATACATAGACCGGCCGCCACTGTTTGTGATGTCTTGAATTTACGCCACCCAGCCACCCTTTCCTAAAAACATGGCGTTGCGAAAGCGATTAGCTTACCACTAGTTCTGCCCTAGCCCTGTACTATTATCATCACTTTCTTTGAAAATAAAGAAGTTGGGAAGCTGAGTAACAAGCAGTTTTTGTAGAAACTCTTCTGCTAGGATAAACTTCACCGGGGAACATTCATTAGAGGGAAACACTCATATTTTTAAGTTAATGCCAAATTAATCAATTATTTAGTATTTTTTAAATTTCATTGCCAGTACACAGAACAAATAAATATATAATTTTGGCTTATATTTAGATTCTGTTTACACAGTGAAAATATGCAAAATAAAAAACGATTTGTAATCCTTCCGAAATTTAAAAACGAGTTTTTTTCACAAAGGAATTCGATAATGAGTATATTTTTTTTTTTAAAAGTGTCTTTAGATTATTTTTAATGTTTTATATTAAACAAAAAAGATCACTTTGAAAAAAAGGCGTTCTCAATTTAAATAAACAAAAACGACGTTTTAAAACAAAACACCAAAAAGGAGAGAGAAAAATAATGTCCCTTTCAAGAGGGTTCATACGCCCCGCACCAATCTAACTGAGAAAGACACAATGAAATTTAACATACATAAGCAAGCGACATAAACCTCAAGACTTAAAATAAACGAACGCTTGCAGACTAAAACAATTTTTACTAATTGTATTTTGAACGAGGAAAAATTATAGCTGTCATTTCACATTGCTTAATTAAAAAAACAAAGAATATTCGCACAGCATGACTCAAATATTACATTTCTCATTTAAATGTGACTTAAAAGTTGCAGTACAATTATATATTTTTTACCGAGGAATGGTATATATCAGCGATTTCCAACCTGGGAGGCGTGGACTATTGCAAAGGGAGGCGCGAACAGTTCAAAATATGTATTTACCCTTTAAAACGTGTCTTTATTACTACATGAAATGAAGGATGGGGAGGCGCGAAGATATATTTTTCTTCAAAGAGAGGCGCAGTAACATAAAGGTTGAAAACCACTGGTATATATAATATAAAGCGTCAAGTTACAAAAAACGATATCTACATATATTAATATTTGCGGCAAAGCAATGTTTTTATGTTTAAGCAACAATTGTTTATTATCAATTTAGATTGTTTTAAGTTAATAAGTTTTAATGAAAATATACGACTGTAGGAACGTCAAATAAATGATAGTTGTTTTAGGTTTATAGGAGGTTATTTTTTTAAGTTAAAGAACTCTCATAAAAACGTAAATTGATTGAAATCAGAATTTTCTTACAAAAGCAAATTTCCCAAGCGTCAACAAATGTAAAAAATAAACCTTTTAATAATATAATAAATAAGGCATTTGAAATCTTATTGATAGAATCGAATTTGTTCACAAAGCATTAGTCAAACAAAATCGCTTAATTACTGTGATTGACTAGCAAATAAAGAATATGTTTAGATTTACTCATAAGTGATGCTAACTTTTTCGATATATTCAATACACTTAATAAACAAACCTTTTATTACTCAATTACAATATTTTAACTGTCTGAAATGATAAAAAATTGAAGATTTTAAATATGTAAGATATTTAAAATATTATAGTTATGGATAGTAATTTAGATCTCGAAGACGTGTTTCATATATTTTTTTAACTGGAGACTTTATTCAAAAAAGATAACGCTGTAAGGTAAGCGACGAATACTGACATAGCTACCTGGCATGACAAGCAGTTTCAAACTATTTAACGGTTGAGTCCCAAAAATGCGTTTTACATATCTCTAATACTTACAACTAGGTAACTTTGATTTGATCATTGGTTTTTGCCACTTTCGAAAGTGATTAGTTAAAAATATTCAGTTGTCTAAGGTTTAAATTTTTCCAGTTAATATTTATCAATTAAAGTAAATAGTATGATAAGAAAAATGTAATATTAAATGACTGAATGATCCGAACGCATGAAAACTGAATGCTCAAGCTTCGAGTGAATTTTTTTTTGTCTTTTATTATTGTAGAGTTTGTAAAAACAAAATTAAATTCGCCATGATTTTACGTCTTATGTTGTTTTTGTGAAATTGAAATTTTGAAATTTCCTTTGACGCAATTCATCACAAAAGCTCACTTTCGTATGAACCGGGTTAAATCGGGGATTCGATTAAATTTTAAATAAACATGGTGGCATTAAAAATATAATAAAAAAGTTTACAGGCCTCTATACGTGCCGCTGAAAAATTTCTACGACGTAGGCGACCGTCTGGCCTCATACCAAAGTGTCCTCACCTTCGTAGCCTGAGGCACGGCGTAGCAACGTAGAACTACTGATACGCTACGACGACTTTGGTTTCAAAATAATTTGGTATATTAGATAAAAGAAAAAATATATTATAATACTCTACACGGATAATCCGTGCACAGAATGTACAGAGCCATTTTTGTTTAACATCAGTGAATTCAAAAAATAATAAAAAGAAAAAAATATTTGTTTTCCTTTACAGGAAATTTAGTATAATGTAATGTGATACGGTAAAAAATAGCAAAGTATTTCGTTCGACAAAAATTGTCTAAATCTCAATACTTAATAAATGCCATTTTTTACCTGATTGAAATGGAGTTCTACCAAGTAAATGTCAATTCAATCAATATAATGAAATGTGTGTATTCAATTATTGTCTTATACACTCATAAATCATTTGATGTATTGTATATTTCAGTACACTTAAATGATTATAGAAAAGAATGAACTTAACCAAATAAGGATCTTCTGTATTAAAAGTATACTTTTGTTAGGTACCGAACAAAATAGTTCTACATTGAAATACGCATGGTCAATTTAGACAATTCAAACATTTGCCTCAAAAGTAAAGAAAAAACTTATTGGCCAATAAGGTTAATACACCAATATAAGTTTTATAAAACAAGAAAATTCTTTTTCAACCTTCGGTAGTATTAAATTTTGATATGATCTGCAAAAAATACACATTTAAATTTATTGTGGTAAATAAAATGTTACAGAATTATTCTCGATTAAAAAATTGAATGATATTATAAATGCTTTCCATAGGAAATATGAATTAAATTAAAATTAAATGATAATATATTATAATACTATCGCTTAATTTCTAATCGAAATACAGTAAAACTTTTTATAAAACTTATTTTCATGTTTTAATTACCAAAATCGTTTAAGTATTAATACAATTCATGTAATTAATAGTCGTAAAATTAAAAAAATCATTAAGAAAACATAACACTTGTCATTTGCGAAAATAATTTTATTGCGTGACAAAAACAGCTGCGTGTTTTGCATTATTGCAAATTATGGCAAACATTAATGACATAAAAGTAAATGTTGTGTGTTCATTTACACACCAAAAGATGGCTATCAAGATTTTTTCAAATGGTTTTTATTAAGTATTAAATTTCAATATGCATAAGTAAGATGGTATTTTTATTCTTTCATACATTAAATTTTGACAACAACTTCTATGTAACTCATAATATCATCCTGTCATTGATCAATTATAAACGATATTGTTTCAAATATTTAATTGTATATTGTCTCAATCCTGTGTGAGATATGAATAAAGAAAACATTTAATAATTAATATTGCATATTACAAGTATTACTGTTATCAGTTGAGAATGCCAACTAACTTGAGAAAACTAATTTTCAATAAAATAAAATATACGTTTTGTAGACATATAGAAAAGAAGTTAATGCAAAATTAAACAAAACACTAATTAATTCAAGCAATCACTGCATTAAAAAGTTGCAGTAGAAGTGATGTTTGGAACTCATTTGGGGAAACAATATAATAAAACCATTTTCCGATTACCGCAGTTCTCTTTATTATGCATGACGACTGAAACATCTTTTTCGATTGGGTATATTGATTCTTCCACAGGTAAACATACTTTAGAAAAAAAAATGATGTTGACGGACTCAATTTGTTTATATGTGAAAATGTATTCTTTGATAACTATTTTACAGACTAGAGCTACAGAAAACTAAAAAAAATCTTTAAAAGCTATAAATGTATTCAAACTCATACGTCAATTTACAGTAATACGATGAGAAAGTAGTAAGTATACTGTCAAAAATGATCACAGCCGCTAAATTCAATAAAAATGCTGTTCTAATAATAACAAAAACAGTCGTTCAAAAAACTATTGTATCAAATATCAAAAGGTATTTTAATAAATGTCAATTGAACTTTTTTATATACCAACTAAATTAAGGCTTACTATGTCTTCATATAAAATAAGATCAGACAGGGGATTTAAATGATTTCAATATAATTTTAAAACCCCGCTAGTGATGGCTAAGAGATTATTGTGTCTATTTGGAGTAAAGCGCCACGAATATAATGAAATTTCATACATCGCTACCTGAAAGCTAGTCAGATAAATCTACAATACTGGTTACGAGATAATTGAATTTTACGGTTTGTGTTGTACCTTTTAAATGGTTAATTATGGTTTTATTGCGTTTCTTTTGTGAATTATGATGAAAGATAATAGTAGGTTTTTTGTTTACTATTATTTGTATTTAGTTACTAGCACTTATTCTACAAATACTTTGAATTTGAATCGTTCAAATTATTTACATTCACGCAGATTTTATACTTTGAAGTTACAGGGGCAATATCAATAAATGTAAAAGTAAGATTTTTCTCTTAAATATAGTTATTGTTGCTTTTCTGTGGGGATAAGTTGCATGAATAAGTGCTACAGTGTATTATGAATACGAAACAAATCGTATTAAATGTCTAATAATTAAGCCCGTGCCAGAAAGATTGTTGTATTGAACAACTGTAAACAGCGTTTTTGATCACCGTGGTTAATGTGATAACCGCATAGAGTTTACGAAAGAATGTCCAGAAACTATATTTTTACACAGTGCTTCTTAAGTCAATACATGAATTTACGTTTTTTTTTCTATTTTCATTTATCCAAACGTGGCGCAGGTAGATCTATTAGTTACAATAAAAGTTAAATATTAGTTTTATCTCTCCATATCCTAAAAATAATGTTGAACGAATACTCATTGTTAGTCAAATTAGGACTACATTTGCTTCACATGAAATAGGACTATATGCTTGTATTCATGCAAGAAGTAACAACGTAAAACAAATGTCTTATAATTCCATTGTAGTTATATTCGTTACGAATAACAACTTCAAAAACTTTTGTTTAACAACTCAATTAATTAATTAACTAAGCTGAAATTACTCTGGGGAAAAGGGTTCATAAATGATGACGCATGATATAATCCTGTTGCAGTACATATCTGTAGTATTATGTAGACTCATAAGAATACTTTAACATATTTTAATATAATACAAAGGAACATACATTTTTATTATATTATCTGTTTTTATATTATATCTGTTTTCCTTAATTAATAAAAATGCACTTTAAAATATGGCGATAGTCAAAATCTCGTTAAAAAGTATTTTTACTTGTAATTTTCTAATATTTTAAAGATTAAATCAACAGACGTGTCTAACTAGTTACACTGAATGGCAATGACAGCCGTTTGATGTATAAAACAACAGCTGACAAATTTATGCAATATAAATAGACCCCCCTGTAGCGTAAAACAGATACAATCCACTAAAATACTATATATAGACGAGCCGCAGTCTGGCAACCCTAATAATTTAGCTTCAGAGTATGCGTGCTGCGTTACGTCCCAATGTTGTGTCTGAGAGTATCGATTCGGCTATTCCCGCCTAAGCCGCCCCTACCTCCCCGCCTACTTTGCGCTTTACAGCCCTCGGGATACCCCGCCTATGTCATGTGCCCCTGATCGTTTCGTGAATCCTGCTGAATCCATGTGATAATGAGAACAAGCGAGCGATATTTATTCTATAGACAGCAATATTGATCAAAGGAGTATACGAGTAATATTGAAAGTTCTTTGTTAAAAAAATAGCACGTACTTTCTATAATGTATTTATACCGAGTCATATCTATGTGAGCCTAATACATTTAGGTCACTGAATGATATCGAGAAAAAAAACGTTTTTCTTTGACTTCAAATAATCCTGATACTTACGTAAAAATTTGACGACCCACAGTGATGAAGAGCTTTCTCGAGTATACAATTACAAAATAAATCGGATTTTTTTAGGAACGTATTATATATTTTGGTTTGACTTTGTCAGAACCGTGGAGATAGGCAACGGACTAAACAGCCGTTAATTACGTTCAAAGTGAAGATGCGCCGATGGACCTGGTCTGGACATGTGCTGCGGATGCCTCAAGAAAGCCTGAATTCTGTTTGTCTCTTCTATAAACCGGATGGATTCCGCCGTCGTGGAGGGCCACTAATGACCATTTATAGAATTTACTCGGCGGAACTACGGGTCGCTGGAATGAAAAGAGGGAAAGCAAGAAGACTTGCGGGGAAAGTGAATTTTGAACCATGGAATCATGTGGTAGCCATATGCTTCGACTAGGGAGCGGGTATAGAAAAAAAATGTATTTAACAAGTAATTATTTAATAATATATATAAAAAGTAATTCTTGTAAGTTTTGCTTGCATGTCAACTGAAATAGTATATTAAAAAGCCATTTATAAAATATTATTTTTATACATTCAACGGCTGTTTTTCTTATGTAGTAACTTTTACTACCTTTATTTGAAAATGACAAATTAATGGGTTTGTATTGTTTGTAAGGAACAGTCTTAACCAGATACTTTCTTATGCCTCCCACAAGCAAGGTGAACGAATGAGCACAGCCTATATAACCTTAAAAAATTATGTTTTAATAAAAAATAAAAAAAAAACAGTTATTAGTCGATGTATATACCAATTCATTAACAAGAAGGTGCTTGACGTTAATCTCATAAAGTTGATGTAAATTTAAGAATCATTCAATATTTTTAACGAATAATGTTAATAAGACCGAACTGGAAAATGTTTTAACTATTTTACTCAGCTAGAAAGCAAACTAAAACGAATTGGTGAGCCACGCGTGGACTGCTAATCATGATCATCCCCTTATATTCACCCTTAAGCAGCCCGCGCCCTAAGAAAATCACACTACTAAATCACAAGGGACTATGTTGACACACCGTGTTTTATATGCGGTGGGTGCAGCAATATCATGGAAAATAATCACGTACCACATTTGAACATAGTAAAATAATATATTGAGACAAATTGTTCCAATAAAAGCAAAAATCGTACGTTAAGAATCCAGCTGGTCGATGTATTTATTTTTAACCGAAATACGAGTCGAATCACTTGACAAACAAAGGAATTTTCAGTATTATTTTATAATTAAAAAATAATAAATTTTAAAAAGGCACTTCTTTAAGCTTCTCAATTATATTTTGATTGAAATACTGTTTGAACGACGACAGTAGGCGTAGGCAGAGAACGGAGTTACATATTTACATAGAAAAACTACCAATTTAATATTTACTGAACGAATAGATAAATATTCAAAAGCAGTTTTTCACAGCCATAGGATAATATATAATAAAGAAGTTAAACAAAGTAAATAATAAATAAATAACATTAAAAATGAAACAGTTTGAATTTAGTTTTACCTTTTTGAGAAAGCAGTTTCATTTATTTAGTTTAGTCATTTATATAAACTGCGCTGAACAGTTTTAACCTTTTTTTAGTTTTTGTGTGAAGATGTGTTAACCGAATCTTTTATACCAATTTCTAATTGAAAATTGTGAAGGTAATACTGTTATATGAAAGGATTTTAAAATTATACTATACCAAACATCTAAAAAGTTCTTTGATACGAGTATGATAGGAGTTACTGATTTGCCAACTTGAATTTTATTATCCTAATTAATATTAGTAGAATGATCGGGCGAGCGATTTTTGTCTTGTTTACTCAACGAGCGAGTGAATAATATACCACCATAGTTAACATATGTATTCTACGGCCGATACTGAATATGAAAATTTAGCATTTCAGCAAACGTATGAGGATGGGGTGTGTACTAACTCGATCTCTTGATAACTAAAGATGGATGTAACCGCACCTAAAACTCCGTTTTGTATTTGAAATTTACCGCAAAGCCTATTTTGTTCGCATACAAAAAGGACAGAGCGAGCTTTTAAGGCTGCGTAATGAATTATTTGTAGACTGGGCTTTGGGTTTATTTTAACGATCGCAGGCAAGGTTTAGAGAAGCTTTGTTTTGACGAAAAACGTTTGACAGACGAATTAGGTATGAATGATAATAATATTATTTATCGTTGCAAATGAAAATATTGAAACGTCGTGGGAATACACTATTTTATTTCGTAAGCGTTAAGGTTTTATAACAGATTGCTCATAAAACCAACACTTTAGGGTATATATATTATACATATAGCGTCGTTGCGTTTTTAACATCCACTATGTATTTTATTTTTTTAAATGTTGATGTAGTTTCAAAACATGTTAAAATACAGTACGAATTTCAAAGCCTGTCCTCGACAAAATTGACGTGCTTGTAAAACAATTCTAGAAAACCTTACATCACAATGGATTTTTTCTTTGTGGGTGAAGTGAGTTATTATAATTATTTTAATACAATTATCCGATTTCGTGAAAATATCCTGATATCATTATTTAACCTCTATCAAAATAAAAACACGTGCATTCATTAAAAAATATTTGATAATAGTCTTGTTTAAATATATCTAGTTGACATAAATTTACTCAAAACCATTATCGGCGAAAACGACTAATAGTTTTTTTTCGTTTACATGGAAAAATAATAACTAATGGCACATTTATATACGATGAAGTTTCTAATCTATATGAGTGGTTATTTTTAGAAGGAATATTTTCCTGCTCAGTGAAGTATCAACATCTTATAAAATTTATCTTAAATTTGGTTTATAATATGAAATATAAACAACCAAATTTTGAATAAGATTCATAAAATATAGAGTAATTAAAAAACAACAATACGTTTAAAAAGTATTCAACTATTTGACGCAAAGATGTTAATTAAAAAATATGTTTTTCTAATTTGAATGGGAAATACACGTCATGAAAAAAACTACGTGTGCTACATATTCCGCCATTTAATTTTAAAACAGGGTCGGATTTAAGATAGTGGACATTATATAATGACTCAAATAAATTTCATAACTATTGGTTCATGTAGAAAATGAAAAATCAAAATATCTTCAACCAATTGAGACGATGATTGAATTCTAATTATTGCGTGTAGAGTAAGGATAAATGTTGTTAGTTTGAATATTTTAAATGTTGATTATGAAAACCAATGATATTATGAGCGAATGATAAATGTGATGTAATTGAATTTAGTAAAATATTATTGATGGATTATCTGTCGAAAATACACCAAAAAACAATAAAACCAATTCAAAAATACCATGCAAATTACGATTTTTGAATGAAAAAGAACATCATTGAAGAAATTCACAATGAAACTATTTGAAGGACGTACGTAAGGCCATGTTTACATGCGATGTGAACCGATGTGAACCGGCCTTTAGCCTAAGATGATATTACTTAATTAGTATGTCTTTCAGTCGTCATCAGATGGCGCTGGCCGTCGTAGAATGACAGCAACTTTGTATTCAGGAGATGGCGGGAAACGTGAGCCGAATGCGCGCGCACGTCCTGTTTAAGGGTACTAAACCTGCATGTATTCAAATAAATTCAACGCAGTGACCTCAAATGCTTGAGATTTTTTTCATTCATTATTTTAGTAGTTACTATTTTTATCATTTTAAAAACACTAGCTATGTTACAATGCTTAATTCCTCAAGTTACTTAGTTGATTTTATATTTTATTTCAGAAAATAAAAGTTTTGTCACATGTACAAATCATTTAATTTCCATGAACTCAATTCAAGTAAAAATAAAATATGATTATGTCATCAAAAATTTAAAAATTGAGTTGTAAATTTTCCCTTCTTAAAATATCACAATTAGCTGTCTTCTGGACTTATAAAAGCTTTAAGCACCAAATTTTGTTAGCCTTAAATATAAAGTGCAAAACAAAAAGCAACGTCAAACAGTAAGCAGTGCAAAAAAACTATACAAATTTACTGTAAATTCTTAAATATTTTTTTACGATCTTGTGTGTTATTTAATAATAACTCGTGTACCATTAATAATAGGAAAATATTGTTTTATACCATTAAAATATAATATATCGGGAAATTATAATTTTATGTTTGCAATTTTGATTGTGTAGTGTGTCTATTTCGGGAGAAATAAGATTTTTAAACATTAACGACGAATTAAAATTCATTGAATTGTAATTATTTTAATTCTAAATATAATATGCGCGATATCACACATTTCCGAATGGTAGATAAACTATAACCTACAACCACCGACTTGTTATCGTGTTCTTGTAAACTAAACGCAAAGAAAACAGTATAATGAACACCTACGTGAATTAAAATGGTTAAAAGTAACAATATATGGCAAATGCATTCAGTGTTAAGTGCAGTTTGGCTAATGCATGCATCACGCAACCTCTTATGGAAAAGCTTTCTTGCCTACGTTGTTATGTTATCGCGAGCTTGATCTCACGGCCGTAGCTGCCTGAAACTCGTTGCATAATGTGCATTTTCATTGTTGGATTACACAGAATTTTGAAACCTGTGCAGTATATTAATTAACTAGTCAACAGTGAATTTACTGGACGCGGGAGCTCAGATGCCAAGTTCTTCCAACTGGAATGGTTGGCATGCTAAACTTTTAATGTAAATGTCATCACAGGCATTACACAAAAATATAACACTTTTTTGTACTTATTCCACCATTTTTACTAAACATCTAAAGCGATGAGCAAAACCGGTCCTGATAGTAAATAAAAAGATGGAATTATTATAAATGCTTTGTTTTTCATTAGTAGTTGCCAACGTCAAGGATTTTGTAAGGTATTAAGGGAGCAAATGCCTTTTTAATAAAAAATTTTTTTTTTTTTTACACAACTTCGTGTAATTAATAAAATCTACCTTGCTAAAATTTTGAAAATGTTTTTGTTGATTATTCTTCAAAAAGTGTATTTTTTTCAATAAAATATTTGATTTCACTCTAAATATGTAAAATAATCATATAATGCTTGATATAGAAGTAATATATTTTTATTGTAAATATCCGATGAATATGATAATTGGCGGGAAGTTTTTCAGTAACCAGAAAAGCTTTCGTACTTACATAAAAAAATCATTTAAATATTTAAAAACTTACATTTACTAACAGAGGCGAAGGTGAGTAAATTCAATCAAGGGCGGTTTTAGTTACCTGAAATAATGGAAAAAAAACATTAATATTTTGAAGTCAAAATTTAAATTAAAAAAAGAAATAAATAACGCTAGTAATAAATGAATATTTTCATACAAAAACAAGATATACAAATCGAGATTTTCCGCAATCTTACAAAAGAACAAAAAAACCTAAACTTTTTTACAAAATAACCAAAATCCGGCTATGATAGCTTTAATTATTTTTATCTGCCTTACGCCTTACCTCTTAAATCTCAAATTAATAAAACCTTTTTATACCATCAAAAGGAATTCTTAAAAACTTTTTGTTCTCTTTCATAAAATTACTCAGTTATAAAAATGTTGTAAAATAAATTTCAAGAAATTTTTATATGTTGGAAAGATAGTTGTTTTATACGGGTAAATTAAATTTGTACTTAAGTTTAAAAATAATTAAAAATACGGGAAAGTTATGCTTTCGATTTCAAAATGTATATATTTTAATATCTACGCCATTAAACTCTTGCCCCTATTTAATTTGGCGATTAAAAAGTTCGATATGATTATACGAAAAGAAAGATATGTAGGTAGTTGTGAAGTTCTAACGTACTTATTAAGTATCAAAAGTTATTGAAAGTTTTGAGTTAAATGGATGATCTTCTTAAAAATAAAAAATACACATGGATCATAAAATTTGTGCAAATTAGTTTATGGATATATCAGTATTAATTATAAGTGAATAAATCTTTGACTCTTCAGTTTCAGAGGATATAATTGTTGACAGATTGTAGTAATATAGGATATTTTATTAAAAATGTCACTGTGATTCAAATGAAATTATTTACATTTTGTTTCGTTCAAATGAACTCAAAACGGATTCAACCCCAGTAAATATGGATGGAAAAGTTATGTGACCAAAATTACATACACTGAGGATTATTCTGAAAGCGGTGTTTCGTAAATCTTACAGTTGGCGAATCAACCAAGACCGCATATCTTTGAAGAGGTAGCATACATTATTTGTATTCGTTCCGCATCGTTATTCACTATGCAGTTTATATTCCCGTCACAAACACCTCCTCTCACACTGTGCCGTCCTGATACATCCAATGAAACGGTGGAGGCGCCGTTGATTAAGCATCCGCTTTGTAAAATTGCCCATAAAGTAATTTTCTTTTTATCTCCGCCTTCCCTTTGCCGCCAAAGCACATATTGACTTTTGGCACACGGCCAATCTAAAGTATCATGCAACTGCAAGCAATTTTGTTAGCTTTCATAAAAGTGTGGAAACAGCAGTACTTGAAACATGTTCAACATCAGCATAATTTAAAGTACACAATAGAGATGAATATTGTATAAATAAATCAAATAAGAGAATATAAAAAGTGGACAAGACTGAAAAGTGGTAGCATAAAACACAATGAATACACACATATCGTCGACAAAAATTGTGTTATGTAGATATTTGAAAAAAAGTAATGATATTTTTTTTGCGCTGATCAAAAACCTGTTTAAAAACTAATGGAAAAAATTCTAAACTAGTTCGCAAAAAGCCTTCAATAAAATCATGTGCTCGTTTTAAATTAAGCATTTCAGTGCCAGAAGCGCGATCGCGCTCCTAAGTGCATATGCCAAAAATGCCGTATAAGACAATTATATTTATTTATAATTTTGAAATAAACAATAAGATTGCTTTTAATTTGAATAATTTTTATTTTTTCTATATCCACTTTTTAGAAAAAAAATGTTGGAAATTTTGATAAAGCATAAAAAAACGCATGGCATTCAAAGAGTTGATATCAGGTTTTGTAAATTCAGATCATAGATGCTTTCATAGTAAGCAATATTGTGGGTTGCAGATAAGACTTTCCGTGGGCGAGCAAGTTTAATGATAAGATATTATTATGTAAAAAATCTTCAGGTTAATGGCTAGATGACGACTTAGCTATTGAATAATAATGATTCTATACAGTTATAAAGCGTTTTTTATTTTTCTTGAACATTACAAAAGAAAACGAGTAACTTTAAATTGAAAACCCATCATATTCGCTGAAGAGATTAAAATTCTAGATTACTTTGTATCAAAATTAAATGTCGTAGTAATTCGCAGACAATTTATCATGTTCTCTGCATAATACAACACAGATAATTTGATGTGTACAGTGGAACTCTCAATTTCGCTACCTAGAATTAGGCGCCGAACAGAAATATTCACCGCAAATCTCCCAACTGCGCGGTCGCATTCCATTGTCGTTGCTGCTGTACACACAATCGGGCGGCTGGCTGTGTAGTGCATACAGCCAAACGTTGGCGAGGGCTATGCATTTTACCAATAGGTAGCTAAATATTTTGTCTATATATGTATATATATATATTAAATTTATTTTCTTAGTTTTGCATTTTTCGCCAAAAAAACGTAACCCCTAACTTTTGTATGAGATTCACTCTCCCGATTACGCAGTCCCAACATTTGGGTAAATGGGGGTTTTACTGTAGATGGCAAATTTTAAGCAATCTTTTTACTGTAAATAATATTTAACCTACATAAGTTGGCAAATTGGTTTTAAAAATGAGAATATTTTAATTTATTTGACAGAAGTGCTATAGCTGTATAAAAATATATTTAAATATTTTCCGATCACTTTGGAAATATTTTTACTGAACAAACTTACCATAAAAAACTACGAAAGTCGAAAGAAAAACGTTTTTCAAGAGAGAAAAAGTCTTAGAAACTTTAACCACCACATTTTCTTAGCAAACATATTTTGCGGTTGAAGAATGTGTTCAATTCCATTGGGGACTCATAACTTCGACTTTCGTATAAGCTTTGATTTGTAGAAAACGGCTAGACTTCGGTAAAATATTATAAATTTAATATATATTTTTAAAAGTTAAGTGAACATGACAGCAATACAGAAAATTTAAAGAAAACATATTATGTCCGTATGTATACGAGGCTTTGAAGTGTCATGTTTCAATGTCATTAGATAGGGGAATGCCTTATATGATGCGACTTTCTGACATCTCTATTATTGATTAATGATAACATAGTACTCATGCCTAACAATTATACTCGTAGGCACTCGAGAAATATCTATCTATAAGATGAATAAAATAATAAAACAACAACCTTGCAATGTATGAATCCTACTTTGTTCGTAGAGTATGAAAAAGGTAAAAACAAAATCTTTTCTTTTCGTATAGATTAGAGATATGATGTATAGGGTTAGTACAGTACTAGAGGTAAGCTAATCACTCTCGCTAAGTCCGTCTTTTTAGAATCGAAAGGGTGGGAGACTTCAAAAATATCCATGCATTCGAACAGATAAATCGATTGAAAAGAATTCTGTCGTACAAGGATTTGAGCCCGTGAAATCTGTCATGGAAGCCAACGACGTTGACCACAGCGATACGGACCCGACGAAAAGTAATGATTTAAGTCAATATCTAGCTAATGCATTAAGAGTATAATTGATAAGGGATCTTGTATGTATAAGCTTTACGTCCATCTTCTTTTGCTGTGCTGTCACTAAATAGTAATACTGTGCGGATGCTACATAATCCTAATTAAATATTACAACTTGGATGAAATATCAACAACGAAATTTGCTACACAGCATTAAATTATACAATAATGATAACTACTACAATTCTACATCACAGAAAATACTCTTTTAGACGCAGTAAATTATTTTGATAATATCCATATTTTGCGCTAGAAATTTTGAACTACATTTACTATACTTACTAGACAAAAGTTCCGACCGCATTGCAGGCATTATTCTCAGTTGTACAAATATTATAAAGACATTATTTATAAATTAATGCCACGGATATTATAAAATCATTAAATAAACTGTAAAAAATCTAGTTTAGAAAGAAATCTTGAACGATTTAACAGGGAAAAATAAATAGGTGAAATAAAATTGACGATGTAGGTCAGGTGCGACCTCCCAGTAAGCAAAGTGTTGATCGATAATGGTAAAATGTACGTCCGGCATTCTAGAAGCATAGAGCAAAGAAACTGTTTGAAAATAAGGTAATGTTCCAGACATCTCTGTAAATTTCCATTTATGACGTAAGATCGTCCGCCCACTTTGAAATTTTTACTGAAGACGATGAATGCTTGCCGGATGAAGTATCAATAGATAAGTCGTGACGGTTTTGATTGATATTGGAAAAGGAAAACATCAGTTAATGGGTAATATAGTGCTTTCATTTTGAAATCTATTGAAGTATTGACAAAGTTATTGAAGAGAGGAGTTATTGAATAATAATAATATAAGCAATATTCACGAATACGTAGTTATAATGAAAAATACTTTACCGTGATTATACCTACAGCCGAGTTATTGGTTTAGACATACTGAATACTGATTGAAAAGATAGATAGATATTATTATAAAATACTGATTGAAACCAACAGAAAAATTGTAATGTGTATTATTTTGAATAACTTTTTTATTATACGCAAAAATATATAAGTACAAAGCAGATCAAAAAAAAATGTTTTTGTCAAGCATTGAAAGTATTACATAAATAACGGTTAAGTCAAAACAACACTGTATTTATTATATATAATTGATAACTATTTCCGCTTAACGTCGTGGTAAGACCGATGGAACTAAGTAAATAATATTTTAAACATATTATAATGGATCTCTACCAAACAAATGACGATGTTTAAAAAATATTTTTTTATAATTTCATACACATACCGTAAAAAATGGAAAAAATCAGATACGAGTGATACTTACATTCACTGTCAAAATGATTATGTTTGAAAATGTTTTCTTTAGATAAGTTATGAAATTAACAAAAAAAAACTATAGAAATATCACCAAGAATTCGTCATAAAACTCAAGTGGCTCTCAATTATTCTTGCGTAATATTGGATTCCAATGTTTGAAATATAATACAAAATTGTTTTCCTTCACTTGATGCCCTTTGTTTATACGCAATGTCGTTGATATATATCAGACAGATAGAAAAAATAATTATAAACATATATATTATTTTCTTTGCATTAATTGCGCATTGTAGTTTGTTCCGAGTCTAAAGCAACACTTAACTTACAAAATCGTAACGATGGTCGTACTGTCGTAATTGTTGTCTAAGATATGCAAACTTGCGCTACCCATTGATAATTCTTGCAGTAGAGATCGGCACTTTACAAACAGGAGCCTCGCAAAGGATTGACCTGATGGAAAGGACTTTCATATGCCAACCTCTTTGTGACCTTTGACCCCCACAGGCCTGAAGGCTGTGACCTACATAGCACCCTGGGCGCCTGGCTGGAGGTCACAGTGAGGCGGGAGCGTGAAAGCCTTGCGCCTGCGTAACTGCCTTTTGAAGTGCTCGGTGTCAGTCGAATGATGTTACGGGTCGTTACTATTGACCGAGACAGATGCAACTCTTTCACCTTTACCTTTTTGACTTTCACGACTCATTATGATTAACAGCATAATAATGCTTTGTAAAACGTATAGAGTTAAATGATTTTGGCCATAGCTTATAAACACATACAATAACATGACGATTATGTCATATTACTTTATAAAAGGTCAATTTAGAAAAGATTCAGATTTATAGTAAACAAGTACTTGGATACAAATTTATGTTTCAATTATTTACACGTATGTGATAGATTGTTCCTCATTGTATCCTTTTGCTTGTAGAATGACATTAACCACTATATAACTAAAACGATTGTATGTTAAATATAATTCGCAAAAGTATTCCACTGATTTCGTAGACAATTAGCATTTTCGACAGATTTAATACATTCTGCTCATAATAATACTCAGCACTGTCAAATTAGGATATAAATTATTGAATTTTTGTAACATATAAAATGAACCAGTCTTTTTTTTCAGTCAATTTGTATATGAACTGTGTATCTCCAACCATGTTCACATAATATTATGGGAATATGTCATAATTATAGGTCGGGTTCTATGGTGCCAGGTCTCACGGTTTCGAGTCTCAGTACGAACAGCATTTTTTCGAACAATTTATATTCGAAGGCATGGGTATTTGTGATGTCTAAAAATTACGTCCCACCTTCCCGATCCTTCAATAACTGGGCGTATCGAGAGCAATTAGTTAACTATTAGTCCTGAGCTTGCATTATCCTTTTATGCCTTCGACTTTCTTAGGAAAAGAGAGGTTGAGCGACTGAGAACAACTAGTTCTGTTGAGATACCTGCATTAGAAGGCCATATGCTCTACGTTGGGAGGGGACATGGACTTAAAAAAAAAACAATGCGTCGTATACTGATATGCAGTGTGCGAAAAAAAATATTGGGTGAATGAAAATTTAAATATCAAAGACGATTATCAAAGAAAAAATAATTAGCAAACCAAAAATTTTAAATTTTGTGCGGGTGTGTATAAACGTATGTAGTTCACAGTAAAAAACAAATATATGAAAACTATCCGCTACATTGAAACAAGTACTATATTTATTTAAAAATGTGGTAGGAGGGTAGTCTCTTCGGGTGGCTTGCACCCCGCCAGAGGTTATTTCTTATACAGGCCGTGCATCCGCCGTTGAATGCGGTATTAATGAATTCTAGTCACGCTTTTGGATTATTCCCAATCCATAAATTGGCAAAGAGTTACAAGTGTTTGTATTTAGCACATTTGAATCTAAATTCAAGTCTAAGAGGAGGAAAATTAATTCAAAATATATTAAGTAAACATAATAATTTGTTCAACTTTTTATAATTCAATATGATCGAAATAGTTTCGTTTATAGAGAAAGCATTTTCATAACGTAGACATAAAAGTGCAAAAAAATAATCAGAATATTAAAATAACTAAACTACAAAGGATATAACTTTTATCATGAGCTATAAATAAATTGTAACCTCAATTTAAATCGATGTAGTTCTTCAGCGTATGAATTTCAATGCAAATAATATTATATATAGTGAATGATAGTGACAATAATTAACAATGGATATTAAATCTGTATAATTTATTATTAGTTATAATATCTTTAAGATTAACCATCTTTTTTTCCTTTTATAGTATAAAAAAAACTTGCATTATTTATTAATCATCCGGTAATATAATATAAAATGCATAAATATAATAAATATTTTATAATGTCGTTAAATGTTGACATGAAAATTATCCCTCATTTACTGCCGATTTGAATGATAAAAGCGGTAATCTAAACCTTTTTTTTTTTACGTAGAAGTAAAAAAGTTTTTGTACGATAAATTTAAATTTATTATTTAAAACATATTTACTACATATTTACTACATAATGTTCAAAATTGCATGAGAAAGTCTACGAAGAAGAATGTGATTTGCCATCACCTGTAATTAATAGTTGATAGTAAAATATAGATTAATAAAAAAACGTATAAAAAATATTTTACTCTGAATTCTCTTCCTACACGGGGGAAACTTTCCATGAAAAACAGCCGTAAAATAACAAAAAAACCTTAAACTTAAGATGGAGTTAACATAGTTTAATGAAAGATGGGTCCCTATTAGTACCAATCAATCATGAACCCTTTTTTGACACCAGAATTTACAATTTTCGGGATCCCGGGATCATCGAAGACCTTTTTTTAAGGTCGACGACTTCGAAAAGTTGTGAATTGACAGATTCCACAATTATTGAAAAACGGAAATAGACTAAAATAATAATGATAACGATAACCACCCCATAATAATATAACAAATTCTCAAATTGCCAATAAGTCAAGAAATATAAAGCAAAAATATGTTAATTTAATGTGTAATAATGTACAAAAAGTAGCAATATTACACGTCAATAATTCAATAAACAAAAATAGATGTTTTTTTTTTATTTTGCCTGATGAATGTCTGCGGGGCTAGCAGCACATGCTTTGTACTGTTAATTGTGATATCGAAAACAATTATTATCGTTAACTCCGCGGCCGATTATTCTTCTCTCAAAGATCCATGATTTTTTTCGTTTTCAATGTAATTGATGATTTCGTATGTAATTTGGTGAAATTTTATCTAAACCAAAATATTTCTTCGTTATAACCAAATTGTAAACGTTTTCGCGTTGAACGAGTTTCCTTGGGTAACAGTCCAGATGAGTTGCAGAAGGTATTTCATAAATACGAAGGTGTGTGTCTCACGTATCAAGATGATAGTGAGAGCCGTAGTCAACCATTAATCGTGACGTACGCGACGTTTAGTGTCGTAAATTATTTCAAGACAAAATACAACCGCGAAGACCAGTAGTAGATAAGAGCGGCAGACAAACAACAGTTCCAACATATTATTATGTATGGATTATCTTACAGATTTTAAGCACGCTGGTATACAACACTGGGAACTCAGTCTACCTAAAAGGATAAATTGTTATCATAATAAACATATATTTAAAAATAAATGTTATTTCAAGACATATAAATATCGATACAACAGTTCAAGACAGGAACAAGTCAAAAAAAGAATTTTTTAATTACATATTAACATCGTTGGATTCGTCATGAAAAGGCCTACGTTTATTTCACAAAGCAGCAACTCTCCATCAACATTGTAGGAAAGATATCGCAAAGGTTTTTTAATACAATTTTAAAATTTCTCAACGTATCATACGCTTATTCGAATCTTCAAAACGTGAATATCTCAAAAGCATTCATTATTTTGACTTGTTTCTATCTTGAACTGGTGTATCGATATATAAAGGTAAGTGTTACACTCTGAGAAATAAATGACTTCAAATTAAGTATTTTTATATCCAAAATATAATAAGTTCATTTCGGTTAGCAATAATATCACGAAGAGAAGCCAGGGCTGTGGAGTCGGAGTCGAAGTAGAGAGTCATGGAGTCGAGTGTTTTTTCGGAGGCGGTGTCGGAAAAACCGGATAAAAATAATTCAAAGATATTTTTAAAAAAAATGAGACTATTCATCATATTAATGAACTATTCTAGTAACAATAATGATCTGGTGTTGTACAGACAGACATATTAGTTAAACGGAAACATTTGAAAAAACAATTTTGAGTCAGAGTAGGTTTTTTATTTACGATTTATCCATGAGAAAAACATTTTTTAAAATCGTTAAGAACCACGGTGGTTGAAATAATATTCTATTTGCTGTATTCTTTCTCATATCAATAAAAAAATTCCAGCATTAACTCAAACAGCCCACTTAGTAACAATCCGATCTTTGGAATACGTCATCATCGTAATTCAACTAGAAGCTTTTTGAATACAGCTAATACTGTTCGTGTCCGACTGTCTAGAATCTAGAACCACTTCAACGAACATAACGAAAGTTCCAATATTAAGATTTCTTTTTGTTCTGATAACTTAAACAACAAGCATCCAAAGATAACACCGTCGAAAAACTAGCACGTTTCAATTGTTTAATAATAATTATAAATAGTTGATTCGGCAATTTATATATATTTCATTGTTGATTTTATTTTTTGATAGAATAAATATTCTATATATAAATGTTTAGACATATAATAACATTATTATATTTCTGATGAAAGCTGCTATAAATGCAGTTCGAACGACATTTCGGATTAATTAGAAAATATTAGTGAACCTCGTACTTGAAATATACTAAGAGATTTGGTTAGCGACCATAATGTTTCAGATTTGATTTATAGCAAGGTCAATATAATAATATGTTATTCAATTTCGTCTGTCACGGCTTAAAGTTTTTTTTACAAAATGTTTTAAAATTTAAAAAAATCTCACGCATAAATAAATAGTACATATTCAATAAATTGATCCTTACGACATTTGAGCATACTTAAAGACTACATATATAACACGTAAAAGTATATTTAATATAGAAATATGAATAAAACAAAATTAAAATAATTAAATAAACGACATACAAATACAAAAGCTGGTGTCAGTCAGATTTGTTATGAATTATAAAATTAAAAATGTGACCGAAAGCGAAAAAACATGTCAAAATTTCAACACAACATCTGTCGTCGAGCAACTAATGGCAAAGAAAATGTCACATGCACATTAAGAAGATAATTGCAATTTTATGGGTGCTTAAATCATTGCTAGCGGACGCCTCGACCCCTTTGATCGCTAGGTAAAAGACGCAAGTGTGCCAAAGCTATTTCCGTTGACAACGTGCATTTATCTAAAAAGCTCTTTAAGGATTACTGACATTTTAAGATTTATGGAACAAGTAATTTGAACAAGACTTATTCTTTTTTTCAAGTACCCGGGGGATTTACAATTTATGTTTTGTTTTCAATGTGGTTTAAGTCGGTTTAGATAACTTTAATTATTCAACAACCGATAAAAATAACATTTTTTTTATATTATACAATTAGTTTATTTTTTATAGTAAAACAAATTCGCTGTGACAAAATAGGTTTATTAAATTATTAAAATAGATTTTAAGCGCTTTTAAAAAACGAAATATTAGAATTAACTGATCTTATGATAATTCTAGCAAGATAATTTTTTACGCATAATAATGCGGCGCTTAGGAATGTGAGTCATGACTTTAATCGATGTTTGTTTTCACATAGAAAATAGTGTTAACGTTTTATGACTCGAATTAAATCTCTTTTCAGCGCAATTTATCAGAATCTTGAATTAAAACAACCAAATTTAATCGGTTGAGTTTATTATGCTTTATTTGATGAAAATATATGGTGCCAGTAAATATATTGATCCGAGGTATAAAAATATCGGTATTTTCCTTTTTTGTTTCATAACTGAAAACATGAGCGTCGAGTGTGGGGAAACTTTGAGGTCCTAATAATCCCTGCAATAAATAAGTCTGCCGGTGACAATCACACTTTCCAAGCATCCTTATAGAAAAATTCATTAACCGAGAGGGATAGCAAGGAATTCAATACAAAGAAGAATTGATCAACTATTATCACAAAATTAACAGTGATATACATTAACAGTTTTCCTTAGTTATTCCAAAGTTGCATACATTGATCGGAACCGGTTCAGCTAATCGGGAATACTTTTTACTAATGAATAAAGTAGAACAATTATGTATGCTTCGTCAGGTGAAGATGATGTTCGTGATTCGCAAAACAGGTGCTGATGATTAATTAGTTATTTTAAGTATAAGTATATATTTTTTCCTTTCTACTAGAATTAACAGTCAATATCTCACAAAAGACCATGAAATATTCAATAATATTCGTATATATGCTATCTAAATAAGTATAGTTGTTATTATACCAATCTTAAAATTTTATGCAAATACACGTAATCAATCAACAATTTGATAACCTACACATTTGTATAAACAATTCAGATTCAACACATATGAAAATTCTGATTATTTTTCCCTCCGATTAAGTGTGTTTTTAGAATTGCAAAACTGTAAAATCTTACAAATGGATAAGGAAACATTTTCCGAACAGTATTAAAACGGACCATTAAAAGTGTAAGGATTGAATTTTCCGTGACAGCATTTTCAATGATAATAATAGGGGAATATACATGTATGTAAACTTATACCGATGTATAGATGTTATGCAATATATTTTTTAATATTTCCCTTTATTTTATGAAAGAATTTTAAAAAATAGCTCACTTTTTGAGAATGAGCTTTAATAGTATTTTTTCTTTCATTTTTTTTAGTGTGTGGCGAGATATCATCGTCGAGAGGGTTGTCCGAAGATTTACCACAGGTCTTAAGGAAATGGTCTCACAAGGGTATTTTATAGGACTAAAATGCTTTTAGTGGTACACTGAAAATTATTGCATACCTACTCCGCCACTCTTTATTTATACCTGTCAAACTATACATTTCGACAGATATAATAATCTAATGCAACTTGATCAGAATAAAATTAAGTCCGTTCGTCGTTGTTAAAAATAAGACTTTCCAAAGTATGACATGAACAAGTTGAAAAACAACTGCGCTGGGAAAATGTCGTTCAATCACAAGGGAATCTGCGAAAAAAACCCAAAAACAAGCGCTACGAAAATAAAATATCCTATAGCTTGTCATTACTTGTTCAAGATATTTTGATAAACGAGACGCCTTGGGACCTGTGGCCCGGAAATGATAGATCAATCTACTTATTTCGGCAACTTTTGCCAAACAGGGTGTACGGTAGAGTTGCTTACAAACTAAGCAAAAAAAAAAGAAAATGTTACTTCATGAACTCGTTCGACAAGAAATATAGTATATAGATTTCTTCACTATTTTGTTATTTACTGCCGATATGAAATAATTATTATATGTATACGTCATTGAGATTCATGTGTCTATATCGTAACGTTAATGAAACTTCGTTAAAATGATATTTTTCGATCTACAAAATTGTATCAATTAACTACGATAATTACAATGAGGGAAAATAAACCTTTACTGCATACCGAACAAACTTATTTCAAACACTATTTTTAATTCAGAAGCAAAAAAAAATAATATGGTCGTCAATAAATAGTCCAACTATTTTTTATTTTGGCAATTTTTTTTATAAAATGATTTTAAAAAATCAATTATTTTTTTACTAAAGATAGGATAAGCTCCTAAGAACTATTATATTTAGCGTCTCACAGCATGGAAAAACGTTTAACATAAAATACTAAAATACAAGTGACATACGTTATAAATATTTTACTATTTTATGTCGTTCCCTTTCCTCGGTATACGACGATGTATGAATTATTGCACACAGTGTAACCTTCCTTTTGTGTAATTCAACGATTCGTTTGTTTGTATCTCAACAACCGCAATATATAAAAATATTATTTTTGATACGTAACTATTATTATTTCATAAGAACGATCCACAAATCCTTATTGTAGCTATCATTTTTATGGCAATAAATTATCAAAACAACTTAATTTGATTTATATAAGAGAAAAAAGACGGTTCGGTTTATTATTATCGATACACAACTTATTTCAAAATGTATGGATATTATTCAATGAAGGTTTTTATTTACCATACTAAGAAAACTAACGATTCTTTGCTGGGGCCAAGAGTGCTGAAGAGTAAATTTATTTGTCTTCTTAATAAATTATGCTTTATGGAACACAACAGGTTATTTCAGCAACAATTGTATTTCACTAACGGTTGGCGGAGAAAAATAAAGTTATACCAATATATTGACTGTTATATTTATTTAAGCATTGTGTGTAAATTTTTAAATGCTTTAATAAATAAATAAAAACGTTAACATTTTGGTATTAAATTATATTGTATAAGTGAGGTCAATGTCTTGTTATAATTTAAAGTATATTTATAGAATGAAAAAAAATGATTAAGCTCAGTGGCTCTAATCTATCAAATACCCTGTGATGCCACGGTATTTTGTGAGCAAAGTTTGTACTAATTTCATCAATTATCGAAGGTTTAAAGTTGAGAGCAAATTTTCTTGTGCGAAGTTTTGCCATTCAAAGAGCCTTATCGAACTTTCGAATCGCCGATTCAAGATGGCGTTAATAAACTAGATTAATCGTTTCATGGCTTTTATGACGTCATTAATCAAGATGCGTACAATAAACTTGCTCCCATTAGAATCATATATCAAAGTAAAATAAATATGTTTTTTCAACAAGGCTGGTTTCAACTTTTTTCAATTTTGGAAAACTTTCTTTCAAAAATAAACCTACGCCAGATTTTATTGCCATCATAAAAAAAACGATTATTGATGTATTAAGTTTGTTTATAAAAATAATACAGGGGTGGATTGAGGCAGTGTGCAACACTGCGCCATTAGACCATTCACATGAAACTATTATTTATATTTTCAATATCAATATTTTCTACGTATATATATTTTCAAGTGTTCGTATCAAAATTGTAGTTTTTTAAAGGCAGCATGTATTTTGAAATATTTCAAATGGTGCATTTTTCCAAACTATATATAGTCAACGTAATTAACATTGGGGGCAATGAACTTTTAGCAGGAGTCATGGGCGAAAGTCTTCTATTTAATTCGTATATTTATTTTATATATTGAATTAAATCAAATATAACATGCGATGTCAAAGTCATTGAAAATAATTCTTAGTGTTGTGAGAAATTTGTTTCACTCACAATTTTGGATTTATAATAAATACTATCAAGATTTAATAAACCTAAATTTTTTAACATATATAACTAATAAAAATAATAAAACATTTTTATTATAATGCCATTCCACCATGTTTTGACAGTGATCACATTAAAAATGATATATGACTAATTTAAGACATAAAATTAGGAGTCAAAACATTCTTATTTAACCTTTTTGTACCTCGGTTGTTACACCTAATTGCCCAATAGGACTTTTCCTAAAACGTATTATTTGACACGATGGGTTAAATTGTATAATAAATTACAATTACATATTATAATCTCACATTAAAGTGTAGTTTGAACGGTTTTTTTTTAATTATTACGAAAAAGTGTATTCATGACTACAAAACCTCTTAAAAACAAATAAAAAACATTGCAAAGATACTATCAGCTACCATTTCAAATTTTTAAATAACGATAGCCGTGAAAATTTTTAGACCGTCTTTTCGTCAAACTTGTTATAAAATAATAACATTGTCTCGATTCGTTAGTTTTAAAAATGTTTCTTTTCGGAAACCATAATTATTGTTTTATTGAAATTAATACACAGCATCACGAACTATTCAAAAAAAAACTGTGGGGTAGAAACAGTTTTATCATTATAAAACCACCCCTGTAGCATGAAAGCTTGCATTTTACGGAGGGAAAAAAACTGTTACCCGGATCTAGATTGGCGAAGCTCTTTAAATGAGATGCATTGTTGTCAAAGTACATATCTACGTGGTAGATACGTACAATGCTTCATAATGACAATGCCAAAGAATAAAGAATGAGCGCGTACCATCGTTATTATATTTTTCTTTGAAGCAAAACAACACATCCAGAAGTTTTTTTGAATAAAGCATTTTTTTAAACGGTACCCAATACATATAATATTTTAGAGAACCAACACCAATAATTGCTGTCGATTCGCAATTATTTCTGTCGATATTTTTCTTGCTTGCCATATTTATTATACACCATTTTAAATTAAAGTAAACTAAGCGGGCATGAATTAAATTCCAATTAAATTTGATTTTATTATTATCATCTGAAATAAGAACCAATTGACTTTCCTGAATATGTTGTGGTATTATTGCAATGTATCTCTTTCATAATGCAATTGGTTTTAATAAATATATATTATTTTGACAGTTAAAAGAAAGCATTCACATTTAAGCATAGGCAATTGACACAACCTAAAATTTTGATACACAAATAAAAAAGCCAATTTAACATATACATGTTATTTTGTTTCGAACAAGTTCTTTATTATAATGACATCTCCTTATTAAATTGTTATATATTTGTAATAAATACACAATCAAGCTGTCGCGACGTCTTTTAGTAAAATTAGTATTCAAGAAAAAATTGCTTAACAGTTTCAATAATTAAACTAATCTAAAAACAAGATAAGATATAACGGTATATTAATTTCCTATTTTGTAAAATCATCTTACCAAATATTTTTTGCACAGTACAATAAGAACAGTCTCTCTTTTCCTCGGCCTTTATTTAGCCCTGATACTTTTACGTGTCTTATCTATACCAGGTGGCAACCATATCGGTGCACATTGCACACATGAACTCTAGCGTATTCTTTTATGACCTCCTGTTATTATACTACATCGTATGTATGGACTTGAAAACACATTGAATATTGGAAATGTAGTTCTTTTTAGGAAAATCGAAAGACTAAGAATAGATAAATGAATGAAGTCACCAACAGTATTAAGATTATAATTTAAAAAACGTGTTGAAAGAAAACTATAAAACTATTAACTTTACAGGAGAATACAATAAAAAACCAAAATGTTCAGTGCCGTGGGCACGCGTGCCCGAGTTGGCAAGTTCAAAAATATTCTGACACGTGAGCGATTCACAATTTTAATGTTTTGCAGAATATTCTGTAGTTATTCAATATAGAAAAACAGGTCCCTTAAAGATAAAATCAATTAAGAGCTATTATATCATGCTATTTTTATATAATATTATTAAACAGTAGTTAATATGGTAAACTTATCTTTTGCTCGGATAGTTGAAAAGTTATTGTTTGCCACTGTCCTATATTTTTTTAAATACAATAAAATCGAAAATTTGTAGAATTTTTTTTTTAATAAAGTTTTTTGTACTCAAAGTCAACTAAAGTGACAAAATCTTGGTACATCAATCAACAAAGATAAATATAATCCTAGTAACTAATAACAGCCATTGTCTTTAAGGCGTAGAAAACTAACAATTTATAAATGGAATACAAAATGGTTAGTAAATAATTAAATTATCATGGAGGTAGCATGCATGCAAATGTTTTCCGAAAATAACTTAAAATCGCAATTTTGAAATATTTATAATACAGTTTATAATCAAGATTATGGATATAGCAATCTATCGCAATGCAAAGGCGCCAAAAACTTTGAAAGCGGTGAAAAGTCTCAAACATCAGTTCGAATTTTGCGAGGCACTACTCTTGCACCAGGGGCACATTCACAATGGCCTGATCATGACCTAGCACTCTACAAAAGATATTGCTCATGGTGCCTCGTACATGCATAATGCACTCAGTGTACCAAAGCTTCACATGCTTCGACGGCTAGTGGCTCCGTACCTATGTATGGTATGCACAGAGATGTTTAGCCACGTGAGTTAGTAGGGAAATGGAGTGCACTTGTAGTAGGGTAACCAATCTGACACAGGACGTAAAGTAATATTTTGCTTAAAAAAACTTAAATGCCGACTGTTAATTCTTGATTAAAAAAAAATGAGAAATCATCAATTTTAATAGAATCTAAATCGACGTAATGTGCATTTTCAAGCCAATATCAAAAATGTAACGTCTTATCAAAGGTTATATAAAACATTATTTATGTTTAATTTTTATGTTTAATTTTAATTATAACTTAATATACATTATTTATGTGTTGATTATCTATTGATGGTGGAAAGGCATTATATTAAAAAATAAAACATTTATTCGTACATAATTTATCAGTCATCAATTTATTTTACCAATCAATCATCGGTTAATAATGAGAATGATGAGCAAAACCAGTCTAGGTCTTTAGTAAAATGTGAAATTGGGACAAAAAGTAATTTATTTTTAAGCTGAATATTTTATATCAATATTTTATTTGATAACAGAATCTTTCAAATGCATAGATTGTCAAACTAAGTCAAAAACTATGTGTTAAAAATATAACCGAGTTAAAATTATGAAAACAAACATTTTTTCTGAATACATATGCAGTCGGTTAAATGGTGCACGGTCGTAGGCTTCTGTAACAGCTCTCACAAGGTGGCAATGCCCTAGTACAGTGTCTGCCAAACTGTGTGCCGCGGCACACTACTGTGCCGCAAGAAGTCTCAGGTGTGCCGCGATGGAAGAAGTTCTAAAAAATATATTAATTTTAAATAATGCCTCTTCATTTAAATTGTCTTCAATTTTAAATAAATTCAACATTCAAACAAGTATTTGTGACGTTCATACATAGTGTTAAACGCGACACATTTTCCATATTTTCTTTTTTAAAGATAAATTTCCCTATTTAAAGCATTTTTATTTGGTGTGCAGCGGTACTAGTCTCATTCATCAGTGTGCCGTGAAGTAAAAAAAAATTGGCAGACACTGCCCTAGTACGAATGGCATTTTTTAAATATGTTCTTTCAGTTCGAAGGAATGGTTGTTCGTGATGTCTAAAATTACCCGCCTCGATTAACTAACCACTAGTAATGTCCTAGACCAATCATTCTATCTCAATTCTCCTGAGTATCGATGATCAATGTAATAAAACAACGGTTGCGATATTGAAATAAATATTTGGATCTTATATTTCAAAATCTTACATCGAATTCATTGAACCGTGATATACCTTCTGTAGAATAATTATATTGGTAATAAATTAATTTAACTTAAATTTTATAATTTTACAATGGTCATCCGATTATGTACAAACACAAACAAGTCTGTACTAACACTAAAAGAGAAAAGATATTGCATGCAAAAACGTGCAGTATGCGGCATAGTGGGTTTTGTATACTGATCGATATTGTAAAAAAGTGTTTGGCAAATAAAGGGATATACGTTTATAAAGAGGAATAAAAAGAAAACGATGAAAGTATGAAGTGATGCTTTGTTTTAATAAAAAAACTCGAAAGTTTAGTTTAATATGAATGATCTCAAAAAAACCGAATATATCTATTAATGTATTTGAATAATAATTGAGCATGCAAAAAACACTCTTTTGTGCTAATTCCACATGATCCGGTTTCGATTATGACTAGCATTTTTAACTGATACGAATATACATAAATGTAGTGCTATTTATACTAAACCAAGTAAAATTAATAATGGTGTAACAGAGACAGTTAATTGGTTTTAGAAATATTAAAGGAATTTACACATAAAGTTTATATTTTACTGTAATCAAAATGTTTATTGCCTTCAAAAATAAAATATACATTTGTACTAATTCCACTTTAATTTAAAAAAATATCAGGACCGGTTTCGCTCATGACGACCATTATCAACTGATCACTAATGCGGCGGATCACGGCGGAAGTATATTTTTTTATATTTGCTTTATTGATAGGCAAGAATACTTATGTTATAAGATCGCTGCTTTTAAATTTGTATAATTAGATAAATTAAATATGCAATTTAGTACTGTACCACCGTCTCAATACATTGATCACATAAGCTGCAATGAAAATAATATTGTAGTCCTACTATACTGCCGATACAATATCTCATGAGCGGAGTGAATCACTAAATATTTATTTTGATGACATGATATACAAGTTTCATATCCCACTACATATGTTATATCAGTGTTTCCCAACCGTTTTCATTCCACGGACCCCTAAATCTGAAAGAAATAATCTGCGAACCCCCGAATTTTTTTTTTCACATGTTTATATTTTACCACAAAGAATGTTGAAAGAATAAAAAATTTCGCGGATCCCAGGTTGGGTAGGACTGTGCTATATCACTTGAAATATGTACGCAAAAGAGGCAAATGTTTCAGTATATTTTTAAATATTTGGTTCAATCTACTTTATTTAAAAATAAACAAATACACGACGAATTTAAATATGTATTCAGTACACGACGCGGAGAAGTTAAAAATAAATGTATACATTTTTATAAGGGGGTTATCAGGTTAATAAAGATTATTAGCATTGAATTCGGTCAGGGGCGCCACTGTGACAGTGAGCTATGAGCATAAGTGTATATGTATTTGTAGCTACCGATGCATTACAACAATTGCAGGCCGGACCATGCACGTTGTATTATGCATACGACTGTGCAGGTCGCGCAGAATGCAATGCAACACAAAACCTTGTACAAAATCCATTACATTTATAGCATTTGATAATAAACGTATTCATATAGACTTAGAACTAAACGTTAAACTACGGATGAATGGAGAATGTGTAGGTGTATTGTTCTTCTTCAAAAATAATGAAAAAAATATATGAATCTGTTTGTGAGGTGAATTTGATACGAATTTAGTTTGGAGACATTATTATAACGTCGATTTTTTAGCGGTTATTACTGGCAGAAACTTTTTCAGCTGTACTGATTTTTTATTTCTTTAGCTACCCAAATTCGGTTAGACCACTACACGTTTTTTGGGATGTCGACATTTTGGTCAGTTGTTGTTTATTTTTTTATTTGTCATGTAAATTTACAGCTCGTTTCATGATTGGATTGAAATCAACGTTTTCTGGCAGAATACCGACGAATTATTTTATTTCTATTGATTTCATATAATACGTGCACTTTAACAGTTTTTTTCTAACTGTGAGAGAGATATAACCGGAATTGCACAAATCTACAATGGAGCTTTTCTCAACGCATGCATTCGTGACGTTATTTGAGCATTGTTGCACTTTTACTTGACTGGCCTAGTAAGAGAGTGGGCGTCGCGACGTTCTCCACCGGATCGATAAGTCGACGCCGTGGTGGTACATAGGCCAACGCAGTGAAAGAGCTTCGCTTTTCAATAACACTGAAATACTTTATAGCGCGCTGAATAAGGATAGACAAATACAAATAAAGCTTATGTATATTCTCTCTGTTTATATACTGTTTAATGAAGCAACAAAAATGCTGAAATGAATATATTATACTAAACTATATCAAATTGAAGCGCTTATTCAATTAAAACTTAATGCACTGCACTAATCAAAAGTTACCAACATTGGGTGAAATGTTTAAAATAAACATTTTGTAAGTGAGATAAGCCCAGATTTCATAACTTCGGTATAACACAACGAACTATTGTCCCATCATAGCAGATACACTGGGAAAGAAAAGTTTTGTGAAAATCTTTGGTATTATTTGAATTATATTTTTGTTCAGCATAGGTCATTTTCGTTTAAATTATCCATACTTGTAGAAAAATCAATACAGACGTTTCACGTAAACGTTCCATGAAAGTTGGCAAAATTTTCAAGCTTCGTATGTCATGGTTTTCTAATGAAACGATGAATAAGGTCAGAGCGTACATACTTATAATTTTCCTAGTTAACTGACGTAAAATGTCGTTCATTTCAGACCTAAATTAATGTGTTATCTTTCTTTTTAATAGTTAGAGTTATTGACCTGCATACGTATTGTCAAATGAGTACTTTAAACTCGTTTGTTTTTTGTTATTAGAATATATGTTCGTAAATGTTTGATTTATGCGAGACTCATGAACTTCAGTAGCGGAGAACATTATCTTAAATATAAATATATACTTCCGTTCATTAATAAGTGTAATTATATACATAATTCATTTAAAATTCATGAAATGATTAGGTTAAAAAACAGAAAAAAACACAATTTTAAACGAACGAATCGGTTAGTATGTATGATGAAAATATGTACGTATATGTTCCAGTCTAGTCATGTCCCGAGACCGTAGTATATCCTAGATTTTTTAATGAAAAAGTATCTCAGCGAATATTGTATCAAAACTATTATTACTTAAAATGTATGCAAACTTATTTATGTTAAATATTGTAAAATATGACAATATTGGTATTTAAACATTGTTTTTTATAACACATTGTTCGAGGATTTCGTTTGATTTTGCCGATGAAAACATTGCGTCAGTAATCGTGTGGCTATTATTGCAAATAAGCACCCATCACACGTATGTACGAACAATGGAAATATTGTATTATATGGAAAAAGTTTACTTTTTCTTATTCCCTTCCGAAATGAACGAATGGTCTCAATGTATAGAGATTATCAAACTTTATTAGTATTGGATGAATAAAATCTATTTTAAAAACAATTGAAAATTTCAGGTCTTATTTGTATTAACCCTCCAAGGACGAGCGTCACCATATGGTCACACAAAACACCGTTGTCTATTGATCCCACTATTCATACTTCTTCTACCTGAATATCGTTGCTTTTGCTCATATTTGGTTAAGAAGGGTACGAAATACAGTAAGTCATCAGCCGTAGGAACAGGAACGGTCTCCAAAAGCACATGTGATTTTTTGAATTTCCGTTTTTTTTAATTTACTTTTTGAAACTGTTAGATATTTTTTTATAAAAACATAAAATTATTTACAGTTATTTTGCTAATATATTTGTTTTGAAATTATGTTGATCTAAAGAGGTCAAATTGTAAATATTTTTAAAAAAATCACGTTTAGCTATATTTCAACCCCGAATGTTTGCAAGCCCATACGGTCACTTTTGTCCTTACTACTGTCCGTACTCAATATTACACGGTAATAAAAGGATGAACATGACCATATAGTCATGCGGGGTTTCTATACAACGACTTTGCGTTTTTTTTTTTTTAAATTTTGGATAGGAATAAAAGTTATCCGTGACTTCAATATGGCTTAGAAAATATTTTTTTTATCGGAAAAAAGCTCTCGTCTCTGGAGGGTTAAATGCCGCGGGATCCTCGACTGTCAAAAAGCGTCGTTTGCCGGGAATTTGTCTCGGCACAGAATCCCTAAAAGGTACCACCTAAAAAATTGTGACAATATTAACACTTTTAAAATAATGTGAAAATATATTTAAATAAATAATTAAAACCGTTAAGGCATAATAATTTCATATTTGATTTCGTGAGTTTATAATTTAAAATACAGCACTTTCAAATTCATACATAATAGTATAAATGCAAAATATAACTGTTAAAAACGTTAAATATTAATTGCGTATGGTTGGCGATTTGTATTAAACTATTCTTTAGCTTGAAAGGTTCATTCATAATTTTGTTTTCACGCACCGCTCGGTCATAAATGTGGTATATTAATGTGTTCACTCATTTAATCAGCATGAGGGTCATTGCGATAACCTCTGTTTCAGTATCAATGTCTGATAAAAACTGATAACAGAAAACAAATGCAGCATTTTATAGACGAATGCGTTTTCGATTTCGGCTGCAATCTCATTTCACTATCAATCGGTATTATTCACTTTTATTTGTACAACAAATGATTCCACAATATAACCGTTTTATTTGCGACGAATTAAAGGAGTCCGTAGAGGTTATATTTCAAATCAATGATACTCCAAATGTTTCTATAAAATAGTATTACATATTGACAAAATATCTATCGATTTACAGTGATTTATTTGACTTGTGGAACTGTTTTTCCGGCTGTATAGGGTTCGCAGCATAGACTTTTAATGTAAAGTATGTTAAAATAAAAATATGAACCTAGTCAATTTACCTACAAATAAACTAATCGATGCAGACATAGTCCATTTTAACCAGTTACAGTACAAAGAAGGGAACAAATAAACACATTAACTTTTCAAGATGTACATTAACTACACAGATGTAGTTGAATTGTTACCAAACTTAAAACTAACCACGCGTGAACTCTTTGTGTTGCCAGCCACTCTTCATTGATGTGCGCGCTCAGTCATGCAGTTGTTGTGTTTTACTGTTCATCTAAAATTTCACAAAACCTCAAAAATTTCAACGTCTTGTTGTCATTCTCGCTATCTCTAGATACCTAGCCTTATCTAACCTTAACTAACATAACTAAGCCGTAATGACATGTCTACTCTGTCCCGCGCTCGTCAGTGATCAACTTACCATTAATATTGACTTGTCAAGAGTGAATGTGAATTGAAATGATGTAAGCTTCAACAAAAATTGTTAGGTAATGTTTACATTGGCGAGAATTCAAACATTACCTGTGAAATATATATTACAGATTGTAAAATACAATGCTTCAGATATTTTAAAATTAATAATTAGCAAATAAGGATGCGTTGTTAAGAAACTTACTAAAAAAATTCGCCTGAAGAATTTTCCTTGAAGGAGCTTTTATAGCACGTATCAAATTAGATTCATAATAATATATCTATTGCATTTATTAGGTTTTACTGAAGTGATTCGATCCTGACCCCGGTCGATGGTTAGGTCTGTAAAAGTGAAATGGGGAAAGTAATCTAATTGAGAAATGCATTCGACAGCATCATCCTGCCGGAAATGGCAAACGTTTCCGGCCATATTAGAATTCCTCGCAGTATGTATTGATGCAGGACGAGAGATGAATATTTACATTATGGGACGTCCCACGAAAAGGGGAAAAGGTGGGGAAAAAAACAGTTTTAGAATGAGTTAGTTTTGGATAATCTCAAGTAAACTCATTTTTATATATTCTAAATAATATATTTGCTGTTTTACGGTTCAAACTGATGTAAGATGTATAATATGTATGTATTTTACTTTAACAATGACAACAAAATGTCAAACAAGTTAAATTCTCTTTCTGGGGATGAAAATATACAACAAACAAAATCATCATGGAACTTTTTCTCTAAAATGTAATATATTTTAACAAAACAAAATGTTTCAGAAGACTTACACCAAAATTAGTCAGACAAATATTTCGTAACTCAAAACATACAACAAGTAATTTAGCAAAGTACCAGATTATGTTTTCAGTTGTCTGTATCTGAATATATTTCTTAAGTTTAATTAAAATTCATTTATTCAAAGTAAAACTAAATATAAAGCTACATTTTCTTTAGCGCAGACCGAAAACGCAAATAGTTTATTTTTCTGACATTTACAGCTTCAGAGAATATTTAAATTTTATTATGTAACTACTATGGCGGCATATAAAACTACAAACATTATAAGTCGAGGTCACATGGTAACATCGGTAATTGAGTAGCGTATTGTTTCGTTCCACCTGCCTATTTACCACGAAAAAAAATTCTCTTAGACACCTATATGTCAAAAGAAAAAAATAGTGCGAAAATGTGGAAAAAATAACATACTGGCTACGCTGAGTTTCTAAGCGTTGTCAATATTAATTGCATATTGAAATTATATCAATAGCAATAGAATTTATCACTACATACGGTTAGGTTCACATAGGGTTGCCAACACAGTCATTTTAACCCGAAGACTCCGGGATTGGCGATCAATATCCGGCTTCAGGTATTAAAAAAAAATTGTGTCCGTAGGCAAATTCTGTGACTTGCGGTAGGAAAACATACTACAATAATAAAAAAATGTGTTATTGCTATGTTTACATTTCTTCTGTATTTCCTCATTAGAATACTGCATTATTATGCAGTAAATAATTTTCGTTCGTTCCATCGTTCCTCTCGAACCATGAATGTAATTTAGTAAATAAATATAAATTTCTAAAGTATTTTTAGAAATCAGTCTCAAACATGGCTTGATAACATACATCATTTCAAAGTAATGAAAACAAAAAATACTAATGTAGGTATATTGTTTAACAAAATGAAATGCAAGCCGTCTTTGTAAATAATACCCTCAGTTAACCGACAATGTATACATAATAAGCTGGATAGAATATCTTGCTGATTGGAAAATACTGATGAAAAGTATCGATTATAAAAAAATCGCTTACATTAAAATACGTTTTACACTAGAATCAATTGAGGGTTAATCTTATAAATATTTAAAAAATCGTTATCAGAGCGCATTGAATTAAGGCGAAGTGTAAAAATGTTTTGCGGTTGCAACAAGGTTATGTTTGTTTACCGTTTGTAATCTCGTTTTGTCGCGACACTTAGGTTAGTTCCACAGATAAAGAAAACCGATAAAAAGTATTGAGGGCGACGTGAAACCAATTTGATACATGCTAAGCTCATTGAACTAGGTTCGCGAATTGCAACCAGGTTACCTGCGCTTATACATAGATAGCTCCTGACAAGGGCGCGTCTAACGTGTTAATGTGGTCCCATGCGATTTGCTAAACAGTGAAAAATTAATAATATACAATATCACTTTTAGTCATCTATAAAAACTCACTCACCTAATAGTTATGGAATACTGACAGGCGCCTTGAAGTAGAATATAATCTGAAACAGAATAAAAATTACAAATTTAGTATTATATTCCATGGGTTGACATTGAAATTAATTATTCCTGAATTATTTATCGTCTCTAGAAGATCAGTAGTTTTCTAATCTTGATAAAAGCCGTATAAATTCAGATTTTTTTAATACACATTATTTGATAATTAATTAAAAAGCAAAATAACATTATTTTACTGAAAATAAGCTCGATAAATTAAGTAAATAATTGTACTACTTTATAGTTTTTAAACGAAATTTTTCAAAAAGAGAACAAAATATAAATCATACATATTATTGTGATTTCACTCTTTTCGTGATTAAATCGCGTGTCATTTAAAACTAGGGATTTTGAAGACGACTTTTTTGTGTTCTGTGACGGGAGCCATACAATTGTCAAGTCACGGTAAATTCGCGCGTCCCGAGACCGTAGTACTGTAGTCATTTTTATATAAAAAAACATTTAACCGAATATTTCAATGCATGAACACTGTCGATAAACTTATGCAAAACTTATTATTTAGGTTTAATATTGAAACCATTGACAATATTGTATTATATTGCACAAAATTCGAGGGATTTGTTTAATTTTGCCGATGAAACAATTTCATTCGAAAAATAATACATAGGGTCAGTAATTCTATTATTATTATTGCAAACTAGCATCTGTCGCACGCTGGTTCAGTGGTCATATTTTACTTTATTAAATAAACGATAGGTTTTGAAAGTTCTTTACTTTTTTTTATGACTCCCGAAATGTACAAACGCTCTCGGGGTATTCTATTTCTAAGTCTATTTCTAACAAATTTTATTAAAAAATCAGAAAATTGAATTAATCGGTATTAAAATTTCGTATATATTTTGATAATTTCTTACTAGCTGTGAAGCACCGGTTGATAGTTCCGATTAAATAGCGAAATGTATTCTTTTCACAGTGGAGTAAATGATAAATTGTTTTAAGCCTACAAAAACAAAGCAAGATTTAAATTGTATATTTAACTTCCAAGGGCAATGCTCATGTATAAATCATATAACCGTTTGGTATACATTTCCATGAACAAAAAATAGATAGTTCTTAAAGTTACAGGACAAGATAAATAATGTAAAACAGCGAGATTGAATAACAAATAATCAAAAATAATATGAATACCAATACTGAACAAAATAAATCGACACCCTTTTTTGATTTTATTCAAAATCGTCAAGGATGTATTTAATATTAACAGTTTGAAACTAAATACGAAGTAAATCGTAAGATATTAATATTCTTTTACAGATTTTCTTACATTTATAAATTGAATGGCTCATTAAAAACCTGAAATATGTATATTTTTAAAAATATTAATTATATTACATAGTAAGTTTATGAAAATTACGTCGATTAAGATGAGTTTTGCGTTGCTTGCAGCATCGCCGAGCTCATTATAATGTTAAGCTAGTTTATTGATTGAATTGGCATTTACTTGGTAGAATTCCATTATTTGTAGAACTAAATACTTTGCTATTTTGACCGTACTAAGCAAGTTTATTTACTACAGTGTAAAGCATGGCAATTAAAGTGCAAAATATAAAGAGTCGAGAAAGATCATGTATCTCAATTTATAAATTATTAAACTGCTGAAGCTGAAGCCTCAGCTCAAACCGTCATGCATCAAAAATATTATTGAAATGAATTTTGGACATCTAGCTTAAGCTTAATGCATTTTCTCCCAGTAAACAAAATGCAGTTCAGTTAATAATGTAGGTATTGTAAAAGCCATACTTCTTCGTGAATACGATTGGAGAGGTAGACAGAAAATAAAAATAAAAAATATAATAAAGTACGGGACGGGTTCTGGCAGTATTAACAGTCAAGTTCTACATAACTACGATACGTTAAAAAATATATATTTCGAGTAATATTACCCATATTCGAATATCTCTATAGCTCCACAAAAGAAAAACTTACTAGTTTTCTCTTGGTAGGCCTGCGTATGAAAATAAAGAAATATAAAAAATCTGAAAAATCAATTTCGTATAAAATATAACTCGAAATATCATGTCATGGTTTTGTTAACATTTCAATACATTTGTTTTGAATTGAGATAAATGATAAATGACATTAAAAGACGAGACAAATAAAAATTAACACTTTTTTACAACTCGTTTTAGATGTATCAAAAATGTCTTCAGCCATATCTCAAAACTACCAACTTGTAATTGTACCATTATGGAACTAAGCCAGCGGTAGCCAAGACGTCGACCGCGTAGCCATTTCTAGTCACCCGCCTGATCAAAACCACATTGAATAAAAAAATAAGTGTACTTTTATTATTATCCATTTTGTTTCCCTTTCAAACAAATTATGTTATGCTTTTAATTACTACTCTTTTTTTACTACTAAGCACATTAAGTAAGTAAGTAAGCCAGTAAGTTGGTAAACCGCTACCACTGATTTTAGTATTAGGTCGCTTGCAGAGGTCAAAAGTTTGGCCACTCATGAACTAAGCCATCCATTATTACTGCACTTTTATTTTATCGTCTGATAACAACTGGTATTTTTATCAAGATTATTATCTATGAAATGGATTAAGAAATGTAAAATATGCAAAATAAATTACTATTTTATTTTTATTACAATATATTTTTTTGCAAATTTCAAATTATTCTGTTAATAAAATGAGTGTTTATTACGGTTTCTATGTCGCAATATTTCGATGATTAACAATTGACTAAGCACACTCTTTGAATTGGAACATTTCAATTGTGAAGCGTTGGACCGTTTTACGAAATGATAATATAAATTCACAAGTCGAGGATGGAGAAGAGTGGGGACTGGCCTTCGAAACAGTTCGGTCTTGAATTCAATTATTCGGCCTGAATGCTGCGGCTTTGGGCGAAATCTGGTGACAAGGATGAGCGCTTGGGTAATCGATGTAATATTGAAATGTGTAAAGAAATTAAAATACCACAGATTAAGAAGATCCAATCAATGGACACAGGTTAGTTTGAAATTGTAAGAAATACTTTTTTTGTGTGTCGACTTTCGGAGATTTAAAAAATACAAGATTATTTTTATATCAATAATTGAAAACATATCGACTGCGGAAAGGAAAAAGGACGTAACCCGCAGTTTGTTCAAAACAGCTTTTTTCGATAAACACAATGTATACAACTTGATACTTGTCCAATTTGATTTGTAAAATGTCTAATTTGAAGTGTAAAAACTGGACATGTTCTATTAAAATTATATTAGCTGAAAATGCCGAATAAGTATCTTAATTTGGCTTTTGCGATAAAAAAAAACAAGAGCCTGCGAAAACTGCCATCATGAAAAAAGACAAAAAGGGGTTTTTTCTGAAAAAAATATTAAACTAACATTAGACGAAGTCGATAAAAAACCAGTTTATCCAGTCTCCGTGCACTTCAAGGATGTGTATATTTCGTACTTTGCCTTTGGCCAAAAATCATCAAAAAACGTTTTTTGTGTCTCGTGTAAAGTTTGTTATGTGTGGGTTATGTCCTGTTTTATTTCCACAGACTATAAAATGGAAGGTCACCTCTGATTATAAACAGCTCATCGTTTTTAAATCATTGAAATTTAATTAATAATACAACTCGTACGTACATACACTTGATTGAATTTAAGATTTAATAAAATGTATTTGTTTATACGTATACAATTAACATTTAAAATACATTAAGGAGTGTCAATTGTTTCTAGATTTATTTCACTAGCCAGCATTTTCCAGAAACATAGATATTTGTGTTGCAATTCAAAAGATGATGAAAGAAAAATAGCCATGACATAATACAACTTAAGTGTTTAAGCCGAAGTTCAGCGATCGGAAACATTTTCGTTAATAGGGTAACACCAAAAGCCTAACATATTATGATAAATTGCATAATATCCAGCAGTTGTAACGATATGACGGTGGAATAATTTTTATTTATTATAAGTCAAGTACTTTATCATTCTACATAGCACATAATCCAAGCGTAATGATTTCGGAAAACGGCAATAATGTAGTGTTATTTAGATTATTGCTTCTATAATTGTATACAATATTAATATTCCTTTAAGCGTCAATTTATTTTAAGCTAAGCATTTATAAAATCACGTATGAAGAAACAGGTGGTCAGCTAAGCTATGAAACGAGATATGGCCAAGCTAGATTGCTAAATAAAATCATTTTTTCAAAGAGGTACGATAAGTATAGTAACAGTTTCTCATAAAATGTGATAAAAATTAATCAATTGTACAAGGTAAGAATTTTCTTAGATATAAATTGAAGTGTTGAATGATACAAAAGCCTGGATTAATTATAGATTTTTCTTTCTCTGCGTAAAATTTTTAGTATAAGATTTTTTTTCTGTTCCTTTTTTGTAAAATACAAGGGCCGTGATGAATGATGACGTATTGACGTTTACTACAGTTTTTTTTAAACGTAAAAGAAAAGATTGTAAGAAAAAAGAAAGCAATGAATGTTAGAGTAAAGCGCACAGAGTCAAAATATAATATTGTAAAGTAAAGTCTGAAACTGCAATCGATAACTTGAAATCAAATAACCGTTTATTGCCAAATAACTCACAATATTGCAGCTTATATTGAAAAAAAACTAATATTCTTAATATATTTTACAACTATGATAATAATTAGTAAATACCATTGCAATCAATAAATTAAAGATATACAAAAACGCCGTTACATTCTAGCACGGGCGGGGAAACTTTTCTTCTCAAAAGGCCACATTCATTTTTCTGATTCGACATTAGGCCGCGGTAAACATTTACTTGGGAATCTTTGGCCGGAAACAATTTCATGCCAATTTCTAGAAATTTGGGGATTTTCCCAAATCAGCAGCGTGGCACCTTTTTTTTTTAGGTCTTCCAGGAATTTTCAAATCCAAAATCTCAGGAATAACAGAATTGGCCAGAAGGCCGCACCAGAGTAGTCAAAAGGCCGCAGATTCCCCACGCTTGTTCTAGCACATTCAATGAAGTAAGTATTGTGTTCAAAAATAATCTTTTATTACATTTAAAAAGTAGTGTTAAATAAAGTTGGTATAAATTGTTTATTTTTAAACGCTGATTTACGTTATACAAACAAACCTTTGCTAAAATGTCACTTAATAAAGCTCTTCACGTAAGTGAGCTTTGCTTTCAGTTTGCCTTGATTTATTTATTGTTTACGTGACGTAAATAAAACTTCCACGGTTGCTACTGAAATAAATGAAAAAAATATTTCATTTGTTTGCTTAATCCCAGATAGACGAATACGATTAAAAATGTTATTTGTATGTAAAACATAGCCATGGTTTAAAAAAAACAGCTTGATTTATTTTTGGTTATTAGATAAATATTCTTGAAACACACTCATACCCAAGAATACTAATGTATTATTATATCAGCTTACAGTGGAAAGTGTATGCTGACCATTAAAATGACACGGCAGTGTTTATTATTTTAAATCCGATTGCTGTCGCCAAATGTAAATTTAGACGAAATAAAGACGAGAAGCACACAGTGAGTTTTTTTAAACGATTTGAGGTATTGATATTATTATGGACAACTCTGGAATTATCATACATTAATACCAAACCCAATATTAAAAAGTGGATTGAAATGAAAATGACTAGCAAACAATTAGTCGTCTCCTTACCTAATATCAGCATTATATCCGCCCTATTTATCAAAATGGACTGATTTCTAATAAATTCGTGCTTATCAATTAGAAATACTTGACGTTGGGGGCAGGCAAAATATTATATCATCACTGAACATTATTATTTAAAGTTTTTTTTTCTCTGAACTGTAAAAAAATCGTTGGTTTTTGATCCAAGTCCGCTCCCAATATGGTGAATATGGCCTCCTAATGAAGGTATCTCAGCAGAAGTTTTTCTACGAGAATTGTTTGTTACTCAGTCGCTAAACCTCTCTTTTCCAAAGAGGGTAGTAGGGATAGAAGGATACGGCTAGGAGAGGATTAGTGGTTAACTAATCGCTCTCGCTACGCCGTTATTAAAGGATCGGAAGGGTGGGAGGCAATTTGTAGACATCACAATCACAGAAATCGATAAATCGACCGAAAAAGATACTATTCGTACTGGGACTCAATCCCGTGAGATCCGGCTCGGAAACCAACAACGCTAACTCAGCGCTAGGACGAATTTCGTTGGTTAGTTAAATATAAAACCTTTTTTACGAAAGCTTAAGGTTCATTGGCAGGTTTTTGTCAACGGGGATTCCAGAATGCCTGGTGAAATAAACACGAGAGCTCTGACACGCAGGAGAAACGAATGCAAAATATTTTTGGACCTTCTCTGGGGGGGTTATGGGCCAGAAACTACTATATTCATTGAGTGGCATAATCTCGGCAGTGAATCTCGAATATGTCTGCAGCTAAAAATTTTACGACATCTTTAACTTATCAACCGTTTGTTTTGCAATACAGGAAACAGTATCAGACAATTTTTTTATAAAACGTATAAACGATTCTCGCGAGAATAATACTGTGGTAAGTAATTGATTTTAAAAAAACAATAATTTTGCACCGGATTCACACGACATTAACTGTGGCCATTAAAATATTATAGCCCAGTGAGAAAGTAGTGTAAGAAGATATAAAAAAGCATGGGAACGCATTTGCAGAGCACGATTTGCATTAAGGCCAAGGTTTGTTGTTAACATAATTATATAAGCACCAAGTAATCTGAATAAGTAACAATGTTTTGTTTGTGTAAGGTAATTTATATTACACTAAAAATATATCATATGATAATAGAATATGTCAACAAAAACGAGATGTTTGAAATAAGAGATTGAGTAGTTATAAATAACAACAAAACACCCAATAGAAATAAATATAGTATGTCTAATATAAATGCGTTTCACTTGACAAAATTAAAAAGAAACTTAATATTAGCAGTCATCTGGAATTATTGTAATTTCCCAAGATTGTGACCCATTAAAATCAGATCATATTTCTGATATATTCATATTTGTAGTCATATTGCCAAGTACAAACATCGTAATGTTATCAACAACTTTGACAAATGTGCTGATTTCTATTTTATCTTGCCGTCGTAAATAATATTTACTATCCATAAGTGGATCGATAAGTATCAACAAAGTACAAGAACACGAAGTGTATTAGTTTTTTTGAAAAAGTACCGATCACAGTTTTTAATTTAAATACGGTGATCATTCCTACTATGTTTGAGAGCACAATCGTTATTTCATTAATGCTTTTTAGATTTATTTATTTGACAAATTTAAATATGGAATTGCTGATCGGCATGAAGAAAACGGCAAAAATATAAAACTTATTTTACTACCACTTGCTTACGGCGCGGCGTCGGTGTTGCGTGTGTACTGTTTGAACTTGCTTTGCGATTTTGCGTCATTTAATTGTTATAATAACTGAGTGTTTATTTCAACTTCTTTAGTCAGCCTAGCATGCAGTGGCAACACTATTGACTATTGTGGTTTGAATGAACATCATTATATATATTATATATATTTAAATGGGTCCGAGTCGTAAGATGTTCCGACTCCGGAAAAAACCCCTGACTCCACGACTCCCGATTCCAACTCCGTAGCTTATTCGCGATGAATCGTATCAATATCGAAAAAAATCATAAATGATATACATGCATGCATTCAATGATGGATTATTTTAAGACACCTATTTATTAATAATTTTTTAATGAAGAAATTTTATATGAAATGTCGAAGTAACGATTTTGATATAGTCGCCCGGGTGTTTCGATTCCACCTGGCGGTATTTCTTTGAAAAAAAAACGCTATTTGTATTAGCGACTTCAATATTGAATTCGAAATAGCGTACCAAGTACTGTTTCGAACATCGAATTGTAAATTCTTCAAATGGCTGGAGACCTATAAATTATTGAAGCTTATTGGTATGTTTGGAATAATAATAATCTATCTTTTATTAATCACTGTAATGACCGACGTAAATCTTCTGTACTTGTCACACTGGCACGAATATAATGCAGATAAACTCAGTGAAAGAGAAGGACAGCAGGAATGGGTGTATGTGAGCTGCATTTGCATTTCAAATGCACTTCTAACATTACTCGAAGGGAGGGGCCTGCCTGTTAAGAGAATTGAACACCAACATTAATGGCGTGCGTTTTGTTTAATTAATAATAGGAAAGTATATTAAAATTTGTAGGGTAGAGAAAAGTTTCGATGTATTATCTATTTGTGATGAGTGTAATCTTGTCACAATAAAATATCAATTATTACATTGGATTATTTGTCAAAGCTACCGGGTTTCGTAACTGCAATAGAATCGATTGAAAATTAAAGAGATTAACAGTGTGATTTGGACGAATTGCTCGGTGGATGAGAATGGTCAGTTGATCATTTTGAAAAATGCCGTTTTGTCAGTTCTGATAGTTCATAATAAAATCTATCAACAGTAATCACAGTTAGTGTTAAAAAAAAGTTTTCCATATAAAAATGTAATCATAAAGTTGACACATTCAACCAAAGCGTGGTTTCTCAAATATATGTACCACTCGATAATGTTGAAAAAATGTGGTGCCCGTCACCCTAACTTTAGAATGCACTCTAGGGTCCAAAAAGGTTGTAACTCCTGAATTAGGTTTATTTACACATATTTCAATGAAATATTATTGTACCTACATACAGAATATGTACCGCGGGCGCGGGTTTGGTAACCCCTGACCTAATTAATAAATTATCCAATTGTTTAAAAATTGTTTTTTTTTGTAAAATGTCCAAATTTGGTGTGTAAAACGTCCAATTTGAAATGTAAAACGTCCAATTTGATTTGTAAAAAGTCTCAATTTGGTTTGTAAAATGTCCAATTTGGAGTGAAAAAACTGTATCTCGGACACTTATCTATATAAGAATTCGGTATGATAAATTTTCATTCACGTTGTGTCTGTCAATTGAATATACTAATAAAAATGTCGAATACATATAATTTTACCATATTATGCGTTTCAATAACAAAACGTTAGGACAATATGCGTTTGGATTTTCCCAAGTAAATAAATTTATACGCTTGTTAGCATAAGTCTACACATCGTAAATTCAGCAGGGCGCTTTGACTGCATCTCGGTTTCGCATTTCAGTTCACAATACGGGGTCGTAAGCTTTCGAGTCATAAAATAGTTGAATATGATTTGAATAGTTATTTTAACTGTTTTAAATTTATTTATACAACAGTTAATATTTAATAACTATCATATTATATAGAGTCAAAGACATTCATTATATATGTTTTGCAAAGAAAGGGAATGATACTTACTGGTAGGGATCGCGATACATCAATTTCGGTATTTCATATTACATATCGGTATTACAAACAGTTTTAATAAAGCAAAACAATTTGATCTTCCGAGATCGCATTACCGGGTGAATTAATCATTACCGGTATTTCGCTATTAAAAATATAAAATACTTGCATTCAAAAATACATCGTACTATATAATATATGTATGTATATAGATGTCCATTACTTAATTACGGTCTCTTACAATAACAATTCATCGAAAGACTCATTAATCTGAATTTATTTATACAGTTTTATTAAAATAATTAATATTTTCTTAACATAATACCGGTATTTTCTCATTTTCAAAACCGGTATTTTGTTTTTTTATGTGTACCGTTATTGAAATCCCTGTTTGCTGTCAATGAAGACCAAACTGTAATAATTGTGCGACAACATGAATATCAGATATTGTTTTCGGTAATCAATTGCTCCCGATTAGGTAATCCAATCCCGAGCCAAAATGTTGATCTCGGGATTATAATTTTTCGATCTCGGGATCCCGGGAGTCGCTTTCGTTTTAAAATCAATCCCGAAAGTTTCGGGATCATGTCTTCTAATCCCGGGATTGAAATGTATCGAAAACTGTAAGGGATCCCGGGATTGGATTCTCTACTCCTGATGCATTTTTAACAAGAGACTGACGGTATTCCGCTGCGAAATGAAAATTGCACTAGTTCTCCATGATATGAGTAGGTTTAAAAAAATATTCCTATTTGGTTAATATTTGATTTATCTTCCTTTTCCACTCCTCAAAATCAAGACCTTGAGTAAAAACGTTGGTATTATTTTGAGGTGCGGTGCTGCCCGTCGACCGCTGGAATTGTGCATGCAATGCGAACGGCAAGTACTTGCAGAATGCAGCAGCAGAAGTATGTATGCAAAGCATTGCATTGAAATTGCAACACAGTGCAGTGCGTGCTTAGTGGCAAGAGGGGGGCACTAGTGTGTTTCGGATCGTCCATGACCACGCGCAACTTCAGGGCGGTTGAGCCGTCTGGCGGAAGCGAAACGTCAATAGATTCAGCGGAAGGCAGGAAGAGCGGGGAGTCGTAATTCCGCCTAGCGAAATGGGTTTTAGTAAAGTATATTTAATTTTGCAATTATTTTATAGAACAATACTGAATTATTTAAAAATACGCACTCGTTCTTGGCGATTATCAATTATTTATCATCACAGATCAGTATGTTAAAATATGTCAAATAGTTTCGCTCCTTTTGTTACTACTAGACCAAATGTATTCAATAAGAAATAATCTACATGGGTGTTTTACTTCGCCAAGCCGAACTCACTAAGTAAATCGTAACCCAAGAACCTCAAGGTTCTAAGAGTAGATTTTTTTAGAAACAAAAGTAACAATAAATACCTATACAATATGGTACTTGGAAGACCTTATTGTAACTTTTGTTTTTCAAAACATCTACATACATATAAAACCTTATAGCTATACTCCAGAACTATAATGTATAACTTATATTGAAAAAATACCATATTAAATATTATTTAACGAAAAAAATAGTTCATAAATTAATATCAGCTTATAAAATTAAGGCTTCAAGTAAAATTTAATTTAACAATTGATAAAAATAATTTAGTAAATTTTACTACATACTTTATATAATTTAAACGATTGTAGTCAAAGCTTAACAATGCTATAAAATTGAGATAAACTAACGAGTTAAATACATTGTTATATATACAGCATGTATTGAAATCGAAGTTATCTAAAAATCTTTTTTTTTATATATATTATAGAATTATATGACTCTATGGCGAACTTATCGTCTACGTAAAATGTTTAATTTTTGAACGTGGATATAAATACCATAAATTATTTCTAGGCTACTTCGTTTAATGATTTTGCGAAGCCTAATAAATCCCCCCCTTTCTAATAGTAAAATAACGGGGTACACTTTACGAACAAAAGAAAGATTGAGCAACTGAGTAACAAAAAGTTCTAGTAAAAAAATCATCTATTTAGGTATCCAAATAAGAAGGCCAAGTGCTTCACATTGAGGACGGAAATGGATTTAAAGAAGGCTACATCGTTATAAATTTTCATTAATTTCCACAGTGATTAACTATTACATCTTTTATGCCATTTTCGGAATGTTTTTAATTGAAATGAATGAGATACGGCTCGGATCTATTTACCTAACCTCACAGATTATGAATTCATTCAAAGCTCAGTAACCGGTCAAAGCTGTGTGACCATAACATTACAAGCTTATGTGGTTAAATGAGTACTTTAAGGTGGTTCAAATACCGGCGATGTCAAATTTTGTGTATTTAATTTAATAAAGGGGTTTTATAAATATTTTCTCGTAAAATAAATGATGCTCGTCAATCACCAGTAACCCTCATAGCTTAGAACAGTGCGGTGAAAAATGATATTGGTGTAATAATAAGGGTGAAAATATACACGTACATGTGGTTACGAGGAGTGCACTGCATCAATCGGTGCATTATATTTTTTCTGACGATCTCAGCAAAGTCTTAGGAAGACAATGATGTGCACGAGCAGCGCATGGTTGAAGTGAAGAGTGAAGGGCACTTGTGAGGCTTCGTCTATGTAGGCTTCCGTCCTGCGGCTTGTCTACGAATGCATGCCATTCACCGCTGTATATATATAATATCATGTACTACGAGTTGGTTATCACTTCTAAGCTACGGTTAAGGTTGTAAGTTCTAGACATGAATATTAATTAATGATTACGATACATAATATGTAATTGAAATCTAAAAAAGTTAATTCCCCGAGAGAATATATTATTTCGGGACCATAATATGGTAGTAGCTTAGAATCTTAATTCACATCTTATGATAATCGAGTTATGATAAAATCGCAAAAAAAATCGTAGGAGTTCTATTCTTTGTTGTTTTAAAAAGGTGATAATAATTAATAACTATTTACGCCGAGTGAAAAGTAAGACTTTTTTAAGATGTAAAATATACTATAAACTATGAAGTTTCTTGTTTGATCTTGCTGTAGAGTATGTAATTGCTAGCAATTTAGCAACACGATGCGCAGACATAGAGTGTGTGTGATGTGACACTTGGCAGCGTCGCTAGATATTTACAACTAAACACAATTATATATTATAAATATATGAGTCACCCATTTCTAAAATTCACCCTGTCGAATTTCATTATTTTGGAAACACTCAAAAAAAAGTGTATGGAAACCTCTACATTTAAAAATAATCATATTTTAGTGAATCAAATTGAAATAGATAATACATATTCTTCAATTTCATTAAAGAAAATATGGTTATTAATTCAATGTATTGGTTCATTACATACATCCATGCCTTCGAACAGAAATCCATAAATCGATTGAAAAATTTTAATTTCTCCCTCTTTCCCATCTTATCCTAAAAAACGGGGGTTGCGAAAGCGATTGCTATTCTTAGCCGTATCGTAATATTCCTAATCTTTAAAAAAAGGAAGATTGCGCAACTGAGTAACAAGTAGTTCACGTAGAAATCTTCTATTGATACCTCCAGTATGAGGCCATACGCTCGGCGACATGGATTAATAAATATTTTTATATATAACTGACATCAATCAAAGCGTCATTGTAAAGAGGAGATGAAACGCAGCGAAGTGATTTGATTAAGAAGATAATTTATTTTGCGTACTTAGAAATATACAAGCTGTTGGTAATTTATTTCGTTCTCTTTGGTTCGTGACACCATCGCTTGTTATTAAAGCGTGCTGTAATGAAAATGTTGAATACTTCCCGTGGTAAATTATTTCCTGATAAATTACGACAGGCAATCTGGTTTATTAATATTTTAATAAACATATTCCTTCAAGTTATTTCAAGCACAATATTGTTTGAGACATACGTCTTCTACACTTTAATGGTGGCAGTTTTAGCAGCTTAATTAAGTAGGGACTGATTTGAGTGACTTGGGTGTTTTGAAACCTGTATGATGAGGCTTAAGTGAAAATTCAACATGATGAACAATCTGTATCTATTTAATGCTATATATTATACACAATCATTCCCTTGTAGAATATATATTTGCGTATTTTCAATACAGTATTACTTATTTCACGTGATATTTTAACCCATCGGTTCCCACTTTTTCTGTTTCCGGTGCATTTAATATATCAGAATTTTTCGGCGGCGCCAAGCTAAAAGATTGGCTCAAGTAATATATTATGAAGGCATAATATTTGTATAGGAACATTTTCACGGCGCCCATGTGACACAACCGCAGCGCACAGTTTGTGAATCACTGTTCTAACCAATTTAGCCTCTCAGAAAGCGTCATAATACCGTCATTTAGCGACATGTATTAGAAAAAAAAATCATAAAAGGTAACATAGTATATACTCAAATAAGTATATATGTATATTAACAGTTGTGTAATAAGGACATCTCTGCGTCTGAACGCATCTGATGCGTATATTCGCACTTTTGAAGACTGTGTTATAATGAAGTCACCTGGTCTATACCGAATAAAAAAATGTAGAAACCATTTACCGGATAGCTGAGCATTAAAAATATTATGATACTAAATAAACCGTGTAAAATATTTTAAACTGTGTCAAAAGTACTCAAAAAGTAGTGATATGTGGAATTTTATTACGCTTTTAAAACAATCATAAAAGATTTCATTTAGGTGTGTGATGCGTAGTTTAAGCCAGGGCTGTGGAATCGTGAAAAAATAAGACGACTCCACCGCTTAAAACATGACTTATTTTTTAGGCTAGTAGCATGCAGTGACGCCACTTTTGACCCTAGCTAGCTATTTGAATAACCATTTGATTTTAGAAGGATTCGATCAGTATTTTTCGAGCATGACTCCAGTTAAAACGGTCTGGCTACAGGACTCGTCCGACTCCGACTCCACAGCCCTCGTTTTAACACTCTTCGGAAGACTTAATAATACATAGACTATATTCTATTTCTAAAAATAAGCCGAGCATACGCGATAGTTTCTCGTGATTCAGACCGGGGCTTAAAATTTTACCCTTTTGAAAGTTTACTTATTGATTGCTTATCTGTTAGCTTATGGATTTATAGCTCCCGTCAATATGCAATAAAAATCACAGTTTCTTTACTAATTCATTTTCCTTATCTCGATTTCGATATAAATAATACATTCGAGTTTTGAGCATAATAATTGTGAAAATGTTTCTTAAATATCGTTTACAATTTGTCATAATAAAATTTTACGCATGTTTTTTGACAAAATATATCGCATTAACTTTAAAAAAAACCATCATCAGTAAGTTGATGATATGTGTTAAACAAGCGAAAGAACTGATGCATATGTCTGTCAACTTATGTATGAAAGATAATTAATGCACACATCTAAATATTTTTGTTTTTGGCTAAAAAAAAATCAGGCAATGTACTTAACAATTAAGGAACAAAGAACATCAAAATAATCACGAGAAAATTATTTCGCTGCGAGCATTCAGCAACTGTGCGCATTAAAAATAATCTGTATTAATGCCCCCTGTCGCCGAACACGGAATCATTAAGAGAACTCAAACATTTTCGTCTAAAATTATTATTTTTAATGTCAGAATAAAATAGGTCTGTCATTATTTTGACAGTTTTAATATTATTCGCAAATTTGGAGACTCAAACAGGAGGGGACTAGCAAGCAAGAGCATTCAGTAATTGTTAATATTAAAAGCACAGGAGTGTATGTAATGACCCCTCTACACGATAGGGCAACATGAAGAGATCGCAATTACCTAGGGTGGACTAGGAAGGCGTGGAAAATGGTGGAAGATATCGTTTTTCGAGCATACACCAAAGCAATATGGCGGGCAGTGGCCGTCACGTGCCCACACCCTGGCCCGCTGATGATTAAGTACGTAAGTTACCGCTTGTCACGTATGGTCATCATGGAGCGCAATTGGACATACGAAAAAAAATCTCAGTTCATATAACTTCAAAATTAGTTTATTATATGTATTCCAAAACATAAATTTGACATTCTATCTTGATCAACTGAGCGATGATACTGAATGATCGATCAGCGTGTGGGCAGCAATAACGGCCGGTGATTTTTGAGTCATTCAATGGTTGGTCATGACGACGGCTTATGATGGCCCATCTTGATTAGAAACTCTTTGCATTTTTTATGTTGATTTAACAAAACCAGGATGTTTTAATAGGTCAGTGGGTATGGCATTTTCATTTTGACTATAATACACACAAATTGTGCGGTTATCAAATTTAATTTACATCTAAAAGGAGCTTTCACAACGTTACCACCAAAAAAATGAATAATATATCATTCTCAAAATTGGTCGTATTTTGCGGACGAATGAAAATAACGAGCCCGCTCCTGTCACAGCCGGCCCATTACATACGTCAGATTTTTAAAGCAAACAGACAAAATGGCGATGGCCAAACCGCAAAACATCATAAAAACGCACTAATTGGCAACGAGTGGGCGGGAAAGTCTGTCACGTGATCGATGGAGCGTAGGCGGCTGAAGGGAATTGATCGAGGTTTTGCTAATATGTATAAAGCCCTCCATTACTGAAATGCGATGAATTATTTCATTTGACACATGTAGCGTATCAGAGTATTCTATAGCTATAGAAGTGTCAATTTAATTTTGATCGATTGAGGCCTGGCTCGCAAAAATCAACCACCAAACTGAGGAAACCATTTTAACGAAAACCCACGAGTTATTTTACACCGAACTTAATTAAAATATTGTTATTTCTAATGGAATACTTCAAAGTATTATTAATATGCGGACAAATATATAAAACATTAGTTACAGTGATATTGTATTTTGAAAATCTGAAATTACCTGTCTTGGAAAAAAATAAAAATAAAGAAGTAGTCGAGGTGTAATGTAATTTAAAAATCGTGACCATTTTCTAAACCATACACAATAACTATTCATAGTACGCAATATAAAATTAACTATTTCAACCGTAGGAATAAAACGAGAACTAATTAGCTGAACCAATTCAAAACGCAGATCACAATGTTATAATGATAAGAAATATAATTTCTTAGCCACGTTTTCAGATTATAAGCCTCTATAATTTCCTATGTATAAAGGATGCGTGGATAATTAATTGATAACTGTAAGGCAAATCAGATTCACGCAGACGTAGATAAAACAAAATAACTGTGCAAACTGATTCAAAATATAGCTAAAGAATGGAAGAAGGACGAAACGACAACGCATTCTCTGAATAAAAAGATTACGTATTTAATCGAGTTAAATGAATTATACTGATTAAGGTTGTAATAAATTGTAAAGTCGCTTTTATTGCAGTTATGAAATCACAGCGAACAAAGGTGGGCGTAAAGAGTAAGGGCATGATGGAATACAAAATGCAATGAACTTGGAAAAATTGTATCCAGCAATCACGGGTTATGTTAGTCATCGAGTTGTGACACGAAAAAGGTGTGACAGGGGTCCGATTGCAAAATGAAACTTTTGTGCGAAATTGTGGCGGGAAATCCATTAAAACAGTGGTTCTTAACATTTTAATTGATCCGCATCCCTTTTAAAAGTTATTCCCATTTTGTAATAAATTTAACATCCTTTTTTTATATATGTCAAAATAGAAACATCTCCTGCACCCCCGGAAATGCTTTCTCGCTTGCGCGCTCCCCAGCTTAGGAACCACTGCATAAGATGCACGAATAAACTATGAGATCAAATTAATTAGTTCACGAGGTATTAACAAAAAGAGATGGATTTTTATTTCATTTAGATTCAGGCGTTAATATTTTTTAATTGTATCAAAATTAGTATTTTTAATACATCTAAATAAAAAACGTCTTTAATAGAAAAAAATATGAAAAATGAATTCGTTAAATAAAAATTATAGATAAAGAAGTTTTTGTTTATTTTAAAAGCTTTACGTCTTCATTGTGAAATTATATCGATAGAACATAATTCACGCCTCAAGTAAATTGAAGCAATTGTTAGTAAGGTAAGGTCTAGAGAAGTCTAAGTTCTGATGTGTCACAAATTCATCAGATAGGGTAAACTCACGTTAAACGCATTTAAAAAGTGAAGTAGATAAAAAAAAAATCTCATTTTTGTTGACCAATCGACGCATGCAACAGAGACAGACACATCACGGATGCCTATGCCTTGAATCATGCTGCCATTAGTCCTGCTCAGTAAAATAACAGCGATCACACTATCCAACCCTTCTCCGAATGCCTTTTGTGGATGACATAGGTAGAATAACAACAGTATAATGAAAAAATCGTGACGGTGCAGAAAGACCAAACCTTTGTTGTTAATTTAAGTCTAAACTATTACAGTCAGCAGAAGATTGCGAGATATTATTCATACAAAGTAACTGAATAATCAATCACAACACGGGTCTTAACGAATTCACAATAAGATATCGCGAAATAAAGATGGCTAAAAAAACAACGCGGTCCCGTAAGCCCACGCGCAGTGCTCGGAGTACAACATCTACGTTGTTTATCCTTTTTTAAGATTTTGATAGTAACATTATTCCCCAATGGAGGCAGTTGAAGATAGAGTTTAAAAACAATCTATTTGATCGAGTTTATACATCAATTTAAACGAAAGTAATTTAAAAACATATACTACAGTGATCGTACTAACTCACAGTGGATAACTTTTGTTTTCTTCTCGGGCTGTACTGTACGTGGAGTGTTCAAGGTGAAAGCCCAAGTATCATGATTAGGAAAAACCTGTGTTAAAATTCGAAGCAGGAAAAGTTTATTACAATGCCTTCAGAAGGCACAAACAATGCACAATATAAATCATCCATATGAAAATTAGAATGCTTAGATTATGATTAATTTCAACTTTAAGTGAAGACGATGAAGTTAGCTTGTTTTGATACATGAACAACTTCAAAAGAATTTGATATATTGGAAATAATAAATTAGTTCACCATAGTTGTTGGAACATTCTAAATGGTATATACAGATAAGATTCCACGTCAACTCTATAAATTTTTTTTTTCTGTCTTTTCACTTTTTTTTAATTATGAGAAATATTGTTTGGTTGAAAACAAATCCAGTACAGCCCACATAACGTATTGATCGCTTTAGCCGTGTGAAAAGCGACTGGGAAATTAGTGGCTGTATGTACATTTTGAATGACAGAATACCAACCCTTTTGTAAAATTCCCTATTTCATGAAATCATACATGATGTGGCAATGATGTACGGACTGGAATTGGAATGTAAAAAAACACGATGTAATACAGTGTAAATTTTGTGGTGTTAAATAAAGTATCCGATAAGCAACCAATTCGCCAATAGGACAATATTATATTTCCCGAGAAATGTGATACAGCGAGAAACTTGTTTAGCTTTTATGAATTTATCAAATGCATTATGGTACATGAAGGGCAAAAAAACAACCTCGCTGCAATGATTTCAATCGTTCTCGGGGACAAAAGAACAAACACTAATTCAGGCGACGATCTTTCGATTTATTTTGTCTCGCTGCCATTTTAAATATATTCAAATGCAACTGTCTGGTGCATTAATAATATCAATCTTGCACTATTAATGCACAGTGTGACCAAATATTTATACATTCGTAAAGGTATTCCTAAAAGGCAAACTTTCTTTAAAATTATAACATTTATTATCTTTTAAATATAAGACGTTAAAAAGTTAATTACATTAATAATTTTAAAGAATACATTCGTCAATTATTTTTTCAATACTTTACCTAAAATAACTTACCGAAGACTCGAGTAATTTCGATTTTATTTTTGAACATGAAGAAACAGTTTGTTTATTATGAAGGAAGTAGACTATTTTTATGAACAGCTTTTCAAAAACAAAGATTGTTGAGAGCAAACCTTCCCTTTTAGAAAAAATACTGAATTGTGTTGTATATAGGAAATTCTTTTTTAGGAATGGGATATTTTTCTATAAATACTAGCGTATTTTTAAGGAAAGTATAAAGAAAGAAAAGAAAACTTTTTCAATACATATTTTGGATTCTTTCTGAATACGGATACTTCGCATGGATTTGGATGACTAAAAAATCTAAATATTATACTTACAGCCAGTATACAAAATATCGTATTTATTAAAACATACAGCTAAAATTCTTGCAACGGTGAATCTATTAATACAGCTAGACATTTTGAAATGCTCTTGCATCCCAGTGAATAAATTTAGAATTCGTGGAATGAAAATATTTATGAATATTTTGGGAGCAGTCAGTCAGTCTGTGAAAGTTGGTGCAAATGACAAATGACAGGTATAATCACGTCCATATAACTATGCCAAGTCCAGTTACAGATAAAAATGCATCTGGTCAACTTGCCAAGATATTTCGTTTAAATGCAAGTTGTTTCATCCACCACAGACTGCAATGGAATGCAAAAAGGTTTTAAAATTAAAAAAAAATTGATTTTTAAATTGTCGATACAGGGTAGCGCTATATACTACCAATCATAAATGACGAATTGTGAGGCATGATGGTGCGAACAGCGATCGCAATCATGGCCCACATTCCATCGCATCTTTTAGTATTTAGGTTTTAATCAAGTCGTAGTTAATAGTTACGCAAAAAACGAGAATAAAAATATTTAATTTTTGAAAAACAACTGATATATTTTTACTTATTTCATGCAGGTTAGTTTAAATTGAAAAACCAACATTTGACTGTCTGTAAATTAATTTAAAACACAATGATATTAGAGCTAAAAAAAACTCACCACGTATTTACATCAATTTCATTTATTGTTAAAAATCCATGTCCACTCCTTATGCGGAGCATATGGCCTCCTGGTGTAGGTGCCTCAGCATTTTTTTTTACGAAAACTGCTTGTTATTCTGTTGCTTAACCTCTCTTTCTCAAATAGAATAAGGGAAAAAAAGATATGGGTAAGACAAGACTAGTGAAAGCTAATTGCTGCGCTGGATTGGGAGGGAATTTTTAGATGACACTGACATCCTTGCCTTCGAAAAGAAGTCGATTGAAAAATACTGTTCGTACTGAGATTCGAGCCTGTGAGACTTGTCACGGAAGCCAACGATGTTGACCACTACGCTACGGTCCCGACGATTCGAAATTTCGTACTCAGTGCGTAAATATTTGAACACGTATGTTATTTTAATAAATCGTAAATGTATCACCTACTTAGGGAAATGTCTTCCAATGGGACCTTAAAATACCGTGATCGAATACAAAATGGCGTGCTTGATGATTTATTACTCTTATACAATACACAAATGTCAATGAAATGTCATTGTGCGTCGTCTCCTGTAACAGGTACCTAACTGGTTCGTTCGTTGTCCATTGTATGTTATATGGTACCCCAGTATGGCACCATTTTGCATAAGCCCACGCGAATAAAATGCAAATTTTAGCAAACAAAACAAAACATCGTAACCGCAATAAACAAACGGACCTTTTGCTCTCTTTTTGATGCCGGCAAAACAGACACTGCTGGATACCACACATTAAAATAATGAAACAAAATGTATTCGTAAACTCTTGAAATACTAATATGCATGTAACATATGAGCCCATTAGAGGTAAAGTGAGCCAAGTGGTATAAAATAAAATGTTAAATGTGTTGTATAATTCTACACGTCTTAAACTATCGTAAATGTCAAGTAACCTACCTCACCTAATACACATTACAATAGTGTTATCTTCGTAAAATAAAAATGTTCAATCCACCAAAACACTAAATAAAGACGTGAAAAGTTTTACCATTGTACTAGTTGGCTCACTTCACCCTTCGAGGTATGTAATACTTATTAAAGGGATTTTGGAAATTTAAACAATTGTACATTAAGGCAAGAATTTCTTTATTATACGAAGTTGACGCAATCCAAACGACACTTGTTAATAATTATTTTAACAAGAGAGAATTGTTACTTTTTTATTTATTATACATATAGGTGTTTTTTAGAGGTTTGTTTTTATAGTAAGCAACACTTTTCGACGACTTTTTTTAGCTCAATTTAGTTTGCCATTTCACCATAATTAGACATACGCTAGAACAACGCTTAAAAATTGTTGCTAATTTAGTTCTTCAAAAATGATGCTGGCCGTAGTGAATGGAGAGCGCTATAGACACATTTTTGTTCCACAATTGAATAGCATTCATGTGGAAAGCTGTGGTTTCAACAAAATGGCGCAACCTGCCAACAAACAATTTATTGAAGGAAACATTCGATAAATCTCTATAAAAACTGCCTTTATCTAAATAGGAAATTGTTAAATTATAATCTGTAATATACTGGTATTGTAGTTTGAAGGTGTGATTATTAATATATTCTTTTCCAACATCATTTTTTTAAAGAGTTATTATAGTGAGTGATATTATTATTATGAGGCACAAGGTGTGATTACTGATTATTTTGTCCTTCTCGCTACTACCCTTTTTGATAATTCGATGGATGAGAGGCAATTTTATACATCCATATTTTACATCAACCAAAAATCCATTAACCACTCGGCGAGAGATAAGATTATTTTTTTTTTTAATATATTTTACAAACTTCATAATTCTATGAAAGATAACTACGTGAGGATGACAAAATATATACATATGAAGTTTATAATATTTTGAATGAAAACAGTGAGTTTTGACTTTTCATAATGCAATTGAAATATGTATGTATGTTCGATAAGTGGAATAGTTTTCAAATTTAAATATTTATTTGTGTCCGTTTTAGAATACCTAGTGCTCACAGCCAGACTTAAACTATACTCAGCCCAGTTCTATGAAACGGATATTGAATTATCACCCGAAATGCACTTCAAACGGATGCATACATCCGTCAGACGCAACAAAACATGCATGTAGGCCCGTGACAACTAATTCAACAATATCAAACTATGATGTGTGCAATGAAAAACAATTACCAACAATCAATTGATAATGGCTCTTAAACATTAAATAAAATACGAGACTTTGTTTAGACGTAAATCACCAACGATCGAAAATATTTCAGTAAGAAAATATTAAGAAAATGTTTTGCAATATTTTTACGTTGAGCCATACATAGTTAATCTGCAAAATATTTAAAGAATAAAATCCACTAAAGAAAAAAATCCTTAAACCTATTATTGAAATTAAAGAAAGGCAATGGTATATCTTTTGGTATTATATTTAAAAAAAAACACTATTTTTACTAATTTCACATTAATCTAATATGCTCAGGATTGGGTATGATTATCCCGCACTCATCATCAGTTGAAAATGTTCGTCAATATAGCGAAAAAATAATATGTACGTATTTCTGTGTCAACTCTTCACTCTTGCAATCGGCAGATAATATAACTTATTTAATAATTATATTGCGTCTTGTGACATAAAATAAGTATATATATGAAATAACGTTCGATTACCTTAATTATTATTACGTATAATTAGTGATAAATATCCGTTCCTTTCATGCGACACAGCGAATAGTTCTGAGATTAGGCGAGCTCTTTACTGACGTATTGGCAGCCTACCGCTGAAAATTCTAGGCTCTAAAATAAAAATGGTGATGCTATTGGGAAAATTACAGCAAAATGAAATATTTACCTTATATAATCACATTATAGAATCATGTCTCGTCAATGTATATCCATAGTCAAAAATAGCTAGACAGAAAATAAAATTGGTATTCAGGACCGTCCGTCATGTGGTGGTTGGTGGTAAAAAGATCTCGATAAAAAAAATATTCATTACAAAATCTACTGCGGTGTCAAGGTTAAGTTCAAATGTTTTATTTAGTATTAATGTGTAACGTGTTTCACACATGTTTATTTTAACTGAATAATTGTGTGAAAATAACGTAACATCATTAACAGAAAAATAACTGCGTAAAAGCTGTACCTTCTGTAAAAGTTAACTTTAAAAAATGTGTTTGTTGGTTTCACAATTTTAATTATTATACATTTACTAAGATTACAGTTTTAAATTTATGACAGTTTTTTAAGTTTATATTGCATAGTATGGAATGAGAGTTACCTAGTTATCTCACATCACAAACTAAAAAAATACGAGAATTTAGTGAATTCTTTTCCCGGTTCGTGTGGATTTAACACATCGCTGAAACTCAATAAATCTCACTTTCAAAAGCGATTCCAAACAGAACAAATAATCAGTTTAATCAGAAACGTAATCCATTAGCTGGCAATTTCGCTTTGCTCACAAATCCAATTACCGAAAGCTACGAAAACAAATTTAGACAATTTCGAAATGCTACATATTATTTGTTTAACATATTCTTTCAGGGATAGCAGAGCGTCCAAGATGAGAGTTATCACAAAAGACTACAATAGTCATAAAGAAATGAATAAGTAAGATAAGTTATACTGCTGATCTAAACTATATCTACTTTTATAGTTTGCTTTTCAATAATAACTATATATAAATATTAATTTGAAAAAAGCTTTTAGTTACCCAAGCCAGCGGTGGGCTGCCAATACAGTAACAGGGGGCTCGCTCAATCTAAAAGCAATTCTCGATGTTCTGGGGAAGGAGTGATTTTTTTATCACTTCTATGCAATTATATGCAATACTTAAATAAACAATCGATTGTTACTTACTACACTTATAATATGTGACAATATGCAGTTCACTGTAAACTAATGAATCTAAATCACGGGTTCCCAACCTGGGAGTCGCCAACTTTGTTCGATTTTGGATTTGAACAACAAAATAACGAAAAAGTATAGCAAATCGAGGATTTCAAATTGCTCGGGGGGTCGCCTAGTCACATGACTTTTATAAAAAAGGGTCGCCACCCGGAAAAGGTTGAGAACCTATGATCTAAATGGCTAAAAATGTACTACTGTGTATACCGAAGCTGTCGTAGATTATATACGAGTCAGAAATTGCAGTTATATACTAATTTGATCTGAGAATATTGTTTTCTCTTTAATTAACAAGAGGCTCGCCGACCTTCATAAAAATTAACAAGGGGCTCGCGCGAGCCCCCCCCCCCAGCCCACCCCTGACCCAAGCTACGGTAAGCATATTACTTAAACATAATAATTAGGGTTGACAATTTTTCAATACTTTCACACATCATTAAATTGTAATGGTTTTGTAATATATAATAATGCTTATTTTTTTCAACACGTTCATGTAAATCGTACAGATGCATTTATCGCCAATTTAAGTTATTTAATAACTCAACAATTAAAAAAAACTAATTGATTTTAGATGTCATAATTTATCATATCTTGCCAATTAATGAATTGAATAAAAGGCCCGCGAATAAAATTATTTAGTACCGCCAGTTCGCCCCCTTCGAAACAGTCCCAAAACGACTGCGATCCCATATACGATCTGTAGCACAAATCCACGGGTAGTTTATATCTTGTACGTGTTTATGGGTACATTAAACAACCGGTTCTTAGAGCTTTTATTTAACAATTTGCAATAAAACATCGGGCCGGAGTGCCTGGGATGGACCACGGACCGGTCAAGTAGATGGCGAGGCAGTTTAGGATACATGGAGCCATTGGGTTCTCCTTTATAGCTATGTAAGAATTTCCACCTAGTAACCGTATAATATTGTTTTTTTTCTTTCTTTATTTCGAAGATATAATACACCTTTAAAGTGATATAAACTTCATTATACTCATCGGCCGAATAAGGCAAAAAATTTTACTTTGTTAGAAAGTAGCCAATGAATCTGAACATTATGAAAGTGTTATATCAAGTAGTATTCAAACCAAATTAAAAACGCTGTTATTACATAATGTACTTATCGAAACAAAAAATCTCATACAAAAAATATAAAACCTAAAAAAGAATTGGGAAAATTTTGTTTGTGATGTCAATTTACCTCGAGTAATAAGATATCGAATGATTTACAAAAAAAACTCATCAAGTTTTCCTAGAATGATCTTTCAAATTTAAAATATCCAGCGCATAAGCATATTAACTGAAAAGCCAAATATATTTTTTCTTAACTTTTTTTTCAAATAAAGAAATATAAAAAAATACAAGATATAAAAAAAATGGAAATACATAACTTCAAGATCGTTTTTTACTTTTAAATTGTACAACTAATGTTAGCACATTTGTTTGGTCATGTCAACTAGCAACGGTTTGAAGACCGCTGCTTGAGACGCAATACACGCTGAGCATATATATTAAATTAGAACAATCGTACTCTCATACTTTTGAGTGGTAATACTTAGACATGCAATAAAATATTTTCAATAATAAAAATGTGTTAGTCTCTGGTTGTTTTCGCAGCGTGATTCAAAACAGCACAGACTGCAGCGTTGAGACATTATTAAAGAGTTAAACGAAAACGCATCTGATGGTCGTAAAAAAATCTCTATGCATCTCGCAGTGATGCAAAGCAACGTCGCGATCGCCCTCTCGCGGCATATTCAATGCAGCGTCTACTGCAGCGACGCTCAACGCTAGGTCACTTGAATGCCAAAGTACTAAACCATTTTTTAAAAAATGTTAATTTATATGTTTTCTTATAAATGTAACAATACTTCAAATCTTTACCGAAAGAGAATTCATATACAAATATAAGATGAAAGTTGTCGGTCCATATGACGAAGTGGTAAGTGTTGTTGGCTTCCGTGCTGGATCTCACGGATTCGTGTCACAGTACGAACAGCATTTTTTGATCGATTTCAATAACTAGGTGTAGCGAAAGCGATTAGTTAACCACTAGTATTCCCGTAGCCTTATCCTTTTTCCAACAACTCTCGTTGGAAAAAGAGAGGTTGAGCGACTGTTTTGTTGAGATACCTTCATTAGGAAGCCATGTCATCTACATCAGTAGCGGACATGGAAGAAAATTGAAAGCTTAATATTTTACAGTTTGAAGTTGACAGTGGTCATTAATCTGTAATCAATTGTGTGGTCGAGAGTTTGAGTACTAAATGAATGAAAATAAATGTATTTATTCTAATAAAAGGTGGGTGACTTTTCGCCCTACCCTATATGATCCTATATTTTGCCTACATACACTCGAATTCGATATTTTAAAAATCAATATCAACTCAGTATACTCAGTATAACTCAGATAGCACTACAAACATTCATCAACATATTGCTTATATTCTATTAGAATAAAAAGTATTTGATTTTTTTAATGTCTTGGACATCCGTGTTCGCTTGCATATGTTCCGGACACCTGTGTCCGCTTGGTATTCAAGTGGTTAAAAATGCATCCACGGTCTAATGCCGTAGGTTTACTACCACAGGCCGTCTCTATCTAATATCGAGAGTGCAAGCTGCTCGACCTTGGCAGAGCGACCCGGTCACGTGGGAACCCCTCTCCCTCTCGTCCTCCTGCTGGTATGCCGACCCCCCCGCGCTCCGCTCGTCGCTGCAGCAGCGCGTAGTACCCAGTGGTCTCGTTTCCTCTCGAAAGCGATGTATGTCGGCCTGGGAGCACTGATTTCAGGAGCTGCATGTTATGCCCACCCATCAGAATCTAAACAGGCAAGTTGTTGTCGAGCGAACACATTTACCTCCTCAATGGGCTTACAGAAAAAACAGACCAATATTATAAATTCAAAATATTCAACACTTTAATTTTTCATATACTTTTTAACCATTTTTTATAAAAAAAAAACCATTAAGGTAATTCATTAATACAATACTGCTCAAAAATGAAACTAAACAAACGTCATACATAAAAAATAATTAGAAGTATATCATAAGTTAATAGATTTATCATAACTTACTTTCCTCTATTCATAGCAGTAGCGGCCGGTCAATGTGGCATTTGATCAATGCACCCCTTGTATGTGCAGGGGCGGGTATATTTCATGATAACATTTGTACTATTCCCTCATTTTAAATTCAATAAAATATATTTTTTTTAAATATTTATTAAAGACAATAAAATACATGAAGAATTTAAAATGAGTGAATGGTATAAATGTTGTTTGAATATTATTTCATGAAATATAACCGCCCCTGCATATACAAGGGGTGCATTGATCGAATGCCACATTGGCCGGCCGTTACTGGTTCATAGTATTTGACCTAATAATAAAATGGATGTTAGATTGCAGAGACAAATTCCAAGCTATCGGCATTTTTCAGATAACGATATTTTAGCCTGTCTTTCTGTTATCAGTTACTCTTTTATCATTTTTTTTATCACTTATCACAAGTCGAATACAAACAGGTGCGATTTCTCAAACAAAAGTAATGAAGGTGGGTGACCTACATGCACACGATTCCGTATAAAAAGTGCATTATTTACCGCCGATGTGTAAGTGGGGCCATAATGTACACAGGCACATTGCACCTATTCGTTCATTTGTAATTTTTCGTTATCTGTCTTGCTAATATCACGATTATCATGAGAAGTTATTTGCCATATCATACGAGTGTGACAATCCGGGTTTTAGAGAAGAAAGAAACTTGGTGAGGCTTTTAACTTTCAAATTTTTTAGCGGTCAAAGATAAGTAGTATTGTCATTGGGTGAAAGTACACTAGACAGTATAGTAGCAGTAGCTCGTACAATTATTGATCAACGGAGAAGGTGCAGTTGTTGGACGAACAAACGTTAAATTAATACATTTGATGTAATAAATATAAATTTAAAATACCGGCATTTTGGAATTTAAAAAAAAACAGCCGAAATACAGAGATCCCGATTTCGGTAATACCGCGTATAGGTACACCATTGAAATACCATAGTAAAAAGGCTTTCCAGTGTTCACGAAGTAATAAACCAAGTGTGTGTTTTTTACATAAACCTTCTGCCTATTAAATGGTAAATGAAAAACTAATGCATTTTGAACTTTTTATTAAACCGATAAAAATCATTATATATCGTATATTTCCCTACTTAAAGAAAATAGTTATTTTAAAACTAATAAAATAAGTAACATAACATAAATATATTCTGCCAAAGACAAGATATATGAACTAATAAAATAGTCTGGTGGAAAGGTATGCTAATGATTGCCTTTTAATGTTGAATAATATTTAAATTTTTCATATTTAAGAGGAACCCAATCATGTCACTCCTGGAGGGAATTTTAACATAAATTTTCTCTACAAGGCGGTATGCAAGTTTGTACAGCAAATTTGCAGTGATGTTTTGACACGGAGACAAAACCATAACGCAATGCAGAAGATAGTAGTTAAAAAAATTAAAACGAGTATCTCTATTTCATGCGGTCACGGGAGAAAGAGTTCATTCTAAAAATGAAGGTGAAGGTACTAAAAGACCCAGGTACGTCATCTCTCGTAACAACCGAGTTCCAAAAAGAGCACAATAAAAAGAAAATAAAAGTGGTCCCAAATTGAACCGCGAGGGACGCCTAAAGAATGTGACGGCGCAAAAACAGGTTACCGAGTCAACCCAGGAGAGATGCAAGTCAAACTTCAGCTTACACTCGAGAGTCTGGATTCGGGTTAGGAAAGCAATTTCGTTTTGTGCAGCTAACTAACTGCCCACTCCCGAAATAAAACAATGCGCTGCAGCTGTGTGACATTTTTAAAAATGTACGTTAAAAATATTCTTCCAAGTGGTTCAAGTGTGATTTAATAGCTAAACAAGCTACATTGTATCGGCAGTTATTTATTATACATACCTATTACTAAATTAGATTTATTAGATTACCTTGTATCAAATGGGGTTCTTAGAAATCAAACTAGCTTTATATTTATTTCAATTTCGGCCATAAAAATTAACAGATCACATTTAAAATCTTGACTCGCATTTTGTTATTAAATTAATTGAGGTTGACATAAAAATGACCAGACTCAAATATGTTAATTGCCACCCAAAGTAACTTTTTCAATAATAAAATACAATATATTTCTTGTATTTTCGGTGCAATTCAACAAAAATCATTCTTCATACAATTGCGGCGTGACGTCGCCATATTGCAAAATACCGCCACGCGCGACCGAGAACACTGCGCCACCACCATACCATGCTTAAAATATTAAATTCTCGGAACAATTTCAATTTCACCCGCACTCGATCGCTTATTTACATTATCCCAAATAATATGCATATTTTGTAAATACGTGGCGCACAGTTCTTACGAGAAACGCCATTAATCAACGGTGGCCATCTCGTATTGGTGACGTATGTTCACGGTGTGCTCTATAAATAAATTATTTTAGCCTATATTGAATCTTTTTTGACTAATGTCATTTATTGAATTTGGTGAAATATACATTTAGTAATTTTTTCAACCAAGTTATACAATTTTAATACAATAGATAGCTCTTATATAGGGTTTGAAATTTCCATGGCATCTATACGTGTCACGCGCGCTGAGGGCATGTTCGCTAGGACATGCATAGCGGTCATACGCGGTGGAAAGGTTAATTGCATGGAAACTAGGAGGTTTTTAGCGAATTAAATTGTGTTATTTTGAATCAGTACTCCAATATAACAGCGATATCCATTTTTTTCTCAAACTTCTTCAATTATTAGTTTACGTATTCATTGTCTAAACATTAGTTACCGCCCAGCAAACCACGTGTTGGAGCTAGGGATTTTATGAGAAAATAACATACCTACATGAATGGCAATTTTTAATACTTTTAAAGATAATTTTTTCACATAATTTATTGACCATATGAGTCTACTTTAACAATAATGCGATACAATAAATAAAAATTATATACAACATTACTATACACTTTTATTGTTTTTTTATCGGAAAAATATCACTGACCTAATTGCACATGAGTTACAACTTGCAACAATGCTACGACATTTGAGTAATCAAATTATCATGGTCACATGCAAAGTTTCTATGTTAAAAATAATCTACAGTGAGCAATTGCATTTCAATTTAATTATTTTAGCCTGCAGATGACCGCGAGGATGCGGTTTGGCATTGAAGATAAAAATGATCTCTCAGCTATCAATTAAATATAATTATCAATGCAACAGCGGTCTCGTGTCATCAACCCCATCAGCACACACATCCTACGCCACTCCGCATAACCACCGCTATCTAGAAGCCCTAAACTGCTTCGACCAGCAGGTGGTACTTCATTTAAATGTAATTATCAATACTTAACACAAAGAAAGCAATACTATGAAAAACTAGAATCAAAAACCGTTATTTTATATATAAATGGTCTACTGATTTTCATAAAATTTCAATGCAAATAAAACGGCTTCATTCCAGGTTGAAATAACAGTAAAGCGATGAAATACGATATGAAAATTGTCAATAATTCTATATGGTAAAATATAAACCATAATTGTAACAGGCAGTTTATTTCCTCAACCAAAACCATGGTACTTTCATCAAAACGAACAAAGTAACAAGAGTACGCAAAATACACGTCATTATAATTAGTACATCGGCCGTTACTATAAAAATGTCTGAAAAAAATTAAGCTACATCTGTACATCATTTATGAAAGAAATTTGTTTGACACAAAGCCTTCACACTTTCATCAAAACGAATACAGTACGCAGTATGTGTAACTGTGCACAAGACTAAGCGATACAAACTTCAATACAACTAGCACGTCCTTGCATGTCAGCTTTTAACATCCCTATTTTTTAATATCACCATGTCAGCTTTTAATTTGGAGAAAACTCAACAAAGGTTTTCTACGAGATCAGTTTATAATTCGGTTACTTAACATCTCTTTTAAAAAGAGGAAGGGATATATGGATGGAGCTAAGACAGGACTAGTCGTTAACTAATCAGTCTCACTATACCTCGTTCTTAGAATCGGTTGGGTGGGAGAGAATTTTGGACATCCATGTATTCGAGCAGAAGTATCTAAATCGAATGAAAAATCATTTTAATAAGAACTGTCTGTATTGGAATTCGAACCCGTGAGCCGTAATGTAACCGTAATCAACGACGTTAACTACTGGACTACGGACCCATTAATTATTAATAAGTTAAATCAAATGCTCTTGTGGGTTCTGTAAATTTTGAAAACTGCCTAACTCAATCAAGGTCAGTCAACAAGTTGAACGTAACAGATTTGTAAACTTGAACTCTTTACGTTGTGAATAAATCAATTTATACTTAAAAGTATGCGTTAATTCAAAAATTCTTCCGGAAAATAGAAAAAAAACGCCGAATTCAGTAGGTATGTATTGTGTTTGAAAACAGCTGTGTCAACGTATTTGTACACATAGTATATTTTGATTCGTCGTGTGGAACAAACAATATTGTCGATGTTCCTTCGAAAGCAACGTTGCACTTATAAGAATTGCATTAATTTGAATAATTTTATTCATTTCACGTAAACACAAGCGTTCGCGAATGTTTTGATATCAGTCTATTGACCATCGCCGGTTATGATCGCTTGGGTTTGTATTCGGCGGCATGAAGAACACAGTTTCGAAATAGGTTTGACCTTTCGCGGGCCATCGTGTTAACGACTTTTGGTGCAATCAACGCGAACGGCCGACTGTCAATGCTGATTGCTGACATATGCATTTATTATAATCGCAGAGTGCTGAATGTTTTTATTTGGACGACCGAAGCGAATGCACAAACAATATTGTACGTACGTTTTCGACGCTTCTTGGTTCAACGGTCTCAGTGCAATAATGTGACAATGCGGACTGCGAAAGAATATAAACAATACGATGCGATTTTTTTACGAAATACAACACGTTTGTAATTTATCAATACAATACGTACGTCATCAGCGTTCGATAAACTTGTACAAAACAATATAAAGTCGAGCCAAAAAACTCTTTTTGCCAGTAAGAAACGAAATTGTACATGTTACCTTCGTTTATTGTCCCTAACGCGATATTATACTTGAAGACTTTACTTTAAGGTTCCATGGTGGATTTTAAAATTACCAATTTATTCAGTATATTCAAGATTTTCAATATGCATATAGGGAGGAGGAATGTAGCAAAACGGTTAAGAGCTTCTGTCATATCAGAATGTTGCGTGCACATTGATGATACTGTAAATGTCCTTAAAAATGTTGTACTGGCAACATGGTATTTTAACTGACCGATACTTTGAGAAACCGAGAAAAACTGCTTAAAGCAGGCATACACAATATTTTTCTTCTGGTAGGCAGCAAAAAAATAAGCTATGATGGTTTCAAGCCGCAATGAAAAATGAAATTTAAGTAAGTTACATGCGTCATCTTTTTACACGGGGGATACGTTCCGCAGTTAAATAAATGAAAGATAGGTTTATTTCGAAGCCGCGCAAAAAGAATTTTAAGTGTACTTATTTACAAAAAAAAAATTTGGGTATCCATGTTTTATTTATAATTCAAAATTTAATGAGATCTTTGTATTAATATTTTTTTTCAAAATTTTATTTGAATCCAAATTTTAAACGGTAACGCTATTTCTATGAGCCGTTTTATTCTGTTTCATCAACGAAAAAACTTGCACACATTTGTTAAATTCAATGATTTACTTTTAAAAATATGTACTATTATTGTATTAGATGTATGGCGGTACCTATTTCCCGCAAATGTTATTATTATACGTTATTTTTTAAAACTATTAATTATTATTATTGACTTAAACAGTATCCGATACAGTTGATAAAAATCCATATTTTCAAATATTTTTTTTGATATGTTGACACAAGAATGATATGGTAATGCACGCAATAATCCGTTAGTCCGTTTAGATACGCCAATAACTAAACACTATCCTGCAAAAAATACGAATAAATTCAAATACACGCAATGATCCTGGACAATGTGGATAGGTCAATGGGCAGTACTTTCACAATTTTCTATCTACTAAATGTGAGAATATTACATTTAGAAAGCACCAGGCAATCAGTTATCTTGTGAAGCTTCGGATCTATTCTTTTCTTCTATTCTTCCTATTACACTACTCAGGTGAGATTTACTTTTATATTGTATTCAAAACCCAATGAAAACAAGTATACACACTAAAAAGAGTTTTTAGAATGTTCATATGTTACTTTTGGTAAAAAAAAAACACCTTAATTCTTCCACCTTAACCTTAATAACCACTATAAATCGATTGATATCATTATTTAGTGTTAACGTTTTTTATATAATGTAAAAATTACAATAAAACTACACTGTTAAAAATAGCAGCTGTGATATAAAAAAACAAACAAATTTGAAGGATAGTATGTATTATACATCAGTGATATATGAACACAATACATACAAAGTTTTAGTGAGTTCGCCATCAAGTTCGTGTAATATACGTTTTCCTAAAGTATTGACATTGAACGCTCAAATTCTGGAATGATCCTTACAAAGCTAATAAGTAAGTGCATGCATGCGGGTCGTCATTTTATCGCCTTCGTAATTAAGCGAAGTGTGCAAAGAGCCTTGACACGTCATCACATCATATCCCATCATAGGGGTGGGGTATTGATGTAAATTATAAAATATTATACATATAACGTCACGCGACAAATTGCTGACCTTTTAATTAATACACCTGGTTACTAAAACTATTGTATGAAAACACAGTAGAATTACTATAAATGCAAAATTTCGTAAAGATGACTTTACCGAATTCACTAAAAATAAGTTTCAATAAATTATGATTAGTCTAATACAGTGGTGGGGAACCTACGGCCTTTTGACTTGTGCTTTTTTTTCAAATAAATCTGGATTTTTTTAAAAATAAATACACAATTTTATAATGCAATATGTATATACACTTTGATCAAAAAATATACGCAAGCGTTTTGAAAAAGAGTGTAATCAACCCATTCGACATAGGGAAAAGGTTTGAAAAAAAGAGAGTGGGTGTCAACATTTTTTTTTACTACAGCCTTATGTTGAATCAGATGAATGAAAATTACATTTAGAAATGAAAAGGTTCCCCACCCCTGGTCTACTACTTTCATTTCCCAGCACAGATAAATGTGTCAACTTTGAACTTTAACTAGGCCATGCATAGAAGTAATCTTTTGATTGATCTACGTCAAAATGATAATTTCAAAACCATATAAAACCACCACAATCCAAAACGTCATGTTCTGAGTACATCGTATTTGTGTCTAGTTTAAAATTGTCTCAATACAAAGAAAAAGAAAAAAATAAACTAAAATATTTGGATAGTGCATTTATAAAATTATGCTTTTTTATATAACTGACAAAGTCATATTCTTATTGTGACAGTATTGTTCCAGTTATTATATAAAAAAATTAATGATTTTTTTTTTAAATCTGATGTTGCGAGTCACGGCCAATGAATGCATGGAAATGATGTATTGCCTCCTCCGTGCATTGATGATTCGTCTATAAATGCATCGCTCTATTTTTGTCCCCATGTTCGGTCGGTCATACGAACAAATCTAAATACGAACGTATGCAATATAGGAAATTATATTTAACGCTATGACTAACATTGGCTTGCACTCTTGTGACATTGCGGAAAAATCATTACAAGCGTTGCTCATATAAAACCAAAAAAGAAAAGTTACGCAAAGACTAAATAAAAAAAAAGCAATGGTAAATTTGCTTTATAGCATGCTACTTTTTTTCTATCTGAATATGAGCAAAATGCCGCCAATAACAATAATGCAATTCTGTAAGAAATGTAATTGCGTATAGGAAAATGCATTTGTTTTATCCATGTCAGGTCCCAAATGTGGATCATATGGCCTTCTAATGGAGGGATCTCAACAAAAGTTTAACTACAAGAACAGTTCGTTACTCAGTCGCTCAACCTCTCTTTTTTTCAAAGAGAGCAGTAGGGATAGAAGGGTAAGTCATTAACTAATCGCTCTCGTTACGCCCAGTTTTTAAAGAATCGGAAGGGCGGGAAGGATTTTTAAGACATCACAAACACCCATGCTGTCGAACAGAAATCAATCAATCGATCGAAAAATGCTGTTCGTACTGGGAGTCGAACCCGTGAGATCCGGCACGGAAGCCCACAACGCGGACCGCTTCGGCATAGGACTTGACAAACATGGGAAACGATAATTTGCTCGAAATACAAATGTAATACATAGTATGAAAAATTCAACATAATATCAAATTTGAAATATTATTATTCTGTACACTTCCATAAATTTTGTCGATAACGACCCGGGTTTCACCTTTCGGCATCTTCTGGTCTTATCAAGTGCACGAATTGCTCCAAATTTATTGAAGTGTACAGAATAAAAATAATTCAAATTTGACATTAAATTTCCATCAAGCACCTTCAGTCAAAATTCTAATTTATATCAATATAATATGTCAAATGAAACTTTTAAAAAAACCAGAGAGAATATTTAAATAATATGTTGACGAATTGTCGTATATTTTCGCTTGAATTATCACATTCATTACTTCCAAAGATGGGTTTTTTACATGTTCGTATCCGCAATTAAGCTTACCAGAGAATCGTATTGTTTTTTGGGGGTTTGGATGTATTTTCGGGGAGTAAAAGAGAAGCATGTTGTAAAGCATATTTAACAAAATAATATTCGATTATGACATCGTTCGTTCAGTGACAAATTTGTAAACCCAAAAATACTATATATTTAATTTAAATGGCAATTTGGAGCATATTCTACATTATAAATTCTGTTGAGAAATCTATGTTGATGACTACGTATTATGTAAAATAAGACTATTATACTAACCTATAGGTTACTAAATATAAACATATTTAATAAATATGATTATATATATATTAGATTTTAGTTGAATTTTTAACCGCCACTTAACTTTACTTAAACAATTTATTTCATGTTAAAATTTCAGATATTTTCTGAATTTTTGTCTTCCTTTCCAATATTTATATATATAAATGATTCGACTAAAAACGTCATTACATTTATGATATCGATATATCAAATAAAAGAAATATTATTAATTCAATTCAATATAAATACACGTCAAGAACTCTGCGAGCATCATTAAACGATACAAATAACAATTAATAGGTAAACAGTTGTAAATAAACTTACATAAATCGAAACGTAACTGGCCTAGAACAAATCCAATAATCCAAATGTCTTCAAATGCTAACTTTTCCACATAAAAAAAAACAAACAGAGCGGCCGATCAAAATTTCAAAAATTCACTAAAAAAAAATAGGTCGCCAGCATCTAAATTCACATATCGTTCACTTGTTACACAATAATTTGTTTACGTGTTTGTTTCATATAGAATGAGTTCACTGCACCAATCGCTAGATGGCGATGTAGATAGATATACGTAGAGAAATAGAGTTTGTAGGTCAACACTGTGATCGCTGATTTCGACACAAATTCGAGTCTGTAGGTCAATCGCGATGCCGAACCGGGCACATCTCAATTCATCTGTCAGCGATATGCCGGCTCGTAAGTCAGTGCGAATCTTTGGGAGCTATCCTTGAAAAATAAAATTCCCAATTGCAACAGCTGGTTACAAAATAATAACAACTAGCAGTACCATTTTTTGTTTACTCTTAATTTGCTTTTTTTTTTAACAGGATGTGAACACTCAGAAATAATTCATCACTGTCAGTATTCGTTCACAGTAACATTTAAAAAATGAGATACAATTTCTCGTACCATAAAACATCTATCAAAATTTTAAATGTTATTGTGTTTATCAATCATTAAAAAAAAACCGTGTATGATTTGGTCTAAATATTAAACGATTCGAAACGTAATTTAAAATGTATTTGTATGTAATCGCATTTTTCAATACAGATGAAAGTGAAATTATTCTATTTATATACAAATATATTCCGACAGCAGTAAGTAACTCTTAACATAAATTTACTTAAAATAGTTTGTTACATAATACTTTTATAATTTGTTTATTCATACAGAACACCGAAGCTTTTATTTTTTGTATTATTGTGCATTTCAAAAATATTATGAAAACATTTAATTAAAGCAAGGCATTATAATTTATTGTATATTTAATTTTAAAAAAAAACACGGCAAAAATTATTTAAAAAAATGTTTTTTAGCACAGTAGAAATAACGCATGTAATTTTTGTAAGTATTGTTTGAGATATCCTCAGTATCATCCGCACAAAAAACTTGTTCAAGAATAATTAGATACTACGTAAAAAGAGCAAAAAAGATACCTATACAAAGTCCGCTGACATAGTTTACAGATGGTACCACTTCTTCACTCGTGAAGTTTTTTAATGTAATGCATTGTAAAAAATAAACAACATTGTAATGATTTTTTTAACGAGCCGAATCGGATATTACCGTGATCCATTGAATTGTTAGTATCACCTAACTTCATTACGTAAAAACAAACAACTTCACTTCTGTATTTTATTTTGAATTTCGAACGTTGGAATTAGGTGTCACTAAACTTCAGTTTCCATAGACGCGCGATAGTAGGTTGTGCACCGACACAAATGTCACATACGGGTTCGGGTTTTAGAAATACGCGACTCCTCCGCGAAACGAAAGTGAAGAAGCAATGATATCGCTTGCATTGGAGTTCGCGGGCCTCTGTTGTGGTCGCGCGGCATGCGTCGAGCGACCGCGCTGCATAGCGCTCTGTCTCGCCCCGCGCCGCCCTCTCGCCCTCCCGCGAGTGAGTGAAATGCCCCCCTGCGCCCCGCGAGGAGTACTCCGCTCAGCCTTGTGCGGATGCATTGCCCCGCCGAGTGTAGCTGCTGGCGCGAGTCAGCTGTGATGCATTTCGTACAATGCCAGTAAGCTGGGCCGAGTATAGAAATTTGATGTCATAACGCAGTGACGTATTTAAGGTTGTTCGCGTAGAATTCTATACATAGTATTAATACACTTGTTTATAATCTAAGCGTATCATCATAATAATTATACATCGTTTTGAATGATTTTTTAGAAGTTATTCAGAAAACGATAAATGGGGGGAGCTTGGGATGAAACACGCCCAAATCCATTTTCGAGAAAAAATGAGAACTGATCCAAAAGAACATATTTTTTTAAAGGTCAAACTGTGAAGATATAATCAAAACAGTTTTTATAAGAAAAGTGTGTTTTTCTCTGTTCAGAAAAAGTGGATCTGTTCATTTTAAATCATTTAATAATCGAGCCATCGGAGTGTGATTCCTGTCTATTAAATTATCAACATGGAGATATTGCATTGAAAATAAAAGAAACGAACTAATGTTTATCACACCTAACAATATAAAATTATCAAAAATGTGTTTCTTACCAACGCGGACTATAAATGGAAGAGGATGTCCATACTTAAATTTTATATGTATCATGAGAAAAGGTTAAATGAAGAGGAACTTTAAATAATAAATAAATGTGACCATGGAATGCATATTCGGAAGCAAACATATATGTTAACGCTTTGATAGTGGTAGTAGGTTAATGTATGAGGTTATAATACATTCACAATGGTACAATTAGCCAATTATAAGCCATGCATGAAAAATAATCACCTAGAATAAAAGAAAATACGTTGTTAAATCAATCGATTAAACACAGAAATGAAATGGAAAGCGACCGTATATTTATATTATTCAATTTCATTTTAAATAAAATTTTATAACAAAACTTTTTTTAAATTGATGCCGCCAGATAAGCCGTATAGCCCACAACCCATACAATCACATTACCATACAATCAAGTACGTATTGCACTCACTGTCCGCACACAAGAGTGATAGGTTATTAAGCTCACACACACATCTAAAATCCTGTGCGCTGGCAAGAGTCAAAGTACCTCACGAGCCGACTGACACATATAAAGTGAGGAACACATTCAGGGATCAGGGCTGACACTTCAAGGTTAAATACATTATTATATATATTTTTAAATAAATTAACAGGAGGCGGATTAAAATAAAATCCATCGCCAAGTAAAATATAATATTTTCGTGGTTGATTTTAAATAAGTCATTATCCTGAAGTATGAGTTAATCGACGCCGATAGACACCAAGATCACGTATTTAGTTTAATGAAAATTATGCCAATCAACAGGCAAATACTAATTGTTTGACAGTGATTTATTTCACTTGATCGTTATATTGCATGTCTTACTTGCCATTTTACATTAATATACGTGTTCGACGTTCCACATTGCACGCAAAAATTGCATAATACTTAAAAGATTTATGTGTAACAAATGTAAATAAAGCGATACAAATAATACATATGAAGTATTACAATGAGGGTTGTTTTGCGGAAATAAATTCTTAGAAATTGACTTAGCAGCTATTTTTGTCTGATAAAAGGGGATAATTAATGTGACGGTGAAATAAGCAATCGTAATCGTCGCGATTGATATAAGAGTCTTTGAGAAGTGAAGTGACACAAGTAAAAAAAAAATCTTTATCTTTTCTATTGCACTTTTAAATATAAACTACTCATTACTTAGAGTTTTTGTGAATTGCATATTTCTATTTTAGATAGAACACTATTGCAGTGCGTATTTACTAAACTCACTTCCTTTCTAAAATACTTTAACGATTAAGGCATGTAGAATATTATCACGCATCTAACAAATGTTTTCATAAAATACCACTTGCCTCACTTCACTTCTCAAGGGCTCGTATATATTATAATAACGTATATTTTGCGTTCTTTATAATAATAAATTTGTTAGTGTTACCATGTTTCAGCAGTAACTTACAACAGCAATCGTTTATGTTGCATGATTATAATAAAATCATTATTAACGAATCAGTTCTATATCACTTCCGATCGCTAAGTTGCACACACTATGTTTATTGGGAAAATATATTTTACTATACTAGCCGTTATCCGTTAAAATGAAATCTAATTTTAATCGCAAAGAATTCGGAAGAATTTTACTAGTAAAAAAAAAGCATTTGACGGACAAAGCAACAGACCAAATATATTTGTTTCCAAAAGTAAAAGTCGTTGTCTTTTTTAGTGAGTTGGATATGTCATAATAACTACAATACATTTATGCGTTTAATAGTTAAGTGGTCAATGAAATCAATCTTGCCGAATTAGTAAATTTCACGTTGAAACATCACATTTTACATTTAAGTTTATAAAAATGCAAATTTTGGTCTCAATCTCTCATGAAAAGTACCGGTTTAAAACTTAACGTCTGTTTTTTTTCACACACAGATGTAGCTGTATCTGGAGTAATAACTCTTAAAAAACTTAACTATATTTTTATTTGAACGAGGTTATGATACACCAAAGACGTTTTTATAAAAGCACAGAATAATACATCTTATAATAAAACGAAAAAAGATATTGTTCTGATAACTAAACAAGATCACCAACCCTGGTACTATTCTTGTTTGACACACATTTGTATTGGCGATGCGTATGTACAAGGCGTGCTACTTATTTGTGTTAGTGGGCCGGCAAGTAGTAACAGTATGGGTGTGTGTGCATCGGACCAGTCACACAGATGCAATATCACTGCATTACCAAAACCAAAACAGCTGAAGTGATGGAGTAACATCAAACGATTTATGTGCATATTTTCCTGCAATCAAAGCTGCTTTTTCATACGTTATCTAATGTCGGTTTGTAACCTTATTTGTTTGGATAAGGAATGTATTCTTGTAGTGTGAAGCACCCCATATAACATGTAATATGCAAACAATAAATTAAGGGATTTTTACATATAATAGATTAAATAGTGTAAGCAGAGGAGGATTAAGACCCTCCGTGGCGTAATAGACACTAACATTCTGAGAAACCTTTGCCCTACAACCAAAACTTACGACAAAAATGAAACGATAAAAAAAATCTTGATAAATGCACAATTGTGTTTCACAGTTTCGGCTGTCGCGATTCCCGTATAAAATCTTAATAACAAGTGTTAAAAAAGTTTATCGTCATTGATTATTATATATAAAAAAAAAAAAATTACTCTACCTCTGTGCCTAGTCGAATTTATTTTTATTTTTTAACTGATTTAGTATGATAAATAATAAAGAACCAGTACAAAGCTATTTACTGACACAAAAAGTGGTGTTTTAAATTCATTGAATTTAAACTAATATCGATAATTGTATGAGTTGAATTTGGATACATGATTTGATTCAGTTAATTAAAATTTTTCCAAATTCCAAAATATAATATTTGGATAGTGACAAAATTTTTACTGCATTGCATTATATATATTTATGTATATGTGCCGCAAAAGATTGAATTTGGCAGATATTGGCAACCTTTATAGTAATTATCATTGAAAATAATTTATTAAAAATTTCATGATGTTTACCGCTAATTCTTGCTCGAAATAAACAGATACATACATCATTGAGATAAAATGAAAAAAAAAACTATGGCATATCTTTATTTTTCATTGTATACAACACGACTGGTTTCTCTCAGATAGTAAGGATCAGATTCAGTCCTATTTTTTAACACTGGAAAAATAATTAATTAATAATTAGCATTTTTTTGTAATGTGTAAATAAATAAATATTCTAGTTGAAAATGTTTAATAATTGAGCGAAAGCGCTTCAATTATTTAAACTAATAAAACATATTATATTTGTAGTACCTGTATCATTCTTTCAGTAATTTGAATATATGAGCATCACTTTATTGTTATAATAAAATCAAATTGTATGTGCAAATTCCATATGAGCTATAAGAATAAAGAAGATTTGTTCACAGTTAAAAAAATAACATGATATAAGTTGACACATCTTTTCCAATAACTAATAAAAAAAACTCACGAAATAATATGATAATAAAAGATATATTTTTTCAGTACTTCGACCTCAATAAAAAAATATTTTCGTCACAAAAACACTAGCATGTTTAATATTCAATAAAAAAAATGTAGGTTTTGGTGTTAATACAATTACCCAACTGAAAAATATAACATACATATAGACAACGAAAAAAATACCAAGACGTTTTTTTGACATATTTTTAATGTTGATTCATTTTATCAAAAAACTTCATCTACGAATTCCACATGTTTTGTCTCACTGGAACATGCTCTCAAAGGGGTATTGTGTGAGAAACAAACACAACAAAGTTTAGAGGGAATAATAATGCAGGCATACAGGCATAAGTGTGAGTGAGTAAACATAATGTAAACAGAAGCTATTTATTTCGATGTGTGTGTTTAGATGATAATTCGATTTTGTTTTTATGTGGTGGTATTGTTTAGCGTGTTGACTCCTAATTCGAAAAGTTGCTTAGTTGTTAATAAAATATTGGATACATACCACATACGGATATTTGAAGTAAATATATTGTATCGTGATGCAATAAAATTGATGAGTATTTCTAAAATAGACAATAAATTGCACAATGATGAATATTATATTAGTCGTAATTATGTTATCCGGAAATTTATAGACAAAAATTTAACCGCAGCACTATGATCGTTGAAATATTTTTAATCAACATAATTAATTACAAAATCGAACCATACCAATGTTTTTTTTGAAAAAATGTTGATATCGCTAACAATAAAAAGGGCATTCTAACTATACGACAACGGTACTGGTCATAGAATTATTTGAATATAACATGGAATTTTACTGCATGTTAAATTAGATGGGAAGTAAATTATTAGATAACCTTGCGCTATATCTGATGATGCTTCTCGAAGAAGCCAAACACGTGTCATATTTTGTAACACAAGTGGAATAACAAATTTATCAAATTTCATTTTATATTAGATAGAATGTGTTTATTCATTTGCATATATATATCGTAGATAATATGCCAATATTAATTAACTATCACAAATCGCCAGATAATCTTCTTGCCTGCACGTGATCCTTGATCACTTGATATAAAGCTATAAGGCGCACCCGCGCCTCCCTTTGAAGAAAAAAATATCTTCACGACTCCTTATCCTTTATTTTATATAGTAATAAAGACATGTTTTATAGAGTAAGTAAATATGTTGGACTGTTCGCGCCTCCCAGGTTGGAAATCGATGGAAATAGCTTCGATGGAATTAGAATTTTTCGCGACAATTTTTTGAAATAATATTTCGTAGCATCTTTATTTTGCTTTGGTTTCAACGCGTTAAAACTAAAAAAGTTATCATTGAATGTGTTAGTGGGGCATAGTCTGATGACACACATTTGCAAATAAAGAGTTGCATCGGTTTACATGTATGCACCAGTGTAATGAAACGATAGTCAACTAAACTAAGCAGTATGCAGGCGAGTAAGACCTAACTAAAATTGTTTGGCATAGGATTCTCCGAATAGTTTTTTTTTTTGTTTAATCTTACGTAAACGGAATTTTAAAAATATTCATATATTGGTCATGACTCATGACAACTATTCTCTGGGTTTTATTGCAGATATGTTCAAATTGGGGTGGGACAAAAATCGGCGGATTCTATTTTTTATTTATTGATGTAATTCTTTGTCGGGTTCTATGGCGCAGCGGTTAATGTTGTGGGCTTCCGTGCTAGACCTCACGGGTTTGAGTCCAAGTCAAAGTTCAGTCAGTGTTCCCTCTAAGCTGTGCGCGTGTGCGCGGGCACACAACTCGCTGAGCGCGCGCACATGCTTTAGAACAGAGTGCACAAAAGTTACGCCAGCTTTACCACCACCAGAATAAATTAATTTTCATCATATAGTGTTGTTAATTGTCATTATAAAAAATAACTTTTACGTTAAGTAGGTCTAAATACTGTTATGTGGTATACACAAATTTTAGTTTCCTTTCAAAGTTGCACAGTTAATGTATTTTGCGCACATAACCTTCAGAAAATTAGAGGGAACATTGGTCCCAGTACGAACAGGATTTTTTTCACATATGGATAAAAAATCTTAAATAATAATTATCACAATTAACAAATTGTAAATAACGAAATCATTAACAATCATAATCATTTATAAAAAAAGAGGAAGTTTAGGTGGAATCATAAAATTGGAAAAAAAATAATTTTATAATACTGGCAAAATTATATTCTCAAAAAAGTGGATTTATTATTTATGAAATGTTCGAATATACAAATATCCGAATATTTAGAAAATGCCGTATACAATCGAATATTCGATTGGAATCTCAATACATAACTCACCAATAATCAGCGGTGGGCTGCCAGTACAATAACAAGGGGTTCGCTTAATTTCAAAGCAATTCTTGGTGCTCTGGGAAAGGAGTGATTTTTTATCACTCCTATGCAATTATATGCAATGCTTAAATAAGCATTCGATTGATATTTCATAAATACACTTATAATATGTAACAATATGAAATTTACCTTAAACTTATCAATGTAAATGGCTAATAATGTAATGTAATGTCAGAAATCTCATAATTTGATCTGAGAATATTGTTTTTTCTTAATTTAACAAGAAGCTCGCCGGCCGTAGTCAAATTTAACAAGGGGCCAGCGCGAGCCCCTCCGAGCCCCCTCCAGCCCACCCCTGCCAATAATAAGTGGATCACAATAATTTACTGTCCGTCGGGCGATATATTTTAATAAAACTGCAATAACCATACATAGAGTGACTGGTAATTCCAACGTGAGTAATAGATACTATACGTAAAAAGTTAGATTTACTATGCATAAATAAGAAGGCGAGAGGTGTTCCGTGAGTTGAAGCTATTTAAATGTTCCCGAAGAAAATAATGCGATTGTCTTCAATTTATTTCACTCCCGCATGCCTAATAAAAGTCGGATTCAAGGCCAGACACACGCCGTTTGGTTTATGTTTATACGCAGATGCAGACAGACATCAATTTGCATACGGCATTAGCGTAAAACACCACGAATGTAAGCTGGTTTCTAAGATTCTGTACGGCGTAGGAAGATGAAATGGCTATCAATAGACCCGAACTTCACTGATAGTGTCACAAAAAGTTACAACAATAATGGAATTAGGAAACTGACAAGATACACGGAATGTCAGTTGTCGATGGGTGTGAAAGCTGTTGTATTTTTATCGAAATCAAACATCATTTCGTTACCGTTAGTATTCGAAAATAACACCATTTTGTAAGTCATTCCAGATTTATTTAATATGATCATGATCGCTTTCGCACTGAATTTAGAGTTGCTCCAGCATCCCCAGTCGGATTGCGAGTTAATTACGCAGTAATATATACCCCCAGGTACCTGAAGTCATCGACCTTCTCGATGTTCTGTCCCGCGGTCATTAGGGAGGGCAGGTATTGTTGTAGAGCACGTTGTTTTTACTCTCATTTAACAACAGCTTAACGACCGTGGACGCGTATTTGAGTCTTTGAAAAACAAAGGTTGCTGGCCGGCGGACACATATATGCGTATAGGCGAAGTATCTGGAAGCTAAGAAAATTTTGTAAAGATATCTCAATTTGCTTACAAATTATATTGAATTTAATAAAATTATAATGTTTGTGAATTTTTCGCAAAATTTTATTTCGCCAGGTGAAATTTTATAAAAAACGTGCGGTCATTAAGCTGTTAAGTCAATGCGGTGTAAGTTGTTCTATAACCTGTCCATTGTCTCAAGAATAAATGAAAAGATTTAATGAATATGACAGCATCATCGGCATACTAAGGATCGCATAGCATCAGATCGGAGTTAACGGCTGCACCTCGGTCAGGTGGAATTGAATTTCTCAATCAAATATTATGATGAAGAGGAATGGAGTTAAGACGCAACCCTGCTAGAACCCCCCCCCCCCCCCCTTCAACTATTTCGTTCTTATATAATATTCATATTCATCTGAGGCTTGTTATAGTAGATCTATATTTTCCATTGGAATCAATATTGTTTAGGCCCCGCGTCATTTGAACTGATGAAAGAACGCCATACTTAGTTTGTGCATTTTTTTGTTACTTTTATTCCTCAAAAATTCCAATCATTTTTTTTAATAAACTTACTTATGAAATAAAATTTTGAAAAAAACATTACTACGTGTAGTGTTTGATGGCATGAGGCGTTGCCAACATCGAATAACCCATGTAATTGAATACAAATATGTTTTAATTAATATAATAAATATCCAGTCTGGAAATCAAACCCCAGACAGCCCCAAACCGAAGCATTAAATGTTTGTAATAACTTAATTTAGGCAGGTGAAAACTTAAACATAAAATTGCATTAAGCCTATCTGTCTAATAAAAGGCATGTTGAAAAATGCTAGTGGTTGTTAAGAACAGCTTTAGAAATACTTTATCGGATAATAAAAGGAGACTTGAAAAATTAGTTTTTTTTTTTTTAATTAAAGAAATATTTGGCATTACAGCTAATGCCGATGTGCTAAATATAAAAAAAACTCGATAAGAATGTATTGTAAATCACTCGAGATCAATTCACAAACACCCACGTCTTAGGTCTCAAATTTAAATTAAAAATATCTAAATTTGACATTTACCTTACCGGGAATCGAGCCCAGACCCGCCTGGTTGGTAGAGCGAGCTCCAAACAACTAGACCACATCATGCGATATGAAGTCCGAGGCATTTTAATACGTTACATTTTTACTGTAGACGTGCTTGCATACGAAAAAGTTATAATCAACATTGCGCGTTTTGGTTGAATTTATAGATTAAACAGTCTGCATAGGTATCGTGTGACGAGTTACTCTGTTTCGTGCACTCAACGGTCGTAAAAAAAATGTATCAGTACACTTGACATTGAAAACTCATCCAATGCAAATCGCTGTACTATGTACTATGCATGCACACATTTGAACAAAACACATCATTGTGTTCCGCAAATAAATATGTCTGTTTGTCATATTTCAAATGCAAATAATTTATACAGACCGCAGACTGAATTTACACGCCGTCTATACAAATGTTGCGGTGCAAGTGTGAAAAAGACGGTGAATTTATTTGATAACTATCTCGAGTTCACCTGTGTGAAGAAGATTGGCCAACTTTTAAATGGCATGCATCGACGACGAGATAAATCGATTATTAGCAAAGATTCTTAACTTAGCAGTTGGTCTCTCGACAAATTGTTTATTTTTAAGCTGAGTATGTAAATTAATGGAAAAGAAAAAATGAACTCGATACACTATAAGTTGGAATGTAAAATATGACTTAGAATATTTATATGCATAGGTTTAGCTGAGAATTAATATAATATATTGAAAAAAATACGTTTTAATTTGAGTATTCGGTAAAAAAACAAATTACTTATCAAGCAAGTAAAGCATAAAAAATAACATCTAGGCAACGAAGGGAAGCGGTAATTATTCGATATCAATTGAAGAAACACGATCTAATTTCTGTCACACCTATATTATGTGGTGTGGTATCCATCGAATAGCTATAATGCTTAATAGTATACCCTCGTAAAAAACAATACTATTGGTTAGGTATTGCCGTTGCCATTACTTCATACTGTTTATGGAGAGATTATTAAACAAACTTGGGCAGAAATCGGTGATTTTATTTCAGTTTATTTCGTCTAGTCATAGAAAAATAAACAGTATAGAAAATATTCTTTTGTTCTTTCCCTTTAAGTGTAAGTAAAGTCTAAACAAAGTCTTATTTTTTAGATAGAAAGTTAATAACTACAAAGTTACCGCCATATTATAAACAGATTAACTTGATAACATATAAGTATAGGTACTAAGTATTTTTATATTTGGAAGATGCTCTGCCGTCATATGTGATCTGAGATTTATATTATTGTATAATGACTATCTTAAATGCTGTTTTAAAAATCTTACAACTAATTTGATGCAAAATGTATTCAGGTCAAAAGTTATTCGATTAAATCATGATACATGTGTAATGTCAAATAGCTAATATCCCAAGTGACCTAGACAATAAATACATTAGCCGGATTAAAGACGGTAACTTTAGCAGACAACCAAAGTCCTCTACTAAGGACACCGGGACGTGAAAGTAGATACAAAAGAATGACGAATTCGGGCTAACAGTATCGCGATACTAGGAAAAAATAGCTCGGGTATCATCAACATCGCATGTCAACATGATGCGGCTAGCCAGACTGGCTGGCTGGAAAAAATATATAATACACACAACGATACATCATAGGTGAATCTATCTATCCACATGGATAAAAAAAAATTACATACATACCTCCAAAAGAATATAAGATGAGAAAACTAAAATATCCACTAAATTAAAATACAACCGTGTTATCTGTAATTATTAACATTTTTTTCTTAGAATATTTTTTTTCATTAGGCTATTTTTGGGTTGGTATTAAAATCCGTTAAAAGGAGCGGATGTAAATTAATGTTTTCTGTGTAAAAAGCAGGGCTGTGGAGTCGGAGTCGGGTTTTTTTCCGGAGGTGGAGTTGGAGTCAGGGTCGGAAAATCCGGAGATCAAAAATTAAATATACATATCGACAAATTATTAGTTTATTCATCATATTGATTGCTGTAATCTACTGGAATCTATTCCAGTTACTAGAGTGATCTGATAGCATACAGATATGTTAGTAGAACAGAAATATTCGACCTGACTCCAGAGCCCTGGTAGCAAGAACCTGAATAATTATCAAATGCATAGACCAGTTGTGGGAAACTTGCGGCTTTCCTCGTGTTCAGACTTTTGGTGGAATTTAAATTCTTCTTTTAAATATCTACATTTTTTAATTTTATTTTATTGCAGTTTTTTCAGTGTGGAATTTTAACATGGAAAACTATGTGGTCTTCTTTGAGTGTTTTTTTCTATTACCCAACTGTAAAACAACGCCAGATTCATGTTGCACGATCAATCATTTGACAATTGTGCTGCAGTTTGAACTTTAAGGTCCGAATATTGGAGTAAGAAAGGTTTAACATAATACGTAATATCATAATCAAGTTAATAATAACTCATTGTTATTACATAAAAATGCTCTTGTCAATTAATTATCAATTCCTTTATTCAACGTGTTAGACACGTTGGTATTGATGGATTCATTTGAAAGTGAATTTAAGGTTTTTATTCGAGAACTAAGGATCATAAGTGCCTACCTACAAAAACATAGTTTAAAGTCCACTAAGCCGAAAGTAAAACAGGTGGTTTACTTATGTGCTTTTGACATTATAATTTAATTTGTAGATGTACCCAACTGTATAGAGCAGCCGTACTCAACCTGCGGCCCAATCAGCTCTTATGTGCGGCCCAAATTAATTATAGTCACCAAATATTTTTCAAAGATAGTTAAAAGTTTGACTCAATATCAAATTATTCACATTAATTTTCAAGTAAACGATTTAATATTTTGGATACATTTGTATTTTTGTGTACTTTTTACGTATTTTTTATTTGTTATCCATTGTTATTTTTTACTATGAAAACTACATTAATACATAAATGTATACATATGTATATATTTACAGTTTACTGTAAATATTTTGCGGCCCACGTAGAGAAACAAAAATCGGAATGCGGCCCGGAGGAAAAAAAGGTTGAGTACGGCTGGTATAGAGTTACCGCTTGTATTTACGAGATATTACTTTGTGTCACTAATAAATATGATAATGGCATTGCCAAAACCGACCTCAACCTCAAAACACGATTTTTTGTAACTAGGCTGCTGTGATTTTAATCTTTCGATTATTAAGTGATAAGAAAACATGACTTGAACATAACCTAACCTAACAGGAACTGTTCGAGAGGAAAATTCCGAGATGGTAATTATTGAACCACTTACGCTGCATTAGCAGAACATTAAATTCAAGCTAGCCGCGTCAAAAAAATGGCATAGCGAATGCAATAAGTGCGAGAGATGTTGCTGACCTATCTGTCAGTGGGGCCTTATTGCGCATGACAAGCCGACTAGGTCGAGCGGAAAAAAACAAATGGAATAATTTTGCAAGGCAAAACCCAGCGGTGCATTCGGCTGGGTTGCCAATTAGCAATGTGAAGTTAACATTGAGAATAAATGGAATAAAACATCACGGGCGATGTACCAAACAATATCGATTCGATAGTAATATACATTTTAGAGTGAAAGTACGAGAATGGGATCCCAATATTCGAATAGAAAATAATTATTACAAACGTATATTCAGTATACGAATTTTGATATGTTGTCGAATAAAATAATGTATGGATTCCAATCCCAAAATAACAATTCTAAACGAGAGTGATTAGTTAACCATTAGTCCTGTCTTAACCCGATACTTTACGTCACACGCAGTAAGTAGAAAAACTTATGTTTATATACCTTAAATAGAAGGCATATTTATGCTACATAATGGGAGCGAAAGTGGATTTAAAAAAAGAAGAAAAATAATTGAATTAGTTATAATAACTTCATATGTAATAAATAGTTCTATCGATGAACTTGTAGTTATTCCTAAGTAAGTAAGTACAACTTGTTTTTTAATCAGCGGATTAAAAATGTTCTGTGACGATCCTTCGAGGAAGTTATGGCACATATCAAAATTCATTATTCATTCAAATTACTGCAATCAAAATTATAGACATTTAGAGCAAAGTATATTGAAAGCTTCTGAGCTATAAATTGGTGTCGTAAAATTATTCAGGAAAACACCTTTTACGACGTCCATAAAAACAATACAACTAGTAATAATTTAAGACGCGAGAGTAAGCAAAACATTTTGAGCACAGCTATAAATAATGTTATTGAATTTTTTTATTGAGAGATAAATATCCACTAGGAATAGCGATGAAAAACAAATATATTGCTGCTACTAAAATATATACTATTTTGACATGCTATCAATTATAATATATATGCAAAAAAAAATGTTTATTTCTTCACTGTTCTTGTATACGTATCATTCTTTTCTTAATGGGTAAGTAGTTTTATTATATAATATAAACCCTGCTTTAAAATAAACAATAAACAATAAACGTAAAACTTACATTCGTGTTGAGGTTCTGTTGTTTCATAAGAGTATTCAATACATACCTGAAAAAAGAGAAAATATTTATTAGAATAACATAATAAAATGCATTCATAGTATAATGTAAAACGTCATGCTCTCAATCTGTGCTAGGTGGTACCCGCTTATAGAAAAATATAATTTGAGATTAAGCGAAAAATCATACAACAAATACTTATTATTTGATTCTCAGTATAGTTTTGTCGACTTTTAAAATAGAATCGTAAACAGCGTTAAACATCGTAACGATCGTTACATGCAATATGCAATTAAGTCAGCAGTTGGTTCAAGCTGCATCAATGCAAGAATCAAAAATGATCATACTTAATAAACAAATGTTTTAACGTTTTTATTAAGCGGCGAGACTGTGAGCGACAATCTAAAGGGCCAGCCATAAGCGAAAAATTACATTATTGTCATTTTTAATATTTCATTAATTTTACAAATTTACTGCATTTTTTTAACATTACTAAATATACTATAAATACTTTGATATGGAATAATGCGTAAGAATAAAAATCATTCATATTTTTTGTTGTTGAGGGTAGATATTAAATTGATATGAGTATACAGCATAATTTTAATGTTACCAATTGTCAAAAAAATCACTAACAATAAATAAGGATACAAGTTAAAAGGTTTTTTTTTATTCACAAGTCAAATACGGGATTAGGAAAAATCAATTACTTTGATTAGAAAAAATACTGCCGTACATATTATAATTTCTAATATTTATTGTATGTACTATTTTTAAATGGCGTTAAAGTGAGTTTTCAAAATAATAATAAAAGCATAATAAAATTTAACAGTCAATTGATCGATAAATTTATAAAGACCGAACTGTTGATTTTATCTTTTTTAGCATGAAATAAAGGCAAGCATATTTTTGTACCATCTACGTCACTGTAATGATTTACCCTGAAAGCAATAATTTCTCACAAAACAACGAGCAACTCATCCTATTATCTGTTGCGCAATTGAAAAATTATTACACGGCCAAGCGGCCGAACCTTGCCCTTCGAGAAGGGATCCAAGATTGGCCCTATCACTACTAGATGTCAGGTAATAATGTCGGAAGATGATGGTGATGATGATGAGTGGACGAGAGGTTCAACGGTGAAATAATGAAGCTGAAATTAAATGGACGGGTTCATGTCGTGACTCGGACGGCGTTGTCCAGCCTGCTTCATTGGCGTCCATGAAAATCATAGTTTCGTTTTCCAAAATCATAAACAAATATATTCTCAAACGTAAACACATTAATAGCATATCAACTGAGAATCCGTATATGTTAATTACATGCTACTAAAGTTACATGAAAATTAAACAAAATCCCACAGAAAACAATGTAATTGGAGAGAAGGCTTAGGTACGGATACGAAAACATCAAAAACCCAACGTTAGAATCAAGGAAGCAGATAATTTATGCTATAGATAGATATTTCATATATTTCGCCATATTTTAATTTTGCTATGTTTTTTTAGAAGTTCATGTTGATAAGTAATGTTGCATAATTTTGTATTTTCGTGTTTGTATTTATACAGTGGAACCTCTCATAACGAGCTTAATTCGTTCCAGAGTTTTACTCGTTATGTGAAACACTCGTTATGCGAATCATTTTTTCCCATAAAAAACAATGTAAAATACAATAATGCGTTCCATGCCGAAAATAAAATCAATTTTCAACACGTTTAAAACGTTTATTAAAATAAAATTACATACTTATAAATTGTAAGAGTAACAACCTGGAATGCGATTTCGATTTGCAAAAAAAAACAATAAAAAATCGACTAGTTTATTAGTATGAATTTACGACAAATAATTGATTATTTTTTACTAGAAAGCTGTCTAGAGACATTTGTTTTTGCCGACGCTTAAAAATTTGGTCAAAATGTGACAGCATTGTCTTTGAATGCATTTGTAAAACCCATAGACACCTCCTTATTAGGGTGATGCTTCTCAATGTACGATGCAACAGTTTCCCATGCTTTTAGCATTTCTCTTATTGCGCCAGAAGATTGTTGATTTGCCACTTCCTCCTTCCCCACAAACAAACTCTCCTCCATAACTTCTTAATTTGAAAATCAAAGTAACTCCATAAGCTCTTCGGTGGTCAGCTCTTGACTGTACTCTTCCAAAAGCTCATCAATATCGTTGTTGTCCACCCAGTCCCATGGTATTAGAGTGGACACTCACAGGTGAGTGACGTGAAGATAGGATTTTCTCTTTCTGCGTCACTCGTTATGGGAAATTTCGCTCGTTAAGGGAGCATTTTTTTCCCCAATCTGTTTTGCTCGTTATGCGAATTACTCGTTATGAGAGGTTCCACTGTATTTCCAATAAAAATGGATTAATATTATCGGGATTGAGTTAATTTTCAGGTCAAAAAAAGTAGCACGTAGTAAAGCATATTAAGCATTATTTGTTTGGACTCATTGTGAAAACAAACCTTATTTATGTGATTAGCGTTTTATTAAAATAATAATCGACAATAATTTCGGTATATTTTTGAGGCCAAGAACCCAAACGGGTATTTAACCACTAATGTGTATTTAATGTAAAAACATTCGTATTTCAAGTGACTGCGATTTCTTTAGAGTCGAGGCTGCCGTGAAAAGGATTGAATATACTTTTGTTAATAAAATGAATCCCCAATTCGTATAATGAAAACACGATAGTATCGCGCTGCACTGCGCTGGATACAGGGTATGCTTGGCTTATAATAGTTATTATTAATACATAATGTCGGTTGGTATTTCTTCATATAAACGAGTTGAAACTAGGCGGTGACCTGCCGCATACTTGTCTTTATTGTGAAATATTTTGCAGAGCATGACTCGCGACGGTTGTAATATCAAAAGCTCCAGCAGAGTAGCACTCGATATAGCTGGCCAGCTTTAAAGCACACTCACTTCAGTCGTAAAAATAATTTATTTTGTAAAATTTATTGACCACTCAAAAAGATATAAAGTTAGATTTGTAGTATATTAAATTATTCCTTGAATAGCAAGTACTTTACCAAAGTGAAAACAACAACAAATGCTTATTACAGCGCAATTTTTATTATCATCTGACGCTGCAATATGCCAAATATTCAGTTATGTGCAGGTATAGTGTGAGCTAGGTTATCCAATCTCGGAGCCTTTTTGTGATCCCGGGATTGATTCGGGATTCACTCAACGTGAAATCGTGTATAATTTGAGAAAAGTTTTGGTGACTGTGTTTTTTTTTAGCTCACCGAGGAATTTGAAAATCTCAAATCCCTATACTTTTCCCCCAAAATATCAACATGATTCGTTTTTTTAGCTCTTCTAAATCCAAAATACTGTAAAATAAACGGGATTTGCTTAAAATTTCTCAATCCCGTAATCCCGGTTATCGCGACCATACCAATTCCGGGATATCGGGATCGCAAAATTGAACGGGATCCCGGGATTGGAGACCCTAGTGTGAGCTGTGTGTTGAAAAAATCACTCAAAACTTTCAATCAATAGATAGATCTGATAGACAGACAGATAGAGTGTCTGTACCATCAATGTAAATTATTAATATTTGTTAAGATGCTCACGATGTTTTGTTCTTGTTCTGATCGTCTAGGTTAGCAATCGTTTTTCAGGTTTGGTGTGTTTGTTGTAAAACTGTAAAATTTACATAAAACCATTTAAAAAACATGTGTTGAAAAAATAATTTACCTTTATAATATGTATGTTGTAACCAAGTGGATATTAGTAATAATAAATGGTAACGGCTATATACAAACTTGTATTAATTTAAAATTTGTGTTGGAAGTTGATATTGATAGGCATTAATAAAAATGAAGCATTGTAAATTTTTTCCAACCACGGAAATAGGGACTCACTCAACAAAACATTATTTATAACACTGGACACATCTTTTTTTACATTGATTAAAAAGGCATTGTATACAAAAAAGAGTACGTCACAGGATCTTCCAAAAACACCACAACTTCACGATTTAAATTCAAACTAGAACATCGCAGGTTAAAACGTTTTGAATTATAACTGAATAATTTTATATTGTAGAAAATTAAAGTAACAAACGGTTCACAAAGATTATGACTCACTCAACTCATATGACCTGCGCGAAAAAGAAGTTTAAGAAAAAAAAATGTTTGGTTATGGTTTCGGCCACGCATGTAAAAATTGGGAGAATGTAAGTTTATAGTCTTGAGAATGTCAGTATTATTAACTTGACCCCGAAGAAGAAGAGAAAAATATTTTAAGATGTTTTTAAAACGGTTTTCGAGTTTCAAAAACATGATAGCATTCATAAAAAATAAGAACATTATTTCTTCACAAATATATTGAAATATAAAAATATTATATGGGCCATCTAGAGGTGAAGTGAGCCAACTAGTAAAATGGTAGGAATTTTTTCATGGTACTATCACGTCTTCATTTGATGTTTTGGTGAGTTGCAATTTTTATTTTACGGAGATGTGTATTAAACTGGTGTTACTTCCTTTTTATGATACTTTGAGATGTGTACATTATTACAACTAGGGTATCCAATCCCGGAGCCTTTTTCCAATGCCAGAATTTCGGGATTGATTAATTTTGAATCCCGGGATCCCGGGGTTGAGATTTTCTCACCGAGGAATTTGAAATCCTCAATTCGCTTATCTTTCCCCGATTGTCACAGAACCTCGTTTTTTTCTTTTAGCTCATCGAGGAATTTGAAATCCCCGATTTGGTATACTTTTTCCCAGATTCTCACAGAAACTCGTTTTTTTTAGCTCACCGAAGAATTTTAAATCTTGAATTTGCCAATTTCGTGTCAATTTTCGGGATTTGTTCAAAATTTCCCAATCCCGAAATCCCGGGATCGTGGCCATCTCAATCCCGGAATTTCAGGATCAGAAAATTGAAATGGATCCCGGATCCCGGGATTGGATGCCCTAGTTACAACGCATCTTATTTTTTTCTAAAATACCCCTTTACTCGCTTTACCTCTAATAGGCCTATAAATAGTCTTGTTTTCATAGCATTTATTGCGTAAATTGTGAAACAAATTGAACAATATTTTTTTTCGAATATTTCTACAGTGATAGTAAATCGTAGCCCGTGGCCTTATAAACAGGTAATTTATAACAAGACGAAGAATCATCTTTCGTTATTCCGACACAGCCTTCGCAATCAATTGCGAAATAGGCAACGGCTGAAGCAAGATTATCAATAGATAAGTCAGCGATATCACCAAATGCAAGGCTAAGAGTTGTTGACTCGCATTCTTGTTTCTCGCAGTGGAACTCCGTGCCTATTGACCGCAAAATCATTACAAAACAAGGCTAACTATCAATAAAAATTACTATAAAAATAAACAATGCAATGACATAACACTCAGCGTATATTTTATTAAGTGTCTATATCAAGGTGTAAGTATAATATATTGAGAGAAAAAAAAAACAATTTTAAGAGGATATTGTTGAACACTATTTTTTATTAAGTATTTGGCGTCGTATGGGAGCGGGGAAGCTTTTCATGTCGTAGGCCACATTTAAGAAGTGAAGTAGGCTTACTAGAAAAATGGTCTGGATCCCGTGCTTGGAGGCCGTAGTTTAAAAAATATTAAATATGAAATTGTCTTCAGCCAAAAGGCTGCATTTATGGACTAAGAAGACCGCAGGTACAGATATCGATATGTTTTATTTTGGTTAGATTTGTAATATATGCGGATTTTTTAAATCAATTTACGCTATTTAAGAAAAGTATTATTTTAGTATAGTGATTATTTTTGAGAAAATTCATTTCAGATAAACTTAATTGTCATTTCAAAAAAAAAACACTTAATGATGCCAACTTATTACGGTAATACTGAAGAGGAGGAAATACGGAGTAAGGGTACTACAGAAAAAAAGTTTACGCAAGCAGAACAAATTAAAATTACACGTTATAGTAAGTGTATTTTCCAATAATAGAAGTGAGTTTAACGACAGGCATAGCGTACGATATTTTTAAAGGAAATAATAATATATTAAGTGACAATAAATAACGCAATGATTGATTTTCCCGTAGGTGAACAGTCAAGTTTACGATCTGCTAAGCGGGTACCAGCGGTTCACATCTGCGAGGCTCTGGACAGGGTGGCCTGTTGGTGAGATAGTACAGGGGCCAAAGGTGCTGCAGAAATAATGATATAACAATCAAATATCCCGGGCGAGTAGAAATTGCGTCTAGAGGAGGAATATTGATTGCGCTATATTTATTATAAGATGTGATTTATCGACATAGTTATGGTTCTATTTTAAAGTATCATCGAATATATCGAGCCGTAATCGACAGAACAACGTAAGCGAAAATCCATAAATTTTACAGAAATGTTATTGTTTTAATCAAAACAAAAGGTTTTATTAACTTACTCTCGTAAAAGTTCACAAAAATAGTTGCTTAAATACTGATAGTAATATTAGGTTAATTAATGTTTCTTTCTACGACTTTATTACGAGAGGAAGTTAAAGAAAATACATATGTTTCCGTATTTCATCACCTTAAACACATTTTTTTAAAATTGTATGCTATGTCTCCACCTCCAATTATGGATTTATAACTAGAGCATCCAATTCCAGACCGTTTTTCTGATCCCGGGATCCTAGGATTGATCATTAAGTCAGTAAATACATATTTAAAAAAAATTGTATACTCTTATAGAAGCGCAAATAATGTGTTAATAAAGCCCGCGTTAAAAATATGTGATTCTCATACAAAGATTTGATTAGTAGGCGCCATGGTATAAATGAGTTTAGAAGCGAGAGCAGAGCTTTGTAATTTGGAGAATCTATGCTTATGCGCAACAAAGTGGCTCATTGCAGATTGAAATTGTTTTCCGATAGCCTCGCTCCACGTAATTGACCATCGCCATGATAATAAGGGGAGGAAATTTCACATCGGTTTACAATGAGGATATTCTATTCTTATGCTGTTCCCCGGAGACTTAACAATGCAAGTATTTCTCGATAATAATGGTTATTTAAAAGGGCGCAGAATAACAATCACCCGAAGAAAGTGTAGGGTGACTTATCCCAGGAGATCTATGGCACAATGTCGGCTCAGTATAAGCGTTAATTAAATACATTTAAATAACTGCTTAATTTAGACATACAAGTTACACAACATATCTAATCGAGGATACTATTATAGTAATGGTAGTGGAGTATAAGACGTTAAAACTCTGACTCCCGTTCTTAATTATATTCAAATACAAAAAGTCATACATTTTAGTAGATATTAAAAAATGTGCAACGAAATTTTCATCTTTTAAAATCGAAATCGTAGTCGGAGTCGCACCATTTGTAAATGCCGGAGTAGGAGTCTCGGAAATTTTACACGACTTTAATTAGTAATAATTTTGAAGAATTCATTTAAATTCACTTAAAAGGAAAATGTTATACTAATACTGTAATAATAGTGTACAATCTGTAGTTAGTAATAAAATAATATAAATCAACGAGTCTTGAGATATATTAAATTCAACAAAAGCTTAGTTTTCATACTTGAAATTCTTATTTACCAATACATAGGTTACTTTTAACGAAGTTTATAATTCTCTGTGTTTTCATTCGATGTAGATATGTATTTTTTTTGCAATTAGTACCACGAATCAAAATTATATCTATTATATTATCTTATCACTAACTTGAATACGCGCTTGCTGTAATATAAATATAACAATGTTTTACTGAATCTTCTAACAACTGTCTACAACACAGCGTGTTCTAGCAAATAATTGATTATGGTTATCAACATATAAAATAAAATCACGACGCATAAATACATATTATATTTTATTTGCGTTTTAAGACTTAATAATATGCTTTAGAATCACCCATAAAATAAACAATAATACTTTTACAGTGCTTTCGGAGCGCGGTAAGTTTTATGCCATGTTAATTTTGACGCCATTAAAAAGTATCATTCAACAATACCATACAAACCCGAAAGATTGTATACAATTCAAAATGTTTGCAATATCGTTTAAATCAAGTTAAGTAAATAATAGTTTATAAAAATACTGAAATATAAATTCTGTTGTACCGTACAAAGATGTCGTGCTTACTTCTTGTAAAACAATAATGCAGCATTATCAATTTTCTAGAAAACCTTTTATCGATAAAAGGTCATCGCTTCACTTAAGTTTGAAGAGCACGCAGTCTCAAGTTATTTATTTACTTCAGTTTTTTTTTTATTATATAATAACGCTTTACAAAGTAGCTAGGTATTTTTTTTATTTCTTTATAAAATATTTGTAATATCTTGGTAAGAGACAGATAGTTCAAAGGAAATAGTCAATGTAATAAATTGTGTTAAAGAATGTTCGCAAATTTAAGTATTTTTTTCTGTTTGTTATTAAAAGTTAATTGAATAGCAAATCGTACTTACATTAATATCAAAACGATAATATATATCAATCTACACTTTTCACAATTAAACATTGAATATAATAATAATAATATTTTTAATCATTTCATCATCTTAGTAACATTTAAATATAAATTAGTTAATGCAAAAAGTTTAGTTTAAATTATTGTAGGAAGAAACAGAAAGGATGTTTTTCATAAATTAATATAGCTTACTGTTAAGTGAGTGTCTTGTAAAGGTTATGTATTGATCATAAACCAAGTTGTTTTAATTGATGCGTTTGTTTATCACTGATTGTTCTTGCATTTTTCTTGCTTCTTTGCCACATCAATTTAGACACAGTAGGGCTTTTAATTAAACGTCAAATTTCAATTACCGTAAAAGAAAAAAAAGGTAGACTACGTTTTACTAAAAGCTGGGTACAATATTGAAACTGATATAGTTTAAAATATTTCTCAGATGAATAATGTCATCACCACATACATATACGTTGTTTTTTTTAATTATTTTACTGATATAGGAAAATGAGTAGTAAAATAATCACATATTTTCAAATAATTTTATTGTATACCACGTCAAGCTTCGTTTATTTGTTGGATGTTTTCCATTGGCTTATTGGTGTATTTAATACATTAATTATACAATTTTGAATTTAAATTTCATTAAATAAAACAGTCTTACGAATGAAAATATGCTCTGATGAAAGAAAGTAATTCTTTATCATTAAGACTTATCCGTAAATTGTAAATATTTGTAATGCAGGTGAAAACGATCATTTGATTCAATACTAATTTAGTTGGTCGGCACATCATTTAATTGTAGAATATTAAAAAAAATATCGAGTTTTTCAAAAGGAAATAAAACTTTATATGTAAATACTAAAATATAATATACTATTTAACTATATATATTATAGTAGCAGGTTGCAGTATTGTCGTTTTAGTGGTGGATGGTAGATGACACTAGTAATGACCAGTTCGATCACAATGAATGTTTCTAGAGTTGAAAGACGAAACTCTACATTTCGGATGCATATTTGCAATAATCTTTTGTTTTAATATGCACGTCTCTGTGCGATTAATTTTCAGTAATTAACGGTTAATTTTCTAATTTACCGGTATTCGACGGTGGTCAGTTTTTGACGATTTACCGGTATGCCGGTAATGCAAACCCTAAGACACACTAATATGTTCTTTGAAACAAGTCATCCCTGTTAATATAAAACAACAAATAGCCACACTCCACATATCGAGTTTAAATATTTAATTCGTGATGCAATGTTGCAAATGCATTGGAGAAGCAGCTGGTGTTGAGAAACACAGAACCGCATCCGGTGTGACGATTTCGGAAATAGACTTGCTTCACAGCAAAAGTAAAAATCGCTGCAGCAGGCGTCGAGAACCGGGGGCGTCAGTTTTCACACGTGACAGCGCTCACTGAGTCACGTTCACTTAGCGAATATAGGACCGAAATAGAATCTGTGAATATGCAATGGATTCCATGTGTACAAAACAATTGGTTTATTCACCGAAAGAAACATTTGTGAATTTTATAGTAATACTTTGGATTTTCACGAACATAATCAGTTAAACTTTATTATAAAATAGATGATTTTGTTATTCCACTTGTTGTGTTACAAATGTAACACGCGCTTCGCTTCTTTGAGAAGCATCGTCAGGCATAATATCGCGATTGTACACGAACAACCATTGCGATGTTAAGTCTGATGATGCTTTTCAAAAAATCTAATAATATAGTTATCAAATTCAACTTCATATTACAATTGTTAAACTTTAATCAATAGTATGAACGATTTTTAACAAAATCTCATAAATACTGATAGTTAATATTTCATTTCGTTAGAAAATCAATCTTATATTAACAAAATATATTTTATAATAATAATAATAATTGATATCTAAAGACATATACGATATTTCCTGATGTGAATATTTACCATTGGCTTTAATTTAAAGTGTGGTTTTTGCCACTTTGACATTATAACCACGTTTAACCCTCTAGAGACGAGAGCTTTTTTCTGAAAAAAAATAATATTTTCTAAGCCATATTGAAGCCACGGATAACTTTTATTCTTATCCAAAAAAAAAAAAAAACGCAAAGTCGTTGTATAGAAACCCCGCATGACTATATAGTCATGCTCAACCTTTTACTACCGTGTAATATTGAGTACGGACAGTAGTAAGGACAAAAGTGACCGTATGGGCTTGCAAACATTCGGGGTTGAAATATAGCTAAACGTGATTTTTTTAAAAATATTTACAATTCGACCTCTTTAGATCAACATAATTTCAAAACAAATATATTAGCAAAATAACTGTAAATAATTTTATGTTTTTATAAAAAAATATCTAACAGTTTCAAAAAGTAAATTAAAAAAAACGGAAATTCAAAAAATCACATGTGCTTTTGGAGACCGTTCCTGTTCCTACGGCTGATGGCTAACTGTAGTCCGTACCCTTCTTAACCAAATATGAGCAAAAGCAACGATATTCAGGTAGAAAAAGTATGAATAGTGGCATCAATAGACAACGGTGTTTTGTGTGACCATATGGTGACGCTCGTCCTTGGAGGGTTAAGTAAGTTGAAATCCGACAATTAAAAGGTTCTAAGTGAAGATTTTTGACGAAAGAAAGGGAACAATAAATACCATAAATTTTAATAGAAAATTTAAATTAACTTTGATTATTCCACGTATTGTGTTACTAACTGTGACACGTGTTTCGCCTCTTTCAGAGGCATCTTCAGACTTACTATCGCAAAGTTTGCTTAAGTAATGAAGCAAGATTGATTCTAACATTTTAAAATGATGAAATTACAAAATGAAGTTTTGGGTTTTTTTCCTTTTAACAGGAGCAAGGAGGGGGGTGTAGAATCGAAATAAAGCAAACAAATAATGATACTTGATAATGATACTTTCTATTAAAATGAACTTCCACAAAGTTACCGCCGAAACCATCAAAAGTACCATAAATTTTCCTTGGAAGACTACCTCATTGTTAATTTTGTTTCGCAAAAAGCTTAGCCTTGTAGTTCTCGAGTCGCGAAGTGTCATTCAGATAATGCAGGCCGCATATATAACAATAATAAAACATTTTTAGAATCGACGTTCCACTATTCGTGTTAATCTTGACGACTTCTGAACATAAAACTCGGGCTACACGGTATGCGAGTCGACGCAGAGACGTCGCGGCGTCTCCCAAGCACGTCCGGTCACGAGTAAATGTGTCCCATCGAGCACGGTGGCCCTTATTATATATTAGTATAAATGCTTTATCATGTCCATTAATGAACCGATAAACAATATAAATATTATAAATATGACTATACATAACGATTCATTCATTAATTTATTCGAAAGATAAAATTGTCGTTTCCAATACTAGTACATACTATTAGCAAAATTTTCAATAAGGACTAGGTACCTAATATTTGATAAAAATCAAACGTTTAATTTGTGTTATTCTTGAAGTTCTAAAGGTCGGCACTGAGTCAACACTATTTTTTATATTATAAAAGTTGTTCGGGAACACGGGGCTTTTATTTCCAAATGCATTTAAATAATAATAAAAAAACATCACTAGAAGGTGTGATCATCCAATTAAAACAAATTAACATATTCCTTGTGTAGCCTTAATACAATATTATATACATATTAACATTATATACTTTAATACTTTCGATGGATTCGGCGGAAACTTTGTGGAAGTTCATTGTAATAAAATACAATACTTTTTTGTCACATACAGTTCACAAAGATAAATATCAAACACAATAATTTTAAACATTTCAAGTGTCTGCCCTCCCGCTCTCTAGTAGATTACTCTACTCTTATTAAATATCTGAATATTTCTCGTGATTCATGGCTTACCACAATCTAATATTGACACTGTAATCAAAATTAGAACAATTTTATCAAATGAATAAAGTAGTAAAATTGTTGGCACATTCCTAATAATTATTAATTAACACATAAAAAAACAGATTTAAATCACTCGACACAGTCAATTATAATATGGAAAAGAAATATGTACTCTTTAGTTCAATTGATACTGATTTAAAGAAATCATATCGAAATAAAAGTACTTTTTGATACTAGAGGCTAACCATTGCCGGTATACGTATATCCCGGACCTTTCCCAACGAATTTCAGCTTGTCCTCTTTCAGGCGGCTAAATACAACAGCAATAGCTGGCCGAGTTGGAAAAAAACGTGACTTCGAACAAAAAACTCTTACACCCTTTGTAGAAGGACAAATCCGCCCACTTATATCATGATCTGCCAAGGTTCTATCGACACGAATAGATTTCGGAAATACATTATGTATTTTTTTACGATTCCCTTGTCAAATCTGTTTTTCCCTCGACAGCGCGTTAAATGTGTGGACGTTTACAACAGCTGTCCATAAAAACATTGCAAATTCCGTAATAAATAGTTCCTGAAACTATTATAACTATATAATACCAGTGATGGGAAGTCTTTTCGTATCGAAATACCAAATTATTGATCTGTAATCTTGAAGAAACTTGCTTAAGATGTAATTACAAATGCACGAAATTTTGTTAACAAATGAATAAATACTTTGGTTATCTTCAAATGGTGGTAGGTTCTCTAACTCTAGTCTATAGTAATACATAATATATACATATATATAATTTAGAAAAATAAAAGCCTTGAAATTTTCAATGACATTATCCCCCAAAATAAACATTCGTATTATAGTGCAACCTGTTCTGAATTATATATTTTTTTTTAATCAATGGCCCATCCCAATCTAGAGTATATACTTTCGTACCAATGGAGATATCTCTACAGTATTTTTTTTCTGTGAGACTGTTTGTTACTCAGTTGCTCAACCTCTCTTTTTTTCAAAGATAGTAGGAATAGAAGGGCAAGACTAGGACAGGTTGGCTAATCGCCCTCAATAAGGATACCTTTAAATCACAAATTCAAATTGGCGATGTGGCAAAGGCTACGCATTTAAAAAAAAGAAATAACGAAAACTCATCAGTAAGTATATCGCTACCCTAAAGCAACAGTGGGATAAGACGAAAATACTAGTTTCGAGATAATTGAACTTTAATACTTTTTAAATAGCTAATTATGGTTTTATTAAGTTTTTTTTACGGTTCATGAAAAAAGATAATAGTATGTTTTTTTGTATACTACTAAGTATCTGTATCTGGTATTTTTACTGATCTCGTTAATGCTTTGAAGTTTCAGGGAAATATCAATAATTATGAATGTAAGATTTTTCTTTTAAAAGGGGCATTTAAAAAAATCAGTGTTTCGTTATAAAGGTTTACCTTTCAGCAAACGATTTTTATTTTTTTATAAGGCATAGTTATCTTAGAATCGAATTCTTTCACTTGATTTCACTGTTGCTATCTTAATTATTAAAAACTTAATAGAAATAAAATCGTGTGGAAAGTTGACACGGCCAAACTTGGAAATATAATATTATAAAAATATGTGCATCCGTTTTCATATACGAAAGTATTTTCGTAAATGCAAACACTAAGTAAACTTTGATGTCATTGATACAAGCATATGTATTACTAAATAGAAGAAGGCAATGCGCTTTGCACGCTGCTGCTATGAATACATATTACAAATATTTATATCATGGATACGGAATTTAAGATAATTCTGAAAACATAAAACATATCCCGTTTTCATTCAAGTTAGATAAACTGTTAAAAAAGTAAAGTCATACAATTACTTTACATAAATAACATTCATATACATTTGACATAATCATCATAAACGTTTTGATAATTTCTTATTGATCTTTTTTTAACTTACGCAACTCAATACATCTGTTTTTCTGGAAATGTAGGCTATGGTCAGTATTGCGATGATGTGGCCTTATGGTACGCGTACACCTAATCCGTCATCGTCCGATCTATGCTCGGCCGTGTCGTCCGATCGAAACAAACGTATGTAAATAAATGAAAGCGCGTACACTACCACAGACGGCATCGTACGATGACGGCTGTCTCTGACCGATAAACCGACGAATCCAAACATGTTGGGATTGGTCGGCCGTCTGCCGGCTACTTTTGACAGAACATCAACTGCTACTAACTTCAGATTGGTATTGTCGCGAGTCTGCCGCCTACTTTCGGTGTATTATGACAGAACATTTACCGGCCATTTATTTCGTATTTTGCATAATTTATCAGTGTTCTTCATATTAATGTGTGATTTTAACGCGATTATCAAGCCCTCAAAAAATAATTTGAAATCGTGGCGTTGTTTTAGCTTAGTTTGTGAAGTTTTTCGCCGTAATAATTCATGACTAGCTTTAACAAACAATTACCACAGAAGTTTTATCGTACATATAGTGTAGTTTTCTGTGAAACTCTTGTTGATTTTTATTTGAAAAAGGATATCAAAAAATTCTAGGCTGCATAGTACTACTGATTGCTACTAACTTCAGGTTGTACTCGGTCAAAACCGGTCGGCCGACAACAGATGCAGTGAATGCACATGAACGGCCGACACTTTACATCAGAATAGGCCCGACACGAAGTCGGCCGATAATTCGGTTTTGGTGTACGCGTACCGTTAGCGCTATCCCGGCTAAGCGTCATTATTATTTTAAATCAATTCAATATAAATATATTTTTAAAAAAAGTTTATTATAACTATTCATTGATATCATTTAACGAGAACTTTGTCAATCACCGTAGTACATTAATGGTGTTTCAGAAGCTAAGAAAGAAAATTATACGATTACGAAAAAATGTACATTTGAAGGTTTTTTAAAACAACACAAAATCTTTAGTGGACTCCCATTTGGCGTTCAATTGTTTGTATATACGTCACTAAATAATATTATTAAAATAAACAAGACGATACCAAATATTCTTGGAGAAGATTTTGAATTAATGGAATCTATTTAATCCATTCTAGTATTATATGCAATTGGACCGACTTCGACGAGGTCAATTGCATGCCTATTTTGGCATATTATATTATGTATAAATTACATTTTAATGTTTTTTTTTTACTATATTGTTTCAACTAATACATACTCGTATATTATTATTCAGCGGCCCGTTCTGGTACATTGATTGTCGTCTGAAACATCATCTTGATTGGGGACATTTCTGTTTTATGGAAATTTTGGTAAAGTATTATGTAAACTATAATTAATATATGTATAAAATATTTAAAATACTCCCGTGTTTCAGTGAATAGGCGAAGGGTAAAAATGCAATGACTGACCACGCTTGGTTTATTATACCGAAATAAAAACTACTAATGCAAAATGTGTGTCGTGACAAATCAAGCGGCGAGTGGTAAAAATAAAATAAAAAATGAAAACAATCAATTCTGTTTCCAGCACAAACGCGATGTCAACGCCAGGCCAAACTATTTTTGCAAGGACGGTCATAAACAACATGGCATTTGAAAGAAGCTCAGCTATACTCTTAGTCAGAATGACATTATGACTCGTAGTATTGTAAAGAGGAGTATTTAATAATAATTAAAATGATAACGATATTGTTCCATTTTAATAAAATTATCAATTATGATATATAAACAATGTTATCGTTATAAATTGTATAGTAGCATTTTTTTCACAAAGTAACCGCCGATAATATGGAGAAACTAGTTCAAACAAAATAAAATAAATTAGTGAATTATGTATGCCTCGAAAGTATGGATAATATATCGTAATTTTCAATTATGCTTATAATCTTTTACAGTCCTTCCTACTTTAATACAATTTAAAAAATAACATTTTATTAAAAATTATGATACAATGAATAATACAATAAGACACAAAGTTTAGTACTTATTTCATTAGTGAGAAATCATTTTCAACTCCGCTAAGCCGGCCCTGATCGTACATTTAAAAAAATAAAAATATTGCATGTTTATTTGATTAATATTGGGAATATATTTACTTCACTTATTACATTACTGAAAGCCATTTTTTTTAAATAGCGAGAAAATACATATTCAAATTAATTCACGAACATTGTTTTTAAATTTGATATAATATTGAATATTTGAATTAATAAAAATAGGTAAAAAAAACTATTTGGCGTTCGATAAATCAAAACTATTATTTAAATTATATTGATGATTTTACAAACAGAAATCTTCCGTCAGTATGATAGTAATTAATTATAGTTAATTACTAAGTGCATTAAGCTGTCAAAGTTGTATTATTATCATCTGGGTGAGGCATCGGAGCCGCAGAAGAGCATTATTAAAATAAATTGCAAAAAAATGACATCACTTCATGTATTCGCCCTTGACACTGACATTGCACCGCTTTTTAAAAATAGGTACGTTGACCACGCTGGGATTAACACACTAAACATACACCCACACACTTATTAATAAATACACATACTTATCTATGCATGCTAAAATGCCACTCGACATTGACACATACAACGATAATTGATGTTTTATCAAATTTCGGCAGGGGTATCGAAACAGTTCCAGAAATGCAATTCTAAAAAAATAATGTAACTCAAACCGGTGCTGCTTTTTGGAAGAAAATGTGGCAAATAAACTCCTCATGCAGAGAACATATAGTGAGATTAACGATCAAATATTATTAAAAAGTCAATTACAAATAGCGTTGTCAAATTTTAAAGGGAATTTCGGGTAGCTTAAAACTGTTTTTTTTCTTAATATTTGATTATCCCAACACCACCCATTATGTGTATGCAGCCGCTGTTTCACGGCCGTCTTCCATAACGCAATACGACCAAGAAAAGAAACGAATTTATTCCTTTATTCCTTTATTCCTCATATTCTTGGCTCGATTCAGAGCCGCACGAGACATATATTTTAACCATGAACTGTTGTGATAAAAAAAATAAGATAGAAAGAAAAAAAGAAAATTTCGCCTTCTCAGTCATTTAGTTTAAGTGTTATTAAGTATCCTGTGTATCCGTATATGTACATAGAATCCGCCGTGGCGGAAGAGTTATGGCTATCCATAATTATATATCTATTACAATTTTAATTACTTCGTGTTTATGTGAGATTTTAGTAATGTTGATATTGTTAGTCGACATCTTGGACATAAAATACAAGCCAGATGGAAAACCCAGTTTCAATTTATGAAGAAAGGTTTGATAAAAGCAAAACACAGAAATCAGAATTCAAAAGATAAGTAGAAAAAAGACGATAAAAGCTCTAACATCTTCTGTAATACAAATTATCGGCAGTAATGACGAAATCAATGATAATATTGTAAGGTACGCAACTAACCCAAGCGAATTCAAAACTGATACATCAAACACACAAAAGATCGACAGTGTTACTGACTGGCTCGCGTAAGAAGAAAAAGTAACTGGATGCAACTCATAGAAAAGAGAACAAGGTGCGAGGAGTGTATAAACAAGTTGTTTTGAATCCTCTCTTAAATGCTTTAATCTAAATTGTGGTAGCAATACGGAAATTTAGCTGCCAACCAACAAAAAAAATCACGGTATAAAAATTGGACAGAAAAACCATAAGATGGTAATGCGGCAACGTACATAAGAACGGCAGTTAAAAAATTTAAGAAAATTAAACGTCCCGAGTGTGGAGGAATAATTCCGGATTAGCATGATCGTAATGTAATAATAAACTTGGAATAGTTCCACGTATTGCTTGAATTATCGAACAGGTCTAACGATAATTACAGAAAATTATTTCATCGCGAATTAATGACAAATACATGCATATTATAAAAAAAGATTATTGCAAATACGCGTTAAGACTGTAACGTTTTGTTTTCCAACTTTTCAGCATTGAAATACACATTGTAACTGGTCATACCGGTGTCATCTGCCATACATCACCAACACGACCATACGCTGCAACTATGTATACTTAAGTAAATATATTATAAATATTTACATATTTGGTGATATTTTCTTCGGTGTTTGTGTATTGATATTCTCGTTCAATCGTTTTTTTTTTAAATATCCTACAAATAAATTAACCTGCCGACTCAGAACTTGAATCAGAACGATCGTTTTCATCAAGGGACAAATATTAACAAAATTCAGATACAGTCTTAATGAGAGCATATTTTCATTCCTAAAACTGTTTTCCCATATTATGAAATTTTAACTAAAAAATTATAAAACGTTAGATACATTAAAAAGCAAATGGAAAACTTGTAACTGAATTTACCAGTCTCGGAAGTAGCATATACCAATATCAATTAATCACTCATTTCCATATCTCAGTAAAAAGAGAAATATTTTGAATTATTCCAGTTTCAATCTAAAGCCTAGCTTTTAGTAAAACGTAGTCATAATACTGAATTTTGATGGGAAATTGCAATCTTTAGTTCCACGGATTCCCACGGACTATTGCTTATTTCGCGGTTGGTGCAAATAAATGTCCTGTATGTCATTAAATTTATTACACTATGATAAAATTATGCATAACAAACACATAGTGGCACCCGGTCAATTTTGGACAAATGCCGGATTTTTTTACAATTATAGAATATAAACAGTGAGCCGTTTGTTTATTATTTTAGACACATCATTTGGACATAAATCGAGCATTAAACTCATACTAAGTAACACTACTTATGATTGTAAACATGATGTATCAGTATGCGTGCGATGACGTCAACCTTGACCTTCGCTATTCCAACGACAATAATACTGTCAAGCATAATTCAGTATACACAATACATATACCGAAGTGGATTCGAGCAACTACTCTTTACTCTGCCAAAAATAATAATGCGTTTAGCCGTATTTTATAAAAAAAATATTGCTATTGCTGTTTATTGGTTGATTGAGGAACCCGTGTTTAAAATACTAAGCACTAGGGCAGGGATGGCGAACAAGGGACACCCGCGGGTCACGCAGTGACCCGCGTGAGAAATTATCTAACCCGCTTGAACTTTTAAAAATGATAGTTTTATTTAAAGCTTTCAAGCCGACCAGCGAGGAACTCAATCTATGTGACCCGCGACGTGATTGTTTTAATTTTTTAAAATCAAATTTGACTCACTTGCGAAAAGGGTTCGCCATCCCTGCAATAGGGCCTCCAATCTATGGATCTCGGGATTTCGAGATTGAAAATAATTGAGAAAGTTGCGCGAGGGATAAAAAAAGAAGAGGTCTCAAATTTTATTAATTTTGGCAATTCCGAAAATTCTGAAGTTAAAAAATGTACCATAAAGTGACTTTGAAGTAAAGAACATGATCAAAAAAAAAATACAATGTAGTATGTACAATACATACATCGAAATCAGGGCGACCAAAAATAAACGCAACAAATTGATAAAATATTTGCCAAGTTTACATTTCCTGGAAACACTGCAGAGCTAACTAAATTTCGAGTATAAAGATTGATTGAACAATCAATATACAATTGTTTTAGTTGAATATTTGATTTAATATACATAGTAAGATTAAATTTACTACTATATGTTATAGTGTAATTAAATTTGTTCAATATCTTTGTACATAATAAACAGAATGGTGTAGTGAATTCTTGGGTTGAATCATTGCGAGTGTCATTGAGAATAATGGAAACCAATAGCCATTACACGGAATCAAAATATCATGATTGAAGGTAACGAAATCGCCCGCTGTGGTCTAGTTGGTTAGAGCTTGCTCTACTGATCAGCTGGGTCTGGGTTCGATTCCCGGTAAGGTCAATGTTAAATTGGATTTTTTAAATTTTAATTTGAGATCTAAGATATGGGTGTTTGTGAAGTTAATTCTCCTTGAGTTAATCTCATGTGACTTACATAAGTTCTCATCGAGTATATCTCGTATGATCTTTCAACTTCAAAATATTTGACGCATTGGCGTAAGCTGTAATGTCAAATATTTTTTTATTTGAAAAACAAATATTTCAAACGGTTTTACTCGAAAATGGTGAGACAGGTATAGTCATAATATAATCCATACTACTTATTCTCGATTTGATTAATCGGACTAAGTAACGTACATTTCTCGTATAAAAAAACTTCTGTTGGGATATGTTTATTTGGAGGCTATATGCTCTACATTGGGAGCGGACATGGATTTGAAAAACACATAGTGTTATTTTCAGATAGAAAAAGATTTTTATGATTATTATTGAATTTAGTAATGTTAAAAAACCATATATAAGTAATACCATCTAATACCATCTAATAAGAATACGCATGTATATAAATAAAAACTAAAAAAATATTCTTGGAACTTGTTATTATGTTCTTTACATTAATATAGCCCACATTTCATTGAACCTTCCAGTTCAAAAATCAAACAACTGCGAAAATTAATGCAAATACCGAAAAACTCCTAGAGGATTTAACAAAATGTTGATTTTGTCAAGGTCCTAATGATATTTCGTAATGTCTTGCTACTGAACGCGAACTTACCTTATCTTTTAACACCTGTTGATATTATGTTTAAATCTCGGGCACAGATGGATCATACTTTTCCTACTATCGGAAGAGGTTATTTATGGACGTTCAATTTTTAAACGCTTTAATTAACACGGTTTTATTGCACGGTGGTCCCTGGAACGTATCCTTCATGCAAACAGAGAATCGGATAAACCTAGTGAATTTCCATGTGTAGGGATGAACAAAATTGCCTGTACAATATATAGATATTTAATTTTACAAACGATATTTTTACACAATCACTATGTCAAATGCACTTATGGCGGAGAGCGAAATATTTTGGTGGTACAAACTGAAGTATGTACATCTATGACCTAAGTATGAGCTCGTAATGCATGCGACGCGCAATCAATTAGCCGTATGATTGAATGGGTACTTATTTTTTTGACATTGCTGAGTTCACACAACATTGTCAATTATTTCTGACACTAGGTCAGAGGATTTTCCTATCTGGAACAAGAGCATTTTTTTTTATTCACAAAACATACTCGCATCAGCGGAAACATTAATTGCGGCAACTATCTAAATATTATATGTTCAGTATTTCTGTCAATTTAATAGGTTTCAGTTTTTTACGGTTAATATTTTGATTTAGCACGATTTTCAATAATTATTAAGTGACAAAGATACCGATGATTTGAGCTTGGTTAGATATTAAAAACATTTTTTAAATCCATGTTTGCTCCCGTTGTGAAACGTATGGCCTACTAACTGCTCGTTTTATTCAGTTTCTCAACCTCTCTTTTTCGAAAGAGAGTAGGTATAGAAAAATAATGGCTAGAGCAGGAAGAATGGTCAATTATTTTATATTTAAAGGGAGGGAGGGAATTTTTAAACATCACAAAAACTCATGGCATCGAAAAGATCTCGATAAATACCATTCGTACTTGGACTTTTGAGCCCGTAAGATTCGTCACGGAAGTCGGTGACCGCAATGATCACTGCGCCACGGACCCGACCTTTTTTTTACACGTTACAATTCAACAAAAGAAATATAAACGTATTTTTTTGATATATCAATTTGTAAATAATATTATAATGAAATATTGTTTCTTGATATGCAAGGCATTAGAGAGATTATTTCAAAATCACTCATGCCCAAGATCTCAAATATTAGATTAAAAAATCTATATTTGATATTAATTTGTCGGAACTTAAGCCCATACCTATACGAACGCTAGGATAAAGCCCGTATATTAACACATTAATTTCGGGCGAGATTCGCGCACCGCTGATACCCTAATGCGGGCAAAAAATCGAGGTCGCGCGTAAAAAACACGTATTTACATAAAATGGCATAACTTTTAAAATATCCAACATATATATATATTTTTTTCGATATGGTACTCAACAAGTATAGCACCACCAGTAAAATCATCGAAAAGTTTTAGAACTTCTTACACTAATTTTTAATTATGTCTAACACTTAAAAATACACATTAAAACAATTACACATACGTTATTTAAATTAAAATTTTTCCTGTTTCTTGAATGTGTTCATTTTTATAAATCTAGGTCATATCAAACCTTATATGCTAGCGAATATGCAATATAATTGCAAATTTATGTGGATTTTGCAAAATAAATAAACATTATTTATTCTAAAAAATGAAGGTAGTTTGTGGTAACTCTGTTTCTTAAATATGTGTTTACTTTTGTAAAATTGTTCAATCGAACCTCAAAAGCAAGACAAAGTCAAATGCTTGTAGAAAAGAATGAGTATAAATACCCTACCCGACGTTAAACATCAGATAACATAAAAGGTAAAAATACCCTTCCCGCATTTAACCATCAGTTGAGATAACGGGTATTAATACCTTTCCCGCATTTAATGTGTTAAGACAAGAGGCCGCGAATTTCGTTTACAAAATGGCATTTGTATTAATAACTCACACAGGAAATCGTAGCTCAGCTTAGAATTATGGAAATTTTAGAATGAATCGTTTCCTATGTAACGTGTCTCGAAAGAATATCCGAGTTAAAATATGAAAGAAAAAAAGATATAACGCGATAAATTAGTTGGTGGTCCGGCATAACACATTGATAACTATAAGTATTAGTAATGGCAATGATAATAAATTTACTGACTCTACGAATTTAGTTAAATCAGTGTTCGAACCCGGAACCGTGTATGCGACAGGTTGATTGATACACTAAGCTCGGTTACGCTTCGCAGGTGTACAACACGGACTTAGTTGTGTATGGCGTTACAGCCGTTTAACGCTTCATCGAATGGGCCAAGGCGCCATTTTAAAATAAGGAAATAAAATATCTTGATGTAATAAATTTATGGTCAGTTGATAAGCGATAAATAATCGATAAAAATAGTAATTAAGACATTGCGGTCAATGAACTTAAGCAGTGATAACTACAGATTATGTAAAATTAATGGACACAGTCAATTTAGAAGAATAACACTACATTGTTATTATTATTATGTAAGTTAAAGTAAATATCCGAGTGTATGTGAAAAATGATTGAGATTTTTAAAATATTTAATGACCAAAAATAATTCGACTGTGGAAAGGAAAAAGGACGTTACCCAAAGTTTTTTCAAAACAGCTTTTTTCGATATTCACAATTTATACAACTTGATACACATTCTATCAAAAGGATGAAGCTGAAAATGCCGAATTAGTATCTAAATTTAGCTTTTCATTATGAAAACAAAAGGGCACGTAGAAATTACGATCTGGATAAAAGACTAAAAAAAACATTAATATCAGATAAAGTAAATTAAAAACTAGTTTATCAGTCTCCATGCATTTCAAGGTTGTGTATATTTCATAATTTGCCTTTGGCACAATATCATCAAAAAACGTTTTTTGAGACTCCTGTTTAAGTTGTAATGTGTGGGTCACGTCCTTTTTCCTTTCCAAATTCGATATACTTATTTATTATAAATATGTTTTTTTTCGAATTAGCAAAACTTTTTCCAGCGATTGCCAATTTGACAGATGGCAGGTGATTTTGGTCAGCGATGAGGCTTATGTTTGGTTTAATGTCTACGTCAATAAGCAAAATTGCCGCATTTGGGTAAAGCAAATTCACATGCCATTCATTATTGAGTCGCCGTTACATCTACAAAAAGTCAATGTTAGGTGTGTTTAATGGACAATCATTGGTCCATATTCCTTAAAAAATGATGGCGGCATGATGATATAACTTTGTAAACTTATATATTAAAATTAAGTGCATACTTCTATATCATTAACTTTGGGAAATACAATATTTATCCAAGTGAAGTTACTGATATTCCGAAATAAACATTTAAAATTAATTTGATTGATGACGGAAATAGGTTTTGAAATAAAAAATAAAATTATTCAGTCAAAACGTAAGATATAAATTTATCTACCACAAACGACCAGCAGTCATTTAATTAACTTGGCGGAAGTTATGAGGATCTGCACTATATCCATTATCAAATATAAAATATATTTATTCGAACTCGCGTGTCTGTTATATGTAAAACCTCTCTTAATATTTCATGAATATGAAATTTAGAGAGTTTCAAGATTTCAAACGTTTTCGGTGATACTCATTTTAAAAATGAATTTAGTAATATCACTTTCTTAAAAAAACAGAGAACACTTAGTAAGCTTTAAAATAATAATCATTCTGTAATCAAATGAGGTGACCTAATGAATCTTCTTATGTAGCGATTTCCAAACAGGTAGGCGCGAACAGAAAAATTCTTTACCCTTTGAAACGTGTCAATATTAATTAACTTTTCCGGTGCTAAGCTTAAGAAATGCGACCCCAATACCCACATTTTCTTCAATATCTATTTTAATATGGGTGATACAATGTTTATAATTAAGGTATTCTTATATCATAGTTTTTTGGACCTTTTGTAGTTTATATAAATACGCGATAAGGCGATAAGCGCCCGCGATAATGATCGTTCGTAAGATAGCTGGGCTAAATTCGTCAGCTGTAATTTTTTTTACAAGCAACTTAAAATATGATTATTTATTAAAAAACCACGGATTTTTATAAAAAAAATGTATGAGGAATGATGCAGAGAGATATTTTAAAGCCCTTAGACTATTTTTTTTTTGAAATTCATAAGAATAAGGCCAATAATGAGGAAACCACTGGGGTCCCTAAACGACCCCCATCGGCAGAGAAGTATAATATTTTTCTAGTCTCCGAGCCGCGAGAGTTAATGGAAGACGCAAAGATATTTTTTTCAATTGTAGACGTAGTAGCATAATGTTTGGAAACCACTAATGTGAACCAATTATAAACATTCATAGGGTGTTAATTTATTTTATTACAAATAAAAAAAATGTACAATATTAACTTGGATATATTGAAGTAAAATCAAAGACGTAGACATAATGAGCAAATGAAACCGTGAATTTACGTTACTGTGTTATGATTCTGTTTTTTTTAAAAATATAAAGTTACCTTTTTTTGGATTCATACGCATAAACAACATGAAAATCTTTTGTAAACTTCTCGCGTCATTTGGCAGTGAATTTATGAGCTCGATATCAGGAGTCGTGATGACGATATAAGAGATTAAATCGTGTAACTTCCACAAGATTGGATTTCCCTCGACATTTTTTTTTATATTATACAGAAAACGAAACGGCGATTTCGAGCGATCGTGATTTTGCTCTGAATAAGACGAGTCGGTCGCGCAATGATTCGAAATAAACTTGACCTTTCATGATCACATTTTCTCCGTCCGCAGAAAAAAAGTACTTTAATTGTCGTCGATGCTGCAATACTTCTGATTGATATGGAATACTGATTCTCGACTAATTGAACCAAACGGTAAATTCGCAATAAGGGAAAAATGACAATTCTAAAAAATCAAGTATCAAATATTAAAGCTTACGCATGTTTGCAAAAACACACTTTAAGTAGTACCTAAAAAAAATGCATTTCGGATAGTATATTTTACAAACAGGAAAACGATCGATAGACTAAGACACGGGTTCCCCACCTGGGAGCCGCGAAGGGTTTTCTGGGGGTTCGCCAACTTTTTTCGATTTTGGATTATAGCAAATCGAGGATTTCAAATTCCCCGGTGAGCTAAAAAAAAAAAAAGGCGTTTCGGAAACAGTCCGTGGGAAAAGTATAGCAAATCGAGGATTTCAAATTCCTCGGGGAGGGGGTCGCTTAGTCACATGGCTTTTATAAAGAAGGGTTGCCACCCGAAAAAGGTTGGGAACCTATGGACTAAGACAACAGTCGCACACATTTACATTTAATTTTTAAGTTATACCAACCGTAAAAACCAATTACAGAAATCATTAATTAGTGTTAAGACTCTTGAATAGAACATGATATAATTTTGATAATATAATACATTGATTTGTTTTTTTTTTTATGTTTCTTGGTTGAAACTGAACCAGACCCGCTTTAAATAAATTTGATATTACGACAGTTCAGAATTGTTAAAGAACAAATGATTTAATACTGTAAAAAATATCAACGTATTTAGTCCTATAAAATGTTGTAGAACTAAATACTTTTACCGTTTTACAATGAAGTTCTACCAAGTAAATGCCAATTCAATCAAAAATTAATTTATTAAATCATTTAAAATAAGCTAAGGGATATTTTCCAGGAGTAAGAAAGTTAAGCGATGGCTGGAAAATAGTATGTATTCTAAAAAAGTACTTTGTTGTTGTTCTGGGCACGCTAATTCAGATAATCCGTGAAGCGTCTCAGGATCATCTCGATCTGATTTTAAATCAACATGTACATGAATAATGCGCGATGCAAGTGGAATCGATGCAATTTATATTCTCACGAAATGGTTGGACGTTTGAGATGTTTGTTTTTCTAAAGAAGATGGCTTCATCAGAGTGGTCGTTCCGTGAGCTGCTTCATATTCAATCCAAGTTGTACGTGTTATCACGCTTCTAGCAAAACTTGGTAACACGCGAGAATGTTGTTTTTATGTCAACATATAAGTTGACCCGACATAAATGAAGACTAAAAGAATATATAATGTTATATACCTATTATCTAAATGCTATAAATTCAGATAACAATTAATAACAATATCATAAACTGTATGATTTATTTTTACAAATTTCCGGAAAAAAAATATTATGTTTATAGAAATAAGATAAAAATGCTACTTTGCTGAAAGAAACCGGTTATGAAGATGGTAAAAAAATTGTGGAATAAGTACAATAAACTGTGCTTAATTTTCATTTATAAAAATCAATATAATCAAATTAGATTAATGATTATATGATGTTTCAGCAGAACTATGGATTATTTTTTTCTGTATTTAAATATTATTAATTTGTCTACGATTTTTTTTTCAATTAAAATTTACCGCCACTTTTTTATGTGTTCTGTATACTATTGCTTTTGATTTATCTGTATGCTGTGTGTAACGCAAATCACGACATTGCGCTTGCGCACGATGCACGTGTAGACACACATACTGTGTGTGTTGAAACAGATGTATGTATATTAATACTAGTTGATATAGTATGGCACACACGCGTAAAAAATGGATTCAGTATTTGATACATTTTTATTTTTAATATTATGATTCCACTTGAGAAAAACGTGCCACTAAAATTCGTATTTACAGTATAAAAAAATAATTTAAACTTTATGTTGCAAATGAATACACATTATATTTATTATAATAAATCCATTAGACCGCCGTACACATACATATATCAATCATTGAAGAAGATTTATACACAATCTACGTTAAATATCATATATACGTCGTCCCGATTTCTACTACAGATTTTCTAGTTTTGAGGCACAAAATTCTAAAAGTTACACAGTTTGCAAATCAGGACGACGGTTCATAATAATGCGAGAAAAACACTACTCATCGATTTTTTCTACACGATTATTCTCGCAAATGTGAAATGCAAGGGATAATAATACTAACATTAAAGTGTGCTTTGAAATAATATGATATATATGAGAAAATACGTTGAAAATTGGAAGAAGTAACTGAACCCAAGTTCCATAGAAGTATGTTTGTAATCGTGTTGGATACTTGAATCCCTTAAGAGTAAAGAGGTAAGGAATGAGGTACTCTTTCGAACTAGTGTTTTTATGTTTTGAAAGATGTTTCGTTGCAAATTTTTAAAATACGTTGCAGGTATTTTAAAAATATATACCTGTATATAATGTACACCATTATCAGTATTATTTTTTAAGAATCAACATTCTTGGTTTGGATATATGATATCGACTGTGGAAAGGAAAAAGGACGTAACCCTCAATTTTCCAAAACAGCTTTTTTTCAATAATCACAATGTATACAACTTGACACACATTCTAACAAAAGGATGGAAGCTGAAAATGCCGAATAAGTTTCTAAATTTAGCTTTTAAGTTTGAAAAAGATGACAACTTTGAAAAATTAAAACCAAGAAAAAACACTGAAATAAAGGTTTTTCCGAGACAATTTCTTTAATTATTATTAGGTTACGTCAATTAAACACCAGTTTAGAAGTATCCGTGCACTTCAAGGTTGTGTATAATTCATAATTTGCATATGTCACAAAATCATCAAAACAGGTTTTTTGCGCCTAAATTTGATGTGTGTGGGTTACGTCCTTTTTCCTTTCCACAGTCGATATGATAAGATTAATTTATTTTTAAAAAAACGACTGGTTTTGATGTATCAAAATACTTTGTAATGGTACTAGGATACAATTAGTAAATATATTTCAAAATTCTACGCCCAACTACTGTCAACTATTTTTAATTTGTTTTCTGAAAAGTATATAGGGGAGTTTCGACTAGTGAAAAAAATAACCTATTAATCGTATTCTAGCATCGACTTGGAAAAAAGATGTATGAATCATTTTGTGTAGATTTATTTTAAACAAATATTTTTAAGATTTCAAAATTCGTTCGTGCGACCGCTTATCCAAATCTAAGAAAACCCTTCATAGTAATTATGTTGAGTTAAACAAAAGGGAACCAACTGCAAAATTGCAGATGAAGACTCAGAGATTTGACATTTTTTTAAAATACTTTGTGATTGTTATACTGTGCATGGTGTTGTTAAAATGTTATCCATTCTTACATTAATTGTTAATTAAGCATGACAGATACGTTGTACATGTATTTGAGTATTAAATTGAGTATTTGCATGCTTAGCAAAAACGAAATAAAGCAAATAAAACAGAAACCAGGCTGAATTTCAGGGTGATCTCTTTATCAAATTAAAATTCAAAACTAAAAACGTCAGTTAGTTACTTCTTGTTTAACTCGACCTAATAAATATTAAGTGTCACGTTAGTCTATAATCAACACTACAACATCATTGCATCAATAACCGCAATTTAAATAAGCAACAATCTTTGCATAAGTAACGTATATCTAGAAGAAACGCCAAATTGTAGTTACTCGGTGTAAATGGATATGTTTTTGCTTACAATAGATATTAAAGGCAGTTTCTTAGGAACTGCTTATGAGACCGTTTAAATCTTAAAATTATATGTACGATAAAGCTCTTTAGTATAATTTTATTGGATTAGGATTAGTTGCATAATATACAATGGCGTGTGTTAAAGATTTAATGCCAGGTAGCCGTTGCCAAAACGGACAGCCAACATTTAGCAAGACTGGTAATATCTCATGGGTTACGACCGGGTAAGCAGCACCTGTAGCTCAGGGCCCAAACTTTAAATTTGATTAGGAGAATAGACAAGAGTGCAGCTAACCATACGTGGCGTAGCAATGTGTAGTTTATGTTAAGAAACCAGTTCGGAAAGTGCATCGCTCTGGGTATTCCCAATGTGGCAAATTTTCCGTAAACTAAAATTATATGGTAAAAACGGTTGCCACAATAATGGAGTGGTGGCTGAAATATTTATGACAAATATATATTTATATAAAAGTAATAATTGGCAAACAGCAAGTCAGTTAATCAAATAAGGATAGAAAAAACTTTAATTTAAAATATAAGAATTAGTACTCGTTTGATTTTAATTCCGTTCACTTGGAAGATATCGACATCCGAAGCAATTACGCCACCATGAATATAAAGATTGACTTTTTCGCGAATGGTGGAAGTCATATTTTAGCCATGTATAAGCAGAAACAAACATACATTTGTCTTTGTTTCATTAAACGTTAGCATGCCTGAGAAAAAAACATAAAATCGCGATGGGTTATACTTATTAATATCTCATTTTTCACCATAAAGGTGAATTTGTGAAAAACTAAAAAGATGAGACAAAAAATAATTATTACTTTTTTTCAAACCCAGTTAAGATGTGTCAAAACTTTGCTCAGCCATATTTAAAAGCTAACAAATTCAAGTTGTAGCACTGTGGAACTAAGCCATTGAATTACATACAAAAATATATAAAAACTGAGACAGTAAAACAAAAATGTAGGAGCCAATAACGTTCAACCGCTCAACTTTCGTAGTTTAATATGTAATTTTCTCGTCGAACGCATCTGGGAAAAGTGAAGCATACGTCGAATTGAGTTTTGGTGCTGACGTGAAGATAGTTCAGAAACGGACGATTAATTTGCAAGCGAATACCCTAAGGGCCGTATGTAATATTCAAGTTTTAATAAGAAAACTCAGCTGCGAAAGCGCATATAATGTATAGAATGGTATAATAATTCGCGACCCAATCAAGTGTAAATTTGTCATTAACAGTCAGTATTTAAAGTTAAAGGCCACTCAAAAATAATTTAAAATTGAAAAGATATAACTAACAATATAGTTCTGTGTAATCCTTTCCATCTCAATTTTCTTTAAAAAAAAGAGGTTAAGCAACTGAATAATTAGTAGTTCTCGTAGAAAACTTTTGTTGAGATACCTCTGTCAGGAGGTCATATACTCCACATTGGGAGCAGACATGCATTTAAAAAATGAGTTTTTAGTTAATTTTTGAAGAAGGTAGAAACATTTTCGCAAATTTGAAACATTTTTATTTTATGATCTTCTTGAGTCCATTCTTCCTCCCACCATTTCATGAGACGATATTATTCGAAAAGGGTATTAATTAATATGTATTATCCCCTCAATCCTATTAGTATTACTACCTATTAGGTATAATATATGAATAATAAATGAAAAGTAGATATGTAATATTTGACCCATGGGCAATTACGAGTTATAAAGCATAATCTGTGATATTAAGTGTTTCTTTATCACGAATTTTTCAAGTTGCTTTGGTTGAAAATATGAATGACAGGGGTCGCAGTATAACGCTTATACTTAAATATCATTGAAATTGATTTACTATTCAAACGTTATCACATCCCAGAGTTATTTAAAAGCTTCACAAACAAATGAGCGCCATTTTTTTTACAACGGCAGTTGTTTACGGCTGCTTGAAAGTTGTAAAACAAAAGAACAACGTCAGAAAAAATGGCTGCCACGTCAGCTGGTGTGAAAGTCACCCCTGAGAAGAAAATAAGAATGCAATGCAGCACTATTCGCAAAACTTTTCATGGACGTTATTTATATTTTAGCGCGTATCCTTCAAACTTCAAGGGGATTGTACTTGGTAATTTATTTGTAGGGTGACAACACTGACAACGCAGTTTCACGGGAAACACAGTCGCGTCACGCATACAATAAAAAAAAAAAATCTTTTACGAGTGTAATTTTTTTTTTTACTCAGCTATCCGAAACACGACTGTCATAACACTATTATATAATTGTGAGATTGACAGCCCACATCTCAATTATTCTCCTCGTATTACCGACTAATTTATGTGAAAATGTTGTCTGTTGGCCTTAAAATCAATATTTTTTTCTGAATCATTTGGTACTTTTATACATTGGAAATTTGTGTAAAAATGACACATGTGTAAAAAAATATGTTACGGTGATTTTTTATTTCAATGCGACCGTTGCAGTATGTATTAACTTATGGTGTACCTATTTGAAGAGGGAAAAAGCAACACCTAAATTACTCCATTATTTAAAAGTTGTTAAGTTAAAAAGTTGTCACTTATTATAATTACTGTTGAGAAACAACAGCGCATCTTTTTAATCATCACACTTTAACATGCACTTTGAGAGTCCACGGTTGTCAAATTAATTACAACGTAATTAGCAACACCCAAGTGATGTTAAGTTATATAACTAATTAAATCTGTCCTCAATAATCCCTTTTGTGCATTCTTACAAAAGAAAGTTAACGTTTATATATTATTCTACATACATGATTTATGCAAAAAATATTTTCTGAAAGAATTGTTTATTGTAAAATCGCCAAAAAAAAACCATTATAACAGTTATTTTATTTTCAGTGCTTTACAATGAATGACGGATAATTTTAACAGCGCATATAATTAATATACACACAAAAATGGAATAAAAAAATGAATGTTTTCTCATTTAAAAGTTTTTGTTCTGAAAACTGAAAAAATAACTCTTACACACGTGGTTTACCTGTGTACATCTTTGATATGGGAATGCGTTAACGAGTAGTCGACAGACTAGCACAAGGGTGATAAGTAAAGCTTAAGTGTTTCCCTGAAATCTATTGAAAAAAATAAAATAATTTAGCAATTATTCTATGTTAGATAGTTTGGTAAATCAAATTGTCTCACTAAAAGATGACACAACCACAATAGCTAAAGCTTTTGTCTCAACTTGAAGAAAAATTTAAGCAAATTCAACAAGATTAGAAGTTTTGGAACAAAATAAATATATTTCAAAAATGATTTTATGATATTTTAATTGTATGAGCTATATTATAATAAAATAGGTAAATAGCACAGAAAATACACGGTTGTTAAGTCGTGATTGAATTTTATTTACGCCACCTTAAATTATTATACTTGCTAGTATAAATTTAGAAAATAAGAATAAACTATTTAATATTTGTCATATAGAAAATATTCCGCTACACCTTCTAGATCCATTTCTGTATTTTTTTACATTTTTGTTGGTTAAATATTGAAATCTATTATCCTTATCTTGTAAAGAAATGAATACCATTTTGGAATTTTAACACTACAAATGTGAAAACTCGAAACATTTAAAAATATGTATATTAAATGTAAAATAATTTTACGGTGAGTGGGTGATGTAAAATGCTTTATTCAGTCTAAGCAAAAATGAAAACCAACGTAATTAAATTTCCTTCTATGGGGAATCAGTTTTCTTAAAGAAAATGATTTTTATTTAAGAGAACTGTTTTTCGTTATATTTAATTATATTTCATACAACGTCAATTATTCATCTATGAGTAATTATTATAACAAGCATAACGTATATTAAAAAATACCAAATAAATTTTAATTTAAATATTAATACTAAAATTTACGTCCTAGTATCCAATATTTTTCTTGGAAAGAATAAATATTTCTAATAACAAACAATACCAATGAGATATTGCGTCTAGGATCTGTTCTCTTGGTCGAGGCGATTACTGATCATTGTAGAATCCAGCAGAAACTTCCACCCACCTGTAAAAACGACATAATTAGTTCTATGCCAATTGTTTATTTAAGTACAATAAAAAGAGTATGAATGTTTTATCGATCTACATATTCGAAGGCAATTGATTTTTTAATAAATTGTTCGTGAAGTCGCAACATACCAATCAACTTACAATTCATCTGACTTATTTTAAACATTACATATGATCATAATTTACATCGGTAATGAGCACGTTGCTTTGTTTTAACACTCAATATGTTGAAAGTTTAAGTACACCGTAAAAAGAAAAGCTAAAACATTAGGTTCGTTTAATGAATAACGTATACGAAGATAATTTTGTGTGAATTTTGAACATTGAAATAATTAGATATACTTACTCAATAATCCCGAAAACATTAAACATGTTTTTTTATTCAATTTAATGTAACTGAAATTGTTTTTTTTGTTTTATAACAGATTTTTTTTTAAATTTTCGCTTTACGAATTTGGGTGACTATAAAACTAGATAAATGAAATACCGAACTAAAAACAACAAACGAGAGCAAAAGATGTTGAGACAAGATAATTGAGTTAATAAATTATAAATGGCTGACCAGCCCATAACAATAATTAACAATATGAATAAAAGTATTCATTATCGACCTGTCGATCGTTACTCTATTATTAATTATCGAGCCGAGACATTCAGTTACTCACTATAAATTATTACTGACTACAATTTACAAAAAAAAGTTTATTATATAAATTTTATTTAATGGTTGCATTATTTTAAGGTATCATGACAAAGTTAAAAATATATACAATTCAATTCATTTTTATTAGCCGAGATTAAAAAAATAGTGATTCTTGTCCATCAAAATAGAGAAATATAAATGGACGAATAATGTACAAATTAAATTAAAATTATGTTTTTAACATATTTTTATAACGATAAAAAACATTCACGTTATTTTCTGAATGCTTTTTTCTTCTTTCACATTTACCAATCAATATGCGGTGGATAAAGTTATTTCAATACCACCGAAGAGAAATCAAATGTCATATGTTATTGCAAGTACATAGTTATAATTTTATGACACTACTATAAATATAATTAAAATTACGGTTTTATCTTATATATATTCGTAAAACTGTGTCCATCATAGCGAATGGATTCGTCTTTGATAACCTCGATAAAAAGTGGCTTGTTCGATTATGAAAGCCGACAGATGCGGAAAATATCTAATGGTGCTTTTTAATTTTTATTTGACAATGATTTTTTGATAATTAAGCACTTTATTTCACGAAAAAATATGAGAAATAAACATCCAAACTATATACAGTGCTATGGCAGAGTTTGTTTGAAGAATAACTTATTGTGAAAAATAAGATTCATAAGTGCATCATGAATAACAACTTAACTCACTTATATAAAACAATAGTTTAATACTTGTAAAATCTACCTTGTTAATTGAAACAAGAGTGAAAAATCTGATTGTAGCTTTTCCGCGAAAGCTTCGCCGGAAGATGCACGAGAACCACAAGGTGATTTCCACCTCTTAAGTTATCGCGTCACAAGTGTGAGGACGGTACTGCGACGTCTACCTGAGACACCGGATATAAAGGGTGTCGCTCGCGTCGGAACGCTGCGCTACGAACGACGCCAGTCCTCAGACATAATATGACGTTCATAAAGTTACTTGAATACAATTTTACTATACATGACTAAGTCCTCAATACGATAGATAAAAAGTATCAGCTAGTATTGATTTATTTTAAGTAATAATTTGCAACGAGCGAAAAAGAAAAATATCTCAAAAAGAATTTAGTATTGTCAAATAGGATTTTATTCGCAATTTGGAATACTTCTGACAAATCGCTTAACATTCTTATTTTTTTTTATTTATCAGTGTTAAGTATTGGGTTTTCATAAAAAAAAGGTTTATTATTTTCAACAATAAAAGAAAGGGCTGCTTATTTTAGGTCTCCTCTGAAAGAACTTAATAAATATGTATTTGAAAAAATTAACAGATAAAAAACTATATACGTTGATAAAATACACAATACACCTTTGCCACTTACATATGCTATTTCGTTGTCAATTTTATAAATCTCGCTGCGACAGGTCATCCACACTATGACCTATGTAACTTGTAAATTCTTTTCAATGTCCATTGTTGTTTACACCTTTTCATCTCAATTTATTGTTCTGTAAATAGCACTGTTAAATTATATTTCTTATCAGATGACAATGCTCGTAATGAGCGAAACCGGTCCTGAGCTTTTTAAAAATAGAGTGGAATAAAGTACAAAGGAATATTGTGTTTTTATTAATATGTAATTGTCAATAAATATTTTATTATTTTAAGAAATACGTATTGTAATTTAATTTAACGAATTCTGTTGAGCTAATTTATACAATATGGCGACAGAATCAGTAATAAATTGGTAGAAAATTTACTTTTCTATCGAGAGGCACTTTATTTAAACAATGACAAAATGGTACTTGGCTTAAAATTAGTGCAAACCACTGATTCAAACAATAATTTAACTTGATATTATCTATTAATTTGCTATTCTGGTCAGATGTGTTTCCGAGAAGAGCCGAGTATTCCAGAATAGAGAATGATTTCCGCATTTTCTGCACATCTACACCAATAAATAAGATCTGTATGCACAATCAGACACGAAGCCATAAAACACGCCATTGATTGACAGCTGCATAGAATCAGCTCATCAAAATGGACGCACCTTTAATAGACGGCCATTTTAATTATTCCAATGACGACATTGAGTAAAATTAATCGTCTCTAGTATCTGCTTATTTATTCATACTTTGAATACCATCAATAATATGGTGATGAATTATTTTAAAGGTGGATATGCAATGTAACTATTGAGACAATGTCAATATAGATCGAGGATTATTTTTATTTTGATTTATTTTTTGAAACTATGAAATCAATATAAAAATGCACTTTCGATGTGACTTCTGAATTGCATGCAGTACAACCTTGATATTAATATCATAATTTTATTGCTTTGATATTTTTAAAGGAACGAAATACATCTAGCCGAATAGCTATTCAATGATGCTTTCTATATTTAGTGTTCAATTAATGGATTTTAAGGAGCTATCTTTTGATCATTATCATACATTTACCATAGTTCTTTCAGGTGAAGAAGTCTACTGGTTTTACTTGCAAATGTGAAATGATTCTTGAAAAGAGTTGACCATTACCCTAATTTATGATAAGACGTAATAAAGTAAATTAGAACATAGCGTAGCAAAATCAACTCAAAATTCACTGAAAAGCTTTCTTCGTCATAGTTTTCTTGATTAATTGTGTATTTATTAAAGTTTTGTTTGCTGAGAAAAACAACCCACTTATAAATTTTATATGAAATATACAAGCATATAAAACGTTTTAGGTCGTTTTTTTCGAGAAATTGTCACTTATATAAACAAAGACGTAGTAGTGTTTCACAAACTACTTAATCTTTGTAAAGCTCTCGGATTTTAGTGTATTACCCGGAAGGAAAAAGCGAATGGATATATATTCCAAGTGATTGTCCAACTCGGGAGTAAGTGGCGATGGTTTGGGCGGCAAACTGGCCCGCGGGGAAATCCCAAGTAACAGCGCGTTATTGTGGAAAACTCCGCTTGCACTTTCTAGACGTAATGGATGGAAACTATCCAGCGCTGCCGCCGAAAAAGACTGCCCGTCTCGCAGGACGTATTACAAACTTCACGTGGACAATGGAAAGTTCACCAAGAATAATTGATTTGATGGAAGTCACGGAGCGGAAGTATGATTTGACTGAAATGTTAATATGTAATATTAGGAAAGTTTCGCAACAAAACTCATACGAACATACGTAATTTAGAAATGTTTTCATTCTCGGTGGAATTGTAGTGCATTATAAACGAATAGCACACAAAAGAACAGTGATATAAAATAAACCACGTCGTTGTTTTACTTGAACAATGACAATCGAAAAAAGATATTAATTTAAAAGCAAAGAAATTAATAACATTTAACTTTCATAGCCAATCGTGCAAAACAATAACTTTGAAGCCAACATTAAAATAATTAATTAACTACGCTTAAAATCAAAAATATTGTGTAAGGAAATAAAAGTCTATGAAAATGTCTATAAATAATTCGTTTTGACGTTTGAAAAAAGATAAAGCAACATGTCGTGTAAATAAATTAACGGTTCCATGTGTTTTTGATGTGAATCCAAAAAACAAACAGACTGGACGAACTTACAAACGTTTACCTTGACAGTTAATTTAAAAATAACCTCCACCTAACGCACTGTTTTGTTCGCTAGAATAAATTATAAAAGAATAACTGAAACAACAATAAACGCCGTCCCAATTATTAAAATTAAGCTATACCAACCGTAAAAAGCAAATACAAAATTCATGTTCACTATTAGAAACTTCCTATTAGATTTTAATAGATTTGGGAATAGCCCAGCAGGAATCTTTGTGTACATGCGATCATTTTGATTATCATTACGTCAATATTTCAGTGTTTGAATACATATTTCATCTTGGTGGTAAGAATTTCCCACCGTTAATTTGGCGGTAACGCGGCTGAGTTAATAATCCTTCGAGTAAAGTAGAGTCAGAAAATACGACCGAAAGTGTATGGCGTCTGATATTTATGTGGTTAGACGGATGAAGCATCCCTGAGCAGTCATGAGTTATCAGTGACTGGCGAGCAATTTATTGCCAATCATATGAAGCAATTAATATGACAAGCGTAGTTTGCAGTCGACACGGGAAAATGAAATTTTAATGAAATGCAATATTTTTATTTATATGAGATGTTTTTTAAATCTCTCACTGACTCGGATACTGAATGGCTAGCAACAGTCTCTTTACGAAGCAGTCGTAGCAAACATGATCTGTTAAATATAATAAGACACGTATTGATTTTTTTAAATATAATTAAACTATGTTTTGTTTTGTCTTGTTGTATTTATGGAATAATATTGCGAATGGCATAAAAATTTACATGGAATGTTAAGAATATGAGCTTCAAAAAAATTATCATGTTTACTTCATGACTATAATGATGTTATTTTTTTTTCACTTAAAATTAACTTTTCCTTTAAAATTATAGCAAAGCAACAGGTCTTTCGCCAGAAAATTGTATAATTCACGACCAACGTTTCTTTTCAGATTGTGGTAAAAAAAAATACTTATAAAAAAAAAATCAGTCAAAAGTCCGCAAAAGAAGAAAACCGCAGTTTCTCCAGATCTGCACATCATCTAGAATTTTACAGTTTGGTCTAGATATATACATATTAAAAAATATCATGTGTTGACGATCACTACCGTAGACAAACAAGATTAATTGCCAGTGGATGTAATTTCCCGCGCTTTATAATTGCATCCGACCAAATGCGGTGAAGGTGTTACCGGAGTAGAAGCTGATGCTGCAGGCGGAAAGGGATGGCGCCAACCCTTGCGGCATTTAAAATTTCCAGTGTTCTATTATGATCGTTCAATTATGCAACACAAACGCGAGGATTAGGGAGCACGATCTCGATGAGCCCTGGAGCAGTCTCGCTTTGAAACAAAAGCTGATGAGTAGTGCAGGACAAACATTATTTATTCATGGTACTTGATCCAGATTACAGTTGATAATACGTGCTTTTATAATACATACTTGATAATTCAATATAAAATTACTTGGAAATTCTTATTTTATACTTTGAGCAATTAATGTTATACAGAAAATTTAATAAAACGCACCCTGTGTATTTTTATGTTGATGTAGGCGACGATTATTAGGTTTCTGATTCTGTTGTCAATGAAGGGAAATATCAAACGATGTTTTTTTCAATTCAACATTCTTTGATCTCGGTTATGGACATAAACGATTTCTTTTCTATTCGAGTTTCGTAATTTTGTCGCAAAATTTTTAATTTAGTAGTAAAAATTATAATGCCAACGTTTTCTATAATGAAAAATAAAAAAAACGTTTTCTTCGCACATTTCCGGCAGAGAGACGCTTTATTAAAAACAGTTTCATTAATTAAAAATAAAATTAATACGTGTTATTTGATATAAGGAGCTATGTATTTAGTTAATAAGATCTTGAAAAAACGTTTTTTTATTGAAGAGAGTCTATGGAAAATAATTAACAGTAATAACATTAAATTCTCAAAATTACCCAACTTATACGCGTATGTGTTATAATAATATCAACCGCACCCTTAACGTAAAATATCAACCCTAATCAACGTAATTGTAATTAACCATAACGGAGATAGTATTATTATGAATATATATTTAACGGTTTACATTTCTATGAGGGTTAATTTTAATTGTGTCAGCTGAAATCCTGCTGATAAAGAAGGTAGTCAGTAATATTTTTTACAGTAGCTTTTAAAATATGTACTCTTAGAAATTGAATTTCAAATAATTCAAAAAGGTGGACACAATAAATTAACGATATTTAAATTAAAATATAGACTGAAGTAGCAAAAACACGCTTGGTCGTATCGGTAAAAGTGGACAATCTTTCAAAGGAACAGGAGCCGACCCACTATAAATATTAGACAGTGTATTTAAATGCTGTTGTTGAAATGGAAGGGAAGACGAGTTTTGAAAGACCACACTTCGCTGGATGGACGGAGTGCCACAAGACCTGCGAGTACTGGTGGTCAGCGACCAGCGTAGGAAGGCGGAGGAGGATTGAGTGATGTGGAGGAGATTGATTGAAGCGGTTAAACTGTAGCGTCAAGACGAAAAAATTCTTATCACATAATTCTGTGAACTGAATATATTATAATACGGCAACTAGATGTACATATCGATACCTCGGTTTAAAACTAAAAAAAAAACAACAAATTTTGGGGACGTTTAATCTTGTATAGTATATTTATTTTATGTAGATTTTAATGAAATTCTATGATTATAAAATATGTAAAATTATTTTTATGATATTATTAACATACTTTTCAAAGGTTTTCACACGATTTTCGTAGTTGTTCTGTTTGTATCCAAAGAAAAATAGCAATTGCCATTCTAAAAAAACACATAATACGGCATATTCTCTAAACAGCAAAAAATGTCCTATTATACTTTGGAACTAAGGCATCGATACCATAACGGGAATATTAAAAAAACAGGTCATTAACGTTTTCAACGAACCTTCAAACGTAAGCAAAACAAAATTATTGGGAAATTTAGGCAATGTAATATAACATCGACCGTCCCGATTTTTTTCGTTTTGTAGTTACGCCCTTGTGACCCTACGACCCGGCATGATTTCTCTATAAAAATGTTTATTTTGATAATACCAACATAATTGGTCATGATAGCGGCATAACTGCGGCCTTATCAGCATTGCGAAATGGGTCAAAGTGATAAAAATAAAAAAATCTGAGTAAAATGCAACCAACCGCTAAGTAAACAATATGATGTATGCAGAAGCGGCATTGTAAAAACGCTAAATTTAAATTTCTATTCACGAACAAACAAACTTTCGGAAGTTTAATGGTAGAAAAAAAAAACTATCACTAAATCGCTAGTAGGTCATAATTGTAAAGAAGTGGTTCTCGAAATTTTCATCGAAAATGCGTAAATATCATAAGATATATAACAAAAAGAAAATATTAACTTTCACACGAATTATATATGTATATTGTATACCGATAGTTGATAGATTTTATTATCTTTTTTATTACAATCCAACATTAAAACTCACAACTGTGTAGATTGTGTGGAACTTAATGTGTTACTGTGTTTTTTTTTCATGGCTGTGGAGTCGTTAAGAAATAAGACGACTCCAGCTCCGATCAAAGCTTTCAACACGACTTTAATTATCTTTTAATAAGCTTGGTGGCGCTTCTTTTGCGCTTTTTGTTTTTTTTTTAAAGGACTCTAAAGGTAATTAGTTTTATTCGAGCACGACTCTAGTTAAAACAATCTGACTCCACACAGCCCTGGTTTTTTTAAAAAAAAAATATGATAAATGTCTACCGAATATAACAAGTTTTATCAATAATACAGTTTCATTGAGTTATTAACGTTTAGTGAATAGTGCAAGAGTTTAGATCATTATTAAGGTGTTCGCTGTAAAAAGGCATTTTGTACTAATTTCACTTTTAATTAATATGATCAGGATCGGTGATAATGCTCATCACGAGCGAAATAAAATCACTTTTTTTGGTAAGATTAAATATTTTTACAAAACGACGATAGAACGAAAAACATGTTAACAACATAAATTCCATTCTGTGAATGTTGTTTACATTTATCTACGTTGCAAATAATGTAAATAAATAAAAAAAAAATATGTATCATTGTTAAATTGTTGATTATGTAAATTGTGTAAATCCATAGCCTAAGATTTCTGCGTTAAACTTGTGTATCTACAGTATTGTCATCGAGATTGAGTAGCTATAAATGTTTGCATAAAGCTCATATACTCAGTATCTCCCATTTAATTTAAATATATTATATGCAAAACGAGAATGTTTTTTTCTCACTTGTAAAGAAGCTTTTTGTAAATAAGACAGCATACAAATTGAAACGACGATAAGTGTCATCTCAAATTGTTGCCAGTTTTAACGAATATGCATAGATCAGCTTTTTATTAAGGAACAAGTGAACACACACTGAGTTTTATTCTAATTTATTATGTTTTATACTTAAAAACATTATTATATATAAAAAAAAAAAAAGCAGAGCCTCTACACACACTTTGAAAAACAGTGGTTAAAATAATGCAGCGCTATTAAAAATTGTGGTTTGCGGTTTTCGGTCACTTATTCAACATTTCTGATGAACTGTATATTAATTTCGTGCAAAAATATTGATATAAGTACTTCTGTGAATCAAAAAAACTGTAATTGTTGAGTAGTTTATCACTTTTTTTAAATACAATTAAGTATTTGTTACAAATAAGATCCTTTTCAGCAATTGTGTGCTTCGACTCAAATTGTCACAAAGAGTATATATAACCTCAATAAAAAATAAATTAAAAAAAGTTACATGTAAACGTACAGCGTTGTTTGTAAACATTCAAAATATTTTGGCAATGTGTCAGCCCATGTTAGGGATCATTAGCTGATAGGATCTTTGTGTACAATATATAAAAAAAGCAAACTTAAAACGCAGCCAATTATTACGTAATACTTGTACGACTTTGTAGCGTTGTACAAAGTAGGGTACACTAATGCAATATGTCACACAAAATATATCTTGATAGAAAGAATTCAATAGTCATGCCAAATATTGCGTAGTTTATACGTAGGCTTTGAAGTCAATGTGCCAAATTCTGCACCTGTTTTATGCTAATGATAAAAGTGCTTTCAGTTCATGTGTATAATAATTTTAACCGAATGGAAAGCCATTGAGCCACTATCCTACAGAGCAGTGATGCGCACGGAGTACTTAAAGTGCCACTTGTGGCTTTATACCACGTACATATACTATTTACATTGTTATGAAGCGAGCCGGTCTTAATTAATTTAGTTTGAGTTTCAAGCTCACTGCGACAAGTCATCCACATAATAATATATTCCATTAACACGTTCACTGCGGAAAAAAATCATCATATACATACATACTACATAATACATATTTTTCGTCACAGTGCATTCACTTTTTGTCAAAGGTGAGACGTAAGGAGACTTTGGAAGCATCTGTATTTACTCGAGTGATAATATAAATAAAAAAAATAAAAAATAAGAGTTGTGTGAATGTAACGTAGCGCATAGCTCCGTTAACAAGGTGCACGCGCTAGGCGGGTTTTCAGCATCCATTATTGTATCCAAGTATTGTGATTTAATTTTATTAATATTTTCGAATTTCGCAAGCAAATAAGTAACAACTCGTTGAAAAAAAATTCTATGTAGTGGCCACATTGCAAATTTAACATTCGAAAAGCGGAATTCGGCTAGAAAAATAGTGCACACCACTGCTATAGAGATACATACTAGGGCATCCAATTCCGGGATTCTAGATCCCGTAATCCCGGGATCCCGTTCAATTATCCCGGGATTTCGGGATTGAGAAATTTTGAGCAAATCCCGAAAATTGACACGAAATTGGCAAATCGAGAATTTCAGATTCCTCGGTGAGCTAAAAAAAAACGAAGTTCTGTGACAATCGGAAAAAAGTATACCAAATCGAGGATTTCAATTACCTCGGTGAGCTAAAAAAAAAAACGAAGTTTGGAGATAATCCGGGGAAAAAAGTATAGCGAATTGAGGATTTCAAATTCCTCGGGATCCCGGGATCCCGAGATTGAAAATTAATAAATCCCGGGATTGGATACCCTAATATATAATGAAATGTTTTAAATATCCTAATAGTTGTATCAATCAATATTGAAAGAATACAGAATCTATGAGCGTTTCAATGATGTATTATTATTATTAAAAACATGCAAATACCCCCCCCCCCCTTAATGATTATGATATATTTTTTATAGCCGGTATTTTATATGATCTACGAAAATACCGATTTAGGTTTAATCGCCGGGATTTGCGATCCCAATAGAACTATTTTTCCCGCTTTGTTAACCGGTATTGATATTTGCAATACCGGTATTTAATATGAAATGCCGGTATTGATATATTCGTCCGGTGTTGCAAACCCTAGTTGTAACGCAAATATCCGTATGCGCAAGAACAGCATCGCAGCGCTATTCGAAGAGTGGTGTGTTTGAAATCTATTAGGCTAGGTTTAATTAATAGCAAAGTCGAGATGCATTTGGATCACGTGATGGCGGATGTTGCACACGTGCGATGCGCGCCGCTGCGGGGACGTGACGCCGATGTGCGCGCACAGCGCATGCACATCCGGTCACTGTTCTTATTGGTTCGCGAATACATTTGCATGATTTGTTTCTGGGCGTTTCCGACAACTCTATTAGTGAAACTAATTACAATTGTATGATTGATATTTACAGTCAGACCTTTACACGGTATACGATTCCGTGTTAAGCACTTCATTTTTTTTTGTTATTTACCTATTCAAATTACACATAATAATGTTATTTCCTTTGCTATTGTTATAAAGATGAAACATTAATATTAATTTCGATATTAAGTGTAACTTTTTTTTATCCATTTCCGCTCCAAATGTGGAGCATATGGCCTCCTAATGGAGGTAATTCAACAGAAGTTTTTTTTTTACGAAAACTGTTTATTACTCAGTCGCCCAACCTCACTTCTTTTCAAAGAGAGTAAGTAGTAGGGAGAGAAGGATAATGCTAGAACAGGACTAGTGGTTCACTAATCGCTATTGTTACACCCAGTTATTTAAGGATCCGAAGGATGGGAGGAGAGGAAAACAATTTGAATTGACATCATAAGCACTCAGTCTTCGATCATAACTTTGAATTGAATATTTCTCAAATTCTCTGTGATCTTACCGGGAGTCGAATCCAGACCTGCGTGAGCGATTATAAAATTGAAAATATGAGTGTGTTATAACACATTCAAGATATCGTAAAAATCTATGTAAACAATAGTGGTCTGCGGACAACCGGTTGAGAACCACTGATTTAGGTAACTTAGTGAGTATAGTATGCAATGTATGGATTTGAACATGTTACGATGCCATTGGCCTTGATCCAATCAATAAAGTTCAAAATAGCATCAAGAGTACATTGCAGAATGCCACGATAGAAACTGCAGGTGAAATGCACGAAGTTAGCTTTCGTTGGATGCATTTCCGGCAGTCAATACAATACGTAAACTACTTCACTGTCACCCGCATACTGCTGCATCTTAGCATTGCTGCACTTATTATCATTAAAGTTAATCAGCAATAATTAAACAATGTTTTATTGTTTTATTTAAAAAATGCATCAGTTACACAAAGCACTTACTGATATAAAAAAGCAATTATTGTATAAACTTACTGACAACAAACAAAGATACAAAATATTCAAAGCGGTTCAAAAAACGGCCGTGGAAATTCTTTCGGGACTATTCATTGTACAGATAATTTAATGCGTGTCAGTCAATTACATATTTCAGTATGTTTGTATTTGTATAAATACACAGGATTTTAACCACTTAAATACCAAGCGGACACACGAATCCGCAACATATGCAAGCGAACACGGATATCCAAGCATTTAAAAAATCAAATACTTGGTATTCTAATAGAATATAAGCAATATTTTGATGAATATGTGCAGTGCAATGTATACTGAGTCAATATAAGTTTTTAAAGTATCGAATTCGAGTGTATATTAGGCAAAATTATTTTTCTCAAAAACACAGTATCTCTGGGACATATTATTGATTTATTTGCGCGGTATTCAAACGGTTAACTGCCATATAAGATATAAAAATATTTTATGATTTGATCATTATACTTAATTTTTCTCAAACAACTTTTACTATCGTAACCAAAAATGCTTCAAAGTAATTAAGCTTTTTTTATAAAAGTTATAAAAGATATAAATAAAAATTTAAACGATAAAATCGACCATAGAAAACAGTGTATACCAATCTGATGTCTTGTATCAATTAACTACTACTAAACACTTAATAGTCAATAAACAAATGACGGAGAATCGGAAAGCATTGAGTGATTGATCACGAAAGGTCTATTTTTAACAGTGTATTGATAAAATCGGAATATGGTGTTAAAATATAATTTATTTATAATAATTTTCAGTATAAAACACGCCTTGTTTGTATAACTGTTCGACTGCAAATAAGCAACAAATTTAAAACAAATATTTATATCAAATTAATTGGCATCAAATTATTTAATTGATGTGAAATGTAAACATGCATTCATAAACGATATCGGCACGTATTTTGTATTAATAAACGATGATTTATTGTTGAATTGATATAAATAAAGGGTTATATGCCACAGCCACGCGGTGTCGTTTTAAATGTGAACTCAAACCATCAATGATTAACTCATATTGTAGTACAACCAATTTACTGTAGTAAATATCATAATATTAGTAATTATTGAAGTGATTTACTAAATAATAGTATAACGAAATCACGTCTTTACTTGGTGTTTTGGTGGACTGTATATTTTTATTTAAACACTATTGCAATGCGTATTAACTGAGGTTACTTCACTTTTACGATATTTTAAAACGTGAAGAATATTACAACGCAACTAATATATTTTTTCTAAAATACCACATGGCTCACTTCACCTCTAATGGACCCGTAGTATACACATTTTTGTGAGTATTAAAAAAAACAAAAGAAACTTTTCATTGTTATCATCGTTTTTATAAATTAATAACACACATCACATGTATACAAAGATTCGAATTGCAAATGAGCAGACGAAGAGTGATTGCTAATATTTTAATACGGATTCGGGGAGTGGGATTCAACACTAAAATAAAGTGAATTTGTTCCCGAGTAATAAATAAGCAACGTGTCAGCGTCAGCGAAGGCAGCTTGTCCCTGAGCGATTGCGACACAAATTCCAAAGAAAGCAATGGTTGCTTATGCAAGCGTGACACATAGAAAACATCGTTTATTTCTAGGATACCAAGCTGTGAGGCGAGATTGATCCTAACATCCGAGTATTGATACTTTGTCAAAGTTCAACGAGACAAGAACAATATAGACTGCAAATTTTGTCCAGTCTTGTTTTACACAGTTATCTATGATGACTGAACAAAACGATTTATATATAAAAGCTGTTTTAAATATTGATATTGTTCCTTACATATAACCAGTTCGAAGGCACAATAGATACGAGGTCATGGTCGCGAGATCAGAGTTAATAAAATAACAAATGAGAAGACAAAAGGTGTAACTAATTTGATAACATGACCAACAAAGTCAAAGCAAAAATTGAGACATGAAGACATCTTAAAACAATACGAGAAAGAGTCAGATCACGGCTCATTCCAAAATGGTTTAAAAAATTGAACTTGAAATTCATTTTGTAAAACTATATACGTACATTTTAAAAGTATTTTTAGTTTTACATTATTACGTTGGAATGATATTTTGTAGCCATGTTCAAGACTGATTTCTAAAAATATATTTATGGTTGATGTTTCTACAATTTTGCCTCAAATAACCAACACACCAAAAAATGTAATCCGTAGAAAAGCAATATAAAGGATGCATAGACAGGTAAATTCTACTTAAAATTGGCATATAACGGGTATTTTTAGTGACCCTTTCCAATATAAAACAAAAATTAATAAGCCATTTATACTATTAAATTCAATTAAATAACCACTAAATGTTTCAGAACCAGTGGTGTACCCACTGGTTCTGGTGTAGCCTTGTGCATTTATGCAACAGACGTATGTAAGAGAAAGAGTTGAACGACCCAACAAGCACAATAATAATTATTATTAGTAGGCCGCCGAATAGATAGGAACTTGTCAGTAACACTGTCGACTGGTAGAAATAACCTAGTACAGTTAGTTTCTTTGCCTAGAGATTGACATATCGGAATATATTACATCGCGTTCGACAAAATTTATTACAGTTTATAGATTTAATGGAATACAATAACAGGTGGTGGATTTAATAAAAATATGTATTTATATTTTCAATAAGGGCAGACAGCTTTGGCAGTCGGTAACAAGCGAATCAATGAGATATTATAACAAAAAAGAATAGACGCGGCCTTAAATTTATCTTGATTTTGAGGGTATTATTTACCGTAAAGGAGTTGTCAGTGGATATGCGACTCAAACAGTAAATACACAAAATATTCACTGATATTGAAAGTCTGCTTATAATCGGACAGATTTAAAAAAATACTGTACGCATGAAAAAATCCAACATTAAAATGTGATGTTTAGTTACTTCAATTATTTAACAACGATAACAATATTTTTCTTTCGCATCACTGATTTCAAAAAATTAATCCAGGGGTGGGGAACCTTTTCTTATCTAAATGCCGCATTCATTTTTCTGATTCGACATATGGCCGCAGTAAACGGAAACAATTTCATACCAATTTCTAAAACCCAGAAATTTGCGAATTTTCCAAAATAATCAGCGTAGGACCTTTTTTATAGGTCTTTCATGGATTTTCAAATCCGAAATGTGCAGAATTTAAGAATTGGCCAGAAGGCCGCACCAGGGTAGCCAAAAGGCCGCGGATTCCCCACGCCTGGTTTAAGCTCTCTGTAAATTGCCTTGGATATTCCTGTGTTTATTCCACTGTGGACTAATCTGCATCTTTTGCATCTTAATTTTAATATGCATCTTTTTCAAGAAGGAATGATAAAATGCATTGTTATATTTTCTTCGTTAGATAAGTCCGATTCTACGAAAAACTGTCAACAGGAAGTTTCATCGATTATTTTAACAATTACAATCATTACGGATTAATTAAGTGGCTTATTCCACAGAGTAGTTTGAGGAAAGTACAGACGTATTTCCGTTACCGATTGAATCACTTACAATACAATCTACCTCGGTTCATTATATTTATTTTAAGTTATCGAAATGAGTGGCAAACGTTTTATATGAAATATTATTCGCATTTGAGGTTTTTCCACCGTTTTAGCCGAGATGAAAATATTATGGAGAGACCGGAGCCAATAATGTCAGCCTAAGACTTCCGTTAACGTCACACCGCCTACGAGTTGGTGCGTCGTAGCGGGTCATCGCTAATGACGTGTTTTCACCGGCGTAGCGGAAAGTACGAACGCTACGACTTCCTGCGGCCTGTATTCGAAACCGCGCATTTCCGAACGAGTACTTCCTGCAAAGTGGAACCCGGAGAAAACTATCAGAGTGTGAATCGAGTATGCGCAGCGAACCATTCACGCTAACGGCAACAATACAATGAATGAAAGTTTTATCAATAATTCATATTTGAACAAATAAATTAACAGCGGCTTGAAAATTGGACCCGTAATAATTCATTTGCCATTATAGATATTAAGACTTTAAAAATCAAGTGCGGCAATAAAAATACGGACATCTTGGAACTAGCAGTATCAAATATTTATCGGGATTTGTTAGCTTCGTGCTTGATTGACAGATTTAGCGCATTTATGCCCCATATTCTACTTATAATACAGCCAACTCCCTTATACACTGTTTTGATAGAACACGGTTCACTAAAAAGAACAAATACTATATTTTAATTCGAATTATTTCTTCAAGCATGATTTCTAGAAATAAACAAAAAAAAAATCAAGAAACAATGAATAGTATTTTTTTAATAAATAAAATATATATGTATAAATAATATTTTGGAGTTTTTTTTGTTGTGTTTTCACACGTTTTTTTTTTAATTTGGAGAACCAATATTTATTTTTTGTATTCTATTAATATTTCAATGTGCTTAGTGCAGGGGTGGGAACCTTTTTATTTTTATTTAAAAAAAAAAAAAACTTTACATTCATTTATCTGATTCAACATAAGGCCGCAGTAAAAAAAATCGTTGACACCCCCCCCCCTCTTTTTTTTCAACTGTCAAACATATAATGGGTTGAATAAGCTCTTTTTCCAAACGCTTGCGTATAATTTTTTGATCAAAGTGAATATTTTGATCAAGTCAAAAGGCCACATCAGAGTAGCCAAGAGGCCGCAGCTTCCCCTCCACTGGTTTAGTGGAACGTTTTTACAGTGAAAAAAAAAAGAGTTGAGTATACATAATTAAAAAAAAAACAAAATGGAGTCTTCTTTGAAAAAACTATCAGAAATATTTTTAAAAGCTCGAAGAGATAAAATGTTGAAATTGTGTAAATAGTTATTGTTTAATATTGCTGTTTTCATTTTACGGTGAGCCGATTGAAACATTAAAAAGAAATGCGGGCATCGCTTTATTAAAACCATCATGGCGTTATTAAATTTTGTAGATGTAATAAAAGGATGCCGAGGAGACAATGCCACTCTTTGTAGCCTTTTATAAGAGTCCTTTGTGTCGAATCAAATGTCAACGAACAAAGGGACGTACCCACCACTCCAAGGCCCCCCAAAGGTTTCTACGAAGTATAATTAAACGGTATCGGGTAATATCGTTGGCGTGATCGATCAAATTTAACGCTCTGTATGCGTACAAACCAGAAAAGCCAGTACCTATATCTATTTATAGAATAAAAGCTACGAAGTGTGTGTATGTGATTAAAGTCGTGTCCACTACGAGGGGGTTGACAGCCCGTGTGCGGATCTTAAAATGTCACCCCTATTTACGAACTTTTTCAATTAATTGTATTCCCTATTCCAGCGAATTCCACCTGGGAGGCGTTGACTATTGCAAAAGGAGGCGCGATAAATCCAAAATATTTATTTACCCTTTAAAACGTGTCCTTATTGCTATATGAAATAAAGGATGGGGATGAGGATATTTTTTTCTTCAAAGGGAGGCGCAGTAATATAAAGGTTGTAAACCATTGCCCTATTTAATATAAATCAAAAACGCAAAAAAAAACATGGATTATGAAAAACTATAAAAAAACAATTCAGTGGGTTATGATTATGAAATAAATTAATAGATAATTTAACAAATTACATATAAAGAAGTGAAAGTTGTTTTTAATAGAATTTTTTTTTTTTGGATGATAGCACAAGTAGGGATTACAATTTCGTTTTTATCAAAACCGGGATCTTGGTAGTCATGGTTATATTTCAATACCTAAATTTGTCGGTAGCAAAAATTAGCTAATATCGAATTTTTTAATGTATAAAAACCATCACATATTTTGATAAAACTATACGAAATGAATTAACTGATGGGTTTCAGGATTGATCAATCTTTCAATGATGTGTCATTAGTTTAGGAATCCTTGAGTTATTTATAGAAATCACCCGTTTATGGTTATGATGTATATATATTTTTAATAAAGGTAGTGCATGTATATGAAATACCGATATTTATTTACTCACCCAGTATTGAGATATATACTAGCCATATTTCATATTACCGATATTGATACTCACAATACCGACAGGCAATATGAAATATCGAAATACGGGAAGAGATATATATATTCGTCCGTTATTGCAATCCTTAAGCACAAGAAATACGTCAACACGATGTTTCTTTGAAGATTTTGATTGAAGGTGCTTGGTGGAAATTCAATATTAAATTTGAATCGTTCAAATAATGTAAAACTTGAACTGTTTATCCGTGCACTTAAACGCCTGAAGATGCTGAAAGGCGAAACCCGGGTCGTTAGTGACAAAACTTGTGTGCATGTAAAAAATTTGAACAATTCAAATTTAACGATGTTTATTGACGAACAAAACACATTTAAGTACTTCATTGTATTGTATGTATTAGATTTTAACAAGGTATAATATAATACAGTGATTCCCAAACTTATTATGCTCGTGGACCCTTTTCATAGCAAAAACCTGGCCTTGGACCCCGAAGTGAAATAATAAAGTTAATGACTTCAAAGGTATTTTTTTCCACGCCTACTTCCAATGTGGCCTCCTAATGGACGTATCTTAACAGATGTTTTTCTATGAGAACTGTATGTTAGTCAGTCGCTCAAACTCTCTTTTCCAAAGAGTAGTATCCTTATCCGCGGACCCCCTGACGTTGTCCACGCACCCCCAAATGATTTTTAATTTGTCACGGACCCCCTCAGTAGTCTGACGGACCCCTGGGGGTCCACAGAAACCACTTTGGGAACCACTGATATAATACATGCTTGTAATATAATAAGACTCGTATTTTTCCGGTCAGAATTCGTATTAAATGGTCATAATATATCGGTCAGTGTAAAATATTCATAATTAAAATGAAATTAAAAAAACCTAACCAAAATGGTTATAAAATATTCTGACCAAAAATTAATTTAAATTCTGACCATTTAGTTTGTTCCCTATAAGTAATGAGTTTAATAAATAGTTTTATATAATAAGAAGTAACGAAAGTATTCGAAATCATTCGATATTTAAATTGGTTATTGTAATTATTGTAGCCCTGTATTTTCCTTCTCATCGAGTATATGATTTTCAATTTCGAAATATTTGACGCATTGAAACTGAATCGTCAAATTAGTTTTTTGAAATGTTATTGAAAAATGTTGGCAATATAATTTGATACTTTTAAACAAAGCACGTTAAAGATATAAGTTGTAAATCGAGATTGCCCTTCAGTTCCTTAATGAAGATTCAATACAGGCAACAAAACAAAAGTACCAAGATAGCGGAAGTAAAATGACAATTAAAGCAAGAACTTACGATTCTTTATGGAGTTTCGTACATAACAAATCTTTGAAGATTTCGTTTGAAGACATACCTGAAACAAAACAAACAAAATTTATAACTCAAACATCTAACAAATTAAATTTTGTTTCATTCATCAGAGATTGGATTATTTTATTGTGTTACACAGCAACGTAAGATAATGATGGGAAGTTCAAGTAACTTTTGAAGTCACATTTAATATAATATGTTGGGAGTTATCAAAAAACAACGAAATGTATTGATCATCTTCTCATAGTGAGTAAGTATATATTTTATACACGGGATAATATGATATATTGAAATGCTGATTTTTTAATATATTTACTGTTAATAGTGGAAAGGCATAATATTTTAAAAAAATAACACTCTCTTGTACTAAGTAATTCCATGTATATTTTATATGATCAGGACTGATTTTTTTCATGACGAGCATATAATAAAATACACACATACTGTTATATTTATACAGGTTTCATTGTTCTATATAAATAATACTATAATCATGTATTTTATTAATAATTCTCGCCATAAGCGAAACCGGTCCAGGTCATATAAAATAAAATTTGAATTAGTACAAAAGAGCGTTTATTTTTTTGAATAAATCTCGTAAGAGCGTGTTTATTGATGCCTTTCACAAACTGACATAAATATTATGTGAAATAAATCATCTCAATATGTTGATGCAAATGTTACTTACGGTAACGAGCTGTTACGTCAGTGAATACAAAGTTAATTTTATGAGTTTGGTCTACCCGTTCCTGGAATGAACAGGCCCGAATTACATATATTTCAAGCATTATTGATAAACGGGAATGAGCCAAACATATTAAGTAATACAAGCTTAAATGTCAAAGGTTGTTTGTTAGACTGGAAATTGTGGTTTATTTTCTTTAACTTTAAATTTGAAATAATATTTGTCTTTGTTGGGGATTTTATTTAGAATCAATACAAATGTTTTATGATTTATATAGAATATCTTAGGTTATATTTTTAATCTGACGCTCAGCATGGTAGAAAAAATAGTTACCCTAATATTTATAGTACGGACATTATAATAATTGGGCTAGCATAAGGGTCTACAATCCCACTATCCCGTCCAATTTTATGATATCGAAGTACCGGGATTGTGATAGTACTAATCCCGGAATATCGGGATCGGGGACAAAAAGTGAGAAAACTGTAAAATCTTGTAAAAAATCTAATTTTGCGCTGTTCACTGGCAGTCGTAACGTTTTAAAGGATAGAGCTAAAAAATGGTCCAATTTTTTTTGTCATATTGGGAAATCCGTACAATCACAGATTTTTAATATCGGAAAGCGAGTAAAAAAAAATCGAAATCCGCCAGCGAACTAAAAAAAGTTTTTTGCCTTTTAATGAAGATTATTTTTCAATCTTTCGATTTTTAACACTTTTCCCAGTAATTAATCCCGGGATTTCACATCCCGAAATAATTGTAAATCTCGAAATTTTCCAAGAATCAAAAACAATTGTGACACGATTTGATGATGAATGATCAATCCCGGGATTCGAAAAAGTATGAATCCTGAAATCACGGGATCACAAAAAGGGCCCGGAATTTGATGATACAGCAGTGAAGTGATACGCCAAGAATAGTCTATTTGTGACATTAAAACATCAAACAATTTTAGTTGATTATTAATTGAAAACATGATACGTACAAATTAAGCACACTGCTGCAATTATATTTGCATTTGTGTAATAACAACCAGAAACCAATTTGATTTGTTTTAATTGTAAATACGAGAGCTTCCCGGAAAATACTCCCTGCCAATAAACCAATGATTGAACAGCAAAAATAATTGATAGGCAGCTTATAATTAATCGGAAATTCGAACACTTTTGAAGTGATATTGCTATTAATTAAAAATTGTTAATGAGATTCGTTTCAGAGTTGAATTTCCGTGAATCCAAAAAAAAAATACAATCTATATATATTATATATTTAACAAGTAGCTATGAAACACTCTACCATTATTTACTTGCAATAAATACAAAGTTATTTTTATTTAGAAAAAGAAAATAACATTTGTTTGCTTATTGAAACAGCACTCAAGAATTATTAACATATCGAGTACAATATTTAATAATTTCTGTACCTAATAAAAAATCAATAATGCTTGCTGTATTTTTTACTTATAGGTAGGGATTCCAATCGAATACTCGATTCGATATAATGGGTACTTTTTTATAATTGAATAATAGGATACTCGATTCTTTAATTATCGTAGATTAAACCAACGAGATAGCAAAAATAGCATTCGACGATCATTATATCTGTATATTATCAATTATGTTTATTGAAACACGATAATTCTCATCCAAGACACACACATGAGCGTGCAAGTGCACGTGATGACAATTCATACGCTATACAAAAAGTACAAATATTCGTACATACTTAGAAAAAAAGAATAACTAACGTTAAAGTTTTTATTATTAAAGCAAACCTAACAATTAATGTAGTATGTAAAAACAGTGATAATACAAACATTGAATTTCACTATTAAAAACTACGTTAATTAAGGAAGTGAATACGCTAAGGCCAGCGTGTGAACTAGGATCCCGGAATTAATTTTACGATTCACTAAAACAAGTGAAAAGGGACCTAAAACAATTCTCACATTTTTGAATATCTGAGGAAACCGTGAATTCACTACTTTTTTTTAATGCATGTCCGCTCCCAATGTGGAGCATATGGCCTCCTAATGGAGGTATCTTAACAGAAGTTTTTTTCTACGAGAACTGTTTGTAAGCCACCTGTGTGGTCGAGTGGTCAACGGTGTTGGCTTCGGCTACAGAGGGCCCGGGTTCAAATCCCGGTACGGACAGTTTTATAAATTGATTTTTCAATCAATTTATGAATTTCTGTTCAAAGGCATGGATATATGTGATGTCTTGAATTCCCCCCTCTCACCCATCCTATCCTATGAACGGGGCGTATCGAGAGCGATTAGCTTACCACTAATCCTGTCCTAGCCCTATCCTTCTATCCCTACTCTCTTTGTAAAAAGAGAGGTTGAGCAACTGAGTAACAAACAGTTCTCGTAGAAAACACTTCTGTTGAGATAAACTCCATTGGGAGTCCATATGCTCCACATTGGGAGCGGACATGGTTAAAAAAAAAAACTGTTTGTTACTCAGTCGTTCAACCTCACTTTTTCAAAGTGAGTAGTAGGGAAAGAGGGATAAGGCTAGAACAGGACTAGTAGTTGGCTTATCGCTATTGTTACACCCAGTTATTAAAGGATCAGAAGGATGGGAGGAGAGGAAATGATGTGAATTGGCATCACAAACACCCAGTCTTCGATCACAACTTTGAATTGAATAATTCTCAAATTCACTGTGATCTGACCGGGAATCGAACCCAGACCTGCGTAATCGGTAGAGCAAGCTCTAACCAACTGGGCCACATCAGGCGACAAAACGACTCTTTTAGAGTGAGCTAAAAAATAAAAGCCCTCACATTTTTCAATGATTGTAGAGAATCTGTTAATTCCCAACTTTCTCAAACCATCAAGCTAAAAAAAAAGTTGTCCGAGTTGAAAGTAGAATCTTTCTGACTTTTTTCTCAGTGATCAATCCCGGGATCCCGAAAACCAACATCCCGTAATAATTGTGAGTTCTTAAATTCAACGATATTCTCAATCAATAGTGGCATGATATTATGGTGAATGACGAATCCCGGAATCACTAAAAGGGTTCGGGATTGGATGCTCTAGTGTGAACGATTACCTCTACCGGAACTTTGGAACACATAAGTAACCCTTCAATTTGTACTTAATTTGATTTGATCTTCATTCAATCAGTGAAACGTGGACGCTTACATCTTGACATACATTAGCTTAATAGTCAGAAATGAAACTAAATAACGTTAAAATAAATAGGGTGCGGCTGTGTCATGGACACGGTCGTGTGTTGTACGTGAATACGTCTCGTAATAGGTGATATTACGTACCATTTTTACGTTGCCGACACTGCTTGACTCAATCATATGGTGTTTTAATGGTACCATTCGGTTGCTCTTGAGAAGCCCTTTTCAACCGTATGCGATTTTTGTATTTCGACTTGGCTTTTTGACGCGTTAAGCCCGACATTAAATATATATATTTTTTTAACACCTTATTATATTCACAGTCACAATATTACACTAATGTTTTATCTATAATCGATAGATTTTGTCAAGAGCTAACGATTGAAACTTAAACGAACATCGTAACTTCTTTGAGTCGAAAGTTATGGTAAATAGAAATCTCGATACGCAGCAAAATGACTTCAAAATGGCGGCGCTTCCCTCTCCGCCCCGCGCGATGTATCACAGTCTTTACATAGCCCAATAAATTCTTTGATTCTTTAGCTTTCCAGTGGTGCAATTAAATTTTAGATAGCGATGATAGATATGAAGCTGCAACACCAAACTGTATTCCCCGATTTTGTTATCATTCGTTTTTTTGAATTGCCTCCCCATAGAAGCAATTTTATGAACGTATTCACGTCAAAAAAAAACAAATGTGTCTTTACAATATTCAAATTAAGTATGAAGAAACGTTCACATGGTAGAATTTGATGATAGTAGCTAATACAAAAAATAGTTAAGCTTGATAATATAATGAGGTGAAAGGTGATCGGGAACAGGGCTACGCTCACCATTATCGCATTGTGAAACGTTGAATGTGTGAAGTCGTGACATTATAAAAAAGCGAACTAAAAATCACCTTTGGCAGAAGAGAAAGGAAATAATGACATTTGGATAATGTTTTCCAACAATGTATTCACACGGAATAGTACGTCTTTTGAAACGAGTTCAAATGGGTCAAGTTTAGAAGACATCAAATGCACGCTTGGGATCTATTGGAAACAGCAACATTTAATTAATTAATTTTTTACTAAGCAAAAGCATTCGTCAAAAAAAATTCGTTGTATGCGATTGGCTGAAAATTAGTTTTAAAAACTGAAAAAGTATAACATAAACAAAAATATTATAGTTCTATATATGAAAGAAAGTTTGTTAATGTCAAATGCGACATTATCAATACGAATAAATCTGGCATAGCTGGCACATACACAGAAAAGCCATGTTAAAACACGAACTTGATTCTGATAGTGGAAAGTTTTATCGTGAATGGCGGCGGACTTTGGTAAACGGGGTTCCAGAAAAGGTTTTATGGGCGGATGAATATCGTGAAGTAGGCGCGGGCGGCCGTGGAGGTAAGGGGATGATGACCCAGTTTCGCAGCGGCAGGATTGCCACTATGTACACGCATAGCAGAATATTATAATTAAATTACATTGATATGTTGGCTATGATGGATAGGGTTGGTCAAATTGATGTGGGATATGAACAACTTTGTATGCTGGTAATATTATGTGTGTGCCTGACGAATTATAATTTATTATGTTTGAATAAATTTAACAAACATTGAATAAAAATATAAAATGCATACCACTCTATATAAGAGAATATATTCATTAAAATATATTTAAGGAGACGAGCACAATTGATTATATTATATTCTAACCGTATTATGGTTAATTTTCGAAGAACTAGCCTAAATCATACAGGAGAATCGAAATAAATGCATTTTTGTTGAGATATTGAGTTTTTCCTTTTTTCTGACCGGTGGTATTTCGGCACCATGAATGGTTGTCGGATACTATCCAGTCTGCATGACTTCATATGAGGAAGCAAAGCGAGTAACTGACGACAAGTTTAGCAACAACAGAGGCACCAAGTGCTTTACATAGGGCGCGGATATGGCCGAAGAATACTTTCTCAAAACTATAAAATTTATCTTTCGTTCAATAATAGTTAACTCTTTACATTGATTTAATAACGACTCGAAAAATAGTTTATTCCTACATATATAAGTATAAAATCGATAAGTAGTCGTATTAACAGCTTAACGATCGCACGTTTTTTTTTATAAAATTTCACCTGGCAAAAATTATAATTTCACTATAATTTGTAAGCAAATTGAGATATCTTTACAAAGTTTAATTTTCTTAGCTTCCAGATACTTCACCTATACGCATATATGTGTCCGCCGGCCAGCAACCTTTGTTTTTCAAAGACTCAAATACGCGTCCACGGTCGTTAAGCTGTTAAACTCACTTTTACTATGCGTAGTAGAATGACATTTCAGTAAATTTGAAATATTAAAAAACCAACCTGTGCAGACTAAACGAACTATTGCAAGATTCTTTAACCTGATAATGATTTAGCTGTTAAAAACCAACACAGAATACAATGACTATTTAAAGGAAAGCATGGATTAAAAACCCTCAAAACACGACGTTTTTTATACTCACGACACATTGTTTCACTGTAATCCAGGTATGCATAGCATTTTTCTTGTAGCGGGCCGTATAAAAACATGTTATGGTGGTTTCGGTCCGTAAAGAAAAATTAAATTATTCAAAATATGCTCCATCTTCTTTTTACACGGGGATACGTTCCACGTAAAACAGCTGTGCAAATAAACCGTGTAAAAAATAATGAGTGAAAACAGGTATATGAAAGATAGATTAGTAATTTTGAAATCGTGCAAAAAGAGAGAATTGGTGTGTTTTAAAAATGCTTTTTATTTGTGAAATATTTTGGTACACATGTATTTATAATTCAAATGTTTATGTGATCTATGTATTTTTTATTTTTTTATTGATTGTTAAGAATTTACTTATTATTTAATACATTAAGTTGCTAAATTGTAGCCAAATATTTTTTTTGATCATGTCCGCTCCCAATGTGGGCTATAAGGCTTTCTTATGATAGTATCTCGAAAGAAGTTTTTTTACGAGAACTGTTTGTTGTTTAAACTCTCCTTTTTAGCGATGCCTTTGAACATAAATCAATAAATCCTTTGAAGAATGCTATTTTTACCAGGATTCGAGTCTATGAGGTCCGAATTGTATTCAGCAATTCACATTAGTAAACCTATTTCTATGAACCGATTTATTCTGTTGCATCAACGAAAAAGCTTGCTCACTTCGATGATTTACTTTAAAAATATATATTATAATTTAATTTTACATTCAGGGGTCACAAAAAATGTCAAACGGGCCGCGGGTAGTGCATCGCTGATGCAAGCTCTTGAATAACCAAGTTCTCTTGAAACATGAATAAGCATCTTGCCAGTTGTGATTTCTACGTGAGATAATTTTTAATAATATTAATAATACGACTTATGTGCTATATTATGCATGACATTTTTTTTGTAGTGGACAAAGTTCAATGACTTTGCTGGGGTTTCAACTGCAATAAATCAATTTCATTTTAAGGTTTGAATCGATTATAAAATTAAATATACATACAACTACAACGTATGCCAAAGATAGAAAACTAGAGAATATTTGTGGTTGCAATTAAGATATTAAATATTTATTTTAGCGATTATACTCGATTTATTTTAAGTTAATAATAATACAAACTGTATGTACATATGCGTAAATAGTAAATCATTTTATGAGTATTAATTATAATGGTTAGGGACTTCACAAACATAGTGGAGTGAATATAAAAATGACAGAACATTAGTGCTAAGATTTCATGGCTCTTTAAATATTGTATTTGCTTTCTAAGTCTATTTCAATTTTTTAAATAGTTTATAATGTCCCGGTATGCCGGCATGGTGTTTTGACTATTTTCTAATAAGAATACAATTAGCAAAATATAACGAAAATTATACATTTTCAGTAATAAATATTGCTGCATATTTTAATACATCCAGGGCTGTGAAAAAAAAACTACTACGACTCCTACTCCAAAGATTTTTTCAATCATTTCGTTTTAAACTTATATATGTATGTATACCATCAGGCCATCTTTAGTCAGCCTGGCACTATTGTGGCTTGAATACGCATCAATATATTTTTCTGTGTCTGAGGTGTGAGACTATGACTCCACAGCCCTGATAACAACTGTATAATTATTAAAGATACGTTAATATAACAATATAAAACAATCTGACCAAACTAGTTCTAAAAATTGTCGTATTTGCTGAACATAATTATTTAACAAAATCGGTTTTTCTCTCTAATAATAGAATCTTTCTGTCGACGGCAGAGCTAGATATTTGGGGCTCTCACCACGCTCTCATACGATAACACTGAATGTTTGTAGATTTAAAATTAATAACGTGAGTGAGGGATATATTTAAATGGATTGACAACCCTGCAACCCGTCCGGCATACCCTCCCCAAGAATACCTCCATATCGACCACGTGGAGTGAAGAGTATCCAGCGTGAGCACGTTTCCAGGCCCCGCCGCTCCCGCCCAGCGCACCGCCCCCGCCCTCTGAAGGCGAGACCTGCTAACAACTTTGGTGTTTGTTTTGCTACCACATGGGAAACGTCAGAGGCCGGAAATAGAACTAGCGCGTTTGAAGGATGTTTTGATCGATGTAAACCATGTTTGATCACTGTAAAAGATAACGGCGACCAATTTTTTTAGACGGGTAACACTGACATTATAATTTAGTTATACTTATATTGATCTATTTTAATATGTTTGCGCGAGAAATTACTTAATTCTAATACATGAGTAAGGCTCGACTGGGTTTACCGATTTTCGTGTAGCAGCAGTGGCGGATTATCCCGTAAGCGCAAGAGGCGCGCGCTTGGGGCCTCCAAATCTCAGGGGCCTCAAAAATAGCATATGTTGTATAAACCCTTAAATTTTGATTTTAATTTTAAATATAAATTATTATTCTACAAAGAGTTTTGCAGCATTTATATGTTATTTGAAAAACAGGGCCTCCAAATTTTATTGCGCCTGGGGCCTCTGAAGTGCTGAATCCGCCACTGTGTAGCAGTGATTCAGGAACGATCAGGACGGAAAAGCTTTCTTGAAGTCGACTATGACACGAGTCAGGCTGTCGTATATATTATCTTTTAGTGCATGGTTTCCCAAACTGTGTTCCATGGGTAGATATTTTAACATCTTCTAATAATATTCAAAATTGAGTGAAGATTAATCTCCATTGATGTTTAAAACGTCAAATATCTAGGTACAGACGGAGATTTTGAAATACAAAGAGCTTTATTTACTCACGTTTATGTAACATGTTTTAAAAACAATTAATTTATACATAATAAGTGATTTAGTAACATATATTTTTACTATGTATGTATTGTGAATTACCCGACCTAAAAAATAAGCTGTGTTCCGGTACCATTTCCAGATTTGTGAAGTGTCCCATTGCACAATAAGTTTAGGAAACCCTGTTCTAGTGGATGATGTTTATTAGCAATACGTCATACTTATATATTAGTTTACGTTTGATGGCTACGTTGTGTTTAAAAAATTGCATACATAGCGCTTAGTTAGATACGTTTTCCAGTTACAAAAAACGACATATACTAGCGCAGCGTTTCTCAACCGGGAGCCATGTGACCCCCCTGGGGGCCACAGCATGTTCCAAGGGGGTCACAGAAGAAATATAAGTTTTTGGGGAGCCACAGCAGACTTTAGGGGGGACACGGTCACCCAAAATATAATAAACCAAAATTTATATTAAAATCAAATAGAATACAGCAAGTAGCTGTTTAGTTTTTGCGTTATAATGAACCTTCCTTTACTGTTGTTACGCATACCGTACTGTACCATACTAGTTACTATAAGCTTTCAGATAAATTGATATTTTATGTATTCCTCTGTCATACATTTAAATTTTGAATAAAATAATTACAACGTATAAGTAACATATTTGTCGAACAGGGAATAACAATATTAAATAGCAGTAGAAATTTTGTTTTTATATATTTTTTTACTATTTTTTCAATTAATAACCATATTTAGGCATATCATAATAGAAACTTCGCGTATAAAAGAAATAGTCGGCAATATTCCATTAACTATCTTCTTGTCCGTGGATTTCTTTCATCACCCCATGATATTATGAAACTCATATGCTTAATATTTTTGGCTACACTGATGACAGCGTTGTTTTTTTTTTAAATTAATGTACATACATTTTTAGTATTTTTTTTTATTTTTCTCGATCCCCGATAATTTTATTACTATGGATAGGGGGGCCACAGAAAAATTTGAGACTCAAAAGGGGGCCACGGGCTTAAAAAGATTGAGAAACTATGTACTAGGGAATCCAATCTCGAATCCTTTAAGTAATCCCGGGATCGGAAAATTGGATTTAAAATTCACAATACAATCGTGTAGAATTTCGGGATTGAGCACGGCGATTTTGAAGCCTGAGATTTTTTTTGGCTTTTCAGGATTTCCAGTTTCGTAAACCCAGGAATTTATGAAATTCCCAAAATGAAAAAACGCGAGACCTTTTTTTTAGCTCTTCACAAAAGTCATATTTCTAAAACCCATGAATTTGGGAAATTGTCAAAATGAAACGACGCGAGCCTTTTTTTATCTCTCAATCACGGGATTTCGGAATCACTAAATGGACGGGATCCCGGGATTGGAGGCCCTAACATATACACACTTTGTCAAAATTGAGAAAAAATATTTCAAGCATCGCTAGTGCTATATAGATATTCATGGATTGGAATATTCCAAACCTGATTGATTCTGGTATGTAAAATTTTATTTTGCCAGCTTTTATTTATTTGTATCAGCTAATAAATGTCGTTATTTTTTAAAAATTTAAATATAAAATATAATAGAATATAAAAGAAAAGAATATCAACTTGAAACAAACATTTTTTGCGTAGAACATAAAAAAAACTTTGTGGCAAATATTGAGTATCGCTTTTTGTAAGTAAGCGCTTTACATGCTAGTCGATTTTATTTGTACATATTGTCAATCGTATTCCCGACTATTCACAAAATATAAAACAATTTCTAGAACTATGAAATTAGCTCTTAAGAAGATTGAGTTGCTATGAACGTCACCGTAGCAATTTATTGATAATAATGATAACACAAACGTAATAAGCGCTTGTTAGAAATTAATCAGCCGGCACTTGCAAGCGCTGCCTCGGTATCAAAATCACCAATGTCCATTATGTATTCATGATTCGATTTAGAAGTTTGATAATGATTTCGTTGAATTCTGTGTGCGGCTCACGCATGCGCCGTCAGCTGGCGCAGATTAGAAATCTAAGTGACCCACTTTCAACGAACAAACATTCATAGCGAGACCGATAAACACTTGGGAGCGATTGTGATACTACTGCGGGCGATCGGCAAGAGGGCCTCGATGGATAGAAATCGACGTAAGATGTTCAAGTCATAGATAGATCACGGATGCTAACATACTTAACTCTTGCAGACTCGATAATAACAAAGACAGCAGACCCATACTATTTTAATCAAATGCATATATCGCAACCTAAACTTACAACTAAAAAACTCTGATTTGGTCATTGTTGGGAGCATTTATTTGTAAATATTAGCTCCAATTATATTTACAACGTTGCTTTTTTTATAATTGGCAACAATTCAATATTGTAGAATGTAACGTGATAAAAAAATAATAATAACTATCTCAAAAAAAAACTAAAAAGAAAGGTACATAGTTGTATTATTGTGGTGGCAACATAATTAAATTTAATAGTAAATTAAATAATATTATTTATGTATTAGTATTAATTTAGTAGTATCGATTTATGAATTTCTGTTCAAAGGCATGGATGTATGTGATGTCTTGAATTCCCCCCTCTCACCCATCCTATCCTATGAACGGGGCATATCGAGAACGATTAGCTTACCACTAATCCTGTTCTAGCCCTATCCTTCTATCTCTACTCTCTTTGGAAAAAGAGAGGTTGAGCAACTGAGTAACAAGCAGTTCTCGTAGAAACACTTCTGTTGAGATAAACTCCATTAAGAGTCCATATGCTCCACATTGGGAGCTGACATGGTTAAAAAAAATAAAATAGTATTAAACAACTGATAGCCAGGGCTGTGGATAGGGTATCCAATCCCGAAGCCTTTTTCCAATCCCGGGATTTCGGGATTGAATTATTTTGAATCCCGGGATCCCGGGATTGAGATTTTCTCACCGAGGAATTTGAAATCCTCAATTTGCTATACTTTTTTCCAGAATCTCACAGAAACTTGTTTTTTTTTTTTTTAGCTCACCGAGGAATTTGAAATCCCCGATTTGGTATACTTTTTCCCAGAATCTCACAGAAACTCGTTTTTTTTTTTTTTAGCTCACCGAGGAATTTGAAATCTCCAATTTGGTATACTTTTTCCCAGAATCTCACAGAAACTCGTTTTTTTTTTTTTTAGCTCACCGAGGAATTTGAAATCTCCGATTTGGTATACTTTTTCTCAGAATCTCACAGAAACTCGTTTTTTTTTTTTTTTTAGCTCACCGAGGAATTTGAAATCCCCGATTTGCCATTTCGTATAAATTTCGAGAATTTGCTAGAAATTTCTCAATCCCGAATTCCCGGGATCGCGGCCATCTCAATCCCGGAATTTCGGGATCAGAAAATTGAACGGGATCCCGGGATTGGATGCCCTAGCTGTGGAGTCAGAGTCGGGAGTTGTGGAGTCAGGTGTTTCCACAGAAGTGGAGTCGGAGTCGGAAAAACCGGAGAAAAATAATTAAGGGTATTGAAAACATATTGGCCTATTCATAACATTTATGGTGAAATTTACTAGAATTATTCAAGTTACTATAATGATTGGATGGTTTACTGATATGTTAATTAAACAGAAATGTTTTAAAAAAAATCAATTTTGAGTCGGAGTCGTCTTTTTTTATCTGACTCCACGGCCCTGCTGATAACAACCCCAGGCCGGCCAAAAAGATGGAAGAAATAAAATTAACATGCGATAATTAAAAATATTCCAAATGGTCTGTGAATTCACGGCATGGACAAGGTCAGAATTTTCCAGTGCTGCCCATTTCTTTCCACATTAAAAAAGGGTTATAGGTTCTGTAAGAAACGTGTAAAATAAAATTAAAGAAAGTTTTAATTTTAATGTTCAGAAACGTAGTCTAAGTGGATTATTTTTGCCAAACTATAAATAGTGGAGGTTATCAAAACACAAAATAAGATTTAAAAAAACTACTAAATATGATAAACTCTCCATTTTTTATGTGGAAATATAGACTACACAAAGCTACATTTGGTTCATAAATGACCAGTTAATTCAACCAGTAAATTAAATTCAAAACCTTGCCGAAAATTACTGATAAGCATATTTTGAAAAGCCATATCTAAATATTATAATTATAGCAGAATCAGCTAACCCCACTTATGTTAATTGTCGAATGGGCTCAAAATTTCAACCTGGCACTTTTTTATTTTAGTGAAAATTCAACGTATTTTAACTTTAACGTTCATATTGGACAACAGACACATATTCAGTTATTTTAAAACCATTTAAAATTATTGGAAATTGAGAAACTTAAATCAATGATTTTCTTTCGGTAAAAAAACGCTTTTTTCGCACTTGCATGTAAAAAAAATCTGCGAGTAAAAGTTTTGTTAATGGTACATTAAACGTTAAATAAAACAACTCAGTACTCAATATCCAAGTGGAATGTCAATATAAAAGTGTAATGTCATGCGAGTAAAGAAATGAGTTGTTTAAATTATCAACTTTATTCCGGAGCAGTCTTTATTGTTCAGCTTTCGTAGATCGCCCTAATAAAACAATGCGCTCAATCGTTATACAATATCAATGAATAATAATGATTATCAAGCCGGTGATTTCATTCCTTTCCAAAGAATTTATTCAATAAAACGAATGCAACATGAAAATTGTACAACACACAAAACAATAGATAGGAACGAAACTGTTGATTTCCATTCAATAAATAAATACATGTTGTATCGTATCCATCGAGAAATGGAATAATTTTATTGTATTCATATATTTTCTTGTCGGATTATTGCTTGGTTCCAACATAAAAATTCAATTGCTAAAAAAGTAATTAAAAACCTCTCCTGTTTATTATCAGCTTTTTATAGAATATTTTTAATTACGTAGGGTTTCCCAAATTTATTGTGCAATGGAACACTTCACAAATCTGGAAATGTTACCGGAACACAGCTTCTTTTTTAGATCGTTAATTCATAATTAAAATATTGAAATAATATATATGTTTCTAAATCACTTATTATTTATTAATTAATTATTTTTAAAACATGTTACATCAAAATATGAGTAAACAAAGCACTTAGTGATTCAAAATATCTACCTGTACCTAAATATTTGAGGTTTTAAACATCAATGGAGATTCATCATCACTTTGAATATGAAGTAGAATATGTTTAAATGTATTACAGCGTATATAACCAATGCAAATTTTCGCGGAACACCTATTTGGATCCCACGTAACACCAGTGTTCCGCGGAACATAGTTTGGGAAACCCTGACGTAGACGAACGATAACGAACCATATGATAAAATTGTCAAATTAGATTTTTAAAAAAATGTGTTTCATTTTAAAGAATAGTTATACTTGAAATTAAATTAAAAAACTTTGTTATTCCACAGGTTTTGTAATATACTATGACACGTGTTTTTCTTCTTTGAAAACCATCTCTAGACAAACTATCGTAAAGTTAAGTTTAATTTATAGAAAAAAATCTAATAATGATTTTCCACCCAGATTAAGAAAAATATATTTAGAAGAGTTAAGTGTCAAAATGGTGTGCATTGTTAAAATGGCCAAAGCTAAATGGTGTATCAGTTTCTATGTTATTGATTATAATTGAATGCACAGCCAAACCGTCTATTTTTGGAAATCTTGCCTTAATGCCACGCGATTACATGCTGTAAATTCTGCGCAAGCGGAAACGTTTCCTGAAAGAATAACAACTGAATCGTGTTCTCGATATCCTCTTATAGCCAGGTCAATTTGCTCGGTGTTCAGAGATTAAATTGGCTAAAAAAAGGAAAGCTTTACAATAGTTAGGAAACAAGTTTTTGGACAGATTTAATATTCAATTAGACGTATAGTTTTGTAAATTTTAATGAATTTCTAGAATTATCAAAAACGTGATCAATTTTAATCGTCAATCTCGATGGTTTGTGATATCCAAACGATTTTTGTTTCAATATCAGATAATATGGAGCGCTAAAGCCGCATTAAGCTAGATCAGTGTCTGCCAAACTGTGTGCCGCGAAGAAAAGTCTCAAAATTGTTCATTTTAAATAATGCATATTTATTTCAATTTTGAATTCATTCAACGTCCACATATTCTAATAAATATTTGTCACGTTAGTACATAGAATCAGTCGTATTGTTTTCTATATCGACTGTGGAAAGGAACAGCTTTTTTTAGATAATGACAATGTATACAACTTGACACACATTCTATCAAAAGGATGGATGTTGAAAATGCCGAATAAGTATCTAAATTTAGATTTTAAGTTTGAAAAAGATGACCTTGTAAAAAATTAAATCTAAGAAAAAAGACTGAAATAAAAGTTTTTCCGAGATAATTTCTTTAATTAATATTAGGTTATGTCAATTCAACTCCAGTTTAGAAGTATCCGTGCACTTCAAGGTTGTGTATAATTCATAATTTGCATATGTCACAAAATCATCAAAACACGTTTTTAGCGCCTTAATTATTAGTGGGTTACGTCCTTTTTCCTTTCTACAGTCGATATGATATATACATATATTCTTATTTTTTATATTTCGTGACTGTCGCCATGCTTGGAAGAAGGAGGGTAAAGGGGTCGCGTGACGACAAATGCCCTTAATTGCACCTCCAATTCGAAATAGGCCTAAAAGCACGGACCGGTAATTGAGAGGAATGGAAACAAATGGATATGGCCATTCCACCAGGCAATTACGAACGAGCAGGCTTTATCTTAGATAGTGAATACGGTAATGGGTATTTATTTTGGTACCTACGGGGTTTATGACCGGACATTAATCCCATCACAAGAAAAAAGTTATACAAATCACATGTAACTAATAACAAACAATTCCACTCGACACTCCTTAACGCAAACAATATACACCAGAACAAATTTTACATTTTCTTTATATGTAATTCATGTTCTACTGTTAATCTCCGAGCACGATCATTGCAATTGCTGTATACACTCTTACTGAACAATTTGGTGGGAGTTATCAGGTTTTATCGTCCATACATAATTTATTTATTGTTGATTAGTTATTGCTTCTGTATTTGATGTATTCGGTTTTAACTCTTAAACTATTACCCTTAGTAAAATAAAAATGGTTGAATTAATTGACAGTAAAAATACTGAATACAGATAAAAACATGATTATTTTCAGAAGGCACGTTGATTCGAATATATATATATGTAATCAATGTTGTGCTTAGGAAATTTTCCAATTTGACCGATAACAGCAACCTAATTTCGATAAAAATAAACTCACCTGATATCCGATACAACGCATCGTTATCTTGTTGGTAAACATTCATTTGATTGTAAACAAATTAAGGATTATTTATTTACCTTCCTCGCATAGTTGAATATATTTCCTGTTCGCATTTATGTTTCCCGGACATTTAGAATAAAATCAATGCTGCTCGGATTAAAAACAGGTTTTCTTCATTCAAATTTGACGTTGTCTAAATTTTAAAAGACGTATTATTTTACGTAAACAACCGTTACAGATTTAAAAGGCATATATATTCAAACGTAATAAAAATACATATTTTACATTGCTTCCTGTTTGCTAAGCTAGTTATCAGTTTTACTAGTAGAATAAGTTCAAATTTTATCATTTTTTTAATGAAATTTGGGCGGATTCAAATTGTTTATACAGAAATGAAACACAAGTTTTTAATATTTGCTATATATACATATTTAAAAAAATGGTTTTAAAATCGCATGTTTATCATTCTATATTTTATTAGTTGGAAAAAAGCATGACGGATCTATGATTCAGTTTATATTTTTTTATGAAAAGAAAGTGAGAGAGAGGTTTTGCTTACCCAAACATTTACTCTACCAGTTAATAGTATATTAACTTAAATAACTACACCCCTACACAGCCGAAAATAACCTATGCATATAAAAATAAAGCAATTCCTTTTTAATGGGAATTACCGCAGCCACTATTTATTTCTTATAAATAAGTCCAACATGTTTCAAGTCAGGAATATTTAAACGGAATATAAAAGTTTTAATGCACGTCAAGTTGTTGTCAATTTTCTCTTAGGGTTAAGGACATGAACTTTTTAGGTGCACAAAATAGTAATCAGGGCTGTGGAGTCGGATTCGGAGTCGTGGAGTCGCGGTGTTTTGGCCGGAGTCGGAGTCGTGAAAAACGAGCGACTCCGACTACTTAAAAAAAATGCATTTTTTTTAATTATCATAAAAGATTCAGCATTGACCGTTACAGCATTGCCGCCGAACCAAGTATCCGTAAACGGTTATTTTCTGCTCTTAAAATACTTAAGACTGATTTAAGAGCTTCAACAAATGCAGATTTGATAGAAGCAATGTTATTTTTAAGAATAAATTCAAACCAATAAAATTCAATTCGTGTTGAGGATGCCTGAAGAGAGCCTGAACCCTGCCTGTCTCTTCTTCCGGCCGGATGGATCCCGGCGTCGTGGAAGGCCACTGATGACTATCCACAGGATGTACTCGGCGGAGTTACGGGACGCTGGGATGACCTGGGAGGAGGCGAGGAGACTGGCTGGAGACAGAGAATTGTGGAGGAGCTTCGTGGTGACCATATGCTCCGTATAGGGAGCGGATATGGATTAAAAAAAAAAAAAAAATTCAAACTCATATTTAATTATGTTTTATTTATGCCTGTAACATGTATAATATGAAAAGTTTGGCTATTTGCCGGATTAACTGGTTGATCTGTAATTTAATACACATAAATAGGAAAGGTAGGTATAAAACCTGACAACATTAAACTTTTTTTTAGTCAAGTCGTAGTCGGAGTCGTGATTTTTTTCAACGACTCCACAGCCCTGATAGTAATACTTAAACAAAATCTATCTTTGCAATATACAAAATAATTACAAAACAAAATCATTTTTGACTGCATTATGTTTAGAACTATTTTAACCGTACCAAATCTTCCGATAAGCGTAGTTCAGTTAGCTAGAGTGGTACGACAACTTTATTATTAAATCTCACTACAGATTGGATTTATTTCAATAAATTTCTGTACGCATAAAAGTAACGTATTAATATTTTTTTGGAATATCGTTCTATGACCATAAACATCGTTCAAATTCGAATTTTACTAATCGGTCATATATTAGACGTATGTTTTTCCATAACTTGTGATTAATATTCAATTTTCATATTTATATCACCCTGCGGCGTAACATCAGTGTGAAAACTTTTCCATTACTTTGAGTCGCGGTTTATAGAATAGGCGAAAACTTTACAAGGAAATTCGATTCCGCATCGAATACATCACCATAAAATTCCGGCAACGATATCTAAAAATCTATTTCATAACAAAAAAACTGTCTCCCTAAACTTACTAGATAACAAACAAATAATACTTGATCATATTTTATGTGAAATTGTCAGTGAATAGATCAATGTTAATCGTAGGTACTCGTTGTTAATTTGAATTCATTTACAAAGCATTTAATTTGAATTCATTAACAATATATTTTATTTTTGCAAACTCCTAAAATAGAGTTTCATGTTCGAGGTCCATCATAGACAATAATTGAAACCGACGAAGGACTACAAATACTACAGCGGTACTAAGGTAAATGTACCAATTATCGGCACGATAGTGGAAGAAATGACTTTGGGAAGCGATATTTTTGTAAACTTTCATAGAAACTTAGAGATTTTTCAAATTTTTACTGAAGGGAGTTGTCCTGAATAATAAAATTATATCATTTTATAAATATTTTTATAATTTTAATTGAAATTTCGGTTTTTATCTTTTTTGAGAGGAGCTCCTATTACCGGCGAGAAAAAAAATGTTCCAATTTCCGGCATAGTGTGTTCGTATTATTGGCATACCTAGTTTTGGTACTAATATAATTGTTATAAAAATATAAATATAAATCAATTGAATGATGAATACTATTGGTCAAAAAAATACATTGTATTTCCAATAAAATAAAGAAATAGTTCATATATCATGTTCAAACACAAATAAATTCATTTGGTATAAGTACTAAGTCAAAGAAAGTTTATTCATCCTTCTTTTGCCTTAATTCGCCCAGCTCAGAGACAGCATAGGATATATATATATATATAGGGATAGCAAAATATCCTTTTGGTCGTACCAAATGATGTCGTCCTTTTCTGTCCATTTCCACTTGCTTCCAGCCACGTCGAAATTTGGGGCATTACAAAAAACTAAGCGTTTCAAATACCGGCATTTTTATTTATTTGATTTTTATGTTAACTAATGGTTAAATTAATAATATTAGTGTTCTTTTACGTTGAAAAATCATCATAAATTAAAAAAATTACCATTACTTGTTGCTAAAATTTCAAAAACAATATAGAAACTCTTAAGAATAAATGTAAGAAATTTTACTTACTTAAGGAACAAACTGCACAAATTTTTCACTATGAACTATAGCCATCAACACTTGACACAAGACTGAACGTTTGTATTGGTGTTTCTACACACCCAGTATAATTTGGAGACTTTTTGCTTACAATATTAACAGAACTTAAAACTGACTAAATTTCTAATTGAAAAAAACTGAGCACATGCTTGTTTTTTCACTATTTCTGTCGAAGCTGCCGATAATTGGTGCACTGTCGCAAATTGGTACATTTACCTTATCGCTGCGTACACAGCGCATATTTTAAACGGTCTGAAATACTCAACACTATCACGTTTTGAGTATACAGAGGAAGCAACGCAGTTACGTAACGAGTATTTCAGATCGTCCGAAATAAGTTCATGCGCGCTGGAATAGCACTGCATGAGATTCCTTACTCGGTGGATGTATATTTGTGTGCAATAATCAATCAATTTAAAATTTGCTATAATGATATTACAATTTAGTTTCGCTAGCATCCAATGTAGAATAAGAAATTAAAGCTTGTACTGAAATATTGCATTAATAACAATGTTTTTTTTTCGAATTCATTAGACAGCGAGATATACCACATCATCTACCTCGTATCCGAACAGTTCAGTAGTAAAAAGCGCTTTCCTCCACGGAGGCTGACATACTTTTTTGATTCGTTGATCATATTACCGTCAACTAAAAGCTCTTTTAAAATTATAATTACAAATATTATATAAGATAAAGACAGAAAAATTCTAAAGTCATCCGAGGAGACACCACAATGGTAGATGGAAAGAAATGAGCAACAACAATAAGGAAAACAAGAGATAAAGTGATGTACAATAAAAGCTGCAAGCTTTAAAGTCTTATTTTCTTTGAGACTGGCTTCACTTAAAAGTTTTTACATTTTATAATTTACAATTTAAGCGAAGGCTTTCAAATGAAGCTTCAACGCGGTTCTCAATTTTAGCATTAGTATAAAACAAATATACAAATAAATAATATAAAACGATAAAACTACCTTAATCCATAAATTCTCATATATTTGTATTCACTGGGAATCATACAATTAAATTATGATATCTGATTATTAAAGTTGAAAAATTAAACGATAAATATGTTTTATATCTTGACCGGAATTCAATGAAAAGGATTATGATAATATGATGTTTAAAACGATTAATTTTCCACATGAATCATGAAATTGCTACGGTGACCTGAATATAGTGACTCCGTTAATTATTAATACCCCAATTAATACAGAAGCTTTATGAAATAATTAATAAATATAAACGTATATGAGATTACGGTAATGCGTGGCATAAAACAAAGCAATTACTAAAATGAAACTAAAAGATTAAAAAATATATTACAGAGCGTAACTGTGTCAACCCAAACTAATGGCTGGACAAAAAAAATACTCGGCCATGTCGTTAATTATAATTTTTCATTTTGTATTTTTTTATGTCGCACTTAGTCAAAATTTATCTTTATCTTTTGCAGAATACAAAGGAAAATAGCGGGCGGCAAAATTTTAATTTATTTAATATTCGCGGATATTTAATTTGTTTAATGCATGGCTAAATTACCGTGGCTTAGTGTAATCACAAGGCAGGGAAATTTTTCAGAATTGGAAAACAAGTTTCTATTGTTAGACGCATTTTTCATTGAATTCAAAAGTTTGAATGTTTCTACATCACGGATTTTGGAATTATACGATTACGCGTATTCAATATTGTTACATTGTTTATATTATTAGCATGTTTTAACGCAATATATTAATATATTTATATTTAATATATTAACTTGTGATCAGTAGATATTTCACATAATATTCATTCAGTAAATTAGGTATGAAATTTAAGGTATATTTACATTATATCGATTTTTACAATACTAAAACAGTATCAAACATATCCAATTTTTAATCTACGAAAAATGTTTAGTACTCAGTTACACAACCTCTCCATTTTTCGAAAGAGAGCAAGGGTATAAAATATAGGATTATGACAGAACTAGTGGTCAGCTAATCGCTCTCGCTGAGCTCCTTTATTCAAGCATTGGAGGGTGGGAGTGAGTTTTTAGACATGACAAACATCCATTACTTCAAACAGAAATCTATAAATACTGTTGGTACTGGGATTTGAACCCGTGAGATCCGTCACGGAAGCAAACGACATTGACCACCTAATATTTTACTTTGACCAATAGGTAATGAATTTATTTTAAAAAATATATAATATAATGAAATAAAAAAAACGGTATCCTATAAAACTTTGGTACATACTAAAAAAGCTTTTAGAAAATTTACCATGCGTCTAGCCTGTCGATAAAATGGTGTAAAAATGGAAACGTTTTCCTTTTAACATAATATATTCGACGAGTATGAAATAGATATGTAGTACATATTAATATTTTCTGACATTCTTACGTATTTCCAGCGAAACGTAAATGTTTTTTTGTCATACGCGATAAAAGCTCTCGCGCGTATGGGAAGCTCAATATTTGTAAAGCTCTGCGTTGGAGGCACTCCCGTTTACAATGGCCAAACGCTCATTATGTGTAAGTTATTGCAAAAAAATATGCGTGCAAGACATTATGAGGCCTTTGTTGAGATAATTTAACCATTTCGCTGCTATTATTAATCGATATTATTTTATTTCGAAATAATAGAGAGACGCCAAGAAATACTAAGTTTAGAAAAAAATCTTTTAAAAATTAACGTTTCATATCCAGTATTGAGGTTATACATAATAATAGCTATGGAACGGTTAATATAGGTTCTTCGTTTTGAAATTAAATATTACACCGTTTTCAACCCTAAAGATTCAATGCGCCGACTGCGTGGTCTAGTGTCAACGTCGTTAGCTTAGAACACGGAAGTCACGGGTTCGAATCCTTGTACGGACAGTATTTAAAGATCGATTTGTCAATCAATTTATGGATTTATGCTCGAATGAATAGATGTATGTGAATTGTGCCTTGAATTCCCCCCTCCCACCCATCATATCCTAAAAACCATGGCAAAGCGAGAGCAATTAGCTAACCACTAGACCTTTCCTAGCTCTTTTTTTATATCCCTTCCGGGTTTTTTCTTCTAGAGTCAGAAAAACATTACGAATCGTTTTTAAAAAATAATTTAATGATGTGTATTCAAAGCACAAGAGGTCACAGTGTTGCCACTGCATGCTAGGCTGACTAACGATGATCTGATGGTAGACATTAATGTAATTTACACGGAAATTATTGAAAAAATCAATTCAAAAGTGGCTTTTAATTTGAAACCTGAGTCGTTTTTTATCCGACTTCACAGCCCTGGTATTTATTTATTCCAAGCGATTTATGAAAGTAAGATATTGCTGTTATTTGAACAATGTATTGAACACGTATTTACTTATAGACTTTGGTAACCGTCTAGTAAAATACTCCACTGAAGATAATAGATAGATAGATATATTGGCATAGTCTTGAGAGAATTAAATGTAATTACAAAAAAAAAAGAATAAATATTAAATAAAATAATAATGTTATCCCACTGATTGTATTAAAAGTTGTGACATTAATTATGTTTCGTTTCTCTTGGAAGCTTTTTGAGAAAAAGAGTTACGCCTTCAAACCAAAGATGCTTCTCAAGGTAATGAAACGCAATTTGAACACAGTTAGTGACTTAAAATTAACATACACAAAGTTGCCGCCGAATCCATCGAAAATATATCATTATTTTGATGACATGTATGTGCATAATACAATGAGTATGAAGAGAATACAGTACCCCGGTCTACCGTCCTTGCATTCATCGTTTTCACGCATGAATCGTTTATTTTCAATAATCCCATTTCGTACACATGACAACATATTACATACTCCTGCATTATTCGTTCGCCGATTTAACGATTCTCTTTAACTTTCATCTTTATAGTATGGTCTCATCACAAATATTATCCCGATTGACCGTGTTTAACGGTCTTGCCTCGCACCTCTTTTCGTAATTTTTTTCTAAAAGAAAACTAAAATGCACTAATTTGGCATTAAAGGCATTGAAAAAATCTACAAAAAAAAACGACTTACTCGAGTATGAGACGTATGTCTTAAATTGAAATAACTGCAAATAGGCAACTTATAATTCAATATAAAAAGGTGAAATAAGTAATGTTTTTTTTAAAACAAACATTTTTTGGTATTATTCAAAGATTTTCAGCATTTTTCGTTTTTTCGTTAGTCTCTTCAAAAACGTGGAATTGAAGATTCACCATAGTTAGGTAGAATTCTAAATTTCTAAAAATGTACCGGTTCAATCAAGCTGAATTTAATGAATAAACAAATCCAAACACTACACATTCAGCCCCTTTTATCACGGAAATCAGCCCCTTTTATCGAAAAGGATAAAAAGAAAACAAAAAAATGCCCACGTTATAATAATATTTTTATAAAGCGAATGATCTTTTTCCTCGCGACAATAAATAACAGAAAAGAAATAATAGTAGAATCCAACCTTATAAAGAAATCGATCAATCTCAATAATTGAAGTGACGCGTTGTCGATAAATAAACATAAGAAAATCAAATCAAGTTTCCTCAGTCTGACGTGTACCCTGACTGCGAAAAATAAACAAGTGCCAAAAGACAAAAAAAAAATCGTGGGCGGTGACCAATCAAGGCGTGTCTCTCGGATCACTCTTCTGGGCGAGCTTGTAGTCCGAATGGGTAACATAATTCTCACGATAGTATTTATGGTAAATCGCTCAGGTTGTGATGTGCGTGCTGTGATCGGACTGAGTGTCCGCGAACATAGACGGGATGTAAAAAGTGGGACAGTCTATTTTGAACATTTCATTGTAAGACAACTTATAAAAAAAAAATGCCGCGGCTATTTCAATACCTCTAAGAAATACCACTCACAACGTGACAGCCAGCCAGCTCTCATAAAGTCTGATTCAATGAATATACTTCTAGAGAAGCACAGGTAATTTTTTACACTTCGTTTTTTGTATCAATTCTAGTCAATGCGCATGGGACAGCTATTATGCATAATTATATATATTTTATGAATAATTATCACTAATTTCTAATCAAAAACATTAATTAATAAAAGGATGTAAGATAATTTCACAATAACCTCCAAACAAATATGGCTAAAAACCAGTTCTCTTAATCACAATTTGACCAAAATGATATGGAAGTTTAAGATTCGTGTATCATCCATCAACAATATGTATTATATACTAAATGATCACGCTACTGATATTCAATTTTTTTTTTACCATGTCCGCTCCCAATATGGAGCATATAAACTCCTAATGGAGTTTATCTCAACAGAAATGTTTCTACGAGAACTGCTTGTTACTCAGTTGCTCATCCTCTCTTTTTCCAAAGAGAGTAGGAATAGAAGGAAAGGGCTAGGCCAGGACTAGTGGTTAGCTAATCGCTCTCGATACGCCCTGTTCATAGGATAGGATGGGTGGGAGGGGGGAATTCAAGACGTCACATACAGTCATGCCTTTGAACAGAAATTCATAAATCAATTTATAAAACTGCCCGTACTGGAATTCGAAACCGTGCCCTCCGTAGCGGTAGCCAACGATGTTGACCACTCGACCACACAGGCGGCAAATAAATGTGTAAAGAAAAAGATTCTAAGATGACAGTCTAATTTTTATTTCATAGATGACACTGTCTTAAGAAATAACGCTTCTCCCACCCTCCCCCTTTTCGACGAGACCTTTATAATCGTCTTATTACAAAATATACAGAACAAAGAAAACGAACTTTCGGCAGCTTTTGAAAACAGATTTACAAAAAAAAAGTTGGCAACACAAAAATAGTTCCGGTTTAGGTGGCAAAATTTATGCACAACATTCAGGAGAGATTATTTTAAGATAAAAGTTTTTTTTTACTTTAAGGTGGATACGATTCAAAGTGTCTACATTGGAAAACGATTAATTCAAGTTTTCAAAAGATAACAAAAAGTTCAAGAGTGAAAAATAATTATAATAACTGGAAAATTTATTTACAGATTTGTTACAATCCTTCAATACTTTCTTTAGAATTGATTTTATTTTTTAGCTCTAGACGGCGCTGAAAGATTTAAAAATATTGTTTTAAACAGAAGTAATAAGTACTTAATTCTGGAAACCATGTTTTGATTTTGATTTTCGACTATTTGAGATATTTTAATTTTATCATCGACATTATATTATTATTATTTAAGTTTTTAGAATTTCATCTGCAAAAACTGTATCGAATTAATATACTCATGTAACGCTCCCAAAATTACCACGGTGATTCTCTAAAATCAGAATTTAAAAAAAGAAACTTGACCACTCTGTGAAACACTGGCGGCTCTTCCATGCGCACTGCGTTAACAGCAGCACCCCCAAGCAAATTGAAAAAAAATGTAATATTATGTATGTACATAAACGAGCGACTTAGTTTTCAAAAACCAATATTGTTGACAAATTGCAAAAAACTGCTGTGGGCTTTTTGGATTTTAGTAGATTTCGAAACTAAACACTTTTTAAAATGCGTTTTCTCTGAATTAAGAGAGGCTTTGAAATTTACGGTTTATTGATTGTGTAGATATTGAAATAGAGAACAAGTTGGCATCAAAATTTGAAAAAAATAAAAAATGGTCAATTTTGAAACTGAGATCCTTAAATTTATGTATGTCACATGAAAATATCAATATTATTTAAGCGTGTATGGCTCGCGTCGGTAAAAAGACATCCAAGTTGACATGGACCATAAATTAACCGGTAACATGCGTATTAATGTATTAAATGAACACAAAAGAAGACCGTATCCTTATAAATATAAAGCAAGAAGATTTTGTATAAACACATTACGTTCAATATGAAAGTTAATTATTTCTATAAGGTAACTAATCCCCAAAGAAAAGGAAGCCGCGAAAAATATTAAAACTCTATGATAAAAATAAAGATTTCACCATTAAGTGAGGTGTGAATTATCAAAGAGGCGAGGTAAATGTTTCCTTAGACACATTCGATCAAAATAATTTCGTTACTATTATATAGATCGTATGTATACAAAACAAATAGTTCTGACGGTGGCGAAAGCCGAAATAGCTATCAACGCATAAAAATTATTAAAAACTGTAGAACTGAAATACTTTGATATTTTTACCCTCTTAAAAATCTATCTATCTTCTGCCTTGAAAATAACCCCCAGGGAATTACTTCATGTACTCACCGTGTAAAGTAGGTCGTAGAAGATTAGACAAACAGGCGTAGAGGTCTACGAAAATTCGTAAATAAAATTCTGTTTTTGACAGCATAATAGGGGTGTCATAAATTATTTATGTTTTTGACAAAATATTGATTAATTAAAATTCTATAAGATGTTTCTTGTAAAAATAATATATGATGGAAGTGACAATATTACCTAAACATTTATTACCTGTTTTCAAATTACAGGCAACTTACTGTGTAAGCCAGGTGATGTTTTTCATAGCTGGACAATGTTAAATATTTCGCAACGAATAAGTCAAAGTACTTCACACTTAGTAATGGGTATATGTAGTAATACAGAGAAAAAGTCCAGATGCCAGACTAAAAGACGCCGGAAGGACGGTTAAAAAGAATAGGAAAGTATTTTCAAGACTAGTTGAAAGCATTTTTTATTGTGTTCAATTCAATGGGATGGATTGGGTAATTTTTAAAGCTCAGGTACTGTTGAATTATTAGTTAGACAGCCAGCACTCTTGATTAATTAACAACGAGTTGTGAGATAAGTTTTTTTTTTATTATAAATAAGCTTTGTAATATATACAAAAAAGACAAATATTTAACAAGTCCGTAATTACGCGTGTTTTACAGTTGGAGCACGTGCCATATATAGTAAGTATGCGACATAAATACATTGTTTTAATTATGATTATTTTATCCAACATAATAGTGAACATATTGAAAGATCTGTTCTAAGCATATCTGCAAACGTAGTAGTAGTATTAATTGTTTTTTTGATTCATTTAAAAATATGTTGGTTATATTATGGGCAACACCCGGCGGATGGTGGAGAGATTCGTACGTTTAAATATGCAGTTATTCTAAGCATTGAGATGTGAATAATTTTTTTTATTGAAATTATTTGAGATATTTTATAAGCCCCTAGTACTTAAATACCAAACTTTTCTTACTCTTTCCTGAACACAGGGAAACAATTTAAAAACGTACCCGTCAGGAAAACTTACCCTTAGGGAGCCCAACACGCTTGGGGATCACGGGGTAAAATGGTCAAGGTGTTAGACGAATACAACTGAAAACTAACACGACGTTGGGTAGACGCAACACGTGATCTTCTTTCGCATGGCAACAGAGCAGCTAATGTCTGAGAGTATCAGGAGTACTAAAACTTTCTAAAATAAATTTATTTCATTAAAAATCCGCCTGTGTGGCCGAGTTGTCAACGTTGTTGGCTTCAGCTACGGAGGCCACGGGTTCAAATCCTGGTACGGACAGTTTTATAAATTGATTTCTTAATCGATTTATGAATTTCTGTTCAAAGGCATGGATGTATGTGATGTCTTGAATTCCCCCCTCTCACCCATCCTATCCTATGAACGGGCGTATCGAGAGCGATTAGCTTACCACTAGTCCTGTCGTAGCGCTATCCTTCTATCCCTACTCTCTTTGGAAAAAGAGAGGTTGAGCAACTGAGTAACAAGCAGTTCTCGTAGAAACACTTCTGTTGAGAAAAGCTCCAATTAGGAGTCCATATGCTCCACATAGGGAGCGGACATGGTTTAAAAAAATGATTGAAATTACCCGTTGTTGAAATGATATCAATGAATTAAAACCGAAGATTCCAAAAATATTCGTTGATTATCCGACATAAACACGAATATTAAGCCATTTATATCACGTCTAACTTCTACATACGGCAACTACATATTTAATAATTTTATGAAATTCGTTTTTATTAAAACTTTTAGTAAATAAAAGTAAAATATAATGTCAAAGCGAAGTAAAATAAATTTCAGTCCGATTCATCCGATTAAAAAAATGGGTTGTAACTGCTCTTACTCTTTCCTTCTATTATATTTCTACGTCTATTAAGAATCCACATGCTCCACATAGGAAACAAATACAAAACATTTATATATTATACACCAGATCGACATGTCACCTGAAAATATTTTCTCAATACTCACACTCTCTCATCGTGCGCAAGCGAAGTGTCTTGCTCTGCAATACCGACAGATATATACAGTAATTATCGCCAAAATTTACTATTCGGAACAAAAAGTAATGTTTCAGAAAACAAATTTTATTATATAATCAATTCCATTTCTTATATGAAATACTTTTTAAACGTAAAAAACGTTTTAAAAGTTTGCGATATAAAGTCGATAAAATTCATGATTAATTTTGTGAAGATATTTTTCAAGAAGCGTTTTCAAAAACAGTGTGTATTTAATATTCAAACAATCAAACAATATTTTTTAATAAATTCTTGACGTTAGGTATGCTACTATTGATAACTTAGTTATTTTACAGATTGCGTAACAAATTGTGAAACGTGTGTCGCCTCTTTAAGAAGAATTTTCGGACAAACTATCACGTGCCACAAATCTTTACACAACCTGTGTAATAACTAAGTTTTTAATTTTATATTTAAAACGAACTTTTACAAAGTTACCACCGAACTCATCAAAAATATTACGAATGCTTTGATTCCAACACAATTGGTTGAATCATAAAATAAATAATATAACCATCCACAGTTTGAAGGGGCTTGATTGAAGTTTACTGATATAAAGATATACGAACAAGAAAATATGAATTGTTGCCAAGATGTCTGCCCGAGAGACCGACTGACTGACATGTCGGCGTGCAATAAATAAATATTTTTAGATAAATTATTATTATTATTATTATGAACAAGTAGTCCGTCAGTCACTGCTCGTAATCTTAGCTACGATTTAAAAAAAGATTGACATCCGTTTTATTTTCCTGATGTACGCCACACACCTAGTATTAATTACCTATATAGTATATTCAGAGGGTGGAATATAAGGCTACATACTACACGTCACGCCATAATATTATTAACAACACTCATACGTCATACCACTATCGTCTTCAATATGATATAATGTTTCAAGTTATAGATATATCAAAAAGTTGTTTATTACAGATATAATATCGAACTGTAAATACTTACTGTTTTTTATTACATATATTTTAAGATATCAATTTGTTTTTTCCATTGAAACCAATTCCTTCGAAAAATAATACACTGGTTCAGTAATTCTATGGTTATAATTGTAAACTATCATCTGTCAGTACGTACAGTAGTATTTTATTAAATAAATAAAAGATTTTTTACTGCCTTCCGAAATATACAAAGATTCTCAATATATAAAGATTCATAAACTGAATTAATATTGAATAAATAAAACCTACTTTATACACAGTATGTATACGAAAAAATAGAAAGTTTCAAGTCTTGGGGTTTCTTATTCAAATGTCTCAAATGAGACTGGTAAAAAGTGTCAGTTTCCGGAGAATTTACTATCGGTTTGTCTTGACACAGAATCCCTAGTAGTGATAATGTAATAACAGATGATGATGATGATGAATATGGTTACTATATTTAATGTTCTTGTAGCTCACTTCATGAGAGATCAAATGAGGGATGACCTCATAACGATTCAATAAGCGACGTGCATCTCCTGCAAGATTGCTCATCATTGTGCAGAAGTGCGTTCAATAATAAATTATAGGCATAAACACAATCGCTTTAAACAACTACAAAATCTTGTAATACTAAAGCAAAAGTTATTTTCAGATTAAAATTTCTACACTTAATCCAATTTGTAAAAATACTTGTCACACTCAATAAAGAAAACCGTCTTAACAGCTTGTTCATTTTTTTTTTAAAAAAAGTGTAGGAACGTACCTTCTGTACATTGCCGTTTAACTGCAATATAATGTACCTTTTTTGGGGATTAAAAAGATATATTATGTAAATCCGTGGTCAGATTTACGTCAAGAAATCTTTTCCAGGCCGTCAGAAATTCTCCCACAGTAAAACATGGTCACACACTTTGTCACTAACATTCTCGCATGCCTGCTATGGCAGCAGCACGCGCATTATACAAACAACAATTTTAAAAATACACAAAACACGCGGTATACAGTAGCGTGCTTGGATTTTAAATAGAGGGCAAAGGATAGATTTATTTCGATATACACCAAGGCTGTGAAGTCGGATTAATGCTTTATATAAGTTAATAATGAATTTGATGTCATTCCATCAAGTATACACAGTGAACACATTAAAAGTAATGAGTAATATAAATTTAGTAGGGTCAGCGGCGAGAATGAATGTAGCTCTTCCCAGAATTTCATATCCAAAATTCCAGGAATGTACGGATTTCCCAAAATGAAGCAACGCGAGACCTTTTTTTAGTTCTTCCAAGATGTTCAATTACAAAAGGCGTTCAAGTGTCACACACCCGGGATTTCGGGATCGCAAAATTGGATGGGATCCCGGGATTGGAAACCCTAATACCAACAAATATTTATATTAAAAAAAAAATCGCTTTTTAGTCAAATTCATCACAATGTACTTGTTTCACAATTATTCATGCCTATCATTACTAAATTTTCGTATGTCTATCGAAATTGGTGTACCACATGAATACTATAATCACGAATTTAATAAAAAAAAAAACAAATTGACAATTTACAAATCAGACTTGAAGTAGCATTGTATTTATTACTGCACAGTCCTGATGGTAGCCTTCAACAATATAAATTAATATATAAATACAACAGTATAAATTAATATATATATTTTACCTTATGGACTTCTAATGGAGTTTATCTCAATAGAAGTGTTTCTACGAGAACTGCTTGTTACTCAGTTGTTCAACCTCTTTTTCTCCGAAGAGAGTAGGAATAGAAGGATAGGGCTAGGACAGGACTAGTGGTTAGCTAATCGCTCTCGATATTCCCCGTTCATAGAATAGGATGGGTGGGAGTGGGAAATTCAAGACATCACATACATCCATGCTTTCAAACAGAAATTCATAAATCAATTTATAAAACTGTCCGTACTGGGATTCGAACCCGTGGCCTCCGTAACCGAAGCCAACGACGTTGACCACTCGACCAAACGGGCGGCAATTAATATATACTTTCGAATATTTTTTTTCAATGTGAATTAAATTTTCTTTCCATGGAGGGGGAGGGCGTATGCTAAGTAGACTTGCAGATAAATCAGTACACGTACCTGAAAGCTTAAATATGAATATGAAAGCTTTATGTGGCGTAAAAGCACGCCTTCTGAAAATGAACTATTCACGTTACTACTTGTTTTTATTAAATGTGTATATATTGTGGACACTTAGGGGCTCTGTACGTCATTTAGAAGTAACAGAAAATTTATATGATTCTTACGTTTACTCACTGGTACTGAAAGATATAATTCCCGGGCAGTTTGTTTACGAGTTAATTATTATGCCCCTATGAGTGACACGCAACTGGCGGTACGTATACGTAAAATACGATACGAATAGGTGTATCTATGCCTATATTTTTATTTATTTTGTATAACAAACACACAACGTGTTTTGGTTGATGACCCCAATATAATACGTGAATATGAATTGAATTAGTCACGAAATGAAATCGGCGTTTTTTTAACGTAATTATACGCCGTACACGTCTACGGATGTTAGGATAAGTGTTCACATGCTTAGCGTGGATAAAATGGTTATGCTGATATACAAAATGATAGATTAATTTAAGGTTTACAATTCCGCGTCAATTGCTAACAAAACAATGCACGAGAGGTCACCTTTTTCACTATAGTTTACTAACACGTCAGATAAAGACACTGATTCAAAAAGATCTCCATTAATGTTTACCTGAGAATAAAAGAAATCTTAGTAAAAATAAACTGGAATATGCGCACACCACTTCACAGATAAATTTACATATACGACCAAGGTCACAAACAACTATTCCCATACAAAGACAAAACGACTGTAGTAGAAGGGATACTCTGCATGTTTTCCTAGAAGATGTTAAGCCTCATTTAGACCAACAGAGTAAGCAGCTGAGCAACAATATTTAACAAATAAGCGTCTAAAGTCCACACGCATATGTTTTTTAGAAATTCAGTTAATTTTTAAGTGCGTTTTGTTCGATTCGACATCGTTCCAACATAAGCAGTCGTAACAGATTAAAATAACAAAGTATTTTAGCTCTACAGTTTTTTAATAATTTTATTCGTTGATAGCTATTTCGGCTTGCGCCATCGTCAGAAGAGCTAAAATACTTTGTTATTTTAATCTGTTATAAATGGAGTTCTACCGAGTAAATGCCAAATCAATTAATAAGCAGTCGTCGTAAAAAGAAAAAAAATAGTTTTAAACAAATCAGAACTAGACATGAACAAAAGAATTTATTTCGAAACCGGTCAAATCGAGATTATTTCAAATTTCAATCAAACGTAGCTATAACCAAAATAAAATAAAGTTTGTTTGTTTTTCTTGAAGGAACTTTTAATAATAACCATAGCTTCTATAGTTTCCATAACCGGATAATAAAAATAAGTGATTTACTCAATTCCATATATGATGGAGATGGCTACGTTTTTTTTGTAACTACACATTTTGCCACCTTAAAGCAACAGTGGGATAAGTCGAAAATACTAGTTTCGAAATAATTGAACTTTAAGGTTTGTGTTGTATTTTTAAAATAGCGAATATGGTTTTGTTAAGATTCTTTTACGGTTTATGATGAATGCTTATAGTAAGTTTTTTTGTATAGTATTATTTGTATCTAGTTATTTTACTAATCTCGCTGATCCTTTGAAGTTACGGGGCAATTATCAATAATTGTAAATGTAAAATTTGTCTTCAAACTATTTCAGTGTTTCAATATAAAGGTTCATCTTTCATCAATCGGTTGGCATACTTAGTTTAAAATCGACTTTTTTCACTACATCTCACTGTTGCTTTATTGTAGCGATATATGAATAATGTGATTGTATTTTTCATTGATCAAATACAAACTTTATGTCGATAAACACTTAATTAATACGGTCTAAATATACGATTAAAGTTGTTACAAAATAGCGCATCCGACCCAAGGACGTGGTATTGTTTTCATGTATCAGTAGAGCATTACAGAAATAAACAGAATCACATAACAAAAGTGGGTTACGCCGCCGCGCTCTGAATAGCAAACTGCAGCAGAATGCGATTCAATGCACTTTGGTGCAACGGTTTTCAATCAATGGCTCGCTGTATGCTGCCATTTAGATTATGGTCGTCATTACTTGAACAATTAAATAAAAATATGTCGAATAATACAATTATATAATTTAAAATGTAGAGATAGCAATAGCGGTGTTACCGAAACATATTTATTGTGTATTTTCAATACCGAAATCCTGGTTTTGAAAATGTAAAAATACCGGTTATTCGGTATTGAAAAATATCCAAAACCGTTTTTGTAGTACAAAAGCCATCACATATTTCAATAAAAATGTTCGCGATGAATAAAAATAATATAAATCTGTCAAAAAGTCGTATTGATATTGACAGGTTCCAGAATTGATAAACTTCAAAGATGAGTTATTATTTTAAGAAACATTAGCCGTTTATGATTAAGATATATTTTTTAGTGACTTTTTTAAAATAAATATTGAAATATCGAGTTTGATTTACATACAACTATTGCGATCTCAATTGGTTGATTTTTTCTTTATTTAACCATTTTTTGTAATACCGGTATTGATACATCGGCCCAGTATTGCTTAATTGATATAATATCAACCTATGGAAAATATTTGGGCCCATAAATGGTGAAGTGAGCCAAGTGATATCTTAGGAAAAAAAAATAGATACGTTGTAATATTCTACACATCTTAAAGTATCGTAAAAATGAAGTAATCTCAGTTAATACACATTGCAATAGTCAATCAGCAAATAAATACGTGATTGTACTTAAAATTGAAAGTCCAAGAAAAGCGTTTTACCATTTCACTTGTTGGGTCACTTCACCTCTCGAGGGCTCATTTGTAGTCCTTAATATTAAAAAATGGTGAGAAGAATAATTATTGGCCATAGTTTTCCGAGTCGACTAGTAAACTAATGTATAGGAATCATCGATAAAAATATCAATAGAGCCAAATGGTATAGATAGCTAAGATTTAAGAAACATTTCAATATATAATAACTGAAGAGGCTGGTATAAATGGAGTTTTTTTTTAATAAAACTCAAGTAGTGTCTTTGTACAAAACTTTGTGAACCGCTGCACCGTTAAACACTTCTGTACGTTTTGTAGTGCAACGAACAAGGTGAGACGATACCTATCATGGGAAGTGCATTTTTTGCAACAAATTCAACGCGCTACGAGATAATAATATAAAATAACTTGCAGACTGTTTATAAAAGGCTTATAGAAGTCAATTCAGACCGGATTATAATTTAGTGATGACAGGTTATATAATTTACCGAGACAGATATTACACTTTCAGTAAATAAATCTGATACTGATTGAATGTTATTTAATTCGACAGTAGGAAAGTAATAGTATTTTTGATACTACTGTCAACTTACGCGATTCTTTTGATTGATATAGAATAACAATACATTACTTGGGTTCTTAGCCAGTTCAACTTTTTTGGGCCCGTGACCTTTTTTGAGTATCATATTTTTCCGTGATCCCAAACCGTTTTTTATAAGTTTTTCGAAAAACATTTTGTCATTGGCCAAATTGAAATACCCAGGAATTTGCGGATTTCCCAAAATGAACAGACGCGAGAATTTTTTTTTATCTTTCCAGAGTTTCAAATTTATAAAACCAAGGAATTTACGGATTTCCCAAAATGAACAGACGCTAGATCTTTTTTATTAGTTCTTCCTGGAATTCATTTTTTCTAAAACGTAGGAATTTGCAGATATCTCAAAATGAAAAAAAGCGTGACCTTTTTTTTAACTCTTACCGGAATTTCAAAATATTTTGTCGCTGCCCAATTTTCAAAACCTGGGAGTTTATGAATATTTGCCCGTGCCCCCCCTCCCCTAAACTGTGCTGTGGCTACCCTAAAATTATTATATGTGCCCCCCGGTTAAGAAACACTGATTTACAGTATCTTGCCTCAAACTGCCAGACGTGAAGTGCATTTAAGTATATTCCAAGCTCAAAAGAAACGGTGTGTTTAGCTCATTTTAAAGTGTCAGTGATCGCTTTGCGAAATTATTGCGAGATGTGGTCACAAATATGAGGATGTACCGTTATTTTTACGTATAACTTCTGAAAATATTTTGGTTAGGGCCGTTTGTTTATCTAGTAAAATTTATATATAAATAAATGGAAAATACCTTGAAAAACACTAGGAGTATCTTGCTTGTAATATGTTTTGTAGATTTGCATATTCACCTGAAAATAATAAAAAAAAAAATATTACAAAAAAGTTCACAAAAAACTGCTTAGAGAATAAGTAAGATTTTAAAAAACCTGTAAATCATGATTAAAATTTATTAAAATTATCTCCAGTAGTTTTTAATAATTCGATAAGCTGCGTTGGTAATATCACATCTCCCAGAGATGTATTTTTTTTATCTTGCTACTGCCAGTACCATTTTTAACTATTAGAAAACTGATGTTTGTGCTACTTAAATATATAAAATAACTACAAAAACGAAAATACCTCCTCATTTCCGATAAGTACAGAAGTAACGTGGATGCTAACACAATTAGAGATTTAAGTTGTGTGATGCATATAGAAAAAAAAACATTTTATTTATTTTAGGATTCGTATGAAATCTTGCGATGCAAAAATTTCACATTGCAGATCGTGTAAGAATTCGGGATACGAAAAACAAACACGAGTGCGGTTAAACCACGGAATTAAAAGGACTATCAAAAGGGAATAGACAACAAATAAGTTAAAGGGACACATATCAAAGAAACGTGCTGTTGATAAGGTCACAAATAATACAAACTGAAAACATTGAATGAATAATAATTTGTCCAAACCCTTCGTTCATAAGTTTATTGACTTTAAATGACGGTTATATTAAGAATGGTTTGGGTTTACTATTTTTAGAGTCTGTCAATACTCATCGGATTTAGATCAATTGTGACTTTCGACAAGTCGTGAGTTTGTTAAGTATGTATGTAGATTTCAATTGAACGCGCCTAGTAGCAGCTTACTAACACTTGGCAGATTGGAGATTCGATTACACGGTTGATTTGGTATACATTACAGTCGACGAGCAGTTCTGTTGAAACATATTATGTATATCAATATGTTAAATACTTTATTGATCGAATGTGACATAAAAACTTGTATAAGAGGACAGTCATACGTATTTATAATTGTAAGTATTTCAAAACTATATATTTCTAATGACATACCTTTTTAAGCATTATGCTGTGTTTCATGCAAATACCGGAATAAAAAATATCATTAAAAAGCATATGTTATTAACCTTTAAACGCCCGTGGACTTTTTTGTGAAATATTTCCATGACCCGTAGCTTTTATAAAAATAATTATATCCTAAGCCTATGTGGGTAAAATAAAAAGCATTAGCAAAATAAAAGATTGTTTATATTCAATTAACGAAAGCTTTATTTACAATGTTTCATAATATTATACATTAAAGTTAAAGAATTAAAACGATAAAAATTAGACAAAACTTTAAAAATTTAAAACATAAAATTACAAAAGAATAGAGAATTTTGTAGGTATGGGAAAAAATCTGTATCCCCATTGAAATATGTTGTATGGTGTGGATAAAGCTGATTTATTACGGTCCGCCTAACACAATGCATATTCCAAGCGTCGACCTTATAATGCAGATGTTTATATTAATTACTCAACATGACAACAATATTGAAAATGTACATCGAAACTGAAAATAAAATTATGGATCGGTATCTCAGTCATCATTTATGTAAGCTAATATTCATATTTTGAATACTATTATCATAAATCAGTGTAATCCGATAGCGAAATGTACTATAATCACTATTGCCGTACGGGATCGCCGGGCGTTTAAAGGTTGATGCGAAAAACATTTTAATGACTTCTTGCATCAAACCGACGATACATCTGATTGATGCATATAAAATGCTATTTTATTAGATTACATGTTCATGACTGCGATTTTGCTTACGAAAAAGAATTCCCATTTCTGAGATAGATCAGGTAGGGTAAAGTCGGGTACAGAAACTCTGTACAAAAACTTTTGTACAGAGTTTCTGTTCAATCCATTTTCATTCATTTTAAAATCTATTAACGGATTCTTATTCAAAGGTTGTCCTTGTCTCTTTGCGAACAGAGACATTATATTTCTTAAATAATAAGTGCCCCGTCGGTTTAAAGAAAGTTTATTTTTGTAAATAACAACGTCCGTAGTATTTCATATATTACGGACTGCATATAATACAATTGATAATGTTTTTTTTTATTTGCATAAGTACGATGCATAAGTACTTCAGGTTTTGAAGTATTAAGCAATTATATTGAAGGAAATATTGTATTTGTGATTCCTCGATAATGTACAGCACTGGTGCAGAGTGAAGGTAAACGATGATTAAGCGATTTAAGGAAATACAAGTAAAGATGACGGAGACGGAGGAGAGTGGTGGAGTGAACGGCGAATCTCTCTCGGGAACCCCTTTAATTGACAGCGCTACAAAGATGTTTTTGACAAAGGTCTAGCGGCAGCGCTAACCTAACCTTAACGAGAAGATTTATGTAATCTATAATAATTTTAGTCACTTGAGTACACAATAACATGACATGAAAAATCACTCGAAACGTTATTACGATGCAATTAGCTATGTCATATTTCCACGTCGTTTAAAAATACTCAAAAAAACACTTTCGATAAACTTCGATTGATCCCAATTTGCTATATTGTTTCATTTATGGGAGATCAAAATAATGCTTGAAAATCCACTCAGCATCAACATAAGTTGATAGAATCGAGTTATCATAATCGATTATAATGTATAGTCAGAGAATTTAATACTATTACGTAGTTTAGTGATATTTGCTTTGTTTCGCAAACAATATAACATAAAACAGAGGGCAGAGAAGATGGATTTCTAGAATAAAAGCCGAGTGATGATGGTGTTAAACAAACGAAAATGTTCAATTTTTCTAAGAAAAAGAGAATTGGAAATGTCAACGTTTCGAATAATCACATTATTTTCTTTATATTATTACTATTCTTTATCCATATCCGTTTTTAATGTGGCCGCCTAATGGAGGAATCTTTACACAAGTTTTTTTTTCATTTCAAGCTCAGACATTTTTCGTTGAGAGCAAGGATAGGACCAGGGCTTGAGTAGAGATTAACTAATCACTATCCTTCCGCCCCGTTTCTTTAGTATTGAAACGGTGGGAAGGGATTTTGGACTACAGGAACACCCATGCCATCAATAAATTGCTTGTAAAAATACTATTCATACTGGGACTTGAATCCCGTGAGATCCGTCAAGGAAGACAATGACGTTTATCACTTTTCCACGGAGTCGGATACGCTATTTAATTGGTAACAGTCTTAAGTTAAAACAATTTAAAACATTTAAAATTGTGGAAAATTTACTTCATTCTTGAATTCATTATCTTTAAACAATATGTTTAAAAGAATAGATATAAAAAGTACACTGTTTTTATTTTTCAGTTATATACAACTATTATGGCAACTTATTTATATCTAAACTTGTACTTAAATTAAATTAATAGTTTTAAAAATTCACACAATGAAAGGCTTATTTATACGCATTTCAACGACAGTATTACACCAACTAATAATCCGATTAGCATCACAATTGAATTTTACGATATTATAGGCTCGGCCTATAGCGTCGGAAATATACATTTTTAACAAATTATTTCTTTGAAATTCAACCGAAATATAAGCCTTAAAATACAGTATCGAACACAGAGGAAAATTTACATCACTGACTTTATTACTAATTGAAGTATTATGTTTCATAGTTTCCAAAGCTTAGTTTAAGGATCATTATTTTGTGATAATCTACCAAAACGCTTTGTACAATAATCAAATTTCAAATCACAGCCAAAAGTTTACATAGCCGCTCATAGGGTATCCAATCCCGGAGCCTTTTTCCAATCCCGGGATTTCGGGATTGATTAACTGGGATTGGGATTAACTCACCGAGAAATTTGAAATCCTCAATTCGCTATACTTTTTCCCCAGATTATCTCCAAACCTCGTTTTTTTTAGCTCACCGACGAATTTGAAATCTTCGATTTGGTATAATTTTTCCCAGATTGTCTCAAAACCTCGTTTTTTATTCTTTTGCTCACCGAGAAATTTGAAATCCTCGATTTGCCAATTTCGTGTCAATTTTCGGGATTTGCTAAAAATTTCTCAATCCCGAATTTCGGGATCAGAAAATTGAACGGGATCCCGAAATTGGATGCCCTAGCCCCTCACTTTAAATATTATATACAATAGAGATGCGTTTATTAGCTCATTCCTGAAATCACTGTACAACAATAATCGTCATCGATCTAAAAAAAAATATGTATAATATCAGTCCTGGCCAGCAAGCAAGTGGTCAACGTCGTGGGCTTCGATTGCGATGTTCTCGGGTTTTATGAAATTAATTGTTTGGTGAATTTGTGCTCGAAAGAATGGATGTCTGTCACGTCATAATATCATATACTGTTAATGTTAAATAAAACGTCTCGAGCAAAGTATCTGGAGCTTAGAGGACTCCTGTAAAAAAACTAACATATTTTGCTTGAATTATTATAAAAAAAATAAAAAGGTGTAAATTATAAATATATATAATATTATATATACACTACAACAATTATACCTTTCTTGTTCTAGTATTATGTTGTCATAAATTTATCTTCGGTTTCATACAACTTAAAATGACTGAGCTATTAAATTCATATTAATTTTTCAATGTCTGTTTCCAATAAGCTTTGAGTTATAAATGAGTGCTTTTTTTACTTTTTAGGAGTCAGTTATGAATACAATTATCGGATGCATGGTATTCATTCAACATAGAACATGAAGTTTCAACAAATAATTAAGGTACAGACAATGTTTACAGTTGACAGAAAGTGTACAAAGTCAACAGCTCATCAATCATTTTATGTGATAACTTGGAGTTTTCTTGTTGTTTCCTCGTTTATCGATACTTTTTAAAGAGATTCTGCCTTGATTGCTTTCTGTTTTGATGTTTCCAAATAAATAAAACTGGATTACAATACAAAATATTTTGCGTCGAATTATTTGACGGAGCGGAGTCACCAGACAACGGAAGAGCACCAATTGAATAAAATAAGACACTAGGAAACAAAACAAATAAAAAACACAAATTCAATAAAATTTCAGGAGTAAGTTAATCCTTGTTGTTCTCCTACATAATAAACAAACAAATGTATCTATTTCTAAAGATAAATTGAAAGAACAACAGCCTCTTCTAAAGCAGTCAACGAAGCTCACCTTTTTAAACTTATTACTGTACGTCGAATATAGTTACATATTTTGTACTCATATTGTCTACTCTTCTATGTAAATTAAATATATCTTGCTAGTTAAATTAGATTTTACTCTACTAAATACGTTGATATAATAATTATCTTTTCTGAACTGTATGTAGGTATATAAATATTATATAATACAAGCGGAATCCTGTAGAAACATAGTCATAACTACCGTAAAAGCTTTTGATGTTTGATAATCCTTAGAGATAAATTTACTGCAATTGTTTACCCTTGATTTGAAAAAAAAAACTTCTTCATTAAGTATTGTGTATCTCAGTAGTGGGCAGTTTCCTGAATAGTCCAGCTCGTAATTCAGAATTCTGACAGTTTGAAACATCTACAAATCAATTCAAATTCCCGACAAAATATTACGACAGCAACCGTTCGATTTGAATATTATTGATCTTACTTATCTTTCTCAAAACATTGAATTTATTGTTTTAACTCTTGCTTGTTTTGACGAAATATCATTATTTCAAATTGTTGCCTATCCGCGCAAGAAAATTTACCTAGTCTTGCATCATCCTCCTGACTTTCACATTTTCTCATACTTTTTGATACCGTTCGCTCCGATCTGAATTGTTATATATTTTTAATTAAATTAATACAATTAGATTTTCTTAATAAATTGTTAATTCGAAAATTTTGAACATTTCAGATTTAAAAAATTTAAGAATCCCATCACGCTTCTAATATAACACGAAACAAAGTATACATTTAGGGCAAAAGTTATTTATATAATAAAATAACACTCTTTTATAATTTTTATGCTGAGTAAGGTTTTTAAAGAGATTATAAAAAAACTAGTCATTTTGGTAAAAAAAACTCCCTTTGTTACTTCTAGAGTTCAAAATGATTAGTTTTTGTTATTGAAAAGTAAGCATATCGCATTCCTAATAACAAACAGGCGTATCTCAATCTTCGCAGTTATACTATACATATAACAGCCTTACTGACGTGTACATCTTAAGGGACACTGATTTTGAAAATAAAATTGAATCTTTACTTTAATCTTAAAAATCTTTCGCCCCAATGATGTGCAACATATCTCAGTAAAAATATTTTGCTGCAAAATATAGATACGCCCGCATGTTATTAATCTTTTAATTTTTGTAACCCACCCTCTTGAAATGTTTACTTATATCTATCTCTACAGGACAAAATTTCAGTCGATTTTTTGTGTTAAAAAAATATTATTTTACTTTTAAGGGGGCCATACATGATATTGATAGTTTGGAATAAACACATCATTATTGTGAAATAAATCAACATACTATAATACCATTGCCTTTCTGGATAACCCACTGTATGCTTATTAATAACACGATTTTGAAAGTCTAGTTACCTTTTAATCTCAATTTCAGAAAATAAATTCAGAGAAAGCTAAAGAAGTATAATTACAAATCTCGCAGTTATCGTGATAAACAAAACATATTTCAATCGGATAAGCAGCGAAAAGTTCAATGACTTGAAGTAAACTATCACCTTTCTGTGAAAACATTAAAAATATAAGCGCTGAAATACTTAGATATGAAGCGAGATAACCCCAAATCCGCCGAATTTCGCATTAATCACGAAACACAATTTTTCACTTAACCGAAGCAACAAGTGGTTTTGTTTCGATCAGAAACATGGATAACGGTGTCAAGAAACTTAATGTGGGCCACGAATCGAGATTATAATCAACAAACTAGTTTAGTATTTTGCATTTATACATCAAATGCATAATTAGTTAACCCTTGTATCTCTCAGTGTTGAGAGTTTATAGATAATAGCCCGCAGTGGACTTTTACCGACGGTAAAAAGAAAAACAAAAATACGTTTCGTTGTATACGGCACAGTTAACTTATTGTATAAAAGCATATGGTTGAAAAGTCTTGAGACTCATCCGAGCACGAAAATGGCTAGTGAAATAATAAGAAATAAGAAACATATTTTCGTTTTATAACTGTCAAGCTCAAAATTAATAAATTATAATAAAAATAAGCTTTTATTTAAATGTACTGAAAAGATAAAGAAAAAATAATTCCGATATCTATTCCCTCATCTAAGCAACATCCTGACCACATGACACTCTTCATTCAGCACAGTAAGTCGGATCGTTGACTCTCCAGAGAATTCGGAAGCAAACATCTCTCACATTCTACTATCGCTAGTAGTCGACGGTAGATTAGAGTTATTAATTTCGGAATAATTGTCTCATATGAGTACTGTTTTATCGACACAAATGTCACTACATTTTTGATGACCAATCGATGGTTAAAGATTTGACCCCACAGCACTCATGATGACTTATTCTTTTAACGCAATATCTCATAATATAAATGTAGCGCTATAATATTAAATTATATTGAGACCGATTAATGCTTTCGTAAAGGCGTGGGATCATTTCAAAACTACTGACGTTTGCGTTAAATTTTGACATTTCAAAACATCCCGACAGGATTGTCCCGTCTTGGCGACTAACAAAGCAAGTTAAGAAAAAGCTTATAAAAATACGTCGGCTAAAAGACTTTGTGAGAGGCAAACAATTAAAAAGAAAAACTATTACAAATTTTAATTTTACTACCGCTATATTATTATTGTATATTGGTGTGAGACTTTCATGTTTGTTTTTTTCTTTTTGATCATGTGTAAATTTTATATTTTTGTAATCTTTGCGATCTAATGTATAATTTAACCCTTTGTCTGCTACGATATTTTTAAAAATCTTGTCGAGAAACGCTAACATTTTTTAAAGAAATTAATAAGATTTTAAACACTAACATAATGACCTAACAGTGAGGTAACAATGACATACCGTTGTTTATTATTTAAAAGGTTAATTGTCATAGTATGTAAGATCAGTCGAAATTATTTATCTTGAAAAAAATAATTTGCATTCTGGGGATGATTTAAACTAGGGTTGAAAATGACCTGATAATTAGTAAAATATCATAGCGCATCCTATCAAAATTTAAGTATTATTAAACGTAATTGCAGCTTAGCCATATCGTTACGCTAATTAAAAAATCATCGTTTTTAAATATGTTTTTTTTGTATCCATGTCCGCTCCCAATGTGGAGCATATGGCATCCTAATGGAGGTATCTCAACAGAAGTTTTTCTACGAGAACTGTTTGTTACTCAGTCGCTCAACCTCACTTTTCTCAAAGTGAGTAATAGGGAAAGAAGGATACAGTTAGAACAGTTAGACTAGTGGTTGACTAATCGCTATCACTACACCCAGCTATTTAAGAATAAGAAGGATGGGAGGAGAGGAAATAATGTGAATTTACATCACAAATACCCAGTCTTCGATCACAATCTTTGAATTGAATAACTCTCAAGTTCGCTGTGATCTGACTGGGAATCGAACCCAGACCTGTGTGATCGGTAGAGTATGTATAACTACGGTAAATATGCATAACTACGGCAATCTTTCTTTACAAAAATTAAAGTAAACCATCGTAAATTTAAGTATGGAAAATTTGTAATTACTTTACTCACAGTTGAAAAGCAAACGTACGATAGTCCGAAATAAACGTGTCTTTTATACAAAAATATAATAATATTCAGTACGTTTATTTGTAAAATTAATGAATCGGAATCGATTAGTATCACAGATTAAAAGTAAATGCGTGTTAATTACTTAGTTACGCACATATTATATACTCTGATTATGTTTTGTGATAGAGAGTATCCGTCACGATCCCAGGCTTTGATGAGCCGCTAACGGGCCTTGATTAAAATTCAGACACTTGAATACATAATGAACTGTATATAAATAGAAAATACTTACATAGTATATTCATATTTTCACTATGTAACATTGTGTGGTGTTTTCCAATATTTGGATCGAGAGTCTTATCGTTTTAACTTGAGATGGCCGAATACTTAATTTATATCCCGTGAGAGTTGAGTTTTAGGATGGTGAAAATGGTTTATAAAATAAATAAAGGGAACAATTTTGATTGATATATTCTGGAAAGGGTTGAAACAGAATCTAATAAATACGTACAGAATATTAAATTTAACATTGAAGTTATTACAAAAAAATAATATACTTTACAAGATTTAAACAAACGTTAAAGACACGTGTTGTCATACGTCAAAGAAAAAACTTCAATTTATGGATTTAATAAACATAGAATAATCGATCGTACGGTTTAGGACAACATGCCGAACCTAATGTTAGCAAGCGAAACACGATAAATGTCTACTTTTTGTCAAAAAATAAAAAAAAACTTTTTTGAATGTGCGTGTTTGTTTTTTTTTTTTTTAATTAATCGTGGTGCAAAAAGAATGAAGAGAAGAATCTTTGGTATCAACAAAGGTCAGTTTCACTAGTATTTTTCAGTTCAGAGAGTGGGCAGACTGTAAATCAAAAAAAAAACAAAAACGGCGTTGGATCTGGCTTTAGCACAAGCTCGTGATGTCTCGGAGTCTGGGGTTATGCTTGTCTCTTTCGATCGAATGGATTCTATTAATCTAAATTGTCTGTTTTTTTATCGTCGCTAATGACATTTCATATTTATAATAATATATGCATGCATACACGAAAAAGAATCTTCCTAACAGGAAGCTAAAAAGGCCAAACAATAGCGACAAAAGTTTGTAAACTAAAAATTGTAAATTTATTTACAAGATTATCTTTAAGGCATCAACCGTGTCAAAGGAAAGCAAGTTTTACGTGATAAAAAAACGTTACATTTTCTCATCAGCTTTATCATATTTTAATGTATTCATATCGTGGGCGAATATTTTAAGAGAGAGTAATCAATCACCTTTTAAAAAAAAAACAGGAATCTCGCATTAATGCCTTGTAAACACGCCGGATTTAGTGCTCGCGCTCAAATATTATAAATGCCTCTAGACGTTTAATCGCTAATTTTGTTTAGTACAGTATTTTATTTCAATTACGATGTACGTGTCAGCAGAGAAAAAAATAGAAACAGATTATCAATCAATTTAAACAAAAAAAATCAAGAACTCCAAGACTTTCTGCAATGTAATATTATAGTTTAATTACAGTGACATCGTTAACGGGGTAAAATTGTTTTATCTCTACAGCGCATCATTTTAAGTCAACGTGAAACTACTTAAATACATAGATATACCTACTATTACTGCACGAGTTTGATTCGATATAATTCTCTACCATAAAATAACATGGGCTCATCCTTTTCGCCAGTAATGGCTTTGGACTCAGTGATGCATTTATATCTTATATAAACACGAAACTTTCATTTGCTAAGCGTCAGTTCAAGTTCATCCGTGCACTTGAATGCCTGAAGATGCCGAAAGGCGAAACCCGGGTCGTTAGTGACAAAATTTGTGAGAATGTACATAGTTTGAACGATTCAATTTTAATATTGAAATTCCACCAAGCACCTTCAGTCGAAATCTTAAATTAAATATTTGAATTTGAAAAGAATATTCCCCATTTAAAATGGTAATCTTACATTTACAATTATTGATATTAGCCTGTAACTTCAAATCATCAGCGAGATAAGTAAACTACCTAGATACATACACATCGACTGTGGAAAGGAAAAAGGACGTAACCCACACATATCAATTTTTACAGGAGGCGCAAAAAACGTGTTTTGATGATTTTGGCCCATATGCAAATTATGAATTATACACAACCTTGAAGTGCACGGAGACTTGCTAAACTGATGTAAAATTGACATCATCTCATATTAATTAACGAAATTGTCTAGGAAAAACTTTTATTTCAGTCTTTTTTCTTGGTTTTAACTTTTTACAAGGTCATCTTTTCCAAACTTAAAAGCTAAATTTAAATACTAATTCGACATTTGCAGCTTGCATCCTTTTGATAGAACGCGTATCAAGTAAATACACTGATTATCGAAAAATACCTGTTTTGATAAAACTGTGGGTTACGTTCTTTTTTCTTTCCACAGTCGATATAATAGTATACAAAAAGGACTAGTATAATCTTGTGTCATAAGCAGCAAAAGAAACTAAATAAAATCATAACTGGCTATTTAAAAAGTACAACACAAACTTTTAAGTTCAATTATCTCGAAATTACTATTTTCGACGTAGCGATATCTGCAATCTAAAATAACAATGTTGAAATTTAAGATGTTAGATATTATTGAGTGCGATCTGATTCGACATCTGATATCAACACAATTTTTTTTTAATTTTTAATAAATTTATAACAAAACCTAATTGACGAGCAAACATTCAAAAAGAGATTTGTCGCTAATTTTGAAAAATTCTATTCAATATCAGTTTAGTCCATAATAAAAACTATGAATAAAAAACACAATTAGTGTTTGAAAAAGGTTTCTTCCTATAAAAATTAAATCATAAAGTTGACACATTCAAGCAAATCATCATTTCCCAAGCTCTGTATTTGTGTGACGAATCACTTTTTGAATGTTTGCTCCTCAATAAAGGAGGGGTAAGTTATTACGTTATATTCACACGAAAACCTTTTAAAATATGCAACGAAGACATTCGCGATTTAAAACATTAATATTTTTTAATTATTTTATCTTATTAGGTAAATATGTTGAATAAAAATATGTATTCAACAGATGTTCATATGCGGAAGCTGTTATTTTTTAGATTCAATCATAAGGCAGCTGTTTATAAGGAAAATAGCTTCGCAAACATCACCTGAAACCAGTGGTTAGCCAGCTACCTCCAAACACACGTAGCACTTATACGTTGACCTTCCTGCCCTCGCATTGTTCCTCATTTTCCATAATAACACCCATAATCACTATTATACGCAGTATGGCTACAGATGAATCTCAAATGCATCAATGAATGTAACTAATGATACGTTACGCGGTGGAATAATTTGCATTGTGAAGCCTAGTAATAATTAATTGATACCGTGGACTTCCTATATACCTGTAGAAAATTAATTTCTATTAAATAAACATCAGTATAATTGCTTTTATAGATTAAGTGACCACAAACTAGTAAAAAAAGTGTTCGATTTATAACAGATGCATTATTTTGCACTTAAACTTTAGCCGGAACGACAATATGAAGCTTAACATAAGCAACAATAGGTAAAGTAAAACCCTTCATTTCATCGATTGGATTGACATTTACCTGGTACAACTCCATTGTAATACGGAGAAAAAATGGACGTATTTAGTTCTACATTTTTTTTAAAATTTCGGTTGATAGCTATTTCGGCGTATTCCTTGCCTTCATCATAACTATGCAGTGCCGGCGCAAGGTTATTTGGCGCTCTAGGCAACGGTTATTGGCGCGCCCTCTTTTTAACAAACTGTCTATTTTTCTATATTTTTTTCATATCCATGTCCGTTTCCAATCTGGAGCATATGGCCTTCTAATGGAGGTATCACAACAGAGGTTTTTCTATGTGAACTGTTACTCAGTCGCTCAGCCTCTCTATTTCGAATCATATAGAAAAAAGATACATAATTACAACGAAACAATACAAACATCAATACAAAATAAAATGATCTATTATTTATTATTATTAAAGTATTTATAAATATTTGTATTACTCCACTTATGCGCCCCCTAATGGTCTGCGCCCTAGGCGGTTGCCTATTTCGCCTGTATGGTGGCGCCGGCCCTGTTACTATGTTTAAACATACATTTACTCAGCTATATATACTGGCTTAGAAGGGATACACAATACATCTTGTAGCTGTTTTTTTTTGTTAAATGTAGAACTAAATACTTGGCACGTAGCCACGAGAACCGAATATAAAAAAAACGACCAAAAAAAGCGCTAATCACTCGGCCACATTACCTAAATATATACTATCTGTATTTTCTATTACCATAATAGTATAGAGATAACAACACCCACTTATCTTGAAATCCATGTAACGTGATATTCAGTAGGCTGGAATGAGCATAATATACAATATTGATTGCAGTGTGTCGAGCGGCGGTGCAGTCGATGGCGTGGGTGCGACAGACTGCAGCTTGCAATTGCATTTGCAACTAGGCGTGGGCAAAAAAATAAACCGGGCGGGAAGCGAACCTTGCTACGCGGGTCAAGGCGAGACCAATAACACACATCACTGTGTCTTTAATAACCGCCGAGACAATGGATGCACAATGTACGTACCTTCTTCTGTATTTAATGAATTGTTCTATTGCGATCCATGACGCGTCAGTGCACACTTGATCTGACAATTTCATAATATTCTATGATGTAGAGAAGTCTAATCAACGCATTTTTTAAATGGAACAGTTTGTACTTTTCGTAGTCATTAGGGTATATAATCCCGAAGCCTTTTTCCAATCCCGGGATCCCGGGATTGAGATTTGCTCACCGAGTAATTTGAAATCCTCAATTCGCTATACTTTTTCGCCGGATTATCTCCAAACCTCGTTTTTTTTTCACCGAGGAATCTAAAATTTACGATTTGCCAATTTCGTGTCAATTTTCGGGATTTGCTCAAAATTTCTCAATCCCGAAATCCCAGGATCGCAGCCGTATCAATTCCGAGATTTCGGGATAAGAAAATTGAACGGGATCCCGAATCCCGGGATTGGATGCCTTAGTAGTCATGTATTAAGGGTTAAATTTGATAACTTTATTATTCCACTTTTTGCGTGACAGAATGTGATATGTGTTTCGCTTCTTTGAGAACGTTTACGAATAAACTGAAAATTGATTGAAATTATTTTTTTATAAATTACAAAATAAAGTTCGGGGTTTGTTCTTTTCTTCTGGAAGCAGGAGGGCGGGTAAGATACAAACTTTGATAGTACAGATAAAAAACTAATTACTTCCATAATGTTTGGTAAATCCCAACGGAAATAAATTCAACAATGATGATCAATGAAGATAGGGATATTATTTAAAATGATTCCTTTCTATTAATGACTTTTTTAATTTCGAAAAACTCTAAGCTATTCATTATTAACCTTTTATAATTTACTTACGAAACACGTGTCATATTCTGTAACACAAAAATTGGAATAACAAAGTTATCATTATAAAAGATGAACTTCTCCAATGTTAACGCCTAATCTATCGAAGATAATTAACCTTGTTCTAATTCAAAATTTCGTCTGAGGATGCTTGATGATTTTTGAATAAATAAATTCTTGTTGAAAGTGTCAAAAAAACACTTTTTGCACTGATTCTAGATTATTTATAAAAGTTTAAAACCGATCACGCTCATCACGACCATTGGGTTGATAGTGCTCGTGGTGAGCGAAACCGGTCCTGATATTTAATACATAATTTTTTTCAATAACGGTCGGGTTTTCGCCTTTAAACACAGTCAGGTATATAATTACTCTGATGCACACAAACTGATGGTCTGTTTTTTCAAAGTTGAACCCAAGCTCCCTAAACCAATATGTAAATATACATACACTTAAAATAACAGAGAACAGGAGATACAAATATTTTTTTTATAATTTACGATCGTCCAATTCAGTTGAGATTTCCAAGGTTTCGAATTCCCGAACGGACAATTTAATTAACTAACTTCTACTAAAAGACGTTACAAAAATTCCACTCTATCGACACTGTACTTTTTCCACTATGTCAATATCGTTACGATTGGAATCCCAGATTAACATATCATTAACATTAATAACAATCCCGGGATATTCGTAACAAGAAAACCACTATTATTCGTATTGGTAATTAAATATGGTAGAAAATTGATATTATATTGGAAATGAGTCTACAAAGTAACCGCCAAACATATTATTAATAATGGACCAGACGTAACTTGCGGTCAGATTGGTATATGTTTAGTCATCCAGTGTATATCTTATATTGTCTTAAATATCATCATCTTTCAAGAGATTTATTCATACAGATGCCCTTCATAAAGCCCTGAATTTCGTTAACTCTAGTAAACATATTTACTAGAGAAAATTGTTTGTTTGTATAAAATAGACGAATGTGAAATGATAATTTATAAATAAATATATAATATTTTTGATCTAAAGTTTGTATAGATCTTCGTTATTATCCAAATTCCAAAAAGTTCCTATAATTATAACGACAAATCTGAATAATTTAATACATTCAATCAATTACCTTTGGTGGGGCAATTCTCAAATGTATTAACTCCTAGACCAGCGTTTCCCAACGTTTGGAAAATAGTTTCCTACATTTAATAATTTATGTGATCATGCAGTATCAACAAACAATTATTATTGAAAGAAATTTACAAATACAATAGGTATAAAATATGAATAAACGAAACTAAATTTCTTTCAATACCAAATACCAATACGTTTGTTACACCCTATTAATTATATTTTGTTTTATATAAATAACACTGTAACATTGTATTTTTTTATCAGTTGATAAAAAAAAATACAAGCGAAACAGGTCCTGATATCATTGAATACATGTGGAATTAAGACAAATGAGTATTTTACTTTTTGAAATAAAACCATTTATTACTTTACTTCCAAATGCATAAGGAGAAAAATTGCTTTCATGGGAACTTGATTGAAGGATTTCTAAATTATTTATTAATCAACAATTGTTAATTTTAGTCGCAAAGTTAACCTCTGCTATGACAATTATAACACGTAGACATACAACAGGTGCGAAGTTGTCAACAATGTGGGTGTATTATAAGTCTAATTTTATCGTGTTAATGCATTGTTGTTATTAAGTGTCTTTTAAAAGTGTTTTCAAATTACGTCGAATAAATATATTTAAAATAATTGGTTATATATGCGGGCTTTTCGCAGAATTCATATAAGAACATTAATATTTACACAACTAAATATCACCTCTGTAAATGTCATTATATAACATAATCGTCTCTCTATTTCACAATATTTGCTCAAATTTTGAACAATGCAACATCACGAGAACCACGCCATCAGCTGTTTTATTTGGTTTAGAAATCGTGCTGAGAAATGAACCCAGGACGACTGTGAATTGATCATACACCTATTTCTTCGAGACATCAACAAAAGACAGCAAAAATACCCCAACAGTGTAACACAAATGTACTAAATGTTATCATAAGGTAGAAAATACCAAATTGGCAAGCGAAAGACAATGTCCTGTATCGTTAGTAATTTTCTACATCCTCGTATCTCAAAAAGTAAAAGTTTTCAGGAAACACAAATGTAATACGCTTTATATCGCTAGAAAACACCACAGGAATGGTTTTGTCCTAAATATAACTTCTGCTTTTATCAAAGTTTCTCTGATTGAAGAGGTTTATACTTATATACTACGAGAGGCGACGTACACGCGTAGTTGTGTCAAAAAGACGAATAGACGCAGTTAAAGACGTTTATTAGAAAACATCAGGATAACTGATACTGTGCAGCTTTCAGTGTATTTCTTTGACCATTTATAACGAGGGCGCTTTATACAAACGTTCGCTTTTTATTTAATTTAAAAATGAAAAAGTGAGCACCTAACGATTGTAAATCATAATAAATATAATCATTAAATCTACAAAAGCATGCCAATCAAAAATTGTAGTTAAAATGATGTCATTACTTATTAAATTGTTTCTTTGATGATTTCTTTTTGTCAGTAAAAGCGAATCGACTATTTATATTTAAGGTCAAATAACTTGATATGACAAAATTCTAATGCGAAAATATAAAAATGTTTATTTTACGTTTCCTGGAAAACTTATTTTTAGGTTTTCTGAACATGATTAATGAAAGCTGTAATCCTGGAGTGAACTGACGGTAACTAAAATTAATTACATCTAGATTAGTCCAGAAAGAACATTAAACCTAAAATTTTCCCGTATAGCATCACGTGAAAATATGAAAATAAGAGCGTATACAAGTAAGTTTACCCCTTATTTATATGATAAGCAAAATTCCAACTTAACATATTCCAAACAAAATATATGAGAAAAATACGGAAAAGTTTTTAGAAAAAGATTTACTGCCTCTTTTTTCTTTGTTACGGCACAAATGAAGCGAATAGAACGTAGATTTTTCAGCTAAAAGAAAAAAGTTGAAAACAGTGTAAGAAACTGAAAGAAAATATAATAATCATTGAAGATATTATTTTTATCCGACGTCCGGAAAAGGGAATTTATTCCTGTTTTATGGAAATCGTTATCATTATTTAATGCAATTTAACGTACAACAATAAGACAAAATATTACTATACTTGTAAACATATTGGGATGGTAGTATTCGTTATTTTTCAACATGTTATTTTTAAAACAGACTACAAAGATTTTATCGGATATTTTGCCATTATAGAAGGGATAGACATGGATTCAGACAGTAGCGGTTCCTGACCTGAAATCTTGGGTGGGCTAGAGAAAAGCATAGCATTGTATACTATTTACGAAATTTTGCATGCTTCCACTTCATCTTATACATTAATCTCCAAGCAAATTAACAAATACTACGACACTACTGCAAAGCATAAATTACTATATAATAAAATAATAACCTTAAATTTGTCTTTCAAAGTGAAATAACAAGTACAAAAAGCAATACAGAGCTCTCACCGAGAGCTGTCACTTTTATACAATACATCGATTTGGTATTTGTGTATAAGTTTTTGTGTATGGCCCATGGGCTAAATCATTTTAGCCCCCAATGAATGACAGAAGCCAGTAAAATTGAAACACAGTCCTGTGCGTTTGATGACGTTTCCGTACATACAAATACAAACAAAATCGATTCGTGCTAGATTGCGTTCCAGTGTAAAGAAATATTGTCTATGATTGCGCGCTGAAAAGCTTTAGCCCCTGAATCTTTAATACATAGGTGTTGCCAGACTGAAGTCACGTTGAATGTTCTCTATGAATTATTTATAGGGTTATTGTTTTTTTTTATGCCGGCTCAGCTTAAAATTGTAATACAAAACAATCGAGAATATTATTGTAGGTAGACATGGCATTGTTTTATATTGACAGAGGAAAATTTAAACAAAGATATTATATTCATTTGGGAAAGGTTAGTTACGCTTATAAATGTATTTATTTTGTTCAGCGGCCGAATTGCTGTTCATTTTTATTCAGCCATCTAAAGTTAAGGCTGAAAAATGCAGGTAGGGCTAGGCCCACCTAGCCCAGTACCTAGAACCGCCACTGGATTCAGAAGAGCGAAAGTTTTATGCTTCAAAATGTTCGTATCGACTTGTTTAAAGTATGAAAAATATCTCGAAAAGTAATCGATGAACACCTGACGACCTCGAACACATCATTGGATTGGAATAAAATAAAGTACTGTTGATGGGTTAGCATCAGTGAGAATTTTTTGAGATGGTGGTTATCTGTTAGGTAGAGAAATTATGTGAAATAGATTTCCCATATAGTGTGTGAGTGCAAAGATAGGATAAGCGCCAAAATAGAAGACAATCCACAAAATTATGTATTTAAACAATAATTAAGACGCCGATTTTTTTAGATATTTGTTTTTTATTAGTTTGAATTTAACGCGATCGGTTTATTAGGAAATTTACAATCAATTATATCTTCCTCGAATATACTTATTGATTTTTTTATTATGTAAACAATAAAGCATGACAAGTGACTTTACCCAAACGCGTGAGACAGGTCTTATTATAAATTAATTACACGTAGGGGAATAAATTCGGCACGTTTTTTCAAAACAGGTTATTTTCGATAATCACAATGTATCAAACTTGATACACGTTCTATCAAAAGGATGCAAGCTGCAAATGTCGAATTAGTATCCAAATTTAGCTTTTAAGTTTGAAAAAGAAAACCTTGTAAAAAATTAAAACCAAGAAAAAAGACTGAAATAAAAGTTTTTCCTGGACAATTTCTTTCATTAATATTAGATTTTATCAATTAAACACCGGTTTAGAAGTCTCCGTGCACTTCTAGATTGTGTATAATTCATAATTTGCATATGGCCCAAAATCATCAAAACACGTTTTTTGCGCCTCCTGTAAAATTTAATATGTGTGGGTTCATCCTTTTTCCTTTCCAAATTCGATATTACATTCTACATTATGCCTCAAATACAACGTGAATGATTTTTTACAAAAAAGATATTTTAGATAAAATAAATATCGCGCTATATATTTGAACTAATGTGGTACCTGTGGACTTAATATAATTTTGAAACATTATAATCCATAGTGAATCACATGCGACCCGCCGAACGATTGAGAGTAAATTAACATTATAAACATATTAAGACAATACCTGAACAATGTATGTCGTAATAAAAGATGTGAAAAAGAATATTCGCATTCGGACAATAAGAAATATTAACATACAAATATGAGATGAACAAAACAATACTTCTATTAGTAATACTGAAAATATGATAATTATATATAGTTACCCTGTGACATTATCGTGTGTATCTTTTCACAAAAGTATCAAAACTACGTTCGTTTGTATTCTTTTGTGCCGGTTTGTATTTTAATCACGGTCCTCAGCATGACAAGATAGCGGCCATAATAATTTATATGATAATACAACGCCTCCGAACATATACTGCGACTAGGGCATCCAATCCCGGGATCCCGTTCAATTTTATGATCCCGAAATTCCGGGATTGAGATGGCCGCGATCCCGGGATTTCGGGATTGAGAAATTTTGAGCAAATTCTCGAAATTTACACGAATTTGGCAAATTGAAGATTTCAAATTCCTCGGTGAGCTAAAAAAAAAAAAAACGAGTTTTCGTGAGATTTTGGGGAAAAAAATACCAAATCGGGGATTTCAAATTCCTCGGTGAGATAAAAAAAAAAAAAACGAGTTTTTGTGAGATTCTGGGAAAAAGTATACCAAATTGGAGATTTTAAATTCTTCGGTGAGCTAAAAAATACAAAAAAGCGAGTTTCCGTGAGATTCCGGGAAAAAGTATAGCAAATTGAGGATTTCCAATTTCTCGGTGAGAAAATCTCAATCCCGGGGTTCAAAATAAATCAATCCCGAAATCCCGGGATTGGAAAAAGGCTTCGGGATTGGATACCCTAACTGCGACCAGGAAATTATGTCAAGGTACGGTGAATTAATTTTTCTGGAAAGCCAATACGTCAAAATGGGATGAGGTATACATCAGTAATTAATCAAAATGAATAACAGTACTTAAAGAAAAGAATATGCACTATTTTATATTTGATTATGATCAGCAGGTACTAGTGTCGCTTGAATACAAAGTATTTAAACAGAAACGTTTAAAAATATCATACTACATTTACGAAATGTAGTAGAAAAGTTTGTTGATGATAATATGATATATTCGATTATATGTTTATTTATTCACATTGTAAGCAAGGTGGCAGTACTCAACGCATATACACACATCTTACTTATTTATTCATGCATTTTGTGTAGTGTTTTGCTGTGCGTTACAGACATACAAATAAATCACAATCGATAATAGATATCGGTAAAACATTTCTGATTTCTATTATTGTTATTTAGAAAATGTTTTTCTAGGGTATTTTTTTACCACGTCCGCTGCCAATGTGTAGCATATGAACTCCCAACGGAGTTTATTTCAACAGAAGTTTTTCAATAGATGCTCAATCTCTCTTTGTTTTCAAAGAGAGTAGAAAGTGTAGGATGGGGTTAGGGCAGGACTAATAGTTAGCTAATCGTTCTCGCTATGCCCCGTTTTTAGGATAGGATGTTAGAGGGGGGGGGGGGGATTAAGAATTCACAAACATGCATGCCTTCAAGCAGGAGTTCACAAATCGATCGAAAAAATATTTTATACAACTTTCCAACCGAAGCCAACGACGTTGACTATTCGACCACGCAGGGGGACTGATGCCAATAAAAATATTGATTATACTATATGCATCATTTAAAATAGTTAACATTAAAAACAATCAAAAAGGGTAACGCTAATAGTATTTGGCGGAGATGTGTCCTCTTGTATGAATAATTCGTATCGGATTCTCATTGAGTCATTAGTTGTTTTAACTCTGCCTGCTATTGAAAAAGCAGTGTGGAAATGCAGATTTGTGAAGATTTAAAAATTTCCTTCGAGGCGAACGAGTTGCTTCTATTTTCTGCAAAGTTTATATCGTTTGGTTTTATGTATTCGCAACTATAATTAATATTTTGTTAATATGAAATACTTCTAATTAACCCATTCCGGATTGTGTCTCTAGTCTCTACTAGATCTAGATCTGAAACATTCTATAATGCGGTGTACAGTAAATATAGCTATTAATCAATATACATCTCAGTCAAAGTGAAAATAGTCTTTTCGAATATGTATCGGTCTCATTTACCGATGTGTTGAAAGTATAACAGAAATTATCTTACCGCATGTTGCGAAGAGGCGTTTCATCATTATATTTACTTAACAATGTGTTTTCTCTCGCTGAGCTTTATAAGCTCACAGGGATTGAAACTTTTCTTTTGTATCTGCATGATTTCAAAACTCTAATTCTTTATTAATGTTTTGAAATAACGTGTCAAACATTAACCACAGCAGTAGAGGCAATAATGTATATCAGCACCTCAATATTACAACTAGAAAACTTTTAATTTTTTTCGAGATAGCTTTTGAATATAATGCAACAGTCTTTCTTACGAAATTCAATTAAATATCATTGAATTGATTTCTATCATACACAACGCCATTTTATTATTTTTAATAATGATTATTGCTTAGATCGTATTAATCAAATAATGTTTAAATTCCATTTTCCCGACAGTTATCAAAAATTTATGGAAGTTATTTAACCAGAGTAACCTAGTTTTATTACCGAGGTGAAGATATATAAATTATACATGATATCTATTGAATACATCTGTTTAAAAAAAATAAATATTCATCAGTCGTTTTCATTAGATTTCAGTCTCATTTATACTGGATGCATTGACGCTTAGGTACCACTTAACTGAGACAAATATTCAACGTGTCAAGTCAGACATGATATGTTACTTAGTCAGTTTAATTGTTCGTTTGAATCAAAGCATTGCAAAATCAGTTTAGTTTTAATAACAATTAATATTATAGAATTTTCGATGTCATTCCACTTTTTTTTATAAATTTCGTTACATCAAAGAAAAATACATATTACTTCAAGCAATCGAACTTTACCGATAAATCTTCTCATAACATGTCTTTTATGTGTGTAAATTTTGCCAGTATACTTTAATTTTTTATGTATGTTTCCGCAAATTTGTCCCTTTACAAATTTCAAAGAACACACACGAACGACATGACTTTATAAATGGCAGAACACAAATCAAATGTTTTGAGAAGGATGTGACTCGACAATGAGACAGCAAACAAATATTATTAATAGTAGCTCTTTGTCAACTTTCACGCAACGTTGGGAAAGAAGCAATTTCATTACGTACAATTTTCATAGGAACGAAGATGTTATAATATGTATTATCAAGTCGACATTCCAACGTAAAGAAAGTATCAACAAAGCACTACTCTGGCTTATGTATTTTTTTAAGGCCGAATGACAGTCATCTCATGCCCGAGATCAGATTATAATTGAACGACTGCATTTATGTGTCATATGGATTGACAGTAATTTATTCTTAAGACGAGTGCACACAAAAACAATAAGATAAAGAAAGATTTTTGGAAATATATTGAGCTAAAATCTAGTGGTATGTAATGGAAATTTAAATAGCTGTTAAGACATGAAAACATGTAGTCATTTGTAGCATTACTTTTCTTCTTCTTAGAAAATCTTTCGCAACATAATTTAAAAATATATGCTGCTCAAGCAATGCATTTATCCAAAGTGTTTTCAAACACATATGTATCAAAAATTTAATATTGTTAACGATGCTTTAGGTTTAGTATTAAAACAATATTCGGATTGTTGAGTAGTTTTAAAAAAGATAACGAAGTTTTAGAAAGTATTTTAATGACTATTATGGTGGTCCATTATTTTAGATATCATGTCAAAATTAAAATGGAAGATATTATTCAAAGCCAATTGAAAATATGAGATTACTGAGAGATATATAAATACCAAAGAGAATATTAGGAAGGCGATTAGAAAACGGGTCCATGGAAGATTGTATCTAAGCCTCTGGGAAAATTTTGTTTTGGTATATATAATCCGGCACTGCGGGATCAAATATTATTTATCTTTATCGAAAGCTTTGGTTTAAATTCGGCCCAGAAATAAGACCGTTTGTAATTCTTTAAATAAATAATATCTTAATTTGAAGACTATTTACCAACCCAAGTAAGTTTGCTTTAACGATATAATTAAATAAATTAACCATCGCTTCTATGTTATAAAAATATTTTATTTATTGTTTATGTGCGGTATACTTATCTATTTTAATCAATTGAAAAATTAGCAAAATCTAATACTCCGACAAGTTTGTAAGAAACTGTATCCTTTCTTATTGTATTTGATATCACTATAGGTTACAAAGCTTATCGACACTGTATAAAAATATTATTGTATGTCAGTCATTTTCATACTTCTAATTCTGAGGTCATTTGAAACTCGTAGTAATTCAAAATATGATATTATCTACAGTAATTGATGACATTAAACTATGCTAAGAATGTCACCGTTTTCTAGTATATTTTCGTATTTGTATATTTTAATTATAAATATACAAAATCTACTTTTAATTACGTTGATCATTTTGTTCATAGTTTGGCGTTCTAATAAATCCATCTAAATATAATGATAATAAAAAGTATAGGAATATAAAAAAAAAATGAAACAGTAACACGTTTAAATTTATTGATTTTCAATACAATTCACAGACTTAGTATGCTGTATGTGGTAAATGTGTGACATTAAAAAGGCGGTTTTTACAACTCGGTAACCAGGTTTCAATATATGTTTTATTATTTAACCAAAAACCTTCATATTTTCACTTGAAACCGCCCTGGTAATTATTAAAACAAAACGAACTATGTAGTTTAGTAGTCAGTATTCATCAATTAATGAGTTGAACATATAATAATTTGGTTTATTTTGAAAATATTTTGGTTTTATACCTTGACATGGATGCAATTCTCGAGTACAAGGTAAGCATACGTAGTCCACCTCAAAATAGGAACACCGAATACAAGTTAAGTGTTTTCAATAACAGTGTATACAATAAATAAACGATGATTAAAAAAATAACATTTTGCCTTTTTAATTGAATTATCCTATTTTGTGGACGTTCGAAAAACCGAGTTAAGCCATATTAGAATTCAAAAACTGGTTCTAGACCAGTGAAGGGGATCTTGCGGCCTATTGGCAACTCTGATGCGTTCTTTTGACTTGATCAAAATATTATACGCAAGCGTTTGGAAAAAGAACGTAATTAACCCATTATGTGTTCGACGGTTGAAAAAAAAAGAGGGGGTGTCAATGTTTTCTTTACTGCGGTCTTATGTTGAATCATATAAATGAATGTGGCCTTTAGAAGTGAAACGGTTCCTCTCCCCTGCTCTAGACTTTATGTACTCTTAAACTCTGTAGAATTATATATAAAATGAATAATTTAACAATAGTTCGTGAGTACTACGATATGAAAGAAATCAACTCAATTCGGTGACACACCTTTGACATATTTACGTAAAGGGGTCACTATACGATTTCTTGTATATCTTTACGAATCCGGAATGCAATAACGAGACTTTAATAGACTAGGACGTCTGGGTTGCGTGAAATAGCAATTCTTCTCCGACGATTCTAGATACAAAGTAAATGAGGGAAAAAAAACAGACGCGGGCACGGTTCAAGGCGAACGACATACTTCGCGTACGGGCATAAAACCAACACGCATGTCAGTCCGCCGAGCAAAACGTCTTGGCGGGTTATTACGCTAATCGTGTAATTCACATTTACACGACATGTTAGCGTGACCATAATAAGGACAAAATCTCAGCCTCAAAAAAACATTGTCAAGCGCGATAACTAGACAACGAAAATTTAATGTATCCATTATACACGCAAGCATTCTTAAAATTACAGTCAGTATCGACGAAACTAAAATACAGCACAGAATTCATTCAGAATAGTCGCATGGTACATCATGTGTCAACTAATATTCAAAATTCGTTTGGTATAATCGCCATGGACGTTGTAACACCCTACGGAAAATATGAATTTAGAAAATATATTTTTGGCTTAATTCTAACATCACGGAAGTATTTTTTGATTAAAAACAATATCAAAGCATTTATTTCATTCGTTTAATATCCAAATTTCCAAGTGGAAGGGGTCAAAAAGAAAATACAATATAACACATCTCTTCTTATATTTATCTATTATAATATCATTTAAATCCTTAAGTATATATAGTAACATTAAGTATATATAATAAGTTTAATTAGGAATAGTAAAATTACAAAAAACAAAAGTATATGAATTTGTTTCTGTATTTTGAAATGAACACTTAGCGTAAATTGACTAACACTATGTTAGAATTAAGCCGAAAATATAAGGGTATAAGCATCATTAACCTTGCTTACAATTTCTACTCTTGAAAAACAAATAGGAAAATAATCGATACCTATTCCAAGTATCGTAATTCTATGTTCACTTTTGGAAAAAATCGTTGAGCGGTTTAATTACAAAAATTTATTGTGAAGCATCTGCTTGCTGAATACTGAATGGTCTTGTCGATTTATTAATTTATATTCAAAGACACAATACAATATGTCTGTGATGTTTGTATTCCCTTCCATACATTCGGTCCTCAAAACTGGATGTAGGAAGATGGCAGAGCTTACTACTATTCTTTTCCCATTATTAGCATTTCCGAATAAGAATGGTGAAGAATAACTTTTTAATCATTTTAAATCAAGAATTTTTCAAAATTGAATTTAGATTTGTTTGTTGTGAAAGTTGAAAAGGTCTACATTAGGAGCGGACATGGATGAAAAAATAATTCCAATTATTTATAAGTGTGTTGCATTGAAATAAAATGGTAAACTTTCGGAATAAGAAAGGGTAATAAGAGATCCTTCTATCCCTACAACCAGGGCCGGCCCGTGGATTCTTGCGCCTGTGTGCGAGGCGCTTTCGGCGATCAAATGGCATGCATTTAATTTTCTAGCGATCCACCAATCTGCGCCCACTGATCATTCTTAGAGCCGGCGCCTTTGTGCGCCGCACACTTCAGGGCCGACCTTAAATACAACTATCTTTGAAAAAATAGGTTGACCGACTAATAAACTGTTCTTGTAGAAAAACTTCCGTTGAGATACCTCAATTAAGAGACTATAAGCTACAAATCGGGAGCGGACATGAATAACACAAAGATAACTATCCGAGGTTATGTTTCTCGTACACATCCGATATAATTTTTGTGATTAGACACTTGAATGACTAATAAATAATTACATTTAATTATTTTGCTTACATATCGTTGAAATTACGATCAGAAATGTACTTTTAATCGTGTGTAGGTTATTAAAAATGGCGTCGAGCCGGCAACACGCAGAGAGCGCGCGAAACATGGACGATACAAACTGACCCAGCGGGAAAAACTACTTTTGCTTTCTTGCGAGCGGCGAGCGACGAGTCGGGCTCGCGGCCTCTGGGTCGACCGACTGGAAACTCGTCTGATACTTGCCCGTCAACTCGTTTCTTGTATGTGGGCCAGACAGACTGGCTTGGCTTGGCTAGGATAGGATTGTGTGAACGAGTTATGGCTTACAATTCTCAGCCAAGTCGTTGTATCTCATTTTATACAATGTGCACCGAAACGAGTCTTCGCTAGTATGTCTATACCACTGTTTTTTTGTGAAGACTTGAGCAAGACATTCAGTTACAATGCCGTGAACTTTTATCGCATTTTAAAATAGCTTATTTGCCGGTGTAAAATGAAAAATTGAAAACATGACTGAATATGTTCATTTAAATGGGGTAGTCGAGTGGATAATAAACTCTTTATTTGTGTACGAAAAACCATTTCAGTAATTAAATCGTAATACCAATTGAAGTACGTATACCAAGATAATAACTAACAAAAAGCATTTCTCAGCATTTATGTCAATTCATAGCTAAGGCATCTAAAATTTGCAGGGAATTAGGAAATCAAGTAATTCACTAATATTTTTTTTTGTCCAATATAATATACTATAGGAATTGATTTTTATATTACTTAATTATCGCAGTGATGATTTAAGGAATGTACTATGGGCGTTAGTGAATTACTTCTGAGAGAGGCAACCCACACATTTAAACATGGCCGTAACTCATATATTTGAAAAAAAAACACCAATACGCGTATGTGTGTGTCGTGATGTGAATATAACGTCATGGTAGTGTGAGAGAGTATGTCAGAGAATGAAATGAAAACTCCCGCTGGGCGGTTCCGTTCATGTTGAAAATGGGTTTGTAATTAAATATGGCAGAAACATTTGCCAACAACGAGCAAAGAAAACAAAATAATAACGACGGATCGATTAGGCTCTATCTAGAAAGCACGCATTCATGAGAGAGTTAAATTTAATTCAAAACTATGAATGATCAAGACAGAATATGGCGCAGGACGGGTTAAATATTTAAACAAAAAAACGAACACAATTTGCTTTCTTTATTTGATAATTTTATCAAATTATTAGTATCGGTGTCTCTGGTAAATAGTTTCATTTTTGATACTAATCATTTGATCAGATTGTAGAATTAAAAAAAAAACACTATTATCCTGTTTAAGATGTTGCCAACATATATATATATATATATTTTAGACTTAAAACACAATGTTTTTACTGGTGCGTTCTCACTAAACAAAGAAACATTGTGATGACTGATGACTCATTACTCAAGCCTTTTTATGTATAATTTCTACTCAATAAACATTCTTTAAATCTAATATATAATTGAGTTGTAGGCAAATGTGAAATCAATCAATGGTCTCAATGCGAAAGGGAACAAAGTAAAAGTACAAATCAAGCACGTATAAGTTATAATTATTGAAAATAAGGTGCAGTAAAGAGTATTATTATGTTTTTTTAGATAACAATGATTTCTAAAAAAAAAGCAAGTAAACATTTTAAATGAAAACATGTTATTTAGTGAAATTCACGTATGTTAATGATAATATTTAAACTGGAGGAAAAGCAGGTACTTATATCTAGTGATAATGCAAGTTCATTGTCACTGTATGCGCATGCGTCAACAGCCCGCAACGTTTATACGTTACGCGGCAAACATAAAATGGCATTTTAATGGTAATTCTTGTTTTGCCGCCATTTCTCAGAACCAAACAGTTTGGTGTTAAGAGCTTATAATGGTTACAAAATAACACAAGAACAATGACTATTCAGTGAATATAACAATATACAGTAGACTGTTATCAAAAGGTGACGTTACTTTGCCTAACTTCTTTCTGATTTACGCCTAAAAATCATGCCAAGAATCTGTCTACAATATGTATGATAAAATAGATGATGAATATTGAAAGACATTTACGAAGGGTTTATGTGGTATTGATTAATAATCCGTGTCTGCTCCTAATGTGTATCATATGTCCTCCTAATGAAGGTATTTCAGTAGAAGTGTATTCTACGAAAACTGTTTGTTACTCAGTCGCTCAGACTCTCTTTATCAAATAGAGTACTTACTAGGGATAAAAGGATATGGCAGAACAGGACTATTGGTTAACACGCGACTGTTGCTACACTCCGTTTTTAAACATTGGGAGAGTGGGAGGTAATTATTTGATATCACAAACACCCGTGCTTAGATTGAAAAAATGATGATCGTACTAGAACTCAAACTCAAGAGATCGGTCACAACCGTTGCTCCACGAACCCGACAAAGCAAAGCAAAAAAAAAAAAATCAATAAAATTGTTTTTTAGAATTTTATTTTAAATACCGACCAATAGACGACACAGTCTTTGCACTATTGCGTGTTGATTTGCAAAATAATGCATGTGAAGTTTCCGTAAACTTCTTATCTCTGTAGTGATCGCACCCTTCCGTCTGAAACGATGGTAAGAGAATACAATTTTTCAAAAACATTAGCGATGAAGGAGGCTAGAAAAACCTTGACGCTAACGCGTCCTGCTACTTGAAGCTTCAAAAATTTTATATAAAAAAAAAACAATTGCGTGTTGTCACTACTAAAATAAGTGAGTAAAAATATAATATTACATTATTCTCGACGCCTTTCACATGAAGTATTAAAAGTTACGAATCGATAAATTGATTAGGTATATAGTTCAGATGGTAAAAAATTAGTGTTCTGGCGCTTTGCTAAACTAGGGAGTGCCACGAGGGGAAGCCCACGGCTCCAATAGACGCGAAAATTGTGCAGCAGACCGAATTTTTCACACAATCTGCGCGAGAGAGGCGCGCTTCATTAGTCGCGAATTAGTGTGCATGATATGTGCGCACTACACAGCTTTCAAAGCTACTTATAAATAACACTTTAAGTACAATTTAAATTATTAAGCATTAGAGCAGAAATTTACGGTATCGAAAATATCTAAAGTGAGCTTAGAAAGGCACACGACGTAGATTAACTGTCATGTTGGATGCTTCCATTGTCGATGATATACGTAGAATTCTTTTGAGGCATGTTAACTGAAGTTGTTTTACGAAAACTATGTTTTTTAAGCCTTCTTCTTGTCAGCGATAAAGTTATTAGATATAACTAGAAGTTACTTAATAGTTATACAAGTTTTGGATACCGGGTAGGTGGTATGTAACGATAACATAAGAGACAGCGGTTCTTACACACATCTATGTATTACATATCGATTGACTAATAGAGAATTAGCAGGGAGTTGATCAACCTATGTCACATTTTCTAAGTGTTCGAACCTTTCAGATGTTCAATAATAAGTTATGTTTAATAAAAAGGCAAGCAAAGTATATATAAAAATGTTTATTTACACATAAAGTGCCTACCAACCAGAAACAACTAAACAATTAATGTAAAAATCATGTTCTATTTTGCAATGATCGATGTAAAATGACAACTTTAAATTGAATTCGGATTAAATTGTAATAAGACCAAAATAGCAATGAATTTATTGTAGTTTTACAATAATTATGAATTTATTAGGCGTAATAATAGAAATGTCTGCATCGCTAAAGCTATGTTCTATGCCAGACATGTAAGTCAAATATTTTGCTATTTTTACATAAAAATAAAACAATTGCTCGAATTAATAAATTATATTAAGGGTGTGACCACAATACCAGCAAAAACTACGCCAATTATTAACGATGATTGTGGAAAGGACTCAGAGAAGTAGAAAGTAATTTTGGTTAATCGATTAACTGTCGAAGTGTTTGATAAGGGGTGTTTTACGATCATTTGTAAAACATTGGTTCACAAACTTACATTTTATATAATTATGTAACTATCCAGTTTCTGTATTGTTTACTACATATCCATAGAAAGAAATTATCGCGACCTGAAACTGACGTGACAAAAATCTAATACAAACCGATATTGTGTCACCGCCGGTAACTGAGAGCATGAAAGCTTTTATGAAATTCAAATGACGGAAGGGACAGAAACACCATCATTCGTCAGGTAGAAGGTCACCGTGTAAAAAACTGCCTCACTAAACGTATATTCTATTATATTCTGAAGAAAGTCAGTCAGTGAGTTGTGTAGTTAATATTTAAAAAGAAAATGTCTTTATTATTGTATTATATCATTCACTTATCCGACATTTTAACAAGGGTTGTTTCATAACTCTTATAAGTTGGTTTGTGCCCCCTTAATTCCCGTACTTATAAATAAATACACGTCTAATCCAATAAAGCGAAATTGCGAGTGGTACTGAGAGATAAGCTTAAGCACATGCAAACCATAAAAATGACATAGCATTTTCTGTTACAAAAGCCACTTGTGAGTATAATTGTAATGTTGATTTTATAATATTCAATTTAATTTACGCATATGTAATTCGTTCTCTGGCTAACCACGTCCTTCAAGACAGATACTTGCCTCGGAGGAGTTATATAGTGAATAAGAACCCGTCGATTTAAAATGTAGCGTAGTTTTTTAAAATAAGATGTGACTATAACATATTGTCCAGATTAAATATATGTTTTTGATACCAACTATTCTAAGCAACGAATCATCTGTGACCTTCCTACTATGAAACAATACGGCCGTTGTAATGGATGGTATATATTTATAATTAAACCACATAATAGGGTAATCAGAAAACAATGCATTTGTAATTCGATTTGTATTATATTATATAGTTTAGTAATGTATTATAACATTTCAAACCTTGATCCGCGAGGCAAACAGATAAATATATACAGCTGATTCCAGCAACCTTTGGCTTCGATATAATGAGAAAACTATAATGTGTTGCAAGTTTTATTGTCGGTTTTGCAGGAAAGGTGTAATTACTATAACTATTTGCTAACTGGAAAATGATTATGGAATGATCAACATAAATAAAATGACAAAAATACATTAACATAAAACTATGACAGTAACTAAAACAACGCGTGCAAAATGAGATTACGTGAGCTGTTTTGATATTTTTTTACGATGTAAAAATACAACATTGATTTCGTGATGGAAGCTATACATAACATAGTTGACAATAACATATTCCATACATTTATCAGGTTACGAAAGTATTACGGTTTGCACGATGCAACAACTTAACAGATAAGCAATTTAAATTGAATCTAATTTTCCCATCTTTTATATTCATGTCCGCTCCCAGTGTGGAGCATATAGCCTCCTAATAGAGGTATCTCAACAGAATTTTTTCTTCGAAAACTACTGTTTGTTGTTCAAGCTCTGCTTTTTTTCAAAGATAGTAAGTAGGGATAGAAGCCCACAACGCTAAACGCTGCGCCATAGGACCCGACAAATTCTACTTAGTCTAAAACGATTGTAATTTCTGATCCGTTTCTATATATCACCATTTTATTATTTATTTTTATAAGTATGTAACTCTCCGGCAATTTTATTTTATAATTTCGAGCATTGTTCGGAGTCAACGTGCTCCTCGGGACTGATTACGAGATTGAACTTGTAGCAAAAACGTCGGAATGTTCACTGCCCTGATAATTAATCGGCGATCGGTACCAAAATGACGATTTCTAATCACGTCCATCTATGATGGTTCCCTATCAATTGATTGCAACGCGTGTGGTTCTTTTAGAATTCTGAGAATAATAAAATATATACATTCACCGCTTCATCGACTTACATTACTTAAAATGCATGCAAGAGGAATGAATGTCTACGCCTACCGTACATAGACTGATTGTAAATTGATATAAGTAATGTGCGATTGAATGCGTATCGGATATACTACGGGTGTGTAGATGAGTAAACTTTTTGTTTTTCTATATTTGTTAGTGTATTCTTAGAATAATGGAAAATTAATGAAACAAAATTTACTTATATTCTTATGGCTTTGAGAAATTCATATCGACTGTGGAAAGGAAAAGGGACAAATTTTACAGGACACACAAAAAATGTGTTTTGATGATTTTGGGCCAAAGGCAAATTATAAATAATACATAACCTTGAAGTCCACGGAGACTAATAAACTGGTTTTTAATTGACTTTTTCTAATATTATTTTAATGAATTTAAAAAAAAAAAAGTCGTTTTTCGTGATTGCAAATTTCGCAGGCCTTTATTTTTTCAAACTTAAAAGTTAAATTAAGATACTTATTCGGCATTTTCAGCTTACATCCTTTTGACAAAACGTGTATACATTTTGATAATCGAAAAAAGAACTGATTTGAAAAAAATGTGGGTTACGTCTTTTTTCCTTTCCAAGGTCGATATGTAAAAAAATCTATTTTTAAAAATAGTAAGTAATAGTAAAAATAGTAGCTGCAAGTTGACTAGGAACGTCACTGAATGCTGGTGCCCATCACCAAAGATTATATTCGTATTCTAAGTTATACGCTTTATCATTTTTTAACAGTATTTGAGAATGTGCGCGATTGTTGGAATAATTCATCTCCATAAATGACTTTGACGAGAAACAACACAACGATAATCTAGCTCATCCAGTCGTGTCCAAAACGACGGAAAACAACTGACAAAATGAATGTAACGAAGACAGAGTAAGAGGCACTTACCTTTTTATCGTGAAGTAAATCCGAAAGCAGGCCAAAATCCAATATTATTATTTGACGAGCAGTCAGTCACTCAACAGTATCACTTCACAGAACACAAAAAAATAATGGCTTTTTCACTTCAACGCGCCGCACAAATTACTTTGTGGAGCTGTATGACCACACGAAACACCGGAATTATCAAACTTATTCCTTCTGCAAGATTGACAATATTCGCAGTAGCCCGAAATCAGAACGTAAAACTTACAAAAATTCCTACATGTAAATAAACACTAGCACTTAAAAGTTATCCGAGTTCTTCTGTTCAAATATAAAACGAATCAACACTTAAAGTTTAGTTAATTTAGCTTGTCTTGAAAATTCTGATATGGAAAATTCTTTTACAGATCACTTAATATCCTTCGCACTTAACAAACAAAAAAAACTTAACGTGTGCCTTTATTATAATACTTCGATATTTTTATAAGTCAAAAAATGTTTATTATTATATGTTTTATATTAATTTATGTATATGTTTTTATTTTCAATCAATACGAATCGTTATATACGATTATGTGTCGTACTACTTCTATGTAAGATATTTATAGAACTAATAAATTTAAATATTCAGTACGTTTGGTTTATTATTATGTATATTATTATTAGTACGATAAAAATTTATAAATTTATTTTAAATGGTATATATATGTTACTAAGTATTAAAACATAAAAAGGGTTTTAAAATAACATTACAGTTATGAGATCTTTTTACATGATTGCGTGTTGTTTTAATATCGTCAGCACAAAAATATCAGGATTATTTGTTTTAAGTTTATGTGAATTGTTTGTATAATGTTCTCCCTCCTGAGGCGTTATTGGAAAACGATTATAGACGAGGGGGTGATCTCCAGTCAGGGGTGGTAGAACGAAAGCCTGCTCTTACTTCACCGCACACTTGATGGTTGACCGAACATGGTTCGACGGGACTGCGCATCACAATTGCACGGCACTGAAACAAAATTAAGAAAATTTAAAAACACATAGAATATCATTGATTCATTTTTTATAAGTTAAATTCTAGAGAATTAGTTTAAATTTACAAACATCGCAATATCTTTTTAATTATAAATTACGTATTCTAAAATTGTTCACAATCAGAACATTTGTTGTAAATAAATACAACCAATTCTAGTTTGTACGTATGTATTCGAAAACACACGTTTAAGTATTCTTCACTTGTTGAGCGCTTGTCGACAAAATCGGAGGATGTTGGATTAATGAGATATTTAGAAGACAATTAACTTCCCCATACTTTAAAATATCATAAAGATTCTAAAAAATTCCAAGGTCTGAATTGTAACGTTTATTATTGATAAATAAATAAATTGACGGCTAAGCAAGAATTGTAACCCTACATATTTCTCTCAGTTATTAAGTGAAGTAGGAAAATTCCTTAGCAATTCTTATTGCAATAATCATTCCTTCGCGCGATTCGAGATGCACATTACATATCACAATATGTATTATTATCATACAGATATAAATGCAAAGAATATGTAAACAACTGGTTCCGCCATATGGGTCATTTTCCGACACGAACTCGTTAACAGACGGAATGGCTATGAAATGGAAACGTTTGAATTTTTATTTAATCATAAAACAGCATACAAAATCAGTAGTATCTTTACCAAAGAGAGAATAAAAAAGGTTGATTGTCTTTTCACTATCATGCTTGTTACGGATATAATTATTTCTAAAACACTATTTAAATGTTGGTTCAATTTTTATTCGAATAACATAATTTTTACACTTTAATAAATCACTTAATCTTATAATCAAAAAAATAACGACGTGAGTATCAAGAAGTCTCTACTGAGTCGTCCGATTTGTCCGTTGAAAAGTTATTGTTGCATTAAAATTATAAACAATATAGAGTGCAATCAAATAGGACAAATTTTAATTATGTTATGTCAGGGGCAATCAAAATTTCAGTGGTTGATTTAGCGTATACATATGATGCTTAATGTTTTCTTCGTAAATAATTCATGAATGGTACCGGTGTTTCAACAATTTGAAACCACAAACTTTCCATCAGCCTACTCATTATTTTTTTAAGTCCATTTTTTTCAAAGTCCGTAGTTACAAAAAATCATCAGTCAGACTATTAAGACTTTTCTAATTTCTGGACGCATTCACACATTAGTAGTTATGAAACCAATGAAAGAAGATTAACTTAAATTAACTGAATCTACTTAATTTATTTACTTTATATTATATTTAAAGTCTTCTTCTTTATACTAGGCAGTTTAGCACTTTTTTTTGTTACATAAAATAAAATTTCTGTTTGTTTATAATAAAAAACTCGTTTACTAGAATAATAATTTGCATTTGCAAAAACGCCGTCATGCCAGTATTTGAGTACAATTTCAGCAAAGTGGCAACTACAATTTTTCATGTCAAAACTGCCAAGTCGGGTACGCTGGAAAGAAAGTTCAATGTTTTAAATATATGTTAATAAATAAGATCATAATTTTTGATAATGATTGTTTTAGAAATAGTAGGGAGACGCAAAACAATTTTTCAAATAACATCCGAAGAAATAAGATGGGCTGTTGGCCTAGCTAGGCCCTAGTTAATAACAGTTATCCGGAGCGTAAGTACAAAAAGAAAGCAAAAAGAATGTGCAGTGGAGCATTTTATTGCACGGAAATTTTCAATTTAAAGTTATGAGCTTCAGCTCGGATGGCGAGGAAAATATATGGACTACGTGATAATGCTCAAAATAGTTGACATCAAATTTAATACATAGATACTGAAAAGAATGTTAGATTCTATAAAAAGGATTCATTCAATTATTATATCAAATCAATTTTTCGAACTATGTTAGTTGCTTGATGGAAAATAAACTCTGAAGTTAAAAATGTAATATCATCAAAATTAAGTTAAATTTAAAAATAAATAATGTCCAATATTAATCTGTATCATACATATTTTATTAATTAAAATCGAGTACTTAAGTGCTGTATATTTAATTTCTAACTATGTAGAGTGTAGACCATATGAACACGTAATAGAGTATCTCAATACAAGCTACATTTCCGAAAACTGATTGCTATTCAGTCATTCTAATACATTTTCGTAGGTCGCATGGACGAATATTTGAAAGTAAAAATAGTTTGACTATCGTTTTTTCTAAGTCTCAATTTAGGAAGGGAATGCCTTTTAATGCAAACCTAAAAATTAAATATTCTAGTTTTCATTCTGGGATTCGAGCCCGTGACCCTACCACCGTTTCAAAGGAAGTGCTTGTCAATAAGAGCGACCACATGCATTCACGAGTGTATCTAATAAGGTTTCTCTAAAATATATGTCGATGTATATTGCGCCATTAGGTAATATGTGAATCATATATTTTAATTCTTTTACTAAAATTATTACAATGTTTGTACTTATTATTACAATGCTCACTTATTATTTTCCATTATGACGTATACTGCCCTGCTAAGTAAAGACAGAGCAATTACAGAAAATGTAGAATTTTAATTATGTGTAGGCAGTGGTGAAGTGGTAAATAAATAGGTACCAGGTCGGTCATTGATTTTTACGTATTTTTTTTAAATATCTGTCCGAAATTCAAAAACCACAAGTTTTAACAATTAAATCAATAAAAAAAACGATTTTGAATATATGTATATTCTTGAAAATTATGTTACAAGTCAAAAAAGTGGCGGGGCGCTTTTCTTGTTTTCAGGTGCCAGGTAGCCGACCTGGCCCTACTACACCACTGTGTATAGGGTGTAATAAAATGAAGAATTTGTAATATTTTACGTACAACAAACCATACTTAAACTTATACTTTTAAAAACACAATTTTATTATGTTTGCAAGTAAATTCGTTTCTGTAAGTAAAAAAATGTATTAAGTAATCCCTTCTATTGTAATAGAAGACATTCCACATTATCCAAATATGAACAATAAATAATATACTAAATGTAAGGTAAATAAAAGTTTGATACTTGATTCTGACAAACTATTGAACTTGTAAATGTAATTATGTACTATGTTTTTAATTAGCAATGCAGTATACACATAATACAGTGAACTATATTTTATACAAAATTATGCTCTGGAACTTACTCACAATTACAAATAACGATAATCTAAATATTATGCATGTTTTGATGCGTGGCTGAATGCCGCATTACGCATTCAACTAAAGTTGCATCTATTTCCGTAACTGCAGAGGGAGTGCGTAATATCATAGGTATCGTGTGGAATTCATGCAGATGCGTTGGTTCAAAGCGTGCTATAAATACAACAGAATTTATGTCGTGGCGAAACAAGAACAGGGCGATTACGCTGTATGTAGATAGATGTTTACATGAATACATTTGAAAAGAATGTTAAAAATACTATATGAAAAGCATCACAATTCGATTGATCGCTTATATATTACACATACTAAACCCTTTTACACGATTTACTAAAAAGGAAAAATACTATATTTTTACATGAACTATTTGTCTTAAAACGATTGCCAAACAAAAAAAAAACACAGAAATTCAAGACAATACAAGACAGTAATGACAAACAACAGGTTTCATTAGATCCTAACACATTAGACGTGACACGACATTTGTGGCGATGAGAGCGATTTATGCCCAGTGCAATATCAGGTAGCGATGAAAGGTATTATTTTCATAAAAAAAAATATATTTAATAATAAATAATATTTATTATATTTATTATTTTAAAATATAACTTTTGCTAATCACTTAATATTGGAAGGACACGTGTTCAATCAGGAACAAGGGATAAAAATGTTACACCCAAATACGGACAGTCATAAGCTCTTTTTCCAAGAAATTTTAGAAATCAACAAAGCACAGCTGCAAAATCTTCCGATTTTAAACGAAATATCAAATTTTCCCACATCTCCACTTCTATACCCTATATAACCATAAAATCATATAATCATAAAACCTTTGCCGACAAACAAATTATATAATTCTTGAAACTGCTCACTAGTCAAATCTGTTGGAATTCCCATGGGCTCATTCTTTTCACCAGCAGTGGCTTTGGACTCAGTGATGCATTTATATCTTATATATAACACGAAACTTTCATTTGCTAAGCGTCAGTTCAAGTTCATCCGTGCACTTGAATGCCTGAAGATGCCGAAAGGCGAAACCCGGGTCGTTAATGACAAAATTTGTGAGAATGTACATAGTTTGAACGATTCAAATTTAATATTGAAATTCCACCAAGCACCTTCAGTCGAAATCTTAAAGTACATATATGAGTTTTGCTTTCATCTCGTGCTCGCCTATGTATAAAATTGATATATTTTGTCAATTTTTAATGGTGGCTTTAAATAAGGTATGTTATATCGAGGTATTGCTGTAATATTAATAATTTCACACTTCTATAACGCGATCGTGACCGGTTTTGCTCAGCAAGGGGGCATTGGCAACTGATTAATGCCCCTCGCTGTGAAGATTCGGGTTTTATTATTTAATAAATAATTTCTTTTAACTAACAATTGTCAGTTATAATGATTTTTCACTTCATATTATTTATTGTAAATATTTAACACATTTTGTACGCCGAATCCGCCATCTCATCGTATTTTTTTTATTTCCTTTAATAATATCATAGTTTAATAAATAAAACATATTTTTATCAATTTTCGTGACTTGTCCAAATGATTATAACTTAAAAGTGAGAAAAAAAACAATTTTATTGACCATGTCCACTCATAATATGTGGAGCATATGAACTACTAATACAGTTCACCCCAACAGAAGTGTTTCTACGAAAACTGCTTGGTACTCAGTTTGTCAACCACTCTTTTCTTTTCAAATATAGTAGAGATATGTCTATTGGTTATCCAATCGCTCTCTCATTATTTCAAGAATAGGATGGGTGGAAGGAAAATTTAGACATCACTTTTTCAATTTATGAATTTACACTACTGAGATTTGAACCCGTGTGCTCCGTAACCAAATCCAACTGCGAAAATAATACTAACACAGCGAAAGAAATATATGCTCTTTAGATAAGTAGTTTCAAAACGCAAAACAGGAAACTGGATAGTGGAGAGAAATTGTTTATTGATCTAACTAGAATTCGAAAAATTGTAAGCTACATTTTTAGAACATCGATTCTTCATTGTGTGTAAGCAGTGCGGTTTTAATGAGAAATTAACGATCGACCGCGAATTTTAAATTTATCAAACAAATCAACTCGAAATCCAGGTCAAACGACGCCTCCGTCTAGACTTTAATTAAAAATCGAAATTGACGAAAGAAAAATTACAATAGAAACACTAAGACAATTGATTCAGTGAGATCCACGATTTGGGCGTCAGACATGCGCTGCAATAATTGATTTATCAATCAACACTGAAGCGAGGATGAGAAATTTACGACCCAATAACTTGTGCAAAGGTTAAACGCTGAGTCAACGTGTTGAGGTCCGTTGCAACTACGTGAATCAAAAGCATTTTTTCAATCGATTTGCGTTCGAAGGCATGAATTTTTGTGATGTCGTGAAAATGCACTCCCAAATTTCCAATCCTAAAATGACGAGGCGTAGCGGTTAGTTAAACACTAGTCCTGTCCTAGCACAATCATTCTATCTATACTCTTCGAAAAAAGAAATAGGTAGAAAATTGTAACCGATAGTTTATTTATCTTACAGCAGGTTTTTGTATCGATACATAATCCCTAGTACAGGGATGGCGAACCTTTTTCGCAAGTGGATCAAATTTGATTTTAAAAAATTAAAAAAATCTTGTCACGGGTCACATAGATTGAATAGTTAAGACTTTAAATAAAAACATTCATTTCTAAAAGTTCAAGCGGGTTAGATAATTCTTCACGCGGGTCACTTGTTCGTCATCCCTTCCCTAGTATTTGCTCGATTTATCGACTTCTAATATGAATAAGTTCTTAATGAAAAATATAAACTTTTAGAGTAAGTTTTTAATGCGGTATAATATATTGGGTATATCATTACAGATTTTTTTAAATATATGTTGAAGTTTATGATCGTTGTTATAAAATCCGTACACGAATTCTCCGTAAACTGATTATTCATGTTATTGAAAAATATAGTTTTTGAAGTAAGAAAGTACGATATAAAATTTTATGTTTATTTAATATTTTGAATACTTACAGTCCGTGTACATATAGAACACCGATCCCCATAAATTAATATTAGTTACCTGTTTCAGTTGTGGTTTACTGGAAGCAAACATAACTATACGATGATAAAGTCGTACAGTAAGAGTAGGGCATTGGGGAGCTGAAGGTGTTGTTGTTAAACCTAGGACATTGATTGATTAACAACTTGCATATAGATTGACACGAGAAGCGAATAGAACATCACATTGAAAACACACCTGAGAGATTGATACGTATACTTTATTCTGTAACATAGAGAAAATAGTATGTAGGACGTGAAATCTTAAACAAAACACACTGGACATTATAAAAATAGTTACGACTGGCATAGCTGTTCGAAAGAAACATATTTTATAATATACAAGTTGGTTGTCCCACACCACCCGCCGTTATGTGTACGCAGATGCTTTTTTTCTGCCGCCATTTAGCGGCCGTCTATATACGACATCACGCTCCATGGAAGGGGTATGGTGTATGATATAATGAGACGATTTTATACGAAATGCGAAAAGGTTTTATGACGAAAACGTGACAAAAAGAGGAGGGGGAGGTTTAAAATAGCCAAAATCGTGTGTGAGTTATTGTCATAAATGGGACCGATTATAACGGAATCAAGAAAAGAAACTTATATACTCTTCGTGATCACGGTCCAATACATAGCTGCATAAGGCTGATCTATAACCGTGTCACTAATATGCTTAAAAATAAGAAAATTTGACTTGTTCAGCCATTTAATTGTTATGCGATTGTTGTTTATACAGTTAGATAATTCTTGATTTGTTTGTTTTGTTTAAGTCAGTTCAAGTTCATCCGTGCACTTGAACGCCTGAATATGACGAAAGGCGAAACCCGGGTCGTTAGTGACAAAATCTGTGTGAATGTACATAATTTGAACGGTTCAAATTTGATATTGAAATTCCACTAAGCACCCTCAGTCGTAATCTTAAATTAAAAGGTGTCTAAAAAAATTAAAATTGGCTGAGCAAAACCGGTGCTACAATTTAACTGCATCCTTCTCACTTATAAAATTATTAACACGTATGTACATATACGTTGATAAAATATTTAAAAAAAATGTTACCTGCACCTATGATTTCCTTGATTTATATTAATAAAGTACATTTCCCTTTTAAATACATTTTTATTTAGTGTGCCGCGTTACAAACCCCATTCACCAGTGTGCCGTGAAGTAAAAAAGTTTGACAGACACTGGGTTAATGCAATAAACGTTACCTTGACCCGATGAACTGACTCTGCAAACGAGTTTCGATTTTAAATTAATGCAGGCACATGGCAACAATAGACTAATAATTCAGAAATTACGTTAACGACATATGAAATTAAATAATAAAATGAGGAAGTGATGATGACTTCGTTGGTCATTAGCACAATACATCTATTAATGACGAATGATTTTAATGGTAAATTAGGAATTTGAAATGGTTTAAGTATGTATTTATTACATAATTGAAACGAAAATATCATAAATGATGTATGTCAGATAACTAAAAAAAAGTATCAAAAAATGACAATAAATTCACTGAAAAATGTATTGAAATATATTCTAGTATTTAGTAAAGAGCTTTTTCTATGTGACCGAGTTTACAATCCTTCAATATTCAAAACATACATCGCTACTAGGGTATCCAATCCCGGAGCCTTTTTCTAATGCCGGGATTGTTTAATTTTCAATCCCGGGATTGGGCCTCACCACGAAATCGTGTATAATTTAAGTCGTTTTTTTTAGCTCACCGAGAAATTTGAAATCCTCAATTCGCTATACCTTTTCCCTAGATTATCTACGAAACTCCTTTTTTTATTTTAGCTCACCAAGGAATTTGAAATCCTCAATTCGCTATACTTTTTCGCCAATTTTCGGGGTTTGCTCAAAATTTCTCAATCCCGGGATTGGATGCCCTACCTCCGCTACCTCAAAGCAACGGTGGAATAAATCGAAAATACTAGTTCCGCGATAATTTAACTAAGGTTTGTGTTGTACTATTTAAATAATAAATTATGGCTTTATTAAGTTTCTTTGACGGTTTATTATGTAGTATAATTTTATCACTTTTAAGTGGGGCATTTTTTTAAATTAAAATATTTCAGTGTTTCATTATAAAGGTTTACCTTTCAGCAATCGGTTGGCATACTTTAATCTACTATTTTACTTTTATCTCATTGCTTTTTTATGGTAGCTACTAATTTATTTTATTAAAACTTGTTATTTGCGTCGGCCATGGACACATTCAGCGACGAAATCTGTGTATGTTTTTTAATTGAACCATTATGCAAATTGGTAAAATTCATAGCGCATTGGCGTCAGCTGCAATGCCGTATATTTCACTTTTCAGTGCACAAAAAATATATTTAATATTGCATTTTGTGAAAATTGCAGTGAGTGTTCAATTGCTCGAAGATCCGAAAAATGAAATTTTGAAAGTGGTTCTTTTGAGAAAGAAAGTAAAGTTTACGGCATAAAACTAGAAACAATTTACGAATTTAAGAAAAATACACACACGACGAAATAAATATTCCTTGATGTTTTTGATACTGATTGATATTGATGCATTACTTAAAACAGTCATAAGATCGTAAACAGTTGATAAGGTATGGTTAATAGTCACCCGCTCCCACCACCACTTTTGTGATGAAAACTGGCAGAAATTTTAAATGTGTAGCTAAATTAATTGTGTTTAAATTTTGTTATCAGGAATCCGGTTATATCAATTGTTTTATTGTTAATGGCCTTAAATGGCAACATTTTATTTCGATACGCGATGTGATTTTTGTTTCTTTTACTTCTTGCTCTTTGGGACACAAACCGAACACAAAGTGTGTGGGGGACACCTCCCGGTCCTGGAAATAGCTTCCAGAGACCTTTAGTTGTAAATTCATTTACAGTTCTTTTCTTTTGTGGTTTTTGGTTCGAGATGAAAGAACTGATACTTTTCCATTTCGACGAAAATTAAAATTAATTTTGTTCTCGCGCGGATGGTAGCTTCAATTTCTTTTAAGCTTTTATAAAATCGTGTGAGAAAGCTAGGTATTAAAAAAGTTATTGTTTATTGTATTAATTCAAAATTTTGTCTTTTAAATATTATATGTTATTAAAACTTCGGTGATTGTAAATTCCTAAATAAACGTTTTCGTAACATGTGAGCGATGGTTTTTATTTTATTTCTAGTAATTCTTTTGCGTCGAGTCATTCAAGCTGTTATTGGTCTTAATGACTTTTATTAGTGGGGATACGTGAAAAAAAGTAGAAATTTCTCACATGAAACAAAACTCGCTCAAAAATAAGTTACGAGTAATGTCACAGTGTTAACCAAAAAAATAGTTTTTGGTCGACTATTTTCAAAATCGAAAATTAATTGAACACCACATTTATTATTGAAGTGTGAATACATTTTTTGGGACAGCATGTGTATATAAACAAAAGTCTTCTTGATAAAAGAAGTATTTATAATATAAAATAAGAGGTTTAGTATCTTAAACATAAAAGGTATAGATAGCAGCGTTGGCCTTTCAAGTCTCGACTGGAAGAAAAAAATATTTTCATTCTCGAACCCCGCCTTTGCAAATTGGATAACCATATTTTCTTAGGAAAGTTTATAAAGTATTGTCGAAATGGTTTCCTTCGCAAGAACAAAACTATTACTTTCACTAGATAACATTTTTAAAAGGTCGGAGTTCATTCTATGGTATATATAAGTTATTAAGTTTTACATTTAGTGTTAAAGTCTCAAAATAGTAGTCTTCAAAATTATTAACTCGCAGATTGGATATTATAAAAAAAATATCATAAGTGATTCAATTTACAAAATCTTTTCAAGAGTCTTTTATTTTTTTTCAATTGAACACTTTCGTTACTTGCTAGCCACCGTTTTAGAAAATGATATACTGAAGGTTATACATAAGCAAACCTTTTCTGAAAATATGAGATCAAGTGTGACTTGAAACAAAAGCAATCCACATTGAATAATTGTGCATGGAAAAAAGATAAAAAAAAAAACAAAATATTATTATCCATTATACACTCAAATCTTTGTTACACGGTTTTAAAAAAAAAGTTAACTAAAAAGACTAAATACTATATTTGTATACGAATTCTTAGTTCCAACTTGATGCCCAGACATAAAAACACAGAAGCAGATAACGGATTTTGTAATAATAATAAATTCAACAGCGCAAGACAGTTATAACAACCAAAGGGCTTCATTAGATTCTAACACATTAAATGTAACAAATATTTTTAGCGATGAAAAACCCCGTATATGTACAATCAAGTAGCTTTTTTTTAATTATTAGAATACATAATATGTTTAGTGTATTTTATTTATTGGGTCTTCGTTATTACATTTTTAGTACGATTTTCTATACCACAGTGTTGTTATATTCAAATAATAAAATATACATTTGTACCACTTTTTACTTTTATTTAGATGTACAGTGGAACCCCCAATTACACTACCCCGATTTACGCGCTGGCTTGAAATATTCGCATTCCATTGCCGTTACTAAGAGACGGTCGTCTGTGCTTCGCATACAGTTTTTTTTGTAAAACTAAGGGACATTTTAGTTTTGCGTTTTCCGCGGAAAAAAATCAAATCCCTTATTTTGTATGACATTCACACCCCCAATTACACGGTCCCGAATATAGTGTAAATGGGGGTTTTACTATTGTATATATCAGAACCGGTTTCGCTCATGGTCAGCATTATCAAAATAATTCTCAGTTGATAATGCTCACCATGATCAAAACTGGTACTGATCTTAAAGTAAAATGAATATTTAATTTTTTGAATATAATGCCTTTCCACTAACATTGACAGTAAACATCCTAGTCCAATCTTACATTTTTCTCTAAATTCTATGATCTTTTTACACGGTTTTTTGTTTAACGTATCTTACGTGTAAAAAAAGAGTAAATTGTATAAATGTATGTATTAATGTGACAGATTTCAGTATTCGATATTTCTTTTCTCAAATAATGCTTTAACTTTAAAGTAATAATGTTTTACGTGAAAAAAACTATACAATACAGATTGCATTCCCAACTATAAATAAGCTCGCGATGCCTCTATGATAGTAAAATTCTGTACGTTCAGGAATGCCTCATTATTATGCAGCCCAGGCAGCACGCAGCTTTATCAGCCCAAAAGGACGACTGACCCATCCCCACTCTTGCCTCTGAACCGCCACGGTGCGTAGACAATCAAAAATGTGTCCAAGCTCACGCAGGGTGCGCTAGATGCGCCCGTATACGCGTTGCGACGCATTTTTTGCGTCTAGACAAGTAGTCGAGGAGGGGGGCCTCAAACCAGCCGGCGTCGAGTTTCCCGAAAGGACGTCGAGTGAAAAATGAACGCCGATTTCTGTGGTCCAGCGCACATACTTTGTCCACTCCAAACCGTGATATATTGGCCAAGATATATTTCGTGCAAAAGGTAATTCATATGGGATAAATTTTGCCAGCGATGTAATATCTTGTAGACACAAAAAAATATATTTACAGTGAGTACAGGTATATAATGTAATGACGTCTGCTGAAGTCTATAGAAAAAGGCATTGATTTTATTAATCAGAATTAGATCATTAATAAAAAACAAAATTTTACTTTGTAATTTATTTTCGTTTTATTTATAAAGGTCAGGACCGGTTTCGCTCATGGCGAGCATTGTCAACTAAAGTTGAGCGGAACATCAGTTGACAATTCTCGCCATGATCGAAACCGGTCCTGACTTTTATAAATAAAGTGGAAATAAAGAACAAAGGAGTATTGTGTTTTTTTTCTTAATATAATGCCTTTCCACTAAGTATTGACAGTGAACACCCTAAAAAAGAATGAGATCAGATAAAAAACACGTCGGTGTTTCTGACATTAGTCCTGCTAAAGTGATTTAAAACATCTGGCACATGGCGAATTAGCTTTATTTTAATGTGAACTAGCACTTTGACAAACCGTGAACTGACTGTCATTTTAGTTATGTTGTGTCAACTATTTTTTACATCAAAGTATCCATTAGCCAGCAAAAAAATATACACAAACATATGTAGTTATTCCATATTTTGAATGTATAGTTCAAACTCATACGGTGCGAAATAATATGGTCTACCTTGATATGAGTTCTTTAAAAAAGCAATAAATTACCGGATGCAAGTGGCGTACCGATAAATCGTTTGGGTAAGCAGAACACAACGCCGGTGCAATAAATAAGACAAACGGAATTGCTAAGCCCGACGCGCTCCGGGTCTTGCAGCGTCTTCAGAAATTGGATTTGTCAAAAAAGAGACGGGTTACATGCAGACACGCTGTGTGATGTAAAATGTGCAGTCTATTGGAAGGGGCGGCAAAAAGTACACTTCTAACTCAATCGAGGAGAGAACGCGTGATGTGGATGCAACACATGTACCCCTTTCGGTAAAAACTCTTAGCACGGCAATGATTTAGTGCGCTTCGAAAACTAAAATATCGTTTTTGTTAGTTAAATCATTATTAAATTTAATCATCGAGATTTAGGAAACTTAGAATATTTTACGCGTTACAGATAATATAATATGTAGTGGAGCGAAAAAATCAGATGACGAGCGAGTGGCCGAGAGCCAAAACTAGATATGTACACAGTTTGTTCCATTTTCTACTCTGAAAAAAAAATGGTCATTCGAACGATTAAAAGTATATTATATACTTAACCACTTGAATACTAAGCGGACACAGGTGTCCGGAGGATATGCAAGCGAACACGGATATCCAAGACATTAAAAAAAATCAAATACTTAGTATTCTAATAGAATATAAGCAATATTTTGATGAATGTGTGTAGTGCCATCTAGTGTAGAGTCAATATAGATTTTTAAAATATCGAATTCGAGTGTATATTAGTCAAAATTATTTTTCTCAAAAACACGTAGTATGTCTGGGACATATCAATGATTTATTTGCGCGATAGTCAATTGGTTAAAAGTAGTCATTAATTATACAAAGTTTTACCTTTACATAAATATATCTGGATAAAAAACGAATAATCTTCCTTGTGTTTAAAAAAGGATTGTATTTAACTATTTAGTAGATTGATACAAACAACACGAAATCATATACATTCAGTAGAATCCAGATGGAAAGACGGTCAAGTGATCGGCGACATTACGTCAAACTAACCGGAAGTAGCACTTAACGGATTTACTTTTATAGTAATTTGTACGAAAACTAAACATGCGATGTTGCATCTGTCGTTATAAACAGATTATATGGTATACTAGCTGACCCGGCATGCGTTGCAATACCACTCAAAGAAAGAAAGTGTTTGTGTTTTAATTATGTTTATTGAAGTGCTTTTGGATATATTTTGTTTTTTTGTCTGGTACGTATATGAATAGATCTTAAGGTTTTTCAACGCGTGATCAGGCCAGATACAGCTGTCCATGTGAGAAGCATGGATTTTTAAAATTCAGTCCACACACTTGTAGCGATTGTCCAAATGCTAGTCGCAGCGGAAACTGCAAACATTTAAATTTTAATGGCCTATCTGTCGGAATTATTGGAATGCTTGGCAACAGTACATCGTTTCCTTTAAATTTTCCATTTAAAATTGAAGCTTAGATGATAATGTTCATTAATTTTTCACTGAAAGCCTGGTACCGTTGCAAAGTCGTGGTGGATTTATATTTCGGAGAAGAATGATAGGTACGCCAATTTTCAGTGTTAAAACGTGCGGTAGCATGCCTGGCAAATCAAGTGAGTTTAAGAATTCAGTTGGATAATTGACAACTTCGTCTTGATCAATTTATAGTATCGATGGACTTATACGTTGTTTCTTTACCTGGTATTTCGTTTTGAATCCTTAAGTTGATGGCATTATCATCGTTATTTTTGACTGCTAATATTACACGTTCACTGAGCCACTGATGATTTTTTAAATTCTGTGCGAAATTTTGGAAAACTTTGTGCATCAATTCGCTTATGGTTCATAGTTTATGTTATGCGTAGCTTCTTTTTGTTTGCTTAACACATATAATTTGTAGATCAAAATTGTTGCGCGAGTTAAAAACGTGAAATAAAATATATTTTGTTGAGGTACAGACCTCCATCACTGAGTTTTTTCAAAGCTGCTGTGATAAGGCTGCACAGTCTTCGTCTTCTTCTTTTAAGGCTGTCTTTATTGAAGAGTCTCTTCCCCAACAATCCTCAATCATCAATTTATAGTATCGATGGACTTATAGGTTGTTTCTTTGCCTGGTATTTCGTTTGGAATCCTGAAGTTGATGGCATTACCGTTGTTTTTGACTGCTAATATAACACATTCACTAAGGCACTGATGATTTTTGTAATTCTGTGCGATATTTGGGAAAACTTTGTGCATCAATTCGCTTACGGTTCCTGTAATTTTACAGAAGCTTGGTGGTAATGAGTGGATTCATCGATTTCTATTTTTCATAACCAATATCTGACAATTGTTTTTTGAAACGTTTAGTGGATGGATCATATTGTAATTCTACACGCATATTAGCTTACAAAGTCAATTTCTGCACATGTCACCATAAAACAGATGATTTGAGACATGCACTTGATTCATCAGCAGCTGTTGAACGTGGTATGACTGGTAGAGTTTGTCGAAAAATACCAGACGATAAAAAAGGTTTGCCACCAAAGACCTGTTCATTTCCTCTCAAATCTTTTGGTATACATGTAGTGAAGATTTTCTAATGCTTTTTTGTGCGCCATAGTAAATTCGTCCCATTCAATGAGTTGATATGATTAAAGTACTTCATCAATCATGATTTTTTTTTGATATTGCATGTTGGTGTTCAAATGCAATTTCTTTGCTGAATGCGCTGTTTGACCACCTTTCAAAATATTTGCTGTAATTGCAGATGAAGCGATTGCCAACAATATTGTTTCGTGATCCAACGTTTTGGCTTGTGTTTGATTGCATGCATAAATCTGTCTTACGCTATGCGTTGTTCTGGGACCAATTTCGGAAGATTTGTTTGAACGAATGTACCCAATTTGTCGACATCAAATTGTGTTTCTCGTTCCTAATCACGGTCAAAAGGGTTGTTTGCATATCATTGTATCAGACGATCGGGCTTGAGCAGTGAAAACTCGAACGGTTTCCAAACTTGCTCGTCTGTTTCTGAAGCTCGTAATGCCGTTTTCTTTCGTGCTTGAGGTCTAGATCAACTTATGGCAAGTTTTTTAGGTGGCATAATTTTTTGACAGCGAAAGAAATCTTTTGTGACGACTATTAAAAATTCACTTGATAATTGTTTACTATAATACCCTTTGATTGTTTGACGTAACCATGGCACGTATCAAACTTTAAAAGACTTAAGTTGCTGCGCACTTAGCGCCATCTGTCATTCAACAACATAAATAATTTCGCTCTGTTTGAAATACGAACGACGGACGTCAAAAATATTGAAAAAAAATTCGGGATAAGGACATCCTTCACCTAGCGGGATGAAATATACTTAAAAACCTATTCTACTATCTAACAAATATACATTTAAAAAATCAGTCAAGCCTATATAGAGATAGAGATAATTTTTAGAATAATTGAAATGTTTAAGTTTGCTAACAAATTTATTTCGTAGAAAAAGAAAAAGATCTCGGGATATATAACGATAGTCCTTCAGTATTTAAATTGTAAATAATACATTTTTTAGAATATTTGAAATGTTTTAAGTTTGCTAACAAATATATTTCGTAGAAGAAGAAGTAGATCTCGGGACATAATATATTGACAGCCTTGCAGTATTTAAATTGTAAATAATATAATTTTTGGAAAAATGTTTAAGTTTGCTAACAATAATTTTTCGTAGTAGCAGAAATAGACCTCAGGGCATATATCGACAGCCTTGCAGTATTTAAATTGTAAATTATTTCATTTTTGGAATAATGTTTAAGTTTGCTAACAACATTTTTTTGTAGTAGTAGAAATAGACCTCGTGGCGTATATCGACAACTCTGCAATATTTAAATTGTAAATTATTTTATTTTTGGAATAATGTTTAAGTTTGCTAACAATCATTTTTCGTAGAAGCAGAAATAGACCACGTGGCATATATCGACAGCCCTGCAGTATTTAAATTGTAAATCATTTAATTTTTGGAATAATCTTTAAGTTTGCTAACAATCATTTTTCGTAGAAGCAGAAATAGACCACGTGGCATATATCGACTGCCCTGCAGTATTTAAATTGTAAATTATTTAATTTTTGGAAAAATGTTTAAGTTTGCTAACAATAATTTTTCGTAGTAGCAGAAATAGACCTCAGGGCATATATCGACAGCCCTGCAGTATTTAAATTGTAAATTATTTAATTTTTGGAATAATGTTTAAGTTTGCTAACAACCATTTTTCGTAGTAGCAGAAATAGACCTCGTGGGATATATCGACAGCCCTGCAGTATTTAAATTGTAAATCATTTAATTTTTGGAATAATCTTTAAGTTTGTTAACAATCATTTTTCGTAGTAGCAGAAATTTCGTAAATTATTGAATTTTTGGAATAATGTTTAAGTTTGCTAACAACTATTTTTCGTAGTAGCAGAAATAAACCTGGTAATTTACTTTAGTTTTGGAATAATGTTTTAGTTTGCTAACAATCATTTTTCGTAGTAGCAGAAATAGACCACGTAAATTATTTAATTTTTGGAATAATGTTTAAGTTTTGCTAACAACCATTTTTCGTAGTAGCAGAAATTTCGTAAATTATTGAATTTTTGGGATAATGTTTAAGTTTGCTAACAATTATTTTTCGTAGTAGAAGATTTAAAAATTAAAGTCGAAATATAGTTCAATATAATTTCCATACTGTCATTAGAATATTCCTAATGCATGCAAGAAATAAAAAAGATTTTCAAGGCAGGGTGCAAAATATAACCATAAATAATCGAATCAATGACACTGATCAAAATCTGTCAAATCAGCTCCAAAAAATCTTGAAATTGTAAATTATTTAATTTTTAAAATAATGTTCTAAGTTTGCTAACAATCATTTTTCCTAGTAGAAGATTTTAAAATAAAAGTCAAAATACAATTCTATAAAATATCCATACTGTCATAAGAATATTCCTAATGCATGTAAGAAATTAAAAATATTTTCAAGACCAGATGCAAAATATAACCATACCTCCAATAATCGAATCAATGACGTCACTGAACAAAATCTGTCAAATCAGCTCCCAGCCCTATAATTAAAGCTTCAAAAAATCGAATCGTTTTTTAAATAATCGAATAAACGATTATTTAAAAACGTCGTAGCGATGCATACTTTAAAATAAAGTTCTCTCAATATTATTACGATCCTTCAGTTCTAATCCAGGAAATTTGAATTTAAAGACGTTCATTTCAATTGTTTTAAATTACATAGCGATTCACGTCAAGTCAACCGTCAAAGTTTTATCAGTCTATGGTATAATGCAACCAACGCCACCTAGTGGATACAACGTCAACCGTAAACAGCATACAACGTCATGTTCGGCGTTCGATTTGGAAATTTCAAATAAACAAAATGTATGAAAACATTTATTTTATTCATAATTTCTTTCCCGTGATATTTTTCCGATGTTTTAATGCTTATTCTGCTATTCTAGGCGGATACGAATTTAATAAGACAAAGATCATTACAATCCGAGCTGCAATTCTCGAGATATACGTGGTGTAACAAACCCCACTTTCTTTTATATATATAGATATTCATAGTGTGGTGTTATCGTTAAACATATCGTTGTTTTTGTTTTGAAATTCTACGTGAAAACATAAGGTAGATAGAGTAAACTTATTAAACATTTATCATTCGATACAGTATACTATAATAATTTCGTTTATTGAAAGATAGAAAAATAATTTATTACAATAGCTTATGGAAAATAGAAACTCTCTTTATAATAGGGTCAATTTAGGTAAAGATCAGTTTTTTGTAACGAACTTTTAACATTGTTAATATTTGGGATAACTAATGAATTCCGATCGTTGATCACTTATAAGTGATACTGAAAAGAATCATATCAGTCAATTTTTATGAGACGGGAACGTTCATTTATTTGTGTTTAGTATCTGATTATGTAAGTGTATCCACGTGCTTCTGCACTAAAGTTAATATAAATTGATCGGAATGTCAATACATATAGGTGTTAAATTTTAATGTTATTTTTTACTTTATAGTAAGTAGCGGCGGTCAATTATTTTCTAGTGTATAATGAAGCGACGGCTTCAATAAATGTAAGAAACACTGGTATACAGGTGTATTTAAATATATTAACTGTTAATGAAAAAATTAACTCTAAGTGTTGGATACGCCATAATTCATTTCCCGCGAACTTTCACGGCGCTGTAATAAATTATCATTCCACTAGACAAACCTTGAAAGCAGTTTCAAACAAACAAAAACAGGATCGGGGGAATACGAACAGATCTAAAACAGTAATTAATACGGAAAGGAATAATCTTATTACGATTATGTAAGCTTATTTAAACTTTGTTACCATCGTTGTCGTTATATTCGAGTTAATCATCGCGCTAGGTCGGCCAGGTATGTAAACAAAATAGTAAATCTAAATTACGAAAGGCGCTTCCGATCGCAAAATTCACCGGCATAAATGGGTTGTGTAACAGCCGCCATTTGCAAACCGTAACGAATGTCAATCTGTGATTTGAATATCAAATTAGCGCCATAAATATTGTACGCTGGTTTTCGAAAATGGAATTCCTACGTAATAATGTCAATATTTTTATTCGGTAAAGTAACTTCACCTCGTGTTGATTTTTCAAACTATACTTCTGTTATTTTCTCAATGTAAATTCAAATTTATTTGCTTACAATATCATAACATATGAACAACAATATATACCAAGTCCTCAATTGGCGTATTTATTAGTAAAGGAACAGGAATTCGTTATCAAAGTATACTTTTGCGTAAAGTAGCCCATCTTAAATGTGCTGACAATATAACACGGACGACTCAACTTCTCATGTACTATTTATGTAATATTTTTTAAATATAAATAGGTTTTATTTTTCAAGATTAATTTGCATCCAACCCACAGCATAACACTCTTGCGATGCGCAGAGAGATGAAGCATGTATGTGTGATTGGGTTTCAAACCACTTGAAACAAACCATAAATCACTCGCAGTGGTCTCGGTATCGGACGGATCTGGGTTAAAATCCCGGTAACGTAAATGTTAAACTCAGTTTTTTTTTCAATTTAAATTTGGGTCCCAAAACGTCGAGTCGATCTCGAGTGACTTACAAAAAATTCTCATCAAGTTTATCCTGAATGACTTTAAACTTCAAAATATTTGGCGTATTAGGTTAAGCTAAAATGCCAGATATTAAAAAAAAAACTCGTATATGAAGCAGGCTACAGAAATAAACACAGAACCTCCGGTAAGGGAAGTTCATACTGCTAGTTTAAACAGTCGTGTATTTCAGTAAAAACTCAAAATAACCGGTTTTAAAAGCACTATTAATTAATTGATAACCTCAAAACAGTCAAAAATTCAGTAGGTATACTTTTAAGAAAAACGTGCACAAGTAAACTTAAAAACGAAATTTCGCATGATTTAATTGATTCGCTGGTTGAATTAGCATTAACACGGTCGAACTAAATATTACTAACACGATATGAAACATAACATAATTGAGGAGCAAACATTCAAAAAGTGTTTTGTCACACAAATACAAAGCTTGGAAAATGATGATTTAAGTGTTGCAAAAGTGACGGTTTGTATGAATGTGTCAACTTTATGATTTAATTTTAATATGAAAAAAAACCTTTTTGAACAATAATTTTGATTTCCAATCATAGGTTTTATTATGGGCTATCAGAATTGATATAAAAAGCCATTTTTCAAAATTTGTGACAAAACACTTTTTGAATGTTTGCTCCTCAATTATTCTTGTGAAACAAAAATAGATGGAGCATCAAATTTATTAGAGCTCCTGTCGACCTATTGTAAAATTGAATTAGTTTTTTTTTGCGTTGCATAATTCTTTGAGAGGCTCTGAATCACGTTGGAATTAGTAGTATTTCACCTGATGTGTGCCACGAGACCTTGGGAAAGTTCGTTAGTTCGGTGATCCGGTAAACAAATATGGCGTTAATCAGTCAGAGCGCGGGAAATTTCGTACAAAAAAATATCAGCGCCATTCGGTCGGGAAACCGGTTTCGTGCGACACAGATTGTAGAATCGACATCAGGTTGACGGTAACAGGTCCACGACGCAGGTAAGTCACTGAAGCAAATATTAATGGTACATTTATTATTCCATATTGAACTATACATACATCTCTATGATATTCAGCACAATTATTGTGGTTTTCATGTTTATAATAATATGCAAGAGCGATAATTAAAAAAAATATTTTTCTATAAGTAATATTATTTTTTGTCGTTTATATTTAAAACAAATGCGAACTATATCTTGCTGCGTTTTTATAATAGTTTATATAAAAAAAACCTCCCAGGAAATATAAAAGAAAATTTTCGCAATGCCATGCCATTACAGCTGACGCCAATTCGCCATGCACTTTAAAAATATAATTACAATAAAAAAACCGTACATTATACATCAAAATAAAAAAATAAAAGCGTTAAACTAAACAATTATTTATATTATCAACGCAAATTAACAACGTACAAGTAATGTTCAATGAGGAGCTGGTGGATAAAAAGTTATTTATCCACTAGAAATTATTAACGGGTAGCAGCGTTATGTCAGAATTCGCTCAATTCAATAGTGTGTGCGTGTGTGAGCTGTAAAAATCACTTATACTCACAAACACACTCTCCCTCTGCGCATTCGCTGACAAAAAGTGTGTGCTGTGCTAAACAGATAAATCAAGGCGAATAAAATATACTTAAATTAAAATAGAGCGTACAGTTTTCAACTAAAACTGTTAAAGAAAATAGGCCAATATAGTTTTTGCTTAAAAAAATATATTTAAATTCTAATAAAAAAAATCAGACGACTACAGTGATAAAAGATAGTTAAACCGAGAAATACGCTTCCATCGTGACGTTTATTAATCCACATATTGAAATTACATTCATTGGGTTGAAGTCAAATTAATGACGATGTGTTGAGCACAGAAAAATATGTCTGTTTTGAAACGCTCCTCAGTCAGCAGTAGCGTTTGCTTGTTCTCGTAAGAAAATGTATTTTATCGTAAAAGACAGAAAACGCCTACTCGAAAACTGACGACAAATATAATATTTCACAACCCACAGAAAGTAAAGCAACACGTGCATTCACGTTTTGTAAGCCAAATTCTAAGAAAAAGCACTTTTCCGAGGAAAAATATTACACTGGCAGGTAAAAAATAAATGTTCAAAACGCTTTGATTCAGGCATTGGTGGGAATGAATACATCTATGTTTTATATAATATGTATGAATGTTTATAAATATTCATTTAATTCTTTTATATACGGTTTGCACGACTATTTCGCATAAAACGTAATCCCCCCAGAGTCAAAAAAGAGTCGATTGTCCATAAAATAAGTACTTTACTGAATTCTATAAGATCCTACAAAGCCCACGAAATTAAAGATTTTCATTTTTTATGCAATACTTCCAAACAAAGATTGTCCATTGATTGAATCGGCATTTACTTAGTAGTTCTCCATTATAATAAGGAGAAAAAATATCAATATACTTTTAGTTCTACGAATATAAATTTATAAACATGTGTTAAGTATTTCGTCTTTCGCCGTTATCAGATATATGATCAAATTTACATTATAACATTTGTCACTGTATTGAATGTGATAAATTTACTTAAAAACTTGAATAATAACTTTAAATTTCGACTGAAGGTGCTTGATGGAAATTTGATAATAATTTAAAATTATGCGAATGCACTCGAACTAACGTTAGTTCGAGTGCATTCGTGCACTGATCAACACCGGAAGATGCCGAGAGGCGAAATCCGGGTCGTGTTCGACCAAAGATTTAATGGAAGTGTACAAAATAAAAATAATTCTAAATTGAATAATAACCATAAAATAAATTACCTAATGTTTTTCTTCCGAATGAAAGTGTTTCATCGGAAAAATCAAACGGATCCCCAGAATGATGTGTAATACAATACAATATAACGATTCACAATACAATATTGTGTAATTTTAAATTTAAAAAATAGTTGGCATGGATTTTGAGTTCCCTATTGTGCTAATGGTCGAATAAAAAAAAAACTATGATGAATGTACTTAATCGGTTGTCTTTCTTAATATTAGTTTGTTATTTGAGCTTTGACTATAAACAAAAAAACACTATGTTTTCAAGCACATGCATATAATACATTTTATATAAAGCAAGTTACCGTTTTTCTTCTGGTTTAATTATTTTTTCATAAAAAATACTACAGCTACGGTTTCGGGATGCGAGAGTTTCTTAGGACATGACAATTTTACGTCTCGTGTCCCGGGACTTGAAAAACCCGGTACTTAAGAAAACTTACGTATACTTAATATTTCTTTCAATTTTCTATTCGTTTGTAGGTACACCGTTCATATTATTATATATCTTAAAATGAATTTTTGAACAACTTCATATATATTTATTTGATCGGCATTATAATGTATGACGAAAATATTGACGTAACATTATACCACGAGATATTTGATAAACGAAATATGACCGTGTAATCAATAACCTATCTACCATGTACATGCAAGGCAATCGTGAGATTTTCTTAAAAATGTTTTGGCTTAGTGTAAGATATTATACATTTATTTTTGGACAGGTTGCTTTTTGATTATATCGCTGAAAGCCGGTGAAAATAGTCAAAACATAAAACCCGAAAAGAAGGAAGGTGCCAAAATGATGAACGACCCGCCGATCAACTTCTAAAGCAGTATCAAAAAGTTTTCGCAATCGATATAAACATAAGTCCCGTCGACCTTAAGCTGTCATGTTAAAAGAGTATATTTTTACTTCAATAAACATTAATAAAATATAAGGAATAACATTGCTAAAAGGCGACAAGATTTAAGAAGAAATATGTGTTAAAAAAGAAAGTGATTTATGACCCCAATAATTGATTTCCTCATAAAATATTATAGTAAAGAATTAATGTTTTTGAATTTCATTCAATGTTTAACATTACATTTACGCATTTACAATCAACTTTTAGTACACAGATCTACTATAAACACAACAGTGATTTAAACACCTTTTAAAGACATTTAAGTATTGGATTTGGTATTCATCAAATTTAAGCGGTTAGTGCGGTTTTCAAAAGATAGTAAATCTGTTTTTGTTTTACGCGATATTAGTATTGGACGATTTTGGAACCGTTCTTCTTTTTTTAAGTTAATGCGTACATGATAATCAATGTATTAGTTATTTGATATTACAGATTGATTTTTACAGAATGAAGACTTTCTTCCATTTTTTTATAATATAATATATTTTTACACGATTTATTTTGTTGAGGAATGTTATCTACAGTTCGACAAATAAATGAAGAGTACCCACAGGCAATAGTTGCAAACTTGTTTCTCACTTCAGTCATACATAAAAATGACACTATGTCATAAAGCGAAAAGCCCCTACGGATATATACACATATACCTATTTTGTGATTTTTGTGATTAAGGTTTTGTATTCTTTATCATTTTTTTGTAATATGTAGCATTCTGCCAAAAGGTTCTGCCAGAAAATTTTAACAAAAGAGTCGTTTAGTTTTTCACAACCATTTTCGATGTTCTTAAAACAAATGAAATAAAGTACATTTGTCAAGTGAATAATTGCATTACCTATGTGTATAAGAAAAATTCTCATTCTATGGATTACATCATCTTTTATGTAGTAATATTATAGAATGAAATTTGTACGATAATGTGTTTTATACGTATAAATATAAATGCATTTCCACCATGCATCGAAAGTCGACGAAAAAAAAGTAATATCATATATATATTTGTAAAAAAAATAGTTTTTTGGATGAAATCAATAGCATTTTATTTTCACGAAATTTGCCATCAATGCAGATCGTTCTATAAATCCAGTGGTGGTCGCAGATGCGTTGTAAAGGAGGGGTCGCGAGGACCGGGACGCAGGGGCGAATCATGAATGAGGGGTGGAAAAATTCGATCAATAGTCGACTGTAACGCGAATAAACGTAAACACGCCTAGATAGGATAGATAGACCCCGCTGCCATGTGCGAGTCTACCTTTCCTAGGTAACCGATCAAATCCCCTTAGCAACGCCGTTCAACACCTAGGCTAAGCGCCAATGCAATATCTACGGTGACAAAATCCCTTCATGCTGACATAATTCTGTGTGTTATAATTGTTTTACAAGAAAATAAGAATAAATAGATTGTTTTATTTGTGTTTCGATCATCAGTTTATTAAAATTGACTGAATTTAAAATAAATATATCGATACACAAGATGAGAGCAAGTCGACTTTTTTTATTAACACCATTGCATTCACCATGCCAAGATATACATTTTTATTTAAAGAAACAACTTTTATTCAATAGTGTTGACAAGATATCGCAGAAGTTTCTTTATTGAATTTTAATACTTCACTACATATCATACGAATTTGATTTTTTAAACGTGAATATCTCAATATCACTTATTTTGACTTATTTCTTTCTTGAACTTGTATCGAAATTATCTACGTATTGGGGCGTATTGCTTCAATGAGTAATAAATTTTAGATTCTATAAAATGGACTTTCAATGAAAAAAAGTTAAACGGAGAACGATTCACTTGTTTTTATAAATATTATTAGCAAAGATTTTACCAATATTTGAAAACAAAAACTGTCAAAATGTCAGTTGAAAAAAAAAATAGAATAATATGACTACTTGCACAAATTTCGATTATTTTACATAAATATTAATTACGGCAGACAATATGACTTATTCATGAATTAGGACACTTTTGAATGTTACATGCAATAGACAATTTGACTGATTTGATGTACAACATACAAGGCCGTGATTGCCTGTGATTTGTCTCATACTTTCCCATCTGCTTTATATGCAATCCTGAAAACACAGTGAATAGAGAGTGACTTGATAACCACAAGGAAGTTGTTCTTTCAGAACTACAACCATCTTGGCTTATCCTTGAATTTAAAAAGTTATTAATATTAATAAATCTTAGCCGGGTCACAAGTGAAATCTACGAAATTTTCACGAAAATACCGCATACAACAGCGGTAATGAATTACTAAGAATATTAATACTGTTCATTAATTCGTTACCATGTACAGTTCCCTCGAACTTTAAGACAGAATATATGATGATGCTGGGTCTACTTAATGCAAAAAAAATACACAATGCCATATTTGTATGTAAAATGTATATTTCACTTTTCGTAAACAATGGACGTGAATTTCGACAGAAAAAAGAACGGTACTTGTTAATTTATTATTCGGTATACACTTTGCATATTCCATTTTACGAGATTCGCGTTTTTATTATCATGGTCATTAACCATATATGAATAAGGTTTGGTTATCTGATGACTCCAACGTTTTTAGCACTGTATACAAAATCGTGTGTTTTATTTTTAGGAAGAAAATTTCTTTCCAACAAAAATTGTAAGTTAGCTCCACTGAAGTGAAGAATGTATTAAAACAAATATATGCCGTAAAATGTGCATCTAATTTTCAACTAATTTTCAACTAACATGCTATATTGTATAAGATAAAAAAAAACACACACTCACACTTTCTGTAAGCGCATGGGTTGAGTGAAGTTTTAGCGTGTACACATACACTGAATGTTGACAGGTGGCCGAGTAAAATTTTGTAGTTTAAAAATATATTACAATAATATGTACACTTAACCAGCAAATGTAATTAATAGAAGAAGGGTGCGACAGTTTTTTTGAGAGAAAATTTTGGTGGTCCGCAGAGAAATTTGACATTATTTTATGAACTTGGTGCATTTTTAGACGCATTTGATCACTTTTATTTCAATATGTAACATTTAACACATAAGTCCAGTTGGTGGCCCGCTGGATTAAAATTGTGAATTTAGTGGTCCTTGAGCCCAAAAAGTTTACCGACCGCTGATCTAGAGAACTGAAAGAATTCAGATAATCTTTTTATTAAAATCAGGATAGGCATTGATCATATATTACTATTTAATAACCGCACTCTATAATATTTTTCGAACATAATTTAAAAAAACCTTCTGTAAAAATTATAAACTGTCGGTTACGATGTTCTGCATATTACGGGTCGAAATATAAACAATAGAGCACACGCCGATAAGAATAGCAAAATCCGGAACTTCGTATTTAATAAAATTAATCACCTATCGAAAAGGCAATGCACATAGTTTTGAAAAGTGCCACCGGATACGCTGGTCTGGCACGAACGCTACGATATCCGACACGATGACGTAATGCGCTTTTTGACCAATGGCGGCGGACATCGCTAGTTATCTATGCACGAACGCCATATCCGATCTAAGAACACGGGTGTACCGAAAAAAAAACAAATATTAAAATTCTACACGGCGAGACGGTCAAAGTGTTCATATTTGGGCAAGGAAACAATCATAACTAAACAATTCTCTTGAGCAATTTTAGGGTGTCCACTGTCAATACTTTCTTGGAGGAAAAGCATTACATATATTCAAAAAATTTAATATACAATTATACTAATTCACACTTTTATAAATTAAGATCGGAACCAATTTCGCTCACGACGATCATTTGTCTTGAGGTATATATAATATATCATGAACGTTCGATAATCACACGACATATGCATGCCATGACGATTTCAGATATTCCAATGAAAAAAAAAATAGTAAAAGTACATCTGCGTAAAAGATATCTTGTATTGGGATTAACTCGGTAGAACTCTTTAATAATAAATTACAAACATATCAACGTATTTTAATCATACAATAATTGTAGAACTAAATTAAACAATTTGAGATTCAAGAGTTTTATGTTTAAAAAGTGCTTTAGGAATTGCAAAAAGATTTTGGAGTGAAAATATCAAAATAAGTACCAAACATAATATGTTTGTTAATTTGGATTATATAAAGTTGCTTTATTTTGTGACAGACCTTACTTTTATGTAATTATTTTCGTCATTTTAAATAAAAACACTGATATTTTTTAAATATTTGATTTTAGGGCAGTGAAGCGATACTATTTAAGGCTGGATCGTTAAATGGTTTCAACTTCTTAAATGGTCAAAACAAAAATGATTTCTTACAGAACAGTGTTCAGCTGAATATGTAAAAAGTAAAAAAAAATCATCGTTTAACCTACTCTTCTCAGTCTGCGAGTCAGTTGTCATGGGAATGAAGAAATATATTAGGTCGTACATTTGATGCCACCCAGTAGATCTTGCAAAGTAGGTCAAAGCTTGTAAGTTCAACAAAATATGTGCAGGGGGAAAATATAAAGGTAGGTTTTAGTTTATTTCATATATTATTTTTCACATTTAACAACATGTTCATAAATAAAAGAGCTGAATTCCGTATATCATTTGAAACAGAATGATAAATGTGTTAATGAATGAAGTATAATAACAAATCAATTATTATATATATATATACATTTATCAAACAAATTTTCATCCTGTGTTTATTTCCTTTAGCTTATGCGACAGTCCCCTGTAGTTTGCGAAACGCTGATTTTGTTAGGTACAATTTGAATTTTTATAAATATATTATACTATAAATACATATTTTATAAACTTGCATTATAAAATATTTATTAAGTCAGAAGCTGTGTCCTTTGAAAAATGTTTAGTTTCGTTCAATTCACAAAATACAATTGAAAGAACCTAACGTCAATGTTTGTATAAATGTCTCTTATATCTTATAGCGAAGATAGTTAATTTTTTGTTTTAAGAACACAGAAGATTGTGGCATGAAAAATTCTTGCTTACCTTCATACTCATGGGTATAAAGAAAAAGGTTTCGTCACAGTTTCTTTCGGCGACAAATTGTTACGCCAGGTGGAAAACTATCTTCGCACGCTGTTGGCGGGTTTCAAAACGACCACAAAATTGTCTATTGCAAAACCGAACACGCAATTTATTTCACCGCAGCTGGAGATGAAAGAGGAAGAGGTGCACAACAAAAAGAAAATAATCGCGCAGACACAATAAAAAAAGATCGTAAAAACTATCCAGTGTTCGATAACGTATAACTAGATAGCTTTTCTAAGTATTTCTTTTGTCCTCGTGGTTTTACAAGCGATCGATAGATAGATAGATGCGATGCCCCGATCTCAGTCGCGTAATTGTAAAATTAACTATGCAAAATACTAGTAACAATTTTATATGCATTTTTTTGTTTGATTTACAGTAAATTAACACCACAAAGTATTGATTGATCAAGCTCTCCTAGAAAGAGCGAAAAATTTAACATTTATATTATATAAACATCGATATGACTTACTTAAACCAACAAAGAAACTCATAGAGATGACACAAGACTACGTGTAGTTATTTAAAATCGGCAATTAATTGACCAAATTTCCAAAAAACCCATCAGATTTTTCTTCTAATAGTGTTAGTTAGATATAGGAATACCTTTCAGATTATATTGTTTAAACCATTTTCCTATCGATACGAATGTCACTTTTTAAAAAATTGTTAAAATAGTAGAAAAACGGTCAATTCTGTATTGTCGATTTCGCTAATTTCATCGACTGACTCAGAAATATTATATGTACACTTCTGACTGTCATAAACAACTGTTCATTCCGATTAATCTAGTGTTTGAGGTTGAATTTTCAATAATAAAAAATCACAAATTGTATTAGTTTAATTATCACAGTATAAAAAATAGCACTCGTGATACATCGTCTAATTTATTCAATCATTAAGTCTTATGTAGTCGTTCGGTTTCTGAAATCAAACAACGAAAACGGCATCAGTTTTTATGTTTGACTATTTCAAAACAAATTAATTTAGTCAAAGATAATATAAGAATACAAGAAAACAAGAGTCGAGCGGAAATGGGATAGTCATTGTTATAACACAAACAGATACAATTTTCATAGCAATGTCAAAATACAACAGAAGTAACGTAAGAAATGATTACTACTTTCTAAATTGAATTTCATCATGAATCTGAAGCTAGATTGATCGAAGTCTAGGGATGTTTTAGTATCAGACTATAAAAGCTGAAAACATTATTGATTATTTGATACAGATTGGGAAGTACCTTGGTATCCAGCTTCAATCCACTATCCAGTGTGGCGTGTTATCCAGATGGTGCTCCGGGCATACAACAATCATCGAAAACACCTACTGATTTACCGGAGTTTCTTCTAAGCTGGTTTATACGCCAAGCATCGAGTCCACGTGATCCAAGAAAATCTCTACAAACTTTATATAACAACATGTGCAGACATCAGACGCGTCAGACAGAACTAGCGATGGAAGCAATTTATAATATGTCAAATCCCTAATAAAAATGCCCGTATATAATCAAGTAGCGATAAAAGATATTATTTTTATAAATTAAAATACAAATTATGAAACATATTTTGTTTAATTTACTTATGGGGTCTTCATTATTACCCTTTTACACGATTTTCTATGCCACGATAAATTCAGAAAACCAATCTTCAATTTTTCCAAGAATTCTATCATTTTTACACGGTTATTTGTAGAACGTATCTACCCTCAAAAAAGAGTTGAGTGTATGTACCATGCAATCTTTGATATATTAATGTCAGTAAGGTAAGGTTAATTGGTGATTGTCAGTATTTTAACGTGTATTCAAATAGCATGTTGCTAAAAGGCTTAGAGGATTAAACCATAAAACGAACTATTTGAATACACGTATATATACAAACTATTTCCCATGTACCTGTATCACCACATTACCTTACCTGACGCCAGTGGTTTCCAACCTTTATGTTACTGTGCCTCCCTTTGAAGAAAAAAATATCTTATAGCCTCCCCATCATTTATTTCATATAGTAACTATGAAGACACGTTTTATGGGGTAAACAAATATTTTGCACTGTTCGCGCCTCCCTTTGCAATAGCCCACGCTTCCCAGGTTGGAAATCGCTGCCTTACGCTATATACATATCTAGTATTTCATTTTACTTTCTTCTTAATAAATTAATTACTATGTCAATAATCTATGGGACATATTTGAATGAAAAAAAATGTTTTAAGAGTTAATAAAGATTGAAAAACGGTTGCTGTTATAAAATTCGCACGATTAAAAAACCTCGTTTCATTCTCCAAATGGAGCAAGATAGATGCTTACTAATACATGATGCAAATGAATGCATTGTGACAGTGCATAATACAAACATCCATCCATTGTAAACAATATTACGACGTATGCAGTAATAGGGTTTGGTTTTCAATGTCACACGGTTAACAGTGCAAAACTTGTTCCGTTGGTCTCGTTTGCTCGGTGCAAGTTCGCTCGATGCATTTACTGCATTGCAGCTGCAATCCAGTGCAGTTAAATGATAATAGATAGTACAGATACACATAGCAATGCACGTATGTATACTGCTCTTGAGTATGGTAACGCTTTGTTATCCGAACAGTGATTTACGTTGCATCACAATTATCGTGAATGTTTCTCGTCAGTGGAAGTTGCAGTTACCATATACGAAAAATTGTACGTATATACTGAATGATTTTTTTGCTGCTAATCAACAAATTTTCGTTTAGTCACTATATATTGTTTATTTATAAACTAAAAAAAGATTAAGCTCGTTCAGTAAAAAATAAAACAAAAAATGTAGAAATTCATTGGTATATGTTTAATTGTGACACGTACTCATCTTAGTACAAACCTTTACCTCAATTTTGTAATTAATAACTTAAGAATTATTATTAACGTTTACTTTATTACAAAATGAATTTGTGTTTAAAGTTAAATGTGGTTTTATTGAAACCAATTTCATTTAATTTAAAAAGTCATCGGGAGCAGATTCAGTTCAAATGTGTGGATGAAGAAAGCTTTAAAAAAAATATTCAAACATCTTTGATTTATTGTGATAGTCGGTTTTGATTAATCTATAATTTTCAACAATTCCAATCACAGCTTTTTTACATTCTCAGATTGTTAATAAACTGAATCAGTTTACAAAATAAACAGTATTTCTTCTTAATGAGTGGGCACGATACGAAATTAACATTTTAAAACAAGTGTCGATAAGAAACCGACCATGTGGAATATATAATTTGTATAAACAATAGCTTTTGATTGAAAATCTTTTTAAAAATATAACAATTGTGACGATAATTTAATAAATCAATCTATAAAATTTCATCTCTACGGAAAACTGGGAAATTGTTACAGTAAAAGAATTCGTTAATGAAATTCTACTGGCACGACCTTTTTTCGCAGAGTATCTTATAAGTATCGCAGAATATAAAAACAGTTTAATGTTAAATTGAGAAAAAAAAATGCGAAAAAGTCCCAATATATAAAGCGGAAAATATCCCCATAAAGTTTAATATGTATACGTAAATCGAGGCACAAGTTAGGTTTTATTTATTTTTTTATTTCGTATGAGCGTAAGTGACCCATGGCGATAATATCTTTATACGATTGGGAAGGCCTACTTTCATCTATGGCAAGTAAGTAACCAGCCAGATGGCGAAAAGGTCAAAGAATAACTCTTACCATAAACGCAAATCGACAACGGCTCCAGCCTGACCGTAATTTTTGACGACTTCACTTACCTGCAAAGAATAAAATAACCAAAATCAGTATACATACACACAATGTAAATAAATGTCAACGGTTGTTCATATTTTTTTGCACAAGAGTAAATTAAAATCCTGTACATAACTATCAATTTATCAAATCACGTTTAAGGTGTGCACTGTTAAGTGTTAATACTCAATGAAAGGCATTTAATATGATCCAGTTTCGTTAATATTAAATAAAAGAGGAAAAAGTAACACTAAGTGTTTATTCCTTGAATACAACTATGAAATATGAAATTTTAGCCCAGCGTAGAAGATTAAAGTACACTCAATTATTTTTTACACGTTCGATACGTTCCACAAAAAACCGTAATGTAATTCATGGATAAAATTGATTATCGGATCTCTGAACTTAAAAAAACATGTATTTAAAAAAAAACATTGTGGTGTAGGAAATCGTATAAAAATGTAATAATGAAGACCCGATAAATAAATTACACGTGGTATGCATTTACATTATTCGTTGTATGCATTTTATTATGAGCAAAATTACACTCTTCATCGCTATATATTTATATACGGGGACATTTATGAGGGACTGGATTGCTTCCATCGACAGAATTTTTTTGACACGTCTTATGAGTAAGAATCTAATCAAGATTCTCATGAAACATCTTGTGTTTTTTAATTTCTTCTTATAAGGAAAATCATTTATCTGCTTAGGTGTTTTTTTTGTGTCTGGGAACCGTGTTAGAACAGTGTAAAAATATAATATACTTTCTTTTTAGTGATCTGTGTTATTTCAAAACAGTGTAAAAAAAGAGTTGAGTGTACACTATTGTAATCCTCATATCCCATTCCATCCGTATTCAAAAATTGCAAAGTATTGAAAAATAATATAAATCCATACATGGTATGTAAAAAAATATTAAAATATAAATTAAAACAGGCCGTGTTGGTGTTAAATTTCATTTTACACGATGTACACAAACATGGTCACATTTACTTTCTATTATTCGTACATGTTTTTGCTGTTGATATTGTGCGAGGTTTTTGTTTGTGAATCACTGCACAGTTATCATTTTTTTTATTTATTAATGAATAATTATTTTGAGAGGTAAGTAATTTTACCATACCGATATGGGTTTGCATAAATTTCGGTAAAATATCAAACCATTTGAAATTGTTGTGAAAATGTTCATACTGCGTAAGAAGCATTGATTATCATGTACATTAGGGTATCCGATTAACCATCCAAGTAACTAACCGGTTTTCGGTTAGTACCACACAAACCAATATTCCAAAACAAAAAAAGTATAGAGCCATTGAAATTACTTAAATATGAACTAATCAGGAGCATAAAAGAGTAATTGTTTTTTTCAACCAAGTCCGCTCCTAATGTTAATCATGTGGACTTCAAATTAAGTTTATTCAAACAAAGGTTTTTTTGAGGACTGATTGTTACTCAGTTACTCAACCTCTCTTTTTTTCGATGAGAGTTAATAGGGATATAATAGGGCTAAGATAAAACTAATATTAAACAAAAGTGCTTTCTCAAAGCCTCGATACTTTAGGATTGGATTGAAGGAGGGAATATTTAAACTACAAACACGCATGCATTCGAATGAAAAATGCTGTTCGTACTGGCACTTGAATCTCTGAGACACGTCACGGAAGTCTACGACGTTGACCATTGTTCCATGGCCCCGATATATGAAAAAACATTGTATTAAATGAAAAAATAGGTATAATAAACCCCGGTTAACCGTGTAAAATAAACCGGTTATCGGTTTTTCGTAAAACAGACAAAAAAACCGACTTACCGGTTTTCTGTTTAACCCGGGTTGAAAACCCTAATATAAATATAGAGAAATTTAGATGTGTTATTTACCAGATAACCGTTATTTTTTTTAAAAAAAAAGTTATTTTTATATATACATATATTTGTAACTTTTATATTTTTGATTCCACCTCAAAATACTTCAAAACAATTCTCGGTCTCTTTTACTTCTAATGTACCAACATATTTTATTATAACATATAGTAATCTTGTTAGAATAAATAAAACAAATTCTAACAAATATGTATCGGGTGGTCTTTATTTAGTTATTCTGATAAAAAAAACTTTCTCGATAAATACAAATTAGAAGGCCTAACGTTCATTAGAAACATTCGCTGTACCCTTGCACTCTGAACCAGTGGCATTAACTAACACATTTCAGAATTTTGATAGCATCGTAAATTATGCATAAATTTATAATATATACATCTAGATGTAGCTGTTATTCACTAAAGTACCACGGTAGTCATAAAGTTCAAGCTTAGAGAAAATTTGGAACAAAACATTCGTGTGCTAACAAATCATCGGAAGAAAAAATGAGCTTGTTGTCGACGTACAGGAGAAAGTTACCAAGTGTAAAATAGTATTTTTATCAAGAGAACAGTTTTAACATTAGTTATAAAACCATAACGTCTTCACATTAGATTAACAATATACCTAAAATTGGACATGTTTTACAGGCAACTATTTACTATAAGTATTAGCAAAACGCAAATATTTTTTTAGTTGATTTTCGTCAAAAATCCACATTTTCTTGTAAGACAAAGATATATTATTATTTAAACGCATTCATTATTAGAACGAAGAGAATTGAAAGCTCCAAAATGTTATTTAGGTGGAAAAATTTCTTCTTTCAGTTTTATTGTTCAAAGCTTAAATATTTTTTCCATTGTCAGATAATATCATGCCTTGTGAAATAATGTGTTTGTCATATGATATATTTGTTATTAGTGACAATTATTTATTTGAAAGTGAAAATGATCTAACCGAAAGATCATTTAATTCTAAGCCATATATATTTTATTTATATTTTAACAAACAAAATAAACATTTTATAAAAAAAGTACAATATTAATCTCATTCAGTGTGATATTTGGCACTGTATTTCCTTGAATATAATAAAAATAAGATATAACTAAATCAATAGCATTATAATATTCAATTTAATAAGAGTACAGATCAATTCGGCGACGAGTTGGCGACAAGCTGGTGTAAAAATTTGCCGAATAGATCGCCATGGCGCAGAAAGGGGTAAGGGTAGACGTAGAAAAGGTTATTGCGTTTTATACCCCATACCAAAAGAGGGTGTTATCTAGTACATTATGCGGGCAAAACAACCCCTGCATCGAAGGCTAAGAATAACACAACACGTACCCTAAAGATGGCTATTTATAAAAATGCCACCTCTTTTTCAAATTAGGAATGAGTTTAATTACTTTATTTATTTTTTACGTACAATCTGTTTTTTTCTTTAAGTGAAGTAATTACTGACAAATTGAAATTTTTATTAAAGGAAATGTTTATATCAATTATGCAGTATACAACATGCAGTGGCGGATTACTCTATAAGCAAACGAGGCGCGCGCTCCAAATCTTAAAGACTTCAGCAATAGCTTTTATATTTACACATATATTTTTTAGATTTTATTATTTCACATAGAATTTTCTAACGCTTTGATGGATGTTATTCGAAAAACAGGGCCTCCAAATTTTATTGCGCCTAGGGCCTCTTATGTGCTTAATCCGAAACTGACGATATGTAACTTAACAAAGCTTATTTGAATGTGGCATATTTTTTATTTCAAAAAAGCTTTCGGCACTAAGCACTTTTTTGAAAATTTTGTAGGGTTGATAGGACTGAAACTATTAAACACGTGCAGTACTGCATAATTATTCAATACTGAACGATTATATCAACACCGGTATAATATTTAAAAAAAACAACCACAGCAAAAAAAAATGCGACCAATTGGGATCGCAATACCGGGCGAGTAAATCAAAACCGCAAAGTACGAACACCATTTTTTCGACTGATTTATCGAATGCATGGGTGTTTGTGATGTCTAAAATTTCCCTACCACCTTTCCGATCATTCAATAACCGGACGTAGCGTGAGCGATTAGCTAACCACTTGTCCTGCCCTAGCCTTATCCTTTTATCCTTACTACTCTTTTAAAAAAAAGATGTTGAGCGACTGAGTAACAAGCGGTTCTCGTAAAAAAAACCGTTAAGATACTTCAATAAGGAGGCCATACACTCCACATTGGAAACGGACATAGATAAATAAAAATAAAAAACAAAATCGGTATTTCGAAATAACGGTAACATATATAAAGTACTGTCATTAAAAATTATATCATCATCATAAACGGACGATTTTCATAAATAACATACGGTGTCTTAAAATAATGATACACAATTGAAAGGTTCATTATTTACGGAATTATGATACAAATCATGACAGATTTCAATTATTTAAATTCAACTCACAACAATTTTATCACAATATCTAAGTTTCTGTATATGAAAAATTCGATTTGGTCAACTTTTTGATACCGAAGTAACGGTATTGAAATACCTACTTACCAAGGGTTGAAAAAAATATACAATAACATGTATTATAATGGAGACGCCAGTTGGTCGACGAACATGTTTATAAAGGTGTAAAGCAGGTATGTCCAAACCTTGACCCGCGGGCCACATGTGGCCCTATTGAACGTATTTTATTGCCCTTTCGAGGTTTTCAATTTTCTAACTAAAAAAATTTTCATAATTATTGGAATTTTTGCCTGACATTCGTTTGTTGTAATTCCAATTTCCAAAGAACGCCAAAAAATAGTAGTATCATAAATTTACAGACCATAATCTTTTGTTGATCACTAACTACTAAGTGTTAAAAAAACAGTGGTAGCCGACTGAGCAAGACAGCTTGGCACGCGCCAGTTGATATCTCAGCTCTAATGGTCAGATTATACTATATTAAGGATTAAAAAAAATATATACAGGCGGACCTCCACTTTCGCACACAATTGGTTCCTGAAAATGTGTGCGAATGTTGAATGTTCGAAAGTAGAGATATGTAAAAAAACACCAAAAATTGTCCTGTGAAATTTTTATTTATCATTATTAGTTGTATATTACTCTTTTTTTATTTTCTTAATAGAGATTTCTGTAACATGCAGTGATTTTATGGATCACCCTACGCACATGAGACATGCGTTCTCCATTGAGATCAAAGTCTTGCATAATATAAAAAAATGTATCAAGACAAATAAAAGATTCGTTAATATTTTTTATTGTTAAAGTCTTGACGATTTTTTCTGGTTCTTCTTCCTCACTTTCATTTGTGCGAAATAGCGAATTGTGCGAACGTAGAGGTGCGCCTGTATTTTTATTGTGAGCTGTTTATTTATTATTAATAACAAATATCGTATTATTATTAAGGTTCAATATATTTATGTGTGGCCCACCAGAGACGTGCATTATTTTATTAAACCCACCGAGTAATTTCCGTTGGGCATCCCTGGTGTAGAGTGTAGACTGATTTACATTACAAATAAATGCGTAAGAAGTATCTTGCTTTATTGTCGTTTTATTTATGAATATTATTAAGCCTTTACTTTTATATTTCTATTTTAAATAATTTACAATTTTATTCTAGTATTCAGCAAACGCTTGTATCAAATTACAGTATTTATCAGACCATAGTTATACGCGTATTATTAATCAAAAGTTTATTTCGTTACGATCGCAATATAGTTCTGGACTTTTATACTGTATAATAAGCCATTGAAGAGTTTATAGGTAACATAAAAACTGGTTTTAATTATCAGGTAGCGAATTTGCCATGAAAGAGTTAGCTATACCATTGAGAAAAGCAATCAAAAGTTAATAACTGGTAATAGTTGGTTTTCTCGTATAACATTAATTGATACTTTGATATTATTCTATAATATGCAATAGACCCTTTGTATTATTTAAATGCTGACTTTCAATAAATTATATGTGGACACGTTAAGTCTGTTTTTATACACCAGGCTCAGTTCTGAGATAAGACTACATATGTATAGTAGCGTATACCTGTATAGTATATATGTTGAATTGGAGATTGGTTTCATACGATCCACGACAAAATACCTGCAAGGCAAAAAAATATACACACAAAACGTTTAAAAACAAAATATCAACCCAGATATGCACAAGTGATGTTATTAATTTGTAATATAATTTCAATCAATTTAACTTCACAGATCGAAGAATGGCACAAAACATTTTTTTACGTCTGTGTTTACGTATGATTATTGAATGATGCAATAGTATCATCAATCACGCAATACAAAAAAAAACATTATAACACTGCGAATTCATGTACCTTATTCTACCGTGGTTGGGCATATCTGGGTTAGAGCGACAAAATGTTCTACTATTGAAACGATACCAATACAAAAAAATACCTAGCCAGTTGGTAGAACTCCATTGAATTAGAAGAACAAAAATATACTTAATTTTTCACGTTAGAACTATATATGGTTTCACATCGACATTAGCATTGCTTAGCGGAGGATTCGGGTATAATTAAATTATTTAAAAAAAAAACATATTTGAGGTCTTTTGGGATATGAGGGAGATCATAACACTGAAAAGACTTCTTTATTAAAGTTAAGAAACTTTCCGAAGCTTCTTCAAATTTGGATGAATTTCAAATTCTATTTTACTAAAAAAAACAATTAAAATTAAAAAAATTTAAAGATATCGAAAATAAAATTCCTTGCTTATAGTTTAAGAGCAAAAATACACTTATCACTTTTTTGTGTGAAATAAAACTTTACAGACCAATATTTATGTAAATAAAACGTTAAAATGTATTTATGTATTGTTGACGGAATGAGATATACCAATATCTCAACACTGCCTTTTTCCGGTTGTTGTCACTTTGATAAGAAGTTTGTAGGTCAATAAACCACACCATACAGACGATAACGTAATAGAGATATATAAAGGTAACACAGTGACGTACGAGTATATTAATTTGATTGTAAAGTAATTCAAATTCAACGATGCAGTCAAAATATATATTTAAACAGTGAATATCGTCGTTCCTGATTTAAATGGATGCACAACTTACTAGGGCCTCCAATCCCGAGATCACGTCCAATTTTGTAAACCCGAAATCCCGGGATTGTGACAGTACTATTCCCGGGATTTCGGGATTGAGGATAAGTGAAAAAAAATTAGGAAAGTTTTTGAAAATAGAGTTTAAAAAATGGTCTCCCATTTTTTTTAATTTTTGTAATATGATAAAAAATTCTGGCTTTTTTTAAATCTGTCAGCGACCTTCAATCTGTCAATCCCGAATATAAAAAATAATATTTTATGATGAATGACCAATGAAGGATCCCGGGAAAAGATGCCCTACTTCTTCTCCCGGCGTGTATTGAAATGTGATATTACGAGCCGGTACGAATGGTTTTTGGCTCGTATTTAACCGGTCTGAATTTTAATACAGTTTCGGTCATAATTCACTTTGGTCAGAATTTATATTAAATGGTCATAATATATCGGTCAGTGTACAGAGGGCAGAATAAATAATTGACGGTCAGAATTTTTATAAAATAGTCATAATTCAAATGAAATTTTAAAAATTCTAACCTAAAATAACCTAACGTCACAAAAAGGTAAATTTGACCGTATAATATTTTTATTCTGACCAAAAATTGAATTTTATTTAAACCGAAAGTTTATTTGAATTCTGACCAAAAATTGATTTAACTTTTAGAGGAGTGAATAGATTTATACAGACCTTACTTTAATTTACAGCCTTTTCTGAACATGACAATTTTGTGGCCTTTTCCCAATGAATATATGTAATTCATACTTAGAGCATATATATGCTTACAGACAGACACTCCTATGTTGAGTTTAAGCTACTTTTATACTCATTTACAGAAAAATGGCGCCGACGTACAAGTACGTCCATACAAGTACGTCCATACTCCTCTAAAGGTTAAACTCTGACCATTTATTTTGTTACCATTGTTTTTTGTTAATTCAGAGCATTTTCATGGTTAACACATCACCACTTAGTTAAAGACCAAAGCTAATTAGCATCTATGAACGATAAAAACGTGCGGGACATATTAAGAGTTGGTGCATGAAATCTACGAACACTACAAATACGGCATAAAAAAAATGACAACCGTGTCGATCTATTGTCATGTCCGAAAACAAAAGAAAATCGTGCGTGCTGTAACAAAAGACGAGCGATTTTTACAGGCGATTATGAATAATGATTTTCAGATGGACATGTTAGTCGTGATCCAGCTCTCGATATCGAGATTTTAATCTAAGCCTTTACTATTATAGTATACATAAATGGAATGATTAATCATTAAGGCGACTCAGTAGGATTGCAAAACTTAAATTTGACCTACAGCATAAATATTGCACTGACTTAAATAAGTAACCACCACAATACGTATTTTTACAGTATCAAAACAAGCAAAACATTTGTATATTTCATTACAAAAATAGCAATACCACCTAACACACGGATGGATATTTAGACAGTAATAAGGGTTTTTCATATAAAACAATTTGTTATTGACGAAAATCAGTAAGTACTTTTTTATCTTCGTAGCAAAGACTGACAATCTAATTTACTTCCCCAAATATCTGTTGCAAAAATTATATGTAACTGAAACAATGCGTTAATTATATATACCGTGAAAATGACTTATAATGCTACATATGAGTTATTGATAGCAACAGTAAGCCATCGTATTTAATAAATGTAAATCAGAGACGGTGTTTTGTCAAACGAAATAATAAAAGAAATAAACAAGATAAACCATACAATACAAATTTCTCAAACTTTCTCTAATATATTGAAAGAATTTGTTTTTATTTTTAATTTTGTGTAACCTATTTGTTGTGATATTGATTTTAATATGAATACAGTTAAAAACATTCTGTTGAATAAAAAATATTGACATAATAAGATTAAAATGGAAAAAGTATTGAGTTCTAAAATAAATATAAATTTCAGTTGATAGTTATTTCTGGTTCACGCCATAGTTCTGACAGTGGATTTTCCGAAAATTATATTAACTATGTCTTATATTTCTTGTTGGACATCTAAGCTATCTTGGAGAATATTTGTAATCATTTTCAAAAAAAAAAATATATATACTGAATTCACGGAATAAAAACATGTTTGCTATCAGAAAACTTAGTTATTCCACTGATTACTTAGAATAAAGGTAAATTTCATTAACTAATAATAGCTTTAAGATAGTTGGTATGAAGACGCTTCTCGAAAAAGCCAAAAACGTGTTACAATTTGTAAACAATTAGTGGAATGACAAAGTTTATTTGTTAATTTGTTATAAAATGATTTTGTCTTTAGTGAATGCCGAAACTATCGAAAATATTCATAATCCATGCATGTCTTTAAAGTCATAACCAAATGTTATGATGTGTTTATTTTTACTTCAAGTTTTTATATAGCCTAACACTAATTCAATAAGGAAGAAACTAAATGAATAGTATGCCTGATCAAAAAAAGTTATTTGTATAATTTATATCAATTGCATAAATATATTCGTATTTTTGTATAATGTTTGGGAACTTTTTTTCTCTCGCCAATATACAAGTTCGACATTCAGGGCTGTGACGAAAAAACATAATACTAATAATATTAAAAGCAATTCAAACCATGTGATTGATTTGAATATTAATGTATTGTAGGTATAATATTGTTACATAATTTGGTAAGTTATCGAAAAAATATGGTTTTCAATCATTTAATATAATAGATAAATTAAAGTCGTTAAGTTATATCGGCTGCATCGGACTAACTTTGTTGGGTGGTACAAAAAATGACTTAAATGTATGAATTAATATATTTCACAAGTTTATTATGTATCCATACATATGTATATATATTTGTCATATATCAATTTCGAATATTTTCTAGCATTCTGTTTTATTCAATTATAACTTAAAAAAAACAAGTTTGACGGTAGAAAAATGTATTCAATTAAAAAAACCAGGGCTGTGGAGTCGGAGTCGCGGTATTTTGGCCGGAGTCGTGAAAAATGAGCGGCTCGATTTTTTTTTGAAAAATATATTTAATGATGTGTATGTAAACAAAATAGTCAAAAGAATTAACATTTCATACTTGGCTGACTAAAGATGATCTGATGGTACACATATATATAAGTTAAAATGAAATTATTGAAAAAAATTCCTGATAAAAACTCTACGTTGCAAAAAAACATGGTTTACCATCTGTATAATGATTCTTAAAAAATATTTACTGTTAATATCTTACCTTATCTAATAATTTTCAAGTTTTTTTTCGATTTAGATGACGAACTTTGTTTTTTTAGCAAAAATCTTTTGAAATATAGAAATGATTCAAAACTACTAATGTGAAAAATCTTTTTATTCAACTACTGCTACTATTATATTGAATAGAATCTCTTTTTAAAAGCATTGCCAAATAAATATTTCAAAATGCTTATCCATTAAGCTAAATACTGGTCTTTAAAATAATCGCTATTGGAAAAGACATTATTGTATTATAAATAATAATATTATTTGTAAGCGCATTGAGCAACCCTAACCCTAACCGCTATTTTGCGCAACAACTTTTTTATCGCAAAATAAAAAATACATTTCATCGATTCATTTGTATGACCAGTGTTTTAAGTTAATGCAGAGTAATATGTGGTACGTGCACTCAGTACGAACGTCTTTCTCACACTGACTGGGTTTGCGAAATTTACGGCAAGAAAAACACATCCCCGAAAAATAGTTATTATTTATTGGTATGACAATTTTTTAATTTTTTTTTTGCTTTTAAATGTAAACAATAAAATGTTTTATTATTCCAATTTTTTTTAGAAGTATTTATGATCCAATTATGCTTTAAAAATCAGTCAGAAAAAGTGGGAAAAATGGTACATTTCAAATAGATGTACAATCATTATATTACATAAATTGGAAATTCTGCTCAAATCACTTTCTTAAACAAACCTTTATCTGCATTTCTTTCTAAGACATTAAACTTCGGTATCTTACAATAAACTCTAAAAATGATCAAAACGAAAGCAGTTGAAAAATTCTGTGTAAACTGTTTGCCTTTTATTATTGAAAATATGACTATTTTCATGAAAAAAAAAATGTAATAGTGTAAAAAAGCGTTTGGAAAATGTAATATTTGAAAAAAAAAATTTTTTAAGTGAACGGTTCACGAGATTTCGTCGATGGCAAACGATCGATTTACTCTGTTTTCAGGCGTAAAGGTACTATATCCTCTTAATTACTGGTTCTTCGGATAACAGTATATGCTATCGCCATACTTAAATGACAGTGAATTTAAGTTCGTAAACCTTTGGATATATTGCACTGCTATGACATGTAAAAAATGTCATTCTAGGATAATTGGGTTTAAATAAATATTCATACCGTTTTCACTGCACGTAATTCTTTTTTGAAATGCATCATGTTGTTAGGTTTACCATGTAACTAATGTGACCAGACGTCCCGTTTTCAGACGGCGTGTCTCGGTTTCCCCGAACACAGTTTCAATGTCCCGTTTTCGAAAAGAGAAAAACTATTTTGTACGTATTCCACAATTGAGGAGCAAACATTCAAAAAGTGTTTTGTCACACAAATACAAAGCTTGGAAAATGATGATTTAAGTGTTGCAAAAGTGACGGTTTGTATGAATGTGTCAACTTTATGATTTAATTTTAATATGAAAAAAAACCTTTTTGAACACTAATTTTTATTTCCATTCATATGTTTTATTATAGGCTATCAGAATTGATATAAAACGCCATTTTTCAAAATTTGTGACAAAACACTTTTTGAATGTTTGCTCCTCAATTAAGTATTGGAATCCATACCGGTTTTATTAATAACGAGCATTTTCAGTTGATAAAAATTTATATTAGTACAGAGCTACCTAAACAAAAACATATAAGAGTAACATGGTTTTTCTTTAAATAGGGCTGTATCAAAATATATATTTTATCAGATGAAAATGTTTTATTTTCTTATTGATGCTACAGTCCTAAGCCGCCTCTTTCAATATACTCTTCTTCACTTCAGCAATCGCAGATCCTATAACACCCCATCCAAATTCGTTATCTGGTTAGCAGTGGCGGCCGGTCAATGTGGCATTTTATTGTCTATAATAGCTTGCAATACACCCCTTGTATATGCAGGAGCGGTTATATTTCATGAAATAATATTCAAACATAACATTTATACCATTCACTCATTTTAAATTCTTCATGCATTTTATAGGCTATAATAAATATTTTATAAAATTTTATTTTATTTAATTTTAGACAATAAATACATGCAGAATTTAAAATGAGTGAATGGTAAAAATATAACCGCCCCTGCATATATAAGAGGTGCATTGATCCAATGTCACATTGACCAGCCGCCACTGCTGGCTGGGTTTATTTTGGTGATGATCGAAACCGGTCTCGATCTTAATAAATTATTGTGGAATGGGTACAAAGGAGTGTGTTACTACTTTTTTTATATCTACAAATATAAAATATATTGTGTTTCGAGTTAAAACGTACAATATTACAAATATTAATTACAATCAATTAGTAAGAATTAAAATAAACAGAATCAGAGTAAAGGAATTCAGTTTTATAAATAAGTTACGCTTAATAGTTGGGAGGGGTCTGGTCTCACCCATTTCCTAGGCAGCGAGAGAGTTAGGTATTTGACAATCAACAAATTTAATTAATTACACTCACGTCTGTACCTTTACGGCGAGAAAGATTCGATGCGGGGGTTTTTGTGTATATTATTATTCGGCACCTGTAGAAACGAATCAACCGGGTAATAAATGTATTATAAATTTTGAATGACGGGTTCAATGAGATTACTAAATACACTCAACTCTTTTTACACGATTTTTGAAATAACGCGCTTCACTAAAAAGAACAAATATTATATTTTTAACGAATTGTTTGATCTATCAAGATTCACAGACACAAAAAAACACAGAAGAGGATAACGGATTTCCTCATAACAAGAAATTCAACAACACAAGACTCCGTTAGATCATAACACATTAGACGTGTCAGACATTTCTATGGATGAAAGTGATTTATATCCAGTCCTTATAATCAAGTAGCTGTGAAAAGTATTATTTTGCTTAATTATAATGAATAATATTTTGTTTAATTTTCTAATATTTTCTTCATTTTTACTTTTCGACACGATTTTCTATACCACAATGTTGTTATTTGTTTGGTTTTTAAATTCATGGAACCAATCTTTAATTTTTCTATGAGTTCTATTTTTGTAAACATATTTCATCATAATGAGGAGATAAATGAGAAAGTCGGAATAGCACCCTCTGGGGATAAAAAGCGATTTAAATTATAATCAAGAAACGCAATTCAGTAAACATATACAAGAAACCAGTCGACGACGATATAAATGTGATATCGATTCGAAAATATCTTTGAGGCTGAATTAAATTAATCGTTCTATTACGTTTAAGTCAACTCATCACCAGGTGGCCAAAAAAATCAAAGTGATCGGTCTAATTGTTGTAGGTAAATTAAAGTTAAAGAAAATTGAACATGAAACCGAATCCAGCACATACAAATTAGCTGTTAATAAAAATTGTTCATTTTACAAAGTATGAAAAGAAGGCTAATCTTATTTGACGAACGTTTTACTTTAATACATATTCGTATTATTTGTTTAAATTTAAAACTATTTGTTATCTAAATTCGTGGGGGTTCATTGTCCACTGATTCTTTTAAAATGTCTCGTTACGTCGTCGATACTGTTTTGCACGTGTTGGATTGGCTACCAATAATCATGGTATGTATCAATACATATTGAGAAACTAAATATTGTAACGATTTCGTTTTTGTATGCTTCTCAAGAGAGCGAAACACGTGTCACGTTAAGTAACACAAAGAAAGTGCAGATGCGATAGCAAATACAACGACAATTAAAAATAATAAAACTTTCTAGTTGATTTTAAAACCCCCGAGGGTAACACTTGCAATGATGAAAGTAACCAAAATGATAATTTTATACAACATATTTAGATGATATTTGTCTAAAAAATATATTTATTTTTTCCAAGCTCGTTTTTCATATATTAAATAACATGATCTACTAATGATTCGTAAAAATGTAATTATGTTGTATGTTTTTTTTCGCTTCCAGAAGAAAATCATCACATTTACAAAGCTAAAATAAACATTAATTACCTATCGAATCGTATTAGAGAAAAATATGAACCACTTAGTAACAACATTCAAGCTATTATTGACATTAGTTAGAAAAAAAATAAGAGGACAAATAATGTTATTATTGCCGAAAGATTTTTTGCATCCGCAGGCGATGGGGAAAAGATAGAATCACTTTAGCGAGAAACACTTTGAGAACAACGTAACGAAAGTGTTTTTAGTTTTTGCTTCACGACTGACAACATTGTCTATGGCGATTTTATAACTCCATTTGTCTACGTGACAGATATGGCGAACCGGCGGCGGCCGGAGTGTGTTTTGACAGAATTCTATTTTTCACGCGTGACAAACGACGTGGAGAGTCAAACAATTCACAAAAAAACGCAATTTTGGTATCATCTTGTAGAGTGGGAAGCTAATACTATTTTGAGCAAAAAGTCTTACTAAGCATGTTGGTTTTCCACCACCTACCATTAGGTATATGTAGGCATTGTTTTATGGTCACCTACCACAACGATATCGGCAGAAAAAGTAATCTAGCTCTCATATTCATGACCCAAGCAGAGCTGCACGGCACAGATTTTGAATACTGACACTGAGAGTAGTAGGGATAGAAGGATAAAGCTAGGACAGGACTACTGGTTCACTAATCGCTTTCGCTACATCACAATTACGCCACAGAATTAATTATCTATACGTATGTGAAATTTTAACAGATTGACATACGTTTCCATGACGAAGTTTAAATATTGATACATACCCAATCAATCTTTTTTCTAGTATTGAATTATTTTAGAATGGCACATGTGTGTGTTGGATATTGTTTGCAGAAATACATTGCAGAAGTCCAATTGTGTAAAAAAACTTTATTTTTAAATTCAAATGTACCTATATATACAGTATGTTTTTCTTCGCTGCAACCAAGTAACGTGAGCAAAAGTACAGAATAACAGTTCTCTAGTTGTCTATTCAGAATAAGAAAAGTATAATGGTTTCAGAGAAAGTTTATCGATCAGCGATACATCATTACATTAAAAAAAGTAGGTTATATCATGAATACGAAGTGTATGGCTACATTGTTTTTGTGCGTCCGTATACGGCCAAATTATTCAAACAATTTGGAACAACTGGCAATCTAAAATAAACAAAAGAAAAAATAAAGTGCGGTTAGCGGAAACTTATGTAAATATCTGTCATTGTGAATCAAATATCAACCGAGAATATTACAAGTCGAATTGGTGCAACTAGGGATTGTAAAACCGGTTTTAGAGACCCTGATATTCATAGTGTTTTTTTTTATACCGGAATACCGGTTTTCCAAAAGGAAACATGCCGGTAAAACCAAAAAAATTAATGTATAGAAATCATCACATATTTAAAAATATTTAATCGCGATGAATATATATATCAATATTGACAGGTTCCAGAATAAAGGAAAAACAAAATATTCCTTTGAACTTCATTTTCACTTTTATTTATCAAGGACCTGATTTTATTATTATTTGATAAAAATGGAAATTATGTACAAAGGAATATTTTGTTTTTTTCTTAATATAATGCCTTTCCACCAAGTATTGACAGTTAACACCCTAAAGATTCCAGAACTGATAACCCTTTTTTATTGTGTATTATTATGTTAAAAAACTGTTTTTTTTTCTCTAAAAATCACTCGATGATGACTCTTTACATGGCAGTATTTTACATGAAATATCGACATGAAACATGAAATATGTCAGTTCAAATACATCCGTGCACTTGGAATGCCTGAAGATGCCTAAAGGCGAAACGCGGGTCGTTAGCGACAAAACTCATGGAAAAGTACAAAATTCAAACAATTCAAATTTGATATTGAAATTCCATCAAGCACCCTCAGTCGAAATACTTAATGAAATATCGAAATACCGATTTTGATTTACTCACCCGGTATTGAGATGCGACTTGATCTTTTTTTTTGTTGTTATAATTGAACCATTCTTGTAGAAAAAAATCATTATTGATATTTGCAATACCGAAAATTAATATCAATTGCAAATGACATTGCAATCCCTGGGTAAAACAGAACGAAGCAAATGTTAAATGCCGTTGACAATCATATTACGTACGAGTGGATGGAAAATATATTAACAAGCTCTCATTGTGGCAACTACAACCTGGGTGGGATTTGGCATCTCGTGGCAACTTCAATTAGCTATTCCAAGCACACGACAGTCATCGACAGCTTTATCAAGCCAGCGAAATTTTGGCTTGGCTTTTTTTCCTACGATTCACTGTATTCATGGACTTGATTGTCAAACCGACAGATGAAACCGATGCAATTTCAACAATAAAAACCGACTGGATTTCAACAGTCAATAAACCTTAAACTTATTCCTTCAGATTGTTCATAAAAATAATGTCCACTTTATATTTTACCATAAATAATTCAACAGTAAGAGGAGGATTAAAAAACATTGGTATAACGTTATCAAAAATCGTTTATTTAACAGTGTGACGTTATCTGGATAGAACGTGACTGGCGTAATTTTATTTTAGGCATAATTATTCAATATACTACGTCATCGCTATACAAAATTACACCCCAGAAGGTCACACAAGACTCTTATTTAAAAATCGATAAAAATTACGGCTTACATGATTACTGCTTACTAAAAAATAATTTCCAAACATACAGTAAATAATTGCAAATTGATTTTTGTATCACGCGATTCTGTGTCGTACCATTGAACCCAAATCAATAGAAACGCAGGACTTGTCAGGTTTTTGAAAACCGGTTTTTAGAAATAAATTGCGACATTCTAATGCCGGTTTTTTCAACACGGTTACCCAGTTTCTGATAAATTAATTTATTGAATATTGAAGATGATTGGAAACATTATTCTTTATTAAGAACATGAAATATGTAGTTTAATAGTCAGTGAAAGAGAGATTAAACCTATCCAACCAAATTCATTAGCCAGCGAAAGGTATTTTCTACTTCAGAAAATTTAATTTAGAATTTCATTTTACTAAGTAGATCAGAGGATATTTTGTATTGTATTTTGAAGAGGAACACTTAATAAAGTTTTAGTATTTCGATGTAAGTTTTTATATGTAATAATAAAGAAACGAAGTTTTAATTATTTTTTAAGCAATGTCTCACTTTTTTGAACTGTTCTTTTTTTGGAAAACTTCGAAAACCGGTTTATATGAAATATTGGAATTTTGAAAACAGGTTTTTGTTAAAAGTCAGTTTTTGTATAAGCCCTAATAGGAATTTTACAGTTTGTATTATTAAATAGTTATTGCATATTTAAGAGACGTCGGTCGCAAATAAAAATCAAAACAAACACATTCATAATGTAACTGCAAAAGAAGAATACTTATAAGGAACACAAAATCCGTTCGCGCCCAAATTGAACACAGAATTGGATAAAGAAAATTTAAAATTAGAATAGCACGCCTGATGCAACCATGAACACGTTTACACGCACACTGATGCAAGAAGAAAATAAATCCACTAACACTTTCATATGGCTCGTAAAAGTGATAGCGGAGAAAGAACGAAATTCATGAAGCCCGCGCATGCGCACGACAAAGTATCTATACGTATTTCAAACACACAAATTTAACAGAATCCAATTAATCAATAAAATAAAAATTAATCAATTAACCTTTTTATAGCATTGTTCTTTCAATTGCTTATGGAGAAGATTTATTTTATTTGATTCTTGAATGAAGGAAAATAATCGAAAATTAGAATTGTGACGGAAGAAAAGAATATTTTTTAATAATATACCTATGCATATAGATAGAACTTTGCCTTGTTTTTTTTATTAACATACATAATTAAGAAATAAACACACAAATTCCAAATTTTCAACTAAGATCAGTTATAATTGTAAACTTCTCCTAATGGCCTTGTTAATATATTAAAGCATTGGTTTTATAGATGATTTATCATGCAGTCATTCTAGGCAACTTAGTTATGTCCACAATGAATACAAAATTACGAACAACCGGTGAAAATAACTCGGTGATACAGTAATGATAGGGTAGGGAAGCTACAAGCCATTATTACCTACTTTTGAATTTTTTAGACGAAATAAAATAATGCGATTACGTAATAACATCTGTTGTGTAGGTTAGACGAAACAAACAAAAAAATGGATTAGCAGATTGGACGTGAGGAAGCTGAAAGCAAGCATTGAACAAGGAAATCACATTACAAAAAAAATAGCAACACAAAAGAAAACTTATATTATATAATTACTGAGATATTTCATTATGTGGATTCGGTGCCTACTTAATTATTTTATTCTTTGTTCGATTGAAATTAAAGTTATGTATAAAATATTCTCAACAAAAAGCAAAAAAACAAGTAAAATACAGCTTGTAAGTTTCTGAGTAGTGGTTTAAATATGCATTAAACAAGACTGAAGTTCGTCACGTTATCGGCAAAAAAGAATGTAATCTTTAAACTCCGTGACAATGAATTTTAATCTGTGTCTACTAATTCGAATTCACTTACATATAAAGGCATATATCGTTCGAAAAACAGAGATATGTCGTAATCCACCAATCGTTATTAGTGGGTTAGACGTGTTGTTATTTATCGAGCGATATATAAATATATTTATAATGAAAAAGAATCGAAGAAAAAGTTTCCAGAAGGAGAGGCAAATACGAGTTACACCATAGGCTTTCAGAGATTCAATCAAAACTGTATTATGGAGCTAACAATAATTCAACTTGGGTAGTGGCTTTAAATTAAGCATATCAAAGTTAGATTTGAAGGTTTAGAATATGGACGGTAAAATTATAAAGTTTTTAATTGGAAAATCATGAATATTAATTGGTTATCCAGACTAAGCCCGACTCTGACCGTTACGTAAGTGTCAGTGCCTGTTCATACGCAATATGCAAAAAAATCACACACCCATACATTCGCAAATACGTCCGTAATCTTTCGGCGTTGAGTACTGAGCACATTGCGTATCCAGTATCAAGTTCAAGGACACAGTCGATGTGAGCGACTGAGAGAGGTGATATCGAATGTCACGGGAGGGAAAGGGGGAAAAGCGTTTTTCTGCAATTCGGCGGTAGCCATGGAGTAGCGTAGACATATGATCGGGAATTCGCATAGATAAGCAGACAGACTGGTGCTCTTATACTGGCAATAGACAAAGTATATGTCTATGTTATACACGTCTCTAAAAAGAACGCAATAACTGAACTCTAATTTGAAAAAAGAGTTTATCATTTAATTTTCCATATTATTACAATTCCAAATTCAAGCCGAAGAATTAATCAATGGTAAAAGAGATTTCCAAAATATTTTGTAAACATATTCTTTAGAATTCATCATTTTGAATCGTTCTTCATCACGATTTCAATTTTATAAAGTAATGTATTTGTTTTCAGGCTAACGCTGTCGCACAGTGGTAAAACATTGGCACGTATTCGTTGTTTTGTCCGGTTTAAGCCCAGCTTATTTAATTGCATAAACTCCACGTTTTAATCCTGCCTTAAAATGATACATGAATCTATTGTCTGACAACCATGTCACTTGGTACTATCAACTACTGGCGATAAATATTTGATAACAAAGTCGACGAGATAATATACCGAAAATGCAACATGCAAATTTACAGTAAGTGTACTTACTAGTCAAGAATTTTTACGTACCTTCACGGATTTTTTAAATTCAGTAACAAAATAAAAAAAAAACTTTCAATAAAAACAGAAAAATAACTTTGGCGGTTGTATTAAAAGAACGAATAACTAACTACATACTACGCATTGCGAATTCTTAAAACTTCACTCAGTTTTATTCATCAGCATACAACGACATTTTCTTTATTTGAAGCTGTTCAAAATAAATTGTACGGGAATATTACTTGTCTTCATAATTTGTGATGTTTTTCCGATGTTTTAATGCTTATTCTGCTATTTTTGGCGGAGACGAATTCAACAAATTAAAGGTCATAAAAATCGGTTCAGCCGTTCTTGAGTTATAAGTGGTGTAAATAACCCAACATTCTTTTATATATATAAATAACAACGGCTTTTCGGTAAATACTTTTACTATTTTAAATAGCACTGATTAAGTTAAATGTTAACTTTGTTGGGAAAATGCTAATTACATACGTATGTAGTTAAAAACAGTCATATCTGTATAAAAATCCACATGTCATTTCAAAAATTGTTGTCAATCTTTTTATTCGTCCACAATGGCGTGGAATTCGCAAAAAATGTTGTAATTACAAAAAGTGTCCGGGTTGGATTTTATAGTTTGAGGCCGGACCGCAATAAAAGTAATTTATTACATTGGCTATTGCGGACAATAAACAGGAGCGAGATTTGTACGCAGCTGTAATTAAATTTTAAGCTAATAAACGATCTTATCTGTTAAAGCCACTGTTGTAAAAATACTGTGGGGGGTACAGATTTAAATCTCAATATTACTCTTCGGCATATATTTTATGTAAGTACTGTATTATTAAAGATTCTGACAGGTAATTCCTTTGAACAGAAAAACAAAACAACACAAACCCTTTCGAATACTTATGGTGGGTTTTCAACAAACCAATTTTATCAGGGATTAATTGTTTCGGGCGTGATTTTAAGCTTGAAGAGTGTGCTTTAACTTCCCAATCCCGTACTGACTCGCAAGAATGCCATTTTGTCAGAAAATTGTTGTAAAAAAAGAAAGAGTTTAAGAAAATAAATAATAATAAAATTCATTGATAAGAGGTTTTAAGTTTCGATTCATGCAAAAACAACAATCTGTTTTCCCATCGTCGGCTAGCAAAACGATGTGCGTGTCAGTTTTTTTGAAGGAATGGAATTTAAGTGTGTTGGATATTGGTGGTTAATGGTGATTAGTCTTTACTTTAAAATACGTACTGTCACGTTAATATATTATTATAACTATACTAATAAGATTCGTGTGAAGCTTCGTAGCTATCTGTCTGTATTCGTCTCGCCTCTTGAAAAGTAGAGCAAGCGCTGCGTTTGATGGATTGTTCCCGTTAACACGACACATGTGCCCTAATTCATTAAATTCAAAATGTCAGCCTTTGACAGTTGTCGTCAGCATGCCTGTTCCTTAGAGCGCGAATCATATAACGCCCACTAATAGCCCAATTAATGCGGCATACATACCTCACTCAGCTCATCACAACATGCCACTAATTCAAAATGACAATCATATTAATTTGTCCATTCGTTCTTTATTATACACACAGAATAATGAGAGCGAAGAACGCCGGCGTAAAGAAATCCTCATCCGATCCTTTCAATTTAAATATTCATTTCAGAGGTATATCAAAAATATTGTGAGACAATTTGACCTTAAGGATAGGCGGAAAGAAGAACATAAAATGTATAAGGCAATTAAGACCGAAGATAATAGCGAACTGTATCCAACATTGGGTTGACAAAGGTCGGTGATAGAAGCAGCACATATAATATTGAACTCGATGCGTTTTAAATTCATAGCTATTTGGGTTACTGGGCCCCCTAAAAAAGACAATAAATTCAACATATCAAGTAGAAATAAAGGTTTAATTAACTCGCGTTTAAGGTTTTCACAGTCAATACTTGTTGGAACTCATTTGTACTAATTCAACTTTTATTTAATACTAGCCGGTACCCGGCAAGCGTTGCAATGCCATTCTAAGAAAGAAAGTGATTGTATTTTAATTCTGTTTATTGAAGTGCTTTTAGATATCTTTTTTCCGTCTAGTGCGTATACGAATAGATCTGAAAGTTTTCCAACGGGTGAGCAGGCCACATACAGCTGTCCATGTGAGAAGCATAGATTTTCTTAATTTAGTCTTCACCCTTGAAGCGATTATCCCTGTGCTTTGTTGATGGTTATTGCAAATGCGAGTCGCACCGGAAACTGCAAACATTTCAATTTGAATGGCATATTTGTTGGAATCATTGAGATGCTTGGCAACAGTACATTGTGCCCTTTATATTTTCCTTTTAATTTGTTTAGCTTCAATGATATTGTGCATTATCTTTTTCAATGAATGTCTGGTACCGTTGCAAAGTGGTGGATTTATATTTCGGAGAAGAATGATAGGTACGCCAATTTTCAATGTTAAAACGTGTGACGGCATGGCTGGCAAATCAAGTGAGTTTAAGAATTCAGAAGAATTTATTGCGATATTTTTGGGAAAACTTTTTGAATCAATTCTCTTATTGTTTTTGTAATTTTACAGAAGTTTGTTGGCAATGTAATACATTGTGTGGATTCATCTATTTCCAATTTTCCATTCCCAATATTCAACGATTATTTTGCGAAACGTTCAGCGGATGTGTCATATTGTAGTTCTACACGCATGCTGGCCTTGAAAGCCAATTTCTGCACGTGTCGCCATAAAACTGATGATTTGAGACATGCATTTAATAAGTTGAACGTGGTATAACTGGTAGGGTTTGTAGAAAATCACCAGACAATAAAATAAATGCGCCACCAAAGACAACTATTCATTTCCTCTTAAATCTTTTAGTGGATAGTATACAGCTTACAATGCTTTTTTGTACGCCATAGTACATTCGCCTCATATTATGAGTTGGCATGATTGAAGTACTGCACCCATTCCGATTTTTTTTTGATATTGCATGTTAGTGTCTCAGTGATTTGCATTAAAATGAAATTTCGGTGCTGACTGCGCTGTTCGACCACCATCCAAAAATGTTCACACCAAAGACACGCTAAACTTTATGAAACACCCACATTTGCTAAATTGAGAAAAGTCACCAGAAAAGGCGATAATTCTTAGAAAATGCGCCACAGAGAATTTTAAAAATAGCCAATCAACGGGTCCAAATTTCACTTTTCGCGACCGATGATTTGCCATGAAACTGACAGCCGTGGCATACAGATCGCTTTATTCGGCGAAAATTTTGATTGTAAAATAGCTGCACTCTGGGGTGGGCTGGAGGAAGCGCAGAGGGGTTCGCGCAAGCCCTTTGTGAAATTTTGCTAAGGTTGGCCAGCCCCTTGTTAATTTAAGAGAAAACAATATTCTCAAATCAAATGAGTACATAACTGCAATTTCTGACTTACATACATTATCTATGACAGCATCAGTATACACAGTATTACATTTTCGGCCATTCACATTGATGAGTTTACAGTAAATTGCGTATTGGTACATATTGTAAATGTAAAAATCGATTGCTTATTTAAGTGGTCTATCAGAGTGATAAAAAACTCATTGCTTCCTAGAATACCGAGAATTGCTTTGATATAAAGCAAGCCCTTTGTAAACGCATTGGCAGCCTACCACTGGCTGTACTAATTTAGAAAACTTTAAGGGCGTCCGCACAACAAATCATCAAAGTTTTATTGTAATCGGATGAAGGGTATAGAAACAGGAACACATAAAGGAAAAACTAACAAATTACCGTATTGGCAGCCCATCGTTGTATGTTTTGATTCAAAAACCTTTGCTGGTGTCCGCAAAACAACTCACCAAAGCTTTATCGCAATCAGATGAACGGTATAGGAACGAATACGGAACAAACAAACAAATTAACGTATTGGAAGCCCACCGCTGGCTGTACTTATTCAGATACCGTTGCGGGTGTTTGCACAACAACTCATCAAAGTTTTATCGCAATCGGATGAACGGTATAGGAACAGGAACGCTTCAGGGACAAACTAACAAATTAACGTATTGGCAGCCCACCGCTGATTCATATACATTCGCGAGCGTCCGCACAACGGCTCGCCAAAGTTTTATCGCAGTCCGATGAATGGTATAGGATTGCATACGGAAAAAACAAACGAATTAACGCATTGGCAGCCCACCGCTGATTTATATACATTTTAGGGCGTCCGCACAACAACTCACCAAAATTTTATCGCAATTAGATGAACGGTATAGGAACGCATACCAGACAAACAAACAAATTAACGCATTGGCAGCCCACTGCTGATTCATAAACCTATTCTGGCGTCCGCATAACAACTCCCCAAAAAAATTATTGCAATCGGATGAGCGGTATAGGAGCGCATAGGTAACAAACATACAAACATTCATTTTTATATATATAGATAATCAAAGATCACAGCAGCAAAAATTTAAACAATTACATATAAAATAATTCTTTTCCTACATTTTCTCCTGCTCAAATTACTGTTACTATTACTATTAGTCTGGCAGCTGGAGCCTGCAAAGCGGGTTCTCATTTTCTAGTAAAACAATATGATATCCTGAGTGCTAAGACGTTATATCTAGGGTATCCAATCCCGAAGCCTTTTTCCAATCCCGGGATTTCGGGATTGATTTATTTTGAATCCCGGGATCCCGGGATCCCGGGATTGAGATTTTTTCACCGAGGAATTTGAAATCCCCGATTTGGTATACTTTTTCCCAGAATCTCACCGAAACTCGTTTTTTTTTTTTTTTTAGCTCACCGAGGAATTTGAAATCCCCGATTTGGTATACTTTTTCCCAGAATCTCACGAAAGATCGTTTTTTTTTTTTTTTTTTAGCTCACCGAGGAATTTGAAATCTCCGATTTGGTATACTTTTTCCCAGAATCTCACCGAAACTCGTTTTTTTTTTTTTTAGCTCACCGAGGAATTTGAAATCCCCGATTTGGTATACTTTTTCCCAGAATCTCACGAAAGATCGTTTTTTTTTTTTTTTAGCTCACCGAGGAATTTGAAATCTCCGATTTGGTATACTTTTTCCCAGAATCTCACCGAAACTCGTTTTTTTTTTTTTTTTTAGCTCATCGAGGAATTTGAAATCTCCGATTTGCCAATTCGTGTAAATTTAGAGAATTTACGCAAAATTTCTCAATCCCGAAATCCCGGGATCGCAGCCATCTCAATCCCGGAATTTCGGGATCAGAAAATTGAACGGGATCCCGGGATTACGGGATCCCGGATCCCGGGATTGGATGCCCTAGTTATATCTCACTTTCGCATGTATTCTAGCTACCCCAGTAAAGTGTATCTTTAGATTATGTTAGCTAGAGGCAATGTGTAGGCAAAACAATTAACAAAATCCCCGAGCGAATACTAGTGATTTTACACTCAGTAGTTTAATGATTCTCAAACATGAGACGGAACATAAGCGAAACGTTGATGTTGTTTGGGTGTTTTTATTAATAATAATATGATTACTGAGTAAATACAACACTGAATAAATTTGTGATAAAATTTTATAAAATGCGCGCAAAAAAACAGAGATAAGAGAGCGGATAACCCAACCCCTTCTTATTGCATATAAAATAATTAAAAAACGACGATGGACCTGGCTTGAATATGTGCTGCGGATGCCCCAAGAGTCTGAACCATATCTGTCTCTTCAACCAATCAATGCATACGTCGAGGAAGGCCACTGATGACTATCAATATGATGTACTCGGCGAAGCTACGAGACGCTTGGATGATAAGGGAGAAAATAAAGAGACTGGTGGAAGACAGAGAATCTTGGAGAAACCGTATGGCAGCTAGTGTGGATTTAAAATTAAGTGCAATGAGATTAAAAAACTGACGACTTTCCTAGTCATCATAAATTTTACTACCATCAACAATTATGCCATTTTTTTTTATTTATTTATTAAATTTTTTAATTTAAAAAAAAAAATTGACATTACGGCTTACGCCAATGCGTCAAATACTTTTAAGTTGAAAGATCATACGAGATATACTCGATGAGAATTTTTAAAAGTCACATGAGATAAACTCAAGGAGAATTGACTTTACAAACACCCATGTCTTAGATCTCAAATTAAAATTGAAAAAAATACAATTTTGACATTGACCTTACCGGGAATCGAACCTAGACCCACCTGGTCGGTAAAGCAAGCTCTAACCAACTAGACCACAGCGGGCGACAATTATTTTAGTATAATACATAATTTAATCTAAGTGACATCTGCAATGCATTATCTCTCTACGTATTATCCATAATAGCGTTTAAAAATAAACTTAAACCCGACAAAATTGAATAACATTATTGTAACCGATTTAAAATTAATAATACAGAGAACCGGTTAATGCTTTCATTGAGTTTTGAGTTATAATTCTGTCTGGAAGTTGGCCCAATGTCTGATGGGCTAGCGACCCCGGGTGCACACGCAGTTGAAAAGGTCAATCATTGTAAGCGAGCAGCAGCTGACCGATTGACATAACCCATCAGCAGGACGCTGTCACTCACCCCTAAGGCAAAGAAATAATTGTCAGTGTAGTTTTTAGATTAATATCGGCGACGGGAATGTTAATTTATTTCTGTAAATTACAAGTAAGCGTGTTTTTACATTAATTAAAACTCATCATTCAGAAGGAAAAAATCTTTTGAGTTAGTTCAACTTTTCAAATATCTGCATACTTAAGCTGCTTTATGATTTTTAAAAAAAACCAGTGGTGGCGAACCTTTTTACATGCGCATACCGAAATTCCCAAATATTGAAGAATTGTTTTAATCTAATTTTGATCTTATGATTATTGCCAAATCGCTCTTGAGCCAGAATTTAACTAACCGCCACCTCTGGAATACACCAACAGAAGTTATTTAACAAGATACGTTTATTGTATGTTTTAAAAGCCGTGACATGTATAAAATTGACTTAATTCGCAAATAAAAGCATTTTGAGTTATTACGTTGGTAGGCAAGTGCTTAAAATACTTCTCAAAGATTATTAATAATTTATAATAAGAAACTAGTATCGGCCGACTGATAACCCGTTTGGGTAAATATTAAAGTTTACATTGAAAAAATCTGACCAACGCTACTCACCCCTCGCGTAATTATATTTTTACACAACTAAAAATACGCCACATGACATGATTTAAAAGGACCCTTCTTTTTAAGGGAACAATAAATGAGCTGACGAAAAATCTCATTCAATAGAATTAACAAAAGAATTATTTATAGGGAGCTCTTTTTATTTCAAATAATTTTATTCGGCGGCCCCGTTTCATACTTTGAAGTGTTAGTAAGTAGTCAGACGAGTACGTAAAATACAGCGTGATTGTGATGTGACCATTTATTCAATCGAATAAATCATACAAATGTCACACGATTTGCTTTGTGAAACAAAAAAAAAAAATTTTTTTGTTACAGATACCTTGTATCTGCGTAAATCATTGTACGTCGTATAGTCTCGAAACTTTGGGATTACTTCATTATAATTAATACAGGTCGAACTACGGTATTTCAAACACCCAACATATATAATTAATCAAGGAAAAATCTTATAAACGGGAAAATATATTAACTCAGTTTTGCATGTTTATTAAAACTCATTTAACGCCACGAAAATGAATATAAGAAGTGGCGGATTACCGTTTAAACTTTAAGCGAATGAGGCGTGCGCTTGGAGTATCCGAATCTGAGGGGCCTCAAAAATGATTTATATTATATAACCCATGTATGTACTTATTATTAAGATTTTTATATATTTTTATTATTTTACATGGAATTTTCTGACGTTTTTATGTTATTCGAAAAACAGGTCCCCAAATGAAATTGCGCCTGGGGCCTCCCATTTGCTTAATCCGCCACTGAGAATAATAGTTATATATTTATATATGCGTAAGAGAATTCAAATTATTTAAAGACATTCGCAAAGGTTTTTTTCGGTTATAGTTTGCCTGCATATGAACTATTAATCCACGTCCGCTCCCAATGTGGAGTATATGATCCCCAAATCAAGTATATCAACAAGTTTTTTACGAGAATGTTTGTTACTCAGTAACTAGGACAGGACTAGTGGTCAACTCTAACTCTTGCTACGCTACGCTATTTTAGGGTTGTAAGGGAATATTTAGACATCACAAACACCCATTCCAGGAGCAGAAATCGATTGAAAAATGCAGTTCATTAATCGAACCGAATGAGTGCAAAAAATAATCGAAAAAGTGGATTAAAATAAATATCTAAAATTATTAAGTAAAATCAGTTTATCTGTGCCAATTCAGAGAATAGATCAAAATGACGAATTTAGCGTAACTCTTATCTAATTAGAAAGTTAAGATATGTACAAGTGTAAAAAATAAATCTCACAAAAAAGTATAAATTAATATTCTATTGGTCACCTTACACTTTCATCACCTTTTATCAAATTGAAGGCCAGGCCAAATAATAAAAAGCGATGCATCATCGAACGATTTGAATAGTAAAAATACGGGCCATAGCACTTCTAAGCCACGTCCCAATGTGAGAGTATTTTGAAATTTTTGAAAGAAAGGCTTCCACTTTTTACCATGGCAGCAGCCTGCAGGTATTGCGACCGCCGAAGTTGTTATAATGTTTGAAAGTGTAGTTGACTAACCGCCAAACTTCATTACTGGGTGAAGTTATTAAAAATTTATAACTCAATATCTATGTACATATAAAATGCTAAATTTCAGTGAATAAATAAACTAATCTTGAATTACACGCTTAACATGACATTTTTAAGAACAGACCTAAAAAAAAAAATCAAGAAAACGAATAAGTCATTTATTCATAAAAAAACATTATCAAGTCGTTTAACGTTAGAAAGCCGTATAAGTATATGAGATATAATAAAACATATGAAGCATTTTTAAGGTGTTTACTGTAAATACTTGGAGGTAAGGCAATATTTATTGTCACCAATTGAACATATTTCTCATGACCGAAACTGGTCTTGATCATATTAAATAAATGTGGAATTAATTCAAGAGTGTTTTATTTTTGAATATACGAAGCATTAAAAAAATGGAATACAATTCTGCGCCGCCTAGTTTGGAAACCGTTGACTTTACATACATATCACATCACCCACTTTTCTTGATAGATCAGCATTTCAGACACGGAAGGACATTGGTTCAAATCCGAGTTATTTAACAATTTTTGTAAGCCTGCACGTTGTGCTTAGCATAGTAAATGTTCTCAGCATTTAGATTTCTCACTATTAGTCTTTGACATAATAAGAATGGCTAACTATAAATTCTCGTAATATTTTTTAAATATAAGTTGAATAAGCTCAAATAAAAAATAGAATTTCAAATTGTTGAAGTTGCACATTTCCATAGTACGTTTCGTTCGATATTGACATTTCAGTGTTTGAGTCATTCACGCTATCGAATGCCTTGAGATAGACATCTAAGAACCGGAGGGGGTTCATCAAAACTTGGATGATTCAAATGTAATTTAGAAGTTCTATCAAGTTTCAGTCGGGTAAAGAAGTTTCATGGCGGATTTTAAATCAAGACAGTGATGCAACCCAAAGCACAATGATAAGCCGAAGGTTTACAAATACGCTACTACTGATGCTACTTGCCATTTAGGGAAGGATATAAGCTTTTAATACTATTCTAAAATTTTGCATCACCTCATAGTAATATAGCTAGATACTTTAAATCCTGTATGAATATAAATACAAAATGTATGTAGGGCACCCTGCATAGGTGTGGTAAAAATCCTTGGCATTGGTCTAAAAAAAGAATGCAGTTGCATTTAGCTTTAAGCGACATAACGGCTGCATTTTATACATAATGGATGCGCACATCAAATGCATTAGTATGCACGTTCATTCATTTCATTTGGGTAGAGCCTCCCAAACTTTGTAGTTATATGCAGCATTATTAGGCTTGTTTAGAAACGCACGAATATCACGGAAATTGTCGTATGTTTTCAGAGAAATATTGCTGCATCGGTTTTATATTCATGTCGGCAGTATAATATATTACTGTGCAAAGTCATTAGCGATGCCAGTTCTCTATTTATAACCGATGATAGTTTGTTTTGTTTTTAAATTATAAAATGACTTAACCAGTTTATGCTTTTATAATACATTCGTAAAATCATTTTTATAAGAACAAAAAAAAACAACCAAGGCGACATATATCTTAAAATTACAAATTCGAAAATTGATGTTTACTTTGTCAGGGCATAAGCCAAGTCCAACCTGATCGTTAGGATAAAGTACTCGTCGACATGGAGAGCGAGTGACTAGTCGTGGAAATTATTGACCATCGTATACTCCTTGTATATGTCGTCAACGTACTGGCATAAATGATGATCAACAAATTGATAGCTTTTAGGATAAAATCTCCAGCCTCAATATTGTATGTCAATAGACCGATGCATTTATTTCGATCGGTAAATAATAAAAATATTAATTAATAGGCATTGGCAATTGTCTGTCTATAAATTAATATTAATAATAATTAAAAAATAATAATTATTTTATCCAGATAATTGATATCTCAGTGTGATACACCTCAATTTGTTCAAGGAGACTTACCAACTTCTGTCAGTACTTTAACGATGTAGTCGAGCACGTTTAAGTGAAACTAGTGCTGTTAACTAATATATGTGATCATTAGTTTGACAAGCTCTGCTATATAAGAGAGGTTGTGTGGGACTGGGTCATTAACGAGATGCATCCAGCGTTAAGTAAGCATTACATGCGAGTTGCGCCCACTGATGCAGCGTCAACTTATAGACACGTTAGTGCCACCATAATCGTAGACGTTAAAAGTCAATATGAATTTTCATATGAGCTAATAAAATATGCATTATAATAGTCTGAACTTTATCCATATACACGACTTTTGATTTTGAAAAGATTACATCACTTAATGTCGCAAAAACTAATTACTTACTTGCAAAAAAAGTAAGTATACCCCGCCAGAAAATTCTTTAACTAACGAACACATACATAATAAATATATTTAATATTGTTTTCACAAGAAATCATTTGACCGAAACTGTACATTGATAGAAAAACTAGAAACTCAAACTAAAAAAGAGAAAATGGACTGAAAGCAAAGTTTAAAAAAAGATTCTTTATACACTAGGAATTTGTCTTAATTTTACAAGACTCTGACCATTTTTGTAATATAATCATTTTAATTCACTAGACTCTAGAGAACCAGGTTGATTGATTTATTAACACTGGAAAATTTGAGAGAATATTATGACATTTTTTAATCCTAGAAGTAGCCATCAAAAAATAGAAAACATTTGAAGTATGTACATATATCATACTGACCCTGCCAACATTTTTTAATCAAATATTTTTAAGCAACTTATAATAATTTCAGGGAGGTCTTCAGACAGAACAGGCGTGTCTTTAAAGTCAATAACCGTGAATTCAACTTCTGTTTGTTAATAATAACATTCCGTAGAAATATTTATCAATTTCACGGCGGTTGGTTTCAGACTGCTGGCCGGCCCTTTAAATGAAACAGAATTGCGATTCGGAGCGTTGAACAGACCATCTTTCTCTAAATAATAAAAACAAAAAATATAGTAAAAAATACTAAGTATAGACTTGATCGAAATATAGCTTAGCGGATTGAGGATTGGGAGCGGGTTGGGTAGTATATGTGTATACATCGACTAGTGTAATCTTATTCTAGTGAAGGCGGAAACGCCCATTTTTGCATTTTAGAGTCGCCGCTAAAATTCTAACTATTCATTCTAATTAGTCATCTCTGTGAAATTTAATTTATTTTTATCTGTGTAACCAAATTCTTCTGCATTGAAATATGTTTTAAATCGAGTGCTCATTATGTCCATTGTATGAAATATATATTATAAACCATCGTGTGATTTTGAAATATTTTTTTTACTTGTGCAACAATTGTGTGGGTCGCAAATGCGTCATGCGACTATCTTTTAGACAAATCAAGTTACAAAAAAAAAATACTTGACCATGAAGTAGGAATATTGTATATTAATCTTCGTTCATTATATGTAAGTTGAATGGCATCAGTCAAAAATATGAGAGAGGCTACGGAATGAGTTAAGACTTAAGGAAATGAATATTGTTTTCTTCGTAGACGGGTTTCTTAGAAAACGTTTAAGGAAATAAATTCATATATTACAGTTTATGCAGACATTCTGGAGGCAAACATAAATTAAAGAGAACTAGAAAAAGAAACGAATGAAAAACTACAACTTATTATTAGCAAGGATGTTAAAAATACGAGTCATTGTGACTTATAAATTAAGCACGTTGTCCAAGTCGATCGTAATGGTATTATATTTACTAAGTTTGTGCAAACCGATATGAACTTGGAAACAGTGGCATCGATGGGCTAGCAAGTACGTGTTCGCGCAAATGCAGTGTATCTCGTAAACTCTTGCAGAATGATATAATATTTCCCATAAAATCTCAATATTTTTAGTACAGATATGCGTTTAATGCCGATGAGCTTTACATACAGGCAATTGTATGTACGATTATTTTGTTGCGTATGCCTTAAAACTGAAAAAAGGTGTGTAAACGACGTGTAAGAGCTCTTATTTGTTTTACAATACAAACACTAATGTTGAGACGCTTTGTTTTAACATATTTTTTTTCGTTTAAAAGTATACATTTTACTCGAACGCAAGTGAAAGCACATGTATGTTAAGGCGGGATTTAGATCCGAATGAACTTATTCAACAGTAAGTTGACATTATCGCTGAATGAAAAATGATCTGCTAAAATAATTGTGCTTTTATTTATAAACTCAAGGAGTACAATTCGAACGGATTTAAACTTTTTATAACTCGAGTTTAGGTTGATGACACATTGCGAACACCTTGCCCAAGATATCAAATGTAAAATGAAAAAAACAAACAACATTTAAATTATCATTGTCAGTATGTAATCCCGAAATCTTCGCTGTTTATCGAGCTAATAGCAGCTGTACTGCAAAGGTCCCCACTAGGGCATCCAATCTCGGATCCTTTTTAGTTCTTCCATTATTTACAAATTGAAAACTGCAGAAATTTACGAAATTTCCAAAATATACAAAAAAATCGAACCTTCTTATTTATTTATTTTACACCTCGCTCCACTTTCTCTAATTTTCTCAATCCCGGGATAACTACTGTCACAATCCCGGGATTTTAAGATCACAGGATTGGACGGAATCCCGGGATTGGAGGCCCAAGTCCCCACTACAAAAATAAAAGATTTTTTCTAGATTGATATACCTAGGTCACACGATTAGTATAGACGAAAATGTTCTACGAATGAGAAGGCGCAGTGTTTTTAGGGTGCTGTTATTATAATTATTTTGAAACAAACATTAATATGTTTAAAATGAAAGATCAAACGTGTGGTGTCACGTAGTTACTTTTGATGCCAGGAGGATTCAGGAAAAAGCGCGAGAAATTCTTTCGCAGATTATTGGACTAACGAAGTCTTGACGAGGTAATTCAATCAGCAGTAAGCTGATCTCGTTTAGTTATTCAAATTTTAATATGAAAGTGTTATATTTAATCGGCTGAGCAAAAACATATCGACCGAGTAACTGTAGCGAGTAATCACGGCCAGGGCCGAGTTAAAATATCGATTAAAAGAAAATTGCGCGAACTTTTGGCATATATCCAAATGAAATTACTAAATAAATATGTAGCTCGGCACTAGTTTCATCATTTTTAGTGACGTGCTATATTTCATACTGAAAACATTTGGCGTGAGAACTATACAATTAGGCGTCGTATATAAAGATGCCTTATTAGGTTTCTTGCTTGGGTTGCGAAATACATTATGATATAATATGTAAAATATTAAATTTCTCCTTAAAAATACTTTTTTCAACTGTTGATAGTTTCTGTATCGAAGCGCTAATTAAATGAATCGAATTTCGGTTTCATTTGAAATATGTGAATGAAACACATTACAAAAGAAGAAAAAATTAAAGAAGATTAAAATCTTAAATGTTTCACATCTCACTCATGAATGGCGATGTAAAAAAATATTCTTGAAGAATGTCAAAGATGGTTCTAGTGGCATGACTGTTGGCAGGATGGTTTGAATACAATAAATACACGTTCATGATTACTCACATAATCAGGAACATAGAATTTAACATTCTCATTTTGGCTTGATATAAGCCAAAATAATATATGGCCTTTAAATTTTTCTGTAACTGTTTATGACATAAAATTAATGAATGAACGGATGATTCTACATTATTGGGCCACCATTTAAATAAGACAGGAGCTTGGTTTGTCTAAATATTATGGAACTAAAAATATTGTTTAATTAGAAAAGCATTCCTCTTAATTGGTACTGTCAATTTAATATCTTCCAACTGTGACTAATCGGGAGGCAACAACAAACATGACCTGCAGTGCTATTCCCGTGCACACACACTTAATTGAACGGTCTGCATATTTAAAACGTGTTTGTGTTGAGTATTTCAGACCGTGGGTAACAGCATTATTTTATCCAGACAGGTAAAAGAGAGAACTGCAAAGAATTTCTGAACTGATTTTTAAAATGATATTCTTGCAGAACAAAGTTATATGTATTTGATAGTTATTTTATTTAAGAATTTACTATTCTACTACTCTACATAAATACATCATTTTTTAAAAGAAAAAAAACGTTGTTTAAAGAAAGTAACCGCTCATTTGGGACAAAATGCCCCTTTTCACAAAACTATTTGAGTGTCAATTCATGTACCCTTGCAGATGTAAACCAAATATTATGTTTCCATTTACCCATGTTGATTAACAACTAATTGACTAATTAATATCATTGATAATCTCCAAAGTGTGTGCCGTGTGGCAAGGATGGAGGCACATACTCAACCAATGATTATATGTTCGTAAAATAAAGGTTTCGTTCCGATTTAAAGTAATTAACAAACTGATGTTATCAGTTAGGATAGTTATTCACCAAGTTGTCGACGAGGTAAATCGTTTCTATTGCGGTCGCTGCGTTGCGCTGAGGAACAAATCAATACACAGAAAGTAGGGCAGTAAGTGCGGAAGACCCGAAGAACCTTTGTGGCTGTCAGCCCTTTTGCGGACTGTCATTGTGAAGTAAAAATATGGCAGGAGAATTTCCTGTTATGTCTTTCACTTCCTAATGTCAATTTATTTCTAAAAAATCGTAATAAACATTTTAAAATTCATGTTAAAGTTATTTTAATTTAACGATATTTTCGGGAATAAAGAAACGTGTGACCTATATATGGACCCATTAGAGGTGAAGTGAGCGAAGTGGTATTTCAGAAAAAAATTATTTATTGCGTTGTAATATTCTACACGTCTTATAAGTATCAAGTGAAGTAACCTCAATTAAGACACATGGCAAATAGTGTTATCTCCGTAAAATTTGCAATACACTAAAGCACCAAGCAAAGACGTGATGGTACTTAAATGTCCAAAAAACAGTTTTACCATTTTACTAGTTGGCTCAATATACTTTTAATGGGCCCATATAAAATATAATTGGCAGAAATATAGAGAACCTTAGGATCAAAAAATAGCAGATTTGTTATGATAATAAGGTTATATTTTGACTCTTCATTGGAAGGAAACTACATAAATTTTAGCGACGTAAAAAAATCTGTTCTTTTGAATCAGAACTCCAATAATATATGATATCTCATTTTTTCTCAATACTGAATTTAGGCGTGTTTGATTCCAAGCTCATATTAAATCTGTACTAACTGTGTTGAAGAAGATAACTTCACACGAGAAGCAAATGATCGGGAAACTCTGCTAATGATTACTTAATCTAATGATACAAACGAATTGAATAGAACGATTTTATAATTTAGCTGTATTTTGACAAGTTAATATTATGTCTAATTTAGACTTTTCTATGACTAAATTTACTCTTGTCAATGACGTCATCAGTTCGATACACATTGACATACTCTTGTATTCAAACTTACCAATGCAAAATAACAACCTTACCTTATAACAACTTAATTTGGAAAACAACAAAACTTTACTGTGTTCTTAACGGTTGGTACATATATCCGGACGGTACAAACCCACATCACTGTTTAAAGTAATTTTCTTGTTTTCACCCTTACGTGTATGTAAATTTAAGTATTTTTCATTAGATATTTTTAAGCTGACGGTAAATCATCTTAATCTGTACAAGTAAAAAGAATAGCCATTGTAAGTGGAATACAATAATGTCACAAATTGTGAAGATTGTTAAGAAATATAATCGTTTTAATTAAAATTACTTCTACATTTTAATGAAAGGCATTTTGGTTTACAATTATGACATATGTAAGATTTTTATTAATTATTTTTGTATAAAAAAAGACTGTGGCATCGTCTGAACGCTGCACAGAGGTATCAAAAGGATAAATAACTAATTATTCATCCCGAAGAATTCAAATGGTGCACTGGGGCGTTAAAATTCGGAGAATTTTGTAAAAGTTTCATGTTAATCGAAGTTGGTTAAGTACATCACGGAAATGGTGTTGATTTTGCGAGTTTTGATTGTACAAGCCTGGAAGTGTTTCTTTGCATCTTACGGTTGGCGAATTAAATAGATTAGATAGGAACTTTGTAAGAGACTGGGAAGATGTTTGGAAGTGTAACTTTTTACGACAGTTTAGGGGATTTGGAAATTTCCGAGCAGACGAATTAAATACACCCAAAAGTAATAAGTTCGATCTCATCGTTTTCATAATCATAGGATAATGCTATTATTTGTATTGTAGTTAGGAGACATTGCTAATCCTTTTCATGTTGATACCACATTGCCAAAAGTAAAACATGTATTAATTAGGTTTTCTTAACGAGCTAATTTCGTTGTGTTGAATAAGAAACATACTATCAAATTTTATATATAACTCGAAAGATGTCAATAAAAAAAATATGTTTCGACGAAGCCAGTTTTTATACTTGCGCATTGTAAAAATATTATTTAATCCACATCTTGATATTTGATTTATATTTAGAAAAAAATGATTTACCTGTTAAGTAAAAATATAATACTACAACTACAAACGGAGATAAATTTATTACGAAATAAACGCTATTAAATGCTAAAAACCTATAATAAAATAATAAAATATTATTTAGATTACACATAGACTGATATCTCTATATATATAAAAAATCTCGTGTCACGGTGTTTGTCGCCAAACTCCTCCGAAACGGCTTGACCGATTTTGATGATTTTTTTTATGTATATTTGCTAGATATGAGAATCAAATGTAAAATATATTTCATCCCGCTAGGCGAAGGGTGTCCCGATTCAGATTTTTTTTTCAATATTCCTGACAATTCGTCGTTCCAATTTAAAACAATTGAAATGGACGTCTTTAAATTCAAATTTCCTGGCTTAGAACTGAAGCATCGTAATAATATTGAGAGAACTTTATTTGAAAGTTTGCATCGCTACGACGTTTTTTAAGTAATCGAATATACTTGTATATAAAGCACTATTGTGACTCAAGCTATGTTTAATCATAATATAACTATGCCTGTTAATTCGTTAGTGACGGCTTTTAATGTCATTCATTGTTAGTGCTAATAATCGCTTAAACATAAAAAAAAGTATCGTGATTTTAATCATCATAATTAAAATTTAAATAATTTTACAAAGATAAATCCTAAGAAAGCAGCTGTTACAAACATTTTATTACGCTAGAAAAACTAAAATAGCGTCTAATTCAAAAATGTCTCGCTCTATCAAAGACGTGACGGCTTTATTCTTACTTTCATAAAACACTTTGAAATTGAATATACATCATAGAGAATGGCTTTATTGGACCATAAACCTAATTCCCAGCTGTCGGCTCAGTAATTTCACTTGCCATCACTTTATTTATGACAAAATTCTTCGATTCACGATGTTATATTTAGCACTCACTGCTGGTCATTAATTCATAGAATATTACTTTAATCAAATTGTATAAAAGTCGTGAAACTGTCGGGATCGGGTCATAATCAAATTAAAGAAACCCGGAACCAACCAACCAAAAAAGACCGTAAAGAATCTATTTTACTACGGGATCATATATGTATGGCATGGCATAAAACTATAATAAAATATTGTACATCGCCACTAGGGTATCCAATCCCGAAGCCTTTTTCCAATCCCGGGATTAATTTATTTTGAATCCCGTGAGATTTTCTCACCGAGGAATTTGAAATCTTCAATTTGCTATACTTTTTCCCGGAATCTAACGGACTCATTTTTTTTTTAGCTCACCGAGGAATTTGAAATCTCCGATTTGGTATACTTTTTTCCGGAATCTCACAGAAACTCGTTTTTTTTTTTAGCTCACCGAGGAATTTGAAATCTTCAATTTTACAATTTCGTATAAATTTCGAGAATTTGCTCAAAATTTCTCAATCCAGAAATCCCGGCCGACTCAATCCCGGAATTTCGGGATCAGAAAATTGAACGGGATCCCGGGATTGGATGCCTTAATCGCCACCTCAATACTACAACTAAGTAACCTTAATTTGACCAATGTTAATAGAACGAATTTAAAAACTTTATTTGGTTTAAATGCATCTGGGCTATAATCATTATTTGAAATAAAAATAAAACATGGTATTTTACATAATTGGAAAGAATAAAATAATATTCAATTAAATTTTCTAGAACGAAATGTGAGATCATATTCAATAAATATTTCAAAACATTAGAAACCACGTTACTTAGTTGTATGTATCATTGAGATAGCATTACATACAATTAAGGTAACATACAAAATTTCTACCAAAGTGTTGACAAGGAATCAATCATTAGGCAGTATATGTGAGAGAATACTTTTTATGAGTCTTGTATTACAGGAGGAATGATACGGATTTTATTAACTGTTTCCCTAACATAAAAAAAATCGTTACGTTTGTCTTCATACTTCGATATCAACATTTTTAATGGAAACCGGCCACAATTTTTTGATTTTAATTAAAACAGCTTAACGACCGCACGTTTTTTTTATAAAATTTCACCTGGCGAAATAAAATTTTGCGATAAATTCGCAAAAATTATAATTTTACTAAATTCACTATAATTTGTAAGCAAATTGAGATATCTTTACAAAATTTAATTTTCTTAGCCTCCAGATACTATACCTATACGCATATATGTGTCCGCCGGCCAGCAACCTTTGTTTTTCAAAGACTCAAATACGCGTCCACGGTCGTTAAGCTGTTAATTAAGTGACAACATTACAATTTAATATTTTTATGTGTTTAATTTCATCACTGTTAGTAATAAATGTTATTTCGGAAAGCATCTTACTATGACATGTAATTATTTCACGATGTTAAGGCGCACTAGTTTGAATCAATTGATTAGATGCCCAGATACATAATAACTATCGAATTGAAGAAAAAAGCGACGAAACAAACAAAGCCCTTGATTATTATTCACAGAACGGGACTAGATATAGGTCTCGTGCTCCAGTAGTAGCATTGCGGACCAGACAGGATGTTTTACGCAATAGAATTGGGTTGGCACTTAGGTACTCAAATCGCGTTACAAGTTACGTAGTTAGAGGATTGAGGTCAATATCGAATAAAATGCTGGGTTCACTAACATGCGAATAAGAAAGACCTCAATACAAAATATTAGACTAAACATTTTTTAAAACCATCATGCCTTCGGTAAAGTAACGAGTTATACGAGGGGTATGTTTAATTAATACTTTTTTAATTGCCAGTAATGTTTATGATTTTTATTGACTATTGTTAAATTATTGTTGTTGTACACGACTCGTGTCAAACACTAAAACAAATATGAGGAGCAAACATTCAAAAAGTGTTTTGTCACACAAATACAAAGCTTGGAAAATGATGATTTAAGTGTTGCAAAAGTGACGGTTTGTATGAATGTGTCAACTTTATTATTTAATTTTAATATGAAAAAAAAAAGTTTTTGAACACTTATTTTGATTTCTATTCATAGGTTTTATTATGGGGTATCAGAATTGATATAAAACGCCATTTTTTAAAATTTGTGACAAAACACTTTTTGAATGTTTGCTCCTCATATATTATACAGTATGCTTAAAAAATTGACATACAAAACATGTACATGTTACAAAATACCTGAAATCTAAAAACAGGTGGCGTCTTAGTAACGAAATACTATCAATGATTTTTTAATAGTAGGTACAGTATTTCTGCGCATCGTGCGCATCGAACGATTATTGACAAGAAGTACTAATAAATAGTGCCACTAGTTGACTGTTTTGATTTAATGATGAGTGGTTTAGAAATGGAGCATCTGAAAAGTAACTAAAACACTCATTACAGAATGGTGGTATACATCGGTTTTTTTACGATAATTTTCTTGATAATCTTATCCCAAAAAATAAAATAAAAGCCGAATACACCGAAAGTATTACACCAATTTACACTAAACTGAGCATTGTAAAAAGCATACTTAACAAACTTTGCATCTAACACCAAAAACTATAATTCTTTATATATTGCTTTGTTGTCGCAAGTCATAAATAACGAATCGTTATTGTTTGAAGACTTAATGAAGTGTGTTTGTTTCACCCCTTCCATACATTAGTTATTATAATGTCCTCACTGTCCTGTCCTGTGTGAAACAGTTATGGTACGCGTACACCTAATCCGTCATCGCCCGAACTATGCTCGGCCGTGTCGTCCGATCGAACAAACGTATGTAAAGAAATGAGAGCGCGTACACTACTACAAACGGCATCGTACGATGACGGCTGTCTTTGGCCGATCAACCGACGAATCCAAACATGTTGGGATTGGTCGTCTGTCTGCCGGCTACTTTTGACAGAACATCAACTGCTACTAACTTCAGGTTGGCATTGTCGCGAGTCTGCCGCCTACTTTCGGTGTATTATGACAGAATGTTTTACCGGTCATTTATTTCGTATTTCGCATAATTGATCAGTGTTCTTCATATTAATGTATGATTTAAACGCAATTATCAAGCCCTCAAAAAACAATTTAAAATTGTGGCGTTGTTTTTAGTTTAGTTTTTGAAGTTTTTCGCCGTAATAATCCATGACTAGCTTTAACAAAAAATAGCACAGACGTTTTATCGTAAATACAGTGTAGTTTACTGTGAAACTCTTGTTGATTTTTATTTGATAATGGATATCGAAAAAAATCTAGGCTGCACAGTACTACTGACTGCTACTAACTTCAGGTTGTACTCGGTCAAAACCGGTCGGCCGACAACGGTTGCAGTGAATGCACATGAACGGCCGACACTTTACGTCAGAATAGGTCCGACACGAAGTCGGTCGATGATTCGGTTTTGGTGTACGCGTACCGTTACGGTTCTATGAAATTTTAGCCGAAAGCAGAGCTACTCAAACTCAAATCCAAAGAGCAGCGGTGGTTACCGATATCAATGGTGGTTACACGTATGTATACATAATTAAAAACAAAATTAAAACACGAAAATTACGACCACCCTTTATATAAACCATTGTTGTTGAATGACATTAACATTGTAAAAAATGCTCTTTTATAATTGATTGTAAATATCATCCGATATATAGGGGCGGCTGATAATGCCGGAGCGGGACTCTATATAACTAGAGATGCCACGCTAACAATGCAGATAGGAAAAATAAATTTAAAAGCCGTGAGCAGAATGCAGTCCCAATAAAATAGCGATAAATAACACTAGACGGTTAGTTGTAAACAAGCGAGCCAGTTGCATAATCAGACGTGACACGGCGGCCATGATTCTTACACGAGAAAATACAACAAAATATCTAGACTATATCCAACGGCACATGGCATTGAACACGTATGCCATAATCAGCCAATGTGGTTCCACTGCTGTACGAAGGCCTCCAGAATGCCACCAGTATATTCGGTACTCTGCTTTGAATAAATGCGTCGTTATTGTGAGTTTACAATATATCCGGATGGTGAATTTTCATTTTACAGTGCTGTAGAATTGTCAAGTTTTCAACGCTGTCGTGCGTTCTTTACCTTACTTTATTTTATACATTCATTAAACAGTCGATTAACGGCTTCGAATTTTTGAAGAGATTTGTTTTTTCATACCTTTCCACCCATCATCTATTCTATTCAATCCTAAAGAAATCGAATCGTAGAGGAAGAGACAACAAATTCATTCCTTATTCTTTTCTCCCTTACATACCCCATCTAAAGACAAGTTTAGTAACTGGTATACAAATAAGTTTTATTGTGCTGTTCTGTAAGAAATCAAACTTATAAAATGTTATAAAAAACAATCATTTCCGTGAAATTAGAATAAGTAAATAACTTATTATTTTGAGAGAAGTTGTCTTATAATAATAGAAAGTAAATTCGTTCGAGTTTATTTTTAACTAACGCTCGTTTGAACTAGGGCCTCCGATCCCGGAATTCCTTCCAATTTCGGGATTGAGGAAATTTTATAAAATTGCGCGAGAGCTAAAAAAGGTGTCGCGTCTTTTCATTTCGAAATTGCCGGGGAAAAAATTACTCAATCCCGAATTTCTACAAAATTTTATGGTGAATCTTCAATCCCGGTATTACAAAAAGGGTCCGGGATTGAATGCCCTAGTCTGAACACAGTGCAGGAGTAAATAATACCAGATTTTTGAAAGAGTTTTCTCAATTTTTAGACATGTTTATTCCCATGCATGTTATTATCCAGCATTTATTTCCTTAATGATTAGCTTTACAGGAAATGAATTGTTTTAATTGTAAGGGATAAAAATGTACCCTTATTACTTTGATACTTTATTTCAAAATACTGGGTTATGTGACGTATTGTAGAAATACAGGTTATTTGATAACAGTTTGTATTTTAACGTTCAAAAAGCCTGCTGTGAAAAGCTTTCATGAAATAACAAAAAATATACATCTATATTACATTATTGAACACCTTTTCACAACAGGGCTTTTAAATACACGTTAAAAAACAGACTATCACAAAATTACCTTACATTACATATCGACTGTGGAAAGGAAAAAGGACGTAGCCCACAGTTTTTTCAAAACAGGTTTTTTTTCGATAATCACAATGTATCAAACTTAATACGCGTTCTATCAAAAGGATGCAAGCTGCAAATGCCGGATTAGTATGTAAATTTAGCTTTTAAGTTTGAAAAAGATGACCTTGATAAAAATTAAAACCTTAAAAAAAGACTGAAATAAAGGTTTTTCTTAGACAATTTCTTCACTTTATATTAGATTATGACAATTTAACACCAGTTTAGAAGTCTCCGCGCACTTCAAGTTGTGTATAATTCATAATTTGCATATGTCACAAAATCATCAAAACACGTTTTTAGCGCCTCCTGTAAAATTTTATATGTGTGTGTTACGACGTTTTCTTTTCCACAGTCAATATAATAATATTGTCTGTAATCTTATTATGCTAGTAGCGCACGAAAGTAACTGTTAACCATATTATTTAAACATAAAATCTAATCACTCAAGATATCCAAAAACCCCTTGATAATTCTGTTATAAAATAATATCATTCAAAAAAAAATATTGCCATACATAATATGGTACGCCTGCCATAGGCAAAAATAATTAATTCAACATAAATAAATCCAGTTACAAAAGTTCAGAACGAAGCGAGTGGTTGGTTAGAATGCCTCAGCCAATCCCATGAGATATACATAACATAAAGAGATAAGAGAACTTTCAGTCCGAACGAGTAATCCGAATTCATTCACGAAATTTCAAATTCGGCGGTTATTTTCCTGTTCGGACAATACAGTCGGTTAAATGTATGAGAATTATTATATGGTATGAATAAAAAGTATCTTTTTATGAGGTGTATTAACGCAATATAAAACTAGAGACAACAATAAAAAATCCTTACCTTTGCATGTGGGGTGGGGGTAATAAGAGAAAACAAAGTTAACTTATACCGAAGTGATTGATGTTCACTTACCTGCAAAAAAATAAGAAATAAATTAGAAAATCTAGTTACAATTGTGAGGGATTTGAACAAGACTTAATAAAAAAATCAATTAGGTTTGAATGATCAAATTATATTTCGATATAATTAGAAATGAAATAAAAAAAACAATTTAACTTTAATTTAATAGTTTGTATCTTGTATTAAGTTTTATTTTAACATTTTAAGCTAGACATCTTCCATATATCGTCAAGAAATCACTAACTGAAAAAAAATCTAAAGATCAATAAACAACTGCATTATGTTGCAATGAAAAAACTTTTGGTTTAAATTAGTGATTTTATGTCGTATGAAATCTCACAAATATTCGTAAATATAAGTTTCTGACTTCTTGCACTAAGCCGACGAAATGTTTTAATTTATTTTTAGAAAAATATTACTCTATTAGTATAGTACTAGGCGGCACTAGTACGTAACAAATTTTACTTGGCAGAAATGTCCTCGTGTTGTGTTGTGCCGTTTAATTTAGATGGACAGACAGATAAATAAAGAAAAATATAATATTTATCGAGACGACTATACAAATAAAATTATATTTTTGAATGTTCAAGAAAGCATTTTAAGTATAAATCATTGAGAATGCAATATTTTAGTTAGCTATGATGCATCCCCCGTCATTCGAAATTCAAAACACACGAGTGATATTGCAAGTTGATAATATCGGAGTGTCGCTCAGACACGCATTCATAGCGCCAGACAGTCGGATTGTATACAGTTGGAGAGGGATGGATAACGATTTTGACGACTAGATGCATTCCGCATCCGCACTTTTATTTTCCGGATAGTTGAACGTAAAGTGTTCCATCACCATTTTAATTCATATATTATAAAATATGAAAACTATTTCAGTTCATCATAAAGAAACTATTTTGAGTACACATATTTTACAATTTTATATCGTGAATGTCAACTTACACAAATAGGAAATATGAAATTGAAAATGTATCTAGTGGAGTCCAGCGGTAACCAAGACGTCGACCGCGTAGCCGTTCAAAGTCGCCCGCCTGATGCTTCCAAACAAGAATTTGTTTCTCTTTCATACACATTATATTGTGCACTTGGTATGACAACTCAGGGCAAAAGATTTAAACGGATATCTAAGACAGATTTTAGTATGACGTCGCCCACAGAGGTCAAAAGTTTGGTCACCCATGTAGTAGACGATTCGCGCAACATATTATTTTGTCTGTTTGGTACATCGGCCCCTGCAACTGAACTTAAGGTAATATTAATATAATCTTGTATGAGGTAATTAGATTTTTTTAATGCCAAGCTTTTACTTATAAATTTTGATAAAAGATCTGGTTGTATGTGATGTTTTTACTGCTTCCTCATTCCTTCATTTTTCCATACACTCGTGAAAAAGCAGGTACGATGTGAATGGGTATCGGGTAGTTATTCGGGCCCATTTGATTATGTTTACAGAAAATATTGGCCCTCTTAACTCTAAATCATTTGAGAATTTTATTTTTTGTAAGAAGAATCTGTTTACAGCAGATTTTGTAGAAATCGAAATAAAAAAGTAAAGTATCAAAATATTAATTACACTTAAATTAAAAAATATATTAATTTTGATTTCGAACCCCATCATGAGTTTTATTTGAGCTAATATTTTGCAATTTCTAATTCAAATTGCTAAGTGGGAAATATATTTTTGATACAGTATAAAAGCAGTTGCATTACTTAACTGTCAAAGCACTGGCGTTAGTAATTTATTAGCTTATTTATAAAATGGCCGTAGAACGTAAGGGTATCAAACTAACAATTCATAGAGCTGCATAATGGTCAGAGAGAAAGCGCGAGAGAGGAAGTGAGAGGTATGCCAGAGGGAATAGAGGGGAGACATTGAATAGTTCGCTTCAGTGAGGGGCATAGATGCAATATTGGTCAATTAAATAAGTACAAGGCACAGATAATCGAATGATTAGGGACGGTGGACTTTTTTTCTAACTCGTCGTTGCGACAACATTGTTTTGTATTTGACCCTTTTGCACCGCCTGGCTATTTTTAGAAAAATAAATTCACTTTCACATTTCATTTGCATAAATATGTAAGTCTCGTTTAATTTACTAAACTTATAATGAATATCAGGTACAAATATATCGCAATACACTAGTAATTAAAAAAATAGTGATTTTGAAATAATGGCTGTAAGAAGATTTATTTAAACTGATGAATTGAAATTGTTTTGCAAGACGTTATAACAAAATTTGTGTATTTTTTTTTTTAAAAAATCAGATAATTTAAAATCATTACTACGTCGTCAATCATATCGCAGGCTAAAAAATGTAATTCTGTAGTTAGTTGTCGAAGAGAAAGTTTTCATCATAGACATTGTGGTTTTGTATAGAAAATCAAAGATGGTTTAAAAAGATCAATAGCCCTTGACTGCAGGACGGCATCAGTACGAAAGAAAGCCATTAACTTGAAGCATTGCCCCTTGGACAACAGACAAAGGAATCCAAATTTTTTCTTTAACTTTTATGGCTTAAAAATTTGAATAAATCTCTATTAGCGTTTTTGATTCGGGTTTATAGTTTTAGTACCGCTATAGTGTGAAAAACAGTTCAGTTGTAAAGCGCAATGATTATATCCTAAAATACAATGCAATGGAAGAACATACCTTCATACCAACAAAGCAGCTAATTAGAAGATAGATACTGATTAGTATTTTTTTCATATAAACTGCAGTACAAATAAACATAAAACCGAGTTCAAAATTGTTAAAACAACCTGTTTAATGTATACATGTGTAAATCTTAAAATGGGATATGTATTTACTCGCAGGCAAAAGGTTAAAATAATAGTTGACAGTGTTATTTAGAGTTAGCCAATAATAGATTGCCTAGTTTTTTTTCTATCTCGGATGGCTGCATCTGAATTGCAAAAGAAATACAAATTATAATTCGTTTAACCTAATAGAATTGTTTACTTACACTTTTATAGCACGGTTGTCTGTTTTTGAGAAGCGAAGACATAATATTTTTTAGATAAACGGTGAAATTTAAAAATATTATTTTATAACAGTGCCGCATTAAACTTATATTTTTTTAAAAACACCCGAGCGGCAAGTTTATCAAATGGCTAAGTTAATTGTTATATAAGACAATGACTTTTAAAAACGATCAATTTATTTCGAGTCACCCACTTGACCTTCGTTTTCAGATACGGTAAAGTATAAATATTGTTATGTAATAGAAAACAATGTAAAAAATCATGCACTATTTCTTTGGAGCGTATTTTTTATAAAGATAGAAAAATCTGTAAAAGCAAGTGAAGTTTATTGAGTGCTGTTAAGTTTATAATTATGGCGGCTACTCCAAAAATCTGAAATTGCTTCGATAACGAAAAGTTATTTAATCATTAATATTCACATTAATATGTATATAAATTTATACAGATAAAGCAGATAATTGCTATCATGATTTTTTTTTCGGTTGCAGATCAAGCAAGCCGCACACGTTGGAAACCAAATTTCTTGAGGCGGTCCTGTACATATATAATAATAATAGATAATGCCTGTCGATAAATTTAAAAAAGATTATCTGAGTGTACAAAACGTATATTAAATATCAAAAATAATTATGTAGGTAATGATTATTTATAAGTCCTTCAACTTGACTTGTGACATTAAATATGCAAACACGATAGGAGTGATAAAGCGGACATTTTTTTTTAAATGACTGCGGAATTTAAAAAATATTATTCATTCTTGTAATTAAATGTAACGGCCTTGGATTTTATTATGTCGAGGATGGAAGTTATTGGCATATCGTCAAATAAAAAAAGAACACGAATATTTTAAATATTTAGAGAATATGTGATTCAAATATAAATCAAAATTAAATAAGCCCTCTTTGTAAAAAAGATGTTAGAGTATAATAAAAATAGCTATACACTTAGATGTTTATTAATTACACATTAAGTACGACCGGTTAAAATAAAATTGAAAGATCAGCGTTGTAGACATACAATGTGAAATAAATTACATATTAGAAATATTCAATATACATAGCCCTATAAAAATCTAAGACAGGCCAGTGAAAACTTTTTCACTGAAGAGCCACATTAAAAAAAAGTATACTTATTAGGTCATACATAAACAAGGAAAGATTGTACAATAACCAAATGTTCAATAAGACAGGATTGCCGCACATAAACACATGCTAGGACACACGGACCCGCGGGCATTAGTTTGCCCAGATCTGGTCTGAGTCATACCGAGTAAAATAGTATACAATATTACTGTTTTCATTCCATTTTGATATTCTGTAATAAATAAGAACCATTCTGAGGGCTTCAAAAATAAACTGTGTTTGTTTATGTACACAAAATAAGTTTTCCACCCGGGTCCAAACTCCAGACTAGGGATTTCAATACAGTTTACGTTGCGTAACGTTTGCATTAGGGCTCCAAATCATATATCGTCATGTATTTTCTTCAGGGTTGATCTCGAGTGACTTAAAATTCTCATCGAGTTTATGTCATTATTGATCTAAGTCTTTAAAAATATCAGGCGAATTAGGAATTTAAACTTGTGATACCAAATATATTTTATTCGTTATATTTCGATACAAAAAGAGTATTTGTAAGATATTCTATGAAACCATGACAATAAATACTTATAATCACGGTTTTATTAAAATTTAAATAAAGTAACTTTCGTCAAACTTCCATCACCGCATTGATGGTTGCCTACAAATGGCTTCGCTCATGAAATATGACATAGTGAACAGTTATTGATTGAGGAACATTTTCGTATTTCGCATAGGTTATATTGCACGCATCTTCGAGAAAACTTACTTCCCCTTAAAAGATGCCTGGGGAGATTTTTCTTAGGGTAGAATAGGGGAAAGTCCCTGGAGACGAAGCGTGCTGCACCGAAATACGCATGTCTAGATGCCGTCTTAGGCAACACGACACTGGGCAGTGGCGTACTGGCGATGGATTTTCATAATTCATTTTTAGTAGAACATTGAAAGCGGACACTAATTGAATGGATGAATTTTGCGCGCGAACAATATGTAACCGAGACGATACATCGCTAAGATACTGAGCTATGTGAACAGTGTATAATTTTATCTTAACATGCCGAAACCGTCACATTATATAAGTTAACCGAAGGAAGCAGATTAATGAAGTGTATGTATAAAACGATTTGGAACATTCAAAAAAAAAAAAGCTAGGTAGTCATATATCTGTCGTTATAAAGTAAGGTATTTGTGAGGTCCATTCGTAGCGGTCAACGTCGTTAGCTTCTGTCACGGATCTTACGGGTTCCAGTTCGTTTTTTTTCGATTTTTGTTTGAATGTTTATGGGTGTTTGTGATGTCTAAAAATTCCCTTTCACCTTTACAATCTTAAAACAACGGAACGTAACGAAAGCGATTAGTTAACCACTAGTACTGTTCTAGCCCTATCCTTCAATCTCTCCTACTACTCGCTTAGAAAAGGAGAGGTTGAGCAACTGAGTAACAATCAATTCTGTAGAAAAACTTTTGTTAATAAACTTTCATAAAAAAAAGCCATATGATTTACATTGGGAGCGGATGTGGATTAGAAAAAAATTGAACAAATATTTGACACAGTAAAAATTTCATAAAACTGTGCACGCCATTGGGTATAATAAGTACATACTCGCTTGCATGCTTCAATTTAGGCAAGGGAAGAAATTGAACTTCGGTGTTCAAGAAAACATCTGTACAGGACGGAGAGTTAAGCCGACTATATAATATTTTCAAATACATTATGGTAAGATCAATTCAATTCAAGGTTTTTAAAGAAAATAATTGATATCGAACCGAAAGAAATTACCGTTTTAATGGCGTTTAAATAATCATCTATACACAATACATGAAGAGTCTATAAGCTTACAAATATACATCGAATCAAAAAAAAAAATGGTTCGCAATTTCACCGCCACCTATTAGGTGTAATTAGTCCTTATTTTCATTGGTACTTCGAAATAACAAAGAATAAAATCCCACCTGTGCTATATGTATGTCCGATGCTTGGCACGGAAGAGAATGATATTATAACTTTAAATAAATACATCATTGTTAGAGACACGTATTTATCATTTTGTTATAGGTGCTAAAAAAGTTCGGAATAGATAACCGACAAAAAGAATAAAAATACTAAAATAAACAAGAATATATGCTGAAAATACGTGTTTCTAGTTACTGTATTTAAAGATAAATGTGAATAAGGGAAAATAGTTGTGTGCCATGCTCATTCATTTAATTTATGGTTATACTAAGTTTCCTGTATATAAGAAAAGTTTAACCCACTCCGAGTCGAACCTAAAGAGGAATTAACGATATTCCATTCCGCATAAAATGTCCCAAATCTATAGAATGAATCGAAGGGAAATGGATGTTAACATAAACGACCATAAAAGATAAGTAAGCCTGTTATAAAAAAAATACGAAATACTCTTTTATAATATTGTATTTGCTGTGCCAGTCGTTACACTACATTGAACTGTGATTGCAATTTCCCAACAATTTTGTTGTGAAAGCAACAAAATCATTGTACAAATACATTTATAACATTTTAAATATTCTATCATATCTATAAAAATAGATTGAATGTCATTAGTTTATACACCCGATGAGTATTCATTCAACGCCTTGTTTTCAGAGATGAAATAGCATCTCAGTGCCCTAAAACAGTTTGCCTTCGTGTAAGAATATAAAAAGGGGCGACTAAGTAGTAATATTGCTATACAAATTACATCGTATTGTATGTTAACGTTATGCATAGTGGCACGCCCTAGTATTCAAAAATACATTTTGCGTAGAATTGTCACGCAAATAGATGTTTGTTTTATTTTGGTATACATAATAATATTACATATTTAGTAGGACGACATCTCAAGAAAAAAAATACTAAAACGAATTGACACATATATATAAATAAATTATATGTGAGGTTGAAAATCGGTAAAGTTTTTTTTTTATGTGATCACTTACAGGTAACAAATTGCTATTTATTAATTAAAGATTTTAATACAATGTGTGTTGCATAACTAGAGGAAAGTTACTTAAGAATATACTAATTAAAATCAAATGTATCAAAAGTAAATTAAACAGGGAACCCTGTAGTGGTCAAGGATGACCGTGATTAACAGATCGAAAAGAAAACCAAATTCGATAAGAAGCGCTTATATATTTTTTTTTTATTATATTATAGTATCTATTCAAATTGCATAAAGGATGTATACTTATGATAATTTTATCGTTTTAATAAGTTCCAATATTAATAATTATGTATATTTAAAAAAGAATAAAAAAAAACACTGTAATGCAACAAAATATATTATGTAAAACACAGTAGTCGAGTTCAAATTTGAATATGTAAAATTGTATAAGACTTTGCCTAGAATAAGATGCAGAACTCAATAGCTTCAAATCAAAAACGTTTTTATTTAATAAATAACCATAAAATGGAAGTTACTTATAGTGAATATGTATTTGGTTTTAAATTATATTTCAATAAGTGTATCATTGACTAATTATTAAATTTCTTTTAAACATTTTGTATTTCTTTCAAAAGGTTCAATTTTATCAAACGATCGAATATATATCCAAATTATAATATCGTTCAATTAATGTAAAATTTTCTGTTTAATTTGATGGGAAATGAATTTTCAAACGAAACCTGTCAACAAAGCCGAAACCGACCTCAAGGATTTTCAGAGCACCACAAAAACAGTACTTACTGCAAATGCTACAAAGCAAAAGGAAGTGAATTCTGAATATTCTATGGAACTTATTATTTATTCCAATTTATAGGCAGGCGACCTCGTTCAAATTCCGTCATTCTTCCCAACGGTTGTACAGTGAAGCTTGTATTTCTGATTTAAGCACGATATCCAAATAACCTAGGCAATAGAACTTGAAGAGATCAAAGAGAACGGTTTGCATGGAAACGCCACAGTCGTCGCATTGTGGCCTGATATTTTGGGCGTTTGATTTCTACCCACAGAAATTTGACGAATAGCAGGTTTATCCGAGTGTGAGAATCGATACTTCCGCATGTTAGAAATGTTTCAATGAATGGCAACCGGCATTTCAAAAGCGTTGGTTCAGGGACTGCAGTACACCCAAAATCCCGGTCAATGACGAAAAATCGTCAAGAAAAAAACTACAAACAAAATGTATGTTTTCATGATATTACTATCAAAGTTTTATGGAACATATCGAGCCGTAATCGGCAGAAAATCGTTAGCGAGAATTTATAAATTTTAAAGGAATCATCAGGTTTTAATCATTACACAATACTTTTTAATTGCCGCTCTTAATACGTTCGCAAAAGGAACTCCTAAAGTAATAGTTAGTAATTAAAGTATCTTTTGGTAAGCCTATTACGAGAGGAAGTTAAAAAAAAAACCTTTTCCTGTAACATGCATGAATTGTCGGTTACGCTTTTCTGGCGATAATGGGTTGATAGAACTGGACATAACTTACTAATGTACGAAAGTGGTATCAGCACAAAAAATATCAAATCAAAAATACAATTAAAAGTTGTCATGGAAGCAAGCACCCTGAAATATTAAAAAGAAATGAGTTGAACATGCCATAATACCTGCAATGCATAAGAATAGTAGTAAAAGGATTAATCAGTTTCAGGTTGAACCATCAAATTTTCCATGTTCATATATGTAAGTAATTTATAAATGCAAATTTTATGTTGGCTCTCCTGAAATGTACCTAATTGAGACTTGCACGGTGATTTTATTTTTCGTAGCAGTACGTACATATGTGTAGTGGTAATGTAAGCCGAAAAAACCGGTTAGCCGGTTAACTTGACAACGTTGATAAATTTTCAATCCCTGCACGGTACCATTTTGAAATGTAGCTAACGCGATTTGACGCTCGATAGAAAGTGTTTTTATTTTTTACTCGAAGCGAAAAGTGGACAGCATTCCGCTATAAACATTGAATTTCTGATCGAGAAGTTTTGTGGCCAATGTTAAATCAAGCGAAATTAGTTTTAAATTTATGTTTGTTGAATGAAGCTTAAAATAGTTTTCAAGTGTCAATAGTAAATGTAGACTAATAAGAAATCAACTTAATTTTATATTTGAACTGAAGTGTACGATTTGTTACAGATTATATTGTTATTTGTTTGTTTAATTATTTTTTTTAGATTTTTGAAAAAAATGGCTTGAATACGACTCATTGGATTAAGCAACAACAAAAAGTTTAGTTAAGATCAAGATTCGAGAAAATTCAGCCTGCACTTAAATTATGCAAAACTCAATAGAGTGCGAATCAGTGGCGGATTAAGTACATAGGAGTGCCCAGCGCAATAAAATTCGGAGGTCCTGTTTTACGGATAACATAAAGTAAAAATATATTTTTAAAAAATGAACAAAAAGTATGTGGGTTATTTATTATATAAGCTATTTGAGGCCCCTAAGATTCCGATAAGAGTCTAATTCTTTATTGAAATGCATCAACTACACATCAAAAAATAGTTGGGCATAAAAATTTACATTAAGCTTGTTAAAATTACTGCCGAAAATCACTATTGGTGTCTAAAGCTCACATGTTTAAATGAATAATATATGGCTAGAAAGAAGCAATCGGACATCCTTTTTTTTCATGATGTATGCATGCATAGTATATTTTGCATCTTAAGAAAGTACTACTTTTCACTTGCGATAAATATATGTGGTAATTTATAACTTTTTTGATAATTACGAAAAATTGTTCTCGTGCGGTTTTTTGCAATTTTCTCAATACTAGATGTTTGGAGAATGTAGGTACCACGCTCCTCATTTATTCGTTCTCTATTCATTTTTATTTTCCCAAATTGCAACCTTATCAGGAGGACCGAAAAATATGACCGATAGTCACATCATCTTGAGACGCGACAATATATTTATAATCTTTTTAAAACCACAGTTTTCCTACGATAAAGTGGATAATCAAAATATTATGTGACTCGTCGAGTTGTTGGTTGCATGCGGCCGTTAAAAATTAATTTCTGTTATCTACGCATTATGCATCCTTATCTACCATCAAAAATTGTTGCACTCTCTAGTACTAACGTTTTCCTTATATGGTTCCCCTATTACAGAATAAGTTAATCCACGAGTCGCGGTCCAAAAAAATAACGATGCATGGTTTTATTTTGATTCTAAGGTGGGAAATAATGTCACTTGCCGCAACTATCTTCTAATCGTGTTGCGAAATCAATGATACGAATTAACAATGTGGCAGTGTTAAATTGATTCCTCATAATTATGATTTTTAATCAAACTGTATAAATTCTTTACCCTTTCTGAACAGAAGTTGAGCAACTTGATAACTAACTACATATAAACACAATTTACTGAAATATAACAATGTAAGTGATTATGCCCCACACTAGAAATTACATTTGTTCTTCTATCTGAAACAAACTTTATATTAATCGTATAATCAAACCTTTAATAAATTTATTTCTATGCCTAAATCTATATTTTACCATACTTCTGTTATCTAATACATCTGTTTAATACTTACCTTTAAAAGCTGTTCCAAATATATTTTAGACCCTTAGAAATAAGTGTCAACATCCTTATCCACATGCAGCGGCGGATTAAGCACCTAGGAGGCCCCAGGCGCAATAAAATTTGGAGGCAATATTTTTCAGATAACATAAGAACGTCAGAAAAATCCATGTAAAATATATAAAAGTTTGAATAAAGAATATATGAGTTGTACAACATAAGTCATTTTTGAGGCCCCCAAGATTCGGAGGCCAAAAGTGCGCGCCTCATTCGCTTGTAGGGGTAATACGACACTGCTCACACGAGAATATACCCGTTGATCAGTGGCGGCCGGTCAATGTGGCATTGGATCAATGCACCTCTTGTATATGCAGGGGCGGTTATATTTCATGAAAAAATATTCAAACATAACATTTATACCATTCACTCATTTTAAATTCATGTATTTTATTGTATATAATAAATATTTTTGAAAATTTTATTTTATTTTAGACAATAAATACACGAAGAATTTAAAATGAGTGAATGGTATAAATGTTATTTTTAAATATTATTTCATGAAATATAACCGCCCACAAGGGGTGCATTGATCCAATGCCACATTGACCGGATGCCACTTCCGTTGATAGTACAAAATCGAGAACAAAATACGTTTAACTCAACCGATTATTTTTTTAAAGATATTATAAAACCGAATAGAAGGTAATAAATTCAACAATCTTTGTAAAATCTTGTGCATTGATATTTTTAACTTTCGAGTTATAAAGCGATTCCTTATAAATTAACTGGAATAAGTTTAAAGTCTCTGGAACATCATACTGCGGTGTGACCTACCACCCTAAACTAATAATAGAATGAATGCATTTTACTGCGTCCTGTCCTATGAATAGAAAAAATAAATTGTTAAGCGACGAAACGCATGACGGTATGAGTAGAGCCGGAGAATGAACGCATCGTTGCATTTCGAAACAGTGTTCCGCGTTGGTAGGTACACCAGATACCCTAAGATGGGGGTGCATTTGTATTTTTTTTTAACGATACGTGAAAAAAATGTTAAAATGCGTCCGTTATTCTAAAATAAAGCAATTACAATAAATTACATATTAAATAAAACCGAAACGGTATGAGTCGTTCAAGTAATGGAATTTAAGTATCTTAATTAATATTTTATGTACATCCGAATTACGGACTCAAACGATTCGTTAACGGCAATATAACAGTCTAACATTCCGGTCAAATAAGAAAATTTATATCGAATTCTATATTATTCTTGCCTAGTATATGGCCAAGTGCAACGGTCGGCACACAGCACACTAGTGTCCCGCGAGAGAATTTCGGTAGTCCGCAGAGAAATGTGAAATTTTTGACAATGTTTTGATCCACAGATAAAAACAAAAAAAATAATGACCAGAATGACGGAAAAATGAGATAAATGTCCGATCGTATGGCGCATCGGTTAGCGTTGTGGGCTTCCGTGCCGGATTTCACGGGTTCAAGTCCCAGTACGAACAGCGTCTTTTCGATTTCTCTTCGAAGGCATGGGTGTTTGTGATGTCGAAAAATTCCCTCCCACCCTTTCCGATCTTTTCATAACTATGCGTAGCGAGTGTGATTAGTTAACCACTAGTCCTGTCCTAGCCTTATCCTTCTATCAGTACTACTCTCGATGAAAAATAGAGGTTGAGAAATGGAGTAACAAACAGTTTTCGTAGAAAAACTTATGTTAAGATACCTCCATTAGGATCCCACATGCTCCACATTGGGAACGGATATGAATAGTTAAATGAACGATGCTAGATGTAATAAATCATTTCAATCTCGTAAGAAAAAAAACTACATAACTTTTTTCCAAATATATTTAACACCACGGTTAAGTATGCCGACCTCTGGTCAAGTGGTCTTGCGGTGATCATGGATTTCGAGTGTTAGAACGTACAGATGCAGTGTTCGCACACCAAAACGAGTTTTTTCATAAATTATTTTTTCCATCCGGTTTTTATGATCAATGGCATGGGTGTCCGTGATGTATAAAATTCCTTCCCACACACCTGATCCTAAAAAAGGGACGGTGTCCTAGTACCGTGAAAGTGCGATATGCCAACTAGTAGTCCTGTCCTAACCTCATTCTTCTATCTCAACTCTCAAAAATACAGGTTGAGTAACATGCAGTTGTCGTAGAAAAATCATTGATGTAAATAAACTGCATTTGAAATCCATAAGTTTCTATACTTATAAGTAAATTTTAAAGTTCAATTTATTGTCGTTTGATAACAAAATTTGCATGATTATAATCACGTGATCACAAAACTGCACCAGTTTACACGAGCACAGACCGATTAAACGTGAGCTTAACTACACCCAGCAGAGTGAATTGTTATTATTAGTTTTCATATATTTATGAACACTTCACTGTCTGTTTTATAAATGCATTGCTAAAAAAGGCATCCAGAAAACCGAAATTATGATTTGTAGGAATTTGATACAAAAAATCACCCCGCATTAAGTACTAGTTTTTTTATATCAAAGATTTTTTTTAAAACCTTGTGCGCTCCCAATGTGGAGAATATGGACTCCTAATGGAGTTTATCTCAACAAAAGTGTTTCTACGAGAACTGCGTGTTACTCATATGCTCAACCTCTCTCAAAGAGAGTAAGGATAGAATAATAGGGCTAGGTCAGCTTATCGCTCTCAATACGCCTCGTTAATAGAATAGGATTGGTGAGAGGGGGGAATTCAAGACATGACATACATCCATGCCTTCAAATAGAAATTTATAAATCGATCAAAAAATCAATTTATAAAACTGTCCGTACCGGGATTTGAACCCGGGCCCTCCGTAGCCGAAGCCAACAACGTTGACCACTCAACCACACAGGCGGCTAAAAGATTAGCATTGCTATATTTCCGCCACGTAAATGAAGAACTCGTGTACTAGTAGAATATTCGCCATATTGTATGTGTATTTTTGTGGGAAGTAGACGCGTTGACAAACGTGGGACAATATTAATACAATTTCAACTAATGCTCTGCCGGCAATTTGCTGATAGTGACAATACTGACCTTTAGTGCTATTTAAAAGCAAGCAGTAACAAACGTATCACTTTGTGATCATTTTTAGATTTTAAGTGTACATAGATAAGAAAATGTATGTCAGATTTAGGGACAAACGTTACGTATGATTGCCTTAATCTGCTGTTTAATGATATGAGCACTGAGATAAAAACTACTTAATATCCTCAGTCACATATTAATTATATTGTGACATCAAACGAGCATCTTCAATACTGAAAATAACATGTAAACTTCATTTTCATATAACCCACATAACTTTTTTATTGTTTTCCAAATTTTGTTGCGCCTGGGGCCTCTCATGTGCGTAATCCGCACCTCATTAACAATACAAGAAATTAAAATAATTTAGCAGCTTAGTTAATAAGCATAAATGTTAAATTATTATATAAATTCTAATTTATAATATAATATTTCAAATTGATCTTTTTCTACATTTTTTTTATAATTCCTTTTATCGTAGAAGGTTTACTCGTATACAACTATGTACTGACAGTTCAAAAAATGTGTATGAAACAAATTGAAGTAAGTATCGTTCTGATCTGCATACATTCATTCTCGCCTACGTCACTGGGTATATAACAGACATTCATTATTATACAATGCACGCAACATACACTTTTCTTTTTTACCTTTATTTAATAATTTTAAAAATGACATGTAAAAAGGAATCGATCGCATTTTTATAACTGACATTTCCAAAAACGCAATAATTCCTCAGCTTCAACTCCACAGCCAAGGTTATATCACTTATTTATACTAATTGTTCCCAAAGATTTTTTATGAGTCAACAATCTAGTTCTAGTACATGTACTCTTCTTGATGAGCAGTAAGCTACAAATATTGTGTTTTTTTATTAGATAGGATAGATATAAAATTCATTTCCTTCAAGTTATGTGGAGTGGTTTCAAAATGGCGTCTGATTGAGGGCGCGAGGGTTGAAGCAATGCCAGAACCACCATCTACGGTGCTAGGGTACGTGTACACGTGTCCTTTTAGTAAATGTCCCGGACCACCACGTTGGTCATTTCGTCCCCTCGGGAGTGGATGGAAAACTTGCGGGGCGCTAAACTTAAGGAATATTAAAGCAATGAAATATAAAATTCACAATTGGTTTACATTACATATTAATGTGAACCACCTTGAGGTGTATTTTTATTTTAACTTTTTATTCTTTCTCAGTTTGTTAATTTAATTGGCTTACCTAGTAGAACTTCATCAAAATCATGTAAAAAATAAATATTTAGGAAACAAGTATTGTGTTCAGACTTTAGAGCAATTGTTATCATATGCAGCCACCAGAGAATTTTGCGGCGGCCACCAACAGCTTCAAAGTAAATATTGAATTAATTTGTAAATTTGAACCATTTTTTTTAAATCTCAAAACAAAAATTTGATGCAGCCACGAGACATTTGCATTTGATCGCTGAAATTTATTATGCAACGACAGGGAAATTTCACGTGAGAACCATTGCTTTAAAGGAGGACGAATTGTGAAGATAGCGAGGAAGTGCCGAAACAGTAATCAACATACTTTTAATTATGGTTAGTATACATAACCACAAGTATTACTGTGTTAACTACTATAATTTTTTGAAATAATTTTAACCGAACCATTCAATTGTTTTATGTAATGGAAGAAATGTGATGTGTGGAGGTCAGAGATGTACTGTAGAATGTATCATAATAATTATATAAATAATGTATGTATTTATAATAAATATTATGATACTTTATAATAACTACTGGCCAATGTTAGTATACGTCACCCAATTCTCTAACATTACAAAATAAAGAATTTCGACACTGTAAGTGTAAAGCAAAAAAGTTGGGATGTACTTCGTAGGCAATCGACTTCGATTCAGAATCATGAGAATTTTTGTTGATGATTTTTTTATTTCTCCAATATTAAAAATAAGTATGTATGAGAGTAAAATATAGTTAAATATCAGCAGAAACAATAAATTTATTATTTTCGTGTTTTTTATAAATATACAAACAAAGAAGAATCAAATATATTCATTCAGTATTTTAACAATACAAGCAATAATTATTGGGATCGACCAAATTTTGCTTTGCGATCGATCGATTGGGAACCCTTGCCGTAGGGCGTGGAGGAAATGAAGAGGTTTTATGCGCACAGAAATGGGGTACAGACTCAGTACATATTCACTATTACAGTGTTGCAGTGAAAATATTTACGCACGTGCAATAAATTGAATTGTACTCCGTCGGGTTCTGTTTGTCTAGGATCTCCGTCTGGACAGTTACGATACTATCATTAGAATGCGTCAATGTCACGGGAAAAGTCAAAACAGTCCTGAAGCAAAGTTCACTTACGAACACGAGCATAATGAATAGTTTTTATTTGATACGAAGTAAGTTTGTTATATACTCTTTCTGATACCAACGCATCATTGTGTGTTAGACATTAGGGTTAATCAATCGTACATTCCCTACTCAAATAAATTCAAAATATAACTATTTGATAAATTAACTGACTGGAATATCAATTCAAATACAATCATAGTTTATGCTATAATATTGAGTACATTTAATTGATGCCATATAATCTTTAAAATTCAGTCGTTTATAACATTACTTAGTAAATTCATCATTAACGATGTCGGTACGGACGGACCGGACCACTGGAATGCATTTATTTAGATAGATTTAATACATATATTTAGCTCTCTGTTTGGATAAAAATTATGACCGAAACGTGCAATTTAATTATACGTCTAATAGCTATTAAATGAATATGTATTATGATTCATTTGGTATGAGAATTTTTTCTTAAATAAGTCACATTAATTTATCAATCGCTATTGAAGCTTATTGTCTACAAAGAAACCGATTAATCAAATTTAAAAAGTAGTCTTATTGCCTATGTTTTATTAAAGTAGTTTTAATTGATTAAAATCTATATGTGAGGAGCAAACATTCAAAAAGTGTTTTGTCACAAATTTTGAAAAATGGCGTTTATTATCAATTCTGATAGCCCATAATAAAACCTATGAATGGAAATCAAAATTAGTGTTCAAAAAGGTTTTTTTTCATATTAAAATGAAATCATAAAGTTGACACATTCATACAAACCGTCACTTTTGCAACACTTAAATCATCATTTTCCAAGCTTTGTATTTGTGTGACAAAACACTTTTTGAATGTTTGCTCCTCATGTATGGTCACTATAACAAAATATTTTACTGTTAAAAATTGTGTCAAAACTTTGCATGCATAAAATATGAGCTTACGCAACCCGTAACCCCCACAAAAGAAAACTCTGTGAATGTGGGTCATAAAAGAAGTTTATTAACCCTTAGAACTAAAATAAAAATAATTCAATCTATTTAAGTAGTAACCAACGTAGTACTCTATTAAATCGTGAATTAGGGGAGACATTGCAGGGGACCTATTGTACGATACAGCGAATGAAAAGAGCTCGCTCATAATTGTTGTATGTTGTGAAATAGTAAAAAGAAACGCTTTCAAATACGAGATCGATCGATTGAATAACTTCAATAGTTGCTTGGTAAATAATTATGTAACACACAAACAAAGGCGAGTGGAGGAAAATTACTATCACGAAGTTGTGCGTGTGAAGTATTTTTCAGCATTTTTCTTGTGGTTTAACTTACCAATGATAATACATCAACGGCACAAAGTAACATAGCGATCGGCAATCTTAAAAGCGGTTAGCTGTGTGTATTTGAAAAACTGGAGATGTTTACTTTATATAAAAAGTCTTTTCAAAAGCAATGTTTTATTTCCAATTATAAAGTGTAAATTTAGGTACCCACCCGCACCACCACAGAAAAACGTTTAATGTGTACAAACACCAGCATCGGTTACACCTACAACATACGTATTTATGTTTAATAGAAACGCTTGGAACGGCAGAGTAAATCGATGAAATTGACTCTGCTAATGGTATTTATTTGAATTATAATGGTAAAGCTTTCAATACTAAATAAATTCCAATTTTGTATCACATTAAATTCAATCAAACGCATGAACTTATTAGAATTAGGATATTATAAAGGCTACATTTAGATTTTTTTTGCCAAACGTATGTTCTCAATTAAGCCGGTGATTTGGATATAAATTCACTGGGGGTGAGAAACCTTTACAAGCTAGAAAGCCACATTATTTTATGTGTATTCTAACAGCGCAGTGTTTCAATCAGAGATACTTCAAATATATAGACATTATCTTGTAAAATAGAAAAAACAATTTAATGACAAATTTTAATTCATTCAATATCACCACCTACTTTCACACTTAACTAACTGCTGAATATTACTTAAATTTCAACGATCATTAAGTCATAAAGTAATTTTCGCAATCCCAATACCTGTAGAATAGGTAAAGTCTTTATCTCATCAGCCATCAGCCACTGAATATGCTTTTTTAAATAATAATATGATAGCTCTCTTAAATACGTTACATGTCGACTACCGCCTTAATGCATATATATATATATATATATATATATATATAATTATCTGCTAACTTCCAACATTAATGATCTATCGGTGTGTTCCATGAATTAATAACGGCCCATGATGGATGATAAATATTTGTCAGACAACGCTTTTCGAAATGTAACATCACTATCATTAGCAATTCGAACCGCTGATATTGTTAACTTTCCTCAGCACATATGACGGATTAGCAATTTTTTAATATTTAATAAGTACCACTTTCACAAAAATTGCTTCTAGCACGCTTCTTTTAGCCGAGGGAACGAATCAGATTCAGTTTAATTTCCATATATTGTTATAAATTATGAGCAACGTGGAAACGAAGCAACGAATGTAAACTAATATCAAGCTCCGCTAATTTCACACAATGTGAATATAACAAGAGTCAAATTAACGAGGGATTTGCAGTATAATAACAACATAAATAAAACAAAACTGTTTAATTTCGAAATTATTAAAGGATGTACTTATAAAGGGAGAGAAAAGTTTGCAAAATTCGAAACAGAAAGAAAGGAGCAAGTGGGGTTAAGTATGTTTTAAGGATACGTGAAATTCTTCAGATTCTTTTTGTACTTTATTTTATATTCAAATAAGATTAAACGCAGAAAGACGCAGAGAAAGAAGAAGACAATTTACAATACAACAATTCCGCTCAATCTTTTGAATAAATCAGCCAGGCTGCCGTCATACAAAATTTTTCTGCAAATGCGTGAAGAAAATTTCACAAATTCCCAAATACGTTAGCTTTGTAACGTTGTAGGGACCATACATTCACTATTGAATACGGAGTCAGTGGTGTCCTTCTTTCAATAAATTACATCATTTCAACTAAAACTTTTGAAAAATTTATACATACTCTTCATTGGGGAATATAAATTGTTTAATATAGTAGTTTTCACAGTTCATTTTATATATGAACATTTTAAATATAGTATTTTATGATAAAATATATTGCTAGAATTCAAAAAAATCATTTGTAACCAAATAATAAAATACACAAAAATACACATGATCACAATATAAACTGTCCAATATTAATTACTTTCTTATGTACTTGTAGTTTTATTCATTTTATTTACATATATGTAGATTACAAAATATTAATTTAATAATTTTGTTATGTAAAAAACAGCATATGAGAAAATATTTTTAAAAAAAACTAATAGTAGAAAAATAAAATAAGCATTTGAAATTGGCAACTGTCGAACGTCGACAAAGTCGACGTATGTACATAAAAAAGGTATTCGTCTGAACTCACTCATGTCCACGTGGAATATGTCAACATACGAAGCAATATTGTTAAACACTGTTAAAGCTTTCTCCAATGTAATAATTTCCATTGGCAGGCTGGTTCTATAAATTGGGAAAACATTCATATACCTTCATTTGAATGAAAATATGAATACAATAGGTGGGTTCCAAATAAAAATTCGTTAAAAAAATTATCGAATGTTGAATACGAAAACCTTTAAGTATTTGAATATTCGAATATAATTTATGTTTATATTTCTGGAAAGATTTATTATTGATAAATGTTAACTACTTTATCAGCATGCGTCTTGAATGAGTATGCTTTTTAAATCAACAAAAAATATTATATAATAAATCGCATCAAGATATAATGTTACGCCGAATAGTTTTTTTTTTTCAACCCAGTGATTAATACTACGAACGAAAAAAAAACAAATCTTCGATTATAATCCTTAACAAGGGTACGAAACGCATTTTGATATAAACTAAAACCAGAGGTGGGCTAGAGAGGGATCGTGCGAGCCTCTTGTTAAATTTGACGCAGGCCGGCGAGCCCATTATTATAAGAAAACCAATATTCTCAAATATATGCGTAATATAATGTATTCATATCCATTATAATTATATTAAAAAACGCAGAACATATTATATATTAATCTACGAAGGTTTGTGTAAGTATAACGCTTGGAACGTAGAATTGGAGTAGAAACTTGGTCTCACTCTACACTCTTGCAGTTTAATTTAGATTTATACATTTTTTATCTAGTGATATTAATTAAAGACTTACGGCGCATTGCATATTGTTTCAATATAACTGTTAACATAATTATGTGTAATTGTATAGGAGTAATAAAAAAAATCACCCCTTCCCCAGATCACATAAAACAAAGGTGTCCAACCTTTTTTGCACTTGGATCGACTTTTCAATCTGCAGTTTTCTCGCGATCGACTTCGAACATGATTCTTATAAGAAATTTTATTTAGTGGGATTTTTCCCATATAAATGTTTATTTTAAATGCGAATAACATATCATTAGATAGGTATGTGCTTACAAAATAATTCAATTTTAGTATTGTTGTATATTTTATATTTAAATTATATATTTTTTCGAAATTCACGGAAGCTTTCGGGATCGACCAAATTTCGCTTTGGGATCGACCGGTTGGACACCCATGACCTAAAACATCTCTGAGAGTAAGCGAGCCCCTTGTTAATATTTTGGTAGCCCCCTCCGCTGACTAAAACTAATAGTGTGTAAATTGATGATGGCCAAAACAGATATAAGAGGATTGTTTGAGACTGAAGACATAGAATTAATACTAGCAATCCGAACGGGTTGGCCGGCGGTTATCGAATGTCACATGCTAATTCATGTTAATTTCGCTCACAAAATAACGTCCGAGTAAACAGTGATTAAGTCACCTCAAACACGCACCAAAATACGATAAAAATTCAGAGCCCGTGAATTCAAAGTCGCGCGATTTAGAATTTATAGTATGGACAGAAAATTTATCTATCGATGATATACGTGAAAATACTACGAAATGATGAGTACAAGGACATTACAGTTACCCACTACTAGATGCACGCTGTCTATATTACATATTGATAAATATTTGTCTACACCATAGATTCTAGAGGTGGGCCCATCGCTCCCTCCCTGGAGGGTACTGGATTGAACTGAAGGGTCCTTGCAAGCCCTTGGGTAAGTAGAAAAAGCCTTAGAAGCAAAAGAAGGGTAATGAGTTGTTCATATTTTATGGTCTTATTTTTAAAATATTGTGTACATATCTAATTTCGTTGCACGCCAAAATTGTCTATATAAGTAATTACATTACATTTTTTAACGATCTACGATTTTGTGAAGTTATTTTTAATTTATACTGATATTTGATGTCAATTAACAGTGTGGTAGAACATGTGCATGCTGATAATGCTCGCCATGAGCGAAACCAGTTCTGATCTTGGTAGATAAAAGTGGAAATTATTACAAAGGAATATTAAGGGTAAAATATAATACATCAAATTAATTTACGACATCATTAGATATCTCAAAATTATTTATAATTACTGTTTCTCACTAAAAAAAGCTAAAAATAATTGAAAAATAATCATATGATGGGAAACATATAGATATTCAATTAAATCCACGGTAATCTTGTCATAGTTTATATATATATTTTAATGTTCACAAAAACTGTTTATAGAATTCTCACACTGCTAAAAATTAAGAAGTAAGGTTTCTACTTTATAAGTCTCCGGTGACCAATAACCACGTTCCACCTCGGAAGTAACATCCAAGATTAAAAACATCCCGTCAGCAAACGTACTTCCGGACATAAGATATTCTTATAACCCATGTTTAAACGTGAACGGTAAATGAAACATTAAATATCTGTGTAAGTATGCTGCTTATATAATATTACTGTAAGTACTAACTCATATTGTTTCAATAATTTATGAATGGAATATATTTTTATGTATGCTAATGGAACGGCGATTAAGATTTAATCTTTTATTACAAAAAATCGTACAATAATAATTGCTGGCGATAACAGCATACATACATGGTTGACAAAATCGAGCATTTTATATTTATCGGAATACAAACTTGCATCCCTTAAATCTTAAGACATCGAACATCGTGTGTCGAAACGGTGTCGCCATTGCATCTGTTTACCTTGCGGTTGACCTAATTTTACGATAACACTACTTGACACAGCTTTCTGCACCAGTGACCGATATTTTGTTTTTGTTTACATCATTAACATCCCATTTACCATGGTGAGAAGTAAACATCATATTGGAAGAACGTATCGGAAGATTATTTAATATGAAAATTTAAACTATCGTTAAGACGAGTTATTCTCAAATGTATTAGTAACTAAACACTTAACGCGAGTCCATTAAATTCGACATAAATTTTTAAGTTAGTTTGTAACGTTGGTGTAAGTGTAAATGTAATAATGGCGGGTTTGTCCACTGTTGTTATAATCGATCAATCATAATTTATTCGACCAATCAACGGTGTGTTAGAAAAAAGTTATTTCGAAACGAACTGTCAAAATTAACGCTAGCTTTCTAAGTAGATGCTGTGAAGCATATTAATTTTATTATAATTATTTTAATACGTAAGTATAAGGTATTGTTATAACATAATTGAACAATATTCTGTCATTCATTGACGTTTGACATATCGACTATTCGCTAGAGTCACCGAACTTTTTAAGGAACGGGCCAGATGATTTTTTTTTTTAAATATTAGGGGGCCGGACGAAAAAATGTGCTTGTTGGAATCCTATAAGAATTATAAAAAAACAATATTTCGCGTGTGTAAAATATCTATATATTAATAATTAGAGGCCGGAAAGAAACCTTTGGAGGGCTGAATTCGACCCGCATGCCGTAGTTCAGTAACCGCTGGTCCCTATAGCATAGGTGGCCAAACTTTTGACATCTGCGGGCGACTTAATACTGAAATCAATGGTAGCGGTCTACTCATCAGTTGTCATTAAAAGAATAGTTTTTCAAAGCAAAAAAAATAAGACACACTCAATTCATATTTCAAAGCATCAAGCGGGTAACTTGGAATAGCTACGCGGTCGACGTCTCGGCCACTGCTAGACTATAGCAACAGTGAACATAGCCGAAAATATTACATTTAAGTTATACCAACCGTAAAAACTAAAAACAAAAATCATGTCGGGTAGTACTTATCATATTAACATCTACGCTCTGCTCAACGGTTATTTTTTTTAAATTAAATTTGAACAATGTATTGTTTAGTTGAGCACACTCATTCAGACTCAAATAAAGTACAAAATTCGGACATATTTTTTCCAGGAAGATGATTATTAATAAAACTATGTAAAAACATACATGAATATTTTAAAAAAAAGATGTTTCTTGGTAGTTACAATATAATATGTACAAACATATTAATAATGAAAAAGCATAAATAAATAATTCAATAATCTGAAGTATTATGGCATAAAATATCTTGATAATATGACTATTGTATATTTTTTAGATACCTAGCTCTTACATCTATGAGCGAGCGATGACTATGCGTGATTGTACAAAATCATTCCGAAAGGTGTTCGAACTCGTGGTCAAATTTAAATATAAATAGTAGGCAAGTACATGTCGTGCGAAAGGCTGCTGACTCGAATAATTTATATGCTAATTGAATTTCAAATTTACTATTCGCAAATGAACCTATTGAGTGCGGGCGAGCTGTGTTGCCGCCTCATTATGAACAGACGATCGTCACACAAGGTAGTTTATACAAATAGTATTTGTGCCAGCATCGGTCGAAATTCAAACGAAGCGTTTGTATAATATATACATGTACATTTCTTAAGAAACTATTAATAACAAAATGTATATTTCGAGCGTCACAGTTTTTTTTATCATACTATGATCATACAAATCTGCGAAAGAATAAAATGTAGCATTTTTTTAAAAATTGAGAACTAGGAGGACTCATACTCTTCGCCCTACTTGGTATTGACGCAATTCTCCGGATGGATTGTATTTTTTTTTAAATCCATGTCCGCTCCCAATGTGGAGCTACGGCCTCCTAGTGGAGGTATCTCAACAGAAGTTTTTCTACGTGAAATGTTTGTTACTCAGTCGCTCAACCTCACTTTTTCTAAGTGAGTAGTGGGGACAGAAGGATAAGGCTAGAACAGGACTAGCGGTTGGCTAATCGCTATTGCTACACCGAGTTATTAAAGGATCAGAAGGATGAGAGGAGAGGAAATAGATTGACTTTATTTAAATTATGGATATCTATGATTTTATATATTTATTTCTTTACCCATTTTTTATATTTTATTTACTATCTATAAAAAAATGCTTCATAAGAATTCAGTATGCTACGCATTATTTTAAGCATTGATGTAAGTACTTATATTACATTTTTATTATATTCTTACACTTTATTTCTGTTTAATATATTTTAGTAGTGGTTGAGTGACTGTACAATAAAGAAGTTCTCCATAGAGATTCAGTATGCTCCGTTTTGGGAGCGGGCATGGTCAATAAGACAGATTAAAATAGAATAGAATATATAATTATAGTATGTAGGGCTTTAGTAATGTATTATTATCGAACATAGAAGTAGAAATTGGCAAGTCGGTCTATGAGTTGACATCTACAATGTATTTGTATAGATACTTAATACATAGTATCTTCATCAAAACGGTTAAAAATATATTTAAAAAGAAGTAATACAATTATCAATCGAAATGTTTCCTTGACATAGCACTGCACGATTTAACAAGACAAGATTGTGTTTAGGTAATATTAATCTAATAAGAATGTTAAACTGACATTCATTTTTGATTAATATTTTTTAATATATTCATTATATTAAAGGATGAAGTACTAAAGAATTAAAAAAAATACACTTTTATACTTTTTTTATATGGTTGTTTCTCTTGTTTCAAATTTTGTACATAAAAAAAATCAAACAAATATAGTGACCAATAGAAGAATCGAAAACTGTTTAGGCATACTTCAGCATCGGTGTACTGTTCAATATGAATATAAGACGTGTCGGTGTATAACTATATTTAAATGTGTGTACTGGAATGTGTGAGTGAGCAAGTTTTCTTTGGCACGTCAAGTTTTTTTCGATCGCCTGGCTATTCACACACTCGCTATGGAAGAATTTTCTAAAGGTAAGTAATGACTGGCACAGCTCGTTAAAAAAACCATTATCATTAATTTAAATGTAATATACATTATCATCAACAATTAATTGTTAATTTTTAATAAATATGTTCACTTACATCCGGCGCTTAGATGTTTGTGATTTGGCTATGCCCCTCGACGTTTTCTTTCAGTGTACGTTGTCTTATTGAATCAAAGATCGAATGGTAAATCGACAAGTATGCATTTGTTTGATAGAAGACATTGAGGTATTAGTTTAAAAAAATAATTTAATTTTTTTGCATCAGTTATGACTTACAAACACAACACATTCTAACGTATACATTTCAAATAATAATGTTAAACTTCAGGTTCCTATGGGGTACATTCGCATTAAAAAATATATATTTCAACTATTTGCTTAAACCAATAATACCTAGCTGATATTTTTTGCAATTTACAAATAATACCTTTAGCAATGCAATGCAAATATTTCGCAAATTTGTCTGGGGTCACTTTGTACCCCATCGCTCTTCGATCTTTTTTTCGACGTTTCGGTACTCGAGTGTTAATAATGGCAATTACTTTCATGAATGTAAAAAAATCAGCGAATTACTAAAAGAACCCCATTTCATTAGGATATATAAAAAATTACCACGGAACAAGCTATACCAGGAGAATCTTTTGTGAGAAGAGAGTGAGCTTAATTGTCAAATGGCGGTATTGTATTTTTTTCAATCGTGCCCACTCTCAGTGTGAAGCATATGTACTCTCGTAGATTTGATGTCAACAGTCTACTGAGTAACTGAGAAATAAGCAGTTTTCGTAGTAAAAGCTGAAAAAATAAGATTCATTAGGAGTACATATGCACAATATTGGTAGTTTTATGTATTGAAAAAAATGCCAAGACTGCAATCATCGCTCGTGAGTTGTGCCATGTTGGCATGTAATCGTACAAACGCACACTACTGTGATTATTGTGATGTTTCACTGACCTCAATAATCAATGTTTATAGCGGGCCTTAATTTTAAAAACAATCCATTAAAACTTTGACACTATAAATTACACGTAGGCAACGTTTTGAATAAACGCAATGATACGGGCATGCGTAGAAGCAAGGCGTAGAAGCGTAGAGATATAAAATATCAACGTATTTTTTTATTAAAAATAATGTAAGTATTGTTCCTAATGCACGCTGGAATCGAATACATAATATTTCGACTAGAATTTCTAAAACTTACATATTTTCTCGTACCGAAGTTAAAATTTAAATAGTTAACATCAGGGCCAGATTAAGATATCGTAAGGCTGTCGTGAAAAGTATGTACTATACAGAATGTGTAAGGGGGCGTAAAAGTTGGCCGGAGTGTTTTAGTTTGGTTTCAGATTACAACACATACAACGCGTACGTTAACGCTGAATAGTAAATTACGTGGTTTAGGGGATGAGTAAATAAAATAAAATTAAAGTATTTATAAATAAATATGAAATCATGTTTTGTTGACAATTATTTTTTTATCTAATCGCTTATAAGTGTCAGAAACGTAATTTATATACATATATATATGGAAAGGAAAAAGGACGTAACCCACACATACATTTTTACAGGAGGCGCAAAAAACGTGTTTTTTGGGCTATATGCAAATTATGAATTATACACAACCTTTAAGTGCACGGAGACTTCTAAACTGGTGTTTAATTGACATAATCTAATATTAATTAATTAAAGAAATTGTCTAGGAAAAAACTATATTTCAGTATTTTTTCTTGGTTTTAATTTTTTACAAGGTCTATTTCAAACATAAAAGCTAAATTTAGATACTAATTCGGCATTTGCAGCTTGCATACTTTTGATAGAACGTGTATCAAGTTTGATACATTGTGATTATCGAAAAAAAAACTGTTTTGATAAAACTGTGGGTTACGTCATTTTTCTTTTCCACAGTCGATATATAAATGTGTTCATTTTTCCGTTCTGAATTAAAAAATATTTTAATAATAAAATTGTGTTTTTTACTTGTTTCAATTCTACGGTCTTGGGAACAATAGAAAACTAGGATTCAGGAATTTAAATAAATAAACACTAAATAACACATAATATTAAATTACCAATAAATTGTTATTTATTTTATAATATTGTTATGGTGTCAATCAGCATAATGAATGCACTGTATATTATGTATGCCCGATAAACCATTTAAGCAAATGAGTTATTGATCTATTATGATGTTAATAAGTGTCCTATATGAATGAGTGACTGCCTGCTACGTGAAAACAAAATAGCTCAAGTAATATATATTTCTAATTCTAATAGTGTACGACATAAATTGATTAGAGCACTCAATTTCTACGTATGTTTCCAACATGAAGTCACGATTCATTAGATATATTGGTATAAAAACGCTTCATAGGTCTTGTGAAAAAACAACGCATGTGAAGCAGCATTTGGCAAAAACATTTCCGAATCTAAGAAGGTGTAATTGAATATCGAATAATTAAATTTATCAAACAAAAAAAGTCGACGGCCAATATTGCCATAGTGATTTTGAGAACGGAAACAACGAAAATCAGACAGTGGTAGGATATTAAATATAACTATAATGTATTAAGTATGTAGAAATTCTTTAAGAAAGATAAGTACATTATGTTAGTAAAAAAACAAACCCATAAAAAAACGGCATAAGAAAAATTTAAATATTATTAAGTAAGTAGTTTTTGTATGTAACACAAATATCGCTTAGTAATTTATTCAAATAAAAAATAATTGTTTCTTGTGATAATAAATAAAAGCATAATATATGTGTATAGAATACTATGTTAAATTTGGCGACGTTTCGAAACTAGTTTAAAAAAAACCTTCAACGGCTTCGAAAGATATAACAAAAATAAATCTCTGTGTCTTCTTTAAGCAATACCAGTTTTAGTATTATCTTCCATATTACCTTACATTTTCATGTGCGCTCCCAAGCATATGGTCTCTTAATGGAGGTATCTCAACAGAAGTTTTCTACGAGAACTGTTTGTTACTCAGTCCCCAACCTCTCTTTTCCAAAGAAGTTTTTCTAAAAGGATAAGGCTAGGACAGGACTGATTAACTGGTTAAATAATCGCTTTCGCTACGCCCAGTTAATAAAGTACCGGAAGGGTGGGTGGAAGTTTTGAGACATCGCAAACAACCATGCCTTCGAACAGATAGAAAAATGCTGTTCGTACTGGGAGTTGAACCCGCGAGATCCGGCACAGAAGCCCGCAACGCTTACCGGTGCGGCATAGGACGCGACATTGCATTTTCATTAATGATGCAGAATCTTAGCAATGTACTACGTAGCAATAAAAAATCAAAATAAAAGATGTGTTCATAAATTTATTACAAAAAAAAACTCTGGTCTAGTCGGTGCAGGTAAAATATTTTGTGTGGTCATATAACTTTACATAGTAACATTCGACAGCCTTAATAAGTGTTACGTATAATCGTATATGAGTGATAAAAAAATTCACACCTTCCCCAGAACATCACGAATAGCTATAAAATTAAGCGAACCCTTTGTTACCGTATTGGCAGCCCACCGCTGTAAATGAAATAATAATTTGCCACGGAAACAATTACTATTGTAAGTATACCTATTCTCTGTGTAATTTCGAAGGCTGTCTTGTGTATGATTATTTGCTTAAGTAATAGCTTGCCCAAATATTGTTTTTTTCGCACATTGTCAGACGTTCGATGTTAGTTCTCACGTGTTAAAAAAATAAATGCAAGGAACATTCAGTGTCATGCCAAGTGTTTAAAATAGTATAATAATGGCACTCGTTGTGTTTTATTTTAAGCGTCCATTAATTTCAAAGCAAAAAAAAAACAGAAAAATATTTACATATTTATCAAATTAAAATAAATTCATGAATACTTATAATTCTACTATGTAAGAACTTCGCTAATGATATTTTTTTTTCGCTAATTCTTTCTGATATTAACAAAATCTTGGCCATATCTTTAGTGTGTTACATAATTATTTTTACTTTCTTATTTCCATATTTATTTATATTTTTGTATTACGTACATCGAGCCATAATAGGCAGAAAATCGTAACAGACAATTTACAAATTTTAAAGAAGGTTTTTTTTAAATTGCTCTCGTACTAAGTTCAATGAAGGAATTACTTAAATGCTATTAGTAAATAGTAATATAAGGTCAATGTCTATCCTGATATTATAGTGACTACTTTAACTTCTCTAGATCAGCGGTTCTCAACCGGGGTCCACGTGGAACAAACGATAACAACTCAAAATGCTAAAATGCACAGACCCTAAAAAATATCAGACGAGTAAGATAAAGTTCTGAAATTTTGTCACTGACGCAATAGGCTCAGTGGAGGGAAACCTGCAGCCTTTTGACATGATCAAAATATTCCCTTTGATTTTCGAAAAATTATACGCAAGCGTTTGGAAAAAGAGTGTGATCAATACATTATATGTTCGACAGTCGAAAAAAAAGGGTGGGGTGTCAACGTTTTCTTTACTGTGGCCTTATGTTGAATCAGATAAATAAATGTGGCCTTCAGAAAAGTAAAGGTTTCCCACCCGTGCCCTAGGGGATATTGAAAAATTTGTTAAAAACTTAAAAATGCAATTTATCTAATCGTGTGTGATCTTTTCCCTATTATGGGTCGATATTAGTACTTACATAAAAAAAATATTTTTCCAAATAATAATGAACAATTTTGATTGATTTATTATTGATCATTTGTTGATTATGTCATTACATCATCGATAAACAGTAAACTATGAATATCAAATATATTAATGAATTCATCAAAAGATTCGCAAGTAAATATCAGTGTTTCTTAAACGTATTATACCACTAAACTTGTTCTCTTTACTACATTAAAATTAACCCGCTTTCAAGAATCGTTTTTTATTCTTTTTCATTGTAAGTTGTGAAATACTTGGGAATCTATTGCTATACTGAAAAAGGAAATTGAATTATTCGCACATGATAGATAACTCACAAAAAATACACCGTTAACACTAAACATGCATTATTGACTTATAAGGTGTTCACTTACTGTCAATTATAGGTAATAATTAAAATAACTTACTTATATAAATAACCAAGTAAATAATACACATATTCAAATTAATTCAAAATATTTTAATATCGTTTAAAAAAATTCTTAATATTTCAACTTCGTTATCAATATGACCCGAAGAGTAATCTTTACCAGATAGAAAAAAACGTATTTTCTTTAAAACATAATGTCACAATGATAACAAGAAACATATATACAATCACTACACTGTGTCAAATACAATTGTGCTGTTAAACATAGATATGGAAATCTCTACGACCGAGGTGAGTTGAATTTCTCTGTATCCATCATACAGCCTCTTTTTGTACAAATTTCTTCGCAGGATGCAAGAACAAGCAACTTCCGGCTGCCCCCATGTATGTTACTTTTCATTGGTCCAAGAGATTTGTCAACATATACTTATGCGAAAAATATCAAGAGGTTTTTTGCCAATTTCTAATGTGTCGAAGGGGATGGAAAAAAATGTTACCGATTATTAAAAACAATATGCACTATAATTTACTAGCTGTAAGCCCGTTGCCAGCAACGTGAGATTTTTTTGCATTATAGAAAAGTCAGAAATTTACTGGCATGAACAATTAAATGCATATTTATTATTATACTTATATGTATATGATCTAATAACATAGAATTAATAAACTCACCTTCTTTTCCAAATGGTAAATGATTTTAGAAATATATATATAGGGAAAGAGTATGATGAAAAAATAAAATTCAGATTTAAAAATAATATATAGTTTATTCAAAATCCGCCGATTCTAATTAAATTGCCAGAAAGAATCGACAAAGAAAACTGACAACATTAAAAATGACTAACATAAATCTTTGTAATTTATTAGGGTCGTTCGTAAAATGAACGCCGTGAAAACAAAAAATATTTACCAGAGACAAAAAAAATATCGATTCAAATGTCAATTTGTAATCTATAAATAAACATAGTGATGTTTCAACAATAATAAAAATATATGTTTTAATATGTAAGTAAAAAATAAAAATATATTTTTACTAACATAGGACAGATAAGAGTGTTAACTGTCACATTATGACAATCACTAGTTCGTGATATCTTCGTAGACAATTTTATATCGCATCAACGTGAGTCTTAAATCACGGTTGGTCTTTCTCGCAACAAGTTTGGTAAGCAAAGGGTTAATAAGCGCTGTGTAGTCAATTTTCTATTAAAGAAGTCGTGGTGTTTTTGGAAAAATCGGAGCCAAAAATAAGCGAGTGACTCCAATTCCTTTCGTAAACCATATATTTTTTTAAATTACTTAAAAACAATGGATTCAGATTGTGGCTTAACGGTTTCAGAGTCGCGTTTTTTTCAACAAATACAAATCCCTGATATTGATTAACCCACAAACTCTAAGTCAATTCACGTTTCATTGTCCAAATCGACTGAATGCGCGTCCTCTTTTGATCAATAAGTTTTTATATTCGTATGTTAAATTTTTAGTTACGCACATATCCATCATTTGACATTCAGTGATAACTTACTGTTTGCAATTAATTCTCAGTGATTAGCAAATTGTGTTAGACTTTATTAAATTATTAAAATCTGAATGTAATTTTTCTTCGAATGCAATAGGTTTTTAAACGAACAATTATACAAAACACATTAGTCATTTTATAGTTTAAATATTATCGAGCATTAAAGAATTGATAAACGACTCCAACTAAAAGTGCTAAACGCACAGTGGTTTATCATATAAATACTGTTCAATAATAGTTGTCTAAAAAATGAAATCTTGGTTACTCTTCACTATTGATAAGAATTATTGATAAGCCCAACCACAAAATAAATATGACTGCAACCGACTGCAACTAGTTACTTAGCCGATAACAATAATTATATGTGATGGTATCATACGAGTTATTTGTTGACTTTGAAATAAAATTTCAAAATTATACATTGAATATTTTTTAATAATGTGGTTGATGTTCAATAGATTTTAATATTATATCGACTGTAGAAAGGAAAAAGGACGTAACCCACAGTTTTAACAAAACAGCTTTTCTTCGATAATCAAAATGCATCAAACTTGATACACGTTTTGTCATAAGGATGTAAGCTGCAAATGCCGAATTAGTATCTAAATTTCGCTTTTAAATTTTGAAAAAAGATGAGCTTGTGAAAATTGAAAGCAAGAACAAAAACTGAAAAAAAAGTTTTTCCTAGACAATTTCTTATATAAATATTAGACTATGTCAATTTAACACCAGTTTAGAAGTCTCCGTGCACTTCCAGGTTGTGTATATTTCATAATTTGCATATGTCCCAAAATCATCAAAACACGTTTTTTGTGCCTCCTGTAAAGTTTGCAATGTGTTGGTTACGTCCTTTTTCTTTTCCACAGTCGATATGTAAAAGGGACTACAGACATTTTGTAATTTGAATAATCTGTAACAATGTTTATCATAGCGATGTGACACACCCATTCTTAACAGTAGTATGTATTAAGGAAAAAATATGTAAATGTATTGCATTTAGTGTCAAAAGATACTTATAAAAGCATTATAGATTTGTCGGCGGAATACCATAATCAGAATGACGGTGTAGAAAAATAGTTTTGACTAGCATGTTATATTAAGTTCTAGTTGAATTGTGTATTTTGTTATGTTTACCAAGGCAGTCGGAAAAATCGGAGAAAAATATTGAAAAAATATAAGTCTATTCATCATATTGATTGGTAAAATGTACCAAGATTATTTATTCTAATAACAAGAATGGTCTGATGGTATACAACCATGTTAGTTAAACAGAAATGTTTGAAAACACCAATTCGGATTCGGTTTTTAACTTTAATCGTGAGTCAGACATATTTTTTTAGGGATGTGGAGTCGTATACAAAAAAACGACTACGACTCCAAATTTTTTTTTCAATCATTTCATTTTAACTTATAATAAGTAAGTATATATATGTAAGTATACAATCAGATCATCTTATGTCAGCCTAGCATGCGGAGGCGACACAATGGACTATTGCAGTTTAAATATACACATCATTATTTTTATTTTTTCAAATGTATCTCAGTCAACGTGAGCGAATTGATTTTTAACCCACAAATATGTAGTAAATAATAAAATATCAGACGTTTAACGTAACAGTTAAAAAAGATAACAATTATCACTAAGTACATATTATATAAATGTAATATTTGGAACTCGTCTGCGTTCGATAAAGTGGAATGAAACTTTCGGTTTCTATGTCATATAATAATTATTATCATAAATTAATGGTACAAGTATTTCCGTGTTCGGTTCAAAAATGTTTTCGTAGAAAAAAAAATGGAAAAGATAGATTATAAAGAAGTTTTGTGCCGGGAATTTTTCGGTAAGTTAGTAGTAAATATTTATCTTCAAAAAACATGAAGAGAAATTCGTGCAAATATGAGTATTGGTGTTTAACTAACGCCATTTTAGGATACTCTTACAAGTCTCGCTCTGCAAAAATGTTTTCATTTTATGATTTCAAAGAAAACGTGTATTTCCGTTACATTGCTTGCTTTAAAAAATGTATATTTTTATTGAAATACGTAAATTGGTAAACATTCAGAAGTAGGTTAGCGAATAATTCGCATTTTAGCTAAACGGAGGCTTTTGTTATTTTTTCTCGTTTCTCCTATTACAATAATATAATCACTTCGATAATCATCAGCTTCCCACGCTGAGTAAATACTACGAAATAGCCAAATTATAACAACCATTGCTTTATCGGAGACGAATGCTTTTCGGTAAAATATAAAATTACATAATAACTACTCTGCCACAATATCTTTTATTTTTAGTCACGTAAGTATTTGATCTAAGAAATATATATAAAATCATAATCATTGAAAACTATACACTTTTGCTGAATTTACTATGGAAGTCGTTGGTATCGTTGTATGATATATTTCGTACCTTTACCGTTCTTCGAGTGAAATAGGTTAACTTCTCAAGATGTACGGCAGGTTTCAAATGTTTTTGTAATATATAGCTTTGGTAAGTAGATAATAGAGATATTCATAATTTTATGAACAAATTCAGAACCGTTTGGGAGATATACAATTCTTCACACAAGCTACAAGAATAATCCAAACGCTTTACACACGGTCAAAATTTAAATGTAGATATTTATTTGTCATTAAACTATGTTGTTGGTATTTTAGACCCTGGAATATTCGCAGGTTGAAATATTTAAATTTTAGAATCCAGGGTAACATTTTCATATTTTTAACTTGAGATTGACAATGTAGAATTCTTTATTAAGTTTTATTTGAGACCTAAACTTTATGTCAAAAATCAACAATACATACAAGATTTTTGTGATTTGTGTTAATTTAATAAATGCTTTGGATTTGAAGACTATAATTTTACATTTATAATAAAAACGAAAGTAATACATTCATTAAAATGCTATGATAGTATGTACTTGAAGTAAATACGAATGGAAATGAAAAAAACATTTTCCCCCGAGGTAACGTTATAATAGTATTAAAAAGAAAATAGTCTCCAAAGGTCGTACTAATTATTTCATTTCAGTTGGGGGGTCGAAGAAGGAGGAGGGTGTTATTTATCTTTGAAATTAATATACGCTACTGCCTGAGTATTTAAAAAAATAATTATACAAAATTAACAAAACGTTTAAAAGGCATAATTATTATCGCATGCCGTTGGCAAGTTGGTAAGGTAAGGTACCAACTACTTGTTTAACTCGTTTATCGCAGCACAAGTAAGTATGCAAATTAAAAAGGCGTGGGCGGGGCACCATTGGGCAACATTTAAAATGTTTTCCTCGAAGACGGCACTGAAAACAGGATATTTTGAAACAAAACAAAAAAACAACCCAATTCATATGATAACAAACATTTATCTTACATTGAGGTACAAACTTTCAACATTGTGGACTCCAAATGAAGCAACACATCAGTGTTTTGTTTCAGTTGCCCGATTCGCGATTTTTATGTATATGAAACGTGTTTTAAGAACATCATATAAATTTAATAAAACTTCAGTTCGAAACAGCAATAACAAGAAAATTGTAATTGTAATTGTTCACGGAAAAATAAAGCATCCAAAGTGAATCATACACGATCATTTTTCTCAAGATTCATAGCCTTCACATTCTTTCTTGCAAGATTGTGAGTGAACATACAATATATTTATCCGCTGACCAGATTTTCCTTGGCTTGCTTTAAGATACGAAATAGATAGTACTGATCACAGCGTAAAATAATCTTCCATAAAACATCCACTTGATCGTTAACTGCCATTCTTTTATATGGGATTGCTGATTTGCTTTCCATTTTTTATGCTGATAAAATTACTTTAGCGTGAAATGTCGTTACAAGTGGTAAAATAACCTGATGTAAAGAGAAACTGTACAAAAATAGTATACAATAGTTAGTATCTAGATGGCTAGAAGATTCGTAACTCTGATTATAACAAGCCTAATGGTTTGCTAGGAACGCTTTGGCGGAAGACATAGGACAGCAATAAATAACAATTTTGGTAATGTGCCAATTAACAATAATTAACTGTGTTAAATGTGCTCACTTAGATTTATGGACAAATGGTACTTTTTGCCGGTACAGGAGAGCGAAAAATTATTTATACAACTGCGTCGTAATCCGTACTTATAAAAACATTATTTATTACATCATTGAATAAGACGTAAGACAACAGTTTGAGAATCAGTTTACGGCAAACTTGCAATCAACAGATTCGATGTTTTCAATGAGACGAAATAGTTTTAGTAAGAAAAAATATGTTTCAAATATAAAAGAGATGCAAAAATTATTAGTGTTATTCAACGGTTGTTATATTGTTGACAGTATTTTTGAAGTAAATACGTTTTCAAAATTGCTTCCATAGGGAGGCAATCCAAAAAAACGAATGATAACAAAATCGGGGGATACAGTTTGGTGTTGCAGCTTTATATCTATCATCGCTATCCAAAATTCTATTGCACCACTGGATAGCTAAAGAATCAAAGAATCAAATTGCGCTATGAAAGGATTGTGATACATCGCGCGGGACGGAAGGGGAAGCCGCCATTTTGAGGTAATTTTGCTGCGTATTGAGATTTCTATTTACTATAACTTTTGACTCGAAGAAGTAACGATGTTCGTTCAAGTTTCACTCGTTAGCTCTCGACAAAATCTATCGATTATAGATAAAACATTAGTGTAATATTGCGACTGTGACTATAATTAGGTGTTAAAATATAGAAAAATATATCAAAAATATGTCAAGTCCGGCTATACGCGTCAAAAAGCCAAATCTAAATACAGAGATCGAGGTTGGAAAGAGCTTCTCAAGAGCAATCGAATGGTACAATTAAAACACTATATGACCGAGTCAAGCAGTGCCGAGAACGTAAAAATGGGGCGTAATATCACCTATTACGAGACGTATTCACGTACAACACACGGCCGTGTCCAAGACACAGCCACACCCCATTTTTTTTGAATAAATGTGGTTTCATTGCTTTAGTCGTATCATAAAACCAACAAGAAAGAATCAGAGTTATAGAGTGGCGCCACCGCATGCCACTATGCTTAAAAAAATAATTTAAAGTCGTTTTTTAAGTACAGGTCGGAGTCGTCTCATTTATCTAGGACTACTCTACAGCCCTGGAAAGTACACATAAAGTCGACCAAAAAATAATTAATAGGTAAGTATATTATACAAATATAAAAATCGATCCCGTCTGTTTTCACAAAACTCATGTTAGCATTAAAAACCTACAGATTCGCCATTTTGTAAACACATCGTAAAGGTCTATGTAAAATATGCCTGAAGAGCATCCGTTTACTGCTAAAGATAAATTAATGTTGTAATATCGACCGGTAATAGGCAGAAAATCGTAACCGACAAGTTAATATATTTTTTAGTTAAGTTCTAAAAAGGTATTCCTTAAGCGAGGTTAGTAAATATTAATATATGGACAATGCCAATCCTGATATTATAATAAAATGTTCTGATAACTTTCAGTTATCTAGATCAGTGCTTCCCAAACTGGGGGCCGCCGCAGAACATGTTTTGTATTGAGGGGGGCCGCGGTATAGTTTTTTTTGGGAAGCACTGATCTAGATCAGTGTGTCTCAACCGGGGTACACGTGAAAACGATAACAAGTCAAGATTAAAAAATGCAGGGGGCCCTAAAAAAGATCAGGCGAATGATAAAACGCTTAAAAAATCACTGACGCTTTAGGCGATATTAAACATTTTTTTGGCTTAAAACGCAATTTACCGAATTGTGTCGCTTAAGTTATTTTTGTATATTAGTAAATAGTTACCAATCTGTCGAAATAAATTCATAAATTCAAAAGATGTTTGAAAAAGATTGATTGCTTTGCCTGCAAGAAAGCTCAACATCAAATTTGTTAAATAAAAAAATCGAACACTAAATAAGTTTGCTACCCCTGCAAAATGTATAATACGTATATTATTTGAACGCATACATATTCTTGCTTTCAAAATTTTAAAATTGGAATAACATACCCTAACCCAGGGATGGCGAACAAGGGACCCGAGAACTTGAGAAATTATCTAACCCGCTTGAACTTTTAGAAATGATTGTTTTTATTTAAAGCCCTAATTATTCAATTTATGTGACCCGCGACATGATTTTTCAAAAAAAAAATATCAAATTTGACCTCCTTGCGAAAAAGGTTCGCCATCCATGCCCTTACCTTTGCATGGCTTACTAGATCCTTTTAAATTATGGCGGGATTACAAATATTCGAATTTAAAAAAAAAACGTTTGAGTAAAAAAATAGAGGGAAAAATCGAGGACGAAAATAAGGCTAGCTCGCTACACTTGTATTAGTTTACTTGAATAAACATACTAAATCCGTTCGGTCAAATACTTATTTGGAAAATAAATCAGAAGTCGTCAAATATGGCACCTGGATTGACCTATACATCCGGTTCGTCTATGACAATAGAAACATTTTCAGATATCTTTATATTGTTTGAATGTATAATATCAGCTAACGAGTGATAATTTTATGTAAAAATGTTCACCTTCAAATTTAAACTATTACAAAGCACATGGATTAATTAGGTATCATGGTTACTCAATGGTTATGACAATTATATTAATATAAGTATACACCATGGCAAAATATTATCATGATTGAATTTTATAAAAAAAATGCTTGTGTTAAGAAATTTAATGTTTCATTATTACTATTGATCTTATTATGATCGATATAAAGATTAATAATATTAAGGTAACAATTCACACGTAATCAATTTCAATTTTTGCTGTTGTAATGGACTAGTAAATCTAATGAGTATTAAATTTACATATAATAACCAAGTTGCATGGCTTATATAAATAAATAGACACAGAGTCGTTGGTTTGTATTTATATTCATTTTATTATATTATAAAAAGAGGCAGGCACATTTAAAAAATCGATGGTAAACGACGATGCACTCTGATATATTTGAACGCATCACATTTCGATTTATATAAGTGAATACACACGCCAAGTAGGATGTCTGCGTGAAGTATTTTTATAATACATAGTGCCTAGCCGCATGCTTACGTACATTCTATTACAAAGTAGAACAGCAGATAGTGACTGTCGGCGAGCCAGCAAGTAAATAAATACACACGTTTACAATTCTACGTTCTCACACGAGAGTACCGTGCAGTATAATAGAGAAAAACTTACGTTTTAACGTTCCCGAAGAAAGAACTCTGCTACGTCCAAAAATAAAGTGTGTAAAATCCAAAAATCCCCGGCACACTATTCCCGCCACACAAAAAAACAATAATAACACTGTCAAAAATATACCAAACACGATATTTTCTTTTAGAAAACACACAAACGATGCCTTTTACTACGCCTAACGATGATCACCACTGTATTTTATCATACGAAAACGTATGCAGAATAAAAAACAACTGACACCAATACGAAATAATTCATTCACTCAATAATAAGAATAACATCACGCTATTTCCGACAAAAAGTAACATATTCTCATCTAGATTTACACGTCTGTAATCGGTTATCACTAATATCGATCGTCGACCGACAATTATTGCATATCAGGGTCGAAGATGTCAGTGGAAAGCGGTGCATTTGATGCAAAATGCACTTGTTATTATTCACAGACACAGGGTCACCAATTCAGCGTCCTCACGCGCTGGCGGCGAGAAGGTAACTAAAATATTCATCGTCGGAGGGCGCCACTTGCCTCTCGTAATAATACTTGCACAATTCATACACTCACACAGCGTTGCGCGCGCACCTCACCCATACGAATTGTTTTACTCCGATGAAATGGTATACTGTCATAAATTCTAATTCTTATCAAATAAATACACACACAGGTAGCCAACCACCATTCATTATAAAATATATTGACATGAATACAAACTTTCTGCGTTTCCTTTCTTGAAATCTCTATAACATCACACATCAGAAGTGGTATTCCCGCGTGTATGGTACTTATTTTAAACGGTTTGAAATACTAAACACAATCACGATTTGAGTATACAGACCGTCCAACACAATCACCAGTTGGATATTTCAGACCGTCCAAAATAAGTATGTACATACCACGCATGCGAGAATAGTACTAAAAGTCTTTTTTATGAAAGAGGGCTAAGCTAATAAAATTAATTGTTGATTTAAGTATACTGATATAATATATTATTTTTTAAGATCTAGGGTATACAATGCGCGAACAAACGAAATAACTTGCGATTAATCCTTTCCTTGCAGTATTTAATTTCTGGTACATATTAATATTCCTACCTCTACAAATGGATGACTTATTTTTTATTATTTATTTCACAAAGGATTGATAGCCAATAGACAATATGAAATTTGCAGACTAGTTACAATATCCATATTTGTATTTAAATATATTAGAATTCATTGGCCAATCATTTGTAAAATAAAATTGCATATTAAAAACTTGGTTCACAATACATAACGTTGGCTGAGTTAATATGCATATACCAAATTTGTCAAAGGTAAAAAAGTAGTAACATTCTAGAATTTACCGATAACTGGCAAATTTATATATCTTTATTAGTTGAATCATTTAACAATTAAGGCATATATATGCTTAAAAATCTGTATATTATAATATAATATATATTAAAATGACTATTTATATCTTTACTACTGAGAGTAGATGTGTGCGCTTGAATATTATTTGATATTTTATTTGTGTGAGTTTTACTGGGAGAGTACATTCGTTTCTAGTATCAAATCCACCGTGGTAAAAGCGAGACGACTGATCAATTCACGCGAAAGAGTGAGATATATAAACAGTAGGGTGCCCACATTAAATAATATTCAATGCAATATTTCTTGTAGGTTACGAGACTTTTTTCACAACACAGCGGCGAAGGTGTTTTAGCTATCTATAAAAGGAAAGATTACAAAAACTGCGCAATATCTGTAAAATATTTTGTCTATTGTCTTAAGTATTTGTGTATACGATTCTTGTACAATTTACAAACTAAAAATACGTATTGATGGAATTTAACCTTTTAACGAAGAGTTCGTAGATAAATATTTAGATGGAAATGTTAAAAAGGTTAAACAGGCTGGTGGTTTCGCCTACTCACAACAATTTAAGAAAGATTATAAATTGCATTGTAGATTTTAAGCCATATGCTGTCTGCGAAAATTTGGAATGGATTTTACGCTACAAAATATTGAAGCATCTTCAACAATCCACTTAATATTAAAAAGGAAGTGAATGTAAATCTTCACTGATGTTTATGACGTCAAATATCTAGGAACCGGCGAATAGTTGTATTTAAATACTCATATTGTAAAAATAAAAAAAATATCAATAACATGTTTACAAATATAATATTGTAACCTAAATTTAAAAAGAGATTCAGCTAAAATTCCTAGATTTGTAAAATGTTGCATTGCAGATTTTTTTTTGAAAACCTTGTTTTAGAGAATGGTTGTGAATGAAGAATGTCTTTAAATTTCATGTTTATTGTATGGCACATCTGTATATTAAACGTCGTCACGTTCAACAATTCATTATTTTGCCATCATCATTCACTCGATATGTTATCAACCAAAAATTTTATCAAAGGTAGAGCATAATCGAATACGTCTGAAAAAACAGATAAGATTTACATCTACCAGTTCTTTAATAAGTTGACGGCAAGTAGGATAACCCAATAAATAAATTCACACAGTAATTCATTTTTATAAACATGTGGTTACACTACACAGAATTCGTGCATGAAATCAAGGTAGAGTGAGACGAAAACGTCTACGAGAAAGAGTAAAGGGAACATAAATCATGCAAGCGAGATAGATTGTTAAAAAAGTGAGATACAAATAACAACTTTTTAGTTGTATGAAGTAGATAGATAACGCAGTTTATTTTAGATGACAGAAAATATTTAAAATGGGCATATAAGTTTTAAAATATTTAAAACAATGGCTTTTTTCAATATTGAAGCAAAGCTGTCCAGCTTAACATAAAGTCAATGAATAAAAAAAATGAAACCCGTTTTAAAATTTTAGAGCCTATAAGTTGTTTCTTTTTCTTTAACCTGCTTCCACATTAGAAAATATTGAGAACAACGCGCTTTGGTGGAATTTTTTCCGATAATTCGAAATTCATCTTGCCACTATAAATAATGATTGGTTTCAATATTTTTTAAAATCTAAATATTTCAATTGACAAAAAATAGAATTTTTTTGGTAAATAATATTTTTAAATGACGCTCAAATTTCTGTGTAGCGTGATCGTTATGTTAGTCACGCGTGTAATATGCATCTCGGATATAACTTGATTAACGGTCATCCGCGGGGGAAGGGTTAAATTACCAAAAATAAATCTATCATTTTTTTTGGTAGAAACATGTTGTCAATTAAATATGTAAAAAAATCAGTGGTACTTCTTGAAAATATTTATTATTTCTACATAAGAAGTATCAAATAAAAAATGAATAATTTAATATTAGACACGAATTAACGATTATATTTTTTTTATTAATTTAAAGTGCATCATAAGGATTAAATAATTCGATTTTACCATTACGAAAAAACTAATAAGCCCTGAGCCATCGTATCTGAATTGTGTTGCGGTATTTTTGTCTGAAAAAAATGTTGAAAACAAATTTAAATCTAAAAAATAAAAATGGTAAGTTTCCTTAGTAAACAAACACACCGAAACTGTTATCCCGGATTCGCGAGAGAAAACATCCCTAATTGCAGATAACTGTCACTATTACTTCGAATTACCAACGAGAACATTTGGCGGGAGAATGAGGCGTTTACTGCCTACAGTTTTTTTAGATTTTTTCACAGACACTTGAAACAATATTTTCCAATCATTACTTTCATGAGAGAGGTTGTGCAAGTTGATAAGCGTTATTGTTTTTTTTTTGCGAGTATATACATCCGATTTTTTTTGCACGGCTTCAAAATAACACGATTCAAAAAACAAGCACCGATAACTTTTTTCTTTTTTTTTACTCTGACTTTTTTATTTTAACACTGTTTAAAAAAACTTAAAAAAGGAATAAAAGTTAATATGTATGTACGTGCATATTTATTGAAAAAATGTATAACACTGTCGTTTATATATTCATTATTAGCTAAACATAAAAAAAATATTTAACCCTCCAGAGACGAGAGCTTTTTTCTGATAAAAAAAATATTTTCTAAGCCATATTGAAGTCACGGATAACTTTTATTCCTATCCAAAATTTAAAAAAAAAAAACGCAAAGTCGTTGTATAGAAACCCCGCATGACTATATAGTCATGTTCATCCTTTTATTACCGTGTAATATTGAGTACGGACAGTAGTAAGGACAAAAGTGACCGTATGGGCTTGTAAACATTCGGGGTTGAAATATAGCTAAACGTGATTTTTTTTTTAAATATTTACAATTTGACCTCTTTAGATCAACATAATTTCAAAACAAATATATTAGCAAAATAACTGTAAATAATTTTATGTTTTTATAAAAAAATATCTAACAGTTTCAAAAAGTAAATTTAAAAAAAACGGAAATTCAAAAAATCACATGTGCTTTTGGAAACCGTTCCTGTTCCTACGGCTGATGACTAACTGTAGTCCGTACCCTTCTTAACCAAATATGAGCAGAAGCAACGATATTCAGGTAGAAAAAGTATGAATAGTGGGTTCAATAGACAACGGTGTTTTGTGTGACCATATGGTGACGCTCGTCCTTGGAGGGATACTCCCGAGCAATGTTCTTTCTAAGGCAAGAGGTTAGCTGCGCGGAAGTTTCAAAGGCTGCGCGAACCGATCAAATATTAACTGACCAACTGTCTTGTAGTGCGCGCCAACCCGGAATGCCTTTACCCTGCTGCGCGGCCGCGGACGCGCGCAGCTTAGAGGGAAAGTCCCGAGGCTTTCCATTAAATAATTCCAGGGATATGAGAGAATTTTGTCAGCAAAAAACACCAGTTAACGGACACGTTTATTTTCAAATAGCGACAGTAACATTTTTCATTCATAAATAGTAAATAAATTCGATTTATTTTTGATTTTAAGAATTTTATATTTTTAGATGATTTTGAATTATGGAACCAATCTACAATGTGTTTATGGGCACTTTATCTTTTTTGCATGTTAAATTTTATGAAACCTAACTCATAGTTAGTATTCCGTTTGCAAAATTTTACAATTAAATTACGTATTATAACTGAATCTCTTTTCGTTAGATTTAGTTTATTATATATAGGCTTCTGAGAAGTGAAGTGGGCCATGTGGTATTTAAGTAAAAAAAATAGTTAGATCCGTTATAATATTCTACAGTCTCTAAGTATCGTAAAAGTGACCTAACCTTAGTAAATACCAGAGCCGTGGTATATGAGTCGAAATCGGGAGTTTGGTGTTTTTCCGGAGACGTAGTCAGAAAACTCGACATTGGTTGTTCAAATATTGAAAATTTGTTTTTGTAAATTCCCTCAATTTCTCATATGTAAAAAATGTTTGCAAAAATATTTTTTTTATCAGATTGATTGGTTTAATGATATCTATGTACTAGAATGATCTGATGGTATACATGTATGTTAAGCGAAAATATAATACCTACTTGAAAAAATCAATTCGGAGTCGTATTGGCTTCTTCTTGACTCCATAATATAAACTGAAATAGTGCTTTCTCCCTAAAATAAATATATTCAGTTTCTAAAAGTAAAGAAAGTTTTACCATTTTGACACTTGACTGACTTCACTTCTCATGTGATTAGATCTTTCTTCCGATATTACTTAATCTAATCTAAATATTTTGATGGGTATTAAAAAAAACAATTAAAAAATGAACAACTGTAGAATAATTAATTTTAAGAAAGGATGTGAGTTAATTAGGAATAAATTTTAAATAACAAGGTTATAAGATCGTAATTAAAAATAATTTAAAAAAAGTGTTAATAATTTGTTTTTCAAATTAGTTACTTATTTAAATTGTAATACCCTTCATTTGATTTTTATATTGCCTTAATTTATGACTATGATATTTGATGTGTACCCATGAATGCAAATTAAGCGATTGCAATGGAGAGCTTTCATGCGGCGTAAATGTTTCATAAAGCTTACAATAATATATGCATACAATCATACTGTCATCTCGTTGCAGTAAGTCATAATATAACAGGATGGGAAAGTCGACGCCGAGCGCCGTCTGTCCGCCATTCGAAATGCTTCAATGGCGTCGGGAAAAAACATTTCTTCAGTTGACGCTCCACAGCATCCGGTCGTTGGTGAGTATTTTAAATATTTTTTAATGAAATTAGCACACTCGCCAGATGCAGTTTGATAAAGAAATGAAACTGCATAAATATGTTCGTATTTTTTTTTGTTCAGTTGGCTATGGAATATAAACGTTTTTATTATTATAATTTAATTAACATTTCGTCTGAGAATGTTCCTCAAAAAAAATTCATCATGTGTCATTCTTAATAACGGAAAATATTATATAAACAAATTTTAATCTTGTATGAATGATAGTTTTTATTTAAAACATATGTTAATTTATTCAATATCTTTTATAAGCGAAGTACTGGTGAATTAGACCAGTGTTTTGCAACCAATGGTCCGCGGACCGGCACCGGTCCGCAAGATTTTATTGCCAGTCCATGATAATGTTTATGCTTCGAAATTTTTCAACTCCAATATCTCTTTTTTACTAAAAATTAAAAAATTAAATAACAAAACACGACAAAATGCATCAAAAATAAAGTAGTTTTATTAACTTTCATGAATAAAATTATATGAAACATTGACTTGACTTTTCAACTTTTTACTTTTTACTACTTTTTAACTACATAATCCTAAGCAAACTTGCACAGTTAATTATCGACTTACAGCAGGTTTCGTTACGCAACCTTGGACATAAGTTGAAACGGCCATAAGTAGAATGTCATAGAAATAAATAAATATTTAAGACCTTAAAAAATAAAATCCAATTAACAGCATTGAATTTAAACTGGAGTAAAAAATATTTTTTATTTATTTATTTATACTCCATTGTTAGTCCAAATAGTCGTAACTCGAGAACTGGCTGTGTCTAATTATGTTTTGACGCTGGTCCGCGAAATATTTTTTAATTTTTTTCCGGTCCACGGATGTAAAAAGGTTGAAGAACACTGAATTAGACGATTACATATTTGATTTTTAATTTTTGGTTTTATTTATATCGCTTGAATAATGTGGTTCCGTTTAAAATAAGTAAAGATAGACTTCTACGTACGGTTGTCGATATGATATGTCAGCACTCATCTCAACACTAACTTAACATTGTTATTTATAGAAATTATTAACCCTCCAAGGACGAGCGTCACCATATGGTCACACAAAACACCGTTGTCTATTGATCCCACTATTCATACTTTTTCTACCTGAATATCGTTGCTATCGCTCATATTTGGTTAAGAAGGGTACGGACTACAGTTAGTCATCAGCCGTGGGGACAGGAACGGCCCCCAAAAGTACATGTGATTTTTTGAATTTCCGTTTTTTTTAATTTACTTTTTGAAACTGTTAGTTATTTTTTTATAAAAACATCAAATTATTACAGTTATTTTGCTAATATATTTGTTTTGAAATTATGTTGATTTAAAGATGTCAAATTGTAAATATGTTTTAAAAAAATCACGTTTAGTTATATTTCAACCCCGAATGTTCGCGAGCCTATACGGTCACTTTTGTCCTTACTACTGTCCGTACTCAATATTACACGGTAATAAAAAGATGAGCATGACCATATAGTCATGCGGGGTTTCTATAAAACGACTTTGCGTTTTTTTTTTAAATTTTGGATAGGAATAAAAGTTATCCGTGACTTTAATATGGCTTAGAAAATATTTTTTTTACCATAAAAAAGCTCTCGTCTCTCGAGGGTTAAGCATTATAATATGTTTCTTTAATCTGTAGTATTATAATAAAACGTTTGAAATACAAGAAATATATATTAATGTACATATTTCGGTATTTTTATAGAGATCATTTTTTTTATAATCGATAATATTATAAAATATGCATCATCCAAAATATATATATTTTTGTACAAAAATATATTGAAAAGGTCGCAAATTTTATCGGTTCGATCAATAAATGGATAAATGCATCTTAATAAAATAAAAAATAAAAATATATAATAGTGGATAGTTTTCCTTACTATCAGACAATAGACAACCCCGCTTTCATCGTAATATAAGTTATCCAGAGCCAGTGTAATGTTATTTTCTAAATTTTCTGGTCTACAGGAATATACCTCTCTGCGAATAGTACTGAGTAGTAAGTACAAACAAGGGATGTAGCACAGTGTTATTTCGAAATATTGTTTAAAAAGAGCATGTAAAAAGAGTGTCCAGTGTCACGACCAGCTCGTGGTGTATGCAAAGTGTGCGGCGCACAAACGTCGCACTAAGATTTTAGTATTATCCAATCATTTAGCTCTAGTTCCATTTGTCTACGATTTTGTATTACACCTTGAGATTTAAATTGTCACACTATGTACCTACATTCAGTGCTTTTTACTTGCAACGCAGTGGAACGGAGTTCCGGCACCCTTTTTCTTGGCATTTTTAATTCTCCAAATCAATATTTATTTTTTTATTATTTTTCATTTTATAACTCGTCGTAGCATCTTTGACACTTTTCAACCTTTTAAAATACGTTGATCGGTGGTCACTCAGAGGAAGACAAGGATTCCATGACGGATCGTTCAGACTCAAGTCCCAGTACAAACAGCATTTTCTTCAATCGATTTCCGTTCGAAGACATAGGTTTCTGTGATATCTAAAAAATATATTCCATCCCGTCCAATCCTAAAATAAAAGGTGCAAAGCGAGAGGCTAACCCTGTCTTTCTATCTTTACTCTCTTCGAAAAAACATCTGAGTAACAAGCAGTTTTCGTAAGAAAAACTTCTGTTGAAATAATTCCACTATAAAGTCATATTCTCCACATTGAGAACAGACATGGATTAGAAAAAAAAACTTTACGAGAAATGAATTCCGTCACCTTTTTTTTATTCATACTCAAATCAAAATAAATTACACTGAGGATCTAACAAATGTAACAACGAAATAAAAATTTGATTCACAAAAAATGCCTAAATAAGTATGTACCGCTAAAGCTGACAATCAACTGCAGCATTCATTCGCAACGTTTGTGAAATAAATATATTTTACGCCACGCCACATTACGGTCAAAATTAATATCCACCTACATACATAAACGGCGGTGCTTTTTCCTTTGTAGGCAAACTTTAATTTCTTATTTTCTTGTTTATCTTGTACGCATCACTTCTCTCTTGCTCAGTTGCCGTCGTATAGACATCGCAAGCTGGACCCAATCTGCTGTAACTTTTGTCCGTAGTGATTTTAGCCCTTGCTTACGAGATCTTATTTCTTTGTCCGCGAATTCTATTTTCACGCAGTCATTCAATCTTCCTCGCGGGAATTTATTCGCCTTGCAGAATGCACTTTTTGTTGCGAATTTAACTGCGCCGCCGAGTGACTTAATGAATTTGAAATTTGTTAAGTTCAGTTGGATATTTTTTTTCAGAAATAATTCGTCTTTGGTATTTAGGTATCTGGTTTTCATGGTCATGGCTGCTACGTTTTATTTTTTCAATACGGCTACGCGTTGCATTGCTATGTGTCTTTTTATTTCAACGGTACGAAATAAAACTAAGCATTTTAATATAATATAACTAATATCCAATCTCTATCTCCAATCCCGGGATCCCGTCCAATTTTGCGATCCTGAAAATTTATAGGATTTTGGATTTGGGCTATTGGAGATATTGGGGATTTGAAGAGGTAAAAAACGAGTCACGGAGATATTTTGGGGAAAAAGTATAGGGAATTGAGGATTTTAAATTCCTCGATGAGCTAAAAAAAAAACGAGTCAACAAAATTTTTCTCAATTAATACACGATTTCACGTTGACTGCCCAATCCCGGCAAATTAATCAATCCCGATATCCCGGGATCACAAAGCTTTGAGGTGCATGGTATTGATTTGAATGCCAAAGATTCTAAATGTTTCTATTTATATGAAAATAAAACGTATTTTTTTGTTGTTTTAATTATCATATTATGTCGACCAACAGTTGAATTATTGTATTTAAATACGTACGTTGTATTTGTATAAATATGTTTCAGTATTCTACCAATAATTTGATCTTCTATTCACTTTGTAATTCCTAAGATATGCGAATAAATATTTACATATCCTGTTTATCAAAATATTAATAAATATGTATACTAAAACGGTTCCGTCTATAAATAAAATTAAGTAATATTAATTTTAAGTTTATTTTGACTAAATTGAGTGTGAACGGTTTGCAAATCGCAACAATCTAAACAACTAAAAGTGATTATAACTTATTTGTTTTTTTATGGTTACTTTTATCAACTTTATTAATTCACGGTATGCTGATTATGTGTGAATCATTAAAAAATGTATGTTTTGTACGTCATTTAAGATTCAAAACTCGACTTTCGATGTGTATGTTAATACGTTGACTTAGGAACGACAATTTGAAAAAAAAGTTGGAAAAACTGATGACTTCGAAATAAAAATTTGTGAATATGAAGTACTGCATGATTCTTCTTACCGCTTGGCTGTTTTACATTTTCATTTTTATTCTGTCTGTGTATATTTTTTTCTTTTGTAATTCGTTTTTTGAATTTATAATTGATTTTAGCATTTGAATGTTTTAGTGTTTAAATTTTAATATAAATTTAAATTTCGTGTTTATCAAATTTATTGTTCAAAAAAAAATCTTATTGGTATGTTTTTTTGCTTTATTTTTATGCTCCGTTTATGTTCCTCTGTAGAAATAATGTTTCATATCGCATTCTCAGTTAAATATTATGGTAAGTGTTAAATTTTCAGTATCGAGTAAGAATATGGTTATACAGTGTACTCTCGATTATCCGTGTATGGATTATCCGGTTTGCGGATTATTCGTGCCTGAAAATAAATATTTTTTTTATTCAAATTTAATTTGATTGATTTTTTTCTATCACGATTATATGACGCATTAATGAATTGCGACCTTGAATATGCGCGTTATTTGAAAAATAAGGAATTGCCACAGAAAGCAGTTTTGTTATTAGATAATGCTCCTTCTCATCCGAATGAAAACATATTGACGAAACGATGGACTTATGATTACAAATTGTTTGCCCCCTAATGTTACATCACTGATTCAGCCCATGGACCAAGGTGTTATATCATCAATGAAACGTCTTTACCGTCAAAAACTTCTGAAAACTCTTGTTGAGGAAGATGATACTCTGATCAATTTTTGGAGAAAAAAAAATGACAATATTGAATGCTATAAATGGGGTAACACAATCTTGGTCGAAAGTAAACCAGTAACACTCGTTCGATCATGGAGAAAAATTCTTCCTGGCATAGAAACAGATTTGATGGATTCGGAAGAGAATGAAAAAAAAAGTTTTTTTTTGAAGACGTAGATAAAGAAAACAGAGGAGTGCTATATTACGCTGAACAAAGGGGAACTGAATAAAATAATGTAACAGCTTTAAGAATATTTCGAAGTGAAATAAGGAATTCGTTAAGAAAATCTCGAAAACAGATGAAAATAACAGATTTTTAAATTTGTATACATATAAATCTATACTTTTTTATTTTTTTATGTTCCTTTATATGATAAAATATTATATTTTTACTTATTTGTTTGTGTTTTCTTGATAAATAATAAATATATAAATAATGAGTTAAAAAATTGTATTGTGTACATATATGATACTATATTTGAAAATATAATAAAAATTTGATGATTCTGATTATCCGTGTTTTTCAATTATCCATGACCATCCTCCCCAGCATTAGACTGGATAATCGAGAGTGCACTGTATTTGTGTTTTTTATTATAAAATATTTCTTGAAAATATTTGGTATTATGGAAAACCTTCTAGTCATTAGATAACATTTAAAAAAATCGATTTATTGTCTTAAAAATATCTCCATTTTTAATATCTTAAAAAAAGTAAAGCGGTAGCTGTAAGGGGATTTATATTTCTAAAAAAAAACAATAATATACGTAGGCAACTAGGCTTACTTTATTTCAATAATTTTTTTGAAAGTCTCAAATAATTCAATGCAGTAAAAAAAATGAAATCGTTTTAAACAATATTATAGTATGTGTATAAATTAATATAATACGTCCAGCAAGAAGTCCCCGACAAAATAAATGGCCAGAGGGTTACCATATATGCCTAAATAATTTTGCTATTGAACAAATTTCTTAAAACTATTCAAAAAATCTATATGTATGTGAATTTTGTGAATGTGATGGTGTTTTATGAATGAAAAAAAAACGAATAAATATACTCAATAGAAAAATAAATCGTATATTTATTTTGATAGTTCGATAAACATTTGATTTCGCAGTACCGGCTTTCCATTATTGGCCCAACATGTCTGCGGTTGTGAAGGTTATCGTTACCAATAGTCGGCGTAGGTGGAACATGCTCGCGGTCATCGCGAAATGAATTGGCATAGATAAGGGACAATCTTTCAACGAACGGGCTGTTATAATGTGTTATTTCAGTGTGCGAATTCACTACTGTTAATCTTAAGTACACAAGAATGGGTGTCAGATATCTACCCACACAATGAGATTAATACCTCGTTTTATAAGACGTGCATTAGGAAAATGTGATTTGTACCTTATACATTATGGATGCCAATTAGCGTTCAATTAATTTTCATTTATAAATATATATGTATATAAATCTATATCCACTCCCAATGTGGAGTTTATGGCCTTATATGGAGGTATCTCAACAGAAATTATTCTACGAGAATATACCATGTTTTAATTGGTGTTATTGGTTGATCCCTTGACGTTTCGAAACTAGTTTAAAAAAAAATGAAACTTTCGACAGCTTCGAATGATATCACAAAAAAATGTAGGTATCTCAACAGAAACTTTTCTACGAGAACTGTTTGTTACTCAGCTGCTCAACCTGCTCTTTCCCGAACGGAGTAGTAGGGATTAGTGGTTAACTAATCGCTCTCGCTACACCCAGTTATTACAAGATCAGATGGGTGGGAGGGAATTCTCTAGACATTACAAACACCCTCTTCGTACTGGGACTATATATATTCATAGTTTGTCCCGGCGTTCCGATTTTCTTTTCGTTCTTTCGGGGCAGTCAAGAAATCCTGTTTTTGATAAATTGTCATACTCAGAAATATTGAGCGCTCTTAAAAGAAATAAAGGAATTCTATATAATAAAAAAAAAACACGTACAATACCATTGCTATCAATGGACACTTTAAAACTCACCTGAGTATTAGTTTTTTTTGTTAATCTTTTATAAAGTGTAAATAATCTAAGTAAAATCTGGAAACAAATCGTCAAACGTTTTTAGATTAAGGGGCTGTCTCACAAATGCTTAGAAGCACTGTCAGATATAGTAGCTATAGCATGTTGAGAACATCAGTTCTCGTCAGATAATTCCAGGGCCCTTTAATCCACTAAAAAATGACGCTCAGAAATCTGGCAGTCGTAGTTAGGTTAGGTTGAATAGAAAGAAAGCGTGAATGGCAAAAATATTTAAAAATGTTTAACCAGGTTTGGTTGTAGGTCAGTTACTGATATTTATACGTTTCGTTGTATAATAAATATATGGTTTAGATCGACTGAACGATCAAAATTTAAACAGAATAATGATGTATAATTTATCTTCGAAATCGTGAGCGATATCACTTGGATGCATAATACATATTAAACTAAGTTATTTAGATATTTGAGTGGTACCATAATCATTGTTGGTAACCGATTAATCATGTATCCAAACAGATTAATACAGGAATGGGTGAGAAAGGTTAAAATTCAGTCACAGACTTTCGGCTGCAGTCCGACTGATAAGTTTCCATGGATCTCAATTGAATTGCAAATGCTACCGAGTCAGTCAGACACCTAAAAATAGTCACCACTCAAGTGTGTGTCTGGGTTTCAACTAGCTACACCAGACCTGCGACAATCGTCCTTTGTTTATTTTCGCTAATCTTCCAAGATCAAAAGGATGTGTGGGGTGAGTACTCCATCAAATGTAGTGTTTCATTCATTCACCATTATTTTTTGGTGTCAGTATTTGGTAAATTTATGTTTTTGATAACAATACTTTCACAGTTAAATACTAATAAACTCTATCGACCATTAATAGAGCCCATTAGAGGTGAAGTGAAGTAAGCCAAGTGGTATTTTAGAGAAAAAAATAGATGCGTTGTAATATTGTACACGTCTTAAAGTATCGCAAAAGTGAAGTAACCTCAGTTAATACATATTGCAATAGTGTTATTTCCGTAAAATAAAAATATGCAATCCACCAAAACACCAAGTAAAGACGTGTTTGTAAGTCCAAGATTTTTTTTATCATTTTACTAGTTGGCTCACTTCACTTCTCGAGAGCTCAATTATAAAGAAGATAGGAAGGAAAGTATAGAAAAAGATTCTAATATAAAAAAATGATTGAGCTTTTTTATTAAGAGGATTATAGTTTAGCACAAAAATATTTTATTATAAAATAATACGTGTATTATGAAATTTAATATCACTATTTGTGTTAAGCTATCATCTACTCCATTGTTTTTAAAATGTGGCTAGACGTGAAATTTTCTACTTAAAAAAGTTTTTATTGTGTAAGAATGTCGAATATAATGCACTACGTTTGAGTCATATTCGAAACAAAAACCATTTTTTTTAAATAATGCAGATCCAATGAAAAGAAAAATTCAACAAAACAAAATTGTGAAAATAAAGAAGTCTCTCTAAATATTTAGTTATGCGTGGTTCGTCATTAAAAATATTGCAGTTGAAAGGAGTACATATTCAATTTTTCTAAATCGTCGACTGATAAAAAATAATCATCAGAAAGGTTTTTCTATTTCGTTCGGCGGTAAATTACGAATTGCTTCTTTCGACCTTGCAAATTTCCTCCTCCAATACGAATTGTATTTTTCTACGATTTTCCTCGACGTGTCACCATACCCACCACCCTTGTTTATTTATAGGTGGTACACAGTCTTGTAAATTCATTTCTGAGTACATTATGTTATTTTTCAGCACAAATATTACGGCTTTGTATTTATTTTGAATTCCATAACTGTTTTCATTGTCATTGCCAAGTTTTGACTAGTTTTGAATTTCGAATTTTCGTTCGAAACAACTACGTATGATAAATACTTAAAGCGAGTGGCACTTGTTTTCATTCGATTTGATACTTGGAACATTTCAGATACTTCAATGTCGCTAGAAAATGTATCTGTGTTTAGTAAGAAAACATTCAAGAACGAAGCGTATACCGACAGAGAAATCTAAACGTTATAGTATTATAATTGTTCAGCATAAATGCATAATATTGCTTTACCCAATTCGTTGGATAAATCTAAAGAACACATTCACATAGGTAAAGTGAATTTGTTTATTATGTTGGTTATAATTTATCGGATAACGATAAAGAGTAAACACCGTGAGTTTTGACCTTGAAATTGATTGTTTATTTTTAGTATACATATCATAAAAATATTCATTTTTTTTAATAATATATTTATATATATATAATAGTTTGCCAGCCGTCCAGAATTGGCCTGGATTATCCAGGAACTGAATTTTGCTGTCCAGAATCTTATGTATGTAATATTTAGTGGTTTCTTTGAGAAATTACATATATGTACATATATTTCATTTTTATGAATATCGACAGCATGCCTCAGAAAAAGTTGACAGCCTAGTAAGTCCCTAGCGAAAATATGCTTTTTGGAGAAGTGGCTTTGATCTTTTTTGGTTGGGGATTTAGTTTTGGGACTTTTCCCCATTTTTAGGTAGGCTGTATCTATATTTTACATATATTTATAAATTTCTAGTGATAATAACTAAAGTATGATTTAAAAAAACACTTATGCAAGTCAAATGAATTGGTATACTATTGTATAGTGAATATCTAATAGAAGTGAATGTGTAATTCCAGCTCTGAAAAGCTGCAAGACGTCTACGGTGAAGTGGAGATGTGAGTGATGCACCAAGGATTTTCCCACGCTACCCTTATCACAAAGAGAGAAAATCCTTTGATGGGTGTTATCATTCCAAACGCTCTGAGACAAACGAACTGCGTTTCAATATTGCAAAGCTTTGTTCATCGGTATTATAAAAATATCTTATAAATTGTACAGAAATTTTGCAGCATCCAGAAATACTTGCATAGACTGATATGTACACTGTCCGTTTGGAATTTATGATATCAGCAAAGATTTATTTGTAGGACAATTTTAAATGAATATAACGTTGGATTATATTGGCAAATTTTAAATTTGAATTTTGAATTTCAGATTAAAAATGGAGGAGCATTAGTCTTTTCGCATTCAGGATTTTAGGACCGGAAAGAATCCTGGAATTTCATCAGTTTCTTCAATGATACAAAATATCGGTATTTCGATACTAAAATTGAATAAAATCGAGATGCATCGTATTGATGAACACATATTGAATCATAAATCATAGCTGACTTATATGTGTTACAATGGTTCAATAAAAATGACTGTTCTTTCAACAAGTGTTGAATCTGAACGAGTTATATTAAATTTGATAGTCCAAACATGATCGGCATATTCCAGTATTGATGAACTGGCCTTTTTATGATCATTATATGAAAATAGGCTTTTTACGAATGTGATTGAGAATTTTTTAATACCTTTATTTTATATTAACTATGGTCTTGTAATTGTTTTTTTATCGCAATTGAAATTAGCTATTTTACACCGTGTTGATGACAATTCCAATTCATTAATCTATGTATCTCTCAATCAAATAAGGTGCTCATATTCAAAAAAAATACAATACTCGTTCGTACTAATTCTACCAGTATTTATTTAGATCATGACCGGTTTCGCTAATGACGAAGCATTACCGATCTTATAAAACAAATGTGGGACAGTACAAATTAGAATTTTTTGAAAATAGTACTTTTCCAATTTTCACCAAATATTGACAGTGAACAGTGTGAACACCCTTATAGTGATCAAATAAAGTAAGTACCTTAGTATGTCTGCATATTTATAAAATTTTCATTCTTTAGTCTTTCGTGTTTATGGATTGTTTGTGAATTGGCTTTTCAATGGTGATCGAAACTTAACGGAACAACGAGCGCTTCTTTATTGTTACGAAAGAAATTGATAGAGCCTTAAAGTGAACGGATTATTATCACATTTGAGCTTGAAAATTCGACTTAGACAGACATTAAACTTAGTTTTATGATCATTCGTTGATTTTGTACAAAAGAAAATATATATGAATCATTAATTTTATAAATGAATGGTTGCAAAAAAAGATTATTTTATTTGAACAGTCATTATTCTACATTTTTTCATTCAACTGTTAAATATTCATCCGGCATAATATTTAAATTTTTCCGCCTTGTTACAGTGTTATATAAAAAAAAACTTTTCCTTGATCGATTACAACGTTACCATTTTACCAAAAGGGGAAGTATTTTTTTTGTACAATCGATTCATTTAAAATCGTGAAAACAATTCTTCGTTGCCGACTCAGGCATTCACAAAGGGTCCGAATCCAATTTAAAAGGTTATACAATTTAGCTTTATTATATTTTCTTAAATATTCACTAAAATAAATACATTTTTACATTTAAACTTAATTAAAGAAAGGATTCGAAGTCACTTATTTTTCTGCGAATTCATGTAAATATAATAAAAACCATTAGTTTCCACAATATTATAAACTAGATTTGATAGTCATTTCTGCATCATACCGTTGTCAGAACTGAAGATCATTGTTTCGATAATGATTTAATGTGGAAATAACTATGAACCACATTTTGCAATTTATGATATTTTTAATTTCTTTTTATATAATATAAAAAAATAGTACTCCAAAAAATCTTTTCAGCAGAACCACAATATCATTAAACGAGAAAAAAACCAATGAGACATATACGTATACGTCACGAGTAAAAATGATTGAATTTTCTTAGATTATGCAGAAAGTTAGATTGCTTTACAAAAAAATTTGATTTGATCAGTCAGAATTATGGGGATTCAGTTGAAGTTTTCCAAGATGTTAGAAGTTTTGTTTTTGCAAAAAAAAAGTACGCCTGATGCAATCACACTTCTACCGGAAGAATAATACTCTAATACGTTTCATCAATATATTACACTGTACAATGGATATTACGAAAACATAAACTAACGTATAAAGAATTTGGGAAGAATCATTGAAGCTGAGTTTCATCATTCATTTTGATTGCACTGAGTGCATGCTTTCTCGAGTCATGAATAAAACAAGTACATTCGCAATGCGAAAATAAAATATTATGCAATTCAGTTTTATTGCAGTGAGGAAACACGAAATTTGTTTACTTGACAACAACAAAATTGATTGGCTAAGCTTTCTACGAAACTCGCAATACTGCAAAAGAGAATAAACGTTCTCTACTCTAAATAATTTACATCCCTGTATTTGTGACCCTCTAGAAACCCTTTTTAAAACAAGGTTTATTTTACTATCGTGTTATATTTTCTGATAAGATTCTCAGCAGAAAGCATTTAACGAAATTTGATTGCAATAAATAAAAAAAAATACATTTCGGTTGCTAAATGGTAAGAAAGGAATTCTATCAAATGCCGCTTTCCCTACCATGCAGTTAGCACCAATTTGAATGTCTCAGAGAAAAAAACTTAGTGTACAAAATGTTATCATGTCGTTTCACCACCTGAATTGCCTCGTTAAAAATGATCACGAGTTTATTGCTATAGATTTTTTAGCCTCGGTTATCCTTGGTCTGTCCTAAATGCATATGACTGGTTTCGCACCCGAAGAAGATGAGGACGGCAACAGAGAGACTGGATAGATGAGACCGAAATAGATTCATTTGTATTGAGGAAGGTTGTGTAGTCGGTCAAACAAACAATTTGTATATTTTTCATATTTTTGGTACAACAATTGGTACTTTCATATTTTTTTACTTCAGTTGAAGTTGATTAGATAAAAAAAGCTGTAATATTAATCGGTTCTGCCTTAAATTAATTTTGTGGAATAGGTAAAGAAATATGTTTCGCTTTATCATACTATAATATTAAAATTTTGTAAGAATTATCAGTAAACTTTTAGAATTGATCAAGTTTCTTCGAAAATCTTTTCATATGACATTCATTTATTTTTTTCCATGTTATCTATGTGAAACTTCAAATAATATCGATAAAATATGCAAAATTTTGATCGTGTTGAGAAACTGCAATGGATTCCGTTTTACATTTCGACTTCACGGAGGAAATAAGCAAACCAGACTCGCGGGTGTCCTTATCCATCGCTGCGGAAATGTAACGAGGCGGCATCTAGGGAACAGACTTGTGGTAAAGTGGAGCGATTTCTTTCGTGAAGATGCTCAATTCAACTGACGCCATTTACCAACCGGTGGAGCCACACTCAGCTCAGCTGCCTTTGATTGTATTACTTACATTAGAGTGGAATAATGATGATACATTTACACAATTAGACATGGGTTTGATGAAAGTGGCAGAGCTACAGTTCTAGTAAAAACTACATTCCATGCTATTTTTCTTAATTTAGGACATAATTATTATAATAAAAAAAACATTGGAAATCTTTCACTCTTCACCAAGCCAGGTAAGTGCGTTACAATTTTTTTTCCAGAAACAATACATTGTATTTATTTTTATTGTTGACGATCAACAATAAAACAGCAGGTGAGAACAATCTATGGCTGCCGTAGCAACGGATTCACATTTGTATTTTCGATTGATGTATAAATTTATATCCATAGAAGTGGGTGAATTAATTAATCAAACGCATTATATAAATATTAATTACATTGACATTCTTAAAAAATTATGAACGTTCTCACATTTGAAAAAAATCTTGGAAATTAAATTAATGATGGTCCACGTTACAAATTAAATGTTTGTATTGATTTTATACGTCGGATTTTTATGTGTAAAATTAAATGAAATGCATTAAGTAATGATCTCATTCCCCCTTTAATTATTGCTTTCTCAAGCTTGAATATTGTTTTACACGCAGTTGGGTTGTTGAAGGAGAAACTATCGGCGGTACAATAATATCTCCACAACCTTATTCTTTTAACATTGGTTTTTCTGCAGTACGTTTCACAAAATACGATATCCCAACTCACTTTACACATCTAGTAGAAAATATACATTCTTTGTTATAGTTATTTCTTGTTAAGTATTATTAGTATTTTATAAAAGACAGCTGTACTTCTTGTGCATACGATAGTTGCATATATTTCCAATACACTTAGAGCTTGAAAATCTAGACAAGTTCCATATCACATCGAAGGACCTGAATAATAGATCGCCACCCCTTGTTAAACGGTAGAATGGTTGCCTTATAGAGACATCTGCAATTCTTTCACGGAATTCGAATTAAAGTCACTCTTATTATGTTGAATACGTAAAAAGAGTTTCTTATACTGTTAACTAAAAGCATTGAGCGTTTAAACTACGATATGTTGTGTTGTATTCATATAATTCATAAACTGTATAATTCAATATGTCGGCTTACTGTGTGTATATATGTATATGTGCATACAATGACATGGGAGTGGAAAGTGATATTACACACTGGAAAAACCATTAATAATACTCATCGCATATGCGTTTGCTCTATTATATCAATTGTGGGTGGACGGCATAAGTTCAGCACCCAATTTGTGATGGAAATCTAGTCGGAAAATGTTGAACTAACTGCGTCAGCGATTTGCCAATAATATTTCCATATAATATACAAAATTAAACAATACCTGAGAAAGAAATAGATAATCGATTCCATACCGTTGAATGAAACCGCTTTTTTGTACACTTCAATATCAATAAAATAGTAAAGGTGATAGTTGTATTTAATTTTTCCAAATTATAAGATACCAATTAGTTCGTTTTGGCAATTTGTCAGGACTTGATTTCGGGAAATAATTGTCAAAAATCAGATGAGTACAAAATAAGATTCTTGGAAATTCTTTTTTATCGGTTGTTATTATAATGGAGGCTACATGCCAGTAGGGCTTGTCGGTTTTCAAAAACCGGTTTTTTTGCTAAATTTGTGACATTCGAAAACCGGTTTTTGAACTTCGTAACCGGTTGTGCCGAACTTTCCATAAACAAGTCTATCCACAAAAGGACAGAAAATTTGGATTTTTTTATTTGATGGCTTAAAGACCATATGCCCCACATCATTACCCAGCGAAAGGGTATTTTCGATATCAGGAAATTTTGTTACAAAACGATCAGTGGACGCTTTGTTTTCTTAAATCATATTTTCTGAAGATTAACACCAAATAATTTCATGTCGTGTATTTGTATATCAATAAACAACATAAAAATTAAACTTTTTCTCGCTATTTTAATTGAATTATTCTTTTTTTCTAAAACTTCGAAAACCGGATAAAACCGGTTTTCCAAATATATTGAAATTCGAAAACCGGTTTTTGTATAAGCCCTACATGCCAGGCAATCGTCTTTACTTATTAATTATTACTCTCAGGTTTCTAATATTCATCTTTATTTTGATATAATAATTATAAATGTAATATAAATTATCGAGAGTAAAGGTGTTATCCTTAAAGCTCAGATTTTCATTTTCTGATTATTCATAATAATCAATTTATGAACTAAAAACTTCTGCGAATATGTTGATTATAATAGATGCTCTAGTTAATTTAAAAAAATATTCAGAAAAAAAGATTAATTAAAAATAGATCTATTGTTATGTTATTGTCTCGGTATAAAAATAGAATTTTCCCTATTAATGTAATTAATTTTCACCCATGAAATTTGCGTAAATTGTTAGGTACGTATGCATGTATATGTTTTTAGTCAAAACGCGAGTCTCCATTTGACAACCGCAGTATATTAATACAATAAAATTTTCCTTTGTATCTCAGTCCATGTGGGATCCTCTCAACTAAAAACAAAATGACTTCTAGACGTTCCAGTGAATATTTTCGTTTCGAATTGAATATTTATTCACATTTTACTCGCATTGTTATGTGAAATAGAGATGACGATGGCGAGATCTGAATATGTTAATTTCGAAATTCTAGTTGCAGCCTTAAATGAAGTAGAAATTATTTAAATAGATCTTTATTATTTGGTTCAGATAGTAAAATAAATTTGAATAGTATTCCGTATCCCATATATGTTTGACAATGCGTTATAAATTAGGACTGTGAATACCAAAACAAAATATAGAGATTTTAATAATCAGAATTTTCATCTCTCGAAAGTTTTGTTCGCTTTGTAAGCTCCTGGAGTAATATCGTTCTTAATCAACATATATATAATATATAAATACTTATATTATTAAGCTATCTATGTCCACTCCAAATTTTGAATAAATATAATACTACACCATTTAACTTATGTGAAAGCTTTCTACGAAATCTGTTTGTTACTCAGTTGCGTAAACTTTCTTTTTCAAAGAGAGTAGGAGACATAAAGAAAAGGCTAGGCTAAGACTAGTAGTTTAATTGTCGCTCTCTCTGGGCGTCATTTTTACGATCGGGTCCCACCTACAGAAGGGAATTGACACAATTGACAATTTAATATATATATTGTAACAACGAAATCCAAAACAATGCTGATTTCTGCTAATAGCTTCTGTTTCCGATTGTTGATCGACCTAAAAATGAGGCGAAAGTATGGAACTGCCTTGAAACAGCTGATTTATGAACCCTTCTGCAAATTAAACAAGTAAAGTTAATATTTGATTGATATAATGAAATAGTAGCCCGATAAAAAAATTCAAACAATTTTTCATATCGAATATTTATTTAGGTTGGGGAGACATTTACAGCCATGGAATGATTTGACACTTAGAAAAATTAAAAAGCTTTGAAAGTCAGTCTGGCGTATTGAAAGTTCGTCTTGAAGGACATCGCGTGGATAAAATATTTAATTTCAATTAAGTTTTCGCTTGATCAGCTTTTCTCATTTGTACACCCTGTTTATTTTTAGATAATCCTTGAAGAACTTTTGACTCATTGAGTTATTGAATAAGCTTTAATTTTTTTTTAAGTTTACTATATATTTGTTCTGATGTAAGCTTGATTCCGAAAGATATATCTACTTTATTGCATCATTTTTACGGCAGTAAAATATTTGCATGTTTTACCTATTTATTAGGGAGTTCTATACCAAACCAATCAGTAAAAAAAAAATGTATATATTTAAAGGATATATTATATTAAGTACAGTAAAAACTGATTCAATTTTAATGAATACAGTCATTTAAAAACGTGTATCTCTCGATACAGACGATTAAAAAGATACTTTGTAATCCATGGGAACTTGCAGGTTACGTAGTTTACGTAACAAAAAGTAATAGGCACGCTAAGCAGAAGAAATGGTTGGGTAATTTCAGTAAAAAAAATGTGACTATGATAAAAGATGTTAAGCAAAAAAAAGAAGAGCATTCATTAAAATTTCTATAGTAAGTTAAGTAGGAGCTGAAATAACTGCATATTTAAAAGCCATTGCAAGAGCCGCGAGAAAACCTTATGAGAGGTGCATAAACGATAATACTTTTAAAAAAACCAGGTGACTTAATTTATCATATTTACTTGAAAATTTATCATTTTTTGCGTCTTTTATCGTAGTAGCCTTACCATTTTTTAATCAGGAGTCCCAACATCTTTCACGGCTCCACAGCACTGTCTTATAAACCAATTTATTTAAAGATGAAATACCAAAATTTACATATTCCAATCAATAAAGATATTGTGTATTATGTAGTGTTTTTTCATGAATATTTTTATACGTTGTGATTTATGAATTATTTTAAAAAAAAAGTTTTGGATTTTTTTTGGGCTTAGAAGATTGTTATACTGAATTAAATGTGTTTCTTTAAACATGCTACTCAAACTTCTACAGGATTTTTGCATAAAAGTATTACACACTTGATTTATGTTTAATTTTATTTGATACTTGGAAATAAGTGTATACCAAAAACTTTCATCATCTTTTATGGTGAAGCAATAAGATTTATTAAATATGAGCGGTGCTTTAAAGTTTAATATTCCATCCTATTATCTTTTTCAGTTTGATTATTTCTAACGGAAATGTTGTATCTGACAAAACGTATATGTACAGAAAACAAATATGCCAGTGATTTTCAGTAATTGGTAATGGAAAATATAGCAATAACAATAGTAAAATTATGACAAAATAAATGATAAATTGGGTATCTACCAGGGATGGCTACACTTTTTTTCAAGGTGCGACTAGTGAATAAAATTATTGATGGCTATCAACTCGATTACGTCACGATAAATCTATGAAAACTCATTTTCTTGTAAATCAAATATGTATTTTGAAAACAAATGTTTTGTGTGTATAAAAATAACGATGTTGGAATGTTCTTAGTGTTCCGTTGGATTAATTTATTATTCATTTAAATCTATCAACTTGTGGATCAATTCTATCATCAGATTATGGTGTGAAAAAACCCTAAGTGACTCTTTAATAATAAACCATTTATTTTTATCAGTTAAATAAACACAAAAAACAACGAATGAGACACAAGTAAGAGAAGATATAAGAAATAGCAAATTTAAAAAACTGAAACGTCGAGTAGTTTTGACTCGTTTGAACAAAAAATAGTAAAATATACGTCCGCGATCGACCAAAAATATGTCGCCATCACTGGTCATACTTGGGCTTCCACCCGGTGAGTTGTTTGGTGGTATTTAAAAGATTCAGTGAGGATATACTGCCGTATATCAAAGATTTATAATATTAAATATACAAATTGTATATGTAATACACATTATGTGTTGAATTTAAACGATCTTGTAAAAAATAACTATTATTCTGAACAATAGTGAAGAGTCAAATGAATTAAAAAAGGTTGGAAGCCACTGATATATTATACTATACAGTGCTTTTTTAACTGGTATCAATAACACTCTTATGTTACAACTCATTCAGATTTTTAATAATACAATACGTGATTGCTTAAAAATGGTTAGTAAATTAACTTTTCCTACTAATGTTCCTATCTTATCTTATGTATTATATATATAAAAATGAATGTTGCTTAATTTTCGGTCACTATAGACTCGAAAGCCGCTAATCCGATTGCAATAAAACTTCGACAGCCTTTTAGCTTGCACTTCTGGGAAGGTTATGGGCATATAGGGGGGAACAGTCATAAGAGTTCAAGTGAGTGTTTGTATCATAAGGCTATTTGTTTCATTATTTTTTCTAACACACTAACGCTGGTAATATAATTGCTGTCCTACGCTCAACTCTCGCTGAAAGTCTTAAGGAAGGAAGGATGCGTTTCCTGTTAAGGACAAAGAATCCAAAAGGCGAAATCCCTTGTTGGGCCAGCGAAAGAGTCCAATGCCAGTTTCATTTGCATACAATGCCATACGATAGCTTAAGGATAGCAAGGCGATCCAATCTACTTTTTAATGAACACCGCAACGTTTAACAACTACGATATTGTTATCGTGCTGGTCCTAAACAGTTGGTTAGAACTAACCAACCATTATTTCTCATTATCAGATGTACATATATGTAGTTTATTCTTCAAGTTTAAGAAACGCTTAACAATTGACTTTTCAACGAAATGTTGGCTCATCGTAAAACAAAAAAAAATGGATCTTCATTTCAATAAGTGCATTCGGGATCTTGTCCACTCGATCGCCGGCTCTCATGCTTAAATACCATCATTTTTATACTTTCATATTCGAATAAGTTTACTGAATTTTATCCAAAGGTATTAAATAAAATAAATGTAATTTTTCATATATACTTCTCCATTAATTCCTTCGATTTTTTGCAATGGGAGAATAGAGTGAGACCTTTATTTTATCCACTGTCTCATCTTTCTATATTAAAAAAACAGATTGAGTAACTGGTAGACTACTATTCTTGTATTCGTAAAAATAACTAATTATTAATTTATGAATAGAAGAATAACGTTTAAAAAATGAAACACAATTTTATACTAATTTCACATTATTTGTAAAATATATGGAACTGTTTCACTCGTCGCGAGCATTATCATTTGATGGAGATATAAATCGATACAGGGATATAACAATTTGTAGTATTGTTTCTTACTTTTTTTCTCTAACCCGTGTTCGTTCCCAATCTGGAGAATATGGGTCCTAATGTAAGTATTTCAACAGATTGTTTACGATAACTCTTTGTTATTCAGTTACCTCTCTTTTTTCGAGAAGAGTAGAGATAGAAGAACGGTGCTAATACAGAACTAGTGGTCAATTAACCGCTCTCGCTTTGCTCCATCTATTTGGAATTGGAAAGGTGGGAGGATTTTTTTAGTTATCACAGACACCTTTCCACCAACAATTTAAAGTAAACAATATAGCATTGACAACATGTGTAATTACTAGAAGAAAACTTTTAGACTTACGGCAATCATTCATGTTAGTAATATTCAAAAGGAAAGCATCAAAATTAAAGAAAATTACCAGTGATAAATAAACGGTTTGAAGCATAAATCACGTTAGAAACTTGCACTTAAGTGCAGAAAACAAATCTGCGAGGATCTGTCTCTTGTAAACTAACAAATGACGCCGGTCGTGTAAAATGTTTGCGCAAAGCTTCGCCATTAATTCTGTCTCGCCAATAACGAGAGCACTACTAACAAACGTTTCTCGGTGTAAGTGATGGAAGGGGTTAGCAAAATGCTTAATATTGCATAGTTGCAAATGCATCCTGCTATGCAATAATCACTTCCCGTCAAATAAATATGATTGAATATTACTTCAAACCCCATACTTTTAATGTTATCTTTCGGTAAAGGGAGTTTCAACGGATAACCAATAATCATGACTTAGTTCTATTCTTATATCCCTTCTTTAAGTAACTGAGTAACGGGCAGTTTTCGTAGAATAACTTCTGTTGAGACCAACGAGATTGAAAGCTCCCGCGCACTCATTCCGAGTTGGCGCCCACTCCAATACAACTATTGAAAGAATATGTTTTTTGATTGGAATATCCCTTATTGACCGAAATTGAGCATTTAGATAATTTCCGTTATATCCAGTTATAAATTGGTTGATGTAATCTGTTTTTTTAAATATTAAATCCTCAAAACGGAAAGTAGTTCGAGCGATCAGTTTATTGCTAGTTCTACCCAAATTCATAATTATTTTTTTACAGCCTCCAATAAAACGGAGGATGAGCGATAGAATTTTGTTGTTTTCCTAGAACAACTTCTGCTAAGATACCATCGTTAGAAGTGTCCGAGATTTAAATTTGAAGCGAATATGATTACAATATTTAAGCTTTCATTATATAGTGTAAGACTCTTTCCATTACCTTTTTATTTCTAATAGCTTGATATTTAAAATCGTTATATTAAGTTATTGTGTCTAAGTCTTAAATATGTTTCGAATCGAATTGCAGAATACATTTAAAATCAGTCCAACAGAGAGTCACTTCTGGAACTTTCGATTCTTGAGTTGTGTTTTTATCACTACGTTACGTATGCCAACAATATGATTTTCCCATTTATGCGATTTTTTGTTTACAAAACATAGTAATCGTGATGAACAACAGAGATATGTTTATTTCTAACGGCTATACAGGCGGCTTCATCTTATATTTATCAACTTACTACTACCTTTTTGATTTTTTTTCAACTGGTTTCTATCCATAAAATATTCTTGTCGTAGTAAAAGAGGGGATATTTCTCTTCACCTTGGGTACATAAATCCACAGTGTACTCGCGTTAGAATGAATACAAATAAGCAAAAAACGTTTGAATTATTTCAACAGAGCTAGACGATCTAAGCTACATAATAAATACTCAAACATGTATTATGACAGGGGACCCCAACTTTTTTGGTGTTTCGATCACAAAGATTTTATTTTTCGTTTCAAATTGTAAAGAACTGTACAATGCATTACAAATGACGTGAATTTTTCCTGTACTTGACAAATATAATAAATTAAAAATACACTGCATAATAGACATAAGAAAACAAAAAAAAACATTTTTAAAATATAAAATCAAAAAATAAAATTTAGCAGTTTACAAAGATTTTTGTGGGAAATTTCCACTTCTGACTCATATTACCTACACTAAGAACAAGTATTGAAAAAAAATTGTTAAAGTTTCGATCACGTATGAAAAGAATCGAGTGCATGTATTGCAGTCTTGAGAATTTCAGTATAATTAACTCGGTCCCGAAGATGAAGAGAAAAATTCGACTTCAAGCTTCACGAGAATGAAATTATAGCATTCCTAAAAGAAATTTGGTGTAGTAGAATTTTCTTTAAAGAATTGTCAAATGGAAAATACTTTTTTTTAAAATAAAGTATTGTATAAATTTCACTGAACTCGCCTTAATTGCAACTTGTATGAATTTTCATATTAGCTCGAAATAATGGATCTATATTTAAGACCAGAGAAACATAGAGAGTGCAAAACACAGTTGGGTTTTCAAACGGTTTGCTTTGCCTAACAATAAATCCAAGGAGTTTGCTCCCATGCAGGGCAATATAAGTAATATGCGAATGAAACGTAAAAAAGGAGTCAGATCTTATAATAAGATTAACAACTTCAGAAAAATGCATAGACATATATGATGGGGAATCTTGAACGAACGTAGAAAATGTAAAAGCCTTACAATAAAAAAAATTGAGATGGTTTTTATAGACTTATGATTCAATTTATAATTTCGTTTTTTGAACACGTGTCGAACAAGATTAATGTTGGAATAACCATATTTTTTGAATTTATCTTCTTGTACTTCTTAATACTATTACTTCATTAATACTATAGTATTAATGACGAGAAGACTAATAATTGTACAGTCTTTATCATCAATTAATAAATAGAGTTGAAATCAATTTCCATAGAAGAACTGATAAATCCACCAAAAAAACATACTAGCTTTTTATCAAAGCAAGTATGTTATGATAATTTGCAATGTAATAAAAGTAACATTATGAATTACGAATAAGGGATGTGGCACATTATAACTTGAATCACTGTTATCCAAAAAGAAAAGAATAAAAGTATAATTATTTTTAAAATAAAGTCACCATCGCCAATTTTTTAAATAAATAAAATGAAATGTAAATCTATACTAACAAACAAGAGAACGATTATACTTTTTTTTTACTTTATGATTTGAATGGTTTATATATTTCCGTCATATTGTTGAACCCTGTGTTTTATAATATTAATAAATAAACATTTTTACGAGATACGTGCTCAATTTGTTTAAGAATAACTTGAACATCATTTCAACAGTGCTACCAATTCTCCACTTTGAAAATTTTCTCAAATATATGAAAACTTCAAAGAAATGTCTCATATCTCAGTACCTGCTTAGATTCCATAGTGAACCACCCACGTTTATCTCTACGGGTGTAGTGCAATTTGAAATACACATGTATTTATTTTATATTAAATTATATTAGGAATAAATATATTATATATTATTGAACACCGAATTGAGTTTATTTTTAAAAAATTCGTCACTGCGTTGAGCAAAATCTTCGCTAAAAACATTTTTAAATTTCAATGATTAAAACTTTAGGTTTCGTATTACAGGGTGATATTTATGCATAAGTTTAAGTGTATTATATATAGTATCAAATGTCAATACTTTATTAAAATTTAGTATGAAAGCTTTAAGGTTGTCTCCATTTTATTCAGTTAAAAGATGTTTAAATGAATTCGCCTATCTATTAAATATTAATACGTAGTAACCAGTATTTTTTTCGAATGAAATAAGAAAAATCGAACGAATCCCTCGAATGGTGTGTAATAAAAACAATATAAATATGTACAATACATTTTTGTAATTTAACATATAAATATGCGTTTAAATACTGTTCATGACAAATACTACAGTATTACGGCCTCGGGACGCGACAATTTTCCGTGACATGACGATTTTATTTCTCGTGTCTCGGTATATGGAAAAAGCCGAGAATCAGAATCCTAAGTAGGTATACACGGGGTACTTAATATCACTTAAAAGTGACACAGCTAAAAAATAGATCCAATTTTTTTCAGTATATTTTTTTTATTGTTACTGCGCCATGGAAGATGATCGGGAACCACCGGCTGTATACACACAACGGGCGGTGATGGGTCCACTTGTGTATAATAGAAAATATTTATTTTCAACGCTACATGCATGTTTTCAAAATTCATTTATTCAGCATATTATATACATACTTTAAAAAATGATAGAAAAAACTTATATAGCTACACCGAAAGATCCTTTTTTAAACAGTGTTTATGACAAACGGTCATTTTTAGCTAACTGATTATATTATATTTTGCATAACAAACAACATGTTTATCCAGACAAATAATGATTTGTAATAAAATAAAACGAATTTTACGATTTCATGGCGCGCGTATTTCTGCATTTTGCTTTTTAAGCAAAACTGTCAGTAACCTATGTGTTTCAATTTATTTTTTAGATTTTATGATGGATTATTTTTACTGGTTGTAAATCCAACGCGTCAAATCAGATGCGGATTCTTTCGAAAACAGTGATAAAAAAACGAAACAATTTCGATCAAAATTGAATGTAAATAAAAGTTCAAACAAACAAGTTCTAAATCTTCAACATTCTTCATTTGAACGCCCCTTTTGACGGATTTTTGTAAACAATAAAAACAATTGGAATTATACAGCCAGTACCAGATTAGGGATTACAATACTGGACGAATACCGGTAGTCAAAGCCGGATTTATCTATATGCTATAAAAACTGAAGCCTAAATTTCAAAATCTTGAAGGCCTCCAGCCGAGATGTATATTTTTTTCCACCCGACTTTCATAGATAATTTTATGAAATTTCATAAAATTTGAGTGAGTGAGTTCAGACCAGGTTATCTAATCCCGGGATCCCGTTGAATTCTGTGATACCAAAATCCCGGGACGGTACTAATCCCGGGATTTTGAGATTGAGAAAATAAAACATAGAAGAGCAAAAAAAAATGTGCTGTTATTTTTTGTATATTCGCAAATTCCTGCGATTTTGGATTCGAAAATTCTGGGAAGAGCCAAAAAAGGGAAATTTGGGGAAATACGTAAATTCCTGCGTTTTTGAAATCGATTTCAAAACTTTCTCAATCCCGAATCCCAATTTATATACGATGTTGGATGTTTAATCCCGGGATTCCGGGATCACAAAAAGGGTCCAGGATTGGATACCCTTGTTCAGACATACATTTATTGGAATTTGAAGTCAGACTTCTTAGTAGTGAACCCGGAGTGGAGTAAGTTACGAGGTTTGTTGTTTGAGATAACCAGACGTTTGTTTACCGTTATTTTGATTTGGGGAGCTCACAATTTTGGCTGGTTTGAGAGCGTGACATTTGAAATAATCTTAGACCTCAATAAGTCTCAATCCAGCCCTCCCGATATTTCGGTACTTCATATTGAATACCGGAATTGTAAATATAAATGCAGGTAACAAAAAATATTTAAATAAATGAAAAAAGAATATAGCTATTATGGTTCAGAATACCGGACAAGTAAATCATAATTGACATTTTATATACATACAATACTGTTTTTAAAAATATATTATAACCATAAACGGATGGTTTTTATTAATAACTTACGGTTTAAAAAACTAATAATGCATCATTTAAAACTCATTAATTATGGAACCTAACAATAATGATACAACTATTAGCAGCATTATATTTGTAATTTTAAATTAAATTTTCAAAAATCAAATATATTGTAACCGACTACACCCGTGTGCGTAGTCCTTGGACTGAATATATAATTTAAAATATCATTGCAATCTCAGGAGTTCTAGCGAGAGGGATCCCGTGGTAATTCTACCGGAAAATTTCACTATACATAAGTACACAATGAATATTATTTTTGACGTGTAGAGACCTAGACGAATAATATCAATGAATAACCAGTTTCATATTACCCCTTCTTACATTTTGAAGGACCATCTATCGAATGATGAAGTCAAGTTTTTATTACACATTACAGGCGATGAAATAATAACTATTATATTATTTTTTATTATTTTACAGATAAAATAATGTATGTATTTATAGAAAATATAATTGTGTCTTGATTCGTAAGTAATTTAAAAGACAATAAGCTTGTAAATAGATATCAAATTTAAATTGAAAAATATCCAATTCCGACGGAATTAGCGGAATTTGACCCACCTGATCGGTAGAGCAAAGCTCCTACTAACTTAACCATAGACAGCGAACCTATTATGTTTATAACTACATATTTCAAATTTCACTCACATAAAATATTTTATTTGTTTATCGTATCATATCAAATTAGACAATAAATATTGACCTAATAACCGTGTGATATTTACTTACGCGTGTAATTTATTGTATGGAGATATTGTTTTGATTCAAATATAGGATAATTTAACTGCACATAAATTTTTATATTATTTAATCAAAATATAATTTCTCAACGCTCACGGGTGACTTAAATTGTCTGCGATAAAGGTTTTATTTAAAAAAATAGTTAATGGAGTTATCTTTTTTATACAATTAACATATAAAGGAGTTCATATTCAAATTATGATAAGTAACTAAAAGATATAATAATTGTCATTCCTTCGTCATCAAATCTTTGAATATTTTTGCGTTGAAGGATTTTGATTACTTAATTATTTATGAGATATGAAAATCGTGTTCTACAATGCTTTTTTATATTGATTAAATTATTTGTAACTTTTACTCAATGTACGTTAAGAGTATGGCATTAATATTATAAAATACCACATATTTAAATATTTTTAGACATCTGTCATAAAAAATACAGTTTCAATTTAATTTCCTTCGTATATTGTTAAAAACTGAACTAATATAAAAATAAACAGTTACACCTAAAGGGCTAGTGAATAATGATATCTTTCCAAGTGATAGTATTTCGAATTGCATTAGAGAACTGTAGTATTCCCAGAATGGCTTTTGGCGTAGACAGGCTATGAAATTGAATTTTCACTTTCAGGTTTTTATTGTTGAAATAAAGAACACGTATATATTTACGCCAAAAATATGACATTGACATTGTCAACTAATCCAGGTCCAGAGTACGATGGCTTCCACCTGACTTGGACAGAACTTAGCAATCTGAAATAAACTAGAATACATTTAAAATATAATAATTTGATATATTCCTTAAAAGTAACATACACCTCTTACAGTAATTATCTAAAATAAGATATTACCAAGAATCTGTTACGGAATCATATATCGTATTTAAATTTGAATCGTTCAAACTATGTACATTCTCACAAATTTTGTCACTTACGACCCGGGTTTCGCCTTTCGGCATCTTCAGGCATTCAAGTGCACGGATGAACTTGAACTGACAGTTCAAGTTCATCCGTGCACTTGAATGCCTGAAGATGCCGAAAGGCGAAACCCGGGTCGTTAGTGACAAAATTTGTGAGAATGTACATAGTTTGAACGATTCAAATTTAATATTGAAATTCCACCAAGCACCTTCAGTCGAAATCTTAAATTATATATCGTATTATTGCGTAAAGCGTCATTAATATTTTCTCTAAGCTGACCAGTGGCTCAAAAACTAAGTTTACCGGATCCTTTTAGAGAAGTTATATTAGATATCTTTGAAAGATTACAGAGCATACGTGAGAGCAACTTTTTTTGGCTGCGGGTAAAAATCAACTAAATATGACAATTATTAAGAAGACGTTGCAAGACAGCTTTTTAATATATATTTTATTATGTTACAGAGATCGATTACCAAGCCAGGAGTCTTCGAGTCAAAATGACTGTCTTGACAACACTAATAATAACAAATCTTACAAAATTACTTGACGGCTGATGTTCGTTAGTCATGTTTTGAAAAACTGAAATATTTTTCACGTATGCGTATTAACGTATTTAATAAAATAAAATCCCATTAAAATATTAAAGACTTTTTTGTTTCGGCGTTGTGTAAATATGCTTCGCGTTTCAGGCAGCGTTTATTTTCATTTCCAATTTGCATCGGCTGTCAATTTTGTGATGTCATTTGACCCCTGGCTACCGAAGCCAGAATTTTTTGCTTTCAACTGGATGCGTTCTAACGACTTCGCGGTCAGCGCGTTAAAACTTTTTTCTGACCATTTTCAAACACATAATTGCACGTCAAAAAACATATAAATCTTGAATTCCCAGAAACAAACTAATTCATAAAATTAGTAGATTAGTATACATCTACATCTGCAAAATTTAATATTATTCAGTTATCAAGTTATAACTATTTTCATTAGCACAATTTCAGTGGCTCACACTTCAGTGTATTATACAAACACTGCAAAGAGATACTCAGACTTAAAAGCGGTGATCAAAGATTACAAAGAGCTTAATGAGCCATTTTTTTACAATAGTCATAAAATCCAATCCATTTCACAAATTAATTTCACATTAGAAAAGTATAGGACATAATAATATGGGTTTAAAAAATCTTAAACTGCATACAAAAAGGAAGAACAATATTTCGTTTTTCTAATTCTTATTGATAAAAAAGAATTTTAAGAAGAATTTTTGTCAATTCATTTTTTATCGAGTTCCAAAAAAATACGCGAATTTAATTACTTTAAAATATCTGACACGTTAGCATTGATAATCCGTGTTACTATTTTTTTTATATTATAAATGAGTCGAGAAACAAAAACTGCGGCAATCGCACACAATATATATTTTTTTTGCGGGAATCGGTTGCAACTAGGGTATCCAATCCCGGAGCCTTTTTCCAATCCTGGGATTTCGGGATTGATCCCCTTTTGTGATTTTCTTACCGAGAAATTTGAAATCCTCAATTCGTTATACTTCCCAGAATCTCACCGAAACTCGTTTTTTTTTTTTAGCTCACCGAGGAATTTGAAATCTCCGATTTGGTATACTTTTCCCAGAATCTCCCAAAACCTCGTTTTTTTTTTAGCTCACCGATTTACCAATTTCGTGTAAATTATCGGGTTTTCCTCAAAATTTCTCAATCCCGAAATCCCAGGATCGCGGCCATCTCAATCCCGGAATTTCGGGATCAGAAAATTGAACGGGATCCGGGATTGGATGCCCTAGTGGCAACTTGCAAGCCACCCACTCACTAAACGTATCATTTTTTTAAAATAAATTACTGATAATTGAAAAATATCGTGCAAATTTTCGGTCCCAGACAATGTTATTCATTGTCTCTCTATCGTCGCATCTTCCGCAGAAATAATTATGTATGTCATTGTCAAGGTATTAAATTCTACAAGCAGGCGGTCTCATCAAATGAAAAAAACAAAGGAGTGATTACTAATCTTGGTACATTCAACTTTTAAGCAATCAAAATATTGTATTCGTTTTACGTACCTAGTACTCGTTTTGCAAGAATCATTAGGAGATAATCACCGGAAACAGAGGTTTGGCGGCAAATGTCTGATGTTTTTATACCAAGAATATTTATTGCACGCTAATTTTTGCTTATGCTATTGTTACTATTTATTGATTATTTACTGCGGTATCACCGATATAAAAAAATGTTTTTAATGAAATTGCTAATTTCTCAAGTTAACAATCATAAAATATAAGTTAAGCAATCAGTGTGTACTTTTTTTTTAAAACCATGTCCGCTCCCAATGTGGAGCATAACGACTCCTAATGGAGTTTATCTCAACAGAAGTGTTTCTACGAAAACTGTTTGTTACTCAGTTGCTCAACCTCTCTTTTTCCAAAGAGAGTAGGGATAGAAGGATAGGGCTAGGACAGGATTAGTGGTAAGCTAGTCGCTCTCGATACGCCCCGTTCATAGGATAGGATGAGTGAAAGGGGGGAATTCAAGACATCACATACACCCATGCCTTTGAACAGAAATTCATAAATCGATTGAAAAATCAATTTATAAAAACTGTCCGTACCGGGATTTGAACCCGGGCCCTCCGTAGCCGAAGCCAACAACGTTGACCACTCGACCACACAGGCGGCACTTTTAACAGTTAAAATTTGCTTAACCTTTTAGGTGCCGTAGAAAAAAGTACGTAATCACCAGCACGCCGGCAATAATTTGAAATTATTAATTTAATTTGTTATTGACGAGATAACTCGTATGTGGCGTGTTAAGCACGAACAATTTTATACGAGATATCTCGTCTGTGGCAGCAATCGAGTTAAAAAGAATATAGTACATATATCTAGCCACACAGTTCTGCGGGTAGTGACTTTCTATTTAAACCGATTATAACAGAGGTCTATAAAGATACTTAAGAAATGGAGAGTGGTAAAATTAGTAAAAAATGTTGTATGTATACTAAAATTTTCGTAAAAAAATATACCATGGTAATCAACAAAGTAATATGCGCCGCAGGCAATCTTTTTATTCTTTTTTTACACTCCCACTTTTGAAGTGAGTGTTAAAACTCAATAGATGGTGTGTTTTGAAGCGATCTTTTGCTTTAAATTTGTGGTCTTAGTTTATTTTTCTTTATGTGATGATTAAATTAAAATGATGATTATTTACTTTTAAATTACTATAAAAAATACTCTTTTGTACTCCCCCCTACATTTATTTATTAGGATTTAGATTGCTTTCGCTAATCACGTGCATTTTAAAACTGAAAACTCTCAGTTTAAAATGATCGTGATGAGGAAAACCATTCCCTATTCTAATATAATATGAATGTGGAATATATACAAAACAGTGTTTTATTTTTAAATATAACACCTTTACACCAAGTACTAACAGTGAACTTAATCAGCTTAAAAGTGATTAAATAAATATGTATACAAATTTAATAGTATTATTTTTAATACGCAATGTCTTTAATCAACCATATTATATGACACTACCGGTAACCTGTATACCACATTCGACGTTATACATATTTCTGATCATTTATAATGTCTAATAAATTATACGCAATAATAAAAAAAAATGACAGAAGAGACAGGGCACTGACGCTACTGCAACATTTTTATTTGTCATAAATATTATTACTCATATAAATTGAAATTAATTCATATAAAACAATAACAATATTATGACAGCTGAACAACCTATATGTGATTGTAATTGATATGTCAACATTGACTTGACAATAAGCCTTCAATAGCAAAACCAGATTCCATTTCGAATATAAATCGCCAATGAAATGTTAAGTTAATAATACGTTTATTAATACTATAACATATCGTGAATTTATATATTTTCTAACAAGATTTAGTCATAACTAGGGCTTATACAAAAACTGACTTTTGAAAAAACCGGTTTTCGAATGTCAATATTGTTCAAAAAATGGATAATTCAATTAATAGCTAGAAAAATTTCATTCTTTTTATGTTGTTTATTTATATACATAACAAGAAATTATTTGGTGTTAAAACAAAAAGCGTCCACTGATCGTTTTGTAACAAAATTTCCTGATATCGAAAATACATTTTCGTTGGGTAATGATGTGGGGCATATGGTCTTTAAGCCATCAAATAAAAGATCCAAATTTTCTGTCCTTTTGTTTATAGACTCGTTTATGGAAAATTTGGCACAACCGGTTACGAAGTTGAAAAACCGGTTTTCGAATGTCACAAATTAAGCCAAAAAACCGGTTTTTGAAAACCGACAAGCCCTAGTCATAACAGTTGATATGAGTCATAAGTAATATTGTAAAGTAATTCTTTTGTGACTTATAATGTCAAAACCCTTCTTCCAGAGTGCACAGAATGCATACATACATCTATCACTTCCAAAGAGCAAAGATACATTATTACGCTGCATTGATTCTCATGCAAAAATTCAATAATTGGAATGCCTTTTTAATAACTGCAATGTGGTATTGTTTTTTCAGGCAAGTTAAGATTTCATTTGGCAATAAGCACCCAATAAATTACATACTGAAATGTTTGTTTTCAATTTAAGGGGAAGCGTAAATATTAATGGTATGATATAATATTTGAATTTAATATAAAAGCTTAAAATAGGATTTATCTTTTAATACAATAGTGAGGGAAATAAAATAATGAAGCAAACAAATTAGACGAAGCAATGTGATGATGAAAATACGATTAAAGACGAGTGAATAACCTTTCTAGTCTTAGTAAATACAAAATACATAAATCGCAAAAGTATGTTTTGGATTTGAACGAGTTTTATACATAGTTTTGGTGACAAGGATGATTGTGGAAGTAATCTATGTTTCTTGAAATTGTCATGAAAATACAGTAGCATGATGATATTTGGTGAGCCCAGCTTAGCACTCCTTGATTAAAAGAAGTTTACACATAGGCGTACTGTAGAATATTTAAGAGTCGTGCAATTGATATTGAATAAATAATAATTCGGGTAGAAAGCGGACGTTAGTGTAGACCAGGGATAACCAACTCTGTGCTCGCGGGTGCCATAGCGCCCGTGGACTGATTTCTGTGCGCCCTCCAAAATTCCACAATATTTTTATTAAATTAATATTTTACTTCTTTACAAAATGTTTATTTTGCATCAGTTTTTTAGTTGTTAACCGTTTGAATACCGCGCAAATAAATCATTACTAAGTCCCAGAGATACTGCGTGTTTTTGAGAAAAATAATTTTGCCTAATATACACTCGAATTCGAAATTTTAAAAATCTATATTGACTCATTATAGATAGCGCTACACATATTCATACAAAAATATTGCTTATATTCTATTAGAATACCAAGTATTTGATTTTTAAAATGTCTTGGACATCCGTGTTCGCTTAGATATGTTCCGGACACCTGTGTCCGCTTGGTATTCAAGTGGTTAAAATATAAATAATATTTGTTATGCATATATTTATGTAATTATTATCGTTTCCAATTATAAATATCCTTAGAAAAAAAAGGTGTCGCACGCCCTACCAATATTTTAGAATGCGGTCTAGTGTCCAAAAAAGTTGGGGACCCCTGGAGTAGGCGTTCTTACCATTTTGTAGAAAACTTTTGTTAAGTGACAACGAGTCACAATATCGTTTGTTATTAACTAAGCCAGAGATGCTAGAGATTTAATTTCATTTGTGAATACGCAAATATACCCTTTTATCCAATAACTAATCAAAGGGTTTAATGATTTTTGTATTCAAAGTAATGTGTGTCTGTAATGTTCTCATTCGTTCACAAACACGCTTCTTAAAGAGAGTGATTAGTCAACAAAAAGTCCTTATCAAGGCCCATCATTATATCTCAATGAAAATCGGGGCTGAAAAGTGTAAACTTACATCCAGACGTAACTAGGAAAGAAGATTTATAAAATAAATAAAAATGTTATTGTAAATTCCCGATCATCGATTAATATGTAAAAGTAACTGGGCGGTCTTTAATTTCTTCCTGTCTTTCTGAATAGTAAATAAACGTATTTCGCTCACCTCTAATATACGCCCCTGGTTGTTTCATATAAATTTGAACGGCTTGTAAACACATGTCAAATATTTAATATCATGTAATCCCAGTGGATCTAAACTGACAGCATAATTAAAGGCTGTCGTATTTTGATAACTGTTTTGCGGTTGGTAGCGTGTTAACCTGACACACGTATGAGTATTTTCAAATATTTTAATTTAAATCGTTTCAAAAAGTCAACATGATGTCACTTTTAAGAGGATCAAACGATCGGTTTTTTCCCCTTGTATGATGTGAATTACATTTCAATGCTTTGTTCTTTTCCTGACAGAAAATTAGTTTTTAATGATTGCGGTGCTTCGTTAATCTATATCCCACTGTTGCATTAGTTACGTTTACATATATAATTACTTATTTAATGAAATAATTGATAATTTCAATCACATTGAAGATGATAGTGGTCTAGTTGTAAGGTTGTGGCCAACAAACAAGTTATACGAGTAAGTATGTATTGGTTAAGTTAACTACTGATAAGTCGTATATCAGGGGAAAGCGTGTAGGACTAAAATGACTTGATCTGAGAAGATTAGATAATATTAATATTGTCATTTTCACTTCTTGAAATTAACTGGTATACCTATATAAGATATGTAAACTTGATTTTGATCTTTTATAAGCTCGCGACTCAAATAGTATATTATTATAAGGTGATTTTCACGATAATCAGGAAAGCAATAACGTATGTATAATATAATTAATGAAATGCATAATACTTTACTTTTCATATAGTCATTTGAAACAATTGTATTTGTATTTTAAAAAAACATTTGTCTTTCCATTAAACATATCGACACATAATCGCCAAAAGAGCTTAAGCGAAACAATTCGGTAAATTGAGCTTTAATCCAATAATTGTTCAATATCGCTTAAAGCGTCAGTGACAAAATTTTTAGAGAAAATCTCATTCGCCTGTTCTTTTTTAGGGCCTGTGCATTTTAGTGCATTGAATTGTTATAGCTTGTTCCACGTGGACTCCAGTTGAGAAACGCTGATCTAGAGATCTAACTGAAAGGAGTCAGACAATTTGATTATAATATTATGATAGGCATTGACCATATATTACTATTTACTAACCGCACTTAAGGAATTTCTTTTTCGAACTTAGTTACAAAAAAGCCTTCTGTAAAATTTAAAAACTGTCGGTTACGATTTTCTGCTTACTGCGGGTCGATATATTATTTAAAGGCTCGTATTTTTCTGGTCAGAATTTTAATAACATTGGTCAGAATTTATATTAAATGGTCATAATATATCGGTCAGAATAAATAGTCATAATTTAAATGAAATTCAAAAAAAAACCTAACCTAACCTACTAACCAAAATTGTTATTAAATATTCTGACCGTATAATATTTTTATTCTGACCAATAATTGATTTAAATTCTGACCATTTAATTTGTTTCCCTATTTAAATCTAAGTCAATATGGTGGATTTCAGTTTTTTTAGTGATATACTTGAGTCATGTTTTAAACTAATTAACTAAATAATACAATTAATTTTAACGATAATATAAAAAACCTTATTATGATATGGAAACAACTTTCATTTCTATTTCTATTTAATAAATTGATTTTTAGTTTATGGCATGTTTATGAATAATAGTTTTCTTGTGTATAGAATATTTAAAAAGCATTCGTTTCGAATTACATTGACGTTTTATGGTGTTATAAATTATTGGGTTGTAAACTGAGCTTTCGAATTTTTCACAATATTTCACCTTTTATTACCAAACCCGTCTTTTTTGACAGGATTTATACAACAGAGGCAACGATTGAATGGCTGCCTTATTTGCACTATTTTCGATACTTGATCTACAAATTATAATTATTAAAATGCATTATTTTTTTACATCCTGGCGTATCATTTGTTATGAAGACTATTTCATAAAATTCTGAAATATTCTGTTATTTTTTAATTTAATTTTGAACTGTAGCATTAAAAAAAACAGCAAAATATGTACTTAAGAATAATCTAATTCCGGGTTTTACAAAATTTTTGACTCGCTTACCACTTGGTAGTACATTACGCAACATTTTACCACCATATAAAAATTATTGTATTTCATGAAATTTGTTATTGCATGTGTAAATTATATGGTAAGTAAATTGAATGGTAAGAAATGTGAAAACATGGTAGACGTTATTTATGCTAGTTTTGTTATCACAAATTTAATATGCTTAAAGTTTAATAATTTATCTGCTATTTTGATATACTTATATTAATAGTTTTAATAAAAACATAATAAATATATTTTCATTTCCTAATTCAATCGTCTTACAAAATAAATTGTATTTGTAAATCATTCATTCATGCATGACCGCCATTACTGAATTTTTAATGTACTGTGTGATTAATACAAAAATAGAGACTATCAGTAAGTTGTTTTTTTTATCAATAAAAAGTTAAAAAATGAATCTGTTAAAATTGAATATCTTTACGAAGTATGATTTTTTGTGTGCTGTTTTCTAATTTTTAGTTTCAGCAAATGTGAAATTTGTAGATGCAATTGAAAAACTGTAAACAATATTTTATTTAGATTTTCAAGCTATGCACGCCTTTTTTAAGTACTGTTTTATATTGGAAACATCAGAGTTTTGATATGAGAACTGGTTGTAATTCAGTTTTTAAAACTTTCTTCACACAGCACGGAATAGATAAAGGAATGTGATTAAAAAGGAACTAGCAGTCTAGTTGCTAATTGTCTTTGTTACAAGTTGTGGATGGAGAGGAGGGTTAGTGGCTAGATGTGAAAAAGACACATACATCCACGTCTTAGTATATAAAACTTTTTTTTAAAATAGCATAAATGTGTTTACGTAGAGGTTGGAAGCATTGAATTACATGACCACTTAGCACTCGGCACCGCAAATTTAAATGTGCCCAACGTTGAAAAACAACTTTTAAGCAAAATCCAATTACCGTATAAACTGAGGAAGATCGCTCTTCTTTTGTGAAAAGACATGCAGTCGTCCGAAACGGACCATTTGGGAGGGATCGTATTAGAAGAGGGAAGAGGGAAAACAAAAACTGCAAAGTGTGAAAGAGACGCAAGATACGACGACCTTACTCGACCTTCAAATGCATTCGTCGGTGCATCGCTTACTCCTCCCCCCCCCATGACCACACTCCTCAAACTTCGCTTTAAAAATCCCAGCTACATCCCGCCGCATTTTGACCCTTTCAAACATAAAATTGATTTAAATAAATCATTTTATATATTATTTTATCGAGTACAATAAAAGTTGGTTGTATACTTGTATGTAATATTGAAACATTACATAATAAATGAATAAGTAATAAACATATTGAAAACATAGTTTTTGGAGTTGACAAAACAATTTTAGTATCTGAAACTTTAATGATCCTTAAAGCTAAGTTTTAATTTTCTTAAAATGAAATGGCTTTAAGTTTTTTTTTGGAAAGGTTGTGTAATAAAGTAGTATGCACAAAAAAATGAGACAAAATACATAAAAACATAAAAAAACTTAAATTTTGTAATTGAAAAACAAAAATTCGATTCAAGAATTTCTTACAAAAAAAGACAAATTAAATTGTTTTATATTGATTTTATAATATAATTTTAAGCTTTGAGGCCATTCATTTACGAAAAAACTTGTCCAATTGTACCGCATGGCTCGCTGGATATTGCATAATATTTAACGAATCAGTTATCTCCGAAATATATTTGATTGTTTAATAAAAAAATAATGTCAGTGAAATGGTTGGCTCTCTACTCTGCTGCAAATGCAAACATGCAGAATTAACTACCTATAAAATGAATAAATAAAAAGAATTGCGGGCAGGCGGGGTTAGCTATGTATACCAAAGTAGCGCGATGCCTCTAAAACTGTGAAGTTTGTAATCTATATATTAATAGCCGATAAAATAATCACAATTCACAATTGACAAATCACAACCCACAAATGTGTGCGTACTGATGTCCCAAAATTAAAAAATTTACGGCATCTGTTCTGCTACTACTGCAAAAATTCGATAATTCACGAAATTTCTGCTACTTCGACAAATGGTTGTTAGCAAACTTGAACATTATTCCAAATATTAAATAATTTACGAAATTTCTGCTCCTACGAAAAATGGTTGTTAGCAAACTTGGACATTATTCCAAATATTAAATAATTTACGAAATTTCTGCTCCTACGAAAAATGGTTGTTAGCAAACTTGGACATTATTCCAAATATTAAATAATTTACGAAATTTCTGCTCCTACGAAAAATGGTTGTTAGCAAACTTGGACATTATTCCAAATATTAAATAATTTACGAAATTTCTGCTCCTACGAAAAATGGTTGTTAGCAAACTTGGACATTATTCCAAATATTAAATAATTTACGAAATTTCTGCTCCTACGAAAAATGGTTGTTAGCAAACTTGGACATTATTCCAAATATTAAATAATTTACGAAATTTCTGCTACTACGACAAATGGTTGTTAGCAAACTTGAACATTATTCCAAATATTAAATAATTTACGAAATTTCTGCTCCTACGAAAAATGGTTGTTAGCAAACTTGGACATTATTCCAAATATTAAATAATTTACGAAATTTCTGCTCCTACGAAAAATGGTTGTTAGCAAACTTGAACATTATCCCAAAAATTCAATAATTTACGAAATTTCGGCTACTACGAAAAATGGTTGTTAGCAAACTTGAACTTTATTCCAAAAATTAAATAATTTACGAAATTTCGGCTACTACGAAAAATGGTTGTTAGCAAACTTAAACATTATTTCAAAAATAAAATATTTTACGAAATTTCTGCTACTACGTAAAATGGTTGTTAGCAAACTTGAACATTATTCCAAAAATTAAATAATTTACGACATTTCGGCTACTACGAAAAATGGTTGTTAGCAAACTTGAACATTATTCCAAAAATTAAATAATTTACGAAATTTCTGCTCCTACGAAAAATGGTTGTTAGCAAACTTGAACATTATTCCAAATATTAAATAATTTACAAAATTTCTGCTACTACGAAAAATGGTTGTTAGCAAACTTAAACATTATTCCAAATATTAAATAATTTACGAAATTTATGCTACTACGAAAAATGGTTGTTAGCAAACTTAAACATTATTCCAAATATTAAATAATTTACGAAATTTATGCTACTACGAAAAATGGTTGTTAGCAAACTTAAACTTTATTCCAAAAATTCAATAATTTACGAAATTTCTGCTACTACGAAAAATGGTTGTTAGCAAACTTGGACATTATTCCAAATATAAAATAATTTACGAAATTTCTGCTCCTACGAAAAATGGTTGTTAGCAAACTTGGACATTATTCCAAATATTAAATAATTTACGAAATTTCTGCTCCTACGAAAAATGGTTGTTAGCAAACTTGAACATTATCCCAAAAATTCAATAATTTACGAAATTTCGGCTACTACGAAAAATGGTTGTTAGCAAACTTGAACATTATCCCAAAAATTCAATAATTTACGAAATTTCGGCTACTACGAAAAATGGTTGTTAGCAAACTTGAACTTTATTCCAAAAATTAAATAATTTACGAAATTTCGGCTACTACGAAAAATGGTTGTTAGCAAACTTAAACATTATTTCAAAAATAAAATATTTTACGAAATTTCTGCTACTACGAAAAATGGTTGTTAGCAAACTTAAATATTATTCTAAAAATTCAATAATTTACGAAATTTCTGCTACTACGTAAAATGGTTGTTAGCAAACTTGAACATTATTCCAAAAATTAAATAATTTACGACATTTCGGCTACTACGAAAAATGGTTGTTAGCAAACTTGAACATTATTCCAAAAATTAAATAATTTACGAAATTTCTGCTCCTACGAAAAATGGTTGTTAGCAAACTTGAACATTATTCCAAAAATTCAATAATTTACGAAATTTCTGCTACTACGAAAAATGGTTGTTAGCAAACTTAAACATTATTCCAAATATTAAATAATTTACGAAATTTATGCTACTACGAAAAATGGTTGTTAGCAAACTTAAACATTATTCCAAATATTAAATAATTTACGAAATTTATGCTACTACGAAAAATGGTTGTTAGCAAACTTAAACTTTATTCCAAAAATTCAATAATTTACGAAATTTCTGCTACTACGAAAAATGGTTGTTAGCAAACTTAAACATTATTCCAAATATTAAATAATTTACGAAATTTCTGCTAACTATAAAAATAAAATAAAAATAAAATAAAAATAAAATAAAATAAAATAAAATAAAATAAAATAAAATAAAATAAAATAAAATAAAATAAAATAAAATAAAATAAAATAAAATAAAATAAAATAAAATAAAATAAAATAAAATAAAATAAAATAAAATAACATAAAATAAAATAAAATAAAATAAAATACCATAAAATAAAATTACATAAAATAAAATAAAATTAAATACCATAAAATAAAATAAAATTAAATACCATAAAATAAAATAAAATTAAATACTATGCATCAAAAATCTCACGTTGCTGGGCAACGGGCTAATAGCTAGTAAATGAATTATTTCAAATCAAACCAAAGCAAAAAAGGCATTATTAATGGTAATTTAATTCCTTAAGAAGGTAATAAAAATGTATGTATTAAGTGAATAAATAGATTAAACTATTGCATTTTATCAATACCACCTTGATATACTTTTTTCTAAAAAAAAATATTACTCAGTCATGAATATATCTCTAAAATTTCTCCATAAATGAACAACTAACCCGCCAAGAGGTGAAGTAAGCCAAGTAGTTAAATGGTGGAGCTTTTCAATTGGACTTTTAAAATGAGTTGTGTATATAATGATTTTCCGGGTGCGTAACATGGTATTTTCATGGAAAATCGATGGCTGAAAATGGTGGCGTGAAGCGAAAATCATTTGAATTGGCTTGGCGTTTAAAGAGTTTTACAATCACGTCATTACTTGGTGTCTTGGTGGATTGTATATTTTTATTTTAGGAAAATACTAAGTACCATTGCATTGTGTATTTACTTAGCTCAATTCACTTTTACGATACTTTAAAACATGTAGAATATTATAACGAATCGGACTCAATTTTTCTTAATTAAAATGTCACTTGGCTCACGTCACCTCGTATGGGCTCATTACTAATATGTCATTTAATTGTCGAAGAACGTTCTTCTATAATTAATTAAATAAACAATTTATAAACACTGCATATTTTAAGAATATCAAAAAAGACTAAAATAAAATTAAACGAATTTTAAAACAGATTTGTGACTTAGTTACTTTGTTAGAGTTGTCAATAACAAATTCGATTAAAATTTCGATTGTTTTTTACAAAATAGCCCCGTAATTGTTTTCAATAGATTTATATCATTCAAAGTTTAACAAATCTTGGAGTTAATGAATGTTTGAATACACGAATGTTGAATTTAAAAAAAAAACAGATCAGATGTGTACCATATGTTTGTGACGAGCGTGTAAAAAAGTTTTAGAGCCACTAACCTAGTGCATGCTGCATTATTTACCATACAGTAAGTCGAATATTAATTATTATTTTTGTGAATTTATTTTCGTATAATTTCGTTTTCTTAAAACAAAATGTAGAATCGTGCCCACATGGTATGTGGTATTGTAAAATGTGTTGTTAATTATACCAGAATGCAGTTTTATCTCAAACGGTAAGTTTTTCAGGTTTTTTATTATTAAAAAATATTAAATTGTTTATATTACGCCAATCCAATTTTTTGCTTACAGTGACGAAAACCTCATTAGTTAACTGAACGTATGTAGCATAAAATAAATTATAGAACCATCACAATATTTTTTTGTTCATTCAATTAATTATTCAAATTCTTACCAACAATCAATCTCATCATTCTTCTTCCACACTGTAGTTTACTGTGTAGTTACAGTAAACCGTAGAGCATATAAGCTGAATTAAATCAATTTGTATACATATTATAATACTTAATTTCTACTTCCTACTAAATACTGAATACAGTGGAACCCCAATCTACCTTTCTCGCATTCTTCGGTTTGTCGCAAGGATTGTTAATTTCCATAGTCCCAGACAAACACCCATAAAAACAATATAAAATGATCATGCATAAACCGTTCCCCGATTTTCTAGACCTATCACCTAAATATTATCGTCACGTCACAAATATTATCCTGAGTGACCGTTTTTATTGAATATTTCTCATTTCGCTTTCCTCTAGCTCACAACGAAAATGCCCCTCTCACGAATAAAACTACAGCTCTAGTTGAGAAAATGAAAATCATTCAAAACGTTGAAAAAAACGTTCTTCATCTAAGAATGGAAGACTTTTTCAAGACAGATTCCAAACGTTTATCTTGTATCATTGGATTTGTCGGCCTTTTAAGAATATTACGAAATCCTGTGCTTGAAAAACATCATTACAAACATATTCAATACTTTTTTGACAACTGCTCTCATAGCCCACTGCTCCGCTGTATATCGATGTTCTAACATTGACACCTTGTAAACAGTTCTAACTGACATTTGACTACATCGGCTCGTTAAAACAAAAAACAGTGAAATACGAAACAAATATTTTGGCGTAAAAAGATTTAATAGAAGACAAAGAAAATATATAGATTTTCAAAGTATAATGTTATATCTATTAAATAAATCAAACGATAACAAAGAATTAAAAAAATATATGACGATACCAATAACCATTATTAGACCTTCAGTATAAAAGAAATTAAAAGACTTCATATTTTTTCGATCATTTTCACTCTCGTAAAAAGGTAAAATATAATATTATAATCTAATATTATACAATATAAAAATATCAACAAATCTCTTTATTGATTTACAAATCAATAAACGTTACTTACGCTCACGTCATTGTGTTGCTGTCATCTTTATTTATGCTTAAAAAAGGGTGAAATATTATATAAAACTGTTTTCTATCATAAATTATTTTTACAAAAAAATATTATCCAATTATTTCTTCGGACGCGCCTATTAAGTGTTAACTAGCCAAATTAAAGTTGGATTTACTATGCTTATTAATCATTTCTGAATTGTAATTAAGTATTGTGTATAAATTAATTACTCTTCATAACAATATTTTCAAGTCAAGCGATAAATCATCTCAAATTATTACTTCTGTAGCATAGTTATAAAATTATATTTAAGAAGACGTTTTATTAATTAATAAAACTACTTACAAATATTTAATTAAAAATTAATATAATCTTAACAACGTTTCGCTATAAAAAGATAATGCTAAATAATAATTAATATTTTCTTTGACCATATTCGCCCCCTATGTGAAGCATATGGCCGACATGCGACACCTCTATGTTCCCCGGTCTTGTGCCAATCGCTTTGCTTCCTCCCATGACATGCCTGCATATGGCTATATTAAACTGTGTACAATAATTATGCATTTAACGTTTAATTAAGGTAGGTTCAAATTGTACGATTTCGACGAAGGCATTATTTAAAAAATAAAACACTCAAAATCACGGCCGGTTTCGCACATAACGAGCATTCAATTAACCGGGTAATTGCTTAATTGCTTGTGATGCGCAAAACAGTTCAATTACATCAGTACTTTTTTTACAGTTATTTTTATTTTCTATACATTTATTTAGCTACTGATATAATTTTGTAATTTGAGACTAAATGATTTTATTATATAATACCTTACTAAGATTTTTAAAAACATCGCTGTATATTTATTTATGTTGTGGGTGCCTCCAAATTGTTTAAGGCAGTAAAGAATTCCAAAAGTTGCAGACGTCCATTAAAACTTCGTCTGACCAAAAATGGAGGAGTGATAAAACTTCGATCAAAGCTTTTACAACATTATGTAATTCGCTTTTTAATATTACGTCTGTTATTTATTTATTTAATTTCACATACAAATGCTTTCATAATAATTGTATTATAAAGCGTAAAAAAATATTGTAAAATTAGAATAATAGTTATTTCAGGTAAACTACGAGAAAAAATATTTAAAATTGACTTGGGCGACGATTTCAAATGAAAATTTCTGTGTCTAATAATGGTTATTATTGCAATATATTTAAAATAATTACTTAATAGCGTGAATTGATAATTTTTGGTGAAAAAGCACTAAAAACTGAAATAAAATTGGAGATTTTATTTATACATTTTGATTGTTCATTTTCAACACATGGCTATTTAACAGTCAATAATTCCCGATCTTAATATTGAGTACACATTTTGTTTATCATACTATTGTTTTTATCGTTTCATTTATTTTATTTTACCCCAGTTTAAGTAAAGATCAAATTAAAAAAATGTACTTTTAGATTAAACGATTAAAGCCTCTTGCATCGAAATTGTATGTTACATACATAATTATAATATCAAAATATAAATGCCTTAATGCAGATCTGACGCCAGTAAGAATTTTAAATTAATAGACAGGGAACATTGCCTGCCTTTAAGCCATCATTAATATTAATTGATTGTACAAAGAAATGCTTTTTTGACAAAACTGGTATAATCAAGGACAAAAATTTGATATCAAAGAATCTCATTGTATACTTAACACATTTTTGTCAGTTGTGCTTCTTACCAAATTTTGCCAGACAATAGTATTTATAATATGCCAAAAATTAATGGTGCCTTGATTATTAAAAAAAAACAATTGCTGAAGGTGATTGAGTTACAGACAATGAATAAAGCGTAGGATTTTAGTTTCGTTATTTAAAAAAATACTGTATATTTATATTATTTGTACTACTGAGTTTTATAATTATTATGCAACCGACATCATTAAATTTAAAGATTTAATTTTCCATAGTTTTTTTACCTTCATCGGTTGTTTATTTATTTTTTTATATATTCAATCATGTAATAACATTTTGATCATTATTAGTCAATAGCATTTTTCATTATTAAATTAAATTAATTTAAATTATTGTAATTATCTTTCATTGCAGTGATTTTTTATATGTAAAAAAAACAACGGATTGTGATCTTTTATGTTCAGGATTTTATTGATTGATGTGATAAGGAAGAGTAAATTCTGATAGAGGCAGATAATATTCATTAAGAATATAGTGTGAGCTTTTATTTAATGATTTTACACAAATATGTGATTTATAATAGCAAACAGTATTTTTTAAATAACATTATGTTATGCTCGTATTTTTCCGGTCAGAATTTATATTAAATGGTCATAATATATCAGTCAACAAATATGTAGTCATAATTTAAAAAAACCTAATTTAACCAAAATTGTCATAAAACATTCTGACCTTATATATTTTTATTCTGACCAAAAGATGATTTAAATTCTGACCGATTAATTTGTTTCCGTTATTGTTAATATATTTGTACATTAAATTTGAATCGTTCAAACTATGTACATTCTCACAAATTTTGTCATTAACGACCCGGGTTTCGCCTTTCGGCATCTTCAGGCATTCAAGTGCACGGATGAACTTGAACTGACGCTTAGTAAATGAAAGTTTCGTGTTTATATAAGATATAAATGCATCACTGAGTCCAAAGCCACTGCTGGCAAAAAGGATAAGCCCATGGGAATGCCAACAGATTTGACTAGTGAGCAGTTTCAAGAATTATATAATTTGTTTGTCGGCAAAGGTTTTATGATTATATGATTTTATGGTTATATAGGGTATAGAAGAGGAGATGTGGGAAAATTTGATATTTCGTTTAAAATCGGAAGATTTTGCAGCTGTGCTTTGTTGATTTCTAACATTTCTTGGAAAAAGAGCTTATGACTGTCCGTATTTGGGTGTAACATTTTTATCCCTTGTTCCTGATTGAACACGTGTCCTTCCGATATTAAGTGATTAGCAAAAGTAGACGTGTCTTTTTTCAATCTAAAGGCTGCCATATGTTCTAAAACCCGGATGTTCAGTGTTCTTTCTGTTTTGCCGATATAAAACTTTGTACAACAAGAGCATTGCAATCTATAAATCCCGGATTTATTTAAGTAATGTATTTTATCTTTATTATTAACTAATAATTTGCCTAAAGAGTTTTTACAGTAAAAAGCAGGTCTTACACTATCAGCTAGCTGTTTTTTAATTTTAAGACTTGTATTTCCTAAAAAAATGATTCTACGCCAATACCTAGTATGATCTATGTCCTTTGACACTATACCTTTAAATAACATTTTTTCTGCAAGTTTAGTTTGTTTTTTTGATAAAAGATTGTCTATAAGAGACATATCGTATCCATTGTTTATGGCGATTTGTTTGATGATTTTCAATTCGATATTAAAGTTTATTTCGTTTAAAGGAACACTCACAAGTCTATGTATTTCTGAATGAAAAGCGGCTAGTTTATAAGAAAATGGGTGCATTGAATTTTTATGGATTACAGTGTCAGAGAAGGTTGGCTTCCGAAATCTTAAATTATATTTGTACATGTTTTGTTTGACATAAAACTTATATGAAATAATTCTCATTTATTATCTGTACGTATGTATAGAATTATTACCACCATCTATGAAAAAATGTAAAAAGTTTATTTTAAAACAAATCAACATCACTTTTAGATACATAATAATACTGAATTGTAATATTATAGACAATCGATGTTGTATAATCAATCATGCGTCTTTTTTCTCACTGAGGATATAATATTAAAAAATACATTTTGCTCGGAATTAGTAATGAAGATCCTAAGCATTATTTATTTCGTTTGGATGTCGGGAATAGTTTCTACGCAGTCATTACAGCGGCATTAATTACGAAATAATAAGGAAAAACTGTTTTTTAACAATATTCATCAAAACAGATATGTGTGAATTGAAATTATCGCGCTCTAGGCAATAAATTTTAATAATTGTAATGCCGTCGGTTTGAGGAAAACTTTGGGGACCATAGATCACGATTGTTACGCTATTGAAAATCATTATTTTTTAAGCAGACTGTGTTGCTATAATACTAAAAATAATATTGAGAGAAATGGCAACACTGTACACGCTGAATGGCTTAAATTGTATTTCTATTGCAAGGCTTAAGGAGAAATACAAAGTATTTCACCGTCTGAAGATGTAAAATTCTAATATCTCACATCTAATTCTAACATCACAGCTCAGGCAACATTGTATCGAGTCAATAATAATTGATTTACAGGAAAATAAATATTTTATTTCATTTTATATTTTACTACCATGCTCAGGGTCGTGTGTAGTGATTTCAATTCCGGTATTACCGAAACTAAGATCCCGTTATTCAGTGATTTTTAATACCGGGTTGTTAATTTAGTATTGTATAAATATTGACATAATGATTGAGGAGCATTTTAATTAAGTATTATTATTTTAAGGAACCGTATATTATGTATGTAAATCGCTAGTCTTAAACATAATTATTATATAAATATATGGCTGTGATGGGAGTATTTAAAATGATATTGCGATCCCAATTGACCTTAATTTTTGCTTTTTTAAAATACAAAATAAATGATGTATTTCTTTCGTTTCATTTATTTACTGTGCTATTTTTAGTTTCAGTATCAACTCTCGATATCAATATTTGACCTGTACATGCTCTCAAACACAAAGAAAAATTCACACCCTTCAAAACGTTTTTCACCGCTGACATTTCTCAAGTTATTCACTAATACAGGGTTTTCCAAACTATGTTCCGCCGAACACTGAATTGGTGTTCCGCGAACACCTACATAACTTAAAACCAATCTTTTTCAATATTTTTCGATAACTAGCAATTATGACTGCTTGATTCGGAATCTATTTTCGGTGACAGCAAAACCAGTATGCAACGCAATTGATTATGAAAATCTGATTGATTTATCAGTGACGCTGATATGAATTTCATTAAGTTGTTTCTTGGCGAGTCTGTCAGAAGAATCTCCCAATGTGTCAAAACCAATTATTGTTGTTTTCTTCCGTTTTTTTATAGCCAATTTAAGCAACGCAGGAATTCCTGTGTATGTTGCAACGAAGACAAAGTGCAGAAACAGACTCGACGCCACACCATTTATGTCTCTGTATTTATACTATTATGAACGACCCGACCTAATAAATATGCCGAGTGTTCCGTTAAAAAATCCGGATTTGCGAAGCCATTGCAGAAAATGTTTGGGAAACCTGCGATAAGAGGTTGCAATACTTGAATTTACACAAGTTATTTACTCGGCTGATTATTCTACCTACTAGCTCAGTAATGAAGCGACTCGGCCAGTCTGAGAGTGCACTGTCTCAAGGTTAACCGCTTAGCTGCGACCGCCATTATTATGTCGTTAGCCATTCCGGGACGTGGCCATTATGCAAGGAGCGTACCATTCGCAGAAAAGGGTTTAATATCTCCAGGATTACTTAAGGTTCATAGGCAGTATTGAAGAGAAGAAAAAGCGCTAAGTAAATTCAAGGTAAATTTTCTGATTTGATCTGCGAATATTGTTTTGGTTAAATTTAACTAGGGGCTAGCCGGCCTAAGTCTACTTCAACAAAGGGCTCGCAGGAGCCCCTCCGAGCCCCTTCCACCCCACCCCTGGACCTAATCATTCATATTTAAATTAATATTTGTAAATCTAAAATACTTGAATAAAACTAAACTCCATTTTTTGCAGTGTGTATTTACTGAGCTCACTTCACTTTTATGATACGTTAAGACATGTATAATATTATCTCGCATCCATCTTTTTTTTTTATTCACCGCTTGAATACCTCGCAAATAAATCATTAATATGTCCCAGAGATACTGCGCGTTTTTGAGAGAAAAATATTTTTGCCTAATATACACTCGAATTCGATATTTTAAAAACCTATATTGACTCAGTATTGATAGCATTACACATATTCATCAAAATATTGCTTATAACCTATAATAATACCAATTATTTGATTTTGTAAATGTCTTGGACATCCGTGTTTGCTTGCATATGTTCTGGACACCGGTGTCCGCTGGATATTCAAGTGGTTAAATATTATTTGACTCACTTCACCTCTGATGGCCTCATATACGAGTAATAAAAAAATTCACCCCTTCCCCGGATCAACGCAAATAGCGAGTTAAGCAAACGTATGGGCAACCCAGCGCTGATTATATTTGCTGTGGAACTGCTACAAAGTCACAAATTCTAGTAATAAAAACTGAAACCTTTCTATATAATAAATGAAATCCTTCAGTTGTGTCCACCCACCGATTCTTTTCCCGGCTAGACAAAACCGCAAATTACGTCCAACGATGTTATTAAAATCTCATTCGCTGTATACAATGTTTTTCTTCGCCTCGCTAATTTGAGATCTAAAATATTGAAGTGATTTGAGAGCCTTGAAATCGACAATACCTTTGGGCGAACTCTTTTTTCAAGGTTCTATATAATCCATGGAATTAAATTATTTTTTACTTCGTATGTCTTTAGGGCACAGTGAAATATCGTTGCTTATATTTAGTAATTCCAATTTAGCCGCGTGTGTGGTCGAGTGGTCAACGTCGTTGCTTCGTGCGTCAGTTACGGAGGTCACGGGTTCGAATCCTAGTACGGACAGTTTTATAAATTGATTTTTCAATGGATTTATGAATTTAGTGTGTGATGTCTTGAATTCCCCCCTCCCTTCCTTTCCTATGAACGGGGCGTATGGAGAGCGACTAGCTAACCACTAGTCCTGTCCTAGCTCTATCATTCTATTCCTACTCTCTTTGGAAAAAGAGAGGTTGAGCAACTGAGTAACAAGCCGTTCTCGTAGAAACACTTCTGTTGAGATATGCTCCACATTGGGAGCGGACATAGTAAATAAATTTTTAAAAAAAAGTTATTACCTTTCGGGTGGTGGCTTAACGGTTAACGTCGTTGGCTTCAGTGACACATCTCACAGGTTCGAGTCCGTATACGAACAGCATATTTTCAATTGATTTATCGATTTCTATTCGAAGACATGTTTGTGATATCTGAATATTCCCTCCCACCCTTCCAATACCCCAATAACGGGGCGTAGCGATAGCGATTAGTGAACCACTATTCCTTCCCTAGCCCTATCCTTCTATCCCTACTACTCTCTTTGGAAAAAGAGAGGTTGAGCGACTGACTAACAAACATTTCGAGTATAAAAAAGTTCTGTTGAGATACTTGCCATATGCTCCACATTGGGAACGGACATGGATTTAAAAAAGTAGCTATTATATTCAGTCCTTTTTTTTAAAGGGTCCGTAAGAAACATACAAATAAAAATTGACGAATACATATCGACTGTGGAAAGGAAAAAGGACGTTGCCCACAGTTTTTTCAAAACAGGTTTTTTTCGATAATCACAATGTATCAAACTTGATACACGTTATATCAAAAGGATGCAAGCTGCAAATGCCGAATTAGTGTCTAAATTTAGCTTTAAAGTTTGAAAAAGATGACCTTGTACAAAATTAAGACTAAAATAAAGGTTTTTCCTTGACAATTTCTTTAAGTAATATTAGATTATGTCAATTGAACACCAGTTTAGAAGTCTCCGTGCACTTTAAGGTTGTGTATAGTTAATAATTTGCATATGGCCCAAAATCATCAAAACACGTTTTATGCGCCTCCTGTAAAATTTGATATGTGTGTTAAGTCTTTTTACTTTTCCACAGTCGATATTAATTTGAAACAATAATGCCGAAAAAAGGGTGCGGGAACACCTTTCCACAGCGTTTCATGAGGGAAAAAGCACTGATTAAATTACATCGGACTGAACATATCGTCGACATATTTACGATAATAATATCATATATGTACATAATATTGTATTGTATAATAAATATAAATTAACTCAGATTGGAGTGATTGTTGACGATGTCTAGTTTTGTATTTGATATACCTTCTCACTATTTTGCAACACACATATTTTATTCAACTCTTATTATATATAGCAAATAAGAAAATGTAGAGATATATTCGATTCGACGGCAGAAAATAAGCTGAAAGTGCGACGAGAGAGGCGTTTTAGCGAATGTCGAGCAGCGTTTGAGGAACGGAATCGACTGAGACTAAGCTTTCGTGAAATAAAAAGCTATCAAGTCGTTGAAACTTTGGAGCTTTTTTTGTTAAGCCGAGTGAAACTATTTTTGACTTGATATTTTATGCTATAAATAACATTTTACATTTAACAGCCTTTTCTTGTTACAATGAAATATAAAAATGTTTTGCTTTATAAACGACAACTTTTCTAATAGCACCAGCGCATAAAAATAAATCATAAGGGCCTCCTAGAGGTGAAGTGAGTAAACTAGTAAAATGGTACAATCACATCTTTATTTGGTTTTTTGTTGGATTGCATATTTTACGGATACAACACTATTGCAATGTGTATTCACTGAAGTTACTTCACTTACTTTAAGACGTGTGGAATATTACAACGCATCTATTTTTTTTTTCTAAAATACCACTTGGCTCATTTCACCTTTAATGGGTCCATATTTTTTTAGCGACTATAACCGGTTTCGTTCATCGCTAGCATGTATGTATATAATGAAAAATCTGAATGTTTCAATGATTTCTTGAATATCGGATTCCTTTAACTGGACCGTAAAAAAAACAGAAAATATTACAATAAAACATTTTACTTGATTTGAAATACAAGTTAATGATAGTGCTTCTTAAGGATGTTAGTATCATTCGTTTACACATTTTTTATTTCTTATCTCAATAATAAATTACTCTTCATAAACTTTTGATAAGAAACAGATAAGCGGTGCATTAAGTCAACAAACATTCTTTTTTTTATAAAATAAATATTAGCATTTATTTATATATTAAGAGATTATAATCTATATTATTCCAAAATTTGGTTCATAAACACTGCCTTGTAATCCGTAGTAGTATTATGTTGATGCATATCTCTCGCGGCTCGGAGACTAGAAAAATACGTCTCTGCCGATGGGGATCTTTTTTGACCCCATTGGTTTCCTCATTATTGGCCTTATTCTTATGAATTTCAAAAATAAAATAGTCTTAGGGCTTTAAAATGTCTCTCTGCATCATTCCTCGTACATTTTTTTTATAAAAATCCGTGGTTTTTTAATAAATAATCATATTTTACGTTGCGCGTAAAAAAGACGTCATCCTAGCACACATATGAATTGACAACTGACAAGTTTTCTCAGCTATGTTACGGACGATCGTTATCGCGGGTGCTTATCGCCTGATAGCGTAATCGCGTTATCACATACTTATATAAACTACAAAAGGTCCAAAAAACTATGATATAAGAATACCTTAATTATAAACATTGTATCACCCATATTAAAATAGATATTTAAGAAAATGTTGGTATTGGGGTCGCATTTCTTGAGCTTAGAACCGGAAAAGATATCTATGATTTTAAACATTACTTAAAACTTCACTAAAATTTTTCACGAGTTCAACTCTCGTCCGCTGTTAGATTGTATTCAGGCATTCAAGGCTTTTTTCTAATTTTTTCAAGCTGATATACATTCTTGTAATCAAATTATACACGTTGGAAAGAAATCATAAAACCAAATTTTAGTTTACAAAAATAAATAAAATCTGTTATTTCGATGGTTGTGTTATTTATATTTGTAGTCTGAAGGTGATTTCCATCTTGGCGAAACTCATGTCACATCTATCGTATAATAGTAGCCTAATCAGTCAATAAAAAAGTTATAGATTCGAATTACAGGCTATACAAATATACCACAAAATTAAATTAAAATAAATACATTTTAGTGCTTATTTGTAGCTATTAAAGCTGACTAAGATTTAAAACAAAATTATATGATAAAACACAATATATTAAGATATATCCATTCCTTTATCGTTTTTCTTCTCATTATTAAAATATTATAATATATTTGATTCGTAAATTCGTTAATATACTCCCCCGTTCATCGTCTTTTAGAGTTTTTTTGTCTTTAAAAAATTGTGGTACTATTATTTAAAATGTTTTGTATTTTATCGATTGTGTATTTACATTACGTTCAAATTAAGAAACGTGATTTGGCATAAGATTACAGTGAAAATTCTCGTGTAAAATTTTATATATTTAACAAATTAATGCATAGCAGTGTCTAGGGAATGAATATTAAATATTGTGAATACATTTTTGCTTATTCGAAAATTTTGAGTACAAACGATGATCATCATAAAAACAAAGTTTGTATAGTTTTTAAGCTTTTTGTAACATACACCAAAGCTTTTTATAACAATTTAAAAATCGTCAACCCCAACGAAAAATGGAGGTTAAAAATACAGGGATGAATAATTATAATAACAATTAAAGGTTTTTAATTTTGCTTCAAACAGTTGGTGACTTTTTGACCAAAGTATATTCAATTTACACGAGCTTTTGCTTCTATGGGAAAATTCTACAACTTAATGATCTCGGCTTAAAAAAAATGTTTTTTATCGATCAGACTGCGATGGTTAAATATAGAAATATATGTTTGGTTAAATTTTGTAATTATAATCAAAATTTCTTTTGCAAGAATATCGTGATATGTATTTATAATACAAAAATACAGTTTAATGGTAACGTAACAAAAGAGGCTAATGAGTTGTATTTAATCACCTGTAAAATTTTGTACAAATTATTCTGTGATAACGGCTTTTTTTGGAACTTGTTTTCAGGGCTGTGAAGTCGGACAACAAAATACAACTTTGACTCCGATTCTAGAGATATACATATGTATGCCATCAGACCATCTTTACTTAGCCTAGCATGCAGTGGCAACACTGTGGACTATTGTGGTTTGAATACTCACATTCTTTTTTTAATGGTTCTGTTCCGAGTCGTCCGGACAAAACCCCCGACTCCGACTCCACAGCCTTACTTGTTTTATCAAATGCGCTTACTTTGAACATGTAATACTATTTAAATATAACGTTATTACCAAATCACTTAACATCTGCGGATTGGTAGATAATATAAAATGCACATGTGCTTGTTTGCTGGTAGAAAACTGAGGTGGGTCGGTGGATAGGTTGGAAAACACTGACTTCCACTATTAAACAGCAAGGAACGAGAATTGTTTCGACACTTAATGCTACATCCAGTCGAGTGGCTTATGTCTGTCTATTGCAACTGTTTATTGAAAGGAGAAGTAAAGTTTATTTGCAGCAGACGTTAATGACACAATGCAGCGGGTATTGATGCAACAAACAGAAGCCGATGATAACTTGCACCACGCTCCTGCATAGTAACAATGTCCAGATTATTTATAAACTTTAAAGATGAATATACCCATTTTCTGCAGAAAATTTAATTTTGAAATAAATTATCATTAATAGCAGGGGCTTAAAAACACTATGTTTCCACGCCCCGTATTTAAAAAATAAACGTTGGCGATTTTTGAATGGTGATAGTGGTTCCAGCACTTTGCAATTTTTATATACAAAATTATAAAGATTAATCTTCGAATCCAGTAACATTTTTTCACGAACAATTTAATGATTAATAATCAGTACTGAATTACTTATTAAACAATGAGCTTAAAAATGTACAGAAACTAGGGCTTGAAATTTGTCACAAAATTTCATAATAGTTACGTGGGATAGTTGATATAAAACGATTTAAGTAAACTTGACTGTAAGTGACTATTTTTACTAAAATATGTTAATATACTAGGTCAGTGAGTCCCAAACTTTTTCATACAACGGCCTCGTAAATTTGAAAAAATAGTCAAAGGACCCCCGAAAAAAATATATTTTGGTCGCCAAAATCTTCATTTGGCATTAATTATTACTATTATTACACACATGTTTATATTTTATCACAATAAATAGGAACATACAAATAAACAAGATGTTATATAAAGCTAAGAAAACAATTTAATAAGATGGATGCGGTAGCATTTTTTTGTTTAAAAATATGTATATTTCAATGTGTCATATATGCCCTGTACTTATTTGATGGTAAAATTAATGACGAAGATTCTGTTTCACATAGGTATGTAGAAGCAAATTCACTAAGGATTACCAAGGCTTCTTTTGCAATAGACGGATATTCTTGCTTCAGCCTTATACAAATATTTGAAATATTTTTTTCATTAAATTCTGTTTCAAGCAAATCAAATGAAAAATTTCTGACTCCGGCAAAAAGTGTTTTTATGGTTGCCAAAATCGAAAAGTAAATCTCCATATTCCGTATGTATAATATTTATAATACAATAAAACATGATTATGAAATAACTGAATAAATAATAAATACTGATTAAATGATTTTTGGTTATTATCGATAGGGAACACTCGACGATTTACCGGTAATGAAACCCCTCATAGAGATTATTTGTCGTGTCTTTATGTGCAGCGTTTGTCAAACTTTAGGACATCGCGGATAGGGTTACCTAAAGAGGAATTATGATTTCCTATTTTAGACCCTGGTAACCCTAATCACGGACCGCTTAGTTTATCATTTTTAATCCCACGGACCACATTTAAGATTTTTTTAAACCGTTAAATATAATTGGAAAAAAGTTACATTGGTCTGTTTTACGAGATTTAGATGATTTCGTGAATCTTGCCCCGTTAACTCGTGTCGGTCATTAATTTTGCTTAGTAGTTTGCTGTGGATTTCTCTGTGGTGACATTTCTCTGAGGACCACCACTTTAACGACCGCTGCTTATGTGTAAATACTAAATACACATAGGGACACGACTATCTTTACACTTTACTATATTTACTATAAAAATAGAATGTTAGTTAACACAAAAGCTTCAAAACTAAATTTTTATATACAGTGGAACCTCTCATAACGAGTAATTCGCAAAACCGATTGTGAAAAAATGCTCCCTTAACGAGCGACATTTCGCATAACGAGTGACGCAGAAAGAGGAAGTCCCATCTTCACGTCAATCACCTGCGCGTGTCCACTCTAATACCATGGGACTGGAGGTGGATGACAACAATATTGATAAGCTTGTAGAAGAGCACAGTCTTTAGCTGACCACCGAAGAGCTTAAGGAGTTACATTGTTTTTCACAGCGAGAGCTTTTTAGTGGGGAACGAGGAAGTAGCAGATCAACAATCTTCTGGCGCAATAAGAGAAATGCTAAAAGCATTCAACCTAATAAGGAGGTGGCTATGCGTTTTACAATTTTATTTAACGACAATGCTGTCATATTTTCACCAAATTTTGAAGCGTCGGAAAAAACGAATGTCTCTAGACAGTTTTCTCGTAAAAAATAATTAATTATTTTACATAAATTCATACTAATAAACTAGTCGATTTTTCAAAAAAAAAATTGGCAAATCGAAATCGCATTTCAGGTTGTTACGCTTACAATTTATAAGTACGTAATTTTATTTGAATAAATGTAAAACTATACAAATTGATTTTATTTTCGGCATGGAACGCATTCTTGTATTTTACATTGTTTTATCTGGAAAAAATTGTTTCGCATAACGAGTGTTTCACATAACGAGTAAGAATCTGGAACGAATTAGTCTCGTTATGAGAGGTTCCAATGTATATAAAAAATAACATCATATTAAAAAAATATAACGGTAGATTTGTTGACAAATGCGATCTTAGTTGTTTCTTAAACTTACCTCATTGAATGCATTAGTCAATAATGGCGGCAGCGTCAAATTGAACGTCTGCCTACAATCGATCAATATCAATTTATTTTGTCCTTGTTGTAATGTATTAATATTATAGAAGTTTTTGTTGGAGCGATGCACCGAGTCTCATTGTTATGCTTTAATAAAAATTAGCCATACATTAGACATTTTTACCGGGTTTTTCTAACAGTGTTTTTTATTCCTTACGATCAAATACAAACATTAAATCTTTTCTTTACAGTGGCAATATTAGTTCTAAAAACACCAAACTCTATATCAAACATGTCAAACTTGCGGTCAGTGGACCACATGTGACCCAATTGAACGTTTTGTTTGTCTCTTTCGAGGTTTCCAACTTTCTATACATTTTACGTTTTTTAAAATAAATTTATGAATTGATAAAAAAAAATCGTTTTTTTAAATGTGTCCGTACGGAGAATCGAGCCCGTGAACATCACATCTGAATAATACAAGCTCTACAAGACAAGCAAGGGCTGCAATCACACATAGGTTTGCAAAATATTTTTCCCATTCTTTTTTATTTCATACCACACCATTAAACAATAGCTAATGTCGTAGTATCTATGACACTTCAAAACATCTACAAATGTATGTCACATATCAAAGCAATGACGTACGACATAATAATGGTTAATGTGAACCCGTTCATCTCATAATAAGACTCCATTACTTATCCTCTTGCCGTCCCGCCGTTGCAACGATTGAATCCGACTGAGACGAGTGTATTTTTTTTAACCTTTCAAGACCTATGCATTTAATTTTTAAAGTAGCGTCGTTTGTTTATTTATTTATAGTAACACTCTCAAAAGTGCATTATCAATAAAAGCCTAATTTATGTGTTATATTTTCATATCATACATTCGAAAATCACATGTTTGGTGAAAGTAGCCTTTTTTGCGTAATCAAAGTTTCTCAAGTCCATTCCCAATAGGGCAAGCAATCCCGTACCCTTTTTGTAACCTCAGGATTTCGGAATTGACAATCTTTCAGATCTCGGGATCCTCTTTTGAAATCCTGGGATTTTTCAAAAAAATGTAGTCGATTTCAAAAACCAAGGAATTTCCAAAATGAAAAGACGTGAGGCCTTTTTTAGCTCTTCCCAGAATTTTCTTCCCAAAAACCAGGAATTTACGGAATCGCCAAAATGAACAAATTTGGAACCTTCTTTTTTTCTTAAATTTTCTCAATCTTGAAATACCGGGATTGTGATAGTACTAATCTCCGGATCCCTGGATTGGAGGACCTGATTGCAATCAATCAGACAGCGTCCTATGTGACACCAGTTCGGTCAACACTGCAACTGTTTTACTAGGATTATGTTCACGTTCGCACCCTTCCGGACTGTCTTAAAGTCGATCCCATTTTTTTTTCAAACGCTGCTTACTTCTATTTGTTTTGTCACGCAATATTGGCGTCATTTTTTTTTAAATCAAACTTCGATCGGAATTGGGGGATAGGTCTCTTAATACTTTGGTGTTAATTAAATATACATAATGTTAGAGAAAACAGAATAACTTAAAAAAAAAAACGAATGGGATTGGAAGCCCTACCCGGAATCGATGTCCGTAGTTTCAATACTCATCATTTTCAGAGCTTTAATTACACGTATAAATTCAGACAAACGTTTTTCATTTACTTAGAATAGCTTAAGAATAACAAATATTTGGGTTGTTTTTGATATTTCTATTGGCGAAAAAGTTCGTTTAAAATTATTTATTCTTCAGAATATGAAAACCTGAGTAAAGCAACGTACATCTAGAGACACCGTGTCATTATTATTTTGTTTTATTTACTTGGTTGTAATCTCTACGATATTGCGGGACAGACAGCGTCTATTTTTCATTTTTATTTTTTATTATTTATTATTCAAAGTCAAGGTGGATTCAATAACGTACACGAATATCTAAATGCAAGTCCAGTGGCGTAGATTTTTTTACATCGCTAATATCTTTTTTGCTTCCTTTTCAAATTCAATTAATATTTTTAGCTCATCTATTTTCAATAAATATCGTTTAGTCGTGTGCAGCGAGAGATCAACGATTAAAGAAAACTCAGAACGAAACTTCGTTTAGTTATTTATCAAAATTTTTTTGCCGGCAATAATTATTTGTACTGATATTATATTTTTATCAGAATGGCTATTATGCAAAAATTTTCATTTTTTTAAAAGATTTCCACAAAGCTTGGCGGCCGTTAAAGGGTGGGCTATTTACTTTTTAATCAGGAATAGTCAACCTTTTTATACTAAACGCACTTTTGTATTTCTATTAGTAGTAAAAAAAATTAACCACCCACTGGTTCCACAGTAATGGTGATTTATAAAGGGTTTTTATAACACTAAGCGCCCACTAGTGGACGGTAGAGACCAGTTTGATTACCACTATTTAAAATGGATGAGTGGAGTATAGTGAGTAAGAAGGCATACGAAAACTTGCACGACGTTATTCGAAAAAGATATATGTATAGCTTATAGCTAATCTTGAATACTTTGGGACTCACGTCTGGTGAAAAAATGGTTTGGAGTAGAAGAGAATTATAAAGATAATCATTGTTAAAGAAAGTATTCCAAGTTGAGTTTATACTTACCAGTTAATGTAGTTATTGTTTTTATGAGTTTATACTCACTTATTAGTTTATATATATATATATATATATATATACTTATACCAGGGATAGCGAACCTACGGCACGCGTGCCCGAGGTGGCACGTTTGAGATTTTGGATGACACGCGAATGATTTTCAAGTTCAAAGAATTAATTGTAATGTTTAAAAAAATTAAATTTTGATTGAATAATCCATGAATTGTTAATTCATTCCGTTTTATTAATTTTCAAATGTTTCCCGAGATAAACGACGAACGTTTAAAAAAACATTTTTCTCTATTTTGTCAAAAAATACTGCTTGGGCACGCCACACAATCGTGAAATAATATTTGAGGATTTTTGGCAAGCGGATCCAAAAAGGTTCGCCATACCTGACGTAGACGAACGAGATTTCACTGTAAGACTGTGGCTATGTGTATAGGTTATGATGCACCTAATACAAAATCATTTTTTGAACAATTCGTTCTCTAGTATTGAAGGAAAATAAATAATTTCTATAATTTATTACCAACAAAATAATCAGTTTACGTTAATAATAATTGAGGGTACTGTATCATTATTTTATAATTTGAACATAAAAAGTAGTAGATAAAGTAAAAACAGTGTTTAGTAAAAATTCGCCGAAGCTATATCTGCGGTCGTATATTATGCATTTAAAATAATGGCAATAAATTATAATATAAAGAACTGCATATTCAAAACGATTATGAGTATTATGCATCAGAAACTAAAAACAAAACAATTTATTAATAATGGGGTGATAAACTTTTTGTTTTCGATCATCTTATAAAAATAAGACTATTTTAAGCATTGCTTTCATCTATAATACCAAGGCATGAGATACAGAAATTGAAGCTTTTTTTTCAAAGAGTTATGTGTGCCAACTGTTAGTCAATTGGATAAGCTAAAGAACTATATATTTTAAATTTACAAAAACTAGGCATGTCTCTCGTTATGGAGGCACCAATAGTCCTACAAAAACACGACATGTCACTAGACCAGTGGTTCTTAGCCGATGCAAGTGCACCGCGAAAAAAATGGTAAAAATGAAAAAATCCGCAAAATAGTGAAAACCGAAAAAGTCAAAAAAAAAATAATGTCCACATATTTTTTTCCATCTCTTAATTCTGGTGCACCGCCACTTTTTACCATGATCAAAAGTGCACCGTGACTTCGAAAAGGTTAAGAACCACTGCACTACACAAAAATAAAACTGACAATTTCACTGGAGACCCCCCTCCTTTCAATTTTTATGGTTTACGTTGGGTTTCATACGCACATCTGGTATCACCATTCTTACTTATATTCTGATGAAATATTGTTTTTTTTATAATTCTTCATTGATTTACTCTCGCTCTATTGTTTTTAGTCTCTCTTGTAAATTTGTATTTTGATGACTAATATAATGGTAATATATTTACAGGTGCTTAGAACTCATACTTGGTGAAAAGACAGCAATAGAAATTAACAAACTTCAAAAACCATATATTGTTTTGGTAAGAATGTGCCTTACACATCTTACCCTATTATGTTACATAAATCAATTTTAGTTGAAAATTTATACCGGATTCGGTCAGATAACAATATGTACGCTTCTTTGTTATCCTTCCTTACTGATTGATTATTGTGCCAATTAAAATACTAAGATGCTGAGAGGAATCGGTTGTTTTTAAAAAAAAATATTTCGACTGACCACCTAAAATTAAAGAGGAACTATATTCCAGTTATAGTATGTTTCAATGATAATATAAAAAAAATGTTTTAAACACGTTTAAGAATAAAAATTAAATTCTTAAATTTGTTTTGTTGCGCACCTCTATTATCGTTAAGATCAAAAATTGTAAAGCAAGAAGATAAAGCCATAAATTAAAAGATCGGTATTCGCGGTCGTGATTTAGTACCGCAAAAAATCGAATCAAATAAAAAAGCAACATCTCAGTAAAAAGACGAAAAGCAAATGTGTTGCCCCCTCGAAATGACTAATAAGGGAAAAAATAAAATGTGGGGAAATAATGCAATCTCGGCGTGGCATTTTGGTCTTTGATTTAGGGCCGTGTTAATTCTCCATCCGAAAGATTTTTAAAGGCACACTTTGACCTATAGAAACTATAAATCATTCTCCATTAAAAAAGGTATATTAGCCAATAGCGTGTATAATAATTGTCTTTGGAAATGACAAGATTCATTGTTATTTGTACACCCAAACGAAGTGGTAATAATTGTATATTTTGTCCCCGTAAACAAACAACTACAGTAGCAATTTCATGTTTAAAATTTTCTTTGACAAATCTTTTTGACTAGGCTTACATCTCACAATAAACGTGTTATATACAGGTACCGCTATACGCACAAGAAAACATTTTGTTTTCAGATATTTTTGTATGTATTCTCAACAATTAACTATAAAAAATACATTTTTAACTTTTTATATTATCAAACTATAGTTCAAATGTGCTTTGCGCTGTTTAACATGTCGACTGTGGAAAGTAAAAGGACGTAACCCACAGTTTTTTCAAAGCAGCTTTTTTTCGATAACCACAATTCACTATAGAGGCCTGCACTGGCCGAAATTTTATAATATTACCCGGTCCGAGCCCGAAAAACTCAGGCCCGACCCGGCCCGGGCTCGAGTCTAATACCGCACTTGTTACCCGTTCACTAAAGAACTAATTATAATTAAAATCATCATGGCTGACTTAAGACGTAGTCTAAAATATTTTTCTGAATAAATAAATTCTTTACCCGGGCCCGGCCTGAGCCCGAATCTCAATTGCGCTTACCCGCCCGAACCCAGCCCGCGGGCCGGGCCGGGTAAAGGCTCGTGGGCCAGGCCCGGGCCCGTGCAGACCTCTATTTCATTATGTATACAACTTGATACACGTTATATCAAAGGGATGTAAGCTGCAGATGCCAAATTAGTATCTAAATATAGCTTTTAAGTTTGAAAAAAGGTTTTTCATTTATTTAATTTATATTAGATTATGCCAATTAAACACCAGTTTAGAAGTCTCCGTGCACTTCAAGGTTGTGTATATTTCATAATTTGCATATAGCCCAAAATCATCAAAACACGTTTTTTGTGCCTCCTGTAAAGTTTGCTATGTGTGGGTTACGTCCTATTTCCTTTCCACGGTCGATATGTATTGTTTTTCATTCTAAAAAATATGTAATCGAAACATTTTTATCAAGATAAAAAGGGAAAACGCAAAATAGTTAAATATATATACAATTTTTGATTTATAAACATTCGAAATTCTATTAAAGTACAGTAATACCCCGCTTAGCGCGACCCCGTTAAGCGCGGTTTCACTATAACGCGAATTTCAAATTTCGCGCTCAAATGCCTCGCAGACTTACGCCCAGAGACTTAAAAGTGTACGTAAAGTTCCTTCCCCCAAACACTACGTCAATATTACAACCTATGGACCAGGGAGCAATAGCAAACTTCAAAGCTTATTACGATCGCCGCACTTTTAGCCAACTAATTCATGAAACTGACGGGGAAGGAAGACAGTCTATGCGAGAGTGGTGGAAGTCATACAACATTATGAAGTCTATTCACAACATAGAAGAGGCTTGGAAGGAAGTTAAAATGAGTTGTATGAATAGGGTGTGGCGTAATCTTTGGCCAGATGTAGTGGAAGCACCTAGAAGAATTGTCCAGATGCAGAGACAAGTGCTTGAAGACATTGCTGCAATGATTGAGGGGTCTGAACTTGAAGATGTCACGGTAGAAGATCTCGTAGAACTTGTAGCAACGCACGACGATCCTATCAGCAATGAAGATTTGATCGAGTTACAGAATAATCCTATCTACGATGAGGAAGAACAGGTAGAAGAGAAAGTTTTATCTTCAGGGGAAATACAAAATGCACTTTCAAAAATTTATTCAGGTTTGGACATATTGCAGAGTATAGACAATAATGATGACCGTGTCTTGACCGTGTGTTATGAACGTATTTTACAAGAACGTAAACAAAACGCTACCCAAAAGACAATAGATGTATTTTTCCGTAAAAAATAAGAGTATGTATTGCATAAAGTGTTCTTAGAATTAAAGTGATTGATTAAAATGATTTGTATTTTTTTGTATTAAATTTTGACTATGTTTAATCATAAAACTCGATATACGCGAATTTCAGTTAACGCGATTTTTTTCGGAACGTATCCCTCGCGTAAAGCGGGGTATTACTGTACATTATGATATTTATTAAGTTTGTTAATTAAGAGTTATAATAGTAAGTACTAGATATGGGATACTTAATATTATATCTTTCCGCGCAACCCTGAAATCTGAAAGTCTAAATTCAGTATAATTCATTCAGTTATCTGTAGAACGTGGTGTCGGCTGGGGCAGTGTTCCGCAACCTTTTTGCTATCACGGACCCCCTACAAACTGTCAAAAGTTTCGCGGACCCCTTTTGAAAACAAAATATCTTTTTTAATCACAGTAATTATGAAAGTGAAGTAAACATTAAATAAATATTAGGCACAGTAAGATTTACAACAAAAAACAATATAACAATGGCTTTTTGTTAGACCGCGGTTTTATGGTTTTTCAATGGTCTTTTCGCATACATGCCCTAAAACTTTGTTGAAGAACACTCGAGTTTTTTTTACAAGATTCTCTAAAAAGAACAAAAACTATACTCTATATACGAATTATTTGTGTGTCCACTATACGGACCCCATTTGCGTAACATTGGGCTAGGGGAGTGATGGCGAACCTATGACTCGCCAGTCAGAAGGCTCTCTCTCCCATTTCATTCGCACTGTCAAAAACTCTCACAAGCGACGCCACCTACTTAGTGACCCATGGGCTAATATTTGAAAAATTGATAAACAAAATTTGACCCACTCCTCAAAAGGGTTCTCCATCACTAGGCTAGGGCATTCAATGCCGGACCCTTTTTGTGATCTCTGGATTCGCAGTTTTTCATTCAAAGCTCATGTCACTAGACCACATCTAAAAAAATAGATACTTTAAAAAGCAATCTAATAAATATAATATTGTATGGGCCATGCCTTTTTTTAATTTATCAAGAACAACCATGTAAAAAGGAAGGGAAAAAAGATTTTAAAAAAAACAAATATACCTACAACTTAACCAGTTTGAATATTGTATAAATATTAAACACGAGAGGGAGTAATAAATACATTTATATTTATGCATTACGTATAACAAATATGTAGGTACATTTTTTACATTGATCCCGGTTTTTTAGACAATCCCGTGATCGTTAAATTTGCCCGGATCGAAAGCCCTGTTGGAGTATATTTTGTCAATGTCAGACGAAAATAATAACAGTGTAAATGCATTTAACTACAAACTGTCATTGTTATTCTACATCTACGTGTACAAATGCCTATGAAAAGCTTTTTCCATTTATTGAGAGAATGTCAATTTAGGTAATTGAGTATGTAGACGTATGAACGTGTTATGCGTTTATCGTATTAGTTTAAGTATATGATTAAGGTCAAGGATGATCAGCCAAGACATCACATACCACAATTTGGTTACATTTTGAAATCACTAGCTGAATGTCAATTTGATTTCTAGCATTGTTAGTTAACCAATAGATTAACGTAAACTTTTTTAGAGATTTATGTGAATGGATCCCGGGACCAGTTATGAAAATGCAAAAATAACGGCATTGCGATGTTGAAAATTAAAACCGTAAGTTATTAATGAAAATCTTCCGTTTGTGATTGCCATATATTTTTTATGGCGGTATTTTATATTATGAAATATAGAAATACCAATTTTGATTTACTCACCTAGTATAACGATCCTAATCGGTCGTATTTTTTTGCTTTAGTTGAAAACTTCTTTATAACCGGTCTAGATATTCGTATTACCGGTATTTAATATGAAATAGATGTAATCGCCCGGTATTGTGATCCCTAAACTAACCTCTTACAAATTCTTTATTTGTATTGCTTAAAATTGATGACGGAAAAAATATGAAAGGGGAAATTATTTTTTAAGATTAGTAGGTAGGTACATAATAACATTTTTAAAAGAATAATATAAAAAAATTAAAAGGGTTTTTGTCAGAAGTGGGATTCGAACCCACGCCCACAGAAGTGGACTGCGACCTGAACGCAGCGCCTTAGACCGCTCGGCCATCCTGACTTGTGCTGACATGGCAAAAATACTATATAAAAACTTAATTATATATTTTAGATGTATTCTTAGGTTTTCTCAAAATTATTTTTATTTCTTATGTCCAATGAACAATGGTATTTGTGTCCACCTCTTACGTCAAAGGTATACAAACTTTTTTTACTCCATTTTTTCATGTTTTCCGTAGACCTGCTTGAATAATATCGATTTTTACTAAATCTTTTTCTTGCTGACCCGCATCAAGACGAAATTGTCTTACGTAATTTAAAGTTGATTGTTTATTTATAATCCCATGAATCGCCAGCCAAAAATTTTCCCAATCCCGAATCCCAATTTATATACGATTTTATGTTGAATGTTCAATCCCGGGATCACAAAAAGGTCCGGTATTGGATACCCTATTTGTGATATCCCTTTTACTCGCATCGATCTTGAGTAACTGTGACGTAAAAATAAAAAAAATGTCACCATATCCGTATTATTAAGTTAGTATTTGTTTGTATTAAAACAAGGAATACATAAAAATATGAAACTACAGTAAATGATTAATCCCGGGATTTAAAATGGTCAATCTCGGAATCACTAAAATTGGATTGGATTCCTTGGATTCCTTGGATGAGGGACTTGTGATATATTTTTAAAAAAATATTAGTTTTGATTAAAATACCATACGTATAATAAAAATAATGCTATAATGGTGAGAAACATGTTTGCAGCACTGATAGTATGATTTTTATTCTCGATAGAAGGTCAAACCACCAGTGCCCTAACGGTCTCAGTGGAGTCGTGAGGTCGTCTTCTCCTTTCTTCTGCTAATCCTGAAACGACACCTTCAATTACTTCTACTAACCGTAACACTACATTGATGATGTAGTTCGTATTTGGATGTAGTGTGTTAATTAATACAAGCGCTGTGGAGTCGGGAGTCGAGGCGAAGTTAAGAAAACGGGAGAAAAATAATTTTAAAATATTGAAAAAATATTAGTCTATTCATCACATTGATTATTGAAATCTACAGAATTCTTCTAGTAAATAGAATGATAAACAGATGCTAGTTAAATTGAAATATTTAAAAAAAAAATGCAGCCGTTTTTTAAATTAAATTCGTCTTTTTGCCCGACTCCCTGACTAATTAATTAATATAAAAAAAAAACCTTGGAGGTGCCGGGTATCGATCCCGGTACCTCTCACATGCTAAGCGAGCGCTCTACCATCTGAGCTACACCCCCGGTTGAACGAAGTGAACTAATACTTGTATATAAATAGTACTTCATACAATTTACAAAAAAATGTTTATTGATGTGTGCTTTCATATCAGAAGTACCTACGCAATTTTAAGATTTTTTTCGTGTGATTGGTCTGCCAAAGTAGATAATAAATAATTATACAGTGGAACTCTAATTTTATTGATGGTATTAGATGCAAAATAAAAGTTAAAAAATAGTGTTCTGTAAAGTATAAAGCAGGGATGCATAACTTGCGACCAATGTTCCCTCTAAGGTAGCGATTTCCAACCTGGGAGGCGTGGACTATTGCAAAGGGAGGCGCAAACAGTCCAAAATATTCATTTACTATTTAAAACGTGTCTTTATAACTATATGAAATATAGGATGGAGGGGCTCGAAGATATTTTTTTCTTCAAGGGAGGGGCAGTAACATAAAGGTTGGAAACCACTGCTCTAAGGCAAGATGTTAGCTGCGGGGAAATTTCAAAGGCTGCTCAGACCGATCAAATGTTAATTGAACAACTGTCATGTAGTGCGCGCCAACCCGGAATGAGTGCGCGGGGTTTACCCAACAGCTGCGCGCGTGCGCAGCCGCGCAGCAGTTTGGATGAAGGTACGTTACTTGAGACCCCTTTTTAAGTTTGCGTTGTTTTTCTTAAAATTAATAAAGGTTTGCATGCTGTTTCTAATAAGGGAGAATAAATCGGTTCATAGAAAAAGGCTTACTGATGTAAATTTGGATTCGATTGTGCTGCTTAATACTACAAATATTAAGTAACTAAAGACCAAGATCGCATTAACTTTTGAATAACATATGTTTACTTAAATATTTCACAGTCAAAACATTTTTTATAAATAAGTATTCATAATTCTCTTTTTGCATGGTTTATTTATTTTCACGATTTCGAAATAACACGGTCAAAAAAAAATATGTAATGGAATCTATCAATCGTTTATCTTCATTCACTTTATTTTTTTACGCGGTTTTTTTGCACGTCTGTTTTACATGGAACGTATCCTCCGTATAAAAGAGGATTAAACTTACTTTAAATTAAAGTTTTCTTTGCAGCCCGAACCCTTCATAATTTGTTTTTATGCGGCCCACTAGAAGATAAACGTTGTGCATATCTGATATAAATAGGGTCGTCAGACCTCCCGATTAATCGGGACTGTCACCGGATTTGAGTCTCGTATCCCGGTGTCCCAAACAAACCTTTCGGGACGCTTAAATGTCCCGGTTTACGAATCACGCTGTTTTTTTGGGGAAATCGGTAAATCTTTGGATATTAGATTCGAAAGTCTTGGAAAAGCTAAAAAACAAAAACGATCGTCTGGGAAAATCGGACAAATGTCCCGGTTTGACTTGCCCTACTCAACCCTAGGTATAAATGGACATAGATAATGAAGTAACTGTAAAAATGGATTAACCAGTAGTAAGATTAATTCCATCTTGTTAAATTTACGACTATCCGTCGGGAGTCAGAATTTTTAAATATGTATTATATATATATTTAGGTACACTGCTACATTGTCGACGAACAAAAAGACCCGTTAAGAACCGAATTGATGAATTAATAAACTCAGATGCATACGGCGAAACGGGAAGTATGATATAGCATTCGATGACAGTGGGTCTTAGCGTTTTTATGTTCGTAATTCTATAGAATCTAGAATATTTTATATACAATTATTACAAGTATAGGAAATAACTCTAAAATGTTGTCACTGACGCCCTAGGCCCTATGGCCTAGGCTACATTGAACAATTATTGGCTTAAAACGCGATTTATGTTATTGTGTCGCTTAAAATGTTTTACCGATTATGTGTCGAAATAATTAAAATATTCATAATACACTAGCTGTAAGCCCGTTGCCCAGCAACGTGAGATTTTTGTTGCATAGTATTTAATTTAATTTAATTTTATGTTATTTTATTTTATGGTATTTTATTTTATTTTATTTCATTTCATTTTATTTTATTTTATTTTATTTTATTTTATTTTATTTTATTTTATTGAATTTAATTTAATTTAATTATATTTTATTTTAATATATTTTATTTTTATAGTTAGCAGATATTTCGTAAATTATTTAATATTTGGAATAATGTTTAAGTTTGCTAACAACAATTTTTCGTATTAGCAGAAACTTCGTAAATTACTTAATTTTTAGAATAATGTTCAAGTTTGCTGACAACTATTTTTCGTAGTAGCAGAAATTTCGTGAATTATTGAATTTTTGGAAAAAAAAAGTTTGATAACAACCATTTTTCGTAGTAGCCGAAATTTCGTAAATGATTTAATATTTGGAATAATGTTCAAGTTTGCTAACAACCATTTTTCGTAGTAGCATAAATTTCGTAAAATATTGATTTTTTGGAATAAAGTTTAAGTTTGCTAACAACCATTTTTCGTAGTAGCAGAAATTTCGTAAATTATTTAATATTTGGAATAATGTTCAAGTTTGCTAACAACCATTTTTCGCAGTAGCATAAATTTCGTGAAATATTTAATTTTTGGAATAAAGTTAAAGTTTGCTAACAACCAATTTTCGTAGTAGCCGAAATTTCGTAAATTATTGAATTTTTGGAATAAAGTTTAAGTTTGCTAACAACCATTTTTCGTAGTAGCAGAAATTTCGTAAATTATTGAATTTTTGGAATAATGTTCAAGTTTGCTAACAGCCATTTTTCGTAGTAGCAGAAATTTCGTAAATTATTTAATATTTGGAATAATGTTTAAGTTTGCTAACAACCATTTTTCGTAGTAGCAGAAATTTCGTAAAATATTTAATTTTTAGAATAATGTTTAAGTTTGCTAACAACCATTTTTCGTAGGAGCAGAAATTTCGTAAATTATTTAATATTTGGAATAATGTCCAAGTTTGCTAACAACCATTTTTCGTAGGAGCAGAAATTTCGTAAATTATTTAATTTTTGGAATAATGTTGAAGTTTGCTAACAACCATTTTTCGTAGTAACAGAAATTTAGTAAATTATTCAATTTTTGGAATAAAGTTTAAGTTTGCTAACAACCATTTTTCGTAGTAGCAGAAATTTCGTAAAATATTTAATTTTTAGAATAATGTTTAAGTTTGCTAACAACCATTTTTCGTAGGAGCAGAAATTTCGTAAATTATTTAATATTTGGAATAATGTCCAAGTTTGCTAACAACCATTTTTCGTAGGAGCAGAAATTTCGTAAATTATTTAATTTTTGGAATAATGTTGAAGTTTGCTAACAACCATTTTTCGTAGTAACAGAAATTTAGTAAATTATTCAATTTTTGGAATAAAGTTTAAGTTTGCTAACAACCATTTTTCGTAGTAGCAGAAATTTCGTAAATTATTGAATTTTTGGAATAATGTTCAAGTTTGCTAACAACCATTTTTCGTTGGAGCAGAAATTTCGTAAATTATTTAATATTTGGAATAATGTCCAAGTTTGCTAACAACCATTTTTCGTAGTAGCAGAAATTTCGTAAATTATTGAATTTTTGGAATAATGTTTAAATTTGCTAACAACCATTTTTCGTAGTAGCAGAAATTTCCTAAATTACTTAATTTTTGGAATAATGTTTAAGTTTGCTAACAACCATTTTTCGTAGAAGCAGAAATTTCGTAAATTATTGAATTTTTGGAATAATGTTTAAATTTGCTAACAACCATTTTTCGTAGTAGCAGAAATTTCCTAAATTACTTAATTTTTGGAATAATGTTTAAGTTTGCTAACAACCATTTTTCGTAGAAGCAGAAATTTCGTAAATTATTGATTTTTTAGAATAATGTTTAAGTTTGCTAACAACCATTTTTCGTAGTAGCAGAAATTTCGTAAATTATTGAAATTATTGAATTTTTGGAATAATGTTTAAGTTTGCTAACAACCATTTTTCGTAGAAGCAGAAATTTCGTAAATTATTGATTTTTTAGAATAATGTTTAAGTTTGCTAACAACCATTTTTCGTAGTAGCAGAAATTTCGTAAATTATTGATTTTTTGGAATAATGTTTAAGTTTGCTAACAACCATTTTTCGTAGTAGCAGAAATTTCGTAAATTATTGAATTTTTGGAATAAAGTTTATGTTTGCTAACAACCATTTTTCGTAGTAGCAGAAATTACGTAAATTATTTAATTGTTGGAATAATGATTAAGTTTGCTAACAACCATTTTTCGTAGTAGCAGAAATTTCGTAAATTATTTAATTTTTGGAATAATGTTAAAGTTTGCTAACAATCATCTTTCGTAGTAGCAGAAATTTTGTAAATTACTTAATTTTTGGAATAATGTTTAAGTTTGCCAACAATTATTTTTCGGATTTTAAATTATTTAACAATTATTTCCAATAAAAATCAAAAGATCAAATCCAATTTTTCAATAAAAAATCAGTTGCACATTTTGTCCAAGTGTATGAAAAAAGCAAAATATTATTCTATCATATATCCATATCATAATTTGAATATTCTTAATGTATTAAAGAATTCTAACAGATTTTCAAGGTCAGACGTGAAAAGATTCATCATTATGATTCAATTGATCAAATCCGCTCCAAAAAATATTAGTCTCACATCGACTCACACGATCAGACGATTCATTTCGATAGCCCTATAATCATAGTTTGCAATAGTCGAATTAAAGTCTTTGATTATTCGAATATTATGATGTATGGTGATACAATACTTTAGCTCTACACCAAGAAATATCAAATTTTCAAACGTGGCGATATCAGAACATTCACGCCCGGTTTAAAATAAGCCGCTCCCATTGGATAGAACAACATTTCAAAAATGTGCTGTTCAGAATAAATCGAAATCATTGGTCTGTACCTTACTGCGGACGTCCTTACAGACAGACCTTATCGGCTATTAATGTTAAGATAATGCGGAACAAACTATTCAAGATGTTATCTTTTTTATTATAAATAGTAATGCCGCAAAAATGACTAATGATTTCAACATAGTACGGAATATTTTTACCGAAAAATAAATACTTTACCCGGCCCGAACCCAAATCCCAATAGCCCTTACTCGCCCATCCTGTGCAGGCAGACATCTAGTCACTATACAGTAATACCCCGCTTAGCGCGACCCCGTTAAGCGCGGTTTTACTATAACGCGAATTTCAAATTTCGCGCTCAAATGCCTCGCATTACGCGAAAGAGTGCGTATAAACATATTTAATCCTATCTACGATGAGGAAGAACAGGTAGAAGAGAAAGTTTTATCTTCAGGGGAAATACAAAATGCACTTTCAACAATGTATTCAGGTTTGGACATATTGCAGAGTATAGACAATAATGATGACCGTGTCTTGACCGTGTGTCAAACAATTAAAAACAGTGTTGGGTGTTATGAACGTATTTTACAAGAACGTAAACAAAACGCTACCCAAAAGATAATAGATGTATTTTTCCGTAAAAAATAAGAGTATGTATTGCATAAAGTGTTCTTAGAATTAAAGTGATTGATTAAAATGATTTGTATTTTTTTGTATTAAATTTTGACTATGTTTAATCATAAACCTCGATATACGCGAATTTCAGTTAACGCGATTTTTTTCGGAACGTATCCCTCGCGTAAAGCGGGGTATTACTGTATATATATTCTCTCTGTCACTAGTGCACCACTATAATGTATTGGTTTAGTGAGGTTAAGTTTACCGAACTATTGTATTATTTAATGTTGAAATAACATATCTAGTTGAAGATATTACCTAAGGGAAGCTCTTTAATGTTCATCAAATACCTAACTCGTCATCAATTTTTTTATAAATTAATTATTTGGGGTAGGTATTTAAACTTTGTACATACTCAAAAACATTGATGAACGTTGTTGCGATAAAATTATGGATTTGAAACCAAAATGGAAATATTTGTACAAACTTTGCATTTTTTGAAGGGTTACAAAACTTCACTCTAAATATGTAGTTGACGAGACTAATGGTTTTTGTAGATTCACAATTTCATAGTTTCAAGGTTGGTTATGCTGTACATGTTTTTCCTTGTAAAGAGTGAAGTTAAATACTTGAAAGGTGTGCAATCGAATTGATTCTTTAAATCTGAAACACTTAAGGGTCGATAAAAAATAATTTAAACAGCAAAAAGCTACCCCTGGTGGGACTCGAACCCACAATCCCCGGCTTAGGAGGCCGATGCCTTATCCATTAGGCCACAGGGGCTGTGACCACGTGGCAAAAAATAGCAATTTTCAACCCTTAACAAAAAAAACACAGTTAAAAAAAAGTCACGAAACCTTAATTTATTATGCCACTAAAATATGATGATTTTATTGAAGGTAGGTATATAATGAATAATATACCTATCCGGAAATTAATTCTCTTTGAGGAATCTAGAGTGATTAAGTACCTTTTTGGTACGTTTGTAGTAGGTATTTGTGTCGGATTTTAGCCTTAATTAGAATCAGGGCTGTGTATTCGGGAGTCGCGGAGTCGGAAAAATCAATATTGTATGTTCAATTATTAGAAGTAGGGTATCCAAATACAAACCCAAATGTATTACCTAATAACTAACTAATATAAATAACTATCGTATACCTACCAACAGTAATTTAGAATACACCGAGTATATGTATAATATATACAAAAGTATAGAATTGAAATAGTTTTTATTTACAGATAAATGCAAAAATGTTTGAATATTTTTTGAACAGACGTATGATTGATATTTTTTGAATATTTATGTACACAAATATCGTTCAAATAAGCAACAAATAATAATACTGGTAGATATACATATTATAAAACAAGAACATTTTACAGATGGCTTGATGCTTTCTACGCCTGTGTGCGAGTGTGTGTGTTTTTTATAGTTTTTTTACACGAAAAATTTCACTTGTCGCTGAAGTAAAGCGCACAATAAAAAAAGTTTTCGAGCATTAGACTTCGTTTACCAGTAGATTCTAAGCTCATTTAATCTGTTAATGGATTTTAGAGATATTATAGCATCTTGAAAAGATATTATGGAGAGTTTAATATGGAGAAATCAAATACCATACTAAAATTAAAATAACCGGGCAGTCGATAAAAATTACCTGGTATTCGGTTCTTTTAAAAACGTGCGGGTATCTGAGTAACCGGTTTCGGTTCTACCCGGGTTGAAAGTCCTAATAAGAAATTGTTACTCTATTTATCATATTGATTTTGTTCTAATAATGTTTGAGCCCTTACACTAATCTTATTTTCAAGTAATTTTTATTTTACCGAGAAAAAGGGGGTTCTGGCCATTGAGGAAAAAAAACTAACGCGCTAACGGTATATTTCGAAAGTTTGTGTTTCATTAAAGTAGTAAAACAATAAAAAACCGAGGTGTTCACAAAATGTTGTCCTTACGTATAAACAAACCACAATTCTATTAATTCGAATTATATGTCCATTAATAAAAAAGAGCATGTGAAATTTAGTAAACAAAAAATTAAGTTACTAGTCAAAATGGTGGCAAGGCGGCGCCCTGGCCCCACTACACCACTGCATATAATATAATGTAAGTTCAACGAAAATGATTAAACAAAATAATTCGGAGTCGGTTTTCTTTTACTCTACATCACAGCGCTGGTTAAAAAAGACATAACCACAACATCATACAAAATATCATATTTCCGAATAAATTAATTTGTATAATATCATACTTTGTAAGTAGTGTGACAGATATGTCAGAAGGGTTTGTCTTTTAGTTAATGTGTTAAATAATTATAAAATTCTTTTCTATACCCTTTCGTGTCAGATCATCTTTCTCTCAAATCTCTCACCTTCTCATCATTAAATGGATTCATTTTTTATGAATTAATCCATATTATTCTTATTATGTTACGTTATTTTAATGCAGTTGCTTGGCTCAGTGGCGTATTACCCCATAAGCGCAGGAGGCGTGCGTTTGGGGCCTCCGAATTTAAGGACCCTCAAAAATAGCGATGCACATATATTTTTAACTCGGTTTTAAATAATTATTCTTATTTTACGTAGGCTTTTGCAACGTTTTTGTGTTATTCGAATAACAGGGCCTGGGGTTTCCTAAATGCGTAATCCACCACTGAAGACTAACCTAATTTTAACGCCAAAAAATCTTACAAATGTGCCCCACTTATGCGCCCCCTAATGGTTTGCGCCCTAGGCGGTTGAATATTCCGCCTGTATGGTGGCGCCGGCCCTGCATATAATCAGCATATACCAGGCCTTTGAACTGGCTTCTTTTCCGATTCGGTTTTCGTTAAGGTTAAACTCAAATTATATATCGCCTCGTATCTGGTTTTCGTTCATTAACAAAATAGCTTTGAATAATTTATTTTTGAATATTTTTTTTTGTATTATAACAACATTTTCAACCATAATTTAGAACAGTGTTTCCCAACGGGGGGACAGTTTGAAGGTTTGAGCGGCAATCTTACATGCAACCAGGGCCGACTCGTGGAGTGTGCGTGTGCAATTGTGCGGCACATAAAGGCGCGCACTAAGATTTTAGTACTATCCACTCATGTAGTTCTAGTTTTGCAAGGTGCTGAAAGCTAAATTATTAAACAATTCCTTAATTATTCTCACATTACGGAATGCTATTTTGATTATTATATTCCATTCGCGACTTACTATCTTTGTAAATTTAATTGAATTTTGTTATGCATGTACCTGCAATAAATAGAGTAACGTTAAATTATTGACATTTCGGAATTTGATACTATGTTTACTTGTCAGTGCAATAGTGTGTGTATTTATACACATTTATTTCTGTTTCATACAAAAAGAAATCTAATAATACTGATGATATTTGTTTACGATTTATATATGTGTTTAACGCCGCCAACGTCACATGTCAGGATGGCCGAGCGGTCTAAGGCGCCAGACTCAAGGCAAAACCTTACCTACTGAACGTAGGAACGAGCTGTTCTGGTCCTCTCTGAGGGCGTGGGTTCGAATCCCACTTCTGACAAATTTTTTGTCATTTTCTTTTATAAAAAAAATATAATTTCTTTCTATAATAATTCTTTTATTACGACAAATTGTTATTGTTTTATAAGCTACTTCATAAGTTTTAAATGGCAATAGGTAGGTATTATACTTACGTTAGCGATTTCCAAGCCGAGGGTCGCGAACAGTTTAAGATATTGTTTTACCCTTTATAACGTGTCTTTATTATGAAATAATGAAGAGGCATGAATATATCAAAGAGTTTGAAAACCAATGCAGATCAAAACTAAAAAATACGGTCGGGATTCTATGTATGTAATTACAGTAAAGATATCGTAATTCTTTCGTTTTGAAAAATTAAATCGATATTCAACAGGACACTGGCTACTACCAATTATTACTAAATTAAGTGATTAGATAAATTTGTAGGCTATTTTTATAGAATGTATATATTAGAATGATTTATATCGTATAGAAAAATATTTTTTGCATACATTCTTTCTCTCTTGACTTGCTTGACAGTGAGTGACGCTAAAATATTATAGGTGTATCGTGGTTACAAAAACACATTTTCTATTAACGCAATTTCTTCTCAATGCAAATGCCTTTTTTTAATCTATATTTTATGATTTGCTGTATTGGGGAAAATTTTAATGTGCCTGGGGAGAAAAGTTTTACTATTGTAGAAAAATGTTTTTAATATTGTTTAAAATTTGAAAGAGAATATAATTAATGTAATTGTATTATCTAAAGAATTAACCACCCTCCATCGCAAGCCCGGATAGCTCAGTCGGTAGAGCATTGGACTTTTAATCCAAGGGTCCAGGGTTCAAGTCCCTGTTCGGGCGGACTTTTTTTTTTCCAAAAAATCTTTTTTCCTTCTTAACCTAATATGCAATTGTAATTTTATGACAATTGCTATTAATGAAATTACCGTCATATTTTGGCAGAAACAAAATCTACTTGTTAAGAAACTCTAATATATAAAATTTATGTTACTACATTGTAAAATGAATTTTATTTTCAGTTAATAAAGACAATGTTTTAAGGAATGCAAGGAATTATTTATTGTGTAAGTTTAATGAAAAAATATTATAATAAAATTTAATATTTTTTTAAAAGTTTTTCTAGTGTTATGCCATTTTTCTATATTACAATTAATATCACACCTACATCGAAGTCTGTTTGTTATCCCACAAAATCTTGGGCAGTTACTCCTTAGACACTCCCCGTTAACTCAACTGGATACTGCCGAAAATTTCGTGGTCGAAGGAGGAAAAGATATTAAAAATTGTACAAAAAATCACTAAACCGTATTAGCAAAAATATTTATACGTGTTAAAATAAATGTTTATCAAAAGTAAATAAAAATATCCAGCAATTTTATACGTCACAATTTGACACATTTATCAAAATAGATATATGTACATATTTTATGCATTACCCATACAAAAAGAAATTCAAGAGTAATCTATTACCTTGTTACTCCTACCAAATAAAAATACCATAAAATAATTATCTGGGAATGTTACAGGTACGTATCTACTAAAAAAACATTTGATTGGTAAATTTATTTATCTGGGAGGTACATAATATATAATACTAATGTATTTATTTACCTACGATTGTAGAAGTGAAGAGTTACAAGGTTGACGCAGGGATTTTTGAGAAGGTACTATTTTTTCCTCTATTTTCATGTTTCAAACGTTATACCTAACTACTTAATCCGTCATAGACAATAAATAATTTTGACAAAAAATGCAGTTAGGTACTGACTTCAACTGACAATATTATAATATATTAACTAACAGTATAGAGCAGGGATGGGGAACCTTTTCATTGCTAAATAAGACGTTTACACTAGGGTAACTTTTGGTCGGCGACTTTTTTTTAGCTCTTTCAAACATTTTCGAATCCAAAATCCCAGGAATTTTCGGATTTGCCCAAATGTTTTTTTAGTTCATCCAAAAATTTACGGATTTACAAAAAATAGCAGAATTGGCCGATCAAGTCAAAAGGCCGCAGGTTCCCCTCCTAGAGCCTCTCCTGGCCCCCTTCTGCCCACTTCTGTGTATAATGTTGAAAATATCTTCGTTTGCTGTAATTTATCAATACAGTTCGTAGTGACAGTGATCCTAAAAAATCTATTGAGATAAATGAATTGTGTATTTAATTACGCATAAGAATATTTTTCTGATTAATAGATGTCACTGTCATAAAAGCATTGTTATTCACTTAAAATAAATTACCTATTCGTGGGACTGGAATCAAATTTTATTTTCAAATTTATTAAATAACATATTAAATGAAATTAAAAATTATTGTAAATAAAGATAAGGGAAAAAAGTCTACAATCAAAAGGCCGATTTTATTTACGAAAAACGAAATGATTGTTACGCGTCAGTGCAAGCGCACTTTGCCATTAACAGGTGTAAGTGAATTTGGCAGTGCATTGGTGTGGGTGGAGTGGTGTGAGTGCCGTCAGTCTGCGACCTCGTTCAAGGTCGCCGGAGCTAGGGACGCGGCTTTCCCGGGATCGATTCCCGACGCTGCACCAAGACTTTAAAACGGAGCTCTGCGGCGGATCAACAATATAAAAAATATAGTTTCAATAAAAAAATATATAGTTATAAAACATAAGAGTCGGGTTCGTTAAGCGAGTCACAATTTTCCGCTATAAAACCAGATGTGAAATGGTAGCCTATTAAGTGCGAAACTTTTGATTTCACTTTTTTTATTAATAATAAAAATAGTTTATATTATACGATTAAGTTATATAGAAGGACTTAGGTTATATATATGTTTATTAAAGTACTTCTCCTGAAAGTATACTATGTATACGAAAAATATTGATTTGGTGTACGAAACAAATGTTTTGTTCTTAAACTTAATTTGTAGTCGAAAATGCTCACTCGTTAGATACAACACTGTTACCTAGATCAGTGCTTCCAACATTGGGGGCCGCCGCAGAACATGTTTTGTATTGAGGAGGGCCGCGGATTATTTTTTTCAGCTTTAGGGGGGGTGTGGAACAAAAAAGTTTGGGAAGCACTGACCTAGATAATTACAATATTGATATAAAAAAAATAACAGGATGAGCAAAAAAGTGTTGTTAATGTTGATTATGAGCGAAATCGTTCTTAATCTTTTTAGAAATAGTGTGGAACCAGTTAAAAAAAGTTACACCAAGAATTGACAGATAATAAATATCTCAAGTGATAATCTTATGATATTGAGGAGTTCTGAAAGAAGAAGGAATTCAATTAAATTCCCACCTTTTTTTAGATACAATGAAGATTTACCACTCGTTGCAGGACTCCGTTCATCGTCACACCGATTTTCGGGACTTGTCCTCCCCCGCCAGACGACTCATCCCTACCCCTCAGCCGCCCACAAACCGGTGACGCACGCAGGCGGCCCGCCCAGACGAAACCAATATCAGATACGAAGATATTCTTTGGGTAAGTCTGCCGGTAGCACTTTCTGTAGGCACAAAGCTTTCCTTCAGTCAAACACTTCAGCAACAACAATATAGACTTATTCTACCACTATACACAATACATTCTGGTACTGCTTCCATATCAACCGATCATTGAAAAATACTTTTTAAGTGTTCACAATAGTATGCTGGGCTGCTATTGGAAACATTTCAAAATTAAATGGTTATTGATACAAACAAAGGAATATTAAGACCAAACATTTAGGGAGAATGATGAATAGTATTATTCTTAAAAAAAAAATACAGTGGATTTACTATTTACGCGGATTCGTAGTTATGCGGGTGATAATTTAAAAAAATCAAGGATGTCAGTTTGTTTCATATATCGATTCCTATGAGTTTTGTGCCTGCAATTGACATACCGAGACAACATACATACATCGGACTATCTTTTTACACGGTGCATTAAAGTCAGTGTAAACGAAGTTTTCTGAGATGAAAAAAAATGGTATTTCCTGGCATGTATGTAAAAACAGCGTATAGGAGTATACGCTCTTATTGCACCCATCTCTTCAAGTACGCCCCACTGCCGAAACTGAACGAAAACTAGATTAACTTTACGGCTAGTGATTCTGCAAATTAATTTAACCATTTATTATTTTTCGACAAAATTAGGTGTTGTTGGTAGAATAATTTTGCAAAAGAAAACTATATATATCAAGCATTCGACCCCTTATTCTGACCACAGAGTAAGTCTATGGATATGGTATTGTTTTGTAGTATGGCGTAACGTCCGTAAGATTGTTGTGGCACCTAATTGGAAACATTATATATATATAGCAACTCAATTTCAAGATAAATTAATCAAAATTGAACTTCTATAAAGCCCTCTCAGTCTAAATAATTATAAATAATACAACTTTTGCATTGGTGTTTCCGTTGTGTTGAAATTGTTGCAGACGAATGATTTTCCATTTACATTTTGAAATCTTTTACGATTTGCTTATTACCGAAATATTTAACTGTATATTTTAATCATATTATTTTTCTTGTACAGATTATACATCAATATATGGCATATATATTCCATCATTCTACGATCAATCTAGCTCACTACTTTTATTATTGTAATATATATATAAATATGATTTCGTTGTAGACCATAGAGGCACTTGAATTCATATTTGAATTCAATTCGATTTCAATGTACTATAATGCTCTTGAATATTCAGAAATATCGATGTTCGTATTTGAATTCTCGATTCACTACAAAATTGAATGGTTAAAACTAATAACAATTGTATAAGTCTTTTTAATTAAGAACAGTTCGGGGATTTCATTTTTCGGCATCTTTAGGCATTCAAACGCACGGATGAACTAGTTATTGACAAAATTCGTTAAGTAAGTCAACACAATTATAACGTTTCAAAGCTCCACCAGTCTTTATTATAATTTTTACGATCCCTTTATAAATTGCTTTTCTTTTGTTTTGTTCAGGGTTATCAAAGTACTTCATTACTGACCTATCACAACAATTATATTGTTCTGAAAAAACTTAGGATAAAAAACATATTTTATAACGTTAACTCTGTAATGTTTAGACATTATTGGTAAATAATAACGTCAGATAATTGAGATGTTGAATAAGCCTATCCCAAAAACTATAATAAATGATTCCAGTAAATTGGTCGTTGATCATAACCATCAAAATTCCTACAGTATTCAGACAGACAGTAGTCATTAAAAACTCATTTGAAATCATTTTACGTCACATTCAATAATTGCAGTCACATCAACAATCCGCCAAGTTTGTTTATAATTATATTTACGTTGCGAAAGGTCATCGGACAGTAGGCGATAACAAGTTGATTAGACAGGGAATTTCGTTAAATGCATTAGTATCCTAACAACTTGTTGTTTATGAGCCTAATTAGGGGTTACGGCCGTTCATAATACGCTAAGTACAAGGGTGATTCATCAGTATTGAATGAACAGCAGTAGCCATATATTAGCTCAACTCATTGGTGCATTATTTATTTTAGCTGTCTGGCGCATACTGAAATTAATACCAACGGTATTACACTTTAAATAAAAAATCAATAATATTTAACAACTCTTTTAAAAAAAAAAACAAAACTAGTTTCGATTAGCTTAATAAATGTAACTTAAGTTTTAGTAAATTTTGGTTAAGTTATCATATAATTGTTTATTAATTGATTTATTAATTAAGATATAATCAAACGTGACTTGTAAACGTATATAAAATTCACTTAATATATATATATATATATTAATCCATGTCCGCTCCCAATGTGGAGCATATGGTCTCCTAATGGAGGTGTCTTAACAGAAGTTTTTTTTTCTACAAGAACTGTTTGTTACTCAGTCGCTCAACCTCACTTTTTTCAAAGTGAGTAGTAGGAAAATAATGATAAGGCTACAACAGGACCAGTGGTTGGCTAATCGCTATTGCTACACCCGGTTATTAATGGATCGGAAGGATGGGAGGAGAGGAAATGATGTGAATTGACATCACAAACACTCAGTCTTCGATTTCAACTTTGAATTGAATAATTCTCAAATTCACTGTGATCTGACCGGGAATCGAACCCAGACCTGCGTGATCAGTAGAGCAAGCTCTGACAAACTGAGCTACAGCAGGCGACACAATAAAAATAAAAATACCTGTACGAATTTTCCGAACATTTTCGGTATTTTTCAAGATCAAAATATAAATCCATGATAAGATTTTTTACCATCTCATCAAGCGGATAGATGAGTGTCATCATGAATGTGTCACGACCACATTGTATTCATTAATACACTTCCAGATGTACAAAGAGTCATAATCATACCAAATTACCTACGCACTCTTGCGTTAGGGTGTGTATCCTGAGAGGAAACCCAACAACAAAAGAAGATATCTCACTGAGAAAATTATATTTATGTAGTTGCTTACTTTTGCCGAAAGCGCCCATTAAACAGCCTTAATTGTCATTTATTGTTGTCGTATACATTAAGTTTATTCGTAAGTATAACGTTTATGTTATGGTAGGTATTAAGGTACGTAGATGTTGAAACTTGGCATATTTAGGTTACAAATGAAATAGTACTAGGGATTCTGTGTCGAGACGTCCCGGGACAAAAGACTTGTCAGGTTTTTTGCTGCCTTAAATCCCGAGACTTTGGTGTCTATTCTCGGGATCAGTTTTGAAAAAAATGCATTATATTTAGGCTAAAAAAATAAAGCCAGGGGTTTTAAACAAAATTTATTATGCATATATAAAAGGGATCTGATAAAAAAACAGATTTTTGGGCTTTACAATTTCGTAAAAGTTTCAAATACCATGTGTTTACATATTATATTTTTTAATTTGCTTTTGCTACAATTATATAATTGTAGCAAAAGCAAATTAAAAAATATTAAAATTAAATGTTCATACCTGATGTTGTTTTATGTACAGATGTTTTTTTCACTATTATACAAAAGTACCAATGTCTCAATCGGACAAAAAAGTCTAAAAGCTGTATTGTGAAGTTACGGTCATAAATTTACTCATGACGGCGGCCGAACTCTTTGATATTTTTTCATTACATGTACCGTTATCATCCCTTCTTAGTAAAAATTAACCGTAAGCATTTCACATATCCATAACATAAGAAAAATAATAATTATTAAACATTTTATTAAAAAACGCGATATTTACTAGTGCGTTCTTTCAAAAGGTCTATATGCATGTATGTATGTATATAATACATACATATGTACATACATACATACATGTCAATATTTAATTTGAATACAATTATATTTTTATTGAAAGGGAAATAAAAGTCTTGAGTCCCGGGAGTCGGGACTTTGAAACCCCCGAGACTTCAGAATCCCTACATAGTGTATGATAAAAAAAAACACCTTTTTTGTAAAAATGTTGAGGCATATGTAAAATAAGCAAATACACCCGATATTCTTTTTATATGGGGGAAAAGTTTCAAAGAATATCGTGCAAAAAAAAAGATAATGAGTCCATGATAGATTCCATTAGTTAAAATCAACTAAACATACGATATTGTTGAACTCAAATACGAATCGAATTTATTTATCTACACATTTAAGCTACACAATAAATACATAAAAAAGTAATAAAATTACGTATTTTTCGATTTACATTTAATTAAACATAGAAAAGCATATTCGATGAGTGTCTCTACTTGACAGTAAACGTGCCCGTTTACTGCTGTTTTTGGTTGGAGGAAAATGTCTCTCATCGCTGAAATTTTAAGTTGTGATATTTAAAAATAAAAAAATGCATTTTGAGAGAGATGCATCAAAAAGATTGTCACCACTGAACCACAGTATTTTGAATAATACGTTTTTATTTGTTTATACACAATTTACAAATTTATCAATGCAGTTTTGAAAACTATTATACTCATATTCGTGACAAAATATCATACAATATTTAAACATAAATATATATTTTTAATTTGAATCTTATTTGCTGAATTTTGTCTGTAAAAGGAATGCATAACATCAACTTATAAAATTTACATGAATATTCATAAGCAAATAATATTAAAACATGATAGTATACATAAGTGCCTAGTATTTTTAATTTTAATAATATACCGCTTGAACTATTTGAATATGCCATTAACACTTTTAAATGGATATTACTACTATTAAGACTAAAAGCAAATTAAATAAAGATGCAGATTAATTTTAAACAGGGCCTCAAAAATAAATAATAAAATTAATTATTTGACCGAGAATAATAATATAAGAATTATTGAAATAAATGATAATATCGTATGGCTTTATACGCGTGTTGTTTACGAAAATTGTTTTACATCGCTTCTAAAACAAAGAATTATTTTTTTAAGTAAATTTATTAAGGTCTAGGCCAGGCGTGGGGAACCTGCAGCCTTTTGACTACTCTGGTGCGGCTTTCTGTCCAATTCTGTAATTCTGTAAATTTATGTAAATTCGTAAATTGCTGATATATTCTGATCGTAAAGACCTGTTTCCGGCCAAAGATTCCCTAGTCAATGTGTAGTGCGGCCTTATCTCGAATCAGAAAAATGAATGCGGCCTTTGGAGAATAAATGATTCCCCACCCCTGGTCTAGGCTCTTGGCTAGGGATTATCTATGTTAATGTGATTATATAATATTTATTTAATAAACTGAATTAGTTTTAAGATGGCTTATTGCTACTGGAAAACAAATCACAAAAAATGTTGTAAACTTGTTAAAGCATTTATTATTTCAAGTAGTCTCTAAGGCTACTTATCATTGAAACGTAATTTGTTGGGTGGGTGTAGTAAAAGCTTTTAAAGGTTTAGCGCTGAGGCTTTATCCAAAAGATAAAACGCAGGAAACTTACAGTAAAAATGTAATAATTTGATAAATATTTTGCTTTAAATGCTAGGAACCATTATTATTATTTTATAATTATGAATATTTTGAGCCTCAAATATTTACATCACCAGCAAATAAAATACTAACGTACTTTAGTAATTTTGGAGAAGAGTAAAAAAAATCTAGGGCGTGGAGTCGCCTGAAAAAAAGACGACTCCGACTCCAAGGAAATTTTTCATTAGTTTCAAAAAGATTCAAGTAAAATAGTTTCATTTTAACTTATATATATTATATCGACTGTGGAAAGGAAAAAGGACGTAACCCACACAAATCAAATTTTACAGGAGGCGCTAAAAACGTGTTTTGATGATTTTGTGACATATGCAATTTATGAATTATTCACAACCTTGAAGTTCACGGAGACTTCTTAACTAGTGTTTAATTGATTTAATCTAATATTAATTATAGAAATTGTGTGGGAAAACCTTTTGTTTCAGTCTTTTTTCTTGGTTTTAACTTTTTACAAGGTCATCTTTTTCAAACTTTAAAGCTAAATTTAGATACTAATTCGGCATTTGCGGCCTACATCCTTTTGATATAACGTGTATCAAGTTTGATACATTGTGATAATCGTAATCGATAATAAAAAAAAACTGTTTTGGAAAAACTGTGGGTCACGTCCTTTTTCCTTTCCACAGTCGATATGTATACTGTCAGATCATCTTTAGTCAGCCAAGCATGAAATGTTAGCACTTTTGACTATTTTGTTTAAATACACATCATTAAATATATTTTTCAAAAAAAAATCGACCCGCTCATTTTTCACGACTCTGACGCCAACTCCGACTCCACAGCCCTGAAAAAATCTTCTTATAATTCGCTAAGTTATTCGCATTAATTAATGTTTTTTTAGCTTGATTTTTTTTGTAATAAAAAATGATCTCAAGTAAATTATTCGCTGGTTTAACGTTGGTACTGTTAGATGTATCAGTACCGTCAAATTTGTTATCCATGCCCGCTCCCAATGCGGAGCATATGGCCTTCTTATGGAGGTATCTCAACAGTTTTTTCTACGAGAACTGTTTGCTACTTAGTCACTCAACTATTATTTTTGAGTAGTAGAGATATAAGGATAAGGCTAAGACAGGACCAGTGTTCCCTCTAAGCTGTGCGCGTGTGCGCGCGCACACAACTCGCCAAGTGCGCGCATATACATTGCAACATAGCGCACAAAAGTTACACCAGTTATATAATACATACCACCACCAGAATAAATTAATTGACATTATATAATGTTGTTAATTATTATCATTATTAAAAATTTACCGTTGCGTTTAGTAGGTCTAAATATCGTTATGTGGCGCACAATTTTTAAAATTTCTTTTTATGGCTGCACAGCCAAGGTCTTTTGCGCACATAACCATCGGAAAATTAGAGGGAACATTGGACAGGACTAATGGTTAACTTATCGCTCTCACTATGCCCAGTTTTTCGCATCGGAAAGGTTGGAGAGGTAATTTTTAGAGATCACAAGCACCCATGCCTTCAAACAGAAATCGATTAAAAAAGCGCTGTTCGTACTAGGACTCGATATTGTGAGATCCGACACGGAAGCCCACACCGCTAACCGCTGCTCCATAGGAACCGATACTTACTTTAATTAAATTATAAAAAGACTTTGAAATATTTTGATTAAAAAAATATTAAAATGTAAATAATGCTACTAGGTATGTATTTTCAGTTCCATAAATTGATTTCTCAACCTGATTTATGGGATTTTGTTGGAAGGAATGGATGTTTGTGATGTTTAAAATTCCCTTTCACTTTGCATTACAAGAGTGATACGACATGCACTGGTAATATCATTTCCCAACTTTTCAAATCCCTAATTTCTTTTTAAAATAAGGTTGAGCAAGACATTACTAAGCAGTAAAAACCTCCCTTTGAGATACGCTTTGTTTGAAGTTCATATGCTCCACGTGGGAAGTAGACATGGGTGGATATAATAATGTGATTCCCAAAATGTTCAATAACAATTAGATGCTACAAAGTAATAAAATAAAAGTAACATTATGTTCAATTTGTAACAATATAGAGAAACTATCTTCGTACTTCTGCTTTGATTACTTCTGTGGCTTAGTTTTTAAACATTACCTAAATATAAACTTTAAATACTACGGCGATAAAATGATGTCATAAATATTAAGTGTAAAGCATCGCTTCGATAAATATGAAAGTTGAAGCAAGACTAAATTTAATGCGGATTTACGTATATAATGTATTACGTATGTATAAAACGGACGCGTTAATAATCATCATTCGGAATAAATTAGTGATAACGCTGCTTAGCTCTCCCTATTTAAAGAGGATAATACATCAGCTCAATCTTAATCCTTGGAGTAAGACAGCTAAGTCGGCATAGCGTAACTGTCCTGGATTTTGAGCCGCTACGAGTCTACGACTGGAAGTGTCTACGCCAGACGAAAATGATTACGGCGTCGTGAGAATTCCTTTGTTTAACATAGTATACAGTTATACACCGAAAACTGTTTGTTATGATCTGTTTTACGGCTCTTCGCTGAGGATTTAGTTGTGTCTATATTATTACATTTACCGTGTGAATTATATGAGAATAAACAAACATTCGACTTGTTTATAGCAATCATGGTGGTGTCGAAAAGAATCCACGAAATAAAGACTTTTTGACTTAAGTATAAATTTGCACTTTTCAGTTCAGAAAACACAATTATACTGTATTATTGTGTATTATTGTGTATATTATACGTACAAATCTAGTAATTTTCGTACTTTTTACAACAAATTTGAAAGTTATTTTACGTTATTGACTGAATCAGAATTTATTATGTAAAACTCCATTTTAACCATCGAGTTCCTAGCGGAGTCATTCACGTTGCAAAATTCTTATTATTTCAATCATTCGCTGAATATCAAATACATATTGCTGACATTTATTGTAATCTATACTTCAATAATTGCAATGCAAAACCTTTGTACCCCGTCGCTACTCGATCTTATTTTCGACGTTTCGTTACTCAAGTGTTAATAAAAGAGGATCAGTTTTTAGTCACACTAGAATTAAAACATAGTTCTGAGATAGTGTGCAGTCAAATGAAATATTAAGAATATCTTTAAAATCTAGGTATGGCTGTTGATTATCCCACCACCACTCGTTATGTGTATGCAGTCGCTGTTTCACGACCGCCTTCCATAACGCAATACGATCAAATAAAAAAATAATTTACTCCTCATATTCTTGTCCCGATACAGAGCTGCACGGGACCTAACCTTTGATCATGCATTGTTGTGATTAAAAAAATAAAAATCTAGGTATAGTAGACAATTGGCTATTCTTACCATATTTGTAGTTTAATGTGTCTGATTTCAATTAGAATTTAAGTCATATTTTAAACATTAATTTATTTCATAAAACTATGGTTTAATTGAATGAAATATGCATTTAATTTTCAACATTTATTTGTGGGTATGAATCATTTCCAATATTAATCTAAGTGTAATGCATACCGGGGATTGTAGACAGTGTTAAAATTAAATAAATATACCACTCGCCAAGACCAAACAACAACATGTAACCCATTAACTTCGATAATAACTTCAAATGAAAGTGTACTGGTATCGTAAATGTTAGAATTAACAATGCCAAGACGAGTGTTACTATCATATTGGTAATCTAGTAATATGAACACTGATGTACCTGCAACGGATTTATTAATATATAACTTTGAACAAACAAGATCAAACCAAACCGTTCATATTTTTTTATGGCTCACGTGTATTATTAAATTATTGTTTATGAACTACTCATTTTTAAATTTTGAAATTCATTTTGTGTCAGTTTTTGTAGTCAGTAAGGGCGAGTCTTGGTTCGAGTCACGGCAGTTTAATTTTTAAAATTGTTATTAAAGATTTTTGACACAAGAGTATGTATGTTATATCATTTCTCGATTAATTTATCTTGAGTGACTTATAAACATCGTATCATTTTTCAATTTGACACTCATGCGTTTAACATATTTTTAAATTTAGAAATAAACTATATTTAAAACAGTATATTACTTGCGGTAAGTCAGAAAATTAGCTCAATTCTGAATTATACTAGAAAGTGTGGAAGCCTTCATTCAGAAGTTAGTTTGTTACGAAATATGTAATGTGTGTACTAAAATCTAATTAAATTATTAATTTTATGTAAAAACATAAGTTTGATGATAAATATGCGTCATTAAAATAATTAAAATATTAATTATTTTGTTTAGTAGTCTCGGCAAAAGTTTTTAATGAATGGTTGGTTTTATTTCTAAATTTTACATCGCATAACATTAATGCGAGGCAGATGAATTATATGATTACCGCGAGGCAAATGTAATATAACCAACTTTACATCACATAAATACATGTAATAAAGTAAACCAACTTATTCATTGAACTAGTTATTTTTACTTCGAATTCTACGTTTATATGGACATAAAAACGACGAGCCACAACAAATATTTTTTGATATCTTAATATTCTATGAGTGGATTTGGGTGACGTACTTTTAGGTTGTAACCCAGCTAGTGTGAATGTGTTTTTGTTACACTATTATAATATTATTAATTTTATTCATAAACTGAGAAAAAAAATCTTATAATATTGTGAGTGGGAGAAAGGATATAAGACAACATATATAATTGGTAAGGTTGAACAGTTTATTTTTGTTATTTTATACTAATTATTTTTCTTATCAGTTGACAATGCTCGTCATGAGCAAAACAGGTCCTAACCTTTTTAAATGCAGTGGAAATAAAGTACAAAGGAACATTTATTCTGTTGTTTAAATGTTTTGCTAAATCTTGAAATCCCGGTATCACTTAATTGGTCGGGATCCCGGGTTGGATGTCCTAATAAAAACCAGACATATATACAGAAAAAAATCATGTTTAAAATTCAGTAATTTTCCTTCAAAGCAACCACTGAGCTTATTGAAATGATTCTTAAATCATTAGTTTATACGATTATTTTCTGTTATGATACCCATCGTGTACATATCATAGATTTTCACAGTCATACAACAATTGTCACCACAACATCATAAACATAAATTTGTGCCAAAGAAATTTTTGATATATGATATTATTTTGACCATATTATATTCGTGAAAAATGAATTAAATTTTCAGCCTTATCAAGAAAAAGATTAAGTGCATACAAAAAATGTAAATAATCTTACAGTCTTCAAAAACATAACATAATATTTATTATCGATAAAATAACCAGCAGTAAATTATATGTGTTATTAAATATATAAATGCATGGTAACTTCACATTATTCGGTCGTAAAGGGCTGTAAAAAATATACATTGATATCATCAACAACATAGGTAAACTTTACTGGCTGTATGTATACGAGAGTGAAACCAAGTAACATGTTAATATAAGTTCACACGGCTGGGCTTTATATGTGTGGGGAAAGTGTCAATTCTTCACCCCCCTACCCTTTAGGGCCTTTAGGCCAAACAACAACAGACGGGTCAATGTCACCGCTGAGGTCACAACATTCAATTTTCCAAATGCACCAAGTGCGCGCGAGTCGAAATGCGAGACGTAATACATTTCAACAGGGCATTTATAAACGTTGTGTATTCTTTACGTATTTTTTATTTGAATCGATATATTCGTAAAAAAAACTATATTTGTCAATTTATTATATCACGTATGTCATGTGAAAAATTGTTTAGTACTGAATTTCTCTAAAACAATTGTATTATATAATGACCTCTGTTTATAATAAGATAGAAACAATTGTAACACATCGACTGTGGAAAGGAAAAAGAACGTTTACAGGAGATAAAAAAACATGTTTTTATGATTTTAGGCCATAGGCAAAATATGGAATATACATAACGTTGAAGTGCATGGAGACTTGTAAACTTGTGTTTAATTGACTTAATCAAATAATAATTTAATAAATTTTCCTGGTTGCAATTTTCATAGACCCTTCTTTTTTCAACCATAAAAGCTAAATTTATATAATAATTCGGCATTTACAGCTTACATACTTTTGATAGAACTTGTATCAACTTGGATAAATTATGATTATCGAAAAAAAGCTGTGGTCTACGTTATTTTTCCTTTCCACAGTCGAATCGATACTATTATTATTTTGTTAGTAATGCTGGTTTTATATTTGCAACCGTATCCGCTCCCAATGCGGAGCATATGATTTAACAAAGCTTATTTCAACAGAATTTGTTATATTAAGCCTTATCGTTTGCTTCAATGGTCAGAAGTTAGTTAACATAAAGTCGGAAGAATGCTAAGTTGTTTAAATAAATAACCATTTTGAAATAGTAAGATTATTTCATCAAAGTACTTTATTGAAATTGTTTTTCTTTTAATACTTTTTATTATATTCAGTTTTGATCAGTGATTCGATTCAGAAATTGTCCCAGGAAAGGGCCATTCAATTTGAAAATAAACATGATGCATAAATAATATATTAAAAAAATAGATGATTTAAAAATAATTAATGTGTATAAAAATAGTCGATATATAATTAAGTATGTATTCTATAAAACTTACTAAGCAATTAATGAGTCCATTTCACAATAAAGTTTTAATAAATTAGAAAAATGGAAAATAAATTCTCCTCAGGGGGAGGGGCATGCCCCCCCCCCGTGGATCCGCCAATGGTTTTGATACTCATATCTATGTTAAAGTAGTTAAAATTGTTGTTGCGTAGGTTGTCAACTTAGTAATATTTTGATTATCAAAATAATATATTATAATCCTTATTGTTTCAGTTTTCAAGGGTTTTATCAGTTACATGAAACTAATTTTAATACACAAAAGCGCGAAAGCCTTAAAGTTATTATGAGGATAGAATTGTTATGTAAACTAATTTATAATCAGATTCTATCTAATATTGTATTTACATTAACTCGTGTGTAAAGTCGAGAGGTATTGTTTTGACTTGTAACATGGTAAACATTATTTATGAAAACACTATAGATACAGCATAATAAAAGTGAGAGTGAAGGAGAGGCAAAATCCCAGACTTAGTTACGCTATAACTGTTTTATAATTTTCTGTATATTTTTGGACGCCAGACAGTATGACGATGCTCAAGACTAGAGACGTAAAGGCGCCATTATGTTCTCCTGTTCTGCGGTAGACTGATCCTAATTAATAAATCACGTCTGCGCGATCGTCTTCTTTAGCTTTTTGACAAGCGCTGATTTACGTGCGATATCTCGATTAGCAGTGGCGGTTCTAGGTACTGGGCTAGGTGAGCTTAGCCCGACCTGCATTTTTCACCCAAAATGTGTAGAAAAAAACATTAGATGGCTGAATAAAAATGAACAACAATTCGGCTGCTGAAAAAAATAAGCCTTACTAACCTTTCCCAAATGAATACATTATCTTTGTTTTGATTTTATTCTGTCAATATAAGACAATGCTATGTGTACCTACAATAATACTCTCGATTGTGTTTTGTATTACAATTTTAAACCGAGTCGGCATAACAAAAGCAATAACGCTATACATACTTCATACAGAACAGGCAACGTGACGTCAGTCTGGCGACACCTACGTATTATTAATAACAACAAAAGCTCGAGCTCACTATAATATAGCCCGAGTACTTTGTTTACACTGCGGCGCAATCAAGCACGATTAGATTTTTTTGTTTTTCACATTGGCCAACGGAAACGTCATTTAAACGTTCACGACTGCGCTTCAAAGTTTTAGGCTTCTGTCAGACGTAAGGGGCTACATTAGATTAGCCCATACATACAAACACAAATACCAATCTCGTTGTGTTGTATGACAGTTCCTCCGTACGGCTTTTTGTATATGTTAGTTCACTTTGAAGGAGACGAATTTGAGGTCCAGTTTTTACTATTCTATTATTTCTTGATTACATTGGCTTTGATTTTATTACACAATAATTTATACTTTGCAGTTGTGTCGTAGTATTTGTTAATTTTCTTGTAGATTAATGTATAAGGTGCAGTGGAAACATACACAATTTCGCAAATAGTATACAATGCTAAATTTTTCTCTAGCCCACCCAAGATTTTAGTTCACGAACCGCCACTGTCGATTAGCAATACCTGCCGCATTAAAAATTCAATGTCTAATCTTTGCTGTAAGCACTGGATATATTTCGACCACATTTTGATTGCCCAATACCGTCACTTACTGGGTAAACAACGTTAGGTGATTTAAATGCTTAACTCGAATTATAGAAAATCGTTTTTTCACTATTGGTTACGGACTGGGAAACAGTATATGTAGTGGTGTAGTGGGGCCAGGTGGCCAGGTCAGCGACCTGGCACCTGAAAATGAGGAAGGCGCCCTGCCACCTTTTTGACTTGTAACTTAATTTTCAATTACATACATATATTAAAAATCGTTTTTTATTTATTCAATTGTTAAAAATTATTTTTTTTAAACTTTAGAAGGATATAAAAAAAAACAAAAAAAAATAGTGAAGAAATCAATGACCGACGTGGTACCTATTTATTTACCACTTCGCCACTGAGTATATGGATTCTTAATCGAGCTTATATCTACATTTGTTTTTGAACGAGAACTGGCTGATGCTACTAACAGTGTTTCAACCTTTTATAGAGAGTAACAATAGGGCTACGTCAGAACTAGTGGTTAGTTAATATCTACATACATCTACGTCGTGTGTGAGTGAAAATTTTAGACACCACATATTTTTTCTTTGAAGACAAATCCATATCAATTTTTTAAAACGTTCGAAGTAGATTTGAGCCTGCAACCGCCTTAAAAAGATAAAAATGAAGATTCAAATACAGTAATGATTTAAAAAATGTATTATGAATATTATTTTGTATCTACGAACCAACAAATATTTATTTTTAAAAGCCAAAATCAATACAAAATTCAAGGTCCGTGTTTTATAATAATGTATTCGTTTGAAATGTGATTCCATTGAATATTTCTGTTACAATTTTTCGATATCTGAGATTAGATAACTAGTTATTTAGTAAATTTCTCTTTCAGATTTTCGTAACGAGAATTCAACTTTAAATTGGAAAAGTTTTAATAATCTTATAAAAATATCTGCTCCTTAAAAGGATTTAACAAAACTATTATACATAGGACATGTCCGATAACTCTTTTGATTATTTGAATTTTCATAGGAGCATTTCAACATTTTATGAACATGTAATGGAACATTTTATAATGAGAATTAAATCCGACACATTTTCGACACGTTCACCACTCGGCGGAAATATATAATATGAGCCCTCGAGAGATGAAGTGAACCAACTGCTAAAATGGTAAAACCTTTTTCTTGGACTTGTAAGTACACATTTATTTAATGTTTTGGTGGATTGCATATTTTTATTTTACAGAGATAACAGTATTGCAATGAGTATTAACTGAGGTTACTTCATTTTTACGATACCTTAAAACATGTAAAATATTACAACGCATCCAATTCTTTTTAAATACCACTTGGCTCACTTCATCTCTAACGGGCCCATATTATATGTACATAAAATTCATTCAATTTGAGGTCATGACCGTATACAAAGCAGTCTATCTACAAGCAAGTATTAATATATTATTTTGTCAACTGTTAAGTCAGAATTATTTAGAAAAATAAATGTTACAATATGTTACAAATCCAACTGGCGTGTTGATTTTTACGTAAAAGTCAAAATTGAAAAACGTATTTATTAATATTTTAGTTAAAGGATAAATGTATGCTTATAATAAACAAATGTATATTGTATATTATAGATGAAATATTTGGAATTTTCAGGAACTGAAACTGTTTTGTATAAAACATACAATTCTTCAGCAGTTGAATATCACAACCATTATCCTACAGACTCACGATCAAGTACTTAATTAAAGTAGCAACACAACCAATTTTGACGTCTAAATTTAATATTGCTTAATTGAAAAGTCGTAAAAACATGATTGATAACGCAGACGACTAAACTGAATTTCGCCGAGTCGCACAATTGAAATTAATTTCGAGACAGCTTACAATCATTTTTTGTAATTTAAATAACAGAAATGGTCTGCTAAGTTAATAAAAAAGACACATTTCAATTCTGATTCAAAATTTATCACGCCCAATCTAAAAAACGAAAGAAATATTTAAAATTATTATTTAACTTGGTGGTTTAAGTTTGTTTGAACGTCTATTTCTATTAAATTTAATGTTTCACTTTTATTTAACTTAAAAATTGTACGGCAACAAATCGTGCTATTGAATTAGGATCGGTTAATTTATGAATCTTTTGGCGAACTGCCTGAACCTGATTCATCAGATTTTTCCGTCTGAATCAGTTGAAAGTAAACTGTCTAAGTTGGCGAAGTGAACGAAGAAAGAGACGATGCTACAGGTTTAAAGCACATGTAGATAATGGACGGGAGCTTTCAATATTGTTGGAAACTAACAATATGTAAAGAGGCTAGGATTGTTTTGGTACTTCTGAGTCGTCTGCAGCACTTGTCCGAAACGGGTCCATCGCCAAGTTTTGATTCCAAATAGGCTGCTTACACACCAATAAACCATGTATGAAAGTAAGCCACTGGGCATGCCTCCAACACCGGTGCTATGACATAAAAAAAAACATGTTTATTTAATTTTTAAGACATTATAAATAATGAAAATGTTTGTAGATTAAAATAATTAACTGGTTAAGTGGTTCTTGCATTACTAACACAGTCATGTAGTGACGGTCATTAAAATATCTTTATTATACAAAATATAACTTTATTTCTAATAAAAATGTAGGTGTCTGGGATGAGTAAAAGGTGAACATTATTAAGTTGACTTTTCAAAAACAATCAAGTAATGCTTCATCATATAAAAAAAACAATATTAAAATGTTTTCAGCAATATATCGATCAATGGTTCGTATCATTATATTTTATTTGTTAATTTTATTTAAATAAACTCTTTAAAAAACTCGGTGGAAGTCTGAAAAAATAAACAAATTATAGAATATAAATAAACAATCATGTCTACGAAATCATTTCATTTTGCTCTGGAATACTTATATGTACATATATATTTACAATCTGCCATTTTGTCAAAGGCCTCTTACAATCGATGTTGAATATTAGTGAGGTATTCTACTCTTTTATGCGATCTGCCTATGAAAAGTAAACTATACTGCCATCTACCCAAGTGATTGATAGGTGTTGAAAATAGTGATTAATAGTTTATTTTTTTCTAAGAATTATATTGTATTAAATATTCATAAGCAAAATAAACAAGCTTATCGATTTCGTTCTTTTTAATTGCTTTTACGTACACATATGGAAGAGTACGTTTTTTTGCTTTTAACCATTTTTATAAGGATACATACATATTATAGTATGACAATAAAGTTATGGTAAAAGTAAATTATATCAATGTTAGACAAATTCATTTTAAATTGATGCTATTTCGGCATCATGACATCGTAAGACTTATAGATCAAATGACATACCTTACAATATTCGTATAATATAGTATTAACTATTTTTAATTTATTTGACATAGCAAATGTAGGTCATGTGCGAAATAAAAAATATTTTACGAGGTTTAATTTAGTTAAAAATTGTGAATATTATAAAAACATTTTTCACTCCATATGATGAATTTGTTCTGCATGAATGATCAAGACTTAAATCACTATTTATTTCTTTATTTGTAATTTTAAATGACCACATATCGTTAATTTTAAATGACCGCAAGATCGTTAAATATGCTCTAGTGTCTGTGGATACATTCATGCTCAATTGATGTAGATAATTTCAGGTAATGAATAATTTTATAAACTATTTATTCTATGAAGAAGTAGCTCATCTATTCTGGATTATTTCCTACGCCTACGCAATCGGATATATATGTAATCATATTGAGAATCTTGGAGGTGACATTCACCTGTCGTGCCGCCATTTTTTGTCTTATTCAGGTGGGTAGGTACTAGGTAGGTATTTGCTACATACCGAGCATTTTCATGACCACTTTAAAGATCAATCTATGTACCATATTAAATAAATTTATTTTTTATTTAAATGATTGCTAGAATACAAAATAAATATATTTCAAAACGTCGTGTGCAGCGAGTCATTTTAAAAATATGCTTTCAATAATACAAACAACCTACACTTAGATATTACCTTATAAATATAACACGTTATCCAAATTATTGTTCATATTAAATAACAACGGTCATAAAATAAAACAATTTGACAGACTAGTACCACATATTAAAAATATTATTATTTCAGTTCACTTTCGAAAAAGGAATAATCATTACATTTACAGCATTTGAAGCCAATTTTAAAGAAAAGGTCATCGTTTAAAATTATATTGTATGCACAGTTCAGGCTGCACTCTACTTTGTACCCACAACAACCTCATAGGCTTTATATTTTCATCATGAGAGCTTCATAGGAAAATTTAGTGAAAGTTTTTTCAAGGTTTGCATACACTTTAGAAAGAAAGAAAAAAATATTTTGTACTTTACACCCATACCTCGCTATACGGCCGCTCTTTATACGGCATTTCGCTATGACGGCCCTCTTCAATTAAGGCAAGTTTTCGATTTTCGGCCTAAAATGTTTATTACTGATTGTTACACATCAACTAGAAAAATTGGAAACAATTAGAGACATTTTTGATACGTAAGTACATATGTATGTATGTACGTACAATTTTTTTTAAATGTATTTTTTTTACTTATTTTTAAATTCATTCATCGAAATAATTATCGACTTCGGAGACTGATAAAAAGAGATGCCGAAAATCAGTCACGCTAGAAACTCAACTAGAAGTATTACGTCGTATAGAAGCTGACGAGAAAATTTTTGAAATTTGCAAGGCAATTGGGCTTACCATTCAAACTATTCGCGATAAAAAAGAAGACATTAAAACAAATTTTAAATCTGCTGCACCTTTAAATGTCTCGAGATTAACACGCCAAGAGATAAAATGAATTTTGAATAATAAACCATGTTACATATTTAAAACATTTGGAACCGATCCCATTGAATTTGTATGAATTTGTATTAGAATAATTGATTCCTTATACGGCTTTTCGCTTTGCGGCCAAGTTTCGTGGAACGTATCTAGGCCGTAAAGCGAGGTATGGGTGTATTTGAGATTTACTTGATCATGAGAATTGTAAATGCATTATAATTTTTCCTAGATGCACTCTAAGGTTTTTGAGTTATCCATAACTGTGAGGGCTTAAATATTAAATATTTTTTAAAATATTTAATAAAAACGGTAATTTACAGGCCGTTAGATGAAGCCGCAATGGTAAATAAAACAATTACATTAAGACTTGATATAATTTTCGAATACGTGGCAGGTATAATTTGTACATCACCAAATAGGGACACCGAATGAAATTGTAGTACATTCTCGCACATTCTCGTAGGGTGAGATAAGTATTCAGAATCATAATGAAATTATAAGTTTGTCTACCAACTGGAAAAATAGAAAATAAAATGAAAGTGGTGTTGTTTTAATGTTACAGATTTCATGCTGTTATGCTTTATCTTCGGTCTATTTACATTTTATTCGCATCGCCTACGCAAAACAATCATTATTTTTGGTTAACATCGTGTTATGAAATTGTATGTCGTGTTATTTGGATAGGTCTACCGACAAATAAAGACTGTCTTTATGTAATAATCTGATGGATAAAGTTTGCAACAATGCCGCCAGGGTGACGGCCAAGGCTACTACTTCAAACCACATGGCAACGAATATCCACATGAAAATCAACATATAATTTTACGCATAAGAAAAACATATCACGATACATTTATTCATGTACAAAATGTAAGTCGCGCTATCCTGTTCTTATCCTTTGTTTCAATAACGTTATGGCTGAGAAAGTCTATTAAGAGTGTAATAAGAGAGACAACGATAGTTTATCGCTCTTTACTATTTTGTCTCATGCGGGTAGTGTTTTTTGATGGTGTGAGGAGGGAGAAAGTTTCGCTACATTACCGACATTATTGTATGGAAGGAAAATTGGAAAACTCCGCCATCTGTGAAACGCAAATTGAAGTCGCTTACGTAATGTAATCAAAATTGGAATTCGATAATGCAGTAATAACCTTTAAACAACAAGACGGATTTTGAAAATAAACATATACCAATTTATCGGCATTCTGAATAAAACTGTATATATTAAAATTGTCTGACACAAAAATAGATTTCAGGTCGGATATAAATGATAGGTTTATCAATGCCACATTAAAATACATATATAATAAATAAAGAGATTTAGTGATACATCTTCATTATTAGTGTTTGACGCGTCTTATGTAGTTTTCGGTTTCTTTTGTTATCTAACTCTAACAGGCACTATTAGTCACTCGGTAATAGAAACTTATACTTATGAGTGTGCATGGATAAAAAAGACCACTTCAGATTTATCAGAGTTAATATTATGTTTAAAAGCTGTGCTTTCGACTCTTGGAAGAAAACACATAAGTCACTTTATTGGGGTCGATAAGTAGAATTGAAAAGAAGTTCGCGGGCGTATTTGGGTTTTTACTGCGTACTAAATCAGTTTTTAAGAGCGCTGTTTATAAAGCTGAAAGCGAAAGCTTCGAATGTCTGTGGAAGTGAGAATGACTTTTACGACCCACCTGTAAGAAGGTCACAGCGGGCGTTACGTTATCAATATTTTTTCCAAATATTTTCCCGGTTTTTTAATCATAACATAATAAACACTCAATGTGAAGTCATCGCGTTATAGAAAATATAATAATACATTTCGCCATGTCATACAGTAATTTTTACCATTTTGCGAAATATGGTAAAATTCACAGTAAATGTTAATTTTTACTAAAATCGTAAAACATTCGAATAGATCAGCAAATTTATGTACAATACAAACATAATAAACAATTCATTTTTCTATGGCTATTTTCTAAAGCACTATAGTCTCATTATCTCTTGATTTAACTGGATGGCTGCCACAGACGAGATATCTCGTCAAATTTTTCGTACTCAATACGCCAGAGACGAGTTACCTCGTCAATAACTAATTACATTAATAACTGAAAATTATAGTTGGCGTGCTAGGTACAAACGTTCTTTTTTATGGCAGCCCAAAGGCTAAAGTTTTTTTTTTAATTAAAAAAAAATATTTGACATTACAGCTTACGCCAATGCGTTAAATATTTTGAAGTAGAAAGATCATACGAGATATACTCGATGAGGATTTTTGAAAGTCACATGAGATTAACTCAAGGAAAATTGACTTCACAAACACCCATTAGATCTCAAATTAAAATTGAAAAAAATCCAATTTTGACATTAACCTTACCGGGAATCGAACCCAGACATGCGTGATCGGTAGAGTAAGCTCTAACCAACTGGGCCACAGCAGGCGTTGATTAGTAAAGTATATTTTATATCAATGTAATGATTTTTTTTCAATGAAATGTACATTAAATAAAATATTTTTTTAATCTTGTTCGCTACCAATGCGTAGAATATGGCTTCCTAATGGAGTTATATGAACAGAAGTTTTTTTACGAGAACTGTTTGTTACTCAGTTGCTCAAATTCTTTCGTTTTTCGAAAAGATAAAGGATAGATTAACAGGGCTAGCTAGGACAGAACTAGTCGTCAATTAATCGCTTTCGCTTTGACTCATTTATTTTAAGATTGGAAGGGTGGGAGTATATATTTTTTAGATATCATAGACACCTATGCCTTCGAACGGAAATCGATTGAAGAAAATGCTGTTCGTACTGAGAGTCGAATCTGTGAGATCCGTCACGGAAGCCTTGCCTTCCTCTGAGTGATCACTGACCATCGTATTTTAAAGGATTGAAAAGTATGTTTTGCAGCATTAAAAATGCCAAAAAAAGTGCCGGAACGCCGTTCCACTGCGTTACATGGAAAAAAGCAATGCTTATTAGTATAAAGTAAAGTATGTTATGAATTATATTATAACACGTTGGTATTAGTAATATAATAAACTCGATTCGTTTTCTACTTCGCTAATCTGAATAGTAATAATTAGGGCTTATACAAAAACCGACTTTTGAAAAAACCGGTTTTCGAATGTCAATATTGTCCAAAAACCGGTTTTTTCCTGTTTTCGAAGTTTTTTAAAAAATGGATAGTTCAATTAAAATAGCGAAAAATAGTTCATTTTTTAATGTTGTTTATTTATGTATACATAATAATACACAACAATAAATTATTTGGTCTTACTCCTCAGAAGATATGATTTAAGAAAACACAAAGCGTCCACTGATCGTTTTGGTAACAAAATTTCCTGATATCGAAAATACCCTTTCGCTGGGTAATGATGTGGGGCATATGGTCTTTAAGCCATCAAATAAAATATCCAAATTTTCTGTCCTTTCGTTTATAGACGCGTTTATGGAAAATTCGGTACACCCGGTTACGAAGTTGAAAAACCGATTTTCTAATGTCACAATTTTAGCAAAAAAAAACCGGTTTTTGAAAACCGACAAGCCCTAGTTATAATAGTATCAAAACATTTTCCAATTAATTTCCAAAAAAAAAAGTAAATAAATTAAAACAGTTTATAAAATATTATATATTGCGTGCAAGGACGTTTGTTGGCTTCTCAACCTTATTTTTGTTACGCAAGGTTCATTATGAAATATGAGTGCAGTGGCAAAGGAATTAATTGGGTTCAGTGAATTTATCGAAATATGAGATAACACCTTTAAGGTTAAAAATATTAAAATTGCCGTAGACTAGCGCTGTAACTTTTGGTGATATTTGTTGATTTTCAACCATCAGCACATTGGAACGGTTTGGAAACTATAGACAGCTTGAAGCTTTGTATAAGAGTCATTCTAACGAGGGAAACTGAAATGATGGAGCTTAAAAAAAGGTCTCACATTTTTTAATAATGAGAAATCTGTAAATTCTCAGGTTTTTTTTAAATCTGCCGACGAACTAAAAACAACAATTTTAAAATCTCTCAATTCCTGGCTTTTTCCCCAGTGATCAATTACGAAAACCCACATTCTTAAATGAGATTTTCTGAGAATCTCAAACAATTGTGACGATTTTATGGTAAATGATCAATCCCGGTATCTATTATGACCCAAATTTAGTAACGCTAACCATTTTTAAGGCAAAAGCTGTTACTCTTTTACGTTGTCAATGTTAATTATAATTAAATAATAAAGGTGCTTCTGCCAGTACTCGGTCATTTTTTCGTTGTATTTTTTAAAGAAATTCGACTTCATTTGTAAAATTAACATTAAATAATATAATAAACATTAACAGATTTTTCAAAGGGTGAATTTTTTTATTAGAATGTTGTCAGATAGCAAACCTATACATGTTATTAGCTCTGCCAAATAAGCGATGAGTGAGCGATTTTCGATATTAAAACTATATATATATATTTAGTCGTCTCAGTCTATAATGTCTATGTTTCAGATTTGAGAAAACCTTCCTTTCGCTCTATTGTCGCTTTTACGGGTATAATCAGTAATAAGTAAGTTTGCTGTGAGGCGCTGGACTATGCGCTCATTTGTGATGTGTGACTCAAGGATTTTGCACCAAGGGTTAAAATGTAAAAAAGAAAACCTTTAATATGATAGTTACTAGCGTCACCAAATAGATGGTGTGCGAGATGAGTAAATAACACATATATTTATTTATATACGAATAAAATTATGTTAGTAGGACGTCGGATCATAATATCGTGAAAAGAGTGTCACAGAAAATTCACCGATTATATAAATAAAGCAACAATAGCTCATTATTACTGCTACGAGAAATCCGAAATGGTGATTCGTACTGAAAAACAGTGATATTAATTCTGGGTATTCTAACCTCATCATTTTATTGTTATCTTTTTTAAAAAGAAGCCAAGAAATTGACTATAAACATATTGTTCAAATACTCCAATGTGGTCTGTATTTAACTGTTAATTAGTAAAAGAAAGGTAATAATTCTAACTATCATTTGATAATTCTTTGATGAAATAAATTAAGTAAATAATACAATTATAATCGATTCTGCTTTTGCTCACCAACAGAGAGGAGCATTTGCAACCGATTGATTGGAAACATTTAAAATAAGGTGGTATGATTTAAGCTGCATTTTTAATTAAAAACGAACTAAAACATGACACAGACGATATCATTGATGAGAAAAAAAATTAAATAGTAAAATAAACCACTTTGACAATCTATTGTTTAAGGTTTTAATTTTAACTGTATCCAAAGATCAAGCAAGGGATATATTATTACAGTCTTTAGTGGGCATATATTTTTATTCATTTTTAAGTGAAGTTTTTCCTCAGGGAAGGAAAGTGAGGTGACTTTATGTTTACTATATTACATAAACACTGTGTTGAAATTGTAAATATGCTTTGCATCAGAAGCGGACATGGTTTGAGACAACATTAAAAAGTAAAATGTAGTCTTCGAGATCTTTGATCTCATTACGCTTATGTCTAAGTCCGTTTCAAATTTTGTTTAATTTGTACGTATTGTGATTTGCTCTATTGCAACTGTTGTTGTTTGGTGGGATCATAAAACCCTCGTCACACTTCTCGTAAATAATTCACGCCATATATACATTATGAAAAAATCAATAATTTTCCATATGGCTCTCGAGGGGTTAGGGGGGGGGGTCGGAACAGAGTGGGGTGAAACACGAAAGGGGTGATAAGGTCAAAACTCCACTGGCCGGGGGGCAATGGTCGCATTTAAATATTCATTGTGCCGCGAAAAATCAATTAATCGATATAGCAATTGTACGTAGGCCTGAGAAAGTGGTACACTTTTCACTGTGGATAATCGCCAGTAAAACGTCCTAGAATGTCCTTTCCCATTAACTATATTCACATAGTTAATTATTAAGAAAAGTATTTAAATTGTATTTTTAGTTTGTTATAGGAATAACGACACTATGTTCAGTAACTGGGAAGTAGCATACTAGACAGACCGAATTAGAATAGCGCTGCGATGCTTAAAATCTTTCATTGATTGATATGGCCTACTTTTGAAGTCAATATCTATTCAACCAGTCATGTTTTCGCTAAGCATGTTCTCGAGTCCCCAAACCACAATTCGGTTACCTTTTCTTTCATTTTATTTTTGGTAACACACTTCTTCTTTCTTTTTTCCATAACTTATTTTAATAGTGTTATATTTTTGACAAAAATAAGTAATCTAAATATACTTATAAATAAACATTTTTCGAAATAATGTTAGGTGTTTTGTTTAGTATAGTTTATGTGTATTAAAAAGTGAATTACAGTTGATTTTACTAAATCAGTCATTAAATGAATTCTGGACTAATTTGTCAAATCGTCCCCCGATGGGTCAAAACTAGCTACTATAATTTCACTGCCGTGTTCTACCACCAATTTATGCGAAGCATGATTTGTGATATAAAAAAAATACTAAATAAACAATAACATATTATATTGTTTTTTTTAGTGTTATGAATTATCCAACATAAAAAATAAACTTTGAGTTGTGCTCATTTTTTTAGATTCGTGATGTGTTCCACTGGTGAAAATGTCTGGGTAAATGATACAGGCTATCAATTACATGAGTATTTATTAGTTTACTTATTAATATGATAGATGTCTCTCCCACGTAAGCTTAACCGTAAATTATTCTCCCGCTTAATTTAAATCGGTAAAAGATCGGTGGTTTTTATACATTCTACATTGTCCGATAATGCTTTTCCAAGCTATCTTATTTATTTTCAATTGAGAGCGCGTTTCTCTGCAGTTCCAACGAAATTACATTTGTTAATATTATATTTAAAGGGAGCTTTCTTTACACTTTGTGTAGTCGATAAAGGCAAAGTTTTTGCAAAAGATAGCAGTGAATGCCGGTAAGTTCCGAGCGTGCTCGATGAAATTCTGACATTTTGTTTATCTAAACGAGCATGTCCGGCGGAACGACTTTATCATCCACCCACCAAGCTTGCCCCTGCTCGCCAATAGCACCACCCTACAGAAAAGACAAAGACATATATTTTGTTGCATATTATATTGCTATCGTCATCTTTAAATCACCGACTCGTGAGGATAATGACCTCACATATTATGCTCGATACACTTATTTTTATTTAATAAAAAAACACATCAGAAAATAAATTTATTTTATCAAGTATATAGCATTCTGTTAATCCTGAGAGCCCTATCAGCTTGGTGATCCCCTATTCCCGGGATTTCACGATTTACTATGACACGTATAAAATAAGTAAAACCTATGTACTTTATAAAAAAAAGCTTCCATTCCGAACGTACATTTATGGCTTTTTTTCATCGAATGAGCGTATAATAATACATCCAATTAAAGTCAATAACAAACCAAACTTGAAATTGGTTGGTTTGAAGCTCAACATTAATTAAGGTTTTTTCAATTTTATTTTCAGGTCTTGGACATGGGTGTTTGTGATATGTCTTCACCTCAAAATTATCTCAAGAAACTATGGTTTGAATGTATAAAAAATCAGCCCCCTGGGCTGTAAGCTATGCCAGATATTTCTATTGAAATTGGGAATACATACAAACTGAAAACATGAAATTATGGTGAATAAATCCTGGGAATTGAAAAAAAAATTGGACCCAGAAATCCCGGCATCATAAAATGGTGGATCATTGGAAACCCTACATCTACAACATATGGCGAAATATTTTTTAACAATTTTAAAACTCTTGCCAATAACATTACCATTGGTTGGCTGATTCTAAGCATTAAGGTTTTTAATTATGTGAAAAGAAGTTAATTATTTTAAGTGTGATTTCGCTTCACTTTTTGACGTAATGAGAAATTAACCTAGGGTTCATTTGATTAAGCAATGATCGAATATGGATTGATAACGTATCTCGAACAAAATGTTTTAGATAAGGACTTTTTGTAAATCAGTGAGTCTTATTTTTTTTATAAATAAATAGTAAGTATATTAAAAAGTATCTTTAGGAGATTCAATTTTATAATGGATGGATTAATTACATATTTTTGTTGATTTTTTGTGATAATTATCAAAATATTTACCATGTAAACTCATATATATTTTATATTTTTAGCTACAAATAATGGACTCTTATAAAGCTGTTATCCAATGGAATACTAATGTATCTACTTAAAATGGTAGGTATCATTTACCCTGAATTAAACTTCGATATTCCCACGCATAATGGTCGGTTCGCTTCGCTGGGGGTGACCGTGGGTAGAGAGAGGGTGGAAATGGAGGCGACTGAAAAATGACTGAAAACTCACCCCATCGGCTGAAAAACCTAGCAACGCAGTCAAAAATGCACCATCACAAAGCATGGATGCTATCGATTGTTCAATGAGTGCTTTCTGCCTGACGTAAAAGTTATATCATAACATGTATAGAAATACAAACAGCTCGAACTGTTATCACTTTTTAATGTTTATTCCACAGAGGTATTAGAGTCTTTGCCATCATAAATAATGCGAGATAGTCCATCATTTTTAATAAACGGATTCGTTACTTTTGAAATACAAATATAAATTATTGTTAATGTATTTTCAATAATCTGAATAGCAGGAATACTTTAATTCTATAGTAATTGCTCATTAGGTTATTATTTTCAAAGATAAGTTTTGAATTGAAAGATTTAATATGTATTTATATATATAATAGCGGTCAGATTCATTTACAAACATTCTCATGTTAGATAAATTGCGGTTAATTTAGTGGACTAGTTTAAATAATAATTGCATACATTCTTTTAGATAAGTATTACACAATATTAACTGGTAAGATTCTGACGATTATGTAATGTTGAAATAATTATTTAAATAATTTGAAAGAATTACAATTATACGCAGTGGCGGATTACCCTATAAGCGCATGAGGCGCGCTCTTGGGGCCTCTGAATCTTGGGAGCCTCAAAAATAGTTTATATTATATAGCCTATATACCTTTTGTTCAGATTTTAATGTATTTTTTAATTATTTTACACGTAATTTTCTGAAGTTTTAATATTATTCAAAAAACAGGGCTTCCGAATTTGATTGCGCCTTGGACCTCTCAAGTGCTTAATCTGCCACTGATTATACGTGTTATTTTATTAAATTAGAGTTAGTCCATCTACTAATCACACAATTATTCTATCACTAATATAGTGCCGTAGCAAGAGATTTTGCCGTCTAGAGCAAGAGATTTGGTTTTGTCCCCTCTTCTACTGAATATTCTATCGAAAAATAATTTTAGTTTACAATAGTGGTGAAATGACGAGTTTTTTCAAAACTATGAACTATTATTAACAAGTTGATTAAGTAATATTGTTTTTTTTTATATACAGGTACTCAAACATATCGTTTTTAAAAAGCACTGTATTTTTCCAGTAAAACAACATATTTTGCCAAAGAATCACAAATAAGGCAGAAGAAACCATGTTGAAGAGAATAAAGTTTGCATTGATTATAATTAAAATGATTTCATTTGCTGTGTCAGAAATCTGTGTATCACGGGGCGGACCACTCCCTAAGCCCAACTCTTGCTACGCCACTGTACTAATCATTTATGGTTTTTTAAATAGTATATACTCTTCAGTATAAAAAATATGTAAATATAAAGAAAGAACTGAAACTATGTAATCTAAATTTTTGAAACGGTTAAAATAGGAATTGTCTATTGGATACACAAAACAATATTGCTAAATGATAACGGATTACAATAAATTACATATGTAGGTTAAGTCGACAAAAATTGACATACATAGATTAAGTGGATCTTCCAATGTGATCTGATAAAGGAAATTTGAAACAATAATTATGGTTAGTATTGTAACTTCGGCGGTGATTATTCGTACTATTGTTCGTTTGCCCTCTATATCTGACACGTTATACTACTGCCCTTTGAAATGAACTCGCTAAGGGGTCAAATCGGATTCGATTTTTCTGTGAGTAATAATAGGCATATTTATGGGGGGGGCAATCGTTTTCAACTTTATTTGCTGTAATGAGTTAGTTTTTTTGTTAGAATCACGCATGTGCTGGAATTGAAAATATTATACTAAAGAGGGTTATAAATAAATTTGCCACTGGCATCACCACAAACAGAAGCTTTACATAATTTGTTAAAACGCTATCAATACGTTATGAAATTGAAAACAAAAATATATATTAAAAGTAAATAGGTAACAAAAATTTAATTTTTTAATTTTATACGAATAGGTACAGTAGAAATTTTATATTGTTTTTAATAGTTTGAAATATGTTATTAATATTAAATTTCAAGGTATGTATTTTGTATCTCAAGAAATAGTTATATTTTTTTAAAATATGAAACCTTTAAAAGAATGTAAAAAAAACTTTCAATCAGTTTACAATTATAAGGTATAGTTCATTTATCCTTTACTAAGCTAAAGACATGCATAATTTGTCTACATTGATTTTCTTTTTTGTATTAAATGCAGACAAAAATAATAATAAAACAATCATTATCTGACAACCAAATCAATTTTATTTTTCTCAAAATACTTCCAATTACTTTTTTTCTTATTTTTTATTTGAAAGCTTTAAGGCTTCGTAGACTCTTTCTTCACTGAGTTAAAAATACATACACGGAAAAAACCGAAATGTGGCTTCTGAATGAGTAGGTATTCGAACCACAGTCTTCTGAATATATTAGTTTTTTCCATATTTTTTTTCTATATTGATTAATAGCTCGATTGATATTTTTTATAACCAATCTTTAATGTAAAAAATATTATATAATATATTGTTCGATAAAATAATTAAAATGATAAAAAACAACAGTTTTTCAACTTGACAAGTGAAAGACATTATTTTTTTCCTCTATCTATATAATATAAGCTAGAATTTATATTATATTAAATCATGCAAGAAAAAGTATTTCAATGACAGCTTGTATGTTTGTAAATAATTTATTTTAATTATAGGTGTCGCTCTCAACCGCTACACTCGCCCTTCATGGACTGGCACTTAATCATTAAATATTAATCTTTTAGTAATACAACTATATTATTATACAATTGTATATTAATATATATTATATCAATATTGCTAACAATAAAATTATTAAATATTTACTAATTGTATCTTCGAGTTCGATATTATTGAACATGATAAATTGAAGCATCTGTGTAAATTTGGTCAAAGCTTAAGGATGAGAAAATATTATATAGCCAACTTTCGCCATCTAGCATATAACACAAAATACTGTATCTAATAATACGTACAACAAATTTCTTAAAAAAATATAATACTTTTTATACTATGTGTGTATGTACACAATTCCACTTTTATGACAAATGATCAGGGCCTGTTTCGCTTATGACGATCATTGTCAACAGATAAGAGAATACAATATTACAGTAATATAAGTATAAATGTAACAAACAATTGGTGATGAAAAGAATTTACAAAATATGAATCAGAGGCAATTGACTACAATTAAAAAATGTTTATTATAAATATTTCAGAGGTATAAAAGAGTAATACAAATTGAATGTATTTATTTTTTATACATATGTAGGTATATTATTATTATATTACTGTGCATGAAAAAATATATAAAAAAAACTAATGAATAAATTACACTTTTAACAATACATTCATATTTTTCCAACATTTTTATTTATCGTGCTAATGATCGATTATGGGAAAAGCCTATTGCAATTTATGCATCATTAGTTTGTTGTTGGTGTTTAACACTTGGTTGTAGGGCCTTATGGATTACTCCAATTGCCCTTTCGTCTGATGTTGGGGTTTCCCCTCTTTTTAGTGTTGGTTCCTGTCTCTTTTTATTTTATATATATTTTTTTTTCAATTTTTTGATCCCATATTATTTATTTTTTTAAATATGATTGAGACAGGATAGTCATGTTTATTGTATTGTTTTTTTTTTTTTTTAGTTTTTTTTGGGGTACAGGTGACAGGTGGTACAGTTTACAAAAATAATGAAGAAGAGGATAGTACCATGAGCAAAAGTAGTAAGAAAAAAAGAGAAAAAGAATACAGTGAGAAAAGAGTACAGTAAAAATAGAAAAACAAAAATATAATGATAAAAGATATCGACTGTGGAAAGGAAAAAGGACGTAACCCTCAATTTCCCAAAACAGCTTTTTTTCAATAATAAAAATGTATACAACTTGACACACGTTCTATCAAAAGGATTGAAGCTGAAAATGCCGAATAAGTATCTAAATTTAGCTTGTAAGTTTGAAAAAGATGACCTTGTAAAAAATTAAAACCAAGAAAAAACACTGAAATAAAGGTTTTTCCGAGACAATTTATTTAATTAATATTAGGTTATGTCAATTAAACACTAGTTTAGAAGTATCCGTGCATTTCAAGGTTGTGTATAATTCATAATTTGCATATGTCACATAATCATCAAAACACGTTTTTAGCGCCTCCTGTACAATTTGATATGTGTGGGTTACGTCCTTTTTCCTTTCCACAGTCGATATCTAATATGTATTTATAATTTAATAGTACATATCGAACATGATAAATTAGTACATCTGTGAAAAATCAGATAAAGATTTATAATGAGAAAATATGAAATTATAAATTATTGCCATCTATCGTATATTATAAAATACTGTTTTAAATAATATAGCTATTTTTTTACTACTAATATATACAGATGGATACAAGAAAAAGTATTTTCATATTTTTGGTAGAAATAAATGTTGTGATTTTGTTACCGTTAAATATTTTTCTTCAAAAAATAGTCCTTTTTGGTTCAAATACAATTATTTATTTAAAATAATATTATATAATAATGTAGTCACTGCTTCAGCTCACCACTGGCACCCTGTTCACTTTATCTTACATGTTAATGTTTGTAGAGTAGAAAAATAAGGAGTTATCTGGAATTTTCTGAAAATCATTTAAAGCTTAATTTTAGCAATTTAACGATTTTTTTTTTAATAACTCACTTAACAATTTTTCTTTATTGTAGGTATCGCTGTAAAGAATTATGCTTCGCTATATTTATGGATTCACATCAACATACCATGATACCAGTAAGTTGTGAGTGAAATATTTTATTATTAATCATTTGACAAGTGATGAAATATTTATTACGATCAAATAAAAATATGATGGAAAGAAAAAAATGTTTATCATTATACCTCTTCGTTCTCAGTCAAAATGGATTTTTGCGATTGCGTACCATGAAAATTAAGAGCATGGGCGAAAATTGAGATTTTTAAAAGTCTGATATTTTTTACTGATGTCTCATCAAAAAATGGTTACATGGTTGCTAATCGGTTCAAAGTTTATCGTGGCCTAGATTTAACAAAAATGATATCATTTATTATTTATTTAAAAACAGTAACGCCATCTATGAGGAGACGAGGTATGGTGTTACTTAATTTAATAAAGCTTAAATATTCGATAAGATCTTTTTTATCATTGATAGATAGCAATAACATCAGCACATACGTTTTTACAGCGGAATTGTTAGATTTATTTTTCTGATCAGTATAAATAAATCAAATTTTGGAAAGTACTCAATTTGAGATATTCAGTATTTATTTAAAATTATCATTGTTTAATATGCAATTTTATTTTTCTTATCATGGCCAGTTTTATGCCGACATCACATCTAACACGGCGATCGACAAATCAATAAAATATCAACCAAAAAAAATATTTAAATATAAGTCATACTTAGTTGCTGTGCTACAAAAGTAAATAATAAAAAAAATCGATTGTTTCGTTACAAATTTTCACACATTGATGTACATTTGTGGGTATAATGTATAATACACAACGTACTATATCCAAAACTAGAACTGTTCAGTAAAGTCAAATACTATAACGAATAACACAAACAAAATAACATTTTCACACACATATGATTTCCAATTTGAAAAAGACAGTCTTTTTAGACATTTTATATTTAAACTAATAGGACCAGTCGATTCCTTAGGCTTGAATTACCCTATCTGCATACCTAATTCAATATCGCTCATTTAAATAGTACGTTTTAAGGTAAGGGTAAGTGTCACTCTCTACAGCAGCTATACTCAACCTTTTTTTTTCCTTCGGGCCGCATTCCGACGCTTCTCTACGTGGGCCGCAACATATTTATGGTATACTACTTGTTTTTTTAGCTCACCGAGGAATTTGAAATCCTCGATTTGGTATACTTTTCCCCAGATATCTCCAAAACTCCTTTTTTTTTTTTAGCTCACCGAGAAATTTGAAATCCTCGATTTGGTATACCTTTTCCCATATATCTCCAAAACTCCTTTTTTTTAGCTCACCGAGTAATTTGAAATCCTCGATTGGGTATACTTTTTCCCCAGATATCTCCAAAACTCCTTTTTGCAGCAGGTTGAGTATGGCTGCTCTACAGAGACACCGATAATTAAAAGAAAATATTAAATTGCTTATTTACAAAAAATCGGAGAATCTAGATCAGAGGCGGGGAACCTTTTCTTTTCTAAAGGCCGCATTCATTTGTCTGATTCGACATAAGATCGTAGTAAAAATTGACTAGGGAATCTTTGGCCGGAAACAGGAATTTACGGTCAGAATATGTCAGAAATTTACGAATTTACGTAACTTTATAGAATTACAGAATTGGCCAGATGGCCGCACCAGTGTAGTCAAAAGGCCGCAGGTTCCCCACGCCTGATCTAGGTTAATAGGATTTTAAAATCATCCCAGTTGCGAAAAGCATTCCTTATTATCATATAGTGATAAAGTTTGTTTGTAAAAAATGAACAGGGAGCCAGTGTCGTGCTTAAGCAGGGACCTCCTATTTTTTTTCAGTAAAAATTCATATCTACCAAAACGCACTATTTATTTTTAAAAAAATACGTTAGCAAAATCAAATACATCAATAACCATATTAAATTTTATTTTTGTAAAAATTCTCCATTTGACAAATACTATTTCAAAAATTAAAAAAGTTTGAATGTCCAAAAAAATTGAAAAAAATAAAAACTTAATACCATTATTGATGTATTTAATTTTGCTAATGCAAATTTTCAGTGAACCGTATATAGCACATTGTTTCAAGCTGCTGCACCTAACTCCAGTTGTTATGTATCGTTATTTACAATTTTTATATTATACCCAGGGCCGGCAAAAATCAAACTGTTTGATATTTGCCTTTAATAATCAAAAATATGTTTTCTCACTAAAGTGAAGAGACGATAAATTTTATCTTAATGCGTACAATAATTTACTGCATTTTATTACAATCGCTTCCCGCCCAGTATGCGATAATACAACAATGACAAATTAAGAACAAACATCACGCTTTTGATTAAGATTAGCATCTTATAATCTTTACGCACAATCACGGCTTTGATGTTTATATTTGGCTTATAAAACAGATTTAGCCATGAAAGAATTCGCAAAATGACATATATAGTAGTATCATAGTTGACATAAGTTACACATAATAATGTTTTAGTTGACATTCATTGCAATACACCAGTGGCCGCCAAACTACGGCCCGCAGGCCGGACCGAGCCCTTTAAATTTACATTTACAAAATATGGCTTTATTTAAAATTCTAATAAGATTCCATCAAGAATATCGTTTTTGAAATAAGCCATTCTGACAGTTTCTCTAAAGGTTTGGTGACCCATGCACTGCGTCAAGAGATCTCAACGGGTAAATCGCTAAGCAAAATGTGGTCGATCTCAAAAACGATTGTTTGAGTGAATCTCTGTATGAAAGACTGTATAAATTATTTGGTTTTTACGAAGATTTTACAATCTTTTTACCTTATTATTTTACCTTTTATTTTGACCTTGAGGACCTAAAAAAAATCAGTAACAAACATTATTTTAAGATCCTTATTGGTAGTCAATCGCCATGAAACATGTAGGTGAAAAGTAACTCCTAACCTCAAAAAGGCTGGGTACTAGGGCATCCAATCCCGGGATCCCGTTCAATTTTCTGATTCAAATTCTCAAATTCCTCGGAGAACTAAAAAAACGAGGTTCTGTGAGAATCTGGGAAAAAGTATACCAAATCGAGAATTTCAAATTCCGGTGAGCTAAAAAAAAAACGAGGTTTGAAGATAATCCGGGGAAAAAGTATAGCGAATTGAGGATTTAAAATTCTTCGGGGAGCAAATCCCAATCCCGGGATCCCGGGGTTGGAAAAAGGCTCCGGGATTAGATACCTTACTGGGTACCCTTGCATAATGCCATGTCTTATGACTGGCATGTCAAAGACATGTACATTCCACTTGCAATAAGTGCACCCCGGGACCGTAAGATGAAGCACGAGGCCTGAGAGACGTACATTTTTTGCGACTTATTACCAAACTTAGAAACTTAGAACTTAATCATTCACGATCAGATAGCAGACCAGTGCACATCGCCACTATCGCTACTGTTCCACAATATCTCAGACAACAATACTAAACCTACCGACTATAGCCATTCAACACCGACCACCGCTCCCGAACTTCTCACCCGCAAGACCAACAACCGCACAAACCAGCACTACCCACTCACACCGACCAAGCCATACTACAACAATAATCGAAATGTCTGACAACAACAGCCCGACCGCAACGCTAGACAATAACAACACAATATCCGATTTGTCTCCTGAGGAGATTATTACCGACAAGACCCACCAGAATTCCATACTATTCAAGATCTCGGACCTTCTCCATACAGGGACGGATGGAAAAGGCCTCATCTCTGTTGAGTCTCTCCTCACGCTCTACCAGCTGCTTTGTATGGCATTCTCACCATGCACTGAAACAGACGAAAAGGCTAACAACCTTAAAAAAATCATTGAAGAAAAAAACGCACCGACCCCAGAACTCGTCTGGGTGGACATGGTCTGCGACGAGTCAGCCAATGAATCCTCAGACACGCAACAGTCCACATCACGACCTCGAAAAACCAAACCTCTCAAAAGAAAAATTAGATCGGAAGAGGACGAAGAATCCAAAACTGAAACATTCAAAACCATACCCACTCGCCGCTCAAAAAAAGCGGCAAAAAAAACGACCAAAAACCCACCAGACGCCCCAACTATACTCACCACTTCTCCGACTACTACCGCCAAACCTAAAACAAAAGTAGCCCCAACTATCACGACTGACAAAACCACCCCACAGACACCCGCTGCCAATAAAAATGAGGACAACACAGAGAGAGTCAAAAACTCCGAAAAAACGCCCCCAATAATCATCCACCGAAAAAGAGACTTCTCCATCCTTGAAAAGGACCTTAAGCTCGCCGGACTCTCAGGATTTTCTGCAACAGACCAGAAAGATTCCCTGAGAGTCAATACTGACAACAGCACAATCTACCGACGAATAATCGACTTCCTAGACAAACGCAGCATTTCCTTCCACTGTTACACCCTTAAGGAAGATAAAACATACAAGATCGTACTTAAGGGAATCCCCGAAAATTTTGAGGACTCGGAGGTGGAGGAAATGCTGCGCGAAGAAGGCTACCCGATCATTAGAGCACAAAGGATGAAGAAAGGTCAATCCAGGACACCAATGGCCCTCATGCTGCTCGACGTCGAGCACACCGCAGAAGGGAAAAAAACATTCGCGATCCAAAGACTTGGAAACTACAACGTTTCGGCGGAATCACTAAAACGAAAGACCGAACTAGGACAATGTCACAATTGTCAAATGTTCGGTCACTCCCAGACTGGATGCCACGCACCGCCAAAATGCGTGAAATGTGGGATGGACCATCGCACCGACTCATGCAAAAAAAAACGAGAGGACGGTCCAGCCACCTGCGCAAACTGCTCTGGACAGCATCCGGCAAACTACCGGGGCTGCCCCCACCATCCACGTGCGGGCAAACCCATACAGCGTGCCGAGAACTGGCCTGCACTGCCGTCTAATACAGGACGTAGATACGAAGACCCCTCAGCCCGACGAGAAACTCAACAACAACGACCAAGCACTTCTTGGGCAGCCAAAGTTGCTGACATGACACAACTGAGACCGACACCAAAACCCAAAGTGAGTACCAAGCATTTTACTCCCTCCGTCCCACGCGAAGCCGCGCGTGACAGGGCCCTGGAAGAACTCGTAAGAGAACTTCAGGACTCAATCGCGCGCAGCCAAGCAACCATTGCTCGCGTATGCGACATCTATTACCAGACCACCTCCTTAACCAACCATGGCCAACATTAAAACTAGACCTACATCACTACAGATAGCGTTCTGGAACGCAAACGGTACTTTACGCAACGATAAAATCGAAGTGCAAAATTTCCTTAGAACACACGACATTGACGCATTACTCGTCAATGAAACGTTTTTGAAACCCGCGACACCGATTAACTTCCCGAATTACAGTACGCACCGGACCGACCGGAAGCACGCGAAAGGCGGAGGAACCGCCATCGTAATAAAATCACACATAGACCATTGTGCTATTATCCAGAAACCGCGTCTAAACTCTTGCAATTTAGAATCAACCGCGATATGCATTAACACAAAAAATGCAGGCAAAATACAGTTAATATCTGTATACTGCCCTCCGACACACCGAACAACATTGGCAGCATCAGACTTAAACGATCTCCTGTTGAATGATATCCCCGCCACCGTTATCGCCGGGGACTTCAACGCAAAACACTCAGCCTGGAATAGCCGCCGGACCACCTTCCGTGGCCGAGCCGTCTACAAATTTGCACTAGATAACAACGCCGTCATTGCCGCTCCAAATGAGCCAACCATATACCACCCTGCATCGAACACACAAGATGTGCTCGATTTCGCACTATTAATAGCGATGTCGCACACACCGCATATCAGAGTCGTTCACGAACTAAACTCAGACCACCGGCCGGTCCTTCTATTCTTAGCTGACCCCCTTGACCCCCTTGCTATCGTGTCGAAAAAAACCAGAGACAAAGTCTCCTGGGAAGATTTCAGCACTCACTTCTCAGACAATTTCCACAACCCTGCTAGTCCCGCCAATCCGGCAGACATAGACAGAGCAATTGCCGGTCTGACGGATTCCATACGCGCCGCGAAAGAATCCGCCACAACCGAAGTCCCCGTGGAAGACCACAGACCAGATATCCCAATTAGAATTAAGAACCTAATTCGGGAAAAAAACAGAGCGGCTAAGGAATGGCGCCGGCACGCCAATCCCACAGCAAGAACGCTCAAAAACCGTCTCACCGCGGAGATTAAAATTGAACTTCGGGAGCACAGAGACTCCTCCTATGGCAAATACCTACAGGGTATGACCAAAGGAAGCAATCCCTTCTGGATTCTCAGCAAAGCAGTCAGACACAAAAAATGCCCCATTCAACCGCTTAACGGTCCGAATGGCCCGGTCTTCACAGCCGCGGAAAAAGCAGAAACTTTCGCGGAATCACTCGAGAAACAATTCTCTCCGAATGAATTCAACCAAAACGACCTCGTGCTCAAAACACGTATAGAATCAGTAACCGCCAAATATATTAAAATCACTGAAGAGATCACAACATCTCCGACCGCAACTGCCATCCCACCCGCAACCACGGGCGAGATCGAATGCAGAATCAAATGCTTATCCAATCGTAAAGCCCCTGGCAACGATGAAATAAAGCACAATGCGCTGAAACACCTTCCCGAGAACGGTGTCAAAGCACTAACAACGATCATAAACGCATGCCTAGCCGTCCAACACTTTCCGCCCGCCTGGAAAGCCGCAGACATCATCTTAATCCCAAAACCGGGCAAACCTCGCGAGATTCCAGAAAATCACAGACCCATTAGCCTACTCCCGACAATGGGAAAGCTACTGGAACGTGTAATTAAATCCCGACTGGAAGAGTTTGTGACGGAAAAAAAACTCATCCCGGATGAGCAACACGGCTTCCGTCACAGACACTCCACCAACCACCAATTACTCAGAGTTGTTGAATTCATCAGCGAAGGTTTCAACCGCCGATGTTTCACCACTGGCCTATTTCTCGACATAGCCAAAGCCTTCGATAAGGTTTGGATAGAAGGTATGATAGTCAAACTCTCCGAGGCCGGCCTCGAAAGTCCAATGTTAAAAATCATAAACTCATTCATGACCAACAGAACTTTCCGCACTAAAGTCAACGGCGAACTATCGACGACGCGTACGCCGACAGCCGGTGTGCCGCAGGGGTCCGCCTTATCGCCCCTGCTGTACAATCTTTATACTCATGACATCCCACTACCCGCCTTCATACCGGGGGTAAACGAAACAATCGTCGCGCAGTACGCAGACGACACAGCGATTCTAGCACGATCGCTAAACAGAAATAGAGCCACCGCACTTGTACAAAAGGCAAGTGCGGACATCCAAGCCTGGTGCGCCAACTGGCGCATTCAAATACACCCAGAAAAAAGCACTGCAATAACCTTCAGTCGCAGGCCAAATAGACACGGTAAGAATATCAAATGCATCCGGATGCGAAATACAGACATCCCGTGGACACGAACGGTAAAATACCTCGGCCTCACTCTTGATTCGCGACTAAATTTCAGCAGACATATATCTGTAAAAAAAAAACAGGCATCCCAAGTCACAGGCCAACTCTACCCGATGATTGGGCACAAAAGTAAACTTGCAATAAACAGCAAACTACTCTTGTACACCGCGATTACTCGTCCAATCATGACTTACGCATGCCCGATATGGGCATACGCAAGCATGAAACACATCCAGACGCTCCAGACTATACAAAACAAATCACTTCGAATGATAACAGGCGCACCCTGGTTCGTTCGAAATACCACTCTCCACAGAGACACCAAAACTGACACCATACTCGAACACGTCATGAAGCTGTCGAAGAAATTCTACAGCGACATGGCAGACCACCCAAACGACACTATCAAATCGCTACTAAACGATTACATAAAATACCCACACACAGACATAGCGCGGCCAAGGAAGGTTCTCCTTCTCAAACCTCCCTAGCTCTTCCCCGACCCCTCATCCACATGCTGGTACGCCACAAAATGGGCGCATACACCGGGGTGTCTTCAAAAACCACCCTCGGCATACGACACACGCCGACACTGTAGGCTCGACCTCCTCTCGAGGGTAAAAAACAAAAAAAAGAGGGACCACACGGAATTTATAAAAAAATAAATAAATTCCCAAAATTGAAATTTAAATTTAAAAACTAAACAGACAAGCATTTCCCCAAAAAAACAAAACAAAAAAATAACAATGCTGCTCGAGGTTAATGAATCACCCTACAGTGTCAACCAACGTCAACAAAACGTCGACTTGCCAACAACCACGACCCCCACGCCTTTTCTTTCTTTTATCTTTTATCATTATATTTTTGTTTTTCTATTTTTACTGTACTCTTTTCTCACTGTATTCTTTTTCTCTTTTTTTTTCTTACTACTTTTGCTCATTGTACTATCCTCTTCTTCATTATTTTTGTAAACTGTATCACCTGTACCCCAAAAAAACTAAAAAAAAAAAAAACAATACAATACAGACGACTATCCTGTCTCACTCATATTTAAAAAAAATAAATAATATGGGATCAAAAAAATAAAATATAAAAAAAAATATATAAAAAATAAAAAGAGACAGGAACCAACACTAAAAAGAGGGGAAACCCCAACATCAGACGAAAGGGTAATTGGAGTAATCCATAAGGCCCTACAACCAAGTGTAAGACACCAACCATAGAACTTAAGTTTTAAATATAATTCAGTGACCTTGATATTTAAACATAGCTGACTATCCCTCATGAAAAATCTTACTGTTTCAATTTATCTAATTATAATCGTGTAAGCAGCTGATTTCATCAATGAATATATTTTAGACCAATATTTAATTGAAGATTTACAGAATGGATGAACATCTTCAGTCAATTCTCAAATTTTGTTGAACCAACCCGTTTGATATTTTAATATTTCAAGTAGATATATGAATCTTTGTAATAATGCAGTGTTTTTTTTTATTAATATTTAATAAATACAGTTTTGAAAATACGTTACTGTACATAATTGAGTTTGAAACAACTGTCATATGGTATATGTACCTATGCTACAATGTCGTAGGTTCTTGTCAGTTTTCGCTGAATATTTTTGTGCTGAATAATATAGGTCAAGAAAAAAACGTTACTTGAAGCAACGGCTGGATATTAATGTTTCACATCACTTAAAAAATATAATAAAACACATCTATTCGTACATAATAATTATGTTGTATACGTACATATTCAATTGACAATAATAACATATTATGACAGATGAAACAAAACCGAAAAGACTAGGTGATCAGATGTCAAAGAAGATCACCTTTCATCTAATTTGTGATACAATTAAAAATAAAATATGGTGTTAAAATAACTAATTTGTAGCTAATACAGCAGACGGTTAATGAAATAGTACCTATTTCAAGAAATATTTTAGTTTTCCAAGTATTAGAGAGATAGATTTTATAATTTATATGACTGTTTTTAAGCTTTGTATGAACTTTTTTATTAGTACACGCCACTGCTAACGTTTTTTCCGCATCAGTATCAGACAATAGAGCAGCTTTTTTTATTTCGCGGCACACTGGTGAATGGGACTTGCTCTGCGGCACACCAAATAAAAATGCTTTAAAAAACGGAAATGTGGAAAATGTGTCGAGTCGACCACTATATATGTATGTGTGTAAATGCGAACGTGACAAATATTTATTTGAATACGTAGATGTTTAATTAATTTAAAATTGAAGAAAATTTAAATGAATAGGCATTACTTAAAATGAAAATGTTTGTGGCGTCTTCCTCCGCGACACATCTGAGACTTCTTGCACCCTAGATCCCCTCCGATCCCACCACTGACATGCCTGGTTGCCGCATTCACACGGCTGGTGAAAAAAACACATCGGGATTACGCTACTCTAAATTGTTACCTTTGCTCCCTTCCCTCCACTTTTTTCCTATATATGTTACCTTTTCTCTCCCCATTCCTTTCTTTTTTTTAATCAAATGTACAAAAAAAAAACAACAGACAAACCCAAAGCATTCTAAAAAAAGTAAATAGAATAAATTAAATGAAATGGGCCCACAACATCTAAATTAGAAAAAAAATAAATATATATTTAACCTTAGATGAAAGGGAGATTGGAGCTCGGCTCCACAGTTCCCCGTATAAAGATGAAATGACACTGATGATGATGAGACTTCTTACGGCACACAGTTTGGCAGACACTGCACTAGAGAGACTGTCGCTCCCTTTGAGGAGCCACCTTATGGCGTAGCAAGGGGGGAGCGGTAGGGGCGGAACGCCCCGAGCGGCACATTTTTGAAGGCGTCATTTTCAAAAATAAGTGCAATATTTTTTGATAAATTATATTTATACATAAAAACATTCATCCTCCTGTATTTAAAACTCCTAGTTCATAGATAAAAATAGTTGAAGTGATTTAAAAACAAAATTAGAGGACATATTGGAGGCAGCAAATTCAAGGATCGCCCCGGGGGGCAGGACCCCTTCCTACATCACTGGTGCCACCAGAACTAAACATTGATATAAACAAATATATTAAATTAAAACTGTTCGGTAACGGAAAATTATATTATGTGTATTATGCCACCCGGGCGATAGTTTTTTTTTTATCCATTTTCCTTGAGATCTGTTCAATGCTAGTTTTATTCTAATACTTTTAGTGGTTATTCATATTATGTAAATATTTATGCAAATATAATAATTACAAATTAAAAGATTTTTGAATAAGTACAGCAATTAATTAACTCCATTCGTCAACGACCATACCACGTTGAAAGCACCGGTTCTCGTCCGATCACCGAAGTTAAGCAACATTGGGCGCGGATAGTACTTGGATGGGTGACCGCTTGGGAACACCGCGTGCCGTTGACTTTTTTTACTATTTTGCAATTTGATCTATACCAGGGATGGCGAACCTTTTTCGAAAGTGGGTCAAATTTGATTAATGAAATAAAAAAGATTTTTTATTAGCTTAAAACACCGCGGTACTGAAAAGGTTAACTAGGTGAACGCGCTAGGCGCGCTTTCAGCATCCAACGTGTTAAATAAAAACAATCATTTCTAAAAGTTTAAGCGGGTTAGATTATTTCTCCCTTGTTCGCCATCCCTGATCTATACGATGAAGCACCCCACACCGTCGCTATTACATCTTTTATTTTATCGTTATCTTTGAGATGTAAACACTTTCCATCTTTTTTTTAAACAAAAACTAAAAAATATATTTATTTTCTCAATCAACTCGAAATTTTGATTTATAGTTCGAGTCCAAAGCACACGGAATATATTTATAAATTTTACCGAAGGTTTTTTAAAAAATAAGTTTGAAAAACGAATACTTTAAATGTGGTTAGTATGTAGAAATATAGTGTCAATACCTATCCTGATTTTACAATAAAATTGTCTGACTACGTTCCGTTTTCCAGATCAGCGTTCCTCAACCAGGGTCCACGTGGAACAAAAAAAAACACTAAAATGCACAAGCCCTAAAAAGATCAGGCGAATAAAATAACGTCATAATAAAATTGTCACTGACGCCTTAGACAAGGGGTGGGGAACATTTGTATTCTTAAAAATCTGTATATATTTAAAAAAAAAAAAACGGCACAAGTAAAAAGGCCGCATCAGAGTAGCCAAGAGGCCGCATGTTCCACACCACTGCCATAGACGATATTGAACAATTATTGACTTAAAACGAAATGTACCGAATTTTATCGCTTAAGTTCTTTTGACGATTATGGGTCGATATCTTTCCTCTCAGCTTAATTTCGGGTCCAGTCTTTGTTAGTTAAAATGCATATTTACTGCTGAAATAGGTTCTCAAGAGAAATACTTAATTTCCCTCCACGCTGAAAGCGGACACTGTGAGTAAAAATAACAATCAACGAAATGATAAGACACATAAACCTTACCGGTATATTATGCAATTCCATGCCATACTTGCATTCGACTGCATAGTTGTTGCAGTCATTGATGGAACAGGTTGACATTATGTACTTAATACGCAACCGTCTTATCTAGGGACAATAATCCCGAGTCATATATTTGATACCGGGATATTAGAAATTGAAGTTGATGATACATTAATTAGTGTATACATACTTGCAGTGGCGTAGATAGAAATTTTTAGCCCATCATGCAAGTGTCACACAAGGCCTCCCCACGCAATTTGTTCTACTGAGTATGCACAATATAAATTTAGGCCTCCTTTTCGCTGGGCCCTCTTACATTGCATGACTGAGATAGTTACGTCGCTGCTTAATTGAACAATTGAAAGTGTTTGGTTAGGTTGGCTAGCGTTTTTGGTATATGATTCTCCAAGCTTTATTTTCAGCGGTGGGTTGCCAAAGGGCTTGCTTAACCCCAGACCTACTCTCGGTGATCCAGGAAGAAGCGGATTTTTAAAAATACTCTTGGTTATGTAAACGAGATGATTATTAAGCCAATAGAAAGTTATTAAGCCAAAAGAGTCTTATAAAACACTTATAAGATTGACGCATAAATATGTACTATTCTTTTTGTTAACATTTCATGTTTAATATACTTTAAAACCGCATAAGAAAAAAAAATCAGGAATAACAGTTACGTATTTGACCTGCGAATATTGGTTTTTCTTAATTTAACAAGGGGCTCTCACAAGCTGCTTCGAATCCCCTCGTTTGTTTTGTTTGGCGTCATAAAGAAAGGTATATTTTTTTGTGTTTAATCCTCATTCAATGATTCTTAAATTCAGACCAAATTGAAGTTTTAGATCCAATTCGTTGGAATTTCTCATATTTAAAGTTTATTAGCTGTAAGCCGGTAAATGTTTCAAGTGTGCAAACAAATATATTTCGGAGAAGAAAAAGAAGACCCCAGAACATATATCGACAGCCCTGCAGTATTTAAATTGTATATAATATATTTTTTAGAATAATTGAAATGTTCAACTACGCTAACAAATATATTTCGTATACAAAGAAAAAGACCTCGGGACATATATCGACAGCCCCGCAGTATTTAAATTGTATATGATATGAGAAAAATACCCTGGTACATTATGATGACGAACATATATGTGATTATTTTATCGACTATTAATATATAGATATTGCATTTAAAGTTAGTCCCAATCCAGACTATTTTTTAAATCCCGGAGTTTAAGGAAATTACCGAAAGTCGGGATTCTGGGAAAGTAATCCCTAGCCGCAACTAAGCCCACGGCTCGAGTTAAACACACGTAAGCCACTTCGAGGTGAGATTACGCAATGACTTTCTTCGGAAATTAATACCTAATTGAAGTGTGTTAATGATGGGTGGTTTAGTACATCAAGTGTTAACGATAGGCGTTCTTATTTTTAGAGTATCGTTAGTTTTATTCATATTTTGAATATATTATCATTCATATTGGGAATAATTTATTTATTTCCGTATTATATAATATAACGAAAAGTCAAAGACTTGTTGCAATAGTGTATTTTGAATTATTTCCATTGAACTAGACCAGGCGTGAGGAACCTGCGGCTTTTTGGCTACTCTGGTGCGACCTTCTGGCAAATTATGTAATTCTGTAAATTTATGTTAATTCGTAAATTCCCGACATATTCTGACCGTAAATTCCTGTTTCCGGCCAAAGATTCCCTAGTCAATGTTTACTGAGACCTTATGTCGAATCAGAAAAATGAATGCGGTCTTTAGAGAAGAAAAGGTTCCCCACCCCCGAACTAGACCTGAAGTAACTACATATTTCCACGTGTGTTAGGTGTCGATACAAAGACATCGCTATTTAAAATTATTTTAAATAAAACCTAATTTTGAATAACGATACTGAATTAAGATAAGAACTGTTTTGACTCTACACGGGAGTTTTCGGCTGATAAAAATATACATTGGTACGTGGCTATTTATGCAAAATCAATTAAGACTAATAAACGGCCATGTCATATTTTTACCGTGTACACTTTTTTAATAAATCCCTGTAGACAATTTCAATAGCTACATTTCAATATATGATTCAATTTTAAAATCTTTCTACGAATATATAAAAGTCAACTTTAAATAATGATTTTGCCTTGAAAAGTGATCAAGTCGAAAATATCTTCACACCAGCCAAGATCAGCAGGACTTGACTCAGCAGATTGAATCTCATTCAGTGTTTTATATGGAATTAGTGTATGAGTTTTTTGTAGTTATAAAATTAAATTCGCAATAAAATTTCGTTACATACTTTAATACGGCTCTCCTGAATAATAATAAAAAGAAACTGGCTTGACCGTGTTTGATACTTGATTCCTCTCATGTGAAAATAGTTTAAAGCTAACTAACGATACAAAATAAAAATAAATGACGCTAAACTATCTACCATCAAAATGCTTATAACCTCTTACGAAAAAATCTTACTGATAGGTATTGACATTAAAAATTGTTAGCTACATTTTAGAGGAAAGTCTTATCAACTGCGTTTTAGCGCATAAGTGAGAATATATTTGAATTTAATGATATAACTACTCGATTTTCGTGTCTGTGGATTACATACAATTGTTTCAAATTATATTGATGTTATCAATACAGAATCTTAAATGCACATGGTTAGCCTCGACTACTACGTGCTATGGCCGAGTTTTATTGTAATGTGACCTCCTTGTTTTACGTTAAAATGACAAAATTTAGGTAAACAGGTATGGATTTGAGTATATGTATAGTTGTATTGCGAAAAAACCGCGATTTAACAAGAAAGCTCTCGCACTTAGGACAGACAAACCTGTCAAAATAACAAGAAAATTATACTACCAACTTTGCGTCCTTTGATGAGACTTCAATAATAATTACTTCACTAATAATCAAAACGTAGATTTGTTGTGTCGGACGTCAATGATCATATTATTTCAGATGCATGCGCCAGGACTTACTCCACCGTCAGAGTCTCGCTTACCGGAAATCATCCCTTGAATAATAAAGTGCAGAAGTTGATACTTCAGAAGTTTTATAATGTCTGTCAAAAGTCACGTATTGTTAATTTAATATCATGTTGAGTATTTCATCAACACCGATACAGCTGGTTCGTACAACTAACAACAGACAAACTAAAGTAGTTTTAGGTTAAAAATGGATTGACACAAATATAGGTATATACTTTTGCATTTCCTTCCTTTGTTCAAGATTTCCCTTCATATATGACTATGAGATATCACATAACTGTTTAAAGTGTTTTTTTAAAGATGTTGATCATGATATAAGATTTGACTCTTATTTCACGCTTCATTCGCATATTACTTCTATGACACTGTGTGCTCAAGCAAACTTCTTGGATTTATAATAAGTCATTATTGACAATTCAACTACATTTCACTATCTTGATCGTTGGATCGTTTTCAATTTTAAAGCATTTTTCTCTTATTTTTCGGGGCCGAGTTAATAATCCTGACATTCTCACGACTATATAGAGATGTACCATTTTAACTTGACTGTGGCAGAAATCAGAACTAAAATTGTCGCCCTAGGACGTGTTGACTATGGCAACGTTAATGATGCGATAGTGGCGCCCTTGCGGGCAGTCAAGTTACGCTGGTACATATATACTTAAATGTAAAAAGTTAACTACGGTAAATAACTGAGTTTCTCTCAGAAATATATTAATTTTTGATAATATAATATTTATTAAAAATTAAAACATTCGTAATATTAATTATTACTCCATTAATTACGCTTCCAATAAAGTAGCGTTATTTTTTATTTGTTAATGAAACGTTTGAGTAATAAAATAACGATTAAGTAAAGCGACATTTTGACAGTCAATTATTCTGGCTAAAAAACACGTATGTCTAATAACTCATTATCATATTTTAATTCATATTATTTTTTAACCAATCAGTAAGTAAACTTGTAATTAAATTTACAGCTGGAAACTTGAATGGCACATTGCAGTAAAACCAGTAATTTCATTTTTACCAGAGATAATCAATCATTTTTCAAAAAATATATATGCTGGGCTAAATTTATTTAATCAAAGTCCACCCCAGTGTGCTTATTGTTTTCAAGAGAGTATTTCAAGATACGGTAATTTTAGAAAAGGTTCGGTGAGATAAAAGACAGGCTGTTCATGCCAATTATTTTTTGAACCGTTTATATCAAGGTAAGTCTAAATCTATATCTATGTAGGATTAAGATTTGTCTGTATACCAGTACACACAAATTTGCACATCATTCGCATAAAAAATATTACTTGACAGGTGGCACTGCCGCTATGAAATAATTTATAGTGTATACTATCGTTTTGTAACATTGTTATAAATTATAAAATATTTATATAATATTATAAATTTTCATAACATAAAACGTAAAACGTATGTAAACAATTCGGATCGGGTGACATGTTGTGTGCGCTTAGTGGTAAATAATAATTTGTCCACAGTACTGTAGAAAATATTCATATTTATATTATAGCAACATTGATTTCAGCATATATTCGTATATTTCACGATTTTAGCAAAAATATGCATCTATCGCAAAATGCCAAGCATAGAGTCTTGACTCTCGACTTATTAGTCACTCTTCGTATTATATTATGTTATGACTCATCTACAAAACGTACAAATTGTTTCATTTATTTACGGTGTAAATACATATGTTTCATGGTATGTGGTGCGAAAGTTTGAGGTGAACTGTCATTCTACTTTCGCCGAGGCCGTGTTGTAATATTGAGTGCATGGATCAGGCATGGCTGACTGGTCACTGGACCAGCTATCTCTACTGGAGCCAGTAGCGTTTAGTCAACAATGCAATAAGTAGAAATGCTGCCAATCTTGACTATATCCATTTCGGCGTGGTCATTTTTAATATAAAGTTAATACAGTCATAATGAAATCATTTCTTAACGAAAATAATAAACTCTTAATTTGATACACTCTGAAACAGCGGTATATAACAGCAGTATAAAAATTGAAATAGAACTAAAAAAAACTTAACAGTGCTGGAACACTTGGTCACTCGCAGACGTAACTTTGTCAAAGGATGGAGCCAAAAAAAAGGTTTCGGTAATAATTCTGGAAGTTTCGAAAATAGTACTTAGACGACAGGATTGGAATAGCGGGATTGATTCCCAAGTTTCTTCTCACAACATTACCAGGGCCGGCGCTACCATACAGGCGAAATAGGCAATCGCATAGGGCGCATAAATTGAGTAATCATTTTTTTTTAAATATTCTAATAACAAATAATAGTTTATACTTGTATCTGTTCGTTATTACAATTACTTCTAAAAAGGTAGGTTGAGCGACTGACTAACAAGCAGTTCCCGTAAAAAACTTCTTTTGAGATACCTCCATTAGGAGGCCATATGATTTACATTGAGAGTGAATATGAATATAAAAAAAATATTCCAGAGTTTGTTAAAAAGGGGGCGCGCCAATAACCGTTGCCTAGGGTGCCAAATAACCTCGCACCGGTACTGAACATTACGGAATAAAAATTGTAATATTTCTGAATGATGTGCTATACATTTTGTATGTATTGTTTATGTTATCATTTTAGAAATATTGGAGCTGATAATTGAGTTCTGTTAACATCTGGATAACTAATCTTACTTCCTTCTTCCAAAACAGCACATGCCCACAGTGTTATGGAAATCAATTTACCTAATATTTTTAATTGAAACTTTAATATTTTAGTAAAAAATTCTGTGTGTATTAATGCTTATACTGTCATATTTTTCAAGTCTTTGTACGCTACTGATTGGATTGTGATACCACCAGAAGAGTCAGTGGAAAACCTCACGTATTGCATATCATGCGGATTTAGAGGATATTTCATAACTGTATTCTGCGTATTAGTCTAGCAAATTTATACTGATTCATTCAGTGATGTGTTGTTTGATAATTGGTAACATTTTTTTTCCCAAGAAACAGTTTTATTTAAATATTACATAACCGGTGTTTTGGCAAGTCTAAAATAAAAAATAGTATTATACTATTTATAATGAACGTTTATTTTCTATCAGTATTACGTTTTCATTGATTGAATTATAATTTACTTCGCATAACTCAATCATAATAAGGCCAAAATTAAAAAATATTTACTTAAACAAGAATTGTATTTAAAATATTTTTTGTTTAGTTATAGCTTAAGAAGAGAAATACAATATATTATTTCACCCGTTGAAGCATACTAACTTTTACTTTCTTTTACTTTTTAATTAAGTAAAATAAACATTGGAAATATTCGCAGATAAAATGACTAATAAATTAATGCAAGAACACGCACAAAGTGAGCTAACTGAGCAAATAAAATAACACTGAACCAACTGGATTAAAACTAAAGTTCTCCTGAGTAAATGATCGTACAATTTAATAAATTTTCATTTTTAAAACTCTGCGCAATTGAGGAAAAGGTAAAATAAATGTACACGCGTGGAAGATAATCGTTCATGGTTAATAAGAACATCTGAAAGCCAATATATTACATCAAAAATCGGAATTTTAAAGCATTACTAGACAATAGACAAACAGACCGCCAGGTCTCTTTTATTACGCACCTGAAATAAATATTTTATTTTAGGTGCATAATTTTCAAAAGATAAAAAATTCTAATATTTCATAATAAATATTCATATATGATACGACTATCTGTCGGATTTGTCGGCCCCGTCGGTCATGCCGACTTGGTTGCATCTAAGGCAAATTATAGGGCATTTAAAGAATTCTCCGTGTCTTTTGGAAAAAGAATTGAGTTAAATGGATAAAATCTAATATTTTCAACTATACTTAATTATTTATTAACTCTTAATTTCTGCACACTGTAGTGCATGCAACCAAGTCTTGAAGAATTTCTTCTCGGGACTTTTCTGGCAAAATTTTGAACACGACTAACGTTGTTACGCTACGGAATACACCTTATAAGAAGAGTGTGAAGCCGTATCGGGTAGTGGTGAAATAGGGAATTAAAAAAAGATATATATATTCATATTCAAACCGAAAATCGCAATAAGGTACTGATTTAATTTAAAAATATTGTTTTTTCCTTGATTTAACAAGGGGCTTACCGGCTCATTCAATTCAGAAGAATTCAAATTATTATTTTATACTAATGAGTGATGACAGCGAGTCATAATTAAGGCTCTTTAATATTATCATTTAATAACGTGCCTAATTTTCTCTTCAAATTCACGTTCGCTTGTTAATGTCATAATTTCCATTAATGTAAGCGGTCGGCTGTAAGTTTTCTTTTTTCCGTCCAACTAAGTAGAGCGAGGAAGTGTTTATTTGACTAGGTGAAATAATGTGTTGAAAATTTAATATTTTTTTTTTCTAATTATAATACACAACCTTTCATTGTTTGTGTGGTCAGGAATCAGGCCATAACTGTTACAATTTCTTTTATTTATACGCCATTCGAGACAATTCAGAAGACAAAAATGTCTGCCGTGATTACAAATTATTTATTTACAATTTAAGAAAGTGTAAAGTTTATAAAAAATCTAATTTCATGTATGAGCGAAATTAAGGTGTATCATTCGACGCTAGCTACATTTTATGGCGTTAATTAAAATATATATACTATTCAGTGAATGGTCGCGTGAAGAAGAATGTCGCCAGTATAAGACAGTGGTGAACAAACATTTTTTTTTGTAAACGCCAAAAAGAATACAAACTACACAAGGAAAATTTAACATAATAGGCATGTTAATATGGTAGACGTTTATTGCTAAGCTGTTATAAAGAAACATGTTTTGAACGTTTACATAGTTATGTAATTTAAAAAATATCTTTCCACGTATTATCTTATTATTTCATTTCTGCCAATCGTCGGTCGAACGCCATTTATAGCATTGAATTAGATTAATATATTGAATATTTATCTTTATCATCGTATCGCATTGTTTTATAAACTATTGCAATTGAAGGTAAACTGGTAACTCGTCTATTTCAGCATTCGTCAAACTAACTAATTTCGCGGACCACAAAATATACAGAATTTTTTTCACGATATGGTGATGACGCTCGTTTTGTTATATCAAATTAATTGGTGTGACATTAGTGTTTGCATGTTGAAAATAAATTTTAATGTTCTTGACTCCAATGACATTATTATAACGATGGTGACCCGCAAACCACCGTTGACCGCTGCTTTTTTTATGCATTTTGAAGTATGTAGTAGAAAAGATTCGACGGGCTAAAATTAGCACGCTAGTCGTAATTTTTCGACCCGTAGCATAAGGGGTTAATAAAGGTATACATAGCTTTGATAACCAATTTATAATTTAAAATCTGATACGGTTTCTAAAATGTACTATTTAAATTAAATATTAGTTTCAGAGATGTTTGAATTATATACAAAAAAAATAATGTTGAATGAGCGGCAACACTTCATTTTGAGGTTTGTTAAAATAAATACATTCCTAGACGAAAAAAATACTTGGAGTTGATGGTTAATTAAAACAATATATATATTTCATTGGATGGACAGCAGGTGTCAATTGTCACAGATCTTTTAACCAAATAGCTACACAAAATATTAAGAACCACGCATATTATGCAGGTTTCTCCTAAATAACAGTAAATTTTCATGTTATGTCATAATGTCTCGGTCAAAAAGACTATAAAAATATATAAATTCAAAAGGATGAGTAATCACTTGGATCGTTTAATTTTAATTTTTGATAACTAAGCTCACTACAGCAAAACGAAATATATAATGTCACTAAAACAAGAATTTTCTCGTTTTCAATTTTGTGATTCTCTTGTGTATTGATAACACATACATATATACATTTAATTGTTTTTCTTTTGTTTTATTGGTTAAACGATTTTTTTTTTTTTAGTTTGAGTGTGTGATAAACAGATTTAAAAGATTTCAATTCATCGCGAGCAATTTGATTGAAATATGTGATATACATACATTCAAAATTTGAATAAGGTTTATTTGTATGAACGAAATTTGTATCATATTTGCCAAAATATATGTAATTGAAATTGTCAGATATTGCCAATGTGACAGATAAAAACTAATGGTTAACATCGTTGGTTGCAGTAACGGTGCACGCGGTTTCTAATGTCAGTACTGACAGTTTTTCTAAATTATTTTTTCAATCAATTTATGGACTTTTGTTCGAAGGCATTGGTGTATTTGATGCCTGAAGTTCCTTTTCATTCATCCGTCATAAAATAAGAGTGCGTATCGAGAGCGATTAGCTGGCCACTAGTCCTGTCCTAGCCTTATCCTTCTATTCCCCACTCTCTTTGAAAATAGAAAGGTTAAGTAACTAAGCAACTAGTAGTTTTTGAAGCGGAGACAGTTAAAAAAAATGAAACATTAATCATATATATTAAATATTTGTTTCCATAACAAATCGAACCTGAAACATTTTGTTCAGAGAAGCCAAAGATGTATGTATAGTTTTTAATTCAATCAGAAAAACATATAAATCGGTTGCATACAAAAAAAAACAGCAAAATATTTTGTATGTAATTTATGCTTTTCTGATCTTCTTCGAGTGGTAATTATGTAGTAGTTATGGTCAAGACTTCGAAATTTAAATGGCTAAGCATGTTTTAAATGTTCAGAGCGTTCAAAGATTTATGGGTTTGATTATCGTTGACAAGAATGGCAGGTTACATTATTTATGGTCCTGGCATTATGTTGTAATTTTATCTATGGTACTGTCAGTGTTAATACATCATGGCTGCCACGTACGTTGTGCGTACGGGTGGCAAAACATGGTATACCTATCCTTGTTTTCAAAACGTTTTTATTATTTAATGACAATTATAGTCTATTTTGAAAGTTATTGGGTTGAAAAATCACTTTCTTATGTATCGAATGAGTTTTTTTTTGTACAAACTGACAATTAATTGGATACGAAATCTTTAGAATCAAAAAAATCGTTAATTCATGTATTTCTACGAAAATTTTTCACCATATTTCAAGTATGCTTTATAGTTTGTTATAAGAAGTTACATTTGACATATTACATCGACTTTTTCATACTGATATAAGATTAGTAATACGCTTAAATTATCAATTTACCTGATACCTATATACGATATTTTTTTATTTTCAAATACATTTCCTACAGAGTTGCATTATTTATTATAAGCGGCATTTAATTCATTTTTAGGCAGAAAAGGAGTAGCATGTGTAAAGCATTTTTACTTCTATTTTTTATCCAAACATTTATTGCTTAACCTTTCACAGCAATAAAAAATAAATTCTACCATAGTACTGAAATCTGTGGATGCCCAAGGGTCAGTGAGCTTCATGTATCTAAATGATCATGGGTACACCCATTACAGTAAAAAAATAAGATGACGATAATCTGATTGAGTAAGACAAGGGTGGAGTAGAAATCAATCGAACCCAATAATATTGATATTTTTTTATTAAATTACTCAAGATTGTAATATTTGTTTGAACTTGATAACAAATGGATGAATCAACGTTTTTGTATTAATCATTAAAGCACTGCAAATGCTGTTTGCGTGGTTTGACTTTAACAGTATCGATACCGGAGTTATTAAATGATGTTCTAAGTCAGGGGTACCCAACCCAAATCTTTTGGTAACTAAAGTTCAGTAATATTCTCAGATGAAATCATAACTTTACTGCATTTGTAATCAGTTCCGTACTTACTTATCATGTAACATTTGAATACTTAAAAAAATATTGAATAAAAATGTAAAAAAAATGATAAAAAAGAATCCGCCACTTCCTCGAAACACCGCGAATAGCTTCAGCAGGGTTTCCCAAAAGTTTTCTGGAATGGAACACTTTGCAAGTCCGGAAAATATAACGGAACACTTAAGCTGAATTTGTAAGATTTTTTTAAACTGTGTTGCAGCGTATAAAACCATTCCATTTTTTTTCGGAACACCTATTCTGGCTCCGCGTAACAACAGTATTCCGCGGAACATAGTTTGGGAAACCATGGCTTAGAGATTAAGCCCCTTATTGAAATATTGGCAGTCTACCACTAGGTGAATACACTATAATTATACAGACCTTAAAGATTTACGTAAGTGACTGGGTAATTGTTCATTAATATATTATATATACATATATCTCTACTCCACCCAGTTGTGCAGTTCAGAACGGAGTCAAAAATAAGGCAAAGAGAAATCGCCCTCAGCGTGGTGTTGTGTCGGCTGGTGCATAGCAGTATGTACTTGGTATTACATCAGGTTTATTAACTTCCACTTATTATAGCTGCCAGGGCATGGTTTACCTTGAAAACAGAATTTCACCTTTTCACTTTCGTTGGAGTTGTTATCTGTGCACCTAATACTCGATAACTGTTTCGTAACTTCTACATTTTGGTTCGGGTGTGCTATGCCACTTAATAGCGAGCACGGGTTAATTATTATTATTATGGTACGGAAACTACCTTGAAACCAACTGTACTTGAAAACTATTTGTGGGTTCTTTGATCCTAAGGTGGAGCAACTATCAAAGTAATGTATCTATTTTTTAGTTGCAGTAAAACAGCAACAGCTTACAAATAATTTCAACATGTTGAATGTTGGGGAATATATTACATAAAATATTAAGATAAATTTGAGACAATACAATACATTTTTTTTTAAAATTTCATTAGCTAAAAAAAATGCCAATGCGCCAAATATTTTAAAGTTGAAAGATCATACAAGAAAAACTCGATGAGAATTTATTGTAAGTTACTCGAGATAAACTCGAGGTAAATTGACATAACAATCACCAACTTCTTAGGTCTCGAATTTAAATTGAAAAATCTCATTTCGACATTGATCTTAGCGGGAATCGAGCCCAGACCCACCTGATCGGTAGAGCAAGCTCTAACCAACTAGACCACGGTGGGCGACAAAATTATAGCTAGGGCATCCAATCCCGGACCCCGTTTGTTATCCCGAGATTTCAGGATTGACAATTTTTCCAATCACGGAATCCCATAAATTGAAAGATTGAACATTCACCATACAATCGTGTAGAATTTGAGGATTCGGAATTGCGAAATTTTTACTCGTCGGCCGATTTCAAATATTCCGCCCACCTAAATCTAATTTATTAATCTTAGAAGTCTGAGAGTCAGATAACAGTATGGTACTCATACTTTTTATAATTAATATGTATTATTTTCGTTTTTCATTCAAATACCGGGATTTCAAAAAGGGGCCGGGATTGGATGCCCTAGTTGCGTCGATTTTCATTGTAAAACATGTACATATAATAATACTTTTGTACACGATGCCTGACTGGGTGGGTATGAGATATCTTCATTGTGAAAATATTGCATAATCTATGAAAGATCATTACCATAAGTCATATAGCTTCAGGGATTTCTTGCAGCACAATGTAGTGTTAAAAGATTTTATAGTTATTTGACAAGTCACATACATTTTGCATCACATATCAGAATAATACTGTTTTAGTATTCAGTAGAAATCATTCATTTTTAGACACATTTTTACGTAATCGTTGGTATGTTGTTTTTCAATTCAATTCTGCATAATTCCGATAGAAATTTATATCAATTATATAATATATTACATTGACGCCCATACCTGTTTGAGACGAAGCCAGCCACGGCTCAGATGGATTCTAACTATGCGAAATGACTGTGACACGTGAATGTTTCAAAATATCGAAAATAGAGTTATCTTTATAGTGCACTGTTGTCTTTAATGATAATTTTATTATATTATAAAGCAATAAATTGTACATTTTTAAATGAAAATGCATTACTTTTTACCATATTTTTTCGTCTGTAGACGAGACCGTGGAGTCAACGTCGTTGACTTTCGAGACAAATTTCACGGGTTCAAATCCTAGTACAAATAATATTTTTTTCAAACGTTTTATCGTTTCTGTTTGAAGGCATGTCTAAAAATTTCAACAGCGATTAGCAAACCATTAGTCTTATCCTAGCCTTTTCCATTATATCCCTATACTGCCATTGAAAAAAAGTCATGTTGAGCAACTGAGTAACAAGCATTCCTCGCAGAAAATCTTTTGTTAATATCTCTTTCATGATATACGCTCCACATCAGAAGTGTTCATAGTATTTTTTTTTTAACTCTGTGCTCCATTTAACAATTGAACAATTCAAAAATCATATAAACAATCTGAAAAAAAACGAATACTGTCTAGTAAAAAGGCTGTTATTTATGAAGTATTTTGAATGAGTCAATTTAAGTTTGTAATGCAATTAAAAATGATTTTATTAAATTTTTGACATTGGCAAATATAGAGCTCAATTTAATAGAAAATAAAAATTGCAAATATTCACTGTCCCCTTCTTAAATTTACATTTTTGTATAATTTATAATTTATAATTTAGTTTATCTGGTATTTAAGCATTTAATTTATGTGAGTAATTAAATATAAAATGTTTGTTTTATTATTTATATATATATGTTTTTTCTAATTGCAAAGCAATCAATAAATTTACGAACTGTTTTTCACTTAGCCGTGTAAATTAATGAATAGATATTTTAAGGATACTCTAAACTTCAATGTATCACAGCGTCAGAAAATTCCGGGGCTCAAAAAATCTTTTTTTATTTAAAAATCATCTGGTACATTGGTGATTAGCAGTATATTATTAATAACTATAAAAAATAGCGAATGAAAAATATTTTACTTTTATCGAAAACTAGTCTTGGACATTAACGTTACTTGATATTAAAAAAAAATAGATTTCACTGTAGAGATGGTAAATGAAAATAATTATATGTGAGATTCTTAATAATACTATAATCTTTGGCAACATATTGACCTCATATAAGCGAAAAGAATATTTTGCATTTGTTTGTAGTTTTATCGCAAAATAGTATTCAAATAAAAATAAATAAATATTATATTATATAATATTAAATCTTGTATAAGCAGATTCGTATAGTTATTGTAACTATAGTATGGTCGTAAATGGGCTGTTAAATCGTAAAATGTATTGCACAGACTGTCGCTTGCATAAACCTGCTATAAAATGCAATTTTTCGTTTTTCTTTCAGGTCAATGAAAACTGCAATACCAATCGAATAAGTAGGTACTCAGCATAGAATTGGTACAATTGTAGGTACACCGTACAGTGGCCGCATCATGAGAGATTCGGTTATTATAACTCTGTTGATAAACATATTAATCGTTTATAAATTAACAATTTGTACAAAGTATGTATTCGCTCAATTGTAATCTTTTAAGTAAAATATGCAGTAAATTTGTTGAAATTGATTTTTATATTTAATTAAATTTGAAAACTGTATTATTCCACTGGCTGTGTAACAAGCTCGTGTTTCGCTTTTTTGAAAAGCATCACCAGACAAACTAAATCTAATGTGCTTATCAGGGCCGGTGCTAAACAGTTGGCCGCCGTAGGCAAGATTGTATTTTCCCCGCCCTATTTATATCAAGCCGGCTGCGTGGTCGCGCTGGACGTCGTTGGCTTCAGTTACGGAAGTCACGAGCTTGAATCCCAGTACAGACAGTTTTTTTCAAATTGGTTTTAAATTGATTAATGGATTTCTTTGACATGGATGTATGTGATATTTTAAATTTTTAACTAATAAAGGTTGAGAAACTGAGTAACAAGCCGCTGTCATAGAAACGTTTATATTGAGATGAACTCTATTAGGAGTCTGTATGCTCCACATTGGGAGCGGACATAGCAAAAAAAGTTATACTCATTTCCTTAGGCGCTCAATATTTGGCCGCTTCTCCAGATTTGCCGTTACAGGTGGTCGCCTGCTCCGCCTACACATAGCGCTGGCAGTAGTCCTAATTTTTAAAAAATGAGCTCCTAAGAAGTGTAGTAAGCCAAGCAGTATTTTAGGAAAAATAAATAATTGGATGCATTATAATATTCTAAAATTCTTAAATCATCATAAAAGTGAAATAAACAATGCAATAGTGTTGTCACCCTGAAATTAACAAAAATGTTATCTACCAAAACACCAAGTAAAGACGTGATTGTACTTAAAATTCCAATATAAAAGTTTTTCCATTTTACTGTTATACTTGGCTCACTTTAGCTCTCGAGGGCTCAAATAATCTACTATGGCTTTAGAATTTACCTGAACCTGAGTAATTAAAGTTTTAATTTATTTTGATTAGTTAGAGATATTTTGTCGCGTGTCTGATTCCAAAAAAATATTTTTATCTCATAATCTTGCTATCAACTCCGTTATCGAAATATAATATTTTTTAAAATTAACTAACATGCGATGATGTCAGTGCTTTTAAATTGAAACTTTTTTTATAGCGAATGTGTGGAAGAAACCAAAATCAAAATTCATTTTCATATGGTCCAACACCAACACATTGTAGTTATTAAAATAAAATCACTTATATATTCATTGTGGAATGCGTTAATGATTTTTTAACATAATACTAAGATAATTATTTCGCGAGAAATCGACTTTCTACTGCGATTAATGATTGTGCATCGGCCGTAATACAAAACATTAATTTCAAAGAAGCCCACGCAATTGCTCACGGGTGTTAATATTGCCATTTTAAGAAATAACTTGTTTTCTATAGTTTTAAAAATGGAACGGCAAAACATTTGAATTGCAAACCGGACTAGTGAGTTGGTGTATAGTATTTCTACAGTAACTAAAGTCACTACTTATAATTTTATGGAATAGTGATTGAAAATTGTCTCGCAATGTAATACAGAAGTTAAAAGTAAACTTGGCAACAATGTATGAATGTACATAATTTGAACGATTCAAATTTAATATTGAGCATAAGTGACAAAACTTATGTGAATGTACGTAATTTTAACAATTCAATTTTAATACATATTGAAATTCTTAAATTGTATGTTTGTAGATATTTACAAAATATGGGTTGCACTGTCATCTTAAGAATTTAAGCGACACAATTCAGTAAATTGCGTTTTAAGCCAATATGTTATTGTTTAACCCAGCCATACTCAAACTTTTTTTCCTCTGGGCCGGATTCCGATTTTTGCTTTTCTACGTGGACCGCAACATATATTTTTTTTTATTATTATTTATGTATTATGATTATGTATGTATTATGATATCAAAATAAAACTATTTTATTTTTTGTTGATATTTATTTATTAAAGAAGACTTACAGCATAAATAACAAAATATAAAAAAAATTGACAAAAAAGTAAAATTTACTGCTAAAAGTAGTCTTCTAGATACAACTTTAAGTTTAAGATGAAAAGGAAAAAATAAAATAAAAACTAATGTCAATTATGATATTGAGTCAAACTTTGAACTATTTTCGTCAAATCAGGTTCCTGATTACTACAGGCTACTCTTAATGTATTATCAAGGTGAGAATCAGTAAGACGATTTCTATACACGTTCTTCGCATATTTCATTTTAGAATATGACGATTCACAGAGATACGTAGATGAGAATAATGTGAGCTAAAGCTGGGCACATTTTTGTACGGTTTTGTATTTTTCGGGTACTAGTTTCCAAAATTCTTCATATTCCCCTTCTTGCCTCTATTCTTTAAAAATAATTTCCAGATTTGTATCGTTTTTGAGCTCGATAAATTCATCAAATAACTTTGCATAATCAAATCCCAATGCAGCTAGTTGTTCAATTATTTCTGTTTCCATGTACCAGGGATTTTCTATAAGTTTCGGTGTTGAAAACAACACCGAAAATATATTTGGTGACCATAATTATTTTGGGCCACACATAAGAGCTATTTGGGCCGCATTTGAGTATCGCTGGTTTAACCTTTAGAGGAGTATGGACGTACATGTACGTCGGCGCAATTTTTCTGTAAATGAGCATGGAAGTACTTTAAACTCAACACAGGAATGTCTGTCTGTAAGCATATATATGCTTTAAACATGAATTACATATATTTATTGGGAAAAAGTCACAAAATTGTCATGTTAAGAAAAGGCAGTGAATTAAAGTAAGGTCTGTATAAATCTATTCACTCATCTAAAGGTTAATATCGCCGAAGGCATCAGTGACAAAAAAAAATTGAGCGTTCTCATTTGCTTGATCTTTTTTAGGAACAGTGCATTTTTGTGTTTTGACTTCGTTTGTTCCAAGTTAACCCTGGTTGAGAAACGCTGATCTATACAACTGGAAGTAGTCAGATAATTTTATTACAATATCAGGATGGGCATTGTCCATATATTACTGTTTATTAACCGCACTTACGGAACTCCTTTTTCAAAACTAATTAAAAAAAAACATACTGTAAAATTTATAAATTTTTGATTACGATTTTCTGCCTATTACAGGTTGATATATTCATAATAACATTGATATTTTTCAAGGCACTCCCGAAAATTTTTCTCCATTAAATATTTACAGCGAGGAGAGCGATTTTCGTCAACGGAAAACAGGACCAACGGGCGCGTTTATTGTCAAGTAGCGACAATAAATGAATATATTTTTCTATTCTATATTCAATTTAAATCGAAAATTGTTTTTATGTTTGTATTTTGTATTACTTATGAAAATATATATATGTTTAATAATAAATAAATTAGATTCATTTTTGTAGTTGATTGTAGTGGAATCTATATATCTACCATTTTTGTACGGGCACCTTTTTTGTTGCACGGTAGTCTTTGAAACGTATCCTTGTGCAAAAAGTGGATCTGGTGTATACGCCATACTTCATTTGATTGAAAATCTGAAGTAAAGTAAGTCTTTATTTCTTCAAGGTTATAAATGAACCAAGTAATATTTAATGCGTTAAATAAAATAGAACCCACGCTTTTCAGTTGTCGGACGATTGCGTTACCATCACAGCCACCGGAAATATTAATTTAAGTGGCATAAGCTTAATTTTACAACAATTTTATCTCGCCGACTCTTTGATTTAGTACGAGATTATATTTTTGCGAGAAATTGCTTGCATAGATGCAATCTTAAATTTTCACAAATTTATACCAAAGATTCCTAAATATATATTTTTAATATTAGGATTGTAATTTTTATTTTTTCAATGGTGGTTACTGTTAATGTGTACAGTATTTAGTACGTGGTGGTCAACGTCGCTGGCTTCCCCCCACGGGTTCGAGTCCCAATACGAACAGCATTTTTTAAATCGATTTAGCGATTTCTGTTCGAACGCATGGGTGTTTGTGATGTCTAAAAATTCTCTTCACACCCTTCCAGTCCTAAAATTAATGGGGTGTAGCAAGAGTGATTAGTTAATCATACTTTCTAAAACTCTTTTATTGATTAAATTGTTCAGTAAACATGAATTTCCATTATGTTTCATCCGTCCAACGAAGATATAAAACAAACCTAGTGTCAAATATTTTTTTTAAATTCAAATTAAGACGATGGATTCAGTGGAAAATTTGTGACAATTGCTTTTTTTTCAAAATAAAAATTGATAATTGTTATTACACTGGTTGTGTAACTATTTGTGACACAATTTTCTCCAATTTGAATGGCATTCTATCTTAATTTATTTACATAAAGCGTATACATTGTATTCAAATTCAATTTCTTAATAAGGTAATGAACGTTTTTTTAAATCTTTCTACTGAACGCAGAGAGAGGACTAAAAAGTATCCTATGATAAAATTAATCTGAAAATACTTAATACTTTTGATGGTTTCGGCGGTAACTTTGTGGAAGTTCATTTTAATAGAAAATTTAAATTAACTTTGATTATTCCACGTATTGTGTTACTAACTGTGACACGTGTTTCGCCTCTTTCAGAGGCATCTTCAGACTTACTATCGCAAACTTTGCTTAATTTAAAAATTTGCTTAAATTTTAAATTTTAAATTTGCTTAAATTTGTTTGCACTGTTTCGATTTTATAATCCCCTCTTTGCTTCCCTTAAAAAGGAAAAATCCCAATCTGATTGATTACAACTCATTAGTATTGTTAGTATCATTATCTGTTTGTTTTATTTCGATTCTACACCCCCTCCTTGCTCCTCTTAAAAGGAAAAAAACCCAAACCTCCATTTTGTAATTTTATAATTTTAAAATGTTAGAATCAATCTTGCTTCATTACTTAAGCAAACTTTTCGATAGTAAGTCTGAAGATGCCTCTGAAAGAGGCGAAACACGTATCACAGTTAGTAACACAATACGTGGAATAATCAAAGTTAATTTAAATTTTCTGAAAATACTTACCAATTGTATATTTTATTCAACTAAGTTTGGCGATGGTTGGTTGGCACAGGAAGACGATTGAATCTATTTGGGGATTGACGCTGCACTGCTTCCCGACACTGTCACCATCATCATCATCACATCACCGCATTGCCGCTGCGCCGTTACACGTGGGACGACGTGACGTCACAAGGCACAGCACTAATAATTGAAAGTGCCATTGACATTAAACTCCCGCCAACTAGACAATCTCAGTCTCAGACACAATGTCAATGAGAATCTGTGATTTTTAAGTGGATCGTGTGAATGAGACGTAGACCTACTATTATTGTTTACAGGACTTATTGTGCGCGCTAATTTGTTATAATTTCAAACAATAAAAAAAAACTAGGTGCTCAACATCAGCGTTTCCAATAATTCATGAGGAAACTTGAGGAAAAAACACGCCGTGATTACATTCTATAATACCTTAATAGTGTAGAAAAGACTATTGATTACCCAACGATGGGCTGCCAATTAGTGTATCCAATCCCGGAGCCTTTTTCCAATCCCGGGATTCCGGGATTGATTAATTTTTAATCCCGGGATTGGGATTAGCTCACCAAGGAATTTGGAATCCTCAATTCGCTATACTTTTTCCCCGGATTATCTCCAAACCTCATTTTTTTTTCAATCACCGAGGAATTTGCAATCCTTAATTTGGTATACTTTTTCCCAGATTGTCTCAGAAACTCGTTTTTTTTAGCTCACCGTGGAATTTGAAATCTTCAATTTTCCAATTTTGTGTCAATTTTCGGGATTTGCTAAAAATTTCTCACGATTAACACGGCCGCGATCCCGGGATTTGGGATCAGAAAATTGAACGGGATCCCGCATCCTGGGATTGGATGCCCTACTGCCAATACTAAGGGGCTAGCTTAATCAGACGACAAAAAAGAAACACTCTTGTAGAATTATATTCGATGATTATTAAATCTATCGAATGATACTATATAAACAGTATAGTAATTAAATTTATATCAATAGCTAAAAATGTACGTCAGGAATACCAAATGTACATTACTAGTTTTTTTTTATTTAAACATATTGCATATTTATTCATTACATAATGCAAATATCTGAAAATATTGTTTTCTTAATTTAACGAGCCCCTTCCGAGCCACCCCTGGATGTAGGTTATATTCTTCCTGTATGTTTCAGACGGTATACTTAAGACGTTGTATATATTATATTATAGGTCAAAAGCACCAAATATACATTACTGCGTTCTTAAATTTAAATATAATGTACATGTATACATTATATAATATAGTTTTGAGAACATATTTTTTCTTAATTTAACAAGAGGCTTGCACGAGCCCCTACGAGCCTTATCCAGCATATCCATGCGTTTACCATTTAATAACCATTTCTATAAATTTGTTGAATATGCGTAGAATAAAAATGTCCTTGTATAACCACTCTCGTATAACATAATATAATATATGAAGGAGTTAAAACATTGCACTCAAACATTGAGGATTATAAATTATTTTATCAAGAAACTTATGAAATAAATATGTATCAGATTAAAAGTTTACTAAATATTAAGAAGGGAAGTAACGTCCCTCGTTTCACCTTGTGATATATTTCCTTTCACGTAAAATTAATCTTGAAATAATTATCAATTTCCATACCACATTAAATAATTTACAATAACTCTTCGTCTGATAATTATGATACCAATGAAAATTCAATATTTAAAATCACTATACTATAATATGAGCCTTCGAGAGATGCAGTAAGCCAACCAGTAAAATGGTAAAAAAAATCTTGGACTTTTGTGTATTAACTGAGGTTCACTTCACTTTTACGACGCTTTAAGACAGTGATGCACAACATTTACCTTCTAGCGGGCCGCATAAAACAAATAATCGTGGGTTCGGGCCGCAAAGAAAAAAATATTTAAAGTACGCTAAATCCAATTTGTATACAGAACATATGTACTGTCCATGTAAAACAGCCTTAAAACCGTGTAAAAAAGATTAACTGAATTTAGATAAATGAGTAATAGGTTCCATTATATTATTTTGACCGTGTTATTTCGAAAACGTGAACATAAATAAGCCATGCAAAAATGGATTATGAGTTCTTGCTTATTCAAAATCGTTTCATTTATATGAAATTCACAAGTTAATGCATTCTTTGTATTTGTTAATTTTTAACTTTTTTTTTTAATTTGACATAATATTTGTAAGCCTGTTTTTATGAGCCGATTTACTCTCCTTCATTATAGGAAAAGCTTCTTGTTAACATTTATTAAATAAATGTTTTACGCGAAAAAAAATGGCCGCATGCGGTCCGCGGGCCGTGGTTTGTGCATCACTGCTTTAAGACGTGTAAAATATTACAACGCATTTTTTTTTTATAAAATACCACTTGGCTTACTTCACCTCTAATGGGCCTATATGATCTTACCCAATCACCTTTTAATATTATATGATTCTTATATTCAGTGCTTTTTTTTGACCAGTTTGACAGACCGTCAGTTCGAGTTCTTTCGTGAAATTCAATGCACGGAGATACCGAAAAGTAAAGCCTTGGTCATCAGTCGTCACTAGTCATTCGTAAGTGACAAAACTTCAACGATAAAAAACCAGTAAAAGTCGTAATAAGCTATTTTATTACGAAACGGCATATCAAGAGATATTGTCTGAACTTAAGTTCAAAATATAATTTGAAATATTGTAGTTGTAGACGTAAGATAATATATTACGTAGATACCAAATATGTTATAAATAATTACTACTGATATCAGTATTCTAGATAAATGTGACCTAGAATTTATTATGTTCACTATGCGGCATCAGGTTTTCTGCCTATAAATTAAATAAATCTTATTTTGTGTTGAGTAAATTCAATGTGCCACATTGATATTATATATTTTCACACGCAAGTCGGTTACATGTTAAAAAAAAATACCAGGTAGGATTAGTTTGGTTTTGACTAAATATAATTCGTATTTAGTTCAGAATGATTGACACGGTATTAGATATTTTGATCGATATTCAAGTATACAAAAAAATGATTCAATCTGGATGATATTAAGCTTAGTTTTTATTTCCAATCAATGGATGGATTGCCAAAGATTATTTAAATCAGTGCTTCCCAACCTTTTTAGTTCCACGGCCCCCTAAATCTAAAAAAAATAATCCGCGGCCCTCCTCAATTGTCTCCGTAACTCGTTTTTTTTTTAGCTCACCGAGGAATTTGAAATCTGCGATTTTGTATACTTTTTCCTCAGATTGTCACATATAGATTATCACACACAGACTTAAATATATAGATTTTTGTACTTTCTACTGAATTTCGTGGCCCCTGCAAGAAATCCTACGGCCCCCTGAAGGGCCGTGGCCCACAGGTTGAGAAGCACTGATTTAAATGATCTTAGTGATAACTCTGGTAGTTTGTAATGTACCTCTTATTTATGTTTTAAATTTTGATATTATATTATTTCGGCGTTCCCCTTTTTTATCGACGTATTTGAATGTTCTATAACCTATGTGGTCACAACAGTTTCAATATATGATTAATGGTAACACGATAAAAAATATCAAAGTATTTAGTTCTACAATTTTTATAAAATTAGTTTATAGCTATTATCAGAACTATGAACTATTAAAAGTTGTAGAACTAAATTCTTTGATATTTCTTTTACCGTATTACAATGGAGTTATACCAAGTAAATGCCAATTCAATCAATAATAATGACAACATTTATTTATTTATTTTTTAAGTAATTTATGTCATTCTTTAAAAAAAGTACTGTAACGTTTTCATCACTCTCAACCTCAACTTTTCCGAAGAGAGAGGTTGAATGTCTGGCTAACAATCGCTTCTCGTAAGGTACTTTAATATGAGTCATATCCTCTACTATCTCTCTTCGTCTCTCCTAACTGATACTAGCGGCATGTGTTGAGTTTGGTTTGTTTTTCAATCGATTTATCAATTTCGATTCGAAGACATGAGTGTTTTTAGTTTCTTTAACTTCTCTCCCACTCTTACAATTCAAAAATAACGACGTAGCGAGAACGATTAGTTGTCCTGTCTTGTCCTAGCCCAATCATTCTATCCCTACTCTCTTCGAGTAAAGCTTAAGCAACTGAGTAACCAGCGGTAATAAGCGCCGTTACGAGTCGATGTTCTCTACATCAGGGATGCGCAACCGGTCTATCGAAAAGAAAAAAAATGCTCGATTCTATTATTTTCTACTTCCCACCAAAAATAAGTTGTTTTTATAAAAGAATTTGTTAAAAAATAAGATAATATTAAAATTGAATTATTTTTTTATCACGTATCTAATGATATTTCGCATTTAAAACAAACATTTTTAAGTTTTAAGTAAGAGAAAAAACCTTAACCAATGTTCTTATAAGAATTCAAGTAAGGAATTGATCGCGAGAAAACTAACAATTGAAAAGTAACTCACAGCGCAAAAAAGTTTGCAAGCGGACAGAGGAAAAAAAAAGTAACATTTTTTGACGGTCACAAAGAGATCTTACAAAAGCTGATGTGTTGCTGATTGAGTCTTTCGTATTATTACATTATTTATAATATAATTTAATACGGTACTTAAGAAAGTCATCGTTCACCTCTATATATGTTCTTCTACTTGTACAATTTTGATTCCCTACGCAAAATCGTTCAATCCAGTTATCCCGTTGTCATCCTGGTAGAGGCAATCATTAACCAATTGAAAGAATGGAAACGGAAATTTACGATGTGTCGGTTTACTTTTTCGTCAATCACTTTATCATGCGTATGACAAATGAAGCATTTAATGATATTGATAAATAAATAAACCAATTAGTGGAATAAAAACATAAAAACTACAAAGACAATTTATCGATATCGGCACTTTGTTCGCTCTACCGTTTCGAATAAACTTTTAAAGCTTGTCTGCTGTCAATCTAAAGCGGCGTATTCATTTGGGAACAAGTGTCCCGACACATTTTCTCGAACGCACGAAGGGTCAAATAGTTGTTCCAAAAACGACACCTGTTGAGGTTATGCTGGTTGGTGTTGCGTTCAAATGAATGTTGTTTAATTTTATTGGATGCAAACAATAATTTAATGTATGCATGTATTATATAAACAGAATTGTATAGCATTTGAGAGAAAATCACGATATACGAATATTAACGCAAATTACGAAGTTTCTTTCAAACATGTGATGTACATCAGTGATGCACAACCCACTAACCACGGGCCGCTTTGATTTATTTTGCAGCCCTCGAATGTATTTTCTCAAAATTAAAATAAAATACATACTATTTTTAAGTAAATCGTTGAATTTATAAAATGTGAGCAAGTAAGCTAGAATAAATCGGTTCTGAAATCGGATGAATATTTGAATTCAATTAAATGGCTAGATAATTTAGATCTTAAATCAGATTTAAAAAAAATAGCTTAAAATCAACAAGGATTAACATTAACTTTTGAATTACATATAAATACAACATGTATAAACAGCAAGTATTTAAAAATAAAAGTTTTTTTGAACACGTACACATAATCCTCTTTTTGCACGGCTTATTTTTACGCGATTTATAAAAAACACGGTCAAATGTAATGGAACCTATAATTCGTTTACCTATATTCACTTCATCTTTTTTTACATGAATTTTTTGGACGGCTGTTTTACTTGGAACGTACCCCTTTGTATAAAAGAAGATTAAAAGTACTTTCATTTTAATTTTACCTTGCGGCCTCAACAGGTGATATTTTTTTTTATGCTGCATTCATGTTTCAATGTACTCGGTCTCGAAGCGTAAAAATGCAACATATCTCGGGTCACATGAAAAGCTCCACTTTGCTGCGTGCAACGTTGGGGACAGTGCGCAACTCTGCAGCGTTACGTAAATTCTATGTTGCGGGTCATGCTGCGGAACAATTTGTTCCCTAGTGAATGCTCGCTCCGTTTAAATCTTATAGCAGCGGTAGGCTGCCAGATGCATCGTTTTACACGCTGCGTTTGAAATGGTATACGTTCGAATTTCTATTTGTGTCCGTGCTGGGCAAAAACTATGGGTTGCTGACATCTTACGTGAGGAAGAAAACTAAGCGAGGAAACTATGCAGGTATCAGCTATACGCTGTCAATGGCCAATTACAAACAAGTGAATTAAACAAAAAATGGCAATTTGTAAACAATAGCACGTAAAAAGCTCGTTTTAATCTAATACAAATAAATATCATCAGTAAACAGTGGACGGAGAATTTATTAGTTTTCTGCGAATTAATTTTTACACAAATTTCCGCTGATTCATATTTTGAACGCTTTGGATAAACTATACCGTTTTTAGATCATGCACGTTGCTAAAGTTAGCTTCAGTGAGTTTGGTAAAACCAAATTATCGATGAAAAGTTTTTATATGATTGATTTGGTGAGTTTATAATTAAATGAGCCAACAGTTAATCTTGTCTTCTGATTTGCTTACTGCTTATTTACATTATTAAACAAATCATCAACAATTAATTTGAGTGAACAGTTCTGAGTATTTTTTTCCTTAATTGAAGATTAATACAAAATGATGATTTCTTTAAAATAAAACAGTTCCGAGATTGACACGATCAATCGAAAAATTTGTATAAAAAATAGGATGTAGTTTTCCATCATTTTTCCGCTTGACTGTATTAAGAAAGAAAGACACATACAACAAAACAAACGAAATAAATTTTATGGCAGAGTTGCCGATTTCATAATAGAATACTTTTTGTACTTGCAAAAAATCTGTCATTTGGAATTTTTCGCCGTCAATTTAATGGATGAAATAAAATAGCGAAGTTAGTTCCCAATATATTTTTTTTATCATTAACAATGTTGCAAAACATTTTGTTTACCAAAGTTGCTTGTTTATTATAATAAGATATAATTTATTACCAATTAACGATCTATTTAAAATTAGACAAGTAGATAATGAGAGACTGATTAAAATACTAATAACGCTCGTATTTTTTTTTGCTTTGACAATTGTTAGATTTACACTTTGTCAACACTTGGATGCAATTAACGTCAATATTTGTGATACAAACTCATTAAACACATGTTTTCATTAAAGTATATTATTACTGCACAAAATAAAATTTATCACGATGTACATGTATCTATTTAAAAATTATGGTTTTATTGAAAATAAAATGTGAAAGTGATATAATTGAAAACCGCTTTATCGCAAGGGCGAACAGTAATTTAACTAGATCAGGTTTATCAATTTCACAAAAAAATGAATGGTTGAAAACTGGATTAAATATATGAAACAGTTTTAAGTCAAGGTAAAGGCGTAATCTTCAAAACTGCTTTACTGTACCTACAAAACATTCTTATCCTGTCAACTTTCGAATGCCCTTTTTAAATTTTAACACTGACACATGATTAATAATAAAGATAAAATATTAATTCGATTGAAAACTCTAAAGTACAGATGGTCTACACCAGGAATGGGGAACATTTTCTTCTCTAAGGGCCGCATTAATTTTTCTGATTCGACATAAGGCCGCAGTAAACATTGACTAAGGAATCTTTGGCCGGAAACAGGACTATACGGTCAGAATATGTCAGTAATTAACGAATTTACATAAATTTTCAAAATTACAGAATTGGCCAGAAGGCCACACCAGACTAGCCAAAAGGCCGCAGGTTCCCCACACCTGGTCTACACTTTCAAAAACAGTTTGTGACAGTGAAATTTGAATAAATAATGAACAATAATAAATGTCATTTTGTATTCGATTTGGTGAAAATACATTTTTTCCGCTGTTGTTTAAATCAGAGATGCACAACCCGTGACCCGCGTGTAGTGTGAGCTCGTTTTTTAGACCCACAAATGTCAAAATTAAAATATATTCGTAAGTGACTTATATGTTAACAAGTATATGTTAGCAAGCTTTTGGTTAATGAAAAATAATAGATTGGTTTGTAAAAATAGACACTGATGAAAATTTGGTTGCGATTTTTCTTCTTAACTAATTAAAATTAATTCGTCGCACAATATATATAATACATTTTTGATGTCTCGAACGAGATTTTTTTTGGTATATTTCGTTTTTTCAATTACACGCTAAATGCATTTATTCACTGTCTAACCCAGGCGTGGGGAACCTGCGGCCTTTTGGCTACACTGGTGCGGCCTTCTGGCCAATTCTGTAATTCTGTAAATTTATGTAAATTCGTAAATTAAAGACATGACAGTCCTGTTTCCAGCCAAAGATTTCCTAGTCAATGTTTACTGCAGCCTTATTTTTTTTTTCTTTTTTTAATTTTTAAAAAAAATATTTGACATTACAGCTTACGCCAATGCGTCAAATACTTTTAAGTTGAAAGATCATACGAGATATACTCGATGAGATTTTTTAAAAGTCACATGAGATAAACTCAAGGAGAATTGACTTCACAAACACCCATGTCTTAGATCTCAAATTAAAATTGAAAAAAATCCAATTTTTGACATTGACCTTACCAGGATTCGAACCTAGACCCACCTGGTCGGTAAAACAAGCTCTAACCAACTAGACCACAGCGGGCGACTTATGACGAATCAGAGAAATGAATGCGGCCTTTAGATCATAAAAGGTTCCCCATCCCTGGTCTAACCTGTCACATATACCACGATAAAATTGATTTCATAGTATCAAATACTTAAAACCAAATTAATATTTTGTAACCAAGTTTTCCATATTACATTTGAACAATAAGTATAAATATTGTATATCAAATAATGAATGAACATTGCAAGCCTAAGTTGGAACAGAGAGACAACTTTTTACTTTAAGTATATTTCCAAACTCAGTTTTTTGTCAATCAATTTTTCCCAGAACACGTATTAGTCGGTTAGTTTTTACTGTTTTCAAATGGATGTTTGCACTTACATATCGGCATTGGAATTTATATTGCGTTGGGTTTCTGGTAGGGAAAAACATCTATTATGTAGATTGTAGATAATGACGTATCGAAATCGATGATTAGCTAAAATCCATTACTGCTTCCCATTAGATATACATATATTCCCGTTCTTATCTGACAATTTTAAGCAGTTTATCTGCAGCGTAGGAGCAGTTTTCATTTGAATTAACGCGTGACAGTATACGTTTGAAATGGGGAAACTGCGGTATGTTGAATGAATACATTCTTTATAAATAAAAACATTCAAGGTACGATGGCATATATTAATGCTATATTTCAAAATCAATATATTTCCAGCAAAAAAGTTAACGAAACTACTAGAACTTTTCTACGAGAACTGCTTGTTAGTCAGTCAGTTTCTTTCACGTCTTTTTTATCAAAAAGTATAAGTATAGAGCTATGACAAGTATAGCGGTTAACTTATTGCTCTCTCAATGCACCATTAATTTTAGAAGTGGCGAGATGGAAAGTATTTTTTAGTAGTTATCTCAAACACTCATGTCTTTGAACAAAAATCGATAACTCGATTGAATAAAATACTGTGAGTAAAATGAGTCTTCGTCAGGTGCCATGATTCGTTACCGTAACGCAGCACCGGCAAGCGTTGAATAAATGGCATTTGGTTTGAACCGTGTACAGCTGTGTGTCTCAGACAGTCCGCATTGAGTTGAATGTGGCTTTAGCCACTCCTAAACAAATGGCGAGCTCCTTTTTATTGTACTAACGTCAAACAACCGTAAAGATAAAATACAAATATCACGTTGAGTATTCTAAATCACCCTTTATAAGGTTCTAGATCGGGCGTGGGGAACCTGTGACCTTCCCGCCAATTCTGTAAATTCGTAAATTCCTGACATGTTCTGACCGTAAATTCTAACAAACTGGGACTAGAGCCTGTGAGATCCGTAATACAAGACAATGGCGTCACGAATTCAACGAAAAAATATCTAAATCTCTACTTCCTTAAATCACTCGATATTAAACGCATCAATGATATTTTTAATAAGATTGGTACGGAAGAGTAATTTCATCTGGTTTGCCAAATTTTGTAATATGGTTTTGATTCAAATGAGAACTTCTTATTCATTGTTATTTTGTATTACCAATATTTTTTTATTCATATTTGCATAGACAAACAAAATATGAATAGATGGAAACTTTTTCGACTTGGTTTTACCAACAACGACGTAACCCACCTCACCACTAGCTTCCGTGATAGTTGCAATATTACTTTGCAGATTACGTATGGCAATATTTGCAATACGTCTGCACTAGCCTACTGATAACCTTACCAATTATAACGATAATTATTTGCAAAAATTATACCGTACTAAAATCGGTCATAATTATGATGAGTGAATTATTTAGACATTTTTCTATGATGATAAAATCCATGTAAATACTATTCAATTTTTAAACCTGAATTTGTTTTACTTAACAGCTTAACGACCGCGGACGCGTATTTGAGTCTTTGAAAAACAAAGGTTAATGGCCGGCGGACTCATATTTGCGTATAGTATCTGGAGGGTAAGAAAATTAAATTTGGTAAAGATATCTCAATTGGTTTACAAATTATAGTGAATTTAGTAAAATTACAATTTTAATGGAGTTAAGTGGTTCGGATTTGGTTATCTGTTCAATAAAATTCTCAATATATTTTGACATGTTTCCGAGGTATCAATTTATCAATAATACTAATTATATTTTGATATTTTTTATGATTTTTTCAATGTGATTTACATTTTTACTGGGGCCTCCAACACCGGGATTAAGGATTTTATACAAAGTTGCGCGAAAAAAGAAGGCCTCAAATTCTTAATTAAATAAATAAATTCGTGAATTCCTTCGGAAATCTTGGAAGAAATAAAAAACGGTCTCGCGTCGTTTTATTATTTTGGGAATTCCGTAAATTCCCAGAATTTCAATATCGCTGGGCAAAAACATCTGAATCCCAAATTTCTACACGATTTTATGGTGAATGTTCAATCCCGGGATTTGAAAAAAGGTACGGGATTGGAAACACTAGCACCAACCTTATGATACTCAACATTCGAACTACATAAGAATTTCCAGTGTTCGAATGAGATGAAAATATCATATTTTTATTAAAAATATATATTTTACTAGTTTTTTTTAAACATATTTAGAATTAATCTGTGCCGACTACTTGAATCCAACACGATTAAATATAATAACGTTCGAAATAATATAAAATTATTCTTCTCGTTATACATAAAAACAATATGTCTATTTTCGTTTCCTTCACCAACTTTTTTTTTTAATCCATATCCGCTCCCTATATGGTCACCACGAAGCTCCTCCAAAATTCTCTATCTCCAGCCAGTCTCCTCGCCTCCTCCCAGGTCATCCCAGCGTCCCGTAACTCCGCCGAGTACATCCTGTGGATAGTCATCAGTGGCCTTCCACGACGCCGGGATCCATCCGGCCTTTATTAATCACTGTTTTAGATCAAAATGTTTTTTGATTTTCTAGTCATTGCTTACGATTTTACTTAATATACTTAAAAGTATGTAAAATATTTTTCTTTGTACAACGTCGAAGGCTTACAACCCAGCTTATTGTTTACATATTTCTACGTTGTAACTTAAACATTCATGTGTTGTTGAAAATAATTTTCCTATTATTTATGTAATTATCGTTAATATATTGTCTTTATAGATATACATAGTTTGTTAAAAAAAAGAAAACAAACAATTCGTTACGATTTTTTTTATTAAAAAGCTTTGTGTCGTTTTTCATCAATCCTCTTAAAATAAAGCAACTACGTTACGTGCATATAACTTGTAACTGCATCTCATAAACATATGCTTGATATACAGTGGCCCTCCAGGACGGAAGAAGATATTTGTATAAATAAAATGCAGACAAAAGTTGGATTTTCTGGAGGCATCCGTAGGAGTTCATCGGCCAAATCCAACGTCATCTCTCAACTGTTCTAGTACCAAGTCCTTAAAGTTTCCTCGTTACGTATAATATAATATACACCTTTTGTAACAATCTTAAAAAGCCTAGAATTGAAGAATCTTTAAACTGGAAAGAAATTGATACCATAATAACATGACAGTAATAAATAAAGTAGGAAATAATATTTCATATTATGTTTCATAATATATAGTTGATATCCCAAGATCTCTCATTTCCATGTTATACTGCTTAGTAATTCAAAATACAAAGAAGTTTTCAAAATAAAATAATTTTATGAAAATTGTTTCATCGTAGAGTTACTTATAACCTGATAAAGTGTTCATTAAATATGTTATTTATTTAATCAGACGAAAATGCTTTTATCAAATTATGTAATATCATTTTTATTTGTACACATAGAGCGTTTAAATCATTGGTTGACCATGACACTCTGACTCTATGTCAGATCTGAATTGAGAAATAAGCAGTGAATTGACAACCGATATTACCAGCAGTTAACCTAGTTTATTTTCAACACATAAATGAGTTTAATTCTCACATCAAATTGTAATTTATAGAAATTAATATGCCAAAAACACGAAGCGAAATATAAGTACGTTGTTGGCATATTTTGTTTTATTAAGATACAGTCTTTGCGCCTTAAAGATTATATGAAACGAACGTAAATCACGAATTTGACAATCCTGACATAAATGTTTAATATATCAGTGTTACTTTGAAAAAAAAAATACATCGCTACCATAAAGCAACAGTGAGATAACGTGAAAAAATAGATGATATGTATGCCAATCGATTGCTGAAAGGTAAACCTTTATAATGAAGCACTAAAACATTTAAAAATTAAAAAGAACATGCCCCATTTAAAAGAAAATTTTTTTATTTAAAATTATTGATATTGCCCTGTAACTTCAAAGCATCAGCGAGATTAGTTAAATAACTAGATACAGATAATATTATATAAAAAACCCTGCTATTATCTTTTTTTTGAATCGTTCAAATTGTGTACATTCACACAAATTTTGTCACTAACTGTCAGCATCTTCAGGCATTCAGTTCAAGTTCATACATGCACTTGAACGCCTAAAGATACCGAAAGGCGAAACCCGGGTCGTTAGTGACAAAATCTGTGTGAATGTACATAATTTGAACGATTCAAATTTAATATTGAAATTCCACCAAGCACCTTCAGTCGAAATCTTAAACTACTATTATCTTTTATCATAACTCGATAATCGATATTCTCGAAACTGGTATTTTAGAATTATTCCACTTTAGAGTTTAGGGTAGCGATATATAAATACATTTTAACAAACAATAATGTGTTTGATACATATTATGAGAAATTGAAATCCATTGATTTTATTATTTCATAAAACATTTTTTACAATAATCCCATATGATATTGAAAAGCTTGACTTATAGCTCTTTTACCAGAAACAAATTTACTAAGAAAATAAACAAAAAAATCGGCACTTTCATATCATAGTAGAATCCGGATGGAACGACGGTCAAGGGACAGGCGACATTACAACGTATTTACCGACCGGACGGAGCACTAAACGGATTTACTTTCATCGTACATACATAATTTAAACTTAATGTTTTGCATCTCCATCGCTTAATATGGTTGGTCATTGATTAAGTCGTCATAAACGAATTTTATTATATTTCTATAACTGCATAGGTACTGAAACAAATTGAAGAAAAATGCTGTTGTTAAAACTTATTCAAATTAACCAAAACTGTCTTATCTTAGCTTCTTCACGCTTCCTTACTTATTTTATGTAAATCATTATTTCAATCGTTATTTACATTTGATACAGTTATTAATTGTTGAACAATCTTTATTTTTAATCGTGTATATATGAAGTTATTCGACCTTCACTATACAAACGATTAGATATGAAGCACTGGCTGATTTTGTAGAGTAAATTTTATGTTAATCAAAGGAGTTAGCCATGGGATTCAAATTAATGGTTTTTAAAAATATTGAATTACAGTTTACTAGACCAAAATGTACGTGCGTCAGTGAAAGGCGGATAGCCATACATATTTTAGATGTTTGTTGGTTGTAATAAATACAAATGATCTAATTCCTAAATAAATCAACAACTGAAACAAACATTAACATAAATAAAATTATTAAACACAATAATTATAATATATTTATCATTCAAACTTTGATTAAGAAATACGTTTTTGTTGAATTTTGTTCAATAACTGTTAGCAATAATACTAGTTTATGATCAATTTTAAGGTGTTCATTGTCAATACTTAGTGAGAAGACATTATATTAAAACATTCATTTGTACTGATTTCACTTTTATTTTATATTATTCGTTACAAAAACAAAAATGTCGTACATTTTATAAGAGTGTTTTTGTATATAATTTTTAATTATTAATTATGAAATCAAGTACAGAAAGTTCTTAGCAATACTTATTACCGACCAATTGAATAAGTAAATACTCACTTGGTATGTAAATATTCACTTGCAATAAATTTTTAAGGCACTGTTATTCGAATAAAACTAAAGCATTACAAAAGTCTACACAAAATATAAATAGTTATTCAAAGCTGAATAAAAAATATTTGAGCTATCATCAATGCTACTTTTGAGGCCTTTGAGATTCAGAGGCTCCAAGCACACGCCTCTTCCGATTATGGGGTAACCCGCTACGCTCAATACTATTTATTTGATTAATTATCGTGGATGTTTTTATAACTTGTTATTTAAATGTTTTGATAACAATTTACTCAGAGCTAATTTGGACAGAGAATTAATAAACCTTCAAAATCAAGTGACATTGTGACACAGATTAAAGATAACGCATTAGTTGTTAAAAAATGTATTTGTCTATTATTTAACGATTAAAATGCATGTGGTTTTAAATAAAATAAAAAATGCCTTCATTAATTGCTATGTTTATCAAATTTCATATTTCGACATTTTATCTTATTTACATTATAATATTTATCTTTCTGTGCATATGTAAATTCATTAGTATTTTAATAAAAACACAATATTCCTTTGTACTTTATTCCACTTTATTTTAAAGGTCAAGACCGGTTTCGCTCATTGCGAGCATTGTCAACTGATAAGAAATATATATATAAACAGTGCTAGCACAAATAGCACTGCTTATATATATATTTCTTATCAGTTGACAATGACAGCGAAACCGGTCCTGACCTTTTAAATAAAGTGGAATAAAGTACAAAGGAATATTTTGTTTTTATTAATATAATGCCTTTCCACCAAGTATTGGCAGTGAACACATTAAAAGGGATCATTAGTATTTCATTATTATTCAACATTTGTGATTTGGTATTGAAATTATCACTACCCTTCTCAATATGAAAAAATTCGTTCCATATAATGGTTTTTCACATTTTTTATTATTTTTTAAATTTTTGCATCACTTTTATGAGCATATTAGTTTAAAAAATAATGCTAGTTTCGTCCTGGCAGTCAGTTTTCAGATAATCGGGTAATAGTTTCTCAACAACCTACAAAGTTAAAGGTATCGCCGGCAGGGCGCTGTGCTTGTTGGTGTGAGTGGGGAGGTCTCGGGAATCGTCTTTTCTCAACAACAGTTGAACAGTGACCGTCGTCTGCGCAGTACAGTAAGCGCACTCGCTAATCACCGCCTTTCTCTCCGCCAAACTTTTACCGCGCACTTTTTAAAATTCGAACGAACGAACTTGTTTTCTTTTTGTGTTCTCGATTCAAACTCTCTTCCGTTGTTTTTTTTTAATTGTCAATTTATGGCTATCCGCAACGAAGTTTTGCAACCGTGTAATAATTTTAATTAAAATAATCTTTTATAAAATTATGTAAATTGTGGATTTTTATGTATGTGACAGACGTTTATTTATCAACATCGAATTACTTTCTATAAATGAGGGAACTGTTCACAAATTTAATACTTTTATCGAAAGTGTGTTTATCGAAACAATGAAATAAAACGATACCAATAAATTATTTTTTACCATGAATAATACATGTCTAGTGATACATTTTATTTGATATTAAATGACAAATATAATCGAGTCACCATGAACTCTTTCTTATCACCACCCACGTTATAATTACAAATAAATCATCCATTTAAATCGGTGTTAAATGTTATTTGGCAGAAATAATATGATTGTATTTTATGGTCATTAGTTTCAACTGTGCTAGTGAAAACTTTGCGTGTGGAGGATTTACGTCAATAAAAGTTCAGAGGAGAAATTTTCTACTGCGCTCGAAAGACAAGAAAACAAGGTATGTAGCGCGGAATAATACATATTGAAGTATCACTGTATCGAAATTCTTATCATTCTTATTTTGAGCTTTGCTCGCATTGTTTTAGAACAGAAGTGTGATAACAAATGAATACAATAATAATTATTATGACATATTATTTTATTGACATTTCACTTTTATCTGAAACAATACACGCTGTCGATAAATGCAAACGCTTGATCTTATTTTAAATGACGTCTTAATGTGCTGAATCAATATAGTTTATTGAACTTTCTAACGTCTAATAGTCTAATAAATATGTGTTATCGAGTAAATTAAATGTTGATTATACATTAAACATATTGTTAATTTATTTTAAACATATAAATCTTAGTAGTTATAAATATAAATATTTTATATCAAAAGAAGATATACATTTTTATCAAACCCGGTCAGGGATAATCAAAAAACCTTTTTTTTGCTCCATTTAGCTTTTTTTAAATATGAGATAAATTTTTATTGATATATTCATACGGTAAATTATTATATATAAATTAAGCCACCTAATATGTATGCATATTTAAATGGTGGTTAATTTCTTTTTATCATACTTTAAGTATTTTATTATACTTTTTTATAAAAATCACAACTAATACATTTACCACGTGATTTTATCATAGCACCTTACAATCTACCCCCTCCTCCATTCTGTTAATCGAAGATCGAATCTATATCAGAAAATCTTCATAATTTATTGATTTTCAATCGATATGTACGATTATGAATTTTTAGTCAGGAATTTTGGTGTATTTGATGATTTTCATACAGCTCTATTAAAAATAGGTAATGCACTCTTTGGGTTGATAACCAGTCACATTATATGTTCACTAAATTACTGATTTTTTTTATTTAAATAATATTCACTGTTTAATTTCTCAGTTTGTAAAAAAAGTTCATATTTGAAATATGAGACAGTATTACACATAATTTTGATTTTAAATAAAAACTTATGCTTTATATCAGGTTATTATGAAAAATTATACTGATGAGATGTGACAAGACAACCATCGGTCAGTCTTAAAATACCTCTACCGTTCCAAAAAATAAATCAAATATGAAGGGTTTTTTTTTCATTCTTTTTAATCTCTCATAATGAAGCGGTATTCATAGAATATTTCATGCTGTTAACAAAATTTATGACTGGCTATTCTTTAAGACTTTCGGCATTTTTACTACCCTGACTTGATATATTGAGCAGGTAAAAAATAAAACTATAATTACTTTACAGGTAGAACTATACATAGATACAATTAGGAAAGTTCTAAATCACTCGCAGTCGTTCTTGGAAGTGACTCACTTTTCCTTTCTAAGATATATGTACATTTGAGATTAGGTACATTTCTTCGTTAAATAATTTATTTGGAATTAAACAAATTTTAAGAAAATAAATAATTAAATAAATCTGTACGTAAAGTATGTAAGTTGGTATGATTGTTTTATCTATAATTTTATTCTTAAATAATAAAAAACAATGAATGCTGAATTTATTTATGGAAATTGATATTCAAAAAATAAAATACTCATTTATTCTACTAATTCCACTTTTATTTAATAAAATCAGGACCAGTTTCGCTCATGACGAGCGTTATCAACTTATGTTGCTCGTCATGAACAAACTGGAGATTGACATAAAAACGAAATTAGTGGTTGATAATTTAATAGATTAAAAATATCAAAGTATTTTAGTTCTACAGTTTTTAATAATTGTATGCGTTGATAGCTATTTCGGCATTCGCCATCGTTCTAGTTCTGACGATGGCGAAAGCCGAAATAGCTATCAACGCATAAAATTATGAAAAACTGTAGACCTAAATTACTTTGATATTTTTAATCTGTTATAATGGAGTTCTACCAAGTAAATGCCAAATCAATTAATAAGTTGATAATTTGTATTGACACATTTACTGAAACGTCTCCCAAGCTATTAAAAACCCGTTTACATGTCGAATATTTAATTTTATTTCAAAATTTACTTCTTTAAATTGTATAAAATACATTTTCTTAGTTTCCGCATTGCTTAAACACAATTATGTTTTATAATAAATTTATACACGATAACGCTATTCTGATTAAAAAAAAAGAAACAGTCATATATTTTACATTTTTAAAGTTAACTCTCTTAAATCTAAGCTTAGTTGTTCAAAAAATCCCGTCTTTTTTTTGGTTGGCTTATTCATTTGATAATATATATCGCTTAAGTTCAAAGCTCGAGACATGATGTAAAACAATTTGCCTAGTGATAAGCTATATAATTATAATATGTCCTTATAATATTAAACATATTATAATTAAGTAACTGATAAACTTAATCTTATACGTATTATAAATGTGTCTTGTATTAAAAGAAATAAAATAAAAGATTCTATAAGTTATAAAATATGTATTAGTATTAATTTTAAAGGCCCACCGAATTGCTTCACAAAAAAATGATCTTAACATTAATAGCCGATAAGGTCTGTCTGTAAGGACGTCCGCAGTAAGGTACAGACCAATGATTTCGATTTATTCTGAACAGCACATTTTTGAAATGTTGTTCTATCCAATGGGAGCGGCTTATTTTAAGCCGGGCGTGAATGTTCTGATATCGCCACGTTTGAAAATTTGATATTTCTTGGTGTAGAGCTAAAGTATTGTATCACCATACATCATAATATTCGAATAATCAAAGACTTTAATTCGACTATTGCAAACTATGATTATAGGGCTATCGAAATGAATCGTCTGATCGTGTGAGTCGATGTGAGACTAATATTTTTTGGAGCGGATTTGATCAATTGAATCATAATGATGAATCTTTTCACGTCTGACCTTGAAAATCTGTTAGAATTCTTTAATACATTAAGAATATTCAAATTATGATATGGATATATGATAGAATAATATTTTGCTTTTTTCATACACTTGGACAAAATGTGCAACTGATTTTTTATTGAAAAATTGGATTTGATCTTTTGATTTTTATTGGAAATAATTGTTAAATAATTTAAAATCCGAAAAATAATTGTTGGCAAACTTAAACATTATTCCAAAAATTAAGTAATTTACAAAATTTCTGCTACTACGAAAGATGATTGTTAGCAAACTTTAACATTATTCCAAAAATTAAATAATTTACGAAATTTCTGCTACTACGAAAAATGGTTGTTAGCAAACTTAATCATTATTCCAACAATTAAATAATTTACGTAATTTCTGCTACTACGAAAAATGGTTGTTAGCAAACATAAACTTTATTCCAAAAATTCAATAATTTACGAAATTTCTGCTACTACGAAAAATGGTTGTTAGCAAACTTAAACATTATTCCAAAAAATCAATAATTTACGAAATTTCTGCTACTACGAAAAATGGTTGTTAGCAAACTTAAACATTATTCTAAAAAATCAATAATTTACGAAATTTCTGCTTCTACGAAAAATGGTTGTTAGCAAACTTAAACATTATTCCAAAAATTCAATAATTTCAATAATTTACGAAATTTCTGCTACTACGAAAAATGGTTGTTAGCAAACTTAAACATTATTCTAAAAAATCAATAATTTACGAAATTTCTGCTTCTACGAAAAATGGTTGTTAGCAAACTTAAACATTATTCCAAAAATTAAGTAATTTAGGAAATTTCTGCTACTACGAAAAATGGTTGTTAGCAAATTTAAACATTATTCCAAAAATTCAATAATTTACGAAATTTCTGCTTCTACGAAAAATGGTTGTTAGCAAACTTAAACATTATTCCAAAAATTAAGTAATTTAGGAAATTTCTGCTACTACGAAAAATGGTTGTTAGCAAATTTAAACATTATTCCAAAAATTCAATAATTTACGAAATTTCTGCTACTACGAAAAATGGTTGTTAGCAAACTTGGACATTATTCCAAATATTAAATAATTTACGAAATTTCTGCTCCAACGAAAAATGGTTGTTAGCAAACTTGAACATTATTCCAAAAATTCAATAATTTACGAAATTTCTGCTACTACGAAAAATGGTTGTTAGCAAACTTAAACTTTATTCCAAAAATTGAATAATTTACTAAATTTCTGTTACTACGAAAAATGGTTGTTAGCAAACTTCAACATTATTCCAAAAATTAAATAATTTACGAAATTTCTGCTCCTACGAAAAATGGTTGTTAGCAAACTTGGACATTATTCCAAATATTAAATAATTTACGAAATTTCTGCTCCTACGAAAAATGGTTGTTAGCAAACTTAAACATTATTCTAAAAATTAAATATTTTACGAAATTTCTGCTACTACGAAAAATGGTTGTTAGCAAACTTAAACATTATTCCAAATATTAAATAATTTACGAAATTTCTGCTACTACGAAAAATGGCTGTTAGCAAACTTGAACATTATTCCAAAAATTCAATAATTTACGAAATTTCTGCTACTACGAAAAATGGTTGTTAGCAAACTTAAACTTTATTCCAAAAATTCAATAATTTACGAAATTTCGGCTACTACGAAAATTGGTTGTTAGCAAACTTTAACTTTATTCCAAAAATTAAATATTTCACGAAATTTATGCTACTGCGAAAAATGGTTGTTAGCAAACTTGAACATTATTCCAAATATTAAATAATTTACGAAATTTCTGCTACTACGAAAAATGGTTCTTAGCAAACTTAAACTTTATTCCAAAAAATCAATATTTTACGAAATTTATGCTACTACGAAAAATGGTTGTTAGCAAACTTGAACATTATTCCAAATATTAAATCATTTACGAAATTTCGGCTACTACGAAAAATGGTTGTTATCAAACTTTTTTTTTCCAAAAATTCAATAATTCACGAAATTTCTGCTACTACGAAAAATAGTTGTCAGCAAACTTGAACATTATTCTAAAAATTAAGTAATTTACGAAGTTTCTGCTAATACGAAAAATTGTTGTTAGCAAACTTAAACATTATTCCAAATATTAAATAATTTACGAAATATCTGCTAACTATAAAAATAAAATATATTAAAATAAAATATAATTAAATTAAATTAAATTCAATAAAATAAAATAAAATAAAATAAAATAAAATAAAATAAAATAAAATAAAATAAAATAAAATAAAATAAAATGAAATGAAATAAAATAAAATAAAATACCATAAAATAAAATAACATAAAATTAAATTAAATTAAATACTATGCAACAAAAATCTCACGTTGCTGGGCAACGGGCTTACAGCTAGTTATTTTTAATATCCAATCACATTACTAATAAATGTATTATTATACATATAACATCCAGTTGACTGGTTTGTGCCATGAAAACTTTACTATTATATATAAAAGTATAAACAAAAATATAATAACGATTTGTTATTTATTGTTATGATCCGCAGAAAGCATTCTAGTAACGATCGTTTTACAACGATCTCGAAATCAGTCAAAAAATAATGAAATAGAAAAAAGTCAAGAAAATCTAAGATCTAATTTGAAATATATTTTATCATGTAAACATACAATAATTATTAAAAATTATTGCTCCTATCTGCAAAATAATCAATTTGATTTTGCGTTATTAATTTTGTCGGGAAATTTAAAACATGTTTGTTTCCTTTGAAGCTTGCAGTATCGGGATCATGGATTTAGAAATCCCGGTATCCCTATCGATTTGGCGATCCCGTTATTTCGGGATTTTGGGATTCAAAATAAATCGTTATAAAAATCAAAGCTTTAAGCGTGTGCCTCAATTTTTTTATCATGTCTACGTACATTTTACATAAGTGAATTGTAGTTTTGCTTCCTCTCATATTTTGTATAAGTCTTCTCAGAACGAATGTTTTTTCCCATAATAATATACACAATTGAGTTGCAATTATTGTTTTAGGGTATGGTCAGTGGCAACTGGCGTCCCATCAGAGAAGCTCCTGCTGTTAAATTGACGATTGTTTGTATTGTTAATTAAATTAAATTTGTATTAAAAAAGCTTCCCTGTATGAAATCAGCTCTTTTGATTCTTAGTAGTATAAAAAAATTAAAGTAAGAAATCATGATAAATAATAAGTCCCGGGACCGTAAAAAGGGTCTAGAATTGGATACCCTATTCTCTTCCTTACACTGAATGTAGAGTAAAAAAAACATGTCTTTATTGTTATTTGTATATTAATGCTATTTCTTCCTATTTCTAAAACACTATAGCCTGATACGGCTCAAAAGTTTTTGTGAGGGAAATTCGTTATGTTCCACTTTTTATTGCTAGCATAGAAAAGGCTCTGTTTTTACCTATGATATTACGTTACCTTTTGGAACTACATACATACAGAGTTAGACAGGATAATCGTTTATTTAAAGTACGAACATAACATTGTTAATAAATTTTCCAACAGTTCGTCAAATATATTTTTCATAAATGATGTTGATTATCAACACAATTAAAAACATACACGTTTACTAAGTTGGCAAATACTTGTTTCGTTTCGAATAATGTAAGTGTTAATCAAATATTGAAGTTTAGTTTTTTGATTTGATTCAAATATACTTTTGATTTACATTTGAATTGTTTGAATTTTGTACTTTTCCATGAGTTTTTCGTTTGTACGTTTCCATAAGTTAAAAACTCATGGAAAAGTACAAAATTCAAACAATTCAAATGTGATATTGAAATTCCATCAAGCACCCTCAGTCGAAATACTTAATTATACTTTTGATTGTTTAAAAGTAAAAGAGATAATAGGAAAGAATAAGCATTTTATATAATGGTGTTAGAAACAACATTTTCCGATTGTCTGGACCTTTAAAAATATATGGAAAATCTGATTTTTAAAACGATTTTTATTGTCAAGTCATTGAGATAAATATTATTATTTGTGGCTCAATGGATGATGTGTTGAGTTCATTTTCTAAAGACATAACTTTAAAAAAGTCCGAAGTGCTTTGATTCTTAAGGTCATCAATCATAACATCATTCACAGGCTCTCTTGTTAGCTAAGAAATGTTCATGTTAAAAAAAAAAAGTAAATTTTAAATTTAATTTTAAAAGCAAAACTTTGTCGGGTATTGCGATTATTATATTATGGCTTTGTATTTTCAAAAGAGATTACTTTTCAAATATAAAATTAAAATGAATAACTTTGTTATTCCACTAGTTGTGACAAATGTTCTGCCTCTAAGCTACAACTAGGTAGTTATACAAAATCTAGTGCTTAAATTTTAAATAAAAAAATCTACAAATTTACTACCAAATTTATTGAATATATTAACTCTCGCGGCTCGGAGACTAGAAAAATACTTCTCTGCCGATGGGGGTCGTTTAGGGACCCCAGTGGTTTCCTCATTATTGGCCTTATTCTTATGAATTTCAAAAAAAATAGTCTAAGGGCATTAAAATATCTCTCTGCATCATTCATCATACATTTTTTAATACAAATTCGTGTTTTTTTAATAAAAAATCATATTTTAAGTTGCGCGTAAAAAAGACGTCATTCCAGCACACATATGAAATTGCAACTGACGACTTTTACCCAGCTATCTTACGAAAGATCGCTTATCGCCTTATCGCGTTATCGCGTATTTATATAAACTACAAACGGTTCAAAAAACTATGATATAAGAATACCTCAATTATAAGTATTGTATCACCCATATTATAATAGATATTTAAGAAAATGTGGGTATTAGGGTCGCATTTCTTGAGCTTAGAACCGGAAAAGTTAAAGTGATTTTAATAAGGTAAAAAATATCAAAGTTTTTAGTTCTACAAAAAAATGTTTTTTTAAAATAATCGATATCTGTTTCGGCGTATGCCTTCACCATAACTGTGTTTAATCCTACGTTTACTCAGCTGTATACACTTATGGCTTATAAGAGATACACAATGCACCCTGTTATTTACTCTAACACCCTAATTAATATTACAAATTATAGTACTACATATTATTAAACACGACTTTCGTGTATCTAAGAACGACAACAACTATGGGATTATTCAAGGTAAATTAGTTTAAATTAAACGGATATTTGTAACTAGTTACATTAAGGGCTTTAGAAGCGGCGATGGATTTATAATTGTTTGTTCATTTAAGATGTAATTGTTAAAAAAACAATATTTGCAGAACAACTTTAAGTAAAAAACCCTTTGCTTAATAAGAAACTAAACGTAACCTATTTGAATTCGTATTTCTTTTAAAATACTTTTTTGTTTTAATTCTTACATTTTACAACGCAAGAAACATGGAAGATTACTTAGAACAAATCATTTGATAAAACAAACTCTATCCACTATTTTTTTTCAAATTTTGAATTCACTGTCATCAACATATTTTTTTTATGAACTCCACTGTTCTCTCGCATATCAAAATCAATTATTGAGTTTACTTAATAAGTGCATATATTCACGTAAAGTAGAAGTCATTGTTATAAACACAAAAAATATAATTTTGTTTCCATTTTAAAATCAAACAGTTTTATTTGTAAAACAATACATTGCTATTTTTTTTCACCTTATTACAATGGAGTTCTACCAAGTTAATTGTGTAATTTTCTTTAAAATGTATCTATTTGTAGCAATATGCCATTGACTTTAATAACACACTGGAAATATCGGATCTTAGATGACTGGTTATGAGTAACATAAAATGTATTCAAACGAAAAATGTATTAATCGTTTGCTTATTTGTAGTGTATTTTGCTTGTTTGCCTGCTACGTATAGTAAGTAGTCTACGGCGGTCAATTGTAAGCAATCAATGCTTTCATCCCCTTTACCTGGATTTGATGAAAAAAATGAGCAGACTTGGCAAAAATGCCTATGGCACAGGTAGATGATACTCTTTGTAAAGTTTCCTTTACAATTCGAAATACAGGTAAAAACCTTTTGTATTTAACTGACTGTAATGCTCTTCGTCGTTATGGGTAATACTCAAAATTAATCGCAACTAAATAGCCACTTCACAGAATCATATAATATAATGATTTTGTCGTGATTGCCCACAATTAAAATTAACTGTATAATAATTTTTTTGAAAGCGACTGCTTTTAGCAAATAATTTTAGTTGATCTATAAATCAAATATTATTTGTAACTAAAGGTCCAAAAAATTTGATTTGATTAAAAAAATATTTTTACACATTTAGGTACAAATAATGATAATAAAATGTGGTGTACATGTAGAAGTGCTATAATTTATTAGATGTTAAATTTACTATTCGATATGAAGTAAAAAATTATACGTAATTCTAGTAGTTTTTTTGTGCATAGTAAATATAGCAATCAGTGGCACCACTTTTGACCCTAGCGATTTAAATACACATTTTTTTGAGGAATCTAAGTTATCAGTTTTATTTTAGTCTGATACCGGCTAAAACAGTCCGATTCAACGACTCCGATTCTGACTCCACAGTCCTGGTAATTAATATGTAGGATTTTTTTTAAAAAAAGTGTTCACAAATAAATAACTTGTCTGACGAATTTTTTCGTTGAATTTCAAGTATGATACTTTAAAAATATTAAACGATTACATTTAATAATGAACTCAAACTCTCATTTTCTCGTTAAGATTTTAAATCTTCTTCAAACAAAAGCGGCGGGTAGATCAATTTTAGGGATTATCCATTCTTTCCTTTTTCACATTGTTATTGTAATCATAATCTTCTTGAAGGATCTTCATCGGAAACTACTCGAGCATAAGATTTGTGTATCATCAAATTAGTATCTGGCTTCTTAAATCGAAAATTATACTTGACGAAATTTCTTAAGCAACCATTGTCAAAAATAAATAGTATATATATTGAGAATTCCTAGTTTTATTTATTAAGTATTTTTTTGATTTGATGTGATATTAAAATAATTCGAATACTTTTGATTTGATTGGAATTTACAAACAAAATTGTTTATATACAATTCGAAATAGCTCCGTATTCAAGTGAGGACAGTGACTTTAAATAAATTTAAGTAAAAAATTTTAAACTGTCCCTTTTCAATAAATTCAAATAAACAGTAACAGTATTTTGCATTTTGGCATAATGTATTTTAATGGATAGTTGTTATTCACTGAAATTATTAAAATCACTGGCTTAGATTTTATATCAAAACTTTGAAGAAAGAGATTGAATTATCTTAATATATATTTTTTTATATATAGTTCATATAATACAAAATTGATTGTAATAAAAAATATATGTAAAAACTTTTATACATATAACATGATGTTTTGACTTTTTTTAATACGTCTATAGGATTAATTGAAGTGGAATTTAATTTGTAAAATACCATTGTAATTAGATAAAATTAAACGTTATTAGAAATTATGCCCGTAAAAGAAAAGCAGATTAGCAGTGATTTATTAATACATTTTTCTTCTTCCATCGTTTCATGATTTCTATTGCTGATACTGAACCTGTCTGCTCCATCTATTATTCCTGGTTTAAATCATATAATATTGTTTTTTTATTTTTCCGTTTCATGCAGTATAATTACGATATTAATTAATGTCACTCTCAAATAAAAAATATTAGTTTAAGCTCCCGCTTGCTCATGCACATGGAAACTGAAAAAAAAAGTAAAATACAGGACTACACTTTGTTATGTCAGTGATGAGTAACTAACTATTCATGTTATATTACCACACGTGATATATTTAAAAATAAGTACCCAATTATGAACACCGTTGTTACGTGTATTTTTTATATAATAAAGCGTACCCGCACGCACAATGTTGTTGTTATGAAATATAAGTTTTGGCAACATATTATTAGCGCTATGAACTGGTTTAGGATAGGCGAAATTTCTACATGGACTGACGATTTTTCAGGTGAATTTCAAAGCAAAGTGGTTTATCGCATGAATAACACCTTGTGTACATGGGATAGAATGTACGAATAAAAAACTGTTAAAAAAATATGTGAAAAAATTGTTGATAATCCTCCTGTTTTCATTTATGGTGTAAGCTTTACAAAGTTAAAAAAAATACAAATACAAAGTATCAGATTGTAACAATGGACAGTAATATTATATTCTTAAAAAAAAAATGACATATTATGTTACTCAACGGTAAATTAATATATTTTTGTTTTTATAAAAATATGTAAAAAAATGATTTATCCTTACTGCCTATCGGCTGATGTTTTTTTTTATGCATAAATTATACTGTTATAGGTAAAATCGTTTCGCTTAAAATTTGAACATATAAAAAGCGAGAGATTGACAACTCTTCAACTCCGGGATTGATAATTTACCACAATTTAATTTTTCTTATAAATATCCCTAACAAATATTTGGCATTACAGCCAACGACTTAGAGCAAGGGGGGGGGGCAAACTTTTCAGATGGAGGCCCAAATTCAGGAATTCAAAATGAGCGGCGGGCCGCAAGTAAAATACCTTTTATATATGTACATACACTATTTGTTGTCATGAAAAAAACAATCTAATGAAAGGAATGGAACTGTTTTACGTCTTTTAACACTTTTAAAATTTAGAGAGATTGAGATTCTTAAAATTGCTCGTAAATGTTCATCGGTGATGTTTGATCGTGAAGAGTTTTTATTGAGGTTCACGATTGAAAACATTTGTTTATATAGGTTGATCCAAAAATAACGATCATTGTGTTTATTTTAAATCTTTTTTAAAAGGGCGTTAAAAGATAAAAAAGTGAATCTTTTACAAAAATATAATATTTTTCACGGGCCGCAGAAAAATACGCAGCGGGCCTCAGTTTGCCCGTGCCTGGCTTAGAGGATATTTATTTTTATTTTTTAACCACAGTTACTCGGTATGAATTCGATGTGAAGAGATATTACAAACACCCATGTTTAAGATCTTAGTGTTAATTATTTTTTGCAATTTTTTGGGCAGTGAAATGTTTTTTTAGTTTATCAAAAACCAAACAACCATTTACGAAGGATGGTAAAAAAGAGATACATACATAAATATACGTATATGAATCAGAAGAATTAATTGTGTATACTACGAAAACTTTTTTAATAAGAGTTTTAAATATTTATCACTAAAAACAATGGCGGGATGCCACGGAATAGATCCCTATAGAATAACTGAATTTTGTATGATATTATGAGAAAAAACATTGAAATTGTCTGCCCCTGTCTACGACTATTGCAAAATATAAGACAAAGTAAGGCCACCATATTCAATTGTTTAATATGTAGGTTTTATACAAACATATGTACATAAAAAACTTAGGTCCACTGTTGGGAATTATTTTACCATTAAACATTACAGTAAATCGAGAAGTGTTTAGATTTTTTTTAAAACTCAAATTGATCGGGATCCCGAGATTGGAAGCCTTACCAAGAATGTGTTAATTGTGTTCGCCTAAAGGGGTCGTTAATGTTACCATTCAATCGGCCTTGATAACAGTAGATTATAACATTGAATAGTATTGTTTTAAGTCAATTACCACTTCCAATTTAATGTAATTAACGCAGCAAAGTAATCAACCTACATAAAACATTGCCAGCGCAAATGTTTTATTTATTTTTCAAAATAACATTTTATATATGACGTAATCCTAAACGTTTTTATGGAATCAGTTAGAAACTAATGTAATTTATATAACTATAATAATTTGGTCATCTTTAAAATTTCTACCGATTATTCATTCAATTTTACGATAGTGATGAACTATAGAATCTTGATTTAATATAGTGTTTAGTTTGTATAACTAGAAGGATTAAATGTTTTATTATTAAAATAAAAGAATGCGGTTAGTTATTCGTACTAAAAGGTTATAATAGTTTATTTACCTAGTGCGTTTTTACTGTGTCGAATTTAATATTACATTTGTCACCCAATAGTTAAAATTTAATGTTGAAAATATTTGTTATATCATACAACGCTATAAACAAACATAAACAGTAAAACATTGATTCAACAGTCACAAGTAAGTGTCAGTCGAATTCAAATAAGGAATACAAGGAGTACAAAAAGGTGACCCATATAGCGGCCATTTTGAATGAAGATAACGTCCGCTGTCAGATGGTGCCTTGACAAGAGGACCAGCAGGAGAAAAAATGCAAAATAACAACAATAATGATATTCCGTGACCGATATCTTATGGCAAACGCGCGCGTCTGTTGTTAATGTAGGTGAGAAGTACCGTTGTAAATATGCCGCGGTTTTTTTTTCATAGCCTCCGGCTCGCCAACTTGTTCCGGTGTGTGCGGACATCAACGAGCAATAGTAATTCTGCCATCTTTATTGACATTCCAGACGGTTCGCAATATTGCGCAAAAATATCGTAAGAAATAGAAGTAATTATACAACAGTCGTCAACAGTTATAATAATCGATATTTTTATGCGTGAAAGTAGAGCTATACAAAAAGCAGAAGAAAATCAATATTTTTTAATAATAGCTTAGCCAGGATTTGAAAATACATTAGAAGCTGAAATAAAAAATATTTGTACATTTCTTGTGGACGAATCTTATGAAATATTCGCAAATGCATGTACAAGTATGTGAATCCATTGAACATCACAGAGAATCGATTAGTTCCAAATTTAAATAAGCACACATCACGTGACTTTGACAGGTGGTCTTGATGAGTCGATAGTTTCAAATAACCTTTGTTCACATCTAAGAGATCAATAGATTAAAAATGGATTAAGTTTTGTGCAATGAATGATGTACCGTTTTATTTTAATATTTCTACGGAGGAATCAGGACTGACGACTCGCTCTAAATACCATAGAATATTATGAGTAACATAACAGGCACTTGTTCAAGCAAATACAATGTAAAATTGTTAAATGGTAATCGTATAAAATTCACGGAACTGTTAATCGTGAATTGAATAATAACTGTTTTATTTTATTGTATACAACTGAATTTGTTTCCAGGCATCTTGTTATAATTATCATACGTGTGTTTTCGTATTTCTGAGTTTTTCTGCGCCCAATAAACATTCCGTTGGCGACATAATTATTATAATCTTTCCCCAGTATGGAATTAAACGTTGCGAACGTTGAATGCAAGTGGTGAAATCCTCATTTTTTTAAACAATATATGAGAAAAGAGTTCACGATATTTTTCTTTCTCTCGTGCTACCTTTAAAATTGAACCCTCTAGCAGAAGCACGTTGCAATGCTTTCAAAGTTGAGCTATTAATTGTTGAAAATTCAATATTTTTATTGGTTACTTGAGATAACCCGGTTGTCATATCGATTTTTTTTCATGGTCAGATTGAAACAGTTCTTTTATATACATTTAAGTCTCGCTGTTATTATTTTTCTTAACCACAGATTTTTGCTGGATAATATAACGTTTTGACGGCGAGGCCTCAATAGAAGAATGTTGCCAACAGTTTAAATTACAGTATTTTTAAACATTGTTAATCCGTTAGTATTGTTATGAATATCTTTCACACTATTTGCAATGTAGCTTTTAGGGACATTTTATTAAGCAAGATAAACAATGTTATAAGTAATATTGTCTTTTTTAGTATCGATCTCAGAATATCTAAACATACGCATGTTTTATTTTAATGAATCTAGGTATGTAAATGGATTTTTTTTTTCATCAAAAACTTTAAAGAAATCAGATTCTTTATGGATTTCATTCTAGGAGGTGTCGTGTATTTTACTTATTAATAATTGATACAGGTATAGTTTTATTTTAAAATAATTCTGGTAGAAGTCGATTCGCGGGTACTGCAGTAATTAAAACAAAATACTACACACATAATAACAAATGCTATTTGCAATATCTGCGTTATGATACTAATAAGATTTAACGAGTATATCGCATAATATACCAAAGGAATTAATGCAAGTAGCCTTCAGCGATCTTGACCAAACTATTTTGCAATGTCATAATGTGCCAAACATTATACCGTGTTCTTTTATTTTATTCACTATGAATTATTGTTTGGTACTTTCGAATAATGGAGAATTCGCCTCAAGCGCCCAATTAATTTCCGCTTTCCATGTCGATCGACATTGTTTCGGCAGATAGGGTGTTTATGTGACAAGTTTGTACGAAGCTATTGATTAATCATATCACTTATATAATCTTATAATAGTTTGACTTTCGTTTGTTGATCGGTGTCTATGCTCATCTAGATCTTTCATCATATACACAATAACAAATCAAATATCAATTTCAAAAAAAGAATCCACGTTTTTTTCATAGCGAAACAAAACAACAGACAAATACTGTTTCTTGATAATATAGAAGAAATTATTTCTATTGAACTTTCAGTATATTTTTTTAATGATTCTGATACGGGTTAATTATTTTGATTTGTTTACATTGAACATTTATTGTGAACATTTAAATCATAAACTATTTATTTAACAACACTATACTCAATTCTAAGCGGATTTTCAATACAACTTTTGCTATCTAATATCGTCGCTATAAAACGAAAAATGGCTAAGCGACAAAATGATCATTTTGAGTTATGAGCAAATGAAGTTTTTCCCAAACTAAATTGAGTTTTTTGAACAATATTTAATATGTTTAATGAAAACTGGACAAGTACGTGCGAAAACATAATTCGACTACATTTATTAATTTTCTGTCACGGGGAAATTGAACAAGTTACTTATCCATTATTTATAATTTACTGAATATACCACTCTTGGTATATTCAGAATTTGTTATACTACTCTTAGTATAACAAATTCTATATTTCGTTATATCTTTTTCCATACTCAGAATATAACTTTGCCACTTTTCACACTGATAGAAAACCTGTACAAAGACACTTACTTATAATACGCTTATAAAACTCACTGAACTAATATGTTCGCAAAGTTTTTCGAAAAACAAATCGGTTTATCTCTTTTAATGTAATAATTACAAAATCATATTTCGAAACTGCAATCGAAGAGAATGTTTTTACTAATTATTATCATTTAAAAATAGCTCACTCAATTAAAATAAACTTGAAATGAAACTAACTGCCCAGGCATGTATGTATTTTTTTTTCATTTTTTTTGAATTTACATATGTAGAAGATGATAATCATAATAATATAGAGAAAAATACCAGATATTATTGCAAAACATCGACGTCGCAAAACTGTCACTGTCGTTATGTTAATATGAAATTTGTAAAAGAAACAACCAAAACATATTAAAAAATAATTATTTGTTTTATATTTTATAAAAATGGGATGCACAATTTACTCGAACCAAGAGTTTGTAATAAATATGTGTCGTAATAAACCTATTATACATTATCTCATTAATGTATAATCGTGTCGGGTATTTATGTTGCAGTCAGCGAAAAGTAACGGAAACGATCAATTTAAGTTTTTTCGTGGGGAATTTTGTAGAAATCCCCGTTCTGTCAAAATTACTTCGTGACTTTCTTCGGTGTTGTATCAAGTATCAACCATGATTTTCATCAATCCATGATTTTGAATATTAATGATTAATATTACCAATTTAGAGCGTTTGAGTTATCGAATAAACGAATTTCATGAAATTTATTGTTTTGTTACAGTTGATGTTATCACTTGAAATCATTAAAATTATTTACTCGGATATAATACTGTATTTTAAAGGTAGTTATTGCTCGTCGTCGACTGTACAACTATATAAATAAATAAACGTACATATATCAGCCGCATTATGACTAGTTATAGTAATTTTTATAAGTGGCTTAATTGTAGAATAAAATAATCGCAGATACAAAATATATTCATATATGTGTTTTTTTTTATTTAGGGACTAAAGAAAGAATTTTTTATACTCCATTTTGTGGACTTGAATTATATAGCCATGATTGCAACATAAAAAGATAAGCTATAATATAAATAATAGTACATTTTACGATAGTACACCAAATATTGAACGGCAAAGTTATACAATAATGATTGGTATTTTTTTAAATAGAAAAGCTATATCTATCTTACAATTATTTCATCATAACAGAACAGTTAGAAATCATACAATATAATCATTTATTATTTTACTTAAAATAAATTTAGAAACCGGTATTTTTCTCATAATTATGATTGCTGTACGCAGTTTACCATTTATTAAAAGATTTTTTTAAATATGTGATTGTGTCTTTCGTAGTTATATATTATATAACGTATATCAATAAAAATGTTTTTTTATTAGTTCATGTCTGCTCCCAATGTGGTGCAAATGGCTTCCCACTGTGGGTATCTCAAAAGATTTTCTAGGAGAATTTTTTGTTACTAAGTTGCTTAAACTCCTTTTTTTTAGAGTGTAGGGATAGAAGGATATGGCCAGGACAAGACACATCACAAACACGCATGTAATCAATAAATCGATTAGAAAAATCTGTTCGTACAGGGACTCCAACCCGTAAGATCTGTAAGCCAACAACGTCGACCAGACTCATGGTTTTACTCCTTTCTTTTAACATTATGATCCTTTAATAAAAAACGAAAAGTGTATTAAAAAAATTATAAAGTCTTCTAGATATAAAAATTAAGCAATAACTTTTTTCTTATCGGACACGGTGTGTTTGAAATTCTATTTTCGATCATGACATCAATTTTACACCTGATTTAGCACCAGATGGAACGTAACACTTTTATCTACTAGAGTTGATGATTTGGTAATAGAATAACTTCATCCTTAATTCAAAATAGTACAAAAATATCAAAAACCAAATTTATTGTATTTATAACAATACTCTTTTATTTAGTTAGATGATATTCAATATATCGCTGTATATAATTTGTTCAACGCTTGCATTCGGCCGGTAATGCTTTACGGTTGCGAATCATGGCACCTGACGAATACCGTATACTGAGCTTCGAGAACAGATGCTTGCGTCGGATAATGGGGGTAAGGTGGTTTGATTTTGTGAGGAATTCAGAGATAAGGGAGCGTGCAAGACAGCGTCCCGTCACGTCAGTGGTTATGGAGAGACGTAGGAACTGGCTGGGTCACGTGCTGCGGATGTCTCCGGAAAGCCTCAATCCTGCCTGCCTCATCTTTCAACCGGTGGGATTCCGGCGTTCTGGACGTCCGTCGGGACTATCCATAGGATGTACTCGGCGGAACCGAAGGATGCTGGCATGTCGTGGGAGGAAGCAAAGCTATTGGCGGGAGACAGGAAAACATGGAGGTGCCGCGTGGCGGCCATATGCTTCACATAGGGAGCGAACATGGCCAAAAAAGAAGAATATACTTTGGATCTATTTACATGAGGAATAAAATAAATTTGATAAAAAATAAAATAAAATTTTAATATTATCACCAATGGACATTCAAGCTTTCTTACCTTGTACTTTCTTCAAATAAAGATTGAGTAGGCCTACAACTATTGTTCCGACTATTTGGTAGTTTGCAACTGTCTTTATAATCTAAATCAAATATCGACTTAAACACTGAATCATAAAATATTCATGATGTGGTATATTATATAACACGCGAAGTTATTAAATATCAATATGGCGTTTTTATTAATGAGACCCAACGGAAGTTTATTTTAACGCAATTATAATACATGAATATTTTTGCAAATTTTCCTGATTCAATAAATGTTAATATTACAACAGATGTCGGTACATTGCTTATCGGAGTATTTTTCTTTGAGCTTATTTTATTTGTTGTTTTTAAGCGAATGAAAAATCTTATTACAAAAAATTCGTTTTTAATGTAAATTATGTCTTATTCCTGGGAAATACATATATAATGTTTCCAACTTTTCTTACTGCTAGAAAATTGATCTAAAAGCGATTCATTAAAAGTGTGTCTCTTATTTAACCCCTACCTAATGGAGTGAATTAATTATACATATATATTTCAAACATGTTTGCCTTAAAAAAAACCTTTAAGAAGCGTAGCGCTCATACTCGAAATGTCATCCAACGTCAACGTTAAAGTGCCAGAAAATTCAACTTTTCAATTTCGCGTCGTTTTAAAAGAAACTTGAGCTATAAAAAATAAAATATGAACATAAAAAATCGAATAACTATACTTATGTGAACCTGGTTGCTTTCAATTTGATTACTTTTCTATGCCGAGTTCTTTAATTCAATATTTTTAAATTATTAATCCTAAAATAACAACAATTACATTTATTTCCCAATAATACTAACATGAATATTCTAAAAATTTCATTCGATTTTTTTTTGTTGACTTGTCTTCTTTCTTCTTTGGCTATGTCCGCTCCATATGTGGAGCATATGGTCGCCATGCGGCACCTCCATGTTTCCCTGTCTCCCGCCAATTGCTTTGCCCACTCCTCCCATGACATGCCAGCATCCATCAGTTCTCAGCATCCTATGGACAGTACCCGACGGACCTCCGGGACGCCGGAATCCCACTGGTTGAAAGAAGAGGTAGGCAAGATTGAGACTTTCCGGAGGAATCCGCAGCACGTGACTCAGCCAGTTCCATCGTCTTTCCATAACCACTGACGTGACGGGACGCTGTCTTGTACGCTCCCTTATCTCTGAATCCCTCACAAAATCAAACCACCTCACCCCATTATCCGACGCAAGCATCTGTTATCGAAGCTCAGTATACCGATTTTCTGAGTATTCGTCAGGTGCCATGATTCGCAACCGTAAATCAGTACCGGCAGAATGCAAGCGTTGAATAAGTGGCATTTGGTTTAAATCTAATACAGCTGTGTGTCCCAGACAGCTGTTGTTGACTTGTAATGATATTAAATTATTACTGTCAGATCATCATGATAAAAACAAAGATCTCGATATTCAAATCAATAAGTAATGACCATTTCAATTTATAATATATTTTTTAGTTGATTAACGTACGTTATTTATAATTTTTGATTTAGTATGATGTATCAGGCAGTTTCAATTGTAAATAATGATTAATTAGTTGTATCAAATTTGAAAGATATATGCAAGCTATTATATAGTGCGCATTAACTCGTTGCTTGAATTACGCTATAGTGCAAATTATTTACTGCGCAAGGCCGTTAACTACATTGCATGCAGTGCATATTTTCTTCACCTGCATCAATTTCAACGGTGAAGAATTTGTACGTTCTATTTACATTTAACTCAGTAATCACAGTACGAATGGTTTCAAACAATATTCGTATCCAAAAACTGAATATAAAATTGCATTTTTATGAAGCCTTTAAATAAATTTAAACATTTTAAATTGATAAGCTTTGAAGCGAAACAAAGTTCATGATAAAGTCATTAGTTTTTTTGAATTATTAAGCTATACAAAATTAAAGAAAGGCCTCAGTCATAAGTAAAATTATAAAATTAAGATGATATTATCAAAGTAGAAATTACAATACCGGTATCAACGAAACCGGTATCCCGATATTCAGTGTTTTTTCAATACCGAAATACCCGTTAAAATATTATAACAAATATATAATGTAAAGATACCATGAGAAATTGAATGAACTGAAATACTTAAAATCTGCTGAGAGTTTATTGTCAGGTTCCGGAATTAAAGAGCATTTCAATGATGTATTTTTATTTTAAAAAACTGTGAACAATTTATGAAAATCACCCATTTATGTTTATGATATTATTATGTTTTGTGATGATGGCATTTTATATGAAATATCAATAAAGATTTCGATTAATTCATCTCATATATTTCAATATCAATTGGCCATATTGCGTTGCTTTTTTTTCTGTTTATATCGGTATTGGTATTTGCAAAACCGGTGTTTAATATGAAATATCGAATTACCAGAATTGATATTTCATATCAAGTGTAATTTCTAGAACGATGAATTAAATAAACCTTTTCTCAGAAAATAGTTTTTTACATTCATATTTTAATGGTGCTATACAGAAATAACTGTCCATAACTGTTTTATTAAAACATAGTTATGGAGGAACTTATAACTAAGAACCTTTGTCTAGATATAAAGATTTGTCATAAAGAGTGACTTAAATCAAAGATAATCAATTTTTAAAATAAATTACTGTCACTGTGTAGTCAATGATTAAATTGGCGGTAGGGCAGAGCAGTTTCAACGCGAGTACAAGCGATATCAAAGTAAATTGAAAAGATTGTTTTCAAATGTACTAAGTATACTTTGATAAGGATCTAAAAGTATAAATGAATATATTTTATCAGTATGACCTAAAAATAATAATATAATATTTATTAAATGTTTGGTAAACACGCCACTGGATATATCTAGTAAAATATTTATGCTGATAATTATTGTATTACATTGTAAATTGATATCATTATGGTCATCAAATAAATAGTGTAATATTTAATGTTGGAAAAATCTATTTAATACATAACGAACATAATATCTGCATTGGAAGATCGTGGTATGAATATGTAAAAAAAAATCTTAATCCCTTCGTAGAGTATTGACCGTACATAATTGTAATTATTTTAACAGAGGGCTAACTTTTTTTGATGAAAAATCAAAAAAAAAACAAACCTCGCGGTGCACTGAGACAAACTGATGTTTAATAGAACCATTAAACCTTTTTTCTGGTCGCAATTTTCACAAGCACTTTTGAGATAATTTAGATAATAATTCGGCATTTTCAGTTTAGATCCTTGTTATCGATAGAACGTGTATCAAGTTACAAACATTCTGATTATCGAAAAAAGCTGTTGTGAATTACGTCTTTTTGTCTTCCACAGTCTATATATTATTTTTCATTTATTTAATGTAAACCGATTTTTTTTATAGTGTACGAAGCAAATATGTAAATACAGGTCTAAAACTATGTTTTTTTAAAATACATGCACGTCGGTTATGAGATATGAAAAATGTATTTAGCTCGGGTCAAAAATTGGACAAAACCCTATGTAGACTAGGCCATTGATTTGTTTCGTGATAGTAGAAATAAAGTCGTTTTAGAGCAAGCTGCAGATCAGGTTTTATTCAAATATCTGCAGGTATTTAGGTGCGGTTTTCTTTTAAAAAAACATGATATTATTGTAGGGCTTTTGGTTTATTTTGTGCACCATCTTTTTACCGTAGTTTACAGTTGATTTTATTCATAAAATAATATCGATCACGTTCGAAGTAGCGGGCAATTGTTTGGTTTATGTTCCTTTTTAAATTTCGTCATGGGCAATGATTACATCAATTGTGAAAGTTGTCGTTTGGTACTTTTGTCATTTCGCATTGGCACCAAATTAAAAATGTCGGTTATGGCGAGATGATACACATGATGGACCACGATTTTTGTCACGATGCTGCCTTGCACACGGACCCGCCCTTAAATACGGTAAAAAAAATATGAAAGAATTTTGGCTCTAAAAATATTTTTATTGTATGATCGATAGCTATTTTGCCTTACGATCTTTAACTAACTTAGCTACATTTACTGGATAAGAAGAGTTATATAAAACATCTGCTCATCTATTCTTAGATCCCAACTTATAATGACATTGTAATAAATTGACTTTAGTGTTACACGGAACAATAACAAATATGAGATTATTAAAAGGAAATTCGTATATGTATGTATAATAAATTAAATACGTTTATTGCAACGGTTTTAGTAACGGTAAAGAATTGGTATTAGTTTTGTTAAACAAAATATCATTCCCTCACCCAATATAATATAATTTCTGTAGAAGTATTGTAGTGAATGAATCGAATTGTTTTAAGCTTTAACCATAAATTATTTTCATTCTTTTAAACAGAGTTGTCACATTAAGTATATCTATATCATGTACTATTAAAATCTGAAATACTGAATTTAGTTAAGAGCGTTTTTTTATTTTGAAAAGGGTGATTATTTCATACTCAATTTATTTTATACACGTTAATTGCCGTACCGAAATGGTATGATTTGTTTAAGTAATGATTAATAATTGAATACGTAAATCCATTAATCATGAAGTTTTATTGCCAGATTTTGTTATATTAGATTTGATAGTTTTTTCACAGCGTTCATCGTCATTCGTCACGTAGTGAAAATTGTTTTTACAGCTGTGACGCATGTCTGAAATGGTAACTTTAAGAATAAATTTGTTTTTAAAATAATTCATTCTTCGAGTAAGTAATATATACATGGTTAGACTCGATTATTTATAAATATACCTGAATTGTCATTCAAAATAAATTTGAGGTTAAACAAAAACCATAGAGATTCATTGCTTCATGGGTTTCAAAAATCTATCAGTGAAAGAATAATATTTATATCTAGTAAATCTAAATAGATGAAATAGCCAAAATAAATAACATAATTAACTTTAGGAAACCATAAAATGTAAGTGTCACTTTTGATTATTGACGGTTTAATTTATTCGTTCTATTTATGAATTTTCGCGCCTATTATCCTATGAAGGAAATATGAGAGCACGAAACAAAAGAATCTAAATAAACATGAGTTTAATTTTCCCGGCTACTATTCTGTTTTATAATATAAAATTTGACATTGAAAATAGATTGACAAGAATATTAGTTCTAGCACTGCAGCAATGTCATTGTTAACTGTATTATGATTCTCAATATTAAGTATTTCCTATCGGAAGCTTTATATATTATCTATAAGATAGCGATATTATTGTTATAAACAATAATATTTTCATTGACTAAAATCTACATATATTGATCAAACATTGAATCATGTTACACGTTAACCCTTTGAACGCCATTGTCTCACCCGTGAGTCGCATTCGTATTGAATACTTCGACGTTGGCGGCTAAATTGAACGAAAATAATAAAACCTTATTTAATTTAAAAAATTGTCAAAGTTACTTAACAATTTCCCTCGCTCGTAAGAACAGAGCATTATAATAAAAACATATATCAATTATTGTTTTGTAATCATACAATTGCAGTTGTAGATTTACCATTTTTTGATTCGTCTAGATCTGTTTTCCTGGACAGCGAACTACGTGTAACTATTCTTCAACACATATAGACTTCACGGTTTTATTAAATGTCTAGTTTTGCTTATCATAATATTATTATATAACTATGTTCTGCTTTGTTTTATCTAAACATTTAACTCATTAAAACTAAAGTATCCAATCTCGGGATTGAAAAAATGAAACACGAAAGAGCTAAAAAAAGGTGTCGGTATAAAATTAAAAAGGAGGCGTAACACGTCGTAAAAGCGTTAACTTTTGATAATGGCCACGCTAATAAATTTTAATGCTGAAATTTAAACTTAATAGTTAATTTAAAGATTTTGCATGAACCAAAGGTTGGAGTAATCATATCATGTGTATGTATATTATCAGTGCTGTACTGAGAATAATTGAGGCAATACAACGCGATTCAAGAAAAAAGGCTTGTTCGTCATTTCTAATTTTTATAATTTTTATTTTTCTTATTTCAAGCAGCGTATTAAAAATTTTGTTGCTTACTTTTACAGCTTATTTTTTTGACATTTACAAAATTATATAACTTATAATGTTAGTATTTTACAAAGATATAGAAATATATATATACTGTATTCAGACAAAGAATTCTGTATAGAAACAACCCGTCAGTTTCAACTCTCAATTCCCGATATCTTAATTAAACTAACACAAGACACGAAATAGTCTGACATCCTAAATATATTTTTATAAAATACATTGTATTAATTTTAAAAAAGTTATCGACTAAAACACAGAGACATTAGAAACATCACAAAGCAGTTTTTAAATTATAAGCTTAAGCAATGTATAAACAATATTGGGAGAAAATTGTTGACATCCCACAAGGGAATAAATACTTTGCTCGTGTCAAATTGCATATAAATCTTTGATGTGAAAGCTGGTTATCTGATCATAATATACCTTCAACCGAAGTACTGTCATCTCATGCAAGTTACTCATGATTTTTATGGCTGAGAAATACCAAAATATTTCACAGGTTACTGCTAAAATAGTCGTATGAAGTCTAACGAGAATTTACTGGATTTCCAAATTGATATGGTCTGGTAATTGAGCGTGCTTAGAAATGCTGATTTTATATCTTATATGAATTTATTTAACAAATAGCCTTAGGCTAAAAAGCGTACCACCATGTAATAAGCTAAATTCGCCTCTGAGATGCAATTGGTGTTCGCAGAATATGAGTTCACTCGATTGGTGTCAAGATCGGCTTGTGACAAGCGGTTTCTTGGATGTGGTTTGTATGGAAAATCATCTAAACACTCACGTTAAAAACGATTAAAATTAGAATCATAATGAACAAGCAAGTCGTATGCTGTTAGCAAAAATCGATCATTTGCCTGCATCACAGTGCTAAAGTGGTGAAATTTCCAAGACAGATTTGCTACACCTAATTTAAGAGCAATCTGTAAACAGATTTTCATATTTGCAACACGATTTTCGTTAATTTTCGTCATGATTATGTCAGTATTATACAAATCACCGCAATTATCGAACATTCACAATAATTGTTTTATTTTCAATTACGATTGAGAAAAATTAAAATAAACGGTGATTTTGCTAACAGTGTATTAAATACTTCTCTACATATTTTTCTGCAGCCGAATTATGATTCTGAAGGAGATAAATAAGACAAAATGTACCACTTTTAACTGTCAATTCTTAGTGGGAAGGCATTATACTAAATAATGCCTTTTTTGTACTCACTCGACATTATTTACTGGTATAAACATTATCATCAGAAAATCATGAAAATATAAATCAGTTAAAATTAGAATAAGCGTTGTTTGTTTTAGAGTTTAATCTTTAAAGCTTATTTATAAGAGGTAAAAATAAGAATTATACCCATCTTGAGAATGCTAAACTATATGTTTCCGATTCGAGAATCCAATCCTGGACCTTTTTTGTAATATCGGAATTTCGGGATTCACAGTTCCCGGGACCAAAAAATCGTGTCACAATTGTTTGAGATTCTTGGAGAATTTCGGAATTGACGGATTTAGGATGTGGGTTGCCGGGATCCCGGGATTGATTACTGGATAAAATGTCAGAAAATAATTTTCAAAAGAAGTTGGAACACCTTTTTTTAACTCGCCAGTTTATTAAAAAAAATCGCTTTACAGTCGGTTTTAAAAGCTTGAGAATTTACAGATTTTCCGTTACAAAAAAAAAATGTGTTTTTTTTATTATATTTTAAATTGCTGGTTTATTTTAAAACGTTACGATTGCCAGTGACTCCAGCGCAAAATTATTTTTTAAGGGATTTAAAGACTTTTTCTCATGTTATCTTCAATCCTGATATTTCAGGGTTACACAATCGGACGAGATATCAGGATTGGAGACCCTATTCCTGATGTAGAAAATTTGACAAGTATCGTTATTTCCATCAATAAATAAAACAGCCTAAATTTTTTGACATACGTGTGAACACGTATATAAATTATTAACCGTTATTGCTTTGGATATTGACATATCGCATATGGATGTATATGCGTTAAGCAAAATAAAGTAAAGCATTGGTTTGTGAAGCAATATAATAATCTATAGGTTGTTCACGGATTTAATTAAAAAATGTCTTACATCTCATTTTTAAAAAGTGGATAGTTACACAACGAAGAAAATATAAAACAAATCTTCGGAAAAATATACAATAATTTAATTGAAAAATTCATTTATTCATTTGTATCAGTTGTAGTCAGAAACAAGTACCCAATAAATATTAGATGATTACTTTTGAGAGTTGGTGTCAGTTCCAGTACTTATTTCACCTTGACACTAAGAGTCATTTCGCTTACACTTTTTTTGCTAAGGAATTATCAATTGCAAAACGAAAAGCATTAAAGAACATAATAGCAATGAGGCAAACAATTATTTGGCAATTTCTCCCAACGTCTGTTGTAATTTTTGGCTAATATCGCTGGTAATCAACTTATCTACTAGTTTATAAATATACCATTATAGTAGCTAATAATTAATATACTCTCATAATATATTATACAATATATCAACACTTTTAATACAAACAATGCTAAGAGAAGAGTTACAATGTAATATTTTATTATTTATATTTTAAGTATAGAATAATATCTATAAATATATGTATATTGATTATTGTCTTGACGTATGGACAATTATTGTTTACTAATTCTTTATTTATACATTGATGATAAAAAAATGTAAAAAAAATCCCAGAAATTATAATAAATAAATAGATATCTAATATTCAATTCCGAATGAAACGTAATATAAATATAGATTGTGTTATCAAGTGCACAGTGTTTTTTATTGGGTTTTTAAATATAAAATATAACAAAATTTGTAAAAGTGTCTTGCATTGTGTTTGTTATATTTTTATTACGCCCATTTCATAATTCAAAAACGGTTAAAAAATATAACAAATTTCTTATGCAAATGTGACTTTTGTCAGTAAAAGTTATCGCCTCTCAGTTTTATGAAAAGTAAGTCGACGGGTTCTTAAAATAAGTCTGTCAATTATATTAAATTATTGAAATGAATACCGACCGCTCAATTTATTTAAAATGACCACATACTGATACATAAAATGCTTGAAAATTGTGCTTCAAGCTTCAAGAAATCAGTGTAGGTAGTGACTTTTCAAACGCTTTATTTTTTTTACTATTATCGAAATTTCTTTTGATACTTACACAGAATATTACAATAATGATACAATATCGATCACATAAAAGTAGGTTTTAATACGTAAATCTTTCTTACATGTAACCATCACCTGCGCTTTTGTATATTCTCATCTTCACAGGTAAATTTCCTTTGAACCTGTTATCACAAAGGTGTTTCTAAAACCTATTCCACTTTTTGGTCTATTGTACGTTACATCCTTTTTGTGATTTAAGACAAATCCTGACGATAAACGATTGACACTACCACATCTTTTGTTAAAAGGTTTGTGTAATAATTGTAAGATTTTTGTTATCTTTCACTAATGCAGGTAGATTTTTGTTTAGATTTATGGTATTTTTTTGTTTTCGTTTTTTGTAATGTTTTCAAATGATAAGTTACTATTAGTCAGAGGATAATGGCAATATTCCTCAGACTTTTTATGCGTTACGCTACTGTTATGTAAAATATTATAAATTATCTATTGCAAATGCTAAAAAAGATAACATAAAGCTTTTAAATTACTTTAACATGAATATAATTTTCAAGGTTATGACGTTACGTATATCTTTTGCAAACTATCGATAGTTAATTGCACTTATGAAATAGAACGAAACGTTTATATAAAATCGAGCTACATCTATTAATTATATTTAATATTTGATACAATAACCACGTAGAAAAAAAAGTCAGTATCCAATATCCATTAGCTACAAATTGTTGACAAACTTAAATGAAACTGTAAAAATGTATTTGTTTTAAAACAAACTCAATAATTTAGGATACAAAAATATGATGTATAATATTTTCCTTCAACGCGTGAAAAATGTTTTTAGACACATTATCACAATTTAATATATTTTTTTTTGAAAATCTAATTTATGGAGCTTTAAGTACTAAGGCGCGTTAGCGTCAATGTTCCTCGAGTCCTTCATCGTTAATATGTTTGTAGCTTGTATTCTTTTACTATCGTTGCTGACGGGAGGGTGTGATATCTACAGAGGTAATAAATCCTTAGTGAAGCCAGTTCACGGAGACTCTATATGAATTCAATGCAGAAAATCACATTATATATACCTCCCAAGATTTCAACACTTAAAATGTCAATTGGTTACGTAGATTAACTGCAAAAATGATTATCAATGAGAAATAATATCAATTAGACTATTATTCATTGATATAAAATTTCGATCGGTTAATTTCAACATGAATAAAAACAAATACCTTGATAAGAGCGAGACCAGCTGTTTGCGCTGTCACGTCTTCATACGCACTATGACACAAAATTTTTGAAATGAAAAAATAGTATAAAGTTGCTATTAGGGCATGCAATCCCGGGATCCCGTTCAATTTTCTGATCCTGAAATTCCGGGATTGATACTGAGAAATTTTGAGCAAATCCCGAAAATTGACACTAAATTGGCAAATATAGAATTACAGATTCCTCGGAGAGCTAAAAAAAAACGAAGTTCTGTGACAATCTGAAAAAAAGTATACCAAATCGAGGTTTTCAAATTTCTCGGTGAGTACATCCCAATCCCGGGATTGAAAATTAATAAATCCAGAAATCCCGGGATTGGAAAAAGGCTTCGGGATTGGATACCCTAGTTGCTACGACATAAATCAAAATTGAACTGAAAATTTTAAAAAATAAACGGGCAAACATGTATCTATTTATTTATCGTAAAGAAATCGATACGCCTTGTCTGTTATGCTGTAATAAACATTAGTTCCATTCGTCAAAAAAAATCAATAACATTGATATGATGTGAAATGGCACTTTCTATACTTCAAAGTATCCATAACTTATCCGTACACAGTTGATTGGACGTTCAATTGGACATTGGAGTTGACTGCAAATTTTCATGCTGAATTCTGAAAACTATTTCTTATACGGCCTTGTTGATAGACACATATTTTGCTAGATTCGTCCAATGCAAATCTCGTGGTTTCCACACTTTGCTTCGTTCCGTAAATATTATACATGTATAGTTCTATTTTTTTTTTTTTGAAAAAAAAGATGCCAAAACTCACTTCTTGTCAAGATTGTTTTTCTAATTCACGCCCAATCCTTATGTGAAGCCTATGGCTTTGTAATGGAGATATTTTAATAGTGTTTTTTTTTATGAAAAAAGCTTGTTTCTCAGTTGCTCAAAATCTTTTTTTGTCTCTTGTGTACTCAACGAAAACCTAGATCGCCTACAGCAGCTGCGGCTAGGGCATCCAATCCCGGGATCCAGGATCACACGACTGCGATCCCGGGATTTTGGGATTGAGAAATTTTGAGCAAATCCCGAAAATTGACACGAAATTGGCAAATCGAGAATTTCAAATTTCTCGGTGAGCTAAAAAACAAAAAACGAGGTTTGGAGATAATCAGGGGGAAAAGTATAGCGAATTGAGGATTTCAAATTCCTCGGTGAGCAAATCCCAATCCCGGGATTGAAAATTAACCAATCCCGAAATCCGGGGATTGGAAAAAGGCTCCGGGATTGGATACCCTAGCTGCATCACATTCGTATAAGAGTCCAAATTATGTTTCCTCTTTTCAAAAACATAAACTAGTGCATTTATTTTTTAATTTGTTATATAAAGGCTCATACTGAAATTACAGTTCAGATCTTGCAGGTCTAAACTTAGTTCTGACAATTCTCGGAAAACGTTACATATCAATAAAAGATCCGAAAATCAAGAGTTTTCAAACCAGAATAAACATATTTATTTTTAGCAAGAAATGATTGAAACATTAAAAATGCAGAGAAAAAAGGTGGCATTAAAATTGGTTAAACATCATTTATATCGAAGTCATATCTAGCAGCAGATTCTATTGCATTTACGATTGTTAAATATTCTGTTATTGATTTTTGTGATTTGTTTAATAAGTATTGAAAAAAATGTATTTTTCTTGACCGCGTTAATATAAAACAGCACTAAACACGTCTCGCATAAATCGAAGTATAGGTGTACATATTACCAACTGAAATTGTATCAGAGTGTTAGTCACCATTGAAGTATTCATTTTTAAATTGTGTTGCTTGTGAAAACTTTGAATGAAACGCGTGTAGTACTTACAAGTCGTCACCAATTGGTAAATATTTCGTAACCCCAGTAATACTAAATCTTATGCAATCAGATGCTACTACGCATATAAATTTACACGAACAACGATGATTGATAACTATTGGTGAATAAATCAATAAAGAAGCATAGGGAGCCATTAATTTCAATCTCGATCAAAATATTTTTTTTTACAGTGGCAAAAAGTAGGCTTAGTAAACAATTTAATAATTAACTTAGAATCATTTTTATTCTTCGACTTATTTTGACTCCACGATAGCGACAAGTAAAGATCGAATTCCTAACTAAGATTAAAATTATTTTGGTGTTTCAACCGATGTTTATTTTTTATAACCTTCTATTTCTTGTCTAAGTCTTATATTTTTTTCACGTATAACTATCTATTTCTGCAAAAAATATTCGGATGATTGCTTGACGACCTAACTTATAAATATACACATGATTATGGGCCCATTAGAGGTGCAGTGAGCCAAATGGAGTTTTAGAAAAAAAGTAAGATGCGTTGTAAAATTGTAATTTTACTAAATTCACTATACTTTGTAAACAAATTGAGATATCTTTACAAAATTTAATTTTCTTAGCTTCTTATTTTCATATATGACTCCACCGGCCAGCAACCTTTGTTTTTCAAAGACTCAAATACGCGTCCGCGGTCGTTAAGCTGCCACCAGAGCACCAAATAAAGACGTGATTGTACTTAAAAGTACATACGATAAAAAAGTTTTATCATTTTACAAGTTGGGTTACTTCACCTTTAATACTTCTTAACGAGCGTGTATCTTACAATAATTTATAAACGAGAAGGCTACAAAAACATACGAATATATAATTAATTTAAATAATATATTCGTAAAACATCACGAATATTTAATAAGCAAAAAATATAATTATATTAGACTACGTGAGCAATGTTGTGTTGTGATCCATGTTTTTAATAATTTTGATTGGTGGCGTACTGAAACGATAGCTTTATATGCAGCAATTCGTTTTTTTAACTATATTACATTATTTACCGCGAATGGTTGAGTGGTAAAGCTAAAACTAGATCGAATTATAATGAAGGTCACGTATAAACTTGCAATAAATAAATTTAATCAGTATGCGCCGTAAGTATAGAAAAAAAAATACGCACCGCTCTTTGGAAATCAAATTGTTCACGCAATAGCGAATTAATCGGAGCGCTGGATACATAAGCTCCTAAGCAATGTTATCTTGGCAAGTACATATATTGCTATTATAATAAAATTGTTTGATCACGCGAAAATGTTTTATTTTTAAAAATATTGCAGATACTGTTAATTTATCAAATTGAATACATTTTTTAGTAAAAAATAACTAGTTTTCAGAACAGCTGGAATTTTTATTAATCATTTTTTTCTATTGGTTGCACAATGAACACTATAGCATATGTTAAAATGCATTTATTCTTATCTTCACCACTTAATTACCACTCGTTATTTGCACCGAAGCACAAATACACAAAAATTCGATCATCAAAATAAAAATTGATAATTAAAACTAAGTAATTATTTATGTGTATAAAATTGCTCTACTTGGTTAAGATAATTTAAAAAATTACACAAAAAAATAGATGCATTATACTTGATTTACTTAGGTGACCATTTGAATATTATTTATCATATTAGATAATCTCCAAATATCATGTTTTAAAAAAATTAAAAGAGGTCATTTGGAGCTGACTAAATAATGAACTGGACGATCGATAAAGATACGTACAAAAACTTCGTCTCCTATAGCTAAATTCTAGTATAAGTAAACTACCAAAGATTTTTTTTTTAGGTGTGTACAATATTATTTCTATTAACTCAATATTCTATCCGGGATGGGATATTATTTATAAACATAAAAATCAGGAGCATAATTATTTTTTAATTCTGTATTGCTTACACTGTATTCAAATTCTTTGTTTGGCACTGTGTCACAAGCGATAATATAACACACCTAATTGATATGTATAAAGATCGACACAAATATTGGCTTTGTTAAAAGATCAATGACATATTTATTATCATTTGGGTTAGGGATATCACACTTTTGGGCATCTGTTATATTGTATTTTAGACTTTTTATACTTACTTACTAAACATCGCACGCACTTATCAAGGCTGTTCTTCATGGATCAGAACAAGTTGTTGACCTCTGCCATGCCTAATCATAGTTGGGTATGAAACACTTATTGTGTTTAATTATTTTTCTACTCGCGAATACGTGTTCAAATAAGAATATGTGTATGTAATAAAAATACAATAATTACCTCGCATAGTAAACGTATATCGGAATTGATTATTATTAACGTTATTTCCATCGGATACACAGCGATACTTATCAATTTTTTTTATTATTTAATTGTATCATATACTAATTATTAATTAATTAAATATGGTTTTCGTGTTCATTTGCTTTATTTGTGCTAGATTTAAACGAAAACATCTTTAGTTCGCGTGATATCCCAGCTTGATTATTTTATATCTTCCATTAAAGTAGTTTTCGCATGAATAAAATACGTTAATTATAAACAAATTGACGCATTATAACTAAATCTATTTTGATATTTATACAAAACACTTCTTGTTCCGTTAGTGTCACTTCCAATTAAAAACATATTTTTTAGATTTTTTTGACTTCGACAACTACAAGAAAAGCTTATTGAATTAACCAGAAATAATTATGGATGGCAAAAAATTGCTCAGTGAATCGAAAAAGGCCATTTTTCTTAGATTTTCCAGGAACATACCAGTTAATTACACGCAGTTAGCGACATCGGTCCTAATATTTATAAAAAAATGTGGAATACGTACAAGAAACCATTTGGTTTTGTTATTCAGAGAGAAAGATACAATGAACTTAATTTAATTAAAAACGTCAAAGTGACAGTGATGAGTTTATTCTAACTGTCTTCGAGAATACTTTGATAAGAATTAATAAAATAACATCTTATGTTAGTTAGCAATGAGCGATATTATTTTTGCTTATTATTGGTATATAAAAAAAAATGTTTATACCATTCATGGTTAAAAATGTTAAGAATATTTATAAAAAAAACACCTTTAATGTGTAAAGACACATATAAAATGTCGACGGTGGAACAGAAAATATACTAATTTTCATTTAACATTGAGCGTTTATGACATTGTTGTTTATACGAGTAATGCATAAACGCTTTTTGTTTTGTTATTATAGCAAATGTGGGATTTGAACCAAATATTACGAGAAAGATGGCACAATACAGATCTTTTGTTGTCAACTATACAAGTAACATTCTGAATATATCACGATTTACCTTGGTTTTAATAGACCAATTTTTGCAAGTATAAACGAACAATGTCTCCGTATAATATTATTTGTCATTGAAAGTTTTATTGTAATATCAGTGCCTCGTAATTATACATGATTTATGACAAGGAAAATTAATATTTTAAATTTAAATTTACTAACAATTTCACTTATATACGACTCGTAAAGCCATGCTCATTTGAGATATTTTAAAAATATTTAAACAAACAATCGACCATAATCTGAAATTAAATATACAGATGAAAGAATAGGAGATATTTAAATATGTATAACGGATAAATAATCATCCACTCTTTGACCATTGTTACCCGAGTATTTTTCTATTTAAAGGCATTGTTTTATTATATAAATAAAATACTGAGATCGTTAACCGATATGGTGATATGAATTATAAAGTTATTTACAATATTAAGACTTCTATAATTCCTTGCAAAGTATTATCTTTACATTAAACACATAATCCATTCAGATCAGTTTCTTGTTTTGTTAATAGATAAGAATTTTGTTTTTATTTAATTATCTAAATGTTCAATTTCTAATTTATTTTGGTTAATCAGGGTTATTCCAAGTAAAAAAAAATTGGAGTGCACACCAACCAGGAATGAGTGCGCGGTGGTTTCCAAACTGCAGCTTAGAGGGGACATTGGTGCCTAGTCCCATATAATGTTGTATTCTTATAGCGTAGTTGCAATCTCTTTCGTGATAAAATAAAAATATTTCAACATTTTTTTTATACAAGACTGACAGCAGAAAAAAGAAAAGAAAAAACGTTGCCGAGCTAGCCTCTCTAAAAAAAAATATTTTTTGTCCTCTTTAGTTTTCTTGCAAGATAGCATCTAGTTTTTTGACTGTCAAAATCACTTTGATATAACATGTCATGTATATTCATAAAATGTAGGTGACAGGGCAACTTTTGGAAGGGAATGGCTCGATGTTCTTTAAAATGTATTCTGAACCTCGAAGGTCGGCAATTAATATTTTTACTTTCATTTTCATTTCAGTCCTTTGTCCGTTGTATTTAAAACTAAGATATATGAAATTCTAAAACCATTAATCAGTGCATATTTCATTTAGTTATATTTTTTCATTTAAAAAACTACATATTTTTTAAAATACGATTTTATAAAGGGTCTTCGTTTTAAACTAATGAAGTACTTCGTTTACGTTACCACACGTACCAGTTGCAGAGTCATTGTGATCAATAACAATCGAGCAGCAATCGAAGCATGACATATTTTTCGATACAAAAATGACAGTAAGTATTGCCTACCTATGAAAAATGTAACCCAGCAGACGAATTCGGCCTAGATTCGCAACATCTCACTCCAATTATTAATAAAGTATTTAATAATGAAAATAGTTTAAAAAAAATGCAACATTCAATCAATCTTAACTACGAATATCATTATCCAATTACTCTATTGGTAGACCAATTCAAAAAGATCACACAGTTAGCCCCGGGGAAAGAAAGTGGTTTGAATTTTTTATTACACTTTTGAGTATATCTTTCGTTTATTACCTTTACGAAATAACTTATATTTCTTTTTATAGTTCATTCTTATATTTAACGTGTCGAATTCGTAATTGATTTATGTATTTGGGTTTATTGACTCAATAACTGTTTTCCACTGATTCAATGTATCCGGTGTTTTTATTAAATTAATATGCTATAAACCGCTTAAAATTTGTCTTAATTTGTTTAAGCTTGAAATTTTCTATCAGCAATCATTGGAAATAATTGATAAAATACCTCCTCCTTTGTCTTAGTATGCAAGAGTCTCTTTTATCAATCGGTATTATTAACTGGCAGAAACAACGCATATTTGTGTACAAGATAAAAATAAAATAATTTAATAGATGTTTGTGATAGTACTTGAAAGAAAGTAGATAACACTATATGCCTAAGCATGAATCTGCTGATGGTGTGGTATCGAAATAATTATTAACAATATTTGTTTTTTTTTTTGCATAACTAAATAAATGATTATTTTTTAACCTAGTTTGAATTTATTGAAGTTATATCATATAAATAGTCTGTCCTTTTTTTTAAAAAAAAAAAAGGTGCTGGAAGTAAATTCTTGTCAAGTATTTTACTATAATTTTTTTCCCAATCCATATCCGTTCCAAATGTGGAGCATATGGATTTATAATAGAGGTGTTTTAACAGAAGTTTTTTTTTATTATATATTTTTTCGAATGTGGGTTAGAAACATTAAATATTAGACGAGAGAAAAAGTGCTGGAACACCGTTCCATCGCGTTATATGGGAAAAAGCACTGTACGTTCATATTTTATCTCTAAATATCAATATAGTGTACAAAGATTCAATTAAAAATTTGAAAGAATCATTTGCTCTTATTTGAAACTGGTTTTACAAAAAAATAATCCTATTGATTCTACCATTTCGTTAGAAAGTTGTTTGATATCAAATTATTCGAAAATCATTTGTCACGCTTTTGTTTGAAAACAAAAAAACAGTATTTGATCCGTTGTCTCAAGAACAGAAATTTAATTCAGCCGAATGGAATAGAATGACTAAATAATTGTCTATGAAAAAGAGAATACCTCAGTTCAGCGCCTCTTGTGGTTGTAGTAAGAAATTTAAATTAAAGCGATTTTAATATTTAAATAAGGAAGTGACGTCACTTATGGTTAATGGAAGATTTTATTTAATGCGTTTCCTGAGCGTAACAGACACAATCTGTTGACACAGCCTTATTGAGAACGATTATTCATTGTATCAATAAATGCATTGAAACAAAAGTAAGTTGGTACTTGGTAGCATAGAACGATACTCTATCGTAAAATACAATAATTACGAATCCACGACACAAAATTAGTTTGGTGGCACGCGAATGATTATGATAATGATATCGCTTAAATATTTAATATATGTATTTATAAATAAAGTCAATCATATTTCAATTCAGTTATAAATGGTTTCAATTCTTTTGTGATTTAAGAAAAGCTTTATTAAATATAATGCATAAGAGATAATAGAATGCCTTTCAATTTTTTTTATTAGTCTTAAAAAACTATAGACAGTTATTTTGTGTCTTTTCATTTTGGAATGTGAAATAATAAAATATACGAAATATTTACATCTTTTTATATCAAACTAGCTGACCCGGCATGCGTTGCAATGCCACTTAAAGAAAGAAAGTGTTTGTGTTTTAATTATGTTTATTGAAGTGCTTTTGGATATATTTTGTTTTTTTGTCTGGTGCGTATATGAATAGATCTTAAGGTTTAACAACGCGTGATCAGGCCAGATACAGCTGTCCATGTGTGAAGCGTGGATTTTTAAAATTAAGTCCACACACTTGTAGCGATTGTCCAAATGCGAGTCGCACCGGAAACTGCAAACATTTAAATTCTGCTTGGACACAGTACATCGTTTCCCTTAAATTTTCCATGTAAAATTGAAGCTTAAATGATACTGTTCATTAATTTTTCACTGAAAGCCTGGTACCGTTGCAAAGTCGTGGTGGATTTATATTTCGGAGAAGAATGATAGTTACGCCAATTTTCAGTGTTAAAACTTGCGGTAGCATGCCTGGCAAATCAAGTGAGTTTAAGAACTCAGTTAGATAATTGACAACTTCGTCTTGATCAATTTATAGTATCGATGGACTTATACGTTGTTTCTTTGCCTGGTATTTCGTTTGGAATCCTGAAGTTGATGGCATTACCATCGTTGTTTTTGACTGCTAATATAACACATTCACTAAGCCACTGATGATTTTTGTAATTCTGTGCGGTATTCGGGAAAACTTTGTGCATCAATTCGCTTACGGTTCCTGTAATTTTACAGAAGCTCGGTGGTAATGTGTGGATTCATTGATTTCTATTTTTCATTACCAATATCTGACAATTGTTTTTTGAAACGTTCAGCGGATGCATCATATTGTAATTCTACACGCATATTAGCTTTCAAAGTCAATTTCTGCACATGTCACCATAAAACTGATGATTTGAGACATGCACTTGATTCATCAGCAGCTGTTGAACGTGGTATAACTGGTAGTGTTTGTCAAAAAACACCAGACAATAAAAAAGGTTCGCCACCAAAGACCTGTTCATTTCCTCTCAATTCTTTTAGTGTACATACAGTGAAGATTTTTCAATGCCTTTTTGTGCGCCATAGTAAATTCGTTCCATTTAATGAGTTGATATGATTAAAGTCCTTCATCAATCATTATTTTTTTTTGATATTGCATGTTGGTGTTCAAAGGCAATTTCTTTGCTGAATGCGCTATTTGACCACCATCCAAAAGATTTGCTGTAATTGCAGATGAAGCGATTGCCAACAATATTTTTTCGTGATCCAACATTTTGGTTTGTGTTTGATTGCATGCATAATTCTGTCTTACGCTATGCGTTGTTCTGGGACCAATTTCGGAAGATTTGTTTGAACGAATATACCCAATTTGTCGACATCAAATTGTTTCTCGTTCCTTATCACGGTCAAAAGGGTTGTTTGCATATCATTGTATCAGACGATGGGGCTTGAGCAGTGAGAGCTCGAACGGTTTCCAAACTTGCTCGTCTGTTTCTGAAGCTCGTGATGCCGTTTTTTTTCGTGCTTGAGGTCTAGATCAACTAATAGCAAGTCTTTTAGGTGGCATAATTGTTTGACAGCGAAAGAAATCCTTGATGACTATTACAAATTCACTTGATAATTGTTTACAATACCCTTTGATTGTTTGACGTAACCATGGCACGTATCAAACTTAAAAAGACGTAAGTCGCTGCGCACTTAGCGCCATCTGTCATTCAACAACGTTCGTTCTGTTTGAAATACGAACGACGGACGTCAAAAATATTGAAAAAAAATTCGGAATAGGGACATCCTTCACCTAGCGAGATGAAATATACTTTAAAACCTATTCTATTACCTAACAAATATACATTTAAAAAATCATAAAAATCGGTCAAGCCTATATAGAGATAGAGATAATTTTTAGAATAATTGAAATGTTTAAGTTTGCTAACAAATTTATTTCGTAGAAAAAGAAAAAGATCTCGGGATATATAACGACAGTCCTTCAGTATTTAAATTGTAAATAATATATTTTTTAGAATATTTGAAATGTTTCAAGTTTGCTAACAAATATATTTCGTAGAAGAAGAATTAGATCTCGGGACATAATATATTGACAGCCTTGCAGTATTTAAATTGTAAATAATATAATTTTTAGATTAATTAAAAAGTCTACAAATATATTTCGTAGTAAAAAAAAATAGACCTCGGGGCATATATCGACTGCCCTGCAGTATTTAAATTGTAAATTATTTAATTTTTGGAATAATGTTTAAGTTTGCTAACAATCATTTTTCGTAGTAGCAGAAATAGACCTCGGGGCATATATTGACAGCCCTGCAGTATTTAAATTGTAAATTATTTAATTTTTGGAATAATGTTTAAGTTTGCTAACAATCATTTTTCGTAGTAACAGAAATAGACCGTAAATTATTTAATTTTTGGAATAATGTTTAAGTTTGCTAGCAATCATTTTTCGTAGTAGCAGAAATAGACCTCGTGGCATATATCGACAGCCCTGCAGTATTTAAATTGTAAATTATTTAATTTTTGGAATAATGTTAAAGTGTGCTAACAATTATTTTTCGTAGTAGAAGATTTAAAAATAAAAGTCGAAATATAGTTCAGTAAAATATCCATACTGTCATTAGAATATTCCTAATGAATGTCAGAAATAAAAAAGATTTTCAAGGCAGAATGCAAAATATAACCATACCCTCCAATAATCAAATCAATGACACTGATTAAAATCTGTCAAATCAGCTCCAAAAAATCTTTGCCCAGCCCTATAATTATAGCTTCAAATAACCGAGAAACTTAAAAAGTTATTTAATTTTTGGAATAATTTTTAATTTTGCTAACAATTATTTTTCAAAGTAGCAGAAATATACCTCGTAATTTTTGGAATAATGCTTAGGTTCGCTAACAATCATTTTTCGTAGTAGCAGAAATAGACCTCGTGGCATATATCGACAGCCCTGCAGTATTTAAATTGTAAATTATTTAATTTTTAGAATAATGTTTAAGTTTGCTAACAACCATTTTTCATAGCTGCAGAAATTTCGTAAATTATTGAATTTTTAGAATAATGTTTAAGTTTGCTAACAATTATTCTTCGTAGTAGAAGACTTTAAAATAAAAGTGTAAATATAGTTCTATAAAATATCCATACCGTCATTAGAATATTCCTAATGCATGTAAGAAATCAAAAAGATTTTCAACGCCAGATGCAAAATAAACCCATACCTTCCAATAATCGAATCAATGACACTGATCAAAATCTGTCAAATCAGCTCCAAAAAATCTTGAAATTGTAAATTATTTAATTTTTAGAATAATGTTTAAGTTTGCTAACAATTATTTTTCCTAGTAGAAGATTTTAAAATAAAAGTCTAAATACAGTTCTATAAAATATCCATACTGTCATTAGACTATTCCTAATGCATGTAAGAAATTAAAAATATTTTCAAGGCCAGGTGCAAAATATAACCATACCTCCAATAATCGAATCAATGACGTCACTGATCAAAATCTGTCAAATCAGCTCCAAAAAATCGTTTCCCAGCCCTATAATTATAGCTTCAAAAATCGAATCAGAATATTCGATTATTTGAAAAACGTTGTAGCGATGCAAACTTTCAAATAAAGTTCTCTCAATATTAATTACGATGTTTCAATTCTAAGCCAGGAAATTTGAATTTAAAGACGTCCATTTCAATTGTTTTAAATTGGAATGGAATGGATAAATTGGATTGAATTGGAAATTTCAAATAAACAAAATGTATGAAAACATTTATTTTATTCATAATTTCTTTCCCGTGATATTTTTCCGATGTTTTAATGCTTATTCTGCTATTCTAGGCGGATAAGAATTTAATAAAACAAAGATCATTACAATCCGAGCTGCAATTCTCGAGATATACGTGGTGTAACAAACCCCACTTTCTTTTATATATATAGATTTATGGAGCTTTACTTCCTAGGGCGTATTGGCGTAAAAGTTCTCCTTGTCTTCTTGACTGTTGATTTTTCGGTCGTTTGAATTCCTTTATCATCACTGCCGATGGAAGGGCGTGATAGTTACAGAGGTGGGTAATCCTCAGTGAAGCTAGTTCACGGGAAAACCATATGCATTCATACGAAAATCATATTATATATACCTCCCCACATACATATACACAAGGAAGTCAACTAAATTGAGTAATTTTCATGATGCTAGGGGTCGTGCTTATACGTTTTATTAATTTTGGAAGAAAAATAAAATCTATGATGATAAATAACGGCCTGGCAAGTTAGTAGTTCGATAAAAATTATGTGTAAATAATTGAAACGTGAAAATAAAAACGTTCACCACCATTGATATGCTGAGTTGATAATATTGACATTGATTTCAGCAGTGATCTGAATAAAATATGCATTTTTTTCTTTGTGAGACACAGTCTGCTTATTCTAGAGGTTGCAATATCTGTTACATTTATAAACCTGCACGCGCAATAGATAGCACGTTTGAAAATCGTTGTATTAATTGTGTTGCTACGTTTCAATTAATACCTAATTAATATTTCTTCACAGCCTTCGATTAAAAAGAAAGCGTTTTTTTTCTTATAATGCAAAGGATGGTTTGTGAAAAAGCAAGTTTTGAAGATTATTTGTAGCACTGTTATAAATATAATAATTTTATTATACTTCTTGCTGCTGTCAAAATAAAATACATACTTAGTTTACTTTTTGTTCCATAGAAAAATATTCATAAATTATCAAAAGGATTTTAAGATCAGATGGCATTGTCACAATATTATATAATATATATTATCTGGAACACTTAAAGCAGATGTAAATTTATTTTAGAAATAAATTCAATATGTTTTTGTCTGTTATTCATGATATTAATTACTATTTTTATTGTACCGACAATGTAAATTACGTATTAAAATAATTAACATTGTACAGAAAAACTATGTACATTTCAATTGCATAGTAAAAAATAAAACGTTGCCGTCTGCACTTCTGTTTCGTTCTTTACTAGCAGAGCTTTCTACGTAAAATATTGCCAATGATAAATATATGTTTTTGTAAAATATTTACTGTTTGATCCTCAGTTATACGATGTTATATACTTGAAAGAATATATGATAAATTGGGTAACTCTAGGAAAAAATAATTAATGTATAAATAATAATGTAATTTTCCCGCAAAGTTATATTACGAGTCCTTTAGTTGGTCTGTTGGTACTCTTGTGGACATGTTATGCAAGTTCGAGTCTTCGCCGCGCTTCCGGGCACGGCGCGCCGAGATCTCTGCCGATGACGTCATTACATAATTTGCTCTGCACACCTTTTATGCAACAAACATCTCTCGAGACTTTCACAGACGGTTGAGAAAAACAAATCAACATAAAAAGGTTAAATAACGCACTAAATAATTACGATTGTTTACAATTTTCAATTCAAAACAAATATTTTTTTTTTAACTTTTTTTTCTTAACGACAAACAAAGATCGATTGTCAGACTTCCGTGTGTTAATAAATGGTTAAAAATCAACATAAAAACTGAGATTTTAATTTTACAAAAAGACATTATCAATTCAAATGTTCTTAAAAATGTATTTGTCAATGAATTGTTTAACTTTATCTTCCTCTTAAAATTACACATTTGTGGTAAGTCATCATAAGGTATAGTTAAACAACAATGCTAAGTAAATATTATTTATTTTTCATTATAATCAGTTTCGCTTATTAAACAAGCTTTTTTGTATAAACCAGAAACGTTAAATTATTTATCGTTAAATACGCCTAGATAATAATTTGTTTTCTTATCCTGACAGAACTTGACTTTCATTGATACACTTCCAATATATTTTCAATATAATGAAATACACATGCATAATAATATTTTATTCTCCCGCGAATCTATCTTATTTTCCCTAAAATAGCATAACATTAAATATTTTGGATAATGATAGGGGTCTAAATCTCTATCACTGTTACCCGCCTGGGTAATTGGTAAACCCGCGTCTACTGCATACGAATATTATGTTTTCAAAAACTTATGAAAATACATTGTCAATAATAATGAATAATACATTTATTTGTTATATTCATTAATTATAAGTTGAGTAATTCATTGTATTTATTTTAACATATTTTTCTTCTTTTTTCCAGGTAATTTCCATCATACATAAAAGTATTCTCTCATTGAAATTGCAAAGAAAAATAAACTTTATCAAGGTACGTACCATTTACGTTTATATAAATGTTTTTTTAGTAATTCTCAAATGACTATTAGCTTAAGTGGATCTATGTTATGGAAAATAACAATGTGAGACTATTATTATATAAATTCATTACGACTATGCCTACTTTTCGTGATCAGAGTCGTGGGAATGAGCCACTGGAAAACAACAATAACAAAAAATGTACTTGGATGTAATAAAGATACGAATGAAATTGTTATATCTCGTGATATCGTCACGTTGTCATTGAGTAAGTACTTGACAGTCATCACTTATTTTCACACTTGATCGGAAGATCCCGGTGTATTGCTTTTAAATGTTAAAACTTTACTGCACTCCACCCCGACTTTGATTTCTCGTTAAATACATTTAATTTGTCAGAGTATATTCAGCCCACTGCTGCTCTGACCATATATTTTTAATGGCTATCAAATTTAAAATAAATGGAAAAAAAATATTTAACATGAAGTGATTTATAATATTTATTCAATTTTAAGCGTTTCGCTCTTTAGAGCTAGCAAATTCATGTATAATTATAAAATCATCTGATTTTTAAATTATCTGGTAATATGTATTAAGTGTTGTCAGTCCATTTATCTACTCTTGGTCCACCGTCAAATTTTGCAATTGAATTGTAAGCTTCCTTGAAAATTATATTCATGGAAATGATCGATTCGTTGCATCCTTTACAATATTTGTTTTATATTTCAAAGCACTTATAGAGTTAAATCAGCACTGAGGCTTCTGATATTCTGAAGCCCGGATCAACAGCCCTTCCTGTTACTTCATCTGATAGGCCTGCGTATCTTTATTGTAAAGAAGTAACTTGCATAAAAAATATTAATTAAGACTTCGATACCATGCCCACGAATATTGGATATCCAGAATTAAATTTTATGAAGCTGTTTGTTATTTTATTGTTTACTGATTTTATAATCAAACGTTAATTAATAATTGATTTATAACCTTACTTATTAGTCATAAATTACTTGCGTGAAACTATTAGATAATTTATAAGTTAAAAAAAACCAGCTGGACCTGATCAAATTATAAAATGTTGAATACTTAATTATAGTGTGCTCTATGCTTAGGAAAAAAACACTTATTTATATTAGAATTTAAAAAGTTATATATGTAGATATGTAGATTATATTTATATGTAGATTTTCTGCACTAAATGTAATGCAATGTTATTTTGTATTATACAGAATTTATCCAAAGCGTGTTCTGATTTGCCCAAAATTTTGTACGATAAATAGAAATTTAACAAAAAATACGAGTTTATCACATTACAGAAAGTAGAACAATAGCGTTTACATTATAGATAAAGTATTATCCATCAAATGTATTCATAACGTTATTTTATTTGGATTCGTATTATGAAACCGTAATTTGTGACTGTTAAACTTACCTTTACCTGACAACTAAACAGTTCCTAAAAAATACAGATATACAAACACATTATTAATTAATGCTATGTATTTGTAAATTTCGTATGATATGTCGTTTTATTCAGACAGATTTATTTCCGAAAATTAATTTAAATTTTACTATCATATCAGAAACAGCATAGCAAAAGATCATCTCGTTCGTTTTGATTTTAGTCAGTTAATTATTGAACATGCCAATTATACATTGTGGGTGGGTGATATTTTACCGGATACTAAGATTAGTGAAGTACTACAATTAACGTATCAATTAAAACATGTAAGATAGGGAAATTCAAAAATTAAGTACATTTAAAATATTATTTACAAATTGATAACAGATTTTAGGAATTCCGTTTGCTTGAATACGTTTACCATTAACATTAATGTTTTTAGTATTAAAATGATCGTTACTTTCAGAAGATAATTTTAATTCATTATTTTTGCTTATTTATTCAAATAATAAAAGCATTAGATGTCTGATCAATGCATTCAGTCAGAAAATTTTGTCATGGAAGTTAGTTTGTCATAGAACATTGTTGGTTGCAGTGAACGTCATATTTGTTGGAATACAAAAAAGATAAAAGTACAATACGATTTCTCCAACGAAATGGCAGAAATTTTCTGTCGGTTTATATTATATATTACACAAAATTGAATTTTCAAGGTTTGATACGTGTACATCGAACGGTTTAAATAATAAACCAATGTGGCCTCAAATTTCTCTTGATTGGAATTTAAATCGTATTAAATATGTGTTATGTTTGAATTAATTCGATAACACTTATTATATTCGCAATAAAATTAGCATTGTAGGAAGCGGTGTGCGAAACTGTTACGGTGTGCCCATTTCGAAGCGATTTCCTACTCTCGATTTCTTGCGCGGTTAACAGTAAAGCAAAAGAGCTTGTCTAAGAATTCAATAAAAGTTTCTTTCGTACAATATTCAACCGATGCTAGCACTGAAGTTAATTATTGGAAAAACTTCAAATTATTCTGTAATAGAATATAAAAAAAAAACTATTCGTTTAAGAAAAGTATCCACAAATTACGGAAATAAATACAAATGCATGTTTTCCTGTCTGACCTTTTTAGATGTTCGATTGAAAATAAAACTAAATTATATTCTGCGTATCGTTTACTATAATAACAATATTAGTTAACATATTATATATGTTTGATTCTACCCTTCATTTTAATCGCAGAAGCTGTGTTAGCAAAAATATTAAAAAATAGATTACAATGAAATATTTTGAGAATAATTTCACAATGTACAAAAAAATTGTAGCGATTTGTAATGTTTTTCATGATATTGTCTATTTAGACATACTTTTCGACGGTTAATAATCATTTTACATAATTAGGTAATTAATTATCGCTGTGTCACTTTTACGGCCGTTTAGTTTTATCACAGTTAATGTTTTCGGATATGATTTTTAATTGTAGAAACTCTCTTGTGTGTATATCATATATAATACAAACACTTTTAGTTTTCGATTGTATACATTATTAAAATTTTACAAATATGTCAAACGACTATTGTATTTTATCTATTCTTTGTTACCTTTCTAATACAATGAGTGATTTATTAGGTGTAGTTTTTAAGCACCTACAGTGTATTATAGATTCTTCGTGATAACGTTGGCTCTAGTTTATCCAGTCACGGATTAAGTATTTAAAGTAAATTCATTTATCACAATAAACCTGTTGCCTTATAATATGCATAAATAAATTTTATGCGTAATATATACGGCATTTCTCTTTCTACGTATGGATTTAATTTTAAAAAGAAATTGTCCATAAAACACAGCATTATATTTTCGATTCTCAATAATTAACCAAAAATATTACAACACTATTATATCAGTGAGTTTGTTAATAAATATTCATACATACGTATGAGTAGCTCTGAAAACAAAAACAGCAGTCTCCATGTTTTGTCGAAAGTGAGTTAGATATGTAATTGTGTATAACTGAAAATTCCGCCCATAGTAAGCTAAATTCGAAAAAGTTATAACATGTATTTTTTTGAAAAATTAAAATCGAGTTCGTAACAAAAGTGGCAGTTTACATAGTCCTTGTATAGCAAGCACGGCAGTTATTGAAATAAAATAGCAAGATAATACTAAATAATAACATCAATGTGTTCATTAATTGAAGCAGATCTTGTAGATCTTCTCGTCCACTTGTATTAAACACAATCAAAAGTTATAACTGTTAATCTGAGAATGATTATCAAATAAATAAAACACACAATCCCTAGTCGTGATCATTGTTAGTATTCAGACAATTTATTGGATTGATTCCTTCGTTTCGGCCGTACCAATCCTAAATATTTGGCTCCTAGCTATTCCTAATTTCATATCTACATATATATTGAATTCTACTATCTAAAAATGATTTAGATATAATTTGTTTACAACCACCTTACTTAAGCCTAAAAAAATATATCTTAAATTCAATATTTTCCTTCCCTTATAAGTATATTATTCATTGTAGAATCGTAGATGTCCAAGTCAATAATTATACCAAAGTTGTTAGGCACTAAAACAGGATACAGCTTATGGCTTCTCAGCATACATACTTTTATATACACAGCTGTTAGTTTATTAATGTGAGTCCGGTACAGCTAGATTATCATAAATTATCATTCTGTTGATTGTTGTTAATTTCGTTTCTTTAATTAGTATAATAATTATCTCGTTAAATGTGAAAATAGCGGAAATGGTATCTTTCAGCTAATATTACCATAGTTTAAATTAGAGCTCATGAATACCGATCACTTGAATTAATCAAATATTAATTGTTTAACGAAATTTATAAAGTAGAAAACGTACGATATGTTCGTATTTGTCATTTATTCCGTAATAAAGATATCCCTGAATAATTAATAAAAAATCTTTGTATTACGTCTTAGAAATATTGTAGGCTGTTATTTGTATACGACTTTTCAGTTATTTGTTTATCACAATCTCAAACGCGTAAAACAATGTTTTTAGTGAGCGTGTAAGTCCAAAACATAATTATTTATACCGTACCCGGATCAGAAGCATTTAAAAGCTTACTTCATAGTTGCGAGCAATTTAAGCATGTTTAAATAAGCTACAAAAGTTACTTAATACTGACCGTTTGTGTAGACTAGACCAATTTCTGGTTTCGGACAATTTTAGATATGATTTGCTAATAATTTCATTAAAAATTTGTCTAACAGTCGAAAGAGAGTTAAGAGAAATCTCTTATATTTTATTAGAATGTGGGGACTATTTTTTGATACAGTTTTTAATATATATTGAAGGTTTCTTTAGTAAAGATAATTGATTGTTTAAGTCCGCCTTAGGGTACATTTTAATAATATATTATATACTGGTAGTAGAACAAAAATCATCCGAAACGTTTTTCTAGCGAGTTGGACACTCTTAATATCATTAATATGTTAATATTTATATACTCATTATTCTCATCGGTAAATTTCATTGTTCCTTAAGCATTTCACGTAGCATGAATCAGGTGTTAGAATATTAATTAATTTACTCTGAGAAAATTGTAGACGAAATTCCCGTAATGTCAATCACCCTATCATCGCTTATTCAACGAGCGGAATCTTGCGCAACAGATCTCCTTTTGAAATTAATCGGTTCATTCGAGTGAAAACATCTTAAAAAACGGTTTGTTGTCGTTTTTCATAGAAAGTCCGTGAATAATCGATTGTATCATTTTCTATTGAATATTTGACTGTGTATTCCGGTGAGTGAATCTCGTAAGGTCGTCGGCTGAAAGAACACTGCGATGTCCCACATCATCATCATCAAGACTGCGTGATTGTAGTAAATGGATCGAGTAGCAACAAATACGACTGTAAACAATTGCAGTGGTTAATTATTAGAGTAGTGAATGAGAACCTTTTATGCAACAATTAAATATGGTAAAAGATAAAAAAAAACAATATGAATTGAAGACGTCCCACGAACAACGCTGTACGGAATATTTTGATGATTTTACTAGAGGTGTAAAATAATTTTAGAAAAATGTATCAGACTCATAAGCTTCTTCCGACTCCGACATAAAATGTGTGTAATGCGGTGTGTAGGAATTTTGTACACTAAACTTAATTTGTACAGCCCAAAATGTACCATAAAGCGTTGTTCGGGGCATAATTTATCATATTATGTTACATCATAAAGCTATTTATGTAGTATGTAGTATGTTTATGTAGTACGAGGGGCAGTGAATAATAAGTAAACCTAATACATGTTTGATAATTCATCGCAGTTTTTTAATGAGACTGACCTGATGCAATCAATGCTGATTTAAATAGCGAAAATCATTTTCAACCATGAGATGGAAAGTCTTATTGGAAATTTGTAATGCTATGGTCGCCCAATGTCTGATTTATCTGATCGCGACTTGAATTTTTATATAATAATTACTGTGTTATGCTTTTAGAAACATATTTTTAAACTATGCCAAGAAATAATAAACACATATTCACTCAAACTTCTTAAATATATTTTTTAATAAAATCTTTGCTCAAATGTCATTGGTTTGGTATCTATGTAAACTAGAGTAAGTTCATCATTCATTAGTTATGTCCGCTCCCAATGTGGAACATATCTTCGGTGCTTACGAGAAAGTTTTGCGTGCTTGCTATTTGAATCATAAATCACCTGTCTAGTGTTTGCATAGTATTGTTGAATTATTAACATATAAAATGAATTAATTTTATTATTTTAAGCCCAATATTCTCTATGTATACATAGTTAAGATACCATGCTTTGTAATGATGAAAAATAAGTACTTGTTTATCAATTACATAAACTACATTAAATTGATATTTTGTTATTTCACTGGTAGTGTTACTAATAGCGACACTTGTTTCTTCTGATTGAGAAGCATCTTCATACGAACTCTGATGTAAGGTTATTTATTATTAATGTAAACATTAATGTAGTAATGTAGACAGTGAACACCTTAAAAGTGATCAATGTAAACATTGATTTTAATTCTCATAAATAAATAAATTTATTTACCTAAAAAGATACTTCTCAAAGAGGCGAAACATATATTACAATAAAATTAGTAACACAATCAGTGGAATAACCAATTTGTCAACTTAAATTGTATTTAAAAAAAAGAATATTCATAATGTTACTGTCGAAAACAACGAATTGATAGTACTACATCATCAAGAGGTTTCGTGTGAACCAAATCGTTCATCGCTCGAAGGGATCGAGAGAATGGTGAGATGATGATATGACAATTTCTCTTGAGTTTACTATCCAAAAACTTATTGATATTATTTACACGACCCCTGCCATAAATCTTGTCTTATAAATATTTTAAATAATCAATTAGTTTTTTTATAAGCTAAGATATCTGTTATGTTTGAGTTATGGTCACACATATGAATTTATTTTAGACAAAATAAAAACAATTGTGTCATTACATAAAATCTCAGGATGCCAGTGAAATATTTTGTTTATCTGTTTTTGCATTGATGGTATTCAAGTGTTCTTATTTGTATGATTAGATTTTGTCTTGTTTTAATATTTCCTGTTAAAACTTGTCCAGGCTGTGGCGCAGTGGTAAACATTGTTAACTTAGTTGCGAATGTACGAACATTATTTTTTTCAATCAATATATCGATTTCTGTTTGAAAGCATAAGTGTTTACGATGTCAAAAAGTTCTCTTCTATCCTTCTGATCTTATAAATAACTTGGCGCAACGAGAGCGAATGGTTGACTTCTAATTCTGTCTAAGTCTTTATTATTCTATCGCTACTCTCTTTGAAATAGAAGGAATTTGAAAATGAGTAAAAGGCAGTTCCCGTAGAACTTCTTAAATATTTAAGTTACTGAGATTTCTGATAGTAAATACCCGTGTAGTTAATAGAATTGATGTATTTCCTTTATGAAGCAGGTGGTCAATGAAATGTTACAGTACTCTTATTGGTCTGTACGAAATGTAGAGAAAAATTCGTAATAAAAAATGTGCCTAATATCTATTGAAATTTTCGATTTCTTTAACGATCGTGTTGTATTGTTGTGGGCGCCTGAATAGCGCGTTTTTTTCTCCAAGCCTTGCGTTGCTGGGATTCGATTGCTTGTCAGACAATAAGCAGGTAGCTTAACCACGAGGTGACCGCCTGACCTACAAATTTGCTTTGAGTACCTATGCACTGCGAATATTGTTATGTAGTACGTATTTACCTTCGTAGGTGGAGCTTTTGGTGTGCCAGCGATCATCAACCCACGTTTCCTCATCGGATACTTTGAAACCAGCCGAGTTTTTTTTTATTAGATTCACAGATACTGGATAGAATTAATAGTACAACAAGTTAATTGCTGATACTGCTTTCGAACAATACCTTTTTTTTCAATGCAATTATATTAATTAGTATTTTAAGCTACTGGATATTTTTGAATAATACAATCGACTCTATGGTAATGGTAAAAAAGTTTTTTAGAAAATTTGTAATTTGTAATTTATTTTAAATATATTTTTTTAATCCATGTTCTCTCCCAATTTGGAGCATATGGCCTCCTAATAGAGGTATCTCAACAGTTTTTTTTTCTACGAAGACTGTTCGTTACTCATTCACTCAACCTCTCTTTTCCAAAGAGAGAGGATAGAAGAATGAGGCTAGGACAGGACTTTCGCTACACCCAGTTATTGAAGATCGAAAGGCCGGGAGGAACTTTTAAGACATCACAAACACCCATGCCTTCGAACAGAATCGATAAATCGAGCGAAAAAATGATGTTAGTACTAATACTCGAACCTGTAAGATCAGGCACGAAAGCTTACAACGCTAATCGCTGCGTCATAGGAATATTAATTAACTTATTAGTATTAAAATTTAATTTATTCATTACTGCTTTCTATAAACAAAAACAAAACCTTTTGCTTAAATGATTTATTACTAGTGTGGGTTTATTAGTGATCCTAGTTTCTATACTTATTTTTTTATAAAGTTGAAGAAGCAAATATTTTATTGATATACAAAAGTAGTATAAAAGACAGGTATTATTTTATCATTATGTATAGTTTTATATAACATATCGACCGTGGAAAGGAAAAAGGACGTAACCCACACATATCAAATTTTACAGAAGGCGCTAAAAACGTGTTTTGATGATTTTGTGACATATGCAAATTATGAATTATACACAACCTTGAAGTGCACGGAGACTTCTTAACTGGTGTCTAATTGACATAATCTAATTTTAAATAAAGAAGTTGTCTAAGGAAAACCTTTATTTCAGTCTTTTTACTTGGTTTTATTTTTTTACAAGGTCATCTTTTTCAAGCTTAAAAGGTAAATTTAGATACTAATTTGGCATTTGCATCTTGCATCCTTTTGATAGAATGTGTATCAATTTTGATACATTGTGATTATTGAAAAAAACCTGTTGTGAAAAAAACTGTGGGTTACGTCCTTTTTCCTTTCCACAGTCGATATGTTGACAAGTGAATTATAAAATGTCATATCAAAATTATAAGTATTTATACAATAAATATTAAATTTCGTTTTAGTAAATAATTTAAAATCAGTGCAAGAAAAAAAGCAACTTTAAAATGCTGGACAGCCACTGGAGTCGAGATTCAAAGTGCAAAGGTATTCATTCAATCTGAATGAGGAATACCTGTGTAGAGTAGTGGTATGTTATTGGTGAGGTGTTCAGCCTGCCTGCTCACGAATTTATAATACCTGTGTTGTGGTACACCTACTTGCCAAACTTCTTATGAGAATTCTCGTTTTACGCCAGTGATCCTATCACTTCACCTACTAACCGGAAGATCTTTGGTGCACAGTTATAATGAATATATATAAATAGCGTGAGACAAACATTGTATTTGATGAAATATATAATTATTATACGTTTGAATTTATAATACTCTGTCGAAGTACTTTTCCTTCTATTTAAATGATTGTTCAGTCATATCTAAATAAACTCACAAGGTAGCGTTAATCTATATTAAAACAAAAAAAAATAAAGCTTATATGTAGATTTAAATTGCTTATAAGCAAAACTTAAAAACTGAGCCTAAAATTCCTTTAAAATATAATAATGGAAAGGGCATTGTAATTAATATAATTGTTTTCTTGTTTTCCTCCAAAAACTTTGTATATATATATATATACGCTACAATTTATGACTTAACATAGTTATATTTAACAAGCTTTGATTAACAGTTTTATTACGGGTTGAAAATTGTACAGGCGAGTTAAACAATTTCTTTTTGTAATTTAATATGAAAACTTATAATACGTATATTGCTTGTAATGGCATGATATATGAAATTTATGGCATAATATATTGTACAAAAGGTAAATAAAATTATATACTCAATAGAATTCTTAGTAATTTAAACATTTTCCATGCAAAAATGCATATATTTAGTAATTATAAACAAAATGCGATTATTTCTATATTACAATTTCATATTTATTTCGACAGATTGTGTATCGACAACATTTACAGTTAGTTATTCAGATTCATAAATTTTAACCAGTTTTTCCCACGTATTATTTTGCCCACGGTAGAATCATTCGCAGCATTAAATTTTAAACTTTGATAAATTAAATGTTTTGAATAATAAAGTATAAATATGTAAAAAAAATCCATAATCGGCAAAACAGCTTAAACTACACAATAAGGTTATTTAAGTTTTAAACCAACAATTGTTCAATATCGTCAGTGACAAATATTTTAGAGCGTTATTGCATTCGCCTGACCTTTTTTAGGGTCTGTGCATTTTAGTGTATTGACTTGTTATCTATTTACGCATTATTATAGTTCTTTGATTATTCAATAATAGTAAATATTTATAAATCAAAACTAGTATTGGGATGTTTGAAAAAATGGTTTGAATATCAGAATACGTACAAATTATTGAACTGAAGATTTTAATACATTTTGATGTCATTTTAATTCTTGTGTGATAGCATAGGTATGCAGTTAAAGTGAGTTTCCATTTTTTGCATGTATTCCATTATTTAAATAGTTGTATAGCTTGTCTTTATATAGTTGTATAGCAAAAATCTTTTATTTCAATGTATTCTTAATCAATTAATGATGAGACAACGACGTTTGGCATGTGCCGACTGGGCTTAGCTAATAAAGGCCATAGAACCGCTATAAGAGAAGTTGTATCAATTTTTAAATCGGGTTTATGTTTTGATGGGTCTAGGGGTCAAAGAAACTGTTCACACCTCTTTCACACAATGTGTGTACACGTTGTTCAAATTTATCGCTGTAATCGATTTTGGATTCCGCTAAAAAATATTTGCTGAACTTTTCGTAGGGTGACTATGAAAATTATTTTCACAGTTTAAAACATATTTTTAGCCGTAATAGTAAAAAGGTCAGTAGGTGTCAATGTTTATAGTATTTCGTTAAAAATGTGTGAAAGCGATAAGCGAATTCCTCGTCCAGTGGTCGGCAAACTAAGGTCTGTGAGAAGCATGTGGCTCTTCAGACACCAACTCTTAAACTCTCTGCTATCATATTTCTTTGAAAACATGGATCTTCTCACTTGAAAGTTTTCCAACCCCTGTACTAGTCATTCTATAGCATTATTCTTTCCCTTTCCGAAATAAAGACACTGATTAATACTTTTATATTTAGTGTGGATATATTTATAAAAAATACGTTTTTTTAATCATATACTGATGGTTACCCTATCACGTTTGTTCCACTAAGCATAAAGAGATATGAACCAAAGCGTCCTAACACATCAGTGTCCCGTTATGAATTTCAATAACATTACGTCACCATGAAAGATATAATATTTAAAAAAAACGGAACTATTTTTTATTTACAACTTTTCGATATAATCATTTAATAAACGCTCGCGGCCTTCGTCTGCCTACTTACTTTAACTGTTATCTTCACTTGATGAGCAAATTCTTTTACAAACACGTGTTTAAAATATTCGCTCCCATTGTAGAAAAATGGGTTCCTATCGGACCATCCTTTAGAAAAAATTCCGAGGGCCGTTGGGAAAAAAATCGCTCAAATTCTTTCTTAGCTAAAATAATAGTGAGGTTAAAAAAGAATAACTACTTGATAAATCGATCTCTTAACGCCCCAATTATTCCAGTATCAGATTTGGATTGGTAGAAAGCAATCAAAAATATTACATATATTATCAATGTTTGAATCTATAGCTGGTTGATACTGTCCGCCCACGTACGGACTCAATTAACCTCATTGATCAGATCTCAACTAAGCCCATTTTTAATCCACTCGATAAATTTGCGACATCATATGGGGAATGACATATTTTTGATTTCTGCTTAGATTCAACGCGAAGTAGATTGAACTCTACCGCAATCGCAGGTTTTCAGTATACTAGATATTTAATTAATATCACTGATTGGCTGAGCATGTTACATTTTCTTTAAGCACAATAGTGAATGGTTAAAAGATAGATCCCGTGCAGCCAATAATATGAGAAGTTAATAATTTTCTTTTTCTTCGTTATCACGATATCGAAGGCGGTTGAAAAACAGCGGCTACGTTCACATACTGAGGGGGGGGGGGGGTATGAACAACCAACTTGTATGAAAGTTTCTACTGGAAGATTTTAAGCCTTAAGTGAAAAAATATGAAAAAAGCAAAAGGCACTAGAGCAGAGATTCCCAACTGAAATCACTTGGTGGGACAAATAAAATAATGCATGTCTGTGATGGGCCACGCATAAATATAATAATAACATGATATTTTTAATAAACAAATACCTTACATTTTTCGACGAGAACTGTTTCTTACTCAGTCGCTCAACCTATATTTTTCAAAAATATAAAAATATAGAGATATAAGGTGGATGGTGGTGTACCTAAACCCAGTTATTGAAGGATCCAAAGGGCGGGAGGAAATTTTAAGATTTCACAAACACCCGTGCCTTCGAACAGAAATCGATAAATCGATCGAAAAAATGCTATTCGTACTGGCACTCCTACACGAATAATCAAATATGTGGGTCTGTAAATTTATGGTTCGACCTTTTTTTTGGCTCTTTATTTGGCATTACTACAAATGAATTACAGAATGCGACGCCAAAAAAATATGAATGTATATTTTTAAATGTATTTCACTTTGGGCATGCCTGCCCTTAAGCGTTATTACTCGAAATGGATCATTTAATATATATATTAATATATTATAGTTTTTTTTTGTAACAAGCCAATTTTTTTTTCTAGTTTTAATTGTTTTATCAAATAGGTCAAATTGGACATACATATGTATATTAACGAATACACACAAATAAAATACTTTTATCAAAATCTTTGTTTGATATGTCACAGATAACATTAATAAATCAAACATTGTGTGAAATAACCGTGTTTTAACAATCATATGTTATATAAATTTTTATTTAGACCATTAAAGCAAAATTATCAAATAAAATATTTTTAGGGGAGCCACAGCACAGTTTTGAGGGGCCACATACAAATCCTAAGAAGAGCTAAAAAAAGTCTCGCGAATTTCATTTTGAGAATTGCGTAAATTCCTGGGTAACATTTTAAAATCTACCAACGAATAAATTCATTAAATAATTTTAATATTTATTTTATGAATTTGAAGACCTTTTTCGTTTCACAAAAATTGGCAGGTGAACATTGCCAACTGATGAAAATAAAACAATGAACAGTGTGGACATATATATGGACAAGATTTATTTTACTAGCTTGTCTGTTATAAAACCAGTTCGAAACATGACGTTTTCTTTTCGTAGGTCACTATCACTCAACAAAAAAAAAACAAAAGTTGCATACTGGTAAACAATTTTGCAAATCGACGTTTTGGAAAGTGGCGTTTTTAACAACTTTATGGAAAGACACCAGAATAGAATAAAATAATCAATTCTGAGAAGCTTAAAAATTATACTTATATGGATTCAAAAATATTAGCTTAGCATATAAAAATACATTTATATGACGATTTCTTTTTCAATTTGATTGTAATCTAATATTTTAAGCATGATCTTGAGTAAAACTGTTATGTGTAAAAAAATAATGTTTTCAAATAGAATTCTAGTTTTGTTTTTGTTTTGATTGTTTTGATAGACAATTGATTGTAAATTAAGGATCACTATGTCATAAATATAACAAAACGCTGGTATTGCATTACCTGGTATTAAGTTATACGAACCATAAGTTTTACATAAAATGTATTATCCTTTGTAGCTAACGAAGGTAAATATGCAAATATCATCTCATTCAGATGTATCAAAAAATGTGGATCTAATATTTTTCTGTAACTTAAGGTATCTATAGTTCCAAGCACTAACTAACAAAAAATAGCTTGGTAATAGTAAGGCAATAATTATTTATGATCTCAGCTTAAATGTATCAAAATATTTCAATAATCAACAATGTGGTTCTTTACTATTTTTCTGTGATAATACTAATACAATATTATGATGAGCTTAGTTTATGGATGGCTTTTGAATCGTTAATAGTTTGTACATCTTAATAAGTTTTGTCACTGACGAAGCAGGAGTAGTCTTATTTATTTATTTATTTAATTAACATTGTACAAGGTTGACGAATTATAAATTTAAAACTTTTACAATGGAGAAAAAAAATAGTATAATTTAATATTAAAAGCAGTAAAAAAAAAGTGGCAAGGAAGTCAACTGAGTAAGCTCCGACGAACTCTACTTTAATACATAAAAAATAGTATTCGTCGGAACTCACCCACGTCTACGTGGAATATGTCGACATCCAAAGCAATATTGTTGAACACCGCTAAAGCTCTCCCCAGTGGCATCCCCATTGGCAGGCTGGTTCTACACCTTCGGAGAACGATTTCTCAAAAAATAATCAGGAACATTTAGATTCACATTCTCAAGAATGGTGGAATTCTCATTTTGGCCTCGTATAAGTTGAAAGAAATATATGGCCAGATACATTTCCCTTCGAACGTTCAAGCTATTGAAGTTAAGCATGCCTAAGAGAAAGTCAGTTGGATAAAGCCATGGGTAATATCCATACACCCTCATATAGAGAAGTCTTTCGGCATCTTCAGTTATACAAGTGCACGGATGAACTTGAACAGACTCTTGGTAAATAGTTTAATTATCTGTCTATAAAAATGAAATTTATATCTGGATTACTTTTACTAATTGTTTGATTTTAGTGAAGCTCAATCAATTGGAAAAGTAATCACATAAACAATTAAAAAGTCTGTATGACTTTGAATTCACCAGCGACTATCGATAAGAGGCGATTTGAAATGTGATAACATGGGAATGCCTACTGATTTTAAAGGGTGGGTATTTTTTATGTATTATCTTATAAATCAATTGTTTTTATTGTAGGAAAAGTTAATATTGAATTATAGAAATACAAGAGTTATTAATGATATAAGCAGGGTGAATTATGAAAATTAATTTGTTCGTTCAAATTTTCCAAATAATTTATTTCAAAGATTTTTAATAAGATACGTCAACTTTTGTCAAACATTTAATAAAAGAAAACCACTGGTTCAAAGATGATGAAGGAGTTATAATTCTACATCAAAACATTGGTGACCAAATTTTGTTTTATTAATAAATATACAAATAAATAGAACATAGTTAATTAGTCTGAGTAAACAAAAAAATAACAGACTACTAAGAAATAAGTGTTTGATATGGTTAGGTATGTTTTAATAATTTAAATAATATGGTTATGTCAAAGTTGGGATCGATTTATCAAAGAATGTAATAGAAATTTTGAAACAAACACACTTTCACATTGGCTACAATTGAGTGCTGAAATGGGTAGTTCATGCAACCTGAAATGATTGATAGATAAATATTAAATTCATGGTTTTATCGGTGTAAGTCAACACATGGATGAAAACTGAACCAAAAGAAGCACAATTCATTTTTCTGTATATTTTGTGCACACCACATTATCCAGGACCCTTTTTGTGATCCCGGGATTTCGGTATTGATAATTTCTCCAATTCCGTGATTGAACATTCGACATAAAATCGTAAATTAATTTGAGAAATTTTTGCTCGGCGTTTTTGAAATCCTGGATTTTTCAAAAAAAAAATTGTCGAAACCCAGGAATTTTCGGAATTTACTAGATGAAAAGACGCGAGACCTTTTTTTTTTGGCTCTTATCGAAATTTCTAAATATGTTATCACTGCCCGATTTTCAAAACTTGGTAGTTTATAGATATTTTCTCATGGCCCCCAAAACTGTGCTGTAGCTCCTTTGAGATTTTGTTTTTTCTGTGGCTCCCGGTTGAGAAACAGTGATTTAAAGTAACAAGCCAAAGTTTGATCAAACATGAGTTAATTATTCATTTCTACCTTTCAACAACCTCATTCACTGCTAGACAAAGGTCTTCACAATAATTTATATTCTCTGATAAAATTATTTTATTACTAGCTAATATGTCATTTTGCAAAGATGATTTCTGAAAGACTTTTTTTCCGAAAGTAAGGTATAAAAATTTACTAATTATTATATTGCGAATATTATTTAAAAAACCACATGTTTCTTTTCATAATATTATTTATTAGATTCGAGATTTGTGAAAACAATCGTTGTATTTATGAGTTTTATGTTAATCAACTTTCTTTCAGTGAATCTCATCAATATTCAGCTTAAAATTGACTCTTTTTTATATATTTTTTATTTAAATATATAAAATAAATAAAAAAAACGAATGCCAAGGTCAATTTATAAATGCAATGTATGCTAACCACATTTTTAAGTCGACCATTTCTCTTAGTTAAATTTCTTATCATGTCTTAATAATAATAATAAAAACATTATTAAACACATTTTAGACGCATTTAGAGCTATTAAAAGAGAAATAGTTTAACCCACTTATTAACCGCAATATTATTGTTGAAACATATGTTGATATTTTTGGCTTAATCATTTTTGTGGTCTTACAGAAACATCTTTCAAACATTTGTGTTTTCAATACCTATACACTATAATTGTATATGTTTGTTATTAACTAGTTCTCATTGGTAGTAATTAATGATTTTTAATTTTCATACACACGATTAATTTAGAAAAAAATATCTGGGTTTATCAAAATAACTTTTGAGCGATAGCATTTTTATTAAATTATAAAAAAAAACTTCAAATTAATATCAGATGAAAAATCGTTTATTTAAAGTTTATGTAACTATTTGATAAGAACTTAAGTTTCGATTAAAGATCTTTTACAGCCTCTTCCTAAAAACTATACGTATTGTAATAAAATTCGTTTTGTTTGTATTTTAGATCTTTCGTATGAAAATTGTTTAATTTTAAATCAATTATCTCGCATATACAACTTGTTTGCGGAACTCCGGTTGTCTGTGGAAATCAATTTTATTTGCCAAAACGTTTTATTTGAATAGAAGTTGATATTATATGTATATTAATTACCTGATTCATTTTTATTTAAGCTGATCGTTGCCCATCTTTTATCTAACCGGTAAGATAAAAGATGGGCAACGATCAGCTTAAATATAAACGAATTCCGGAATAAGAAGCTGAATCATGGTTGCCCAATTCGTATATATTTGCATCACTCGATATTCAACACACAAATGAATATTTGAATAAAATTGCGTTTTTGTTTTATAAATTTGGCGGATAAGTTTATTTTATTTTACTCAATTCCTATTTAATTCTTGTGTTTTAGTCGTCAGAAGATATTTCGCATTTGTAGGCTGACGAGGAAAGAGGATATTTTTCCTAAAAAATAGTATATTTTATCCGCACTTCACATATCACAAATAAGATAGAAGTAAGCACGGCGAAGGTAATATAGTTTATATTACATCTGTAAAGAAAACCATTTAAATTTGTTTACTTCGTCAGATTCTTTTTATTTTCTATTCGAAAATGCAATTTTCGCAACGTCACTGTGGCCATGATTTCATTCAAATTTTAACGGTCATCATCAAGAAAACATTGCACTTAACAGTTTGTTGCCTTGGGGTTTGCAATACGCTTAATGCATAGAAATCAAGCGACGTAAAAAGTAACTTTTAATTTCGAAATCTGCCATCATTGACCACATAGTGGTTGATCAGGCTATTATCATAGTTTTCTTAGAATGGCAAGAATGTCTTGCAAGTACTGGGCTCAATTATAATAGAAATATGGTTTTTGTCTTGCATATGTTACAGCTTACAGCCATCATTGCTTTCTATTTATGTAAAGTATGTATACAAATTGTGATTCGAAAATTTTCACTAACAACCTATGTATGTTTAAAACTTAATATGTATAATCGCCCTGATTAATAAATTTTGGTGATATCAATAAAATGTTATGTAAATAACCTTTGTTTCTTATTCGATAAGGATAATAATTGTGTAATTTTCTAAATCAAAAAAATGCTATTACAGATAATAAAAGACTGGGCAACAGATATTTTGAAACTTTCAATCATGTGCATGTTTTAATGTCACCGTAGTGGAAAAATACATCTCAAACACTCAAAAATTGCTTTAATGCTCAAAAAATATGAATAACATATATTTGAAATTAAAATTAACGTTATTAGGAGTCCAGACTCTTCTTATCATTATGGTAGAACTCTTACTACTTAATCACAGAGGCCGAATACACTTTTCTTATAGTTTACTTTAAAATAGCCACCGATTTTACTAACTGTACTAAACTATACTAAACATGACTTGATCTTATGTCCAACCAAACGTGGCATACATGTAACGAGAGAATTTATGAATCATATTTATGTTGACTTCAGATAGTTATCAAGAAAAATACGGGGGCTAAGGATCACTAAAAAAATATAGTTTTAAGTTTATTAAAGTATAACAGGTGATTTACCTTTGTGCTTCTAATATTATAATTTCATTTGTGAATATACCCAACCGTATCTTATAAACGGTTATATGTACGAGGTACAGATTTGTGTCATTAATAAATATGAAGGTAATACCCCGAATAGTGAATGTTGAATACGTCAAAGAAGATGGCTGTCCAACACAATAAGTCATGTCAGCTGTCTACGTCCCATATTTTAGGGCCATGAATTTTTAATGACATCTCGGTCAGAGATGCAATAGGTTAGCTTTGAACTAGTATCTCAACAAAAAATGTTCTATTAGAACTGACTTTAACTCTGTTGCTCAACCTCTTTTATTCGAAAAGAGTAAATATGATAAAGCAACTAGGATATAACTAGCCGTTAGATACTCTCGGTATGATCCGAGGGCATAAAGACATCAAAGGCATTCATGTATTCGTCCATAAATAAATCGATTAGTATTATAAAATCAGATTTGAACCCGTGGACACGCTACCCTAAGAAGACTGCTTGGATACAGGCCTTGCAAGCAATAATAATAACCTTATTGAATTCTATATTTTTAAAAAATCTCAATTTGATTAACTTATTGATAAACTGAACAATATTATATGTGACATAAATACTGTTAGTGATACGAAAAAAAATATTCTTAGAGTATTTTTTTAAAGGCTTTTGGTGCTGTGGTCATGTATTTGAATTCCATCATGGATTTCACGGATTCGAGTTCCAGTACGAGCAGCAGTTTATCACTTGATTTATCGAGGAAACTACGTGTGTCAAAAAAATCTTTTCACCATTCTAATTGTAAAATTACAGGGCGTAACGAGAGCGATTAGTTAACCACTAGTCCTAAGTCCTAGCCCTATTCTTCTTTCGATCTCTACTCTCTTCGAAGAAGAGAGGTTGAGCTACCGAGACACACATTATTTTAAACAAATCTGTATTGGAGAGCCATATGATTCCGTTTCATTAAGAGTGGAAAAAAGTATTTTTCTTCTACTAAAATTGAACACGTAACTGTTGTGAAACTGAAAAATTAGTAGCCGTCACATATTTTGAAATTTTTAATAATCTTAAAAAAATGGCAAATCCGATACGCACGCAACGAAAATATGCATCGATTTTTTCGTAGAATAATTACAACATTGATTCATTTTTAATATACCTACCAGGCATCATCAGAAATTGTGTCTAATATGAAGTTTCCGCTCAAAGTACTACCAAGGTATTGTTTTATAGAAGGATTTATCATTCTATTTAGAACAAGCTTAGTAGTTAAACAACGAAAGTGTACTTTGATCTCGGAAGAAAATTTACTGATTAAAGTGCAAGTCATACATTATTCTTCTTTTGCTTGCATCAGTGTGTTCTCAATAGACTTAAAATTTATCAGATAAATTAAATTTTTAAATTGCAGTATTTCACAACTTGTTACTTTCAAAAAATTGTTATTTATTGTTATATAACAGATAATTATTATTACACTACGTCAATATTATTTATTCATATTATAATTCTACTAGATGCAGGTCAAAATTTACGATGCGAATTTTAGTTTGAATTAATCAACATACTGTATTATATAAAGAGTGATCTAAAATAATCAGTCACCAATATGTATATTTTTTTAAACTCAAAAACAATAATAGCTCTGCTGACGGCTTACAAACCGCCAGAAGTACGCAGAAGAACAGAGCTATAGGGTCTTGGGTAGGGTTTCCAGGTTTACAAAATCACAGATCGGGACATTCATTATTTAGATTTTTTTATGCCTTGGGATTTGTTTATTGAGCTCGGGACAGTCTCACTCAAAGAAGGACGTCTAGTAACCCTGGTCTTAGGTGACATTAACAATAATTTAAGAGATTTTTAGCTTTTCAAATTATAACAACAGACATAGATTTTATTATGAATATTTTACATTGAAGTAACACACCCACAAGCAAACCAAAAGTTTAAATACATATTGGACGTCAACAATCACAAGAGAAAATATTTATCTGACAAAAGAATAGTGGTGAAAACCTCATTCATCTTCCGAAATATTTAATCCCACCAAGTTCATTTTTTTTCCAACTAATATAACTAAATCGATCTTCTTTCTAAATATGATATAACCCACACAATTGTATCCTAAATAAACCAACAATTTAAAACCAGAAGCGTTTTTTCTAAATTGAAACCATAAAAATTTAGTTATTTTATAATTATTGTACAAAACTATGTAAACTATTGTAAAATCGCGGAAATATTTGTTGTTGTTTTACTTCAGAGCTGTTTGCAAAAGAATCTATTCAAATACTAAAATTACGTAAATATACAAAGTAATAGCTTCACAATAATTTGCTAATGATGAATTATAATTAAAAATATTGTAAAAAATCTGTATCGCATGTAAAGTATAACAAGTGTATGAATTGTTTGAATTGCCCACAAGCACTGTGCAATTTATTTCATTGGTGTTATAAAAGAAAAAGTGGTTTAAACCGGCGAAGACTCACGCGAATAAAAAATCTGACACACTTTTTTTTATGTAAGAAAGGTAGATAATCATTTTGATTGCATCGAAATAAAATTGTATAGTATTTTCTTGCGTTAGAAGAACATAATATAAAATACGACTTTTTCATTCATATAGATTGACAACAAGAAAACTATTTGATCTAGTAAAATAGTTCATGATACAAGGATGGCGTGACAGTGATATAAAAACAGTTTATTAAACAATAAATATACATTATCAAAAGTCTCATTGTCTTTATCGTCATTTTTGGCAGTGAAAATGGCCTAACAGAAAGTTTACTACTCTTCTAGGTCGCGGCCAGTAAAACTCGCGTGTGATAAATTTTGTATAATAATACGATTGTCTGCCAAACGAAAAATCTTCAGCACACTTACCAACCGCCATTCACTAGATAACAAATTGTCCCAGAACATGTCCTGGAGCACAAAATTTACGTGTCCACGTGACCCGAAATAGGTTCCCATTAGGGCATCCAATCCCGAGATTCCATTCAATTATCTGATTCCGAAATTCTGTGATTAACATGGCCGCGATCACGAGATTTCGGGATTGAGAAATTTTGAGCAACCCCGAAAATTGACACGAAATTGGCGAATTGAGAATTTTAAATTCTCAGCTGTAGACGAACTGTCAAAGCCATATTGTTATATGTCATCATAAGAATTCATATCATATTCAAAACAAACGCCTTTGTATAAGTTAAATTACTCTATGGTTTATAGTATATTGTCTATGGTGTATAAGCTGTCATCGTGGATGATTAAATAATTGTATATAAATTGCAGGACGCTGATAAACATTAGTAATTAACTTTACGCGCATTGTTTTCATCAGATAAAATCAAATAACGTTCGTTTGGACGCAACACTAACCAACGTAACCTCAACGGGTGACTTTTATGTGACCCCTCGTGTGTTCAAGAAAATGTTGTGAAACATTTTTCCCGAGACCATAACGTAGATGTTCAATATCATTTGTTCCCAGGTGAATGGCCAGCATTTAATTTCAGTAAATTTATCGCCACAAAACGAAACTGGCAAAACCACTTTACGAACTCCTTTACTTCATCGCTTTCCGACCAACGAATACATGTTTTTGCATATCATATAGCAAACTAAAATTCCTAAACCTTAATATCCGTATTGAGTCGTGGCCTTCTTATTTTTTCGTTATTCTGTTGTGTGTTTATTCATATTCATTTTAATTCATACACCGACCTACAAGTTCCCCTCACTTACCGTATCAAGTTAATATTCGCAGAGGGCCAGTTCATTGGGTAATTATAAAAAAAATCAATTGCCATATAGATAAAATGAAAAACAACGAAGCAAAAAAACATTCATTAAAATATGACGTAACATTGTATCATTGTTTTACATCATTACCTACTCAAATATAGTTATTATTCCTCGCGAGCATTGGAGACATTAAGCTGGGTAAATAAACAGTGACAGAGATTTAAAATAAACGAATTCAAATGTTATTGTCTTTGCGTCATTAGTGGCAACAATTTTGTCATGGTATTTATGTTACGTATTACAAAACACTGCATTTATGACTGACTGAGGTCTGAAAAATGGTTATTTAATAGTTATTTATGCTTTATACTTTTGTATTGTAAAGGGTTACCGAGATTTTTAATTCAGGTAACTATTACAATATCTTTCCTACTATATATTATATAATCATAGCTATTGTTGACAACTAGGGACTTCAAACAAATATGTCGAATCATTCTAATGTTCGAATCTTTTTTCAATATTCGAACATTAGAATACTTGATCAATTTTAATAATAATTAAACAAAATTTAAGGTTTATCAATTTTTAATTTTGGGATAATTTTTTAATTTCAAATATTGGAATTATTAACTGGAAAAAATTCTGTGTGTACAGTATGTATTTTTGTAAGTAAATAATAAAAAAACAATGCATATTAACATTGTCAATAAGACTCGAATGAATTGAAGATGGAATGTAGCCGGTATGATGCTAATAACATTTTTGAATCTTAATATTTTGCACATTTCCATACGTTTTGTCACTAACGACTCGGAATTCGCCTTTCGGCATCTCCATGCGTTCAAGTGTGAAATTTGATCTTGACATTTGATCCAGCACTTTCAGTCGAAATCATAATTTAAAAAAATAGTAACATTGTTGTAATTAAAGTTGGGAAAAATATCTGTTTCTACTAAATATTCAATATATGATACACATGAAGAAGCATTATTTTCACGATGAAAACAAAATGAATGTGTCAAGTATCCAATTCCAAATTCTATTTTAATACGTAGAAATTTAAGTATTCGAATAATTTACTTTACGAATATTTGGAAACTGAGAACTTCAAACTAACTTTATTCGGCGTTAATCTTCTCCAGTTAGTTTCACTGACTGACTCTTTGCACAACTGTGACAGAATGCAGATATCAAAGTCTGGGTACGCCAATCGACAAACAACCATGTCACAATGTACAAAATAAGTATGTATTATATGGGGTATTGCTTGTTTCTATTTTCCTTCAGAGCATGACAGCAATTCGTCATTGAATTAATTCAGACAATTGAAACTTTTGACTATTATATTTGAGGCGTTTAATATATAATATAAACCATATTTTATTTCGTCTTAATGTTTTACAGATTTTGTTGTTAAATAGAAAAAAATAAATTATACTGAATAAAGCCAAATATTTGGAAAGATTCAGCGGTAACTATGTGGAAATTCATATAAAATTTGATCTAAGATTTGATGAAAAAATCTGATTCTAAAGATCGTATTTAAAGAGGCGAAACACGTTTAAAAATCTGTCACGCATTCAGCTGCTGTGGAATACAAAAGTTATCAAATTTAATTCATTTAAATAATCAACTAAGTATCTTTGATTTTCACATGTAAAAATAATGAAAAAACTCAGTTTTCGTGGCAAAAAAATTACAAATATTGAATTATAGATTATGATATAATCGAAAACGATTCAGGAAGCTTTTTATATATGGATCTATAGATACAACCTAAAAATAAAAAAAATCGCCGAGAGTTCTCGCAATATTATGCACTTAAAACTATTACGTTATGCATTAGTGCTCATTTGGTATGCAGTAATAAGTACAGCCATGTAATACAAATCAAATGTAATATGTATATCAAAAGACGCCGTTACAAAATTGTATGCAGTGCAAAAAATAAAACGGTTTTATCAGTACCTTAGGTTAAATATTAATACATGAATTATTAAAATAACTATGGATATTAAATTATGGAATACTGCAGCATCTAACATTAAATACTTTTGTTTCTTATTGCTGCTTATTTTAAAAAAAACTGTCTTTTTATTCATTGACATACTGTCAGAAAACGTTAAGTCAAACAATTTGTGTTTTGAGTAATAAATGTAGATCGATAAATTTAAGCACGCGTTATTGTCTGAAAAAAATCCAATAATTATTTATTTCTAAAGTAATACGAAATAGTTAACAGTTATTATACTAAAAGAAACCTATACATAACAACGCTTTTTAGGTGTACAGAATCCTTGTTTCTATACTACCTAAAGACGATTAGGCGACCAAACATTTTTGAGCTGTAAATATGTTGGTCAATTGTTGTTGTTTACACTCTGCAACCACGTTAAATTGACAATTCGCCTCCCGATATTTGAAAAAGTCGATTATCTCAAAACAAGGTTTTTTTTAAATATTTTTCTGTCAGTTATAGTGAAGCCGGTGTGTTGTAATTATAAATCTTTACTCTCAAATGAATTCTATTTACTGTAATATGAAGTAAACGGAATGACCCAATTCAAATAAAATATTTATTTAAATTTTGATTCAGAGTTGACTTAAGTAGATCACCTTCAGTCCGTTACAATCATTATGAAGTGTTTATTTTGTATAAATGAGCGCTGTTTTACTAGATAAAAAATAATTATTTCTAGCCCTTTATAGATAATTAAATGATTAAATTGTGTGTAGTACTCACGATACTAAAGAGTGCCAGTGTACCAATATTAACAAAGATAATGCAAAGTTGTCATAGAAAACTTTGAACCGTAAACAAGTTTGTTTTACAGAAAAAAATCTTACTTTCGATTTCTTGTTAAATATGTCACAGTATCACGAGTTAAGTGCAAAATATAATTATTATTATAATGACAACTATGCACTCTTTGAGAGGTTTATTAACATATCATTAATATTATATTATTAATAATAATTAATTGGGACGTTAACGATGTACATATACATAGCCAACAGCGTTCCTTCATCAATAATTATTTATTAAGTTTTAGGGTTTCAGATGAAAATTGATATTATCGGTTTATCAATCAATATGCTCACGAATATCTCAGCAATTTGCTGTATTTTTGATCGGACACATATTTTGATTTGAATATCAGAAGAGCTTAGTATATAATAATTCACAATCTCCAAAACTCGAGCTTTGAGAGTTGAGACATCTCACAAAACTACAGGAGCACAATTTTTTCTTGAGATGTGAAATACACTATTACACCACACCATTAAAAGTACTAATCACCGATTGGTTCTTTATAATAATATCATATTATTCATTTAATATATATTGTGATATTGTGAGTTATAATATAAAGCTCCTCATTATTCTGTGTTGTTGTTCTGATATTTTAATTCTTAAGATTGTTTAAATTTCAATACCGATAGATATGATGTCAAAAGTTTACCCATTCATCACATAATAAACGATGCCTGATAAGAATTTATCTATTTTTTTTTCTGTGGAATGCTCAAAGTAAGTATTCTAAAGGGAATACTGAAAACTTTGAACCGTAAACAAGTTTGTTTAAGAGAAAAGATGTTACTTTCGATTTCTTATAATGTGTGTTGCAGTGCAAAATATAATTACGATGATGAAAACCATCAATATAAACATATTTTAATAAGGTTTGTTTATTTAATACAGAAATGGTATACAGTATATATGTTTATTTTTTTATTTTGAAGTGTTGATAATTTACACATTAATCACTTAACGAACGATATCTGATAATAATTTATAGTAATTTATCGGTATTTACAGTGCATCTAAACAGTTTTACCCCACAGTTAGTAAGATAACCTTTAGTTAGCGAAAGATTGAACTCTGAAGGATATTGAGGATTAGCGTACGCTGACACGTGTTCCGTTGTGGATCCGCCTCAGATCCCTGCTTGACGCGTGCAGGTTTGGAAGTGTTATTTTGATTTCGCCGCCAAAATTAACGATATGTAATTGAATAAGAGCAAATTGCGAGTTAAACTTTGTTTATACGATATGACTCTAAAAGACACTGAAAGAATTATTGTGGATTATTCTGTCACTCGGCTATGACACCTGTGCAAGGAAGCAATCGCGTGTCTGCTTCGCCTGCTCGCAGCTGAAAATTATTTGCTGTCCTGCGCTGTATGCTTGCGTCTCAGCATTTGCCTAGCCCAGAGGTCGGCAATCTGCGGCTCTTTGTCCCCATGAGCGTGGCTCGTCCACAAAATATCACATAGAGTACGATTGAAACTTCGTGTCCCACGCACAGAACTCAGTTTTCGGTCTTAAAACTTAGAGATGTAAGGGGCGATCTTAGCGAACGTACCTCAATCAGATTAAGGACCATTTAAGTAAAAGCCAGCTTAGCATTAACCTAATCAAGTTGATAACAATCTACTTACCTATGCATATACAAACTTGGTTCTCAAAAGAAATTTTAATCGTTGTATAGTTGATATTTGGCTCAGTTGACTAATGAGTTTGCCTATAACTGGCCTAGCTTTATTAATTTTTTTGCAGCCTCCACATATCGTCATTGTTTCTGCAGATTCCAGTATCATCTATTTTTAATTCATCAGTAAAACTGAATAAAAAGGCATCGATATTGCTATTTCTTTTTAAGTGTCAAAACAGATATGAAAATCTGTCATAATATATAAAATAACGCTACTAAGTGCGTGATCATTAACTAAACGTATTGTATACAGAAGAATGCACTGTTACTTACTGACTTTGGTATACATTAAATATGCCTAATTTGATACAACGTGCACTTCCGCGAAATTAGATGAATGCAAAAAACCGTTAAAAGCGAGCATTGTCCGAAGTAATTACACTACTTCGTTTTATTTTGGCTTTTTTTGGAAAATAAAGGTGTCGGAGCTCACTTCTTAACAAGCTTTATTTATCTAATCCACGTCCGTTCCCAATGTTGAGGCTTTCTTACGGAAGTTTCTCAGCATGAGTTTATTTACGAGAACTGCTTCTTACTCAATCTATCTTATTTTATAAAAAAATATATGAAGCGTTATACCTTTGGTTCTGGTCACAGGGTAAGTATATGTAGCTGGTACTGTTTCGTATTAAGAAATCATCTTATGAGTGTTTCAGAACCCGTTACATAACGTTCGAAAAAATCTTAGATGCCGATAAAAAGCCAATGGTAACCAAGAAAAAAAAAGTTTTTAAACCAAAATAAAAATCTTGCCAATATTGATTTTAAATATTAAAAATGACGAGAAAAAAGTGCCGGAACGCTGTTCCACTGCGTTACATGGGGGAAAAGGCCCTGTTCATTTTTATCAAATAGTTAGTGCGAACTGTATATTGAACATTGAAGAATTATAAAGTGCTTAAATAAAATTGAGGAGAATTCTGAAACCTAATAGTAGCTCGTTAACAAAATGGATGCAAATTATTTGTATAACCGCTTCTGGCTTGCCATTTGAAGTATAAAAATTACCCACGTGAGAGTACTTTTAAGATCCAGATTGCCCAATTGATAATGTTTGGGAAGTAGGTGTTTTAATATTCAACTCACAATATGAATTATCATAATTGTTAACTATGATATAAATTATTTAATGGGAACAAAAAAGAAAGTTTTGAAGACACATCAATTAATAATACTTTTTGGTTGAGAGCGCTGTTTTTTATCATGTAATCCATTGTAATGATAACCTAAAATGTATATCATTATTGTGTGGTGCTTTTTTTTTAGTTTAGTTAGATAATTTTACGAAACGTAAAATAAAAGACTTATTTGCATGTAATTACGCTATTTTTAAGAATGATAACGTAACAACTTATTTTATCCTACAAAACATGATAATGTTTAAAATTGAAAAGAAATAAAATGTTATGGTTAAAAAAAAACAAATACTGATAGCAAGTAACATTTTATGTGATAATAAAATAAACATTAATGAAGAATAAACACCGAATTATAAAGTCTGTATCAATTAAAACTTATCATTATTCTAAATCTAAATGCTGTTATATTTTTACTTTTTTTAAAATCGAGTTTTACATATTAAATTTTAATGTTATCAATAAAACATACTATTGACCAAATCATTGGGACCAAATTTATTATATTGTATTATCACAAAAAGAGCTCTAACATACAGTTTTAAGTTTTTAATTATGTATCACCGATGGCCGTAGCTTGGAAGTAACACGTTCTGCCATCCCGATGAATATTTGCATACCTTGTCTATGATGTTTATTTTTACCTTTCCTTCCTATAAATTCCTGAAAACAGGTTGTGGCGTTATCGAGTAACAGCAATTACTCTCAATATCATCATTTAATATTAACCATCTCTGGCTAAATAACTTCAGTTTTTAGTTAACGACTATTTTCGACGTAAAGTCGTTGATTATCAAATTTTCTAAAAACGAATGCATTGCATGAATGCAGAGACAAGTAAAACAAAAAAAGCAAGAGTGCTTACGTAATATGGTAAGACCTGATAAGCAGTATATTTTTGTTTCTCGGCTTCGGTTATTTGAGGGCTGTCCAGTTCATCAATACACTCACCACAACATATAAACTCTACTTTGTTAAGTAGTTGCTGAAACTCTCCTTTTAGAAACGTGTAGGGATATAAAGAAGTGGTGCTAAGAAAGGTCTAATGACTAAATTAACTAATCGCTTTCGTTACGCCCCGTTATTAGGATAAGGTGTGTGGGGAGAATTTATCACATAAATCCATGTGCTCGAAAAGAAGTCTCTACATTGATTTAAAAAACAGTATATAATACTCTTCGTACTGGTGCTCGAACCCATAAGCACCGCAACCATTCGATCACGGTTCTTGACTATTTCTTAGTTAAATTTCTGTTTATATAATTATGTATATTTTTGTTTTATTTGTTATCATTTGTATTGAATGTATAATGCACTGCCAACATCTTTAAAGCCAAGTTGTGTTCTTATGTTACAATAAATGATAATAGCACAGTTTTAAAAAATATATTATTACGTTTCTTTTCTATATTTTAAATATATGTATTTTAAATGTGCAGATATGACAAAGATAAGTAACATTTTTTCGAATAATTACAGCATGTAGTAAAAGTGGTATCGAGGTTAAAAAATGGTTATTCTATCAGTTTTGTAAAGATGGCGTCGTTTTGATCAGAATGCAGAGATACAAGATTGCACTTATGTCAACGTGCGCGCTGCACACCGAAACGATTAGCGGTTGACCTGAAATTGAAATCGAGTTTTCCTTTACAAGCACTGTCGTAAATAAATGAATATTATTCGGTCCGGTTTTCACGAGATTCCCGCCAAGAGTGACATTTTAACGAACGGTGTTGCTTCAGTAAAATTATTTATCAACCGTACATATAATATGCGCATTTTTTTTTCAACATTTTTTTGTGGAACAACTTAACATAAAATATTATAATTTGACATCGATTTTAAGAATAACCGGAATTTTTATTATAATATAGAAATAAGATGGTCATCAAAAATGCTGTTCTGTTAAATTTGAATCGTTCAAATCGTATACCAATTAACAGAGTTATCAATTTTAATATATTCTTTCTATTTTAGCTTTCGCTGAATACATCGTAGTTCTATTATTATCTGTATAAATTCATTAATGATATCTAAGAAAAAAAAATCCATCATTCCAAAGCAATTTCTTTTTAAACGTGAATTTGAATACAATGTCTGTATTCAAAAGTACTTACAACCATTCTTGTCTTATTATCATTACACTAATTACACTGCTGATTTCGTTCGATAACTTACTTAATCAGAGTTTTTTAAAAAAAAGTCCTATCTGCATTTCGGATATTAGGCGTGTTGTGATTATTTTCAGTCCTCTTAACATATTACCAATATTGCTTCAATTTAATAATGCTGATGTAAAATATGTTATTTTTTGAATATTCATTAAACGATTACTATGCTGTCAAAATTAGTTAAATTTTATTTGAAGTGTAACTGTTAAACATAATTGTAAGGCTCTTAAATGAGTAAGCATGCAGGATTGTAATTTTTTGTGTCGGACATCGATTGGTTTTATAAATTATTAGTTAAATCGATCAAATCGCATGTGATTTTGCTGTTTGAAATTGTGGTTGTTTTCTATAACAAGCAAACTGAACATTTTCTGGAAACAAAAATAGTAATTTTGTTAAAAGTATCTATTGATTAGTTTTATTTATTAGTCCAACTTGATTTACGACACAAACACTTCCATTCCTTGTTTATACTGCATTAATATTAAGTGTATGCAATATAACATCGCGTTTCATGAAAAAGAGCCAAAATGGATATAGGCAGTCTTAGAAAAGAAACCTACAATTCCGTTTCACAAGCAGAATTCATTTTTATATTCGTTTATGACTTGACAATAAATATTTAATTCACGCTGGAAAGTCACTTGCGTCGAGAGATTTGCAGTATTTAAACCATCTCTTAACATTCGTTTATTACAAGACTATCGCAGATAGATCAATATAACATTTTGTCAATAGCTGACATAAGTCGGAAACCAACGATATTTAAATGATTAAATGATAGGTTAACGTGTATTCATCATTACACTGACGTATCGTATGTCATACGTAATAGATCATTGATATTTGCATGCTGAAATGATTTCTCACATTCAATCACGTTTCGCGAGTAGAGAGAGAGTGATCCAAAAGCTATCCGTAAATACTATAGGCCGTGCATGTTTTAGAAACTTTATTATATAGCTCATCTTAGCATTGAAAATATAAATGTGATTTTTTATCAAATACTAATACGTGACACATGTTTCGATTCTTTGCCAATCGTCTTTCATTATAAAAATAAACAATATAACGATATTTATTCCAGTTACTTAATAAGCTACAGATAAATTATGTATACAAAAAGATTTGTTTTTAAACCAAGACCAATTTTGTAAAATAATTGAACAATTCTGTACGAAATATCACTCTTAAAACGTCCTTAATGCTTATCCGATCTACTGTTAAAACATCTTGTTTTTGGTCAGTGTAAATGGTAGTACAATTCTCGCATTTTCGTTTCAAACTGAATCATTGGTTTACCCGAATGTTGTCTTAAAAATATATATTTATATGTGCTTAAAACTGTCATTGTGATAGTTACAGATTAAGTTTAAGAGATACTGCAACGTACATTTGTCATGAATTATTTTTTTATCAGAAAGAAAGAGTGTGAACGTAAGTACTAAGAATATTTTTATCGTATAGCACACACTGTATGCGACCCCTTCATCCAATTTAAGCTATGATACTAAATAATAAAATTTTGCCATATTTCAATAGACACGCTTTCAATACAAGCAAATGTCGGTTTTTTTATTCTCCTTTGAATACAGTGAGAACCGAGCAACGACCTTCTTGTAGTATCCCTTATCATCACATTTTGCCTCTTATCAACGACCTTTGACATTATTTTCAATTTTAGAGCGTAAATACTGTTTTTTTTTTATCTCTAATTTTAATAAATCGCGTTAGTATTACAATTTTATTACGAATTTAGTTTGTAAAGAGGAAGAAAAGAAACAATCTTTAAAATATATGTATTATTTTTAAAATATTAGCTAACGCCATGTGCTAAGGTTAGATAAAAAATATTCCTCGTAATTATTAAGAAGATTTTTCAATATTTTTTTTATAGAAAAGAATATTAATTAACATCAAGAGCTATAATAAGAATTTAATGTAAATAAATACTACCAACCAAATATATTTTTGCAGACAAAAAAAAATAAGTATTTGTGATAATTTTAACGATGCTTGATTTTATTGTGCTGCTTCAAAAACTTAAATTTTTTTTAGAATTTAATTGAAATACAATTAAAACAAAATAATTTTATATTATTTCATTAGCAGTGTGAAGAATGTGTGATAATCAAACAATATATTTTATGGCTTCACAATAGTGTAGTTTATGTGTAGTTGTGTTTAAGTAAAACATAGTATTAGTTTACTGCAATAGTAATTAACCTTTATAACTATAAATGGAATGTTGTATCTATAATTCTATCAAAGACATTATTAAAAAAAATCTTTGCTGTAAATAATTATTTTTCATACTAATGACTAAAACTACAACAAAGACACGTATTGTTGACTTTTCCATCACAATTTGACATTTAAAAATGTTTTATACAACGGTATTTTTTTCTTTTTTAGATGACGTGCGATGGCATTACATGCGTGGACAATATGCTCAACCGTTCCTTCTACAAGTTGGGGCTGATAGTCGGACGCCATCCTGGCTATTTCCTCATAGTTCCTGTACTCCTGACGCTGCTATGCATCACGGGCTACCAACAGGTGCAATACGAGATCGATCCAGAGTATCTCTTTTCCCCAGTGAGTGGCGCTGGGAAAACCGAGAGGAACATTGTCGAAGAGTTTTTTAAGGTCAACTATACCCACCGCTTCAACGTCGGCCGAATCACAAGACCAGGTAAGGATTCAAAAAAAAATGCATCAGTATTATTCTAACTATATTATCGTTGTTAATTAGCATACTTACTTTAGTTTTTTTATTATTTTATGGAATAGAACCAGTATATTAATAATTAATAATTAAATAAAAATTTGATAAAATTAATATGGCAGCCGTTGTGATATGATTTCAAATTCCGGAAAGGTGAATATCAAATCGAGAGTAAATCTCGAATAAAATGGAGAAAAAAAAATCGAGTAAATCACACGTGATTAAATAAATCAAAATATATAACTATTGGCTATTTATAAGTCACCTGTGTGGGCCGTCTGTGTATTGTCGGCCGCCTGTGTGACCGAGTGGTCAACGTTGTTGGCTTCGGTAACGGAGGGCACGGGCTCAAATCCCGCTACGGACAGTTGTATAAATTGATTTTTCAATCGATTTATAAATTTCTGTTCGAAGGCATGGATGTATGTGATTTCTTGAATTCCCCTCTCCCACCCATTCTATCTTATGAACGGGGCGTATCGAGAGCGATTAGCTTACCACTAGTCCTGTCGTAGCTCTATCCTTCTATCCCTACTCTTTTTGGAAAAAGAGAGGTTGAGCAACTGAGTAACAAGCAGTTCTCGTAGAAACACTTTTGTTGAGATAAACTCCATTAGGAGTCCATATGATCCACATGGTTAAAAAAAAATATAAGCTGCAAAAATAATATTTATATTTTTGATTTATTTTATGAGCGAGTCCTGATAATGCTTTGATATAAAGTTCATACGATATATGAATAAATATCATCAAAATACATTACCATTTTTTATTATACAATTTTATTGTATAATTCCACCTAGTAAATTTCAATTACATTAAGCAACAGATTGTCACTAAGCAAACTATGTACGTATTGAAAAAAAACTGATTTGTTTACTTGACAATCCTGATCGTGTCTAGATAAGGCCTTTGGTTTTTAAATACAAGAAAGGTCTGATTATTATTCTTACAATAATGTTATTTTTCATCCTAGACCTCGTTGACTACCACCTGGTATTACTCACAGAATACTAATTTCAGCATGTTTATTACACTTACTAAATCTTTAATGTGAAATTGTTCTTTTTTTACGATTTTGTATACCTCTGATTACGTTATAATAAAATAACATTCACATATTTATATATCTAATATTAAGAGTAGCACAAGGATTATCAGAAGCTTTTGTGTAGTTTAATTAGATACAAGTGGATATCGCTGATGATAAAGTAATGATTAGAATTCTAGTTCGGTTCTTGATCCCAAGATTATAAAATATATATAATAAACTTACAAACTATTCTTTATACTACAACAATTTACAATTATATTGAAAAAAAGGTGCCGTAAAAAAAAATTGGGAATATTGATTTGAAGCATTAAAAATACCGCGAAGAAGGTGCCGGAGCGCCGCTCCACCGCGTTATATAGTAAAAGTACTATGATTGTTTTACAGAAAATTTATGGTTAGCAATATGTCATTATTACATGGTGTTTTAATTTATCAAAAATAGCTGTGTTATTTAAATCAATTAGCATACTTTATTTATTATTAATTATACTGAAGAATTGTTAATCTAAAAGTTAATCATCAAATGTTGAGATAGTTGCACATCTATTCAAAATCAAAATGCATTTCTCTTCATTTGTTTTTTTTATTAATGCATGAATGAGCAGCCGTCTTAACTTAATTGATTATTATTAATAGTTTTCATAACCTTTTTATCAAATTTTAAACTATAATAAAAAAAATATGCGTTCTTGACCTAGTTCACAATTCGGTTTTATATATTTACTTGTACTCAACTTGCTTGCCGTTAAATGTATTCAATTAAGTGCAAATGTTTTTTTAATTATAATTACTAAATTGTACTCAATAATAAAAGTATGCTAGTTAAAATTAATTTATAATAATATTTTTTAGTAGTTTTTAACAAAGAAGAAAACCTTATGTCAAATATATTTAATGGCTTATACTCTAAAAAACTTATTTATTTTATTAATGTTTTATATTATATTTGATGTTGAAAACTTTAAAAAAAAATCTATAACATTTTCGTTAAAGTATTTAATTGTTATAAAAAAAGTCTTCGATAAATTACAATTAACAATGATTGACAGAATTTCGCTTGAATATGAGTTATTTAAGTGTTAACAAAACTAACTCTCACAAAATATTTCTTAATAAATACTATACGTTAAAAATGTTGATTTACGTTAAAATATGATAATTCTGAGAAAAACAGTAAATAATTGTTTCTTCCCCTTTATTATCTTAAAATAAACACATATTGTCAATTATTTAAAACGTCGTACACAAACAGCCATAAAAATACAAAATAAACAAATAAAATGAAAACTTTACATTATTGTCAATAAAGATTATGATTAATGTAGCAGAAATACAAAAGATAAGTTATTAATAACATGATATATTTTAGATACTCAACTCTTAAATTATGTATACGTACTTGTGTAAATACAAATTGTTAATTTTGTAAAGGTTTTTTGTTGATATTCAAAAATTCGGGTATTAAAACATGGATGTTTGATTTTCAACTGACATACAACGAAATACCAACATCCTGAGTAAATATTTTTGTATAAACACTTTTGGCAAATTGCACACGTCGACGTGCGGAACTTATGTGAAAGTTTTTTCTGGAATGTAAAAAAATGTTGTCATATTGTTGATGTTTACATGTCAATAACCTATTTCTCAATAAAGATAATGCGTCCATTGCTAAGTACGTCTGCACTTACTGGTATTTAATAAATACATTTGCATTTTGATCCTTTGCGGTTTTATTCGTGTTGCTGCGAGTTGCAACCGTGCAACAGTTGTACCGATGATAATAAATAATGTTTCTAATGAAAATTATAAGGCAATATCATATGACCGATTACGTCAAAACCACTAGTTCTCAAACTTTTACCAAGCTTAACACCTACAATACTTTGAGCCTACTTACAAATGTACATACTTGCTAAATTTAGCCACAAAAAGGGTAAAAATAATGATTTTAAATATTATGAACGAAAAACAAGATGGTCGGCTCTTAAAATTTAGTAATGATTACTACTTCAAGATCAGCGATTATCACTATTTTTAATAGTTTTCAGCACCGCATAAATAAAATAAATAACGATATTATAAAAATAAAAATCATTGTTAATAACTCTTGACATACATGAGAGATCAAATACAGCTTCATCTTCAAATAGAAATTAAATCCATATTTGGTTTAAAATATTTTCTGTTAAATAATAAATGTGTTTCGTGATATAGTTTTTTCATTAATATACATAAATTGAAAACATATTTTAATGTTAGTATATTCATATTTAACAGGCCCCTTAGTCATGTGTTCAACATCTTTGTCTTCGGCTATGGTACTCACTAGGGATTCTGAAGTCTCGGGTTTTTCAAAGTCCCGGGACACGAGACGTGATAAAGTCAAAGTCCCGGGACTTCCCGGGACTTGGGACTTTTATTTCCCCTTCAATAAAATTATAAATTAAATATTTGTATGTATGTACTAAAAAGGGACGATAACGGTTCATGTATTGAAAAAATAACAATGAATTGGGTAAAATTATGACCGTTACTTCAAAAATCACAATACAGCTTTTATACCTTTTTTGCCATATTGAGACATTGGTAACTTTGTACAATAGTGAAAAACATTTGTAAATAAAACAACATCAGGTATGAATGAGAACGGTTGGTAATAAAACATTTATAAGCCGCCTTGATTTATAACATAATTTTCTAGAAATAACTATTGGTTCCATTATTTCTTGGAATTTTGTGCGATTATCCCATGCTGCAAAAATAGTTAAGCGAACACGTGTCTAAGTTTTTTTTTGTATTTCTGCATGTCTCTCTCTACCCATTAAAAATGGTTGTTTCGTATTACAATATATAAATAGATGTCATTTGAAACTTCTACAATTATAAATCCAAACAACTGTTTCTTTTATAAGATCCCTGTTATATATGCATACTTAATTTTGTTAAGACCCCAGCCTTTAATCCTTAGCCTAAATATAATGCATTTTTTTCAAAACTGATCCCGCGGATAGACACCAATGTAACTTTATTTTAAATCAAAATTAACTTTTTAGGTCACATTAGCGATTGCTTGCATCCAATTTTTATTTGTTAGAATGGTTTTTTCAAAATTAAAAATGTACAATTTGGCTGTCTTAAGTTCCGGGACTTTGTTGTTAAATGTCCCGGGACTTAAGACAGCCAAAAACCTTAAAAGTCCCGGGACGTCTCGACACAGAATCCCTAGTACTCACGGATTGTTCTTAAATTGTTTTTCTAATCGAATTTTTGTATTCGAAGACAAAAAAGATTCTGTTACATCAAACATCCCTTACCATCAAACCAATCTTGAAAACGGGGCGTTGTTTGGTAGATTAGTAAACCACTAGTCTTGCCGTATCCTTTCATTCAATCATTAATCGATTCAACAACAACAACAAATCTGTCGATATAAGCTTAATAAAGAATCCATATTCTCGACATACGAATATGATTAAAACATATATTCTCAGTTACTCAAAACAACTCATACCAAGTTTGGTACTGGTCTAGAAAATGTTGTGTCAAATATTCAGTTGTTTTTAGGATAAGAAATGACAGTTTGAGAAACACTCAAATAATGATATTCATTATAAACATACACTTATATTATAATATTCTGCACCTCAAGGCTACAGTGATCTCGTACCTGAATTTGTAGATTGTAATCACTTATCAAAACAAAATAAGTATATTGATAAGTGATACTATAGTTTAATTATATGTTACTCTAAGAATTACAAACAGTCGACATACACTTGTAGGACGTTCTGAGATAATTCAAGTCGTAAAATATTGACCCATAATAGGCAGAAAATCGTAACCGACCATTTATAAATTTTACAAGAGAAGGTTTATACAAATTAAGTTCGATAAAGGAATTCCTTAAACGCGGTTAGTAAATAGTAAAATGTATATGGCTAATATCTGTTCTGATATTATACTGACTTCTTTCAGTTCTCTAGATTAAGGTTGATTAACGGTCACGGGAAAGTTTACCGAAATCCGTAAATTGTTGTCATTTAGAAATTGGAATGTCTGACAATAGCTAAAAAAATAAAAAAAGGAGTCACGGCGTTCATTTGGGAAAATCCGTAAATTACGTAGATTCGAAAATCTCGAATGAGCTAAAAAAAAAACGTTTCCGGAGGTGGAGATTTTGGGGAATGCGCAAATTCCTGGGATTATGGATTCAAAATTCTTGAAAGATCTATAAAAAAAAACATTTCCGGAGGTGGAGTCGGAGTCGGAAAAATATGAGAAAAATAATTTAAAGATACTTAAAAAATCATATTGATTGGTGAAATCTAATGGAATTATTCTAGTGACTTAAATGATCTGATGGTATACAGATACGTAAGTTAAACAAAAATGAATAGAAAAATCAATTCGTAGTCGGGGTAGTTTTCTTTTTACCTGACACCACAGCCCTGATAAATGCTTCACGTTACCCAACACATGGGTAATTTGCACTTACCTCTAAATTGTTTTATAATATATTGTAATAAAAACAAAAAATTATTAACGATCAGGGAACAGATATAAAATATAAACAATATATACATATTTTTTGTGATACATCCAGTTAATATAATATTTTGATTTTACACGTATGCGTGCAGTGATAAAATATAATAATTGCATTAATAAGGTCAGTAAGATAATGTAGCTTGCAGGTATTTGGCTTACTTAAATGCAGGCAAATGAAGCCGGTAAAGGATGCCAAGACCTTCGATTAACCTCTCCGTAGGTCAAAACTTAACTCAAGTACTTCCTGACAGATTTGCAGAATCTCATATTGCTCAGTCGCATTAGTTGTATATATCAATACTATGTTTGCACTGTAATGAATTTAAAAGACGTAAAAATATTAAATAAAATAAAAATTGTTAAATAAATAAAGTTTATATCATTGTTGGTTTTTTCAAACGCCATAAATTATCTACCTTTTGCCAATGCTTTGAGCCTCTTCAACAAAATGACAAAATGAAAAAAATAACTTCAAAAACCAGTAATGTTTACAAATTTTATACGAATTCTGATGACATAAATGTATGCCCTACATACAAAGCGAGTTGAAACTTTATTGTGAATATTTTCATCATTCAAGAAATATAATAAATAGTGGTCGGCAACCTACTACCCGCAAATAATTGAGTTACCAACATCGACATTTTGAGTTACCCGCCAAGAAGTTATGATAGTACTTTTTTATCGAATTACTTATTCAATAAGACCGAGAAAGCCTGAAGAATGTTTTTGTAAAGTAAATTTGTAATCACACATATATATCATGCAAATATATTATGTATTTTATATAAACATATATACTCGTATTTTTCTGGTCAGAATTTATATTAAATGGTCATAATATATCGGTCAGAATAAATAGTCTTAGTTTAAATGAAATTAAAAAAAAAAACCTAACGTAACCTAACCTAACCTACTAACCAAAATTGATTTAAATTCTGACCATTTAATTTGTTTCCTATATTATTTACTGAAAATGAATTTTTAACCTTTACTCACTATTTTCTTTTTCATTTTTTTTTACCCAGTCTCTCAAAAGGTTGCCTACCACTATTGTGTACTATCGCTTGAACCAGAATTTCTAGTATCAGTAAAGTCACACGAATAATGGTTTTGAGATATGAAAAGGTTAAGAGTTTATCATTTTTTACATAAACGTTTTCATTTAAAATACACATAGCATTGTTTTAACGCTTACATCATTTTTTTAACACTATGATTGTATTTGGATTAATATAATGAGATAATTGGTTCAATCATAATTGCCAAATATAAAATAATTATGATGTTGGCAAGGCTATATTGGTATTAATAACTCGTCTTTATAACTCTTGAATATGTAACTTGTAAATAATTCCAAATCTCAGACGATTAAAAACGATATAAAATTAGTTTAAAATATTGAGAAAAATCGTAAAAGCATACAAACATTATATTGTTATAACTGAATATTTACTATTTTTTGTATTTAAATTGTCCAACTAGTACTATTAGCTAAAAAAATAATTTGTGAGTTTTTAAAAACCGACATATCCTAGTAGTACTACAGAAAGTGTATTTTCATAGAATTATAAGTAAAACCATTTAATCTTAATCATCAGCGCATTTTTTTAAACAACTACAAACATGAGTAGAATATGAAATGAAGTTTATTATTTTTTGTCTTTATTAGAGATTTTTTTTTCAATAATATGACATGGAAACTATAAAAACACAGTTCTAATGTATGATTATTTTTCCCAGGTCGATTCGGGCGTTTAATCGTCGTTTCTAAAGATGGCAATCCAAACATGCTGAGAGCAGCCGTCTGGAAAGAACTACGTCTGCTGGATGAGATTGTCCAGAACGCGTCAACAAAATCGGAAGATGGGAGTTTCACTTATCACGAAGCCTGCGCGAGGTGGATGGACCACTGCTTCGCCAACGATATCCTCAATCTGGACAGAGTCATTGACGATGTAAGTTATTTTTTATATTATTTATATCATGTGTAAATTGTCAATGGTAATTATGGTCATATACCAGATATCTAAGTATTCCTGCCACAGTCTCCATTCTTCGTCTCATTCTCTTTCAAAAATAAGTATAACAGATTCTGTTGAGGCAAGCTCCATTAAAATTGCATCTGCTGCACATTGGAAACGTACATGGTAATACAAAAGATGGAAACAGAATTCTTTGTAGAATAATTGCAATAGGTAAAGAAAACCAGTTAATTAATATAGTTCGTATGTTGATGCACGAAAATTTGGATTGACAGTATGATGTGACATGCATGTATTAAGAACCTCTCTTCAAAGGTTTTAAAGAAACTCTAGTAAGCTTTTGACTCCTGGGCCACCCCCAGATGAGACGGATGAGTAATGACTACGGGATGTAGGACGCTTAGTGCAAACAGTGGAAGAAAGAGTTCAGGACAGATGTACTTGGGGGACTATTATAAAGCCGGCCATTGACCTGGCCGTAGAGCCAGCAAAGCAAACAAAGATAGTGAATAACATATACTAATGTGGGAAATAGAAGCATTATATATTGTCAAATTTAATCATCCCATTCAGTAATGATAGCTATTATCTAAAGTTCAAGTAGAATTTTGCCTACCACGCTTATCGCTTTTAACGAAATAATTAAAGTTTTTGTTGACATGACATGATTGGTATGTTCGTCCGGTCAAACTTATCTTAAAAAATATATTAAACAATATTTCTACAAACAATTGAGATAGAAACAAATTTTTAAAGCTAGCAATAACTAATAATTATTTTAAATCTTTGAAACTGCCATGTTATGTGATTAACCATGCGAAAAAAATATTTTTAAAAAAAGACGATTCATGTGACCTGGTGTACATTTTTTGTAATACAACATCGTTACTAAAAAATACCCTAGCAATAAAATAAAATACAATTTAGTTGATATGAAGCCTGGTATTTTTTTAATATCTAATATAATAAATAAATAATTATATTTTTACAACAGAATGATACTATTTTTTTGATTGTTATTGTTTTTTGTGGTTGATAATAAGGATGCGTTCTGGATACTTAGTGTTAATTCAGCGGTTACATGTAATAAAACAATTTTATTTTAGAATTAAATTTTGTGAGTTAGTGTATTCGATATTATTATATTTCAATCAATTATGGTTAAACGGAGAAAAATATGCGACTATAAACATCATGAGAATCTGACTTTCGATTAATGGCGGTTAAAAATAAAATCATTTTTTTATTTATATTAATTACATAAATACGTAAAGTATGGGTTTGTTTGAAAAAATGGAAGACATGCAACTTTTTAGTAGCTAATTTCATTATTTTGGGAAAATTACCGCAACTTGAGAATACGAGAATGGATCCCGAAAAACTTGCCTACGAGGACTTGGTAACTTCATTTTCGCGGTTTAAAGTACACCCAACTATTTATATTTTTACACGAATAATTTGTTCTAATACGGTTTTCAGAAACATACAAATAAAGGGGGTAACACTTTTTCTAAGAACAAAAAAATCAACATAACAGAACGACACAAACTCACAAAAGTCTTCGTTATTAGACGTGTCAGGCATTTCTAGCGATGGTAGCGATTTGCGTCCAGTCCCTCATAAACGTGCGCACATGTAATAGCGATGAATAGTATTATTTTTTTCCGTATAAAATACATATGAATAAATCTTAATTTGAAGATTGTTTTATTGAGTTTTCATTTAATCATTTTTTACAAGATTTTCTTTACTACTACACATGTTCTTCTTTTTTAAATAAAACGGTTTTTTTTAAATTTTTGAGAACCATTTTTCAATTAACCTACCATTTATCTATTATATTTTTTACACGGATATTTTTGCACGGGTTTTATTGCAATGTATCTACCGTGTAAAAAAGAGTTGAGTGTGCATACAAGCAAAAAAGTAAACACATAGTTTTTAGTTTAACTGTTGAAATAATAAATTATGACTGCTCGAGAACGATTTTCGTAAAGATTCTTATGAAGCACGCTGAATTCTAAAGCCAAAGATATTCTTTGTGACTTTGATATTTTTTACACAAATATTTTTTAATTTTGTAATACGTTACTCATGTTGCAACTTTGCCGAGAAACATTGTTCAATTTAATGGTACAAACGTTTACATCAGAGCTACCGTTTTTTTTCACTTATAATATTTTTTTAATATGAATATATCGGATAAAAATAAAATTCGCTTGTATTGCTTATTACCCATAAAAAGTTGGTATCACGAGGCGAAGAAACAAAATTATCGAGGCCAGCGTTGTCTTGATATTTACTTCCTTTCACTCCTGGGCTATTTTTATAGGGTCTCATGAACAGATTATTTGGTAATCTACTTTATTGACTATGTTTTTTTTTAAAGGAACACGCAATTCAATTATATTAGTCCTAATTCTTGTTGAAATAGTGTGCGAGTATTTATAATAATTAGACAATATAACTTTATTATAATAACAAATTATTTAATGAAAATATTTTAAATACATCAACCGCAGAATAAGGAAACACATTATTTATGAGAGCGGCCATATCAATTTATAAGTGTAACCACTGAGTTTATGAAACTAGTTATTCAATGAAAAATAATTAAGAATAAATATTATTGGGGCATCTAATTGATAATAAATTAATTATTTTTGTACCACGAAGTTTTTAGTTATATTCTAAGATATTAAGCAAATTATAGCTGTTTGAACTCAATCTCTCTAGGCCTATGAATTAGGACTCTACAGTAATATATAATAAAAGTCGAGCAATATTAATGAAACTTTTATTCATCTAATATTTGAGATATTTTGTTTGGGTGTTAATGATTTCTTTGCTTGACAAGTAAATTTGTTATATTTAAATGTTTTAAAAAAATATTTGATTAGAATCAATGTTTAATTTATTAATAAATAATCTTACTTTATTTAGTCTGAAGATGATTCTCAGAGTCAAAATACATACGTGTCACAACTAACAATTTGGAGGCTTAAAGTAACAAGGGCGAAATTTAAAAATTATTGAAAATTATGAAAAAAATAGTTGTAATTAGCCTAGCCATAAGAGGTATAATAAGACACACAGATACACGAATTTGAGTCTTAATAACGATCATATTATATTAATTAGTTTTAATAATTTATCAGTAAGGAATTAAGTAAAGATTAAAATATTTAACTTTGTCTAAATTAAATTTTCAATGCGTTTTTGTTTTGGAAACTGTGAAAGATAGATTTAATCTAAGTATAATTTTACTAGTTATCAACAAATATAGTTCAAAGTAAACATTCTTTCAATTTCAAGTGAGCATAGGTATTTGAAAAAAAAAACTAGACTGGTTGTTCTTGACGGGTAAGTTAATTATTATTGTATTGTTAATGTGTTTTGCTCTTTTTGACATGTCAGGGAAATAACAAAGGTACAACATACATTAACAAAAAATACAACATACATTAACAAAAAATACCATTTGGTTTTATACAAATAATACTTCGTTCAAAAAGCGCAAAGTTGATTAGTTATGTTTTTTTTGATATGTAGATTTCGAACGTTTTAATTTTGTTATCTGTACTACTTAAATCTTAGTGTATTGGTATTTTTATGCTTTTACTTGATGTGCATTGAATTTAAGCTAATAATTAAAAAATATACGCGTTAGTTATAGTAAATGTATACCCGAATTATGGCCATAAGTTAATGTTGAACGTTTTAAAAGTACCTCTTTCTTAAAGATTCATATATTTTATTTGCTGTGAAGTTCTTTATTTTATTTCACCCCCAAAGAAGTCATTTGAAATGTTGATAGATAAACACATCGGTGGGCTGCCAATACTTTGACAAAGGGCTCGCTTAATCTCAAAGCTATTCGCGGTGTTCTGGGGAAGGGGTGAAAATTGTTACCACTCTTCTACAATTATATGCAATACTTAAATAAGCAATCGATTTTTTCTTAATACACTTATACCACGGGTTCCCAACCTGGGGGTCGCCAACTTTTTGTAGATTTCAACAATATTGCAATAACAACAATAAAATCGAGGATTTCAAATTCCTCGGTGAGCTAAAACAAAAAAGGGAGTTTCGAAGACAATCCTGGGAAAAAGTATAGCAAATCGATGATTTCAAATTCTTCGGTGAGCTAAAGAAAAAAAAAGAGCTTCGGAGACAATCCGGGCAAAAAGTAAATCGAGGATTTCAAATTCCTGAGGGGAGGATCGCTAGTCACATGGCTTTTATAAAAAGGGGTCGCCACCCGAAAAAGGTTGGGAACCTATGACTTATACTATGTAAACATATGCAATACACCTTAAACTAATCAATATGAATAACTGAAAATGTACTACTGTGTATACTTAGAACTGTCAGAAATTGCAGTTATGTATTAATTTCATCTGAGAATATTGTTTTCTCTTAAATTAACAAAGGGTTTACTGGCCTTAGTAAAATTTGGCTAGGGGCACGTGCGAGCCACTTCGAGCTCTCTCTAGCCTAACCCTGGATAAACTGTTTATTTTTTTGTCGATTTAGGCGATATATCACACTGTGCTTATAAATAATAATAGACAGACTTGATTATTGTACATTTCTTAACGTAAAACACATTTTTACCTTTACGTTTCACAATCTGATTTACTGGTCTAAAGAATCAATTACTCTATAAAAATATGTTGGCTTAACAAATACCTAGAAGCGGGGATACGTGGCTTATTTGGGTGGTGAAAGACATCGGTTAAATTTGTACGGAATCATCATATGAGCTCATTTGATATTGCCATTATTATTCATATGTAAAAATGTTACCCAGGTGGAGCGCGGCGATTTGAACCTGACTTTCCCCGTGATGTTCAACCCTGAGACGTGGGAGACACACGTGTTTCCAGTGTTCTTCGGCGGGACACGAGTCAGCGAAGATGGGATCATCATCAGCGCACCATCAGTCCAGTTGGTATATTTCGTTACGGCTGACACCAAGCTCCAGGACGCCAAGTGAGTAAAAATCCTTCTGTAATTGACATATAATTCTGACGTGATATATTTAATGTGCTTAAAACTAAACAAGGATCATTCACATCTCAAATCGTTGTAAAAATATTTTATATACAAGATACGATATAAGTTTTAAGTGAATGTTTTGCATTGTCTATGGGCGCATTAACATATTATGTGACAGGAGAAAACGAGACAAAGTTCATCCTCGCGACCTGATGAAATGAATGTTTATGCTACGTTCGTTGCCGATAGAAGCGATCATCAATCGTTCAAATTTTAAAGAACACTATATGTACTTACAATCTTAAATCAATTCAAGCAAAAAATATTAGTTTTATGTTAAGAATCTATTGTATTGTATCTTTAAATAAAACAATATATTTTTTTAAATATATACACCGGAATTAACCAGACTAGAAATATTCCGACCAATGAATATAATAGCTTATTACGATTTTAAAAAAAAATTGCAAGCTAATAGTTTCGACTCATAAATTTATAATAAAATTGCGAGCAAAATACACATTTTTTTGATTTAGTCAAAATTTAGTTTTAACGCTTATTGCAACTAGACACCTTAGTTGTTCAATAAAAAAAAACAAAATTAATTTTATGGTTTTTGCTGCTTTCTATATATAGCTGGTCGGCAATTTTGTTTTTTTTAGAATGAGCCAAAAAGTAATTGTTTTCGACTCGAGAGGCACAATTAATCACAAAGAAAATAGTCACAAATTTACTGCTCAAAATGTAATATAATTGTTAACAATTTATATGACTTCTATATAATAACAAACACAATTGACGCATACGATCTCTTAAAGAACTTTTCAAATCGATCAATTTCAATCAGTCGTTCCATTGAAGAGAGTTAAATACTTTGAAATTTGAAATTTTTTTAAATGGTTAAATAGAATAAATTCTTTGTTTTTGTGTGGTATAAATAATATACAATATATAGATTATATAATTTTATAATACATGAAGCTTCTTTAAATATAAAAATACAAATAAGTCACGTATTGGGAGCTTACAATAATAAACTTAATGAGTTATTATAATGATACTTGATAAAGGTTGTTGTTCTATTTACAACTTACAACGGCATAAACTTAAGTATTACATTTTCCACACGAATGAACAATTTTATTTTGCTGATTAACTGATATTCTATCGAGTGACCTTTAGGTACTAAGATGTTTATAGAGTTATTTGTCATTAATAATACATAGCTGTAGTTAGGGATTGTATAATCGGTATAACCGAAACCGGAATCAGAGTAATCATAGTGTTTTTTCAATACCGAAATATCGGTCTTGAAAATGAAAAAAAAACCGTAATTTCAGTACTGAAAATTTACCATCAATTTTTTTAATATTTCTTTTTCGAGATGAATAAAAATAAACTGAATCTATATTGTGAGGTTCCAGATTTGATGAGCCTTTCAATCTATATATTAATAGTCGATAAGGTCCGCACGTCCGTCCGTCCGTCCGTCCGACCCGATTTCACACCTTCCAGTCTCCACTTTTTTATTCATACTAAATCTATATATTAATAGTCGATAAAATAATCACTCGCTTTTCACTTTTCACAAATGTGTGCGTACTGATGTCCTCGAGTCTTTTTCTTCTTCTACGAAATGTATTTGTTTGCGTACTTGAAAATTAATAGTTAATGAAATAAAATTAAATTAAATAAAATTAAATTAAACTAAATAAAATTAAACACAATGCAACAAAAATCTCACGTTGCTGGGCAACGGGCTTACAGCTAGTAATGTATTAATTGTGGTATATCTTCCAATGATGGTACTTTATATGAATTATCTGATTACATATTTTGATTTAATCCCCTGTTGTTGTTGTTGTTGTATTTGCATTTGTGTAACGTATAAAAAATAATATATTGCTTTTTATTATAATATAAGACTTGGGTTCCATTAAGCACAACCAAATTGTATCTGAAGTTTCTCAATTTACCATACTGCTTAAAATTTAACCAACATTAATCCATAAGTCTTGTATTTTTAACCACGACAAGATTTATCTTCTCTTAGTGTGAGTAATGTCTAATAATATATGACACTTTGTATAAATGCACTCAGTGCCGAGCTAGCGACATGTACTTATGGCAGGGTCAATCAACTTATAATATTATGATGCTATGATAAAAAACTGGTTCAACAATTTCAGTGAGTAAATTTAATAAATCACTATATTATATTTTTTATTCATGTCCCCTCCCAATGTGGAGGATATGGCCTCCTAATGGAAGGGAGGTATCTCAACAAAAGTTTTTTTTCTACAAGAAATTTGTTACTCAGTCGCTCAACCTCGTTTTTTTCAAAGTGAGTTGTGGGGAAAGAATGATAAGGCTAGAACAGGACTAGTGGTTGACTAATCACTATTGCTACACCCAGTTATTAAAGGAACAGAAGGATGGGAGGAGGGGATAATGTTGTGAATTGACATCACAAACACCCAGTCTCCGAACACAACTTTCAATTGAATAGTTCTCAAATTCACTGTGATCTTACCGGAAATCGAACACATACCTGCGTGATCGGTAGATCAAGCTCTAACCAACTGGGCCACAAGCAGGCGACATTTTATAGTATAGTAACAGTGATGCGAGCTTAGTAAATAGTGTTTTCTCTCTTAAATACAAATATGCAATCCACAAAAAGTGCAAAAGTAAAGACGTGATTGTACTTAACAGTCCATTAGAAAAATTTGACCATTTTTCTACTTGCCTTACATAACTTCTTAAGGGCTCAATTCTGGCAAAAAATGAGTTGATTTATATAAAAGAAAACCAACTGAAAATTTTGCAGAGTTGAGATATTGTGATTTAATGTTTGGAAATGTTTTTAGATCCTTAATTTTAATGTTGTGAATCAATACGGTTCTGTTAAAATGTTATCTATCAATCACTGTTATGCAAATGAGAATAGCCCTACAGAAATATGAATATAAGTGTTTGAGAGAAGTTAAAAAGATTGTAAGTGTTATTTCATTTCATTTTGAGTACACCTGTAAAGTAACAGTTACATGCTTTACACAAAGTATTAAGTTATTTAAGACGTAAGTCACCCGACCGTAGAAGCCGATCTACAATGACTAGATTAGCGAAGTGTACATGCCGTTGGTTGCAGATTGCAGATGCAATTTTAATATGCGGCTTTCACCTAAGTAACAGGTTTACAATCTTACTGAAGGTATTTCTTACAAGACACATATGATTATCTACATCACACTTCGCTGATATGATATGAAACAATATTAACAGAATGTGTGACTGCAGCTTTTCACGCAAATGTTAAGAGAAAACTCATTTCTTTCAAACTTCATTATCATTAGTGGCTGGATTATCTAAGAATATTAAATTTCGTACCTCGTCAGACCAGTGGTGTAGTGCCAACTAAAAAATTCTAGGAGCGTTGATTAATTTAAATATTTTTCCCCTACCCGCAGTGATCCAATTATGCATCAAAATGTTCTTTCAGTACAAAGTTACAAAAATCATTTACAAAAATTTCAAGTGGGAGCGCCGACCCCAAGCGCTCCCAACCCACTACACCACTGCGTAAGACGTGATAACTATAGGCTTGTGCGTAGTTATCTGGTCAGTATTTAAATTAAATTAAAAAAGTATTAAACATTACTTAGATATTCAATATTTTAATTAAATGATCATAAAGAATAACTTGTATTTTTAATATTGATCGGCACTCGAAGCCAGTTTCATTATAATTAAACCTTACCTCACACATTTTTACTATCACGGCTATTGACCAAATTTAAAAAATAATAATGACCTTTCCATGTTTATACTGACCATACATAATATTTATAACGTTGAACTATTTCAATACTGACAACTCAAATATGTTTTTCTGCGCGGGTGATACGCTGTTAACGAATAATTACAATGTGTTCTTCATCTTGATTTATCTTTAACGCAGCGCACGTACACACACTCTCTGTTGGAGCATCGTTTGCATTGTGAAAACGTTGACAGGTGACCGGGTATTTATCATACAAGTAAATTGAATATATTTTGATTGTATCCCTACCTAAGCACTGTTTGAAAGTATCTGTCAACAGGCGTAACTAGAATTACGAGCATGGTATTTTATGCTTTAATTCAAGATTTAACATTATAACATATTGTACGATTAAATCTATTTTACTTCTACATGTGCAATGCTGTTTTTAAATTCACTAATTCATAATGATATTCATTTTTATGCTAGATAGCTTACATTAATCCAACTAATGCAATTAAAAGACAATAGTTATTAAATGCATTCAAACCTTTCTTTTATTACAAGTTGTCGAGTCATAATAATAGTAATGGCTTCTGATATCTGATATCCAAATCGATTTAATTTATATTGACATTAAAGATCACATGTCAAGTAAAATCACCCATTGTGATAATTAAAACCAGTATTCTAAGCCACTTTAAATATTTATGATTCTTTTACAAATACATACCAAACATTTGTAAGAATTGTTTTTCTATTAGTTGAAAAAAATACATTTTGTTACAAGCAACATTTTTCTAAACTAGGACGATGTATGACATAAAACAAGAACATTACTGGCTTTCATCAATAACGATTTTTTTAAACCTAGTTTAGTTCGGTGACCTTTGTTTTTTGTTGATTATAGTCAAATCAAGACATTTTAAATCATTATTAAAATTTTATTCTACCGTGGATAATAATTGGGCCCATTAGAGGTGAAGTGAGCCAAGTGTTATTTGAGAAAAAAAAAAATTGGAGGCATTGTAATATTCTACACATCTCAAAGTATCGCAAAAGTCAAGTATACTCAGTTAAAACACATTGCAATAGTGTTATCTCAATAAAATATGCAATCCACCAAAACAACAAGTAAAGACGTAATTGTACGTAAAAGTCCAAGAAAAATGTTTTACCATTTTACTAGTTGGCTCACTTCACCTTGTTGGGGATCATATCATAAAAACAGTAAATTGGTAATATCGTTTTATTTATAATTATTGGCTTAAAATTTAATATTCAGACATAAAATACTGAGTACATATTTTTAATCAAGCCAAAAAATATCACAATATTTTAATAAAAAAGATTTTTTTATGAATGAAATACTTAACAAAATGAAACAATAGTATTAATTCTGATACCGTTTATATTCTTTTTATAATGCTTAATTATATTGTCTCTTGACTTTGCACTTTGATATAAAACCGTATAACTAAACTAACCAAAAATACCAATAGAAAGTATTCATATATTTCACGGTATAATACCAGAAATATAATCCGTTATACCTAGACAGATAAATTAAAAGAAATGTAATATACCAGGACCAATACTTATTGTATTTTTTCTTCTAGGGGAGCAGAATGGGAAGAGACGTTTTTGGAAACAGTTGGACGAGTTGAGGACTCTGGGATGTTTAAACACATATCTGTAGCACGATTTGCGTCTAGAACCCTGGACCACGAGCTGGAGAGAAACACGCGAACCGTCATACCTTACTTCTTGTCAACGTTTGTCATCATGTGCCTCTTTTCCATCATTACCTGCATGATGTCTGATTGGGTCAGTTACACATCAATTTGTTATATTATTTATTTTAATAATTATACTGTAAAAAAATAGAAATATACAATGCACTATATTAATAAAAGTGTGATGTAATGTAATTTTTAAGATAATGCAAAAAAATCTTTATTATCATGGTTAATAATCGGAGTTATCACTGTATTTAACTGAGGGAAGTTAATATCATGGGATTAACAACTTATATAACTGCTATATGGCTAATATTGTTAACGATATATAATTTAATAATTCAACACATTTTTGACATAAAAACTCTTCTGTTTAAGACTAAACGTACTACTTAATTTGATTCTGCATTTATAATAACAAACGTGCTATTCTTGATTATGCGATATCGTAGTATTACTGAAATGTACATCTTTGGGGAAGAGGAATTTTTGAAAATAAAGCTAAAATGTGCAAAAAAAAATACTTTATTTTCAACTCTATCGAAAACTACGATAATGTAAATTTCACTAAAACTACGATATCTCATCACTTCAAAAATCTAGAACCGATCGTATGTTATTAATTATCAAACATGTGATTCGGTTACCTAGTCATGTTTCTAGCTGTTCTAAGATTTTTTCTTCGATTTTTTTATACGACCCGTGAATCCCATGCAGCCCAAAATGGCGTTAACTAATTAATTAATTAATTAATGACAAATCACTAAGCTTTCCAAGACTTATTTTCAATATTGACTAATGAAAAGATTATTATTACTTATTTCGGTGTCAACAAATCCGGGCCAAATTCTCTAGTATAAAAAATAAACGTCTCATCTATTCTTAGAATATGTTTTTCATAGCGTTTTATGGTTGGTTTTCCACAATGAAATACTCAAAAGGTTACGCTTTAAGCAAGTCTGTTCGGTTACATGCCTTACATGACTTTTAATTTACCGACATAATATGCTAATAATGTCGGATAGATAAAGGCTGTTATTAAATTAAAATAACTTTGTTTTAAAGTTTTCTTAGACTTGCGAAAGATTGTATCACAATCCGCAATACTTTTAGCCTCTGCCGCCTGTAAATAATAAAAAAAATGGATATATTGGCTCTACTGTTTTATAGATGGTGAATCACTCTTGTTAGCTATGTATTTAAACATGTACAAATGAAAAGGATATTTCTGTTTGATTGTAGTGTCCCAATTATAAAACCATTGTCTAATCGGAAATTCTATCACATGATATCAATTGTCCGCTTCTATTAAATTTATAACGTTTAAGGCATCTTAATAATGACATCCAATTTATTCATGGAATAAAGGTGCGGTCGAAACCCTGGCTTGGATTGCTCGGAAACATCTCGGCAGTGATGGCGACAGCTTCAGCTTTTGGGGTTGCCATGTACATTGGAATCGAATTCATCGGCATTAATCTTGCAGCACCGTTCTTGATGATAGGTAAGTCTATTCACCACTTTTGTCCTTACACGAAAACTTTATCGGGAACTGTTAACATGGATGGATTTATTCTTCTCTTGTAAAAAGATATACTCGAATACCATTTGCTCTTTCCATAATAATAATTACCGCAAGACTATATGACTGACGTAAAACATAAATATTTCATATCGTTAAAGTTAATAATTCTCTTCTTTAAAAACTAGTACAGATGAAAAATAGCATTACATTTTACTTTGTATTCAATAATAATTAAAGTGACACCAATATTAACCATCCTCGCAATCAACTTTATGATTGCGCACACATCTAAAAAAATGTTACATGCTTAGTCAACTATTTAAATAATATTTAATTAAAAATATGATTGAAGAACTTTTGAGACATATTATTTTATATTATGTATGTATAGAATGGAACCCTGATTGATTGATCAAAAAAAATATTTTCGTGACTTGTCGCTTTCCTTATTTATACATTTGTTTAAAATTGTATGTACACCTGTTCACAAATGTCCATTGTTTTCATTAATTGATTTAAAGACTATTATGATGATTAATCTGATAGTAAATAAGATGAATGAATTGAATATTGTTTTTATATATGTATATAACGACGAATAATTACAATAATGAGTAATATTAGAGTAATATAAATCGTTTCCTTATATGGAACTTTGACTCACAATCACTCCTTGTAAAACGCCCCTTTTGCTAATACTTCATTAAAACAAAATTTAAAAAACCAAATAGTAAAGGGTTCAGATGGTATGAAAGAATGTATCGGATATTGAGAGCGAGTAACACGTTCTTCCTGTTGATTTCATCAGGACACCTGCTCCTCGATGTACGCGGTAGATTTGTTTGTAAATAAGACTATAATTTGAAATCTGGTTGGGACATCACTGTCACATTTATCGTTATAGTTTTATAGTCCCGGAAAATATTAACAGATTGTTCACGCATTCATTTATTCGAGCGTCCCATAAAAAACTATAAATCGCGGAATTACTGTGATCCAAAAATATTTCGTTTGAAAAAAAAAATCAGTCACTACATATTATTAAATCCAAGTCAAAATATTAACAACGATTCTTTTGTATTTTTTAAGATAACTTTACTGCCAATGTAACATAATCTTTGACTATTAAAATTAAGATTATAAAAAGTTATAATATAATAGTATGTAATGTCAACAAGCTGTACCAGAGGGCATTACTGTCGTTCACCGTACGTTACCCTTGCTTAGATCATTTTATTTTTGGGGGAAAAAATCACTATTATTAAGTAGTATTAAGCAGTTGTCAGGAAACTCATTTTGAAATAAATCGTTTTTTATCAAAATTATAATTTTAAGATTATTAAATAATTATGTATCACACATAAGTGTATTTTTTTGACTTGTGGTCAGTAGGCTCTTCGATGAATGTATAAATTTATTAAAAACAAAAGTTGTCTTACGATACAATAAAAAAATTGACATTTTACTCATAAAAAATAAAATAAAAGTAAAATTTATTCGTCCATTATCACTATTGTTATTAGTAAAATTTTCATGAATATTATGATCATTTACATATCGAATATTGTAAAGTTTTGAGTGAAAGTTGAACTGTGGAAACAGGATATGTTTATAGACGGTACTCGATCAACTTTCTACCGAAAGACTTGTTTGCAAAGCTTTCGATACATTTTAATTTGCTCACCAAAATATTGCACAAAATAAATTCAATTGGGATACTTGATAATTTAGATGGAACATCACTAGCACCGATCTTCTTTTGTTAGAAAAAATAATACAGAGTTCTTTTTTTGAAACTGCTTAAAAAATATTTCGACTTGTTTTCGAATGAAACAAAATGGCAACGTTTTATTGCAGTAAAATAAATAACCTCAAAGATTACTTTGCTTTGAAATGTCTTTTTAAATATAAATGATGCTAACCGGATGATTGCTGCTTAGGCATCAATTTTAAGTTTTATAATAAATAATTATTACAAAAAAACGGCAAACGGATATCGTGCGATCATAAAATATGACAAATAATAACAGCTGAAAAAAATTGCCGGCAAACATTTACGATGATTTCGTAAATTCGGTAATCGGATGTATGTAGGTAATATGTGTAATAAATCACACTAGTTTCTGGTGGAAAATCACAATGATGGACTCAGAGCCGTATTAAGATTTTTTTTCTATTTGTAAACATTCTAATGTAAACAAGAAAATCACGCATGAAATAAAGTATGTTATGATTGATAAATTTGGTTCAGTGACATTAATACCGAACGCATACAATTGGTGATACTACGTAAACATTATCAATTCTCTCCGACTGTAATTAATTAATGAATTATTCTTTGATACAAAGTACACCCCTTAGTGTATTTTTTTTAATTTTTGTTTTAATGAAATGTCATCAAAACTATTGAGCTTAACAAGGATTGACCGTTAGTCAGCCTTTCGACCTGTCATATAAGGAAATGATTTCTTTAACTCATTATATTACTCATTATTGTTAAATACGCATAGATCGATTGTTCGTAATAATATTAAAAAAAAGTATTTAATTCATTCATAATATTTACTATACAATTCATCATCACAATCTTCAAATTTATGAATGAAAACAATGAATAAATAAATTATGAACACGTGCATTAACAAAGGTAAGGAAAGCGCCAAGCCACCAAAATATTTTTGGAATTGAACATGACAGTTCATGAACAAAGATATGACTAAGTTTTATGAACACCGGAAAGCACTTTTTTCCTCGTGAGTCTTACTAAGCTATCACTATCTTTCTGACCAATTACTGCTCAGGTATTTGTAGAAGTGTAGATAATATAATGATAATTATTATTGTATAACATAGTTCATAACACACTACTATATATTGCCTTTAAAAGAAGCAGAAATAATTTTATTTTTCTATATAATTTAAGAGTTAAGGGTTGTCACTTTTTGGAGGTATGTATTTTGGTCCACTCCTATCCTGGTCAATAATTTTCGTATGCAAATTGAACTCATTTGTTATTTTATTTTTTTAATTATTTACACAACTGTATTGGTTGTTTTTAATTTAAAACATTTAACAACGTAAACTAAACTAAAATTGACTGAAATTTGACTTGACTTACTGCGGCTCGACAAAACAAAAATCAGGGAAAAAAACAAAAAAAAATAGTAAGTATGTAATATTATAAAGTTTGGCATTAATTTTCAAATAATGAAGCTATATCAAAATACAATATGTCAGACGAAAGCTGAGAACAATGATACACGATACACTTATTGACACCAAGAAAATACGTGATTGTGCGTTCAAGAAAAAAGTTTAACCATTTTACTAGTTAGCTCACTTCACCTCTGTAAGGCTCTATGTTCTTGTAACTAAAAATGTGTAAGGCAAAGTAATTTAAATGCATTAAACATGTTTTTAGACACTTTATTTAAATTACAAAATACTAAATATATCGTAATTTCAACTGGGCAATTTAGTGACTAATAGTGTACTTTTCTTCAAGTAACTGTTCTGATGTACAAGCTTGAGCGTTTTTTATTTGGGGCCAAAGGACGTCAAGAAGTCCATTTAGATATGGCGTCCATATTTCAACACATTCCTAGTGATGCGATTGTAGCCGTCGCAACATTTTGGAGTAACTAATTATGATACGAAAAGTCAAACAAGACATATGGATACATTACGTGTCACTCCTAAATTACCTGTCACATCAGATGTTATCAAGCGAAGCTGCTGAAGGACATTATCATATACATGAATTGTTTGCTTATTTGCCTTGACGTTTGTCCCTTAGCCGTATTTTTAAATACCATACACTCACCTGACACACCACCAAGAAAATATTTTTCCTCACCTAATTAATGCATGCATATATATATGTACATATAATATTATAAAGTAGTAGATTCTCGATATTTCGCTGCCAAAAGGACTAGAATTCACTAGAATAAGAACATAAATAAGCCAAGCTGAGAAACATATTCCAAATAACTAACAACTCATTTCTTAATAGCTTAGAAAAAAATTCTATATTCGTTTTGTTTTATGTTAAAAGAATTCTGTCAAGAACATTGCTATTCAATCACTAGTTCTAAAAACGTTTATGTATCATCATTCATGTCTTTTTACTTATATAATATTTATTAGGCAGATTTTTTTCAAACATGTGTATGCACTTCAATTGCCAGTACATATATTGTTTTCACACAAAAACTTCTAGAATATCTGGAACAATACAGCAAATTACATATATGTAGTTTGCAGCCATCAGTGCGGGAAAACGATGAATCGACCATCTTAAAAGCTATCTACTGTTAAAGTTTCTTCTAGGAGTTATCCATTATTGTTTCATTAAATATTTTTTTTAAATTTCAAATTAATCCCTTCACAATTTTACCTAGCATTTATTAAAATGCTGAACATGAAGTAAAAATGGCTGATCATTCGCATTTTTTTTTATTATTATTGGTTAAAAGTTCCTTAGTTGAACTTTTGAATGAAGGTAACAATTTTTAAAGTCATTATTTCTACACAAATAAAAAAATCAATCAATGTTTGCTAGAACTTTTGCATAACACTCTCTTCTCTGGCTTTCTAGAATCTAGATCTCTACGTATATTATTCTAACATAAAAGTTTTAATTTAATTAGATTCCTGTCATACATTCTGAAATTGTATACACGGTACTAAAAATAATCGCCATGTTGTGTTCTACAAATGCTGTAGAAAAATAGTATATAGCCATGTGAAGGAAATTTCTCGAATAATACAATTTATAAAATATTTTCGACATCACCGCCTCTGGTGGCGAGAAATAAAAGTGATATCATGCGAACACGTGACTGTATGGCAAATATGATGAAATTATCGGTTTCCCTTATGTCCATGTCAGATAATTTGGCATTTTCCTATTTGTAAATTAATTTCCTACAGCGCTGCGTTCTTATTAGTGGCAATTATTTAATTTTCAGATAAAAAATAGTATGGTCAAAGCAATCTCAACTTGATATGCAAATAATGATGACCGAACATCGAATGGTTTTTATTGAGGGCTTAACTCTCAAAACTAATGTCCACCTGAACCAATTTCTAAGATGAAAGAATTTCCATAAGGTTGGGCTTTATAAATTTTCTAACAGTACAATGTGCGTAATATTATAGCTCTATCTTTCGTTACATCACATTTCAACTGTTATTTTTTTCACTTATTGCCGTGGTAATATTATAATTTGTCACACTGACTAAATTTACTAATTTGTCGGTTATTTGATAACAAAACGTTAAACGCAATATTAGGTACGCCTAACTCTTTTTTACAAGGTTCACTTAAAATCGCGAATACTATATTTTTACACGAATTATTTGCTTTTACACGATTCCCAGAAGCAAAAAACACAAAAGCGGATAACGGATTTTATCTCAACACACTACACGTGTCAGACATTTCTAGAAATAAAAGCGATTTAGGTCTAGTCCTTCATAAAAGTCCCCGTACATAATCAAGTACCGATGAATAGTATTATTTTTTCTTACTTAAAATACATATTATGAATAGTATTTTTGTATAATTTACTTCACTATGACCGGTTTTACGCGATTTTCTATAACACAGTGTTGTGGTTTTTTCAAATGCCACGGTTTTTAAAATTCAGGGAACCAAATTCTATTTTTTACACGGTTTTTTTTGTGGAACGTATCTATCGTGTAAAATGAGCTTAGTTTATTTGAAATTTTTCTTCTGTTTACTAATAAATGCCGCATTAATAAACACAAATGAACTAAGCGAAGAATTTATAAATTGCATGCGAAATGAACGACATAATATACATTATATTGGTACATCTGAAAAAAGAAAGAGTACAGTAAACATAAAAAACTTAGACCATACTTTTGAATTTATTTTCAATGCATAATTTCCCCAAAATAATGGAAATAAATATCAATATTTATATGTACCTATATTTTTGTGCAACAGAATTTAACAATCAATATAACATCCGTTCCATAACTATGCATACTTATAATTGAAGATAAATATATTTTTAGTCAACGGAAAGGAAAATACATCGAACAATTTAAATATTTGGGGTTGTCACTTAAGAAATAATAATTAGCCGTGTAGACAGTTCGATATTTAAATATAAAGAGAACACTGAAAGTACCTTCGGATTTTATAAGCCGAACAGACCACGATCGATGTATTGTCATTGGTCACTTTAATATTGGTGTCGCATCCGTCTCGGAATACTGATTTCGATTATTCTAGTGTTACCTATCTGCATTCTATCTATGGCATACCTTTATTATTATTTGTTTACGTAATTTTGTACGCAGGCAACACGGCACGGCAGGTGAGTTCGGCTGTGGTTTGCAATAATAACCCATAAGTTATGCAACGATTCAGTATAAAATAATGAAACGCATGCACTCGACAAGGCATGAATTTATTTGCGAATACCGGGGTAATCATAACTGACGTATTGGCATGCAGCGGCGCACGATTAGGTCATATATTTGGAATTCAATGGATTCAATTTTACTTTATAGTTTAAATGCAATTATAAGATATCTGCAGATCCTTAGAACTATTTTTGTCTCTTGTCGTACCAAATTTGAATCTTCCGATTCCAGTAAAATTCACAAAATATGGATATTCGTGGTGTACCCGTAATATGCCAACATAATGGTTGCTTGGAAATTAACGATTTCAGAATAAGTTTCATGTTGGATATCATATTCCAATCTGAAATAATTAATAAGATTTACGTATTTAATACGCTTCGTTACGTTTAAAGTTACATTTTTGGATTATCTAAACTCCGATTGATGGTTAAATTATCAATTCAATCCTTTTGAAATTACTCCTGATTCTACTTTTGCACAGTTTTGAAATTACACGGTCAAATTTAATGGAACTTTTCTTTCATTTGTCAATATTCACTCCATCTTTTTCTACACAGTTTTCTTTTTCACGTCACTTTTACACGGAACCTACCCCCGTCTAAAAAGAAAATTGGGTGTATTTGGAACCAGATTCTGATTTGTAGATTAAGCGGTCGTGAATTACTCGTGATGTCAAATTGTATTCAATATTTAGACGTGAGCTATTTCAGTATGAATTATTAAACTCACAAACGATTATTACTACAGTTTTATTTTCTTTTTTGAACCCACATAGACGAAATCTGTGCGACACCGCTGCAAGTAAAATAAAATAGAAAAATTATCGTAAGGTATTTCAGTTTTTTCCGCGCATTGATTATTTCGTGTTTGTTGCATTGATTATTTTGTAACTTCCTCGGTTAAAAGGAAAAACGTAAATAATTGATAGTCATGAGTACAAAATAAACAATATTAATTCAGCTTTCATAACTTTTGGAGTTTCAATGAAACGAAACCTTTCTGCATTAACTTCCTCTGTGTATCCATTAATAGGTCGAGGATAAAACTGAAAGTTTCGATTACTTAAAAGAATCGTGAATTAATTGACAAACTTTATGTAATTTATTCAAAGTAATTGCATTATAATTGCAAATTGGTTAAGTCTTTTATTGATCGACTGATATTTGCTATAAACCTGTAAGCAAGGTGGAAAACCTTGAAAAATGAAATAGCGGCGTGATTGGGGCTGCATACCTATTACAAGTATTTGAGTATTTTTAAAAATAGCTGTGAATTCCCGCTCATGTTTTTTTAACAACCGTGAAGAATTTAATTTAGGAATCAACCCTACGATCCAGAATACAGTTGGGCAAGGTTTTTAAAAAATATACATATTGTCTAATATTGTTTATGCGAATCAAACTACCAGCCTTTGAAATAGAAGTAGTCATCCTAGTGTATTTTTAAAAAAATGGTACAATCAATTTGGTATAATAATAAAAAAAAACACCCCGTACGTAAGCATCCCATAGCAAGCATTTTTAAAACATACTTGGATGGGTGGAGCTGGTGAAATCTGCTAGGGAAATATCGTATTGAGATTGTGCGAGCTGTTATTTCAGACAATCATTTTCATTCAATTCTTTACGTTAGCGTATCCGAGATTTTCTGCATTAAAATCATTTAAATACAAATTTTTCCTTATTTCAAGAATTATATGGCATGAAATAAACCAGGGCGTGTGGAGTTGAGTAAATAAAGACAACTCCAAGATTTTTTTAAATCATTTATTTTTAACTTATATAATATGTTATGTATATCATCAAATCATCTTTAGTTACTTCAGCATGCAATGGCAAGACTATGGACTATTGTGGTTTGTGAATACACATGGGTCAGAGTCGTAAGATTTTTCCAACTCCGACTATGAACAAAACGTTCGACTCCACGACTCCGACTCTACAGCCCTTAAATAAAACATAGGATTTCGAATTTTATTTCTTACTTGGGGGGGGGAGGAGGCGTTAAAAAAGATTGCGCTAATTAGGTTAATACACACTGATCTATATTCTAGAGTGATGTTAGCAGATTTTTTTTTTTTTAAATTTATTTACTCTCTTGAAAAAGGATTTTATTTTTGAATATCGAACGATGAAGACTCAGCATCGCGGTCGTTGTGTCGATGTACTGCTAAGTCTTGTCATTATTTGCCACCATGGAATACAGATTCCTATACTTATAATGCGAGCTCGTTTCCATTTTGGGAGAGAGGTGACATGCAATAAGCACCGTCTTCCTGACTGCAATACATAATGAGGGGCCACGTCAAAGCTATGCCAACACACAACACACATCCATAGACGTATAATTTACCTAATATAGGTAGTTACCATAAACAACACGCTTAAATTAATTGTGACATAATTATGTGGGTATTATATTTACATATCGTTAGCCTAATTATTGGGGTGTGATTTTTGGTTGCAATCCCAGTCAGTTTTTTCAAAAATAACAATTTTATTAACCCTTCCTTTAAAAAATAATTGACGTCGTAAAAGTTTATCACGAAATGTTTTACGGCATCACAAAGTGACATTTACGCTGTTGTGCTTTTTTTTTAATAATTGGTAGGCATAGTCTTTACCATGCATTAAAAAACAATTGGATTTGCTTAAAAATATTGTACTTTAAATGGGCAGCGTCAAATGTCATTTTAGTTATCCATCATGGCGTCACAACTTTTATCATGCTTCTTTACCACTCGAGAACTGTGGCGGGAAGCGAGTTTACTTTCCTTAGCTAAGTTCAAGTCGACGACATGAATGTCATCGTCAGCTAACCTCGCTGAAATTTAAAATTAAAAATTATATTTTTTTATGTATGCTTCTGTCCAGACAAAATTTATAATGAGTACATTATTATTATTATGTCTTTACTCAGTGATCGTAAACCGTTTTACTAAGAAGGGCACCCCGAATGCCTTACTTATGAGCAGTGCCGGTGCGTTGTTATTTGGCAACGTTTATTGGCGCGCCCCACTCACTTTTTGACAAAATGCCCCATTTATTTTTGAAATAATTAAATCAATTACTCCATCAATTGCACAAACCGGTAATATCATACTCATAGATTTGTTATGTCTGGATTGCAAAATCAGTAGCTCTAATTTTTAAATCAAAATAAGTAAAATAACTTATGGAGTAATATCCTCTGGCAGTTCTAATATGTGGTGCATTACAATATATAGTTTTTCCAAAACATAATTCAAGTATTTGTCTCAAGTCACAAAAAACGAAACTCAATATACTAATTTTAAATTAACTGGCTGAGGTATGGGTGAGCTAGAGGGGGTATGGAGGGGCATGCGCGAGCTCCTTGTTAAATTTGAGTTAAGCCGGTAAGTGCTTTGTTAAAACAAGAAATAAGGATCTGTCGGCCCCGTCGGTCATGCCAACTTGGTTACATCTCAGGCAAATTATAAGGCTTTTAGAGAATTCTCCGCGCCTTTTGGAAAAAGAGTTGAATTAAATAGATAAAGGCTAATATTTTCAACTGAACTTAATTAATAATTTACTTTTACTTTCTGCACACTGTAGTGCATGCAACAAAGTCTTGAGGAATTTCTTCTCGGGACATTTCTGGAAAAATTTTGAACATGACTCACGTTGTTACGCTACGGGCTACACCCTATAAGAAGAGTGTGAAGCTGAAGCGGGTGGTGGTGGGTACAATGTTGAGTACCCTAGGGAATTTTAAAAACAAAAGTAAGAAATACAATATTCTCAAGTCTAATCAGTACCTAACTGTTATTTCTAGCATATTTAACCTTATCTATGACAGCTTAAAGATGTTGAATAGTACCTATTTCTCTGTCAATCTTATAAAAGAAATTTTGACTCTTTTAATCTGAGGTATTTCAGTACGTTTTTCAACTATAAATATTCATTATTTTACAGAATATTGCGTACTATTGGATAATATAGGCATATTTAGAAACATTCGAAAATAGCTCTGCGATTAAGAGAGCCGCCCTTGTTAAAGTATAAGCAGTCAAGGGCTGGGTTGAGGGAGTTGGAAGTTTAAAGTAAAATTAAAACAAACGTTTTTAGGCATCACGCATTTTCGAAATATTCATAAGATTGTGTTAGTGGTAAGCCTTGGATTGTCGACCACTACCTTATTATATACTGTGTTTAATGATGACTGTTTGTTGGTAAATTACTCTAAGAGAAGTTATTGAAGAAATAGCTTAAAATATTACAGATACCTTTGGATGCAAATTTTAGTAAGAGCGTTTGTTTTTACTTGGCAAGATAATCTCCGAATCATAAATAGATTATCCAAAATTAGTTAATCCCGTAGTTGAGTGATCAAGACTCTTAGATGTCATATACCGTTGTGATGTCTACGGACTCGAATCCTAGTAGGGACCATTTCATAAAGTCACCTACTGTGGTCTAGTTGGTAAAAACTTTGCTCTAGCAATCAGGCTGAACTGGGTTTAAGTCCCAATAGCCAATATCAAAGTCGGATTTCTTTCAATTTAAATTTGAGACCTTAGGCATGAGTGCTTGTAATGTCTCTTCTGCTGAAGTTTATCTTGAGTAGCTTATGAAAAATTTGATCAAGCCTATCTCGTACGATTTCTAAATATTTTTTTGCTAATTTAATGAATATTAATTGATTTTTCTAATGATTTATAGATACATGTTCAAATGCATGGAGTTCTCTGACGAATAATGTGGCAGGGTCTCAAATAATATGTTGAGATAAATTATCAAAAGTAAAAAGACTTGGGAGTGAAGCGGCTGTGATTGAATAATTTATTTAAACAATGCAAGCTGTCACTTTACATTTTATCTAATTTAAACAATTGACACACTCACAAAGCAATTGCATTATTCATACAAACACAATTGCATGTTGGATTTGAGTTGTGTTTTCTTCTCATAAACGTTTATAAAATCTCACCATGTAACCATTATTTTACCAATAACATACCATTACAGAGGAAAGGTTAAAAAAATTGGCTAGGATAGTACTAGTGGTTAACGAATTGCTACGCCCTGCTATTTTAGGATTGTAAGAGTGTGAGGAAATTTATAGACATAAACACCCATGCCTTCAAACAGAATTCTATAAACCAATTGAAAAAAATGGTGTCTGTACTGGGACTCGAACCCGTGATATTTGTCATGGAAGCCGACGACGTTAACCGCTGCGCCATGGACCCGGCCATTTATATTTATATAAGTTAATGTTCTATAGAAAAATTTGCCCCCTGTGTGGTCGAGTGGTCAACGTCGTTGGCTACCGCTATGCAGGTCACGGATTCGAATCCCAGTACGGACAGTTTTATTAATTGATTTTTCAATCGATTTATGAATTTCTGTTAAAAGGCATGGATGTATGTGATGTCTTGAATTCCCCACTCCCACCCATCCTATCCTATGAACGGGGCGTATCAATAGTGATTAGTTAACCACTAGTCCTGTCCTAGCCCTTTCCTTCTATTCCTATTCTCTTTGGTAAAAGAGAGGTTGAGCAACTGAGTAACAAGCAGTTCTCGTAGAAACACTTCTGCTGAGATAAGGGGTCCATATGCTCCACATTGGGAGCGGACATGGTATAAAAAAAAAAAATTGAGCCTAACGATTAATAAACAAATCAAATTATTTAGTTTTTTCGTGTATATAACATTTTTTTATCCACGTCTGCTCCCAATGTGAAGCATATGGCCTTCTAATGGAGTTGCCTAAACAGAATTTTTTCCATGAGAACTGCTTGTTACTCAGTTGCTCAACCTCGTTTTTATTTTTTCAAACAGAGTAGTGATAGAAAGGATAACGCTAGGACAGTACTAGTTGTTGGCTAATTACTCTTTCTACATCCCGTTAGTCTCACTACGCCTTACACACACTTCATACAGGATAACTTCATAATTAGATGTATTTTTATGCTGTTCTGGCACCATTGTATGATATAAAAAATACTTTGTACAGGTATTGGAATCGATGACACATTTGTTATGCTGGCAGCTTGGAGAAGGACCTCAGTAAAGTTATCTGTTCCTGAAAGGATGGCCCAGACATTATCTGAAGCAGCCGTCTCAATTACCATCACCTCAGTCACTGACATGGTCTCATTTTGGATTGGTATCATCAGTCCATTTCCTTCAGTCAGAATATTCTGCACATATTCAAGTAAGTTAATAGAGAAATAATTTAAATGACCACCTAAATACTGTTTTACGAAATGAACATGTTTTTCATAATTTTTGAAATTTATGAAAATGGTACATTATTGTTTTGTCTTAGAAATGTTATACAAAAGAGTGGAAGGTGATTTAGAATCAACCAATCATACTTTTGCTAATTATCAGGAGTGACTAAATATCTCTTAACTATTTTATACACTGTAGAATTTGCTAACCTAACCTAACTTTAAAACTATTATATATTTTATAATAATAACTGTATGCTTTTGATGTATATTTATTTAAAAAATCAATGGGATATTGTATAACATGAGAATTCATGAAGAAAACTGTTTCTTTCAGGTATTGCAGTTTGCTTTACATTCCTATGGCATTTGACATTCTTCTCATCGTGTATGGCTATATCTGGGTATTGTGAGCAAAAGAATTTGCATTCAATAGTCTGTGTGAAAGTGTTGCCAGTATCCAGGGCCATAAAAGGTAAAATATTACAATTTTTAATTAATGATAACAAGTTCGCTTAGAACAGTACAAGAAAAGAAGGATAGTATAGAATTAACGAATGATTCGAAATGGAGTTGAACCCTTGACTACACAATCAAGTGGACAAAAGTCAAACAGCATTGACCACTTGGCCTAGCTTAACAAGCGGAACAAATTACATCACATTTATTGATGAATTTTAAATTTATACGTTAAGACAGATTACACATGAGTTAAAAACATATAATCAAAATTGCTTCAAGTTCAAGAATTTAGTCAGGACTATTTGAACTTTTGAAATACATGAAAGATACAATTAAGTTGAACAATTTTATTTATTAAAATTTAAAACATCAAGAAAATGGTTGCATTTTAAATATCAATATTATAAATATCATATTTCTCATCTCATTTTTTATCTTTTATGTCCCATGTTTGATAAAGAAGCCTTCTCACAGTCGTGGTTCAGTCTATACCAGAGCTTAAAACACCGTCATCTTATGCTGCTATATATTTGATTCATTTGTATTACAGAAGAGCGTTCTTGGTTGTATCGGACAATGTGTACCGGTGGGATTGACCCAGCTGATCCAGATAATCCAATCGACAACAAAGAGCATGTTATAATGGCATTCTTCCGTGACAATGTGGCCTCCATCCTCAACAAAGGTTGGGTGAAGTTTTTCGTGGTGATAACCTTTGCCCTCTATTTGGCTGGTGCAGGATACGGAGTGACTAACATCAAGGAAGGATTGGAGAGGAGAAAACTGTCAAAAGCAGATTCATACTCAGTCGTCTTTTTTGATCAGGAGGATTTCTATTTTAGGGAGTTTCCTTATAGAATACAAGTAAGATCTTAGTGCTATCGTTATGTTTTTAGAACCAATTTAACACACAGATTGGAAAATATTTTTTTTTAATTAAATCTTCTGTTTTCTCTTTACCTATATTAAATGCTTATTGAAATCTGTTTTAAGGTCTAAGATTATTCTGACCATGTATATGAAACCATAATAATATTACAAACCGCAAAAACTAACTCATTTCTACAGATTATTTTGATACTTCAATAGTTTATTGTAAAATAATAATAATAAATGATTTGACATGGACATCAACTTGAATATGAAGACATAGTTTAATAGAGATATTTAAAATGAAAAGTCAATTCATTAACGTAATCATTTAATAATATTGCCAGGTTTTATTTCAGACATTAGTTTGAGTCTCCAAATGATGTCTTCTATAAATTGTTTTTCTAATCAATTTATTGATTTGTTGACAATGGCAGAAATATCTGTGCGTTGATATTTCTATAACCCCATTCATTCTCTAAAAATGGATTCATAATTAACAAATGTGTATAAAGTAATACATACTCGACTTAAATGAAAAATTTGTTTCAGGTTATTATCAGTGGCGTTTACAATTATTCTGATCCAGAAACTCAAGCTCAAGTGGAAGATTTGACACAAAGCTTGGAAAATTCAACATACATCTCATCTCCACTTTATACTGAATCGTGGCTCCGCTCTTTTGTCAACTATATAGATAGAAACAATGACTACCTCAATTATACAATAGACAATGAACAATCATTCATAGAATCATTAAAAGAAGTAAGTTTACTTTTATTTTAATCTAATTTTCACAACAAAATAATTATCAGGATCTGTGTGTTAAGCATGTGTCTCATGTGTCCATGCCATGCCATGTCCATTTATAGTCTTAATAACAAAAAGGAGTACAGTTTGCAATGTTAAAAGATAAAATTAAGGGTTCTGAAAAATGCCATACTTTCAGTTTCTCTTTGTCGAATGTGATATTTATAATGCAGTGAATGTGTTAAATAAGATTTGCTTGGAGTTATTTCATTACTGTTTATTTTTTTAGATTTGGCTGTATCCTGCGAATCCATTCTCATTGGATGTAAAGTTTAATGATGATGAGTCGCAAATAGTCGCTTCGAGGTTTTTAATACAGGCTGTGAACGTAAGCGATACAAACAGTGAAAAGGATATGGTGAAAATTTTAAGGAAAATATGTGACGATTCGCCTCTAAATGCCAGTGTATTTCATCCCTATTTTGTATTCTTTGATCAAGTGAGTTTTCGACTTTAAATTTAAATATTTTTATTTATGTTCTCGGAAAAAATCATTTGACTATACCTCTATCATAATTTTAACAGAAAAAATACAATAATTAACATTTTAGCAAAATCATTCATTCATTGAAATACAGATCTAATTAAATTTTGGTAAAGCAACATTATAATATATGTACTTAATTAATTTGAAAACCAAAACAAAAATTGATCACACAAGGAAACTGCACTGCATAACAATTGATGTATTTGTTTGTCTTAATTTCCAGTTTGAACTTGTTCGTCCTGTATCAATACAAAACATGGTGTTCGGAGCCATAATCATGATGATAATTTCGTTTATCTTCATCCCAAACTTCCTCTGCTCTCTGTGGGTCGCTTTCAGCATCATATCAATTGAGGCCGGCGTTGTAGGCTATATGGCACTTTGGGATGTAAATCTGGATTCAATCTCCATGATCAACCTGATCATGTGCATAGGATTTTCTGTTGATTTTACCGCTCACATCTGTTATGCATACATGGCGTCCAAGTCGAAGACGCCTGATGGCAAAGTCAGGGAATGCCTTTACTCGCTAGGACTTCCTATTATTCAAGGAGCGTCCAGCACCATACTGGGAGTAGTAGCGTTGATTCTTGCCGACAGCTACATATTCTTGGTATTCTTCAAAATGGTTTTCTTGGTAATATTCTTTGGAGCTATGCACGGTTTGTTCCTTCTTCCTGTTCTATTATCTCTATTTGGGCCGGGATCGTGCTCATCGCATGAGGAAGACGAGGAGATTAAGATGTCCAAAGTGGAAAAGGCTTTCCCGCATCCTTATTGCATTCCACACCCCCAACTTATGATGAACGACAGCATGTTTAACGGAAAGGGTTTCAAAGGCACAGCTTTCAAAGGATATGGCGAAGAAAAAGATTTGGGAATAGGAACTTCTGGTGAAGACTCGAGTGAAAGCAGTTCGAGTCAATCGCAACGCAGGAGAGCAGCCGAAGATGAGAGCACTCGCAGACGTTACGAGGAAGGATGGAGACGCTCCCACCACCAGATTCCGGCTCAGAGTCAGTTCGCTCCTCAGTTGCTGGACCTGTATGGATATGACGCTGAGCGGGCGTGGCATCGTCAACGCCAAGAAGGCAACAGGCGAGCTCCACACGACGACGCAAAGAGGAACCCCTATGACGAAAGAGGTAGAAAGTACGAAGAGAGGTCGAGGGCCGGTCGCAAGCCGTCACCGGAGGACCGACCGGCTCGTTCCCATTCCACTCACGCTCTGCAAGCTCCTCGAACTCCGCAACGCTCCGCTTCCCACCACAACTTGCAGCACAAATATGTCGCCGAAATGAGATTTCCTTGAGACTGATTAATTATTTTTCCATGATTTGTAAAACTTCTCATGGAAGATATCTTAAGTTCATTTAAGTGCAACATGGACTGTTTTAGAGTGAACAGATGGACTGGAGAAAAAATGTTGGCAGAGGCCTCTGCAAATTGTGATGTCACCTTTTAAATAATTTTTAATCACGCAATGCGGGCGATATTTTCTAAGCACACATCGTGTGATTTCAGTGCCTTATTGTATAGCCTCTGTGTTATAATTGCTCACTCATTTTATCATAATGACGATATTTAAATATAATGTAAATAATTATTTCATAAACCACTACACGACTCCATTATTTTAACTTAAGAGGTTAGCGGGAGGCATTTTGAAGGAAATTTTAAGGGGATTACTGTAATCTTAAGGTAGAAGTTACTGAGAATGTAAGTGTTACTAGATATTGTCCTCGTTTAGTACCTAATTTGCATAGGTTTAACAAGATATTAATCAATTGTCTCACGGCAGACTTTGTGAGGATATTGTACACACACAGCAAAATAAACATTGTAAATATTCCATTTTCGTAACACACCGCATATAATATTACCATTCCTTTTTATATATATAATATACTTAGATTAATATGAGTTACATAACTTATCAATTTAATGGTGCTAAGGTAAACTACCAACGTGCCAAACAATTTTATTTCATCTCATTTTACAAAAATTGCCTTTATAATATGATGATGATGTCATAAGTTTTTTCAATCAATCGAGAACTTCTAAAAATTAAATAAATATTTTTATACAACATTTTTCATCACAAAACTTTATGGATTAGTGAAATGTTTTGAAAATCATTATTTTTACTTGAAAAAAGACATAATTTAATTCATTTCAAGTTTTTGTTTAAGTAATTAACTTTGAGTTTGTAGTGTAATTAATTGCACACACATTTATAACGGAGTGTGCATCAAGACAGCCCTTTAAAATTTTTCATTATTTATATTAGCTAATATTTATATTATATTTACCGTAATAAGTGATATTGATACAGTTATTTTTTGTATGAACAATAATGGACTATGATACATAATTATTCAATTGTGTAAAACTTTAGTTGTGATAAGAGATAACATGTTAAATATTTTTAGATTGCTAGTTATTATTAGAACTGTAATAAATAATTCCTACAATTCAAATTACATACTGTTCGTTTTAATTAAACAATTGTGAATTTGTATGAAAGATATCGCCATCGCGAAAACATACTCTGTAATAGATACAAGCAATGTGTATTATTTCTGCAACATTCAAAAAAAATCTTTAACTAGTTTGTAATTTTGACATCTGATGACACAGTCGCAGTATTAGACTGAAAATTAGAATTCAGGTGTGTCAAAAAGTCAGGAAAGAAATTTTGGTTTTATATCTCATCTTCCCTGCTCAATATTTATTATAAAATGATAATAACACTTGTTAGCACAAACGCAATTGTCTAAATGTTTGAAAAAGGCACAAAATGTTTCTTTTGAATTTTTTAAATAATACTTCTGAAACTGTAACAAAATCCATTCATTTATAAATGTGTATGAATTTGACAATGCTAATGTGCCAAAAGCTTTTGTTAAATAATTAATGTAACACAGTGGCATTTTTGATATCTTCCATAAATTTTTATTTCATTTTCTACTAAGGGCTCTGCCCATATTGCAAAGATAAGGCTTGCTTGTATTGTTATCAGTTGTCTAGTATGAAAGACTATTGTAGAATGATTTAAAATAATTAGTAATCGATGGCGTTGGCCTTTTTGGAATTAGTTTGGGACTTTTGTTACCTACGTCAATAATTTATAATGATTTGTCTTTAATAAAGTTTTTCATGGTTTATTCATACCAGTTGTGTTTTGTTATTCTTCTATCTAAATGTTGAAATCATTGAATAAAAAAATAATCTTCAACAGTGACACTGATTTGACATGCGAAAATCTAATCTAATATGTTGTGAATACGAGACAAAAAAAAACTATTCTCACTATTACGGATAAATTTCATACTTTTTCGTAAGTCATCATTAATCAAACGTAATTAAATTACATGATAATCACATTTGCTCTATTAATGAAGTCATTCATCGTATTGCTTTTTTGTAAGTTGGAAAATAAGTAATTAAAATGGGGAGTTTTTTCATAGCGAAGCAAGACTATTTTTTGTCAATGTTGTTGGATGTCAGGTATTGTTTTGTCATTAGCAATATCTCGTATTATTGTAGTATCTTCAATGTTGGTTTTTTACCTAGGCCACTAGGTTTTTAAACAAGGTCACAACTTAAAAGATATCAATCCTGACATTAAAAAAGAATTAAATAAAGAAAACTGGTTTAGATATAAAATTGAATTTTAATAAAATATAATCTTCGATTTGTGACATTTGTAGGGAAAATTGATATAGACACAAACATATTTTATAAATTTTATTATAGGATCATATATCACAGACATACAATAAAAATCAAATACTTCCGGAGGAAAAGGTTAATTTGAATGTAAAAATAATTCCGATCAGACCTTGCTAGTTTCTTCATCCAACCCATTGGATTCTGTCATGCTGCAAAGCGGATGACTGATAACCATCTCTATCGGCAGAACTGTTGAACAATGATTAGAGATACCATGCGGTGGTTAAATAAGTACCACAAAAGAAGTAGATATAAAAGAAAATTGTTTAAGATGAAGTAGAAATAATCAATATAATATCATGATTAAACAAATAATAATGAAATGGAAAATAAAACGGAGTAAGCTACCAAAAGCAATTTACTGATTTTAATTGTATGTCAAATGTATAATTGTCCATCAGCGTGTCTGCTATTTATTACCAGAGAATAGACACAGAACTGGTACAAGGGATATACTAAATATTTAGTAATGTCAGATTTTTATTCTGATTTAAATAAGATTACTTTCTAATTCAATCACAAAATCATTTATTGAAATTGGAAACAGCAATTAAATACTGTTTGATTAATGCAAGGTTTTTAGAATGAATCAACATCGTAGAAATTCAAGTGTACGTAGTAAAGTCTTAAAAATTCTAACCCAAACATGTGAGAACAAGTCAGTTTTATGGACAATTTATATTTTTAGTGGTACATAAAAAGATTAATTAGCCAGTCATTGTTTTTTTTAGCTGTAAATTAATATGATGTTTGTTTGATTCGGTCACCTTTTTCATTCAAACACATTTAGGCAAGAAACTTTTGAATCTTACTATAATATATTGCTCAAACGTAAAAATGAAATAATCAACAAAGAATCAAGAAAGAACAAGAAAAGCAGTCAACTTTATTGAATAAATAATTCGTATAAATCAAACCTAAACATAATAACTAAAAAATATTGACTACGTGATTAATACTAATATAGGTACATCATCTTTAATTTAAGTCATATTCAAAAGATATAACGATCAGATTGGCAGGCAAATATGGGTATGAAATTATTCTAAAATTATATCAAAATAACAAATTACACATTTTGCTGGTAATTTTATGGTGTACAGTTAAGTCATTTGGCAAGTAAATACGATTTACTATGATTACAATATTTTATTTTGAGATTCATTATAAAAAAAAATTGAAGCATCTTACAACATGAAATCGTGGAGAACAGAAATTTGTGTTTTAGAATTTTTAGAAATAATAATAATAATAATAAAAAAACAAACCAAACAGCACTTCACTAAAATCAAGTCCTTGTAATAATCTTTGTTTCTTTTGAGATGCAAAAACTTTTCTTGTTCAATATTTTTTACGATACGTTTAACAATTTTCATTGCACGTTTATGAAACTTCAAATATTTCACCTTCAATAACAGGAACAAAGAATTCAATAAGTCAACTTCTAAGGTGAGATGTAGATGAGACTTACAGATAACTTTGAAAAATATTTTTGCTATCAAATATATAATTAAAATTTAACTTATTTTATCAGAATCAAAATTAACATAAATTTAAAGCTAATTGCTAAAAGCAAATTTGATTTATTGTATTTTAAGAAAAACAAGCGTCTCCAAAAGAAATAATCAAATTAATACAAAATAAACAGTTTCATCACTTCAATCAAAAATTGTCTTTAAAAATAGTATCACTTATAAATGTACATCTTAATTTTACTCTTATGCTGTAATTTTAAAGTTTAGCAATCTTGCCACTGAGTTCTTCACAAAGTTTTTTGATTTCAGATACATTTTTCGCACCTTCACTCACAATACTCTTTCTAATGTCGGCTTCTAGAACCGGGCGGAAAATTTCCGCAGCTTCCGAAAGAAGGTTCTCATCTCCTTCTATGAGGCTTCGCATATGCTGTAATAGAGATGATGTACTTAATTTGGCGTACACCAACGACGCAGGAAGCTCACTTACGACTGCATTTAATGCCTCTTCCGGCAAAGCTTTCACCAACGACTTAATTGTTGATGTTTTGAATTCAGATGGGACATCAAAATTTTCGACTGACTCCTCCTTACCAAATGATATTTTGAAATCTGCAGAAACTTCTTCTTCTGTCTGAAAAGTTAACCGGGGTATTTTTAAAATTAAATTGAATATAATATGAAAGTCAAACTGGCAAAAAAAAGTCTGAAATACTATTATTTTTCCACCTCCATGTATTGATGAAAACCTGTCTACAGAGAGCTATATTCCTAATGCATTTGCAAGTATTGCCAGGTGATAGAAATTGTGAAAAGGAAAATTTTGGTATGAATAAATTAAATCAAGAATTTTTCATTACAACATTTTTGCCAGGCAAAACAGTTTCAGTGATTGGAGAATGCAATTGAATAGAGATATTTTTCATAAAATTACATACAAATGTAAATTGAAGACCTAAAAAAATTATGTATATGAATGAATCTTACTTTATTTTTTAGATGTTGGTACATAACTGATAACAAAGATTCATTTTTAGGGGTTGAATCATTAACTTCTTCTTCTGGAGTATTATTCAAGTGAACGGTCTCACTCGGAACAATTGGTACTTCTAGAGGTACTTCTAGGGGTACTTCTTCATCATCTGTGATTTTTTGGATTTCAGGTGGGTGTGTGGATTCATATTCAGCTAAAACTTTTCGAACTGTCGCAATCTTGGGTGATTTAATAGGCAGCCTGTTGATTTGCAGCTCTGTCTTCGATGCCAAATCACCGAGTGTAGATATTTCAGTAGTCAGGTCTTTTAAGAAAAAATCTTTCCACATCGGTGATGACAATTTTGATGCTATTTCCTTTATTGAAGCTTTACATTGACACAAGGATGGATAAATAGGTGTATCGTCATTCAGTAAATGATTACTGGTGACTTCTAATACTTGAGGAGATTCAATAACTAAAGAACATATATCCGAAATTTGAGAATCACAGTTGGAATCCTTTTCCTTATCTGCTTCGCTCAATTGCTCGACCTTTTTAATCTTTTCCTTACTACTTTCCGTTTCCATCTTCTTGGCGAGACATTTAACAACCATTCTTTTCGGGGACTTCATAAAACTGAATTCGTCTCTGAAATTTCTGGCCGGTTGTGGTGATTTAGTAGTCAGTGGACCCTCAATGTATTTTTCAACATTAATACTGGTAGATACTGGGGGGTCATGAAAACTGACACGTTTTCTCTGTAATATAAAATTCAATTAGTATTATGGAAACATTCATATATTTATGTTACTCACAAAAACAAAATATATTATATTAACACTCATTTGTGGTAGATGTTTAGAAAAAGATATCTTTACTTTCAAAATGATCTCAAAAGAAAGTAATTGCATTTCTACATTACTTAGTGCTAGTTTGAGGAGTTTTGCACCCAAGGTCGACAATATATTTACTGAAACACCAAAATGTCTGTGCTTATATGAAATATTAACTGCATTATATTTTGTAAAAAGTGGTAATTATAAAACTGATTGCTGTTACTATGATGCCGTTTGAAAAGCATATCCTCATCATGGGCAGAATCAAATCACATCATGCATGCGGTCAGACATGAAAATGAGATAAGTATAAAAGAAATTATACAGCATATTATAGGTTTTTCATTAATACCTTGGATGATGGAGAGGTTGTGTGATCTTCTTTTGGGTTATTAACTTTCAGAATTGGTCCAGCCGGACTAGCGAACGGTGAAGGAAGAAGTTTATTGAATCCCAAAACTGCTTTATTTTCAAAACTATCTTCATTTTTGTCATGGGCGTCGGAGCCGTTTCCATAAAAATTATGTAAATTTTTTCGGACCGGAGTCCCAAGTGGCGAGTTGTCTTTTTTACTGCTGTCAAACGCTTTGTCTCGATTTACGCACTGGCGAACACTGTCCATGTCGACGTTGCAGAGGCCGAGCATCTGAGCGGCGCGGCTGACAGTCGTGCGATTCTTCTTCTGGGCCAGCATGCTGCTAGGGCTGGAGAGCAACGAAGCCGACCGAGGAGGCGATGAGTCGATTTTTTCAGGCGATATCTTCTCGCTGCAAAATATCTCAGGAGAAGACGCGACGTTGGAATTGGAGGATTTTGGCGGAGAAACTTCTATAGGCACGTCTGCAATATTATTCTCAGCCTTATCCGGCGACGACAGAGTTTTCGATTCGTCATAATTATCATCGCTCGTTTCCGCCAGAGACACTCCTTTAATCGGAGATATATCGAGGGTACTGTTCAAAAAGTCTGCATTTCTATCATCGCTGTCTTCTCGGCAAGGCGACGACAGTATACTGGTTGGAAACTGTTGACCGTCTGATTCTTTGACACATTCATCAGAAATGTTTGCAAGAACACCGGCGACATCGGCATTGGTCGCCAACGAACTCTCAAGTTGCAACACAATGTTGGATTTGTTAGAGATATCTATCGGTTTATCCAAGGTTATCAGATCAATGACGTCTTGTATATCGTCAACTGTAGTCGTTTCATCTGCTGTCACTAATGGTGCAATAGCTTCTGTCAAATTAGATTTTTCCAAGACGACTGGTTGCGTATCCGCCTCTGCAATTAGTTGTGAATTTTCAGAGTTGATTAGTTCATCAGGCTCCTCAACAATGAAGCAGTCATCCACGTCGACGTTCAGGTCACCGACCGGTTCTGTGTCCATTTCGGATATAACTTCTTCGGTCGGTTTCTCATGATCCAGTAGTATTTCTTCCACAGATTCTGTCTCGAATATTGTAGTTTCCTTCTGTTTTATATCAAAATCAATATCTGATATATCTCTGCTCAATGTGCAGGTGTTTTGTGTATCGTTTTCAGCTTCAGTTAATAGCTCTTCGCTTTCAATAACATGAAGATTTTCAGCTACAAGAAGATTCTCAACTATATCATTTTTCTCAACGGCATTTTGTGTTACAATCAAATCAAGTTTCTCAATTACATCGAATGTTTCAACTGGATCAAGTTTTTCAATTTCATCAACTTTAGAATCTATCAATGCATCACTGTCCACTATATCATCTTCTTTGGAATTCTTATTTTCAATATCACCCGACTTGTCTGGCAGGCTTTCAATAATTTGATCATTTTTAGAATGTAAATCATCATTTTCAGGTTTTTCAAGATCGAGTTCATTATTCCCAGGATTGTCCGATTTATTTAGATCCAGTTTTTCACAATCAACCCTCGCATTGTCCTCATCTACGAAGATATTCGATATGCCGACCTCTGGAATGTCATGTCGCAGCACATAGAATTTATCTTTCACCGGCACCACCAACACTTTAGGAGAAGCAGATGGAGAAGTTTTAGGTTTATTACCACTAATAATGGTAGAAATCCTTCGTTGCGTTTTAATTAATGTCATTGACGAATCGGAATCTTGTGAACTTTGAATGACATCTTCGGAGCATTCGACATCTAAAATACTGTCGATCGACTTCTTAACGGATATGTTGTTAACGATTAGAGCTTTATCAGGTAATTCTTTCAAAGGTAAAACGGATAAATCTTTATTAGGCAAAACTTTTACATCTAAATAGTTTTTATTAGATTGCAAATCACTATCAGAGAAAATGTCAGAGGAAACGTCGTTTTGAGCCGAGTGATTGGCTTCCTTCACTGGCGAGTCCATAATATCAATTGTCTCCAATGAGTCCAGAGGGTTTGCTGGGGCATCTGTGACTATTGCATTTTGCTGCTCACAAATATTAAGATTAACTACGTCTACTTTGCACGGGCGCACAGTTTTATTGTCAGCCTCGTCATCAATGGTTGACGATTTCTTCGGTGTGTCTTGCACGGGTTCTACACATAAAGCCAATTTGCTGACCTGCGGTTTCTTTTTATTACTGAGCTTCTTGGAACCCTTCGCAGATTCAGCATTCTGATTCTTATGTAAATCTTCAGTGGGACTTTTTGTGCTGTCTACTGAATCATGTCTTCGTTTTCTCGTCAATCGCTGAGAGTTTGTCTCAATAGAAATGGCCGGATTACCTTCGACAGTATTGATGGCGAGCTGCATTTCGAGGCGGGATCTTCGCTTGTTCTTCGTATTTGATATAGTGCCTACTTCAATTTCTTTTCCATTTAACAATTCTATCGCAGGTTTATTATTACTTATGTCATTATTATCATCCTTTTCAATTTCTGTAATTTTATCCGACAGTTTCTTCACTTCACTTTTTGGCGTAATCTCTACATCGAGAATGCCAACGGTGCCACAGTCGTTTATCGGTGTGGAAGCTCGTCGTTTCTTATTTTCGAAACAATCATCATCAGGATAGAATTTATTTGGTTTTCTTTTAACTCTAGAAGGACGATCGCCCCCGAGGTCTGCAGGGCCAGTATTGGATGAAATAATACGCTTTTCATTATTGACCGGCGTCATCAGTGGATCTGGCGTGACAGGTGTTTCCTCATCAGGTACACTAACCGGATTTGTAACGGGAGAAATTCCTGTTTCAATTGGACTCCCACGTAATTTAAGAAAATTTTTATTTAATCTCGAACGGAATGATCCTTTTCCTGGTGTCTTCTCTAACTTCTTTGGAGTGATCAAATTCTGCTCAATATTAATGTTTTCATTATGAAAATTCTCATTAGAAGTCACATTAGTTTTATCTAATGTTTTCTTTTTCGGATGCAAATTATCCTGAGGCGAGTTGGAATCTTTCATCGCGGTGACACTGGGGGATGTTTTTTTAGGTTTTTTAGCTGTTAGCGACTTATCGCCGTTTGTTATGACAGCTTGATCGTTTACATCGACACTTTTCGAAGAGTCGTCGACGGTATCAGATTTGTACCCGGGCGGTGTCCATGATTTGATGGTGTTATCTTGAGACTGTGAGAGATCTTCATACAGTGCGGGGATGTCTTCTCTTTTACGTTTCAAGACTTCCAGCTGATGATCGGTCAATTTGTTGGCTTGGAATTTCCACGTAGGTCTGATCACGACGTATTCAACATTAGAGCTTTTCTTCACCGGTATTTGAAAGTATTTACTTTTTCCCTCAGGTGTCGTCACCGCGCCATCGCTCTGAGGAGTTTTGAAAACCTGAGCGCCAGCGGCAACCAGAGTGGGAGAAGTTATACCCTTTTCTGTCAGAGCTTCGTTGATCTTTCCAATGTTGATTACGTCCAATTTATTTTTCTCATTTGCCTTTAAAACTTCTTTCAATACATCAATAGCACTTTTGAATACGTTTGGAATATACTTGTGTTTTACGAATGATAGACAAACGTGCACAACATTCACAGCGAGACTGGGGAAGTAGAGTGGCAGAAGAAAAGTATTCAGATGGCGCAATATCTTGCATATATATGTTGACAGTGTCAAGTTGATCGATACCTGCAACCAACAATTCTGTAGTATGTTTTATAATTATTTAAGATTACAAAGAGACATTAATTATGTTTGATGATAATTTTACCTGGTGACTTTCATTGATAATGGATTCAGCTATCAATTTGGTAACATCTATGAGAGGTTTTATCGAATATGGCGTACGGCGTTCTGCAATTGACGATAACACTGACGCTACAGCATCGAGAGCTCCACAAAGACCAATCAGATTTAGATCGCTCTTTTCAGTTTTTTTAAGGTTCACCAAAACCTTCTCCAATCCAGCGAGAGGGCCCTTTAGATATTTCGCTTGCCCTGCTGCAATACAATGATATATTGTAAGATCTAAGATCATTTTATAATTTCATTACCGAAGAAAAACTAAAACGACAGCCTCATATTACTAAAGAAAAATCATTAGACCAAAGTTTGCTGATACTCTATAATCCGCATTGCCCGTTTCAAAACGACTGTGCGAGTTGTAATATGTTGGATGATATAACTTAAGCATTCAACAGGTATTTAACAACCATACAATTCGGCAACGAGACCGCATCGAGCATTAGTCAAAAAAATTAAAAATCAACAATAATAATACTTAGTTATAATAACCGAGTAACATCATATTGAAAAAGAATTCCCCAAAAAATACTCGTCATCCTATTAAAGCAATAATTGTCATCGACCAATGAATGGGATTCGTACAATAATTAAAATAACATAAGATGAATAGCATCCTCGTTTTCGATGTCTCTCCGGCCTTACAGTGCAGAAAGATGGAGAGCTCATAAGCACCAAGATTACAGAGAGAGGGATATCGGATTGAGTCTAAAGAGTATCAGACTTTTCTTTGGATATTTCAGAAGCCGTATATAATCATTGGCTGGCCTCAATACAACGGTGAATTTAAAGTAAAACTCTCCTCTTAAACTATTTATTAAATACATCACTAACCAGGGCTATCCTTGAATCGTTGACGTATAATAATGGGCAGTATAAATAATCCGGTAACGCTAGGCCCTGAAATATCCATCTCATCGATAGCTTCCAAAATACGGACCAGGATTCCTTCATCGTATTTATTTTTAGGACTGGTTATTTTCAATCTCAAACAAGACAACAGGTGTTTCCACGATGTTGCCACGTCCACCATCTAGAAACAAAATATAATCTACCATTTGTAGTACATTTAACACTGAGAGCGAAGCATGCAAAACATTAACCTTTAATTGTCTGGGTGTGTACATAGAATTTTAAATCATTTTAACTTTACAATATTATTGCGGCCATCTGTTGTGTATTGATAAAAAAACAACAGCTGGTCGTAAATCTTAACATTTATGACCTTTTTCAAGAATTCATATGAAAGAAAAATAAGCAGCGAAATGAAATAAAGAAATTTCAAACATGTTTAAAATAATACAAAGTAATTTTAATTGAGAGAACAGAAGTTGTTTTTTTTTGTACATAGTTACAAGCATTTTTTATATTCAAAAATGTTTTTTATAATCCAGTATTGGAATATCAAAAAAAAAATTGAAATAAGCACTGGTATAAATAGAACTGACCAATACACCAGGTCAATAGGTGTTATGATCAATATTGTTGACGTTGGTGACAGATATTGCGGGTTCTAGTCCCAATACAAACACCATTTTTTTTCACCATCGATTTCTATTGGAAGGCATAGAAGTTTGTGATGTCTAAAAATCCCTCCCACTCTTCGAATCCTAAAATAACAGGACGTAGCGTGTACGATTTGGGAATAAAAGATAGAATAACTGAATAGTTCTTGTAGAAAAACTTATATTGAGGTACCTACATTAGACCATATGCTCCACATTGGTAGCAGATATGTATTCAAAAAATGTCATAACAGGTAACATCACTGCCAAAATTGTTTTAACTATCCATACATATATGTATGTGATCGATCACAAGAAGAGATTTGATTAATGAAATAAACATTACTTCAGTCCTGGTATAATTAGCTTACGTTATTCAGGGCAGCTTACCCTGTCGATGTCAATTTTATTGTTGATAGGCCACAAAAGGACAGTTTTATAAACATCGGTGTTAAGCTGGTGCTCAGTTTTGCAGAGAGTTTCTGCCAAGCAGCACCAAATCTGAGGACTGTGCAATCTTCCAGAGAGGCGGGGTAGAATCCATCCACAGAAATCTATTACACCTCCTTCGAAGGCTGTCTCGATGAAACAATCAAAATTGATTTTTTTATCCATCTGCTCACTGTAAATGAAGAATTTTTTGATAACCACAATTATAATTAATTACATAGGATGGGTAAAGTTTACTTTTTTATTTTGACATCTCTATGATACCGTATGATATATGATAACATCTTTATGATATTTACATTTTGATCACCGATGAACTTTGGAAAGTTGATAAATAAATATATTAAATCAATTTTTTCATAATGATACATAAATACATATGTTTAACGATGTATCACAATACTGCAATTGGCTTCTTATTATCAAAACCTACCTGACTCCACCAAACAAATTGTTGACAAAGTTAAAAAAAAAAAAAAAAACTGCTGTGGGATTATTTTACGGCACTATGCATACGAACGTGCGGGATACGCACACTTTGACTGTACCATTCTGCACTATTACGTATGCGGTTGAGAAAAAATTATATATCTCAAAATTACAAACATGCGACTACCTTTTTTTCTCTCCCATGTCATTGGTTGTATAGATATGAATGTATTTTGAAACTGAATCATTTTAGATTCAAGTAGGTTTTGAAAATAACTGTTTTTAAAATGCGTTTTTTTCTGTATTTGATTTTGAAAGTGAACGATTATTTATTATGCAGATATTAATATAGAGAACAGTTTGACATAATTTACATCTAAATACGAGCCAAGAAGAGAAGGATTCAATTATTTAAGTCAGTGGTCGACAAAGGGGTGGTCTTCAAGAGAGTTTTGGTAATCCGCAGAGAAATGTGGAACCATCTTTAACTTTTTTACAATTTTTGTAGTATTACTTGAGCTTCAGTAATATAGATGCAATAAATGGTTTTATTTTTCAACTTTTTTCTATATACACTTCAAAAACTCTTAAAGGTGGTCCGTGGAATTTAAAATCATGTATTTAGTGGTACAGTAAAAGTCCGTTAATTCGAAATTCAAGGGACCGGATTTCCTAAAAAATTTCGAATTACGAATTACGCGATCACAAAAAAAATAAATCGCGGCCATTTATTCGTTCTGTCAAAATAAAAATTATAAAGTCAAGTGTTATCATAACAATAGTGTTTGGGTGACATCGCCGTTTTCGTGGCTCTAATGGCGCTTTGAAATTAAAATCAACTTTTGTATTGGTTAAAAGATACCTATCATTTGCTGGCATGTATTTCGGCAATATTACGATAATAGAACATATTCAAATTAAAAAAAAGAACAAAAAAATACATACAAATATTTTATAGACAGGCATCTCATACGAATAAAAAACACTATACATAATTGTCACTTAATTGATTTTCAGTCACTTGTATATACTGTATTTGTTTGCTAATGCATTAATACATAAATAGAATGACGTCACTTATGAGCAATGTACCATTCAAAGTTTTAGACACATTAAAAATAATTTAACTGAAAAAAACTACATGCTTATGGAAGGCATCAATTAGTTTTGTTTTATTTTTAATTATTGAAGATAATGTAGAATTCGGAATTCCATATTTTTCGGCCAATTTTCCTTTTGGCATCAACTTCTTTTCCACATCATTTATTATCTTGATTTTCGTGCTTATAGTCAAGGATTTGTAAGAATCTCGAACAGGTGCCATTTTGGAGAATGAAGTTGTTTTAAGTTAAAGTACAAAATGTTTTTAAAAATTTATTTCACTGTTTCACAATAAATTTCAAAGAAAAATCACAACAAATACGAATATAAAAAAAACAAAAATAAATGTTTGTTAAAATTGAAAAAAAACTACGAAAAATAAATATTATATACGCGGCCTATATGTATTTGGATTTATCTAAAGCTTGTGAAAATTATCAATGCTACTATCGCGGAAGTCAACAAAGAACTAATCAGAGATAAGAACTAATCGAACTAATTGAGTTATTTCTAAACTAATTCCACAGCAATCCCACATTGGAATTTCTCCGAAAACTTTGTGAAAGATGCGGAAAGTATACAATGAACTTTATTGTTTAGCATATTGTTACCTTACTTTGAAAAAGTTCTATCTTTCATTTTGGCCGAAAATGACCTTTTGTTCGGAAAATGTTATATTTGCCACAATCTAACATACATGTATGTTAATAAAAACACAATAATCCTTTGTACTTCATTCCACTTTATTTAATATGTCAGGACCGGTTTCGCTCATTGCGTGCATTGTCAACTGATAAGAAATATAATTTAACAATGCTATTTACACAAAATTGAAAAGTTATACATTTTCAATTTTGTATAAAAAGCATTGTTAAATTATATTTATTATCAGTTGACAATGCACGCAATGAGCGAAACCGGTCCTGACATATTAAATAAAGTGGAATGAAGTACAAAGGATTATTGTGTTTTTATTAATATAATGCCTTTCCACCAAGTATTGACAGTGATACATGTATGTATATTAATTTCAGAGTCATACATTTTTTAATAAAGTAGTTAGCAGGATTCCAGAGTTCTATCTACACACTTTTTTCATACAGTATTTTTACAAGCTTTTAAGAAAAAATAAGACTTTATAATCGATTTATAAACAATATTCATCTTACAGTATTACAACTCCGTATATTATTATAAAACTTAAATCTTTTGAATGAAGTTGCGACAACGTTCAGCTTAGACAATCGATCGGTAGTTGCCAACTGTCAAACGCATACTACAGACTTATCATTAAAAGTGCATTTTTTCTTTTCAATTTCAAAATATGATCAGCCGAATATTCAAACACTCGCATCTCAAAACATGGTAAAGTGCAAATAGAATCTTTTCAAAGTAAGGTAACGACTTTAGCATGTAATATTTTCAAGAGAAATACCTAGTATATAGATGTCTCGCTTGCACTAATGTATGCAAACGCTCGAATTAGCAACTGATTCTTTCTCATGTAATACTTCAGTTTATATGTCTCACTTTTCTCTTTTTGGTAAAATCACATTTCTACGGTGCATAAGGGTTCATGCTTAAGGTGCATATTTGCTTGGCAAGTACCGATTCGAAATAGCCTTGGGTTTTTTTTGTGCTTTCCGTCCATAATTTCTGTACCTACCATCTGTTCACCCCATTTGTGTGACAAGTCTCGACAAAAATTTTGAATTATTAGAAATCGTAAGTACATTTTGACAAAAAACATTACGAATTACGAAATATGTGATATTTCGAATTAACGGTACAATTTACTATGAAAAGTCAATTTTGGGACCGAGAAAAGTATTAAGATTTCGAAATACGAACTAACGTTCTTCGTATTAACGGACTTTTACTGTACTTGAGAATGTAAAGTTTGTCAACTGCTGATTTAAATAATTCAGTAGCAAAACAAATTCTTAATTTAAATTAATTATATTAATTTAAATTTGTAATTTAATTTTAATTAAATTAATTATTTTAATTATATTTAGGCAGAGTATTTAGTTTTAAAAAGATTATTTTATAAATAATTTGGCATCAATAATAATTTAAATGTTGATAAATAATTAGTGTAAAAGAAATTTCGTTCGAGATCATTTGAAGATTGCTTTAGAGATTAATAATTTTTAGGATATAAACTTTCCCCGCAAGCTACCAGTAGCTCTCACACCACGGTGCGGTAAACACTGTTTTAAATAATAGATGCAATTAATTTTACCTTTGATAGAGGTTTTTGTTGAAAATTAGCACCATGATTGATTGAATCGGAGACAGTCCACCCATAATATTAAGACTGCTATCATTGAGAAGTGACTGCGGGTATCCACTTTTTGCATCCACAATAGCCGGGAAGATAATGGTAAGCAACAGTTCAGCTAAGCAAGGTATTTCGGAACACTCCTAAAATTTTCAAATAATTTAGAAGAAATAAACAAAAGTAATATAAAAGACACATGCATTTATCAATGGCCAGTTAAGTCAATAGTATTTATATTGATCTCATAGTTGAAAAAAGAACATTTAAGACGCCATTCCTGATCATAAACAAAATTGTGGAATCAATACAAGATTGTTTTATTTTTAACATCGTTTTACAATAAATATTGTATTACCTCAGCTAGTGAGCTTATTAAAGTCATTATACTCTTGAATACCGTTGAATACAAGACTTTATCTTTGATGGATGTTGTAATTTGCAAAAATGAGTACCAAATGCATTTCATATTTTGATTGAGTTGTGCACACACTGTTTCATTGTCATTTTGTAGACTTTTTCCAATAAGTGTAATAACAGTTTTGGTGTAATGCAACCAATTTTTATGGTCTGGTTCAAAGATGGCATTATTCAACACAGGGTTTTTAAATCTCTCGATTTCATCGACACAACCGGAACAATCCTCGTGTCCCATAATCTCAGCGTACGACATAATTATTCGCTTATGCACGGCGGAGAAATCAGACGCGATAACGAATGCGTTCGGCCGATTTTTAGGATCACCGTAACAGAAGTTCAAAAATGGCATAAGGGATTTTGTATAACTGGCGTAAATGTTTGGTTCCAAAATACCGAGAAGGTGCCACCACGTTGTGAATTTAGCGGCAGCGATTTCTTCCAATTTGGCATTGTTTGCATCCAACGGTGTGACTATTAGTTTGATCTGCTTCGCGTTAAATATTTCTTTGGTTTCTAGAACAAAATTGTCAATCAACACAGACCAGCAGTTGAAGGCTTCGCATCTTGATATTTTGTCTGCAATGAAAGCGCTCTCTAAAACCGACAACAGCGGAGTGATCGGCCCGTCAGCTTTGCGTAAATATGGCCGTAGCAGTTTCGTTATGCACCTCCATAAATGGCCCCAAACAATATTACCGCTCTTCAATAGCTGTATCATGACTGTAGTATAACTGTAAACAAAGTTTAAGAGTAATGAAATTTCCATTTTTTTTTTAGATATGGTGAAAAAAGGGAAGGAAGATTCATTGCAATGAGTTGTAAGTCAGTTCCTCAACCTTTCACTTTTGAGCAAGTTGATTATACTATCTTCGCCTTGTTTAGGGGATGGCAAACAATATGCTGCTTTTATTTTGTTTTTAAATTTTTCATAGCTTGTCTAATTAAAAAAAGGTGCACATATGTTTTAAAACGCAATTTTGTGTCTTAAGGTATGATCATTTTAGCACATTTATAACCTAGTTTGGTGAATATTTGTTAATAAGTTAAGATATTTTATTTACTACTTCATAATTTGCAAAATAAATCACTATGAAAAGATAGAAATGGTTGATGAAGTATGAATAGGGTTAGGACCTAAACATTAAGTTGACGATTTAATGAAACTAGATGAGTACAAGAATCTGTTGTCTAATTTTCATTTTGTTTATGATGATAGAAAGAAATTAGATCAATCTACAATTCATGTAGAAAGCTTTTAAGACATAATATTTTTGAATGGAATTCTACTTTGTAGGAAATTATTAAGACAAATAATATATTTTTTAAGCTGTTAATAAGATAATTTTTACAGATAAACTTGTTATCTCACAGTTAACATATTTTATTATAATTAGTTCATAACTAAGTACAGTGGAACCCCCAATTACACTACCCCGATTTACGCGCCGGCTTGAAATATTCGCATTCCATTGCCGTTACTAAGAGACGGTCGTCTGTGCTTCGCATACAGTTTTTTTTGTAAAACTAAGGGACATCTTAGTTTTGCGTTTTCCGCGGAAAAAAATCAAATCCCTTATTTTGTATGACATTCACACCCCCAATTACACGGTCCCGAATATAGTGTAAATGGGGGTTTTACTGTATTCCTATTCTGAAAGAGCCTATTCCAATAATTAAAAAATGATTTAGTAGTTTGTTAGCATGCTTACCCGTCGGCACTGCTAACATTCTTGAGAATGGCGGGCCAGTGCGAGTTATTGAGGTATTTGGTTTTAACTATCTCCGGAATCATTTCTTCAATAATGTGTGACGTTAACCCGTTATTTAAATTTTCGAAAATAAACATAGAAGGAACAAGACGAGAAAGCCATGTGTTCATGCCGTTGTAAATAAAATCAGATCTATCATTCACCGGGATTGCTTGGTAGTACTTTTGAAGTAATAATAATATCTAAAAAAAGAGTAATAAATAATAGTTATAATCAGGATTGTGGAAGTCGCATTCGTGATATTTTGTTCTCTAATCTATGGATGCAGAATCATAGAACAAAACATTTTTACCACATTTGTTTTCCATTCCATAGAAAACATTTTTATTCACTTTAAAAACAAATCCAACTTCTTTACACTAAAAGTTTCATCAAATACAAAAATCACGTGACAATGTATGCCCAGCACAGTTGATAAATTCATTGTGAATTACAATATTCCAATGAAAGGAATGGTATAGCCGGCTTTATTCAGTTTTTTATATTTTTCTCAAAACAACTTCCATCGTAGAATGCTGTCATTGCTTTAGACCCCCCCTCATAAATTTTTTTAGATAATTAAAATACACAAGACTTCAGAGATTGGTTTTTAAAATGTAAAAGTGTGATAATCCTGTTTAACTTTAATGAAATATGGATTAAATAAATAACATACCGATTTCTTCATATCCCAATCAATGTTGGAGTTTCCGAGGAACTGGTCAACCAAGCGATATATATAAGACTCGTTCTGACAAAAACTAGCCATAGTTTTTTCAGGAAGTAACATGAGAAGATCGTAATAATTTATCATTAAGTCTCGCGCTTGTTGTAATGTAGCTGTTGTTATAAGATGTTTCATTAATAGTTTTGCTGTCTCAACTAATTCGGCATATACTGGATAACTGTCTTCCTGTGGAAAAAAACATTGATGCAAATTTATGAAATATTATACTGCACTTCCAAGTTAGGTAGGTGGTAAGAAGTAGTTGAATCTATTTGATTGTTTTCCCATATATTTTAAGCAATCGCTATATAGGAATTTTCATACGTTTTTTCGCAACCATGTAAAAAGAAAACCCTGTGCAGAAAGGTAATCAGCGCGGTGAAACCAGTCTAGATAATATTTTCATTACATATTATTTGTTTATATAATGTATATCCATAGTGATAGTGGTCATGTTAAATAAACCTCAGTAATAATATTCTTCCGTTACTTTTCCTGCACCTGGCAAAGACCTGTTCCAGAGATGTGGATGAAGGAAAGACGTTTGTTAGAATTCATAAATAATGGTGATTTTTAGCAAAAATCAAGTCCACAATAAAAGATTTCAAACCATGGCGTTGTTTTAAGCTACATTGTGAAATTTTTACGGAGAAATATAGTAGTATGTTTTAACACGTAGTTACCAAACATATTTGTCTCATAATGTGGTTGAATAATAAATTGGGTAATTTTGTTAACTTCAAAAATTTCTTAAATCACAATAACGATTCCATGAACCTTGCATGATAAATGACGATAACACCAACACTCTTCCTTAAACATCATAGACTTACTACAAAGAAGCTAGAGAATTATCAACTAACTAACCTATTGTTTATGAAGATGTAATGTCATAAGAAGAACCTCTTGAATAATGTATCACATGTTTGAGTAGGTAGCTTGAGAGAATTTTAAATGTTTAAATAACATATTGTAATACAATAAATGAGCATTGAATAGCGATGGGTGGGATCGCTGTGCTCTAGGAGTCTATAAAAATGCTTCTGTAGGGAATTCATAAATGTTGAGTACTCCACAGCAACCATACTTACATCTATTAGTGGCAGGATCATTTTAAGAGATTTGAAAATATGCGGTGAGTACTTCATATTATATTGCTCAAGCTCATTGTTGAATAGCACTATCAAGCGGTGGATCTGTTCGGAAGAAAACTTGTCACATTCTAGGGCTTGGGCTATTCCACGATAGGTCTTTGTTTTAGTAGCATAGTGGACGGAGGGACCGTCCAAGATATTAATAAGCCGGTCCATATTATCACAAGCCGTTGCCATATTGGTATAATTCTACAACAGACAATTTAAATGAGAATCGCCACGTTATTGGGAACAAAAATGTAATAATGCCAGATACAACACTCACTAAAGGCAACTCCAAAATGGAGTTAAAATTAAGCGTCTAATAGGAGTTATTTTCAACCGGTAACGAGTATATTACAATTTTGATGCAATACATCGTGAGCACTGCGATATTAATAGCTAATAATACAAAGAAAATAGCTTTATTACGGCTAAAAAATACAGTGCGACAACGTGATTTCGATGACAATCAACACATAGTACAGTTCTGGCGCGAAATAACACTATGGCCAGAGATAATACGAAGCTGACAAGAATGAACATGTTTGGTCGGGTAACATGTTTTTGCAATACAATTGAATGTTGGCAAAATAAATAAATATAAGGAAAATAAGTTTATTCAATTAAATAATGACAAGCTTATAATTTCAATAGTTTTTTTAGGATAACGAGGTAAATAAAATCATTGAATTGATTGTTTTGCATTCGAAATGCAGTGTATCGAAAAATTATTAAAATATAAAAAGCCCATAATAAAATTTCTAAAATGTGTTAAAGCTCTAAAAACGGTTTAGGTCAGATATTAAAGCGGCTCCCCTGTCATCTGTGAAAATAAAATATCTGCAGCCAAAAACGGTACGAGTTCATTTTTAGACATTAGGGCGGACTTTTCAAAAAACAAAATACTGTAGCTTCCAAATGCCAATTATATTATTATTGCAAATTGACCTAAGTACTATCCTATATTTTAATAAATAAATAAATAAAACACATAAATTATTCAATATCGTAAAAACAATTAAAATAGTCGCCTTGTAAAAAAGGATTCGAATACAGGTTATAGCTGCAAAAAAATCGTAAAATAGACGTCAAATGTTTAAAAAAACCAAGAAATCATTTGAACCTATGCTGAAAGTACAATACAATTACATTCTTTATAGCGGTAAGTCGATGAAATGCGGTAATGCTTGGAAGAATAACAAAATTGTATTAAATAAATGTCGATCGCCTAGCTTTATTTTCCATTTGAACTCGGCTATAAATTCAAATAAAACTTTCGGTTTCCGGTCATCAATATGCGTATTAAACCATAAGCGAACGAGACGCGCGCTTGGGGCCCTTTGAACCACAAGGACATCAAAAAAGTTTTATTATATTTATACGGTGTCCTGTTGTCTGAAAAACAGGGTTTACGAATCGTATTACGCCTGGGGCCACCCGATTGCTTAATCCGTCACTACCGTCATCCTCACATTCTTTCCGATGTGAGTATTAGTAAGTGTCAAAAGATCCACATAATATACCGATGAATAACGGTTTAATGGCTATAACTACAAACCTTTGCCCACATATGCCCACCAACAATCAAAAGTTATCATTGATTTATGTACAATGCTTTGCATTATTATTGACATAAACGGAGTCGCTAATCTATCGTACATTTTAACCGCGTTATATTTTTTTGTCTTCCGAAAAGTTCCTTCGAAAGCATAATATTTTTGAAGTTATACCCTCTTAGCATATTGTATTTTATTTATTAAGAAAAGCCAGTTTTCTCATTTTATTCCTCTTTCATAAATAGTATTCATTTCGTTTTTTTATTCAATCTGTAAGTGCAATTCATTCTGCTGATGATATTTAAAAGCTTAACCTTAATTGATTCCATCCATTTACATTTAAAAATTAGCACGGAAAAAAATATCCCTACAGCAAAAATAAAAGTATTTATGTAATATATTATGTCTACCACCAGTAAAGTTGAGTTGAAAATTGAAATTGTTTACTTAAATTCAGAGCTTCCTCAATCTAATTGATATATACAGCGGTGGGCTGGTAATATGTTAACAAGGGGCTCGGTAAATCTCAGTCATTATGTCTTCATACCATGGATGATGCATATGACGTGGCTCGCTGGCTTTTTTGCAGCCCATTGGTTGTCTTTGTTGATCATTCAATTAAAAAATTAGAGGAGCAGCACAGTCTTCTGTTTTGTATTACAATGTATAAGAAATTGCAGTTAGGTGCTGATTTGATCATAACCGAATGATTTTCTTAACTTAACAAGGGGCTCGCCAGCCACGCCAAATTTTAACAAGGGGCTCGGGCGAGCCCCCCGAGCTCCCTTCCAGCCCACCCCTGGATATATAATCTAATACTTCTGAATAATACCTCATCACCAGCGCATAAAGCAGACCGAACAGTGACTGTGGATGTTACGCCGTCTCAATAATGGCTTGTGGATTTTCTCTACTTAAATTGCGACAATTTTGCTTATTCATTCAAACAAAGCATTCAAACAAAAATGAGCTTCATCGCTGAACAAAATTTTGTTGCATCTTCGTTAGATTCGGCGGTAACTTTGTGTAGGTTCATTTTCAATACAAACTTTAATTTGAAAAATTTTCTATTCCAATTTTGGTGTTACAAAATGTGACACGTGTTTTGCCTCTTTGAAAAGCATCATTAGACCATCGCAAGGTTTTATGAATCGTTATCACCGAAAACACTGAAAACAAGTGTTACATTTTGCAACACTACAAGGGGAATGGCAAAGTTGACAAATTTAATTTTAGATCAAAATTTTGTGGTGCTAAAATTAAGTTTCGTATACTAAACCACGATCTTCAAAATAAATTTCACAGTTTGCTAGAGTTGTCCAGGCATTCATGGTAAATAACAAACCAACCCGAGCACAAATAAGCTGTCAACTGTCAAAAACAATTGCAAATTCGAAAAAAAAACCTCTAAAAATCACCTTTATGTTATTATTGGTTATGTGGCCCAAGAACTATTGTATGTATGTAAGTTTGTTTATAATACGTTAAAGTTACTGGAATAGTATAATAATAAATGCCTAAATGCCATTTAAGATATTTTATAAATTCCATGAATCTAGGTTTTATCAACAAAACGATTTTTAAATTTGAACTTGAAATTATGTACATTCAAACAGATTCTGTCACTAACGACCCGGGTTACGCCTTTCGGCATCTTCAGGCGTTCAAGTGCACGGATGAACTTGAACTGACGTTCAGTTGTGTGGATTTATATAATTTGAATAATATATAATTCCACCAAGCACCTTCAGTCGAAATCTTAAATTAAAACGATTTTTTGTAAAAAAAACATTTTTATTGAATACACCCTTAAGGGCAGGAACTCAAAAAATAAACTGACCACAATGAAAAAAATATTACTCTCACAATAATTATTAAGTTTCTTGTCTGGTATTTTTGTGTAAACAATCAGCTTTATTTTGTTTTTCATTATAACTCATAACAACGTAAGTTACAAATTACACAAGGCTAAACTATAATATTTCAATCGTTATTGATGTGGCTTAAATTTTAATAATCATATACTTATGTTGATAATAATCAATCAATTCCATTTCATGTATGTTATGAATTATTAATAACTGGTACAGAAAATTTCTCTCAGCTGGTAAGCAGTGAAGTATTTACTCGTGAAGAGTCGACCGCGCTCCGCAGATATTATTAAATTTTCTGTCAGTGGCAAACGACTCTCAGCTGGAGTAGCACTTTCCCGCCAATAATGCAACATTGTGTTGTTCACAGAAAGTTTCGCGCGTGTTTTAAATAATTATTTTAATCGATACTCCGATAAGTTCCTAAAAGGACAGCCATATTTGAATTTGATTTGATAGCATACAGCTTTTTAAATTCAGTTCAATAAAAATAACGCATCGAGATTGTAGTAAAAAGTGAAACTAAATAATTGAAATAATTTTTAAACATGAAAATACCTATTGCTGGAATAAAAACTATTTTTTTTTTCAATAGAGTGAATGTAAATTATTTGTGAAACATTCGAAAAATATATAATATTCTCGACAATGCCTGGAAATTCTTCGAATTACTGGACATCGATGGACTTTGGAAGTGAAGATGAAGAAACGACAGCCTCTAAGACACCATCAACAAGAGTTTATGTTGATCCATGGGACTTGGAAAACTACGCTTTCATGAGAAGGCATTTAGAGACTACTCCAGAACCAAGTTCGCCTCCGAGCCCTACGGGAGAACCAACATCTTCAACGTTCTATTATGTCCCAAATGGAAGAGATTACAGAAGCGAAGCCAGGAGTTCAGGATCAATGCAACGTACACTGTTATCGGCGGATTCTCCAACACTATTCGCCGGTATTGATGAAGTGGACTTTCATAATGATAACTTTGAGATGCCCTCGATGTCAGATGTCAATCAAGGGGTTTATTATCATAGCCCGTACGAGGATTTCGGACAGGACCGGAAGCTGATTGTTCCGCGGCCGATGTTCACAGGTATGTCCCATGCGGAAACGCGGTCACGCATATTAATTCTAAAACACATCGAGGCAATAATGACAAACACAAATCGAAACCTACGTTTGCTTAAGCTAACAGTAAAGAGACAATGATCATTATTTTTATCGGTAATTATACGAAAAAAATCTTGGTAAATCGAAGAAAAAAGTGATGTAAATTGTTAGTCAGGTATTCTTTTATTGTATTTTCATTTAGGCTAGCTAATGCGGTATCATGAGATTAAAAATTAAGGTGTTGTTAACCATATAGGTACAACAACATACTAAATATAAAACACAACTTTGTATTTCATTACACATTAAACACTTATTTATATTTATAGGAGCTTTTGGTCCATCTTAAATAATCGTGGATTGTTTTTGCTTAGACGATTCACTTAAAAAAGGTAATCATTTAGAGGTTTTATTGCTGAAACACTTTTCTAACTTTACTCGATTACAAATTGGTATACAACTATGAATTCTGTATGTTTCGAAGCGGTCATTATGAATTGCACTGCTCAAGGCTAAAACATAATATACGATTAAGTCTAATTTTTAATGAGGGTTCAATAAGCCAAATTCACGATGTTAATTTTCCTGCAATTTAACAACGTACTACAAATTTATTTCCGGTTTTTTTATTGGAAAAAAGGATCAGGTGCGGTGATTAATGCCATGGATAGTAAATACAATGTATAATAAAGACTAACTGAGGAATATCGTAAATGAGACAAAAAAAAAAATAGATTTATTATACGTGGTAACGACGGTACAATAATAATGCATAACATCAACAAATTCACCAGAAAACCTGATAAATTGGACTTTATACGATAAATTTTCCCTCAACTGTTTTATGTAATCTTATCAAGGATTAACATTCAATCGTTTTCAACTTGTAATAAATTAGATTATAATAAACAGTACTGTTAGTTCCACTTTCGATGCTTAAAAATACTGCTTACTGTTATTGATGTACTAAGAGTTTATAAAATATATATTATGTTGAAATATAAGAGTAAAACTTAACGTAGCATAATATTGACTGTATAATATAATCCATAAATGATAATTATGACAGGTGAACGATCGGTTAACCGATAGAAAATATTTTTTATTTCTTTCTAAGAGTTATACAAACTGCGATTAAATAAAAATTTCTACACAAACAATCGCAGGAAATTGCTTTGGCAAAAATACGATACTAGCATAATGATTGAAACACACACAAAGCTCATTGCCCCTGGTATAAGAGATATTATCCTTATCAAGTATCACAAAGTGTCTAATATTATGTTCTTGAAACAATATTAATCCAAGTGTATACGTAAAAAATATATAATTTTGATTGCATTGATTATATTAGAGACGATTCCGTTGGCCGCAGTAAAAAAAGTACTAATTATCTATTTTACGGATATATAATTAGAATGATGGCGTGCGATTATTTTTGAAAAGATAAAAATAGCTTTATTTTTAGATATTTTTTGACGTTATAAGAATATAGTAGCTACCAATAACAGACATGTTATATGCGACATTTAAGATATTTGGTTTTTAATTCGATGTAAAAAAATGATTGACAATATTATTGATAAAATTTAGGAAGTGAAAATACATTTACAAGTTTATTAGTTACTATTGATTAAGTTAAAAGGCTATTGATCGAATGTCTTTAATTGTCGTATTTTTTTTGAAAAAAGTTAGTCATATTTAGGTTAGTACATACTATTTCAAGACAAAATGTAGATGTTTGGCATACATACACCGAATACTAACTTAATAATTGTATTTTTCATCTTGGTTCACCTCAACACCTTTCGTCCCGACAAAGTCAATATCAGATTTTTATTTCAATTTAAATTTGAGATCTTAGACATACGTGTTTGTGATGTATTTTCTTCTGAGTGACTTGAGAAATTCAAAACATCTGATGACTTGGTTATTTTCTGTAATGCCAGATACCCTCCAATTTGATGACTTTTTTGATAAAGAAAATTAAATTTCACAGAAAACAAAGAATGATGAATTTATTTGGTGATTTTTTTTTATTAAGTTTATTGATTATATACAGTGACGTTCCTAGGCCATGTGTCGCCTTTAGGCAGACCTCTTATACATCGCCCGTTTATTTTTCATTATTTTAACTATATAAGTTGGAATCCTCAACTCACCTACGTACCTAAACAAATCTTTGGTCAATTATTCCGTTTTGCTTTCAAATGATTCATAAAATATTTGTAACTTATTGACAAAGATCCTAACGAATAAATATGATCCAAAAGCCCATATTATTGTTCAATAATTATGAAAAAATCACCTTTACTACACATCATAAAAAATAGTGTTAATCTAAAATGCACTTACATTATATAAGTATCGATTCTTGATTTGGTATTTTGTTGATCAAAGACACTGAGGCATTATATTTATTCAAAATAAAATTCCTGTGAAAAATATTCAGTTATTTAAAAAATCTGTGATAATTTGCCGCTCTTTAGGACTTGCCACCCCTAGGCAACTGCCTACTCGCCTATGCCCTCGGGACGTCCCTGATTATATATTCCTGATCTATAATATTTGGACTAGAAATAAGGATGAATTCAAATGGTTGTCAATTGTCATAAAAATCTCGTGATTATTCATTGTCATCTCTGTATTATTCATTATTTGAGGAACAATATTTTCAGGAATGTTTTTTATAACTTTGTGCAATTAATGTCATTCGTAAAATATACCTATATCATTAATTTATTAGTCATTAGTTTGATCATTTTAGACATTTTTATTATTACATCATATTATTATATTTCAATTTATAATGTTATAATGAATTTGTTCTATATCCCAAATTCATTTCACCCAGGTAATTGGCTTGGTTGCTATTTTGATTTTGAAAATTTGCCTCTGATATCTTAAATAAATAAATAAAAATCCGTACACAAAGGTTAGAAATAGAAAGCCAAAATCATTTCTAGCTAGAACACAGATTTTTTAAATGATTGCATAGTTGCATTTTCTTAATATTAGAAAGTAGCGACAATAATTATTATGCACAATTGATATTTTATACGTAATAATTATAAACAGAAAACAATTATTCAATTTAGCGACCATTACCATAAAAATATCTGTACGTGATATAAATAATAATAAAGATACCATTCATATAATAATGACGACGTTCCGTCTAAACTTTCACGCGATAGTTCACCCAGTGTCATTTCATTTCATTCCATTTACTCTCAATCGATTGACAATAAATCGATCGCTTATATTTCTTTAGCATCAGTTTTGTCCCTCTCTTATTATCGATGAAAACAATAGCAATAATTAACCGATAAAAATTATCAGAAATTGTGTATCATTATAAAGTTGATATACCTACAATGACGTTCGAATATTATACGTCAAATAACCATGCGCTCATTTTTGAGATTTGAATTGGGAACAGTTGAGCGTAGAGACAAGAAACAACATTTAATAAAAAATATATTTTATTGTCTATTAAAGATAGGTAAATTATTATTACCATTTCATTTATTTATAGTAAATAATCGAAATATGTAATATTAGGGTCGTAAAATATTAAAATAAATGTTCTCTCACTTAATTGCGTTTGTATTATTTTGACACTTTTATACCACACTAACAACAAATTTAGTTCAATTAAAGAACATGTGTACTAATAGTGGTGTAATTATCTGACGCGTGCTTTCCAAAGCTTAGAGGTTTACGAGAGAAGATATTTAGGTTTCTTTCCTGTAACTATGACTTTTTTTTAAATACATGCATGTTATGTTATTGAATATAAATAAAAATGAAACAAACAATAATGTTGATAATTTAAATCATTAGTAATATTGATAAGGACCCCTTATATTAAAGTAACGCCACTGTCAAGACAATAGATATTTTTTAATCTATGCATTTATAGTGAGGAATGTACTTCCGTGTCGAAGAATAGTGTCCCAAATATTTTCTCTCGTTCACACTTTCTGTTTATGTTTTTTTTTGGGTACCATCTTTTCAATATACATTAGATCATAGGTTCCCAACCTTTTCCGGGCGGCGACCCTTTTTTATAAAATCCATGTGACTAGGCGACCCCCCGAGGAATTTGAAATCCTCGAATTGCTATACTTTTTCCCCGGATTGTCTACAAAACTCCTTTTTTCTTTTTTTTAGCTCACCAGGTAATTTGAAATCCTCGATTTGCTATACTTTTTCGTTATTTTGTTGTTCAAATCCAAAATCGAAAAAAGTTGGCGACCCCCCTGAAAACCCTTCGCGACCCCCAGGTTGGGAACCCGTGTATTAGATTCTAAAAAGTATAAAAAATGATTGTTATGTTGAAATTGTATTAACTTATTGTTGGTTACCTGTCCTTGATTAAAAGCGCGCATACGACCCTTCCATTGCCTATCTAAGCAGGACGAAAGTAGACGAGCGGCGTATAACTCGGCTAGAAGAGCGTAAAAAATACTTTGAACAACTCATATCTCAGACAGTTAAATTAATTTATCTATAATACGTATCTATTTCCCGGAAGAAATACCGTGAAGTTATTTTAATTTGACCCAAGCCCAACAACATCCGTATTTAAAACAAGTGACCGGAACACTTTGAAATTAATATTGGAAATTAACGATATGAAATGAAAGCGTTTCAAAGATGATGAATTAAAATGGACCATGAAATTTATTCTAGCAGTACAAACGTTTGGTTGTCCGATCTGGGTGTTGTAAATGGAGATGGAATGGGGCTTGCCGTGGCGTCTCTGGGCTCTATAATAAGTGCGTGGTTAGAAAGCATAACTGTCTCCTATAAGGTGAAGGTGCACCTGTCCTGGTGCAATGAATGCTGACGTCGTCGACCGTTTATGCGAAACATCCAGTTCTCCGTGTACAATCTGCATCTCTATGTTATATATCTTATTGGATATGTTATACATTTAATAGGATCATTGGCTTCGAAGGTAAAAGTGAACGGACACGCTTAAACAGCTTTTCTAGTGGATTGATTTAGCGTAGCACTTGTCAAGATAGCAAAACGTTTACTAGACACAGCAAAGTCTATTTTTACGTAGTTTTTTAAAAATGGAATTAGTATTATGTTTTTTATTAAATTTTCTGCATGAACATTTAACAAGTGTTCTTATGGTATGTCAAAAACATTGACTTGTCAATCAACGCTTGAATTTTGTTTTATTTTTCGATGCTTGAACCAAAAACAGTTTGTGTCTATCAATACAAATTGGAAAGTGGCAATATTCAGTTCAATGCTCGTTAATCGATAAATAAATTAAATAATATACTCGGTTTTATGTTTTAAACGTTTATAAATATGTATATGTAACTTACTTTTAAGGTGTTCACTGTCAATACTTGGTGGAAAGGCATTATATTAAATCAGTTGAATATTCTCGTCATGTGCGAAATTGGCCTTGATCATATTAAATTAGATTTTTTTAAAATTTAGTTCTAACTATATAAGTAAGTATATAAATATACAGTTTTTCAGATAACTCTTGATATTCTGATTTGCAATCTCGTTGAAGTACTTCAGATTAAATAAATAATCTTTTTACAACCAGTTTTGTATTTTGAGGTTAACTAAACAAATGTTGGTTTAAAAACATGTTAATGTTTCATATACAATGTATGTGAATAATGAATTAAGAAAATAAATGGAGTTTCTCCGAATATATATTATATAAATAAATGTTAATAATGATATTCTCTACGCAGACTAAATTACAACGATTGGCAACATTAATTAGATTGATAGTATGTACTGCAATGGAATTTATACCTAGTTAGTTATAACTGCGTAAACATGCCCATTTCAAATTTTATTAATATATTCGCCATTATCATTTATTAATCAGTTTTTACTATTGAGTAAGAATTGTGAGAAGTAAGTTTTACGCTCTGAATAAAGTAGAGAAATCTCATAGGCCACACAGTAACGCCTGTAATTGATCAAAAAATAACACATTGGAAATCTTTCGTAGAAATGGTTTCATAAGTGATTAAGTTCATTCTTTGAAATGTTGTTTGTGTTTCCGGTTCTGGAAAAGAGACATTTTGATAACGCTAATCAATGCTTAAGCTCTGTGGAAGTTTTTATCTTGGACCAGGTTCGACGATGTATTTTAATTTTTTTCCTAAGATACGTGTATACATTGAGATAACAAAACTAGATGTAAATTAAGGTTAATGGTAGGTTCGGCATGCGTAATCCAACTGCTATCTAGCAGTAAAAGCTTATAACAAAGCAGATGGTTTCGGGTTGAAGTCCGGGCAAGGTCAATATCAAATTTTCGATTCTACATTTGGTATCTTCGGCATAGGTGTTCGTGATGTATTTCTTCTTGAATCGATCTCGAGATAATTAAGCGACTTCTCATTGGCCTTATGTTGTCTGTTTTTGTTGTTGTTATTAATTAAATTTTGGGGTATTGGAGGTTACAAGCTATATTAAAAAGCCATTTTGCTATTCTTCTCTTAATATATTTTTTATAAAACAAAATCATTCACTTTCTCTCTTTTTTTACATACGAAACATCGATCGGAAAACTCTCATACATTGATTTCGCAATCGCTTTGTGAAATTGTATTAAAATGTATAAATATGTGTGATGTTTTTTATTCCTCACCAGTGCTTTCAGTCATCATTTATTCGAATTTAGCTAATTATTAGTTATTTTTTCCTTTTCCTATCTGAAGAGAGATGTTGATCGAATGAAGTATATATATAGTGAATATATATGTGTGTGTGTTGGAATTTTCTGTTTCATTTAAAATAGATTAAAGAAATAATCTCTAACTCGAGTAACGGACATATAATATTATTATCATTCTCAGCACGACATATTATAATCTCGCTCCAGATCGGAGAGTTCATATGGGCAGTATCTACTGTGAAGCATTTATTTGCATTGATTATATATATATATATTTATTTAAATAAAAAATAAATCATTTATCAATTCGCGTCGCTTTAAACCAACTTTTACCGCTCAAATGATTGTGTCAAAAAACGCTTCCTCAAGATATTGGCATTCATAATCCGATTAAAGTTAACTTTCTTATATAACTTTATTTGAGAAATGTTTTGAGCACAATAATCTCTCAAACAATGCAATGTAAAGATGTAACAACAAGAAAAATACAATTTTATGCTTAAATAAGCGTTTCATTTCGAAATATCTGTGAATATTTGAATGAGTTTTGTGTTTTTACTATCGTAACAGCTAATGCATTATTATTTTTTTATCCTAAAATGAAGTGTAAAAAATCAACACATAAATAGTTATGCAAAGTTAGCGATGTTGTATCATTTTATAAATATCATATCCCGTAGCAGCATGAAGTATTGTACTATAATATAGTATTTATAGATATCCGAATGTGCTAATTTTTTAAATGATATTATAATTTATGGTTTATTTCATTAATAGCAACACAGTAGGCAGCATTCGCCTAACTGTATTTTATAACAAATATAATAATAAAATTAAAATCTCATTCGCCTACTGGTTTCTGTCGTAATTAGGCGTCTTGCTTCATGGTTAAAATTGTAATGTGCATGATTGAATCTAATGGTGATGACGATACGAATCCATCATATCGTGATCGACTCTCTACATTTCCGCTTATATGCCCATTTTTTGTAGAAAATAAATGGGTCAATCATAAATCGGCCTCATCAAGACAGTACATTCAAATTTATCTTCAAAGTTTTGCCACAAATGTCCCGTGGCGACTTGTTCGCATGCACTCTAGTGTAGGTAGACAATGCCAATTTTTTTTAAATACAATGTTTATTAAGTTATATTCAATTTCCATATGATGTCGTGAACTCTTTGAATGCCATCTAATTTCCACTAGAATCATATTTGCCGAATCGCTTCAATCTGGAATATTTGACGTGAAATAAATTATATGTGCATCCAATACATTTTATTTAAATAGCCAGGCTGATTTTGCTCAAAAAGTGACAACTCATTCATTTTTAACTGATTTAATAAACTGAACAATTTATTAATTTATTTTCTAACGAAGTGAATACAGAATAAAGTTACTCAACAAAAAAATGGGTGGACATATTTCCTACATATTCTCTGACGACTTAATATGTAGATTGCGTTTTTTTATTAATTCAACAACACGACAGTTTTCCATTCGCTAGTAAAAATTCATGGATGCTTATATAAAAGCATAACACTGAATGGCATGATATACGAAATGAAATGTTTGGGTGAAAGATACAATTCATGACGATTCTAAAAGACGAAGTAATTTTTTTTTATATCATATAAACGTTTACATCTACTAAGACCTAGTATACTCGTCACGATATTTCAAATGATACAATGACTAGCTTTCCGGTTTCGTTTTCTATCTGTAAATCTGTCGATAAAAAATACAACTTCACTAAGCCATTTCATTTTGATCGAACGGTGTATTTGAATCACATTGTATGAAATGATATTAATTTGTATTTTATATTTGACAGTCTTCTCACTGTGCCTACCATTTATTATTTCTAAATATTATTTTTCTACTATAACTGAATCGAGTTTTTGTTCTGTGCAGTGCCAGATTACGTACTTGGAAGACCCCAATATGGCAGATGAAAAAACGAAAGAAAACATCACTTCAATTAATAAATTTATTCGCGAAAATGTAACGGCTTTCGAAATTGTATAAATAAAAGTTTTATATTTATTACATTACAAGAAAAAAATATCTGCTTATTAGGTTTTCAATGTACGATCTAAAAAAGTACGTATATAATATAAAAGTCTTACGTCGATCTAATCACAACTGCAAACCTTTTTTTGAAACAGAAAGTAAACGATTTCAACTGCAACCTGGCCACTCCATCGGCCATTTCCCATTGCCCACTTAGCTATAATAATAATAATGTTGCCACATATAAATTAAATTGTATCAAGATGATTTTACACTTACGCGGCAGCATACAATCATATTAGGTAAGCCTAATATGTGGATTTCAAAATGTCATCAGGTTAATGGTATGATTTGACAAATGGCCGTTCACCAGATGACCGCTAATTTTGTGTTATTTTTTTCATGTGAACTAGTTTTAGTAAGTAGCAAAATTTTTTCATACATCAATTTTCTAAGCGGCAGCAACATGCTGATGAGGCTTTTTTGTTGACCAATTACAGCAAAAATGTCGAAAGCTAAATCCGAAACCACAGATGATAACAACGTTTTAGAAGTTTTCTTTCATGAACAAGTTCATTATAAAATACAGACTAAAATAAAATGATTGTTTTGGGTAAGGGTTTAAAAATAACATTTAAGAAAAAATGCCGGTTTAATTCTCAAAAGTAATATTGAATGTGCAATATCAATAAAAAAAAATGAACATACTTATTAACAAGGATCTAAAATAACAAGCAATATATAATTGAGATTTAACCGATGTAAATACACTGAAAAACAAATTGTAAATTAATATATCGACTGTAGCCGTAGACTAGTTGGTTGCTATAATACTATTCCTATTGTAACCATTTTTTTAAATTAAGGTTGAGTGAGTCACCTGAAACCTGCGAAATTCCTTCCACTACCCGCCACTGACATACATCTGTGTCCAACAAAGGTTTCACGTGGCGTAACGAACGTTATGCGTTGTTCAGTTTTGTGCTAGGATTGTCCCGGGAACAATTTACCAAGACTTCGCGGCTTGCATTTTAGTGTGTGAAAAATTTATATATAAAAAATCTCCGGATGTGCTATGAGTGTATGTCTACTCTTTCTCCGTATGACGCCAAAAAATATGTGAATGCTAAGTAATTTTCCCAAGTAGCTAACAAGTCAACCTGATCTGACACCTGATGGATTTAAAGAAATATTTTTCAGATGCTTTATTAGAAGGAGACAAACAGTGATTTGACGTGCCAGGAATTCACGTTTTCCCGTCATTTTAGTGCAATATCTGCAGTCTTGTTTATTTTAAATACATTTATTACCTGCTTTTACGTTTTGGTTTACGAATTTTGCGTCTGGAATAATCAAAAAATAAATTTAAATTACATAAATTTTAAAGTTGAAGCTATCATTTTCAAAGCTATTTTAATAGGTTTAATGACATACATACATGATCAAAACTTTAAAATCATTTAACCGTAATCAACGTTTTCCTTGCATTTACATTTTATTTCATCGGTCACATCAAAATCGTAAATAATTGTACTTTTATAGTAGATTAGAAGAAATATGTCTTCGCATATGGGCTTGGTAACAAAACTCATAATATCCATTTTTGATATTTTTGAGATAAGTATGCAAAAAAATGCATAGTGATGTACATAGTGACATATATAAAAAATAGTTGGGTATTACAATTGATCTAAAACACAGTTAAAACCTGACTGCCAAAGATCACCATCGTTGTCGAAACTCACATTATTAAATTAATAATATTATATATGGCTAGAAAGAACCAATCAGTATTTTACACGGTGTAATACTATATTTCGCTACTCAAGAAAAAGTTATTTTTCTATTTAAGATAAATATTCGTGGTAACTAATAACGTTTTTTTTATAATTACGAAGAATGTAAGATTATAAGCCCCTCATATAATACTTCGACAATCGCGACTTACAAAAGTATTTATTTGGCATATTTATTATTGACATCACTGTTTGTACGAGCTTGTGACCACATAATATAATATTATAAATCCGTTATTAATTAATGTAGAATATTTAATATCAAGTATGCCACAAAAGTAAACTTTATAACCTCATAAAATCACCATTCAATAAACTTACTAGTGGTGTCGTATTAATTTCAAGCCAATACGAGTTACACATGTAATTAGCTAAGTACCTACTTAATATTCAATCATGGTTAGCTCGCAAATTGTCGGCCAAAAAACCGCACTTCTCATTGGGTCAATCGGTATACCTACAGAGAAAGAAAGTTGTTTGTTGATCTGAGGATGAAATTTGATATCAGTAACTCTCAAAACATTTTAAACATCTACAATTTCATTTAATAAAGTATAAATATTTAAAATTATATTTTAAAAATTTTCGTCAGTATTGTTCAACAATAAAATGATATACAATTTTATTCATACATTTGACAAATATTATGTCGTAACACAATAATTGTAATTTATGGACGAAAAAAAAATATTGTTGTTTTTCGAGTGATACATATATGAACAATTTTACGTTAAATCATCCTTCATAAATAAATACAAATTAATATCATCTTAATTGAAAAAAAAACATCTCATCTTGATACCATTGACGGATCCAAGGGGGGGGGGGGCATGGGGGCCATAGTCCCCCCTGAGGAGATTTTATTTCTTAATTTTTCTACTTTATTAAAACTTTATTGTGAAATGGGATCTCAAATTGTTTAGTTTACGATGTTTTATAGAATACAAACTTAATTATGTATTGACTACTTTTATATAGATATATTATTTTTAAATCATATGTTTTTTAAAGTATTATTTTTGTATGATGCTTATTTTCGAATTGAAAGGCCCTCCTTGGAAAATTTATGAATCCGCCAATGCTTGATACATTGCAATAATGAATATTCGGAGGCAATCTTACTGTATTATATTAAATTAATATAATCTTTGATCGAAGCATTAAAAGATATATAAACATATTTGTGTTACGTAACGAAACGAGGAGAATGATATGACTTTGACAAAGAAGTAGTTATATATTTTTTAGCATTGTAATATTTCATATTAAAACAAAATGGATATATTTACACTTAAGAACAATATTGACCGATCTTTTTTAGGGCCTGAGCATTTTAGTGTTTTGTTTTGTTATCGTTTGTTCCGTGTTTTGTTATCGTGTATTCTTAACCCGGTTGAGAAACGCTGATTAAGATAACTGAAAGAAGTCAAAAAAAATTAAATTATAATATCAGGATTGACCATGTATTACTATTTACTAACCGCACGTAAGGAATTCCTTTTACGAACTTAATTTAAAAAAATCTTCTGTAAAATTCATAAATTGTCGGTTACGATTTACTGCCTATTACGGGTCAATATATCTACTACTTTATTTTTATAAAATAACGTCAAGCTGCGCTGATCACTGATTACTTTGTTGGTTGTGAAATATGTGGTGAAAAATAAATATATTCTATGACTTACCCAGACAGTGCAAAGCTTTTTCTTGAAACATCGATTTGCAAGTATTTTTTTACGAATACTGGAACGAAAACCAATGTAGCTTCTTACTTGTATGGTTGTATGTTGCCAAATTTAGAAACAAATTATAAACATCGATGATGCTTTACTCAAACTGTTTGAGAGACAGCGTTCTTAAAAGCAATCAATATGATGCAGCACGCGAATTATTACCGGTTAAGAATATTTATTTTTTATAAATAGTTATACTATTTAAACGTGAGCTATAACTTTTGTAATAAAATATTTAATAATATGTGGTAAAAACTGAGAAATGTTTACACTATTGTACATTGGAAGAGAATTACATATACATAAATAGTATCTACTAACAATTTGAAAAATATAATGTATTTATATATGACAGTAAATTCGAAATATCTTTTATATTAAGAAAATATATATATTATTTTTATATATATATTTTTTAATTTTAAGGACGATGTTAATCAGCTTTGATAAGTATGTAAAACTATAACTTTGGAACGGCAAGATTCTTTTTGAATTATAAACAATCAGAAATTTACTGGCGTGAACAATCAATTATTGAATAAACCAGAAGGGCTAAGCTAAATCAATTGTCCAAATAGATTTTTTCAGGAATTTATATAATTGGAATTTGTAAATATGCAAAATAAAAACCAGAATTTTGAAGCCTCTTATAAGATTTCCTTATAAACTATATTTTGGGTAATCATTCTTTCTTCCCATGTCGCGATCTTTCAGTCGCCTATATTTTCGAAAGCTTTCGAGCAAGTTACAAACAATTGACCATGAGTGAACACCGGCCGTGGAAGAAGAAGACGAACTCTATCAAAAGTTTGACCTGTGACTTATAAATATATTACTTATTATATTCTATAAGCCAATCTAAGCCGGGAACTGCCGTCTACATAGGAAAAAGTAACGTCCAACAACGTACCCAAAATGACCATAGACAAAAAAACATATTTCTTTTCATATTGTATATATAAAAAAATGCTGTGACGGGGTTAAAGCCCGCGACTTTCGTTAATGTAATGCGACATGTAAGAGGATGTTTTAAACTCTGCCTTGCGGCGGCACATAGGCTAGGAACTAGGGCATCCAATCCCGGGATCCCGTTCAATTTTCTGATCCCGAAATTCCGGGATTGAGATGGCCGCGATCCCGGGATTTCGGGATTGAGAAATTTCTAGCAAATTCTCGAAATTTACACGAAATTGGCAAATCGGGGATTTCAAATTCTTCGGTGAGCTAAAAAAAAAAAAAAAGAGTTTCTTTGAGATTCTGGGAAAAAGTATACCAAATCGGGGATTTCAAATTCCTCGGTGAGCTAAAAAAAAAAAAAACGAGTTTCTGTGAGATTCTGGAAAAAAGTATAGCAAATTGAGGATTTCAAATTCCTCGGTGAGAAAATCTCAATCCCGGGATCCCGGGATCCCGGGATTCAAAATAATTCAATCCCGAAATCCCGGGATTGGAAAAAGGCTTCGGGATTGGATACCCTACTAGGAACATCACTGAACCCTTCTATGTATATATTTTAACAGCTTAACAACCGCGGACGCGTATTTGAGTCTTTGAAAAACAAAGGTTGCTGGCCGGCGGACTCATCTATGCGTGTTGGCGAAATATCTGAAAGCTAAGAAAATTACATTTTGGAAAGATATCTAAATTTGTTTACAAATTATAGTGAATTTAGTAAAATTACAATTTTTGCGAATTTTTCGCAAAATTTTATTTCGCCAGGTGAAATTTTATAAAAAAAAACGTGCGGTCGTTAAGCTGTTTTAATACTACTTGCAATAGATTAACTCTTGCGGATGCTATCTGATAATATTAATAAAGTGTTGATGCAAATATCTTGCTTGGAAGTCGAATACGTACATTTGATTGATGATAGCACGTGGAAAATAAGCGAAAGTTGTGTGCACAAGAAGCCCGATATGCCATAGTGCTGAAGTCATGAATATTTTACCAGTAAATTACTGAAGATAAGTGCCTTCGACGTACTGCAATCGACGGAATGTGATGCTGGAAACGTGTTGGTTAAAAAATATATTATCACGATACATATCATATAATTATAATAAATCGTTGATAAGCATATACGAACGGTTAGTTATTAATAATTACAAAACTTTCGATTCTTGGTGATATTGCTGACGTTAGTTAAATTGCTTCAATTATATGGTTCACGAGTGGACTCAACATACTATATAAGTAAATGTATATTTTTATATAAAATAGTGATATGAAATATGAATGATAGAGCTAGAGCAGGACTCGTTGGAAGCTTATCGCTCTCACTGTGTTCCGTTATCTTAGGAATGGTAGGATGGAAGGTTTTTTGTTTCATCCATGGCACTTTGTTTTCTAAGAGTAGTAGATAAACCCATTACGAACAGCTTTTTTTGGATCGATTTATCAATTTCTGATTGCAGTCATGAGTGTTTCTGATGTCTAATAATTTCCTCCCACCCTTTATGGTCCTTTAATGACTGGGTGTAGCGAGAGCTATTAGTTAACCTGTACTAGCCTTATCCTTCTATCTTTACAACTCTCTTTGAAAAGGGTATTTTTAAACATCACAAACACCCTATTATCGATTGAAAAAAATGCTGTTTTTGATCCCGAGAGATACGTCACGAAACGACATTGACCAATGGACCACGGATATATATTGCCGTAACCCACACATAACAAATTTTACAGGAGGTACAAAGAACGTATATTGATGATTTTGAGCCAAATGAAAACTATGAAATATAAACACCCTCAAAGTGCTCGGACACTGATATTTAATTGACATAATCTAATTTTACTTTAATACATTTTTGAAGAGAAATCATTTTTTTGAGTTCTTTTTCATGGCTGCCATTTTCACATGATCTTCTTTTTCAAACTTAAATGCTAAATTTAGATATTAATTTGGTATTTGCAGCTTATATATTTTCGATATAACGTGTATCAAGTTGTTTACATTGTGATTATTGAAAAAAGGTGTTTTTGAAAAACTGTTTTGAAACTTCACAGTTGATATGAATATAATTCGATATACATAACCAAAGTATTCAGAGCGCTTTCCGTCTATACATTGTACACTTCTTTGATAATCTGAATTATAAAAATTCGCAGTGACCTATTAATTAAGCCACGAGAGAAATAGTCAGCTTAGAGATTGTGTTCATTGCGGCTCTGACATAATAAAATTATTAATGTTATATCATTTCAATGAAGCCATTATTACGATTTGTATTATGTGTAATCTCACCAAGGACTCGGTTTTAAAATTGGGCGTAAAGTGACACACAATAAACCATTATTTAGCGGCAAAAATGGTGTTTTGTTTTCGAATCAGATAGCCTCAACCGCGTGTATATTTTTGCATTCTCATACATTTCTGACAAAACAATGGTCCTGAGCCCGTTAACAATATTTATGGATTTAATAAAACACTGCAAGCAGTAACCGTCAACGTTGGGAAATTGTCCCCTTTTCAAAAACCAATTCGATTTTCGGATTTCGAAAAAGGAACGGATTTACATACATACAAAAGTATTTATAACTAACTAGCTGTAAGCCCGTTGCCCAGCAACGTGAGATTTTTGTTGCATCGTGTTTAATTTTATTTCGTTTAATTTAATTTAATTTTAATTTTTTTTTTTATTTTATTTTATTTTATTTTATTTTATTTTATTTTATTTTATTTTATTTTATTTTATTTTATTTTATTTTATTTTATTTTATTTTATTTTATTTTATTTTATTTTATTTTATTTTTTTTTATTTTATTTTATTTTATTTTATTTTATTTTATTTTATTTTATTTTATTTTATTTTATTTTATTTTATTTTATTTTATTTTATTTTATTTTATTTTATTTTATTTTATTTTATTTTATTTTATTTTATATTATTTTATATTATATTATTTTATTTTATTTAAAAAAGTGGAGACTGGAAGGTGTGAAATCTGGTCGGACGGACATTATCGGCTATTAATATATAGATTTGGGGCTTAATGTATGTCTTGCGTGGACTAAATCAAAACGAATGCAAAGCGACTCGGTGCGGCACGAAAATAACAAATGGTCTCCGCCGCTTTAGACTGTCCTACGTGACAAAAAGCACGCCGCGATCAGTTTATTTGATATTTTGATTCACGTTAAGCCGGGTTTCGATTGTGTTCGCAGTTACTTCGCCCACGCAAGATGTAACGTTTGGACCACAGGGCCTAATTACAAAAATGCATGTTTTGATTCTAGTTCGGCTTTGAAAATGTCATAATCAGTGATTAGTTATAAGTGACACAAACATATATCTCGTACAAATCAGTTATTATGGGGCCAAGTAGCAAAATGATGAAACTTTTTTATTGGAGTTTTAAACACAAAAAAAATATCCTGACTAAAACTACTTATTATTTGAATCGGTGTCTTACACTTGGTATTGAAAGCATGTTGTATTTATTTTATGTTCATTAATTAATTTGTCGCTAACTGTTGTATAGTAATTCGTAAGGCGGATCTGGGCTCAATTCCCTGGAAAGTCAATGTTAAAATTGTTTTTTTTTTCAATATCGACGAAAATTCAAACATTTCGTATGATCTTTCTTTCAACTCTCAAATATTTGGCGTGTTGGTATTAGCTATAAAGCCAAATATTAAAAAAAATACTTACAATCCAAATGGCTTTAAAGGTTTAACTTAAATTGAAAAAAAGATTGTATCATCAGATAAAAGTTTTTACCACGTTACAATAATTTAATTATTAATTTGATTAAGCAATCAGTAAAATGTTGTCAGCCTCTAAGGTTGGTTCCACCTGACCTAGAACGAACGCTCGAGAGATGCTGAGAAGCGAAAAATTGTTTGTTTTATTGTTGATATTGTTTCTAAATCAGGCCGCAAAACGATCTCCATAATGAGATAAATGCCACTTAATGAACGATAAATTTCTTCGTATGAGCAATCCACTTTCTCCTATTTATGGAAACAAATTGAAATTAAATAATAATTATCTACGAAGTGAGACATGTTTCAAATATGTACTTACTAGGGTATCCAATCCCGGAGCCTTTTTCCAATCCCGGGATTTCGGGATTGATCAATTTTGAATCCCGGGATCCCGGGATTGAGATTTTCTCACCGAGGAATTTGAAATCCTCAATTCGCTATACTTTTTCCCCGATTCTGACAGAACCTCGTTTTTTTTTTTTAGCTCACCGAAGAATTTCAACTCTTGAATTTGCCAATTTCGTGTAAATTTTCGGGTTTTCCTCAAAATTTCTCAATCTTGAAATCCCGGGATCGCGGCCATCTCAATCCCGGAATTTCGAGATCAGAAAATTGAACGGGATCCCGGATCCCGGGATTGGATGCTCTAGTACTTACATACTGCACTTGCAGGCGTTGCTTAAACGCACAGATTAAGAATATGTTAAATTTTTTAACGACTTTTTTGCATTGTAGGTAGTTCTTCATAATTTTCTTTTGTATATCAGAAACCAGTTAACCGCTTGAATGCCGCGCAAATAAATCATTTATTGTGTTCCAGAGATACTGCGTGTTTTTGAGAAAAATATTTTTACCTAATATACACTCGAATTCGATATTTTAAAAACATATATTGCATCAGAATAAATAGAACTTTTACACATATTCATCAAAATATTGCTAATATTCAATTAGATTACCAAGTATTTGATTTTTTAAATGTATTGGACATCCGTGTTCGCTTGCATATGTTCCGGACACCGGTGTCCGTTTGGTATTTAAGTGGTTAATATAGTTCATACTTTTGTGACTACCAATTACCATGAATGAGGAAAGCATCAGTCCTCATGAGTCATTATTATATACATAATATACATTTGAATATTTCATAAAAAAATGTATTCATAACATAACAACAATAAAGATCATAATTCCACCAAGACTAAATTATATTTCAAAGGATTCAACAGTCGACGGTGATTGTGTTTAAATTCATTTATTAGTTTATATTTTTAATTGATAGCTTTGGTATTCCACTGGCTATAAAACTAATTTTAGCAATTGTTTGAAATTTTGGAAGCATCTTCAGACTACGACTATTGTAGCAAACATAGAAAACATTTTATATTTCAATTATTTTATCCGATAAACTAACAAAATATTTACCAGTAATCCAGGAAACTAAGCTTAATAAAATTGTAAGCAAATATATTTAATGAACACAAGTTCCATAAATCTTCAAAAAAATATAATCAATGAAACTGTGTCTTGGGCTTGTTAAATCAAAAAAAAAGGAATTCTCAAAGCAAATCAGTATTTACGACGGAAGTTTATATTAAAGTAGTACATTCTCCGGTATGGTTATTAGTTATTTTAAGGCATGTTGCTTATTATTACGAAACATGCGTTTGATTACATAATGATTGCGTGATAAAATAATCCACCCTTTCCTCAGAGCACCTCGAACAGTTCGGAGATTAAGCGAGCCACTTGTTAACGTATTGGCAGCCACCGCTGACTATATTATATTATAAGATAAAACAAACATTATATTTTTTCAATAGTAGTATAAGTCACAATAAATATTATAGTCTATCTTTTAATAAAGTGATACCACGAATCAGCATCCAGTGCGTCATAATGAATAATTCAAATATGTAATTGTTTTTGTTTTTAAGCTGAATAACTGTCAATAAATTAATTACCTGATGTAAGTCATTCTTCGACCTTCCTACATATTTAGCTGAAAACAAATATTTCGCAACTAAATGCATTATTCACGTTATTTCGTAACTCACATCTTGAATAGAAACAATGGCGCCTACGATTTATTTAAAATAGTAATAGTGATAACTTATAAAGTATTGCGCATAAATATAATTAGTCATAACTGGAGATGACATAACATAAGTGCTTTTCGCATTTTTTATCACATTATCATGTTCATCTAGAAAATAATTACAATTAATAAAATATGATGTGTTAAAAAAATACTTACATATTGATATGCTAGAAAATGCTAGCGATGAGCGAAAGTAGTTTTGAGCATTCTAAATAATTTTAAATTTAAATTGTCTGAATGCTGTTATCTTCACTTGCACTTTCCAAAAAACCTGAAGATGCCGAAAGGCGAAACCCGGGTACAGCATTAAGACAATTCAAATTTGAATTTGAAATTTCATGAAGCACCTTCCGTCGAAATTCTAAATTCTAAATAATTTTGTGGAATTAGTGCATACAATATTGTCATGTTTTTTTAGTAAGTTAACATATACAGTTTTATATTTCTGTATGTGTAAAATTGCGAGCAAACGAAAACACGTAATACCAAAAATGTTTTAGTTGTTACCGTGTAATATATAAAACACTTTTTATTGAATTTTTAACTTACGCGGTTGTACATATTATCTAAGTGTTAAATTGTCAAGCTAATTAAAACATAATAAATCTTAAAAATAATATAACTATAGCAAAGATTTTAAAAGTATATTATGATATGATCATTATAAAAATTATCAATCGGTAAAAGTGTAATAATTAAATGTTTACGACCCGTTAAGTAGAAATAAACTTATACGATATTTGAAATATTGAGTTCATGTAAAAATAAGTAATATATTATTAGTATTTTAATGGATACATAATTAACTTTAAAAAATTATTAAAGCAAAAAATGACCATTATAATGGTAAAGTTTTATATCAACCTGTAAATTTAATAGATATTTTATTGTAAAAAATCATGTAATATCTAATATCTGTATCCAAATTATAAAAATCATGTAATACTGGAGTAACGGTATAAATATAAGATGTTATTGTTAATCATGAATTCTTTGTAAAATTATATCCGTTGAGACTGATAGGATAGAGCAGGGCTTCCCAAACTTTGTTCCACGGAACACTGGTGTTCCGTGAGAGATAAATGGGTGTTCTGCGAAAATTTTGAATGAATACGCTGCAACACATTTGCACATGCTCTACTCCATATTTAAAATCGAGTGACGATGACACTCCACTGATGCTTAAAACGTCAAATATTTAACGGAACAGGCGGAAATTTCAAATTATTTATTAATAAGAAGCAAACATTCAAAAAGTGATTTGTAACACAAACACAGAGCTTGGGAAATGATTATTTGAGTTTTGGATAAATCACGATTTGCTTGAATGTGTCAACTTTAACTGAAACATGATTTAATTTTTATAGGAAAAAACTTTTTTTCCACACTTATTGTGTACTTCCATTCATAGATTTTATTATGATATTAGATTAAATTTATGACATACCACTTTTCAAATGTTTTCTCCCCATTTACTTATATGTTTATATAACATGTTTTAATAATAATTATAATAGTAAGAATAATAACATTTCAATCACTAATATGAAGTAACCGACTAAAAAAATAAACTGTGTTCCGATAACATTTACAGATTTGCAAAGTGCTCCATCGCACAATAAGTTTGGGAAACCCTGGGATAGAGGGTTGTCTTTCCAACTAGTTTACTATTTATTCTACTTTCTCAAAATAATGAAATGTTTTTTACTTTTATAAACAACTGGTGATACATTTCAACAACTTTTCTAATGTCTCCAAACGGAGAGTTTAAATAATAATCGAGTCTACATTTTTTTTTACAAATACCAATGAAAGACAAATGCTACGATTTTTTTCAGTTTTATTTGATTTAACAGAAAATGTGAAAGAGAAATCTGTACTTATTTATTTTTTATATAAAAATAATAGCCACGTCGGAGAAGTCGTATTGTACCACGTTTAATTTTTTTAAACACTTTCATTGGAGTGAATGAATTATCACGACATGATTAGTTAGTAAAATCGCAGAAAAAATAGCATTTAATAATTAATACAAAAGCGTGATCCCGACCGGAACATAAAAACGTAGCCAAACGTGGCTAACATAATATTATAGCCATTTATATGGAGGAAGGTATCATTTATTAGACAAATAATTGAGTTGTCGTGAGTCTAAAGACGGCAGAAGAAAGAGCCTGGCGTAAAACTTTTACTGTCTCGTTTTTCCAGTCGAACGCCTGCCATTGTAATATTTGCGGAATGAAAACCATTATAATTATTGTATGAAATTTGCATAAACGGGTAGATGATATGCAATTTCTGTTCACTTTCATTGTAAGGAAAATTATATAGAAAAATATGAAGCAGATATTACAGATACTAGTAAGTGCATTAAAAATTTCTGTGCCATTGAGTGTTGTAGTCATCAATTTTTAACGCTCTACGATTTATAGCTATAGTAAAAGGTAATCCAGATTAAATCATCATTTTCTTTTTTTTAATTCAATTTAAATATGCTACATTAATTATTGATGCTTTCTAATACCTCGTGATATTTATGAAACTGAAATAAACTTGATGAATAAACAAAATGAAAAAATATTTCATTGGAAAATTGTCAAGATTGATGATTGGTAAAATAGAATATTTAAAATGCAAATAAATATTTATTGAAAGTGATTTTTTTATCGAAGCTTTACCAACCCCTTAATTTTTGAGGGCGTTTAATAAAATTATTAATTAAATGACGACATTTATTACTAAAATATGGTGATTGGTAATAGGGGTGAGATGGTTTGATTTTGTGAAGACAGCGCCCAGTTACGACAGTGGTTATGGAGAGACGTTTCTACTGGCTGGGTCACGTGCTGCGAAAGCTTTAATCCTGCGTGCCTCTTTTTCCGACCGGATTATGTACTCGGCGAAACGGAGGGAGCAAAACAATTGACAGGAGACAGGGAATCATGGTGGTGCCGTATGGTGACCATATGCTCCACGCAGGCAGCGAAAACGGTCAAAGAAGACAAATACTATGGTGTCGTTTCCCTGAAATGTTTACAACAAAAAACAATGCGTTTTTTGGATCTATTGATATTAAAATCGCACACAGTCGAAATTGCGATGCTCACTTCTTGGTTTTTAGTAGTTCTTTCGTAGATTTATGTATTTTCCCGGAAGATTTACTAGCAGGCATTTACCAGCGTTTGAACACTTGTATCAAGAATTCCCTCTCTATTTAATTTCGCACTGACATGAATACGAGATGAAAGTCATTCTATGTGTTGTAAAATATTGTATTGTTATAAGGTGTGTCTAAACATTCAACTTTAAATAGTAATAGAAAGTAAATAAACACGACCCGTAGAAAGGTCAATGGCAGTGGGTAAGATGTAATTATTTTGATAGCACGATTGGCGGCGCATGAGAAATCTGTGCTTCGAACAATAGCTGCTGCATTTTGACAGACGATGTTGTTGAATTTTTAATTGCGTTGTAATTAATATGTTATTATAAAATTAACCACGTAATGTGTCAAAATAGATGAAATTTTTATGTTAATACTTACTGAAACTAAAAATGAAAAATACATGACTTAAAACGTTTAAATTAAAAGTGTGTAATTACGAATCACCTTTGCCTCGTTGTTGTTTATTTGATTTTTGGTTATATGTTTTAAAGTCAATCGAAAGTAATGAAATATTCTATGTATATAAAATAAAATGAATGGATCTCAAGTCAAAACTCTTTTCAGTAGTTCTTTTTTCACATGTAACGCGGTGGAAAGGCGTTCCGTCACTTTTTTTCTTTTAATTTTTAATGTTTGAGTCGGTACGAACAGCATTTTCTTCAATCGATTTATTTTCGAAGGCATGGGTATATAAAAAAAATCCTACTACCCTTCAAATCCTAAAATTAAAGGGAAAAAGCGAGGGTGATTATGTAACTACTAGTCATATTTTAGCTCTATCTTTCTATACTTTACTCTCTTAGGTTGAGCAAAGTAACAAGCAGTTTTCGTAAAAAAATCTGTAATTTATTATGGATTCAAATTAAATAATTATTACAGTTTTAGGCCCCATTCAAGAGATGGTTAATATTTATCGATTAACATGTATATTTATGGCTATTAGTAAAATATACTAATTAATTCACTTATTTATTTACTAAGGTAAAAAATATCAAAGTATTTTGTCTTCAAATATTATTTTATATATAGTTGATGACAGCTATTTCGACTTATCCCTTCATCAGAACTATTGCATCAAAAGCATAAACTGAAACAACTATCAACCATATATTATATAAATAATATTTGTAGAACTAAAATACTTTGATATTTTTTTCATCTTACTACAGAGGAGTTCTACCAAGTTAATGCCAACTTGATCAATATTTAGTCACAGTTAAACATAATATAATTATAGTTATTATAATAAATTAATTGTAGAATTAAGTAAAAATCTGCTTTTCTCACAGCTAGTTCATTATTTATGTGATGCCCTCGAACTGTTGAGCTGTTTACATCATATTTAGATTGATTGATAGTCAAACAGCGGCATGAAACATGGGTTCATCGATTCCAAACACGGACGTTGCGTTTTGCAATAGTTTGTTTTTAGTCAATTGCGTTGAAAATCGTGCATTCAAAGGACTGCGTATCGGTAATTCAGGTCGATATTGGAATTCAACGTCCACCTCGTTACGAATGCGAGAGTTACGTGAACTGAAATGGAAATTACGTTTATATATTTTTTTTATAAATAAATACACACATTCCATATGAACCAGATACAAAAATTAACATCGTTTCTGACACGCGCAGCATGGACGAGTTTTTTTTTAAACGGATGCCGTAATTATAATATTATTGGTCAACTCTAGGGATTCCAACCCGGCTTAAATTGAAGCCGGTTAACCGGTTTATTACATGCGTTAAGAAAAACAGAAAACTTTTTCACCGTTTGTACAATGGAATTTTATACTATTCATATTTCGGGTCCGTATAGCAGTGGTCAAAGTCGTTGGCTTCTGTGACGGACCTCACAGATCACATTACAGGCATCAGTGTTGGTCATTTCAAAATTCCTTCCTTCCAATCCTGAAATAACGGAAGAGATTAGTTGACCATTAGTTCATTACTTGCCTTATTCTTATATCCCTACTTTCATCGAAAAAAGAGAGGTCGAGCAACTGAATGACAAGAAAATCTCATAAAAAAAACCGTTGTGTAGATCAGCGCTTCCCAGATTGGGGTGGGGGCGGGGGCTATTTCTCCGGGGGCCGCCGCAGAACATATTTTGTATCGAAGAGGGCCGCGGATTTTTTTTCAGATTTAGGGGGCCGTGGAATGAAAAATCTTGGGAAGCACTGGTGTAGATTCTATTTAGATACATAGTGGAAAAAAGTAATCTACTCTTTTATCCACCTTATTAGTTAATATTCAAGTAAGCAAAATTCCCAATATTTTTGTTGTTGTTTTGAAATATTGGTTTGAGTTTGTTTTGGTTCTTTTAAATTAACTCCGGCTTAAACCGGTTATCCGGTTTATTTATTTGAAAAAAAACCGAAAACCGGTTAGTTGCTTAGGACGGTAAATTGGATGCCCTAGTCAACTCCAAGTACTCGACTCCTATTATATTGTATTATTGACAGCTGGTGTATTGTACTTTCTACCGTTGACACGTTAATATTAATAATTTTATTATTTTGGAGAGGTATGATATCAAAAAATATTAAAATATTTCCGTATCTGTTCAGATATACTGTATTACCGATGTAACCTTTCGCTACCGTTTTGAACTATACAAAAAATGTAATTAAAATGTTACCGAATGTAAGATTAGTCTGTCATGCCATATTTCGTTATTGCTTCTACATATTATCGTCACTCAATTATTATAGATATAAATTAATTAAATACGTAATACGTAATACGTTCTTAGGCCATGTGCCGCCCCTAGGCGGAGCTTAAAATAGAGCTATTTTTTTTTTAAATATCTTTGTTTGAAATAACCTTGTCTGCCTCCTCTACTGCTATAAAATATGAAAAAAATAATAATCTATAAATAATCTATAATTCGATAATTTTTGCGATAAATTTAACTATTATTTACCCATCGGTCATAATATTATTACCATTGAAAATGATTTTTGTCGGCATTTTTTTATCAAAGATATTGAGGCGTCATATTTATTCTAAGCCAAATTTGTCTGTCAAAAATATTCAGTTATTTAAAAAAAACTGTGATCATTTCCCGCTCCCTTGGACTTGCCGCCCCTAGGCCTACTCGCCTATGCCCACGGAACGTCCCTGCATAGACATGAAGCAAGCATTTGGTTTCAAGTCTACGAAATGCATGTGCAAAATGCTAAAGTTTAACACATTTTTTATGGCAAAATAGTTAACTTAATGTTCCTCATTTCGTGTATACTTAATATTGTATCTTTTATTGATATTGATATTATAAATTAGAAAAACTTTGCACTCAATTTCTACGTTAATTGATCAAATACATTATAGCCACTCTTACAAAATGATGTCTAGTCTATTTCAAAGCTGCTTTATATTATTTGTATATAATAAATATATCATAATTGCAAGAGGTTTGTTTTGATCAACTTCCAATATGTTTGCGAATTTGATAATAAATGTATGTTGTGCTAAATAGAAATTACACAAAGTCGTTGATAATAACGATTTGGACACCTATTGTTAAATAAAGTTTAAATAAAATAGTCGACTTGCGTTTTTGAAATGAAGTAAAAACCAGCTATCTATGTATTATGCTTATTTGCCATCACAGCATGTCATAATTAGTGTGTTTCATCAAATTTTAGCAGACACGGGCAGCTCTCTTTCAAGCGGCAATGAAAACTACGTTTACACGACGACAGATCCTCGAGACCCTACTTCCCCCGACGCGTCCTTGGTGTACGTGTATGAGACTGCGACGAGAAAGAGGAAGATAGCGCTGCCGAAGAGCTCCAAGACCAGATCTCCATCGCAAACTAGGCCGGCCATGAGAAAGTTTAGGTAACGGCTTAATGCACTCATTGTTCTGCTTTTTAAAGCTGCATCATTATCATTTATCAATACATAGGTACTTGCGAACTTTGGCTTGGGAAACGATACACCGTGATGTGGAATGCAACACGCGACACTGCAAGGCGTACGATGTACGTAAATGGATAGTGATAAATAAGCTATGCAAAGATAAGATCACGATTTTATACAGAAGTGTGTGGTGTGCTTGAATTCTTACGAATTCTTTCCCACAAGATTCTTTCGCACACGAATTCTCCGCACAGACTATTCCGTACGCCGATTCTTCCGTACATAAAAAACTTCGCACTAAGCGTGAAATGATAATTGTTTCACCACACTTATCTGAACAGTAAAAAAATGAATAATAAAGTTAATGTTGTTTTATTGTAATGCCTAGTGTCTGAGGTCAAGAGTGCCAACTGTTTTTCAGGCTGGATACAAGCAAAAAAAATAATAATATGCATATGTATATTTTCTGTTCGTCTAAGTCTCGATTTCGAGTATTGAATATTAAAATATTATGTCCGGATTTTTCTATGTACGGATAATTCGTGTTCGGAAAAATCTTGTACGGAAGAATCACATAATCGAAAATTATAATATGACGCGAGGTGTGACATGTGTTTCGATTCCTTAAAAGCACCTCTAGTATACAGTTCGTTGTAAAAGAAAAAGTAATTTAACGGTTTTTAAATAGTCAGGGTGAAAATTGATTTAAATTATGTTACTAACACTTCGTTACTTTTTATAAATCTGACGTCAAACACTAAAACTTTTCACATAGTAATAAGCCAATAAATTGGTTATTTTTTAGGAATTGATAAAGATGCTTTATTAAATTGCATTCAAATTTAATTAAAAATACATTTGGTCCTATACTGAACGATTAAAAATATATTAGTATCATTAAATTGTTTTAGGATTTGTCGGTCTGTGTTTGCTTTTCAAATGACGTGTGACTTGTCAGTGTAAACAATATTATTAAAAAATAGTATTATGGAACATCATTTATCATAGCTAGTACACACGGATATAAAAATAATAATTATGAATTTTTGAATAAATAAAATTGATTGATCGATCGGAATAGATGAAACCGAAGACGATATTATTAATTGAAATGTGACGTTATGCATCTTGGATAATGATTTGTTCTAGCAATTTGCTAGTTCAATAATTAAAGCCTTTCTTCAACCAAACCAGTTTGTTCGTGTTGATATTGTTAATGACAGAATGCCAACATTACCAACACGAGAAAGAAAAATGTAGAATAAAAAAACGTAGTAATAATCTTTGCTTGTGGTAATATGTAGTAATGCATAAAAACTTTTTACGCTTCTCTGATTTCTTTTGTTTTTTTAAACACTGATGAACAGCCATAAAAATAATGATAAATTATACTTATTCTAGTGCAAATACAAGTTGAAACGTTAGCACACTAAAAAATACCGACTTTCTTTTCACAAAATTCACAACATGAGCTATTTGTAATGTATGTTGTCATTGATAATCTCCCTTATGAACTTCACATGATTTTATCTTAAATAATGAAAATGTCTCTAAGTATTCAAATAAAAACATGCATGTATGGTATAGTAGTACTAGAATCAACTTTATCTATTTATATTTTATTTTTTTACACGGTAGATACGTTCCAGTAAACACCTGTTAAAAAATATATAATTCATAAAACAATTGAAGATTGGTTCTCTAAATTAAAAAAAAAGCACACATGTGTTCATTCTTACATTGTGGTATAGAAAATCGTGTTAAAATATTTAGTAATGAAAACCCAATAAAAAAATCACCTGATTTTCACACGGAATCTTAAAGTGTTTTGTGCCTAAATCAGCAATCGCCACTTTGTCGTTTACGAGTCCTCAGTATAATTTTATTGTCATTTAATAGTTGTATGAATACAAATCATTTCACACGACTGCGCCGAAGTTTTTAATGCAATTCATATAATGGCGTGCAGGTGTCGATTGTGTTTTTTTAAAGATACTTTTATTCTCTTGCTTAAATTGATGTGAATAATGCTTTTATTTTTAAGCCCAGGTAACCAAATCTGAAAATTACAATAATGTTGATTTCACTTTCTTATCGATGGACACATAAATTACTGTCGACATTAAATCAATGACATTTTTATACCAATTTCACGTTGGCAAAATTGTATTGTATTATTATTTTGATGTTTGGTCTTTATATTGTATCTACTGGGAAAAATAGTCAAATCTGATAGTATGTATATAAAATAAATGTGTAGGCCGTAGTAGCATTTTGTAAAGTCAACTGGACCACCATAGATATATGAGAAACGTACATAATATGGACTTTGATAGATGAATTAGTCTGGTCGGTCTAGTGTTAAAATAAATAGATTGTTTCGATTTAAACCTGAAAACTTCAGGCGTCCGTCTATAGATGAAAAGCTTCTCTCAACAGATTCTTGAGAAGGCTAAAAGTCAAGACCCACGCAATGTTGCAGCGCAAAGAAGAAAAATAACAACTTAAAATAATATATTTTTTAATCAATCTTTTTCAATTAAATATATTTAAAAGATATTTGTATTCGAAAGCTATCGATTGAGTAACGTGGAAAACCGAATTACAACATATTATTGTAAATAAAAAGACAGCATGACCATTTTTTTTAATTTGTCTGTATATGTATATATATGGAATATGGATTAGTTTAAAGGCAATATTATACATATTTTGTTGCCAGCTCAGTATATTTTAGACCTGTTAGAGTTATACATTAGTACATTGTAGAGGTCTGCACGGGCCCGGGCCGGGTTCGGGTGGGTAAGCGCAATTGAGATTCGGTTCGGGCCGGGCCCGGGTAAGGAATTCATCAGAAAAATACTTCACACTTTGTTCGTGTCATAAGTCAGCCATGATGATTTAATTACTACCAGTTCTATAGAGAATCGTAAATTGTTGTAAATTTGTAAAAAAAACCGGCTTTTTTCGGGCTGAGGAGTATAAATAAAGAGATTTTCGGGCTAGGACCGGGTATTTTTTTAAAATTTCGGCCCGTGCAGACCTCTAGTACATTTTCATTACTCAAAACCAGTGGCGTATCTAGAAAATCTGGAACCATATGTAAAAGTTATCAAAGGTCTTCCTTTTTTTAAAAAAAAAAAATTATTACAAAAAAGGACGACTTCGAGCTGCTTCCAGCTGCCAACGGATTAGGGCAGATCCTTTTTTCGCAAGTACATGCGACATTAGAAAATTATTCAATTTTTAGTATTACTTTTTTTTTTTTTGAAAATTTAAATATTTTTATAAATTTGCCCCCCCCTGAGTGCGTTGTTTAGACCCTGCTGTATGGTGGATACAACACTGATCATAACCTAAATTGCTATTTCACTTACCGAAAGATACACTTTAGTATGTGTATGTATTCAAATGTAATACAATTGATTTAACTGAATACGTTTCATGTATAAGTCTATCGCTAATCTTAAATAAGTTTTTGCTATGCTTTCTCAATTAGTCGATTATCAAGACGATGATTAATCATCAAAATAGATGAAGTGTGATTTAAAAAAAACCATACATTATTTTCAATTTCTATTCAATTAAAATCTTATCTTATATATTAATATGGTACAATTCAGTACATGAAAAAATACTTATTTATATCTCAACTGGGGACAACTATCTCAATCAAAAATATTTATAGAATTCCTCTAAAAAAATAGACGCTGTATGTTTTTCTTGACTGTAACTGGTTTATGTAGACACTACTAAGTTTCACTTTAACGAATGTCAATGTTAAAAAATAACATTTGAAATTAAATTATTATTATGATTTACAGGAGGATAAGAAACATCAACTGTTTGGATTGCAGATTACTTGAGAACGCTGGATTTTTCAACCAACAAGAGATGGATATAAATGCTATGCCTTACCCCATGGCAAAGCCTCCGCCAGAAAACTTTGGACTGAGTCCATATGGACACCTCAAAATCGATTATTCTTGCAGTTGGCATTCTTTAGATAAACTCATTAGTCCGTGATTAAGAGTGTTTAACTACAAACAAATCTTATTTTATTATAATAAATAATATACCTTTCCAAAAATTTTAAATACAAATGTTTCTATGTTACATCTTTATGACAAGTGCATAATGGAACTTTGGCAACTGTTATATTATTTGGTCGATATACACATTTGGCTGTCAGTGAGCGACACATAACACAATGAAGTTAGAAACATTGACAGTGATGTCTCGGGAAACAGGCTTTCATATCTCTCCATGTTTGATAAACTACGGAGACCAAACATACTAAGGATTCATCAGTATTTAGAAAGACCTGTTGATTTGTAAACCGGAAAACGTGCTCGATTCGTTAATACACTACTACTAACCCCGGTTGCTAAAAGAATTATAACCTGAGCTAAAAAATCACTTGGCTTTCCCATTTAAAGAGTGGCGAATGGAGAAAGTAAACAAAACTGTATCCGGCATAACATTTCAAGGACCACTATCTATTGATAAAATTTTGGTCATTTAAGAATGAACATTTGTTTTACATCTGTAAATACGAAGTTAAAATTAAAAGTGAAGTATTCAATCATGATGACTGTAGAAAATATATTGGAAATGTATTATTTTACATGTTCAGTGTAATGTTATATTATTTTATAGAACATAATTAAATAGTATTATAAGACAACTACCATAATCAATGTATATCTTCTGTTACTTCAAAATAATATAGACACATTGTTAATAAATATGTTACGAGTTTCTTATTCAAACTTTTAATACTTCTTTCTTTAATTTATTTATATTTTTAAAACTATTTATGTTTATCTTTCTACTAGAAATTTATAAGAATGCAGTAAGCGTTACAATAATATTATATATGTTTAAGTAATAATTATATGGCACTTTAAAGATTTCAACTATTATCAGATTCGCGGTGCACAATTAAGCAACTATATAATTTTGTGAAAGTAAAAATTAGCACAATTATCTCGATTTGTAATTACTTATTTATTTTCATTTAATATTATTTAATTACTGCATGCTATTGTAGTTACCTGATTTCTTGTAATTTCAACCTATAAAAAGAAATAATTTACAATAGTATTATGTTATTCATATAAAATAAAAATGTTTATTGAATCTTTAATAATTTAATACTTCGGTATTTCAATGTGATAAATGGATTATTTTTCCTCGTTAATTTTCGATTTTTTTGCGGAATAAAAACATTATGATTTTGAGCTGTTTTTTGCCATTGTTGAGTGTCAGGTCATGTCAGCATCCCTTAGTTCAGTGGTGGGCTGGAGGGGGCTCGGAGGGGCTTGCTTAATCGGTTCTCTGCCACTGACGTGTTAACACGCCAAAACAATTTCGAGCTCGTAGGGCCGGCCATACAAAATGTGCGTGTTTACACGCAGTACTTGAGACGCGGCTTAAAGGCCACAATAAACGTATTAAATAATTTTCAAAATATCATGCTTATAGTGACATCTCTTGTAATCATAGTGTGATACTCAAACTGAATAGATATTGTTTTGTAATCTATAATTTTTTTTTTTTTTTTTAACCATGTCCGCTCCCAATGTGGAGCATATGGACTCCTAATGGAGTTTATCTCAACAGAAGTGTTTTTACGAGAACTGCTTGTTACTCAGTTGCTCAACCTCTCTTTTTCTAAAGAGAGTAGGGATAGAAGGACAAGGCTAGGACAGGATTAGTGGTAAGCTAATCGCTCTCGATACGCCCCGTTCATAGGATAGGATAGGTGAGAGAGGGGAATTCAAGACATCACAAACATCCATGCCTTTGAACAGAAATTCATAAATCTATAATACAAAGATTTAAAAACAAGCTTTTTTTTACATATATATTCCCTGGTGGTAATTTCCGTTTTTGAAACGTTTTTCGATAAATGATTGCGGAAATGACCCATCATGTATTTATATGGTAAGTGTTTGTGATGTGCTGTTATTATACGTCCAAAAAGAACATATTTATTAGGTTTTATTATTTGAAAGAAAATCACGGCCCTCCATGGACGGCCATATTAATCCCGCAAGGCACAGATCAGGTTAAGCCCCTTGCTTAATTTTACTGAGGCTGGCGAACCCCTTGTTAATTTAAGAAAACACAATATTCTCAGATAAAATTAGTACATAACTGCAATTTCTGACTTAAATATTATCTACGACAGCTTCAGCATACACAGTAGTACATTTTTACCCATTTACATTGATTTTTTTATGGTAAATTGCATATTGTTACATATTACAAGTGTATTAAGACACCAGATTCAATCAGTTCAGATGTATCCGCTACAGATGACCAAGGTGAGTCTATCGTCAAAACAGACTGAAAGGCCTGTACCATCATAAAATCAAACTGTTATAAGTCTACCAGCATCTATTTTAAGATACTCGGATATCGACGGAGTCGATAAGTATTTATTATGAAACATTAAAAAAAAAAATCTTCTTCGCTCTTTTCATTTCAATGTGACTTACACATGTCAAATAATAAGTAGCACCAATTGGCTGACTTGACGTCGTTGGTGTAGTGTCTTTGGATGACGAGCCAAGAAGACGTCCTTAAGACGTGATCAAGCCACGTCGTAGGTCTATTGTTATAATGTCTAAGGGTTACACTTTCTGCTTAGATTATTACTCCAGTTTATAAAAGTTTTTATTATTGTAGCTACAATTTAGTTCACTTGCTTATAATATGTTTTATTGAACTCTTAAAATACAATACAAAAGCAGTCAAACAACAGGAAGAGACGTAACTTACTAACAAGAATTATTTAATTACCATTCAAAATGTTAAATCGCAATCAGATTAGTTTGCGTGTCGACGTAGTGTTGAGAGTGTGTCCAGGAATATGTGGAAATAATGTATAAAGAATGCGATATTCAACGATTTTAACGCTATTCAATCTCAATATCGTGTTGGAATTTTTAATATAAATTATTCTCAATAAACTTTCGAGACACGCTGCATACAATCTTCGTTGAACAAATATGTAGCATTGTATCTATTGATGATATTATTAATACGCATTTTCGTATTAAAACTATATCGTTACCAAATGTTCAATCTGTTAATACCAAAATAATACAAAATACTCACTCGCCTCTGCAATCAGTCAGTGGACACACGCTTACAACAACCAATACTTAGTCTAATCGCTTGAATATTGTAATGAACTTGAATATAACTCACTGTGAAACATTTGTAGAAATGCCCCCAATAACGCGAATATAGCAATTGAGATAATGAAGCCCATTAATTAGGGTTACTTGGCGGTAAAATGCATAGTCGCCCGCCAACTTTTCACTGTATTGACGACACAGCAGCCGCCCGGCTGTGTGTACAGCCGCAGACGCACAAAAACACACGCCCGCACAGCAACGACAGTGGAATGCGTCCGCGCAATTGGGAAAAATCAGCTACGAATGTTCGCGTAATTTGGGGGGATCGCTGTACTTGTTAAAATAAAACACAATAATATTACACAGTATGTATTTATTCCACAATTTAAATACAACTATCGTAAACAACGAGGTAACATTTTTAAGCCAAAAAACATATTTAAGACAACAGTGAGTTTTACAAATGGTCTTAAATGGTAAAAATAAAAAAGTCGTAAATATTTACCAACGGCAAAATATATTTACGACCGAAACCAACAAACACAAATTAATACAACATTTTTATTATTTCTAAATAAATAGATGCTTTAATATAAGTTAAATAAATTAAATTGAGTCATATAACAAATAACAATACCTAAATAGATAGATGAAGTAATTTCATTAAGTTACTATATGGTAAAATTTACATTATAAATGTATATACCAATATATTATTTTGCTTCTATAATGAAAGTAGTTATTTAAATGTAAGGTTATATTAACCTAACATTTTTTTAAGTATCATATGTAGTATTTTTAATATTACATTTTTAATTAGGCAAGATTTTTTTTATTTTGTGAACATTTCGATAAACAGGATTGAAATACAATTTTAAAATAGCAAAGTCGTTAAGTTAGTAGTGGGACTAAATAAGTTGCTAGATTTACCTTATACTAATGAAACACTTAACAATAAGCAAATGAAAAATCAATCAAATAATAATAAAATAAGTGTAGTTTTACCATTCTGCATTGAAAATTAATTCTTCTGGTCTCCTTCACCGAAATCTTGGAATTCATCATAATCCTTTGAGAATAACTTTCTCTTACAGCCCTTCGAAGCTGATCCACCTCCAACTGGGGACCGACAGCTTCGATTTCCCTGCACAGCACCAAAATTGCTTGGAGTAATTCTGATTTGTAAAGGCTTTAAAACTCTCTGAAATTTATTTTGTTTCGATGCTAATTTATAAGGAGCTCTCTTATCGTCCTTTTTCGCATTTGACACGGCTTCTACGTGTCTTGGCTGGTATCCATCAGGATCCATACGTTTAGTAGTCGGAGTAAATGCAGAAGTATCACGTCGGGCGTTGTTTGGGGCCACAATATTTGTGGGATGATAATGCTGCCTCTGCTCAAGTACTGCAATTCTCTACAGAAGAAAAGTAACAGTAAGTATAGATTTCAAGATTAGGAAAATTTTATAATTCCGTATGCGTGCAGTGTAGGATATTAATGATGAATATATTAGAGAGATTCAAATGATTTATTTCAAATTGACAATATTGATTAGATACGAAAGAAAATAAATTACAGATAACACTTTTCCTCGGTTTTCTTATAAGTCTAAAGAAATGGGGGGGGGGGTGCCAATGTTTTCTTTACTGCGGCTTTATGTTGAATTAGATAAATGAATGTGACCTTTAGAATTGAAAAGGTTCCCCATCCCTGTCCTAGGCCAATGTTCCTTCAAATCTGCGCCCGCGCAGCAGTTTGAAAGCCCTTGTGCACTTATTCCCGGGTTGGCGCACACTCCAATACAACTATTTAAATAATATTTTTTTCATTGGAATATCTCTGATTGACCGAAATAAATTATAAATTGAACATTTTGATAATTCAACTAGAATTAAATTCTTATCTTTTATCAGATTAAGAAATTGATCTAAATGGAGTGCAGTGAAACCCCGATTCTACGTTTTCCAACGGACCGTAATAAATCAACGAATAATGCGGGAAATCTTCAAATAGTACCAAAAATGTTTAATTTCCAAATAACTTCTAGATAACTTGAATATAACTTAAATACTTACTCAGTAGGGCATCCAATTCCGGAATCCCGTCCAATTTTCTGATCCCGAAATCCCGGGATTGACATGGTCGTGATCCCGGGATTTCGGGATTGAGAAATTGTGAGCAAACCCTGAAAATTAATAGGATTTTGGAATTGGAAGAGCTAAAAAAAACGAATTTCGGAGGTAATCTGGGGAAAAGTATAGCAAATTGAGGATATTGCCCTATGCGCAATCGAATTTGGAGGCCCTGTTTTTCGAATTACCAAAACTTAATATAAAACTTACATGAGCTTTTGAGGATCCTAATGCGCCTCGTGCGCTTATGAAGTAATCCACCTCTGGGTAGTAGAGACTCCAATTCGAGTATCGAATACTTGTGCATTCTTCAAGTACTCGATACTCGTAATTTACAAATGAAGATTTGATTCCAAATTTTATTTTCTTATTTAAAAAAAAATATATATATATAATGTTTAACCGTTGCAGTTAACTGAGCTTGCACGTGGATTTTATCAGACAATATATATTTTTTAAATGGTTATGCCCAGTTTTGCCGTTAACTATGCTATGCAAGAATTTCTTTTGTTACTTTTACTTTGGGTCCTGCTGACTTATCTTATCAATAACAAGTTTATGATGACGAGAGTCTTTGACGACAAGAGACAAAATAAAATATTGTAAAATAATCTTTTTGATTGTTCGACAAATGGATAGCATAATAAATTCAAAAAAATTGACATGCCTTAATTCATTGATAACTATAAAACCGACTTCCACAGCAACAGAGAGTTTTTTCTACTGCGGGAATTATAAAAACAAAACTTCGAATCAATTTAAAATTTGAGACGTTTAAATCTCTATTATTTTTGAAATATATGTTTTATAAATTGAAAAAAATGTATTTATGAAATTAAATGAGCTTATTTATTTATTTATCATCTATTTATATACATGAATTTGAATTAATAATACATATTTTGGTACATCTGAAACTACTCGAATATACTCGAGTACTTGGGTATTTTAAAATTTTACTACTCAATACTCGAGTAGTTGAGATGTGGAGTAATTGGAGTCTCTCTCTACTGGGTAAGTATACGACTGTACATGATATGCAGGTGTAGAAAAATACTTAACCTTTTGATAGACGGATTTTTTTGCGTCGACTCGTTTCCTATAATCCTCCAATTCGTCTCGCATACGTACGTTCTGCGCGTATGCCTTTTGAAGTATTTCCTCGTGGACCAATACCAGAACATTGTACTAAAAAACAGCAAAGTGAAAGAAATTAAAAATAGACGGTATATCTAGTCAATAGAGTGAAAGACAATAGAAGCTAGGTTATTGCAAATGGAAACAAGTGAAAGTTTGTTAGGAATTTAATCATAGAATTTAAAAATTCACGATACCATTGATACCAAAACATGTCAGCTTGTTAATTTATTATGTCGTCTCTATGGATACAGAACAGAAAAAGGATACATTTATGTATCCTCGAAGACGTTCCCTTGATGGAACTTATGTTATGGTTGGACAATTATTTCATAACTTTTGAAGAGAAGCACGAACAAATAAATGCAGTTTGATTTTGTATTAATATACTCTATTCTTTAAAATCTGCAATGTTATTGTTCTAAAAAATTCAATGTATATCTAATCGAAATATAAGAAGAGTTTATATTATTTTTATCGTTGATGCATCATTCCAGCTATGAAATCAGAGAATTACAGAAAAAGAAAACACGGCGAAATCTGTAATAAATAGTAGTAAATATGTTATATCTATACTTTTTCATCCTCCTCTGCTTCGACTCGCAATATATCCTCATTCAATTCTCGAAACTTGCAAACTCCTTCCGAAATAAGAGCATCAATTTCGTCTCTCATATTTTGGACTGTGGAATAAATTATTAGGATTTATAATAAATTCAAGTAGATAATTTTTCATCTTACACGATTAAAACCAAATGCCATTTGTTCAACGCTTGCATTCTAACAGTACTGATTTGCGGTAGCGAATCATGGCACCTGACGAAGACTCATAAAAACCGTATATGGAGCTGCAAGAATGGATGCTTGCGTCGGATTATGGGGGTGAGGTGGTTTGATTTTGTGAGGAATTCGGAGATTAGAAATCATACAAGACAACGCCCCGTCACGTCGGTGGTTATGGAGACGTTGGAACTGGCTGGGTCACGTGGTGCGGATGCCTCCGGAAAGCTTTAATCCTGCATGTCTCTTCTATATTGTCTCTGGCCTTTTCTTTCGACCGGCGGGATTCCGGCGAATTTAAGCATAGAGCTGCCACGTGGAGGCCATATGCTCCATACAGGGAGCGAATATGGTCAAAGGAGAAGAAGAATTTTCATCTTACACCGTACAAAAACTTTTCGCTTGAAAAATACACTGACAGTGAATTTTCACAAATTAATTTCCAAATCCATCGAAAATATCATGCAAATAATTGATTTTTATAATTTTATTGATAGTCAAAAATACCGAAAAATATTAAACATATAAAAATTGATCATTATTCTCACCTAATTGTTCATATGATTTTTTAATGTCTTCTTCTTTCAAATTTCGAAGGTGTAGGGTTGTTGATTTTTCTTCATCATAGTTAGAAAACAATTGAAAATAGTCCTAAAAGTGACGAAGTAATAATTTAGTAGTTATATTTCAATATTTATATACAGTAACAAACTGTTAAACTTTGCTGAAATAAATTAAATCACCTCTTTCAATTGTTTAATTTTCTCGTTTCGCTTATAAACTTCTTCTTTTGCCATTTTAATTTTATCTATAACTGTGGATATAGTAAACTCGGCGATGAGTTTTTCTTTTGATGCATGCTCTTCAATTAGGTCCTTTAAAGATTTTTTCAATTCTTCCTCTTCTTTTATAAGATTGAAAACATTGTTTTCTAGCTCTATGTTACTTTCTTTAAATTTTTTACTACTCTGTAAACATAAAATACGAATAAAAATCTCACACAATAGAAAGAAGCATGAATTTATCATTTTTTTTCATTTAATTATCAATAAAATAAAAATCAATAGTCACCTCACTTATGTACGCCCAATCTTTAATAGCTTTCAAAATATCATCATCGAAAATCGATTTTTTAAGCTTTTTTGATTCCATTATTTTAATATAAAATGCAAAAGGAGATTAAACTGTCAGTCGAATTGAATTATTGCCGGCAATTGTTTTGTACAACTACCATAAACAATATGTAAATATGGTCATTGTTTACTCAGTTTAATGTATTAAACATTTTCATAAAAATAAAAAGTACAATGAGTATCATTTGTTCCGATAAATCTATAATATTAATTACCTTACAGAGATAATAATTAATTGAACAATAAAAGGTTTAGCAAAATATTATTCTTTGTGTAGACTTCTATATGTCAGCATCGAAACAAAAACAAAAATATGCAATTAATAATCTTTTGTACTCGTTATCAAATACTCGTTACAGTATAACAAAAAGTGTAATTTCGCCAAAGAAAACTATTTAATAATATCAATTCTCTGAATTCAGCTAAGCAATTGAATAAAAATAAAATTGTTTAAAGTTTCTTGGAAAATTACATACTGCAAAAAAAGTTTCACCTGAGATAAAAATTTTGTTTCTTAAAGAATAATAAATATTGTTTCGTCTCTATTGAATAAGTAAATAATTTACTAAAGAATTTTAGTCAGTGGATTCGTATTAACGCGATTTGTTTTTAATTATTATTATTTTACTGCGCTTTATTGCGTTGCTCAGTTAAAATAAAATGAATAGTATGTTTATGTGTAAAAGATGTGTAAATATTGTAACTAATGAGTCTAAGTTTACTACATAAGTTGAAAAACTTTTGCCTTCGACGTTTAATTCCATTTTGGAGAGAGTATTACTTTTATAAAGCTGTTAAAAATATTTTGATGGCTAGAATGAAATTAAAAAATATACCATGAGTAACGTTTGGAATAAGCTAAATCTTCAGTTGTCTGAGATTTAATGCAAACTGAAAAAGTTTTCAGCATTATTATCCTCCCACGATGTTGAAAATACCAAAAAAACTAGACCTTTACCTAGACTAAACTTCGTATAGACGAAGAAGATTTTTAAAAATATAATCAATGACTGTTATTGAACGGAAATGAGCAAAGAAAGTTTGACGGAACTTATGGCTAGAAAAAGTCTCCTTTTCTAACATCAATTATAACATCAAGTAAGTCAGTGGTTTCCAACCTTTATGTTACTGCGCCTTCCTCTGAAGGAAAAAAAATATCTTCGCACCTCCCCATCCTTTGTTTCATATAGTGATAAAGATACGTTTTAAAGAGCTCTTATCAAAATTTCAAAATATTTTGTCGCTGCCTGATTTTAAAGACCTTGGGGCTTATGAACATTTGCCCGTGGCCCACCAAGCCTGTGCTCTGGCTTCCCTAAAATGCTTTACCCCATGGTTGAGAAACACTGATTTAAAAGTTTTCACCAAAATCTTGATAAAAAAGAAAAGTAAACGTAATATTTAGCAATATTATATAAAGTATATATTTTTTTTTCTTTCTATCTTTATCTTATAAGCACAACAGTGCATGGTGAAAAGATAGATCCTATACAGCTCTGTATTGGGCCAATAATATGAGGAGAAAATGCTTTTCTTTTCTTGATCGCATTGCGTTATGGAGGGTGGCCGTGAAAATGCGGCTGCATACATATAACGGGTGGTGGTGGGATATTCAACAACCAACTTGTATATAGCATTATAACTCTTTAAATGAATAATAATTCAAATATTTACAAAGGTATTACAAAAAAATGATAATTTAAAGTTTGCTGATCTGAATGAAAAATAAAATTTATATTACCGTTAATGCCAGGCAATATTTTTTTTTTGTTAACAATAAATCGCTAAAATATTTTTTTTGTATGAATACATTCTCCCAGAGTTCGAGTACTTCGAATAGTTCGGGTATCGTTTCAATAATGTTTCCCATTTCTATTGTTGATTGACACTGACGTTTTAAACGTTTGAGTCAAAGACAAGATACATGTTTGAATTTAGCAACAAGTTCCTCAAAAGAAATGCGGATTTTATTTTTCCTATATTGAATGACGGAAAAACAGCTGGTTAAAGAATTTTCGTATGACATTGCATTCTTAAAAAGATACACAATGATTTTACTTAAATTTGTAGTGTCATATATAGGAATGTTAGTTTGTTTACATGAGATATCGTCTCAAGTAATTAATGACAGATTTAGTACACGAACAGCTTATCGTTTTCTGGCAAATCTTGACTCGAAAGTGGGTCATTATTCAGGTTGGTCTCATACTTTAAATATATTTATATGTACTTACACTATTTAATTCTTAAATTTATTGATGATAATACATAATGTGTTTTAATTGAAGCTGATTGCAATAAAATTAATCCAGTTATTTATGTTATTCAGTTTACGAATCGTCACAGAATTACACTTTATATTATCAAAGGTAAATATGGCATATAGTAGCACGTCGACTACTGCGGCGCAAAACTTCACAACTACGCTAAAAACAACGCCACGATTTAAAGTTATTTTTTGAGAACTTAATAATCGTGTTAAAACCACACATTATTACGAAGAACACTGATAAATTATGCGAAATACGAAATATTTTTCAGTACAGCGCCACTGTTTTCCATTTTGGCCGCTTACTCCCCGAAAAATTATTGAATTTAGAAAAAAAAGAATGCAATTATCTAAGAAATATATTTGTAGATTGGAAAATATCCAAAACCAAATGTCGGAATTAAGGAAACTTGGACTATGATTTGTTCTAAGAAGATGATATTGTGACATCCGCGTACCACAAAAAAATCAAAAAATGTTTTACGGACCATCAATATAAGCTTTTAAAAATGAATACCAACTATTTTTGAACTGCAGAAAATTTTTGCGGCCCACCCGAAAATCTTTGCAAACCACCGGTTAAGAAATATTGCTCAACAGCAGGGGTCGACAAAGTGTGGTCCGCAGAGAAATCTGACATTAGTTTATGAACTTGGTCCATTTTAAGACGAATTTGATCACTTTTATTTCAATATGTAATATTTAACTCAAAAGTCCAGTTATTGGTCCGCTGGATTAAAATTGTGAATTCAGTGGTCCGTGAGCCCAAAAAATTTGCCGACAGCTGCTCTACAGCATTGTTTTTAAGCGGCATTTAGTTAATTTTTAGGTAGAAAAAGAAGACCATGCTGTTAAACATATTATTTACCCAACTTTTTTTGACTATTGTTTCTAGGATGTGAACAAAAGAAGATATGGATGATGGCACGTCATGGAACTCGCTATCCAACTCCTAAAGTAATGAGAGCTATGAAAAATAGCCTGCCAATTCTCAGAGACAATATCATAGATAGCTATTATGATGGAAAAGGTAAGCTTTGATAGCTATGCTTATCGGTACAGAGATCTCCGCTTTAAAACTATCTGTCATTGCCTTGTAACAATAACATAACAATAATAATATTTTTTTATGTCTATTGTAGAACAGCGGTTGGCAAAGTGTGGTCCGCGGACTACCAGTGTTCCGGGAGAAAATTTAAGTGGTCCTCAGAGAAATCTGACATTATTTTATGGACTTAGTGCATTTTTAGACGCATTTAATCACTTTTATTTAAATATGTAATATTAACCACAAAAGTCCGGTTATTTGTCAGCTGGATTCAAATTGTGATTTTAGTGGTCCGTGAGCCCAAAAAGTTTGCCGACCGCTGTTGTAGAGCGTTTTTTAACTGTATCGTTGAACATTACCAAAAAATAGATGAACAAAATGCATTGAAATAGAAGTACAGTAGAACCTCAATTATCCGGATTGTTCAAAATATGTAAACAATTTTTTTACGACTTCTCTGATTTGTTAGCTACAGACTTTTTCAAAGGGAAATCAAAGAACCACAAATGCTTTAATATCTTTAGAAGTCTTCCAGTTGAATATGATCACCAGGAAAAGCCTGGATGAATGGTGAAATTTTTAAACGATGCTATGAAAAACAGCTCATTCCAGAAGTGAAAAAATATCAAAATTACATATATAAAAGAAGAAAAACATTGTTATTAATAAACAATGGGACGTCCCACCCATCGATAGAATGAAAAACATATTCTACAAAAATTGTTGCTAGCGGAAGAAATAACGAAAAAACAGTTATCAGTCTCCACAGTAAAATAAATTAAAAAGACCGTTGCTACACGACAGCACAGACTTGGAATTCTTTAAATGTGTTAACTTTGAGAAAATTATGGAACAACATGTTGAAAAGAACATTTGTATGTCTTAGTAGCACAGTAGAAAGTGGTATAGAAGTCACTGCGGAAGCAATCGCACAAATTTCAATATGTTCTGAATGTGACGAAGATGTCACCCAGTGGTTTAATTGTGGTATGAATGATCCTGGATTCCAAATTTTGAATGAAGGGGAAATAATAAAAGGAATATCTGCCTCAGAGGAACAGGATTGAGAAGACGAAGAAGAGATTTGTGAGGGTAAAGATGTCATACACATTCTGAAACTTTTCAGTGTTAAGAAGTCTCCATGAAATGGTTTGAGAGCCAAGAAGAGTGTAAAGTAAGGACAACTTAAAAGTATTCGCGATTTTTTCACCCTCCAAAAGAACAGCTAGTTGTTTTAAGAAAATATTAATAATCGGAATTAAAAAAAAAAAATCAATACTGAAGCTATATGTAACATAAATCTAGACAAATAAAAAATATTCATACTGATTGTACATGTCTTTTCTTGTCAATTATGATTTTTTTCGATTATCCGGATTTTTTCTTATCCGGACTAATTGAGGTTCTACTGTAAAAATAACTTCTACAGAATTGGGATACAATTCATAAATATCTTGCTCTGATTCATCAGGCTATCAAATGTTTCATCTATTAATGAGTAAAAAAATATTTCAACTTTAAGGTGGTCTGAATTCCGAACAAGTTACAATTTTTGAAAAATGGCAGCTGCAAAATGTTGATGTTAAATATGAAAAAATGTTAACAGCTGAAGGAGAAGACGAATTAATGTCATTGGGGAAAAGATATAGACAGCGGTTTAATCATATTATTCCAAAGGAATATGACAGTCCATCAATAAGGGTAATTTATAATTTATGCAACTGTAAAGAGATATATCATAAAATAAGAAACTCTGTACCGACCAGTTATAATAAATACAATCAGTCAATTGACCAATCAAATATATGATAGTGTGAGGATATGTTCAATAAACAAACTTCAACACAGAATCTTTTGAATGATCAAAAGCATAGTAAATCTACATCAATTTACTGACAAAGGTTTTCCCCTTTGGAATGGGGTGCGGCAGAAGCAGATCATTTTTGGGGGCGGCATTTTCAAAAATAAATACAATATTTTTAAAAATAAAAAATAAGCCTCTTGTAGTAAAAACTTCTAGTTCATAAATAAAAAATAGTAGAAATGATTTAAAAACAAAATTAGAGGAAATATTGGGGGCAGCAAATTAAAGGAACGCCCGAGTGGCAAAACCTCTTCCACTGCGTTGACTTCCACTGTGAGAATAATGCCGAACACCTGTATTTAATTTACAGACATTGATAAGAATGAAAGTGTAGTAAGGCAAAGCATATCATAATAAAAATGTACATGCCAACAATACCTTGCTGATAATTTAGCGACACCAAGACTATTTTTTTTTAGTTTAATTTTCAATAATTATAGTTAACTTTATTTCAACTTGAAGCTATTTTAAATAAAAAAAGTATGTTTAAAATTGGGTTTCAAAATGCTAAGATTCACTACTTCAATAACTTTAGTTATGCTACTAAATAAGATATATTATATTTAAAATTCATAAATGTGACATTGAAAAGCATATGGCATATCCTTTTATATTTTAAGTCTACCTTTTTAGTTTCAGTATTGCTTAGTGAAAAATAATTTTCAGTATAAAGTAAACATTGATAACATTTTTATTCCGTTATTGCCTAACTGATTTTGGCACTAGTTTTTCTTTTTCTTCTCAGTTTTTTATTGTTGCACCTACTAGGAAAGTAATAGTAGTTTGAGGAAGGGGTTTTTATTGGCTTGAACTTGTTTCAATAATTTTGTAAAGAAATTTTAACTCGAGAGTGTGAGATTATTATTATAGAATAATTTATTAATTCAATTTTAAAATTTTGTTTAATTTTATAGTTTAAGTTTACAAATACAGACAGAGCAAAACAGAGCGCTCGTTTTTTCATAAAAGGTTTATTTGGGACAAATGAAGACTACTCCATGTATTATGAGGCTCCTCAGAGAGATTCACTTTTAAGGGTAATTGATTCTATAGTAAACATGTTTTAATTTTATCTATTATCTTCTCATATTTTTGCAGTTGTATAAACGAGTGTTTTAAAAAGCTGTCGTTTATAAATTTTAGTTTTACAAGCATTGTGATAGCTGGCAAAGAAAAGTGAAGAAAAATCCAGATTCCTATAAACAATTGAAACTTTATATGATAGGGGATGAAATAATGGAATCGTTGGCTAACATATCAACGAAATTTGGCATAGACAACTTAACAAGTGGTAAGTCCACATTAATTTAAGGGTAAAAAGTTCTGAGCATTATTATAATAATATATAATCTCTCTCGAGTTAAGTCATGCATTCTATTATTTTTAATTTAATAACCATATACTGTTGTACTCCAATTCTTATCTACTCTGCATCACATTCAGATAATATGTAAGAAAATAGAATGTAATCCTTCTTTAAATATTTGTACAAACTGCAGCTTTTTGGTGAAATTTCCTTTGGTGAACTGACCTAAAATGTGTGCTGTGAAAACTATATTCTAAGAATCGACTTCACCTCTGTTGAAGGCAGTGTGACACATAACTTTATTTTTTGAGAACTTTGACATAAGTAGACATATAAATAAATAATACAGGCCGCCCTCGATTTTCGCACATAATTAGTTTCTAAAAATGTGAGCGAATGATAAACGTCTGAAAGTAGAGAGGTGTGAAAAAAACATTAATCAATCATTATACCTAATCAATGAGGCATGTAAGTGGTATCATGTGTTTTCTTTATAAACTTGTCAAGTGTTAGTTGAATATCACCCATTTTTTGATAAAGAGTTCTATAACATTCGCCCACGTACTTGAGTTAAACGTTCACTATTGGGATCACATTTTTCCATGTTAGTCGTAAAATTTTCATGAATGCTTCATTCATATTTTTGACTGTCAAAGTCTTTACGATTTTATCAGCTTCTTCTTCACTTTCAATGTGTATTTCATTCAACTCAGTCAACTCATTTACATCTTTTTGTTGACCTCCAAGTTTAGTTCATTCATTGGACTAACTGTTTTATATGTGATAGTTTCCGGAGTTTCGTTAGAATTTATAAAATCACTGATCATTCAATATTGATTATTGCGTTCCATACATGATAGTTATTTCAAAAATCTTTTAATGTAAGCCCACCTTCGCTGTCAGTAGCCTCGATGGACTGCTTCATTATTTTCTTCATTTAATATTGGTTAAATGTAGCTATACCTTTTTGATCCATAGGCTGTATGAGGCTGGTAGTATTGAGAGCAAGGAACACAACATTTATTACCGGGTACAAATTCTGCAAAGACTTGGATCCTGGAGCATTGTCTAAGATTAATAATGCACGGAAGCGAAAAAAAATTGCATTATTGACAAAAATCTATAAATAATTGAATTTTTTATAATGTGCAAAAGTAGAGGGCCGCCTCTTTTTATTAAAAATTATGCATGGGAATCTTATGGGTTATCTTATCTCTGGTGACTGCAATGAATGACATATTGGGCTGTGAGTTGTACATAACTGACGTAGATAGTGGATGAAGACACCTGTTGTATTGGAATATAATAATAAGAAATGCTTAACTCAACCGGGATGTTTTGAAAATCTTCTTAAGCTAAATTCTATCAATTACAAGAATATTTGTAAATAGGTAACTTAATAACTTGTCTTAATAACACGTGTCACTACACTCACCCTTAATTGGTATCTAAAACAGTGGTGATTAAAAATCAATTTATTCTAGAGCCGATGATTGGAGAAGTGAATTGAATTAGTGCTTAACGCGTGCTGAAAATATATATTGCGCTAGACACATTATCTCACGTGTTGCAATTACTGCTTTGTATAATATTTAGATACTATTTACCCGGTCTCTTCCTTCGACACAAAATTATCATAATCGGTCACTTAGTGAATGTCAACTTATTCCTAGATTATGTAGCAGAAAACAGGCCCGCGCCTGGCAGGCGTGCGGTGCATGCAAGCAGCCAAAACAAACAAGAAAACTTATTTTTTTAAATATAATGCAATTAAGTAATTGGTGAAAATTTAAAAAAAAATACCTTGCTTACATATATAGCGAAAAGTACATCCTCATTTGAGCGATTACAGGTTTACAGACATAGTTGTATAGCGACCATTTTATAAAGTAGGGTTCTCTAGTTACGCAGGTAATGCGCTCCAAAGGATTAAGTCCAAAACCGCGTAAGTCGCGCAATAAAAATAAGTATATAATAACGCATTGAAGAATATTTTTTTTATCTGGTTTTCAGAGAACACACTTTCCTACATAATTCATTTTCATTACATACATAAATTAAATCAAAACATGATGAAGCCAACTGTGAATGTAACTTACTCTACGCATGTCTGTACATACTATTCAATTATAATATATTCAGGCTCTATGGATGATATCGACCCGTAACTGGCAGAAAAACATAACCGATAATTCATAAATTTTAGAGAAGCAGGTTTTTTTTGAATGATTCGTAATAAGTTCGAGAAAGGAATTCCTTAATTCAATGCGCTCAGTAATATATGCTCAGTGTCTATCCTGATATTATAATAAAATTGTCTAACTACTTTCAGTTGTCAAGATAGTGGCGGTAACGCTGTTTTGCCTATGGAGCATAGTTGTTTATCTTTAGAAATGTCACCTGCGCTATTTGGTGTAGTTGTTTTTTTTTTTTAATTTTGATGCTAATTATCTTGAAATGGCATTAATATTATGTATTCAAATTAATAAAATAACTACTCATATATTTAACAAAAGGGGGCATTGTAAGGATAATAAAAAAAAACTTGGCTTATTAAACTAATATTTTTTATATAACTTGCTCATTCTTAACCACATACAGGTAAAGTAAAGATGTATTATCGCTATTCATATTGGATTCAGGTCAAGAATCTTCCGCTGAGGATCCATGTGGCAGTTTCATAAACTCTTTTTCTGAAGAATAATACATTTTAACACAGAGACTTTTAGGATCATTACATTTGATTTCCGATTTTAGTAATTTAGCACTATACAGTGTTGGCGGCTGCGAATGAAGCATCATGGGACTTGATGAAGTTATCTAGGTCTAACAGTTCAATTCTACTGTCAACAAAAAAACCATTTGAACCCTTTGAACGCCATCGTCTCACCCGTGAGTCGCATGTGTATTGAATACTTCGACATTGGCGGCTAATTAAGTACAATCTTTTGTGAGTATTTTTTAAATGATGCCCTTTTTAATTTACCAAATTTACAGAGACGGATTTGGTTTAACGCTTTTGTGCTGCCTAATACATTTTTCTTCTCGCTTTCGCAATCTCTTTGCGTCTAATTTAGGTTTTCGTAATCCAGCATGACCAATGGATAGATGTGGATCACTTATTTTGTCGATAGGTAGGCTCTCATTGTTCATTTTTCAATTTGATGTTGAATCTGGCTTCCAAGAATTTCTTTATGGCTTAAAATCAATACACGATTTACTATAGAAGTCTTTATCAATATGACGTTCAGAGGTCTCTAGAATGTTACTTTCACTATCACTGAAATCTTAGTAGACTGACAATAGCTACATGATTGCACGATGTATGTGACTTTCTTGAACCGGTTTCTATCTTCGGCGATTGCAAAGAGGTACTGACTATCGAATGTAAAGCTATTTTCACCAGCTTTTAGGGATTCGAACAAGTTGAGCCATCTTCAGAAGTAATGATATATTATTCGTTATCGTAATAATAAAAATAACATAATAAATAGGTGTTTATAACCAGGGCTGTAGAGTTGGAGTCGGAGTCGTGAAAAATGAGCGGCTTGAATTTTTTTTGAAAAATATATTTAATTATGTGTATTCAAACAAAATAGTCCAAAGTGTTGACATTGCACGCTTGGCTGACTAAAGATGATCTTTTCCATGAGTTTTGTCGCTAACAACCCGGGTTTCGCCTTTCGGCATCTTCAGGCATTCCAAGTGCACGGATGTACTTGAACTGACGCGTAGTAAACAGTTTGTATCGTTTATATACAAAAATAATTGTCATTTTATTAATAATTGAAGCACTTGCTCATTAAATATTAATTCAAAGGCTTAAAAACAAATCAACTCATTAATAATAGATCGGATAAAACCCTAGATTTATTTTAAACATTCCTATGTTATTATCTGGTCATTAATATTTTCAAAAAATCCCCATAATTATAACAAGCCCACTTAATTCATTGAAAATTGTATACATTCAATTTTCGCTAATTTACATTTTAATAGCCTTTTAACTTAGTGATCTACTTATATTTTTGTATATAAACGATACAAACTATTAACTACGCGTCAGTTCAAGTACATCCGTGCACTTGGAATGCCTGAAGATGCCGAAAGGCGAAACCCGGGTCGTTAGCGACAAAACTCATGGAAAAGTACAAAATTCAAACAATTCAAATTTGATATTGAAATTCCATCAAGCACCCTTAGTCGAAATTCTTAAATAAAGATGATCGGATGGAATACATATATGAGGGTATTACTTATGAACCCGGTCTATTCCAAAATTGTTGAAACATGAACCATGAATGTAATTTAGTAGATAAAAATAAATTTTGAAAATATTTTAAGAAATTAGTCTTAAACATGGCTTGACAACATCCAAAATATCATTCAAACGTTATGTAAGACTAAAAATCCTTCAAAAGAAATTCAAAAGTTTAATTTTTCAACCATTATGGAATGAGCCCTGATTGCAAGTAATTCCTTCATTTATAAGTTAAAATGATATTATTGAAAAATTTCCTCGCAGTCGCAGTCGCAGGTCATTAGTTCGCCAGCACCGTCCTAGGCGATATTGAATAATTTTTGGCTTAAAACACAATTTACCAAATTGTGTCGCTTACGATCTTTTGCAGATCATGGGTTGATATACTTACCTATTGCTCGGTTGTTAATAATCCGAGTACCATATTGGCCCAAATGTAACTCAACATTTTTTACCTGAAATGTTTTGATTCTAAAAGTATTTGTGTTATTCTCGAGTTCTAGTGAAAAAATATTATGTTCACACTGGGCTTCTTCTCCCCCATGCTGAATATGTTATTGCAAGTGCTGTCTGCCACATTGATGCCCACAGATGCATTTTTCTCGTTAGTGTGATTTATCGATTCTGTAACCATCTCACAATTATAGCAACATGAATTACATACAGTGGTGTGCTGGAAATTTCTGGATTTTTGAAATTCACATGAAATTGTTTGAAAATCCCAAAATCGCCGACCAAGGTGCGAGCCGGTTGATAAAATTTTAGCAGCACACCACTGGTTACATATGATCAACGAAAGTGCTAATTCTATTTAAAAAGAAAGGATCAACATGCCCTCAAATCAATAAACTTTTTCGAAGAAGATGAGAACTTAAATATTACCAGTAATTTTTTTTTATCTTGTATTTGAATTTTTATTTTTAATGCTTCTTTTAATAAGCAGGTTGCATTATATTTGGGTTTTAGTTGTACATGGTAAAACTTCTAGTGGAGGCATCATACCGTCTTTATCTAACGATGTCCTTATTTTCAGTTATTTGATCAAATTTTTGGCAAGCCAGATCAAATAATATATCTATTGAAAAAAAAAAAATCTCAAAAAGAGGTTTGAGGGGACACCCGGGTTTGAACCGGGGACCTCTCGATCTGCAGTCGAATGCTCTACCACTGAGCTATATCCCCAGGCCTGAAGATCCGAAAATTAAGCTATTTATAAAACTGTAGACTGTATACATGATCACAAAAAATGAACGCCCCCGGGTGGGCTCGAACCACCAACCTTTCGGTTAACAGCCGAACGCGCTACCCATTGCGCCACGGAGGCCGCGGCAAGAGCGACATTTTATCTGTATTAAAAATAATTTTCACTTTTATTTCGCTGTAAAACAACTTTTACTCCCATATCCACTGGTTATATGAATGCTGATTATACAATTATAGTGATTGACCATTGCTATGATTTGTACAAATTATGCATTTAAGATGCTTCAAGTCAAATTATTTTTACGTGCGATTCGTCCAATTCAAAATCGTTTCAACATTGGTTGTCGTATAATGAAAAAACTTGTGAAGGGATAGACATTGACAGAATATGTCGCGTAATAACAGTGTTGTCAATGAATACTCCACCCCGACACTCGTCAAACGCCTGTTGAGGCTAGGGTTGCCAAATGTCCCGGAATTGGAATCGCTGTCTCGTATCCCGGATGAGTACTAAATTGTCCCGGAAATTTAGAGAAAAATATTTAACTAGGCAATTAATAGTATGTATGTTCATTGAATCTCTCAAGTTTTTAAGCATACACATAGCGCAATCGCATATAGAAGCGACTTTGTATAAAGAAAGCGAGAATACGTTCCGTACTCCACAGTAAAAAAAAAGAAGATAATGTGAACGACATTAGTCAGCGGATTCCAACTAGGGTTGCTAACTTTTTCAGCTACTATTCCGGGACAAATAGCACAAAACTGAACATCATCATATATCCGGATACGGGACAGCGATTTCAATTCCAGGACAATCCCGGCCAATTTGGGACGGTTGGCAACCCTAATTCCAACCCATGGTAGGTAGACTACAAAACATACCTACGTAATTAGAATGGGGTAAAAATAGCATCGTATTGAGTTCTACAGTTTTTATATTTATTAGTTGATAGCTTTTTAGACTTTCGCCATCTCTGACAAAGGTGAAAGCCGAATTAGCTATAACCTTATAAATATAAAAACTGTACAACTAAATACGTTGCTACTTTTACCCTATTATAATGGAGTTCTATCAAGTGAATGCCAAGTCAATCAATAATACGTACTGGGAGCTACGAATCCATGAACTTATTTCATTCACGCAGTAACAAATATTGTTGTAATACAGATGAAACAAACGTAATTTTTATGATCATAATACTGTTTTTTTTAAACCATGTCTATTCGGAGCATATGGCTATTGGGTGGTTCTTCCAAGATTTTATATCCTTAGGTATTATCTGCTTCTGTCAGGTTGGCGAAAAAGCTCTTGGAAGCACACTTATTTCCTATACCTAAAGGAAAACAGTCGTTTACTAAAAACGTTTTATGTAAATCCGTACAAAAAGAGAACCGGGTCCATTTCATTATTCGGAAACACCATTAATCATAAAAGTCGGGCTTTTTTTTTATTTATAATTGTGTTAATCAGAAATACGTGTATCTCTAATTAAAAAAAAAACTAGCAGAACGTGGTTTCGATCCACGGACCTCTGGGTTATGGGCCCAGCACGCTTCCGCTGCGCCACTCTGCTGTTGACGTGGCCTCGCAAAATGTTAAATAAAAGTCCAGTCTATTGATTTTACGTACAATTGCATTATTCAAAAATATTATTATCGTCATTATTTGAATCTGATAATAACTACGTTTTTAGATGTTGGAAAGGTGATCTATCAAGCTTGCGCGTTCGAGACGGCTTGGACAAAAAATTTTACTTCACCTTGGTGCTCAGCATTTACCCATTCCAACATTCAGGTACGTTCACATTATAACACCTACCTACCATATATTTATTATTTCAGGTTAGATATATTGGCCAATATAATTTCTAGAATCTTCATAGGAAGTTTTGTAAATACCCACCTACCATTTTATACAGACAATCATCATTTTTTGAAACAAGTCGAATAGAATACAGCTATAATAATTAAGCATTATGGTCCGAGAGAAGGTAACTAGGTTTTACCTACGAATCAGAATTAAATTAATTTATAGTGATTTTTTTCATCAAAAAAGAAGCTGGTTTATGTATTTCTTGTATCCATAGGCAAGCCTCATTTAAATAAACCGAGTACGCGGCCGCACTAGATTTGGGCGAGCGATACGAAGAGTGAATTAAGTGACCTAGAGCAGGGTTTCTCAACCGGTGGGCCACAGCGTATTCCAAGGGGGCCATAGAGATTTATTTTTGTTTTGGGGGAGTCACAGCACAGTTTAGGGGGGCCACTGCTAATTGGGAAAATCCGCGAAATTCCTTGGAATTTCTTGACACAGTAAAATAAACACACTCAAAAAAGTTGAGAAACTATATTAAACTATGTTAAGAATATAAACAGTTTCTACTTTTTCGGCCGGCACGCCTTCGTCCACATTTTTGAGGTGTCAGAACATGTGTTTGACGAGTCGCTACCCGGAACTACAAAAACGCCAGCAATCTACACTAATTGTAGTTTTCGGGTAGCGGAGTGTTGTTGAATCGAATAAAACGCACGTAAAAATGAACTGAATCGCTAAAAAAACTTATATACTAGGGATCTCAACTATTCGTCATTATCAACTATTCGATTATCGAATAATAAAACTTAAACCATTTGAATATTTTCTGAAGTATGGAAATACTATTAATAAAGATTTTATCGTAATTTCCACAAGCCGACAACACTATTTATTTTTAAATTATTTTCTGGGAACTATTTCGACAAAGTCAAATATTGTGATAAAATATGTAATGCGTCAGAGTTGAGTGAAGTAAATAAAAAATACTACCATTTAAGAATATTTTTCATTATTATTCTTGACATCTGATAAAAATGTGATGTCAATTTTAGTCAAATCGTCATTCAAAAATATGTTTTGTTTTGTTAATATTTCATTAAAATTATTACGAATACTACTCGAATAGTTTTCCCAATATTTCGATATCGAATAGTTATAAAAGGCCGAATATATTCGATTGTTATCTCTGGTGTAGACGCTTACTAGTTCAATATTTCTACTCGGCCGCGTTATCGGTTGGTGTAAATGAGCTTTAGTGAAACCGATGATTAGGTATGTTACATTGAAAACATAGAATCGCGTTGCCATTTCTCTTTCCGCGAGATTAGGTACCTACATACTCGTTACCTTTTTTGTGGATTCCTAATGCAATTTTGGAACTGCTTGCACATTCGGATGTCGAGGAATGCTGCACGTTTTAGTTTTTAACTGATACGTTCTTACTTCTTAGCTAAGACTTAGGTGATTTGAAAAAAAAAAACAATTTGAAGCTGCAATTATTATTATTTTCAGCCATTTGAATACGCTGAAGATTTATATCACTACTGGTTGAACGGATACGCTTATTCCATGAACGAGCGTTTGCCGTGTGTGATTTCAAAGGATTTAATGAGATTTTTCAGGTATGTTATATCATTGTTGTAAATATTGATTGATGAAAAAAGAAAACGTTTTTTGCAACATTATATTAGTTCTTAAAATTCTTCTGCAGTGGATGTTTAAATTTTTGGTATTTTAGATCTAATCATCTGTTCTAGGTGTTTATACCTACTTACCTATTAATATAATTTAGTTAAGTATTTATAAAAAAATCTTATGTCGATGGGAATATTACCCACAAATTACGCCGTACAAATTACTGCTTCATTTGTCCATGCTTGACGTGTTTATACTAGTCTATGGACGTGTTATTTTGAATGACAGAGAATCTAATTGAATTTGTGCGAACTAAACTTTCTTTACACGATAATACTCATGAGGACTACTCTTAAAAGATATTAAGAATTATCGTGTATCAATGTGTTATTCATATGTCACTTTCTTGGCCATTGTTTTACATAGCTCAAATAGTTTGTTTTTTTGTGCAGTGGTAAGTTTTGTATTATAGAAGTTTGAAGTTTTATTTACATTTACTGAGAATTTGTTTTATTTAAATTGCTCGTTACAAACAGAACCTTGAATGTTGTTTTGTAAAAAATATACATTTTCAAATTATGCCACTACGTGAACACTTGCGTGACGCAGGTGTCACTGGCGAATTAATGGTGTTGAAACATTTCTGTTTTGCCCGTCTTCACCTGTCAAATCTGTGTTCCTTTGCGCTGCGTCGCCTGCATCTCAGTACATAGTACACTTATCTCTCGGAACGTATCTAACGCGTAAATCGAGACTTCAAGATCATACAAAAACGGAAGATAGGTTCCAGAAAATAAAAATCCACGTAAATCGATAATTAAAAGAGGTTTCATCATGCAATCTCCTGAAGCATTACCACAAAACATTAACGTTACTCTATCTTTAGCAGATTTAAAACCACTGGCCGTTTTCTCAGACTTTGCAATAAATGTTCTACTGGGCAGTTAAGTCCTGTTTCATGAGCATTGAAAACTTGATGCAGGGAATAACAATTTTCGTTTGCTATCTTCAGAAACTGTGGTAAAAATATCTTAGCTGCATTTTCGTCGGCGGAAGCAGCCTCACCTTCTTGAGATTGTTTAATGAGTATCTTTTTTTAAATTTTTCTAACCATCCCTTTCTCGCTGTAAAATCTTGTTTTTTTTCGTCAGATGATATAGACTGATTATTTTCTGATAGAAACTTATAAATTCTTTTAGATTTTTAATTGCGTTAGTGTCAATTGGTATTCTTTTTTTGTGTGTGATCTTCTATCCATATCATTAAGGCTTTTTCCATTTTTTTCTATTATGGGATCTCTAACGTATGAGGTACATTTAGAAATAATAAGGGATCCAGAGGCGGCACTTCTTCTGACAGTTATTTCGTTTTTTTTAATTGTACGGACAGTAGATTCATTATTTCCAAGAGTTTTTGCAAGAGATGCAAAACTATCACCTTTCTGGAGGGAATCCAGAATTTGAATCTTTAGATTCCAAAGAGATTGTGTTTCTTTTCTTCTTTAAAATACAAGTAGACATTCCTGGGGGTAAAAATACATAATTATTTGCGAAAAATTTCGTAGTAAACAAAATTCGTAGTAAATTGATTGCATAGTTTTCAAATGTGATTTTTTCCTGACCGCGTGAAAGTGAAACCGCGTAAAATGGATACCGCGTAAATCTAGGGATGAGTGTACATACATACTAGAGGTCTGCACGGACCCATACCCGGCCCGGCGGGTAAGCGCAATTGAGATTCGGACTCGGGCCGGGCCCGGGTAAGGAATTTATTCTTCATAAAAATATTTCAGACTATGTTTGTGCCATAAGTCAGCCATGATGATTTTAATTATTACCAGTTCTATAAACAATTGTAAATTTGTAAAAAACGGGTTTTTTTCGGTCTGTTGAGTATAAATCCGGGCTTCGGGTCGGGTTCGGGTAACAATTGTGGTATTAGACTCGGGCACGGGCCGGGTCGGGTAATTTTGTAAAATTTCGGCCCGTGCAGACCTCTAATACATACACATACGCTTAGTCTTAGATTCTTGTAAAAGAAAAATGTATAAAATTCTCGACCTTGTGCATAATGCTTAAGCATGTTTCTATATCTTGCCACGTCGCAATCCCATATGGTCTAGTGGCTAGGATACCTGGCTTTCACCCAGGAGGCTCGGGTTCGATTCCCGGTATGGGAAATATTTTTGTTACTTCTAGGTGATATTGTTTTTGAATTTATTTTAATGTTATAAATAATATAATGTGTGTACAAAACTTTTATAATTATCATATAATAAATTCATTTGATCATGAAAAAGGCAACTAAGCGCTCAATTTAAAAAAAAACTTTCAAAAGAAATCATCCAATTTCGAAATTGTTAATAGTTTAAAAATAAAAAATGTATTTTAGTTAATCTATTCCTAATTTGATTAGTTAATTTCTTGCTTGTTAAAAATAATTATATTCATGAAAATACACTTATATTCAAGAAACCTACAATAACTACATAGTACCATTGGCGTAGCAGGAGGGGGGCCGCCCCGGATGGGACATTCTTGAAATGAAAAAAAAAATAAAAAAACATATGTACACAGAAAAACTGCAAGCTGTATTTATTTGGCTTATTTGTGCTCTGTGTCACTCACTTATCAAATCTACTCGCCGACTTATCTCTAGTATAGTTTTTTTTTTTTTAAAAAATAAGTGATTTAAAGAAAAAATGAGAGCGACAAATTTAAAGGCCGCCTGAGACGAAATAACCATTTGGTCCGCCATTGCATCGTACTTATTTAATACCTGCATAGTATTTATTATTTTAAATTTCATGTCATTAATTAAAGCTCAACTGATAAAAATGCTCGCGAATCCGGTCCAGAACTTAATAAATAATTGTGGAATTTTGTACAAACGAGTGCTTTATTTTTTTTTATAAAGTAATGTGTTAATGAAATAGTATAATAAAGAAAGCCTTCATTAACTCGGATATTTTAAAAAATCTGTTCAACTAGGTTTTATCAATTAGATAGGTATACCAATATTTTTTGTAATGATATTGATATAATTTTTTTTACACTCACACTTGAGCACTTTCTTTTTTTAGTCACAATGAGAGTCCTCTGTCGGCTTTTCATTTCACACATTCGGGAGCAATGTTGAAAACTTTGGTTCACTTCGGACTCTACAAGCCGGATACACATTTGATGCACGATAGCCGAGATCCAAACCGTGCATGGCGCACATCGCATATGGATGCGTTTGCTTCTAATTTAGCATTTATTCTATACAGGTACTGTATTTATTGTATTTGATTAAAATTATCATTTCTCCAATTATGTAAACTGCATCGACTGAAGATTTATTTGCCTTTATTCAATATCATTACAGTTTCATGTATTCTTATTTGAATACATACCAATGTTATTCATGATATTAAAAATGTTATTTAATAATTTCGATTGAAATAATTGTTTTTTCTTCAATTTAACAGTTCTCTTTTCCATATTATATGCTTGTAATTTTTTATTTTTATAATTTAACCATAACGACTTATTGAAATATATTTTCCATTTAAGCAACTGTTTCCGTGGTGTAGTGGTTATCACATCCGCCTAACACGCGGAAGGCCCCCGGTTCGATCCCGGGCGGAAACATTATTTTTGTCTTATTTTTTTTTTGCTTTTACAGTTGTAACGACGGTGATAAAATTCTCGCGTTGCACCAAGAGAAACCAATCCATATGCCAGGCTGCGGGATAACACACGACTTGTGTAATGTTGATGACTTTTTCAAACCACTGATGGAACGGATACGGAGCTGTGATCTTGATGAAATGTGTTCGATGCCCAAAGAAAGAAACGAACTATGATTCATTTTTCTAGAACTTTGACTGAAGGTGCTTGATGGAATTTCAATATCAAATTTGAATTGTCTGAATGCTGTACTCTTCCATTAATCTTGTCGCTAACGACCCGGGTTTCTCCTTTCGGCATTTCTCCAGGCATTTCAAGTACACGAATGTAACAAAATTAGCCACAAGATTAAGGGAAGAGTACAGTATTCAGACAATTAAAATTTGAACTATGATTCGATCTAATATTTTTAAAATATAACTTTAAATAATTATCAACATACCCGAACGTCATTTAATTTATAATGTCTCTTACATCTACCATCTGTGATCATTTCAAAACATATTTGCCTAAAAGATGCTAATAAATAACGCTTTTATTATGATATGAGGTCACAGAGGCGGATTAAGCATATGACAGGCCTGTGGCGCAATTCAATTTGGAGGCCCTGTTTTTCGGACAGCACAAGAACGTCAGAAAATTCCATGTAAAATAAAAAAATGTATAAAAATCTGAACAAAAAGTATATGGGTTATAGGATATAAGCCATTTTTGAGGTCCCTAACATTCGGAGGACCCAAGCGCGCGCCTCATTCTCGCAGGGTAATCCGCCACTGATAATATAATTAAATAAGGTAAAAAAATGATGAGTCGATTTCGAAATATCTGTTTGTATGCTGTCTGTTTGTTTACTAATACAGAATACTGTATGTACTTATGGAGTACAACTTTCTACGTGAATGGGGGGGTGTGAATTCCTCATATCAGCATTTTATTTCACTTTTCTCGATTAAGAATTGAGAATTTCTCTGATTTTTTGTAATATTACAAAATACTATTTATTTATTAAAAAGTTAAATTGATTTTAACTGCTCGGACCTCTTATTTTTTAGGTTTTATTAAAACGCAGTGGCATTACTTTTGACGCTAGCTATTTTTATACACAAACAGTTTAAAACGTAGTCCTTAACAATAGTACTTTTTCATATCTTATGTATCTAACATTAATTTTACAATATAAACACTCATATCAAACTCCGATTAAAAAAATATATGTAAATTGTATATTAAAATAAATAAAACAATCTGTAATCTGTAGGTCTTTGCGTATTTTTAAATATCTAATTAATACATATTTTTTTGTATTGTTATTCAATTTAAAACGAGAGTCGAGTCGTCCGTTTTTACGTTTTTACGATCACGATTTTGACTCCATAGACCAGGTATTTATATACTTAAGATATTGTTATATTTTCTATGTTTTTCAGTTTTATCATATATGTATTTAAATTCTCGAACGTAATGACTCACAAAACACAACATAAATAATTGATTGCTTAAATAAAATTAACCCAAGCTTACCGATCTGCGCAAGTTTTGTGTTTTTATTTATTATTGTTTCTCTTAATTGGTAAACAAATGAAAGCTGCTTTATCTCTTATGTTCATCTATAAAATATATTAAAATTTATTCGCAAATAATACGTACATAATAATTAAGTACTATTAATACACATGAAAGTTATTTAAACTGTTGGCATAAATGAAATAACTTGTGCCGAAATCAAGTATCATGGACTATCGAAATATTAAAAAGTCAACAATTTGTAAAATAGCGTACGGCAAATTTTCGCACGCTGACATATTTATAAATAATCTTCACACCTAAAATTATCTAAGATATATTGTGACACTGTAATATTTTATAATTGATGAATTATATTTTTGATAAATAATAAATGATTTTTAAAGCTACAACGTGCCTTTATTTTTAACGATCTTGTGTTGAATATTCTGCTTGATTGTTACAGAGATCGCTTTTGCATTTTTTGTACGTATAATACGTAATATGTATAGGTATTTATATTTGAAAAACCGCATCACAAATGGGTTCTGCGACAGTTGAAACGACAGGTTTGAATTATAAATGTATAATATCAAGGAACCATGCATGTCACATTCGGAGGCTGAATTATATACTTCTTCGACCATAGCCGTCTCATATATGAAGCTTATGGCCATCACGCTGCACGTCAATATAAATCCGTTTCCCAGCCATCGTTTTGCTACATGCAATCCAGTGGCGTAGAAATCTTGGGTACTCATGTACAAGTTACGCAAGCCCCCCCCGCAATTAGTTATATTGAGTATGTAGAAATTTAAGCCCCCCTTTTGTTAGCCCTCATGCAATGCATAACTATGCTATGAAGTGGCCATATTACCAAGTTGCCCAATGCAGTGCTAGAAAATATGGGCCCTCTGTAAAATTAAATAACTTTTTAACTATTTCAGTTTACGGGTGTAAATAAATACATCGTATTTTATAAATATAAATAAATATGTTTTCTTACGATACACACACATAACTAATATCTGCTTTTACAACGCGAAGATCGGCTTACTTTATTATAGGGGTCGAAATGTAAGTATTCAAGATTATTTATTATTGAACAACTAACTACTGAATTGAAAATAGAAGAAAATCCATGTGTATTGAATAAGTGCCCTCTCCCGTCGGTCGTCCACATTACCGGAACTTACCGGGAAAAGTAACAGGTAGGGTTGAGGTTCTCCGGAAGCATTTGCAGTACGCGGTATCCTACCAAATATAAAATCTTTCCAATACTCCACAGAGAGCTGTTCAAGTCTAAGATATTTTAAGCGCAATCACAATGAACAGCTTATAATACACAAAATTGACTTTATTATATGAAAATATTTCATAACATTTATACTAAGTTATAATTACTATATATAGGTGAAATTCGTAACATTTCAATTGTTAGAACTAGAATAGAAAAATATTTGAGATAAGTGAATTTATAAATCAAGTCACGATTCCCAATTCACAGCAAGTAACAATTAAATTGAGGACACAGAAATAAAAAAAGATTTGTACCCGTTACGTAGTTGATTGAGATAAGGTTCTCCAATCCTGTCCAATTTCGGGATTGAGGATAAAGGTGAAAAATTTGTGAAGTCCCGTATTTTCATTTGCAGTGGAGTCACTGGCAGTCATAACGTTTTGAAAGGATGGAGATAAAAAAAAGTTCCCAAATTTTGTAGAAATGGGAAAAAAGGTCTCACATTTTTTCGTTTCGGAAAATCTGTAGTACTCTTATTGATTATTTTACAAACTCACAAATTCTATTTTTTTCCAGTGATCAATCCCGGAATCCTGAAAACCCACATCCTAAATAATTATTATACTCGAAATTCTCCAACAATTGTGACAATATTTTTTGGTGAACGATCAATCCCGGAATTCGAAAAATTGTGAATCTTTAAATCACAAAAATGGTCCGGGATTGGATATCCTGATTGCGATGTACAGGATTGACGCCAATAAAAAGTAAGCAGTTATAACATTCGAATTTATATTTAATTAAATTTTCAAAGCACAAATTTTATCTCAGCTATATCTTATATACTTGGGGAATTAGCGTAAATAATACGCGAACTTCGAGGGCAAAAGGTTAAGGACCCTTAATTTAAATTGAACGATGCAAATCACAAAATTAGGAATTCAATTTCTGCGATTTTACGAACAGACACGCTAATTTGAATCTGCATTTGCAGCGTGGAAGTTGAAATGAAATTTTCGTGGCAGATATCCCATAAATCTATTCTGGATGTCAACCATTTTGGTCAACAAAAGCAATCATGCTTCTTGTCGGCGGTAAATCTAGCTACGTTTCCATTTAGAAGGTTGTAAAACTATTTACGGACTCGTTAACTCGCGTTATTATTAATTTAGCATAACGGGATTATATTTATGTATTCACCGGATATATAATAGTAAAACTGATGATCTTTCATAATGTTTCGGCTTGTTCAGTTCTAATTATATATCCTATAAATTGTGTTGTGATGTGTCATTTATGATGTTATGTAAATATACGACGCATGTTACACTGTTCTTTCTTTGCGTCTTACACTTATTTGCAGTACTTTTTTTTATAGGGTGCTGGAACTCACTTCATGTCAATATTTTAAATAAAGTTTATTTTATTATCTATGCTCGTTTCCAATGTAGATCATATGACTTACTAATGGAAGTGGAATGGACTAATGGAATGGATCAAAAGTTTTTTTACGTGAACTGCTTGTTACTCAACCTAACTTTAATTCGAAGAGAGTAAAAATAAAATGATAGGGCGAGGACAGTACTAGTGGTTAACGGATCGTTCTCGTTTTGTCCAGTTAATTTTTTGAAATAAGAAATAAAAAAATAATAAATGGAAACGTAGCTAGATTTACCGCCGACAAGAAGCATGGTTGCTTTTGTTGACCAAAATGGTTGACATCCAGAATAGATTTATGGGATATCAGCCACGAAAATTTCATTTCAACTTCCACGCTGCAAATGCAGATTCAAATTGGTTTAAATATCGCAAACACTCATACCTTCGAACGGAGATCGATTGAATAAAATGCTGCTCGTATAGAGAGTGGGGACTCGAATCTGTGAGATCCGTCACAAAAGCATTGTCAAGCAAATAAGTGTCAAAGTTGCTTCGACGTGTTAAACGGGAAAAACAGCCAATGTTTTTTAAGGAAAAAAAAAGTTTTTAAAGCAAAATAAAATTGTGCTAATATGGATTTCAAACATTAAAAATGCCCGGAAAAAGCTGCCAAAACGCTGTTCCACCGCGTTAAATGGGAAAAAAAGCTATTTTGTATCAAAAGTTTCCATTTTGTTTATTCAGGAAATAGTTCTACCCTACATACAACATAATTATGTATTGTAATTATACCGTTAGTGAAAATTGGTTGAATCAGGCGCTAACGAAAGACCATATTTTTAATCAAGTTTCTAGTTTGTGGATTGTTTTATACACTCAATTCTTTTTTTTACACGGTAGATACGTTCCACAAAAAATCGTTTAATATAAGTGATTTAATTCATAGAAAAGTTGAAGATTGGTACCTTTGAATTTTAGAAAACTGTGTTATACGAAAAAATAACAACATTGTGTTGTAGAACATCGTTTTAAAAAAGGTAATAAATGACTCAATAAGTAGAATAGCTTTCATCGCTTAAAATGTCTTGACACGTCTAATGTGTTAAGATGTTAAATTTATTATTTATAAGAAATCCGTTTCTGTGTTTTTTTTTGTTTCTGTGAATCGTGTTATAAAAAAATATTCGTTAAAAATATATTGTTAGTTCTGTTAAGCGGACTGTATTATTTAAAAATCGTGTAAAAAGAGTTGTGTGTATATTTTTATTTTGGCCCAATTTAATGCGTTTGCGAACAGAAATTCATATTATTTTATAATATTTTGCTGTTGAAAACATTCGGGTTTCATATGTTTGAAATTAAGGTCATGCAAGAATATATATTAAGATTTACTAATCTCAACAGTAACAATGATACAGTGTTCCAACTATGATGGTATTCATTGTTACTTTTGTTTCGTCAAAAATCTACACTTAAAACCTTGTAGTTCTCGGGTTGCGAGTTGTCATAACTCATAGGCGAAATACTATTCTTAGAAAAAAAGTTCAACGAACGATTACATGGATGTCTCCAGAACTATGTGAGGTATAAATAAACCATATAATGACAAATTCATATCTCATTATGTTAGATATTATTAATTATTTTCGTTCTAAGCTCCGGAGACTAATATAGACCTCGTATCTTTATTCTTGAAACGTATTATGATATTCTGGGAAAAAATGAGACCATAGAGATTGTGCTTATTATAACCTCGATTACTTTTTCGAGTTGTTTTTTTTTTATATAGGGTAGTGTTTTTCCACTCGACTACATTAATATAAAGTCCCCTTCTAAAATAAAGCTACTTTCAATGATCTGATTTTTTTTCTGAATACTATGCATGCTTGCAATACGTCTTCGCCTTAAAAAAAAAGCAAAACTAAAGTAATTCCATGCTTCAACATTTCGCTGTTTTATTAAAAGTAAAACTATATGCATACATACTTGTATGCAAAGTTTTTATATTGAACTCTTCTCATCCTATTTTTGTTTTGCAAACCATGATTAAAGTAAATGGTAAACAAGCAGCCCTATAACCCAAAACGATACTCTGTATGCAATATATTATCAGACAGTAAAAACGAAAATAATTGAAGAATGCTGATGTTTTACTTTTTTATTATATTATATATTAATGCGATTTCAAACGTCAATTTTACCTAAAGGACAGGTATAATTTATTACAATTATGTAACATTAGCATAAATTATCTCGTAAAAATGTTCTTTTTTAAACGTTATGTCAATTTTAACTTTCTTTGAAAGTAAATGTCCCGCAAGGAACACGGTAATGTTTTGTATAAATTAAAAACACCCTTTTCCCGCTGAACTCTTTTGACAAAGTTCGTGAGTCTTTAAATAATATAACTCAAAGAACCAATATTTGGTTTTTTACTCCCAATGAAAAAATCTATATATTAATAGCCGATAAAATAAGTTTTCACTTTTCACTTTTTACTTTTCACTTTTTACTTTTCACTTTTTACTTTTCACTTTTTACTTTTCACAAATGTGTGCGTACTGATGTCCACTTCGCCCAATGATAGCGATTTATTTTGAACATATTTTGAACATCACATTTTTCGGCCAATTGGAATGGACGTCTTTTTATATTCAAAATTCAAATTTCCTGGCTTAGAACTAAAGCATCGTAATTAATATTGAGAGAACTTTATTTCAAAATTTGCATGGCTACGAAGTTTTTTAAATAATCAAATGAACTGATTCGATTTTTTAAAGCTATAATTATAGGGCTAGGAGCTGATTTGACAGATTTTGTTCAGTGTCATCCATCTTCTATATGATTGTCACCGATTTCCCCTCCCCCTCCTCATCCCCAGCCCGGCTGTCGACATTTTTTTTATTCATACTAGAAGTATTTTTTCATTACGCTGAAGAAGCACATAGTTTTAAATGTGAAAAAACGCTAAACTTTATTTCACATTTTATTTCTGCCGCGGGTCGGATTCGAAACGTGGAACTTTGCAATATGAACGGAACATCTTACCGCTGAGGTAAAGGGCAAACTTTCAGGTGCGACAAAATTAGATTATATATATTAAGCATTCGAAAAAAGAACTATTTCAAACTTGACTTTGATTGTTTGTTTGTATTGAAAATTCAAAAATAGAATATGTCAAATACTTAGTGTGGCCAATTCAAAAAAAATGATTCCAAGATATTTTTCTTTTTCTACGAAATATATTTGTTTGCACACTTGAAACCTTTGCAGGGCTGTCGATATATGCGCCGAGGTCGATTTATGGTACTACGAAAAATGATTGTTAGCAAACTTGAACATTATTCCAAAGATTTAATAATTTACGAAAAATGGTTGTTAGCAAACTTAAACATTATTCCAAGATATAATAATTTACGAAATTTCTGCTATCACGAAAAATGGTTGTTAGCAAACTTCAATATTATTCCAAAGATTTAATAATTTACGAAATTTCTGCTACTACGAAAAATGGTTGTTAGCAAACTTAAACATTATTCCAAAATATAATAATTTACGATATTTCTGCTACTACGAAAAATGATTGTTAGCAAACTTAAACATTGTTCCAAAAATTCAATAATTTACGAAATTTCTGCAACTACGAAAAATGGTTGTAAGCAAACTTAAACATTATTCCAAAATATAATAATTTACGAAATTTCTGCTACTACGAAAAATGGTTGTTAGCAAACTTGAACATTATTCCAAAGATTTAATAATTTACGCAATTTCTGCTACTACGAAAAATGGTTGTTAGCAAACTTAAACATCATTCCAAAATATAATGATTTACGACATTTTTGCTACTACGAAAAATGGTTAGCAAACTTAAACATTATTCCAAAAATTAAATAATTTACGAAATTTCTGCTACTACGAAAAATGGTTGTTAGCAAACTTAAACATTATTCCAAAAATTCAATAATTTACGAAATTTCTGCTACTACGAAAAATAGTTGTTAGCACACTTAAACATTATTCCAAAATATAATAATTTACGATATTTCTGCTACTACGAAAAATGGTTGTTAGCAAACTTAAACATTATTCCAAAAATTCAATTATTTACGAAATTTCTGCTACTACGAAAAATGGTTGTTAGCAAACTTAAACATTATTCTTAAATATTATTATTATAATGCAACAAAAATCTCACGTTGCTGGGCAACGGGCTTACAGCTAGTATATTTTATAATACATATTGAAAGATATTATGTATATGCTATTCACAAAGAGGATCCAACAATTATAAACTAGACCGTTTTTGGCTTCATTTATTATTTAAAAGGAATGTGACATGAGTTGAAGTTAACCTCAGTACCTATCTTAGAGCTAAAAGTTCCGCTTACCGGTCTGGATAATATCGTATTCAAGTCCTAGTATAAATTGATGACTTTTTCGAGTTGACATCTTGGTCGTGCGTGTGTGTCCAGCCTAATAAATGTGTAAGGATTGATAACAATCAGTCAGTGAAAATACACTAGCCACTGAAAACAGCAAAATTCTTGCATGCAGCTGCCATGGCTGACTTAAGATTTGGAGTATTGTATCTTTACAGGTGTAATCGTAAATAGCGTTTGTGCACTCAACGTATAAAACACGTGATGAATATTGCACCATTGGTAGCCGATACATATTGAATATATTTTTATTATTGTGTGTATCACATCTGGCCTTTCAAGTTCTGTTAATGAACAAAAATAATATACAATTGTGTCTTGAACAAATTATCGGCGATTCGTTGCTGAATTTTAGTGCCATGAATCTCCATGAGTCCAGCTTTTATGGCTTATTAACGACCGGTATACGAAAAGGCCTAAAAATAATAGACGGCGCACTATGGGCTGGAGCTGAAATTTTTTTATCAAACATATTTTGAGCGAAAATGCGATTACAGATTAAGACTTAACGGTAAATCATTTTTTCTATTCCATGTCCGTTCCCAATTTGGAGCATATGGAATCCTAATAAAAGTATCTCAACATATTTTTTTCTACGAGAACGTTTTGTTACAACCTCTCTTTTTCAAAGAAAGTAGGGATAGAAGGATAGGACTAAGATAAGACTAATGGTAAACTAATTTTTAGTTTTATGGTAGAATGAGTGGGAAGGAATTTAAGACATCACATACATCCATGCCTTGGGACAGAAATCCAGAAATCGAATGAAAAATCAATCTTTAAAAACTGTCCGTATTGGGAATCGAGCCCGTGACCTCCGTGTTTCAAATTCACGTTCACTCAGCCGGCTGCGTGGTCGAGTGTCAACGTAAACCATAGATTTATATACATTGAGGTAATACCAATAAAGGATGTTTTTTTATAAACTAATATATTTTGAATGCTTCAACGTCAATCATTATCAAGAAATTCTCAAAGCACTGGATTGAATTGAGATCTTTAAAACAATTTAATTTTTTGTTACGCATATTTTGTGTGTTTGAAAAGAAATAATCCATTCAAATTGTCAGTTTTATTTACTTAGGACTGCATAATATTATTTTTTTTTTATCAATTTTCGCTTCGACTGAAATTTTCGGAGCGAGGGTTTGGCCGAGAAATTATTAACGACAGTAAAAATCCTGTTGACGGTTGTTTTCGCTTTTTGTGTAATTTCTGTTTAGGTGCTGACGTAGCGCAATCTGACAGTGAAGATGAATCCGCTGTTTGGATAGTATTTAGTCACCAGTCGAGCTAAATTGATACTAAAAGTGATTGTTTAAGAATCATTGGGCATGGACACTATATTTTTAAAATATATTTAATAAATGTAATTAATTGAATAACAGTTTTTGACACACAACCAGCTCCAGCCCATAGTGTGGCGATGTGGCTTAATGCGCAACTGATTAATTTCATCGGATGATTTTAATTGTTCAATCTCACACGCACCATTTTTATTCGCGCCATAAAAATTACCCGCATTTATTGAGACGTGAATTATTTCTGGGCTCAGGATGATAAAGAAAGGGCGAATCGCTATTCCAAGGAAAACTGATTTTTAATTATAAAATTGTGTAAATTAAAGTTAAGACATATCATAATAGAGTTTGGTTTATTGACGTAGTTTAGTGAAATACTTTATTAATGAGGATCAAAGCTGTTTCTTTCCATTATTAAAAGGCAATAAAATCAAAGCTTAATAAATACAATTCTTCATTGATATGGTGTCAACTTTCAATAATTGACGGAAAGATTATTCGCGAGTATTTCAGTTGAAAATTCTATTGATGACCAAAATCGGCCCTGATCACTTGATAAATAATCGTGTTTTATATCTATAGTCTACTAGTTATCTAGTCTAGTTGACAATTGCTTGACAATTGCAATCAGGCGGGTCTGTTCAAATTTTTATCTCGTATGATCTTTGATATATTGAAATATTGAATGTATTGGCCACTTTTAAGGTGTTCACTGTCAATACTTGGTGGAATGGCATTATAATAAAAATAATAAAACATTTTTAGTACTTTTTCCACATAAAATTTATTAGATCAGGACCGGTTTCGCTCATGATGTGCATTGTCAACTGATAAGAAAAACAATAAAACAGTGATATTTATACAAAATTTAAGTGATAAAAACAAGGTATGACAAACAATTGGTATTACAACCTAGCAAAAGAATTGAAGTAAAATACAAGGAAAATAAACTATAAATAAAAAGTTGAAGACCACTTAGCAATGAAACTATTATGACAAAAACCAATTAGGTATGAATTATCATTACCAAAGTAAAAACCAACAATTAGTGTATATAATAAATAAATTTTAATGTCTGTCAACCAAATGTATTGGCATTAGCTGTCATATATATTAAACTGTGCTAAAATAAACACAAATCAAATTTAGTTTCAAAGAAATAGTAAGAAGTTGATAAAAAATCCTCGCTGAATCTTGTTACATTATACTATTCAATAAACGAGCTGTACTCGATTGACATTATATCAGAATTTTTAAGCATACTATGCCGGTTAAATCTATCAGATTCTAAGACATAAGTTTTGATATAAAGCAATATAATAGAAACCGTTAATAATCCGAATGGAGTGATCATAGCCACACGGCGAAATGTGATAACGCATGAAATGTATGACAATAAAGTACATACGATGCATCGCAATGGCGTAGCCTTTCGATAAACCGTATTAAAGTGATTGAGTTTAGAAAACTGTACGCATAAGAAAAATACGCATAACCCTGCGAGGAAGCGAGTATAAATCGGTAAGCTGTTCTAGTACATAGAAGAACATTTATCACATTATATATAACGAAAGTTTTGAAAAGGATTAATGGCAGCTATTACAAAGTAATTTAAGGAATTATAAAAGCAGTTTCTAAATAACAATTTACGGGTTAACTAGGAATATGCGGTTCTCCATATCCGTAGTGAAAATATGGTTGGGGAAGTTTTTAAAGACTCGTTAAGTTATTTCGAAATCCGTTCGTAAAATCTGGGCACACGTAAAACTTAACACCTAATAATACTATTTAAAATGTTTTTCTAACATTTTTATGTTCTTGAATTTTTTATTAGAAAAATATTCAATATACAGTGCTTTTATCCCCATACACGTTTTTTCCTGGCATTTTTAATGTTTCAAATCAATATTAGCAAAAATTTTTTTTTTGCTTTGAAATCTTTTTTCCTCAGAAACGTATTTAATCAGGGCTGTGGAGTCGGAGTCGTGGTATTTTGGCCGGATTCGGAGTTGTGAAAGATGAGCGGCTCGATGTTTTTTTGAAAAATATATTTAATGATGTGTATTTGAACAAAATAATCAAAAGTGTTAACATTTCATGCTTGGCTGACTAAAGATGATCTGATGGTATACATATATATATAAGTTAAAATGAAATTATTTAAAAATTTCCTCGGAGTCGTTAATTATTTTAAAGCTGGAGTCGGAGTCGTCAATTATTTTAAGGCTGGAGTAGGAGTCGTCTTTTATTCACGCGACTCTAAAGTACTGCATTTAACCATGCTTATCTCACTTGAAACACGTACGAAAGATTAAGCTAGCATTCATAATCCTATTTTATTATTCTCACCATTTTGAAAATATAGTTTTAGTGAATGAGTTCAGAACCGGTTCTCAACTACATACTACACACATTGAAAAGTATATTCGGAAATCCACATTGAGAATATTAACGGTTGACTTCAAATGTTTTTTTTGTTGACTGAGCGACTGTCTATTTGAAAGTTTCAACTCAAAGATTTCAGTAGTATTAATTCATATTAAATGATGGGATCATCTTGACGCTGCACTTTTGCTAAATATCTCATCGCAACTCTGAAATTTAAGTGACGTAAAAAGAAATTGGAGTATTAATAATATAAAAATATTGCATTCGATTATTCAGCGCACGGGTGTGGATGTTTTTGCAGAAGCTGTTCAACGTGCCCGTAAACTATATTTGTCTGCAGTCAGGCCATAGCGCCCAGCAATTTGATCTTCAGTGTATAATCAGGGAAATCTTAAACAACATCACATCAATGCGAACACAACCGTTCCAACAATTCTTTTGCTAAAAGGAACGGAGTTAAATATTTGACATGTAGTGTTTTTCCGCGATGTTTTTAAATTCGGCAAGTGTACTAACTGACCGCTTTATTTTAAAATTGGAACGCGAATATAATAATGACAAAATCATAAACAATAAAATAAACCAGCTATAAAGAATAAGTTCAAAATTAGAATTCTTCTCAACGCGTTGAAAGACACGACAGTATTTTAAGATCATAATGTTTATTCTCATGTAAGTTTGGTTTAAATAAAAACTTAACAGTACTTGTAAACTATTTAACCTAAAATATTCAGTAAGTTTTAATTGATTTTTTTTCAAAAAAAAAACATAAAAATATAGTGTTTCTACTGGTTTTATAAAGAAAAATATCAAATTCTACGAAGCCAATATCTGTTCTGCCCAACTTAATAGATCATCAAATTTTGTTTCCAATGTTGTTATAACACTGTCAGCGAGTTTTATTTAATGTATACAAAATCAAAAATAAATTTATCTTAATGTTCTCAGAGAAGTCGATAACACAATTTGAATGTTTAGACTACGCATATTCATACAGAAAATACTATATCTTCTACGAATAATAAATTATACTGCAATTGTTTATACAAAAAACTGTTTATATCTATCTACCTGTGTAAGTATAGAACACCGAAGTTTGCTTGAGAATTAAAGACAAATCGTGCTGTCAATGAAAAATGAACATGTGCTACTAATATCCATCAGTATGTAAATAAATTTTAATTAAATAAACTATATAATATCACCTGTGAACATCATTACTTTGTGCGTGTATAAAGTTAATCAATACAAATGTTTGGGCTGTAGTCTATAGATTATAAAATACGATTGTTTATTAAATTCCTGAACCCGGATTCAGATATTTTCAACAAATCAATTGTCAAGTTGTGATAAAATGAATCTTAAATTGAATAATGACGATCATCCAACAATTGGCAGTATGGAGGCAGTTCCTTATTCTTCAGCTGTGAGTATTTTTGTGAATTTCTTTCGTTTTGATTTAGTGTTTTTGTATAGCGTTATTTATTGTTCCTTTATTTGAAAACACACCTGTTACAAGGCGGCGCTTTCAGGAAACCTTTCTGAATTTTTAATATCTTACCTGTTATCGTAAAAAATATGGTATTTCATAATGGGTTCAGTGGATTATCTTGGTTACGCATAAACATCAGAGTATTAGGTAGTTCAAATTCCCCAAATGACATTAATATTTGATACAGTTAAATACACACCCGATCCTCTTTTTGCACGGGGGATACATTCCAAAGAACACCATGCAAAAAAGACCCGTATTTGCCCGTAAAAAAATGGTAGATACTTTCCATTACTTAGAATCAACACAAAATATCATATTATTAAAAAATGAAACGATTTTGTTTATTATTTTTACATATAAATATATTCATAAGTAACACAAAAAACATTTATAAAAAGGAATAAATTTACATGGTTTTTTATTTAAATAAAATTAAAAATAGACAAATATACTCATTTAGCGTCGCTTCCTGACAGTACACGTCTCCGTTTACTGCTGTGTTTCACTGATGAAAAATCTCTAATCTTTAATAGAGAAATATTTTCTAGATTATTTTGAATAATATTAATGTCATTTATTTTTTATGACAGCATATACATACGTACGTATTTTTATTTTTTTACACACAGTATTCACTCTAAAAAAAAATATCTTTTAACTGTGTTATTTCGAAACCTTGCAAAAAAGGATTGCGTATATCAAAAAGTTCAAATAGTTTCTTAAAATTACTTATTACAAACCTTAAAAAGAGTCACGTTTGAGTTTTAATTTAACATTTAATAAAAATTTACCAAATAAATGCTAATCTGAAAAACACTCGAAATTCTACATAGATATCATGTATGTTTTTAACGAACCATAATATTATCTTTTTTAATATACATATAACAAAAAACAAGTAAATTGAAAATGAATTAAGGCGTAAAAAAAATTGGTCCTATTATAACAGATTCATTGTTTTAAATATAATATCAACATTACCTGTAACAATTGGCGCTAATTCTCAATGAACTCGAAAAAAACATTAACATAATTAAATAGTTTATATACTGCATAGTTATTTAGGAAGTTTGAATAAAGAATGTTAAATATAGTTATCTTCCTAAATATTACGTTAGGAACATTGTGTCTTCACAATAATTTGTCAATTGATGTTTAATATTCATATTTTTAGTGGTATTTTTGTGCGTAGAAATGGGAAATTCAGATGATGTAATTAGCATACAAAAAACAGCTCGAGGTCTCGGGCGAGAAAAGAAAAAAAATGTTCAACCGTACCAAAAAGACCATTTATCAAATTTCGTCCCCCGAAAAGTTAAAACTATTTAAATTTCCATCATCGCTGTTCTTTTTTAAAAACTTAATTACGCGTCTTCGTTGAAACGAAAAAACCTGTAAATCTTTTTATATCGCAATTCGCAAATTGAATTTAAATACCAGCTACTGGCTTTGGTTTTATTATAATGTTGCACAAATGATAAAATTAAAACATAATTTATTTTTTAGTAAAAATATGTGTATCTTCTTCGCCAAGTAGTTTATTTTTCCATTCATTAGTTAATATAGCGCTGTAAGTTACAATTTGAAAACTATTCACCAAGTTAAAGCGTAAAAATAATAAAACTACTAGCTCCAGAATTGCCCCCTACGGGATCACGTGAAATCACTTCGTACAGCTGTTTTATGGCTTTTATGCCATTCTAAAGCGATGTCATGCTGCTGATGCCTTTGGAACTGGAGTTCAGGTGTTAACGGATAACGGGTGTTTTTTTAGAGGTTTGTTTTTCAAATCAAGGAAAAGAGTGAATTTTGAAAAACTGTGGTTTCAACAAAATCACGCAACATAACACACAGCGCGTGCCACAATTAATTTGTTGTAAGAAAAATTCAGAGCAAAGTTTCGATTAATGAACCTGTGAATTGGCCTCCAAAATTGTATGCTTTCACACCTTTGGACTATTTTCTGTGAGACTATCTGAATTTGCTAGTCTACTCTGATAAACCAAAAGAAAAACTGCATGGAAGTAAGCATTCGCCAAGTTATTGCCGATATACGACTCCAGTTGCTCCAAAAAGTAGTTGAAAACTGGACTTCCAGATTGCGCTTTCTTCCAGTCAGCTTAGAGACGCTTATATTCCCGAATTATATTTAAACACTAATGACATAAAATTGTCATTCGAATAAAGGCAATACCATGAACAGTACGACGAAATTAATCTGTTTTATTTAATTTAAAAAATCTGTATTTCTAAATAAAATATCCTACATAAGAAAAACCACGAGGAACATTATTTGTATTACCTGTATGATTAAGTACATACCTTAAACTTACTTTTTGCGTGGTCGTCATGGCAATGTAAATTTTCATGTTGAAATCGTATTGTTGTTGGTGGTTAGCATAGCAACACGAAATATGTATAAAACAACATAAATGTCACAAATATAACATACTAAAATAGTTGTTTTCTTAAACATTTTTGCAATCATAATAAATTTCCTTCACTTAGAGATAGCGCAGAAAATAATAATATAAAATCTGAAACACTCAAAACAACATAAAGAAAACATGTGTAACGTTACTTATGTATAATATATATTTCGACGAAATATTCTTTACAATTTTAATTTATATGGTAACCTAAAACAAAGATAATTATCGTCCAAAATGGACTATATATTTTGAAAACTACAAACGGTTTTTGTCATTTAAGTATTGCGTAATTAACGGTTCCTATTTATGACAGCTGTGAAAAGGTTATTTCAATTATTGTTATTTTAATGCAGATCGCAACATAAAATCCAGCGCAAATTCCTTTGCAAAGTTGTATGTATGGATACTTCATTAATTTACTGTTTAACTATAATAAGTAATTTGAACAGGGTGTGCTGTATATTATTGAATTTATAGATTGACCTTAAAGTTGGCGAGCACCCTATTGTGCAAAAGACGTATAACTAAAGGCCTATGTATAAATTAACCATCGGAGCCAAGTTATTGCATTATTATAAATTCCCAAGAGGTTTGATTGAACAGTGACCCCAAAATTAATTTGAAGTTTACAAGGGATGTCGCGGTTAACTGCCAATTTGCAGTCAATATTTTAACATATTATAAGACATGCAGCATATGGTATATCATCGTTAATATTATTGAACCATTATTTTAAACCATGACCGCGCCAAACGTATAGTGTGTGGATTACTATTGAAGTTTACTTAGTTAGATATATTAAAAAATACTGAGAAAAAAGGTGCCAGAATGCTGTTCCACCGCGTTATATGGGAAAAAAGCACTTTATATATAATTCATGTCTGCTCCCAATGTGGAGAATATGACTTTCTAATGGAGGTATCTCAACATATTTTTTTTCTACAAGAACCGTTTGTCACTCAACTTTTCATTTTCGAAGAACGTATGGATAGAAGGATAGGTCTAGAAAAAGACAAATGGTTAACTAATCGCTCTGAATTCACCCTGTTATTTTAGAATTGTTAAGGGGGGGTGGAATGTATAGACATCACAAATACCCATGCTTTGAACTGATTGAAAAAAAATGTTTGTCCTCTAATATATTACTAAGAAAATTGTAACGTTTTAAATGCTTAAATTTCAAAAAATAAAATCGTTGTTCGAAAAATATTTGAATGGTTAATAGCAACAGTGTTACTCTATATTATATTGTGTGCTTAGATTTTCCACTTTCCACCATAGGCGCGTGCCATCCTGTCATGTTACTAAATAAATAATATAGCAGGTAATAAATTAATAGCCACCTCCGTAAAGTCACGGAACTGCACTGCTACGGATATACAATTAATCAGCTGTCAGTTATAAACAGGCTGTTTTCCATTTTTGAAAAAGCCTAAGCTTGAAATTGGTTCGGTGTTGCCTGTCAAAAAAAGTATACTATGTGTGTACAATATAATTGGAAATGTGTACAAGATTACTGGGAATAAAAATAGAACCGAAAAAGTTAATTGAATAATGATTCCAGCCTTTCACTAAATCATAATTAATATATTACTGATAATAAATAGTATAGGTTTTAATATTCGTTAATTTAATTGTGGTGGCTGAATGTAATCTTAATAAAAATCTCAACTTTTTACCATTATTATGTGCCGGAATTATACCTGGCAGTTAGAACTTTAATTGACAATTAAAAAATCCATTCCTGGCCATTTTTAATTTTGATATTAATTGTCAAAAAAGTGTTTAATTTACTTTTTGGTTATTTCAAGTGAATTTAAATGCAGTAATATTTGTTATATCAGAATGTATCTGAATGATTAACTTATCATATTTATTAATATTTTATAATTGTACGATTCAGTCAACCTTTTATTTACGGTTAATTGAAAATCATTCCGCAAAGCCGTTAATTCCGAGATTGTATTTGTAAATCCCGCAATAGAAAACATTGAATTTGGATTGAAGTCGTTAATAATACTGAATCTTGTATTGGTATATACAAATATAATAAAATCCGGAATTGCAGACTTGTCAAGGTTGCCTGTTTTAAGAAATTTCTCAAGGTAAAATAAAAATTGAGTGTGTTAAAGCTCCTGTCGGAAAGTTTACGCGTTTGTCTTTGGCTGGTCTGGAACTGGCCAAGAAATCAATCTCAATTTACAAACAACTCCTGAATAGTACAATTCAATACAATTAACGTTAACTGTCAGGATTTTAAAGCGAAGTATCTTAAACGTTTTCCCCACTCAGAGCCTTTATTTAACTGACAGAATCTTTAGATAAATAGTGCTTATGTAAAATTGAGACTAAAAAAAGTTTAAGACTTTATCCCTAAATCACACCTTAGTAATAAGTTAAACAATAAGAAAAAAACATTCTTTTTTATCTAAAGGATATCATTTCAGACGTCAAACAGTTACTTACATTATTATTTGATGCTAAAAATTCTTTGCTATATATACAACTCAAACTTCAATTCAATTTATTTTGTTTCCTGTCGAAAGCTCACTCTTCACCATTATTGTAAAATATTTATTCTCAGACAATATAAAATAAACAAAACAGTTCGTTGTGTTATTTTGATGAATGAAAATCATGCTTTAGTTTAGTGATGTATTAAATTATTTTTCGAACGAAGTTCGTTTCCATGACGAGGCTTATTGATGGATTTGTTTATATTTTAATTAATTAAATCAAACTTGTATAGAAAATAAAAATAGTATATATATCACTTGTTGTATTTTGAATTTAGCGAATCAAACATGGCCGCAATATTTTTGGTAAAAATATTGCGTTAAAAATTAATAAAGATTGTAATACCGGACAAATATGACAGTACGATATTACAAAAATGCATGAACATGTTTTTTTGATCAATAGTAAATTTAGATAAAATCTATTGGCGTATTTCTTTAAAATGCAAACCATTATTTCATTATGATGACGCGTTTATGTTTGTTATTCACTCCAGAGTTACGAGTATTCTGGAACACTTTTTCCAAAAAACCACAATGTAAAATAAACAGGAACAACTGTTGTTTTTTTAATGTCTGTCTAAATAAAAACTTTATTTTATTCGCCAATAAGCTATCCGTTAAAAAATATATTTAAACGTCTAAAGATAATAAAAACTAAATAATCTAAAGGATTCTACAAATTTTATGTTGTAAATTAATATTATTCAAATTCCTACGTCAATTTTATACAAATATCTTGGAATGGTGTTACAAGCCTTTATTAAAAACATTTTCCAGATTAATACTGAATTCAATCTAAGGTGAAAATACTTTAATTAAAAATGACTAACATAAACACCTGTCAGATTGTTTACATTCCATTGATGCTATTTTACCATCTTTTATAAATAATATTTGATAAATAATAAACAATCACTTCTGCATGTAAAGCAAACTCTCCAGCGAGAAATCTAACATTTATTTTTAAGATAAGCAACACTATATTCCATCAAAGAATCTTAAAAGTGTGTAGGCAACAATGATTCATGTTAAAATAATAATGCTTGGTAATATGTTCTTGAGTTCTTGTTAATAAAAAAATTGATATTTAGTTGCTGTTGGCTGAAATGTATAAATACATAATACGTTATGTTTATAGTAAAGTTAGGAATATTTATATGATAGAAATACTAATGCTTTGATTTTAAAGGGAGAGTGGTATTGTATAAGGTTTCCAAACCCGAGATCTTATTAAAATTTGGCAATCAGGTAATCTCGGAATTGTCTTAATACTGCTCCCGGGAGTTGGAGATTCACTACAAATTGTAAAAATGTAATGTACATATGTAGTATAATTTTGTATTATACAATAGCTACATAACAAATAAATGGATCGTGGTCTTACTGACTCTCATCTGATATATAAAAAAATAATGCCCCAATATATATATAAAATTGCAGCCAATAAACGACACGAATTGAATTTGATTTTTTTTGTCGGCTTCTACGGTAATTCTCAAATTGATTTCGAGCAATTGTTGCTTAATAAAATAGCACAATCATTGAATATTTAAAATATATATACATATAAATAAAAAATAAAACTGTGGTAATGATCAATTCTGGGATTGAAATATTGTGAATACCAAGATCACAAAAAGTGTCCAAGATTGGATGCCCTAGCTTTGTACATATTTGTAAATACATTTATATTCGTTTTGGAAAACTTGTAAAAAGTAATAAATTCGCAATAAATTATCCAGTCGGACTTTTTACTTGAAAATGGTTGACTGCGTGCAAGATTAATTGATGAAAAAATACAAAATTTAATACACAGAAAAATCTGACTTTGAAAAATTTCATCGCAGACCAACAACTACCTTTCCAGTTAGTCAGTCTATCTGTGGGACTATTTTTGCAACTAAGGTATCCAATGACTGAAGAATTTATGTCGTGGCTAAAAACTCCCATGAGAATAATAATCCGCGTGGTTGGTTGTCCGCGATCTACTTTCCACGGCTAATATTCTTTCATGGTCTGTCACAATGTGAATAAATTTAGACTATGATATGACGACTGCGTATGACGGAGGTTCGTAATACTTTTACAAAATGTTGAAAAATGACAGTCGAGTAAACATTGAGTCTAGCGAAACACATTTTTGTGATTGCATGTCAAAAATTACTTTAGATAGAAGTATTAAAATAAATTAAGCAACAAAAATATAACGAAAAGAAATATGAATGTGTATTTTTGATACGAATGACTCATATGTTTCTGCGTATTTTAGATATTAGAAACAAAAAAAAATAAACATTTACATAGTGTATAAATCCAAATGAAAGAAAATTAAAAGTTAGCAATTATAAGATACGATTTTTTGTCGAAATTGAGTGAGATATGACATCGTGTAGAGCTGTCAATGTTGCATATAGTAGCAGTCAGTTAAATTAAAACGAAAAGTTTCTAACATATACATTTTTGAAAAATTAGAATCGATTCCTTAACATAATTTGTAGTTTACACAGTTCTGTCTGTATATTAAAAACAGCAGTCATTAAACAGATCTCACAAAACAATGCAAGATAATTCTATTTTTTAGTTTGTTTTGAATATTAAAAACTTTTTATTTGATTTTCCAACATTTAAAGATTATGAAAACTGTCGTCATTGTTTCCAATGGCCTCGTATATGTGGAGGTTGGAATAAAATAATGATTTAATCGACATTTTTCTGAAAAAAGAAAAACTAGCTTTTATTATAAATCTCAGACTTATATGACCTTAATCGTAAGGCCATATTTTGACCCTCAATTACATGGAAACTACCAAGTTTATAGCGACGTTAAAAAATAAATATCATTGTTTCGAATCAGTACTCCAATATTATAGCGATATCTCAAAATCGGATTTGGGCGTGTTTGATCCCAAGGTCCTCAATCAAAATATGTACATCACACCCTCAGTCGTAGAAACGACACGTTACAAACGACATTGTATCCTGATAATTTGATTTTAAGATTTTATTTCTGTTACTTAATCTCAACTCTTTCATTGTTTGGCATGTTGCTTCAGTACCTTTGGTACAACCACATTATTCATACAACAAATGTATATTCTTATTATGATATATTTTTTAACCATTTTGCATTATAAACGGGAAATATCAGTTTTTTGACTAATTGCAATAATTTGAATCAGAAAATGCGACATGAAATTCATAAATCATTGTATTAATACATACTCAATTGTCCGGCTAAGGATTTTTACTGTCTGTGATAAAAATATAGTGTTGAGTTATTGCTACTGTATACATACATTGGTTGAAAAATATTTTAAAACTAACTTTCGTGCTTACAGGAAGAACGTCAAAGAACTGGTCGTTACGTTGCCATCATGGTTGGAATATCACTCCTGTGCCTGGCCATCTACCACGCGTGGGTTCGAAGAATTCCTGTATTGGCCAGTCTTTTGGTTCCTGCCCTAATTATGCTTCTGTATATTGCGTGGGTTTTGTACACGGCCTCCAGAGACAAGAGAAAGGTATGAAACATGGACAAATTAGAATAACAAACGGATACAATATATAATGCCGAAAGCGTTAATAATATTTGTTGTATAAACCTAAAAATAAATAATTTGAAATACTTGATAAGAATTATTCAATATTTGTTGGAATTAAATTATCTTCTCTGCATTAAATTTGATATTTATTCACTCATTATAAAAATATATCAATTGCATAAAAAAATATAATGTGAAAAGCCACTCAACACTACAAGAATATGATTTCAACCCTAAAAAAATAGTGAGTAAGTGTTTGTATGCAAGGAAAGTAACTATTATGTTATTATTTATATTATTCTCATCTCGAGAACTTCTAAATATAAAAAGTTTATAATATTTAAAACTGATAATTGATTTCATAAAAAAAAAAAATTGAAAAATTCTGAGGATTTAGAACACTTTATAGTAAGAAATTATTTATTTATTTTATTTTATTTTGCATAAGATTGACAAATAATAAATTTAAGACTTTTACAATGAAGAAGAAAACAAAATACAATTTAATATTAAAAGCAGTAGAAAAATAAATTGGCAAGGAAGTCAACTGAGTAAGCTAAGTTATGTTTTGAGCATAAAGTAATGACTATTTATTTTAATAAATGATATTGAGGCAATATTATTCTGTCATTAAATTATCAAACATTTGATTTGAATATAAATATATACCTAACAAATAAGGAATATATTTATGAATTACTCTCAATATTCTTTAGTATTCCCGATGCTCAAACATTACAAAAAGTTTGAATATCAATGTCGAGATATTATATTATAACTTGGTATTCAATAATCTATTTTAAATCAATGCATTTACTATTTTTTCAGCACAAACGGGTAAGATGTTATAAGTTTAGAGAATAACTGCTCAGCTACGGGAAAAACAGACTGAAGATTCTTCTAAGCACAATTTATATAAAAAAACGTAAAATATCATTTAATTTAAATAAATAACCTATCATACCAATCTTAAAAAGATATTGATAAAAAAAAAACTTCAAGTTTTCCGTAAGCTCAAACAATAACCAAAATAGATAAATTATCCCTTAAGCGACACGTTTCTTCAAGTCTCTTTCAGAGTAACTTTACTCTGTGGTTTTTTGGTGGTTCTTTTTACGATGAGTGTTATTATAATCCTTTGAAACGGCGTTTTAACGGAATATGAATAATGTATTAAGCCGCTTGACGTATTCATTTAGATTTATCCTTCCAAAGCTTTTATACCCTCCGCAAAAGAAATAATTTTAATTTTCCGCCGAGAAAAGAAATTTTTCTTTTCTTACATTAAGCACGAAAGAAATGTACTAAATTATGAATTATTTTTTTTATTTAAAAGGACCATTACATGCTAGTTTTTACTTACTCATATATTCAAAAACAATTTTATCCCGGTATTGACATAGGATCAGAAGGATGAGAGGAGAGAAAATAAGGTGAATTGAAATCACAGACACCCAAGTCTTCAATCACAATTTTGAATTTAATAACTCTCAAATTCACTGTGATCTTACCGGGAATCGAACCCCGCGTAATCGGTAAAGAAAGTTCTAACCAAGTGAGCCACAGCAGGCGACGTCTGATCCTTTAATAATCGAGTGTAGCAATAGCGATTAGTTAATCACTAGTCTTGTTCTAGCCTTATCCTTCATTCCCTACTACTCACTTTAAAAGAGTGAGGTTGGACGACTGAGTAACAAACAGATACCTCCATTAGGAGACCATGTGCTCGACACTAGATAAAAAAAAATTGACATAGTGTTTGTTATATTATTCAATTTTTAATTTTGTTATGTTAAAAATGTTAAGCTTGCATAAATATTTTATACTAATATATTTTATATTTTATACAAAACAAAATGTCGGATGCAGCTATAGAGACATAGGACAAAATTTTATACTTTTGATTCTTTTGTGGCTTTCAAATATTTTTTTTATATCTATATCGACGGAGTAAGGAGTTCAAGTTTTCGATTTAATTGATTATTTTTTGTTGGACCAAATAAAGGTCATTTCGATTGTAAGTGCTTGTCCACATTGCGCGATTTGACTGGCGCCTTTTTGATGCACTTGTATCTTTATCTGTCCATAACACCTCATTGATAAGAAATAAATACGCTACACGGCAGATTACTTGGCCAAGCAGGCTGAGTGATTGAGTAAACGTTTACTCGCATCCATGTCTTTTTTGGCGAGTCAGTTTATTTTTATTTGCGTTTTGTTCAATTTCAACATCGTTCCGATATGAACAGTCGTCTTTTTTTCTTAATATTAAATACTGAGTAAAAACCATTATTGTAAATTATATAAAAAGAGGACAATGTTTTTAAAAATCTCATTATAAGAGATCGAAAAAGACATGTTATCCTGTGCCTCGGAGGTATATATTATATACTAAAAATAGTTATAGGAAATGGCGTGGATTTTAAAACAATGTTTTTACATCTTTTTATAATACATTCAATAAATTATTTGCTTATTCAGCGTTAATAGATTGCGAAACGCACTTTTCTGCTTATTTTTCATTTTAAAACTCTGTGTTCTCGCGTATATCTGCTCGATAAATAATTCAGCTATAAAATAATTACTTCAATCGTAATTCGATTTGGTTTATTTTTTACTAGCATTTAAACAATTTTAGACATAGTTAAGTACGGGATCTTTTTTGTACATAGAATTAAGAATCTTATTTTCAAAATTTAATTCTGACATCTTTCGCATCATTTTTTAAACACAATATTGTTTAAGTGTCTTCAAGACGACAAACATTTTATAAATAAGTGTTAGTTTTTGTGATGATTGCATATTTGGACGTCTGGAGTGCATTTATTTGTAACTCTCGGTTGTAAAATTTATGACCGGGAAACGTGCTATTCGACGAATTTAATAAATGCATTGGATTTAAACAAGTTTCATTGCAGATTTTGCACAGGGTCATTACTTTTTTAAGGGTCACTATTTATTCTGTAAAAAAAAATCGCGTAAAAAAATGACTGGGTGTATGTATATTTCAGTAAGTGTTATGAATTTAGTTATTTGATATATCAACAGGTCCTTGATAGAATCCTAAATAAAATTTAAATTGTCAAAATTTTGTACGTTTATATAAGTGTTCTTAATAACGACCCGAGTTTCGTCTTTCGGCATCTTCAAGCATTCAAGTTTATAGGTTAACTTGAAATGACGATTAGAAAATAAAACCTGTTGTGTAAGAAAAATTTCACTGTTATAAATTATTTTTAATATAGATTTGATCAGAAGGATGGGAGGAGAGGAAATGATGTGAATTGACATCACAAACACCCTGTCTTCGATCACAACATTGAATTGAATAATTCTCAAATTCACTGTGATCTGACCGAGATCATCCTTCTGTTCCTTTAATAACCGGGCGTAGCAATACCGATTAGCCAACCACTAGTCCTGTTCTAGCCTTATCCTTCTTTACCTACTATTCACTTTGAAAAAAGTGAGGTTGAGCGACTGAGTAACGAACAGTTCTCGTAGAACAAAATCTGTTGAGATACTTCCATTAGAAGGCCATATGCTCCACATTGGGAGCGGAGAAGGATTGAAAAAATAAGAATAAAATAGATTTGATATTAATGACATTCAATCTTAATTGGGAAAAGAATCGTATAAATATTTTCAATGTTTTTAGGTCTTTAAAATAACACGTGCTCAATATAATTGATCATCATTATAGCGAAAGTCAAAAGGTCTTGAACATAAAAATGTCTACTGGTTTTAAAAGGGTGTATACTAGGGATCCTGAAGTCCCGGGACTCGAGGCGTAATAAAATCAAAGTCCCGAGACATCCCAAGACTCGAGACTTTTATTTCCCCTTCAATAAAATTATAATTTTATTAAAATTAAATATTTGCATCTATGTATGTATGTATTACATATATACATAAATACATGCCTCACACGCCTTTTGAAAGAACGCACTAGTAAAAATCGCGTTTTTTAATACAAAATTTAATAATCATTATTATTCTTATGTAATGGATAAGTGCAATGTTTACGATTAATTTTTACTAAGAAGGGATTATGACGGTACATTTAATGAAAAATATCAAAGAATTCGACCGTCACAGGAGTAAATTTATGACCGTAACTTCACAATGCAGCTTTTAGACCTTTTTGTCCGATTGAGACATTGGTACTTTTGTATAATAGTGAAAAAACATTTGTTCATAAAACAGCATGAGGTATGAACATTTAATTTTGATATTTTGTTTTTGCTACAGTTATATTACAATATATAAACACATGGTATTTGAAACTTCTACGAAATTATAAATCCTAAACATCTGTTTTTTTTTAATCTGATCCCTTTTATATATGCATACATAATTTTGTTTAAGACCCTGGGCTTTAATCCTTTACCCTGATCACAATGCATTTTTTTTTTCAAAACTGATCCCGAGAATGAACAGGGATATTTACCAAAAAGTCCTGGGACTTAAGACAGCAAAAGACCTCGTGTCGATACAGAATCCCTAGTGTATCAGACGTCACATTATTTTAAAAGTTGAATTGTTTTGATTTATATACACATTAATGATTATAAATGTGTATTAGAAAATGTCCCGTATTCATTTCATTTATGATTTCCCGTGTTCATCCATAAAAACTATTTAATAACCTGCAGTTGTAGTTCATTCATGAACTTGAATGCCTAAAAATGCTGAAAAGTTAGTGATAAAACTTATGGAAATGTAAAACAAAATACCATTTATATTTATACATATTCTGCAACAAATGCTTTCAAAAAATAAACTTCATCTCCATGCACATTACTTTACAGTTTTACTACAGGTTTTACGCATTGAGTACTATTGTAGTATCACTAGACGCGAGCTTACTTTTTAGGTAAAAAGCTTTGATGAAATTCTTTGAACCAGTAAATATAAAATTTTGTTTTGCAAATTTGTTTTCACCGTAAGTAAACGGAAACTTTTTGAACTTTCCTAAAACATCTATATAATTCTACATTCCTTATTGTAATATTTATTAATATATTGGTTTTAGAGTATCTCACTTTCATATTTAATAGATAAGTTAAGTTGTGCATGTTTTTTAGATTATAAATTATTATGTTTGTATTTTTAGTTATAATAAAACAAAAGTTGAGTACAGTTCAGTAAGCTTTCGGGATTTCGATTATAATTTATGAATTACAGTTTTAAATGAAACCCACATAAAAAAAGCTTTGGTTTTTTGTTGTAATTCGGTTACAATATTTAATAGCAAATTATTATTTTGATAAACAGATTACTCGAAAAGAAGTGAGCCTCTTTCGTAAGGTTGTTAGGTATTGTTTTTTGCAGCCCATTTCGAGGAAAATTTTGAATTGTGAAATAATAACATTATCCCATGACTCTAGAGAGTAATTTCATTTAGTGGAAATATTTCAAAGAGCAATTTCAATGTTTAATCGCGAAACGAAATTATCTCTGCTTTAAATTGTTTACGGAGATTAAAGTAATACTTCATAAATAATTAAACTCTTTATAAATAAATGAATTTTAATTAACTAAAATAGCTCTCATACTATCAAGGTATAATCAGCAAAACAAAACATTTAATAATCTACGCTACACATGTTTGTTGACCCTCTACCACCCACTTTCGGTGGCTTACACATCCTGTTATGATCGGATAAGCAGTTATAAGAACTAAATGCATAGACTTTTACAATTGAAACTGTTAGTGAAATTGATAATTCATAATTAACAAAACAACCTTCGGTTCGTGACCTTCTTTTATATATATTAGCCAAGTGTCTTGTATTATAGTATTTTTATAGTAAGTGGGCAAGCCTTTTCTTTAGTCACATTATATAAAAAGCACAAGCTGGAAAATATTTTTAATTCTTAATAGTATTTTTTGAATCAACTTTTAATACAAAATAATGATTTTATATATCAATTAAATCTAAAAAAATGTAATGTGGTTATTAGAAAGCAAAAGCGTCACTTAAAACATTATTTAATGTTAGAAAAACTTAAAAAAAAAACTATATTCGTTAAGTTTCGGCATTATTGGATACATCATTACGAATGGAGTTTGTGTTTTTTGTAACATTATTTAATATTCGTTGAAGTTTAATTTATTTATTTTTTCGTTCATTTATAAATATATTTAATTTTAAAGTAACTGGTTTTGTTGCAATGAATTTTTAAAAAATATTTTATTCGGAAAAATAAATAATTTTTAGTACTCTTTGCTCGGATAATATTCACTTTTAAGTTGTTCACAGTCAAAACTTGGTGGAAAAGCACCAAATTCATAGAATAAAACAGCGTATCATCAGTTGATAATATTTACCATGAGCAAAATCGGTCCTGATCATATAAAAATAAAAGGAATATTCTCGTTATGTTTTTTCTAACAATTATACGACGCATAGTACACCAATGATGATTAGATTTACGAAAATGCGCGTTAGATAGTATAATAAAAATGATCACAGTTTACGGTATCACAAAAAAGAATAGCGAAAATTTTCCCTGTAATTTATTACACATACTCAAAGGCAGTTTCTTAGAAACTGCTGTTGACTATGAAAAGCGTTTTCAGAAGTTCAGCGATGCCCATCAATTTAGAAAATTGTTTATAATAAGCCTCCGGTTATTTACAATGATCGACACGTTCAGGAATGAATTAAACGTCAAACAATTTATTGAACATAACATAATATAGCTCTACCCGAGAAGTTTGACGGATTAAAACATTTTGATGTAATTTGCAACTGTAGCTCTGCATAAGGATTTTTTTTTATGAATATTGGTTACGCAAACTCTTATATTTGAAATTGATATTTAATATGAATTATAACTATTGTAGTTTAAATTTCTAACTAAGATGGGCCTTGGGTGACGTTTGAATGAGGGCCCAAAATTACTATGTAGCTACTTAGGGCTTCCAACTAACCGGACTTTCCAACAAACCGGTTTTCGGTTTTTTTCTGGCAATAAAACCGGTTAACCGGTTTAAACCGAAATATAATTCGGGGCCGAGTTAATAATCCTGAAATTCTCATGACTATTAATTTACATGCTCCCAATTTATTCTTACGTGGGCGAAACAATGAGCAAAAACTTTTATTTCTAAAAACTTATACCTCGCTTAGGAGGTATGAGTCACCAGTTCCAAGGGCCGTTCGACTAATCAACTAGAGAGCCTAGAGAGGTGGACATTTTTGGTGATGGTATTTGTGAACTGTTTGATAAATTTTTCTTTTTTATTTCTTGATATTTTATGTTGAATTTGATGTACTGTGTATTTTTATTTTATGTTTTGTCTTATTATATTTTTCAAGTGCATGGCGAATTGGCGTCAGCTGTTATGTCATGTACTGTAATTTTGATTTTTAACAATAAATAAGTAATAAATAAATAATGTATTTTGATTAGGAAGGTATGCAAAAAAAATTTTTTTGTGGAAAATTTTAAATATTTGTCCTAGATGCTCAAATTTTAATGAAAAATCGATATTAATCGTATAGATGGAATACAGAAGGTATAAACATATATATATATCAAATGTGGACAAATATTTTCTGATAAAATATGTCAAATAAAAAAATAGAACTTGATAATAAAACTCATCAAGGGAAAGATCTTTAAATAAATGCATTTATTTTTTGACCATATCGACTAGACACGACATCCAATGCTTAGAGAAAAATATAGTAGAATACAATAATATTAGCTTATGTTATGTCTCCATTCCCACTTTGAAGCATATAGACTCAAACAATTATTTGTTAACGAGAACTGCTTGTTACTCAGTTGTTGTTGTTGCAAATTGTTTCCGCTTCTACGCAGTAAATTCATTGTAAAGGATTCTTCTTTTTAAAAAAGAAAATGAAAAATAAGAAAACGAGTATTTTTGATAAAACGCGGTTAACTGAGTGAAATAAACCGGTTTTCGGTTTTTTTTCAAAACATGCGATAAACCGGTTAACCGGTTTCGGTTTAAACCGGTTTGGAAGCCCTATAGCTACTCCATTGCTTAGGCTGAGACCATTAAACTATTATAATACTGACCAGTTAAATAAAAAACTTAAAGAATTAAAAAATAATTTAACATACATAGCTTGCGTTTAGTTATCGATAGAAAGTCATTCAAAGTTAATATTATAAAAAAAAACTATGTAAATATCTTACAATTAAGAGAAAACACGGAGATTATTTCACTCAACTAATACATAATTCAAAATTTTCATCGGAAATGTCCCTAAAGAAATTAAAATATATTATTCTACAATAGTTTTTTTTTTATTTTATCAATCTAATTTCATTATCACAACTATATATAAGTCTGAACAATTGAAATCTGAGTAAACATCTGGTCTCATCTGGATTTTATCGCTTAGTTCGAAATACTAGTAAATGAAATAAAATTTCTCTTATAAAAAAACTCACCCTTCCAGTGCTTCGTGTATATGGCATGCTTAAATTAAAGTCGTCTCGATATTAATTGTCTGGGTGTTTTGTAAACATTTTATTATCTGCGTTGAGTGAAACTTTGTTTTGATCCACGCTGTACGAATTGAAAACGAGCGATACCAAAAACACAATGCATTAAAGCATAATTCAATTGAGTGGAGTTTTGAGAATGGATTAAGTAATTGCTGAAATAAATATTTAAGTAAATCACCAATTGAGAATGTCAGGTGAAAGCGTAAATTTATTGGAATACATAAATTTTATTTAATAGTATGCTTATTCAACTGTAATACGAAGTGATTTATCAAGTTATAAACTACGACTAAGTCAATTGATAAAATAAAGCTTTTAACAATTTGTTCGAATTGACATAATGCCGTAGTTTGTATGCTAAAGCCATTTGATATAGTAAAGAAATTTTGAGCATAGTTACTTAATGATAGTTTACTATACATTGACTTATCATTCGTATGAAGGTTTAAAAACGAAATTTATCAGTAAACTCAATGATATACATATTATTTTTACTTTAGTTTACGTGAAAGGTTATCCATATCCAGCTTAACATGTATTTCGATAATGAACTTTTTTTACAAATATATCTTTTCTATTATTATTATTATTATTGTAATCCATGTATGCTCCCAATGTGTAGCATATGGCCTCCTAATGGAGGTATATCAACAGAAGTTTTTTCTACGAGAACTGTTTGTTACTCAGTCGCTCAACCTCACTTTTTTCAAAGTGATTAGTAGAGAAAGAAGGATAAGGCTATAACAGGACTATTGGTTGGCTAATCGCTATTGCTACACCCAGTTATAAAGAATTAGAAGGATGGGAGGAGAGGAAATGATGTAAATTGACATCACAAACACCCAGTCCTCGATCACAACATTGAATAATTCTCAAATTCACTGTGATCTGACCGGGAATCGAAGCCAGACCTGCATGATCGGTAAAACAAGCAAGCTTCTTAACAAGTAGGCGATAACTACCACAGCAGGCGACAAATTATTCTATTATTTATTCAAAATAATTTATACGTTATTATGTATATAATGTATTTTAATAGAACATATATTTTTAATTAAAGCTATTAATATACAACAAGACAATTCATTGATTAGATCATTCATGAAAAAGATTGAAATATTAAATGCAATCAACAATGTTTATTTTAGGTTGTTAATTAGTAAAATAGTTTTTTTTTCAGTGATTCGTAAGCTTTACTGCAAAATCAAGTGAGGTAAAAACCTTGAAGCAGTACAACTAAAAACCTTATTATAAGTAAAATTTGTTCATATGAAAAATCTTACACATTGTCTAAATATCGATTTAAACTACGAAAATCTAGCTCTATGCGATAGCTCTTCAGAAATATTTTAGGTAATTTTTGTTCAATTTAATTTCAGGCGATGAGTATAGAGGCGGACTTGGAACGAGCGAGAGCAGCATCTGCGCACAGGTTTCCGGAACCGGAAGAAGACTGTGATGCAGAGTGTCCGCACGCGCTTCCGGCCTGTTACACTCCACCCTCTACGCCGGAGCAGATAAGAACTAAGCACTCTACCCCCCGTTCGCCAAACAGCCCCAAGACTTTCAGAAGAAGTTACTCAATAGCATAATCTAGCAAATGTGATGGAATTCGTATTGTGATATTAAACTCTTAATGGTGTGATATTTATACCCATTTGAGCGACGGCGTAGCTCATATATATATATAAAGAATAATAAAACGTATTCCGATGTTTTGATGAATCTAGAGCAAAGTTTTCTAACCTGGGGTGCAAGAAAGCATTTCCGGAAGTACGGGAGAAGTTTCTATTCAACACATATATAAAAAAATGTATATTAAATGTATTACAAAACAATCTAGTCATTAAAATTTGAAGTATAAGGAGGTGCGAGAACAGATTCAAGGGAGTGCGGATCACTAAAAAGGTTCAAATCCACTGATCAAAAGTGTTGTTTTTATCATGGTTATGATGAATTGGTTTCAAGCTAAAACAAAGAAGTTTTTTTAAACAATCAAAAACAAATTATAATTATATTTTTATATTCCACTCTCGTAGAAAATCTTTTATTAAAATAAGCTCCATTAGCAGTTAATATGCTTCATTGGGATTTGAGATGGTTAAACAAATGAAATATGAAGTAATTAGTATTATTTATAAAAAATATATTTAATTTTTATAATTGTTTGTTACACCTTCTTATACATTAGTCTTAAGTAATTCAAAATAACCCTCAATCAATTTTTTCCTACATTTGATAATGGTCGTGAGGAACGAAACCGGTCATGATATTTAATTAACACTAATTTATACTAATGTTTAATCGAAAAGTGTTAATTAAAAAAAATGTTATACTTTTCTTCCAAGAATTGACAGAGGAACCTTAAAAGTGACATATATAATACCGACTGCTGTTTTTCCAAAATTATTAAAATGTGATAATATTGATCGACCCACAATGTGGGATAATATTGATTGTACCCACACTTAATTGTCATAACATAATAAATGCAGTGAAAACGACAAACATTACATGTATTATTCTTTTATTTAATTATTAAATCATTTTTAAAAGTGATACTTCTATAGTGATTTTATGTTTATTTTATTTTATCTTGTGAATAAAAATGAATTAGGCATAAATGGAACATGCCTGTAGTATTATGTTGAAAATAGTATTTTATTTTATTTTTAAATTAAGATTTACATTTACAGTAAAGAAAGTAAGCAGCAAACTATTTATTGTAGGAATGGGTAAAGAAGAAAGTTTGCCGGGATATCCCGGAAATGTACTAAATTTCAACAAAGGTATTCGTATTTAATGTCAGCTTGCATTCTTTTGCCTTAAAGTGATGTTCAAGACGAATAAATTTATTATCCAAATTCAAGATAAACTATTAAATATTTATGAATGATAGTCCTTGATTGATTGTGTTTTATTAGGGATACCCAGGAATTCGTCCATGGATATTTTCAAGGTTTTCATCTACAAAAATATGTAAAGTAACTTGGTTGTATTTTTTTGTCAAAGACACTAAAAATGACCTGAAAAGTGAAATAAAACATTTCTATATGAGCTATAAGTCTCAAAAGAATTGCACGCCTATCTGTTCTGGCACAATAAATAATACACGAAAGAGATTTTTAAAGGTGAGTAAGGCAAGATTATGTTTTATTGGATTTGCAACATATTATTCATCTTAACCTAAGTAAATGTCGTAAGGATTCAACTGTCACTGTTAATAATATTTTTTATAAATAATTAGCCACTGTTGTTAAAGCATATTTAAATAATAAAAGCTGCGATGAAAAAGATTCGAAGAACCTGAACATTCAACTTAAAGACTTAAAGCTTCACCAAAAAGATATCTAAAACATGTTTGAAAATACATTTTTTTCATTTGGTTATGCATAAAAAATAATAATGAATAAATCGATCTAGTGCTTTGAGTTTTCTTTTTAAAATAATTCTTTGTCTTTTTAAAATATTTTATTGTTTCATCGAAATTTCTAGAATCAATTTTTGCTTTATGTCTTCAAACTTTCCTCATACTAACAATCGACCGCCATTTATTTTACATTTAGAGAGAATTATTGGCAATTCATTCAGTATGATACCCACTGCTTTAAGCTACACAATAATTTTTAAAAACGTTGATGTAAAAGAAGAATATCCACTTAGCTATTATAAATATCTTTTAAAGCTATCCTGTTTTACTCTACGTTACAGTTTATGACCTAGCTATCGTTACTAAATCAATACAGACAGTAGAATTTAGTCTATTTATTAATATTTAATATCTCCTAACCTCATGCATTGTTTTGTATAATTAATTATTGATATATGATTCTTTTTCAGTTTGTAGGATTTATGTGTAAGCTGTGATATAAAAAACTATGTTTTATTTACAATTTTAGCAAAAAATTGACTAATATACAGCAACAAACGAATTCATATGGTACACGTATTTGCGGGTTGTTAATACAATATTATTTCGTATTTAGGATCGGGTTGTTTGTTATTCTTACTTTAAATAGTAGGTTGTTAACGTTTAGAAGCTTCATGACAATTAATCTAATAAAAACGAATTATTACAGATGAATACAAATATGAAGCCATTATGTTAAGAATATGAAGTGCATTAGCTTCATTTTTCCCAAATGAGCTTTATGAAATGATGTTTTGTCCATCTGACCTACTTTTTTTCAAAAAAAAGGAACCCAAAGTCGTTATCATATTTTTTAGGTGTTCTACTTCCATGAACAGCATTAGCAACAGAAATAAAGAAAAAACGAATTAATTTCCAGCTCGATGGCGAATGAAAATTTATTTTAAAGCAAATAAAAAAACTAATTGAAGTCAGAGTTTAAATTGCTAAGTGAGTCTTATTTTAATTTGAATTTTTAATTTGAAACTACACAATGACAGAAAAATTGGTTTTGTTTTAAAAAAAGTGTTTTAATTTTTTAAGTTCACAAAATGTGAGAACAGATCTTGCAAATATATTTTAAACGGATTGCTTTGTAATTAATAAAAAGTCCTCAAAAAGTGAGCTATGTAGTAAAATCATTAAACTTTTCTATTGGACTTTAAACTAGAATCACTTTTTTACTTGGTGTTTTGAAAGATTGAATATTTTTTAAATTAGAAAAGTAATTGCGGTGTGTATTTATTGAGCCCACTTCACTTTTGCAATACTTTAAGACATGTAAAATATTAAAACGAATCTAACTCTTCATTTCCTAAAATAACACTTGACTCACTTCACCTCTCAAGAGCTCATTATAATACATTATAGTTCAGTTTGTTTCAGAGAGAATACAAACCCAAGAATTCTACATAAGTTTACATTAGTGAAACTTTATTATAATTTAAGTATAGTAAAATGGTATAGTTTTAGTTGTATAGATATTATCAATTGGTTTACTTGATTGAAACTTTACTGGCTACTCGATCGCTAATAATCATCACTAGCAGTGTTATTAATAATTAATTTAATAATTTGAATACAAAATAAAAACATCCATCAACGTATTGTTTGTGAATGACAAAAAAATTCAAATTCGTTTGTCAAACAAAATTATAAAAAAATAATTGGCCAACAATTTACGAAGAAAAAAATAAAACGTGTTTACAAAAATGGATCGAATACAATTTTTGCCTATTATATTGTCTAAAATAATAATAAAAAATAATATATCGTATTGCTCGCGTAACTTAATAGTCACTTTATGTCCACTAAGTTACGTGGTAATGGATTCGAATCCAGGATAAGAAACTTTCATTGAACTAAAGGTGCTTGGTGGAATTTTACTGTTTAATTTTAATTATAAAAATTTTGTAACTAACGAGCCAAATTGTCTCTTTCGCCATCTTCAGACCTTCAAGTGCACGGATAAATTTGAACTAGAAATGAACTGATCAGATCAAAGTTCATCCGTGAACATGAACGCCTGAAGATGCTGAAAAGCGAAACCCGGGTCGTTAGTGACAACAAATGTGGGAATGTACAAAATTCGAAATATTTAAATTACATTATATTCAAATGTCCGTGATTTTTTTTTGTCACACAGTAGTCTATTCAACTCTGAAATTTTAGAAAAAAACAATTTGATAAATACTAATCATTTTTTCCGTACATAAAGTCTTCTTGCCTAAGCCTATTCAATGCTTTTTGAACGATTTTACTTGAAACAATGACTCAAACAACAAACTCTGCTAAGTTGTTCTTATTAAAGGTCATATGAATTCCAATACGAAAGAACGTGGTTGAAATATTTGTGCTCAGCTTAACGGGGTAGAAAAAACATGTCTAATAGTAGGTAAACAATACCTACAATATGTTATGACTTTTACACAAAGAAAAACAAATGATTGCTTGTATGCTTTTGTACAGAAATGTTTTGTTTACCAAAAATCACGCGAAAATGAAAATGTGTCAATTTGTCAAGTCACCCGTGTCATTTCTCTATATCACGAACAATAATCATAATTTAAAAAAAATATATTTTTCATGAAAAATTTCTTTTCAGTGGCACAATTTCTCTGGTTGAATATGTAAAGGTATGTCTCTCGCGGTAGATTAATGATATTTTTGTTCGCCGCAGAAACATTTCGTTTTAAGCTATTAATCACGAAGTACGCATCCGTTAGTCGTAGAGGCTCTACGCCGTAGCTTCGAATACGTGTTAGTCTGGGCCATAAAGCATTCCTCTCGCTTGCATTACATTTGTTTAATCGTATAAGTTCATATCAATTGACTGAAAAGAAAACAAAGCACACTCAGTATCATCATTGGATTTTGTTTTAAATGAAAATAACGAATTTTTTTAAAATCTATAACACGTAAGCGACATAAATATTTGATTAAGAAATATTTAAATTGCGATACTGGTAGTTTCATTGTAGTATAAAAGTAATTTTGTCAGGTCCTACGGTGCAGTGGTAAGCGTTGTGGGTTTCCGTTCTAGACCTCACGAACTTGAGTCCCAGTACGAACGGGATTTTTTAAATTGATTTTTCGAATTCTGTTCGAAAACATGGGTGCTTGTGATGTCCCTTCCACCATTTCCAATTCCTTAACAACTGGGTGTAGCGAGAGCAATTAGTTAACCACTGGTACTGTCCTAGCTTTATCCTTCTATCCCTACTATGTACTCTCTTTGAAAAAATAGAGGTTGAGCGAAAAACTTCTGTTGAGATGCCTCCATTAAAACACTATTTGCTCCGCATTGGTAGCAGACATGGATTCAAAAAAATGTCATGGATTATAAATATTTATAATAAAATCTTGAAGTCAAGCACGTATTTCAAAATAATTTCGATTGAATACGTAAAATTGTTTCATGAAGAAATGAAAATTAATGCCTAATTTTTGACATGATTGAAACAAATAAAGACAAACTCCTAGATAAAAAAATAGAGATAATGCAAATAATTAACAATCAGTTCTCGTGGAAAACTTATATTGAGATACCGCCATTAAGATGTCTTATGCTCTATTTGAGGAGCGGACACGGATTAAAAAAAAAATGTTTGAACAGTTGTTTTGTTTCACTTTAATAACTCGGCTCAAAAACGTACCGTCAAAAAATTGTTTTTTTTTGTTATAAAAAACATAATCGTACAATAAAGCTATTGTTGGTTTTTATATTATCGACCAGCATCAGTTTTATAAATCCGAACGGCTTATATCATATGTACATAACGCTATAATAATACACAAGTGGGATATAAAAGTTACAATTTTATGCTTGCCAAATTATTGTGTAAAAATTCAAGTTTTATTTATGTAACCCAAATTAAATTCAAATGCAATCGACTTTGAAGCCACGAGAGATGCAACACATATCGAAACTGTTATTGTGCGGTCACGCGAGATGTATTCCAATATAGATTGGTTATCATGCCATGAATTGATGTCAGTATGGAAAATTTCCCAAAGGATTAAATAACCCAAACATGATCGTAACAAACAAACAGCTGCTCGTTATAACAATGAAAACTTATTATACTTCGAAACGATGTCGTTAGTAGTTTTATGCAGTTAATCCTCGGTAAGATATTATTTAACAATATGTTATTCTTTGACTCGAAAAATAGATTTCTGGAATCGTAGAAAAGTGACGTATTAAATATTAGAGAGACCAGAAAGAAATCGCTTATTTTTAAAATTTATGTTCGAGTGTTCAGCCACGGTGAAGTAAGCAGGTCCATGAGTTTTTTTTTGCGTAGAACTATTGTTTAATATTATTCATAAGTAAAAAAATCTTTATCTTTAAGGGTAAAATGCCCAAACCAGAAATTGACGAAGAACACATCAAGCATTGTATGTTATTTTTTATTAGCTTTCTTACTTATTCATTTGCTTGAATTGGTACCAGCGAATGAACTAACTCAATTAAAGAAATTTATAGTAAAGTGAAAGTACGTAGATGTCAATTTTGGTTTCAAAGATTTAAACCATTTAAAAAAATCTTAAAAATGCACCTAAAACTGGACGATTATCAAAATTTGAAAATGATAAGTTAAAATCTCTGGTCGAGTCAGATCCTTGACTAACCATTAATTAACGAATTATCGGAAATACTCAAATCTCCATGGTCAACTACGCAGTTACATTTTAAATGCATTGGCAAACGTTCAATATTGTTTTACAGAAAAGGTGTAATTTTTCACTATGATAATACACACCCCCGTAAAGCAAGAATGACCCAAGAGTTAAAATGAGAGGTTCTGCTACACACTCCATATTCCCCAAACCTTGCTTTTTCTAATTATTTTTATTCAGATCTATGGAGCACACCTTAAGTGAAAAACGTTTTCTTAACGTAACATACATGTGTCAAATATCACCTATATGAGTATTTTGAATCCAAAACGGAAAGATTTTATAAAAATGGAATCGAAAAACTACAGACAAAATGGGAAATACATAGTTGTAAATAACAATGGAAATATTATTTTATAAAAATATTTAAAATAAATAAACTTAAAACAATAAAAAAGCACAACTTCTTTCTAGCCCCCCTAATACATACTTAATAAAAAAATGATTGACCACTATCTCTAAAGATATGTAAGTGTTTATTGATTTTGACAAAACAAGTAATCTATTACTCCCATTTTTTTATACTTGTAATTTATTATCATAATAAAGAATAAATACGATCGATAGTCTAAAATATTAAAGGTACGTTATTGAACCATGCACAAATTGGTAGAAAAATATTTCAAACCTATTAAGTTTAGTATTTTAACTGTTAGTGGAATAGGTTATTGATAAAATAACCTACAACGATAAATCGCCAGTAGATTATAAAACAACCAATATTAAATTGCAGTCAACATTAATGTGAAAAATAGCAAAATGTTTGAGCTCTAAGAATATTTTTTATTTATTTGGTTGATAGCTATTTCGGTGTATGTCTTCATCAGAACTAATTCTGTTACAATAGAGTTCTAGTAATTAAATGTCAATTAAATCAATAAATTTTGCAATCAAATGTATTAATTATGTTTATCATGTTGTATTTCATTTTGAAAACAATTTTAAGGGTAAGTGCAAACTGTCTCGAGAGCATGAATTTTTTTATAGTCGTATCAAACCGTTCGGCACCTGATTGTGGCCTTTGAATTTTAAGTTTATTAATTCAATGAATTCGTTTAAAAAACAGTTTTTAAAGCTTCAGCGTTGCACAAGAAAACAAAACTATCTTCATTTCATCAAATATTGCGCAGAATTAAATTTGTTTATTGAACGAAACTGAGAAAATTGAATGCTGCACTTATAAAAGAAGTAATAACATAAAAGCTTATGCGACTTAGGCAGTTAGAAGATATTAAAGTCGTATTTCCGAGATGGCCCAACTATATTAACTGCCTTCCTAGATATAAATTGTCTTTTAATTTCTTTTTCTTTTGAAACAAGACGAAGAAAACTGTATTGCGTTTGTGGACGGCTGCCAAATAGAGCAATGCACGCAGTTATTCATGCAGTTTGTCGGAGTTTTATTTCCAGGTCGTTGGCATTTTTCTTTACATGTTTTGGCTTTATACAATAGAAGATTTATTGTCGTCGCTTTTATTGATTGATTACATTCCATTGTAAAGATGCCATTCCAATTGAAAATATGGAAGAATATTTTTCGATTTTATCCGAATTTGATTTCTTTACATCAAGTTTTTAAAGATATAATATATTTTTTTATCCATGTACGCGCCCAATGAAGAGCATATGGTTTCCTAATGGAAATATCACAACAGTTTTTTTTATAAACTGTTTTGTAACTCAGTCGCTCAACCTCTCTTTTCCAAAGAGAGTAGTAGGGATAGAAGAATAAAGCTAGGATTAGACTAGTGGTTAATTAATCGCTCTCGCTACACCCAGTCATTGAAGGATGGGAAAGGTGGGAGAGAAATTAAGACATCACAAACACGCATGTCTTCAAAAAAATTGCTGTTACGCTACGCCATAAGAACCGACATTTATTTATTAATGTTTATTAATAAAAATACATATTTTTTATTAAATGAATGAATGAAACAGTTTTGAGTAACAATATATTATACATACGTATTTAACGTCGATTTAATCAAAACAATTGTTGTATTTCTAACAAAATGTTTACCAGGATGAAGATGTTATATCATACTTACACACAGACATCTATTTTAAGTAAATTTATTCCACGCTGGTTATTTCATATCATCCTGGTTAAGTGGACATCACAAGAAATGATATAGAAGGTCCCCTTACACATAATTAACAAAAGAGCATATTTCTTAGAGACGTCTCTTATTTCAAAGACTTTCTTATCCTTGGAAACTTGGCAGTGCGATCAATCTTAATTATTATTAAAATAATCTCAGCTGTGAGATGTCTGGGATAGCGTTTTATTTTTCTCTCTGTAAAATATGCATTTCCTAAGATCGTTGCACCAAACTTTCTTTCATAATTTGCAAACTTTATGAGAGTTAATTTATAATTTTTAATATACATTTTGTTTTGATAACTTTGTAACGTTTGTTGTGTTACAGTTTTATTCGTAAAACTTTTAATGATCCGTTTGCTGATTATAATCAAAGAGAAGAAACACGCGTAGTAATGTTAAATTGTATTTTTTATTATTCTGTAGTACGCAAAAGTTACTAGACTTATATAATATTTTAAGACTTACTAATTATTCAATATTGAGTTTCTACATTTATTAATATTCTTTATTTATACATTCATACATACTGGCTTATAAGAGATACACAATACATCTTCTCAACTACCATATTTTAACATCCCAATTTATCACTTTTAGGATGTTCACTGTCAATACTTAGTAGATAAGCATTATATTTAAATAAAATACAATATTCATTTCTACTTCTTCCATTTTTATTTTAAAAGATCAGGACCGAATTCGCTTATGACGAGCATTATCAACTAAAGCGTATTATCAGTTGATAATGCTCATCAGGAGCGAAACCGATCCTGATATTTAAAAATAATAATGGAAGAAGTACAAATAAATATTGTTTTTCTTAATCCTTATTTATGTTGAAAAGTGAAGTTATTATATTTAATAAATTTAATTCAAAGTTTCTTGAAACAATAACAAATATGAGATTAAAAAAAAATCAATTATTTAAAATTTAAGTGATTATTTATAGCTAATTACATTAGCATCACGTAACGGAAATTAATTGATATTTGTCATTGAATTGATTATGTCTATAATTTTTGTTGTTGTTCTAGTGCTTAAAGTTTAAAGCCTTTATTACACAGATGTAAACAGATAGGTGCTGGATTAAAATAAATACAATGCTATTTTTTTTAAATCACGAATCTGTCTTTTTATTATTATAAAATGACTTTATATGTTTTTTTTAGTTCGTCAACATAATTTTACCTGCCTGTCGAATTGCGCGCGCTACAATTTAACTTATTACAATTATGTTCTTAAAAATAAATGCCAGTTAAATCAACCACTTATTCAATATTTTTTTCTGACTCTACAGAAAGAAACTGAGCAATAGATTTACAACCAGCTCTTGCTAAAGGACTTTTTTTGAGACGCTTTATTGAGTGTTACATGGTTCAAAAATACGTTCTACGCGCAAAAAAATATAACGATGTATCAATCTTCGTCGATCGAGCAATACAAAATTAGAAAAACGTTTTTCAATTTTCGTTTACACGTAGCCATGTTTCGCAAAAACACATGTTTATGTAATTGAATTCGAAATAATCTTTTTTTATTAATGGAAAAGAATTTCGGCAGCGAGATAAATAATGTCACCGGCTGATTTCTCGATAAAAATGAATGAACCAGCCAAATCCGATAAGCTGACGCGAATCGTTTTTTTTTCTACTAACGCCATCGAATTTATATTTTCGTGGACGTCTCCTGGCATGTTGTCAGATTTTCATTTAACCAATAACAAGCGATTAAGGAAAGTGATTGGTTTTTTATTTGATAAAAAATAAGCTTTTTTGCGTGGGCTCAGCAATTAAAATAACAATCTTGTTCAAATTGAAGTACATTTCTTCACTAGGTAAACACTGGTAAAAAAATATTGAGAAAATCAAAAACTGTGTATAAACTAACAATTTACTTGGAACATTTGAAACATCACATTTCGTGTTAATAAAAGACTGATTAATCTTTAACTATATTTATTATTTTAGTGAAATTAAAATATTTTATTACAGGCAATTGTCATTTAATTTATCTTCAAAAGAATATTAATATAAAAAGTAAATTTGAGATGTAAGCAAAAACATTAAATTAATATTTTTCTAACTGTTTTTTTTTCAAGTCTATGGTCGAGTGTTCAACGTCGTGTTCAATTTTATTGATTTTTAAATCGGTTTGTGAATTCACGTCTGAAGACACGGATGTTCCTTTTCTACCTTAAAACAGAGAAACTCTTAGAAAATGAAAAGTCGAGAAACTGAGTAACACGTCATTCTTGTCTCGTTGATATAATCTCCATGAAGAGTCCCGTTTGGACTCTCCACATTGAGAGCAGACAAAAATTGGCATTGGGGTTAAATTTTTTTTTTAATAAAGACCACTTTTAGAGTGTTCACTGTCAATTCTTGGAGTAAAAGCATTACATTCAACATATAAAATATATATATTTGTACTAATTCCCATTTTAATTTATTACGATCAAGACCGGTTTTGCTCACGAAGAGCATTATCAACTCATAATACTCGTAATGAACAAAACCAGTCTTGATCTTAATAAATTAAAATGGGAATTAGTACAATTTTGTTTTGAATGACAACAGATATTTGTGATATAATTTAGTAGAAACAAAAATCTACATAAAGTCTATTTATTGAGTTTAATATATTACCATAATTTTCATTAGAATAACAAGTATGTAGAAAAGTTCTAAGAAAATAAATTTTTCAATGACTCAAATGTATTTGATTTTTATGCCTTTCAATGTATCGTCTTTTCCTTACGTTTATATTTTTACTTATTTTCATCAACTCATCAAAAATCACTTAAAGAAAAAAGCTTGTACATATCTTTAGGCTGATGACCAATTTGTATTCAGGGTAGAGCAAGTGGGGTTGAAGTAAGCAGTTTACGGCTACCCCTACTTATAAGAAGTAACATAGTATAGATTATTGGATATTTATTGCGGTCGAATACCAACTTACAAAAACTAGTGTAATGATACGAGTCGATGTTTGGAAAATTTCTCACATAAAGTTTTTCCCGTCATTCATCATATTTGACATATTTTTCCGGAGCACGAACTGAAGCTTATATTTTCATACAAAAATGAGTAGAGTCTATGTATTTTTTGTCATTGTTTGACCTTTACAGTAATTAATATTTTTATTTCATAGACATCGGTCATCACCCGCTATTTTTTCGTTCAACCTTATTTTGAAGGGAAAATCTTTTAGCGATATACCAAAAAAAATTCTAATATTATTGGTAGATTTTTAAGTTAAAAAGTGGCTTAATTAAAACATACGGTATTTCTGTGATAATTTTTGACAATGCCCGCTTCTACTTATATTTTTCTTAGCCTTTTCTACGAAAACTGCATGTTGAAAAAGTACTGTTTTTCTACGAAAAAAATTTCAACCTCATTTTTCCGAATATAGTGAGGATATAAAAAATGGATAAGCAAAGGACTAGTGGTAAGCTAAACGCTCTCCCAACGTTGTACGATAGGAAGTGTGGGATGCAACTTTTAAATATAACTTGAAGACACCCATGCTAACAGAAATCTATAAGCCGATAATAAAATATTATTAAACATCTGACTGTTCTGATAGTCGAACTTTTGACCACCATAACTGAAGCCAATGACGTTTATCACTTAGTAACGGATCATGCCATAATTGCAAGATCATTTTTTTTTTTACTAAAAAAATATTTTTCACTATGTAACAAAAAAACCTATCACAGATACATTTATTTTTTGAGTTACCAAATAAAAAAAAAATATTTCACTTTGTTGTTACAGGTGTATACAATTTTAAAAATCATTTTATAAAGCAGATATGTCAAAAGACTTCATTCGAATTCAAAATAATTTCTTGAAAGGTGTAAAACGTCAGCATTAATAAAACTATCAAACATTTTAGATAAAAAAAAACTCCAGACAGTCTCTCATTCCCAACCCTTAAAATGACTTTAAAGGACTCAATAAAGACATTATCGAGGGTCAGAATCTCTTCAACTCTGCTTTGGGTATGAACTGAGACTATCGCCATAATTTGAGAACAAAGTTTCTTTTATATTTATATGTGGGAAGGGTTTTATATTTAAAAAAATAATATTAGAAGTTAATTCAAGATGTCTGAGCAAGATTTTGTAGATTTTTTCATACGTAACATACAGAAGAAAATAAATTTATTTTATATACCACTATCACGTCTCTGTTTTGTTAAGTACAGCTTTAATTATTATGTCAAATGCAATTAACGAAGTAAATCCTATAAGTAAGAAGTTTTGTGTAATGTATATAAAACTATTTTCTTTTATTTCATTCACTTGAATTGTATTAATTAATATTTATATCTTAAAATACACGTAAGAGAGAAAAAAATATTAAAACTATATTATTCTATTTACAACATAAAAAAAATACAAATAAATATGTTTTATTTGTATTAAATTAATATAAATAATTTTTGGTATTTATATATTAAATAAAAGCATATATCAAAGCAATTTCATATATTTATTTTTATTTAAAGTGAAATGATTAATTCATTATATGTAGATTAATAACAAAAAAATACCGCAATTTCTATTGGAATGAAAATAAGTCAAAAATGAGTGTTCAGATGTGCAACTCGGTTATACCAATATGGGAAATTGGATTTCATATTGGCAACACTAGTGAGTGCAAAAGTTTTACATGATATATGGACTACGTACTTGGCAAACGTAAATGAAAATTTCGACGATACGTTTATTGAATATTTTGAAATGGAGGACGGTTTCTTAATTGAATGTTAGACATTATTTTTTGTAAATAGCCTCTACGTGGGTACCATCTAGTTACAAAAGATATTTATTAACCATTATCACCAATACGAGGCTACTGTCAAACCTTTGATTTCTGTATTCGGCAAAGAGTTTAATCATATAGCTATTACAAAAAGGCGGCAACTTTTCTTGTACGATTATTTGGGTTCAATGTACATTTTATATTAAGTTTATCTTCTGTTTTGTACTGGAAGTGGTTTTAAACTCTTCATTATTTGTTTTTTAAACATAAGTATATTGATCTATTTTATGTTATATTAACGAGTGATAAATTTTCACAAAAGTCTTTCAAATTTTAAAAATATCTAATGTTAAATTTAATTTGATAACTTTGTTACACCAGCTGTTGTGACACGTCTGATTAACATCGTAAGGCTTAAGAATTAACAAAAAAAGATTTTTACTCTTGAGCTATAAATTACAAAATAAAAGTTTGGGTTTTGTCCTTGTCTTGAGAAAGGTCAAGATAACAAAAAATGATGCGGTGAATCCCAATGGAAATAAATTAAAAAATGGTGATCCGCCTATCTTGTTTAAAACGTTATTTACTGATAATTCTTTTCAATTAAGTGTATTAATTATGACTATATTAATTATCATTTTAATTATGCTACACGATAGCTGTACACGATTAAAACCAAATGCCATTTGTTCAACATTCTACCAGTACTGTTTTAGGGTAGCGAATCATGGCACCTAAAGAAGGCGCAGAAAAACCATATACTGAGCTTTGAAAAAAGATGCTTGTATCGGATAACGGTGCTGAAGTGGTTTGGTTTTGTGAAGAATTTGGAGATTAGAAAATGTATAAGACAGCGCCCCGTCACGTTAAAGTTGAAACTGGCTGGGTCACGTGCAGGGGATGCCTCCGGAAAGCCTTAATCCTGCCTGCCTCTCATATCAAAAGCGAAACACGTGTTACATTTTGTAGCACAACAAGTGGATTAACAAAATTATCGAATTCAATTTTATATAAAAAAAATAAGTTTTACAATGTTGAAAAATATGGGAATCTCTTGAAAGGTTTAGTTTGAGTGTTTTTTTTTTATAAAACAAAACTGACTTAGTTTTAAAACAGACAGTGAATATAATACAGAAAAAGGAGCAACGCGTTTGTTAAATAGTGAAAGAATAATGTATCATATGAAAAGATGTTTCAGACACTCGTCGTGACATCACGTTATTGCCTCTTTGCCAAAGTGTCGAAGTAAAAGAGCAAAGTTTTTGTTTTGTGTGTATTTTTTTACCACATTTACATTTGAATCACGTCGTTAGCTGTTATGGCGCCGTTTGTAATGACGCCGTGTGTTCTAAATTCAAACCCCCCAATCCGTGTTACCTTTATCCGAGCAATTGAATAATATTCACTGCACATTCAATACATGAACAACACATATAAAATCAAACCACGCAACATGACGAAGCCATCATATGATTACTTTATGTCTGTAAGTAAACCTTCATATAACGCTACCGGTAATTGACGAGTTTTCTATAGCGCACGCGGCAGTCTCTTGTAAAGCGCTCCCTCCTAGAGCGCCGTTGTCAACAAAACGGTCAATTATCAAAGTCAAATAACATGTTTAGTAAACATGTAATAATACACATAAATATTAATTCATTATTTTCCACAAAATATTGTAAAAAAAAACTACCATCGGAGTCCAATTCTAAATATATACATAGACCAAAGTGAGTCATTTATAACATATATAGATGTAAAAAAATGCTATAAATATTGATTTGGTGTAATTTAAAAAAATACGATTCAAACACATACTTAAAATGGGTGCCTAGTCTCCTGTAAGGCGGGTTTTTATAGCACGGTTGCGATATTAGTGCTGTAAGAAGGTTGACTGCATTGCTGCATTATTGTTTTACTGTGCTAATGTATTTTGTAGAAAAAATGTATTAAAATTTTGACCGACCAGACAATGTTTCATCAGATAACATTTAAAACATGTTAGTAAGAAATACAATTTCCTTAGATTAAAATATATCACTAAAATAGTGTTCACAAAACATGGTAGAAAGGCATTATATTAAAAATAAATAAAACACTCTTTTGTACTAATTTAAAATTAATTTAATTGTAAAAAACCTGTTTTGATTACGAGGAGCATAGAATCATCATCAGTTGAAACCGGTCATGATCATATTTAATAAATGTAAAATTAGTACAAAATAGTTAATTATTTTTTGATATCAATGTTTATTAAAATTTTTGAACCCTTAAACTAATTTATTAAAAAGAGATAATTTAACCATTGACATAGCTCCAATTCGTACTCATTCTGTTTGCTTAAGAATTCATATTATACTTTACTTTGCGTAAACTATCTCTTATTGAGAACCTCTGTATAAGTCAACATTTTTTTACCGTACGCGGGTTGTAGAAGAGCTGGCCGAATCCTTTTTTGTCGAGGGGTAAAACAACACTTTACAAATTGGAAGATCGCTCCTGTAAACGTGAAACGTTGAACATCAATGTCGAGGGTGCGAGGATTTTCACGTACGTAATTTTGTATCCAAAATACGCGTGCTTTCAGTGATTTTACTCATACAAAATCTTATTGTATGAAAAAAAGAATTGATGATTATATCAAAAATATACCCAGAATAAAAATGTTAATCCTAAACATTTTAAGTGTAGTAGATTACGAGTATCTGTTAAACAGTCTCTCAGAGCCAGTCTTAAATAAAGCGCGATCAACCAATCTATTAAGAAATCTAGCTCTCTCATTACTATATATATATATTTATATATTTTAATCCATGTCCACTCTAAATGTAGAGCAGATGGCCTCCTAATGGAGGTATCTCAACATGTTTTTTTTCTTCCACGAAAATTGTTTGTTATCCAGTCGCTCAATCTCTTTTTTTAATGAGAATAGTAGGGATAGAAGGATAAAGCTAAGACAGAACTATAAGTTAACTATTCGCTGTCGCTACTCCCAGTTATTAAAATATGGGAAAGGTAAGAAAGAAATTAAGACATCAGAAACACCGATATAGATAAATCGATCGAAAAAGTTCTGTTCGTTCTGGGACTGGGTTTGGTAATGAAATAATAAGTAGTTAAATAATAAAAAAAACTGAAGTAACACATGCACTAATAACAAATTTAAATATATTGTTGGTATTTACCAAAAATGTTTTTTAAATTATAACAATATTCTATTACTTTTTATTTTATACAGAATATTTTGAGTAATTTTTTTAGTGATAAATAAAACGTAGTAAATTCAATTTAATTAGAAAAGCTTAAGTCGCAATACTGTATGAAATATTTTTAAAAGAGCTTCAAAAACGTTAACAGCGAACAACAGACATATTGATCAATTTCCTTTCTTTACAGACTTTCTTTTTTTACAAAAGAAAAGATTTTGGCTTTCAAAAAAAAAACGGTAACAAAAATCCGGCAGAGGGTATTACAAGAATGAATATCGAATAACCGAAATACTTGAGTTACTCGTACACAAGGAAAAAATATCTAGAGAACTTTTTAAAGAAAAATTCTTACTGACAATCTATTGTGTCGTCGTTGGTTTTGGTTGGTTAGTTGGATAAGCAAGATTTTTGGCACCGCGCTGTTAGAACTAGGGTTTCCGATCCCGGGATCAGGTATTCCGAAATTCCGAGATCCCGAGTAATTCTTCAATCTTTCAATCCCACGATCGTCTTACTATCAATACCGGGATTTCGGGACTAGCTTTAAAATATAAAAGAACATTTATATTTAAAATGAAAATTATTGAGTAAAAAATCAACTATACGAACAAAAAACAGTAATAAATTACTATTTAACATGTAAATTTTCTAAAGAACTTAACAAATGCAAAGTGCTTCTATCGTTGGAACTTTTTTATTTAGTAGGTATAAGTATTGTTGTCTCCCTCTTGATTATTGTACGTAGGGCTTCCAATAAACCAGACTTTTCAACTAACCGGTTTTCGGTTTTTTTCTGGAAATAAAACCAGTTAACCGGTTTAAACCGAAATATAGCGTATTTTGATTAGGTTAGGTTAAAAAAAAAATTGTAGAATTTTTTAAATATTTGTCATAAATGATCCAATTTTAATGGAAAGTCGATATTTATCTTATAGATGTAATACAGAAGATATAATATATATATTATATACAACAATGAAAATCAAATGTGAAAAAATATTTTATGGTAAAATGTCAAATAAAAATAGAGCTTGATAATAAAACTCATAATTGAGAATAACAAGCACTATAAAAATTATATTTATATGCTATAAAAATATTAAATTATTTGGAAAAGTCATTTCTGTTCACAATATGGACAACTTTAAGACAAGTAGATTTTTTTATAAAATTCATATGCGTGTTGTGTAAATTGTTTCCGCTTCTTAGCAGTTGATTCATTGTTAAAGATATTTCTTTTTGAAAAAAAAAATGAAAAATAAGAAAAGAGTATTTTTGATAAAACGCGGTTAACCGAGTGAAATAAACCGGTTTTCGGTTTTTTTCAAAACATGCGATAAACCGGTTAACCGGTTTCGGTTTAAACCGGTTTGGAAACCCTAATTGTACGTAATAGGTGAAACAGAAAAAGACACTTTCGACACAATGTTTTTTGATATTAAATATTTTTTTAAATAATTTAAAAAACTTTTATATTATTTATTTGAAACGTATCCTGATACATAACTCTTTTTTTATTCTGAATATGAGCATCACATATTTTAAATGCGGGCTTCATTTTCCCGGATTAAGGCGATGTAAATCTATAAGAGTACTAGTACTGACTTAATTATCAATCCCAGGATGCCAATCCCAAAATTTAGCCCATTTTGAGTGTCTTATTTTTCTGTGCCCACCCATACCTGCTTTGTAGTATTGAAATATAAGCTGTGACCCCTCGCTGAGAAGCCCTGCTCTTGTTGAAACTAAGGTTAAATGGATTTTTATTCGCTTAAATGCAGGTATCCTAACAAACCAGAAATTAATTTGAATGATTATAATCAGGGTCTTACCGCTAAATGATTAATGCTTCAACATAAAAATATGTAAGCAATGTGATCTTAAATTTGGTGAAATATTCTTCCAAATGAGCAATGTTATTTGTTGTTAGTATTTCATTTTTTTTTTTGAATTTCCTCAAGATTTGGCAGAAATTATCACCTGCTTGAATCAACTGGTGGCACGTTTAAACGGCATTGTTTGTGTTTGTATATGCTTTACGATCTGTTTTCAGAAACGGTAACGGTTCCTAACCTCAAGGGAGGAACTTTGAAGGTGAAAATAGCCATTTGTGTACAGCTCCACGTATAGTTTATAATTTTTATGTATGTATTTGTAACAAAATTGTTACAACTTATAAATAATGATTAAACTATTTGCTAGAAGAACAGTTGTATCTCGTCTAAATTGACGACGTTAAACACGAATTAACATTAATGAACATCTTATTAGGTTTGAAACTTGTTAAAAAAAATTTATAACGATTTCTGAGTGGCATAATGGAATTAGTTGAACTGCTAAGGCGTCAAATCTAGGGTTGATATAATAATGCAGTCGGCCAGAGTTCTCGGCGAACCGACGATGTTTTTCTTTAAAATTAGTTTTTTTTTCAATTATCTAGCCGCGCCGCAGGGTGACCGACTCATTTCCCGCGAACCCACGGTGAGTGGTAACTTAATAAAACGAAATGAAAGTAGACGCAGGAAAGAAAGAGTTTATAATAACAATATCGAGAGTAATACACCCGAGCATTTAGACTTTGACTGACTGAATTATGTCATAAAATACTGCGAGTTTTTTATTTGACGAAACCGACTTCCAAGATTTAAGGATATAATAATAAAGCATACAAACATAATGCTTTTGAGAAATATACACTTTAACAAAGCCAGTATTATAGCATAGCATATAAATATAAAGATATTTGAAAGATATTAAGACATGCTAAAAAAAATTCTGTCGGTCAAAGTCTTTTCATGGGGAAATAATTAAGACAACCTCCTTTCAAATAATCGTATCGGTGTCTTTGTGTTCACTCGAATGACATAGGTCGTTCAGTATTGATTTGTTTCATCAAGTATATGTCACGAAGTGTACTTTGATTAATTTTATTTTTGCAACTATGCGATACTGTATTTGTAATCTTCTATATCTTAGACCTCAAGGGTTCGGTCAGTATTTTTTCAATACTGATTATCCCTTTTCTGCGTGTAAGCTATGAGACGCCAAAAAGGATATAACTAAAAACCTAGCTGACATATACACTGACAATATCAATTTGTCGGGTCCATGGCGTAGCGAACAACGAAGTTGGCTTTCGTAAACGGATCATACGGATTCTATTCCGAAGACAAACATTTTTTTTAAAAAAAAGTCTTATAATATATGTAATATGTAGATATAAGGGAGGGTGTTGGTATTAGATACAAATTCACGAATACCTGAAATTCTTAAAAAACCTGAATTTAAAATTATTCAATTTTTAATATGCCTCAAAATTATGAGATACATTTTACATTATTTCACTAATTATAGTGAGAGCGTGTATATGAACATTTTTCGTAGTTGCGTTTTTGTGTTAATCACCCAGTGGATTGTTATTAAATAATAATTAATGACTCAAATAATCTTATTCGTCAAGTGTGAGTTTATTTATTTTTTAGTTTATAACATTATGTTATATTTCAATATACTACTATAAAATAGTACTAAAGATTGTAAAACCACATTTTTATGATAAGTCTCGCAGAAAATTGTCAGAAGCAGACGATAATACCATAGGTTTTCACCCAGAAAAACGCCAGTTTGATCTGTCAGTCAAAGCTGGCTCAACCAGCTTATAATAAACTAAGGAAACGTCGCAAACCAGCGGGAATCAGTCGGGAAATTGAAACAGCGGCCTTCCGAGGAAAAATAAATTACTATGCAAAACAAGTAAATAAATATTTTCCGGAGCGGACATTCGAACGGTGGGGCAGGAGATTGGATTTATCTCCCCAGCTACATCCCCCATCACCACCGCTCGTTTATATCTTGGGACGACGCTTTATTTTACGAATCATGTAAATTTAACATTTTTTCATGTTTACATGATTTAATTGAAAAGCAGTAAAAATAACATTAATGTAATTTGCTCTAAAAAGAAATTTCAGTTTGTGTAACAACTTTCTTACGTAAGATCAAAATGGCGTGGCATAAAGGTTTGATACTAACAGTCAAATGATGAATTAAAGGTAAACGACTATATCCTCATACATTTATTATAGCGCAGCTATGTTTTTGTGATAATATCTGTCAATTGAATATCATTTGATGTAATCTAACCAAGGTTATGACGTTGAAATTGTAAGAAAACAGACAAATTTTACTTCTAAGCTAAACTACATTTTAGTAAATATATAAAAAATACAAAAAGGCTAAACTATATATGTTAAATTTTGATACTTTTCTTAATTTGTAGTCGACTCCACAGACATTAATTATATATCCCTACCAATGTGAATTATACGATAAATAGTAAATGAACAACAGAAAAAACAATTTCAATATTACTTATCTATTATATAACCTTGCTTTTTGATTTAAATAGATTCTATACCAGAGATGGGGAACCTTTTATTATCTAAAAGCCGCATTCATTTTTCTGATTCGACATAAGGCCGCAGTAAACATTGACTAGGAAATCTTTGGCCGGAAAAAGGACTTTACGGTCAGAATATGTCAGGAATTTACGATTTTTCATAAATTTACAGAATTACATAATTGGCCAGTAGGCCGCACCACAGTAGACAAAAGACCACAGGTTCCCCACGCCTGGTCTAGACTAACAATATAAATTTGACGGATCCTTGACCAGGTGGTTCACGTCGTTGGCTCCCGTTTATCGACTGATGTTAGAATGCATGGATGTTTGAGTAGTCTACAATTTCCCTCCCCCTTCCAAAACTAAAATAACAGCGTATATCGAGAGCGATAAGTTAACCACTAGTCTTGTCTTTGCCTTATCCTTCTATCCCTACTCTCTTAAGCTCATAACCAATCTACAGTAAATAAGTTTTATGTTTTGAGAAAATGGCATTTACAATGCTATTAAAATGTAAGGCGTGGTTATTTTAGCCGCCATTTCTAAAATGCTAAATGGATGGTTTCGGTTGTTTCATATTGAACAACTCATCTGGCGCTGTGACGCGGTGGAATGGAGTGGCATTAAAAAACAATAAATGCGTTTCGGATGAAACGCGTAGGATGACGAAACAGCAGCTTGATTCATTTATACATTTTTTGATTGGATTTTTTTGTGTTGTTTAGTCAAAAGAATGAACTGTTGGTTGAATTTATGGTATTATCTGTTTTTTACAGTCAATATGTACTATGTTGATCAAATATAATGCAGTGGTCAACGTTGTTGGATTCCGTGACATATCTTACGGGTTCGGATCCCCGGACAAACGGTAAGGGCAATGTCAAAATTGGATTTTTTTCAATTTCAATTTGAGATCTAAGACATGGGTGTTTGTGAAGTCAATCTCCTTGAGTTTATCTCATGTGACTTTCAAAAATTCTCATCGAGTATATCTCGTATGATCTTTCAATTTAAACGTATTTGACGCATTGGCGTAAGCTGTAATTTCAAATATATAATTTTTTTAAATTAAAAAAAATAATTCAATAAAAAAAATTAGAATTTAAAAAATATTTCAATAAAAAACGTTTAGAAAATACCTTTTTTTTCTTCTTAAATAACAGGTTGCACATAAGATGGGTCGAGTAACCTACTAACAAACACTTCTCATTAAAAAAACTTTTGTTGAAATACCTTCATGGATAGTTGAATTTTCTGAATCCTCGTATCTCAAAAAGCGCAAGTTTTCAGGAAACACAATTTACTTTATTCTAATGCAATCGCTATCTATCGCTATTGAGCACCACTGGAATAGTTTTGTCCTCAATATCTTTGAAGAATTTATAAGGAAAGAAGCAAAAACATTTTCATTCATGTCATTCTCTTTTTCATGCTAAGCATATAAGATGTTTTTCAAAGAAGAGAAACAAGTTTCACTGTTTGTAGCACTGGAGTAACGAAATAAACAAATTCAATTATATATTAATAATGAACGTCTGCAAAGTCCACCATCGAATCCACCGAAAAATGCTTTTATAAGTATCATATTTTTAAAGTAGCATAAACATTAAATTTTACTCAATGTTTTTTAAAAATATATAAAAAAACAATTTTGTACCTACGGTAACTTATAACAGGTTAATTGATTTTTTTAAACTAATATATATAGTTCTTGCAGATTTTTTTATTGTAAAAATATATTCTTATGTCGTTAAAGTAACTTAATTAATTATTTTTGAAAAATGGCCTTTAAAATAGTAACATGTTTAAATTACAATAAAAATATATTTAAGAAATTGTTTGCAGAATTTATCTTAATTTACATCAAAGTAAAACGAAAATTTTTTTAATGAAACAAATACGTTCAAAGGTGTACAGATCAACTGATATGAGCCTTTCAAGTATCTGAGAGAGATAAAGGTACACATATATTAAACTATTAATATCCTACAGTTTTCCTTTCAGCTAACTATAAAAGAGAAGAGAAATCCATTTCATCGCAAAAATTACCCCTTTGCAGATTCCCCGTTTCCCTGGAGGCGCATGTTCTTAAAAACATTTTCAATTGGCCTGGCTAATTCACGCGAATAAAACGAGATATGAAATTACGTGTGGCATTATTGTTTATAATTCGTACGTTTGCTTTTGTTTGAGGCAACGTTGAGCCTTTGTCTTTGCGATGTTTTTTTTAATTACGACCCGAAGCTGTGTTCTCCGAAAAATTAAATAAAAATGTAAATAAAATTTCATCGCAGTAATAACGCAGAAAGCTAAAATAATTATTAATTAATAAAAAAAGAACAGCCGAAGTCATATTATTTTAATGCAGACTTCAAAATAGTTGTGTAATATAGCAATATATTTTTAAAAACATCCACTCCCAGTGTGAAGAATATGTACTCCCACTAGTGTTTACCTCAACAGACGTTTTCTACAATAAATGGATGTTACTCAGATGCTCAACCTTTCTTTTTCGAAGAGAGTAAGGGATAAAAAAAGGGCTAGTTCATTATTTAATAGATATCCGACAATGTATATGATTACTGATGACAAAATGGATTAATTTTACAAACGACTCCATTTTAATGACGTTCAATTAATTAGGAAAGTAATAAAAAATACAATGTCTGTATGTTAAACCTTTAGCAAAATTAAATCCATATCACCATAAATAGCTTTTAACCTAGGGATATATTTGTTTTATTCCTAGATATTTATACAGTATCCACTTATTTAAAAAGCGTCAGGTTAAGCTCATATGTGCACTTGAAGATGCCAAAAAGCGAAGCCCAGGTCGTAAGTGACAAAGCCGAGGGAGTGTATACAATTTGGACGATTCAAATTTAGCACCTTAGTTGAAATCTTATACTAGTATTAGTTTAATCTTAATGGTAAATCTACGACTTTTTTTCAACATCAGATTTGTGGGAATCGATGAAAACATCAGAGATATCTATCTATCTATACCAGCGGTCTGGGATTTTTTTAAACCATTACCCCATATATCGATATTACCCCGTCATTTTGAAAAGGAGACAATCAATGTTAATTTAAATTAAACATTTTCTATTGAATTAATTTGCACGGAAAATAAAAAAATGTTGTATGTAATAGACAAGCAAAACTTAATTGAAAACTTTCCCCCTTCAGGTGTTGGAGATGCTGCTTCATGTTTGATACAATAACTTCAAAAATGGGACTTTTTGATGTAAGAGCAATTTGAGTACATGGCGTACCGGCGTTTAATCGATTTCTATTCATTATATGTAGGTTGTTGCAAATGACAGAAACTTTTTAACCTCCTCCTTGGCATGTGCAATTTTGAAAAATTTCCTTATTACCCCTAACAATTTAATTTTTACCCCATTTGAGGTAATTTACCCCTGTTCCCCGACCACTGATCGAACCCCCGAACTTAGACACTCATTCATAATTTAAATTCAAAAGCAATGCCATTATAAAATTTTGAAATTATTCAAGTATACGAAGAACAACAACGTCTTCTATGAAATAAAACATATGATTAAATTATTGCTTATATTAAATTCGGTTGTAGATATTGATAATGAAATACACAGAATCTTAATAGTGGTGACTTATCTTAGATCAGTTAGTGGTAGGAGATGAGTCATATTTTATATTTACTTAATAAAATAAAAAAGTGTTCGAATGGTTGGTCGTAATTAGGGTATCCAATCCCGAAGCCTTTTTCCAATCCCGGGATTTCGGGATTGAATTATTTTGAATCCCGGGATCCCGGGATCCCGGGATTGAGATTTTCTCACCGAGGAATTTGAAATCCTCAATTTGCTATACTTTTTCCCAGAATCTCACAGAAACTCGTTTTTTTTTTTTTTAGCTCACCGAGGAATTTGAAATCTCCGATTTGGTATACTTTTTCCCAGAATCTCACAGAAACTCGTTTTTTTTTTTTTAGCTCACCGAGGAATTTGAAATCCCCGATTTGCCAATTTCGTATAAATTTCGAGAATTTGCTAGAAATTTCTCAATCCCGAAATCCCGGGATCGCGGCCATCTTAATCCCGGAATTTCAGGATCAGAAAATTGAACGGGATCCCGGGATTGGATGCCCTAGTCGTAATCGAGGGGTTGAAGGGCTGCCGTTTATATACAAATAATAATATTGAGTCAAGCATAAATACTGTAAATTGGTATTATTTATATGTTTAACAAGATCGTTGAGTAGAGGTTATGTTTTTCATTAGGGGTTGTAAAACAACGATTGAAATAAACAACAAGAGTGGAAGCAATTTTGAAGTAAGCCAACCCTCACGTTATTTATTTTATCTCGTTGAATTTCAATCTTGCAAAAAAGGCGATGGCCCAACTTAACCCATTAGATAGAAAACCTTCGTGTTTGTTCTTTGAACACTTAGTTAATAAGAGATGTTTCTGATTAAATAAACCCAAAAGTCCCACAAAATTTTCCGAGTGGATTGCTATAACAAATAAGAGAAAAGGAAAAAATATGTTGTTTATGTTATTGAGAAGAAACGAAATCTTTTTAAACTGGAAGTAACTCAAAAAAAACATATGAAATAAATACACTTAGTTTTTTGTATATTTTTATGATAAATTTATGTAATTTATGTAATTTTAATAAAAGGTTGTTTTATAAGTCTTTGCGTATTGTGTGCATAATTTTAAAGAGGTAAAAAATATTTGATAGTAGACTGTGGTTCATGAATATTGTTTCAACGATAGATTTCCATAGTGATTACAATTGTGTAGAAAGTAACAATGTTGCCCAAAGACATTTGCAGACAAAATAAATATGAAATATTAAGTGTAAATAAGTAAAAAATTAATTGTGATGTGCCGATACGTTGCAGGCACTTAAGTAGTGGAACTCTGTAGAAAACGTATTGAAACGTTAGTTCAATTAAAAATTGAAAATTTTGCCAAATTTAGCATTATTTGATTAATTGACTGATCCTAATTAAAACATTGAAGAGTAAAGGTCAAATACTAAATATGTTTTTGTCGTTTGCAAAATTATCTTGGCAAATTTAACATGACAGCTTAAAAAAATCTAATATAGATAGTTTATTCGCAAAAATAATCGATTTTCCCAGCTTGATTTATTTGAGAGAATTAATGATTGCTTAGCAATAAATTTTAAGGAAAAATGTGAACGGCTTAAAGTAAAATCCCACCAGTAATGGTTCACGGCAAACGATCTCTCAAAGCCATAATTCTCTTTTATTTAATTTATTTACTAAAGTTAATCGTTCGGAATCCATAATGTATCTAAAATTGAGAAGGCTTATTTAGTCAATTATATTTATGTCGATGTTTGTAGTAGTGTTAAATGTATTTGACATTGTACTGAAAATACTAGACTCCAGAATAAATGATAAATATAATTTTTTCATTCACAAAACATGCGTGAATTATGAATCTGTGAAAATTTTGTAAAATATAGTTCAACAGTTTTTTTTATTAAAAAAACACATTTTTGTATTCACAACTGGTACATTACGAGCATTGTAAATTGTGTGAATAATATAAATCTATTTTAAATAAATTAAAAATCAATTGTGATGGTCCTTTTGTCTGGAAAAAAAAATAACGGTTGATAGCATTTAAAAGCTTTACCCACTATTTTTTTATAATGTTTCAATGATTTTAAATAAAGTTGAAGATGAGCTAGCGTGTATTCAATACAATGGATACATACGGTCAAAAAATAAATTTTATCAATCGAAGTTTAATATATTTTGACACATTTTTATTATTATTCGGCGTTTAAAGCCAGTAAAAGCTTTTTTGACGCCGCTAGGTTTAATGCTTTTCTGCTTTTAGCTACGAAGCTGTAAAAATATTCAGCAGAAAAAGGATGACCGCTCTTTTTCGATGTGTATTTAAATATTTGGCAATACGTGTAGTCCTTTTGATATATATCGCAAATGACAACCCACTTTATGGGTGAACTATGAGAATCAAAATCCGTTAAAATTTTATTTTAAAACAAGTGAGTCTGTGAAATGATATAAATAATAATTTACGAACTGCCAATTCCAATATTTTAGATTTTATTTTTTTTCTAATGAACAAGCAAGAAGTACGCATCAGGTTTGTCATTAAGTGTGATAATTGTTATATTTGCCAAGTTAAGACAAGAAAATAGTATCAAAGTCTCAGTAGTGAATGTTATTTTTTTAAATTATGAACGGTTATAAGTTGTCGCCTGCTGTGGCCCAGTTGATTAGAGCTTGCTCTATCGATCACGCAGGTCTAGGTTCGATTCCCGGTCACATCACAGTGAATTTGAGAAATATTCAATTCAAAGCTGTGATCGAAGACTGGGTGTTTGTGATGTCAGTTTCTTCTCCTCCCATCCTTTTGATCCTTTAATAACTGGGTGTAGCAATAGCGATTAGCCAACCACTAGTCCTGTTCTAATCTTATCCTTCTTTCCCTACTACTCACTTTGAAAAAAGTGAGGCTGAGCGACTGAGAAAACAAAAAGTTCTCTTAGAAAGACTTCTGTTAACATACCTCCATTAGGAGGCCATATGCTCTACATTGGGAGCGGACATGGATTCAAAAAAAAAGTTTGAAATATTTTTTATGCTTAATTTTAAAAGTTTTTTTCTATGTCCGTTTCCAATGTGAAGCATATCGCTACCTAATGAAGGTATCTCAACAAAAGTTTCTTCTGCAAGAACTGCTTATTACTAAATAGCTAAACGTATATTTTAATAAACCCGTGAAATCCGTCACGTAAGCCAACGACGTTGACCACTGCGCCACGGACACGACTATTTATTATTACTCTTAATACAAGTAGATTCACGTCATTTTTTTTCAAATATATTATATTTTACTTATATCTTACAACAATACCAACTAACTTTAAAAGCTTTTTAATACAATTCGGAACATTTATTAAATATACATATCATAATTAAAATATTTTTAATAGTGACTAAAAAGGCATATAAACTGATCTAATTCCACCATGTCTGCTAAACCTATTTGTAGAAAATGTAAGTAAAATAATTGCTTTGTAATATTCTTGCCATTTTGAGTACTTTTTACTGTCAACATTTTTAATAATAAAAAAATATAAATTATTTCAAATGATATTATTTATGTTTTTATTCTATTAAATTGAATCGTTTGAATTTTATTTATTCATAAAAAAACCCCCACTGTATTGTATTTGAGAATATATTTTTTAATATAACAAACAAAATACCACGCAGCACTCAAGTCGGAGGAATAAATGTCTTTTAAAATAAACGTCCGACACCCACGTAATGTTATTGAAAAAGTTCACCTGTAAAATACGGCGAAAAATTCAAAATTGAAACTTTAAATTTATCGCGAGTCGTACTGAATCCAAATGAAAAATTCCGCTGCGGTATCAAACGAAATGGGAGCTTTTTAATCTTTAGAATTTCCTTTGAGTTTCATATTAATGACGAAGTTTCTCTCAAAACAAATATTGTTATTTGCTGAATGTTTGATTTTGATCTAGGTATATATTCGAACTGACTCGCTTTACGTCCATACCTATGAGAAAAGCTTGTGTTACAAGGCACAGTGAGAAATTTTTATTGCTTTATTTCAGAAGCTTTCAATATTTCACTATTTTCAAAAAATAAAACACTACTTTGGTTCACTGGCTGAATTGCGAATCATTTTTTCCCCTTTAATTTTCAAATAAATTAATTCACCATTTTTTCTGATGTTTTCCATCTTTACCATATAGCTATTACCTACAATTTATGAATTCATACTTTTCCATATATTAACGTAAGGTATAACAGATTAAAATAACAAAGTATTTTAGCTCTACAGTTTTTAATAATTTTATTTGTTGATAGCTATTTCGGCTTGCGCCATCGTCAGAACTATGTTTAAACTAATGTTTTGCTCAGCTATATATACTGGCTCTGAAGAGATACACAATGCATCAAGTTATTCGCTCTAACATCCTAATTATAATTACAATATTACACTTATCAAAGAACGATTAACAATCTGGGTTTATTTCTTAAAACATTAATTAGGATAAAATTAAAATGATATTTATTATTAATGACATTACATAAAATTTATTTTATGTAATGTCATTAATAATAAATATCATTTTAATTTTATCCTAATTAATGTTTTAAGAAATAAACCCAGATTGTTAATCGTTCTTTGATAAGTGTAATATTGTAATTATAATTAGGATGTTAGAGCGAATAACTTGATGCATTGTGTATCTCTTCAGAGCCAGTATATATAGCTGAGCAAAACATTAGTTTAAACATAGTTCTGACGATGGCGCAAGCCGAAATAGCTATCAACAAATAAAATTATTAAAAACTGTAGAGCTAAAATACTTTGTTATTTTAATCTGTTATAAATGGAGTTCTACCAAGTAAATGCCAAATCAATTAATAAACGTAAGGTATATTTATTTTTATCGAACATATTTAAATCTAAATTAATTAGTATTTAACGTCAAATATTAATCAAAGAATTCAATTGTTCTCTCATTAAATTTATTGGATACACTATTTAAAAAGTGAATATTTAAAAACGGACCAACGAAAGACCAGATCCAGATATCAGCTAATGAAAAGTTAAATACTCACAACGATCTTTATTTAAGAGGATATAGTACCTTTACGCCTGAAAACAGAGTAAATCGATCGTTTGCCATCGACGAAATCTCGTGAACCGTTCACTTAAAAAAAATTTTTTTTCAATAATTACATTTTCCAAACGCTTTTTTACACTATTGCATTTTTTTTTTATGAAAATAGTAAAATTGTCAAGATTACACGATAAAACATTGACTTGGATTTTTTTCAACTACTTTACGCGAAGATCGTTTTGAAGTTTATTATAAGATACCGAAGTTTGAAGTCTTAGAAAGAAATACAGATAAAGATTGGTTTAAGAAAGTGATTTGAGCAGAATTTCTAATTTATCGTATATAATGATTATACAGCCATTTGAAATGTACCATTTTTCCCACTTTTTCTGACTGATTTTTAAAGCATAATTGTATCATATATACTTCTAAAAAAAATTGAAATAAAAAACCATTTTATTGTTTACATTAAAAGCAAAAAAAAAATAAATAATAATGATAATACCAATAAATGGTAACCATTTTTCGGAGATGCCTTTTCTTACCTACTATGCTTCAGTTTGAGCTTCAGTCTGAGATCGTACGTGGTATGGAGTGGACGCGTCCAATGTTTTATTAAAAAATATTAAATCACTGGTCAACGAATATTAGAGGTAATCAAAGCAATGTTTTTTTATTCTGCCATAAAAAACGTGCTATATCGGTTGGGGTTAGGGTTGCCCAAAGCGCTGACAAATAATATTATTATTTATAATACAATAATGTATTTTTCATTAGCGATGCTTCTAAAGACCAGTATTACTTTAGCTTATGGATGTCCAACCGGTAGATCGCGATCGACCGGTTGACTCCAAAGCATAATTTGTTTGATCCCGAAAGCTTCCGTGAATTTGGAAAAAATATACAATTTAAATATAAAATGTACAAAAATTGAATTATTTGTAAGCATATACCTAATATATATCTAATATATCTAATTGTATGTATTTCGCATTTAAAATAAACATTTCTAAGATTGAAGAAGGGAAAAACCCTACTAAATAAAAATTGTTACAAGAATCATGGTAGAAGTCGATCGCGAGAAAACTTAAGATTGAAAAGTCGATCTTAAGAAAAAAAAAGGTTGGACACCCTTGCACCCTTTAATGCAGCGATTTCCAACCTTGGAAGCGTGGACTATTGTAAAAAGAAGCGCGAACAGTCCAAAATATTTATTTACCCTTTAAAACGTGTCTTTGTTACTATATGAAAATAAAGCATGGGGAGGCGCGAAGATATTTTTTTTCAAAGGGAAGCGCATTAACACAAAAGTTGGAAACTACTGGCATAATGGATAAGTATTTTAAAATAATTATTTGGCAATGCTTTTAAACAGAGATTCTATCTATAAATATTTGTATCTAATAGTAATAATAGATGAATAAAAGCATTTTTACATTAGTATTTATGAATCATTTCTATGTTTCAAAAGTTTTATGCCGCTTACAGATGGGGAAGATTTTCGCTAAAAAAACAAAGTTCGTCGTTTAAACGTAAAAAAAACACATTATTATTAGAAACAAAAAAAATTGGAAAATATGTTAATATGTCACAACCCTGCATGTCGTCGAACATGCAAATTGCCAGTAAAGAAAGTTCTCAAACATTATATAAAGAAATACAAATATATCTATGCATTCAATATAAATTATTTGAATGACTACTTTTGATCTGGTCTAATATTCATTTAGTTTCTTCCTTATTGAGTTAGACTATAGAATATTGAAGTAAAACTATTTGCATTCAGTAAAATATACACCCAATACTTTTTTTACTCGATTATTTTGGATAAACCGTTACGTTTTTTCATACATTTTTGGTACTTTTTTTACACGGATTTGAAACCGATTTATCAAATTATATGAAATGAGCTTTTTTTTACGCGCCACTTTCTGGAACTAATGTATCATCCTGAGATTTTGGATCTTAGATTCAAAAGGTCATTAGAAATATAAAATAGAATCCGCAATACATTTTAGATGCTATTATAAAAAATGTAAAGAAGTCACTGTGCGACATGTTCAATCGATTTGTTAAGAACGATTACTTAACATATAATAATTTAAAAATATCGAAGTTTTTTGTCTCACACGATAAGACATAGTTAAGATAATTTTTGGATTAAATTCATGGTCAACTATAGCGCGAACCAGAAATAACTATCAATTGCAACTTATAATTCTTTTAGAACTAAATACTTTTCTATTTTAATCTTATTATGTCAATATTTTTTATGTTTTAAACTTTTTTATGCAACAAAATTATTTTTCAAAACTGTATTCATCAATATCATAACAAATCAATATCATAAAAAATAGGTTATACAAAATTAAAAATAAAAACTAATTCAATATATAAGAGAAAGTTTGAGAAATTTGTATTGTATGGTTTGTTTAGCGTCTCTTGTTACCTTTAGCAAAAGCCGTCTCATGATTTAATTTATTAGTACGATAGCTTACTGTTGCTTACATGTAGCAATACCTCATATGAATCATTTTCAAGGAATATATAATTAACGTATAGTTTCAGTTACATATAATTGTTGCAACAGATATTTGGGGAAGTAAATTAGATTGTCAGTCTTGGCTATGAAGATAAATAAATACTTATTGATTTTCGTCGATATCTAATATTAATACAAATTGTTTTATATGAAAAACCTTTATAACTGTCTAAATACCCATTCGTGTGTTAGGTGGTATTGTTATTTTTGTAATGAAATAGAAAAATGTTTTGCTTGTTTTGATACTGTAAAAATACGTATTGTGGTGGTTACTTATTTAAGTCAGTGCAATATTTATGCTGTAGGTCAAATTAAAGTTTTGCATTCCTACTGAGTCGCCTTAATACACATATGAAATAATCAATTTCTCAAGTTGTACGTAAAAACAAAAAAACTATTGTGTTATTTTATTATATTATATATGTATTTTTTTTAATATGAAAATAAATATGATAATATGACTTGTTTATTCAAATTTTCTTACGTAGTTCATGTCATAAAAAAAATTAAAATAAACCGTTTATCAGCCGCTGAACTGTTTTTTTGATTAATTTTGAATGCGTCCATGTACCTGAACGTGATAAATCAATCCCGAGATAAGCTGCAATGGTGACAATTACATGTAAACGTATACAATTTTAACGGCTCGAGTTTAAAATGTTTAATATTTTTAATCGAAGTGCGTGAATTTTTTCATAACGTATATAAATACAATGCTTGCAAATACCTTGGAATATTTTTAGACATTTTCTTCAGAGCGACGTTTTCCGACTTCCATTAGCCCCCGGTGAGATGAATATCAGTGAAACCACTTTCAATACATATGTACCGACTGACTTCCTCCAGAGGAAAGAATATTTTATTGGAAAAAAGTGACCTATAAGCGGCAAAGTAAACGGTTTTAGATGAAAAGATCGAAGATTATTGTCTGCCCAAGGCAAAAGCTTCGAATATGTACATTCTGTTATGTATTTAAATTCGGACTTTCATTCAATTTTATTAGGACATATTTGAAAACGTATATTATTGAGATATAAAATACGGCAAAGGTTTATTTACAAAAGCTCAAGTATACTAATGAAACTTTAAAGCGTATAATATTTGATATAAAATAATACAAATTATGCAAAATTATAGATATTTAACCGTGTTATCAAAAAGACGCACTCAGCGTTGGCTGCCAATGTAATTCGTAGCTGATAGGAAGGGCTAATATTATTGTATACTCATTAAAGCTCTCTCATGTTATATGTAATATAATATAGGAATGTCATCATTTCACTCTCTTGAAGCTCGAAGATCGTTTTCAAGTTTAAAGCATTTTTTTCATCTTCTTCGGGGCCGAGTTAATAATCCTGACATTCTCATGACTATTAACTTACATGCTCCCAATTTATTCTTACGTGAACTAAACCAAAAACTTTTCTTTCTGAAAACTTGTTCCTCACGTAGGACGTATGAGACGCCAGTTTCAAGGGCCGTTCGACTGATCGACTCATTGCCTATAAAAGTGCACATTTTTAGTGTCAGTATTTGTGAACTGTTTTTTAAGTTTTATTTTTTTATTTCTTGATTTTGTATGTTGGGTTTGATGTATTATGTACTTTTTTTATATTTTTTCTCATTATATTTGTCAAGTGCATGGCGAATTGGCGTAAGCTGTAATGCCATGTACTGTACTTTTATTTTTTAAGCAATTAACAATAACACAGCCTTATTTATCGTAATTTAATTAATATCAGAAATACAAAATATACATCACTGCTTTTTGTAAATTTAAATATGAATATTTTTTTATGCATAATATAACGGATAGATCTGAGAATACAGTCTTACTTACGTACACCATGTCACCGCTGAACGTACTGTAGCATATCATATTATATACTGTCTCACGTTTTTAAGGAAAACGCGATATATTATATGAAGTGTGCAATCGAGAGGGACTTAATCTTTAACATACTCTTGCGAAAAAATATAGCACTTAATAAATTTAAAGAACTCTCCGTTCAGCAGTGGAAAGAAAACTCACTCAGAAATAGCACGTGGATTATTTACCTACACAATTTTGACGACATTGACGTGGCAGAACTTTCATAATTTTGTGAAACAACTTATTTTTGAAAATTGCTTACCACGTGAAACACCTGTGGTTAAAATAAATCAAACTTGTAAAGACAGTTATCTATTTTGCCCATGAAAACAAACAATCATATATCTTTAACTTTAATTGTATATTTTGGCATTTAAGGTATACGTAAAATACATGGCTCAGGATTACACTGTCAATATTTCAAGATTTACATTGTAGGGATAAGCGCACTTCATCTCTTAATTACCCAATTACGAAAACAAAATCTATTAATCATGGACACTACAATTAATTTTGTCTAAGGGCACCCTCAAAGTTCTTAGAAATTTAAACACCAATCATTTATACGCACTACTATTTCACTGAAAACGGAAATACGCTTTAACCAAAAAAAAGTATAGTTTTAATATTCAATGAAAATTAGTTTTGTCATGTTGAACTCGTGTGATTTTTTTTAAGTAATGCTATTTTTAATAAACGTGAGATTAGCTCGAACATTTGCTGATTTATAATATAATGTATGATTTTTATATTAATTAAGATATAATAGCAAGTGCATGAAGAATATTGATTTTCATATCGAAGAAAAAACCTGAATTAACTTTTTTTCTAAATCATTTTTTTTACAATGAACATTATTTTTAATAATTTTGCTGGTGTTTTCCATCCTCTCATCAGCTAGTTAACAAAATTTCTGGAAACAGAAATAAAACTTGAAAACCATTGTGTTATACATCACAGTTTTTTTTAAACTCTATAATCATTTGAACACGTTTCACTCATATATTATGTAGATGGATAAAAAAATGTTTTAAAGATAGGGATTGCGATACCATACGAATATATCACTACCGGTATTCCAGTCTTTCAAACATTCAATGCCGGGAATAAAAATAAATTACAACCAGAAAAATTATAACAAAAATTCCTGCTAGTCGAGACTAGTCCCTCCAATCCCGAGATCACATTCAATTTTATGATTCCGGATTGAGAGATTGAGGAAATTTTAGGAACTTGCCGGAGAGTTAAAAAAAAGGTACAATTTTTTTTAATTTTGGGAATTCCGTAAATTCCTGGTTTTTTGAATTTGGATATCTTGGAAGAGATAAAAAAAAGGTCTTGCGTCGTTTCATTTTGGGAAATCCGTATTACCAGAATATCAAAATCGCCGAGCTAAAATTTCAAAATCCTATATTCTACACGATTTTATGGTAAATGTTTAATCCCGGTATTGGAAAAAAATGTGAATCCCGGGATCACAAAAAGGGTCCGGGATTGGGTGCCCTAGTCAAAGCCGCACTACTGCGGAAACGTAAGATGAGCATCACAAACTATTAAATCAATGTTATTGCTGTTCAATCAAAAAGCATTTCGATTTTGCTTAATTTAAAAAGTCAAAATAGCCTTATTTTTATTTCAAAATTGGTATTTCCGTTTTGAATTATACTAGCAGTGCAACCCTTAGCTAAAGTCTTCGCAAGCATTGCACGAAGCCACGTCACGTAGGATGTCACGCTACGCAAACTATTTGCGCTTTAAAAAGCAAAAAATATAAAGGTTCAACGGAGAAAATTTTACGATTTGCATATCCTGGATAAAGAGCGAACATAAAAGCTATTTTATGGCTGTTTTAGTGTTAGTTTAAAAATGCGATTTTCTATATCGTTTATAGAATTAATGTCATAATCTCCCTTATTCCACAAAGATTTAATATTCTAGTTCTAACGTATTAAGTTATATTATATATTTTGTTTTATTTGATACATACTTTTATTGAGAAAACGTATACATCTCACAACTTTGATTGAATCTAAATAATGGAGATTGACATTATAATCTTGATGTAACAAACTTCAGATATAGCGTAATTAATTTTCAGTTAATATTTGTGAAACATGATAAATTAATCTGTCAAAGTTGTCAATGTTTCAATACAAGAGTCACTTTTCAAAAATATAGTTCTACATAATATAGCGAGAATTAAACTTTACAAAGTATTCACGCAAGCCAGTTAATGATTTGAGGTGAGCTTAGTCACATCAAATTCATCCAAACTTAATGCATCACTTCTAATACTGTGTTATTTATCGATGAAAAATTCTCTGGATTTTTATATAAATTCATAATTGTATTACAAACTTTCAGCTTAATCCGACATCACCTCACCCAAATAAGCTTGTCTTATTGAAATTTTACTGTAATTTATTGTTGAGTTGCTACAGACCGAAGGTTTTGCGATCTGATTTAATACCAGTCTAAAACAATGAATAATATTACAGATCTTTTGAGTGGCGTCGTAAAACTCTTTGTTCAGTGTTTCATTATTTAGTAATAAACAAGCAAGCAATATTTAAAACCTTTATAATATTATATAAAACATTGAATTAAGCTTAGTATGTTAGTTGCATGCATAAGTTTTTTTTAAATATTATTATTCTTTATCTATAATAAATACATATTATGTAGATTCTGATATTATAATACAATTATCTAAAGTAATTCCAGTTCTCTAGATTAGCGTTTCTCAACCAGGGTCCACGTGGAACAAACGATAACAAGTCAAAGCACTAAATGCACAGGCCGTTAAAAAGATCAGACGAATGAGATAACGCTGTAAAATTTTTGTCACTGACGCCTTAGGCGATATTGAAAAATTATTGGCTTAAAGCCCAGTTTACCGAAGTTCTTTTGCCAATTACGGGTCGTTATATGTTTCAATTGTAGATATAATACTTTACATAGAACGTGGACATTTTATATAAATTTTGAGCGGCTAAAAATCTCGGTTACGTGGTCGATTGTTGAACGACGCTGTTTTTGGTGCGGTGATCTCAAAGTCAAACTCCTATAGGTGCAGCTTCAAGAATTTAGTTAACGATAGAGTGATGTCATAAATTTCCTCCTGAACCAAGCAGGTCTTAAAAACAGGGCGTAGTGATGAAAGTTAACCTTTTGTCCTTTTCCTTAACCTTCTATCACAACTCTCTTAAAACAAGTGGGAAACAGTTCTAATAGAAAAACTTTCTTAAACATAAACTAATCAAGTGTCTATTTGCATAACATAAAGAGCGGACATGTTACTTATTTTTGTACATTATTTACAAGTATCTGATTTTTATTAAGGATTTATATATTGAATAAAGATTCTAAGTCGATTATATTTTAACGTTTTTTAATGTATTCGTTGCAAATGTATGGATAAAATAAACGTCAAAATTTCTACTAAAATCATGATTTTTTTTGATAATGATTTGTAACGTCTGAAAAATTATTCCCTTTTCTCTTGAATAAATGCTCGTTATTTATAATCGCATAGGTTCCAGCTGTAAACCCGACATCGGAATCGTATTTCTTTAAAAATCTCAAGTATATTGCAAGTATCACAAGAAAAGTGGAAAATAAGATTTGTTTATACCATCTCTGATCGCAATGTGGACAAACAAAATCCATTCTTTCAAAAAATCCATAAACATATCGATTGAAACATATGTCTGTATTAAAACTTGTCCTTTCGTTATTGACAAACTTCTTCACTGTAAACAGTTGCGTTTTCAATGTATTCATTCATATCATACCAATATTTTATAAAAATAATTACTTTGATTCATTCTCAATATACCTACCTACATATATGTATATGAATAATTAATAAGCAGTCAAAATATGGGCCAAAATAAGCAAACAATATATTACTCAATTGCGGTCGCAATATATTTTTAAAGAAAATAAATCAATATGTACGTACGGTAAAAATAATTTACCACGTTACAAACATACAAAAAATCACATATCTCGTATCACGTCTTACTTTTGCCGTCTACTACAATATTTGCCACTTGGCAAGCGGGTTTTGCCATAAAATATGTATAGCTTCTCTATTCAAGCCCCGTTGAATTTTCTCTTTTTATTTGTACACAATTTCTTGTCAGTTGAATTATTTGTATTTTGCAGATTTTTATCAATGTCTAAATGAGCATTTCAGTGGTATTTCCATCGATACCGTAATTGCGAAATAGCTGTTAACTTAATGATGTAATTATTACGAACCTACAAATAGTATCTTTGCTATTTCATCACAAAGTAATGCAGTATCAGACGAATGCTTATTCAATTGACCAAATTAAGGCTGTTTTTAAGTTAAGTTTATGTTTAAATTATGGGATTATTATTTAATAACCACAAATAATGCTACAAAATCATTAAACCGCCAAATCGATTCAAAGAAATGTGTAAAATATAAACGAAAAAATAAATGAAATAAAAACAGTTATTTAATTTTTAATAAAAGAGATGTTCCTTGTGTAATAAAAACTATTTTTACATGTTAAAAATATCATAAGTTATGACTACTCGCATTCAGCGAGAGAGCTATTGACCCTGATGAAAATACAGACTTTAATAAAAAAAAATTTTACTTGTAAAAACTTGTATCTTCTAATAACCCACATTTGAAAAATAACTTATTAACGTTGAATAATGTAGCGATAAAAAAACATTATTTAGTTAGCGCGACGCTTAAAAGAGGTAAAGCCATAATTAAAAAAATAATAAAATAAAAGAGTGTTTGTAAACCAACTATAAAAATATTCAACTAAAAGAATATTACGCCTTTAAAAAAATAATTAATAATTCACACAATAACAAAAAATATATATTTTGGTTGCTCTAAGCTTTGAGCTGAAAAGCCTTAATTTTACCTCTTTAAAATAAACTTATGTGCCAGTTTATCTGGAAATATATATTAAAAGGTTTTATAAACGTCTGGCATCTTATATGGTAAAATCTTTTATTGTAATAAAATAAAATTCAACGTCGTATGCGCATTTCTATGAATATAAATTGAATTTTTGCAGATCGCGTTTGTCATTATTCTTCTCCAGTACCAGTGAAAAATCGAGCTTTGGTGAGTCATTGAATATTTTAATGCATTTTTTATGGTTTTAACGCGTTCAATATATTGGTGAGTTAGAATAATTATGAATCCAGTCCGTAAATATCGATCAAGAGATATTTATATTTCAAGTTAAAAACGTCTTAGAAAATCAGTGGATGTTTTACTAAAGTACTTAATATGTTTTGATATATGTATAAAAAAATAGTCGAAAAAAACGGATCTTAAATCAAACATCATTTACTATGATTGAAATAATAAATAATATAAAGTTGAAATATGTTAAAAACTGAAACACTTGTAATGTTTAAACATTTCTAATTTCATATATTTAAATTATTTAAATATACAGCTGAATATGAAAACGAAATTTTATTTTATAGTAGTTTATTTTACGCCATTTTTATTACATCAAATGTTGACAATATAATATATCCATTTAGTTGTAGGAATGTAAATATATTTAGATATACAAACTGCTAATGTGTATAATTAGATATTAATATAGTATTTTAGTATAAATGTACATCATCGAATACTTAGTTTTTTATCAGTAAAATAGTTTTGATAAGCATTGCAGTAAGATAAAATATTTAAATTGTTAATTTTCATTGATGTTTAATAAATTAGATAATAATTCTTCATAAAATAAATACATTTTTTTATTATTTACAAAATAAATTTTGAATAAAATATTATTATAATGTAACACATAAATGATTTTCTAAACTATATATATTTTTTGTAAGCGGTTTTTTAATTTATAAATAAATACATTTATGGGTAAAAAAAATCAGTCATGAAAAATATTTTACTTGGAGTTAATACAATAGTGTCAGTCAGAATGAAAATAGCGTACCCATTGAAAAATATAGTTAAATTTTATTTGTCACATTAAACTACGAAAAATATGAATATAATAAATATATTTTAAAATTATTTTGAAGTAATGTCAATTATAGGTATATATTTTGACTATTTGCCAATGAAAAAATACTATGAGTTTGCATAGAAATTATTAGTAAAAATATCGTATCTACAAGCATTTAACATAAATATATTTTAAATACTATAACACTACTTGCATACATCTTAATACACTTTAATACAAATTATATAAACATTTTGCTATTTATTCATCAATTTGATGTTTTCTGTTTTTTTTAATTGAATGAATGTGAATTAAACTTTTATTTTAAAAATACCATCTTTATAATTCACGTTATTAAACGAAAAACAAATCTTAACATACATATATCTCTTTAATAAAAATCTCTATCACACAGCAACTTAAAGATTCCATACCTCTTGATTCACTACCTCAAATGACATGCCAGCATTCTTTAGTTCCACCAAGTACACCCTAGTATAATACTTGATAATGTTCTAGAAAAATCCAACCGTTCAAAAAGACAGGCTCTTTGAAAAAATCCGTAGTAGGTTCAGTTCAGTGTAAATAACCTAAAAATGATTTAATTTTATATTTTTACACCATATTTGTATTATAACTTATTAATGTTATTTAAAACAGTACCAATGAATAAGGTAATTAAGCAAAGACGTTAATACTGTACAGATTGACGAAATTATAGAGAATGATTAATATAAAACAAGTTCCAGAACAAAATTGATGAACAAATTGCGGGTTTTAAAAAAAATAAATGTGTTATAATAAAAACACGTAAGTTATTTATCCAATTAGTTCTAATTTTTTGAAATATTATATAATATATATTGTATGAGAAAAATAATTTAATTGGACATATTTAATCAAACACTAATTTACATAAATTATAGATAGAAAAATGTTCACGCATATAATTTGTAAGTTTTAATTAATATTTTTTTTGAAATTAACTGTTGGATACTTTAATATAATTTGTAGCGATTTTTAATGTTGAAAAAAATAACAATATTAAAATTGATTTGAAATATGTATGTGTTTTATTTTACCACAGTAGATTTGCTTGTTATTAACAAAATTTAAAAAGAATACAATTTTTGTAACATGGAATGGATGTTTTCTTAGGTAAATTTATGATACTATTTAGTATATATATAAATATAAGATACATTTATAATATAGCTTTTGGCGATTTATCTACACTTATTTTATTTACATCGGACCCTTGGCGTTTTTATTCATAGATAGCATCAGTCGTCATTGCATTCATGTATGTTTTATCGTCGATTGTCAATTCTACAAAATAGTGCTCCACTCACAAAGCATACCCTTTCATTTCATCGACGATGAATGCATGTAATATAAACCATTAACCCCTATTGCTTCACGCGAATCTTAACATTAAAATACAATCATTGATCTAAGCAGACGTAAGAAACTATATATTTTGTGGCATATAGAGCATTTCCCGTCGACAGTTCACTGCAATTCAACTCAACTGAGAACATTCACTTCATAAAAATTCACCATACTTACAATTCATTATTTAAGATCATCGCCATTTCGTCACAAAAAAAAGATTACCAAAAAACTAATTCAGTTTACAATAAATCTTTGAGAAAACGAAAGAAAGACTTGAAGTATTAATACATTTTGTGAATTGCACAACTATACACATATTTATGTTGTCGAGAGTGATTTGCGAAGTATCTTTAAACTAAATGTGCTTGTAAAGAGACGAACCACATCCCACACCAAATAACATAATCAGTGTAATAATAATGATAAAATTTTATATCATATTTTTATTAATTTTACTGTTTTGTATTTTTGCAGAAGTATTTTTTTATGCCATGTTTGCTTCCAACATCAAATACTTTGACTCCTAATAGAATTTAGATTAAGGGTTCAAACAATTTTACGCCATAGGGACGATTTTTAAATCAAAAATATTTCCTGTTTTCAGAAAGCATAAGACAAAAATAAACATTTTTTAATCATGACATTTATAAAATTGTTTGCTTGAAACTAAATCCTGCAATGTAGGCTCAAATTTAGTAGTGTAAATACTCAAAACAGATACGATCGGCTGCTAATTTTGATCTAAAATAGGATTTTTTAAACTCATTGTAGACAATTTTTGCTCACAAATATAAATACATACTTCCAAATTTAAGATTCATTCAATGAGCATGTTTTATAACTATCAACATGCCGGACTATTCAATCTTGTTAGATACAGACGGGACACAGATTGTGAGCCCCTGATTAAAATCAATTTTTCTTTTTTTCATAAAAGCTGCTTGTAGCTCAGCTGCTCTCCTTGACTTTTTTAAGAGAGTTGGGGTAGAGGGGTATAGATAAGGGGCAGGATTAGTGGTTAGCTAATTGCTCTCGCTTTGTCACTTAAGGACCGGATAGGTCGAGAGAATGAATTTTAAACAATAGAAATATTTGTTCACTGTAAAAAAAATCTGTTTGTACTGGGATTTCGATCCCTTGAGTTACGAAACCGAAGCTAACAACGTTTAAAACTAGATCAATTGATTTGTTTTTCGATTTAATAATACAAACGATGTTTCATTGTGGCGATGGCAAATTTTCAAGACGTGAACTTTTATAGTAGCATATTTGACAGTGAACAGCTGGTGGTGAATACACCTACATCGTTTTTATACATTATACAGTATATTATGAAATTTACACCAAAACTACAGTAGCAAGAAAATCATGACAAGCTAGAGATTTATTTTAAATAATAGAATACGATAGAAAATATTATTTCAGTGTTTTCGGATAAAATAATACATTTATACATTTGTAAAGAATAGAAGAAAAACTCTCCTTCTTCATTGGACCCCGAAATATTTAATAAATTCTTGCTTGTAACGACTTCAACACTATCATTAAAATTACCCTCGAATTTCGTTATTTTATTGTTTTAAATGAATTTCTTTAATGGTAGTATGAGATATTCACGAATACATTATATATGATGATAGAACTTATGTGAAACATGATATAAATGAACTAACATTGGCTAAAAATTCAAGCCAAAAACATGAAGTGGTGACAAAAACAAAAGAGAAAAGCGAAAACTGACGTAAAATTCATTTTGTTGATCTAGTACTGGGCTCCCAATCTTATTCGCACCATTCCCCCTTTCACCACTGTTCAGAATATAATCCCCCCCCCTACCCTAGATACTTTAACTCAAAAGGTATATTGAACATAATATGCATATCGTTGTCGATGCAAAAAAAACCTCCTATGCATTAAAAATGTAATTGTTCAAGAGACACTACAAACTGATTTTTGAGAGTGATTATTATTTAAAACAAAAAATATTTTTTTAGTTTCTCCCTGTTCACTATTTCAATTATACGTTTTACTTGACTTTCATTATCTGGATTAAATTACAAATTCATATTTTATTATTTTTCATTATTATGTGGTCATAATGTAATATAATTATAATATAAATAAAAGGAGACGCAAAAAATATTTTTAATCAAATAAGAGTATTTTTATCACATAAAAGATTTAACCAATAGGTAGAAAAGTTGAATATCTCTGCTATGTCATATTTAACTAATTTTTGTAAAATGGATCACATGGGAGGCATTTTCGCGTTGACGATGAGTGTTGAAATTCTTTTTTTTATACGTGGGTATTTATGTACATAATATTATAAATTTATTGAGATGACTTTTTACAAACTAAAATTAGTTAAGCTTATTTCAATGAACAAAGACTTCAGTAGAATTATAGGGAATTCAAAAATGTCGTTCATGTAGACTTTAATGATTTTATGAATAATAATTGATGTGCACGTCATGTTGTATTTTAAATAATACTTTCAGAGAACTTGAATAGAAGAAAAAAAACAAGAATCTGGCAATTTAATACTTCACCCCATGACACTTTAAAATCCTCCCGCAGGAGGGGAATTCCTCCTACGGCTGGTTACCCCTGATCTTGTACTTAAGTGGAGAGTTAGAGATATAATAATATTTGCAAATTAAGTTTTTTCATTGAATTACTTTTTAAATTCATCTCAAATCGTCAAGTAATTATTTTTGTTCAATCACACCATTTTTTTTTTGTTGTAAACTACTACGATAATTCTGGTTCAATTCAATCATTTGATGTTATTGTCAATCAGTTTTTACCAATTTTGGGTTTCTTTTGTAATAAGGTATGTCTAGCCTAAGCGATTCACCACAATATAGTCAAATTATATAATATGATACGTCAATAAGCGAAGATGTCGCATATCATTTGACTCAACCTTATAAAATACACAGCAATTTATACCCGTATTTTTTAAAATTAACATTATTTTTTTTTACATATAAACTGATTGAATCTTAAAAAAAATACTTTCTTTCAAACAAAACAAAATACTATTTAAATTATATTCACTGTATCGTTTGAAAAAAATTAAAATAATTACACACAAAAGAAGCAATTTAATTTATTTGAGATGTAAAAAAAATGTTAATTTGCTTTATTCCGTATTTATTGTAAGTAAAATAACGGAAGATAAAACATTTGTGGTTACTACTTATTGAATACCAGATCGACATTTTCCAATAAAGAATAAGAATTATTTTAAAACATATTTTTTCCGTCATTTAGATATTAGTTTTGAATTATACAAAGTATAGACACAGTACAGCAATCTAAGACACCCTCATACAGTGCGTGAAGACACACAATAAGAAAACGACGCGCCAAAAATTTGCGCGTCAAATTCCTTAGATCGACATTAGGAAAAGTTACACAAACATGCGATATTATCGCAAAAGCTAAGTTAAGAGTAAACAACATTTATTTCATTCATCAGACTAAAAACACGCACACACTTCTGGAACGTAAACAACGAATTATTGTAGATGTGATTAAAAAATTAGACTTTGAGAATTATTTTATATTTATTACCAATGAAGTATTTCCTAATATTGAATACGAAAACGGTAAAATTGCCGTTAAATTTGCTCATAGATAGTAAAAACATGTACATGTTTATATTGTACTAGTGATTTTTTATAAATTTGTTTTTCAATTAAGTTTTAAGATCATTTATGAAACGATTTTTATGCATGAAATTCTCATTTGGTTAAGGTTCAAGTTGAATATATTTAGTTAAAGGAATAAAATCGTTTTTAAAACGATATATATTTTAAGCAGCACGCGTTTGTAAAACAATTAATTTTTGTAGATGTCGTTGATTTTTTATTATGATACGAGTATAAGATGTTTTTATAGTACCGAAAGTGCATATGTGTTTCCGAATCAAACTAATATTTTAAATAGTCCCTCGGCAGTCTTTGCCTGTCATAAAATTGAGAAAAAAAATAATCACAATGTGTTTGCACTTATGATATGATACAAGAGTTTCTCTTGGCTCCAGAATGCCTTTCCCTGATCTGCTGTAGATGAGCGAGCTGCGCCGGTGAAGGGATGGGAGCCGCTATGACTGGAGTAGCAGCACTGTGGCCTGCCTGGACTGGAGGAAGGGACTGTCTCCGACGTCTTCTGAGGGCCGGGCTCAAGTTGTATTTGACCTTTGCTTGCGTGAGGAGCTCTTTGAAGACTTGTGTGACGTTGGTGTTGTCTTTTGCTGAAGCCTCCACGAATCCGTTTTCCCAGTCAACTGTTACCACCGACTCAGTAGTGTCGTACTCCACCTGTTGAGAAGGAAAAAAAAACTTATCAATTTAGAGATAAACAAATTTGTATTTCAAACATTTTTTAGCTTATTACAATAGAGTTTTCCTAGATAACTTTCAACTCAACTAAAAAGTAGAATCTTTACAAGTAAAATAACGTCAATTTAATCAACAAGATAGCATTTGAAATAATAAACAATACTTAAAATGGTAAATGTCGGAATGATGAAAAAGCATTTTAATACAGTATTTTGATACACCAGACTTTATTACGATAAATAAAACGAATATATGACGTATGATAAACTAAACATAAAATCATTTAATCGATAAACAAAATAGGACACCTGATCTCTAAAATAGACTTTTTTAAATATAACAAACCATTATTATTTGTTTTATTTTCAATTCTCAAATGCGTACTTAATTATTGCTTAATACAATTAATTTTTTGTCAAACTATATTCCTGGAAATAACTCAATAAATCTTTTAAAATCTTTATGAAACGAAAAATAATTTTACATTGTTGTTTTTGAGCATAAAATTTTCCAGTCAGTTTAATAAATCTAATGCAAAAGTTTTCTCAAAAGCATTTGTTCGAGTTTATTAATTTAGTTTGTTTTGAAGTTAAATTTTCTCTAAGTATAATTTTGTTTTGTTGTAGTGGTGTGTTATTACCATGTTGGTATTTGTATTAATGAATACATCAGTTTTAAAGTACAGACAACTGTATTATTTAATTAAACTTTTGTGCAAACGGCACCAGTTTCTCGATATTTGATAGTGAATATGCAGGCAAACTTTCCGTATTATGAATATTTCGTCAATTGTCTCAAAACTTTTTTGGTTTAAGTGTATTAAATGTATTTTATTAACTATGTGAACTATTAATAAAAACACAATACTTTATTCCACTTCAGTTGACAATGCTCGCAATAAGCGAAATCGGTCCTGACTTTTTAAATAATGTAGAATAAAGAACAAAAGAATATTGTCTTTTTATTAGTATAATGCCTTTTCACCATGTATTGACAGTGAACACACTAAAAGTGATATGTGAACTGTAATGAAAAATAAATAAACCATGTTTTAGTAAAACATGTTTTAAAAAAATGATTACGCTGTACGGTAGATTTTTACAATATATACCACTTTTTTTAAAATATATACTGCCAGTGTATGTTATATGTGTTCCAGCAGAAGTTGGTAAGTAACAGATTGATAGTTCTGAGTAAACAGCAAATGAACAATTTCAACTTTTAGACATTGATTTCGATATTTTATGGTAAACATATTTATAATATCAAAATATAAATGTATTAATACCGATTTGACACACATATGAGTTTTATATTTATAAACAAAAACAATTTCCCGCCTTTAAAACAGCATTTATAATAATTACCTGTATTGGTATAATAAATGCACCAACTGATTTATTTTGTTTTTTTTAAACAAAAGATGTTTGTATTCTTAATTTTTTTTGTCAGTTTTTTTATTTGCCAAATTCCGACATAAAGGTGAGGATATAGAGTGGTAGTTAAGACTTCGACAGCAAGCCTTTGTCGTGTATAAGCTCTAAGCCAGTCGTTAAACCTCTCTTTGAAGGAAAACTGTTATTAAAGTAATCACTTCACGTATTTTTTTGGTTAGAATAAGAACGGATTAAAACAGCAAAAATAGTCCCAACTTTGCATTGAAATTCATACTTCAAATAGAAAATTCATTTTTGTTCGTAGAACGTAGCCATTGCCGTGCATTGGTAGTTTCAATCGTCAGCAGACATTTATGTGAATAAAATATAGTAATATTTATTTCAAATTGTAAGTGTTTATGTTGTCTTCTAATGTATCTAAATTTTATAACAATGTGTCAAGTAATTATTTATACATCGGTATTATTTTTTTTTTTTTTGCAATCACAAAGTTGTTATTGAACACTGTGGTAATAAGCTGAAGTTTCAAAAGTATGATAGTTGTGAAATATGAAATACAAAATATTGCTTTTTTGCTAACAAAAATTATTCGACTTTGCCGCATATAATATATTAAATAAGGTAAGATTAAAAAGCTTAATAACAACACAGAATGTATATATTATGCGATTCAAAACGATTTTTTCAAAAATTATAACATTGTAGTTTTTTTTATCCATTTATTAATATTTTAATGATTATAATTGAAAATGTGAGTTATATTAACAATATCAAGCTTATTTATTTATGCTGTCTAAGGCTTGAATAATCATTTAGAAAATATCTATCCAAAAACTTGCGGAATTGATGAGCTTGTTAAGATTTGTAACAGTGTGAAGATAATATGAGATACAACGCAAGGGTCACAATAGCGAGACCTCCGCCTTCCAGTGAATCGAAAATGGTTGATAAATATCCTCAATTTTGGCAGTAGACATCCAATGAAAAATATACCGCAGATCAAGTTTTTTAGAGATATGTGAAATAATATTAGTGAAAAAATTTATAAAGCTATCGAATTGTAAATTTACTTTTGAAATATTTTTAACAAAAAATAGGAAAGTATTCTGAATGTACGAAAAAAGGCTTCTTTGAAATTTTGCAGTTTACAAAAAATCAATATTCTATTGTATTCGATACTCAAATGTATTGAAAGTACATGTTTAAAAAATCGTTTGTATACTATTTCAGTAAGAGAATTCACACATAGAGAAAGAAGCAAAAAAAAACAGGACCAAGCTGTTAAATAAGTTTTCACACAGAATCTCGCCCCTTTGACCGTAAAAAAGCACTGATCGTCTGTTTGTGTAGATATGTACTTATATATGCAAACGTTTATACAGAACTGTGCAATCCTGAACCTGATTCGTTATGATTTTGAAGCAACTGAACATAATATGTTATTAAATATTATTTAAAAAATATATTATTTAACGTGCTAAATCAATACTATTATTAATTAAATGAAAAACGTCCACTTAAGAAAAACACATGTCAGTCATTACAATGTTGTAATCGTCTTCTTGTTATAATTTTTCTACATCATTTTTCGTCATAGTTTATATATTTTGAGCGATTTAATATTTTTCTTAATTTAAAAAAAAAAACTGTTTAAAAGCTCTTGAGTAAAGAATATGAAATTTTAATATAGATTTGATACGGAAAAAGATAAGCAGACGATACCTATTTTTAAAATGTATAGATTCTCAAAATAAAGGTTGTCTTTTCACTAAGATTCAATAGTGAAGACATTAAAAGTTAGTTTTAAAGCGGTTTTTTTTAAATACATTGCTTATGAAAAACTTCGCAAACGTTGAAATTTAGGTTTCCGATTTCATTTATTAATTACAATTGTAATTATTAAGAAAGCAAATGTTAGCTTGTCTCATAAGTCTTTGCGTATTTTGCGCGTAGCTTTAAAGAAGTAAAAGTATAAAAGGTTTCCCCTCGTTCTTAAATAGACGTGAACTGTTGCTTCATGCATATTCTTTGAAAAACTTTTGCTACCGTTACTCTTGGATCTGCTTTGATATTTGCACTTATATCTTTAGGTTTGGTCACTTGACCTACTCTTAGGTAAATCTTAAAACTTTTAAAATTAAATTTGATACTCTTTAAATTTTATTGCATAACTGCCTTTTGCAGAAAATTATTCAAAAGAAGAAGAATAGAATGTATTCAAAAGTCAAACTTACGTTATATCTATGTTTGAATATGGGCCTAATATAGGTGAAGTGAGCCAAGTGGAATTTTAGAAAAAAAATATAGATGCGCTGTAATATTTTAAACGTCTTAAAGTATCGTAAAATTGAAGTAACCTCAGTTAATACACATAACAATAGTGTAATCTCTGATAAATAAAAATAAAAAATCCACCGAAACACCTAATAAAGAGACGTGATTGTACTTGAAATTCCAATAAAAAAGTTTTACCATTTTACCAGTTTTACTCACTTCACCTCTAGAGGGTTCATACATACAATATAATGTACCAAAGTTGGTTTTCCCATTGGTTAAAAAAAGAAAAAAAAATATTATTTTTCCACCAATAAGTAGCCAAAAGAATTTTAGTGGCTAAATATTAAAAGAATACTGAAAAAAAACCTAAATTTAAAAATAAATAAGCATATTTCGCGTGTTTTTAAAAAACGTACAGACTTAAGAGACTGTTTATTATTTTAAACTTAATAAATACATGTTTTTGTTCCGAGGTCGTCTAATATCAGTGTTCCTCAGCGGACTGGTTTATTATCACTAGGTTAACCTCAAGCGAGCCATATTTTCTGTATTATACGATTAAATTACAAAGACGTCTCACTTGGTCATGTGTATTATTTTGCGCTTTGAAGATATTATTTAACAAAGTTCGCTTTTCGGCTCCCGACGGAGACAAAAGGTCTCACTCATCACCATACGTGGTTTTAATTAACAATCTTAATGATACAGCCGTGGTGAATTTAAGACACAGTGGATTAACAATGTACCTCTTTATCTATTTCTAATACTGTGGGTATAATGTAATTTAGAAACTCACTCAGTATCTTTCTAAGTAACATTATATTATTAACACGTAGTTCACACAGCATTCATAACAACCAGAATTGTCTTATATGATAAGATAGACTATATTTATACCATACGAAATAGTTATGATGAAAAACAACCAACTAGTTTTGCGGACATATTTATGAAATATATTTGTTGGATAATAAATCGTCTACTATTTTTATCAATTCAATCTATATGCTAATATACTTCTGGAGCAGAGTATGACGGCATATTTGCGCAAACTTACATAAAAAATTAAAGGTCAAAATATAGCGATCGAAATTTCACAATATTTGATGTTTTAACATAAGATGGTTGTTTGCAATGATTTCTTATTTAATTTAGACTTGGTTTATCGATATGTATTAAAGTATACATTTAATTATTCTTGAAGAATACATCCGTAAATTGGGTTTGGGAGAATCGGTACCTTTTCTTAGACTAAAGAACCACTGGACCCAACAAAATTACACGAAATGTTTTGGTGATTATATGTTCAAAAATAGATTCCAAGATGTTTCCTGACTAAGATCGTTGAATTTACGTTAATTGATACATCCTACTTTAGTGGACCTAACCGCGTAAAGCACTGTGGATCGAGAATAGAAATACACTTAGAGGTGGGTAGCAGTTTCATAAGCACTGACCAAATGTGGAAGATATTGTAAAACAATGACTGAGTGAAACGATGAAAGACTGTAAAATTGAGGACTGTTTTGTACCGAAAGACTACAGTTTCAATGATAGAAGGCATCAGAACAGCATAATACTATAGATATCATTTAGGTTGAATTACAATATGAAAGTATCTGATAAAGATTGATTATATTTTTGTTTTTAATCGTCGACCTTTTTATACAGCCTTTTCAGCAAGTAATTAAATATAATGAAATTGATAACTGATTTCTCATCTTAGTTTTAGCGACTTATATACTAACCTATATTTAATAGAATATTAAAATATATCAATAATCTTAATGTAGTGTTGTTAAAAATGTGTGGCTTTACCTTAGTTTTAATAGTTTTGTGTTGCATTTAATATGTAACCTTTTAAAATAATAATAAAATCATGCATTCGATTTTTTCAGTAAATATAGTCATATAAAAGCTAAGCTTCTAAACTCAATATTGTGTTATTTTACCGTTTATATCTGATTTTCGTCATTTTTGATTGATATAAGTCTAAGTAAGTACATGCCTAATATTTTTATCTATTTTGGATGTTATACGCATACAAATAAAGTGAATCGTATTATTATTAATACTAACCTCTCTGGAAGTATCTGCCAAGTCCACTTTGTTCCCAACTACCACAATTGGAACAGCTGTACTAGCCTTGGTTTCATGAATTTGATCCCTTATCATTCTGACTTCCTCAAAAGTGGATGCGTCATTCACATCATAGACAAGGATAAAAGCGTCCGCAGACGATATTGAAAGCGCTCTCATGGCTGGGAATTCAAAAGCTCCGGAAGTGTCCAAGATATCTAGGGTCAAATGGACTCCTTGCACCGCGAAATCTCCATGGTGCATTTCCTCTACCGTTCTCTTGTACTTGGGAGAGAACGTGCTATATAGGAACTGAGTGATGATGGATGATTTGCCGACTTTTGCGGCACCCATGACGACTATCTTATGCCTGACGTTATTTGACGCTAGGTTTCCGCTGCTCGATACTGTGTCTTCCGTTCGATCAGACCTGTGAAAATTTAAAAAAATGTTAACAATTAATCGTATTTTGTGTGTTATTTACAATACGTGTCAAGGATTAACAAAATAATATTTATCACTAACGCATATACCGTTTGTACAAAACATAAAGCTTGTTTGTTCGTAAACTACACTGCGAAGCGTTGACGCATAATTAATGTATTAAAAGATTTCAAATTGTTTCAAAATGATAAAAATGAATTGCTTAAAACGTCTTATGGTGTTATAATTAGATAAATGGTGGAGCGCTGCAGATTGTAAAAAATCGATATCATTTTGATATAAGTAATTGACTGTTTATATTTTTAAAAAAAGTTATTCACTGAATGCTTAAGTGATATGAAAGTATTTTTTATCGGAACCGATGGTAAATTGCAGAGAATTGTTTTTTGAGATAAAAAAAAACAATCTAAACTAACGGTATATCGACGGTTTATTGCAAAGATATTGTACGTCTAGTTTAGGTCAAAATTCAGCTCACACACACGTAACGTTCTTATTTATGCTATAAAATAATTGTACAACAAAAAAGACTCACGAAAAGATATTTTTTCCGAAAATATAATATGTTTATTTCAACAATATTTAGCATGCAAAACGTTGTTGGAATTAGATGTTCTCAAAATATGCAGAATTGGATATAAAATATCTTTGCACGAAACGATCAATATAGTATAAATACATATTCAATGTACGTATGTATATAAAAAAAGATGTTCAAGATTCGTGTAAAATAATGGATAGTGTTCCAGCATCACTTCATCGTCAAAACTATAATAGTTGTACGTTGTACGTTGAGTAAATACTAGAAAATTAAACTAAGATTCATTTAAATTTTAAATAAAAAAATTGTCTCATCATTATAATATTATGAGACTTTCACAGAACGGTCAGCGTTACTATTTATTCATAATTTCTCTGATAATTTAAATATAAATTTGTTTGGCTAATATAGAACAAAATAATGTTAAGTTTATTTAAAAATGTAATAAACGTCAAGACAAGTTTACCAAAACGAAACAGTTTACTATAACGAAAAACATTTCAAATGAATGACTTGAAACGAAAAAGAATAAATAACTGACTTGTGAGCGGTTCGCCTGTCATCTTCAGGCTCTTCCTTGAGGAAGGAAGGCTGCAGGCTGAAACGGCGCCGGAACTGATGCCTGCCCTTCATGCCGGATGCGGAAGTGTGCGCCGGTGACATGCAGGACGTTTCTCCCCGACTTTAACCACCCACCAAAGAAAGACTTTACTTCGAAGCACTTAGGGACGTTTCACTCTCAAAAAAAATCCGGTAAACACTGGGATCACTTTAAACACGACTGTCTTTGATGTTCCTCACTTCACACTTTTGAAATTTTGTCTAGTGTACTTTACAATTTTAAATGTGAAGAGATTGGAAATATTCCCTCAAGTATCGATATTTTCGTTAGATTAAACTAAAACTCATACTTACACTAGATAGAGATCTCAATTTCATCAAAAATACCTATTTGGTGACCTGAAAAAAAGGAAGACATTGTAAAATAAATACAATTATTTTTATTTAAAATATACACGTATAGTACAGTTAATTTTATAAATCGATTAATGTGTCATCGATTTGTGATGCTGATTGAAATTGTAGATAAGAAACACTTTTTAGTTTTTTTAAATGTCTACTCCTAATGTAAAACTTAATTAAAAGCTTAATCAACAAAGTTAATCTCAACAGAAATGGTTTTTTATTCACTTGCCTTACCCTTTTCTTTCGAAGTAAGTAAGGATAAAAGTGTAAGCCCAGGATATAACTTATGGTAGGCTTACTTTGTTTATAAGATCAGCTAAGTGGGAGAAAATTTAAGATATCACAAACATCTATGTCTTGTAACAAATTGATTTATGAAACGGTTCCAAAATTCGAACCCATGAGAACCTCAACCCAGCCGTCAGTCACTCAAATACGAACCATGACAAATTATAGCATATACCTTATTTTTAATATTTGGTAAAGGGTAGAAACTAAGACGAACTTTGCATTTCTATATCCATGTGAATCGGAATGATGATGGAACCATAAAGATTTTTTTTGTGATACTCCGTGTAAGTAATTTAAGGTGAAAAAGAAATGATTCGGTTTGATTGCCATACTAGATCACGTGTCAAGCAACTGAATCGTTTACAAACATTAAAATTGAGTTTGGAGAAAACTCAATGATAATTATTAATACAGAAACCATTTGCTATGAAAATGGTTCTTGTTGTGACGCAATACAGTGGATAGTTTTGTCTTTCTGTCTTTGTAATTTTGAAGAAATTATGATTCTTTTATAAGAATACTTCCATCAATAACTGGCATAGTCAATTTGAAAGTTTTCACCGTAAACTGTTGATGAGAAAGTATTATACGAAAAAATAAAACTTTTTTCGTGTTAATTACACATTGTTTATCAATACCGATTTGAAGAATGCTTGCAATAAGCGAAACAGATCCTGACCTATAAAAAATACAATAATCGTTTAATTTTTCAATGATGTTATAATAATACCTATACTTCTTTTTAATTCATCATTTGAAATCTTGTCGTGTGTATTTGTGGTGTATTTCTTCTTCTCGATTAAATCATAATTAATGTTCCCTCTAAGAGGATGGCGCGGGCCAATCCAACAAATTCGCGGCATAATTTGTCATATTTAATATAAAAGTAGTGTTTTCTTGTGTTTTTATTCGCAAAATAAATATTATTTGATATTTTTTTAATAACTATATTAAAAAAATAATAAATCACAGAAGTCATTCTATTTTTTTAAATAAAATAAAAATCAAGCACAAATTAAGAAAATAAGCAGTCGCTACTAATTTTATTGACATATTTCATAAATTTATTTACAAAAATATCAGCTTTTTACGTCGTTCCTAACAACAAATCCTTATATATAATACTCCATTAAGATCAATTTCTTGTTGTTATAAAAGATAAAATTAAATTGTAGTTTAATTATCAAAGTTTTTAATTTATAATTTATTTCGGCCATTAGGGTATTCCAATTTAAAAAAATATATCATTTTAATAGTTGTATTTGAGTGCTCGGGGGCTTTCAAACTGCTTAAACTACGCGAAGCTTAGAAGGAACTTTGAATTCAGAAGTGACTCTTTTAGATTAAACAATGTCAGGAATTTTATTTTAACATATTTTTTCAATTAACAATTTAATAAAAGATAAATAATTGTATCGTAAAATATGTAGACATAACTGAGAAAGCCTTGAAGTAAAAACAACCACATTTATCTTATATAGTTGCGTAGGCACGACTTGTAAAGATGTAGTGTTACTGTATTTATTATCAATGGAATGGAGTGAGATGACACGTAATATTAAATCGTTATATCACCCACGAGAAGCAACAGTGACAAAAAGCGTACGTGCTCCACTAGATAGAAGTTTGCCTCTGGCAACTCCATGAACAATTTTATTGCGACTGTAAATAACACTTGGTTTCAATGTGCTATTTATATTTAACTATTCTATATTTTCTAGTCAATATAAACGCTAAAGATTTTCCCAGATGTGCCTGATAAACAATTGCTACTCTACACAGTATATAATATATTTGCGGTTACTCGATTTCTCTCATCAATGAATGTACTATATTTGGTATTGTACTTTTGTGCTTTCGTGAGAAAATACAATAATAAATAAACGAACTGTTTTCTACTTGAAAAATATTGGCATAAAAAGCTTTATTTAACATGATACTTTCACAATAATACATGGAAAGTATTTCATTCTTCGGTAATATCATGTCGCTGAAAAGAATCGAAACATCTGTTGGGTTTGGATATGTATGGATACATTTTTTTTTGCGGTAGATACTCGTATATCATTATTTCTGTCATACAAATTCACTGACAGCCATTAGTCCACGTTTTCCTTTGAATAGGGTGCTGAAAATAGCTCACATTTTTTTCATACTAAGCGTTTTTTATTTACGTTTAACATTTTTTAATTTCAGCAAAAAATGTACAGGCAATCAAAAAACTACGTCTATATTTAGAATAAGTATTTGAGAGACATATATTTCGACGAAGAGAAATCTGATAATACATTTACATATTTCGTGTTTCTATACGGTATGTAAAGATATAATTTTTTCAACTGTAGTTGAGTTTTTGAGTAGATAATTTAAAAACATGTTGGTAAGCAAAAAAAAGTTTTTTTCGAACGAAGGTATTAAACAAACAACCTTAGTTAAGTGACAAGTTTTTACAATTTTGATGAATCAACAAAAAATGTTAAAAGAAACATTTTTCGAATGAGACTGAAAAATATTTTTTTACATATTCAGCATTTTACCGAAATAATATTTGCTGGCTTTGCAATTGAGAGTGAAACACTATTAGAAGATGGAACAAGTACATGTTTGCATTACCAACAGTTTGACTTCCCACGAATTAACGACTTCGTGTTCAAGCATGTGAAGTAGACATCGATACGAAAATGCGCAAGAAAATGAACTGTTTGACATATTATATAAACGCAACTATACATTCAGCATTAAATAAGTGGTAAAAAAAATCTGCAAAAATTGTACAGCCTTTTACATTGGTCAACAGTACTTATTATTGTATGGGTACAATTTGAAGATGTTAATTGAATTGTCTCTATGATTGGGCATATAAGCACAAACACTGACTTGAAACAAAAAAAATATCAATAACGAACGTTTAAATCTATATTAAATATAAAATAAATGAATGTAAAAACTTAAAACGCAATCTTTTTCATTGAAATTTTAAAATTAGTCTCCGTGTTTTGAGCTGTGAGTCGAGATTCGTGAAAATTTTGAAGGACGTGTGTAGCTAGTATCATTTAGGAAATTGACAGAAGATGACATTCACAACTCACGTTAGGACGGTGACACTTTATATTCATAACCATGTGGGACCTTGTTAAAATTGAGCCTAACCTTAAACGTTAAAACACCAAGGTCTCTCGTAGCACGAGGATAATTTAAAATTCATACATTTATTCATATTAGATAATTGAATTTATGCATACTTTATATTTGCTGAAAGAATAAAATGAATGCTGATCACAATGTAATAATTTGAATTTTTATTTGGAAATATTTGTTTAATTAAAATCCAATTTTATTTTATTACTGAATGTTAGTTACTCCGGGTAGGTAAATCAAATCTTATATACCAATGGTTCATTGATGATCAGTCTCTTAAAATAATTAAACGGAATACTAATTACCTTGGTGACAGTATAAAATTCGTTTTGTAACCAATCCATCAAAGATACATAAACGTATTTTATTTTAAAAAGTTTTTAAAAACAAAGAAACGTACATTACACGATCAAACAAATTACATTAAACATATTAAAAATATCAAAGTATTTTAGTTCTACAAATTAATAAATTACATTAATGCAAGAAAAAAGTATTGATTGAACCATCAACTTAGTGATAGAAAATAATTGCATTTTTAGAACATAAAAAATACAGAAAGCATGTGTAAACGACGTATCCGTTTTAGACCAAGTTATTTTTTACAATTAAAACACGTATAATAATAACATTTATTGAAAACAAACTGTTTACTTGTATTCAATATTTTTTAACAATATTTTATCGATTTTATATTTGAAGAGTTCCCTTCCAGAATAAATTTCAAATTTTTTAACCAACTTACACAATCACTAAATATGTTAACATCTATTTTTCGGAGAAAGTAAGAAGAGGATGTTAGGGATAAGACATTATTAGTGATAAGCTGACTACGCCGCGTTAATGTAATATATTATCGTATGCTGTTATAATATGCACTTACATACATATTTAAGTTATCAAATAATAATTTAAGGTACTTACAACTCAAAGATAAATCTAGGACATAATTAGTGATTAGTTAATAACCTTTACTCACTTCCGTTATTATATGATCGTACGATTTTATAATATTCACATACATATTAAATATATTAAAGACGGATCGAACGAAAGAACATTATTGAAATATACTAAGAAACTTGCAAACGGTTAACTGAATAATATACAGTGAAAAAAATTGCTTGAGAATCAATATATTCCTTTTGGCTATAACAGAATGCGCGTGTTTTGCTAATGGAAAAAATCTATCGAGCTAGTAGTGAGGTTTACTAAGTGATTTTTTCTGTAAAATGTTAGCTTGATGGCTATTAGGTGTTTGTTCCATATAATATTTTATACTGCGAAATGTTCCGTGCGATTTCTCGGTATCGATAGAAAAAAACGCTTAAATATACGCCAAGCTTAATAGCATTAGCGACAACATTAAGCACACTCAGAAGCTTTTAGTAAATTTTCTATTAATAAAATTCGACGCTGTATTAAGATACTTGTATAATAAACAGCAAAGAAAATGTATCTCTTTATTATTAAACAATGTTAAAGATATCAATCCTAATAGTATTATCCATATTTTAGATGTTTCTTGTGTATGATTTAGATTTTGATGTACTACAAATAATTCAATAATTAAGTTAATTAATACTGTGGTATGTTATACTATGGTGATTTATTTTTAAATAATTAGTCATTCATAATCACTATTGTTAGTGAGGAATGTAGTACAGTTATTAAAAACATTAATCTATAATTCTTAATGTGATAATTCAACAATAATAAAAAATATGAAATTCTATTATATTGAGACATATTAAAAAGAAATCAAAAATAAGATTTTTTCAGGAATTAGAATTGAATAATTATTTTATTCTAGTTTTATTGGGAGGTTGGGTGATTTAAGCATAAATCCACACACACAGAGAGAGAGAAAGAGAGAGAAAGATATGATTCTGCGGTTAAAAAATAATATATTTTTACTATACAATTATTATTTGTATTTCAAAATACGAGTCGAATGATAGTGTTGTTTCTAAAGTACGAGTTATTTATTTTAATCAAACAATTTACATCCCACATTAACTAAAGCAATATACGAACGACTTGATGTAAAAAAATGCTTTACAGAATAAAATGGTCTCAATTTGCTTTGATATATAATTTACTCGTTGGTATGTGAAATTACTTTATGCTGAGCGTCTTATCTTCCAAAATGGAAAGATTTCTTCAGATTCAGAATGAATATGCGTACAAATCTAATTGTGTGGGTGTGTTTTGGTTAAACTTTGTAATTTAAATAATCTTTAAGGAGGTGATATAAATAGGAAGCATGTATTGTATTCACTTTATATTTTAGATGTATCATAAACAAACATATTTTGATTAATAGACATGCATTAAACCACTTATCTTTCTGAATGAGAATTTTTTGTATCACTATCTGAATTTAAAAAGTTTTTTTTATACATGTCACTGTTTTCAGAATTTATTGATCAAACGTAATTGTTTGGCTTATTAAAAGTTATTGTAAGCAAATATAAGCTTTGGTCAAAATAAAATTATGGGAAAATAAACGCTGACAACCATGAACTCTGGTTTTAATAGACGTTCCAGCTTTATAAGCAAAACGTAAGTACCAACAATTGCTTTTATAAGTAAGCAAATATTTGTTTGAATTTAAGAGTCAGCTTTTAATGTTAACGTTAAGAATATATTTTGTCAAATAAAATTGTGGAATTAGCCAAAACATACCATGCTAAAATTGTTTTATATTACCAATACAATCATAAAAGATGAATTCAAATACTCATTTATATTTTAGCTACTGACAAGGCAATAATAAATAATCGTTTTAGGCCGTGCGCAGTTATACTTGAGGATCCCAAATCAATTTTATTTTTCTTTAAAAAAAATAGATAAAACTTATAAACAGGATCATAGGCATCATGAAAATGACTATCTTCAGTTTACTTCTTTATGTATTGTATTATGTGTGCGCACGTGTATTTTTACGCATAAGCAGTTCTTATTTTCTCATGCGACGTGACGGAACGGCGTTCCAGCACATTTTTAATGTTTTAGATCAAAAGTAGCAAAATTTTATTTGAAATTTACTTTGAAAACTTTGAAGTGAAAAGGATTAGTCAATCACTAGTTCTGTCCTAGCTTTATCTTTAGTTTTTAAAAAAAGACAGGTTAAGCAACTGAGCTATTGTAAAAATAACGGATATAGATATGAATAAAAAAGCGAAGAAAAGTGAGTTTCGACAACTTTTTTTTAAAGCACTGTCTATGAGTATAATATATAGGATAGTATATACAAATTAATTTGCATATGAGTGCACACGGTGTCCAAGTGAACTGGATTCACAGTGGATTGTTCACATCTGAAACGATCACGCTCATTAATGGAAAGGGAATGCAAATAACCAAAACATTGTCGATGAAGGAGACTGGAAGAACTTTGGACTTAATGCTCTATTCATATTATTTGAATAACAACCTTTATACAAGTAATATCATGTACTATAAATTTTTAATGTTGGGTACGTGGCGCAGTGGTCAACATCGTTGGATTACATAACGGATCTCACTGGTTCCGTGTAAGAATGATTTTTTTTTGAACAAAATTTATACTGATATCTATAAGAAAGCATGGGTGTTTGTGATATCAAAAAAATTCCTACCACATTTCCAATTAAAAAATAATGAGACACAACAAGAACGATTAGTTAAACTCTCGTCCTGTCAACAAGGGTTATGTTGAGATACCTATTTTAAAAAGTCATACGTTACACATTGGGAGAGGCTACGGATTAAATTTTGGCAGAAGTTATTCTGAATAAGTTTGTTACCATATTTATTAAGTCGCCGTTGAATAAATCGTTCAAAATAAAATAACTAACCGTTCAAATATAATATACACCAAATGGACAGTCTTAGATTATTTTTTAACAAGTTTTATAGAAATAAAATACAAACTAATACAATATAAATACAAGAAAAGGATTAGAAAAAGTCTAAATGCTTATATATCTCTACGTCCAATTTTTAGGCATGTAGTAATGTGGGTAAGAAGGGATCTAACATCACAAATATAATCTGAGCATTTCGGTAAAGTAAATAAGTTTTCATAAATCGATTGAAAAATATTATCTGAAGTATGAGAATGATTTAAAGTTAATTAATTGCGCAAAGCATAAAATAACGAGACTATAGGTATACATGTATATTATTCATAAAAGGTTTATTCTTAAAAGCTTGTTTACAACGTGTGATTTGAATACACGTAAAATACAAGCTATCACTAAATTACTAGCATTGCCCCATAACCTTTCCTTACCCTGCAAGGTGCCCTAAAATATTTAAATATTTTTACCAACATAATGCCGCGTATCCACCATGTTCGTAAACTAGTAACCGCTCAAACGAAAACGTGCTTTACGAAAATGGCCGCTCTACATTGTTTTTTTAACGTTGAGACAGCATTATTATTGTAAGTCTGTATCATAAACAAGACGTACACACTAATCCTAGTTCAATAGCATCCACAAATGCGCTGAGTGACCCATTTTGTTTAAAAAAAAATTAAAAGTTTGGATTGCCTTCTGTAGTTCGAAAACATGACTGATACTTAAGACAGATAAAAGCGTTTATGATCATATTAAAATGAACTCTAGAAACACTCTTAAACTGATTCAAAGCTTAATTTGTAATCATCTCAATGGATAATGCTGCTTTCCAAAGGATTAAAAATATAAAAATACTAAATAGATACCTTTATTTTTAAAAATGATGTGTTCTAAAATAATGTAATAAAAATACGGTAATTGTTATGTTATTATTTTTCTATTAAAAAATAAAATAAGCCATACACAAATATAGTGTTCACTCAACCTTATTTAATATTCAGTATTGTAAATTATTCTGCGGTACGTAGATATAACCTTAAAGTATTATATTATTTAAATAGATTTTGAATGTTAAGGCTTCTCTACGAAACACCCACGACTGTGGCATTTCTTGAAACATACTCGCAATTAATTAATATTTAATACGACAGTTACTATAGTACAAATCTCTTAAGCTCTTTGGTACATGGTAACGATTAAACGACAGCTATTTTTTGAAAATAGGCTGACCATGGCTGAACTGATTTTAAAAACTAAACAAGTTGAAGATATCATATTTGTCACAATTACTAAAATTGTTTTTCGGAAAAGCCAATTTTGATCATTGCATTTACAGTGTCGTGAGCGAAAAAATATTGACATCATACATATTTTTTAAATTTCAAATAATCAAGCTCTCCGATAATTATAAAATATTGTTAAAAGCTAATTCTTTAAAATCGAATAAGTTTATTATGAAAAAAAATCTTTTCATAATTGTTCCACAAAAACAGTAATCCACGGTATAGAAATTGTCAGAGAACCTTTCCTTTCCTAACATAACAATATCCAAAAAATATGATAGAAAACTGAGAGCTTTAGATATAATATACTGTGTGGCTGAAGATCATCAATGATTGACGTGTTTGTCTGTTTGGTTGTCATAATTAGTTTTACCACTCGTTTGTTATTACTACTTACCATTTAATCAGTATAAATATATTATACATGATACATTAACACTGACTAACAAAACTGAATCTATTTAGGAAACAAGAATTCACATCGAAGCTGTCGATCATATCTGTTATTTTCACAGCTAATTTCTCACACCCGATCATTGTGTGTAGAATTGAGTTGAATAATTGATGAATTGAATAATCGTTTTTGGAATTGAGTATTGACAAAAAAAACTGTGTAGTAAAATTGTAATTATTTTCTGAGAACTTGTTGATAAAAATAAATATTTTTATAGTGAGTTTATTATTATAGAAAAATATTCAGCCCACTTGAAAAGTAAATCTACCAATTTTTGGTAAAATGAAATAGTATTTATAAAAAAGTGAGTAATTTTTAGTATTTATGCCGCATTTTTTTACGGTGATCAGTACCAATTATTTTTTTCAACAACTAAACATTTTTAACTGATAAAAATAAACGTTTACTTATATAGACCAAGGTTTCCCAATCCATGGTACGCGAAAAAAGATCAGTATTGGTGGACATGCAGGAATAAATAATTTATAAGCATGCACAAGGATCTCATAAAATTTATTTTGTATTACAATTTAATTAAGAAATTACAATATATTATATGGACTTGTATAAGTACATATACTATTGTGTAACATATGCGTGACTCCGCAAATAACTATTTTCCACAAAATTTCTTAAAAAAACAGATCCATTGCATCTACTATTATATAATTAAATGTCTAGTGTGGTCGAGTGGTCAACGTTGTTGGCTTCGGCTACAGAGGGCCCGGGTTCAAATCCCGGTAAAGACAGTTTTATAAATTGATTTTTCAATCGATTTGTAAACTTCTGTTCAGTGGCATGGATGTATGTGATGTCTTGAATTCCCTCCTCTCACCCATCTTATACTATGAACGGGGCGTATCGAGAGCGATTAGCTTAACACTAATCTTGTCTTAGCCCAATCCTTCTATCCTTACTCTCTTTGAAAAAAGAGAGGTTGAGCAACTGAAGTAACAAGCAGTTCTCGTAGAAAAACTTCTGTTGAGATAAACTCCATTAGGAGCCCATATGCTCCACATTGGGAGCGGTCATGTCTAGTAACAATTTCATTAAATACACTCATTTTTTATATCGGTACAATTAAGCGTAATGTACTACCAAGTGGTACGCAAATAAAAAATGTTTGAGAAACCCTGATAAAGACTATGTATTGTATACAAATTAATTATTTAATTAATATTAGAAAAATTAAAAATATTAATGGGAATATTTTAAAATTCTTCTTTAATTTGTTTTCATAAAAAATGTGAAAAACAGTACAGTAATATGTGTTTTATTTTTGTAAAAAAAATAACATGTTGGAATATCACTGTGAATGTGAAAATTTCCAAGCAAAATATTATACGAGTGGCTGGTTTTGGAGATAAAACTGCATATTTTTGCAATTCGAAAACTTTGCCTTTCACGCTTTTCAGCTTCTGGCTTACTGTATTGCAATTAAATGCCTCGGAGCAGGTGCATTGATCGTGATTATTTCTTTTTAACGACAAACAAGGACGTCATTAGTGCCCCATGCGTTTGAATTGAATTTCGAGAAACACTAATATATCTTTTTTTGCACAGGCTTGTACATGAAGACAAAATACAGAGAGAAAAAACAAGCTGGAGTCTGTAATGATGCTCCTGATGTTGATTATAGTTTGAAAAATAGAAATACTTTACAACATTAAACAGATAAATCGGTTTCATGAGGATGATAAATAAATTATATTAAATCTTCCAAGCAAAATTGTAATAATATTGCTGAAAAATAGGTAGGTTCTACATGATTTTTAACTGTTAAAGCCTATATATGAATATTTTTTTAGCATTATTTAATGACATAGGTCATAGACAATCAATTCGATAAATTACGTTAATTGACCGATATTTTTAGTGTTAAAATAATATGATAAATATTCTTTTGATGAGCATGCAATGATATAGTATAAAAAACAGTTTGACTTTAAAGGTTTTTTTTTAACCATGTCCGCTCCCAATGTGGAGCATATGGACTCCTAATGGAGTTTATCTCAACAGAAGAGAACTGCTTGTTACTAAATTGCTCAACCTCTCTTTTTCCAAAGAGAGTAGGGATATAAGAATAGGGCTAGGACAGGATTAGTAGTAAGCTAATCGCTCTCGATATGCCCCGATCATAGGATAGGATGGGTGAGAGGGGGGAATTCAAGATATGACATACATCCATGCCTTTGAACATAAATTCATAAATCAATTGAAAAATCAATTTATAAAACTGTCCGTACCGGGATTTGAACCCGGGCCCTCCGTAGCCGTAGCCAACAACGTTGGCCACTCGACCACGCAGGCGGCAAAGGTATTTACTGTCAATTATTGATAAAAATAAATTAAAAGGAAACCAAACCCTTCTTCGCAGTAATTCTACACTATTTATTAAAGATTTCACTCGTCATGAGCATTATCAACTGATGAAAATTTAAATCGATACAGAGTTACTTCTAACAATCGGTGATAAATAATTAATAATCTAGGTTGAGAGATTTTGTTATTTTGATTATAATTCTGTTTTAAAAATATTTTGGTAAATAGCACTTAATCGTATATATTCTAGAACGATTATTATTTGAATCTGTCACATGTTCTAAATCAATAAACAGAATACACTGGACTCCCTTGTTACACGGGTTTGGAAAAGCACGGTGCTACTGCCTTCGCATGTACTTGATTCTTAGTATCCGCACAGAGAGATTTATTCATGAAAGCCCGAAAACTTGGAAAAAAATATTACACAGGTTCCGAATATTTTAAGTGATGAAAGCAATGTCGCACCGAATGCGAGTAAATATGTTCATCTATTGTCTGATAGTGAATAATATTTGTTACGATTTTTTTACAACAATCATTATATATTTTTGTAGACTAAATTGGTTTTTAACAAGGGATTCTATCTTTCGTTATAATACTTTTTTACACGGCATACCGTGGGAAGTATCCACCGTGTAAAAAATCGTACATTACCATTTTTAAATCCAATTTTATTGAATATATAATAGCTTACAACCAATAATAAAATCAAAAATAATAACAATTGAAAATGCTCGTATACTAGAATTATATATTTTCGCAGTAGGGTAGTAAGTAAGCATAACACCAAAGTTAGACTCTTGACGCTAACGCGTGACCTAAAGCTTCATTAATTTGATGTACAAAAAAACAAAACCCCAATGTTTTTTTCTTTATAAAATGCGAAATGTCATACGGGCATACATATGTGTGATGTGTTACAATTATTCAATATTTATATTTAAAAAATCAAACTATTTTTTTATTTAAAAATAATTTCATTACATAAAAAATAAACATGTTTCCAGTATATTAATACAACATCCGCAGTGTTTACGTGCGGGCTTATTCATAGAGCAATGAAGACATTTTAAATTTCAGGATATTTTTATTTGTTCAAACACTGGAATGATTCAAATAAATTTATTTCAAATGAAATAAAAATATCTTTCTCTACTAAGCACGTAGTTGCAAGACTTCGTTAGTCAAATTCAACGAAAATATTTGCGCGTCAGTTAATTTGCATCCCCGTTAAAATTCTTTAACATCCATTCAAAACCTTTATACTAGAGACTCTGAGAGTGAAAGCGAGCTTATTTAAATAATTTCAACAACCTTACATCACAGCCTCATTCAAACGTATGTGGTTATGAATTTAAACTATTTGACCCAACATTTTAGAGCTTTCGACAGCGAATCACCAAAAACCCGTCAACGTTTGTGAGACCGTTGTTTAAATTTTCAGTATTTTTTTCTATAATTATTAATTTTATTCATTTATTGCATTGCAATTTGAAGTATAAGTCAAATGATCGAATTTTATTAACATTAAAAAAATGGTTCATTATAGTTATTGTTGAAGGGACGTTTAAAACTTACATTTTAATGTTGATTTGAAGTATTTTTACTATTACAGTAAAAATTTTAAGGTGTTCACTGTCAATACTTGGAATAAAAATAAAAACTCTTTTGTACTAATATCACATCTATTTTATCAAGACCGGTTTCGCTCATCTCAAGCATTTTCAACTGATAAAAATACGTATTAATAAAAGGTTATTTAAGTACCTTAGAATAATCACTCACATTTTTCGAAAATCGAGTTATGAGAAAATCGCAAAAAACCATAGGAACACTATTTTTTGTATTTTTAAAAAAAGTTGTAATTATTTTCATACATATTAATCTGAATGAAAAGTAAGATTGTTTATAATTAAAAATATAATTTTAAACTATGAAAAATACAGATCGCTGATTGGTTCATTTTAAAATGTGAACTTGATACCAATGGTGATCTTTGGCAGTGGTTTTAACATTGTTAGTATTTTAAGGAACACAACTATTTTTGTAGACACGTATTGATTGATGCATTTTAATTCTTTTGGCATACTCAACCCCCCAGAGACGAGAGCTTTTTTTCGATAAAAAAAATATTTTTAAGCCATATTGAAGTCACGGATAACTTTTATTCCTGACAAAAAAAAAAAAAACGCAAAGTCGTTGCATAGAAACCCCAAATGACTACATGGTAAAGCTGGTCCTTTTATTACCGTGTAATATTGTGTACGGACAGTAGTAAGGACGAGTGTGACCGTATGGACACGCAAACATTCGGGGATGAAATATAGCTAAACGTGAATTTTTCAAAAATATTTACAATTTGAGATCTTTAGATCAACGTCATTTCAATACAAATATATTAGAAAAAAAACTGTAAATAATTTGATGTTTTGTTAAAAAAACAGTTTGAAAAAGTCCATTGAAAAAAACTGAAATTCAAAAAATCGCATGTGGTTTGGTGACCGTCTTTGTCCCAGCGGTTGATGACTTACTAAAGTCTGTACCCTTCTTAACCAAATATGAGTGAAAGCAACGATAGTCAGGTAGAAAAAGGATGAATAGTGAGATCAATAGACAACGGTGTTTACTGTGACCATATGGTCACGCTCTTCCTTGGAGGGTTAACTCAAAAATGCAAAATGTGAGATTTGATTCCAAGCGCTACATTTATACTAATCAAAGTAAGACTAATGGTGTAACGAAGAATTGATGATAGAAATACGATTTTTTTTTCGATAATGAAAGAAAATGAAATAAATGACATTAAGCTGACCATCATTAAAATGTCATTTTATAAATAAATGCTACTAATTTTCGATCATGTTAAAAAAGTTAAGCAAGGAAAGTCAATTACATTAAATCCAAAGGTATATCTAAAATGGCATTTTTTTTACAAAATATTTCTAATAATATCAAATAATGCAATATCATTGAACGATTACTAAGTTAATTTTACGTAGAAGTAACAACCATAAAGTTTCTGATCCTAAAGCATTCTAAAATTTCTTATAGGTATAAAAGCATATCCCAAATCATATCAATTCCACTGCGTATACAACAAACAAACTTACTATAGCTGATTAAAAAAATATTTTGTACCAAAGATTAAAAACATAAAAGTCATTCCACTACCTTTTTAGCTCTCCCAAATCTAAATAGCACCAATCTCAAATTATTTTTACCGAAAAGACTGACTTACGGTGAAAATAAGCAAGATTTGGATCATATTTTGTAGGTTTACCGTTTACCCAATAACGTATAGAAAAACAGTAAATAATTTCAACCATCCTATTGGACATGCAGGTGCTCAGTATACGAACAGCGTTGTTGACTGGAAAAAGAAAATTTATTAAAAAGTTTATTTGATATCTATAAACAAAAAAAATGTATTTCGGCGAAAAATTTCACTTTCACTAGAAAGTTCAAATCATTACAATTATTAATAAATGACATCATGTTACTGTTTTACGTAGAAAAATAATAATTGTATTATGCCTGACAAGGGTAGGTAAAAATTTATGATGTTTTTTTTTGCCATGACAAAAAATTCAGAGAAGTTCAATGTGAGGTTTGTGAAGCATTTCGATACAGATAAGCCAAAACCAATTTTCTTTTCGCTTTTATCGGAACGCTAGCAGCAGTGTTAACCTTTGGAGCAAATAAAATATCGCCCATCTGTTGCAAAAAACGCCCACAACTTTATAATACAGCTTAAAATGTATTGTGAGTTCTAAATACGTCGGTACTTTGTTCAGTCAAGTAATAATTTTAAGTAATAATACGTCTTATAATCCATGAAAAAAGATTTTATTTTCTACGTTATTTAAATAACATTTTATCGTCAGCTTTTTTTGAAAAATACATACTTATAAAATTTATCGATGATCAAAATATTTAGGAGCGTAATTTAAGTCAACGTAATTGATTGTACTTTCAGCATTTAATTGTTTGATTACTTAAACTGAATAAAGTAAGCGATATGAAAATATCAAGTTCCACAAAAAGTTTTTCATCTTTATCACATCTTTAGAACCTGATTATGTTTGAAATCACCATTAGTCACCACTTTAACTTTATTACTGTTTGATGATCTTTTAATCACATGTAAGAGGTAATAATTTTTTAAATTTGTGTTAGTTAAGAGTCACTTATTTATAATTTCTACTTTAATTTGTATATTCTTTTCAACGTTGATTGTTTATTACACAATATATATATTTTTTGCATAAATAGCACTGTTGAATTATATTTCTTATCACATGCTAATGTACGCCATGAGCAAAACAGATTCTGATCTTGATAAATAAAATCAGTACAAAGGAATATTGTGTTTTTCTTAGTATAATGTCTTTCCACCAAATAAAAATGATTTTTAGAATCATTATTATTCTTTTGACGTTTTAAAGATGTAGTTCAGACAATAGCGATGCCGGACTAGGGTTTTTTTTATATCGGTATTCCCGAAACCAAAATTCTGGTATTCATAGTGTTTTTTGATACCAACATACCTGTTTATAAATAGAAAAAATATCAGTTTTTCAGTTCTAAAAAATATCGAAAACTAAAAATTAAATGTATAAAAATCACCACATAGTTTAATAAAAGTGTTCACGGTTAATTAAATTAATATAAGTCTGTTTAGAGTTGTATCACAGGTTCCTGAATTTATAACCCCTTTTAAACCGTTATAAAATTGATCAAAATCAGACTCTTATTGTTAATTATGATTTTTATTTACTGCATATTATGTGAATTATTGAAATACAGATATTAATCTATTGGCTCGGTATTGAAATTCCAATTGTTCGCATTTTTGCTTTATTTAAACTTCTTTTAAAAATCCGGTATTGATATATCTGTTCGGTATTTCAATCTCTATATAATATAATTCTCATAGAACGAAATTCTTTTTTAAATTATTCAAAATGTAAAATTAGTTCATAATCATAGAATAAACGCTAATTTAACCAATACACAACTGCACGAAATTAAATTGAGTAGTTTTTTTTTTGAAAAAAAAATACCATCAATACAATATGGAGGTTACAATCAGTGTCCCGAAAAATCTTTAGATAAAGTAAGAATAATAGTGTAACGTAGAATATGTTACAGTATTTAGATAATAAATATTATATTGTTTCTTATTGAAACGACATTGTTGAATACATATAACGGGAATACCATGTTCTTGGAAACTAATGAATATTAAACGTCACGGTGAGTTTTATTAAGTAGTTTCAAGTCACTTTGTAAAAGTCGGTACAAAATTTCCATTAGTTAAAAAAAACAGTTGATACGTTTTTTCAGCAAGAAAAAATGTTAAATATTAACTATTTGGGCAAATCGCTTTCGTTTATTTACCGAATGAAATTACTTCATTCCTTCAAAATTCTCGTATTCTCGTCTTAGTTCAGTGGTTTCCAACCTTTATGTTACTGCGCCTCCCTTTGAAGAAAAAAATATCTTCGCGCCTCCCCATCCTTTATTTCATATAGTAATCAAGACACATTTTAAAGGGTAGATAAATATTTTGGTCTGTTCGCGCCTCCCTTTGCAATATCCCACGCATCCCCAGGGAGGCGCGCCTCCCAGGTGAGAAATCGCTGTTTTAGTTGATTTAATTTTTTTAGATTAAAGCACCTTTTGGATTTAAAAAGACGCTTTTTATACGATGAAATATAATCATTTTACCATTAAATAAAAATAAAAATAATCACCATACGAATCAATGAAAGTAATTCTGTGCTTAAAATAAAATAAATTAGATTTTTTAGACAGAAATATTTATTTATTTATATACGTTTTCCCTGTATTTATTGATACCGTCTGTAAAGACTGAAGCGAATAAAATTAAGATGAAAATTGTAAATAAGTTACTACGTTGACCGTTAAAATAATGTCTTAAAATTAAATTATAATTTTATGTCATAGGTAAAAGTAAAAGTACTTAAAAGTAAGTACAATATGCAATATTGCTTACCGATAAATAAAATAAGTCGCACTACGCAGCTACTTCGTCTGTAACTCTAATTCTGGGAATATATTATATTATAGTGTTAGGCTCAAGATAATATTTTTTAGCATTGCACCAGCCGAGATAAGATATATTTATTGATTATTCGCACATTCTGTTATGATAGAATGAGAATTGACGCGACATTAATATACAAATGAAACAATTTACGATATACTATGCATTATATATAATATCTAGAATACCACAAGTAATAAATTATTAGTGATCTTAGAGCGTGAAATATAATGTTAGTGTATATTAGAAGTTCGGGAAAAAATTGTGGAAATCAGCTAAAGCGTTTATTATCTTGCTATTTTAATAAAATTTACATTGTTTCGTAAAATACGTTTTACATCAGCCTTTTTTGCTGTGTAAGACTATGTAAACTGTCGCTTTTGTAACAAAACCAATTTTGATTATTTTTTTTTAATTTACTTACCACTATATGTGGAATTGCCAGAACTACACGATTATGCATCTTACTCATTTTCCACAAAACATGGAAGTTTTTGAAAGCCCTCTTATGTGTCAAATGTATTTCAAGAGTGTATGCAAGATAACGTTTGTGTTTTTGTATGTGTATCATTAATGCATTATGTATGTTTGAAAGTAGTCATAAATTTGAATAGCTAAATATAGACATATACAAAAATGTAATATCATAAAACATGAGTTTATCTAGCAAGAATCTAGAGTACAATAATATATGTATCAAAATAAATGCACAAAGTATTTAAACTCGCGATTGTAACATAACACAATTTAAAATTTAAATTTTCAAGATTAAATATTGATATTACATAATAAATAAGAGCATAAAAACATAATTTATTGTATGTATAATATAAAAATGGAATTTTGTGAGTAAAGCAAAATATATTTTAATAAGATTTTTCTAACGAAAAGGATCAACTAGTTACATAGTTGTAAAAGTAATGATAAGCAAATAAAACAAAAGAATTAATCAAAAAAATTGTTGATTAAAATTATGAAGCTCGCAAGCATTGCAGAAACATATATGTAAAAAAAAGTAATCGTTTTTCGTATTTTTCTTACTTAGGCACCTTTTTTGTAAACGCAGACTGCATTGATTTATAAGCTTGAATCTATTATTTATAATATTTTATCTGTTAATTCCGGTTATCATACTGACTGAATTTTTATCAGCGCCAAACTAGATTTTTTCGGAAATATATTAAGCACTTCACAGAAATATTTTGTTAGCAAATTGGGTTGATTTTTTTTCGTTTTGTGATTATCGAAAAAAATGCTGTGATATATTATTATTTCATGATAAGAAAAGCTATTTATTGTACATTTAACTATAACGTGTAGGTTTATTTGTGCATCTACTCTCCAAGAATGAATGTGGCACTATTTTGATTAGTGCCATATTTATCACATTATATATTGGTACAAAAAAATAATATTGCAGCATAACTTGATTTTCTTTTATGAGATATTTCAAACTAATGATTTTTTTAAAGGGTAATTTTTTTTTGAAATTTTGTTGTCTTTCAAAGGCTGACTTGGTTGATTTTTAAAATATAGTATTATTGTACCAAATACAACTGACTATAAAAGAAATTATCTATTAAATAGTACACCAACCATATAAGATGTTACAAAAAATAATGCAATTTTATTAAAACCATTGATTTTTATAACATGTAAAATATGGTACGGTGTTTGTCTGTGAATAAATAACATTCAATATAGTCACTCTGTATTCAGTTTTCTGTAAAAAAACTCGATACAAATATTCTTAAAGGTAAGTGAAATGGTATACAGCGACACCTATAAATAACACAACTTATTGAGTGACTTAATTATAAACATTCGTATAATTGTGAAATCTAGTTAGTGTTTTCAAAACATCTCAGTTGAGTAAAAATTATTATTGAAATAAAAAGAAGTCACTGTTTAAGCAAACCAATAGCTTCCTGTTACTTTTACAGATAACGTTTGATGGAAGAGAATATTAAGGAATGTCAAACAAAAAAGCTAACCTTCATCAATTTATCAATTACTCGAATGTTTGTAATATTTTACTAAACAATTTGATTTTTTACACGTGTTTCCTGTAGATAGCACATTGCATTAACCCTCCAAGGACGAGCGTCACCATATGGTCACACAAAACACCGTTGTCTATTGATCCCACTATTCATACTTTTTCTACCTGAATATCGTTGCTTTTGCTCATATTTGGTTAAGAAGGGTACAGACTACAGTAAGTCATCAGCCGTAGGAACAGGAACGGTCTCCAAAAGCACATGAGATTTTTTGAATTTCCGTTTTTTTTAATTTACTTTTTGAAACTGTTAGATATTTTTTTATGAAAACATAAAATTATTTACAGTTATTTTGCTAATATATTTGTTTTGAAATTATGTTGATCTAAAGAGGTCAAATTGTAAATATTTTTAAAAAAATCACGTTTAGCTATATTTCAACCCTGAATGTTTGCAAGCCCATACGGTCACTTTTGTCCTTACTACTGTCCGTACTCAATATTACACGGTAATAAAAGGATGAGCATGACCATATAGTCATGCGGGGTTTCTATACAACGACTTTGCGTTTTTTTTTTTTAAATTTTGGATAGGAATAAAAGTTATCCGTGACTTCAATATAGCTTAGAAAATATTTTTTTTATCGGAAAAAAGCTCTCGTCTCTGGAGGGTTAACCATTAAATATAGCAGAAAAAGCATTTAAGTACAGCAAAGACAACATGCTAGTGGATTTTAAATGTATATAACCAAAAAGCAGTTATAAAATGTTTTTTAAAAAAATATTACAACCACTGTAAAGTTTTTTTTATGCGATTACTTTTGCTTACGTTCAATTTTTATTTTCCATTATTTTTTTTTATAAAAATAACATTAAGAAACGTAAAGAATTTACGACACCATTAGAATCAAATCGTTACTCTCAGTATAATGACAACAGTAAAAGTAAGTAGGAATTCTTACTGCGTATATTATGGTCATATAAAGCATAGTGCCTGTACTAAAAGCATAACTTAATAAAATAAATGTTTTTTTAAATCATAAAATAATCGTAGAAAAAAATTAGGCAAATAATTTTATCACCCACTGTTATAAAAAATGCTTGAAATATTATACCTAGAATGTGAAAAATATGGAACAATTATATCGATGTGTTAATTCCATAGAACGATAAGTCATAAATTTGATTTTTAAGCTATCTTACTTATTATATTCAAATACCTGTCTTCTATAGTTCCACAATAGTACAACTAGAAATAAGGAAATATAAACAATCTTCTTTCAGTTCTATATAAATAAAAATCTACATATTATTCTATGGTTTTGTTGATTTTTCTATAAATTTGAATTGAATTGAGATAAATTTTTCATTTAAAAGACGAGTCAAATAATAATCATCACTTGTTAGCAACTCAGTTTAGATGTGTCAAAACTTTGAAACTTTGTTGGGTCCTATGGCGCAGTGGTTAGCGTTGTAGGCTTCCGTGAAATGAAAGAAGAATAATATCTCAGCTCAGGAAGTTGAGACTGATTTGACAGTAGCACATAAACCAAGGTGGCAGTAATTGCCGACGTCAGGTATCGGTTATGATACAATATGAAGGTAAAAAACGCACAACAAAAATGGACGAGTTTCATTAATTGTTAATTTTTATTTGAATGGCATTTTTACTTCCAATTTTCTGTGTGATTTTACTGAAAAAATACTTTATATTAAATATTTATAATTTTATAACATTACGGTAACAGGCGATATTATTTTATTATCATATAAAACTGCCTGTTTATCAATAATTTATGGCTTGTTATTTCTGCTGAGATGTTAGACTTTAAACGAAGAATTTCAATTGATGGTGTCTCACGAGAACTTAATACAAAAGTCCGTCACTACATTTTTTTCACAATTTCTTTACGTCACTTTTGGAAGCAGACAGTTTTGTTTAAAAATCGATTTCGTTGTTTTTTTAAATACAAAATTTATACAAACAAACACTACTAATAAAAAACTAACTGTTCTTCTCGTGGTTGATTCGAATTATAGTAGCATCTCGAATGATTATAAATCTTTTTAAAAACAAATAAGAAAAATAACGCCTTCCTTTGGCAAAAGCTAAGAGCAATGGTCGGAGAACGTAGCGGCTATCTGCTGTCTGGTCTTGGAGGTAATTAAAAAAACGGAACATTTAATTTTGCAAACAAGTAAATACTTTAAGCAAACGAATATCTTCTTTACAAAAAACTCATCCCATCAAATTCTTGAACGAATTTTTTAAAAAGCATTAAGACAGTCGGATTAAAATTACCTTTGTAAGTGTAAAGTGCGGAGCATTATATGGGACGATTATGCTCATCTCGTTTTAATTATTTTTGCCTGAAAAAGAGCTTTTCTAAAGCTCAAAAAAATTGAATGAATTTAAAATATTTAAGTACATACTCACACACACATCTGAGCTTATCTTTGTATTTTAAGTCGACAAAAGCTCTTTACTTCTTCACTCAGAAAGCAAACGTAAAATGGTGAAAAGAAAGAACAATCCTATGACGGAAATGTTATTGACAGCACTGTGTTAGTAAAAGCTACATGCCTAAATGGCATATTAATTTATAATAATAAAGTATAATATAATAGTTCATTCCAATTTGTAGTGACACGAACATATACATATAATATTACATTTTGTGAGGTGAAGATATATTAATGTTTTGAATTTAACATTTTAATAAAATGTTTCTTTATAAAAAAATAATTCATTATTTGAATAAAAATTGAGGAGCTTTGTATCAAAATTCATAATATCTATTCATTATATTTTTTAGAGAAGTATACGAAAAAAATACATCACTCACTATCAGCTAGTTTGTCTAAGCTTACATATTCAATTAATGAGTAAGATAATATGGTTAGAAATAACCAACCAGCGATCAGCGTTTTTCATTGTATTGTACATCATATTGAGTAACTAGTAAAATGGTAAAACTTTTTCTTGGACTTTTAAGTACAATCACGATTTAACTGGGTATTATGGTGGATTTAATATTTTAATTTTACGGAGATAACACTATTGCAATGTGTATTAACTGAGGTTACTTCAATTTTATGACACTTTAAGACAGGCATGGGCAACCTTTCCTAGGTCTAGGGCCAAATTATCATTTTTTCTCCGAGTAAAGGGCCGGACCAAATTATTAAACATAATAAAGCAATATTAAATAAAATAAAACACTTTGCAACTTCTTATATGTTTTTTTTATTTATATAATAAACGACATAATATTATATACTGATTACAAAAATGAGTGTGAAGATTGACTTTGAACTTTAATTACGAAACTAGCAATATTGGCTTCCTGGAACTATTAATTTATTTCTCTATTACTTCGCCGAGATGAATCAGGGCCGGACAAAATAGCTTGGCGGGCCGGACCCGGCCCGGTGGCCGGTGGTTGCCCATATATGCTTTAAGACGTGTAGAATATTATAACGAATCTAACATTTTTTTTATAAAATACCACTTGGCTTACTTCACCACTAATGGGCCCATTAAGAAAGTGGTTCTTTTCAGTTGCGATAATTAATATTCATTGTAATTTAAAACATTATTTATAGTTACGAAAAATTGTGCTCCCGTGTTTTTTTAAGATTTTCTCAATTACGGTATAAGATATTTTATTACCTTTTCGAAAGTCTATTTTTGGGAAACCAAAATATTGCTTAATTTTTGGTTATTCAGATTACATTTTAAATAATTGAAACTGTATTTTAATTTAGGATTACATCTAGTAAAAAATATAAATTTATTTGAATTAAATGATGTTTTTAAAAAATTTAGCTTTTTTTAATTAAAATATTTTCCAGTGGCTGTAAAATCCACATGGAACTTCTCACGGTTTTTTGTCGCATGTGTCGACATAGTGTATTTATTTTCATTTAGGGTTGAGGAAAAAAGTTTTCATCTGAGTTTCGCTCAAAGCAAAATTGGTGTAATAAACCTTGGAGCCATACCCACTTCAGCTTTCTCATCAGTAACTTGAGTTCAAAGTTTTTTTTTCTCTTTGATGTAGGTAGGTGGCACTCGGCAAAGGGCACGTCCCACAACTTTGTTCAATACTATTCATCAACATTCGCACGCTAGAAGTTGAGGTAGTTGGTTAAATAAATTTTTGATGTGTACTGATTGCTTTCTGCTATTGACATTTCACATGTTAAAAAGGTACTGTACTGCGCGAACAAAAAAATGTCTTTTACAATACATTTTATAGTTTTTGTCGAACATAAAACCAACAAATATTGCCAATGGGATCAATGAAAAAACCTTACAACAAAAATAGCTACAGTACCTTAAGATAAAAAGTTTATTGATTTTTGCAGGGCTGTGGAGTCGTGTAAAAAAACGACTCCGACTCCGAAGAAATTTTTCAATTATTTAATTTTAGCTTATATGTATGTATTCCATCAGATCATCTTGAGTCACCCAAGCATGCAATGTCAACACTGTGGACTATTGTGGTTTGAATACACATCATTATTTTATTTTTTAAATGAGTGTGTTTCGTTCGTTTTTGACGAATCTGACTCCGACTCCACAGCCTTGGATTTTTGTTTAAAAGCCGAAAGTGTTCGGCCACTCAATTCAAGAAAAATTATTACCTAAATCTTAAAAAAAAATGGAATATTGGGGTTAAAAAAGGTTCGCGTTCATTCCCCCATTTACGAGGCCTATTTCGAGGTTCAAATTTGGGGTAAGTGAGAAGAGCTTATAATAGCTCAGATACCATAAATTTGGTAAAATAATCGTAAATCGATTGACAAATAAATATGTGAATTTCCCATTCCTAAATTTAAAACTAAACCCCTTAACTGAGTGGTTGATATCAACAACGTTAACCATCCTATCACAAACGATATTATAGTCCCAAAGCCTAGTAACGCTTTGAGGTTTTTCCCTACTTAGTAATACTGTAATAACTACGAAATCATTTGATTAACATAGTTTGCTTAAACTGAAATATTCGATAGTCAGCAAATGAATAAAATATAAATAAATTTTAAAAAATAGTAGATTCAATATTGAAACTTTTGAGTAATAACAAGAACGACGGTTATTTAAATACGCATGTATATTATACGAGCTTTCAGTGGCCAGCAAAAGAAACATAGTAGTGACTGAAATCGTGAAAAATTCCGCCGATGTAGATAGAACACGACCGCGTGAAAACTCTCCCGTGTTTTTAAAGCCCAAAAACCTGTTAATTCGGAGAAGGGTCACAGGTCAGATATTCTTTGTCAACTTTTTTCCGCAAAACCAATGCTTCGTGTTGTTGTGCTCGGCTGGCATTTGTCTCCCGGGAGATTAGTCAAATTTGAAATCTTCCGAAAGGGAAATATAATGCGAACGCCTTTATGTAACTCCGATTTTGACATTACCTCAAAATAATGCGATATTAACATAAGAAATTAACTCATAAAAAACGAACATGGTGGATATTTCATTCTATTCAGAATTGAGTATTATGGCAATTATTTAATGAAAATACAGTATTTTACTACATCCGTAAAAGCCATGAAGAGTTTTCTGGACGAATCCGATTTCGGCACAATATTTATTCTAATAGAGGTCTATTTTCAAAAACTTTTCTTTTGAGAGAAAAAAATCATATTTCACTGAATGCTGTGAAAATTTGAAGACTGTTTATTAGTTCTTTTGTCAATACGTTGTGCGCCATTGTTTGAAAACAAATAAAACAATATTATTTTTGCAAGACATGTTTCAATGCGAACTTGTATTAAGCTTGAAAATTAAAAAAATTTTTTTTTTTTTGCTAGAATATGTTTCTTAGTTTGATTAGAATTTGTTTAGCTTATAATAAAAATATTTTTAAAGCATGTTTACTGTTATCGAAAAGTTCAAAAGCATTATCGATGTTTATTTATATGAGGTCAGTATGGTACTTTCTTTAATCAACTTCAATTCAAAATAGGTGTTTGTGATACCTAAAATATTTTCTCTGATTTTTTTTTGAAAATTTACTTTTCTCGAAAATAAAGAGAAGTTCAACAAGCAGTTCTCGTAAAAAAACTTTTTTTGAGATATATCTTTAAGAAAGTCATATGCTTCACATGGAGAACATACATAGGTTAAAAAAACCTTAAGTATAAAGCTTGACAAGGAGTGAGTTCTGGCATCTTTTTTTTTTTAAAAAACTCTGCTTCTATTTATTATATCTTCGAAAAAAAAAGCTTAGCAATTGAGTAACAAGTTTTTCTCGTTGAAAAACCTTTATTATGAGACCATAAGCTCCACATTGAGAGCGGACAAAGATTAAACAAATAAAAAAAAGGTCAATCTAAGCAGCCAGAATAGTAATAGCAACAGTGCGCAAATGCACTCGAACTGACGAGTCAGTTCGAGTGCATTCATGGCATTTATGGAAGTGTACAAAATGAAAATAATTCTAAATTGACATTCAATTTCCATCAAGCACCTTCAGTCGAAATTTTAAATTATACATGTTTATTTATCCTTTCAAAAAGATTTTATGAATTTATTTTCTAATCTTTGCTCATTAAAAAATGACTGCCTACAAAAATCAGCCAGTTTTGTACAAATTTCTTTGTTTATATATTAACTACATTTTTACATATTTGTTGATCGGTTACAGGTTAACCGAAATTAAAATAAATATGTAATAAATGAATGTGATAAAATTAAGATGATTTAATTTTAAATACGGCGAAAACCATTATAAACTAAAAAGCACTTACTGAATTTAATATTACGAAATTAAATATTAAAATTTAATATTACCTCTACGAAAATCCGTCTAAATAACTATTGCATAAAGTGATTAGAAAGGAGTGAAATTATTTTGATATTCAGTAACGACAGTGGCTTAAATACGTCCATAAATGTTTCTCAAAGTATCCAATATCCTATTGTACCAATAACAAATTTATTTATTTTGATCTTCGAATAAACATAATTGAAATCCGAGTTGGTAAGCGATCGTCGAATAATATTGTTTTTAGGTTAAGTGAACAAGCTTACTTAGGTGTCAAAGGAAAATTGTTGTTCGTAAATATTTGGAATTATTGATGTTTTATAGCCAATACAACCAATTGTATTATATTTTTAACTTAAATAAATAATACAGAAATAATACAAAAAAACAGAAAAAATACCTTTTTATTTTATTTAAGGAAATTTAAAAATATGAATACGATAAATAACAAGAGTCGTGTAAAAAAAGACGACTTCAATTCCAGCATTAAAATAAAAAACGACTGCGATTTCTTATTTAAAAATCCGTGCTGATGGGTACGCGTGTCACGTATTTGCTGTTATATGACAATGGTATGGAAGACATTGGTATAATATTTACTTTAAACAGTAACCAGTAACTGAAAAGTCTACTTTGGAGTGCTTTTATTAACTGAGGTATTCCCAAAATTATAGCTGGCTTGATTTCATCAATTATGGGAATGTTTGTAAACAAATATATTAATAAATCTCAGTGTCGAAAAAATTGCAGGCGCTGTCTCACCCTTCTCATCGTATATTAATTTATGGCCAGTATTTTAATACATATTCATAGCTTAATTGATTTATAACTGACTTGTTATAACAAAAAAAATATAATTATTAACTAAGGTATGGGAGGTGTGAGTTCAATTCTTCGGAAAACTTGTCGGTTATTTTTCTCGCTGTGAAATATCCGTTGACAGTTTTATTAAATTTCCCAAACGTAATCATAATAACCGTTCCAAACTTCGCTTTAAAAAATAAACAACATTTTAATCAGTTAACCTTTTCGAAAACTTTGTTGTCTTATTTAATCGAAAATTTGTAGTTTAAATAATTTTCACCCGGGCATTGAAAAAATCGAGAAAACGTTAGATTTAATTCAATTTCTTAACACATTTTTTTTAAAACAAACAGAAATAGATAACCGCACTTACAAAAAACAGTTTAAATTAAACATTATTGAAGCGATTTTTTTTATTTGATACATAATATTTAGTTTATCGACTGTGGAAAGGATGCAACCTACAGTTTTTTCAAAACAGCTTTTTTCGATAATCACAATTTATAATATGATAAACACTCTTATCAAAATGATGTAAGCTGACAATATCACATTAGTATTAAAATTTATCTTTAAAGTTTGGCCTGTGAAAATTGCAGCCAGGAAATGAAACTTAAAACAGGGTTTTAATTAAACAATTCATAAAATTATTATTAAATTAAGTCAATTAAAAACCGCTTTATTAGTCTGCGAGAATTTCAATGTTGTAAAATATGTATGTAATAATTTTCCTTTGGCCTAAAATCATCAAAAAACTTTTTTCCTTTCCATATTGGATATATTAATATAAACTTTTTATTTTTTTTCCGCAATTAAATTTTTATTATTGAAGGTATTTTTAGTCAATTTACCAAAATTGATGACATACGTCATACACGATCAAACCTTCAAATATGTTATTATTGAATTGAAAGAATTTAATATAACCAAAATGAAATTTTTAACTAAACCGGTTTACATGATCTTCTCAATGTAAAAATATTTTTTTTGTAAAATTTTTGCCCCAAATCTAAGTTTTCCTTTTATTTGATTTTTTTCGCCAGTTTCTCGAAAATGGTAAAATATGAATCTCACTGTAGCCGTAATGTATTTTTTTAAATTTATTTATATATTTAAACATTATATTAACTATATAATACTTCATTGTATGAATTTTAATACAACTTTCTAACTTGCTTATTTTGTGTGACTACGGAAGCGAATATTCGCAAACCATTGAAAACGTAAAGCAAAAGATGAATGCCAATCAGCCATCTTTAAAGAAAACTTACCGTTCAGTTTTCTTCTTATCCAACGGAAGAAAAGTCCTTGGTTCTTTTATCTTTTTTTCAGATAAGAATGATCTACTCTTAACAAAAAGATAGAGCTTTGGCATAAGAATTGCAACTATGTTTTTTTTTATAATGCGTTCATATTCAACATAATAAAAAATATAGCAGTGAGCAAATTAATTTTGTAATATTTTTATTGGGAAGCCATGTAGCCCAAATAGATAGTAAGTACCTGACCAGTGTGATCAATTTCAGAAAGCGGACCCAAGACCTAACTGATTCGGTGTAATTTACAATAATAGGATTGAGTCGTTGCACTCATTAAAAACAGATTTCGGTACCATGACTATAACCGATTGAAAAGAATTCAAAGCTGACAGATGCTAGAACAAACGAGGACAACAACGATGATAGTTGATGATATGCGAAATATTAACAAAATAATAACATTGATTAAAACTATATATAATAAAATTTGTATTTGTAAAGTTATATTTTATTAACTACTTGAGTATTTTATAACTATTTAAGCTTTCGAGAACATAAGATTATTCGTTTGATCTTGAACCATTTATCAAAATATTTTATTAACCTTTATAAAAGTCTTGTGAAAATAAATTACTTTGATAAAAAAAACGACTTTTGTACTGTTATTCTTTATGATTGTGTTATAGGCAGAGATTTTCACAATGAGAAAATAAGTGACAAGTAAATGAAAAATAGTGAAAGCCTTAATCTATCTAGAAAAAGGACATTTTTTTATATCTTTTCATTGTCAAAGTGTAAAATAATAAGTTACTGATGTTTGTATTTTGTAATACCTAATATTATTCGCCTGCGTAATTTTAATTAGAAAACCTACACTTTTTTTTCACATTCAACTCCACGTCGTTCTAAGACAAGTTAATATCTACATATGTGTAGGTTTGAATTGATCCATCATGCTTCCTTTTCTGAAACTCATTTCCGTTTACTTTTTCAATTAATATAATATTCATTGTATTCATAATGTAAGAAAATAACAACAAAAGTACTATGTTCCGATCAACTCTGGTATTTATAAATACATTTGATAATTCATGATTTCCCGAGTATACGCTTTTATCGTTAATCCTTGCATCAAATCTCTGTGGTTTCCCAGCAAACGGAAATCGATATTAAAAATATTTTTTTAGCTGTTGAAACACAAATTTTATTTATTTCGTGGCATTTTTCAGATTTAAAAAGAAGATGAAATATAAAATTCTTTTCGAAGATATGTATTATTCCTTGTATCGATAATATTTGGTTTCAAAATGCATTTAGGCATTAAAATATAAAAGAGAGTTCTTTTTTTAGTGTAAGTGATTGTATCAAGATAAACTTAAATTTAATTTTAAGTCTAAAATAACGATCAACTTGATAGAATGTTAAAAAAAAATGAAATATAGTAGTTCAATATGTAATATTATTTTAAACAAAAAAAGCGTTGTCGAGTAAAGATGCATTACAAAACTTATATATATAATATAAACTATATTATAAGCTAAATATTATAAACTTAACTCTGCATAGTTACTCTACTACACAGCTTTTTCTTGACATCTGACGTTATTATTCATATGTTTAGTTAGTTAAATTTCAACACTTTGTCTATCAAAATAATATACATATTTTAAGAAAAATAAATCTCATGACTATGGCAAAGCTTAGTTTGCCACTGAAACGCTTTGTGCTGGTAACTTTTCAAATATATATTACTCACCAACTTCATAATCTAAAGGGCAGGTTTGTCGGCAAAAAAGTGCCGTAGACAAGTGCTCACCCTCAATAATTTATTCATTCATAAATTATAAGTAAACCTTCCCACTTTACTAATACGGTAAGCGTGTTTTACCACCTGAGGTCAGTTTTAAATAAGGAAAATAATGCAGAATATTTTTTTAAACTAAAACAATGATAGTTATCGCGTGTAGAAATATAATGACGAATTTCATGCTTTCCCAGAAATACATCAAAGTTATATTTCTGTGTTGAAAAAAATATTTATAATTGACGTATCTTCATTTATTTGCGATAATGACATTTTCATTACTTCTAAATTGTATTGATTATATGTTTATTATAGAAGAACCCATTTAATAAAAAAAATAGCTTAATAAAATTGATAATGTAAATATTAAATTAAATATGGTTTATATTAAATATTTTATATTATTATAAGATAGGTTTAGATTAACATTGAAAAGTTTTTATTTTTAATTAAAATAATAATAATGACATTGATTGGAATATAAAATATTTATTTTTTATAGTTCGATATTAATTAAGCAAGCGAAAAGTTTTTTTAAATTGTTACATCAGATTTTTAAGGAAAATTGGATTTACTTATGATAATATTACTTTAAAAAAATAATACCGTGTTTTAAAATGTCTTTTTTTTAACTGGTTGAATATTTTTTTTTTCAGTATCTCCAGGTTAACGTTTGAATATATTGATAACTATGTTATATTGAAGCCTCTTCTTTGAATCGATTCGGTAAATATGTGTTACATAAAAATATGTTGATTGGTAAAATAATACTTCACAATAAACGCGATTCCACTTATTGTTAGATAACGTCTAAATAAAATAAGATTTATTTGTACAAGATAAATAGTTTGCTATATAAGTACAGATTTTGGTTTACTAAAATACATACGACTTAAATATCCCATGTAAGCAACATTCCCACATTAAATTGTTCAATACGCTCACGGCAGTATGATTTTAATTTAAATATTCAAGTCGTAAGCGCAAATTTCAATAGAATATTCCATTTAATACGCTGGAGGGAGGGAGAGCTGAAGAGCCGCTAATCCGCTAAAGTACTCCCGCGCCAATCTACGAAGCTGTACTAGGCTACGCAAGCCGTGTCTTCTACGATGTCGTAGACTGCACGTAGCAAAGCCGTAGCAGAGCGATATTTCCATTTCTATGCGTTGTCGTTGCACAATCTATTTTGTAAATTAATAGATGCTTTAAACGTGGTTTCATTATGAAATTAAAATATCTTAAAGTATATTATCTTATATAAAAATAGCTAACTACATAATGTTTAATAAACACCTCTATCATCTTATTATTAATACATTTTTCTATTAATTAATTTATTGAAATGCATAGTTAGATTTTTATACAAATAAAATTCAAATTTGAGTGCATTTAAAAACTTCTATTCAATCGTTAATAAAATTAAGCTGAAAACTGACGGTGTTTTATTTGCCGCGCTTTGTTTACTCGTGGGAAACGCTTCTAAAATATATTTAAAAATGTTTTTTTTCCGTGTGTGAATTTTTTCAAATCTAATAGAATTATTAGTGAAAACCTCAATTTACCATCGTTAAGTCGTATTTAATTCGTTTGTTGGCACTCAATTATGTAAAACAAAACATTTTGGCCAACCCACGGCTGAACGTTCGAATAAGCTATTTTCAGTTTGTTGTCATAAATTAAGTAAAATTCATAAATATATTGCTTGAAAATATTATTAAAGATTGAAATTGTGTTTTGAAAACAACCTACAGAGAAGATTCTGCGCTACAATGTAAATAAATACTTCCATAAGAAAATCATATGTATTTTTTGGAAGTATCATACAAATCATAAACGTATTTGAACTTTTACTTTGTTTTCAAGAAATTTAGAAAATCGAAAAAGATGAATGAATATATGAATTCTTATTTAAAGAAATACATTGAGAAAAAAATACTTTTTCGTAGAAATAATGTAAAATTATTTACTCAGCTATCCGTTTTCAATTTTGTAAGATTTCATGTTCTCTAATATATATATTGCCAGCCTCAAAAAGGCTACTAGTAAATCTATCCACAACGTGAAAGCTTCGTAGAATGAAATAAGAATGCCGTGTTACCAAACTGTGGGATGGTAATTTAAAATATCACCAAAATGTTCTATTTGTTTAACCTTCATTTTTTCAATTAATTCATGAAAAATATCGTAATTTATCTATTACAGAAAACAGGTAGGTATAAGAATATTTTAAATAACATATTTTTAACAATTGCCTCAAAGTAAGAATAAATTGAAGTAAACTGTATAATTTTAAAAGTTGAAATAAGTTTCATATTTTTTTTGAATATAAATATCGTAGGCTTATGATACACACTAGGGCATCCAATCACGGGATCCCGTTCAATTTTCCTTTCAAGTTCCGTTCGATCCTGGGATTTCGGGATTGAGAAATTTTGAGCAAATCCCGAAAATTGACACGAAATTGGCAAATCGAAGATTTCAGATTCCTCGGTGAGCTAAAAAAACAAAAACGGGAAAAAGTATACCAAATCGAGTATTTCAAATTACTCGGTGAGCTAAAAAAAAAACGAGGTTCGGAGATAATCCGGAGAAAAAGTATAGCGAATTGAGGATTTCAAATTCCTTGGTGAGCAAATCCCAATCCCGAGATTGAAAATGAATCAATCCCGAAATCCTGGGATTGGAAAAAGGCTCCGGGATTGGATACCCTAATACACACGCAGTGTATTTTATACAATTATTTTTATTTTAAAATTAATTTATATTTCTTTTACCAATTCCACAATTGTATAATAAAAAATACTAAGGACTTCAATAGATGATGCTTGATGAAATATCAATATCAATTAGAAAAAAAAAGTCCGGGTCGTAAATGACAAAACGCATGGGAATGTACAAAGTTTGATTGTAAAACAAATGAAAATCGGTGAAAAAGTAAAACTGGTCTAGATATTTTTTGATGATTTTTGCAATAGTAAAAAAAAGTAAATTTCTTTTGTATTTAAATATATTACCTTACTGCCCAAAATTATTGACAAACTAACCTGTTTTTTATTATTATTTATTTTATATTTTTAGCTTTTGTATATAACTAATTTTACTGCATATGTATATTAAAGTTTTCGCTACGCCAAGAGCTATTATCTAATAACTAGTCCTGTCTTATCCTTATACTTCCTACCCTCTATCTTCGACAAAAGAGAAGTTGAGCAAACTGAGTAACACGCAGTTCTAATAGAAAATTTACTGAGAAGCCATATGCTTCACATTTGGAGCGAACATGGATTAAAAAAAATGTTAAATTTTTATAAAAGTATTTTATTATACTTCTTTTGTTCTATTAAAAATACTTAATTTAGTTCAATCAATGTTCTAACTATAACGTCTAAAATTTTCCGTTATTATTTAAATGGTCGAATTCTTGATTGCAACAATTTGTAACTGTTCATATTATTTATAATCACTTTTAATTTTTTAAGCCATTCTCGCTCCAGTTCAGTTTTATTATTTTGTATACATTTTATAAAACAAATGATCAAAATTTAAGCAGACTTACGATCCGTTTTCAGTTTGTTAGTACTGAATTTAGCACCTTTCATAAAAAAAAATCACAGAAGAAAATAATAGAATCTAATTATTTTGTTTTAAAAAACAGTTTCTTTATACTTGGATGTCCAATATAAAACGGTATATTTTTTGAAAGAGTGGTGTATTTTAACAATTTATTGTGAAAATAAAATATTTTTTTATATCGTTACATTAGAAAAATTGACTGGTTTTAAGTCAACCATTTTATCTTTTGAGAATCGCCGAAAAAAGCAACAGTTGCCCGATCGGAGTCGAAATAAAAGCCAATTACACTAACCGTTTCATCCCAGAGAGAACAATCCCGCAGAGTAAAAAATCGTGCGGGTAGTTTTTTTTATTTCATTCAAGTAAAATGCTTGTCTCTTAAAAGCGTCTACGTTTCTTCTTTCGGGAACCTATCGCGGATGATTGATTCCAAAACCTTTTTTAAAGCTCGACCTTATGCTCAAGTACACAAGACTCTGGTGTTTCCTCGCACGGAAAATCATTTCAATGTGTTGAATCAACACGCTACATTGGTTTTTAGTAATATGAGATGGCGATACACCTAGAACAAAAGCACAGTCTTGTCAAACAATAAATTATTTCAAACGTAGGTTTGGGAATTCTATTGTTTGATCAGAAATAGCACTTATGACACCTTTGGTCAATTATGCAATGTTCAAAATATCATATATTCTGTTTATTATATTACCATGGTTGCTTTCACTCTCAAACACACTAACTCAATTTTAAAATTAGTGTATGGTAAAAACCACTACACCGGATCACTTAAAACATACGAAATTAAAATTAGTAATTATTTCTTTTCTGTTCCAATTGTAGTATTCTTCAAGAGAAATAAAGAAAAAAATCCTATTGCAGTAAATGATTTTTTAACGACTTAAAACCAATTTATATTGTCATTAGAAGTACTAAAACAAAAAAATAAAATTTTAAATTGATCTTGCCAGGAGTTAGCTATTCTCTTGGAGAGTGTTTATCGGAAATACTCGAACAGAATATATTTTGGAAGTTTTTAAATAAAGTTTCCAAACTTATTACTCAAACTATAAAAAAATCAAGCCTTTATATAATTTTTGAGTGGAAATTAACAATTTTATACGTTAAAAATATGGAACGTAGATTTTATAATTTAATAATCCTGGAGCAGTTGAATAATGTTTGAACATGTCAATATGGATAGTAGAGTATAACATGTATTTATAATTGACTATTTTTCAAAAACATTATTAAACTTAGTTTGTTTGAAGACGTTTCTCAAAGAAGCAAAAGACGAGACGCAATTAGTGATCAGGACTGTAGAGTCAGGTAAAAAAAAACGCTTCCGACTTTGACTTTAAATTATTGCTTAAATTATACTTCAAATAATTGATTTTTCTCAATCATTTCCGTTTAACTGACGTATTATAAAAATGCCATCAGATCATTTTTAATCATATTAGCATGCAGATTCAGCACTGTAAAATCTTGTGGTTAGAAAACACATCATTAAAAATGGGACGGAGTCATAAAGTTTTTCCAACTCTGACTCTACAGCTCCGTTAGTAACACAATAAGCGGATTACCAGTTTTAAAATATTATTATTTTAAGCTTTTTAAATATTTTCATTTGATAATGAATGTCTGTAAAGAAAATTAAATGTATGGAAGCTTAGTCTATTTATAATTTTAGTTCAAAACCCAATACGATGTCAATTCAACTGGAAAAGCATGTCAGATGAAAGATATGTAGCAAATTTACAAGTATTAACGATGTAATATATGAAACAAGCCCAGTAAAAATATCGCATTAAAAAAAAACCGAGTCGTTTTTTTTGTTTCAATTCTCATTGTTAAAATATCGTTAGAAGTAGGTAAACATAATTATTTTATCGTTTTTGATGGCGAAATATTTGGTAAAAACTGAGAGTGTATATAAAATAATGAATATTAACGAATTCAAAAATCGAAAATCACAAACTTGGTTGCAGTATTATCTTAACTTAATATTGTTGATTGATTTTTACAAATAACATTTAAGCTATGATGTATATTAACTTAAATATATTAACCGTTTGAATAACACCATATGTAGTTTCAATTCGGAATTGAATAGGATTTAGAAAATAAACAGTTTTAGGTCAGTCACTCAAAATCCCTTTTCAGGAAGGGTTAGGATATAATGTTCGGATTAATGATATTTTGGTTGAAGAAAAGATTTGTTTGAAGGTTACTAGATTACTTATTTTGCGTGTTGTTTTTGGGATTGGTTGAAATTGAAAGGGATAGACATAGTTAAACACATCACATGCATGCATGTGCTTAGATTTAAATGGATTATGAAATTGTAAAATAATTTTATTTACGTACAAAACCAAATCAAGCGATGATCGTGAAACATTGTTGAAAATGCTCTAATATTTCATCGATAAATCCAAAATGCTTTACCTAGTAATGAATAAAACTTTCCTAATTTACAGTTATCATTAAAAATATTTTATTTTCATTTATCTGTTTCTATTGGAATGATGATATAATTTTTAGTTAGTTTGATTTTAAATACTGTTTTAAATCTACGATTGTAAACTTCCAAGCAAATAAAACACGTTAAATGAACAATATTGAGTACCACACATATTAAAATAATTACAATTTTTAGTAACAACCAAAATACTGTTTTGTTTTAACCTTTAATTAATAGTTTACATCAATAAAATTTCATCATTTAATGTAAAATTGTGAACTAATAAAAGCACGATCATATTATATAATAATTCAGATGGCAGTACCATTCAGGTCCAAAATGAGAGTGTTCAGAAGAACCTCTATATAACGGATCAATGTAAGTGTAGGGGTGTCCGTTAAACCAAAAACCCGTAATAAATTATAAAATAGGTCATCCCAATACATTTTTCAACCAAATTAATGGCACAGTACATGGCCAGTGAGATTTATATAAATGGATTAAAAATATTATGTGGTTTTAAGCAATGACTATGAAAGTATAAAAACTGAGCTCATAGAAAAAAATATATTTAATTAAATTATTGTGCAGTTGTGTGAATCAATGGCTAGTGTTGCAAACGTCAGTTTCAAATTTAGTCTACAAGCAAGACAGTATTAAGATTACAATTTGAGTGCAAAAGGGTTCCATGATTATCGTGTGCAGAACATTTTTCAAAGCGGAATTGGATTTAAGCATCATAATATAAACAAAATGTTTTTATTAATTATTACATTTGACCAGATAGTTTTCAGTTTATCAGTTTTCAGTTTTAACTGTGGTTTTAATCACAATTGATTTATGTTATAAAACTCAACCACTGCATTTAACCTTGGTTATGGTAGTTATACAATAAAAAAAAGAGTAGTTGCAAATAATCTCAGAGCTTAGTTTCTAACAGATTAAAATTGATTGAAATTTAGGAATATAAAAGTTTATTCTTGGCAAACCAAAACGGCTTTCTACTTTTTATGTTTAATCTTTCAGTTATATATTTTTTTAATTTTAAACTTCAAACGGCAACAACCATGATGTTTATAACAAGCACAATACGTTGTAGGAAAAGATACTCTAAAACAACTATCCATTGTTTGCGAAATGATCTGTGTTTGTGTCGGACTTTATTGTTGTTTGTGAATATATGTAAGCATTCACGAGCCTGACATATCTCTCATTTTTTATGTTCCATAAATAGTACCTAAATTATGACAGTTGAAGATCATCAGATTATTTTGGTAAAAGATTTGCGGTTCGAGAATAACTGGATTTTTTTTGGTTTGCTGGGAATAAAATGTACTTCAACAGGTGGTGGAAATAATGGATAGAAAACTGAATAATAATGACAAAAGTTTTTTGTAATATTAAATGACAACCAAGTGTGTTTCTGATGTATTCATTTGTCTCTTAGTAATCCAACTACTTATTTATAAAATAAGTATAAAACTTTGTATGATAAAAATATGGTTTCTGTTTTATGTAAAATTGTGAGAAAATTAAATATGCAGTATAGGTAAGTTGGAAGAACCAGCAATTGAGTTAACAGTGTGTTGTCAAATAACATATACAAATCAATTAATAAAGTCCAAATGTGGTTTTAGTCCAAATAATTTCTACTGAAAAATTAAGATACAAGATTTTGACAGATGTCACTGCCACCCGATAATGTTTTGCTCAAAAATTTAGCACACCTGTGGGTTGCCAATACGTTTACAAGTAGTTCGCTGAATCTCAAAGCTATTCGTGGAATTACGGGTAATGGGGTAGACTTTTTAATTCACTCTTATACAATTGCATACAGTAATTATTATTAAAGCTATCGAATGATACAATATCGTCGGTATACTGGTAGAAGGCGATATGTTGAAAAAATTTGTATTGTTAAAATCGTCATTATTGATAATCATAAAAAAATAAGTTTTTTAATTAAAAAACCTAAAACTAAGTGAGAGAAAATAAAATAATATAAAAATGAATTTTGAGCGCGTTGCCCGTCTTTGGCATCATGTATTAAAAAGTTTACTATTGGCTTATAATATATCCCGTACGTTATTTGAACAGGCTTGTTAGTGTAATCAATAGGTAAATTTCCGTATTATAACGATGAAAAAAAATATTTGTTTAAATGAAATTTTAACATTCTCCCATAAGCTTTTTAAGCTATCCAACTAAACAAATTGTTTTTTTTTTCAAATATTTTTAGCAAAAGTAGGGTACAATTAGAATGTGTGTAACGGAGGAGAAGGCTTTCTGGATAGCGCGAAGTGGTATTAGAATATCGATTAGATGAGGCACCAGAAAGTTGCACCTGGCGGCCTGCCAAGTAAGTCACGCGTCGCGAAAAGGCTACAAATCTAGGACGCTTAGCCTGCGTAGGAGTTTGTTTTTATTTTTGACTTCTCGGTAAATTTAATTTGCGTGTTATTTATGGATTTGCATGTAAAAAAAATCGTTTCATTCGAGAAAACATAATATTGAATTAATGATTCTTGAAATATTATGTTTGTCATTATAATTGTTAATTCGTTCGAATGTTTAAAAGTATCATGACATAAACAAAAAAGAGATTTTAATCTTTTTTAATCAAGATTCATTCCATAAAAAATGCATTATTCAGGTGAAAAAATAATCATTCGATTTTAACCTTTAAAGGAAATGGAAACCTCTCTTTTATTAAAAGAGTAAGTGCTTATAAGCTTCCTCTTGCTTATAAGTTTAATAAAGTATACGATTAAACATGCAAATAGATTAATATTTTCCATTGTATTTTCTGTAACACTGTAACATCATATTATTATAATTTAAAAGATTCGTATGTGATATTAATTACGGTCATTAGGTATACATAAAGTACAATATATACAAAAATTCTTTTGATGATAATTTTTCTATCATCTAAAACATAAGTCAAATTGTGTTCTCAATGATAATTAAGAAAAATGTTCTCGAACCCAAAGTCTTCGAATGGTAAATTTTGACCAAGGATGCTAAAAAAACACACGTTATAAAACAGTGAAAATGCAGATAAATAAATCCAAAGACGTGTTCTAAGACAGGTAGATTGATTTCTTGAAATACGACAAAAAGCTTGTAAGCTTAAAACGGGTAGAAAAGAACAGGAGTTTCAAGAAAGCAATAGTCCAGAAGAGGGCATATCCATTCCTGGAATAGTCTGACGAGGCAAAGATGTTGTGATAACTTTAAAGTTAAATCGGTTCTATTCGAAGCGTTGTTAACATATATTATATATATGACTAATAAAACGCTTAAAACATCATTATTAAAAAAAATGAAATAAAGAAGTACTTCATTTCAGATATATTACAAAAATTAAATGTGAAATATTATGAACATTGAAGTGTGCAATATTAATTTATCGGATATGTTTTAGTTTTTGTCGTTACTCGTTAAATACACATCCACGATAAGTTCTTTATGTATAAAACTGTCTAACACAATCTAAAATACGCTATCTTTTAATTTGTTTGAAATTATACGAAATGGTTTTTACTGCAAATTTTGAGTGATAAAATACTAAACAAATGTAATTAAAAATTTATACGAGCAATAGTGTACATTACATATTTATTTTAAACAAGTATTTTTATCAATATTTTATACTATTAATAACAAACATTTGTATAATGTGAAAGTTTACTTAAAGTAAATTTTTGTATGAAGAATAAAAAAAAAAAATACGTTTTACTGTGTTGACAATATAACAGTATGTAGAACTGTATAAAACTAACTTAAATGTTTCGCTTTTATATATTTATAAAATGAATATATTTTGATGTTGAAATTTATTTATTTTTCTTAATACTTACCAATATCTGATTGCATGCAGGTGGCAAAGATGAAATGTCGTGTTGCACCAATATGATAATAAAGTTTTTTATACTTAACATGAAATTTTAATTAGTGTTTGACCCCATTTTGAAGTATTTTTTTTATATTCAATACACCATAGCCAATCGTTGTATGCAGTCAAAGTTGTTAATATATTAATTTTGATTAGATATTAAATATATCTCATACAAAACAACTTGTAATTGAAAGTTTACTGTTCACGTCAAAAACGTATCCCGTATTCAGATTTGAATTTGGAATCTAAAATTAATAACCGCAAACGATTGCGTGCTTTATTTGAAACTATTTTTTTTGGAAAAGAAGTTAGTTTTACGAGTGCGCGATTGCGTTCGATTTGTGGTAAATAAACGCAGCGTCGCGGCGCGTTGCTTGCACTTCGGGCGGAGGTCGAGAGCGAAGTGCGTGCGAGCGGCGCCCGGGCCCCGGGCCGCCTGATCACACTACCCCTCCCCCACCTCGGAGTTTCCCACCCCTTTCCGTCTTCGCATAGCCACCATTTCATAGACTGACACCGGTAGATTTTTCGCGGAATATAATCCATTGCGATGTGTACATACTAAAGGCACAATAAAACCTTCAATTTACATAATAAATGCAACCTTCTAAAGTTTTTCTATAGTTTATAAATTTTCAAGCCTAGTTTTATTTTTCTAATGTTAAATGGTAATTTAGATCCATGGTACAGTGGTAAACGTCGTTGGTTCTTCATTCCAGACCCCGCGAGTTCGAATCCTAGTACAAACAGCATATTCAATCAATTTATCGATTTTCTGTGTGTTTGGGATATTTAAAAAGTTTCCCCTCCCCACCATTCCAATCCTAAAATAAAAGAGTGCATCTTAGCTCTATCCTTTCTAACCCTTCTCTCTCTTTAAAAAAAAGAGAGGCTGAGCAACTGAGTAACAAGCAGTTCTCAAAGAAAAAATATACTTCTGTTGAGACACCTTCATTAGGAATTCATATGCTCCACACTACGAGCGGACATGGATTTAAAAAAATAAACATCAACATAGTTACTATAATTAATGCCAATATAATTACATATCGACTGTGGAAAGAAAAAAGGACGTACCCTACACATATAAAATTTTACAAGAGGCGCTAAAAACGTGTTTTGATGATTTTGTGACAAATGCAAATAATGAATTATACACAATCTTGAAGTGCACGGAGACTTCAAAACTGGTATTTAATTGACATAATCGTATATTAATTCAAGAATTTTTCTAGCAAAAACCTTTACTTCAGTCTTTTTTCTAGGTTTTAATTTTTTACAAGGTTGTCTTTTTCAAACTTAAAAGCTAAATTTAGATACTGATTCGGCATTTGCAGCTTGCATCCTTTTGATAGAACGTGTATCAAGTTTGATACATTGTGATTATCGAAAAAAAGCTGTTTTGAAAAAACTGTGGGTTACGCCCTTTTTCCTTTCCACAGTCGATATGTTAGGTACCTTCATTGATAATATGGGCCCCATTAGAGGTGAAGTGAGACAAGTGAAATTTTAGGAAAAAAAGTTATTTTACACGTTTTAAAGTGTCGTAAAATTGAAGTAACCTCAGTTAATACACATTGCAATAGTGTTATCTCCGTAAAATAATAAAAAAATATGCAATCCACCTACACAACAAGTAAAGACGTAACTATACTTAATAAGAAAAAAGATTACCATTTTACTAGTTGGCTCACTTCACCTCTCGAGTGATCTAAATCAATGAATAAATCGTTATTTTTAATTCGAATATAAAAGTGTCTCAAGTGTGTGTATTATTAAAGTTGAGTACAAATATGTACAATAATAAAAATAATAAAAAATGCACGGATTATTCTAATACGATTCCCAGTCACAAAAACAGAACCGGATTTCTTAATAACAAGAGCTTTAACATTACAAAATAATTATAGCAAACAAAGTCCAATCCCAAAGTATGTAATAAAGTAGCGATGATTATTATCTGTTTGTATTCATTAAAATACATATTATTATATATAATATTTTGCGTAATTTACTTATTCGGTCTTCATGAGTTTACGTTTTTCTGTACCACAATGCTATTTTTAAATAACACAGTATTTTAAATTCAGGGCACTTATCTAAAATAACTTATTCACACGGTTTTTTGTGGAACGCATCTACCGTGTAATAAAAGAGTTGAGTGTACTACATAATCAAATAAAATTCTTGTGAATTTTTTTTTTTAGATAAATGTAGACGAGAAGTTGAATATTTGTGTTAGTCCATCGATCTTAATATTTCCTGACTGGCGAAAAGGTAATTTTACTTCACTATACAGATAAGGTTGTTTGTATTCGTTCTTCCATTCGACTAACCGTATATTTACTAATCAATAAAATCCAGAATTATGTTTAAGTAAGTATGGCGAATATTTTTTTTATTCTGTTTTAGTGATTATGTGTATAAACTTAGAAAATACATTTTACAACGCTAAGTTTTATGGTTGTACGACAATACAAGTGCACTATGATAAATCGTGATCAGAAGAGAGATAGGGCATAGTTTTTTTTTAGCCAGGCGAAGTTATTGGTGACTTAAAGCTTGGAGCAGAAAACTGGAAATACACCACGCTTAATAGATACCTGGCATAAAAGGTTAAATTTTACTGTGGCCGCATTATAAACATCAGCGGTCCTATGTAAATGCCTTACTAAAATAATGGATCTACTTATATTATCAACTTATACATTTTTTAAAAATATCAATATTTACTGTGAAGCTATTGGTGGCCGCAGCAAAATTCTCTGGTGACCACACATGATAACCACTGTTTTAGAGTGTTAAATTCATTTTTTTTTAGTATAAAATAAAATAATTACTTATTTAACATTTTTTATTTATCGCCAATCTCATTTAACACTCATACATTATTTGTTTAACACTATTTTAATTGGCAAAAAAAATATCTTAAATAAAAGCTAGTTCATAACAATTACAAAGAATGTCTAAAAATTTCATCATATACATGCACATACAAAAATAACGTTGGTAGTAAAAGTGATACTGAATCAATAGCCATGTTAGCAACGGGACAAACCCCTCAATAAATCCGTTTTTCCATGCACGTATCTATGCACAACGTTTATAGGTCGGATAAAGCAGCGTTCGCTCTTAGGTCAGTACCTATTTTTCGACTTTCCTCTTGTGCTATCCTACAATAAAACCAGTCATCCGGCGCAATATCCTCTAATCCCGCTAATCGGATGTAAATACTGCATTCAATGGGCTCACCGGATCTTAAGTCCGAAGATAATCCTTAAACCTTTCTCATTTAGCTCCTTCAATTGATCACGTTTTACTAAGAATCCTTTTTTACGGTTCAATGAGCGGATTTTACTGCCAACATTACGATATAATATTGTCTTTGTAATTTTCCTCCGCTATGATAGAATAACAAATACTTGAATGTGAAGATTATTTTATTTGATTAGTGCATGGTATTTCTTTGAATTTAAATATACTATCATGTTGAGTATTTATTTTCTTAATTTAATGTTTTTCTTTTGAAAATTATTCTAGATCGTAGATTGACCTCATCTAGTTTCGTATCAAAATAAATTATCGTAGATTATAACCTCGATACTTCTACACTATTGTAAGAGATATAGGTACCTAGTTGGTGATAAATATTATAATGATAGTCTACTCTATATCTTGGATTGTAAAACTTACAGTAATATATAAGTATGTATTAATTATCCAATATTTTAAATTTATAAGAACATATTTTTAGGTAAGAAACCTGAGAGAATGAACCTATGCAGCATCTAAGAAGATTAAAAAATCACGTACTACGATGCCATCGGATAGCCTTAGCTACACGTGTCTCTTTTTCTCACCCAATTAGATTTAATTGGGTAAGAATAGTAACGATATCATGTCCCATAAAGGAATAAACACCTAGCCAAAATATATTGATTAACAACTGTACGCGGCAATTTTTTAAAATATTATATAATAAAAATGTAAAAACCCAAAATATTTGTGTAATTTGTGATTTCCATTCTTAACTATAACTCAACCAAAAAATTACCGATAAAATTCACCTGTCAGGAAGCTAATAACCGTATATTAAAGAATTCTAAGATAATATTTTGAAATGTTTGATTTGATTTTGGAAAATGTTATAAAACAAAAATATTATATTTTCCATCCCAATTCATGGTCAAAATGTCTGATGCTCAAAATCAGGTTGTTACAAAAAAATATCAATCATGTAGTAAAATATAACGTCTCTATTAAAAAAATACTTGAAAAAGTTTCCGAAAACTTTTAGAAAAAATTATTACATGTTAATAGAATCACCGACATGTCAAAATTGCGATTATGCATTGAATCATGTAAACATGCAAAATTATTTATTTCTAATAGTAGATTTTTACTGCACCATTGCTTCGAAAACCCTGACGCAATAGTACAACGATTCATTTTCTTTAAAAATTTCTACAAATGTGTTACATATTGGATTTTGATATTTTTATTTTTTTGACAACCGTTACGATTTTATTTTTCGATTCGATTTAATTTTGTCAATTAATCCTATGAACCTGAATGACTTATAGGAATATTATGAGTTGTCAGTAGATGGCGGACCATAGTTATTTCACGAAAAGCGAAAAATAATATAACTTGAAGGAAAAAACGACTCGCCCACTGCTGGACTTATGGCAGCCAAGTGGTTAAAGAGATCGGTAGAACTGAGGCATTGGTAAGTGCCATCCGAACTTTAAACATACATGAATCGGCATTCGACTGAAAGATATATTTTGACTTATAATATTCAAGTTTTAAAATTCAACAAACATTTGATGATGATATAAGAGCGAACCAATAAGACGGTGTTAAAAAACTGATGAAGCGTTGTATATTGTTATGTTTTTTCGTTTTTTTTGTAGCTAGATAAATTATATGTCAAAAAATTTGCGGCATATTTTGCCGAAAACCGGAGAGCTGACAGACTAATGTCAAAGGTTGAAAAGTTTACCGAACGAATTTTTTTATTCAATAAAGCGCCGACACGGCGGCCCATACGTAAATCGGAAATTCAAGCCGCGACGTTGAAACACTGTATACTGATGAAGTGTTCTGAACGAAAGTCCGATTTGATTAATTATCACGTCCTGGTCCTGCGTTCGGATTCATGTGATGTAATTTAAAAAAAACGGGGCTCATATGGCATTTAAAAGAGCTAATGGGTATCATTTTTAAAAAATAATGGTTACTCTGTGACATAATGTTAAGACGAAAAACATGCGGGCTATGTTCGAAATCATTTGATTGCGTTTATACACGTTATAAAGTTTTTTTTAATTCATTATTGCCATGCGAAAAAGGTATTAATCATTTTTTTCTGTTTACATTTACTGTCAGTGAATTTGATAGGTATGTTGAAATCTTTATTAATTTAACTTTAGTGAAATATTATATTGTAATATATCAAACACAGACTTTGAACGTATCGTGATTTTATGACCTAAAACATAAAAGTAGTTTGTTGTGTTACCTTTTAAGTGTCACGGCTTAGTTCATATTATATAAATAATGAATATAACACAATAAATCCTCTTGGATATGTTAATTTATTGAAAAACCAGTACCTTGATTTAATAAGTACAGAAAGGGGTAGTTGACTATGTCATATATCTATATATTAATAGCCGATAAAATAAGTTTTCACTTTTCACTTTTTACTTTTCACAAATGTGTGCGTACTGATGTCCACTTCGCCCAATGATAGCGATTTACTTTGAACATATTTTGAACATCACATTTTTCGGCCAATTGGAATGGACGTCTTTTTATATTCAAAATTCAAATTTCCTGGCTTAGAACTAAAGCATCGTAATTAATATTGAGAGAACTTTATTTCAAAATTTGCATGGCTACGAAGTTTTTTAAATAATCAAATGAACTGATTCGATTTTTTGAAGCTATAATTATAGGGCTAGGAGCTGATTTGACAGATTTTGTTCAGTGTCATCCATCTTCTATATGATTGTCACCGATTTTCCCTCCCCCTCCTCATCCCCAGCCCGACTGTCGACATTTTTTTTATTCATACTAGAAGTATTTTTTCATTACGCTGAAGAAGCACATAGTTTTAAATGTGAAAAAACGCTAAACTTTATTTCACATTTTATTTCTGCCGCGGGTCGGATTCGAAACGTGGAACTTTGCAATATGAACGGAACGTCTTACCGCTGAGGTAAAGGGCAAACTTTCAGGTGCGACAAAATTAGATTATATATATTAAGCATTCGAAAAAAGAACTATTTCAAACTTGACTTTGATTGTTTGTTTGTATTGAAAATTCAAAAATAGAATATGTCAAATACTTAGTGTGGCCAATTCAAAAAAAATGATTCCAAGATATTTTTCTTTTTCTACGAAATATATTTGTTTGCACACTTGAAACCTTTGCAGGGCTGTCGATATATGCGCCGAGGTCGATTTATGGTACTACGAAAAATGATTGTTAGCAAACTTGAACATTATTCCAAAGATTTAATAATTTACGAAAAATGGTTGTTAGCAAACTTAAACATTATTCCAAGATATAATAATTTACGAAATTTCTGCTACCACGAAAAATGGTTGTTAGCAAACTTCAACATTATTCCAAAGATTTAATAATTTACGAAATTTCTGCTACTACGAAAAATGGTTGTTAGCAAACTTAAACATTATTCCAAGATATAATAATTTACGATATTTCTGCTACTACGAAAAATGATTGTTAGCAAACTTGAACATTATTCCAAATATTAAATAATTTACGAAATTTCTGCTACTACGAAAAATGATTGTTAGCAAACTCGGACATTATTCCAAATATTAAATAATTTACGAAATTTCTGCTCCTACGAAAAATGGTTGTTAGCAAACTTGAACATTATTTCAAAAATTAAATAATTTACGAAATTTCTGCTCCTACGAAAAATGGTTGTTAGCAAACTTGAACATTATTCCAAATATTAAATCATTTACGAAATTTCTGCTCCTACGAAAAATGGTTGTTAGCAAACTTGAATATTATTCCAAATATTAAATAATTTACGAAATTTCTGCTCCTACGAAAAATGGTTGTTAGCAAACTTGAACATTATTCCAAATATTAAATAATTTACGAAATTTCTGCTACTACGAAAAATGATTGTTAGCAAACTCGGACATTATTCCAAATATTAAATAATTTACGAAATTTCTGCTCCTACGAAAAATGGTTGTTAGCAAACTTGAACATTATTTCAAAAATTAAATAATTTACGAAATTTCTGCTCCTACGAAAAATGGTTGTTAGCAAACTTGAACATTATTCCAAATATTAAATCATTTACGAAATTTCTGCTCCTACGAAAAATGGTTGTTAGCAAACTTGAATATTATTCCAAATATTAAATAATTTACGAAATTTCTGCTCCTACGAAAAATGGTTGTTAGCAAACTTGAACATTATTCCAAATATTAAATAATTTACGAAATTTCTGCTCCTACGAAAAATGGTTGTTAGCAAACTTAAACATTATTTCAAAAATTAAATAATTTACGAAATTTCTGCTACTACGAAAAATGGTTGTTAGCAAACTTGAACATTATTCCAAATATTAAATAATTTACGAAATTTCTGCTCCTACGAAAAATGGTTGTTAGCAAACTTAAACATTATTTCAAAAATTAAATAATTTACGAAATTTCTGCTACTACGAAAAATGGTTGTTAGCAAACTTGAACATTATTTCAAAAATTAAATAATTTAAGACATTTCGGCTACTACGAAAAATGGTTGTTAGCAAACTTAAACATTATTTCAAAAATTAAATAATTTACGAAATTTCTGCTACTACGAAAAATGGTTGTTAGCAAACTTGAACATTATTCTAAATATTAAATAATTTACGAAATTTCTGCTCCTACGAAAAATGGTTGTTAGCAAACTTGAACATTATTCCAAATATTAAATAATTTACGAAATTTCGGCTACTACGAAAAATGGTTGTTAGCAAACTTAAACATTATTCCAAAAATTAAATAATTTACGAAATTTCTAATAAAAATAAAATAAATAAAAATAAAATAAAATACAATAAAATAAAATAAAATAAAATAAAATAAAATAAAATAAAATAAAATAAAATAAAATAAAATAAAATAAAATAAAATAAAATAAAATAAAATAAAATAAAATAAAATAAAATAAAATAAAATAAAATAAAATAAAATAAAATAACATAAAATAATGTAAAATTAAATTAAATTAAATACTTTGCAACAAAAATCTCACGTTGCTGGGCAACGGGCTTACAGCTAGTTTACTTTGAAGTGAAAAGAAAACACCAAAGTTAAATAGAAATACGATAATACTGTTTTTGTTATTCTAAAACATTCACGTCACCTGAAGCAAGTAGGAAAACTCTTTGGATAACAAAAACCTAATCGTTTTTGGTCTCACTTAAGATTGAAAAAGACGTAGTCGATGTCCTATCAGCGCAATATATAAAGCTTTATTAACTATAATTCTTTCAGCCAGACGTGGTATTACATCGTTGATACGTCTACCTGAGACACTATAATATTTAACATGAAGTATGTGCGTATGTCCGTCACAATAGCTCTTACCAAACGGCAAGCATTAGCAGTTTGAAATTTTCTCACATTGCTATAAATTAGGTCAATTGTGCTGTTTGTAACTTTCATTTTTTAAAATAATTATTAGTCAAGGATTCTGGAAAAAAAGAGTTAGATATGTCATCGTGTAGAATTAGCAATTCCGCATATAGTTAGACAAATTATTAAAAAAAAAGATTAACATTTACATTTTTCAATAAATAAAATTGAGTTTTTAACAAAAGCAGCAGTTTAAATAGTCCTGTATAGCAAACCCAGCTATTTTTAAACAGATTTTTTGAATTTTAATTTTATTAAAAAAGCAAGATAATACTAATTCAATGTTTAACATTACATTCTTCGGACGCTTCATCTGCATACATATATAAAACAAAGCTTAATCAATTTGCCAACATTTTAGGATTATGAAGACTGCCGCCTTTGTTTTCAAAGTCCTCAATTGATGTAGTGTATTTTGTGAGTGTAAGGTTTATTTTCAACATTCGAAATTTGCTAGCGGCTATCTCGGACAAATTTGTGTAAAAATACTAGTAACTCTATAGAAAGCTAATTCTACATACTACAACGCATGCAAAAAGGTATTGACTTATTCGTTGTATGTTCCAAGTAAAAAAACCGTTAAATGTAAGTTACGTTGTTATGCTGCATCACACACCTTTTAAAATGGGTGTTATACAGTAGCGTTAGGGGATGAATACAGGGTTGATTAACATAAGAAATATTAATTTGGCAAAAATTCAGGGTTGTGTGAAGGACCTGTATCAGCTAAGTCTTGAATTATGGTATGGCTCCCCATAAATTATATTTTCTCTGCGGCCCTCAGTTGAGAAATCATTGATGTAAGCCACTCACCCAAGTAGCCGGCATATTTTTTTAGTATGATATCTTTATTGTGGATAATATTATGAATAGAAAAATGCTGTATGACTTTTTATCTGAGTTCATTTTTGATTAGAACTAGCAATAATGATGGTAAATATATTTTTTTAAAACAAATATTCAATTATTTTAACTCTGGATATCAGAAAAACAAAATATATTCAAATATTTCAGTAGAACCGTAGCTGGCATTGCCATAGTAGTGAAACGGGCATTGGACTGACGTTTAAAACGAAATAATGACGTCGTATAATTTTTCATTTCCTCCGTGTTCTCATAGGCGCGAAAGCACTTAGCAGTCGCGAGTAATTTTATTATATACGATACAATGCTTGTATTGATTTTCTATCAGTCGATGACGTGTCACAGTTGCTATTCGCTTTTAGCCATCAAAACAAATCCCCCTTTGGCTAATCAAATCCAATCAGTTAAGCCAGACGACAATATACACGTGCTAGGTAGAAATCAAATGCAGCGGAGACTCAAATACCGTACGTAAAGCAACAACTTTGTTAATGAATCATCTTTATTTGCTATCTTCTAATCAGTGTTCTACGTACTCTTGCTAAGTATTTCTCTAATATCATAAGTTTTTTACTATGCATTTAGAAAAAATCCCGAATAGCAATTTTGTTTGTTTATATACTTTCTTTTTCTTCCATATTTTAGGTGATATTATCAAAACAATTCATTTCATATGCACTTTTTTATTCATTGAATGAACTGAATTGTATTATTTGTAAAATAGGAATTTATTATTATCATTAAATTAAGCGTGGAACGGAATATGATTTTTTTGGGTAAGAGTAAACATACGCGTAGATAAACTTGAATGGTTTTAAAAAAAGGCTTGTTGCGAAAAAAAATCTTAGTTTCCTTTTTTCAAATAATTTTAGAAAATTTCTCACTTCTAATCCTCAATTCAAAAATGTCGAGATTAGTACAATAAAAATCCCAGAATTTCAAGATCATAAAATTGGACGGGTTCCGGACATGGAGGCCCTAGTCGATACCTACTTAAAAACTCGTGCAAACTTGATGGTTGATTAATTGATTTGGCATTTACTTAGTAGAACTCCATTTATAACAGATTAAAAATAACAAAGTATTTTAGTTCTACAGTTTTTAATAATTTTATTCGTTGAAAGCTATTTCGGCTTGCGCCATCGTCAGAACTATATAGTTCTGACGATGGCGCAAGCCGAAATAGCTATCAACGAATAAAATTATTAAAAACTGTAGAACTAAAATACTTTGTTATTTTTAATCTGTTTTTGATGGTTGATATTAAAAAAGACGACAATATTGTATTTTAAATAATTATATTGTTTTTTTACACACATCGTTTAATTTTGCAAATTAAACCATTTCAATCGACAAATAAAAGTAAATTGGGTAAGTAATTTTATGGATAGTATTGCAAGAAAACTTTTTCACACGAATGTAAAATGGTCATATTATATTTTAAAAAAATGAAGATTTTTTTCCATTACTTTTTAGAAAATATGTTCTAAATTAACAGTTCTCAAAGTGTAAAAATTCTCAAACTTTATTTGTCTTAAATAAATAAAACCTACCACGTATACAATTTTTAATAATAATAATAAATGCGGCAGGTCGTTGTTGTTGTTGGTGTCTTACACTTGGTTGTAGGGCCTTATGGATTACTCCAATTACCCTTTCGTCTGATGTTGGGGTTTCCCCTCTTTTTAGTGTTGGTTCCTGTCTCTTTTTATTTTTTATATATTTTTTTTTATATTTTATTTTTTTGATCCCATATTATTTATTTTTTTTAAATATGAGTGAGACAGGATAGTCGTCTGTATTGTATTTTTTTTTTTTTTTTTTTTTAGTTTTTTTGGGGTACAGGTGATACAGTTTACAAAAATAATGAAGAAGAGGATAGTACAATGAGCAAAAGTAGTAAGAAAAAAAAAAGAGAAAAAGAATACAGTGAGAAAAGAGTACAGTAAAAATAGAAAAACAAAAATATAATGATAAAAGATAAAAGAAAGAAAAGGCGTGGGGGTCGTGGTTGTTGGCAAGTCGACGTTTTGTTGACGTTGGTTGACACTGTAGGGTGATTCATTAACCTCGAGCAGCATTGTTATTTTTTTGTTTTGTTTTTTGGGGAAATGCTTGTCTGTTTAGTTTTTAAATTTAAATTTCAATTTTGGGAATTTATTTATTTTTTTATAAATTCCGTGTGGTCCCTCTTTTTTTTGTTTTTTACCCTCGAGAGGAGGTCGAGCCTACAGTGTCGGCGTGTGTCGTATGCCGAGGGTGGTTTTTGAAGACACCCCGGTGTATGCGCCCATTTTGTGGCGTACCAGCATGTGGATGAGGGGTCGGGGAAGAGCTAGGGAGGTTTGAGAAGGAGAACCTTCCTTGGCCGCGCTATGTCTGTGTGTGGGTATTTTATGTAATCGTTTAGTAGCGATTTGATAGTGTCGTTTGGGTGGTCTGCCATGTCGCTGTAGAATTTCTTCGACAGCTTCATGACGTGTTCGAGTATGGTGTCAGTTTTGGTGTCTCTGTGGAGAGTGGTATTTCGAACGAACCAGGGTGCGCCTGTTATCATTCGAAGTGATTTGTTTTGTATAGTCTGGAGCGTCTGGATGTGTTTCATGCTTGCGTATGCCCATATCGGGCATGCGTAAGTCATGATTGGACGAGTAATCGCGGTGTACAAGAGTAGTTTGCTGTTTATTGCAAGTTTACTTTTGTGCCCAATCATCGGGTAGAGTTGGCCTGTGACTTGGGATGCCTGTTTTTTTTTTACAGATATATGTCTGCTGAAATTTAGTCGCGAATCAAGAGTGAGGCCGAGGTATTTTACCGTTCGTGCCCACGGGATGTCTGTATTTCGCATCCGGATGCATTTGATATTCTTACCGTGTCTATTTGGCCTGCGACTGAAGGTTATTGCAGTGCTTTTTTCTGGGTGTATTTGAATGCGCCAGTTGGCGCACCAGGCTTGGATGTCCGCACTTGCCTTTTGTACAAGTGCGGTGGCTCTATTTCTGTTTAGCGATCGTGCTAGGATCGCTGTGTCGTCTGCGTACTGCGCGACGATTGTTTCGTTTACCCCCGGTATGAAGGCGGGTAGTGGAATGTCATGAGTATAAAGATTGTACAGCAGGGGCGATAAGGCGGACCCCTGCGGCACACCGGCTGTCGGCGTACGCGTCGTCGATAGTTCGCCGTTGACTTTAGTGCGGAAAGTTCTGTTGGTCATGAATGAGTTTATGATTTTTAACATTGGACTTTCGAGGCTGGCCTCGGAGAGTTTGACTATCATACCTTCTATCCAAACCTTATCGAAGGCTTTGGCTATGTCGAGAAATAGGCCAGTGGTGAAACATCGGCGGTTGAAACCTTCGCTGATGAATTCAACAACTCTGAGTAATTGGTGGTTGGTGGAGTGTCTGTGACGGAAGCCGTGTTGCTCATCCGGGATGAGTTTTTTTTCCGTCACAAACTCTTCCAGTCGGGATTTAATTACACGTTCCAGTAGCTTTCCCATTGTCGGGAGTAGGCTAATGGGTCTGTGATTTTCTGGAATCTCGCGAGGTTTGCCCGGTTTTGGGATTAAGATGATGTCTGCGGCTTTCCAGGCGGGCGGAAAGTGTTGGACGGCTAGGCATGCGTTTATGATCGTTGTTAGTGCTTTGACACCGTTCTCGGGAAGGTGTTTCAGCGCATTGTGCTTTATTTCATCGTTGCCAGGGGCTTTACGATTGGATAAGCATTTGATTCTGCATTCGATCTCGCCCGTGGTTGCGGGTGGGATGGCAGTTGCGGTCGGAGATGTTGTGATCTCTTCAGTGATTTTAATATATTTGGCGGTTACTGATTCTATACGTGTTTTGAGCACGAGGTCGTTTTGGTTGAATTCATTCGGAGAGAATTGTTTCTCGAGTGATTCCGCGAAAGTTTCTGCTTTTTCCGCGGCTGTGAAGACCGGGCCATTCGGACCGTTAAGCGGTTGAATGGGGCATTTTTTGTGTCTGACTGCTTTGCTGAGAATCCAGAAGGGATTGCTTCCTTTGGTCATACCCTGTAGGTATTTGCCATAGGAGGAGTCTCTGTGCTCCCGAAGTTCAATTTTAATCTCCGCGGTGAGACGGTTTTTGAGCGTTCTTGCTGTGGGATTGGCGTGCCGGCGCCATTCCTTAGCCGCTCTGTTTTTTTCCCGAATTAGGTTCTTAATTCTAATTGGGATATCTGGTCTGTGGTCTTCCACGGGGACTTCGGTTGTGGCGGATTCTTTCGCGGCGCGTATGGAATCCGTCAGACCGGCAATTGCTCTGTCTATGTCTGCCGGATTGGCGGGACTAGCAGGGTTGTGGAAATTGTCTGAGAAGTGAGTGCTGAAATCTTCCCAGGAGACTTTGTCTCTGGTTTTTTTCGACACGATAGCAAGGGGGTCAAGGGGGTCAGCTAAGAATAGAAGGACCGGCCGGTGGTCTGAGTTTAGTTCGTGAACGACTCTGATATGCGGTGTGTGCGACATCGCTATTAATAGTGCGAAATCGAGCACATCTTGTGTGTTCGATGCAGGGTGGTATATGGTTGGCTCATTTGGAGCGGCAATGACGGCGTTGTTATCTAGTGCAAATTTGTAGACGGCTCGGCCACGGAAGGTGGTCCGGCGGCTATTCCAGGCTGAGTGTTTTGCGTTGAAGTCCCCGGCGATAACGGTGGCGGGGATATCATTCAACAGGAGATCGTTTAAGTCTGATGCTGCCAATGTTGTTCGGTGTGTCGGAGGGCAGTATACAGATATTAACTGTATTTTGCCTGCATTTTTTGTGTTAATGCATATCGCGGTTGATTCTAAATTGCAAGAGTTTAGACGCGGTTTCTGGATAATAGCACAATGGTCTATGTGTGATTTTATTACGATGGCGGTTCCTCCGCCTTTCGCGTGCTTCCGGTCGGTCCGGTGCGTACTGTAATTCGGGAAGTTAATCGGTGTCGCGGGTTTCAAAAACGTTTCATTGACGAGTAATGCGTCAATGTCGTGTGTTCTAAGGAAATTTTGCACTTCGATTTTATCGTTGCGTAAAGTACCGTTTGCGTTCCAGAACGCTATCTGTAGTGATGTAGGTCTAGTTTTAATGTTGGCCATGGTTGGTTAAGGAGGTGGTCTGGTAATAGATGTCGCATACGCGAGCAATGGTTGCTTGGCTGCGCGCGATTGAGTCCTGAAGTTCTCTTACGAGTTCTTCCAGGGCCCTGTCACGCGCGGCTTCGCGTGGGACGGAGGGAGTAAAATGCTTGGTACTCACTTTGGGTTTTGGTGTCGGTCTCAGTTGTGTCATGTCGGCAACTTTGGCTGCCCAAGAAGTGCTTGGTCGTTGTTGTTGAGTTTCTCGTCGGGCTGAGGGGTCTTCGTATCTACGTCCTGTATTAGACGGCAGTGCAGGCCAGTTCTCGGCACGCTGTATGGGTTTGCCCGCACGTGGATGGTGGGGGCAGCCCCGGTAGTTTGCCGGATGCTGTCCAGAGCAGTTTGCGCAGGTGGCTGGACCGTCCTCTCGTTTTTTTTTGCATGAGTCGGTGCGATGGTCCATCCCACATTTCACGCATTTTGGCGGTGCGTGGCATCCAGTCTGGGAGTGACCGAACATTTGACAATTGTGACATTGTCCTAGTTCGGTCTTTCGTTTTAGTGATTCCGCCGAAACGTTGTAGTTTCCAAGTCTTTGGATCGCGAATGTTTTTTTCCCTTCTGCGGTGTGCTCGACGTCGAGCAGCATGAGGGCCATTGGTGTCCTGGATTGACCTTTCTTCATCCTTTGTGCTCTAATGATCGGGTAGCCTTCTTCGCGCAGCATTTCCTCCACCTCCGAGTCCTCAAAATTTTCGGGGATTCCCTTAAGTACGATCTTGTATGTTTTATCTTCCTTAAGGGTGTAACAGTGGAAGGAAATGCTGCGTTTGTCTAGGAAGTCGATTATTCGTCGGTAGATTGTGCTGTTGTCAGTATTGACTCTCAGGGAATCTTTCTGGTCTGTTGCAGAAAATCCTGAGAGTCCGGCGAGCTTAAGGTCCTTTTCAAGGATGGAGAAGTCTCTTTTTCGGTGGATGATTATTGGGGGCGTTTTTTCGGAGTTTTTGACTCTCTCTGTGTTGTCCCCATTTTTATTGGCAGCGGGTGTCTGTGGGGGCGGCAGGTCTCGATTCTCGGGATTTTTATTTACATGTCCCGGGAACTGAGGCTTGCAAAAGGCGTTGATTGCACTGGGATTTATTCTGGAGTTATCTCGACGCTAAATCTCTATTAAATACATTTAGTGTAAGGATCTTCTTAAAGAAATAAAGCACGTGCCAAAATTGTTGTTTATACAAACAAAAACATAATTTTCGTTTTTATGTTTTTTGAAAGTTAACGAATGCCAAATTCGTTGATAATTAATATTTTTGTATATTGTGTTTATATAAGAAATAAATGCATCACTCCAAATTTATTTATTATATAAACACGATACATTTATTTATTAAACGACAGTTCAAGTTCATCTGTGCACTTGAACGACTGAAAATGCCAAAAGGCGAAACCCAGGTCGTTAATGACAAAACTTCTGTGAATGTATATAAATTAAACTATTCAAATTTAGGTCAATTTAGTTGTCATTCAAATGTCATAATATGATGCTTTTTTAATAATTGGTGTCTGATTCTTTTACTAACTTCAATAATTTTCTTACACTACTTCACTATTAATAATAAATTATTAAAAAAGGCCAGCAAGTGGCGTGATCTCCGTTCCTCTGTTAACTTTAGAATAAACTGTATTTTGAGTTCAAATGATCCATGTCTAAAAAGGGTATAATGAAAAACATAGTCTAAAATTCGTAAAAATCGCTGCGAATTTGACTTAACGTATCCATTACGCAACAAAAATTTACTGTAACGACCCTGTCGTCAAACGCGACGAGTGATTTATAATTTTCGCTGAGAAAATGATCCGTGAAATTGGGAAGCGCGCTCCCTTCACCTGTTGGTTGGTTAAATACTTTAAATACTCCACGATACCTTACCAATCACAAACAAAGGTAAATTTAACTAAATAACAAACCAATTTACGGTAGATACTGTTTTTAATTTAAATATTTTTCGTTACTTACAATAAAATGCTAAACAATCAGCATTATAATCTCTGAAAAATTACTTTCAGTATATTTGTTACAAGAGACAACGCTTGTAATGCTGTCACAAACGAAATATAAAGGCGTTTTTTTTAAAACCAAAGCAGATATATTGTTGAAGGAAAGTTTGAAAAAATGAACACTATTAATTCTTTATCCACGTGGTCACTACTAGAGTATCCAATCCTGGAGCCTTTTTGTGATCCCGGGATTTCGGGATTGATTCATTTTCAATCCATGGATTGTGCACTCAATGTGAAATCGTGTATAATTAATAAAAGTTTTGGTGACTTGTTTGTTTTTTAGCTTTTCGAGGAATTTGAAAATCTTAATTCCCTTTACTTTTTCCTCAAAATATCAACGTGACACTTTTTTTTAGCTCTTCAAATCCACAATCCTATAAATTTTTGGTATCTGCTAAAAAAAAACGCGACCATACCAATCTCGGGGTTTCGGGATCGCAAAATTGGACGGGATTCTGAGACCTTAGTCACTACTTTTGTAAGTTTTTTTTGTTCGGTTGCCAAGGGTCATGGGCTCAATTGCGTAAAAAAAAAATCGATTATATTGATTTTAAAATTAAGTATTTAACTTCTATGTTCAAATATATGGATATTTACGAAGTTTAAATTCTGCCCCATTCACTTTTCTATCCAACAATATGGTGTAAAAATATATTTCAACTGAAAATTCACCAAAAAAGTCAATTTTACAACAATATAGTTTACAATGATTTTTATGGAGTTATTCTGAATATTGCAAGTTGAAATGGTATGTGGTGAAATAATCACTATATAATAGAAATTATCGACAATATATTGAACAAATATCGCGGAATTTTGATGTGATTGACAAATTAAAAATTGAACATAGAAGGCAATACATATCTATTATGAAACCAATAATTACTGACGTAGTATTGGATGAGTAAATGCTATAAATAAATAATAAAAGTGTCAGCTTAAACTAAAATCGATTCTTGATTCCAGTTTAACAGTCATCGTTTCTTTTTTTATCATAGCATTGCAGCTAGAGCTTATACAGAAACTGACATGTGAAAAAAACCGTTTAATTATAATATTTGCTACCGGTTTATGCCAAATAAACCGGTTTTCTAAGGTTAAGAAAAAAATGATAATTCAAACAAAATGGAAAAACAGAAGTTAATTTGTTTTTACCATCACAAAAATTACTTCAGCTTTTTTTTTCTATATCCATGTCTGCTCCCATTGTAGAGCATATACGATCCTAACAGAAGTGTATCAATAAAAGTTTTTCTTTTTTCAATCTTTATTTTTCATAAAGAGTAGTAGGGAGAGTAGAAAGATACGGCTAGAATAGGACGAATGGTTAACAAAACGCTCTCGCTACAACCAGCAATTTAAGGATCGGAAGGTTGGGAGGGGATTTTTAGATATTACAAACACCCATGCCTTCGAACAGGAATCGATAAATTGATCGAAAAATGCTGTACTGGGACTCGACCCCGTGAGATCCGGTACCGGAGACACGACTGACGTTTAACAAAATTTTATTCTAGAAACAAAATTAAGAATAAAAATATTTATATAAAAAAAATCACATTCACTGATTTATACATTTTACTAATAAAATATACTTACGTATTATTTTATTTTTTAATTTGTAACTCTAGCAGTTTTAAATGTTTGAAACCGAGCTATCAAATTAAAAAAAACCGGCTTTTGAATGTCGCAATGTAACACTGCTAAGCTTTAGTTGTTGCTCTTTTTTAACCTCTATCAAATGTTTTGTAGATATATTACATTGATAAACGTTTTATTCTATCTAAAATGATAACATTTTTGAGCATTCATTTGGCTACCGTTTTCGCTATCATTTAATTTCACATACGAAAACTTTTGCAACGTGTTAGATGTCATTTAAAAGTCAGTATAGACAGTCAGTATCCATGACGATGCAATTTTGTATGCGGGAAATTAAATATTTAATCACCTACAATCGAGAATTAATGCAATAATCTAGATGCATATAATTACTGCACCTATAAAATATATTATTTGAGCACCGTATCGTATATTCTACAAAATATAATATTATATGATACATATGACGACATGATATTGTAAAATGAAAGTCAAACATAGTTTAAATTGCAAACTGTATTATTATCTCTATTTCTTTTTGTAAAATATTTTAAATCATTTACAGAAACGAATTTTGATAATATTGTTATATGTTATAACCATGGCACAATGGCCAACGCCGTTAGCTTCCATGGCAGACTTCACGGGCTCGAATCATAGTACGAACAGCACTTTTTAAATCGATATCTATACGAAATCATGGATGTTTGTGGTGTCTAAAAAAAATAGCCCCCTCCCACTATTTCATTCCTTAAATAACGGATTGTAGTGAGAGTGATTAACCAACCACTAGTACTGTGCAAGCCTTATCCTTTGTATCCATACTCTCTTCGAAAGAAAAAAAGGTTGAGCAACTGAATAACAAAAAGTTATCGTAGAAAAACCTTGATTAAACGGACACGGATAAATCAATAAAAAATATAACCATTTTCCTATTCTTATGTGCTTTGAAAGAATACGATTGCTTTTATATCTATGATTGGAGGACTTACGACAGTAATATCTATTTTTGGTAATTTTTCTGTTTATATCTTAATATTGACTAGACAAATTTGAATTGTTCAAACAATGTACATTCTCACAGATTTTGTCACTAACGACCCGGGTTTCGCCTTTCGGCATCTTCAGGCGTTCAAGTGCACGGATGAACTTGAACTGACGTTTAGTAAATGAATGTTTCGTGTTTATATAAGAAATAAATGTATCATTGAGTTCAAAGCCATTGCTGGCGAAAAGGATAAGCTCATGGGAATGCCCACAGATTTGAGAAGTAAGTCTTATATAAACTATTCATTTACTAAACGTCAGTTCAAGTTCATCCGTGCACTTGAACACCTGAAGATGCCGAAAGGCGAAACCCGGGTCGTTAGTGACAAAATCTGTGAGAATGTACATAGTTTGAACAATTCAAATTTAATATTGAAATTCCACCAAGCACCTTCAGTCGAAATCTTAAATTATATCGACTAGTCAGGCATAAAACCGTTATCTACACATAAAAAATATACCGGAGGGACAAAACACGTTATGTTTCAAATATAAGCAAGGTTATATGTAAAACTATTCTTAACTAAAAAAATTGTGATGTACTTATGAGTGAAGGGTATACTTTTGTTTATAAGTTTAATAGACAATCATTTTCTTGGTTTTTAGTATAACTGATGTTTGTACGCTTTTCTTTCACTCACTTAGCTTTAATGTTTTAGCATTATCGCACACATCCAATGCTTTACGTTTTAGCTCTCCTATAGAGAATTCTCTTTTTAGATTTATACTCATAAGTACCCCTAATATATATATATATATGTTTGTAAATACATATTTCTTTTTCTTTGAAGATATTCACTCCTTGGCTACTCTATTCGCTTTTAAGCTACCACGCAACGCCTCCACGATTTCCCGTCTCCCGCCAACTGCTTTGCATCATCCCATGACATGCCAGTACTCTTCAGTTCTGTCGATTACACCATCAAAATTACCTGATGGTCATACAAGACGTTAGATCATTAGATGCCAGTTACGTGAACCAACCAGTTCCAGCACCTCTCCATGACTACTAACGTAATGGGGCCATGTATTGTACGCTTCTAATATCCGAGTTTCTTTCGAAATCAAACCAACTGATCTCAAATTTCAGACATAAGAATCCTTTCTTGAAGCTCACCACACGGTTTTTGTAAGTCTTCGTAAGGTGTCATGATTTGCTTCCGTAAAGAAAAATGCAACAATCGTTATTGAGTTAAATGTGGCTCCAGCGTTCCTTAATCTATTTCATATTTCTAGTGGTAGGCAAACTTTTGGAATTTATTTATGATTTACATTAAAAGCCGAAATTTTGAATTAACTATTACACAACGTGTTCAAAAATGAAAAACTTCACTATATTATTATGATTTTACACAATGAGTACAGTTACCGAATGCATTTCCCTGTTTTATTGTTCAAATATCAAAGGTTAACACATTTGTTGTAGGTGTATACGGAAGAATATGTTTCATTCTATCCACTCTTATAATGATAAAATGAAAAAGTACTTCATTGCCTGTTTGTTGTGGTCGGACCCCACGCTAACCCCGCTGGCCTCGCTGAAATGATGTCACAAAGGCCAAATTCAAGGTATATGTGGGATGAGATATTCCCCTCCAGAACATAAATTAAAGTCACCCGACACAGCGCGGCAGTCACTCAGAATACGAGTAGTACAAGGGATAAATACTATCAACTATATCATTCGATCAACTTTAAGGTGTTAAAGATACTTGTTGGAAAAGAAATATATTTATAAAAATACAGACATTTTTTTAACGAATTTTACAGTATTTTTTAAATGCTCACTTTGTATATTTATTACACGAACAGAATAAAACAAATTGTAATTATTTATTTTAGTAAAATAAGTAAAAGAGTGTGCTTTATTTAAAATATTAGTGTCTTATATATCGTCACCATACGAGTAGAAGTTTGTCAGTAAGAAATTTACTAAAAATGATTTTGTCTGGAATGATTCAGTTGGCTCATAAATTATATAAGTTTGGCAAAATCAGTAAATGTAAACAACATTTATTATTATTAATGCAGATTTTAAGGCAGGAAAATTTCCGTGATTGTTAATTCATAGTGTAATAAAACTGAGAAAAATCGATCTATGTTTTTATATTATTATAGAATTGTCTATGTAATATAAAATATAAAATATTAGTATTTTAGAGTTTGTTTTTTACCTCTCCTTGCAGTCAGTAGAAAGGAAAAAACCCCTATCTTCATTTCATAATTTATAAAATAAAAATAAGAATTACGTTTAATTAATTGATTTGGCATTTACTTGGTAGAACTCCATTTATAACAGATTAAAAATAACAAAGTATTTTAGTTCTACAGTTTTTAATAATTTTATTCGTTGATAGCTATTTCGGCTTGCGCCATCGTCAGAACTATGTTTAAACTAATATTTTGCTCAGCTATATATACTGGCTCTGAAGAGATACACAATGCATCAAGTTATTCACTCTAACATCCTAATTATAATTACAATATTACACTTATCAAATGTGATTCTAGTTTTTCAAAGTTTGGTTTATTTCTTAAAACATTAATTAGGATAAAATTAAAATGATATTTATTATTAATGACATTACATAAAATTTATTAACTATGGCTTTATTGTTTCGAACAACAATAAGCAATATGGGATTTTTCAAAGTAAATTAGGATAAATTATACTATTATTTATTATTAATTACAATAGGGGTTTTAACAACGGTGATGGATTAATAATCAACGAATAAAATTATTAAAAACTGTAGAACTAAAATACTTTGTTATTTTTAATCTGTTAATTACGTTTAAGTTTACTCGTAATTAATAAGTTATTAAATTTATATTTAGAATAACAAAAGTGAAAGCTGTAGACTTAAAAAATGTTTTTTTTTATTTGCTGTTTACTCAGAAATGCCAACTTGTTACTGCAACTTACAACTTGTGACAATGTTTTGCTATTTTTAAACATACTTTAAGAGTACGAAGCAGAATGTAATTATGTGATAGTGACATCTATTAATGAGAAAAAAAGAAACCATAGTTAATAAGTATTAGCTATTTTTTATAAATTAAAGTTATCTACATTAAAAATCAAATGTAAATAAATACTCACTGTCATATATAATTATTTTTTTTTCGCTTATTTTACAAGATCTTTTTAAATATAATACATAATAAGGGTACTATAAGTAATGTGTGCCCTTTCCTTAACATTCATCTTAGCTGTCAATTTATGAACGTCAATCATTGGCACTAGCGTCTTATCCTTTCATCTTGTTATAATTCCGGAAATCCGTATAAAAAATGTAAGCAGCTATCAAACAAAAATAACAAAATAAATACACCCACTGCAAATAAAAATAAAATAGAACATGTAACCATTCCTAATTCTTTTTAAATATTTTTTACTGAAATTAAGAAAATGTTATTATTTACAGATAACCGAATTTTAATACCTCATTATAATTAAAATATGTCGAATTCTTGTTCAAAAAGCAACAATGATGCCTATCGACTGTAGAATTACCATATTTTTAAAAAATCTTTTAAACTATTTATTAACTTTAAATATAACGTACTTGAATTACTACATTATTAAACATTTCAAATTGAATAAAACTTAAAAAATGATAAAATTCTTACTTAACAAAGATTTATTTAGTTTTTACTCTCTATTAAAGTTATAAGTAATTACGACTAGGCGATCAATGAGGTGAAAATAATAATTGTCCTGACCATTTCCATCTACACCCCCTTCCTTGCTCCTCTTAAAGGGAAAAAAACCCAAACCTCCATTTTGTAGTTTTATAATTTTAAAATGTTAGAATCAATCTTGCTTCATTACTTAAGCAAGCTTTGCTATAGTAAGTCTGAAGATGCCTCTGAAAGAGGCGAAACACGTGTCACAGTTAGTAACACAATACGTGGAATAATCAGAGTTGTATAATAATTATGTACGTTGAGTTTCATTAAATTGAATAACTAAAGCGATCTTTTATATTCTCTGTGACTCATAGCAAAACATATGTGGGATAAAATCCACACGATTATTTAAATGACTTATCAACTTACAAAATCTCGTGTAGAAATAATATATTTTCTCATAAACTTAAGAGAATAATACAATTTCAATTCAAATATATGAGCATCTAAAAATATCGATACAACAATAATATATCAGTGATTCTATCAAAAAAAAACATTTCAATAAAAACAATATACTCTTGATTTATATAAGTACATATATTGGCATAGATTAGGTTCGTTTATAAAACTTTTTTTATAGAAATTGGATTTGGTTTATGTATAAACAAGCCCTTCACCCCAAAACTTCATGAAACAATTTAACTGACCGGCCGTTATAAGGAATGCGGATAAGGGTGTGTATCAGAATTAAATAAATACATTATTTCACCCTTTACTAACGAAGGGTATCGTATATGTTACATCAATATTGCACACTTGAAGCCGATTTACTTTAAATTTTGTTACATTATGGTATATATTAAAATGGAGAAGTGGTTCAAGGTAAAGATAATTTTTCAATTGTTATTATTGATAAAATGTATTAAGAATAAGTAAAAAAGAAAAAGTTTAACCTCAAATAATTATGTAACAGTTGATTTTTAGAACAAATAAGTCATCGATAAGCGAAATTAGCCAAGTAGTAAAATGGTAAACCTTTTCTACTGGACTTTAATAAATTTACAATAACGTCTTAACTAGATGTTTTTGTGGATTGAATATTTTTATTTTAGGGAGATAACGCTATTGCTGTTTCTAATAACTAAGCTCAATTCACTTTTAATCATACTTTGTGAAATGTTGGAACGGACATTATAATGGTGGTAAAATAATTCAAGTATTTCATATTGTTTTTGGAAAATCTTCATTCAATCTCTAATTTTAAAATTGTCAATAATCCACAGCACAAATTCAAAATATATAGACAGTGTACACAAACAGTTAAAATTGTTTTATCAGCTGAAATCAATCAACACAATTTCATACTAATCAAATCTAAGTATTGTTTTTATATAAAAACATTTTTGTGTATGTCTTTTATGTATGATTATATACGTACTGTAATAATATTTTGTTATAATTTAAAACATATAAAAATTCTTCTTACCCATCAAACCCCCACAAAAAACAGAAATATCAAGAACGATTGGTTATCTGCTGATTCCATCCTTCTAGCTAGTAAGTGAGTAAACTACAAACAGTTCTAATCAGTCAGCTTAAATCACTTTATGCTGAAGATTCTTATTGTGAGCAAACACGATTTAAAAAATATATTACTAGTTTTATATATAATTATAAGGTTTATACATCAATAGCAGATATTATTTATATAGTTTCTGTGAACTAGCCGAATGTAAATAATTAATGCCATATTTTTTCATGTGTACAATTTTAGAAATTTAATTTACCAAATGGAAAAGTAATACTAGCGGAATATAAAAGGAACTCAGTAATTATTGCCTTGATGAACATTGTTCGTTTCCATACAATAGTACGTTTGTCTGGCAGTTTATGCCTTTCGTTTATTATTTGTTTGCGATGCATTACCTAGTCAACCGAAACGCCTTCTGTACTAAGCAATCCGACACAATTTTCCAGCTCTGAGATTCTATTGTTCTATATTAGCTTGCTAACGAAGAAATATGCATTATTTCACCCGTAAGTAATATTAAACGTTTTAAATGAAACAAAGAAAAATGAAGAAAACAGAATAAAATATAGGACGAATCTAGCTATACCGGGATTCAACATTAATTATGATAATATGAGAAGTATTAATATCATCAATACACCACACCAAAAAATATTAAATTATGATAACAAAATACAACACATATTTCAAAATACCTATTTACTATTGCTGTATAAAAGAAATATTACAATCATTTTTTCGAATACATTTTTTTAATCCATGTCGCTACCAATGTGGAAAAAATGGCTTACTAATAGAGATATCTCATAAGATATTTTTTTTGTGAGAACCTGTTACTCAGTTGCTCAGCCTTTCTTTTTCACAAAGTATAGGAATATATGGATAGAAATAGGACAGGACTGATGGTTAAGTAATCACTCTCGCTACGTCCGTTATTTTAGGATGGGGTGGCAGACAAGCTTCAAATACATACCTCAATTTATTTTAAAGTCAAAATAGCAATATATTTTGTTCCCTAAGCATTATATTCGGTAATTAATAGCGATTTAAGCTTTAATCTTTCGTCAAAACAAAGATAAAACTTTATTTGGCTTATATTTATTATACTCAGAAAAATATAATAATTATATTGTCATCTTCTTTGCCATCCTAACATACATTAAAAATCAAAGTATTCACTTTAATAGTTTTGCTTTGTATCAATCTAGAAAATAGACCATGAAAATTGTTATTAATTTTACGTAAAAGAAAATTTGTTGAAAATTTAATGAGAATGCTAAATTTCACTTCTTATGTAATGGCTTAATAAACGATGATTAATATTTGATTGTCCATAAGAAATTTATTATAACTTTTAATTTTTGAATAAGTCATTAAAATTCTAGATTATTAATATCGAATCTTGTAAATATTGATCTTCGTAGAAATAAAAGATGTAAAGCTTTGAAACAAATTACGCCAATCAAGTACACATTGGGAAACGGACACTTCTCTTATACTCTTAAAACAGAACCCGAGCGACAAGCTACTCTTCAAATACGTTTTTTTATATATCAAATTCGTGAAGGTTCAAAGTACTAGGGCGCTTTAGCGTCAAATATCTTTGAGTCTACATCATCGCCAATGTTTTGGTATTTTGTATTTCCTTACCATCGTTGCTGACAGAAGGGCGTGATCGTTACAGAGGTGAGAAATTCTCAGTGAAGCAAGTTCATGTAGGCAACATATGCTCAATTGAAAATCACACAGCATGCGCATCCATGCATATACACATAGAGCACACGAGGAAGTATTAAGTAAGCCCTAGGCTGTAAAATTTATTTTTTAGAAATATAATTGGGAAGTATGGACAAATACAATCCAAAATAACGCATATTGTGATAATGACTTATTCAAAAACCCGGTTATCTATTTATTATCATTATTTTTTAAAACTTGGTTTAAGCCGGTTTACGAAGTTAAACAAAAAAAGTTTAATTTAAATAAAATACTGAAAAGAAAATCATTTTTTGAAACATTGTTTATTTAGTAATTCTGAATACCTTACAAAATTTATTGTAATTTTATTCGTTATTCCTCATCAGGAAGTATGTTTGAAGAAAACACAAAAAAACGCTCAACAAACATATTTTCAAATACATCTCATATAATACTCACTATTAAATTACATATTTCATCTTGTTTTCTTTGTAACTATAGCGCTTTCAAGTGTCAAAATAAATAGTAAAGGTTTTTGATAAAAAAATAAAAAAATCAATATTAATTCCAATTTTTAAGCTAGGCCACAAAAATGTACGAACATTTTTACAAAAAAATAGCTAACACTCTTTTAGTTCGTTTATTGAAATATTCTTTATCACTGAAGTACATAAAATAAATAATTAAGCGACTGTTAATTGCAGAGTTAATGTAAAAGGTTGTTTGATTGTGAATACAGAATTAAATATATTCAATGGAAAACCGGAAAGACCTAGTTTGATAATCGCTAACGTTAGAACGATATTTAAATAATTTTGTTTTATTACTGACACCTATCTTTAGTGAACTAAATTTAAAAAATAAATATCTATTGAATGTTGTATTGTGAACCAGTTTAAATGAATAAAGAAATTATTTGTATACGAGCTATTTTATATACCAAGTAAGTCTTTCGTAGAAAATGTTTTAGAATAAATGATGCATGTCGTTTCTTTTACGAACAATCAGATTATTCGGATAGAATCTTCTTTGAATTGAAATAACATAATAGCACGGTATTAATATTATGTTTAAAAATATTTTTTTTTCGTAGAATTTGTCTTTGTCAACAAAAAAAAAAATGTGAATCCGAATTACGGATAAAAACTACAATTTTAACTATGAATCTTAACTTCATTTCCGATAGAATCAGAGGTAACTTAAGATATATTTTTTGGGACCGTATTTTTTCGAAAATAAGACATCCTCCGAAAGTAAGCCTTAGCACGAGTTTTAGGATTTTTTGGAATATAAGCCCTCCCCAAAAAATGAGTGCAAAAAGAAAAATCTATTCCGTCGAGTACAAAAAGGGAATCGTGGAAGACTCCTGGAACGTTAATCTTGTAGCCTTCTGTAAAGAGAAGATGTTGGATCTCCGCATGGTTCGAAAATGGCGAGCAGACTACGATAACCTGTGTCAATTGGTGAGCCAGGGAAATGAAAAGAAGCGCAAGGTTGGATCAGGTTGGCAACAGCTATTTTCTGAGTGGGAAGAAAACATCTGGGAATGGATTGCTGATAGGAGAACAATGGCTTTGGTTGTGCGGAGGGTTGATATCCAAAAATTTGCCTTCGAAATAGCAATAGAATTTGATCTATCCACAGAAGAATTTTAAGAGAGTTTTAAAGAGAGTAGTAAAAAAGATAAGGCCAAGACATGACTAGTGTTTGGCTATTCACTCTTGCTATACCCGTGGGACGGAATTTATAGGCATCACAAATATCCACACCTTCGAACAGAAATCAATAGACTGTAGAAATTCTGTTCGTTCTAGGATTCGAGCCCGAGAGATTTGACAGGGAAACCATCGACCTTAACTACTGCGCCACGGACCCAACTATGACCCTTTATGACTATGATTATTCTGTAACTATAAAACTTTTATGAAACAAAATATAAACATTTTGAGGCTTCTGCCTTGGACGTATAAAGTATGTTGGATAAACTGCCGGGGGTGATCTGTTGGAGCTGGATTTTTATACTGCCAATAAGAATGAATAAGAAGTAGGCTTGCAAACGTTCCGTAAACGTCACCTCGTAAGTAACTGAATGTGAATGTTAGCATTGGTGTAGCGAAAAGATTAATTTCAAATGTTTTTTTTTATTATCTTTATTTCAAAATGGAAAACCAGTAAATTTTGCTGCTAACTGTTATCCAATTTTTATAAAATTTTTGGTAATTTTTTGATGCAAAATGCTTAGTTATGCTTACTTTATTTATATGCTAATATTTTGTAACTTAAATACCAGTATGGAATTAATATACTGCTTAATTGTGAATAAATATTCAATTACTAAATGTTTTTTGTATTAAGAAAGAACCAAAATTGAATATGGGAATAACTGCTGTTTGTCAACCCCTTTCTATGAAAACATCGCTTACAATATTGGATATATGCATATATTATTTTGGTAAGAAATGGATTCTGTAGTCATAGCTGAAGAACATCACGTCTTGACAATTACGATTACTATTTTCACGAGATTATTGACAATATGCATGAATAATATTATTTATGCCCATATATAATATTAACAACATTTTATTTTGCTTTTAAGCTTATGTGTTCAGCCAAAATTTGATACAATTTTAAAAATTGTCATCGTCTTGGCGAGAATGTTGTATTTTCACATTACCATCTAGAATATCATAAAATTTAATGATTTTAAAAGTTTTTCAATCTTGATAGAAACGCTAAAAAATAAATAATAAAGGTTTTAATGAGAATTTTATATCTTTTAAGGAATTAACTGTTAATATTTGATGGAAAAGTAGTATTCTTTGTGTAAAAGTGTATGCTTTTATAGTGCTCAAGAATGTCAATAAATCGTTCTCGGTGTAGTTCTTTGTTTTTTTTTTGGGACATTCCCGCATTTATAATACAATGCTTGTATCGCCCATAGTAAAGAATAATGTATTTGAAATGCCAGTGGTTAACTTGTATCCATTAACATATACCTTTTCAACGGGATTATCAAAATCTTCATTCCTATATGATTCTTTTGAAAAAATATTAACGTCAACCGTTCTTAACAGATTTTACAAAAATATTATATTAGTTAGGAATGACAAATGTCAATACTTTTTTACATGCAATTTTCCGTCATGCGAAGGTCGCAAAGCTTGTATATGTGAATATTTTATTTCATTTTTACTGATATGGGTGCCACTGCAGTCATGTGAAAGATAGACGATTTCCTGGGAAAACATGTCAACGCCAGGCTGGTATGTACAAATATTATTAAAAGTGAATGAAATTCAAAATACGGGGAAGTACATTATTCCACGATGTTTATTAGTATTTTACAACTCATTCAAGGATTAATTGCGAAGAAAGTATACCTTTTAATGAGAGTAATATTATTCGCATAATGCCATATGAAGATGATAATAAACTTTCGTAATTATCAACAGTCGTAAAATATAAGTGCGGATTTGTGACACAAAATAATAAAGTCATCATTAAAAATGTAAAAACTTTTCCACAACTTTTTCAGATACGATTTAAGACAGAGAAGTAATTGTCAGACTGATCCTTAATTTCCAATAGCCGCTTTTATAGATAAAAACTTAACTATTAATTTTTCAATGCGGGTCTGAATAGCAAGCAATAAATAACACCTTAAATCTAGTACCGAGTTTCTCATTTGGTAAATGTATACCAGTTCAAATTTACCCCTTATAACATTTATTAATAAATGTTAAAAGTCAAATTTTTGTCTTTTGTTGCTTTGTCACCATTGTAACTTTATATTTCTAGTGAATTAAATACCTAATGAATCAGCATCAATACATTTATTTTGAGAAAAAATCTTAGAAAAGCGAAACAGGTGTCACATTTATTAACAGTACAGATGGAATAAAAATTCTTTGATGTTTTATAAATTATTTTATACTGGAAATGATCTTGTAGATAGCCTCATTAAAAAATATAACAAACAATATATTCATTCAAATTTTTATTCCACCGATTTTAATAATTTTAATAATGTAAATATGAACACTTTTATTATTTGTTTTTTTTGTTAATCTTCTTAAAATTTTTTCTAAAAGTTACCTAGTTATGAATATTTTATATCTTTGCCTCTTAACTTATAATACAATATCAATCAAATATAGCTTTGTGACACACACACGAAGGTAACATAAACTTAATAATATAAAACGACCTCATAAATTCACATTTTCTTCCAATACTATAACAAAGGTTCAGATTTATACTCAACCCTCTTTTTACGAGGTAATTATGGAGTAGATAAAAAAAATTAAGATTGATTCACTAAATTAACGTTATTTGGTTTAAAAAAATGTATAAACAAAAGTCACATTATAATAAAAAATCTTCAAAATTTCTATTCTTACATACGTATTTTATTTTGGACAAAATAATACGCTATCGCTAATTAATAACATATGGGCATGTTTGTTATTTACTTATGTTGCTTTCATCGGTAGAAATATCTCGACACTTTTCTAATGTGTAAGAATCTAGAAAACAATTTTGCTTGTTTTTTTTAAGTAAGAGATCTTGTATTCGTGTATAGGAAATCGTGTAAAATAAGAGTATTCGTTGATCATAGTCAACCGTGTTATTTAAAACATTGTTTGAAATAAACCGCGTAAAAATGTTGCTTATAAAATATGCGTATAACACTGTCTCATTTTTAAGTACAGTACGCAATCAAGCTTTTTCTTTTCATAAAAAGAATATCGGGTAAAACGATAATTTTTGTAAAGCGCTGTATAATTCTTAACACAAAGCGTTCTCATATATAATATAATTTTGGAAAGCAAAAACACTGTCGAAGGGCAACGACGTGAAGAAAATTGATGCATATGTAAACTCATCAATCAATTTTCTCATTATTCATAAATGTTTGTTTACATTGAACGTCATTTTTATTTTTCATAAAAGCTTTATTGAAATATCATATAATCACTTTTAAGGTGTTCACTGTCAATACTTGGTGGAATGGCATTATAATAAAAATAATAAAACATTTTTAGTACTTTTTCCACATAAAATTTATTAGATCAGGACCGGTTTCGCTCATGATGAGCATTGTCAACTGTCAGTTGACAATGCTCATCATGAGCGAAACCGGTCCTGATCTAATAAATTTTATGTGGAAAAAGTACTAAAACTGTTTTATTATTTTTATATCATATAATATTAAATAAAAGTCTTTATGTGAAACTCTATTCCACGAATTGCAAACTATTTGAATGCTTATAACAAAACCCCATTCTCAATAGAAAATTTAGTTTCAAATCGGTTCTGATAAACTTGATGATAAAAATAATTTGTAATAATCTAAAATCAAACAGAGAAAAATACAAAACAACCACGAGTGCTTACTCGATTTTTAATAAAATGCTCAATTGAAAAACCATTTTATATTATTGGTCTAGTCAGGTGTGTAAAGTAAAATTCTCACAATCAAAAACCGAAATCGCTTTCATATTGAATTATTTTAAAAGGTATTTAATTAATTTCAGTAAAAGTATAAAAACCGATGCTTTTATAAATATCTCTCATCGAGCTAAATTTAGAAATAATGAACAGAACAGAATAAATTGACATTATGAAAATATCTCGTCAATTAAATCAATCAAAAGTGAGTGATTATACAGAAAAAAATGGCTCAAGCATTATTTAATTTATTTGCGAAATATATTTTTAAGTATCTAGAACTGACGATTCACTTTTCACATTCCAATGTAATAACTTTATGATTACTTTATGATACAAATAGTATTATTTTTTTAGTTTTGACAATTACGAAATGATTAACTGTATCCAAAAAGTTGAATAAGTTTGGATACAAATTGTTAACAATAAAAAATATATATAAGCTCAACAAGTTGTTAAAAAATTATGGCTTGAAATATAATAAAAAATCATTTGATCGAATAGGTATATCGTGAGAAAGCAAGTTAATTAAAACTGACGAGAATTTTTTTCGTGAAAATTTTCGCACATTTTTTAATTACTTTTCATATAAAACTTTTACGTTGAAATTTTCCGGAAAGTGGATTATTTTTTCAAATTAAAATTGTGACAACGTTTTTTGCTTTTTTTGCCGTGCTAAAACTACTGTTAAAAAATGTTAAAAAAGAAAAATGTGTAATTATAGAGAGAATACAGAAAAAAATAATGTTTTGTAATTATTTATTGATTTTGATGGCTGAGTATACTCACCTAATCATAAGTGCAATACCCCTTGTTGTAAGTAATATTATACATTCATATATAAACAATAGAAAGTGACCAAATTTAAAATGATTAAAATAGCTGTTTCAACATATAGTAATGAATCAGAATCGATCCATGCCCATTTTTTTTTGTTTTTTGTATACAACTTTGGGTAGGTCGTAGAACATTTTTATAGGCTAAATTGGTAGCTTTTTCTTACACGTCGAAGATATTTACGTTATAAGTACATCTGGTTTATGTTTTTATTGTGGTGCAAGTTGTCGTTTCATTTTAAATTTGCCTATGTGGATACATGTCATTATCTATCGTTCATTGAGATCGATATTCACTTTTAGTGTGTTAACTGTAAATACTTAGTGGAAACGCATATATATGATATAATATTAAGAAAAAACACAGTATTATTTGGACTTTAATTTTCGCTTTATTTAAAAAGGTCAGGACTGGTTTCACTCATGGCGAGCATTGTCAACTTCAGTTCTGATATTTATAAATAAAGTGGAAATAAAGTACAAATGCATATTATGTTTTTCCTTAATGAAATCGATAGTATTCTAACACGTTATCAGTGGATTAAAATTAATCTTTCAAGAAATCCTTTTAATCATCCTATATTAATAAACATATATACAAACAGTCTTTCTTATTTTAGGTGAAAAAACTTCCATATTTTATTATACGCCAGAAGACTAAATTCAAAATAATTTAAAAATGCATTATTATTATTTGATATACGACTGAATACAATGAAAAAAATTATATTGGAAAAGCTGCATCAGAGAAACTAGAAAACTGCAAATGCCTAACTTTACGTTAATAAAGATCAGCGTTATCTCCATTTATTATATTATAGATACAAATTGAGTTTTTTTCAAGAATCCAAAATAATAGCAAACTATATTTTGCTTGAATGTTATCAGTTAAAGATTGTTTTAAATGACATCTAAAAACCTGTTAAAGATTCAATCGTATTGAAAATAATGATAGTATTTTTCTCAGGGTAAGAAATAAAAAAGTTTTTATTATAGAAACAAAATTTTTGTCAAACATTTTTTATATACTTTTATTAAAGGATACAATAAAAAAATCATTCCGTTTTCGATATAAACGAGAAAGCACGCCCCGATGTCAATTCAAATTGACTGAAAAAGAAACGCAAAAAGATTGGAATTGGTTTTGTTACATTTTTTCCCCAAAGGTCACACCCAAAGAAAGAACGAATGCATATCGCGACTCGAATCAGATGCCTTCAAATTCAATCCTTATTCGCAGTATTACATTTTATAGATGGAATTTATGACGCAGTGACATCTTTGATATTAACAACTATTCTTTGAAAATAACCGTTTTTTATTAAATTGTCAAAATTTCAAGCATTCAAAGCAGGTTAAAACATACACATACGAAAGGTTGTGGGCAGTGCCCTCTAAGCTGTGCGCGTGTGCGCGCAGACGCAACTCGCCGAGCGCGCGCACATGCATTAATACAAAGCGCACAAAAGTGATACCAGCTAATATTATCACCAGAATAAATCAATTGTAATTATACAGTGTTGTTAATTATTGTCACAATAAAAAATAAGTAGGTATAAATACCGTTATGTGGCGCATAAAAAATTGAATTTCCTTTCAAAATTGCACAGCTAATCTATTTTGCGCACATAACCTTCGGAAAATTAGAGGGAACATTGGTTGTGGGTGACAATTTATTAGAATTAAAAAATGCTAAATTTCACTATCAACAATTAAGTTTGTAATCAAACATTTTAATTAGTGATCAGTTTAAAAAAAAACAGTCCCGACACGTTTATGATAAAAATGAATCAATTGAAATATGAAAATTTATTTTAAGAATTCAACGATTTTAAATACAGGAAAGACTAAATGAAATTAAATTTAAATAAGTTCATAAAGAATGGCTTCGCCAACTCCATATACCAGTATAAAATACTATAGAATCGAAAAGAACAAGGTAAGACCTTATTTATAATATGTATATAAAAAATATATTTTTTTAAAAATTTAAAAAACCTTCTTTTAAATATAATAATCAAATAAAACTTTTATGAAATACTCCTTCGTTCAATGTCTCAGACAAAAATTAGTTTTCTATAAAAATATTTCAAAATTAAGTTAGAAGTTGAAAATAATCAACTGACTTTATTACTCTCGGATTCCATAGAAATTTTTATCCATTTTTCGTACAAACACAATCAGTAAACGGAAATTCCGTTTCATTTGCCACAGAATAAAATCTCGTGCTCCAAATTTAAATCATGCAAACACATTTTTGCACTCATATAAACTTGTTTCAAAGTGTTTCACATTTAAAAATATTAATAATAGTATTCATTTTGGGAAAATAAAAAACGATGATGAATCAATAACGTGGCGTAGGATTCCGGAGACTTGGCTTTCTCAATTCAGACACGAGACACAAAATTGTCATAAAAAATATTCAAGCCAATATTTTTGCGCATTTATTATATAGTTGTAGGGTAGCACGAAGATTTTTTACATATAACTAACACCAATACTTTAAAAAAGAAAACTGTTTATCTAGATTTGTTTTTAAAATTTTCATTCGAACATTAACTCTATAGGTTCACATTATTCGAGGGATTCGTTCGATTTTGACGATAAACTCATTCCTTCTTAAAATGCACATTTAGTTATTAATTTTATGGTTACTATTGCAAACTAGCATCTATCACACGCGCGATCAATGGTCATATTTTATTGAATTAAGCCCACGATAAATAAATAAACATTCAATAAAATATATACATTAATTATGACAATAATAGTTTAGACTGCCTTTCCGGCATTGAAACATAGTTAACAGTTTCAGTATTTATCATCCCATAAAACAAATCTAACCTGTCTTTGTACATTCGTAATGATTCAATTAGGATGTATATGGCTGACTGTAAAAAAGTTTTCCGACGCGTGCATCGAAAGTTTTCCTCGTCAACTGTTGCGCGCACCCCCGATATATCGATTGGTACCCGCCGGTGCGCCCCCTCGACCGGTCGGCCGACCTCCCTCGTCGCGCGTCCGCCTAACACCCCCTTGTCAGGCGCTCGCCTGTTTTGGCGGGCAGCGCTGCGCTTAACGCACACCCTGCGATCTAGCTCAACAGTTTTCCTTTGTGGAACGTAACCGAAGGATCGTTTGCTTATATCATAGTATATACCTACATATCCGCTTTTCCGTTGTCGTCGCTTCGTACGTTTGTCCGTACATATGAAGCGTCTAAAAGTAAACTCCGATATACGCACCATGAAATGTTAGCAAAAAGACGTTATTGTTTGTTTTAATGATAATTTATTAGGAGGGCATATACTTGTCATTGAGAGTGGACATGGATAATATATAAAAATATATATTATCAGGTGTGGAATGCTATATAAATAAAAAAAATCTTTGATTTCAACAAAAAGATTCACATTGTCAACTGTCAAGAATAGTACATGTTTTCAAAGTAAGCATTTTTTTACATCTATCGTTTGCATGTATTATTTTCTACTCTTATTTCTTTCAATTTTTGAAATGAAAACTATAACAAAAATTCGTTAATTCTACTTCAAGTGGGAAAATGCAAGTAAATACGTTAATAAAACATTACCGAAAGAACTTAAACATCAATACAGCTTTGAAGCAATTTAAGAATCAATCCCCACACGTCCGCTGAGTTTAACCTCAGAGTTCTAGCGATCTATTTTTACCTGAACTTTTAGTTATACTATTTCCCCTAGCGTGAGTTATTTAGCCGGCAATAGAGGCGTCGGTAATCCTATCACAGAGCATGCCTTTGAGGGTAATATCGACGAAGTCTTCGCTCATACGAAGCGCCGAGACGAAGGGATAATGTTATTATCTATAATAATGTATGCACCGTAGGCCTATGTCGTCAACACAGCCATATTAGAAACACTGCACGGAGCGTGAAAAACATTTTTATCGTGAGATATTTTTTTCTATTACGTAAAAATACACTATTGAGACATTATTATAATGATGACAAAAATGCTCAAATTAAGAACATTAGGGTTGATTTATTCCCTTATTTTAATATTGTTCACATAAAATCTGGTGAGAAGAATTATTGTATTGAAAAATAAACGTGTACATTAATGGATGCCACTGGTGTCTTACCCGCCTGGCAGTAGTGGTATATGATCTTATTAGAATCCAACTAAAATCAAATGAAACGTTTTAAAAATTATAGCAAACTATATCGTATTAATTGTATGAATGTTTCTTAAAGATTTATTAGTAGTTTTAATGAGTAATTATATTTAGTTTTGTAACTATTTACAAAAATACGTATGACCATTACATATAAAATTCTGCTTATAAACTGAAGCTAGACTAAAAAAAATATTAAATTAGTACAGTTAATTTAATTAAAGCTTTCACAGTCCTAAGCAGAATCACTGTATTAAAAAAAAAAGTTAATCATACTAAAAAAACAAAACACTCTTTTGTACTGATCCCACATTTATTTATTACAACCAAGATCGGTTTTACTCATCATAAGCATTTTTAGCGTATGAAAATATAAATTAGTTCAGTATATTTATACTAAGTGAAATAGGAGTGTAATAATCAATTGAAAATATACAAAATATGAATACATGACATTAGACCAAAGACACTTTTTTTCGTCTTGGTCGAATGCCGGTTTTTGATACATTACTTGGGCCGCAGAATATTATTAGTAGCTCGTGAATGTACCGCATGCATTATATAATATAGTGACATAACATAAATATAAGTACGCATGTATCCAAAATAATCATTCGTTTACGTAAATTTAGGAAACAATACCAGATGTTTGAAAAAGCATCAAGTGACTATGATTTGGTTCTCGCATAAAATCTAAAAGAGCCACAGGTTGAGTATCGCCACACTAGACTCAGTAGTTAACATGTTTATGATATATTACAAATAAATGCAACTTATTTGCAATAACATAAGAAAGGTCACTAAAAATTAATTCAAAAGTCTAAAGTGGTTATTTTTATTACATGATAGTGTAGTTATAAAAAAATGAGTCTAAAAATGCTAACGATCAAAAAAAGATTAATACCAAGGAAAGAACTGGTATTGATGCATTGAAGAGCTGTTTCGGAAGTTGTTGACATCTACATTTATATCAATTGATAATGTTTTGTACAAAGTTATTTTATCTATTCTATTTTTTTGGCGTAGCTATTCTTGGTAATGATATGTCATACTTTTTATTTGACATAACTTTCTTATCAAGTAAAAAAATGTTTAATTCGTTGGTAACTTTCACAAGCACGATATCATTAGGAACTTATTAGACCGTAAATTTAATGTTATTATTAGACTGGTCCTTCAAATATCATTTTTAATTTAATTGACATTATACGTCTTCCGAAAATCATAAAAAAATGTAGTATTTATTTACTACATGGAACTATTTTGGATTTCTCTAATTTAAAATTTTGTCGTTTATCTGCTATTTTAAAACGAGCTAAATCCAAATTCGTATCTTTAATCTATGATATGACGTTTTATACAATACGATATAAAAGTGACTAATATATATACTATACTAGTGTATAAGCAACACGTGATTATTTTTTTTTACATAAATAGTCAGCGTTGAAAAGAAATCATGTACGAATCACATAAAAAATAAAATATATATTTAGAGCAACATTTCAAAATATACATTAAGCTAGAAATTGCTTGCAACTTTGATGTCAAATTTTACGTTAGAAAATAATATACATATCCGAATTTCGAGAACTTATAAAAGTTTCAAGCAAATTACCCATCTAGCAGCATATTAGTCACGAAAAGTTTTTCGATCGAATTTATTTCAAGTACAAAAAATCGCCAAAGTAAAGAAGTCGTTAAAAGAATATCGCTTTTTTGGAAAATGAGTTCCAAAGTTAGTAGGTGAGTTCTACGAAGCGAAACTTTTAAAGCAATGCCAGTTACGCGGATCAATTTAATTACTTCTACAACAGCTGTGTTGTATCGCTTATGTTAAAATATTTGAACGATGGTCGTTTGGGTTCAAATTTTGTTCTTACAGTGAATACACGAATTATTTACAAACGGTATATGGTGTGGTTTTATGATTTTTAATCAATACGAGTGCTCGTGCAAGAATCATTATATTTTGTATCTCATTATGTCGTAAAATAGTTCATAAACGATTTACACGGACTTGCACTTGCATAAGACTGATATTATCACACATTATCTGTCCCCTGACAGCACATTTGTTTCCTCTCAACTCATCTCAGCTTCCCGCAGTTTTACATATTACAGAAGTAGGCAGACTTTCAAGCGAGAGTAGTCAAGTTATCAAAAAAACAGGATAGGACAAGTATTAAAGAGAATGTATGAACTTTTATGGTAAAAACACAAAATGATTTCAAAATTTGATATCTAAAAAAGCCGCAGAAGTCTTTGTAAAGACCCGTGTTTTCTAACCTAGTACGATAAGCATCCTTACAGTTTGACGGAATTTTTAGTGTTGGATTATGAAAAAGATTAAGCTTCTTCTAGGAAATTTACAACCCATATTCAAGCTGGACTTATCTCTCTTGTATTTCATATAATTACGTACTAAATATATATATTTTCAACGTCATATGTAATTTTGATTTCTTATTTGGAGTTAGAAGTAATGGTTAGTATTATAAAGTTGTTACGGTTAAGCTGAGAAAATTTATTCAAGTTGAGTTCACTATTTGTAGTCAGTCAACAAATTCCTCTCTTCGCTCTATTTTTAAGATTGGGTGAAAAAAATATGGGAAAGAATTAAAACACCACGTATAACCACGCATTAAATAAAAAGTCTTTATTCGATTAACGTTTTGATTCGGTGATTAAAACTCTTGATCATACGTTTGAGTAGAACGAAAGCGTAAGTGTTCGGTTTAGAAACCAAAGAAGTTTGAAGTATTTTGATCAGTCGTGTATTTCGTACAAAAAACTTTCTGAATGTTGAATATAACATGTAAATGAATATGGAATATTTTAAACCATTTTTTAAAATACACTTTCGGTAAAAAACTAGCTATCTTTGACAATGAATGTTCCTACGTAATGTATAGTTAACCATTGTATGAGCTACAATTTGTATGTATAATTGTCCGAGTTGTTAACTTGGCTCGTTTTCAGAGACATGCAATGTATGTTAATTGAGGTTACCGCTTAATGATGGAATATTGAAAAGTTTACAAACAAAGTATTCACAAAAACTGTCTTATTTATTTCAAGTATAACACAACATTTCTTTATAGCGAGTATGGCATATTTTTGATAATAAATAATATGAAAAAAATGACATTAATTAACTTTTAATTAAAATAAGTTTTATTTATAAAGTAGCTTACTTCACAATCGTTTATCTTGAACAAATAAAATTGTGTCAAAAAATATATAATATTTACGCGTCACGATCTGGGCCTAACTCAAAATTACATTTGACTAAACATCTAAGAAAGCAAAAAGTAATTAAAAAAAATGTGCATTACTTAGCTTTTTAATATATTTTGGATATGTTCTACACAGAAAATTTTCAGAGGTGGTAGAGATTAATCTGCTTTGAATATACACAAGATTTATTAGAAACTACGATATTTTATTAAAATTCTAAAAAAATATTTTATAAAATGATCAGAGATAGAAACGAACTTTTTTGAGGTAGTCGAAAAAATGTTTTTATGTTTGGTTGATTGATCTTAGTCATAATAAATAATTTTTACTTTCTGGAAAAAGTCTTCTTTTGAGTTACGGACAGCAAAATACTTTTTAAAACTTCAACAGCTGACCTACCACACAAGTAGATTGAAAGTTAAAATTTCATTGAATTACCCTTGTCAAAATAACAATACACTTTAAGTATGGAAAAAAATGATTATTTTGTGATAATTTGGTTTCAAACAATATATTGATTTCTTAAGCATTACTCATTTTACGATGCTTGAAAAATATATTACTTAATTTTATTTCAATAACTGACATAATATAACCAGCATGAATTTCCTACAAAATTTCAATTGTGAATTTGCTATTTAACTGATTGACTAAAGAAATAACATAAACTAGTTAGTTTATAAAATTGTAATATTCTACTTTAAATAAATATATTTGATACTTATTTAAGCACAGCAATGAGTACATAAAGTAATACTGCAACCTATCCGAACTGTGGTAAAGCTTTGCTTGAACATCAAGAAGTAGCATGCAAAAAAGCTCTCCACTTTTCATTTGAGAATAAGTAAAGTTCGTTCATAAAAGTGAACTACTTATGATTATATGGTTGATATTTGAGAGAAGAAAATTAATATCTCTAGAATAATATAAATTCAAGTTTCCTTTCTTTGAATTTAAATCCAAAAAATTATATAAGAAAATAGTACTCATATATGTATATTATTATTAAAGGTTTTCTTTTGCAAATGTTATCTATGTTTACTCTTGAAGTTTGCTATATCATAAGAAATATACTCAAAAGTTTTGTGGATGCTGGTGGAACAAAATAAAGTAAAATATTATTTTATAACGAGGGTAACATTGGTTACTCAGCGGGAAAAGTTTTTGAATCCCATGGATGTGTAAAAATAAAAATCATATTTTGTTTCATAACAAATTATTAAATGCTATTTCACGTTATTTTTAAATATAATATATTTATTTGAATTTCATTTTTGTTTTTTGTGTTACTGGTAAAGTTGAGCTGTTTTTCTATTTCATTTTTTTTTATATAAAATAATTATAGTAAAATTCTTATTTTTGTGTGTGTGTTTATATTTGCCTTTTAGTAAAACCATTCATTTTAAACTAGGTAAAAGTGGTAAACCAAATTTATTCTTCAAGTGAAATTAATTAAAATAAATAGAAAATGGCTTTTAAATTCAAATAGTTTAAGTATAAATTACTAATGAGACTTCCCATTTTATTCACATTAGATGTGATATCCTCCAGAAATTCCTGTGTTTGCGAGTCCAGCATAATTATTATTTTGCGCAATGCACCCTATATATGGTCTGCTTGGATAACTTGGATGGTTGGCAAACAAACATTGCCAACTTTCCCGTACAGCGTTCAGCTATGTTCAGTGGAGTATTTTCTATGAACTGTCTTTTCTAACACGAATTATATTTCAGTAACAATGTTTTCAGTGATGTGAATTTAGACAATGTCGATTTATAATATTACATTATGATGAAATTGAAAACAAGATAATTTTCCCATAGAAAGATTGAAATAGTATAAACTAATCTGCTTTTTTACTAGATGCAAAGCTGCAAAATATGTAATGTACTTTTGTATGGGTTCCAAATAATCAAATAATGTCCACTAAATTTATCGATTTTCAAGAAAAGCGACCAATGAAACGCATTTTTTATTTAAAAATATTTTTATCTGTTATAACAAAGTAAAATGGTGATTTTTTTGTTTATCTCATACTTAGTTTTGTTTATAGTATATTTAAATAATACATAATTGTTGACGTAGAAAATTATCATTGTTAATGATTTAATAATAGAAACAAAAGCATTTTTAAGTCGCTCAACATCACAATGATTGATTTTATATGATTCTCGTTATATTATATTTATTACTGATTTTTTCTCGCAGTCTGACAATAAAAATAACAAAACACTAATTTAAATTTAAGAAAATACGAATGGTGATATTTTAATCATGTAGTTGTAAGAAATGTTTCAACATTTGATACAGCAAAAATTCAATTCATTATTTACTAATATTTGGTCTATTGACGTAATGGTTTTTTCATAAAGCCGGATCGCCAAACAAATTCTTTTCAAATGGAGCGATAGGAAAAATATTTATTTCTAAAATATGATTTGTGAGATCTACGTACCTTTTTTAGATGTCTTCCCTTTGGAGCGGAAAGTCATAATAGATTTACTTTAACATCGTTAAAGCAAAATTGTTACACATAAAAAAGATAGGAAATGAAAAAGACTGTCTCAAATCACTTAAGATTGAAGAGTAAGAATTCGTTTTGTTTCAATAAATCTTGATAAGCCAAAAGTTAGAAAACGGATATTGTTTTCGATGTTGCAGTCGTCCGCCCGTATGAGATGCTCGTTCGACCGGTGGTAGCTGGCTTTCCGCAGCGTGTTAAATCGCTTCGTCCTAGATATGTTGACCCGAATCCATCAAATAATAATACATTTACCCAATCGTATCGGCTTTGCAATCATTATGTTTCACAGAGTTACATTTTATCCAGGGCTGTGAAGTCGTTAAAAAATAAAACGACTCCGATTCCATCACCGACTCTGAATGCAGCAGTAAATTTTTTTATACAATAAACATTAAACAATATTTTTTAGAAACTACTTTTACACAAATAAGAAAACGGGTTTAACGTAAATATAGTAATCTGAAAATGCACGGAAAATGCATTTTTAAATCCGGCTGCAGAAAAAAGACGGTCAGATTAAAAGATTTTTGGGAAAACAGTTATTAAAAAATTATACCGTAATGTAGTTTACTATTATAATCAGGGCCGGCGCCAAAATAAAGGCCAAATAGGCAACCGCCTAGGGCGCAAACCATTAGGGGGCGCATAACTGGAGTGATAAAATTATCTTTTTAGGCTTTAATAATAGTAAACAATAAAACATTTTATTTTGATGTTTGTATTTGTTTGTTGTAATAATGTATCGTATTCTATACTTATGCTCCGAAATAGAACGGTTGAACGACTAAATCACAAACAATTCACGTAGAAAAAAATGTTTGAGATACTTGCATAAGAATGCCATATGCTACACATTGGGAGTCGACATGGATATATATATAAAAATATTTCTAATGCTCCCACATTTTTTTTCATTATATCGAAAAAATGGAACGATTTGTTAAATAGGGGGCGCACCAATAGTCATTGCTTAGGGCACCAAATAACCTCACACCGACACTGATTATAATACCGGTAGTTAATATATTAGATTAACATAATAAGCATGCATAATAAAGAGTTAAATGATTTACTATACTAGTGACAGAACCTAACATTTGACCTAAATAAAACAAGTAATATGTTTACATATAATATACTGCAAAAACAAGGCTGATGCCGAATTTTGAAGTGAAATTCCCCTGAAAAGCAAACTGATCCTCTACACTGCATTAAGTCTTTCCATCAGGCGAACGAGGCTTGTTCATCCACTATAATAACCACTAGAATTCAGGCTTCAGATTATTCTAAATAAATTACTGCGAAAAATGTTCTGCGTGGTAGGCATTCGCTGCTACACCCAGATTTATAAATATCTACCACTCGTGAGTGTCGTAAAGTTTTCCAGAATTATATTAGTGAGAAAACAGGCGACAAACAAATATTCTCGATGGACCTTCTAAGAATTTACTTGACTAATTTGACACATATTTTGAGGCAAAATAGGAATGTTATAAAATATCGAGGGACACTTTGTAAGCCGCATGGTTTGTTATAAAATTTACTTCAAGAAAAACCAGGCTTTTTTTATCAAGTAATCGAAAAACTTTTTTTACATTTATAAAATAAAAACAGGATTTTCAAAAAGTTGAAAATGAATGCTACGTCGGTTATATACCAGAGAAATATGTTTAATATAACGTATTTCGCATTTTAAGTGATATGTTTTTTTAACAGGTCCTGATATAAAACTATGTAGGTAATACTGTTATGTTTTAATTATTTTTTTCCTTGGCTCAGTTTACGAAAAAGATTGGCGGAATTTATATATGCCAAATTCTACAACTCTCATTCAAAATATTTTTAGCGAAGATAAAAAACTGTCAAAGCATGATAATTAAGCAGTTTGGTTTAACCTGAAAATAGCAACTCCATGAAATTCAATAAATTTGAAGATGAAAAAAGTATATTTAAGCTTAAACAATCAAAAATAGCTTTTGCAATAGTTTTTCTCATTATTTTACCACAATTATCTGCATAAATCTTTAATTTTTCCTATAGTAACTGAAATCCAGGTCAATTCGCAAATGTCTTGCTTTAAATGGCATTTTTATAAGTTAACATTTTTTTGTCTTGACGTCTTCAATCAATTGTCAAATAAGCAGATTAATTATTTAAAAATCCGTGGAATATTTCAATATAAAACCATACACTTGTAATAAAAAAAGATGACGACCGCAAATCAGCGGTTGCGTGGAGAAACTCAAAACGTCTCTCTTCGGTGATGGTTGGGAAAAATAAAAGGACGCAAAAGAAATAATAGTGGCGTGATAATCACTTTCATAACGCCCCGTTCTCAAGATTAAATTTTAAGAGAACCAAAAGTATATCTGGCACTTTATCCATACACTAATTATTAATACATGTTGGGAAGTTTCAATCCTAAGATTCCATTGCTTGTCCATTTAAACAAATTATAAGATGGTGATGATGCAGCGGAACCAGAATTTTCTTACTTGGACAATTATCTCTTACATGAAAGATATACTTCAAACAAAGATGAGATATCAGAACATGTAACATTGATAATGCATTTACATTATACTTTTTAGTAGAATAAAATGAAATGTATCTTTGTTAAAACGCCTCTAGTGATAAATGTGCTATTTTCCGACGGTGATCTGACCTTTTCTCTCTTTTAAAATTTAGGCCTTACCTTTATTTATTTGCTGTGACCTTTTTAATGCATATCTGTAAATAGCTTCAACCAGAACCAGTGACAAAATACAATGACCGTACTTGTCTGTTGGGAAAATCGTAAACACGGGCTTTACCATAACTATTCAGGGTTTTACGATCATGCCGTGGAATTTACATCATTATACTTTATGATGCAGAGCTACAGTGCAGAAATGCACAAAATTCATTCAACTAACATCTCAAATATTTGCGAAATATCACTTCAGGACAATCATAGTTGTGACATATAAACATTTTATTTTACAAATTTGTAATATATAGCTAAAAATAAAAAGTAAATTGATGAATACGTCCGTATATTTTAAGTACCCGAAACCGTCTGATGCCAAAAGTAAGCACTTACCGACAGTTGATACATAAAAGTCAGCTTTACACACAGGTACTTTCATTTTAGTTTGGTGAAAACTCTTTCTTTAAAATGGGAGAAAATGTGTGTGGATGAAACCTATTACGGGTTTTTTTCTTGTTTTAAAGCACATTGGGTAATGTTTGTTCAGTAAACGAGAAATAACTGTTCATGCCTTTTGCGCACTATTTTTTTTGGTTTAATGCATGTGCAACCACTTCACTCACAAGTGAAAGCTCTACTGAGTACAACTCGCTAATATGCAGAGAACAAGTTAAAAAATAATACTTTTTGCAGATAATTGATAAGTGTAGGTGCATTTTTATTGAAAACGGTCAAATATTAGATAACAAAACTTCTTTATCGTGAGATAGGGTCTTCGTGACGTATTGTTTTCGAGTAAATTGATAGCTCTACAGTATTTTTTTTAAATGATTCATTTATAGTTAAAACAGTATGAGAAGAATAATGAGCCAAAATTAAATTTTACGTTTGGCTTCGGTTTTTCTTAGATAACAATTTTAAGAATATCAAACAATAAATCCAGAAACGAACAAAATATATTATACGCCAATCAAAATGCAGGGTGACACCATAGACGAAAAATAAGTCACGTTATAATAAATATCTTTGTATTGTTTTGTTAAATTAAATGAATTTCCGATAATCAAACCATTAAATTGTGTATTATAACGTTTAAAAAAAAAGTATTAAAATAAAGTATAATGTTAAGCTTATGTTGCGATAAGACTTTTTTATTTGAATTAAAGTGAATCACTGTTATTAAATACACAATTTAAATTGAGATTGTGTGAGATCAGAATTAATGAAAAAAATACGCGCTACATAAACTGTCGATGATATTTAAATAAATTTGTTTTGAAAAAATTCACAGTCAAGTTTTTCTAGATTGATATATATGTATAAATATTTCTGGTTGATAGCAATAAAGACAGGTGAAGCTTAAGTATTCTGCTGAAATATCTTAACTTTTTTCATTAATATATTTTATGTTGTTGTAAAATATCTATCCATTTATGCAACAGTCTTAGAACGTACCCAAAAAACAATTCATAACGTCAACTCAAAACTTTTGTCACAAAGATATATATACATACAAAAATTTACTCTAAAGCGTTCTAATCACAATTTAAAACAAAAACAATTAAGACCAGTCAATATACATTGTAAATTTAATGTTTATTCTGTGATATCATCTGTTTAAAATTACGTGATTCTAAATAAATTAGTAAGATAATTTAGAAATTTAATTTATTTCATTTTGATTCCTCTATTAGCGGTATCAACTTTGTTACAAGCCGCAAAATAAATGACTTTGTTATCAAATTTTCTTTTCTTATTACAGATGGGACTCGGAAAGCGTAAGTAGCCTACAAAAAACTTTTTCAAAGACTGAATCTTTAAAAATTTCCAAAGCTTTGGGTTACTTAATTGACTTTTAAGAAAAAAACTCGTTTTCTCTTTTACAAAAAAGATATCCTATTTCGTAAGTCAGTAAGAATAATATAATGTCACCATGCTTTTTTTATTTTGTATGTTTTATATTTATATAGATACTATTACTCTGTAAGGGACTTGGAAAGCTGAGCTTATTTACAGTGGCGAAAAAATATGTACGCTTTAGTGGACTCTTCATTATAAAGTATTTAATATCGTATGTATTATGAGTAGTATATGAAACAGCTTATTAATTGTATTTTATTTAAGATAAGTAATCAGTCTAATTAAGTGTAATACTTGCAAACCTGGCTCATTCCAAAGTTGTTGAAACATGAACCATGAATGTAATTTATTAGATAAAAATGAATTTTGAAAGTATTTTTATAAATCAGTTTCAAACATGGCTTGACAACATACAAAATATCGTTCAAAAGTAATGTAATACCAAAAATACTTAAGTTCTTAAGGAATAAGCCGTGTTTGCATTTTACCTTCAGTATATTTATAGTTACAATGTGTATTGAAATCATTTTTGCTCTACAGCTAAAAATTAAATTTATTTTTATGGGTCATAATAAAAAAATGCGAAAGAAAATATGACGAAGAATAAAAGTAAAACAACATTGACATAAAAAAAACCGAACCTTTTGGGGCTTACAAAAAATGTCTGTATCATCGTCTTAAAGTGCCGCCTATTATCAAAAGCTGGCTACCAAATTGCAGGACGTATGTCTATTTTAAGCTAGTCGCAAAGTATAATAAATCAGCCACTTATAACGTCCATACGGGTAGAGAAAAGTTGGTGGAAGTGACAAGCAGGACTTAATATCTCTTATGAGAAATAATCAGCACAGGTTTAAGTCTTAAAAAAATGAGATATAACAAGGGGCCAGCTTAATCTGCTTTCTTAAATTCGAGCAACCGTAACTACCACTTCAAATCGACGCAAGCATCTGGTTTCAAATCAAATAATATGGTTACTCCATTTTTTTGTAAGGTGACATGACTCGCAACCGTAATATATATATATGCTTTAATTTTAATTTTTGAAATAATAAATTTTATGCTTTTGAACAGACATAACAGTACAAATTGTGGACAAAAAACCAAAAATTAAAAGCGTTATAGAATTTTGAAACAATTTTTTATGGCAGAAATTTTTCATTAGTCGATAAAACCAAAAAAAAATAGCGAATAATTATTATCCTCCTAAATATCGAGTTTTACTCGTTGAAACCGAACAAAAATACTACCACAATTGCTGCAGAAGCAATTGAAAAACGTCAAGTGTTTTCTTCTGGTTCTTTGTTTCTATTGAAATCTGAAGAGAGTCTTTTGTTTTATTTAGAGTACTTGTCGAATGATAAAATAAATGAATTCATCATTCGAAATTTGAAAGATAGTCAAGCCTTCCATTGTTAACGCAAACAGCTAGTCGTATATTTAAATTAAATTTATAAATTGCAGCATTATTTAATGGACTAAATAAAATTGTACAAAGTTGTACATTAATATATAATATATGAAATCGTGGTATATGGAGTTTCTATTTAAGACCTCTTTACTCACTTAACCCTTAAATGTAGGATTTTCTACATATTTTCATATACAATGAAATGGGTAAGTGTGATTCCAGAAAAAATATTTTTATAGTTTTATCCAAAAACGCCTAGGTTAATTAGCGACATAAAACATGATTTTCAAGCAGTTTATAAAAAACAACACTTATAATACACAATCAACAATAAAATACACAATAAAACTACTGAATGCTATTGAGATGAAGCTTGTTTTTTTTTATTGTGAAAATTGTATTAAAAAACGGTCGAAAACCAATGGCCGCCAAAACTCCAGCAAAATAATGGCTTAGCACGTATGGACAAGACATCTATTGAAACAATATGAAGAATTAATATATATTTTACTATTGGGTAAAAGAATTAAAGATAAAACCAATTTGTGTTTTGCAAAAAAACCAAAACAAAAGTTTGTACTTTTTGTAGTCATCTATGCATTTAAGGGTTAAATGATGACTTCAACAGGACTGTCTTTAATGATTGAAAAGCTTACTCTTGGCATACGTTATTTGTTTACTCATGTACAATATTATCTTAGGTTGTCCAAAAGAAATTAGACTATTTTTTCATTTTAAAAAACCTGACTTTTCTTAGTAACGGTCTTTATCGTTCGGACCACGGCAGTAATAATTTGATTCAGTTATGGTATAAATATAAAATTTCATATTTCCTCTTGAACTCAACACTTTTTTTTATCTATAATGATGGATTGAACTTTTTTTTATTTAGGATTTCTAGCAAGTTACTGTCAAGTCAATCAAGCAATAAATAAACTAACAATTATTACATACGCTTAATTGTAAAAAAGTATTGAATTATGTTCATATTATATTGTAATATGACTTAGCTGTTTTGAATTAAAATTTAAATATTCTTATAGCAGTAATGCTAATTGACTAAAACATTTTAAGAAAATCCATTTCTCAGCAAAAGTAAAATCTTTCTTGTTTTTAATTTTTTCGTCATTCCAAAATTCATTAACTAAAGTACCTAATTTATATATTTGTTTTGCCCACTAAACGGTTTACGGAACTCTGCGTTAAGCCTATTTTTTCAGTCTATGTTTCGGTTTACAAAATTTATAATATTATAACGTCCTCTACACAAATTTTTATATAAGCTGTTTCGGAGCTTTTGTTTTATTTTTTATATTGTATTTAAAATGGCTACCTTGAATTAACATTTAAACTGTTATTCGCCATAAAATTTATGTTATTATAAAAATTTAAGATTAAGTTATTCCCACCAATCCCTGTCATTGTGTAATGAACGCACTTAAAGGTTTGTTTTCTTTAATAAACAGATTTTTATTTATTAAGTTTTTAATACAATCATGAAAATTTCTTCAAATAACATATATTAATGAATGTTATGTTTAAAGTCCTTCAATTAAAACCAAATGTTAAAGAAAGCCACTAAAAAACTACTTTTTCTTTCCTCACTAAATAGCTATTTCCAAAACAGTGGGTTAATTATGACCCAATATAAAGACAACCTCTATCAAGACGCTTTATGAGTCTACGTGCTGTTGGTTTGGGATTTGATTCTCGATAAAAATATTTTTAAAAAATCTATCTAAATTTCTGCTTAGAAAAAATGTATCTTTCATGAAACAGTTTGATTAAAGCAAAGCAATTCTTTAATGTAATTTATAAATTAATATAATATTCAATTTATATTAAAATTACATTAAGATTCGAGTCCCACAGTGCAGTAGCCAGCCTAACTTCCGTGAGAGATCTTACGGGCTCAAATTCTGGTACGAAAAGCATTTTTAAAATCGATTTGTCGATTTCTATTAGAAGGCATGGGATGCTTGAACAATTCCCTCCCATCATTCTAATACTACAATAATGGGGTGTGGCAAAGGCGATTAGTTAACTACTGCGTCGGTTCTAGCCATATCCTTTCTATATCTGTACTATCTTCGAAAAAATAAGAGTAGTTGAGTAACAAGCAGTTCACGTAGAAAAAAATCTGTTGAGATACCTCCATTAAGAGAACATATGCAAATAAATATTTTCAAAAAACAATCTGAGAACTGCTAAGTATAATAACTAAGAATTTTAAGTTTCATTTGACATTTTCAATATTTGGAAATCAAATTTACAAACAAAAATGCTGAAATAAAAAAATGAGACTTAGATATGTTTTTTCCTGTGTATTTTTATTTACTATATAATGTAAAAAAATGAACTAGAATATATTATTTATAATCTTGAGTAGATTTCTTACCTTTCATATATTTTGACTACATTATGTAGATTTAAGGGAAACGTTTGAATGTTAAAATGTGCTTATTTTGACCCAAATACTTTCCAATATAGAAAAATAGCGTATGAATCAGTAATAAATAAAACCGAAAAAATAAAAAATCAAACGCTTATAATGTTTTATATTATTTTCTCTTTAAAGAAAAATTTATTTGCATTTCAAAGATCTTGTCAAATTACTGCGATTCTTGTTTTATATAATTGTATATTTTTTTACTAATATTTATTTCGTTGACATTTGTAATTGCAATGCACCAAAAATCCAAATTATTATGTTCTTTGAACGGTAAATACTTTAATATAATTTACTTCAAAAACCCTTTCCAATCTTAGCAAGTCACAATTATCTGACATAACCTGACTCGTCAACATAAGATATATATTTATCTACAATTGACTAATACAATTTTACATAGTAGTTATCAATCAATATTTCTATTTTCAACATGTACTGTGAATTATTTATAATCAATAAAACATAACAAACAGCATTCTACGTAACATATTATTTCCGATGATTATTTTGCAGTCATTAATTTTAATTTATATCACTTAAATAAAATTCCAAAAGTATACAATTATTTCTCAAAGTATTTAAAAAAACATGTGATATTTGGAACAATGCAAGTAAATGTTATTTTAAAATTATACTTCATCGATTGAAGAGAAAAAAAATCAATTACATCAATTCATAAATATTTATTTATTTGTCATAGCGTTGCTTCTGTTATAACAGTTAAAAAACTTCACTGATTAATAATGAAAATTTGGTGTAATATGCAAGATAGCATAAAAAAAACTCACAATATTTTTTTATATTTATGAAATGCAACTGAGTACTCATCGGTTTCTTTGTGGTAGTAAATATTTGTATTTTCTTTGCATTCACAGCTTCCATGCGATATCGGATGGTTTCTGAGTTATATTTCTGTTAAAAGACAGGAAGCTATTTGTCTAACCACCAACTGACTGCATTCTGCGAGCACCATTCCATTACGGTGTCAGCGGCGTCTTGAGAACAAGTTTGCCGACAGCACATCTCACGGGGAACAAGGCAGCTTGGAGGCATATCAGGAAACTTTAATGCATTCGGTAGATATGCTATTATATAGTATTCATAATAAAATCGAAAATACATATTCGGAGTAGAATAAAAATTACAGCAAAATGCTCGCAATGTTCAAAAACATTACTGATCATTTTGAATTTCAAATTGTTTTTGTATAAATGGCACTGTTGAATTATATTTTGTATCAAAGCTCGCCATGAGCAAAACCGGTGTTTAACTTTATAAATAAAGTGTAAATAAAGTACAAAAGAATATTGGTTTTTTTTATAACAAAAAGTTGTGTTAAATATAATTAAAATATGGCCTTTTCACTATAATTTAGGGTTAACAACATAACAATTACAGGAATTCTGACTGTTCACAAATATGTATTTTAAATTACAGAGAAATAAAAAAATAGTTTATCATCATATTTATATTTTAAATGAATACATTTAGATACCAAATAATGATTTATTTCCATTTTGTAAGTAATACAATTACACAAAAACAATATAAAGAAAAAAGGATATTTAATTGCATTTTGCATGCGGCCATATAATTTTACAGTAAATTTGATGGGGCATTGTTTATAAAAAAATTCCCACTCTTGTGAAATATCAAGATTTGATTTATTTACTGTCCAAAAAAACATGAAATTACGACTGTCACTATGGCAAAAGAAAGACAATACACGATACAAAGTTTGTGTCATTTATTAAAACCATTTAATTTTCACAAGGAAGTAACCTGCATCAAAAGAAATCAAAAAGGCGACGTCGTTCAAATAACTTAGTGTAATGCGAATGCCTCCAAAATGCGTTTATGGGACTCATAAATGCGGCTCAGTAATATAGATTTCAAGGAAAAAAACATTTATTTCATAAAAAAATCATAGTGAAATATTAAGATTCTGAAAATAACCGTGCTTAGAAATGGTTACATAATTCTTTTGTTTTGATCAAACAACTGGTATTATGCGACCAGAAAATTCTGCAGCATCACATGGTGCATTCTATAAAATTTTCGATCAATCGCTTCGTGAATTTTAAGAAGCACGAAAGAGATTTCAATATTATTCAAGTGACCCGAGCTCTACTTTTATTGATATTGAGTTTGACGAAGGTTGTCAAGGAGACGCTGAAGAATAGTAATATTCATTTCATATAAACATTTGCTATCTTTTTAATACGATACTTATTAATAGAGTATTTTTTTTTTCATTTTTTTTCTAACTTGTTGAATGTGACTGAATTGAAAGAAAATAAAAATACTTGACTGTTCTAGTTATACGTGATCAAAAACAGTTATTACAAGCAACATTGCAAATTTAGCTTTAATTATACTTAAGTCCTTTAAGTATGCAATATTGACAGAATTCGATTAATAAAATAATTTGTTATCTTCTGTTGTTGCCTTAGTAACGATGACAGTAGTTAATACTATCATCGTTCTTGAAAATATAGTTGAAAACAATGGTTTACAGTAAATAATATTTATTGGTCAATTACATACACATGTTACGAACATAGTAAGTATAATAATAGTTGAACAATAAGTGCACATGAATCATAATGTATTATGTACACAGTTTTGCTCTGAGCTTACCAAATATATAATATAGTGTATTCATATGTTTTTTCATTAAACAAATATGTAAATTTATTGTTTTCGCAGAAAATAGTTTAACCAAATGTCATTTTGATTAATATTTCATTTGATTAGTCATAGCAACGTTAGCAAACAAATTTGGTTGCGGATAAACATAGTTTAAAGCCATTATTGACATTCGGTACCAGGGCTCGAGTTTACAGACTAATTAGACCTAATACTCTTCAAATGTATTGCATAATTAATTATTCATAGTGCTTGTAAACTACTCGATAAATCAAAATTGAATTACAGATTAATTATGTATCATATTTGGTATGAAATAGCAAGTAATCAAATTGTTGTTTCACAAACTAGTCGTTTAGATCGGAATTATTCTAATTTGTTATACTATAGGAATTGATTAATTGTAGGTAGGTATGTGATAGTTTACAAATTAAATTGTTCATTGATTTTTTATAACTTTATAAATAAGGAGCAAACATTCAAATAGTGATTTGTCACAAATTTTGAGAAACGATAGTTCATAATAAAATCTATGAATAGAAATCACAATTAGTGTTCAAAAAAGGTTTTGAAAAATTAAAATTAAATCATCCGTGCAAACCGTAATTTTACAACACTTACATCATCATTTCCAATGCTTTGTACTTGTGTGACAAATCACTTTTTGAATGTTTGCTCCTCATAGCAAAGTCTATAATTCTACAAAATTTAAAAGGTATACTAAGATATAACTTTTATACATATTTTAATAAACTTTGTCTCGTCTATATTTATAATACTTATTTAAAACAGATAAACACTGTATCACGTTACTTTTATTTATATTTTTACTGTCAATTGCTTTTTTACGGTATTTTTTGTGTTGTATATAGATATTTTTCAACCATTATTAAGATGTACAAGTAAGAAAGATGATCATAGCTATTGAAAAAATACGTGATTTGATAAGTATTTACTGGTTGTAGAACTCTTGTGATAAAATTGAAATAATAATATACGATTCGCGTATTATTACAAAATACCAATCGGACTGTGTCTAAAAATTTGAAAGGACTCTGGAAAGTATTCGCCAATCAACGCGTTATCAAGGGCGACCAACATAAATAATTGTGTATTTTTTGGAGGAGCGATTAATAGAGTTGCTAGAAAGAATTAGAGCATTTGTAAAATATGAAGGTAGTGAGTAGTGACAATACGTAGTGTTTTGCGCTAAGAGAACGAAATTTATCACAGAAATGATTATGATATGAACCTAGCATTACTGTATTAGCAACGAAGAAGCCAATAGTTGATCTGTGAGTGTAAGATCACTACTCTTTGCATTGCGATTTGGTTGATTCCATTGATCAGTCATCCTGAGCAAATGAATGTACTAAATAAGGTTTCTCCCATATTTTTGTTTTGATTTTTTTCTTATAAAAAACATCAAACAATTTTGATCTAAGAACAGTCAGTATTGAGTGCTTTGACTGGTTGATAGCATATTTGAATTGCAAAAATACCAGTAGTTCGGTATTGAAAATGAGCATAAATTGACCATTGAACGTATAAGAAACCATCTCATATTTCAATAAAACTGTTGCCGATAATTTGCAATACATAATATCTGCTAAGAGTTGTATCAATATTTACAGGTTCCAGAAATGTCGATTCTTTTAATGATGTATTATTATTAATTTATTTGGCATTTACTTGGTAGAACTCCATTTATAACAGATTAAAAATAACAAAGTATTTTAGTTCTACAGTTTTTAATAATTTTATGTGTTGATAGCTATTTCGGCTTAAAAAATAAACCCAGATTGTTAATCGTTCTTTGAAAAACTAGAATCACATTTGATAAGTGTAATATTGTAATTATAATTAGGATGTTAGAGTGAATAACTTGATGCATTGTGTATCTCTTCAGAGCCAGTATATATAGCTGAGCAAAATATTAGTTTAAACATAGTTCTGACGATGGCGCAAGCCGAAATAGCTATCAACACATAAAATTATTAAAAACTGTAGAACTAAAATACTTTGTTATTTTTAATCTGATGTATTATTATTTTGAGAATCCGTAAGTTATTAACGACAATCACCAGATTATGATTGATGTATTTTTGAATTAAAGAAATAAAACACTCATTTGTAATAATTTCACTTAAATTTTATATGATAAGGACCGGTTTCAATCATGACGAGGATTGAGAACTGATTCATCAGTGAATATAATTCACCAAGTATTGAAAGTAAAAACATCAAAGCAATCTTCGTGTTTGAATATTTTTTATAATACCGAAATTGATATTTCAAATACCGGTTTTAAAATGAAATACAGAAATAGAGGTGTTTACATAAATATGTAAACACCTTTAAACACCGCGGGCAAATGTCCGGTATTGCAATCCTTATTTTTTTAAATTATCCTGACTTCTCTTTATATTTTTTATTTATATTAAAGTTTATAAAAAATAATATAAACTTGATTTCCCGGGTATTAAAAAAACGTTTTGACAATGAACAAATACACAAAATGATGAAAACCACGATAATTGATCAAACAAAAAATTGTGAATTTGATAGGTAGTCAGATGAAGGCAGACTCTATGTATTGTTATTCTATGTAATTGTGTAATTTTAAACGTGATCAAGCTCGTATTTCTAGCCGCAAAATGATGAAGGAGCATTTTGTGGTTGAGGAGCAAGCTGTGAAATATTACCGCATGTTGAAAATTATGGCAGGTATTTCACGTTTATAAATGAGCATAAAATCTCATAGACAGTGTCACATTCAGCAGAGTTAACTCTACGCCATTAAACAAGACAATGTTTTAATAAATATCGATTTTGTTTGCATATCTATATAAATAACCTAGAAACAATGATAAAACGGCAATTCCCCGAAGATATATTTGTAACGAAACACAAGTGCTTTGGCTTGCGTTTGAGAATATTTTTTTTAAAACGAGAGAAAATGTGTGTAAGCCAGCGATTTCCAACCTGGGCGGCGCGAACAGTCTAAAATATTTATTTACTCATTAAAACGTATCTTTATTACTATTTGAAATAAATGATGGAGAGGCGCAAAGATATTTTTTTCTTTAAACGGAGGCGTTGTAATATAAAGTTTGGAAACCACAGTTTTGTTTCGTTTAAAAGCACATTGTGACAGTGTTCGAATTATTTTAATTGAATAATGCTGGGTGTTACGCCTTACGCTCCCATGGCCTGGGTCACAAGGGCTCTAAAGGTCGGCTCAACCCTAGTTTTTCGCTCAAGAATTTTCTTCTCTTAGTGGACTAGTTTTGAGGCGTCGACCCTTGCGTCAGTAGTCGTGGAAACACCCAAGAGCTGGTCGGGTCATTTAATGCGGAGAACCTTAGTCATATCTGCTTCTTTTTCTATCAGTCGAGTTCCGGCGTTCTGGGCGACAGTCAGGAACTATCTATCTATAAGATATACTCAGCGTAACTGAGAGATGCTGTCATTTTATAAGAAGAAGCAAAACAATGAGATGCTGCGTAGCCGATGTATGGTTCACATAAGGAGCTAATATGAACAAAGAAGAAGATGAAAGTATAAAGCATATTTGGTAGTGTTTTTTGCTGTCAAACGAAAAAAAACGTATACCCGTGGTCTATAATCTAACCCTTTTGTTTTTATTTTAAAACATAGCGCACGTGAAAGCGTCTGTGTGTACAGATCATTGATTGCTGTTTAGTTGTTATTACGAGTTTTTACAGTGCACTTTTTGAAATAGTACAGTTTCAATGACAAAAATATTTATATGACGTGTTGTTTTGCATTGAAATCAATGAAGCTTATAATATGGTTTTCGATAAGATAAAGCTAATACTTTATGGTATGCTTATCACACTTATCAGCCTTAGATAAGATTCGTAGTATGTAATTAACAGACATGTATAATTTAGAAAAAAATAATCGAAAACGATGAGGACATATACGCGTTATTTTTGTTTTATACGAAGTAACTTTTTCATTTCATGATACTGTGTTTCTTTAATTTTTTTTATTCCTTAGGTTACTCAAGGTCTTGCCTCTATTGCTGCGGTTTTATACCTTCTTTACAACAGATTATTTGTGTTTCAACTTTATAAATACTTAAAATCGTTGAAGACTTGATAACATGCACCGCCGTTTGCAAAAAGTCAAAGAACTGATAAAATCTAGTTGCTTGTCATAAGATGCAATAAGCTTTTCGTCTGCTTTTTTAAGCTAAATATAACCAAATCGACGTGACCGACAAAATCGACAGATCCGACGGTATCGTCTTAAAAAATATTTATAAATTATCAAATGATAATAATATTATTTATTATGCAAATAAAAACCCAAAGAAATACATTTTTTTACATCAAACATGATAAGCTATGCGCATTTGTTGGATTAGCTCACGCAGCCGTTAAATTCCAGCACAGCTAACCTCTCATCTTAGAGGTAGCACTGAATTCGAGAGTTTATCTTGAAATTCCATGGAGAAATGTGATCATACAAAAACACAATTAGTGTTTCTCAATTTTATAGTTAAATCAAAAGTTTGCGATAGCTGTAATCGAGCAAAACTGTTTAATGGTTTACTCATCAAATAGCTATGTTGTTACGAATTCAATTTCTCGGAGGAACATTAAGTTTGAGTGCATTGATTTTTCAGCTGACTTTGGAAAAGCGATATGCTAGTCATAATTTTTATCATCATCCAATACCCTTTTCCGTACAAGATGCCAAACCTGAAATTTAGTACATATCACTTTGACACTTTAATCTAGTTTTTGTAAATTTATTGCCTAGGGTAAAAGTATTTCCTTTGGTGTCTTTATGTACCGAATATAAAGCTAAATTATACATGTGACAATATATAGAGACATAAATAGATAATATATTAGATGTTAATTACTGTACCCATTACTTTATATTAGCTTCTAAAACTCGTATTCAATCAATTAAACACTGACCATTAATAGCACAATGAAAGTATTTACATATAACAAAGTTGAGCCCAAGTAATTAATTTGCGTATGTATTGATTTTACGTTTGATACGAAATTGGTTGCAGTTTAATGTATTTCAACGACCTCAAATAGGCTCTTCATGTAACTGACAACTTGAAATAAGGTAAAAGGTATCTTCTTTAATGAGGAATCAAATGGCTAACCATATCGTTATAACTTACCTTATCTAGGACCTGAGTTTTCACGATTATGTAAAACTAGTTTTGCTCAGTAAAAAATATTTTTTGAAATATGTCCCAATTTATCTTAATTAAAAAAAAACATTACTTGAAGTGATAACTGTCATTTCTAGGTGAGAATTCATTATATTTTATTTGAAAATAAAATACTTTAAACTAATTCCACATTATTTATTGTAGATCAGAACCATTTTTCCCATCGCGCACATTATCAAATGTTGATATTTTAAGAAATATAGATATAAAATAAAGTAAAAATATTAACTAATAAAGTAATGATTAAAAATACTATGTCGGGTCATATGGCTCAGCAGTTGTTGACTGCCGTGTCGGATCTCACGGATTCGAATCCCACTACGAACAGCATTTTTTCGATTGGTTTACATCGATTTCTGTTTGAAGGCATGAGTGTTTGTTTTTGTCTAAAAATTCCCTCCCACCCTTCCGATACTTCAATAACTGGGTGTAGCGAGAGCGATTAGTTATTTGGAAAAGAGAGGTTGAGCGACTGAGTAACGAACAGTTTTCGTAGAAAGTTTTTCTGTTGAGATACTTCCATTAGGATAATAAAAAAAAAGTATTGACAGGGTGTGACATACAATTGGTAATAGTAAAATGAAAGAATTTATAAATAACGATACAAAAAATGAATACAATCAAAATAATTGCTACTTCTTATAAATGATTACTATCAATTTAGAGTAAAAAGTAAAAGCGTATAAAATTATTAAATTATAGAATTAGGTACCTACAATAATTGCAGAAGTATAACTTGAATAATGTTTATTATAATAAGATTTTTTTTTATAATAATGAAAATAATAGTTATAGCAACATATTTTCATCTCTACAGATCTCAATTAATGTGGGAATGAATGGAAAATTGTAAATAATTATAATATTTGAAATAATATGCAGAATTTAATAATGATGATATTTAATTAAAATGATATTTAATTTTTACAGACAAGGGGACATATCTATTTCAATAAAACTGCGTGACTTTGCTTACATTTTAAAATGCGTGGACTTTTCTTTCTACATTGTTAATTGCAAATTAACTGTTGATTATCATTTGAACAAGATCCACGAATTTAGATACAGCATAATTAAGCTAAAGCATGGAATAATTACTGTTTATTATACCCAGATTAATTGGCAAAGAAAACGAATCGTAAAAGTGAGGCATACATATTCTTGTCAACGAAATAAAAAATCTTTTTTTACTGTTGTTACATTTTGATATTGTACATTTTTAAAATAACTCTTCGGTAAATACTGAATAAATCATAATAAAATTGGTTTTCTATGAGACTTTCCGTTGGTATGTATGATACTAAGCCACAATATGTAATGCTTTGTTTCTATGCAGCAATGTAATTTTTTGATCGCTGCATCGTACGCCCGAAAGATATTTTAATATATAGAAGATTTTGATCTTTTTACCTCTTTTTATCCACGTCCTCCAATCCTGACAATATAATAAAAAAGCTAACATATTTATCTTCTCTGATCATATATTATTTCATTCTCATAAAAATTTAATTTCCCAATCGGAGCTTACAACACTTAACACGCAATCGAAGTAAATCATATACCAATGCGATCTGTTAGTAAATTAATTTTGACTTTTACCTGAGAAGAATACGATACATATAATTAATTTTTATTCAAATATGATTATTACAAAGATTAAAATTGTTATTCAATTTATTAGTACATGTTTTAATCTATCAGTGGAATGCAATTTATGTTTCACATCAATTGATTTGAAGCAAATACATACGTTAACCAGATTTTTTAGAGATGTCACTTTAAAAAATAATAAAGTAGTAACGTTAATACAGCTTTAGTAAATAAATAATAAAGGCACATAAATAGTGAAAATATACACCTGCAGTATTCTTTCTCGTCAACAGAATTTATTTCAAAATTTCTTTTTCTCGGATGGAAATACTCAATAGTCTACGAATGAGGCAAATAAAATTAACGAAATAATATATTCCTCACGAAATCTCATTTGCTCTCGAATAAATTTTCGATCCATTTAAATGCTGGAAAGCGATAGGCGGCAATCTTTCAACACCGAGCACACATTCATTAATTCACATCTCTATTAAATATATTACACATATAACTTTTGTTTAATAATCATATTAACAAGCTTTGTTCAGTTTAAATATTATTACCTTTTGAATGAATAATTTGGTTTCTTGGAGCCAGTCAAACTCCGTCGTTGTTCATCTTTGAGAATATTTTTCAACAAAATAAACCAAATAGTTGTTTACCGTTAATCTTTTACAAAAAAGCTTCTATTAAACTTTGAATTAATAATTAAAGGAACAAAAAAATATTACACTCTAAAAGCAAAGATTTCATAATAGAGATTTTATTCATACGAATATTTCAGCTTGGTAGATGGCTCGGAACCTAACTATTCTAATTATTAATTAAATATTTTTGATGGGTTCAGCGTTGTCTTTGTGCCAGTTTATTTTTAATATAAATTAAATGTGATAAATTTGTTATTCCACAGGTTGTGTAAGTAAATTACATTTTTAATGTGACAGGCTACTCGCTCTTGTTAAATGTATTTCCTTTGCGATTTAAATTTTCTCATGTAAGTAATTAATTTGAAATTAGTTTCATTTTTGTAAAGTGTTTTTGTCATACTATCTTACTCCCCCTCTATCACTTTGTGTTTGAAATTAATAAAACCCGAATTCCATTTAGTGAATTACATATGTTAAGAATTAGAATCAAGTGTAATTGGGTATGTAAATAACATTATAACAGTTTGTTTATTTGTTAAAGAACCTGTGGAAAAACATTTCCTTTTTCAATAAATGGCAGTAAATAAGAATGAATAGTAGACTTAGTAGAAAAATAGTAGGAGTGAGTTTGTCATTCTCGCAACTTCATGTCTATAGCGGCATTGGGGAAAAATAAATGCATTTAAGTAAATGTTTCGGAAATCGGACCCGTTACAACCAAGAAGACGAAAGCTCAACAGCATTGATCAATTTATATTTAAAAAGTCTTTTATGTATACAAAAATGGAAATGATTGATAAATTACCAACATGCCAAAACTCTTATTTTGTGAGGTGAATCTTGATTAATTCAATTTATTTCACTCACTGACCTTATTTAGTATGTATCTATTATCAAAAATACTTATTCAACATAAACATACCAAAGTTTATATAAATATTTCAAGCACACTTTTGTGAATATTGTGTTTTACTAATGAGTGATGAAATGTTAATGTTAAATATCTTAGTATTACTTTGAAATTTCATTATTCATATATTTTATTAGATAATTTCTAGCTTTCTTTAAGGTTTTTATAAATAAAAAAACTTAATTTTTTTAATAAAATATTAACTTATTTTCAAAATGATTCTTCATCCCTTGAAAATTGTCATGGTTGTCAATTTACACTTCATATGAGCGAATTTTCATATTTCCATTTCTCGTTTACAAATCAAAGCCTTAGGCAATCTTATACGAGTGTAGAAGAATTTAGTCTCACACACACCTGTATTGAAAGTACCTGTACTGTAGAGAGATATATTGAAGTATGTATAGGAATACTTATTATGGTTTATTAGTACGATATATTTATAATTATTTTTAATCTACTACCATAAAATAGCGACTGGGATACCATTGTAAATTTCTCTTCAGGGGGCTTATTTCTAAGACAATGCTCCGTAGCACAATCACGTACAGACCACAATGTAATATATTATATAATGTAGAAATGGTATGAAATAATTTTCACCTTTTCCTGAAGTATAAAGCTTTTCTTTTGATTTATATTCTTAAGCCGTTTGGAATGAAAATCGTCATTTATTTCCACTTAAAGCTTATTTATTCAAAATTAAGTCAACATAAATCTGTACAGCTTTGAGTCACTTTATTGCTTGGACTTTTGTCAAATTTGAATCAAAACATCGCCACAATAACTGTATAAAAGTGTTTAATATTCTTTAAAAAACGAGTTTTAAGAAAATCGTAAAAAACCACAGGAGCAAAAATTATAAATTACGAAGAATATTTATCGCTAGTCAAATACTAGTATACCAAAAAAAATACTGACCGCTAATTGGTTATTCATAACCATATAATATTATTACCGTTAATGATCTTTGGGAGTGGTTTTATTCGTTTTTAAGGTAAATTTGAACACCCAAATATTTATGATATAAATAAAAATCAAAAATGGATATTCCTAGTTTTGATAATCCTTATTTGTTACTTTTAACAGTGCAGTAAGTTGATCGGCATTTTGTGGACAACATTGTGTATAAATCAAACATATGTATAGATTTTTGAAGAAATAATTGAAAAGAAGTTTTAATTAAATCATGTTTAACAACTACTTAGACTGTTTTACTAGAATAAATTTAGTAAAACAGCAACCGCATGTGATGCGTCAAAATGTTCTTTTAAAGAATACTCTGCTCTACTTCGAATTGTAAATTTAGATAATTCACAAAAAATATGCCATGAAACATCACTAAAACTATTTTGGTACTGATAACAATAAAAAAATCAGTAAGATCCGGTGTATCGGCAAGATTTGCGCCAATTTAAAAAAAAAGTAAAGCTTAGTACATGTGCAAACATTATAATATGGCTTATAGTGATAATAGTGTCATTTAAATTGAATAATCTTAGTCTTTCAAATAATTACTCATTTGATTTATCTGAGTGGTTTCACAGTTATAACACTTTAAAAAAGCCTTTATAAAAAAATAAAATTATCAAAAATAAGCCTGGTATATGAGATAGTTTCATGTGATTTCGACCGGACCCGAAAGAGTTAATATTTCAATGAAGCGTTATACGTAACTAACGTGACCATTTATTTTTTCCCTAAAACCGATACCTCTTAAAAAAATGGTACTTTTATGCGCCGTTTTAAGCGTCTTACATTTTCATACAAGATAGTAATATTTATTCTTGTCGTATTAGATATATTATATGGAATTATATAAAAAAAAAATATACAGTATTTGCATTGAAATGTATTATTTAATTATCTATAAGTAAAGATTCTACCGCCAGGATTTTAATTTTGCGTGTTTTTTTTAAAATTTTTACTACGAGTTTTCTTTTTTTCAGAAACGTGACAATGAAGATGTGTTCGGAGACACCTGAACACGCCACCTGAAAACGGGATATCTGGTTACAATAGTTATTACACATCACTTAGTATATTTAGTATGTTTATAACCATAGCCACAATTATTTACTGTTATGACGTTAATTATCTACTGCGTTTGACGTATAGGAAGATGTGGTCGAGGAGAATTAATGTTCAAAGCAAATTCTGGAACTCAATCACTGGCTGCAATAAAGCATGCATTTCAGACAGCAAATACAATGTTAGTCGACCATTAAATAATTTGTGAAAATTTATTTGATATAAAAAAATATGAGCATACTGATGTCACGTAGTTTGTTTAACCGAAAATTCCAGGTTTGTAATAAATATTACTTTTTTTTCAAATATTTTTTTTTTACATTTGATTCCGAGTTTTTTTACACTATTTTGAAATAACACGGTCCACTTAAAAAAACAAATTCTGTATTTTTACGCGAATTATTTGTTCTAACACGTTTACCAGAAACGGATAGTAAAACAAGGCAGCAATAACAAATAAAAGGCTTTATTAGACGAAGGAGATATATGTCCAGTTCCACTTGAAAGTCACCGTATATAATCAAGTAGCGGCAAATATTATTATTTTTTCTTCATTAAAATTCAAATTATTACTAACAATATTTTCTGTAATATTAACTTATTGGGTTTTTTATTTTTTTAAACGATTTTCTATACCGCAATGTTTTTTTACAATCAGGGAACCAATCTTCAATCAATTTTCTTTTTCTTCAATATTTTTCCTATTCTTTATTGTGGAACCTATCTAACGTGTACAAAAAGACTTTTTATAATAGTTGATATGGCAATGATAAAAATAAACTGTTAAGCATATTTATAAAAACAAATATCACATCCAGTTAATGTGTCAACCGTAGGGGACGTTTTCGATTAGCACCATTCTTCTTTTTTTAACGTCTCCAAAAAAGGACGTTGTGAGACTGAATTACAACCAATTTTCGTAATATTACTTTTGTCCAGAGTTCAAAACCATTGATACATCGGGAATATAGTAAATCTAATATAAAATAAGGATTTTGCTAAAAAGACGATTAACTGAGTGTTATTACCGGATATTCAATACCATCGATATTTACAATAAATTTATATTGATAATTTGGTGTTGCATAAATTCATTATTAGAAACTTGATGGACATGGCTACGTTGCGATGTGAATTGAAATTGAATATTCAGAACTCTGCCGTAAATTTTTCAATAATGTCATTAAATATTTAACGTTATAGATATAGTATATATTGATAATATTATACTATTTTGACTCATATTAAATGTCCTTCAAAAATACTTAAACTTGGGAGAAAAATTATTTGATCAGTTAGGAAGCTGATTGACAGAAAAATAAAATGTCTAAGTTGAAGAAGCATAATAAATATTAGGTCGAATAACCTTTGCTGAGGTTAAGTAAAAAATAATACCAAGATGTAATTAATAATTTACAGATGTTATCTGCCTTTCTTAGTATTGCCAACACAATTTATAAATATGCGAAAGCACATTTTACTTCTAATACTGACAGTCTCATTAAACAAACAACGATAAAGCCGGATACACACATATATATATAATATAAATTTGAAAGAGATTCTCTATAATAGATATATTCATTTTAATCATAGTATGTTATATGTTCGCCGCAAAGTTGACAGCTATATTTGAGACAATATTGTAGAAAACTGCTCAAGAGTTCTACCATATCACTAGACTTCCGAGCCACTAAACTTTTCCTAAATCTTTTTGAGCTACAAGATTACTTAAACCTCTAAAAAATCACTCAAACTTCACTAAAGCTTTAAGCTTCAAAAAAGTATTTTTCGACCATGAGTCTTTGCTTAATGCTAACTAAGTCTAAGTCAAAGCAGAAAACGTACATTCGATATAGCTCTACATATAAAGAATTATTATAAAAAACAGCCTTGTTTACTGCATAAACATTTTTTTCCCTTTAATTATTTTAAAGTATTTAACGTAAAATTGTGTTTATTTATGTAAATTTGAGTATAAGTTCTAAAACAGAAAATTCTTGGTAAACGTAAGAAAGTCATTTTTTATCATTACAAAAGAAACCGGTAATGTTTTAAAGAAAGGAGTTTAGTTGGCACGAATCTGGTGTGAAAATAAACCAGCTGGAACGAGGTGACTTTCTTTTATGTGAAGCTGGAAATATTTTGACGTTGATTTATTCTTTGGTGAAAACGTATATTGCACCAACAGAGTTTATTTCACCCTTGAATTATTAACAAAACCCAAATAGCAATATTTAAAAAAAATGTGCGTTTTAAAAAGTTATACTAAATAACCAATATCGCCGTAATTTTTAAATTATCACTGATTTTATGTTGTCATGTGTTGTTTATTAAATGACAACACAAACGTAGACAACAACGAATCGGTTGAATATAAGAACTATTTCAAAAATAATAAGTCCACCTTTTATCAGCAGTGTTACTAGAAACGAATACACACGTAATTGATTGCCCTTTATTAGTGCATTTTTAATTTAATTAGATTGCTTTTTCATGATAATTAAAATTATTGTTTGTTTCAAATGATGGGCAAACTGTAAAATTTACAAAGAAGCCTCCAAAATTCATAAACGCCATTTTTATGTAATTTGCCGTATGAATGATATTCATGTGGACAATACTTAGTTTCGTATTTTATGCAAATCAAATCGATCTATTCCGAGCAATTAATTATAATTTTCAAATTAATTGCAAACAAATATTTGAACAGCACTACATGGTGTGTAAAAATATTCTTTATACAATTAAAACAATATCTAAAAAGGAGAATTAATATTTCTTTCATAATCTATTTTAATAAAAACGACAAAAATTGGCAAACTATTCCAAAGTTTTAATACAAATCCATCGAAGATTAAAAGCTAACAGCATTATATTGATTAATGAAGAATGTGATAAATTTTCTCCATGAATATTTCTTACTTAACCAAATTGTTCCCTTAGTTTATTAGTGTTGTGAACATTTCCCGGCACTTCGAATTTGCGTAATTGCCCACCCGTAACGGCATTAGATTCTTGTTCGAGCTGACTTTATCGAGATTCGGAATTTTCGCACGTTCGTGAATGTTGTTTTGGCGAGCTTTCTCAGCGTTCTCATAACGGCTGCCATTTTATCCAAAACAACACTCACTTAAATTATTATAACATTTCCTTTTATGTCACGGCATGGCGGTATTTAATCGCCATGAAATCAAATGACTTGCTTTTCTAAAGTTACATAGTTACCCAAGCTTTCATTTATTTAACTAATATATGCATATTTAATTGTTGTGTATAAAACTATCCATTACCATTTTTTAAATAAAAGCTTAAATCTATTTTATAAACTGCATCGACTTCAATGTTGAGTAAATTAATATTGACATCTAATGGAGCATCACAATAGCCTTTTTATTATGAAAATAACTTGTGATGCAACTGTTCAACCAATATTTTTATAAGACAATGAAATGACTAGTAGTAGGATAGTCGCTGTATCTATTTCCCATTTTAAGATTAGACAGAAGATGGATAGGAAGATATATATACATTACAAATTTTAGATTGGGACACAAATTCATAAGCCGATTGAAATCATGTTGTAACTATAGGTTTTTATTTGACGGGCTTTTAAAGTTTCCAAGACAGCAGGAATTAAATAAACCGGAAATTTCCAAGGAAAAAGAGACAATAGCGGACAAGAAAACAAACTCATATGGCTGAAAATTAAACAAACAAATTTATTATCTAAAATATATATTTATTAAAACAGATATTTATTCAAGTTTGCTATAATAGTGCAATTATTCAAAATAACTTAATTAAAGCATCAGTTAATTTCTTACAAAGTTTTTTAATGAAGAAACCAGCCGCAGAAAAAGCTCTTTCTATTTCAAAGTATGCTGGTGAGATAGTTGACAGAGCTTTGAAGATATGATTTTTTTTTCTTTTACCGTTTTCTAAATAAAGTATTTGATATTTTATTTCGCCGAATTTGCATTTTTATAGCGGTATTAAGCTTTATTTTCAAAAGTTTTGCCATAAGCGTCATTAAAAAAATACGCTAAAATTTCAATTATTTAAACTATTGTCAAACAATAGAATAGTTAAATTTTATTTTTTTAAGGAAACCCATCTCAAAAGCAAATAAAAATACTGTTATTGCACGATGTTTTCTTTACTGCTGCAATAAGCTCGTATACAGATCACGAGGGAATAATTTGGCTCACGATGACGTCACAATGTTTAGAAAAGCGTATTATTTTGGTTTTATTGAACATTCATAGCTAATTAAATGTTGAAATAGTATCTGTCAAATACAGAAAGAACTGTTAAAAAATAAAAAGTAAATTTTAACATTAGTGTAATTTATTTTGTTAACGTTGAATATTTTGTGTGAACAGTGTGTTTGAAATGCGATTTTTTATTGAAAAAATTAGAAGGTCAACCAAAGTTACTAACCGTTAAAAAGTAATGTTATTATTTTTTTTTTATCCATATCCACTCCCAACGTGGAGAATATAGCCTCCTAATGGTAGTATTTTAACAGTTACTCAGTTGCTCAACCTCTCTTTTTGCCAACAAGAGTTGTAGGGATGTAAGGATAAGGCTAGGGCAGGGGTACTGGTAAATTAATCGCTTTTTCTACCCCCAGTTATTGAAAGATCGGAAGAGTAGGAAGGATTTTTTAGACATTAAAAACACCCATGCCTTCGAACAGAAATCGATAAATCTAACGGAAAAGTGCTGTTCGTACTGGTACTCGAACCCGTGAGCTTCGAAACGGAGACCAACAACACTAACCGCTGCACCATATGACTCAACAATATATTATTATATAATATAACAACATTAATTTAAACTTATTTGCTTCGAAGACTACTTAATAATCTCATCTTTTTTATCGTTCCGAGAAACCCATAAAGTCAATTTATTACATTAAATGTAAACGATACAAGATAAGAGTATATAAGATTATGTTTTGTGTATCTCTTTGAAGCCATCATATAGCAAAGTGTAAGTTTAAACCAGTGGTGTGAAGTATGGTAAAAAACAACTCCGACTCCGAATTGATGTTTTCAATAATTTCCGTTAAACTTATAACATCAGGTCATCTAGCATTCAGTGGCAACAATATGAACTCATGTAGTTTGAATATACATCTTAAAATATATTTTATTTAAGTGGATTAAATTCATAAGATTTTTCCTATTACAACTTCGAAAAAAAAACACCCGACTCCAATTCCACAGTTTTTGCATAAACATAGTTCTGATGAAAGATGACGGATGATATTTGTCAAAGTCAAACATTTTAATATTTTCCACTTTATTATAAAGAAGTTCTACTGATCCAATTAAATAAATGAATTGTTCTTGATTTTTCGTTCCTTTTACGTCAGATTATTAAGTATAATATCGGTGAAGTTTAAAGAAAATATCGCAGACGTTTTAAAATGTATTGGTAAAAATATTTAAATTGATTTGAAAGTCAATGTGTAAATGATATAAAATAGTAAGAGAAAGTTTTTCAGTAGTGGGAATTCAGCCATTGCACGGGTAATCTAAGTCGCTCATAGACAACACAATTAAAATTTAGAAGAACAACGTATTGATTCACTTAGAGATTGTAGATATTGCATAAATGATTTAAAATAAATAGGTTTTAATTATATACTAGTATTCACCGGTTTCAGTTAACATTTGGAGATATTTTCATTAGTCTTTTCGTTAAATTCACTTTGATACGAAATCGTATTAAAAATACTTACAGAATACAGTTTAAATTTACGTGACATTTAGAAATAAAATCTTAAATGATTTAAGCACTCACTGCCCACGCTCCATTTAGGACGGTAAATTTGTTTTTGGAAATTTTAAATTGAAATTTGATGGAAATAATATATTTTGGACTGCAAGACCTTTCTAGACAAACGAATTCTTTCTAGACTTCTGTATTTAATAAAATACGAAACTTCTTCACAAAACTCTGACAACTTTGCAAATATCGTAGATGATATTAAAAATCCCATGATTTTATTGGTAGGTATATCGTATATCGAATTATCAAAGATATTATTGTAAATAAATTCAAAACTATATGAATCGAGTCAATAATTTGTATTTAATAACAAAAAAATTCGAGTCCTATAGCGCAGTGTTAAGCGTTGTGGGTTTCCGTGCCAAACTTCCCGGGTTCAAGTTCCAGTACGAACAGCATTTTTTCGATCGATTTCTGTTCGAAGGGATGGGTGTTTTTGATGTCGCTCCCACCGTTTCCAATCATTTAACAAATGAGCGTAATGAAAATGATAAGTTAACAACTAGTCCTGTCCTAGCTTAATCCTTCCATCTCTACTATTCTATTTTAAAAAAATAGAGGTTGAGCGACTGAGAAACAAACAATTGTGGTAGAAAAAACTTATATTTAAATACCCTCCATTAGAAAGCCATATGCTCCACATTGAGAGCAGACATGGATACGAAAAAAATACATTTAAAAAAGTTTATGTCACAGCGATATTAGCGCGCTGACATATGCGCCCAAACGCTAATAGGCCGAAGTTATCTTGCAATTCTTATAATTTTAGCTATATAGTTTTCTCTGACATGTTTGGAAAAGTACCAATTCATTTTAAATAACATGTAAGATATCTTAGGTTAGTAAATCTATTTAAATGAACAGTTCACAAAAAAAACAATGTTACATTCCCCGCTAGTGTCAGCACGCTAATTTCCCGAGCGATAACGCCGACGTGCAAATTTTCCACATCCTTTACATTGGGAGTGGATATGGATTAAAATAAAAATTGTTCGAAAATCATATCTAATGCCAAAACACTCTCATAATGAAAAAGTGTAATAAGCAAAGGACGTAAACCACACATATCAAATTTTACAGGAGGCGCAAAAAACGTGTTTTGATGATTTTGAGCCATATGCAAATTATGAATTATACACAACCTTGAAGTGCACGAAAACTTCTAAACTGGTGTTTAGTTGACATAATCTAATATAAATTAAAGAAATTGTGTAGGAAAAATCTTTATTTCAGTCTTTTTTCTTGGTTTTAATTTTTTACAAGATAATTTTTTCAAACTTAAGAGCCAAATTTAGATACTAATTTGGCATTTTCAGCTTACATCCTTTTGATAGAATGTGTATTAAGTTGTATAGATTGTGATTAGCTGAAAAAAGCTGTTTTAAAAAGACTGTGGGTTACGTCTTTTTTCCTTTCCACGGTCGATATGATAAACCATAATATTTGTTGTAGGGCTTCATTATTAATTCAACTTTAATTAATTTTGTCACATGAATTTCTGAACAAACAACAATAAAAAATAAACGTCTTCAAAATTAACATGTTTTTCGCATTAAATGACAATTAAGAAAACACTATTTTGGTATATTGGGCAAACTTGTGTGGGGAGAAAGTTTTCCAAAAGTAAATGATCTCAAGTCCAGAAGCTCACGCAATAATTTGGGTTGCCATGCGAAATATAATTTTCCCGACAGGAAATTAATTTCCTTTCACACATATTATACTGTTCGAGAATAAGTTTTCCAAGAATAGAAGTCATATCAAGACAATTATTTGTGATTTACAATAGTCTCTAAATTAAATCATTTTCGTTTTTTTCGTTTTAAAGCTTCTTTAAATTGGTATTTTTTAAATTATATATTAACTAACGAGATCTCGTTTGTAGTCTATATTTCAAATACTTTATTTAAATATAATGATACAATAATGCAATAAACTATAATATATCAAGTGATCACCTTACATTTAATACATTAGTATACCTAATTAGTTCGGTCCGAAGTGCATTGATCATCGTCGTTGGTTTCCATGAAAGATCTCACGGGCTTGAGCCCCAGTACGAGCCCATCTTTTTCAATGTCGGTTTATCGATTTCTGTTCGAAAGCATGGGTGTTTGTCTAAATATTCAGTCTCACCTTTCGAACACTTAAATAGTGAGACGTAACGAGAGAGATGAATCAACCACTAGTCCTTTGCTAAACATATCCTTCTCTCCCTACAATTCTCTTCGAAAAAGATAAGTTGAGCAACTGAGTAACAAAATAGTCTCCGTTGAAAAAAAACTGTTGAGATTAATCCACTAAGAGGTTATATGCTCCATATTGGGAGCGGAAAATTATTAAATATTCGGAATTGGCAGTAAATATTATTATTTTTGAGATTTTTATCCATTTTGAGAGACGGCATGATTTTCTGCAATCACTTCATCAAATAACTATTTACCGTACCTGAAAAAATGTTGACTATTTTGTATAATCGAGCTTGCTCATAATGTAAAAAGAGCTTCAACGTCACTAAGAAAATAGTAATAGTGTTTTATATGAATTATTCCAAAATATTATATAATTAAACGTTTCAATTCAACATATACTTTAAATCTATGCTAGGGAATTATCGAATTCAGTAGAATTATATGAAAGTTTCTTTCAGTAGCTAAATAATACTTTCTTTTAATAAATCACTCGCACTTCTACGAAGGTTTTTGCAAGGATTTGGACGTTTCCATTCTCAGGTGGTAAAAGAAAGACCTCCATCACATGAAGTGGACAAAAGCTCTGCTAATCCACAATCCACCTCAAGTGTTTGAAGGTGAAGCGAGAAGTAGCGATACTCTTCAGCCGACGTCGAGATACCAGGCGTCGAAAACATATTTGAAGTTTCTTTTTACCACCTTACAAATTATAATTTTAAAAAAATATCTTAAATAGTATGTTTTTATGTCTGCTCATGAGGATTTAAAAAATAAGTTTTAAAAAATTTGGGAAAGATTTTGGAAATACAAAAACTCATTCACATTTATATAGATTTGTATTTTGATTTAATGTGCACAATTGATAAATACTTAAAGCTCGATAATTAAGACCAGACACAGCAAACAAATTACAAACTATAAAAGAATGACAAAACTGAGAGAGGCTTGAAGTTGTTAATTTATGCATATTTTACCATCGTTTATGTCAGTAAAAGCAAAGTTTGCTGAACAGTTTTATCGTTTAATATAAATAAAAAAAGAACACACTATTTTTTTTAATATTATCGAATTTAACATAAATACATACTGAAACGTTTTATGAAAATAACATGTATGCAAACTAAATTTTACTAAATATTATTTCAGTTTACCTGTTGAGGCATCTAATCCTGGACCCATTTAGTGACACCGGGACTTCATCATACACAATATTTCAATCCCGAGATTCCGGGATTCTGTGTTTAATTATTTACCATAATTTGACATATTTATAATTTTAATACAAAAAATATCAGTCTTTACAGCTAACGGCCAAGGTGACAGACTTTTTTAATATTAAATCACAGTTTCTTGGGATCAATTCGAGGAGATGAGATATTATAAACAATCTTGCCCAATACGTCAAATTAAAATTAAAGAATTTCTTATCCTGACCTACAGTATATTTTTTAAAAATGGGTAAAATTATGAGAAGAAAATACTGCTATAAAGCAGAGAGATAACAAATTATTTATTTATGATGTAGGTAAAATACAAAAATATGTTATGTATTATACATAAACAAACCCTCGGGAAATATTTTATTATTAAATATGTTAGTTAGTAAATCGGAAAGTATTTAGATATTATTTTATTTTTTACACGTTATAGTGCATCCTGAAATCATAGTATTGGTTTTAAGACGATCTTGAGATTACGGGATGTCCCAGTCACCAAGTACTTCGCTCTTCCAATAATTAAGATTTTTTGGTTATTGTATAAAATGTTTGACAATACTAATATATCAAAAAGGTTGGCATATCACTCTGCCCTTGCAATATTATCGCCTCACGTTTTTTCGCCAATTCCAGATTTTCCATCGTTGAATGTTCAAGCAGTCGTTAAATAATATATTCAATACGAGAGTTCTTAGTGGCATCGTGGAAAAAATATATTCATACAAGTGAATTATGATATCTCTTTTGAATTAATTTACACTTAATGCATTTAAAAAATGAAGCGAAGGAAGCAGGCAACAAAAAAAGCACGTACACAAGTATTCATAATAAATTCTCTCGTTCTCAAATTGAAATAAATCAAATTTTGTTTTTTTTTTTACTTAAAAAGATTTCCTGGGATTTTATATACTTTGTATTCAAAACTCAATTACCCTGGGGCCGCGTAATCTCAAGGGACACTGTCCTTCATATTTTACGGAAATATAAGGATTGATCATGTGAATTTTGGTCATGCTTTCCTATATACGTAAGTGGATTTTACCTGTTTTGTTGCCAACGTAATCACGTCAGATGCAAAACACGACACTCTGTGATGGGTGTTTTTTTTGTAGGGCGAAGGAAATTAATGTGTGTTTAACAAAATTTAACCAATACACCACTGTGATATCAATTTCATTTGGTCACGGTTTCTATGCACGTCGGTTTCTGGAACGCTACCCTTATGAAATTAGGGAACAAACTTGTATAATTTGATCTCATAAGTATCATTTAAAATTCTGTCGTTTTCTGTAATATTAAGTGTTGAAAAATTCATGTTAAATTTGCGACTGATATTAAAATATGTGTACAATATAACTTGTCTGCCCATCTGTGATGAGTCACACTGCACACTCACATACTCTCTTTATGTTGACACATAGAGCACATTGAGTGATTTTTTTATATATTATTTTTATAAATGTTTTCGTGAGTGATAAAATACTATTTGAATTTATAATTGTGGTAATTTTTTTAGTTCGGCAACATTTGTTGAAGTAGTTTTTTTAATATTAAGCGGTTTGTAAGAATAACCATGATAGAGAAAGATAATGTAAAGGTAAGAATATGCTGACTATATATGACAACCTCAATATTTACCTGACACTAAAAATATATATTTCTAGTAAAACTGGTAATCAATGTGATATATAAATATTGCGATTTGTTTTATTGTTTTAAAATGTATACATTTTTTACTATCTGATAAATTTAAACAAATAAAAAAAACTTTGTCTAACCAGAAACAAAATTAAATTATTTCTAATATAACAAACTCAATGCTATAAAAAGTATGTTACATATAAGTTCAAGGGTTAATGGGTATTTGAAGCTTGGTTATACGAACTTTAAGGAATCTGTGACCTTTTGTTTTTGTTCATAACATATGAAAAAAGTTAACAAGTTTTTGTGGAGCGAATTAAATTGGGAATTGTAAAAACACAAAGTAAACTTTTGAATTTATTGTATGCATGAATTATTTTGCATTCAAAAATAACGAACGCTTAAAGATCACCAATTCCACAAATACAGTTCATTTTACTTTCACATGTTAAAAGTTAAAAATTCTTTTTGTATGAAATAAAATATTTTAAATATTCATGTATGGTGTATTGTTTCCATTGTTTCGCTTGAGTCAAAAGGTCATAAAGTTGAGTTGTCAAATAACGAAGTTTGACAAAACACATACATTCATTTGACAAACATATTTAACAACATTTTTTTTTATTGTTGTTGTTTTTCTCCGAATGAAGGCAACATTGTTTCTTTTGAAAAAAATATTATTACCACTATTGAATAAAACATTGGTTTCAATTATTAAATTTACTTATCATTTAAGTATTACGTTTATTGGCTAGGCTTATACATATATTATATATCGAACTAACGTTAGTTAATTGTTAAGATTTATGATTTTTTAATTAAATAAAAACAATTTCTGATATGTATACTACTATCAAAAGAAAAATATTGATTTCTTCTGTCTTAATATGCCCAGTACACAACGCTGGCCAGATTGGCAGACATAATTTATAAAAATATATAATGTAGCTATGATAATTATTATGCTTATCTCTGTGGTCTCACTCTAACGTTCAGATTGTTTCAGATTCTTGTCAAATTCGAACATAGTTGGTTGTGATGAGTATTCTTCTCCAATTAAAAAAATCTCTTTGTTTTTATATGTTGTAATGCTAAATATTTCATTTTGGTAAAAAAAACTCCCACAAAGAAAGTGTATTATTAACGTCACGTGAAAAGATAAAATTTAACTTGTTATTATTAAGAAAATACTTTTTTTTTAAACCATGTCCGCTCTTAATGTGGAGCATATGGACTCCTAATGGAGTTTATCTCAACAGAAGTGTTTCTACGAGAACTGCTTGTTACTCAGTTGCTCAACCTCTCTTTTTCCAAAGAGAGTAGGGATAGAAGGATAGGGCTAGGACAGGATTAGTGGTAAGCTAATCGCTCTCGATACGCCCCGTTCATAGGATAGGATGGGTGAGAGGGGAGAATTCAAGACGTCACATACATCCATGCCTTTGAACAGAAATTCATAAATCAATTTATAAAACTGTTCGTACCGGGATTTGAACCCGGGCCCTCCGTAGCCGAAGCCAACAACGTTGACCACTCGACCACACAGGCGCAATACTTGAGTTGTTAAATTATTATTCTTGAACAATTTATTCATATTTTGTTATTTTAAACTAGTTAACGCATGTGTTTGAACTTTTTGATAAAACTCATTAGAGATAAAACGTATATGGTTTTCAGAAAAATTTTAACTATTTATAACGAAAATGGAAAAAGTTTCAATCTTTCGTTGAGTTATAGCTATAAAAATAGTAAAGAGTCGGGGTAGAAACACAATTTTCAAAAGAAAATTGCTGTTTGAATCGTAGAACGGAGTAGTTTTATCTTTATTACTCAAATGTAAATGTGTGTAGACTATTTTTGATTATTAGGTTACCTCTACGTGTGTTAAGATTCCATGATAGCGGTTGTATTTCATCACTTGTACGAAAAACTAGATGTAATGGTGCTTTAGCACGAAACTATTTTTGTTGGTAACAAAATTTTCAGTGCAATAAATCTCTTTTTCATAACCTTAAAGCAGCGACTCACCAATGTATGATTTTAAAACCCAGTAGAAACTACAGGCTTTCAGCGTAAAATAAAATGAATAAATTTCACTAAATAAATAATAAATTTCAACGTAAAATAAAACATAATTAATGGGCCATCAAGAGACAAAGTGAGCCAACTAGTAAAATAGAAAAAAAATCTTGGAGGTAAAGTCATGTTTTTATTTAGTGTTTTGGTGGATTGCATATTTTTGTTAAAATAACACTCTTGAGATGTGTATTAATTGAGATTACTTCACTTCAACGATACTTTAATAAAGACGCGACGAATTTTACAACGCCTCCAACTTTTTTTTGTAAAATACCACTCGGCTCACTTCACCTACAGTGGGCCCATTTATAGTCTATCGTTTAAATATTATTGCAGTCGAAAGTTTCTCAATTTTATTTTCGTAAAACTATTTAACTTTAATCATACTAAATTACTTTATTTTCACTTATTATAAATTAAATAGAACTAAAACATTTAAGTTGAAAATTAAAAAAAGCTTTACTGATTGTTTTATTTTATCAAAAAGATTCGTTCTCATTTGAATAATTGATTCATATTTTCGTTAAAGTAAAATTGTATAGTTTTTATTTATATAATACATATTAAAAAACACATACAAAATACAAGGTTTTTTTAGTACTACTACAATAAAAAAAATCATGTTCATTTGAGATATCAGTATATTTATTGTAAAATCGTATCATTTAATAAAAAAAAACGTCTCTTTTGTTGTTAAGATAAATCATGTTAATTAGTCACTTTATAACAAAAAATATTCCCTGGAAAACGCAAAAAAGAAAGAATGAAAAAACAAACAACCAGTGCTTGTAATCTTCAACCGTTGAGCTACTCATTTTTTAGACAGAATTTTCAAATGTAATATAACCAATTACTTGCTTTATGTAATATACATATTGGAAGCCATATAAGAGAAAACAAACAAAGGAGCGAGTGCTTCTATACAATATAACATATATACCTTGTATCTATGCATCATATAACTCTCTATATAAAGTGTATATTAACACTATGTTATATCACTACACCCTTTCTAAAAAGAAGCTACTATTGTTTTCAAAAATCCTTAAAAATATATATTTGAATAGTATTGTTTTTCAAAGTATTATTATTTTACCCGGTATTGTGGCGTTCAAGGAAATTTTACATCTTGATTGCGTTATAAGGATATTTAAAAACATTGATCGACAATTGATTCATGAATGTATCTATGGATATATTTTTTAAGTGTTTATGATTTTTTCATACCTTTAAATTCCCCGCATCTCAATCTTTAAAATTGAATAGAGAGTGGTTTATTATAAGCTTTGCTTATCCTTACTCATCCATCTATGTTTACTGTTTCTGTGAAGAGAGGTCGACACAATTTACACATTCACTTGTCATTATACTAGTTCTGCTAACATACTCAAACGGGCTGATATGGTTAAACTTATTTAATGAATGTAATAACATGATTCCAGGGATGGCAGAAATGGCAATACCAGAATCGAATATCGTGGCAATGTCGAATAAATTAATATTGGTTTTTCAGTATTTCATATTAAATACCGGTTTTGCAAATATCAGATATCTATTAAAAAACTATTCAAATAAAGCAAATAAATTCGGCCAATCAGGATTGCAATAACGTTCGAGTAGACCATAATCAGTATTTCACTATTGCTTGTTATGAAAAATACATTATAATCATAAACAGATGATTTGTATAAATAACTTACGATTTCTTAAAATAACACAATAAAGAAAACCTATTGATTCAATTTTTTAAATAAATTAAATGTATTTAAATTTTTCGCGAGCAATGAAATATGTGACGTTGTTTGTCAATTCAAAAATTTAATTTTGGTTAATTTTCAATACAAAAAACTGATATTTTTGCATTATCAAACCAGTTTATCGTTAATGAAAAAACACTTTGAATTCCAGGATCTCGGTTTTAGTAATTTCTAAATTGCAATCCTTAGTGTTTTAGTATTTAAATTATGTGTTTTTTTTTAAAATAATTATTGATTGTAATATTGCAGAATTGTAAAAAAACAGTGTTATATTCGTTAAATACCAATGGTTTTAATCATTGAATGTTGACAGCAAACACCTTTAATGTAATTAAATATAAAGCTGCTTTAGATTTTTTCTATACACTCGGTGCTTTTTGAAACAGTTTGTTTGGCATCATCAGTTGAAAGCATTTTTCTGTCACCACGCCTTTATGATATCATATTACAGAACAAAGTTCACATCTATACATGAAACTAAGTAAGTGTAGATACTTTCTAATAACACCCATAAAACTATCTTGAACATTATTTTATTTGGCACAGATTAATAATATAATGTATTTGTTACGAAAACATAAATAATTCTCAGCATTTAGAATTTTCCATCATTTGCTTAGTAAAATTCTATTAATAATAAGGTAATAATGTGAAACTTATTTGCACACATGCACTTGAACTACTGAATATACCGAAAGGCGAAACCCAGGTAATTTGTGACAGAACATTTAGGATTGTGCAAAGGTTGAACGATTCAAACTTAATATTCATCATTAATATAATATATGCTTTCGTGCAAATGTAATATAATTGTAGTTTTCTTGTGCCTCCAACCACACGTTCTTAATTGTACTGCTAAATGCCAAACAAACGTATTTTATCATTGAATTAAACTATTTGATAATGTTTTAAATCAACATATAGCCAATTAACGAACACAAGACGTGTTTTAATTGAAAACTTTGTCTCGGCGACATGAGAGTGGGCTCGAACTGTGGAGCTTGATTCGGTTTACAAAGCAAACTTCATGAAACCCAAGTAGCTTTTCGAATAACTGAAAACACAATTAAATCTCTCCTCAACGTTTTGATTGCAACGACCACAAGCTCAGGGGCAAAGCTAAAAACAGACAATGAAACATTCCGATGATAAATTAACACAATTGTGACGTGTGTGTATTTTTAGTACAATTGTGTGTATTTTTTTCTATAAGCATAATTAAAATGTATATTAAAATTTTGTTTTCCAAATTATATAATACAAATTTACCATCACACTAGATTCAGCCTACAAATACAAAACTTAAACAAGCTTTATTGATGGTATGATTAAAAATAATTACCACAAGAATTATGTAACATAGTTTATAGTTATTTTGGCATCACATGGCCATTAAAACTATGAATTACCAAACAACGGTCTGGTAACTGTATTTCATTATCCGTGTGAAACTAAATATTATTTTTTTTAGGGCAAAACATACAATTATTGGCTACTTAAGGATTTTTTCAACTTTGTTCTTGATTTGTGGACACATATCATTAGAAATGTGAAATAAAAAAATATAATATGTTAAATTGCTTATTTACTTATGATAATCAATTATCGAAACATGTAAAAAAATACATTTTGCACTTGAAAAAAATAAACAAAAAAAGGCAGAAATCTACAATTATTGGCCACTTTTTTCAATTATCGGCCACCAAAAGATACAATAATAAAAATAATAAAACATTTTTAGTACTTTTTCCACGTAAAATTTATTAGATCAGGACCGGACTCAATTTGGTTGACAGACATTAAGTTTTATTTATTATATACACTAATTGTTGGTTTTTACTTTGGTAATGATAATTCATACCTAATTGGTTTTTGTCATAATAGTTTCATTGCTAAGTGGTCTTCAACTTTTTTTTTATTATTTATAGTTCATTTTCCTTATATTTTACTTCAATTATTTTGCTAGGTTGTAATACCAATTGTTTGTCATACCTTGTTTTTATCACTTAACTTTTGTATAAATATAACTGTTTTATTGTTTTTCTTATCAGTTGATAATGCTCATCATGAGCAAAACCGGTCCTGATTATAATGCCATTCCACCAAGTATTGACAGTGAACACCTTAAAAGTGATAAAAGATACAATTATTGGCGATACCAAAAATTGCAGTAATTTTTTTTTAAATAAAATAATAACTAATGGTGTAGTTTTATGTTCCCACATCAATATAAAGTGTAAAGTTAAGTGATTAATGCAAACTTTAATGTCATTTTGATGTAAGAATCATATGTTTTCATCAAATTGAGCTGAATGGACATAAATTTCAAAATTGGAAATACCTGATTTAAAAAATATTTTTTAATCTATGTCCGCTCCCTATATGGAGCATATGGCCACCTAATGGAGGTGTCTCAACATAAGTTTTTCTACGAGAACTATTTGTTACTCAGTCGCTCAACCTTACTTTTTCCAAAGTGAGGTTGAGCGACTAATCCAAGTTCGTCATTATCTATTAATTTAATAATCCAAGTTCGTCATTACCTTTGAAGTGTTTAATCAATCTATCAATCTTTTTTGCTTAAAATTGTTTCATCTTTGATTCAGTTATTAAATTATAATCAATATTCTCTTGATTATTAAAAGATTTTGTTTTTCCATTACTAATGTTTTTTGGAACAATCCCAATAGCCATGTATCAAAAAATGCACACACGACATGAACGATCGGATTATATATTTTGCTTCCTAAAAAACGCCCCACCACCCCGTAAAAAAAAACCCTTCATATATGCATATAAAAAATTCTTGCCGTACGCTATTTTAGACCTTATTATTTCTTACGTAAGATGCTAATTTCAAATGCCAAACAAAAAAAACCGTTAAATAGTTTTACAATAAATAGTGATGTACACTTTTATTCTTTTTGGAACTCTTTTATATTCAAACACAATAATATGATCAAAAACTGTTCCGCTGGCTGAAAAGGTAAACTTAACTGTAATGTTTTCTTTTGATGATGTTTACTCTATTGCGTGAAAAAAGTTTTAATTATTGGCCATCAAAACTACAATTATGGGCCAGGTGGCCAACATTTATATAGGATTGTCGGAAAAATCTGATAAATACATATGTGATTAATAATAGTCTCTATAATAATAATAAATACTATTTTCGAAATAAAATTGAAAATTTTACTTATAAGTGACATATTGTATTATTGGCCAGTCAGGCCAATAATAGAAATTCGGCAAAAAAATGGAATTAATTATTGGCCACCCACATAATAACTTTTTACAAAAATATATCAAATTCAATCAGTGAATGATTTATAAATACACTAAAGACAAACTACTCAAATCAATTTTCAATTAATTTAATAAACATTTAAATGTTTAACGTACCTTTACACGGAAGTCAAATCCTTGTTATTTTTACAACAAATCTCACTTGTTTCGCGGCAACGCTCCAATAGCTTTAAATCCGATTTTAGGTTATTTAACAATGCTTTAAATGATAGTTATCTGCTATATCAACGAATGAATACTTAATAAACTTCCTTATTATGTCAACGAGTAGTAATGTTCGTTTCATATCTTATCTTTATCTGCAAGTGGCCAATAATTGAAGATGGCCAATAGTAGTAGGTTTTACCCTACATAGTTTTAATAGAGTTTTGCCCAGTAAATAAATTTAAATAGATTAATATTGTCTCCATTAATCTGTTGTCTTTGCTAAGTGGCCAAAGAATTGAAATGATATGCTCAGTTTCTTTTGTCGTGACCAAGGTGATTTCCTTTAAGTTTAAGTAAAAAATTATGTTATGAATAAATAATTAAGTATTAACACAGTTTTAGGGAAAAATATTATTAAAAAAAAATAACTAAGATTATTTCTAATTGAAGAAGACTGTCGCAGAAAGAAAGGGATGATATTTTTAAATGAGTAACTAAAAGTCAAAAAAGATAAGTTTTCAATGGATTCAAACCAGTGGAAAATTTCATAAAAAAACTAATAATATCAGAATAATATTTGCTAAGACAAAATTAATCAAATTTTATATGTATTCCACAATTGATACTTCCACAATGATATTAATTGTTAAAAACATTTCTGATGTATCATATTTAAATGAAACAATATAGAAAAAAACATTATAATTCAATTCTGTATATTTCATAATAATACCGTTAACAATGACTATACGACCTAATGCCTAGGTCGCACTTTTCTTTCCGAAAATTTTTCAAAAAAAAATGAATTTTTAATTTTGATGACGATGCAATTCTATTTATAAACGCGTTCGTTATATTTTTCGGGCCATAAAAAGAATATCATTCATAATTTATTAAAGGTTTTTCTCCAACATGTTTTTTGCCTATGCTGTAAATTTTGTCGTGTTATTTAAAAGTTTTATATTACGTGACACATATAATTTTGTGTGCGAAAATTAAAATAAAACATAATCTTCGACATTATAATATTTTCTTTAACTTAACAATAAAGGCTTAAAATGATCACAATCGCAAATTTCGAAGCTTTCATTTCACAAAAGTAAACTTTTCGACGACTTTTGATTAATTAATTTCTCGCAAAGCCACCAAACGCAATTAGCTAAATGCGGACAAAACAAGTCAAGTTTTGTTAGAAATAAAGGAACCAATTATTTTTCTGCCAATGAAACGTTAGCATCTGTGTTTGAAAGTTAATCAAAATCACCATTAAAAAATACTTTAAAATACATTCAACGAAATTGACTATAACCATATCAAGCGTTTTTTTCGTTATAATTTCGGATATCTACTAAAGGTGTTTGACGGAATTTCATTATAGTCGAAAAGAAGAAATAAATATTAAACATGGCTGTATAACTGAGTTGGGTTGCGAGAGTGTTTGTTCTACTTTTAAAGACATATTTTTAAACTTAGATTTACCTACCTTAAATATGTATATTTATCTTTAATATTAAAAACTGCCTTAAATACTATCTCAGTAAAATTTGCAAGAAACAGAAATTCAGAAAAATATGAAATTTTTAATGTTCTGATTGTTATACTAGTAAATAAATTTACCCTTAAAGCCCAGTTGTTTTTATAATTTTAATATAGTAAATTATTTAGTACTTTAAATTATGTTTGCTTCGTTTACGGTTTTGTGTGTGTACTCCAAATACGGAAAGTAATGAAAATAAACGAATAAAAAAAACGAACGAAAGTAATGACAGGAAAGGAACTGCCTAATGAAAAATGAAAAGGAGGTTGACAATTTAGATATAAACGTATCAAAGTAACGTTTCACAAATAAGGTAACACAAAGAGATTTAAAAAATGTATACAATTAACACACTTAAAACTAAAGCTGAAAATATTTTAAGGTAAGTTTTTATTGCGATGCAATTAAGATGTGATTTTGACATAGGGATTGAAAAAAAAATCTTTTGTGAGAATGTTTACTAACGAAAACATCGTCAACTATTTTAATTGTTTTATAACCACGTAAGTTTTAATAAGAAAAAATTTGTTGATAAGTGGAGTTATAGCACATCAATAATGATCATCAATTGTAAAGCATTTTTCTAGTTTGATTAAGAGTAAAATCTTTTAATATTTTCCTATGAGAAATACAAACTATCATACAAGTGTTTGTCATACAGGAAAGATATTATTTTTTCGACAGTGCAGGAATTATGTGATACACTAAAACATTGTTAAAGGTTTTGTTTTATTGTACACATTATAAATGAAGTACAAAGTACGAATGAAGTACAAAGGATTATTGTGTTTTTATTAACACATTATAAATGGTTATGTGACTAAATATAATTGATTGATGTTTGAACGGCAACTGCATCAAAAATGAGTCACTTAAAATTATAACTGCATTAACATATAAATGAAAAACCTGAATGCAAACAATTGTCTATACATTCCAAATGATTAACTCCTTAATGACAAAGTTTTTTGGTCATCGGTCTTGTATATTACGTGACTCGTGATATGAAAAGACTCTTTTGCTTTTTTATTGCGCAGTCCCTCTTGTGCTTTATTTTACGTTGCTTTTTTTCAGAACTTAGACTCTGATAAAGTGAAAGCTTTCATCTCAGAGTGGTATAACTATGAGGAAAAATATAAGCCCAATAAATAAGTCGGTAATCTCATATCTGAAAGATTCTCAATGTCTACAAATGGTTAATCATTCATAATTCGTAAGTGGATTGCAACTGTAATAAATAATATATCACTGAAAGAAAAATGTTATTAAGAGTTAAAAAATATTAAAATTGCATAAAGAAAAACTTTTATATAATTGTTTTATTTTTTAGACATTCAGCTATATACAACACATTTTTAATAAAGAAAAAATATTTCCTCATCAATTATATACTTATCATTTATTTTATTAGAAATTATAAAAGGTTAATATTTTTTGGTCAGAATCTTGATTCGATTCTTATTGTTTGCATAAAGTCTAGGGTATCCAATCCCGGGATTTCGGGATTGATTCATTTTGAATCCCGGGATCGAGATTTTCTCACCGAGGAATCCACAATTCGCTATACTTTTTCCTTGGATTCTTACAGAACCTCGTTTTCTTTTTTTTTAGCTCACCGAGGAATTTGATATCTTGAATTTGCCAATTTCGTGTATATTTTCGGGATTTGCTCAAAATTTCTCAATCCCGAAATCCCGGGATCGCATCCATCTCAATCCCGGAATTTCGGGATCAGAAAATTGAACCCGGGATTGGATTCCCTAATAAAGTCATTACACTTGCATAGAATTGAAAATCAAAAAGTTTTGTCGAATTCTTCTTACCTTTATTTTTCAATTTTGTATTTGTTACGAATGTAATTATAAGTAGTCATTGTTTTCAATATCTACAATAATTATAGATCTGGCAAAGATTTGCAGTAATAAATTTATGTTACAATTAATACTGCTTGTTTGGTTTTCATTTAAAAAAATAGAATATTCTTTTTTTGTTTGTTTGAGGCTAAAAAATATGCATTTGTCGTGATTTATATTCAAATAAAATTCCAATTAATTATTATACACTTTCAACGTTTAGTTTTGATAAAACTGTGGAGTTAGTGTAGAAATACATATTTTTTAATACCAGTATGAACATTTACATTCAATACTTCGTTTACATAAAAGAAAACATGACATACGACGAATCTTATTAAATTTACGAAAGGGTCAAACTATTTGCGACGAGCGGCAATAAAACCGACAAATAATTCACTTTGTAGACGAATAAACGGCACTAGCCTGAGTAAAGATCTATCCTCCAATTATCCTATTCCATACTAAACGAAATCCAAATTACATAAATTAGGAACGGGAATTCCCCGACCGGTAGGACACTAAACACTTTCACTGCCGAATCAACTAAATATTTAACGCCGAGGAACTACGGTATGCCTCTTAGTCTAAGAGAATATCAGAATCAGAATAATTTATTAGTGAAAGATTTTGTTTTTCTATAAACATATTTTTATTATATTACACTAGCTTCCATTGTCGAGCATAAAGCCCCCCAAAAGAGATATCTCAAAATAAATCTATTTTTTCCGAACAAAGTAAAGATAAAAAAAGATAGAGCCATGATAGAACTAAAAGCTATCTTATCGCTCAATATATGCCCTATTATTTTAGAATTGGAAAGAAGGGATAATTTTCAGACTTTAAAAACATGCTTTCGCTCAAAAAAAAATTCTGGTACTTACCGAGATTTGAGCCTTTGAGATCCGTCATGGAAGCCAACGAATTTGACTACTGAACCATGGTACATATTTGTTTGTTTGTATATGGTCGCGATTTCGCTTTTTCGATGAAGTCAAGAAAGACGGTCCCTTCCCCCTCCCTTGTCCCACTGTCGCCATTTTTTTATATATACTAAACATTTTTTTTTTCATTACTGAAGAAGCACATTTTGTGTCGTGGAAAATCGCTGAAAATTTGAATTCCCATACAAAAAAGCGCCGCGGTCAAGGATCGAAACAAGTAACTTTGGATAATGAAAAAACTTCCATTAAGAAGCCATGTGTATTTAGGCATAGGCATGTATTTTGAAAAAAATAAACAGTTGAATTTGACAAACACTAGCATTATTTTTAGCTTTTTACTTATTGCTGAAATAACATTAATTTGTTAGAAAAATTGAGTTTTATTTATATTTTTATCAAATAATACGAACAAATATATCTGGTTCTATAGTTTGTCAACTTTACGAGTATTTTATGCTTGCTGGAGTTGAAGCAGTTAACAAATGGCCTGCCCTTCCGCCGATGGCTAACAAGCCTATTAGACACTCGTCTCCATCCTGATTCCAGCATTCCGCCGAAAAACCCTTTTCACCAAGCCAAATTCACCGTGACCTTTCTAGTGATCTTTTTTAACCTTAAGGCTATGTGCAAAAAGATACGGTTGTGACAGATAAAGGAAAGGGCGAATATCCACAAGCGGTACAATCAACAGTCTTCTCCCGATCCTGCTATATTATTCTTGGAAGCTACTTACAAATACGCAACTTTGCTCTCTAATTACAGGCAAAAATAACTGATAAAGAGTTTCAATGCTTTATATTTATTGCGAAAAAGTCATTTATAAATAAAATGGAAATAAATTAAATTTATCATTAAGTGTAATTTAAAAATTATAATTTTATTTGACACTGTAAAAAGATGAACGAATTAATTATTATCATATAATATTAAATGTGAGTGTAGCGGTCTACAGCGTCACATTAAGCAAAATTATTACATGACTTATTTACAAACATCCGTGTAATTGAACTAACTTGATAGGATTTTCAAAATATCATAGTCGAGTTAAAACATTCCTTATTTTTATAATCCAATAATATTTATACGTAAAAAATGATCAGGGAGCCAGTGGCATTTTAAATATAGCCGAGAATGTTCAGCACAATTTCGTAGTGAATTTTAAGTTTCATTTGAAAACAAATTTGTGTTCTCTGAAACGTTGTGAATTATTAAAAATTGTTCGAATATTGTAAAGCAATATTTTTATAAAACACAATCTACGATATGAATTTTATTGTATTTTCTAGAATATATCGTTGCAGTTGTTTGTCTGCAGAGTCGATTAATCAATGTTCTGCAGGAATGCGTTTGCTTTTCAGTTTCGCTGAAGGTTGTTGAACTGGTGGTATTGCAAAATCATTTGAGATGTATGCTGGAATTTTATTTCTTATATAAAAAGCATTTTCACAGAACAATTTTTGACACCCAAGAATAATAAATTTACTTTGAAACATTTCAAAAAATTCAGTTGTTTGGTTAAATTTAACAAATTTACAGCTTTGTAAAATAAAACTACAAAATTGCCACTGATGATAATGTATTTAGAGACGATAATTAGCTGTTTGATCTTACAACAATGTTGAGCAAAAAACAACGAAGCATGTTAAAGTTATTTGTCATATATGTATAATCACTTAGAACATATAATGTAGGGCATCCAATCCCGGAATCCTAGGATTAATCATTCAACATAAAATCATGTCACAATTGTTTGAGATTTTTGGATAAATTCTCGGGATTAACAATTATCCTCGATCCCGAAATAACGGGATTAGTACTAGAGCATCCAATCCCGAAATTCCGGGATTGATACGACTGCGATCCGGGATTGAGAAATTTTGACCAAATCCCGAAAATTTACACGAAATTGGAAAATAAATCGAGAATTTCATATTCCACGGTGAGCTAAAAAATTTTTTTGTGATAATCTGGGAAAAAGTATACCAAATCGAGGTTTCAAATTCCTCGGTGAGCTAAAAAAAAAAACGAGGCTTGGAGATAATCCTGGGAAAAAATATAGCGAATTGAGGATTTCAAATTCCTTGGTGAGAAAAGAAGGCTTCAGGATTGGATACCCTAATTAGTACTATAAAAATCTCCAATTTCGAGATCCGGGATCCCGAGATTGGATACCCTAATCAAAAATCAAATACAAAATTTTAGCTTTTTTGGATAAAGCTTTTAGCCTCAATATTTAATGTTACATGTACTATTTCAATAATAAACAAAAAAACACAGACAAACGAATTAATGCCAATTAGATTCAAATAATGTAGGAAATTAATAAGGAGGAAAAACTGCTTGTTTTTGAAATCGACAATAATAATTATTAACGATAAAAAACGCTGTTGGCGCCAAATTGGTATAATACATGTATCAACTGAGTCAATTCTGACAAAGAATTTATACCCAATATATATATTTATTCTTATATACATACCGAATATTTGCTAATTTTATTACTTGCTAAAATCTTTCAGTACGGTACATTTACAGAAAATTTCACTGTAGCATACATAAATCATTACGCAAAAGATTTAACCTTTTTTCTCATATTTTGTTTATAAAAACTAGAAGTTCTGTTACTAATTTCCAAACATTACACACCAATTTAATTTTTTACAGTAAGGATATCAATAATAATACAGTAAATATGTTTTTTTTTATATCTAGATTAATGTTACAAAAAATACATAAAATGAATATTTTTATTTTTTATTTAATACAATTTTAATATCCGATTAAAACGCACATTATATCTTGTACGTTTATTTCAGAATACCATGTCACTTGAGTATAACTGATAACACGTATTTTGTATGATCCCTTGAGAAGATGATTTTCTACGTTGCTGGATTCGTAATTGGATCATGACGTTGCCTTGCGATAGCTTGATACGTTGTTCATGCACCGCCCCACACGTAATACGATTTTATAACTTTTTGTCTGACGCAAAAGAGACAAGTCATAATGTTAGTTTTTCAAGACATTAAATTCACATCATACCAATTTTTTAATGTACCAGTCTTAAAAGAACCAATTTAAAGCTTAATGGAATGAAATAAAATAATTTTTTGAAACTTCTTACCTTTGTCGTGAGCAACTAACTTGGGATTTTATTTTGTAGTTCATAATATATTATCAGTGTTTTACAATAAAAAAAAGATTTGTTGAATTGAAAAAAGTACCTAAAACATATTAAATATCAGATAAACCTTCAAACATCTTAAAAAGAACACACTGTCAGTTATTTTTGGACTGTTATTTACACGGATAAGTCTGAAAAAGGAACAATTTTCCGTTGTTAAATTTTCTTTTGTACGGAATTTATCTTTGTAAAAGAATTTATCTTTGTTCGGCATGAAATATTTTTTTAGATTAAAACACCAGGTACGTTAAATTCGATACGAAAAATTGTGACTAGTTTTTTTCAAATATATTTGCTGTTAATTGGATTTTTTTTGAAAGCTACATATTTTTTGTAGATTATAGATTTACGTTGCTTAATACATTTTATTTTTCAAAAAACTCCCACGTCTACCAACGAATGATTGATTTATTTCCTTTATTGGAAATTGTAATGTTTAACATTTTATATTGGTATGATATATTACGTTTTCGGCTTTAATAATTACTCAAAATTGTTGACAGAAGTACCACACCCTTATGATGATTTATTGCTATAGAATTTCATTATGAGAACATTAATTAAGTTTGAGGGTTTTAAAGCATTTGACTCTTAAAAATAATGTTAACTAGATATTCACCGAAGAAACTCAAATCGTTAAAGAGTATTTTATCTTAATTTACTGATTTGATTTGTGAAAAATTTGGTTTATGGTATTTTAAATAAAATAAATGTAAAAAACTACAGTTTTTTTTACGAAAAAATAGCACCTGCCAAGAAATTTTGTTATTTATCATCTTTCGATAACATCATCTTTGTTTACATCTTTTTTTATATATTTTTTAAATATTAATATAAAACTGAAACAGTTTTTCAAAATCTGCGTGTTGCCTTCTTTTAAAATAATTACATTGTTCTTTTAATTTCCCAATGTTTCTTTTCATAAATAAAAAATCTCAGATGAATGTTATCAAGATGTAGATTACGATTATACGTATTGTATTACCATTCAAAATAAAATCATTGTATAAATTTTAAAATAAGCTACTTCCGTAAGCACATCATACACCGTAAATAAGTTATTCTTCTTTAAAGTGGGGCAATTTCAATCTTTCAACCAGTAAACAAATTCCTTCTTAGTAATGGAAACACTTAGATATTCAATTCCGAGCCTCAAAGTGAATACAAACACCATTTTTGCACCATTACCTGCCTATGTATCAAAGACAAACACGTTTCCTGTTGCTTTTTGCGTTAAAATCACGGTTACTATATGTGACAATATTACATCTACGTCTCTTTATATCACAGAAAAAACGGCAGAGATAAACATAAACTCTGCAATATTCAACCAGAGGTATTCACGTGAATCGAGTTTCAGTGTAATGTTTTAGTTGACGTTTGAAATTCAAAATCAAACGTGACCTTTAGAAATCGAAATAGGAAACCGTTTTGCATAAGGCCCTGCTCATAATCAACATTTATAATGATACATACCTTCTGAGGTATAAACATTAATGCGATCGAACATGTTCTTTGGGTTTGACGTAAACGTAATCAAGATATTACCACCGTACTCGCAGACAAAGTGAGATTTTTGGATACCAATTATTTGATTCATTATTGTATTTATTGTACCAGCTCTTAAATCAGTAATCATTGTTAATGACCGTTTAATGGCTGGCAATTTTCCGTGGATAAATAATTCATAACATTATTTGTGCATCTATTATATGTATTTTGATTTTTTAATTGAGTATGTCGCACAAAATATTGAACTTCAATGCTTTTTGTCTTAAAAGTTTGAAAAAATCATTTGCTGTTTTCTCAGCAATATATCATGTGACATTTCGGTAACGATTTATGACATTTTTATATCTCCATTCAAAATGAAAAAAAAAAATAACTATCACGCAATTATTATTCGCGTGTTGATTTTTTAAAAATATTAATAACATGAAAGAATTATCGTCAATACATACAAAAACGGTTAATTTATAATAAAAAGTTTTATTTACACGATTTATATATTGATAGGTTTTATAATAAATTAATGACAGAAAAAAACTCCTTATCCTTTTAATTCTACTGGTTGTGTTAAAAGTAGGACACGTGTTTTACTTCTTTGAGAAGTATCATCAGGCTTAAAGTTGCAAAGCTTACAAATAAAATTAAAATACACAATTAAACAAGTGGAACAAAGTTATTTAATTTTATTTTATATTACAAATGATCTTCCACAAAGTTATCACCGCATCCATCGTAATAATATGCATTATTTCATTTGTCATAGATCTTATGGTTTTTTTATAAAACAAATAATTCTACGTAACCTTCGATTAATTAGTTGTTATAAAAATGCAAGAATAAAACATATTGCAGTTGTGATTGTTATTTTTTATTTAACGTTAGATAGATTTTTAAAAATGACAGCGCAAGCAATCGACATATTATTTGTTATGATTTGCTCATCAAACTAATTGGATAAAATTGAATTTATAAATGAGATTTGTAGGTGTTGAGCCGTTTTAAAAATTTGCTAACACGTGGCCGATTCATAACTTTTTTAAAAGGATTTTTCTGCAATTGTTCAATAAATCAACAGCTAGCTTAATGCCAGGACTATTATGCGATACAACATATATGTACTATTAAACTGTTGTAAATATGGTAGATTTATATTAAGCTGAAAATCTTAAATTGTTGCTTTTTGAATATTTGGGATGCGTCAAATTAGTCACTACTAGGTATAAACTACGGTTATAAAAAAATCAACACACAGTGTTTATAAAGAAGCTAATAAAAATATGAAAGTAAAGCATAGATGGACAGATTTATATTTGAAACATTTATTGTCTTAATAAAAGTCGTATTGTTATTGTTATACAAATCTGAGTCTCATAACTATTTTAAACAAACAAGACAGCCTTCGCAACTTTATGAGTTCTCTTGCGGTTATACGATAAATGAATTATTTATGAACGGAATATTGATTCAATTTCAGATAAATATGTTACATTTGCATCAAGCGGAGTTTGGAGCTTCTCGTTATGTTAGTTTGTAAGAGAAAGTTAGTTACGTTGTTTCCGTGGTGCTTACGAACGACGACGTCATCCAATTACCTGTGTAACGAACAGGTAAATTAATAACGATATTTGCGTAGTGAAAGGCGTAGAAAGGCTGAAAGACGCGTTGACTTACTATTAAGGGTATTTGATTTTCTTTAATACTGTCTTGCTGTAGTATTCATCTTGTTCATTCAATTTCATTATTTAACAACGACTGATTTTAAACTTTATCACCAACTATTTGATAATGCTTTGTTAAAATGTCAGGAAAGACTAACTAGCATACTTTTACTGATGACATAAAAAGGCAGTAATCCATTTTCTACGTACAATTTTCATAATTAATCAACTAATGTTCAAGATAAAAAATATTGTATAAGCATTTCTTTCATAAAAATCTGTCACAATTGTGTCAAAATCACATTTTTTACAATACAAACAAGAATATTATTAACGAATAAGAGTTTAGCATTTTGTCATTAATACGACTAAAAGTTCTGTTTATAAGAAGATACCTTAATATTTATCAGTTTGATTGATTTATTGAACTTTTATTTTTCTTCTTTACATTAATTCTCTTAGATCACAATAATGACAAATAAATATTATACGCTCTGCAGATACGACTTTTCCTAATTTTTGTGAAGTTGATCAAAAAGAAAGTCAATTTAATCCCTCAGTACATAACTCTACTTCAAATCATTATATGGTACGTATATAAAAAAAACTGTTATAAATCATGAAAATAATGTTTCATAAGCGGTTCAGGTCTTGTTTAATTTGGTTAAATCATCTCCGGACACGACGAAAAGCTTATCGTCTGGAGCTTTAAGATTACACTTTTTCATTCGCGAGTTTCAAACATAGCGGAGTTTTTCTTACACTGTTTGCGTCTTTTGAATAATAAAGGATATCAGTTTTTCCGCCTGCGGAGCAAAGTAATGCGCTATGGCGTATGATAGCTCTGAAGTGCATTTTTCGTAATGCATTTTCCTTACGTCCACTGACTTGTGTTCGCATACATGTTGTCGTTTCGATTTATAGATCTAAGAATTCATGAAAGGTAAACGACATCAGTGCTTGAAAATAAAAAAAATATGTCATATCATATTAAAAACATAAAAATGAATTACAATATTGTAACGGAGTGGAGTTTCTTTTATAAATAAAGTAAATTTGTTTTTCAAAGATTAACCGGTGTTATACCGTGTACGGAGTAACGCAATTTACTTTGATAAAATAAAACTTAATTAATATATATATTCTGGCAATAGATTAATAGTAAGTTTGTCATATAGAATTGCCAAAAAGATACACGGTGTAATATTGTACCATTTATCCAAAAAAAAAAAGATCAAACCAAATGTTATACAAGATGATTATTTTTATCAAAAGTAATTTCATTATATGAACAAATCAAAAGTTTTAGTGAGGCTTTTCGATAGCCTAAGCATCCCAATTTTTTAATCATACATAAGTATAATATAAGTATTATAATATGGTTCCAAATGATGTCACTGTGTATACAATATGTTTGAATTATTAAAATCTTTGCCTTTGGATAATAAAGTGGATGTAAAGTACAACGAGTTAAATTGCTCATTTTTGTACCAGAAAATCGGTTTAAGCAAAAATAAAAGCATGCTAAAACACAAACTATTTTACCATAAATACTTCGAACTTGATTTTTAATATAACCAACATCAGCTTTAAATTCAATAATTTTACCACTTAACAGTTCTGGAGATATCCATTGCTTACATAAAACCGTTTAATTTAAAGTATCCCAATAACCAGCTAATAAAATATGAATTAAAAATAATTGTATCGATTTGAATCATTCTTACATAAAGAAAAGATAATTATGTTCTTATATTATTAAAGACGTTCAGACATTGAAAAATTCAAATGAAGCCATCTGTTACCTTTTGAAATCTAGGTTGAAGAATGGAAAAGAAGCTTATTTGATATAAAATAGATGTCATTGGATGAAGATAGAATATTTTCCATAATCGAATTACGTTTTATATTTTACAATATGTACTCTAAAACTTTTCCATAGTATAAAATACAATAGTTTATTTAAAACATTGTTGTTCGGTTTAATTTTCAGCATGCTTACAGATAAAAAATAAATTGTGATATAATACAAATTTTAGTGTACAATTCATTAAAAAACGTTTTTTTATAGTAACTAAATTTTATTTACCTTTATATAACTGCCGCTGTTAATTCTTGTCCTAGAAATTTATATTTCTAAAATCTAACAGACTTTGAGTTCGTATTAATTTTCGTATGTATTTCAGCTCTGTACTATATTCATAAAGATCCTGTCAGCCTAAGAATTTGAAGAAGAAAAATAATTAAGAAAAATCTCTAATGAATACATAATGTGTGTGTGTTGAGTAAACAAAAGGGGAGCCGGTAAACTGCTCGAATTACAAATTATTCGAATTGCTTGGTTATTTAAACGAATTTTCACGACTTTTTCTACGAATTTCATTTTTATTTTGTGCGAGACTTGTTTAGAGAGTGAAATATAAAAATAATTTTCGTAAGTATTTATTTTAACCGTGTTCGCTCCAAATGCGAAACATATGATCTTTTAATAGAGTTTATCTCAACAGAAGTGTTTCTACGAGAACTGCTTATTAATTAGTTACTCAAACTGTTCCTATATATTTCCATAAAACATAGAAGACAAGGGCTAAGACAGAACAAACGGACAGAACAAACGAAAACAAATTGATTATCTTGTTATTCGAGCAATTTACCGGGAACCAAACAAAAGTATTCAACTATTATCAAAAACGTTATTTATGTTAAATTAAACTAGAAAAGGTTTCTTCAACTAGCCCAGTTTCTTAATGACTTCCAAAAGCTACTCAAAGACGACCACATGAATTTTCTTGCAAAATGGTGCCTACACAATATATTTTTTATTTCTTGAAGTAAAAACAAACGTTAATATAAAACAAATAATCAACTTATATCTTCGTGGACGCTAAATTAAGTATATTATCAAAAAAGTTATTTCATGTAACTATTTATGACCTTTATTATTAAATGCAAAAAAACGGAGAAACCCACACAAAAGAGTGTTTTACTTGTCAGTTGGCAAATGAAACTATTTTCAGTGGAAAATAAATGCAGCACAACTACCATGTCACTAAAAGGGCAAAAGGGTAAGCACAAACACACTTTAGGGAAACATTATATGAGCAGGACAAACTAAATTAGCTAAAACGAGAACTGAATGGCTGTTGTGATAGCTATAATAAACTAATTAAATAGAAAAAATCGTTTAAAGTTACACCACAAAGTTAATGAATGAACTGAAAATCGATTAAGGAACTTTTGAAAGTTTTTATTAATGTTTGGATTATATAAAAAAATAAAAATGAACGCGGACCAAAGATACAATACTATTTTATTATAAGTGCTGAAATCTCGGTGTGGTGTATAGGCAATCCCGGAATTACTGGTTTGGATCATTACTTGTAGACCCGAAATCGTAAGCCCTGGTAACAATTCAACAATCTAGACCAGTGCTTCATAACCTAGGGTCTGCGAAAATTTTCAGTAAAAAGTACAAATATTTATTTGTGAACATTTTTCCTCGACGACGAAAAAATGTTTTTTTCGGGGGTCCGCAGATTGTTTTTTCATATTTAAATGGCCGTGGCATGAAAAAGGTTGAAAACCACTGATCTAGACTACCTCAGTCTTATATTATTGACAATTGACATACGCAAAATGTAAACAGTTAATATAAATTTATTGATAGATATCGGAGTAAGCTTGGTAAAACTTCCTTAAAAATATTACATTTTCTTTTAAAATGAAGTTAATAGCTGTTTCATAATATTCGTCATCGTCTGAATGATTTTTTTTATAAAAATGGAATGCAGTCTGCAAGTAGATTAAAGCAAAGCAGTGGATTCACGACAGCGAGTAGCAATGATACAAAATAACACACATTTTCATTCTTATTACTGGTTTCGGTCATGACGAGCATTTTTAGTTGTCCAAACCTGTCTTGATCATATTCAATAGCGGAACAAGCACACGAGAAGCTTCAGGCGCAATTAAATTTGGAGGCCCTGTTTTCGGAAAAGATAAAAACGACAGAAAATTCCATATTTAATAATTAAAATCTGAAAAAAAAGTATATGGGTTATAAAATATAAGGTATTTTTGAGGCCCTTAAAATTTAATCCGCCGCTGATTGCATGAACAAAATCTAGAATTAGTACAAAAGAGTGCTTTTTTAATAGAATGCTTGAAGTGTTGACAGTGAATACCTCAAAAGTGACGAATTAATTTTATTTGAACTTTTATTACTTAAATTTCATTATTGGTCGAATATAACATATTTTATGGTAATAGTATATGAATTCAATTTAAAATTATATACGTACGTTTAATTTGATTATATCAACTCGAACATTATATTCCAATGACAAATTCAATTAAGCAGTGGAAATCGATTCTCCACCCGTTTCTGGTAATGTAAAATCTTCTTAAACAAAATTATTATGATTGGATTTTAATTTAGATCAAACAATACAACAAAAATCACGCTATTTTGACAGGCAATTTGCTTTTATATTTGGATATCATTTCCCTACAAAACAATGATCTCCAAACACTCCAAACAAAGCTCGCGTATCAGGAAGAGCTGTGGGTAAATTTTCCGCACGCACTCACCCTAATTGAATCAAAATCGGCCATCGATACCCGCGCCATCTGACGGTCGATCAAATATTCACACGACTATCTTCACTCTCTAATAGTTTGTTAAATAATTTACTAAGTATACATAAACATTAATCACATAACCATCGTATTTTTAAAAATATGTTTATTATCATAAATAAGTTTGTATAGTTTCAATAAATTCGGTAGTAACATTGTAAGAATTCATTTTTAAGATAAAATTGATATCATTTGTTTTTGTCCAGTTCAAATAGTATTTCTATTCAGTATTACAGCAATTAACAAGCATTTCATTTTGTTTCATGAATAGAGATATCATTTTGTATGCATTATTATAGTTACACAATGAAACGTTTTGATTAATAAAAAAAAAACAAAATTATGCACGCAGACATTTAACTATAGAGAACACACTGTCCTTAGATTTGTATTTTTCAGAAAAACCTTCAAGTACAACTTATTTCAGTGAATATTTTCGGCTAACTATCAGCCACTCACGGAATATTTAAGAATGATCCATAAATTTTTGATATTTGACCATTTTTGGTTTTATTTTAATTGTACACACAGTCTTTAATTTATTGTTTTTTCAAGAAAATCAAACGTCATCAAAAACATACTTTGTTTTGTTTGAAATATGAGAAATATGTTAGTTACTGCACAACTAAAAGCAGAAACTGTTGTGTGATGAACGATATAAAGATACACATTCACAAGAGCGCAAAGCTATCAAAATTCCTCCTGCTGTGAGGCGAAGCAATGATGAGACTCTAAAGCGTGGAATATTTAATCATATAATGATTGTTGCGCTGTTCACTAACGTTATTGAATTTTGGCTGAAGCTATTAAAGCTCACTAAGATCAGCTGCAACAGGAAAATGCGCTTAAATATAAATTGATGGCAGACCGCTGGCTTTATTCGAAGGAAGAAGCTTTTAACCAAGAGTTTGGATTATTTAAGCATTCTTCGAATCGTAAATGACAGAATGTCTGCGGAGTATAATTTTGCCACGCAGGTTAGTGTGAACCTTTGGAAGATAATAAATTGAAGAGAAAACTTTCAAAAAATGATATTTTACCTATGAATGGATATCACAATAAGTGTTAAAAACGGTTATTTCCTATAAAAAAATAAATCATTAAGTTGACACTCAAATCATCTCTTAATTTTTGTGACAAATCACTTTTTGAATGTTTGCTCCTCAGTTATTGTTAACGCTAGTATATATTTATAGTTCTTTCTGTTTTTAAGTATAGTAAAAAGAAGACCATTGAATAAAATTGTTAGCAATGGAGAATAAACAATAAACCCGATAATTCCTTTGAGACATTTTGACATATCCGATAAAAAAATATACCTTACGCTTGTTAGAATATATTTTATAGAATACAAACAGAATTTTACTTGATATGTTCTTTGATAAATATATATATATACCATATAATATTTAAGTTTAAGTCATAAAATAACACACATTTTTTATTTTCTATATTCATTATTAGTATAATATTTTATTTATCGGTTATTGCGCGTGATTATTAACTTTTTTATCGATTTTTTTACTGTGATAAATTAAAAATTATAATTTATTCAATAATTGCTTGATTAAGTTGATTGTTTATTTTTTTTGTGAGTGTTTGATGATATTGTGGTTTCAAATTATCTATTAAATTGGAAAGATTGAACATCGTATTGAATTTTGTTTATTTACTTAGCGTTTGGAATCTCAAAACAAATACTTGAAATCTTAAAAATATATGGTAATAACTTGATATGTTGCACTATATTTTTAAAACGAATTTTCCCTGCAATTTTCTTCTTGTTATTTTAAAGATATTTTTATGAGAACTTTCTACCTTTAACGTCGCAATAACTGCCGGACAGATTGCTTTTTGAAAATAATATCTCTTGAAAATAAAATTTAGTAGTTTATGGCGTCTAGGTAGCAGAATATACTTTGGGCTGAATTTAGAACCACTGAAGTATTGCAGCAAATTTTAAACTAGGTTAGAAATGATTATAATTTTCTTGCAGCAAGATAAAAAAAAATGATTTAGTATTATTTAAATAACCCTAATATAAAATTAAGTTTGTTAACTTGCCGTGTTAAATAAAAACTTGTTTCGCCTGTTTAAGAAACAACATCATACCGAACATCGCTAGGTTTACAAATAAATTAAAAATTGAATTGAAAGAAATTGTTGTGATTAAATTTTCTTAGATATAGGGTATGAGAGTGGGGAATTCGGCAAATATACCTGTTCATTCAAAATTAGTGCGCTTTTCAGCTGTGCTTTGCTTATCTATAAAATTTATTGGAAGAATAGTTTATCCTCGTCCGTATTTGGGTGTAACACCTTAATCCCACGTTCGTCATTAATAAACACGTGACTTTCTGAAATTTAGTGATTGGCAAAGGTGGACGTATCTTTTTTTATTCAAAAGTTAACACTTTGGGTTAATCCATTTCGCCAGCAATGACTTTAAACTTAGTGATCCAACATTTCTTATTTTAACACGATGCACTCATTTACTAAGGGTCAGTTCAAGTTCATCCCGATGCCAAAAGGTGAATCCCGGGTCGTTAGTGACAAAACTTATGTGAATTTACACAATTTGAACGATTTAAATTTTATATTAAAATTCCACCAAGCACCTTCAGTTGAAATCTTAAAAAAGGTATAGTAATTGTGTTTATTATAATTTAATATTTGATATAAAATGATTATTATCTGTTGGATGAGCATCTTTAGATAATACAACTTGAATGCTATATCAAGATTGTCTTTTATTAATTACAGTATTTTCAATATCGTAAAAAAACTTTTCAGACTCATTTAACGAAGCATGAAATAAAACACTGTTTTTTGCTCTTAAATTTGCCTTTATCAGAAAGTTTTCCAATTTACATCTTAACCGTATCCGGATAAATAGTACCGTCTAAAGTGAGAGGTAATAAACTTTCATGAAAAAGTGTTCAGTCTTGTTGCTTACTTACCGTATTCGCATGCAGAAACTTATTATCTGATAGAAAAGTCTTTTGATTACAGTATAATGAAAAGGAAAATAAAGTGCAAGGGATAAATTGTATAATATATTATTTTATCAAAAAATACAAAGCTTTCATGTTTATTTTATATATTATCGAATCTATGTTTTAACCATGTCCGATTCCAACGTTAAATATATGTATGTACTTCTTATGGAGTATATTTTAACGGAAGTGTTTCTACGAAAACTGCTTATTACTCAGTTGCTTAACCTATCTTTTTCTAGTGGTTAGTTAATCGCTCTCGCTACGCTTCGTTTTTAGTATAGTATTTGTGGGAGATGGTAATTCAAGGCATCACATACATCCATGCCTTCAAAAATAAATTCGTTAATTGATAAAAAATCAATATGTAAAACTGTCTCTACTTGTATTCAAACCTCCTCAACCAAAACCAAAAACGTTGCCCACTCGACTACGTAATCGAAAAATCGATTATATAACTAAGTGCTAAACGTATTTAGATTTTTTTACTTTTTCGGTTACTTGACCAATTGTTTGAATGTTTGAACAAACATTATTTATACGTTGATTATTTGTGTCTTTTGTTTTGAAAGTATTAATTTCTTTAAACCTTATTCCCAACAAGTTGTTACTGTTGTTTAAACCCAATTCACAACACGGACTGAAAACAAAGATACGCTCACTGACAATAATATTATCGTGATATCTATTCAAGCACAGAAAAAGCAGAAATTGTTAAAACAAAACACGTATTTTCGGCGGTAACTTTTTGGAAGTTCACTTTTAATACACTATTGAATTTGATAACTTTGTTACTCTACATACTGTATTAAAAATTGTAACACGTAGTATCTTCAGAGATTTATCACATACGCAATGCTATAATATATAATTGAGGGTGATTTGCAACAAATACTATTTGAGTCTTCACATCAATATTGACAATATTTAATTAACCTTTATCCTCACTAATCGTAGGTTGCAGGACTTGGAAAGTTGTGTGTCAGTCATATCACAAGTGGACCTAAACAGTATGTAATGACGGTTTTGGCGAATTGATATAATCGCTGAAAAGTCGTTGTAATTTTGCTTTTAATATGGCTGTTGATGGTAAATATATTAGTTGTAAAACACCGCTAAAGTATTAATACTTAAAAGTAATAAAATACATTTGGAACGACGAAAATCAATGTTTCACTTCGTTATTTTTTTAAAATATGTAAAAAATATATAATATTTAGTTGAAGTATACTATTGATGCACAATCTGCGGCCCTTGAATGTTTTTTTTCTCAGAATTTCATAAAACACATATTTTTTTATTATATGTATTTAAATTTATTAAATTTGATAAAGCTTTTTCGTTATTGAAAGAAAATAAATTGTTTCATAGTAATAGATAGGGCTTAGTGATGAAAATTTGGATTGAATTGTGTGGCTTAAAATTATAAATATTAATTTTAGATTTGGACATAAGGTGCTTGGTGGAATTTCAATATTAAATTTGAGTTCAGTTCAAGTCCATCCGTGCACTTGAACGACTGAAGATGCCGAAAGGCGAAACCCGGTTTGCTAGTGAGAATGTAATAGTTTGAACGATTCAAATTTTATAAATATTAAATCAAATTTTAAAGTGCTTACTTTTAATTTAACAAGGAAAAAGATCACAATAATTTTTAAATAAGATATAAATAAAACAAGAACACACAATACTCTTTGCACGGTTTTTTTACATGATTTTGAAAAACACGGTAAAATGTAATATAAGCTAACATTAATATATCTATATTCACTTCATTCTTTTTATACGAATTTTTTGCATGGCTGTTTTACATGGAACGTATCCCCTGTATAAAAAAGATTTAATTTACTTAATTTATTTAATTTTTTCTTGCGGCCCTAACAAATGATAATTTGTTTTTATGCGGCTCACTAGAAGGAATAGGTTGTGCTTGTCTATGTATACTATATATACTATGCAAACATTTTTTCAGGGGCGAATTTCTAGTAAGTAGAAAATACAGAATATTTTAAATAGTAATCATAAAAATCATTTTTCCTCCAAGATTCAAATTGTAATACATATTATATCAAATATATCTTTTTGATCAAACTTAACAAGTTAATGTTAATAAACCCTTTCGATTATCGCATCAATTCGGATCAGTTTTTGGGACCACACAGTAAAAAGACCTATTCATTGGAAGTCCATGCATAATTCAAAAGGTTAATTATTATTTACTGGGGAATCGTAAAAGGATTTACCTTATTCAATCAAGGCGGATCATTGTTTAGTAGATAGAGCGAGCAGCTTACAGAGAAGGCTTAATTTTCTGGAAAAGGAAGGACCTTAGGTAGAATTATTAGCAACTTTGTAAGTTTTGGTAAGCCTATGTAATCTGTATTATTATGAATGGATATACACGCTGATGGATATTTTTTTCCGTCGTTATCTGATTTAGATACTATTATTCAATTTCTTTACGAATACAATTGACTTCATTTCGGTTTCAGGTTTTTTTTATATGGATCAAAAAAGACCTTGATATAACGGATAAGTAGGGTAAAAGCAGATTAAAGACGAAAGTCTACAATGTAATATGGTGGGGTTTTACGAATGCTTTTTTTTGTTTTGATATATAACACTAGCCTGGTAAATTTTCCGTGTGTGGATTTAACAAATATAAAGGCTATCATGTGCGTGTGGCTTTTCAGGTCGCCGACACGCGTCAAATATTTTAGTTTTATATTAGCAATTTGATGATCTCAATAATTTATAAAAAAAGACGTTTTATAGACCAATATACTCAATTCAAACACATACACAAGTAAGCACATTGATTGAACAATGTCTAAAATCAATAGTAACCTTTAAATTAATTGAATGAACAATTTTTTTTTATTTTGTTGAACTCATCAATTTCATTAACGTTCGTTTATTTATGAACAAATATCTAATAATGAATAATTTGTTGTTTGAAAGAATTTATATAAGTCTTCGTTAAATCTTTTCAAATATCCCTTGGCGTCTGTATTGGGAAAAAATCCCCAATATACCCAAGAGCTGTATGGAACTTATTTATTTTGCTATTACTCTAAGTATTGTTAATATAAAAAAATATATTTGAAAAAATCTTATTTCTCTAATTGTGATTTCTAATGATGTAACTTTTGAACTCGTTATCGGTACCTTGCTTTCTTAATTTAGTTTTTTTTTTATCAAATATTAGTTGTTTGTAATTATTTTCAAGAACTCCTATTGTACAAAATGTGCTTATTTTTAAAATAAAATATATTATCACCGCCAAACGGCTGAGTCAAGTCTTAAAAATCAAATCTTATGAAGCGTGCCACAAATATTTCAAGCATTTTTATGATTTAAGTCAGAATCTTTTTTCTAATCTATTCTACTTTTAAACAAATAAAACGACAATGTTTTTATAGCTGACAAGACAAATGTAATCTTACAAATATAAGTAAAATAAAATTTTACATACCAGATACCAGAATTGATCAGATTTTAAATATTATGCATGATATATCGCTAATTAATATTGGTTTTTTTAAGCTTATATTGAGTATTAGAACATATAAATATTCTAACTTTGTGCGCGTATAACATGGTAATATTTTTTTGAATAGACGCCTCACCTCATACGCGTTAATTTACACATAACAAGTGTAATCTACTACATGAAATATCGTTGGTAGCTTCGATATTGCAATTCAGAGTTGAATTTTAAATAATAAATTTTATAAAATGTCGTATAAGTTTCGCGTACATATTTAACTATCGAAGCTGGAGGAATATTTACCGTAGATATACAACGGTAAAATTATTTTGAATTTGACAGCCCTCTTTTTTAACAATTATACAAATGTTCAATACAACCAATTTTTTTATGCTATCTTAAAACTATTGCAATCTGAACATTGAAAGAACGTTTTAATGCCCTTTTTAGTGCGTGAAAATATACACATATTAACTGAAATTAACATTAATAAAAGATTGCTTGATTAGTTGCTCATTATATTTACGAAATCATTACAGCGTATACAGCTAATACTATGTAATGCATATTGCAATATGCCAATGTACTATTGTCTTGTATACAGTAGCGTAGCAAGGGGGTGCGGAAGGGACAGACCGCTCCGGGTGGCACATGTTTGAGAGCGGAATTTTCAAAAATAAATAATAATATATTTCGAGAAATTTTATTTATCGTGAAAAAAAATTAAGCCACCTAAAGTAAAAACTCCCAGTTCATAGTGAAACAACGGTAGAATAGATTTAAAACGGCAAATTCAAGGACCACCCCGAGCGGCATTACCACTTCCTACGACACTGCTTGTATAAATAATGTAATGAATCGATGTCTTTAACAACGACTGTAACTATAGAAAAACTCAAAATCAATCCAATGCTTAGTAAAGTTGTTACCTGAAGTGATAATATGCCCCACATTACGAGTCACGGCATATGTATGTTTGCGCACAACGTAGGGCAGGGCTATTTCAGCACAAAACTCAATAAAACGAGATCATTATTTGATTTTAAAATCTCCAAATCGGTAACTACTGCTGTGTTTTTTGGTGCGTATTTGATCAAATATTTTTTAGTTGTGAAAAAGCCTGACGTAATTGACAACTTATATTGCTTTTTAAAGTACTTTTATAATTGAAATTTGAGCACACTTTTACTATGAAGTTTTAGATGAGTTTTCCATGAGCGTACTAAAGAAAAATGTCTATCAATTTGAAATTTTGCAGACTTTGAATGATTGTGTGATTAATATACACGTTATGGCTTGAACGAAAGTGTGTCTCTGGTAGATAATGTCAAGAAAATCCTCTCAAGTCGTAAGCATTTAATATATTACGGTGTGGCCTTAATAAATGAACAATATTCCTTTATCAAGAAATAATGCTAGCGGATGATAGTCATTAGGATATTCATACGGGATGATTAATATTGTTAAATTATTAATGTAAACTGCAAAATATACATGACTGGCTAATTTTGAATCTTCCTATAATTTAACGTTTTCGGATAATATAAACATGGTTATTTTTGGTATATACTTAACATCAGAAGTGTTAAAGAACGTTAATACCTTTCAATGAATTTTGTAACTACTATATTTTGAAACATATACTTCATTAATAAAAACAATAATCCTTTGTACTTCATTCCACTTTATTTAATATGTCAGGACCGGTTTCGCTCATTGCGAGCATTGTCAACTGAAATGCATTTTATTATTATTTTAACGCAAAATAACGTAGAAAAAAGCAAACATAGTAATATAAGTATTATAAGTTTTTTTAGATTCATTTAGAAATAAATCTTTTATTGGGTGATTTAAACTATGTTTTAGTTTCATCTGTACAAAATATATATGTTTTATACATAGATATTAATGTGAAGGTGTTTTTACAGCTAAATCTTTTTGAAATTATTTACTTGTTAATCGAAAAAGATTTTTGTGTTTGACATCAAAGATTCATCCGGCTATTTTTAACACGTACAAACGTCGAGCGTATATTGAAATCAGAGTAAATATCCGATGGCACACTTTCAATTTCATATTCCCTAAATGTTCCTTTGCCGCTCGTCAAAAAATCCATACACACGCCGAGCCATTGAAAAAAAAACAAAACTTTGCCTTTTTCATCCTTTATAATCTTTTGGCAAGCAACAAACCTTTTTTTTGCAATCACGTAAGCGTATTTTCGCGTAGCTTTTCGATCATGCCATGAACCCACACGTATGTACGTGTGCCGCATACTGCATACACGGCAGACAGTTTTCGTAGCACTGTCGTAGAACGTCTACGGAGTTGCAAGTTTCTCAGAAACCTTAAATGCTTGGTAAGATATTGCAAACTCATCAAAATATTCCACCGGGCTCTTAAAACTTAATGCAGCGGATGTTTATTTTAAACCAAAGCAGAGTTTGTGTTAGGAAAAGCAACATGATACAGTGAATTTATTTACATTCTAAATGATTCCTAAACTTTATTTTTAGGTTTCCTGGCAAGGATTCTTTTCTTAAAAGTAAATCATAACACTTTTATTAACACTACACATTTTTAAAATTTCTCTAAATACAATCTCTTTCGGTAACAATTTTTTTCCCTACTCTATTTAATAAGCCGTGAATTAAATGAAAACAATTATGTTCAACTTCTTCATTGATTTTATAATTAAATGTTGTAGATGATATTGAAGTAATGTATTTATGAAATAAATTTAGGTTTAAATATTATATTGAAATGAATTGTCATTTATTAAGTAGAACTCTACAATATTAAGACGGAAATATCAATGTTTACATTTCTACAACGATAACACATCATCATCAGAGCTACATACGCCCAAAAGTTCATTTAAAGTTTTACTATGGTGTGATTGATAATGAACTATACAAATTTATTATTGTAAAATATATTCTCTTAAGACCTAATAATTTTCATCTAAAAACCAATTATTATTAAAAAGCATCGTCAGGAATATTTGTTAAACTTTCCTTTAAAAATCATTTCCAGAAAGATTCTTCCCCCCTCCCTCTCTCAGTACACACGTTCCCCATCTCCATATCCGGTAAAAGAAAAAAATCCTACTGATGAATAAATTCCACCTTAACAGATAAAAATCTTGCTTTGAAATTTGTCCCATGATGCTTCTCAAAGTAAAAAAAGATAATCACATGTAATATCAAAGACATACAATTTTTTTAATTGTTTTCTTTATACTTTCCCAAATGATTCAACGTTTTTAATATTATCATTGGTGAAATATATCCAGATTATCATTAATAACTTTTAATCATGTGATAATCATTGTATTCTTATAAATTTGTATATATGTACACGGTAGCCTCTTTTTACTAAGCGTAGTGACGTTCCTAAACTTTGTGCCGCCCCTAGAAAAAGTTTAAAATATAACCTTTACTATTTTTCAAAATATATTTTTTAGATCGGTGAATGATATAAAAGTATAAGTGATATTTCCATTATTCTAAGAAAACACATTACACAATTATATAAATGCGAATCCTCTACTCATCCGAGTACTTAACAATTTTTTTTGTTACACCTTTTGGTCTCAAGTGATTCAAATTATATTGATTGACAAAGATCCTCACGAATAAATATGGTCCAAAAACCATTTATGAACCTGGCCATTTCCTCTCGCATTTACAGTAAGTTTTCGACCAACATGAATTCTAGTAACGTTATTCGTACTAACTCGATTTAAAAAAATAAAATATAAGCGCGTGTGGTAAAAGAAAATCAAATATTTTGTTCATATGTGATATATGTAACCATCATTCAACTAGTGGCTTAAGTTTTATTATGTATAATAACTATTTATTATCTATTTAGTAAATAGTAGTTATTCTAAGGAATCTAGTAACGAAATTTTAAAAGGCTTTAATTCGTTTTCTACATCATGTTTACTCAAAATTAATGTTTTATCAGACAGTATTTTATTTCTGTATTCGTGCGATATTATCATAGAAATCTTATTACTATAATTTCAGACTACAATTCTTGCTATGTCAAATATCAAAAATCACTCGAATTTATTTAACATGAGTGTTCATGTCTGGTCATTAGTGATTTTACTTCACCATCCGTAGGCAGATGTCATTTTTTTAAATTAAATTAATATCAGCAATATGATAGATATTTCTTTTTATTAATAATATCGTTGAATACGCTTTTTCCGGAGATTGACATTTTTCTCCGTAAAAAATACTTTAAATGACAAACCCCGGATAAATCATATTTACCGTTGTAGCATTTTCAGTGTAGATATGCTTTAAAATTATAGCTCAATATATGCATATTGGGTACATATTTATAATTAACAGGAGTTTTTTATCGATCCTTTTTGAATAACATTGCTTCCAATCTAAAGTTTAAGTTAATAAAAACACAATAATCCTTTGTACTTCATTCCACTTTATTTATAGCATTGTCAACGTCATTGAGCAATGAGTTGACAATGCTCGCAATGAGCGAAACTGGTCCTGACATATTAAATAAAGTGGAATGAAGTACAAAGGATTATTGTGTTTTTATTAATATAATGCCTTTCCACCAAGTATTGACAGTGAACACCCTAAAAGTGATAAAGTTTAAGTAGTAAATTATTACTACTAAATAATAAAACAGTATATTAACACAATTATTAGCTACGCGTTGATTCAAATAAAACTAAAATATAGAGTAAGGGTTATAAGAAAATCGGTTTCTGAAGATTCATAAAAAGGTGACTCAATACAAATAGCGAAAAAAATATTCTTTTATATTCAGTGTTCTTGTTCGGTTGTAGATTAATTAAACCTTAGCCGTTCTAGAGAAGTTTATCCGAGCCAAAATACACGACAAAAATATATTTTTAAAATAAACCAAAATTATAAAACTTTGATGACTATTGACTAATAAACTACACATTTCATTTTATTTTTAAAATAACCAAGAATGTTTCAAATACTAATGTTTTTAATTGAATAATAGTCAAAAATTTGAATACTTATTTTCTCGCCTCGCATCTTACATGCAATTATGGGTTTTCAAAGTATGATTAGTTTAATAATAATGAAAAGTTTTTTTTTTAGCAAGGTGTGTTATTCTCTGTTCAGGAAAAAGTGAATTTGATCATTTTCGTTTCTAAGTCTCTTATGTATCATATTATAAGAATGACTACTTTGTACTGATTTTATATGGAGAATTTAATAATAAAAAAGATTACCCATTCTGTGAGCCAACACTAATTTTTTTCCGAGCAAATTTTAAGTAACTTTAAACTTGCAATATAAAAGTTTTGACCTGGCAATATTATTTGATTTTACGAGTAACAGACAAATAATTTTGTATAATATAACATTGAAACTTTACTTCCAACAAAATCCCGGGCATTACTTTAGGACCATTCATATTTCCTTCGAGAAAATCATTTATAAGTTGTAATATTTTGTAAGAAATTCAAATTATGTTCACGGACAAAACGTTGCTTATTTTTAATGTATTTTCTATTGATCCTTCAAAAACATTACGATATTTAATTGAGTCCTTTCCGTGAAAGCTTTTGTGCCTTATAAAGCTGTCATCTATTTAGGAGTGTATTTTCTTAACTCTGACAGCTTATGAAAAGACCTACCAACCGAGAGAACTGTTGCGCACTGATGATATCGATTCAACCCCTCAAACCAGCCCCGAGTCCCCTTTGAGAAAATCCTCCACAAGTTTGCCTTGCTAAGTTACCCTTTCAACAGACAGGTGTACTCTGAGTGAAACAATGTTACATCTTGTCACCTATCCACACTAGATAAATATGTGATGGAATAAGGTTATTTCGAGAAATCTGTCGACATTTCGGATGAGTTTTTTTTCTAGCAATGTCAGCACTGACAATATAAAACACAACTCGTCAAATAAGTTTTATTTTATTACGTATTATTTTATTGAATTTTATTTTTTGTTAAAAAATACCCTTAAAAAAATTACAATAGTGAATAAGTAGTTCCGATTTAAGATTTCCAATTTGTAGTTCAACTTACTCTTAAAATAAAGCATTTGTATGTCAATAACATTTAAATCTCATTTTTTTTTAAATAAAACTACTAAAGCTCATACTAATATAATAATGTATCTATACATTTTTTATTATTGTTTCTGTATATGGGAGGTAAACTACACTATGAAAGAATCACTGGTTTTTTTTTACTATTTGTTTAGTAGAATATGTTTAGTATACTAGTGGTGTTTTTGTACAATATTACAATTTAACAAAAAGAGCGTCGCTAAGTATACTCTATGTCGATGTATCAATTTGTGCCAAATTTAACATAGTGTAGTTTCACTCTCATATACAGATGTATTTATTCACTGTAATTGTGTGCGTTTTTTCAAATAATGTGAAAAATATTGGAAAATTATTTTTGTATCAAAGTTATTCTGTTTTTTTTTTAAATTCAGTAATCAAGAAAAAAAGCATATTACCTGATTTTTTAACTGAAAAAAAACACAATAATTATCGAGGAAACTGACATTAGTATAGAAAAGATTATAGTGAATATATTATAGAAAAATACCAACTGCCTTACAAAAGAGTATTTTACCTGATTGTTCCATCATATAAATATTAACAAACAATGTGGTTCATGAGAAGTAAAGTGATTCCAAGTGGTATTTTAGGAAAAAATATATTTAAATGCGTTATAATATGTTGCATGTCTTAAAGTAATACAAAGAGATTTCAGTAAATGCACACAGCAATAGTGTTGTCTCACAAAATAATAATATTGTGCTAAAATAATAATATTACTAAAGCACCAAGCAAGGACGTTCAATATATACAATATATGATCAGAACCAGTTTTGCTCATGACGAGCATTATCAACGATCATATAAAATAAAAGTAGAAGTATAAAAAATTAGTGTTTTATTTTTCGAATATTATGCCTTTCCATCAAGTATAAATCTTAACACATTAACAATAAAATTCGTATAGAAAAGTTTTACATTTTATTACTTGACTCACTTCGCTTCCCAAGGGCTCATGTATCTCGTTATAATATAAATAATATCACTCTAAGAATTATGAAAATACGGTGGTTAAATATTCATTTAAATGAGATATTATTATTAATACCACTAAAGATAAATAAAATACAATTTAAATGCTTGCAAATCCTGTTTTCCGCCGTTTTAGAATAATTAAATGTTGTAATACACTTATTTATTTATGTGATCGCTTTAGAATCCAAAGAAATAATCTGGAATACGATAGGTATTAGATATTTTATTCTATAGCTTTTCTAAGAATTCTCAAGCGTTTGCTGTCTATATAATATCTACAATATAAATATTTACTATACTACATTCATTCAGGTAAGGTCAGTGACGACTGATGAGTATGGATTTTCTGTTCTCTCGTCTCGCCGTGAAACAATAAAGAGAACAAATGCATGTTAACAACACATAGAGAGGGCTTTCATTGCCATCTTTAGACAGTATTTATTTGGATATTATTTTTTTATTTAACAATTTATTTACAAATGTGTCAGAAAAGTTATATTAAAATATTTTCCTTGTTGAAACAAAGATTTTTTTATTGAAATGAATTATTTTTAGCAATGAAATTACGTACGATAAATTACTAAGTTACTTATACTACATACTTTATGTGATTATATAAAAATATTTTGAAAAACAATTTTTAGTTATTCAATTGGATGAATCGCCTCATATTTATTCATCGTAAACATTACAATCAATTAAACACATTTTTCAACCATATTTATCTTTCTGGATGTACATTTAAGATTAAAGAATACAAAAATGCTTCATTTAACATAATGTAAATTTAATAGAATTTCTGCAATCGTTTGAAAGTGTTTTGATTTGTGTGTACATGTAGTGTTTGCCTAAAATATTAATACATAAAATGCATGTTATTAAAATTCATTATTTTAGATAATATTTATATTTTCATTTATATCCGAAAAAATTAAGATATTTGATGGTCAATTTACGCGTAATTATGTATTGATTCATACGTGTATAATAATCTTTATATTTTTTTATTCGGTTTTCTTTTATTGTACACTTAGTCGTGATATATGTTAACACGGTTGAATAATTTTGTCATATCATATTTTTGCTTAACACGTTTTCATAATATTTATTTTATATTTCGTTAAATCATCTAACTTAATGAAGGTAGAAATTTTAAGAGATGAAATAAATATTGTACGAACAGAATTTAAGCAAAAAAAGGAGGTGACAACAAATGTAAGATGATTGACAAAACTACCAAAATTGGTTTCAAAGAAAGCATTTGCAGCAGCACACCTAAATATTTAACATTCACAACAATCGACGAAGATAATCCCAAAGAAAACGCTGATATTTTTAAAAGATTTTACTCACATCATTTTTCAAGATAAATAAGACTAAAAAGTGTATTCAATATGTTTTAAGGTGTGAGTGTGAATGATTATTACTATGATACAAAAATGTTAACAAGTGTTTGTTTTTCGCATTTTTTAAATTTTAGTTTTGATGAAACTATGTAACCGTGTTATACGATAGCCGAGTGTAACTGAAAATAATTCCCGATGCCGCCACATATTTGCAAATAAAATACAGTATTTATTTACATTTGTAACATGAATTTTATATAGCCGTTAATAGCAAAGGAAGTGTGAAATTATTAATTAATGTTTTTGTTTGAAAATGTTTTCTGTTGACTGTTTTTGATAGATTATGTTTTTGAAACAAGTGAATTGGGAAACGTCATCGGAATAATATTAATTGATAAATTTGCTGATTATCAATTCTGAAAACGGAAATGATTTATTTAATAATTTGAATTATTTTCTGATTGAAACGCGTTTGATTTAAAAATGTTAATGAATTCTATTTGTATATATATGATTGATTCCTTTCGATACAAATCAAAAAAAATATTTACAGAACAATAAAATAATGAGTAAATTATTCATTTAAATTGTAATACTTCATGATTTACTACCATTTTTATAATAATAAAAGTTTCTCCTACTGTAAGACACAAATCTTGGCAAAATCAACACTTAATTTAGATTTAAAAAAATAAAATTTTAATTTTAAATATCATATACAATATTGTGACGCTTATTATTCTCGAATTGATATAGTGTAAATTAAAAAAAAAACATTATCATTTCATTTAATTTAAAAAACATATATGTCATGCAAAATGATCAATTCCGGGAATGGAGAATTGTGAATTGAGAAAAACCGAGATTACAAAAAGGATTCGAAATTGGATGTTCTTGTCACGTCCTTAGTCGATTTTATCAAATGTATTCATGGAAATTTTTATAATAACATATTTGATGAAAGTTTTTAAAGTATTAAATTTATTATTTGATGAGCCATCCCGACGCTTATACGATGGTTTTATTGATCGTTAACAGAAAATTACCTCACTTTTTCTTGCTTTAGAGTTAACATTTAGGGATCAACGATCCTAAATAAGCCAAGCGATTAAAATAAATCGTCTTACTTACTTAACCTTCGATATTTAGTTAAATCTTACCCGATTGATATTTGATCTGCGAAATCGTACTTATTAAATAGCAAACAACCGACTAAAACCCCCATTGGTTTTGGTTTGTCAAATAAACTCACCGCCAGATTAATTCTGACTGTTTGACATTTCTCAAACACGCTCATGTTCTGTTCACAAACATAAATTATAATTCATGAATAGAAACTCTCAACTAATTTATGAAAAAGCCGCAAACAAATGAGGGCTCTGAAATCAAAGGTTCAGAATGATAAAATGTTTAAATAAATTAAAACATTTTTTTTATAGATAAAACGTTTAAAAAAAGTTGTCTTTATTTGTGTTAGTAGTACCTTGCTATGTTAATATAATTTACATTATTTTGTGAAATATGTGTAGTAACTGACGTGTTTACTATACAAGACCATGTATACTACTGCTATTGTTACAAGGTCAATTTTAATTTTTGTAAATTTTACATGTTAGAAACTTATTTTTGTACGTGAAATTGCCAGCTCTACACGATGTTATGTCTTATTCATTTTCAAAAAACATGGAGATTGTCATTTTTGTTTCTAGATCCCTCAAATTATTCGTCAGTTCATTGTTTTGCTAAAATATTATCGACATTCATTAAAAAAAACAAAAATTGCTATACTCGTGTGCGAAACAGATTTTTAGATCGATAGTTTAATATAAAAAAACAACTTTAATAACTGATGGTCAGAGAGGGAGAAAGTAGGCACTTGGGATGCCCTGTTTTTAAGAAAAAATTAACGCTACGCAAAATTACTTACAAAATCGCTTTTGGTAAACCTGAATTAAAAACATAAATTGTAGGGTTTTTCTAATGGAAGTGATTTTTGAGGCCTAAAATGAGGCCTTGCAAATGAGGTAAGACTCCACTGTTGATTGTGAGACAGAACTGAGGTACTAAATTAATAAAAATCAAAGAAACAAAATTATGTAAATCTAACAAAAAATCTATTTTATTTTAAGATTTGAATTTCGTTTGACTAACGATTTGTAGAACTAAATTAAGAATTAATTAATTCAATGCGTTTGATATTTCATCTTCGAAACATTTGACAAGTCTTTGGGTAGTATCAAGTATGTAAATATGTGTATTTCAGGTGTTTACTGTCAATTCTTGATGGGAAAAGCATTTTATAAAATTGTAATAATTGCACATTATTAATTATTATTATCAGATAATAATCAACGAATAATATTATTATTAAATATGTAGATTTAGTAGAAAAAAAACAACACAAAACAGCTTAATACATTTATAAAGTATTTTGTAATATTTTATTCTTATAAATTGTAATGAATTATTACTATCATTGTTTTTGCATATTATTTTTATTATTTGTCAGTGACAAAAAAAGTCCCACTACGTTGTTTTCTTATAGTTCCATTACAGTTAGTTTATTAACGCAATAGGAACAACATCAAAACAATTTAAGGCTGTAGGTGAAATTAAATAAAGTTTTTTCTTCTTAATTTATGCGACTGAATCAACAACTTTATATAGACTACCAATGGATTAATTCGATTTCAAAATACTGTTTTGCTATTTCACAAGATTTCACCTAGCAAATAGTTGACTATGAAGTGTTTACAGGGTTTCTTAGAGATTAATTTACTGTAATTTCAATCATTTTGAGTCTTTGGAAGTTAACATACTTTGAGTAGTAAAAAAAAAATTTTCAACCCTTTTAATATGTTTTTTGAATAACTCATCATATTTATTTATTGTGAATACAGTTAACTACGCAGTCAGCTTCGAAGAGCGCGATCAAACCGTTCTTTATAGCATTTGTTTATACCAAAATATTGATGATTTGACATGTGCTTAGTAGAAAGTTTTATAATCAGAATAAGGCTGAACCCTCAAACCGTGGAATAGGGGATTAAGTGTATGTATGTATTTGGTTTTATAATATATTTTATTATTCTATAATAATTTATAGCCTATAAGCTTCACATTCACATTCATATCACTTATTCATTCATATCTTTTCTATTTGTATGTACAGTATATTATGGTTATTAAGTAGCGCACCCAGGATATTTTTTTTATTTATTCATGTCCACGCCCAATGTGAAATCATATGACCTTCTAATGGAGGTATCTCACCATATGTTTTTTCTACGAGAACTGCTTGTTACTCAGTCGCTTAACCTTTATTTTTTTTAAAGTAAGAAGTAGGAATAGAAAGATAAGGCTAGGACAGGACAAGTAGGAAGGGTTGAGGCGAGATTTTAATACATCACATACACCCTTGCTTTCGAGCAGAAATCGATAAATCTATCGAAAAAATGTTGTTCGTACTGGGATCCAAGCCCGTGAGATCTGGCACGAAAACTAACGACGCTTACCGCTGCGTCATAGGACCTGACAATATTTGTTAATCATGAAAAACTGTTTACGAAAATCAATAAAATTTATACGTTAAAAAACGTCATATTGAAATGACTTAATCTTAATTTCGAAATTAAACTTCATTACAAATAAATATATTTTATTTGTATTATAAAAAAATGATTGTTTTATTGTTTTGAAATAAGAGAAATATTGCGAATGCTTTTGTTCTATTTTTATCTAATGCTCTAAAACAAGAAAATAATCTGTAATAAACAGTTACGAATCGTGTGTTTATCGCCATCTGCAACTATACAGTTATTTCTCAAATCAAATGTGCCAAAAGTCACGTAGCACTTGCAATAGCAGTCGTTATTCGGAATGATCCTTCATAAACCGTTGAAATCTTGATAAGGAAATGCATACTGTATCAACGTTCACTACTGATATCGACACCGGAGCACTTCTCATGCTGGCGTAGACAATAGCAATATGTCAGGCTTTTGATTAATTTAGCAAATTTTAGCAAACTGCACCATCGCAAATGTAAATAGGCATATTCAAAATATGAATTGCATTAACGGTGAACCGGAATACGGGTTAATTTACAAATAATAATATTGTCTTAAATTCTATTTATATTTTATAATTTTTATACTTAACGGTTGGCCCAACTGCCTTATTGCAGCTATTTTTTAGATATATATTAATATGGTTTCCCACCACCATCCGTTTTCTATATCCATCCAAAGATTGAAGACTACCTTCCACAACGTTATCGACCAAGGCCACTAATTGAGAAAGTTGCGCGAGGGCTAAAAAAGTCGTTTCATTTTGGGAATTCCGTAAATTCCTGGGATTTCAAAATCGCCAACCAAAAATTTCTCAATCCCAAACTTATACACAATTTGATGGTGAATGTTCAATCGTGGGATTCCGGGAATGGAAAAATTGACAATCCCGAAATCCAGGGATCACAGAAAAGATCTGGGATTGGATGTCCAGCTATCGACAGAAAACGTTTACCTTTGGTTGAATTTGAACCATTCACTAGTGTGCTTGACAAAAATAGTGTGACTAACTCAGCCATTTAAATCTAGTTGCTGATAAGTATTCTGTGTATACTCCACAAACTGAGAGCAAACTCGCTCCACAAACTATCGTTATAGACGAGTTTATTGACTTTAACGAAGAATCAAGGTTATAAAGATCCTGAAAAAAATTAGTCGTATTGTATAGAAGCAGATACAGTTTAAAAAGTACAAATACGATTTTGAATTTCCTGGAATAAACCGATAGATTATAGCATCGATGATGTCATTTTTATAATCAAATATTTTTCTTATTGCTAGAAAATCTGTCTTGATTATCTCAAAGTTCTACAGTTCTGTATCCAATTAGTAATTTTTAAAAAGACTTTCTTCCATCTTTGGCACATTAAGAATTATATACATATCTCAATTGAAATCATCTGTACGACTAATCTTCGCTATCTATCAAGATTTTTGGATATTATTATTATCGATATATATGGCTCATTCTTTATATTATAATTCAATGGTTCATTCATATAAGTTTTTCTTGTTTAATATGTCTTACATCTCTATTCGGAATGTGCCATTGACAGCTTACACTTAGCAAACGTAATCATCTTAATTGAATTTTGTATGGCGAAAAGTTTTTCTAAAATACTAGTAAAGTTTTCAGCTACTATTGAAAGTATTAGTAGATTTGCAATTCCCAATAATGACGTTACGGTATAGAATGTAAATGGTAAACTGAAACGGAATGACCTGCAACGCGTTTCGCATATCCGCATATGCGGAATCCGCTGGAAATTTTCCAGTAGAATTCAAAATGCAAGATAATGTCGACGACAACTTTACTCCTGGTCGAGTTGAACGACTTCATAAATATTGTGCGATAACCAGAATTCACGTAAATATTTGAGTGCTGTTTGGAATTTCAAAAACTTACTAGCTAAATAAACTAAAAGTTATTTATAATTCAGTGATTTAAGAGGACTATTTCTCTAAATAATAGTTTTTCATTAGAAGCTGTGTGTATTGGAAACACTGTTATCACGTTTTACAGTGAAACATAATACCTGTTAACCGGATATGACAAGTTATTTCTTCATTCCAAAAAAGCAACTGTAGCTAGTATGGCGAAATATTCCGTCAAGACATTTCAAATATTGTCCTATAGCGGGCGTGGTGATCTACCGTTTATTTTGTTTGGGTATCACATGTATGTACATCTTTTGTTGACAAAAGTTCTGCACATAGCGAACTATGAAACGTTTCATCAAGTGTTTACAATGGGCGTGACAAAATAATCCGTAATCATATAAATTTAATTACCCGTTGCACATTCACACTTTTTAAGATACGCAACATTAAATTACTCGGTTAAGATGTTAAAATTTCTCTAATTAAAAAAAATCGACAGGTATTAGAAATAGTAAATACGGTTACAATTATTTAAATATGATTTCACATTGCGATTGAGTATATATTTTTGATAAGAAGTACAGGTAGATTTTTTTACAATCGTTTTATTTAAAATTAAACTGATTAAAACTATTGTAAATTGAAAATAAAACAAATAGTCCGTAAAATGTAGATTGACGCGTCACATTGCTGGTCAAATGATCGTTGAATCGAAATTTACGTTTCATTAAACACGATCAATTTGTATTCGAAGGCATGGGTGTTTGTGATTTATATAAATTTCTCGCCCTTCTTTCCAATCCTAAAATAATGGCACGTAGCTAGAGCGATTTGCTAACCACTAGCTCTGTCCTAGCCCAATCTATCTATCTCTTCCACTTCCTAAAAAGAGAGATGTAAAGTAAACTTTTGTTGGGATATCTCAATCAAGAGGCCATATTTATGGCTTAGTGCAAAGATATCGTGTGTCCAGTTTTTTTGTCAAAATATGCAGAACTGGAATTTGTATAGATACATATGCTCTACATTGGGAGCGGACATACATTTAAAAAATGTATTCAGCGCTCGTCCTAACAGATTTTTCGTTTAAAAGTGTAACATGGCACAAGTAAATAGGCCATCTGGCAAGAGAAGGCAGTGCTTTGAGCTTTTAGCCTGCATTTGAACTTTTTAGTGTGTAAGCATAAAAAATGAAACTTTATGTTACAATATTTCCAAGGAGTAACACAACTAAATAGGTCAAATTCATAAACTGATAAGACTATTATGACAGACCTAATAACTCGAATATATTAATACTAGCATTAACAGATTTTGGCGATTTAAAGTTTAATGCTTTGCCGATAATAAGTATCAGTTTTCGTTATTTTTCCTTGACGTAACTTGTATAAATAAAAACATCTTTTCTTTCTAACATTCAAATGGTTGTTTAAACAGTATTTGTAGTTTATTACATAATTTGATACGCCAATAGCTGATCGTTTAAAATCTAAGTGATATTTTCTATCCATCACCATTAACGTTACGTTTATTATATTATTTAACAATTGTCTCTCTCCATATATAACTTGTTTTGTCTTCATACCACTTATCACTGTATCAAGAAACTAATACATCATTTGAGCCATTAAACGTAGCTAAAAAAATATAGAATCCAGTTGATATATAATTAGGAAGATGCAAAGCGATGCAAAGCAATTTTCAAAAAGGATATCAAATTTATGATAGAGCTGTAATTTTTATCTCAGAACCAAAAGATTAAAATATCAATACTCTTAAAATTCTATATTATGAAATGTAAATTCCGTCTTATTTAATATATCAGTTATTTTACTATGTGAAATAATTAGTTTTTTACCTGTATAATTAACATTTAATATGTAAAATACATATTTTATTAAACTAGAAAAAATATTAGTTTTTAATGTGGGGTATATATATATATATATATATATATATATATATATATTATTGGAGCTTATTTCAACCAAAATGTTTTATTTTTACTTTTATTTTTCGTGGAGAGTAGGGAATATACAAATAAGAAAAATATGCCTTGTTTTCAAGATTGCATTTTTGGTATTTAATTTCAGGTATTGCAGACTTCCATGTCTTTAAACAAAACACCATAAATTGATTGAAATATTAATTTATAAAACTGTCCGTACTATAATCGTAACCAACGATATTAACCACTCGGTAAGGGACCCGACAATGTTAGAACGTTATAAATATATCTAGGTGGAGTTCGAACCTCGAATATTGTTACTATATGATAAAAGTATTGAAGAATAGTCCTAAATAAATGACCATAAATTTAGTGTCAACCCAAAACTTGTCCAGCCCGAAGGTAACTTTGTTTGCTAACAATTATTGGAAAATACTACCTTTGAAAGAACAAGATAGACAAATTTATTGACATACCATTAATGCGCGAGAAAGTTTTTCTTCACAAAATACGTGTTCAACCAGCTGAATAGACGACCGTATTTAAAGCACTAATCGGAACAAAGAACGACCTGCCATTTTCCCACCTCGTCATCTATTTCCGTCAATCTGTCTTTTCACAATTTCCGTCTTCTTTCATTTCCGTCTAGACCTTTATTTAGTTCAAATAACTTATTTTATTAAAACCATTTTTGTGGTCCAATTTGTTATGTACTTAGTCATTTTTCCAATTATTGGTGACACTTTCTACTTTCGTTTAGCGATCTTATTGCCCATTCTTTTTCAGTTGTGATTTTTTTTTAATATGGCATCATCAATTATCTATCACAGATTATTTTCGCATAAGCTTCATGTATGATACTAAATCTTAAACCACACGAGCTTGTAGATTTTTAACAGTTTTTTTACAAAGATTTTTTATAAACAATGATGGTGTGTAAAAGTTAATATAAAAATAAACATTGCTTAAGTATACATAACTTTATTGCGTTGTTTGAAATAATCTTAAATTATAAATTAGATTCCGTCACATACGAGCAATATTGTGTTATATATTTTTTTATAAAGATAAATTGTAAAAGAATCACAGTGACTATGTTTTATAGTCTTTTGAAGGTGGCTAAAAATGGTGTCACTATCTTTTACAACAGTGCTTCCCAACTTTTTTCATGCCACGGACTCCTAAATCCGAAAACAATAATCTGCGGACCTCCGAATTTTTTTTATTTCACATGTTCATATTTTATCACAAATAATGTTGAAAGAATGAAAGTTTTCACATCGCGAAAAATCTTCGAACCCCATGTTTTGTTTTATAACAGTTTTCCTCCCATGTAACGCGGTGGAAAAGCGTATCGGCACTTTTTTTATTAAGTTTTTTAATGCTTTAAATCAATATTCAGAACAACAAAAAAATCCTTTGAAATCTTTCGATTTTTTGTGCCAAAAGACTTTTGAAAATATTTTATTAAATCTTGATCTCCCAAAAAGGGATAACAGTCAAAAATGAATTAATCAGAACTAAGATTAGACCTACAAAATCGATTGCTGTTTGAAGGTGTTGGTATTTGTGATATCTATTACTCCCATTTTTTCTATCCTAAAATTAACAGGGCAAAGCGAGAGTGATTAGTTAAAACTAGTTCTGCACCAGCCCTATCATTGTATTTTTACTCTCTATAAAAAAAGGAGCGTAAGCAACTGACTAACGAGCAGTTCTCGTAAAAAAATTTAGATACTTCTGTTAGGAAGACATATCCTCCACATTGAGAACGGACATGGATATGAAAAAAAAAACTTCCGAAAAAAAAGAGTTCCGGCACCTTCATTTTCAAAAACAAAATAAGCATGTAAAGGAAGGCTTATAGTTTAAAAATACACCCTCATCTAAAATATACATTGAAAAATGTCGCATATTACTTTAACTAAATACATTATACTGATAAAATATAACATACTATTGAAAGACCATTCATTCACTATTTGAATTATTGATTTTTTAATTTGCAAGAACTTTACATTTTTTTTGCACGAAGTAAAAAATTTGCGCATTTATTCATAGAACAAATATTATTATGTTTTCAAAATATTAAAAAAACGTTCTCAGAAATCTTTTGCAATCACTCAAACATCGTGAATATTTAGTATATAGATCAATCGGATAAATATTATATCTGTGAAGCTTTATATTGTAGCATGGACAGCGATTTCTGATAATATTCTTTTATAATCCAGCCATTCTTTTGTATTTCGATTATTTCCAAGTTTTCTTTCGTGTTTTTTCATTAAACGGAAATTTCTTTTGTAATTAACCTTCTTTCACAACGCTTAGTAGGGCTTTTTCCAAACAAAACGAGTTTTTTGCAATTAAGTAAAGTAAAGTCTCCATTCATCTGTGAAACTCTTTGTGCAAATCGTGTACTAGTCCACGCGACTGTTACAGTGGCGTTACTACAATTTGCTGGCCAGCTGCAAAGTTTCCAATGATCATAATTTAAGATTAAAATATGTTCACTCAACGACCGATCGTTTTTAGTTAGCGTCGAAGATGCAAAACTTTATATTTTGTTTTCGTATAAATTACTATGAAAGTAAATCCGTTAAGTGCGTGAACCGGTTAGTTATGTTGCCGAACCATTGACCGTCATTTTATTTGAATTCTACTGTATCTCTTCAAGTAATATTTAAAGCGTAAATATAAAATTGGTAAAAAATACTAAATTTTTCACTATTAATAGCTTGTTGTGATATTTAATTAATTTAATAACAATAATGAAGAAGAAAAAACAAATAAAGATAACTTAAAAAATTGAAAATAACCGATGATTGAATTAAGCCGTAGCAATAACATTAATTAGTTTTTCAACTAATTATGATGTGATTATTAATACTAATAATTCAAGTTAGAGATAATGTACAATATAAAGTTTCAAAAAATCATATTAATCTTACACGGTACAATTGAGGCACTTTTATTGTACAAATTTGATTAATATTTTTCACAGCTAAGATTAAAATACACCACCTTTCTATTTAATTCAAAACATATTTTTAAGAAATAAGTTACTTTGGCAGTTTTCATTGAATGCTTTTTACTGAAAATCACAGATGTCCACAATTTTCATAATTCTAAAAGGAAAGAAGAAAATAAAATCTAACGGCATCTATTCTTCAGAATGATAAGTTATAATGAATAAAGAAAAAACATTTCTTTGCTGTCACAACAATCGTTTTATTTTACAAAACAGCTTCTTTTATTGAAGAAAACTTATTTTTACTGTACATAGGTAATAAAAATATTTGATAAATTATATTATATCATTGTTGTAATTTATACGATAACATATCGCCACATTAATAAAACAAATAGGTAACTCAGATTTATTAATAATCGTTGTAAAAATAAATTTCAAAACTTATAACGTCTAAACATTAATCGTTACTTGAAATAAAAATGAATAATGGTTTTTTTGAATAATTGAGAGCAGTTTAATAATATTCAATTATTTTTTTAAAACTCAATGCATTCAAATTACATTCAAAAGCTTTCTCAAAAACATTAAAAATCAAGCTACATAGTTGTAGTATGATGGCAATATTATTAATAATAGCATAGAATATTTCACATTGACTTTATTTCAAATGTTTCTAAATTATATATTCAAAAGGAATGGCCGTGAGTCAATTTTTGGTAAGGATTTAAAAATATTTTTTGAAAACACAGTCTGTTTGTAGGTTATGTGTAAAATTACTACACCCATATAATATACTGCAATTATAACACTGCTTTTCGCCCAAGTCTAATTATTTCATGTATTTTCATAGATTGAGTTGATGATAGAGTATGTAAAAAATAAAGATTATGTTGGCAATTTAATTTACCTTTTCTGATATAAAATACCATTTTCTTTGGAATATGTTTTTTTAAATCATGAAGTTATTTCAACACTTTGTATTTTAAAAAAGGGAGGTTTGTAAACGTGTGGAAACTATAGTAAATGAGATATAAAATAACATTGTTTTTTATTGACACATGAGTTATCAGTGGCGCTTCTTCCGCGAGCATACAATTACTGCACACGAGATTATGTTGAGTATTTTACACTTTTTAAAATAGGTGTTAAGCTCGAGCGAATGACAAAGTATTGATATCCGAGAGTCTTATTTTGTATTCACTTCATATTTATCAATTTTGTTAGAGTATGGTGGCAATGTAAGAATAAAATATCACACAGTTTATGATAGTTATGTATAAAACAATACAGCTTATTATGAACTGCTAACGATTTATTTAAAAATTAATAACCAAGACCCGAAGTCAAAAAATCAGATTTTCCTCAATTGAGTCAAGGTGGTTGTCATGATAAATTATTACGTTAGTATAATTCGAATTGAAATCATTGGCATAAAAACATGTAGCAAAAATCGTTTTTTTAGGAGAATTTTAAAATTCAAATCGTTCAAATTATGTACATTCACACAAGTTTTGTCACTTACAACCCTAGGCGTTCAAGTACACTGATGCACTTGAACTGACGCTTAGCAAATAAATGTATCGTGTTAATATAAAAAATAAATGTATCGCTTAGTTTAAGGCCATTGATGGCGAAACGGATTAACCCATGGGAATGTCTACAGGTTTGAATGGTGAATAATTACAAGAATTATATAGAGTGAAGATTTTGGCAGATTTACTTTCTCATTTAAAATTGGTAAACTATTTAACCGAACCATATTTATTTCTAAAATTTCTTAGAAAAATAATTTATGCCTACCCGTGATTGGGTGAAGCATTTTAATCTCTTCATACGCGTTGAACGAGTGGTTCTACGCCATCAAGTGGTTGGCAAAAATCGACGCATCTTTTTTCAATATAAAGGTGGCCATGTGTCTAGCTTTTAATGTTCTTTCTGTTTTTCCGATATAGAAATTTGTGTAACAAAAACATTGCAGTCCCTGATTTACTCAAAATCTTTTAATCTTTATCAAAATCTTCGTTTTAATAGAATTTGTTATTAATTTGGCAATGAGAAATCATGGAAAATCTTTTTGTGTACTATAAAGGTAAGTCGATTTTACGTTTTCGTTTGTTGTTTTTAGACATATTTTGGACCATCGTTGTTTTTATTGAAAAAATAAAGATGGTTCAATGAATCAAAGCAAGTTAGACAGCTCTTGTAAACTCGTATATGATGTAAACTTATGTCTCCTGCTGGTTAAGGGTAAACTACAGCTGCTTTAAGAAATTCGCCTTATTTTGAGAGTTTTGTCAAAAAATAATTCTTTGCACATATTTATGTTGTGTATGAAATTCATAAACAGGAGATTGCGATATGCAATAAAATGCAACCGGAAACAGTAGAAATTTGTTGTTTTTATGTCAGGGTCTTCAATTGTTATATATTAGAATTAAACAATGTTTGGAATGTTTCATTTTTAAATAAGGCATCTATTATTAGAAACAGGGTAGTGGAAGGTTGTCTGAATAGAGCAATACATTACGTAAAATTCCTGAATTAGATTTCTCACCGCTAAAAAAACCAACCCTCTTAGGGTAAACCAACAATCACTTTTGATAAAGTCTGAAATATTGTAAAGTTTTAAAAATAGTTTCTCGGTTGGAGGTGTGTTAGTTAGCCAGGTGAAATTCAATTTAGTAATTGCCCGCTATTATGACCGGATACAACCGGTGTATTTGCTTCTCGTGCTACAAGGTGTACCTTGTTTATTAAAGATTGATCGATTATCTTATACTAAGCATTAATCAAGTTCGCTTTGAGTCTCGTTGCAAGCCTTTAAACGTAATAATACAGTTACGAGACGATGTAAAGGGCAGGCCATTCCAATACATTCCTTTTATACTTGTATAGCGGAGTGTGTATTAAATTTCTCTGATACAGAAAATTCTTTAAGTAATCACCAATCAATATTGAAAAAGACATACTGAATACTTGCCACAATAGTAAAAACTTTGTGTTTTTTTTAAACCGATTTAAATCTCAACAGAAAATTCTTCAACATTTGTTACTTAGTTGATCGATGCTTCTTTTTATAAGAATAGTAGTAGGGATAAAAGAATGGGGCTAGAATAGGACAAGTGGTCAATTAATCACTCTGGTATTTAGGATTGGAAGGGTAACCATAAAACCTTCTAACTGAAAAAATGCTATTTGTACTTGGATTCGAGCCCATAATTATATCGACACGGAAGTCAACGACGTTAACTGCTGTGCCACAGACCTGAAATGACTACTGATTTTATAACATAAACTGTCAAATAGCCGAGAGTTCAATACTCAGTTTTACCATTATGTAAAGGTTTCTATATCCGAATAAATATTATCAAACATTTGTTTTCAATTAATTTATGGATTTCTTTCTACGTGAATATATTATTATATCTGCAATTTTTAATTTCTTCGCATTTACTTATTTTTTCTTTTTGGAAGTCAAGAGAAAAAGCGATAAGCTTGTCAGGTCATTAATATTTTCAAAAATCCCCATAATTATAACAAACCCACTCAATCCATTGAAAATTGTATACATTCAATTTTCGCTAATTTACATTTTAATAACCTTTTAACTTAGTGATCTACTTATATTTTTGTTTATAAACGATACAAACTGTTTACTACGCGTCAGTTCAAGTACATCCGTGCACTTGGAATGCCTGAAGATGCCGAAAGGCGAAACCCGGGTCGTTAGCGACAAAACTCATGGAAAAGTACAAAATTTCAAACAATTCAAATTTGATAAGCTTGTTACTTTTCATTTTCTAACCTTATTTTCCTAACTATCCTCATCTTAAAAAAGAAAAACACTAACTTTCAAGCGCCAATGATAAAAAAGTGATTGCAGATTTGACAATGTTTTTTTTCAATTATAATTAATTATTTCTGTCTCAAAGTTTTGTATTAACAAACTATAAACGCCGAAAAAATATTGTATACTTTGTAATTTACAAATTAAATGATTGTATCTTATTGGATTATTATATGTATTATACTTATTATAGGGTCTTTAATTTACTTTACTTTTTGGCTTACTTAATTTTTTAATAAATTTAAAATACAGTTTATAGTTTTGTAATTTTATTATAATAATAAAACTTTCCATTATATTGGATAGATTATCTTAGGCAGAGTTATGTTTTTTTATAAATGCTGTTTATTTGGAATAAGTTACGCGTTACATGTTGTTAGATATAATATTTATAACAAGCCTGAATTACGTTATCTGTGATGGCAAGTAAGTGTCGATATTGCAGACTGTGACAAAATCTTTTACTCATTTAATAGTCTGTTCATATTTTTATTAAAAAAATATCAAAATATCATTTTCTTCAACTGAAAATCGCAATATTATAAATTTTGTAATAGATAATTAATTTCTATGATTGTATGTAAAGCATTCAGTGTTTCCTTTTTGTATCATATGTTTGTTTAATTAATGTGATATGAATGACTTCATCAATTCCATAAATGAGATAGCATTTTTTTTCTATTTACACTTGATCTATATATCGATTAATAAACAATATTTTCATATTTACATGTTATTGATCAAATTAAGTCAAGTCAATATTTTAATCTATAACATATTATTGTTTTCTTTGTGCACAGTGTAACATTAACAATCGTCTTACAATGGCAAAAGGATTTTAGTCAAAGCCGGCTGTTTAAGTTATGACAACTCATCTCAACAGATGGATATACTTTAACATCCTCTATTTAAAAAAAAAAACAAGATTATATGCACTTAAAATTATTAATGCTTAAAGATTACTTTAGCGTGGTCACACTCAACACTTGGTGGAAAGGTTTTACATTTTTAAAAATACACATTTGTATTAATTCAAATTTTATTATAAGCAGGATCGGTTTCGTCCAGATGAGAATTATCAAATAAGAAGAGAATATAATATTACATTGTTATTAAAAAAAAAACAACACAAAAAATTATGGGGTGTAACAAACCATTGATATTGGAAAAAATTTACTAATAAAGGTACATTCTTGTATCTGTCCTTAGTTCACGAATAAAATATTTTTCGGTTTTTACCGAAAGTCAGTTTTTGACAATTTACTGGTAAAGCAAGCCCTTACTATGTGATAAAAGCAATGTCGTACCAAATGTGTGTAAACGGGTCCGTCTTTTGTCGCAATTATGTTTTTTGATTTACTGAATTTATTTTTATACAAAAAAAATCTATCCACCATTATATTATTTTAAAATGTTGCGTGGGACGTATTCACCGTGTAAAAAAATATTCTAGTGTACTTTCATTCAACTAGTGATAGAAAATCATACATGTTAAAAAGCGATATCAACATATTTTCAGTTAGATTTATTTGTTATTATTTTAAGCCAAACTGAAATAGATAAATAGAGTTATGTGTTCTGCCGTGACTTTCAAAATGTATAATAATACATTCGACCAAAAATAACATTTTATGAGAGCATTTTACGCAACTAATGACGTATTTCTAACGACACTAAAAAATATCATAAATTTCAAATCTACCCAAATACTGTCATTCGTATACTTTATGTATGTAGATTTTTATCTCAGTGAAGTTATTTTTTGGGTGAATGATTTTTAAATGTTCACGTCATTAAACTCTATTTTTGTTTTGTTATGTGATAACCAACATGAAATAAAAGTTCATTTTATGACCGTTTCGAATCATGATATTTTAATAAAAAATAAGATCTCCGTCAACGCAGCTGGTCAATGTAAATCTTGAATATATTTTCATTTTGAGTTAACGAAAAAATTAACAACACTGGCGTAAAAGCTTTTTTCCGTTTCTCTGATTGCAACAAGTTTTCTTTATGGTAAACGAAATGACACCCTGGTTTGGGAGTCGTATACAAATGTTGCAAAACCTAGTGAGATAATAAAATATTATACTAATTTCTGCATCATATAATGACCCTGGCACACGAAATATGTCTTGGCATAATATTATGAAAAAATATTTATAAAAATAAACACATTTCTTAAAAAGTAATTCAACAACTTAATGGAATAATTAGACTCGTTTAACTCACCTCGGGCACAAAAAATAAGCAATTACAGACAGCATAGTTGCCACTGGTTAATGGATATGGCCAGATAATATGATAATATGATTACATTTGGATATTAGATCAATGAATTCATATCCAAATGTGCTGATGTTTTGTTTTATACATCATCTTCTATATTCTATCCGATCCTATAAATTCGACGTAAACTGAGTAGTTCTCTTCATTCATCTTTTTTTACCTCCATCCTTTTTTCTTAATTTAAATCAAGGAGTAAGACTGAAGACTTATTAATTACAAGGAGTTATCATACAAATATGAGCTAGACACTACATTAGTAATTTTTATATTAGATCCGATTTGAACACTCTGAAAAGTCTTTCCGTATCTGTTTTAATTAGATTACACCCGGTTCTTTTTTGCAAGGGAAATACTTTTCCAAAGACTGCTGTGTAAAAAAGATAAGGCTATAAAAAAATGGTAGATAGGTTCCATTACTTAAAATCAACTCAAAATACGAAATTATTGAATTCTTTGTTATAATTTCTATTAAATTACACGGAAACTCATTTATTACTTAAGCATATTATTTTCACACCATACAATGATACATGGTGAGAAATGACAAAATACATAGTTTTGAATTTTAATTAAAATTTAACATACAAAAATATATGTATTTACTGTCGCTAGTTACTTATAATAAACGTGCTCGTTTACTGCTGTTTTCGCTGGAAAAAGTTAATGGAGAGACATCTTCGGGAGTATTTTAAATGATATGTATGCCATATATATGTTTTATGTTAACGTAATAATGAAAATATGTATATGTGATAGTGCAAAGCATTATTTTTTAATATGTACATACATATGTATTTTTACTATTTTTTTGTATACGGTTTTATAGATAGGGTTGTGAAGTCGGAGTCGGAAAAAAAATATAATTCAGAACCGTTTAAAAAAATGTGTATTTAATGATGTGTATTCAAACCAAAAGAGTCTATAGTGTTGCCAGTCCATGCTAGAATGACTAAAGATAATCTGATAGTAAACGTATATGTAAGTTAAAATTAAATAATTGAATAATTTATTCGGATTTCGAGTCATCTTTTTTACACGACTCCACAGCCCTAGTTACAGCATAGAAATCATATGATTGTATTTTTTACAGATTTACTATTAAAGATATTATTTTTATTTAGAATTATAATTTTATCTATAAAAAGCCTGCAATCTAGCGAGGCATGTTATTATCTTATGGTATATTTATATAAATATGGGTTTTTCATAATTATTTTAAAAGTATTTCTTGTTATATTCATTGTTTCTGATTACACACAAGTCGTCCTTCAAAATGGTGGTAATGCTCTTGACTGTCATCATTTTCTTTTGCAACATGCATGACGCGAAAGTGAGCTAACGACTACTATATAGCATACAAATACAATCATTGTGATAGTATCATATTGTCAAGCGAAATAATAGAATTGGGTCCAGTGGGTGGCAAGAGACGTACACTACATACCACGTGGCTTAAAGGGAAGACCGCCAAGTACTGACAACGGGGCCGCATTAGAATTTTTAAAATAAATTTATGAGTACACATTAAAAAAACAACTAGCAAAAAAATGTTTTAACAATTTCTACAGCTCTTAACTAAAAATAGTAAATCATGCAACATTTATTCAGCTAGCATCATGCATCATTTAAAGCTACTAGCTGTAAGCCCGTTGCCCAGCAATGTGAGATTTTTGTTACATTGTGTTTAATTTTATTTAGTTTAATTTTTATTTAATTTAATTTAATTTAATTTAATTTTATTTTATTTTATTTTATTTTAATTTATAAATTTAGTATGAATAAAAAAGTGGAGACTGGAAGGTGTGAAATCGAGGACTCTCACTCAAACAAACAAACACTCACTCACTCACTCACTCAAACAAACAGACATTATCGGCTATTAATATATAGATATTTTTTTTTACATTTTTCCTTGTTTATTGTTCTTTTCATTCGTAAATTATTGGTCTGGCCGTTAATTGAAAAAAAAATGAGATAGAAACAAAAAAAAATATTTATTCGAAATTTAAATAAAAGATTTTGTGACAAATGTTGCAATTAGAAGAGTTATTGGCCTAGAACAACTGCACGTTGAATACAATGGAAATTAACAATATACGTAACAGTTCTACGAAAATATATTTATAATTCATTCTTGAACAAATAATTTTGAGCACTTAAATATAACTAAGTCGTACTCGATAGAATCAATAAATTAGTGAGTATCCATTAAAAATGCATTAGAAACTTATAATGACTTCCTTTAATATGATCGTATTTAACATTTTATTATTAAATATGTATTTTTGTTTATAAAGATGAAATTTGGTGATGAATAGTGGTAAATGAAAGCTTCCTTTTATTTGCTAAATCTTTTATGTTATACTTCTCGATGCTACCAATAATAAAATGCCTTGTTTTCACTTTGATCACTTTTATTGCACGCTTTAATAGCGTCGATAAAAAACTAACGAATTTTTGAAACAAATATTCTTAAAAAATGTATTAAGAATTTTAATGGCATTTAAAAATATTGGCGCAGTGTAGTATCTTACAGACATATTAATAAACAAATGAAAAATATGGTCTAACATTAAAGATTGGTATGAAAAAGCTTTCAAATACATTTTAATAATATGTTTGATTTTTATTGACACTTCTAAAATTAAAATAAATACATTTATTATGGACACTAACGGTGTCCTGTTTACACAACTTTTATTTTAATAAGTAATATTTGATTTCATGCATATTACTTTTTAACCATGTTTGATTTACCAGGTGATTTTTACATGATGTTTATGATACAAAAAACACTGGTTTAATAATTATTATTTCAGGTTTTTTACTTTTCATTACAAAAAAAGTTTGTCTATTAGTCGCTTGAGTTGATATTAATATTAGTAAAAAATATTGATTAAGAATTTTATCATTTTCAAAGACTGGCAATTTATAATGTAGATTCAAACGATAAGGAAAAATTTATTTGGCATCCCATACAGCTCTGCGCATTTCAAATTTATCATTAGTAGCTGCGCAGAAATCGCAAATATACCTAAAGGTTTTGCCCGTGACCTAGCGAAGGCGCGCCAAAAGCATACTGAGCTACCACCGGCGCGGCGACGCCGACGGCGACTCGCGAATCAAGCCAAACCCACCTCAGTAGCCTCGCGTCAGGGGTGCCCGCAGCCCCATCGCTCCACCGCTTATAACAAAAAGCGATAAAATCAATTCGAACAAAGAGACATAAAAAACGCGGGAACAAATATATAAATAAAACAAACGCGATCAGCTGAAGTGACAGAAAATCACGCGGGAAACGACGATTGCGTCGTGCCAGTCTATTTTTAAAAATATGCCGGGAAAGTTTTTCTCAGCAACTAGCAATACTTATTAAAATAACTGTTCGTTTTTTGAAAATGTTCAAATGTCATCTTTCAACGCTGGCCTACCAATGATAATGTATGATGTTGTACTGTTTAAAATTGAGACAGCTGATGTTTTGTGAGTTATCTGCGAATGATGATGCCGGATCGGAAAAATTAACAGGGTGCAAACTTAAAAAAAGTGAATTTGGTTAATGTGCACGATACAGCAGCAATATGGCTTGCGAACGTTCGATAATGACAACTTTCTTCTACACAGCGCTTGTATCATGTTTTATAACAAGGTTGGTTAAATACTTATAAGCTATTATAATAAAACCCATATGAGCTATAAAAAATCTTATATACGTCGGGAAAATTTATTTTCAGAACATCTTACGCAAATATTTTTTTTAGTCCTACTTAAAAAACCCCCTTTGTAATGAAATTCAAGAAATCTTTGAAAAAGGTATATAAATGACATGCCACTCTTGGTTCTCCAGGTTGTTTACATGTAGAGATGTTTAATAAAAATACATGGATGACTTTTAAAAAAAAAGCTTACCGAAATACTCAAAGCTACGCTTAATATTTTTTTAACTTTTTTATACAAGGCAACAAATTTGAATGGACATATTATTAAAACATCTGACATATTTTTTTACGTATTCTTTGCATTATTATATGTCTGGGATGTAAAAAAAACACATGCATGTACGACGGAATTACAGAAAAAAATGTACAATTCAAACTATTTTTTGAAAAATATATATTTTAAAAATATATGTTATATTTTTTTTCTAATTTTAGTTGATTTACATAATTTTTTTAATAATAATTTGTTTTTATCTAACATCAAGCTTACTGAATTTACAAGAAAATGTCTTGTGAAAAATACAAAAGAAAGGTGGCGTATTCGATAGAAAGTCTTATTTAAATGGGTAAAGTAAATGTGCCTAATATGGGTAAAATGAGTCCGTATTAAAAAAAACTATTTGAGAACGCATATGTATGCATTTGCCAACTACATTGCTCATCAGTTGTCAAAATGGCCCTTGTTATGTATGAAGCAACACGACGCACATTCTTTTCCCGCCAACCGCACAAGGTTGATGAAAAATCAAGGCCGACAACCTTTAAATAAATCATTGCACCTCGTATCCGGCCTGCACAACCATTATTATCATTGCCATCGAGATGCAATACAATTATTTAAATATATTTTTTAATTGAAATCGACATTTTAAAAATGTATCGAATCTTAAAAAGATTAATTACATTTTACAAATACATTTTCTGTAGATTTCTCGGTTACTTTTATTTGTTATATTTTCTCTACGTTGAGGAACGAAACTAAATGGAAACGACTTACTCTGTTTCTTGTTTATTGATAATAAATACTTTATCGTCTTCTAAATTATTGCAAACTTATATATTAATCTTGATAATTAAAAATATGTTCGTAAATACTATGCAACATTTTTGTTTCAATCATATTGAACCTAAAACAAAACAAAAAAACTTAATTTCCACAATAATACGGTTTTATTACACAAAGCTCCAAGACGGATTTACACAAATTTAAATATCGTAAATCATTCTATAAATTCTTTATGACTAGGAAATATTTGTCTATTCTTTTTTCGAATAATTTTCTTTAATCATATTACAATCAAATTTCAAAAATATGACATTTGAAGTGAAAATTGAAAATGAAATTTACCCTCTCGTGTTGTTTTTGGCTCGTTATTGAGAAAATTTTATTCGAAACTAGATTGAAACTTTTGACACAGTAAACAATGTATGTATCATAAAAGATACACGAAAAATTATTTTGTATACGTCCTTTGATCACTACTTCGTAAAACAGTAAATTTGTTCTCGAAGCGAAATATTTTTTTTTTTAGCTTATCACTAAGTTTATGTTTTGTTGACAGTTTTAATAGTCGATGTACACAACGATTTAATAATTTGTAGTGTTTACGTTGTAATAACACTGTTATCATATATAGATATTTTAGTACACATGTGTGTTAAATATTATACATTTGTCAATTCGTTTTCATCGATTCGAAATAAATAATAATAAAGATATTATAATGAAAATAATAACGTAAGCAACACATTCAATACACTATAAAAAAAAAAAGACAGGCTTAGCGCAGCTATTGAGAATTTAAAAAAATTAACCAATTAATATAATTCACAATAATAATACCTTACTAATGGATATGTATTTAATTATTTATTATCTGAAATACCAGATAAAGTATCAAGTTCAATAATTATTATTTAAAAATATATTTATTTATAAAATTGGCGTTATCTTCCAATAGCTCACGGCTATATTTCTTTACACTTGTAGAACTATCAATTAATATCAAACAATAATAAATATCTTATGTCAAATAGTAAAATTCATCCTCAGTAAAAATTATACATATCGATTGTGGAAAAGAAGAAAGACGTAACCAACACATACCAAATTTTACAGTAGGAGCAAAAAACTTGTTTAATATACACAAACTTGAAGTGAACGAAGGCTTGTAAACTGGTGTTTAATTGACATAATCTAAAAATAATTTAATAAATTGTTGAAGAATAACCTTTTTTAAGTCTATTTTACTGTTCGCAATTTTGACAGGCCCCAACTTTTTTCAAACATAAAAGTTAAATTTAGATACTAATTCGGCATTTGCAGCTTGCGTCCTTTTGATAGAACGTGTATCAAGTTGTATACATTGTGATTATCGAAAAAAGCTGTTTTGAAAAAACTGTGGGCTACGTCCTTTTTCCTTTCCACAGTCGATATGTATGTTTATAAATTATACTAGTTAAAGCATTTTTGAGCCATTCCCGCTCACAGTGTGGAGAATATGGTCTGTACAATAAATAATAATCTCAATACCATCAAAAGAATAAATATACGAGAACTGCTAGTTACTCAGTTGCTCAATCTTTTTTTCAATTAGAGAACGTTTAGTACAACATAAATCAATTTATAAAACTGCCGATCCCTACTGGGGTTCAAGCCCGTAAGCTCCGCGATTAAGCTAACGACGTTAGATAATACTAAAATTAAATATTATCATGCGATAAATAAAAATGAATTGTAAAAAAAAATTCATTATGTATTTATATTATTATAACAATCAAATTGAAATTAATTCTACGATTCAATCGTAATATATTATCATTACCACATTCTGGAAGTCATATCTTAAAATTTAATAATAGATATTTTAAATATTATCTACTATTTTTCACCATGTCTCCTCTTAATCTGAGGGCATACGGCATCTGAGAGCCCTCTAGAGGTGAAATGAGCCGACTAATAAAACGGTTTAACATTTTTCTTGGACTTTTAAGTACAATCACGTCTTTACTTGGTGGCTTGGTGGATTGTCAATTTTTATTTTACGAAGATAACACTGTTGTAATAACTGACGTTATTTTATTTTTAAAATACTTTAAGACGTGTAGAATATTACAACGCACCAAATTTTTTTTTCTTAAACACCACTTGGCTCACTTCATCTCTAATGGACCCATTAGTAATCAGTATTGTTTTTAATTATAAGTGTAAGTAATAATAAAAGTAACATGTTTCCTTATTCGTATGCTATACAGATATAATAGTTTTATTTCTATTGTGTCTTTAGCTTATAGCGAAAGGTGTTTTGTATAGAATTTGCGACAGTCGTTAACTACGACAAAAAAAGCTCGTTTCAAAAGGTACCATTGGGATTCATTAGCTTTCATAATCACGCAAAGGTCATTTCATAACAATATTGCCAGCAAACAGCTAAGCTTGAACATATAAAATGCATTAATCTCAATTTTGGGTACATTTCTTAACGTGCCGATTATGTTTTATAACACATTTTATAATGGTAAAGAATCATCGTTTAAATTTTGACAAAATAACAGTTTGAACTACTATAAATTCATGTTTAAATGTCTTTAAGTAAAACGCAGTTTCTTCTATTTTGCTGGAATCAGCCTACTAGAATTTTGTGCGATAAACAATGATATGAATTGTTTCATTAATTTCTATTTTTGATATCGATTTTCGTTTCTATTATACAAATGAATATATTAAATTTAAATATAACGTACACTTTATTATACTGTTGTAAATACCGTTACGTACACTGAAATTCGAGTATTTAAAGGTCACTCCTGTAGACCAGGGACTCCGAATCTTTCTCTCTTCCATTCTCCCTTTTCACCATTGATCAGAATATAATGATAGAAAATTTAAATTAACTTTGATTATTCCACGTATTGAATACGTGGAATAATCAAAGTTAATTTAAATTTTCTATTAAAATGAACTTCCACAAAGTTACCGCCGAAACCATCGAAAGTATTAGAATATAATGATTTACCTAATAACTGAAATTACTGAAGCATATTTCAATGAAAAAAACTTTAGTAAAATTACTATGTATTAAAAAATGTCGTTCATCTGATTGTGAAGTGATTTTATGAATAATGATTGATGAACATGTTATATTGTATTCAAAATAATACATATAAAGAAATTTACAAAATAAAAAAAATCTAGTGATTCATCGATGTACTCCTGGAATTCGGGATTTCCCCCAGGGGGGAACTCCCCACTGATTGGGAACCCCTGCTGTAGATAGTATTTGTTGGCTTTGGTTGCGGTGTTTACAGATTACCAAACCATCTCTTGGGTTTATTTTGAAAGCCTTACAGGGCCCATTTATTAGCTAAAACGTTAATGAAATATATAAGTATATTATTATTACATAGTAAATAATCATTGTTTATGTTTTTCATCTAGAACAAGTACCTAAAATGAATAACATTTTTTTAAAGTTTAAGATTAACTGATGAAAACATAAATTCTTTGCAAATACTTGAAACTAATGACCGAAAAAAATCCATTTGTTTTTAGACAATTTGGTGTTTAGCTTGGCACGATATCAGGATCTTGGGTATTTAAATTACGAACTGTATTCCACGAGTTAACTTTCATGATTTTTTAGAACGAAATTTCAATCATTTTAATGGGTGATAAGCGTATCAATAATTGATGCCATAGCCTGCATATTTATAGCAATAAATAAATTTAGTACAGTATAAAACCACGTTTAATAAAAATTATACGACCAAATTCAGAAAATAGCCGCACGCTCGTTAATAAAATTCGAATATTGTTATCACAGTCGCAAGTTTAATGTTCATCCAATTAAATGTTTGAAAATCGAGCTTCTTTCACCTGTTTAAAAAAAACGACTAGATCTAAGATGATAATGGTTAGTGTGTTAAACTTTCGGCCTCGTTTACTGACACAGTTATTTGACAGTGTATACCTACATTAGTCTGTAGAACTCGAGTATCGCGTAAATCAAGTGATGTGTTCACTTTTGTATTTATTAGTATACATCAGTAAAAGGCTTGACATTTTGAATGCTTTTCAGTATAGGCCGTTTTCCGCAAGTCACTATTTTGTAATTCGTCAATCGTAGAGTACAACAATCCAAGCTATAAATATGAATTCTTATTTTGGCGAAAGCATTGGCAGACCTTCGGAGAGCGGAAAGGGCGGGAACGGTTGTTTTTTTTTGCAAAAAAACGATGCCCGTGCTCTATTAAAAACAGATATGAAACGGTATCGATTTCGGAAAGCGTTTTTGCGAAGCTTTCAAATATATGAGTTTTCGACGTCACATCCTCAATAACAACAAAATACCAGTTTGCAAACGATATGCTTTAGCATATTATAGATAAAACACAATAAGGTTAAGACTATCAACGTTTTTAATTCTATAATACGTTTTATAAACAAAATGTATGTTAGCACTGTGCGGCTATTTATTGCTATACTCGTAAACGCAACAAAAAAACCATAACTACCTATCATTCACAACAGAAGTTTTTAAACTGAAAAAAATGTACCTGTTCGGAATTGAACTCGTGGATCTGTCTCGGAAGCCACTGACGTTGAACACTAAACTACGGACTCGACAATACTTTATTATCTATTTCATGAATTTATAACAGGTAGTCTGATAAAAATATTTGGAAACAGTTCCATTTTTTTTTCAGAATAGACTAGTAAAAAAATCGTATCGTGTTCATCATATTTTCAAACATTGGATGGTTTCTTATTTTATTTCCGAATGTATCTTATAAGTTAAATGAAATCCGTAATCTATACTGACAAGATCAAAGATGAGTTAAATTGTTCCGTTAAAACCCAACGTTTGACTTGGAAAGTTAAAGCTCGTAAGTAAAGATGTGATAGACGCTGCATCACTGCATTCTATGAAAACCCCATGTAAAATTATATACAGGATGCATTTAGTCACATTTAAAGATTATATCATGTTCGGGACCTTTTGTGTGATTGATTTTTTTTAATTTGTCACTTGGTGGCATGTGTATATGTATATTTTTTTTTTACCCATGTCCGCTCATAATGTGTAGCCTCTTAATGAAGGTATCTCAACAGAAGTTTTTCTACGAGAACTGTTTGTTACTCAGTCGCTCAACCTCTCTTTTTCAAATAGATTAAGTAGGGAAAGAAGGATAAGGCCAGGACAGGAATAATGGTTAATTAATCGCTCTCGCTACGCCCAGTATTAAAAAGATTGAAAAGGGTGGGAGGGAATTTTCAGACATAACAAACACCCATGCTTTCGAGCAGAAATTGAAAAAAACACTGTTCGTATGCGTACTTGAACCCGCAAGATCCAGCAGGGAAGCTCACAACCTAACCACTGCGACATAGGACCCGGCAAAAAATTAACTCAAAATTGTATCTCTTAACAGAATTAGATCTGTATTAACTAATTACTTACCAGTTGGCTTAACTTTTTTTGAGAACGTAAGAATAGATGGATGTGTTTCGAACATAACTTTTTTTTTGTTTGAGTTACATATATCCGCTTTAGTGTAAAGCATGTGGAGTCCTAATATAATTTATTTCAATGGAAGTTGTCCTTCTTACTCAGTTACTTAATTTCTCTTAATTGGAGAGAGTAAAGAGATAAGAATAAAGATGGGACAGAAGTGGAATGCTTATCAACTTCAATTTACCCTATTTTTAGAAGCGTTTAACAGAGCTTCATACATCAATTAAATATATATATTCAGTGGAACCTCTCATAACGAGTTTAATTCGTTCCATAATCTTACTCGTTATGTGAAACACTCGTTACGCGAAACAATTTTTCCCATATAAAACAATGTAAAATACAAATCATTTTTTTATATTTTTAACGTGTATTCAAGTAAAATTACATAATTATAAATTGTTAAGGAGCGTAACAACCTGGAGTGCGATTTTGATTTGCAAAAAACGACTAGTTGATGCTTCTTAATGTGCGATGCAACAGTTTCATAAGCTTTCAGCTTTTCTCTTATTGCGCCAGAAGATTGTTTCTTTGCTATTTCCTCCTCCTCCACTAATAAACTCTCCTCTATAACTTCTTGCTGTGAAAAACAATGCAACTCCATAAACTTTTCGATGGTCAGCTCTTGACTGTCCTCTTTCACAAGCTCATCAATATCATTATTATCCACCTCCAGTCCCATGGTATTGGCCAAAGATGCAATCTCGCTGACTGTAGACTCCACAGATACTGTTTCAAACCCCTCAAAATCACATTCGATAACGCTCCTTAGCAAAGCTTCTTCCAAACTGAAGTGAGGGTTCTCTTGGTAACCCCTTCCTACGCCTTTTCAATCATCTTGGGGCAAGTAACGGTGTGAAAGTGATCTTTCCAAAACTCTGCGTCACTCGTTATACGAAATATCGCTCGTTAAGGAAGCACTTTTTTCACAATCTGTCTTTCTCGTTATGTGAGTTACTCGTTATAAGAGGTGCTCGTTGTAAGAGGTTCGACTGTATATGCGTATGAAACTATTTATACTTGAAGTTAAATACATGAGCAATTAGCCGGACAAAAACAATTCACGAGTGAAATAATTTAAGCAAATGCAACCATTAAAGTTATCCAAGTGATTGACAAATCAATTTTTTAAAGTTTCCTGATTGGGATTTAAACACTTTGACCAATCATCTACAGATACAGCATTTTTAATTTAATATTTACCCATCAGGTATCTATTTATGGGGCACAAACGAGTGGTAGTATGTTAGGTCTGTTCGCAAGACGTATTATGAAGTTACTCTATGAATTAATAGCTCTAATTCGAATTAAGAACAAGTGAGCTAAATATTTGTCTAATTATAAGAGTACAGTCTACCACAGTGATTGCAAACTTATAAACTACGTGACGATTTCAAGGTACCCGTTGAGACAAAAAATAAGAATTACTGAATGAACGTTTAATAGTGATTGAGACAGCGTAAGATTGACTGCGTGTGTAAATTAAATAATTTTTAAAATTAATTTCATGTCTATGTACATACATAATCAAAATATATTTTTTTTAATTGTAATTTCCTTCGTAGTAGAGTTTTCAGATTATAATTTCCAACAAAAATAAATTTATTGTATTAATAATATGCACGGCAACTGCTACGACTTCACACCTTTTAAGACTCAGTTGTCTGCGCTGCAGCAGTGCCTGGTACCTCATCTCTCTCAAAGCACACCAAAATGTTTCTCAGATTTTCGTGACACACCTCAAGTAGATAGTAGTAAAAGGGTGTATACATAAATAACATAAATCTAGGTTTTATATTTTTTATTAAAATTATTAAAAAAACGTAGTGCGCTGTGGTACACAGTTCAGGAGCTCTGCACTATACTGTAAAAAAAGTAAAATATTCTGTCAACATGGATGAAGGGATTTAAATAATTTGAGTTCTTTTCACTCTTAATAGGACGTTCTGTTTTATTGTCTTATAATTTGCTGTAGCAGATAGATCCGAGAATTAATTCGTATCGACGTAACCATTTTACCCGTATTAGAATGGTGTAGAGTTAAACTGACAAAATTTAGCAGTCAAGTGACCATGGTCAATTTATGTTTCCCTTTATTCAAAACATATGACACAGTTTGGTACCAATTTTACATTTATGTAATACCATCAAAATTGGTTTCGGTCATAATGAGCATTTTTAACTACCGTTGGAAGATCAATTGTAAATTCTCGTCATAAACGAAGCCGGTTCTTAGCATATAAAGCTTTTTTCTTAGCATATAAAGAAAAAAGTGTTTTATTAGTATCAAATATAATTTTATATTAAAAATGAACTTACCAAAGGTACCGCCGAATCCATTGAAAATATTACAAAAGTTTAATTTTGATGTTTAGTCTTAGAAATATATTTGGCTTTTTTCATTTGACACTTTCACATTTGAAAAGAGTTTTTGAAGTTGTGCGCAATCATTATTGTATCCACAATTTTCACACTTAAATTAAATAAAAAAATATTGGTTGAAATACTTCAAATTATTTAAATAAAAAAATGAAGATGGTTTGTCATCGCTCGCCTGGTAAAATAAGAAGTGGTGGGCAAGATCTCTTTGGGTCGGAAAAGAAAATCTAATCTCCATTGACGTCAATTGCGTTGTGAAATGTAGTAGCTATTTGTTTCGGCCAACCGGTGTCATTGATCAAGTTCTCTATCGAGACTTATTTATAGCAGTGTCTGCAGGGCCACTGTATTTTTTTGTGAACTTGCAAAACAATAACAACGATTAACCCGTTATTCACGATGCTGAACTATAAAAAAAATAATAATATTTTGAATTAAAAAAAAATAGTACAATATTTTGAAACCTCTTAGAGTATTGTTAATTTAAAATCGGAACTTTACAGGAGAAAAGTTTAATGATACACAATCTCTGTATTAGTCGAGCTTTTGATCGTTTTGCATCAAATTTGGTATCTCTTTAAACCACCCTTCAGTAATTTTCTGATTTAAAATTTACAATACTTTACGTAGAAGGTGTCAATTTATTTTAAAAAAAATGAATAAATTCAAAACTGATATTATATTTCTAAACAAATTTGTCTGAATAAATTTTCACTATCAACATAGTATCAACTATCTTTACTATCTTCCAAAATATATCTATTATGAGAAAACTTATGTGTACATCTATATTAAGTTATTGTACAATAAATATAGCAAGCTTTGGTGCTATAATTAAAATAACTACAGTTTAGTATAATTGGTGGAAAGAAAGTAGTGCTCGCTTCACATAAATAGCCTTAAAAGAACTGAAGCAAGAAGTGATTTTTAACCATGCTTAAATAAAGTTTTAGACGTATCGTAAAAAAAAATTCATTCAGTTTTTTTAATTTTACGATAATTTACTGAGCTAATATTTTTTAGGTCGCTGACCTAAATAACCGCAATTAAATATGACACTAAGAAAAATCATGTATAATGATACCATATAATATTACGAAACAAAACATGACTTCCTCAATTTCAATTGAATAATATCTGCAAGCCTATTCAACAGCTGGTGATAATTTTATTTATATCGCGCGAATTTCCAAGTGGTAAGTTTAGAGTAAAATAAAAATGAGAGTGGAACGTAATATTGGCAAACCCACATATTATTCTGGCCAGATTTCTAAATTACTCCTCAGGTTTTTTACCAATCCAACGACATTCCCACATTCTTGAGGTTTTCAATCGAGAAAATATTGTCTTCACATTTTAGTCGAAAGAAATTAGCATAATGCTGTTGTTCTTATTTATTTATATATAACTTTGATTTTCAAATACACTTGATATATATGTTTTTTCTTAAAGCATCTTATTTTGTCAAAAAAAAATGTTTTTGTACGCCATTGCGTAGCAAAAGGTATCATTCACTGCAGACATGCCCAGTTTTTTGCTTCTAGCGGACCGCATAAAAACAAATTATGATGCTTATAATTAATGTAATATTTTTCTTGTGTATTGTTTGATATGTTTTTAATATCAATTGGTAATTTAGCCAACGCACATCACAGTTGATTGGTCGTGTTTTCATCGAGTAACCTACGGCAACACTTTGATTTTACTACATTCAATTTTGAAAAATTTGATTCGCATCCATATGCAGTCCCAAATGCTGCTGTAATGCAAATTAGGGAAATTAATCTTCAAGTATATATTTCTGATAAAACTTAAGGTTCTCGAGGTGTAGAAAGTGCCGCAAGAAGTCTTCGATTGGGTCACGGGTAGGCCATGCCTGATCTAATGCTGAAGTATCTTTTTAATCCATACCCGCTCCCAATGTAAAACAATCGACCTTCTATTAGAGTCCTGGCATTTTAATTAAAAAATATTAATTATTAGCTTATCTATTTAGAAAAATATATTATAAATCGATAAAGCTTGCAACAGCAAAAATAATACAATCTCGGGAGATGGATATATTTTATTTGTTTTTCGTTTATCAAGAAATATTTTTTCTTTAAAGATTTATAAAGAGATTAGTGGTGCTTGGAACATACATTCTGGTATCTGAGAATTTTTAAGTACATTTCGAACGTAAACATCTAAAATCAAATATAAATACAGCTGATCTTAAAGCTTTACCATACAAAATGTAAAGCTTTTAAAAATTTCATTATTGTTGGGTGTGTGTGCCAAATTAAATTTCCCACTCCATGTAATAGTGCTTTCTCGTTCACACACGAACAAAAATCGCAAGCTAAGCGACAGTCACAATATTTTAATTTGTCTGCGATAGTAAATTAACTCGTGATAAAATATTGCTCTATTCCATATTCAAACATTCGGTTTTACCTAGCATAAAATTTTTGTTGTTTTTTCACGTGTTTTTGTTTTACAATGTCTGAATTTATATTACTTGAAATGATTGCTTTTAATACTTTTCAACTAATTAATTTCAGTTATTTAATGTAAAATAATTTCATTTTTAGTAGGCATTTTCTCACAATTATTTAACGATTCGTTTATGAATTTTTATCTATCAATATCGGTCTCTATTACCGGACAACACATTTTAAAATATCTCATAAAGAAAGAAATTAGCCAAACAACATTCATTATTTATTTACTTCTACGTAGGTCTATCGAGATAAAGATTTTTTTTAAATAATAAAACTCACACTATCTATACATGTGTAATTAACATATTAAAAAATATGTATAGTTTCTCAAATTTGATATTCTTTTTTAATAACATGATTGATTCAAAATAAATACGCTTCTTGTATAGTGTAATACTATGAAGATAACAATTTAAAAACATATTTTATGACTAATAATAATGTGAGCTAAATTTTTTAGACCTTAAAACTGTATCATAGTGAAACGTTGATCTTGAACATGTTTATTGTCACATTGTTTCAATCTATGTCTACTTCTAATGTGGAGTATATGGTCTCCAAATGAAAGTTTCTCAACGCTTTTCTGCGAGAACTGTTTGTTACTTAGTCGCTCGATCTTTCGTTTTCAAAGAGAGAAGTAGTGATAGAAAATTTAGAACAGGACATGACTAGTAGTTGGGTAATCACTTTAGCTACACTTCATGTTTTCATGGTTGGAATGGTGGGAGTATAGGGTATTTTTAGGCATCACAAACATTTATGCCTTGGAAATTAAACCGATTAACCGATTGAAAAAATGCTGATCGTACTGGGATTCGAACCCGCGGAAGTCAACGACGTTGACCACTATGACATGGCTGAAATAAATTACAAAAGAAATAAAATCAAATTAGAATATTCAGTAATAGTTCCATGCCGAAAAAAGTACAACTCTGTAACTCAGAGTTGTTGTTTATGCATTGAAACAATACAAAGTATTAAATGTCAACCCACAATAAATAGACAAACGTAGTTTCAATTTAGCTCATCGAACATTAACGCGTTAAATTAAAACTTGAAATCGGAATTACAGGCTTTGAATTAATCGATCTTAAAACATTCGTGTTGGTCATAATACATTGTACAAAAAAATAATGACTTCCTAAAACTGTCTGAAAATTTTAATTGCAACGCAATAAATGACTATAATTACGTATTTCGGCTGAGGGTGCTTGATGGAATTTCAATATCAAATTTGAATTGTTTGAATTTTGTACTTTTCCATGAGTTTTGTCGCTAACGACTCGGGTTTCGCCTTTCGGCATCTTCAGGCATTCCAAGTGCATGGATGTACTTGAACTTCTATTCTAGTTGAAATATTCAGATCAAAAAGTTAACAAGTTTTGACTCTCGAACGGTGGGAATTATGTATAAAAACTTTTAAAAGTTTCTGTTTGTTACTAGTTTGTAAATTTGGAAAAAAAGAAAGTCAAAAATATTTTAGTATACATTTTAACAAATCTGACATCTAAAACCATTTTATAAAGGTGTGCATCAAAATATCGGTGCACACCTTTATAAAATAGTTTCTTTATCCATGTTTTCAGTCTTATTCTAAACGTACCCATGTGATTTATTTAAGAATTCTAAGAATCTTTTTATATACGAATCGATAGAGTTGATTCGTGTTGTAAAAGGAGTCAATGGGTACGCTTTCAACAATTCACGTAATCAATCTTCTAGTCTTTGACTCAAGTCAATTAAAAAGTTTTCAAACCGAACGCCTTTTATGTGAAACAATTTGGGTAAATTCATTGATTGAACCAAGCAAAATACTTGCATGTATTGATGAAAATTTCAAATGTTTTTTTGTAGTGTATTGTCTAATAATGACTGTTAGACTTATATGAGAAGTGCTGAAAAATCATACTTATTTCTATCACGTCAATTAAATATAATTTATATTCAAGCTTTTGTGTTACAACTGTCATGTTACAAAACTCAAAAAATATTTATTTGGACAAACGAATTTAATAATATTCATTAACATTTCACTACTTCAATTAAAAACTGGTGAATTTCGTTAGTAAACAACTAAATAATGTTAATTTAAATGTTGTGTAAGTAAATATGAGATCGTATTCAATAGCTATCTCAATTTTTTTTAAAAATGAAGATGTTTATTATAGTTGTAGTGTTATTAATTTAACGAAATTTTGGAAGTGTAAAAAAAACAACCGATTCGCTATTAAATCCCATTGTGTTTTATTACATTTTGATAATTATTTACAATGAAATCATGTAACAGAAAGTAGCGATACTTCTGTGTAGTATATTTTTGCATTATTATAGAAGTATTATAATATCATTTCAGTCAGTTTTTTATCTTCAAAAATGTGGAAATAAAATGTATTATTAATCACAGCGTTTGCCAGTTAAATAAAATTTCTCCGACAAACAAAAATAAATATAATTCTTAAAATTATCCACCATCAAATCTGCAGAAATTCCCATGGGTTAATCCTTTTCGCCAGCAAGGGATACATTTATTTCCTACTTAAACACGATACACTCATTTACTAAGCGTCAGTTCAAGTTCATCCGTGCACTTTAATGCCAAGATGCCGAAAGGCAAAACGAGGGTTATTAGTGACAAAACTTGTGTGAATGTACATAATTTGAAAGATTCAAATTTAAATAACTTCAGTTAAACTTTTTAGTGACCACCGTTTTTCATTACACTTGATATATATTTATATATTATTTTGTATTTTAATGGGTGATTAATTTCGTTGTTTTTGTCCGCATGTTGCCATTTAGAATATTATTCATGTTACTCAAACTATGGCAGCAACTCTAACGATCCATTCAAAATGGAATAATAATTACTCGAATTTAGCGCAAGAAAATTGTGTAAATTAAAAGAAAAATATTGAGTCATGCTTTGACATACTACAAGTTGGAAACATGCGAAGAAAATATTGGACGTAAGTACTTTTTCAAATGTTGTATTTTAAGCCACAATAGCTGTGGTTTTTTTTACAAAAGGTTAAACCTTTCACATAACGCAACTTTTCAAAATAAATCAGCGTTGAGTAAACATGAATACATGTTTCAATATTAGTGAAACCAATCTATTCAACCCTTTGTCAAGCAACGAATTTTGTCGTGACCGTGACTAATGTTTCTATAGTAGCTAAAAAATACGCACGGCCATTTATATTATACTTTCTTACCAAGGGTGTGGCATTTATATATTAATTGAAACAGTTACAGTCTGATTCATCCGTTTGCATTGACTTTTACGGCGATTGAAACAGATACAGTTAAAAAATACGCTATCAAACACAGCATTAATTACATCGTATCACAAAACAAAATTAAGAAATTGCATTTAGGTATGAAATAGATTGCGAAGAAAACTATTTCGTTATTTAAGTCCAACTGAAATAGAATTGTGGAAAACTGATTCAAAGAAAACTTTTATCTGTATGTACAGGTTTTATTATAATATGAAATATAATATTTCTATATTAATAAAAAAAGGTAAACGTCACAGGAAAGATAATTGATGTCCTTAAATTCCCAAAATATAATTGAATGAACCTAACCTCAAATTTTGTATGGAGTCCTTTATTACTAAGTCCCAATCTCTACGATATAGTGAGGTCAGTTGTATTTTTTTCTCCTTTATCGTTATCTTGCTCTGTAACTGAAAGATCTTTCCAAGAAAGAATATGTATTTTTATAAAAATATTTTTTCAATAAACTTTTTTTAAAAAATATATTAAAACACTTTTATGTTAGCCAGTGAGTTGGTCATTAATAATTATTATCAGTTGTTTCCGAGATATATTTCTTTAAAACATATAATTACCTAATCAGTTATTCAAACATTTATAATATCAGTAGCATCATAAATATAATATGATAATTGAAAAATCTATAATTTAAATGTATTATTATCATATGTATTTTTTAAATCAATATACCTACGATCTCAAAATCAAGCATATGGTTATCTTATAGAAGTATCTCGGCAGAAGTGTTTCTCTAACAACTGTTGGTTGTTTAGTTTTTCAACAACTCTTTTTTTTCGAAGAGAGTATAGATAGAAAATATAGATCTTCGAAATGACTTGTGTTACGCTAATCGCACTCGCTGCGTTCTATTATTTTAGGATTGGATATTATCGTCATTATATAAAAACATTAATTCCGAAAAAACATATAAATCATACAACATCTTACGAAAGCGATTTTTGTAGCGCTCAATAGATTTTGATTATAAAACAATAATAATTTTTCTTCTTAAACATTTTAATTAATTCTCTATGTATTTTATCTATTTAAGTGTTTTAATATCTTGATTGAAAATAAAATAAATTTAAGGAACATGCGTTGGATTACCTTGTTCTATTTATATTTTCATTATTTATTCCACACTCACGTTACACAGTAGGAGATTTACTTTGGGTTCATAATAAGTAAACCAAAAGATTAAATCTTTCCTTAGTTGACACACGCAACATTATTACATACATATGCAAACCGTTTGGAGGTTTTCGTTGGTAATTTTGTAAACATAATAAATCTCTTTTACCACTCTTTTATAAAAATTTGTCGTACTACCACTTTCTGTAATATCATTAAGTTCCCGAAGGAATATTCACCAGTCTAATCATTAGAATAATTACTGAGATAAAGCCATTTATCTATCAATCACATATAGTTCAATTATATTCTGTTCGAATATCGTAATAATATTATCGCCTAAACAAAAAACACATACACTTAACTATTTTATACACATAACACGGTCCACTAAACAGAACAGATACTTTTACATTAATTATTTTTTAAGACTATGTCAGGACCTTAAAGACAGAAAGCCGATAATGGATTTCTTAATAACAATAAATTCGACAACACATGATGGTAATAACGAACAAAAAGGCTTCATTAGATCTTAACACACAAGGCGTGTCAGACAGTTTTAACGATAAAGGCAATGTGTGTCCAGTCCGTCATAAAAGTTCCCGTAATCGAGTAAAGATGAATTCTATAATTATTTCTTAATTAAAGTACATATTATGAATAATATATTGAGTATATTACTTATTATGTCTTCGTTTTTTTCTTTTTTACACGATTTCCTATAACACAGTATTGTTCTTTTTTAAAATAATACGGTAATTTTTAATTCAGCAAATTAATTTTTAACTTTTTTACACGGAACATATTGCAATAAAAAGAGTTGGGTTTGCATATAAATCTGGTCATACTAATCTAATTAAAACCTCAAATGCACAATTCGGTATATTTTTTTAAGTAACGGAGGTATTTTTAAAAAAAAACTTTTCATAACAATAGATTCGTAAGCATCCCCAAAAAGCAGTTTAAAATATTCAATAATCAACATATTGTGTCGTTTGTAGATATCATAGCAAGTTTAATTTAGCAAGCAAGCAAATACGTTCAACGACACTGTTATTTATTGATTAAAAAACAACAAAAAAGGATATATTATTAAAACAATCAAATCACATTCCACCTCTTAAGAGTATTTTTTTGATTTACTTTATTTAAATTTATACTGCCCACGACGCAATTTTACATTTTTATGAAACGATCTATTTTTGACGCACTAAACACATCATTGAGTTCCAATTTATGTTCTGCAAACCAAGAGTAATTTTCTTACGTGTTCCCTTTATCTTGCTTATATGACTTAATATCATAGTTTTTTGAAAACAGTGTGACTACTTACCATATGATTGTTACGTATTATAACAATATCCTTAAAACCGTACCTTTATTTTGTATAACTTTTATTTTTAAAAAATGTGTTACCGTATATTCAGTGACCATTAGGATTATATATTTAAATACTTATAAGCATTTTCTTATTCGAATGTATATATTGATACCTTAGTTTATAGTAATCTTAGTTTATTTAGTATTTAAAATGATTATTCATATAAATAATGCTCATATATGCATCTGATTGAATTTCAAATATTATTTGGCTTCTAAAACCAATACGGCAATCCTTGAATTAATCAAAATTTTAGCAACTATAGTTGAACGTATTAATATATATGTTAACTGTTAATTTTTATTACAGTAGCAATTGTGGAGGTTTTTCTGAATCCATTTATTCACTAATCTCTAATTAAACCTTCATAGTATCAAACAAAATAAGAAATAAAGGATTAGCTATAAAACAAAAAACATTCGATAACAATAGTTTCTTATTTTTTTTTATTTAATTCACGTAAAGCATATATGTATATCGTTTAATTCGGTTACAATAAGACATACTTTAAAGCAGTTATTTGTATGAAGGACTTCGATCTATGATTGATAATGCTAGGAAATATATTGATTTAAATAATTAACTAAAAAGTGTCGGGGCCAAAACCCATAACAACTCATCCATTATGTGATTTTATAAAAGCTTTCGTGCCGTAGATTGCGTCACGTGAAGTTAGCGTAAGTAACTTGAAAAGCTTATCGCCTTATTTACCATAGCCGTTTCCCTTGAAGCGACATGTTCTTTTTAATTGCAATCCATGTCTTTGAATTGTGTCATTGTTCTATACGTGTGGGGTCAACTTGGCAATTTATTGATATACCGTTATAAGCTATTCTCAGATAACTTATTACTTAGTCAAGGTACACTCTGATACATTACAGGCGTTGCTATTCGATGTGTGTAACATTTAAACGACGATGGTAAAAAGCTAAAAGTACATTTTAACTAATGAATGATGAACAAGGTTTATTAATGAACAATTATTGTCTTACTACTACAAGATAATATACAAGAATAATAACCAATCAATTTTAAATGTCCAACAAAAAAATATTAAGTTAATAATTAAATAATTAAGTTGACATCATTAGCTAAAACTCGTTTAAATTAGTTCGAATGATGGAAGAACATTATAAAATAAGCATTAACCTCTTAAGTTAATAAATGTATCATGTTATGTATCACTAAATTTACATTCATTGCTGGTGATTTACCCATGGGAATGCGTACAGATTTGACATATATATTTGGATACCTGAATATGGATCTTTACGTAGACGTATTATTATCAAAATATCGCAAATCTTAAGTATTTAAGATTAAAGAGTATTTTGTAGGTTATGGACTGACAACAATGCCATAAAAATTCAAGTTATATCATTGAAACCTCCTAGATAAATTAATTAAAAACTTTGGACATTATAATTTTTTTAAATATGATTATTGTACCACTCTAATGAGTAATAAAAATAACGCATAAATTAACTTATTAAGCAATGATAGATACGCATAATTGATTGGATAGTTTATGTATTGCATATTCTGAAATTTAAAAAGTATATGAATGGAGAGTGAGCATTGGTAATTAACCTGCTCTTTGAACTTTCAGATGCGTGTGACTACAGTCTCCTTACGATTAGTAGCAATATTATTAAAGTCTCGACAACACGCGTGGGTTAAGCTCATCGGTATGCCCGTGTTGTTATATTATCATCATGAAGCAGTAGGTGTTCCGCCAGTTTGGTAGCGCGCCAGCCTGTGCCAGACATAAACAGACGACAGGCTCGCGCCAAGTGATGCGGCCGACGCTACCGACGGCGACACCCTCCCCCCAAAACCCCAACCACACCGCGCAGCTAATAAAAAAAGCTCATCGACAGCTCTCATTGATTTCAATTGTTGACAGTTCATATACATAACTTATTCATTCTTTAGAATTTAATTATCTTAGTTAAGTTTTCGTTCGTATTAGGGCAACTTATTTCATAATATTATAGAAAACATAGCAAAACAAACAAAGGTTATGTCTCAAAAAAAACTTACGTAAAAAGTGCTGAAATTCAATCAGTCTTGTTAAAGATACATTTAATTTCACTCAGCTCGTAAATATTGCTTTCACCAGATGGAAATGTTTATAACTTGTGTAGAACTGGCCATTATAACAGACGTAATTTATTTAAATTTAACAAAAAAAGAAACATTATAACTTGAATAGAATCTCATAGTAATTAATGTGAGATTTTTTGAGATGAACCTTTTTCGAAAGTAAGATTCTTCATTTATTTATGGTAAATAAGATAAAATATTTTTTTGTAATTATCTTTATTTTTCATATAAAAATTTATATATATATTTCATATGAAAGCTATGATTACAATTCAAATAGCTACCATAAAATGCTTAATTTTAAAAATAGTTTTATATTTTTAAAAACCCTTAACAAAACTAGAATAATTTCTTTTTTTTTGCACTGAAATATTTGCGTTTAAATACTCTCCATGAATAAATTAATTACATCTTAGAAGTAAGAGTGAAAATTCCTTTTTTCCAAGAATACTGTAAAATATTGTAAAAAAGCAAAGCTATGCTTGATTTGGTCGGTAAGATATAAATTAAAATCATTTCAAAATATCATAATCCTGGAGGAAAATGATATGATTAATTAAATAATCAATATTGACTTGACCATTACTTGTATCAAAATTATTTGTAACTACTAACCACCGTTGTTAATTAATTCACGAAACTATTAAATAAAATGTGAAAATTGGAAATTGAAATTGTATACATTACAATTTCATAAGATTCTAAAATAAAGATGAACTCAAGATATATTTTATGTAGTCAACAATAAATAACATCGTGAACATATTTCTTTGTGAGGTTTCCAACCTGTTTTGATGGTTAATTTTAACAGAATCATCTTCTTATATTGATTTTATCAGCATCGGAAATATCGAAAGCGACATTGAATTAGTCTTAGCTTAAAGTTTGTAAAGATTTTTTATTTGATAGCCGGTTAGTTTAGTTATCAGAAATATAAAAAGCCCTGCTTACGTGCGGTTCTATTATAATTCGTGCGCATAATTTTAAGCAATTATTATTAACTGAAGAGAGAATTAACAAACTAGTACTAGGTCACTGCTTATTCTGCGACATGCGCAATGGAAAGTGACTGTAATAATCTTAATAATTACTGCCAACTCAACTCCTCAAGCTTCTGACACAGAAAACAATAAAGCTTGGATTAAAGATGAAAGAAACTTGCTGAGTGTACTCAAATTTAATATGGGCTTTAAAATAAATTTTAATCACATCGTCGGCAGAAAGTTTTAAGTCAAAAACAGGCTGTTTTAAGTAATAAATGCAGATATATAGATTTCAACACGCCGTTTCTTTTGAAAAAAATCATATTCTGCATGATTTAAGCACAATGTACGTTCTAGTCAATTACGTTTAAAGTTATTTTTGGTAAAGAACCAAAGAAATGGTATCAGAACTATTACAAAAGTACTTTGATATTTTTTACTCTCATTATTGAATATTTTAAAGTGATTAGAATGATAAGTAATAGTTAAGGGTGGTGCATATAGAGATGTTAACTTTTTTTATTTAACGCATTCTGTTAGTGTACCGACGAGACTATCAATCTCAACAACATATTTTATACATCACATTATTTCACATGCATTGAATAATCATCTGATACATCACGATGTTAATATGTAAGCTATTAGTGTAAGAACTAGTTTTGGTGAAGGCACATAGCTATCAACTAACTGTAAAAAAAAATAGAACTGAATACTTTGCTATTTTAACCTTATTAAAATGGCGTTCTACTAAGTTAATTTCAATTCAACCACTAACATATTTTAAAGGTCCATGATCGCTCTTAGTCTGGTACATATGGACTCTGACACACCTCCGTTTTACTCAGTGCTACGAACCTTCTCGAGTCGTTTCCACCATAGTAATCGGCCGGCGTAAATTGACAACGTCACGTTGAAGTTGTAGACTTTATATGCATTAAAGTGTTCGACGGTCTTGTTGATATGCAACCATCTTCAATTTTTTTACTTAAAATCTCCCTTGCCTGTCATGCTGTATTAATTTATAATGTAGTTTTTTCAACCGAAGTTTATCAAAGTTTCAAGATGATCAGGCATGACCTAGACCTGTAGTTAGCTAATCGCTATTCTTACGTCTTACTTTAAATACGAGTGCTTAAAAGATTATTTTATATTTTATAGAAGATCATTGTTATAAATAAATGAAATAATTTTCTGGATACCAAATCCCTCGAAGTAAAATATTCTTTTTCATTATTAATGTTCAATGGCTTATCAAAATGGCCTGAATCTATACAAAATGAGAAATTTCTCCCAGAAAAGAATTTTTTGTATCACAAACACAAATTTACGTTGTGGATTTATTGGCATAATGATTGTTTTCTACAATTTCATCAAAAATCAAACGATGTGTGGCTACTGAAATTTGTGCCAAGTCAGCAAAAAAAGCTACGCCTATTTGGTTCCGTTCGTCAAGATTCTTTATAGTTATGTAAAAAAAAGTAACAATTTACTTTCTTATCCGACTCCTTATCACTCAAATTAAACAACACGCCAACATATACAACGAAACACACCATTTGAAAGTTGTTGTTGAGAAATTCAGGGTCGGCGATTGAAACATTTTCCTAATTTCAAGTGGTCACCGTAGTATTATTTGATACACGCTTTTACCAATTGAGAGATGTGGAAATAAAAAAACACTTGAGCTTTCTTAATCATTTTACGAAATTTAATTGATAAGCACTTTTAAAAAAAATATTTGCTTGACCCTTAAATGGCACTCATGTCTTAAGAGAATCATTTTCTTCAAATCATTTTTTTATGGTCTGCCTTTTTTTTTCACGTATTTTGTAAAATGTACGGTAACTAAACGTCATTGGTTAAAGAGGAAATTAATTTTCTCATTTTTTGCGAATCGGTATATGGTTTAAGAATTTCTCTCTCCATATCACTACACTCCTTTGAAGTACTACGCTTCATTGAAGTGCGTTTTAGTATGTTTATATACAGGACTGTATATGATTTATCAAATATGTAGAAAGATTTACTTCTTGAACTTGTGACGTATCATTGACATTTTTAAATGGTGGTAAATTACGCAGAAAATTTATTCATGACTAAATAGTTTAATAATTAAACATTTTCTATTTGGTTCTTTATTTTTTTTTTTTTAATATGGTCACCGTACCCACACAGACTTTTTATAAAGTAATTAAACAAACTACTGCCGGTGAGTATTTTTTTTTATTTTATCGATATTTTAGTGGACAGATTTATTCTTACCCTGACAAAGAGTGGATAGTTAAAAAGGAATACAATGGCTAGGCCAAGTTGAGAGTTTGGACTGAAATCCAGTACAGAATGTTTCATTTTTTTCTTAGAGAGGTTGAGACACAAATCGGACTAAAATTTGTTTTCTGAATTATCCAATACACCTAGTTGTAACATAGTTGAGTAAATTAATTATCTTTAAAAACACTTCATTAACATTGCTTTGTAAACTTTTGACTAAATACACCATGGTGGTCGTGGATGCAATATATTTATTTAAATAGTTAAATGTATAGGTAATCTTGATTACTTTATTACATGACTCAGTGACGTCCTAAGCTATATGCTGCCCCTAGACGGAGTTTAAATAGCGCCCTTAGAAATTGTTGAAATGAAAATTACATTACATAAAAATCTCTTTAATTATAAGTTTTTTTTTTCATTATTTCCCATTTTTCTAAGAAAACATATACAAATATAGAACGCCGAATCCTTAACTCATTTACGTACTACCCATTACACCCATTAGTCATAATATTATTACAATTGAAATTGTATTTTTCAGCAATTGTTTATAAAAGGCATTGAGGCATCATAATAATTATTCTAAGCAAAATTCGTGTATCAAAATATTAGGCAATTCATTTCAAAATAATTTAAATTATAATTGAATCAATTGAAATCAATTGCGGTCATCTTAAATAATACACTGGTAGACATACATATGAAATCTGGTGATGAACCAACAGATGTGTAATTTACACGCTACCTTTGCATTATGATTGGTGGAAATATACTTGGCTAGCTTTGGTTGGACTATGACTACGAGAAGATTTTTGTTCATATCAAAAATTAACTAATATTATAAATAGTTTTTTCTTATTTTATTATATAGACATTGCCATATTTAATCTGCATTGACTAAATTAATAACAATATAACGAAAGGTTTTGTTAATGTTGACATTTTAATTATGTTAAGATTAATACATGTGCCAAAAAGTAATGAATATTAATCAATGTCAAAATATAATATGATATCGCTTTGTGTAGTATACTTTATTATTAAAGTTATTAATCTTATTTTTAAAAAAGCAATTAATAAAATTTTACACACTTATTGTCAACTAACATACATACTTTCATTCTTATCTCAGAAATATAATTATTCATAGTTTCCTAGTGTATTTTTTTAAGCTGAGAAAAATGTTTTATGTTCTGAATAATTAATAAATTTAAAAAATACTGAAAAAATCGGCCATGTTTTTTACAACATGCAACACTCGCAGAAAACAATGCTCGCGCGCTGAAATAAATGTAGTGGAAAATAATGAATAATTCTAACGCAAATAATTTGTTTTACCTCCTATAATAAATTATTATTTGCATATATGTAAATTTTATTGATAGCTTTGTTTATTTTTGTACAGGTGAGTGGTAAAATAAAATACTTCCACATTTACATACATGTTAAAGTATGCATTTAAGACGCAGATACACGCAATGCGTCATATCAAAGCATCTATCGATTTCTTATATGACGTAAATGTAGGGCGCATCAAAAAAAATAATTAATTTGTATCATTGTGTTCACATTATTTTACAAAGTATAGGTTCATATGTTTGATACTCAATCCTAGTGGTGTTAACCCTAGTTTTTTTCACTAGCTTGAGCTAATGAAAAAAAATGTTTTACGTGCACGCGTTTCATTGATATCTAATCAAATTGTGTAAGAAATTATTTATCGACTAAGGATTTAGAATAGCTTTAAGCCAGCCTACTACAATTCGTCTTTTCATTCCTTCCGATTTCATTTTTTTAAGCGCAATACCAGGGCTGTGGAGTCGGAGTTACGACTCACACCCATTAAAAAAAATATATTTAATGATGTGTATTCAAACCAAAATAGTCCATAGTGAAGTCCATAGGGTCGCTGCATGATAAGTTGACTAAAGATGAGCTGATGGTAAACATATATACAAGTTAAAATGAAATGATTAAAAAAATCTTTGAAGTCGGAGTCATCCTTTTTATACACGACTTCACTACCTTGCACAATACTAATCAATTATATTTTTTTCATATTCCATTGATTCCTAAACATAAAAAATGCATTCTATATTGTTTGCTATTATTTGAAAATGTTCGAGATGGGCAAAACAGATACTGACCATTACATTATTATATAGAATCAGTAAAAAAAATGTTTAGTGACAGTAATTAATAAGCTAATCCGTTCAGGGATTCTAGACCGTAGAGAATATGACAATAAATTGACAGCAAAGAGCATCGAGCACATGGCTACAGGATCTATATAACTGATCTATTTTTTTTATTACAGATACTTATTTTTTATCTCTTTAATAAAATATCTCCCTTTTCATGAACATTTTCGTACTGCTCGAGTTGCAGAATAGACGCCCTAAACTACGATGCACGATATTTTAACGATAGTCAAATTAGCGTGAGTTTTATTCCCAGTGTTAAAAGTGGATTTAGGCAATAGTGTGGGCAGCTTTGAAGCGTTCGATGACAAATCCAGATAAGAAAATTGGTGAAATTTTTCGCAAACAAAATTTTTTGTATAATCTGCAACTTAAATCGTGATCGTTATTTTGTTTATCGGGGGAATTTGAACCGTAAAACACTACCAACGTATCCGTTTTCACTTTTTCAGATTGTACGTCAGTAATGGTCTTTTGAGTTTATATTTACTTTAGTCATTATTTAACTAGGTAGCAGTTAAGGGGCAATGATGTATTATGTTAGCTTTGATGATTTTTTACGCGATTAGTAAACAAAGTAAAATCGATGATTTTTTTATAATTATTAAGAAAAAACATACGATGAAACTACGACAAATGTTTCCATCAGTAAAAATACAGCAAATGGCAAATTCATAAAATAATTTGTTATTTCGACCATGTGATTTTGTCTATGCAATTTTATTGATTCATTATAACATTTATAGTAAATCAACTATATTTGTTTTAAAATAGCAAATAAAATCACAGTATAATATGTTACATTAAAAATATGGCATTTGCTTTTAGCTGTATTTTTACATAAATTATAACCAGGACTATGTATTCACTTCCAATTTATCAATTTTAAATAGACTATCTTTTCCGCACTTTATCTTATTTCGCGTACACTGACAGTCGCTTTAGTGCATTATAGAAACACGTGTATTTTTTTGCCCACATTTAATCAAAATATATAATATATTTTTAAAAAGCATGAGATTCAGTTGATTCCTAACGAATCCGCATTTTCCAAAACTTCATAAATCTATAACTTTTAAAAAAATAATTACACTACACGAGGAATCAACATTTAAACTTAACGTAGATCTTCAAAAAAATAGTACTTTCGTCTCTTTTTTCAGAGCGACTCCAATATGAATCGTCTACGTGCGTAATACTAAAGTATTCTTTAAATCGTGTTCATTAAAACTAATACTTATATTGTACCTAATACGCTCCTACGTCATTATCATCAGTACGCAAAAAGAAAATTATTCCACTATGAAATTGGGTCACCTGGGAATTCAGATGACGCACTTCAAATCGAGCTCGACAATCTTCATATTATTCAACAAACTTAATTATGCCTATTACAAAATAACACTCAGATATGTTTTATTTATAAGTCAAATAATCTATTTGGACTTTCTTCGACAAGTTTATTAGAGAAATGAACACAATGTTATCTTTCATAATAAAATGTTAAATATATTTAAAAACACTATTCTTCTGATTTATTTAACTTTTTATTATCATTCATACAGTGAAGAAAGCTTTTAATTTGAGTTCCGTCTGTGTATCGAGTTATGCCAGGTCAAAAGTAAAATATATTTTAACCTATTCATATAGTGTGATTAATACTTACGGACAATATTATATTTGAATGTTTTAAACGAATGTAATATTAAAAGTTAAAACTAGCAATATTTAAGGATAATTCTGAGTTGTGTTGTAAAAACATTTAGTTAGATGTTTAAAAAATATGATACAAAAACTATATTCGATTTCTAATGTCGTATTCTTGCTGAAAACGACAAAAAATAAAGCAAACAACAGGTTTTGTATGAATACATTTTATATGAGCTTGGTAGATGCAATCATACACTTGTATAATATATAATACACATTATAATATTTTGCCCTTCCAGTTTAGAAGTCAGTATGTACATGTGTTTTAACAAATTTTAGTACTGCATGATTACACATTTTAAAATAGTGCATCGACTCCCTTTTTGTTGAGAAAACTACAATTGCTGTCTTTTTACTTTTCGGTTTTTATCTATTTTAATGACAATTTTGTTTTCGAAGTGAAGAACATAATTTGTTATATATCTTTCAAAATTATTTGTCTGATGACATTCATAACTCAATTTCACATTTTTTGTTAATTACTGCAGCCTTCATTTGATAAGGCAATATTATTTTTCTCACAACAACACGATCGATCGGAAAACTCGATTCGTTTTACCGTAAAAACCGTATTTTTATAATAATTATTTTTTTACAGTTCCTTTTGCAGTCCGAATGATTCGGAAAGCCATGGATTTATTTTATCTGCAGATTATAACAAAAATCTACCACCAGGTGAGTGAAAACATTTAAGAAATATATTTCATCAATATGAATTAGCACATTTTTTATTCATATTATCTCTTATCGAGTCGTTTTAGATTCCCACACTTTTTTCAGAAACATTATGTATTGATGATTATTTATGCATTGTTTCTTCAAAAACACGAAAGACCTTCATATCATATGCTGCTCGGTAGGACAGAGTATAAACCCGAGAAGGATCGAATTTCTGATGTTTCTTTTATGGGTCCAAGGTGAAAATTTCTTGGGAGTCTTTGCTATCTAAATAAATATGCGCGTAAAAAGAACACGTTGTTTCAACCGATCTCTTCAAACGTTGGCACATGTGTTTTGGAACGTTTATTAAATTAATGTAACTATTATCGTAGTGTTTTCATTAATACGTTTGATAGTTAAACGTTAGTCAATAATTACCTTAAAACTTTCTACAAACTCCACTCGTTATTTGGTTATTTCGAACTACCATTTTTAGAAAGAGAAATGGTAAAATACGGGGCTAAAGAAGTTTTATTGATCACTTTTAAGGTGTTCACTTTCAATACTTGGTGGAAAGACATCATATTAAATAATAATAAAACACTCATTTTTTACTTATTCACAATTATTTAATATTCAGGATTATATTGTCAACTGATCTCGATCTCGTAAAAATACTCTTGGTGAGTAAAACTGGTCCTTATAAACTGTTTTCAGAATAATTACAAAAAAGTGTTTTATTAGTCTGTAATGATAATTTATTAGCTATCTGTAAGTATGTATTTCTTTTTTTCCATTTTTCAAAGTTGCTTAGAAGGTTGGTTGAAAAAATAATTAAAAAATCGAACTGTAGACCACGTGACCAAATAGAACAATCACTCTGTTATATGATCAAAAATTTAATTAAAAGTTTGTGTAAGTACAGTTTAACGTAAATTTTATATTTTTAATAAATCTAGGTTTTCACAAGTTTTGCAAAGAAAAAATGTTGGCAAACTTTCTACAAAGTACATTTGAAAAATAAACCGATTGAAATAAATGCACAACTCCATCGAATCTACAAAGTAATTGATGATGACTAATAATCAAATTCAATAAATATCAAGAATTTCTCGTAACTTTGCTGCGTTATGGTTAATTTGATAGGGCATTGAACATTTTTCAGTGTCAAAACCATTTTTTTACGATAGCGTTATGCAAATAATTATAAGAAAATATTCGTGGGGCATCGTTACGTGTTTTAAATATTGTTTCTATTTAATAATTATTAATGGCCCATAGCAAATGCGGAAATGCGGACTTTCCTATGGCTGAAGGCCCTGCCCATCATTAGGGACTATGACTGCAATGCGTGTGCTAGCCAGTTTTATTTAATTGAACGACTTTAATCTTTTTCAAGAGCTTAAGGATACAATATTTTTTTTAATAATTTTAAATGGGCATTTATTTAACTATAACGATCTTACATATCGTTGTCTTAGTTCAATATCTAGAAATTTGTAGATATGGTTGAGTAGTAAAAAAGAGGAAATTCAATCATTTAGCTATTTATCTTCTTAATTCAATTCAAATTTGTTTCAACCTTGACAAAACCATATAACGATATGTGTATTATGTTTTATTTAGATGGAACTGAGAGATTGTTTATATTTCTTTATTACCGTAATGCAAGCATCTATCTACATAGAGAAAATAAATGATTATCTCTAGTTGTATTTCTGCAGTTGTATAGAAGAGAGGTATTCATATATAGTTGGTAATATATTACTAAATATATATTTATTTTTTAAAAATCAGTTTATGAAAATGTTCACTGGGAGACTTGAACTCATGGCCTATGAGATGATTAATTTCAATGTGTATTAAAAAACAATGGCTATTAAGATCAATTTATTAGAAAACGAAAGGTTAAAATAGAGAATAACAAAGTAAAGACATGCCCAGTAAAGGTTTCTCTCTAATGAATGCTTTTATCTATAGTTGTAATCAGTGTTTCCAGAACGCGTAAAATATTTTTTCACGAAACGTAAAAGGTCAAAAAAACAATTAAAAATCATTTAAAATTCTCGGCAATCAAAGCGTCCATTATAATTGTACTGAGCGGTAATTAATTGTCCGATATAAAAATACGCTCCCCAAATTTGCAGCCTTACGCCGATACTTAACGAAAACTGAATTAATTCCCCATCATTCAAAATATATGTAATTTATCAATGCTGGCGAGAATTGGCGTAATTTTCTTTCTTTTCCTCAATTGGACATTAGCAAAGCAGTTGCGTGTTCAGGGATCTTTGGAGGCCATAGGCCGAACATAGACTTAATTTCACACCTTTCAAATTACTCCAGCGTTCATTTTGGAAACGGAACAAAAATTTGATCGCGGCCATGGAAGCGACTTGAAGGTTTCCATCACACTAATGTTGCGTTGGAACAACTCGCTGAATGCTTTGACATTTATCAAAAACTTTCTTAATTGCAATCACTTAAACGTAGAGTCAGATATTTTACAGTTAACGTCGCGCGGGAAGATACGACGCCATAAACAACAATAGAAGTAACACTATGTTTTCTTTCAACGAATTTTACTGGTCAATGTTCGATAATTTCATACAATGATGACTTGATTATAAATCTAAAACATTTCAAATGAAAATGAGAGATTCGACTGGTGGTTGTTTCAGTGCACGAATGAACTTGAACTGACGCTTGGTAAATAAGTAATAATCGAGTTTTGCAAAAATCGCAAAAAAAACCACAAGAGCACAATTTTTCGTAATTATAAAAAAATATTGTAAATTACAATGAGTATTAATCGCTAATCGAAAAATAACTATCTTATGACATGAAATATACTATTACACTATGAAAAATACCGATTGTCAAGTGGTTCTTTCTAACCATATCATATTATTTATTTTAAAATGTTAGCCAAGACATCAATAGTGATCTTTGGTAGTGGTTTTAAAAGTGGTCTAAGTTAAGTTTGATTAGGGAATCCAATCTTGACCCAAAATGTTGATCCTGAGACTTTTTGAACTGCTTGTTAAGTTTTTATTGTGTGTTGTTTTTTGTCTTCTAGTGCGTACTATTTCTTGTATTTAAATTTAAATTATATTTGTCATTTGTAATGCCATGTACTGTCTTTTTATTTGAAACAATAAATGACCGGAAAAAATATCCCCAAGACTTCACAATTTTTAAACCTTATAAACTTTATTAACCTCAAACAACATTATTCAAATAAAAAAAACCTTACTTCGGTGGTAAAATGTGAGGAATATCTAAACTTTTATACAGTTCATACAATAAAACATGCTAATTAGATTTTGTGTTCAAACACGAAGCAATAATACGAGTGAAAGATCAATTTAATTACTTTGCAATTTGTATAAATATTTGTGCATTTTTATTGTATTAACACCTCGTGTAACTTTTCGTTATATTTGAGAGAGACGAGCCCAGTTCCAAGGGATACGGATGTTTTAAAAGGGAACAAAGTGAGGTATCTCTTTTACAAAGTCTTGATTGGCTTAAAATTGTGCAGACCTAGCTTCGAGTACAAGTTAAAAAAAATAGTACAAGTACAATAAATAATTAATTATACAATACAACTAAGTTAAAGAGTTGAAACTTACATCAAACGGTACACAAAATTAGGTCAAGTCCTTAGCTAAGGTCACGATTCGATCCGCTCAAAAAAAACTAATAATACCAAAACTGTGTTTGTGTGTGTCAAAATTTGTGTTTTTCTTTTAGTAAACATTTGATAGAGTAACAGACTTTCACTATTACACTGGCACAATGATTTTTCTGCAATGTGTACTAGTGAAACCAAAGTGGGCGCAGTCTATTCCATTTTAAAGATCGTCCGGAGTGTTTCACTTGTTTATTTATCAAGACACAATGGATGCTCCATATATTTAAATTTCTTTGTCAGTGGCTAACAATTTTATAAATTATTTGTATTAAAAATAAAAATATTTGTGTTTGATAAATTCATTTATTTCAATACAGTGTCATTAAAAACCTAAACATTCTCTTGTATTTATATTATTATGTCAAACATAACCTTCGGTTCCTAATCATGACCGCTGTTTTGTGCCGTGTAAAATTTCTTCGACCTCATTCGAAATTCAAAAAAAAAGCGCGCGCGTTCTTAAAAATTGGCGGGGAACAATTTTGAGCTGGTGCAGCTTTCCTTCTCGCTCGCTCGACCTTGAACAGAATCACGCGACAATATTTTCCGCGGTAGCTTTTCTCTTAGCTCACACGGAACGTGGCGTGTGATGTGACTCAACAGCTGGCCATACACAACTGAAACTTCCGCCAACTTAAGAAAGTTTAAATATTATCGTTCAAACCAGAGACAAGTTTAACTCTATATACCAACTGTCACTTGATTTATTACGAGTGCATCTTTTTGTAATAATTAAATGTTGCTCTTGTATTAGTGATTACAGTCGATAATAGTGGTTTATTTTTCAATACTTAAGCTAAATGAAGTTATTTTATTGAATATAAATCATTTCTTATCCAAAAATAATAAAATACATCTTCAAAACGATTTATCTTTTTTACCGATCTTACCTGGTTTTTAATTTTTATATATTATCCACGCCTTTTCTTTGGAAAATATAATTAATTCACGGTTTGCTTGTTGGAAAACAACAGTTTATTTAATTTATGTTTTTGATTAATGTTTCCTTAAATATATATTAAAAAATCACATATAACATTTTTTATGAAACTTAGGTGAACCTGGTTGGCTTTCGTGATGGATGTCACGGGCTCGAGTCTTAGTGCCAACAGTATTTTTTCTCAGATTTCTTTTCGAATACATCTGAGCAACTGAGTAAAAACTGCTGTTCCTCCACTAGGAGGACATATGCTCCAGATTGGGAGCAGACATGAATCAAAAAATAAACATGAAAAATAATTCACATGAAAATTTATATTCATGTGTACATATTAAGTTATTTCAAATGAGAAGAGAAATCATAATTAATCTACTATCACAACTATTTATCGGCAAAATTGAAATTAAATAAGAGTCACGAAACATATTTTTAAGTGATTAAAGATATGCGTTTTTTTATAACGTTTTTCTAATGTTTTGTATCAATAGTAACGAACTATGCTGGTTTGAATGATACATGTTACTGTCACTTAAAAGATACGAGGTTGTATCTGATCTTTGTTAGCAAGGTAACTAAGCCGATTATCATATTATATTTGTCCTTAATGAATTTAAAATTTAATAACATATACGAATCTTTGGATACATAACTATTTAACGATTTTACATTTATTTACACAGGACTAAAATGATTTATTATACTACTCATGTCGTTATTGTTTTTATGATACATAGCAATAAATGTAACACACAATATAAAATAGAATTCATAGTAAAATTCTATGGTGTATGGCCAAATAAGCTGAAAAAAACAGCATACTCGTTACAAAGAAAGAATTATAAGGATTTAGATTGATAATAAACGAGATAACAAAATATGATTTAAATTCCGTCATATATTTTAACTTCATGTATTGTACTGAATTAACAATCCTATAATTATCAGTAGACTTGATTAAGCGCACTCAATTGCCTCTTTATGAACATAACATATTAAAGTGGTATACTAATTATAAAAAAATAAACAAATCTTCAAATGGTGATGACTATTCATTGCTCAACTTTCATATATTAGTTTTGGTGCACGCCGCGTGGCGAGCATACAACATTTTAAACGTCAAAGTTTCATCGTTGACGTTTTACGTAAAACAATTTCCAAAATGGCTATTGATATATTATTATTGCAATATTTAGTTGCGTTTAACTTGTCCGTTTAGGACTCTGCGTGTTGGAAATAAATAAAAATAAATTATATCTGTTATTTTAAATCCTGTAATATATCAATAAACCCCAATCTACTCAAGTTTTGTTTGCGATATTATTCAAAACGTGAAGTTTTCGTGTTTCACTTCAAACCAGAAAGGAAACCAGAGTAAAACGTGAGCAGTTTGGTATCAATGTTCCGTTTAGTGGAATTTTTTCACTAAAATCTTGAATTTTTTAAACACTAGCATACTACCTTTTTAGCCGCCTGTGTGGCCGAGTGGTCAGCGTCGTTGCTTTCGGTTACGGAGGTCACGAGTTCGAATCCCAGTACGGACAGTTTCATAAATTTATTTTCCAGTTGATTTATGAATTTCTGTTCGAAGGCATGGATGTATGTGATGTCTTGAATTGAATCCTCTCGCACATCCTATCCTATAAACGGGGCGTATCGAGAACGATTAGCTAACCACTAGTTCGGTCCTAGTCCTATCCTTCTATTTCTACTATCTTTGGGAAAAGAGAGGTTGAGCAACTGGGTAACAAGCAGTTCTCGTAGAAACACTTCTGTTGAGATAAACTCCATTAGGAGTCCATGTGCTCCACATTGAGAGCGGGCATGGTTAAAAAAATACTACCTTTTTAAATTTTCAATCTGAATTGTACAATAAAAATATGTATATATTTTTAAATATAAAATATTTAAAGCCTATTCATCAAAATTTGATTTTTACGGCTTAAAAATAAATAAATGTTTTTAATAATCAACAAAATATTAACAATATTTTCTTAAAAACTAAAAATGAAAAATAGTAAATAAATTCGTTTAAAATATTTAACAGTGATTATTTAATAAAACCATTGTATTGTATCAAAAATTCCATATTTTTTATTGTTAGACCAAGGCCTTTTATGATTAGCGAGTAAATAATTTCTACAAATTAAAAGTCTGTATCAAAAACGAAAATATTTAAACAGAAAATCTAATATTTTATTTGTCGATAATTTTTGTGACCGTAATCTGTTTTGATCTTTATTTACGGTGTAAAGTCGATACATAAAGCTGTAAAATTGTGCAAATTTATTTTTAATAAAGAATAAAATTGGTCTTTTCTTACTCTACTGATTAACACTTTATACCCGCTGACGCCTTTTTGCGTAATTTTCTCCTTAACCGTTATGAACCGTTGACGTCTTTTTTCGTACAAAGTATACGCCAATTTCAAATTTTACTAATAGATTAAAAATATGTGTAGGTTATTCAAAAGGTCTCAATTTGTCAAAAAATAGCCGCCCCACGCAAATATTTTGCACAAAAACGCGCGGTAAATAAAGTTTTAATGTGTGTGATGTTTTACCTTATTTATATGTATCTGTAGGCGAAGTTTATCGTTTGATTTAAGTATACTGTAGAAATTTATATACATTTTTGACATGGATTTATTATAAATAAAAAGAGATTCTTTTCTTTTACTGTGCGAAGGTGGAGGAGATAAAACCAATAAGCAAAAAAAAATATTTTGTAATATTTAATTTTATCTTATCCGAGTAAAGAGTATTTTTGTTTATATGAATGTCGACTATGCGATATACATACTCATTTCAAGTCTATTTACTATCAACAGAGTAAAAATATTCGTTGCGAAAAGTCTTCCTCATTGTTGTGTACGAAAGTTCACCACAAGGCCGTTGATCTGCCAAAAACGAAGCTTTGAACTTTGCGTTGATAAAGTAGGCCGACGACTTTACGGCGCAGCTTTTAGACTAGAAAACTTTCCTTGAGAGCTGTTACTACATAAACAATATATTTATACTATCGATTTCAGGTCCCGTAACATGAATAATTGCGTTTTCGATAAAATATTGACATTACTCGCGATTTATTTTCGGAGCGAGTTTCATTTATTGTTTGAAATTTCTACTATTGTTCACGATGTTAAACCCCAAGAATAAATCCCCACTAATAAAAGTCATTACGACAAATACCGCTGGCCTAAACTTGGAGTCCACATGTAGGTAGTTATTAAATCAAACATCGCCCTACTATCACGAAAACGTTTATTTAAGAAAATTTGCAATCACGAACTTATTACATAGAATATTTAACAAACAAAATTTTGAATTATTACAATACACAATAACTATTACAAACCTAGCTTGCTCACACGATTTTATAAATGTTAAATAAAAAAAATGACGTTAAACTCTGCGCAGAGAACAAAATGGAATTTAATTTTCGTCGAAATGGAAAAATATTATTTCTTTCATCTCGGAAAAAAACACAAAACCACAAAAGAAAAATAACTGCAAGTGAATTTACAACTAAATGTCTCTGGAAGTATCCTCCAGAGACTGGGAAGTCTCCCAACACACGTCAGGTGCGGATGGTATCCCAAAGAGCAAGGAAGAAAAAAACAAAAATCACATCGATATCGAAAAACAATGTTGCCATTTAAGACCATTAACAATAAACAATAAACAATTGATATTACGGGTTGCCTGATAACAAAATTCAAACACAATTAATTTAGCTACACATTTTTTTAAATCCTGCCAGTTTTCCTCACAAAAGTGGTTGTGGAAGCGGGTGCCAATAAAAACCCAACCTTGACAATATGCACACGCATTATTGAGACGCTTAAAATCAAAATCCGACATGATCACTTTCAAATTATTGTAGTAAACGATATTTTTGTTTATAACGCTAATAAGTTCAAATTAAAGGCACTATGTCTATTTTTAAACACTATTTAACCACTTATTTATGTTTTTTATACCATTGCCGCTTCCAATGTGAAGCATGATGTGACTTCCAAACGTAGAGTAGTTACAAAAAGGATAAAGCTAAGACAGAACTAGTTATTAACTTATCGGTATGCCCATTTAAGGATTGGAAAGGTGGAAGGATTTTTTTAGATAATACAAGAATCCATGTTTCGAACAGAAATCGATAAATTGATTTTAAAAATGATGTACATGTCCCAGTGAGCACAAAACTTAAATTCGTACGGAAAATTTATGCCAGATAAGTTCGCAATTATTTTAATTTCTACGTGAGATTTCTATAACATATGGAAGAATGTAAACGTTATTTTGTCGTATTTTACAAATATGTGTATTTTTGCCATTCAATTTTGACAGATTGTTGACATTCTTTTGCTTTTAGACGCCTCAATTCACTAATGGTAATGAACTCAGCCATTTGAGTTACGGCTTTAACATATTTAACTGTCGAAGAAACGATCACATTGACATTTCATACATGGTTTTTTAACAAGTTAAACGGTCAATCATTAGACGAAAAAATAATATTATAACGATATTCGGCGGCCTTGTATTCGGGTGTTCAATGAACGCTCTTGGGCGCTCACCTTTTTGGATGGGGTGAAAAGTCTCCTTACAGAAACTTTAAATAATTAATTTCATCAATTGATGTTGATCAAATCAATTGATGTTTAGGTGTATGATCAAATGGATAAATATTTGTCGTTTTAAAATACCCTCTCCACAGTATCATGAGCAATTAATGAATTACTAAACCATTGCAGACCTTTTTTGTATCTGTATTCTCTCCAAAAACGAGAAGTTAAGAAACTGAATAAAAAAAAACTTTTAAACGATTTTGAGTATAAACGCTTCATAAGAATCCATATAATAACTATGCCACACTAATCAATTAAAAAATCTTTGACTGTGTTTTGTCATAAACTTGTAAGTTTAGTTGTGACCATTCATTTCTTTAGTTTTCGTTGAATAAAAAAATACACGGTGTTCGCCAAGAAGGTTTACTACTCTCAGAAATTCGATTGTTCAATTGGCTGTATGTAAAGTTGCACCGTTTTGATGGAACCACCGTCTAATTCTGCCCAAGCCCAAATCATCTAATTCGGGAGTCAAAATATTATTAATCATGCTAAGATAACAAATAACAGATACCGTAAAGCAACGTTCATCTTCAAAAAACTAAATGTTTTTTCGAGACCACATAGCTATTAGCTATACTATTTATAGTTATTTTTCTAGGTACAACTTTGTGGTCAGGTGGCAAAAGGGATTGTCGAAACAAACAAAATAAAACCGAAATTTTTCCAATAAATAACCTATTTATAAAAAGAAAGATAATGTTAGCAAGTAAAGTGCATATCTCTTCTAATTAATACAGTTAGTATAATACACAAAGTTAAACTAAAATCAGTTTAAACATGGTTCTGACGATGGCATAAAGCCAGTGATTAATTAAAAAATTGTAGAACTAAATTCATTGAAATTTTTTATTATATTCTAACGCATTTCTGTCATGTATTAATAAACTTATAATTGTGATTGCACAGTGCATCATTTCAGTATGCTAATATTTTGACAATTTGAATGAACGAATGGAAGATCTGTTTCGACTTATATGTTTGTTTCGCGCCTTTTGAGAGAGGAGTATGCATGTCGACATACCATAAAGGTCGCCATGTTGTTTTATCGTTTGTAACGTAGAGTTTCTTAACGAAGAAAAGTTTGAGTTTATAACAGAAGCTAGCGTTTTATGCGGTAGATGCAATAAAATTTCTGCTATAGGTAGTCGTTTTTTATCATAACAACAATGTCAAATAACAGAATATGATAAAGATAAAATAAAAAAATCTATTATGGTTTATAGTTACAATAAACACTTAAGCCATAAAAATATGTCTAAAATTGTCCCTTCACCTAATCATTAATTTAAAAACAAATAAGATCGTATAACAGTAAATGTTTATAATCATAATACGTATTGATACTAAAACTGCGTTTGAGTCATTTACTTCAATTATAAATTTCAATGAAAGTTGAAGTGGGCTACATTATATACCTAGAATTGTTTTTAAACTAAACGGTCTATGAAAGCAATGTTTTCGGGATTGAATATTGAGAAGAATTAAATTATTTCGGCTTCCAATATCTTTGAATGTAACTTCATAACCTAAAACAATTCCTACTAAAATAAAAACGAATATGTTTTATATTTTTTTAAATTTTCTTACTTTAGCTGGTCAATGAAATATGCTGTAGTGGAAAATATTAGCAAACTAATCTAAAACAGTTTTCATTTTTCTACGTTAATGCTGTCTGGATGAAAGGTTGAATTGATTAATTGCCGACCAGTGTAAAAAAATACTGTCTGTCCGAATCGGTCATGTATTTTTGTCAAACAAAATCATAACACACTCGTAAAACATAAAACAATCGTTCATTCGTTACGCGAAGTTTTTCCTAATTTTGCAAAAAAGTATTTGTTTCCATTAGTTACAATGTCATTCTACCAATAATTGACAGTTAACCATGTGTTTAAAAGTGTATACATAAAGTAGTAAAATAAAATGAACTAGAAGTAGCATGGATAATAGTTACCTTTGTTCCGCGTGTCACATTCTTATTGCGTGCCAAATACCTGACAAAAAATAGCGGTTTATTTTTGCGATTTCGTGACGAAAAACGGCTATTAAATTTTCTCTGGCATGTTTAATATCATCTAAGATTCAATTATTGCCCAGGGACTACTCAAAAGTTTGTATTGGATATAACAGAGAACTAAATTAAATATATTTTAATTCTATCAGGTTAAAATGTTGATTTAGATAAATATCTTTGATGGAGTTTGTATTTTTTAAGGTGCTTGGGTAAGCAAAACCATCACTTCTTTCATTTGATGGCCATTATAAATTTTTAAAGCCTCATGAAATATTAATTTCGTCGGTATAAATATTCTTGAAAAATAATATGTATATAGTTAATATTCAAAAAGTCTATGTTTATTATATATTTTTTTTTATATTAAGGTATTCAAACAATAAACATATTTTCTATGAATCTTATAAAAAATTCAATGAAAACGATTAAAGATGGCAAAAAAAGATACCTGTCACCAATTTAATTATATTTGACCTTAATGAAATTAAGAACAGTTATACAATGATGCAGTAGTGGGCATATTATATTGTACTGAAATAGTACAAATTGACAATTTTACTTTGTATTTATATTGCAGTGTTTTTCATCAGCAAAGTAAAATTAGACTATTATTATAATAATTGTACATCCTTCAAACTGTACATAGGTCCCTTTATATGGTGATGGTGTGTCCTAACCTTCGTAAAAATTGATCAAAAGTAGGTAGACATAATACAGAATGGCCCACGTGCACGCACTAAAAATACGCATTTGTGACGAGCAGTGGGGAGCACGTGCGTGTATTGTTGTGTCAGGTTGGAAAACTTTTTTAAATGTCGAGAGAAGTTTATATTAAATTATGTTTATTGTATCTCACCAAGGACTAAAAAATCTTTGACAACCTTTTTTAACTGATACGCTATTGTCAGAGGATTTGTTTTGTTAAATTTATATAATTGTAAATATCAAAATTGAAAATATGTATTTTTGTGATTCCTAAAAATCCCTCCCCCCAGCATTTCAATCCTTAATTAAAGGAGTGTAATAAGAGTAATTAGTCAACCATTATACATGTTCTAGCCCTAACCTTTCTATCCAACTCTCGTTGAAAAAAAAATAAAGGCTTAGCAACTGAGTAAATAACAGTTCTCGTATAAATAAAAACCTCTGTTGAGATACCTTCATTAGGAGGAGACACTGGAAGCGGTTATGGATTTTCAAACAATATATTAGAATAGATAAAAATTATTTTAAAAAAAAACTATATTTTAACTGTGGCTTATAATATAATTATTCATAAATTATAAAAACTAGTTTGATTGAGTGGCCTTAAAACAGAATCCAGTTATCTAATGACCAACATTATTTTAATCAGATCTACGAATACAATATTAGACATGCATAGTAGGTTGAAATTATTCAACAATAATTATCCCACCTTATCCTAAGAACGTGCCGTAGAGTAATTATAGACTTTCTGTTTCATATTTTTCTTTAAAAGATTAAAAGAAATAGTGATTCTTAACCTGTTGACGTTTATATATCAGTTTTACTTCAATGAATTGATATTTACAAGTTTTCTAACTATCAATGTTTCGTAATAAATAAATCAGTAACGGTGGATGAGTGTATGACTTACAACAAAACTTTTCAAAGTAAAAGTTAATAAATATATAACACTATTTTGTATATATATTTCTGTACTTAATTCCACTTATATTAAATTAACACAGAAGGTGCATACATTTATAGAAATACACATAATTTATTACACACGCGTGTTGTCATCAAAATGAATGATACGATTTCTTACTAGGTTCACAGATTTTTTTAATTTAAGATTTCTTCTAAGATACATTGAAGCCTAGAAATAAAATTTAATAAAGCAATAAGCTTTACAAAAAATTATTCTGACGTCATGATCTGACAAAATTTTATTATCGCGGATAAACGAATCAAGAAAATAGGTCGACTCCATTTTGAAATTTCGTTTTCAATATGAATATTTAATGTTTTGACTTCTTAATTTGATTAAGATTGATATGTTGAAAAAGTCACATACCTTTTCTTAGACCCTCTTAAGCATGTACATAATATAGAATTCTGTACTAATCCACTTTCTTGCGAATCTTTCAACATCTTCTAGTATTAATATAAAATATTTGATTTTATTATATTTAGATTTAATTATAAACATTGTTCTGTTCTGTCAAAACACGCCTGTTTGAAGAAGTCGTGCTGTGCTACTGGTTATGTTTACCAAAAAGAAAATTCAAGGAAATATCATGTTTAAAAAATATAACCATATCATAACATTCGATTAGACCTACCTCTATTATTTTATTTAAGTAAATTTTAACTTTAAACACAAAATGAAAATTTCTTAAACATTTTTACATCGTGTTGAGCCAAATTCAAGATTAAAAATATATTTTGTGCGTTGGTAGCGATTATTAATTGAAATAAGTATGCAACGTTTATCAAAAAATCTAGATTCGTTAAATTAATTCTTAACAAATATGACATATTTTACGAAGTTTCATTTTAATTTAATCGGTTATAATATTGGAAGCCATCAAAAGTGACAACTTGCCAAGCTAAATTTAAATTAACCTCGAAATTTGTGTTTACAATTCGTTCTTGAAACGCTATTTTTAAATAATATATATTCTCTCAAAGTTCCACTTTTTTTAACTCGGTTGTTTTAACACGCCGCCTAGTCATATTCCGTTGATCTGTATTTCTGACGAATATAAATTCATTGTTTTTATTTACGATTTCATCATCACAAATAAAGTGGAAATGAACAAATGCACAGTAGTATAAAAGTGTTCACCTTATTTTTCCTGGTAAAAGAATAGGCGAACGTATAGCAAGCGTGCCAAAAAAATACCAATTTCTATGCTTGTTCATATATTTTTAATTTGTAAAATATGTGCATACTTCAATTTTAATAATAATGAATATGCGAAAAAGCGCATGAAGAAATACATACCATGGTATTTCGTGTAAAAATTGTCATTTTGAGTTAGTTTTCACAAGAAGTTTTAAGGATATTAATGAACCCGTTTGTATTAAATGTTAAATTTCCAATACAATTATCCATTTGTTTAACTGCCTGGTACGTCAGTCACTCGTTAAATATCATTCGTTAATTATTGGCACGTCTTCACCACATTTACTCTAGCGAACTTGTGTTGCTTTGTATAATTTTTGACGTTTTTCTGGATGAAAAATGTGATCGAATATTACTTTTTGCTTTTCCTACGTCATAAAAGTGACCCATTCAGTTTTAAGCTTTTGGTATCCGGACAAACAGCTTTATCGCATCGATCAGCTGTTTAAGGCAAATGCGGGAATGTCCGCCGAGCTTCCGACACTTCCGGTTGACTCCACCAGCCCCATCACTTGAACACCATCGGTTTCCGGCTTCTGCTATGCATCGTCGCTTAAGTGGACCCTCGCTCATTTTTACTACTCTCGTAACAGACGAATCTAAATATTTGTTAAACACGAATCAGTCATTTTCGATGGCGTGATTCATTCGAGTACTCTATTGTTATCCTTGAAAATCCAAAAAGGATTTCCTTTTAGGAACCAGGTCACGAATACATATTACTATTCACTATTACTAAGTATTCTTAATGTATTCTTAGTAAACTACTATTTTTTAATTGCTTATTTTTACTTTTTTCAAGTAAAGAAAGCATGTCTCAAGGTGAAAGTGTGTAAATTATAAACGCATGAGTATATTACTAAAAACACTTGTAAAAAAGGTGTAAAAAACGGTTATATAGCTAATAGCTTTTTTGACACATTGAGGGATTCTTCTGACAAACTCGCTGATAAATCATTTATTTGCTAATATTTTTTTTGTTTCAAACCAGAATCAATGATGAAATCAATTAGGTATTAAAAATATTTTGTTTTTTATTTACTTTAAGCTTACTAGTTTGGCTGCCACGAAAAATGGATTTCGAACGCAAGATTCATCCTACCTATAATAGTTTTCGGAAAATATTGCAAAAGAGTTGTTATATAAGTAGGTGTTCATGGAAAACCTATTCAGGTTTTGTGGAACACCAGTGTCCCACTGAAAATAGTGTGATAAGCCCCGTGCTAATCTAACCATTAGAACATTAATTGGCCAAATAAAATATAAGTATCTTCTCTGAATACAATGGTTGAGCGACTGGATAAAAAACAAATTCTTACTAAACATATTCAAGTACCTTTTTCAAATAATAAACTTCCCATTGTTTGATTATAATTTTAGAGTAAAATTTAGCATTCACTTCAACGTTCTATTATTTAAATATAGATTCTAAGCGAAGTAAAAGAACGGCGTGTTTATTGTAGTTAGCGAGTACGTTCATTTAATTACAATTACTTTTATTATTTGTAGCGTGTAGTCTGTGACACACCCCGACCGCGGAACCTCTACCGACTGCCCCTGGTCACCTTGGGTATGGCACGCGATCTCTGCCTTCAACATCCCTACTAACCAAATGATTTTAAATCATTCTTAAATTCTTTAAAAAAAACGCATTCATCGCCGACATAGAACTATCTCACTATTTTTTTTTTTTTTTTTAATTCGCATTAGCTGTCATTGAATATTTGTATTGCGATTTACCTGTGACAAAATATGTATAATAAATAAATATGCAGTATTAAAATATTGTATAAATATTATTACAACTGTTAACTAATTAATTCAGGTGAACCTAGTTCCGAGTTTCAATACGAGTAAATCATCAAAATGCATCAGTTACTAAATTAACCTGATCTGTGCCGTGCGATATTAATATGGCCGTGCATGGAGGGCCGTGATTTTCTTTAAAAAAAAAAACCTAATAAATATGTACATTTTGGACATATAATAATAGTAAATTACAAACACTTACCGTATAAATACACAATAGGTCATTTCCGCCATCATTTATCCAAAAATGTTTCAAAAACGAAAATTACCGCCATATTCGCTTAGCCCTGCTAGCAACACATTTGAACACAACAAAAAAGCTTTTTTTAAAAATCGATGTATTACAGGTTAAAAAACAATATCTTTAAAGTTTAAGTATCATACTATGATTGCAAGAGATGTCACTATATGCATGATATTTTAAAAATATTAAATACGTTTCTTGTGGCCTTTAAACCGCGTCTCAAATACTGCGTGTAAACACGCACATTTAGTATGGCCGGCCCTACGAGCACGACATTGTATGCCGTGTTAACACGTCCGTGGCAGAGAACCGGTTAAGAGAGGTACTGGTGTCTTGTTAATCAAGTATAAAGTAGAGCGTATTAATTCGCTCATTTTGTAAGGACGGTCCGTTAAACACGGAATTGTAGAGCGAATAAACTCGCTTGCGGCAGAGATCCGGTTAAATAGTCAGAAACTTAAAGTTTGATTTTGTCAGCTATTTAACCTAACCTAACCTTACTTACCACTTGCAGTTTTTTTTAGATATATTTCCTCCCAGTGTGAAGAAATGAACGTCTTACGAAGGGTGCAACCAAACTCGTACTATATGAACTAGTTGTTATTTAGTAGTCCAAGCTCTTTGTATTTGATATAGGAGGACAGTGTTAGATCAGTTTACTGTGAATTATGCTATGTTCTGTTTTTAAGATTGGATAAGTGTGGAAGAATGTAGACATCACAAAAGTTCATTCCTTTGAACACGAATTGAAGAATCAATTTATAAATAAATTTACGCAAGCGCTTGTTCTGGGATACGAGCCCCTTCAACACCGCATTCGAATAATTAAACACTTGGCTTCAAGCGTAACATGCTACTGATTAATTATTGAGTTATAATGTCTGACATTGTATCGATTTAGTTACTGGCTAAATAATTATTTACCCTTAAGTTAACATTTGATGATAGTACATTAAAAGATTTTTTACGTGTAAGGATTAACTCATAGAGATAATTTCATCAAATTTCAATGATGAACTTTTCACTGGCCATAGATAATTAATATGCCATGTCAATTTGTCATAAACAACAAATCAATTGATTTGTTTGAGAATTAATAACATACACTCTGCCAAATAAAAAGTTTTTCGTTGCAAAATGTTTTCCAATATTATGACAGAAAATTCACTGTGTGCATGTTTACACGCAGTGAAAACTTTGTATTGTACAAACGTACAATATTGTATCATCACCGCAGGGGAAAAGTGTAAATACTGTCGGTTTTCGAACACTAACTAATTCATAATTATTATTTTGTACATAATAACATATTTATTCATTCGTTTCGAGAAACCCCAGACTTTAAAATTTATTTTTCCAGTATTTGACATTCGTAGAAACTTAAAGTAATAGCAAAGAATCTAGCAGATCACGTGATTAAAAATCTTTTATTTTGTTTGTATACAATGTATTCTAATTATAAATCTTCAGCCATAATTAATTTTGATACCTACTGACAAGCCAATCAAATATTGTTGGTAATATTACCACGTGCAGAGTAAACGATACAAATAAATGTCTCCCAAATTAACAGGCGACCATTTTGTTCAAGAATAAAACAGTGACACGTCAGCGGTTACTTGTTTTTGAATTTCGAAGCGCTTTGATTACAAATCTTCTACTTAATCACATAAAACAAACAAAAGCTCGTTAGAAAATATCCAGTCATTGAAAATCAGAAGTATGTTTAAATTTTCTCATTCAAATATTAGTATTGGGTTTCCAGTAATAATTATTAAATTAAATATCTTCCATAGAACATTTTATTGACATGTGTTTACAGATTAGCTACCTGGATCGGGTTCAGTAGTAGAAAATTAATTAATTAAATTACTAATATCTGTGTATTATCCCAGAAAAAACCAAAATTTCTTTAAACTATTAAGAAGTTTATCGGCATTTGCGTTTTTTAATTTATTTTATTTTTTTAACCATGTCCGCTCCCAATATGAACCTCTCTCAATATAAGTTTTTCTACGAGAATTGATTGTTACTCAGTCTCGCTAAACCTTTATTTTTCAAAGAGAGTAGTAGGGATAGATGGATAAGGCTAGGACAGTATTAGTGGTAAACTTATCGCTCTCGCCCAGTAATTAAAGGATCGAAAGGGGGGAGGGATTTTTTCGACTTCACAAACACATTCGAACAAAAATCGATAAATCTAAAAAATGCTGTTCGTACAGATACTTGAATACGTGAGATCTGGCACAGAAACCTACAAAGCTAAACGCTCCGCCATAGGACACGCTAATTATTTCATAGATCGCATAATTTTACACACAACTGTATATTCAACTATTGCGATATTTCAGAGCTGTCTGGCCAACGGACTGAACGAACTATATGCTAAGCAAACAACACCTCCAGGATTTACTTGTCACTCTTTGATTCTATTTATGTTTTTAATTAATAAAGTGAGTATATATTTTTGAGATTAAATTTTAAAATTAATACTAAAAGGTGTCGCGCATCTGATTCGGCTATATTTAATACCTAATGCCGTGATACATGTCATAGTTGTCAGTAAAATAGATATAATAGGCTAGCTTTGCTCTGTAGAGTTCATTGCTTTGCCGTTTTTAGTATTCATAATGTCTCAGTAATTAAACATTTAACTTAATAAATACAATCGATTATAAACTCGTCGGTGTTTTGCTTCAGACTACGGTAAAAGTTGTCAGCGTGCAGTGATAGTTTTATTTTTATTTTTTGAAAAAAACTTTTCGTTTTAAATTACACTCAATCGCTTTTTTCCACGATAGATACGTTCTACAAAAAACAGTGTAAAAAAAAGATAGGTTTCATAAAAATATTGAAAATTAGATCCCTGAATTAGAAAAAAAAATATTGTAGTATAAAAAAGATAATAATGAAGACCCAGTAATTTTACTATACAAAATATTTCTCAAATATTATACGTATTTTCATTAACAAAAATAATACTTTTTAAAGCTACTTGAATATATACGGGGACTTTCATGAGAGACTGGACATAGTCGCTTTCATCGCTAGAAATTTCTGACACGCTTAATGTGTTAGGAACTTAAGGATCTAACAAAGATTTTCGTTTGTTATTTCCGTTTTGTGATTACGAAATTCTTTATCCTCTTCTGTGTTTTTTGTTTCTGAGAATCAAGTCTGAACAAATAATTCGTGTAATAATATAGTATTCATTCTTTTTAGTGAAACGCGTTAGTTAAAATAGTGAAAAAATCTGTGTAAAAAAATAATTTAGTGTATTAGAGAGAAATTTAACGCATATTGTACGTATATCTTGCAAATATGGGGCATTTACACTCGCTTTAATATAGCATTCTACCCATTTATTAATATGCAAGAATTGTTTCTTATTTAAATATTTTTTCCTATAACCTTTCAAAACTTAAATAAATAAATTTTAAGATGATATATACAGCATTTTTTCAAGGCTATAACGCTATTCTATAGATTTATATTATAAAAATAAATTTAAAACATCGATAACAGAGAATAAAAACGTTTTATTAATACTCTTAAATATAATTCAGAGCATTATGAGGTACTCTGCGTGATTGCATAAACTATTTTTTTAAAATCACAATGTTTTTTTTATTAATTTTAATACGAATACGGCATTTAAAATATATATAAATTTCACATTGCTTTTAAGATATGAAAATGTTAATTTATAATGTTTTAATATCTTAAATACAGGTCTAAAATACTGAAATTGTGTATTCATTTTGTGATAAATTTTGCTACTGTTAAAAAATAAATTATTGAAAAAGAAAAAAGGTAGTGGTGCAATAACTATGAATTAATTAAATAAAAACCATTTAGTGCTTTAAAATCCTACTATCAATTCAAACACCAAACATATTTAATGTTGAATACCGCCAGTAAAATATGACATCCTCGTTACATTATAAAAAGTGAGTCACTGAATTTCACTCCCTGTGACATATATTTTTTAAATATTATTTTATATAAAAACTAATTACAAGTAAATTTGAATCGTTCAAACTATGTACATTCTCACAAATTTTGTCACTAACGACCCGGGTTTCGCCTTTCGGCATCTTCAGGCATTCAAGTGCACGGATGAACTTGAACTGACGCTTAGCAAATGAAAGTTTCGTGTTTATATAAGATATAAATGCATCACTGAGTCCAAAGCCATTGCTGACAAAATTTGTGAGAATGTACATAGTTTGAACGATTCAAATTTAATATTGAAATTCCACCAAGCACCTTCAGTCAAAATCTTAAATAATTACAAGTAAGTTAATTACTTGGTTTAAGTCCTACGCTTCTATGCGAACTTGTTTGCCGTGAAGCTAATAGCATAAAATTTTGATACGGCGATATCTCAAACATTTTTTTAAATGCTTTCACAAACTATATTAAAGTAAACGCGCCACATCTTTTATTGAAACCGAAATATCTATGTGCTATTTTTATTAATCCAACTACTTCGACGACTGTACTCTCTGCATGTCGATTAGGGTAGGTACGAAAACTTCAAAAACAGTTTTTCCACCGTCACTGACCCAAACTGAACCATTCTTTCCATTAATTAACATATGCCTTGCTCCTTGTCCGACATTTTCTGGTCTGAAATTAAACATAAACATATTTAATCTGAATATAACGCATGTTTTGTTTGTTACAGAATTTAACTGATAAATTCATACCCAAAATGAGTTTATATTTATATTTATAAAAACTAGATTTAAATTTCAATATACATAACTGCAAAAAACGATAGATCTAAGCAACGAAAAGAATATGATGTCTTCAACCGACTGCCATCTTTCGACGTCAATGCTCACCTATTCTGTCTGGTTTAATTAGTCAATGTTAAAACGTCAGATCTGAATTTTAAAAACTTTATCTGTTTTTATATAACTTTCGTGGTATCCTGTTATAAATTTCTTAAAGCAAATAATACTGTAAATTCATTTTATCAAGAGACATTAATACAATATATATGAGGGCTCGATACTATTCGGTGGCCAAGCCAAAACTGAATAAAAAGTAGGAAAGAAAATTCATTTCTACAATAAAATTGTTTGAAAGTAGATATTATTCAATCAATTCAGAGGAGAAAATAAATACCTAGCATTCTATAAAAACTTTTGTATCAACCTATAAGAATACTTAATATGGTAATGATAAGCATATGATGTTAATTTTTATTCAATTTTATTAACTAGTTTCAAAAGAAAAATATCGCTTTGTGTTAACGTTAGTATGGTTTATTTGTTACGTGAAACATCAGTTATAATGAAAAATATTGAATTGCATTACTTTCAAAGTAAAAACATTATATTATTATAGGAAAATTAATATGATAATATTTATCTTACTTTTGAGTGGAGGTCATCGAAATTTCTTTAAGCCACTCCTTCCCCATATCTTCGTCAAGCATCTTCTTAGTCGCACCAGACATTATTTTTGTATACGTGATTCCAGGACATAATGTCATCATCCGTACACCTGACTTCAGATTATGGTAAGGCATCTAAAAAGATAAGTAGCTTAAGAATTTTATCAATACCAGAGTAACTATTAATCTTTATTCCTATATGCTCTTATTTTATAATTTAAATTTATTTATAAATGAATTTTATTTATGATATAAACATGTGATAATGATCTGTTAAAGTAACATTATTAACATGATCATAAATATACAAATACATATATGTATAATGTCATCTTTAAATTTGAATTATTACATGGACAAAGCTAATACCAGTTTTATTTGTGACCCATTTAAAAGATGAGATGTGGATTTTAATATAATAAAATAAAACACACTTATTGAATTTATTTGTATAATTCGGTAACATGATAATGAAATGTTTCTCTCGGCAAACAAGTAAACTATCTACAAATAAAACAATAGGTGTTATTGAAAATTATTGATTTCAAATCGATCAATTTTATGTAAACTGCTTTTAATATACTAGTTATAGGTGGCCATTTATCAACACTTGCGCGTGGCAGATTAATCAAGGCAAATATATGTTTTAAAATAAACAATTAAGCTTACTGAATATGAACGTGTCAATCCTATTATCGCGTGTGATGTTGCTGTGTAGATTGGAGAACCAGCTGATGGCGTAAGTCCTGAGGTAGCTGACACGTTGAGAATGGTCCCACCTGCTCCTCCTTCAAATTTGCTCATATATTTCATTCCTAATATGGTTCCCCGGACAGTGCCATTCTGAAATATTGTCAATGTAAATATTTATGCATTTTATTTATAATCGAAAATCATATAATGATTCATCTATGAAATACAATAAATTTGATTCTAAGCAAACAGAAAACATTTAAATTATGATTTTCTGAAGAATACAAACTCAGATTAATGCAGGATTAATTGATCGAACTTTTTTTGTCATTTAAATAAAACATATTTTTAATTTGGCAATGCCGTTTAAGCAGGTGTTTTATTTTCCCTAAATTGGAGTCCTCGATTTCTTAATCGACTCACAGGTTTCTCATTTTCAAGGACTTTACTAGCTTCAAAAACATCGGTTGATAAAATGGCGGTTTCTGTATCTATGAAAATTTTATGTGTAATGAAATATGATAGCCCGTGCAAGATTATTATCTGTCAGATCCGTGGACAAGTTGTTTCCGTCGTTGGCTTCAGTTGCGGTGTTTACGGATTCGAATCCCAGTAAGGACTGTTTCATAGAATGATTTTCAATCGACTTTTTGATGTCTAAACTCCTTTACACCAATTCAATCTAAAAAAAACAAGACAAAGCGAGAGTGATTACCCAACCACTGGTCTTGCATTAGTTTTATCTTCATATACCTACCTACTCTTTTCCAAAAAGAGAGATTGAGAAACGTAGAGAAATAATAAGCAATGATATTTGTCTTACCAAATTAACTAGTATCTCTTTTTCCCATTCTGAGTCGTTGAGTATTCCCGCATTGTTAATCAAAATGTTCAAACTTTGGAATTCCTGCGTAACAGCTTTGAAGGCGTTCTCAAGCTCGTTCGGTATTGACACATCACACCTGACAAACATGAGTCGATCTTTCCCGTATTCCGTAACCAGCCTTCTACACGCATCTTGGGCGACAAACTTATCAACAACTGCAACTTTCTGAAAATCAATACGTTACTGCTTAAATTGTCAAAAATATTTGATTATTAAAATATCTTTATGTATTGTACATCCGATCCTTTTTTTGCAATGAGGATAAGTTCTGAAAACTAGCATAGAAAAAAATATAAAGTGTCCTTACGAAAATGCTAGATAGGTAAGATTATTTAAATCAACCCGTAATACGAAATTCTCAAAAATAAAACGAATGTATGAATGTATATATTTTCTTAAGTTACACAAGATACATACATACATACATAAAAAAGTAATTGATTCAAACTGTTTACGGTATAAATTAAATTTGAGATAGATACATATATGTTTTCATTTAACATAGTATCGCTAATTCCCAATAAACGTGTTTACTGATGGTTTTCGCTAACAAAAAATCACTTCCATTGCAGGAAATATTTCATGGAGTATAGAGAGACATCTTTGGAATGAATAATGATATTGTATTTTTTTATGTTTACGAAATTATGAATATTCTTATATAGGCGACAGTGTAACCCATTTTTGTTTTGATAAATATGTGCATGCATACATATATAAGTTTTTAGTTATTCAAAGTCTCTATCTCGTATTACGTCGAAAAGCTTTTAAAACGTAAATAATTATTATTCGCAACATGGTTTTGCTACTTATTTCTCAAAACAAACTATTGAAACGCAGTTTTTTTTACAAAACTGTTTGTTCTTCAAGTTTCATCCTCTAATTTTTTTTCACGGATTGACATTAACGAGGTTCGAGTAGGCTATTGTGCACCCGGTCACTCAAAATGGTAATTGTTTCAATGGTCTCATGCACGTGTACTGGATCAACTTGAAATTGTGCTTTGATGTTTTGTTTATTATTTTGACAGCAAATATCATAACCCAACAATGTGTACTATTTTCATTGAAGTAAATATGGTATGTTAGTATAGCACACGTTTGAAAACTATCAAGTTTCTGTCAACATAATCAGGTGATATTATTACAGTTTACCTTCCATGTACAGATATTCAATAAAGCGAAACATAATAAACTATTTTACTTCTACAAGTATTGTTTTACTTTTTATTGATCGACTTTAGTTTTTATTGGAACGATAATAAATACTGAATTATCCAGAACAAGTTATAATTTAAGATTTTGACTGAGGGTGCTTGGTGAAATTTCAATATTAAATTTGAGCGATTCAAATTCAGAAAAAGCTAGTTTAAATTTTAGTATTTTTTTATAATTAAATTTACATCCTATTGTAGTGCATTAAGCTTATAGTTTTTTCTTTAAAGATGTAAACAGATGGGTGATAGATTAAAATTTACGCTATAAGATTATTTTATTAGATGGTTTGAAATTTGAGAGTCCGCCATTAAATTATTAACTTACGGTCATGAGGCAACGATGAAACATAATTTACTCTATAAAACACGAATAAAGCTCTGTAATCTTTACATAGTATCTGAATACTAGATTTTTGAAATATTCCAGTATAGTTCTTAGGTGACAATATTAATTGAACTTTTACCTCGATACCATATTTCAAAAGCTCCTTAACACAATGCAAACCGATCCCCGTCGCTCCCCCGGTCACTAATGCAAATTGTCCGCTAAATTCTGTCGGACTATCTTCATTAAATAAAGACATTATGACCAATTTATTACTTAATGTCAACCAACACAACTGACTCTATTTGAGCAAAAAGCGAACTAAATAAAGTAGCGTACCTTTGAGTCGCTTTATATTTGAATTCATCGGTAGTTCGTTATAATAAAAAATTCTTTGCAATTAACATTTGACATGGGATCTACATATGCTCACTTAAGTATTCGCAATGTTGAAGACAAATGTACATAGGATTGCGCTTTTTATTTTTTCTTTCTCATTAAACAGCACTATAATATTCAAGAATGTATACAAACTTTTGATAACCAGAGTTTTTTTAACTCTTCTTCTATAGTACAGCGGCAGTAAAATCTTAACTATGTGACACAATACAAATTGTTTACAATGCAATTTACAGTACCACTATTAAGACTTGTCAGTTTTTAAGCAAAATTCACGACATTTGAATGCCGTTTTTTTCAAATTGGTAACCCGATTTTAAATATTAGAATTAATATTCATTTTGTTTACTATTTATTTAGTGAAAAATATTTATTATTTTGACATGACTTAAAAACGAGACGAAATATGTTGTTTAATAGTTATTGTTATCGTTATTAAATACTTTTAATAAGCCGACTACGACTATTCATATAGTTTTGGTCTAATTACAATACTTATTACATATCTACAGAAAAATTCTAATTATTTAAAAAAAAACACGTTAAAAAATAGTTTTTTTGCAAGGTAATGCATTTTTTAAAATAAAAACAAATCATACGGTAATCAGAAAAATTCGTATACATTTCCACATAATTTCGTATGCAATGTTGCCTTTCTTTTATTCTAATGTAAGCCGTATTCTTTATTGAAACATAATGTCCAACAGACATGCCAGCAAATCTAAAATCTTACAAAATAATACTTTGCCATAATTCTTTTTATTTCTAGTTCGTTTTGAATTTACAGGAATAAAATCTTTCTTTCTCAGTTATAAATGATATACAAGACTAGAGAGCATCAGAGCGATTTCATAAAATTGATTTCTTAAACTGTATTTTTTTGTGGCAAATTTCTTTATATTTTTTATTATTCGTTTATTTTAATTCTTTTTTTTTGTGTTATGTAACACTATTAAAAAAACACTCGATACTCTTTTTTTTGACTTGATTAAATTTATTGTGCATTGGAACACTTCGCAAATCTGGAAATATTACCGGAACACAGCATATTTTTATGTCGGTTAATTCATGATAGTGAAAATATTGACAAAAAAAACACACTTATTATTTTAAAAACATTTTACACGCAAATGTGAGTAAATAAATCTCTTAGTGATTTAAAATCTCCACTTGTACCTGGATATTTGACATTTTAAACATCAGTGAAAATTTACCATCACACAACTTTCAATACGAAGTAAGGGGTGCTTAAATGTGTTGTAGCTTATATTACCATCCCAGATTTTCGGGGAACACATATTTAGGTCCCACGGAACACTAGTGTTCCGCGGAACGTAGTTTGGGAAACCTTGCTCTACCGTATTTTTATGATTGATTTCCACGTGCATATTTTGTATGTTTACCTTGTTAAATCTGTTATTTCTCTGACATCTTCAGAATTAATATCTTAAGTTTTTTAATTATACGAAAACATTTATATTTATTGTTTCCTTATTTATAAACGACACGCGCCAAATCTAGTAACGCAAACTATGGGATTACAAAGTTATCATTTTTCAATGTGTCTATCATTGGTCATTTTTTGGTGAAATAAATGCATATTTCATGTAAATATTTAAAACATGAAATATACACTTGTCCAGTTTCGCTATGACTGATGTCCGTTATATTTAGACACAAAAACAAATAATAAAGATACACGTCAGGTCACGAGGTGACCCGTGACATAAAAAAACGTAAGCAGCGTACATAAGTACTAAACCTTTACAATCACATTCACGTTTGATTCAGAACAATGACCAGTAGAGTGAAAATGAATACATTAATAATATTGCATTAAAATTTTAAATATTCATTACAAAAAATTATATGCAAAATTATGGAGAGAAAAAAATATTATATAATGTTACTGAGACCGTTGTTACTTTTTATTTATTGATTCTGAAATATTTCAAATTGTACAGCAACTAACAAAAAAAATGTTATATGTATATTACAGCTTATAACTTCTAATGCGTTAAATATTACTGATATCTATGTCTAATCAGTATTAAAAAAAAAATGAAGAAACCTTGTGGCGACTTGAACTCAGCTTATATGAACGTAAGAATGAAGTCTCGACTTTTCCGAGAATTTCCCCATTTTTCGTCTTTTGGTAAAAAAAAAATGAGAGAAGTACAATGTGGTGAATAATTTGAATTCATATTATGACTTTTTTTCTGCTGATTTTTTGAATGATATGAATCTATCGTGGAAGCGAACGTAGTATTTTCGATAACATTTTTTTATTATTATTCAGGTCCGCTCCCAATTTATACCAAATGGCTTCCTAATAGAGGTATGTTAACAGAAGATTTACTAAGAGAACTGATTGTTACTCAGTTGTTCAATCACAATTTTTTTTCGAAGAGAGTAGAGGTAGAAAATATGGAGCTAGGACAGGACTAATGCTTGGCTAATCATTCTCTCTAAGTCTCGTTATTTTAGGACTGGAATGGTGGGGAGAATTTTTCGACGTCACAAACATCCATACCTTCGAGCGGAAATCGATAAATTACACAGTGATTTATTCTATAAATATTTTCATTTCACTTTTAAGTTATTTATAAACCCTGTTTAAAGTCCCAATGTTGAACAAAATGAAATAATTTAAGTGCATATTATTATCCTTCTTGCATACAATAATTAACATAATATAACTTTTATATTATGTTCCTTAGTTCATTCAACAAATGAACTTACTTGCATGTATTAGGATTTGTGTGAATAAACAATAGTAATAATATTATTACAAGCAATGACATTTCTTTCAGATAATTGAGTGTTTTGTTCAATTTTAAATATTGCAGTCGATTTTATTACAACACGATTTTTTTTTAAATTCTTATTGTCTTGATTTACAGTATTTTACATTTTTCTATAAAATTTAAGCTTTATTAATAAATATTTTTTATTATTATTGAAATCATTATAAAATGTTTTTTTAATTCATAAAAAATATTTCGGGTTTTTCAACACCGTCATTTTCTTATTGACATGGATTTGTTTTATGAATTGGTCCTTTGACCGAGTTCTTTGCAATTATCCTTTCTCTCCTTGCGCGAATTTCAAGAGAAAAAATTTTATTTTCCATAAATTTTTGATCATTTTTATGCGATATTTTAATTTTTGAAACCAATTTATCAAAGTAAGGTTTTTTACCCGCTTTTTTATATGCGTCAATTTCTGAAATCAATGAATCGCGTAAAAAGGATAGGGTGTATATGTAAATAAATTAGAATAAAACACATTTATGAATCTGAACTAATGTTTGGTACAATTTATTTTCGTTGCAATTTGATAAGAACAAACACTTTGGACAAAAATAACGTTGGAAATCGAACAAAAAAAGATGGTTTTATTTCATATGTAATAATATAGTGAATAATTCGCATTATGGATTTTCGGCTTCTAACACATCTTGCGCATGTTCATCCTCTCGGGAATCATGACTTCGTAGATTGGTTGACCACCTTCGGAAACCCAGACGGAGCCATTGTCTCCACGAGTCAGCATATTCATCATTCCCATGGCGACATTTTCAGGGCTGAAAAAGAATTCGAAATCGAAATAAATATCTGTCATTTTTTCTACTTATTGATTCTTATATCATATGAAGTCTATAAATACCTTGTAATTTAATGACAGAGTATTGAGCTAGTTGACTTGAGCTTAAAGAGCTTCACGTAAAATAAAATAGCAATTATATGGTATTGGAGCGTTAATATTTTGGTTTCAAAACTGCCGTTGTTACAAATAAAATGGCATGAAACATAGAGTTGATTTTTTTTTTTACCATGTCTGCTTCCAATGTGGAGCATATGGACTCCTAATAGAGTTTATCTCAACGGAAGTGTTCTACGAGAACTGCTTGTTACTCAGTTGCTCAACCTCTCTTTTTCCAAAGAGGGTAGGAATAGAAGGAAAAGGCTAGGACAGGACTAGTGGTTAGCTAATCGCTCTTGATACACCCCGTTCATAGGATAGGATGGGTGGGAGGGGGAATTCAAGACATCACATACATCTATGCCTTTGAACAGAAATTCATAAATCGATTAAAAAATCAATTGATAAAACTGCCCGTACTGGGATTCGAGCCCGTGACCTCCGTAGCGGTAGCCAACGGCGTTAACCACTCGACCACACAGGCGGCTTTTTGTTCAAAGGTATGGATGTATAGTTGAATAGTCAGTATAAATCCAATGAATGCGCTGAACATATTATATTCTGGCTTATTTTAAAAATAGTTTTGGTTTGCAATTCGGCTCAGATATATTTCACGAGTTCATTGAACTGCAAAAAACTGAAGTTAGAATTTTAATTGAAGAGAATAAAATATTGTATGTCAAATGGGAGATTTATACGAAAGATTTATTTTTAATTATTGTGTTGGCAATATTAACAAAAAATACTCAACATGGACGATATGACCTGACCTTTTAAAGCTGAACAGCGTAAATTTTGTAATCTCTGTTTATTTTTATTTTTTGCTTGTGATTTGGATTTGGTTATGTGTAAATGTTAAAGCATTATTGACAAAAAGTAAAAGACATCTACGACACAAATCTTACGGTCTACGCTCTACGGCAAAGTTTTCTCACAGATTAAGAACTCGCTAGCGAAATATTTAAATCGTTCTCTTATAAATTTTGAGGGATGCTTCCACACAGTAGTATAAACTATTTCAATGCGTATTGATTATAATATAATTATTTTGATTATGCTGAATGCGTCGTACCTATAATTAATATAAATCGCGTGTTTATTCTAGACGATTTTTTCTTAGTGTAATATAACTCTCGTTTAAGCGCCCATAAATGTCAAATTTACTGTATTATATTTTTTATAGATACTATCATTATTTTTCTATTAATAGCGCGTGTTCTATTTTTTCAGAATGTTGTTTTATGATGTTATTTTTGTTTTTTTTTTTCATATTATTATTTAAGATTGCGATATTGGTTTGCTTGCGATTTTTTAGCTTTGTAACACAGCATTTGGCAACACTTTAATTTTTATTTAGAAAATGGTTTTCTTTTCATGAAAATTATTTTTATCAGCGAAACTTACCTTAACATTTATTTAAAAAAAATATTGAAAATAATGAGTGCACAATAAAAAGTTTATTTTCTTCACTGGTCCAAAAATGCATACTCATTATGGGTAATATTTATGACAATTATTATAAATGAAATATTATTGTATATTTATGTTTCGTTATTCTCCATAAATAGTTTATTTTTGAAAATATAAAAATACAATCGAGTTGTTCTAGAAATTAAGATTTACAGATTTTCTCGTTACCGTCGTCGAATGGTCATCGCTTTTGGGGTCCCATCCTATTAAAGATTGCAATACTTGACAAACGTTAAAAAGTGCACCCAATTGAGATCAAAATACCGTTTGATTAAATTAAAATCGATATTCCCTATAAGATACGCCGATATTAAAAATACATCATAATCATAAAAGGTTGATTTTCAAAAAAAAAACTTATAATTCAATCATTAAAAGGTTCATCGAATCTGAAACCTTTAAATATTAGATTATTATGCAAATATAAAATATTTTAATTAATTACAAAAAAATATATATTCAATCCAATACATAACTGTTGTAGGCACGAGTTTTAGTGTTATGGTACGCGTACACCTAATCCGTCATCGTCCAAACTATGCTCGGCCGTGTCGTTCGATCGAAACAAACGTATATAAAGAAATGCGAACGCGTACACTACCACAGACGGCATCGTACGATGACGGCTGTCTCTGACCGATCAACCGACGAATCCAAACATGTTGGGATTGGTCGGCCATCTGCCGGCTACTTTTGACAGAACATCAACTGCTACTAACTTCAGGTTTGTATTGTCGCGAATCTGCCGCCTACTTTCGGTGTATTATGACAGAACATTTACCAGCCATTTATTTCGTATTTCGCATAATTTATCAGTATTCTTCATATTAATGTGTGAATTTAACGCGATTATCAAGCTCTCAAAAAATAATTTGAAATCGTGGCGTTGTTTTTAGCTTAGTTTGTAAAGTTTTTCGCCGTAATAATCCATGACTAGCTTTAACAAACACTTACCACAGAAGTTTTATCGTACATATAGTGTAGTTTTCTGTGAAACTCTTGTTGATTTTTATTTGAAAATGGATATCGAAAAATTCTAGGCTGCACAGTACTACTGACTGCTACTAACTTCAGTCGGTCAAAACCGGTCGGCCAACAACAGTTGCAGTGAATGCACATGAACGGCCGACACTTTACGTCAGAATAGGTCCGACACGAAGTCGGCCGATGATACGGTTTTGGTGTACGCGTACCGTAAGAGTCTAGATTTAAAAATCAATTTAGCATTATTTCTAACCGTGTCTTAGTATATCATTCATAAGCATAACTTTGTATAGTTACAATATAGTATGTAAAATGTGTTTCATTATATTTTTTAACCTTTTCTAATCATAATAAGGTCATTAGAAAAGGCTTTCAGTCAATATGTCCAACAATATTGTTAACGTTGTATATTAACGTCAAATTTACTTTATCGCCAAGAATGATGAATCAAAATGAAATTTCACCTACGCTATAAAAAAAACATTTTCTCGTAAAATCAATATAAAGGTTTGAACTTTTTTGGGAAAATCCACTCCATTATTATTATTTGACACGTTAGCACGTGGCTGATTTTCTGCACGCGAATTTTCCATCACTTCTCTGCAATGTTTTGAAACAGTACAGTGGAAATTTCTTTAATCAACGATGATTATATTAGAGTTATAATTTATTATAATAATGCACGCTGAGTGTAATATAATTTGTTTGGATTATGTTTAATTAACATAATTAAACCGTTTGAATCATGGGTCGATAGTTGTGAACATACTTATTCATTATTTCTTAAATAAGATAAAAACATTTAAACTTCACAAAAATATTCAACATATTTGATTGAGAACTTCGTTCATTGTAGTTAATTTCTATATAAATAACTATTCATCAAACTTAAAATCAGTTACATTTTGACTCTTCTATGTTAGGCGTAGACTGAGGTTTGTTATGTAGTCACTATCAGTAATAATGTGTGAAAATATTATACTTTCCTTCATTAAAAACATCTTTATTCTAACACATAAAAATATTATATTGACACTTATAAAGATACAATACGACTTTTTGTAATTGTTTAAAAATCTCACCAAGCTCAGGAGCACTTTCGCTCATATTTTGAATGATAATTATCCTGCCTCATTTAAAATATTTAAAATAATTACACTTTATTTGAAAAAATATAATGTCGCCTAAACAATAATTATTGACAGTAATTAATGAAAAATTATGCTCCACCATAAAAGTGATTGACATCATTGGAAGAAGGTATACGAAAAAATCTTCTATTGCAGATATTAACGATTAGTTCTTACGATAGTATTTTGTGTTTTAACCTAATTACCTGAATTAAGTAAAATATAACAATAAAAAAATAAAATTTATCTTTAAATAAATATTAAATTGATATGTTTTGTATGGTTTTACTTTTATTTTGGTTTTATGATTTTATTTGTTAGTATCTGACGACCAGCGGTAAAAGGTAAAAGTCCCGACAGTGACAAATGTTTTTTTTTTCAATGTTATCGTTAGATATCTCCAACAGTTGATCTCAAGTGATCTTAAATAGCAAAATATATATCGCAATGGCAATCATTAGGTATAATGTTTTTTTTTATGTTTGAAAAATCTTTGGAATGCTGTGTAAGGAATTTGGATAAAATGTTGGTTAACGAACGGACTTGTTTTTATATAGTTGAAACGACAAATTATTATTTGTAACTTACTCTTGTTTTGGAAGAGCGCTAAGTTCTCTGTGGCACTCTTTGCTCATTTCAGTTCCCATTTGCCTCTTTCCAGCTCCGCTGATGAGATCCGTGTCGGTGACTCCTGGGCACATAACCATCATGCGGATTCCACATTTTTCGTAGTAGTAAGGCATCTTTAATTAAAGAAAATTCAATACATTAATCTACCAAAACATCCAATTTATGTCAGCTCATGATATACATTATTTGTCATTCTTTTATAGTTAGTCGTTCAAATACAATGTTTCGATCTTACTTATGTTTTATACATTAATATACCAAAGTACTTAACTTAGATTGTCTCAGAATATACCTACATTCATTAAAACAAATAAGCATCTGACATACTTACGTAGTAATAAACCATTTAAAAACAATGCTTCAACCATACAGTCCATAATCTGGTTAAATACATTAATATACCAAAGAATAAAATTTATATTGCTTTGCTATTAAAATTATGCAATTCAATCAACTGTCATACTTTCATAAGTAATCCATCAAATAAAATCTTTGTTCTTACCGCCCATGACCTGGTTATTCCAACGACAGCGTGTTTAGTCCCACAGTAAACTGGGCATCCAGCTAATGGGCTAAGACCCAAGATGGAAGCAATGTTTACGATGGCGCCTCCACGTCCTCCGTTATCTTTACCCATGTACTTCATTCCTAACATGGTACCCATGACTACGGAATTCTGGAAGAGATAATGTTTGTCAGTATATTTCCTTTATAAAATATTTGAAGTTTGACTTCTAAGTATTTTTTTCAATTAAAATTACTGTTAAAAGATACCCTATGTTATTAGTATTAGATCTAGAACAAGTGAGTATCGATGATTTTGAAAACGGAGCGTAAATAAAATTTAATGAAAAGAAGAGTATATAATATATTATATTTTAATTAATTCAATTGAGTACGAAGTCTAACATAATTCACACTTTATAAAAATAGAGATTTGAGAAAACGTATAGCTATGGATATAGTTATAAAGTATTATGAATATAAAAGAATATTTCCATTACCACATTAAGCAAGATTTCCTTCTCCCATTCACCGTCGTTCATCATACCGGCATTATTGATAAGGATGTCAATGTTCTTGTAGCTGCCCATAACAGTCATGAACGCGTTCTCAAACTCAGTCATCTTAGTGACGTCACACTTGATGAACATGACACGATCTTTGCCATATTCAGTGTTGAGCTTCTTGCAGCTATCGTCGCCCATCGTGGCATTCATGTCAAGAATAGCGCATTTCTAGAATAAATCCAATATTGTAAAATTGGCCGGGCCTTAGCACAGTGATCAACATCGTTAGCTTCCGTGACGGATCTCACGGGTTCGAATCAATTTATTTGATTTATGTTCGAAGGCATGGATGTTTGTGACGTCTAAAAATTCCCTCCCACCTTTTCATTTCTTAATAACGAAGCGTAGCGAGTGAGATTAGTTTACCACTAACCCTGTTCTAGTGACCAGTTCATTTTATTATGCCTCATAGTGCAAGAGTATCGGCTTATAAATAACATAATTTTAATAATTCAAATTTTAAAAAAAATAATCTTTAGGCTATCATGAATTTATTATTGTTACTTATTTTCTCCACAATCTGAGGAGAAATGTATTTTAAGATTTTTGTTTACCAAATTGGGGGGGGCTTGGCTGATATCGTAAGCCGCCAAATATTAGCTGACTTGTATTTTTTTAGATAAAAAGTAATGTTTGTAAAAACAATATTTCATATTTAAATTGATTAGGTGTGGTAAAAAAACAATTATATTTAAATTCATTAGTGAATATTATTGTTTTTATAATTATGATAACAGCGACATTTTGTATGCAAATATTATGTAATTATTATTACATAATTTTGTAACGTTTACACATTTAAAAAACTGTCAACAATTATTTGATATCATTATTGCTTTTCATAATAATAAAATTCATATCGAAAAAAGTGCAACCCAATGTAATGTAGATTTTATTAGGATTTAAAATACTATAATATATATCGTTAAAAAACAGTTTCAAAATTCTTAAACTAAATGTAGAAGACCATAAGCCAGTGGTTTACAACCTTTATGTTACTGCGCCTCCCTTTGAAGAAAAAAGTATCTTCGGGCCTCCCCATCCTTTATTTCACATAGTAATAAAGACACGTTTTAAAGGGTAAATAAATATTTTGGACAGTTCGCGCCTCCCTTTGCAATAGTCCACGCCTCCCTAGGGAGGCGCGCCTCCCAGGTTGGAAATCGCTGTCATAGGCAATGTGAGCAATAAAAAAAAAATAATAATGTGAAAAAGCTTGAAGATTTAAAAAATGGCATTGTCAATGACTATATTGTTTTCATTTAAAATTGAGAAGCAAATAAAATAATTATTATAAATAGATAAATTAAAGATATTTCTAAAGAGTTCTGAAACGTCATATTATTTTTTATATAGTTATTACGACATAGTATGTATTCAAGAAACTATTTATTCTCGTATATATAATTTGGCACATGAGTAATGCTTAAAAAATAACATTTTTTTTGAGAAGATTTGACTGTGAGATTTGAGTCATCTAACAGTAAGACTGTTGCTGAATGTTTTGAATAATTCTAAATATACCATCTTAATTTTATATTAAGTTTTTTTTTTATTATGACGATTTTCAATAACATCGTTTACTTGAACAATCAATATCGTTAGCTTTTTAGCCTGAAATCGCAATTTATACTGTACAATGTTTAATGGGCACTTTTTCAAATTCTTCTGATGCTTATGGCATCGAATAGCCTTTGATAAACACTTATTTATAGCAATACAACTTTTTCAACAAAGTCATTGTGGTTTAAAATACTCATACTATAAATAAAATTTTGTTGAAAAAATATATTTAAAATATTGTAATTTTCTAGGCAGAAATAAATAAAAGTATCAACAGTAAAGAAGTATTATTAAATAATTTCCTAAATTGAAGAGGTTTCTCGTCACTGCTAAATTTATTTCCAATTGATGCAACTCAATAGTTAATATTTTTTTAATGTTAACGTCATTAGTTATATCATTACTGTTGTATGTTTCTATCCTCCCCTTCTTGCTTCCCATTTTTATAATATATCATGTTAGAATATTAAAATCATTCGTACTTTATAACTTAAACAACCTTTGTGATAGTAAGATAGTCTGAAGATGCCTCTGAAAGAGGCGAAATACGTGTCACTATTAATAACATAATACGTTGAATAATCAAAGCTATTTTTAATATGTTATTATGTATTATTTTATAATAAAATGAACTTCCACAAATTTACCGCCGAATCAATCGAAAATAATATAAATTCATTATTGTAAGGTAAAATAAGTATCGCATATCTCTGTAATTATATAATTCATCAAATTTATCCATAAATAAAAAAAAAAAAAATACTACAATAATGAGAATAACAAATGTCGATGAGAATAAACATTTAAAAAGTTCGTTTTTTTATGCACGAGTTATAAGAAACGATCTAACGCTTTCAACTTTTTTTTTTAATTTGTACGCGATTTTTAAATTATTGAAGCCGGTATAAGGGGAATAAATTCTTGCGCTATTACTTTAACATAAGTACTACATAGTAAAAAGATAAGGTGAAGGGAAAACTATTCACCTGAACTCCATTCTTGAGCAAGTGCCTGACGTAGCAGAGGCCGATGCCAGTTGCTCCTCCTGTCACCAAAGCACACTTTCCTTTAAGATCCATCTCTCACAATGTCAGTAATCTGAACAACGGAAGAAGAAAGCTTCTGCTTACTTCCAACGATTGCTGTATAGCGAATTAATTAATTCATTTTTTCTCCAACTACTTTTATACCGGCCCGTTATCATTTGACAGCTATTTTGTTTGTGCACAGAAGTAATCTCGGACCATTATGCGTTATTGTGAAATTCATCGAACTTATCTGCAGAGGTTATCAGAACCACGTTCGATCTAAAAGCTGCTCTAATATGTGTACAGTGCCCATATTGCTATATAACATGGAACAGGACATGTTTCAATATTTTTAATAACAATATAAAACAGATCGTGATATTAGAATATTTAAAAATAGTCACCTAGCACACAAAGTGTTGAAAAACAATTTTCAAAAAAGTTTTTCTAATAAAATAACCACGTGGCTAAGTTTAATTAATTTTGTTTTATAACGTAAAGCAACACTGTTTCTTTATTATTCATTAATTTACACTTTTTATTTTTGATTTTTATAATGCTTTTTTGCTCGTCTTTTAAGTTTTCTTGCGTGCCAGGCCAGTAGTCGTGATGTTCACGTCATCGGTTTTGGTTATAGTATTTATTTGTTCGAATACCAGCTCGGCAATTTTTATAAATTATTTTTTATCAATTTATGGATTCGTGTTCGAAATGTTTGAGGTATCTCTCCCAACCATTCGATCTTAACAATGGGGCGTAGCGGGAGCAACAATCAAACTACAAGTCATGTCCTAGCTTTATCATCTTAAAAGTGTTCGAAAAAGAGAGAGGAGGGTGATTGAGTAACAAGCAGCTATTTTTTCAACAATACTTCTGTTGTGATAATCTCCATTAAGAGCGCATATACTTAACATTAGGAACGGAACTGGCTACAAAAAAAACGAGTAACACTATTGCCTTGTCAAAACATAAAAAAAAAATTGTATTAATTTTGTTTTCCGATAGTTAATTCCCAAGCGAGAAACTGTGTACCCGTCTTCAGTATTTTTTTTACTATGTATATTAAAAAAACTAAATAAGATATATTGTACATTTATTTTATTGATAATGTCTATCTACTCTGTAAATATTGTTTGAATATGGTTTATATAAAGTTCATTCATTTGACGATTTTATGGAAGTGGGGATAAATTTACAATTACCCGAAAAAATAATCTGGGTTTTTAGGCGTAGAATTAAATACAAATACTTGACACCATAGCAATACTAGATTTAACTGCTTAAACAGTGCTTTATGTATGCATTGTTATATTCAGTAAACTTATTTTTTATTATTTTTGAACATATGTAGTTATTCATATTTCGTATTTGATCAATTTAAATTCACACATCTACCAAATGTCCGCCGTCATCAGTTAAATTGTATAATAATAATTTGACTACAATCGTATAAGTAAAACGGAGTATAGCGAGAGCAATAACTTAATCACTTGTCCTGCCAAAAGCCTTGTTCGTCTCCTCTATCCATACTCACTTAAAAAAAAGAAAAGGTTGAATAACTGAATAATAAACAGTTGTCTTAAAAAGCTTCTGGTAAGATAAACTTCACTAGAAGATAATATGAGAGAAGGCATGGTGAAAAAGAAAATCAAACCGTGAAAAATAAGGTGTAACCACCTTTACACAGCCGTGCTTAAGAATGCAAGTCGGATGCATTAACGAAGGAGATGCACCGTTCCAATTTGATGTACCTAGTAACAAATAAATATGTTCATTGAACCGTGTTAGTTTATTACAAATTATTGATTTTTGTCTTATCTGAGTTTTTTATTACATTATGTAACCTTTCTTTTGAATGCTTATCGAATGCTTATTAATAATACTAATTATAGCAATCGCATTGGTCAGCTGTTCGTTTTTGCTTAAATTTGTATATACGAAAATAGCCATCACAAATATAATAATCAAAACCAGTGCCTTATTTTGAAAACAAAAGGTGCGGGAACTCAATTATTGTCAAGCATTTTTTTATAATTCATGTCAGTTCTCAGTGTGGAAGATATGGCTTTATAATAAAGGTATCTCAATTTCTTGTTAGTCAATTGTTCAACCTCCATTTTTTAAGAGAAAGGATAGAAATATACAATTGGTACATGACTAGTGGTTAGCTAATCGCTCTCGCTTTGCTCTGTTAATTCTACAGAGTTGGATGAGTGGGAGGGATAGATTTCGATTTCTGTTCCAGGGCAAGGTTGTTTGTGATGTTAATAAATTCTTTCTCATATCCTTTCAATCCTGAAAGAACGTGGCGTGGCAAGAGCGATTGGTTTACCACTAGTCCTTTCTTAGCCATATTATTTCATTTCTACTCTCTTCGAAAAAAAATGTTGTAGAAAAAACCTTATCTGTATTTATACAATAATAATATAATAATAATAAGAATACATATTTATGTATGCTATTTACCATAGTCCTCGCTTTTGGCCGCTCCACTTTCATAGATAATGACCGCCACACAATGTCTCCAAAAATTTCAGTACCCCGCCAATTTCTCTGCCTAAATCAGTGTCTCTTAACCGTATTGAAAGATTTTTTAGCAGAAATAAATTATCCAAAATTATCTAACGCCCCCTCCTTCCCCCACAAAACGAAATTATAAAATTACACAATTATCTATGTATTCCATGCAATCGATTTCCTACTACAAATAAAACACATTATAATAATATAGTCTTGTAATAACTCAGTGGGCCCCCCCTGACTAAGTGCATCACCCACTCGCATCGCCCCCTCGCATTCCTGTAGCGCCCTCCAAATTCTTAAAAATTAAAAATGCCCCCCCCCTAGATTTTTAAACGCCCATCAGGGGGGTGGTATCGCCCCCGTTAAGAACCACTGGTCTAAATAGTCATAATAACACCTCAGATGGCGATACATCTTTGAAGATTTGACGATATCAAATCAGTTTTAATAAAAGACAGTCAGTAGTTATGGTCTCCTGTGTCATCCACAATACATTTCCATTTAAAATTCTTCTTACTCCGTTCTCTTATCTGGGGATATATTGTTTTATTTAACCATAAGCTGTTTCGTAATTAATCCGCAATAAGCATTGTTATATTTATAATCGAATATACTTTTTTATTGTAATATTAATAAAAGAAGTGTGAAACAATAAATCTTTTTATCAATGATAACCACATGGCAATTTATATAAATATGACATGTGTTTTCGAAATTACCACATGGAAAATCTAATGAATATTGTGTTTCATAATTCATTGCAATATGATTCTCAGTTTTTCAATTTGTGGGGCGCAATGCAGAGGATGGAGTATTTTAATAATTCCAGGATATCTACATTCGACCAGCAAAACGGATGGTCACGATTGAAGTTTATTCTAATTCGATAATTGAATATCATTACGGACTGTTTTATAAATTGGTTTTTGAATTGTCTTATGAGTTTCTGTTCGAAGGCATGGATTTGTCTTGAATTTTCCTCTCCCACCCATGACAGATCAACATTGTCATTTTTGTTTCAACATACATACGTTATATTATGATCATATTGTAGTCATTTAAGTGATTTTACGGAAGTTTTCCTAAATACAGATCACCAATAACTCAAGTATCATAAATATGTAAATATGCATTGAAAACTTCTCATGAAAAAAAATAACAGTGGATAGTTGATAAAAAAACGTACTCAATATTTCAAAGATAACAAAGTTTACCAACCATGAAAATATGCACAGTAGCTTTTTTCCAAGCTTCCAATACATGACAAATCGTTTTTCTTTTTGGTGATAAATTTAAAAAAATATATAAATAAAAATTACAGTTCAAGAACCACCACAGTACGTTATCGGGTAGGTAACTAGTGTTGAAGTGTAAATATTAATTAATACCAGCATTAATCTGTTTATTGCTTATTTGATTTGACATTATGTAGCTTTACAAATTTGCAAACCATCATCACTACTTAATACCAAACAAATATTTTCCGGTGTATACTTGATTATAACGGGCTTATTAGAAGCGATTTCATAACACATATATTAAAAGTAGGCATCATTATATTCATATTATAAAAGTATACAATCGTACGTATTTATAAGGGATAAACATCGACTGTAAAAGGTGAAAGGACGCATACCACAGTTTTCAGTTTCAATAGTCATAATGTATACAACAAAATACGCAATCAATCAGAATTATATTCCGAAATGTTATATAAATTTAGATTTTTAGTTTAAAAAAAGAAGGGCCTGTGAAAATTTTGACCAGGAACTTACAAAAAATGTTTTTCTTAAAAAACTTGTTAAATTAATATTAAATTGATTTAATAAAACATCAGTTTATTGGTCTTTGTGCACTTCAAGGTTATGTTTATTTCATATTTTAACTTTGGCCCAAAATCATTAAATAAAACTTTTTATTACATTTGTTGTGTGTGTTGTGTCCTTTCGCCTTTACAGAGTTGACATGATAAACAAATTTAGAAACTAAGAATTTTTAATGCGTATTTCAGTATATTTTGCACCATATCTAACAAAACTGTCAGATTACATTTTTTAAATAAAATATTGTATTAATACTGTATAATAATAAAAGAGAGAGAGTTGCAATTGTATCTAGCAATAACAAACATTTAATTTTAAAGTGTTTTGATTTATTTATTTATTTTACATGAACATTGAAAAAAATTGGGAAATAAAAATAATAAAACATTTTTAGTACTTTTTCCACATAAAATTTATTGGATCAGGACCGGTTTCACTCATGGTGAGCATTGACAACTGATAAGAAATACAATGAAACAGTGATATTTATACAAAATTTAAGTAAGAAAAACAAGGTATGACAAACAATTGGTATTACAACTAAGCAAATGAATTGAAGCAAAATACAAGAAAAATAAACTATAAATAAAAAGTTGAAGACCGCTTAGCAATGCAAACTATTGACAATGCTCACCATGAGCGAAACCGGTCCTGATCCAATAAATTTTATGTGGAAAATTACTAAAAATGTTTTATTATTTTTATTATAATGCCATTCCACCAAGTATTGACGGTGAACACTTTAAAAGTGAAATTGGGAATTGAATCATGAATGTGTAATGTAGAAAAAAACAGAATATAATTGAATGTTCAAAAAAAGTAAAAAAATAATAATTTACAATTGGCAAGGAAGCAACTGAGTAAGCACCGATAAATTTAATACATTTAAAATATGTATTAGATATAGTGCCGATATGAAATGCCATTATAAAATCATTGTATAATTGCAGTTGCATTTTATTGTATTAAAATGGAAGCCTGAACAAGCTGAACCATTGTTCTCGCACCCATCGTTTATTGGGGTCGCCTCAGGAGCAATCAATCAAGGAATAACATTTCATACACACTAAACAAATATCTTAAATTTCGTTTGTTATTTGCAGTTTGGTCGAGATTATGAAAAATTACTAAATTCGATACATGATTATGTGACATATAACATGTAGAGCATACCTAAAATATGGCTGATTACGAATAGTTATGGATCACGGTCACGCGCAGAATAATAACCTCAAATTAGTCAACAATAATAAAGAGTGTACAATCGATTAGATCAGTGTTTCTCAATATTTTTGGGAGCGTCTCCCCTTTTGAGTGTCTTTATTTTTCCGTGGCAAAAACCCACCTTTTTTTATAGCTCTTCCGAGATTTTCGAATCTAGAATGTCAGTAATTTATTTTAATTACAGATTTACAAAAAATAGCTGCGTGACGTCCACCATTATGCTCTTCCTTGTATCGTTTTATCAATACCCGTGGCCCCCCTAAGCTGTGTTGTGGCTCCCCAAAACAAAAATAAACTTCTGTGCCCCCCCCTTAGAACACGCTGTGGCCTCCTGGGGGGGCCACATGGCCCACCGTTGAGAAACCCTGGATTAGATAACATCTAAGATGGTTTGACTCAATAGATCCATGGCAGTGTGTATTTAAAAAAAACCGCCTGAAACAATTTCTTCTTTTGATTCTTCGCTTTATTTTAAGACATTTGCAAAATGCAGCAAATGCGAAAAAGTCGTTTTAGACAAGTAAAGAATAAAAAATAGAAGTATATAAAACTAGACTAAAGAATTATATTATTTGTTTGTCGGCAAAGGTTTTATGATTATATGATTTTATGATTATATAGGGTATAGTAGTGGAGATGCCGGAAGGCTTAACATTTCATTTAAAATCGGAAGACTATGCAGCTGTGCTCTATTTATTTCCAAAATTTCCTGGAAAAAAAACTTATGACTGTCCGTATTTGGGTGTAACATTTTTATCCCTTGTTCCTGATTGAACACGTGTCCTTCCGAAATTAAGTGATTAGCAAAATTAGACGTGTCTTTTTTCAATCTTAAGGCTGCCATATGTTTTAAAACTCGGACGTTCAGTGTCCTTTCTGTTTTGCCGATATAAAACTTTGTACAACAAGAGCATTGCAATCTATATATCCCGGATTTATTTAAGTAATGTATTTTATCTTTATTATTAACTAATAATTTGCCTAAAGAGTTTTTACAGTAAAAAGCTGGTCTTACACTATCAGCTAGCTGTTTTTTAATTTTAAGACTTGTATTTCCTAAATAAATGATTCTACGCCAATACCTAGTATGATCTATGTCCTTTGACACTATACCTTTAAATAACATTTTTTCTGCAAGTTTAGTTTGTTTTTTGATAAAAGATTGTCTATAAGAGACATATCGTATCCATTGTTTATGGCGATTTGTTTGATGATTTTCAATTCGATATTAAAGTTTATTTCTTTTAAAGGAACACTCACAAGTCTATGTATTTCTGAATGAAAAGCGGCTAGTTTATAAGAAAATGGGTGCATTGAATTTTTATGGATCACAGCATCCGAGAACGTTGGCTTCCGAAATATTTTAAGCTCGTGAGAATGATTTTCAATGTTAATATTAATATCGTCATAAACAATGGATACGATATGTCTCTTATAGACAATCTTTTATCAAAAAAACAAACTAAACATGCTTGTTATTGATCCATATTAACTTTTTTTTATTGTGAATCCATTTACAACTTTGCCGATATTAAAGATTTTATATAATGAATAGTTAATCGGTTGCAAATACTTTGCAGGAATAACTATTGTATATCAGAAATTTGAGAGTTGTCTCTTTAAACTTACTTATTTCATTAATAATGGTTACCGTCCTCTCCATTTTTATATTCAATATGCAATTCCGCTTATTGTATCTTGTGAAATGAAGTTTTCTTGTTTTCAGTGTGATACTTATAACCCTAAGGCTACAAAACTTTACATTCTTAGCATATTTTAAAAGCGCTTATCATTCCGTAAAAAGGGAATTCCCGAATCTCGAGAGTCAAGAAATCACTACCTCTTATGTCGACTGTGGCAACCAAAAACCTTTAATTACTTATCTTTTTATACAAGAGTTGTACATGTCAATATACATTAAGTTTTATTTAAAACATATTTGGACTTATTCTATTTAATATGCTTATATTTCTAAAAACTTATTATGGGTCTATCACATGTTACCAATAAACAAAATATGTTGTCACACAGGGAAAAGAAAAATGTTGAAAAACTTTATATCTCTTTTAATACCTGGCAAGCGTTTTATCAACTGATAAAAAGTACTAACATAAACATTTGAACAGTTAATTCCTATTGTATATTTATAGTAAGTTGTGTGTAAGGATATGTAAATAACGCGATAAAGAAGAATATGCATTATTTTCGACTGATATACTAAAACACGACAATATTATAATAAAGCAATCCGTTGAATTTTTTTCTATAAACAAAATTTATCATACTAATTTTTTTTTTCATTTGTTTCAGGAAAGAATACAAACGTCTCAATCTCTCTATTTATAAATCGTGTGTCAGCAGTGGATGAGAGTAAAGAGGTATTTATAACAAATTTTAAATATTTATTTAATCATTATAATTGTAGTTAGTTATGTTAAAAGTAATTCATTTTACCTTCCATTATTCGGGCGATATACGTATTAATATAAGTAATAATATGAAACACGTTTGATATCACTCAAATGCTGAGCATTTTCATCTGATAGATAAATAAATCAAGATTTCTTCCTTAGTTGATTTAATATAGTATTTTTTTTTTAATTTTCAATATTGAGTGAAATTTTCCAACTGAAAGATCTGGCATAAAATTTATTTACAGTTTTATTACTTTCTTCATAATAATTACAATCAACTAATTTGTGACTGTAGCTAAAGAATATTAATGTTACTCTGTAATCGTAATAAAAATAACGATTTAGTACATTTTTTTTTCAAAATAGAAATGACTGATTGATACATAAAGCCACAGGGAAGTTCTAAGAATACACTTCTGCTTAAAACGTGACGTGTCAATCAAGATCCAAAATTAGTACAACCTTACTAAGAATAAAGAATCTGATTTACGAATAAATAAGTCTGACAATCGGTCGATCAAAAATGAAACCTTATACAAGAAGGTATATGTGTTTATACGCCACTAAGTATGTCGTTCAGACCAGTGGAGTTCCTTGATTTTATACCGCCATTATAAATTAATAATTGAAAAACTCCATACATATTATTTACATCAAAAAATAAATTTTAGATGAGGTTTAAAGAGGCATTCACAAATTTGTAGTATAATTGATAATTTTAATTTAATATATTTTCACCATATTTTGTTTTAAGAAGTATTGCTTTTTGTACTGTATTTTTTATTAACATGTACGCAGGGGTTATTTTTAGTGTGTAGCTATAAAAATCACGTGTGTAGTTTTTTATTTTATTATCTAGTAGAAAAATAAAAACTGTTGATTTACAGGAATCATGATTCGATGACTTCCCAAGCTTATCTTAAGTATCGGAAGACATTGAGAGACTCGATCGGATGAACCAAGTGTAGTTGAAAGAAGATGGATACTTGTTAAAATTTGTCAAAATCACGAGTTCAATTCAGTTGACAGTTGAAATCGAAAATATTTTTTGGATTATTTTTTTATCGCAGAACACTTCTTCTAAGACCGTGATTTTAGATAGAAAAATAATCATTTTAATCTTTGACTCGTGCTTGATTCGCAAAAGAATTGAATAATCCAAAAAACATTTTTAAAAAATACAGGACTGTAATTGCTTGCCAGTAAACAAAAATCATTTTCCTTATATTATTATTTTTTTGATTTTTCATGTCAGAACTGCGAAAGTGAAAGTCCAATTTATGCTTGCGTGAATAGAGTCTGTAGAAAGAGGCAGCTACTCGGACAGTGTGACTCGGATCAGGTAAATCTAATTGACTCTTTTTCTATGATTCATTTTTGTGCAGATCTAAATTCTATTTAAAATAACCCCTGTGTGTACGTACGTATATTTAGTGTATCAATAGTCAAAGCACAGTTATTATATAACCAGCACGTTTAGCACATATCTGTGCATATAGTCACAAATAGGGATTGCAATACCGGTATTACGGAAACCGGGATCCCGGTATTCGTAGTGTTTTTTCAATACCGAAATATTTTTTTTGAAAATGCGAAAATACCAGTATCGAAAATAAAACAAAAAAAATCTTTCAATTTCGTCGTGTCCGTGGCGCAGTCTTCCCTAGCTCACGGGTTCGAGTCTCTGTAATGTTTCAATCGATTTATCGATATTTGTCGAAGGCACGGGTGTTTGTGATATCTAAAAACATTTTCCCACTCAGCCAATCTTAAAATAACGGAGTGTAGAGCGATTAGTTAAACATTAGCCTTATCTTTCTATTCTTACTATCTTCGAAAAAAATAGATTGAGAAACCGCGTAACAAGCAGTTTTCGTAAAAAAACTTCCGTTAAGATACTTCAATTAGGCGGTCATTTACTTTATATTGGGAGCGGACACGGATTTAAAGAAAAAACGTAAAATATTTTGAGTAAAATTGGTTAAATTGCATTATTTTAAAAAACCACAAGTTATCTATGAAAAACAACTTTTTTTTTTTTTGAATTGCGGTATTTTATACGAAACATTATAATTTATCTGTACGGCAGTGGGATTGGTACGTCGAAAATGAAGTAAATTCATTGTAAATTACAAGTGCCAATCCACTTTGGCGTTCTTCGGCAAATTTTTGCCCTGTGATGAAAATTGGGTTTGTTTCTTGGAAAGGCGGCAGCTTGTCGTTGCTTTGAAGGAAAATTATCTCCGATCAATAATAGGATATGGCCTATAAATTTTTCATTTCAAAATGTCTTAACCACTTTTATAAGGGTTAAATTTAGTATTCCCAATCAGCAGACATTTGTTGGGAAACATTATCATACTCAAAAACCAAATATTCCGATTTATTGAAACTTATTTATTAGGTTTATTAATCACATAATTTTTTAAAGATTTAGTTTTAGTTACATTTGCATTTTATGAACACTTTATAACTTTCTTAAGATTGGTTTGGCATTGGGCTATAAAATCAACACAACGCCATTACTACATATGCAAGTGATTATTTAATAATAATAATAAAATTACTATGCCTTTTAACCAATCAAAATGCCTTTCCACAACTCTCTTTTGCGACTCAATCAAATTTATTTTCTCTGTAAATAGCTCTAAAATTATACATAGCTTCCATGAGAATCGCGATTAATTTGTATTAAGTTGCTTAAGGAATCATTTGGTATATAAATATATGTTTTAAAGCAATTAAAATTTTAAATTCATAAAATATATAATAAAATAAAATATTTGGCATTAACTAATTTGTATAAATCGCTCTCTCGACGAAAAGTGACATTAGAAACAGTCGTACCCCAGATCTTAAATTTCAATTTCAATTTAAAAAGACTTAAATTTACATAGATTTTGTTAGGGCTTGAACTAAGAGTAGAACTCTTGACAACAACAGCTTAGACGGTGACAAATTAAAATCATCACTGTTTTTGATTGTCGATTGTGACCATTATAAAAAGTGATGTACTACTTTTATGATTATGGGTACTAAATATATGTACTTGCTTACTTACTAACTCCATAGTTTATGATTTTTTTAGCTTAGATTGCTTCATAGATCACACGCTGTTCATATCGTACAAAATATAATTATTACAGGTCATATTGATAACGTTGCCAACATGCTTTCGCAATTACAACGAAATTACAACAAGTGTGAGCGTAATTCGCGGAAAACAAGAGGACAAGTTCATATTCAATTCTTTATAATAATGTTATAGCTTGTTGCCGATTCACAATTTTGTTGTAAATCACTTGATATAAACTCAATTCAGTCAACAATAACAATTTAAAAAGAAAAAAAATCTCAAATACACTTTCCAAATAATATAATGATAAATTGTAAGAAAAATATATGTAGCCCGGAAAATTCTGATAGATAAACAGTGGTTTTGTAACCGTTATGCTATACAAGTAAAATAACTATATGCATTTTTCACGAATGCACAATAATTTATAGAACACAGATGCACACAGATACAAATGGTATTTTTTATAGAACACAGATACAAATGGTATTTTTTAATTCATTAAACTGTATTAATAAAATTATAGTACTTGTATAAAATGCTAGTTTTATTCGTGTTGTTTGAGTTTTCATAGACAACGTGATTTCAACTTTCAACTTAACAAGCAATGAAAACACAATTTTTTAAAATTTCAATTTATTATGGACACACCTAAGTGAAACAAAATAACAAATAAATTATTTCAATTGTTTTATTAAATTAAATGTTTGACCTGACAGATGGTATTTTTTGTGTACTATTTGAAGAATACTCAAAGAAATACAATATCAATTATATCGGTCTTCTTCTTCTTTCTTTGGCCATGTTCGCTCCCTATGTGGAGCATATGGCCGCCACGCGGCACCTCCATGTTTCCCTGTCTCCCGCCAATAGCTTTGCTTCCTCCCATGACATGCCAGCATCCCTCAGTTCCGTCGAGTACATCCTATGTATAGGTCTAGTATAGTCTAATGTTACTATAAATCTATAGAAATCATTTCTTTCATCGGACTACATAATTTTCGATGTCTTTCATCTCGAACAATAAATACATTTTTATATGTAAATATTTTCTTGAGTAGTTAATAAAAAAATAATCGAATCATTCTTTTCGAAAGAAGCCAAAAAAGCAATATTTGTATTATTAAATGGCAGGATAGTATTTGTATGATATTATAATAAACAGCTAAATATATTATATGCACTTAGAAACAATGAAAGAAGCAGTTATTGTCTGTCTGCAGGAGATCTCCCTCGATGTGTTCCTCCAAGTCTACTGGGAAGATCCCCGGATGAAAGCTGTGTCAGAGCTTCCTTATGTGGAGCTCACTTGGGAGCAGCGAAACATGTTTTGGATGCCAGACCTCTACATTCGGCAACTGCGAGAGATGCGAGTGCTCTCGCTGTTCCAGGAGATGACGTCGCTGAGGCTTTATAGAAATAGTACTCTGGCAGTTAGCATAGGGTAACTAACAATCATATACATATTTGGTAATTATTTATCTTGGTTATGTAATTTTTCTACGCGAGAAATTACTTAGTGCTGTTAAAAACAAAATTATTATTTATAAAAATTTACTATGCATTTAATGTTCGTATATTCAATAAATCACACTGTAATAAAGAAACTGAAAAATCATTCGAAATATGAAATGTAATTTTATTAAGGTGAAAAAATATCAAACTATTTCAGTTATATTTAAAATTTTATTCCACCCTATTACAATGTATTTCTACCAAGTATATGTCAATTCAGACAATGTATCTTAGTATGACAAAGTCGCCATCATTTGTTAAATACTCTGTGGCTTCGTTCTTGGATCTAAATGTTCGAGACAGATTTTTTGTACTATCAGCGGCAGGAAAGTTAGCAGAATAATTTGAAATAAATATAATAAATAAAATCATTTATTTAATAGCATTAAGTATTTTTTTTGCGAAGAAATATAATAGATCCCGGATAAAGCATATTTATCAAAATCTCAACAGCAGGTATCTTATCGTTAATCAGTCACTTAACTTCTCTATAAAAAAATCTAAAGCTAGTTGTATAATAGTAAGACAATAGTTTTCTTTAGCCTTGCAAATGAAAATTCAATGACCCCTATTAAATGTGTGTCAGTTCGCGTTGCTGTCTAGTTGTCTAGTACTTATTAGAATAATAATCTAGTTCAACAAGGCCGTGAGTACTAAGACTGAAGGTGTAAATCCATATAAATGCTGACAAAGAAAATGTTACGTATTTGATAAACTATTTAATACGCTTAACCGTAGTTTAGTGTTTGCAAATTTTGTAGAATAAAGGTTTTTTTGTATATGCACGATATTTTTATGGTGTAAAAAACCATAAATTGAATAGCCATTATCTTTCTTCAGTGTTCCTTTTTTAAACTGTCTGAAAAAATACGTAAAAACAAAATTCATACATTTTCAATTGGAATTTTACGTGTAAACGATTTTCTGACTTTTTTTTGCAATATTTTTGGGTCGGTTCCCTTCCTGGAATCAACCTCAGGAGAACACAGGCGAACGCAATGAAGATCTAGGTCAGAATTGGAAGTTCTTCTAGAAAAATATTTAAAAGCAATAATGAATCGGTACACTTTTATCAAAGTGTTTGAAAAGTCTACAAAATATTTTGCACTTCAAGTAATAAGTAATATTCTCCCCAGATTGTTCCGCAACAAAAAAAAAAATATATTTGACACGGTAAAAATAATGAAAATAATTTGGTAAAAAATAACTCTCTACTCAGTCTACTCAATGGATAAATCAAAAGTAGAGTGGAATATACAAAGTTATCATCTATAAAGTCCATTGCAACGATGGATCTTAGATTGGCAATAGCAATGATGAAGATGAAACTAAATTTGATTGACAACAATGACTATAAACACTTCTTATAACACGTAGAATACCAAAGAGTAATTTTGGTTGTATTTTGGATACCTTAGTAAAATTTTAAAACATACAACATTTAGAAGTGTATTATCCGAATATCCTAACTTTATTTGGCTTTCTAACTTTTTTTTTTATCATAGTCTTTTCATCAATAGGTTATCAATTTTGAAAACACTTTAATAACAATTGTGCCGTTCCTTAATCAACTACACAAACTGCAATTAATGCTATGTGCAAATTGCACCTCTGATAAACCAAAATTTCAATGAAACAATCAATATTTCAAATGAATTGATTAATAATGATGTTGTTATTATATTTCAAATTGCATCATAAAAACAAAACAAAATGAGTTGAAAATTATTCACATCACTACAATTACTTAGGTTTTATTTATAATTTACTGATAATGTCAATTGTATGATTTATCCGTTAAACCAGAATGAAGCAAATATTACTTGCACATTACATAGACATGCCAACATTTCATAAAACATATGATACACTAAGCCAGGGCTGGCGAACCTTTTTCGCAGGTGGGCCAAATTTGATTTAAAAGATAAAAAAAAAACCATGTCGCGGGTCACATAGATTGAATAATTAAGACTTTAAATAAAAACAATAATTTCTAAAAGTTCAAGCGGGTTAGATAATTTCTCACGCCCCCTTGTTCGACATCCCTGCAAATTGTGTTATTACAATGTATTATAAACAAAACAATTCTATCTTAGTTATTAGTTTTAGAAGTATGTAGAGTTTTTCTTGATAATTTCTCCCACACAAAACTTTCAAAAATATTTTTCCTTATGACGAAATAATAAATTGAGGCGTCTAGAGACATCCATAGCAACAACGCAAAAATCAACATTTACTTATTTATGTTCTGAGTAATTGGGAATAGGTTTGCACATTGTCCCAGATTCTATTAGCACCTTAATAATTGAGGAAGATAATCAAAATTTAAGCAACATAATAATGAAAACTTGTGTTTTTTTTTTTAGAGCAACTGTAATTATTAAGTGCGATATGGATTTTGTCCTTTACCCCTTGGATGTTCAAAATTGTGCGGTTGATTTTAGCAGCTGTAAGTATTGTTAATGTTATTTATTAAATCAATTTACTATTTTTTATGCCTGAGATAAATTTCTATTTATATAAATTACAATACCACAATGCAATGAAAATATTATAGAAAATTAGGTACAACTTTTTAGTGTGAGGTTTTTCTTCAAATCGTTGTCTACTGATATTTACTCATTTGTTTAAATCACATAGCAACAGACTGTCTATTGTTATTTGAAAATAATGCGTTGGAAACAAATATGTGTATGCAGCGGTGTACCCACCTCATATCAGTCATTCAATGCATGAGGGCCAAACAAATAAGGGGGCCCAAATTTCTACATATTCAATACAAAAAAATGCATGGGGGGGTCTTGTGTGACGTTTGCATGAGTGTCTCAAATTTCTAGCTACGCCACTCGCTGTAGGTCATTCAGAAATGCCAAAAACAAATAAACTTCTTCTTTCGTGACACTTTTCATAGTGTTGTTGACCTAACCTATCACAATTCTTATTTTTAATAAAATGAGAGGTGTTCCAGTCATATCTCAATCACATATTTTGGAAGAAAGAACAAAAAGATGATCTTTTTTTGGCATTTCTTAATATCGTTATAACAACTAATAAAATTTAGTTTTTTACCACTGCATTTTTTTCAAATTATAATAAACTGTCTGTTGCTGTGCATTTGAAACAAGTGAATAAATATCTGTAGGCCACGCTCCTATGTAGAAATGGCACAGAAAAGAGACACAAATGGACCAGTTTGCTCAGCTACTCAGAATTTTAATTGGTATAACACAGATGATTGTTAGCAAGCAGTATTGATGCAGATCTCGTTTGCAAGCCAATTAAAGCACATTTAAACATCAAAAGCACATTTAAACATCAAAAGCACATACATAGCTTATAACAGATAAACACATTATTCGAATTGATAAATAAGTGTCATAATGGGCAATTATTAAATGATTTCAGATAAATATACGATGCAAGATATGACGTTTAGATGGAAAGGAGAGAACCCTGTAAGTTTTCCCAGCGATTTTGGTGACGGATACCGTCTTCCAAAATATGTGGTCACCTTTACAATTGACCACGAGTTGCACAACATTTACTACGGAGAAGGTATAGAATGCGTGAAAATTATTTAAACTTTTAATTTTTAGTACACACGCCCATGCGATCACATTTTCCCAGAGTTTCAACAGTAAAAGAGTATGTACTTTCATTTTAATGAAAAATTGCTTGTACAGCAATCACATTTCAGTGGGAAAAGATTGGATTATCTTGACAATTGATTGCAGGTCAAGAGTGTTATTTCTTGACCGCAATACAATACAATTCAATTCTTTTTTTTGTCTAAGACTAATCATCATTTCTACAAAACTATAATTTCCAAAAGACAGTAAATTATTTCTTTGTTTGTAATAACTTTTAATTACTTTTATTTCATTGTAGAGCTTATCGTTAAATATACTCAAATTGTTACAAACAATACATTTTTTTGTATACACATTGCTTTTACTCGTCTTTTTCATATTGAATATCATATCTTCGTTATTCCACCGATGGTGCTACAATTGTGACATGTGTTTCGCCTATCTGAGATTATTTGTTAATGAAATATTAATAATAATTCTCATGTTCCTTTCTGCTGGACACACGGAGGAGTTTAGATACAAACAATAATATTACTAATTCCAAGAGCATTACTAATTAAAAAATAATTACTTGTGCTTGGCAATAGGAAAATAATCTAACAGTGGTGAGCCTCCTGTACTATTTAAAATGTTTAATCATTTTAGTAACAAGTTACCGCCGAATCCATAAAAATGGAATATAATTGTAGTTTTATCTGTAATTTTAAGCTCTCCAATGATATTGAAACACTGCTGGAAAAATATTATTATTAATTTGTTGTTACTGTTAGTCTGAAAAGTAGTACAGTATGGTTTTTACTCAATTGACAATCTATCTCAAAATTTTGTCTTGCTCAGACAGCTGTTGTCATTTTCTAAATCAATATAAACAGAATACTTAGATCTTTTATAAAAAATAGTTTCATTATGGTGATGTAAAAATTATTTCCAGGTAATCATTCTACGGCGCGCTTGCTGATCACAATGTCAAGAGAGCTTCGTAGTTATCTTCTTGAGTGCTATTTACCCTCCACATTGTTTGTTGTCATGTCATGGGGGGGCTTCTGCGTCATACCGGAAATCGTTCCCGGCAGAATGGTTCTTCTTGTTACAACACTGCTGTCACTGGTCACCATGATAGATACTGTCAGGTACGTGTTCATTCTTTTCGCTTATGTAATAATATATACAGTCAATCCTCTTTTTAAGCGGTAGATGCGTTCCAAGAAATATTGCATTAAAAAATCGCATAAAAAAAGGCTTGACTTCCATACAAAAAGTGGGGATGTGTTCCATAAATTTTAAAATCCGCATAACTTTGAAACATCGGGTAAAAATATACCCAGAATTCCGTAAAAAAAGAATAGACTTCCATAGAAAAAATGGGGATACGTTCGATAAATTTTAAAATTCGCATAACTTTGAAACAGAAAGTTAAAATATACCCAGAATCGCTTTAAAAAGTTTAGGAAAATTAGGGGAAAAACACGGAGTAAAAATAACATATTTGAATTTGTATATTTCGAATGGTAAAGAGGACTGAGCGGTGATGGCTGATAAGAACTAATTAATGGGACTTATGGTAAGGTTAAAAACACTTATTCAACATAAGATAAACAATGACTTGTTATTTCGCCTAAGTTTCATGCTTCGTACAATTATTGTCCTTTTATTTCCTTCAAATTATAGTTGAGTTTATAGAATATTTGATTGAACACATATGATTCTATTGCAGGAACAACTCTCCTAAGGCCCTGGAATTGAAATGCATCGAGGTGTGGTTAATATCCTGCACGCTCTTTGTTTTCCTCGCTTTGATAGAGTACTTTATTGTATTGTTCGGTATCCGCTACGACAAGCACTGGCGACATAAAAAGAAAGAACTCGACAAGCCAACGGAGCTCCCGCTTCCTCCTCTGCCGCCTCCGCAGCCCACCGTCTTGGTTAACCATACGCAGGTAGAGTAACTTTCCATATTTTTTTCAAAAAGGTAAGTATTATTTTTTCAATCAGCTTGAAATACAGTATTCCCAAGATACCGCTCCTAATAGTTTCAGCTTTCACGCAACCGTGATTAAAAGTTTTATTTTCAATCATGCCACAATTCATTCCATATCTGACATAAAATTTAAGGAATGATTGTTATTGTGGGGTTTCATGGGGATTTACTGTATTTTTCAAAAATCTTTATTTTAGCATTTTTGACACTCAAATAAAACTTTCGGCGATTCTGCATGAACACGGATAGGTATTTCAAGCAACCAGTAAACATTCACACACATTCTACATTTATTTGGCTTTAGTACATTATTCATTTGCATTTTCATCGAGCCTTTTACGTCGTGTTATACATAAACAACAAAAAAATATGAACATTTTTAAAATACACGACAAAAACTATTCCAATGCGATAGGTATATTTTAAATGGTTCACCTAATCGATGACACATCGGAAACGATACAGATACCGTTGTAGTTTATTTACTGATGTGCGCAACGTTTCCGTTATGTATAACTTGACAGGCTTTGATCGAAGGCACACCCGAGTTACCACCCCCGCTGTTCCTTCGAGGTCAGAATGGAAATCGAATTGAGCACCTAAGAGCGTTCGGTCACAGAAAAATTGGTCCCGGAGACTCCCTGCACAAAGAAACCACAGCCTTACCGAGGCGCCTTCTGCACAGAGTATGTATTATACAAAAGGAGTCCTCAGTCATGATAACAATTAATGAATAGGGATTTACAATAAGTATTAACATTATTAAAATAAAAATAAAAAAATCATCATTTTCATTGATAACATCAAGAGGTAATGAAATATAATTATGTAGGTATGCATGAAACGTTATTTTTTTTATATTATGCACTATTGCATCAATTATATTCACAGATCTACAATTCACAACCAGCAATGTCCATTTATATGCTAGCTCACACAAAAAGTGGGATGAGCAACATTCAATATCATCTTTCACGAAAGCTTGTGTTAATTTATATATCTTCTTGCAATTTAATATTGATTAAGAAAACACACACATTCAAGAAAAGTAAAAAACGTATTATTTTACATTGCATATGCTGTGTGTGTGCAATCTAGTTTGATTATATTTCAAATAATTTATCCAATAATCATAATGATTTCATTACTCCACATCATGTCCTGAATCTTTGAACTCTGCAGATGTTACTACAGTTTCAATGGAACTGTGTCGGTTAAATATTCATGTTACAAGTGAATCTATAGGATACCTGCTTATCCAGCGATCGTCATCTTCACGTTGATGGATAGAGAGAAATTCAGAGATGATGTATCTGACGTGTATGACTGGAAAAGATATGGGTGTTTTAATTCGTATCGGAAGCATGTTTATTTTACCTCAAAAGCACTATGACAACAATGCATGTTTAAAACATTTTCATTATTTAATACATAATATCACGTTGCTAAGGCATGTATAACTCACCTGAATGCTATTTCCAATTACAACCCCTGGAACTATTGAGAGCGGTACTAATGATCCTGCTTTGACCTTTAAAGATACTTTGTTTTCCTAACATTTCAAAATAATAAGGTACAAACTCCTCTACTACTTCCCCCTACGTGTAGAATGATTATTTTTGAATAAGAGTCTAACAACAGTTTCTTTTAATTTGAGATGTATTATTTCTGCTATTACAATAATTAAATTGTTATCAAGCAACAATTTACAACGATTTGCATTTGATGGTGTTGTTTCTTAATTTTTCAACAGTTACAGGATTGACACTGTCAATTGCGCATTTGTATGGCAACATCAATTGTGAAGGCTTTAACTATTTTACTACAAAAGCTTTTGATTCGTCAGCCATAAAAGAAAAATCCGTTTACACAATTTTTTTACAGAAAATATTAGTTAAATATTTTAATAATGCTGCCATTTAATTATTTATTGTTGCCTATAAACAAGCCAATTTCATAACATTAGAAGCTTGCTTTTTACTGTAATCACAGATGTAAACATTACCGAATTTATAAAACATTTACATACCACAAACTACTTCAATTGTTATGTAATATATTTCATTAAACAAAAATCAGGAGGCGAACGTCGAGTCGTCGGAAGCAGTGAGAGAAGCGGCCAGGGAAGCAGTGAGGGGTGCCAGATTCCGCGCGGTGGCGGAGCAAGCCGTCCTATACTGCGGCTCTCAGCGGGGGATGATGGACCAGGTGTCCCTGATCGTTTTCCCGATCTGCTTCATGGTCTTCACCACCGTCTACTGGATCATTTACCTCAACGCGTCTTACAAACAGATGCGCCAATGACCCGGAGATCACATCGCGAGGATATGGGACTTTACCTCATCTAAATAATGTATTCAGAGAACGAGTGCCTCGAATGTACGGTGATAATCGAGTATTGACTGATGATATTTTAAATAGTTCAATCTTTCTTATGTTTATCTTTAACTCTTCGGTTAGGTTATATTTAAGGACAGACTCCGCTTCGAGCGCTATCATTATTATAATATTCGTGATTTAAAAACAGTGTACGGCAACGAGTGACTATTTTATTAATGTACATATTTTACTTTTAGTTTTAGGGAATATATTTATTGTCTCTATTCACAGCGAGACCGGTTGTGATGGCATCTGAAATTCAACAAGCAAAAGAACTTGAACCTTTTTGAAGTGCCAAAAAGTCGAAAATTGTTGAATACGAAACGGTTAAAATGTAGATATTAATCCCATTATTCACGCAAGTGCTTTATTAAACACCGAAAAATGTCCATTATCTTTATAATATAGTGAATCACCCAGCATATTATTATATTTTGAATTGTGTTTATTTACTTTTAGGGGTAGCACAAAATATACTATGCATTATAAACGACCATAAGTTCTATCGTCCAATTTACTTGTACATACATATATATATATATCTATATAATATTTTAAAAAAGACGTCAACGTCATAGCAGAAAATGTATCATAGTATAATTAATAACCAAGTGCAATTCTATAATTCGGGCCATTTTTAAATATTAAGTCAATTTACCAAGGAATTTATGCCTACCACTATAATCATTCTTATCAACTGACTTCTACTGTATGAAAATAAGAACAAGATAGTATTTATAAAAATAAACAGCATTTCATTTGTACCCGACTCCAGCCCAGTACACATAACAATCTAAAGGTTTGAGACTTAAATCTTTTGTTGAGATGATAATCGAAAATCACCACTGAGGACTGAAGTCATTTTAATTTGAAAATTCATTAACCTTTAGTTGCCAAAATACGGTATGTATTTTGCAAATTTCAAGAAATGTTGAATTTTACCTCATTGTCGAAAAAAGTATCCAATTTTCAAAGATAATTGATGGATTTATTAAAAGATATTTATGAGTAAGATAAAATTACCAAGGTGAAGAAAATGTTTAGATAAAAATTATTATTACTGAAATAAAGCTTATAAAACAAGCATATAAAATTACCAAAAATATATTATAAATAAAAATACAAACTGATAATAAATAAGGTTGGTATATAAATATTTCAGTGGTGGGAAGTAACTTTTCACCCAGGGGATGCTGATGCTGACCAAAAAAAAAATATTTTTGTTACATTGTTACAAATTTCATTTTTTACCGACCCGGTAAAGATCATAACTACAACTTTTTGTTATTTTCAAAATTAAATATTTAAATTATTAAATATTAATATCAATTAAATGTTTTTTTTTAATTTATATCAAAGCAAGAGCAAACTATCTTTACTTTGGCTACTTCTAGTGAATGTTTTATTTCTTTTCATAATCAAAAATAAATTTTCAAACGACGCAGAAGTAAGAAATAGTGTAATTGATTGTAATAAATTAAATTATTTCTGCTAACACGGTTTTCAGGTCTCTATCTTCACAGGAGATTTATTATAAAATAACAAAACTCGCATAATTTTAAATGCCTTCTATGACCTTAGTATCTTTATATAAATATTGAAAAAATTTAAATGTATTGAGGTTTTTGTTGATTTTCGGATAATGTGAGTTATGATTCTATGCCACTCAAGTAAATTTATTCACTTTTTAAACATGAAAAAAAAGTTTTTATCATAATATAGTTGAAATGGTGAAAATAGTAAATTTGGAAAAAATTCTTTAAATTTTCCGATGTAAAAAAGTTCCATTAATATTTATTTTTTACAATCTAATGATATTTGATATTTAAACTGACTGAAGCGCCTTCCGAGAATATCGTCAACAGAAAAACTAAGGGAGCAGCTGCATTTATCATAAAGGTAATGTAATTGTCAAGAGCCATGCAACTTAGATTGCCTCACAGTACGCGTACTCAATGTAGGCAGATCCAAATCCAATTTGGCAACCCACATGCACGTGTTATGTTGCTTGACGGAGCAAAAAAGTTTTATACGAATTTTCAAAGCAATCAAAAGATTGTATATTTCATAACGTAACAAAAAATAGATCGAAGCGAAATAAAACTACACCAAATTTAAATATAGAACGGTATAAAAAATACTCTTGCAGTTTTTAAATTTAAGGGGATGGATGCATCAGCAGAATCCATGAGATGCCTGACACTAGCGTATGCGAAACGGTGCTTCCAACATGGTATAGTTGCTGGTGAAAGCATAGTTTCAGTATGTATAGTAAAATAATATTAAGTTATGTATAATCGATTTAAAAATCATCATATATAATAGATTCCTAGAAACAAGTTATATTTGGAGAATAAGTCAAGTTTGATAAGTAAGTATACATTTGATTGTTTATGTCGGTAAAATTTCTGATTTTTTATAATGCTAAAAAATCCTCCCGTTGGGGACAACGGGCTTACAACTTGTATTTATTATAAGTGTGGATAACCAAAGGCTTCGTAATAGTTTTCTCTTCTCTGCGATGTCTTCTTGTAATTGTATCATTTCATAGCAGCCTCGGAGTGTATCTATAAGAAAAGTCCAGGCATTCTATGGGATACTTTATCTCAATATGTTGCTATCCTACCTTCACCGTTCCTACAAAATTGGGCAGTTCTTACAGGCACTAGAGATTTAATATTTTCTAGTATTCCTTCTCGATGATTCTTCCATCTTGTGTATTTTTTAAAAATTTAAATAAATACCATGCCTACAGAATACTTTGAAAATAGTTGCCTGTTTAGTGAATAGAAAATTCTTGTTACCAATTTTATCACCATGGCATTTATTTTTTCACAATCTTCGATAGATTTTGCACTTCGGTAGCTAAAAATCCTAAGTTAACTACTGATTCTGACTATATACAAAAGTTTACACACCACTTATGATGTTTTATGTTCAATAAGTATTGAAGTAGCATAGAATGATTTTTCCTATTTACAGATGACTCACTCACGCTAATGTATTGATGTGACGCATAATATTTTATTACTTTGTTAGCACGGCCGACTAAGGTTGTAAATTTGGTACATCGGGTTATATTTTTAATGGCCTGAAGGATATGATCCTTCATTATTTACTAAATAAAAAAAATCAACAAAAGAAATGATCTACATATTTCTGGCAAACATTTTTCTGAAGCAGACAATGCATCTAAAATTTGTACACCAGTATTACATGATGTATGGTCTTTTAGTGTAACCCTTTTCCGTTATTACAGTAAAGAAAGCTTTCATCTCTCCTATTGCCGTGAACAGCCAATTCTTTGCCCTCGAGTAAGAAGGTAATGCATGAGAAACAATGTAATTGTTTGCATACCTGTTTGCTTCTTCAATAATCGTATTCAAAAACTAACTCCAATATAAAAAAAAATACATCAAAATATGATATTGGTAGTTTGTTGGGTGCATTTTTAGGTTTATGGGTTTCTGTAAATGGCGAAGGAGTTTGGCTGCCAGTATCATTGTACAAAAATACTTTTTGAAAATTCTTTTTAAAATCCAATAACCAAAATCGAAATGTGACGGTCTAGATTGGAAGATAAATTGCTTTTAAAACTGTAGAAACCAAATATTAATTGTCTTCAATTCTGCTACACTTTTTTATAATTTTTTTATCTATTTCTGACCGCCTGTACTTTTAATGGATGCTTTGTTTGGGAAATTATTTTATCACAATCCTCAAAAAAAGTAAAATATTAAACAAAACAGAGCTGGCTTATAGTCTAAATACGTGTAATAATAAAGTGTACACTTTTCCTGTGCATAATGTGTTGATCTAACTAAATAAATTACAATGCAAAAGTAAGAACTAACTTGTAATATTTATATTCAAATATGTAATAGTCGCTACCTTGGATACTAAAAAATTATGTACAAAGGCACATGTTCACAGCTTATGAGGTAACATCATTGTATGTATTTAATTTTATTACCTGATACAGTAACATCATAGACATAAAAACAAAATTGTTAACAAATTTATATTTCGTATAGTTCTTAAAATGTAAATAACTAAATCAATAATAAAACATAACATATTAAACTTCAATATGCGTTGAAAAAGCAGTGTATTACAATTACTCCAGGTTATTTAACATACAGTTTTTGTTAGAAATATAAACCTGATTCATTTGTATTACAATTATATTGATTTAGTTGCACTATTATCATTTTTGCGAAAAATATTACTATTCAGAACACAGAGTTATTCACCGGTTGATTTAAGATTCAAAAATAATTCTGTACATCCAATTTACACCAGCAACAGCCAAGATACATTGATTGTTTAAAATGCTTTTCTAATCTGGTAAAACTATAGTAAAACACCACAAGTAAAATGCTTCGTAGATCTAGACTACTCGATGTTACCTATTTAATTACTCATCAACCACAAAAAAGTCTGGGACGTGAGTAACATTAATCATATCCATACATCGGCCCCTCAATGTACGCTTTCTCCATGTCTCTGGAATTTCGTCTGACTCGTCTGCCGACAGGTTCTAGATCAGCATAGCACTGCGGGAAGACCTTATTTACAACGGCGTAAGCTTCTTCCATGCTTATTTTTCTTACAGCTAATACGGAATAGGCAGCTTTTGTTTTTACGCAATCCTAAAAACAAAATTTAATTTAAAATTTCACTGCAAATTGCTCAAATTTATTAGTTAAGTGAAACATCCACAATCTTCACACACATCTTAATAGACGATAATAGATGTACATAGAAGGTAATTGAAACTCGATGAAATTGACACTTAATAAAAACAATAATCCTTTGTACTTCATTCCACTTTATTTAATATGTCAGGACCGGTTTCGCTCATTGCGAGCATTGTCAACTGAGCAATGAGCGAAACCGGTCCTGACATATTAAATAAAGTGGAATGAAGTACAAAGGATTATTGTTTTTATTAATATAATGCCTTTCCACCAAGTATTGACAGTGAACACCCTAAAAATTGACACTTCGTTACATATTTATTCAATTAGAAGACTAAAGTATTAAATCAATTAAAAATTACTTAAGCCTCAATGAAAAGCATAACGTAGTATCACTTTTGTTTAATTCCATTTTCTTACATCATGTTTTTTCAAACATAGATATGTAATCATATAAATGAAAATCGAAAGTGGTTTTTCACATTACATATATTCAACAGGCTGTGTCCTATATTATTTTTATTTTTCTCAAGTCATTTTCTGAAGTGAAGTTCTATGTCCATTTCTTTAAATCGTGATTATAGCAAAGAAATATTATCATCTTTCGTGCCAATGCACACAGAAATTTGATACGATGACATGAAAACGTGTTTAAGAAATATATGATGTTTCTAAGGTAATTGATTATAAAATTTGTGACATTTGTATTTTATGTTACTGTGACATTATTTGAAATAAAATGTAAAATCAGTTAAACTAACACAAACAAGATTGTGGGATTATTTGTTTTGTTTCTTATTTTAAAGTAAAGCTGTTGATTGTTCATTCAGTTATAAAATATTGAAAAAAATCAATTTTGTATTTTTTTCTGGGTGGCTCATATAGATGCTATTTTAAAAAGATGAACCAAACTCAGTTTTTATTCTTCGTTCAGATCTGAGATTTATTAAAGGTGCATGCCAATGTGAAGGATTTTCATTGAAATTTTATTTCTTTTCTGAGAATTGCCCTAATTTGATTCTATATTGTATCTCACTCAATTGTTAATTATTTAAAATAATAAAATAATAATTATAAATAATAACTCTCAAATATTATATCTCAAAATAAAATGATCACAATAAATTATTGAACCGACTTGTAAAATAAATACAAACTTACTTGGTGAGCTTTCTTTATTTTAGTAAAGGAAGCATCCCCTTGCGACATTGCGCTGAAGAAGGAACAATGAGTCAAATTGGCTGCTCGTATTTCAGTGCAAGCGAGGTGTTCAGTGTTAGTAAAATCCACCTTGTTTCTGCAGAAATCAAACATGTGAATCATTTCATGAGCTAAGACTCCTTGAATCATTGATTCATTTCGACATCCATTTTGGCACACCACTATCTAAAGAAATTAAAAAATTGATTAGTTCTTTTCAATAAATAAACAACTGATTCATGTTTAAACGAACATCTGCCTTTAATTTGATCATCTATATTAGATCATAGTAGACAAACCCTATGTACTATGGTTCTTCCGGCTGCGGTCTTCTTAAACAAGCTTCCTACATGAATTGAAACAACATCCATTTACTTATACCACATCTTTTTAACTAAACGTACACATCAGCCCCACATAGACTTGTATGTGCTTTGTGCTGCGGGAAAATTATGTATTTACCATTTGAATTCGCAAAATATGTAAGAAGAAATGGCTATTTTTATAAATAAATCTTAAGACCACATCATTGAAATACAGGATATATGGTCGCCATAGATACCAAAACAAAATTTCTAGTCTAATGATAAAAGAAATGTGAAATAAAATTTTCATACATCCCTCATATCTTTTTTTAATCACAATTCATTGTTAATCCATTTAAGAGACTTCACCGGGCTTTTATATAAATGCATTGTGTGCACTTATTTTCTTCATACTAATAAGAAAGAACTTCATTTAGGAATCCACCTTATTTTACAACAAATGTTGGGCTTTCACTATCTCCTTTTGCCTACATTAGCCAGTTATATGAAGGTTTTACTGAACTATAAAACTTACTTGATTTAGTTTTGGATCATATCCACCAGTGACAGATATATCACAATATTCACATGAAATATGTCTTCGTATATCAATCGGACTGCAACAAAACAAGAATCAATCAGAAATTATCCACTAATGATTTAGCAATCACTGAGCACAAAAAGTGTGTCAATTAATCAGAGCTAGAAATCATCACCAAACCAGCAACCTGGATTGATTTGTACAAGACAATTGAATAAACTATTAATTGAATCTATCCACAGATAAATATAACTGTTCAATAAAAAGGATTTCAAGGTTCAAGCTAGTGTAAGCCGCAAAAGAAATTTTAGCGTGGCTGATTTGAGCGGCGAACCAGCCTAAGTGATAGTGCTGATTCTTTCCTCATTTACAGAATAATTTGAAGTCCACCAAGACAGACATTTCGTGATTAAGATTGCTTTTATAATTTCCAGTTCCGTAGAAGAAAATATACTATTGTAAAATTAAAAAAGAATCAGGTATTTTTGTATTGTGTTGGGTTCTGGTAACAAATGAGGTATTTAGATTTTAGTACAGCCTGGGTTGGACTTGGATTGGCCATGCTTTTTTTCAAGTTTCAGCCCGTGCAGACCTCTATGTATTATGAGGAATATTCAAATAGAGAATTAACAATGATATACATATTTAGTATGTAAGCTTGCCATTTACAGAAAAAAAACATCACCCAGTTAATATTTATTGTAAAAAAATGAAGTCACCACGAAACTGGTATAAGAAAAGTATTTAAGCTCACCATCCAGAACTTTTGAGTGCCGCCATCATAAGTTTAACCATTGGACCTAATGAAAGATATTTATATTAGTATTATTCAAATATTTTAGCAAATGACTATTAAAATTATTTAACCAGAAGGGTGACGATAAGTCCATTAGCTCCATTAGCCAGAGATGAAACGCTAGAAAATAAAGTAATTCTTTGTTTGATAAGGGAAACACTCACTTGACTGGATAACTTTAAATACGTTTCTTTCACATTTTAATTTGTCTTGGGTTTCTCGTCCTTCCATGCCAATAAGAACGCTTGAAATGCTTGGTGAATAAGATCCTTTCCGTTCTGGATACAAATCATAGCCCCATTTTTTGTCTTCGGTGACTACATGCGGTGTATCAGATTTTTTGTTGGCCTCGGGGGTTTCCGTCATTTTTAAAAAATATTAGGATAGGCACGATGTTTCTTAAAATAATAGATAATCTTTTACATAATTTTAGCACTTAACCTAAAAAAAACTGTCAGTCAAGTGACAGTTGTTATTAGTATTGCCCAGAGACAATACTAGTATTGCCCGTATTGCCAGCGTGTAAAAAGTATTGACTTTATTATATAATTTTTTTATATAATAATTAGGCAACTAATTAGTCAAATAATAATTCGTAAAGTCATAATACCTCTCAGTATACCTAGTATTGTCTCTAAGTATACCTAGGTGTTATGGTTACGCAATGTTTGAACGACCATTCTCATTTTTCCTTATTGTTTTTTTTGTTTCACTAGCATCTCAAAAACATTTATATATAAAATGATAACACACTAAGAAAAAACTGAAAAGTATCAATCGTGGAATTTATATTTTGATTATTTTTACCACCTATTGCTAGTTACTTCTAGTATTCAATTTTATTTATGATTCTTAAAAAAGTTGCTAGCTTTTGTTTCATTTCGTACATACCATTTTCACTTTTTCTGCATGTTGTGTACATTTTTCCTACGATCTTGATATTTTTATTTATTTTTATCCGTCTGGCATTAACTATTTTCAAATAAGAGTTTACCACTTACTTTTCGGAAAAATTGACCATCATTTTCATCCTTTACTCATTCGTCAGACTCACATATGACTTATTATTGTGTTTAGTTATGATAGGTGTTACAAAATACAGTGCAGAATATGTTTTGTATTGAGAGAGGCCGCAGATTATAATTTTTCAGATTTAGGGGCAGTGGTATGAACTTTTTTGGGAAGCACTGACATAGCACCTATTCAATTTTGCTATAACTTTGTATTAGACCACACGACATATGGACGCACATACGTGGCAATACTCGTCAAAGGGTTAATAACTAAAAATATCCAAAGCTGAAGTTGTTAAATGTTATAAATTAAAAAAAAAACTGCTTACTTATTTCCATACTATATGAATCGACTCGTACTCTATTAAAATGATATTGGGTAATTCTGTGTTCTTCAACCTTTTTACCTCCACAGACTGGTAAAAAATGGAAAAATATTTCGCAGATATAAATTTCGTTAATATGTGTATCTGGTCAACCAGATACACATATTTACACACAGTAAGTTTTCGACTCATGACTATTTGGACTAACAATGGAGTATAAATTAGTAAAAAATATTTTTTTCTCCAGTTTCTTTTAAATATTTTAAACAATAATATGGCCGCGGGTGAACCATATAAATGTCATAATTGGGCGCATTTATGGCTAAATATATATATTTAATTTTAATGCTGTCTATAATGGATTTTATTTTTTAATGTTTGAAATATTTTTTTTATTTGTATTAAATTTTACTTATGACCATTTCGACTTAAATCTAAGGTGGCGTAACGGAACCTGTTGAAAGTCGAGAATTGACTAGGATAATATATTCAATAAGTAACAATTGAATCATCAAGTCAATGTTACATAAAATTTTATTCATGAAAGCTAATAAAACTACTTTTTTGGTGCAACATTTGTTACTGCTTTTTTGTTAACAAATTTTCTCATTTTTAGTAGAATAGAAGTATGTATTCTGCAGAGAAAATTTTTCGAAATATGAAAGTTATCCTGGACTGGCAGTAAACTCTTGCGGACCTGTGTTGGTCTGCATACCATAGTATGGTATAGTATAAGAGCAATGGTGTAATTGATATAGCAACCAAGCTGTTATTCAAAAGTTGAAATTATTTTTTTTATTGAAGCATAACTGCAATAATTTGATTCACATAAGTATATCATAAATATTCATATTAACACTCAGGAGTCCGGGCGAACATATGTGTGCATCTCACTTTCAGTGCGCAAGAGTCCGCGCGAACATATCTGTTCGTTTTGCCGAGTGTAAGTTTACACAAAAAAAAGGTACTTTGTGTGATGATTTTTTTTCTTCAAATTTAACATCAAGGTTGCCAGTGATATTGAAATTGATAATGTCAAACAAATATATTAAAAATATATTTTTTTTTAATCGTAAATATAGAAGTAATTCCACAGTATCACCTAGTAAATAATATTTTTTTGTATAACGTTTAACGTTTGGTGTAATATTATTTTCATGGAAAAATGCATCTTTTTTTGTTAGATCTTTTGCTTCGTTTACGTATAAAAATATGGGTTAAATTTTCGGATAAGTTTATTTATTGCTTCTTTGACCGCTTCACAATTCTTTACAAAAAAATAAGTGTTTGTTCTATGGGATTTTTACGAAAGTGAAATTAGTCATGACAATAATTATATAACACAGATTCATTGTCTCAGATTCATTTTAGATCTGTATCCTTTTTTTCTTTTGTAGACATTTTGCAACTAATTCTTATTGGAAAGTCAACCCTAAATTCAAAGAAATGAAATCATTATTTTACTTCGAACAAAGCACCGCTTTTACTCAATATATGTTTGGCTTGCCAATAGCAATACATTATGTAATTCTTAATGCCCTTTTCGAGACGCTGTTGACAAGGAGCTATTTTTTCTGTAAAGTTTATGGCTCTCCTGTGAAAAAAATGTGACCCTAATGCTTCATAATTATTACACATATGAATGGCCACCATTCATTAATAGCATATACCTGCACCATTCTAACAAAAACAAACGATTCTCAAAGATTTAAAATATTTAAATAATTGAAATATAACAAGAATTATTTAAAAATATCTGAGAGTTGCGAATAAAACCTTGCAATATAGAACAGATGTTTATTTTCGGTTTTACAATATCTCAAAAAAACTAAAATAGTTGTTGCTGAGAAGAAGGAGATGGGGGGGGGGGGGTTAGTAACCAGTAACTTTATTTTAAATTAGTGTATATTATTGCAACTCTTTATAGCCATTTCTTACTAAATAACTTTATTTTTAAGTTGTTAAGACTCTTTATATGAAACCCTCGGTTGAGAAACACTGATTTTTATCATATTTTTGTATGTATAAAACCATACGAACGCTTTTCTGAAAGAAAAAAAAATATACATCAATCGGTTAAATAGTTATCGCAATTTAAACGTGAGCGCAAACAAAGTTCCATTTCCCCAAAATTCGGCCGGCTCCCGCGCATTTTTTAGTATGCAAATCTGCGGACCTATATGTGTTAAAAGATTCCCAAGTATATTTGTTCATCTGGCTTGTAAGGTGTCAGCATTCAAATTTGTATTGAAAGAAACATGAAACAGAATAAAGGAGTTATATTTTCCACATAAGCGGTTTGTTTGTCGTCTTCTTAGTCTAGTTCTCTGATGGCCGGAGAGTTTATTGAAACCAGCTCACAATTATAAGTTTATTTTTTCAAAAATCCACATTCATATTTCTTAAGTGATGTCTTACTTTTGAGCCAATAAAGTAGATCCGGCACATATATAATTTGAATTAGAATTACAAACAAATCGTTAAAAAAAAATCTAAATGTCTGGATTGAGTTACGAATAAAAAAAACATAAATAACCCTTACATTGCCATCAAATCAATTTATTTTTTTAATGCATTAGCTAAAGAAATTAAAAGTGATATTGACTGTTTTCTTTCATTTACACCCACAGAGACTCGCTGAAAGTATGCATATTGTCATAGCTTTAATTTTCATTCAAAATTATTAAAGGACATTATTTAGAAAAATATTTACTCGTTTTTGTTTGTACACTTTTTGGGCTTGTCATGGCTTCAAGATTCACACAAGTAAAAAAAATATTAGACATCAGAATTGAAAGGTAAATGCGAATATTGATGATACAGAAACAGGTAATTAACATAAACATATCAACTAATATCTAAATGTGTTTCTTTTGCTTTTAATGAGTTTTCTGAAATTTTCTCGGCGGCTAATTTCCTTTCGGCGTTATATTTAATAGCCATTTCTCGCCGAGTCTTGACGAGAATCCTATGTCCAGGACAATCTAAATTATCATTGAAGCATTTGTTTCGGCAACATTGTTTGCATAACTTTTCCAGACATTTCATTCCCTGAAAATAAATAAATAAGAATTAATGCAATTTTTTTCTTCTTTCTTAAAACATCTTATAAGTTCACTTCCTATGTGGAGTATGTGGTGCCTCCATGATTTTCTATCTCTCGCTAATAACCTTCAAGCTTCCTTCCATGGGAAGAAGTAAAGAATACTTTTTTATTTTCCTAATTTCCTGAGGAAATTTGAAACGTAATTTTTATTCTGTTTTCTACTTTTAAACACCAAATCTCTCTTAATTCAACGCATTTTTTTTTTTTTTAAACGGCTTCACGCATATCAACTGTGGAAAGGAAAAAGGACGTAACCCACACATATCAAATTTTACAGGAGGAGCAAAAAACGTGTTTTGATGATTTTGGGCCATATGCAAATTATGAATTATACGAATCCTTGAAGTGCACGGAGACTTCTAAACTGGTGTTTAATTGACATAGTATAAAATTAATTAAAGAAATTATCTGGGAAAAACTTTTAATTCAATTTTTTTCTTGGTTTTAATTTTTTACAAGGTCATATTTTTCAAACTTAAAAGCTTAATTTAGATACTAATTCGGCATTTGCAGCTTGCATCCTTTTGACAGAACGTGTATAAAGTTTGATACATTATGATTATCGGAAAAAACCTGTTTTGGAAAGATTGTGGGTAACGTCCTTTTTCCTTTCCACAGCCGATATGATTTTTGCATTTTATATTCTTATTTGAAAACAAGTGTTTTTACACAGTCCCACTTTGTTGCCATAGCACTGAACAAAAATAAACTGATACTGCATAATCAGTGTTGTTAATAAACCCTCTACTTGATACTTTGATTACTCGACTTAGGAATTGGAAGCCGTTTCTTATCACTCCATCACCCGTTTCACTCGCCGAATCACTAGGCTGGGTACTGTACTTTCCGTTCAGATTAGTACTTGCCCAAATTCTCTCAATACTTATCAAGTGTAAACTAGGCAATTAGTCTAGATAGTAATTAGAATGATTTGGAAAATCATATGAGTGTTTGTTGAGTAAAATTATGTAAGTAAAGTTGTTTACGTACCAGAGGATTTGGACAATTTGTACATATCTCAGTAGGTCTTTTGACTTGGTGTGATTCAGTTTTAGGAGGTCTTCTTTGTATTCTTCTTAGTTTTTTCATTCGTTTCCTTGTGATTGATTTACCATCGGAGTCTTCATAATGCCGTTTTAAATCATCACCGCCATTCTAAAATTGATTTTAAGAAACACCACTATAAAGAGTAGAAATAACTTTTTAAATGATAAACAATCTATTAAAATCTATTTAATTAACTATCTTAGTTATAGCTATATAGTATACTCTTGGTTATAGCTTGTATTTTTGAGTAAATATCAAGTGGATTGTTTGGGCAACAAAATGTTTGACATATGAATTATAGATTTCTTTAATCAACAAATTTAGATATCTTTTTATAAGGTTCGATAGATTTCTTTGCCCATTTTCAATGCATAACACCAAATGTTTTGATGTGCTTGATGCTATGATACATTGCAAAAGTAATGATCTGAAAATTTGTCATGGCATGTTTTATTTTTAATTATAAAATAAAACCTCTTTAAATTATTTTATTTTTTTAGGATTGGAGGAATTTCAGACATCATAGACATCCATGCTTTCAAACAGAAATCCATAAGTAGATTGAAATATTAAGGGCTTAGCAAGAGCGATTAGCAAAACACTAGTCCTTTACTCTATTAAAAAAAGTGAGGTTGGGCAACTTGAACAAGTAGTTCTGGTATCAAACTCCCATCGAGATAAGATTAAGAGTCAAATATACTTCACATTGGAAGCGGACATAGTTAAAAATAGAAAGGTATTAAGTGAGTCATGAGTTTAAGTCTTACTTTATGTGTGCCAAAATACAGAGGATGGGCATAAAATTGAATTCAATTCATCATATCTAAGAGCCTTGTTTTCAATATTACTATGGGCGAAAGGAAACGGGTCTAAAATTCGTACTTTTCTCAAGAGCTATAAGAAGATTTGCATTATTGAGAACTTTCTTAATAGAAATTTTCACGTGAAATTAATGAATTGATCAGTCCCTTTTCTCCTTTATGCATACTATAATATGACATGTCCTAGTTATTTTGGCTTAAATTGAAGAATTTCAAACACAGATTAATTTAGCATAAAAATGAATAGTCAGATCATATAATATAATTATTTATTTACCATGTCCGCTCCCAATGTGGAGCATATGTAATTCTAATGTAGTTTATCTCAACAGAAATGTTACTCAGTTGCTCAACTTCAGTAGGAATATAAGGATAGGGCTAGGACATGACTAGTGGTAAGCTAATCACTTTTTTACTTTATAAAACTGTCCATACTGAGATTCGAACCTGTGCCCTCCGTACCCGTAGACAACAAAGTTGACCACTCGACCCCACAGGCGGCTAAATGATAGATGAAGAATTGTGTATATACAAGAATAATAGTGTTTTATAAATGATTGGTAAACTACCTCTATCTCAATTTGTTTTTCTTCCATTTTTTTTATGTGCTCACTGGGCGCAATACGCACGTATGGTTGACACATCCATGGAGGTAAACATAGATTACAATCGTTTGTTTCACTTGCATCAGAACCATTGTTTGCTGAATCAATTATATCATTAGGATCACCGTCACATTGGTATAGTTTTTCTCCAATATGAAACGGATAATATTTTTCTTTTATATTTTCCATGACTATAACAAATTGATCTAATGTTTGCGCCACCGCCAGCGCCGCTCGATATTCAGAATTCGTCGGCATTGCCAATCTGAAAATAATTTGAAAGATAGATTTCATAAAACATTATTCAAATTTCTACATAATCTTGATGTTGGCCATTTGATTTAAAGAGAGACACCGTATGGAATCAAGTTAACCGATTATCTTGTTTAATTCGCACCCTTGTTGTTTGGGATGTCTCACAGTATAACCCCTTTTCTTGTTATCGGAATGCAATAGTTAATGCAAAAGGGGAGAGCAAGTTGAAAGTTATGGATTAGATGAGCTAGAAATCATTTGCCTCATCAAAGTTTGAACCTAGTCTTTGTACTCATAAAAATATTGATCTACATACAACAGCATTGACTTTTTAGCTTCAAGCAAACAGATTAAAATTAGTGTAGTTTTATACCAAGTCGACATCGTTTCTTTTAGATCTTTTTAATTTCAATTTCAATCTAAGTGATGACTAGTTACGCTTTGAGATTTTCAATAATTGTATTTATATAGCTATTAAATTGCAATTGGATAAATTCAGTTTGAAATTTGATTAGTGACAATCACCCAACTTTTCAAACTGTCAGATGCTCACTATCTCACCATCACTAAGCATTTTTTGTAAATAAATATGTATTTAATATGATAGCAATCTTATAATGTATTTTTGATATGATCTAAAATAGTTCACTTACAGCAAGTGGCACATCTTAAATAGATGACCTCTAATAAAAGAAGGCGGGCATGGATATTTAGCTACTAGTTCTAGATACTCCAATGCTACGTCCCAAACAGGAGGAGAAATACCCTCGAAAAGAGCTGGATTGGTGAGAATGCCTTCTGCACTCATGACACCATTAACTCCAGTAGCTTTTATACATCTATGGACATCTTCTAAGCATTGAATGTTTCCATTGGCAAAAACTGGGATGGATACAGCATCTCTGTAAACAAAATAGATTTATTGATTGAATTGACATTCACTCCAATGCAATAAGGTAAATAGATCAAAATATAGAGTAGAACCAAATACTTTGATATTTATCTAATTTAAATTAATTTATATTACACAGATATTGAGGTTATAATTAAAGTTGCCTATCATTACAATACATAATATATGTCTTGATTTATCTGTGTATCTGGCTGCAATACACAGACAAATTTTACAGTTGGCACTACTACCAGGTGTAAATATGGTGTAAATTATTACTTAATTAAAAAAGCAACTGAGTCTACCATTTTTTAAATGAATATATACATGAATTGATATTCTATTATCAAACCAACCTAACAGCTTTGATATGTTTCCAACTAGCTAATCCTGTGAGTGGACCTTTCTGATCTCTCGTACGACCGTGCACAGTCAATTGATGACATCCAGCATTTTGCAGCATAAGAGCGTATTCTACAGTCTTTGATATATCTTCGTAAACCCTTACTTTACAAGTTATAGGAACAGAGAGCGATTTCTTAAGTTTACTAACTGAAAAGTGAAACATTTATGCAAATTATTATCTGTAGGTAACTGTCAAACAAATATAATACTTCAAATAAGGAGTAGAAAATTGCTAACAATAATGCAGTTCCTTTTTTTCTTTTAAAACAATAACTCCTCACGTGTGTACATCAATGGAGTATTTAAAGGGAAGATACTAAATAAAAACTGATTTTGAATAAGTAGGAACCAATGGATGGCATTACGACGATGGATTGGTGACCACTTGCCTAACACTCTTTAGAAGGGGTAGAAACTAATTTAAACATTCTCATTTTTGGAAATCATTTAATATATTAATTGGTCTTACAATGTAATAAAAAATTTGCTTGTTTACCGATTTCATTTAATAGTGGCCACTCATCTTGAAGGAAGGCACCATAGTGACCTCTGCGAGCGATGGCTTGAGGGCATCCTAAATTTATGTCTATGGCATCGCAATATTCTTCAGCTAGAAGGGCAGCTTTTAACAGAACGTCAGGATCATTGCCACAAAACTGAAAAAAAATAATATTTAAAACTTGTAGCAGTTATTATAAAATATGAAAAATAAAAACTATGTGGAATCACGGTCAGTATATTAACCTTTTAGAAATCAATTGTTTAAAATTATATGTGACAAATGAATTATTAATATGTTGGGTTATTTTCAGGACATTGAATAAACAAATATTTTTTAAATTTTAATAATAAGAAGTGACACTTTGTCCACGATGTCGCTACAAAAACTTTGTAACAGAAATTACGGATACTATAGTGCAAGAATTTCATCTTAGACATACTTTTACAGGAGGTTTCTTTCGTCAGTTTTATTTAATTCTTGTCTAATCAGCTTTGGATTCTAGATCGTACTATTCACAAAAATAAATTATACACACATTATTCTACTAACATTTGTTACTGAAAGAACATATCGAAAGAAAGATAAGTAAAAAAAATGATATTTTGAATTATATTACGCATTATATTGGAATACCTCTCTTCTATAGCTCCACAAAAGGACAACTAGAAAAAATCACTAGTTGTCTCTCAGTAGGCAGAAGTATAAAAATAGAGAAATATAAACAATCTTCTCTCAGTTTTATATGAATGTAGCTCGAAATACCGTTTTACGGTTTTGTCAAAGTTGCAATCAATATAAATTAAATTGAGATAAATGACTAAATAATGCATTGAATTAATTTCTAGTTAAAGCACTATGGAAATAAGCCATCAATATGTCATTATTTTAATAATCATTTATGACTTGCTTATAGCTAAAAAAAAGTTGTGTGCAAGTTAGCATTTTTTGTCCTAAATAATTTGATTATGCCATTAACAAAACTCTGTTTAACTACAAACATGCATTATTATTGTTAGACTCTAGGATCCTAAACTACCCATTTAATACAATATGACAATATACAAGAAAAACATGTTAAATATATTGGATAAATCACATTATAGTTTAATCCAATTGAAGCCATAAACATTTGACGCTGCAGATAATATGATAGAAAGTGTGCCAATACATTGCTGATACTTTGTAAGTGCAAATTGGTGTTAAGTAAGTGTTATCTGTAATACATTAACAGATAATTGCTAGGCTTTGTAGTCTTATCACAATAACTAAATGTGTTTTGTGACTTTTGCATAAATGTCAAACAAACTACATGCATTTCCTATTGTATGATACGAACTTAGCACTGTCAGTTCAACGATTGGATAATATTTTGTTTGCATAATGTTGCACAGATAGTAGAGATAAATTGCAATCCAGTATATATATTTTATTTATTTAACAATCATGATTATTTTTCTTATTATAGCAGCATAAGAAGTAAGTCCAGGTTCTCTAGCTGAGAGTCTGAATATCACTCGGAAGGGTTCACGTTGAATACCTGACATAGTCAAGATTTCAACATTGTATAAGGGATCAAATGTATGAGTGTTGGTGATGTCATTTTTGTAATTTAGGGTTAGGACTGGAAGGAGCTTTACTTAGGTGACTAGAAAATCCAAGGTTCAAATCAATATCAAATGTTGGTTTTTTAGCATAACAATATGGAAAATATGGACACATAGTGGGGTTTATCTGAGAATTGTTTTTAAAAGAACACTGCTTGTTATCCATCCGCTCAACATCTTTTATTAGAAAAGTAAAGGTAAAAGGATATGCTTTAGGCAGGAAACGTATTGTTTCCGCTATGCCTCATATGAGATCTTGAGCATGGGTTGTTGTGATGTCTTTTCTACTTAAGGCGACCGTAAATATTTATTTTATTTCGTTACTTCATATCAACTGCTTAACAATATTTTAATCTAAAAAAAGCTCAATCTCAAGTGACTTAATTGACTCAACTCAATTTATTTTCAGGTGATCTGAAATTCTATACTTCTAGTTCATTTGAAATTTGCTGCAATGCCAATCACAAGCAATTTGAATCAACAAAAGTTACAATATCACTTTAAGATGTGAACTATTAATGCTTGGTAGGAAGGCTTAGTATTTAAAAATGACTATATTGAATATACTTAGGACTGGTCTTGCTTTAGCTCGTTTTTAGTTAAAGTTTTTGTGATAAATGAAGACAGTCCTGATCATTACATAAAATTGTTGAATTATTATAAAAAATTGTACTGATTACCAACAATCATTCCCTAGATCTCAATTTAGATATAAAATTGAAAAAAACGATAATTGAGCAACACTGAAATCAAATACACAACTTATGAATGTTTTGTATGGAAAATGAACATCTACCTGTACAATCAATGGTCTGTCTTCTCCACAAGTGGCGAGTGCATCTCTGCGGTATTTGGGGTCTTTGCAGAAGACAGTGCTATGGAGCATGGGGGTGTAGCATAACTCGGCTCCGTGTCTCCGGCAGAGAAGCCTCCATGCCAATTCACTAGCGTCCACCATCGGCGCAACCACATACCGAGACTGGGAAAATTTGGTCCTGAAAACAATAATTGTAGAAACATTTTAGTTTGAATGTCCAACTTTGTGTTGTATGAGGGCTGCCAAACTTTTAAAAATCTGCGGAAATATGTATTGAGCTTGTAAGCAGGTAACAAATTATATTAAGAGCATCAGAAATAATGAATTCATTCAAAAAATGACTGACAAAACCGTGATTTAATAATGAATTAGATTGTTTGATTGAAATGAAAGTGTTTTGCTAAATACAATAAAAACCTTCTTTTGTAACCATGTCCACTAATAATATGGAGGCATATAATTTTAATGGAGTTTATCTCATCAGATGTAGTTCTAAGATGACTGCTTGTTACTCAGTCGCTCAACATCTTCATTTCGGAAAGTATGTATAGACGTGTAGGGATATTATAAAACTAGTGGTTAGATTGCTCTTTTTATGCACCATTTAAACCAAGGGTCGCCAACCTTTTGTTGTAAAAGTGCCAAATATTTTACGCGGGGATTAGTGCGGGCCGCATATGTGTAGACAAATATTTTTGTTTAAAAAGGCTCGCGGGCCGCAGGTTGCTGGCGCCTGATTTAAGCGATTGGATGAGTGGGAGGTAAAGGTCGTCTAGGAAGGCAGAGTAGCCAACTTCATTGGCTTTAGTTGCAGCAGTCACACATTCAAATCCCAATTTGGACACTTTCATAAATTATTGATTTTTCCAATTAATTTTTTTAATGTTTGTGAAAACCATTCAACATGAAAAAATATTGTAGCATCAGTCGTACATTTAAAATATTCCAGCAATATATATCCGCAATTATTACATTTATTTTATACCAACCGTAAAAACTAAATACAAAAATGATGTAGAGTATTAGACCCGTGTCGCTGATGCAACTCCCTTTCCGATTAGATATTAAGGAGATTCATTGTGTATATGAAAAAACTAAAACGTGCGAAACTATCGTAATTTATTTTTATGCGGCCTGCTAGAAGAAAAAGGTTGCGCATGACTGCTGTAAATGAATGGAATTAAAACAAGTAAAGTTAGTACTTGATTAATGTTGTCGAGTTGATATACATATGTATATTCATATGAAAATACAAAATTACAATTGTCAGAGGCGGAACAAGTGTTTTTTTAGCCTCGTTTTGACATTTGAAAATTAACATATTAACAAAACTTATTGTTCTTTCTAGATAATAGATACGACAGTCCAAAGGTCAGCTGGCTTTCATTTGCCAGCATTTAAAAAATACTTGCGCAATAGAAGAGCAGAGAAAAGTATCCGCTTGACTTCCCAAGTAAGCTCGGCTTCGGGTTGTGGGACCAGAAATAATAATGTATAAAAAGTGACTCATTATGTTGTCAGCATTCAAAATAGTGTCTCTAACAAAACAAAATATTTTACAAATAAAAACACCTTTTGAGACAAATCATTGAGTGCCCGTTCGAATCCTATTACGGAGTTTCATAAAAATATTGTATTTACAATTTTAATTTAATACAGTATGTCAGTGACACAATTGCAATACTTCTCACACACCCGACCTTAAAAACGAGTTATAAAAGAAATCACAGTTAACATTAGTTTGAGCGACTGCGTGAGTTTTCGTAAAAACCATTTCTGTTGAGGTGATCCATTACGATTATATATGCTATACATTGAAAGTGATGTTGAAATTTATTTCACACCTAGTATAACACAACCAGTGTAATAAATAATAAAGATAAATTGTATAAACAATTGTAAATCATTTTTAAATTAATTTTAATCATAATATTCAAACAACATCCAATACCTGGGGTGGGGAACCTTTTATTCTCTAAAGACCGTATTCATTTTTCTGATTCGAATTTTGACATCGAAAATTTCAAGAATTTACGGATTTGTTCAAATAAGCAGCGTGGCACCTTTTTTTTTAAGGTCTTTCAGAAATTTTCAAATCCAAAATCTCAGGAATTTTCGAATTTACAAAAAAATACGGAGTTGGCCAGAAGGCCGCACAAGAGTAGCCAAAATGTCGCGGGTTCCCCACGCACGCCTGTCCAAGACTATTTAAAAAATGCAGTTTGCATTGATTTCCTCCCTTAACAACGGCAGCAAACTGCGTTCGTGTATTTGTACATAAGCTTTCAAAAAAGCAATCAAATTGATCTACTTAAAGCATTCAGTTGAATTTTACGATAAGGGTTACAAAGTAAAATCCTGTTGAATATATTTCGTTAAACCAGGCCCGTAGATAGAGCGATCGCCCTGGACGCTGAGGAGTTGTGGAAGCATAGGAACTATCGAAATGATGAGGAATTTTTAGAATAATACGAAGTACCGAAATTTCGTTGTAAATCCAACCCTTTGCACTGGGCGCCAAAGGACCCTGCGTAGAATCAATAATTCAGGTGTATTGCTTCCCTGAACAACCTACACTAATGTGGAAGTCAAGATTTGCAGATAATCTATTGTTGTCGGGTAATTAGTTACAGGCAATCCCTCATCGGTGTTTATTAAGTGAAAGTTTAAATAATGTTTATAAACCGACTAGCAACAAATGTCATGCAAATGAGATATAAGTAATGCCGCCCCTTGCACACACGCCCAAACACTACAGTTCATTTGAACCCCGAATTGGCGCGCCTCTGATAAAAAAAAACATTTACTCGATAATGTATAAGGATGTATGAAATAGTAGACAGAGTTTACGAATACATTTAGTTTCTATTTGTAGTATTATTAAGGTATAATTACATTGAATACGAATTCTTGCTTAAGTACCGCGGTTAAAAATAAATCGAAACACGCATATTAATTCCATGCAAAACACGAAATGACAACGTATTACATAGGGTAACGTATCACAAGTTTCGCACACCCGAAAAAGCATGTTATATTATTTTATTCTAATAATTAATCTAACAATTTTTAATTTTCGCATCCTGAATCAAAGGAATGTATCACGCAAAGTATTAAATGATAAAGAAGTTAAAATAAATATTCCGATATTATCGCGTATTACCTGCCGCAACCAACGGAGAAGAGTTACCTGTTATAATAACAGTTTTACTGCCTTCCTTTTTTTTAAAATTTTTAATTCCGCCTGTTTCATTTTCTTACAACTATACGCATTATATCGTTCTAGTAGGCCACTGATTAGCATTCGGGATTAAATTTACTATCGGTAATTACCAGCAATTACCGTAAAATAAATAAAACACAAGAATATTGCAGATACGCATCTGGAATATGGAGTTTTGTTTTTCAACTCTAGCCACATTTAAGGTGGCATCGCAATCGTTACTGGACATGCTGGTATCATTTGTCACCCATCACCAAAACGTGCATCTTTACTATGAGATCTAACGTATTTGGTTATATATTCTGCATTGTTTGTGAATTGTTCTTATTTAATTGCAAAAAAAAATATGTTACAAATAGAATAACAGTATTGAATCAGAACGATAGTTTTCATCTTCGGGACAAAAATGTACAAAATTCAGGTCGAGACTTTAAAATATATAAATTAATATCTCCAATGAGTATATTTTGATCCCTAAAATTGTTATACTCGACAACAAATACATTTTCATAATAAATTTAGTAAAAATATTTAGTTATGTTATTTAATAAAATTGTAATCCAGAAGTTATATTTAGTGTATTTAAAGTATGTATGGATACACTCAATTTATGTACTAAATACATCAATAAGTCAATGAATTAACTAATACTAAGTTAATATTATTATCTTCTCATCATGTTATCCAAGCTTTACGTGGGATATGCAATTATTTAATTACTCATTTTCTCATATCAGTAAAAACATACGACATACATATATCATATGAGTATGACATGATTCATCTTGGAAATACTTTAAATTATTCCCGTTTTAATTTAGGGCCAGTTTTTAATATAAAGTGGTCACATACTTTACGTCTATTTTTTTTCTTTTGACGGTAAATTACCGGTAAACTGGTAATGAGAAAAGTTATTTACCATTTACCGATAATTGGAACTTTACGGAAATTGCAAACTTTATATGGGGGCTCTGGTATATAAGAAATAGTATCACTTTTAAGGTGTTCACTGTCAATACTTGGTGGAATTGGTTTTTGTTGCAATAGTTTTCATTGCTAAGTGGTCTTCAACTTTTTATTTATAGTTTATTTTCATTGTATTTTGCTTCAATTCTTTTGCTAGGTTGTAATACCAATTGTTTGTCATACCTTGTTTTTATCACTTAACTTTTGTATAAATATCACTGTTTTATTGTTTTTCTTATCAGTTGACAGTGCTCATCATGAGCGAAACCGATCCTGATCTAATAAATTGTATGTGGAAAAAGTACTAAAAATGTTTTATTATTTTTATTAAGAAATAGTATATTAAAAATTAAAACACAAACAAATTATTCTTCTTCGAATGACATATTTTATCCGTTATATTCGATGTCCATTATATTGAGGTTTTGTTTTACTCCGATTTTTTTTACCGAGGTTCGGGAAATCAGAAAATAAAAAACTAAATTTTTCATTACGTAGCCAATAATTACCGCTTCACCCTAAAATATTATACATTCAAATAAACTCAAGTAAGTAGAAAGCCATATAATTCAACCTATTTTACCGCCAGCGACATGTATGTAAAAAAAGGTATGCGAGTACTTACGTAAAAGTTAGCACGCATGGGAAATAATTGCACCCACTGATGTAATTTCAGCGTAATGAATTACGGCATTAAATTTTATTTCATGAAATTAAAATAAAGCTTGGCCATCAGAGGCGTAATAACTCATAATAACACGGCTCTTTGACATATTTTGGGGAACTTTTTTTTTAACTAGGCCAATAAAAATACACTTTTTCGGTTTTATTAAATATAATAAATAGATAATATGACAAGTAGACTTATTGATAATCAATTCATAATTTAAATACTACATATTTCATAGTGCATCTCACGGGCATTGTTGTGACCTAGATTTTGTTGTAAAAATATGGGTTCTATAATATAGGGGCCAGCAGATTTCTTGACATCGAAATTGGGACTTTTTTAGCGGCTCACAGGCCCTTGGTTCGAACATCGGCGATCAGACAAACCGGTGTGTACATGCTATATCTGTCAGTGCTTAATTAAAAACTGCGCCCTCGGTTTGGAAAGTACTAATATATATCGTCAGAAAACGTATTTTCCTATTTTCTATCAGACATATTTTACCTAGATTATCCATATGCGACAAGTTATCGATTTCATTATTTGTATGTTGTCAAGATGATGGTGGAAAGTGTAGGCAAAATAAGTTTGGGAACTATTGATTTCAATTATCGTCAGTATTGCATTAACGTTAATTCCATACAACATACAACTTGGTAACTATTGCAGAAATTGCTTTTTTGTTATATAAAAACGAAAGCATAGATTATAAAAAGAAAAACAGCCAACTAAAATTAATATATGCTTAACATGCGCCAACAGCTTAACGACCGCGGATGCGTATTTGAGTCTTTGAAAAACAAAGGTTGCTGGCCGGCGGACTCATTTATGCGTATAGGCGAAGTATCTGGAAGCTAAGAAAATTAAATTTTGTAAAGATATCTCAATTTGTTTACAAATTATGGTGAATTTAGTAAAATTACAATTTTTGCGAATTTTAATTTTAATCCAGTTTAATTAAATTATACTGGAGTGCGGCCCCTATTATGTCTGATTACACAAATCTGTCTAATTTCGAGCTACGTTTACGTTTTGCTAGACGACTATTTGACACGTGTTTAAGATTTTTCATAAATACATACATGTGTATCAAAATGTTGACATGAATTACGAGTCACTTAAGCGGCTGATGATAATTTAAATCAGCGTTTCCCAAATGAGTAGCGAGATTAAAAATTTAAAGACCACCGAATAAGTTATCGACGTTTACATTTGAGAATATTAAAAAGGCACTTTTTGTATCTAGATCTAGAGGCGAGAAAAATGTGATTTTAACAAAACGATTGGAGAAGGTTTGCGAAAATTTTCGTTTTCAATTACGTGTAGGAAATATGACAAAGCATTTTTTAAAAATGTAGCATAACATTTAAGGGTATATTATCTTCTAGCAAGACTTTTTTGACGGCAATGTGTTTTAATGTTGTACACAAAAAATGTTTTACGGTTCAAGTTTATTTTTCACCATATAAATGGGTTCCGCAACGGAATACAAATGGGAAACGACGATTTCAATAAATAAGTGAATAAAAAAACTCTGAAACCGTTCATGACACGAGTACATCGACTTGTATATTTTAATTTAAACCGTAAGTTGGTACACATTGTCTAGTTACCATTGCGGCAAAATATATGAAAATTTAAAGGTGAAACACATTTGTCTGAACTTTGTAAAGAATATTTTTTTGACGGTCGGAAAGGCAGGTTGAAAAAGCCAGCCGTGATATTTCGCATGAACTTTGATGAGCGAAAATAACCATCACAGTCTCTGACATTTCCTGCAAAAGAACCTTTGGCGACATTTCAGTTCTCGCGCCATTTGCCGCCTAATGGCTTTCCTGGCCTGCGCCATTTTGCATTTCCCCTGTCAAGCGCGGGAAAATATAGCCGACAACCGGTGAATTATGATACAGCACTCCAATGGTATGTTTTCGAATGACTGATGATTGGAAATCGAATATATAGCCGGCTCGAATTTAAAATAAATTGTTTTTTAAACATTTATTTGATATGGAATAATTATATATCGGAACTCTTGAAATGGTAATCCCATCATTTATACTAGTTTGCAATAATCAACGATATAATGAAATCATAAAATATTAATGAAACGCTGTCTTTTATAGAACTGTCAAACTTTTAGTCAATGTTCAGGACGGATATTTACATATTTTAGAACGATCAATAATATAGTAGGTATATATAACTACAATAAAGATATTTTTACTTGCTTCGCATTGAAGCGAAATACATGTCAGAAATATGTGCACAACAAATGGAATAAAAAAAATCTTTCAATTATATTTTTTGCTTCCAATAATATCGATGAAATAGAACATAGTTTAAATTAAATAATCGATGCGATTTTTTATATTTGTCGGTTTTCTAAATATTGTCGCATGCTAGGGGCTGGTAGGAGTTATGCCCCAGCGACCAGGCAAGACTGGGTTTAAGTTAGGGCAATGCCAATCACAAATTTATATTTTTTAAATAAGAGATTCTGTACATGGATGTTTGTAATGTCTCTTCTCCTCGAGTGACTTATAAATTCTCATCGAGTTTATCTCGTGTGATTTTTCAATTTCAATGTTTAGTTGTAATGCTAAATATATTTTGTGATAAAACTTAATTCGACCGTGGAAAGGAAAAAGGACGTAACCCACACATATCAAATTTTACAGGAGGCGCAATAAACGTGTTTTGATGATTTTGGGCCATATGCAAATTATGAATTATACACAACCCTGAAGTGCACGGAGACTTCGAAACTGGTGTTTAATTGACATAACCTAATATTAATTAAATTATCCAGGAAATACCTTTATTTCAGTCTCTTTTCTTGATTTTAATTTTTTACTAGGCCATCTTTTTAAAACTTAAAAGCTAAATTTAGATACTAATTCGGCATTTGCAGCTTGCATCCTTTTGATAGAACGTGTATCAAGTATCAAGAAAAAAAACTGTTTAGGAAATACTGTAGGGTTACGTCCTTTTTCCTTTCCACAGTCGATATATATGTCTTGTGTCTCTGTATATATATATGTTTAAGTGGACCTATGTATTATCTTTAACTGTATTTTTTTACTTTTTTATGTCGCTTAAAATGCCACACATAACCATCGAGTGTATCGATTTCTCGATAGTAATATTAAAATACGACTGAAAATTGACTATCACAAAGAACCCGCCGAATCCGTAAAAGATGTATAGGATTATTGTAACGATTTTGTATTTAATGTAATTTCAACAACAAAATTAAATGATTAATACAATCTTTATGCTTTGGACGAGAATAGAATAACAAGGAATTATGGTGACATCAGTAACAAAGAATAATTCAATATAACTATTACTGATAACATCTCACTTTGCAATACCAACTTTGAAAATTATTCGTCATGATCGTTGATTCAGGTTGGATGAAAACAAAATGAACAGGTCATAAATATTGATTTTTATGATTAATTTGCAACCAAAGCATTCCGAATCATATATTTGCGAGTCCTCTAACACATAGTTTCTCAACCTTTTAAAGCCCGTGGCCCCCTTTTGAGTCTCAAATTTTTCTGTGGCCCCCCTATCCATAGTAATAAAATTCTCGGGGCTCGGGAAAAATTAAAAAATATACATTTATTTTTTAAAAAATACAACACAAAATTTTGTACACAAATTATTATTTAAAAATTTAAGATATTGACTGAAGGTGCTTGGTGGAATTTTAATAAATTTGAATCGTTCAAATTATGTACATTCTTACAGATTTTGTCACTAACAACCCGGGTTTCGCCTTTTGGCATCTTCAGGCGTTCATGTACACGGATGAACTTGAACTGACGCTTAGTAAATGAATGTTTCGTGTTTATATAAGAAATGCCTGGATACTATATGTCCTATTTTCTTTGATGTGGAAACTTCTTAAAGCTTTTTAAATTATTCAAATGGTTTTTCTTTCATTCCCATGTGTTTTGTATAAAATGGATATTAGAATTAGCGAAGCAAAACATATTAAGCACATGAGCTTCATATTGTCACGGGGTGATGAAAGAAATGCGTGGACAAGATAGTCAATACAATATTGTCGACACTTACTTTTAGATGCAGTTATTATGGTATCCCTAAATACCATTGGAAAATAATAGAAAAAGTATGTATAAAACATACATTATTTCTGCTGCAATATATAATTGTCCTACTGTATTCTATTTCATTTTAGTATAAATTTTAGTTCATTATATTTTGGGTGGCCGTGGCCCCCCTTAAGTCTGCTGTGGCTCCCCAAAACGGAAATTTTCTTCTGTGGCCCCCTTGGGACATGCTGTGGCCCCCCAGGGGGCCACATGGCTCCCGGTTGAGAAACGCTGCTCTAACACATCACAAGCACCAACATACTTGATAATATCAAACATTATATTAAAGAAATTGATATAAGTAGATCGGATATTTTTATTTAAAGTTAAGTATTTTACAACTCAAGGCTCGTGACTCCCAAAAAAACAAAATTATATTTAAATCTTTTATATAAAAAAGAATCAGTCAATGTTGCAGGAACTCGTTCTAAGCGGCTAACAGTAAACGTAATATTTTTTTAAATCGTGGAAAGTAATTATTGTCAACACAGAAAAATACTACGTTTAACATTACCTAGTTATTTATGGTTATACGCCGTTGCCAGGTCGACACTTTCTAGCGTTTTTTTTTCAATCAGCTTATTAAATTTTACTCAAAGGCATGGATGTCGGTGAGATCTTTGTTCTTTGTACCAGCGGATACAAATATTTTAAATAAAAACATTATTGAACAATAATTTTCATATTGGAACAAGATGGTACTTTCCGCAGGCATATAGCTGCAAAGAAAGCACCAAGTAGCACAAACCACCGGTAGATTATACCCGATGATCGACAGGGATAGTAAATTTGCCGTAAAAAGAAAATTACTACTTTACACCGCGATCACTAGACCGATCGTGACTTACGCGTGCCCAATATTGGCTCACGTGGGCTTGAATCTTATCAAACCATTACATCCTAAGACGTGGGTGTTTGTGATCTCAATTATTTTCATCGAGTAAATCTTAAGTGACTTGCAAAAAATAATCTCCTTAAACTCCTAAAATGAGACATACGATAGCTTTAGAATAATACTTTTATATTAATTCCACACTTCTTGACCGGTTTCGAACGTGGAGAGCATTATCAATTAGTGAAATATAAAAAAGGCAATGGGACTATGTATACATAGCCCCATAATTTGATGTATAGATATCAATCAAAAATGTATACAAAATTGAATAAGATTAATAACAATGTATGGATAAACGATTAGTTATAGAAATATAAAATAATTTTACAAATTATAAATACATGACGATAAATTATCTAAAACTAAAATGTTTCTGACTTTTTACAAATGAATACTACTAATTTGAGATCTAAAACAACAACCAGATTTAAAATGAATCAAGCAAGAAAGGTAACTATTATGAGTTCAAAAGTTACATTAAATTATTAAATGGATTTTTTTACATTATATTTTATAATATAAATAAGCAATAATAAAAGTAATGTTAACGAGATCCATAAGAGAAACCGGTCCTGATTTAAAATAAATAATGTGTAAAAGTATTTTATAATATAATGCTTTTCCACCAGTAATTACCAGTGTACACCTAGAAAATGATCACGATAGTTGTCATGTTTATAGTTGATAGGAGTGCCAGCAATATTTGTTTCGGCTGTGTTTCGAAACAAGAAATGAAAACATAAAGTGTGACCATAGCGAAAACGGTTAATAGGAAAAATATTTGTTTTTTATTTTATCACACATTTATATTTACCGTTTAAATTGTTTAGTTAAAAGATAATGCGAGTTGAATACACACTGAAAACAGAAGAGATAACAAAATCTACGAGAAGTAACGTTAATTTATACCACATGCATTTAATTAAATATCAAATATTAGTATTTTGTTGGCAAGGTTGCTGGGTGGGCCGGATTCAGCGTTGCCAGATTAACAAAATCACAGATCGGGACATTCACTATTTCGAAGATTTTTATACATGTAAACAAGTCGGGATTTTTAGAGGGATTTGCAATTAGACTCGAGGTTTGCCTATTGAACTCGAAACAGTCCCGCTCAAATAGGGACGTCTGACAACCCTAGCTGGTGAGGACACGGAGGGCACGAGCGAGCGTCACTTGGGCAGGCGATCCCTTTGTTAAGTTAATAAAAATAATATTATCAGATCAAATCGGTACCTAACTGCAATTTCTGTGGATTTTTTCAAGGAGTTATGAATCTTAACACTTTGTTGTTTTTTTTTTAAATTTGTTTTAAAATACATTTATTTTTGATGTATAATAGAATTGGCATTGACTTGGTAGAACACCATTGTAATAATGTGAAAAAATATCAAAGTATTTTAATTCTACACTTGTTATTTTATATACCGTTGATGGCTATTTCGGCGTATACCTTATCAAGCCAATGACGGCTTTTTTATATCAATTAATTTCTTTCGTTTTTCGGTAAAGTTTAATGGTAGAGACATTGTCTATATAAACTAACAAAAACATTTTATATAATTTTATCTAAACTAAGATCAAGGTCGTATAATATATAATGTATAGGTGCTATACCCTAACAACAACGTTTCGCTCGTCGTTGAATATGGTAATTAATAATTGTCCCTAGCCTAATTGACTATCAGCCTATCCATTTGAAGCGAATTTTCTACCCATCGACCTGCGAAATTGGGAAGAATAAGAATATTGTATCAGTGAATAGATAAACGAATTTTCCTGTTCAACGAAGATTTTACTCTATCATCCCTTTAGACAACATAATACATTTTTTGCGTCCACAATATAAAATAAAAAAGCATTACGTGACAGCTTTATAATACATAGTCCAAAATCCTGTCAGAAATATTATATTCAACACGTACCACTGTACAAAATACTTCACACTTCTACTAATAAGATTACTATACTATCGTAAAATTATATCTTTTTAGTTTTTCAGAAAAGTTTTCATTTTTTCAACATGTTTTTTGATTATAATGCATACCGTATTTTCTCAGTTATGAACCGTATGTTTTTTCCCTATTTTGGTGTCTCCAAATTACGAATATATTTCACGGCCATTATGAAATATAAACTGATTCAAATTGATACAGTTGATAATGCTCGTGATAAGCGAAACCCATCCAGATCTTTGATAAATAATGTGAAAAAAAATACAAAAAAGTGTTTTACTTTTGAAGAAAAAAGTACCGACTTAAAAAGTTTTTTTATTATTTCAATTTATGTTATTATTTATTATTTGTAAAAAAACAGTACTCCGGTATTCCTGAATATTGATATAATAAAAATTGATAGATTAAAATTTTAATTTATGCGAAAATATAACATCGTATTTCAATCATATATTGTTTAAGAAAATATCGAAGTTTTTCAAATTCATATTTTGCATAGCACTCTAGTATTATGCATTTATATTTTTAAACATTCAATGCACGATAGTTTTGAGTAGTGGTGCATTCATTTCCGGCAACATCACATTTTTAATAAATATTCAAAGCTCTGAGGGCTAAAAGCAGCGGAGAATTTATTTCCGGAAGTGTCACGATGAATGAATAATAATTTATTGCACTTGCAAGATATGCATGCAACAAACACATCAACATTGATCCCCTCGTTCGATATTGTGAACCGTTCATATTGCTTTTAGTCACAATATCCCTCGATTATTGATATCGTTTCAGAGATTAATAATAATAGTTGTATTTGTTAGATAAAAGTCACATTGTTATTCGAGCATTGCTGCAATTAGGACCTCCAATCAAAATTGCAAAAATTTCTCAATCCCCAATTTCTACACGATTTTATGGTAAATGTTCAATCGGTGATCCCGGATCTCGAAATCGGAAAAATTGTCAAGATGATAATGATAATTATACAAGAAAGGAACATGGCGTTTATTGGCATTTAAATCATAAGGGATATTTTGCTTCACATATACAAAATTTGATGTTATGTTGAGCTTTTTCCGGTAAAAAAACATCCACATTATAGATCGGATAGATATATTATTAACCAGCAATAGGCACCTGTAGACAAATAACTCGATACAATATGTTAGAGTAAAATTTAGAATGAACAAATAATATTGAAACAAAAGAGCATCGATATCGTGATTCAAATACAGTAATACCCCGCTTAGCGCGACCCCGTTAAGCGCGGTTTCACTATAACGCGAATTTCAAATTTCGCGCTCAAATGCCTCGCAGACTTACGCCCAGAGACTTAAAAGTGTACGTAAAGTTCCTTCCACCAAACACTACGTCAATATTACAACCTATGGACCAGGGAGCAATAGCAAACTTCAAAGCTTATTACCATCGCCGCACTTTTAGCCAACTAATTCATTAAACTGACGGGGAAGGAAGACAGTCTATGCGAGAGTGGTGGAAGTCTATTCACAACATAGAAGAGGCTTGGAAGGAAGTTAAAATGAGTTGTATGAATAGAGTGTGGCGTAATCTTTGGCCAGATGTAGTGGAAGCACCTATAACAATTGTCCAGATGCAGAGACAAGTGCTTGAAGACATTGCTGCAATGATTGAGGGGTCTGAACTTGAAGATGTCACGGTAGAAGATCTCGTAGAACTTGTAGCAACGCAGCAATGAAGCAATGAAGATTTGATCGAGTTACAGAATAATCCTATCTACGATGAGGAAGAACAGGTAGAAGAGAAAGTTTTATCTTCAGGGGAAATACAAAATGCACTTTCAAAAATTTATTCAGGTTTGGACATATTGCAGAGTATAGACAATAATGATGACCGTGTCTTGACCGTGTGTCAAACAATTAAAAACAGAGTTGGGTGTTATGAACGTATTTTACAAGAACGTAAACAAAACGCTACCCAAAAGACAATAGATGTATTTTTCCGTAAAAAATAAGAGTATGTATTGCATAAAGTGTTCTTAGAATTAAAGTGATTGATTAAAATGATTTGTATTTTTTTGTATTAAATTTTGACTATGTTTAATCATAAACCTCGATATACCCGAATTTCAGTTAACGCGATTTTTTTCGGAACGTATCCCTCGCGTAAAGCGGGGTATTCCTGTATTATGTTCTATTCAGTCGAAATTGGGAATAGATAGACAGCTAGGTTGAGTTTCGAAAAAAAAGGTCCAGTATTTAAAAATAACATTCTTCCCTTAAGAGTAGACAATTGTATCTTACGCCATATTTTACTTAATGACGCCTATAAATTCAAGTTAATATTCTGAATGCGAAATTTTCGTCAGTGTGAAACATTTACAAATTAATTTCGCAAAATTAATTCTTGTTATTTTCATAGCGCAGGCGAAGCAAATTAAAATATAAAGCCGTTCAAATTATTTCTTCGGGGATAGGCACGTCATGCCGAGAAGAATAAATCAGACGCCAACCAGTTGACAAGACTATCCCTCGGAAAATGTAATTTCTAAAAATATTAGCGGACAAAAGAACTTCAGTCTTTCTGTGCCTAGCGACACGTCAACTCAAATTAAGTATCCGAAGAAAACTTTCAACTGTTTTTCTTCACTTCGTTTCGAATTTGGAACAGAATAGTTGTATGGATTTATTCTAGTGGAAGATTTAATTTTTAATTATATTCTTCTTAAATTATTGCAGCTATTACACAATCATTGCGATTATTGCACAGCTGCCTTTAAATCGATAACTAAGTCCATAGATTTTTAATATTGTCGACCAAGTAAATAGCAAAAAAATACACAAGGGTCCCCTAGAATGTTACCTTTTTTAATAAGATATAACAGAAAATGGCTTTTAGGTACTACAACATGTAGTTATGGATCTATCCATCTTTTTTGTCTTCCCGTAAAAATTCGAATTTCAAAAACCCAGGAATTAGCGGATTTCCCAAATTTACCAGCGTGGGACTTTTTTTAGCTCTTCCAAAAATTTTCGAATCTAAAATCACATAAATTTAGGGATATCGGAAAATTTGCTCGTGGCCCCCCTAAAACCGGCCATGCTCAACCTGCGGCCGCATGCCGCCCAGTAAGCCTAAAAAAAGGAGTATTACCATAAATATGTTGCGGCCCACGTAGAGAAGCAAATATCGGAATGCGGCCCGGAGGAAAAAAAGGTTGAGTATGGCTGCCTTAAACTGTGATGTGGCTCTCCAAAACAAAAATAAATCTCTGTGAAATTTATCCATAGAAAAACCCTGATCTAGAGCAACTATAATTTAACTTTTCAATAGACATTTATTTTGAGTGTTGCAAGTAGAGCATTTTCTTTGCTGTGAAAATTCGTATAATGTATTTTATAAAGCTGTGATTTTTCGCATACAGACAATGTTGTAAATTCTTTGTTAAATGAATAAAAAAACTTCGGTATGATGAATTATATATAAAATATAGTATATCTAAATCATACAACATGTGCAATATAATTGCGCATCGAAATTTTTTTCTTTAAATTTCATTTTAATTTACAGTGTCTCAATTATAAAAATAAAATACTATAACGTCAACAAAGCACAACATTGAATGGAAAAGTTTTTAAAGTGAAGGATTGAGTACATGAAAATTAACCCTGCCACGAGGCCGGTCTTCAATTGTCCAATCAAATTATTTATAACGTTATCTTACAATTATGTAATGATGGTTATCGCCCACTCCATCAAATTGGGTAAACTGTGGATTATCTAGGGCTTAAGCCATCTTCCAAAATAGATTTCAATGTTTTACGTGACCTTATATAATATTAAGATGAAGCTAGCGTCATTTTCATTTCTTGATTGGTTTCCTAGGCATTACTGCTTTCCTTTGATATTATTATGTCGGCTTTATTACCGCATTACGAAAAAAAATCTCAATGACGAAGGCTATTTTTAGTACGACTATTTATTTCCTCACTTACGTTCCAGCATTTTATAATCTTACGCGTGTATCGTATTAAGTATATTTTTATTCAATATGTACTAGAGTAACGTATACATTCTGCTAAATAAAAGCAATATAAAAATTTATATTTTAGCAAACTAGCAACACTGTAGTAATTAAAATATTTAGAACAGTATGATTTTATTGAATTCCATTTTTGAATTATGAATTATTACTATCGTAGTGACTTCACAGACAGACTGTAATAACTAAAACGATAGTTACTATGTATTATAGATGGCTTCACTGGAAAAATGGTTTTTTTACAATAATATTTTTTAAATACGATAATTCTAAGTTTGTTTTAAACGATGATGGCTACAAGAAAGAGATTTATTTGCGTCCGATGAACATATCAGTTTTCCAATAATCTGTAGATTTCCTACATTTATAACAGGTACAACAAAATACAAATAAATATTTTCTTAAAATCGTAATTCTCTGCTCGTAAACGATTTGCGTTTAGAGCAGTGGTTACCAAACATATTATGCTCATGGACCTCTCTCAAATCAAAAATCTCTGATCGTGGACCCTCAAGTGAAATAATAAATTTAATTTTAATGCTTGAATGGTAAATGGATGTTAAAATGAATGTTAAAAAAACATATTTTCATCGAGATTGGGCTAACCTGATGAGATGATATTAAATTATTCATGTTCGACAATAAATCCATGATTCTTATTATAGTGTCAGGAATATGTTTATATGTACTCTTTCGCGAACCCCTTCGAAGTTTTCCACGCACTTCCATATATTTTTTAATTTCCCACGGACCTCAGCGCTATCAAGGACCCCTGTTGTCCGTAGAAACCACTTTGAGAACCACTGGTATCGAAAAGTTAATTCCATACTTAATACTGACGGCATATTTATGAAATTTTGCGATCAATTCCATTGAAAAGAATAACGTATTTACAATCGTATAAAAACATATCTGAATGAATTCATCAAATACCCGACTTTTAAACGGAAAGTTCCGTTTTACAAATGTTCAATAATTTAAGTAAGAAATATCAATTTACGTATTGAACGGTTGAATCAAATAACTCAATACTCCAAAAAAAGCAGCCTGACGTTGAAATAAGATCTTTTTTTTTAAATAAAATATAAGATTTCCAATTGAACGTGATCCGACTTTTGAAGGGCAAAAAAGCTCGACATTTCAAATAAATTTACTGTATATGGCAGCTAACATCTATCTACCAACTGAGTCGTATCCTGAATAAAAAATATCCATTAACGATTAAACAATCCCCAAACGAAAGGCATAGCAAGGATTAAAATGAATAATAAATGTGGCGTGTATGTATTGGATAACGAATTTAATAGTTGGTGAACCTTTTGAAAATAAATATATTAATAATCTTGATTGATTTGATTATTTTGCCCCAGCAGAATTGCCCATGATAGATAAAAAAAATATATTCTCTTGTTCCCTGTCTATACCTAAATACTGAAACTATATTAAGCTTTCGAAGCGGGCTTTCAGTTTCTTGGCTTTAGAGGTATGTCGGTAAAGCTTAGACTTTATATCCTTTTGACGTAAGTTTTCTATCTAAGCACTGTATTAATAAAGACTAGCTGTAAGCCCGTTGCCCAGCAACGTGAGATTTTTGTTGCATTTTTAAGTAGTCAGAAAATTTACTGGCGTGAAAAATAAATTACAAACCTATTTATTGAATAAGCCAGAAATTCTGATAGTAAAAGAAATATATCTCGGGGCATATATCGACAGCCCTGCCCTGCAGTATTTAAATTGGAAATTGGAAATCGAGGACATCCTTCATACACTCAGACAAACAAATGGACTTTATCGAATATTAATATATAGATACGGCCAGCTGAAAGCTTTACATGAGGAAACGATTAGGAAAAACCCCTTATAAATACTGATTATTGGTGTTCAATAAATAGAGGTGTTTAATTCTTATCTCAAATGAATAATTACTTTTATTTCAGAGCTGTGGAGTCGTTAAAAAATAAAACGACTTCGACTCTGACCTAAAGTAAAAATACGATTTTTTAGGCTTAATAGCATGCGGTGGCGACACTTTGACCCTGGCGATTTGAATATTACTTTTTTTGAATTGTTATTTTTTTTCGAATCCCGACTCAACGACTCCGAATTCACAACAATGTTTTTTTATGTAAAAATTTGGAACATCTGCTGCTAGGAATTTTCAAGAAACCTAGCTTAGTAACGTCACATATTCATGTACAATTGAGCTTATTTTTTGTATCAAAAATAATTATATCATTTCTTATGAATATAACGGTTAAATGATAATCAAATAGTAATCGAAAAAGATTTTACTTTTGTACAAATAAAATATTGTGCAATAGTTATCTTTAAATAACGATATAATTGGTTTTCTTGTCCGGCATTTGGAGGACGGGTAAAGATATATTAACTTTCCTTAACGTGATATTGCCAAGGGAACACTTCTCTCAATTAAAAGAATTCATGAAGATAAAGAATTACAAATAAATGTAATACTGTAATCTTTCTAAATTCCTTACGTACAATACATGATTTAAAGATTAAAAGTAGATAATAATTACACCGCAGATATAAGATTTTCTGTAATATCAGTACAAAAACGCTTGAAAAAAGGTTGATGTTTAATGACAAAAAATGCCAGTCTTCAAAACAAAACCGCATCTTTAAAATATACTTAAAATAGCTACGTATTTATTAATAAATAATCAATATGAGCATTTATGGGTTTACGATATCTGCGAAAGTGAATAACGCAGTCGATGCCATCCCTAGCGATAGGGTTGAACAACCTGCATTATATACAACAAACACTGCAGCCGATTACAATCGATTGAAAGAGACAACAATCCTGACTATCTACCAATACACTATTACGTCTCGTAGAACGATATCATAATGATATTTACTACACGACATACGATCGTGTTCTATATAGGAAATATATTTAGTACGAGGAAGCATGCAAGAGAGATATGAAACACATATTCGTATATGTATACGTACTTACTTTAACACATATTTTTGGATGTGTTGATTAAAATTCATACAGACAAATATTCGTATTTTTACATACACTCGGCGTGTCACGTGATTTTTTTTTTTCAATCATGTATACATTGGCATTACTCGTAATTTATTTTAGAGCGAGTTTCATTTATTTTTAGAAATTTCTACTATTGTTCACGATGTTAAGCCCCAAGAATAAATCCCCACTAATAAAAGTCATTATGACCGATACCGCTGGTATAAACTTGGCGTTAGCAGGTAGGTAGAAATGAAATGAAATCATCGCTTGACTGTTACGAAAACGTTTATTTAGGAACTTGCAACCAAACATACTATTATACAACCTAGCTTGCTCACACGATTTTATAAATGTAAAAAAAAATGATGTTCAACTCTGCGCAGAGAACAAAATGGAATTTAATTTTCGTCGAAATGGAAAAACATTATTTCCTTCATCTCGGAAAAAAAACAAAACCACAAAAGAAAAAGAGCTGCAACTGAATTTACAACTAAAGGTCTCTGGAACCACGTTCCAGAGGCCGGGAAGTATCCCACACACACGTCATGTGCGGTTCGTGTTCCAAAGAGCAAGAAAAAAAGAAACAGAAACCACATCGGTATCGAAAAATAATGTTGCCATTTAAGGCCATTAACAATAAACAATTGATATAACGGGTTACCTGATAACAAAATTCAAACACAATTAATTTAGCTACACCTTTTTTTAAAATCCTGCCAGTTTTCATCACAAAAGGGCTAGTGGAAGCGGGTGCCAATAAACCCTACCGTGTCAACATTTATAACAGGAAGAAATATAAAATGAAAAAAAATCATGTCAATTAATACGTTTTGACAACTCTGTCACCCCACATTCTTTCTTACCCTGTCGCGATCTTTCAATCACCTATATTTTTAAAGAGCTTTCAGACCTCACTCTCAAGCAGGCTACATACAATTGACCATGAGTGAGCACCGATTGTGAAAGAAGATTCACTCTATCAAATGTTTGACCATGCAACTTATTTATCGTCATTCCATAAGCTAACTTAACCGGAAACTGCCATCTGCATAGATTAAAGGGAACAGTAACATACGATGACGCATCAAAATATAAAAACTTTCACGTAATAACAAGTTGCCTTCAAATTTATCATATAATATGTATATATTTTTTGACAGATATTCCATATTACGTGCAATATTCCTTTCACGATTTTATACGGTTAGTTATTTTGTGAGATAATCAGATATATTCAAAAAAATATTACGATAATATACATCATAACAATATCACGCGGCCATCGACTGAAAAAATCTTGGCGCCGCATTTTGGTTTCAAATATTCCAATAACCGAAAGTTTTATAAAAGTTTCATTCCAATGCCAAACAACATAAAAAAAAAAATAGCTACCGATGATATTATATTTATTAACTTGGCTTCTAGGTCGTCTACAAATAAACGTAAACAAGTACTATTTTTATCACGAAAATAATGTACAATTTTGTCTTACAGATGAATTATTTATTAACATAATTGATTTAAATATATCTTATATTATACACCCATCCCTCGCTTAACACGGAAGATAGGTTCTGCTATATCACCGTGTTCAACGAAACCGTGTTAAACGAGACTAACAAATGTGTGAAAAAGAGAAGATAGGTTCTTTTTTAGAAATATTAAAGAAATTGGTAGATAGGACTGAAAATTTATTGAAACATTATGAACACAGATAAAAGATATTATTCAATGTCACTCTCACTAGAAGATATTAATATGGGGATTTTTATCAACAGAGTGGGCAACGAGAGACTAAATGTCCGATGCACTATTTTCAGGTACTATTTTTTTTACATTCAAAATGTAAAAGATATACCCTAACCGTTATTCTTAGAAATTCCCACAGAATGCGCACGTCTGCAAAGCAAGATTTAATCTAAAAAAAATAATTTTCAACAAAACTGAAACCGTGTGTAAGCGAAACCGTGTTAAGCGAGTATCGTGTTAAGCGAGTATCGTGTTAAGCGAGGGATGGGTGTATATAATATTAGATTTTTTAAGAGATAAGGACATAAGGACAAGAAATGTTTTTAATTATTCCCTTGATAAATAATGCATTACCTGTTGGAATTGTCTCCATAAAAATCTTAGAAATAGTAATAAATATTTTTCATTCGATAACAATTCTTATTTTTTTCACCAATTCATTTTCAAAAATAGAACATCATAATTTCATGTTCACATAACCTTTCAGTGTTGTCAATTTGCATTTTTTATTTTAAAAACAAAGCATTTATAATTTTAACAGACAATAGTTAAGTACCAAATTGCTATATAAAACATCAACGATACTTATGAAAAAAAAATGTTATGAGCGTAAGCGTAGATAATTTCTTCATTATATACACAAATAATAAACAAATAAATACATATCATATCAGCTAAAAGTTTTAATCATAAATGGATACTATATTGAGCATCAACATTTTTTTTAACGAGAACTGGTTGTAATTTTACTTTATAATATAAAATGATAGAAAGATGTGGCTTGTGAAATATTTAAAACAATCTTCTTTGTTTTGATAGTTTGATGGTTTCGGATTGAGAATGAGGTGGGTGAGGAGGAATTAAAATATTACAGACATTCACCCCTTGAATACAACATTATAAATCGATAGAGAAATCAATTTATGCATGTTTTCGTTCGGAGATTTGAAGATTTGATAGTATAGCAAAGTAAAAGGAAAACAATAGAAACAATTATCATTCGGCTACGAGACCGGCAAACTATGTAATTCAATGCTCATTCAATAGGTTAGGTAATTTATTTGAACAATATATTGATGTACCTAACCACCAAAAAACTTATTATGTATAATACAAGGACGCTATAACGATTGTCATTCTAAATACATGACTATTACTGTCCATATAATGATGTCCAAATTTAACAATAAACGTTTCATTTTGAATGAGAATGATGATATACAAATAACACAGCAACGATATAGCATTGTGTATAAAAATACGACAAAAGAATGAAATAGTATTTACCATCACCAAGCCGACGTATTTCTGTTGTTTGTTAATTTATTTGTTATCTGAATTATTTCTTATTTAATATGAACAATCAATCATCTATTCAGCGGCAAGGTCGAGAAGAAAATAAATAGCATTACGCATATGTTAGTTACATACTTTCTTTTGAAAATAAATTCGATTCGGTAACGTTAATTTATCACAAACTACAATTTATTATTCTTTATGTCTCAACGTCTAGAATTATTACGAAGGTAATGATATTTTATATATATATATTATTTTATGTTTATTACACTAATGATGGACGACAGAAAAATGTTAAAATAGAATTATCACATGAAAAGTCGTCGCGCAATTCCTATGTAAATTTAACGCCATTGTTGTACGTTGGCGTCACTTGTGTGTGATCTAATTCTATTTTCAAAAAAGTACGACTAATATAAAATGTCAGGAAATGTTCTTTCGCTTTTGAATTGACAGACGTAGACTACAATAATTGGATTTCAGCTCATTTTTTTTAAAATTAAAACCATTTTCTCTAAATAACGCAAAGGGAGATGTTTGTATGATAAATGATGTAATTGTTAGATCAACTCAAACATGATTACGACTGAAAATTTATATCCGCTTTAGACGTATAGTAAATATATCTCCATGAGTTCAATCAGTATACAAAAATTTAATTAAGAATGGAACGTAATAATTGTGACATCCAGAATTAAGTGACTTGGCTGAATTAATCCGTGGGCGCCGACGATTAGGGTTACTTTGTTGTTTGTGACAAACAAAGGGCACTTTGAAATTTCTGTTTTAATTAAAAACAAGAGTTTTCCATGTCCTTCTACTGGCCATATTGTGACGTATCGCAATGTATTTGATTCGTTATCCGGTGGAAATATTCAGGCTAGGGATTGCAGTAGCAGTATTACCGAAACCGAGGTCACGGTTTTCATGGTGTTTTTTAATACCGGAATACCCGTTTTGAAAATTACAAATTTTAACATTTAAATGCATGATTTTCTACTTTTAAATAAAAATATATATATGTTTAAAAAATTGCAATAGTTTTATATATGTTTTTATCCAAAAACACTTTTGCACCCAGCACCCAGGAATTAGAGGCATATAACATGATTTTCATACAGTATATAAAAAGGCACCAATTGTTGTAATGAAATTAACTATTGAATATACAATTAAACTTTTATACTTAATGCTATAATGATAAACACTGTTTTTTTGTTGTATAAATTATATTTAAAAATTGTCAAAAATTATTGAACGCCGAAACTCCAGCTTGCTCTGTTCGAATGAAGGTTATAATGGTTTAGCACGTGTAGACAAGACATATATTAAAACAATATAAAGAGAGAAAATAAGCATAAAAGGTAAATCTGTTTTTAAAAAAGCCAAAACAAAAAATTGTACTTTTCGTATCATCTATGCATTTAAGGGTTAAAACTGCTAAGAGTTATATTAATATTGACACGTTTCAGAATTGGCGAGACTTCAAAAGATGTATTATTATTTTAAGAAACCGTAAGTAATTGTTAAAAATCACCTGTTTATGATTATGGTACATTTTTAATGAAGGTATTTTATAAGAAATATCGAAATACCGATTTTAATTTACTCGCCTGGTATTGTGATCACAGTTAGTCCTGTTATTTTGATTTGTAATATCGGTATTAATTATGAAATATCGAAATAACGGTATTGATATATTTGTCCGTTATTACAATCCCTAGTGTCAATCAATTGAATGACACGTAGCAGTATAAATCTTTATTTCATTCCCACCCATCCTATCCTACGAGGCATATGGAGAATAATTTACTGACTACTAATCCTTTCATAGCACCACCTTTCTACCTTTACCCTTTAAAAGGTTGAGCGACTGAATAACACCCCGTTCTCTTAAGAACAAACTTTGTTCACATGAAAATAAGGAGCCTGTATAGGCCACACGGACATGGTTGCAAGAGCAATGACCAGTGTGAGGTGAACTAAAGGAAGAAAGACACACAATTGATAAATTGAGTCTCAATCACACTTATAATAGGTGTAAATAATTACGCAGAGAAGTATCGAAATCAATGCTAATCAACACAAAGCGTGCTTCTAGCAACTACGCAACATACTTCAGCAAAAATGATTTTCGGACGTATTAAGTCCATCGGACTAGAGCAAAATATACAACGCTGAGATCCACAGGTCGTACGACACATTGTGATTGTTGAACTGAGTAGTATATTGATACTCAAAACGTGATTTCAGGCAGTTAAAAATGGCAGGGCTGATAGAATATGTTGATAACTTGCAGCGGTCTTTCTGACTAGGTACACGTGGACAGAGTTCCTAAATGAAGCCCAGGCCCACCTTAGTTTGTCGCGCTACTAATGGTAATGATTGAATTTACAAACATGGGTAAAACTTAGTGACACGCATATGTGAAAGAAAAATAAAGGTACAAAGCTTTTGATAGAGAAAATATCCCAAATGCTTTTTTAATCGGTTGGGTCAGCAGTCAGCACGTATTCTATCGGATACCGAGAGTTTCTTTTGTACGCACGTCCATAATGTAATATTATATGAAGGTACGCAAATCTAGAAATAAGTTATATTATAAGAAATATGAATAGTGCTGGGTAATGGTACTGAGTACCTGATGTAGTTTAAGTATGTGTATTTATTCAAACGAGCTATTCATTACCGCGTTTATCTATACATTTTCTATTCAAAATTTTCCATCGTGTCATCATATTTAAATTTGTCTTAGATATTTCCTTTTATAAGCAAATATTAATGTTGGAAAGACAAAACGGCATATGTGAGTGAGTTGACTAGAGCAGCGGTCGCCAACCGGTGGACAGTGAGAAAATTTTAGCGGTCCGCGGAGTTAGAACATTATTAGAACCAAGCATACATCAACTCATTGAAACATGTAGCTGTTTTTTTTAAATTAAACAAGTACTTTTATAATTTTATTTTTTTAAAAATATATCTTTCATCATTGTTATTTTTAAAACACTACTTTTGTTCTGTTTTAACAAGGTCTGAAAGGTTGGGACTGCTGGACGGTGCATTAGATTCATTAGAAAAGTGGTTATAAACCCGAAGATGGCGATACCAATGATACAGAATTTTGACAGTTAGTAAAAAGCTATCATTATTTTTAATTTAGCTCCCAACTCTCTCACTTAGGAAAATTCATAAACAGTCTCCGTGGTCATACAGTTTTTATGAGTAGCCGTTTTTCTATGTCATTTCAAGTTGATTTTTTAAACATTTGTATGTACACCGAGATATCTCTTTGAGGTTCCTATACATTTAAATTTACATTCTTATTTTAAATCGAATATTATGGTTTTTTTTTTGTGGCGAAAGAAATGAGTTCTCTAAGACAAATATTTAGACACAATTTATCGTCCAGGCGTATAGGATTTTCAGCTAAATCATTCTGTTTCCTATTATGCAATATTAAAGATGGCGATATTTTGTATTTAACGCTAATTTGGGTTTGATACTGGATATAATTTTGTTCAATAAACGTTATATAAATGTTTAAATGTCGACACATTATGTGTAAAAAAAAAAATCACGTTTTATATATTCAGAAAATTTTGTATCAACAAAACTTAAATTATCAACTATCTCATCAGTATTCCATATGTGCAGCATTTCAATGCGTATTCATAACTTGGCAAACTGCTGCAAATAAGGTACTATCTCAGGCCATTTTTTTAATTGATTGTATTATCCTAATGCTACTGGCGTATTTAAAATTCAAATTTAATATTTTCATCAGCATGGCAGGTATTTTACTCCTGTGATATTTGTTGTCAATTGTATCGTTTTACACCATCGTTCTTAGACTTTTTTACATCGATAAAATTTACTTTACTTTTAAGTTGATTTAAATAAAATTAATTAATTGAAAAGTAACCAGGGTACTATTCTATAGTAGTCAAAAGCTCCAACTTCTAACCACAGATATTTATTGCATCGAAATAAAAATGTTTGTCATCCGTTTCTAAACTATCTCCTAACATTATCCTTATTTCCTGGTCCTTGCATAACATGAAGGGTCAGCGATTGATATATGAAAGCAGTCCTTGTCAAATATCTACTGTGCTATGCCATCTTTTTTTTTAAATATAAGAATGGTAAGTATATGTGTACAGTATTAATTTCACTACGAAAGGGCAATGTGCGGTTTGCTTGCAAGTAATTTGCATAATTAGCCAAGAGTACAAAGTTTGTAGCGTAAAATTGAATGATTCTTTTGTTTTTCTTTTACTAGTTTACATACATGAAATTAATTGAAAAATTAGTTTTAAGTAGTAAAAAAAAACATTACGATAGTAGTTTTAAATTTTACAGAATACTTATGTATTAAGAAGAAGACTCGCATAAATTTAAAACATAGTTTTTGGAGTTAAGAGCTTTGTCCCATATGCTGACGATACCTCGCGTGTTAATTTGCTCTCAATTAATAGCTTCGGCATTTGGTCGACGATTTTACAAAGTATTAAAAACCATTTTTTTTATTTTCGTTGTACAAACCTTTGTATAGCTTTACATAGAAACAAATTAGTCTCGCACGCAAGCTGGGGTTATTCAAAAATCGGTTAAACATGATCATTTGACTCTAGTGGTTGCCTTAATTTAATATGTAGCTTTTACACGAGACATTGATTAGATTGACCCGTGGCAATTACGGTTGTATGGCCTTTTAAAACGACTCCTAGCAATGTGTACCATAGCGAATCCTTATTACATAAATTCGTACAAAAATATATTTGAATTAAAGATGATATTTAATATTTATTCACAAAAATTAGAGCCTAAATTTTAATAATGTTCAATCTTCGGCCTGCAAATATCGCACGGATAGAATTATTGATAAGCTTCATACTTTAAATCCAGTAGATCCTAACATCAATATAGTACTATAAAATAGTTTCCATACGATCCCTTTAATCTAAATAAATATCCTAATCAGATGTAGCGAACGTAACATCGCATCTAACACCATGTCTAAAGACATTTTACTAATTATTTATTGTACCCACCCCTTTTATGAAATTTCGTTAATATAATAATTACAGTATTATAGGTTTTAAAAAATAAAAATAGTACTGAGCTCTATATATCAGTGAGTAAGTATTTTTCTGTAATAATTTCAACTAAATTTAATAAAACCGGTCCTTTTTTCGAACATGTACGATACATATTTCAAAATGTAAAAAAATAGTAAATTATTATATTTAGTCTACAAGATTTTTTAAATTAATTTAACGGTTATTTAAACATAAAGCCATCGTCACAACAATCCCTAGGTCGATTGTTTTATATAATTCTGGTGGATCTAAATACATTGCCTTTTACCTTATTATAATAGAGTTCTGCCAAATGCCATTTTTTTATCTGTTAGGTATGCTGTGTATTCATAAATGAAAATTCCAGATATCATTCAAAATATATATTTTAATATCGATGACATATAGAAATACAATTAAACATTATTATATTTACATTTTCACGAAAATCACCCTGAAGGGGTGTATGTAAAAGTTTGGCAAGTGTTCAAACACACATTCGCTTCAAATGAATTTTGCAATTTTCTTATTTTCCATTACCTGGGCAAACTTGACTGAATTAAGGTCAACAATAAAACTAATTACCTTATTTATTTCAGCGAGTAATGCATCTTCTCAGATAAATTTCAGCGAAAAATAGTTTGTTATTTGATTAAAGCTACATAATATTACAAATTAAATATAATAGTTAAAAATTTTCCCTTACAAAAATTTAGGGTAGGTACGTATTATTTTAATATTAACAATAGATAAAAAGTTGATTATTTTATTTATATAACAATATTGACAATATTAATAATAATAATTAACAATAGAACAGGCAGCAGGTCGGACTTTTTTTCCATGGGCGGAATAACCATAATTATTTATGTGTCGTGTTGACACTCCCAATATCATCAGCTCAAGTTGGTTGAAGAGCTTACATTTGAATTATTTACTATTTTTTTAATTCTGGATCGGCAATCGGGTTTAGAACATGACCGAATGATTCAGTGATGTCACTCACAATATTAAACAAAAATATTTCATAATGAAAATTATACAGACGCTAATTCGAAATTCAAACTTTTGTGGCCGATGTTACCATGGCGAAGTATCTTGTTTTGTTTTTTATTCTGTTGTGAATAAGTATTTTACTACCTATCCGTTTTTCGATCTGACATTTTTTCGAATTCAATCACACGTATAATTAAACAAATACAGTTTGAATAAATTCTTTTAATTTATATTACAGTTAAGGCGTAACAATAAACACAATAAATATTTGTTTCGAATCACGGGATTTCATATTAGACGGGACTGCAATTCTAATCGCGAGACAAATTGGTAACAGACGAGTTAAAATGCATTTTGAACGGTTCATGCCAAAGACAAAATGAAATCGAATAAAAAAGATATCGTGTCGAATAGTAATATCTGACAGTTCATTTCATGAATATAATTTGACGTTTGGGTTTAGAATAGTCTTACAAGAAAATAAAATAAACGTTAAAATCTCCGGAGTCATTCCTAATTTCTGTATAATCTGAAAGTATATCAGATCGGAAGTCATTTCCTAATATTATTATTCTAATAAGTCCGATATGAAGCACATTGAAGTCGTGCTCCGTTATTGACGTGTACGAGAAATCTATTTAGCATTATCATACCGAAAGGACCAACGATAATACTAACTATATAAATGGATTTCATATAAAATTCATAAGAATTGTTTTCGTATATTCATAACACATATTGACGAGCTTTAGTCGATATAATTTTATATTATACGCACGCAGCGTAACATAAATTTGTGTACACAAAGCACCGCACCGTGCACGGAAATTTCACTCAGAACTGGATGCACGAAAGGTATCGAATTATATATTCGGGGGACGTTCTAGATATTATTGACCAATCTATTGTATTTTTTATACTTTAACACACATATGCTTGCAAATTTTCTATCTTTTCAATGTTCTGATGTATCCGGTGGTAAAGAAGGTCTAGTGGGACACAATGCGAGAGCTGCACGGCAGGGCTGCGGTGACGCCGGATTCGAGAGCCCCGATTCGCGAATGGGTGACAAGGTCGGCGATCGGGGTCTATTGTGAAGATTTTTCCTGCGTCCTCTGCGATAACCAGCGGGAGGAATTCCTCCGCCTCTCCACATCGGACCCGTCTGCTGTATCTGGGCCGTAGCCAAAGAATCAGCCAACTCTTGAAGGTCTGTGACGTTCTTGATTTTTCGTCTGACTGGCGGCGGTAACGAAGGAAGCTTCGTCACGACCGGATCGCCTCGTAAACGTTCCAGGAACTGTTCTGAAAGATTTTCTTTGTCGTTATCTGTAATATGTACAGTGGCAATTGGTCCAACTTGATTGCCTCGAACAGGAAATTGTTTTGACACCCTCTTTCGCTGTCTGCGAACCCCCATTCGATTGAGAGCACGATACATTCGTCGGAAATGTATCATTGACCACGGTCGAGAAAACGACCTCTCCCCTTGATCTCTAGAAGAAGACTCAGAGTCGGCGTCCCCCTTGGAGACGTTACCTGCGTTTGAAAGATCTTGGTATTCTAAACCTCCCGAGATAACCGCTATGGCATCGTTAGAAGTTTGGTTGCAATTTGAATGAATGCCATTTTCCCCCGAGATTATTGAATTGATTGTGTTTTCGGGGGTGACGGGACTCTCGGGCACAGTTGAGCAACAATTCCACTTTCGTTTCCATCTGTGATGTTTATTTATAGTTTTCATAACGCAAGATTTGGCGCCGTTCTCACTGACTTGTTTTCTAGTTTTTACAGTGCAAACAGTGCAACCCTGTGACACAGTTTTGACTTGTTCAATGTCCAAGTTCGACTGTCGGGGATCAGGCCTGTAATGCCTGGTCTCTGCGCAGCATTGGAAGGTTTTAGCAGCAAAAACGTCTCCCGCGGGAGGGCCCGCTTCGTCCAAGACGGAACAAAAGTAGTAAGTGTTGTGGGTGTGTTCATAATATTCACTCGAAGTATTGCAACAGTACAGACTAGATGGGCGATGTCTAAGTTCACTTTCTCGATTCGTAGAACGAACATTTGAACATATGTAAACTTTATTTTTTGCGGCGTCTTCGGGCTGCTGCTCGGATGCAGGTGGCGGATTAGTGGACATGGTCTGCTGCCGATAGTTTCTGATGTATTCGTAAGTCGTCAGTCCCAAAAACGAAATATATACGTGGAAAAAGCACAAATGCAGAAGCAGGCCGGCAGTGACGGCGGCTAGGAGGCCTAGAATCCCCACTATCAACAAAAATATCGTATCCTGCATCGCCAGAGCTTTGGTGATCTCGTTTTCCGGCGCAGTTGCATTGGCCATCGTATCGTTGAACCCGTACACGGATTCCCAGGGAGATAGCCACTCTGGCTCCACGTAGTAGAGAACGAGCTCAGCTAGCGCCACGGCGAGGACCGCAAGGGCCGCGGTCACGGCGCTCACCACGCACATGAAGAACGCTACATAGTTTCTCCCGCCGACGCAGTGGTTGAGCCACTTGCAGTGGTGGTCGAAGCGGCGGACGCACTTATTGCACACGCTGCAATGCTTAGTCCTCGGACCGCTGGTAAGGATGTTGCACAAGTGACAGCGTCCATTTTCTATTACGTGTGCGTGTTTTCCGCGATCGAACTCGGGAACGACGCGATGTGACCCGATCTTTCGGAGCTCGTCTTCGGCGGGGTCCAAAAGCAATGCTGTCAGATGGGACACGATATGGAACGCGAAGAGTCCAACAAAGGTGAAAAATACCGGCGAACGCAGGGAGCCCGCGAGCGCCGGGACGAGGAAGGCGAAGCACGCGACGGCGAAGGCGACGATTGCCAGCCAGCCCGCCGCCTGCTGCGGGTGCAGGGGCGGCTGAAGACCGTGGATCCGCCGCCACTTCCTCCGCTCTGGTGCGGTCTGGCTATCTTGGAACGAACAGAAGGATCCGGGTTCTTCGGAGGATCCATCCGGCATGGTAGTCACATCGACTTCTTGACAGCCTCGGCGCTGGCGAATCCATTTATTCGGACGTCAAAATTGAGTCGTTCATGTCTGCATACTAGACCGTCGTCTCACGGTCTTTATCACTGATCCACTATAAGATGAAAACAAGACTATCGCAAAACAAACAGTCATATCACAGTGGATCACGTGTTGCGAATACTGCGAAACGTCAAAAGTATCTTTGTTTTCAAGCTCACACGATTGCGAAATTACATAATGTTTGTGGACGAATTACGGGACGAACGGTTTTTAATTCTAATCGATTGCGAAACGGCGGAAGAGCGACGATCGACTGAATTCACAATTCACTTATTTAGTGCGATCCGTAAACGCGGGAGAAGCGACAGCGAGCTCCGCGAACTCTCGCAGCGCAATAGACAAAAGAGGTGTCTCGTAGATAAAGCCATGCTCCGGCTGCAGGTGGCGGGCGAAACAGCCCACTGAGAGTATCGATCGAAGGCGTGGCCTGTGAAAACAACCCTACGACTGACGTAGGTACGTATACAATGACAGGGTATTTGCGTGTGTGTATGCATACGGGCACAAAGTTCAAACTTGAAAAGGCGACAGCCGACGAGCCGCGAGTCGATTTTTCTTATTGTCTTCTTGATTTTGAAAAGTCGGGGGCGATGACTCCACCAACCGCGATATCACCACGGAGATATTGAATGGAGCAATCGGATATCCTGTTCCTTTAATGCAAAAAATGAGGGGTAATTCAACCCTTAGCCGCACTATAATATATGGTGAAAAAATAATGAAAAATACTTTTAATAAGAAAATACTTAATGATTTCCTGATTTAGAGTGCCCATTATTTGATTTGGCAATAATTTATAAAACAGAAAATGATAAAAACAGTCAAAATATTTGACTAACTATACTTAAATACACTGAACCAACATTATATATTCAATTTCAATATAAATGAACTACAATGTCCGTTGGGACTGTTATGAGTATCGTTTAATTTAGAATAAAAAAAATACAAAAATGAAAAGACGAAAATATTTTGATTTTAATGCTGCACAAATCTAATAAATGATTTGATCGACCAAGAAAAAATAGTCTTTTCATCATTATATCTTTATAAACTGGAGCATAAGTTTACAATAATTTGTATTTAAAAAGCTACGATTTGATTAAAATTATCAGTCTTCAATAAACTTGAAGTTACTTTACAATTATTGAAAGTTGAATTAAATATTGAAAAGAATAGAATATGTATAAAACATAATTTTAAAGTGAGAGAAAGTAGAACCTCGACGCAATGGAGTAATGCGGGTGAGAGGGTGTCTGTAAACGTCGAAACTACGTTACATAAAACTATGTTATCCAAGCAAATTTCATAAGACTTTTAGTAATGACGTTTGAATCTATATCACATTTTAACTAAAATTTATTATTCTGACTGTTTTTTTATGTCTAAAACAGTTAACATTCTTATACCAGATTGCTCACATATACAAGACACAAACTGTCTAAAATTTTGTCTGTTATATTGAGGTTGCATCGTATATTGATTTATATATTTATATTAGCTATAATTTTTTTTTTTTTTTAAACCATGTCCGCTCCCAATGTGGAGCATATGGACTCCTAATGGAGTTTATCTCAACAGAAGTGTTTCTACGAGAACTGTTTGTTACTCAGTTGCTCAACCTCTCTTTTTCCAAAGAGAGTAGGGATAGAAGGATAGGGCTAGGACAGGATTAGTGGTAAGCTAGTCGCTCTCGATACGCCCTGTTCATAGGATAGGATGAGTGAAAGGGGGGAATTTAAGACATCACATACACCCATGCCTTTGAACAGAAATTCATAAATTGATTGAAAAATCAATTTATAAAAACTGTCCGTACCGGGATTTGAACCCGGGCCCTCCGTAGCCGAAGCCAACAACGTTGACCACTCGACCACACAGGCGGCATTTGTTGCATAATGTTGATTATTTTTCTTAAAACAATATTTAAAACTTCTTCTGTATGTATATTCAGAGGGGAAAGCTTTACATTGGCACTAGCGTAACATTCCTTCATAATTAGTATCACATTATTAGTTTTCTTTAAAATGGAGCATTTGCTAAAATGGATATAATGGTAAAACCACGCCAAGCTCTAGTTTTATGTTGGTAACACATTTATCTTAGTGTCTATTGGAACAAATTGTAATCCTAAGAAATATGTTTACTTATAATTGAATAAAAATTATTAATATGCTTTACTGTTTATGTTTGATGGAATGATATTATTTCAATACCTTTATCAATTTTTAACCAGATTCGTCAAGACATAATAATATACTACAATATGTATAGCCATATATTGTGCTTTATTTCTTTCAGAATCATAAATACGTTAGGCAGTCAGTCCTTTAAGACTCTCCCATTCACACTCTCTCCCATTCTTCATACGTGATTTGGACTACACGTTACACTGGTATACTTATTTCTATTTGAGACAACACCGTATATTTTTTCAAGTGTAATACTTTTTTGAGACATAATTTTCAAAGTAGCTGGCGCCGTAGAACGCATATTAATGGCAAGTATAATTTTCGATTTCAATCTGTTCAAGGGGAAATACATGTTCGACAGGAAGATCTATTATTATGACGGCAATTCGCACGTTAAAAGTCAACATAACCTAACAAGAAATGGTATAACCCTCATAATAAAATTTAAATGTTAGTTTGAAATCTTCGGAACAACATTTTGTTGGAATTTTTTTGTTAGTCATAATACTATAATTGCATAAATCTATTGATATTTTCAAAAACTTACATGACACCATCACACGTGACAGCTGTCATTGCTGCAAGTTGTCATAGACTGACAAATAGACAATCGAAACTATTTTTTCGTTTATTTAAATGATAGTTTCGATACCACATATTTTATTTATTTTCTGGTTTTTATGGCTTAAAAAATATGTGCAAAATTCAATGCATAGAATTTGTCACATGTGCACAAAATATGAAAAATTATAATTTTATAATAAAAAACCCAAGATTTATAAATAATGTATTACAAGAAAAATAATAGTAAATAAATAGTTTAAAAAATAACACAAGTTTTATTTATCTTGGAAAATACTTTTTCCCACATAAGTTAAATGTGCAGCGACGATAATATAAATAAAATAGCTGACCATAGACCATCACAATAAGCCAGAGACAATATACAATAAGTATTGCGGCATCAAGTTCTGACACCTAAATTCTGAAGGCTTTGAGCGCCTCTTTTGAAGATGATCGTATTACTGGCCAAACAAATTGAATTTAATCCAATATTGGAATTCTCAATTTTTTTCACATTATAATATTATTAGCAATCATTATTTATGGTTAAAGTATGGAGCAATTGTCCAAAGAATTTGAGAGGTTACAGGTGGACACTGAACTATCTTTAAATTTTTTGAGCGAAAAACTACTTAATCTTCAAAAATGTTACATTTCTCACAAAGTATTTCTGAGGCTAAATTTGCAAGTCGGAGACATTGTTTTAATAAACTGCGATTCATGTTCATATTTATGTCGAACATATTGCAAAAAATTGCTTCAAAGTAGTGTAATAGAAGTTAATGTTACTACACAAATTCCTCACTCTCAAAGGAAAGAAAATGTCTTAGTCCAACATAGAAATAGAAAAATTTCTCTGGAAAAAATAACTAAATTACGTGATATCGTTGTTTTGAAAGATATTTGTATTCAGATCATATTTGAATCATTCAAGTCATTTGAAAAATGGAATAGTAGAGAATCTGACTTTATGAGAATACTTAAAAATTACATTTTGAATAGGGTGATATTATATCATAATTGTATAATTTCATTGATGGCGTTACCAAAAGCACAACGAGCTGGCATCAATAAAATAATTGTGTCATTTAATTCGGGTGACTCAGAGTTAATGTTGTCTCCTGGAAGAGTAAATACAAAGACAAACATCAAATTGGATGATAAAATTACTCAATATCAATTTGATCAAAGGAATTCTACAGCTGCTCCACTGTTTGGATTGGATAGACCATTAGATATTTTGAATCAAATAATAAGCATGAATACCTTGTACCATAAGATTGGTGCCAGTGCATGCTTCCCTCCCACTAAGCAGGTATTGTCATGGTGATTTGACACACAATATTACTATTAATTTATGAATCCAGGATATGTTCTGGAACTAAACTGGTTCCCCAATTTTACGATTTTTAAGGGGCTGACCACCAATGTTCTCTCTAAGAGAGGAGGTTAGCTGTGAGGAGAATTTAAAAGCTGCGCGGGTCAATTTAACAAATGCGTGGCACAATTTGACATAATTGATTTGAGTAATGAAAAATATTCTGATTTGATAATTTTTCAATAAGTTTTTCCTAACAAAATAACAACTCATTCTATTTTTTTTACATCAAATAAAATTTAGTACTTACAAGTTAAGAAAATAAGCATAATGAATATTTAGTAAATTAATATAATAATCGCAATTATCACTTAATTTTGCCACTTTTTGGTGATGTAGTGCAGTGCTTCCCAACCTTTTTCGTTCCACGGCCCCCTAAATCTAAAAAAAATAATCCGTGGCCCTCCTCAATTGTCTCCGTAACTCGTTTTTTTTTTTGCTTTTTAAGGAATTTGAAATTTGTGATTTGGTATACTTTTTCCTCAGATTGTCACAGAAACTCGTTTTTTTTTTTAAGCTCACCGATGAATTCGAAATCCTTGATTTGCTATACTTTTCCTCCAGAATCCAATTTCCAATCCTATCCGGTGGCCCCCAATATGGGAAACACCGATTTGATGGACTTAAATATATAGATTTTTGTACTTTCTACTGAATTTCGCGGCCCCCGCAAGAAATCCTACGGCTCCTTGAGGAGCCGCGGCCCACAGGTTAGGAAGCACTGATGTAGTGGATTTAACTTTTAATCTGCGACAATAATTGTTAATTTATTAAAAAAATTAGTTGCTCATCTTTACTTACACATTAATCCTTATGCACCCGTATTCTGTCACAAAACATACCCTTTAAGCACTTTCATTTCATTCCATCACATGGAGTTTACTCTTTTTTAAAATAGCTATACAGTGATTCTTGAACTGTTATTTTGTAAGGATCTTTGAAAAAAAAGCAATAAAATACCAAGAACAGTACAAACTGTTTTAAACATGTCTCTTCATTTTAAACATTTTTCATGAAGTGTAAGTGTAAATTCTCGTATCATTTATCAATTTTAGATTCTTATTGTTGGTCCTTCTGGTTGTGGAAAATCGTCCTTGGTAAAACTGATCGCTCAAACTACTGGCTGTACAATTGTGACTGTACACGGACATGAAGTAAACCAAAGCGAACCTGGCGAAACAGAATCAGCATTAAGAAATTTATTTGATCAAGCATTTCAGTATGCCAACATATCAGGTAAACTATTCGCAAACAAAATTAACAATATCATAGTTCTTATAAATTCAATAAGTAGTGTCTGCAAGATAATTTTATTTCTTTTATGATTTACATCCAATTCCTTTTTTTGAAACATTAGTACGAACAACAGAGATTGAAACTCCTACTCACCTTACTTATATTCTTATTTTTTTTATTATGTCCACTTCGATTGGGTGCATATGGATTCCTAATGGAGTTTATCTCAACAGAAGAGTTTCTTCAGGAACTGCTTGTTATTCAGTTGCTCAACCTTTATTTTCTACAAAGAGAGTATTGATATGGCTACGACAGGACTAGTGGTCAGTTAATCCCTCTCGCTATGTCCCGTTCTTAAGATTTGATGGGTGTAAGAGGGAATTTAATACATCGTGTACATATACGACTTCAAACAGAAATCTATAAAAACTGTCCGTACTGAGATACGAATCTATGACCTCTGTGTTCTAAGTCAACGACGTTGACCACTCGACCACACAGCTGGATTTATACGGTCCTATAATGTTTAATATAGTCTAGGGATTCAATTCTCCTCCAATAAATTTTATTTGAACAAAGTGATAGGAAACAAAATAATAATTAAATTCTTCATTCTTAAAACTACAAATGAAACAAATGCATTCATTAATGAATGATATACTCTAACACGCACGCTGTATCAAAATTTTGCACTTCATTTTCAGCCTTGCATATACTGACCACATTGTGAGTTCAACTACCTTTCTTTACCAGCAGGGCTATTCTCAAATATATTAGTTTCCAGACACTAATAAAGCCAGGACTTTGCACAATACTAAAGCGACAAACTTTACTATTTTTGTGATTGTAATAATTAAACAAAATTATGTTTTTCTCATCCAATGTCATTAACGACTGACATCATTGGCGTTTAATGGAGGGACTATAACAACATTGAATATAGCTGCAAATTTTGCATTTATATTGTGGGGTACCAACTTAAAAAGTTCATAGGCAGCAATAATAAAATCAGTCTGTTTGACGTGTAGGTGCTGAGTACTAGAGACCTGGCTTTATTAGTGTTGGGAAACTAAAAAAATTGAAAAATGTGAAGCCATATTATTCTTTTTTGTGCTAAATTTTTTACAAATTCTATAATTTATTTAGGTATGCTAGTAATTGGCATTCATAAAACTTAAACATACTGCCAGATAAATTATAAATAACGACTGTGAAAAGGAAAAAGGACGTAACCCGCAGTTTTTTCAAAACACCTTTTTTTTCGATAATCACAAATCTATCTTGATAGAGACTTTGTATCAAAAGAATGTAAACTGCAAATACCAAATTAGTATCTAAATTTAGCTTTTAAATAAAAAAGATAGGCCTGTGAAAGTTTAAATCAAGAATAAAGACAGAAAATAAGGTTTTTCCTAGACAATTTCCTAAATTAATATTAGAGTATGTCGATTAAACACCAGTATAGAAGTTTCCGTGCACTTCAAGGTTTTGTTTATTTCATAATTTGCATATGGCTGAAACAAAACACGTTTCAAACACGTTTTTTGTGCCTTCTGTAAAATTTGCTATGTGTGGGTTTACGTCCTTTTTTCCTTTCCACAGACGAATTAATAATAATATACATACATATAGGAAAGTTATGTTCATTTTAAAAGATTAGTTGTTAAAGAACCATAAACGATTTAATAATCTCTTTCTAAAGATTTTATAAAAATAGAACTAGTTATGTCATCTCTTATGTTTTATCTAGTATACATACTTATTTATTAATTACTAAATGATAACATTTTTTATGAAGTAATTAAAAACTAAAAAAACACTATTTTTTGATGGAACATTGCTTGTGATATCAATTTCTTTCGAATTATATGCTGAATTTTTTTTTCATTATAGGTAAGTGTATTATTAACCTAGAAGAAGTTGATATACTTTGTCCAAAACGAGAGGGAAGCAGTGGTCACGTACAGAGAGCCATAACTCAACTTTTAAATCTGTTAGACAGTGCCCAAAATATTCCTGGAGTGATTGTAATAGCCACCACTAATAAACCTGAAGTCCTGGACCCTTCAATTCGTCGTCACGGTAGACTTGAAACAGAGGTTATTATTTTCTGACCATAATTTTTTGTTCTATTATGCAATATATCGTCACTGTTTTGGTAGAAGTTGCTAAATCTAGAATATAGAATTATAGAATACCATAAAGAATAAAATTTAACTCATTCACCCCAGAGAGCTGATTTACATGTTAATGTTGTAGGCATATCGACAAATGAATCCAAATAAAAAATTTACATTGAAGCCCAAAGCAAACAGAGGATTTTTTATTAATTAATCATAACTTTTTTTTACATAAGTGTGAATAAATCCGTGCAATCCTGTATCGTAATGTGCCACACTTGACGATCCCACGTGGCATCTATCATGATTCAAGAATAATTGTACTCAAATACTTATATCTAGTCATTTTAAACATTGTTATACTGAATATGCATTCAAATAAATCATCTTTCAGATCTATATCGGCCCACCTACTGAGCTTCAACGTGTTGAAATACTGAGGAATTTGATCAATAAACTCAAACTGTCTTTGATGAAGGAAGATGTCAAGAAGTTGTGTGAACACATTGCCAGCATGACACCAGGATATGTTGGAGCAGACCTCAAATCTCTTTACCAAGCTATGGCATGGAAACAACAAAAAAATGAAGTATGTGTTCAATAGAGTCTATTTGAATCATAAAAAAGTATCTTGATTACAATTTCTCATATAATAAATACCCAACATGGATTTATGAAATAAAATTTCAATGGCTACATGGAAGCATATCAATTTACTTTTATATTTAAATTTATTATTTTTTTGATACAAGGCAGTATACAACTTTTCAAGCAAATTGTTCAATGTCACAACGTTTATTTTATAGTTACCATGTTTACCATAGAAATATGATTAAAGATATTGCATATTTTGATTTTATTTATTTATTTCATTCTAGTTTGGTAACTGTGCTGTTGACCTGAAATTTTGGATGAATGAATTTCGAAGCATAATTCTTAACATGACTCCTGCTTCTTTAAAAGGTACTGTTGGTATTGTGACAAGAAAACATACATCTTTTAGTGATTTAGCTGGCCTAGATAATATTAAGAAGAGCCTGGAAATGGCCATCTTATGGCCTCTTATTCACGGAGATGCTTTCAAAAGATTAGGAATTCCCCGACCAAAAGGTAAGCTACTGAATTTGTATAATTATAAAATTATAATCAGAAACAACTCATGTAGCACAATATTGTCTATGAAATACTTTGGATTTGCCGATAATTAGTCATGTAGCTTAGTAGGAAGTCTATAGCTTTCGTTTTACTCAATTGTGCAATGGGCATGTTCATACATTATTTTTAAATTCATTTATGCATATTTAACAAATGAAAATAGAAGGCTGAGATGTTGACGGTCTTTACCAAGCCTAGCTGATCCTAAATACGAGGTGTACAGAGAAGAATGACCTAACTACTATATCTTTCCTTAACATACCCTGGGGACCAAATTATCTGGAGACATCTTCAATAGACTATTTGTTGTTTTTTTTTAACAGTATTGTTTCAAGCCTTAACATTAATTGCTATTCATTTAACTACAATATTTATAAAAACCAATATGATAACAATTTTGAGATTCCTCCTAACTGTTGATTCTATTTGCTTTATAATTGGATTAAATCGCTTTATTGATTGTAGGTGTGCTGTTATATGGACCTCCAGGCTGCGCAAAAACCTCTCTGGTGCGTGCAATGGCAGGTGCTGGCACATTTTCACTCCTGTCAATATCGGCAGCCGAGCTTTACTCACCTTACGTTGGAGATGCTGAACGATTGATTGCTCAACTCTTTCAAAGAGCTCGACAAAATTCACCGTGTATATTATTTATAGATGAAATAGGTATGCCACATTCTTTTGTCAAGTTTTTCAAATTTCTGATCTTATAAGAGGGAACTATGTTATTTCCTTTTTAATAAAATTCACATGGATTCTGGAAATTAGTTTTAAAAGCAAGTTTTAATTTTGGTATAATTTGTCGTCAAATTTGTTCTAACTTCTTAATTTTGACTTAATAGTTACTGAGACGTTGATGTCCTTTGACGTTGACGGCCCACCCCAATTGAATCAATGTATATGTTTCACCATTGCGTACCAGAATTTCAGCTTCATTTCATATTATATATTGGTGATGAAATAGTGAGAAAATATACAGTCGAACTCGGTTATTACGATCACGGAAATAGCGAGATCTCGGATCTAATGAGGAAAAATACCAACCGGGCAGTTAACTAGACCGATGCCGCCGGGATCGGATTACGTTTACCTAATTGGTGTTTTCGCCGATAACATTGAAAAAGTATCCACACATATGGTTGAAATTGCATGTAAAAAATCCAAGCTTTGTGAAGTAAGTAGGTACCTACCAGCACCAGCGGCTCAGCACTGCATTACAATAAACAACTTCTTTTGTAGTTTATGAATAACATGATTGTTCGGGGATTTTTACAATGGTTTTCAGATTTTTTATGTTCTATGCTTTCTCTGAACAATGACATAATAAACATTACAAGGTGGGGTTTTTCGCACAGTGCACTGACACCACCCAAGAGTCTTTTAATTGGTTGAGTACTTTGGGGAAATTTAATAACAATGAGGGTAAAAACAATGAAACAAGCATAAATTTAAAAAATTATACGAAAAATGGATTTGACAGAAAAGTGTAATATGTGTGTAACGGGTGTGTAAATAAATTCTAATTGTGTATTTTTGTTTGAATTGCGACTTGTTGTGTAATGTATGTTTGTAAGCATTTAAAAATACCTTTTCTCTGATATAATGAGTAATGCTTAAGACAAGCAAATTCAGTCGGTCCCATCTTCCTCGTAATAACCGAGTTCGACTGTAGTTATCAAAATAACTTTGTTATTATAAAAAATATTGTGACTAATAAGTGGCATGTTTCTATGCTTATCAGTAAATTATTGTCTGTTTTAGATAATATCTAAGGGCAGGATAACCCGTGCATTAAGTGTGAATCTAATAACTGTATAGCAACTTTCTGTCCCTCTTAATTTAAGATGCTCTTGCTGGATCTAGAGGAACTTCCGACGGTGGCAGCTCAGACGTACAAGAAAGAGTTATCGCATCGTTGCTAACCCAAATGGATGGAGTTGGTAACAATGTCACTACTACTGATTCTGATAAAGAGGTAATCAAAGTTTAGTGAACCTGTACATTTCTAGTGGTCATCGTAATGACTCCGTCTGCCAGTTGAAGTTTTTTTTTGAACATATTTAATTTATTATAGCATGTTTTCTACATTATCAAACTCGAATAATTAAAATAATTTGCTGTGCTTGACACAATTGAATAAACTTCCTGACCATATTTTGGTCACTCAAATTGAAAGATATTTTCATATATAAAAAGTTTCACATTTTAAGAACCTCTGTCAGTATGAAATCTGAGCTGCGGCAATAAATGATATGGCATGTGCATTCAAAGTTTGACAATCATTAAGTAGCATAAATTGCGTTAAAAACTTGATCATAAACCCAGAAAGGGAGAAAAATGGTCTATTCATTATATGCATATTATATATGAAAACATCTGGTATAAAATAATTAATAGATCTTTGGAAGGAATAAATTGTTTTAAATTTCGACATATGGTGATTTTTATTACGCTTAGCAAACAATAAACATGAGATATTTTTTACAAAAGTTTTTGGTATTGTTCAGGCATCTTTTAATAAAATGAAATAAAAGTTAAAAACATATTTTTTTAAACAGAAAATAGATGTAAATACCTGGACGAGTTAACTCGATCACGTCAAAGAAGTGGTTAAACGCTTATGCATACTTGATATAAAATAAATCTTCTGCTAAAATATTTCATCTTAACTCACCCTCTCAGTGTGATATTGTTTCAGTATTTATTCAAATTAATTCTGCTCATCTTTTATATTACTATTTTCAGGGAATAGACGACGGGGTGATTGTCATTGGTGCTACTAATCGTCCGGATATGATAGACTCGGCGCTTCTACGACCCGGACGCTTTGACAAACACATTCATGTTCCACCGCCGGATTTCAATGCCAGAGTTGAGATCTTGAAATTAATGACATGCAAAATGCCGCTCGCAAATGATATTGTACTATCAGAAATAGCTAGTAAAACAGGATTTTACTCGGGGGCTGATTTGAAAAACATATGTACAGAGGCGGCTCTTTTAGCGATGTCGAATGAAGGCATGGATGTGAAAGAAATCAGTTACAAATATTTTGTTACAGCTCTTAGCACAACTAGACCCTCTTTAAGTGTATCACAAATCAACGAATACAGTAATTTTGAATTGAATAAAATGATTTCCTGATAATAAAAAGAATTGTTGCCTTGATGTCTTATTTTATACATCACAATCAAGTATCATATAAGTACATTTTGTGTCAGCTTAAACCTATCTAAACTGTATTCAATAAAATTATTATAATCTGGAAGGACAAATATGATGCATGAATGAAAGCTTTTCATATTCCTCAAATTTTCTTCTCTTGGGGTAGAACGAAGCGTTATAAAATTGCAGTTTAGCTGGATGAATGTTGTCACAAGATTTAAGAGTATTGAAGGTCAGCAATAGTCATAGATGAGGACAGAGTGGAATGGAGGAGCTGATCAAGCTGGGCAAGTTCCCCCTGAATTGTACTGCCAGAAAAGAAGTATTTGTTCCAACAGAATTCAGGGGTGTGCTAGGTGTGTGCTAAATCTAGAACATTGAGCGATATATTTAAAGTGCATTGGTAAGCGGCAGTATATCTTATGATATATCGACTTTGGAAAGGAAAAAGGACCTAACCAATGGCAAGAGGTTAGCTGGGCGGATATTTCAAAGACTGCGGAGGATGCGCGGACCGATCAAATATTAATTGACCCGGAATGAGTGTGCGGGGGTTTCCCAACTGCTGCGCGGCTGCGCACGCGCGCAGCTTAGAGGGAACGTTGAACGTAACCCTCAGTTTTTCCAAACCAGGTTTTTTTGGATAATCATAATGTATACAACTTGACACACATTCTATCAAAAGGATGAAAGCTGAAAATGCCAAATTAGTACATATCTAAATTTAGCTTTTAACCTTTTAACACTCGAATTGATTTTCGTATGTGCATACCGGCAACTCAACGGTTTTTGCACGTTAAAATCATATTTACACTATGAAACATTTATATAGTAAAAAAAGTATATAGATAAAAAGAAAACATTATTTCTGGAAAATAGATTTATAATCAATAAAATGTACTTATTTTTATTTTATTTGTATTTCTTCATCGTGTGGTATTTCACATAGCAGTCGGCAATATGCAATCCTGCCTTATTCACGCAGATCTCGCAGAATAGTCGTGTTTTTGATCTCCAACCTGATTTGTTTCTATTTTAGCATACTGCACAGTCCTTCTTAGCCCCAGAACGCAGTATATGTAACTTATCTGAAAGACAGTCTTCTGTAGGAACAACTGAAGTTCGCACTCTAAATCCACCTTGCCGAAAATTTCCCACTAATTGATCAACCAATAATTTCACAAATTTCAAATGTGACATCGGTTTTTCATATTTTTCTTCCTTCAAAACTTTATTTAGAATATAAGAGTCTATCACATATACCTCCATTCCTACAAAAAATTGTTTTCCCCACCACTTAAGAAATGATGCACAGTGATCGGCCCAATCTTCTTCACCCAAACTTTTTTAGTTTATTGGAATACTGTTGTTATATGGTAAAATGAAGCAAACATATCCGGTCTCGGCATCTGCCAAAACATAAATGCGTATACCCAGTGGTGTGCTGCTAAAATTTTAATAACCGGCTCGCACCTTGACCGGGGTATTTCTGAATGCAAAAACCTAAAAATTTGCCCGAAATATCAGACTGACTCGTTTTATTTCACTCTTCCAAGAATTTCCGAATCCAAAAACCCAGGAATTTGCTCGAAATATCAGCGTGACTCGTTTTTTTTTTAATAGCTCTTGCGAGAATTTTCTGATTCGAAATCACAAATATTTACTAATAAACTTGACGGGTTTAGGAACTGGCTCATCGAACCGAGATTATTTGAGGAACCGGTTCGCTAGAGCCGGTGCGAACCCATAGCAGCACACTACTGCGTATACTGCATTCCGTAGGTTTGTTTGGGTTATAAGTAATACATATATTTTTAGCTGGTATGAAATAATCGGAAGATTTACAGGCTCTTTTATAGTTGAAGGAATCTGTGGTCCTGTGATCTTATTTTTACTTTCTATTCCTACTTTCGTGGACGACATCCTTTTTGCCTCTTTTAGTGACAACACTTTTAGATGCCGGATTGCCCGAATGGTTTATTCGCTAGTATATACCGCGTTCTCTTGTCTATGCCAGGATCTCAATGTAAAGTACCATATTACAGGTGATCACAGGCCAAAAATTTATAAGCCATAGACTAGGTTGTAAGTTGTCTATAGTATTTTGAAGTTTATGGACATAGACTATATATCTTGCCTATAGCATAGACTGGTTGTAGATTGTATTTATTATTCGTTTGACAATTCGCTACGAATGTTAGCATTCTATGTTATCTGAAATTTGTGTTAAATCGAATGATTGTACGGCTAATCATTGAAAAACATTACAAAGATGACGGCGACACAGCAAAGTAAAACACCTCCTCAAAATAAACCAGCTCCGAAGTCTTACGGAAAAATTATTCTAACCCTACAGAATTGCCTGCTTCCCGATGAAGCGTTTGTTCAAACGCCTTCGCAAGCCGACGGATTAGATATAGAGACAGAAACCGATCTCCGTATATTAGGTTGTGAACTAATTCAAACTGCAGGAATTTTACTGCGGTTACCTCAAGTAGCGATGGCCACGGGACAAGTATATTTGCAGCGATTTTACTATTCTAAGTCGTTTGTTCGTTATCCGATGGAAGTAATGGCTATGGGTAGCGTGTACTTGGCCTCCAAAATAGAAGAAAAGCCTTGCAGGATTCGCGACGTCATCAACGTTTTCCATCATATAAAACAAGTGAGAGGGCAAAAAACCATCGCTCCATTAATATTAGATAACAACTATATTGAGCTAAAGAATCAGGTTATAAAAGCGGAACGACGAATATTAAAAGAGCTTGGATTTTGTGTGCACGTTAAGCATCCGCACAAGCTGATCGTAGTCTACTTACAATTTCTGACTTATGAAAAAAATAAACAATTAATGCAAATCTCTTGGAATTACATGAACGATGCTTTGAGGACTGATGTCTTTTTGAGATTTCATCCTGAAACTATAGCTTGCGCCTGCATATATTTAACTGCTCGGAAGATAAACCTGGCCCTACCTAACAACCCACATTGGTTTTCATTATTCTCTGTCAAAGAAGAAGACATTCAAGACGTCTGCTTGAGAATTCTCAGACTGTACAAGCGACCTAAAGTGAATTCAGAAGAACTAGAACGAAAAGTGGATTTACTAAAGCGAATTTATCAAGCGAATAAGCTAATTAGCTCTGGGATATTGGGGGCTGGCGCAGCAGCGGCTATCAACAAAACTACAGAGGCTGTGAAGGATAAATCCAGTAACGGATCTCCGTCTGTACCTTCGAATTCATCATCTAATAAAGATGAAAAGAGAGATAAAATTAACTCATCTTCAAAATCGACAACTCCACCACTGAAACATCATAGGAAATATAAGCACGACTCTAGACGCTCCAGATCTCCTCACGATAGGAAAGATCGGGGTCACAAAAAGCAAAGGTCACCATCTCCGAGACGGCGATCTCGCAATTCTAAACATCATCATTCCGATCGGTCTAGGTCTCGTGATGCTAGGGATGACAAAAGAAAATATTAAATCCATCAGCACCATCGTCTTAAAAGGGAAATTTAGCATTCAATATTTTTTCAATATTAAATCTGTTAACTACTTTTTTTTTTTATACTCGTCCATGTATTTTAAACTGTAAATAAAATGTTGAAATAAAGTTTTTGTTTCAAAATAGCTCTCCAACCAGCCATTCTGCTAACTTTCTGAAATCCAACAATTTATCAGATGCTGTTAGGACATTTAATTTTGTATTCTGAATAATTTACAAAGAATAAAAAAATCTACTGACAAAAATATTTATGTGTTTTCATTTTACCCGTTTATATACTTAAGGATCATACATTAATGAGAGAAAATTGTCACACTTGTCCGTGAATTCTGATACATTTGGGAGTGTCACGTTCTCAGCAGTACAATAAATGTCCATTTTTAATATAATTAAGTAAGAAAGAGAAAAGCAGAAACAATAAGCAGTGCTTTTTTTTTTAAACATTGTGCCCAAATTCACTTTCTTTCGCTAACTTTCTAGTAAAAACCAATCTCCGTATCCAATGTGGAGCTTATAGGTTGCTAATGTAGGTTTCTCAACATAAGTTTTTTAAGGAGAACTGCTTCTTATTCAGTTTCTCAACCTCGAAGAAAGTAAGAATGAAAGAATTAGGACTAGTGTTTAACTAATTGCTGTCACTTAGACCCGTTCATTTCAAGATTTGATCTGTTTTTCAGATAACATAAATATAAAAAAAAAGTATATGAGTTATATAATATAATATGCTATTTTTGATGACCCTAAAATTAGGAGGCCCCACGCGCGTGCCTCATTCGCTTATAGAATAATCCGCCACTGATGGTAATCCAGAAAAATAAATAATGGTGGATATGCTTTCTTGAATAAAAATCAATTCTGGATATTAAAAAATAAAGTTCATTACTGTTTATTGTACCTTAATTTTATTAAAAATGACGACTGTCACAACGATACTTCACTATCATTATCAGATAATAGACGAACCCGTTTAAGCACATTTGGAACAACATTGCTTTCAACACTTGGAGCATCCAGAGCCTGAATAATATTTCTTTCGAAATTTTCAGGTTCATAGGAATAAACCTTTGTTGATTTTATTGCGTATTAAGTACCTGCACGGGATGTAGCACTGTGTTATTTTGAATCCTTATATAAAAAGAGAGTCCAGAATATTGTCAGTGCTGTATTGCAATGTTTCTTCATCTTTTTACATCTGCAGACCACAAAAAATCAAAAAAATTTGCAGATCATCAATATAGGCTTTAAAAAATAGATAGAAACTATTTTTAAACTGCAGAAAATTTTTGCGACCACCCAAAAATATTCGCGGACCACCGGTTAAGAAGCATTGCTGTAGTGTACATGTTTGGCACCCCTAGAAAGCTGGTAAGATAGATATTTTTTGTCTATTCTGTGGAGGGAATCTACATAAATGACAGTCATTCCACAATTGCCTAAGGTATCATACCGTTGAATATCACTATTCAGTTGTATGGTCAGGAATTCTTCCAATCCTGAATGGAGACTTGATCAATTTATGGATTTTTATCCAGATGTTTTTAAATCCACTTGCTTTATGATTGTGTAATACTGGCCGTAGAGGGAGTGATTAACTTATTAAAAACCTTTTCTAATCCCATTTTTGTTTCTTTCTTTAAAGAATAAGGTTGAGCAAATAAAATATTTTTTTCTTTTACCTATGTTTGCTCCCAATGTGAAGTATATGGGCTCCTGACTTTACTGTGACAACAGCTTGTTTCACAGTTGCATAACTTCTCTTTTAGGAACAGTATGGATGGAAAGATAGGGTTGTTAATTAGCTAGTCGCTCTTGCTACGCTCTATTTTTAGATCTGATCTTTGGAAGGGAAATTTTTATCTTTAGGAAAAATTCCCTCAGTACATATTACTGATTTTTAGAGGCTACCTATTAAAAGTGACATGAATTTTTAAGTTTCTTAAGACAATGGAATGAATGTTTATGATAAATAAATAATGCTTGTGCATGTATTAAAAGAAACGAAGATAGAAAAATGAATTGAGAAAATTCATGCTGAGTTTTATTATTTTATTAACCTACTACGAGTGTTATGAATCAGCTTGAAAATGAGACAGATTAGTTGCATAATGAATATTATACGAAATAATCATATAGTAGTTATAAAGATAAAACATAATTAATTGGAACACTAAAAGTTGAATTTTGCTTGTTTTAAAATACCTTTCCTTTTGAAGATACATATGTTAATGAATTCAATGAGTAAATTTGTTTTCACTATTCCCAATTAATTTCAATCGTTTAGTGCCGAATGAAGGTACATAAATTACGAATATTATGAGATTTTTTAATGCTCAGAACAACTTTCAGCCAAAATTTTATACTGTTTTTGAGATAACTATGCTTTATTCCATAAAACAATGAGAACAGAATCATTGACATAAATGGAAAAGAGGAATACACACTATGAATATAACATTAGAATCTTAACAAGTATTTCAGAAAGTTAAGGAAAGATCGCAGCCCCTTTTTTGAGCCAATATGTATAGTAATTCAATTTAGTTATGGTATCAATTTTATTTCCTTTACATTTTCTACATACAACAAATCAAATTTTTCGTACTGGATCTTTTCTGGAGCTCACATTAATATCAGTCAATTGCAATCTCGACAGTTAGAAGAGATCAATCAAGCAAACAGAGGCGCACATATCAAAATACAGACATTATAAATTTAAACAAATTTTACATAAGACGATCATTACTCCCCATCAAATTAATCAATGTATGTCAAGGAATCATAAAAAGAATAGTGATCAGTATCAATAGCTTCTTCGTTCTTGTGGACGCTTGTATATTGATTTGTTCAAAGGGGTGGGTGCATTATATAGTTGCACAGACATAAATACAATTTTGTCGCCCGCTGTGGTCTAGTTGGTTAGAGCTTGCTTTACCAATCAGGTGGGTCTGGGTTTGATTCCCGGTAAGGTTAATGTCAAATTGGATTTTTTTCAATTTTAATTTGAGATCTAAGACATGGGTGCTTGTGAAGTCAATTCTCCTTGAATTAATCTCATGTAACTTTCAAAAATTCTCATCGAGTATGTCTCGTGTGATCTTTCAACTTCAAAATATTTGACGCATTGGCTTAAGCTTGTAATGTCAAATATTTTTCTAAAGCTATAAAAAACAAAAAAAAAATAAAATTAACCTTCGCGTTCCGGAGCGGGGTACAATCGTGCCCCTAAATTCTTATTTTACCAACCATTTGTTAAAAATCGGTAATATCTAGCTGATATTTATTGTAATCTACAAACATATCCTACTGAATACAATGCAAAAAAAAAATCTGAAAAATTGTAGAAAATAAAATAGATATTCACGTTTTTCGTTAACAAATGGTATTTGGGTCACATATACACGTTGCGTTTGAGTGTGTGCGTGTGCCGAGCGCAAACTCCAGACACCTGATGTCATCGTACCCTGCGCCCGCGCCGGGAGAACGACGTCGCTTTACGATTAGTTCAGTCTGCTCTCGCCGCTTCTATTGACATGACGGATTTCTACCGCTTCTATACGCCTGACGTATCGTCAACGCAATATGATATGGATGATTCAAAAAGACAAACTGTCTCTTAATTTTGACAGGGCATGCTCAAAATCAACATTCGAACTGCTGACATTTATTATTTTAATTTTTACTTCGTTAAATGAGAAAAATTCTGGGGGGTACAAATGTACCCCGCTCCGGAACCCGTGTGATTTTTCAAGATATAGGTACTCGAAGGTTAAGAAGCACTGTGGCAAAGCTGGCTAATCACTATTGTGATGGATATTTTATTTGTTTTGATATATTGACAGAAAGGTATCCCATCTTTTTTCTAGACCTGGGTAATAACAGGTTTTATAAAAGTGGTTTGTTATACTTGAAAAATATATTAATGGTAATTTTGAATTAGAAAATGCTGTTTTAGGCGAACTATCTGCATTCAAGTAACATAATCGGATCACGAATACACAGAAGGCTTGAAATAGCGCAAAACCGAGTAAATGTTGTCTATTTACATCATAGTACCTCTTTTCTCTAATAATATATTTTTTATACTTTAATTGAAGATTTTTCAAAATCGTTAGGGGCACTTGCCAGAATTGAATAGCAATTTTGATAGTGGCAGCTGTCTATAATGAGTGTTAACTTATTTAGCTTATTATAAGTACTATTTTCTAAATAATATGGTGAATAAACCGAATAATCTCCGGTTGACGGAAACAGAGCATGAACTAAGAATTTCTTGAAATTTTGATATGATTCTCAAAAAAATTGTTGATTTTGGTTTGTTTTAGGTTTATTTCGAACATACCATTCATCACTTTTTCTACCTCTTGTGTAAATTTTTCCCAACGATCTTGATATTTTTATTTATTTTTATCTGTTTGGCATTAACATACTATTTCCAAATACGAGTTAACCATTTACTTCTTGTAAATTTAAAAATAATTTTCATCCTTTAGATGAGTAACCTTAGACTCACATAGGGCTTTTTATTGTGTTTAATAATTATGATAGGTGTCACATGCAGTGCGCGTGCGCGCGCACATACATTACAACAGAGCACACAAAAGTTACACCAGTTATACATACCACCAGCAGAATAAACTAATTGACATTATATAGTGTTGTTAATTATTATCATTATTAAAAAAATACCGTTGCGCGTTACCTACTCAAAGGTCCAAATATCGTTATGTGGCGCACAATTTTTTTAATTTCCTTTTAAAGTTGCACAGCCAATATCTTTTGCGCACATAACCATTGGAAAATTAAAGGGAACATTCGTCACATGGTACATATTGAATTTTGCTATAACTTTGTATTTATACATTATTTTTTAACGACATAAAATGTAGAATGTAATGAAAAAATCTACGCATTGAACTACATTTATAACTCATTTTCAACAAACATATAAACATAATATGAGAAATTGAAAGTCCAGCGACGTCTTTTTATTCACATTAAAATGAAAAATTGGTGTTTTATGCATTCAGCGACTTGTTATCCTTATATTTTTAAATACAAAGAAAGAATTTTGAGATTTTAATTTCTTATTTATAACGTTTTTTTAACAAAAAATCCCATTAAACAAACAAGATTACCTATAAAGTAACCCGAATGAGCTGTCGCCAGCGGCGTAGCCACCTCATAGCAAAGTCGTACAACGCATGAGGGCCAATAATAATTATAATATCAATATTAACCCTTTAACTACGACAACTGTTTTCATGAAAAGTGTCAATAATCCATGAAAAAATAAAGTATTATTTTTTTTTTAATACTTTTTTATTATTGTATACATTTATACACACCCATGTCAGTTTTTAGATTTTCTTTTCGTTACTATTGGAGGAAATAAAACTGTTTTATTTCAATAAAACTGATTTTTAGTGAATGTTTATTTTTGATAGTATCATAAATATAGTATGTGCAAAATGTCACTTTAGGTATATACTTGGACATAAAAATATAAATATAAAAAATATCCTTTTATTTTGGTGAAAACTTGCTTTTTTATTCGACTTATAAAATACTTGCAATAATACATAAAAAAAATATCGTAAATATCTACGTTTATATTATGTTGCATAAAAAAACATATTTGTGTCAACCATGGTGTGATGTACTGTACCATTACCGCCTATAGGGGACTATGACTGTACCCTTCGATATAATGCGTCAATTGATTTATACCGTTAATCATTTGTACTAAAATGTAGACTTGAAACTATCAATGCTTGAAATAAACCTTTGATTTTTTTTTTGATATTTATTTTGTTTCCAAAACATCCGGCCATAATCGCACTTGAAGCTTATAGCGAAAATAATGAAGATTCTTAAGAAAAATTTAGGTAGCCTGTCATAAAGTTTTGCATCAAAACTGTATCCAGTTACGCCTCGGCAAAAACACGATGAAACATAGTTAAGGCGGTGAACGGATGCTACCGAACATGATTCTCCCGAACACGAACACTCCGAACAAGAATGGTCCGAACACGAACTCTCCGAACACCGAATCTTTCGGACTCGGAACCTTCCGCACACAGAACCTTCCTGATATAGAATACTTCGCACACCGAATACTCCGAACATTTAAATATTTTTAATAGAAAAATCATTGTTTTATTGTAACGTGGAATGTTTTATGGCAATTATGCCAAATATTTTTCAAAACGAAAACAAGAAACGTATTTAATTTTCATGTATATAAGCAGTTTATAATTTTATGCGTATTTTGGCTTATGAATTTTGAAAATTGTGTTGTATTATAATTGGACTGATATTTTTGACTATATTAAAAGGAAATACCATGCATATAAACATTTAAAATTGCAATTTGACATCCACAGTACTTTAAACATCATTTTATTATCTTACTGATACTCATATATTAAACATTTAATTAAAAAATATAAAAGGTATATCAAATTGTAATTTAAACATTAGACTATAGTTATTGATTAAAACAATTTTCGATGAAAGAATTAACAATTTTGTGGTCAACGTCGTTGGCTTCGGTTACGGAGGTCACGGTTCGAATCCCAGTACGGACAGTTTTATAAATTGATTTTTCAATCGATTTATGAATTTCTGTTCGAAGGCATGGATGTATGTGATGTTTTGAATTCCCACCTCCCACCCATCCTATCCTATGAACTGGGCGTATCGAGAGCGATAAGCTAACCACTAGTCCTGTCCTAGCCCTACCCTTCTATTCCTACTCTCTTTGGAAAAATAAAGGTTGAGCAACTGAGTAACAAGCAGTTCTCACAGGAACATTTCTGTTGAAATAAACTCTATTAGGAGTCCATATACTCCACACTTGGTACGGACATGGTAAATATATATATATAAATAAATTAGGAGCTTCGTTTTATTTTTATTTGGAATATTTTATTGTTATGTTTATGGAGTGAATTTCTATTTTTTTTTAACTTTTCATAATTAAAATAAGGAAAGTAGGTATCACAAATGTTTATTTAATTTTGTATTTTATTTCAGAACAGACAAATTAGTTTACATCAGTGGACTGATTAAAGAGTTTTAATGTACATATTATGTTTTGATGTTATAAATATGGCTAAAGTGATATAAAAGTATTTTATTCTTAAATACGTTTCTTGTTTTCGTCATATCATAAAGTTGCCGATATATCAGCATCTCGTAGTTAAAGGGTTAATTAATTGTTTTAACAGAACGAGAGAGAATTCTAGCAAGGGGGATGCGGCAGAAGCGGACCGCCCTAGGCGGCACATTTTTGGGGGCGGCATTTTCAAAAATAAATACAATATTTTTCGATAAATTATATTTATACGTAAAAAAATAGCGACCTGTAGTAAAAACAAAATTAGAGGAAATATTGGGGCGGCAAATTTAAGGATCGCCCTGGGCGACAAGACCTTTTCCTACACCACTGGCTGTCGCTAACTTAAAAAATACGGCATCCTATGTTTATGGTAACATTATAGATGTGCCTAATATCTCGCTGTGTCCCTGGGAAGTTACATGAAAAAAACGGAATTGACTTTTAACTTTGTTTTTTTCATTGAATTATTCTTACGGCGATAAAGAAGATAATAATTAATATCAACCAAGTCGTTATAATCAAAGAAATTAAAAAAAAAAACTAATCTTATTTCATTTTAGTAAGCAATAAAACTTGCTCTTTGTTCGGAGCTTTCTCCCTGGTTGACATTTTGAAAGCGAATTTCAAGTGTTAAATAATTAATACCACGATGGTTACTATTGACTTAATTATGTCAATAGCTGAAAAATAACTTTCTTTAAATTTAGACAATTTATCTTCGCTGAGTTAAATTTATATCGGATTCCCAAGAAGTAGAATATTATAACAGTGGCAAGGCCCCAAGAGTTTATAAAGCAATGATTAAAGCTCATATAACATGTTCAGGTTTGTAAAATAAATATGTGAATATCCGACATCTGAAATGAAATTATCTATAATACTACTTTTCTTATGTGGTTATAAAAATATTTTATTAATTTGGTAATTTTGAGAGATATTTTTTATTAGGCACCATATAGCAGGGATCCCCAACCCCGTGCTCGCGGACTCCATGGCGCCCGTCGAGCCAAAAAAATACGAGTCACGCTAATAATTTAGGCAAATCTGTAAATTCCTGGGTTTTTAAATTTCAAAATTCTTGGAAGATGAAAAAAAAACGAGTCACGCTGATAATTTGGGCAAATCGTTAAATTCCTGGGTTATAAATAACTTTGAAAAAATGTGGTGCCCGCCTCCCTATGAATATTTCAGAATGCACTCTAGGGTCCAAAAAGGTTGGTAACCCCTGCTATATAGGATTTAGATTTATAACAAAACTTGCATCACCTCACACATTATAATGTCTTATAATTTATTAAATATGATAAAACTGCAATTTGATACTAAAATATAATAAAGTGAGAAAGCTGAAATTGTTTTAAGCATGTGTAAACTACATGCTACCTATGGTGGATCATCTTTTTATATATAGCGTTTTTATATTTATATGTATTTTAGATAGTTATCTCCCGTTCCTCTGCTATGTACATAGTTTGACTAGAAGAACTATTTTAATCATTTAAATCATATTTCTTACAAGGAAAATAAATTCATTCCATCCAGGTACAAAAATTCAATGATTTGATTTATTGACGAGGTAATAACATATAGTAATATTAGAAAATAAAACAACTTTTTTGTACTTATTCCACATTCCTTTAATTAAGCTCAGGACCGTTTTCGTTCTTCTTGTGATAATTAAAACCGTTTCTGATCTGAAAAACATGGAATTAGTACAAAGAAATATTTTATTTTTAAATATAATGATACGTTTCCTCCGAGAATTGACAGTGCACACTAAAGGAGTAAGTTATTATTGTTTGTTGACCAAGATGGTATTAATATTATACAGTCTTTTAAAAAGCCGTGAAAATTTTTAGTAAATATATATTTAAGGAATAAAGTGAGAGTAATTACTTCAAGCCATTGTAATAAATATAAGCAACTACCCGGGAAAATATTTTTTCAACGAGATGCAGTTAGTAGCTGAAAATATAAAAAGAAAAGTGAGATGGCACCCTACATTTTTCTGTTGTCATTCCAGTCAGAAAAGTAGCGAATGGTAAAACCAAAAACTCTCGAAAGATTAAAATAAAGTGTCTTATTTAGTGGCGTACCTCGTCGTAAGAAACCTTACAAATACAAGAAATTAAAAAAAAGTATTTTGTCGTAATATGCTGTTTTTATAAGAATTAGTTTCTACGCGATTTTCGCTCCTAATGTGGAGCATATAATAAGGTGAAGAACTATTTCAACAAAATCTGTTTTCGCGAGGATTGGTTGTATGTCAGTCTCTTTATAGCAAGGGTTAGTTAAAAGCTTGTGATAATGAAATGGCTGGTTAGTTAATCGCTATTTTTTTAATCTAATTTAGACGATCATGTATGGTGAGTAGAAAGGGATGAAAACGTCGCGTAAATCTATGACTTAAGAATCAAATAATAAATGAGTAGTACATTTAGTTTAAATCCCAGCTATATTATATATATAAAAAAAAAAAAATATACAAACTTGGAAGTTCTTAGATGTCAGTGATATTTTCATTATTATAATTATATCGGTTTTTTTATATATAAATGAAAACGGAAAATATTTGATCTTCCATTCTAACTTCTCCGAAAAATAAAATCGGGCAATTGAAATGGTTGTGTAAATGCTCATTCTCAAAAACGTATAAGTAGAATTTCTAGCAGCAGTATAAATATCACAGAAAAAAACAACATTCAAAGAGTATTTTCTATTAAAACAAATACCTTTATGTGTACCTACATCAAAAGAAAAATAGTCACTGAGCTTATTAAAAATAATTTCTATGTTCAAGTTTTACGTGTTTTTTTTTTTTAATATTTTGTAAACGTTCTTTTTTTAGAATAAATCCCATTTTCCGGTTATTGGAATCGGAATCAAATCAAAAACTATTTCACGATTTATTAAAACCTTTGTAATATCGTTGAGATTTCAATAACGCATATTTTTCGTTTCCCCAATTTCGAGATTGAAAACTACAGAATTTTGACGACACTATTTTGGTTAAAAATGAAAAAAATGGTAAAAAAAAAATATTTGACAGAATTTTTTTTTTTAACCATGTCCGCTCCCAATGTGGAGCATATGGACTCCTAATGGAGTTTATCTCAACAGAAGTGTTTCTACGAGAACTGCTTGTTACTCAGTTGCTCAACCTCTCTTTTTCCAAAGAGAGTAGGGATAGAAGGATAGGGGGGGCTAGGACAGGATTAGTGGTAAGCTAATCGCTCTCGATACGCCCCATTCGTAGGATAGGATGGGTGAGAGGGGGGAATTCAAGACATCACATACACCCATGCCTTTGAACAGAAATTCATAAATCGATTGAAAAATCAATTTATAAAAACTGTCCGTACCGGGATTTGAACCCGGGCCCTCCGTAGTCGAAGCCAACAACGTTGACCACTCGACCACACAGGCGACCATAGAAACTTATAATTAAACTACCTATTTTTTTTTTCTAAAATACGTATTTTTGAAGGAATTTACAGTTTCTTTTAATTAATTAAATGTCTTTTTTAGTCAACGTAAGGTTGAGTAAACAGTAAACCTGGTGTAATAATTAACACATTTGAGAAAAATACTGTTCTATTAATTTTATAATATTTCATCGCACATTTCTTTTATATAAATATCCATATACAGTGAATGAAATTGGTTGTATCGCTCCTGGAACTTGAGATCTCGGGATCCCGCTGTGCCAACGGCTCCCGATTTTCCGGAATGTTAAAAATACAATCCCGGGAAATGAAAAATACGCTTTTTTTTTTAAAAAAAAAGTAGTGACGTTATTACGAGCCGAATCAATAAAATAGTTCATTTTTTATTTTATTCATTATCTGATTCAACATAAGGCCGCAGTAAAGCAAACTCCACTGATTTAGACAAAACATACTTTATCTTCTTAAAAAATATGAAAAAAGAAAGATAGTTAAAAAATCTTTTTTAACAAGCCATGCTTTTTATTTTATAAGGGAAAAAAATGGAATTTCAGCTACGAGGTGTATGTTTTGGAACATGATTATCCTAACACAAAACGAAAACTACAATTTTTTTCGTAACCAAAACAAAATTAAAATATTTATTTAAAATACTGTTTGATTTTGTCTGTCACTCAATTTAATATTAACTGCTTAGAATCCATCGAAATTTGAATAACGATTGTGCCAATTGATGCGTTTTGATTATCAGTGTCAAATTCCGAAAAAAACTGTTTATAAGATTAATAACTAAAAAATTCTAGTCGGTTATATATATTAATATTGTTTATAAAGTAGAGTATGTGCTTTGTGCTTTATGTCACAAAGATAATTTCAAATATTTTTATTTTCCAGGTTCCTGTGACTTGACAAATTATTAATCGTCGTTCCCCGCCTGAACCCGGTCCTCGGGCCAAATCGCGTTGAGGCCCAAGCAGAACTCTGACACAAAGGAACAATTCAAGACAGTATGGAGCAATTAAGTTTTATTTATGGTGAGTCATGTCTAACGAAAGCACACTATCGCTTTATCGCAAACGTTTTTCACAATGGAGAAGTTGTCGTGACCCTCTTGTGATATCCGTAAAGTTTAGACATTTCAGACTAAGTCTAGCAATTTAATTATACTTTAAGGCTGGATTATTAGAGAAGGAACAACTTCTTACAAACTTTAGTATACAGCGTGTGGTAGTGATAACGCTCTATAAAAAATATTTATTAAACCAAATAGATTTTAAAATACATTGAGAAACAACAATAATTACGATCGGCCAAATTTAGATTGATTATGAAACGTGAGCTTTGAATTAAATTTGATTGGGTGATACAATTTCAGTTCGATTTTCATTGGATTGATTCTGTCAATTTAAATTTGACAGCTTAAATATAAAATTTTAACGGAAAATACACGTTGCGTCAACTGATCTTCTTCGAATGAATTTAGTTCACTGATAAAACTAGATCTAACTAACACATTGATTTAATAAACATGATAAAAAGCGATATGTTAACATTTCAATAATTGTTTGTTTTGATAAAACTTTAAATAAAAAAAATGCGGCATTTATTAGCCGATAAATAAATAAAGTCTAAATAAAATTAATCAGATACCAGAATCAATCAGATTTTAAACCGATACATAAATATATCACTGAAATTGAGTTTTGAAACATACATATATTTTTTCTTACTCTGTGTAAAATTGCGCGTAGATTGTGCAAATATTTTTTTATCGGCCTTGACAACATGGTGTATTTATTGCTTTTTGTAACAATACGCTTCACATAGAGGTACTTATTCAGTATTTTTTATAATAATCTAACTCTATCATAGCAGGGGATAATAAAAAATAAATACAACTAAATACATTGAATTTTTTATCATATTTATTCTGCGTTTACTGTTTCATTAAAACTTGTGTGAGTTATACATAATAATATTGTAAAAAAAAAATCGAGAGTTACAAATCTTGCTCAGCCCAAAGGCTCGATTATTGACAGGGTGAAATAAGAAATAATATCAAAGGGTAAAAAGGTCAAACTTATTTTATCAGGCTAATAATCGTATTTCTACAGGACGGCGTAAAAACATGATAACCGATTTAGTTTTTATAGCTATGCACAATAATAATATTTCTCACAAAATAAAAGTTTTTTCCGTAGTTTTACGTATAAAATGTTTTTTTTAATAATAAAAAATGCATTACAATTTACAGCTAATGCTAATGCACCGATTATTTTGAAATTGTAAAATTGTATCAGATTAACTTGATGACGTTTTTTTAAAATAACTGGAGATAAACTGGAGGAGAAAATGTATCGTACGCAATTATATATGTGATTTAAATAGGAAAATCTATATTTAATGACGTTTGAACACAGACCGACCTGATCAATAGGGAAAAGCTCTTTCCAATCAGACAACAGAGGGCGAAGGGAATACATGTGTTAATGAATAAGTTTTCGATGCTTTTAACACGTGCATATTTGAGTAAGTGTATTATGATTATACCTATCAGTTTTATAGATTTAACAGCTTACCGCCCGCGTGTTTTCTATTGAATTTGACCTGGTAGCCGGACGATTTTGCAAAAAAATCGCAAAAAACTGCCATTCTACTAAATTCACCATAATTTGTAAACCAATTGAGATATCTTCACAAAATTTTATTTGATAGCTTCCAGATACTTTGGTGCATAAATCAATGCCAATGTTTCTATATGAGCAATGGTTCTATATATGTGGGTTGCATACTTATGTGGTGTAGTCAAAATAACTTAAATCTACTGAAAGGTTTTCTTTTAAATATGTAAAATCTTCTTTTTCATATTTTTTTCTTTGTTTTTATGTTCAAATATATAAAAAAATTAATTGGATATACTATTTACAAGGTATGATCAAAAAATCGTGAAAAAAGTACGTTTTATGGATAATAACATATTCAATACAAATATGTATTATTTAAGAATTGAGAACCCCTGCCACTGAGTTTGAATAGGTCGCAATATTATCAACCACCCGATTCAAATTTCAAAAATTATTTTCGACCGCTATAATGACACTTGCTCCATAAAACTGTAGCATGGCCCGCCTCCTACCCAAGCAATAAATCACAAGGCAATTCGATGTAAACAAATACTACGATACGTGTGTGCGTATCTCTAAGAGGCCCTACAAGAGCATCTGGGAATCATGTTACCCTGCTAATATTACGGATGTATGTCGTCGCTAATCAGAGAAACAAACCAGAAACGATTTAAACATAAAATCTTTTACCAGAACGTAAAATAATACTATGAAAAATGACACCTGAAAAAAATAAACGTCTACCATCTTAGGGGTAATTTTACGAAATATTTTAGTATAATATTGATTTTTTTTTTGTTAAATATTGCGTCAATGTGTATGCTACAATCTTTCGTTAACATTTAAAATCAAACTCGATCCTAACCAATTGATTTTTCAATAGAATATAATGTATGACGTAGGACGCGTATATGCGTCCACGGTCCGCAACCGTTGGATTTCAAAGACTTAAATACGCGTCCACGGTCGTTAAGCTGTTAATACAATAATAACATTCGACTTATGACATCACTTAAAAAAATCACTCGAGCGTTTTATTTATTCAATACCAACGCATCTACGACGTTATACAGTACGCATTGTTTTGAATTTTGTTATCAAATTAGAAATGTCTTAAAACCGTTATTAACAGCCTGTTATATTACTTCTTAATTATAATTATAATGTAAAATTCTGCTTGTTATTCAGTTTATTTCATAGTCTGAATATTACAGGAATTAAACAAAACAAATTTATATTTATTTGGTCAGAATAATTTAATAATTAGTACACATATTACTTGTCGGGTCCTATGGCGCAGCGGTTAACGTTGCTGGCTTCCGTGCCGGATTTCATGGGTTCGAGTCCCAGTACGAGCAGCATTTTTCGATTTCCCTCCCACCTTTCCCATCCTTCAATAACTAGGAGTAGCGAGAGCGATTAGTTAACTACTAAACCTGTCCTAGCCTTATCTTTCTATCCCTACCACTATATATATATGGAAAAGAGAAGCTGAGCGACTGACTAACAAACAGTTATAGAACAGAAAAAACCCGTTGAGATACCTCCATTAGCAGACCATATACTCCATATTAAAAGCGGACATGTCATGTCAAACATTTGGTCAGTATAAAAACAGGAAGGTTAGTATTAACTTTAAATTTGGTCAATAGCCGTGATTATAAAATTTTGGTTAGGTGAGGTTTTTTTCAACATAAAACTAGCCTTAATTTATAAAAAACATTAATATAAACACTGGCAATTCTATAAATACTATATATGTAATATTAAATACTGTCCAAAAGATGATTTAAGCCCTGAACAGATAGATACAATGCTACTAAACAAGAATTGATTCGGAAATGTTTTATGTCAGATCTGACAAATGAATCAAATTAAAGCACGCATGTAATGTTTTTTGTTTTCGCGCATTAAATGCAAATTGAAAGTGAAAGTTTCATCATCAGTATTATGGAAGAAAAATCCAAGTCCAAAGTGTAATTAACATCAATTTTGATCGACCGTAGGTATGTGAAAATTATTTGATGTGACGTTTTAACTATTATATTTACGTTAATGTAGAGTCAGAAACGGTATGTATATAATGTTATTAAATACAAAAAAAAATTGTTTTTATTGAGTGGGCAAAAACATACTTCGATCAATTGTAAATTTTATGATTGGATTATATTCAGTTTCGAGGGGCAATTGGAAGGATAGCATAGGGAATCGATTTGAATGTCACGGTATATCAGTGATTCGGGTGTAAAAATTCACAAGTTTTCCTGCATTTTCCCACAAGATATTAAGCCCGGGGGGTGCGAGTTGGTGCGAAGAGTTTTAGTTTCCCCGCCCTTCGTCGCTTCTCTTCGGTGCTCCGACGCCATCCCTCCTCCCTTCCGAAGGAATATAACGGAGCGCGGACGCCGAACGGATTCATTCCGTTCACAGCGTCCCACCAGGCGACCAACAAACAAACAAACAAAGCACTTGCTGTGCATTGACGCTCGTTTGAGCAAGTTAATCGAAACATTCACTAGTTTATTTAAGTTTGATTTGTCAAACACACTGGTCAGATTGCGGTGACGGTGACAGATTCTAGCGCTAGTTTGTGAATCGAAGTGATATAAAATTTAAATTATATCTCGTGTAGAAGTAGAACGTATTTTGAGGTTTATTTACCTAGTTGAAAAGAGCACACTCTTATAAATTGGAATATAACGCGCACGTATGGTTGTACCATTATTCATAACCGCGGCTGTTTATTTTGATTGAAACATACACACAACCAATAAGAAGTGTTATAATTATCCTAAGTCCTTGTGTACAACCGAAACTTTTATCATACATAACAACATTCAAAAAGTGATATTTTGATTATAATACTAAACGATAAATTATGTCTATACCATAATCAGGGACAGTAAAGTCTGTTCCGGAAAAAATATCAACATGCCATCGCCTATTAAGGAAGTAAATGTCGTCGGGGGAAAAGGCAGTCAGCAAGATGGAAAAAACGATGTGAAGCAATGGAAAAATGCGGGAAATAACGGCTATTTGTGTTCACCTCAAGAGAACGGCGGGAGCGATGACTCCACCGGGGTTCTGCTCGACGACCTGAACGCTCCGCGGAGTACCGTCGTTCATTTTGGACCCGGATCTAAGGCTCACACCGTGCTGACCAAAACTGACAAAGACGATTCCATCTGCGGCAGGCTGAAGAAAAGATTCTGGATCGCGGCCGCTCTGGTGCTTTTCATCATCAGCATTATCTTGGCGAGTACTCTTCTACAAATGAGCGGCCAGGAATGCAACTCCGCGGAAGATGGTAAGTTTTTTTCTCATTGTATTTTAGTTTAGTTAATTTCTTAGTGAGTAAATATATAACACGCTAAGTTTAGTATTTGGATTCATTCGTTAAAAATCGACACGGAATGGATGAAACATGTTTTCGGAAAGATTAAAGAAAAAGCAGCAAATTTAAGTAATTTGATTTATTCTAATAGCACGTATGATAGCAGATATTGCATATTCATGACTAGAAGGTGTAATATTTTTAAAGTGAGATAATAACCTGAATAATTTTAATTTAGAGATTTCCTTGTGAGAAATTTGACATACAAAAATATTTTGACAGCACCGTATTTGGTTGTGTATTAAAAAAAAATAAACGGGATAAAAGACACATGTTCCAACAAAAGTATATTTCAAGTGAAACTGCATTTTCGCCGGAGTTTTAATGAAATCATACCTGACATATTTCTACTATTGAAAATATATCTTTATTGACAGTCACTAGTGAAATTATATTATTCTTGAACCTGTTATTGAAACCAAACTTATCAGCTGTGAAATGACTAATGAAATTATATTAACTGATGAAGTATTCAATGCCTGTGCTAAAAACACAGGCGTCTACAGTTAGGCACGGTTTAGTTAGATTTCATACTATGTGGACATGAATTGTTTGTTCTCCCAACGTATAGAACCAGCCTACCATTGGGGATGCCACTGGGGAAAGCTTTAACAGTTTTAACAAATATTACTTCGGATGTCAACATATTTCATGTGGACGTGGGTAAGTTCCAACGAATGCTATTTTTTATGTATTAGAGTAGAGTTTGCCGGAGCTTACTCGTTGACTTCCGTGGTAATTTTAAATAATTATTTCTTCATAGAAGGAGTTTTAAATTAAAAATTTGACAGTCTTTTGCAATTTTTATGTAAAAAATAAATAAATAAAAAATCATAGTTTCACTGATACTGAGCAGTAAAATCGTAAATCCGTTGTATGATACATTTTCACTGCCTGATTTAGTTAGCACTTGATAGATTACTGGTCTTCGATTCAGTGAGATTTAAATTTATAAATTTATTGATGGGTATATGCAATGATAATTGCACGCTTTAAAAAAAATCCACTTGGCATACATATTTATCATATTAAAATAGTAAATATAACGTTAAAATTTATATTAAATTTCAAAATGAAATGTTTTAAAAACGATTCCGTTGTCAGAAGAGTAATGAATAGTGATATATATTTATTAATAAAAACAATAATCCTTTGTACTTCATTCCACTTTATTTAATATGTCAGGACCGGTTTCGCTCATTGCGAGCATTGTCAACTGATAAGAAATATAATTTAACAATGCTATTTATACAAAATTGAAAAGTTATACACAACAGTTGGCATTGAAAAGAAATTGCCAATTACATTAAAGTGATTCTAAAATAACACAAAATTAAAATGTTCAACACATCTAACATATAATTAAAAAGTCATCCCAGATTCATAAATTCAGAATGCGATTGAAAGTAATTACAAACATAATTAAAATAATTAAATAGCATTGTTAAATTATATTTCTTATCAGTTGACAATGCTCGCAATGAGCGAAACCGGTCCTGAAATATTAAATAAAGTGGAATGAAGTACAAAGGATTACTGTTTTTATTAATATAATGCCTTTCCACCAAGTATTGACAGTGAACACCCTAAAAGTGATATATATTTATATTCTAAGTATGAGACATTGAAATAAATCTGAATTTTGTGTATATCGGTATTATATTGTGTTAATTCCTGGCAAATGATTACACTGATGCGTTCATTATTGTTTCGCGATAAAATATTTTCGTTAATTCTTGATTTCAACAACAATAAAACTACAATTTATTTAACGTAAAAAGTACATTGGTAAGTTTTGTTTTTATTGTAGGAAAGAGTTTGACGGAAATTATGTAAAACGAAAGAATAAAGAACCTTCCCAGAAGACGACATTTGCATTCGTTGGTTCCGTTTTCCTTTTCCATTTTGTTCATTTTTTAAACCAAGTATGCCGCTATTATTTAAACTGAAGCATTTAAATTCCTATAAAACATCCGTACTAATACGATTTTGCATGAATGGATTTAAAAGAGGTACTGTCCATCGAAACGCTATTTAAATCTATGTGTTTTATGCTCAGCGTCTTTGTTTTTCGTATTACAGAGAATAATTACCATATAAAAAAATGGCTCGTATTTTTCTGGTCTGAATTTGAATATAATTTCGATAACAAAAATATTACATTGGTCAGAATTTATATTACATTCGTCTGAATTTATATTAAATGGTCGTAATTTATCGGCCAGTATACAGAGGGTAGAATAAATAATTTATGGTCTCAATCTATATAAAATAGTCATAATTTAAATGAAATTAGTCATATTTTAAATTATTTAGTCTGATTTTATTTTGGTGATAATGATTTCATCGTAATGCGTTGCTATTGGTGCAAAGTCGAGTTATTTACGACACATCGTCCTATAAGCGAGCTATACTGCTACTACCTAACCTAACCTAACCAAAATGGCATACAGACCATTTGATATGTTCCCTAATACAATTTTGTGATGGTATCAATCAATTTTTAGATTGTTTTTTGAATTTTTTTCTATGGATCCTTTAAAAACGACTTGATACAGGAAGCGATTGTTTTATCCAATTGATATATTAGTATCGATTGAATTTCGTTTTCTCTGTCAAAGACATTTTGTGTATTTAAAAAAAAAACTCTTAACTTTGCATTATGTGTATTGTCATATATCTACATATTTATAAAGCATATCCAACTAAAACTTAATAATTTATCGGTTTTAAATATTTTTTTTGATGTTATCTGAATTAATTAGTGAAGATTATATCATTTTTCTTAATTACTGAATACAAAGCACACTGCGATAATATTATGAAAGAAATGTTTTGTTTGTTACTTTATTTTAATGCCCGACACTCAATCTTATTCAATGTAAAAACGCTAAATCATCGCTGTTGTTTTTTGTTTAACGTTTCATAACTAGGAAAACAAAATCTTCTCGTAATTTAAGGCTTTCAAAAAAAATCCAAGATTTATTTCTACCGTCTTAAAGATTTTTAAATGTAGGATTTAGTTAAGAAGAGTGCATTTAATCCAGCGTGATAAGTAATCGTGTCTGTTTTTATATTAGCACTTTTTAAATTTGTCTTTATTATTTACATGTAAGTGAATGTTTCTAAATGCATTGAAGTCCTTTTCGTGAATAAATCATTTACAACTAAAGTGAAGAAAACAATTCTTCTAACACGATTCCCAAGTCCAACTCATTTATTTGATAAAATTTATAATGATTCCGTAAATATTACGCAAACTTCAATATATTTATGTTCTTTTCAACAATTTTCCCCATTTAACTGTTTTTATGTGAAGAGGAAGTAAATTGTAACACAAGTCGTTTTGAAATACTGGAATGTAGAATATATCACTATTTTTAATTTTTCAGCAGCAAATTCGGACTTAATTCATAAAACGAAGAAAAAATAATTAAATCGTTTTTTTATAATTTAAGATTTCGACTGAAGGTGCTTGGTGGAATTTCAATATTAAATTTGAATCGTTCGAATTATGTACATTCACACAGATTTTGTCACTAACGACCCGGGTTTCGCCTTTCGGCATCTCAGTTCAAGTTAATCCGTGCACTTGAACGCCTGAAGATACCGAAAGGCGAAACCCGGGTCGTTAGTGACAAAATCTGTGTGAATGTTCATAATGTGAACGATTCAAATTTAATCGTTTTTATTCTGTTTCTTAAATGAATATTATTATCATATATTACTTGAGTGAACTGTTTTTTTTGTATCTTGAAAATAAACACCGCTCCACCATTTCTTATGAGTGAGTGTAGCGGTATACAGCGACACATATTATAATTTAGATAAATTATTGAGTGATTTTTTACTAGCATTTAATAATTTTTTCAAAAATAATTAGTGCGTTTTGGGTGAGGTGCGATTTTTTATTGAAAAAAATAGGAGGTTATTGCTTAAGCACGCCACTGGCTCCCTGTTTGTTTTTTACTGATACATTTTATCAGATTATAATAATTAGGAATGCCTTACTCAACGGGGATGTTTTTTTAAATCCTAACATTCTAGATTCTATCAACTAAATGAATATTTGTAAATAAGTCACTTAAATTTTTTCCTGATTACAAGTGTCGCAGTAGGCCGCTACTTTCACCCTTATCTAAATTATTTCAGTGTTCACTAAATACTTATGTAAGTTTTATCCCTGTTGCTTATTTTTTTTCATCTTAGACATTTCGCTGAATTTGTTTACTTTAACGTGGGATAAAATAAATAATTACCTATCATTATATTATGATGCCCATAAAACAAAAAAAAAGACGATAAAGCGACGCTATCTAAAATCTTCATTGTATTCCTTAATAGAAACTTAAAGAAGCTTTTCATTCAAAAAAGCTTAGCGATAGGCACAAAAAGCTTAATGGAAAATATTCAATTGTGTAACAGTTATTTTCTGTATTTTTTAAACAGAGGTTGAAATGGCTTTTTTGCTGATATTTCACATTTAAAGAATGTATTAAAATATTTTTTGAATTTAAATATTTTAATCTCATATTGTTTATAGCGGATCCAATGTATTTAGTTTTATGCAAACATGTGATGCGGTAAAACATGTATTTAAAGCAAGGATTAACAATTTAACAAAAAAAATGGCTACACCTAACTAGTGGGCATTTTCAAATGACAAAAAGAAAATTATTACATTTAAATAAAAAAAAATATTTAGCTAGACAGTGTGTAAAATATTTACAAACACTAGTAGAAACAATCAATTCTTTTTACTCGTTAAAAGATAAATATTACATTTCAATCGCTTAAATTTTGTAAATTTTCATTGGGATTCGCCTTATGGCGTCTTCAGGCATTTAATTGGGTCTGGGTCTTCAGTAACGAAACGCATAAACGAAAGTTGATACGATTCAAATTTGATATTGCACTTTCATTAAAACTCTTTCAATCGAAGTCCTAAATTATAATAATATATTAAAATGGTCAGTTAGTTTACTGAATAGTCGGTATGAATTTATTAAAACAAAAAAAGCTGATTGACCTTTTATTAGTTTTAACTCATCGGGTACATAGTTACTCATCTTTCTTTAGTACCGATAGATTATACTTTTAGCTACTCGTCAAAAATTGATTGCGCAATGTATGATAATAAAATGTTCATATTAATGGGAGCAACGGCTTCAAATACATTAAAAAAAATAGTGAAGACGATGAGATTGGGTTTCCTGTGCCTTAGACTTTAATAAAAGCTTTCATGTAAACTCTTATATTTTTTTTTATAAAACATAGTAAAACCAGACACTGCTATATTACAGTGGTAAATGATTAAGATGTTTACGGTTTAAGCCGACATCAATATTGTATATGGATAATATGATCCTAAAATTCTAAAAATGTAGTTTTTTTACATACTTTAATACTCTAAATACTCTAAACCAGCGTTTCCCAAATGATGGGTCGTGACCCGGTACCAGGTCGCAGAAAACAAAATGCCGTAAAATAAAATTCCTTTACAGTGAACGTAGAATCCGAGACAGAGTTCACATATTAATTCAATAATTGAACTCTCGTATGATACGACACTCAAAAACATCTCCGACAGAATACCAATGATAAATTTCTGTCTATCTTGTCGTCGTGAATATCCAGTTTTAGCACAAAAAGCGATACAATTTCTAATGCATTTTGTCACAATTTATAAATGTGAAGCGGGCTTTTCAACATTGGTTTTCTGAAAAAATAAATATAGAAACCGATTGGAAGTGGAACCGGATCTAAAAATAAAGGTATCATCCTTTTTTCCAAGCCTGGAGCTTTTAGTTAACAAGAAACAGCAGTACACCTATCATTAATAAATTATTGGTACATTTGATTTCTTTATAGGTTTATCACAGTAAATTATTTTGTACTATGACATATAAAGACTGTATGAACGTTTTATTTCACCTATAGGCCGGTAGTATAGGCCATACCAAATTTAGTGGATGAACGAATGAGAAATATTTAAATAACCGGGTCGCGGGGGGGGGGGAAATTTGGGAAACGCTGCTCTAAACGCAAGAGAAACGAAGCAATCAGTTCGTGATAAGGAAATCGTGCTTTAATTTAAGCAATTTCATGTCAAAATTAAAATAGCAAACCTTTATGTAAATCAAAAACGTACCTGAATTATATCCGCTTCAGATCTTTACGTTTTCGGATGATTTTTTGTTTCCATTAGCCGTCCCTGTTTTTGAGAGTAATGTCATACCACCTGTACTGGTGTCCATTGCAAAATAGCCAATCTCTATAATTGGCAATTTGTAAAGTGAAATGAGACGAGTGTGACATAATCCATTTATATTCATACATCCATTCAAATAATATATCCCATAATTTATTAAAGGTCAGATTTTGTGTCTGATAAAATTTATTGACTTGGGCATGTTGACAAATTCTGATTAAGAAGTCGGTTGGTAGTAAATATTACAAACATTTTTTATATTTATTTTAACAACAATTCATGGAAGATAATTCTTAGAGTGAAAATTTAATTATAACATTGTTGAATGCTTTGTATAAACATAATTCATATTCCGAAAGACTTTTTTTGACTGCCAATATTTGAAACTAAATGAATAAGTTAATCGTACCGTTTAAGGTGCTGTTATTACAGCACCTTAAACGGTACGATTTTTTAATATAAGTAAAATATTATCTCAATGACGTCTGTTGTAAAAACATTTTAATACTAACAGTAAAAGCAAAATAGAATTGAATAAAAACGTGTAAATTAGGTCATATATATTTATTTTTTCAATCCATGTCCGCTTCGAATGTGGACCATATGACCTCCTAATTAGGGAATCCGATTCCGGTATCACGGGATCTCGTACAGCTTTCGATACATTTCAATCCCGGGATTAGAAGACATGATCCCGAATCTTTCAGGATTGTTTTTTTAAACAGAAACGTGTTGGTTTTCAAGTCGACAGTTCAAGCATATGCAATAAACAATGCCCAATTTTATTATTAAGACTTTATCTTTGCGATAAGAGTTTACGATAAGAGCGAGTCGCAGTCGAAAAGGTAACTTGATGACAATCATTAAATTCCTTCAACGCATTATACGCACGTGTACTGTATTTGAATGCATTTGTCGACAATATTTATTGTTTGTTATTATAAAGCTTCATATTTCAATATTTTTTAAATTTATTTTTCGCTTTGTTCTCTACACTAATGAATGTTACCAGATATCAATGGCTTGTTTTTCGTAATTTATTGTTCATAAACATTCATTTTGTACCGTAAACCGAAACCTTTGACTAAATGGCGAAACAGTCGATGCTTTGGTACTCTGGGAATATGTTAATATTTAATTTACTTCTATTTACTTCAATAAAATTATTAAGAATGTATGTATATAGAAAACAATTTTAGAAATCTTCATTCTTGCAGTCTGAAGTATGTAATTGCTTTTTTCAGCTATCGAAATTAATCATTTTCAAGTTCATTCTTCATTAATCAAGTTATATTTCGTAATCTAACATAATGTATGCATATTAAGTTAGTTTTATAATTATTTCGCTGATTTTTTTACGAGTAATTAAAAATCTACTCATTCACCTCTACATCGCGAATAACTGAGATTAAGCCAGCTTTTTGGTAACGCATTGGCAGCTTACAGCTGTTTAAATAATATAGGATATTTTTTAAAATTTATTTTACACCAATATTATCAATTTTTCCAGTCCCGGAATTGAAAAATTCTAATCCCGAAGTCCCAGGATCAACATTTTGGCTCGGGATTGGATTCCTTACTCCTAATGGAGGTATCTCAACATAGGTTTTTCTATTAGCTGTTTGTTAGTCAGTCGCTCAACCTCTCTTTTTTCAAATATAGTAGTAAGGGAAGAAGGATAAGGCTAGGACATAACTAGCGGTTATCTAATCGCTCTCTCTACGCCCAGTTATTAAAGGATTGAAAGGGTGGGAGGAAATTTTCAGACATATCGGTCTGATATTTTCGACTATATTATTACGCAGGAAAAATACGTGATCATTAAACTTTAGGCCACGTAATTATAATATCTTATTTGCATTTTTTTAGATTAATTAGCCCTAGAATAGTCAGTTATATAAAAGAAATGACTTTCCAACAAAAAATTAGCTTGTTATAAGGCATGTATCAAATTATAAAAATCATCCATAATAGACGATGTAATGTTTTAACTAAAAAATATAACACAAGAATATTTATAAAAACATATTAGATTGCACTTGCATACCTATTGATTGAAGCCTCTTTAAACCAATAAACTTAAATTTCACAGCTTTTGCTACCCGCTGTAACCTGCATCAAAAAAGTTAAATACGCTATTTGAGATGTAAACTTTTTATAAGTTCTACGCTCCCTCGAGTTTGATATTCTATAGATCCAAAAAAAGTTGACAGTCTGTTGAATCAACACAACACCCTTTTTTATTTGATGCTTCTCGAAAATCGTCGAAGAACTTCTCCGTCACACCGTAATTTATTTTTTAAGAGTATTTCTTTTACTTCCATACTTGTTTTCATCTGTTGCTTGACAATGGCTTCGTTACACTACATTTATATTGTTACTTATAGTATTTATAACTTTAATAAAATAACGGTTAAAGTTTGATTATATACATCGGGGTTTCCCAAACCTATTGTGCGATGGAACACTTCACAAATCTGGAAATGTTACCGGAATACAGATTATTTTTAGGTCGGGTAATTCACACTACATACATAGTAAAAATATTGAAAAAAATAATGTTATTAAGTCACTTACTATGTATAAATTAATTGTTACTAAAAAATGCTACATAAATATATGAGTAAATAAAGCTCTTTGTAATTTAAAATCTCCGTCTGTACCTAGATATAACACGTTTTAAACATCAATGGAGATTCATCTTCACTCGATTTTGAATATGAATTAGAAGATGTTTAATTGTCTAGCAGCGTATAATTACCATTCCCAATTTTCGCGGAACACTAATGTTCCGCGGAACATAATTTGGGAAACCCTTTATACATAATTTTTAAGGATGACCGTATAAAATGGAAATATAAGTTTATTTATTTTTGCTGCCAAATAAGTTATTATACTTAAATTCTACGTCGTATTTTTGCTATAACTCTTTCATAAAAAACTGCTGTCAATACACTTTAAATCTCTAAATAACTAGAAGAACAGAATAAGAGGAATTACCAAAACCACGTCTTTCGATTACACAAATGCGTACTGCTTTTTTTAAAGATGGGTAGACTGTGATTTTATATGCTCATTTGTAAAAAAGGTACGCTAGTTTATTAAACGTATTCTTGTGGTTAAACTACAAGAATAGGCCAAAAGGACTACACAAATGTGAACTGTTTTTTACGGTTGGTGGACTATGATTGTTTAATTTCGTATGGTTATTTGTAAAAAAAGTATGCAAGTTTATCAAACGTATCTTTGTGGTTAAGCAAATATACATGTACGAAGGTGATTTCAGTACAAAATACATTGGAATGTTTATCTTTCGTTGATATATTAAAACTAAGGATAGCAATGCCGGTATTCGAGTATTTATGATTTTGAAAATGCAAAAATACCGAAAATTCCAGTATTAAAAAATAACAAAACCAAATTTAATAAAATTGTTTGCGATTAATTGAAATATAATATTTAAAAATCTGATACGAGTTGTGTCAATATTGAAAAGTTCTAGAATTGATGACCCTTTTAATGGTGTATCTTAAGAAACGGTATATTGTTTGTATAAATTACCCGTTTATAATTATGTCTATTTTTTAATGACGGTGTAGTGAAATTTATAGAAAACATCATGTATTGAGAACCAACTCCAATTTAATATCAAATAGCGGTATTAATATATTTATCCAGTATTGCAATCCCTAGTTGGAACTCAATGAAACGGAAATAATGCTGCCCATTCACCTGGAAAGAAATGATCCTGAACATCAACGGTATGTCTCTGGAACAATGTCCCAGAATTTTTTTTGGACTCACCGGGGGGGGGTCACAGAAACGTCAGCCGTTGAGGTTATGTTGGCGAGTGTTGCGTCCGAACAGACGTTATTTGATTTTATTGGATGAAAACAATGCGCGTTAAGTTGATTACTTGTGTTTATTAGCTTCCTACCATTGGCGGATCCAAAGGGGGGGGGGGGGCATGGGGGCCATGGCCCCTCCCTTGGGAGAATTTATTTTATATTTTTCTAATTTATTAAAACTTTATTTTTAAATGGGCTCTTTAATTGTTTAATTTACTATGTTTTATAGAATACATACTATATCAAAAATTTCCGAAAAAACAAAATTTGTGCTTCGCGCAATAAATAGTTTTTTTACGTCGCCGTCCAAAAATACGCGTAAATTAAAAACTGCGCAAAAAAAATCGCGTAAAAAAAGTACTTCATCAATTTTTTAATGTATCATTTTTGTATTATGTTTATTTTCAAATTGAATGGCCTCCTCCTGGGACAATTTCTGGATACGCCACTGCTTCCTACAATGAAAATACAATTATTTAATCATCCACGATGACACTTTATACACCATAGACAATATACTATAAGCCATAGAGTAATATAACTTCTACAAAGGCATTTATTATTATAGCTGTTACGATAAAGAGACACTTTAAAGTCGAAGATAAATCTTTAAAATGACGCCCGACGAGTTTATGATGATCAGTGCTGTCTACATATATATTCTTGCGGAAATATGAATTCTAATCATGAAATAGAATAATATGACGACAGTTTGTCTACAGATGCGCGCGCATCTCATGTTTCGTATGCGCTCGCTCCCAGACCTTGAAATGTTCCACTTGATGACGTGAATACGTAAATTTTGTGTTCCAGAACATGTTCTGGATCGATTTGTTCCCTGATGAATGGCGGCTGTAATGAAAACTTGCGTGTTTTTTTCCTGCGTCGATGTATCATTTTTTTGCAACGACCAAATTTTATGAATGTTTAATACATTATAACACATACATATACTACGTAGTATGATATAAAAGTTCTACCTCGAATAAGACAAGATATTTTACGACTGACTTATTCAGGTTAACAGACGTGGAGTAATAAAATTATAATATACATACAATTTTCTTTACGTCTTACACAAAAAATGTAAAAAACGATCGTTATGAATACAAAAAATTCTATATTGAACTACTAAACGTCATAAGCGGGAACATAATAAACCGAGACATGAGAAGATGGCCGTTATAGCGAAATGCCGTATAAAGAGCGGCTGTATAGCAAGGTACCTGATGTATATACCTGGGTGTATAGTTAACTCATGAACCACTATGTAACTGTTGAAAAAACCAGGGCTCGTATTAAATGAAAACGACTCCGACTCCGAGGAGATTTTTCAATAATTTCATTTTAACTTATATAATATATATATGTGTTCCATCAGATCATATTTAGTCAGCCAAGTATGCAATGTGAACACTTTGGACTATTTTGTTTCAATACACATCATTCACTTTATTTATCGAGCCGCGCATTTTTCACGACTCCGACTCCAACTCCGACCCTACAGCCCTTGGAAAAAAACTGCTTTTATTATAGTTGCATAATAATAATATACAGTTCCGATTTCTATCATTCGAATGTGAAGTTAATTTTGACGTATCAAATTTAAATGGGTGGCATTATATTATGTACTTTTTTTTTGTAATAGCCGTGGATCCGAAAATGCAAAAATACTACAAACGATCAGATTTTGCAAACCAATGCGGATGATTTTTTGTGTGTTTTCACGTTTTTTTTAGAATTACGAATTTATTATTTCAGATTTTGCGCAGAAAAAAATGACATGTTTATATTTTTGGGCTTTCACGGTATGTATGAATACAATTATACATTTGGAAAGAAACTGTATTTCGAAATCAGCACAAATTGAATTCTCAAAAGCAAATCCTTTTTTCATTACAGATCCTAAAATTTAAACATGTAAAGAGTTTGAGACGTTGGATGATCACAACTAATCATAGCAAACGAGATGTTTTAATATAGTAATAACAATAATAAAAAACTCAATTCAAAAACAAATTATAGTGGTTTTAATGACCAAAGATTCAGATCTGATATTCGAACATTATTCGTTCGTATATGAACGCTACAAAAAAATGCATTTGGCGTCGCATCATATTGTTGTAACATAACCCATATTGTTTATTTAAACAGATTAATAATATAATGTAAGAATAAGACTGAATATTAAATTTAAATTGTTAAACTTTTTACGTGATACAACCATTTACAGAGCGTCAGTTTATTCGAGAACTCGAATGCCTGAATATGACGAAAACCGGGTCGTTGGTGACACAACGAGTGAAAATTTACAAAATTTGAACAGTTCAAATATTACAATAATTGTAGTTTAAGAATTATTCGCCTCGCTATTAATAAGACAAAACAATGAATGTGCGTGATGAAATTCACATATTTATTAAAATATTAGAAATACGAATATTTGTTTTCAACAAATATTTAAGTATGTCTAGTAATGACGCATTTCATTATGTGTGGTTTACAATTTTGACATCATTGCATTGATTGAATTGATATTTACTTTTTAACACTTCATTGTAATTAGGTGGAAAAAAGTACGTATTTAGTTTCTACAAATAAAATTTTGATTGCTATTTCGGCTTATGCCCTCATTAGAACTAGTTTTGAAATAGATATCAACCATATATAAAATAAAATTTGTATAACTAAAATACTTATATATTTTATCACAATTTTAAATTATTGATTAGGCATTAACACACAATATTTTGGTTGTTAGAGAATTCCAAGATTAATTTGAATACTTTGGTAAACATTGCAATAAGACTGAAAAAAATAGAGAAAAAATAATGAAAGACGTAAGATGTTAACTTTTCTGAAACATTGTTTGTGTATAACAAACATATCGCCGATATGTTTGTTTCATTGTTGATGTATTGAAAGTGTTGTCACGTAGGCGTGAGGCTTTACAGACAACAAATGAAAGAAAACGAAGAATCCAAAGAACACACTGTTGGCTTGTTTATCCTGCTTTTTGTATCAAAATCATGTGTCGGCTAATGAGCTTTTAGAAATTTCGACGCCATTATTGTGTTCTATTTTTGGCAGAAGTGCTTTTAATTAGCTTCTGAAGACATGAAGCCTTAAGCATCACGTGTGAGTAATTAATCATTTAGCGCTGATGGAACTTTGGGCAGGTTAATCATTTTTGCTTTCTATGCCAGGTGCCTAAGTGACTATCATAACGGAGAGCTTACATTTAAAATTACCTCGCGGAAGATGGTTAATTTTATCGATTTAATTATAATAATGGCGTATTTAAAGAACGCTTCCATTTTTATTTTGATAAAATTAAAGTCGTATAATAAATTCTCTGCCTTTATTATGGCAAAAAATGATTTAGTCTGATTTTTCAAACCCAATCGTTTAAAAAAATCATACAATTTACATTATTTTTAGGATTCCCTTTGCCTGTTCATGTATTCAATTTAAAGACATATATAAAAAACGAACTAATGTAAAATCTTTCAAATGGATTTGTTAAAATTTATCTATTTATTAAATGGTTATTATGTATAGAATAATTGAGCCCTCCAAAACTGAAGTGAGCCAAGTTTAGCAGTAAACTGGTAAAACTTTTAAGTACATACAATCACGTCTTTACTTGGTGTTTTGGTGAATTGCATATTTTTATTTTAGAAAAATAACACTATTGCAGTGTGTATATACTAAGGTTACTTCACTTTTAAAGCACTCATATACGATATGTAGAATATTATAAAATTTATTATACCGAATAAAACTAGTGAGGGGCTCAATTGAACAATACTCTGTTAAATTGTATTTTTGTGCCATACAAATTCAACAAAGTTTTGTTTAAAACGTGTTCTTTCAACTTTACATTGTTTGACAGAACGGTAGTGAAACAATATCTTATCTAATGATATTTTTTACATATTGAATTGGTATTTACTTAGAAAAATATCATAATAATGAAGTTGAAAATAGACATTACATTGACTCTAGAACTATCATATTTTTAATCAATTGTGGTGGTTTAATTTCGTTTACCAGTTACATACAAATGTATACACAAATAAATATTAACTAATGGCTTAAAATATGTCTGAACGTTTTGTTATGCTATTATTTTAAGACGCGATGTTTATATACCCGTCACTATTTATAGTAAGTGCAACAACATTAAAAATTGATTTCTTAACATAAATGTAAAAGGAACATAAATACATTATATTGACAGGTTTATTAGATAATTATTGACATATTTATTTAACTATAGCTTGCGCAGCGAAGGATTCAAACACAGCTTCGTTACATCAAATTAATCGTCGTGGATTTTCATAGTATAATCTTTGACGTTATGAATTTAGTTAAACATCCATAATATGAGGTAATCGTTTATTTTTTATTTGTTTCATAACAAGTAAAAAATATGATCAATTTTGTAAAGAAACCTTGTATAGCGATCAATGCTATTTGTCTCATTAACCAAAATGCAATAAATTTATTTATTTAGATCAAAGTTGTCATAAATATATCGTTAACAGCACCAAGTAAGTATTCTGCCTGATATGTGATATCTACGATAAATCTCACTGACGTATAGTTAGATCCAAAGATATTTTTAAATAGATATCAATATTATCTCTCGTATTTTGTAATAAATCATTGGTTACGAATCGACAGATACTTATCTGCTCTAACTCAGGGGTGGGGAACTTTTTCTTCTCTAAAGGCTGCATTAATTTTTCTGATTCGACATAAGGCCGCAGTGAACATTGAAAAAATTTCATGCCAATTTCTAAGGCCCAGAAATTTGCGAATTTCCCAAATTTTTTAGGTCTTCCAGGAATTTACAAAAAATACAGAATTGGCCAGAAGGCCGCACCAGAGTAGCCAAAAGGCCACAGGTTCCCTACGCCTGATTTAACTTATTCACTTAATTCAACAAGTAAATAATGAAATTTAGCTGTATCGTTGGATTAGGCTAGTTTATCTTCTTGGGGTGAGCACATAATTTGGGGTACAAGAAACCATTTTCAAGTGTGCGGGATAGCTTAAAATATATTTTATATAAATAATATATTAAATACACCAAAACGTTTGCTCGTGACTTAATAGTTTCGTTGCTATAATCATACATTTTATACCATATACATTCAAATTAATCAAGATTATGTTTTACAACGGGCTGAGCACTTTGTCCGAAGGAACGGAAGGATTATTCCAGAAAATAATCATACAAAGCTTCGGGGAAAACGACGCGATGGTCGTCTGCTGGTTTGGTTGTTGGGTAGGGAGAAAACGCAGAAAAAAGATTAGAAAAGTTTACTTCAAAAAGCCGGCCGCACCCTGACAAATAAAGCAATGGCCTGAATAGTAAAGTGTACGTACGCGTAGGGAATATTTACAACACTAGCTATTTCATAACAAATAATGAAGAAGTTTTCACGATAAAAAAAATGAAATGACACCTGCATCAATGGCATTATTTTATTTAATCAATATAATATTAATTACCTGCATAATTTTTGCATTGATTATCATCATAAAACGAACAAAATTCAACAATTGATATATTTTGTATACTCTACGTCACAGTTAATTGTATTTTTTATACAAAGATTACAGTATAACACCACCTGTTCTTTACTATCATGCGTTTGTATCGTATACACGTAACACGTACACCGTTCTACACCTGGTTATCAATGAATTACTGCCGCCGCGGTAGATACAATGTATGTATAATGTAACACAAGAGTAAAATAAATATAGGAAAATGTAATTTTCTTTACTGTCAGTTTTTGTTGAAATAAAGTTTTATGATATTATGAATATGAAAATATACAGTGAACATTTCATATTTTATTTTCACAGCGAGGTCGCTAGTAGGGGCTTCAATACCGGACGAATATATCAATACCGTTATTTTGGTATTTCATGTAAAATACTAGTATAACAGAAAAAAGTAAACATAGTTAAAACTACGACTAATTTAGATCACAATACCGGGTGAGTAAATCATAATTGGTTTATCAATATTTCATGTAAAATAAATATATTATAATCATAAACGCGTGTTTTTCATTAATAAATTTCGGTATTGAAAAAATTTCAAGAATAGCAAGATCCCGGTTTCGATAATACCGGTATCGTAATTTGGTAGAGTTTTTCTATTAAATATTAGGTGTACCGGAATCAAGTGTCGTTTTTTTAATGAAACAATCTGATACGATAAAAACATTGATTTGTCAAAAATTAGTCGATTATATAATTTTCATCGTTGGATATAAACTCTCTCCACCTATCTGGCAATTTTTCAATATCTCTGTTATAAAAATCACCGGGGATTGAATTAAAATATTCGGATATGCCCATTTTGTGCTCTTCATAACTGGCATATTTTTTTTTATAAAAACAATCTTGCATCGATCTGAATAGGTGATAATCGGACGGAGCAATGTCTGGTCAATATGGTGGATGTCTGATAGTCTTCCATCCCAGGTCCTTTTTTGTTTGGTGTGAGGCCGTGCATTGTCTTACGGCACCCATTTTCCCTGTTTCCAAGTCTTGCCGATTTTTTAAAAGTGTTCCTGTACATTTATTTGACCATGCGTATCCGAGTTTATTTGTCAGTTCCTGAATCGTGAACGTTGGATTTTGTTCAATTTTTTTTTGTTTTTTTTTTTTTAAATCAAAATCACCGGATTTGAATTGTTTGAAACACATTTGAGATTAACGAATGTCTAAAATATTCCCCAGTGTACCACAAATATTTTTTGTAGCACTTGTTACGTTCTCTTTTTTCAAAAAATGGTACAACATGGTTTTTCGAACAAATACTTCATTTGGTACAAAGCCCTCCATTGTAAATACGGTTACTATTTTTTTTATTAAATCATCACAATACACATCAGGTATGTATGGCTTACGATTCAAATTCAAATATGTCGTGAAAGATTGCCTGGCGAAGCACAACTGACCATTGAAGATCGAGACAAAAAATACGACACTTAATTCCGGTACACCTATTATATATCTACAGTGCCTTAAAAAAAAGGTTATCGGAACTCACTTCTTCTCAAGCTTTTAACTAGAGATTTTTTTTTTCTTTAATCCATGTCCGTTCTCAATATGGAGCATATGGCATATTAGTGGAAGTATTTCAATAGGTTTTATTTACGAACACTGCTTGTTACTTTTTTAAAGAAAGTAAGGATAGAAGGATAGTACTATGACAGAACTAGTGGTTAACTAATTGTTCTCGCTTTGCCCTGTCAATTTTAGGTTTGGAAGGGTGGGGAATTATTTTGTATTCTGACATTTATTTGTGTCACGGTACCCGGTACATTAAATTCAAAAGTGGCCCAAGATAACAATCAAACATTTATTATTTTCCAACAAAAAATCGAATGTTTTCAAAGAAAAATAAAAATATTTTTTTGGGAGTTATTGATTTGAAACATTAAAAATGCCGAGAAAAAAGGTGCTGGAACGCCGTTCCACTGCGTTGCATAAGAAAAAAGCCCTGATTAAATACTTGGACGTATTTACGACCTATTTAAAAGAGAATGGTGAATTATCAAACATTGCATGACAATAAATAAATAAACTTTCAGAATAAAATATTTGCTAACAATCATTTAGGGAAAATCTTTTAATTATTGAATATCAAAAAATACGGGTCGTTAAAAGATTATTCTAATAAAAGTACAAGTGTATTTATACTTTGTTAGTTTAAGATGGTCAACAGGTTTGAAGTTAAAACATAGTGTGGAAGATTTAATATAAATAGTTATTTTTGTTATATCTTGAAAATATTTATGAATAGTTAAAATCATCAAATATCACAATGATACATTAAAACTACGAACAATGTACATTTTTTTTTATTATATCCTATATTTTGTTCTGAAATTACTTGTTAAAATTTTATTTTGGCCCAGGAAACAATGACTTTGATTGCTTGAGTTTCTAACGCCATTGTGTCATTGAGTTCCTTTAATGACACCACTATCGAACTATCTACCATATACAGCTATATTAATTGAGACAGTATGATAACAAAGGCATATATTAACAGCATTTTAATTATAATTAGAATTAATCGATAACACCTATAAATTAAAAAAAAACATTTAACAATGATGTTAATCAAAAATTATGTCAGGTGATGATATCACGAGATCAAGTCCCAGTAAGAACAGCAAATTTAAATCAATTTATGTTCGAAGGAATCGGTGTTTGTAAAAATTTATTGATCAAGTATCCATCAAAACATTATACGATCGGACATCGAATTAAATTGTATAGTTTAGCTTTATACTATAAAGTGGTAATAAATATTACTACCAATGTCCGTGTATATCAAAATGCACGTATTAAAATACGTATATAATCCATAAAACACGAGACTCATAAATAATTTATGTCCGATCTCTCCCGAGGTACACATGCCTCATAAGATGACCTACATTTTCAAATCACAACCATATTTAATTAACTCTTTGACGTATGTAAGCAAATTCGCGCGACTATACAGTGTCGTTTAATTGTATTGTTTGAGTTACGACCGAAATCTCAATTTATGAATACGACAATAATCTCAACGTTATATACTATTTATCTAACAATTTATTGTCCCATTTGATAGACCAATAATTTATTACAAAGTATTTTAATATGATACACAGACATATAATTGTTTTGAATTTGAAGATACATTTGTGGTCTGTAAGTATCCCAATTTACCATGCCATAGTATTAAAGATTACGTTAGTATTCGAATTTCTGATCTAATTTTGAAAGATCGGCAAAGAATTTTCATAAAATGGTGGCATATAAGATTGCTTACAAATCAGAAACAAAAGAGATATAGACCGCCATCTTGATGGAAGACCACTCATAATTGATTTGAATATGGAATGTAATTCTGGTGCCAAAATGTATATACGTACATATATTTGGAGATTTTTTCACTTGCATGTATTTAATATGGAGAAATCTACTTTTATACTGATATGAAAATGACCCTTTAAATATAGCCTAGTTTTCGGTTTTTAACGGGTTTTTTCCGGGTCGGAAGCCTTATACACAAGTAAGATGAGGAGAAGACAATAGTTACAGGTTTCTTTTATTATTTACTTAGTGTAAATCTAATTTCAGTATTTGACCTCCTTCGAAATTGCTCTCGATTGTTTCCTTTTGCCAGCCGCTGTTTCCAAATAACACGATTTTTTCAGCAGGTGCTCGTCTTCCACCACGCTATTTACCCATCATTTCATTGGCCGGTCTCTGGCTTGTTTCTTCTGATGTACCATTGTTGCCACTTCTTTGGGACTATCTGAAATGAAATGGTATTTTTTTACTTATATTATTATCATCGATCATTTGACTACTATACATTCTACCATGCTTTATAAATATGAAGTTTAATGTTAGTATTTTGGCTTAACCGGCTTCACGAAACCGATAGCCAATATTTCCGAAAACCTTAGTTCCTGTGGCATTCTTAAATAAAGTGATATATTGTTTTATTCTCTCGTAATATAAATTTCTGGAACGTTAAGTGTAAATTATCGGTATATATTATCTTTGCGGTATCTACAGAAATATTATTAAGCACGAAAAACAGGAAATTTCATAAAACATAACAACATCAAAATTTAAAGATGAAATACACCAAACGTTTATTTGATCGATATGTTCCCGTATATGAAATTAATTAAAATAAAATCACTTTATTTTAAACGTTCCTCATTTTGAAACACACTTTGTGTAAATAGATAAAAATATTTAGAAAAAGGTTTGTATAATATTGTTTGATGTATATTCAATGGACGGCAAATATTTAAAAAGTAATAACATCTCCCGACGACAGTTGCTATAGAAACCGCACCGAGTGCAAAGGGTTAAATTATTATTTAAACATGTCAATACGACCTTAAAAGTAATAAATGGCGTTCTTTATCGTCACGCAAATCGCTTCGGAGAATATTGAGAACGGTTATCAATTAGGTAGTTGCCATTTGTTTGGTCGGCCAGTGTAACGGGTTACACATTCGTGGGCTCGACAGTAACACATGAGCATCAATATCCAAGGATCCATGGGTGACAGGAATATATTCTCAAGATTATTGACACAATGTATTTGATCCGATAACAGTGCTTTTTTAAAAAAAATTAAAGGATGCCGGAACTCACTTATTGTCAAGCATTTTAGTAAAAGTTGCCTTTCCAATAACAAAATGTGTAGAGTTATATCTCGAAAGAGCCACACAAAATCTTATATTGGGCCACAAGTTGGACATGTTTGCTTTAGAGAAAGCCAGTTTTTGACTATAGAACAAAAATATTTACTTAAATAGTATTTAGAACTTTCAACAGTAAAATTTAGTTATAGTATAGTAAGGATTTACGACAAAAACTTATTCAAAAAATGTTAGCGAATACACGGAAGCCTCACTCATATAAAAATGATCATATATATTGAGCAGTAATCTTTTTCCATAGTTTTTTTTATTTTCAGTTCACACGTATTTACGGTGAATTATAAGTGTAAGATGAAATGTCTTTTTATGGGTTATATATATATATTTTCGAAGGATTTGTCCACTACCTTTCTTGGGTAGCCTTGATCTACATGTTTGGCCACTATCAAAATAAAATTGAGCAAATAAACTCGTATGCTGTTCAAGTGCTGGAGCAGGTTTACAAAATGGTTTATTGCGAATAAAATACGTTATTTAAAGTTTATTTAACTCTTAAATATGTAGCCCAGCATAAAAGGACAGTGGCATTTTTTAAATACGATGAGAATATTTTTTAGGTGACCAGACATATGCGCACATATCCATTGACCAAAGACACGTCTACACAATATTTTTTGTCCATTAAGCTCGTCATTTTTTGTACATTTTATTGAAATTGTGCTTATAAAAAGTTGGATACAAAATGAGAAAAAAATATCATTATAATAACACGATATTTTCGATGAACTCAGCGGTAACTTTTTGGAAGTTTATTTTTAATTTACAATTAAATTTGATAACTTTATTACTCGTTGAGTAAAAAATGGAGTAACATAGTTATCAAACATAATTTAACATTAATACACGAAGTTTTTAAAATGCAAATATTTTTGTGTGTTTTAAATAAAGAATGAAATAAAATATTACAATTCACTTTAAAATAAGCTATTTAGCATCAAAAATATTTGTATTAAAATGCATTACATTGTAATTTTATTTTTAATGTGATTTTGTGTGTAAAAACGCGAATGTCATTTTCTATATCTGTATGTGTAAGTAATTGACTCTGCGCATCTGAACCTGTCATATTGTGTGAATTTTCCTTTTGCGCATAAAAAGCGTAGCTGTAATTCATATATATCTCAAAACTATCCAATTTTAGGTACTATATTGAAACCGATTTTTTTGTATCTATTCCTATATAAAAACAAGTTTATATACGCCAGTTCAGTGGCTAGGAAGAGCCACCACAATTCCATAAATTATTATTGACAGTTATGTAATAACAACATAAAGCATGCAACTTTATTTCGAGAGAGATTCTTGCCAGTACGAATATTCGTTGCTTGTATACCACAAACTTTAATTAAAATACTGAAACGATTCCCAGAAATTATTTATGTATGGCAACAAAATAATTATAAGTATTGTAAATCGTGTTATAAGTTGCGTATAAACTTATTTTCCAAAATCAAACTGGTTTGCTTGAAATATTTCCAGAACCGAATAAATATGGAACGTGACATTTCGGTCAAGTTTTCGTCGTATATAGAGCAGTGATACATAGCAGACGGTTTGCAGGTCTCAGACAACCCAAAGTGTTATTTATTGCGGCCCAAATATCGAATACTACGATTTCAAAACTAATATTCAACGCTGTATCGTGAGAAGTTGATGAGTATTTATTGAGATGTTAACATATGTGTCAGATTGTGGAGGGTGGAGTCTTTTTTTAGATTATTGTTTTTATAACATGATTTTTACTGCTGATTTTTGATAAATCATCGTCAAAAAGCTGCGATCTGTGAAAGTATTTTTGGAAGCAATAACATAAAACTTGATAGCCAAATATTATATGCAATTAATTCTTCTACTGTTGAAAAAAACTGCAGTATCTTCATTTAGTAATTACATTAAAAATATTATAATACCCATAGATTTTATATGAAAATTCACAAAACTTCTAGCCTCTGCGGCCCATGAACAATTTGATAACAGATAAGTCTTGAATTATAAACCACAGTAATATTTACAATTTTATAACAGTGTGATCTATTACTTTATTAATAGTTTTGAATGAATTTAAAGTCTATTCTTGTGATAAGTTCAGATTTTAATAATCACATGTTCAATTTACAACTTTATTCAGAATGTTTAAGGTACCTGCCGCCAACACATTAAAAAAATATATATTCATTACAAATTGTATGACTAGGGATTTTAGTACCAGTATTACTTACTATTATTTTTTACTAACAAAAAGCTGGCTTTTATAAAGCTAAATACTTGTGTATTGTTATTACATATTGCGATGAAATTACTGTGTTATTCCACAAGCGTTAAATCTGAGAGACATTTTTCTACAGATGGACTTATTTTCACGAATATTTGATTAATATTGACAGATTCCAGCATTGTCGATGTAGCATTCTTAGACTAGTGTTTAGTTAAAAAAAACATTGAGGTTATCTATGAAATTAAGCCATTTATTCATAAGATATATATATTTTTAAATATCACTCATCCATTCACACCATTTGCAGTAAAAAGGTGGCCAACCACTAAGGCTAAAACAAAAAAATCTCATTGTTACATAATTGTAATAATAAACCCTTTTATCAATGTTTACTTCCAAATAGAAAAGATACAAACGCATATATTTTGTACATCGTTTTTTTGTTGTTTTAATCAGAAACAACCGTATCAACTTTATTTTTTATACAATCTTCCGCTTTCTGAAAATGGTCACCGACTAGGCCTGTGTTTAGATCTAAAAATATTTGGCCTTTAAAGCAGCGTTTATTGATCAATCGTCGTATTCTTTATATTATGTTAACATTACTCGTAATTTATTTTCGAGCGAGTTTCATTTATTGTTAGAAATTTCTACTATATTGTTCACGGTGTTAAACCCCAAGAATAAATCCCCACTAATAAAAGTCATTACGAAAAATACCGCTGGCCTAAACTCGGAGTCCACAGGTAGGTAGATATTAAATCAAACACCGCTCTACTAACACGAAAACGTTTATTTAAGAACTTGCAATCACAAACTTTATTACATAGAAATTTTAACAAACAAAATTTTGAATTATTACAATACACAATAACTATTATACAAAACTATTATACCTAGCTTTCTCACACGATTTTATAAATAAAAAAAACTTGGCGTTAACTTAAAAAAAATGGAATTTAATTTTCGTCGAAATGGAAAAATATTATTTCTTTCATCTCGGGAAAAAAAACAAAACCACAAAAGAAAAATAGCTGCAAGTGAATTTACAACTAAAGGTCTCTGGAACCACGTCCAGAGGCCGGAACACACGAGGTGTTCGCTTCGTGTCCCAAAGAGCAAGAAAGAAAAAAACAAAAATCACATCGGTATCGAAAAACAATGTTGCCATTTAAGGCCATTAACAATAAACAATTGATATTACGAGTTACCTGATAACAAAAATTCAAACACAATTAATTTAACTACACCCTTTTTTTTAAATCCTGCCAGTTTTCCTTACATACGTGCTAGTGGAAGCGGGTGCCAATAACCCCACCGTGTCAATATCAAAAAATAGATCTCAGATCATCATAATAAAAAGATTTAAATGAAACACTAAATAATCAATAATTATTCCAGCTTATTAATCTAATAGAAATGTGTTGAGTATTTATTATAAATATATTGCTTTTACTACCGTCAATTCGGAAAATGTTCGAAGAACCATACTAAATTAAATTTACACCAACGTCCTCTATCGAGAATATAATGTAGACCGCTTTGCGCTACATTAAAGCAATGAGTGTTCTCGAACTTCTAATGAAAAACCGTAATGTAATTATTGGCATGGTTTATCAGTTAAAGTTGGGCAACTAAAACTTCGTGTAAACTCATCACTTATGTTTTAAGTACATATTACAATATTACATTGTTAGTTTTTACTGCAGAATACGAGCATATGCTAGGAAGTCAAATTGGTTTCCAGGATCATGATTTATATTTTAATTATTTATCCTGCTGTTTATTTATTGTACTGAAAAGTTACATCGTGTGTAAAGACATTATCTTTTGGTTCATGTATTAACGCAATTGTAATTCAAAACTTTAGATTCGTTTAATAAATAATATGCATGCTATCTTAACCCAGCATTGGAATTGGTTAATTGCTAACTACAAAATATTTATGTTCTTCGCAGACTTCTATCGGATTTTTGACTATTTATGTCATATATGTACTTACTTTTTGTCTTTTGTTTTTTTTCTGTTTATCTCTGCTGTTATCCGAAGAAAAATCGTTTGAAATGTCTTTTGCTCGACAAGAACAGTTCAAATATTATCATTAAATACACTATACAATAAATATAATGTTAATTATTAAAGTCTGAAGATTTCATCCGGTACGGTCCTGGTCATATAAAATAAAAGTGAAATTAGTACAAGAGTGTTTTATTGTTTGAATTTACGTTTCCACCAAATATTAAGAGTGAATATTTCCACAGAATTCCTCAAATTATCTAGAAAAAATAGCTGAATTCTTAAAAATTGTATTTTCATTAGAAGTTGTTCTGAATTATGATTTCACAGTGGATATTTTACGTTTTGCTTGATGACAAATTTTTAAATTTAGATACAAAGTTTGCTGTAACAAGACATATTTTTTATTAGTGGTTGAAGGTTGTAAAAAAAATGGATTAATACTAATACTAAAACCTAAAACTACAACATATAAAATTCATGAAATATTGTATTTATTAAAACCGAGCATCCGTCAAATCCATCAAAACAACGGACACGTTTGTGTTGCAGAGTGTCAGTTTATTTTTCATCCACGTCTGCGCGATTTAATGGAATAGATGGAGAATAAATTCAGTAATTATGTGGTAATATTTAAGCCTCACAGCTCACTTAACTGAAATTGCTGGGTAGATTTTATCATTATAGTTATACGCTGCCATAAATTATGTATTGTGTGAAGTAATATTCGCCACTTTTAGAAAGGCGTCTTCTTGGAAGTCAGAGAACAAGCGCAAAGGGATTATTCCGACGTTCAAGCCTCTAATTTAATCATAAACATCCCCTTTTGACAGAAGCGGCGTGACAGTGCCAACCTACCTTCTGCCAACCGTAAACTAAGTGAGTGCTAATGACACAGTGGAGAAATGTGGCAGAACCCTTAATAGAAAATTCCGCATGCACCGTAATAATAGCGACATCTTACATTTTACATAATATCATATTCCATTGCATGTATTTAATGATCTACTGCAGCATATTGAAACATGTATGACGAGAAAATTTATTTAATTATGCCATTATCTATTCACATAAATATATGGCGGCACCAGAAACGAAGACTTTAATAGTACAATCGTACGTTATATTTTTAATAACCAATTTTTTTATATAGTAATGAAGTGGTAATTGAAAATAATTACTTTTAATTGTCACTGAACATGCGAACAAGTAGAAATATACGATTGCCAAATCACAATAGTTTTAACATTATCTTACTTACCTTTGCTGTACTTAAAATATATGCGTTGATTACCGATGATTTTTTTATTGATGAAATAACTTTCAACAGTGACTTTTAATGGACTTGATGTCTTAAAGTTTCTTCTTCTCAGACACGCAAAAAAGCAGTTTTATCTTACCATAATAAATAATGGAGAGTAATATTTAGACAACTGAATTAATGAAGTAATGAACTAAATGCAGTGGAAGTTTAGTCTTATACCGTGATTGTTTCTTCCTTTTGGGGTGTGCTTAGTTTTTCACCATATTCTCCGTTTGTTTAGTATTATTACTTCGTATTCTTCTGGTGGTTTCCGTTTCAACTGTTTTCGGGAAAACTATTATGATAATTTTACAAACATGCCATTTTTATCTCCAGTTCTAAACGAGGTTTTTTTTACCGAGGATTCATGTTTCACCTGAGGACAGGAGATACAAAAAATGCTAATAGTCAAATGTTGAAGATTATACAAGAATTATTATACGTCATCGTCTGAATTATGTTTAAACAGGCTCTAGTTTATCTAAATGTGCTATCACAGAAAAAATAAATCCTTCAGCATAATAATTACTGAATTAAAACCCTGAAATTGTATTTAATCGTTAATTATTTTACGCGATAATTTCTATTTCAGTTGTTCTAGTATAACACAACATACACATTTTTGAAAAATAATCATTCAAGCAATTACGTTTTAGTGACATTAATACAATGTTTTTAGTCGTATGATTTAATAGCCTTTACATACAAAGTCTTAATTCTTAAATCTTCTGATAATAAGCACCACTTTGACAAATGGAGCATATAAAGCAATCCACGTACCAAGTAAACACGTTGCTAAATTTAAAAGCTTTTTACGTGAAGTTCAGAAATTTATACGAGGATTTTATAACCTTGCTCGCGCTAAATTAATAGTCTCATTATTATAATGTTGACAATACTGTCTTCAGGTTTAATGAATTGGACTTAATATATACAAAAACATTAAAACATTATCACATTTTCTTGGTGATAAAATGGCATGATCCATTGCGTGGCTGGCGTACTCTGATATAATATATCATATTATTTATAAGAATATTGAAGTCACGTTATTGACTATTCGATTGAAGCAATAATCACAGTTTATGCATCCTTTAAGGTTTTTTTTTGTGTGGCTTAAATTTGCTTTTTCTGGTTTTACGCAAATGTATTCTTGCTATTAAATAACTGTAACAGTTAGGTACAAGAAATAGATACTTATACATAGTTTTTTTTAGAAAGGATGATAAAAAATGAATGCTTAGTAATGAATGCTTAGTAATGACATATTTTGGTTTGGTTTTGATGAGGAAAGTAATTGTTTTTGTTGAGATAAAAAATCACGTGTATGAAAAATGTAATGCAAAAATTATCCAGTATATATGTGTGCTAAATAGTGAAACTAAAAGCGAATTATTCACAATATTCCAATTGTGTTTTTTTTGTATGAGTTTTATCATTTTCGCATATATACGGATACCCTGCAGATAGTTACTGGGCTAGATGAAACGTGCGATAAATGGTGAATTTAATTACGATAAAAATATGAGATATTAATTTTTTATCGTTCGGTTTGTTCCATAATTTATTAGCAGAATCTTTTGAGGGTGATATATCTAACAAATCTAACGTTTTAGCTATCAAAAAACATTTCTACATACATTTTATTCGATAAATTTGTATTATTAATTTGTACTTAAAGTTATATTATATCAAGGGTGTGATTTATTGTTTTTTTTCAAACAAGTATATGTGTTATATTTGTAAAGTTCACAATTGTAAAATGCAATCGTTGTCAAACAAAACATTATAAAATAATTGTTTATAATCGAATATAGAATAATATTCAACGTGAAGCAAACTCATCAAAACTAAATTTCCAGAATAAAATTAATACGAAAATAATTACCAGTTACAAAATTTAAGTGCTTAAATAATATACAATATGTCAAAGAAACATTATAGTGTCTAGAGTGCCTACCCGCTTAGCTTCGTCCAGGTGATGTGAAATTACAAATACGCCACTGAGTCAAGTTCCGCAAGTGCTCATGGAATTTGCATGAATATTTATTACACATCATGATGCTGGGAGCTTTCAGTTCGGAGATGTGCCGATATTGATTTCACGCGCACACTTTGCTTTTAAGTATCCTTTCTCATCACCCAAAGCTCAAGTATATATAAACTCCGTTCAATCAATTTCAAAACACATAACTAATAAATACATATATATATATCAATGAGATAAACATTAACTGTGCAATTTGAAAGGTTAATTATCACATTTGTTTAAGCATGTGATTATTTAAGATCAAATTGAAAAATGGCTGCATACATACTGTAAATTTAATTTACTATCCAAAAAGTTGAAAAACATACTGACCAAATATTTACATATCCATACAAATTAAAACATTTAGCGCATGGATTCCTGAGAAAGTTTTTGACGGTAATTGGCTGCAAGACATTTACTTAGCTAAGGTGTTCAGAAAGGTAATCAGCGGTTGGCTGCCAATACTGTAATAAGGAACTCGTATAACCTCAGAACTATTCGCGGTGTTCTGAATAAACTTCCATATTTCAAAAAAAAATATTTTTGATTAATTGCGAAGCCGGTCTTGATATGTAAAATAATTGTGGAATTAGTAAAAAAATAAATGTTTATATGTTAAAGATTTAATGTATTGAAAGCGACAGTTGGCATTGGACACATTAAAAGTGATTGTATAGTGTTATTTCCGTCAAAGATTCACAGTTAACAAACAGTATTCAAGTTATAATTTCGAATATTACATTTTCCAGTGATCGTTTCTATATTTTTCTTCTTTCAGCATAAAAAAAATATTTTCTGTGCTGTTCAACGATATCCACTGTATTTTGTTTAAAAGCAACTAGAAAGGTAAAAAAATATTTTAATTCTGAAAATATTAAATAGTTATACATAATACTTTAAATTTGAACTAGTTTGCTTTGAATAATCCCATATTTTTTAACATTCTGGGAAACTTTAAAGTCATTTAATAAAATTCAATAATATATTTTTGTATATATAAATAAAGATCTTTGAATAGATTAGAAGATAAATTGTGTATTTTTTTTTACCCCGTATGTATAGTTAAGTAAATATAAGTTAATCCATAGTTCTGATGAAAGCGTTAGCCAAAACAGCCATCAACCATATGTAAAATAATATTTGTAAAACTGAAATACTTCACCTTAATATAGTGTTATATACTCTCGGAGCAGACGCATTAAATATATGTTCACATATTCATAATAATGATCACCTTTTAATATGCTGGCGTAATTTAAATTTACCTCAGTCATGTTAGGCTTGTTTTAATTTTAAAAATAATACAATCCCTAATCCCACATAAATAATTATTTTATGATGAAACGACACGAAAAGTTGTGTATGGAAACTAAAGTATTATATCACTTTTAATAAGTTACATAATAATATACTTATGAAGTTGTATAGTAGTTTGCTAAATACGTACGCTCTCGGGGATAATTTTAGTTTCTATATGTGTCACGTAACGAGCATTTCGTAGTTGTATTGAATTTTAATGAAGATTCATTCAATGCGAATGAAACGGTGGATAATTTCATATTGGAAATATTAATACACTTTACAAACGAGGCATGCATTTGCATTTCAATAACTGTATGGTAAATGAATTTACATACTTCTGAATGATAATAATAGTTTAATTATATAACAGACAAGAACTTACTTGGATGGAGGCTGAACATAGTTCGATTATTATCTTATATAAATTAACATATGTTAGCTCTACCATACGAGCCATTTTATAAATTGTGAATGAATGGAGAATAAATCCACGTTCTCTGAAACATCATATTATAAAGTAGTGGAAAAAAAATACATTTGCTATCACATAAAGAAAATGTTTTAAATGAAAAATCATACTTGGTGCGTGTAGTATTAGTATTATGAATCTTTATAATTGTTTTGTGCCAATCAATTTGTATTTCAATACTCTTCTTCTACCCTTAAAAAAGTCAGAAATAATAGTCATCACCTTAAGAACAAAATAATCATATTAAATTACATGAGTTATGTACGACGAGTCAGTATAAATATTTCGATATGAATATTATTTGCTCTTTTTTGGAGATTCGTTAGAATCAATTATTACTCGTAAATATATAATTGGATGAAGCCCTTATTTGTTTATGCATTACGATATATTTTTATAACAATTTGATAGTATAAAAGATGCTTGATAAAATATTGATTATTTTTAATTACCTACACAACTGGGTTATAAAATACAATACGAATATTTCACAGTATTCTTTATAAACGTCATTATTTTGTTAAATTAAGCTCGTTTGTAAAACAAACGAGTAAAATTCGCAAATCAAAATCTTGATGTAGTATAACTTCAATAAATATTAAATGCATGTTAAATAATTAACATTAGGTTGCTTCCAACATTTCATAGAATAAATATTACAGCAAAGCGAGAGAAGAAATCAAAATTTTACTTTACGTAGATATGCGTTTCTATTTGAACGAGGCTTAAATTTGCATACGCTTTTCAATAAAGTTATTTAGCATATTTTACTCGCACTGGATGAGCAAATGACTCAAATATTTTTTAAAGAAAATAACTTACATAGAAAACAAAAATCAGATGGCTATTATACATTTTTGTCGTATATCAATAGTTGAAAAATTATGTCAAATAGTGTCGAGTAGAATAGAGTCGAGGTAAAAAAACATCGTTGGTTTCGGTTGCAGTGTTTACTGGGTTTAATCCTATTACATACAGGTTTACATAAAAAATTGGATTGCGTTTGAAGTGAAGGATGTATGTAATGTTTAACTAATCACTATTCCTGTACTAACTTTATCCCTCTATGTATTCTTTATCTCAACTAAAAAGAGAAGAGCTTCAAAATTAGCAGTTCGCGTAGAACAACTTCTGGTGAGATTAGCTCAATTAGAAATTTATCCACTCCACACTGGGAGTGGATCAATTTTATAATACTTAAATTTGCCAAACCCTGTGGCCTTCTGGTATCCGTATACGGCTATGATTCCCAACAGGAGGGAGGAGGGTACTGAAACAAAATGATAATTTAGAGAAGGTTTTACTTAAATACTCAAACGGGTCGATTGAAAAGCACTCAGCACATTATCACTTCAGACTTACATAACGTTGAATGTTCGTCAAATTGAATTTGAATCCACGAAGACATGATTTTAATTCAGATAAAACAAAGACAATGTCTGAATTATTATAATTGTATTTAAGAATCTTAAACGTTTTCAAGTTGTAATTTTCTAAGCAAAAGACAAATATTTAAATACGTTGTGGTACTTTTAAAATCAGCTGACATACTTGAGAGCATAATATAAAATTTATTAGGAATCAACAAACCATTTGGAACAAGTCTTATTTTGAAGATTCCTTATCGGAGTTCATAAGAAAGATACACATAGTTGCAAGTATAATTGATAATGAAAGAGAAACTGAGTGACTGGAAATGAGTTTTATTATTTTGAATTTCACACCTGAAATATAATACATTTTCAGTATTGAGTTTGTAAAAATTTAGTTTCAATGACAGTTTTTTTAAATATAAAAATGCAGCTTAGTGCGAGGAAAACTATGTCAGCAAGCATCGTTGTATCTGAAAATGGCGCAAGACTGATACCTTAGTAAGTTTTTACAAGTCAGAAAAAAAGACATTACGGTCGATAAAAAATATGTACGAAATATTAAAAGGTTCCGCTACTAAATTAACTTGAGTAACACTGGAATATAGTGGTTGTTGAGGGACTGTGAGAAATGAGCAACGAAAAGGTCAAAATTATGAGTTATGAATGTGCTAAATATATCGATAACATGTATGAATCACTAAAAATATATTCCCTTTGAATGTAAAATATTGGAAAAAACATGAAGCTTGAATTACCGAATCACGCCGTTCGGGAATTAAATGAGAGCTGATAAATTACTCAATATTATCCCTGAAGAGTTTAAAACATTAACCTTCGTTATTTTCGAGCTTTAAAAATACCTTTGTATCGATAAATATTTAAGTCACAATATTAACGGAAAAAAATATTGTAATGGTGATCGGTAAATGAGTTAACAATCATTGATTTAATTTTCATTACACTGATTCCTTAAAATATTGTAATATGTATTGAAAATGTCTGTAAACTTGCAATTAAGCAAAATTCTCTGACCAGTGATAGTCCGCCATAACAGAAGTGATACTTGGCCACGAATTATTGTTGTACAATATTGTACCGGCCTCTGTCAATTAAAATTCTCTTTGAGCGATGTAAAGTAGGTGCCACTACTCGACATCAATCATTTTGCGAGACAAGTGAGTATCGATCAAAATTGTCCGCTGTATTCTTTGTTTTTTTTTCATACATATAAAGATACATCATCGTTGGTTGTGTAGAGAAATTTCGAGCTACATTAAACCCAGTATGGACAAAAATGGATTTAATTCAAAATTATAATTCACTGTCTTTTATTGTATAAGAATTGTATTTTATCAGTAGCTATTCCCTCCGATTTCTTGTTTATCCATGTCCGCTCCCAAGTTTTTCTACGAGAACTGTTTGTTACTCAGTCGCTCAACCTCTCTTTTTTCAAAGAGAGTAGTAGAGATAGAAGGATAAGGCTAGGACAGGACTAGCGGTTAACTAGTCGCTCTCACTACACACAGTTTTTAAAGGATCGGAAAGGGTGAGAGGGAATTTTTAAATCATCACAAACACCCATGCCTTCAAACAAAAATCGATAAATCCATCGAAAAAATGCTGCCCGTCCGGCACGGAAGCCCACAACGCTAACCGCTGCGCCATAGGACCCGACATTTTATTACGACACGAATGAAAATTTATTTCTCTCTATTCTAAAAGAATTTTATTTTGGGAATAACTACAATTAGTCAACTAAATTCTGTATAAATAATATAGCTACTGTAAACTACAAAATGTTGAAATTATTTGCTCGCAAACTTTATCAGTAGAAAAACTTTAGAAGGGAAAAACTATTTAACAAGTCCATATATCGGGAGCGAACATAGCTAAAAAACTTTATCCATCAGCTGGGAATACAGTAATATATACTTGAGAAAATTACTGGAGTGGAATAGAAATTAAGAATAGACGACGAGTGACAATGGACTAACTATTTATATTATATTATATATTTATCACTATGAATAAGTTACACATTCACTTTCAACCCTTAAATACATAAATGAGTACGAAAAGTACAAACTTTTCTTTTGGCTTTTTCGCAAAACAGAAATCAATTTTACATTGTATTCTTTTACCCAATGGTAAAATACATATTTATTATTCATATTGTTTCAATAGATGTCTTGTCTACACGTGATAAGTTATTAAAATTTTCATTCGAACAGAGAGAGCTGGAGTTTTGGCGGCCATTGATTTTCGACCGTTTTTACTACAATCATAAAACATTGTTCATAATAACAGCATTTAGTATGTTAATGGTGTATTCTTAGTGTTGCCTTTTTATAAACTGTATGAAAATCATTTTTATGCATCGAATGCTAAAGTGCTTTTTAAGAGTGTCAAGTGTTTTTCGATAAAATTATGTAAAAAAAAAACTTAATTATTTTTCCTCCCATCACACTGATTGTAAATGAAAATAGTTTTCTTATTTAAAAGTAAAAAATCATGCATTTAGGTGTTAAATTAAATCTGAGTTAAAGAATCAACAAGGTTTAACGGATAATGGCGGAAATCAGTTGCAATTTTTATCTCATCATTTGATAATGAATTCTGACTGCCTGTACCAAGTCGATACTGTTCATATTATGTTTCTTTTCTTAGAGATTATAAAAAAACATTTTTCTCTACAAAAAAGTGCTTCGTAAACATTACGCTCATTGACTTCCCAAAAATTTAAAGATGTCTACATATTATACATACCAACATAAATTTAAGTACAATTTCTAGGAGAGATTATTTTCTGAAGAGTATATTTAGAAAAACATAAAATTTACAAGTATTTCTCAGAAACATTAAATATAACATATAATCCTTAACGTCAACAGCTATCTACGAAAATCTTTATTCTACATAAAGATAATGTGCTACGGTTTTCTGAATTCGAGTGAATTTTACTTTGAATTCATAGGTATTTCGAAACGAATAAAAATAAACAATACATGATAATCTAGCTATTTTTTCCATGTTGGACGGTACGTTTATAATAGGTTGCAATATGAATATAAACTCTTGCAAACGTTTATAATTATTGTATACCATATCACACTCGTTCGATTGATAAAATAATATTTGACAGGCTTAAACCACACATTTTAATGGAAAATATTTTGTGTACACACCTTTAATTATACACGTTACTAACCATTGTATCACTGTTACTATTTTTAATATGCGCTGACCATGATGTATAGTAAAATACAATATTGAGCTACGTTATAAATTAAGAGATTGCTTTTATGCAGTAATAGAAAACCAATCTCAAAAGATTGTGGACAGCAAAAGAACATTGATTATGCGATTTAAATATTTTATTCTATCGAAGCGCCACCAATTGGGAATTTATTTGAGATAAATAAAAATGTAAGTGACAGACTAATACCTAAGCTAATTTTAATCTGTCATTTAAAATAGTGTCTAGTTTTGCTTATATTGGAGAGTGAAACTGGACAGCTAGTAAATATAAATAATTACCAATGAGAGTATGACAAAAATTTTCACTATTTATATATCATTTTCAATAATACAAATACTTTCAATTACTTTACAATAAAAAGAAAATACTAGTAACTAGAGAATACTAAACATCAATATGGTCACGCAGTCGAGAGGAAAACGTTCTAGAGTTATGGTCTACTCGATTCAATCGTTCGAGTCTTCGAATGGACACCTCGATAAATAGATTGTTACCAATCAATGTATGTCAAAGCATAAAGATATCTTAATTCTTTCCATATTTTTCCATTCAGTGTAACGGACGCTAAATCATAGAGAGAGTACAATTTGCAAACAGCTAGTTTTTTACTAACGCAAGCTTTCAATATTTACCATATCTGAAGAGCAGTTAAGCGTAATGTTATAAATAATATTTTCCTTGCGCTTAAAAGTACTAAAAGTGTAACACTCTTCAATCCAACATTAATTCCAAGAAAGTTCTGAAACTAAGCTATTATATTATAATTTACAAAGGTAGAATTAAGATAGGTAATATATCCTGAAAGTTAACTCGCCCGACCGCCCAATAGATGTATCTTACCTACTGACTAGTTACTACTTTTGCTCAGTAATAATTTCCCCCTTATCCGAGCTCAGCCAAGGAGCTTTGCCACTTGATGCTTTGAGCTTCTTACACCATTTAGTTACCGCCGAAGGTTTTTTTTTATTCAAGATTAAAGAAAATTCGCGCACTTTATATTCAAAACGAGGATTTTATTTTGGAAATACGAAGCTCAGCCTTTTGTCTTGACAATAAAACGGATTAAAGCTCGCCGAGAGCTTGAAATAAAAACGCTCGACTTAGATTAAAGTAAATTAAATAGAATGTTATTATTATTCAAACGAACTTTTAAAATAATAGTAAGCAATATGATAATGGACCAGGAAATTTATATAATCCGTTTTTTTATTATTTATGTTAATTCTTCGAGAAGTGACATTGTGAAATATAAATAGTGAAATCAGATACCTATATGGCTCGCATATTATTTATTTACACATCTGTATGAGTAAACACTTACAAATAATAAATTAAGCAATCAAACAAAGCCCATTGGATCAAAAAAATAAACTACTAAAATAACATATAAGAATATGGCATAACATGTTAGAATATAATTAATTTTAAAAATATATCAAACGAATTTTAATAATATGAAAAGTAAATAAAACATAGTATGTCTACAACAAGCGCTGAATATTGTGTAGGGAATATTTACACGATTTTGAAATAACACGGTCCACTAAAAAGAACAAATACAATATTTTTATACGAATTAATTGTTCTAACACGATTTCCAGATACAAAAAACGCAAGAGCGAATAACGGATTTCCTAATAACAAAAAAAAAATACAATACAAAACAGTATGAAAAACAAAAAGTTTCATTTGATTGTAACACATTAAACGTGGCAGACATTTCTAGCGATGAAAGCGATTTATTTTAAGCCCCTCATAAAAGTCACCGCATATAATCAAGTAGCGACGAATACCATTTTTTTTCTTCATTAAAATACTTTACTAAAGTATTTTACTATTGGGTCTTCACTATTACCTTTTTACGATTTTCTATACCACAATTTTGTGCTTTTTCAAGTTACAAAGATTTTAAAATTAAGAGAACCAATGATCAATTTTTCTTTGAATTCTATTACTTTTTACATGTTTTTTTGTGGAAAGTATCTACCATGTAAAACGAGAGTTGATTGTATATTATTTTTGATTAAAGATAAGCCAAATATTTGTCACAATAAAACAATACTTCACGTATTGTGTAACTAACTGTGACACGTGTTTCGCCTCTTTCAGAGGCATCTTCAGACTTACTATCGCAAAGTTTGCTTAAGTAATGAAGCAAGATTGATTCTAACATTTTAAAATTATAAAATTACAAAATGGATTGGGTTTTTTTTCCTTTTAAGAGGAGCAAGGAGGGGGGTGTAGAATCGAAATAAAGCAAACAGATAATGATACTAATTTTACTAATGAGTTGTAAACAATCAGAATGGGATTTTTCCTTTTTAATGGAAGCAAAGAGGGGATTATAAAATGCAAACAAATTTAATCATACTACTAATGACGTTAAACATTACAAACTATTAAAACTAATGAGCTACAATCAATCATCTAGGTTTGTGATTACTCTATTAATTGGAAACAATTTGAGTAACGGGGAACCGCCTGTGCTATTAAGAATATTATTTAATAATATTTCTTTTTTGTTAAGAGTTTTATTAATTTCTAAAAATTCTAAGCTATTCATCTTTAAACCCTTTTTATTTACTCGGTGGAGTATTTCTAAATTACAAATCTGATAATTTTAAAATGTTAGAATCAATCTTGCTTCATTACTTAAGCAAACTTTGCGATAGTAAGTCTGAAGATGCCTCTGAAAGAGGCGAAACACGTGTCACAGTTAGTTACACAATACGTGGAATAATCAAAGTTAATTTAAATTTTCTATTAAAATGAACTTCCACAAAGTTACCGCCGAAACCATCGAAAGTATTAAAACAATACTTCGATCAAATTATTTTTGTTTTTATTTCTCAGAAGTGTATTATTATATTATTTTTTATTTGTATCATAACAATTTAGTTTCTCGGATCCGTGGCGCAGTGGTGGACCTCATAGGTTCGTGTCCCAGTACTAGCAACATTTTTTAAATCCATTTATTGATTCTCCGTTCGAATGCCTGGGGGTTTGTGATGTCGAAAAATCCTCCCACTCTTTCAATCTCAAAATAACGTGGCGTAGCGAGAAGCATTGGTTAATCACTAGTCCTGTCCTAACCTTGTTTTGCTATCCTTACTACTTACTCTCTTCGAAAAAGAGAAGTTGACTTATTAAATAAACAATGTCAACAGAAAAAAACTTCCGTTCAGATATCTGCACTTTTTTTTTACCATGTACGCTCCCAATATGGAGCATATGGACTCCTTATGGAGTTTATCTCAGCAGAAGTATTTCTACGAGAACTGCTTGTAACTCAGTTGCTCAACTTCTCTTTTTCCAAAGAGAATAGGAATAGAAGGATAGGGCTAAGACAGGACTAGTGGTTGGCTAATAGCTCTCGATACGTCTCGTTCATGGGATAGGATGGGTAGGAGGGGGGAATTCAAGACATCACATACATCCATGCCTTTGAACAGAAATTCATAAATCGATTGAAAAATCAATTTATAAAACTGCCCGTACTGGGATTCGAACCCGTGACCTCTGTAGCGGTAGCCAACAACGTTGACCACTTGACCACATAGGCGGCCATATCTCCACATTGGAAGCTGACATTAATTATAAATACATTTTAAAGAACGGTATAAATAAATGAAGTCACGAATTTTTAAATTATTTTTTTTTGGTCAGAGGCTTATGAAGGTGTTGAATAGTTTGTTGTTGATGTAAAAAAAATATGATCTCAACAAACAAAAATAATACATGTCGAAGAAAAGTATTAATAAAGTTTTTGTTTTCGTTTGTTTATTTAACGTAGAGGAAAACTAACGTTTACTCAGATACCCTGCAGTGTCACATTCGTATTCTTCGGCTACTTCTTGTTTAACCATTGTTCCAGACAAAAGTCACATACCAACCGTAAACGTATCATCTTTCCATCATTGGCGTACGGACATCTGAATAAAAATAAATTTTTAGTGATCAATTTTCTCTTACAAATTAAAACGTTTTTATTATCACTACAAATTTACCCCACCCGCGTTTTACTGACTTGAAAAGATTTTCAATACCTAGAAGAGGTTCTTACAAACATAAAACACGCATTAATGATATAATAATATTTTTATATAATATATAATTTTATAAACTAAAATATAATAAACAGCGTTTACTATAAATGCGCTTACAAAATTTGTGATCCAGTGATTTTCACTTAAAACAAAGTGGGAAAACTAAATTACACTTTATGTGACATATTTAGTGTCGTCATCACATCGAATTTTACAAATAATAAAGAATATGTCACAAATAATAAAATTTCATGTTGAAATCTATATGTGTATTATGTTAGCATCCGTGTACTTAATTTATATGTTCCTTCACTCAAAAGATAGTACAGAAAATCTACAAAAAAGCTTTATACGACAAAATTCCACCACGAAATACTTCTTGGAATTTTATCATATATTGTATTATTAATAAACTAAAAAATTATAACGGATATTATCAACGCACTTTTTTCGCTGTTGTGTAATTATGTAAAATAAATTATTGCAGATTGAGGAGTTTTCCAATACTTTGAAAATACTTTTTATTATTTGAACAATGGTTTTTTTTTTGACAGAAATCTTTACCATTCTAACGCAGCTCACAGCAAGACAAAATAATATTTTTCATTATTTTCAATCAAAGTAGTTTTATAAAATAATTACGAGAGCCACTGCTGAAACTTTGAGATAAAGTGACACAACAGATGTGAGATGTCAGAACAAATAGTAAGTCTTGTTGGCTGTCGAGCTGATTGCCCTGTTCCTCTGTTGACTTGTCAAAAACACTAGCTTCTTTTTTGTTAACAGCGAAGGATGCAGCGTCAAATAGAGCAAAATGAAAGTAAAGGGTTGTCAAGGATATTTTTCAAAAATCAAGCTAAATTGATTTTATTTTATTTTAGTAAATAATGTCAACGGATTTATGAAAAATGGAATTATTAACAAGAATTTTATATTAAATAAGATAAATTGTTAGGACTTGGAAAATTTGTTTGCAGACCAGCATGGAGATCAACTGAAGATGTTTTTTTTTTTTTTAACCATATCCGCTCCCAATGTGGAGCATATGGACTCCTAATGGAGCTTATCTCAACAGAAGTGTTTCTGCGAGAACTGCTTGTTACTCAGTTGCTCAACCTCTCTTTTTTCAAAGAGAGTAGGGATAGAAGGATAGGGCCACGACAGGACTAGTGGTAAGCTAATCGCTCTCGATACGCCCGTTCATAGGATAGGATGGGCGAGAGGGGGGAATTCAAGACATCACATACATCCATGCCTTTGAACAGAAATTTATAAAACTGTCCGTACCGGGATTTGAACCCGTGCCCTCCGTAGTCGAAGCCAACAACGTTGACCACTCGACCACACAGGCGGCATGATGTTAAGATGTTAAGACAAAAAAATTTTAACTGACACTTCTGTCGAAAATAAGTTAAAGCATATTATACTTCCCTTACTTTCGTGTGCTTTTTCCAGTGAACTTACTATTATTATTTTTAAATTATCACAAATATAAAAAATAGCTTTTTCATGTTTTACTAGAAATCCTTCCATATGTTTTCCCCTTATAGTTATTTAAATACAGATACATTTGCAAATGTCTAAATATTCCCAAAATACATTTTTGTTGACGTCTTTAGAAGTATTTTATAATTCTTGTTGAACTAAATATTATCTTTATGATATATTAATTTGAATCTTATTCAATGATTTATTGGTCATCTGTACTTACAATATATTAACTCTTTTTTAACCCAGTACAGTAAACGACGACATTATGTAAATAAATCATAAATAAATCAAAAACAAGATTCAATGTGACATATTATATATCATGTATAGCAGTTTTGCCCAGGCGTTTTTATTTTTCAGTATCATTTTTCTTTTACACAGGCAATGCGATGGGCACTTCATTTTCTCAAATATTTTGTTGGAACTGAAGAGAATTTTCATCTTATTACCAGTCGTGTTCATCATATAAAATTTTTAATACGAACTATTGTATTTTTAAAATTGATTAAAAAAACTTGGGAAATCGAAATGTGGCAACCCTATTGGAATTGTTGTTTTTTACCTTCCGCTTCTTAAACAATACGGATGTACGGTATATTACTCTGAAGAATATTACGTATTCACCACTTGACTTTTTTCAAATGTCACGTTTTATTTCTAAGGATTTTCTTTATTCCCACCGGTAGATGTCGTGCGGAAAAAAATACAAATTTAAAAATTGTACATATGAACAGTTTATAAATGTATCATAAAATCTTACAGTTTTTGATTTAAAATAAATATAACTCAAGTGTAACGATGCAATTTATATACGTTATAATCTATTAGAAGCTCTTTCAATTATAATTACGTATTTTAAAATCGTCTCGAATTTTTATTAATAAACATGGATTTGAGTGAGGAAAAAATGTGATGAGATAAAAACTCGTATTCTCTTAGCTTCCTTCTTCTAGTATTACCATCCTTGGAAAAACTTTTAAAATCCAACAGTCTAGTGATAAGAGCTATACTTTAGCGATCAAGTCAATCTGGGCTCAAATTATGGCAAGGTATATATAGAATTAATGTTTTTTCACTCTACATTAGAGATCTTGGACATGGGTATGTATGACGTTTTTCTCCTCAACTTAAAAAATATTATTAGAGTTTAATTAATGTCATTTTATATATCTGGCCTTACAACTTACAGCCAACACACCATATATTTATATATATATATTGGTTTAAGGTTTAAACTGCAAACACTGTATACTTAGATGGAAATCTTGTTTTTTAAAATTTTAATTTTATTACAGTACAAAGTTATTTATTACGGAATTTACTATTATAAAATAAAACAAATGTAGTGTAAATATGACATAATAGTTTAATGTTTGGTTTACAAAATAGTCCATATTGTTATTCTATTTATAAACAAAACAAGTGAATGAAAGATTGATTATATTATCTCTAATTAAATCTCAACTTAACCTTTTTGTTTAAAGAAAAATCAACTATAGATTAACGACAGAAAATTCTTTACAAAAAAACACATTTTGGGTTGTTATCTATTACTTTTAGATAGTGTAAACGAAGGGAGACAGAATAATCAAGAAAATCTAAGGCGAATGTCACACAAGACACTTGCTATTAAACTAAATAACATTTACTAATCGTGATTTAACTGTGATTAAACCTGACCTCGTAATTTGTATTATGTTAGGTTTCATCCATCGTTAACCTGTTAAAAGTAATCTTTTACATCTAAAACAATACCAACATTATAAAGATTGTGTTTTTTTTTATTATGAACGTGATTATTTTTAGAAATCATGATTCTATGTAGTATTCTTTTCGTACAATTATTGTAAACATGCATTTTTTCTGTATTTTTTTAGAATATCATTCCCAGCAAGCTTAAAATAGTCGATAATTTAATGTTGTATTCCGTTATAAGTTTGATAGCTACAATAAAGGGATCCAATTCTTGAACCACTTTGTGATCCCTTGATCAATCAATGTTTTCATTTTTTTTTTATTTATATTATAGATAATTTTAAAACAAACAAATATTTGGTATTACAGCTAAAGACCAAGGCGACAGTTTTACTTTTCTTTTTTTTTAGTTAGAGGAAAAGAAATATCACAAACACTAAATACGTTCAAGACTTCTAAATAAAATTTGAGAATAGTTCCAATTTGTTGAACTTCCCAAACTAAAACTCAACCTTACATAATAACTTGAATTTAATGACGGAATCTTCACTGGTGGGATACCTTTGATCTTATTCTAAAAATAATTGATTGCAACTGAACGTTGTTTATAATTATGGAAAAGACAGTAAAATTGTTTGTTTCAGTCTGCAATTGTTACAAAACATGAAAGGGAATAAGATCACATTCGGATTATTTGCTATGTAGGTTTAGTAAAATTAAGTACTTACATAAACAAACTGAGGTTCTTTATTGGTTGAAATTTGTGTTTAACATTTTTGTAGAAGAACTGATCTGACGTAAAGTAAAATTTAGTACTTAGACAACGATCAAAAACTGCGATGTTGAATATTTGAAAAAACATGTATGTATGATTGCTATGTTATTATATGAAAACCAAATTTAGTTTGCTTCCATTGTACACGGCATGAAGTTTCTCACTCAAGTTGATCATGAATTGAAACATACCTCGTTTCATCTTCAAAGCAAATATCTGCAGTGCTCGAGTTGCTTCAAAGTTTATTGGACGTTTCAATTTGGAAAGTTTGCAAAGTTTACCGAGAAAATGAACTTAATCAAACGGTGGTCTGTGACGGTTTCACTCAATGATTCAATTACGCGATTCTCGTAGAATCCAATCAAAAGCTAACTCTTTTCCGACTCACCTTTATACTAAAACATTTTGTATTTATCTATGAAACTGTATTGTTAATTTACGTTTTTATTACGGGCTATTTTTTCATATTTCACGCGAATAAGTCGTAGACTTGGGGGACTCTTCTAACAAACTCGCCCTGAAGTCAGTTCACTTGGTATTTTTGTTTAAAATCAGAATCACTCATTGATTCAATCAAATTTTCATACAAGCCTACTGATTAAGCTATTACGGAAAATGGATTTCGAACTCAGGAATCATCCTTACTAGTTTTTGAAAAATATTTCTTATTATTTGTTTTCAAGTTAACACTGTTAACAGTTCCGCGGAACATAGTTTAGGAAACCTTGCCATTATTTATCCACATCATATTAATCTCAATAATGAAATTAAAAAGTGTGTTTTTTATTCCTAAATATATCCTTACACAAAATATTATATTCATTTACCATTGCATTTGGAATTAATGTTTTTGAACTTCATGACAATATGGTAAATATATAAATTTTCTACTATATATGAAAAAATGAAGAAAAAAATCTCCATCACGTCACTTTCAAAGCAATAAAACCTTTCGCTTAAAAATATTATCGACCAATTTACTTCAGTTTATTTTTTTAAAAAATCGATCTAGCTTTTTTGAGGAAAAGTACTTTTCAGAAAAATAATGAAGACAAATTTATTTATTTGATTTGTAATAATGAGACATAATTCAGTGAGCTTTTATCTAAGCTCATTATACTTGCCTCATTTTCATAATGAGATGAATATGAAGAATTCGTTCCAAATTTTTGAACACCTAAATTTTTTTTATTCATCTAAAGATGAACGTATCAAGTGCGTAACTGGGAATTTTAAGGCAGGTATACTAATAAAGAACTTTATATTATCTGCCGTGTGTATAACAATATAGCTGTAGCAAGGCTTAAAATTTTAACGAGAGAAGTAAAAACCTTAGGGTTGTAAAACAGAATGGGAGGGTAAGCTTAATTAACGTTAAGGTAGGCCAAGTATCAAATAAACTGCAAGTGCTGGACTTCCTTGGTCAGATAGCCGATCATGGTACCCGTGTAGTGACAGCCTGATCTTTCGTTCGAAGATAAACAGTGTCGTAAATTGATTAATTTATGTCTTTTTCATGTGCATGAACAACTGTGATGTTATTGATTGAATTGGCATTCACTTGGTGAAAAAATATGAAAGTATCTTAGTTCTACACATATTCTTAAATATGTATATAGTTAAAAGCTATTTCAGCTTAAATTCATATTGACTTAGCTACATATGCCAGCTATAGAAGAGATACACAATAATATAATATATATTCTCTCATCCATTCTAGCATACTAATTTATATTGAAAATTATAGTATTATATGTATTTAAAAAAAAGTATTTCTTGGAACGATAATAAATATGGGATTATTCAAAGTGAATCGTTTTTAATCTTTAATTAATATTTATTATTAGTTTTATTAGCGTCATAAAAGGGGTATTAGCAATGGTGATTGATATTTGTTTGGTCATTACGGGTGTCTTTAGGTTGATTAAATCTATATTTTTTTTGTTAATACAGCGTATTTAGTTAAGAACCTTTACTACAATTATATAAGCTTATAGGTGCTGGAATTTTATGAAGAATCGCATATATTATGGTAACAATTCTTTAGAAAATTAAACAATTTTATATTAATTTCTAATTTTTTGCGTCTTTTTCATTTTTGCAAAAAAATAGCATCTACTTTAAATTTTAGTATATATTTAGAAATACGAATCTCTACATATTTGTAAACATCGATTTGTATATTGACTATTTTTACGGTTATTTATATTATTGTAATATCAACGACGATAATAATAAATAAGGTGAATGAAATTTCCAGGTGAAAAATTACTGAAAAATACTAATTTTAATATGAAAAGAACATATTTCGTTTGTTTTTATTGGTTACTTTTCAGGTTAAACTATAATAAGTGACAGATGAGGTAAACTCTTTTATTTGTTTTACAATAAAGTTTAAATAAGAAAATGTTTTATCAATCAATACAAAATAAGTATTGTAAACGCTAACGAATTATTATTGTGTGATTTAATTTATTACAGTCTTGTATGAATCGACAGCCTTTTTAAATTAATTTCATTAAAAGTAATTCACACATTAAAATAGCATACCTTTATATACTATTTATCTTTCAACGCCATCGCTAGTGGTGAAGCTACGTAATGGAGATCCACGAGTAAAGATTTTATAATTTGGAAGACTAAATGGTCAATAGTTTGTCTTTTTGGGTTTTTGTTTTCGCAACTGTTAAAAATTATCATTGATTGATTTTATAAATATCAGATTGACAGTAGTTTTGCAAAGCTATACAAATAAACGATGCCATAAACGGGGTCATTTGATTGGATATTATTGCAAGAATTTATAAAGGCACAAAATATGTTTCTTCTTATCATATGATTATTCCTGGACATATAATGTTGTAAATAAAATATGAATACATTATTTTTTTACGCTAAAAATGTTATACTTACTTAATAAATTTATGATAAAGGTGTTAAAAAAAGATATATTTATATTTGGAGCAGTGTAGGCGATAAAATAAATTTTGTTAAGTCTGTAATAAAATATCTGTTTCAAGTTGTTCAGAAGTGTGTTCATAAAATATTGTTAAAATTTTAGTTTACGCTTACGCTGTAAATTGAAATTCTTTTGCCTAAAATTAAGTACTAGAAGTGGAATTTTCTCATTATACTGCTAAGAGTTAAAACGACGAAAACAGGAGTCCCACTGCAGTTATTCTCAACTTCGTTGTTTACTCAACGCTGTAGAAAAAAAATTGTTTTAATTATACGCAAATTACATTTTCATAACAGCTTTTTTAAAAATATTTTTGTGATTTTAAGTGATTTCTTGAACACCAACAAAAAGCTTTGAATAATGAATCAAGATTGTTGCATAATGGTGAATGCAATTTTATTGCTTTAAAGAGCATTTCTGTTTAAAAATGCTATTATTTGAATTTTATTGGCAGTCATTTCAGATGTTATATAAGAATTGTACATATCATTCTACTGTCACTAATTTTTTCAGAATATTCTTTCTATTTAAATAACTAATTAAAATGTTTTTTTTTTACATTTATTCAACTATGTCTTCTTTAAAACCGAGAGTTCATGGACTCATAGTCAAGTATTGGAAATATCAATACATACATATGTACCAATGTTGCAATATATTAGACTCGTTAATTCTAGAACCTGTCAATAATGATAAAACTCTTTGACCTAAATATTTCAATACAACACGAAAAATTGTATTACAATGTGATTATTACTATACATTCAAAATTAGATTTCAAATAATTTTTAATGTCGAAATATGGGCATTATCGCATTTTTAAAACCACTTTTTTGGTATTGAAAAAAACACCACAGATACCGGAATCCCAGTTTTGGTAATATCAGTATTGAAATCCTTTATCTCACCATTAGTTTTGTTGCCAGAACTAATTCAGTCAGTCAATCTATTTTTTTAAAGAAAGAATGACATTAATTCTGGAATGGGTTGTTTATAGTTAAATAATCGCTCTCATTAACTCTCAGGATCAAGTGGGTAGAAATGTGAAAATCACATGCATTTATAAAATCAATTTATGAATGTGTTCGAAGTGCAACCGGATAATTATTTAATAATTTTAAAAATAATATTTGACATTACAGCTTACGCCAATGCGTCAAATACTTTTAAGTTGAAAGATCATACGAGATATACTCGATGAGAATTTTTAAAAGTCACATGAGATAAACTCAAGGAGAATTGACTTCACAAACTCCCATGTCTTAGATCTCAAATTAAAATTGAAAAAAATCCAATTTTGACATTGACCTTACCGGGAATCGAACCTAAACCCACCTGGTCGGTAAAGCAAGCTCTAACCAACTAGACCACAGCGGGCGACTAAAATTGCATAATGAATGAAAATAATATGGTCTCTGTTATTAACTAGGGATAAAAATTTAATATTTTCTGCCATCATTAAACAAAATTACTTCCGTAAAATATATATTATGTATAATTGAGGACTCTGGCAACAAAGACGGCAATAAATAAGTTAGATACGTCATCGCGTCAAGCTGGCAATTTCACAATTTGGCAAGTGATTTAAAAGAAAAAAAGGCTTCAACATATAAATTTTTGAAGAATTTAAATCGTAACAAAAGTGGCAGTTTACATTGTTATGTATAACAAACACGGCAGTTATTAAACGGATTTCAAAAACAATGTAAATTATATTAAATTTTCTAAGGTTATAATGTTATTTTGATTTTTTTATGACGTTTTATCTTTAAAAAATAGTTTAAATTAATTTTCCAACGTTGTAGGGTTATGAAAACTGCTTCATTTGTTTCCCGAGCGCTTGATTGTTTTACCACATTTTGTAGTGCGATTGAGTGTAGGTGAAAACATATTACCTGTGGTGAATACGTAAACAATATGTTTATCGAATAGCTATTCTAAGCACTGACTGTCAATTCTTTTGTATATTTTTTGAGTCCAATTAAATCACTAAAATATAAATCTAATTACCATGAATTATTCGAATGATGGTTAACGAATATTTTCAGAAAGGTAGAACATATAATATTTCAGTTATATTTCTATTAATCCCCGATGTATACGACCGCTTCATCTTTGTGAGACTCTTTCAATTGAATCTGTATGAAACGTTTTCATATAAACCAGTCCGTAGTAATGTCGGGGGGTATAAATTACAATTTCCCATGAATTTATTAATTTGACTTGAGGGTATCGGAGAAACCTAATTTCGGAAATGTTTACGATGCTTAGCGGATAAGATTGAATGCCGCTGCTCTAGGGTAACAAATTCAATTCTGGAGTGTTCGAGAAGCGATTAAGCCGTTGGCAAATTGGACACTTTTACCGCGTGGATGTCTTTTTTACGATTTTCTCGGTGTGTTCAGGATATTAAATGAGTCTTGAAGCGCGCGGAAAAACGGGGACGCAAAATTGGCGTCGCTACAATCGGACGCCATGTTTGTTATTCCGCATTACTAAGGAAATGATGATGTCAATAAATTGAAGCGGAATGTTAATTTCCGTTCGCTTTTTGTTGTTCGCGCCACCATTTTGAATTTCAGATCGAAGACCCGTCAATCTGCAATGTATTGTGTTCCAATTACAAAAAACACCACGTGTCATACTTTTCGCTACGTTAAACAACTGTTCATAATATATGACATTCTTTTTCTTTTTTTAAATAATCATATATGATATGGAAAAGAAAAAATCGTATCAATATAATAGTGTTAGAAATATACGTTGAAAACTTTCAAATATTGTATTAAAAAAATTCAAGGAAGCATACATTAAACAGATTATAAGTCCAAAATATAAGCACCTAGATAACACCATTTGTACGTAGAGATTTGGAATTAAATGAGATTTTTTTTTAAAACCATGTCCGCTCCCAATGTGGAGCATATGGACTCCTAATGGAGTTTATCTCAACAGAAGTGTTTTCTACGAGAACTGTTTGTTACTCAGTTGCTCAACCTCTCTTTTTACAAAGAGAGTAGGGTTAGAAGGACAGGGCTAGGACAGGATTAGTGGTAAACTAATCGCTCTCGATACGCCCCGTCCATAGGATAGGATGGGTGAGAGGGGGGAATTCGAGACATCACATATATCCATGCCTTTGAACAGAAATTCATAAATTGATTGAAAAATCAATTTATAAAACTGTCCGTACCGGGATTTGAACCCGGGCCCTCCGTAGCCGAAGCCAACACCGTTGACCACTCGACCACACAGGTGGCTTAAATGAGCTTAAAGGAAATTAATATACAAATGATGAAAACAAAAGGTTCTTTAAGATAATCGTATTTGACTGAAAAATGTAGATCATTATAATTGATATTTATTTTTTAAGGACTATATAGTTGATGTTTCTATTATTGAATCAATCTGTCTTGCTCATATTGCAATGGCGTTGTAAAAATGAAGTAAACAATTTCTCGATTTGATTATCTATTATTGAAACAGTCTGTTCCTGAGAATAATTGATTTCCGAAATAATAATAAAGAATATGTATTCTCATAAATGATTACACCTAACTAACTACATTGTCAATATATTATAGAGTATTTTACAAATAATATACTAAAATTCCCTTCTTTCTATGTGTGTTCGGCGTTAATTTTCTGTAAATATATTTTAAATGTACAATTTAAATTGATATTTTACTAGTTAGGTAACTATTCCTGATACGTGTTTCAACTATTTCAGAAGCATCTTCAGACTAACTCTCTGGCAGTCTTCTAAAAAGCAAACAATGTGTCACAATACATTTATAAAAACCCGTTATCTATTTAAATTTGTTGTTTTAAAATTAATTGAAAACCACCAATGAGTAATATGAAAGCCTAAGAATTTATATTATTTTTTACAAAAAAATATATTTACCATATACATTTAGGATACCAACAATGATAGCCATTTCAAGAATGTTTTTTAATTAAGAAATCGTTTGTAAGTTTTCGCAATTATTTAAAAAAACATTGAGGTAAATAAATTCTTTTAAAACGTGTGCGCCTTTTTATGAAGTTGGGAAGAATTTATTTAATCTAATGTTTGCCAGGTCTAACTTTTGGAAATCAAAATAATAATAGTGATGATATTACATTAATTTGCCGATATAAAGTTTATATTCAGATTAGTCTAAAAAACAGTTTCGCTTAAAAAATGGTAAATAAACATTTATTTTTTCCATGAATATTTGATCTCTAAGATAAGCATGAAAAGTCATTGTTTATACATAGAAAGCTAGCAAATATTATGATGTTTGCATTGGTTGAGGATGATTGGTTTGTTGTGAGTAGTTGGCGGTGTGACTGGTTCATCTTCCATCGTTAGTTTCTCACTTCTGAATAACGAACGAGGATTGAATATTACTATTGGGGAAATAATGTGGTTGTAAGTTGATGGGGAAGATAATACGTTGGCTGCATGTACACAACAAACTACTCGTAGTGGTGGGAAACCAACTTCGTTGTAACAAGAGATCCAATTAAATATTTTACTTTTGAATAATTTCAGCTCTTTACTTTAAATTCATATGTTTGAATATTAAACCACAGGGCTAACAAAAAAAAACGTTCAGCATTGCATTAAATCAGGCACGGGCAAACCGTGGCCTGCCGCGTATTTTTCTGCGGCCCGCGAGCAATATTATTCACGTTTTTATCTTTTAACGCTTTTCCTTTTTTTAAAAAAAATATTGAAAAGAAATATAATTATCGTTATTTTTGTATCAACCTAATATCGAATGTGGAAAGGAAAAAAAGCGTAACCCATAGTTTTTCTAAAGCAGCTTTTTTCGATAATCATAATTTATACAACTCGACACACGTTCTATCAAAAGGATGGAAGCTGTAAATGCCGAATTGAGATCTAAATTTATCTTTTAAAACCAAGAAAAAAGACTGAAATAAAGGTTTAACCTAGACAATTTCTGTAATTAATATTAGGTTATGTCAATTAAGCACCAGTTTATCAGTTTCCGTGCACTTCAAGGTTGTGTATAATTCATAATTTGAATATGGCCCAAAATCATCAAAACATGTTTTTTGCGCCTCCTGTAAAATTTTATATGTGTGAATTACGTACTTTTTCCTTTCCACACTCGATATATATGTGAACAATTTTTTTTTTAACATGAACCTCTTTATGATCAAACATTTGCTGTTCTTCTGCGTACTTCTGACGGTTTGCTGATTCTAAATCGAAAACAGTTTGCAAACCGTCATCAAACCGCTAGAAGTACACAGAAGAGCAGAGCTAAACAATTTAAAGAATCTCAAATACAAAATGCACCTGAATTAAAAAATATATTAAAACAGTTCCATTCCTTTCGTTAGATTGTTTTTTCTAATGATAATAAATGGTGTACATATAAAATGTTGTTTTACTTGCGGCCCACCGCACATCCCCGAATTTGGCCCTTCATCCAAAAAGTTTGCCTCCCCCTGCATTAAATAATGTTTTTTTGCAGGGCTGTGAAATCGTTAAGAAATAAGACAAATCCGACTCCGAGATTAATACATGGCAATAATTATTTTTTAAGCTTAGTAGCATGCAGTGCTGTCAATTTTTTTTAAAGCACTCAAAGTTACTAGTTTTTTTTAGTACGACTCTAGTTAAATCAATCTAACTCATCGACTTCGACTCCCACTACACAGCCCTGTTTTTTGAATATCCTCAAGTTCTAAGCTTTTAATATTCAAAATTAAGATATTAGTTTTCAACAAATATTTGGAATCTCTAGTTGAAAAGCAATATCAATGCGGATTAAAGAAATTTTATTGCGATGGTGGATACACCAAACTGATATGGTCATCTTAAAGTGGAAAAAAAAATGTACCAATGTCGACCGTGTAAACGACGCCTAGTAAAAAAACAAATGAAGATACCAGCGGTCGGGGAACTTTTTTAACCACTACCCCAAAATATTTTTGTCAATATTACCCCCTCATTTTGAAAAGGATACAATCAATGTAAATTTAAATTAAACATTTTTAAACATTTTTACCCAGTAAAATTCTCATATTGGAACAAACAAAATTCAATTGAAAACTTTCCCCTTGAGGTTTTTAAAAATTTCCTTATTACCCCCAAACATTTCATTTTTACCCCATCTGGGGTAATTTACCCCGGTTTCCCGACCGCTGTTTTATACGATATGGATATAGAATCTGAAATGAGTTTTAAATATTTTAAATTAAGCAACTCGGATACAAAAACAACGTTGGAATTTATTGCAAGCACTCATGTATAATTACGTGACTTTGTCGTGACTCGTAAAATGACGAAGTGCTTTTCGAAAAAACATATCACAGAAGGCAGTATTAGATTAGATAAATATATCTAAATCTTTCCTGTTCGTTATTTTCACGCGTGAGAAATCACTCGTGCAGGAAGAGTGACACAAAGTTCTACTTCCTGATGCGCACTGCCTCTGGCTGACAATCTTATTAATATAATGCGTACACTATTTCTTATTTTATTTATACAATACAGCTACAATTTTCCAGAAAACAATATGGATTATGATTTTTACATATATTTACATACTGTGTATCTATAATAGCGTTTTCCTGTTGAAATAAATTATAGGTACAACATTGGTTTACAGATATTATTCAAATATTCAAATAAAGAACTTTGTAAATGCAGTGCCATCTATACTTTAAACTTAATATACTATTTTAAAATTAAACAACCATTTGTGGTTTTCTTTTACTATTCTTTTCAGCACTAACGGTTATTTAAGCAATTCCACATTTTCTCATAAAGTTTTTGAATGTTGTATTAAAGCAGACATCCACAACCTTTATTTTCCTTTAGGCGTCGAGTCTTCGTCAAAACTATTCTTTCTTTAAACCTTATTTAAAAACATATAAAAACGCCGTTGGGTCCTACAGCGCAGATGTTAGTGTTGTGGGCTTCCGTGCCGAATCTCACGAGTTCAAGTCCCAGTACGAACGGAATTTTTTCGATCAATTTATCGATTCATGTTAGAAAGCTTGGGTGTTTGTGATGTCTAAATATTCCCTCCCACCTATTCCGATCGTTTAATAACTGGACGCATCGAGAGCGATTAGTTAACCACTTTTCCTGTCGTAACCTTATCCTTCTATCGCTACTACTATATTTGAAAAAAGAGAGGTTGAGTTATCTCCATTTGGAGGTCATATGTTCCACATTGGAAGTGGACATAGACCAACAAAAAAAAATCAATGCTACGACTTATTGTCTTGAATTAACTAGTGAAATATTGTATATTTGTTGAAGATGAGGTTTGCAAATAATGTTCGATTTTTATAGAAAGAAAACTACCGTAATATTTTCAGAAGTACGTAACGATAAAAGTAAGAGAATTCGTGCAAAGAATAGGAAAAGCAAGTAGACTCTCGTCGCTTTCACATGATTTGCTTTCATTTGAATAACGATATTTGCAGACTCACTTCCTTTCAGAAGCGGTGGTTAGTGACGTAGAAAATAAAACAAAACTCTCCTATTTAATTTTCTTTATAATGGGTTGTTTTCTATTGCGTGCTGAGAATGGACTTTTAAAACAAAAGCCTCTACTCATTTTAGTCTCATTGTTTAAATTCTGTCGCTTTTATTCTATCTTGACACCGCATAAAATTATTTAATAAAATAATATAAAGCAGAAGTATATGGTTGATAATTTATTTTGTAATGATCTTTATAAATACATAATTAAAACCGCTTTTGTGACTGTAAAATTTCAGTAAAATCAAAAATAATAAACTTTAAAACGCTGTTCATTCTTGGAATAATGCAATTTTCTGAAACGAAAACAGGAATTTAAGTTCAGTGAGCCGATTTTCGAAATCAGAAATTAAATTGACATGCGTGAATTACACACTATTTCCGGTAACATCGTTTTCTTCAAAGATATTCTCATTTTTAAAAACTAAACTTTTTACAGTGCTTTTTCCTATGTAACGCGGTGGAGCGGAGTTCCGGCACTTTTTTTTCGGCATTTATAATGATTCAAATTAATATTTGCAAATTTTTATTTTGCTTTGAAAACTTATTATTTGAAAGAGACGATTGAAAACGTTTTTTAATCATTATCTAGCGAAAAATTAATAACAGCAAAACAATTTTGAACTGCATATAAATGAGTAAATTAACATAAATCTTTCAATACGTTCGAAAGAAAATTACACATTTTGGCTGAAAAAAATTGCAAAAAAAAACTAAATAACCAGCAGTTCTAATAAAAAACTTATATGCTTCATATCTCATAAACTCTGTATGCTCATTTGGAACGGACATGGATTAGATTATTTTTTTTTTGTAAAAAGCTTGACAAGAAATGACTTCCGGCACCTTTTTATCAAAAAAAGCACTGTATATGGATAACATTTTATAATTTCAATATTAAATTGGAATCGTACAGTTTTTGTACCGAGTTTCTTTCTGCATCGCCAGTCATTCAATGGCACGGTTGAACTTGATCTGACAGTTCTTAAAATTTGAAGGATTAAAATTAAAATTATTTTTACTGTCATCTATTAAACATATTTCCAATAAAATTGAAAAAAGTCCGACTGCTTACGTACGGATATAAGTTAAAACGCATTACCGCACAATTTATGTAAATATCGTTTACATAATGATAGCATTGATCAGTTGAAAATCCTTTGATCTTTCAATGAAGTAGAAGTGTTTTATTATACGATATGATTTACTTGACACTCTTTACACGTTAAATTGTTTATGTGAAAAAACAATATGATTTGAAACATAAATTTTCTCAACCATAACAATATCAACTTTTGATGTGTTCTGGCAATTCTCAGTGGTAAGAATTGATCTTTAAAAATAGTGTAGAAATCACCAATATTTTTTTATTAGTTGTAGTTTATGGCTTAAGCAAAGTTTTCGTTGTTATCGCTACCAGCTTAGAGTATTTTCCAACTCATAAATCAATACAAATGATAGTTAAGAGAAGGATTCTGAACTTGTCAATTATAAGCAAATCACTTATCGACGTCACATTAAATCATTATTTTATGATAAAACTTTCACAATATCTTCCAACAGTATCGGGAAACTCATCTATATTTAAAATAATAGGGGGACCCGAAAGTATTCGCGTATTTTTGAGACCATATGTTTACCTCAGTTCGTGTCTGGACACGGTGACGGCAACATCTGTGTAAGTTTTTTTTTTTTGTAGAACTATGGTTTAACATTATTTTCGTGCATAAATTTTTTTTTTATTGTTAAGGGTAAGATGTCCAGACCCGAAACTAGCGAAGTTCACATCCGGCATTGTATGCTGGTTTTTTTTTATTTGGGTTGGAATGCCACAAAAACTACTAAAACGCTCAAAGATCTTTATGGTGAAGTGGTTACAGCTCGCAGATGTCAATATTGGTTTCAAAAATTTAAATCGGGCAACAGAAGTTTAATTGACGAGCCGAGATGCGGAAGGCCTTCAAATTTTGACAATGAGACGCTGAAATCTCTAATCGAGTCGGATCCACGACAAACAATCGAGGAATTGTCGCTGAGACTCAGATCCCCATGGACCACTGTACAAACACATTTAAAACTCATCGGTAAAACGAATAGGATGGGTGTATGGGTACCGCACGCCTTGACCGAAGCCAACAAGAACGAGCGACGCAACACGTGCCTCTCCTTGCTTACAAGACAAAAAAATAGTCCCTTCTTGAATAGCGTTGTAACTGGTGACGAGAAATGGGTCGTTTACGATAATAAACGACGCAAAAAACAATGGCTTTCTCGGAAAGAAACCCCAGTTCCAACGCCTAAGCCGGGATTGACCATAAAAAAGGTCCTTTTATGCATATGGTGGGATATGAGGGGGATAATTCATTACGAATTACGAAAGGGATCGAAGATCTGCCAAAACGATGGGAAGATGTGTTGAATATTGATGGAGCTTATGTTTTATAATTTACTTGTAAATTTTTTGAAATAAATAAAATTGAAGTTTTTAAAAAAAATACAAGCGAATACTTTCGGGTCCACCTAATATATAAAAAATAAACGGATTGTAAATGTAATCTTAGATTTACTATCAATTCTTTTCAAAACTTGCTTCTCAGTTACACATAAATTAACAATTTGCTTCCAATATATTTTATATATTCCGTAATTATTTGTTTTTCTTGTTATTTACACAATAATTTCTATAACTTTATCACTCTAGTTTTGTGAATATTTTTAAGAACTATTTAAAACTCTAAGTAGAGGGTGTATTTTAATAATGTGTAATACAATTTGTATAGTTAACCAAAAATGGTTTTTCAATAAAATATTTAAGTAAAACAGTGACAAATATTATATGTGCTGATAAAAGAGTGAATACCCAAATTAAACAAAGTGTTTCTTTGAATATTATCTTTCAAATTTGGTTAAAAAAATGAATCACTGGTATGTTTTAATTCCATTTATATTGTATGTGATCAGAACTGGTTTCGCTCATGACGGTTATATCAACTGGTCAACGAAAACATAACAGTTTCTCACGAGCGAAACCAATTCTGATTATATAAATACAAGTGAAATTAGTACAAATTAGTGCTTCTTTTTAAATAATTCCTTTCTACCAAGTATTTTCATTGAACACTCTGAAAGTTCTAAATTTGAATTATATGACTAAATTTACTTGCATTCATAACCTTTCTAGTTTTTTAAGATACGTTGGCTTAAAATCGTGAACATTTAATGTACATATACATAAATGTTCATAAATAAAATTGCTTTTGGTATTATTACCAAATAATTTATCATGATCGTTTGATTAAGATCCCAATGGATGAAACCAGTCCTGACTAATCTGACAATGCGAAAATCGATACATAAAGTGTTTTATTTTTAATATATTTAATGCCTTTCTATTGAGAAATTGTCAGTGAACCACTAAAAAGTTTATAATATCATCATCCATCATATACAAAACAAATTGTTCATTATTAACTATATTTTTTTCAAAACATGTTGCTGTACGGATAAAGCTACTTTTTTATTGGGACATTTTATTATCTAGCAAAAAAATGTTTTTTTCTCAAAGACTGTTATTTATCTTCTTTTAAGCACACAGCTAGATTGCAATAAAAAAAAATAACTATTAGTACTACCTTTTGTTAATCAAAAAAAGTCTCGATTTACTCAATTCTGTTAAAATTAGCTATGCAACGAATTTTTTATTAGTTCCTAGTTCTTTGTTTAATTGGAATCGCTATTGGACTACGTGATTTTATATTAAGAGCCAAAGCTAAAGCATTTCCGTGAATTTTAATTTATTTCAACATAAAAAAAATGTCGATAGTTATTAATGTCATGTTTACTATAATATAGTTGTATCAAATAAATTGAATGAACAAAATCAATACAATAGACTGACATTAATAGTTATTTCAAAATAATTGCTTATTCGAATTAAAATATTACATTTACAACACAAGTTCATCGATGCTGAAATCGGTGAATCTTGATCAGGAATTCGTGCAGAGCCCGGTTGCAAAAAAAAGAGATTTCAGATTCAACTCCTGTCGAACGAATAGAATACCAAATGCTAGTTATCTCAAGCCTCAACGGGTATTTAGTATTTTCGAAACAACATTTCGGTATTGAGAAAAACAAACATTTGATAATAAGAAAGGAGTTGATAGTTACTGAATTCATTTTTCAATAACGTATATTATCGCCGACACTGGTTACCTTGCTTCACCAAGCACACGAGTGCACGTGTGTATATTTATAGACGAGTGTTGGCTGAGGAATTCTACTGGAAGTGAAGATTGTATCCTCTCCATCTTACTCCTACATAGACCAACAATTACTTTACTGGCTAGTGTAGACACGTAGGCTGATTATCATCCACATGAGAGAAATAAGATAATTCAAGTTTATTTGACAGATATACACTAGCGTGTTAAATTAGTTAAAAGTCACTTAGCTTTCGCAAGAAAACAGAATGCTTTAAATTATATAATTGAGTATTTAATGATCTCGGGTGTCGCTTGATTCATTTTCTAATTGATTACTTTATTTGGGAAGGCATTATATATAAATTTCATAACTAGATTTTTCAATCGAATTTCGGTGTAGTTCACATTCCCTTCTATAACAATTTATGTTGAAACGCTCCATTATGATTCATTAGTAAACGTGGGTGACAAAATAATGGAGAAATTCCTTCATTCGAAGATAGCATAATGATGTCAAAAATTTATCGATATTATTAACCTGCGGGAACCATAACATATGAGTGAAGTCATATCGTTAATTCCTTGGATGGTTTCGGCGGTAACTTTGTGGAAGTTCATTTTAATAGAAAATTTAAATTAACTTTGATTATTCCACGTATTGTGTTACTAACTGTGACACGTGTTTTGCCTCTTTAATATTAGAATTAAAGAACATATAAGATGTCTAAAAAGTAACAATTTTTCTGAGTTTGCCAATCATTTAATAGAAAATAATCATAATTTTAATCAGATTTGTAATTTAGAAATACTCCACCGAGTAAATAAAAAGGGTTTAAAGATGAATAGTTTAGAATTTTTAGAAATTAATAAAACTCTTAAAAGAAATATTATTAAATAATATTCTTAATAGCACAGGTGGTTCCCCGTTACTTAAATTGTTCCCAATTAATAGAGTAATCACCAACCTAGCTGATTGATTGCAGCTCATTAGTTTAATAGTTTGTAATGTTTAACGTCATTAGTAGTATGATTAAATTTGTTTGCTCTGTTTCGATTTTATAATCCCCTCTTTGCTTCCCTTAAAAAGAAAAAAATACCAATCTGATTGATTGCAACTCATTAAAATCATTATTTGTTTGCTTTATTTCGATTCTACACCCCCCTCCTTGCTCCTCTTAAAAGGAAAAAAAACCCAAAAACTCCATTTTGTAATTTCATAATTTTAAAATGTTAGAATCAATCTTGCTTCATTACTTAAGCAAACTTTGCGATAGTAAGTCTGAAGATGCCTCTGAAAGAGGTGAAACACGTGTCACAGCTAGTGACACAATACGTGGAATAATCAAAGTTAATTTAAATTTTCTATTACATATCGTTAGCTGAGTTCCACAGTGTTACAACTATAAATTGGCAGTTTTGAGATACGGCTGATCAAAGTGTTGACAAATTTGGGGTTATCTTTTTAAATCAATAACAATTGTGCTTGAGAGAATTTTTTGAAAACAATAATAGTTTATGTACGATTATGTCTGAACTCGTTTTTATGAATTTAATGCCTCGATAATTTCACTAAAAATAAAATATTCGAATTTTATAGTTCTGTGCCACTCAAAAATATTGATTAATTTCAGTGGCATAACTTAAAGGTCTGTTCCGATGAGGAAAAGTTTTCAAAGGGCCTCTATTTTTTGTTTCAAAAATAAAATGTATGCATAGAAATATTAGTGTAAATGATGGTCTTGCAATATTTTTAATTTTAAATGTTTCACCTTTTTACTTGATATTGGCAATCTCTGAAAACACATATTTAAACAAAAAAAAAATTGTGACTTCATTTTCTATTACTAATATTGCGAGTTTGATCAACTTAGATTTACCCATAGAAGTTCTTTAGTAATCTTTGATTATTTTAATTTTCTAAATGTGTGTTCTACAGTAACAAGCAGCTTAAACGAATTAACTTAATTCGTCTGTATGAAAATTAAGAAATTATTTGTTTTCTTAATAATCTATCAAATTATCGTTCTTTTAAAGTTTCGCCCCTGAGACCTTAACGGTCTAAATTTACATCTTATAAAAATACTCCAAGCGAACTGAATCTTTGCAATTTATTCCAATACAAAAATAACATTTGATTCTTTTCTATGCTCGTCCATTGAGGTATGAACTTGTAACAAAATATTCTGGATTGAATGGACCATAAAGAATAATCTACAACGTAAATACTTTGAAAATCTCGCATACCTTAAGCAATTCGGACGGAAAATGTATATATTTATAAAATTCCCGTAAATTTTGGGATAAAATACCTTTTTTTATTTTGGGTCAAGTTGCTCCAAATAGTTTTCTAAAGATCTAAGCAGGTAATTTTGCCAAAAGGCGTCAATGTAAATAAACGAATACAGTAAAAATATTTTTCTTTTTTGAATAATTCGCAAAATTTAACATGTATTTTTGTTTTGTTGCAGACAGAAGAAAAACATTTTGTATCACAGAAGAGTGCGTGCGAACTGGTGAGTATCTTGACTTTTTTTTGAATAATAATATCTAAAATTATTTAATTAAAATATATATGAAGAGAATAAAAAGTACAATAAACTTTGTCTTTCGCGATTTTCAACCAATAATGAGTTCTTATCACTGAAAAAAAGATTGTGGTGTTTTACTCAAAATTAAGTTTTGCAAACTGAACCACATTTTTAAAATAATTTGTCAGTCTATTCATGTTGTAATGACAAACCAAATTAAGCCCTTATAAGCTGTCAACTGTCAAATTGACTGTCGCTGGAAAAAGTGATGTTAATTCGAATAATAAACTTTCAAAAAACACCCATTATTATATCAGTTTGGCAAAAATTCATAATATTTGGTCGATGTGTTAAAAATATTATATGTATAAAGCAAAAGCTTTTATTTTTTCAAATATTTTCTGATAATTTTGATATTTATAAAAATAATATTAATTTATTTTAGTGCTATTTTTTTTTCCTCATACCAGTAATTAAAATTCATAAAAAGTGTGCCTTGAGCCTCACAGGGAAAGTATCCTGAAATACCCTGATAATAATTTTCTACATATGTATGTAACACAAAGTATGAAGGTTCCAGACTTTATCTTAAAAAGGACGATCATTGTGTTTCCTACCAACTTCTGCCGGAATAGTGAAAATATTAAAGAGGATATGATGATAAGATGTATGCGTAGAATACAAAAAAACTGTTGGCTTTCGTTTTCCCATATTTATTAACCTGCCCAATCCCGTGCACATTGAAATGTACGTAAACGTTTTTATTCATTTTTTATACCTTTTTCGCTTTGATTTTATCAGAGACTTTTGTACATTTTTTCATTTGTTATAGCCAGTGTAACGATAGCGTACGTGAATGCTGTTTTATTTGAAGTATATAAATTTCATATAAAAATCTAAAAATGAAAATTGAGGTCTTACGAGGTTAAATTAACATGACTTCAGATAAATTGTTTCTACCTCAATAACTCTCTGGCTTTTACCGAGTTGTTTCTACGATCCTGTCTGGAACATACAAAACCTAATTATCGTTGACGTAAACACAACACAGTAATAATGATAGTATAACGTATTATAAAGTGATGTTCATTACAATTCAATGCGTTCGAGACAACATCTCAAAGGTGAAATTACATATTTTTTCTTTTGATTATTTCTAGAACAACATTTTAAAAATAATAATCTACTTTGGGGGACTTCCGAGATATTGTATAGCCCTGAATTTAGTGGTGTAATGTTTGTTGATTAAATTGACAATTACTTAGTAGAAATCCATCGTAATAAGGTTAAAAATATAAGTATTTAGTTTTAAAATTCTTTAATAAAACTAGTTTATAGCTGTTTCGGCGTATGCCATCGTCGGAACTATGTTTAAACCTGCATTTACTGAGCTATATATACTGGCTTAGAAGAGATACACAATACATTGTTATTTACTCTAACATCGTAATTTATATCACAAATTATAGTATAACATTTATTATTATTTAATTATTTAAGTCGTGTTTAATAAATGTAATACTATATTTTGGGAAATCCGAAAATTGCTTAGTAGATTTTTAAAATTTGCCAGCGAGAAAATTTTTTAAGGAATTGACAATTATTTTTCAAATTTTCAATTTCTCACTTTTTTCCAGTCAATCAATCACGAAATAATTATGTTTCCGAGTCTCGAAAAACTTATGTGCTTATATAAAAACAGATATGAGGGCCACGGAAAAATATGAGATTAAAAAAGGGCCAAATACTAAAAAAGGTTGAGAAACTATGGTGTAGATTACCTTTATGTAAGTATTTTAATGAGGGGGGCTACGTTTTTTTCAAGAATGAAGTTATCCGACATTTTTCAATACAGCCGCTAATCTTAACATTAATAGCCGATAATATAATAATCACAAACCACAAATATGTCACTCACAAATACGTCCGTACACTGTCCATTTCGCCCAATGATAAGGGTTTATTTCGAACAGCACATTTTTCGGCCAATGCTAGCGGCTTATTTTGAATCGCATATTTCGTTCCTCCAATTGGAATGGACTGCTTTTTATATTCAAATTTCTTGGCTTAGAACAAAAAGATTGTAGTCTATGTTAAAATAATATTGAGAAAACTAATTTGAAAGTTTGTATCGTTTACGAAATTTTTCAAATAATCAAAGACACGGTTCGATTATTTAAAGATATGATTATATTTCGTGTCCAGCCTTGAAAACTTTTTGCATGAAAACATGCATTCAAAATATTCTAATTACGGTATGGACTTTTAAACTTTTTTTCGACTGCAGGATATTGGATATAGCAGTCTGCAGGGCAGCTCAATTATTTTTTGTATATTTATAATATATTTATTTTATCAAAAAATAAAAAAAAATATTTTTTTTATATATGTAAAGCAAACATTACTTTTTTATTTATACTAAAACTACAAATAAAATAATAACATCTTTTTTACAATTGATCGAATTCTTTTTTAACCTTTTGAGCAGAAATTGTTATCTTATGAAATTTGGTTTGGGCGTTATTTTTGATTATTTACAGTTCAGTAAAATTCTGTTTTCACGTCCCCGGAATTTTCCGCTATTTGCATATTTTGTTTTGCAACCCCGGTGTATTTTAGTTCTTTTAGAGAATTGTGAGTATTTCTTAAACAATCCATGTAGAGAATTAATTACGTTTAGATTTTCTGGCTTATTCAATAAATAGGTTTTCAATTTATTCTTCACGCCAGTAAATTTTCTGACCATTTAAAAATGCAACAAAAATTCACTCCGTTGAGGGCAACGGGCTTACAGCTAACGTTAACAACATGACTAACGTTGTTACGCTACGTAATACACCCTATAAAAGAGTGTGAAGCCGTAGCGGGTGGTGGTGGGTACAACGTTGAGTACCATAGGGAAAAAAACGGAGTTTATCAATTATGTGTTATTAGATAACATACATATATAATAATAAATATGCATTCAATTGTTCATGCCAGTAAATTTATGACTTTTCTATAATGCAACAAAAATCTCAGGCTGCTGGCAACGGGCTTACAGCTAGTTTATTTTAATGCTCCATTACCTAAATTGTCTAAATTAACAATTTCGTTACATAAAATGTCAACAACATTATTGAAAATATATCTGAAATCTGTACTAAAATTAACCATTTGACTCGTCCGATTAGATTGTTCATTTATATCTGGGTTACTTTTCACACCAGAACTGAATTATGCCGGGAGCAAAAAGGTCGAGCGTTGCTTTGAGCGATGTCGCAGCTTCTTTTTCTAAAACCATTGTCCTTTTGCGAATCGATTCTCCTATATGAACCATATGACTTCCGCATGAAAGAGCCCGACCGGATCTACTTGGACCGAACTTCCAGTTCCCTTTGTGCGGGGAATTTTACGTGATGAACCGTTAACGTAGGACACTCTCAGAGAAAACAAATAATTTCATATGACGAAGGGTTTTACTCAAATGAGAGCCATAATTTATATTTTATTAAAAATTAAGGAATATTTAATTTATTATGAAAATAAAAAACGAAAAGATACTCGCTTCTATTTGAGTACACGAGTGATATATTTAAACAAAATATCAATAAGTTTTATTGTAACTCCAACATAAATAAATCAAAATTCATTATAATTTAGACAAATATGTGAATAGGGATGTATTTCATCAAAGTAACTGAATATCTATTACTTCAGAAACTTCTTTGAATCATCCCACTGCATTTAATTCGATTAAAAGTGATAAATTCTAGCCCGGATTCATCGTTTTTGTAAGCGGTTCTAAATCTTGCATGCCCAATATAAAAAAATGTGTTGTCCCGAAACTAATTTGATGATGCCTTAATGTTTTTGTTTAGTTTCTTCATTATAAAAGTTTATATACAACCTTTCTGGCTGTAATATTTAAAACGTAGGTACTTTTTGTTTGATTTAATTTGAACTAGCAGCTACAAAATAATCATCACTTGCGTGAAAATACCTTCATCTTGGTTATTAATTTTATTCTTTCACACTACTGACCACATGAAATCAATATAGTAAATAAAAATTAGGGTCAGTAAGTGCTTACAGTTTAGTTTTAAATTTGAGTTGAGCAAACGGGAAACTAACGTTTTTAGTTATTTTGATTTATGAATGAGAACTACTCTAAAAATATTTTAAAATTTTAATTTGATAAAGAAATCAAACTGAAATTCGGCCTAGTTTATGTTTTGTTTGCATTTTTTCGTTTTTGCTAGGCGGGAAAATTCTATTTAAAATATATTTTTGCTATGAAATATGAACCAAGTACAAAGTATTGGTCTGGCTTAATTAACAAGTGATGTAAGAATGGATACAATTTTAATAAAATCATGACATTCCTATTTGCATAAATTATCTTAAAAGACGTTAAAACTTTGAATCTCAATATCTCCATTCTGCAATTGGTTTTTTTTTTGTGTAACTCAACCAAAATCTCAAAAATGAACTTTTTTAAAAAAAAAAGTCGCGCTCTTCAAAAACATATATTTCAGTAAAGTCCACGCGTAAAGATTGTCATAAATAATGTCACACATTTAGCACATTCTTCTACCTCTTTGATTAATTTACGTTACATGTTGTGTGCAGTGGTAGATTAAGCACTGTCGAGGCCCCAGGCGCAAACAAATTTGTAGGCCCTGTTTTTTGAATAACATAAAAGTGCTGCAAAACTCTTCGTAGAATAATAATTTATATTCAAAATTAAAATTTAAGGGTTTGCTATTTTTGAGACCCCTGAGATTTAGAGGCCCCAAGCGGGCGCCTCTTGCGCTTATGGAATAATTCGCCGCTGGTTGTGTGCTTACGTGTTTTGTAACTACCATTATTAGTAAAAACACGATTATATTGTTGTTTGTAATGTAAAATCTTCTACAAGCCCAGATATTATTTTCGTCACAAATCGTAGATCTCTTCTTTTGTGCGTGACATTAAATTATGAGTGTGATAAGATTCACGGTGTCTATGCACCCGTAGTTTGATGCAGCTTATCCATATTGTTCCTCCATTGAATGGTTTTAAATGCAATTTAGTTACTCTGGGTGTGTGTTGCATTCACTATTCACTAAGATAACCGGCGTCCCAACAAAGACTTCGGTGAGGTGGCAAGGAGAAGTTCAGCTTGCTCACTTACTTGCATAAGTAAGTGTTCACTCTTACTATTGTCATCGGTGCTCTATTATGCTTGATATAATATATTATAATACGTTGCATCTTGAATGCAACAATCGTAGGCGATATACTGCGTCTGTTGCAGTGGTTACAAACTATAACAAACACAATTTTGTTTTCGTTACCTATTTTATCATTCACTCGGCTTTGGGACAAATAATTACACACCAATCAATCCTCAAGATATTCAAACGACAATTATACAATTTAAGATTTCGACTGAAGGTGCTTGGTGGAATTTCAATATTAAATTTGAATCGTTCAAACTATGTACATTCGCACAAATTTTGTCACTAACGACCCGGGTTTCGCCTTTCGGCATCTTCAGGCATTCAAGTGCACGGATGAACTTGAACTGACGCTTAGCAAATAAAAGTTTCGTGCTTATATAAGATACAAATGCATCACTGAGTCCAAAGCCATTGCTGGCGAAAAAGATGAGCTCATGGGAATGCCGACAGATTTGTGTAGTGAGCAGTTTCAAGAATTATATAATCTGTTTGTCGGCAAAGGTTTTATGATTATATGATTTTATGGTTATATAGGGTATAGAAGAGGAGATGTGGGAAAATTTGTTATTTCGTTTAAAATCGGAAGACTTTGCAACTGTGCTTTATTGATTTCTAAAATTTCTTGGAAAAAGAGCTTATGACTGTCCGTATTTGGGTGTAACATTTTTATCCCTTGTTCCTGATTGAACACGTGTCCTTCCGAAATTAAGTGATTAGCAAAAGTAGACGTGTCTTTTTTCAATCTAAAGGCTGCCATATGTTCTAAAACTCGGATGTTCAATGTTCTTTCTGTTTTGCCGATATAAAACTTTGTACAACAAGAGCATTGCAATCTATAAATCCCGGATTTATTTAAGTAATGTATTTTATCTTTATTATTAATTAATAATTTGCCTAAAGAGTTTTTACAGTAAAAAGCAGGTCTAACACTATCAGCTAGCTGTTTTTTAATTTTGAGACTTGTATTTCCTAAAAAAATGATTCTACGCCAATACCTAGTATGATCTATGTCCTTTGACACTATACCTTTAAATAACATTTTTTCTGCAAGTTTAGCTTGTTTTTTTGATAAAAGATTGTCTATAAGAGACATATCGTATCCATTGTTTATGGCGATTTGTTTGATGATTTTCAATTCAATATTAAAGTTTATTTCGTTTAAAGGAACACTCACAAGTCTATGTATTTCTGAATGAAAAGCGGCTAGTTTATAAGAAAATGGGTGCATTGAATTTTTATGGATTACAGTGTCAGAGAATGTTGGCTTCCGAAATATTTTAAACTCGTGAGAATGATTTTCAATGTTAATATTTAAGTCAAGAAAGTTAATATTTTTGCCTCCGACTTCTAGAGTAAATTTAATATTTTTATCTAATGAATTTATAAAGTTATGAAAGTGAGTTATTTGTCTATCTGTTCCATTAAAACTTTTATTTGCTAAGCGTCAGTTCAAGTTCATCCGTGCACTTGAATGCCTGAAGATGCCGAAAGGCGAAACCCGGGTCGTTAGTGACAAAATTTGTGAGAATGTACATAGTTTGAACGATTCAAAAAAAGACAATTATACATTTAATAACAAGTTTTCGTATTCATAAAGTCAGCTTTCTACCTTATGAGCAGATAGAAAACGTTGTGAATTTATTTTAAAAATACGTAGTCACTGGTAGACATTTTTTTTTCACATGAGACTCTCCATTTTCGATAATTTCGGAGTTCACAATTTATCAATCCTAGTATTGATTGTTACAATAATTTTACGATTATTTTTTTTTACATACCCTTAATCTTTTTACAAATAATATTTGACATTACAAGCAGTAGCGGCCGGTCAATGTGGCTTTTGATCAATGCACCCCTTGTTTATGCAGTGGCGGCTATATTTCATGAAATGACATTCAAAAATAACATGTACCTCATTTTAAATTCAATAAAATTTTAAATTAAATAAAATATTTTTTTCTAAAATATTTATTATAGACAATAAGTACATGAAGAATTTAAAATGATTGAATGGTATAAATGTTATATTTGAATATTATTTCATGAAAAATAACCGCCCCTGCATATACAAGGGGTGCATTGATCGAATGCCACATTGACCGGCCGCCACTGATTACAAGTATCAGCCGATGCGACAGATTTTTATTTTTAAGCCACATTTGCGTGAGATAAATCTAGGGGAAAAGATATAACAAACTCGCTGTTCCAAGATCTTAAATTAAAAAATATATATTATCTTGTCATTGAAAAATTATTATATTTCAACTGAATTTTGTATAACACTATGGATAAATACAGTAAAATTGTCTTCTTCTGTCTACGACTATTAAAAAATATTAATAGGAGTAAGACCACAATAAATTTATGGAATACTATAATACACTGCTGTGAATTATTGTATTAATAAATTTGCTTGCAAATCTATTTAGAATCTTTAAAAAAATACATGTTATAGTGAATCGCAGAATCTCGGGATCAGTATTAAGGTAATCCCGGAATAACGGGATAGTAAAAATTATCGGGGTCTCGGATTTCGGAATCAGAAGTCCTATTAACTCTGATCCAGCGTTTCAAATTCTTGTTTGTAAATATTGTACAATGCATTTTTCGTGACTAGTTGTAAAATCTTTATGAGAATTTAATTGTAATTGATGTTTGTATTTTAAGTGTTTGTAAAACTTTTTAAATAAAGTTGTTCCACACTACGGTGTAATTATAGTTTTCATAATTGTTCAATTAAACTTAGTCGACCACGACATCTTTTTATGAACTAAAAGAAATGTTAAATGAAGAAAAAACCAAGTTGATGAATAATTGCGTTTCTTAAAGTTTGATAATAATTTAAAAACTTTTCAGGGAACTTCAGAATTTCTCTGTGCAAGACGTTAGTTAGAATTGCAGTTACTTATATTAAAAATACACGAAGGGAGGTAAAAAGAACCACGTTAGAAACAAAATGTATACTCAACTCTTTTTTACACGTTAGATACGTTCCACAAAAAACCATGAAAAAAAATGATAAAATGTGTATAAAATTAGTTTCCTGAATTTAAAAAAACGTGTTATTTAAAAAAAGAAAAACATTATGGTAGAGCATCGTGTAAAGAATGTTAACAATGAAGATCAAATAATTAAATTACACAAAATGTTAACTAATCGCTAATTGAATAAATACGGGGACTTTTGAAAGAGACTGATCATCGCTATAAATGTCTGAAACGTCTTATATATTAGGATGTAACGAAGCCCTTTGTTTGTTATTAATACAGTGTATTGCTGGATTTTTTGTTATTAGGAAATCTGTTACCCGCTTTTGTTTGTTTGTTGTGTCTGGGAATCTTGTAAGAACAAATAATTCTTGTGAAAATATCGTGGACGGTATTATTACAAAATTGTGTAAAAAATAATTGAATGTAGTTAGTTTTATAATCAATAAAATCATCGCGGTTTGTCGATAAAGATTATAATTTATTTTATCCCATTTACAATTCGCTAAATAAGCTCATATGACCAAGTTTAATTAACAAAAGATTAATGAAAAAATCGATTATTATAATAATTGATGAATTCTTAACCATGCTGAAGTAATTTAGTGTTGTAATTAAAGTAAATTGGAGATTTAACGTTATTATGAATAACGCGAACATGTTATTCATTAAACTTGTTCGCTGTGCAGTGGGCAATAAATCACTATTTAGTCATATTACTAATCCGTATTCTTGACAACTGTTGCATTACAAATCCTTGGACTTGTTCGAATTTATAAATCTTATATTACGTTTCTAAATAAAACATCCATATCAAATGAAATATTCACTTATATGTTTTATCTAATAAGCAGTGGTTGGCTCGCCAAAAAGTCAACAAGGAGCTCACTTAATCCCAGAGATACTCGCAGTGCTCCGAGAAAGGGGCGGATTTTTTATATTTTTTTATTTAATACGCTATAATTAGTAAAGTAATCGAAAGTTACTTAATATATTATGTATCAACACACATTATACCGTAAAATAAAATGTATCAATAGCTGAATAATTTACTTAAATATATCAGATTGGAGGAGTTCCAACATTGACACAAAACTAATTACTATCCTTTTCCAATATCAGATAAAGTCAATTAAATATATTTCATAATTTGTCTTTGACCTAAAATCACCAAAAAACGTTTTTTGTATCTCCTGTAAAAAAATGTATACGTGTTCGTTGTCCTTTTTCCTTTTTACAGTCGATATACACTATCATTGTTATTAAGGGATTGCAAAACTATTCACTGGTAATTTTACAATTTTCCATCCACCATTCAATATTATTTTTTTCAACCATAACTTATCTGTCGATTTTTAGTATGTATGTACATATATTCAAGAAGACATGATAAATCAATGTGGATTCCATTTTTCTCCAAGCAGTTTTAAACGTATTTTTAACTTTTAATTATTTAAAAATTAGTTTATATAAACACAATAAAAATCGCTGGAATCTAACTCGAGAATATTAAAAATATGTATAAAGAACTTATGGTTGCAATTAGACCCAACCGAGAATTGAGACCGAAACTTTAGATCAGTGTGTGGATATTTCATCTCTTGAATCACACTGAAATATTTCTGAATTTTTTGACGAAAACATAAAAATAGAAATGGGTTTCCAATAATTTGATTTATTAAGATTATTGAATCAAAGTTTCGATGTTTATTCTTCTTTTTAATAATGCAATACATATATAAAGCTTTCATTTTATTTATTTTTTTGAAGAACAACAACCGCCATGGTTTATTTTTAACTGAATTACCGATATTTGAAAAATACGATAGATTCTTAACACAGCAATAACAAGCTAATATTTTATCTTGTATCTATTTTGATAAATAAATAATCATTACGCAGCATTTGTACAAATCCTTCATATCGAAATGTCTGACATATTTATTGTACGGCCTGAAGCGATGCTATCTAGATATCCGTTGGTTTGAATAAAATAATGTTGTTTATTTACCGTGTGTATTTGTTAAATTACTCATGAACTATATTTTAACATACCTAACCACCTTTTGCCTGCCTTACAGCTAAATATATATATCTGCTTACCTTTGTATGATATTATATTATAATGAAATGAAGTCATGCAGATAAACATCTTTGTATGCGGTACGAGCGAGGTTTTGAACTATTATTTGTCTTTGATTTTCTCTTTCATGGTAGATATACATATAATACATGTCAAGATTTGTATTAGCATTATTCTATCTGTATTCGTACCTGTATAATAATTCGCAACAATCTTTACGACCCTTTATTTCAGTTACAAATACTTGTTTGGAATAAAGTGGCTCTCGATTTGAATGGGTTTATTTTTGTACCATTTTGAGAAAGGAAATTTATTTATTTTTAAAAGTAAACATGTCTGCCATCAAAACCTACATTTATTGTTAAATGAAGATAAGCTTTTTGGTCTTGAATTTATTTCCTCTTCAAATTATGCTTTCAGAATATGTATAGATAAATTGCAATTTAATTTATGTGATACAATTGTTTCAACGTGTTCAATAAATAGATCAAAACAAGTGGTAAGAACCATTCTTAAATCAAGTGTAGCTTTTTCAATGTAAATATTTTAAAGTTCTTCTCCATAGAAAAGTATTTTTTTCAAAAATTTCGTACTTATTTGTTTGCTAATAAACAAGTTCAACAGTATTAGTATAATTAAATCAGTATACATTTTACATATAATAATAAAAAATATTCTTAGCCACAGATATTAAAAATATTTGTAAACATCTACATAGGTTAGAATGCGGATGACATGTCGCAGTGAGCTGGAAACTCAGACTTAATTTAAAGTAAAAAAATAACATCGAAATACAAGAGCAAGAGCTCTTCTGTATGCAAAAGATAAAAGACACCATTCAGTACTATAAATAACTAAATAAATATAAAGTATTTTTGTTTTACTCTTATCTAGAAAAATAATATTTAGATTATTTAGATCCCTATTTCTTTAGATCAACATTTTATACATAAAATACGACAAAAAATGATTTATGTATCGCTAACTACATTTTGAAAATACTGTTATCCTTTATAGATTATAGAGGTGGCGTTTCGGAAGCTCGTGCGATAAACTGCGTGTGAACAATTTTCTGAAAAGTTATTGCTGTAATATGTACAATATTTATTATTATTACAGTAAGATAAGATTCTGATGGTCTTCGATATTCGATTGTGGCGACGGACGCAAACCGATGTGCGATGTAATTATGATATGCGCCTGGGAGGCGGTAGTGCTCACATTTGCCAGCATACAATTTTCACAGGAAACCACATTTGAAGGATATGAAAGGGTGGGGATATAGGGGTGTCACATATCCGGCTGCTATATTCCAATCGGAAAATAATTAAAGTTTGCACTCAAATCTATACAATGTATCGAAATATAATTGGTAAAAAATAATTGTTATATTGTAAGAAGAGCAATTTTGTTTGAAACCGATCAGAGAAATACACGTAGTGTGAGAGATGTACGTAAGCAAATTGTGTTAAATTATTGTTGTTTTTCTCATAATCAACATTAACGGTATAAGAATCGTCTTGTTACAAAAAAAGATATGAACAAATTTTAAAATATGCGGCAAACAATGTTTTTATGTATTAAGCAAAAAATATTTGTTTTTAGTAAAGATTCTTTTTTTCGATTGTATCACATTTTTAAATTAAGAAAAAATAACAGCATTTACTCGCCGATTAAACCATAAAAATTTACTATCTTATTAAAAAATAGGTTAAAATTATACGTCTAGACCAAGGGTGGGTAACCTTTTCTTCTCTAAAGGCCGCATTAATTTTTCTGATTCGACATAAGGCCGCAGTAAACATTGACTAGGGAATCTTTGGCCAGATACAGGAATTTACGGTCAGAATATGTCAGGAATTTACGAATTTACATAAATTTACAGAATTACAGAATTGGCCAGAAGGCCGCACCGGAGTATCCAAAAAAATGCAGGTTCCCCACGCCTGGTCTAGACAACCCGAGAGTAAATTATTGAGAAATCGACGATTTTTCCCGGTTTCGGTTCCCGTTACATTTAAATAAAACATCTCGAGACTCCTTAATATGAACCTTATTGGAACCCTAAGCTTGCTAAATTTCTAAACACATGTTTGTAAAGTAGAGTTTATTCATTCAAAACAGTTTTTATTATTCAGAATCCCTAATATAAACTTGCAATAAAGCATCCTTATAAAATTTATGTTTACTTTTGTACGACTATTGTAAAATCTGTTACTTAGGAAACTTATTTAGGAAAAAGTAGAGTAGGCAAAAAGTCTCAGTCGATCAAACTTAGAAATCATTTAAAAATCAATTTATGAAAGTTTTCGTTCCGTGGCTCGACACTGCTGAGTGTTATAGCGTTACAGCTACTCGGTTAAGAGACTGGTAGAATCATTTCCGTTTTTATTAACGTGTACTGAAATGCGACCACTTCGGCAACCCTGCGAAAGAATGATCATAAATGACGGGCCGCCTCGGGCACTGACTTTCGCCGCGTAAGTTTTTCCGTGTGGCCCTCGGGGAAATCACCGCCGTGGCGTCTCGCGGGAAAATATCGCCGCCTTCTCTTCATTCGGAATGTGTTGCCACTTTTGCCGCCTTTCAAAGCGGTTCCATCTCACATTTTTTCTCGTTATTTTTGTGATACGGTCAAACATTATGATTTTGACCCACATTGGAATAAAATTGATAACATCATTCGTTTCATTCATCGGCAATATATTTTGCTAGCCTTAGGGGAAAAGAGATAATATGAGATCAATAGAGAAAGAATGTTGCAAAGACAATTTTATGTTTTCACATAGTTACTTATCATTATAATTTTTCTACTTTAATGCTATTAAACATCAATATTTAAAGACGATTTCTCATGTTTTTAGATTCATAAGACATACAGAACTTTATTATTTTCTAGAAAGAAATTAATTCGTCATTATTACATCTAAAAAAATTCGTAATCATGATATCAAATATTTTAAACTGTGATGCTTTCGCTATTATGTATACAATGTTTTTTTTGTTACAATAAAAAAAATATTGGTTATAAGTAAAGATTATTTTTTATACTGTATTATATGTAACGCAAAATGACAGCGTTTGTTAGCTGCTAATAGATCACTTTGCTAATTCCAATTTTTACGTTTATATTCAAGAATATTTTTAAAGCTGAAAACGATTCCCAGAATAACACAACACAAGACACATTGATAAATAATATTGTAACACAATAAATTTTAGTGTTTGATTAAATGCCACAAAACAACCGCCAAATATATAAAAACAGATTTTCAGTTGTAAAATCCATGCAGTCAAGTTAAAAATGTGAATACAATAATATGTCGATTGTATTATTATATATCAAAGGAAAATGAAAACAAACATTATTTTTTTTATATATTTACAATACTGAAGCACGTTTAATTCTTGTTTTAAAAACATTGTCCACAGATTCATTTCAGTCAATCTTAAAATATTTTTTTACCAGTAAGTTGTAAAGAAGACAATACATTTTGCAAAAGTTTTTTGTCGGAAAACAAAACTCTAAGAATTCAAAGTATTTATGCCTTGGGGAGAGGAGAGTTTATGGCAGGTTGAATGAATTTGATCACAGCTGAAGAGTAGTAAGTAACAAACACAATACGTTTTGATTTTCGTTTTGTTTCATTCCCTAGTCTTAACATAGCGATACCATTGTGTATGTAGATAACTAATATGTATATTACAATACACTCAACTCTTTTTTTACACGGTAGATAGATTCCACGAAAAACCGTGTAACAAAAGTGACTGAATTCATATAAAAATTAATTATTGGTTCCTTGAATTTAAAAACTCGTATTGTTAAAAATTCATGTAAAAAAAGAGTTAAGATTATGTTAAATAAAGTTTTTTTCTACAAGGGCTAGTTATTGCTCAATTTCTCAACCTGTCTCATTCAAATCAAGTAACGAAAGGAAGGACAGAGCCAGTCAAGGACTAGTGGTTTGCCAATTGCTCTTTTTATGTATCGTATCTATAATCGGATGAGTGGGAGGGAATTTAAGACATCACAGGCATTCATGCCTTCGAACTTAAATCCATTAAGTCAATTGAGAAACCATTTTTTAAAAACTGACCGTACTGTTATCGTAGCCAACGACGTGGATCACTCGACCATGGACCTGACGTTTATAGTAGTTAAATATAATTTTTCAATGGGATAAAAACAGGACATAAAAACTATCAAGTTTTTTATGGTTTAAAAATGATGCGTCATACATTTGGTTTTGAGATTCCAATCTATCATGCAATCGATCAGATGAAAGCCCGACAGAGTTTACCTCTCGGCTAAAACCCAATTTAATATTAATTTTATAGATAACCAATGTGCTGTTTATGAACTCAATATTTCATATAATAAAAACTGTTTTTAGCAAGTTATCAAATAAAATACTATTCGAGTAAAAATATCACGCAATAAAGTAAAAACGAAATACTTGAATCCTCAAGAGTCATGTTTCTAGGTACAACTGTATTATGAGTTCTTTACATGATAAATTTGTTTTGCCGATTGAAAGACATAATATTCAATATAAAATACACATTAACTTTGTGCGAATTGTATTCAATCAAGACTGCTTTTGAGCAATCAAATACTGACTGTTTGTTTGAGAGTTTTAAGAATATCGTTTGACTCAAAAGACGCATTCATTATCTAAATTTCAATAATTTGTTGAAAGCAATGGTGCAGTGATGTTCAAAATGACAATGGATATTGTTAATACGACAAAACAAATACAGAACATCCAGTGACACAGTATTCGTATGAGGTTTTTCGTCATTGCTGTTACCATTCAAAGTATTTAGATGACGCAAGCTTTATTATTGTAATTATTAAATGTGTATCCTACGCGGAATTTTAAACTAGGTGAAATAATTTATATGGATGTTCGAAAACTCAATAAAAACCTACGAAAAATATATATATATCTACATGAATATTGACTACATATTTCAAATCTGATATATACATTATTTGCTTATGTTTACTGAATTGTATGATTTATCAACTAATTAATGACTTTATTTTGTTTTTATTCAATTGAAGATAGAATACAATAGGAAAAATAATCTTAACTGAAAATCAAGATTTTCATATATTTCGGTGAAGTTATTGATCTTTCAATAGGTTTACAGATTTGTAATCTCATGCATAGAATTCTGTGATATTTTCACCTATTCTTATAACATAGTAAAAACGATAGATAGAGCAAAGAGCTCTTTAACATAATATTTATATTCTTGCACTATCGAATTGCTTATTCTGGTTTTCTTTAACACTACGGGTACAAAGTAACCCCAGACAAATTTGCGTAATTTTTACTTTGCATTATTATTGAAGATTACAATAAATATCAGCTAGATATTATTGGTATTTAGCAAATGGTTGAAACAAGAAGAATTTTGTAACGTAAATGCACTCCATATTAACACGAAGGTTAAGTTAACAGCATTGCATTGTCTGATGGTAATTCATAATAAAGCAGGAGGTTAGAGTTGAAATAGTCAAAATTTAAAAAAAATCAACAACGAATCTTCAGGCTTTGTTTGGGATAAGAAAAATACTGTTGGAAACATTCTGGGTAAATTTATTTAATTATGTTCCACGCAGACGTCTTGTAGATATTTATATTCGCAATGTTTTAAAATACAATCGATGTAGTAACAAATCAATTCCAGTCGTTTAAAAACGCAATAAGTGTTATTGTGCCTAAGTGACACGCGACCTAATTTACATTTGACAAGATAAAGTGACGTCTATTTTTTTTTTATTTCTTGATTAGAGTCCATCAAAAGACTTGACAAAAATAGGTAACGAATTATTAGTAAGCAATTAAAATTTGTAAAACAACAACATAAATATTATTCTATAAATCTGATTAACTTGTCAGTCATTCTCAGAAAAATATTATTATAATTTATTTTTATGTTACTAGGCCATGACACATTATATAATGAATCGTATTAATTTAAAACATTTTGTTTTATTAAAGAAATTTTATATTTTTTCTTGACATTTCTTAGTGGAAATAAATTATCAGATACTTAACAATGAAATTTTTTATTTTATTCATACCAGCTCATAATGTAGATAATGTAGACCACCTAATGAAGGAATTTCAACAGAAGTGCTTCTACGAGAACTGTTTGTTAGTCAGTTGCTCAACCTCTTTTTATTCGAAGAGAGTAAGGATTGAAAAGAGCTAATCGCTCTCGCTACTCCTCGGTTTTTAGTATTGGAAGGGTGGGAGAGCATTTGTAGACTTTACAATCATATATGTCTTCTAACAGAAAATTATAAATCGGTTGAAAAAATGCTTTTGGTATTCGAAATCATGAAAATCGTCACGAAAGCTAACGACGTTGACCACTGCGCTAAAAACTCGACTCGATATAATTAAATATGCTCCGTTAATGTAACAATAAAGACATAATATCGAGAGTGGAAAGGAAAAAAAACGTAACCCAAACTTTTTTCAAAACAGCTTTTTTCGATAATCACAATAAATACAACTTGATGCACGTTTTTATCTAAAGGATGTTAGCCTAAAATTCCGAATAGTTTATCATAATAAAGCATTTCAGTTTGAAAAAATAAAGTCCTGCAAAAATTGCATTCATAAAAAAAAGGTACTTTTTGAATAAAATATTATATAAAGTCAATTAAGAACCAGTTCATTAGTCTCCTTGCACTTCAAGGTTGTGTATATTTCTTAATTTGCCTTTGGCCCAAAATCATTAAAAAACGTTTGTGTCTCATCTAAAATTTGTTATGTGTGTGTGGGCTACATCTTTTTTCATTTCCACAGTCGATATATTAAATTGAAGATTGTTTTTTTTATTTAAATGTCCGAGATTTCTGCAAATACATTTTTCATTGATAAATAATTTATTTTTTTCCTTCCTGATATTACAATCTATATTTATCTTAGTATTTTATGTCTTTAGTACACAGCACACTATGTATGGATGTTGAGCAATGCTGACAGGTTATACTGCCATCTGGTGTTTAATATTATAGAATTATCTTAGAAATTATACATATTAATTGATTGAAATACTGCAATATTGTAGTCTTTCATCTTGTCAGAGCTTAAGCAATGACGCAATCATTTATGTTTTGCATACTGACGTTGTTCAGTAGGCTACAACTGAAGTACTCTCGAAGGTTATCCATGCATGATATTATTTTTATACCAATTGTCTATTTTTATTCGAATAGTTAGTAATCAATACTTGGATATTCCTCTTAATATAACTAAATAAGATCTAAATTCTCATCTACTTGAACATAATACTACTTCATTAGTGGCCTCAACTCAGCTTGTCAAATTGTCAGATACACCCATACCTCGGTTCGCGAGGTAGAAAGGTTCCACAAAATTTCGCGCAAATTGAATTCAAATAAATCGATGCATAGAATACATTAAAAAATGAAAAATACGTTCCGAAAAAATTTGTTAATTGAGACATAGAACTCATACAAATACATGTACATTTTTTTATAAGAGCATCTAAGAGGTGAAGTGAGCCAAGTGAGATTTTAGGAAGATGTGAGTTATATGTGTTTTAATATTGTACATGTTTTAAGGTATCGTAAAATTGAAGTGATCTCAGTAACACTACAATACTACAATAGTGTTATACCCATATAAGAAAATATGCAATCCACCAAACCACCAACTTAAGACATGATTGTACTTAAAAGTCGAATAGTTTTACCATTTTACTACTTGGCAATTATTATGAACAATTTTTACATATGTTATGTACATTCTCGTATGTCAATATATCGCTACCATATAGCAACAGTGCGATAAAGTGAAAATGTCGATTTTAAGATAAGTTTGATACTCAATTGCTGAAAGGTAAACCTTTATAATGAGACACTGAAATATTTTAGTTTAAAAATAAAATTCCCCATGTAAAAGAAATATCTTATATTTACAATTATTGATATTGCCCTTTCACTTCAAAGCATCACTAAGATTAGTAAAATTACTAGATACAGATTAAGTATACAAAAAAACTTACTATTATCTTTTCTCATAAACCTGAAAATAAAACCATTATTTGCTTTTTTAAATGTACAACACAAACCTTTAAGCTCAATTATCTTGAAACTAGTATTTTCGACTTATCTCAGTGTAGGGTAGCGAATAACAAAAAAATAATAGCGTGGGGTACAAATATTATTGATTATTACTTTACAATAGCAATTAATTTTTTATATGTATTTATATAACATAAAACGGGATAGAAATTTTAATATTCTTATTTGTTACTGCAGTATTCTAATCTAATCAATTAATTTATCAGAATTGGTTCAAAATCATTATTATCAGAGTCATATCAAACAGCAGATTCTTCTGAGTTTATCATCGTTAAAAATTGATGCGCCTGCATTCGATAATTTTGCATACCACGATTCAAAATTCAAATTCAAAATTATACTCTCATATATAAAATTATTGTAGTATACTAAACTCACCCCGAAAGAGGCAGACATCCAGTTTTCGTGTATGAAAATAATTATAATATTGTATAAACGGTATGAGTTTAATTATCATATTATTATATTCTTCAGTCTATTTGTATTGGTCGCATTTAGGTATGATAATTATTTATGATAAATTGAAGACACGAGGATTTCATAACCCTTAGTTTGTGTGTAGTTCAAATTATTAATTGTGTTGGTATTTGTTTATGAAAACACATATCTGTACTCGAGATATTAATTTATTTTCCGTTAATTTTGCTTGTTTCTCATGTAACCTACAGTGATGATATTTGTTTGTTAATAGATGCTCTTTTTTAATTCAGTATATGTATGTATATTTTAATTAGTTCACGTAAAATATTACCTCTAAATCAATACACACTTCCTGTTCTCAAAAGCTCAATTGTAAAGTTTTTGTCGACAATAATTCTGGTTTATTTATAATTAAAAAAGAAAAAATGTCTCCAACAATTTTTATTGCTTCTTTGTTGTGTAGTTGAATAGAATCATAGTTTTTTTTAATATTCGAAAAGTTGTTGTTGTCAAAAGATACGATTTACTTAGTAATATAATAGTACGAACATTTTTGTAATAAATAATGTAAGCTAATAAATAATTACGCTTTCCATTTATGTGACCAAAATATTGAATGATGTTTATTGATTTAGTTGACGTCTATAAAATATTCATATACTGTCAATAAATTTCGGCGGTGGCGACGGCGGCATATTCCATATATTTTTTCGATTATAGTGTTAACTATTTATCTAATTTATTCCCATTTTTTCATTACCCATATACGCTCCCAAATGTGGAGATTATGGACTCTTAATAGAGGTATCTCAACAAATGTTTTTCTACTAGAACTCTTTTTTTTGTCGCTTAACTTCTCTTTTCAAAGAGAGTAGAAGGGATAGAAAGATAAGGCTAGAACAGGACTAGTCGCTAACTAATCTCTCTCAACAAGCCCAGTTATTGTAGGTTCGGAAAGGGTGAAAGGAAATTGTTAGGCATCACAAACACTTTTGACCCTTTGAACAGAAATTGGTAAATCGATCGAAAAACTGCTGTATCCCATGAGATCCGACACGGAAGCCCACAACGAAAACCGCTGCGCCATAGGATTTTCTCCTATTTACGATACATAAATTTGCTACAACCTTTAAAACAGTTTTATACATAATAAATTGTTTTTGGTCAAGCTTATAGATTTTAATTCGAAAAACATATGAGTCGATACACTTTTTCGCAACACAATAGGCCAACATTTCCCCATTTAAAGCCATTCATAGCCAAAGAATGAAAACCAATACTTTTATAAATTGAAATAACAATAGTAAACCAAAAAAAAACACATTCAGTCGGTGATCACGTCTAAAATTCATACAGATAAATTGTTATATGTCTTCATCCGAGATGTCATTTCGTATCGAATAATATTACCCGTACCCTCGTTCTATATTTGAAACGGATTACATGCTTCAGTTGGCAGGCGTTTCGAGTCTGTTGCACATTTTTTAAAAGAAATTTCTTTCTTCATGTCAGAAAGAGATTCTTAAGCGGATGTGTGGATAGCCTAATGTTGCATTAAAAAGGGTTATAAGAGAATCACTAATAATAACAACATTAATTTAAGCAAACGGAAATTCTATTTTACTACCGTAGGCAACTTTTCTTTCACTATACAATAAATTAATGGGCATAGACAAAAATTTCATTTTGATTTACAGTGGAACCCCGATCTACCATTCGTGCATTGTTCGTTTTCCCGCATTAATCGTTTATTTTTCATAGTCCTGGCCAAACACCCATAAGAGCAATGTTAAATAGTCCCGCATTAATCGTTCCCCGATATACCGTTTTCCTCGATCTAGCGTTTAAATAAGAATAAATTTATATATTCTTTAATAAAAAAAAGTGAAATAAATATATAAATTGGTTGAAAAATGAAACATATTTGGTATTATTTGAAGATTTCCCGCATTATCGGTTTCCCGCATTATTCGTTGATTTTTTTCGGTCCCTTGGAAAACGTAGAATCGGGGTTTCACTGTATCTCTTAGCCTTAAATTTTAAAAAAGAATGCAATGTGTCTTATAATCAGAATAAGAAGTAAACGTCGAAATTCAGTGAAATCACACACATAATATTAAAATCTAATTAGAAAACCGCCATTTTAAAAGGAAGTGTTTATAGACCTTCATCGATATGGCAAATAGCGTTATATAAGAAATACTAGTTTTGAGTAAGCTACTGTTGAATAATTGTGAACTCAATTTTTAAGAAAGTCAAACATTTTTTTACTTAAACTTTACTAACATTTAATATTCCTGGAATTGATAAACAAATTTAAAAATCTAAATAATTATTTCCAGTAAGCGACGGACACTTAAATAATCTGTCATCAGTGAGATGTTTCCAAATATTTTTGATGTTGACATTTCGAAGTAATCACCTAAGCTGTCAAAACTTACTTTATTTTTAACTTTATTTATCAATGGAGATGAGATAAAAACATTCAAAAATAAATATATTATTACAAACGAGGACATATTCTTTATAATTCATGTACAAGAGAAATACAATACGATACAATGATACAACCATATTCGATTTCACTGGTAATCCAGTCGCTCAATCCTTTACGGTACGTCTTGCGTCGGCGAAGTCACAGCGAATGGAACGCCTTCCTAGAAAAATGACGATTTCCCGGGAATTTCTTCTCGGATTTCCTCAACACAGAAAACACAGAATAAAAATTATGGGTGAATAAAATGTTCTTCATTGCCATGACGATAAGAAAGGGATTAAAGTTGTAACCTGTTTCTAATCCTTAAATGGACCACCTTCTGAAGATTTTGTATTGGGTCAAGTATTAATCATCACATGCAAATATATGTTAATTTTGTGCTGTACTCTTGTGTTCTTGAGTGGTTATAATTTATACCCTTTTGAATAATTCTCACTGTTGAATTAATTATCTAACAATTCTGAACTGAAAATTTGTTCAAATTCAAGCAATAAGAGCACCGCTTTGCCAACAAAAACTTCCGAGATCAAGATCTGGCAAGTTCAATATAAAGTGCCAAATTCTTTTTATTTTTAATGTAGTCGACATTGAGTTTCAGTGGCTTTGTTGGATTCTTCATTATATATATTTTTTTAAATATACGTCCTGGGTTAAATCATGTTTTTTCACTTAGTTCATTAAGGGTCGGCAACATATTGTTCAAAAAAACTACATATACAGTAAATATATTGTTGGTAAATGAAGCTGTGAGAATGTATCATGTAAGTGATCTACAATTTCACTGACCAATATCAGTGAAACTATATATTAGACAGGTACACGTACACAGTAGTTTACTTAACCTAACCCAACAGTTAAAGTGTTTGTCTGAACACAGGGATTGAATATTTTATCAGACATCGGTTATGAGTTCATTGGTCATTTCACAGCAGCTATGTGTATTTAATTTTACCAGTGACTGACAAAAATAAAAATGTAATATTTCTACTGGAAAAATAGTATGCTTCGATGATATGATTTCACTAAAAAGCCTTTTAAAATGTACCTTACTTCAGTAAAAATACACTCTTAATTTATCTTCTACTTGTAAAACATTAAAATGTTCTAAGAAAAGAACTCATAAAAGAAGTTTATAATAAATTAGGGTGTTTTATAAATTAACTGTAATGTCAAATATTTGATACAGTTGTAAAAATATAAATTAACAAACAAAAAGAATGAATAATAAATTTCTTAAGCTTCATTGAGGTTTACTTTTGTGTACTTATTTTGTTTATAGCGTTAAATTTTGTAGATGTATTCATATTTAGGCAAAATTATTCCGTTTTCTTCATCCAAGGATTATACTTCTCATAATTTAACATTAAAATTCACCACTGTCCATTCCATGCCGACTCGTACTTGGTGATTTATCCCGACTTGAGAATATTACGTTACGTATCCGAGCCATTTCTGTTTTCATTGCCCCCGCGGGACTAGTTCAATGTAAAGATACTGACTGTAAAACCAACTCCAGTGACACACACGCATCTTCTACCAATGGGACTTGGACGTGTTACATGTTTAGACAATACCTTGTGAGCTATGAATAAGCTTGATTTTTTTAGGATATCGAGCTCCATTTATAAAGTGAGTTACCTGGGTCTGAGAATATATAACAAATTAACAATGCTATTTTCTGGACCGTTCATCTACCGTTTTTGAACAAACTGAACAGCCTTAAAGAAAAAATACAACTCATTAAAGCTTACTCGTCCATATCAAGTTTTCCTTGATAGACTCGTTTATAACCATACCCTATCTTATTGTCAGATTTTTTGACATATATCGACGTTCTTAGTGAATGGGGCTTAATCCCATGGGTGTTGGTTTACTAAAAAAATGATTCTGCTTTGTATAAATCGAATGCTTCAAAGTCAGCTTTGGATGTGATATCGGCATTTGTCAGCATGGATAGCATAACTTGGAGTAGTCCCAAGTTATACAATCGCAATGTTATGATTGTATATATTTTGACTTTATCAGTAATTTAATTAAAATATAAAGCATTTTATTTACGTAATTTTAACCATCAATCTGAAACTTCATTGAATTCAATGTTGTCAGTATTTTCCAAACTGCACAGAAAATATCTTATTTGGTATTTTTGACAGCGATTGTAAAAAGTCCAGATCCAGAGATAGCAAAATCGGGAAAAAATGTGCTGTATATTCGAATAAATAAAATGAAAAATGAATACTTGTTATGATGATGAAGCGATTGTAGCATTTTGCTCACATAACATAACACAAAAGTCACACATAATAGTGACACTGGCAAGGTGGATGGCCTGTAGTGTAACGGTAAGATTGTAGATTGCTAAAATATCGATTACCGCTTTTATACGAATCTAATCAACTAAGTTGTAATTTAAATAATTACGTGTGCTTCCACGCGTACGCCACTGCCGATTAAGATGTCAGTCGGTTGTTGGTTTTTTTTTATTTGGTATTGTGAGCGCACTGAGATATCTTCTTGGGTTACTTACTTATTCTAAAAATAAAATATAGTATCGGTGACCCAGAGGCGGACGTGAATGATTACGTTTAAAATATATCAAAATCATTGTGCTTTATATTTTTTCAGACATATTAAATTGGTAGCAATAAAACGCATTTTTAAAACATACATATGTAGGAAAGATATAGAATTTTTCTGTGGTGGTAGAAACTCACTATTTTATTAGTTATGAGAAAGGAAAGGTAATATAGTTTTGTTTTTTAACAGCCAAAACACTGCCTTGTATAGAGGGCTCGGGTTCAAATCCCGGTACGGACAGTTTTATAAATTGATTTTTCAATCGATTTATGAATTTCTGTTCAAAGGCATGGATGTATGTAATGTCTTGAATTCCCCCCTCTCACCTTTCCTATCCTATGAACGGTGCGTATCGACAGCGATTAGCTTACCACTAATCCTGACCTAGCCCCTATCCTTCTATCCCTATTCTCTTTGGAAAAAGAGAGGTTGAGCAACTGAGTAACAAGCAGTTCTCGTAGAAACACTTCTGTTGAGATAAACTCCATTAGGAGTCCATATGCTCCACATTGGGAGCGGACATGGTTTATAAAATATACATGCTTACACACAGTAATGTTGACACCTAAGTTGGTATCCCACCACCACCCGTTGTGTATATGCAGCTAACGTTTAATGGCCACCTTCCACAACGCTATCGACAGAGAAAAAAAAGGAGTTTACCCCTCACGTTCATGGCCCGAGCAGAACTACACGGGGCTGATTTTGAACCATGCACTAATGTGCTTAAAATAATAATAATAAAAATATAAAAAAGTGTGACTAGCTCAGCCACTTAAAACAAGTTGATATTAAGTATCTTCTGTATACTGAGAGCTCGTCAATGTAGACGAGTTTAATGACTCTAAAGAGGAGTCAAGGTTGTGACGATCCTCATATAAATTGGCAAACTTTTCAAATACCGTGAAGTTAGCTTTGGTTGCAATCAAGTCAGCGTGGCCTATTGCTAGCCAGCAATTCTAATGAAAATCGCCCCATAGGTTATTTTAAGAGCCCTTGGTTTTAGTCTCCAGTTTTTGCCAGCCAGTCTTGATATTCGGAGATAAGCTAAGTTGGCTTTGTTAACAACTGTTTTGGCATGTTGCTGGAACGAGAGCTTGTCATCAAGGATGACGCCTAAGTACTTTAATGTTGACATCTGTCAGTTTTTGGTGGAAAGGTATTATACAAAAAAAAACTTTCTGTATATTAATTTTACAACTTTATCGAATGAACGGTTTCGCTCACCGCAAATGTTTTCAGCTGATCAATTCTTTACTTAGTGTGTTATGCCTTATTAAAACAAAATCATTTTCACTGCAAATATTACGTTTTAAATTAATGTGAAATAATAAAATATTTATGTTTAAAACACAACACATGTTTCTCGCCCACTATGAATTGTATTATTATATGTAACAGTAAGATATGTACAAACTATAATTTAAATAAATAAAATACTATAAACCCTCTATTGGTTTTTTAATCAATACGTCAAATATATTTTAATCGTGATCATCTCCAAACTGTTAATTAATTGTTATTTTTATTTTAAACTTTTCTAGCTAAGCCGTATAAATATAAATATAATTTATAAAATCTATACTTTCAGTCACTTTAAAATATCAGTGAAAAGGTATTTAGGAATATATCTAGCAAAAACAAGCTTTAATGTGCTGAGCTGTGAAAGCTCTAAGAAACAGAAGCAGAAACTTATCACCCATAAATATTGTATTATGAAAACTTATTATGCAGGCTTAATATTGTTATGTGGTAATGAATATCATAGAAATCTCTGACACCCTTAAACTTTTTGATCAGTGGCTTACTTTACGATGAATGCGGGGGTACATGTTATATTATATATATATATAATACTTCGATTTTTTAATACGACATCGATTATAAGACGCATTATTATTTTGACTTTTTATGACCGTCTTAAAAACGTCATTTTAACAAATGAATTTACTGGCAGTAAAAGCATATAATCACTATATATGTTATGAAAATATTGATCAAAATATAACACCTATAAAGAACTTTATACCGCATGAAAGTTTAATGTTTACTCTACAGATTGGTATGTTTTAAAAGACAAACAAACGGTTATCGATCATCAACTCCCTGCTTAAAATTTTAATAATAAGTTTCAGTGCTAGTTCATCTTGTATTAGTTTAAAGTTGAGACCGGGTTATAATTATGTCGGCATAAAATTAATTTTCCTTATAAAATTCCTTTTGCGAAAACAATACGTGAAAATGTCCATTCTTGGATTCGAGACTTTGACTGGTCATAAACATTTTCATATAAGAGTATTACCACTCTGCTACGGCGACCGTACTGTGAACCTTTGTTCAAACAAACCTTTACCCAAACATTGACTGGTCTACAATATTTGATTGTGTTTTATCATCACACCGAGCGCCAGATCTTCAAAGCAGTGTGGTTTTATATCATATAATATAAATAGTTCGAACGAAGGCGAAGTGTCGGAACACACTATTTATTGAACAGAATTTTTACGAAATCAAACAATTTGCTGTTATTTATATATTATTTAAGAAACTAATAAGACTGCTTGTGGAGCAATGGCAATGTCACTGTTTTATGTTCTGGTGCTATTTTATTAATGTAATTCTGGAAGAAATCAGTCAAAAAATAAATGGCGACAACCGTAAATAATAATGCATTCTCCAAAGCAGCTAGTCGAAAAGCTTAAACGCTGTCGGAGGGAATCTGGGATAGTGTAGATTTTTAAGTAGTGCCAAACCCCTCTTACTAATTTTGCTTAAGAATCTCCTCGGGTAACCTCCGCGACTCTGTAGAATTCTGGAAGTAAAAGATGATCTGGTTCGTCGTAGGTTTTACACCTACGACGATGAATCTTAAAGTCATCTTGAAGGGACCCTTCCATCAGACAGTGGATCTGACAGCAAATCCCAGACACGGCAAGGTGTGCTTCTATTCACTTCTGGGTGAAATATCGTAACATCGTATAATGTACAAACTCAATCATTAGATTTATTTATTTTAACAAGTCGTATAATTAAATCCGTGTCACAAATTCAAAAGAAAATGGCAATGTAAGCGTGTTTTGAAACGTCATTGTAAACCTAGAATCATTTGGAAAATATCAATGATCCGGAGCTATCTTCAAGTGAGTATGACATACGACTGTTATGGCAGTTTATACCGTGTACATATAATTAATCTCTTGTTCAAAACTGCGATGTTACGTCCTCTGTCAACAACAGGCTCCATGTTGACATGCTTTTCTCCAGTGCGGCGCTGTATTATTAGTAGAGTGGCAAATTATGCAACGTTAATTACCCTCAGATTCATACATCACATGCTTATAAATAACATTCGGGCGTATCTAGGTTTTCACAGTTGTTATCGTAGTTTTCTTCAGATGTACATCTTTGTGGACAAGGCTTATGGAAAATAAAGTAAAAATGTGCAAAAATTTAACTTTATTTTCAATAATATTATACTTGTTCCCCAAGATTTTTATTTCATTTAAACTGCGATATCTCATAACTGATCAAATCTAGAAACGCCCATATGTTTTTAAACATGTGATATCTACTTATACTTTATATAATATTTGTGAAAACTTCAAAAATTACAAGTTATTTATTATTTTAGTTACAAGAAATTAGAAAGGAAGTAGTCCTTGTGGGTTCCGACAAAGTCTCTCGTCTTAATTTTCTTAAGTTCACGCGCAATACGTCGACATCCAAACCAATACCGTAAACATTATTAAAACTCTCCCAAGCGGTTGGTATCTCCAATATCAAGCTCGATGTATTCTGGGAAAACAAACAAAGAAACAGATGTATAAGTTTAACGTTCAGAAACCAAAATTATCATGATAGTGTCATTATCCCGATTCAACATTTTGGCAGCTGTATGCTCCTTTTCCATCAATTATATATTATATTATATTTAAAAAAAATTCCATATGAATATATTGTAATCATCTCAAATAAGGCACTGCACTGTAAAATTTCCATACTATACTTTTCAAAGCAAAGTGATGTATAGTGTAAACTCATGGGGTTTACTGCTTGTATAAAATAATTAATTGTTGAGTATTTTCTGATGAAATAACAAGGACAGATTTTCAGTTTATACATTTATCAGATATATTTTATTACAAGGTACATACAAATAACTTAACCCTTATTTTTTACAGTCGGAAAACAAAACTGGGATACATTTCGACAACTCCTACGTTGAGTATAGTAACTTCAAATCTAAAGCATTAAAGAAAAATGGTCTAAAGTTTAAAGAGACGTAATCTTGGTGTATGAGAATTCTTAAGTCAATACATAATTGGCAATGAACATCTGGTGAAAAGCGATCTTGACTTACACCAAGTTTTTTTTCTTTAAACCACTTATCTGTAAAGTTAAAATTTTGGAGTTATAATATCTTACGGAGCAAATTTTAAATGGCTAATATTTTAAAATAAAATAATACTGCATACGAAATTTAAAATAATAAAAACACTGGCATTGTATAATCGTCATACATACATACATCTGTTCGTGAGCGCCTAACGAATATAGAAGCTGACGATTACAAGAACAGTTTTTACATTTTGTTTCAGTACCAACAACTAGTTCACAAGTGCATATTTTTTTGCTTAATATGTATCTCTATTGAACTGAGTAAACGCAGAATAGTGATTATTGTTTGAAAGTAAATTTGCTATTAATTAAAACATGATTCTACTAAAATTCTACTTTAAATTAATTTTAGCTCGAGCCTTCATAATCAGATAAAATTCGTGTCATTTTTTCACCCTTATATATTCCTTTATAAAGTTCAAACCAGTAGCGTAGCAAGGAAGGCCCGGCAGAAGCGGACCGAACGGGTGGCACATTTTTGGGGCGGCATTTAAAAAAATAAATACAATAATTTTCGAGAAATTATATTTATACATAGAAAAAATTAAGCCACCTGTAGTAAAACTTCCTTTTTCACGGTTTAAAAAAGTAGAAGTGATTTAAAAACAAAATTAGAGGAAATATTGGGAGCGGCAAATTTACATGTTTCTTAGCCAATTCCTCTGCATCTTCACTGTCAACTTCTAAGTACATGACCTGTCCAGATACATAATGTCATCAATAGTTTATGGCACACAGCTGTGAATGTATTTTTTATCACAAATGGTCGAGATAATTGTCCTGGAAGACACTTCAGAGACACACAGTGGTAGGAGTGTGAATGTGTAAACATTTTTGTCATGAAAATGCATTGAAAATAGAATCGGACGAGTATAACAGTTCAATCAGTAGCGGCCGGTGAATATGGCATTTGATCAATACACTCCTTGTATAAGCAGGGGCGGCTATATTTCATGAAATAATATTCAAAAATAACATTTATACCATTCCGTCATTTTAAATTCAATAAAATAAAATAAAATATTTATTATAGACAATAAATACATGAAGAATTTAAAATGAGTGAATGGTATAAATGTAATGTTTGAATATTATGTCATGAAATGTAACCGCCCCTGCATATACAAGGGGTGCATTGAACGAGTGCCACATTGACCGGCCGCCATTGAGTTCAATTATTGTTTATTAAACAGAAAATAAATGAATATTATCAAATACTTTTTAATTATTTTTTTGTAAAAAGATGAAATGGGTTATTTTTGTTTTGGATGGCTTTCAAGAAAAAAACATATTTTCGGAAGATTTTGATTAAAGGAATCGATTTTTTAAAAGAAGAATAAAAACAGAAAAAAAAGTACAAACGATTTAAGTCCCACAAGATAATGTCAAATAGTTGACAGAATTATCAACATCCCGCAGTTATCAGATACAGATGATTTTTCTGACAATGATGTAATGCCGATAGTCAAAGTATTCTTGAATTTTTAAATACAATGTTTTGTTTCATTATTGCAATGGATATATTAGGAATACATTCCAACTATTTTGACAATGAATTACGCAGTAAAATTGTAAAGCACTTTTTTTAAAATGAATTTCGTTCACTTTAAATAAAAAAATATTTTTCTGTGTTTTATACATATAAAAGAAGTTAGTTTTATAATTGTAATTGACACTGGTTACACCTCTGATTGATATATACATATTTTATATATATACACATATTTCACCGGCAATAACATTGTTTTGAAAGTCAGTTTGTGTTCTACAGAGTGGAAATTCTTTTATGAAAGGGAATAAAAAGGTTATTCAAATAATATAAGTGTTTGTCATAGTAATTATACAACCCCTAGAGGACTTTGTAGAATGAGAGGCTGTGTACATCTAGCTCCCAACCGGTCGACGCTTCGAGCAAACAATTTGAAAAAATTAATGGCCGGATGGAATTCTTTCCACAATTTAATTTTATACACTGCAAGTTTTCTTAAGGGGGTATTCTAGTGTAGAGGCACGAATTTCGGATGTTTTTTCGAGCTCTGTAAAAAAATAAACAAAACAAAAATTAGCGCCCATTTTTTTACTATTCGTTTATTTATATTTTAAAAATATATATATAAAAAAAACTCGAAAAGTTATCGGCTGGTAAAGGGAGGAGTCCAAAAAAAGTGGTGTGCTGACGTACACGATTCCAACCTTTCTGGTCATCTGATTTTTTTTAACGGATTCTTAATTAATGAAAATGTCGCTATAGCCTCCACCTCGAAGAAGTAAAAAAAATGAAAAATCCTTTTGAGGGCATACTCTATACTGTAGCGATTTCCAACCTGGGCGCGCCTATTGCAAAGGGAGGCGCGAACATTCCAAAATATTTATTTCCCTTTAAAACGTGTCTTTATTACTATATAAAATAAAGGGTGGGGAGGCGCGAATATATTATATTCTTCAAAGGGAGGCGTAATGACATAAATGTTGGAAACCACTGCTCTAATGTCTAAAATTAAAAAAAAATATATACAAAAAAGAAAGAATCGATTTTTTTCAAATTTCTACACTAGAATACCCCCTTAAGCGCTGGACTTTAAATATGGTTATTTCAGAAAATAACTCAAAGTTATTATTCAATTTAAGCTGTAACAAATTACCGAAATTGTTTAAACATTTTTTTATAAAATTTGTTTAGATCCCTACATAATAATTAAATTTAATCAAGAAACATGATTTCAATTTCAGAACAACATAACATTACTTGTAATATTACACACTAACTGTCACTTGTCAATAACGTTTACAGACTTTCTGTAAATGGCATAGTATTGCTCTGTGCGTAACAGAAAAATAGATAAATATTCTTCGATAGATAGATTCTTTGATATCTGGAATAACGGTGTATTGATTTTACTCGTTTTATTATATTTTTATATGCATTATTATTAATGCTGATTTAAAGGCAGACAACTATCTCTGTCTATAAATTTTAAGGTCTTAATTGTGTCATATCGTCATTAATGCATCTATATTTTGATATTATAACTATTATAATCAATGCTAGAGGCTTTATCCTAAAAGCTGAAATTTTTCATTTGCTGTTTACTCAGAACTATCAATCTGTTACTTACCAACTTTTGAGTGAACATAAACGATTTATTATTTAGATATACTAAGTTCTTAGTGAATCTAATTTAAAATCCAACTGTAGGTGACTACATATATAATATCACTTGCTTGGTATGAATTTTCTTCATTATAATTTGTTTTTGTTTCAAATTATTGTTTTTTCTAATCGAAGTTCTATTTTCAATTTTTTTCCAAACAATTTTAGCATTGTTACGTTTTTAATTTTCAGCATGGTAGTAAAATCTGTTTAATTTTAAATACTTTACTAAAATAACAGCTTAGTTAGCGCCGGACTAGTCAGTAATCATACTAATGAACCAGAAAACAAGAAAAACTTAGATGCTAACTTTCGGACCCCCTCCGGCCTTCGACATGTAACAATTTGAAAACACCGGCTAATTTTTGTTTTTCTTTTTCGTAAAGTCGGGCAGTAAGGTAAAAGAAAGGTTTAGAATACGAAAATTCTATCGTTGTATGGCGATAAATTGAGGGTTGGCTGTATTTGTAAACCCCGGATGTGTAAAACAAAAAGAAGCGCCGTTTGTTTTGTCTGAAGGTAATATAATGAGGGTTTCGTCTATAGTTAACTGACAAATATTGCTTAATTTAATTTTCACTCTGAACCGAACCGAATGAAACGAAATAATCTCAAATTTACCCACAGGCGTCTTTCTTAACAATTTAATTTGAGATACACTTTGTAATTATTTATCGTTAGAACTGTCTGGAAAATATTTTGATACGTAAATTTATAATTTTTTAAGTCGCTGACAGTTTATACTAATAAAAAGTAAAATATCAAGCGATCAAGCTTTCAATATTATACCGTCAATAATAAAATCGCTCACAACGGATGACTTCAAAGAATTTAAAGTAAGCTATCTTAATTTGAATTGTTTGAATTTTGTACTTTCCCATGAGTTTTGTCGCTAACGACCCGGGTTTCGCCTTTCGGCATCTTCAGGCATTCCATGTGCGCGGATGTACTTGAACTGACGCGTACTAAACAGTTTGTATCGTTTATATACAAAAATATAAGTAGATCACTAAGTTTAAAGGCTATTAAAATGTAAATTAGCGAAAATTGAATGTATACAATTTTCAATGAATTAAGTGGGTTTGTTATAATTTTGGGGATTTTTTGAAAATATTTCATGGAAAAGTACAAAATTCAAACAATTCAAATTTGATATTGAAATTCCATCACGCACCCTCAGTCGAAATACTTAATTATAAGCTATCTTAGTTGTTATGAATCTAATACAAATACAGTAATATCGTTACTATTCAAATTTTAAGATATTTTTAAAACAAACTTTTTCCGTGTTACTGGATAATAAAAGTCAAAAAGTCAAATTCACTGAAAACAACCAAAAACACGCAGCCTTTGAAGTGACATCATTTCTCTTAGAGATCTATTCTATAACAGATATGCCAACAACTTATTTTCATTGCTAACGCGTTTCCAACTTTAAAATGTAATATAAATATGAGGGGATATGGTTTAATTTAAACTGATTTTGATATATTTGCACTAACTATACATTAAAAAGACACGTCTGTTTCAATTTCAGATATTTTCAATATTAAATCAAATTTAATATATTTTTTATTCCACTTTTGTATTACAATATGTGAATCGTGTCTCGCCTTTTTTAGAACCACTATCAGACTGAACATCACACGGCTTACAAATAAACTAAAGATTATTTGATTGATATCTATACATCAAATTCTGGGGCTGGTGGAGCCGAGCTCCAATTTCCCTTTCATCTGGTGTATTTTGATGTTGCTTTTCCCGCGTAGATTCCTGGATTTACCTGGAAGTAGGCGGGTGCGTGGTCTTTGGTTTTTGTTTTTTTATACTGGCAGACGGCGTGAAGTTAAAAACCTTGTAACAAAAAAAAAACTTGAATTTTGTAACGCTAATCAAATTTCATAAAGTGGTTGAAACGATAAGTAGTAATAGACAATAGTGCGTAAAATAGAAATGTTGGAATTGTACGATTATCTCAAAACAATGCTATTATTAATAATATTGAGTAATCAAATAACTTATTTCAGAAAAAAATGGAGACCAACTCTCAATCGACCGGTAATGAAATTTTCAAAGAATTACGTTTTGTGAGGTATTTTTTATTCAGGGAGTTGGGGGAAGTCGCAAACTTAATTAGGAGGCGAACTGTGAATAGTAATTTTGTTATCAGGCTAAGGCACCAGGCGAACTTGTTGTTTTTCATAAACTTGGTCGTCCGGCGTGTGGCGCGATGCAACATTGACTTGTCAACATACTGATGAGTTTTAATATACCTTAATAATACTTACTTTCTCAGCTTTTTTGATTCCAGATAATGGAGATTTTATAGTTTCTATAATAATAAATCGGTACACTGGCAGATAGCGGTAAGTCAAAAAACCTCGTTTTGAGATAATCATGAAATTTAAACATCTCTATTTATTCAGTATAAATAGTACTTATCATTCCAACAACCTCATACAATTCTATAATAATTAACGAATTCGATCCACATATTCAAAAGCATTAAATAAATTATAGTTTGTCTTGCCAAAAATAGTCTTGCTTCGATCATAACTGGCTAGGTGTATATTTTTCTAAAATGATGTAATTTTTTACATATTTCAGAAGATACGACGTGTTAAAATCTATCTACATATCTGCATTTTGGATTCAAAATACCCGGTTTTAGATTAAAGTTCTATATGTGCGATTCACCCACAACGTCATGGTAACGCTTATTATTCAGTACTAGGGCATTCAATCCCGGACCTTTTTTGCAATCCCGGGATTGAACATTCACATTAAAATCGTGTAGAAATTTGGGATTGAGAAATTTTTGCCCGACGATTTTGAAATTGACGGTTTTTTCAAACTGAAACGACGCAAGACCTCTTTTTGAAGAAACCCAGAAATTTACGGAATTCCTTAAATGAAACGACGATAAAATTTTCCGATTTCCAAAACTCAGAAATTTGCGAAATTGCTAAAATAAAAAAATAAAAACCTTTTTCTTTTTAGCTCTCGCACAACTTTCCAAGATGTCCTTAATCCCGGGATTAGTACTATCACAATCCCGAGATTTCGGGATCACAAAATTAGATGGAATCTCGGGATTGGAGGCTCTATTCAGTACTACTGAGCTCGAATCCTCGAACGAACATTTGAATATTTTCAACATAATTAATTAGTGTTGTTTTTGTGTAATCCCACATAACGACGTAACAAGAAATCGTATTGAAAATCTTCCTATAAGTGTCCTTGATTTTTTATGATACTTTATTTGATTTAAATCTTCAATCTAAGTGTTTAAAGACAGAAAAATACTCCTCAATTTTGTAAACAGATTATAAAATTTATTGCGAGCTGTTTATTATTTTACGAATCTAAACACACAATCGATGTTTTTTAATTGAAATAGTTTCCGAATATAACATTGTGAAAAATGTTACTTTTGTTTTCAAACTAATTTGCTTATATTATTCGTAGTGCAAATATTAAAAGCAGTTTAGTGTATTTAAGATGTATTTACAGAATTATTGTTTACTTGTCGTCTGTAGATGAAGTCACTGACATTATTGAATATCAATTCGGTGTGTTCAAACCTGTCATGTTGATAATAATAAAAATAGTAATAGAGGGTTGAGGTATAGAAGGCGTGAAGCACAAAGTCACATTGTCTTCTTGCAAATGAAATGTTTTGTTTTTGACATTGTAAGAAAACATTGATATGCTGATTCAAGTCTGTTTTAATGTCAACTCATCAATGGTAATAGTTAATATGTAGCTTTTGATATTGAAATGAGAATGAATAGTTGTTGAAGTATTTGAATATTAGTGTAATTACTGAAATTCTCTAAAATATCGTTATTGTTTCAGTTTTCTCAACCGTTCACTGTTTATTCCACCCTATAACAAATTAATTTTAATCCTTAAAAACATGACATATTTACAGTAACGGATTAAGCACATGATGCAATAAAGCTTTGAGGCCCTGTTTTTCGAATAAAATAATAATAATTAAAAAATATTAAAACCTGAACAAAAAGTATATGGGTTATATAATCTAAGCTATTTTAGAGGCCCCTCAGATTTGGTGGCCTCAATCGCGCGCCTCATTCGCTTATACGGTTATCCGCCTCTGTAAATTTAAAATGAACGAAAATATACGTTAATAATAAAAGAAGGCATGATTGGGCGATCGCACAAAATCTTTGAACATGAACTCCACGATTTAGGCCTGGTTTATTTTTATAATATTTAACGTAAAGTGACAATAAGTAGCTAGTAAATCTTGATATTTAACGAGAAGAATAGCAACCAAAGACGCTTAATCCGACTGCCTAACGATGATAAGCTGTTTTAACGTGTATTATCTTCTTTTCAGCGGCTTCACTAATGGCCGCCATGGATTATTCAGCGGACCCCTGCAGCGACTTCTTCCAATTCGCTTGTGGCACTTGGAATAAAAAGCATGTGATCCCCGAAGACAGAGCGTCCATTAGTACTTTCGAAGTTTTGGCAGATCAGCTACAAGTTATTTTGAAAGAAGTTTTAGAAGAACCAATAAATGAAAATGACAGCGAAGCGACAACCAAGGCCAAAGTCTTCTATTTATCATGTATGGATATTCGTAAGTGAAATTCGAATATATAATAATATAGGCTACATTTATTTATATCTCTAGATTGATTTACATGTATATGTTGCAGCGAAGGTGTATTTTTTATTAAAACAACATTTTCACTAGTGAAACTTACTGAAAATGTATCATACCCTGTACCAGTGACACTATATTTGACAGGTGCATATAACAACATGGCACCTGGACGAAGACTAAGAAAAACCTTACACTAAGCACAGAGAACAGATGCTTGCGTCGGATAATGGTTTGATTTTGTGAGGAATTCGGAGATAAGGGCACGTCCAAGACGCTGCGAATGCCTCCGGAAAGCCTCAATCCTGCCTGCCTTTTCTTTCGACCGGTGGGATTCCGGCGCCCCGGACGTACGTCGGGTACTATCCATAGGATGTACTCGGCGGAATTGAGGGATGCTGGCATGTCATGGGAAGAAGCAAAGCCATATGCTCCACATAGGGAGCGAATATGGCCGAAGAAGAAGAAGACATGTAACAACTTTAGCTAAACTCTAGACCACAATTCAGCGATTGTTCTGGAAATCTGATTTCTGCTGAACACATTCCCGAAAAAGAATTACCACTTTGTTCAATTGCTAATATACAAAGATGAAAATTATTTAATTGAATTTTTAAAATAAAATATAAATAAAAAGGATAACTTACATATTACACATTATAAACATAGTGAATTTTATCAAAAAAAAAAATCTGATGGTGAAAGCATTATTTTGCATATTTTTGGCCCAACAATGTCGGCCACCGTAACTTACTGGTAAAAGCCTCAGCTATGGATCAAAAGCTTTTGGATTCAAGTCTTTAATTTGTTGGTTTGTAATTGGTTGAATGCAGTGATGCACAAACTTTACCTTCTAGCGGGCCGCATAAAACAAATTTTCGTGGGTTCGGGCCGCAAAGAAAAAAAAGATTTAAAGTAAGCTCAGTCCTTTTTTACACGGAGTATATGTACGTTCCATGTAAAACAGCTTTGCAAAAAAAACCGTGTAAAAAAGAATAAGTGAACTTAGATAAATGATTGATAGGTTCCATTACATTATTTTGGCCGTGTTATTTCGAAAACGTGAAAATAAATAAGCCATGCAAAAAAAGTATTATGAGTACATGCTCATTAAAAATCGTTTCATTGTGAAATATTTATCTTTCATTTATATTTAATTCAAAAGTTAATGCCATCTTGGTCTTATTTTCTTTTAATCTGACATAGTATTTGAGGGCTTGTTTCTATGAACCGATGTATTCTCCTCCATTGAAGAAAAACTTTGCTTACATTTATTAAATGAATGTTTTACGTGAAAAAAATATGTAGCGAAAAAGATTGATGGGCCGCCCAAAATTAAAAAAGGACCGCGGTTTGTGCATTGGTTTAATGTTTAAAACTCAAAAAATTCACGAAGCACCTACTTACATATCGACTGTGGAAAGAAAAAAGGACGTAACCCACACATATCAAATTTTACAGGAGGCGCTAAAAACGCGTTTTGATGATTTTGTGACGTATGCAAATTATGAATTTTACACAACATTGAAGTGCACGGATACTTCTAAACTGGTGTTTAATTGACATAACCTAATATTAATTGAAGTAATTGTCTCGGAAAAACATTTATTTCAGTGTTTTTTCTTGGTTTTAACTTTTTACAGGGTCATCTTTTTCAAACTTAAAAGCTAAATTTAGATACTTATTCGGTATTGTCAGTTTCCATCATTTTGATAGAATGTGTGTGAATACATTGTGATTATCAAAAAAAAGCTGTTTTGGAAAATTGAGGGTTACGTCCTTAGATATAAGGAGGTAATAAATACAAAACAGGCGTGGTGAAAAAGTGATTACATTAAATCACAAACTTTATTTTCCAGGACAAATCGGGAAGCTGGGAGACGTTAAACTGAGAGAGGTGCTTGCGTCGTACGGCGGCTGGCCAGTGGCGACACCCGAATGGAAGTCTCCACCATTTTCAATCGAAGAGTTGCTAGGCAAGGCCAGGAGAGACCTGAATGAAGGTGTCCTGGTGGAAATGTGGGTGGGGCCCGACGACAAGAACTCCTCCGTGAACATCATCCAGGTGCGGACAAAGTAAGAAGTAGTCACACGTTCACATCCGCGCTACGCCATATGTGACTGCGAGTAGAATCTATGATAAGAAGACCTAGAACCTTGGCCTCTCAGGCAGAATATATCGCGATTTGTTAATTAAAATTAAACGTGTACCTACGGTGCTGGTGTCACACATAGGTGCGGTGCAGCAAGCAATCACCTGTTTCCGCAAATGCATTCTTGCAGATCCACGATATTGTTCGCCTGCACAGCATATTCCTCCAGTAATAATACTTCCATCTCAACAAGCGTTAAGCTTGATCAAAATACAATATTCTTAGATTATAAACATGTATCTATATAGGTATTAGTGGCAGATCCAGAAATTGTCAAAGAAGAGGCCAGAAAGGAAGGAAGGAAGGAAGGAAGGGGCCATTTAATTTGAAAATAAACGTGATACATTAAAAATAGATGAAAAACTTTTTTTACTCGATTTTTTTTTGCGCGATTTTAAATTTACGAGATTTTTTTGAACGGCACCGTAAAAAAAATATTTTTTGCGCGAATTTAAAGAACAAATTTTGTTTGTTCATACATTTTTGATACTTTTTTGAAACCGATTTATCAAATTATATGAAAGTGAGGTTTTTTACGCGCCACTTTCTGGAACCAATGTATCGCGTAAAAAAAGATTAGGTGTAGTCAATACATAATTAAGTATGTATGTATTCTATAAAACATAGTTAACTAAACAATTAAAGAGCCCATTTCAAAATAAAGTTTTAAGAAATTATAAAAATGGAAAATAAATTCTCCCTTGGATCCGCCAATGATAGGTAGACTTGTATAAACTGCAAAGTTTTTAAAAATCAAACAATTATTCAATTTACACAGAAAAAAATAATTTTATCAGTTTTATCAGATGAAAAATCTAGTACAGTGGAACCCCCAATTACACTATCTCGAATTACGCGCTGACTTGAAATATATATATTCGCCGCAAATCCCCCAATTGCACTGTCGCATTCCATTGTCGTTGCTACGAGATGGTCGTCTGTGTGGCGCATAGAGTCAAATGTTGGCTAGCGTCTGTGTATTCAACACGTGCCAGGCTATATGCGTCGTATGTGTTGGATTTTGGCGCGCTTTGCATTTTATCATTTGGTAACTAAATATTTCGTACATATTTTTTTTTTGCAAAACTAAGGGAAATCTTAGTTTTACATTTTATGCTGAAAAAACCAAATCCCTAATTTTGTATGATATTCACTCCCTCAATTACACTACCCCGAATAACATTGTCCCGACTTTAGTGTAAATGGGAGTTTTACTGTATTACAAATTAAATGTTGTAATGATACTTGTGTAACAGTATGGGTTATTTACACAAAATACAATATAAATTCAGTAAAATAGTCACTTGTGTATTAACTTTATAAAAAAAATGTGAGGTATAGCGTGATATACGCGTGGGACACATTCAACTGTCACTTAAACTCATAGGCTACATGTTTTTTCCACTTTAAAGAAAGAGGTAAACTGACAAGTGTTTTTATAATTTAAAATTAAAGCGTTCCTATTGATCCCTCATTTACAGGGTTTTGCCTGCCGATGACGAATATTATTTTCATAAAGTGGCGTTCAGCATTTTTTTCTGATAAGTGGTTTTGCCATGAAAGCGACGTTATGTTAAATTTACAGGTATCTGTAAGTTTGTTAAAGAAAATTGACTATTCAAACACTATTGTTTTTGATACGATTCATATGATCTACGTTTTCATTGTATGAGTGGTGTTTATATCATTTCTAATCTTAATCAGAAGAGAAAGAGAAGAAGAAGAAGAATAAACTGATTGCGTTGGTCACAAAGTGACACTTATTTCTGTTGACGTAATACTATTAAAGTATGTACATCGACCAACTTGAATATAACGATATGATAAATCTTATGAAAGTTCAAACTGATGAATTCTTTTTTAAATCCCTAAGATAAACCTAAATTAAGATTTTTTTATAATAAACAAGTATCTAGTATGGAAAAAATAATGGCCTACTATAGAAATGTATAATTGTATTTTTAATAAACAAAATAAAAATTAATAGTTCTTGTTATCAACACATAAGCCCAGGTAGTCAATAGTTAACTGTATTCATGCGTGTGTAAAGGAAAAGTTGACGCTTCTTTGGCAGTGACATCTATTGTTGAGAAAAATATTTTAAATAAGTTAGTAGTACTCGTTTAACCGATTCAATCAAACTTCCTTGGGCTTTTAAAACGTTTCAAATAGCTTACCTATTTATTCCATGTACAACTATTGCACTAACTGACTCTGGAATAGTGTGGGGATAGACTGCCAGTGTTATATTTGTCTCATTAAAAACACCAAATCACCTTTTTATCCATTATGAAGCCATTATTACTAGACAATAATAATTATTATTTTTAAAAAGCTCTCTGTTAAATGATAATTTTAAGCTATTGTAAATTCCAGACGTGTTAAAAAAAAGTATTTGCCAATATTACAGAACTTAGGGGTTCGAGTCTCAGTAAAAATAGATTTCTGACCAAAGCATGGGTGTTTATGATCTCTAAAAATAAATCCCTCTCTCTCTTCCGATCCTAAAACAATAGGCATAGCAAAAGCAATTATTCAACCACTTGTCCTGTCCTAGCCCCTATAGAAAAAGAGAGGTTGCGCGACCGAGTAACAAACAGTTTTTGTTGAAAAAAACTCCCACTAGGCGGAAATATGCCCCACATTATAAAAAAATCTACCCTACAATCATTGTCTATAATTTGTTAGGAATAACTAAATGAAAAATCAACATTACAAATAAACAGTGGCGGTTCCTGACCTGAAATCTTGGGTGGGCTAGAGAAAAGCATAGCATTGTATACTATTTACGAAATTTTGCATGCTTCCACTTCATCTTATACATTAATCTACAAGCAAATTAACAAATACTACGACACTACTGCAAAGCATAAATTACTATATAATACAATCAATGCTAATGTAAGTAAGAAATAATAATACGTGACCTTAAATTTGTCTCTTTCAAAGTGAAATAACAAGTAAAAAAAGCAATACAGAACTGTCACTGAGATTCGATACCTATCACTTTCATAAAATACAAAGATACTGGTATGTTTGTATGGGCCACGGACTAATCCCAATTTAGCCCCCGATGAATGACAGAAGCCAGTAAATTTGAAATACAGTCCTGTGTGTTTGATGACGTTTCCGTACATACAAATACAAACAAAATCGAATCGTGCTAGATTGCGTTCCAGTGTAAAGAAATATTGTCTATGGTTTTGGGCTGGAAGCTTTTAGCCCCTGACCAATAGCATGTACATAGGTGTTGCCAGACTGACGTCACGTTGAATGTTCTCTATGAATTATTTATAGGGTTATTGTTTTTTTTATGCCGGCTCAGCTTAAAATTGTAATAAAAAACAATCGAAAATATTATTGTAGGTAGACATGGCATTGTCTTATATTGATAGAGGAAAATTTAAACAAAGATATTATATTCATTTGGGGAAGGTTAGTTACGCTTATAAATGTATTTATTTTGTTCAGCGGCCGAATTGCTGTTCATTTTTATTCAGCCATCTAAAGTTTTGGGTGAAAAATGCAGGTCGGGCTTAGCCCACCTAGCCCAGTACCTAGAACCGCCACTGCAAATAAATGATAATTGTTATAACTTCTAAAATAACCAAATATACATTATTATTTGAATCTCCAACTACTCAGCAAAGGAAACTAGCTATAAGAGATTTCCGATTTGGTATTTTCATAAGTTAAATCAATTATATTGTGGGTATATAAAAAGGTAATGCCAAGGATAATTTACAATATTTCACTTTCAGATAGACCAAATGTCACTCACACTACCATCAAGGGATTATTATCTTAAAGGAAACTCTGTTGGAGATATGGAAGCATATCATAAGCTGATGATCCGGATAGCTTTGTTACTTGGCGCAGACTCTGACAAAGTCAAAGCTGAACTGGATTTGGTAGTTGAGCTCGAGAAGAAACTGGCCTATGTAAGTCACATTTGCAAATGCAAGTGACAATTGAGTAACTCACGTTTCCATTTTATATTTTTATTGCAATAAAAAAGAGTAAAATTTTTTGATTTATTTTATTGGTAAATAAAATAAAGATTTCAATTTCATATTAAAGTTCCATCAATTAAATTTCAAAAATAAAGGAATCATAGTTTTATGCTGAAAATTGATAATTAATCATAAATGTCCAATGTGTAAAACCATGTTTGGTTTTCTTTCGTAATATCTCAATAGTATGTTCTCATAAAATTCTCCAAAAATATGTATTTCGATGACCGTATTCCTTTTTATCGGTACTCTTATAATTTGTGCCTTTTTATTATCAAGTATATCAACCATCATTCATGACATTGTTGAAAAATAAATGCAGGTATCATTATCGGAGGCTGATCGTCATGACACCAGTTCAATTTATAAGCAAATGACATTGGCAGAATTGCAAAAGGCCATTCCGCAACTCGATTGGGAGCTGTATTTGAAAACAATCCTCGATGTTCCAGTCACTGGAGATGAACCAGTAGTCAGCTATGCAATGCCATATTTGACAGGAATGGGAAAGATATTGGCGGAGACAAATGCTAGGTCTGTCATAATTTGTCTCATAGTAAAATAAAATTTTAAGACCAATGGAACCTGTAGTAAACAAATATTCGTGTACACCCCTTTTAATACCATATTAGCTCCCTTTGTTGAGCATATGACTACCATGATTCCCTATCACCTACCAATTAGCTTTGCTTCCTCCCATTACACGCCAGCATCCCTCAGTTCTCCTGAATACATCTTATGGTTAGTACCAGGCGATCACCCAGGACGCCGAAATTCCACTGTTGCTCTCGGGAGATATCTGCTGTACGTGGCCTAGCAAGTTTTATCATCTCTCCGTGACTACTGATATAACAAGGCGCTGCATAATACAGTAAAACGCATTATAAAGATCTTAAAATGTCCTGTGCACTCCATCTTGAGACTCAAAGGTATTTCGTATTAAAATATTGTTTTTTTGTTATACAGGACGATTTACAACTATGTTTTGTGGCGAATTGTATACGCGATCATTCCCCACATGATTGATGAGTATAATAAAGCGAGTGTGGACTTCAGAAAGATCTTACAGGGTATCTTGAGTGAGCGCCATCGCTGGTCAATGTGTGTAGAGTGGACCAACAAGAAGTTTGGTATGGCCGTATCCGCATTGTTCATCAGAGATAATTTCAACCATGAGAGTAAGGTATGTTTTGTTATTTCCTCCAGAATATCTACTAGATCAGTAGTCTGCAACCACTGTGTTGAGGAACACTTATGAACCAATGCTCAGTGTAACCCGGTACAGTGCTTCATTCTAAAAATTTCCTTGCAAATTATATATTTTTACGATTATCCAGATTTTTTGTTATCCAGACTACCTTTTTCCCCAATTAGTCCGTTTAATCAAGGTTCTACTGTAGTATACAATTTTTCTAAAACAATATATATAAATTACATTTTGTTTCCATAAATGTGCAGGTTTTAAATTTGTATTACATTTTTCTGACCACACATAATTTGACTCATTGAAAAAAAAACTGTTTAAAATAACAAATAAGCTGAAAAATCTTGACTTTTTATTCAAACGTTTCCTAATTTCATTCGCTTATTGTAGATATAATCCAGAGTAAATTTAGCAAGTTTGTTGTTGAAAATTTATTTGTCATCATTTTACTATTTGCATTCTGTCACACGTGTTTTTTTATGTATAAACCCAAATTCTTTCTAAATAGTTTTGTGAAAATGGTGGGTTTAAAGCACTGTGAGTTTGTGAAAAATTTTAACTGGCTCACAATTCATAGCTGTATTAGCTGTACTAATCCATATTAGGTGGGTCTGAAATAGAAGCATTTTTTATGTGGCTGCTTGGTATCTGTGGATTTGGATGTAAATGGTACCAAGAATTCATAAGGTTTTAAAATACCCTGCATACTTTTACAGGAAGTTGCTTTGAATATGATACATACAATTCGAGAAGCTTTCAATGAGTTATTAGCGCACAATCATTGGATGGATGATGAGACACGGGCAGTGGCAAAAGAAAAGGCTAATGCAATGAATGAAAGAATCGGTTATCCTGATCTCCTAAAGCAACCGGAAGAGCTTAGCAAAGAATATCTGATGGTAAGATCTTATCTTAATAGTATTAATCAGTTCAAAATATTAAATCAATTCGTAATGTATGTGTATATATTTTGTAATTTTTCAGTTGAATATAACCAGAGATGACTTCATACTTAATGTAGTCAATGTAATGAGACATGATGCTTACCGCAATCTTCAACTCTTACGACAGCCTGTAAATAAAGACAAATGGACTACAGAACCAGCCATTGTCAACGCATTCTACAATCCAAATAGAAATGATATTGGTAAGCAATAAATATCCAAATTATATTTTTTTCATTTCAACAGAAATGTCCAAGCTTAACCCTTCAGAAATTGATACACTTTATCATGCTTCTGTTACTAGGAATGAATGATTTCTTTATAATTACAGCAATTGTTATTAAATTATTTTAATAGCATATTATATACGATTGAAATGGATTTGTTAAGATGTATGTATGGATTTTTTTTTGAAAGAGGAATGCTGTTAGTGTTCTAAGTAACCATGAAAAATTGTTTTTTAATCATATTATTTTGTAACTTACTTCTTGCAATTTACAGTCATTCCTGCTGGTATACTTCAACCGTTGTTCTACAGTCAACATTTCCCAAAATCTCTTAACTATGGTGGAATTGGAGTGGTAATTGGTCATGAGATTACTCATGGGTTTGATGATAAAGGTTGGCATAACTTATTATGAGTCATATTATATGCAGTGGCGTAGCAAGGGAGGTGCGCCTTGGGCTGCACATTTTTGGGCCTGCATTTTCAAAAATAAATACAATATTTTTCGAGAAACTATATTTATATGCAGGACCCTTTCCTACACCACTGATTATATGTACTTCAAAGATTAATATTATAAAAGTACGTGAAATATATAAGTAATTGAAGATCATCTTAATGAAAAATAACAGGCAACATACCATGGACTCCCCATATTCATTTTGTTATGAGTATAGCATATATTTGCACAAATGGTACCGCCAAGTGCATAATAATGAAAAAAAATAGATTAATGTCTCGAAACATGCCTAATCGGTTTTCATCTGATGTATCAATGTCATAAGTATACTTTTTGAAATTGAAATTAAAAAAAAATTGTAAAATCATGAAGCAATGTGACTCTATCAAGTTCAGAATCTTTAAATGCGTCTCCAGAAAAAAAAAGAATTTGCACTTAGACGTTGTTGCACCAGGTGTTCAATATTTTAAATAAGATATTTCCTGCTTTCCGACACAACACCAAATAATAAAAGAGAAAACAGTCTCAGTAAAAAAGCTTTGGCTTTGATTCACTCATTGCGACTCATTTTTAGGATGGTTTTATGGTATATGAATCACTTGGCAATAGTGATCGAAAAAAAGATCCATCTCTTACTAAGAAAAGGAATATTGAGAATTGACAAACGAACAATCTTTTTTTGAAGAGCTCAATTAATTGTCAATGTTGGAAGTGGACATCTTTTATGTAAATTATTAAGTAAAGCTTTATTATCATGCTTTGACATCATTCAATTTTGTGTCATCACTACAGGTAGACAATTCGATAAAGATGGTAACATGATGCAATGGTGGAACAACGCCACAGTCAAAGCATTTAGAGAACGTGCTCAATGCATAATTGATCAATATTCAAAATACCGCATCAAAGAAATTGGAATGCTTATCAACGGAAGAATGACACAAGGAGAAAATATTGCAGACAATGGAGGACTAAAACAGTCATTTAGGGTGAGCCAAATTCTTCCTACATCAAAAACAACATAGATCAAGGGTCAGCAACCTTTTGTCTGAGATAGGCATACCGAATGGCTATAATGGACATGCTATCTTAATATATTACTAATATATTGCAGGCATATAGAAAATGGGTTTCGCAGCATGGTCCCGAGCCAGATTTACCCGGATTAAACCTTACCCATGACCAGTTATTCTTTCTGAACTATGCCCAAATCTGGTGTGGATCGATGAGACCTGAAGATGCTCTCAATAAAGTCAGGTCTTCAGTTCATGCACCAGGTGAGAATGTATTTTTTTTTGAGGTCATTTTATAAACAAGAAACCCTTAGCATTAAGAAACTACTCTCTTATTGTAATTTTTTCAATGCAGGGAATGATTAATATAAAAGAAATCTTTGACACACGTCTGATAGATAGGCGAGTGCTTTTTATAAGTGATTATGTCACTTTAAAGCTACTGGTAATTTTAAAACCAGAATTAATTATACCAAATTTGGGCTTGAGAACTGACGTTTTTTTCAACTTATTGACCTGTCAACAATTGTTTGTTGTTTTAATTTCTTCAATATATTAATTATTCCATGAATATTGAGGGATGTGGGCTAAAAGATTTTCTGTCAAAATTTCAAAAATACCAGTTATTCTGTGAATAATTTCTGAATTTTACGAATGATATCAATTATTTACTTACGAAATTTTAAAGCCTGTTCTCTCTCTCACGCTTAACTTTGTTGATGTTGGTAAGAGCTTTACTGCCATCATGTGGGTCAGGATTCAAGTTCCAGAAAGGTCAATATAAAATTTGGATTGTAAAATTTGTAGGTACTCATCGAATTTATCTCTTGTTTGTTTGTTCAATTTCAAAATATTATGTGAATTGGCATTATGTGAATTGGCATTGGCAAAAAATAAATTTTCCATCACAATGGAAAATTTATTTTTTGATTAATTTGTAATTTTAAAATATTTTTAACATATGATGCAAAAAATTGTATTTAATGTAAATTAGCAATATAAAAGAATCATTGTTATAAAGATGTCATATTTTAATTAGTGTCTGCACAAAATTACTCTTTTACAAATGTCTGATTAATAAGATTTGAAAGAAATCTGTTTAAATTGTGCATTTTATTGCAGGACTGATACGAGTGATGGGACCTCTGTCTAACTCTCGAGACTTTGCAGAAGCTTACAGCTGTCCGCTGGGATCACCTATGAATCCAATTAACAAATGTGATGTGTGGTAACCGCAGTACGAGATATATTGCGAGGCAGCCATTTAAAAATCAATTCACAGATTGTGATATGAATGTCGACAGACTCTTGATAATATTTAGTGGTTTTTTATATTATATACATCATAAAAATGATAAAGTATTTTTAGATTCTCAAAAAGTAAAATATTATTGTATTTTCTCTCATTTCAACACATAGTTTTTTTTAATTTAAGTGTTTTAATTAAATAAAAATAACTATGGAAGCTTTTCAATGTATGTTTCTATGAAAAAAGCTTCTTGTAGCAGTATTTTATTTATATATTTGAGGAAACCAATACTCCTCTATATATAATATAATTGAACGATTCTGTTGTCAGTAAGATCACTATGAATTTAATGTTAAGATTTTTATTACTATAGCAAATATAATTTCATAAGCATTGTATGGTTAGTTACTGAATCTAAGCATAATTTTCTTGTTGTTGTATAGATGTCAAATCTTTTAATAATTCTAAATAATATATGGTAAACTGAATATGGGTAGGTTTATATCAATAACATATGAAATTTATTCAATCATTATATGCGTAAGTTTAATTTAAATAATAATATTGTTTGTTTTTTAGTTATATTGAATTAATGAGATTTTAAAATCGTTATGTTCGATGGTACTTTTAGTGACTGTTTACCTTGTGACGTGTGTCAAACAGACATTTCTACTATTCTCTTGGATTGGTTCCTCAATTCATTGAAGGTTCTTCAAAAACATCGTCTGTCGCTATATAATTTTGTTGACAAAGCGCCATTTAAAATCGTCACATTATTTCCTAAGTATCTAATAATATTGGCATTTATTGAAACATTTCAATGTATATACAAAATTTTTTTTAAGCCATTTAACATTTATTAAAACTAGAGCTTTTAATCATCAATATGTTCGCACTCCCCTATCATTCATTTTTATTTTTGTTAGTTGACTTTTTGTAATGGTCTTTTCACCTTCAAACTTTCTTATTTTATATTTATTACCTAGCCAAGTTTGTACTGATGGTCCATTTCAGACATAAAGGATTATAAAAAATAAATCTAGGTAGAACTTCGCTTATCATTTTTACTGTTTTATTTTGAAATCAGTCTGCCATCGTATAAACATCACAGTAAGAATAATTTTATAGCTTTTTTTGTAATCATATTGTTTATTTATTTGCTACTCAGTAAAAATTTCAAGGCCTGAGATTGAAGAGATATATTTAAAACTATTTGTTTATTAGACAAAGGGTTGAAACTGAAACTATCCAGTTTTTTGTGACACTTAGTGTGGAAATACATAAGCAAGATTAATCTTAAGCTTAAGCTGCCATAGCCGACAGCCGCATCTTGGCGAGTCCCATTTTTTCATATAAAACTCATATTGAGCACACATACAGCAGCATTCTGCAGCTGACCCAATGTCTACAATCAACAACCCTTCCAGCCTCTCATCGCTAGTCCCACGCACTACATCTCATTCCAGTTCAATTTTTTGCTGAAGATGGACAACTCAGAATCCCCGTCTCACGTTGACACGATGCTGCTAGTCACAGCAACATGAGATGTCGTACTTGGCAACTTGTTTGTTGTCTACAGCGGCAACAAAATGCTGCATATGTATTTCCATACTTAAATGTGAGATCCATCTCACCACTGCTACTATAAACCTTATAATTTTGGTAATTTTGTCATGAGCCATAGCACGGACTATTGGGGCGAAAAACTTCACAGACTAAGCTAAAAACAACGCCACGATTTTAAATATTCATTGAAGCATCCCGGAAGCACGTTAAAATCACACATTATTATGAAGAACACTGATAAATAAATTGGTAAATATGTCATTCAGTAGCACCAAGTAGCACCGACTATTGCGGCGAAAAACTTCACAAACTAAGCTGAAAACAACGCCACGATTTAAAATATTTTATTTAGGGCTTGATAATCGCGTTAAAACCACACGATAAAAAGAAGAACACTGATAAATTATACGTAATACGAAATCTTCGCCTCCAATATTCGTAATGGCCGCGCGCGCGGCAATAGTCGAGGTGCTACTAAATGACATATTTACCAATTTATTTATCAGTGTTCTTCATAATAATGTGTGATTTTAACGTGCTTCCGGGATGCTTCAATGAATATTTAAAATCGTGGCGTTGTTTTTAGCTTAGTCTGTGAAGTTTTTCGCCCCAATAGTCCGTGCTATGGCTCATGACAAAATTACCATAATTTTTTACGATCCATCTTAAGAGCAGGAATATTATCTCATACCTTTTGAAATAATTGATGAGTAACTAGACATGCAAAAAACCTGGAATTTTTGAAATGGCGGAAAAAACCAAAAATAAACCTGGGAAATTGGGAAAAACTCATAATATTCAAATTAAATTGCTTAAATAATATTTTTCATTGTTTTTCCAACATACTGAAGTCAATGTACACACACAAATATGTGCGTTTTGTCGAGTGTCGTAAAAACAAGACCGTTTCCAAATATTTTGTTCCAGATTCAAGTATACCTAGATGATACTGGTCAAACTCATAGACTAATAATATGATTTACAATAAAAGCTCTTCATAACATCATAATATTCATAATAAAGTCCAATTTATGGATGAAATAAGTAATGTATGTTGCACTTTTTAAATAAGTGAATGTTAAAAATTCCATATGCAATTATCAGTTTGATATTAAAATAATATTTTTCAATTTTTCCAAGGAGTTTATTCCCCCCAATTTTCTTAGTATAAATAAGCCCATAAAAACCAGAGAATTTTCGTATGTCATTTTTCTTACAAACGTATTTGAAATCTACACTTTAAAATATATGTAAATAATGTTTAATATCTACAATATAATAACAATAATTTTCTTTTCGGCTTGTTTTTATTTGAACATTGACTCCCTGGCTTAAAAAAAACCAATCAACAAAATAATTAAACCGATTATTAAAGACATATTGCTTGATGTAAATAATATAATTATACTTGTCGCATTGAAACATTAACAAGATTCTCTAAACTGTTATATTAATATTGTTTGAAACATATTTACCTGTTTTCAATGGCAAGTACTTAAGATCAACTTTCGAAATATTACTGAGGAGTTGTTCATTCTAAAATATGAAAATCTACCTTCCTTAAATAATTTTTTGGTATGTGGTCAAATAAATACAAGCTTTTAGGTCATTTTAATTTTGCGAGTATTTGTATTATCAATTGCCGTATTTGTAAAAGCTGAACAACTCACTGGAATTTTGACAGCAAGAATTAACTATTTGTCTATAAGAGTGCATCACTAAGAATATCATTGCCCTGATGAGCCCAATACTGCAATATTGTCGAAAACATTTGTAGCCTATTTCACCATAGACATTAAATTTATATTTTAGGAGTATTTCCAGTATTTCTGTTGATGCTGTCGAGATAAGGGAAATAATCGAATATGCAGTTTAAGCAAGTAAGAGAAATCGAAGACTACATTTTTGTATTACACATCATCTTGATGATTTTCTTCAATTTAGTTGTCAATATTTTTGATTTAAAATGTAAATGAAGATACTGTAAACTTTTTGTATTGAGTTTCAATAAATAATTTACTTGATGATTGATTTTTTTAAATTAGATGCTATTCAATTTCATTTATTCATTGGACTTTCTTGATCTGGACCATTCCGGTCTAGCGGTAAAAGCATTACCCTATCAAGTAAATGGGTTTGGGTTTAAGTCTGGGCAACATTATTATCAAAATTAGAAGTTTTCAATTTAAAATTTGAGATTGTGGTTATGGATGTTTGTGACATTTTTTTTGCCAGAGTTGATCTAAAGTGATTTTTAGGACTTTACTCATGTGAAAAAATTCTTATGGAAGATGCTATATTTCAATTTTATAAATATTCATTTCTACTACTATTTTCGTTTATGTGTTTTTTTAATGTAGGCAAATCGTCCACTCGGCGCAAAACAACAATAACTGTAAACTCAATGTTTCGAGAAAATAGAGTTTGAAGTTATGCATCCTTAACATACTTTTTTTAAGATCAAATATCTGAAATATGAAGATATTTTGTTAAAATAACGAATATTTGTGTTGTTTAAATATTTTTCTATTTAAAACAGAAAATCACAATTGCAGCTTTTATTGTTGTTTTGCGTTGAGTAGACAAAATATAAACTGCAATAAACATAATAATGCATTGAAAAAATAGTCAGAAATAATATTTAAATGCATTTCAGTAATACAACAAGTAATCTCAATTATACAGTGTACATTTGAGCTTACTAGGGCATCATTATTAAGTATGATATTGAAATTTCAGTAAACCTGTAAGGAATCCAAGAAATAAACGTTCCCCAAATCTGGTAAAATTATAACTAAGTAAATTTTTTCATGTTTTACACAAATAATAATATAATAGATTAATAAATTATTTATAAATAAGTTACTTCATTATTAATTTTGTAGTCAACGTGAATTAAGTAATAACTGTAATAATAAACATTCAATAAATGCTGTATTGACCTTGATGTCTGTTATTATTCTCACCCTAGCACCTAAATCATAGGGTCCCAACAATGAAATTGAAAGCTATTTTTGCCCTAACTAACAGTTCTAAAAATGATACTAAAATTCAGTTTATTATCAAGAAATCATTTTATTCAGTTAAAAATAACTGTATTTGTTGATTTGTGATACACTTAAAGAGGATCTAGTTGTGCTAAGAGCTAAAACAAATATTTGTAACTGATTTCTTTCATTTCCATGCTTACATTCGGCATTGCTAAAAGAGCCGCCTCTGTACATATATTTTTCAAATCAGCCCCCGAGTAAAATCCGGTTTTACTGGCTATTTCTGAGAGTACAATATCATTTGCGAGCGGCATTTTGCATGTCATTAATTTCTAGATCTTAACTCTGGCATTGAAATACGGCGGTGGAACATGAATGTGTTTAATAAAAACACAATAATCCTTTTTACTTCATTCCACTTTATTTAATATGTCAGGACCGGTTTCGCTCATTGCGAGCATTGTCAACTGATAAGAAATATAATTTAACAATGCTATTTATACAAAATTGAAAAGTTATACACAACAATTGGCATTGAAAAGAAATTGCCAATTACATTAAAGTGATTCTAAAATAACACAAAATTAAAATGTTCAACACATCTAACATATAATTAAAAAATCATCCCAGATTAATAAATTCAGAATAGAGATTGAAAGTAATTACAAACATAACTCTTGCGGCTCGGAGACTAGAAAAATACTTGTCAGCCGATGGGGTTCTTTTTTGACCCCAGTGGTTTCCTCATTATTGGCCTTATTCTTATGAATTTCAAAAAAAAAATAGTCCAAGGGCTTTAAAATATCTCTTTGCATCATTCCTCATACATTTTTTTTTATAAAAATCTGTGGTTTTTAAATAAATAATCATATTTTAAGTTGCGCGTAAAAAAAGACGTCATCCCAGCACACATGTGAATTTACAACTGACGAATGTTCTCAGCGTTCTCAGTTATCTTATTAAGAATCGTTATCGCGGGCGCTTATCACCTGATAAGCGTTATCGCGTATTTATATAAACTACAAAAGGTCCAAAAAACTATGATATAAGAATACCTTAATTATAAACATTGTATCACCCTTATTAAAATATATATTTAAGCAAATGTTGGTATTGGGGTCGCATTTCTTGAGCTTAGAAACGGAAAAGATAATCATTATATTTGATAAATTAGAAATTCTGCTCAAATCACTTTCTTAAACAAATCTTTATCTGTATTTCTTTCTAAGACTTCAAACTTCGGTATCTTATAATAAACTTTAAAACGATCTCCGCATAAAGTAGTTGAAAAAAATCCAAGTCAATGTTTTACCGTGTAAGCTTGACATTATTATTTTTTTCATAAAAAAAATGCAATAGTGTAAAAAAACGTTTGGAAAATGTAATTATTGAAAAAAAAATAATTTTAGTGAAGGGTTCACGAGATTTCGTCGATGGCAAACGATCGATTTACTCTGTTTTCAGGCGTAAAGGACCTATATCCTCTTAACTGGGCTAATGTTAAATATGCATTGTTAGAAATAAGTAATGATCACATACTTAAGGATCGTTTTAATAATAATACTTTTCAAAAATTCTGGTCGGAGTTATACGTTGACCATGAATCAAGTCAATATAAAGAATTAGCAACAATTGCTTTATTAATTTTGTCAATCTTTCCTACAACTGTATACTGTGAAAAATCATTCAGTGTACCATTTTCCAATAAAATCCTGACCAAAATGTTTTTTTTTACTGATAATTTATATTTTTTACTGATCATTTATTATTTTTAACTGATTATTTTATTTATTTATAACCGATCGTTTATCTAATAAGAAACTGACCAAATAATTAGTTACCAAAAAGAAATTGTGCTAAAAAAGAATTTTCAAACAAAGAAACGTTCTATGGCAATACTTTAGAACAAGCCGTTTAGACTTTCTACATTTTTTTAATGTTGGCTCCTCTGTACAGATCAGAGACAGTAGAGATTTTAGACCTCGTAGTTTTGACATTTATAATCTGCATAATTACCGGCGTCTTAGCGCTTAATTAATGATACGTGATAATTGAAACTACAAAGAAAACATGGTTGTCCGCCAGTATAACGAAGAATTAGCATATTTAGAAAAGATCAACGCTCACTCATGGCGAATCAAGAAAGGGTTCCAACCAAATATGAACGTCGAAGGTATCTTCTATGTAAACAGCACTCTAGAGAAGTTAATGTTGGAAGAGCTTCGTAATTCCTGCAAACCAGGAATGGTAGGAGGATTTCTACCAGGAGTCAAGCAGATAGCCAATGTAGCGGCTCTCCCTGGGATTGTGGGTAAATCTGTGGGTCTTCCAGATGTCCACTCGGGATACGGATTTGCAATAGGTGGGTAAATTACACAAAATATTGTGCAATATTCTTTCTTAGTAAGTTTTAATTAATGATGTAAAATTTGCTAAGGTAAATATGCTTTCCATCATGCTATCTGAAAACCTGCCTTTTCCACCTGAAAATTAACTAAATGGCGATAATAACACTGCAGTTTGTAGGCCATTTTATTACGAATAGACAAATCGTTACCTTACTCTGAAAAGGTTCTACTTGCACTTTACCAAGTTTTGAGATACGAGCGTTTGAATATTTGACTGATCATATTTTTAAATTGAAAAGAATAAATGCACATTTAATGATGAGCAAGTATAAACATAATTATTTTACTAATTTTAAGCAAAATTTATTTAATTTAAACCTTAAATATCTGGAGACAATCAGTGCTTAAAACTGTAATAAAAACCTTTTTGCTCTGAACTGACAACAATAATTGAGTTTGAAAAGGTTGTAACGTCGGTAATCATTAACACTAGAGTCTGAAACCATCTGACAGTTATTTTAGTATGGCTGCCGTCAGTGCTGCCAATACTAAAACATAACTCACTCAATAATTATTATTAAATATTATTTGTAAATGTTGTATACACCTAAGAACAACACCATATCCATAATCTGTAAACTTTGTGGATCCAAACAATAGTGAGTTACATACTCAAAACGTTGGAAACATGTGGATGCGAGCGAAACGAAAACTGAAACGCCAATTCGGCACAAGTAGGACTTTATTCGGGTCCTATTTAGATGAATTCGCGTTTAGGAATTTGTTTCACTCCTCAGGCAGCAGTAGTTTTGGAGTATTTCTAACTGTTATTAGAGACAACTACAATTCTTAGGTTTTCCTTTCCTAAGAACCTTTTCAAAGTTAGGTAACGAAATGCCAAATTATCATACATGCGAATCAATAAAACCGATAATTTAGGCTTATTACAAATATTAACATTGAGTATTGACATTCATTAGTGTTTGAAAGTTCTTTTCTAAATTTGTAATTATTTTTTCACCATATAAATAATTTGTCAACAGGAAACATGGCAGCTTTTGATATGGCAGATCCCTTGTCGGTTGTGTCTCCTGGAGGTGTGGGATTCGATATCAATTGCGGAGTTCGTTTACTTCGTACTAATCTCTTCGCAAAAGATGTCATCCCGATTAAGGTAAACTTTTCACCTCATAAAAAACAGCAACACATGCTTCACATGTAATTCAGGCTTGACGGGTTAAGTTATAATATACTATATATTACAATTGCCATAGATCCTTGTCTATTTTAGGTGACCGGTCAAGGGAAGTGAACGAATTCAAAAGAAACCTTATTCGTTCAAGGAGAAACTTTAATATTTTTAGTTGGTGTTAATGTTATAGAATCAGGCTCATGATAAATTAGTGTGAATCAAACAATCTCAATGCTGCGGAGTCATTCTACCCACTGATATTCTTAGCTTCATCACAAATGTATTTGGTTTTTAAAACTTATTTTTTTTTTAGGAACAATTAGCCCAGAGCTTGTTTGATCATATTCCGGTGGGTGTTGGTTCGAAGGGTATAATTCCTATGAATGCTCGTGACTTGGAAGAAGCCTTAGAAATGGGCATGGACTGGTCGCTTCGTGAGGGATATATCTGGGCTGAAGACAAAGAGCACTGCGAAGAGTATGGCAGAATGCTTAATGCCGATCCGTCCAAAGTCAGCATGAGAGCGAAGAAGCGCGGATTACCACAGGTGATTTTTACTTTCACCTTTTTAATTAACAGTATCGAATCAAACTAAAGATTACTCATCTACAAATTGCGTAACTCGCTTAGACAAATATTATTCTGTATCGGTGACAGTAAAAATCAAAGGTATTAAATGAAGAAATTATATTTTTTACAGCTTGGAACATTGGGTGCAGGTAATCACTATGCAGAAATACAGGTTGTCGAAGAAATATATGACAAATACGCAGCCAACAAAATGGGAATCGAAGAGAAAGGTCAAGTTTGCATAATGATACATTCGGGAAGCCGCGGTTTCGGTCATCAGGTGGCAACAGACGCCTTGGTGCAGATGGAGAAAGCCATGAAGCGGGACAAAATTGAGACCAACGACAGACAGTTGGCTTGCGCTCGCATTCACTCGCAGGAAGGACAGGACTATCTCAAAGCGATGGCAGCCGCTGCCAACTTCGCCTGGGTCAACCGAAGCTCCATGACATTTTTGACCAGGCAAGCCTTCGCCAAGCAGTTCCACATGACTCCGGACGACCTGGATATGCATGTCATCTATGACGTGTCGCATAACATCGCTAAAGTAGAGGAACACGTGGTTGATGGAAAACGTAAAACTCTATTGGTGCACAGAAAGGCTAGTATTCAAAAGAAAACATTCGCAGGCTATTTTATGCATAATAATCTTGATTTTACAGTTTACGAATAAAATGATTTACCTTCTTTACCAATATCACTATAAAATAATTGACCATATTTTTGAACAAACATAAACAAATAAGAGTATCGTTAAGTAATTTACTTGTTGATTTATTTTTATAGGGATCCACAAGAGCTTTCCCTCCTCACCACCCCTTAATACCTGTGGATTACCAACTGACAGGGCAACCGGTTTTGATCGGTGGGACAATGGGCACCTGCAGTTACGTTCTCACTGGCACTCATCAAGGCATGACTGAAACTTTTGGATCTACCTGTCACGGTGCTGTGAGTATTCAATATTTTTTTATAAAATTGTTCACCGATTCATTGTAGAGGTTTTGTATGGGGAAATCTGAATGAGATTTTATGCTGACGAATATCGATGATACGTAGTATAAAATATTATGTATTTTTTTACTATTAGTTGTAGCATTACTTAATCTTGTGTATATTATTCAGATCTTTTGTACAGGTTTGATTACAATGACAATTCACTAAAAGTTTCAGCACCCTCACCTACTGCAACTATTTTGTAATATTCAAATAAATTTATTTAGTAGACATCGGACTCTTATTTCATAGTCAACAGCTTCGTCTCGAAAGTGATATCCTAAAGTCTTGAACACTTTACATGTGACACGATTGATTGTGACTTATTTAATTTTTTATAGGGTCGAGCGCTATCCCGTGCAAAATCCAGAAGAAATTTGGATTACAAAGATGTCTTAGCGAAACTTGACGATCTTGGAATATCAATAAGAGTGGCCTCACCGAAATTAGTCATGGAGGAGGCGCCCGAATCTTACAAAAATGTTACTGACGTCGTAGATACATGTCACGCTGCTGGCATCAGCAAGAAATGTATCAAACTTAAACCTATCGCTGTAATTAAGGGATAATTTTGTGTATTTTTTTCATAAATTGAAATAAATTATTTTTATTTAAAATTGTTTATTTATTTATCTTGTTCTCTTCAAACACAAAAAGTGTGATGAACAGCATTTCTTAAAACCAATTACACTTCCCCTTATTCAATTTAGTGCATGTTAAACATTGTATCGTCGATCTATCTTGTAATACTCCAAAATAGCTTTCTTTTCAGGAGGCAGTAAAAATTGTATAATTTTGTTTTGGAATTGAATTTACCTAAATTTCGTAAATCGATTTGGTGAATTTTCATATGAAAAAATGAATTCAATTTGTTATTATATTTTTTTAATAATTAAATACTGGTTAAGTTGCATTATGGCATTCAATCTTCAATATTTGCTGTGAAATGTGGCCACGATGATATTTCAATAAAAAGTCTCGCTCCAGGGCTCTGAGTGGCCTTGACTTGGCGTTGAGTTATAAGTTTATATCTTAATGCCAGTTCACCGGTTTCAACTCCGCAAATCAATAAATTCCTCAATCCCTCTAGTGCAAAAGCAGTTGGAAGCTTTTCTAAAAAATAAAAATAAAACAATGTTAACCGATAATTCGGCATCTACTTTTGACTTACTGACTTGGTGCTTTATTTTATTAACCGGGAAATAAAAATGGGACAATATAATTTAAAATGTAATGAAAATGAATTAAAGAAGTATTCATTTGGAATATGGATGAAAGTTGATGAATTCACCTGCAAAATTTCCAATAAATGCAATTCCAATTGCTCTATTATTCCAAGAAGGAGTATGCTGCCCTTCTTTGTGCCATCCAACTCCCTCAAACACATTACCACCTCCACCGATAAGAAAACTAATATAAAATTTAAGTAAAATAGAGGTAAGAATTGGAAATACATACAGTAAACCCTCTTTATGCGGTTTTTTAGAAATGCAAATTTTAAAAAATCGTATTATATTAACGTACAAAATATTACACCAGGAGCATGTATCTTTGTATTTTGGAGATTTTGGAGAGTTGTATAATAGAGAATATATTATTAATACTAACCAATCATGATATTTGCTCTAAAATGTGATGATTATTGATATAAGATGTACGATTGATGCATTTTTGCTTCTAGTTGACCGATACATACATAGAAAAGGTTCGACACTTTAAAATGTTTGGGAAACCTTCAAGTTAACAAATAATATTTTCGTACATATAATATATTATTTTTGTCATCATACCCAACTTTCTTTTATAAAGTTTATTATTTTAACACAAAACATTGCATTTTGAACTGTGACCTAAGCAATCTCTCAACCGAAAGTCAACTCTTTGATAAGAGAGAGGTCAAGAGATATTGATGTGGGTAGATGTGTTGTGTGCATATATTCCAGTCTTTCTTACTTGAAACTAATGTCATTATAGTCAAAATGCTCCATATAGTACGCCTCTAAATTCTTCAGCTTATTGGAACAATGATCAGCTGTATTACATTCTGATGACGATGTATGAGCTATAATAACATATTCGATTGGCGTGGATATATTTTCCGCCTGGTTGTTTATCCGGCCGCTCCATTCTCTTTTTGTCAATATGCTAGGGCAGTCTGTAAAAAAATTCATTATTGCACGATTAGTAATTTCGACAGTGAACCGGTGTAAGATATTATCAATACTATTTCTAATGTGAAGTCTTATCATATATTATTTTCTAGGGTTCACTGTTATGTTGTGCATTTCTGTCCTCTAAGTAAGAAGTGTAAGTATGCTGGCCCTGCAGCTAAATTGTCACACATGCTCTTTGGTTGCGGTGTTCGTGAATTCGAATTCTACTATGGCCAATATAAAGTCAAATTATGGATTTGTGAAAAAATATAATATGTAAATATTTTCCTTCATTGAAACCTTTATATAATTCCTCACATACAGAAGATATTTGTATAATATATTACAAATTATCAAAATTGTGAGGTATGAACGGAAGCATCAGAAAAAAATACTTCTAGATAAAAATTTATCAGAATCATTCAAGGTGACAGTAAGATTCAGGGTGAGTCTTTATTGCCTTATATTCTTTAAACAAACTTTAGACAAAGGCCCCTAGGCAGAGTTTAAAATAACACCATTACTATCTTTCGTTTTTTTTTAAATCACATTACATATGAATCGAATAAGCCTTAAAAGCATAAGTGACATGTTTTCATTATTTTAGGAATAAACAAATATAGAAAATCGAATACTCAACTCATCTACGTACTAAAAAACGCGTTGATGACCCAGACCATTTTCCCCTGCCTTTATTAATTTAGGTTAAAACTGCGGCCTATAGTGGCACCATCGGTAATTGTCATTTTCATTTTTGGAATAAAGTTATGTACTGTATACCAATCAGCATTTTTCATCATAGTTATTCTAAATTAAATTCCTAGCCTAGAACGTCACTGATTTGAGGTATGTACATGTACAAAATTCAATGAAGGAACGAAGATTGTATGGTATAACTGACAACAAAGTGTGAATTGCAATTGACTTGTTGTTTATTGTTTTTGGAAAAATTTAATGCCCATTTTCTTGTATTGCATGCATATTCTTTTACAATTTTATTAGTATATAATCAAATTATTATGAAACATGATTTAATATTTCATTTTCATTCATTATTGTTATTATAATAATATGTTTTACTCACTTGCTTCGATAACTTTTGTTTTCCAGCAGTGTAAAAACAAGAATATTAGTACACTATAAAGCTTCTTCATTTTATTTCAACTATTCAATTTGATACTTTATCAGAGTGAATATTAACTTTTCTTATCAGTGTTTTGAAATTGCTTTTATGACTGTTTTATTGATGACTGGAAGTTTTCAAGTTTTTAAAATTCACATTTGTGACGCAAAACAAAGTTTGTTTTTCGTTTCAGTAAAATGAATTTTATTTGTAAATAAGAGATTTATTGTTTTCGTGGTGCATAAAATTATTCGTTGATTTTAAATAATCATAAATTTTTATGGACTAAGTTTTATGGATTTAAAAACATTGCACTCTTTTGTCAATAGGACAATAATTTAATAGAAAAAAGTTTATTTTTTATAAATTATTTGGTAATTATCAACTGTCTTCCCCTAAGATGGATTCCATCACATTCATTATGAGTACATACCACGCTCACTTTCTACCAAATCACATACACAACTTTTTATTGATACAGTAGCATATATACCATGCTTATAAATATAATAATTAAGTGTACTGCCGAGCTCCATCCTGGTTGAATTAATATTTCAAGCGCACAAACCAGAAGTACAAATATTAGTTTGGCAGTTAAGTAATAGCAGATTCTTTGGCTGGACGAAATTTTTACTGCACATTTTTTATCAATAACCTTTAGCAATCTTTCATACAGTACCATAATTTCATATTCATTGAACATCTGGTTTTTGTTGGCAAACAACTGAACCTAATACAATTTGATGCCATCATCATAATTTAATTTATTTTATCTTTTAATAGTTTTTAGTAGGAACAAAATAAATGATAATTTGATAAGATCAAGTGAATGTGGTCGCAATACTTTTTCCCAAGAAATTAAAGATGCGCTTAGTCCAATAATATGAAGGTGGCAGTGGCATATTACCCTATATGAGAATGAGATGATGATTGGGGTCTCCAAATATAAGGGGCCTCAGAAATAGCTTATATTAAATAAACCATATACTACAAGACAATACGACTATCTGTCGAATCTGTTGGCCCCGTCGGTCACGCCGACTTGGTTGCATCTAAGGCAAATTATAGGGCATTTAAAGAATTCTCCGTGTCTTTTGGAAAAGGAGTTGAGTTACCCCTTTAATTACGAGATGCCGATACATCGGCATAACACTTTATGTCTCTCAACTACGATATGCCGATATATAGGCCGGGCCATAGAAAACTGCGCGTATGTTATAGCAATACGGCTTTAAATTGTCATCACGCAGGGAACATGTGCCCATACTCATACATTTGAAATTGGAATCGGTCGCCTTTACTATTTTTTATTGTGTTTTTGCCGAAGCGTAACGGGACACAGTTTTGATGCACAACTCTACCTGAATTTGAAAAGGATCTTCATTATTCTCGCAATAAGCTTCAAGTGCGATTATGGCCGGATGTTTTGGAAACAAAATAAATATTTAAAAAAAAATTCAAAGGTTTATTTCAAGCATTGATAATTTCAAGTCTTCATTTTAGTACAAATTATGGGTTATCTTAAAGAATAGCGTCGTGAAGCATTTGACATTTAATTGAAATTGCCGCCAAAACACTGAAATCGTTTGTGAATTATTTGTTTTAGTTAATTATACAAATCTAAGAAGCGTTGATTACTGCCAGAACAGATGAAAAAAATAAATGTATATGCTTTATAATTCTTTATAATTTATGCTTTATAATTCAGTAGAAAAATGAGGCCATGTTACAATTTCTTGGAAGAGTCTTGTTCCAGGGCTGAGGGTAGCTATGACTTGACGATGTGCCAACAATTTATATCTGGGATCCAATTCTCCTGATTCGACTCCGCACTGAAGTAATTTTCTTAATGCATCCAGCGCAATGGGTGGTGGTAGTTTCTCTAGGAAATAATATATGAGACATGTTAAATGATTTGTGGTATGAGAAGGTGGTAATATACTATCTTTTAAAACTGAAACTTTGCTACAATCTGCTGAATTCTATCAAAATTATAACAAAATCAAAAAAAAATAATATTGGAAAAGAAACCGAAATATAATCAAAAGAGGCAAAAAATTTCAGTGCGGCTTAATATATTATAGTATTGCCGCATATGTGCGTCTAAATGTCGAATAGTGTAAAATCAATTGACATTATCATGCTTTTTTTTATCAAATTGTCATTATTTCTTCATAAAAAAAACGTATATATCTTTTAATTATTTGTTGCAAATAGACAAAGGATTTTTTTAAAAAGGTTAATATTTGTAAACATTTCCGTAGCCATATAATATTGCACGTAAAATTCCATTTCAGGCCGATTCCCTTCCTGGAATCGACGTCATTGGATAAGAGTAAAAAAATATATAGGCCAAAATTCAAAGTAATTGCTTCTAGATAACTTATTAACTTTTAATTATAGGTTGTCTACTTAAAAAAAACATTTACTTCTAGAAATAATGATTAATTTTCTTTCCAGATAAAAAAGTTTTAGTAAAAATCTTACTCCTAAAAAGATTAAGGTACATAATTAACTAATAAGATAAAAAAAACTACTCACCTGAAAAGTTTCCCAGAAATGCTATGCCTAAAGATTTTGTGTTCCATCCGGTAGCATGCGCGCCGACTCTGTGCCAGCCGACTCCTTCGTAGACATTGCCGTCACCGCCAATCAAAAAGCTATAATATTTCAGAATGGTTAATTCAATTTCAGATTTATTCAACTATATAAAATTATTTTTCAGTCACGACCATGACTATCTAAAGTTTATTCACGTATCAGTCAGCAATAGAGGCTTGTAAAGGCCCTTTTAAAAAATTAGATCCAAAAGTCAGAAAAACTCCTTCGGAAAAGATAAAGTAAGATTGATCAGGTTAGGAAAGGCTTAATAGTTAGTTAAACTATGCCTCATTGACAGATGACAGCATGGGTTAAAAAAGGCGGAAACATCACAGTCACCTTTTGGATACAAATTTAATTAAAAATTAAAATATGATGGTCATGATTCCTCACAACTGAGTAGGATAGAAGCCATAGTTTGTAAACTTATTTTTGTCTGAGTGTGTAAGAAAAGAAGAATGGGGCTAAGATAAGATTATTGTTAGCGAATCTATTTTTGGAATGATATGGGTGGGAAGGAATTTTAGACATCCATAACTTTGGACACAAATCCATATATCAATTGATAAACCAATTAATGATGGTGTCAGTAATGGTAACTCATGAACATTGCAACCATAGAAGATGTTGATTATGCAACTAAAGCTCTAATGAATTTATAAATAATTATGATATAAATATAAACGGTGGGTTAACAATAAAAATTAAAAGCACGTTATTATAAAAGTCTCGATGGAACGTGATTAGATGACACTGACAGTAATTAAATGCATAATTACAAAATTTAATATGTTTACCATTTTTTTTTTGCTTTCTACAATAATTGATTTAAGTTATATTAAGATCGACTGGAAAGGAAAAAGGACGTAACCCACAGTTTTTTCAAAACAGCTTTTTTTTCGATAATCACAATGTATCAAACCTGATACACGTTCTATCAAAAGGATGCAAGCTGCAAATGCCGAATTAGTATCTAAATTTAGCTTTTAAGTTTGAAAAAGATGAGCTTTTAAAAAGTTGAAACCAAGAAAAAAGACTGAAATAAAGGTTTTCCCTAGACAATTTCTTTAATTAATATTAGATTATGTGAACTAAACACCAGTTTAGAAGTCTCCGTGCACTTCAAGGTTGTGTATAATTCATAATTTACATATGGCCTAAAATCATAAAAACACGTTTTTTGTGCCTCTCGTAAAATTTGATATGTGTGGGTTACGTCCTTTTTCCTTTCCACAGTCGATATGTATCCTAAAATAAAACATATTCGCAAAAAGTTTTATAATTTATATTTACTTTAATATTATTAATTCATCATATGCTGATTGATTTTAAAAAATTAACTAAAAAAATTGCCTTGTTGAACTAACTACCCTAGGATCGCTATTACGCATTTCATCACCGGCCGGACAAAATACGAAAATTGCCAATGCCCCGTTGCATGTATACGTCACTCACGTTTGCAGTGCCAAAATTTCTATAGCCTAATCCCTATCGAGACGCTATATAAGGGTTGAGTGTATATCGATTCAACATCATTCCATAAAAATAAACTCTTTTTGCTCTTACTTGTATCCGATATCATGATAACCCAAGGATTTTATATGGAAGTGTTGTATGTTGGCAACTCTCTCAGAGCAGACAGTCAATGTGCTGCACTCTTGAGAGACAGTGTGCTCGACAATCGCATATCCAACTGGGACTATAATACGGTCAACTTGTGCATTTTGTTTTCCACCCCAAGCCAGCTTGGAAATGATATTTGGACATTCTAGAAAAAAACAAAACAATGAAACATCTCACTAATAACTCAATTTGCCTAATGTGTTTTCAATTCAAGGACATAAATACAATAAACCAGTGGTAGTCAACCTGGTCCACCCCGCCTACTAGTGGGCGTTCCAGCTTTGTGAAAAAGGAGTGGTTTTTGCAAATTACCCAAATTTTTGAAATGATTTCCTCACCAGATTGGATGGGATTTGAATCACTCACCCACCTTTCTAGATAGATTAAAGCTAAATAAAATGATGGCGTTCACACGTCATTTTTATAAAAAATCGTCCAGAAAGATTTTTGCAACTCGATGATTTAAATACAGAACGTTGTTTACAAGCAGTGACGATTTGACTTAAACTTTTAAGAGATGTTTTGAATAGTTATTTTTGACATTGAATCGGATATTCTGTGTGTTATATCAATATTCTGAAGGTTGTATTTTTTTATGTGTAACTACAATAATTTTCTATCTCCAATAAAACTATAATTTTTTAATTCTATAGTTTCGAAATTCATTAGAACTCAAAACGAGAACTTAAACCTTTTAAATAATAATACAGATGAAAATTAATATTCATAGAGCCAGCTTAAAAATAAATTTACCTTTAAAATGTGTTTTACTTTTGATCCAATTGTTTAAATGTTGATTAAGAATTTCGGTTTATTTTTAATGGACTTTTTGAAACTGTTAGTTATTGTTTTATCAAAACATAAAATTATTTACAGTTCTTTTACAAATATATTTGTGTTGAAATTATATTGGTCTAAGGCAGCGGTTTCCAACCTTTATGTTACTGCGCCTCCCTTTGAAGAAAAAAATATCTTCGCCCCTCCCCATCCTAATAATAGTAGTATCCCCATCAACGTTCCCTCTAAGCTGCGCGCGTGCGCGGCCGCGCAGCAGTTAAGAAACCCCCGCGCACTCATTTCGGGTTGGCGCGCACTGCAAGACAGTTGCTCAATTAATATTTGATCGGCCCGCGCAGTTTTGGCGCAGCCTCCGCGCAGCCTTTGAAATTTACGCGCAGCTAACCCTTCGGCTTAGAGGGAACGTTGATCCCCATCCTAGTAATAAAGACACGTTTTAAAAGGTAAATATATATTTTGGACTGTTTGCGCCTCCCTTTGCAATAGTTGACTACTCCCAGGTTGGAAATCGCTGGTCTAAGGAGGTCAAATTTAAATATTTTAAAAAAAATCATGTTTAGCTATATTTCAACCCCGAATGTTTGTGTGCTCATATGGTCACGCTCGTCTTATATATATATATATAGTCATGCGGAGTTTCTATACAACGACTGCGTTTTTTTTTTAAATATTTTTGTAAGAAACAAAAGTTATCCGTGACTTCAATATGGCTTAAAAAATATTTTTTTATCGGAAAAAAGCTTTTGTCTCTGGAGGGTTAAATATGTGTCACAGAGCTACTGTATTAAATGAATTTTTAGATGTGATTCTAATTTGATTGCATGAAAACCTTGATGAACAATACAAAATCAACACATGAAATTTAAAATTATGATTGTCTAATATTAATCACACTGTGAATCAATTAACAACAATATCATTTCAGTTTGACTTACTTAGAGCAATTAAAACATACTTATAGAAATTTAGAATTGTTTCTTAATTCAGATGGCAATATGCGTGATTGGCACATTGAAAGAACGAAAGAAAATATTCAATGATTGATATAAAATTTGAATTTTAAGAAACTTTTTTATTCTATTGATTGTGACACGTGTTTTGCATTTTTGAGAAGACTCTCTTTACAATTATTTACTTATAACTTACTAACATTGATTCTGATTATTAACTAGATCACAAAATAATATATATGTTAAGAATTATTACAATCCATGTTTACTCCATGAGTAAATAACTTAATAAGGCATAATTGGTCTGAAGATGCCTTTCAAAGAGCGGAAACACCTGTCGCAATTAGTAGCACAATCAGTGAAATAACATTTATCCATTTTATTATTATACTAAAAATGCATTTCTACTACAATACCCATGAGAATCCATAAAAAAGATGTTTCATGTATTCTCTAAAAATTTAGTATTAACGGTTACGTAACTTGTGTTGTGTCCTCTCAATATTCATGTCCTGCTTTAATCACACAATAGAAAAATAATTCAAGCTTACCAGCATTGCTAAATTCACTTTTAATAAACACAAACAAAAGGAATATAAAAAATTGGGACAATGTTTCCATATTGACTGATCAAATAGAATTAAAAGTGTTAAACCACCATCGACTGGACATTCAATTTGTTTAATAAAATCGATCACAATTATATTGCATGTAGTTTCCTTATCAAAGATATGGATGGTAACTCTTGTAAAAAAAACAACGGAGAGATACTAAAAAACAGGAAAAACCCAACTAAGCTATAAATAATAAGCCAGTTGCACCAGAGGCGTTCAATCAACATACATTAATAATAATAGCAAATTTGAATTTATAAACTGTATTTGATTATTTACATAGCTGTTTAAAATACAATGATTTTGTAAGAATTTTTAGTGTCATTTGTTTGGTGTTTGAGATAATTTTAGCTTTAGTATAATATAATTATAATGCTTACTTGGATAAACACAGGAGACAATAAAGATGTTAAACAAATAATATTTTGAAGGCTCTTCAAAACTATTTATTTTAATACAAAATTTAATATACCCCTCCCTTTGATAAATACTGTGTATCACATTTAAACTATGTACAGTAGAACCTCGATTATCCAGATTTTCAATTATCCAGATTGTTCAAAATAAACAAATAAAATATGAATTTTCTGATTTTCATGAAGCAAATTGCGTTCACAGTTGGTAACATACAAGATGGAATGCATAACATTTTTAATGTGACAAAGAGGCTTAATTGCAAACCTGGATTACAAATTTGAATGATGAGGAAATAATTAATGAAATGTTTGCCTCAGAGGAACAAGATTGAGAAGACGAAGAAAAGATATTGGTCATACACATTCTGAATCTTTTCAGTGTTTAGATCAGGCATGGCCAACCCGTGGCCCAATTGAAGACTTTTGATGCAAAATTAATGTTTTCAGCATTATATATTTTTCATTTTGGTGTTCATATAATAAAATAAGCTCTGAATTCGATTTAACGTGTAGGTAGAATCAGCGCCTACAAATTTACAAATTAAGCTAATAGAACTGCAATCAAGCATATAGTTTAAGTGCTTGTTTGAAAGGAATAAGTTTGAGTTTTATCAGAAATATATCCTCAAAGATAAATTTTAAAAATAAAGAATACAGTGGTATTTGGAACTACGTATTGCAGTGAATCGTTATTTTCAAAACTAAATGTAGTAAAAAGAAAGTGTTGATGAAAGTGATGATGTCGAAGCAACAGGATGCTCGATGAAAACACGACCAATCAACTGCGATCTATGTTGGCTAAATTATCAGTTGATATGAAAAGGTATCAAACAATATACAAAAACAATTGCCACATAAGGTAATAAAATATTTTCGATAAGTTCTTTGTTTTATTTATTTTATATGTGTGGCCCACCTAATCTCAGTAATATTTTTTTGATCCACCAAACTATTAGGGTTCGGTACCCCTGGCTTAGGTGTCGCTATGAAGTGGTTTGAGAGCCAAGAAGAGTGTCATTCAAGTCAACTTATATGTCTGAGATTTGACAGCATTAAAAAGAATAGCTAGCTACTTTAAGCAAAAATCAATAATTTAATTTCCTTATAAAAATAATTTAATATTGAAGCTATAATTCAATCTAGACAAATAAACAATATTCATGCAGAATGTATATGTATTTCCTTATCAATTATGATTTTTTTCGATTATCCGGATTTTTCCTTATCCGGACTACCTTCATCCCCAATTAGTCAGGATATCGAGTTTCTACTGTATATGTTTTTATGAAACATTTATCTATTCTTAAACAGTTGTCCTTCAAGTATCCCTCAATTTGTTGATGGGATTAAATATATTGTACCTTCCAATAGATTATTTTCACATGAATTGAAATTTTATCTAAAAACCAGCAATTTTTTCAATATAATTTAATACTTTAATTCCAGAACTTATTTTAATATTTGTTATTGAAAATATAATTTCAATTACCCTGACATTGACATATTTATTAAAGGTTGTTTTATTTGTTAAAATATTGAGAAACAAACATTGCTTATTCTGAGAAATGCTTGATATGGAAATTACCATAAAAATGATGTTTTCCATAAAAACAAATCCTGATAGAATCCAAAAACATAGTTTTAAATTTTTTTTTTTAAGATATTATTTTACCATATCAGTCTGTTATCTGTTACCAATCGATCATCATTGTGTTCTTCAGTTGCGATATCTACCTGTTCAAATCCCAGTGAGACACTTTGATATTGATTTCTCAATTTTTGACTTTATTTCCAAAGGCATAAATATCTAAAATTCCGCTGATTCAATCCTAAAATTAAGCCATAGCAAAAGCGATTGAAGTAGAACTTTGATTATCAGGACTAATTGGGAATGAAGGTAGTCCGAATAATACAAAATCTAGATAATCGAAAAAATCATAATTGACAGATTAATTTAAAAAATAAGCTGGTTTTCTTTTGAATCGGCCAAATTATGATGACACATAAATGCTTTCAATTACATTATACTATTTTTGGCTGTACTTTTTGGACACATAAGTCGTCTTGCGTCACATTAAGCTTGAATCTCAAACTGCTTCATGGCGACATCTAAACAGATAAAGTTATAGAATGTAAGTAAGAATCAGTATTCTCTCCCTCCCTTCACAAATATTCTCGTATCTTTGTCTTCGATCTTGTTACACTGTGGATGATATTTCTTCAGTTGTTTCTAATAATAAAGTAAGAGAATCTAGGATCGTTTGCATTGCAATTTAACCACACTACCGTGATTTCTTCTATATCACTTTCTATTGCATGGCTGGATCTTACTGATGGTCTTTTACATCTTACACATTTTAGGAATTATCTCTCTGCTGCCATGTAGTAAATTTTTTTAACATTTTTTTATAGAAGCTGATAACCATTTCTTCTCTTATTTAGTTTGTTCTCTATTGCTGGGAATAATTGCTGAATTGTTTTTGATGAAAACGTTTGAATGTTCCGATTACACCCTGATATATTTGATGTATTACAGGGGTGACATTTGGTGAAAGAATTTTTACCGTAAACATGTGCATAGCAGCATGTTCGGAAATTTTGTGATACTTTTTAACAATCCTGATAATCGAGGTTCTATTAGTCTTGTTCTAGCCCTATTCTTTTATACCTAACTCTCAAAAAATAAGAGTATAAGCGACTGAATTTCAAGCAGTTTTCATTGAGTAACGTCTGTTGAGATGCCCTCCAGTAGGAGCCATACCATTCTCCACATTGGAACTGGGCATGATAAAAATAAAATCATTTTAACTCTTAACCTTTTGGCTGCCGTAGAAAAAAGTACGTGTGCATTTAGCACGCCGATTATAATTTGCAACTATTAATTTAATTAGGTATTGACGAGATGACTCGTCTCTGGCGTATTGAGCACGGAAAATTTGACGAGATATCTCGTTTGTGGCAGTCATTCAGTTAAAAGCATTCTTATGTTTATTTATTACATGGAATAATATCATTTTTCATTATCGCTGTGTATCATGTGTCAAGACAAGTGTCATAAAAGGTCAGAAAAGGTGAGTAATCGAATTCAGATTATCTTCGTAATTATTATAACTTAAATGTGCAAAATATACAAGAATGCAAAATATTAATTTTAGGCCATAACTGAACATAGAATAACAACAAACATCTCACCAAAATACGGCTCAAATTTTATTTAATTTATATATGAGGGTTGCAGCTCTTAGGGATATGTGGCAACATTAACCCTTTTTTAGCTCAGCCATTTTTTAGGAGTATATGCAAAAAACTCAGAGCTATTTTCATGAAAAAAATAGTATATACAGGTAGTCCCCGACTTACGACGGTTCGACATACGACGATCCGCACTTACGACCAAAAAAAATTAGCAGTTTTTAAAATTTTGAATTGGATCACGGGGCACCATTTCTCACAACTGACTTGGTAAAAAATATATATATCGTGTCCTTGATTCTTTTTCAAGATTGCCGTGCTTTCTCGGAGATAATGTTTTATGGCAGACGTTGCTACAAAGCCCAGGAAATATGGTGTTTTCTCCGACCAAGTTTTCACCTTCCAAAAACTGTGAAATATGTGCAGGAGATTCTCTTTTGTTATTTTCTGAGTACATAAAGAATTTGTATGCATCACTTTTAATTTGTGTGAAAATCTTATTCCCATAGACTTTGCTTGACGTGGCTGTTTGTGATGTCAATTTACCTCGAGTGACTTACAGTAAAATTATCATCGAGTTTTTCTCGTAAGATCTTTCAACTTATACAATATTTGGCGCATTGACATAAGCTGTAATGCTAAATTTTAAAAATATGAAAAATACACGTACAAGACGGGAGGTATTCTAGTCTAGAGCCACGAATTTCGGGTGTTTTTTCTAGCTCTGTAAAAAATAAACAAAGACAATTTTTAGCGACATTTTGTTCACCATTCGTTCATTTATATTTAAAAAATACATAAAAATATTCAAAAACTAATTAAATTCAAAACTTGAAAAGTTTTCAGCTGGTAATGGGAGGGGTCCAAAAAAAAGGTTGGTGTCCTGGCGTACATGATTCCAACTCTTTGGTCATTTGAAAAAAAATCTAACGGATTCTTAATAATCAAAAATGTCACTATAGCCCGTACCTCGGAGAAATTTTTCACAAAATGGCAGCCGTTTGAAAAAACAATCAATTTTCACGTTTTTTTAACAGTTTCAATTTTTTTTAAAAATAGTAAAATTTAAATTTTGACTTAAATCTGCTACAGGCAATAGAAAAATGTATAGAAACGGTTCATGCAAAATTTAAAATAAATCAGTTTAGTAAAACTTGAGATATTATGCACGCCAGCTTGAAAAAAGTAGTTTCGAGATAAAAGCGCTTACAGTTTTGAGTTTCGATTTGTTTCGGTCGGACCAGCTTAGTTGCTGTGTCACCAATATCGCTGTAGCTCGGTAAATAATTAAAATTTTGAGAAATCCCTTTGAGGACATACTTTCAAATGTCTAAACTTTAGAGAAATATAAAAAAAGCAAGAATCGATTTATTTAAATTTCTAGACTAGAATATTATGAAATTATTAAAAATTAATTGAAATCATAGCTGTAAAATATGAACCATATTATACTTTGTACATGTGCAGTAAGATCACATGGTTCATATTTAAATGAATGTTTTTAAATGATGGTACATAGTTTGTTTTCTATTTAATGTATTATGTTGTTTTGTTACATGGTTCATACTTAAGAAGGCTGAGAACAAAATAGAAAAAACTGTATATTAGCTAGTTTTCGTAAAATCGTCACATAGAGACCATATTTAGTGTGCAGTGACGAAATATTTTGTATGAAATTCGACATACGACCAAAGCTTAGGAACGTATCTCGGTCGTATGTCGAGGACTACCTGTACTTAGGTTTTATTTTAAACAGAAAAAAAAACGAAAAAAATTATGACATATTATTAGATGTAGAGGTATATTTAAAAAAAAATCAATAATTCTTTATATTTACTAAAAAAAATAAAAAAAAAACGAAAACTGTATTTCAAAGCCAAACTCCATCCTCAAATTATACAATAGGTATGTCAAACAACTATATACATCTGCCTACGTGATATTCCTGTCTGAAAACAAAAAAAAAACCTTTAATTTCCCATTTACTAGAAGAAAAAAATATATATAACGATTACGATGCTTTCAAATTTAGAACGGGTATTGAGATAAATTGGGTTATTTCCAATGCTTTTATTTTCTGAACAAGGAATGCTGATTTTTTTCATAAGGTTTGTCAGCAGGTATAATCTGTCAAAGCGCGCTGCACCGTTCGACCGAATCCCATCATAGTATTCGTCAACGAAGGTAACTTGCTATCTATCAATATTTGAATTTTGCAAACAAAAAATTAGGGTACATAATTCAAAATATATTTATATTGGTAAATGGTCATTCTAAGGTTTATCAAAGGTCACGCCAACGGATAATGATTACCAGAGCAAAATATGTGACAACACGCGCTGAACTCAAAATATAACTGTTAAAAAAACCAGAATATAAAAATAATAATTCGTAAATTAGTTTATTTTAATGATAAAACGTTTTCCAGTGGCCTTTTTTTGTTTCACGATGTTTTCTTCCTCATTATATCGTATATGATACATCAAAGTATGCGTCGATAGATCGGCGTTCTGAGGCTAAGAGGGTTAAGGAAAATGGAGCAGTCAGAAAAGAAGACTATTTTGGTCTTGTAATCTTCAGCTTGGTCATATCCACTCTCAATATTGTAAGTCAGTTGCTCAACAATCATAAGGTTAATGATGGATTGGGTTAGGTTATGTTCGTTGCTTTCTGTATCCTCAATTTTTTTTTAAATTCGACAGATAAGATGGGATGAAAACATTAGACATTCAGTGAGTCTTTCAAAAAAAAAATATGCTGCCTATAAATATAATGGTGTCCTTTCCGGTTTCATGTTTAATGTTTATAGATTTTTCATGCAACCAAAATACAAACCCTCTTGTGCAAAACGATTTGTTTATTCTGTCATTTGATTTATTCAAAATGCATGTTCGTGTATCCAGTGGCGGATTACCCTATAAGCAAATGAGACACATGCTTTGGGTAGCCGAATTTTAGGGGCCTCAAAAATGACTTATTATATAACCCATATACTTTTCGTCCAGATTTCCGAAAAATAGGGGCTCAAAATTTAATTGCGCCTGGGGCTTCCTATGTGTTCCGCCACTGTATGTATCAGTCCCATGAACCAAGAGCAGGCTGATGGAGTTTTAAGATATGTAATAAAACAATTCTGAACGATTGAGAAATATATTTTATTGCTTACGATCAAAAAAGAGTAAATTTTATTGCATAGTATATTGCAATAGTATATTGTTCCTTTTGTTATGTTTTATAATAAATAAAATAATAATTTGTGACACAATAAATTATAAGTGATCATATACTATTTCACAATCATATTGATTAAGTGTCTAAACTATAAATAGCACATAACAAATAGAGCACTAAAATTGCAAAACAGTTGGACTTTTTACGGAATTATTTTATTATTTTATTATTTTAGAGACATCAACAACATAGTTTTTTTTTTTAAACATGTGGAGAACTGTAAAATTGTCTTATAGACGTAAAATAGTTCACACAACCTTTAGCATAACACAATTGTACTGGGATTATTAAAATATTTATAAGCGTTTATGATCAATTCTTCATCAATAAAAATGATTTAAATTAGTCGGAAAAATATTAAATCATCGAGGAGATCAATTATAATTGATTCATACAAAAAAACCATTTTGATAATTCTTAACAGATTAAAATAACAAAGTATTTTAGCTCTACAGTTTTTAATAATTTTATTTGTTGATAGCTATTTCGGCTTGCGCCATCGTCAGAACTATAGTCATCGTCAGAACTAGTTCTGACGATGGCGCAAGCCGAAATAGCTATCAACAAATAAAATTATTAAAAACTGTAGAGCTAAAATACTTTGTTATTTTAATCTGTTATAAATGGAGTTCTACCAAGTAAATGCCAAATCAATTAATTGATAATTCTTAATTATGCAATATAACTTTTTATATTTATTATTTAAGTTATTGCTTTCAACAAATAAAGATAATTGATTGATACATTTACTATGACATTAGCCTAGTACAAATTATATTCTTATAAATATAATGATTGGCACAGTAAGTATACAATAAACTTTTGTTAAAAAAATATACGACGCTCTCGATTTCCATCTGTGATATGGTTATTGTTTTATGATTTACATAAAGGTGCTCACAATTGAGGTACTATTTAAAAAAAAAACAGCAATAATATTTATATTCCTTCTCACATTTTTACAAGCATTCAATGCCAACACATCACAATTTTATATTTATTATGAGGAATTGTGAACTCATTTGCTAGTTCAACCCATATTTGATTTATGCCAGTCTTTGATATTTACACATGCCTGTCATTGCTGCAATTCCAAGTATTTTTTAAGTATTACCGAAGTAGTGTTCGCAGCATTATATGGCCATATGGAATTACAGTAGTGTGATATACATGACAATTTCATTTAGTAAATATGTTTAATCTTTCTAAAATGTAATATGTAATGGTTGATAATCACGTATATTGTATTTGATTTATTGAATCAGTAGGGATTCCGAATATTCCCTGAAAACGAATATTCGAATATTAAAACCTTATTTTATTCAAATAACATAATGTATGCCTTTCATCATGTATAATCAATATTTAGTTGCCAGTTTGAATAACTATTATGGTGTCAAATAAACAAAATATAATAGATTATATCTAGATATAATCCGACACCGAATGTTTTCTCAATCGAGTGTTTATGCACCCATTTTATGAATGAATAATTTATCAAATATTCGAATATAAATAAAATAAACTGAATATATTCAAAATTCGAATATTCGATGCGAGTCCCTGCACAGCAGACACATTTTATGGGTATTTCCTATGCTTGTAGCACTTAATATTAATATGTACAGGTGTAGAGAATAAAACATAACATTTGATGTAACTGGAATGTAAAAATCAAATTACATTGCAATATTTAAATATGTAATAATGATACGAAACCGATGAGGTTGTTCATGAAATTGCACCTAAATATATTTTTAAGGTGCTCTACTTACTGGTAACATTAATTGATTAGAAATGTTCAATGAATTGGACTAGGAATGGAATGCATTTATATTAATCAATCTTAGAGATTATTGTTCACTTCCATCGGGTTATAAATTTAAATAAACTATTGATTTAATCTTAAAAATACTTTTATATCATCTAGTAACATCGCAACTGCTATAACTATTGTAAGATTCTCAAATATACAATTGGAACTAAATAAATATGTCTTAATTAAAATAAAATATTATCATATTTTATATGAACAATATTTTTATAACATCGCTGTCGTCAAAGACAGTTTTCTACACAAACAAGCAGATTTTTTATTAAATATTTTTAAATATAATAAGATGAGTTAATAAATATTTTAATATCGCTACCACAAATATCACAATAAGACATACTATGTATATGATGATGTTTTTGCTGGGCTGCGAAGTCGGAGTCGTTAATTTGTGGTGTTTTGGGTGTTGTAAAGATTCAAATGACTTATTTACTCTCTTTATTTTTAATTAATTTCAAATTCAAAAAGTTATCCATTTTAGCAGATATTGATAAATACGCTGACTCTCCAAATGAGAAATCTTTGTAGTTCTCACCATTCTACTTTCTATAGTTTCTTCCTGATTGTCTTTTTTTACCCTCAACAATTTCCAGCACAGTCATCAACTTGAGAACCAAAAGACCAAATTATTGATATGAAGATATAGAATATATTTCTTTAAATGGTGTGTTACAATAAAATTGTATCCTTTTCTATTTTATTGTCAAATTTATCCACACCATTTTTTAATGCTCGACAGGTGATCAGGAAAATTTGATATAAACATGATTTTTAATATGGCAAAGTATTTAAAACTATGGAGAATTAGTTATGATAGGGTGCGGGGTGGCCGGCATGAGGGTACTGGGCGTCGGAATGACAAATGTTGCGGTTCCTAACATCGGCGACATCTCTTGAATAACGTTACCCGCTGTCGAATCTTCATCAAAATGATCACAGTTATGATCTTCGCATATCTTACATTCGAATATGGTGGGCTTTATCGAGTTCTTGAATTTCTGTAACAGAAGATGATGAATCTTTCAAAATATGGAACATTTTACTTTTAATATTAGTGTTGCAAATAATTAAGCAGACTGCCAGTCGCAAAGATTATGTAATTAGTTGATATTGTATTTTACTACCTCTATAAAAGTGTCGCCTTCAGCTCTGGTGATCGTAACAGCTGCATAACCGGGAATACAAAATAATGAGATCGATGCGATGGTCCAGCCCAGGCCCTCCGCCCATCCTGGATAGTGATAGTTTCCATTGTGGTATGTTGGTGGATGATAGTCGATGAGGCTGAACACCCATACTGCCTGTGAAGACGGTAAACATTGTAACAGTTATTAATATATAAAATATTTTTGACATCAAAGATGGGTAAATAAAGAACGGACAGAACATACTGCACATGTACTATTTTGATATGAGTGTTTCACGCAAACTTGTTTTGCTAATAATAATATCAGGAACAACATCTTATGGCAATGAAAAATATTGAAATCTTCAATTCAATTAAATATTTATTGTGTATGCTTAGTTGAGATCTGTTAGTTTTTTTATTATGTAAAGAAAGGAATTATCATTGTTTACCATCATAAAGAATATGGCACATTTACAGTTTCCAACTAAATAATAATTTTGTTATTTTCATTTGTTTTCATCGTGTGTTCTCAACTCAAATTTTAAAAAAGGTTGAATTGAAAAAATTCTAAGGATAATGAATAGCTTAGAATTCACAAAAATTATTAGTAGTCGATTAGTAGAAATTATCATTTTTTTCAATCATATGTAATGTGAGGAAAAGTGAGTGCTTTATTTGTTGGGGTTTTTAAATATATCATACTTAATAGAAGAAATCTTTCGTAAATACTTACATAATTTTCCATTTTGGATTTTAGCATAAAAAATAGAAATACTAGTATGAGGATAGAAATATTCAATTCATATTGAAAAACGATATTTATTTAAAACAAAAAAAATACTTACAAATAAAAGTAGAGGTGCAGCTATTAACCAACACATTCTAAAATATAAGGACGGCGCCTTTCCTGTCATTTGTTTTACGTTTCTTGATAAACGTTTCTCTCCATAGAACCAAGTTATGGCAATAATTTCAAAGAAGGCCAAATAAGTTATCGATATTGATGCTGCATAATGATCGATCAATTGGAAATAATAGATTCCACTCTAAAAATAAAAGAACATTTACATTGAATGTTATTCCTGAAATCGTATGTAATCTTAATGTAAGCTCTACTAGATTCGGTCATTTAATTTGAGCCAAAGATAGAAAATTAAATAAAATATTTGTAAAATCAAAATCGTTTAGAAGTGGTTTTGAATTTTGAAATACGTTCAAGAGACGATTCATTTTAAAAGTAAATTTAACACGTGAGAATGTCGTTACACCATTTTAAAATATCGTCAAAGTACTGCCAGAAGTTAGTGAGTAATAAAATTTCCAAAAATGACGTAAGTAGACAATAAGAATCATGGATATAAATTATGTGTCTTGATGAACTCAATAGGAGCATTTATTATACCAGTTTATAGGCATGCCATTATACCTGTCTATGAATTCCTGAAATTGTTTGTGTCAGATTAGGCATAAATCCACCGATGATTTAAAATTATAAATATATTTTTAACATCAAATATTGAGACTAGAGGCTTTACCCTAACGCCGTTAGCACACTGGTGCGAAAGCGGAACGGATGCAGACCGGTACCAAGCACAACCTTATGATAGTACGGTCTGCTTTCGATCCGTTTCCGCGTCTGTGTGCTAGCGGCATAACAGGTCAAATATACATTTGCTGTAAGGATAAAGCATTAAGTGTCAATACTCAGAACTATCAATTTGTTAGATAATAACTTCCGCATACTGGTGAAGATTTATTAGTTACATCATCTATGTGTGGTTTTATGATATTGTAATATTAAATTGAATCACTCACTTGCAGTATGTTTGGTAATCCAAACAAGAAAGAGACAACGCATATTATTAACACCAACATTTCATGGTAGACAAGATTTCTTCTGATCCAATTAGGGAAGCCGTCTTGAATAGATGTCACCACCACTTCGACTATGGCAAACTGGAAATAAACAACAAAATACATAATGCAATCAGTTTATTTCAATGATTCAAAAATGAAATACACTGCATCTGAGAGCAATTTGCCAGCCTCATGTTTAAATGAGTACTAAAAAGAATACGGTTAGAATATTTTGACGACAGATACTCGGCGGTTTTCAAGGATTTGTTTTGCCATACCATACCGTACCGTGTAATCAAATACTTGGAAAAAGATCATTCTCTTACCTGACTGTTCAATCCCAGGCACAAGAGCATAAAGAAGAATAAAACTGCCCATAATTGTGATGCTGGCATTTTTGCAATAGCTTGAGGATAAACAACGAAAATAAGACCAGGTCCTGCAACATAAATAAAGGAATATATAATACAACAATTCCTCTCATTATTCTTCCTATATCTGATGGGGAAGGTTGAGGTATGAGTTTGTATGAAAAGTTACTTGACAGAAACAGAGTGTTCATCCAAAGGAAACAAAATTTAAAAATCATTTTTTAGGATTTTGATTAATATAATATTAATAAAAAAAACGGATTTATCTTACAAACCCTGAAATAATTTATGTTTTTTTCCCGCCTGTCTGTTGAATGAAAAACCAAATTTTGCATTCAAATAAAGTAAACGGGCATTGAAAAACTAATGTTTCTATTGAATGAAAAATGTGCTATAGTTTCTTTGCTAATAAGCAATTTTGTTGTATTCGCTGATTTTAATAATGGATACTCTATAGGTACTCACTTGATATTTCAAGAAATGTGTCAACATTCAATTAACGATATTTAACAATGCAGATATTATTACGAATCGAACATACCATCGCTGATAACAGCCTCCACATCCATATTTTGTTCCAAAGCGATATTTCCTATTGTGGCAAATGTAAAAATACCAACAAGTAAGCTAGTAATAGCGTTCACAAACGATACGGCCAAAGTATCTTGCAGAAAATTGTTGTGGAACTTATTATAGCTGGCGAATGATATCATCGAGCCGAAGGCTATTCCGATGGAGTTAAAATTTTGAGCGACAGCATTTATCCAAACCTGAAAACAAAATCAACAACAAGAAAAAATAAATTATCTAAAGAGGGCATACTTATTTGAATAATGGCATACTAATTTTGAATAATAAAAAATAAATAAAGAAGTCATAGAAGTGTTATAATCTTTTCCAGCATTTTGAATATCAAATAATTTATCTGTTCGATAAAAATCCAATAATTTTTAACCTGTAAAAAAGCCTTTTTTACAAAATTATCTAATTTATTAATTTAAAAAATGAAGTGGTCCTTAAAACTACTTAGAATAATAGATACGTACTATATTGTTATTAAGTTATATTATAATTTAAAAAAAAATATATATATAATATATAGACAGCAGCCAATGTTCCATATATTTTTGAACTCTCTCGTGTCACTCGTGATCAACTAAGGAAAAGAGACACAACACACATTTCTAATGTCTCAAAATATAAATTGAAAAAGTCTAAATTTGATATTGACCTTAATGTTACTTGAAATCAGACCTACTGGATGACCAGGGTAAAGTTCTTGCCGCTAGACTAAACTTAATTCATGAATATAAGTAAATAAGCATGACTTGAAATTGCATAATATTCAAATATTTAGTATTGTCTTATTTACCTTAGCATCACCTAAAAGTGCCCAGTTAGGTTTGAAGAAATATCTAAGTCCTTTATCGGCCCCGTCCAAGGTGAGAGATCTTCCGAGGAATATTACGATGAGAATAAAAGGTAGAGTCGTTGTAAAGTATCGAACTTTCGCTGACGATTTGATACTTTTCCAAATTGCAAAATAGACCAGCATCCACGCGCAGATGAGACAGGCAACCAACTCCCACCGCAGCTCACCAGGAAACTGTATTCCTTGGCTCACTTTCAAAACTTTTTGCCTGAAAATAAAGTATCAATATGAAAAACTTTCGGCTACATTTAAAAAATCGGCGTGTTTAAAAGCTAAGAGTATCAATGGCTATGTTGATTTCTGATTAACTATATCTTTTTTCAAAAAGATTTGTATCTAATACTGGAACCTCACTCAATCATTCCTAGGTGTTTTTTGTTGCTGATCAGAATGACTTCTAATTTTATTACTTGGTGAAAATAGCAATTTGTCAGGTGATATAAATTTACAGGAAATTTCATGGCCTATAAAGCTGGCTGTCGGGTCCTATGGCGCAGCAGTTGGCATTTTGGGCTTTCGTGCCGGATCTTATGGATTTGAGTCCTTTCAATCCTTTAATAACTGGGTGTAGCGAGAGCGATTAGTTAACTACTAGTCCTGTCCTAACCTAAACTTTCTATCCCTAGTACTTTCTTTGAATCAAAAAAAGAGAGGTTGAGCGACTGAGTAACAAACAGTTCTTATTCTCAAAACTTCTGTTAACATATCTCCATTGGGAAGCCATATGCTTCACATTGGGATCGGAAGGGATAAAAAAAAGCTAACAAAAAAATTGTCAAGCAATTGAGATAACAAAAAGTATCATTAACCCTCCAGAGACGAGAGCTTTTTTCCGATAAAAAAAATATTTTCTAAGCCATATTGAAGTCACGGATAACTTTTATTCCTATCCAAAATTTAAAAAAAAAAAAAACGCAAAGTCGTTGTATAAAAACCCCGCATGACTATATGGTCATGCTCATCCTTTTATTACCGTGTAATATTGAGTACGGACAGTAGTAAGGACAAAAGTGACCGTATGGGCTTGCAAACATTCGGGGTTGAAATATAGCTAAACGTGATTTTTTTTTAAATATTTACAATTTGACCTCTTTAGATCAACATAATTTCAAAACAAATATATTAGCAAAATAACTGTAAATAATTTTATGTTTTTATAAAAAAATATCTAACAGTTTCAAAAAGTAAATTAAAAAAAACGGAAATTCAAAAAATCACATGTGCTTTTGGAGACCGTTCCTGTTCCTACGGCTGATGACTTACTGTAGTCCGTACCCTTCTTAACCAAATATGAGCAAAAGCAACGATATTCAGGTAGAAAAAGTATGAATAGTGGGATCAATAGACAACGGTGTTTTGTGTGACCATATGGTGACGCTCGTCCTTGGAGGGTTAAAATAATACTACCCACTTTTTTGATTTTGTCAATTTTCATATATGTAGCAAGACGTACAAAGTTAGAATATTGGATAAGTATTAAAAAAATGCTTTCAAAGATTACTGCTGCAGAAGGCTGCAGATTATATATAGAATAGAATATTGTGGCTTACTAACACGTCGATGCTACAACAAATACAGCTACTGCTCATGCAATCGATCTCTGTACACCAGATGAATAAACCTGGAAAGGCAGCGGTGAAATATGACTAGAAGGATGTTATTATCAACCTGGAAACCAACATGCGACAGAGAGCTATGGTAATGTTACCAAGTGTTGACAAGACTTGAATGCTGAATCTAGAAGAATCTAGACTAAAATTATTTATTGCAAAAGAATGGTTTCTCTTCCAGAAGAGAGCTGGAATCTGTTAGATAAGAAGTCAAATTGAATACATACTCGAAAAATTCTTCAGAAGGTGTTCTGGAAAGAGCAGGTCTGGAGATATTATGCCTTAATTGATCGCTGTTCCAGCAGTCAGGCGTGTTCCACCGGTTGGAGCAGTCGGACCAAGGCATCTCCGGTTTGAACGAAGCGAAGAAATAATATATTGCATATGCGATTATTACACAATAATAAGTAGACATACAGAAAGAGATCACTACACTCGCCAAGCCGGCTCCTGAAATATGAAACATATGAATCAGATATTTGTAGCTTTCTCAGGTTATTGTCAAATTACACTATGAATCTTTAAATGCAACTATCTCCAACTGAAATTGCTTGACTTGTAGTAGTTTAAAACTAGGGGTGTGATATTATATTGTATTATTAAAGATAATGAAAGAAAAATGAATGAATGAATCTTGTAATGCCAATTTTCAGTTGGCTTTTTTTTAACACCAATACTTTCACGGAATTTAACAATTTTACATAACTGGTCATTGAGTCCTAGTAACTAATTTAAAGAAAAAGGTTTACATATGGGTTTACAATGAAAACTTTGATCATTCATCAATAGGTCTTATACCACAAAATATACTCTTAATAAATACTCTAAGACGTGGCTTCATCCTTAAGGTCTTATTAATAATAATATTTACTGTTAATTATCAATGAATATATCGAACCTTTGAACAGGGGGCATATTTGTCCCAGGGCTCCGATTGGTCCACGGCCTGTATACTGTCCAATAGCAAGTTCCATAAACAGCATTGGAATACCACACACCACCAATATGATGAAGTACGGTATTAAAAAAACGCCTGCAAGCAAGGGAAACACAGAAATAAATTTCAATGACAGGAATCCTTGTTAGCTATAATTAATTACTCAACCTTCATATTCAGCATAAACATATGAGTTTTTTTTACATTGCTGTAGTTCGAAAATGATAATTGTTTCTACCGTGAAAAATGAAAGTATGGGGACAATAAAAGATAATCAACACTATTACATCATAATTTTGAGAGTTTTAGGCTAAAAACTGTGTTCAACATGTTTTATTGTTTTTTGTCTCATTGATTTTATCATATTTCCTCATGTATAGAAAAAACAAGTATATTATTTTTCAACAACATAACATTTGTAACATAAAAAAATAAAACACTGTCAAGAGACGCAGTTAATTTGTTAAAAGCAATGTTTTGATTTTTACTTATGGCAAATACAGGTATGTAAACAAAAATTAGTGGTGCAATAATAAACTTTTTTACTTTATAAAACTTTTGTAATTATAAAAGTAATTTAACACTTGTTTCCATGCTAGGTGGAAGTTAGTGTTGTTGTTGTGGAAATAAAATATTCGATTGAAGGATCGAAATCGAAGACATTATTTTGTAATAAGCCTATTTACTGAATTATATTGACATACACCATTTCTTCTGGTGGTCATGGGATTAGGAATTGCAATCTTGGTTTGTATTTTTGATCCTGTAACATCGGGGTTTTACAAATTCACTGCCGGGGCTAATTTTATAATATACCGATGTTTAGGCTGGCCAACAGGTCTCTTTTTAAGAGAACATGTTCTCTTTTTTGACACAACTCTTTTGTTTTCTGTCTTTTTTCTATTATAGCCAGATTGTCCTCGTTTTTCAATTTTGAGAATAATTTCACGCAGCCCATACTACATTTTTTTTCACAAGATATGGTGAACGGTTTTATATTAATTTATGCAATAATTAAATTATTTATATAGTTTATTTAAAGATGTCTCTTTATGCAATACACAATTAAGCAATATTGAATATTAATATTTGGTAATTTAAATTGAAATTAAGAAAATATTTCGTTTGAGATAATTGGACTTAATTGGACTTAATGGACAAGACGCGACGGAACACAAACACCTTATAATGAGATGGCCTTTTGGATGGAATTTTTGTATTTGGCTTTTACGGTTGTCAGTTGGTAAATGTAATAATTGCAGCTATGCTCACTGTTGTTATAGTCGATCTGTCATATGCCAACATTTTTTTTTTTAACCCTTCCTTTACTATCCAAAAAAAGCACAAGCTCCTGAGCTGTGTATCCGTATAACACTACTACAGCAGTACTACATATAATTGTCATGATTCACTCCCGTTTGCCTGATGTGTAACGACTACACATATCAGGAGATTGTGCTTTTTTTGCATAGTAAGGAAAGGGTTAAATATATTTTTTTATGTGTGATTATTATTATGTTGTACGTATTAGATAATGATTGTGATGAGATAAAAATAAACATGCTATATAAAAGTGTTCTCCAAGTAGGGGTCCTCCAGTTCTGTCAAGGGGGTTTGGAGGGGTTGCGTAGACAAATCATACATATATCTCAACTTCAAACACTGTCAAAAAAGTAAATTGAAAAAAATATATATTTTACAAGGAATGCTTTTATTTAATTAATATTGCAAGAACTGTTATCAAGCCCGAACACAATATTTATACAAACCGTACAAACTAAATACGAAAATCCTATCGAGTATTAGAGACCCCTCTTAATTAGTGTCTATGTTCTACTCAATTTGAGAATAGCCCCTGCAAAACTTTGATGAGCAGGATCACAGCACATAATTTTGTAAAACACTCACACTCACTAATTATATCAATATTCATAATTGCATAACTGCATACTTAAGTGCATAATTGAGCATTTATCAGTAGCTAAATAATATTCAAATTATGTTATACATTATTATCTTATGTATGTTTGGTGCTTAAGAATATTGCGCAATTTGTGAAAATATATGCTAATATATGCAGTACTCGAGCACGTGAACAAAATACGAAATCCTATTTGTAAATTCGTATTGAATATTCAGCAGTATCAGATACCCATTGATCTTATTAATGAAGAATGCATACTACGTTATACGCTATTTGGGTGAAAAACTTTAAGTAGATAAAACATTTTTAAATATACGTTACACATTAGAGACAAAAAGAAAATATTATATCGTAAAATAATGAAGAGGACATGTTTGATTCATTAAAAAAGTGTCGCCCGAGGCCACCCAAGTGCTCAAGCTGCCACATTATAATTATCCTTTGGTCTCTGTCCTCGTTTAGTGCATTCAGCATTTCTATTTGCGTAGGAATTGTATGATTATTTAGTTTGTTTAATAATTAATGACGAATCCTTGGGATCTCTAGTTCGAATCCCAGTGCTTCAATAAACTGGCTTATTCTGTAGTATTCAAACTTTTCTTTCACCTTTCCGATCATCCGGACTTTCCGGTCACTAGACCTGTTATAGTTTTATCCTTCTATCCTTACTCTTTCTAAAATGTTGGGAAACGACTAACGAGTAGTTATCGTTGAACGATTTCTGTTGAGATGAGCTCCATCAGAAGACCGAATGACAATCAACTTGATATGCTAATACAAATTGAATAACTACAATAGTATTGTGAATGTAACAAAGAATTCGTACAGCGTATGTACGAATTAAATTTTTAAGAAGTATGTACTTAAAAATAAAATCGATCAAGATAACGGTTTGGTCGATAAGACAAAAGATACCTATGATTGTATTTTTCTGTCTAGGAATATGTTTTTGTATAATCCATTTGACTGATGACACTATGTTAATATTAGTTATAAACACATTTTTAAGGTGTGTTAATATGTACAATAAAAACCATAAATAATCTACCAATATAGATAAATAAGCAGTTTTATTTGTTATGAGTAAGGCGTTATAATTATAATGTACGATGATTGGGCACATAAAGTTTCATTATTCCAAGAATGTCTACAGTATTTCTACGTTTTACAGTGTTATTTTGATAAAGTTTAGTCACCCCACATTTTCTTGATTCAATAACAAGTGTTTACAATTTATTATATAATATATGTATGTTTTTGTTCCAAGAGATGTAGTAAAGTCGAAGATTTGGTAAAAAAAGCTTGTACAGTAAAGCTTTGATTTAAAATAAACACAATGTTCTGTAGTTGTAACGTAAGTTGGCCGATGATTTGATGCACACCAAGACACGCCCATTCGTGTGTATTTTATCTGCCTACTTGCACAAATACATCATTGTTTCTTAAAATATAGACATTAGGAATGTAGTTTATTCGTTGAATCCGAATTTCTATCACCCCGAGTTCTCATCGTTATTTGCACAGCTATCCACTACCCTATAATAATTCAGCTGTAGGAGTCCCGCAGGAGCAATTGCTTAGGGTTTAATCAATATTACCTAAAGTGTGTTTGAAATAAATCGTATATAAGTTGAGATATACTCGCTCTACGTATTGTTTGAATTGCAACACCATTTTCCTTCGTTGCCGCCGAGTCGTCTGTGTTGACCGATCTAATGGTTGTTCAAACTGATTTGAGCAATTTCCCGTTCATCTTCAAACATCCTTCGAAAATATTTTGCCACGTTTGTAATACTGACATAAGTATTTAACCTTCAAGCAGGCTAAGTTTAAAGAGCAAGTCCATTAGGCACATTTATGAATTGATTAAAATTTTGAAGTAAAAAAAGTAGTAATTCTTTGTGAAAATGGTGTTGCATTTAAAATAAAATATTGAAGTAATTGCAAAAAGGAAGTAACAGTATGATATAATAATAAACAATTCTAGCAAGAATTTGCATACTGGAGGTAGGCACAGATTGTAGCGTGGCTAACACCTACAATAAATACAGCCGCAAAAGTCAGTCGATGCTTAATTTCCATATAATTTAATTTATAACTACATGGTGATGTACAATTCTTTAAGCTATTAAAAAACACCAAATAAGTGAAATTTCATATTGCCGGGGAATCCATTTTTTTGCGAATTTGAGTATTTTAGAGTAAACTATAAGATTTATAGCTGATAGAGATGTTCGGACACCACCGGGTTTTTAGCTATAAATAATAAACGTATTTTATTTCAACAATTTCCGTTTCTTTTGAAAAAATTCAATATGACGGATAGGTCCTCTTTACCTTTCCGCTGTCAATATATTTTTAAAACATATTTTAGGAATTCAAAACATTCAAGTTTTACTCACCACCACCACTCTGGTAGCAAAGGTATGGGAATCTCCAGACATTGCCCAAGCCCACCGAATAGCCAACGCAGGCTAAAACGAACTGCATTTTGTTGGCCCAGTGTTGGTGTCGAGGTTTCATGCCATGCCCGTCATCAGACATGTCGTCGTAGCCATCGCCATCTAAGCTCCGCTCTTCTGGTGGCCTGGAAAAATAAAAATAAAAACTGTCATTTTCCACTTCTAATCTATTTGGACATTGTTTCAGTGAAACTGGGTCTGTTCCATCCCTACATCTTTTACATTATTTATATTATGCATTGCTCATTTGCAGTGCTTTTTTTCTATTTAACGCGGTGGAACGGCGTTCCGGCACCTTTTTTCTCGACATTTTTAATGTGTCAAATCAATATTCGCAATTTATTTTTTCCTTTGAAAACTTTCGATTTTTTATGCCGAAAGACGTTTAATATGTTTTAAATTATGATCTCCGGAAAAAGTAATAATAGTAAAAAAAGAATCATCAGAACTAAGATTTTGTGATATATACATAAATCCTTCCAACTCTTCCAATCCTAAGACTAACAGGGTAAAGCGACAGTGATTAGTTCAACATTAGTCATGTACCAGCCCTATCTTTCTATCTTTACTCTTCTTGAAAAATGGACGTTGAACAACTGATTACCAATCATTTCTCGTAAAAAACTCTGTTGAGATACCTCCATTACGAAACCATATCCTCCACGTCGAGAACGGACATGAATTAGTAAAAAAAGAATTGAGTCCGGCTTTTTTATTTTCAAAAAAAAAAGCACTGCTTATTTGTTTATTTTATCGAGCGCGACATGTTTAATGTTAGTACAGGATTTTTTTAAAGAATTGAGAATATGGACATTATCTACTATGTATGTACTTTATCACCACATTATTGCTATGGGTACAATGTAGAAACTCTAGGAAATATTCAATGAATGCTAACTAAATGTACGGTTTTTTAAAAACATAATATTGTCTTGTCACAAGTTCTCGGTTGAGACACCCTGATTTAGGTAGGCACGTAATTGGGTATTTTGTGATTTCGTCGCAGCTTATTATCTTATTTATATTTATTTAGTCTGCAATTTCGACAGCGATGCGAACGCCTACCTAATTTCACTGTCTTGGCAGAAAAAAAGTGACATATCATTTAACTCGCAACATAAAAAAGAAACACAATTAGGTACTATAAATCATATGTTATTTCAAGATGTTATCTCGTCTGACCTATTATTTGATCTATCATACTACTTATTGTATAGTTTTATTTTCTTTTAGCCAACAGTTAATATTGTCTGTTATCATTTTTATTCTATAATGAAGAAAGAAAAAGAATATCGGACTGACACATTAAATATATTCAATATAATTTCATATTTTTTTCTTGTTTTAACTAATTATATTAAAAACCTAATCCCTTTTTACGCGATAAATTGGTTCCAGAAAGTGGCGCTCACTTTGTATAATTTGATAAATCGGTTCCAAAAATCAAAATAACGTCTGTGACATCTGGAGCGCATTTATGTAACTCTCAGTGGTAAAATTTATGACCGGGAAACGTGCTATTCATCGAATTTAATAATTGCATTGTATTTAAACAAGAGCAGAATTACATCACATGATTTTGCGCAGGGTCATTATTTCTTTAAACGCAGGAAAAAAAATCGCGTAACGAGTGGATCCCGTAAAAAAAGTAACGGTGCAGTCCAAAAAAGCGCGTAAAATCTAAATCGCGCAAAAAAAAAATCGCGTAAAAAAAAAAAGGACTGCGTGTAATTGTATTAGTTTTTCGGTAGATAAAAAACTTGCTTTCATCTTTATGGCATAGATCAGCGATAGTCAACCTGCGGCCCATTCAGAATTTATGTGAGGCCCAAAACGATCATAGCTAACAGATGTTTTTTCCAAATATCTGGTGTCATTGCAAAAAAAATAAGTAAACGAATGAGCATGTTGGATACGTTTGTATTTATGTGTACTTACATTTATGTTATGTGTAGTATGTGGTATATGATGTGGCCCACGTAATGTTGCAAAAATTGGCTTGTGACCCAGATGGAAAAAAGGTTTAGTATCGCTGTCATAGATTCATATTACACCAAAGACAAAACATTTTTGTATAATAGTTCATTATATTAGGAAATATAAATCAACCTTTTTTATAGTACAAACCAGTGATGCGCAAGAGGTACTTTTGTGTACATACTTACTATTTCTAGTTGAGTGTTTTTTTTATTACTATGGATATTTTATACGGATTGTTAGTTATTTTTACTAATAATGTTGATTTTTTTGTATAATATGGCGGGAAAACAAATGGCTCTCTTTACAAACTTGGCCCTTGGCTTAAAAATGTTGCGCACAACTGGTATAAACTATAAACATAGTTGTATTTCTGATAAAAAATGATTATTGCAAAAAAAACAGTAATTATTTTGTTGAACTGTTCTGCAGATTGCGGATTACCTTTGATACAATATGGTTCGAAACTTGATTAAATTTTATTAAAGTAAAATATATTTTAACATGACTTATTTTCTAATTTATAGTACGCTCCCAATGTGGAGTATATGGACTCCTATTGGGGTTTATCTCAACTCAGTCGCTCAACCTTTTTTTCCAAAGAAAGCATGAATAGATGGATAGCTGAACGCTCTCGCTACGCCCCGTTGAATAAAAGACATCAACTTTTAACTGTCCAACTTTGTTTTGCAGTAAGAATACTAAAAAATATGAATTACGTATCATAGTCTTATCGAACTAAATCGTCTGTTATGTTATCTCACACTTAATTATTTATGATATTTTAAAGATAACATTTAAATGTGTACACCCAAACAAATATTAGTAACAAGATGATTTACATGCATGCAATTTATCATTTCAAGGTTAGACGTGTCGGTCGACGAGTTGCTAGTTCCACAGAGCGTATTGTATTCCGCCGCCATTGGAAAGTCTGAGAAAATTTGAAAATTTTATGTTTATACAGTTTTAAACAGAAAAAGTTTAATAAGTATTTTGGAAAATTACAGCGAAGAAATTATGTACTACTGTATATTGCGAGGAAATGGAGCAAGGGATCGTTTTCTCGGCAAACATATCGATAGTTTGACGTACGAAATATTTAAGAAACATGTTGACAAGAAAAGAGAAAGAAAGATGTACACTAAATTCACTCAACTTCCACAAAAACTGTGCTGAAGATTTATTCATAGAAACATCGTAAAAAAATGAATAACCAATAAGTAAATTACGCAAAATATTATTCATAATACGTATTTTAACTAAGAAAAAATAATACAATTCATCGCTACTTTTTATTCGAATACTTTAATGAGGGACTGGACATAACTAGCTTCCATCGCTATAAATGTCTGACACGTCTAGTGTGTCAGGATCTAATAAAGTATTTTGTTTTTTGTGTCTGGGCATAGTGTTAGAACTAGGGCATCCAATCCCGGGATCCCGTTCAATCTGGGAAAAAGTATACCAAATCGAGGATTTCAAATTCCTCCGTGAGCTAAAAAAAAACCAAGTTTGGAGATAATCCGGGGAAAAAGTATAGCGAATTGAGGATTTCAAATTCCTCGGTGAGGAAATCCCGGGTTTGGAAAAAGGCTCCGGGATTTGATACCCTAGTTAGAACCAATAATTCATGTAAAAATATTGTGTTTTTTCGATGGAAAAAAAGTGCATATATTTTGTATGTGGTTTTATATGATAGAAGCAGGCTTCATATTTAATTGAAATTGTATAACGTACAATTAAATCACACGCATTTGGTACATACTTTTTGATAACATTTGTTTCCCCCAAAATATTTTTTCTCAGACACTGTAAAATAAAGATGCTTTTATAATCGGAATGAATGTATTGAAATTCGATTATGCCAACAATTAATTGTATAACGCCATCGTTGGACTGGTTGATGTTTACGTCACGAACTTCCACTCAGAGTTCCGCTCTGACGAACTTCCTGATTTTCCAAGCTTTGTTGTTCAGATTATGGTTAATTTTTTAACAAACACAAAATTAAGCTTATAGTCAACCAAAAATAAATAAATAAATGTTTTTCATTACGAATTGTACAATGAAGTTTGTAATAATTAATGATTACATTAAAAGTGTACGTGTACACTTATTTAAAAAAAAATCGAGCCTATCATTTTGTTGCTAAGTAAATATGGTAAGATAATGATGGGTTGAGTTTTTTTCTTGAATTCTTTGCACGCATTGAGTTCAAACGAGTTTTTTCAAATCAAAATTCAATACATGTAGGCAGAATCTTGTACTCGCTCAATTCAATATTTCAAGTTAGTTATAAATTAAATATCTATTATCAACTATTGGAAAAACATACACATTTTTGTAGTAGTACCACGATTGTATGTTTTATTCAATTACATTTTACACAAAATATTATTTTTAAAAAAATACACAAAATTCAATAAAAATATAACGAAAATATGGTTTATATTCTTATACATGTTAATGTATTTTATGTGTGATTTCGCTGATACCAGTATTGGTCACTATACGAAAAATGAAATTTAATATGTACTTTATATTTATGCGTTGTTTGGGTTTATTAAAAAGATATTTGACAACTCGTTACCTTACTTTGAAAAGGTTCTATTTGCACTTCACCATGTTTTGAGATACGAACGTTCGAATATTTGACTGATCATACATATGTTGTTTATAAATCGATTATAAAAAGTCCTATTGTTTCTTAGAAGCTTGTACAAATACTGTATGAAAGAAAGTGTGTAGATAGAACTCTTGAATCCTGCTGACTTCTTTATTTAAAAATGTATGACTGAAATCAATATTTATGTTAAATTGTGGCAAATACAACATTTTCCGACCAAAAGGTCATTTTATGCCAATATTTCAGTAAGAACCTTTTCAAAGTAAGGTAACGAACTGTTAACGTGAGTCATTCATTTTTAAAGTTCACTTAAGACAAACCAGTAAATCTGTTGATTAAATTAATTAATCATTCGTGTCTTTTTTGCAGTCGAAAACAAAAAAATATGAACTCAAAATATATACATACAGTGAAAAGAAACAGATTATAATTTGAAGCTTGCCTTTCACTATTTCCCCTACACACTTAATACAGGAAAAAATATCAATAGCTAAACATTTTATTTAACTAAGTACATAACATTGCAATAGTGAAGAGTTCCAAGATTAAGACAAAAATAAGTTGTTTTATTTTTGCTTTAATTCCATGTTTCAAACGTCATTCTTAATTAAACCATTGTCAATAATTTTTATGTCAGAAACACCGAATGTAATCACTGCATTCTTAAATTTAGTAATAATGCATATGTATACATTATTATATTTATATAACATATAAATCTGTGAATAATGATTTTCTTAATTTGAAAAGGGTAACATTTAATAAGTTTGATTCCAAAGAAGCCATTTACCAAAAACAAATCGATCAGTAGAAACAGGTATGCAATGCCAAAATTACTTATTGTATCGCGCAGATCGCAGACATTATTCCAAATTGCCGTTTATATTCTGTCGAATTTAATGAGTCGTTAAAATAATACGAAACACTTTTTACGATGATCGTATACTCACTCAAATGAGCGTTCACTTTCAGAACAGTTAAATTTGTGAACAGGCGTAGTAAAATCTAAAATATATTTTGAATTTAGCAATTAATAGGGATGGCTGCCAAAAATATGATTTACCGGGTATTTTAGATACTCTAAGAGTACACATTCAAGAGAATATTCGAATTATTATCAATTTATCAATAAATTATTTATGTAATATTGTCATATTTATATAAACACAGTTTTTAAATGAATATTTTCAGTAGTCTCAATAGTCAATATGCCCTGTAATTCTACGCCGTCATACTGTAATTCTATCGTCACTATACAGGAGAAATCGACCAAATAAAATAATGTGTTCGAGAGAACCATTTTAACTTTTGTAATAAATCCGCCTGTGTGGTCGAGTGGTCAACGTTGTTGGCTTCGGCTACAGAGGGCCCGGGTTCAAATCCCGGTACGGACAGTTTTATAAATTGATTTTTCAAACGATTTATGAATTTCTGTTTGAAGGCATGGATGTATGTGGTGAGTTGAATTCCCCCCTCCCACCTATCCTATCCTATGAACGGGGCGTATCGAGAGCGATTAGCTAACCACTAACCTGTCTTAGCCCTATCCTTATATTCCTTCTCTCTTAGGAAAGAGAGAGGTTGAGCAACTGAGTAACATTCAGTTCTCGTAGAAACACATTGTTGAGATAAACTCCATTAGAAGTCCATATGCTACACATTGGGAGCGGACATGGTAAAAAAAAAAACTAAAACCCTCTTATGTTGCATTTCAATATCTGAACCATATTTGCTTGTGACATGTCTTAATGGAGTTTTAGTAAAAAAAATGCATTTGGTAATTTTTTCTTGAATGAGAATGCTTATTTTTCAGTGAAAATGTGTGGACTGCGTATTAAACAGAGATTTTTATTTTTAATATAATAATCGCCCGCTGTGGTCTAGTTGTTAAGAACTCGATCAGGTGGGTCTGGATTCGATTTCCGGCAAGGTCAAATTTAGATTATTTTTGTGTAAATTTGAGACATAAGACGTGGGTGTTTGTGATGCCAATTATTCTCCTCAAATATATCTCGAGTGACTTACAAAAAATATTCACATCGAGTTTATTTTGTACGATCTTTCATCTTTAATATATTAAGCGCGTTGGCATTAGCTGTAATACCTAATATTTTAAAAATAAAAAGTAAATCTGGAATGGAGATCTTAGTTTGATTCAAAATCGGCTAAATCAGACTGTTAATTAAACATGCTAGAATAATTTCTGAATACTAAAATGTATTACTGAATATTTAATGTTATCTCAAAATAGTGAGCTTGAGGTTTTACTTTATAGATCCAAAATTGAAATTAATCGTTTACTCGGGTATCGGAATATTTTGTTGTTAAGCATCCCTAATAATGAGGTATTATAATGATATTTCCAAAATAGAAATTGTGTGTTGCTGTCTCTAAACGTCGCAGATTTTTACCCAACAATGACCTGACAAAGCAAATCGGTGTAAATAATATAATGGATTTATATCAGAATTGTAGCACAATTAGATAAATAAAATATTTTTTTAATGTTATGCTTGTTTTTTTAATCGTAAGATACTAATTCATTTAACAAAATCATGATTCTATTCTATGATCCAAATATTAGTGAATCTAATGTCATTTTTAGCATATCTATTTTTTTAAAAAAAGCTTTGCTGTTGGGCTCAAACGAAAAGATTACATATATGTATATTTTATTTTTTACCATGTCCGCTCCCAATGTGGAGCATATGGACTCCTAATGGAGTTTATCTCAACAGAAGTGTTTCTACGAGAACTGCTTGTTACTCAGTTGCTCAATCTATCTTTTTCCAAAGAGAGTAGGAATAGAAGGATAGGGCTAGGACAGGACTAGTGGTTAGCTAATCGCTCTCGATACGTCCCGTTCATAGGATAGGATGGGTGGGAGGGGGGAATTCAAGACATCACATACATCCATGCCTTCAAACAGAAATTCATAAATCGATTGAAAAATCAATTTATAAAACTGTCCGTACCGGGATTCAAACCCGTGACCTCCGTAGCGGTAGCCAACGACGTTGACCACTCGACCACAGAGGCGGCTAAATAATAATTTACAATGATTCAGCCGCCTGAGTGGTCGAGTGGTCAACGTTGTTGGCTTCGGCTACGGAGGGCCCCGGTTCAAATCCCGGTACGGACAGTTTTGTAAATTGATTTATAAATTTCTGTTCAAAGGCATGGATGTATGTGATGTCTTGAATTCCCCTCTCTCACCTATCCTATCCTATGAACGGGGCGTATCGAGAGCGATTAGCTTACCACTAATCCTGTCCTAACCCTATCCTTGTATCCCTACTCTCTTTAGAAAAAGAGATGTTGGGCAACTGAGTAACAAGCAGTTCTCGTAGAAACACTTCTGTTGAGATAAACTCCATTAGGAGTCCATATGCTCCACATTGGGAGCGGACATGGTAAAAAATAAAATATATATGTAATCTTTTCGTTTGAGCCCAGCAGCAAAGCTTTTTTAAAAAAAATATATATGCTAAAAATGACATTAGGTTCACTAATATTTGGATCATTCATAGAATAGAATCATGATTTTGTTAAATGAATTAGTATCTTACGATTAAAAAAACAAGCATAACATATAAATATTTTATTTATCTAATTGTGCTACAATTCTGATATAAACACTTCTGTTGAGATAAACTCCATTAGGAGTCCATATGCTCCACATTGGGAGCGGACATGGTTAAAAAAAAAAATATGTAAATAAAAAAATCCATGTTTCAATGGAAACTGATTATTTATTTGTATTATGGAATGTCATTTTTTTTTTTGTGTGAAAATGTCATGAGTGTAACGGATGAATAAAAAGTGTTTGACAACAGCATCGCACTAATTACATAATTTTAAAAAGAAAAAATAGTTACTTTCAGATTTGAGGTGATACAAATATTGTTATAACATTATCTGTTTATTAGTCTAGAATTGATAAAGAGTACGGACTAGTATAAGTCTAGTATGATCATCATGAATCTTTTAATAGCCATTGCGGTCTTTAATATGTAATCTTTTGGCTTACTACTGTGTAAAAAAAAATGACTACACGGTTATATAATAATATAAACGGTGGCTTACTAAGCCTACACTTATAAATTATCAAGTACTTTTTTATTCAAATCTAAATTACATCGGATTTAAAAGTATTACTAGTAATTATTTTCAAAAGACGTAAGTACGATACGCGTTCACACTAGGGCCTCATATCCCGGAATCCCGTCTAATTTTGTGATCCTGATATCCCGTGATTGTGATAGTACTTATCCCGGTATTGAGAAAGTTTGAGAAACTCTCGCGTCTTTTCATTCTGGGAATGGGTTTTTGAAATCGACAAAAAATTGTTTGAAAAATACCAGGATTTCAAAATCACCGAGCGAAAATTTCTAAATCCCGAATTTACGTTGAATGTTTAATCTCGGGGTCACGGGATCACAAAAAGGGTACGGGATTGGATGATCTTGTTCACACGTCATACAAAATATACAAATTGATAAAAAAAATACTTTAAAATACGTCAAAACTCTTACAGTTTAGGTGATTTAAATGCATTAATTGATTAATGTTTATTTTTAATTAAATATTTCAAAAATACTTTATCTTAATACTTTCGATGGTTTCGGCGGTAACTTTGTGGAAGTTCATTTTAATAGAAAATTTAAATTAACTTTGATTATTCCACGTATTGTGTTACTAACTGTGACACGTGTTTCGCCTAATAAAACTCTTAACAAAAAAGAAAGATTATTAAATAATATTCTTAATAGCACAGGTGGTTCCCCATTACTTAAATTGTTTCCAATTAATAGAGTAATCACCAACCTAGCTGATTGATTGCAGCTCATTAGTTTAATAGTTTGTAATGTTTAACGTCATTAGTAGTATGATTAAATTTGTTTGCTCTGTTTCGATTTTATAATCCCCTCTTTGCTTCCCTTAAAAAGGAAAAATCCCAATCTGATTGATTGCAACTCATTAGTATCATTATTTGTTTGCTTTATTTCGATTCTACACCCCCCTCCTTGCTCCTCTTAAAAGGAAAAAAACCCAAAACTCCATTTTGTAATTTCATAATTTTAAAATGTTAGAATCAATCTTGCTTCATTACTTAAGCAAACTTTGCGATAGTAAGTCTGAATATGCCTCTAAAAGAGGCGAAACACGTGTCACAGTTAGTAACACAATATGTGGAATAATCAAAGTTAATTTAAATTTTCTATTATACTTTATCTTATTTTAATTCATTGATAAGTAATTATTTTACGTCATAATATTTAAAAAAGTGTCATTTTTAGCCGGAACGGTGACAATTCGACATAAAACATCAATTATGAGATGTCGGGTACGTGATAACCAAATTATTTACTATAAATTACGATAGCAGATGATTAAGCGACTGTCTGAGAATACAAGTAAATTTCATGTCGCTGATTTGAATATCCATGTAAATACGTATTTACTTACCTAACATTATGTATGAAGTAATGTTGTGGGTGAATTCCAATTGCATATCGGAATAGGAAATATCAATGAGTGCATTAATGCTAATGATAATTTAACCTGTAAGTAGTGAGCAATTGTAAATAATTTAAGTGCAAAGGCATTGAGCGGTGATGAAGGAACAAAACAATTATTTAATTTGGCTGTTTGTATATTTACTAACATAACCAATAAAGGACTAATGGGATAGGATGCGAACTAGTCAGAAGTACATGTACTACATGAATATTTTGCAACTGTCATCAAAAAATATTCAGAATTGTCAAGTATGCATATTGCAGTTATTTACGCGAATATCCTCTACTTAGATTGTTATGTATAAAATATATTTTTTCTCTCTGACGAAACATTCTGCGGCATATCTTGCCTGCCTCAATCAATCTCCCCATTTCAATCGGTCATTCACCTTAATATAGTCAAATCTCGTGACATCCCACCCATCTAGTGCAGCCATACTCAACCTTTTTTTCCTCCGGGCCGCATTCCGATATTTGCTTCTCTACGTGGGCCGCAACATATTTATGGTATACTCCTTTTTTTCAACTCACCGAGGAATTTGAAATCCTCGATTTGGTATACTTTTTCCCAAGATATCTCCAAAACTCTTTTTTTTTTTAGCTCACCGATGGAGGACTTACTGGGCCGCACATTAGGGCTTACTGGGCCGCAGGTTGAGTATGGCTGATCTAGTGGAAGATGTGAGGTGTTTTAGAGGCTTCTACGTACCCATGAGTGATACGTCCGGACAAGTGAAGCCGTTGATTTAAAACATCTAAAAATAGGTGAATCACCATAGATATCATTAAGTTCAGTGTTGTGCTGACGTCTGCATGGCTGAAAATGTTTTGCATGATCTGATGCTCAAACAATTACAGCTTCTGTCCCTGTACCGGAATCCTCTTGAATTCAGTGGCCAGGCTTGTCAACCATACGCCAGATCTGCTATTATGTCATTTTTACAAATAATTTAATTATAATTTAACACATTCAGCGGCCGAAACGGACGAGGGCTACATATTTATAAATCTTAAACCAACCTACGTCATTTTTGAAAATTCAAATGCAATTTATGACTACTTGTGGTTTTTTATAATATAAATAGCTATTGAGCGAAATACTTTCGTTGTTAGTAAGAAACTAACGTTAAAAACCATATTCTAGAATTTTTAGGTTATAAAACAATATTCTTCACATAGTAAATTAATATTCCTCACATTTTGTATTGATTTAAGTTTATGTTTAAAATCGCAGTTTGTGTTTAATTTTCAGAATATATATTTGGCCACCAGCAAAGTTTTCAAGTATGAAAGTAATATATAATTTATTTTTCTCCTACCTCTAAAATATATTTTGCATTTATAACAAAATTCATTGTTAAAATATACCCACATCAATTTGATTCGCAAGTAAACTAGATTATCATATAAAATTAATGTCCCGCATCATCAGATAACATAATAAATATTAAAGTGATACGAGTTGATTCAAAGTGGAAAATTACATTACCCGCTGCCGCTGTAAATAATGATGGAAACGCTTCTTTGGCGAAGCCTAGATAATGGCGATAACAATCCAAAATGCAAAACTGAATTAAAATCTACACGGAAACGTACTTAGGAGACCAGTTTCTATAACAGTTCTACCGGATGAATTTAATCGGTTCAATCAAAAGATAAAACAGTATAATGTAATATTCGTGTTTTGTATATTCGCTTGACAACTTTTTGAAACATCGTTACTTAAATACAAAACTGACACACACAAAATGGTTTTAGACAGAAAGATTTAAAATTCAATATAACAAGACAGTAACAATTTATTTATTTTGAAATTTTCAGTATATATAGTAGAAATGAAATATAAACGAAAACATTTTAATTATTAAGATTTTGACTGAAGGTGCTTGATGGAACATTAATTGAAGATTTCAAAAGGCGAAACCTGGGACGTAAGTGAGAAAAAAAGGAAAGTGTAAAAAATATATACATTTGTTGTTAGAATCCGTTTTTAATGCTTAAAATAATGATTTAGCAATATGGAATTACTTTGAATATAAAATGCAACTACAACTGGATATTTTACATTATATTTCTTTATTATTTAAACATAAAATAAAATTTCTTAGAAAGTGATAATTTTCACCTGCTAGTTTATAGATAAGTGGAGGGGAACCTGCGGCCTTTTGACTTGATCAAAATATTCACTTTAATTAAAAAAAATTATACGCAAGCGTTTGGAAAAAAGCACGTAATCAAACCTTTTATGTATTCGATAGTCGAAAAAAAGGAGGGGTGTCAACGATTTCTTTACTGCGGCCTTGTATGTTGAATCAGATAAATGAATATGACATTTTAAAATGAAAAGGTTCCCCACTCTTGTTGTAGATTAAGGAAACCGGTCCTATTTTTAATACTAAAAATAATTGAAGAAACATATTTATCGATTTTTATTGATTTTTTTAAATTACTTTAAAAAGCCATTTTTACAGTATTAATGGGTTAATCATATTATCTGAATGACAAATTTCCATCTATTAAATAAAAATAAAATCTTCGGATCAAATTTGACATTAAAATTGTTAAGAGCATTAAAGAATATTTTTATAAAAAAATATAACGTTTATTTCAAAGAAATAAAATCATTTTTTTTTTAAATTTAAATCGCTATTATTTACCTGCACCGTTTATTTATAAGTTTTGAGGTCGGCGTGTGTAATAAAGTGTTTGTAACTCATTCAAATCAGAAATAGACGTAGGTACTTTATTTACTTTATTTTTAAGAAACACTTGCTCTTTTCACTCATAAGATTTTCCGGAATGAAAAAACAATGTCTGGCAACCTTGCTACGCGGAGCTTCAAACGGGGCTTCATGTTAGCTGACAAAATAATATTACTACTTTGACCAATAGGCTGTTTTCAAGAATTGAAACGTTTGATAAATTATATTCGGCAATGTTAAGTTATGCTAAGATAAATTATGAATGCATTTTTAAGTAATTGTAATAATAAGAACTTTTGATTTAGTGAAAGCTGAGTTTCCTCCATGAAGTTTACGAACTGGCGCGTTGCTCCAATATATGCGAACCCTGCATCGCACGTATCTCAATGTTTTTTTTAATCCATGTCCGCTCCGAATGTGGCATCTCAACATAAGTTTTTATACGAGAATTGCTTGTTACTCAGAGGATAAACCTCTATTTTTCGAAATTAATATTGATACAAGGGTTAGACTAACCACAGGACTAGTGGTTAGTGTAATCACTCTCGCTACGCCATTAATTTAGAATTCGATCGATTGAAAAAATATACTAGCAAGTCAATTTTATCAAGACAACATTCTGAAAAACTAGCTTGTTATTTTGGTAAGAAGAGGAAGTATTATTAGCTGAAATGTATAAACATCATTTTTAAATTGGGTTCACGTTGTATCAAATTAAATATTAAAAAAGTCTTCGTTGGTTTAACGTTTCAATCGATTGTACACCTCGCGACTCGAGAACTACAACGTTTTAAGTACATATAAGATTTTATACCGAACAAATGTAACAATGCGGTAGACGTCCAAATTATATTTTTTATGTTATACACGGGAATAAGTATTTAGTGATAACGACCTAGCAAAGTCAAATTATCAGACTAGAAAAATGCATGGTGGCTTCAAGACACACTAAAAAATAAATAATACAGCTTAATATATATCGTCCAAAGTACTTTTTTTACTGTGTTAAGTGATCAAGAGATCGAATCCCCAAACGGGTTTGTTTTTATACTTAATTATTTGACTGCTGATTAATTGACGTCTGTATACAAAATTCATGGATAGTTGTGATGTTTTTATTGCTGCTCACCTACCAAACATTAATTGTAAGTTTCATCCCAGCTCGATACTTTTTTTCCTTGCTCAAACGAATATAATTGTATTCCTTTTTTTTTTAAATAATTTTGTGTAAATCTGTATGTATGTTTAAAAATCACGTCACACGGTGAACAGAAATGCTTAATAACCGGTCAATTAACAAAAGACATCTTAACTTTGTTTCTGGACCGTGGCCAGCAGTCGGCGATTTACGAAGCCATTGTCCAGAGAGTAACATTTTCGCTAGTCACACAATGTGACAAACTAAAAATAGTGTTTTTGCGTAAACTGCGACTCCCATTTCGCGGCCACATCACACGGCTGTCTGCAATCAACGTGCCATTTTATTGTTTTTTAATTTTCAGGCAACACATTCAAAACAAAAGAGAATAAGTACCAATAAAAAATCGCAACTAGAAACGATGTTAATTGATTTTTTATTATGTCGAACGACAGTGTGGTATAGCATTAATAAAAACAACTGAGCTAGTTTTATCAGTAGCTGCTGAAATTAAAATATTTTCAAAAATAATATTGTGTGCGTATGATAAGAGTGTAAGCGATGGGTACTGCCTTAGCTAAACACTGTATGTTTCTTCTTTCAAATGGATGGATTCCATCGCCCTGAAAAGTTGTTGATGACCATCCATAGGCTGTACTTGGTAAAGCTACATGGCACTGGCACGAAGTAGAGAAATTTTCAGAGAGCAGAAAAACACACGTAGGCCACAAATAATAATATCATATACAATAAAAACTTGATTTCTGATGCAATTTGACAGCAATACACGCGAGGAAATACTGTATGAGTTAAAAGGCAGATTTACGATTTTTTTCAATACTTTTCATATATATTTTCCGTTTCGGAAACTTAGTTGAACGATTAGAAAACAGCTGTACATTACTTTATTGTGAATGTATTATTTATTTATTCACCGGAAAGAGGTAAACGTAGCTTAATTACAACGATTTCTGGTTAAACACCTTATATTGAAGTTTGCTATACGAATTCTGATAACTTCAGAAAGAGAGGATTAGGTTTAATAAAAACCAAAAATGAAGGCAATTGAGAATGATTATTATTAGATTATCTTACAAAAATAAGCTGTGCAAAGTCTACATATTATTCAGTTAATAATAATATAAAAATACAGCACAGAGCACTTGTTATAAATGATTAGATTTATGCAACGGATTATTCTTCAGAGCTGAAAGTTAATAATTGGCATATTATATTGTTATGATGTTGGAATTTATGATTTCCTGTCGCTGTGGAATGAATTGGCATTGGTTTTGATTGTTCCAACGCTGCTCCAACCTTTCACCCTGACCTCACGCGAGGATAATAATAATTCGGCTCGACTCTCCTGATTCGGTCAGCGCTTCCAAATGAGTGACCTGTTGCATGCATCACGACACCCTATGAACAAACGATTCCCAAAACTTAAGTTATACACCTACGTAGTATTCCAGTCTATTATTTTAATGTTTATTTGTGAATTGATGGAGCAGTAGAGTAGTGTTGTAATGAGTGATATTACGGAAACAGTCGTAATTCCTATGCACAATCGCATAGTTCTGCCAATGGCGATATGCTGATTTTTTAAAAAGTCCGCTCCCAATGTGGAGCATTTAGCCTCATAATGGAGATATCTTAACAAGAAGGCTTTCTATGAGAACTGATTGTTACTAAGTTGCTCGACCTCTTTTTTTCGAATAGTATAGGGATAGAAGGATGGAGATTAAAGACAGGACTAGTGGTTTACTAATTGCTCTCGCTTCGCTCCGTTATTTTAAGGATTAGAAAGGTGGGTTCGTATTGGGACTTAAGCCCGTGAGATCCATCATGAAAGTGAACAACTTTGACAACTTCGCCACGAACCCTATTAAAAGATAAAAAATGTTATCTTTATACAACTAAAAGTAAATTAATGTGAAATGTGTTTTCAATTGACAAACGAAAATCGTAACTTGACATCAGAATCTGTGCTGAACGAAAACCACTCGTATTAAAATACCTTTAGTATGCTTCAATTGTCTTATTATATCATAGTTATGAATGAAAAGGGAAGATTCAAAGTGAATCATAAATTTTCATAAAAAAAAACAGTTGATGCTATCCTCGTAGTTTGAGAAACGATGTCTAGATAGGATTATCATGACATCTCGACGGCCATTGGTCAAAATAATTTAAGTACATCTATTATTCAAATAGCAAATTTCCACATACTTAAATATATAATATCAAGTGTATATTACAAGCAAAGTGAATTTAGTCAGTTTTCGCTTGACTTAGCTTTTGATTTAAGTTATACTTTGTCAAATACGTTGCATTTAATATTGACAAATTTTAATCTGTCTTCTTACGTACGTAAATGATATGTTGTCATTTTCTTTATTTTTGGTAGAGAATTAATGAATTGTTTTTACCTACGTAGTTATCTCAGAATTTTACGCAAATTACGCAACATTGCATTAACTGATAATAAATACATTTATTAACGTGATTGTGATAAAAAATAAATCTGACTTAATCTCTAATCTATACACAGAAATAATCTATAATCAAAAAAAAAATATAGCGCAAATATACTTTCAACGTTTTTTTGCTCATTAGTAATAGGTGAAATATATACTTTCCAAATATAATTAAGATAGCTATACTATACTCAAGCAATAGCTACAATATGGTGAACTCAAATTAAATCACGTTCGTTAAATTAATTATATTTTAGGACAATAATCACACTTACAGAAGAATATAAACCAACGACATTTTTTTTATAATTCCCATCTATAATTTACACAGTAAAAAGGATTTTTATATAATTTGCAATAGTTTTTGTATCTTTAAACTTTAAAAAATAAATGTAATGTGACCAGTTGATTAATAAGATTTACAAATAACAATTGCGGAGTATAACAGATCAAATATTTGTGGAATTCGTTATAAATAAAAATAAAACGAATAAACAACAAATTTAACAATCAAATGTGCCTAGTTTATATTAATCATTAAATATGTAGCAGTTAAAATCATAAACATTCAGTTTTTATTAATTATGATGTTGGTTTCATCTTTTGGAAATGCACTTATTTTAATTGTTCGATTCGAGTATTATACGCATTAATTGTGGAATATTAAAGTACCCGTGTAACCTGTTGATCGAAAATGTAATTTGGTAATATATCATATAATACTATAAGTAATACGGTTGGTGAATATCAGAGTTTCGTTCAAAAGTATCTCATGTCGAAATTATAGAAGAAATCGGGAGTTTTTTTTTTAAATTTAAATTACAGAGAGGAATTTAATACTATAAGCGATTATTGAATTTCTATAAATTTACCGTAGGGACAAGTGCAGAAATCGTTTTAGAATCGAGGTTAATTGCCCATTAATCTTTATGAACTCGATCGTCACAAAAACTAGAAAATTGCGGGAACCAAGTTGACGCAGAAGTACTTCGCAAATGGTAACAACGAAACAAACATATTTTATCACGGATTTTGCACGAAAAGAATTAAGCATATCTTTTAACCAAAATGGCAAACTTAAATACTATGTAGCTCATCAATCATCATTACTGTCATCAATATATCACGAGTGCAATCGCAATAATTGTAACTGATGTTCGCAACATCTTGATATTGTGTGTTTATTCTAAGCACTGACCGAATTTTTATTTCGTTTATAGAGCAATACAAAAAAAATACTAATTCCGATCGAATAGAACATATTTGAATCACTTTATCGGTGTTGTTTTGTTTTTTTTATATTTGACATTAATAAATATTCATTTATCTACTTAGTATTTGGGTGTGTCAGATGGCGTTTATCGTCAATGTTTTTTTTGCGTGGCTCAAAAATGACTATTCTACAATCGTATTAATAAAACAATTGAAAAAGCTTAAGCTCAATGAAAAACGTATATTGTAGGTGAGTTGCGACCAGAAAAAAAAATAAAAATAGGTTTTATTAAAACAATATAATAAATTGATATCAGAAAAAGTCAATTAAAAAACAATTTATCAATCTCCATACAATTCAAGGTTGTGTATATTTTATAATTTGCCTTTGGTCCAAAATCATCATAAAACGTTTTTTGTGTCGTATCTTCTGTAAAATTTGTTATGTGTGGGTTACGTACTTTTTACTTTCCAAAATCGATTGGAAATATTATCAAGAACGATTCTTCTGATCATACTTAAATAATATTATTTAATGTTTGAATCTTAAAGTTATGCTGCATAATTTGTGGAATAACTAAATCGTTCAATGCATTGTCCACTTTTGTATAAACAGTATTTAGAAGAAAAAAATGTTAATTCATTCGGAATATGCATTCAATTCTCTCAAATACTTTCATGTTTTATATTCATTTTCACTGTAAGTAGCGATGACCGTAAATCGCATAGTTATTTCGGGAGTTGGCGGTCATGGTAAGAATTCGGGATTAACCACAAATATCGAATGTGCCATCAATTAATTGCCCGACGAGAGATGCGTAGTTTACGCCCAGCTGACTCCAAACAGACAGCCTTGACCATTTTACGTTATTTTGTTAATTTTGTAACAAAGGATCGCGCGTCGTTTGTTGTGTATATATGAAAATAAAACAATTCTACATTTTGCGAATATTTAGCTAAATCATTTATATCAATCACCACTGAAAGCCTCTTGCCACCAAACTTGACTTTCTTCGCAAAATTGATTAACAAATATTAATATTATACACCACAATATGGTAATGGCTCCTGTCAATATTCGCAATCAGTACATACAGTAGAACCTCGATTATCCGGACTAATTGGGGATTAAGGTAGTCCGGATAAGAAAAAATCCGGATAATCGAAAAAAAAACATAATTTACACGGAAAGACATGCACAATCAGTGTAAATAATTTTTATTTGTCTAGATTAACATAAAGCTGTAGTACTTATTAAATTATTTTTTTATCAAGAAATTCATTTATTAGTTTTTGCTTAAATAAGCTAGCTATTCATTTTGAAGCTGCCAAATCGCGAATGCTTTTAAGACATATAAATTATCCTGAGATACACTCTTCTTGGCTCTCAAACCACGTCATGGCGACATTTAAGCAATGAAAATCCTTAGAATGAGCAGGACCAATATTTCTTTCTTTGCATATTTTTTCTCTGTCTTCTTGATCTTGCTGAGACAAATATTTCCTTAATTATTTTCACATCATTCAAAATTTTAAATCCAAGATCGTTCGCATAAAAATTTAACCACTTGGTAACATATTCTTCGACACATTCAGTACATATTGAAATTTGTGCTATTGGTTCTATAATATCTTTTATAAGTAACAATGTCTAGTGTGTTACTTGAATTTTCTGATAGTCTTTTCAAGAATTTGTTCCGTGATTTTCTCACTGTCGACAAATCTAAGATATTCCAACTCTCAGAAATTTTAACGTAAACATTTCATCGATCTGGTTTAAGCATTCTATTGATAGTCGAGATTATGCATTATTTAGTAATAATAATGTTTTTCCTCTTTTATCTATGCAGTTTTGATATTTTTTACTTTGGGAATGATTTTAAAAATTTTACCATTTATCCTGGTTTTTTTCTGATGGTAATATTCAACCGGAAGATTTCTTCGATTTCAAACAACGCAAAACAACGAACAAAATGGTATGCACTCCATCACATATGTAAACAACGGTGGAATTAATTCGCCACGAGAAAATTAGCAAATTCGTCAAAATTTTGTTCCGGAAAACAATCCGGATAATCGAAAATCCGGTTAAACGAGGTTCTACTGTACACAATTTTCCTCTCTTCTTGAACATGCGCAGAGAAGGCAGAGAATAAAACCCAAACAAATATAATATTATGTTATGATAATTCAAGATGTTTCAGATCCGCCGTGAGCAGGATGGAAACGACGATGAGGGTACCTATGTTTGGATTCGAATAATTAACACATCCTCGATTTCATTTTACAAGGCAACATTCAATTGAATAATGATGATATAATGTAAGTATATAATAGCTAGTTTGACTTCTTGGAGGTTTTTAAATAATAAATAATATTTTATAAGTACTTAATAAAAGTTTTATAAATTGAATGTCCGAATACAATATTTATGCTGTTCGTCATGATTCAACAGTTCGCATATATGGGAAATATTATAGTTATGCACGCGTGAGTAGGTAGTAGGAACACCGGTAGTTTGATTCCATAAGCAATCGATATTGAGATAGGTATCAGTTTCTGAAACATAATTAATATATATTTCAAGGATAATGCAGAAATATTTCTTAAAACGTTTAACAAAATAAAGTACAAGCAACTCATTGGGATCGAGTCTATATTGTTTACAATACCTAGCTGTCATAACAAATTTGAAAATGGAATTCTTAATTTTTACAGTGGGAATACAGTTTAGCCAACAATATAAACGATATACCATAAACTATTCAAAGACAATGATAACCAAAGAAACATTTTATTAACGAGTTCGTACGAAATTTGTCAATTACAATGATAAATAGTATGTAAGTACGCGAAGTGATGGAAAGAATTCGTGTCACATTGATAATACATTTATTATTGCGCGACGAATATTGGTGATCTTGTGAAGGTACTCTTATCAAATAATCATACAACTGGTTCTAACACGTCATTACTAGTGAAGGCTGTGACGATACCCACATTAAATATTTGAATAAGTGTCACTCTGTTTGGCATAAGGCTAAGGACAGGTGCATTATATTTGTTTAAATTTGTTCGGTCACAGGACATCAACTATTACTAGCTTATATATCATCTTGTTTAAGAGTTTATAATAGTCATTCATTTTGTAAATAAATTGAAACATTTTCACAACGACTTTAAGTTGAATAAAAATCCGTCTTTATAAATTTTAAGCCAAGATAGGGTAATAAATTAATGGCTTTTAATAGACATTAATTTGAAATTTAACTGATAAATTTGTTGACAGTTCTAACTGAACTAAACGCCATTTATTTGAATATTGATTCTTATCAACGTAAATTTATCAATCTAAATGGCTGAAAATGTACTACTGTGTATACTGAAGCTGCCATAAGTAATATATAAATTAGAAATTTCAGTTATACATTAATTTGATCTGAGAATATTGTTTTCTATTAAAATAACAATGGGCTCGCGGGCCTCAATAAAATTTAACAAGGGGCTCGCGCGAGCCCCTGTCCGTAGATACTAGAAGGAAGGGAAATTATTTAAAAAATGAAGATCCTAACAAATAATATTTGCTATTTTTTAAGCTTAATTCGGAGTCGTGTTGCACAGCCCTCAATTATTACGACACAATGTACATACATGTAGACATTATGAGTAAGTATATACATATTTCAATATAATACATCATGATTATTGTCAATATCTGGCGTCACAAATGGCCAATCGGATATTTATGGCTACCATTATTATTCTTACTTGTTTACATAATTACATATAACCAAATTAGGAATAAAGTGATTAATTTTGAGTTTATCGATTCAATATATCTCCATAAAAAAAAACTTAAAATGTTTGCATACCGCTAGTTGTTAAACAAAAAACGCTATTGCTTCTGTTCGTAACACACTTCCATTCATAAGCAACCAATCATGTGTTTGCATATGGATAAGTGGCAAGGAATACATTAACGGACAATAAATTGTTGCCCGAGAAGTTGCCAATAACAAGCAAAACCTACACATGCTTTTATTTCGTGGGACGAAAGTTTTGTTCAACTAATTTTATGTCAACAATTGGATAAAACATTACCTCCTCCTTATATAATACAAATGTTGCTAGCTTAACTTGAAAAATACGGGGTCACGACGCCTGAGAAGATTGTATAGAAGGTAGGTAAATCGATGAAATTGATATCAGAGTAAAGTAGAGTGATAAAGTTATCAAATCTAATTTGAATTAAAAATGAGCTTCAACAAAGTAGCCGCCGAATCCATCTAAAATATTGATGCCACTAAGTTTTGCGCGATTGAGTTGAGTTGAATGATTAAATCAAGTCAAAATGGTGCAGTATAAAAGTCAGGATGCATGGGTTTTTTTATCCCCAGATTCTGTAATTATGTTGTAAATTAAATCAACAAATATGCAATTTATTATTGCACGACTGTTTTTTATAACTCAATATAATATATTTGACAACAAATGGTAAGTGTATATCGATTTCTTGATGAAATTCAATATGTATATTATATTTTCCAATCATATAAATTTAGCCGATGCGTAATGTATAAAAATTGCTTTACTCAGGGTCAAGTTACAATCATTATAAGTAGTATAATTCCATTAATACATATTACCTGCAAATAATCAAAAGATAACACGACTCAAGCTTTGCCAGGTGTGTGTTTTGTAAGGATTTCTCAGAGAAGATACATTTTTCAGGAAACCATTTCAAGCCATCTGTTTTTTTTTTGAGTATTGATTTTAAATTCAAGTGAATCATTTACGAAATTCCAGAAAAAAATAGGAAACCTAATATTTACACGCTACACAAACGCCTAAAAAATGTATGGTTCAGTACTGCTATTCCCACGTGCATAGGACTTATATTGGAAGGTCTAAAATACTCAACACAATTACGTTTTGATAACGTGATGTGTATTTTAGAAAGTCCGAAATGAATTCCATTTAATAGCAATATATGTCCTGAGTTCTGACCGAAAAGAACTAATTTTAGCTAAATTTTTGTTTTGTATCATGTTTAAAAACTGAATATTCGGATACAAGTTTGGCAGGTTGATTTGGAAGATTTAAAATATTTGGTTATGATTATTTATATGAATTGAAAAAATAATGGTAATATCATAAAGCCTTATCGAACAAACATTAAAATTTACAACTCCTCCGACATATGGTACACCAGTCTTGTCAGGCTGAAATACATTTTTGTATCCTTTTTTTATCTGTTACAACTTCTGAATTATCCAATTTTATTCAAGACAATTCAACCAGTTTAGTACGTTTAACGACGTCAAATGTTTTAGGCTAAAGAAGCAATGACATATTTCCGATTGGTGTTAGTATTTATGGACTGATACGACTGGCTTTCAGCATTGGACCTATTCGACGGCACCAAGACACCAATAAGAAGAAGACTTGGTCAATTTAATACAAAGACTTTCTAGATGACTCTTCGATGCAGAGAAACGAAGATTTATCGGTATATGCTTTAATTATTAGCTAGTCGATTTAATTATTTAAGCGATACAATTCGTAATATATATATATATACAAATATAAAACAGCAATAAAGAGATCGTCTGCAGCAGGGGTGGGGAACCTTTTCTTCTCCAATTGCCACATTCATTTTTCTGATTCGACATAAGACCGCAGTAAACATTGACTAGATAATCTTTGGCCGGACACAACTTCATGGCAATTTCTTGAGCCTAGAAATTTGAGAATTTTCAAAAATTACCAGCGTGGGACCTTTTTTTTGTTTTTAGTTCTTCCAAGAATTTTGACATCGAAAATTTACGGATTTGCCCAAATTGGCAGCGTGGCACCTTTTTTTTAGGTCTTCCAGAAATTTTCAAACCCGAAATATCACGAATTTACAGAATTATAGAATTGGCCAGAAGGCTGTACCAGAGTAGCCAAGAGGCCGAAGGTTCCCCACGCCTGGTCTGAAGTGTCGCTTATGGTGACATCAAATCAATGTTTCGTGAGGTGATAATTGTTTAGACAACTCACACTTCTTACGTTTCATGTCCCGTGATCTCTTACAAAATAACATTATTTTACTTAGTGTGGCCACGGTAAACAAGTATTTAAATACGTCAAAATCGTTATCACTAGACGCCAGCCGCATGCAAAATGATCATAATAGTTTCGCTACATTGAAATAATTTGCTCAAGTAATTATTATTTAAGGTATGGACACGACTTTGTTTAACCTTCTCACCGCGTATGACCGCTATGCATGTCCCAGCGAACATGCCCTCAGTGCGCGTGACACGTATGGATGTCATGGAAATTTCAAACCCTATATAAGAGCTATCTATTGTGTTAAAATTGTATAACTTGGTTGAAAATATTACTAAATGTATATTTTACCAAATTCAATAGATGGCATAAGTCAAAAAAGATTCAATATATAACTAAAATAATTTATTTCTGGAACACGCCGTGAACATACGTCACCAATAGGGTATCCAATCCCGAAGCCTTTTTCCAATCCCGGGATTTCGGGATTGATTTATTTTGAATCCCGGGATCCCGGGATCCCGGGATTGAGATTTTTTCACCGAGGAATTTGAAATCCCCGATTTGGTATACTTTTTCCCAGAATCTCACGAAAGATCGTTTTTTTTTTTTTTAGCTCACCGAGGAATTTGAAATCTCCGATTTGGTATACTTTTTCCCAGAATCTCACCGAAACTCGTTTTTTTTTTTTTTAGCTCACCGAGGAATTTGAAATCCCCGATTTGGTATACTTTTTCCCAGAATCTCACGAAAGATCGTTTTTTTTTTTTTTTAGCTCACCGAGGAATTTGAAATCTCCGATTTGGTATACTTTTTCCCAGAATCTCACCGAAACTCGTTTTTTTTTTTTTTTTTAGCTCATCGAGGAATTTGAAATCTCCGATTTGCCAATTTCGTGTAAATTTCGAGAATTTACGCAAAATTTCTCAATCCCGAAATCCCGGGATCGCAGCCATCTCAATCCCGGAATTTCGGGATCAGAAAATTGAACGGGATCCCGGGATTACGGGATCCCGGATCCCGGGATTGGATGCCCTAGTCACCAATGCAAGATTTTGGATAGTGAAAATAAGCGATCGAGTGCGGTTGAAATTGAAATTGTTCCGAAAATTTAATATTATAAGCATGGTATGGTGGTGGCGCAGTGTTCTCGGTCGCGCGTGGCGGTATTTTTCAATATGGCGACGTCACGCCGCAATTATATAAAGAATGATTATTGTTGAATTAAATCGAAAATACAAGAAGTATATTGTATTTTATTATTGAAAAAGTTACTTTGGGTGGCAACTAACATATTTGATTAGTTGAAAAAATATTACAACCTATATTTGTAGTCGAAAACGCGATAACAAAATCCGCAAAAAAGCAGCCGCGTACAGGGCATGCTCGCTAAATTTGGTGACGCGGGAAAAGGGTTAAGAAGCCGCAAGGAGTTGACATTCAACCAAATTATGAGCATTTTATAGAAAGCAGTGCCAAGACACAGATATTTTTTCTTTTAGTTGTGTATTTGTATCCCTTTTTTAAAATTAACGTACGTGTCTCTGACTTCTAAGTAACAATTGGAAAGTAAAACAATACAATTTATATTTTGTATACAATTTTCTTAATCTGTATGATACGATTCAATCAAGGATTTAAAATCAACGTTGGGTTATCTGTGTATATTGAAAATGTCGTAATTTGACAGTGAATACATGATAGACATCGTGACGTAAGTATTATATCTCTTTGAGTAATTTATTCCAAATCTCTCTAAGGAATCGGTATATTTAGAGAAATTTACTAAGAAATTATATTGTGAATCCATTAAAACATTTATCGCTAATTAATCAATTGAGCCCAAAACATTTTTAGAACAGAACAAAAGAAATAAAGAATGACTATTTTTCATAATTGTAGTATTATTTTTTATCAGTGATATTATTGATAAAAAAATAAATGACAGATTAATCTCTTGACCGTTTATCTATTTATATTACGAAACTTAAATGCATATATATTTTTTAATATGTTACATTTAAAAATATATTTCAAGAATCGTTGCAAAACTTTCTGTTGCTAAGTAATTAAGTTTCGACTACCTTCATAAATCGATGTAAGTATATGATTATGTTAGTTATCGCCTCGACCGAGTGGGAACGCTCTCAGCCTTCAACGAAAACCACAAAAGGGTCGATATATGTAAATACTGTTTTTTTTTAAAAGTTATATGTGAAATTGTATCCGTAGACGCGGATATCTGAAATCTTTAAATCTTATTCAAACGAAATTTAAAAAAAAATGAGAATAACATAGGGAGTAATATACTGTAGGAGGAGTTTACATGCTAAATGTTTGAGAGCGCATTTATTGAAATGACCAGTTTCATAGTAATAATTGAGATTTATTCTTGTCTATCACCGCGGTTTTCAAACATTGTATCTTCAAATCTTCCCCAACCTCAAGCAGCGCACGACGACTTCTACAGGTGTGTAAATTACATAATGCATCTGCATCAAAAATTGATGCAGATGCGCCAACAAAGTGAGTACGCAGCTTTACGTTACATATTATAATCTATTTCTTTTACATAAAAACTATTTGACCCGACAAACCAAGAGGCCGTGAATTTGTCTATATTTACTTTCAACAGTAGACGAAACTATCACAATAATCTATTAAAAAAAGAGCTGAAAAAACGTTCAAATTAAAGCGAGATATAAATGCTTGATTGGCAAGCGTCCAACCCCATTATTAAAATCTGGCAAAATTCATTAAATGATACAAATTATGTTGTCACATTTTTTTTATACCGAACAATTAGTTGTGCAAGAATGAATTTAGATGTCGATATCATGCCATTGTTAGATCGGAGTCAGGGCTGTGGAGGGGCAATGTATTATTATTTTTTTTTTTTTTTGCCAGTAGTCTTCAACATTATAATATAACACAGTGCACAAAAATGTACTCATTATTGGACACTTCGCGTGACACTGATATCACAATTGTAAATTTTTTTACCTTTTAGAAAGAGTAAGTTTCGGTTGTCCTAGGTTTAAATGAAGGCCTCTTCGGTGCACGTGTTTATCCAAAGGGTTTGGAGAGGGTGACATTTTCATTTTGGATTATAAAAACCAAATGAAAATTTAAGTTCGTTTCAGAAAACACTGCATCAACTAATTTACACTAAAAAATCAATTAAAAAAACTAATATGACCGTGTCTTCATTTTGACAACCCGCCATGAAGAGTTGAGCTATGACTGGGGCCTAGATCGATTTCGACCATTATTTATAAAGTCTTGAAAATTTAATTTGTTTACACAGATATCGTATGTAACCATATAATTGTTTGGTATAATCGAGTTTTAACGTTTTATTTACATAAATCGTTAGTATCACCTAAATTGATTTAGTAAACAGCAATAATTATTACTTATTACCCGAACGTATAACGCCAGGAGTCCTCAAGTTTTTTTTAAATTTTATTTCGAAAACTCAAATTTAGCACGCTTTAGGATTAGATATTTTCAGATTCTCTCGATTTCACATTTGACACCGAAAAGCACAAGTCGCGCCCCTAGTTTTGAACTATTTCAAATCAAAATTTAATATTTTGAGATTATAATGCAGAAAGTTTAAAATATTATTATTTACCTTGTGAAAGACTGTCACAAGTCTAAATGAATAAAATTAGTGACTGAAAAAAGATATTCTAACGCAATTTGTAGTTTTTAATATCAGCCATTATCAGAAAAGACAATATAAAAATAAGAGTGCATTTTTGGTCAGATAACTGCTGGACAAAATAAGGGTAAAAATAATTTAAAATTTGGGTTTAAAGTGCCTGTTGGAATTTCAATATTAAATTTGGATTCATATCGCAATCAATAGGTTAAACTTAGTGATACATACATTTATTTATTACATTATATATACACAATACACTTGCCGAAAGGTGAAACCCTGGTCGTTAGTGACAAAATGAATGAAATTTAAGAATACAGTATTATTAAGTAATACCGAAGGTAATTAATACAAGGAAACATTGAAAATAATCAAATTATGCATTTCAAAAAAGAATAACATTGTGCTGTGTTTGTTTTGTTCAAAGAACCACAAGACGGTGTGAATTAGGAGCCTCCAATCCCGGGATCCCGGATTCCGAAATTCTGGGATTGAGAAGAGTAGAGTAAGACGTGCAAAGGCTAAACAAATTCACATCGAGTAAATAAATTAAGCTGCTGTGTGAGTCAGCGGCCAGCGTTGCGAGCGTCAGTGCTACGCGTAGTCTACGAGCAGGGCTGTATTATGACTCGAGTTCGCGTGCAAGAGGTATGGCGTGATTTTCGTGAGCAGAAAATTATTTACAAGCGGTGACACTTAGATGCACATCTATGACATTGATATGTTTTGAAAAAATTTTACATTTGACCGCATATGTTTTTTCCGTTATATTACGAAGTTTGTTATATCGAGGTTTTATTGTATGTGTATTCATCAAAGATTGCTAGTATACAATGTTCACAAAGTAAACAAAGGATTCTAAATAATGAATGGACGTTATCAAAGTAAATATTATAAATACGAACAAAATCTTAATATTATTTTATAATACTACTTACTACGGTTTGAACATCACTGGATAAAATTATATAAACGTATTGCTAAAAATCTATTTTTACTTACATCATTTGACGGAATAAAAATGAGAGAGTATAGGTACTTAAAATACTGCATTTAGGGATTTTTACATCAACAAGCTTCTCCATATTTCAAGAACACACACGTAGACATAACATCGAATTGTTTGCATTATAATTGATAGCTATCAAATTATGCTAAAAGATAGATGTTTTTTATACGAAATAAATTAGTTGAACACATAAACTACTTTTTTGAAGAGGATCATTCTAAATGTTATTTTGATTTTTTTATAAGAATCATCTAACAATAATTCTATATTTTTTTTGGTCATTTGGTAAGCACATTGATCTGTACGAACGTAGTGTAGAAAAAAAGCAATGTAAAAAACATATCAAAGAGTTTTAAAATATTTATTTATAAATTGTCTGTGTGTAAATAAATATTATAAAATTACCAATATCAAATATGCAAGCCAGCTTTCATATCTTTGAGAAATGTTCTTTTTTTAATCGTTTTTCATTATATTATCGACCAACATCTAAAATCTTGAGAAAATGTTTAAAATGGCGAAATGACAAAAGTTATACGTGTGAAAGTCGAAGGCCGCTTGTATTACATTATTTCGTATATCCACTTATAGGTACTTTTAATACAATTTAATTCCTAGTTTTCTTATACTAAGATACTTTATTATTATAGATATTAAAATTTCAAAATGTCAAATTTCCCAAATTTTAATTATGTTTGTAATTACTTTCAATCACCATTCTGAATTTATTAATCTGGGATGACTTTTTAATTATATGTTAGATGTGTTGAACATTTTAATTTTGTATTATTTTAGAATCACTTTAATGTAATTGGCAATTTCTTTTCAATGCCAATTGTTGTGTATAACTTTTCAATTTTGTATAAATAGCATTGTTAAATTATATTTCTTATCAGTTGACAATGCTCGCAATGAGCGAAACTGGTCCTGACATATTAAATTAATTGGAATGAAGTACAAAGGATTACTGTGTTTTCATTAATATAATGCCTTTCCACCAAGTATTGACAGTGAACACCCATATATGCTCAATGATTATTTTAGAAAAACTGAATATGAAGAGTTATAGTATTATAGTACTTATTTATTTTGTGAGCAATAATAATTGTTAATGTGTATTTTTTTAAAAGAAACGTAATCAGTTTAAAACAAATGCAATAAAAATGTCTAAACTCGATCGATTAATATTTTTTCAATGATTAAACAAATATATTTTTGACACATGTGAGGCTTTGATTGTTGACAGTGCTGTCTGGCTGCCATTCAGTCACTATGCTCAAATTAAATTATTGTGATTGATTATTTTCTCGGCAAAAATCACCTAGGTCAGTGACACTGTTTTTTTTTATTTTATCTAAGTGGACAGAGCCAGAACAAGTTTTTATGAAGTTACGTCTGTTTAAAGATTAAGAAGAACAATCTTATGTACTTTATTACAGCTATAAAAAAAACACAAGCTAATTATTACTTCACAATTTAATTTATTTGCTATGTGATGATACAGTAAAATAAAAACATAATGATAATAGAAATCGCATATTTTTACAGATATTATACACATATTTTTAGGAAAAAAATAGTTTAGGAAATAAAGACTGGTACCGCTATGTAGTTAAGCATTTTGATTATTTATTTTTTTATTCAAAAAATGCAATTTAATTATCCGCGTAGAATTCAAGATCTGTTGAAGAAGAAATTTATTGGTCAGTTAGGCTTGAAAGGTTGACGATTGCTGCTATAAAATGTGTATTTTTCAGTGAATATAGATTTAAAACAAATTGAATATAATGTTGAAGCGTTATTTTTTGGGCCAGTGAAAATAATTATCAATAATTAATGTAATCATATTTTTTTCAATGATAAACGCGTTGTATGTTTCGCAAACAAGGAGTGTTTTTTTTATCTCGTTAGTGAAAATCATATTTTTTATAGCGGATGACGCTGTAAAACTAACTTTCGAAACAAAAGAGTTGACATTTTGATTATGACAGGTTAATATGTAAGGAAAAATAAATATTATAAAAGCTGACGGTTGATGCGATTCCATTTTTATAAATACGTCACGGTGAGGATTGTTTTTTTATCATTTTATGGAAAGCATTTGGCTATACCTACGGAACATTAAGAAAACAAAATAATTTGATTCATTTTTTATCCATGTAAATAATAAAAATAACCAAACATCGAATTGTCTGTGCATGTATTTGATTGTACGGCATGGAGGCATTTTACATGTTCATTGATATTGCAAATTTTATGATTATATGACGGTAAGATAGAATTAATAACGGACTAGTAGTTAGTTGGCTGATCGTTTTCTTCACGCTCCTTTTTAGGATCGGATATGGTGTGTGAGAAAATGTGTGAAAACTTGACATGGATTCAACTTTTGGGTACAAATCTATTAATCGATCGAAAGGTTATATGACGTCGATGGTGGCTGATGAACTGGTTTTTATTGACTTAACCTAATATTAATTTAATAAATTGTTCAAGAAAAACAATTTTAGGTCCTTTTTCTTGGTTACAATTTTCACAAGCCTTTCTTTTTTCAACCTTAAAAGCTAAATTTAGATACTAATTCGGCATTTTCAGCTTTTTAATAGAACGTGTGCCAAGTTGTATACATTGTGATTATCGAAAAAAACTGTTTTGTAAATTTGAAGGTTACGTGTTACGTCCTTTATCCTTTCCAAAGTCAATATAATATAGGGGTTGGGTAAATTGAGCATTCATTACCCTTTCATTTAAATCCATTTGTGATGATGCTGACGGTCCACGGCTTCCCCAAACTCTGTCCTGGAGCTTTCATACCTTGCTGCAGGTTGGCCGCATCATTTTAAAGTTAATTTGATAAGACATTAGATTGCCAAAACATGCATCGTTCCACTATCGATTAATTCCAAATGAAATTGTCTATGTATGTAACGAATTAGAGATACACATTCGCCTATATGGAAACGTGTATAAGAATAGTGACAAATATTTAAATTTTCTACTTTCACATAATAAAAAAAAGACTTTAATTAGATTTGAACCCCAAGATCTTTGGTTTCCTAATATCACAATGTCTTTTTAATCAATAGCAGTCAGAGTAAGACATTATATCATGATATCAACTGTGGAAAGGAAAAAGGACGTAACCCACAAATGGATTACAGGAGGCGCAAAAAACGTGTTTTGATGATTTTGGGCCATATGCAAATTATGAATTAAACACAATCTTGAAGTGCACGGAAACTTCTAAAGTGGTGTTTAATTGACATAATCTAATATTTATTAAAGAAATTTTCTAGAAAAAACCTTTATTTCAGTCTTTTTTCATGGTTTTAATTTTTTACAGGGTCATCTTTTTCAAACTTAAAAGCTAAATTTACATACCAATTCGGCATTTGCAGCATGCATCCTTTTGATAGAACGTGTATCAAGTTTGATACATTCTCAATATCAAAAAAACTGTGGGTTACGTCTTTTTTCCTTTCCACAGTCGATATAATTGAAACATGAGTTATTAATTGTTTTTGAGGGAAATCTACTCAAAGTGTTCAATTCACGACTATGTGGCTAATTTCCCATTTCCCCTTAATATTTTTTATTGAGCTAATTAGAATGGCAACTGTTTTCAAAATCAAGTCCCAAAATATTTACAAGTGTAACCTGCAGCGGTTGCGTTTGGGTTTATTCGGATTTGGCTGATGCCGTCAATCAGGCGAGCGAATGAAGACGGAGTCTTCAATTGAGGCATCTCGTTATAGTCTTAAGTTAAAGTGTTCCGGTGGGGGAATTAGAAACAGCAAGACGACAAACAATAAAGCCATCCGCAATTTTCATCATCTGGCGGTAGTTGTGACCCGCTGGTTGTCGAACATGGGCGTGCGTTTCACAAGAAATAACGGCGAGGGAAAAAGGTGAACGTTTTGGGTCCATTAATTACAAAAATTATCGTATGTAGAAATTACTAAAATCGGTTTAAATTTATACATATATCACAATTAATATATTTATACAAATTAAGCCCACATTTTTCTGATTCCACAATTCGATTGAATTCTTTTGAAAACAATCGTGATGAATATAGCCGTGTCTGATTATATCATATACTGCAATTTCACTAAGATTTAAGAGTTGGACACATTAAAAATGCATTGTTAGTCAATCAACATTTCAAAAATTATCTGAAAGCTTTAAATGATTTACCATCAACCAACCAATAATAATACATACAATTTAAAGTATATTTATGTATTGACAGTTTTATTTTTAATAACCTGAGCTCGCTAATGATTCTTACACTCACTAATCCAGTGTTAGCAACATTTGAGTAACAATTTGTTAGCATGATGGAGCCGGTCCTGAGGCAACACTAAAAAAATTACACTGCTTAGCATCCCGAAAGAGTTTGAGTTGCATTTTTCTAGCCCCAATCGACATAAAGGTAAGTATACATTCTTTTGGGAGTTTCTATGATGCCCCTAAATATAATGAAACGTTCGACTTTTATATGTTGTGTATGAAAGTTATTTAAGAAATTTACACACATAAAATCTTTAATAGATAAAAAAAAAACTATTCATTACAGCGAATATTACCGTATTTATTTATATCGTTAATGCACGCAAGAAAATCGTATAGAAACTAACCTCATGATGAGTGATATTTACGTCTTCTCAGATTTAAGTACTTCACTGTCAAAAATTCACAAGTCAGCGTTCTTTGTATAAAATATTTTTCTTGCAGGGATATTTAAGCGCCAGTGTGGTAGGCGGTTTAGTGCTCATAAATATTAATGTATTACTCATTATTTATTCAAAAACTTCATACATAAGGTCTAGTTTTGCAAGTTATCACGGTCGCAAACACTCTGGATAGAAATGAACATGTTCATACTATATTCAGTACGAATTATCGAAATCTATAAATATGCTATTTTATATGTAACAAATATCATTCGAGTATTAGGTATTATCATAAATGTAAATTGAAATATTCTGACAGCTCTGTCTTGAAATTTAAATTACATCGTTTGTTCTTGTTTACTGAACTACACAAAGCACAGCACACACACATTACACAACTACATTGGATTTTTTTTAAATGTGTAGAAAAATGCGGTTAATTTTAAATAATTATTATTTTTGGTTTCTATGATTGCCAATATGAGGAGCAAACATTCAAAAAGTATTTTGTCACACACATACAAAGCTTGGAAAATGATGTTTTAAGTGTTGCAAAAGTGACGATTTGTATGAATGTGTCAACTTTATGATTTCATTTTAATATGAAAAAAAACCTTTTTGAACACTAATTTCCATTCGTAGGTTTTATTATGGGCTATCAGAATTGATATAAAACGCCATTTTTCAAAATTTGTGACAAAACACTTTTTGAATGTTTGCTCCTCATATTAAATTAGGTAACTATTCAATATTGAATAATTACTTCGCGGGAAATATATTAAAGATTTTCTATGTAAAGTATGGATGTATACATATTATATGCAGTGGCGGATTAAGCACATGGGAGACCCCAGGCGCAATAAAATTTGGAGGCCCTGTTTTTCGAAAAACATAAAATCGTCAGAAAATTTCAAGTTAAATATTTAAAATCTGAACTAAAAGTAAGTATATGGGTTATATTATAAAAGCAATTTGTGAGGCCCCTTAGCTTCGGAGGCCCCAAGCGCGCGCCTCTTGCGCTTATAGGATAATCCGCCACTGATTATATGACTTAGAATATCAGACCAGTTGGCATGATAACAAAATCTTTGGATTCGTTCTCTCACCGGATCGGTCCATTGTCGACGAATATTTTCTATAGTAAAGTATTATAAAAATGGAATTGGCCTAAGCCCCATCAAGAAAACTGAAGACATATGATGCAAAACAATATGTTGCACTTACAAATTATATAAACGATTGTTTTACCATATCCGTTCCCAATGTGGAGTATATGGACTCCTAATGGGGTTTATCCCAACAGAAGAGTTACAATGAGAACTAAGTGTTACTCAGTTGCTCAACCACTCTTATAGAATAGGGATAAAATGATAAAGCTAGGACATGACAAGTGGATAGCTAATAAATTTAGCTATGCCCCGTTTTTAGAATAGAGTGGGGGAGGGGAGTTCAACACATCACATACATCCCTTCCTTCGGAAATGAATTTATAAATCGATAAAAAAATATTTATAAAAACTGTCCGTACAGGGATTCGAACCTGTAACCTCCGTGTTCAAACCCAACGACGTTTGACACTCGACCATACATCACATGTTATGCGTGGTTATCGAAATTATTTTTTCTACCTTTTAATAAGAATGTTTCATAAAAAAAATATGTAACAAGGATAATGCGTCAAATATTGTTTTATGCTTATTGAGATTAATAAAATTAAGATTTTATTTACAATTGTAAATTTACTTTAATATTCATTGCAATGGCTAGATTAATCACCAAGTCATTGGAAAAATAAGTAAAAAAGAGAAATATGCATGGAATCGAAATGGAAGCGAGTGAGTGTCCTTGGTTGGATGTTGACCGCAATACGCGACCGCAATGGGTTAATCTATTACCTGCCAGTGTTACCTAAACTGAAAGTATTGTAAAAATCGGATCTATTTTTAAATAATTATTTAAACGTTTTATTTTGTTCATAAAATAATCATAGTATTCAATGAACGTCATTATTTTGTCGCGTAAATATCTGAATTTTTCAAAAAATGTTGTCATATGACCGATATCGCTCGTCGCGAGCATTTTCAACTGATAAATATAATTGCCCGACAATAAATAGCCGACATTTATTATCATTGATATACATTAAAATGGCATAATCATTGTCAGACCTATGACTACCTCTGATTAAGGGTCACGTGTGTATAGGTTCTTTGAGAAGAATACAATGTATCATAAGTAAATTGTCATAATAGCATAAATTTATTCCAATCACTTTTAAAATGATCACTATCAAGATTTACTTGGTCGATAGGCTTAAAAATATTAAAACACTCTTTTTTACTTATTCCACAATTGTCTTTTAGGTCATATCTAATTAATAATTATGAAATAATTACAAAAAAATATATTAATTGATTCGGCATTTACTTGGTAGAACTCTATTATAACAGGTTAAAAATATCAAAGTATTTTAGTTCTACAGTTTTTAATATTTTGTATGCGTTGATAGCTATTTCGGCATTCGCCATCGTCAGAACTATGTTTAAACTTATATTTTGCTCAGCTATTTTATGTCTGAGTTTTAAACGTTTAAAGAGAATTGCCTGATTTTTTTAGAATTTTATATTTTGGTGATTTCAATGAACAAGCATATCAACGCATCTATTTCATTCGTTTAATATCCAAATACACAAACAACACGATATAACGTACATCTTATATTTATGTATTCTAATATAAAGTTAGTTTTCCATAAAAAATAATGATTATTTAATTAAAAGCATAATTAAAAATAGTAAAATATTATACTACAAAAAATAAAAAAATGATAAAGAATTTGTTTCTATAAGTCGAAATATTCAGTTTTAACTTTCTCCTGAACATTTAGGGTAAACTGACTTATGTGATGTTCAATTTATAAAATTGCCTATACAGAGATTCGAGCCCGTAGACACCACAACTAGGGTATCCAATCCCGTAGCCTTTTTCCAATCCCGGGATTGATTAATTTTGAATCCCGGGATTGAGATTTTCTTTTTCCTTGGATTCTCACAGAACCTAGTTTTTTTTTTTAGCTCACCGAGAAATTTGAAATCTCCGATTTGGTATACTTTTTCCTGGAATCTCACAGAAACTCGTTTTTTTTTAGCTCACCGAGGAATTTAAAATCTCCGATTTGGTATCTTTTTTCCCGGAATCTCACGGAAACTCGTTTTTTTTTTTAGCTCGCCGAGGAATTCGAAATCTTAAATTTGCCAATTTCGTGTCAATTTTCGGGATTTGCTCAAAATTTCTCAATCCCGAAATCCCGGGATCGCGGCCATCTCAATCCCGGAATTTCGGGATCAGAAAATTGAACGGGATCCCGGGATTGGATGCCCTAACCACAACTGAATAAGACGAACGCCCAATAATGTTGACCGCTCTAGTCTTCAGGACCAGTGCTTATAAAAGTCATACACATTTAGCGATAATTTAATAGCATTATTTATACTTGCTTGCACCATTATGTTAATGATAAATATATTATAAGAAGTTCGAGAACAGCTTTGTAATAAGTAATGTATTTAATGCTGGTTTCACAGCGAGTCTATACGTTTTTATGTTGCACATTTGACCGTCAAAATAGCTTAACAAGCTTATGTAAGAAGTGTCTTTCAAATATACAGATAAACATTATGACAAATTGACGACCTCAAGTATTCGTAGTCAAGCCGGGAGAATCCGAATCAAATTTGTTTGTGTAAAGTAAAATTTAATTAAAGTATTGTACAATTATTTTAGTCTTATTCTGGTAAATGGGTGACCATGGCCCTCTTCGACGGCTAATTTCAACTACATTAGTACAAATGTCGCATTTTTATTACCTAATTGAAAATGCATTAAATTTAATGATTTCCTTGGAGTTTTTTAACCATTGAAATTTTGTCCATTATAAAGAGGAAAATTAATGTTAATGTCACTTAATACAACAAATACTAAATGTATAATAAGTTTACTCTTGTAATGAAAAACATAACATAAGGAGACAGCCAACTGAGCCAACAGATCGATTTCTGAATGACGATGTATGTTCCCTATGGATATTTAAGAAATAGGCCACGAAAAATAGCTAGACATCTCGTTTCTTGAAATATATTCATTATTAATATAGCATGAAGACTCTCTCTCTCTCCTATATCTGTCGACTTCGTGTACATCAAGCGCATTAACCTTTTAATGAGTATCACCGCGTATGTGTCCAAATGTTGTGTAGTCTAATATCAATTGTAATTCTTGTTTTTTTTATTGAATTGTCGATTCTCTTCCTGGAATAAACGCCAGTGGTCACATGCGCACATATGAGAGCAAAAAAGATCTATAATTAATGAATTTTATAATCGAAAATAAAATATTTACTTATTCAAATAATGTTTAGCATTCTTCCCAGATTAATTCATATCCAAAAAAAATAATATTTTTACTATGATGAGTAGCAACAGTACGAACAATCAAAATATAAGAAAAAGCCTAATTTAGTACAATTTAACTCATAAGTATGTACTAGTTTTTATTATATTTTCCAAAAATCAGTACATAATCAATATCTAGTTACGAGATCATTATATCGTCACTTCAATACTGAACTAAGTAACATATTTTTGTGGTAGTTATTGAATATGATCTCATATTTGTTTTAACAAAAATTCAATTGCATATTATTTAATTGATTCCACTTATAAAAAAACGCTATTTTTAATATTTATTTTAAACGGTAATTATAGTTAAGGCCAGTGTTTCCCAAATTTTCTACATCTGTGTACACTTTTATAATTTTCGAAACACCAAGTAACTTTCGTCAAAAAAATCGCATATATTATATTATACTTTTATAACAATCAACGAATATTTTTTTTTTGTTTTTCGTACATAAACACAATATCAATAAGCGAAAAACAGTCGTTCATAATTAAATAAATAAAAGTCATGACATCAATGAGAATGATGAAATTGCTAATTTTGAGACGACAGATCATCATAATTTGATTTACTGGATGTTAATTTTAATCTGAGATGCGGTTCCACATCCAAAAGCCTATTCATTTTATTGACTTAATGTCTATAATTGCAGAAAAGGCAACTTCACATATAAGTACATACATATATGAAGTTGGAAAAGACAAGATGAATTACAGAACTTTCTCTGTTAAAACATGCAGCTTACCTTCGCGTACCACACTTTGGGAAACATTGACTAAGATGAATGTGTATAGAATAAATATTGTTCAACAAAGGTCATAATATAAATATACAAATAGTTGTAGTGTTCTAATACTATCCATAATTATATAGTTAAAGGTTAAGAAAATAACAAAAAACATACTTCTTTCTGTTTATTAATATTTTTTATTATATCAGTTATCCAAAGCGAGCAGAGATTATTGATTGAGTTGTACACGGCAGACTTCAATTAAAACAAAGTGAAGATATTTAATTTCACAAGAATTCAATATTCATTATATTACGTGTACTTTTTAAACTCACTGTATGCAAGTGGCCCACCGGTAACTTTATGATTTCAGATTTGATTGGTGTTGCTGAATGCTGTTTGTTTGTCAATATGACAGAAATAATATGTATTTGTTAAAAAAAGCATAATATATGATCGTTCATAGTATAGAGGGAACAAGATAATTTGAATGCTCGCGATAACAGCAATGACGAAGTTGATGAACAGATAAAATTGATAATAAAAAAGATTATTAAATAAAATGTTTTTTACTAAGCTATATAGTATATACTATAGATAGAGAATTAATTTTGTGGAGACAATAACGTTGCTGCTAGAGCTTCCAATCCCGAAATCCCGACCAATTTGGCGATCCCGTAATCACGGGATCATCTCAGTACCAATCCTAGGATTTTAGGATTCACCATAAAACGTAAAAAAAAAACACTTAGCTATTGGCAGAAGTAACTTTTTCTAAGGATGGAGCTAAAAAAGAAATAGGTCTTCGAGATGGAAATTATTCTGGAATCTGTTAATTTGACCCTTTTTAAAATAGACACACGGTGATTAGCCGTCATAATACTTGATACGCTACCAGGAACCGGATTAAAAAAATGTTATTTTTTCAAGTGTTAAATCCCACGGTAGATTGGCCGTCGCATGGTTATTGACTAGTCATACAATGTCTCCGGAGTCTTGGTATTGCCACTTCCACCCTCCGAATGAAAATAATTACTATAATTAAATGGTTATATATATATTTTTTGGCAGTTTGATATGGATAAATGAGATGAAAAGTGCTGCGGCCCAAAAAAATAGGGCTCAACGCAACGAGGTCTTGTCAGTCTGCAACCTTAACGCATTTCCCAGGTCATTTTCAAATATGGCGTTCTACCTTTCACGGCTCAGTTTCGGTTAATTTATTTCCTTACACCGCCGACATCATGTAAAAAATTATTTGACAACATGATTGTGCATTAACTGCCGACGTTATCATACAACCGGCAAATGTGTGAATTATAAATTGTACTTATCTTTTTTAAATGTAAATTAATTATATTTATAAAAAACCGAATAGTGCCGACTTTTATTATCATATTAATGCTAATATAGTTATAAAATCCAATCAATAAAGTCATAAAATAGCTATTGACACATAAGCACCGAGTTGTCTAAAGGTTGCATTCATTAATCACGCGTAAGTTTTTTTTAATACTTGACAAAATTTACTGAGAATGTATCAATAAGATGTAAGAGTTTGATAACATACAACCAAATTAAAAAGTAATAACCTTTAATCCCAATTCGCTAAGTATTCAATTACAAAATATTTTTAAATGGGTTGTTTCATACGCACAATTAATATTTCAGAATATTTCAATGTAATTAATTATACTCAACTATTGGCGGAAAATCGTAAAATTTACAAAATGTAGAACACACTTCACTTTCGAATTACCGCGACATTTTTTTAAAAAAATATGATCAATATGGGACTTCGGTCAACAAATAAGCATTTACAGCCGTTACCTATACTTATTCAAATTAAAAAAAAAATAGAACATGCTATATATCTATACTCTTTACCAATTAATGCATGGATTTATATCCATATTTTAAAAGTGAATTTTAATATTATTAAATGAAATTAAATATTAAACCATAAATCTTAAGAGCGCTTAAATATTTTTTTACAAAAAAATGAATTTTATCACTCCCATTTCGATGATATTTTCAATAATAAAGAGAGATCAACATTTTTTTTTAAATGGAATCGAGAATTCACCTTTTGGTAAACAGATTTTAAAAAAATTAATCAGTTATTTAAATAAGTAAATTTTAAAATTAGCATTAAACAAATTCACGGTACGGGGTGGCAGTGGCCGAGTATGTTAAAAAATGATCATATCGACTGCGGAAAGGAAAAAGGACGTAACCCACTGATACGATACGGTCCTTTGGCATGATTTGTACTTGCATTTCCTTATACGGTTGTTAGCAAAGCTTGATAGGTATAATGAGGAAGAGAGAAAGACTAATCACATCATTTTTCGATTATTCAAGGTCAAATGGACAAAGTCGCCAATGTAAGCAAATATTAAGAATTTAGCAATCCGCGGGCCTTGCCGCGGATTATTGAGTGCAAAGACAAACCCACTGCTTTGTAAGTGAGTACGTGGGAGCACAGAGCCAAATAGAAATACCGTCTCTCGCTCGCGAGTGGTGCTCGACCGAAATAGCGGTCGAGTGCGGCGAGAGAGGGAAATGGAAACGCTTGCCGTTTTCCTCCTCCTCAACGGAGGCTCCCCATAATTTACAGGTACACCTAGCATAGGCTGTTCTAGCCCCTGGAGAAATTTCGCTGAATTCTATCGACGCAATTTCCAATTGCGATCGAACAAATGAATCCCGCGGCGACCTCGACCAGGGTCGTCAGGGACAAAATTCGTTTGAGAATTTTTGTTTTTACGACACTAGCCATGTCCTAGTATGCACTGCATAAACTAATATTAAAATCATGTTCGCGGTTTGGACTCCACCAAGCCCTCACCTGCGCCAATTAAAATCGTGCGGAACCGGCGCCCGAGCCAAGCTTCGGCGCCGAATTTTTTTCGAGCCGTAAAGGACGATGGTCCGAAACGGTGTTGTAAATTAAATTGCAATCGGATAACAGGTTTATTAGTAATTCAATAAACTGTGATTTCCCCATACATTTTGGCGAGACGAAATTTCGAAACGCGTTCGGTGCGTAGCGTTTGCCGTTCGATACTAAAATAAGCCACGCCCCGCCCGACCAATCGTGGAGGTTCGCGTGGTCATACGTGCGATCGCAGGCGGCCTCCCCTCCACCGCGGTCAATCAAAATTTCGATATGATATGAAGCGCGAACACACGAGGGGAAGGTGGGAAATTTTAGTTTCATGGAAGCGAACGACTATCACGGACGTTCCTTCGAATTTTCAGCCAAATCCCTTCAGGAACTTTCACCATAGAAAATATTTAGCATAAATTTGCACTTAAATCGATTTCAGGCTTTTATAAAAATCAGACTCAATTCAGTAATTACTTTTTCGCGGACGATGACATCTCCGCTTTGATTAACCGGTACACCTGACTCGCTCAGGTGGAAAATTTTTCTTCTTTTTCTCATAACTCGCTTCAGCAACGAGTTATGAGATCGCTTGTAAGAGCAATATTTCGCGGAAAACTGATTCTGACACGACAGTGATTTTTCTGATTTTCTATCTGTCATATTAAGATCACTAGAGACGATTTTCGCTCAGCGGAATCGTTGTTCTAGAAAAATCTCAGTTGCCGCCATCTTGAGATATTTCGGCAGAGCCACGGGAGGTCAGCATCTTAGCCAATCGGCGTGAGACGCAGATGCTGAGGTTAGCAGATTTGCTCGGGTCAACCGTTTTTTTTGACCCCGGCCGAGGACGCAGCTGGACCAAATCCTTTACAAAAAGGCAGGTCAGTTTTGCAAAAGTTACCAAATCTTCACCGACTTCTACGCGTTACTCTGCTCCCGTGCTCTCTTCCGCCGATATTATCCGCCGCGACATCTTTAATTGAAACCAGCCAGAAATTCTCTCAGCTTGACCAATTAATTCGAATAGTTAACATTGTGCAAAGCTGAGTTGAATTCTGTGCTACCTCCTTGTGTTATCGCTTGCCGCCAGCCGTTTTTGCCGAAATTGTTCCTGATAAGCTGTCTCCGGTTCCTGAGAACTTCCAAAGGTTCGTCTACTATTATACGTTGCATAAATATGTCGCGGCCTATTGTTTCTGAGTCAATACTCTTTAACCTAAGGTCCGCGGCCAGAACTGTAGCTTCCTGCCCGATCTCGACACTGAGAATCGAAATAAAGACGCGTGTAAAATCGCGGTCAAATCTTTGCTCCTAGCCGCACTTTATTAAGTGTCGACAGGACCCCTTCATGTATTAAATGTTGTTTCTTCTAAACACAGCCTAGTAAAATCGTGTGTCACTTCTTGTTCGAAATGGCGATAACAGCGGCCGGAGGAGAGTACGGGAACGCTAATTTTGATTTAACTTCATTGTCTTATTTTATTGTGTGTTGTACCCTGTCTAACTGTATAATGTGAATATTTTGTCGACCGACTTCGCACGGAGGATGCTCTCCGTTCGGTCCAGTGTAACACTCAGCGGCGCTTGGTCTTCGGAAAATCGTGAAATATATAATAATAATTAATCTTGTTTTTGCAACGCCGAAGCGTTTTACGTTTGTTCTCAATTCAGTATCGGCCAACGGGAATAATGAAATGTTTTGCGATGATTCAGTAATTAATCTTGTTTTTGCAACGCCGAAGCGTTTCACGTTTGTTTTCAAGTCTGCACCAGAAACCAGGAATAATAAATTATTCTACGATTGTGCAATAGTTAATCTCTGTTTGCGACGTCTAAATCTTTCTTTTGGTTGGTTTCAAATCGAGAAATCAATATTCCATTTTTTTTCATGTCTAAATTTTATGTTTGTTTTCAATCCGCTTACAAACCAAGAGATGTAACCATGAGTAAAGAAATCGATATTCCATTTTTTTTCATGTCTAAATTTTATGTTTGTTTTCAATCCGCTTACAAACCAAGAGATGTAACCATGAGTAACGAAATCAATATTCAATTCTTTCGATGTCAAAATTTTATGTTTGTTTTCAATTCGAGTGCACAAAATAGGCTTAACGATAGTGTGGAAAAGTCAGTATTAATCTTGCGACCATGTCTGAATTTTCATGTGTGTTATCACTTCGGTTGCAAAACACTAAGGATAGGAATCGTTGCAAAAGTCAATATTTAATTATATTTGCAAAGTCCGATTTTTTTATGTTTGTTTCAATATTTAATTATATTTGCAAAGCCCGATTTTTTTTATGTTTGTTTCAATATTTAATTATATTTGCAAAGTCCGATTTTTTTATGTTTGTTTCAATATTTAACTATATTTGCAAAGTCCGATTTTTTTTTGTTTGTTTCAATATTCAATTCTATTTTAAGGTCTGAATTTTTTTATGTTTGTTTCAATATTTAACTATATTGGCAAGGCCTGAATTTTAGTATGTTTGTTTCAATGCGGTGACGAGACCACGGGTATAACTAGAATTCGCAAAAACAATGCGATATTCACTTTTGTTTTGCAACGTCTCAACGAGTTTGGGTTTAGTTTCCAACTCCGTCGCATTAGGGAAACGTAATCAACTACGAATTATTAGGCAAATTGGCCGCTTCATTGGGCGCAGTGCCCCGGCCGAGCGAAACTACGTGCGTTCGCGCCGCGGTGCGTCGCGGGCCCCACGCATCAATAATTAGCTACCCTGAGTTGCAATAGAAACAGAAAGGTCCGTCACCTAGTTATGATAATTGAAACACCAATAATGTATGCCTATCTGAGGGCGAAGTATCTGAATAACACGAATAGCAAACGACACCAGGCGACGCTGAGAACTTGTATATAAAAATGTATGTTATTTTATGTTAGGTATTTTTTTTGTTTCTAAATTGATTGTGTATTGTGTTTTTCCTGTGTAATCTGTCATTGATAATCGTCGATCACCGCCGTCATAACGGCAAATGTTAGTTATAAGGGTGAACTATGGGAGGTGTGATAAGTCGAGTCATTTTTGAATAGAACGTAATATCAGACAAAATTTTGTCACTTGTTAACTTTGAGAGGTCGCGGGGTCAAGTCTGCGGGACACTTAGTCTCGGGACGTCAGGAAGAGCTGTCATCACGCCTTCCATAGATTCACGATGCAAGGTCGGCGGAGCTAAGTAACAAAGGATCAGACAGCCCCGAGGACTTGTGCGAAAAAGGGTCTCAGGTTTCGCCGGCCTCGCACTAGTTTAATTTTAGCTAGGTCGACGTCGGAGGGTGTTTTTTGTATTGAGTACTAGGGAGGCAATATCATTGCGGATTCACGGGAATCCGAGTGATACGGCACGGTGGACGTGTAATTCCGGGGGCAGATAGCCCGCCTAGACAAACGCACTTGTCTGGGACCCATGTCTGTCGAAGTTTCGGCAGACACTCAATAGTAAAACCTAAAATCCAATTCGTCCAGTTGGATTACGTCACTCGATAGCGACGCCTTCAAGCGGTTTGACACCGTGCCAGGAGCCAACCTCGGACGGTGGTTTGGTCTCCGCCAACCCTCCCTAAGACTCGAACAAATCTAAACACGTAGTGTAAGTAACTTCATAGGAGATTTAGTTAATGCGATTGACCAACGGGCGGTTGGACGGACTCGTATTCAGAGTGCCGTCGATAAAATGTGCTCCGGCCTAAACGGCTTGCGGTCACTGGAAGTGAACGCACACAGTAAGGGAGGGCGGATATGGAAATCCTCCTCACGAACAGACCTCGGTTCCTTGCTGTGGGAGTCCCGCAAATCGTTGCGAAGTCGTATTAGCAAATCCAATAAGAATTGAATTAGAATCGTTAAATTAAGAAATCATAACTTTGTATATAAATTTTCACCGGAGATTATAAATTAAATTAAATGTATGACACGACTTAGCGTGCATACTGATTAATAATAAATCCGAAACCAATCATTAGTCATGAGGACTGTGACGTTGCTAGTTAAATATTAATTGTGTTCTGCACCCCTAAGCTAGATATATGGTACGGTTTGACGTCCATATTAGCTCATAAGATTTAGCGTAGGGATTAATTTTAAGCAGATCTGTACACGCGTAGTGAGTGTGCAGATCTTAACTTCAACACAAGACTGAACAAAATTTGCCCACTACTAAATCAATAACTGCTATAAGAAACCGCCGAGTGCGAAATTAGTTTTAAGGAAATGGTATGATGAATGTTGTTTTTTTTCTCTTGTAAAAGTCAAATCATAGATGTCTCCCCGTAAGGGAACATAAATATTGTAATACTAGGGACCCTCAGTCCAGGCGAAGGACCTACTGAAAGGCCCGGTCTGCAAGTCGACTGTCATTCGGTGCTAGGAGGCTCGGCTCGCGAGCTTCACGCTGAATGACAAAAATATTAACATGTATTTAGAGCGCACTCCTGTGTGGCTAGCCGAATTATCGAAATTTACTGTAAACCCTTTTTGATTATAAATAAACCGGTGGATTTCCACCTTTTACTGTTCACGAGCGTTGTTTAATTGAATTTGATTGTTCCCATATTTAATTCCTAAAAATTGTAACAGACTGACTGCGTCACACCAAACCGAGACGTTATGGGGAGAGACGGATTTCTCTGTCTCTCGTCTAACTGCTCGGGACTCAGTCGTGTCACCACACATACCAAATTTTACAGGAGGCGCTAAAAACGTGTTTTGATGATTTTGTGACATATGCAGATTAAGAATTAAACACAACCTTGAAGTGCACGGAGACTTCTAAAGTGGTGTTTAATTGACATAATCTAATATTAATTCAAGAATTTCTCCAGGAAAAACCTTTATTTCAGTCTTTTTTCTTAGTTTTATTTTTTTACTATGTCATCTTTTTCAAACTTAAAAGCTAAATTTGGATACTAATTCGGCATTTTTAGCTTCCATCTTTTTGATAGAATGTGTGTCAAGTTGTATACATTGTGATTATCGAAAAAAAGCTGTTTTGGAAAATTGAGGGTTACGTCCTTTTTCCTTTCCACAGTCGATATTAAACAACATTGCGCCACTTTATATGAAACTGTACTATCATGATTTATTTATTAAGTTTTCAAAGATCTTCTTCGCTTTTTTGTATTCAGTTTAGTGTCAGTTATTCAAATTTAGTAACATTATCTATACAATATTTTAATATTTCCATTAACTTACTATTTTAATTGGTCTAGTATTTGTTTTTCATATAATGCCTTTCCACAAGGTATTAACAGCGAGCACATTAAAAGTGACCTAACTTAGAATTGATTCAATTTTTCTTTTATTAAATTATCTTTCAACTGAAAATCTTGTCATAATATTTGATATTATTTTCTGTATTCTCTCATAATAAAAATGTGTCTTTTACACCAAATATGACTTTGAAATAAAACTTTGACATTATATACCATATAATTGAGAGTCAAAAGCAATGACATCAATCCACCGCGGGAGTCATTTTGAGAACACATGAAAAAGGCATCACTAATTAATTTATCACCAACAATTTAATTTATGATACAGAAGATATTTTAATTCACAATGAATTCGTCAAATGTGCTAAGCAAGCATTTTGTGATTTTTTGTATTCGACGAAACGTTCAGAGTGAAAGAGCTGAATTTATTTATATTACTGTTTTCTATAGAATGAAAACAGATTTGCTACGTAATATAATAATAATTTCAAACTCTTGTCTAAGTTATTTCAAATCCACACACAATAATTTTATGAATTTTTCATGAGGTTATTTGTAATGGCATCGTTCGTTAATTCATGATTATTTTCCATGTGTAGGTTTCGTTTAAAATATTTATTTACAAAAAAGAATAATGTTTTAGAGCAGCTAACGGCAGATTTGTTCTTCAATAATACACCGATAATTCTTATAACTTTGGCGCGATCAATATAAATATAAACATATTTCAAAGGGACCACAACTACATAAATAATCACTCTTCTCTTATAGCACGATCCCTTCGTATAACACAATTATATCTCTTTGATTTTCAGGAACAACAATATTTTACTAAACAAATAGACATATGTATATTAAGCTTTTGAAAAGATATGAAAAATAATAAATACATGTGTATAATGTGCATATATTCTATTTTAAAAAGCAAATAATCTTTAAAGAAGAGTTTGCGCAGATAACTAGTTGTTGTGGATATCTCTGTAATTAAATGAATTCGTGTATTTTAGTTATAATAAAAAAAAATACGTACTGCAATCCGTAACGTATATGAGGAACGATTGTATCTTAAAATGACAAAGCGTTGTATGTTCGCAGGGTGGAGAGTTGTCATAATATTATTATATGAGCAAGACTGTTTATAGTTTTATGAAATTGGTAGAAGGTGATTCGCTGATAACGGTTTCATCGGATGATCCTGTTTGAAAATGATTTGAAGCTGTGCCAACCTTGGCAGAGGTCACGTGTCGGATAATGTGGCCGGAAAAGTGATATATTCTAATCAGCAGTTGTTACATACGATTAATGTATCCAAGCCGCACTCTGACAGTGAACTTCTCTAGGTGAATACTATGAACGATTCCGATTTGGCACTTGCTGTAATGCGATCCCGAGGGTATTAAAGTTAAGCTATACGTGATTATCAACTACCGACCGGGAAATATGGAAAGATTGCTTCCAACCGCCATTATTTGGAGATGTACTCTAAAATAAATACGAATGGATTATTGCCAATCAGACGCGTAGACTGCATATTGTCGTGTTAGTATAATGGCTATCTCTATGGACATTTCGAAAAAACCAGTAAAACATTGCAGGAAACTATTTCCTAAATATGTTTTTCACCAAGTATTTGATAGTCGCCTGCTATGGCCCAGTTGGTTAGAGCTTTCTCTACCGATCACGCTGGTCTGGGTTCGATTCCCGGTCAGATTCCACTGACTTTGAGAATAATTCAATTCAAAGTTGTGATCGACGACGGTGTGTTTGTGATGTCAATTCACATCATTTCCTCTCCTCCCATCCTTCTGATCCTTTAATAACTGGATGCAGCAATAGCGAATAGCCAAACCACTAGTCCTGTTTTAGCCTTATCCTTCTGTCCCTACTACTCACTTCAAAAAAAGTGAGGTTGAGCGACTCAGTCACAAACAGTTCTCGTAGAAAAACTTCTGTTGAGATACCTTCATTAAGAGGCCATATGCTCCACATTGGGAGCGGACATGGATTATGAAAAAATGATAGGACCGACTAACGCACAGTTTCTCAACCGATGGCCAGAGCATGTTTCAAGGGGGCCAAAGAGAAAAAAAATAGGGGGCCACGGGCAAATCCACAAACTCCCAGGTATTTAAAATCGGACAGTGACAAAAAATTGTATGAACTGCGCGAGAAAGGTTAGCAGCAGTTTCACATTTTTGACAATTCCGGGTTTTTTTAAACTGGAATACCTGGAAGAGCTAAAAAAAAAAGTTCTCGCGTCTTTTCATTTTGGGAAATCCGTCAATTCCTGGGTTTTTTTAAAACGGCCAAAAAAATTCCAGGTGTTCGTGGAAATTATTTTGAAATCTTTCAGTTTCTCACTTTTTTCTCAGTCATCAATTCCGACATCCCGAAATAATTGTGTCCCAAGTCTCGAACAACTAATAACTACGGGTATGGGGGGCACGGAAAAATATGAGACTCAAAAGGGGCCACGGGATCAAAAAAGTTGAGAAACACTGGACTAACGAACATTCGACCGTCAAAGTCGAATTTCGACGTTTATTACTCGTTCCTGTTTTATTTCAAATGTAAAACTAAAAGACAGGCAACCTTTCGAAAATGTGTCTACCGAAAAAATCTGTTTGAACATCAAAGTTTTAATGATATGAAGCATCTCCAAGATATTTTGTTCAGATTCTATTGAGGAATATATCGGTAAACCAGCCGAAACACGATTCCTCAAAATTGTAAGCGGTGTAAAATTTATTAGAGAACAAAATACAATTTTACATACCGTAGTCATAGAGGACAATAATTAATTGTGTTTAATAGTAAAATGTTAAAAAGAATCGCTAGGAAATCTAAGAAAATCTAATATTACATTCGCATTATGATATGTTTTTAACGTGTGCACAATGTGTGCACAAGTATGTTGTCTTGTCATTATTAATAACCAGTGCTTTTTTCATATGTAACGCGGTAGAACGGCGTTCAGACACTTTTTTTTCTCAACATTTTTAATGTTTCAAATCGTTGGAAAAAAAATATTTTTACTTCCATTTGAAATATTTCTGATGAAATATTAGATCTACAAGATCGATTTCGGTTCGAAGGGGTTGTTATTTGTGATACTATTCCTCCCACTTTAGTTAACCACTAGTCCTGTACCAGTACATCTTTCAATCCTTACTCTCTTTAAAAAAGGGAGGTTGAGCAAATGACTAACAAGCAGTTCTCGTAAAAAGCTCTGTATAACTTATATCCTCTACATTGAGTACGGACATGAATTAGAAAGTTTGACAAGAATTGAGTTGCGGCACTTTTTTTTTTTTTTTAAAAAAGCACTGTTAATTTTTTAAAGACTTTTATGTTCGATATATGTAGTTCTAATAGTTTTGTACGTTTAATAGTTTTGAAGTTAATTTATGTGAATGATGCTTTTAGTTACTTTCTTTGGTATGACGACGGTATACACCTACGAAAGGACGAAATGGGATTATTTAACACATACAAAAGTGCAATTCAAACCTTTCGTTGAATTTGTTCGAGATACATATCATTTGATTGAAAGATATATCATTGTGCAACGTTGCATTTTTCTTTTGTTATCTTTTTTTTCGTCACTGGTAAGTAGTGTGTACCAAGTAGTGAAGTAGAATTTTTGCAGCAAAAAAATAAATAAAAGCTCTTGCTCGTAAATAAGCATACTTTTAACATTATTTTGTATGGTAACAATATGTCTAAATAAAAAAGGCGAAATGATTTTCTGTTAACACAATATGAAGAGATGACCCTTTTTATTTATCGCCCACTTCCAACAATGTAAAAATATGCTACTCTCTATTGAGTTGCCAATCAGGGACCCAATCTTGTCCTGAAACACTCGGGATTGATAAAATGAATTCCCGGCTATATTTTTTTATAGTGCGAAATAAGTATATATCTTTAAGAAATATATCAAATTAAGTAGTTTTTTGTTTATTAGTACAGTCACGTCTTCACTATTGCAGTCTGTATTCACTATTACGATACTTAAAGACATGCAGAATATTATAACGCATCTAACTTATATTTTCCTAAAATACCACTTGGCTCACTTCACCTCTCCGAGGCTTATATATAGATTTGAAACGTGTGATGAGAAAATATATTTTTTTTGATATAATTCAGAAGAAAATTCTGTTGTATCCTTGGCAATTATTTTTTTCAATTTCACTGCTATATAATGAAGTCGATCACTAAATTCATTCGACTGGAAAATAATGCATATGGTTTTGATTTATCTCGTTTTGTTGAGAAATTGTTTTTTGGACATTTCAAACATGTTTTAGTAAGCTGTTAAGCGTTTATTCAAAAACAATAAGAACATTATGAATAAATATGCCATTTAGTCCCGGGATTATATTGATAAAATCCTTGTATCGAACAAGCAGTCCGGGATCGCAATCCCTAGCGTCAGCTCATACGATACACTAAACACATATGCACATGTCTTTATATACATATTCTAAGATGCACAAATGTAAATTGATTTATGTGGAGGGATATCCTATTTATTCACAACGCATTTATTTATTAATCTAGTCCGTCTTTAGCGGCTATTGAGAACGTTTTTTAATATCATTGCACGTTACTATCCTGCAAATTTGGCCCTGCACGGAAAGGAATCTAACAATCACGTTTTTCTTAGATATTGAGGGAAGTATTGTAATATATTCCTAATAATTATGAAAACGATTTTAACGTACATCGGGAAGGTAAATTTAAAAAAAATGCGGAAAGTGGGAACTTGTTCAATTTATACATCAACGACATTTTCCTTGCTTAGCTCTAATATCCAGCATCTCTTATACTATAAGACTTATAGCATAGTTTCATGGTTGAATCTTTTTTCGATAGAAGACATTACTTATCTTTTTGATGTTGGGTGTATTATGAATTATTTTATGCTAATAATAGTAATAACTTACAGTTTCAAGTCAAAATACTATCGTGTTAAATTGAATATTAAATAGTAAATAAATGAATATTAATTCTGATATTTGTAACTGGGTTACTAAGTTGAAAAAAACGATAAGTCCTCTAAGTCCCTGGAAGCAATTTTTCGAACAATCGCTCTGTTGGACTGGATTAGGGACTTTTTTTTATAATATACCATATTTTTATCATTGTTTGATTACAGCTTCTAAGAATCAAACATGCTACGGTTTGGAAATTTAGGACGATAACCACAACCCGGTGATTCAAAACAATATTCGTAAGATTTTTCATTATTATTTAATTAATTATTTTTTGTTGTTTCATACTTTTTAGAAATAGTAAAAAGATGAATATTACTGTTAGTTTACGACTTTATTAAGATGCATTCTTTCCTTTCGATACCTTTATTAATGTAGATCGGCACCGGTTGAAGGCAACAGATTGATGTTAGCATGAATTCTTTGTCTTGAATTTTGCCAGGAAGCGCTATTCTTAGTATTGCCGTTCTCTAGATTGAAAATATTTCATATGCCCTTCTATGAGGTGATGATTGACAATACTCATGTACAATCCATATTGCATTTCAATACAGCTAGCAGCACAGACTTTTTTTTATACTGAATTATTTGAATTCACTGTTCTATTTTTCTTTTATATATTACTGATAATAGAATTAATAGTTTATCTTTGTTTATATTGATAAGGCAACAGTCATAATAATAAGCCACGTTGTGTGAATAATATTAAATTCAAGGTTGTGGAGTCGGAGTCGTAAATAAAAAGGCGCCTTTGGTTTTTTTGTGTAATGTGGAACATATGGCCTCCTAATGGAAGTATCTCAGCAGAAGTTTTTCTACGAGAACTGTTCGCTTAGTCGAAAGAATAGTAGTAGTAGCGTAAGTAGTAGGGATAGAAGAATAAGGCTAGGACAGAACTAGTGGTTAACTAATCACTCGCGGTACACCTGGTTATTAAGGACCGGAAAGGGTGGGAGGGAATATTTAGACATCACAAACGCCCAAGTTTTCGAACAGAAATCGATTGTCGGGCCATATGGCGCAGCGGTTAGCGTTGTGGGCTACCGTGCCGGATCACACTGTTCGAGTCCCAGTACGAACAACGAAATACTTTGATACCCGTAAAATATTTATTTTAGATTGCGATAGTTTAATGTCTGATTTATTAAAAAAAAATCTTTCGTTCATGATTTTGTATACTAAGATGAAAAATGTAGATTTTTTAATAACCTATTGCAGCTAACAATTTTCAATAATAATTGATTTTTATGAAGCGTCGTGATGAAATTATAATAATTGAACGTAAAAGAGTGGTTCTCTTGCAGCTTGGGTCTCACACAGAATTATATTGATCACATTACCAAAACGCCTTACTCATTGATTGATTCCAATTTATTTGCTCACACAATGGTTGTTTTAAAATTATTATAATAATAATAGGTACTTGTTAAATGTAACAAAAAAAAATGAATATCGAACTTTAAATAACAATAAAAATAAGACTAGTTTACATTAACATAATGACAGCTTGAAAATGGCGGGAAAACTCAAATTTGATTTAATTTGATTGAATTATAGGTATGTACTAGTTTTTTGTAAATAATAGTGTCTCTTGTCAGAAACGGGTTATTTTAACTATTCATTTGAAAAAAATAGCAATTGTTTTTTTTTAAGAAATGATGATTTGATTTCATATACGGTGTATACCATGCGCGAAGAACATTTAGTAAGGAATTCGATCTCAATTCTGAACTGAACAATTTCAATCAATAAAAATTGCCAAAAATGTCAACGATAGACACTCAAGTACATCCATCATATATGCATTATTATAATTAAAGTATGCCGGCTGTAATATTGAGGAAATTTTATTTTTGATAATTAAGAATTTAATAAAATGCCATGCTTCAAATAAATAGATTTTGATGTGAGCTAATGCTAACCTGATTCTAATAAGAATCTGATAGGGGTGAAGTTTAGTGGACTTTTCAATCGTAAGTTTTCTCGCGATCGACTTCTAACATGAATCTTACAAAATAATTCAATTTTAGTATTTTTGTACATTTAAATTAAATATTTTTTCGAAATTCACGGAAGCTTTCGGGATCGACCAAATTTTGCTTTGGGATCGACCGGTTGGACATCCGTGCCTTAGTTAGATTAGTACAATATACTTACTTATGTTATTTAAAAACAATATGGCTTAAAAGACAACATTCAAATTCATTCTTTCTTAAGACAATTCTATACTCAACAAAATATCACAGGTCACATAGATATTACTTGTAGTTATGACGTCATACCCTTCCTACCCTTCTCTCAATTTTATATGAATATCAAGCAGTTATCTTAGAACAACTTCTGTTCAGATATAATCCCTTAGTAATCCATATGCCCCACTTTGGGGGTGGACATGGTTTTAAAAATACATATTATGTATTTTTTTTTACATATTTCAAGCGTAGCGTAATTTCAATAATTATAAAAAATATATATGAATGGTTTAGCTGGGTCGGAAAACTAATATGCTCAATACTTTTTGATGGCTGGATAATTTTTCGCGTGTATAAAAGAAATTATAATGAGTGCACTTACGTCGGCGGATTGACCAGGTTGAGGAGCTCATTCGGCGAGGTGGGCACCCTCCGAATCACCATCTTCCTGCCATCGGTGGACCCCATTCCGATGGAGGCCAGCGATCTGACGGACATCGCATCGTTGAACTTATGCGAAAATTGACTGCCGCAGTCAGAAAATATCGCGGAGCCGGTCCGCACCATCGAAGAACTCGTCGATGGAGAGCAAACGCCGGAGAGAGCCAACTCGTCCGGCTGTTTAAGAGATCTCATGCTCAAATATTGCTTTGCCGGCGGTGCGAGATCTCGCCTATTTCTGGTGCTATTGAAAATTAAAGTTATCCCTTCGTCATCTCCGTTCGTATTACTACTGTTTCCGTTCGATCTCCTCGATCTCTCACCATCACTTGGAGTGTTGTCAGTTGTTAAAATATTCTTATTTAAATTGTTTAAAGGGGCATTACCATCTTGAGCCGGTATCACTTTGAATTTCTTGCCGTTGATGGTAATAAGATGCCTTCCGTCTTCAGATATTTCATGACTGTCTTTATTTTGATTTTTGAGCGCGTCTAACGTACTTTTTGTTCTGTTATTTAACGCATTGCGATGAAGATAATTTATATTTTTCGCCAGATGTGGTCTTTCGTCGACGGAGCTAAAACTCGATGACACACTCATCTTGCTTGTCACTCAAATCAACATTAAACTGAACGAAGATTAAAACCCACTTTTAGCAGAGTTTAATCGCGCTATTTTTCTTTATCACGATAACAATGAAGGATAATTTTATTACTCAGTAGTAATTCAACTCATATTGACAGTGAATAATATATATACGCGGAGTTTAGTTACACTTTGTGCTAGTTTTATACGAACGAATGTGTGGTAAACTGTTGCATATTTGACAGATAGCGACGTAAAAATAATCCGACGTGACTTTGGTGGCGCGAACTGACCGCAACCTACAAACACTGCGTCAAATGACACACTGAGTGATCGCGAGCATCGAGCGACACATTGTATGCTCTGAAATAAATACGATCCGCTGATTGAAATCCATCACTGTAAAAAGAAAAATCTAAATCACGCCTACTTTTTATCTAAATGTTTTACTTTGTCAACACGCCATCTATGATTCATTAATAAAAATCAACAATCAAGCCATTCTTCATTTATTATTATCAAACTACATAATGTATAATGCTTTAGTTGATAAGGTAGGTAAAATTGAAATAAAATCGGCGTGGATAACGTTATTTTAGCTATGCTGTCCAGTCAGATGAGCTAACTTTTGATATATTCAACGGCTTTTTATTTTCAAACAATGTAAAAACATGATATCACATGAATAATGAAATATTTCAAGTGTTAATAAATATTATGGTGTGAATTTGCCATCAGTCTAATACAGCGATCTCGATATTGGGAGTCGTGGATTAGGGAGGGAGGGGAGCCGTGGTCGGTTAAAAACATTTCTTTGTCCTTAAAAACGTGCCTTTATGATTGTATGAAATAAATATGAAGAGAAGCCGTAAGTAGTAAGATAAAGTTTGGAAACCACTGGTCTAATAAACATTGCATAAAAAGGCTGAATTGTTTACTTTTAGAGTCTCTATTGCCACTTCCCCCCCGATAATCTGCCCACAAGAAAACTGTTTTGTTGAGAATATTTATTAATTAACCAAGTCATAGGGGTAACAATATTAAACAATAATAAAGTGAGATGATTTCATAATAAAAATTAAGAACCGAAAAATCTTTCAAAAAATTTGACGATTGAGGTGGGGGGGGACTTGAAAAACTTGGCAAATTTATTCTAGCTCATGTCATCAACATTACAAAATCTTCCTCATTATTAATTGTATTATTAATTATTGTTGTGGACAGGAAACTGCTGGAAATATGTTGTAAGCCAACTAATTCCTGAGCATTAACATTACTTTTGGAATTTGTGAGGAATGAACGGGTGTATGGAATTGTAGGATTCTCATCACTTTAGTGAGCTGATAGCCACTGTAATTAAATAACCGTCCTGTTTTTTGACAAAATTAAAACACATCAAATTATTTGATATTTATTTTTATTACAAAGCGATATCACAAAAGAGATAAACAGAGCAGATTACATTTTCCTATTTTTTCAGAGAAAACATTTGTTAATTTGTACAAGGAAGATATTATTTTATTAGAATATATTTTTAGTCTGAATTCATATCTCTGTCATGTGTTCTTTAAAAACATGTTTGTTTTTCTTAATTGTGTTACAATATATACCTACTATTTGAGGAAGCTCAACAAGAAGTGAAGAATAAATTATTATACAAAGTATAAAATCATTAAAAAAGCCAGTCTTATCGCTGAGCATTTTTTCAGTATTCAATAATAGTTTTATGTAGCTTATTAACAATATTTGGCGGTGTACAAAAAGTATCCTTATGAGGACAAAAAAAAAACACATGAAAAACAGTACTTTGTAATAATTGAGTATGTAATTAGCTGAGGACATCACTACGGGTTAATAGTTTTAGTTCAAAGTTTCGGAAAAAGATTCATTTATTCAGTCCTCAGATCGGCAGCACCGAGTGCATTCAGAAACTTCTAGTAGTTCTAACATAAATATTACACATCTCTTCTTTATACATGATTATAAAAATACATAATTATTTTATTAATAATATAAAAATGAATATAACAATTATTTAAAAAACAATGTCCTCCGAAGGCTCTGCACTATTAAAGCTAAGAACACTTTTCAGCTGTAGAGTATATTTAAGGGCAGTGATCGTCGGCTCGACGAGTCATGCGAGCGAGCGTACCTTTTTTATGAGGATGGCGAAGGAAGAAATCAATACATAAGAGACTATTAAAGAGTTAGCTAAGAAGCCCACCACCCAAGAGATTTTCCCTCGTCTTATTCGTGATATTTTTATTAATGATTTTTGCGCGATATCGAGCCAACGGAGGAGATGTGCGTTATAAAAATACATCCAGAACCGAGCGGTATCTACAAACTTGACTATTTTATCGAGATTTGGTTCGGGACGTGTTCTTTATAAAATCTTTACTAAACTATAAAAGTACAGAATCGATAAACGATTATAAACAATAAGAGCACCAATATTGCACACGAATAATTGCTTTTCGTTTTACATGTGCAATAATAAGATTCGTCGCATAAAAGTCAGACCGAGACTGCAAAGCTGCGAACCGGATGATGAAACTTCTATGCGAGTCGTTTCAGTTTCGAAAAAATACAGATAGGAATAAAAACGTCTTCTTTTTTTATTAAATAGTTGGACGGATCGGTCACATGGACTCGAGCGAGAGGCAGTGAAAAAATTTCATTAAAAACTAAAGAATATCAGTGTCATTATATTTTCACATATGTATTATTTAAAAATTGTCTTATTAAAGTTTAGTTTCACTGAATAACTTCACTTCGCCGCACTTTTAAGATATTACAGAATCCGTGCGGCTCAGGGGGTGAGAGTTTTCAATGGTTAGACGTTCCCGTAGTCTAGTTGTCCGGCCGCAGGGTGTGATAGTCTGAGTTGGCAGGTGGCGGCTGGACAAATAGAGGGTTGGGGAATTCAGGAGGATGCGGCAGCGGTCCGGGTGGAGCGCGGGTGCGTCTCCATCCCAGCAACCAACACGAAACGGCTGCGGCCACGGCGACTAACGCCAGCAGAGCTGTCAACGCCAGAGCCACTATCAGCCACACTAATGACACACAGATATCTTCGTTGCGCTCACTCGAGGGGGCTGCAATCACAAAAGAATGAATATTAGTTAAATATCATTTGGGAAAAGTCAATTAAATCAATGACATCAGTAACGATACATGTAAAGTATAGTATTACATCATCAAGTAATATAATCAGAACTCACCTTCTGTGGGGTCAGATATTCTGGCCGGATCCCTCCTCTCGAATGTGAGGATAGCGTTTGACTGAATTGTTATTTCTTCTCGAAGTTGTCCATCGAACGGTGTGTCTGGCAGAGCAAGGTCTGTTTTGTTTGGCTGTTGCTGATCATCGATGGCACGTTTTCTGCGTCCAAAGGCATCATAGCCTCGGCAGTTGACCTGAATAATGAAGAGTCACATTAATACAAATTCAGTCGTGACATTACTAGTTTTTGTATTTATTATAAGAATGGAAATTTAATTTATCAAACTTGTATACAGTAAAAATTACTTACAGGTTGGCATTTTCCAAAGCAGACTCTGATGTTACATTGGAATCTGATATTGTCACTGCTCGGGAACTTGAAGGCGTTGAAACTTGCCAATAATGATTGCATATCGCTGCTTCTCTCCCATTCTCCAAATATTGTCGGATCAGTCGCGCAACCGTCTTCATCAGTTACGATATATTCATTTTCGACATTGTCTTCCATAGTTTTCGCAACACAGCTGCGAGCGAATCCACCATAGATTGCTGTAAAAAAAAATCACGATGTTAGAAATAGTGTTATTAGTGTCTAAAAAATTTCTCGTAGATATCTATGTAAATCTACAAAACAGACCGAACAAACTAATTTCATTGTTAGTGATACAATGGCTGAAATAATTGTGTATTCTTACTCGATGGCTGTACATCCACTTGCAGCATGAGATTATCACCGATCTCTGCAGAGTTGATCTCTTGTCCAGAGTGAGTGACGATTCTCATTGAGCACGTTGGTGGGGGACCCGTGTTGGCGATCGTTCCCGCTGTCGTAAGCATGGAGACGTTGAAGCCGAGGGTGACGTTTTGTTCTCCGGTCTGGTATACACACTTTATATGATAAGCTTGCGCTTTGTACGTCACCAGTTTCGGATGTTTTTGTATCACCAGCACGAAGCTCGCCTGACCCTGAAATTCAGATTTATTATCATACAATTCTTAGTTGTATTCTCTCTATAAAGTCAGTGGTTTGTTAAGATGGATTAAAAATTAATGTCATATATATTTGAAGTTTAAATATATAAAAATAAATAGCGCGCTTACATTGACATGGACAAGACCGCACTCTCCAAAGTGAACTTTGAAGGTTTCAGTTCGCGGCGGGGAATCGGCAGGCAGAGTGACAACTCTTCGACATCTTCCTTCTTTACTGTGACCCTTTACATAGAGTACTCCATTGAATCCGCTCTCGGCAATGTGAATTTCAACGCTTACTCCGTCGGCTAAGCATCCGACAACCATATCTGGTCGCGGGAAGTCAGTGCGGAATGGTGACGTATGATCTACGGGAGAAGCGATACATCAATTAAAATTTTTATAAATTGTGATCTAGGTATGTAATATCGTATTCAACGAATGAAGTTATCAAATTTTCATAAGATGTATAAAAAATATTTAACTTACTGCAATATACTTCTGGATTTCCTGTGTATCCGGTAATGCATTGGCAAATAGCTTGATGATTTGTCGCATTGCACAGAGCGTTCACTCCGCACCTCTTGATATTGCAAGGGTCGTCGCACATTTCGGTTTCTTTGTTACAGTAGCGGTGATCCGGGCAGTCTTCGTCATTTTGACATTCGGGTTCTGATTCCCTGACGCAGTTACCGCGCACGTCTAACCTGTATCCGTATTCAACAGGGCAGACGCAGTTACCGCGTTCGTCGATGATCATTCCGCGTTCCAGATCGCAGACGCAGCGTCCTCTTTCGTCGATCTTGAGGCCTCTCTCTGGCGAGCAAGGTGCGCAGTCACCATTTTCATTGAGGGCTGTTCCCGGAGGGCATAAGCAGTTACCGAATTCGTCTCTTATAAATCCTTTGTCGACACGGCACAGAGACACTGCAAATTTGAATAAACATCATTAAAGACATTTATATTGTCAGATAATCATTGATTTTTTAGTACAAAATGAAATATTGTAATTAAATTATTACATTCTGTGCTAATGGCATGGCAGTAAAATCAAGTCAATTTGAATTCATATGCAAATATTTGTATCTTAAGAAATTCATAAAAAATTGTCATTTAAAGAGTTCTCTTAATCTATCAAGCAGTACCGCTTTTTTATAGGGTGAAAAATGAAATGACAAATAGAAAAGAAAATTAATCCAATACCCAAAAACAATAATGGTGTAGTTGATTGAATCTCGAGGATGAAGCGAGACAGTGAGAGAAAGTGAAAATTAACCATGTGTAAAAGATGGATTTTAAGGATCATATACTATTTTATTAAATTGAGCACTCACTTTTATCACATTGGACAGCAGCATTTCCTTGATATCCAGGTAAGCATTCGCAGATCATTGTGCGAACAGGTAATGTGTTAAGAACTTTGCAAACGGCATTCACGCCGCATGGCTTAGTCTCCGTGCATGGGTTCACGCATTCTCCAGTGAAGCATGCGGTGCCAGCGGGGCAATCGTAGTCGCTGCGGCATCGAGTGTCAACTTCTTTGCTACACCCGACTGATTTGTCTCCGTTGAAACCGATAGGACAAGAACATTCAGCGTTGTGATTGTAAACCTTGCATTCTAATGATGGATCGCATGGATTTCCTATAACGCAAGGGTTGTCACATTTGTTGTTAACGCAGGCCTTGTTAGATGGGCACTCGTCGTCGGATCTACATCCGACCAGTACGCAGGCGCTGTTAGGATTGCCCATGAGTCCCGGGGGACATTCGCATACTGCGCGATGATTAATACCATAGCATTGGGCGAGATTTCCGCAAGAAGATCCGTCAGCTGCGCATACTGGAATGCACTGTCTGTTGACGCACGAGTGTTGTCCTGAGCATTCGGAATCTTGACGACATCCGATTTGGACACATTCAATATCTGGGTTGCCATCGTATCCTTGTTTGCATGTGCACACAGGCTTGTGGTTCTTGATTCTGCATTCGGCGTTGGGTCCGCAGTTGCAAGGGTTTCGGCAAATACTGTTGATGCAAGACTTGGCAGGAGAGCAGTCGTCGTCGGTGATACATCCTCCTATGGTGGCGATCGGAGGTGTGGGCTTACATGTGCCGCTTCCGCTGCTGACGTAGCCGCTGGGGCATACGCAGATCATAGTTCTCACAGGTAACGACGGAACCACTTCACATTCTGAAGGTCTGGTGCACGGTTCCAATACGGTGCATGGATTTTTGCATTTATTACCCAGACAAGCTAACCTTGAAGCGCAGTCTCCATCGACGGTACACTCCGGCGGAGGAACCAATCTACATTCGATGTAAGGATTTCCAACCATGCCTGTGGGACATTTGCAGACAGGCAAGTGGTTTTGAACGCGACATTCTGAACGTTGCGAGCAAGGGTTGTCATAGAGGCACGGACTGATGCATTGGGCGTTGATACACTGTCTGTCGGTTGGACATTCGCTATTACTGCGGCATCCGATGGCATAGCATCTGTCATGAGGATTTCCTCGGTAACCGCTCAAGCATTTGCAGGCAGGCTTATTACCGAAAGCGTAACACTCTGCGTTGGCTCCGCAAGGGTCATCGATCAAACAAGGATTGACGCAGTTTCCATTAATGCAAGCTTTTCCGGAATCGCATTCAGAATCAATTCTGCATCCGACAGTGCGGCAAACAATGTTGGGATTGCCTTCGAAGCCTTCCTCGCATGAGCATATTGGTCTGTGATTTTGTACAAAGCAGGTGGCGTGGAGTCCACAGTTGCATGGGTTGCGACAGATGCGATTTACGCATGATTCGTGGCTCGGACAGTCCGTGTCAGCTGTGCAACCTGGTGGAACAGGCAAGATGACAGCTCTGCATTCTCCAGCATTGTCTGGCACCCAACCGTCAGGGCAAGTACAAACCATTGTTCTCACTGGAACGCTATCTAGAACGCTGCATCTGGCGCTGCTAGCGCAAGGAGAGAGTTCTATGCATGGATTGACACATTGATTTTTAATGCAGGCCAGCTTGCTCGGACAGTCATAATCCATTTTACATTCCGGTTCATCATTGTTACCAATCGTAATACGTTCACAGTATGACATAGGGTTACCGTTGGGCAAATGCTCAGGACATTTGCAACCGGCGGCATGGTTCTGGACAAAGCAGATGGCATTTTCAGCGCACGGCACGTCCACGTTGCCGCAGGGGTTGACACATTGATGGTTAAGGCAGGCTTTGTCATATGGGCAATCGCTGTCGATGCGGCATTCCTCCCTTTCGCAGCGGTCGTAAGGATTACCCATAAACCCGGCTGGACATCTGCACACTGAGCGATGATTTTTACCAAAGCATTCAGCGTGGATCGAGCAAGGACTATCCAATAAGCATGGGTTGACGCATTCTCCATTATAGCATTGTTTGCTGTTATCGCATTCATTATCAGATTGACAACCAACTAGAAAATTTAAAAAAGAAACAATATAATAAACACTTCACACTAATACGACAATGTACTAAATATTCTTTTTGTTGAAAATAAAAAGCTGACTTACTTTTCTTGCAGCCAGTTTGCGGGTTTCCAGAGAAACCGGCTTTGCAATAGCAAATTGGATAGTGGTTGTTTACGTGACATTCTGAGTTGAGACCGCAGTTACATGGGCTCGTACACAATCTGTTGATACACGACTCCGACAGTGCACAATCAGAATGAGATGTGCACCCAACGGTAGCCGCAAATGCTGAAAGCAGAAAAAATTATTAGTTTCTTTTTAATTTTTTTTAAATGAAATATAAATCAGGTACTTATAAATGACTGTGTTTCAGAAGACACTTACGTGGGACGCATTCTACTCGAGGGTCTCCGCTGTATCCTGATGGACATTTGCAGACAGGAGCATGATTTTCTATATGGCAGAAAGCACCGCGAGCGCACGGGTCTCCGACGATGCATGGGTTGACGCATAATTCATTAATACATAATCTATCATAAGGGCAGTCATCATTTTTGTAGCATTCGGCTTGCGGTGGTAGCACTGGGATCTTTGGCACTAAAATAACATTTACAGTCAAATTATTAATATTTTTCAATACATCCATGAATATGATAATATGTAATTTATCAAATAAATAAATTTGTGATTGGTGAAACTCATAGAACTAGAAATTTAATAATTTGAATTTTTGAATTAATTCATTATTATATATTGTCCAGGAGTGGAATGAGTTGGCAGTGAAGAAGTAAAAGTCATGTACTTACTGTTGGTACATTCGATGTGAGCATTTCCAACATATCCAGGGGCACAAGAGCATATGCCGCGATGTCCTTGAGGTAAGCATTGAGCGTTCACTCCGCAGATGTCGACTTTGCAAGCTTCCAAGCAAGATCCTCGAATGCATTTATCAGTGTCAGGACAGCCGGCGTCGGAGGTACATTGCGATGTTGCATGGACGATCTGCTTGCAGCGACCAACCTGATCGATGACAGTGTCCACGGCACATTCGCAAATGACAGTTCTCAGCGGAAGAGTATCCAAAACTCTACACTCTTGATCTACAGAGCACACGTTGCCTAATGTACAAGGATTCTGGCAGCGGGAGTTAATACACGCGTTCATCGACGGGCAATCGGCGTCTACTTTGCATTCGGCCTTATCGAACTCGACGGGTTGTCTGCTACCGGCGCATTCGACATAAGGATTTCCAGACATTCCAGGCGGGCAGATGCATTTGGCTTGGTGTTCTCGGCCGATGCATGTAGCAGTCTCCGCGCAAGTGTCGTCGTCGCAGACCGGTCGGCAGACTCTGTTCAATCTGTCGCAGGCTTCGTGATCGGCGCAGTCTTCATTGTACTGACAGATTACTGATATGCAAGAGATGAGTGGGTTGCCTTGAGTTCCGGCCGGGCAGACGCATTGGGCCCGGTGAGATCGGATGGTGCAGTCGGCTCCGCGTCCACACTGTACGCTTCCGCCGTTGCGACATGGGTTCAAACAATTTTCGTTGATGCAGGCTTTGTCGAATGGACAATCGTTGTCAGATTTACATTCAGCTGTGAAAAAAAGCATACCCGCATAATGAAAAACGTTAATAGAATAACAGTGTAATTGAAATAGCACTAATAATTTCACAGAAAATACGTACGTTTGTAACATTGGACTTGAGGATTTCCTCCCCATCCATTTGGACAGTTGCAAATCGGCCTGTGCTGTGATGTTTTACATTCTGCATACGTTCCGCAAGGATTTGCTGCCGCACACGGGTCTTGACAACGCTGGTTGATGCAAGCCTTATCCGATGCGCAATCCGAATCCGAAGTGCATTCAGGTAGAGATTGCGGCACTGTAATATAGTTGAACATGTCATGAGTAAACATTGATTCGATTTAACATTAGGAAAATGCTTAAGCTGCTCGCAGATTCATCAAAATTGATAAACCGTTGCATTTAACTGCGTCAGTAGAATATTTATATTTCTTTGGTTGAATTAATATTTAAAGCGTAAGAAAATACGGCATACCTGGATAACAATTAATGAATGGATCTCCGATGAGACCAGAGGCGCATTTGCATGAGGCCTTATGGTTGACAGCTTGGCATTCGGCGTTTGAGGCGCAAGGATTACCGACAATGCACGGATTGACGCATTGTCTGTTCAAACAAGTTTCTGTCTGTTGACATTCTTCACTGCTTGAACATCCTGGTGATGTTTGAGGTGCTAAAAACAAAACAAAGGTTTTTTCAGTAATGGGAAACAATAATTTGTGAAGGTTTCTCGAGCTAGGAAAAAATTTTTGTGTGTTGCTGTTTTAAATAATTATCAATATTTTTGAAAGAAAAGTAGAAGTCCTCTGTAACATAAGAAACATTTCTTTTATAGAATATCCTGTATTTACACATTTTTTTTTATGTATTCACAGTTGTATGTATATACACGAGTGCACCAGAAACAATTTATGTACACATTCTGTATAGTTAATTTCACTCGAAGGAAATCAAGAAGAGGAAAACATTATATACACAAGACGTGTTGACTTTAACATTTTTGTGCTGTAAGTATCTCGGATGATTTCCGAGATATGAAACATGTATGAACATACCTAATACTGGCTTACACTTTGATGACCATTTGAGCAGCTAATAAAAACAAATTAATTATGGCAACATGAAACAATGGTAGAAAATAATGGCAGTTTTGTTATATAAATGGTAAGGATATTTTTTATATATGACATGTATGCCAATGTTACACATCGGCACCAATATTATGAGAACACTTAACTATTTTTTTTGGAAAAAGTACTTTTTTATTTATTGAGACCTCTTATATAATTGGCACATTTTTATATCTACACATATCTTTATTTTCAAAATGGAACACGTTAATTAAGTTTTAAGCAAGCATATGTAAAAAGTTTTTTATTTTTGCAGGAATATTGTTTTTGTCTCTTCTGTCAAATTTACCCAAATTCAGGATAAGTGTTCTTGTAGTTTTGGCGACGACACATATGAGAAGTTTGGGATCAAAAATGACCAGATTCACTTACAAGATACTATTCTTATTAAAATTTAGACAATTTTCATTATAAGATCATATTTTAACCCTTACTACGAGGTCTTTAGAGATATTAAAAAATAAATTCTGTTCTCCAATATTGTAGCGATATCTGTTTTTTTCTCAAACAAGATTAGGCGTGTTTGATCCCAGCTTCTCATATAATATAATAACATATTTGTGACGATCAATAAATATATCAATGAAATCTATACGATTCGCTTTGTTTTATTTTTAAATTTCAATGCAATAAATATTTATATTTTGAACATACCTAGTTTGCATTCGACGTCAGCGTCTCCTACATATCCCGGTGGACAGAGACACGCCATAGTTCTCAATGGAAGAGTATCGACCACGGAACACTCAGCATTCTTTCCGCACGGCTTGGTTTCCACGCAAGGATTCTTGCAAACTCCGCTGAAGCAGGCGAGCTTACTGGAACAGTCTGCATCGACTCTGCATTGTGGTTCAATATCCACTACCACTGTTGAGCAAACACAAATTATCAATATGAATTCTTGCATTTTTAATATACTTGAGTAATTTAGTTCTAATTTGAATTAAATAATTAAAATATAATTTTTCTACTGCAAAGAATGTACATTAATTATTTAAAAAAAATGAAAAGTAAGACCTCAATTGAATATTGGTAACAGAAAGAGTTTCATTATTTTTATATTTCATATTTTGATGAACGAAATATATGGAACATTTGAACATACCACGTTGGCATGAAATTAAAGGATTTCCATCGTATCCAGGTGGGCAACGGCAGGTAGCCTGATGGTTGTTGACAAGGCACTGAGCAGCAGGAGCGCAGTTGCAAGGATCTCTGCATCTCTCATCCCGACACGCCAAGTTGTAGGGGCATTCGATGTCCGTGGTGCATTCGGGTCTCTGGCATCTCACCAGCGGGTCGCCCTTGAAGAGTTCTGGACAATAGCATCGTGCTTTGTGGTTGAATTCCGCACGGCACATGGCGTTCAAGCCGCATTGAGTGAATTGACATGGGTCAACGCACTCTTTGTTAACGCACGCCTGAGTTGGTGGACATTCCGAATCGCTACGGCATCCAACTGGGAAGATAAAAAGTAGGTATTATTTTCAAAAACATGGATGTGTTGCCTAATTATAATTATTTATGTTAGGGTTTAGTTTTGCAGGTTGCACAAAAATACACTATTTAACTGCTCTAATTTTCATATTCATTATTATTGAAAGAGGCAAAACACGGGTCACGCTTTGTAGCACAACACGTGGAATAACAAAGTTATCAAATCTTATTTTGCTTTTAGTTACTGCCGAATCCATCGAATATGAATATTCCTTGCTTGTTAATACAAAAATAAATATTAAAATGTGAAATCTTGAATGTTTGAAAGCGATTAAATACAAACATTGATATCTGAAAGTAATCTAAATATTGCATGTTGTATTACAAAATTTCATACAGCATCAAAAATTTGAAGACAAGTAAAAGAAAAATGTTCCTACTTTCATAGCAGATGGAATTAGCATTTCCAGTGTATCCGTCGTGGCATGTGCAGAAAGGTCTGTGTAATTGGACACGGCACGCTGCGTTCTGACCGCACGTTGTAGTTGTGCATGGGTTTCGACATTGTTGGTTCATACAAGATTTGTCATTCGAACATTCGCTATCTTGGACACATTCCGGTTTTGGTACTGTAAAACAAAATAAAAGTAAGAAAAGAATTTACATTTATCTAAATAAAAATAAATTCTATTAATATTTATTTAGATCCAGTTAGATTCAATCAATAATAACAAAAGTAAGCCTCTCAAACAATAAGCAATGTGTAAATATCCATACCAGGATCACTGCGGATCGGATGGCAGCTGATTTGTGCGGATCCCGTAAATCCAGCAGGGCAAACGCAAACTGCATTATGGTTGACAACCTGTAAGGAATTGTAATGTTTCAATAACTGCATGATCAGGATAATGAATGATACATGTTATATATTTATTGTATACCTCGAAGATTAATTTTCACCTACTATATTTTACATGAATCAAATAATACAGAAGTTGCAATAATTTTATATTTATTTAATTTGTTCAATTTATAATTTAACTCATGTTGGAGAAACAGCCAAATAAATATTATAAGTGTAAGATTTTTTTAGGAGAATTAAATATAACTATTGCATTAAAGCGATAAACTAATGATTTAATATTCATGTGTATTTACTATAAAACCGTACTGCAGACAAATTTACTGACCTGGCAAAGAGCGTTGATACCGCACGCAGATGAGCAAGGATCTCCGCATTTCTGGCCATAACAAGCCTTGTCTCTTGGGCAGTCTTGATTGATGACACACTCAGGGTAGAGACAGCTTGCCACTCTGTTTATAACTCTGCATTGACCGTTAGGACCGCAAGGTGATGGGTTGCAAGGATCCGTCGGGGCAGGAGCTGAAGAAAAGGTAATGTTTAAGTATTGTGCATTCATATCCTATGGCTTCTGGTTTGCCGTGTGTTTAAAAATAAAATTAATTTCATGACAAATGGAAATACAAAAAAATAACTCCCAACTAATAACAAGAAATTGAAAGATACCTGGTAATTCTTTGCAATCTGAGAACGGATCACCCACTAAAGGTGCAGGACAACTGCATATTGGGCTGTGATTGATAGTTTGACATTGTGCTTTGTAGCCGCAAACACCGGGGCAAGGGTCTGCGCATTTGGTATTGATGCAAGCTTTGTCCCTCGGACAGTCAGAGCTAATTGTGCATTCAGGTTTACAACCGCTTCCTGATGGAGAGCCGAAGAATCCAGGAAGGCATTCGCAAATCGCGTTAGGGCCAGAGCGGCGGCAGATAGCGTTTGGACCACATGGTGATGGCTCGCAAGGATCGACTGATTGTAAGGGTTCCACTGAAATAATAGAATGAATAATTTTAAGTATAAATCATCTGTGTGAACTTTCAGTTGCTTTTCTAAGTTTCCTTTTTTGTTTTGTAAAAGCAAGTCAGATATTTAATTTGAGCTAAGCACAAATAAGAATTTTCGATGAGTGAAAGAAGTTTCTACCTCTCATTGGAACAATAAGACACTGTCTGAAGGCATCTCCGGTGGTTCCTTGGGGACAAGAGCAGATAGGCACATGGTTGGTGACAAAGCAAACGGCTCCGACACCGCAGGTTCCCGGACACGGATCACGGCATTTGTTGTTGATACAAGCGGTTACCATAGAGCAGTCTGAGCTGACGAGACATTCTGGTCTGCAGCCTTCATACGGATTGCCATGATATTCTTGTAGACATTGGCAAACGGCATACGAGTTTTCGACCTAAATGATTAACAATAAAAGTTTGAATATTTAATAATAACTAATATTAGATTATTTCTGACAACTCATAAGATTTTTTTAATGAGAGTCTGTACACCAAGAAGAACCACAAATAGCTCTCTTAAGTCAACAAACCTTGCCCTTTACATAGAGAGTCATCATCAAATCTATCATAAAATTACCAAATAATAAAGTTTTTCTAACCTGGCATCTTGTGTTTGGTCCGCACGGTGATGGATAGCATGGATCTCTTGGCTCTTGTGAAGGTTCAACTGGTTCTGAATAATAATAAAAATCGTCAGCACAAAAAAAAACTTTTTTTTTTTTTAATATATATTTCCCACTATACCGTGCGAAAACATGCAAATTTCAAGAGAGTTATTTACATTGAAATTACTTTGAAAAGAAATTGAAATTATGGCTATTGAAGAAGAGAAAGTTTTGAACAAAAGTAAACATTCATGCAAACATGATGAGACGCCCTAATGCCACTTCATCAGAATACTTTTCTAAAATAATTTACATAACCATTTATCTCTTTATATAAGTCTATTCAATGAATAAATGCAATTTACATATGAAGCTCATGCCTGATTTCATATGTAAACCACATTGCTATTGAGTAATTTTCTGTATTTATTGCTGTCGATCATTAAAAAAGGTTCCGGATTTATAAGAATAAAAATAAAATGCGGGCTTACTAGGTTTGGGAGAACAATATCTAAACGGATCTCCGACATAGTCAGGGGGACATATGCAATTGGGTATGTGCAGAACTACATTGCACTTTGCGTTTGTCGCGCAAGAACCGGGACAGGGGTCTCTACACTTCTGGTTTATACAAGCCAGATTAGACGGGCACTCGGAGTTCACGACGCATTCAGGTCTGCACGACGGAGGGAGTCCCACGAAACCAGACAGACAAGAGCAAGCCGGCGAGCTTCCTGTCACAGTGCACTGGGAGTTAGGGCCGCACGGTGAAGGTATGCACGGATTCTTTGGTTCGTCAGGCGGAAGGTATAGTGGCGCTGCAATAATGTACATAAATTAAATGTGGATTCAAATCGGTATTATCAACGGTGATTGATTTTTCTTAAAAATCCTTACGATTTCGATAACATCTTGAAAATGGATCTCCGGTGTATTCCGGTGGGCAGTTGCAAATCGGATTATGATTCACCACACGGCAAACAGCCGCCGAGCCGCACGTTCCTGGACACGGGTCTATACATTTTTGATTAACACACGCCTTATCACTGCTACAGTCTGAGCTGACAGCGCATTCGGGCTTGCAGCTCGGTGGAACACCGAAGTAGCCTAAAAGACACGAGCAGACGGCTTGGCCATTTATTACTCGGCATTGACTGTTGGGTCCGCACGGTGACGGTTGACACGGGTATGGTTCTGGTTGCTCTGTTGAAATTAAAATTGGTTATAGTTTGTTTTCATTTTTATTTAAAAATACTTTTTTCTTAAAATTGTGTGCTATACTTACTCGGTGCTTCGTGACAGTATACAAACGGATCACCAGTTAGCGGTTGAGGACACAAGCAAACAGGCACATGATTGATGACATTGCACATTGCGCCTTGGCCGCACGTACCCGGGCAGGGGTCCGTGCATTTGTTTCGAATGCATGCTCTATTTTTCGGGCAATCATAGTTTTGAACACATTCTGGTTGGCAACCCTGGTAAGGATTTCCTTGATACTCAGGTAAACATGTGCAAACGCCATTATCGCATTTGGCATTACCACCGCAAGGCGAAGGATTGCACAGATCGATCTTAGGCGGTTGCTTTGCTGTAATAATAAATAAAATAAAATAGCAATGAATACAATTATTTGATGACCAAATAAAAATTTCGATTGTCATATAATTATTTTTTTCTTACGTTCGGGCTCTTGGAAACAATTCCTGAACGGATCACCAGTGAATCGTGGCAGGCATGAGCATATCGGCATATGATTGAAAACGTTACAGACGGCATTCAATCCGCAGGAGCCCGGACAAGGATCTCGGCATTTTTCTGATAAGCACGCTTTATCGCTGACACAATCTGAATTAATTGTACATTCGGGTCTACAGTTTGGCGGTGATCCTATGTAATTGGGAAGGCACGAACAACTGGCAGAACCGTAAATATCTCGGCATTGCGAGTAAAGGCCACAAGGACTGGGAACGCATGGGTTCTTTGGCGCTACCACATGAGGCACATCCACTGGTTCTAAAACATTATTTAAATTTTAAAAATAATCATTCACAGAAAAGTAACATCTTTTTGACGGTTAAAATAATATCACACTCACTTGGAATCAAATAGCAAGATGAAAATGGATCTCCAGTATATCCTTTTATGCATGTGCACACAGGGCTGTGGTAATACACTCGGCATTCCGTGTTGGAACCGCAAGGTTGCGGGCATGGATTTATACATTTCTGCAGAGAGCACGCTTTGTCCACTGAGCAGTCAGAGCTGACGACGCATTCCGGTCTACAATTTGGAGGACTTCCAATAAATTCTGCTAGACATGAACATACAGCTTGTCCGTTTGTTACTTGGCATTGGCTGTTCGGTCCGCAAGGCGATGGGTTACATGGGTCTGATGGCACTATTATGTCTGCTAAAATATTTAATTCACATTAAATGATATGGAATAATAAACATCAAAATAAAAATGTATAATTGGGAACACAATTACCTGGTGGCTGAGGATTGCAATATCTGAAGGGATCTCCAGTGTAACCGGGGATGCAAGTGCATGACGGTACATGATTAATTACTCGGCACATAGCATTTTGGCCGCACGTCCCGGGGCATGGATCAACACATTTGCTTTGCACGCACGCTTTGTTTGATGGACAATCAGAGTTGAGAACGCATTCCGGTCTGCACCCTTCGTAAGGATTTCCAAAATAGTTTGGTAAACATGAGCACGATCCGGCTCTGTTTTGTTCACGGCAGACAGCGTTCGCTCCGCATGGATCAGGGAGGCACGGATTGATCAAATCGGCCGGCCTGGGAACTGAAACTGAATTTAAAATTTTAGGTTTTTTATCAACGATTTCAATATAAACTACAAGATTGGGTTTTTTATTTGAGTATACTCACTTTCTGGCAGAATGCACTGCCTAAATGGATCGCCAACATATCCAGAGATACAGGCGCAATTTGGAGAATGACTCACTACACGGCATTCAGCATTTTGACCGCAAGTTCCAGGGCAAGGATCTTTGCATTTGTTGTTGATGCAAGCCAAATTATAAAGACATTCATTATTGCTGGTGCATTCAGGTTTGCAATATGGAGGAACTCCGACATAGGTTGGTAAGCAACTGCACGACGGAGAATCTCCAATTACTTTGCACTCAGAGTAAGGTCCGCATGGAGACGGTTGGCAAGGATCGCGTGGAGGTTCAGGTTGTTTCTCTACAAAATAAGTATTTAAAAATTACAATCCCACTATGTGAAAGTTATAATATCGAAAACTTTGGAATATAGCGGTATCCTTACGTATAGGAAGGCATCGAACAAATGAATCCCCAGTATACCCGGTGTCGCAAGAGCAAATCGGGTTATGATTTAACACTTGACACCTGGCGTTAAAGCCGCATGTTCCAGGACAAGGATCGATACATTTCTGATTCAAACACGCTTGTACGAGTCGACAGTCAGTGCTGGTCACGCACTCTGGGCGGCACGTGGGCGGTGACCCAATGTAACCAGTAACGCAGGAGCACATAGCCTGTTGATTTATTTCATGACAATTGCTGTTGGGGCCGCACGGTGATGGTTGACACGGGTGAGTTTCCACTGGTGCTGTGATAAAAAAAACATAAATGAGTAACTAATTATGTTATTGATTAAAAATATATATATATATATTGAATTAAAACACCAATGACTACCTTGATACGGGCTGCAGCTGACAAAAGCATTTCCAGTAGTGCCAGCAGGGCATGAACACATGGGCACGTGATTGATTACATCACATGCAGCATTTTGTCCGCATGCATTTACACATGGATTGTCACATTTATTTCTCATACAAGCTTTGCTCTTCATACATTCTTCATTGACAACACATTCTGGGCGACAACCAGTATAAGGATCGCCAAAGTACTCAGCAAGGCATGTGCACTGTCCGTTGTCACACTTTGCATTTGCGCCACACGGTGATGGATTGCATGGATCTTTTTCTACCGGTGGAGACGCTGTAAAAAATATGAAATTTAAATTAATACCAGTATATTTTATCGAGATGCTCAAACCAATAGTGTTTTACTAAGCACTATAGAACATACCAGGTGGAATAGGATAACAGCTTGAGAATGGATTTCCAGTGTATCCATCGAGACATGAGCAAATAGGTGTGTGGCTGATAACTGAACATCTTGTGCTCAGTCCACATGAGCCTGGACAAGGATCTTGGCATTTGCTGTTGATACAGGCAAGTTGGCTGCTGCATTCTGAATTAGATGAACATTCTGGTCTGCAATTCGGTGGACTTCCAATGAACGTTGATAAGCATGAACAAGATGGAACATTGCCGATCGTTTGACATATAGAATTAGGTCCACAAGGAGATGGAACGCAAGGGTTTATTTCAATGACATCTTCGGGCGCTGAAAATTATCAAAATAATGAAGTAACCAATTGAATTTGTTGATATACATTTATTCCTAAAGTTAAAGTTTGTAGATGATCTAATATAGCATATTTTTTTTTATCTTACGTGGTGGAATTAGTGTGCATCTAGTGAATGGATTTCCAGTGTAACCGACATCGCAAGAGCAAATAGGGCTATGGTTTACAACTTGACATGTTGCACCCGTTCCACAAGTTCCTGGACAAGGGTTTATGCATTTTTGATTATTGCAGCTCTTATCTGACGGACATTCTGAACTGACAACGCACTCCGGACGACACTGCGGTGGACTGCCAACGAAAGTCGGCAAACATGAACAGCTAGCCTGGTTGTTATTTACTTTACATACAGAGTTCGGTCCGCAAGGATTTGGTTCACACGGGGATACAGGCGGTGGAGTTGCTAGAGCTGGAAAAATAATCGAACCATTAACAAACAAATCAATTATAATTGAACTAATTGCGATAAAAAACATATCACTCAATTTCAACTCACTTTCTATGTGTCGATTACAGTACTGGAATGGATTTCCAGTATATCCGACAGCGCACGTGCATACTGGTACGTGATTCACTACTTGGCAGATGGCGTTTGAAGAGCAGGCTCCAAGACATGGATCTTTACATTTGTTTCCAATGCAAGCTTTGTTCGATGGACAATCAGAGTTTAATACGCATTCTGGTTTGCAACCATCATACGGATTACCGTAATATTCTGGTAAACATGTGCATGATCCAGCGCCATTTTGCTCTCTGCACATAGCATTTGCTCCGCAGGGTGACGGATAGCAAGGATCACTTCTATCCATTGCAGGCCGCGTAGGTATGACGATACACTGCACGAACGGATCTCCAGTGAAGCCTTGAGTGCAAGTACACGATGGGCTGTGGTTGATTACATTACATTGAGCGTTAAGGCCACACGATCCGGGACAGGGGTCTTTACACTTCTGTCTAATACAAGCCAAGTTCGAAGAACAATCTCCGTTGTACACACATTCTGGACGACAATTCGGAGGAGTGCCGATGAATGTTGGCAAGCACGAGCACGAATACGAATCGCCTTGCGGGTTACATTGGCTGTTTGGTCCGCAAGGTGATGGATTGCAAGGATCGACAGGATCCGCAGGCGGAGGTGGAGGGGCTAAAAAATATATTTATTAAGCATTTGATGATTTTGGAAATATATAAACAAATAAATAATAATTCAGTAGTGATGACAGTCTTAAATAAATTATGATACTTACGAATAACGTAACACCGAGAGAATGGGTCTCCAGTATATCCTGGCATGCATGAGCAAATCGGATTGTGATTTACAACTGTACATCTGGCGTCTAGTCCACAAGTACCAGGGCACGGATCTTTACATTTTTGGTTGCTGCACGCCTGATTTTGTGGGCACTCTGAACTGATAACACACTCAGGGCGGCACGATGGCGGGCTACCTATATAGCCTTGAACACATGAGCACACTGCCTGTCCATTGATTTCTCTACATTGACTGTTAGGACCGCATGGAGATGGATTGCATGGATTCGTTTTCACTGGAGCTACAACGACAATCAAAAAGATTAGCAAGAGTTTTTTTTTATTTATATGTAACTATTCGAAGGTTACAGTATAATATAAGTACCTTGTACAGGTCTGCATTCAGAAAAGGCATTTCCATCAAATCCAACAGGACAACTACACATTGGTATATGGTTGACAACATCACAACGGGCGTTCTGACCGCATGTACCGGGACAAGGATCCGCGCATTTATTACGTATGCATGCCTTGTCTCTTGGACATTCTGCACTAACAACACACTCAGGTCTGCATCCTGTGTATGGATCACCTTGGTATTCTGGAATACAGGTACATACACCATCTCTGCATTGAGCATTAGGGCCACAAGGTGATGGATTGCATGGGTCTGATTTTTCTGGCGGAGAGGCTAAAATGAAAAACAGGAATTAAAACATATTGATACACTCATACCGCACTACAATTTTTTTTTTTGTTTAAAACATTACATTGCTATAATACAATACATTGCTATAGTACAATACATTGCTATAATAATGAAAATTGTGTGCTTACGTGGTGGAGGCTTAGGATAACAATTAGTGAATGGATCGCCCGTAAAGCCTTCAGGGCATGTGCATACTGGTGTGTGATTAATAACAGCGCATTGGGCGGCTAACCCACACGAGCCTGGACATGGGTCACGACATTTTTCATTCATACACGCTTTGTCACTGGGGCATTCTGGATTTATGGTACATTCAGGCCGGCAATTAGGAGGGTTTCCTATATATGTTGGCAGACAAGAGCAAGACGGTACTCCACCGATATCCCTGCATTGAGAATTAAGGCCACAAGGTGAAGGCACACATGGGTCTCGGTAAGGTTCAATTTGTTGAGGAGGTGGTGGTGCTAGAAAAAAAAAATCTGTTAGAAAAAGGTTTTGATACACAGGGAAAAAATAACATATATAACATTCAAGATGAAGAGAACACTCACGTGGTATTGCGTAACATCTAGAGAATGGGTCTCCAGTGAATCCTTGATTACATGAGCATATCGGGCTATGATTATTAACATCGCATCGTGCATTTTGACCGCAAGGGCCAGGGCATGGGTTCGTACATTTTTGATTGAAACACGCCTTGTCCTGTGGACATTCTGAGCTGACCACACATTCTGGTCTACAAGCTGGCGGTGATCCCATGTAATTTGGTAAACAAGAGCACACTCCTTGGCCATTAATCACCTTACATTGGCTATTGGGTCCACAAGGTGACGGGTTGCATGGATCAACAGGCTCTGGTTTTATTGCTGTAAATCATTCGAGATATGTTGACAAAGAAAAATAAATCAATTAAAAAATATTACAATAATTGATTCATTTAAGATTTATATTTCAATTTTTGAAAATATAATAGATAATAGCAATTAAATGAGAATAACAAAACAAATCTTACGTTCTTGATATACATTGCAGAATCGGAACGGATCCCCAGTATATCCAGATCGGCAAGTGCATGATGGTAGATGATTAATAACTTGACAATCGGCATTCTGACCACACGTTCCTGGGCAAGGATCTTGACATCTATTGCGTAAGCAAGCTTTGTTTGAAGCACAATCTGAATTAAGGACGCATTCGGGTCGACAGCCTTCATAAGGGTTTCCGAAATATTCTGGAAGGCAAGTGCAAGCACCGGCTCCATTCTGGTCTCTACATACTGCATTTGCACCACAGGGTGAAGGAATGCAGGGTGTGGGACGCTCTTGTGGGATGAGGTCGGCTTGTTGTCTGTTACACTGTGTGAACGCATCTCCGGTAAATCCTATAGAACAAATACACATCGGCGTATGGCTGACCACACGGCATTCAGCATTAGCTCCACACGCTCCCGGGCAAGGGTCTTTGCATTTTTGGTTGATACATGCTAACTGACTGGTACATTCGCTATTACTGACACATTCTGGTCTGCAGTTATGTGGTGAGCCAACAAATTCAGGCAAACACGAGCAGGATGGTGAATCACCGATTTCCTTACATTGAGAATTAGGACCACACGGAGACGGCTGGCATGGGTTTACAATCACTGGCGGTACTTCGGCTGTGATAAAAAAAAATATATTTATTTAAAATATTTAAATATTCCTTACCGTTAGTATATGTATACCAGTAGTTAAAAAATACTTACGTAAAGGTTGACATCTCACAAATGGATCACCAGTAAACCTCGGTGGGCATGTACAGATCGGATTGTGGTTTATGACTTCGCATCTAGCCCCCAGGCCACAAGTTCCGGGGCATGGATCTCTACACTTTTGATTACTACATGCTTCGTTCTGGGGACATTCTGAGCTGACCACGCATTCGGGTCTGCAAGTAGGAGGGCTACCGATGAAACCTTGTACGCAAGAGCACACTGCCTGGCCGTTGATTTCTCTGCATTGACTGTTAGGTCCGCAGGGTGACGGATTGCAGGGATTGGTTACAGCAGGAGCTGAATTAAGAATGAGTTAAATTAAGAATGCTAATCACATAATTATGCAACAATATTTATAATGATACGAATTTTAATATATAATATCTCAAATAGTATCTCAAAAGACATAGCATTGAGGTTTACCTTGTACAGGTCTGCATTCAACAAATGCATTTCCATCAAATCCTGGTGGGCAGCTGCACATTGGTATATGGTTGATAACATCACATCGTGCATTTTGAGCACATGTTCCGGGGCACGGATCTCCACACTTGTTTCGCATACATGCTTTATCTCTGGGGCAATCCGCACTGACCACACATTCTGGTCTACATCCTACATATGCATCTCCTTGATATTCAGGAAGGCAACTGCATACTCCGTCTCGACATTGAGCGTTTGGACCACACGGTGATGGATTGCAAGGATCTGTTGCCGGTGGAGGTTCAGGTGCTGAAAGTATATTTTATCTGCTTTTAGTCCGTCTTATAGAAGATTTTAAATTTATCGTATCAATGTTAACATAAGAGGACTACAACATATTGAAAAAATGGCTTACGTGATGGCTTAGGATAACAGTTTGTAAACGGATCTCCTGTGTAGCCTTCTGGGCATGTGCAAACAGGCGTGTGATTAATAACAGCGCACTGTGCTCCTTGCCCACATGAGCCCGGGCACGGATCCCGGCACTTTTCATTCATACACGCCTTATTACTAGCGCATTCTGAATTTATTGTGCATTCTGGACGGCAATTTGGTGGGCTTCCGATGTAGGTTGGCAAACAAGAGCATGACGGTACACCGCCGATATCTCTACATTGCGAATTCAGTCCACATGGCGATGGTGCACAAGGATTTCGGTATGCTTCTTCTTTCGGTGGAATTTCTACAGGTACTAAAATTGATTATAGAAATTAATTGAGTTCAAAAAATATATAGTTCTCAAGACTCTTTTTTTAAATAATAATTTTTCTTTATTAAACATTTAATAATTTAGAATAGTAATAATTTCATTTTATGATTACCTCAAATGTTATTAAAATGTGAAACGCTAATTCAGAATGAAAAGAAAACCTTTGCTTATTAGATTATCGAAATATGAATTTCTATTATATAACTTACTTGAATAGCATGTAGTGAATGGGTTTCCTGTATAACTCTCTCTACATGAGCATATTGGACTATGGTTGACTACTTGACAGTTTGCGTTTGAACCGCAAGATCCTGGACAAGGATCCAGGCATTTTCTGTTTACGCAAGCCAACGACAAAGAGCATTCAGAGCTTATAGTACATTCTGGTCTGCACGACGGAGGCGAGCCTACATATTCTGGCAAGCAACTACATACTGCTTGACCATTGACCTCTCTGCATTGGCTATTAGGTCCGCAAGGCGAAGGGTTACAAGGGTTTGACGGTGGAGGATCCTCTTCTGTTTTCAATGATAAAATAATGTTAATTTATCAAATTGGTCGGAATGTTAGTATTTAGAGTTATTTCAAAGTACCAAATATTGTGAATTAAAGAAAAATGTTAACATAATTGTTTGACCATTAACAGAATACTGTTACAAAAAAAGGAATCTATGAAATTAAACCAATAAACAACAAGCAGTTTTCAAAAAAAATGATGGACAACAAAAAGATAGTAACATTTAAATATACTAATACCAAATAAACAATTCTTACGTTTAGGCTGTAGTGAACAATATCGGTAAGGATCACCAATGTATCCAGTTGGGCATTGGCACGACGGAAGATGATTGACGACTTGGCAAATGGCATAGGAAGCGCAAGTTCCGGGACATGGGTCCACACATTTGCTTCTCACGCATGCTCTGTTCGAGGGACAATCGGAATTCAAGATACATTCCGGTCGACATCCATCATACGGATTTCCAAAGTAATCTGGTAGGCACATACAAGAACCGGCTCCATTTCGTTCACGACACTCCGCATTTGCACCACAGGGTGATGGAGAGCATGGAGTAGATTGTTCTTGCAATGGCGGTACTAACAAAACAAAACAACAGTGAATGTCGGGGTTTTTTAAATTTTTGATTGATGAACGATTTCATAAAACCTGTATAGAATGAAAAGAAAGCCAAATCTAATAAAAGCCGTGAATAACCAGAATAAACGAATTCACTGTTAAAAAATAAACAATGTGAAAAGTAGAAGTTCATGTAAAAAAACAAGCAATGAAAGCAAATACCTTGAATAGCATCACAACGTGTGAAAGGATCGCCCGTTAAGGATGAAGGGCAGAAACAGTTTGGTGAGTGGCTAACAACTCTACATTCAGCATTGAACCCACATGTTCCAGGACAAGGGTCTTTGCATTTCTGATTGATGCATGCAAGATGACTAGCGCATTCACTATTACTGACGCACTCCGGCCTACAGTTAGGCGGCGATCCTACATACTCGGGGAGGCAAGAGCACGACGGCGAATCGCCGACCTCTTTGCACTGAGAGTTGGGACCGCACGGCGACGGTTGGCAAGGGTTCACGATCACTGGAGGGATCTCGGCTGTGGAAAATAGTTCAACGGTGACGGTGAAAATGGCTCAAGGGTTGAGATAAGCGATTGCGTATCACTTTATGGGCGACAACAATCCATCGGATAGATATTTGAATGCGATATGTATTGGACGAGCGCAGGGCGGTAGGCGCGCTGCGCGTCGAATGTGAAAAAGCAGAACATTGGATAGGGTTCATGAGTGTCTTACGTATTGGTTGACATCTGACGAACGGATCGCCCGTGTACCTCGGCGGGCATGAGCAGATGGGATTGTGGTTAACGACCTCGCACCTTGCGCCCAAGCCGCATGTTCCGGGGCATGGATCTCTACACTTCTGATTGCTACACGCTTCGTTCTGGGGACATTCCGAACTGACCACGCATTCGGGTCTGCAAGTTGGAGGGCTTCCGATGAAACCCTGCACGCATGAGCACACAGCCTGTCCGTTGATCTCCCTGCATTGACTGTTCGGTCCGCAGGGTGACGGGTTGCAAGGGTTGCTTACGATGGGAGCTGGATAAACAGACGGATGGCAAATGAGTGAAAGGGTTATCTAAGCTGCATCGATATTTTCGATACACTGACATAACACATTATATGAGAAGCGAAATCGTCAATTAAATATGCGGGTATCTCATGTCAAGAAATAGTGGGACTGTGTGACGTACCCTGGACGGGTCTGCATTCTACGAACGCGTTGCCGTCGAAGCCTGCAGGGCAGCTGCACATCGGTATGTGATTGATAACGTCGCAGCGTGCGTTAAGACCGCACGTGCCGGGACAGGGGTCAGCGCACTTGTTGCGAATACACGCTCTGTCCCTGGGACAATCTGCGCTGACGACGCATTCCGGTCTGCATCCGACGTACGGATCGCCTTGATATTCGGGGAGGCACGTGCACACGCCATCTCTGCATTGTGCATTCGGGCCGCACGGTGACGGATTGCATGGATCAGATTCTGGGAGTGGATCTTGCGCTAAAATATCGAGAAATGAAAATTTCGTATACCGTTTCGTCGTGAGACAGAAGCGTGATTGTTGGTGAGAATTTCAAATATCGAGCGAGGGCAAACACCGCCTACAATAGAGCAACCGACTGAATTACTTTCCGTCTGTTCGTTAACACACACTTCGTATGGGAAAGGTTATGAAAAAAAAAAAAAAAACAAAATACGATGGCGTCGATATGGAATGGAACGCGTCAATACGAAAGGCGGTCGGTGATCTATTGTATGCGATCGCTGCGCATGTCGGTATTTCAACAGCTATAAAAGCAGACCCATCGGGTCTTTCGCTTACGTGGCGGTTTCGGGAAGCAGTTCGTGAAAGGATCTCCGGTGTAGCCCTCGGGGCACGTACACACGGGAGTGTGGTTGATGACGGCGCACTGGGCACCGAATCCACACGATCCGGGGCATGGGTCACGACACTTTTCATTCATGCACGCCTTGTTGCTAGCGCACTCTGGGTTTATTGTGCACTCGGGCCGGCAATTGGGAGGGCTTCCTATATACGTCGCCAGACAAGAGCATGACGGCACACCGCCGATGTCTCTGCACTGGGAGTTGAGACCGCAGGGAGTAGGAACGCACGGGTCTCTATAAGGCTCCACTTGCTGCGGAGGCGTCGGGGCTGAAAATTAATCAATGCGGTTCAAAGAAAACTGTGCGAACCGGTGGAGGTACTAATACCGCTCCCTGATAACGGAGTCGGCAGGAATGAATGGAGAGATTTTTCTGAGAATATTGTTCAAAAATAATACTTCGAACGAAAAGAGCACTCACGAGGTGTTGGGTAACATCTGGAGAATGGATCTCCGGTGTGTCCTTGGTTACATGAACAAATCGGACTATGATTGTTGACGTCGCACCGGGCGTTCTGACCGCAGGGGCCGGGGCACGGATTGGTACATTTTTGATTGAAACAAGCCTTGTCTTGCGGGCATTCCGAACTGACAACGCATTCCGGTCTGCAAGCAGGGGGAGCTCCGACATAAGTTGGTAAGCAAGAGCACACTCCTTGTCCGTTTATCACTCTGCATTGGCTGTTTGGTCCACATGGCGAAGGGTTGCACGGGTCGACTGGTTCCGCAACGACCGCTGGGAGGATAAACGTAAATTTTAACACAGAAAGGTAAGTGCACGCGTGTGACGTTTGGCTTAATAATGAACCGCGGTCGATTTGCGAATAAATAAATATTGAAATTAAATTTTGATCGTCGTTTATTGACTTTGATCGATCGCGTGTCAGTGGCGACCGAGTTTTTGAAAACTGTATCACTTAATAATTGAAACGTTCGTTCACCCGATCGGGCTGATTTGAGTTTATTAGCGCACTGGCGAGGGCGATATGCGATGTACGCGATGACTGACGAGCCATCTAACTACTCATGAAAGGTGTACAAAGAAAAACGAAATCAATCCTACGTCATTATAGTCGATAAAAAAATATATTAAAACAAATCTTACGTTCTTGGTAAACGTTGCAGAAACGGAACGGATCTCCGGTATATCCAGGTCTGCACGTGCACGACGGCAGATGGTTAATGACTTGGCAATCAGCGTTCTGACCGCACGTGCCGGGGCACGGATCTTGACATTTGTTGCGTATGCATGCCCTGTTGGACGCGCAATCCGAATTGAGAACGCATTCGGGCCGACAGCCCTCGTAAGGATTTCCAAAGTATTCCGGTAGACAAGTGCAGGCACCGGCGCCGTTTTGTTCTCGGCATACGGCATTGGAGCCGCATGGAGACGGAACGCACGGGGCAGGACGCTCTTGCGGTGGGGGTTCAGACTGCTGCACGAAGCATTGTACGAAGGCGTCGCCGGTATATCCGATCGCGCAAATGCACATCGGCGTGTGGCTGACCACGCGGCATTCCGCGTTCGCACCGCACGATCCGGGACAGGGGTCTTTGCATTTTTGATTGATACACGCCAGATGGCTAGAGCATTCGCTGTTACTGGCGCACTCCGGCCTGCAGTTGGGGGGCGATCCTACATACTCGGGGAGGCAAGAGCACGACGGCGAATCGCCGACCTCTTTGCACTGAGAGTTGGGACCGCACGGCGACGGTTGGCAAGGGTTCACGATCACTGGAGGGATCTCGGCTGTGGAAAATAGTTCAACGGTGACGGTGAAAATGGCTCAAGGGTTGAGATAAGCGATTGTGTATCACTTTATGGGCGACAACAATCCATCGGATAGATATTTGAATGCGATATGTATTGGACGAGCGCAGGGCGGTAGGCGCGCTGCGCGTCGAATGCGAAAAAGCAGAACATTGGATAGGGTTCATGAGTGTCTTACGTATTGGTTGACATCTGACGAACGGATCGCCCGTGTACCTCGGCGGGCATGAGCAGATGGGATTGTGGTTAACGACCTCGCACCTTGCGCCCAAGCCGCATGTTCCGGGGCATGGATCTCTACACTTCTGATTGCTACACGCTTCGTTCTGGGGACATTCCGAACTGACCACGCATTCGGGTCTGCAAGTTGGAGGGCTTCCGATGAAACCCTGCACGCATGAGCACACAGCCTGTCCGTTGATCTCCCTGCATTGACTGTTCGGTCCGCAGGGTGACGGGTTGCAAGGGTTGCTTACGATGGGAGCTGGATAAACAGACGGATGGCAAATGAGTGAAAGGGTTATCTAAGCTGCATCGATATTTTCGATACACTGACATAACACATTATATGAGAAGCGAAATCGTCAATTAAATATGCGGGTATCTCATGTCAAGAAATAGTGGGACTGTGTGACGTACCCTGGACGGGTCTGCATTCTACGAACGCGTTGCCGTCGAAGCCTGCAGGGCAGCTGCACATCGGTATGTGATTGATAACGTCGCAGCGTGCGTTAAGACCGCACGTGCCGGGACAGGGGTCAGCGCACTTGTTGCGAATACACGCTCTGTCCCTGGGACAATCTGCGCTGACGACGCATTCCGGTCTGCATCCGACGTACGGATCGCCTTGATATTCGGGGAGGCACGTGCACACGCCATCTCTGCATTGTGCATTCGGGCCGCACGGTGACGGATTGCATGGATCAGATTCTGGGAGTGGATCTTGCGCTAAAATATCGAGAAATGAAAATTTCGTATACCGTTTCGTCGTGAGACAGAAGCGTGATTGTTGGTGAGAATTTCAAATATCGAGCGAGGGCAAACACCGCCTACAATAGAGCAACCGACTGAATTACTTTCCGTCTGTTCGTTAACACACACTTCGTATGGGAAAGGTTATGAAAAAAAAAAAAAAAACAAAATACGATGGCGTCGATATGGAATGGAACGCGTCAATACGAAAGGCGGTCGGTGATCTATTGTATGCGATCGCTGCGCATGTCGGTATTTCAACAGCTATAAAAGCAGACCCATCGGGTCTTTCGCTTACGTGGCGGTTTCGGGAAGCAGTTCGTGAAAGGATCTCCGGTGTAGCCCTCGGGGCACGTACACACGGGAGTGTGGTTGATGACGGCGCACTGGGCACCGAATCCACACGATCCGGGGCATGGGTCACGACACTTTTCATTCATGCACGCCTTGTTGCTAGCGCACTCTGGGTTTATTGTGCACTCGGGCCGGCAATTGGGAGGGCTTCCTATATACGTCGCCAGACAAGAGCATGACGGCACACCGCCGATGTCTCTGCACTGGGAGTTGAGACCGCAGGGAGTAGGAACGCACGGGTCTCTATAAGGCTCCACTTGCTGCGGAGGCGTCGGGGCTGAAAATTAATCAATGCGGTTCAAAGAAAACTGTGCGAACCGGTGGAGGTACTAATACCGCTCCCTGATAACGGAGTCGGCAGGAATGAATGGAGAGATTTTTCTGAGAATATTGTTCAAAAATAATACTTCGAACGAAAAGAGCACTCACGAGGTGTTGGGTAACATCTGGAGAATGGATCTCCGGTGTGTCCTTGGTTACATGAACAAATCGGACTATGATTGTTGACGTCGCACCGGGCGTTCTGACCGCAGGGGCCGGGGCACGGATTGGTACATTTTTGATTGAAACAAGCCTTGTCTTGCGGGCATTCCGAACTGACAACGCATTCCGGTCTGCAAGCAGGGGGAGCTCCGACATAAGTTGGTAAGCAAGAGCACACTCCTTGTCCGTTTATCACTCTGCATTGGCTGTTTGGTCCACATGGCGAAGGGTTGCACGGGTCGACTGGTTCCGCAACGACCGCTGGGAGGATAAACGTAAATTTTAACACAGAAAGGTAAGTGCACGCGTGTGACGTTTGGCTTAATAATGAACCGCGGTCGATTTGCGAATAAATAAATATTGAAATTAAATTTTGATCGTCGTTTATTGACTTTGATCGATCGCGTGTCAGTGGCGACCGAGTTTTTGAAAACTGTATCACTTAATAATTGAAACGTTCGTTCACCCGATCGGGCTGATTTGAGTTTATTAGCGCACTGGCGAGGGCGATATGCGATGTACGCGATGACTGACGAGCCATCTAACTACTCATGAAAGGTGTACAAAGAAAAACGAAATCAATCCTACGTCATTATAGTCGATAAAAAAATATATTAAAACAAATCTTACGTTCTTGGTAAACGTTGCAGAAACGGAACGGATCTCCGGTATATCCAGGTCTGCACGTGCACGACGGCAGATGGTTAATGACTTGGCAATCAGCGTTCTGACCGCACGTGCCGGGGCACGGATCTTGACATTTGTTGCGTATGCATGCCCTGTTGGACGCGCAATCCGAATTGAGAACGCATTCGGGCCGACAGCCCTCGTAAGGATTTCCAAAGTATTCCGGTAGACAAGTGCAGGCACCGGCGCCGTTTTGTTCTCGGCATACGGCATTGGAGCCGCATGGAGACGGAACGCACGGGGCAGGACGCTCTTGCGGTGGGGGTTCAGACTGCTGCACGAAGCATTGTACGAAGGCGTCGCCGGTATATCCGATCGCGCAAATGCACATCGGCGTGTGGCTGACCACGCGGCATTCCGCGTTCGCACCGCACGATCCGGGACAGGGGTCTTTGCATTTTTGATTGATACACGCCAGATGGCTAGAGCATTCGCTGTTACTGGCGCACTCCGGCCTGCAGTTGGGGGGCGATCCTACATACTCGGGGAGGCAAGAGCACGACGGCGAATCGCCGACCTCTTTGCACTGAGAGTTGGGACCGCACGGCGACGGTTGGCAAGGGTTCACGATCACTGGAGGGATCTCGGCTGTGGAAAATAGTTCAACGGTGACGGTGAAAATGGCTCAAGGGTTGAGATAAGCGATTGTGTATCACTTTATGGGCGACAACAATCCATCGGATAGATATTTGAATGCGATATGTATTGGACGAGCGCAGGGCGGTAGGCGCGCTGCGCGTCGAATGCGAAAAAGCAGAACATTGGATAGGGTTCATGAGTGTCTTACGTATTGGTTGACATCTGACGAACGGATCGCCCGTGTACCTCGGCGGGCATGAGCAGATGGGATTGTGGTTAACGACCTCGCACCTTGCGCCCAAGCCGCATGTTCCGGGGCATGGATCTCTACACTTCTGATTGCTACACGCTTCGTTCTGGGGACATTCCGAACTGACCACGCATTCGGGTCTGCAAGTTGGAGGGCTTCCGATGAAACCCTGCACGCATGAGCACACAGCCTGTCCGTTGATCTCCCTGCATTGACTGTTCGGTCCGCAGGGTGACGGGTTGCAAGGGTTGCTTACGATGGGAGCTGGATAAACAGACGGATGGCAAATGAGTGAAAGGGTTATCTAAGCTGCATCGATATTTTCGATACACTGACATAACACATTATATGAGAAGCGAAATCGTCAATTAAATATGCGGGTATCTCATGTCAAGAAATAGTGGGACTGTGTGACGTACCCTGGACGGGTCTGCATTCTACGAACGCGTTGCCGTCGAAGCCTGCAGGGCAGCTGCACATCGGTATGTGATTGATAACGTCGCAGCGTGCGTTAAGACCGCACGTGCCGGGACAGGGGTCAGCGCACTTGTTGCGAATACACGCTCTGTCCCTGGGACAATCTGCGCTGACGACGCATTCCGGTCTGCATCCGACGTACGGATCGCCTTGATATTCGGGGAGGCACGTGCACACGCCATCTCTGCATTGTGCATTCGGGCCGCACGGTGACGGATTGCATGGATCAGATTCTGGGAGTGGATCTTGCGCTAAAATATCGAGAAATGAAAATTTCGTATACCGTTTCGTCGTGAGACAGAAGCGTGATTGTTGGTGAGAATTTCAAATATCGAGCGAGGGCAAACACCGCCTACAATAGAGCAACCGACTGAATTACTTTCCGTCTGTTCGTTAACACACACTTCGTATGGGAAAGGTTATGAAAAAAAAAAAAAAAACAAAATACGATGGCGTCGATATGGAATGGAACGCGTCAATACGAAAGGCGGTCGGTGATCTATTGTATGCGATCGCTGCGCATGTCGGTATTTCAACAGCTATAAAAGCAGACCCATCGGGTCTTTCGCTTACGTGGCGGTTTCGGGAAGCAGTTCGTGAAAGGATCTCCGGTGTAGCCCTCGGGGCACGTACACACGGGAGTGTGGTTGATGACGGCGCACTGGGCACCGAATCCACACGATCCGGGGCATGGGTCACGACACTTTTCATTCATGCACGCCTTGTTGCTAGCGCACTCTGGGTTTATTGTGCACTCGGGCCGGCAATTGGGAGGGCTTCCTATATACGTCGCCAGACAAGAGCATGACGGCACACCGCCGATGTCTCTGCACTGGGAGTTGAGACCGCAGGGAGTAGGAACGCACGGGTCTCTATAAGGCTCCACTTGCTGCGGAGGCGTCGGGGCTGAAAATTAATCAATGCGGTTCAAAGAAAACTGTGCGAACCGGTGGAGGTACTAATACCGCTCCCTGATAACGGAGTCGGCAGGAATGAATGGAGAGATTTTTCTGAGAATATTGTTCAAAAATAATACTTCGAACGAAAAGAGCACTCACGAGGTGTTGGGTAACATCTGGAGAATGGATCTCCGGTGTGTCCTTGGTTACATGAACAAATCGGACTATGATTGTTGACGTCGCACCGGGCGTTCTGACCGCAGGGGCCGGGGCACGGATTGGTACATTTTTGATTGAAACAAGCCTTGTCTTGCGGGCATTCCGAACTGACAACGCATTCCGGTCTGCAAGCAGGGGGAGCTCCGACATAAGTTGGTAAGCAAGAGCACACTCCTTGTCCGTTTATCACTCTGCATTGGCTGTTTGGTCCACATGGCGAAGGGTTGCACGGGTCGACTGGTTCCGCAACGACCGCTGGGAGGATAAACGTAAATTTTAACACAGAAAGGTAAGTGCACGCGTGTGACGTTTGGCTTAATAATGAACCGCGGTCGATTTGCGAATAAATAAATATTGAAATTAAATTTTGATCGTCGTTTATTGACTTTGATCGATCGCGTGTCAGTGGCGACCGAGTTTTTGAAAACTGTATCACTTAATAATTGAAACGTTCGTTCACCCGATCGGGCTGATTTGAGTTTATTAGCGCACTGGCGAGGGCGATATGCGATGTACGCGATGACTGACGAGCCATCTAACTACTCATGAAAGGTGTACAAAGAAAAACGAAATCAATCCTACGTCATTATAGTCGATAAAAAAATATATTAAAACAAATCTTACGTTCTTGGTAAACGTTGCAGAAACGGAACGGATCTCCGGTATATCCAGGTCTGCACGTGCACGACGGCAGATGGTTAATGACTTGGCAATCAGCGTTCTGACCGCACGTGCCGGGGCACGGATCTTGACATTTGTTGCGTATGCATGCCCTGTTGGACGCGCAATCCGAATTGAGAACGCATTCGGGCCGACAGCCCTCGTAAGGATTTCCAAAGTATTCCGGTAGACAAGTGCAGGCACCGGCGCCGTTTTGTTCTCGGCATACGGCATTGGAGCCGCATGGAGACGGAACGCACGGGGCAGGACGCTCTTGCGGTGGGGGTTCAGACTGCTGCACGAAGCATTGTACGAAGGCGTCGCCGGTATATCCGATCGCGCAAATGCACATCGGCGTGTGGCTGACCACGCGGCATTCCGCGTTCGCACCGCACGATCCGGGACAGGGGTCTTTGCATTTTTGATTGATACACGCCAGATGGCTAGAGCATTCGCTGTTACTGGCGCACTCCGGCCTGCAGTTGGGGGGCGATCCTACATACTCGGGGAGGCAAGAGCACGACGGCGAATCGCCGACCTCTTTGCACTGAGAGTTGGGACCGCACGGCGACGGTTGGCAAGGGTTCACGATCACTGGAGGGATCTCGGCTGTGGAAAATAGTTCAACGGTGACGGTGAAAATGGCTCAAGGGTTGAGATAAGCGATTGCGTATCACTTTATGGGCGACAACAATCCATCGGATAGATATTTGAATGCGATATGTATTGGACGAGCGCAGGGCGGTAGGCGCGCTGCGCGTCGAATGTGAAAAAGCAGAACATTGGATAGGGTTCATGAGTGTCTTACGTATTGGTTGACATCTGACGAACGGATCGCCCGTGTACCTCGGCGGGCATGAGCAGATGGGATTGTGGTTAACAACCTCGCACCTTGCGCCCAAGCCGCATGTTCCGGGGCATGGATCTCTACACTTCTGATTGCTACACGCTTCGTTCTGGGGACATTCCGAACTGACCACGCATTCGGGTCTGCAAGTTGGAGGGCTTCCGATGAAACCCTGCACGCATGAGCACACAGCCTGTCCGTTGATCTCCCTGCATTGACTGTTCGGTCCGCAGGGTGACGGGTTGCAAGGGTTGCTTACGATGGGAGCTGGATAAACAGACGGATGGCAAATGAGTGAAAGGGTTATCTAAGCTGCATCGATATTTTCGATACACTGACATAACACATTATATGAGAAGCGAAATCGTCAATTAAATATGCGGGTATCTCATGTCAAGAAATAGTGGGACTGTGTGACGTACCCTGGACGGGTCTGCATTCTACGAACGCGTTGCCGTCGAAGCCTGCAGGGCAGCTGCACATCGGTATGTGATTGATAACGTCGCAGCGTGCGTTAAGACCGCACGTGCCGGGACAGGGGTCAGCGCACTTGTTGCGAATACACGCTCTGTCCCTGGGACAATCTGCGCTGACGACGCATTCCGGTCTGCATCCGACGTACGGATCGCCTTGATATTCGGGGAGGCACGTGCACACGCCATCTCTGCATTGTGCATTCGGGCCGCACGGTGACGGATTGCATGGATCAGATTCTGGGAGTGGATCTTGCGCTAAAATATCGAGAAATGAAAATTTCGTATACCGTTTCGTCGTGAGACAGAAGCGTGATTGTTGGTGAGAATTTCAAATATCGAGCGAGGGCAAACACCGCCTACAATAGAGCAACCGACTGAATTACTTTCCGTCTGTTCGTTAACACACACTTCGTATGGGAAAGGTTATGAAAAAAAAAAAAAAAACAAAATACGATGGCGTCGATATGGAATGGAACGCGTCAATACGAAAGGCGGTCGGTGATCTATTGTATGCGATCGCTGCGCATGTCGGTATTTCAACAGCTATAAAAGCAGACCCATCGGGTCTTTCGCTTACGTGGCGGTTTCGGGAAGCAGTTCGTGAAAGGATCTCCGGTGTAGCCCTCGGGGCACGTACACACGGGAGTGTGGTTGATGACGGCGCACTGGGCACCGAATCCACACGATCCGGGGCATGGGTCACGACACTTTTCATTCATGCACGCCTTGTTGCTAGCGCACTCTGGGTTTATTGTGCACTCGGGCCGGCAATTGGGAGGGCTTCCTATATACGTCGCCAGACAAGAGCATGACGGCACACCGCCGATGTCTCTGCACTGGGAGTTGAGACCGCAGGGAGTAGGAACGCACGGGTCTCTATAAGGCTCCACTTGCTGCGGAGGCGTCGGGGCTGAAAATTAATCAATGCGGTTCAAAGAAAACTGTGCGAACCGGTGGAGGTACTAATACCGCTCCCTGATAACGGAGTCGGCAGGAATGAATGGAGAGATTTTTCTGAGAATATTGTTCAAAAATAATACTTCGAACGAAAAGAGCACTCACGAGGTGTTGGGTAACATCTGGAGAATGGATCTCCGGTGTGTCCTTGGTTACATGAACAAATCGGACTATGATTGTTGACGTCGCACCGGGCGTTCTGACCGCAGGGGCCGGGGCACGGATTGGTACATTTTTGATTGAAACAAGCCTTGTCTTGCGGGCATTCCGAACTGACAACGCATTCCGGTCTGCAAGCAGGGGGAGCTCCGACATAAGTTGGTAAGCAAGAGCACACTCCTTGTCCGTTTATCACTCTGCATTGGCTGTTTGGTCCACATGGCGAAGGGTTGCACGGGTCGACTGGTTCCGCAACGACCGCTGGGAGGATAAACGTAAATTTTAACACAGAAAGGTAAGTGCACGCGTGTGACGTTTGGCTTAATAATGAACCGCGGTCGATTTGCGAATAAATAAATATTGAAATTAAATTTTGATCGTCGTTTATTGACTTTGATCGATCGCGTGTCAGTGGCGACCGAGTTTTTGAAAACTGTATCACTTAATAATTGAAACGTTCGTTCACCCGATCGGGCTGATTTGAGTTTATTAGCGCACTGGCGAGGGCGATATGCGATGTACGCGATGACTGACGAGCCATCTAACTACTCATGAAAGGTGTACAAAGAAAAACGAAATCAATCCTACGTCATTATAGTCGATAAAAAAATATATTAAAACAAATCTTACGTTCTTGGTAAACGTTGCAGAAACGGAACGGATCTCCGGTATATCCAGGTCTGCACGTGCACGACGGCAGATGGTTAATGACTTGGCAATCAGCGTTCTGACCGCACGTGCCGGGGCACGGATCTTGACATTTGTTGCGTATGCATGCCCTGTTGGACGCGCAATCCGAATTGAGAACGCATTCGGGCCGACAGCCCTCGTAAGGATTTCCAAAGTATTCCGGTAGACAAGTGCAGGCACCGGCGCCGTTTTGTTCTCGGCATACGGCATTGGAGCCGCATGGAGACGGAACGCACGGGGCAGGACGCTCTTGCGGTGGGGGTTCAGACTGCTGCACGAAGCATTGTACGAAGGCGTCGCCGGTATATCCGATCGCGCAAATGCACATCGGCGTGTGGCTGACCACGCGGCATTCCGCGTTCGCACCGCACGATCCGGGACAGGGGTCTTTGCATTTTTGATTGATACACGCCAGATGGCTAGAGCATTCGCTGTTACTGGCGCACTCCGGCCTGCAGTTGGGGGGCGATCCTACATACTCGGGAGGCAAGAGCACGACGGCGAATCGCCGACCTCTTTGCACTGAGAGTTGGGACCGCACGGCGACGGTTGGCAAGGGTTCACGATCACTGGAGGGATCTCGGCTGTGGAAAATAGTTCAACGGTGACGGTGAAAATGGCTCAAGGGTTGAGATAAGCGATTGCGTATCACTTTATGGGCGACAACAATCCATCGGATAGATATTTGAATGCGATATGTATTGGACGAGCGCAGGGCGGTAGGCGCGCTGCGCGTCGAATGTGAAAAAGCAGAACATTGGATAGGGTTCATGAGTGTCTTACGTATTGGTTGACATCTGACGAACGGATCGCCCGTGTACCTCGGCGGGCATGAGCAGATGGGATTGTGGTTAACAACCTCGCACCTTGCGCCCAAGCCGCATGTTCCGGGGCATGGATCTCTACACTTCTGATTGCTACACGCTTCGTTCTGGGGACATTCCGAACTGACCACGCATTCGGGTCTGCAAGTTGGAGGGCTTCCGATGAAACCCTGCACGCATGAGCACACAGCCTGTCCGTTGATCTCCCTGCATTGACTGTTCGGTCCGCAGGGTGACGGGTTGCAAGGGTTGCTTACGATGGGAGCTGGATAAACAGACGGATGGCAAATGAGTGAAAGGGTTATCTAAGCTGCATCGATATTTTCGATACACTGACATAACACATTATATGAGAAGCGAAATCGTCAATTAAATATGCGGGTATCTCATGTCAAGAAATAGTGGGACTGTGTGACGTACCCTGGACGGGTCTGCATTCTACGAACGCGTTGCCGTCGAAGCCTGCAGGGCAGCTGCACATCGGTATGTGATTGATAACGTCGCAGCGTGCGTTAAGACCGCACGTGCCGGGACAGGGGTCAGCGCACTTGTTGCGAATACACGCTCTGTCCCTGGGACAATCTGCGCTGACGACGCATTCCGGTCTGCATCCGACGTACGGATCGCCTTGATATTCGGGGAGGCACGTGCACACGCCATCTCTGCATTGTGCATTCGGGCCGCACGGTGACGGATTGCATGGATCAGATTCTGGGAGTGGATCTTGCGCTAAAATATCGAGAAATGAAAATTTCGTATACCGTTTCGTCGTGAGACAGAAGCGTGATTGTTGGTGAGAATTTCAAATATCGAGCGAGGGCAAACACCGCCTACAATAGAGCAACCGACTGAATTACTTTCCGTCTGTTCGTTAACACACACTTCGTATGGGAAAGGTTATGAAAAAAAAAAAAAAACAAAATACGATGGCGTCGATATGGAATGGAACGCGTCAATACGAAAGGCGGTCGGTGATCTATTGTATGCGATCGCTGCGCATGTCGGTATTTCAACAGCTATAAAAGCAGACCCATCGGGTCTTTCGCTTACGTGGCGGTTTCGGGAAGCAGTTCGTGAAAGGATCTCCGGTGTAGCCCTCGGGGCACGTACACACGGGAGTGTGGTTGATGACGGCGCACTGGGCACCGAATCCACACGATCCGGGGCATGGGTCACGACACTTTTCATTCATGCACGCCTTGTTGCTAGCGCACTCTGGGTTTATTGTGCACTCGGGCCGGCAATTGGGAGGGCTTCCTATATACGTCGCCAGACAAGAGCATGACGGCACACCGCCGATGTCTCTGCACTGGGAGTTGAGACCGCAGGGAGTAGGAACGCACGGGTCTCTATAAGGCTCCACTTGCTGCGGAGGCGTCGGGGCTGAAAATTAATCAATGCGGTTCAAAGAAAACTGTGCGAACCGGTGGAGGTACTAATACCGCTCCCTGATAACGGAGTCGGCAGGAATGAATGGAGAGATTTTTCTGAGAATATTGTTCAAAAATAATACTTCGAACGAAAAGAGCACTCACGAGGTGTTGGGTAACATCTGGAGAATGGATCTCCGGTGTGTCCTTGGTTACATGAACAAATCGGACTATGATTGTTGACGTCGCACCGGGCGTTCTGACCGCAGGGGCCGGGGCACGGATTGGTACATTTTTGATTGAAACAAGCCTTGTCTTGCGGGCATTCCGAACTGACAACGCATTCCGGTCTGCAAGCAGGGGGAGCTCCGACATAAGTTGGTAAGCAAGAGCACACTCCTTGTCCGTTTATCACTCTGCATTGGCTGTTTGGTCCACATGGCGAAGGGTTGCACGGGTCGACTGGTTCCGCAACGACCGCTGGGAGGATAAACGTAAATTTTAACACAGAAAGGTAAGTGCACGCGTGTGACGTTTGGCTTAATAATGAACCGCGGTCGATTTGCGAATAAATAAATATTGAAATTAAATTTTGATCGTCGTTTATTGACTTTGATCGATCGCGTGTCAGTGGCGACCGAGTTTTTGAAAACTGTATCACTTAATAATTGAAACGTTCGTTCACCCGATCGGGCTGATTTGAGTTTATTAGCGCACTGGCGAGGGCGATATGCGATGTACGCGATGACTGACGAGCCATCTAACTACTCATGAAAGGTGTACAAAGAAAAACGAAATCAATCCTACGTCATTATAGTCGATAAAAAAATATATTAAAACAAATCTTACGTTCTTGGTAAACGTTGCAGAAACGGAACGGATCTCCGGTATATCCAGGTCTGCACGTGCACGACGGCAGATGGTTAATGACTTGGCAATCAGCGTTCTGACCGCACGTGCCGGGGCACGGATCTTGACATTTGTTGCGTATGCATGCCCTGTTGGACGCGCAATCCGAATTGAGAACGCATTCGGGCCGACAGCCCTCGTAAGGATTTCCAAAGTATTCCGGTAGACAAGTGCAGGCACCGGCGCCGTTTTGTTCTCGGCATACGGCATTGGAGCCGCATGGAGACGGAACGCACGGGGCAGGACGCTCTTGCGGTGGGGGTTCAGACTGCTGCACGAAGCATTGTACGAAGGCGTCGCCGGTATATCCGATCGCGCAAATGCACATCGGCGTGTGGCTGACCACGCGGCATTCCGCGTTCGCACCGCACGATCCGGGACAGGGGTCTTTGCATTTTTGATTGATACACGCCAGATGGCTAGAGCATTCGCTGTTACTGGCGCACTCCGGCCTGCAGTTGGGGGGCGATCCTACATACTCGGGGAGGCAAGAGCACGACGGCGAATCGCCGACCTCTTTGCACTGAGAGTTGGGACCGCACGGCGACGGTTGGCAAGGGTTCACGATCACTGGAGGGATCTCGGCTGTGGAAAATAGTTCAACGGTGACGGTGAAAATGGCTCAAGGGTTGAGATAAGCGATTGCGTATCACTTTATGGGCGACAACAATCCATCGGATAGATATTTGAATGCGATATGTATTGGACGAGCGCAGGGCGGTAGGCGCGCTGCGCGTCGAATGTGAAAAAGCAGAACATTGGATAGGGTTCATGAGTGTCTTACGTATTGGTTGACATCTGACGAACGGATCGCCCGTGTACCTCGGCGGGCATGAGCAGATGGGATTGTGGTTAACAACCTCGCACCTTGCGCCCAAGCCGCATGTTCCGGGGCATGGATCTCTACACTTCTGATTGCTACACGCTTCGTTCTGGGGACATTCCGAACTGACCACGCATTCGGGTCTGCAAGTTGGAGGGCTTCCGATGAAACCCTGCACGCATGAGCACACAGCCTGTCCGTTGATCTCCCTGCATTGACTGTTCGGTCCGCAGGGTGACGGGTTGCAAGGGTTGCTTACGATGGGAGCTGGATAAACAGACGGATGGCAAATGAGTGAAAGGGTTATCTAAGCTGCATCGATATTTTCGATACACTGACATAACACATTATATGAGAAGCGAAATCGTCAATTAAATATGCGGGTATCTCATGTCAAGAAATAGTGGGACTGTGTGACGTACCCTGGACGGGTCTGCATTCTACGAACGCGTTGCCGTCGAAGCCTGCAGGGCAGCTGCACATCGGTATGTGATTGATAACGTCGCAGCGTGCGTTAAGACCGCACGTGCCGGGACAGGGGTCAGCGCACTTGTTGCGAATACACGCTCTGTCCCTGGGACAATCTGCGCTGACGACGCATTCCGGTCTGCATCCGACGTACGGATCGCCTTGATATTCGGGGAGGCACGTGCACACGCCATCTCTGCATTGTGCATTCGGGCCGCACGGTGACGGATTGCATGGATCAGATTCTGGGAGTGGATCTTGCGCTAAAATATCGAGAAATGAAAATTTCGTATACCGTTTCGTCGTGAGACAGAAGCGTGATTGTTGGTGAGAATTTCAAATATCGAGCGAGGGCAAACACCGCCTACAATAGAGCAACCGACTGAATTACTTTCCGTCTGTTCGTTAACACACACTTCGTATGGGAAAGGTTATGAAAAAAAAAAAAAAAACAAAATACGATGGCGTCGATATGGAATGGAACGCGTCAATACGAAAGGCGGTCGGTGATCTATTGTATGCGATCGCTGCGCATGTCGGTATTTCAACAGCTATAAAAGCAGACCCATCGGGTCTTTCGCTTACGTGGCGGTTTCGGGAAGCAGTTCGTGAAAGGATCTCCGGTGTAGCCCTCGGGGCACGTACACACGGGAGTGTGGTTGATGACGGCGCACTGGGCACCGAATCCACACGATCCGGGGCATGGGTCACGACACTTTTCATTCATGCACGCCTTGTTGCTAGCGCACTCTGGGTTTATTGTGCACTCGGGCCGGCAATTGGGAGGGCTTCCTATATACGTCGCCAGACAAGAGCATGACGGCACACCGCCGATGTCTCTGCACTGGGAGTTGAGACCGCAGGGAGTAGGAACGCACGGGTCTCTATAAGGCTCCACTTGCTGCGGAGGCGTCGGGGCTGAAAATTAATCAATGCGGTTCAAAGAAAACTGTGCGAACCGGTGGAGGTACTAATACCGCTCCCTGATAACGGAGTCGGCAGGAATGAATGGAGAGATTTTTCTGAGAATATTGTTCAAAAATAATACTTCGAACGAAAAGAGCACTCACGAGGTGTTGGGTAACATCTGGAGAATGGATCTCCGGTGTGTCCTTGGTTACATGAACAAATCGGACTATGATTGTTGACGTCGCACCGGGCGTTCTGACCGCAGGGGCCGGGGCACGGATTGGTACATTTTTGATTGAAACAAGCCTTGTCTTGCGGGCATTCCGAACTGACAACGCATTCCGGTCTGCAAGCAGGGGGAGCTCCGACATAAGTTGGTAAGCAAGAGCACACTCCTTGTCCGTTTATCACTCTGCATTGGCTGTTTGGTCCACATGGCGAAGGGTTGCACGGGTCGACTGGTTCCGCAACGACCGCTGGGAGGATAAACGTAAATTTTAACACAGAAAGGTAAGTGCACGCGTGTGACGTTTGGCTTAATAATGAACCGCGGTCGATTTGCGAATAAATAAATATTGAAATTAAATTTTGATCGTCGTTTATTGACTTTGATCGATCGCGTGTCAGTGGCGACCGAGTTTTTGAAAACTGTATCACTTAATAATTGAAACGTTCGTTCACCCGATCGGGCTGATTTGAGTTTATTAGCGCACTGGCGAGGGCGATATGCGATGTACGCGATGACTGACGAGCCATCTAACTACTCATGAAAGGTGTACAAAGAAAAACGAAATCAATCCTACGTCATTATAGTCGATAAAAAAATATATTAAAACAAATCTTACGTTCTTGGTAAACGTTGCAGAAACGGAACGGATCTCCGGTATATCCAGGTCTGCACGTGCACGACGGCAGATGGTTAATGACTTGGCAATCAGCGTTCTGACCGCACGTGCCGGGGCACGGATCTTGACATTTGTTGCGTATGCATGCCCTGTTGGACGCGCAATCCGAATTGAGAACGCATTCGGGCCGACAGCCCTCGTAAGGATTTCCAAAGTATTCCGGTAGACAAGTGCAGGCACCGGCGCCGTTTTGTTCTCGGCATACGGCATTGGAGCCGCATGGAGACGGAACGCACGGGGCAGGACGCTCTTGCGGTGGGGGTTCAGACTGCTGCACGAAGCATTGTACGAAGGCGTCGCCGGTATATCCGATCGCGCAAATGCACATCGGCGTGTGGCTGACCACGCGGCATTCCGCGTTCGCACCGCACGATCCGGGACAGGGGTCTTTGCATTTTTGATTGATACACGCCAGATGGCTAGAGCATTCGCTGTTACTGGCGCACTCCGGCCTGCAGTTGGGGGGCGATCCTACATACTCGGGGAGGCAAGAGCACGACGGCGAATCGCCGACCTCTTTGCACTGAGAGTTGGGACCGCACGGCGACGGTTGGCAAGGGTTCACGATCACTGGAGGGATCTCGGCTGTGGAAAATAGTTCAACGGTGACGGTGAAAATGGCTCAAGGGTTGAGATAAGCGATTGCGTATCACTTTATGGGCGACAACAATCCATCGGATAGATATTTGAATGCGATATGTATTGGACGAGCGCAGGGCGGTAGGCGCGCTGCGCGTCGAATGCGAAAAAGCAGAACATTGGATAGGGTTCATGAGTGTCTTACGTATTGGTTGACATCTGACGAACGGATCGCCCGTGTACCTCGGCGGGCATGAGCAGATGGGATTGTGGTTAACAACCTCGCACCTTGCGCCCAAGCCGCATGTTCCGGGGCATGGATCTCTACACTTCTGATTGCTACACGCTTCGTTCTGGGGACATTCCGAACTGACCACGCATTCGGGTCTGCAAGTTGGAGGGCTTCCGATGAAACCCTGCACGCATGAGCACACAGCCTGTCCGTTGATCTCCCTGCATTGACTGTTCGGTCCGCAGGGTGACGGGTTGCAAGGGTTGCTTACGATGGGAGCTGGATAAACAGACGGATGGCAAATGAGTGAAAGGGTTATCTAAGCTGCATCGATATTTTCGATACACTGACATAACACATTATATGAGAAGCGAAATCGTCAATTAAATATGCGGGTATCTCATGTCAAGAAATAGTGGGACTGTGTGACGTACCCTGGACGGGTCTGCATTCTACGAACGCGTTGCCGTCGAAGCCTGCAGGGCAGCTGCACATCGGTATGTGATTGATAACGTCGCAGCGTGCGTTAAGACCGCACGTGCCGGGACAGGGGTCAGCGCACTTGTTGCGAATACACGCTCTGTCCCTGGGACAATCTGCGCTGACGACGCATTCCGGTCTGCATCCGACGTACGGATCGCCTTGATATTCGGGGAGGCACGTGCACACGCCATCTCTGCATTGTGCATTCGGGCCGCACGGTGACGGATTGCATGGATCAGATTCTGGGAGTGGATCTTGCGCTAAAATATCGAGAAATGAAAATTTCGTATACCGTTTCGTCGTGAGACAGAAGCGTGATTGTTGGTGAGAATTTCAAATATCGAGCGAGGGCAAACACCGCCTACAATAGAGCAACCGACTGAATTACTTTCCGTCTGTTCGTTAACACACACTTCGTATGGGAAAGGTTATGAAAAAAAAAAAAAAAACAAAATACGATGGCGTCGATATGGAATGGAACGCGTCAATACGAAAGGCGGTCGGTGATCTATTGTATGCGATCGCTGCGCATGTCGGTATTTCAACAGCTATAAAAGCAGACCCATCGGGTCTTTCGCTTACGTGGCGGTTTCGGGAAGCAGTTCGTGAAAGGATCTCCGGTGTAGCCCTCGGGGCACGTACACACGGGAGTGTGGTTGATGACGGCGCACTGGGCACCGAATCCACACGATCCGGGGCATGGGTCACGACACTTTTCATTCATGCACGCCTTGTTGCTAGCGCACTCTGGGTTTATTGTGCACTCGGGCCGGCAATTGGGAGGGCTTCCTATATACGTCGCCAGACAAGAGCATGACGGCACACCGCCGATGTCTCTGCACTGGGAGTTGAGACCGCAGGGAGTAGGAACGCACGGGTCTCTATAAGGCTCCACTTGCTGCGGAGGCGTCGGGGCTGAAAATTAATCAATGCGGTTCAAAGAAAACTGTGCGAACCGGTGGAGGTACTAATACCGCTCCCTGATAACGGAGTCGGCAGGAATGAATGGAGAGATTTTTCTGAGAATATTGTTCAAAAATAATACTTCGAACGAAAAGAGCACTCACGAGGTGTTGGGTAACATCTGGAGAATGGATCTCCGGTGTGTCCTTGGTTACATGAACAAATCGGACTATGATTGTTGACGTCGCACCGGGCGTTCTGACCGCAGGGGCCGGGGCACGGATTGGTACATTTTTGATTGAAACAAGCCTTGTCTTGCGGGCATTCCGAACTGACAACGCATTCCGGTCTGCAAGCAGGGGGAGCTCCGACATAAGTTGGTAAGCAAGAGCACACTCCTTGTCCGTTTATCACTCTGCATTGGCTGTTTGGTCCACATGGCGAAGGGTTGCACGGGTCGACTGGTTCCGCAACGACCGCTGGGAGGATAAACGTAAATTTTAACACAGAAAGGTAAGTGCACGCGTGTGACGTTTGGCTTAATAATGAACCGCGGTCGATTTGCGAATAAATAAATATTGAAATTAAATTTTGATCGTCGTTTATTGACTTTGATCGATCGCGTGTCAGTGGCGACCGAGTTTTTGAAAACTGTATCACTTAATAATTGAAACGTTCGTTCACCCGATCGGGCTGATTTGAGTTTATTAGCGCACTGGCGAGGGCGATATGCGATGTACGCGATGACTGACGAGCCATCTAACTACTCATGAAAGGTGTACAAAGAAAAACGAAATCAATCCTACGTCATTATAGTCGATAAAAAAATATATTAAAACAAATCTTACGTTCTTGGTAAACGTTGCAGAAACGGAACGGATCTCCGGTATATCCAGGTCTGCACGTGCACGACGGCAGATGGTTAATGACTTGGCAATCAGCGTTCTGACCGCACGTGCCGGGGCACGGATCTTGACATTTGTTGCGTATGCATGCCCTGTTGGACGCGCAATCCGAATTGAGAACGCATTCGGGCCGACAGCCCTCGTAAGGATTTCCAAAGTATTCCGGTAGACAAGTGCAGGCACCGGCGCCGTTTTGTTCTCGGCATACGGCATTGGAGCCGCATGGAGACGGAACGCACGGGGCAGGACGCTCTTGCGGTGGGGGTTCAGACTGCTGCACGAAGCATTGTACGAAGGCGTCGCCGGTATATCCGATCGCGCAAATGCACATCGGCGTGTGGCTGACCACGCGGCATTCCGCGTTCGCACCGCACGATCCGGGACAGGGGTCTTTGCATTTCTGATTGATGCACGCCAGATGGCTAGAGCATTCGCTGTTACTGACGCACTCCGGCCTACAGTTGGGGGGTGATCCTACGTACTCGGGGAGGCAAGAGCACGACGGCGAATCGCCGACCTCCTTGCACTGGGAGTTGGGACCGCACGGCGACGGTTGGCAAGGGTTCACGATCACTGGGGGCGTCTCGGCTGTGAAATAAATTTCAACAATGCTCATTCAAATGGGGGGTACGGATGTCGGTGCATGCCAATGTTTGCGCGCACCGGTTCACGTCAGAATCATGAAAATATTATCATTCATCGAATGGATGTTTGAATGCAAAATGAAAAAAAGTGGACCACTGCAGCGCGGAAGGCGCACTGCAGCGTCGTATGTCAAAAAGCGTTACATAGAAAGGGGTTTCACGAGTGGCTTACGTATTGGCTGACATCTGACGAATGGATCGCCCGTGTACCTCGGCGGGCAAGTGCAAATGGGATTGTGATTTATGACCTCGCATCTTGCGCCCAAGCCGCATGTTCCGGGGCATGGGTCTCTACACTTCTGATTGCTACACGCTTCGTTCTGGGGACATTCCGAACTGACCACGCATTCGGGTCTGCAAGTTGGGGGGCTTCCGATGAAACCCTGCACACAAGAGCACACCGCCTGGCCGTTGATTTCCCTGCACTGACTGTTCGGTCCGCAGGGTGACGGGTTGCAGGGGTTGCTTACGATGGGTGCTGGATAAAGAGACGGGGGGGAGGCGAATAAGTGACAGGGTTATCTAGATTGGATCGAAATTTTCGATCAACTGGCATAAAATTTTATCATGAGAAGCGAAATGGACAATTAAATATGCGAGTAACTCATTTCGAAAAATAGTGGGACTGTGTGACGTACCCTGGACGGGTCTGCATTCTACGAACGCGTTTCCGTCGAAGCCTGCAGGGCAGCTGCACATCGGTATGTGATTGATCACGTCGCAGCGTGCGTTAAGACCGCACGTGCCGGGGCAGGGGTCTGCGCACTTGTTGCGCATACACGCTCTGTCCCTGGGACAATCTGCGCTGACGACGCATTCCGGCCTGCATCCGACGTACGGATCGCCTTGGTATTCGGGAAGACATGTGCAAACGCCGTCACTGCACTGCGCGTTCGAGCCGCACGGTGACGGATTGCATGGATCAGATTCTGGTGGTGGGTCTTGTTCTAAAACACGAGAGGGATATGTATGCTCTTAGCCGTCTAGAATCTTGAAATGTTCAAAGAGCGAGCGTCGCCTACGATAGAACTTCCGAAAGTATCATGCGATCGATCCGCTGGCGGACAGTGATATATTACATTACGATCGGGAGTGGATGGTGCGCGCGCTACGCATTTTTCGTGCGCACGGCTGACGGCCGTTGCTATGACGGTCGTTCGGAGTTCTATTGTAGGCGGGTGCGCTATTTCAAATGGTTAGAGAGCGGATCAGTGAGATCGTTTCGCTTACGTGGCGGTTTGGGGAAGCAGTTCGTGAAGGGATCTCCCGTGTAGCCCTCCGGGCACGTGCACACGGGCGTGTGGTTAATGACGGCGCACTGGGCACCTTGTCCACACGATCCGGGACAGGGATCTCTGCACTTTTCTTTCATGCACGCCTTGTTACTCGAGCACTCTGGATTTATTGTGCATTCGGGTCGGCAATTAGGGGGGCTTCCGATGTAAGTTGACAGACAAGAGCAAGACGGCACGCCGCCTATGTCTCTACATTGGGAATTGAGACCGCAAGGCGACGGAACGCACGGATCTCTGTAAGGCTCCGATTGTTGGGGAGGTGTCGGTGCTGAAAATCAAGCGATGGGGTTAAAAGAGACTCGCGATGACGGTGGGCCGTAGAGCATTTTATCGAGGCTAAGTTATTCAATTCATATTTCGAACGAAATTAACACTCACGGGGCATTGGGTAACATCTGGAGAATGGATCTCCGGTGTATCCTTGATTACATGAACATATCGGGCTATGATTGTTGACGTTGCAACGTGCGTTCTGACCGCAAGGGCCGGGGCACGGGTCTGTACATTTCTGATTGAAACAGGCCTTGTCACGCGGACATTCCGAACTGACAACGCATTCGGGTCTGCAAGCGGGCGGCGCGCCGACGTATGTCGGCAGACAGGAGCAGACTCCTTGTCCGTTTACCACTCTGCATTGGCTGTTGGGACCGCATGGTGACGGGTTGCACGGATCAACCGGCTCGGCTACGATTGCTGGGAATATAAACGTATGTTTTTTAAAATGTGGCCTAGTTCGAATTCATGCGTGAGCGACGTAGCTGCGCGATTTTATTATTTAAATGCATATGATGCAAAACTAATCTAAGCAACTCAATACTGACGTTGATCGACCAAATCAATATGACGACACGAGCGTTTGGACAAAACAAAAACAAACAAAAAATACACTCACTCTCCCGCGCAGGAGATTTGTCTGATTTTAATATTTATCTTTGGCCATTAATGGGACCGTAGCGCGCGTTCATTTTTTGCGACATAAGTCATAAGTAAATGTTACCTGTGATATAATATGGCGACAAAAGATTCTGATTTTCAGTTTGCAAACTCAAAACGCTACCACAGTATATGTGATACATGGCCTATAAATAAATTACTAATGTAAATATATCAAGCAAAGCGGTATAGTTTGCAATGCGCCTTACGTTCTTGGTACACGTTGCAGTAACGGAACGGATCTCCGGTGTATCCAGGTCTGCACGTGCACGACGGTAGATGGTTTATGACTTGGCAATCGGCGTTCTGACCGCACGTACCGGGGCACGGATCTTGACATTTATTACGCAAGCACGCCCTGTTGGACGCGCAATCCGAATTGAGAACGCACTCGGGCCGACAGCCCTCGTAAGGGTTTCCAAAGTATTCCGGTAGACAAGTGCAGGCACCGGCGCCGTTTTGCTCTCTGCATACGGCGTTGGAGCCGCATGGGGACGGAACGCACGGGGCGGGTCGCTCTTCTCGCGGTGGAGGTTCAGATTGCTGCACGAAGCATTGTACGAAGGCGTCGCCGGTAAATCCGATGGCGCAAATGCACATCGGCGTGTGGCTGACCACGCGGCATTCCGCGTTCGCACCGCACGATCCGGGACAGGGGTCTTTGCATTTCTGATTGATGCACGCCAGATGGCTAGAGCATTCGCTGTTACTGACGCACTCCGGCCTACAGTTGGGGGGTGATCCTACGTACTCGGGGAGGCAAGAGCACGACGGCGAATCGCCGACCTCCTTGCACTGGGAGTTGGGACCGCACGGCGACGGTTGGCAAGGGTTCACGATCACTGGGGGCGTCTCGGCTGTGAAATAAATTTCAACAATGCTCATTCAAATGGGGGGTACGGATGTCGGTGCATGCCAATGTTTGCGCGCACCGGTTCACGTCAGAATCATGAAAATATTATCATTCATCGAATGGATGTTTGAATGCAAAATGAAAAAAAGTGGACCACTGCAGCGCGGAAGGCGCACTGCAGCGTCGTATGTCAAAAAGCGTTACATAGAAAGGGGTTTCACGAGTGGCTTACGTATTGGCTGACATCTGACGAATGGATCGCCCGTGTACCTCGGCGGGCAAGTGCAAATGGGATTGTGATTTATGACCTCGCATCTTGCGCCCAAGCCGCATGTTCCGGGGCATGGGTCTCTACACTTCTGATTGCTACACGCTTCGTTCTGGGGACATTCCGAACTGACCACGCATTCGGGTCTGCAAGTTGGGGGGCTTCCGATGAAACCCTGCACACAAGAGCACACCGCCTGGCCGTTGATTTCCCTGCACTGACTGTTCGGTCCGCAGGGTGACGGGTTGCAGGGGTTGCTTACGATGGGTGCTGGATAAAGAGACGGGGGGGAGGCGAATAAGTGACAGGGTTATCTAGATTGGATCGAAACTTTCGATCAACTGGCATAAAATTTTATCATGAGAAGCGAAATCGACAATTAAATATGCGAGTAACTCATTTCGAAAAATAGTGGGACTGTGTGACGTACCCTGGACGGGTCTGCATTCTACGAACGCGTTTCCGTCGAAGCCTGCAGGGCAGCTGCACATCGGTATGTGATTGATCACGTCGCAGCGTGCGTTAAGACCGCACGTGCCGGGGCAGGGGTCTGCGCACTTGTTGCGCATACACGCTCTGTCCCTGGGACAATCTGCGCTGACGACGCATTCCGGCCTGCATCCGACGTACGGATCGCCTTGGTATTCGGGAAGACATGTGCAAACGCCGTCACTGCACTGCGCGTTCGAGCCGCACGGTGACGGATTGCATGGATCAGATTCTGGTGGTGGGTCTTGTTCTAAAACACGAGAGGGATATGTATGCTCTTAGCCGTCTAGAATCTTGAAATGTTCAAAGAGCGAGCGTCGCCTACGATAGAACTTCCGAAAGTATCATGCGATCGATCCGCTGGCGGACAGTGATATATTACATTACGATCGGGAGTGGATGGTGCGCGCGCTACGCATTTTTCGTGCGCACGGCTGACGGCCGTTGCTATGACGGTCGTTCGGAGTTCTATTGTAGGCGGGTGCGCTATTTCAAATGGTTAGAGAGCGGATCAGTGAGATCGTTTCGCTTACGTGGCGGTTTGGGGAAGCAGTTCGTGAAGGGATCTCCCGTGTAGCCCTCCGGGCACGTGCACACGGGCGTGTGGTTAATGACGGCGCACTGGGCACCTTGTCCACACGATCCGGGACAGGGATCTCTGCACTTTTCTTTCATGCACGCCTTGTTACTCGAGCACTCTGGATTTATTGTGCATTCGGGTCGGCAATTAGGGGGGCTTCCGATGTAAGTTGACAGACAAGAGCAAGACGGCACGCCGCCTATGTCTCTACATTGGGAATTGAGACCGCAAGGCGACGGAACGCACGGATCTCTGTAAGGCTCCGATTGTTGGGGAGGTGTCGGTGCTGAAAATCAAGCGATGGGGTTAAAAGAGACTCGCGATGACGGTGGGCCGTAGAGCATTTTATCGAGGCTAATTTATTCAATTCATATTTCGAACGAAATTAACACTCACGGGGCATTGGGTAACATCTGGAGAATGGATCTCCGGTGTATCCTTGATTACATGAACATATCGGGCTATGATTGTTGACGTTGCAACGTGCGTTCTGACCGCAAGGGCCGGGGCACGGGTCTGTACATTTCTGATTGAAACAGGCCTTGTCACGCGGACATTCCGAACTGACAACGCATTCGGGTCTGCAAGCGGGCGGCGCGCCGACGTATGTCGGCAGACAGGAGCAGACTCCTTGTCCGTTTACCACTCTGCATTGGCTGTTGGGACCGCATGGTGACGGGTTGCACGGATCAACCGGCTCGGCTACGATTGCTGGGAATATAAACGTATGTTTTTTAAAATGTGGCCTAGTTCGAATTCATGCGTGAGCGACGTAGCTGCGCGATTTTATTATTTAAATGCATATGATGCAAAACTAATCTAAGCAACTCAATACTGACGTTGATCGACCAAATCAATATGACGACACGAGCGTTTGGACAAAACAAAAACAAACAAAAAATACACTCACTCTCCCGCGCAGGAGATTTGTCTGATTTTAATATTTATCTTTGGCCATTAATGGGACCGTAGCGCGCGTTCATTTTTTGCGACATAAGTCATAAGTAAATGTTACCTGTGATATAATATGGCGACAAAAGATTCTGATTTTCAGTTTGCAAACTCAAAACGCTACCACAGTATATGTGATACATGGCCTATAAATAAATTACTAATGTAAATATATCAAGCAAAGCGGTATAGTTTGCAATGCGCCTTACGTTCTTGGTACACGTTGCAGTAACGGAACGGATCTCCGGTGTATCCAGGTCTGCACGTGCACGACGGTAGATGGTTTATGACTTGGCAATCGGCGTTCTGACCGCACGTACCGGGGCACGGATCTTGACATTTATTACGCAAGCACGCCCTGTTGGACGCGCAATCCGAATTGAGAACGCACTCGGGCCGACAGCCCTCGTAAGGGTTTCCAAAGTATTCCGGTAGACAAGTGCAGGCACCGGCGCCGTTTTGCTCTCTGCATACGGCGTTGGAGCCGCATGGGGACGGAACGCACGGGGCGGGTCGCTCTTCTCGCGGTGGAGGTTCAGATTGCTGCACGAAGCATTGTACGAAGGCGTCGCCGGTAAATCCGATGGCGCAAATGCACATCGGCGTGTGGCTGACCACGCGGCATTCCGCGTTCGCACCGCACGATCCGGGACAGGGGTCTTTGCATTTCTGATTGATGCACGCCAGATGGCTAGAGCATTCGCTGTTACTGACGCACTCCGGCCTACAGTTGGGGGGTGATCCTACGTACTCGGGGAGGCAAGAGCACGACGGCGAATCGCCGACCTCCTTGCACTGGGAGTTGGGACCGCACGGCGACGGTTGGCAAGGGTTCACGATCACTGGGGGCGTCTCGGCTGTGAAATAAATTTCAACAATGCTCATTCAAATGGGGGGTACGGATGTCGGTGCATGCCAATGTTTGCGCGCACCGGTTCACGTCAGAATCATGAAAATATTATCATTCATCGAATGGATGTTTGAATGCAAAATGAAAAAAAGTGGACCACTGCAGCGCGGAAGGCGCACTGCAGCGTCGTATGTCAAAAAGCGTTACATAGAAAGGGGTTTCACGAGTGGCTTACGTATTGGCTGACATCTGACGAATGGATCGCCCGTGTACCTCGGCGGGCAAGTGCAAATGGGATTGTGATTTATGACCTCGCATCTTGCGCCCAAGCCGCATGTTCCGGGGCATGGGTCTCTACACTTCTGATTGCTACACGCTTCGTTCTGGGGACATTCCGAACTGACCACGCATTCGGGTCTGCAAGTTGGGGGGCTTCCGATGAAACCCTGCACACAAGAGCACACCGCCTGGCCGTTGATTTCCCTGCACTGACTGTTCGGTCCGCAGGGTGACGGGTTGCAGGGGTTGCTTACGATGGGTGCTGGATAAAGAGACGGGGGGGAGGCGAATAAGTGACAGGGTTATCTAGATTGGATCGAAACTTTCGATCAACTGGCATAAAATTTTATCATGAGAAGCGAAATCGACAATTAAATATGCGAGTAACTCATTTCGAAAAATAGTGGGACTGTGTGACGTACCCTGGACGGGTCTGCATTCTACGAACGCGTTTCCGTCGAAGCCTGCAGGGCAGCTGCACATCGGTATGTGATTGATCACGTCGCAGCGTGCGTTAAGACCGCACGTGCCGGGGCAGGGGTCTGCGCACTTGTTGCGCATACACGCTCTGTCCCTGGGACAATCTGCGCTGACGACGCATTCCGGCCTGCATCCGACGTACGGATCGCCTTGGTATTCGGGAAGACATGTGCAAACGCCGTCACTGCACTGCGCGTTCGAGCCGCACGGTGACGGATTGCATGGATCAGATTCTGGTGGTGGGTCTTGTTCTAAAACACGAGAGGGATATGTATGCTCTTAGCCGTCTAGAATCTTGAAATGTTCAAAGAGCGAGCGTCGCCTACGATAGAACTTCCGAAAGTATCATGCGATCGATCCGCTGGCGGACAGTGATATATTACATTACGATCGGGAGTGGATGGTGCGCGCGCTACGCATTTTTCGTGCGCACGGCTGACGGCCGTTGCTATGACGGTCGTTCGGAGTTCTATTGTAGGCGGGTGCGCTATTTCAAATGGTTAGAGAGCGGATCAGTGAGATCGTTTCGCTTACGTGGCGGTTTGGGGAAGCAGTTCGTGAAGGGATCTCCCGTGTAGCCCTCCGGGCACGTGCACACGGGCGTGTGGTTAATGACGGCGCACTGGGCACCTTGTCCACACGATCCGGGACAGGGATCTCTGCACTTTTCTTTCATGCACGCCTTGTTACTCGAGCACTCTGGATTTATTGTGCATTCGGGTCGGCAATTAGGGGGGCTTCCGATGTAAGTTGACAGACAAGAGCAAGACGGCACGCCGCCTATGTCTCTACATTGGGAATTGAGACCGCAAGGCGACGGAACGCACGGATCTCTGTAAGGCTCCGATTGTTGGGGAGGTGTCGGTGCTGAAAATCAAGCGATGGGGTTAAAAGAGACTCGCGATGACGGTGGGCCGTAGAGCATTTTATCGAGGCTAAGTTATTCAATTCATATTTCGAACGAAATTAACACTCACGGGGCATTGGGTAACATCTGGAGAATGGATCTCCGGTGTATCCTTGATTACATGAACATATCGGGCTATGATTGTTGACGTTGCAACGTGCGTTCTGACCGCAAGGGCCGGGGCACGGGTCTGTACATTTCTGATTGAAACAGGCCTTGTCACGCGGACATTCCGAACTGACAACGCATTCGGGTCTGCAAGCGGGCGGCGCGCCGACGTATGTCGGCAGACAGGAGCAGACTCCTTGTCCGTTTACCACTCTGCATTGGCTGTTGGGACCGCATGGTGACGGGTTGCACGGATCAACCGGCTCGGCTACGATTGCTGGGAATATAAACGTATGTTTTTTAAAATGTGGCCTAGTTCGAATTCATGCGTGAGCGACGTAGCTGCGCGATTTTATTATTTAAATGCATATGATGCAAAACTAATCTAAGCAACTCAATACTGACGTTGATCGACCAAATCAATATGACGACACGAGCGTTTGGACAAAACAAAAACAAACAAAAAATACACTCACTCTCCCGCGCAGGAGATTTGTCTGATTTTAATATTTATCTTTGGCCATTAATGGGACCGTAGCGCGCGTTCATTTTTTGCGACATAAGTCATAAGTAAATGTTACCTGTGATATAATATGGCGACAAAAGATTCTGATTTTCAGTTTGCAAACTCAAAACGCTACCACAGTATATGTGATACATGGCCTATAAATAAATTACTAATGTAAATATATCAAGCAAAGCGGTATAGTTTGCAATGCGCCTTACGTTCTTGGTACACGTTGCAGTAACGGAACGGATCTCCGGTGTATCCAGGTCTGCACGTGCACGACGGTAGATGGTTTATGACTTGGCAATCGGCGTTCTGACCGCACGTACCGGGGCACGGATCTTGACATTTATTACGCAAGCACGCCCTGTTGGACGCGCAATCCGAATTGAGAACGCACTCGGGCCGACAGCCCTCGTAAGGGTTTCCAAAGTATTCCGGTAGACAAGTGCAGGCACCGGCGCCGTTTTGCTCTCTGCATACGGCGTTGGAGCCGCATGGGGACGGAACGCACGGGGCGGGTCGCTCTTCTCGCGGTGGAGGTTCAGATTGCTGCACGAAGCATTGTACGAAGGCGTCGCCGGTAAATCCGATGGCGCAAATGCACATCGGCGTGTGGCTGACCACGCGGCATTCCGCGTTCGCACCGCACGATCCGGGACAGGGGTCTTTGCATTTCTGATTGATGCACGCCAGATGGCTAGAGCATTCGCTGTTACTGACGCACTCCGGCCTACAGTTGGGGGGTGATCCTACGTACTCGGGGAGGCAAGAGCACGACGGCGAATCGCCGACCTCCTTGCACTGGGAGTTGGGACCGCACGGCGACGGTTGGCAAGGGTTCACGATCACTGGGGGCGTCTCGGCTGTGAAATAAATTTCAACAATGCTCATTCAAATGGGGGGTACGGATGTCGGTGCATGCCAATGTTTGCGCGCACCGGTTCACGTCAGAATCATGAAAATATTATCATTCATCGAATGGATGTTTGAATGCAAAATGAAAAAAAGTGGACCACTGCAGCGCGGAAGGCGCACTGCAGCGTCGTATGTCAAAAAGCGTTACATAGAAAGGGGTTTCACGAGTGGCTTACGTATTGGCTGACATCTGACGAATGGATCGCCCGTGTACCTCGGCGGGCAAGTGCAAATGGGATTGTGATTTATGACCTCGCATCTTGCGCCCAAGCCGCATGTTCCGGGGCATGGGTCTCTACACTTCTGATTGCTACACGCTTCGTTCTGGGGACATTCCGAACTGACCACGCATTCGGGTCTGCAAGTTGGGGGGCTTCCGATGAAACCCTGCACACAAGAGCACACCGCCTGGCCGTTGATTTCCCTGCACTGACTGTTCGGTCCGCAGGGTGACGGGTTGCAGGGGTTGCTTACGATGGGTGCTGGATAAAGAGACGGGGGGGAGGCGAATAAGTGACAGGGTTATCTAGATTGGATCGAAACTTTCGATCAACTGGCATAAAATTTTATCATGAGAAGCGAAATCGACAATTAAATATGCGAGTAACTCATTTCGAAAAATAGTGGGACTGTGTGACGTACCCTGGACGGGTCTGCATTCTACGAACGCGTTTCCGTCGAAGCCTGCAGGGCAGCTGCACATCGGTATGTGATTGATCACGTCGCAGCGTGCGTTAAGACCGCACGTGCCGGGGCAGGGGTCTGCGCACTTGTTGCGCATACACGCTCTGTCCCTGGGACAATCTGCGCTGACGACGCATTCCGGCCTGCATCCGACGTACGGATCGCCTTGGTATTCGGGAAGACATGTGCAAACGCCGTCACTGCACTGCGCGTTCGAGCCGCACGGTGACGGATTGCATGGATCAGATTCTGGTGGTGGGTCTTGTTCTAAAACACGAGAGGGATATGTATGCTCTTAGCCGTCTAGAATCTTGAAATGTTCAAAGAGCGAGCGTCGCCTACGATAGAACTTCCGAAAGTATCATGCGATCGATCCGCTGGCGGACAGTGATATATTACATTACGATCGGGAGTGGATGGTGCGCGCGCTACGCATTTTTCGTGCGCACGGCTGACGGCCGTTGCTATGACGGTCGTTCGGAGTTCTATTGTAGGCGGGTGCGCTATTTCAAATGGTTAGAGAGCGGATCAGTGAGATCGTTTCGCTTACGTGGCGGTTTGGGGAAGCAGTTCGTGAAGGGATCTCCCGTGTAGCCCTCCGGGCACGTGCACACGGGCGTGTGGTTAATGACGGCGCACTGGGCACCTTGTCCACACGATCCGGGACAGGGATCTCTGCACTTTTCTTTCATGCACGCCTTGTTACTCGAGCACTCTGGATTTATTGTGCATTCGGGTCGGCAATTAGGGGGGCTTCCGATGTAAGTTGACAGACAAGAGCAAGACGGCACGCCGCCTATGTCTCTACATTGGGAATTGAGACCGCAAGGCGACGGAACGCACGGATCTCTGTAAGGCTCCGATTGTTGGGGAGGTGTCGGTGCTGAAAATCAAGCGATGGGGTTAAAAGAGACTCGCGATGACGGTGGGCCGTAGAGCATTTTATCGAGGCTAAGTTATTCAATTCATATTTCGAACGAAATTAACACTCACGGGGCATTGGGTAACATCTGGAGAATGGATCTCCGGTGTATCCTTGATTACATGAACATATCGGGCTATGATTGTTGACGTTGCAACGTGCGTTCTGACCGCAAGGGCCGGGGCACGGGTCTGTACATTTCTGATTGAAACAGGCCTTGTCACGCGGACATTCCGAACTGACAACGCATTCGGGTCTGCAAGCGGGCGGCGCGCCGACGTATGTCGGCAGACAGGAGCAGACTCCTTGTCCGTTTACCACTCTGCATTGGCTGTTGGGACCGCATGGTGACGGGTTGCACGGATCAACCGGCTCGGCTACGATTGCTGGGAATATAAACGTATGTTTTTTAAAATGTGGCCTAGTTCGAATTCATGCGTGAGCGACGTAGCTGCGCGATTTTATTATTTAAATGCATATGATGCAAAACTAATCTAAGCAACTCAATACTGACGTTGATCGACCAAATCAATATGACGACACGAGCGTTTGGACAAAACAAAAACAAACAAAAAATACACTCACTCTCCCGCGCAGGAGATTTGTCTGATTTTAATATTTATCTTTGGCCATTAATGGGACCGTAGCGCGCGTTCATTTTTTGCGACATAAGTCATAAGTAAATGTTACCTGTGATATAATATGGCGACAAAAGATTCTGATTTTCAGTTTGCAAACTCAAAACGCTACCACAGTATATGTGATACATGGCCTATAAATAAATTACTAATGTAAATATATCAAGCAAAGCGGTATAGTTTGCAATGCGCCTTACGTTCTTGGTACACGTTGCAGTAACGGAACGGATCTCCGGTGTATCCAGGTCTGCACGTGCACGACGGTAGATGGTTTATGACTTGGCAATCGGCGTTCTGACCGCACGTACCGGGGCACGGATCTTGACATTTATTACGCAAGCACGCCCTGTTGGACGCGCAATCCGAATTGAGAACGCACTCGGGCCGACAGCCCTCGTAAGGGTTTCCAAAGTATTCCGGTAGACAAGTGCAGGCACCGGCGCCGTTTTGCTCTCTGCATACGGCGTTGGAGCCGCATGGGGACGGAACGCACGGGGCGGGTCGCTCTTCTCGCGGTGGAGGTTCAGATTGCTGCACGAAGCATTGTACGAAGGCGTCGCCGGTAAATCCGATGGCGCAAATGCACATCGGCGTGTGGCTGACCACGCGGCATTCCGCGTTCGCACCGCACGATCCGGGACAGGGGTCTTTGCATTTCTGATTGATGCACGCCAGATGGCTAGAGCATTCGCTGTTACTGACGCACTCCGGCCTACAGTTGGGGGGTGATCCTACGTACTCGGGGAGGCAAGAGCACGACGGCGAATCGCCGACCTCCTTGCACTGGGAGTTGGGACCGCACGGCGACGGTTGGCAAGGGTTCACGATCACTGGGGGCGTCTCGGCTGTGAAATAAATTTCAACAATGCTCATTCAAATGGGGGGTACGGATGTCGGTGCATGCCAATGTTTGCGCGCACCGGTTCACGTCAGAATCATGAAAATATTATCATTCATCGAATGGATGTTTGAATGCAAAATGAAAAAAAGTGGACCACTGCAGCGCGGAAGGCGCACTGCAGCGTCGTATGTCAAAAAGCGTTACATAGAAAGGGGTTTCACGAGTGGCTTACGTATTGGCTGACATCTGACGAATGGATCGCCCGTGTACCTCGGCGGGCAAGTGCAAATGGGATTGTGATTTATGACCTCGCATCTTGCGCCCAAGCCGCATGTTCCGGGGCATGGGTCTCTACACTTCTGATTGCTACACGCTTCGTTCTGGGGACATTCCGAACTGACCACGCATTCGGGTCTGCAAGTTGGGGGGCTTCCGATGAAACCCTGCACACAAGAGCACACCGCCTGGCCGTTGATTTCCCTGCACTGACTGTTCGGTCCGCAGGGTGACGGGTTGCAGGGGTTGCTTACGATGGGTGCTGGATAAAGAGACGGGGGGGAGGCGAATAAGTGACAGGGTTATCTAGATTGGATCGAAACTTTCGATCAACTGGCATAAAATTTTATCATGAGAAGCGAAATCGACAATTAAATATGCGAGTAACTCATTTCGAAAAATAGTGGGACTGTGTGACGTACCCTGGACGGGTCTGCATTCTACGAACGCGTTTCCGTCGAAGCCTGCAGGGCAGCTGCACATCGGTATGTGATTGATCACGTCGCAGCGTGCGTTAAGACCGCACGTGCCGGGGCAGGGGTCTGCGCACTTGTTGCGCATACACGCTCTGTCCCTGGGACAATCTGCGCTGACGACGCATTCCGGCCTGCATCCGACGTACGGATCGCCTTGGTATTCGGGAAGACATGTGCAAACGCCGTCACTGCACTGCGCGTTCGAGCCGCACGGTGACGGATTGCATGGATCAGATTCTGGTGGTGGGTCTTGTTCTAAAACACGAGAGGGATATGTATGCTCTTAGCCGTCTAGAATCTTGAAATGTTCAAAGAGCGAGCGTCGCCTACGATAGAACTTCCGAAAGTATCATGCGATCGATCCGCTGGCGGACAGTGATATATTACATTACGATCGGGAGTGGATGGTGCGCGCGCTACGCATTTTTCGTGCGCACGGCTGACGGCCGTTGCTATGACGGTCGTTCGGAGTTCTATTGTAGGCGGGTGCGCTATTTCAAATGGTTAGAGAGCGGATCAGTGAGATCGTTTCGCTTACGTGGCGGTTTGGGGAAGCAGTTCGTGAAGGGATCTCCCGTGTAGCCCTCCGGGCACGTGCACACGGGCGTGTGGTTAATGACGGCGCACTGGGCACCTTGTCCACACGATCCGGGACAGGGATCTCTGCACTTTTCTTTCATGCACGCCTTGTTACTCGAGCACTCTGGATTTATTGTGCATTCGGGTCGGCAATTAGGGGGGCTTCCGATGTAAGTTGACAGACAAGAGCAAGACGGCACGCCGCCTATGTCTCTACATTGGGAATTGAGACCGCAAGGCGACGGAACGCACGGATCTCTGTAAGGCTCCGATTGTTGGGGAGGTGTCGGTGCTGAAAATCAAGCGATGGGGTTAAAAGAGACTCGCGATGACGGTGGGCCGTAGAGCATTTTATCGAGGCTAAGTTATTCAATTCATATTTCGAACGAAATTAACACTCACGGGGCATTGGGTAACATCTGGAGAATGGATCTCCGGTGTATCCTTGATTACATGAACATATCGGGCTATGATTGTTGACGTTGCAACGTGCGTTCTGACCGCAAGGGCCGGGGCACGGGTCTGTACATTTCTGATTGAAACAGGCCTTGTCACGCGGACATTCCGAACTGACAACGCATTCGGGTCTGCAAGCGGGCGGCGCGCCGACGTATGTCGGCAGACAGGAGCAGACTCCTTGTCCGTTTACCACTCTGCATTGGCTGTTGGGACCGCATGGTGACGGGTTGCACGGATCAACCGGCTCGGCTACGATTGCTGGGAATATAAACGTATGTTTTTTAAAATGTGGCCTAGTTCGAATTCATGCGTGAGCGACGTAGCTGCGCGATTTTATTATTTAAATGCATATGATGCAAAACTAATCTAAGCAACTCAATACTGACGTTGATCGACCAAATCAATATGACGACACGAGCGTTTGGACAAAACAAAAACAAACAAAAATACACTCACTCTCCCGCGCAGGAGATTTGTCTGATTTTAATATTTATCTTTGGCCATTAATGGGACCGTAGCGCGCGTTCATTTTTTGCGACATAAGTCATAAGTAAATGTTACCTGTGATATAATATGGCGACAAAAGATTCTGATTTTCAGTTTGCAAACTCAAAACGCTACCACAGTATATGTGATACATGGCCTATAAATAAATTACTAATGTAAATATATCAAGCAAAGCGGTATAGTTTGCAATGCGTCTTACGTTCTTGGTACACGTTGCAGTAACGGAACGGATCTCCGGTGTATCCAGGTCTGCACGTGCACGACGGTAGATGGTTTATGACTTGGCAATCGGCGTTCTGACCGCACGTACCGGGGCACGGATCTTGACATTTATTACGCAAGCACGCCCTGTTGGACGCGCAATCCGAATTGAGAACGCACTCGGGCCGACAGCCCTCGTAAGGGTTTCCAAAGTATTCCGGTAGACAAGTGCAGGCACCGGCGCCGTTTTGCTCTCTGCATACGGCGTTGGAGCCGCATGGGGACGGAACGCACGGGGCGGGTCGCTCTTCTCGCGGTGGAGGTTCAGATTGCTGCACGAAGCATTGTACGAAGGCGTCGCCGGTAAATCCGATGGCGCAAATGCACATCGGCGTGTGGCTGACCACGCGGCATTCCGCGTTCGCACCGCACGATCCGGGACAGGGGTCTTTGCATTTCTGATTGATGCACGCCAGATGGCTAGAGCATTCGCTGTTACTGACGCACTCCGGCCTACAGTTGGGGGGTGATCCTACGTACTCGGGGAGGCAAGAGCACGACGGCGAATCGCCGACCTCCTTGCACTGGGAGTTGGGACCGCACGGCGACGGTTGGCAAGGGTTCACGATCACTGGGGGCGTCTCGGCTGTGAAATAAATTTCAACAATGCTCATTCAAATGGGGGGTACGGATGTCGGTGCATGCCAATGTTTGCGCGCACCGGTTCACGTCAGAATCATGAAAATATTATCATTCATCGAATGGATGTTTGAATGCAAAATGAAAAAAAGTGGACCACTGCAGCGCGGAAGGCGCACTGCAGCGTCGTATGTCAAAAAGCGTTACATAGAAAGGGGTTTCACGAGTGGCTTACGTATTGGCTGACATCTGACGAATGGATCGCCCGTGTACCTCGGCGGGCAAGTGCAAATGGGATTGTGATTTATGACCTCGCATCTTGCGCCCAAGCCGCATGTTCCGGGGCATGGGTCTCTACACTTCTGATTGCTACACGCTTCGTTCTGGGGACATTCCGAACTGACCACGCATTCGGGTCTGCAAGTTGGGGGGCTTCCGATGAAACCCTGCACACAAGAGCACACCGCCTGGCCGTTGATTTCCCTGCACTGACTGTTCGGTCCGCAGGGTGACGGGTTGCAGGGGTTGCTTACGATGGGTGCTGGATAAAGAGACGGGGGGGAGGCGAATAAGTGACAGGGTTATCTAGATTGGATCGAAACTTTCGATCAACTGGCATAAAATTTTATCATGAGAAGCGAAATCGACAATTAAATATGCGAGTAACTCATTTCGAAAAATAGTGGGACTGTGTGACGTACCCTGGACGGGTCTGCATTCTACGAACGCGTTTCCGTCGAAGCCTGCAGGGCAGCTGCACATCGGTATGTGATTGATCACGTCGCAGCGTGCGTTAAGACCGCACGTGCCGGGGCAGGGGTCTGCGCACTTGTTGCGCATACACGCTCTGTCCCTGGGACAATCTGCGCTGACGACGCATTCCGGCCTGCATCCGACGTACGGATCGCCTTGGTATTCGGGAAGACATGTGCAAACGCCGTCACTGCACTGCGCGTTCGAGCCGCACGGTGACGGATTGCATGGATCAGATTCTGGTGGTGGGTCTTGTTCTAAAACACGAGAAGGATATGTATGCTCTTAGCCGTCTAGAATCTTGAAATGTTCAAAGAGCGAGCGTCGCCTACGATAGAACTTCCGAAAGTATCATGCGATCGATCCGCTGGCGGACAGTGATATATTACATTACGATCGGGAGTGGATGGTGCGCGCGCTACGCATTTTTCGTGCGCACGGCTGACGGCCGTTGCTATGACGGTCGTTCGGAGTTCTATTGTAGGCGGGTGCGCTATTTCAAATGGTTAGAGAGCGGATCAGTGAGATCGTTTCGCTTACGTGGCGGTTTGGGGAAGCAGTTCGTGAAGGGATCTCCCGTGTAGCCCTCCGGGCACGTGCACACGGGCGTGTGGTTAATGACGGCGCACTGGGCACCTTGTCCACACGATCCGGGACAGGGATCTCTGCACTTTTCTTTCATGCACGCCTTGTTACTCGAGCACTCTGGATTTATTGTGCATTCGGGTCGGCAATTAGGGGGGCTTCCGATGTAAGTTGACAGACAAGAGCAAGACGGCACGCCGCCTATGTCTCTACATTGGGAATTGAGACCGCAAGGCGACGGAACGCACGGATCTCTGTAAGGCTCCGATTGTTGGGGAGGTGTCGGTGCTGAAAATCAGGCGATGGGGTTAAAAGAGACTCGCGATGACGGTGGGCCGTAGAGCATTTTATCGAGGCTAAGTTATTCAATTCATATTTCGAACGAAATTAACACTCACGGGGCATTGGGTAACATCTGGAGAATGGATCTCCGGTGTATCCTTGATTACATGAACATATCGGGCTATGATTGTTGACGTTGCAACGTGCGTTCTGACCGCAAGGGCCGGGGCACGGGTCTGTACATTTCTGATTGAAACAGGCCTTGTCACGCGGACATTCCGAACTGACAACGCATTCGGGTCTGCAAGCGGGCGGCGCGCCGACGTATGTCGGCAGACAGGAGCAGACTCCTTGTCCGTTTACCACTCTGCATTGGCTGTTGGGACCGCATGGTGACGGGTTGCACGGATCAACCGGCTCGGCTAAGAGTGCTAGGATTATAAACGTATGTTTTGTTTAAATGTGGCTAAGGTAAGATTGCAGCGTGCCATGATAGCGACTTTTTAATGTTTTTCCTTAGATATTGACGTTGATCAATCAAATCCGACGTCGATCGATCCTTGTCGTAAATATTTATTTAACATTATGTACTGGGTTACTTATGATTGTAATAGTAACGTTTATTACTTTAACCCTCCAGAGACGAGAGCTTTTTTCCGATAAAAAAATTATTTTCTAAGCCATTTTGAAGTCACGGATAACTTTTATTCCTATCCAAAATTAAAAAAAAAAAAACGCAAAGTCGTTGTATAGAAACCCCGCATGACTATATGGTCATGCTCATCCTTTTATTACCGTGTAATATTGAGTACGGACAGTAGTAAGGACAAAAGTGACCGTATGGGCTTGCAAACATTCGGGGTTGAAATATAGCTAAACGTGATTTTTTTTTAAATATTTACAATTTGACCTCTTTAGATCAACATAATTTCAAAACAAATATATTAGCAAAATAACTGTAAATAATTTTATGTTTTTATAAAAAAATATCTAACAGTTTCAAAAAGTAAATTAAAAAAAACGGAAATTCAAAAAATCACATGTGCTTTTGGAGACCATTCCTGTTCCTACGGCTGATGACTTACTGTAGTCCGTACCCTTCTTAACCAAATATGAGCAAAAGCAACTATATTCAGGTAGAAAAAGTATGAATAGTGGGATCAATAGACAACGGTGTTTTGTGTGACCATATGGTGACGCTCGTCCTTGGAGGGTTAATTATTTATTATTGTTAAAGCAAGCTTTGTAGTAAATGTTTTCACAAACATTTTGAATTTTTTTTAACACGGTTAACGCGTAAATTTCTTTTTTGTTACTGATTGACAGTGATAGTTTGTAATACACGAAACATGTTTTTCCGGTACATCGCATTTTTTACATCTAATTCAAATTCATTTGTCATCGAATTAAAGTTGATAAATTAGCTAAAAGAATAATTAGTGGTATACGATTGCCTTACTTGTCTACCGTGGGAACTTTTCATCGGTGTTCTCAATATTTATAATGATCAAATTGCCTTCACTAACATTTTTTCGATTTCTATTTTACCGTTTAACCGTTATAAAGTTTTCTCACTTTATTGCTGTAATTTCAAAAAGACGTGTCACATTATTGAGCCAATCAAGTTTTACACGACGTAACAAACTTGTTTGTTAATATTTCTATACTTATCGAGTTGAAAACTGAAAATTGGACAAAGTTATTACATTTGTTATCTAAGTCTTAAGCTATTCCAAGTTTTTGACCAGTATAGCTTTGTTACGCTTCCGGTGTTAATAAAAATATTATGTTTATTTATTGGGTACGAAATGTATTGTTTCTCACCCTGTATTTGTTGACAGAATCGATAAGGATCTCCTTGATATCCCACAAAACATGAACACCTCGGTAAGTGGTTACTGACTGAACATTCAGCGTTTTGTCCGCATGTGCCGGGGCATGGATCGATGCATTTGTTTTGGACACACGCTCTGTTTGAAGCGCACTCTGAATTCATTATACATTCTGGTCGACAGCTCTCGTAAGGATTTCCTCTGTATTCAGGGATACAGACACATGATCCGGCACCGTTTTGTTCTCTGCACACGGCATTTGCTCCGCACGGAGACGGAATGCAAGGGGTGAGCTTTTCAGTTGGTATCGGGTCTGCTGTAAATATCCGATGATAAACACATTGAAACATTTGCTATTCCATTAATGACCCAGCTTTTCCTTTATACCGTTTCATTTTAGTTGCAAAATATCACCATTGGTTTTACTAAGCTTCATGAGTAAAAGCCGTTTCTTCGTCTAACAGAAGTTTGATTTATTACATAAAGCGACAACCTTCTTACCATAGCAATAATTGTCTTGGTTTTAATGCTACAAGTAGCAACGTTTGGTTTATTAAGCGATACGCATATATTATGGGGGTGAAATTTTTCCTTTAAGGGCAGCGGCAGGGTTGGGGGGGGGTTGGTGTTTTGGAATTTTGTAATAGCATTTTAGTGTAATCCGAGTTATTAGGCGTTGTAATGTGACCTGAAATAACCTGCTAGCTTTGCAATATTTCTTTCTCTACCATAAAGCACGCACCTAATGTGTCCAATGGCGAGGGTCGTTATTTGAGACGTTATTATTTCTTCCTTTGAAAGATCTATTTAGATGCAAATCTACTGCTCGCATGGGCATGATCATACGGCGCAGAATACGACTCACAACTAAATAGTACTTATTTTTTCGACCAAAGGGAGAGTTATGAGTTAGTGGCTGGGTAATAACGACCGATTAATGATGCGACAGCATAAGTGGGGTTTTTGAGCTTTGCGCAAGCGGATTTCCTTAATTTTTGCACGTGTGCGCAAAATCAGGAACAGCTGTCAGCGATTCCTTCACAGCAGTCGGCAGGCCGTTGGGAGACTGGACTTACCTTCGACGGTCTCCATAGCAGCATTAAATAAAAGCGTGGCATGCAAGCTTCTACAACGATGATCAGCATGCACAAAAATATTCAATTTATTGTTGATTTTTTAAAAACAAAGTGGCTGAAACAATTGAGAGCAAATATATCTTCAGCTTATTTGCTTAAGGATTTTAGTCTCGAAAAAATAGATTTTTGATCAACGTAATTCTTTTTAATAACATAAACAATTTCAGGTAACTAACCCATCATCGTCACAATTGATATCAATAACCTGAAACAGTTGTTTCAATATGTTCTATAAAATGAAACAATTTTCAACTGTTCTATGTGAATAACGCTTGAAAAACTATTTTAATTTAAAAAGGCTTAACTTCATCATTAGAGTTCTAGAGTGTACTTAATATCAGAAAATAATGATGAAAAACATGATGATTTTGTAATTTAAAATTTCGACTGAAGGTCAGTTTAAGTTCATCCGTGCACTTGAACGCCTGAAGATGCCGAAGGGCGAAATCCGAGTCGTTAGTGACAAAACTTGTGTGAATGTAAATAATTTGAACGATTCAAATTTAATAATGATTTTGATTCAAAATTTCAACAAGATATTGTATATTCAGATGACATTTATATGGCAAAAATACATCCAACCACCAAATAACATAAATGTTTCGAATTTACACTAAAGAAAACATGCTTAGATTGATTGTGTGAAAATTTAAATATGTTGGAATTTTTTTCCGTAATTACGTAAATTAATAATTAATGACAGCTAAATGGAATTACTTAAAAAGAAAACGTGATTTGTTTCCTACACCTCAACCGATATTTTCCCCATGAATTGAAACTGACTCACTGAAGAATTTTATTGTAATACCATTTTATTTAGTCAACGAAAATTAAAATTTTACTAGACCAAGAGATTTTATTGAATGAGAACATGTTTTCTTTAATGCAAACAAATATAAAAAGGGTCTCTCGAAAAGGAAAGAAAGAAGGCTTTACTTTTATAATGATTTTTTTGCAATTATTTTCTTGGAACTTATTAACTCATATGATAGTTTTAAACATATCTATCAACATTAATGAATGAAGAAATAAAGGCTACTGAGAATTTTTTGTAGATAATTCAGACTTATTTTTTTGATTTAAAAAAAAGCAACAAATGAATCTAAAATTTAAAAAGAAAGGAAAGTTACAGGAAGACATTTTTTGATAGTTGTTGTGCGCCTAAGAACCTAGAAAAAAACATCTTTGTCCCATTAAAGATGATTAGATAATTGCAATGTTTAAAATCAATAGATAATACTATTAAAATAATTTAAATGCAGCTTTGGCATAGAATTCAAGGAATCATGTCATAAATATTGGACATGCTTAAAATATAAATATAAAATATTTTATGTTTATAAGTATAATTGAATATTTAAAAATTTACAATATTCTATTGTATAAATATAGATACAAGATAATATGGAATGCAAATATTGAAATCAATTTTTTTTGTAGATAGATTATAAATGATCTTTAGTTTTACTTTTTACTGACGTATTTTCAAATTGTGATGTGACATCTAAAAATCTCTAATGGGCGTTTATATATATTTCTGTACAGCGGTGGTGCATAATTTAAAAATCCTACCTTGCACGGGCAAACATCCAGAGAACGGATCACCAGTATATCCTTGTTCGCAGGTGCAGACAGCATTATGGTTGACGACGGCGCATCGGGCTGCCATTCCGCAAGCTCCTTCACAAGGATTACGGCACATTTTGTTGAGGCAAGCCAGTGAACCGGCGCATTCTGCATTGATGGTGCACTCTGGTCTGCAATTAGGAGGTGTTGATACGTATCCTGACAAACAAGAGCAGGCTGGACTGTCGCCGCGAACTGTACACTGTGAGTTTGGTCCGCAAGGTGATGGTGAGCAAAGGTCCGTAGGATTGGCGGGTCTCGGAGCTTCCACTGTTGAGAATTAAATGATTCATATCAATATAATATACTCTTTGGTAATCGTTTATTTTAACAGATAATATTTTTTCAACTATTTATATCTCTGGAAAAATTAGAATTTGTTAATCAAGTTCTGAGCATGTTCTTTTCTTTCCACTTATTGAATATTTTTCTATAAGTTACACGCAGCATATTAAAGGTTGAATATAAAAAATTAAATTGATATATCAATTATGAGAAAATATGAAATTTATCTATGATTATACCTGGAATAGGGAAGCATCTGGTAAACGGATCTCCGGTGTTTCCAGGGTTACAGCTGCATATTGGGTTGTGATTGATGACTTGGCAGCGAGCATTTTGTCCGCAGGTACCAGGACATGGGTCTCTGCATTTGCCTGCAACGCAAGCCTGCACCAGAGCGCACTCTGAACTGACCACACATTCGGGCCTGCAAGATGGCGGCGATCCGGTCTGTCCGGGTTGGCAAGAGCATACTGCTACACTATTGATGACTCGGCAGTTGCTGTTGGGACCACATGGTGAGGGACTGCATGGATCACGTACCACTGAAAAAATAATGTATTTAATACATGTTGAATATTCAAAACATTTAATTTTGTGCCTTACTTAGTAAGCAACAATATTCAACTCTACGGAACGTTGAGCTAAGTCATTTAAGTATGTTAGTAGTAATTATTATGACAAGGCCTAGTAGTTTGGTCAGGTATTAAGAATATAATGATGGTAATGCTCTAAAGCTTTTGCCCTATTCGTTTTTTAATCAGTTGCATTTTTTATTCACCTTCTGGTTGCTTGACTCTGCACAGTGTGAATGGATCGCCGCTAGTGCCAGTCGGGCACGTGCACATAGGGATGTGGTTGTAAACGTTGCATTCGGCTCCTTGTCCACACGTTCCCGGACAGGGATCGATGCACTTGCTGTTTACGCAGGCCTTGCTGGCGGGGCAATCTGTGTTCATCGTGCATTCAGGTCTGCATGCATTGTAAGGGTCTCCGAAGAATTCTGGCATACATGTGCATACTCCGTCTCTGCATTGGGCGTTGGGTCCGCAAGGTGACGGATCACAGGGGTCAGACTTTTGCGGCGGCGGTTTTTCTAATAAAAAATATGTATTTCAATATCAAATGTATAGTATACATGTAAACTACTGTGCATCTAAAAAAAGTATTAGGATCTCTAACAATTTTTTTTCTTAATCTCAAGAACTAAAGTGTAAGCACTGTAAGCGATCAACATTATTACTTCATTGAATAAGCTTTAGTTTTATCTTAATTACCTATAACTGGAGAGCATTGAATGAATGGATTTCCAGAGTACCCAGTCGGACAGAAGCAAATCGGTATATGATTTTGTATACGGCATTCTGCGTTGAAGCCGCAAGAACCCGGGCACGGGTCACGGCACTTCTCAGTAATACAAGCTCTGTCTGCTTGGCAGTCGCTGTTGACCACACATTCCGGTCGGCAGTTTGGTGCAGAACCAACATAATTTGGAAGGCAAGAACAAGACGGAACTCCTGCATTTTCTCGGCACTCCGCATACAGTCCGCAAGGTGATGGATTACATGGATCTTTTGGTATAAATGCTGGGCGAGGCTGTTCAACTGTAAAGTGAAAACATGTTAAAAGATCAGTAATACTAGTGATATTTTACAAAAAATAGAATTTTAATCTGTGATGGTACCGAGTAGTTCATTCTAAGTAAAGAATAATTACCAGGTATAGGATAGCATCTAGAGAACGGATCTCCTGTTTGACCGGCTGGGCAGCTGCAGATTGGGTTATGATTTGTTACTTCGCATCTCGCTCCGAGTCCACAAGTTCCACGGCAAGGGTTGGCGCATTTGAACTTGTGACACGCTTGGTTAGATGGACATTCAGAATTTACCACACACTCAGGTCTACAGTTTGGCGGGGCTCCCTGATATTCCGGTAAGCATGAGCATACTGCCAAACTGTTAATATTTCTGCATTGACTATTGGGTCCGCACGGGCTTGGACTACAAGGGTCCGCAATTGTCGCTTCAGTCGCTATCATTGGCGGCTCTAGTCTGCAGCCTGTGAACGGTTCACCGATGTATCCTTTGTTGCAGGCGCAAGTGGGCAGATGGTTTGTGACATAGCATTCGGCGTTGTAGCCGCAGACTCCTGGGCAAGGATCTTGGCATTTGTTTCTGATGCAAGCCTTGTCTGTGGGGCAATCAGAACTGAGAACACATTCAGGTCTACATCCTTCGTAAGGATTTCCTTGATAGTCTTCTATGCAAGAGCAAGCTCCGGCTCCATTTCTTTGAGAGCATACAGCGTTCGGTCCGCAAGGTGAAGGTTCACAAGGATTTAAGTCTTCCTCTGTAAATGAAATATTGATTAAAATATTGAAATATTCCATGTTATGAAGAATTAAGCAGAAGAGTGTCAGTAAAGAAATAAATCATCACAAACCTCGTTGTTGAATACACTGGACAAAAGCGTTTCCAGTGTAGCCAGCCAAGCAGGTACAAGATGCAGTATGACTGATAACATTGCATTCGGCATTTGTTCCACAAGAACCGGGACATGGATCCTGGCATTTATTATTGATGCATGCTTTAGTGCTGGGACAATCTGGGTTGATAACACATTCCGGTCGGCAATTTGGAGGTTGGCCAATATAATTTTCCAGACATGTGCACGACGCTCTTCCTGTATCTCTGCAGATTGCATTCGGTCCGCAAGGTGACGGCTGGCAGACTTCTTTGGGGGCTTCGAGAGGCTCGATCTCCTTGGGAACTTCATAGCAACCTTTGAATGGATCTCCGGTCTGACCAGAATTGCAGCTGCATATTGGACTGTGGTTGATGACTTCGCATCTGGCTTGGTAGCCGCAGGTTCCCGGACACGGGTCAATGCATTTCTGATTGACGCACGCTCTGGTCTGACTGCATTCTGAGCTGACAACACATTCAGGTCTGCACGCTGGAGGTGTGCCTTGGAATCCTGTCAAACACGAACATGTGGCATGATCGTTCACGTTGCGGCATTGACTGTTGGGTCCACACGGTGATGGCAAACACGGATCACTCTTCGGAGTGGGCTTCTTTTCAATAGGTCGGCAATGTGAGAAGGGATCTCCAGTGTAATCTTGTTGACATGAGCAAACTGGAATATGGTTAATCACATCACACACCGCGTTCTGTCCGCAAGTGCCAGGACACGGATCGCGACATTTGTTCCTAAGACAGGCTTTGTCTCTGCTACATTCTTGACTTCCAACACATTCTGGCCTGCAGGATTCATAAGGGTTTCCGATATATTCTGGCAAACATGTGCAATCACCATTATTGCATTCTGCATTTGGTCCGCACGGTGATGGATTGCAAGGATCACTTTTCATTGGTGTAGGTGTTGCTGAAAATTAATAAAGCAAACATTATTTATATAATAATAAAAGAAATATTTCCGAAAAATTATGTTAAGCCACATTTTGTCAAAAGGGTTTTGTGTAAAAAGTAATAATCTCGTTAACATACTTTCTGGGATCCTGGAACACTGGACAAACGGATCTCCAGTGTAACCATCATTACAGGTGCAGACGGAAACGTGATTTAGCACATGGCAATTAGCTTCAACTCCGCATGACCCTGGGCAAGGATCTCTGCATTTTTGATTGATGCATGCCATTTGAGACGGGCATTCTGAGCTGAGGAAACATTCTGGGCGACAGTTAGGCGGCGAACCGACATAGTCAGGGAGACACGAGCACGCTGGATTACCAGCGATCAGTTGACATTTTGAATTAGGACCGCACGGTGATGGTTCGCAAGATGGCGGTCTTTCAGTTTGCGGGGGTTCTATTCTTGGTGCTAAAATTAAAGATATATAATTTTGGGCTTAAGATATTTAAATAGTTTGAATAACTTGAAAAACAAAAAAAGCAAATGACAGGCTATGCTAAAGGAATTCATTTCATTCAACAAATGCCTGAAATAATTATTCAATAAATGATATTGGCAAAAGTTCGATTTTCTTGTGATGTACAAATTTATGAATGAGATGATAGTACTAAAAAAACATGTTTATAGAAAATGATATTGACCGAGAACTTACGTATTGGGAAACATTGTGAGAATGGATCTCCTGTTAAGCCAGGTGGGCAGGAACATATTGGGTTGTGATTAGTGGTTCTGCATTGTGCTCTCAGACCGCAAGTATTAGGACAGGGGTCGTCGCATTTTTGACTTATGCAAGCCTTTGAAAGATCGCACTCAGAATTAACAATACATTCCGGTCGACAGTTTGGTGGCATTCCAATGTAGTTTTGCAAACACGAGCAGACGGCTTGACCATTTATATGTCTGCATTGGCTGTTCGGACCGCATGGAGACGGCTCACATGGGTTCACCGGAACGACTGGTGTGGATGCTGCAAGGGTTAATAGTTATATTTTTAGAACTGACAAACGTTAGCGGTCAACATTTTATTTTAAATTTAACAGTAATATATGTACAGAAAATGTTAAAAGATTAGAATCAAAAGAGCTGCTGCATTTATTTTATAATAATCGCAAATAATAATATTATTTGGTTTGTTGTGGAGTTGAATTGTGTTTCTCCATTACCTCCTTGGTAATGGAGAAACACAATTCTACATAAAAGTACTAATTAAACAAACAATATTTTTTTTGTTGCAATAATCTCGTATGAGTTGAACCTTTGTGATTTTAAAACCTTCATATGAAAGATTTCAGAATTCAAGTATATTGTCATTTTTTCATAGTTAATGAATACAGAAAACTTCATACGTGTGACTGGAATCTCTCTGCATTGGAAGAATGGATCTCCGGTGTAACCTCTTGCACAAGTACAAGTGGGAACATGGTTCGAGACCGTACATTCGGCAAAAGTACCACAAGCGCCTGGACATGGGTCCACGCACTTGAATCCAACGCACGCCAAACTGGTAACGCAGTCGTCATTGATTTCACACTCCCGACGGCATCCTCGGGTTTTTTCATATGCGTCACCCTCGTAGCCCTGGAAGCATCTACAGGCTGCGGCGCCATTTTGTTCTCTGCATTCTGCGTTCGGACCGCACGGTGATGGAAGGCAAGGTGTAGGCGGAGGTGATCTCTCTGTGCCTGTAGTTATAAGAGTTACAAGATTAATATCATGAATTAAATATGTTCAGTAAAACAGATGCTGAATTTTATCAATGAAATGTTAAATAATTAAGCGATGGATTCTACCAAGTTCAATGTGTATGTAACTATATCTAAGTATTCTAAAATGTTACTCACTCATCGGTATCAGATCACATTGATACGAAGCGTCTCCGGTGAAACCGTTTTGACAAGCACACACGGCCTTGTGGTTGACGGTTGTGCAAATGGCATTTTGGCCGCATGCACCAGGGCAAGGATCTTTGCATTTCTGCTGTGAACATGCCAGATTGCTAGAGCACTCTGAATCAGTCGTGCATTCGGGTCTACAGTTCGGAACTCTTCCAATATAATCAGGCAAACAAGAGCATGCAGCTTGCGTCCCGATGACTCTGCATTCAGAGTTGGGTCCGCAAGGCGAAGGAACGCAGGGGTTTCCTGCATCCTTCGGCGGTAACGGTACTAAAACAACAGACAAACAGTTAGTCTACAATATCATGCATTAAATAACAAAACAAAACAGAAAAAAAAATATGCTTACATTCTTCTTTAGTACATTTGACGAATGGATCGCCAGTGAATCCTGATGCGCAACTACAAATGGGATTGTGTACGACAACTTGACATCTTGCGTTCAAGCCGCAGGTTCCCGGGCACGGGTCTGAGCATTTTTGGCTGATGCATGCCTTATTTTGCGGACATTCAGAGCTGACTATGCATTCTGGCCTGCACATTGGCGGGGCACCGATGAATCCTGATTGGCAAGTGCAAACGCTGTGGTCATTGATTGCTTTGCAAAGACTGTTTGGACCGCAAGGTGATGGATTGCACGGATCGCCTGATATCGTTTTTACTATATTTGAAATAAAAAACGTTCGACATTAATTTACGCAGATACAGAAACAGAAAGTTAGCTAAATAATTAAAGAAAATTCTATCAATGCACGGTTTGTAATATATTTGTTTTAGAAAATAATATCTTTTTGAGTGAATCTATAGTATAACTTCTTTGATATTGATAATTCATACACACAATGCTATTTTCTTTTTATTTCGTCTAATTTGAAATACATAGTCATATGATGTAATTACCGTCATCTTGGATAGAACAGCTGCTTAAAGCGTTTCCAGTATATCCAGGTAAACAATAACAGGACGGGGCGTGGTTGTTTACGCGACACTCTGCATTTAGACCGCAGGCTCCAGGGCAAGGATTTTTACATTTATTGTTAAAGCATGCCTTTGCGCGATCGCAATCCGAGTTAGTGACGCATTCAGGTCGGCAGCCGGTGTACGGATCGCCGAAGTATTCAGGTAAGCAAGAACACGATCCTGCACCGTTACGCTCCTTGCAAACTGCATTAGCACCGCACGGAGACGGGTTGCACGGATTAGGAGGAGCTTCCGTCGACGGAGGGACTGAAATATTTATTTTTATTTTTGAAATCAAAAATTACAAAAGATATTCAGTAAAATGAAACATTTGTTTGAAGAAATCTCCACAATGGTATATTTCATTGACTATTTGTACGATTGCAAAATATGTGAAATACTTACTTGATATTACTGGTAAAAAGAGCTGCCGATTGCTAATAAAACACAATTTAAAGAAATACATTTCTACAGCATACAGTATGATTTCTTTGTAAAATGGTCTTAGAAACTATGTTGATTAAAGCAATTCAAGCTGTAATGAAGAGTGAAATAATTATGGTATTCATAAAAGTGGTTTATGTTAACACTTCTCCTACGGTTTTAAAAAATACTTCCGAAATGTTGCTGGCCCTTAAGAAACCAAGTGAAAAATATGTTTTTTAAAAATATACGTCTCGGGTTTTTACCGTCCATCAAACGGCGGGCAGAAAATGTTAAAACATGTTTTTTCACTTGGTTCTTTAAGGGCCAACAACACATCGGAAGTATTTTTTATCAACATAGGGGAAGTAAAAAATTTACAGAATGACTCCATATAAAAAGAGAAATTAATCTCTAAATTGTTGCTCTTTGGTTCAGTCCACTTTTAAATTGACCATAAATACTCCAAAATATGAAAAGAATGTAGAAATAGTTTTCTAAAATGTACATGAGAAAATATGGAAACAATAAGTAGAAAAGCGACATACGTGGTTCCAGATATCTGCATATTTTAAATGGATCACCGGTATAACCTTCATGGCAAGTACAGAGAGGCACATGATTTATGGTGGTACAGTAAGCATGCGTTCCACAAGAACCAGGACAAGGATCCACACATTTTTCATTCAGACATGCAAGATTTCCAGGGCATTCTGCGCTTATAGTGCATTCTGGCCGGCAATTAGGCGAGCGCCCCACATAGTTTGGTAAGCAAGAGCAAGCCGGAGTGGTTCCCACAACGCGGCATTGGGAATTAGGGCCGCAGGGTGATGGCACGCAGGGATTGCCGCTGGGCGTGTCCATGGGCTCTGAATATAGGAAGGGTAAAGATTGAACAATAGATACACAGACCGAGATAGATTCAAGATTAAGAAAATAGGAAAAGGTTCTCACTCTGCTCCTGAACGCATCTGACGAACGGATCACCGGTGTAACCGGACATGCAACTACATATGGGATTGTGATTTACTACTTGACAGCGAGCGTTCAGGCCGCAAGTTCCCGGGCAAGGGTCTTGGCATTTTTGCTTTAAGCAAGCTCTGTTTTGGGAACAGTCCGCGCTAATCATGCACTCTGGCCTACAAGACGGCGGTGATCCTATGTACGAGTCGAGACACGAGCACACGGCGTGATCGTTCACTTCTCTACATTGACTGTACGGTCCGCAAGGTGAAGGTACGCAAGGATTTATCGGCTCGAACTTGGATACTGTATAATGAGAAAAAGATAGTGAACAGGTCGAAAGACAAGAGTAATAAATATAAAAGTAGTTTATATCACAGTGATAATAAATCTTACTGGGAATAGGAATGTGACAAGAGCGTGAAGGATTTCCTTCATATCCCGGCAGGCAAATGCAAGAAGGCGCATGGTTGACGACTCTACATTCGGCGTTTAGTCCGCACGCTCCAACGCATGGATTTTTACATTTGTTGCTAATGCATGCTTTGTCTCTACTGCAATCATTATTGGTAACGCATTCTGGCCTACAGCCCGCGTAAGGGTCGCCAAAGTATTCTTGGAGACAAGAGCATGAACCGGCTCCGTTACGTTCTTTGCAAAAAGCATTAGCTCCACACGGAGATGGATTACATGGCTCGGGTGGAGCCTCCACAGCTTGGATTACTAAAAGATAATCAGTCATATATCCGACATGTAAAATAAATTGGATACCGAAATTTGTTATTGTGCCAATGACTTAAGTGATATTGTTAATTAACACAAACAATAAAAAATCTTATATAAACAACTCTCTATATACTACGTTTCATTACATAGTTAGTGTTGAATACTAACAATTAGATTGTTACTGACTATCAAATATAAAATAATGCGAATTCTAAGTGATAGATAGTCTTTTCAAGCGTTATATAAATATTTGCATTTTATTAGTACGGTTTGTTTTGTTGTCTATTCTTATTTTCTATAGGACTTCAAATTTCCTTACTGGGAATACGTGTGCAACCGGAGAAGGGATCTCCAGTGTATTGATCGTAACATTGACAGACGGGAGAGTGCTTTACGACAATGCAATTAGCATTAGCTCCACAAGATCCGGGACAAGGATCTTTACACTTCTCAGCCTGACAGGCTAAATTGCTGGGGCATTCTTCATTAATGGTACATTCCGGTCTACAGTTAGGCGCTCGGCCAACATACTGCGGTAGGCAAGAGCATACGGGAATGCTTCCGACCACCCGACATTGAGAATTCGGACCGCACGGAGAAGGTATGCAAGGGTCTCCGCTCGCCTTTTCAGGTGCTTCTATGTAATTGAAATAAAATGTTCGGTTGAGATATAGGTGAGTAAATTAGGGGTGTTATTGTTATTCAGATGCGACCGGTGCTTTACTTACTTTGTTCGAGAGAACATCTCACAAACGGATCGCCTGTGTAACCAGAGTTACAGCTACAGACAGGATTGTGATTGAGAACTAAGCATCTCGCGTTTATGCCGCACGTTCCAGGACATGGATCTTTACATTTTTGTCCGATGCAAGCTTTGTCTTGCATACAGTCTGCGCTCACTATGCACTCGGGTCGACAGTTAGGCGGAGAACCGAAATAGTCTTCCCTGCACGAGCACACGGCGTGATCGTTGACAACGCGACATTGACTGTTGGCACCACAAGGTGACGGAACGCATGGGTTTTGAGAAGGTTCATCTTTGTATACTGGCAAAGAAACATTAAAAATTATCAATAAATAGAGTAAACTTTAATTACGCATTTGAATATAGATTAGTAATAATATTGTTAGTATTATTACATACTTGGTACGGCGTGACACGAAGTCAGGGGATTTCCTGTATATCCAGGTATGCAATAGCATGATGGGGCATGGTTGAAAACGTTGCATTCCGCATTTAGTCCACAGACACCGGGACAAGGGTTTTTGCATTTATTTTGTATGCACGCTTTATCTCGTGAACAGTCAGCATTCAAAACGCATTCCGGTCTGCACTCTATGTAAGGATCTCCGTGATATTCCGGTATACATGAACAAGATCCAGCACCATTGCGTTCTTTACAAATAGCATTCGCGCCACACGGTGACGGATCACAGGGTGTTTGATACTCAATAGGTTGCGTAACTAAAAATGGAAGTGAGTAGACATTTTGAAATGATTTTACCAAATATTTTATACGTAAAACATTCATATTTTTTATAGCAACTTTTCTTACTGGGAATGGGAGAGCAGCCGGAGAAAGGATCTCCGGTGTATCCTGTATTGCATGTGCAAACGGGTATATGTTTGATGACATTGCAAGACGCATAGTATCCGCAAGATCCAGGACACGGATCCATACATTTTTCCCTAATACACGCCAAATTACCAGGGCACTCTGAGCTAATTGTGCATTCGGGTCGACAGTTTGGCGGTCGCCCTATATAGTTTGCATGACATGAGCACGAAGCTCGATCGCCTACAACTTGACAACTAGAATAGGGTCCGCAAGGTGAAGGAAGGCACGGGTTTTCTCTCGGTTTTTCAATAACTTCTATAAATAAATGGACAAAGTATTGAAAATTCATTCCTACTGTTGTATATCAAAATTAAATTGAAAGCGAGCTGGCTAAAAATTATCGTACTTATTTCTTTGAAGCATCTATCGAAAGGATCTCCAGTAAAACCGGAGAGACAACTGCAAATTGGATTGTGGTTGACCACAAGGCAACGAGCGTTTGTGCCACAAGTTCCGGGGCACGGATCCTGACATTTCTGATTTATGCACGCTCTATCTTGAGAGCAATCGGCGCTCACTACGCATTCCGGATGGCAAGTCGGAGGAGGGCCAAGATAATTTTCTATGCAAGAGCATACCGGGTGATCACTTATCACACGGCATTGACTGTAGGGACCGCAAGGTGAAGGTGTGCAAGGATTACGTTTCGGTTCAGGTTCTATTTCTACTGAAGAATGAAAATACATGTGAGTGAAATCCAATCAGAGAACAGAATATCATATTATAAAAGTATCACAGAAAAGATAAGTATGTATATCATATAGAAGTATAAAACAAAGAAATAAGAAAAGCTTACTAGCAGGAGGTTTTTGACATGCACGTAGAGGGTTTCCTATATATCCTGGGAAGCAAGAGCACGATGGGGCGTGATTGACTACCTCGCATTCGGCATTCAAGCCGCAAGCGCCTGGGCATGGGTTTATACATTTGTTATTGACGCAGGCTTTGTCTCTAGGACAGTCAAAGTTCATAGTGCATTCCGGCCGACAGCCGGTGTAAGGGTCGCCGTGGTAACCGGCAATGCAAGCGCATGATCCTGCGTCATTCAATTCTCTGCACACTGTGTTCGCCCCGCACGGGGATGGGTTACAAGGTTCTTTAGGACCCTCGATCGCTGTAAAGTTTTGAAACTCGTTGCAATTTGGAATATAGACATTTTGCATGTGCCGATTGAAGTGTTAGTGCAATGTATTTTCAATATATCATGTTCCGTATCCACATTAAAAATATTTACATAAATAGTAGGATTATTCTTAAAACGTTATCCACAAATTATAATAAAAAAGTTATCTTTCGGTTATTCAAAATTATTTATTGTGTTAATATTATTTTCGATGATAAAATATTATTAGATTATTATTTATACTTCATTTGGTTAAAATAATATATTTTTTTTTTTTATTATTGTAGATTGTACAAGTGGTTAGGTTGATTAGTTATATCTTGAATATTATCTCTGGATGTTAGAAATTATAACGAAACCCGTCGAGTTAAATTATTGGCATCGCTCTTACGTTGGGTGGCCTTGGAACAGCCGGAGAACGGATCTCCGGTGTATCCTATCATACAATAGCATAGTGGGGAATGGGAGACGACTCGACACTCGGCGTTGTATCCACAAGTTCCCGGACATGGGTTTACGCATCTCTCTCTGACACATGCGAGGTTTGAATAGCAATCTGCATTTATGGCACACTCGGGCCTGCAGTTGGGAGGATTTCCAAGATAGTTAGCTTGGCAAGAGCACACGGGATGGTTTCCTATAGCTTTACAAATCGAGAAAGGTCCGCATGGGGATGGAGAGCAAGGTTTGGTGCTCTCTATCGGATCTTCTAGAATAGAAAATGTATGACGTGTTTTAGTCTATTTTTTTTATTACATGTGCAATAACCCCTTGCTGACCGCGAGCATTTTTCTATAGAAAACGGTCATAAAATTGTCTTGAGCTTCTTTCTCTATACTGAAACTGGACAAAAAACGAAAATAAAGAACGAACCGTAGGACTGAAATAATGATGAATGAAGGGAAACTCTACATGCAAGTGAATAAATGAATACAATTCAAATATCCAACTATATTTCTATTACGATTACAGGCCGTAATATAAACTATCTCAAAAAAAAATCTTTTCTTTTGAAAACCGTTTTTAGATAAATAGCCTGCGGTCATTGATAAGATAATTGCACAGTTGAAATGGACGAATTATTGTTTTTTCTTACTTTGTATTAAATCGCATCGGGTGAAAGGATCGCCTACATGGTTATGTAGACATACGCAAACAGGGTTGTGGCTTATGGTGCGACATACGCTATTTATTCCACACACTCCGGGGCAAGGGTCTAAGCACTCGCTGCGGATGCAAGCCTCGTCTTGCGGGCAGTCTGAATTGATAGAGCATTCAGGTCTACAATTGGGGGGAGCGCCTAAATAGTTTACTTGGCAAGAGCAGACGGGGTGGTCTTTTATCACCCGACATGTGCTATAAGGACCGCACGGTGAGGGTATACACGGGTTCCGAAGAATATCAACAGACGCTGAAAAATTTATCATGCAATCATTATGTACTAAGTGATAGTGTGGTAAATATATCATGCAATATCATACAGCAAGCGGATAAAGTTATGGACTCATTTTGTGTACATTAATGAAGCGAAATAAAACTTTTTAAGTTCACAACTTACACAAGGAGAATGTGTAGAAAGCAGGTATAGAAAAGTTTATTGAATGATCATCTCTAGTAAATATGTATGTATATATACATATAAATATATATATTTGAATTAAAATTAATAATTATTAAAGATGCTAATGTAAATATAAATTGTATTTAAATCCTCTTTTGTTAAGTACTACTCACAGTCTTTGGATTATGAATTATTATATTATTATAAATAATTATAATCAGAGTATTACAATATAGTTTCTGAGAACACTAAATCTATTTGTATCAAAGCATTTTTTTTTAAGTTGGCCATAGAAGGATCAAACAGTTCAATTAAGATTTAGAGAATTTCCAAATGAAGCAAATAAAATATCTTACACGAATATGTCAATTGTTATGGTAAATGCAACCATTAGAATTGAAAGTAAGCTGTTTATAATTTATTACACTACTATATTTTTATTGATTCAATTATTTAAAAGGAAATTAACAACTATACTAGGAATATAGCAAATTATCAATTCAAATAAGCTATCTGTACATTATGCACACACTGTCAGTCCATAACTATTCGCTAATTGCCAAATGAAAAAATTATTTAGTCATGCTTACTAGGATGTTTAATGACATGGACACATGCAACATGCGGGTTCCCATTTGTATTGGGGGGACAATAACATGACGGCGAGTGATTGATGACGCGGCAGAGTGCGCTCTGCCCGCATGTTCCCACACACGGGTCTTGGCAAATGCTGTTTCTACAAGCTCTGTCTTTGGAACAGTCAGCGTTGAGAACGCACTCGGGTCTGCAGCCGGAATAGGGGTCCCCGTGATAATTATATACACATGCGCAAAAACCAACACCACTTTTCTCTTTGCAAAGAGCGTTTATACCGCAGGGGGAAGGATTGCACGGGTCCAATGGCGCTACGACAGACGCTGTAAAAGTAAAACAACGTTAAAAGCATGCAAAAATAACATACCTCCGGTCCGTTTGAACGCCTTCCTATGAAAGTAGAAGAAACAGTGCTCCAATGAAACCTACCTTGGATGGGATTGCAGCCTGAGAACGGGTCGCCTTCGAATCCTTCCATGCACGAGCACATCGGTTGATGATTTTGCACAAAACACACTGCGTTGAAACCGCAGGATCCCGAACACGGATCTTTACACTTTTTATTTAAGCAGGCGAGATTCGACGGACAATCTTGATGGATGAGACACTCCGGTCTGCAGTTGGGAGGAGCTCCGAGCATTCCGGCGAGACAGGAACACACGGGTCTCGAATCGACTACGCGGCATTCAGCATTTGCACCGCATCTCGATGGGAAGCATGGGTTTTCAGGTATCATTGTTTCAGGTACAACAGCTGAACAAAAACAAAAATAAAGATTGAATAATTTTTCAACAATACAGAGTATAGATCCATTTTGCGAATACTTTTGGTTCAAATTAGTCTTTAAAACTGAAATTGTATGAATTTGTATGTTAAAAAAATTGAAAAAATAAGTGCCTAAATTGTACATAATTTTGGAACAAATAATGATTTTTTACATCGAGGGTCGGCAACCTTTTGTTGTAAAAGTGCCAAATATTTTACGTGGAGATTAGTGCGGGCCGCACTTGGGTCATATGTCATTACACTGTAATGACATGTGTAGACAAATATTTTAATTTAGAGAAGCTTGCGGGCCGCAGGTTGCCGACCCCTGGTTTACATAATCACACATATAATTATTACTTGTGTGTACAGATTCATCATTAAACATTGTCTTCAGGGTTAAATATAATGGCACTTGTGGATTGGATGGTTCTTCACTGTACACTGTGACATACCATGTCTGCTGACATATATTTATTACTTATTTCAATGAACCGGTTCAACCATCAACTTTATGAACTTTATGAAACTTTATGAACTCAATAGAAAGCATAATGTTTCATTACCTTTTTCAACACATTGAACAAACGGATCTCCAGACATTCCGGAGGTGCAGCTGCAAATGGGATTGTGGTTGATAACTTGGCACCGGGCATTGAATCCGCAAGTACCGGGACACGGATCTTGACATTTATTGTTGATGCAAGATTTTACTTGACTGCACTCTGAGCTGACCACGCATTCCGGCCTGCACGAAGGTGAGGCCCCGGTAAAACCTGGCATACAGGAACACACTGGGTGACCGCTGGATATTCGGCATATACTGTTGGGACCGCACGGTGAAGGTTCACACGGGTTCAAGGGAGGTATGGCTAAAAAGGAATAGAGAGTTAGCGATAGATCACAATAATAATTGTAAATTTAATCATGAAAAAATAGGTGCACAACTTACGATTCTTCGGTTCTTGTCTGCAAGCTTTGAATGGATCGCCCGAGAATCCAGGGTGGCACGTGCACACCGGTATATGATTCGTGACACTGCATTCTGCATTTACACCGCAGAGACCTTTGCACGGATCTCTGCAATGCTTAGAGAGACACGCCAGATAGCTAGGGCAGTCGGCATTGATTGTGCACTCAGGTCGACAGCCACCGGCGTACGGGTTACCAATGTTCGGCGGTATGCAATTACACCTAGCCATGCCATTTACTTCTGTGCATTGGGAGTTTTCCCCACATGGTGAAGGATTACACACGTCCGGTTTCGTAGGAGCCGGAATCGGAATCCTGGAGCAGCCGATAAAGGCGTCACCTTGGAATCCAGAAATACAGCTGCAGAAAGGTGTATGGTTAACTACGTCACATTTTGCGTTGGGACCGCAACTGTTAGGGCAAGGATCCACACATCTTTCTTGAATGCAGGCCTTATCTCTCGGACACTCCTGACTGTTGACGCATTGTGGTCGGCAGTACGGCGGATTTCCCATGTAGTTAGCTACGCAAGAGCATACCGGATGATCTTCTTTAATTTGACATATCGAGTTAGGTCCACACGGTGAAGGAATGCAAGGGTTCTTCTTGTCAACGTTCTTATCTTGACTTACAGCGATCGGAATATAGCAGCTAGCAAACGGATCTCCCTGCTGACCGGGTGGACAACTGCAAATTGGATTATGATTTACGACAACGCATTGAGCTCCGGCCCCGCAACTACCAGGACAAGGATCTCGACATTTTTGGTTTATGCAGGATTTAGTCTGTTCACATTCTGAACTGACGATACATTCCGGCTGACAAACTGGCGGTACGCCATCGTAGCCAGGCAGACATGAACATGTTGCGAATCCTTGAGAAGACACTATGCATCTGCTGAATGGTCCGCAAGGTGAGGGATCACACGGGTTTCTTGGCATGTCTTTGATTGGAGGTAATATCGGTCTGCACGGTTGGCAAGATATGAAAGGATCTCCGGAATAATCGGACGGGCAGTAACAGACTGGGTGATGATTTACAGTTTCGCATTCTGCACCGATACCGCAAACGCCGGTGCATGGATTATCACATTTATTATTGACGCAAGCCTTGGCCATCGTACAGTCGCTGTTCAAAACGCATTCAGGTCTGCATGCCACCAAAGGATCTCCGTAGAATCCAGGTCGACAAACACATGCCAGAACTCCATTCTTTTCTCTACAATCTGTATTTACCCCACACGGAACGTTTGAGCATGTCACCGGTTCTTCAACTGGATCTAAAATAATTGTCAATTATGAATTAAGAAATAATAATAAATTATATTTTATTGATGATTTTGTGTGTAAATACTTACAAGCAGTAGGGACTGAACAATGCTCAAATGGATTCCCCAGTAGTCCTTGAGGACAGCTGCATATTGGGTTGTGATTGTAAACATTGCAGACGGCATTTACTCCGCAAGAGCCAGGACAAGGATCTTGACATTTTTCTCTGATGCACGCTTTGTCGAATGGGCAATCTGAGTTGAGCAAGCACTCTGGATTACAGTCTGAATTGAAAGCTGTTCCAGCGCATGCGTCACAAATGGCGACTTGATTTCCGAATGGATTGCATGACACTTGTGAGCTGCAAGGTGATGGGTAACATGGCCGTGATGTGTTTGCTATTGGCGCTACGATTGCTGTAAAGAAATTAGAAATAGCTTAGATAATGTTTAAGTATATTGAATATTAATAAATCAAGAATATTGTATGATAGATAGTAACTTACGTGTTTTAATGCACATGAAGAGTGGGTCGCCGAAGAAACCTTCAGGACAAACACATGATGCTGTATGGTCATAAACTTGACATATTGCTTGCAATCCACAAATAGCTCCATCATAGCACGGATTCACACAGTGTCTGTCAATGCAAGCCTTTTCTTGAGGACAGTCTGAATTAATTGTACATTCTGGTTTACATTCAATTTCCGGTTTTCCTTTGAAATCAGGCAAACATGAGCACACAGCTCTGCCGGCTAGGACTTGGCATATTGTATTGAGGCCACAAGGTGATGGCACGCAAGGGTTTTTCTCGAAAGGTATAGGATAGCAGCTGATGATTGGGTTTCCAATGTAGTCATGCATGCACGAGCAAACAGGATGATGCTTTTCGCAACGGCATGTTGTGTACGAGCCGCATGAACCGGGACACGGGTCACGGCATCGATAGCCAATGCACGCTTTGTCGAGTTGACAGTCATCGTCAACAGTACATTCGTAGTCTTGGCAGCCTTCAGCTTCGCCTGGTTTGCCTAGAGTTCCTTCAGGACAGGCGCACAGCGGTAAGCCTTGCGGGTCTACCTTGCATATGGCATTTGGTCCACAGGGGTTCGGGTAACAGGGATTCGTTGGTTGCGGTTGACACCCGGCATACGGGTCGCCGATAAATCCTAGCGAACAGAAGCACTTCTCTTGGTTGTCGGACACGTAACAATCAGCATTTCTACCGCAAGGTCCGGGTTGACAGAGAACATCAGCTTTCACAGGCTCTACGCAACTCTTGTAAGGGTTTCCTATCATAGGTTCTCGACAGAAGCAAACGGGATTTCTGTTCGGATCGCAACCGGCGCCTGGACCGCATGGATTGGGTTCGCATGGATTTCTGGGCTCGACGCATCCTCTGATAGTGTTTGGACTTTCTAAGTATCCAGGCAGACATGTACATTTTGCAAAGCCGTTGCTCAGAAGAGAGCACTGTGTATTAGGTCCGCACGGTGACGGATTGCAAGGATTATCTGGTAAGGCGCAGGCCTTTTGCGGAGGGTTACCTTCATATTCTGGTAAACAGAAGCAGGAAGCTTTTCCGTTGACAATGCGACAACCAGAATTCGGTCCGCAAAGATTCGGGCTGCATTCGTCGCCTTCTGGGACTGAAAAGTATTGTCAGATTAGTTTTTCATATTTGTGAAAGTTTTAGTGAATTCATCTACTGCAGGGGTTCTTAACCTATTGCGGTGACGGGCGCACTTGAGATTTAGGAGAAAAGTGGCAGGCGCAAACCGCTTATAAAAAAAAGATTTACATACATAGTATTAAAAAGTGGTATATATTTATGTATTAATTTTATTATTGTTCCCTTGGCTGCTTTAAAATAACATGGATATGGTTATATTTCTGTTAATTCAATAAATCTATTAAACATAATTTTATTAAAAATTATAATGATTTTTTAAATTTTATTTGATACTTTGCCGGGCGCACAAAAAAGGCTCAGCACCCCTGATCTACTGTAACTGATCTACTGTTACTGTAATACAATTGTTCAAAATGTCTAAAAAGTACGATAGAACAACATCTAAATGAAACAGAAATAATTATCATAAAATTTGTTATAATCATAAAAAATGCTTCACAAGAAATACATACTGCAATTTTTGAATGGATTTCCAGTCAATCCTTTGGGACAGAAACAAATTGGATTTCCGTCATCAATTTCGCACATGGCGTTTATACCGCATGGATTTGGAATACACGGATTAGTTGGTCTTTTGCAACCGATTCCAGGATTACCACTGTATCCGGCTAAGCATTTGCATATGGCCTTGTGATTGACAACATCGCAGACGGCATTCGGTCCGCATCGGCAAGGGGATGCACATTTTCCATTCACGCAAGCTTCTGATGTGTGACACTCGCTGTCTGACCGGCAGCCTTGAACTGAACAAAATATGATGAGACTGTTTAGTAAATTGTAAATGAAATTATGTCATGAAACAATGCAAGAAAGATTTTATTCATGTTTTCAATCATTCAAGATTAGTAATAAAAAACAAAATATTTAAAATTTACCTTGAGAGCAAGTGACGTACGGATTGCCGACAAAGCCGGCGAAGCACTTGCATTCGATTCCGTGATTGGCCGGTAGACATTCTGCGTTTTCACCGCAAGAATCTTCTTGACACGGATTGATACACACTCGGTTCAAGCGGTCACATAGTAGTTCAGGAGGACAGTCTTCATTGTATTGGCATATCGGTCGATAGTTTATGACTAACAAGAAAGATACAGTTTAGAAATTAAATCACATTTTAAGATATCACTATTTATCTTATAATAGACTACGAGCTAACCTGGTGTGCAGCCGACGTATCCATTGCCTTGGTATCCTTCTGCGCAGCTACAATCGGATCCGTGGTTTGTGTTTATACAGACGGCGTTATGCGCGCACGGATTATGGATATCGCAAGGTCTTACGCATGCTTGATTGATGCACGCCTCGGTTAGCTGACATTCTTCATTGGTATTGCAACTCACTATACAAAATCCAAATAATTTATTTACAATAAAAATATAAACATGTGCAAAAGGATGAATTATACAAAAAAAAGATTCAAACTATGTACAGTAAATGCCTGATTAGAAAACACAGTTAGGTGTGAATTAGATTGATTAATATTATTTATTTTAATTAGAAAATAAAGCAGGACAGACTGCAATATTTAAATTCGTCGTCGATTCCCTGTTTTTGATAATCATCATTATATTAATACATTAGGGTGAGTATCTTACATTTCTTAGACGGGGTACATTTTATAGCCGGATTGCCGTCGAATCCTTTGGGACAAGTACATATGGGACGGTGCATCTTTGCGTGGCATTTAGCAGCCACGCCGCAAACTTTATCAAAGTCGCAGGGGAAATGACACAATCCCATATAGCACGCTTCGGTTTCTATGCAGTCGGAATCCGACTGGCAGGGCTCTGGAGCTTTAGAACTTCCGGGTGGGTCTATGTTACAAGATTATAAGCGTTAATTATGTTACACATTGATTAGAACCGAGAACGAAAAAGAATATTATTATGTACAGTAAAAGTGACCGGAGTCCGTAGAAGATCGAGATCGGGAGGTCTGGAGTCCTGTATTATTAAAAAAGTTAAAGATAAAAAGCAAAACTTATACCTATTAATAAAATATTATTTTATAATCATATTTACATTATAAAAAAACTGTGCAAGGGTTATATATAAATGGTTAGGGTCTGTAATTTTAAAGGATAAGGTTATTCAAAAAAACCTATCCTTTTTAACAAGCACATTCCAAATAATATTTACAAATTATGTGTAAGTTAAGTATTACGCTAATATATTAATCAATATATACATTCTTCAGGACTATTATATTAGATTTGGTAATTATTAATAACAGTTATACCTCTTCTGCATTCCTGGTCGGCGTTCCCGACAAGACCATTAGGACACTTGCATTTCAACGTGTGATTAGTCACCAAACAAATGGCGTTACTCGCACACCGGTTCGATTGCTTCAAGCAAGGATTTTCGCAAATCCCAGAAGAGCAGGCCTCTGACGGTGGACAATCTGCGTCGGCCACGCATTGCTTGTTAGTCGGTGAATTAGTGAGTAAAGTCTGTGATATATCTGTCTTACTGTCCATAGGTTTTTCAGTCGTGAATTCTACAATTCTCTTTGTCGTCGTCAGAGTAGCGGTCGGTATATCGGTGACAGTGACATAGTTTACGCTAGTGCTTGTGTCATGTGATAAAATAGTAGAACTATAAGTGGTAAATTCTTCACCGATGGGTATTATTGATTCTGTAAAAGGTTCGGTAGGGGGAAAAAGTGTGTTTTGTTTTGTTTCAATGACAGTAGAAATAAAATAACTGTCTGTTGTCCCTGAATTCGTAGAATAAATCCCGATTTTGTCCGTAGTCGTTTGATCAGCATCAAGCTTTTCAGCGGTCGAAACATTGTCTTCCGTTGTGAACTTATCAATTGGAGTTTTTGCTGTAGTCGCTGATACATTGAATTCCTTCTGTGTAGTAATATCATCTTTTTGTTTACTGATGTGTGTACTAGGTACAAAGTCATCTGGTAAAGTTGTCATTCTCCAATTGTTATCCTCATTCGTGCTAGTTATTTTCTCTGATGATGCAGAATAATCTTTTACAGTTGTGTGAGTTGGATCGGTAGACGTTTCCAATTCATAATACTGTGATGTACTGGTTTTACCGCTGATAGTTGTTTCCGGAGTATATTTATTCGTAGACACAGTATGCTGTGTGGGTTTTGTTGTCCCTTTGGTGCTTAAACTTTGGCTACTGGTAGAAACTTCTTCCGATGAAGTATAATCGTCGGCTTCTATTTCTATCGAATCGATCGATGGCAGGTTTGGAAAGTTGTTAACACTCTGGTAGGTATTAGCTACGGTCGTGGCGTCTCTTTCAAAATGTGAGCTTTGATCGAAAGATGTTGTAGCATCAGTAAATAGAATATTTTCAGTTGAAGAAACTTCACTTTTTATAGTCGTATTTGACATATCAGATGTGATTGTTTGAACTGTAGAAATTTTTGTAACCGATTCATTTTTATTTATTTCTGTTGATATATCTGGAGAATGCGTCTGAGAAGTTTCATCTATAGAATCTTTGATATTCGTAGACGTAGTTGTAGCGTCACTGTGGAAATTTTCATCCGTAGGACTGTGAGTAGTTATATTTTGATGATCCGCAATCGAAACAATGTTTTTATCTGTGGTAGTTCTTTTATCGCCTAATGTAGTCGGCTTGGCGGTAGTCTCTGTTTCATCTGCCACTGACGTTTTTGAATTAGCAGTGTATGGATATTCAGTTGTCTGAGATATCGTTGAAGGACTCTTTATTTCCACTCGGGTTGTCGACTTAGGTTTGATCGTCGTCATAACCTTAGAGGGAGCATTTGTAGTCAAGTGTTGTATGATTTCGATGTCTACTGTATTTTGAGCATCTAATGTAGATTCATACGAGGATGTCGTAGAAATTGTTTCTTTTGTAGTACTGTGTTTTGTTTCATTACGAAAATCAATAGGTTTATCATATTTATCTAACTTGTGATCGACTCCGGCAATTTCAAACGAAAACTCGTCGACCGTAGTCGTCTCAACTGTGTAATTACTATTATCCAACGGGTATTCTGTCGTTACTGTCGTTTTATCCAGAGAAGATTTTGTTGTTTTATATGAATCTGGGTACTTTGACGGTTTTGTAGTTGAACTAGAAGTGATCTGTTTAGAAGTTAGGCTTTCGTACACAGTAGTCTGCTTCGTTGGTACCGCAGTTGAATATTCATCAAAACTAGACGTAGTCTGCTTAATATCAGCAGTTGGTTCATATTTGTCAGTAGTAATTTTGAACGGTGTAGTTTTATCGCGCACAGTGGTTTCATATTCTACAGTTGTGGAATATGGGCTTGTAGACACTTTATTATCGTCAAAACCGTGGGGAGTTTTCATAGTGCCTGAATCGAATATGGGAGTCGAATACCCTGGCGATTCATCATCTGTATTAAAAACCATTTTATCGTCATCTGTTGTAAGAGACGTAGTTGTGGTATCATAGCCAAGTGTCACCTCAGGCTTGAGCGTTGAAGTGTTGTGCACTTTATTTGGAACAGTCGGCGGTCGTCTAGTGACTTTATGTTTTTCTGTAGTAATCCTATCGATGAAATATATATGACTATCATCGGGAACAGTGTTCTTTGATGAAGTAGTTTCATGCTGAAAATCAGGGGTCGTTTCCTTATAATTGAAACCAGTCGTGTAGCCATCTCCGTGACTTGTTGAATCTGTGGTATATCTTGTTGTTAAAAAGAATGGCTTCGTTGTTTTTTGTGTCTCTTTGTCTTGTTTAACTGTACTCGCATTATAAACGGGAGATATTTTGACTGAAGTGCTTTCAACCACATTTACAACTGTATACATCTCAGGCGTTGTTTTTTCACCGTATTTAGAAGTATCATCCAGTAAATTTGGCGTTGTTGAGCTATGCAACTGTTTCGTAGTCTCTCCATCAAACGGCCTTTCACTGTTTTCAGGCAGATCAGTATTATTCACTAATAGAACATCGCCAGCATTTGTTGAATATTCACCTGCAGTTGTATCACGGGTATAGGTCACAGTAACATTTTCTTTTTCAGTTGCTTTCGTAGAGCTCACATGTCCGCTTGTTGATGTCTCTATCAAATTTAAAGTTGTCGCTTTCGTGTAAACGGCTGATTTTGTTGTAGTAATAGTGTCACCTTTTGTCGTTGTTTCGGGGGTAACAATATAAATTGAATCTTTAGTTGCTGGATATTTATGTTCTGCGTCGCCAACATTAGGGCTTGTTGAGTATAAATTTTCATTCACAGTACTAAACACTTCTGTGGTGAAGTCATTGGTTGAAAATTGGGTCTCAACTGTGCTAGAAGATGTAAAAGTTTCAGTATCATTATGACTTGGGATCGGTGTTTGAGCATTTAATGTAGTATTTACTTTGTCAACTGAATGTTCGGTGGTCGATTTTTGTGAAGTAATTGATGTTTTTCCATACTCTGTAGAGGTAGTTCCGGCTTGCGTGATTGTTTCTTCATGTGCATCATGATCAGTTGTGATGACGGATGGGACTGCAGTTGTAGTTTTAGTGTCCTTATAATGAGATTCGGTAGTAGGGAGATAATATTGTGAACTTTCAGTCAGTTTATCTTCGTTAGGTGCTGTTGTCATATCTTTGTCTTCACTGTGATCAATAAAACCAGGCGTGGCAAATGTTGGGAACGTGTTAGGTTTTTGAGTGGTAGTTGACCCATAAACGCTTACGTCCTCTGTGGTAGACAACGACTCATCTTCAACTGTCGTTATAATATTCCAAGATTGGGTCGGTACAGTAATTCTACTAGGTGTAGTATTTCTGTCTGGCTTTAATGTGGTAACTTTTCCAGTAACGAGAGACTCATCCTCAGACCCTTTTGTTGTTACTATATTCCATGACTGTGTAGGTGATGTAACTGTACTGGGTGTAGTGATCCTGTCTGAGTGATTTGAAGCTGTAGACTTAGAAACGGTAGTTTTTCCCGTAGTAAACAATTTATCGCTGGCTTCTGTGGTTGATATTGTATTCCACAATGGTGTTGACGCTGTAAAAGGAGAAGAGGTACTGTCTGTATTTTTAGTGCCCGTTGACAAAAATGTAGTGAACAATTCGTCCCCATGCTCTGCTGTTGTTCCTACATCCCAAGATACTGTCGGTGCTGTCACTCTATCAGGAGCAGAGGTTCTGTCTGTTTTTTGAGAGCCTGTCGACTTCTGAGTAGTAAATAATTCGTCCTCATGCTTTACTGTTGTTCCTACATCCCAAGATACTGTGGGTGCTGTCACTCTATCAGTAGCAGAGGAACTGTCTGTTTTTTGAGTGCCTGTTGACTTGTGAGTAGTAAACGATTCATCCTCATACTCCGGTGTCGTTTTTACATCCCAAGATACTGTTGGCACTGTCACTCTATCAGGAGCAAAGGAGCTGTCTGTTTTTTGAGTTCCAGTAGATTTGTGTGTAGTAAATGATTCGTCCCTATGCTCTACTGTTGTTCCTACATCCCAAGATACTGTGGGTGCTGTCACTCTATCAGTAGCAGAGGAACTGTCTGTTTTTTGAGTACCTGTTGACTTGTGAGTAGTAAACGATTCATCCCCATGCTCTGCTGTTGTTCCTACATCCCAAGATACTGTCGGTGCTGTCACTCTATCAGGAGCAGAGGAACTGTTTGTTTTTTGAGTGTCTGTAGATTTGTGTGTAGTAAATGATTCGTCCCTATGCTCTACTGTTGTTCCTACATCCCAAGATACTGTGGGTGTTGTCACTCTATCAGTAGCAGAGGAACTGTCTGTTTTTTGAGTACCTGTTGACTTGTGAGTAGTAAACGATTCATCCCCATGCTCTGCTGTTGTTCCTACATCCCAAGATACTGTCGGTGCTGTCACTCTATCAGTAGCAGAGGAACTGTCTGTTTTTTGAGTACCTGTTGACTTGTGAGTAGTAAACGATTCATCCCCATGCTCTACTGTTGTTCCTACATCCCAAGATACTGTCGGTGCTGTTATTCTATCAGGAGCAGAGGAACTGTCTGTTTTTTGAGTGCCTGTAGATTTGTGTGTAGTAAATGATTCGTCCCCATGCTCTACTGTTGTTCCTACATCCCAAGATACTGTGGGTGCTGTCACTCTATCAGTAGCAGAGGAACTGTCTGTTTTTTGAGTACCTGTTGACTTGTGAGTAGTAAACGATTCATCCCCATGCTCTGCTGTTGTTCCTATATCCCAAGATACTGTCGGTGCTGTCACTTTATCAGTAGCAGAGGAACTGTCTGTTTTTTGAGTACCTGTTGACTTGTGAGTAGTAAACGATTCATCCTCATACTCCGGTGTCGTTTTTACATCCCAAGATACTGTTGGCACTGTCACTCTATCAGGAGCAAAGGAGCTGTCTGTTTTTTGAGTGCCTGTAGATTTGTGTGTAGTAAATGATTCGTCCCTATGTTCTGCTGTTGTTCCTACATCCCAAGATACTGTCGGTGCTGTCACTTTATCAGGAGCAAAGGAGCTGTCTGTTTTTTGAGTTCCTGTAGATTTGTGTGTAGTAAATGATTCGTCCCTATGTTCTGCTGTTGTTCCTACATCCCAAGATACTGTCGGTGCTGTCACTCTATCAGGAGCAGAGGAACTGTCTGTTTTTTGAGTACCTGTTGACTTGTGAGTAGTAAACGATTCATCCCCATGCTCTGCTGTTGTTCCTATATCCCAAGATACTGTCGGTGCTGTCACTTTATCAGGAGCAGAGGAACTGTCTGTTTTTTGAGTACCTGTTGACTTGTGAGTAGTAAACGATTCATCCTCATACTCCGGTGTCGTTTTTACATCCCAAGATACTGTTGGCACTGTCACTCTATCGGGAGCAAAGGAGCTGTCTGTTTTTTGAGTGCCTGTAGATTTGTGTGTAGTAAATGATTCGTCCCCATGCTCTACTGTTGTTCCTACATCCCAAGATACTGTGGGTGCTGTCACTCTATCAGTAGCAGAGGAACTGTCTGTTTTTTGAGTGCCTGTTGACTTGTGAGTAGTAAACGATTCATCCTCATACTCCGGTGTCGTTTTTACATCCCAAGATACTGTTGGCACTGTCACTCTATCAGGAGCAAAGGAGCTGTCTGTTTTTTGAGTTCCAGTAGATTTGTGTGTAGTAAATGATTCGTCCCTATGCTCTACTGTTGTTCCTACATCCCAAGATACTGTGGGTGCTGTCACTCTATCAGTAGCAGAGGAACTGTCTGTTTTTTGAGTACCTGTTGACTTGTGAGTAGTAAACGATTCATCCCCATGCTCTGCTGTTGTTCCTACATCCCAAGATACTGTCGGTGCTGTCACTCTATCAGTAGCAGAGGAACTGTCTGTTTTTTGAGTATCTGTTGACTTGTGAGTAGTAAACGATTCATCCCCATGCTCTACTGTTGTTCCTACATCCCAAGATACTGTCGGTGTTGTTATTCTATCAGGAGCAGAGGAACTGTCTGTTTTTTGAGTGCCTGTAGATTTGTGTGTAGTAAATGATTCGTCCCCATGCTCTACTGTTGTTCCTACATCCCAAGATACTGTGGGTGCTGTCACTCTATCAGTAGCAGAGGAACTGTCTGTTTTTTGAGTACCTGTTGACTTGTGAGTAGTAAACGATTCATCCCCATGCTCTGCTGTTGTTCCTATATCCCAAGATACTGTCGGTGCTGTCACTTTATCAGTAGCAGAGGAACTGTCTGTTTTTTGAGTACCTGTTGACTTGTGAGTAGTAAACGATTCATCCTCATACTCCGGTGTCGTTTTTACATCCCAAGATACTGTTGGCACTGTCACTCTATCAGGAGCAAAGGAGCTGTCTGTTTTTTGAGTGCCTGTAGATTTGTGTGTAGTAAATGATTCGTCCCTATGTTCTGCTGTTGTTCCTACATCCCAAGATACTGTCGGTGCTGTCACTTTATCAGGAGCAAAGGAGCTGTCTGTTTTTTGAGTTCCTGTAGATTTGTGTGTAGTAAATGATTCGTCCCTATGTTCTGCTGTTGTTCCTACATCCCAAGATACTGTCGGTGCTGTCACTCTATCAGGAGCAGAGGAACTGTCTGTTTTTTGAGTACCTGTTGACTTGTGAGTAGTAAACGATTCATCCCCATGCTCTGCTGTTGTTCCTATATCCCAAGATACTGTCAGTGCTGTCACTTTATCAGGAGCAGAGGAACTGTCTGTTTTTTGAGTACCTGTTGACTTGTGAGTAGTAAACGATTCATCCTCATACTCCGGTGTCGTTTTTACATCCCAAGATACTGTTGGCACTGTCACTCTATCGGGAGCAAAGGAGCTGTCTGTTTTTTGAGTGCCTGTAGATTTGTGTGTAGTAAATGATTCGTCCCCATGCTCTACTGTTGTTCCTACATCCCAAGATACTGTGGGTGCTGTCACTCTATCAGTAGCAGAGGAACTGTCTGTTTTTTGAGTGCCTGTAGATTTGTGTGTAGTAAACGATTCATCCTCATACTCCGATGTCGTTTTTACATCCCAAGATACTGTTGGCACTGTCACTCTATCAGGAGCAAAGGAGCTGTCTGTTTTATGAGTGCCTGTAGATTTGTGTGTAGTAAATGATTCGTCCCTATGTTCTGCTGTTGTTCCTACATCCCAAGATACTGTTGGTGCTGTCACTTTATCAGGAGCGGAGGAACTGTCTGTTTTTTGAGTACCTATTGACTTGTGAGTAGTAAACGATTCATCCTTATACTCCGGTGTCGTTTTTACATCCCAAGATACTGTTGGCACTGTCACTCTATCAGGAGCAGAGGTTCTGTCTGTTTTTTGAGTACCTGTTGACTTGTGAGTAGTAAACGATTCATCTTCTCCTGTTATTTCAACAGGCCATGACTGTGTCGGTACTGTATCTTTACTAGGTGTAGTAATCTCATCTATTTTTTGGGAGACTGTTGACTTAAGTGTGGTTGATTCCTCAGAAGAAGAAGAATCATCTTCCACACCGTCTGTTGGCACTTCATTCCACGATTGTGTCGTTACTGTTACTCTATTAGGTGTTGTAACTTTATCAGTTTTGTGAGTAGTTTTCGACGTAGTATCCTTGGCTGATGAGTTCTCTTCATATCTTACTGTTGTAACTTTATCGGATGATTGTGTTGGTAAAGTAACTGTAGAGAATGTAGTAGGTTTAGAAGTAATTTTTGTTTCTACACCATTTACAGTTGTCAAATACGGTCGCTCAACTTCATTATACTTAGTGGTAGACGCTGTTGTATATTTTGAATTATCCACATCAGTTATTGTTATATTTGGAATTTTGTAAAAATTCTCTTCAGTCACTTGACTTTCTCCTACAGTTGGTATTACTGGAATCGTTACATTATTTCTATCACCAGAAGATGGCATCGGCGTTATAATAGTTATTTTCTCAGTAGCTGTTTTGTTTGACGCATCTTTTGAAGAAACTGTAGTCTGCGGGATTTCAGTATTTTTATCAAATTGTTTAGTTGTTATCTCTTCGGTAATATAACTCGAGTGAGGTGACGACTCATACGGAACGGTCATTTCTACAGTCGAAGGAGTCGTTGATGAGTAGAAATGAGACGACAAAGTTGATTCAATTTCGTCAGAACCTTTTGATGATTGCGGAATTGCAGTAACAATTTGCGTTGTCGGTTTTTGTGTTGTTTTCTCTTTCAATGTGCTGGGTTCAGTGTCGAAAAATATAAACTTATCAGTCTCCGTTGTGACATCAGGATTTGTATTTTTGGATGGATCACCGTTCACAATTGTCGTCACATCGAAGCCGTCAGTTATTTCGTAAGATGGAGTAAAATGTATTCTATCATCAGAGGTCACAATTGAATTTGGAGGAAGTTTGCTGGAAACCTTTTCGCCTGTTGCGAACGGCCCAACAGTTGATGTTTCATTGTATGCATTTTTATCGGTGTATTCTTCTGAAGGGCTCGTAAAAGATGTGGCTGATTCTACCGTACCTGTATGATCTATTGTAGTCATAGGGGTGGTTAACGGAGGGACAGGTTTCGTTGAGGTATCGTTGAATTTACTTGAAGGTACATTGGAAGCTAGTATAGTTTGTGTTTTAGTGCTTTTGGATATAGACTCTGTGGTAGTGGGAGTACTATTCAAATGGAGTTTTGTAGTCGAGTCAGTTGCGTCAGTAACTTTATCACTCGCATAATCTGTATCTGTTAATGAGGTTTGGGTGGTTTGCAGATCTGTTAGAAGTGTCAAAGAAGAATAACAAATAGCAGTTAATCAACTGTTAAGTAATACTATTTTAAATTAAAAAATATTTTTTCAGCGCTATTAGTAATATTAGATTTTTGAAGTTAGGGAAATGTTACCGCAAATGTTGCCACGTTACAAGTAAACTAATACTACTTTATCTAAGACATGCGTTGTTAGTATAAAGCACAATCCATTTCCAATACAGGCATCTACGAGTGCAATAATTGAATATACAACAATTGACAAGAAATATACAAAAACAATGTTTGGTTTTCAGCTGGTCCGACATTTTGAAACCATTCCGCAGTCAGTGCGTTTTCCTTTAGAAAAAGTGTATAAATACAAAGAGAGAATAAAAATATACAATGAGTGTCTTATGTGTAAGGTGTTGCTATTTTAAGTGAAGCGGGGTAATGGGATGTTGCACAGTGGACATGTCTGTACAATATTTGGTGAATGATGATAAATGATATTCCGTCATACTGGAAGTTCATTCGGATTCCGCTTAGTATCGGTTGGCGGGCTGCGAGTGAGATGTCTCAAAATCGGGAGGCCTAATGTTAGTCGGCGTCTCGGGTGTCAGCTCCGGCGCGCCACTCGTATAATATTGTTAATCGTTACGTTTGAATGACAGATGAATTATTATGTTTGATAAAACAGCAACACACTCATAATATACTTGAGAAGATGAAAAATAAAAGCACTTAATGTTAAAAACTTAAATATTTTCAAAATTTCAAAACGGACACCTTTTAAAAAGACAATAGTTGTCATGACTTTAGGGGGCTTTTAGTAACTAAACTTATTGAATGTGTTCAATGATTTTTTTAAAAATAGCACAACTCTCATTAATAATTTTGAATTTATTCAATGTTTAAAGCCACCGGAGCTTGGAATGTGTTAACATAAATAAATAAATAATTTTGATCAAAAAGAAAATTACTGTCATCTTTGAGAGTTGGACTATTTTTGAGAAATCAGTGAAATATATTGTTTTACTATTGATTGATTTTTTCTTTGGCAAAATTATGTTAAAAATATATAAAAATAAAAAAGATGTCATTTAAATTATTGTAACGAATTTTGATGATGCTAATGTTTTGTCAAAAGTCTGTTTTCTTACCTTGCATGCAAGCCCCTGAGAATGGATCGCAAGGAATTCCAGGAGGACAATGAGGGCATCCGGTTGTAACTGAGGTTTCTTGATCTGTTGAATTTATTCAAAATTGTATATTGCGTAGTAAGGTTAGTCACCTATTCAAAAGTAAGTATGCTGTCTAAATTGTGGAAATATTTGAATACCTAAAGAAGTTTTATTGAGTGAATATTAGTTAGTAAGCAAAAATATCCCTTTTTAGGGAACAACTTTTAGTCATTTATAGATTACATCTTCACATTTTGTCAAATTTATAAAAACTTACGTGGAATGCATTTGCAACCGTCACACTGGAAGTTGGCTCGGCAATCCAATGAAGATTGGCATTGGCATACTATGAAGAAAAAGAAACATAAAAAGTTGTCATAAATTATTAATGAGTTATTTTTAATTATTTCCATAAAGTGTACAGAGAGATAGTCGACTGGAGGATTATATTTCAACGACAACGGGCATACCTTTAATGCAGATAGGTTGATGATCTCGAACTTGGCAGTCTTCTTTAGTCGAGCAGGGGCTTGCGACAGAACAAGGATTCTGACATTTTCCACTGATGCAGGCGAGTTGCTTTCCGCATTGATCGTGCGATGTACATTCTATTTCTGTGGTATAAAACAATCATTTAAGAATCGAGTCGTAGTGTAAAAATTTAAAGTTCTTTAGCAAAATCTATCAAAAAAGTAATCCAAGATTTTTTATTTGAATTAAAAAAAAAACAAAAACGTCTGAATTACTACTATTAACAATAAGGTAACATTACAATTTTTATTCAGTTTATTCAGTTGTATATTAAAATTGTAAGCATTTAAATTCAGAATTGTTTTATTTAATAAAATATTTACTGATTTCCAAAAATATTAATAAGGTGTTTTCTTTTATAAAAATGATCTAATTAGTTAAATTATGTATATGAGTAAAAAATAAGTTATATTACATAATAATAGATTAATATTCTCATCACTACAAAACAAGGTCACTTCATACAGGTTAAACAATACACAAACATAGAATGTTAGTTTGACAAGTGTACTCACTACTTACTACTTGCTACTTATTACTTACGACTCACTACTCACATATCATCCTACAAAATACAAGAGTTTTGTTAATTACCAACAGGGAAATTGCATTAGACATTCAAGCGTAACCACCACAAAAAAATAAAGCGTGTTAGTCAATATCAGTGAACAAAAATGATTGCTACTATGTGGTCCGTAGAATAAGGTGGCATAAAGCTGCGATTACATTGGCAATATAGACCTGCAGAATAGACAATTAGGGTATATCTTAACGCAATATTGTCCAGTTTCATTTGGGGTTTTGTCACAAAGCAATACAGAGTGAACCGATCGAGGCTCTCGCCCTGAAAGATCTAATAAAATAATATTATCAACACAATATTAATATACATAATATCATCGTCCGAGTACACTCTACTTTACAAAAGGTTGTGTGATTTCTTAAGTTATCGTCAATATAATCTGATAAGTTGGCAATTTTTACAAATAACTTTAAGCAATGTCAGTTGAATAATGCAACAGATCACTTCTGCAGTTCGAAACATGCAACTGCACACAGTAGCGGTTGCAGTGTTGCCGTCCACGCGTGCTTGGCGGTGGTTTCGTATTTCAAACTAATAAAAAAACCCTATAGACACGTTTACCTGTATAGTTATGGCAATCGCTCATGTTCTCTTTGATATTTGCAGTACACAAACACACAGGTGATCGGTCGACGACTTTACACGTCGAGTTGTTCCGACAGGAGATCGCGTTACAGGGGTTTGTGCAAATGTTGCGTCGGCAAATCTCGTCCGGGCCGCACTGAGATGAATCAGCGCAAAGAACGTTATCATCGAACTTGCCCATCTTTTTAAGGTTGATGTGTCCTTTTGCTTTATTTTTTTCATCGTAGAATATTATAGTCTGCGTATCGTATAAAGATGACACTTCGCTACTTCCCGACGTTGCGATATCACCGTACGGCTGAGGGTTTGCGATTTGTAACGGCGAGCATGCGAACCAGGGATCCCCGGTGGATCCCGGCGGACAGACGCAGAGCGGCCTGTGTGTTCGAGTAATGCACATAGCGGAAGCGGCGCAAGATGCAGCGGTGGTGCAAGGATTGGTGCAAGTGCTTGCAACGCAGGCTTCTTCCTCCCCGCAGTGGTTGTCCGCAGAGCAACTTCTCAATTTTGCTGCGAATACAACACACTCGGTCCATTACAACGTTCGTCTTCAACCGTCGAGTGATACATACACAAAAGAGTATTAACAATTCACATGACATAAACACAACACCGAAAGTGAGGTTAATTCTACATCAGAGTAAAGGTCAGGGTGCATTATTTACAAGCATAGAAAATGTAACGAAAGAGAAGAGACTCGAAGAGGAAGTGGGGTAGATATCTGAAATTCAATGCGGTTCCATTTGAAGACATTATGCGTAGTTCTACGAGACATTATAATAACCTGGAATTTGAAGATAATTTTTAATCATTAGATTTATCCAGCATAATATGAAAAAAGAAGGTAAAGATCTAATTACGTAGTATACAAAAATCGCACAAGCCACCAAATACGGATATCCATGTAGTAGCTTTACCTTTGAGACATCCATATTTCGCGTCGGGCATAAACCCGGATGGACAGAATTTGCAGACGGGCCTGTGCTCTTCCACATAGCAAGGGGCGGCCGACGAGCAGCCGGCATCCGCGCACGGGTCTATACATTTGAAGTTGCGGCAGGCGAGGTTCGCCGGGCATCCGCCGTCTCTGAGGCATATCGACACCGAAGGATAGCAGTCTTCTACGCAGATACAGACGCGCTTGTGATCTAACACTTCGCAGGTCTTTCCTTCTGGACAGGGTGACTTTAATGAGTCGCATGGATTTCGGCATTCGCCTCCGATGCAAGCTAGACTGGAAGCGCACTGCTGGTCCCTGACGCATTCTGCGTCGTTCGGAGCGCAAGTCAGTTCACCCAGTTCGTTCAATATGAAGCCCGATTTGCAAACGCACACCGGTCTGTGTTGGCGAACCTCGCATTTCTTGTTGCCTCTGCACGTCGCTGAAAGTTTTCTGCAAGGGTCTTTGCATTCGGCGGTCGCCGTGTCGCACTCGAGGTGGGCGGGACACTGTTTATGATTTCGACAAGAGAGAGCGGGCCCGGCCGGTCTAGGCTGCGACGCTACGCATCGCGGATCGGGCACACAGGCGCTCTGAGGCGAACCAGTGTGGCACTGGGGACAAGAGCAACGGGCGCGGTGGAGCGCCGCCCGACAGATGGCACCCTCTCCGCAGGCGCCTCTCAATTCGCAGGGATCCACGCATTCCAGGTTCACGCAGGCCTTTTCGCGCGGACAGTCGAAGTCACCGCCGCATTCGATATCTGCCGTACGGGAAGCGAGGGGAGGACGGGAAAAAAGAAAAAGCGTACTTGAGAACTGTGAAAAGAAACTTTCTCACGAAACTTGCATGCTTTTCGCGTCTGTCGATAGCCCGACCATAGCTGGCGAAGAGAATGAAGGAGCTCGCAAAATGTACAAGCAGAGATATTATGTATTTACATGTGAAGCCTGTTTTGCCGTCCGCAGATTTAAAGTAAAGATAGGTACTGTCTTACAATTCAAGCATGAACGGGTGAGAATGCTTCCCGCACAGTCCTAATCTGGCTTATCATTCATTATTGTAGTGAAACTTAAAAATCAATAATCAAACAAAATTAATAAGAAAAAATCACAAGACAAAAGAATATTCTGTGAAATGGATATTTCACTATTTTCATTGTAATCGTTTTAGTACTCGCCACTGCGATATAGTATCGGTACTGTGATAGGTATGATATGGATGAATATGCAATGCGAGCGTTGAGCGTTGAGCGTTGATAAGACAGATTAGACTTTCGTTTTGTATCGAATGAGAAACATTGAAGATATTTAAAAAATGAATCAAGGTACAGGAAATAGTGATACACCTCATCCGAAATCTGTTCCTATTTTTAAACCTACACATGACATATCAAATTAATCTAAATAAATGCACCACTATACAGATGTTACACTATCGGCCCGTGTTATTTTATCACAAAAGTAAATATTTTACATATAATTACAGAATTGATCGTGCAAAATATACACGTGGAGACGGGGCATTCGCCGTCTGTTTAACTTACGAGAGCGGCATTCGACATCTGGTCTTCCTTTCGTCCCCGGAGGGCATCGACAGACAAACTGAGCGCCTTCTCTTAGGCATTCTCCGTTTTTGCCACATCCTGTGGTTCGACAGTCTATCGGTGTACGATCGATTGAGCCTGATTAAAACAAAATCAATTACACATCATTATATTAGTGATTACTAAAAGATGCATTATTGTACTTATTATTTGTTATAAACTAAAGAAACGTATAATAAAGGCAGACTATATAGCAATATGTCGTAACTCACTAATAAAAGTATTTAAAGTGCCGTTTGTCTTGTGATAAATGTTGCTATTCGTCTACTACACATTTTTTTAGAATATACAAAAATTGAAATCAAATAATTTGCCCCAGTTGTGTAGCAATCGTTTTCGAGAGAAGAATATTTGGGTTGCTCTTCATAAAGAAAGCATTATCGCTAAATGAAAAAGTGCATCATTTAATACTCACATTCAACATATGGATCACCGGATGGATAGTTATCATTGCAATAGCACTGGGCCTCATTTTCATTTATTGCCCGACACGCAGCATTGACACCGCATTTTTTATCTTTGCATAAGTTAATAAGTTTGGCATCGCACAGGCATCCTTTGTGCGGGTCTCCTACGCAATTCGTCGCGCAACTGCATTCATAGGTTCCATCAGGGAAATCTCTACAGCGGGCGTTTTCTCCGCAAGGATTTTTCAGACAGACGGCGCCGCCCCCTTGCTTGCATTCAATTGAAGGATTTCCTAGGTATCCCGGAACGCACAGACATTGAGAACGTCTGTCGACCACTCGGCATTGGGCGTTAAGACCGCACGCGCCCGGTTCAAGACACGGATTTTTGCAAGTCTTGGCAGAGCTGCAATGCTTATCGGGAGCACAGTCCGCATCGGATAGACACTCGTAGGGTTGGCAACTCTTCAGAGGCTCTCCGCTGTATCCGTCGGGACACAGGCAGACCGCCACGTGTTGAGATACGCGACAGAGAGCGTTTCTCCCACAAGGAGACACGCTTTTGTCGCAAGGGTTTATGCATTGAGATTTAGAGCAAGTTTTGTCATTAGAGCAATCGCCGTCTGACAGGCATCCCGCATTGCATACTCCTCTTGTGCAGATCTGGCCTTTGAGGCATTTGGTGTTGGACGAGCATAGAGTTTTGCAATGTCCGGCAGAACATTTTTCACCACACAAGCACTGGGAGTTATCGCTGCAGGATTTAATGCAGTAGCCGGCTTGATCACATTGGCAGTTACTGTTGCAAGGAGACGGTGGAATTGTGCATTCTGTGAGTGGATTTCCCAAAAACGATTGCGGACAGCTGCATTGAATGCCGTGGTTTATCACTTTGCATTCTGAGCATTTTCCGCACTGGTTATCCAAAGTGCAAGGATCTGAAATATCATTTTACTTGTCATTATATTGAAATGTTATATTATAAGAAATCTGATGCAGTGAGTTTGTATGAATTGATCCATATCCCATCAAATTTATAAGTGATGTATTTACCTGTACATTTTCCGCCAATACAAGCCTCGAAATTGTCACATGATGTATCAGTACGGCAACCAATTTTACAAATTCTATTTTCGCATATTTGTCCAGATGCGCATGCCGAGTCGCTGTTACAAACACCTCTACATATTCCTCGGACACATTTTTCATCTGATAGGCAATTTTGATCACTGCAAGACAAAAAATTCAATGTTAGATATAATTATTTAAAAATGAATAATGAATGAGCTATTCGCGGGTCTGGTTTTCAATTGAATATTATGAAAGAACACACCTTCTGCATGACGTTTGGCAAACGGCTCCGTAACAGGATAAACCTTTTGGACAATCTCTGTTGTTGGCGCAAACAACTGACACTTGTTTGCAAGCGGCCAATGGATTTCCCACCAAAGGTGCGGGACACGTGCAAACTTTCTCATGATTGACAACTGAGCACTTTGCGTTGGTTCCGCAAGCAGTAGGATTTGAGCAAATATCTGCACACTGATTATTGATGCAAGATTTATCCTTAGGGCATCCGTTATCAGAGTGGCAGCCGATTTGACAGACTAAATTCTGACAGACCTCTCCGGACGGGCAGTCGGAATTCTTGCGGCACACCGGTTTGCACGTTCCCGTGGGCCTGTCGCAGCGCTCGTTGACGAGACATCCGGTGTTAGAAGAGCAAACCGGCCTACACTGTCCTAGAATGCAGCTCCATCCGTTTTCGCAAGCTCTGTTTTCTTGACAAGGACCGGCCGGAGCGCGCACACAACCGACTTTAGCTGTAGGATTCGGGACCATTCCTTCTGGACAGGAGCAAGCCGCACGCTGATTTGTAACAGAGCACATGGCATTGGGACCGCACGGATTCGCATGGATGCATGGATTGGTGCATTTATTGTTTCTACACGATTCACTTGCACTGCAATCATCGTCAGAGTGGCAACCGAATAGGCAAGTATTTTGAAGACATATGTGCCCTAAGAAACAGTCATTGTCCACTCTGCAAGTTACTGTAAATGAAAAAAAATATAATCAAAAATACTGCCATCAATATTATAAGGCAATGAAGCATAAATTAATCCGAAGATTAACTCACAGATACAGTTTCCTTTCAGACATTTTTCGTTGAGTGCGCATTCGTTATCATTTTGGCAGGTAGGCAAGCACATACTGCTGCGACACGTATTTCCCAGAGAACATTCTGAGCTATGCTCGCAAGATACAGGAACTAAAAATTTAAGAAAACATTACAACAAATCCAATATTTCCTGTTCACAGTAGTCACAATGCTGATGAGACTCAAAAAAGGTTTAACATACTTCTGACACATTCAACATCTTGATTTCCAGTGAATCCAGGTGGGCAACTGCACTGTACAACGTGATCTGTACAGGAACAATCAGCATTCATTCCGCAAGATGATTGTAAATCACACGGGTTGAGACATTGCCCTTGGACACATTTTTCAGAAAGTCCACATTCTTCGTCCATCAAGCAGGAAGCTAGAAATAAAATTAAAATAAATTTAAGCCAATCATTCAAGGCCAATCAGTCACAACTTAAGATTGATTTTAAACTGAACTTACATCGACAGAAATCAGAGTAGCAGTAGGTGTTTTCAGGACAGTTGGTAGACGTCTGACAGGGTATTGGTTTTGGAGTGCATCCTACATTGATATCATTAGCGTCACCTTCATACTCTTGACGGCATACACATCCGGCTGTGTGATTGAAGCTGGTACAGTCTGCATTGCGGCCGCATATGATACTTTCGCAAACATCTAAAATTAAACATTTGTTCATGAAATTATTGACACATTCATAACATTTATTCATGTTAAGATTTAATTTTGATGTGAATGTGGTGTTAGGGATAGTGATTTTGGAAATTTTGATTATTGTATAACATACCTCTACACTTTGGTTCTCCTGTGTCAAAAGTACATTCAGCTGCGTTAGGACAATCGGCGTGCTTTTGACATTCAACAGGTGCCCTGCATCCGTCTTTCATTGGATCACCTACAGTATTCCTGGGACAGGAGCATCTGAACGATCCGCGGGAGTTCTGGCATGTAGCACCAGGGCCGCAAGGCTTCTTGGCGCAGAAATCTATAAGTGTGCAGCCAGTGCGCGGATTTCCAGTAAAGCCGGGTTGGCAGTGACACACTTGCTTGTGGTTTTCAGCGGAACACAGAGAATTGGGTCCGCATGGATTTTTAACAAGGCATGCGATTTTGCACATATGATCTTCGCAGAATTTATCGTGAGAGCATTGATTGTCGGACACGCATTCAACTTTTTGACAACCGACTTTAGCGTCTCCGAAGTATCCTTCGATGCATGCGCAAACTACTTGATGGTTGACAGCATTGCACTGGGCGTTGCGCCCGCAGGAAGATGATAGCTCGCAGATGTTTTTACATTCCGCTTGGCCTAGGTTATTGATAATGCATTTTTGCTCATTTGAACATTCATCATCAGACTGGCATTGTAATTCTTTGGTACAAATGCTATTGAGGCAGTATTGGAAATCTGGACAGCTAGTGTTTGTGTGGCACGTAGGTTGGCAGACTCCTCGGATACACAGTTGATCCCTGATACATTCCCTGGTGCTTGCACATTGAGCTGGAAGAAAATTACACATACAAAATCAAACACATTTAGTAAATATAAGAAGGTTATAAAAAAAAGAATAAATTAATAGCATTCATATAAATTCAGTTTCAAAGAGGATTATTTCTATCATTGTGTGACAATATGAATACTTACAAGTGCATAATCCATTTGAGCAAACGGCTCCAGCAGTACACTGGTTGTCGCCGGAGCAATATTGAAGAGAAATGCAGCCAAGGAGAGGGTCTCCTGTGGATCCAGGTTGACATGAGCACACCGCAACATGATTATCAACGGCACAATTTGCTTTCTCGCCGCATACTTTATCCAATGAGCAGGGATTGACACATTTGTTGTCAACACATGCCGCCTGCGGGGAGCAATCTGAGTTTTCGACACATTCTAATTGAGCACAATCAACTTTAGGATCTCCTCTCGTACGAGCAGGGCATTGACATTTGGCTCTGTGAGATTCTGGTATACATTGGGCGTTTCTTCCGCAGGCTTTGCTGAGTTCACATGGATTTTTGCATCTACTCTCCACGCATGTAGCTGATTCCGGGCAGTCAGAATCGACAAAGCAATCACCAGGTTTTCTGCAACCCACTGTGAGAGGGTCTCCTACCATTCCTTGGGCGCATCGACACGAGTAACTGCCAGGTGAGTTTTTGCAGATTGCTGTCGTATGGCACGGGCTCGAAGCGCACTCATCAATATCAACACAACGGTTTTCTATTAGCACATAGCCTGCATCGCAAATACACGTGGCTCGGTGATTTTGTGTTTGACATTTACCCCGGCCGCAAGCCATTCGTTCGCATGGTTCTAAAAGATAAAATTAGGTATTTAGTAAGTATACATATTATGTAATAAAATCATCTTATTTGGGAAAAAAATACAAATATATATTATTGTTATTATCAAAACTAACATACCTGCACATTTATTTGTCTGTCCGTTGCAATATTTACTAATGGGGCATTCATCATCGTTGATGCATTCAACTTTAAAGCATCCTACATTGACATCGTAAGCATCTCCCAAGTGTCCTGGAGTGCAAGAGCAAGCGGCCAAATGGTCGATGACACTGCAGACAGCATTTTTAGCGCATTTGGCCTTGATGCAGGGATCACTGCACTTTCCTTTGAGACAAGATAGATTGTCAGCGCAGTCATTATCCGATTGGCATTGATCAGGCGATAGACAACCTTGAAGGAAAGGTTCTCCAACGGTTCCTTCAGGGCAAACGCACTGGAATGATCCCAGAGAGTTAATGCAGGAGGCGCTGGGATGACAAGGGTTATCTATGCACTCATTTCGATCTTCGCATACATTGTTGACATTCATAAATCCGTTGGCACATCTGCATTGTGTGGCGACACACATTTGATTGGATTGACAGTCTGCGTCTGCGCCGCATCCAGATATGCAAATACCCTCTTGGCATATTTCTCCAGGAAGACAGTTACTGTTTCCGTAGCACACTTTGGAGCACATGTTATTGAAGCATCTTTCTCCAATGGCACAGCTTTTGGTTTCAGCACATGGCAAGTTGCATTTATTGGCGATGCACATGTGACCGGCAGGACATTGACTGCTGGTCGAACAACCAGTCGGGACTCTGACACACCCTTGTTCGGGCAATGGATTTCCTTCAAAGCCTGCTGGGCATTTGCATGTTGTGGTGTGATCGATACAATTACAAATGGCATTAGGACCACAAACAGCGCTGCTCTCGCAAGGATTTTGGCATTTGTTGTCAATACATGCTTCGTTGGATGGACAATTCTTATTTCCTCTGCAGCCGATCAGACAAATGCCGTTTATGCAAGCCTGTTCATCAGAACATTGCGTATTACTGGCGCAAGATGTTGTGCAAACACTTTGGGTGCATCTTTCTCCAACATTGCAGTCGGTGTTACTTCGGCATACTGATTGACACTGCCCATTAAAGCATATGTCTCCATTACATTCTGCATCATTTTTACAGGTAGACGATAATCTTACACACGCTTGCTTAACAGCGTCAAATCGGAATTTTCCAGGACACGAACATATAGGTTGACGGTTTTGAATTGAACAAATAGAGTTTCCTTTGCATGCACCCACACATGGATTGACGCAGCGACCCGACTGGCATATTGATTGGGCCGGGCAGTCTGTATCTCCTTTCGGACAATCACCCTCTGGTCTGCAGCCTTCAGTGATCGGATCACCGATTTGATTGGCGGGACACTTGCAAATGTGACCTGAAGTGACAGCTTCGCAGATCGCGGAAGGATGGCAGGGGCTCGGATTGCACGCCTCCGTAGCAGAACATTCTACATCGGCGATAGGATTAGGTTTATATCCCGGAGGACACTGACAAACAGCTCGATGGTCTTCTGCAATGCACACAGCATTTTCTCCGCAAGCATCTTCATCGCATACATTGTAACAAGTATGTGTTAGACGGTTGCAGAGTTGTGTAGGAGGGCAGTCAATATTATAAACACACGGAACTGATTTACATCCGTCTTTCATATCATTGGGATCCCCGGCAAACGGTCCAGGAGGGCACTGACATCTTGCTACATGATTGTTGGTTACACAAATTGCTTGCGGTCCACATTGAACTGAAGCGCAGGCTGGTTGACAGCTCAAAACTCCTTTGGCAGGTTTGCACACTTCGGATTCTGAGCATTGAGCATCGGTAGTGCATTGATTTTTAGATATTGGGACACATCCATTTCTATCTTCTGGATTTCCGGTGAAATCAGGGAGACATTGACATTTTCCGTGGTGATTTGAGGTGGTACACTGTGCATTTTCAGGACATGTATAACCTAAGCATACAGGAGTACATTTTAATACTCCTAATGGATCTTTTCGACACGCTGCTGACTGGTGGCATCCTTCATCATCGGTGCAATCTGGAGTGGAAGGCTTATCACAAATAGATGCCACTGGATTCCAAACGTATCCATCCTGGCATTCGCAGATCGGATGGCCAGCGAGATCGACATGACATATTTCATTTTGGCTGCAGACAACTGTGTGGCAAACACTGAGACATGATTTCGATCCATCTTCAAGAGTGACACAAGCGTTGCCTTTAGTGCAGTCGCCATCTTTTGTGCATGTTCCTTTCGGTGGTGAAATGACTCTCTCTTCTGGCTGGCAGCCTGTGCTTAAATCACTGGGGTTGCCTACATATCCGTCGGCGCAGATACATAATGACCGATGATTGTTTCCAACGCACAGAGCGTTGGGACCGCATTGTATTTTACTGCAAGCGTCGACGCATTTTCTGAAGCCTTTGCTGAGTTGAAAGCATATTTCGGCATCATTACAATCCCCGTCATAGAAACATTGGCCTTGAATAACGCAGCCTTTTGTCATATCTGTCGGATTTCCAACATATCCAGGAGGACAAGCGCACTGCCCGCCATCACACATGGCTCTCGGTCCGCATTTGATCTTTTCACATAAGTTTTTGCAAGATCCTTTATCGCAAGTAAATCCAGAAGGACACGGTACGTCTCTGCTGCAAGCACAAGTTGATGGATCGTCGCACTGCGCTTTTTGTACAGGCAAGCATATAGAGAATGGATTTCCTGAATGTCCTCGCTTACATTGACAATCATAGCTTCCGGGGGTGTTGATACACACTGCGTTTTGACCGCAAGCATTTCCGTTACATTCATTTATATCTTCGCACTGGACATACGGATTTCCAATATACCCAGCAGCGCACGAGCATTCAATATTGTTAGGACCGTTTTGGCATTGTGCTCCACGTCCACAGGAAGCTGGGGTACATTTTAGATTTTTATTTGATACACAGCCTTCGTAAGGGTTTCCACTGGTTCCTCCACTGCAGACGCATTGGTTACCATTTCTTCCGTATTGGCAATGTGCATTTTCGCCACAGCTTGGAATACATTCAGGTCCAGATATTGCTGCAAATAAAAAAAAAAGATTGTAAATAGGTTTTTTTATTAGTTTGAATTAAATGAATATGTCGGGTCTGTTGTCGAGTGGCCAAAATTTTTGGCTTTCGGTTTCAGTGCTCACTGGTTTGAATCCCATGATGTCTCAAATTAGCCACCCCACCCATCCCTGATTACTAAAATAAGGTGCAGCGAGAGCGATAAGCCAACTTCTAGTCCTGTCATAGCAATATTTTTTTACTCCTACTCTCTGATAAAAAGAAAAGTTGGACAACTAAGTGACAAGTAGTTCTCATGGAAAAAAAAATTCAGACAAATTCCATTAGCAGTTCATATGCTCCACATTGGAAGCGAACACAATTAATATACATATATATATATTTGGTGAATATAGTAAAACTTTGATATAACGGACTAATACAGGTGATGGGTTGTCCCTTTAATCGAAAGGTCTTTTATATAACAATGTAGATTTTCCAAAAGAGTATTGATTAGGGGAAAAAATTTCTATACAAGGCTAGTGAACTGAAAAACTTATCCATTATATGAAGGACCACTTTATTGAGGAAGCATATAGACATTTAAGGGATTCATTAAATATGAACTTACGAGGCATGCAAAGAAGATCCGGAAGTCCAACAAAGAACTGATCGCAGACACATTTGTTTGTGTTGAGGTTGCACGTTGCTCCAACGCCACAGATGACTCCTTCGCAGCGCTCTTTACACCTGCCACCGATGCAAACTCGGGGAGAATTGCACGGCATAGCAACAGAGCAAACATCTGGTTCACAAGAACCTCCTGGGAAAGGGTTTCCAGAGAAGCCATTGAGGCATTTACACGTGGGTCCTTCATTTGTCACTATGCACGTAGCTTCCTCACCACAAATGTACGAGTCACACACTGTAAAATAAAGAAAAATATATAACAATAACATCTTGCTAAAATAATGTGTGCAATAAAAATAAGGTATTCTCATGTATACATCTGGTAATTAAGATTTAGTTTGATTAATTAAACATGATATATTTGTATAAAGAAGAATAGATAATGTTACCATATGTTGTATTTATTTTATAATAATATCTAAATTTTTGGAAACCTCACTTAATTCAGTTTTAAGAGCTTAAAACAAATAAAAAAGAAAAGCTCAAGAGCCAAGGCATTGCCGAACAAAAGATTAGACTGATATATTTTATTGTAAATTTTCAAATAAAAAATAATTGACATAATTGTTCAATACTCACTTGAGACGCATTCACCGGTTGGAGATTCTGTAAATCCAACAGCACAGCGGCACCAAGCGGCGTGGTTGTCTGGTTCACAATAAGCATGAGGACCGCACAGCAATGATCCACAAGGACTAACGCATGTACCTCCCACACATGCCAATGTGTTTGCACATTCTTTATTTGATGTGCACTCGCTTTTAGAACTTGCTGATCCAAGAATGCCTAAAATCATTGAATTGTGTGCCTAGTGAATAAGAGGGTCAAAACTGTTTATGCGATTTTTCCTCAGAACTCTTGCATTGAATACCTTCCTTCAAAAATATTCATATCAATCAATCCGTGAATGAATGAAATATGTAAGTGACAAAAATGATACCATTGGAATCAAGTGAAAATTTAAGACTTGGTACACAAAATAATATTATACTTACATCCAGATTTAAATGGGTCTCCAGTCATTCCATGTGGGCAGACGCATTGATATCCACCTTTCTGATTTAAGCAATGCGCTCCATAAGCACATGGTGCATCGGCACATTCATCTCTGTCAACGCATCCTTGCAGTGGGTCACCCTCATATCCTGTAGCGCACATGCACTTTGGTGGATCACTGGGCGTACATTTGGCATTGATTCCACACGGAAATCGTTCGCATGGACTTTTGCAACGTTGTCCATCAGATGCGTCGAGGAAAAATGGTGGAGGACAAACACATTCACCAGGCTGAACACATTTTTCGTTAGATGAGCAGTCTCCATCGCTGGCACACTTTTTCTGGGCTGGAGCGCAAAGACCATTGTATGCGTCTCCGCTGTAGCCAGGTGGACATATGCATTCATACGAACCACGCTTGTTTATACATTCTGCTCCATATCCACACACTTGTTGTCCTGATGTGCATTCATTAATATCTATGCAAATGAACAAAAAAAAATATTTCATTATTCAACGAAATCAAGTTTTTTTATAATATATTACAATAAAGTTTAAAAAACTAGTTCAAAGTATTTTAATATTTATCGACCAGAAAAATTGTAAGCTGCATCATTTCCCACTAATTAAAACAAAAATCTAATTACCTTGGCATGAGCCGTCTTGAACTGTGTTGAATCCTTTAGGACAGGCGCAATAATTGACTCCTCCCGAGATTTGAATGCATTCTGCTCCAGCTGGACATTTTTCTCCGTTCGAGCACCCGGATAATACGCAATTTCCACTCACAATTTTGTAAGGCGGTTGACATTGACATTCAATTGTGTTACATTCTTCACACAGAGCGTACGGATTTCCGTTGAAGCCTTGTGGACATCTGCATTCGTAACTGCCGGGTAAATTTTTACATACTGAATTTACACCGCAAGCAGGTTTATCTTTTGTCTCTGTGCACTCATCCACGTCTCTGCACTTTCCAGTTTCTTGATTTCGAATGTATCCTTGTAGACAGATACATACGTTTGTTCCGTCATCATTCACGCACTGTTCTCCAGCAGGGCACGGTGTTTTGGCATCGCATTTGAAAGTTTGTTCAGATTTAGGGCACCCTTCGCGGTAAGCGTCACCTTTGATTCCACCCGGGCATTCGCAAGAGTAGCTTCCCGGAAGATTGTTACAAACAGCTCCCGCTGGACATGGGTTAGCAGCACACTCGTCTAAGTCGGTACAGCCTCCAGTGATTCCGGGAACGCCAGTGTAGCCGCTACTGCACAAGCACTGTGCTTCTTGGTTAATGAGCATGCAATGTGAATTGGGTCCGCAGTGAATGCTTTCGCAAGGATCTAAAAAAGATATTTCAACATTTGAAATCTTACATTAAATATACCATTTGAAAAAATTTCCAAGGAAAGACAACATAGAAATAAATTATTATATTACTCACGCCGGCAATCGTTTCCAATATTAGGTTCTGGGCACAGGCATCTTTTATATTGATCGCATATAGCATTTCCTGGGCAGTCTTTATTCACTTTACATGTAACAATGCCAACACATTTCACAGATGGGTCAGGATCGGCGAGAAAACCTTCAGGACATCTGCAGGAATATGATCCTGGAGCATTTATACATTCAGCACCGATTCCGCAGACTCCAGGCCTAGAGCATTCGTTAATGTCTATACAACTTTTGAATGGATCACCGGAAAATCCGGGAGGACATTGGCAGGAGAATTTTCCTGGAGCGTTTGAGCATATTGCGTTTGCGCCGCATCTTCCAGAAGGTCCGTTGGCTTTGTCACATTCGTCTATGTCAATACATCCGGCTGCTATATCACTTGGATTGAAAGTCCAACCATCTTCACAGATGCAGTAGGCTTCCTGTCCGTCAGGTTTGCAAAACGCATGCTGGCCACACTTGACATCGTCACAAGGGGCTTTGCAGGCTACCATAGGTGGAGCGCCTACATATCCAGATAAGCATTCACAGTGAAATCCTCCAGGGGTGTTTGAGCAAACTGAGAATTCTCCACAAAGTTGAGGTTTATCGTAACATTCATCGACGTCGATGCATACTGAACCCTTTGGCAAGAATCCGTCTTTGCAAAAGCATTGGTTTTCTATACACTCCGCATTATTTGTGCAGTCGAAATTTGTTTTGCATAATATATTAACATCGACCTGAAAATAATATGAAACAGTTTAAAAATGATCCTACATTTCATGATGAGGCAGCGTAGTGGGCAGTAATTGAAGCGCAATGCCGTTTCAGGTATTGATATAATTTAAATATTTTAAAGCGAATTTCAAACCTCGATGCAAGCAAACCAATAAATTCAAAATTATACGTACTTACTAAAGACATTGGATTACTTGTATTACCAAGTTGATCATTCTCCAAAGATTCTTAGTATATCGGGAATTAATATTTTATTTAATATACCATTTTGGATATTTCGATAAAATCAAACACATTGTCGGCATTCGGGTGTCCAGGTGTTCTTCTACTTCGTTACATCATTTAAACACCATACATATTCCAGCAGAAGAGTTACTAGGAATATGATATAAAAAGCATCTGCGTGGTCGTACTTTTGACAATTTGTGCGCGCACATACCATATTCATGTCATATTTAACACGACTGTTGGAATAAGTATGATGACGTTAGGTGAAATTTAAATATTATCTCACCTGCTCGCAAGCGACTTGAGGATCTGGTTTTCCGGCATACCCTTGTGGGCATCTACAGTTATAGCCCGGCGAGGCATTTTCGCATATTGCGTGCGAGCCACACGGCCTTTCGAGAGCGACACACTCATCGATATCGACGCATCCTTTGAACGGATCGCCGGTATATTCTTCTTTGCAGCTGCAAGTAAAGCTTCCGACGGTATCGGTGCACAAAGCATTTGCACCGCATGGATTGTCAGTGCATTCGTTTACATCTGAAATTTTTTCATTGACAAAACATAATATAATGACCGTCTGCTCGGTACGTTACGAAGAAAACGTACGAGCATTATCAGGATGTTACAAATGTTAAAAAAATTTATTAATGATAATATAACACTGTGTTAATTATTTATTAAAGGTTTGTATTTGATATTTAGTTACACAATGTTATGTTTTGTTTGATGATTTAAAAATAATTAATGGATGATAAATATTAAATGTATGAAATAAATAAATAAAAACACACTTTCGCAAAATTGGTCTCCGAGTCCCTTGAATCCTTGGGGACATATGCATTTGTAGGATCCTGGCACATTGATACATTTGGCGTTGATTCCGCAGGAATTCGATCTACCGCATTCGTTTACGTCGACGCACATCTGATCAGGCGACATGGTGAATCCCATCGGACAGACGCACGCGTAGCTCCCATTGTTGTTCTGGCACTCTGCCATACCCTTACACGGACTCTCCGTTGGCGAGTCGCATTCGTTAATATCTAGCAAATTATTACTGCATTATGTTTTACTGAAGCACAAAAAAGCGGGTGCACATTTGTGATTGGTTAAATCAGGGAGATGAGGTTTACCAGTTAAATGAGGTAATTTTAATATTAACGTTAATTTTGGGGAATTCCTTAAAACTAATTCAAGAAAAATACCGGCGTTTTGCTTATGGAGTTGTTAGATTTTTTTTCCAAAAGCGACACATGACATTCTGATTTTTTTTGTTATTAAAACATCAGAGCGCCGTTGTTGATATTCACCGGTATTAATCGAGAATATTCAAAACCACACAAACGCACACACTCTTGTCATATAAAAAACAACACAATTTTATCAAAAAATCATACGACTCTCTAATATATACCAGTCAAGCACATTCCTTGGTTAGATGGCCGTTCTACTCGACTCGGAAGCGGCTGTTACCTGGGCATTTAAAGCGATTGGGAGAATTCTTACCGACGCAGCCGACCATTGGATCCCCTCGGTGACCGGGCGGGCAATCGCACTTGAAGCTGCCTGGCATGTTGGAGCAGAGCGCATCTCTGCCGCAAGGGTTGTGTCTGGAGCATTCGTCAGTATCCTGGCAGCCTAACGTGTACGCGTCTCCCTCGAACCCGACTGGACATTCGCAGATCCTTCCGCCAGCAACGTTGGTGCAGATTGCACCTTTACCGCAAGCGCTTCCGGAACGGCACTCATCGACATCGACACACTATTGGATCAATTACAAGCAAACACATCAATATGATTATCTTAAACCATATTCCCTTAGTCACCAGAGCTACTAAAAACGGAAAAACAATGAAAAGTTATGCGTCTTAGTTGTGCATAACAAATTATTCCAAATTATCAAAATTATTAAATTGTGTTCAATGGAACATAAAATGGATTCAATGGATTTGTTGTATTGTAAATGTACAATACAACAAATCAAATTCGATGTTTTTGTCGTTTCAATAAAGGCAAATGATAAATAATTTGATGTGGTACATACGCCATCATAGGGGTTTCCGGAGAAACCTTCTTTGCAGCCACATGTGTAATTTCCAGGGAAGTTTGTACAAATAGCATTATCACCGCAAGCATCAGGTTGGTGGCATTCATCGATATCTGTAAAATAATCCTTTTTATAAATACTAATATTATATTTCACAACAATATGTAATCACTCCTACACGTTGAACGGTTTTCAAAAATGATCTGGATAGCCTGAAACCATCTATTGTCCATATCCAATGCGAATATTTCACGACAATATCTTTTATGAGAATGTTTACTATTTATTATATCACAGATGACATTTATATGCCTAGATCAAATAGAGGCATGTACATTTTAAATGTGAACACCTCATTAATAAATTAAACCGTAGGGACCTTAATATAAAATTGTTTTAAATATTTACCACGACATTCCACTTCACCATCTCCTTCAAAGCCTTGGTTACATTTGCAAATAAAATGTGCCGGTAAATTACAGCACTCCGCATTTTGCACGCATCTTGAAGATACGGACGGATCCTGGCATTCATTTATATCTATAAATGAAATAAAAAATTAGTGGCACTGCAATTTTGAAGAAAAATCAATTTTGACAATAAAAAAATATTTTTTTACCGTCGCATTTGAATCCGTTTCCTATATATCCTGGAAAACATGTGCATTGAAAACTACCGACAGTGTTTGTGCAATGTGCAAAAACATCGCAGGGTCTTTGTTTGCACTCATTCACATCTAGAAATTAATAATGGTACATTATTAGTTATTTTTTAATTGTATTTTTCCCGGCATGGTCGAAATATTTATATTGTGGTATACGGACATTATAGTGAATTAAAATCACCCGTAGAGAGTAGCAGGTATTCTCGTCAAAAAATAAAATTTCCTTATCCTTTGTTTCAAAATATTTAGCACGAGCAACACTGGGACAAAACGATGTGAAAAAAATGTAGATGACAGATACGACTTATGGTTATGACATTCAATTGTAGAATTATAAGTTCAACGTTTCCCAAATTTATACATATTCATTAGTCAATATATAACAGATTGCATAGTGGGGGGGGGAGGTTTGCAAAAGGGCCTCAAATTTCTAGCTACGCCACTCGGCGCAAAGAATTCAATCGATATTATTGAATTTCAATATTGTATGAGGCATTTAAGCGAAACTCACTGTATCCTTTCATTGGTAAACAAAATTCAATGCCACGTATCAGTGTACGATGTAATTTGATAAACATGTTATACATACCCTGCTCTTGGCAATTACATCCGCCGAATCCGTCATTACAGTGACAGACTCCGTTTAGACATACGCCATTTATGCATTCAGCTCCGTCTTCTTTTGTGCAATCATCTGTGGAGTAAGAAACATACATTAGGAATAACGTCTCAGTTACTTGACTAAAAACTAAACCACAGTCTTACTTGCCTAGCACATTTGAAATTATAATGTTAATGTACCGTCGATAGTTGTTATAGTTTATTTAATCATTTCAGGCTAGGCCTTTATACTCAATAAGTAAGGTGATCAATGATTCAATTTACTGACATTAAAAAAATAATGACAGTGTCTAATAACCCTTTCAAATAATATTTGTTGACTTAATGTGGCTTTGTTTCAATAAACAATATTATAGCTTTTACTTACTTGTACACTTGAGTTCTTTTCTCAGTTCATCGGACCCTCTAAAACAGTCTTGAACACCGTCGCATAGTTTTGAAAGTTCGTAAAGTTGTAGTACTTCTGTAGAGTCGTTTACTTGACAGCCGAAGTAGCCGTCTTCTAAATTTAAAAAGAATACTTCTCGTTTTATTCCTAATCCGATCCCGTGTTGGGATTGGCTCGCTACCTATAAACAATAAGAAAAAAATAAAAATTAATAAATTTGATTAATACTTCAATCCTAATTTACACTGTCAAAGTGTATGTCATATAAATTTGACAAATGTAAATGACAGAAAACTGAAAACAAAAAGATAATAAATTGTACATAACAAATACAGTAATACCCCGCTTTACGCGAGGGATACGTTCCGAAAAAAATCGCGTTAACTGAAATTCGCGTATATCGAGGTTTATCATTAAACATAGTCAAAATTTAATACAAAAAAATACAAATCATTTTAATCAATCACTTTAATTTTAAGAACACTTTATGCAATACATACTCTTATTTTTTACGGAAAAATACATTTATTGTCTTTTGGGTAGCGTTTTGTTTACGTTCTTGTAAAATACGTTCATAACACCCAACACTGTTTTTAATTGTTTGACACACGGTCAAGACACGGTCATCATTATTGTCTATACTCTGCAATATGTCCAAACCTGAATAAATTTCCGAACGAGGAAATCCCCATAGAACAAAGTCGAAGGACGGGGAATTCCCAATTCTTCAAAGAGAATATTCAGAGAAAGCGGGGATCCCGCGACCATAGAGAAGTTAATGACTAAATATGTTTATACGCACTCTTTCGCGTAATGCGAGGCATTTGAGCGCGAAATTTGAAATTCGCGTTATAGTGAAACCGCGCTTAACGGGGTCGCGCTAAGCGGGGTATTACTGTATTAATAATATCCATTGTTCATTTTACGGTTGATAACTATTATATTAAATATATAGCTTTAATACACTTTTATTATTAAAAAAACTTTCCAATGGTTATTTGTCACTCAATTGAAAAATAAACCATATCTTAAAATATAACTCGATGTGTCCTCAAGCTGCTTGCTGTCAACAATTATTCTGTAACTATTACTACCGATGAGTATCTAAACATTCTAAACAAAATACGTGATAATAGTATCTCTAATATCTTCGTCAAATAAATTTGTTTATATCGTTTTAAATTTTGTTATGGCATACAATTACAATCTCATGTAAAAAATAGTCTTTATCTATTTAAGTTTCTAAAGATCTAACTAATATTGGTAAAACTACTGACAACAAAAACGAAAGAAAATAAAATACTTAACCGTATTTTCTTGGAAACGCCAATGGCGTTAACAATCGTGAGATAATATTAAAGTACCGTAAATATAAAGGTCTTGGAATGATGATAACATGCCAGATCGCAGATCACCGTCGTAATTGAAGGGAACGAAGTCGTTTCCGACCAAACAAGCCAACCGGTGTCATCTCTGTTCTCGAATCCAATTTTATTTGCTGGATGACCAATTACTCTATCACGGAATAGATAGATTTTTAATTTAAAGAAAACGTATTGATTTCACGAAAGCTTCGTGTTTCATTATAGGGCTTGATTTTTTTTTGTGACAGAACGTTTCTATTTCAAGTAAATATGTTAATCTACAAATTATTTTGCTGGAATCTTTTTGAGTATAACAATATTTAATAAAACCTTTTCATTCCAGTTTGCACGTATTTGTTTTATGTACATTGTTAGACTCCTTTAACCCGAAGACAATCACATCTAGGTAGACATCGTTTAAAAAAATCAAAATAATATCTTATAAATTTGCAATCTGTATACTTTTTTATCATTCCAATAAAATACTGTTAACATTTGTTCACTCTATGTCTCTATACTTAACGGAACGCATTTCCCGGTTCCCAACACGCAAACCTGCCAAGGAAAGACAAAATTACTAACATTTTCCAATTACCGATATGTATGTACTTAGGCCGCGGTTGTGTTGTTAAATTCTGCCTGTTTTTGGTTTGAGTTTTCTTTTTTGTGACATAAATCGCTCACGCATTGCTAACTATTTTATAACGGTTGAGATTTTAAAATACGGTTTAGTAAAATGATTCACCAACGTTAACGACTTTTAATGTCTTATTTCTACACGATATTTGTTATAGTATTTTAAAATGGTTTGAATTACACTTAAAATATTGGTTATATATGAATTGGGGTGCAATTCTTCTTGGACTTCTCAAATAGAAGTGTCGTCCCGATGTGTTTCAATCTGTGTCGGGCCTTAAAAGAAGAAATTTCTTTTTCAATATCTCAATAAGACTTCTTATTTGTTTTCAACTTGCACGATTAATATTATGTAATTGATGGTTATTAAGTAGGGTTGGAATATGGCATCGCAATGTGTTTTTCAACTATTTCTCGGTGATGTGTCGAAGAATTTTCCGTTTCAATAAGATTCTATAACAGCAAAGAATTTCTGTGTCAACCATATGGCCTCATATAATGAATGACGTCATATTATCGTTTATAAGCGGTGCTCAAAATTTGCCTTTTAAATGTTACCCCTCTAACTTAATAAAATGACTAAACTTTATGATTGATACCTATTTTTATTTATAAATCATAATGAGATCCAAATATAATTTTCCGTATATTAAATTATTAATTATTGTATTAACACCTACTGAATTTATGTATTTATGCAACACATCCAGTCTTTGCCATAGAATCCTTAAACGACGTGTTAATTTATAAAAATGCCACTCGCTTTAATTTTTTTGAATAATTATGGGGGTGTAAATGTTAATCAAAGTTAATTAAAGAATTGTCAATACATAATGTACCAAAATAAACTTCCTGTATATTAGAATATAAAGTAGTTTCTAATAATAAATTATAGACATTCAAGCTCTCATGAAATTATATTATTTTATTTAAAATATAGAAAATGCGTGAATCAGAGAGTAAGAAATAAATATGATGGATCCCGTCAGCGTTGAAAGCCGCTGATGACCATCCAAAAGATTTACTCGGCGAAGCTACAGGACACTGGGATGACCTGGGAAGATACAAGAACAGGGGGACAGATAATCTTTGTCGTACCTTTGCCTTATTGTCTCGAGTAGGAGAAGGGGAGGAAAATGTTTAAAATACAGAAATCAATTCTAATTGCATGAATGTTGCTTATTTTTTAATAATATTATAAAATGCTCGATTCACTTGACACATGGTAAATAATTTTTATTTTATTTTGCAGTGTGTCACATGATATTTTTTTTATTATTCTTGTTGACATCACACATTGAGAAATCTATGGGGTCGTCCATTTACGACATTTGTGCGTAGGATAGCGGTCTTTACCTAAATCGGCGTAACTGGCGAAAGTCTATGACGTTGATGCGCCGTATATGTCGCTGAGATTTTTTTCAACTAGGCAATAATTGCTCAGATTTCCTATTGATTAAGCATTGTTGGATAAAAAAAAGAGAGAGCGTGTCCTGCCAACAATACGTTATCACGACAGTTATCGCTCTTATTTGGCCGTGATCGTGGGAAGTAGACAAGGCATATTAAAACCAATTATTAATCGACTGACATAAAATATTGTTGCAAAATAATTACTTACTAAATCTGTTATGAAATTAAATTGATAATCAATACAAAACAAAAGTATTTCGTAAGATAAACTGTCAAATATATGCGAGTGGTAGATTTTTTAATTTGTGTGTTTTTAAATATTGATCGCCCAGTTCATTAGTCAGGATAATGAGAAAAACAATATTCAAGTATTATTCATCTGTGCCCGAGATTTATACATTTTATCAACATGTGTTTAAAAATAAGGTACTTAAGTCGGAAGCAGTAGTAGGACATTACAAAATTTTCGATTAATGACCCAGACAATACCAACATGTGTTTGTTAAGTTATCTGAACACGACAGAGCGCAAAAGTTATCACATAACTGCATATTTTACACCGATACCGGCATGCGGCCCAGACAAAATAAAAGGTATATTATCGCTGCTCTAGCTAGATAAATAGTTGGGTGTTGAGTTTCACTTTAATTTGTTGTTTAATTTCTCGGTCAAATAATTATGTTTAATATTTATAATGAAGCATTTAATATTGAAGTGGTAACTATTAAGAAAACCCACATTTTATCGATAAAAGTGAGCTTTCAATAATAATTAACAAAGTCAAATCGAAATATTGTATCAAGGTTCAATACTTGGTTAGTTTATTACTTGGTCTGTGGTAGTCAAAAGTCAGGTGCGCGGGGTATCGAACCCGGTTGTGTGCAATCTCAATACTAAATATTTACCAACTCGCCTCACAAACAAAGCGAGTGAATGCAGCGATCTGCACTGGCGCATGTAAGATACTATTTATTGCAACGCACGAGTTACTGTGCTCTGTAATAGCGCCCATAATGCTTTCTTTTCTCCTTGGCAATCAGTTTTTTCACGTTTTCATTAAAGCAGAGCAGAAAAACTGTGAGAATTATATTACTTTTATGTCGTTTTTGTCCCAGATTATTCATTCATTTCGTTTGTTGTAAATGAAATACTATTGTAAATCACGGAGAGAGTTTTCAACTTCATTATTATTTATGTTGACATTGAACTAAATTGAAGAAAATAAAAGCATATTTTCACCAAATTTCTTACGTATCCATAATTTATTGTGGCAGCTTAAAATACGATATCCGTTTATTTAATTAATTAGTGCGTCAATAATATACAAAATTAATTCACAAGAACGTTATTTGTAAACATACCCATTCAAATATCCAAAATTATCGGATGGTTGTAGATAACGTATTCAATTTAATGAATTCAAGGCACATTTATAATACAACAACGAATTAATTTATGTATTCTATTTCATGAATTTAGATCGATGAAAATAGATGCTTACCACATAGTATTCCCACTTTTATATTTTTCACACTATTTTTTATTTATTGGTTATATAAGATACAGTTTAATAAAATGATTGTTCATTTATTAAAATTAATTGAATTTATTATCTTGTAAAAAAACGGCTTTGGAGTAAATAAGGTTCATTTACAAGTGTGAATTTTGTGATATTTTTGATTGACTAAACATAAACTATAAATATAATAACAATTAAATATAACTTCTTGACAATAGCGCACGAACGCGCTTTATAAGAAGAGTCAAAATCCTCCAGGTAAGCGACAATAAACTTTTTTCCGTTATAGCATTGCATAATCTTTGTGAACGATAACCATATTGAAAAAAATGAAAAAAATATAGCGAGTTTATTTATTTTACATACTAGTAAAAAGATCAATGACTCTGTATGTATTTTAAGTACTTATTGATTACAGGTGTGCCAGGTGTTCTAAGCACAAAATAAATCGTAATATTAGAATCAAACTTTGATGCGAATTCTATTATAGTCGTATTTTATGGATGATCTATGAAAAAATATGATAAACTTTATGACTAAAAGGGGCCAAAGATTGAGTATGTAATAAAATAGACCAACGTTTTGTTTTTACTTTAACGCTTTTCTGATAGATAATACATTTATTTACGTGTGATCACATATAGTTTTTTTATATCTTTAAAACCTTGTTATAAGACACCCATGTTTATTAAGAGCTATACGTATTTACAATTGTATAGCTTTGCAGTGGCGGATTATCCTATGAGCAAATAAGGCGCGCGCTTGAGGCCTCCGAATCTTAGGGCCCTCAAAAATAGCTTATATAATATAACTCATATACTTTTTGTTCAGATTTATATTTATGTTTACTGTTTTATTTGGAATTTTCCGATGTTTTTATGTTATCTGAAAAACAGGGCCTCCAAATATTATTGCGCCTGGGGCCTCTCGCGTGCTTAATCCGCCCTGTAGCTTTGTCTATTGCCAACTGAGGTATTTGGAAAGGCCGACCGGAGAAATTTTGGCATTTGTGTTGCATCTGTTTTACTTTTTTAGACTTTTCTCTATATCCGCAACTGAAAACAGGGTGTGAAAAACCCGTACGAAATGGAAAGGAGTACAAATGATTTTTCCTTTTGTAATTAGGATTATTAAATCTATCTTTTTGGTCGTTACTCCTAGTGGAGGTAATTTTAGTGAAAACAACTTATCATTAACACTGACTACTTGAGTCGGTGCTTTTTTTCTTCTTGTTTTAGTCTTAGATTTATTTTAATCTTGTCGATGAACAGGTAGTCAATTTTATAGGAATCCTTCAAACTTGAGATTTATGTTATATAATTAATTACCGAGGTAAGTTATCTCTCGATTATTAATAAAAATACTGCATTGATATAAGACTTCTCTTGACGTTTCACCTATCGTCTTCCCAGGCTCGAGTAGTTGATAGCTGTAATCGCCTTAGACGTATGCCATTAAAGTTGACGTTTTTAAATTCTATTATCAATTCAATTTATTAGCCAGGGAGTATTTATAACAGTTTCTACAAAAAACAAAATTCATGCTTCGCCAAAGTGGAGTTTTAATGGCGGTTGCCTCGAGGCGCCATTTTTTTACTTCTCGTACAATTAGTATTAAGAAAATTTACGTTTACTTTGTAAGCAGGCCAGTATTAGGTATTGATATATGTAACTAAAAATCATACCTTGAATAAAAAAAAAAACTCGAGATCTTAGAAGAAAATGATTTAAAAGAAAGTAGTTAATAAAAATACTATAAATCAATTAAATACGAGCTTTTTTATTATTGCCAGATGATAAATTGTCTTGAATTGACTAAGATGTGAAAGACAAAAGTTGTTATATTTTTTTTACAATGTCCACTCTTAATGTGAAGCATTTAGACTCCTAATGGAGTTTAAATTAACAAAAGTATTTCTACGATTACTGCTTGTTACTCAGTCGCTCAACCTTTGAGGCTAGGGCAGTACTTAATGTTAACTAACCACTCTTCTACAAGCACAATGGAAAAACACACGTCGAAGAATCAATCAAGACAGAATACTGTCCATGTTGGGGATTCGATCCCGTGAAAACCACAACCAGAGATATCGATTTTAACCACTCGGCTACAGACCTGACTTTGTATTTAATATGTCAAAATGTATTATTTTTATTTTTATTTCATTTATTAAAAGTATTACGCAAAACAAAAAATGATGTAATTTATTACTGCTGACTGAAAAATGAACGATATTCAAGTTTACTTGAGTGTTGAGCAGAACTATTGTTGTATTGTGAAAATATATTAACTGAGTATTCAATTTGGCTCTGTTGAATTAAAAATATTTCGAATCCGGTTCCACGGGTATGACGCAATTGTTAAAAAAAGCTACCTTCATCACATTCAATTTAAAATATTAACTAAGCAATAAAATTTGTCGGTGCGTACGCTGAAGAAATTTGCTTCCTAAGATAATTCATATTTAATTAGGTTTTGGTACAAAAAAACAAATTTTAACTTAGCTGCACTAAATACAGTACGTTATTTAATTAAATAAAAAATATAATTTATTATTCATTATTTACTTAGGGTTTGAATTTCTTTGCAGTATCAGGTATTAACGTTGTAGTAAATAATTATTTTGTTTTATCATGACAATTATATGTTAGTATACTGCTGTAGTAGTGTTATATATATATTCTTGAGAATGTGAATCTAAATGTTCCTGATTATTTTTTGAGAAATCGTGGACATGAATTGTTTGTTCTCCCAAGGTGTAGAACCAACCTGCCAATGGGGATGCCACTGGGGAGAGCTTTAACGGTGTTCAACAATATTGCTTCGGATGTCGACATATTCCACGTAGACGTGGGTGAGTTCCGACGAATACTATTTTTTATGTATTAAAGTAGAGTTCGTCGGAGCTTACTTCGTTGAATTCCTTGCCACTTTTTTTTTACTGCTTTTAATACTAAATTATACTATTTTTTTTTCTCCATTGTAAAAGTTTTAAATTTATAATTTGTCAACCTTGTACAATGTTAATTAATTAAATAAATAAATATTATTGTCATGATTCACTCCCGTTTGTCTGATGTGTAACGAATACACAGCTCAGGAGCTTGTGATTTTTTCGCTTAGTAAAGGAAGGGTTAAAATATTTATACAATTGTGTAATTCAATTCAAACTATAATTTACGTTTTTTCATATCTACCATATTTTATTAAATTTCAACAAAATATTCTTCTATTCCAATGGGGATATAAAACGTATATTATTATTGTTTGATTTGAACGAAAGCTTTTTGGTATTACGGAGAAAGTGGCCATTATACTTCGGAGGTTTATAGTACTTGCAATACTTCTAGTGATGACAGTTTGTTATTGATGACAATTCTATCGAGCATGTATTGTCTTATAAGTTTCCTTGTGCGAAATTCGCGACTACAAGCTCTGGGCATGGGAATAAATAAATGGTAACGGTAAAAAGCGGTCTCGAATGGCGGGCGAATGTGCTTGCCCCGGGCTCGCCTCGCGATCGACGGGCCTCGTATTTCGGCTAGCGGTATTATCTCACCGAGAGCGGAAGTCGACCGCAGAACGGAGGGGCTCTTGGCCTATTCTTGCGACAATCGCAGCCCGTCGACGGTGGCCGGGCTCTTTCTTCGCGGCGATTTGACAGCGGATATAGAAAAAGATTTGACAGTAATAATCTAAGCGCGTTATTTACATCTCTACATAACTGTACACTTCAATGTTTATTCGATACCTGACGTGCTTCACAGACGTAATGACATAATGGTCTGCCATGAAAATAGCAAGAATGCAATTTTTATTAAGTTGTCATAAAAAAACTAAAAATGTGTGTAATTAATAAACGGTGTATGAATGGGGATTGAAAATGTAAAAAATCATAGACAAATAATATTATTTATACATCAAATTATATATTACTTAAATGATTACTGTCGATTCCTGTTGTAAAGACGATACATTTATTGAAAACATATACTATAAATTATTTTTATATTTCGATTACCAATTGCTTGTTACACGTTTAGTGGTCTTACTAGATTTGTAAAATTAATATTCCTGTCTCAATGTATATTTTTATCGGCTGAAGAAGCTAGTGACGAGCGAAGCCGGTCCTGAACTTAATAAATACGTGTGAAAGTACAAAAGAGAGTTATAATTAATTATTTTAAGCACCTTAAAAGGGAACTTTCTTTAATGTAAAGAAATTAGAACCATTTTGCATTATATATGGAATGATAACTTAAGTAAGTATATATTTAAGCTTCGTTATTTGCTATAATTAAGTCATTTATTTTGCATAATAAAAAAACAAAGCAAGTGGTCTAATTTATGATGTTTTATTTGCGACTATCGAGAATAAAATGCTTAAATTATTGTATGGATTAGGAGCAGAACACCTTAAAAGTAAAATATATTATACAGTTTGCAGTAAGTAGTAGGGTACTCACTGATTTTATTGAATTGAAGTTTTGTGAATTTAAAATGAATTCACAAAAACTCCAGCAGTTGTAAATTGTCGGAGTAATATGCTAAAAATAATTTTGATTTGCTACGTACATTGACTATTATTCTCGTATATATTTTTACTAAAATCTATAGCTTCATTCGAGGAATTGATATACACTGAGTCTATAAAATATAACCGTGCCTTCAACTTGTTTATTGCATTCATAACATCTATCTGAATAAATATTTGATTATTATTTCATTCACACAGCGATGACTTTTTTCTGTGAACCGAAACGGATTTTGCTCGAGGGCTATAATTTATGAAACAAAATTATTGAACCAAAGTCGCAAGGCCAAGAGATGTGATTAAGTTTTTTTTCGCGCATACGCACAACGTATTTAATACTTTAAAAGTTTATTTAAATTATTTGTCATACTGCATGGATAAATTTAATTTATACAGTGCATATGGCGTAATTTAGTTTGTTAAATACGCGTAGGGTTCTATGACGCCATTATAAATAATAATATACCTCGTTAGTTGATGTGTAATTTGAAGATCATCAATTTCAACACATTAGAAAATACTTAATAAATTTCTTAAGTAGCTGATAGCGTGTCAAATTATAAATATAATTCACTTTTTTATATTTATAAAATTAATTTCCATGAACATCTGCTTAAAAATCTATTACGAAATAGGTACCATAAAGATTTTTTAACACGAACAAGCATCATGGTACAATAAATATTATTTTGTACGCTTGAGTAAATTTTAAATTATAAAATATTCGTGGTTTTTAGGTATTAAATTATTACATTAAAATAATAAAAAAAATAAAACACAATCGGTAGATTGTTTTTTACTTACTACTCAGCGTCATTTTATTATGACGTTGTTAATCCCAGTTTTTTTATTATTTTTGAACATAAACACTATTATCATACACAAAGTATTGCACAAAGAAAAAATAAATCTGTATCAAATTTCTTGAATTAATGAATGACTAGAAATAGTATTGTTAATAAATTTATAACTTTTTCGATGATCCAATTCACTTAGTTAATAAACGAACAACACTATTTGTATTTAAAAGCAGTGATTTATTATTATTTTGAACTGCTTTGTCTTTTTTATTCCTGACTAAATAACAATTTATCATAAACTTACACAATCTGTAAAAAACAGCTGTTGATTATAATGGAATTGACAGTGTTTTGAAATTGGTAATTAATCTGAAAAACATGCTTGATAAAATCTATGAAAAAATACATTTTTTAATGGTATCCAAATTTAATATTTTTAACGATGAGGTAGTGTGAAGTCGACTGAAGTAAAACTTAAATCTGTAATATTGTTGTATTATATATATATATATAATATTATACATTTTTTTTTAAATTGCGGTAAAAATCAGCAACCGCGGCATCATGATTGGGTGAATGAAAACAGGAAACTGCTTTTAGCGAAGCAGTTCTAGATGACTATCTTAGCCATACAAATAAGCAAAAGAACGATCCGTGGCCTTATTGCATTACAGAGCAAAATTCTCAAACCCCGTCACGTAAAATGTTTCATAATAATACAAATATTTTAAGTCACATTTATTATGGAAAAGAATTAATAATTCTGACATTTATAATCAAAGTAAAATAATAAAAAAATCAATACAAAAAGTTCGACGTTATTACAGATGTAAACAAAATAGACCGACAGCGAGCTACCAATATATTAACAAGAAGATTGCTTAATCTCAATACTATTGGCAGTGATCTGGGAAAGGGGTGATTTTTTAAAACTAATCTTAAACAATTATGTAAGTATGCAATAATTATAAAAGCTATCTAATGTTTCTATTGTATATATATATAATTATGCAAAAATACGCAACTTATCGTTAAACAATAAATAATATCAAAAGCTGAAAAATGTAGTTCGTACATAAGATTGCAAGAGTAAAAAGTTCCAAGATTGACACATAACTGACAAACATTCAAAAAGTGATTTGTAACAAATTTTGAAAAAACCGTTTAATATCAATTCTGATAGTCCATAATATAATCTATGAATGGAAACCCCAATAATATTAAAAATATTAAAAACATTTTTTTTATAGAAAAATGAAATCATAAAGTTGACACATTCAATTAAATCGTGATTTCTTCAACACTCAAATCATCATTTTCCAAGCTCTGTATTTGTGAGACAAATCACTTTTTGAATGTTTGCTCATTAACTAGGTTCTTATATGTGTCAGACACAGCAATTGTATATCACTGCTTTTTTTTTAAATTTAAATATACTGCAAATTTATCTATTATATGATGCATAGATCTGAGAATATTGTTTTCCTTTATTTATCAAGGGGCTCGCCGACCTGAGTAAAAATAACAAGGCGCTCGCACGAGCCACTGGGAATCTACTCCTGCGATAGACGATAACATACACATCGTTCATACTGTAAAGTTTGATTGTTTTTAAAAAAATAATAAATATTAATAAATTTAATAAAAGTCCGGCTGCCACATGTTGAAATCCGTGCGCGTCTAAGCTTGACTAACATACCGTGCCGTTATAATTTTTCTTTCCATAGGATAAAACGACAAGTGATCCATTATTTCGTTTCACAGTAGAGAAATGAATGTTGGTTTTCTTTACAGGTGGCCTCATAGAATTATAGCTCAATTATTATCATACGAAAGAATAATATGAATTTGATTGAAAGTTTAATTGCGTAACTGAATATAATAAATAACATACGCGTGTAGAATCAGATTTTATTTTATAAATATGTTGATAATAATGCAAAACAAATTGTCCGTAATAACAGATAAGTATCGAAAGTTTACTATTGAACAAAAGTAAACAATGTTTTGAATATATCGATTGATATATATTTTATGGAAATGATGTAAGCAATTTTTAGTGAAAGTCAGTTTTATAATAATATGATTAATATGAACGATTGCTTAAAACAGGGAAAATAGTGTATTTTTATCGTTATTTAGTAGTACTAGCAAGTCAATATTAAATATTTTTTTATTCTCGAAATACAACTAATCGAACAATATATTGTTAAAATATCGTAAATGTAAAATTTAATAAACAATAAACATCCTGAATAAAGTTTAGAATATATCACTCAAACGTATTTTTGTGGAATCTTTTTAAAAATGTGTTCGTTTTTTAAATAATATTTTCAGTCTAGTGTTTTTGACGTTTCGGGGACAGAATTTTACCAATTTGACTGTTTATTCATTATATATGTACACTTCAAGAATTTTACCTTAAACGAATGAGGTTTTAACGTTTTTATTTGATAAGGATATAATACACATATATAACGGAACTTGATATTAAAATGGAGACAGTAAATTGTCCACTGTCAGTATTGCGGAAGTATTGCACGGATGAATGTTATACATAATGTAATGTGCTTTTTTATGACATTGAATACTATCATGGGGAATAGTCTTGTAGTATAATCATCATCGTCATCACCACGCACCACAACTATTTCATGGTATTAAGCATGCGTGTAATAATAAACTATAACCAGGAAGAATGCATACATGTGCTTTGTATAAGTCGCATAATACATATAGTGCATTATTATTTAGAGGGCATCAAAAGATGTTGTTCACATTGAGTAGGGACACTGACGGAAGAAAAATTTGATATGTTGAAATATATACTCAACTGTCTTAATTTCAAAAAATATATCAGCGACCGAATGAAAATTTCATTTATTAAAACGAACAAATGTAGTTTTGTTTACTTACGATATTCAATATACTATAAAATAAACATTTTGAAGCATAAGATTATTAATTTATTTACCTAATATTCTTTTATTCTCTCTGCTTTCAGCGCTCTTATATCATTATTTCAAGTGCCCCCAGGGGGTGGTATATGTCACGATTAGATAGATTAATTTAAATCATAATAATATCATATGTGAATTAATCACTTTTAAGGTGTTCACTGTCAATACTTGGTGGAATGGCATTATAATAAAAATAATAAAACATTTTTAGTACTTTTTCCACATAAAATTTATTAGATCAGGACCGGTTTCGCTCATCGCGAGCATTATCAACTGATAAGAAAAATACATAAACAGTGATATTTATACAAATTTAAATTGAAATAAAAAGGTGTAAGCAACTATTAACAATTTAAAGGATTAGCAAATTACATTATAATTACACAAAATTAAAATGCTTAACACCCATAACAATTAAAAAATCATCATCAAAGAATAATAAAATATTAGTTAAAAGTTGCTTACACCTTTTTATTTCAATTTAAATTTGTATAAATATCACTGTTTATGTATTTTTCTTATCAGTTGATAATGCTCGCGATGAGCGAAACCGGTCCTGATCTAATAAATTTTATGTGGAAAAAGTACTAAAAATGTTTTATTATTTTTATTATATGTGAATTAGCTTAAATAACAATCAAATCATTTTTGGCTTTCTAATTTAATGAAATAAATTCAAAAAGTTTATATTATTTATGTGTATATAAATTTCAACCAGTGGATTTAAAATTCAATTGGAATTAATAATCTAATACATTTTTTTGTTGAGCGCATTTTTTTGTCCAATACGAGTCCGAGGCATAATAAAATAATGGTATAATTATTTTATGACCGTAAACTGCCGCAAACGTCTATGGTAAAAAGTGCGATGAAAATGTACGCATTCTCGCTAGCTTAAAAAAATGTAAATAATTATTTGAGCCTTTGGCAAATTGTGAGATAGCATTTCTCCATGGAAGAAAAAATATTGAGCTAAAAATACAGATAGTTTTTCAATTCTGTAATGAAAAAAAATCTTTCTACACAAATGAACGCTGTAACCATTATCACCACTCGATATAAATCTACAGACCTGCTATACTAGGCGTCTCTAAGGACAGTGGTAGATTAAGCACATGAGAGGCCTCAGGTGCAAATAAAATTCTATCAAAATCAGAAAAAAAATATGTGGGCTGTATAACTCATATAACTATAAGCTATTTTCGAGACCCCCTAGAATTCGGAGCCCCCAAGCGCGCGCTTTATTCGCTTATATGGTAATCCACCACTGTCTAAAGAGCAGTCCATCACTGTCTTTATTTCAATATTTTAGTACATAAGTAAATAGTACAAAATAAATTTATGGAGATCTAAAATTACTTACGCTAACATTTTCAAGAAATACTCTATCTAGCATGTGAAATATATTATCTAGCATGAACTTTAGTAACATTTTATTAGCTTAGCATATTAAGGATTACATATCTATAATTTTGAATCTTATTATAACTCATAAAAATGGCCTGGCCTCTTGGTGAAATCGGCCGAGTAATACATTTTGAATGATTTTTCCATTAGAAGAAGAGCTCATTGCGACTCGTATCGTACGGATAAAAAAATGAAGGATATTTGATGATATATTATAAAATAATCATAAGGTTTTTGTAGTTTTTTTGATAGTCAGGAATTCATGTCTTGATGATGGGTGCAATGACCGAAATTACGGAAACATATGGTTGCTTGTTGGTTGCTTAACATGGTGTAAAACACCACGCCTCTAAATCAAATATGCCTTACACGGTGAATCACGGACAATATTAGTAAAAGGTACTTTAAAATACTATCGTACCTACAAACCAGTTTCCAGTGCAGGTATGATACTTGATTATATGTACTTTGTATGACAGTTATTAATAGCAAGATTTCTCATAATTTAATGCACGTTGTAAATCTATCAGTTTTGTTTTGTCGTAGGAAAATATTTTTTTTGACAGACATCCATACTATGTCGTGTATTTTTATAAGCTTACAAAATAAAATTCTCAACTGTTCCACTCAAATTGGATGTAGTCTTTTTTTTAATACTATCCACGTGTCCAAAATAATTCAAGTTCAACTCCAAAGTATATTATACTTAGTCCATATAACAATAAATTATTTTGGATATAACTACATTCAATTAATCAAATATATATGTTTTATGTGAGAAAATGTGAGGGGTTTTGAGAAAAATTGACAATTTTTTTTGAAAGGTAAACTATTTTGTTACACAATTACTGCAATACAAAATTTAAAGACAGCGAGAGTTTTAAATGTGACAGAATGTCGTGGTTGGGGATAAATATCCTGAAATGACGTAATTTTATTATATCAGCCAACTGGTCTTAAAATATAAAGCATAAATTAAAAAAATATATTTGACAATAAAGCTAGAAAATTTTCAATGCGCCAAATATTTTGAAATCATCAAAAAATAAATAAGTCATTCAAGATCTAATCGACTAAAAAAGATATCACAAACACCCAGATTCAAGATATCAAATCTTAAAATAACATTTAATCTGCCAGGACTTGAATCCAGATCGATCTGATCACCAGATGATGATCTTACCAATAGACTATGAAGGGTGAATTTGCAAATACCAGAACAGTACATTGCAATTTAAATTAAATAAAAGCTAAATTTAAATTGATTCGTTCCTCAACAGTTACTATGTTTACGTTATTTAATCGATAAATTCTTTATTGGATGTCATTGACACAAATATTTAACAACAGTATTTTCTTACTTTTATACAATTATCTATCAATAAAATTTAACTTGATTTTTACAAATCGTTTTACTCAGATGCCCAAATAAAACTTCCCATCGCAGTCTATTAAATCGCCATTAAATTAAATATTAACCAATACAATTTACGTGTAATGACGCTTGTGTAATTCAAGTTTTTTTTTACTATTGTCTGTCCACTTCTTACGTCACGTTGCGGTCACTTTTAACAAATACATTGCCGTGAAAACGCAAAGTGAAATACTTCTCATTTTTTATCGATTATTTTCCGAAACAGTGGTCGACCGGTCTGCGGTTCGGCTGAAAACCATAAACCCCAGAGGCACGTAATTACAAGCTATCTCAACGATCTCTTTGGAGTCATAATAATATTACTGTCCGGCGTACGGGAACTAATAGTCCATCGGATTACGTATAAAGGGAAGTTCAGATTATTCAATAAATCTCTTGGGTTGCAAATGAAAGGTGCGCTGCATCCAAAGGTCGCGTATTATGGCGAGGGTAACCAATTCGATTTTATTCAATACATGTATTCTATCGATCCTGTTATACGTTTTCGAGTTAAAGCATATCAAAAAAGTATGGTTAACTGTAAACCAAGCTTCAAAAGGAAATATGTGTGGGCAAAAAATGAAAGTTAAACACATTGAGCATCTTTATATTGAAAAGCGGAAAATACAATGATTGGATACGTGCTTTATCTGCCTTTTCCTCCATCAGTATAGATTCTGTCATCTTAGAAGGCCATACATAATCAAATTTTAAAGTAAGCAAATAGATTAAAAATAATAAGTTGGGTTTTTTTTAAATTCGTGTCATATTATTTTAACTTTTTAAGTACTTTATTTCACAACATCACTTCAAATTGTAAATATAATTCGGTCAAGTTTTTATACCATTGCTATACTAATTCTTTTAAAAACAACATAAAACATGTTTAGTGCAGAAAATAAATCGTGGTATATAAAATAGAATGTGTTGTGTGTTTTTGAACAGTACGTTTACTAAAATTATGTTCCATAATGATAAAATCACATTTTATGATTGTACTGCAAAGCACAAAAAACTATAGGTTTTTGTAGCTGAAGTTGTTGTTTATTTTTGTCGAGTATTGATACATTTAATACTATATCATTTTTTCCGATTATTTAATTATAATTATAATAATGAATAACAACGTTTTCAGACACTACTTATTTAATATTGAATAAAATATGGGCTAGGAAGCTGTCGGTATAAAAACAAACTCATTCACTACCTAAAATAAGATATGTGACCCCACCCAGATAATAATATTTAAATAAGTTTAATATACAATGCAGTTGGCCTTGGTTATATTATTTACTACAGATACTTATAGATACAGAAGTTATTTAAGAATAATACTTTTCATTACGATAATCGATAACTTAAACATGAGGTAATTGAGAGATCAATAGATTGATACAATATAAAAATGACGGTGTATCGTTAATTTATATAGTTTATTGAATTTTTTTTTGTATTAAAAGATAACATTACCATATAAAAATACAAACATTTTCACCGCTGTGTTAATATGTTTTTTTTTCTATTATACAGTGACATCGTTTGAAGGAAAATGTATCAATGTTATACTTACTTTATGTCAAAAATTTTAGAACGCTGAATTTTGAATTATTTGTTTTAATTAACTATCGATTGTGTTTTCACAACGAAAACGAAATTGTAGAATGTAGACTGTTATGTTATATTGAACTAGCAACGAAGACGCTCTGATGTGTCTAAGCTGATTTGGTTTCCTAATAGTTGTCGATTTTCATCAATGACTAATGAGCAAATGAACAATGACACTCTACAGTCTACGGTGTTGTGTCATTCCACCATATAATAATCACATTTGTACCATTCTCCACGACTTTGAACTTGAAAGCGAGGATAGTATTAAAGATTCACCATTCCCGGCGTGGCTAACAGGAGTCAAACCAGTTAAAAAATCTCACTGGATTGAATCTTGGACTTATGGGTAAATTGCAGAGAAGATATCTGCCGGAGGAATCGATCGTAGCGTGAATGTTTCTGTAATTGAATCAAATCATTATTGAATGCTGCGTGCATTTTATTGATTATTATCATACTTGGGATGAACTTTGTGATCTTATTTTATTACACGAAGCGGGCACGGTTAGATTTCTCAACTATTGTAGCTTTAAAACAAATTAATATATCTAATTTGATTGCATAAGGTATGAGCTGTAATAAAAAATTCAATTAACATGCATGAATATTTCTTTCAGAGGTTTTTCTATTGTACGTCATATGTATAAAAAAGAAAAACACTGATAATAAAAACATATTATGATATAAAGAACCGAAAATTTACCACAATTATCAAAACTTTAACCACGATAATCGAATAATAAAGTGCTTCAAAAAGATTTTTTAAAACTGACTACAATTCAGGTATGAATCTCTTGAGTTGGTTAGAAAGGAAAGGCTATGAATATTTGCACTACATCCAAGTTTGTCGATACTAACCGTAATTATTTGGATAAGCCTCTACATATAAATATTTCAAGTAAATATTTTTAGCATGAAGCAATTCTAGAACTAACGTGTAAATAATCAATCAATACATATTGAGAAACTCAAAGAAGCATTGAGTATTGTTATATTGAGAGTAACGTGTACTCAAAAAATGAGATGATTTTTTTAATGATACGAGATTGTGTGAGACCGTATTCTACGATAAAAAACTCAAAAATAAACAATGTTTATTGTTTGTGTATTTTCATAAGTGAAAGAAGAAGACTTCGATCAGAAAGTGTGACAACATGTTTATAAATCCATTGGTATTGAATATTGATAGACAAAACAATAATAGATACATTTGACAATATGTGTATCCAAATATTTTGATTCACAACATTAAATAGAAGTTTACAGTTGAAGAAATCTCTACAATAGAAGAGTCTCGAACCGTTATTCGCTGTTTATTTTGTTAAATTGGCGTTTCGGGTTTTAAAATGTAAAAAAAAATAATACGGTACTATTAGTCTGTCAAGTCTGTTTTTGTATGGCGCATTGTACTCGCAGCGTTTATTAATGATCTTGGCACCAATTTTCAATCCGACATAGAAGACATTGGATTAAGTAATAATAATTACTATAAAAATATGTCAACAACCTGCAATACTTACGTTTGGATCTTTTTGTCTTGTCTTTACCAAAATAAGTTTCGATGTTCCACAAGCACTGTGAAGACCAATTCTACAAATATTTTTGTACATTATAAAATTCAGTAAATTAAATTCGATCCATTACATTTAGGTATGACATATTTCTTTTCCATTAAGTAGTGGTGTAATATATATTTAAAAAGAAATTTAGACATTCAACCTTGGTTCAAATTTAAACTATTAGACCTTCTTTCACAAGGTTATGGAATATATATCGACTGTGGAAAGGAAAAAGGACTTAACCCACAGTTTTTTCAAAACAGGTTTTTTTCGATAATCACAATGTATTAAACTTGATACACGTTCTATCAAAAAGATGCAAGCTGCAAATGCCGAAATAGTATCTAAATTTAGCTTTTAACTTTCAAAAAATGACCATGTAGAAAATTAAAACCAAGAAAAAAGACTGAAATAAAGGTTTTTCCTAGACAATTTCTTTAATTAATATTAGATTTTATCAATTAAACACTAGTTAAGAAGTCTCCGTGCACTTCAAGGTTGTGTATAATACATAATTTGCATATGTCACAAAATCATCAAAACACGTTTTTAGCGCCTCCTGTAAAATTTGATATGTGTGGGTTACGTCCTTTTTCCTTTCCACAGTCGATATGTATTTCTGATCGTTAAAATATCAAAAGTATTAGATTTGACATATAAAATTTGTATTTGATCCTTGTTTTTACAGAAACTGACTTAACATATCATATTATAATATATAAAAAGTCCAAAGGTTATTTTGCACTTGGGACATATAATTTATTACGTTTAAATGTTTCTCGAGTTATATTATATTATATTTAATAGCGATATCTATAATATTATTTTCCCCGTCCATATCTTTGAGTGCGAAATTAGCAGTCTTCAGGTACATATTACAAGAGTGCGTTTCAACTTGTTCCAAGGGTCCAGCAACCCTACGAAGCAATAAATAATGCAGTCGTTTCATTAATGGTCGTGCAAAAGCCGCGATTAGTCTACAATAAATTATTATAAATGTTTAGACACTATGAAGTACCCAGTGAAGAGAACGAAGGGATACTAAAATGCACCACCTTTAATAAGCTGGGAGAATGTATCCATTTGTCAAGTGTTATTATAGACTTTATATTTTAGTATAGTTCTGAAGGTTATTTTAAGATTATCCGTTCCGTTGTGAATTTAATATACAAAAGACGAAACATAAGATTTAAATTGTTAACTGGCTATGGTGGTATTTTTCGTTAAATACTCACCAGATATTTATTATTTTATCGTAGCTCATTTAAACACATTATTTAACGTCACGTTTTTCATAATATACTGTATAGATAACGCATATTACTCACGTAATTTAAAAGAGAAATGAATTCTATATTCCTGGCATCTGAAAATATTATAATAAAGATCACGTTTATTCATGTTTTCGTTATTTAGTGAAATAAATATTTATTGTTTTGACTTGCGTACAAATATTTCACTTTTTATTTATGTTAAAAGTCTTAGATCATGGGTGTCCAACCGGTAGATAGCGATCGACCGGTCGATCCCGAAAGCTTCCGTGAATTTCGAAAAAATATGTAATTTAAATATAAAATGTACAAAAATACTAAAATTGAATTATTTTGTATGCACACATAATGATATGTATTGCGCATTTAAAATAAACATTTCTATGTTTGAAGAAAGGAAAAAATCCTACATACAATTTCTTATAAGAATCATGTTAGAACTCGTTCGCGAGAAAATTTAATATTGAAAAGTCGATCCCAGGGCAAAAAAGGTTGGACACTTGTCATAGATGGTTAAGAATAAACTCATATAATATGAATGCATGCAATAAATGCACACAAAAGCACGCCAACAAAAGACGATGAACATTTTCAATGTCGAATAAAAGAAATTCATTTATTTTCACAATAGATATTTAAACATATCATATATATGCGTAAAGTCATAGATGGTTTGAATTATATATATCTTATAACCGTAAAGGCAAAAGCTCAAAGCTTAAGAAAAACAGCACGGGCATATTGCCGATCGCATCTATTCGCGCGAGCATCTCACTCGATAAAGACAAAGAATTTCATCTGCTTTTATTTGATCTTTTGCCTTTGGCTACGAGTCCATTTGAAGATGTAGTTAGTTACATAGACGTGTGTTTGTAAGTATTTACCGCAGGCTCACAGCGCCTGTGACCTTAGTCTGTGAATCATTTCTGTTTTTGAATGTCACGGCGCCCTTCAGACTCTTCAGAGCAAAGCTTTTGATTCTGCGCACGAAAGCTCTTTTATTTAATAGGCACGCGATCGTAAAATGCATTAATTTATTTGCTATATTAACATTACTGTTTCTAAAAGCTCTGCTAACAATCGTATTGTTTTTCACGAAGCCATTTTTATTACATACACTGGTTAGTTTTTGTATACGGCAATACTTTGACAGCAATAAAGATAAGATTAACTTTATTTATTTATTTAAAAATTCAATAAAGTCTCATTCAAGTAACATTAAAATTATTTAATAAATTTAAATTCATTTAGTAACCGAATGGAATTGTCTGGAAAATGCTGAAGGTTCATTACGTCTGGTGTATACCTAAGCGAGATACTAAAAACATTTATTATATATTTTTTTACCACTATCTTATGTTTTTAATGGAATAATATAAGGGTATTCATTTCAGATTTAACGTGCGAGATCGCCTATGCGTGACTTCTTTGAGCGTTAGTAGTCTGCTTGCTATAGTTTCCGCATTGCACATACTAGCTTGCGCACTTCTTCGAGAATATTCATGGTCCAATGAACCATCGCCATCGAACCAGACAATCTAATTGATAGCATAAAGTCTACATGCACTCTTCCGATTTCGTAGTAAAGATCAATACTAGCCGTGCACTGCTGAAACCACTAGCTTATCAGGTATTTCAATGTTATTCCACTCAGCGTGAACGCAAAACGAAAGCAGTGAAAATAATAAAAAAACACTTAAATATAAAAATATTTTTTCGGAAGGAAAAATTCGCATGAACTAGCTTTTTTTTTAACGTCTTTCCTGTATTGATCACGCTTATAACCAACAAATTTTATCACAATTCGTACAATAATGATTAGAGCGCGCCATAGGACTAGGGCCTCCAACAAAAAATAATTTTAAAAAATGATCTCGAAAAATGTGGATGGCATATCTTTATCAGGCCAAGAGTCTAATGTTTTATTTTTAAAATTATTTCTTTATTCAAGTGTTCCAATAACGAATTAAAAAATCCAGATTCAGAATATTGTCAAAGGCGATATGATACTCTGAAGTGTATGGTATGCGCCTATTATAATAGCTATTGAATATAATAGTCTTGTTGGAACAAGGTTACGGTGCAAAGTTCAAAAAGGAGCTTCTGGTCATCTAAGCAATGAATTATTCATTAAAATTAAACAAGTTATTGTTCGTAAATGAAAATTGAATGCAGTAGATTCATATGAAATATCTTTTTGCAATAAAGCCTTAAGGAAAATCTTTTTTAAGAAACTGAGACAGGCGCTTACTTTTATGCAGAAGTGTTGTCGTTAAGCAAAATTCTGTAAAATATAATATTTTTAATGAAAGTAAAGTTTATTTACAGTCGAAATAGTATCATTTAAATTTTAGGAATATACCATATCGCCAATATAAATTTAATAGTTTGATAATTAATTTTGAATACATTTGGAAACATATGTATGTAGTTATAAATAGCACTGCTAAGTTGATATAAGAAAACTTCAATATAAGAAGCTTGAAAACTCATAATATCCTATTTGGATATTTTTTTAAATAAGTAAGCCAAATAATTTTAAATGCATCACTACATATTTTAAAAAATAGCTGGGTATTAAAAATCACGTTGCTAAAACCGCTGCCAAAGATCACCATCGGTGTATTAACTCTCATTTTTAAAATTAACAATATGGTATGGTTACAAAAAATTTTGCTAGTGTTTTTGCGTATTTTTAAAAACTTTAAATTCGGAGAATGTGAGTTATGATACTTTTTTTTCTCATGTGTGTATGTATTCCCTGTCTAACAAAAAATTTAAATAATATATTTTTTGGTTCTGCCAAGCTTCTCGTTTGAAAATATGACGCGTCCTGACTAAATAAGCACTACCTACAAAATATATTTCACAAGGAATTTACATTTATAGTTTGGCATAGGTCTTATCTTATCTGTTCGCAGCTTAAATCTAGTTATGCAAAGTTTCTTCTAATGAAAATAGTTACTCGTTAAAAGACGAAAGATCAGTCTTGATCATTAATAATAACGTGGGGAATGTATACAATTATATACACGCGTTTCGATTAAATATATGACCTTTGCATCGGACGCTTTTGAATCCCATAGCGACCAGTTTCCTTGCGATAAAAAATAGATGAAAAAAGACACAAATAGTTACGGAGAGAAGAAATGAGTACGGGTTTATAACCACCTAAGTATAACGGACAGCGGCGATGCAAAATAGTTCGCGCGTCGGTTGGCGGGAATGCCTTCTTACACTGCGGAAGAATGCCGACGAGGGCAATGGACAAGAAGAGTGGACACAAGAACTCAGATTCGCCAGTCCGCAAGCATCAGTCTACGTTAATTTAGTGATACTCAGTAATCAGTAAACTAGTTCCACGAAGGTATTAATAAAATCAATTAAGATGTAAAAGTTACAATCAATTTTCAAGACGTCACAACTGAATACATAATAATAGCACATTATTATCGTGTTGAACGTTTTTTTAAGGGAATATTTATCGGTGACGTTTCATATTTGAACACTTAAAAAATAGCTTTCTCGACATTGGTAATTAATAATGTCAAAGCCAAAAAATGATAACCAATCCGAGCGATTTTCTTATCATATTACTAGCGATGGTTTAAAGCAAGGGTGTCCAACCTTTTTTGCCCTGGGATCGACTTTTTAATCTTAAGTTTTCTCGCGATCGACTTCTAACATGATTCTTATAAGAAATTTTATTTAGTAGGGTTTTTTCCATCTTCAAACATAGAAATGTTTATTTTAAATGCGAAATACATACCATTAGATAGTTATGTGCTTACAAAATAATTCAATTTTAGTATTTTTGTATATTTTATACATAAATTATATATTTTTTATACAAAAATTCACGAAAGCTTGTGGGACCGACCAAATTTTGCTTTGGGATCGACTGGTTGATCGCGATCTACCGGTTGGACACCCATGGTTTAAGTGTATTAAATTTTAATCTGACAGCAATCGAAGTGACTTGTTTAGTAAAGTGATATTACGTAGTATAAATCTTTTTTCGCGTAATGTTTCCTATTTTTCTCTGGTTTTGATGTTAAACCTTAACTGATTTCAGTTATATTTCCGATAATTAATGCTGTTCATCGACATGGAGCACAGAATGAGTGACCAAGACAAAAAACGATTGAGTTACAGTTTATTATCTGCTAGAAACAGCATCTCTATTTTCCCATATACTATATTATAATGTCAGGTTCAGGCCGTTGGGCTCTGTGTGCAACTTCTTGGTAACGTGTAATTACACTCAATCTACGCCCGCCAGATTAAAATAACAACTTGGAGCGTATTATTATTATATTCACAGTTATATTAAGCCGCATTTAGTATTACACAATCTCATAAAGAGATGGCGCTCATTATTATTTCGCTACCGCAATAGCGATGCGCCTAATTAACGCAATCGCTTATCAGATTTTTTCACCCGCGTAAATTTGGCGGGTTGTCTGTTTGAATATTATACAGATCGCTTTCGTTTTAACCAATTAAACTTTCATACAACAAACGGTAAATATCTTCTTTTCAAGACAAACGTATAAACAAAATTCACCGCATTTAATTTGCAATGAATACAAGAATAGTATTATATTCCTCGTACAATTACAATAATATGTAAAAATAGTTGCTGTCATTAAATTTGTATCTTTCAACAAAAGAGGGCAGCACTAACACACATCATTTGAAGTGTGTTCGATTATTTCAATACCAATCAAAAAATAAGTGACAGCTCAGAAAAATCAATTTTGGGTTTACTTTCTACTTTCTATTTTTTAATGGTTTTGAAAATATAATGATACCTGCGATATAAAAAATGGTGCACATAATATGCGAATAAATCACATTTATTGATAAATTTACAATAATTGTAAATTAAAAATAATATGTCTATGAAAAGCCATTTTTATCATAAATCGATTAAAGTGACAAAGGGTGAATTTCACGCTTAACTATATTTTTAGTGCTGTTTAAATATTTCAAATCAGCATTTAGTTTTTTACTGCCAAATAATATGCAAGAATAATGTATTTAATTTATGATATCGCCACAGAGTAAGCAACGATAACTAAACCTTAAGACATCTCTAGCCTCTAAAAAAACACATATACCGTAGAAGTCGAAGTACCAGAGGCGCCACTGTGGTTATCGACCCGTAGATGCGTACATCACTGTATTGTTCGACAAATAAACTAGTCTATTGCAATAAGCGATTTCATCTCGGCTATGTAACATTCAAATATGTACATTTCCTTGTAGATACTTAACAGGGCGAGTGGAAAGTAATAAACCAATAAAATATATTGCAATCATTATATTATTCAATAACGAACGTTAATATACTATACTTTTGTACAATAATAAATTAAATACGTGTATGTAGCCACCTGTGTGGTCGAGTGGTCAACGGTGTTGGCTTCGGCTACAGAGGGCCCGGGTTCAAATCCCGGTACGGACAGTTTTATAAATTGATTTTTCAATCAATTTATGAATTTCTGTTCAAAGGCATGGATATATGTGACGTCTTGAATTCCCCCCTCTCACCCATCCTATCCTATGAACGGGGCGTATCGAGAGCGATTAGCTTACCACTAATCCTGTCCTAGCCCTATCCTTCCATCCTTACTCTCTTTGTAAAAAGAGAGGTTGAGCAACTGAGTAACAAACAGTTCTCGTAGAAAACACTTCTGTTGAGATAAACTCCATTAGGAGTCCATATGCTCCACATTGGGAGCGGACATGGATAAAAAAAAAAAAAATGTTCGCAATTCGTTGGATTTTTTTAGAAAATTATAGACTTTAATTTAAGTATAAGAATATCGAAAAAAATATATGCCAATAATTTTGATAGTTGAGAAGATAAAAATATTTATACTATATGCCATAACTATGAAAAGAATTGTATATCGAATTCCAGAATTCCTTCAACTGGCATAACAACTCTACTATTATTTTCTGCTCATTTTATAAGCTAGCGGAGTGGAACGCAGGGACGTTCCGTTGGCATAGGCGAGTCGGCAGTCGCCTAGGGGCGGCAAGTCCAATAGATCGGCAAATAATCATAAAAATGCCGAAAAATATCTTTTTAATGGTAATAATATTATGACCGATGGGTAAACAATACTTATCTTTAAAGCGATAATCTTCTTTGAATATGACTTTTACCGATGGCAATAGTGAGGGCGCTATTTTAAACTATGCCTAGGAACGTCACTGAGTGGAAGGTAAGTGTGGATGGAATAAGCAGGTATGTCGAATCGATCGACAAGTGAAATCAAGCGTTTTCCATTTAATGTCTTTCCCGTTTTATTTTATTGCTCTGCCTCGTTTTTGCTGTGGGAACAGATCTAACGTAGGACGGCAGGATGCAATTTTCCGATTCGAAACAAGAAAATCATGTGAATTAACAATTACTATAAGAAGTAAAGACGCTAGCTTATCATTACATTTTTATACCTTATACTTATTTCTTATATCCGGAAATACATCACTTTGAATTACATATACATATTAGTTTTAAGCTTTCATCTGTCAGTGGAGTAATGTTATCAACGATGATATGTTCTGCAATCAAATGAACATTACAGATTTTTTTATATTACGACCTTATTGGTGACCAGACGGATCGCTTTCATGGTTTTATATTATAGTATCAGTCTGGCTTTTTATCTGAGATATAATTAATGAAAAACTGAAACATGAAGATAAAGACAATTACTCAATAGATTGGGTTAGCCGAAATTGTTTCTCGGAGAGCGAACAGAAGACAAAAATATTAATTTCGGAATGAAAGAATATTGTTTTAATATGTCAACATTGGCTTTTTTATACATTTGATTGGAATGAATGAATGAATGAACGAATACATTTAAAGAAAACTAGGAATTGTAATACCGGCATTTATGATTAAATCCAGTATCACGGTGTTGAAAATTAACCATATAGAAACCATCACACATTTTAATACGATTTGTCGCGATAAATTGAAATACTTCATATTTACATGTTTCAGATTTGATTAGCATTTCAATGATGTATTATTATTGTGAAAAACAAGTTTTAAATATATTTATGAAAATCATACCTTTTCTATTATGCTATATTTGAAACGATGGTATTTTATATTTACTTTCGGAATACCAATTTTGATTTACTCATCCGGTATTGCGATCTAAATTGGCTATGCTTTTTGTTTTGTTATTATTGTAATCATTAAATGAAACCAATGACCAAGTATACTGTATCAGTATTTAAGTAGAATAATATTGATACAGGAATCGTGTTGTAGAATTTACTCTACTCTCTATTTGTTGGTTAGTAAAATAAGAGCTATGGGAAAATTCTAAATTTCATTCGTACATTTTTAGAATATCTTTAAAACATGATAATTGATTTGATTTCAATAGTCGTGAAAATCTATTACATTAGTTTGATTAGTCACTCTAATATAGAAAATGTTGTTTAAGAATCATATCTTAAACACTTATAGATTAATTTAATTTAAATTTGAGTAAACTTTAAGGAAATGCTGAGATAAAATAACACGGAGCATTATAGAAAAAAAGAATATTTTTTTGTAGAGAAAGAATACCAAAATAAAACAACATTTCTCCCAGCATATTCGTTATATTATTCACGTCTGTCGTAACACTTTCTTCAGAGACGGTGACTTTCTCCACAATCCTGATGGCCTTGCAGTGTTAAAAAAACAAAAATATTAAGATACGATAAGCATCTCAATGGTGTTATCACAGATTTCTTCTAATAGGAAAAGAATCATGAACAATATAAGTTTAGTGGACCTATTAACTGGTTGCGCGATGGAAGAATCTCGATTACAATCAACACATGTAGGTGTAAAAAAGTCTATCGTCATTAATTTGAAACGAAGTGATTAATTGCTTGTTATTAATTTTGTGTATCACATATTAATACGTGTTGTAACTAGTATTTTGTATAACCAATGATTCAAAGAGATTTGTTTCCATCTTCCCAAATATAAATAAGAGACGAAGAAAAGACTCGTGCTTAGTTAGTAATAGTATCTAATAAGCATTGCTTTAAGGAGTGGGCAGAATGTGAGTGATACAGAGGATTATTAAAAACATTCAAGTGGACGTGCTGGGGATCAAGTCTTCGACCCCGTAGACGTACATATCGGACGTTCAAGATTTTTAACCATTTAGATAAGAAACCGGTCCAACTGCAGAGATTTTAAAAATATTTTCAACTATTAATGTTTTGGGTTTATTTATTACTTTTATTTGACATTGTTAGAGACAACGCAATTTATTAATTTGTCGATGATTAACGGAGCGAAGCTTTTTTTTTAAATAGACAACATTTTGAAAATGTCTATTGTTAATTTATTATAGCCATATGCTGTGTGTATTTATCAAGTTAAAATCATCGATTGAGTCACTGTTTTCAACATACAAGACATGTATGTTTTAACTATGTGACCATGAAGCAAGATTACTCGTTAAATATGCTATTTGCATAATAATTCATAAATCGACAATCTTTTAGCATTGACAACATAATCACGACCGACAAAACCACGAACAAAAGGTGTCGGATCAAAATGCCAAATATTTTAACGTTTGACTATCTGAGATTATTTTGTAATAGTCGTTATTGATTATCTCAACGATCAAAACAGAAATTTAAAAACTATCTATTGTTATAATATAAAAATAATTTTATTTAGATTTATGAAATATTGGTAACTCGTGAAGTAGAAATGACTAAATACAAACATAGTGCTATATTTATATTGAAAAAATGGATTGTTGTACAAAAAAACTTCCTCAATTTGAAAAATATATTTCTACCACAATCTAAGAAAAAAAACTTTTCTGAGACACATTGTTTTCAAGCAAGCACATGGTCAATCAGATAAGACTTCTTTAAAATGTTTAAAAATAAAAAAAGAAATGTACCTAATTTGTTAATAAGCGCATCGTATTGACAATTTTAAAAGCATTGGTTACTCTTTTTTATGGTAATATTATCTTGCAGGATTAAATACATTATGAAGTTAAACAGTAACATATAAACTGCTCAAAAATGCGTTTGAAATTTTAGTGTATTTTTATTCACTTTGAATTGCTTTAGTTTATATATAGAAAAATTGGCTGTGAATTTAAATTATTAATAATTATTCTATAATATGGTTGTAAAATTTACTTGAAATATCAGAATCACTCGGCTGTTTATTGATTTAAATTATTTTCCTTGGAAACTGTGCCCATTGTCAAGGTGATAAAAATAATCTAAAGATAGAATATTCCTAAGATATATTTTTATTGCTTGACAGCAAATACAATTATAAATCTGTGATATAATGATATCGTTAACCATCAGATATTGTATACGTAGAATATCATATAGCATGTCTCTTGAAATGAATTGCAGCATTTTAAATGCAAATATCAGAAGTCTGAGTACAAATAAATAAACTAAGAATTTACTCCCACTTAAGAATTCATTTTAATGTTATTCCTAAACTTGTTTTACTTATAAGGCGCGACACAAGGATAAAATAATGTTAGAGCTAATCAATTTTCCTGTACATATATTGGCTTATATTCTTTTTGTTTATTGGATCATATAATTCAAATTATGTTTTGATTTATTACGTAATTATTCATGAAAAGATACAAATAGATTAATATTATCCGGACATGTTTGTCGTAAAAAGTCTAGAATATTTAAATATAATAGACCACTTAATTAAAATAAATACTTCAATATTGCTTAAATATTAGTGTTTTTTTACTAGTCAATTTGAAAAGACTTTGAACATTGTATCTTCCATCACATCTCGCTTAAAGATAACAATCAGTATTTTTTAAATACAATCTACTTAGAGAGAATCCGAGTGATTAGTTCACTAGAATAACAAATTAACTCTTCAAACTAAAGATGTCACGATGGTTTCCACAATCTAAAATCAAGAGAAAGGCACTGAGCAAAAGATGAGTAAGTCATTTCGTCATTGGATTTCATATTGGATAATTTAAATGTAATCAAAACCATCGATCGATTGAAGATGTTTACCAGCTCATGCAATTGTCGTTTCCTGATGTATGCGCGATATGCTGTGACGTTTCCTCCACGAAGGATATCCTGTTTTGAGCCAGGATGTCCCTCAAAGGTTAGGATGTCTTCGTGAATCATATTATGAAAGAACGCATATAACGGAAATATTATACAGTATTTTATAATTATTGTACAGGCTTTCGGTGCTCGGTGGTTACAAAGTCGTAAATGGTTTTGATTAAATTAATATATCAATCGCTTCCATAAAAACTAACAATATTACTCCGTTTATAAGAGATTTATATACAGTAATTATAGTTTTTGTTATGTTTATAAAGTACTTAAAGTTTATACATATTTGAACATTATAATTTGGTATTGCGTATTGATATGTGTTATGCGTGCAATAATGTGAGTGCAGTGTGGAATAATTCAGTCAAACACTCATTTTTTTAAAGTCAAATTTTTGGTTGTTTTAGTTAGCTACACTGAAGTAAGTCACAAAAGAAATGTGCTTACAAATTCGTTATAAGCATTGAATGATCAAACATATTTAATATAAAACGTTCAATTATTAACAGTAAGTAAAATAAAGTATACTTATTTGCTATCGTATTATGGATCCTTCAAAAACGTGTATTAAAGAAATGCTCATCTACAATGTATAACTATTAACAACGTAACTAGTTCTTGTAGAGAGGTTAGCTTCACAAGAATGTAAGGCCATCTAAGTTGCGAATAATTTAACAATATTAATATTTGACTTTTATAAAACAATATATCATTATTCAAAAATGACGTTATTATGATTACATGTATGCGCCATATGATTTTACATTTATTAAAATTTAAATCCTAATTATAGTAATGCACCGTGGAATAATGATTAGATATCCGATGTAAAGTTATAAAATGATTGTTGTCATACATACCACGTCATTGTTTTTTTAAATTTAAAATACGAGTGAATTTACTATCATTTTTCTATTCAACTAACACAAAAGTGTATTTTTGTTAAGTACTAAACAATATTGGATACAGGGATTGTCATTTACATTTTAATTGATAATGAAAGAGAATGTTGAATTTTTTGAATAGTAATTATTATTACTAAAAAATATCATGTTTTCAAAGTTATTGTGTTTTTTTTTTTAATATTGTATTCTTTTATTGGAATTTATAAATGTCAAGGAAACATTTTACATACTTCAATAATTAATTTGAAATATAATTTTGACAATTTAAACATGTAAGCTATGGTTTTATAATTTGTATTGTTATGGTAAGTCAAATTTGTGGTTCCGTTCAGCTTAAAACGGTTTTGACATTTTGTGTGGGGTTAACATCCAATATAATTGATTGATAATCTTTAAAATAATAAACAATAAACAATAATCTAAAGTTTACACCATAGGTTCAAAATTATCGCTGCCAATCCATTCAGTTGGCCGGCGTTGTGCTCCTTGTTAAATGACAGCATCGATCGAAAAGGTGAAATCCAAAATGGCTGCGAATTCTTTTTATTTTGTTAAACGATCACACGTCCACGACGAAATTTTCGCGCGGGTATGTGTGCGCAGGCGCAGGCAAGAAAAACTTTCGAATGTTCTTTATAAGGCTGGTGAGTGTGGCTTACCGGCGCAAGCGCTCCCAGAAACGAGTTGGCATTGAGGCGAGCGTTGTGCAACGGACACTGACGTCACCGCAGTCTCAACTGTGTCTGCCCACATCGACTGCTTCGAGGTCCGGTTAGGCTTATTATGGGCACCTTCCAACATCTCGTGCAGAAACCAATCGGAACTGTCCAATGTTACATATTTCTAAGCCCTCAATTCAACCGTAATAACTAATATTAAAAAATAGTTTAAATAAATAAACAGTATGACCTCTATCGTTCAACCATATTCAAACGGTCTTATCTTAATTGTTCATTAACAATGGCAGTGTTTTAAAAAGAACTGCTGTATATCAAACAGCAAAGCATGTATTATAAAAAAAGGTTGCTGCCCAAACGGTTTGTTGGCGGAATGAGAAACTACTTAGGGCTTGAATGAATTCTCAAAAAAATGATGTAATTTATCTACCGCATTTGCGAACACGCAAAAACACGTCAACCCGTTGTTTGAAATTATGTTATTAGCAGTTAAAAGGAGAAAAAACTAATAATATATTTTTCTTAAGTAAATTTAAATGACTTTTTTATTATGAACATATCAAATCATACTAGTCAAAACTTTCATTTTAAAGTTACTCTGTATGATATATAATACATACATTGTGTATGGAATAGCGCTACTGTAAAAATGATTAAAATATACATCTGTAAACGTTTGCGTCATCTGCATTGTTCTTAATTACAGGATTGTATCATCACATAAAAAACCTCATCGTTATATTTATCTTTTAGACAGTTTACAATGAAACAATAAGGAAATCATAGATATATATATATAATATGTAAACACTCAAGGTACAATAAATCAATGATCGTACTCGACTATTAAATAGCCGTTTAAAATAGATTTTGGAGGTTAAATACGGTATGTTTAACAGTACTTGGTTTTTTTCATTACAACTGCAAAAAAACCGTAAATAAATATATAATCAGCAATTACATACTGATTGTTGACTGCTCTTTAAAGATGCATTGATTTTTTTATTATAGGCAAAATTTATCAAATAATTGCAATATGATTTTGTGTATACGATTTTTTTCTTATTAATTAGATTACTATATTTGAAGCAATGTACTGCGAGATAATTGTCGTAAAACGTCAGTGTCTGTAATTTATTATAAGTGTCGAACAGTCAAATTTTTTAAAGTGTTATATCTGTTAAATATTAAATTCTGATAATTTTCTAAAAGTATTTATGATATCAAAAACCTGGTCACAATTTTAGTGTTAAATAATAAATTCGGTTTGTTGATAGTTTTGCAAAACCTCTTCGCGTGAAGCATGTCAAGACAATTGGAAATGTAAACATCGTTTTCGTTTTCGAAATATTTTTCCCAAACGACCGTCTGATGATTGAATAATTACAAGTACCAGATATTAAATTTAACCTTAGGCATCAAAGGTAAACATGCCGATAGTTTCTAGCATTGTACAATCATGTTATTTCAAATTACTAATTCATAATTAATTCACTATTAGTAAAACTGTCTAGGCTTTAAAATTGTAGAAAACTGCAAAATTTTAATGTTTTCGAAATATTAAATACCGAAGATATTAACAATACCTAATTATTTTATTGACAACTGTTATCTATAAATTAACAATTAGTTATGTTCGTTAAATTTACAAAGAATTGTCATTATAATTACCAAAAAGGCGTTTCCTGATACATATGGTAATGGCGCCAAAACATTATAATAGTATTATAACATTGATAAATTAACGAATAATAAAATATGTTTGTTTAACAATATATTTAAATAGTTTTTTTAAATATTAACATTTATATGACAATGATATGAAGATTGAGCTTAATCATTTTATGACGAATCACTGAAAGTATGGTTTTGTCAGTGAATATATTTTTTAAAATTATTTTTATAAAAATATTTGGTGTTTAATTAATATGGATGAAAATTGAAGTAAAAAAAATAGGATTTTATATTTTAATCACTTAGCGAATACTTTTCATAGTAAGTTATAACAAAAAAAAAATGCATTTATATCGTTTTCTTGTTTTGTAAATGTGTTTTTTTCGTTTTGTTAAACAGCGAGCCAGTAAGTGGCTCTACTCCTCGGTTATCTGATTGATATATTCACCTTAACGCAAACGCTGATTATTTTCATTGTCTACTTGATGAGAAAAAGCCTACCACGATTTCAGCCGGTCGACAACCTCGTATATAAAAATCGCACCATGAATATATAGGGGGATAATTGCGTTTTGGAATACAAGCATTATTAAAATCAACGGTTGTAATTTAAAGCGATGCTTTATACGACCCTGGTGACCGACGTCTACTGGAAAGTGTCATGTCATCGTCTTCACCTGTAGATTTTGAATTACAAAGTTGATATGAAAAATTAAATGCCGGGATGCGAGAGTCGTGGGAACTTCCTGGCACTCTTAACTATCGATCGCTTAAAGCCGATGATAAAATTGTATTGAATGCATTATATTTATCAGCCATCTTACTTAAACAGATAATGTATATATGCTAACTTAGTTTCAACCAGTAATACTGTGCAATGTCGTTGACTTCAATGATATTACCTTTAAAATTATTTTAATTTGGATATCGTTGAGTTGCAAGATTGATTCTCAATAGGTTGGTTAAATAAGGGAAAGGTAGTTATTACTGTAAAAAACGTTTGCAAAACCATGGACTTACATCAGGGTGAAGACTTATTATAATGATTATATGATTTAAATCTTGAGAATAAAACATGCAACTGTTTTAAAAATAAACAATTGTTAATTTCACGTCACTGATGAAATCATTTAAAAATAGTCTTAACATCGCGTTCTCTCTTGAAATTTTAAGAAGCATCTGACATTTTAGCTTTTCAGCGAACGTGTAGTAAAATTATGTGAATACTTAAAAGTGTAAATCTGTCTATTTTTCTCGTAAAAAGAATTTTTTAAATTAAATCTCACAAAAACAATTTTAATTCCAGTAGCGCAGAGTAAATAAAAAAACGTTTTTTTAGACATAGACCACCCATACGACAGTTAGCATGAGATATGTGCTAATACCATGTTATTATATTTCCTGTATCAAAACAAGATCGATTCTTACTGGACCACCGAATTAGTTTTCTCAATTTAACATTGTTTAAATAGGTTTTTAAGTGACATTTAATTAGTTTATCAGATAAATTTATTTGACAGTGATGTTAATGGGAACGTGTTGTGAGGTGATGAGTGTTGTTTTAAGTCAAATAAATGATCTGAAAAATCCATTAGGCGGCATTCAACTTGGATCATAAATATTTAAATTTGATCCTTTTTATTCAAACAAATTTTTCACATTTAAAAAACAGTTCATTCGTGTGAAGTTATTTTTATACTTTTTTTCTATATTTAATATCGACGAAAATATATAATCACATTTAATAATATGCTAATATAAATAATATAAAATTGAAACATTCATAAATGTTACCCACTGTTGTTTATTTGGTTAGAGCTTCCTATATCGTTCAAGTGGGTCTGGGCTCTATTTTTTGGTAAGGTCAATGTCAATTTTAGATTTTTTAAATTTAAATTTGAGATCTAAAACGTGGGTGTTTGTAATTTCAATTCTCCTTGAGCTAATCTCAAGTAACTAACAAAAGTTCTCATCGAGTATATCTCGTATAATCTTTTAACTTAAAAATATTTGGCCCATTGACATTAGCTGTAGTGCCAATTTTCTTAAAAAACAATATATAAAAAAAAACATACTAGATGAACGACAGCCAAAACTTTGACTAGTTAAATTTTATGGATAATTTCAAAAATATTACATTGTTTAAAATAAAGAGCATAAAATGTCTCAAAATTTCTTGCAATTTATTAATGACTACACGAGAATTTATAGCTGTACTGTGTTTTTATAGTATTAAATTTAAAACTGGGTGCTATTTTCAAACGCTGCATATCGGACATTTTTGGTGATAAAAGCATCAGTTTTTTTCGTTGGGATAAATAAACTCAAACATTAAATAAATATGGTAACGAATAAAGGCGACAAATATTTTTAAGTTTCCATTAAAATGCCGACATCGTTTCAATGGAGAATTATTGAACAATACCGAAATGTGAGGGCTCCTACGTGCGAAGAATATTTCTGACGTAACGCGGATAGAGTTTTGAATCCCTTCCACAAGGTTTTGTTACCAAGAAACTGTCTGCCGTTAAAGATTATAAGTATTTACATATTCTGTGGAAACCACTGTCATGATTGATCAATGTTTTTATTCTCAGATAGAGTATTTATACACATAAACCATACAATAATTTGAGCATTTTATAGGTGAAATTTTCTCAATAACGCATTAAATAAAACCATTACAAATCATACCATTTGTTTTCTTTCGTTATAAACGTATTAAAATGACTTTATTATAACTAATAAAGAAGTTAAAATACTCAATTAAAATAACATTGCATGTCTATTGCAAAACAATTGTTAATTTATTAACATTTAAGAATGTTCATTTTTAAAGCACTGCCAATACTTGATGAAAATGTATTATATTTTAAAAAAAAAACACTATTTTGTACTAATTCCACATTTATTTTATGTGATGGTTCTTTCATGACGAGCAATTGAAATTATCGGTTGACAATGATCGTCATGAGCAAAATTAATTAATTAATTCTTGTATTAATGTATTCTTCCTTCCAGATGTATGAATTTAGATAAACTATTAAATTTCATCAGTTATAATTAATATGTTACTACGGTAAAATTGCTAAAATAAAATTCAACCATGTGTAAATTTGTTTTTTAGAGAAGTATCTTTTTAATATTACGTGAGATTTTAAAGCGGCATTTGAAATCATCGTCAGAATACTAATTCAAAATTAAATTGAAGTGTTTGCAATTTTATTACTGTTTGTTAAATTTGTTTTTCCATGAATCATAAGAATGGTTATAGTCGCATGGTTTTTTTTAACCGAAAGAAAAATCAGTATAATTATGTCGCAACTTAATTGTAATTTCAAGGATTGAATCGACAATTACAGCTCATTGTCAAAGTATTCATTTTAATTCCTTCCCACACACATCGCATAGTCTCATGCCTGGTGGTGATAATTCTTACGAGATAATGTAACACATTCATTCGATACGTGAAAATGTAAAATCGAATGAGAATCGAGGCCTCACCACCCACGCGTCTGTCATGAAGGAAATCGAGTGTGACGCTGGGGCAAAGAGAAAAAAAATATATCGACGGATAATAAGTTTGGCCCAATCCTTATTTGAAGAAACGAGTCTGATCCCGGAACTGAATTCGACTCATGATGAGGTCCTCAGCCTGGCGTCGACGTTTATGATCAATGGCGCTACTACTCACGGCGACAAAACGTAATTACTAAATGTCTCATATTCATGATGGCATATTTTATAATATGATCTATAGCTGATAAAATTAACTCATGCGCAGCTGTTTGAATTTTTTTTCTCACTAAACTCGAAAATAATCGGGCTTGTTGAATTGAAACAAATATTATACAATGATCATTGTTCGTAAAAAAGAATATTTTCTCAAAATTTCACGCGTTTCTTTATCTTTACTCTTAAAAACGTTTAAATAATGTTAAATAATACAACTATCATTAATTTGTTAGACATAAAAAACGTTCTATCAAATTATATTAAAGTATTTTAATATAATATAAATCCTTTTCTACAGCGTTTTTTCAGGTCAGATTGATAACATAACTAATATTGAACTATTTAATTTATATTATGGAAGTAAATTACATTAAAATTTCTGCTGATAATGTAAGTGATTTTTTTTTGTCCATTTCATTATTAGTAATAAACAAAATGGAATTAAAGTATTTTTTTATATAAATGTTCGTAGCAACAATTTACACCGAAAACCTTAAAATTGATCTACATACATTACAGTAAAACTATTTATTTCATCAATTTTTTTGATAGTATTATTTTACAGTACTGTATATGTATAATCATGATATCTAAAGTAAAATTTGTAATAGTCTGTCTTTGAAATAAACTTTAAATGAAGAAAGTTTTTTTCATAGTTATTGGAGTAAAATGATGCTATAAAACTCTGTAACTACAAGAGAATCAAGAATATTTTGTGGATATAACGATATAAGAGACGTTAAATAAAATTGTAGGAAGTCATTTGCCTGATGAATTGTGTGAATATTAGTCTTGTTGGAATGGTAGAAAAAACGAAATTATGAATAAATGCGTGGCGAAGCGTTGAGCAGCCACTGGGGATATTTTCATCCAGAACTCAACCAGCATTGGCTAATGATGATGATAGAATGAAGAAAGAATCATGTAATACTATGTGATTACTCTACAGCTACGATGATTTCTTGGTATGTACTAACTTTGCGTGATGCCATGTTTATTTTCTTCGTGGTGAAATTGATAATTCACGGTTGGGACTTTTTCCGAACCAAGGCCGATGCTTCGATCATCAATGTGTATTAAAAAACAAAGCAAAGGATCGCTCTCTAAAAGTCTAAAGCATATATTCTTTAGTTTTTGAATACGTTATCGACTCGTCTGACCTTTGAGTAACTATCGATGTATTTTATTAAGTGGGAATGTATTTTTTATAGGAACCAGTTTGGAAACATAAAAAGTCGACTTTAAAAATAATGTGTTTTTGAGACATTAATTTTGTGTGTCGATTTAAACTTTAAACTTTAAAAATGTTGAAAGCGTATCGCCTTCTAGATCAAAGTATATTTTTTATTTTATTTTTTAGAAGTAAGGATGCATTTTAATCGATTTAATTTAGTAATTATGTGCAATCTGCAACTGTGTTTTAATTATTCTACTATATTCAGCTTTGGTAATCTAAAGTGATCGTAAAGTGAGAAAATTTATGACCTAGTAAACATAAGTATTTAATTTCAACAAATTTTTGCAAGTCACAAAAAATATTGAGACAAAACCATGCGTAAACAATTTAGAATTTTTTAATATATATTTTGTATAAATTTTTATTTAACTATGTAACCTAAGTTTCATCATATATAATACGAATTGTTTTCCTCTTAATTAAATATCATGAAAAAAATTATCACAAATTTACAAACAGTAATCAAACAAATCCAAAATTCTTACATTTTTCTTAAGGGATAATGCAAAACTTAAACTTAAATTATATTTTGTTTGTAAAAATAGTCCACTAGAAAGTATGGAACGTCTCAACTGATTTATATATTAATAAAAACACTATTCTGCAGTAGAGAAGCCTAATGAACATATTATACAAATAAACAACTAAAAAATTTACTATAAAATATGTAACCTCATTTCCAGATAACGTATTCACCTAATTGCAAAACTTTCTATTTTAAATATTCATCACTTGACATTTTAAATTATTTAATTAAAGCTATCAATCGTATTCTTTGTGGAATTTAAGCAAAAGTTCAACGAACTGATTAACGTGTTACCATTACCTTCTGATTAGTTAAATATTATTGACTGTTATTTTAAGCTGTTTATTAATATGAAGACATTCATAAATTAGATATTTTTTATGATATGCATTTCCTGTATCAAAGAAATTTTGCAACAATCCACACGTTTTGTGGTATTAAAAATAAGCTTACAATTTTGTCAATTGTATTATTCTACGATTATGTCTATTGCTTAAAATTTATATAAATAGTACTGTCATAAATTACGACTTTCTGGTAATAAATTTGTGATTGTCTTCATATAAAAAATATTATATTCCATAAAGAAAAGTGATAGCAATCATTAATAAATTTCTTTTTTTTTGATATGTAGCCATTACACATCATTTGAAAATGAGGTTTTGCTATAGTAAAATAATTTTAACTAAAATATTGCAACTCTGTATTACGATTATAAAGTAAACCATTTTTTTAAAAAAAATATTCCTATTTATTATTGTTTTAATGATTAAGTTTATTTATCTGTACATTTTTTTGCTTGATGTTCGAATAATAGTGCGTGTTCATTTATGCTACTTAATTGTACTATTTTATATGTATACTTCCTTCGCCTACATATCATGTTTTTTAAAGAATATTCAGACCACTTTAAGACGTGTATATGGCAATGCTGAGTCAACTCCCTATAAGCGAATAATGCCAAAGGTCAAAAACTAAAAGTATTTATTGGCATAGTGAAATCATAACGCAAACCAGTATCATTCTGATCTCGACCTAATTATCTGTTCAAAAAATCCATTGTGCTTCCTCCCACATCGCCGCAAAACAATAAGAGGTTTCCGTCTTAACCAGCCGTAGGTGTCTCTTAAATATTGTCGCTAGGTACCCAGACGTAATTCTTACGCAACATTTTTCTCAGCGTAGGTTGGTATAACTTGAAATATGTTACATAATATAATATAATTTTCAGATGAATCAATAAACTTTAACTATGCATACCTATATAATAACTTAAAACAGATGCTTATGGTACTAACACATATTCATTCTATTGTGGACATTGTTTTTTTATTATTTATTTTTAACGAATTTTCATGAATATTGTTTTGTTCATTTACATGTTCCACGCATATCAAGAATTTATATGATAACATAAGATTATTTCAATAACCAATTAATATGTTTAACGCCATGTAAAAATATTGTTTTGTATGATACAAAAACGACATAAATGATCAAAAAGTTGTTAATTTATTTAAATGACAATGTCAATTTTAATATCGGTGCAAAAAATAATTAAAACAATTTCATGTTTAACAAACAATAAATTTTGTTTTAATTAAAATATTACCATATTAAATAATCTGATCGTTTTCCATTCCAGATTTTTTCCGCGAAATATCTTCAAATACAATAAAGAAGGCATTCAAAGAATCCACGGTTTTTAAAATTTCGCTAAGTCCACAATGGTTTTTGTCTTGTTCATCGCGAATTCCCACATTTGCTTTCTAAATTAAAATTATGAAGCGCTATTCATTTTTAATCGTATTTCGTTGAGCCGAGTGGCAATACAAAAATGAACTGCTCTGTCAGTCCCGTGAGATAAAATGAAGTAAAAAAAATACACGTTATGTTGTCATCGAATCGGAATCTTGCGGTCTTACTTCTTAAGGTATTGATTGAATCAACAAAATTTCCCAGTAAACTGTGTTTTACTTCGTGAAAATGAATGAAATCAGCGATAAATTTGGAATTCAATCACGTTTATACGAAGAATATTTTTACAAATTTTGTTTTCTCCCTATACAGCTAACACAATTTTCACGATTTTAAACGATTGCCTAGTACAGCTTTAATTTACAGTTTTTATGCATTTCAACGTTTTCGCATACATGGCTTATCTAAAATAATACTTCAAAATTAGATTACGATAAACATATTAAAAGTATGTATGTCCCATAGAATTATTTTTAAAAGTAATAATAACTTCAAACTTTAAAGCTCCTACAACGCGATCAATAAATACTTCTGATACCAGTTTAAATAATCATTTCGACTATCGGTGAAAAAGTGAGTCTTTCAACATACATTCAAAATTAAACTTATTTTATACAAACCTACTAACAAAACTTGTATGCATGTTCAAATTCAAGTTGAAAACGTAATTGAAAATTATATATTGTCTAAATATAATACACATTGGTTTTTTAGCTAAACACTAAAAACGTTACAATGATAATTGAGATTTTTTTTACTACATTCGATTGTGGTATTTTAACTCATTCGATATCTACCTCGAATGTGTTTTTGGAATTAACTTTCAATATGAATTAGACACGCTTAAAGGCACCTTGTATAGAGTGATTGCATTAGTTACTTTTTTAAATCAATTTCATATTTTTTTTTACATAACCGCCGGTGTCATGAGTTACTTTCTATCAAGTTGTCATATTTTTTTGACATGTCGGTTTCATGCCTGCGTCTTATATGTTAGATAAATAATTAAAATTCAATTTCAGAACTTACAATTGTAGTGGTTAGCGCTAGCCACACGACCAGCGGCAAAATTATTCTCATTTTTGCTAGAAAAAAAATAAAACAGTAAATTAGCATACATGTTATACAAAAAAATAAAAATATAATGGATAATAACGGTATTCAAATGTTACCAAAAGTTCAAAAACTTCTCACACTCATTAAAAAAAAAGAAAAATACACCAGTTTGAAACATTTTTATTGGATTGAATATGTATATTTTATTACGATTAGGCATTTGGATGTTGGAAATTTGAATAAGAAAAATGTTGTTTAAATTGTATGATAAAAAATGTTATATTTGAAATGCTCTTTCAATTAAAACAGCCAGTTTGCTTCACAGTGAATTATTTGTTGTCTGATTTGATAAAAAATAAGCATATGATATGATTGTCAAAAAGAAAATAGTGATGGTATTTTAATACGAGTATACATCGATGAGAAGATTTGAGTGATTTAAAATTGGGTTGAACCCAATTTTAAAACTCGTTATTCTTGCAAAAGTTTCTCGCTGAAGGTAACTTTGCACAAGTTGTCAGAAATTTAGAAGGCATCCGACTGTGATTTTAAACGTGTTTTTATATGTTTTTTATAATATTGTATACAAATTTACCTTGTTGTCATCGATCACTCGACACAATTTTGCTAAAACTATACATTTGAAATAACCACTTTATAATATGTCTTCATTTGTCACGTCAATACGCACGGTTACTTTTCTTGATTTTCACCCTGCCCGCTGATTGCGAGAACAGCCCCTAAGGGGCGCTTATTGAGAAAACTTAGCGCAATGAGCGCAGGCAGTTCACAGGCACTTTTCACGTAAAGGTTTACCCACAGTTACTCCAAAAAGAATTTTGTTTTATTTCACGGGCGCACTGTAAATTGCATAACATCGGTCACCGCTCAGACCGGCGATGCAAGTCACAAGACGACTTCGTTTCTCCTTGGCTCAGTTTCAGGTAATTCTACGCGAAGTTTAACGCGACCTGACTGTTACCTGTGCGGTTGCATTAACGCGACTGACCGCGGTGGGTTTTTTCACTCGAGATTCAGAGTTTTCGCGAGCCCGCGGAGTAGGAGAACGTCGGCCGCCCATTGGCAGTTCTGAGAGCTCCGTGGGCTAGTGGCATTCGCGGCGACGCTATTCCAAAACCGCCGGTGCCCACAGTATTCGACGCCGATGGATATTTCATGGGCGGACGGCTTCGATTATTCGCTATTAGTCACTTGACATTTGGGTGTAGGCAATTTTTTTCTGTACATCCTTTGCAATTTTGTAAAATAAAATTAGACTGTTGATTTATAATGAAGCTCTTTTCTGATAGTTTTAGATTTTTTTTGACTATACGCCTAAGCTAGCGTTATATAAGTTGACATTTTAGTTGTTATTCATCGAATTTTTTCAAACGGGGATGGCCATGAGAGCGACATACTCGCGCAAACAAATGCCTTTCTCTATTTTTTGGCAATATCTGCTTCATTGGCTGAATTAACAAATGCATCCACACATTAAGATGATTATTTAAAATACTTCTACATTATATAAAACATTTTATTAGTATGACTTTCCAGCAATTTATACCGAAGACGTAAGCTATTACAAGTAATAAATATTATTAACAAGAAAGGGCATTAAAGGTACTGCAATATTGATTAAATGAAAATGGACACGGTTGACTAACTAAAATTTAAAGAAATCTTGACAGGTCCTAAAGATCATTTAAGTCGAAACCCTGTTTAAAATGGGCAACTAAAAATTAAAATAAATAAATTACACACAAGAATCAAGAGGTAGAATAATGACGTATTTATACCTCAGAATAAAAGAGTCACTGACACATTTTTTATGAGAAGTATTTGGGTAATCCCATTATGATTTGTAAATAACGTTTTTGAAAAATTATCAGCATATGCCAGTGTAGATACTTACTACAGAAAGTATTATTTATTTTTTATGAATCATTGTGTGTTTTACATTCAAAATATTTCTGTCGTTTGATTGGGATGTTTTTTGTGTAGCAAAACTCGGTTAGTTAATTTAAAAATATTGGAATCAGGGCAAACCAATTCTTTTTCATATGTTAAGGTTAGAGTTTTATTATACATATTATATAAAATGGAACCGTAAAAATAACCAAATTTTCAGAGTAAAATAAAGTTATGTCCAAAAATAACTTAACGAAATGTGTGACGAGAGAATTTAAGTTCGTGGCTCGAAGCTATTTATTATATTTACAAATAGTGCAACTCTAATATAATATAGTCAAAGTTACTATGGGGTTTGTTGTTTTCTTGAATAAACATCAACTTTCAATTAGAAGATATTTATTTTGAGTCTAGAAAATTTTATCGTTCGCAATTCACCGCCTGCAATTTATCGCCAGCAATTATTGGCTAAGAGTATGCTTACAATTTATTGCCTACAAATGTTTGCTAGCATATTTTATCGCCACCCAACACATACAATTGATATAAATTTATTAGTTATTCTACATAATTATTTATTGTATTTTCAGTTATATATGTTTTACCATTATTCTGATACATGTGACAATTAAAGTATACACCTAGTATTAAGTTATTTATTATCATACACCTTTTTTATTTACGTACAATGTTTATATATTAAATTAATTAAAATATGCTTCTCATAAGGCTTCTCATAACTTTAATATAAAATGACTTTTTTTATGATTTGATCAAACACATTTAATCTAGAAAGTAGAATATACTAACAATCATTTGTTCGCCATAAATTGTTTTGTCGTAGTGTTTGTAATGTTTGAAAATCCCCCCCCCCCCAAAATTCAAATACTTAAATAAGGGAGTGTAGTGAACGTGATTAGCCGACCAATAGTCCTGTGGTAGCTCAATCCTTTCTATCCATACTCTTTTAAAAAAAAAGAAGTTAAGCAATTGACTAACAAAAAGTTCTTCTAGAAAAATAAGCAATTAACACGTCGCTAAACAACTAGCGATTAATTGATGGCGGTATATTAAAGGTGATTAATTTTCCACACCCAACTCATTTTATATGTTTTTGATTTAGCAAAAATTGTACAACGAGTTGCATACATCCACATGCATTTATAACTTAATATTAAATCTTTTAAGTAAATAATTTCAGTTAATCCTATTAAATTCGTGTGGAGAGTACAAGTGATATGAGTATACCAGCAAGGCACGAACCAATTTTAATAATGATAACTGAATTCGTTTATTCCTAATAGAATTTCTTCCCAGCTGTATCGGTGATTCTTTTTCGAATCGTAAATCGACAGAGAGAAAAATGACCGTAATAAAAATATATGATGAGATTTCATATAACATGAAAACCATGTATAAGTATAGGTTCGTATTTTAACAACATAGCCCGCTTAACTTTCATATTACTGAGGATAGAGAATTTTTATACTTTAAACCTATAAATGAAACGTCAAGACCGCAATTAGCTTAACAATTAAGCCTTTGCAAACAGTATCCTTCTAATAACGTAAAAAAATAAATCGTTAATAGACATATGAGTAAATGGCAATATACCCAAAGATTCATTCCGATAATTGCCTACTTCAAACGAAGATGGACCGATGGGATGATAATTTGTTTTGAAAACTTTTATCCATTGTATACGGTTTTTACATATCATTTTTCTACATTTAACATACGGAAGTTACTGATAGAAGTAATTGAACGTACTAATAACGTATTGTTATAAAGTCACGAAGGAAGACTAAGGTTTCCATTATAATTAAAATACATTTTTTCAAAGGTTAAGTTGAATATTATGATTATGTTGCATTCCTAATCTGTCAACTAACTAAGAACGAGACGTTGATCGAATGAAAAATAAACATCCAATTTTTATCGGAGACCCTAATGAAATCTCGTGATATAGTTATGTCGCCCGCTGTGGTCTAGTTGGTTAGAGCTTGCTATACCGACCAGGTGGGTCTAGGTTCGATTCCCGGTAAGGTCAATGTCAAAATTGGATTTTTTTTCAATTTTAATTTGAGATCTAAGACATGGGTGTTTGTGAAGTCAATTCTCCTTGAGTTTATCTCATGTGACTTTTAAAAATTCTCATCGAGTATAACTCGTATGATCTTTCAACTTAAAAGTATTTGACGCATTGGCGTAAGCTGTAATGTCAAATATGTTTTAAAATTTTTTAAAATACTTAAAAAATATGTACAATATCTTTAAATGTTCGTCTTAAAGTATTCATTTAAATTATTTATCAATACAGTTTTAGTTTTACCAAATAAATAACTTAGACAAGATTTGAAGAAGATTGCTTACGTAAACAGCCAATAAGCAAAAAATCTTAAATGTCACATGAAAAAACTTGAATAGATTGTTGTTTATCGGAGTTTTTTGTATTGATGTTTACTTCGGCTGCATAATTCGGCCAAATTTTTCAAAATGATAAATACCATGTACGTCAACTTAACTTTAAGGGAAAGTTGTCAATTTATGTATCAAAAAGTTTTTTATCATGATATTGTAAAGAAGCTTCGATTTATTGATTTTTTTAAGCAATAGTCGAGTTTACATCAACTATGTTTATCTTCAATGTAGAGCGAATGAAATTTTAAAAAAATATTGCAACAAAATTTACTTCGCTACAGTCACTAAGCATCTCTTTTATAGAATGGTAGGGAAAGAAAGATTTGACTAGAAAAAGACTAGCGTTAAACTTAACGTTCTTTTTTTAGGATAAAACTGGTAGGAGAGATTGATATAACACATATAATATAACCCTAGTTCCAGAGTGCATTATGTTTGAATTTTTCAGAATTGAGTTAAGTATTTCGTAAGTAAAAATATTTCGGAATATATCCATATGTACATACATGTATCACTTCGAAAGATCAACCAAATCGTTATTATGGTGTATTAGACTCTTATGAAGCATAAAAACGTTTTGGTTGCTCTTTTTTGAGTGATAGATGTATGTATTTTCAAATACTTTTCATACTTAACTCGATATTGGAAAATGTAGACATGGTGCACTCTTGAACTAGGGTATCGATGTATACATTTCTTTGAATAAATTCATAATTCGTTTACAAATGTATGTTGGATATATTTAGAAGTGCAACACAGTTGAACGGATAAAACAATACAATCATTTACTATTTAAACTAAATATTGCATCCTTTGGCTTAGTATAAATAACTCTCTATTAATTAAAACACTCGCGATGAGCGATACCGGTTCCGATCATATTAATACAAAATAGTGTTTTTTTAAATAATATGTATTTCAAACAATTATTGACATTAAAACATTAAGTGTTCAATTAATCACTTTCATATCAATAGCACATATACCAGAACAAGTAAACTTTAGACTTTAGCGTAGTTCTTGTGGTAATATTGATGTGTAATGTTTATAGTTTATTAATACGGAAAACAGTATAAAATAATCAAAAACATTTTAACATAATATTCTTGGAATATATTAAATTCATTTTCTTCGACAAACTGCATACAAAGATTTTATCTATCTTATTCGAAATATATGTTGATATCACGTTATTTCAATACTGTTTTTAGCGTTGATCTGTTAGCTAGGAATCATTGAAACAGTTAGGCTTGAATTTGTCATATGAATAAGTTAATAAGAATTACCTGTGGATGTGGACATAGCAATTTGTTTGGATGTCTGACAACGCGAATTAAATTATTTTTCCGTAGGTAAGCAGCATTCAAAAGTCAAGGCTGCCAACTTTTCAAAAATTATCCTTTCAAATCGCTGCATCCTCGCACATCGCTACAAAAGGATATATCACATTATATTGCTGATCTAGCAAATTTTACCGAACGTTACGTAAAAAAACAACGTAATGGTTTCGTTATATAAACTCTATGCTTCAAAAATGATATGTAATTATGAATCATCAAAATTAACGTAATTTTATTCGTATAGACTATTGCTTTTTGGTAGCGATTAGATAACTACAAGAACCTTTTTCATCAAATCCTTCATTAATACATATACAACAAGTTTTTAAACCAACTCATTATCATTAGATAGGAACAGTCAAAAAGAGACATTAAACGTTACATGTGCGATAAAGATTGCTTTTCAATATAAGGAATCATCATAATATGTTTTTTCTATTACACGGTTGTGCTATTAGTTTTCAATCAATATTTGTTTGTTTTTTTTTTCCTTTAATGACTATGGTGTTTTCATCCCTTCTCAGTCTTCTCTTCAACTCAATCCGATACTGGAAACATGGCATACAGACATAGATAAGCTTGATACCGGTTTCTTCCTTAGGTTTTATTATATCCCACCTTCTCTTAAAACTGAAGAAACTGAACAATATTAATATCCAGTACACAGTGTTACGCTCCAGATTCAAATATGGAATTAATTGACTACAATAGCGTTCATAAGCGCATTTCCAAGCGAGCAATATCTTATATCAGTGGTCGACGTTATTTGTACTAAAACGACGGAATGATTGAAGAATTTTTAAGTAACATTTCAACCGATATGCGAATGTTATTTTTTATCAATATTGACCATCAATATAATTGGGAAAATAAAATGGTATCTTAAATTCGTTTCATATTTTTAACATTTACATCATATTTTTACTGCATATTATGTGAACGAAAAAAAAATCATGTCGTGTCTTTTTTGTGTGTTCAAATATTTTTTTCATAATAATATTATTTATTTTCCATAAAAATAGGAAGCATACATTTGATTACAAATTATATAAGAAATCACGTTACACGCAAGCATAATCACATCTTGCATCTTATAATTTTCGCTTTCAAACCATTTCCTTCGTCTCATCGGACGACCAAAATGATAATAATTATTAGTAGTTTATTTCCACATCGAAATGGGTAAGCATTAATTACGTTTATCAAATATTATTTAATATTTCCGTCATTTTTGTCACTATAAATAACATATTCTTATACTATATTCTTTACACGAATTACTTATTCTAAAACGATTCACAGAAATAAAAATTACAGCAAACATTTCTAGCGATGAAAACAATTTATGTCCAGTCCCTCATAAACGTCTCCGTATATAATCAATTTGCGATTAATATTATTATTTTTTCTTAATTGAAATACCTATTATGAATAATAGTTTGTGTATTTTTTTTAAATTCTGGAAACCAATCTTATTATTTGAATTCTATAACTTTTTTACACGGTTTTTTTTTATGTAACATATCTACCGTGTAAAAAACCTGTATAAATGTTAACCTTTTCAGTCCGGTTCCAGCACAGCATAGCCCCAACGCCGACTGTATCGTTTTTACTTATAATCCGTTTGCATTTTCTTTTGATTCTTGAATCATGAAAGGTTAGATTGATCGCATGCAGGCACGTATATATTGTGCATTGTATCGACCAAGTACAAGGTTATATCATGTAACGGATCATTACTAGGGTTCACAATGAAGTATGGCACGGCTGATCGAGCCAACAAGTGCATAATCAAAGAGGCTACTCCGATGGACCGCTTGGAGTCGCTGAGCCCAACCGATTCTCGTGGACGGCGTTCGACGTGAGACAAGCCATCCATAGACGTTGTCAGTACGTAAATAATGGGCATGCAATGGAATAATTAAAAAAGACGACAGTGGGGTACGCTAAATGATTTTTTTTTACGTCGAAAATCTTTTCTTTTTTAAATCTATTTTAATTCTACTTTAATAAACAGTAATCGTAAAAATTTATTTCTAATGGGTTTAACCGTTCCAAATTGATGCAACTCATCATTAGTTGTTGTTAATCATTTTGTAACGTATATGTCATTTGTAGTATCATTATTGTTTGTTTGTTTTCTATCCTCCCCTCATTGCTTTCCGTTTTTATTTTTACAATATATCATGTTAGAATATTAAAATCAAAATCATTCAAATTTAGTGGCACAATACGTGGAAGTTATTTTTAATTTTACAGTAATTGCCAAATATAAATGAAAATTTCATCGACATTACACCATCGTTTTCTATCAAAATCATCAAATTGATGGCATGTACCCGAAATAAATATCGAAAATACCTACAACACGCAATATAATTTACTTTTTTTTAACTTTGTATAAATGCGTATATTGTATTCTAAACTGTAGCAAAATAACTAATAAACATTTAAATATTCATAAATGTTTTCTTCACTATTCACAAAATACCCAAACTTTTGATTTACGAACTTTGAAATCTGACTAATAAATAAGTTGTTTGAAACTAAGTTTTATTAAAAGACCACATAAATTGTCTATACCTATCGTAATCGAAACGATAAAAAACATTTGCAACTTTGTATCGAGATTTTTTCTGTTTTTGCAATATGGCCAATCAATTAAAACAATTGTAAATCATCGTTGACTAATTGAATAAAATTAATAATTTAGAATGAAAAAAAAAATGCATAGACAATGTTGTAATATGGCCAACTGAATTGTCTATATTACCCAGATTACCAGTAAAAAATGCATTAATTTTCTTGTATGTATTTTTTGTAACCGATCGTAGGTTTAGCAAGAAGTTGCATGTTTGATTACCAATACAAAAAGTTGATTAAGTGCAAAGGAAATACTTTTCAAGCCAAATTGGATTACGTAATAATAATGTTCAATAGCAGTCGAACGTTTTAAATTAAATATTGTTCGTAAAAAAGCATATGTAATCTACGGTGCCTAGCTGCCAACGACACTAGAAGTAGGAATATTAATAAATATATAATAGTTTTCAGATTATCTATAGGTAATTTAACTTACGTTCAATAAATTTACATTTAAAACGTTTTGTTTAATCAGGGTGAAAGGCGTTATTATTTTTTATTGTTATGATATTTTCAGTAAGGTCATACATGATTTATATTATGTTCGCGACAGTTAAAAATATTGCTCTTTTCGGAAAGAAATTTTTCAAATAAATTATAAATGATTTATTGCCATTAGTAGAGAAAATACCCATTTTGTTATATAAATCAATACAGTTATTTTTGTATTTCCAAGTCGTAGAATTAATAGACAATAAAATATCATAATTGAAGAATCAAAATTCAAATTAGGTTTCCATTCACTAAAAACAAAAATGTTTGAATTTTAAATAAAGGTGATTAAATTTAGTTTCGTTGTTTTTCTCGTTTGTCACTTTTTATCTAAGTATAGCTACAAACAAAACGGTTTAATTAAATTTTCCAAGTTTTAAGTATGTAAAAACTTTACTCTTTAAACATGAATTAAACGTGCTTTTTTAAATTTATTAAAAACTATAAACATTATTAAGCAATACAGCGCTAGAAGGTGACAGTTTTGGATGTTCAAAAAATGTGTAAACGTTTGATAATATATAATAGTTTATGGTCTAGAAACTGAGAAAGTTTTGTCTCATTAAACACCAATGTTTATTTTAAAAACACTGCACCTGAACGATGAATAAGATTTTTATTATAATTTGTAATAAATTAATTAAAAATATCTCTTTTAAAATACCAGAGTGCAATACTAGATGACATTTTAAAAGGTTTTTTTAGTCCAACTGAAATTTATTCCGAATGATTAATATATGAAGAGTCTTCGTGTAATTTATTCAAAATTATGCAGACAGACCAGTTCAGTGATATTTATTTGCATAGAAGAGAAATTTCGTGTAGCGTTCTTGTTCTATAATATTAGAAAATGAGGCAAAAAATGTTTGATATGTTTTCGTATCATCGATTCCAAATATCACTTGAATATTTTCTAAAATTGACATCAATCTGGCCATGTATAATTATTGATTTTAACATTCAAAAATTTCAAAAGATAAATTTAATCTCAATAGTTATTTATCATATTCCAATAATGTGTTTCTATTTTCTGTGCATGTAACATGGACATATATTTCAAATTATAATTGAGTTGTCTGATATCAAAAGCAGAACTGTTCAATACATCATGTATGGAACAGTTCTGTTTTTGATACAAGACGACTCAATCAAGCGTTTATATGAAGAAAAATAATATTATTTTCACAAATGTAAGTAATAATAATTTTCACTTTCGATTTGCAAAATCTTTGATATTAAATGAAACATTATAACAAATTATGTTAAATTATAGAGATTTTTTTTTATATGAAGTAGTTTGAGGGCGTGTTTTTTAAAATTAAATATCATGTGTTGTTTTTCTCTTTGATAGAAATAATTCCATAGTTCATTGGTCACGTTCATGGTGAGCATTTCATTTGAGTTTTTTCCGTGCTTTACTATGTAAGGTATTTAATCGTTAAGAATTTACAGAGTAATCTAAAAATGCCTTTGTCTTCTTTTAACTATAATGAGTTTATATATTTAAACGGAGGGCATTAATGTGCAGATGGCTCGTTCGGTAATAGACTTTATAAGTAAGCCCGTTCGTAAATGAATTTAATAAAAGCCGTACTTGAGAGCAATTTTATTTTCCTAACAAGAACCACGGGTCATATCGTTGAATGACCACGATAATTCGTGAGGTTCTTCGAGTCGGGTACAATAGTGGCCGGCGCAGAGTATATCATTAATACAATGGATTGCTTTGACAATTCCAAGACCTTTGTCCAGCCGACGATATCACCCGAGATTTCGTAATAGGCGACTCGTTTTTATGTATTTTTCGATTATTGTCAGAGGCAGGCGAATCTTCTTGCTGTGATGGATATTTTGAATTCTCTTGGCTTTTTGCGACCGCTGGGTTATCATTAAATTTGATACAGATAGTTTGTACTTAACTGTTTTTTCTACGTTTTGCACTGTTTTCAACATTTTATCTTGGTATTACTTAACACTGATGTACCAATCTATGAAACGTTGTATTGTTGAAATATTTTTTAAATAAACACTGGCAATATTCAATGCTTGTAAATAATTTTATGACAAATAACACTATATATATATTTATAGCAAAAACAACAACAAATTGTACCAAACATGGATCTTGAAATTTAATATCAGCTGTTGAAATTATTGTATTATGATTAAGAATGATTCTTGCTGCTTAAAAGTATAGCTAACAATGTAAAATTAAATGTGTTTTCGAACAACCAAAATGTAAATGTATTTCAAAAATAACTTATATTATATTATTTTTTTGTGTATTTTCAGACGACAGTCTTGTAAAATATTCTTCTAAGCATAATATCATGTCAAAGTGGAAAATTTTTATAAAATTCGTTTTATTTAGTGTTAAATTTTAAGCCCTTTGATAAATTAAAATTCTAGACGCTGTTGTAGAAGAATATGAAGCTTTACGATACTTGAGAGAGCAAAAATATACATAGACATATAGCATACGAGAAATGGTTGAAAAAAAAAACAAAAACAAAAGATGTGTAATATAAATAAAGTATATTTGACTGTTACTATTATTCCAGACCAGTTCTCCATTCACCGACTTGTAAATCTGTCACACCATTATATTGGCGAGTGAGAGACTCTGGGCCCTGAGCACTTTTAAATCCCCAGACTATTGGCCTCTCAAATGTGTATACGGATATAAGTGCTATAGTAACGGGTACATGTGTATTGTAATAATCAGAAGTGAAAGTAAGTCGGTTATTGATGTGTGGGTCTGTTTGCGCAGCAGTTGTCTGCTGGTCACCTCTGCTCGCAGCCTCATTTGCGAGTTTTGCCAAAATTAAATTCAATAATAATAATGCAGCGCTAAGTAACGTTTATTTACTCAGTGGCGTAGCCTGTATAATACTTCTAACGTAATACAAAAAGTAATGAGAATGAAAACTTTTTGTATTGAAAGCGTAGCTATCGTTACATTGTTTATTTTATATCGACTGTGGAAAGGAAAAAGGACGTAACCCTCAATTTTCCAAAACAGCTTTTTTTCGATAATCACAATGTATACAACTTGACACACATTCTATCAAAAGGATGGAAGCTAAAAATGCCGAATAAGTATCTAAATTTAGCTTTAATGTGTGAAAAAGATGACCTTGTAAAAATTTAAAACCAAGAAAAAACACTGAAATAAAGGTTTTTCCGAGACAATTTCTTTAATCGATATTAGGTTATGTCAATTAAAAACCAGTTTAGAAGTATCCGTGCAGTTCAAGGTTGTGTATAATTTATAATTTGCATATGCCACAAAATCATCAAAACACGTTTTTAGCGCCTCCTGTAAAATTTATATGTGTGGGTTACGTCCTTTTTCCTTTCCACAGTCGATATGGATCAATTAAAGTACAGTAAAGTAAAGTCTGATAACGCGAATGCCAAAAATATTTGTGACGATGTTTCACAGGACACGAATGTCTTGTTGAGCTTAGTTGCTATTATTTTAGATGTTTGTTGTTTGATTGTTTCCCATAACGCGTGTTCTCATAACGATGAACCTAACTCCGCGTTATGGGAGGATTTACTGTAAAACAAAATGAGCATTATTTTCCCAACTGAAATTAATTTGTAAGTAGATATTTTAAAAACCATTTAAAACAATTAAAATATTTTAATATACTATTATAAAACTCTGTAAATACATACAATGATGATACGGCGAAGTTTATTTTTCAGCCATAAACGAAGAAGGAGGCTACAAGCAGAGTTTCAATGAAAATGCCTTGAAGCACACATTTCTACTTATGATTTAATTTAAAAGAATGACAAAAGAAAACATTGTTTTTATATTGATTTCATTGTTTAAATTAAAAGATTATTATATACCCAATATTTGTCGAAAGTTCTAGGTAGTATTTTATAAAAAAAAGTGTAAGTCTATCGAATCAGTGTTTACAGAAAAGGTAATTGCTTGTTTGATTAAGTGAATCGTGTTTTTTTGTACTGTCACCTTCATAAAAATATAATTAGCTGAAGTGAAAACATTGTCGTGATAAAGAAGCTTACTTTACGAAAGGTTATTCCTCATACAATATCAACGGTCGTTGATGAACAATCCAGCCTTGGACAGGATGTATACAGATGATAGACGATTATCGTTAAGAATAAGGAAATATTGAAAGTTTTAAATTATAATACCTACACGTTTTGATTTTTCTAAAATTAAAAAATCTATTAAATGACAAGGATACGTTTTATAAGCAATTTACATTTAAATACCCGCTATATTAATAATTATAATGTTTTCCGTGGGTATCACTGCCTTTTGCGAATATATTGCGCCCTCCCACGTGCGGAAAACACAAGTCGGTGAGCGCGATATCAAAACTCACAATAATATGTTCAGTGACACTTTATGATTGCTTGACTACATCACTTTCACAATGCGTTAAAAAAATGATGACAAAAAAAAAGATTTTAATCCGAACGACTTTTTATTCATGTAGCAATAGCAGCAATTATAATTAGAGCGGTGAAATAAAAAAATGTTATTTACTTTTTAAAAAATGTAAGTGAAAGAGATTTATTAGGTATTTAGATTGTTTCAATCGTACTCACCTGCGTTACAATACAACGTGAATTAAACGTTTGTATACTTGATATCATTAAATTATTTGGTACTAACAGGTTATTTTGTATATTCCATAAATGAGTTTTATACTTAACTGTCATAATTAAAAGCGTTAAAAATTTTCCGAGCAAAGCAATATACATTTTAACTTCAATTTGTTATTTTTCATCTTACAAATTTTAATGCTGATTTTATTCATCATAAGGAATCAACAAAATTTTCTCAATAAAGGTTGACCGGAATAGAAATTATTGCATAAACTTGTATACATATCGACTGTGAAAATGAAAAAGGACGTAACCCACAGTTTTTTCAAAACAGATTTTTTTTTTTAATTATCACAATGTATTAAACTTGATACACGTTCTATCAAAAGGATGCAAGCTGCAAATGCCGAATTAGTATCTAAATTTAGCATTTAAGTTTGAAAAAGATGACCTTGTAAAACATTAAAACAAAGAAAAAAAGACTGAAATAAAAGTTTTTCCTAGACAATTTCTTTAATAAATATTAGATTATGTCAATTAAACACCAGTTAAGAAGTCTTCGTGCATTTCAAGTTTGTGTATAATTCATAATTTGCATATGGACCAAAATCATCAAAACACGTTTTTTGCGCCTCCTGTAAAATTTGATATGTGTGGGTTACGTCCTTTTTCATTTCCACAGTCGATATTAAGTCACTTGCCGAAAGCTGGATTTTTATTTATTATCAGCTATTATTAGACTCATGTTGTAGACCTGCAAATAAGTTTATTATTTTTCAATCGTGTAATGTGGATCATGTGTACAATAAATGGATCATCTCAAGAGAACTTCCTTTTAAATAACTGACTGTTGTATAATCGCCCAGGATGGCATGTTTGAAGATGGTAAGGATAAAAATAAGTAATAGTCATATAATCGCTCTAGTGACTAGTAAAAAAATATAATATTATACGGTAGAGTATATTTTAAATATTTTCTTTAATATAAAATTGCCGTTTTTAAGAACCGATCCGAAAGCAATATTATTCCAAATAATTTTTCTGATAGTTCTAAGCAGGTATTCAAAGATATGAATAACATTGTAATGATACAAATTATTTTACAGCGTAAGAATATTTCAATGTTAAAAAAATGTAAAAGTGTTATAACACTTTCAAAATATAACATGGGTGAAAAAAAGTGCATTGTATTTATTATACGTCTATCGGAACTTTTTTATACGAAGAAGAATGGTAACATTTACAACGAAAGTAAATTGACCCATTTAAGACTGACAAAACGACATTCTACAGCTGGAAAAAAATGACCTTTCTAATGATGTTGTTCAGTTATACACTCAGATGACTAGCGAGAATCGGTTTCAATTAAAATTTATTTATAATACTAAATAAATTGATTTGATTTTTTTTATTGCGCACTCCGCACATTGGTTTCGTATCAGAGTTGAATTGCATAATAAAATTTATTCAATTAGTTTTATCCTTAAAATCTGTATATCTTGATCTAACTTTAAAATCTTAGCTGTAACTAGAGATTCCAACTATTCATCATTTTCAACTATCCGGATATCGAATAGTAAAACTGAAACTATCCAGATAGTTTCATTAAATATGAAAATAACAAAACATTACTACACATATAAATTTATGTACTAAAGTAATACATTACAAACGAGTTCATTTGTAATATAAGTCATTTATTCAGATTTTAACAATTCATATTTTAAAAATAAGAGAGCATTAAATGTATCATATTTTATATTTGATCTTAATTTAGTTATAATTTGTCCTGCTGTTGAAAATACTCGTTCCGTTGCTGTTGATGTTGGTTTTATTGTTAGAAGTATTTTAAACAACACGTCCAACTTTTCCGTCCTTAAGATTGATCTAAGTATTTAGAATCTTTTTTCAGATTATTTGTATTTTCATTTGTATTGTCGTCAGTTTCTGCGAGAGATAAAATAGAATTACGCATTTCATGTTGCAAGTTGAATTTATTATCTTTTCTCATAAAATGAGTCCATAGTTCCGAGCATCTTGACATGGCTAAAATTTTAATATGTAGACGTGGTCTCTATTGCTTGGTTTTCAGTGATGAATTGTAGAACTTGCACGCAAATCACGATGTTTCACGATCAACTGATCCTGACTAAATCCTCTCCCACTTCTGTAATGCCTTAGATAGAGACAATACACATTTCAATACTATTCCATCATATTAAAATATTGAAAACTTGCAGCTGCATTAGATTTCTGCAACGGCATTTATTCGATGAATGAAATTTCAACATTAAAGGTTTTTTTTGCCCCGAGTCCGAGTAACAAGATAAGATATTCATAATACCCGAGTTTGGGGAAGGTAATAAAAACACTACTCCTAAGTTATGGTTTCTCCCAGGTAGTAAATACCCCAGTATTCATATCATATCTTCACATACTCTAATTTCTTTAAAACTCATACAGCCAGCTCATGGGCATGCAGCGTGCCTAAAGAGTAATAACGGAAGAAAAGAGAAATTTAGGTAACAAGATACATATAGTTATTTTAGGTAGATGCAGTGAATTCAATTTGTGAAAAACGAACAAAATGAAAGCACATGCTAAAAGCTACTTTCTTATAATAAACCAAGCTTAAAAGATGCAGTAAATGATTTATTGATATTATTCAATTCCCTGTGTATTACAAGCTGGCTGTATTTAATCAATTGTTCGATAATAACATGCGCTAGTTAGCTCCGTCAGCCGATATGATCACTGCAATTGAAACCTTTTCAAGGCAATGAAAAACCAAGTGACCTCTTCTCTAATGAAATCATCAAATCATTTCCACAACAATGCGAGTCTCTGCACGTACTTCAATATCGCACACAACTCGCGTGCCAACACTTGATGAGCCTTGATTTTGTAATAATTATTAGTTAACTTTCAAGATGAATGTCCATGTTATTCCATAATGCTCATGATTAGTTTACGTTAACGTAAGAACAGAGGTTTTCTTTTTTTTTATATGATTAAGAACCATTTTTTTCTAAAATTATAAATAATAACGCAGTATAGGAAATCTTTAATTGTATAAGCGTTTTATTTTCACATTATATTTATTTAATTTTTTAATCCATGTTCTCTCCTAATGTGGTGCATATGACCTCCTAATGAAAGTATTTAGACAGACATTTTTTTATGAGAACTGGTTTTTACTCAGTTACTCAGCCTTTTTTTTCGGAGAGAGTAGGGATAGAAAAATAGAGCGATGACAAGACTAGTGAGTACCTAATCGCTCTCGTTAACGTTTTCAGGATTGGAAGGGTAAAAGTGATTAAAAACATGCCTTTAGGCTTAAATCTAAATCTCTCTTTCCGTTATAAAATTTGATTATATTTATGCAAGTAAAAAAAATATGTAGGTGTTCATCCTTTTGATATAGAACGAAATCAGTAAATTTAAAACATATCTTATAAATACATTTTCTTTAAAAGCGGTCAATCCTTTATTTACAGGGCTGTGAAGTCAGAGTCTGAAAAATCGAAAAAAATATTTAACATATTGAAAAATGCATCATATTGATTGGTAAATTGATCTAGATTGTTCTAGTGACTAGAATGATCTAATGGTATATATGTTGATATGTAAGTTAAGCGGAAATTATTAAAATAGTTAATTCAGAGTCAGAATCAGTTTTTTAATTTAAGGTCAAAGTCGTAGTCTTTTTCTTTTTTCCCGACTTCTCAGCCCTGGTTACTTAGTTTGAAAATAAAAACCGTTTATTATTTTTTCGGTTAATTACAAACCTTAACACTTTGTTTCAACCTTCAACCTATGTAAACAATGTGCTTACCTTCTCATTTTAAAGTTTTTCCTCTCACGTAACGATTTTTTAAATTTATTTTTGGACTATGTCGCGAAAAATAAAGATTGAGAATTTTTGCTTTACACAAAAGTAATGTACTATTAGCAGATAATATAACCTATTATACGCGTTTGTTACCATATTTAATTCTTTCTAAGTGGATTTAGAAAAACGTACAAATTGCGTAAAAAGCTAGTAACTAGTTAATTGTTGTAAGTGATTGTCGTGTGAGATAGGCAGAGACGATTTCAACACGAAATTTGTAGCTGAAAAAAATACTTTAATCAATTCTCAAAGTCACGCATATCAGACACATTACAGGATATGAAAACTTTTGTTGTTTTTCACAAGAATACTGGCCTAATCCTTGAAATTATACAAAACTGCATGCTAGAGCGCCCAACCAAAATGAAATCGACTTATCAAAATGATAAAATTCCAATCGCCGTATTTATTTTACGTCTTGAACAATACCTTCAGTATCATAAAGATTCTTCACATAAACAGACATTTTTAAAAACAAAAATTGGCTATCAAGTGATTTATGCAAAATTTAGACATTTAAAAAATTATCAGTGAAGAATAATTAGTTTTATTGTGCATTTAATCTTTTAAAATAAATTTAATCAGCCCCAAAATGATAATTTTGACCTTGGCTGTATATATATACAACATAAATTATTGTGTAAGCCTGCAACATTCCTCCCGGGCTGGCATTTCCTAAGTCCTTAATTTTTTTATCCCTCACGGTCAAAAGTAGAATGTTATCAAAGCAATATTTTCTGATAATAGCTATGTTAGATTTCTGCAATTTTGTCGAGTTATTTTCTTGGCCAATCCAGTGTATTTTGAAAACGGCCAACAAACGGTCGCAGTAGAAAACTGCATCTTTGACCAGTACAGCTCTAAATAAAGCCGAAGACGTGCGGTTTAAATTCATATTTTTTGTGCTTTTAAAAGCGACGTGGATCTACTGCCAGCATACATAATGTGACCAGACGTCCCGTTTTTAGGCGGCGTGTCAGGGTGTCCCCAAACACAGCTACAATGTCCCGTTTTCAAAAAAAAAGAAAAACTGGCAATAATAATTTTTAAAAAAAAACGCGTAAAATCAAAATCTTGGTGGTATAATCTAGACCATAGTTTCTCAACCTTTTTAAGCCCGTGGCCCCCTTTTGAGTCTCATATTTTTCCGTGGCCCCCCTAACCATAGTAGTAAAATTTTCGGGGCTCGGGAAAATGAAAAAAAAGTAGGTAAATTTATTTTTAAAAAATACAATAAAATAAAATTGTTTGTTAAAAAAAATATGTTTACAAAATAGTTTATAATATTACATTTTTTTGTAAATCCCTAGGGTACCCAACGTTGTACCCATCACAGCCCGCTATGGTTCACACTATTCTTACGGGCGCGTATTATGCATACATTTCTGAAAACTAGTTTGCATGCACTGCAGGTTGCAGAATGCTAAATGAAATAAAATAACGTTATCAAAAGAGTTTTTATGAAATGAATTCTTTTCGTTTTTCATAAGACGCCGTGAACTCTTTGAATGCTTTGTAATTTTTCTTTGAATGCTTTGTAATCTTCCCGTTCGTTGTTCATGCTTGGACATTCTCAAAAATGCGATCAGCATTCTGAAGCTATTTACTAATCACCCGACCTAGAAGAGCTTGGCAGTGAAGTGATCATGGCTAGTTATAAATTGGTCTATCCGAAAATTTGGAGTCGAAGCGTTGGTCTCCATTCACATTTTTAAATTTTGAAAGAATTTATAAGAATGCCTGTCCTTAAAATAATTTCCCATCAATTTTACCAAATTCGCATAGCAGCGTCTGTAGCAATACTGTGCACCACAGTTCTGTGGGCCTTAAGAATGAAGGGTCTGGTCGAGAAGAAGACAGTCAAAGAATTATCCTCACCTGGCATTTGACACCCATTATGTAGCATTGCTGTTGCGCCTTGAACTTTAATGTAAAGACTACCAATGCACTGTATTATTCGGTAAGAAGAATTTTCTGTAAGAAAATAAGGTTACGAACCTTGTATCACGTACTTTACCAGCCACTCTCATGGATTGGGTGTTAGGCTTCAATTACTTAATACCTACCACGCAAGAAGTTTTGGAATGATATGCAGTGGTGTAGGAAAGGGTCCTCCCGCCCGGGGTGCTACTTGAATTTGCAGCCCCATGGAGGACCCTAAAGACACTAGCCACTAAGCGAAGGGACAAAGCTTTGCCAATGATCAGTTTTGGTCTTTAGTATTGCGTTTTGGTATTTGCATCGAGCTGATTAAAAAAATAATTTCGAAAAAGACATTCTTGAAGTCAATGGGATTTTATGAAATTTACTGTTTATTACAATATTAAGGGTTTTACACAAAGGTTCCATTTTTTACAACCCAATGTTGACGATGAATCTCGCAGGGAATTCAAAAAAAATAGTTAAACTTCAATACTTCCATTAATTGAAGCGTTATATTTTTTATTTATAAAAAATCTTTATTCCTTGTTCAATCGTTACACTTTTAGTGTCTTAAGATTTTTGGTAAAGAGCATTAAATTATCTTAACTAACTTTTTCGTCATCAAAAATCTGACACATCGTTTTAGGTTAGTCAATTTGCAAGGCAAAATGTTCAATTAGTTGTTTTTTTATCATCTGCTATCTCATACATACGTCTTGATACTGAACGGAATTGCTCAAAGGAATCACCTGAATAATTGCATTTTCACTCTGATTCATAACTCTTGAAATCGCAAAATCAAATATTTGAAAATATAATGCGTTTTTCTAGCTTTTGCAATTAATTTAGAAATTTCGTAAGAAACTATTATTTAAACCAGTGTCTAATTTTTCACTGAATACTATAAATCCTATTTTTTTGTTGCGGAAACTTATTAAAGCTTTTTGAATTATTAAAATGGCTTTTCTTTCATGTCTATGTGTTTTGTATAAAATGGATAGTAGCATTAGTGAAGCAAAACATATTTAACGCACACGAGTTTCATAATATCATGGGGTGACGAAAGAAATCCGTGGACAAGATAGTCAATACAATATTGTCGACACTTACTTTTGGATGCAGTTATTATGGTATCCTTAAATATCATTGAAAAAATATTAAAGAGTATGTATAATAAATACATTATTTCTGCTACAATGTATTATTATCCTACTTTATCACATTTGATTTTAATATAAATTTTAGTTCATTATATTTTTGAGTGGCCGTGGCCCCCCTAAAGTCTGCTGTGGCTCCCCAAAACTGATATTTTCTTCTGTGGCCCCCTTGGAGCATGCTGTGGCTCCCAAGGGAGCCACATGGCCCCCGGTTGAGAAACGCTGATCTAGACTAGTAAATGAAGGCGTGGACGTGTGTCCACAGTGAATAATGTATTTGAATGTAAATATTGTATTTTTAATTTAATACATCTAATATGATATGAAAAAACATTACTATCTAGTCAATTGCGTATGAAAGTGTAAGACACTTAAAACGGCGCTTAAAAATACTATTTTTTGTAGGTGTCCTGGTTTGGGTGAAAAAATAAATGATCACGATAAGCATACACGAAACTGACGGTCTACGTTATTTTTTAAATAACAATTTAACCTTGTAACGAAATGTATGTTGTTCCTCTCACCTTATTTGTCCATTTTAATAAAAAAAAAATGAAAAGATTCTTTGATAGTAATAATAGATAGGAATTGAAATTGTATGAAAATCAGTATAAAAGAATCTCTGCATGTGTTAAAAAAGGTAACAACTTTATGATGCTTTGTTTGTAACAGAATGGTTGTTATGTACAGTTATCAATATCCTTATAGCCTTTTTTTACATGGGTAGTAGCGTGAAGCGAATCTTCATTAATATCTACAGAAATTATTCTTGGATTACCCTTCGGTACACAATATAAAGACGAAATTAATTTTGATGTGTGCATAGCAGAAACAAAAAAGAACTGTTCTTTTGATACCTCAACTATGGTGAATGCACATGATTAATAACTGACTTAGTAAGTTAAATATACATGTAAAGTCATATTTTACGGTAAATATCATGTATATTATGTATTTCTTAAAGTATAAAGTTAACTTTGCTATAGTATAAACCATATATATCGTAGAAATTCGTAACCGACAATTTAAACAAATTATATGAGAAGGTTTCTTTTTAATTGGGCCCAAAAAGGAATTCCTTAAGTATGGTTATTAAATAGTAATATATAGTCTATCTTGTTAAGTTCTCTAGATCAGCGTTTCTCAAACAAGGCCCACGGGAAACAAAATATATCAAGCAAAAACTCTAAAATGCACAGGCTTTAAAAAAGATCAGGCGAATGAGATAACATTCTTTAATTTTTGTTACTGACGCCTTAGGCAAACAATATTAAACAAGTATTGGCTTAACTTAATTTACTAAATTGTGTCGCTTAAATTCTATGGGTCGATGATGATTTTCAATAAAAACATACTTTGCCTGAATACCCTCATTCAATCAATTTAACATTGAATGCGGAACTCGTGAAAGCAGGTCTACAGTTTTCGCGAAAAATATTCTTGAGAAGAGTACAGTTTTATTATTTATATTAGTTTACCATTTTTTATTTTTACAGAAAGCTTTTATAAACCAAATATCTTGAACAGAGAAAACTATTAATACAACCCTTTGCGAATACTGAGTGTTTAACCGGTTCTCTGCCACGGACGTGTTAACACGCCATACAATTTCGTGCTCGTAGAGCCGGCCATACGAAATGTGCTTGTTTACACGCAGTACTTGAGACGCGGTTTAAAGGCCACAAGAAACATATTTAATAATTTTAAAATATCATGCATATAGTGACATCTCTTCGAATCATGGTGTGATACTTAAATTTTAAAGATATTGTTTTGTCTTATCTATAATACATCGATTTAAAAAAAAAAGGCTTTTTTGTTGTGTTCAAATTTTTTACTAGCAGGGCAACGCTAACATGGCGGTAATTCCTGTTTTTGAGACGTTTTTTGATAAATGATGGCGGAAATGACCCATCGTGTATTTATATGGTAAGTGTTTGTAATGAACTATTATTAAAAGTCCAAAGAGTACATATTTATTAGGTTTAATTTTTGTAAAGAAAATCATGGCCTTTCATCCACGGCCATATTAATATCGCACGGCACAGATCAAGTTAATAAACAAAATTATTGTTCCTCATGTGGTTTTTTTGCCAATTGATTTGCCAAAAGATGCATATATTCAAATAGGTACCAGATCAAAACACGATGATCAAAAGGCTAAGCTAATAGATTTATAAAGAATAATGAAACAAAATAAATGATATTGATGTTTTTTTTATGCCTTACTTACTTAAATTTTATAAATCTAGTATTTTGTATTAAATGTTAAATATATACATTTTTAACAATTAAGCAAAAGAGACTCATTTTATACCCTATAAAAATTTAAATTTATTTTGAATTTCAAAGTCATTCCAATAAACATAAAAAAGTATGATAATCACAATCCTCCGAGGATTGACAGAAAATGGAATTAGAGTTATTTATTGTACGTCGTAAAATCCTTTTCGCAGACGATAAATTCGTCTTTTATTACTTATTTTGGCATTATCATTTTTTGAAAAACGTTGCAAAATAACTACAGTGTTTGTATGAAGTAAATAACTTCATAACTATTAAATTTATTTTAATTTATTTATGATAAAAATTAACTGCAACATAATAATTATCTACAACGCTTTTAGCACGTTGTGTCCCGATAATGCCATACATACTTAAATTCACAGTGTATAATTATTTAACACTTAACAAGTATGTATATTATAAATTTTACATCACCAAAATTTTTTAAAACAAATTGATTGATTTTACTTTTATATTATATAACGTGTTGTTGGCTTCCGTCCCGAATCTCAAAGGTTCGAGTCCTAGTAAGAACAACATTTTTTCAATCGATTTATCATTTTTTTTTCAAAGGCAAATGTGTAAGTCATGTCTAAAATTCCCCCCCCCCCCTCCACTCTTACGATCCCTTAATAACTGAGTGTAGCGAGAGCGATTAATTAACCATTAGTTTTTTTCTAGCCTTATCCTTTTATCCCTACTTCTCTCTTTGGAAAAGAGACGTTGAGCAACTGAGTAACAAACAGTTCTCGTAGAAAAACTTCTGTTGAGATACCGCCATTAGGAAGCCATATACTAGCGGATATGGATAAAAAACGTGTACATTTTCTCTTGTACATATTTTAATAAACTTTGATAATAATTTGAAGATCTACAATAATTTTATTTTATCTGCTCAAATCTGATATAAAACTTCTGAATTCCATAACATAAAAAAAAGTATAATTATGAAATAATTTATGCCAGCGAAATTTTTTAACCGCCACTGGATACGTTTACTTTTCCATGAAAAAAAATATTTCATTTTATTTTATTTGTAATTCATCACCAAATTTTATTTAAATTTCAAACTACACGAAGAATAAATATACAATATCAATGTCCTTAAAAATAAATTACACATTTTTTTAGTAAAATACATTTATAAACACCCTGGAGTCTGAATAACTATTTTCAAAAAAAGCATCACCAGCATTTTGTACGAAATGGACAGAGATCTATAAAAACCAAACCAGGTTTGCCAACATTTTGCCGCCCATTGTTCCGATTCAAATTCCAAATAGAATCGGCGGGAAGCCGTCTTATCTTCCAGGCTGAAAAACATAATATACCAGTCAGAAAATTTTGTTATTTTTATTTGTCAATGGTATGTCAAGTCTGTGGTGCAATGATAAAGCCTTTGCCATCCGTGCAGAATCTCACGGGTTCAAGTCTCTGTACGAACAGCATTTTCGTAATTTTTTAATCTATTCGAAGGCATAAGTTTTTGAGATGTCTTAAATTGCCCTTCCAATTCTAAAATAACATGTTTGGATAAGAGACATAAGCTAACCACTAGACCTGTCTTATCCCAATTCACTACAATCTGAAAAAAAGAAAGGTTGAAGTAGCAAGCAAAATAATTCCATTAGGAGGTATTTGTCCCACATTGTAGAAGGTAATGATATTTTTAATTTAAGATTTCGACTGAAGGTGCTTGGTGGAATTTCAATATTAAATTTGAATTGTTCAAACTATGTACATTCTCCTTTAAACCTTTGCCGACAAACAAATAAAATATTGTTCTTGAAACTACTTACTTCTCAAATCTGTAGGCATTCCCATGAGCTTATCCTTTTCGCCAGCAATGGCTTTGAACTCAATGATACATTTATTTCTTATATAAACACGAAACATTCATTTACTAAACGTCAGTTCAAGTTCATCCGTGCACTTGAACGCCTGAAGATGCCGAAAGGCGAAACCCGGGTCGTTAGTGACAAAATCTGTGAGAATGTGCATTGTTTGAACAATTCAAATTTGTTATTTTTAATTTGTCAAAACATTGGGTAGAATATGCAAGCGTATAAGCCGACAACTGACATATTTATTTACCAAAACAAAACGTCTTCTTTTTGAATATATCACGAATGTTGTTTTAGCACAGATAAGCGTAGAATTGAATACTAATTTATTATTCATTAACTTGGTAAAGACCACACCGTTGTCATTTAAGTAGGTATTTAAATATCGCGTCATACTTGCAGGATTCATACAAATGCAAATCTATTCAAATTATCAACTCTAATGTATAATAGATTGCAGTTGCAACGAGCCGAATGCATACAAATAATTATACACACAATTCTATTTTTTCATCGGTGGCCCAATAAAAAATAAATAATCTAGAAACGTTTTTCTACGAAGCTCCTATTCTGAAGGGTTTTATGATTATTGATTAAGCAGCGTAAAAATATATATACGTCTTTTTTATTTTAATTACAATTCAAAGAGAAAGTTTGTTTAATATAATGTATTTGTGTGGAAAATAAAAACGAGGATATGGTACAAAGCGTGACGTCGCAAATCCATAAAATTATAATATTGCATTTGATTTTTTTAATTGAATGCTTTTAAGATTATGCGTATCAGACAGATAGATTGCATATTTTGTGATAAAGTGTGATATTGTTGACCGAAGGGAAAATTGGGGTGAGAAAAATCGAAGATAATATTAAAATAAAAATATACATTATGCTTGATAAAATTTATAAAAATTGGACCCATTATTGGACACAGTAGCCAACGTTGTTAGCTGAATCCCAGTATGTAACACAGTAATTTTTTTCTGTTCGAAGGCATGGATATTTGTGATTTATCAAAATTCCCCCCACCATTCCATTCCTTAATTAACAAGGTAAAGCGAGAGTGATTAGCCAACCACTTGTTCTATCATATCCCTATCTTTTCTAAAAATCTCTAACTTTGCACTCTAAAACTTTTGTTTAGACACCTTCATTAAAATGCCATATTATTCACATTGGGAGCGAACATATATATATAAAAAAACATTTGCTTAAATTATAGCTATGGTGACATTGTATACTATTTCCTCAGAATAACAATTTAATACAAAACAAGCTGCGAAATAAATAAATAGGTTTACGAAGCTTACGGGTTAAAATTCCAGAATGATCAGCTTATATTTTTTTACGGTGTGTGTGTTCTTAGGGATTTTCTCCCAATCTTCCAATCTTAAAATATGGGACAGCGAGAGTGATAAGTAAACCACAAGTCCTGTCTTATTCTTATCTTTTTATTCCTACTCTCTTTGAAATGAGATGTTGAGAAACTGAGTAACAAACAGTTCTAGTAAAAAACAAATCTGTTAACGTAAACTTCATAAGAACTTCATACGCTCCAATTTAAAAGCATTGTTAAAAAAATCTGAACTGTGATAAATATTTAAACGTGAGAGATATAAATTGTAACTATCCATATTAGAATATGTACTCTGTATGTTTATTGTGTCTATAGCCATACAGCGACTTATATGGACCCTGATATGTACTGTATCTTGCCACAACAACACGCTGACGAGTGTCAATGTATTGATAAAATCTCGTTGTATGGAGCAGAATTGATTAACCAGTCGTTAGCTAATTAAATAACACGATGACACAATGATACTCGAAATTAAAATCATTATTCCATTAACCGAACATTCAAAATTTAAAATCAATGTCATCTGACATTTCTAATGCCAGAACGCTTTTCTTCAATACTTCTTTGAAAGGAAAACAGAATAAATTCTGTTATTTTACTGTGAGTTTGATAAATTGGGTTGGAAATTTAACGCAGACAAACGGGTGACGGGTTTTTGATTTAAGTAATATTTACTTGAAACTTGCATACAATGTGCAGATGCATAAATAATGCGTTGCACGATTTGCATAGTAATGAGATAAAATTCAACAACGTTTTGTCAGTAAAGCCATTGGAAGGAAATGTTAAAAAAGTAACAATAGAAACATAATACTAAAGTTTTTCTTGTCACTCGTTGCCAAAGACATTCTCAATAAATGTTTTATTTAATTATAAATATAGAAAAACACAGTTATGTACAGTTTCCAGTTTATTATTTAAATACAAATTAAATTTAGACTATTTGTTTACATTTTAAAAATATGTGAAAGTAAGATTTCAAGAAATTTGCAAACAATTTAATCTCAGAGATATCTGAGATTATGTTACAGATTAAAAAAATAATATCTCAAAATTGAGATTTGCTCCCAATCTTTTTAAAAATAGCTTCATCCTAAATAAGAGATCTAGATATTTTCTCTCAATACCGTCAACATAAGTCGATCCATTGGTTTTATACCCGTAAAAATCAACTGCCTTAGAAGTATTTTCGTATAATATATAAGTGAATACATATAATAATTAACTAATAATCAATCTTTGATAGATTTCACGTTATAATAATATTTATAAAGATGACTGATTTTGTTTCCGTAGAGAACATAATTAAAAATACTGAGAGATAGTGGTTCTGTTTTTTAATGAACAATTACAATTATGTTTTACAGATAGTTTCAAAATATATCTTCATTTTGTCAAATATTTCAATAATATATTTTTACGTATATCGGCATTTATTTCATTAAAAAATTTATACATATTGAAATTTAATACGTTATAGATTTCAAGAATATCACTGGATATTAATATAAAGAGTTAAAAAATATTATCGTTTGAATTGAGGGTCAAATCCTTATGTTTGCTAAGCGGAGATCTTTTCATTTAGCTTTAGGTGTTGACTCATCTTGGCCTATTGAAAAAAATGGAAATATTTGATGTAACGAATTTTTTATAATATATGTTCTCATGCCACCGTAATGGCGGCTGACATTAGCAGGCCAACGTTTAAATGAATAATGACATTATTTAGTAGAAACGGCGTAAATAATTCTGCTGCTTGAATGGTAGTGTATAATGAAGAGCGATAATGTGTGAACAGTCTATCGTATAAAACGCTTACGCAACTAGCCATAATGATTTGCTTCTCAACCTGAATTGACAAAGTCATTCAGCAGGTAGCAAAATAGTCAAGCAATAGGGCATTTTGCGATTTATTTTCGAGCGAAAAGTAATTAATTATTAATCACAAAAAATATTGATGAATATTTGAAAACAACTGATTAATATAATATATTATTGTTTATTTCGTTGTGTAACGTGTACAGTTTTGAAAAAGTATATCAATTAATGGTGATCAATATTCCCTCTAAACTGTGCGCTCGCGCGACCGCGATGCAGTTTAAAAGTCCACGCGCACTCGTTCCGGGCGCACGCCAATACAACTATTCAAATAATATTTTTGTTCAAGGAATAACCCTAATTGAACGAGATAAATTAAAAATTAAGCATTTAGATTCATATCAATTTATAAAAACAAGAAATCGATCATAATAGAGTATATAATATAAGGATTCGTTATAAGGAACGAAGTAAAAGGCTAGAATTGTTGTAAATAAAATATGTTAATAAATTTACAAGCGACTGATTCATTTGTTTCATTCCCTTCATTTTTTTACTTTGTACATGATTTTATTTTATGTAAAAAAATAGAATGAGCTCTGGTATTTTTTATTTTTTATTGAATACAATTATAAGTATAAAAATAATTTTAAATTATCAAATGATAATATTATATATTGTGCAAATCAAAACACTTTATATCAAATATGACAAATTATGACGCGCGTTTGTTGGATTGGCCCGCGCAGCTAACCTCTTGTCTTTGAGAGAGCATTGATGTTGATCGATCTTGTTTTTAACTGAATCTGTGTCCATTTAACACTGGCATCCCAATTTTTTGGAATTATTTAATCCTTCCATATAAAAAATGACGGAACAATAATAGTCTTTCTTTTCTTTTTTTTAGTGATGCCTTTTCGATTTTATATTATCACCAATCGGGTTCAGAAATATTCAAAATAAATTAACTACAATTTACAATGCCTTTCTTAGTAGCAAAAAGAAAAATGCCTGTACGGTGGTAGTAAATTTTTTCACGTTGAATCGTAAATTATTATTTCTTATATTAATCAGCCAAACTGATTATTATATAAAAGTGATTAATAGTGCCGTGCCTTAGTAAGTGCTGGTGCGATGCCAACTTGTGGGTGTGATATCATTTTAGCGGTTGGCATCATTGACTGTCATGACGCAAGTACAGGATTTATTTCGTTCCAATATGGGCAACGCATTAAAGTTTTATACATGACTTGCCAATAATCTGTTATGCGATTCGATGTACATATTTTTTAACTTGCCTTTGTGTGAGGTTAATTGAAAAGATGATTTAAACTGAAATCGTTTGAGGTTTGATTGCAGTCATTTTTTATTAAACTCTTTGACTGAGATTTATGCAATATAAAACGATCAGAAAAAATGGTAAAATATATTTTTTACTTTGAGCATATTTCTGTCTGTAAACCAGTTTCCATGATTAGATACCTTCCTAGTTTAATGTTTGAAAAGAATATTGAAAATCATGCGAAAAACGTATACCTTAACCTTGCAATACATACAGCATAAAGAAGATCTTTTACTTCGATTAATACATTCATATTTTTTTGCCATTAAACGTAAGCACAAACCGATTTCAAGATAACATAATAATACACTTGCAGTGCTAGAAGGACGTTTCACAAATTACTGAAAGAATGCTGATGTCAGCAATAAAACGAGATGGTGTTCAATTGATCCAGGAGGTCTTCTTTAACATTCGGACATTAAGGACATTGAATTTGCTCACAAGAATTTCTGATGACTAAATAGTGTTAAAAATTTGTTTCAACTTCTGTCAGTTTATTAGGTACGAATTCAACCATTTTGATTGTGTTGATTGAACGGTACTTTGTACTTATCCAAGAAAAAGTGACAAATTTCACTTATTATAAACTGGTATAAATAATTTAAGATTTCGACCGAAGTTGCTTGGTGGAATTTCAATATTTAATTTGAATCGTGTTCGTGACAAAACTTGTGCGAATGTACATAATTTGAACGATTCAAATTTGGTATAAATAAATAACCAGAGGAATCGATTAAGTGATTACAGTGTCTGAGTGAATATTCCAAAAACTTTTCTGTACTGAGGTACACCATCATGAACTATGTAAATTCAAGTGCTTATATGTCGAAAATCTTTAACAGTTACAACTTACTTTCTGTGGTATTTTTACTAAAAATTCTCGTTGCATTTGAAACAACCTTGTAAAAGTAAAATTTGCAAATCATGTTAGCAGTATTAGCACCTAACATTCAACTGATTCTCTGCAGTTACAGCATTAATATTATTTCGAATAGCGTACAAACACAGTAAATTTGTATTTGAAAAATAGTGAGTTGATGGTAAACACTACAAAATATTTTTTGTCTAACGATGAAATTATGCATCGAAGGCCTTCAAGCTTTTTTTTATTTTTCCACATTTGCACTGATGCAGGATGGTACGAATTATTAGCACATGAATAATAAAGAATAAATTATTTGTAATTTTTATTAGAAATATTGTAAAAAATACTTTTTATTACCAAGTTGTTTTATTTAATGATCATGTTTTTTGAATAAACACCTAATCAAAACTCGGTTTTCGTAAACAACAAAAAGGATTTAAAGGAATATAAAATACTTAAAATTAGATGAATTCATTTTACTTTTTATAATTCTATTTGGTTTCGATGCTCATTAATGTAAATAAATGAATGAAAACGTTTATTGATAATAATATAAAATTCACAAAACTCGTTTCGATGATATGAAAATTAGGTTGAATAAAAATTATTGACATGAATGTTAGTTAGGGCATCCCGTTCAATTTTCTGATTCCGAAATTCCGGGATTGAGGTAGCCGCGATCCCGGGATTTCGGGATTGAGAAATCTTGAGCAAAACCCGAAAATTTACACGAAATTGGCAAATTCTAAAAAAGCTAAAAAAAAAAACCAGTTTCTGTGAAAATCTGGAAAAAAAGTATACCAAATCGGGGATTTCAAATTCCTCGGTGAGAAAATCTCAATCCCGGTATCCCGGGATTCAAAATAAATCAATCCCGAAATCCCGAGATTGGAAAAAGGCTCCGGGATTGGATATGATTCGAGTCTCGTTAAGGCTTAATTAAACCAGTCAAAAACAGTCTACCGTGACGGGTGTCACGAGTTCGAGTAATGTAGTATAAGCACCAATTTTTCAATGAATTTAACGATTCCTTTTTAAAGGTATAGATTTTTATGATGTCTTCAAATTCCCTCCTATATTTTCAGTTCTTTAAATTAAAAGGCGTAGCAGTTATTTAATCCCTAGTCTTTGCCTAGTTTCTATTCTGTCTATCCCTACTTTCTTTGAAAGAAAATAAGCAACAAAATAACAAGCAGTTCTCGTAGAAAACGTCTGTTGAGATACCTCCACCAGAAATCCATATCTTTTATATTGGGAGCGGACATAGATAAATACAAGATTTATAACAAATGAGCCCATAAGAGATGAAGTGAGCCAAGTGGTATTTTAGGAAAAAAATATTTGTATACGTTATAAGAATTGATATCTCTTAAAGCACTGCAATAGCGTTATCTCCATAAAAATAAAATATGCAATCCCTCAACACACCAAGTAAAATCGTGTTTGTACTTAAAAATTCAATAGAAAAGTTTTTCCATTTTTTTACTCACTTCACCTCTTGAAGGCTTATTTATTTAAAAAAGTATGAAGTGCTTGTGATTTCTTTCTTCGAATGAGCTTAAAATCACTAGTGCATTAGCAATAAGCTTCGTAGAAAAAAAGTGCTATAGAATATTAATGACAAAGAAATGGTAAAATTTCAATTTTTATTCACAATTTTAATTTCTCGTATAGTTCACTCTTCCAACAAAAAAATATTACGTGTCATTCTCAACCTATGCTTACGTTATTTTTATCTTGGTAGTATATCTCAATATCAACACCTAATATAACAGCCAATTACTGATTTACTACTTACTTACATTCGCATGTTATTTTTGAGTTTAAATAGTACGTGTTAACGATATCATAACTAGTTCAAAAATGCCAAAGAACGTCGAAAACGTAAACTGTTTTAATAATGAAATGCAGGTTTCGAAATTGAACGCTTTGCGAAAGCGAGAATAGACCATTGTTTTTGACTCGAGCGAGCCATATGAATAATTTTGCAAGAACAACGACGTAAAACTTTTGACCGTTTATAGGCGTTTTAACACACGGTAATAATTTATCAGCAAAAACAACGTAACTTTTTTAGAAACTATTATTCTGTTAAAGTATTTTTTTTCTCGATATTAATCAGAAACATACATTCATATCCTAATGATATATTTTGAAACAACTGTTTTGGATACGTTAGTGTCTGTATTCCAAACCAATGGTGTTACTTAGATAAGTTCTCGGAGACAAACTTTAGTTATTATTTTAATGTAAGTCAATTTTTAACCATTTAAAAAGAAAATATTCCAGTGCGAACAACATTTATTTGAATAGATTTTTGTTTGAAATGTCTAAAATAATTTCTTTATCAAACAATAAAGTAAATCACTTTTTTCCACAGGCTACAATAAATGTAAATACTGAGTTATTCTAGACTAATAATTGATATCCAAGAATGTCATTGTGTACTTGTCCAAATTTATAGTTATAAACTATAGATAGTAAGGTAATGAATGATTTGTAATATTTGAATATAAAATATACTAAGATTATTAGTTTGTTTATAATAAAAATAGAAAATCACATATTTTATAACAAGATTAAAATGAGAATACAATGATAAGCCCAAAAAAGTTATGCATTGTTTTCATTGTCATAAACCGTTATAAAAAAGCAAAAAAACATATTTTAAATAAACTTCACCTTCCGTTTAACATCCATATTTTTTACAATTACAAAAGCATTTTATTTACATTTTTTTGAAAAAATATATATGTTTTTATATGCAAGTATAATATTTTTTTTTATTTATGACTGTTATATTACTTGTATTGTTATCTGACAAGTAATTTGGTGTTAAATTATGTTCTTAAAATAGATGAAAAAAATCGTTTACATCCGTCCGTTGTTTATACCAAATGCCATGGAATAATTTAGTCATAATCCGTCAATTAAACCAGGAAATATAGAATATCATAAATATTTTAAGCTCGCCTAAAACAAAAGAAATGAAAGATTGTCTATCTTAATTTTGATAACAATGTTAATTCAATTGTGCTCAGATATTACAAAATTATAGTTTGGTCTTTATCTTTGTATACAAATCTAACTTTATGTTTGTTACCTTGACCAGACTGCTTCTCATTACGATTAGCTGAAGATGCATACATAATCATAATGGATATATAAATAATGACTGTAAGAATAATCAATTGCAAAATTAATGTTGTAAGGGACGTTTAAGTTAAATAAGCGAGCAAATTTTACTAGTTTTTTTCAGTCGAAGAAATATATTTTTAATTAAATACAATATTATTACTAGTTCAAAATATATTTGAGTCAACAAAAAATAATTATATTTTTAATGTAGAGCATATGGTATTCTAATGGAGATATCATCTTTGTTACTCAGTTGCTCAACCTTCTTTTCTATAAAAAAATCTCAAGAGGACAACATATTAAGTATGCAGATTTTTTAAACTTTACAAAAGAATTTTCTGTATCAAGTAAGTACACCAGGAATTTGTTTTATTTATTTTGATAATGATAGCAAATTTAATTAAACATTTTTTTAAATAAATCATTCTCACGCAATTCAATTCCGATTAGTTGATTAAAATCCTAATATCCATGAAACCGGTGTAAAACCTTTGATGGAAATAAAATACAATTGGCATGTCTTTACTATGCGAATAAATTTGAGTAAAAACAAGAAATGTTCCCTGAACCCTGATGTAAATACGTCTTAATAATGATGTTTTTATTTGTGTAATTATGTGTAGTAGGCAAAACATTTAAGTGTTGCCAAATATATTTTTAAGTCATGTTATTAAAAATATAAGATGGTATTTTAATACAGTGATTATAAACGTATGACGAATATAAAACAGTATAATGTGGGCAGAAGAATAAAACTGAAATCTAGTGCATAATTTACATTTTTATTACACTCGAATCCGTTAAAGTGGGCATTATGATTTTCAAACGGACATAGATATTATTTAGAAACAATCTTTTAGATATTGCAAAACGACCTTACGGTGCATTTAATTAATAACTGACTTACGAAAAATAGCAATGACAGCGGCCATACAACAAAAGTTTACATTACATTACGGCATAATGAATGAAATATCAATTATCCTCCAATTATTCATATTCCGTTTTACATTATAATTGCAATGGTTTCATCGCCTCATATTATGTCATTTGGTAGACAATTGTTTTTTTTTATTACGTTTGCAATTCAAATTTGTATGTGCGTCATGCATTCAAAATAATATATATACATATGTACCTTATTCATAATCACATATTGAAATTTAGTTCATATTTTAATTAAAAGTTACATCTCATTCATGAAGATTATGTCATATTTTGTAAAAATAGTCGTAAACACAGGGTGTAGATGTTATTCTAAGATACGTTCGTAGTAAGAAATAAATTGTAAGCGTTATGTATTTCATATTACTGTGGTCCGATAAAAGACGATGGCAGAATTACTAGTTTTAACACAAGTAGTCAACCATTTGCGCATTGGATATTTTTTTATTCAATCGATATGAAAATATAATTTTAATTGAACATCAAATAGAAGGGTAAAGAAAATTGTTTCTAAAGCAAAATGTAATATATCTAGATGATAGCTAGTTCGGCTTCACACCACCATTTGAACTAGTTTCTTAAAATACTTATAATTATTCTTATGGAACACTTTTAAGGTGTTCGCTGTCAATACTTTGTAAGAAAGGTAATATATTTAAAAAATATAGTATTTTTTTGTACTAATTCCATATTTATTCAATTTGATCAGGACCGGTTTCATTTATCAAAAGAATTTTCAACTGGTAAGAATATACATTTATAAATTACCTTGTATTAATGTTTTTAAGTGAGTTTAAAATGTTCGTAAAGAGTGAAACTGATCTTTATTATATTAAATAAATATGAAATTAGTTAAAAACAGTGTTTTATTTTATTATTTTTTATGGAATTAAATAAGTCGTATTGTTAACTTTCCAGTTATATCAAGTAACGCATACTAATTGAATTGCTAAATTGTAGTTTAACAGTGAAATTTTTAACGATAATAGTTTATGGCAAGCAATATGTTCTAAAAAAAATCTAATACTAGAATAATTACTATTTTGGTGACTACCACCATATGCTACGGCGACGATGATGTATCATTTTTATACAAAATTTTCAGATTACTGTGTTCCGTGAAATTGTTAATTTCATTATTTGAATGGGCATACTGGTTGTTGTGTATTTTTTATACTTTGACTTTCAGCAGGGGCAGAGCCCACAAAACATTATAACACCGCTGTCTGCCTGATCACTGCTATATTTAGAACGATGAGTCTGTCTGCCTACCTGATCTTCAGCCCACTTCTACATGCAAGAAATTCGCTCAATGCTAAGCAAACTAGCCACCGTATAAATCAGCTGCATTATTTTTACCTTTTCTATTTTTTATTTGAACCGTTCACGGTGACGACATTAATAATGGCAATATCCGCATTCAATATTTCATAAAATATGAATCATAACGTTTTTTAATAATGCTTATAATTTATAATAGAACAATCCAGAAGGTTCATATGCTTTTAATTGTTATATCATCTTATTTATTTAATGTTTTTTTAAGAACGCTTCTAATGTGAAACATATGAAAAAACTGTTTATTATTTATGACAAAAGAACAGAGCATGGGTAGCAAAGACAACTGGTTACCTTATCGCTCTTGATAATTTATTTTTCAGGACTAGATGAGTAGAAAGAACTTGTGATATTACTGACATCCCAAGCTTTGAAAAGAATGTTATAAATCGATTGAATAATCAACTTATGAATCTCTTCGTATTTAGATGTGTACTTGTTCGCACTGCAACGGCGTTGACCAGTTGAACACGGATTCTAGATTGCATGCATTATATTTAACTGCCAAAACGTAGAAAATTAACTTATAGTGTTCAGGTGTTGTCAAAATTTTCGTACAAAAATGTCGTGAAACGATTTAAATTTTTAGAGTTATACGCAAAATTTGACAAATACGATTGTTTGAACTGAATTTTAGCATGTTAAAAGTGGATAAATTTTCGATATACACATAAATTTAATGTTCAAATATGTATTTTGTACTATTATTTTAGAACTAAAATAACGTTGAATAACTAAATTCGACACGGCTGCAGAACAATCGTTATAACCTTTTTTCTTCAAACAATGTATACGTGTTAATAATGAAACGCCGGTGCAAGGGCTAGAGGGTAGCCATATAAAAATATTGTATAGAAAGAAATAGTTTACAGATCTGTTATTTTTTCTATTTTACTTGTAAATAATTTCAAATTTTCTGATTTTATATTCCTTGTTTAATGTGATACGTAAAAGTATTAGAACGTATGTCAATTGTAATTAAAAAAATATTTTATACCACATTTAAAAAAGTTGGATGAATTTCAAGCTTTACAAATATTGTTACTCTTCTAAAACCGGAGACTAGTTATAGGTTATACAGCGAAATAATAGTTGAATTGAATGTTAACGAGGACACGGTGAAAGCAAATTACGCAACCAATCATAAGTCAAAGAATGATAAAGTGAGAATGTATGTTTTATAAATAGTCTGCAGCTTTTAATGCATCGGTTGAACTTTGACTGCATTTTTTTGCGATTTGTTATAATATGCTGAGAGTGATATTTTAAATAAGCATTTTATAGAAGCCGCTAGAATTTTTGGTTTCAATATTTCCTTGAATCAGAGGTTCTGACAAATGTTGTACTTGCGGGCGTATTTGTGATTAAACAGACCAGCTATTTTTTTTTCAAATGAAACGATAGAAATTTTATTATTATAAAGCTATATTATTCAATAACTATTAACCTAATAATTCAAAAATAATAACAAGTGTGTTGGAAAAATAATCCATTAAATAAGAGCATTATCATTTGTCAAAACTCTTCCTCAGTTCATTCATTACATGGAGAAGACCTATTCTCTTTTCCTTTCACACGTGCGATATTTAAAAAAAACAACATTTCTTTAATAAGTAATTTAATTGACAATGGGTTCAAGACAACATTGGCGTGAACGCATTTGTTGAAAATTCACGCGTTAAATCATAATTATAACATTAATAATCATTAAAAAATAGTGAACTTTAAATAGCGATTAACGAAAATAATATTGCTAATTTTTAGCATTTAATAATGATCAGTAAAAACCACAAAATGCCGTTGTCCGTGAAAAGTGAGATCATCAACGATTCGATTATAATTAAAATAATCGATTCAATACGTCATCTACCGTTAGAACATTAATCTAATACACGGTTATATCGTGAAGTGTACAAAATGAACGACATGAAAATTGTAAGTATCAATTATTATGCCTTTATTTTAAAAGTCAATTGAGTCGCTGACATGAAGAGAAAATTGTATTCTTTATAGTATCGTTTGTCATCATTGATGTTTTAGATTCATTTTGTAAAATTCCAAGTATAAATTTACATATTACTTTAAGCTAAATTTTTAAAACAGTTTATATTGATAATGTTTTTAACGTTGACATTTATTCAAACGCTAAAATAATGAATACACTTCAGACTAGTGGCTTACAGTGATTTTATTTACGATTAGACGTTAAATCCAGTGTAAAGTACTTTTCTAATGATAACAAAATATGACATTATTTATTTAACTGAAATTATGCATCTAATTTAAAAACAGTAAGAATATAATTAAGGGTTTTTGAAAGAAGTTGTTTTTATAGTATTCTTGGCACTCTTTCAACCGATTTCAATGAAAGAATCATTGAATCAACGTTTTTGCTTCAATAACATATAAATGGAATGAAAAATTAGTGCAAAACAGTGTTCATTCAAGGTAGAGGCATGCACAGGCCCGGGCCTGGCCCGCGGGCTCTTACCCGGCCCAGCCCGCGGGCCGGGTTTGGTTGGGTAAGTGCAATTGCGATACGGGCTTGGGCCGGGCCCGGGTAAGGAATTTATTCTTAGGAAAAATATTTCAGACTATGTTTGTGTCATAAATCAGCCATGATGATTTTAATTTTTACTAGTTCTATAAAGAATCGTTAATTGTTGTAAATTAGTAAAAAACGGGTTTTTTTCGGTCTGTTGAGTATAAATCCGGGCTTCGGGTCGGGTTCGGGTAACAATTGTGGTATTAGATTCGGGCCCGGTTCGGGTAGGGTCAGAGTCTTTCGGGCTCGGATCAGGTAATTTTTTAAAATTTCGGCCCGTGCAGACCTCTAATTCAAGGTTTTGAGTCATTCACTACGCATACGGGTGGTGTGAAAGCATTGGCCGCATAAGAACAATCAATTTTTTCGATGGCTTCGGCGGTAACTTTGTGGAAGTTAATTTTAATAGAAAATTTATTTATACAACTGTTGTAGGTGATATTACACCTCTTTTAATTCATAAACAGATTTTTCTAACGCAAATCAAATTTGGTACATTTTTCCTGTCGATATTTTTGGTGTATTAATTAGCATTAAAAAATCATCGAGACATATTTTGAATAACTACTCCAAATTGTATTCAAAATTGAATCACAAAAACACCAAATGTTACATAATAAATACATATTAACGGAAACCGCCCGTCCCAGATGTAGAATGATAACTTGTTTGCATTTTTTCAAAATTATATTTAAAAATAAAACAGTTTATAAGACTTCCATCTGTAAAAAAATTGTGGTATTATATTTCTACTGTCGGGTCCTATGGTGCAGCGGTTAGCGATGTTGGCTTCTGTGCTGGATTTTTTTCGATAGATATCAATTTCTGTTCTAGGGCGTAGCGATAGCGATTAGTTAACCACTAGTCCTGTCCTAACCTTATCTTTCTATCCTTAATACTCTTTTTGGAAAAAAAAGATGTTGAGCGACTGAGTAACAAATAGTTTGTAGAAAAAATGTGTTCATATACCTCCATTAGGAGGCCATATGCTCCTCATTTGGATAGTAAAAAATGTCTATTGTATCTTGTTAGCTTATGACCTACAGCATAGGCTTATCAAATTGTTGTCTATCGTCATGGCAATGTTGCCAAAAACCTGAGTAGGAATTTACGTTTAACAAAGCCAAAACAAATCAAAACATTTAGATTTAAATAAGCAATGAAATCATTGAACGACTGACTAATTCAAAGCAGCTGCAACCTTTTCGTAACATTTTATTCCAGTGACCTCTGAGCATATTTCTACCTTAGAAATATCCGACGTCTTGAGCAATTCGGCTTGATTAAAATATTATCAAATAATTTTTAAGCCTTATTTCGTTCTAGCTGTGGGGCAATTGAATTATGACGTGTGAAACCTAAAATATACGACATGTCAGAAACAATATGGGGGGAGTTGTAAAAAGGCCAGCCTGAAAATTATGGCGACTAAGTGTTTCCGCTTTTCTACGTGCAAATCACATCGCGCCGTTATAGCGGAGTCGCTGAACTAATAACACCTTATTATATGCAAGTTGTCTTTGAAATAGTCAACGCAAATATTAAATATTTTTTATTTATTGCAATCGATATGACTTTAATCTTGGATAACGTTTTATTTTCTGGATAACCGTTACGCTTCTACAAGTCTGCCATGATGTTGTTAATATAAACTTATTAACAATAAAAATGGTTATATTAATATAAATTTAAACCTGTTTGATGTTGTTAATACTTGGAGAGATGGCATAATAAATGTGTTTTCGTATTGTATTACTAGTTTAAGCATTTAAAAAATGTTGTTTTTTTCTCACAATACTTTCCAACTGAGAATCAATTAAATTGATAAATAACAATAATAAAATGTAAAAATAATGATATACATATTTCTGACAAAAAGAGATTCTTTATCTATTTAAGATTTCGACTGAAGGTGAATCGTTCAAATTAGATACATTCACACAAATGTTGTAGCTATCGGCCCGGGTTTCGACCTTCATCATTTTCAGGCGCTTAAGTGCACGGATGAACTTAAACAGATCAAATTTAAGATTATTTATCACAGAATAGTCTTGCTTGCTGTCAAATACGCATTAGTAAAATGTAAATTACAGTCTTATCACAATTTTATCGTCTTAAGAAATATTAGAATTACACTAGGATGTGGCAGTAAAAATACCCTTCCAGCGTAGGGCATGATGCCTTTAAGAAGCTAAACTGTTAGTACTTTAGTCATTTGTCAGATTTAATTAAGCAGGTCTATGAATGTTTATTAGCCATTGCATGCGTAGTCGAAAGATAAGAACTCTTTACTATTAATATAATATGTATTTATTATTAATAACTAAGCATATACAATTTATTTTATTACTCTCCTTTTACAAAGTAAATATAAATCACAATCTTAAATACGGCTTGAATAATCAATATTCAATTTTGCGCCCATCACTTTTTACGATCAAATCAATTATTATTTGTTGAATGGTAAGACATATTTATATAACTGTTAATGACATAATATTCTACTATCACTTCTGCTACTGTTGTTTTGGAATGAAATCAAAAAACGCTAATGACAGGAAAGTATTTGTCGTATAATTAATTCAAAAACAAAAAAAACGATTAACTTATCGATAAGCTCTTTTGAATAGTAATTAGTGCCATGTGATAAAACTTGATGGAAGATTTTTTGAATACCTGTTAATTGGTTTTGTGTCAACTTTCTTTTCTTTAAATAGCTGATTCAGTTGAACTCATAAAATGCATATTTCTATTAAATAAACTGCAGTTTTTATATAAACCAAAGTTATAAAAGAAATTCATATTTTTGAGGTACGGTTATAATCATGACATGCCATTTATCTAAAATCATACCTATATTAAATATATAAACCTTTCAAAAACTGGCAAATTATCTTCAATTCAACTTGCAAATTCGTTCTTATATAAATTTTGGTTGAAAAAAATCTGTATGAATTTTGTTCCACTTTTTATTCAATAAATCAGCAATCCGATCATCGATAATAATATATTAGGGCCGTATAAAATGGAATTCTTACATCGTGTGTCAGTTTGAAGGTCCAGTCGAAACAAATAAACAAGAAGAAAGAAGTTAATCAAAGCGACGTGACAGACAATAGATAACGATGTTTCATGATGGTAAAAAACTCGGTGTAAATAATTAGCCGTTTATACAGTGGCTTCTTATAGGCTAGCGTATTTAAAACTAGATATCAGTACTTAATGTAGAGAAGAACGAATCAAAGAAAACTTGTATAACTGGAAAAATGACATTCAGTGTGGTTCTTTGTTTTATATCATTAATCCGGTTCTGTAAACTAACATAAAAATGTCCATCTTATTAACTGATGTAATAAATCAGTGGTATAATGATTGAAAAATATTTCAAATAATGCTTTTTTCCCCTGAAGATTTTAACATATGTAGATATAAATAAGATTTTTTTATATCATAAATTATATCCTTGTTTGTATGCTTTTTATAGTTGTCAATTCATTCATTGTCTTGTATTTTGAATAAAAATTATGCAGCTAGGTTTTCTTTCATTTTTATCAACGGCTAAAAAAATAATTATTTTCATTATGTAGTTATCTATGTGATTTCTTCCCAGTGTTTACTAGTAAATAAATAAAAAATAACAAGTTTTTGACTTGCATCACAAATCGTTTGGTATCATTTTTTTGTTCAAAAAATTAACCAACATTTTTTTAGTGCACACGGGCGGTATTCTAGTTGCTTAGCGGAAATCTTCAACGGGTGGATAGAACACAAATGTAAAATTTATTTTGTTGAATATAATATAATATTTTACGTTGGTACTTACAATTTTTCATTAAGTATGTCAAATTTCCTAAGTCGTAGCACAGCGTTAGTATATTATAACGAGCTAAAATTCATGTTTTTAAAATTAGCAAAATCAATCTTCTATTTCAATTAATAAAATATATTATATTAATTTTCTTTTCAAATGAATAGTATTTTGTTTTTATTCAATGCGTATAACAATTGAATTACAATTTTTTTATGTGAAATACTTATATATGGCAGAAGTACGGTTGGAAACATCATCACATTGACGATAAATATTTTTAATAATAACTATACTTTCAAAGTTTGAAATGAATAGTAAAAAATACACCCAACAAATTATTTGCAATACCTGTTACATTAATAACATGCTGTTTAAAATAATATACAATACTTGAAAGAGCAAACAAATAAAATTAATTATATATTCCTACACTGAATTGATTTCTTGACTAAGTCTATAATCTGCTTTTTATTGACAGTAAAAGACTTGTAAAACTAGAATACGTAATATTTTGTTTTATATTCGCACATAAGCAATGTTGACATGGTTCACAAACGTCTCATTCAGAGAAATTCACTGAACTGTTCGTAAACTATGATATAAATCAAAAATATGTTGTAATCAAAGTCAATACATACATATATTATCACGCTTTACAACTCTGTTTTAAATAACCGGAAAGCCCTTAAAATAATTTCATCGTCTCTAATAATTCAAAGATTGGATTGATTGATTGATAACTTATTGATAGTAAAATGAAGTACATCGTATTATCATTTTTTATTTAAAAACTGAAGTTTAAATAAAATAATAAAACACTTTAATACGTATTTTAAAATCTTTTACGTTGTAGTCTGAAGATTTGCGAGCATTTCAATATAACACAAAAAAACAGAGAATTTTATTTAAAAATACTCATACGAAACGTTTGATAGCTTCTTATAGCTTTAATTCAAGAACTATATAGTTTTAATCCAATTTTTTAATTTTTTAATTTGTAATAATGAAGTATTACCATGTTAATTACAATTCGATCAATCAAGCTTTGTGATGTTATGCGATGGAGTTTCTTTTACGGGGATGACAAGAAATTTATTTTATAACGGTATTGATGGTATTAGAAATAGACAAAAAAGAATTGTTGAATTCATCAAATATTACTTGTATATGAGGAGCAAACATTCAAAATTGATTTGTCACAAATTTTAAAAAATGCCTTTAAAAATCAGTTCTGACAGTCCATTTTTTTTTTATTATTTAATTAACATTGTACAAGGTTGACAAATTATAAATTTAAAACTTTTACAATGGAGAAAAAAAATAGTATAATTTAATATTAAACGCAGTAAAAAAAAAGTGGCAAGGAAGTCAACTGAGTAAGCTCCGACGAACTCTACTTTAATACATAAAAAATAGTATTCGTCGGAACTCACCCACGTCTACGTGGAATATGTCGACATCCGAAGCAATATTATTGAACACCGTTAAAGCTCTCCCCAGTGGCATCCCCATTGGCAGGCTGGTTCTACACCTTGGGAGAACAAACAATTCATGTCCACGGTTTCTCAAAAAATAATCAGGAACATTTAGATTCACATTCTCAAGAATGGTGGAATTCTCATTTTGGCCTCGTATAAGTCGAAAGAAATATATGGCCAGATATATTTCTCTTCGAACGTTCAAGGTATTAAAGTTAAGCATGCCTAAGAGAAAGTCAGTTGGATAAAGCCATGGGTAATATCCATACACCCTCATATAGAGAAGTCTCAAAAATTTCTTCTGAATCTTCTCCACCATAAGGGTATATTTCGAGCATCTTGGGGCCCAAACAATTGACCCACTCTCAAGCCTGCTTCGAACCAAAGCGTTTTACATTAATATTAGAATTTTAGCTCCATAATAAAGTGTATGAATGGAAATCACAATTAGTGATCAAAAAAAGGTTTTTTTACTATTAAAATTAAATCATAAAGTTTACACATTCAAGCAAACCGTGATATCTCCAACAAACTTGCTCCTCAAAACAAACATTTCTTATTACACTTAAAAATGATCAACTATTATCACCAAAACCTGATAATTTTTATTTTACGTAAAATACTCTACATTGATTACTTTCAAACTCGGTCTGAGATTTATTTACCAAGTAAGGCAAAGTACATGTGTAACTACTTCAAAAGAATCGTATTTATACCGATTCCGAATTGCAAAGAAGCATTCGGGAATAACAATTGCGCATTCTTGTTTCTCGAAAGCGATCCATTACTAAGATAAATGTAACACCGTTACAGAATCTTTTTGGTCCATCTCTATCCCAGACTTCCGCCATTTTTGTAATATGCGTCGTTGGCCCAAACTCGAACTGGCAAATTTACCGTTATTTTTTCCTACAGAACTCGCTAGAAGATGGCATTATATTAATTTGCATATTGGATTGGCCATTGTACTCGACTATCTGAGACCGATTATGTTTTTTTTATTCTATTCTTTTCGATGTGATTTTTTTGCTTCGCTGAAGTATTATAAAGAAAATTATAAAACCACTCAATACGACGATTGAGCATACGCTGAATGGGATAAGTATTATTTTTAATTTTATAGAATTATTGTTTTTGATATGAAATAATATAGTAATTTGATACCGTATCCATGAAAATGATATACTAGTAACGAGTAATTAAGTTTGTGATTTATATTCGGCTCTTCTCTTATTCTTAAAATATCAGTGCCGCAAATAGAAATTCTCGCAAATAGGGGTAAAGTTGATCATTATTTCATACTGAGATTCATTATTTCAAATATTGAGATTTTCTTTGCATGTTGCATTGCAACTTGTGTGGAAATTAACTACAATATTTGCTTGATACCACTTGAAATACGTCCAATAATCTTATGGATTTTTAATATGTTAATTTTGATACCAGGCGTCTAATTTATGCATCCTGTAACATATAGCCTGTTGTAGCCGCCTGCGTGGTCGAGTGGTCAACGTTGTTGGCTTCGGCCACGGAGGGCCCGGGTTCAAATCCCGGTACGGACAGTTTTATAAATTGATTTTTCAATCGATTTATGAATTTCTGTTCAAAGGCATGGATGTATGTGATGTCTTGAATTCCCCCCTCTCACCCATCCTATCCTATGAACGGGGCGTATCGAGAGCGATTAGCTTACCACTAATCCTGTCCTAGCCTTATCCTTCTATCCCTACTCTCTTTGGAAAAAGAGAGGTTGAGCAACTGAGTAACAAGCAGTTCTCGTAGAAACACTTCTGTTGAGATAAACTCCATTAGGAGTCCATATGCTCCACATTGGGAGCGGACATGGTTTAAAAAAAACATATACAATATAACAAAATAATATATAAAAAATCGTCGATGAATCAGCCCTGTGACGATTTTTTAAAGTATAGTCAGACGTGTCGGTAAATCAGTGTTCTAGGACTTAAAGGGTTTATGACAGAACGCCATTGGTTTTCTTCTCTTTTGATTAGAACACATTTCAATCTTGTATCTGCTGAAAAAATTGAAACATATTTCGTAAATAAGCACACGGCCAATAAAATTAAGCTGTGTTACTCCACGTGTTGAAACGCAATAGGAATAATAAATTAGCCCGGCTTTCAAGAATATAAATTACAAAAATTTTCGTGTTGAAAATTAGCTAATAATATTTGTTACTATTGTTAATAGTGTTTGTTTTTTGCAGGTAACGTTTTTTATAACGCGTATTTTTGTTGATAGAAATATTTCTTAGAGAATGATCAATGTTGAGACATCAACAGAAATCAGGAAAATAAAATTATTACGGTATAAGACAGCAATTAAAAAAATAATAACACAACATTTGTCATGCCTCACGCATTTTTATTGTGAAAAATGAGACACATACGAACATATTATGACATACATGTATGAACTGCCTTGCTCAAAGCAGTAGCTTATTAAGAATTATTTTTTAAATTTTAATTCATTTTTAAATGGAATATTTTCTACAACAAAAACGTATTCTTTCGTTTTTGCAAACTCAAGAGAGCAGTGATAAAATTATATTTTTTACCGATGTATTTTCTAAATTGACTTTTAAGGTGCTAACTGTCAATTCTTTGTTGACAAACATTATGTTTATTAAAATATATATTTTTTAGTTAATTCCACATTTTTTATAATCACTAAGTGACTTATCGTAATTATTATTTACAGTATTATACTTAGACTTGCGATGTAATATATATATATATTTATAAAGACCTCGATGAAACGAGAGAGAAGTTTCACTCTATTGTGTTTTCATTGTAGGATATGATCATTAAACTGTCAAAATATACTTTGTGGTTGTTTATTTTGAATATAAAACTTAATTTGATAACTCTGTTACTCCACAGTTTGCCCGTAAATCTTGGGATATTATAACTGACGATGCTTTTTAAATGTGCAAAATACGTGTCAAAAGTAAAGTAACAAAAAAATCAAATTAAATTTATTTTCAATTTATGATTACAACATTTTTAAATTTAAAACCAAAATATTTTAATAAAAATCTAAACTTTTTCGGTTAATTTAAAAAAGGTGTGATTTATTTTATTATCTTTTCCGTGGACAATCTATTGTTTTTTTTATTTTTATTTTGGTATATACCACTACCTCTATTTGGACTTATTAGTGGGCTGTCTTCTTTTGCAACCGTTATAAAAATAACATAAGTAACACTCGATACCATCTTTAGGCGACCTCCTTTGGAAACGTTGGCTTGTGGGTCTTCCTATCAAGGATTTATTGATCTCATTATAAACGTCATATAAATGGCCAATGCGAAACTTTCTAAAAACATCCAAATATATTATGCACTCCGTAATATGTAATTCATATTGATATTGTATCTAATTAGCCTAAAAATATATTTACGAAATAAATAAAACTGCCATATTAACGGTGTAATAAAAGAATATGTTATAAAATGCAGCGTAACATACTTATTTTCCAAGTGAATAAATAATAAATCATCTCAAAACCATTAATTTTAATATTGAAAATTGAAAATATTTCACACAAATTAAGACGTTTTCAAAGTACGATTTTACATGTAAAAAATAAATGACAGTCGTTGTTTTCAATGAGGCCAACATATTCATGATAAGAAAGGTAAGCTTATTTCATTTTTTAGCATTTATTATATTGTAAGTATATATTTATTTAATAAATAGTTTTCAGTGAAGAAAATAATATATGTACTATGAATAATGTAAAAGTATTGTTATAAAAACAATTTTTTGAACCGACTAATCAAATAATATCTAAAATATGGAAATATCTATCTTTATTTTTTAGTTGGCTACACTAGAGAAACACTTTGTATTTCAAAATAGAGCTGTCAAGTTTTATATTGTTCATAAAACGTTCAATTACAATTATTGCAATATTAATAGGAGGTTTTAGATTTTTTTTCAAAAAAATCGACGGTTGTAGTTTACACAGGTAAATATTAATTTACAGTTTATCAATTACTTCCTTTTGCCAGTTAAATAAAACGATATTTTTTCGACTTTTATTTGGAAGCGATGTGCGACATTTGTAAAAAATATAGATTTATTTCATTCCTACACTTTTCAGCACTTCTTTAGAGAAATACTTACTAACAACAACAAAAAATATCGACACATAATAATCTTGTTATTAATTGGACTAATGATCGGAAGCAGGTGGTTACACTAAAAAAGTATTGACAACTTGATTACCTAGCTTACAATTTGATCCACGAGATGGATTTTTTCTTCTATATGAACGGTAAATTTTATTGAAACAAATGAAATTAACTTCCATGTTTGAATACAGCTGTTCACATACAGAATTAGCCTGTTTATTACATGTGTAAAAAAGTAAATTTTAAGTAATCGACAAGGTCAACTGTTTAATGTCATTTCGGTGACATTTCTATGATATTGTAACTACACAATTTCTTTCCTCCCCCTTGAAATCCGTGTATTTCTATCTTACCTTGCTTTACTGATCCATCACTTACGTGATTTTAATTTATTGAAGTCAACGTTTTTTATGTAGCAATGAAGAGATATCATTTTTATTGTGGTGTAGTGAAACCACGCGAAAAGCCAAGTAAGAGTATCAGTATATTTTTGCATTATGATTGACGTTCCCCTCGAAACCGGATCCAAGCACGAAACACGTGCGATTTTTATAGTGAATTTAACACATTTCTACAAAATTTCTGTCTAACAATGTGAACAGTGTTATTTGATATTTGGGTCTTATTTGTTGTAAATTGTGAATATTGAGATAAATTACTGTACTGTAAAAATATAATGATATAACTTACTGTACATCCACAAATTAAATTACAATTATTAATCTCATTTTAGGCATCCTTCGTATTCGGCCCCGGGATATATGCCCACCCTGCCAAAATTTTATTATCATATAATAGCTCTGTTCTTCTGCGTACTTCTGACGGCTTGCATACAGTTTTCGAATTAGAATCGAATTGAAAGCTTTTAGAAATCGCTCCATCGAGCTAATATGTACAGATGTATTTGTTTAACATCATATGGTACACTTTTGTGATATATGTATACAAATCTTTTTAAGAATTGAATAGGATATATCTAAATTAAGTTTAGAAAATTGCACAAAAATTTTATATTCAGTTTCAAGCTGAAGGAAGTGGAAGCAATGTGAAAAACACTTGAAGACAAAATATTCATAAGCGATTTTTTCACGGGTTAAAAGTAAGACAGAATAAAAAAACTAAGGATTTTTTTTGTTCTCGATTAAAAAACAGCAAAATTAATTCACATGAATATTATACATTGTCAGAAAAAAGCAATGAATGAATTAGTATTTAATATGTTAATCAAGTATACAAGTTAATCAATGCATGTGTGTTATTAGAAAATTATCATGTTTAAAGGATTTGAAAACATATTTCATGTTTCTATAACTGTTAATGCCTATTCCACCGTGTTTACTGAAACCCAATTCTCCTGCAAACGCATCGAATGTACATTTTTAAAATCCTTTTTCAGTTCTTAAGTGTTATCTTTTGAAACAGACTGTCATTGTAAGTTTCACCAAAAAGTCGAATTATGAGACTAAAAGTGTGGTCATCTCTGGGTCTAGACTTCTAGACTGATATTCCGCTTCAATTCGTATAGCATAGTACAATAAATCAGGTTTCGTTGAATTCATATAGATAAACAGTGAGCGAGCTGTCTGAGGCTCGTCCCACAAAGTTGAAAGTATTTAAAGCATCCAGCGGTGCGCACATCGGCAGAGTCGCTCGTTGCGGTCGGGTATTGTGTAAAAAACCACATGTGCGAGCTCGCTTCGCCGTTTCTCCGCCGCCCAAGGTTCAAGAAACTCTTTCCATCAATTTTCTTCGGCCACCGTAACGACACTTTTTTGTGTTTATTTTTTTTTTCGTCTACTACAAACATTTGGACTATATGATTTATCTTTACCTTAATATTTTAAATCTCCATAATATATTGCATTATTCACGTTTAATATGTTTACTGCCAATGGTGATAAGCTTTTTGTACTTATTCCACAATTATTTATTTGGATCAGGAGTGGTTTCACTCATCACGAGCATTTTCATTATTTTATCCTGATATTAATAAATAATTCTAGAATACGTACAAAAGAGTGTTTTATTATTTTGAATACATTGCATTCTCGTTTCAATATGATGAAAAATACAATTAAAAACAGTTTCGACATGCTTTTGCTTATTTTTCAGTCATCATAGCCAATCATTCTTTTACTGCGATCGCCTGACTGGCGATAGTTGACTCACGTGTATACGAGTGTGTAAGAAAGAGAAACACACATGAATGAGTATACCAAAATTAATACAACATTTATGTAAAATCAACTTATATTCTTCTGGTATTGATGAATTTTAAAAAACTAAATACAGATATGTTTATCGTATTTGAATAGAGTTCTATAAAGTCAAAGTGATAACCAATTCAATCAATACAAACACACAAATTGGTTGTTTAATATCCCACCACTACTCGTTATATGTATGCAAACGCTGTTTCACGGACGCCTTTCATAACGCAATACGATCAAGAAAATATACTTATTTAATCCTCATATTATTGGCCCAATACAGAGCTACATGCAACATAATTTAATCAATTCCAACATTAATGTAAAGACCATTTTTTTCTTTGTAGTAAAAGTTTTAAGCAGCATTATTGATTTTCTAAGCCAATAGATTAATGTATAAGCCTGAAAAAAAGTAACCAACTAAAATCGAAGGATATTGTCGCTTTGTATTATGTGATAACACGCACTATAAATGTTTGACTTTCCATTGCCGCATTTCGAATTCTTGTTAGTCATTTAATTAATGTTGCTTCAAGAAAAAATTTCAACTGTTAAATTCAATCACGAATCTCGATTAAGCCGTAACCCATTTTGACTGTTTATTTATCTCGAACGATGTGTTTAATAATAGACTCCTGGTGAGGTTCAACTCAGCTTTTAACGCAAGGCTGCCGCGCTATCTTCCAAGACACATACTGCCTGGAAGAATTTTACGTATATCATCGAAAACGTTAAAACGTCACTACAACCTGTAATTATTTCATTATACCAACCATTTTTTTCGAAACTCTCTTAGATGGTTATAAACATATTTTAATTAGAGTTAACTGAATAGTACTGAACTTGCTGTGGAATGAAATTGTATGATAGATATACATCAATTTTAATTACATGTATCGGTTTTTAATTTAATGCCAGTATGATAACAATTAAAGTTTCAGTAAAAATGTTTGAACAATATTAAAATAAGGGTATTTTTGAGGTGACTTTATGTATTAGAAGCTGATATACTGAATCTCATTTCGTTGTTACTGTATGAAAATTTAAGTAAGAAAAGTTGAAACAATGGAATAAATTTTGATTATAATATCAATCATATTAAACATTTTTGGCTTTTTTTATACGCTGTAGAAGTTGATATAATTCTTTTCCGTTTGCATTTTTTTTTAACCATGTTCGCTCCCAATTTGGATCATATAGCGTTCGAAAGGAGGTATCTCAACATGATTTTTCCTACGAGAACTGTTTGTTACTCAGTGGCTCAACCTTTTGTATTTTGAAGAGAGTAGAAGGATAAAGTTAGGACTGGAATAGTGGTTAACACACCGCTCTTGCTACGCCCAGAATTAAAGGATCGGAAAGGGTAGGAGGGAATTATAGACACCCGAAAACAACAGAAATCGATAAATCGATTGAAAAATTTCTGTTCGTACTGGGAGTTGGGACACGAGCCCGTGAGATCTGTCACGGAAGCCCACAACGCTAACCGCTGCGCCATAGGATCTGACATGTGATATAAAAAAATCTCATTGTTTATGTTTAAAAATTTAAGTAAGAAAATTAAGAAACAATGTAATAATTTGTTATCATAATATCAATTAAATTAAACATGTTGGGCTTTAAATACGCTGTAGAAGTCGATATAATACTTTTTCGATTTCACTGTAGTACTAAAATAATGGCTGTATTTTAGCTGGATAAATAATTAATGCAGATGACAACTCGATGCCTTTGATTTAATGGTCTAATGACTGCATATTAAAAAACCTGTTTTATAGAGACATATTAAGTGTCGAATGTTTTGTATTGTATTACAAAATTAAAATACCTACAATTATCAGCAAACTGTGCTTGCAAGGTATGTAAAATTATGAAAAATCTGAATTATGACTCCACATTGCGCAAATAATAATTATGTCAAGGTTAAAAAGAGTACCATGCGGATGTTTTGAAATTCTAAGCACACACGCTTGCAGACTAGAAATTTAATTATTGAATTTACACTCGCGTTTCGTTAATTAGCACCTAGCCCATCCAAAGAAGACAGGGCAACACTTTTTCTATAGAACTGTCTACTTATTTATTTGAAGATTTACGATTACTTCACGCACTAAAAGCTATGCATCTACTTCATTATACCATGACCCACATTTTGGCTGACAAGTGTATCTGAAATACATTATTTGTATTGTTTTTGTTAAATTATTTAAAGAGGTTAATTAAATTTGATAAAATACTAATAAACGATCGCGCAGACGGAGCTCGTCGTCTGCTAAATGTGTTAAATCGTATTTAATTTAACTGCTCAAATGAAATAAACATCAATAGTTTTTTGAAACATTAAGTAAAACGGAAATACGTTTTAATACATTAGATAATAAAGAAATAAGTATGTTTCTTACGCTTCAATCTATATACAAATATTGCACTACGTTTTACTCACCACAACTCCTGTATTCGGCAACACAGCAATGTCAATTGCTTTCAAATAATTTTCGGGAGTATAATATACTGGTAGCAGTTTTCCAATACATTTTTGCAATGTACTTAACTATGGTAATTAAAATATGCTTAAATAAATACAGTTTAAACATGGAAACTTTACACTACCTAAAAAATCTTGGTACACATTTCATTGTATTTATTTTTTGATTTGATAAATTTAATAGCACTTACACTTCGATAAATATAAAAAAATACAATTTAAATAGAACCGTATATCGGATACTTACTAATATTTTATGGCATGTATTGGTAATGTTTTTAGTTTTGAGTCAGCAATTTGTGTCAAATGATATAAATTATAGATTGAAGACATGAAGTTGTGCTTCTGCTGATACCAGGGTTTCTATTAAGGTGTAAGATTTTTGTTTCAAAGGCTTGCTTACCATATCGATAAAAAATCGTTATTCTTATTTATTTATTCCTTACCAAAGTTTATATTAAGTACAGTTATTACTTATATGATAATTTAAATGTGAGTGCTTCTTTTTTATTATTAAAAAACTGTATTTGTTTAGGACGTTTATGTTGTAAAACAATACTTATGATTATTTCTTAAGTTCCCATGAAAGCCTTAACGCTTTCGCATATCGAGTTTTTCTGCATTACAAAATATCATAGCTGCATGGACAGTAAAGTTGAACATAATACTAGTGATGATTGACGGGAAAGCTTCAAAAAGAAATCAAAATGGCCATGAAATAATGTAAAGTAAATTTTGCAACAGTGGCGTGTATGGAAAGGGTATTTTTTAAAGAATACCTTTTGGTTGAAATAAAATTGATCGAAATAAATAGACCACACAAAGCAACTACGTTTAGAATTAATTTTAATTGCATGTTGTCCTCATAGTTTGTGTCATATGTTTACTTTTTTTATTTTTGAATCTATTTTAAAAACAGAAAAATAGGCCATGAAGTACTTAAATAACTAAAACTTGAGTTTTTTTTTATTTTTCCAATTCATGGATTATAATATACGCAAAAGCAGCTTCACCGTAATCCATTTTGATACTAAAAACGATTTTTACAAAGTGACATTTATTGCCTTTTCATTAAAATCATTTTCACCATGTGTTTTTTTGTGACATATAAGACCTTTAAGAGGATTTTTACGGAGGGACATGTCTTCATATTTATATTTACACTTGATTTTTTGGATACTTATATATGATACCTCAAACAATAATTTATTTTAAGATATTTGATAAGCACTTTTGTCTTAGGACTCTGCTGTTACGTATACGTCATAACACTTATATCATTTTTAAACGTTTGAAGCAAAATATTTAAGAAGGTTGATTATGTTATCATTGAATAGTGTTTATAACAGAAGTTACAATTAGCCTTCGGATAAATGTTTGTCTACGGTCAATTTTTTGTATAGTATTAAATATCATAAGCAGAATATGTTTTAAGTAATCGAAAATAAGTCATCAAGCAAGCACAATTTATGTTGAATTGTGAAAGGTAAATTAAATATTGACGAATTATAAACATGTTACAAAATAATGCAACTAAATAAAAAAGATAGCAAACATCGTAAAGTATTGGCAGTGTCTCACGTCGTAAATTGTTTTATATTTCCATATTATAGCCATAATTAATTATGTATTCATGGAATCTTAGTAGTATAAAATATTGTATTAATGAAAGCTATGGAATTATTTTGCTTTCAAATGTTTTAATTATACATTTGTTTAGTTTAAATGTTGAATCTTTAAATTTATCACTTGAAAACATTAAAAAGAATACATAACAGTTCATAAAAAAATAAACTTTTATTGGTCCATATCCGTTCCCAATCGTCACAAACAACTGTAGATTCGAACAGAAGTCAATAGAAAACAATGTCGAAATATCATGTAAGCCAAATACGATGTTCACTGTGCAACGGACCCGACGATAATATTTAGTTATAATTTCTTCATTCATAATTTCACAAAGACAATTTTCAATTCATCTCTACTTGAAAATCGGAGCACACTACCGCAACAAAAATTGCTTGACGACTTTTATTTAATTCAAAAGTTGACATACCGTGTATATCAAATTGTGGTTTTGAATACCAATTCAATTTATCTGATTGTAAAATAATTAATATAAGCAGTTTCTAGTCGATTAACGATATTCGAACAAAATAAAAAAAGCCCTAAGCAAGTAAACATTAGAAATGATGAAAATATTGCATAAGTTTATACAATTAAAAGCCAACAAAATACTAATGATTCCCTAGTTATTTATGCAGATTATTTTCAATTAACCGTGCGGTGGTCTAAAGTTAACGATGCATGGATTACACCATAATTAATTTTACATAATTATACACGATGGCTTTTCAATTAAATGATGGGAAATAGCGTGGCTACTTGAGGTATTCGTGGCTTTTGAAATCTAGAAAATGAAAATTTAATCATAAAAGTGAAAAGGGAGGTTACGCGGTTCACGTCCGGTCAGTTTTTGGTTTACCGTAAAAAATCTTATACTCAATAATATGCAAAAATTTGTAACATAACATTTATTATTATAATTCTTTAAGAATATATATGTATCAAATTTTATGTACGCCCTTTTGTCGCAATCTTGCTTTAGTGTGCCGGACAATAAAAACATCGACCTGCAAATCGAAAGAGCTTTCAAGATGGCGGAACGTTTGGCTACATTGTGTTTAAATAAAAGACTTACATCACGGATCTTGGGAAAAACTTTATTGTGTTGCTTTTAATCGAATGGAAGATTCTGGGAAAGCAGGTGTCTATTCTAAGCAATAAAAAGACGTGGAACGTGAGCAATTTAGTATTTTTGACGACAGATGTAATTAGTATAAAAAATTTGAAATAAACTGCCTATACAACAACAATTAAAATAAATAGTATAGCGAGGACATTCAAACCTACAATTAAGATCTTTATCCTTTGCTTAAAACAAATCTGCCACTATATATAAAAATATATAGTTATTTTTTGATTTTTATTCTTTTTGTTGGTGAATAAAAATGAGTGTGGTATATATATATATAATAAACTCGTCTTGATTGATTTTTTATAAAATTAATTATATTCTAAAGTGATTTTATGTAATCAGTATTTTTCGTGTACATACTTGTATCGCTTTCTGTGATTTAGTTAAGTCCACTCCAGTTGGTTCCAGAATTTAAAATCATGCCCCGAAGATCAATTTTAAACATAAATTATTTTAATTTAATTTGAGATCTAAGACATGGATTTTTGTGATATCTTTTCCTCATTATGATCTTTATTGTAATAATTGAAAAATGCTTATTTTTGTGAAATTTATTAAGTTTAAATAGTTAAAATAACTAAATAATACTTACATATATTTTTTAAAGATTTATAAAGCTGCATCAAATGGCATAGAAGTATGTGATGTTTTAAACTCTTCTCCACTACCATCTAGAATAGAAATACTAGCGTAATTACGTACTTGTCAATCATAAAATCTATTCTCGTGTGATTACCATTTGTGAAAACAGAGGTTCAATATTATACTGACAACATCCATTTCAAAACACTTTCCTTGGAGGGAGCAAAAGAAATTTTAAATTAGAAATTAATAATATCCGTTAATATACGTAAAATATAACTTACTGTCAAAGATACATGTTAAAACATCTTTTAGTCTTGCTTGGAAAATATTCACGCCAATTCAATTAAACTTTGTAATTTTTTATTCTACCATGAATTGTCTTGAATATTTCCTAACAATTGATCCTTTTTTATAGTTTAACTGTTCGTGGTATGAAGAAAGACATTTATGAATTGCCATACAATAAGTTAAGCTTATTAAATCTTGTCTCAGGGAAGCAACAACGCAATTATTAACTGATATGTTCAATTAAATTTCAATGTAACTAAGATTCGACTGATTTGAAGTACATAGAATGCAGAAGCTATTTAATTATCTGATTAATATATAAATAATCAAGATGACTTTGAATAAAATTAATGACTATTAGCAACACACGTACTAACTGCATTACGCAATACTTTGATCACCGTTTTTCAATCACTCGGGTATAAAAAAAAATAAGTTATTATAATAAATATTTTTTTATTATTTAGACTTGGAAGTTTTTTATTCATGGTAAAATGATTGATAGTTTAATTGTTTTTCCCATACACCGATCGTAAATCAAATTAACGACTATTTTCAAGGCTTTATACACAATAGATGTTTTCTGAGGCCGTAAAACGCCAAAAATATTATATACGTAGCTTTTTTTCTTAGATTTCCCATTGCGAATTGAAAAAAGTGAAAAAATCCACGCGTCGTTATGAAATATTAAAATATGTACGGGTGTACAATATGTGAGAATTATTTATGAATGAAATACGATAGATTGACGTAAAAAAAAGTCTTGCTAATTTCAAAAGAATAATTAGGAAGTAATATGAGTTATCACATTTTTTTATATTTAATTACTAAATATATTATATAAATTCACTGCAATTGAAAAAATGCGGAAATGCAACTAATTTATTGGACAACCTCTGGAACCAAAACGTTTTACATTACATGAAAACTTGAATTGAAGTAATCATATAAAATAATACATTGTGTAAATATTTTCGTTTTATACCAAAATATTATATTTTCAACGCATTCGTTGATGTATACTGATTATTTAACTATATATTTCAGCTTCTCTTAGTTGTCACCCAAGTGGTTTTAAGTCAAAATATTAACTATTATGATTAAATATTAATTCTTATATTTGAACTCGGATTATCATGTTGAAAACCTCGGCATTCGAAGTTCCTTAATTTCCCAAAAAAAAACGACTAGCATTAACTTCACCCAATAACCGTGTAAGTAAACGGATAAGACAAAAACTTGACGATCAAAAAAATATTACCAGAACATGAATAGTTTTATTCAGCAACGAAAGTGTGTCAAAAATGTAATACATTTTTGACTTATAATTGTTTAGATTTCACGAGTAAATGAAATATAAAAATTATATATTATTTAGTTTGCTCTACATGTTGCAAGTGAAAAATTACACTGGTTTTGTGTGATAAAACGATCATCTGACTATGAAATTGTTAATGTACTTATCATTTTAAGTCGTTCGTTTACTCTTATTCAAGTTATGTAGAACGTCGAGGCATATAATATCGAAGGTGCATAATGTTATCGCTCTGATCAAGTATAACTGTTACAACACAGTAACCAGTGGAAACTACTATGATTTTACCGTTTATTAATGGCCCGATCGCTTCCGCAGGTCTCATTTATATTGAGTAATCGCCTTATGAAATCACAGGAAATCCAATGAACCTTGAGCGGTATTTATCCATTGTGTATTTAACTAAAAGCAGACGTTATTGTCATCCCCTTAAGGTATATTGATTGGCATCCGTTGCATAATAGAGAGTGTAGCTCAGAAATCAAAATGTTGTGGTCTAAAAATGTGTAGGGCCAATATCAAACCACATTTCTTACACTTCAACATTTCATCTTATTTAAGAGTTCAACTTAAGGTGCTTGGAATTTTGTACACTTCTACATGTTTTGTCACTGACAACTCGCGTTACGGACTTTGACATCATCAGTTTAAATTCAAACGTGAGCTTGAATGTGTGAAGATGTCGAAAAACAAATCCTGGGTACTTACGATATATAAGAAGTGGGAGTGTACAAGATTTAACATTTCATTGTTGATACTGCAATAAGTTGAACGTCAAAAATGAATGAATAGCATTAAATTTGTCAAAATGTTAGCTTTATTCACAGTAACAACACGACAGCAACAATTTGTTGTATTAAATAGTTTAATATCATAAGCAATCTCAAGAATATTGTAATTTTTAATAGTAATAAATTGCAACGTTTTTTTGGTCCCTGAACACTACGAGTTTCTTGAAATACGATCTATTGAAGTATCAATAACAATTTGTAATTTTGATCATGAGTGCTTTTGACATATTTTCCTCTTGAGTTGGTCTCGTTGTGACCTTTAATTAGAAATTTATGAGGCACATTAGAAATTTTTTGTAGGTAAAGAAAAAATTTCACAGTTATTATGTAACCGACAGGTGTTTTTTTTTCAATGAATTTGTAATATATGTTCATATGTATATAACAGTCGTAGTTTATTAATTTGTTTCTTTGAGGATTAACAGTAATGTAATAAATATGTCAAAAAATTTTATGATTTTTTATCTTCATTTTGTTGCACAGTTTTAAAAATATATAGAGTTTTTGCAATTGTATTATCAATAGCAACAAATAATAGCTCTTACATGAAACATTTATAATATGATCAAATTTCGATTGCTCTCCTAGTGAAAGTTTTGCAATACGAATTTCAAGTTGACCCCCTTTTTAAAGGTCAATTATTGTAACTCAGTAAAATAAATATAAATGTAGCATATGCGAAGAGCGTGTATTATATGTAGATGATCAATTCAAATACACCTACGTTTAAAAAAAATATACATATATATTTGAGATTTGCTACCAACTTCATTGTTGTGTTTTTTTTATAATAATGTGACAATATGGGTAATGATGGATAATTGATTACGCCACCTGGTTTTCATGTTTATTTTATTATATTATAACAAATATTTAATAGGTCAAGAATAAATTTTAAATACAGATCAATAATATAAATATAGTAGTTATTCTTTACAAATATTTATTATTTAAAATAAACAAATATTATTAAAAAGTTGTTTCTAATATCTGACCAGATAAATTCAAGCCATTAAATCATCGTAAAAATATGTCTTAAAACCATGACAGCTTTAGATTCGTTTAACAAAAATGTTTAGAAGACAATTTTATTTATTACAAATATAATTTAAATATTTAATTTAAAGTATTGTTAAATTTGAGAATCACTTTCTTCGGAGGTAAAGGAACAAGTTTGTAATATATATGATATTATGATTTAAAATTGTAAGGAATGCTGTAGTTTTTTTTATTGACCCTTTACGGACGGTATAATAATTTACAATCCGAAGTGTGATGATTTTATTTTCTTACATGTTTCACGATGTCAGACTACGTTTGTTTACATATACATAAAAACGACAGCTTTTTTCAAAAAAGCACTAAAGCCATATTATTGTTAGTAACGTTAACAATAACACGTAGTAAAATATAAAGAACAATGGTAAGCTTCGGTGTCAAAATGCTTCTAATACTATAAAGAGTTTAATACATTTTAATGTTTAAAGATTTTGTACTGCTTACTTAGGGCAACGATTGGAAATAATAATTTTAAAAATATGCATTTTATGTGTAATAAATTTTATAGACTATAGATTAAATTAATCCATGAAAATGTACGTCATGGGGATTCGATCCTGTGGTCACTGCAACGAACACACAAAACCATTGACAATTCAGCTACAGGAACGTTTATTATGATTGTGTGACTACCGAAATATACTACATGAAGAGAATACTGCAGATTTTGAGAACAGTGTGAAACAAACATATGTATTGAATGTATTAAAGAGTATTTATTGCTTATAAAAGTCAAAAGATGAAATTGTCAAAAACTTTTTTTTTTATTTGTATTATTGTAATATGTGTTTTTAATAAATCTTATCATAATTTTAATTACACTTTCAGATATCATAGTAAAAAATATAACGTAATTAACGAATGAATTCATTGCCTTTTACGGCCAATAAAATTTAAAAAAAATCATCAAGTTTAGTCTATATAACTTTATTTTATCTATGGTTTAAATATTCAATTTTCAAAACGAGAACATCATTCATCCAGAGCGCTCAGACGTTAATTGTTATTCCAAATTCAAATGTAAGGTTTGATTGCTTATTTGTAAAGCTGTTTATTTTCGTAGCCAAGATCTCCTGGGTTTTAAATTAACTTATTAAATAGTACATTTTTTTCTTTTGAGAAATTAATACATGGCATGTTTTTCTTTTGAAGTCCGTTCCTCGTATCATGTACGATGATTTGTAGTTTGTATTTTTCAATTAAATATTTGGTGTTGAAATGGTTTAGCGATTCAAGGTCCTGTTTACCACACGTAAATAATGTAATATGTTCGTCTATGTAAGTTTTCTTTTATCAAATTGACTTCTAGTTTTGTGATTGAATAACATTACTATAATAAGCTTACGTTTCAGATGTTTTTACATTTAAAAAATACATTTTTAAACAAAGCACAGGGATGCTTGAAATAAAGAAAAAAAAAAATTTTTTACTGGCAGTTTGTAAAGGTGGGAATTGCTAAACTTACTGTTTCGAGTCTTCTTTTTTCGTGCAAATGTGTATAAAATATGAATTTTGTTACTTTATCTTACGTTCTTTTCTTTTAACTGTTATGCTAAAAGCATATCCTTAGCTCGATCAAATGTATAGAGAAGTCACGAAATCCTCGACCATGTAAAATGTACGTACCTGAAAGAAAAGAAAATATATCACATTTTAGTAAAGTAAATCAAAAAATCAGTTAGTGGTACATAAACATTTTTAAAAAGCCCAAAAACAGTTCAAGAAACATAAAATCGAAAATAGTATCTGTAATATTCCATAGATTGTGTAATTTATCATAAGCTGTGACGCGTGTATCGCGTCTCTAAGAAACATCTTCAGACAAACTATCGTAACGGTTATTAAGAACATAACTATAGTTGCATCCTAATTCCAAACTTAAAAATACTTAATTTATGTTCAAGCTTTTTCATTTCTACTGAACGTAATAAAGACCCCCCCTCAAGTACAGTACAAGAAAACTGATAGAACATCTAGAAAATATGTTTTTTAAATATGAATAAGAATATTAATATTTAGGAAAAAAAATATTCAATGTTTGGCTAGACTAAGCATACTGTTATAGTACAGTATATATGAAAAGGTATTCCTTCCAACTATAGTCAAGTATACTTATACATTAAATAATTTTCACAGTTGACAGTCATGTTACATGAAAACTGACTAATGATTTTACTTAACATTTATTATGAAATTTTAGATATGTAAGACATAAAGGTGTCGGGATGTGTGAATAGAAATGGTTGACAATATAATATAAATGAAAAAAAAATTGCTGTTATAAATAATAGGGAATAATCAAATTCATTTTTTTATCATCCTAATGTTATTTTTAAATTTTAATTCCATATCTTCTGTTTAAATCTACCGTTCTTTTTACAAGGCTAATAAAACAAATTGTCATAGACAACGATCGAAAATGAAATAGTGCCTACTATATCATTTTAATAAGTATTTATTACCTTTTAAAGGAAGTTGATAACATAAATAACTTTTAAGCTCTTTAAGGATACTTAATCTTGTGCAGCGGGCTTTTTGTCGCGTGGTTGTATAATATAAAACGTAATGTAGGTTCGAGATAGTATTAGTATTTGATTCCCGGTTTTAAAAAATCGTGACAGATTTTGTATCTAGTGGAATGTTAATGCATTATGGTAGGACTGCAAAGGAATATAAAGAGCTTTTAAAAGCAAGTATTATTTTTAAATCGGTTAAAACAATCTGTAGGTAATCAAAATTTATTATGATTAAATGATTTTTTTGGAATAAAAGTAACATTGAGAATTGAGAAAAACTATTTTAAGATGAATATTTGTCAGATTTAAAAAAGTTTAAACACGTAAAAAAACTGTTTACGATGTATAAGTATTATACCCTCTCCCTACAATCACAGTTCGTCATAACATATTCTATAGCCCAGAGTGGGGAGCCTTTTCTTCTCTTAAGGCCGCATTCATTTTTCTTATTCGACATAAGGCCTCAGTTGACTATGGAATTTTAATTAATAAAAACACAATATTTCTCTGTACTTCTGGACCGGTTTCACTCATTGCGAGCATTGTCAACTGACGTCATTGACATTGTCAGTTGATAATGCTCGAAATGAGCGAAACCGGTCCTGACCTATTAAATAAAGTGGAATGAAGTAAAAAGGAATATTGTGTTTTTATTAATATAATGCTTTTCCACCAAGTATTGACAGTGAACACCGTAAAATATGGAATCTTTGGCCAGAAACAGGAATTTACGGTCAGAATATGTCGGGAATTTACGAATTTACATACATTTACATAATTACAGAATTTACCAAATGGCGGCACCAGAGTAGCCAAAAGGCCGCAGGTTGCCCACGCCTGCTATAGCCTAATTCTCCATATTAAACGTAAAATTTTGAGATTGTTAAAAAGACGGTTTTCAATGATATGTGTGTACTTACAATAATAATTTTTTAACGAAACTTTTTCATTCTGTCAATTTAAAATGATCAGCCGATGATAGAGCCTAATCTTTTGCAAAGAGAGAGGTTGAGCAACTGAGTAACAAGCAGTTCTTGTAGAAAAAAATATTTTTATATATTTTTAATAGGAGGACATATGCTCAGTAGCGGTTTAAGCACATGAGTGGCACAATGCGCAATGAAATTTGGAGGCACTGTTTTCGAATAACATAAAAAACTAATAACAGAATATTCTATTATATAATTAAAATCTAAACAAAAAGTATATGTGCTATGTAATATAAATTATTTTTGAGAGCCCTAAGATTTGGAGGACCTAATTCGCTTTTAGAATAATACGCCACTGCATATGCTACACATTGAGAAAGAAAACGGATTAAAACGAGAAGTTGAACCAGTGAATAAGTAATAAACAGTTCTCTTAATTTAAATAACTTTTGTGAAAATAAGTTATATTAGTTAAGAGTTCATTTGTTTGATATTAGGAAAAGGCATGGTAATTAAATGAGCTACCATGAACTAAAACGTGACCTCTGAATCTATACAAAAATGTCAGCAGGATTTTGTTGCGTCACTGATTCAATAGTACTGTTAGTTCGTAGTAATCTCTTATTTAAATCAATTACTATGTTGCAGGCAACAACTCCATCTCAAAGTTCATACACAAATACAAGAAGATTAAAAAAAACAAAATAATCGATCAATCTCTTGCGTCACAATGACGAATGAAGTGAGAGAACTGACTCAATCACTCGAGGCTTTTTCTGGAGCGGGCTGGCGGTGCCAGGTCAGTAAGTAGACGAAAGGAGAAGGCGTGTGACGAACACCGATTTGTATGGGCCCTACCTGCTGTGGATAAATGCCCCCTTGACTTATAAAATACACATGTTGTGACTTGACAGGCCTGAAGAGTTGCGGATAGGGTTGCTCGGAAATAGAGAATGTAATCGATATTTTGTACCAGCAATAATTAATTTTATCAATCATAAAAAATCAAGTATGCAGCCAATTTTTTTTGCGACCATAAGTCTACTCTTCGCCCTTTTCAACTGGTGAAGAATTTCATGAAATTAAAACATAAATACGCATAAATGCACGATAATTTTTATAGATTTGAAATATATTTTGAAGACAGTTAAATATGCAACGGTTTTCAAACTAAAAGTGATAATTTAACGATTTCTTCTATCATTAGTAATATTCAGACCTTTGAAACCTAAAATAAATACAGAGTATATGTTGCAGGTATTATCAGATAAATTAAATATGATTTCTTATATTAAGTTACCAATTAAGATAGAACTAGTTATTTAATTGTTTTTAAACGGTTTTCAATCTTTTATTACTGACATGATTAAAAGTAGCATATATTTAATTTCTAGTAATGCATTCGAGTAACAAAGCTTTAGAGAACTTGATGAATGATTACATTTGTAAAGTAATAAATATCGGTGATTAGACCAAGTTGCAATTTTTTTTTTATAAATGATAATAAAATTACTGCACCAATACCGATGTTTTATCACATCCCTAACTGTGAACGGATGTGTGCTCATCCCGGCAGAAGATTCGACCGAAAAAAATAATAGATCTTTTTATTGCATTCATCGCAGAGATATTCTCTATCCCTTTCTATCTCAAAGACTGTTCATTATACCAACAAAAAAAAACGAAATTCATAACACTATGATATAAAAATGAAGATTGACTTTTTCAACAACATGTTCTCACCCCTTTGCTGCATTGTTCCGAGCTGGAACGGCAGGTATTTTTTTAGACAATATCATGAATATCATTTGATTCCTCTCTTACGCTTTGTGAAAAAATCTTACATCTTTGCATATCATTGTATATTAAGAGCTTAAATAAGGTGGATTTTTTCTTCTTAAAGATTTAGTTAATGTTGAACATACATCGAAAACATTTAGTTATAGTAAACAGTGACTTAGTAATTTAAAATAATGTTTACACACGATACGAATTGAAGTATGTAAGTACTTGAATATAAATAACAAAAACAATCCATAAATAGTAAAATCACAAAGCGCATAATTGCACGTGAAGAATAAATATTTTTATAATTTATTTATATCATGAAAACGTATTCTTAGTTGAAACTTATTCAGGAACTTATTAACGACAGGATATTTTTAATAAACTGTAGATCGCATTCATACGGTGAACATAACCATCAATAAGTTTTTAAACAGATGCATTCTTTTGGCAGACTGGAAAAAAATACTTAAATATTCCTACAATGATATACAGCCAGAAAATAATTTTATACAGAAATTCGCCATATAACATAAAATTATCTTCGTATTGATAGATCTAACATTGCAACTTAAGTATTTTGACTAAGAATATGTCCGTGTAAAGAGTTTTAGTAAACTACTATTTTGTGTTAAAATCAGTGGCGGCTTAAGCACTTGGGAGGTCCCATGTGTAATACAATTTGGAAGTCCTGTTTTTCGGATAAAATAAAAACGTCAGAAAATTCCATGTAAAATAGTGAAAATACATTAAAATCTGAACAAAAAGTATATGGGCTATATAATTATAAGCTATTTTTGCGGCCCCTTAGATTCGGAGGCCCCAAGCGCGCGCTTCTTTCGCTGATAGGGTAATCCGTTACTGATCATATTTATAAAAACCATCTTTAAGGCATATTTTATTCATCACATTATAGTATCAATTTAAAAACAACACTTCTACAAAATCAAGAATTATACACTTAAACGTTTTGAGTACTATACCATCAATAAACAATTTTATTTAGTGATGGCTTATTCAGAATGTTATTATTAATTTTATTTTACGTGTAAAATATCAAGAAATAAAAAGTAGTCTGCCTACGTGAGATGTTTATTGTATCATATAAGTTATTGATAGATTTTAAAATAAATTTAGAATCTTCTATAACACGGATTCTTATACTTCTATAACACCATTCAAGTTTCACGACGCATTAAATAATCGCATTGAAAATATTCAAACAAAAGTTATTTTATTATCCACTCGATCAACTATTATCTCGAACGCTTCTACATTCAATTTTGAACATTTGAAAGCATTTATAATATTGACACTTCATTTTTCTTCTCTAGTATTCCATTACTCAAAGCTTTCTACTAATACGTATTCAACATGCTCACACTGCGATTTTGTTATGGACTTGCAAGATTGCTGATAAAACGCAAAGAGTTCACTTGCAGACCAGTAATACATAGTAGGTAAGATTTTCATTACTGATAAATATTGTTTGTTTGTACTGTCTTTTTCAGGAAAAAACCGAAACTTTAAATTTAAGATTTTCCAAAGGCACGACGATGAGAAATGTCTTGATGTTAGTATATATAGTAGAACACTTATTTTACGTGTTCATAATTTACGTTTTTACGCCTTTTGAGTGAATTGTCTGTAGTCCCGTTATATTTAACACTTCTCCTAAGGTGCTTAAAAATACTTGCTGGCCATTAAAGAACCAATTGAAAAAAACAAATTTTAACACATACCGCCCTTTGATGGACGGTAAAAACCCAAGACGTACATTAAAAAAAAACATGTTTTTCACTTGGTTATTTAAGGGCAAGAAACATACGAAAGTATTTTTTAGCACTGTAGGGGAAGTGTTAACATAGGCCACTTTTCTGAATACCATAATTATTTCACTGTTCATTACAGCTTGAATTGCTCTTATCAACATAGTTTCTAAGACCATGTCACATTTATTAACATAACCGAACATAACAAAAATATATTTTTTTAATTTAATATTTAAAAAATGTAAAACTCAATCTTTGGCTAATAATAATGAGAAAGTACAGAAAAATTTCGTTCTTAAAATACACCTATTATATGACTCAACAAGAGCACAGAAACATAAATGTATCATTAAAAATGGTTTGCTTAGATTTATAATTGCATAATAATGTTGCTTTGTTGTCTTCAATTTATTAAACTTGCATCGTTTTTAATTCTGTTTATTGTTCTAAGTTTTGTCGATTAGTTACTATTCAATCGAATAGCATTTTTAATACTACAAAAAATCGCAACTATAAGCTGTAAGCACTAAAATTTAAATACGGACCGGTTAATGAAAAAAAAAAATCGCGGGACCGGTCTCACGCTTAGACGCCCCTTATAAATTTAATCATAGTTATAAAGTGCCTCAAAGAATACATTTGAAATTAATTAATAGCTTTGATTACTATATTTTATATTATATCTACCCAATAAACCGATTTGTTACGGTTTATAAGCTTTAAGATACGCTCCCCGTTGGAAATGTAGCTTTACTACGATGCGTGATAAGCCAGCATGTAACGGAAGATAAAGGGCAATTTTAAATATACGCAAAGTGCTTACAAGAAAGCAATCTTGAACGGACAAGTGGACGGAGCATGACAGACAGTGTAGAATGTAGATTGTTATTTGCCCAGGACTGGGAGAGCGATTGGTCTTCAGCCGCAGGATGTTAACCCTCCACAGGATCTCAAGTATGATTAAATATTATGTATTGGCTTCTATAAACGAATATATTATACACCAATATTTTCTGTTATGAGTTTTATATACGTGTTGAATAATATTAGTGAATATTTTAAAATGTCGTGTCTATCAGTGAGATAGTGTGATTTTTTTATTTATCCAATATACATAGTTAAATTGGTGATTTATGGCTGTTTCTTTATATATAACGTTAAATAAAAAGCAACTTTAAAACATTGATCACACAACAGGTTAAATCGATTCTTAGTAAAACTATCACCATTTTTTAATTTAATATTTAAAAATTAGCAAGTTACAGTTTTTAAAAGATCACATACCATAAATTAAGCAAACGTTTATGCATATAGATCTTTTTCACTTCTCTTGCAAAATGAAATCAGACGACTGTATTTTACTGGGGTTGCGATATATCTGCAAGTAAATTATTGTGCTCTGCAAACTGTTTTCGTTATAGGAATTATGATAGTTTACAGAAGGTAGTATTTTCTTTAAATTATCATTGATATTTCAAAATTTTATCTTATTTATTATTTAAAAACAGAACATACTTTTTTATACAGAAACGAGGAAACTAAGGACGACGTAAATTTAATATCACAAATAACGTAAACCACTAATCAAAAAAAAAATTCTGCCAATGCGGCATCCAAAATATCTCCAATAGTTTATTTATTTCAAAATGCATATGAAATTAGCTATATGTAGCTGCTAAAATTTGTATGATGTGTCCGAGGAGGCGTTTCCGAACACGTTTTGGCAGATTTTTTACACTTACTCAAAATTTACATCAATTTTATTTGCTGCATTTTTATTGCTCAATTCTTAGTTATCTTTTTCTTTATTTCGTAAATAAAGAAACCCGTTTTTAATATTTGCAATATTAATAAAATTGGTAAATTGTTATTAAGAGTAAAAAAAAAAGGGGGAATAGTAATAGTATAAAAGAAAATCACTGGAATATGTACCCTTCTATATACTTCGTGTTATTGTATTTTCGTTTATCAGTTAGAAAAAAATATTGGCTAAATTTATGCCACTGTTTTTCATCGAGCTATGTAATAAAGTTTAGTGAAAATTATTACAAACCGTATCTTATTTTTATTATTGGTAGTTAACACTATTAGGGTGATCATTAAAATCTAAATACCACCATAGCATAAGCTACTTGATTGGAACAGATTAAAATAACAAAGTATTTTAGCTCTACAGATTTTAATAATTTTATTCGTTTATAGCTATTTTGGCTTGCGCCATCGTCAGAACATTAGTTTAAACATAGTTCTGACGATGGCGCAAGCCGAAATAGCTATAAACGAATAAAATTATTAAAATCTGTAGAGCTAAAATACTTTGTTATTTTAATCTGTTACAAATGGAGTTCTACCAAGTAAATGCCAAATCAATTAATACTTGATTGGAATAACGTTTTTTAAAATATCATTGAAAAAATCACAAATATCTGAATACAAGCATTCTAACATTTCCATTGATTTATTTTGTTTGTCTCTGGGATGTTTTTAGAATGAACATACATAAATAAATTAAATATGCTATACTGGCAAAAAGGCTAACTAAACTGGCTATCTTTTTTCCACTTTGCTTTAAGTGTTAACTAAGTGAAAGCTAAATTAAGTAGAGCTTTTATCATTATTGAATCGAATATACATACTAGGGTTTCCAATACTGGGATTACGGATTCAAAAATCACGGGACCCTTTCCAATTCTTGGGATTTCGAGATTGAGAAAATGACAGAAAGTTGAGCGAGGTGTAAAAAAAAACGTAAGTATTTTTTGTGAATTCCGTAAATTCCTGGGTTTTTAAATTTGCAAATTCTGAAAAATGTAAAAAAAAGTTCTTATGTTGTAAATTTCGGGAAACCGTTAAATTCATAGGATTTTAGATTCGAAATTGTTGTAAGAGCTAAAAAAAGCTCTCACGGTCTTCGTTTTGTGAAATTCGATAATTCATAAGTTTTTGAAATAGACATAAAATTGTTTGAAAAATCCCAGGATTTAAAATTCGCCGAGCAAAAATTTTCCCAATTTATACACTATATTATGTTGAATGTTCAATCCCGATTGGATGCTTCTTTCCAATTTGACTTCACAATTGTTCATAGGAGCATTTAAAGATTTTTTTATTTGCTTGCTTAGACTATGCTGTCACCGAATTAAAAATTTCTCGCATGCGACATTGTAATACTAACATTAACATTGAATTATAATTTACCAGCGAGAGAGCAGAAAAAAGTTAAAAGAACTATGTTTTATTTTCCCGTCGAGTTGAGTGCTGCGCAAAAAGCTTGTGTAGATATTTCTTACATTTTAATGATCAAGTTAAAACGATTTTAATAGTGACGAGAGAATGTTTGGGAATTTAAAATTGCCGGCGCTATACCGTTATACTACATAATAATATAAATGTTTTTTTTTTAAAATTGTTGTTATATTTCATAATGACTCAATAACGGAATCTGTTATTCGGTTTGGCATCATTTGTTTCATTGTGTCTTCACGATATAATTCAAAACATATGGTAAAAAGCATTTTTTTTAAGTTTACATAAAATATCATTTCTTTAAATTTCAATAGTGTTTCATAAAATACATTGAAATATAATAATTACACTATTTTTACATGTATCTTATAAAAACGTTTTCATTTAAGATTCTATTGCACAGGTGGGATAAGTATCTAAATATATTTTTTATCGTGAGATACAGCTTATTGCAAGTCTATGAAATAAATCCAGTTTAATTATTAGCAAGATTTGTCCCTTATGCACACACGCAGTCTAATCGCGCATAACTGCGTCCCGGTGTAAAGCTTGCTAATGCCTGATTTGATTGAAATCAAATTTGAATATATGTAAGTCAAGTAAGTAAAAAACCACTTCATTGTACTTGATATGTCAAACAAACTTATGTTTTTACTATAAAAATGTATTTATTTACAATAACATATAATTACTCTTAATGTATTCATTGTCAATGCTTGGTGGAAATTATATTTAAAAAAAAACATAATTTTTGTTTTATTTATAATTTATTTATTAAGATCAGGACCGGTTTAGTTAAAAAAATCGTAATGATCTTAACATATACATGTAGAATTAGCACAGAAGAGTATTTTATTTTTGATTGAGATTACAAATAATCAAAAACATTATTCTTAAACACATTTCGGATTGATCTAAAATTATCCACTTATATTATAAAAAAAATATATTAACACTTATTTTAACTAAATTTAATGATTGATAGTTTAGATATAGTATAAAATAATTCACAATACTAGATATCAATTCAAATTTACCGTATGATTTTTTCTTAACTAGAATTTTATTTGACTAAATTGCGATGTTGATTTAAGTTTATTTTTTTTATAAATAACTCAATGCTTTCAAGTTTATCAAGGAATATTTATTTGAATATACAGATGTACTATATCAACAAAAAGTGTAAATTCGAATATATTTCTAGTAACAAAATAAATTGTCCAATTTGTAACGTACAAAGGTATACGTATAGTATAATAATATCATAAGCGTCCACGATGAAAACATTTTTTTATTCGTTTTCAGCGAGCTTTTATTACGCAACAATTTAATCTGAATTTATAGACATGATCACATAAAAATTGAGAATTATTGCTAGGCAAGAAAAAAGGTAATGGGGCGACCTCCACTGACCCCGTCAAAATATAATTCTATCAGCGAAACGGCGAGATTTTTTTCTCGCTTTAAACTTGTTCCTATCTTCTTTTGTGGATGAATATTTTTTATATAGCAACACAGACCACTTGATTTGTTGTGCATGGTTTTTTATTGCATTTCTTTACACTCCATGATTATACAATCCTAATTGTTTACTCCGGTCGCTAATTGGACAATTTAAAGAACGCTGCGTTTTCTTTGGGAAAATATATTTTGATCATAAAAAAACATGTCAAATTAATCAGGAATGCTTTGTCAATTGCTTGCGTTCATTTTATTTAAAAAGTAAAAAATATTAATATTAAAATGGATCACAATAATACGTCTTTTATAATAACAATAACACTTCTCATAAAAACAACGGATTTAACGTTCAAATATTGTAGTGCTTTGGTTTTAATCGTCAATATTGTATCACCTTTAAATGCTGTATTCTGTACCATTTTCGTTTCCTAATACAACATTTGTTTATATTATATAATTATGCATACATCAAATTTGACGCTAACAAACTGCTGTAATTTTCCTTTCTTGGACAGTTAAATTTATAACGGGCCGCAGTGTTAACGAACTGTCGAAAGATGCTTACTTTTACTTGTAATGTAATACAAAAGTGTGTTAAACGAAAAATGCCAACCGTTTTTATTACCGATGTTTTATGATGTAATCTGTGCTTAGAGTTATTATATAATATGTACTAGAAGCAAAGTAGATTTGATGTTAATTAAGAACTACCACCGATAATGGACCAATAAAAAGAAATAAAAAGCAGTGGTAACACTTTAATATTTTAATGAACTCGTCTAGATAAAAAATGCGGGGTATTTATTATTAATAATTGCGTTCAAGTATTTTTATTTAAATATTCAAGAACTGCCGATCTCATAGAAGAACGTTAATCCCTTGATGATGAATATCATATTCGGTTGCACTTCAAAAGATCGAATCCCAGAATTAACAATTGATTTATATTTGTATCGCTCAAATTATGTACATTCATACAAGTTTTGTCACTAACGGACCCGGGTTTCGCCTTTCAGCATCTTCGGGCGTTCAAGTGCACGGATGAACATGAACAGACGTTTAGTAAATAAATGTATCGTGTTTATATAAGATTACTGAACTCTATAGTAAAAGACCCTACACAAAGCAGAATAAAAAAAACTTTTAATTTAATGGCAGTACTTTCACGGAAATAACGGAAACATTTATACTAAAAGCTTCTGGATATTATTCATAAGAAATTTACAAATATCGAATACGTTTTTAGTTTATATCCTGGTATGAATGTCCTTATCTACACGACAAATTTATAGAGAATAACTCTGTCATCTAGTTCGCAGTAAATTCTACACGCGGCGTTAAGTATGCAGAATTTCATACGGGATATTGAATATTCATTAGAAAATACACGTCAAAAAATCCGTCTGCATTTCATACTAACTCAGTCAGTTAATATATCTTAAGTGCTAGTTGGGGTTAATCAGTGTTTATAAGTGGAATATGTAAACATTTAATAAAAACATTGAGATATATAATTTAAAAAAATATTGCTTCAGGCAGTGAAATACCCTACTTAATTTTCAAACGCGATACGTGTATATAATGTATTTTTAATTTATCAACTTACTTTCATAGACAAGACGCGACAGATGAAATAACTGATTTCCTGGTTGAGATATTTTGATAATTTTAATTGTAAAATAATAAATTGCTTAAATAAATTACGCAGATTTATAAAACTGCGTCCATTGCCTTCTTCGACCGAGCGAGAAGCGAAAGATATTTCCCGTCGTATAAATTTGTAATTTTAATATCAAAATGTAATGTGAGGTTATAAAATTATTCTTGTTTATTCAAATTTTGAAATTGTGTTCATTTAAGGGTCTGAGAGCATAATTATGTGTATCTTTCATTTTTTTTAATTACATAATCGTCGGTCTAATGCAGCGGTAAGCAACCCGTTTATGAATTTCGATACTTTCAAGCTTGGACGACTGCTGAAGTGATTTGCAAACTTTGGTTATTTAAATTTAGCATTTGCTAAAAAATCCAGGGTATGGATATTTATAATTAATGATTTTATCTACACGAAAATATAATGTTTTACTAGGGCATCCAATCCCGGACGCATTTTGTGATCCCTGGATTTCGGGATTGATAATTTTTCAAATTTAACATAAAATCGTGTCCCAATCCCAAAATGAAACGACGTTAGATCTTTTTTTAGCCTTTTCCGAGAATTTAGAATCCAGAATCACAGAAATTAACGGAATTCTCAAAATGAACGCCCTGAGAGCTTTTTTAGCTTTTCTAAGACTTCCAAATCAAAAAAGATAGGAATTTACGGCGTATGTCCCCAATTTAGCGCCGTGAGAGCTTTTTTTAAGCTCTTCGAGAATTTGAAAATTTAAACCTCCAGGAGTTTGCGGAATTCCCAAAATAAACCTTCTTTTGTTAGCCCTCGCTCAACTTTTTCTTAGTCCCGAAATCCCAGGATTAGTACTGTTTCAATCCCGGTATTTAGAGATCGTAGAATTGGGCAGAATCCGGGAGGCCCTAAGTTGTACCTAAGTGTATAACAACAAGATGTTTGCAAGATAACCTAACAATTCTGTTATATCACCAAAATTTAAGAGGGGCAGCTTTAAATTCAGAATATAATATGCTACTGAATAAAAGACCAAGTGGCAACATTTTACTATACATAATTTCCTAAATCTTCGTTTCGAGCGTAGTTCAATCTAATTTATTAATTATATAAAAAAAATCTAGATTTTTACTAGTGCCAGTTGTACCTTAAGAAATGAATGGGTATTCACTTCAAATAATAATTATTCGTGCAAAAGTTACGCGATTCTGCTGATATAGTGTTTAAGCGGTATTAGTTCACATTAACGTAATGATATGTTTCGTATTTGAAAGTTAACTTCCGACGTACCTGTGACATTCTGACTTTTAACACCTGATTTCACATTCGAAAACGTGTTGTATTTTCACGAGCAGGTTGACGGACAAGAACAATGTAATGGCGCCCATTGTCTTCGTAAAAACTTACTTTACCGTGGAGCTAATTATTGTCAGGAGCGGATGTCATCGGATTCGTTAAAGGAAGTCGAAAGCGAGGCCATTAGAACATTATTCGATGCAGAGGCATTCCAGAGTGGAGCCACGGAAGTGTGTTTTTTAAACAGCCGCTTTTTGACAGGGTAAATTATTATTTTAAATAAAAACAAAACACGGTTTTATACAATTTAATAATGATTTTATTACATTTTTTTCGCGTATTTACCATCTATCTAAGAGCAGAACGTTTTATGTATATGACTTCTCGCTAAGAATAGTTTTTTTTTAATAATGTCAAGGACGGCTTGTGTACGTTGTGGCAGGGTGTTGAGTATTGAGTTTTGTTAAAAATAAAAATGATTTTGACATTATTTATTTTTTTGAGTACGGCTAGTAAAATTCGTTATAATTTTAAGCATATACATACATATAAGCCCTCGAGAGGGGAAGTGAGCCAACTAGTAAAATGGTAAAAAAAATTTCTTGGACTTTTAAGTACAATCATATCTTTACTTGTTTTGGTGGATTGCATATTAGATAACACTATTTTAATGTGTATTAACTGAGGTTACTTCAATTTTACGGTACTATGAGACGCGTAGAATATTAAAACGCATCGACATATTTTTTTTCTTAAATACCATTTGGCTCACTTCCCCTCTAATGGGCCCATTATCTAAATATGTTTGTTTCTATTAATACGAATATAAGCTTAAATGACAATTTATAAATGATCACATTTATTGCATATGAAAATATTCGATTGAGTTTAAGAATTATTTACCAAGCTACGATAGGAAAATGTTAAAAACTATCTCAAAATAATGGGTTTAAAAAATAGAATATTCTAAGCATTTACCCACCTGTAATCAAGTAGTCTATAGTGCTCATCTTAATAATTTTTTACAACAAGTCTGTATTAAATTTAACAAATTCTTAAGGAAAATAAATATTTTTTGTGGCTTAAAATTAAAACTAAATATAGCTTAGTATTATCACATTTATTTCAACGCTCTTATTATGTAACCCAAAATCGAATTGAATTATTATTTATTCAATATTAATTATGAGTACGCCACTTGTCAATTACTAACATACAAAATTAAAAAACGAATGCTCTGAACTTCGTTTTTCACGCTATTGTAGTTTTATTACTGTCTTTTTGAAATCAAATCATTTTTTTATACAACAAATCCTATATAAACTATGTTTTAATTTTTATTTGTTTATTTTATATTAAATATACAGAACCAAAGCAAACAAGAAAAAATAAGCAAAAGGAGTCTTAATTGAGAAAAAATCCCAAAATAAAGTATTTTCATTAAAAAGGACGGATTTTTCCGTATTTAATGCTTCTGTACACGAATTTTCCGTACACTGATTATATCTAATTTAAAATTTAATTTAATAAATTTGTTATTCCACTTGATGTGCTACAAATTGTGACACGTGTTTTGCTTCCATTAGAAGCATCATCACACTATTGCCATTTTTACGAATAAACTGAACTTTTACAGCACAGTCACAAGTACAGCACGAGTAACAAGTTGTAGCATTACATGTGGAATAACAAAGATATCAAATTTAATTTTATATTAAAAATGAACTTCCACAAAGCTACCGCCGAATTCATCAAAGATTCCGTTTATATTGATGTTATATAGTTTTTAAAAATGTAGTTTATTGATGAAATAGAAAACACTTTAGATGATATTATATTGACTATAAACGTGGAATAATCGTTGTCCAATCAAAGTACATATTCTTGAGCGGAAAATTCGTGTACCGAAAAATTAACGAGCTGTCAACGCCTGACTAAAAATAAAATTCCGTCTATTTGTATGTTTATTTTGCGTAATAAACAAAAACATAATATCATATTTTCATAAGTATTGAGTATACCACTGTTCTACTGTGTGAATACCAGTAAAGATCAAATGCATCCTGGTAGCAATGAAAATAAAAATGTGAATAAACACTTAATCATAATGATTTGTTTCTTCTAAATTTTATTTAGACTCATGGTTTTTTTTCTATTTATTCAACAATCTTATTATAAATATGAAATGACAGATGTTTTTTCTAAGCAAACATTAATTTTCCGTTACTTGTCGTTTTTCTGATGATAATAAATCATAACAATATATTCAACGATATTGCTTCAGGTGTCGGCATATATCGCGCTTTTTGGAAGATTCTTGTTTGTAATGATTTCTTATTTCAAAAGAAAAAAAAGTAATTTTTAATTTGTTTTTATACAAATAAATTAAAATAATGTATCTGTGACAAGATTCGAGTTATAAAATACAATTTTTATTTCGTGTGGAATTGTAATTTTTATAAAAAGATTATCTTCATTTTGAAAACGATGGTTCACAGTATTGTTTTTTTATTCCGTTCATGGCGGCTTATGTGTCATGTTGTTTTCGCACGGCGTAAAATTAATGTAGCAAGCGTGGCGGCAAAGACGACATTACCTGTTGATTGATCAGCTGTGACATGAAACAACACAGCGACAGAAACTCGCAGGTAGTTGGACCAAAAATGATGGTTTGTTTAATAACGCTATCGAATTACGACGATGACACGATGCGATACGAACCCGAGGCCCTCTTGGCGTGTCGGCCAACTGCCATCAAAGACGTCCGTCCACGTCTTGCGTGACAACCACGAAAACAAATATTTGAGGGTGGTGAATGAAAAAGCAGACATGTTGAAAATATAATATTATTATGAACCTTTGTTTAGAGAATCCCTTTGTGTGGGTTTATGAATACGGCAAATACCAAAATATACAGTGTTTGCTTTGTATGTTTAAATCAATAAAGCAAAATGTTTTGTGATAAAAGTACAACGTATATTTAGGATGCATTTTAACTCATAAATAAATATGATAAAATATACATAAAAATGGATTTACAGGAGATTTTTTATACAATATTTCATATTTTTGTAACGTTTGAAACGTAACTACAGTGAAATAATAGGGAAACAGTAGGGACCGTAATAAAACAACGAATAATGCGGAAAATCTTTAAATAATATCAAAAAATGATTTATTTTCAATTAACTTATTTATTTATTTCACTTTTTTTAAAGAATATTTAATTTATTTTTTAATTGCTTAATACATGCTAATTTGCCTATTTTTAGTTTGGCACTTAAATTTTGACATACATTAAGTTAGCAAGAATGATTGAAAACTGAAAACTGAAAAAAAAAGCGAAACTAGATGCGAGGCAAAAATATTCAACGAAAACGGTCAATCGGAATAATATTCAAACGATAGATCGAGAAAAACAGTAAAACGGGAAACAATTAATGCGGGATATTTTTACATTCTTCTTATGGGTGTTTGGCCACGACTATCAAAGTAAACGATCCATGCGGGAATACTAACAATGCGATCATCTTTTGATCAATAATGGACAAGAATTTTTCTTTTTACCAAAGTTTAAGGCTACTCTGTTGTCACTGGAATAAGTTATGACATTGTTTAACAGTATTTCTTGGTCGAGAGTAATTTCCGACGAGTAATATTGTTTATTATACTGTCCAGTATTGAAAGCACATAGGCGCAAGAAAATTAAGAATTAAAATAAGAAAAATAAATTAAAATCTGAACAAAAAGTGTATGAGATTTTTTTTTGAGACTCCTACGATGCGGAGGCCCTAAGAGCGGACATCATTTGCTTATGAGATAATCCGACATTGATTCTGTCATCATTTGTCGCAATCTAGACATTCACAATTTGATTTTTTTGGTATGTGTGTATAAGCAAGTATCTTTAAAATATTTTTTTAGAATTACTAGTGAAAAATAATTATGTATATTATCGTGCATTCTAAACTATTATGGAAAGAAAAAAAATATACCATGACATGAAATATGCATCCTTGACGTATAGAAAAATGATTTCCTAGCATGTTAAATTATTTAAATATCAAGTATTTCCAAATATATCGAAACACTGTGGGCTGAATCATTTTTAAATATTGGTCACAACTTCCCAATAAATAAAATATAACAGCATTTTTTTTGCATATTTTAAGTATTTTTTATTTGCGGATGTACGGCTATATTAGCAATCAAAATATGGTGTAATTAAGTCAAATTTTTGTGATTAAATCATAAATTAAAGCAGACAATTTTGTCGAAATTAATTAAGTTTAAATGTTACAGGTGAAGTGGCAAAATCGATTCGTAACACATGTCAGCGGCTTGCGAGTGAATGCTTAAAAAGATTAATATGCTAATGATATAACCCATATTTTTCTGTTTAAACAATTTTGTTTAGTGGCCCGCATCCGTGGCTAATACGTTGTCAACTATTCGATATCGCTAAATTTTATTGTAGTATTAAAAGAATGCTATATTTCATTAAAGTTTCATTGAATCTAATTAAAAATAATCTTCAAATAGTGAGTGGTAAACGTTAAACATAAACGAATCATTGTTTTAATAAAAATAACGTGTATTTTTAACTATAAACTCGTTTAGTTTTTGATTTACGATAATTTAAAAAATCTCCACTTTTCGCGCGACTGCTAAATTGCAAAATAAAATAATACTAACATTTTCTATTGTATTATAAACAACACACTTTCAAATTAAAATTTATTAACTTTTATAAGACGAAGAAGTGTGCATTTATTTTAAAACCAGAAAGAATTTTGCTTAGACTATCTTTATGATTGTCGATGTTTGTAATTAATTATTATTTTTATAGTAATTTCAAAAAAAATCAGTATAGTAAAAAATAACACATTTTTACAATTTGATGTTGTACTTAACATCCTCAAGAGAGTTTTTTTTCATATTTGACATTTATTTTTTTGTAGTATTATCATTTTATTATTCTACGCTTACTTTTTGTTGTAAATTTAAAGAATTTTTCACCATCTCTTTAGATATGTTTATTTTGTGTTTGCGTATGAAATTTATACGATATAAGGTGTCACCAATTGTTTTTACTTTAAACTATTTAAAAAACTGCATACAATCGTGGATGAACTTATATGTTTATAAATATATTCTGCATTCATTAATATTAACGACACTTACTGCATCATACCACATGTACATTATTTTTTTATTTTAAATTACCTGTAATTAATAATACATACATATAAATAATTAAGAAATATTGCATAGAAATGAGATTTTGCTGACGGTATAGAATTGTTATGTCATTTTTGTTTGTCGACTGTTCTCCGAGTGAAGAAGCATTTTAAATAGCATATATATTAACATTAAAAAAGCCACTTATCCAAAGTATCATTTTTAGGAAAAAGAATATTTAAAATTCAGGTTTATTATGTATTGAATCTACATTCTGCAGAATTAAAACAACATTATGTTCGTAATTATCATCACAGCAGATCAGGACGTATCTGGATAATTTTAGAATTCTAGGTCAATTGGCACTGTTTCAATTTGCTTTCATAGAGCCTTGAGATGGGTACTAAATGATTTAAGATGACTTCTGTATCCTGGTAGTCTTACCTCATTGTTGCTTAACCACTATCTTTTCCAATTGTTACACCACCCATGTTTTTTACTCTTATGTAATTAATATGACAGCTTACTTGAAAAATTAAATAAAACTGAAATATAAAAATATTTTTTTCACTAGTTGTGTCACACCTAGTTAAGCACTAGTTGAATAACAAAGTTATCAATATTATACTATCAACAGTATCGTTTCAAATATATACCGAATTAGTATTTGAGGGTACCTAGAATTCACTTCGCAGAACTCATCGACACAAATTCTCCATCATAATCTGTGATAGATTTTTATTCAGTGTTATATTGTAAATACAAAAACATTACACTGGTTTTATTAGTACTCACAATTTCTTTAATAATTTACAAATTTGTAAGATATATATTTTTTAATCTATGTCACCTCCCAATTTGGAGTATATGGCCACCAAATGCTGATATCTCAACAGAAGTTTTTTATACGAAAACTGTCTGTCACTTTCTCTCTTTTAAGATAGAGTAGGGATATAAAGATATGACAGGACTAGAATATAAATAGTGGCTAGAGAATCGCTCTCGCAACGCCCGTTTTAGGGATAGATTGGGTGGGAAGAAATTCAATCAGACAAGACAGACATCCACAAATCAATTTATAAAATCTGTTCGTAACTGAAATTATCGACTTTGGCCATTCGACCACGCTGTTGACATGTTTGATATACCTATTTTTAAAATTAAATATTCATGTTTGATTGTAATTTTAAATTTTGTACACGTTTTTTCAAAGTATGGGTTGGCCCTGCTAATTATTAGCAACAGACTAAGACCCCCTGACGTAAAATGTATGCATTCAACACTATGAATGGATTATAATAAATTTACAACGATATTGAATAGTAATATCGAACGTAAAAAATGTTTTAGCAAATCTATTGTGTAGAAATTGTGTAAAGCTACGTTACGGCGCAAAAAGCAATTGTGATATCTGTTAGACTTACTTATTACTCAATATTTACGATTCGTATCAAAGTAGTTAATTGACTGCAAAGAACGTGTTTTAGCATAAATGAATAAAAAACCGATTTAGTTTTGAGATGGAACTGCAAGATACACATTCGCGTTTCAGCCGTTTTAATATGAAAAGAATTGCTGATTAGTGATGAGCTAATCGACCTCTTCAAATACCCGCCAAATGAATATGCAATAAATTTTATTCACGGAACACCTTTTAAAGTCTCTCTCTTGTGGCATATAATTAATTTAATGTCAATACAAGAAACCAGTTCATAATACGTTTGTCGAACCAAAATGCATTGGAATATTGATTGAATATCTGAGACTTAAATGTAAAATTATTCAAGTCTCCGCCTTGGAATAAGTACAAAATATTGTACATAGTACCCGAAGTAGTATTTCTATACTGTTGTATTTGTTCAATGTTTATATTGTGTACATCTCACATAGTCTAATTAAAATTATTCAATATTAAACCAGATAATAATAATAGTCATGTATACTCATTTTATCCATGGTTTTCATTGGCTTTTAATTGATAACTTTGAAAAATTTTACGCGTATAAATAATATATCGAAAAATAAAACACTTGAATGGATATAGCTGATAAATAAATACTGAGTAACATTATACATATTTATATTCGTGGGGTTGTTGACATATCAGCTCCGCTAAGCGATTAAAAAGTTACGGGTTCAAATGATTGTAAGGTCAATACTAAAGCCTGTTTTTTTATAAATACTGAGTCGGTGTATTTGATGTCTTTTAACCTTAAGTTGATTTAGACAATGCTAAAATCATCCATGAGTCTAAATCATATAACTGAAATTATTAATATCAAATATATCTATCAATATAGGCTGCGTGTTCTTATGTCAACGTCGTTGGCTTAAAACACAGAAGTCACGGGTTTGAATCCCAATACGGACAGTTTTTATAGATTGATTTTTTAATTTATTTCGGGGTTTATGTAAGAAGGCATGGATGTATTTGATGTCTTGAATTTCCCTTTACCATCCACTATATCTTCAGCAATCTGCTAGCTTCTAGCTCTACAGTAGCTCCATTCTTCTATTCCTACTCTCTTAAAAAAAGAGAGTTTAAAATATGTATTATGACTCGATACGAATCTTCCAAGATATACAAAAAGACAGATTCAAGTCTTCAGCGGAGACATTCATAAGATTCTATTTCATTTTGAAAACACCGAAGACAAAGAAATATTTAAAAAAGAAACCTCATTAATTCAACCTATCTCTTGAGAGACGGTAAAACACTAAAAATAAACACGCCCATAATGGAAAAAATACTTTATTCCGGAAAAGATATATTATTCGATAATTTTCACAATACTTTAGTACAGGGGTAGGAAACCTTTTCTTCTCTAAAGGCCGCCTTCGTTTTTCTGATTCGACATAAGGCCGCAGTAAACATTGACTAGGGAATCTTTGGCCGAAAACAGGAATTTACGGTCAGAATATGTCAATAATTTACGAATTTACATACATTTATAGAATTACAGAATTGGCCAGAAGGCCGCACCAGAATAGCCAAAAGGGCGCGGAAATATTCTTTTGTATTTTTCAACAATATTATATTTACTTTATAATATCACTTTTTATTGTGTAAAACATTGAATAAGACAACGAAGAGATTAATGTCAGCTTATACTTTTTTAATTGACTTCTTAACTCAACTTTTATAATTAGATTGACTATATTTGTTTATTACAAGCAACTAATGATTTCAATTAAAAAGTATTAATTAGTATTTTCACTGGGAAGAAAAACAATACATCCAAACGGCTTATTCTCATAAATCATTCTATATTTAAAATTTACAAGTAGAAATTAACACTGCTGTATTTCCACTACAAATAAAATTACAAGCACTTTCACCAGCCGTTTTTAAGAATTCATTGTATTTATGCTAATTTGGCTTACTAAACACACATTTAGCATTCATTTGTTCATCTCCCAAACTTTTACTTTGTAAATATGTGTTTCAAACTTGTGTCGTATCTTTTTAAAATGTATATCGATGGCTATTTGCCTAGCCTTAATTAAGCATTTTTTTTATTTTATGAAAGAATTTCAAAATTATCATAAATGTTTTTTACTCGACCACATAAAATATGTAAGACGTTATTAAAAAAATAATAATATATTTTAATTTCACGATAATGTTACTTCTACAGTTACTTATTGTTTCACGATGAAATTCACGATGCTTTTTGTTATCGTGAATATTTTTTAAATATTTACATAAAGATCTAAAAATAAGAAATTTGATATGGCTGCTTTTAGTAGATTTGTATCAATCAAAATACTCCATGCAATATTTTTTATTTTATATGGTTTTCCTTTATAGTTAATAAATACTATATAATAAACGTAGGATTTATGCATGAAGCTTGTAATATCATTGTAATGCAATAATCTAATTTTATTATTGGTAAAGTACTAATTTTGTTGTAATATTCTTTTTTAATTTGAATATTTTTCTTTTTCTTGTATAAAGAATCCTGAAGACCTGTTTTATCACGGGGAAATGAGATTAAAAATCTTATATCGTTATTCTCTATTTTTAAAAAATATACTTTTTGTAGACACTCGCTGATTTTAAATTAACGCAATAAATTTAATCCTTTGTTAATTGACAATAATCTATGCCTACCACTAAACTCAATGCCTTTTTTGTATACAATACTGTTAAATAGAAATAATAGTTATTAAAATAAAAACAATATGACAACATAGCTGGCAGAGTTAAACCAAATATTTTTATATGGTAAATCAAAAAGAGACCTACCACAATGCAATACTTTTCATTGAAAAGGTAGATAGAATTCTTTTTCGAATTTTTAAAATTTCGTTAAAATTTGAAACATCTCAATTATATTTGTCTATAAACAATTAAGACATGTTTACTTTTACTGTTCATATTTACAAAACATGTTGGATGGTTTTTAACAATTTTACGGCGGAAACAATTTGTCGTTTTACGAGCTTGTACATTTCAGTGACGGGCAAAGTATACACACATTGTTTGAAGAGAAATGCGTTATTTTTCTTAAATCACGTACTAATTACTATTATGACGAGAACTGTTACCGCCTTGTGCTCTCGTACCATCACCAGCTCGCCTAAGCCTCCGCCGACATCATCAGCAAGAAAGTAACTGTGAACAACAATGGTTTCGCACGCTCGAAAGAGTCTATTAATTTCAACACACTGTGCTCATGTTATACCGCTGCACGTAAGCTATGCATGTAATTACTTTTACGCCGATAGTTATTGTATCATTATTTATTTATAAAACCATATTTAAGCAAGTCTAGTCTGATGTAGAAAAACCCACCAACCTGGAAAAGTTGTAAGTATTTGCATTTTGCAAAAAGTGAATGAGTGCAACAGTTAATAACAATATAATTATCAGACTTTCTTTATTTTTTAAAATAAAATTACCATGCCTGTTCTAAGAGGAAAACTGCATTGTACTGAGAGAGGAGGCTTGGACTTTTGTTATTGCGGGGTGCGTTGTGGTATTAATTAAATAAATATATGAAATACAAAAACTTCAATGTGGCCCTACACCTCACCTGTAAAAAGCATTCGTCTTACAATTTCAAACAAATATCTACGCAACATTTAAAATACGAATTGATTATGGTTGGTTATACCCATTCAACTTTAAACATACGATGAGTTTTCGGACACTCTGATATTCATCGGTATTCAATTTTTGAAAGTTGAAAGTTCATATGTTTTCTTGGTGAAAATCAATTTTAAATATAAAAGAACTCATAAAAAAAATCTACCACGATCAAATCCACACAATCTAGGGTCTCTAGTTGGATAATACTACTTTCTAGCGCAGCGATACTCAACCTGCGGCCTATTCAGAGTTTACGTGAGGCCCAAAACAAGTATAGTCACCACATTTTTTTTCAAATATCTGGTATTGTTTGCAAAAAATAGCGTAAACGAAAGAGTATTTTTTGTACTCAAATTTTTGTTGTGTTACTATATACTACTATAATACGTGGTATATTTATGTATTATTATTAATATGTTTCAATCAAAGTAATGTAGAAAAACAGACATACGGTTCAAACGAAAAAAAAGATTGAATATTGCTGCTAGCTGATAGCTAAAAACAAGCATTGAATGAGCATTTAACACAGACATAGCTTAAGATTAAAAATGTTCAGCGATATAATTCTTAACAATTTTATTTACTTATCTTATAGTTTAAAATTTTATGGTAAAAGTATTCAAAAGTAACACAGCTAGTGTAAAAAAAAATATTGTTTTTTGTTTTATATAGTAAAAATAAATAGCCACAAAGTTACTTGCTAAGTTCAATCAATTCTGAATGAATACAATCAGAAGCAACACATTCATTCAAAACAAAACAAAGTGTAATTAAATTCAATATTCTATAAATAATATTCAACCGTTATACAATCACGTAGAACTGACAAAGGTCACAATAGAGTATTCTTACGAATGAAATTTTCGTAAAATATGTTTGTTGAATTAAAACGTTCTTCTATTAAAAGAACACAATTTCCTCTGTCGAGTCCGTGTTTAGTTTACTTAGAACATTTAATTTTCGCATGTTTAACTAACAATCTTGACATGTATTCTGCAATAAAGTGATTTGTTTTTATTTTCCGTGCGAGATGGTAATAAAAGAGTCTATCCACAGTTTAATTTGTGGCGCAATTAACTTACAGTTAACCAGTACCGGAGCGAGGATAATAATATGCAAACTAAGTACAGATGCGCTCACCGACATTGGAGCGGGTGATTAGAGAAATTAAACCGCTATTTCTCAAGGAAATGTCACAGTGTGATATGCAATTCAGTACTTTGAAGTAGAGTTGGCAGGTACGATATTGTAAACAAAAATTATATAATTTTAATTTATGATAAGACAAACATTTAGCGCTGTAAATATATACGTAAGTATCCTACTCCTAAAGGTTGCTTTTTAATAAGTTCAAATTGTACATAATTTATTCTTGGTTTTAATGAAAAAAACAAATACTTTCTTTAATATTATTATATATGTCTTGTAAATTGCTTTTCAGTATTTAAAATCAAATTTAGCAATAAACAGTTTGTATAGAATACGGCTGTTTAAAGGCCACGAGGGAAAGAATTGCTTTTAATATATTCATATAAAAAAAAAAATACTATACACACATAATTTTGATTATATATTTTTAGGACTCTAAAATATTATATGTTTTCTTTTATCGTATAACAATTAAATTTTACCCAAATGAATATTATGCCTATTCAAACAATATATTTCTTTTTTTTGAAAAATCAATCAAATTAATATTAGGCAAAGTCAATAAAAAACCAGTGCATCATTCTCCGTGCACTTTAAGGTTATGTATATTTCATAATTCGCTTTTAGCTCAAAATCATCAAATCATGTATTTTGTGTCTCCTGTAAAATTTGTTATGTTTGGGTTACATCCTTTTTCCTTTCCAAAGTCAATATATATGTACATATATTAAGTTTTGGCGTACTGTTGGTATTGTGTATTTTTTTGATAATATTAACTGAAATGCATTCAATATTTATTGAAAATTGTTTTACTCATTACTGAGTTTATTCAAAATCAAACGTCATTATTTATTAATAAAACGTTTAGTTACAATTTGGCAAAATGCAAATAATACAACTAAAATGTTTCAAATACTGTTTTTATTATATGCAGTGTGAAAGCCGATAGAAAATACTGTTTCTTTTATATGCAGTATGAAAGCCGGTAGAAAAGATTTGATATAAAAAATTACTGTAAATCAACTATGTTTCTTTAATAACTGCATACCCGAATTACATCATTTTCTTGTCGTATAAGTACGATGTAGTTAACACTTTCGCAATTTGGAACGTCCTTTCGATAGTGTTGCAGTTAAAAGCAAGAAAAGCCGCTCATAATGACGTGATGATCTACATAGCAAAACCTGTCACACCTTTTTACAACGGCATTAACAACAGTTTTACTCGCAAATGTGCCATTGCGTTCACACGTCATATTTAATTGTCATGATATTATTTAAGGATAATTTGAATTCATATTGTGTTACAATGTATCAACTCAAATCGTATCGAGTAATAATTTCAAATATAAATTCTTACAGTCGTATTAATTGCAGATGTGATCAATTTCAAAGAGTTACATTTAATTACAATGATTCAAAGATTTTGTGGTCGAATTTTTTAATCGCTTGTTTTTTTTAGCTGCGGTAACCACGGGCTGTATTCCCGGTACAGACGATTTCATAAATATAATTGATGTTCAAATTATCTACATTCACATAGATTTTGTCACTAACGACCCGGGTTTCGCCTTTTTGGCATCTTCCGGCGTTCAAGTGCACGGATGAACTTGAACTGAATGTTTCGTGTTTATATAAGAAATAAATGCATCACTGAGTTTAAAGCTATTGCTGGCGAAAATGATAAGCCCATGAGAATGCCCACAAATTTGAGTAGTGAGTAGTTTTAAGAATTATATTTATTTTGTTAATCAGAAAAGGTTTTATGATTATATTTATATAGGGTATAAAAGTGGTGACCCAGGCATGTTTAATGCATCTGTGTGAATGTACATTTTTTTTATTTAATTTACTAAATATGATGTTGACATTCCCCTACTTAAACGATCATAAAAAGGGACTTCATACATATTTTTCTCGGATCATTTCTCTGGTTTTTTACCGGCGTCTCTATAATCCCAGTCACTAGTCAATTTCATTGCTTTTTCTGCATAATATTTCATCTCATCATCATTCAGTGCCACCGAATACATACAAAGTATGATATTTCGGTGTACACATCCTTTATAAGCCAAATACTAGTCGTTTCTAGCTTCACTCTTTTATACCTAACGTCTCCAAAAAAGAGGAACAAGCGACTTAATAACAATCAGTATTCTTATATAAATTTCTGTTGAAAACAAACATATAAGATAAAATACAAATTAGAATGTAAAAATTTAAAAATTTGTGTATATTTAACGCCTTTTGTAATTTTTATTTTTTTAATTGCGCTTAGTACATATATATTTATATTTAATATAAATTCTTTCACCCTTACAATCTTTTCGTATTATAAAAAATATGTGAACAGGTTACGATACCATATTATAAAATGTTTGTTATATGATATTTTGCCATATCAACAATCGTATCTTAGATGAAACAAATCGACAAGTGCTAATTAAATATTAAATTTAATAATGATATCCCAACGGTATTCTTAATAATTAATTCTTATGTAAAAACATGTCAGAGAACACGCCTCGTCTTGAAACAATGTTGGCGAGGAAAAAAGCAAAATGTTATTCGATACTGGCAAAAGTTGCTTCTAAGTCAATGTCAGAAGTAACATTCGCAAGACTAGAATAACACTGCATACACTGTGATCAAATTACAGGCCAGTAACAGAAAACTCCGTTAGATTTAGTTTCAGCAAGGTCAAGTCGTATTATCTATCGATTATAGCATGCTAAAACCTGATCAATATGTATTTACCCGTAAGATGTATCCATTGATATAAATCAATAACAATCATTAACTAGAGATGCTATTTGTTTGTATAATAGTATCCAATAATGATTATCATTTATGAAGATAAACAAAACTCTTTGGCATTCTTAGAAAGGAATATTACTATGAACTAGGGATTATGTTTCGAGACGTCCCGGGACTTGTGTTTCGGGACTTGTCTTAAGGGGTATTTTAGTGTAGAAATTTGAAAAAGTTGATTCTTTTTTTTAAATATTTTTATAAAGTTTAGACATTTGAAAGTATATCCTCAAAAGGATTTTTCAAAATTTCAATTATTTACCGAGTTGCAGCGATTTTGGTGACACAGCAATTAAGCTGGTCCGACCGCAACAGATCGAAACTCAAAACTTTAAACGCGTTTTTCTCGAAACTACTTTTTTCAAGCTAACGTACATAATATCTCAAGTTCTATCTAACCGATTTATTTGAAATTTTGTGTGAACCTTTTATATACATTTTTCTAGAGCCCGTAGCAGATTTAGGCCAGAATTTTATTTTTTACTATTTTTAAAAAATTTGAAACTGTCAAAAAATATCATTTTTTTTCAAACGGCTGTCATTTTCTGAAAAAAAAAATCGAAAAAAGTAGGGGTTCTAGCGACATTTTTATTAATTAAGAATCCGTTAAAAAAAAAATCAGATGACTAAAAAGGTTGGAATCGTGTACGTGAGGACACCATCCCTTTTTTGGACCCTCCCTTTACCAGCCGATAACTTTTCGAGTTTTGAATTTTTTTTTTTAATTTTTCATATATTTTTAAAATATAAATAAACGAATGATAAAAAAATGGACAGTAAAAAATCTTTGTTTATTTTTTACAGAGCTCGAAAAAACACCCAAAATTCGTGTCTCTACACTAGAATACCCCCTTAAGTCCCGGGACTTTTTTGGAAAATGTCCCGGGAATTGTTACTGTGGTTTATAATGTGCTAATAACAAGTAAATTTTAATTTTGAAAAAAACAATTATTGTGGCTAAAAACCCTCAAAGCACTGATGTGTATTGAATGAAAGCAGATATAAGAGGGGAGCCCCAATAAAAACGGACACGACATGGTTGAGACGTGACACTTACCCGGGGTTTTAACAAAATTAAGTATGCAATATATAAAAGGGATCTGATAGACAAACAAATGTTTGGAATTTATAATTTCGTAGAAGTTTTAAATACCATGTGTTTATATATTGTAATATAACTGTAGCAAAAGCAAATTACAAAACATTAAAATTAAATGTTCATACCTGATGTTGTTTTATGTACAAATATTTTTTCACTATTTCACAAAGATACCAATGTCTCAATAGGACAAAAAAGGTCTAAAACTGTATTGTGAAGTTACGGTCATAAATTTACTCCTGACGGCGGAGAATATCATTGATATTTTTACATTACATTTACGGTTATCATCTCTTCTTGGTAAAAATTAACCGTAAGCATTCCACACATCCATTACATAAGAAAAACAATAATTATTAAATATTGTATTAAAAAAACGCGATTTTTACTAGTGCGTACTTTCAAAAGGCGTCGAGTGTATGTAATAAATAAATACACACATACATATATACATGCAAATACTTAATTTTAATAAAATTATAATTTTGTTGAAAGGGAAATAAAAGTCTTGAGTCCCGGGATATCCCGGGACTATGACTTTATCACGCCTCGAGTCCCGGCACTTCCAAAACCCCTAACCTTCAGAATCCCTACCATGAACAATAGTAACCAATTGAATAATTTATCAAAAAGTTGGGATATTATATATTAAAACATAAAACATTTTCTTGTATTTAATTCAAATTTTCCATCAAAGATCAGTACAGGTTTTGCTCATCACGAGCATTATTTACTGGTGGAAGCTTAATTTAAATCATGGGTATTCATGTACAGCCGCCTGTGTGGTCAAGTGGTCAACGTCGTTAACTTCGGTTACGGAGGTCACGGGATCGAGCCCGATCGGTAATTTGTAAATTGATTTTTCAATCGATATATGAATTTCTGTTCGTAGGCATGGATGTATGTGATGCCTTGAATTCCCCTCTCCCAACCTTCTTATCCTATGAACGGGGCGTATCGAAAGCGATTAGCTAACCACTAGTCATGTCCTAACTGTTGTCGAAACTGTAGAAAAATTCGAAATGACCGATTAAGCGTATTTATTTATAAAAAAAATCTCTAAAAACTACCTTGGCAATAGCAGAAAAAAATTAAATTTATTTCTTTACCGCCAATCATTCAATATTACACGTTTTGTAAATATTTATTTGTGACACTTTTTGCCGGTCGTATACGAGTAATTTTCATCCAAGGCAAAGTGGATTCAACAAAAACAATCGCAGAAGGTTTTTGACATTATACAATCATCTCTCGACAAAATTGCATCGTTTATTTTAAATGATAGGCAACGTCTATGAGACGGAGTTATTTGATAATGACATACGATTACTTGGCACTGTTATAACTACATCATTATTTATAAAACTATTTTTATTTGACGGTAATGCTTTAATCTTAACATCATAAAATATACAAAATGTGTACGACAACAGGAGTTTATCAAACTGATGGACGTAAAACCGTTAATCGGAAATACATGTATTTTATCGACCAATATAATATTTAATCGACTGAGATAATTTATTCAAGTTTACTCTTTTCGTGTAAGTTATTGATTTGAATCTGATATTGTTGACAGAGTCGTTACCAGGTTATGTGCCGCCCTTCAGCAGTGCTGAAAACAGCGCTCTTACTTTGATTTATTGTTTCTAGGCTATACGATCCCCATAAGCATAGTTTAAAATAGCGCCCTTACTATTGGTGAATGTGATATTTAAAAAATATTTTTGCGATAAAATTAAGTACTGTACAACCAGATGTCTTTTTTTCAAGCGGCGTGTCCTGGTGTCCCCGAACACAGCTTCAATGTCCAGTTTTTGTAAACTCGCATTACAATTTTTTTAAAAAAACGCGCAAAATCAAAATCCTGGCGATAAATTTTAAACCAGTAGATGAAGAAGTGGAAGTGCGCACGCAGTAAATAATACATTTCATTTTTTTTTTAAATAATATGTCTATTTTGACATGGAAAAACATGACTGTCAAGTCTATTCAATTGTGTTGTATGAAAGTGTGAGACACTTAAAATGACGCCTAAAAATACCAATTTTATGTGTCTCAGTTTGGGGGGAAAATAAATGGTCACGTTATTATATGAAGATGTAAGTTTTGCCGTTTTCGTTTTACTAAAGTCATTGAGGCATCATATTTATTCTCAACAAAATTAGTGTGTCAAATATATTAAATCATTTTTTAAAAATCTGTGATCATTTGCCGCTCCCTAGGAATTGACACTCCTTAGCAAGTGTTCACGGGACTGGTTTGGTATCTTTGTTAAACATTTTCAGCTCTCAAATAGACAAAACACTTTATTGTTTGAATAGAAAAAAATACTCATTATTTGTTATATAATATATATGTAGGTATTTTCATAAAGAAATTCAAAGACAATCAATTATTTTATTACACAATTATTAGATACGATATACGTTATAAGAATTAAACACTTGTCGATCTGTGCGGTATGCATGTATTTTTTTTGTTCAACAATGATGTTTAATTTTTTTATTGAAATATTATAAAAATCAAAGCATTTATGTGATTAATAAATTGCATAAACAACACACATATGAATTTAAGGAAAATTTTAGTGAAGATGAGTTTTTGTCGGTAAATTGTCTGTCAATCTCATGTATTAGAAAGACATTTTCATTTTATATTTGATCAATGAATACTGTTGTCATTTAAAAACTCATTCTGTCGTACAATTTTTCCAACACGAAACATCACATTTACAAAATATTGTATTCTATTATGCATGTGTACTTAGCAACGAGCCTTGACTTTTACTTGTAGGCATATAATTTTGCATAGTTTTTACAGTTTTTTACCTTCTAACTTTGTTTTATTCTCATCTTAGGCTCTCTGTGTCTTTTAATCACGCAACACAATAGAAAAATTTCAACATCGATGTTTGTTTGATATCCAAAAAAACTTACATCATATCTTTTTAGTCAGAATCGAAATGAAAAATGAATGTCATTGTTCAGCTACAGTTAATTTATTTGGTGACACTTATACGAGTAAATGCATTATTTTAAGATAGCTAAATATAAAGTTGCGTCATAACTTTGTACAATTTCAGTTCAGTAATGCAGAAAATTTGATTGAGAACACATTAAGTAATTGTATTGTAATACTTTCATTGTGAGAAACATTGCGTGTTCAATACATAGCACTTTATTGAGATTTATGATACTATATCGTTTATATTATTAAATAGCGTTATTAATCGCCCTGTTTGGTCAGTGGGCACGTCCTGCAGCTGCCACCAGAGAGTCTCAGAGAAAGCAATTCTGCTTGTCTATTTTTCTGACCGGTAGGATTTCGGCGTATCGGACAACCATCGTGTACTATCCAAAAGCTTAATGTTGAACAATTTTATCAACAAAAAAGTGTTTGTTATTTGTTTGTTGATAATGTACTTTTTGATTCTTGGCTATAGATGATAGTCAAACAACGTTATGTCAATCTTTTTTAGTTTTTTATCAAATCGCTAGTTAAGTTAGACGTTAACTACGTAAAGTTTTGTTTAATATTTTTTAAGACCATACTTACAAATTTGAACACACTCATTAGCAATATATACGTACAATACACAATAAATGATACAATATGATCATACACAATCATCCATAGGATGTAATCGGTGGAACTGAGGAATGCTGGCTTGTCATTTGAGGAAGCAATGCAATTGGTCAGAGACAGGGAATTATAGAGTAGCCACGTGCAAAAATAATACCTTCATTAAAAATCAATATTGACCAATTGGTTAAAAAACTTTCTAGTGATCAAATATAATTGTATACGATTATTATTAAACCTTTTGCGATTTGTTTGTACTAATTAAATATCAGGTTTTAATTGAATTCAAATTGGCGAGAAGGATAAACATTTTAACTAAATTCAATTCATTAGATATTTTTAAATACACTCTTGGCATGCTCAAAAGGAAATGTATTTATTTTCCCATTGTTAAAACTAGGAAACATTTTACAGCTAAAGCAAAGTACCACAAGACTTTAAATGTCAATTAATATTTAGAATTATAGATTTAATTATACAGTAAAAAAATATCAAATGTGTTTTGTATGATGTTTATAATCTTAATTTAATATTAAATGTGTTAAAAAATAACTCACGACATATCTAACAATTACTATTATTTTTAATGTTCTTCTTGCATTTCATAATAACCACATCAATTATCTGTCTTTGTACACTGTACAGTGAGATTCGAGGACCCTCCCATATCGCCGACCTAATACTTAGCAGGCCCGAGTAGCGGTAACGGATTCTTTAGGCTCCACTTGGTGAATTTATATTGCATAACAGTTCTTACGGCAAGGCTATGATGATTAATGAGTGCTCGAATTGAATCGGCAAAGAGGCTAATTTAATTCAATTTTCATATACGCGTGTAGCGTTTTGTTTCCAAAGAGCGTGCATCAATGGTACTCTACTTATTTGTATGGTAATCGCTATTTGTTTTAATTATCGGTACGATACTGATCGCTGTCCATTCATTTGCTTAATAGGCACTACGTGTTCTTTTAGCGAAGCTAAGACATTATATTCTTGGTTATCTTATTAATATCATCACAAGCTTTGAATTTGCAAAGCACGAATAACACAAGACAAATATCAATGAACCTTCCAACATATTTTCTCACTAAGAACCTAATGAAAGTCTTTAAACGATTTTTCTGTTGGGAAGAAGCATATTTAAAACTGCAATTTTTACAATACGAGCTCAAAATAAATAATCGATTTGAAAATACTATTGACAGGCAGAGCAATCAATAAACTTTAATTCAGTAACATGCGTCATTACTTATAAAATTAAAATCTCAAGGATGCAATGATTAAGCTATTTCTTCTTCATCAAAAGTTGGACGCTACATTTTTCCGAGTCACCCAATACCACCAGCACCTGTAAAATTTAACTACTTACTAAAGCTGGGAGTCAATAAAAATATCTTTCCACCTATGCTTTCTTGCTCATAGTTTTGTTATATTTATCAAGCTCAGAAACAAAAAAAGAAAAAAACATAATGCAATCGACGCATAAATAAGTATATAAACACAGTATTCAGAGATATCAGATTTGGTCTCTCAGTTTTTCTGATAATATTTATTTTTATGTTTTATTTAAGCAACATTTTTGTGAATACAATTTTATTAGTTGTTACTTTATTTATTACAATTAACTTTGCTATAAAGGAATCGAAATTAACCTATGTTAAATATTTTTCGATCAGTTCATTCAAAATGTATTAATATCAAGTTTTATTCTGTTACATATATATTATAAAAACGTAATTAGTAGAATCGTGTTATCCTACAGGCTTGATTTTTATCATAATATGATTAAAGTTTAAGAGAACGGTTATTTTTTGCGACATTTGCTAGAGTTCCAATCTTTATTTATTTTAATCATAACAAGAGTACAATGACTTGAGATGAAGAGAACCGTATAATAAGCGACAGTGATTGTTTTTTATACACTTACATATATAAAACTCCGTTAACTCCAGTGGACTTATTTCACTCGTAGAGAAAGCATGTTGCTCTATGGAAACCTTCCGTTAGTTATAATCGCATAGTGAAATTACCTTTTCTGATTCTCATTGAGACCGATTTTTCTGGAGTGGGAATATGTAGTTAACATTGTCTTTTTTTTAATTATGAGAACTGGGCGAGAAGGCAAACGCTAAGAATGATTGCTTTTTTAATTGTAATCCAGAGGGAAAATCCGTTACTAGAGATAAATATTCAATAAACAGCTATTTTATAACGTAACAATTCAATCAATACTTGACAAATAACTTTGCCAACAATAAATAGCTTTATAAAAACACAGTATACAATACAAAGTTTTAACTATACAACTAACTGCTAGTTAAAAGATTGTAAAACGCTCTTTTATCACTATTTTAAAACTGATTAGTAAATTAGTTATTGACAAAATGAACTGTTGTTTGTACGATATGAATGAAATATATTAACTGTGGATAGACAACAGGACGTAGCCTACGAATAAAAACGTGTTTTTGATGAGTTTGGTTCAAAGTCTAAATATGAAATATATAAACGGGTGTTATATTAACTCAATCTAATATTAATTTTACTAATTATTCAAGAAGAATCTCTATGTAAGTCTTTTTGACTGGTAGTTTTACATCTATTTTACGTTTTTCAAACTTAAAAGCTTAATTTAGATATTAATTCGGCGTTTTCAGCTTACATTCTTAAGATAGAACGTGTATTAAGTTATGATTATCGAAAATAAATATATTTAAAAAAACTGTAGGTTACGTCTTTTTTTTCATTTCCACAGTTGATATTTAAAGAGAGAGAAAGTGAATGATAGCAAAAGATTTATGATATCAATGATGTTATTATATTCGATTTGAAATACATTTTAAGATATATGCAATGTTCATAAATGCCAGATATTTTTGATCATTATAACATAAAATAAAATTAGCAGCAAATATATACGTGATTTATAGTTATGAGAGTTGTAAATAATCTAAAATTAACATTTTTACAGTCGCTTTTCAGATTTTTGTTTCATAACTTAACCAATACGATTTCAAATAGAAAAAAAAAGATTTAAAAAAAAAATATCAAATTACACAAAAAGCTTCAATAATAAAAACATATTTTTGGTGTCAACGTGGATGCTACCAAATTTGATAACTAGCACGAACAAACAATCAGATCCCTTCCAATTTTGTGATCTCAAAATCCCGGAATTTCGCGATTGAGGATAATAAGTGCATAATTCTCTAAAAGTTTCTGAAAAAAGGCAACCAGGTATAAAGGAATTCGTATTTAATGTTAATATTAAGGGATGGTTGTTTTTGTTGTCCTTCCCACAATTCCGAGCCCTTAACAAACGGGCGTAGCGAGAGTGATTAGTAAACCACTAGTCTTGTCCTAGCCTTATCATTTTATCCCTACTACTATTTAAAAAGAGAGGTTGAGCGACTGAGTAACAAACAGTTTTTGTAGAAAAAAATATGTTGAGATACCTCCATTAGGAGGCCATATGCTCCATATTTGAAGCGAACATGGATTTAAAAAAATATTCATTATTTAGGGAATCTTTCAATTTACCAGGATTTGAAAATCGGAGAGCAAAAGTTTTTGAAATCCTTCAGCGACCTACAATCTCTTGAACCCGAATTTCTCCACGATTATATGGTAAATGTTCTATCCCGAGATTGGAAAAATTGTGAATCTATAAGTCCCAGGATTACAAAAAAGGTCTGGGGTTGGATGCCTTAATTGCTATATTAAATTAGTGTGTAGTGGCTTATGGGTTTAAGGTACATATTTTGTTTAAACGCATCACTCGTTGACAGAGAATCGTAATGTGACAAAATGTTACGTATCTGCTTTTTGTGCGTGAATGAAATAACAAAATGCTAATAACGGTGTTACAGCATTCAGCCTGGAAACACTATTTATAATACAATGTCTGTACTTCGTATGTATGTAGTTAAGCAAATAGAAGAAGTCGGTACGATGAACCACTTATTCTAACTACTGAGAATAAATTAATTCGTATTCCATATTACAAGCAAACCGATGCATTTTCACTATTCGCTACTTGTGTCTGGCAAAAGTAATTTAATCTTAAGCACTTATGTACATGTTCTATAGATATCAACATCAAGTACAGATATCAATATACAATCTGAGGAAAGATGTCTTAGTGTATTCAGGTTTTTTTTAAATTTTACCTGCTCAGAGTTGCAATTACATGCACAAAAAACTGCTTGTTACTCAGTTGTTCAACTTCTCATTTGAAGAGTAGGAATAAAAGGATATATAGAGCTAAGACAGAATTTCAGATATCACAGATATTCATGCCTTTGAACAGAAATCAATTGAAAAATCAAACTGACTGAAATAAAATCTTAACTCATGAACGCGCGACTACGAACCTGCATGTATTTGTTATATGAAAATATACATAGATTATCTTGAAATTCTTTAATAAAAAAATTTAGTCTTAAATATAAGTTTTAAATATAATAATTACCTAATTAAATCAATGTTAAGTGTTTTAGTAAATAGATTAACTAATTATCTTCAATTATTGAATTAATTGTACCATTATATTATTGATATCACTAAACACAGATTGAAAGAAATTTTTGTAATCTATTCTAATAGAGATATAACACTTTTTAGTAAAAATCTTTTTTTTTATATATGTATACAAATAAATTAACAAGTTTGCCAGAATTTTTTTCGCTGTTATAATAAAATGGTTAATCTGCATTTCTCAAAAATTAAAAAGAAAAAATTGTGAAAGAAAAAAGGTTAATTTGTGATTAAAAATATAACGAAATATAACATGACTTTTAATATCTTCATCTGCAACCGTCGTTGATTCAATTGAAGATAAAGGACGCTTGACCCTTATCCATAATTCTCGGTTCATAATCATTCCCTGTCACGATAGCCAACTTATATTTAAAACGATGGAACAATCATATCACACATATAAATCGTTTTAACTGCATCACATCACAGAAATAATGCCATCAAATTACAAATTGACTACTAGGTAGTTAGTATTTCCATAAAAATTAAATTCCGTTCAATCAATCGAACAAAAATTGAGGATTTTTTTCAAAAGAGTCTTATTATAAGACGTCATAATCACTATTGTCTTTAATCAACTCATGGTACCTACGCTAATTATATTATGTTTTAGTTTTACCAATAAATTATTTACAAAAACGGCCATGAGTTATCGTTGGGTTATATCACGTTTTTCAAAGAATGCGTAGGTGGATTTAAAAATTTATATACCGAGAGCTGTGGTTAGTAAAAACGGTCACCCACAAGAAAGTCGACAAATTTATCGATGTATTCGTAGAAAGTCAAAGATAATTGCTTGTAAATGAGCATGTTTGGAGAGCTGTATAATTTTAAACAAATTATTACTGCTTTTGCCTCAACTTGAAACATACGGGTCTATCAATAATTGTTCAATGGCTCTATTCAAACGGAAATAGTACCTATAGACGATGACAAAAATAATGTTTTTTATTCGATATTATTAATTTTGATAATATACTTTGCACCTTTGGGGTTATTTTTAATTTAATTATGACCTAGAGTAGGGTTTCCAAAACTATGTTATTTCGTGCGACCCAAAATGGGTGTTCCGCGAAAGTTTATGATGGTGTATGTTTGTTTCAATAAAAAGAATTAACAAATAAGAATCTCTTTGTAAGATAAATTGTATTTTAAAAACTATACATATCATTATTTTGCTAAGATAACGTTTCTTATGAAGATCACACAAACTGTATTGATTGGATTGGCATTTACTTGGGAGAACTCCATTGTAATACGGTAAAAAATATCAAAATATTAAGTTCTAGAAAAAAAAACAGTTTAAAGCTATTTTGGCTTATGCCATTGTCAGAACTATAGCTATAAAATAGTTCCGACGAAATAGATATTGACAGATTTTAAAAAATTGTGGAACTAAATAATTTGATATTTTTTACCGTATCATACAAATTGTTTATTTAGTTTTTTTTAATTGGTTTTGAAGTCGTTGCATGTCGCTTATGTTTAAATAAGAATGATAGAAAAGGATTTTAAAAACACAAATAAATTACAAACTAATCTCTCTCTAACGTTAAACTTTTACTTAACAACAACAAAAAATCAGCGGCTTGTTAATAAGTACTCGAAAAGATCCCATACGCTTCAAACAGAAGTGTATATGGTAAAAATAATAATTGAATTCCTACTAGTAGTCAATTCTACTCAATATGTATGGCCCGTAATTTTCTTTCCTTTGTTTCTATATCTGTTCAGAATCTAAAGTAAAAGCGTAATATATTTGTATTAACATACAATCGAAGTTAGTATCGACTGAAATATCCAACAATATATCATACTCAACTAAAAGGATACATCTTGTCGCGATAAAAAAAACTTTCATGCGACAGATAAACACATTTCGCTTTCATCAATAAAATTAACTCTAACATATCTCAAAATTGTAGCAAATTTATATTCGCCATACCACTCACGAGTATCAAAATAAAAAATATATAATATTGGATTTTAGTCAGTTTATAGTTTCGAAACGGCAGGTAAACTATTGAAAGCGGATTTCTAAATAAATGACCACAGGTAAAGAGGACGTGAGAATCTCATCGTATTTGTACACAGTATCGGTTTCTCAATATGCGGTATTTTTCAATTATTATTGACAGAAAGACTAAGATGTAAATTATTTTGTTGAATTTTTGTAATGTGTACCTTTTTGTTGACATATAGATAGACGTAACTGTTGAAACTTTGCTGTATTTTTACTATCCAAACAAGCAATTAAGAAGATGCTAAGTTATTCAAAACGCAAGTTTACTTTATTAATAACAGAGATTTATTGTTTCGATATCTTCGCTTTAAAAACAAATATATTCCTTAACCTGTATTTAATTAAAAAATTGAAAGTTACAAAAACATTTAATTTATATACAATTTTGTTACTCTACTGATTGTGCTACAACTGTGACACGTGTCTTGCTTTTTTAAATAGCGTCACCAGGCTAAAACACTCTTCACAATAGCAGAATCAGTTTAATAACAAAATTATGAAATTTGATTTCATATAGAGTCCATCGAAAAATATCATTTAATTAACTTTTAAGTTATGACAGAAACCTATCTAACATAATTATGAAGTCTTTATTGACCATAAGAGTGAATATTGTAGCATATTCTTTTAAACAAGTATATTATTATAAATTAAATCAACTTATAAAAGATTAAGCAAATAAATATTGATTTTGACTTATCTACGATCTTATTTGCTTCTTATTAAATATTATATGTATAAAACAAAGTAAGTAAGCATACATTATTAAAGTATTACTTCTTAAAATGATTGCTTGATATCCACATGCATAAGTTGTCATTTCATTTATTAATAATAAATTAATGTGGTTATCAAGACTTATTATTTTATTAAAGCTGTATTCATTGTATTTTATATATTTTTTAACATCACGAAAAATAAACAAGTAAATTAAAAATAATAAGATGCTGATTCATAAACAAATACATGCAAACCCTCTAGTAACAAAAAAGTGCAAAACGAGCAATTTTGTTGTAAATTTAACATTTATAAATTAAAGTATTATTTTAATATACATATAATCAAAAACTAAGAAATAAATTTTGAATTGTTACTTATGTTTAATGTATCTGTGGACGACTCCAGGACATATACTGGCCATCTTGTAGCAGATAGATATTCTGCCTGTGCTATTATAAGTTCTGATCTCTGTGACGATCTATTTAAGCATCATTAAAATTAATATTTGAAAAAATTAAAACAAAAATATTCTGTGAATAGCACGGGGAAATTATGCTTTAATATCGTTGTGTTGACACAGTTTGTGAGTGAAAACTTCAAACGACAGGTAAGATGGCGTTTAAATTGTTGACCTTTGACATAAACTCTGAGTGCACGCACGTTGATTCCTATCTATAAAATACGATGAACTCTCTTTATTTTCTTAAACCTTAATTTTAAATTTGATGTTCATTTCATAGAAAGCTTAAAATTTCTTAACGTTTCACATTTTATTATATGGAATGTAAAAAGTATGATAACATTTTCAAGTATGAACAATTTAAAAAAGAAATAAATGTATGTCTACGATAGGCAAACAAAATTATATATATAAAATATGTTATTTTATTACTATAGAATAGATATTTTTTTTAGTAGTAGTTATTTTAAATTGTTTATCTACATCATCTCCTTAAATGAAGACACATGTTTCTTATGGTGGATTTAAGGAAATGTTTTTTTTAAATTGTATTAAAAACGTTTTGGTATTCATTTTTTGTCAGTACAAAGTTTAAAACTAGCAACAAAGATAAAGAAAGCATTGTAAAGATGGAATATGTTTTTTTTTCTAATGACTGACTCTACGGCCCATTTTGTGTTTTTATTTCGAATAGAAAGTAATGACAATATCAACAACTTTAATGACTATTATTTAAATTGAATAAATTGAGGTAAATAGTTATTCCGTGTGGTACTCTAAATTCACAAAAAGAAGTTATATATACATAAAACAGTAAAGCCAACATATTTCAATATGAAAGTTAAAAAATCATAATAGAATATTAAATTCATTGAATGATAAATTTAAAATTTCATCTTATCAAGGAATGAAATTAAAAAATATATTAACTCAGAAGAATGCATTAAAAATGTGTTTTTTTTTAATAATATACCGAAAATTTTAAGTTGATACGCTCAACGCGAGTAAACAAAATTAGCATTCCTAACATATTGATTCAATAATACATATTATGCAAGTCGAGAAACTCTACGTAATCATTTGCATCTATTTAGAGGTCGTGTAGGTTTAATAATCATAAATTGACAAATTGTATATCGAAAAATATGTATAAACACCAAAAGTTTTCATTTTTTATTACATATTATATATTTTTTTTAAATTGCTCAACAATCGATAAGTTACTAGCATCACATAACATTTTTTTTGCAAACCTCTTAACGAATTTTTATGATACATTCAATTTACATGACATTTAATAAAATAAATTTCTAAATTTTCTTTTATGATTTAGAAATTAATATCGATTCTAATTCTGCTGCTGTAAATTCTAGTTAACATTTTCGTGAACTTTAATATTTAGAAATTTAATTTACGACTTGTTAATAAAATACTTGATAATTAATATTTTTTTTAGAAGGTGTGTATGTCGCTTCACTTTTGCATAATTTAAGCATTTAATCAATTATAAATTCTTTTGAAGAGACTGGATCATAAAATAATTTATAATGAATATTTGTCAATTTATATAATCTTAAATATCAATAAAATCCACTTGATAAAATGTAATTTCTACATAGGTGAAAGGAAAAAATATCTAAATCAATCAATCAAAATATAATAACTTTATTTTAACCGAAAGTAGTCGGCTGTATATTTTCTGCACAAGTTTCTGAATTCACTGTTATGTTATGCTTTAAGCACACACGAATACGGCATTTTTGTGAGAATGTGCAAAACGAAAATCATCTTCATCAACACTACATAATATTATGTATACTGTTGGTGTTTTATTTATTTATGTTTTTTTTAATGTAATATTATTTGAGTATAACGTCATAAATCTTATAGCATAATAAATAAGAATTAAACACAACAGTAACCAACCACATTAAACATTACTTGCAGATAGTGATTAATTTTAAAAGGATGAACTTGGATGATATTTTAGACATGACTTTTAAATTCTTTTATTTTTTCAGATAATTTAGAGCTATTATTAAAAAAGCTTGTATAATATACGTTATGCAGTTTCAAGATAAACCATCAAATTTATTGTGCAGGAATTTTAATAAGGTTCACTACTGTATAGCTCGCGCATGAAATTTTTGTGATCAATAATATCTTTAACAGTCGATATAGTTGAAGAATGTGGTCATAAAACAGTGAAAGCGTAAACACAGCATTTTGGGGTACAAATGCATATTGAAAATGGTTAATTTTAAGTAAATTATTGTTTATTTCAATATCATCGTTCAGTCAGAAAAATATCTTATTTTTATTATAATGGGAAGCACAAACACATTTTAGCTTTGTAAATAATACATTTAAATAAAATGGGAGATTAAATTTGAATCGTTCAAATTATGTACATTCGCACAGATTTTACAGACACAAATCCAGGTTTTGCCTTTCGGCATCTTCAGGCGTCCAAGTGCACGGATGAACTTGAACTGCCTTCTTCTTATGCTAATTCTTAAAACCACTCACTACTCTAATCTGTGGGCATTCCCATGGGGTTACCCTTTTTGGCTTTAAGCTCGTTGATACATTTATTTATTATATAAATATGAAACATTCATTTACTACGTGTCACTTCAAGTTCATCCGTGCACTTGAACGCCTGAAGATGCCGAAAGGCGGAACCCGGGTCGTTAGTGACAAAATCTGTGTGAACGTACATAATTTTAACGATTCAAATTTAATATTGAAATTCCACCAAGCACCTTCAGTAGAAATCTTAAAAAAATGGAAGATACAAATTTTGTTATTGAGCATGTATGTGCATTTGACATTAACAGACACTAACGCACTTCAAGTAATAAGAACTGGTGATATACAAATTTCGCGTAAAAATATGAGATTATGAACTCACTTATTTTCAATTATTAATAGTATAGTGATGCCACATTAAGCTCATATTATCTGTTACACGGTAGATATTATCAACATCCACAATATGACAATCAAAATTCTTTTTGGACTAAAATAATTTTATATTTATTTAGTTTCACGGCGACATGTGTTACGGACTTACGAGAGTTATAAAATGTATGGATCTTTTTATGCAAACATTTACTTATGTTTTCTAGTAGCATTGCTTTTTTGTGACACACATTTCTTAAAGCAGGCTATGGCATCATGATATCGCGATCTATTTTAGTGTTCATTCAAAACTGAGAATACGGTATACGTATTATAGAGTGTTCAAAACGCGTGCAATGACACATGTTTTATTGTCACAGTTGTATAAATAAAATTGAAATTCCGGTAAATGTATGTTGGGCGGTATGAATATTTAGATTTTTACATCATACGCAAACGTAGGCAGATATAGTAAGAAAAAATTTAAAATAGGGTATCCCAAACTGTGTTCCGTGGAAAATTAATAAGTCTTATATGGTTGCATACAGGAGTCGGCTAGAAGGCAGAGGCATTTGCGGAACGACCCTTATTATATTTGAATTAAGCTGGAGAATCTTTTGTTACTTTAAGAAAGAACAATTTTCTATGATCAAATCAGTAAATTATTGCGATTTCTGACTAATATATAACCTATGACAAGACAGCGTTTAAAACAAGAAATAAGAGTAAAAAAATAGCACACATTTCTGTGTCAATTAGAACTCTACATACACTTAGCAATCTAAGGTCGGTTAGTTAATTTTTAAAATATTGATATTAATTATTTTACGGTATATTGAGTATTTTTACAAATTAAAAGTAAGAGATTTAAATGTTATGTATAATTTCTCCAATAGATCGCGAATAGCTTTGAGATTAATCGAGCCCTTTGCTAACGTATAGGCAGCCTACCGCTGGTTTATGCGCTACTACGGATGGAACATAATAAATTCAAACACGATTCGATTGACACTGATGTTATTTAACTAAAAAATATAAAATAAGGTATTACATTTTAAAATATGTGGCGTGTTCCATTGCAGGAAACGTTATAAAAACTAATATATAATACAACAACCATTTGCTACGTTTCGGTGGCATCGAACGCAAAAGATTGTTTGTTGCCTGTTATTCAATTTGACTGGAGTAAAAGATGTAACAATTTATTGCAGGAATTAATTACTCTTACACGAACACATTTAAATATGTTGTATATTTTAAATCTACAGACGACTTTTTGGTGAAAACTGAACGTATATTATATAAAATTGTGTAAAAATGAGTGATTAATGTTTTTTTCGGTAAATATAGATCACTTGAATTAACCAGAATGTCTTACAACCGGCCGTGCGTCGTAAAAGTTCATAAAAAAAGTCGATCGATTTTTACTTTACCATACCCGATCAAAAAATTAAGCATATTATTGCATTAAGCGCAACATTTTTTTTTTTAACTTAGTAGGTATATAACTTACAATAATATATTCAAAACATGTATCATCTCATATTTCTACGTTTGATATACAGATATCTCAAATGAAAGTTTCACTTGCATAACACACAAAAATAAATATCTGCATCGAAATCCAAAATATAGACGAGGGTATTTCACGGAACAGGTTTTGTTAAGGTTTGTTGTGTTACCGTGCGTTGATGTTTTAGCGGTAGAGACCGTGCATTTTGTCAACATTGATAAATGGAACCTTACAAAATCGACAAGAACAGAATCCATTCATTTTCATTAACGTACTTGTACTATTATTCCATTTCGTATGGTAATATTAATGCACCGCGTCAAAAATGGACTTAGGAATTTATTACTGTGACTAACAAAATCTTTGTATACAAAATTAATAACACACTCTTGTGTACGTATTCCACAATTATATATAGATATCAGGACCGGTTTCACTCATCATAATAATTTTCAACTTATTTTTTTAATCCATGTCCACTCCCAGGCGTATGGCCTTCAAATGGAGGTATCTCAACAGATTTTTTTTCCACGAGAACTGTTTGTCAGTCAGTCGCTCAACTTCTCTTTTCCAAAGAAAGTAGTAGGTATAGAAGGATAAGGCCAGAACAGGACTAGTGGTTAACTAGCTACGCCCAATTTTCTTTGTATTAGTGATCATTATTATCCGCTTTACTGTCGTATAATATTTCTTATGTTTTTGTGAACTGATTACCAACCAGTTATCATTAAATCTACTTTGTGGGCGGACAATACACACTTCACTCATCATCATCATCAGTGTCATTTCATCTTTATTTCAGCTCTAATCTCCCTTTCATCTAAGGTTAAATATATATTTTTTTCTAATTTAGATGTTGTGGGCCCATTTCATTTAATTTATACTATTTACTTTTTTTTAGAATGCTTTGGGTTTATCTGTAGTTTTTTTTTGTACATTTGATTAAGAAAAAGAAAGGAATGGGGAGAAAAAAGGTAACATGTATAGGAAAAAAGTGGAGGGAAGGGAGCAAAGGTAACAATTTAGAGTAGGGTAATCCGATGTGTTTTTTTTCACCAGCCGTGTGATTGCGGCAACCAGGCATGTCAGTGGTAGGATCGGAGGAACACTCCACTCAGCAGTAGCTGTGTTTATATTTATTTGCCAAAATAATGGTTTGTATTATATTTGAAAACAACTACTGCACTTTATCTACGTGATGGAAATAAATCTTTACGAGATGATTACTAAGTGCAAGAATATGTTAATATTATTAAAATATAAAGAGTCCCTCGATATTATTTTTTTGATTCATTTTTATCTAATTATTTAAACCGTATTTTTATTGTCAACGTTGGACAATTTTTGGAGCATATAAAATATGAATGATTCCAAAATATTAGCATTAAAAGTATTTTTTAAAAGACATTTTAAATTATTTTACTATGTACGTCAAAAATTTAACCTTTCCTTAGATTTTAGAATATATGCTTAGTTTAATCTCAACCTCTCCTGTGTTCTAGAAAAAAACTATAGTTTGACAAATCTATTGCGATAAGTTCAAGAGCATACATATCGTAGAAATAGACATGTTTTCAAGTAATTAAATTAGATTGTTTGTACGTAAATCGTTGTTTTGTTAACTATCTACAATATTTAAAATATATATCTTCAATTGTTTTACACTGAATCATTTACAAATTGAAGTGGCCTTTTGAGGCTTGATGATGTCGATAGTTTGGATAGACTTGTATCTAACAGTGTTAAGTTAAAGTCTCTAGAAAACGATGTATGTAGCTTTATTCAAAACGCACCAAGGTGATCTCGTCAATATAATGCACGTCACTTATAATTGACTAAGCCTACAGAGCAACAGAAAACAAGAGCATCTGCTAACTGCGCAGTGTAATAATATGTAATTTTTTCTACCAAACTGGTTCGTCCAACGAAGTTGAGAGTACAATCTCAAATGGCGGTTGTATGCATTCGTTTAAATCAGGTTTATATCGCATTACATACTAGAATCATTTTATGGATAGTTAAATATGGCGTAACGGCTTTGAATCATAATATCTAGTAACTTTTTTCACTTCAAGCATAAATCTGTTTTTATAAAAATAACAAAACTTACTTATTAATGTTTTGAGAGTCCACTGACAGTGTTTTATATATGTAAATAAATTTGATAACTTTGTTATTCCACTTGTCGCGTTACAATATGTGACACGTGGTTCATCTCTTTGAGAAGCATCATCAGATCATTGCAAATCTTACTAATAAATTCTGACGATGTTTCTCAAAGATGCGAAATACTTGTCACATATTGTAACACAACAAGTGAAATAACAAAGTTATCAAATTTATTTTTATGTTGGTTGACTATTATTGACACTTCCGTTACGGTGCTTAAAAATATTTCCGATATTTTGCTGGCCCTTAAAAAACCAATTTGAAAAACATGTTTTAACACTTACTGCCCATTGATGGACGGTATGAACCCAGGTCGTACATTTTTAATATACATGTTTTTCAATTGGGTCAGCAACACATCGGAAGCATTTTTTTAGCACAATAGGGGAAGTGTTAAGGACAAGTTTATATTACCGCGAAATGTTTTAAAGTTAAAGATTAATAATATACATAAAAAAACGATTTCTTATGGCGCTGGGTATAAAAAAACAAACAATTACGTTATTTATATTTAATTTAATGCCTTTTAAAAAAGGGATTGATTTTATTATTATATTATATGTACATGTCGAATTACTTGAAAAATAAAACACTAACAACTTTTACTAGTAACGAATCCTCAACTTTGACAGGAAAGCGAAAAAAACAAGAAGCTAATATACCGAGTGGTTTATGATTTATTATGGCTGGCGATAAATTTTTAAATTATATGACTGCTTGACCACAAATGGCGATTTATTATGAATATAATTTTAACATCAGCCTTTCTTTAAAAACATTGTTTAGAGAACAGACCTTAACTAGAGATTTACAACCCCACGATGCAAATATCATATTATCTATGATGTATAAGATAATAATACATATTTATAAGTAATATCGTTTTTTTGGTTTTAAATATGTTTTTACTTTATAAGACATATGTTATTTATTTTCTACAACATGATAATGACATATTGTTACGTGTTAATATTATATTATATTATGATTGTTTTAGAAGTAAATAAAAAAAACATCTGTAGGATGATTTCAAAACATGAAACAATCTTCCTTGTAACTTTAAATCAAAAAGATTAGTGAGAATTACTTATATAATGGAGAACGTCATATATACATGTGGGTTTATTTATTGTGGGTGAAATTAAAATTCTCACACTAGTCCTTCCTTTGGCACCCACTTATGGATTTACTTATATGGAAAGAAAAACAATTTACTTTGTTTTATCTTACAAAACGCTTGTCATAAAGAGATCCTTGTAAGATATGAAAATTCGCTATTTAATATTATAGCTTAAAGTGAATTTAGTTTTTTTCTAGATAGTGATAAAATAATTATGAAATTTTTACTATATTAATAATTATTTGTTTAACATATGCTTAAATGTAATAATTTTACAATGTCACTGTTCATTTTAAAATCGTATGCTGTATTTAAAAGCTATGCATTCCATTTACAATATTCAAGAAAATTCAATAATTATTTGTACGTGATACTTAAAGTCCAATACGTGTTTGAGATCTTTGATTAATAGTCATGATAATTATTTAGTAAAATGCCAAATTTATATAAAATCGTACTCAATGCATACTAAGAATGAATAAACTTTATAACCTGTTATTCAGTAATATTTTCATCAAAACAAAACAAGCGACTTAGACAAATTAAAGACAGGAATAAAAAAACAACACATTGCTGATAATAGCAATTTAATATAGAGGAATTAAATATTTTAAAATAATTAAAAAGAAATTTAAGTGATTTTAATTGTACAATAACTCAAAACATTGTCTTTCTGTAACTGATACATGTATATGAACATATTTCTGATTGGCAGAAATAAATGTAAGTTGTCTGATATCTGACGCATTCAAGAAGGTTTATAGCTTAAAATGGTAATTCCATTATATTAAGTACCGCGTAGACATCAAAAAGACATGATAATGTTTAGTCGTATAAGTTTATGAAATAACTTAATCTTGCAAGCGATCTGAGACATGGAATGAAAGTGATTATTTTAATTCTAATTTAGTAACTAAGATTTCACCGAAACGGGTTGATCTTCTATTATCAAAGTGAATCTAACACCAATTTTTCACTACATACTGAATCAAATATAAACATTGATTTTTTAATAGATCTATATACACAGGGATGGATTATGTTTCTGTTATTTATGAATACGTAAGACATCGAGTAATTATACAAGTTATTTATATTTTATAGCTCCATATTCGATTTGTATTCTTTTCCAAAGTAAGTGCATAACCAATGCATATAAATAACTCATCTTGAGATTCTAAATATCATATTATGTTAAAAGTTCGAATGCTCTTTTTAGAAGTGGACTCGTTTAAAAATAATAACCACTATAAGAACAGTCGTTAATATAAACAAACTTTATAAAAAATTCAAGTATTGTACATACATACGGCGTATATCAATTTAAATTTTGTTATAAAAACGAATGACAAAGCATCATTTCAACAGAGTAAAAATAGGAAATTAACAGTCGTGATATTAAGACATAAAACAGATTATGTCTTTTTTTCTCACTACTTACCTGAGTGGAATATATATTCTGAAAATACAAAAATACACAGCAAAAACCTGTGACCTTCTATTTTTTTTCTTTCTATTATTGAATCAAGCTATCTTAGCTTCCATAAGTAGCCAATCGAACAACATTTATAGCGACAGCATAATGCCCATTCCAGTTTCCGTTTGGGCTATTCTTATCTGATTGAAAACACTTTAAAATGTCGAGGTCTAGTTAGTACTTGGTACTAACATCACGCCGAATCAAAGGCGTTTATACGCACTGCAAAATTCAATTGTATCACTATCCTTCAGCGTATTTAAAGAGTATTTGTAGATTTAATTGTGCGCACAATTTGTTTATGAGTTTTATTTTTTTAGTTAATTGAATTTTGGTAAAAACAATATTTTCAATATTAATACGATAAAATAATCCCAAAACTATTATCAATATCATTCAGAATAGTCGCCAATTTGGTTTCGGAATGGTTCAGTAAACAATGATTGTTTAAATATATTAAAAAGACAATCGATAATCGATTAAAAAATTTGACGGGTGGTCTATAAGTATAACCTCTTCACAGAAATCCGTGCTTCTGCTACAAAAAACATATTTTTTTCTTTTTGAACAATGACATTTTTTTGCTATTCCATGCAGCAACAACAAAAAAAAACAAGTATAAGTGACGGATCACTGAAACTTCATCTTGAACCAATATTACGGATGTTCTCAAAAATACCGATGTTGTTTTTTGCAGATACCAAAATTTGATCAATTTTGCACGTTTACCATGCACTTTTAACAAGTGAACGCTGCATGTTAAAGTGGAAACATTTTTTCTAATGTAATAATTATCATCGGCCACCGCAGCCAATTACACTTTCGTTATAGCCTGTTTTGCGATTAACACTTCCCCTACGGTGCTAAAAAATACTTCCGATATGTTACTCCCTTTAAAAGCCAATTGAAAAACATGTTCATTTTCAATATATGTCTTGGGTTCTTACCGTACAGTTTTATCGTGTTAAAACATGTTTTTTTCATTTGGTTTTTTAATGCACAGCACCATATCAGATGTATATTTTAGCACCACAGGAGAAGTTTTAAGGGTCACAATACCATATATTTTTTTAATACCACGTAACATACCACTTTGTGAAAAATCATTTTTAATTAAATTTATTTGATAAAAATGTTTCTTTGTTTAATTTTGTGTTTGAGGTTATTTATATACAAAAAGAGAGCTTAGAACAACAATGGAGACTACTAACGATGAAGGAGAATCGAAGAATTTTAATACTAACGCGCTTTTGTACTTAAAGTTACATAAATACTCTGCTTAAAAAATGTTGTATACAAAAATACTGTTTCATTTAAACCTACAATTCATCAACAAAATTTAATTTTATAGATTCATTCTAATTTTTCGATAAATATTTGGATTTGTATGTATGATATTTTTATTACATTCCATCTACTCTACATCTGACTCTGAAATAGGATATAAAATATCAATTCTTTAACTAATTAGTTATTGATTTTACCTTATATGTGAGGCAAGGTGAAGTATTTTATTTTACTTACAGCCAAATCGGCTTTAAAACTTATTAAAAAAAAATCAATTTAAAGGGTGTGATAAAATTATTTTTTAATAATGTAGCGATCAATAACATTATTTCATCATTATAATTCTCATTTGGGTTCACAAAAGCTACTTACTCTCATCGCCGAAATTATATGTAAAATGGCACAAACGAAGTGAGAAAGGCTGCCTCTTGTCCCTCTCTTGAACTTTTAATATTGAACGTCTGACAATTCGACGTGAAATTTATAAATTATTTATTTAATATGTCAACGCAGTTCACCAGCATTCGAACTATGAACTATGATGTTTGGAAACTTAATTATTAATCATAAAAACAAAGATTTCATTTTCACTATACAAGTCGTAAATTATCTTTCTGATTTATTTTGAATTGTTATCAACATTTTTCAATAAAGATAATTGTATTTTTTTTTAACTTCCAGATCAACGAAAAATTAACTGTTTATTTAATATTTTATTTTTAAAACAAATTTAAATAAATTATTTAAATACAAACAATATGTAGTTACATATTTACATTTTATATGTTTAAATGAATTTATTAGTCAAAAAATATAAAAATCATGAATCAAAAAGAAAAAGTCATTTTCAAATATCCACCTCATTTTGAACAGTTAACAGATAGATCATTTATCATCCAAAAAAACAAATAAATATTAAAATGTTGTTTTTCTGAAAATTTTATAATTGTGATTTTACTTTAATTTTATACTTGAAAAATTGATTATATGCAAACACAGTTTGTTTTTTTTCTGAAATAATTTGAGAACGCATATTTATATGATAAATATTAGGACAAATAGATAAAAAATATCGAATAAAATAAATCTCTTACGATAAAATATTATTTTACACCTTTAATGTTTTTGAACATAGCATGAACGTGCTATCAATAAAATATATATAAAACAAACATTTCAAATACGTGGCTGATTATTTTCAATAAATATGTGTACTTGAACGCATTTTATGGCAGACTTGCAACATAATGATTTTACACTTGACCATGATTAAGTTACTTCCTTTTTATGATTTGATACAAGAATGTATTTCTGCTTAAAAAATAATATTTATTTAAAAATTAGACGAATTGTCTGTTGGTGTATTGTAAATAGCATCATCGACTTTACGTACTTCAACTACGTCAGATTGCATGGAGAGATGAGTTGCTCATAATAACATGTAGGCAGTGCTTGTTGCTCGTCGTGATCCGTTTCATATGAAATTAACACTGTGTAACTAGTGCACATGTTTCTTTTTTACTAGAGTCAATAATTTTTTTTGTAAAAATACAATAAATAAAAATTCAAGAATTTTCACGCAAGTTAAAAATAGTTTTTTTAATATATTTGGTATGTATGACAGCTTGCAGCCTATGTCAAATAGAATATAAGTCACTTAAGATAAAGTTGAATCAAATTAAACATTCAATCAAAGGCACTTCAGGCAGAAAAAATATCAAAAACAAAAAAAAACATTGCGTCGAAAAAGACCGAGAATTTATAATCGAAAAACAATACAGTTTTTGTTTAAATATTTGTTCACGTTTTATATGTTAAATACCGTTTTTTTAAGAGAAATTATATACCTTTAAAGTTGTTGTTAAGCAACGGATAAAATAAACACCAAAGTTATATACAGTCGAACTCGGTTATCACGATCTTGGATGTAGCGAGAGAAAATTCTTTGAAATTTTAGTTTATGGTTTTCTTCATACATTATACACTTTTATTACGAGCTTACTTCTCAGGCATAGCGAGTAAAAATATCGATATGTGTCGATCGTTTCAAAACAGCATTTTCGACAACAAACAAAAAAATCCGACCGATGCCACCGGGTTCGGATTACGTTTATGACACTAGTAATTAATTGGCATTTTCGCCAACAACATTGAAAAAGTATCCACGCATTTGGTTGAAATTGCATGTAAAAATCCTGTTTGTTTGAATTGTGGCTTTTTGTATTATGTGACCGCTCCAGATACTTTATGTCTTCAAGTAATGGGTATGTTTGTAAGCATTAAAAAATACTTTTTCTCTGATAAAACGAGTAAATTCAGTCGATTCTATATTTCTCGTAATAACCATGTTCGACTGTATATAATACAACTTGACAGCATTTTTTCTATTTAATTCGTAAAATTGATAGCGTGAAGTCGAAGAGCTTCTTATTTTATTCATATATGTGACACGATTATCGTGCAATTAAATATACAATCCTTTTATAATGTAATTTTTCCAAATAAATCAATAATTTTTAAAATTACGTTTTGGTAATTAACGTAACTGTCATTTAATGTCGTGTATTTTTTTAATACACGGTAATGTAGATGTTTGGAAAAAAGTATTACATTTTATGATAATATTTTTGGTAGATTACTGAGTAGTTTCTTTACGACATTTAATGCAAATTAATTGTGTATTCCTTTCACGAGTATTCCAGGATTTTCGACAGTTAATTATTCAACATCGTTGCATCGACATTCTGTATTCAGGTTTGAGGCCACTTGGGTCCCAATATGTTAAATTCTCCAAGAATGCTTCGTCACAGTAGTGAGTACTTGCTTGAAAAGGCATCTGTATGCTTAAACGTCATCTCACGGTGATATGACATTTTGATTAGGGGTGTCAAAATGAGAATTGAACATCCAAACGAGTCTTCATTACTAAAAACATTTATTAATTTTAGAGTATGTACTCCAAATATAAATTGAGATGTTTTGATTCAAAGTTTGCACCTTATACCAGAGGCGTTGTATTTGATAAATAGCCTTGAAATAAAATTTATTAACACATTCACTGCGGATTAAATATTACGATTAATACTAAGACACTAGGAAAATAGGGATTTTCAAAGACTTTAAACCAGCGATTTCCAGCCTGGGAGGCGTGGGCTTTTGCAAAAGGAGGCGTGAACAATCCAAAATATTGATTAAATCTTTAAAAGTGTCTTTATTAGTAATATGAAATAAAGGATGGGGAGGCGAGAATATATATTTTTTTTCAAAGGGAAAACCAGTAACATAAAGTTTGGAAACCACTGCCTTAAACTGTATTAAAAATACGAAATTATTAGAGATTTTTTTACCGATGCTAGTGCAAATCTTTCTCGCATACACGTGTTATATATTTTTTGTAGTGACGTTGCTTAATATTCCGTTTGAAACAATATCTTAGGATATCAGTTGACGCGTCAGGCGCGTAATTAGCGTCTCCCAAATGTATGTGTTTACGCACTAGGCGCGTCTTCAGCAACCAATTCAACTGTGAATTACAAAAATTGTGTTTTTTATACGACTAATATTAATATCTGCATTACCTATTCAGCGTTTTTGTTATATTATTTTTTTTTAATATTTTAAAAATGTAGATGTTTAATGGTTGATTATATAAATATTCAATTTATGTCCTCTCCAAATGTGGAACATGAAGCCTTCTGTTCTTCAAAGTGGAATTAAAGTATCTCAACAAAAGTTTTTTCTACGAGAACTGGTTGTCGCTCAGTTGTTAAACATCTCCATTTCAAAGAGAGTAAATGTAGTAGAACAAAGCTTCGATAAGTTTAATCAAAAAATGGTTTTCGTACTAAAACTAAAACGGTGATACCCGTCACGGAAGTCAACGACGTTGACCACTACGATATAGACCCGGGTAAATATGTGTCTGTTAATTATAATAAAGATGCACTTAAGATTTAACTAACCAAGTATTAATACAGCAAAATACATTCTGACATACTTCTTAATATTTAATTTGCTATATGACTAAATATTATTATTTTAATTTTTAGTTTTGCATGCGAAGTATTCCAGAAATTGGTATTCGAAATAAGTCAATTGACATCCCTAGCAACATACTCAATATCTGATGATGCCTTCTTTATCAAGCGATCACAATAAGGTTCATCACTGCAAATACTAAACGCTGTTTTTATACTCATTAAAAACGTGGGTCTTTGTCCTAGGACAATGATTCACCTGACAGCGTTACATTAAAAAATCCTTTCTTTCTATTTCAAATAAAGAACAATCGAATTTTAATTAATCTGTTTCTTTTAACCCCCCGGCGAATCCACTTTCAATATTGAAATTTGCCTTTCAATTGACGCTGCGGTGGGCTGATCATTTTTGTATAGAGAACTCACGGTTCAATCAATGTTTCTTTTTTGATTACGATTTCATTACTTCATTTTAATTTAAATAGTTGCAATAAAAACTGGCCTATTGTTACGCTTTCATCACATCGTTTACTTGTTAAAAGTAAAAACGATAATTCCGCAATATTTTTTATGATAATGGTAATTTGAATTAACATGTCTAATAAAACTAGTCATCCATACAACACAACACTTTCTATAGAAATAAATTGAAACAATTGCCTAGAACCACGTTTTTTTTAATATGTATGTATCCATATGGTCAAGTTTGGAACTGAAATGAACTTTCAAATAAAAGCATAGTAAAATAAATAATATTTAATTTTTGTTATATTATACAGAATATAGACTATTAAAATGGTATAGAATATGAGATAAAATAACTATAACACACTTGAAAAAACATGTTACAATTTTTAGTAAAGTGAATATTCAAAATATGACGGTACAACACAACTCATTGAAAAGGTTTCTTTTACATATTTTATTAAAATAAAAATAAAAGAAATTGTGATTCCGTTTTATTTACTACTTTTTCTACAGAAATAAAAAAATATATAATACTGATAATATTTTGTGCGTTTTATATTAGCAAATATAACTATTCTTATATGTATATAAATAATTTATTGTGGGTTGCCAAATATCTAAATATATATATTTGACATTGTCATCAGTAAAAAATCCTAAAGGTCAAACAGCAGTACTAGCACCCCCACTCCAAAGACGAAACTAGACATGCTCTTGGAAATGTTTAAATGCCTGTACAGCGCTTCACAGACTCTCAATCATACTGTGGCTTCGGCATCGATACAACCTTAATTGTACAATGGTGACAGATCTTAACTATAAATATCTTTTGACTTGTTTATACGAATTGCTCGTTGGCGCGGATTACGAAAAACAACTTGGTCCGTAGAGGGTTATTGTCCATCGAGTCGACCAGCGCAAACTGCTTCAAAACACATTCACAAATCGTTCATACAATCACTTTTCCTTTGGCGGCTTATTAACGTATCCGTGTGGATTTACTTTCAAAGTCGAATCGTATAAGAAAACACCCGCGAATGGTTCCCATAATGGCATCTCACTCACTGTTTTCAACAATATTTTTTTAATACACTTTGTAATTTATAACTAAAGCACTGTTATGCGTCAAATAGTTCACAGTTTTTACTGAATTTAAAAAAATGTACACTAACTAGACAAGATTCCATAGTTCAAAATAGGGGGAGCTCTAGATGTCCGATCGTTAATGACCACTGTTGTGGGTACAGTTAGGGTTCGCAGTGTTGGGGGAAGGGTTCGCTGGTCGTATTAGGGTGACAGGTGTTTGGTAAGGGTATCATTCAAGAGGATTGCGAACTTACCCGTAGCCATGGCCGCTCGACGCCACAGCTGTTGTATTCCCCCGGCTATCCACAATTCACTCACTAAAACTTCTTTCCCACACAATGTCTTCACACAGACTAGCGGCGGTGGTAAGACGGCTGCGAGTTTGCCCTCCGCCCCTGCGCCTTCGTTCCTCCGTTCCTCGTGCCGTGGGCGGAGACCCAGGTGAGGAGGGCTCGCTGCGGGACGGGGCGCCGTTTTATTCTGACATAACGCCGCACAAGTTTTATTACCAACATTCTGTTAAGCCGAGAAAGGTTTATAGATCGATGTATAAAGTAGAAGGATTTGCGTGGTTATCATTTGATATTGCTTTTATTCTGGTGCCAGATGGTTTTCTTAGATGTATCATCTTATCACTGTCTGAACAATCTGAAAAATACATAAAACTGAACGAAACAATGTAAAATAAACTAGTCAATATTTAATACTGAATGACTTTTATGAGGTAATTAGGAAAGATGACTTTTATTATACCTTCCTTAAATGGCAAGTAAAACGATAAAAATAAATCATATGCTTGTAGACCACAATTAGTATGAAATAAATAACGCATTTGGAAGTAAGGTATTGAAATCCATAAAAAGATTTGTAACTCTTTGAAGTCATTTGTACACATGAACTTGGTGAGATGATTTTTTAATATATATTTACTAAGAAATTATATTATATAAGACAGCCTATTCCAATTGAGGAATCGAACAAGTATCAAAGAAACATTATTATTAGATAATTGAAAAGCACGTTTAAAGTAAAAAAAAATATCCAAACATGAGAACCAGCTTTATTTATTAAGCTAAAGTGATAATTTTAAAATTATAATAACTCTTAGAAAATACATAAAAAAATTAGGTTGTGAAAATAGGCTAAAATTTATGATAACTAAGCAAAACAGAGGAGAATAAAAATACTCAAAGATTCAAATTAAGGACTATTTTTTTTTTAATTGCTTCTTGATCCAGTCAATTTCTTAATTATGTTTACCTCAGTCTCCGTCCTATTTCGATAAAAAGTTTATCTTCAAATATAACTGAAAATCCATTAATTATGGTGATCATAATAGTTGACATTACTCATTTTCTTTTCAAAAATTCTATAAAAACAAAGTTTGTGTACTGAAAATTTAACTTCAATTTATTTAACTGATTAGATTCATATTCCTATATATGATATAAATAATTTATTATATTGTCACCACTTGGTATTTAGTAACAGTTTTCAACAGAAACTTAAATTACTCTATAACTGTCATTCAATTATTTATTTCACCACAAATTGTTTATGATTTGAATAACCATAATTTTATGTTATCATGACACATTTGATACGCCAATATTCCCTTCTGAAAACCATATGAAGGGAGATGGGAAATGGGCAGACTCTGAGTACACTTTAAAATGTATTTTTTTTAATAATCCACAAAAAAAGATGTTAAGAAACATCACTAAAATGTGTTGATACTAATACCTAGCAACAGCAAAAATTTAAAAGTCACGTGGAACCTAAAAGATGTCCGCAAAGCATAATATTATACAAAGTCATTCAAACAATTACAAAAGGTTTTTATATGATTCTACTTGGAGATTTTCCAGTTATAGCACTTTTAGAAAGAATACAATTATTTAAAAATAAGCCAGGTACATACAGAGATGGGCTGGAGGGGGCTCGGGGGGGTCTTGTTCAAATTCTGCGCGGCCAGCGAGCCCCTTGTGTAAAGGCATGATGGCTGAGATTTACCGAGCTCCTTGTTAACATATTAGCAGCCCACCGCTGGATACGTGGGATAATTTCAAGTGATTTGGGCCAGAGCTGAAATAGTATAAACTCACACTTAGATTTCTTCGACCAACGTAAAAAGTTAAGATTATTTAGTACATAATTGTAAATGGTGCTGATCAAATTCTTACTGCTATATAAGCAATCCAAGTGGTTTGAGGAAGATTAAACAAAGCAATTAAAATAACAAATAGTATTAAAAATTACCGTGACTTGAAATGTTGTAGGTACATCGTTCTCAGCGCGAAGTCAAGTAGTACTTCGTAAACGCCCACGATTGTTTGCTAGAGTATTTGACCCAAGAGCTTGCTTTGCAAATATTAATTATCAAATTCTAACGTATATTTGTGACTAATGTCTGCAACGTGGTATCTCGTGTATTTAAAAAATATGAAGGGTCACAAAATATATAATTATTTAAATGAATATTAATGATCGTTCCCAATAATTGATTTTAAAATTTTGTTAAATTAGAGCCAGAACTTGCTTCAAAAAATTTATATTAATATTAAATATAATATTATTTATACCAAACTATTGACTGAATTTAATAATCATATTTTTTGGCTTATTTTGTGTTATTTCACATTTATTTTCTTCGCTATATTTTCCATGATTTCAAACGTTAAACGCAGGTGCTACCAAACTTTGTGAGAAACGGGAAGGATGTTTTTTTCGACAACTTTAGAGAGGCGCACGAAAAAAAATCGGGGTGAAATCCTATTAAATTTTCAAAAACAATATTTCGTATATGTAAAATATTTTAATAAATCATTGACCGGATTGATGACCGCTGCTTTAAAGGATCGTGACTTAAAATGTGCATCAACTTTTTTTTATCTTTCTGACAGCGTTAAATTGGAAATCAGTGTGATTTTTTTTGTTATTTGAGTACTGACTGTCCGACATTACGTATTTTAAATTTTACAACTATCAAGCTTGAATCTTAATTAATCAAATAAAATACTAATTTAAATAAAAATAATTTGAATGCTACCAATCACTTATGCGTTGTAAATTTTTTTCGTAATTCGACTTAAAAAGGTAAAAAGACGTAGCCAACACCGAACAAATTTTACAGGAGGCACAAAAAAATGTTTTACTATGATTGTGGGCCAGTAAAATATGCACAACAAGAGCACGAAGACTTGCTATAAAACGACTTCAAATCTGAAGTTTTATTTACTCAATCTTATATTAATTTAAGTTGTAAAATTTTTGTGTATGTCTGTTTTCTTGGTTTCACTTTTTACATGCCCTTCTTTTTTGCAAAATGCAAAGTATCTTAAAAATAGTTAAATTTTATTATTTTTGTATTTTTTGAACATCCTATTTGTTAAAAACAGCTTTTTTGGGTGAAACGAGAAAATAATAGTTTTCGGGATCGACCGATTGCGCACTTATGAATAGCAACAATGAACGACGCAAGGTGTTTAAAATCATCTCAACTTTGTTTGACAACGAAATTGATATTACTTGTTTCCAAATACATTTAACAGTTATAAAATGTTAAAAGTGGTCCGCGTGATAAAAAAAAATATGAATTCATTGGTCAATGAGGTCCTAAAGTTTGGCGACCGCTGTCTTTGAGTACGCTGGTACAACAAAACTTTGCAATTAATAATTAATTAAAATTGATAAACAACTAGAAGACCTATTGAATATTATATCGTGATTGTAAAAAATACAGTTCCTGCAACGGTTCACCTTGCCATGTTATTTTTCAAGTCTAAACTAATTCAATTCAAAATCAGCGTTATAATTAATCATCTTTGTAGTCATTCAATTCAAATTTCATTGAGAAATTAAATAAACGAAGACTTAAAATGAGCTATATAATAACTTTAGCAATAAAATATACCAACTGCAGGTTTAACATAAGAGCTTGCATGCAACTTTTTAACTTATATTAATGTTTCTGGATCTAAGGACTCGTCTATCAATGACTTTTGATATAAATGATAAATACCATAGCAGTCACTATAGGGGGCTTTGTAAATACACAAGAATTTTTATATTTGTATTTTTCACCAGGCTTGGAACAGATGACAAGTTAACCACACTAAGTTTCGGTGAAAAGTGTCACGTCATAAATAAACGAAATGAAATTTAAATACATTCACAATCTTTAACAATCACACTAAATTTGGGTATCAGTATAATACATCAAATTTAAAAACAGTTGACTACTTCTTTCACTTTTTTAAAAGACTTAACGATGTCAATAAGGAAAGAAACATAATTATTACACCAACGAATAAACGCACGAAAAAAAATCGGGGTGAAATCCTATTAAATTTTCAAAAACAATATTTCGTATATGTAAAATATTTTAATAAATCATTGACCGGATTGATGACCGCTGCTTTAAAGGATCGTGACTTAAAATGTGCATCAACTTTTTTTTATCTTTCTGACAGCGTTAAATTGGAAATCAGTGTGATTTTTTTTGTTATTTGAGTACTGACTGTCCGACATTACATATTTTAAATTTTACAACTATCAAGCTTGAATCTTAATTAATCAAATAAAATACTAATTTAAATAAAAATAATTTGAATGCTACCAATCACTTATGCGTTGTAAATTTTTTTCGTAATTCGACTTAAAAAGGTAAAAAGACGTAGCCAACACCGAACAAATTTTACAGGAGGCACAAAAAAATGTTTTACTATGATTGTGGGCCAGTAAAATATGCACAACAAGAGCACGAAGACTTGCTATAAAACGACTTCAAATCTGAAGTTTTATTTACTCAATCTTATATTAATTTAAGTTGTAAAATTTTTGTGTATGTCTGTTTTCTTGGTTTCACTTTTTACATGCCCTTCTTTTTTGCAAAATGCAAAGTATCTTAAAAATAGTTAAATTTTATTATTTTTGTATTTTTTGAACATCCTATTTGTTAAAAACAGCTTTTTTGGGTGAAACGAGAAAATAATAGTTTTCGGGATCGACCGATTGCGCACTTATGAATAGCAACAATGAACGACGCAAGGTGTTTAAAATCATCTCAACTTTGTTTGACAACGAAATTGATATTACTTGTTTCCAAATACATTTAACAGTTATAAAATGTTAAAAGTGGTCCGCGTGATAAAAAAAAATATGAATTCATTGGTCAATGAGGTCCTAAAGTTTGGCGACCGCTGTCTTTGAGTACGCTGGTACAACAAAACTTTGCAATTAATAATTAATTAAAATTGATAAACAACTAGAAGACCTATTGAATATTATATCGTGATTGTAAAAAATACAGTTCCTGCAACGGTTCACCTTGCCATGTTATTTTTCAAGTCTAAACTAATTCAATTCAAAATCAGCGTTATAATTAATCATCTTTGTAGTCATTCAATTCAAATTTCATTGAGAAATTAAATAAACGAAGACTTAAAATGAGCTATATAATAACTTTAGCAATAAAATATACCAACTGCAGGTTTAACATAAGAGCTTGCATGCAACTTTTTAACTTATATTAATGTTTCTGGATCTAAGGACTCGTCTATCAATGACTTTTGATATAAATGATAAATACCATAGCAGTCACTATAGGGGGCTTTGTAAATACACAAGAATTTTTATATTTGTATTTTTCACCAGGCTTGGAACAGATGACAAGTTAACCACACTAAGTTTCGGTGAAAAGTGTCACGTCATAAATAAACGAAATGAAATTTAAATACATTCACAATCTTTAACAATCACACTAAATTTGGGTATCAGTATAATACATCAAATTTAAAAACAGTTGACTACTTCTTTCACTTTTTTAAAAGACTTAACGATGTCAATAAGGAAAGAAACATAATTATTACACCAACGAATAAATTCTACTTTCCATTTTTGAGAAATTTCAGATCCTCACGAGAAGATCCATCCATGTGCACCTTTTAAAAAATAATACACCTATAAAGCCCGTTCTTCCTTAAGCTTTCAACTAACATGGATCGAACAGGGTGGAAAAAATGATTAATAAAACGACACAACTCTAATGTTTTCGGTTTGCATAACAATACCAATCTAGTTTAATCAATTAATCATGATAATTACGCTTGCTGATTCATATGCAACGTATATTTTTGAAAAATAATGGAATGAAACAAGATACTGTTGACGATCAAAGTCGCATGCTCTTAACACTTAACAAAAAACTCACCTCGCTAAATAGGGATAGATGTATCCTGGATTATTCCGCAAATGATGATGACGATGTTCTCATAAAAAACAGTTCATTTAAAACTTTTTGTAATTAATGCATACTTTTTATATGTGAGGAACTTCATAACGAGTTCATACACACTTCATTTGGGGCAGAAGTCGTTTGAAAAAACGAAAAAATATTATTTTAAAAGACTGCGTTTTATATTTTTACAAAAGTCTAGTTTTAATTTCGGTTTCAAAAAAGCCACAATCTGTCGATAATGAAGACAAAAAATTCTGATTCAATTCGAATTAGTCGTTGTTTTTTCAAGATGAAAAAAAGACACAATCATTCTTTTTCCATCACAGTATCTTCATTTGAAAAATATCTTCAATTACATCGCAATAGTTGGTATCTGTAGGCATTGTGCTATAAATGGCACTGATTGATTGATAGCATCCGTTTCCAATAATCATCAGAGTATAAACTTCACTTTTATTCGAATTAGTTTTCAATCAAGGTCGTTTCAGCCTTTTATTGTTTAAGAAGAATTCGTTTAATTTAACCGCCTTATTTATCAAAGTTCTTTGACTTCGATGATAGCGTGCCTCGATATAAAATAATTATATGATAGCCTTGTCACTAGGGTCCAAAGATTTAATGAGCAAGTGTATTGATTTTGAGAAAACGCTGTTACAGCGATTGATACAGAAAATTGTAATGTTGTATAAATACAGATAATTATGAATATGGATATTGATTATTTTGCTGGTTTCAGTGGTAGAAATGAGTGTAAACAACTTTTAGTCCTTTATAATTATAACACTATGCATGAAACATCATTAAACAAGTATTAAATAATGGCAATGTTGATTTCTAAGCTAAAAATATAATAATAATAAACTAGTGTAAGTGTAACTTTCGTTGAAATACTTTTTTATTTTACATCTAAAAAATATTTACTGATCATTCATTTTTATTAAGAATAGGGTTTCTTTTGGTATCTTGTAGCTATGTATATCCAATCGAAACGATATCAAAGTTTCATTTGTACTAATTTCACTTTTATTATATTTGATCATGATCGGTTTCGCTCATAACGAGCATTATCGACTGATAAGAGAATACATATATGTAAGTGTATAAATAACACTGTTATATTGTATTTTCTTTTCAGTTGATAATGTTTGTAGAAAAAGAAGAAGTAGTACAAATGAGAATTTATTTTTTTGAGTTCGTGTCAACGCTTATGAATATACGTATGTAGATATTTGTTTATATTCAACTCTATTTATTCTACGGATATATGATTTCCGTTAAAAATATATACATCATCTATTCGTTTACTATCAAAGTAATTACATTTTAATTTGTATTCAATAACTCAATAAACTATAGTCAATAGTCTCTTAAAATATAATCAGAGTCGCTTGTTTGGTGCTCGAACACGACTATTTCAGTAATTTGATACTAATAAGTGGCATATAATTTATAATGACCGTCTATGGTTTTCCGCAAATGACAGAAGCACGATTTTACAATAGCGTTTGATGGATTATAATAATATCTTCAATGTGCGTTATTAAAAACCCAATTTCCGATCAGCCTTAACATCAATCAGATTATATTTGCATACTTGCCGTAGAAACATTGAATATACATAATTAATATTCATTTTATAATCATAGGAATCTTCTAATATTATTAATAAAGCTTGCTATTTAAATATTATCTCAATTATTTACAAAACTACAAACATAAGTTCTTCGTACATTTAATATTGTGTTTTTATTATTGTTGGTGAAACGTAGCGGCGATTTTTCCACAATGTTCGCAGGGCTGTATTACTTACTCTCCAATATTAAATTAATTCCTATAAACATTTGTAGAATACATCACTTCTTTTTATTTATCCGCGAAATATTCATTCTATCAATTATTGTATGTTTTCAATAAAAGCTGATTAACGCAATTGGAAAAACATGAAATATAAAGATCAAGACTAATTTGGTTAAAACACATTTATGATCTACACATGCATTGACTGAACATGCAATTGCTAGATTTACTAACCGTTTGACATGAAATAATGATTTGTGATTAAGTCACTACATAAATTAACATAATAATTTACAATGACATAAAAAAAATGTTACATGGGTATTAAGAATAGTCTTGTCTTATAGAATAACGTATTTTTATTGATTAACTTCGTATAAATTTAATACATTTGCTCAAAAAAGTAAATTGTAACAATTTAATTCAACAAAGACTCAAATATAAATCAACACTTTTTACTACTCTTGTTTACCGTCCAGTTTTTTAATTGTATATAATACTTAAACAGTTATTAATATTCCATTAATTTTATGGAGAGTAAATAATTGGATGTTGTACTTTTCGTTTTAAAATAATAGCTTTTCACTCCAGTTTAATAAATAAAAATAAATAAGACGGCCTGAGTTGATTTCAAAAATTAAATGTTGATTTATCGCAAAAGTTCTCAGACGGTGAGGAATTCTTTCTCGTGGGTAATTTCGAGTAAATAAAATTGTTCTCGTATATTAAAGATTTTAAATATTTCTTAAAAGAATATTTGGAATGTACTTTTTTAGTTAAAGTATTTTGGGAAAGGGTAAATTATATTTTGGACGATAGAAGGAGAATGGATCAAAATAGTTCGGGAGCCTCCAATCCATCAATTCAACACCAAGAGTTTCGGCTGCTGCAGTACAAAACCATATAGCTCTAATGTTTTTTATACTTAACTTTTTCATGTCGCGGTATGCGATATATAAAAGTTTCATGTAACCGGGAAATTCTCGGTTAGCGAGATCGTAGTACTGTAGTATTTTTTTCTATAAATATATATTTATAAAAATATTCGTATGTATGAAGTGTTAGAAAAACGAAGCACTAAAAATATTGTGCTTTTATACGTGTATTTTTTTTTACAAAAATTAATGAAAACGTTTTTGAAATTATGTATTTATTAAAAAACACAAATATTTACACCTAAAACAAAAACAATGGTATTATTTTAATGTATTTTTTTGTAATATTTATTATGTGTGCAAAAGCCATAGATTTTAATAATATTCAATCGAAACTGTTAGAAAATTATATTTTATCAATAAAAACACATACACACATCATCGCTGGACGGATGGAGTGTCACAGGACCTGCGAGCGCTGGGGGTCAGCGACTGGTGTAGGAGGAAGGAGGATCGAGTGGAGCGAAGGAGACTGATTGAGGCGGCCAAGGCCAACCGGACTGTAAAGCCAAGAAGAAGAAGAAGAGCGGAAATGACCTGTGTCATAAAAGCACTTAAGAGGCCAACTTTTAACTTTTTTTTCGAGTACATAGATGAGTAAAGGATCAAAATTTCTAGAATTGTATATTTATTCTTAGAATAATAAAAAAAAATACACTTATACTATTATTGTTTTAAAAAAACAATTCAAATGTTACTTAATTTAAAAAATACAATCAAAAAATATTAAGGGTACTATTTAAAATTCTGCTTATAGGCGGCACATAGTCTAAGAACGTCACTGCTTGAGTAACTTAAAAAAATAATGTATTTTATAAAAATTGTATTTAAAATATAACATAATATAATATTACAAAATATGACAATATTGTATTGCAAATATTTTTGTTGATTTTTATTACACATCATTATCTCTTGATTGATTTTGTAGATATATGTTTGAAAAATAGATCATTGGTCAGTAATTTATTTAGGTTATTATTGCAAACTAACATTTGCCATATTATGATATTTCAGTAAATATTGAAGCTCTGTTCTTCAGCGTACTTCTGATGGTTTGCTGACGGTTTGCAAACTGTTTTCGAGTTAGAATCTAGTTCGATGCTTTTAGGTTCTAACTCGAAATCAGTTTGCAAACAATCAGCAAACCGTCAGAAGTGCGCAGAAGAACAGAGCTAGAAAAAAATTCATAAATTTATTACCTTTTTAATTGCCTTTTAACATCTTTGGAAATGAACAAAGTTTCTCAATCATTATTTTATTTGATGAATAAAACTTACTTGTATATATTTCTAACAACTTTAAGACACTCGGGTAATTTTTTTTTTAATTTCCCGGAGTACGTACTGATTGTTTCCACAAAAAATAAGAAGGAATAAATTTAAAACGCTTTAAAAATATAATTATATTAATTAATCACCCACGATTTTACAAATTAACGCCTTCGAACGAATTATGTTATTTAATTTAAAACTTTTTAGATATTTTTGAGATCATCACTGTACAAAAACAAAACAGGAAACCAATAAAATAAGCTTCTGTCAATACCCTCGAAAATATGATAACAATTATATCAATTATTCACATCATCGCACGAAATAACGAGGTATTTACAAGTTTTTTAATGACTCTCAATTGTTAAGTAGGGTTGGCCATACGTGTTTGGCCACATATAATTTTTAAGTCAGCACGATTATTAAAGCTGGCTATCTCCGTAAAATATATTAACGATTTTTTCAATATTAAATCTAACCTTTTTTATAATTATCAAGACCGTTTTCATTCACAGCGAGAGTTTTCAACAGATAAAAGATAAATATGAAAGGAGAAACTTTTAGTACTATTACATATTATAATAAATAAAAAGAAATGTACACAAAACAATTGATGAAAAATTGTAGATCATATATATATAAATGAAGTTAGATTAGTTTATGAAAAGTTAAAATATTATGAAAAATTTTCACTAATCACTTCCTTTATATTTAATTTTTTAAATTTCTTTATTTTATAAATTTTAAATGTTTCTACAGATATTAATTTCTAATACGATAACATTTTCTTTCAATTTCAATGTTTTATATTTTTTATAATTTATTTTATAGATCACCTCATGTGTTCTTGTATGTAAAAGCTTTGCTTTAATGGTTAACCTTTTTTGGGCTTAATTTCCAGTAAGGTCAGTATCAAATATTGTTTTTTTTTTCTATTTAAATTTGAGTACAAGTGTATTAGTGATGTTTTTCCTCATGGAATTCTTATCGAAAGATATAGTCTAGAATATTTTTTATTAAAAATATATATATCTAAAATGCAAGTTTTTATAACTGATCAATTAATGCTTGGTTACCCTTAATTTTATTTTTTTAACAACGCGTTGTTATTTATGTAAGGTCATGTTTTTGCGTTTTTAAATGAAGCGCGGCATTTTTAGGAACCAATAATTAGTTACACGCAGGCGGCCAGACGCGATTGAAACTGCTACAAGTTAGTCACTGTGCGGGCATGCCCTTAGGAACATTTATGGGTGGTTGAGTTTAGTGAAAAATTAACATATTGGATGCAATAATTGAAAAGATCTCCAATGAATTTTCTATATTTTCTTGTTCCAGAATACTTTTATTTTTGAAAAATTTACATATCAAATTTTACTACAGTAAGGGGCCCACAATACTTATATTATCATTCATTTTTTTGCGAAGGAAAAAAATATCGCAATTCTCAAAAGTTTTATACACGTGGTTGTATTTTTAAATTGAAAAAATAACTTTTTTCCTATGAAAAAAAATTATCTTCCCATTCCGTCAACGATAAGCATTGTAAAAAATAGTACACTTACAAAACGTCACATTTCGTCACAAAATCATTTAGTATGTTCAATAATGACTCTTGGTAGTTTCATTGCGCTAAGCTGACAAAATACCGCATATTATTATTTATATAAAATTGTTGAAACTGATTTTTTTCGGTAGGGGTCGCTTTTAACTATGTTACCCTTTTCAACGATTAATTAACCCTCCAAGGACGAGCGTCACCATATGGTCACAGTAAACACTGTTGTCTATTGATCCCACTATTCATCCTTTTTCTACCTGAATATCGGTGCTTTCACTCATATTTGGTTAAGAAGGGTACAGACTTCAGTTAGTCATCAGCTGCAGGGACAGAAACGGCCACCAAAAGCACATGCGATTTTTTGAATTTCCGTTTTTTTTTATGGACTTTTTGAAACTGTTAGTTATTTTTTTATCAAAACATAAAATTATTTACAGTTTTTTTGTTAGTATTGGAATTATGTTGATCTAAAGAGGTCAAATTGTAAATTTTTTTAAAAATTTCACGTTTAGATATATTTCAACTACGAATGTTTGCGTGCCCATACGGTGACGCTGGTCCGTACGCAATACTACACGGTAATAAAAGGATGAGAATGACCATATAGTCATGCGGGGTTTCTATATAACGACTTGGTGTTTTTTTTTATTATTAATTTTGGTTAGGAATAAAAGTTATCCGTGACTTCAATATGGCTCAAAAAAAAATATATCGAAAAAAAGCTCTCGTCTCTGGAGGGGTTAACGCACATTCATTAAATTATCGTAGCTCAATTTAAAACTTAAACAATATATTTATATACAACTGAGATAATATTTTCTATAATAAAGATCAAATTAAAAAAAAGATTTTACTATTGCTACTAAGAGATGAAAAAAATAGTTTTTAAAGTAATGGTATTCAGTGATCATTGTAATAGTAAAATTCTAGCACAAAGAACATCTTTTTATCCATTTACGCTCCCTATGTGGAGCATATGGCCTCCTAATGAAGATATCTCAATTTTTTTTACGAGAACTGTTTGTTACTCAGTCGCTCAACCTCTCTTTTTTCAAAGAGAGTAGTAGCGATAGAAGCAGTGATGTGCTGCTAAAATTTTATTAACAGGCTCGCACCTTGGTAAACACCAATCCTTAATTTGTATATATAAAAAAAATCATATTAAAAAATACATATATTATATAATACATTAGATAATTTATACATGACATAAATTCATTCTAAATAGTGTTTTGAATTTTTCAAACTTTACTTACAACTTTACAACTTAACTTTAATTTATTTGAAACTTTAACCGTGACGGGTTTTATTCGTCTTTATCATCTGTGTGATGGACTTCTGAGCCATGATTTAACTTTAACGAATGATGTGGAATCCCATGAAATCTGCTGCAAACCTATTAAATCAATGGTCATTAAGTCTGATATATGTCGAATACTCACATACGAGTACTCGAACCCGTGAGGTCTGGCACGGAAGCCCACAAAGATACCCACTGCGCCATAGGAAGAACAATTACTCATATTAATAAAATACGTTTTATATTGATAAAGATCTGTAATAAATATGATTGTTTCATGTAAAATATATATGGATTGTCCGAGTGTCGTTCAATTATCATTCTAATAAAAGAATAGTATTTAAGTAGCAATAAATCATATTAAAAACTCGTTCTTAGAAAAAGTTACATACATTTATAACGGGAAAAGTGAATATGTTAATAACTTAACGTTTTTATATGAATTGAAATATTTTTATTGCTTAGATATGATTTTGTTTTTGTAAGACACTCATTATATATAATATAAAAAAAGCAGCCCAACGGAATCTTGAAAAGTAATATTCCCAGTTATCGATGGACCGAAAATTTGTACAAAGTTAAAACGCAATCATTGCATTAAAAAATACTTAGATTGAAATTTTATTGCTGCAAGGTGCTAATTTGTTTCGAAGTTCTGTGGTACAGGTACTCAAAGTGGTATTGAGTGGGCAAAAAAGGATACTCGCCAAAATGGCTTGATGCAATTTTAATCTTACTGTTATTCAACTGAACCCAGACTCCGGCTAACCGGTTTGTGTTTATTTTTGGCGTTTAGTACCGGAGTTCCTTTATAACGTGTTCATACACACGAAGAATTTTTATAGGGTCTATTCTCCGCCATTAGATATCGAGGTGGGGTTTAAATTATAAATTTCATAAAATGCATGACCATATTTCGTGTTTTCTGCCATAAGTAATGACAGACAATAGCTGCTTAAAAATTCTCACAGACATTCAAGTTATTGATTAAATCTAGCTTGATTTTGTTTTGAAAGTTAATCAATATATATATCGTAGGGCATATCTAAAAGTACTATTTTATTATAAAATATAGATGTGTATAGAACTATTTTTTTGCTTTAACAACCTAAGTTCTAGAAAATTTAAATTTCTATGTCTAATCTTTTTTTGTTAACATTCAAATTTACAGTTTGATTCGTATGAAAAATGTATGCTTCCATCATTGACTGCATATACAGTTTAGCAATTGGAATTTTCAATGAAGCCTTGTCAAACAAAATAAAATATCGTGGTCCTAAGCGCTTTAAAAAATATATATTAGTTGTTTCCCCTGTGATGACTGTTAGGCTCATTATGTAGGACGGGCAAGTAGAAACTTTGACGTTAGAATTAAAGGACATTTCAACTGTTTCACTTGTAATATTTCAATACGAGTACATATATATGTATGTATGTTTCCCAAACTCTAAAAAAACCATTACTAGTGCGACACCTTACGTGTTGATAAATTTTCTACCCGTCTGACCCAAAGAAGAAGCTTGACAGTCTTCACATGTGTGATTTGTAATTTAAAAAAAGTAAAAATCATGTTTAAGTTTGTCTGTAGATAAAATTACGATATTTTGTCCGAAAATGCTTCTCAAAGAGGTGAAACATACATGTGTCATAATTTGCTACACAATCAGTGGAATAACCTGGCCTATGGATTCAGATTGTTTTTGTTCAATCATTTCCGTTTAATTTACATATATTTATAATATCAGATAATTCTAAGTCAACTTTGCATGAGAAACGGATTTCGATATAGTTAATGCCTTAGGGTTTTTCAAACCCAGATGTAAGGAATATAAGAGATCGGAATGGAAAAGTTAATTGAATACAAAAGACGCATAAAACAATATAATAATATATTATAACCTCGCTATCTGCATCTCGGCTAGATCCCTCCGGAATTTTGAGGCCCTTAAACTTCAGATTTTTAAGCATAATATAGTTAAATCTGACCCAGGTCGGAGTCGTAAGCTTTTTCAGACTAGGAAAAAGTCCTTACTCTACGATTCTCGACTTCAACTTAACTGGAAATGACACAGCTATCAAATTTCATTTATATATAAGTATATTAAAAATACTTACTCCGTACAAATCATCCATGAAGTTGGTCCGTGTATGGTTTGTTGAGACTTTTAAGAAGCGGAGGAACATTTTTACATTAAGGACATAACCGTCGGTGATTGACTCAAGAGCATTGAATTACACAAGGTATTGCCGCATCAAGTGTCAAAGGCATTTAAACTTCGAAGTTTAAAGTCGCGGAAGCTGCGCATGTAAGTACTGTATATCGATATCAAGTGCATAATAATAAACCTGATATCTTATTTTGGACACGGTTAGAGGTAATTAAGATATCAGATAATTTATGACAGTACCTTTAAATACCCCGTTAATTTTATAATGCATTTTGCCCACAATTTATTGTTAAAACTAGCATAGTTCAAAAGTGTTTTGCAATTGACATACTTCTTTAAAAGAGCAAACAAAATATACATTTAATTTAATTACGAAAACAGTAATTTGTTATGACTCCTTGTACTTCTGTTTAATTTTGTTACAAAATGTGAAAGCGTTTTCTTTATATACTCAATTCTTTAATTCTTCACGTGATCGTCGATAGCGAAACCTATTACAACAAACACCTTTTTTGTAGGTAACGGCTTTGGATATTCGTTTAATAGTTGGGCCCATTAGAGGTGAAGTGATCAAAGTGGAATTAAAAACAAAAAGTTGTAATATTCCATACGTCTTAAAGTATCTTAAAACTGAAGTTACCTAAGTTAATACACATTTTAATGTTGTTTATTCGTAAAATATAAATAAGGAATCCACCAAAAGACCAAATAAAGACGTGATTGTACTTGTTATGTATGCGCTAAATCAACCACTGTGAAATGTTGATTGGCCCTGACATAACATAATTAAAATTTGTCCTATTTGATTGCACTCTACATTGTATATAATTTCAATGCAACAATAACTTTTCAACGGACAAATATATATATTGATTCCTTCCACTTCAGTTAAAATCAAAGTTCAAATCGAAAGGTCGTCGACTCAGTAGAGACTTCTTGATACTCACGTCGTTATTATTTTGATAATAAGATGAAGTGATTTATTTAAGTGTAAAAAATTATGTTATTCGAATAAAAGTTGAAAAAACATTCAAATAGTGTTTTAGTTATAATTATATCCGTAACATACTTAAAAGTGCAATATATATTTTTTTACTGTTGACTTAGTTTACCTATTGAGGGGTCATTTAAACCATGTCTATTTTTGTTCCATTTTTAAATATCATGTGTAAGTAGATAGGAATTACGACACTATAAGATTTTTTCGGCATCAAATTCCATTTTCAATAAATTGGACGAAAGTAAAAAATCCTTTCATAAACACAATAATTTGTAAATATGTGTGAGCGAATCCAAATCATACCACAATATAAGCAAGGCGAATTAAATAAAACCTTCATATTCATAACGCGGGAAAATACGCTATCACAAGATAACAATTTTACATCGGATCAGAGTCCATCAATAATGTATTGTGTCGAGATGTGGCAGCAAAAAAGACATCAGCTACACGATGTTATACATAAATGTGGCGGCTGACAAGGCCGTCGGTATTTTCTCGCGGGAGTCACGCACAAAAAATGGCTCCACGAGGGTTCGTTGACTCCCATTCGATTCATAGCTGTGATTGATCTGATCTGTACCCGGTGAGTGTAACAGTTCATAGTGTTTATTAACGGTCGCAAAAAGGTTAGACTAGATTGATGTTATTGTTCTAACTAGATTTGCATAATTACTATATTTAACAATAATCGATTTATTTTAATATATACTATTGTATGTCGCTACTAAATTTCTTCATTTTTTTTTGCTATCGGTAAATTTATGGTAATATTTTTCTTGTTTAAAAACTGTAATATATTTTATAAGGGAAAAAAACTCTGAATTGTACGTACGTCAACAGATTATAAAAACAGGAATGTTTTTGCTTTAGCGAAGCATTTTTAAACTGTTCAAAAAATTTGGATGAATTGAATTGCACTTGAGTGCAACCGTTCCATATTTTGATATGTGTTTAATGTGTAAGTTAAATAATTTTATCACTGTATATTTTAAAATTAATCTTAGTTTTATGTCTTTTTTCGGTTTTCAAAGAGTATTTTTTTTAATAATGTAAAAGGAAATGTATAACACAAAAGCATTCGGTGATAATGAACCAATTTTACGGGAAAACAGCATTCTAGAGTTCTTTTTTAATTCGACGCAAAGTAGATTTAAATTTAACTTATCCACGTGGATTTTCAGTGGAAGAATACATACTCAAAATAATTTAACAATCAAGTGACCTTAGATAGTCAAAATACTAAATTGTTTTTTTAAGCACACTGTATAATTTAAGTTTGGAAGATATCATCAGAACAAAGGCGTTCATAAAAAAACTTTTGTTTTTAAAAGAAGGTGTTGCTGTCAGTAAATTGGTGGCTGCATACACTTCACTGGTGACAGTGGGCTGTGGAGTTGGAGTCGGGAATCATGAAGTCTGGATTTTGTCTGGATTCGGAGTCGGAGAAGCAGAAATCTTACGACGCAGACCTATTTAAAACAAAAACAAAAAATAATGATTTGTATTTTAATCACAATAGTCCATAGTGTTGCCACTGCATGCTAGATGATCTGATGGAATGCATATTTACTGTGGAGAGGAAAAAGGACGTAACCCACAGTTTTTTAAAAACAGGTTTTTTTCGATGTATCAAACTTGATACACGTTCTTTCAAAAAGATGCAAGCTGCAAATGCCGAATAGGTATCTAAATTTAACTTTTAAGTTTGAAAAAGATGAGCTTGTAAAAAAATAAAAACAAGAAAAAAGACTGAAATAAAAGTTTTTTCTAGACAATTTATTTAATTAATATTAGATTATGTCAATTTAACACCAGTTTAGAAGTATCCGTGCACTTTAAAGTGTGTATAATTCATAATTTGCACATGCCCCCGAAGTAATTAAAACACGTTTTTTGCGCCTCCTGTAAAATTTAATATGTGTGGGTTACGTCCCTTTTCTTTTCCACAGTCGATATATATAAGTTAAAGTGAAATGATTGAAAAAATTCTTTGGATTCGTTGTCGCCTTTTTTTACACGACTCCACAGCCCTGGGTGTAACTAACATGTAAGTAAAAATACCAAGTAATCAGAAACAAACACGCCATGGTAATAATACAAGATTGATGCCAATAAAGTATTTCACTTATATATAGGAAAACAAAATATATTCTTCACCATATTATATAAAATGTGATTATATATTTAATCTTGAAACAAAAACAGTTTTCCTTAAAAAATTGTCAACAATAACATGTATAAATAATATTTTACAAATACTTACGTTGTTCCGCTCACGCCGTTTTGGTGAATACCTTTCCTGGAATCATTTTTCTCTGATGGAATAAACTGGCGGTCAAAACGATTGTGGTCATAGGTATTTGATTCAGTTGTAGAAGTAATATGATAAAGAAACAGAAGAATCATAAAACCGAGAAACATTAAACATACGGAATAATATAATTTAATATTTTAGAAGCAAAAGGGTGTAAGTTTCAAGTTTGATGCAAAACGCTATAAACCTTTGTACGAGTTAAATTTGAAGAACTGTTGAACTTTCTTTTACAGTAACTTGTATGATTGAAATAAAATATATACCTAAAATTATTACATATCGATATACTAGTACAAGATGGGAATGAGTCAAAATAAGTGGTATTGAGATATTCACGTTTTAAAGTTCGAACGAGCTTATGAAATATACTGAAAAGTTAAAATTTCACATATGAACTTCTGCGATATCTTGGCTGCAATATTGAATACGAAAAATTACTTTAGCAAAGAAAAATACAGATCTTGACATGACGAATCCAATGCTGTTAAAATTTCACATATGAACTTCTGCGATATCTTGGCTGCAATATTGAATACGAAACATTACTTCAGCAAAGAAAAATGCAGATCTTGACATGACAAATCCAATGATGTTAAAATTTCACATATGAACTTCTGCGATATCTTGGCTGCAATATTGAATACGAAACATTACTTCAGCAAAGAAAAATGCAGATCTTGACATGACAAATCCAATGATGTTAAAATTTCACATTTGAACTTCTGCGATATCTTGGCTGCAATATTGAATACGAAACATTACTTTAGCAAAGAAAAATGCAGATCTTGACATGACGAATCCAACGATGTTAATAACTCAAAAAGTTGTTTTTTAGACTTGTTCCCGTCTTGAACTGGTGTATCGATGTATTCATGTAATTTATAAAATTTAGCTTTACGTAATTTTGAAAACGTCTTAGTTTATTGAAGCATCGTTTGTTAAATTATTTTTAAAACTTGTACATTTTTTTGCAAATTTCACATCAAATAATTTAGACCAGGATCGATTTCACTCATCGCGAGCATTAATTATCAACTGGTGAAATAGAGCACAAATAACTTTGTATTGTTTTATATGTTATCAAGTTTTTATTATTTTATATAATAAATATAATGCCTTTCCACCAACAATTGATTGTGAACATCTTATTTGTGATGATTTGTTTATTATTCTGATTACAATCTGCTGTATATTATGAAAGATATGATGACAGTGGTGTATTTAAATGATGACTAATTTAATATTTATTTTATATATCTAATAAGTTTTTTCTGAACTTTAGGCCATATTTTATTAGGAATTTTTTATCTAAGATCAAAAAAATGGCATCCGCTTTTTTTTAAATTTAACTGATACTTTTCGAAGATTGTCAATAAAATGGCTAGTAAAAGCCAAAAGATCAAATAATTACAAGTATTGATAACTGTTTTAGCTTAAAGTTTAAAACGTTACTAAAAGAAATAATAAATCAATATGTAAAAGGGAAAATAAGTAATCTATGTAACTCATTTAATAAAAATAGCGAGAAATATAATATAGTATTATTTATAATTTAGAGATTAATGTATAAAACGGTCGTTGGTGATAGACAATTTATTTTTAAAAAATGCCAAAAATATATTACACTGACCCCGACGTGATTTGAACACGCAACCTTCTGATCTGGAGTCAGACGCGCTACCGTTGCGCCACGGAGTCGTTATCAATGTCCAATTAAAACTTTTACATAAATAAACGATAACCAAAATAAATAAAGTTAAAAAAATCTCCCCGGCGGGGAATCGAACCCCGGTCTCCCGCGTGACAGGCGGGGATACTTACCACTATACTACCGAGGACATATTGTGAGGTCGCCAATTTATTTTATAGTTGATAATGATAGCGAGTACACATAGTATGTATATATTTAACTTTCTCTTTTATTAAATGACAATATTTTATTGAACCATGCGATACAAATTAATTTAATATCATTCTTATCAGTGATTACGATTAAATTCAATTTGATATATTTTAAAGATATATATTTTTAAATACTTTCTAAATAATTGTATAACCGTCTATCGTACATTTTACGCATTTTTTTATTATAATATAACAGTCTGCTTATGTAAGCTTTTGATAATTTTTTAAGTGATACAAATATAAAACTATTGAAACAAACGTTTGATTTCGCTTGTGTCGAATATGTATAATATTTATTTATGGCGAAATCTATCCATCAAGATCTACAAGTCGACTTTGTATAATCAATTAATTAACATCTTGAGAATCTGCTTAAAAATGCTAAAAAACATTTCATATTTACAAATTAATAAACATACAAAATTATCGAATTCGATAAATCGTACATTATTTTCAAAAGAACTCAAATGGTTTTTCTATAATACATATTTAGTTTTACACTATCATAATTCGTGGCAAGATCTAATGAATTTTATGAAATTATTTTTTTATTATTAATAAAATTAAGACGCGGTAGTTATTTTGAAGGCAATGACCAAATAAAAAATTGGAATTCAAATAATGCTGGAATTCTCAACCTGTTTAGGGCAGTGAAGGATTTCAAGATTGAGAAATGGTGACGAATTTCTTAAAACACACAATTTAAATAAGTTGTGTTGTAATTAATAAATTATTAAATATGTAATAAATAAACTGTGCATTTTTATTCTTTTTTTATTTAGTATCGGGTACACAATCATTCGCAGTAAACTAGTTGAGAAACTCTGATAATATAATGATGCTTTATTTATTGATTTGGCACTTACTTGGTAGAACTCCATTATAATACGTTAAAAATAGCAACGTATTTAGTTCTACAGTTTTTTTAAATATTTATGAGTTGATAGCTATTTCGGCTTTCGTCATCGTCAGAACTATGATTGAACTTACATTTTTTTAACTATATATACTGGCTCCGAAGAGATGCATAGTGCATCATTTTATTCACTCTAACATCCTAATTCATATCACAATAACAATATTACACTTATTAAATGTGATAACTAGAATCACTCAGAAGAGATGCACAATGCATCATTTTATTCAACATAATAATATTCAATGTAATATTGTTATTGTAATTTGAATTAGGATGTTAGAGTGAATAAAATGATGCGTTGTGTATCTCTTCGGAGTCAGTATATATAGCTGAGAAAAATGTAAGTTTAATCATAGTTCTGACGATGGCGAAAGCCGAAATACCTATCAACTCATAAGTATTAAAAAAACTTTCGAACTAAATACGTTGCTATTTTTACCCTATTATAATGATGCTTATTATGAGCAAACCATTCCTGAATAATAAACACCATTTTGTCGTTAATAATTTTATCATACTTTGCTTGAAAGAGACAATGTATGTTTTTTAAAAAGTATTGTTTCTGCTTAAGCTGATTGAAAGCACGGACTTCACTAAATTACACGATAAAATGTACCAGTCAGTTCACAAGCCGACTCCTAGCTTCAGCCTTGCCAAGACCCAAGTGTGAAGTATAATTGACACATCCTGTTGCGAATCTTGTCTGGGAAGTTAATAATGGATCAGTATTGGCGAGACGCCAAAAAAGCCAAAGACGATAATGATGATTTTACTAAGACAGATATTTGATGTCTAGTGTAACGCTCTGAGCTAACTGCTATGTAGAGATTTTAGAATAAGTACATTTCGTAGAGAATTTTAAATATCTCGTTTTTGAAATCTTTCACGCTGTTCTTTCAACCTGTTACAAAGAGGTAGGCAAACAATATAACATAACGATATCTTAACCCTTATAATTTTTATGGAGAGACAATACCTAAAAATTGTTTTAAGCCAAGAGTAGCTCTGTTTGACGTTACCCTATAGATTGAATAAAAAAAGCTATGTTTAAAATGAAAACACGAACCTTAGCATCATAAGAATGACTATAGGAATAGATATATACAGTGGTGAAGTGGTAAATAAATAGGTACCAGGTCGGTTATTGATTTTTTCGCTGTTTTTTTTTTGTTTTTTTATTTCTATCTGTCCGAAGTTTAAAAACCACAAGTTAAAAAAACAATTAAATCAATAAAAAAACGATTTTTAATATATGTATGTTCTTGAAAATTAAGTTACAAAACAAAAAGATGGCGGGGTGCTTTCTTCATTTTCAGGTGCCAGGTCCCAGACCTGGCCCCACTACACCACTGGATATATATTTATGTGAAGTATGTACATATATATGAAAATATTTTTAATATAACACACATGTCCATATACACAAATAGTTTTCATGTCGCATGTGAAGTGGTTTTACTCTACACTGCTTACTTCTGCAGCGATTATTCTATTTTTTTCGGCAAACTATGAAAAAAATACAATTAAGTCTGAGATGAATGAGACTCGAAGAACTTTTTCGCTAACTGAAAAGGACTGGATAGATAATGTAATATAAGAGAAACTAAATCAAGTAATCTTCCTGATTCTCTTTTTTCGCGTAGGATATTGTTCCTAAGACTAGAATGTTAAAATGTATAAAATACATTAAATTTAATTAATTTTATATTTCAAAATTAATTACAAACAATAGATTTATTTTATGAACAGTTTTCAAAACAAGCAAATTTAAAAGCTAAATATTCCATTATATTTTACTGTGTATTTTGAATCCGTAAACAAATCCACACAAATGATATATGTCACAAGACAAATGAATACCATTATCCATATCATTATTATGTAGTGAGACTGAGATATTTACTGCAGCTTAAAATGTTGCTAATCTTTGATAAAAGAACGCACCGAGAGAAAAACAAGTTTACTTAGAATGTTCTCTTTATTATAAAAATACTAAAATCAGAATAAAAATAAGACGGTCCTTTTTATAAATAATGATAATTGGCACCCGCTAAATCTATAGGCGTTGCAACATCATTTCTATTTATATCTTCAATCAGATCATTTCGTTTGATACAAAATAATCCATCAACGATTTCGTGGAGTGTTTTTTAAGCTGAAAAAAAGTTTCTTGCAGTGTGATCTGATTGCTGTCTTGCCTTCCGTGAAAATAACCAATCAATTCGGTCGTGAGAGAAACATTTGTTACGCCTTGTGTCGAAAAGATTTGTTTAATGTGTATTTAAGTAAATACTTACGATTTAGAAGAAAATGGTTTAGTAACAATGTTTATAAGAAACAATAATCATTGATGGTACTAGTCATTTTAAATCGAGAACAATCATGAATGATTACATTTTTAGTAAATATAAAAACTTGTATTCTGTATATTGTATTTTTTACTTCTGTGTATTGTATGTTATATATCCACCTCTTATTTGAAATAAATGGATTTCGTAGAGTGCATTAAAACAGAAGTTATTTTAACAATAACTAGTTATAACTCAGTCATTCAATATTTATTTTCGGAGTGGCCGAGATCAAAGAAGGTTTATAATATACTTAATTGGTCAGTATTTTATTAGTTCATTGGTCGGTTTTTTACTAATTAAATTGTCAGTATAAAAATTATGTTTTGTCAGAATAAACATAAAAACGTCACCATTTCTTGTAAATTTGTTCAATACCCGTGATTATAAAAATGTGGTTGGGTTAGGTGATTTTTGTTTTAGTTTGGTTGATAACATATGTTAAAACTAGCCTCCCGGATTAAATACAGATCAATTACATAAAATAGTTACCATTTAATATAAAAATAGTTACCATTTAATATAAATACTGAATACCCTCGAAAAACTTCTTCTATGTAGACCAGCGGTCACCAAACTACGGCCCGCCGAAGATTTTCATCCAGTCCGCGATAAGTTCTGGATTTTTGCATACAAATTATTCATATAAGAAATATAATTTGTCATGATTTATTTGTGAATTCACAACTATTTATTTCAAATCATCAATTGTTATACAACTATCTGGTAGGGGACTCAAATTGAAGGAACTTGGATAGAAATTGGAGGCGAGACGACCAGATGTTCGTTTACTTGAAAATTTCTCTAATATTATCATTTATTGAAATTCTAAGAAGGGCAAACATTTGTTTACATTATAATTATTATGTTACCACATACAATGAAATATTTTTCTGATTGGGTTCCAATAAGAATTTATTTGTCGTCCGGCCCCCTTAGTTTATAAAAAGTCCAATCCGGCCCGCTTCTCAAAAAGTTTGTTGACCCCTGATGTAGACAGCTTTTTCTGCACCGTATTTCTATGAACGCATAAGATGGGGTAGGGAACGTTTTTGTATTAGAATGCCGCATTTATTGAACTGTAATTCCGATAAAATATACTGAAAAGAGTTCATGATTTTGTGAATTAGTGTAAATAGTGAAATCAATTTTTATTATTAAGCTGAAAGATTTCACTTAAAAATCAAACTTTAAAATCAAAGATAAAAAATTATATTAATAAAAACAATAATCCTTTGTACTTCATTCCACTTTATTTAATATTTCAGGACCGGTTTCGCTCATTGCGAGCATTGTCAACTGATAAGAAATATAATTTAACAATGCTATTTATACAAAATTGAAAAGTTATACACAACAGTTGGCATTGAAAAGAAATTGCCAATTACATTAAAGTGATTCGAAAATAACACAAAATTAAAATGTTCAACACATCTAACATATAATTAAAAAGTCATCCCAGATTCATAAATTCAGAATGCGATTGAAAGTAATTACAAACATAATTAAAATTTGGGAAATTTTTGACAAAGTGATAAAATGTTACATTAATAAAGTGAATATGCTAAGTGGAATGAAGTACAAAGGATTATTGTTTTTATTAATATAATGCCTTTCCACCAAGTATTGACAGTGAACACCCTAAAAGTGATAAAAAATTATGCTACAAAGGAACGTTGTGAAAGAGCTGAAACACAGAATGACAATATAAACTGGTGAATTCGTTTAAATGCACTCTAAAACTTTTATGAAAACATAACATTCAGGTATATATTTGGTAACATTCTCATTTATCGATTAGAAACGTCAGTGTATCAAATTATTCATCCGTAAAAAACCAGATCACTGCCACCCTACCAAAATGGCAGTCAAACATCTTATGAAGAAGCAATACTATGTTGAAGATCTTAATATTGTTTATTCATGACGTCTAAAATTGATTTTATTGTTAGACAAAGAAGTCATACATTCAATCTCGTATTAAGATTACATCTCTTAAAATTGATTTCGTGCAGCCGTTGGTGATATTTAAAAAAACTTCAGCATTTATACAAACAAAAAAAATATTTGATAAGTAAATCGAATGTATTCTGAAACAAAAAATAATGATGATGCAACTGCTACCCGATAGAATTTTGTATTCATGTTGGTATTATTAAATATAAAAAAAACGAATCAATGTCTAATATTTCGAACGGAACGGAAGAGCATTAATTTTATAAAAAAAAATACATCGACCCATAATTGACAAAAGAACTTAAGCGACACAGTTCGGTAAATTGGGCTTTAAGTCAGTAATTTTTCAATATCGAATAAGGCTTATGGGTCGAAATGTTCCATATCATCATCTTTTCTGTCTATCTGTCAATGTGTAATGCAAAATTTATACACAGCACAATATACACTATCTGTCTACCCTATTGAGCGAATGTTGAGATAGTGTCACTACCATGTGGTATATGTTTAATACGTGTTAATATTAATTACCAAGCAATGACATATATGGCGATGGTCTTAATTTATTTAGCGGAGTATAAAAAAATAAATAATTGAAAAGTTCATAAAATAAAAGAGAAATATCAAACTCAATTTGTTTGGGCTTGAAATAAGTATAATTCATAATTATTATATTATTATAATCCATTATTATTAAATTTTTAGACTCTAGAGAAGACATACAAAACCTATCTTTTATCCAGCCGCATAATAGCAAATTAGATGCTTTCGAGTCGTAAAGATAAATGTAATTTAAAGTACGCTCAATCCTCTTTTTACGTGGGAGATACGTTCCAATTTGCATAAGTAAGCCTATCTCTATGAACCGAATTATTTTTCGTCATCGACGAAAAAGCTTGCTCAAATTTGTTAAATTCATTGTTTTATTTAAAAAACATTTTCTCTAATTTCATTTAAGATAAAAACATTCGAGGGTCACAAAAAATCAATCAGGCCACATATAGCGGGTTATACATTCCTACTCTAGAAAATAGAAAAATTAAGAAATGTGATTTAATGGTTGCATTATTGTTTTTATATATCTCATATACAAGACTGCAAAAGTGACCACACCGACCCGAAGGAGCCAGGACATAAACCTAATGCTATAAAATTTATTTTACGCTCTTCTTCAAGGCTTTACAATGATTTTTATAGTAATTACAACTATATAAAGTGCACTTTGGAGTTAAAATTAAGTTTAATCATTTATTAATTACTCTTTCTATCCACGTTTAAAGTGACTTGAAGGATGAACAGGTCTCTGTGTATTGACGTTATTAGAGTAATCTTTTGGCGTTGTATCTAAACATTTAAAATTAACAATAATTGCGTTAAAAATATAGTCATTAACAAGTTATTGTTATTTATTTTTATTAATACAGTTGAACTTATGTATACGATATGGCGAGAAATTAAGTAATACATTGTTAAAAAAATACTTTTCTTTTGAGCTATATTGAATATATTTTACATTGGAAAAATGATTCTTGATTTAAAACGGTTCATACCGCTGGTTTAATATAATATAATGTCTTTCCACCAAGGATTGACGGTGAACACTTTAAAAGTGTGTATTGATTTATTAAAGAATAAAAAACATACTATGTTAGTCATTTATTTTCTTTAGCAACAAATTAGCATATTTATTTTGAGATATTAATTGCATACGAGGGACTTACATACATATATGATTAAAATAATTTGTTTACACATACATTTTATATTTTCTTGTGTATAGATAGCGTCTTAGTATGAAAACGGAGATCGACAAAATCAGATAATGGATTGAAAGTTTTAATGAGAAGGGTAATTGTGAGGCATTCAACCTTTTCAATAAAAACGTCATTAAATTCATTTATTTTTATGATGACAACAAAGCAAGCTTTCTCTGTCTATAGAATGTATTGGTATCGACTTTCTATACCTCTATGTCTTTTTTTTCAATATTTTTTGCCACGAATGGTGTTATTAGTTAACATTAAATGTTTATGTTTTTTTTCTTCATTTTTTTATGAATTATTCTCATACGTGTTTACTAAAATGTTGATATGAGAGTATTATTTGAAAACACGCCTCATTTCAAAAAGATTAAAAAATGAAACTTGAATTTCATTTTGGTAAAAACAATGAACTTTTTAGTTTTACTTTTCTTTAAAATGATATTTTGTATGTTATCAAGCCATTTTTGAGAGTGAAAATACTTTCAAAATTTATTTTTATCCACTAAATTAGATTTATGGTTCATGTTTCAACAATTTTAGAAATTTGTAATATTTTACGTAGCATCATTCTGCTGCAGTCTACTTGGTAAAAGCTTGAATCTACCAACCAGTTGGGTCTGGGTACAATTCCCAGTAAGGTCAATGACAAATTTAGATATATTTTTTAATTTAAATTTGAGATCTAAGACATGGAGGGAGGGGGGCTTGTGATGTAAATTATCTTCGAGTTGATATTGAGTGACTGCCAAATAAAATTACATCGTGTTTATCTCGTATGATCTTTCTTTCCACTTAAAATATTTGGCTCATTAGCAATAACTGTCATATCAAAAAATAAAAAAGCTATTCTTTTTTTGCATTCCTTTTAGTAAAAAAATATCGGGTACCCGGTACAGTGGTCAACGTTGTTGATTTTCATACTGGACCTCACGGTTTCATACCCGGGTTTTAATATCATTTTTCCAATCGATTTATTGATTTCTGTTTGATGGCATTGATGTTTGTGGTTTTTAAATATTCCCCTCCTCCCACCATTCAAATCCTAAATTAACGGGTGTAAAAAGAGTGATAAGCCAACTACTAGTTTTTGCTTTATCTTTTCTATCCCTACTTCCTTAGAAAAAAAAGAGACGTTGAGCAACTGAGTAACAAGCAGCTCTCGTTAAAAAACTCATATTGAGATATTTCTATAAGGAGTCTATATGATCCAAATTGAGAGCGGATTATATAAATATATTATGAATCAATTGTGCACCTCTGCAATTCGGATTTATAGTAATGGCAGGTACTCAAGCCGCCAAAAACTCCCCATCTCGCATTCCTTTCAAATTGCTATTTATACGAAACAAGAGACCATTTCTGGCCATCGTCGTCCTTTTTTGTTATCACTGCATTATAATGTATGCAGGTGAAAGATGCGAACGTTCAGACAATTATCCAGTGGCGTCGCTATGAAATAGAATCACCGTGACATTATGCTTTGCGACTGTTTTATAGTTCCAGTTTTGCGAATGTAAAATACTTTACGATACTAATCATTATAAAACATTAAGGACCCATTAGTAAGCTCTATAGCCACATATTAAATTTTAACATTTACGACATAGTTATATTATAATACGACTTTATTTGTTGAAAATTGCTGTATATTAGGGTAAATTTCATCGCCGCCGAGTAAAAACACAATTATTTATTAACTACCAAACACGTTTCAAAAAGAAATTGAATGTTGATATTTTTATTATAGAATGATCCGTCAATTTTAAAATAAGTTCGGATGAAACTATTTAAAACTTAATATAATTCGTCACTATACTGGTGCGTGATATTTTGTGTTCTTATCAAATTGTCATAAAATATTTCTCGTGAAATACCGACCAAGTACGCCACTGTGCAAACACATATGTGTATAATTGGTCGCAAAAAACCAATTTGAAACAGGGTCACTAGTTCAAATTACGCTCCAATCAATTAATAATTAATGGCTATCGAGGTCATGCAACTAATGCATTGTAATTAATCAGAAATCATTTCTCCTACGTAAATTAGTGCACGATTTTTTTCTTTCTCACAAGTCAGTTACCACTGTAGTTTTTAAAGGATTTTTTGACCAACCTGATTAAACAGTATTTGTTTTAAACATACTAAAACAACTAATTAATAATATTTAAAAACTTTTGTTGAACTATGAGAAATATAATAGCTCTGTTCTTCTGCGTATTTCTGACGGTTTGCAAACCGTCAGAAGTACGCAGAAGAACAGAGCTAATGTTTTTCGTTTTTCATACGTTAATTATTAGTAAAATTACATTGTATTTTATCCAAAACCGCTCCTAATATGTAAAAATATGGCCTCTTAGTGGAAGTATCTTAACAGAATTGTTTCGACGTGAATTGCTTGTTACTCAGTTCCTCAACCTCTTTTTTTGGAGAGAAGTAGTAAAGATTTAAGGATACCACTAGTATCTCCATTTCTTCGAAAATAAATCGATAAATCGATTGAAAAAAGGCGTCCGTTCATTGGCTGCATAACGCAGTGATCAACGTCATAGCCTTCCGTGATGGATCTCACGGGTTCGAGTCCCAGTACGAAAAGCAGAATCACATTGTGATCGTGAAACACATGGAGTATTCCAACAGAAATTGTAACTCAACCACTTGACCTCTCCAGAGAGAATTAGGGAGCTCACTCTAGTCACTTTCTCTGCACCCAGTTTTCAGAATCGAATGAGCCATAAAAAATATCACACACAATTTGTCTTTGGCTCCACGTATATAAATCGATTATCGTTCTGGGATGCGTGCCCTATGCCGTGCAACTGAGTGATCATAATCAGCATCAGTGTTGATAAATTGGCGACGGGATCGACGTGAATTTAAATAAAATGTTGATTGATATCTTTCGATTTTTTTTTCGAATTTTTATTCAAGTGGATATAAAATTAATGACTCATGCTTTCTACCCTACCTTAAATTTGAGAAATAAATTTTATGCGTGATGGTATTTTGCACTTCGGCAGCTAATAGGACATATTAAACAATTAAAAGGATATTTAATAACATTTGATATGCCGTCTCACGATTTTTGTTGATTTTGAACATTAATTTATATTTGATATTCATTTTTGGACATTCTAGATAATCTTGTATCGCTAAGGTGCCGTAGTATAGCAATTAAAGGGACCCGAGTTCAAATCACAGCTGGATATCAATTTAATATGTTGATTTTTTAATGTTTCATCAGTAATGCGAGGTATTAATAACGTTGTCGAAATATCATTTATATTATTCTACATTTGAAAAAATACTTTTCAATACTAGTGCTATGTTCCTGTGTAAATAAATTTTATTTTAGGAACAAAGTATTTGTACATACATGTAGATACAAATATATATTTTAAATAGTTAAAATAGTGGACAAAGCTTATTTTTTTAAAAAACATTATAAATATTTTTTGAGCACATTATTTATTAAATATCTGGACCGGTTTTGCTCACCACGAGCATTATTAAATGATGAAAATATAAATAGATATAGGTTATTTTAACAATTTATTGACAATTCTCATGATATGCGAGACCGGTCCTGATATTTCATTAATAATGAAGAATGAGTACATATGTATAACAAATTATATCTAGCTTTAGTTGTCAGTTTACTGTGGCATTTGTCATTTTTTTTAAGTCTCATTTAAAAGTAATTTTCTCACACAGCGCGAATTCAATCACATCGAATAATCAATAGTATTATTGAAATTTATTAATTTTATTTGTTTTTTAACACTAAATTTGAATTTCGTGACTATGTAATTCTTAATTCATCCATTAAGCTACGATTTGAATACGTTTAAAATGGTAATAATTTGAAATTTACCGCATCTAAAAATACATCGTTATAACTAAACCTTGACATCTATCTTTGTAATTTAAATCTAACTGCAGAAAAATAAAATTTGATTCATCAACAAAATTATCTCATACTCGGCTCACTAAATAAAAATATAAATCAAGTTTGATGCAATAATTTTCTTATGATTATTTTATGCCACACTTGGCGGTGTCTGGTAACCCTGGTAAACCATGTAGGCTGCTGAAATATGGCATAGGGTTAGACAGACATGCACGATTCTTTGCCACAAATTATGGCCTCTTAGTTTTAGTTATTCAAAACCCTGTAAACAAAACAACAAGACACATTTTCTTAGCCGTTGCCATGGATATTTCGATCGTTATTATTTGCCATCGCATTATGAACTAATTGACAAATTTAAATTTTTCAATGAAACTAATAACAATAATACTAACGTATTAAACAATTGAAGAAAATATGTCTGAAATATAATCTATAAGTTTATTTAATAATTTAAAAAATATGTGATTGCAAAATATAATCTTACTTATTTAGTAAATACTACTTTCTACCTGTCGGTCACACAAAAACTCTTGAGCAATGACGTAATGAAAATCTCATAGTTTATTTTGTATTACAAAACCAAATGAATGTGATTATTTTCTACTTTTTGTAATTTCTACTTCTCTAATTTCAAATCAAGGGAAATAAATTCAAAAACAAAATTTTATGCGAAGCCAGAATTTTCCATGTCCACTCCCATTGTGGAACAAATAGACTCAAAATTGAATTTATCTAAACAGACTGTTATTACTAATTTTAAAATAGGTTCTCAATCTCTATTTTTTCGAATATAATTGGAATAGAAGGTGGCTTGGACAGAATTAGTGGTAAACTAATCCCTCTTGCTACGTCCTGTTTTTAGGATAGGATGGGTAGGATGGGGGTGGAATTCAAGATATCACAAACACCTAGGCCACTGAACAGAAATTTACAAACCGATTAAAAAAATATATTTATAAAACTGCTCGTTCTGGGACTCGAACCCGTAACCTAAGCCAACGATGTTGATCACGCGACCACGCAGGTGGCATATTATGTATTTATTTTGATATTATTTTAGACATGTAATAAAATTAATGTAACTGTCTTGTGTGAAGTTAATAGTTTTTTTGAGAAAATGTAACATCCTTTCATTCAATTAAAACTGTCGCTTTATACAAATAATGATTACAAATAATGATTTTAGTTTATAATAAAAATCCACTTATTTCGCGTAAGAAAATACATACTCGTTAATAGTTCTCGAAATAGGCACTTCATATATTATTTTACTTTTAATTTTATGTATTGAGTTGTATATGTATTTTTGTTGAATTCTTGATCTTGAGTTACAAATTAAAGATACTATAAGGCTATTCTTTGCAAATCCGGCATGATCCAAAATAGTTTAGAAATAAAACTTGAATTTCATTTTGTAAAACAATATACCTACATTTAAGAAGTATTTTTAGTTTTACATTAGTTTGGAATGATATTTTGTTTTTTATCAAGCCAGGTTTAATCCTGCTTTCCAAAAATACTTTTCAAATGTATTATATTTACTAAATTACAATGATAGTTCATGGTTCATCAATTTTGGAACGGGCCGAATTCGAAAATAATAGAATTATATTTGACACTAACTTTATAATGTGCAAATTTTTTCAACCATAAATTTTTAGCTAAGAGGGAAATCTTAACTAAAATGTTTACATTACATATCTTAACGGGTGAAATCAAAAGAGATCAAGCGATAAATATAGATCTAATAATGGAAGCAACATATTTCTTTATCTAATTGATTTTGCTTAGAATATTTTCTGGTCTTGTTTGATGCAAGTACCACTTGCATGAAAAAAAATATTATTTTTGCATGTAACAGTAACACATATTTACTAATCTAACAAATATTTTATGTGTTCATTGTTAGTGAAATGTATAAATGTATATCGGCCTTAATTCGATAATGACATCAGCTAGTAAAATATGTTGAAGTAAGTTTGCTTGAAATTTTAAAGGTTTTTAATGCTGCGGTGATGCATTTTATTAAAAAAATGTGTTGTTAAAATTAACGTTTATTCTTTGTGAGAACAGGAAACACCTAAATGGACTTTTTAATTTATAACACTACGTTCATGGAAGATCATAAGATCCGTATTATAATTAGCTCAAACACTAATATATACGCCATTAAATTTACACCGATTTTAATTTAGGACACTTTTTATATGGGAAACGTACGCATTGTTGTATTCTTGATCACTTAGTAAAGAAATTTCAATTTAATTAACTTGGTGAAAATAAACTTAATGTTGCAAGTTTTTTTCAAAACAAATTATTCAAATTGATGATTATACAGCGGTTTTCGTTTCCGCTTTTAAGTTTAGAAACAATCATTTTTTTTAATATTTTGCCAACACTACTTTTCGTAGTATAAGGTCCACAATCGAATAAAATGATTTGAACTAACTTTTCTCGGCGGAGTTACATAATTCTTTCAAAATTTTAAAATAATGATAAAACACGGTTAATAAAAGTGGGATGACTTCAGACTTGGGAGGAACAAAAATACTAACAAGATCGGAGAATCTTGAAGGTACCGTGTGGTGACCAAATGCGCCAAGTGGGGAACGGATATGGATGAAAAACAAAAACAAATATTTTTTTTTTTGCTTTTCTATTTTTGAGATATTTTAGAAAAATGATGAATGTATGGCATTTCCGTAACATATAGCCTGGAATACAAATTAATTTAGAATTAATTAGATAAAAATCAAAGAATGACCCAAAGAAGGCAACAAACATAAAAACTTCGATACATTATTAATTCATCTTCATTTTAAAATTGTATGCATAAAAAACATTGTAATTCTGAAAACTTGTTATATCGATAAAATATATAAAAATTGATACATTTAATGTAGCTCAGGTTGGTCAAAACCATTTCGTCTCTTGAGAATAGATGTAAAAACTTCAACATTTGTGTGAGAATAAGATCCAATAAAAAAAGCTGATATTTTTTCAATGTACATAGATTTCTTTATCTTTTAATGATTAGGTCATTTTATGGTTTGCTTATAATAATATTGTCACTGATAATTTTGATGTTTTGCAGTACGATGATGTTTTCAAATAACATATTTTAATTGTATAGAATTAAAAAAATGTTGTTCTATTAAAACGTTTGATACAATCTATTTTAAAAATATCAAAACTTGTTTCAGTTAATGAAAAAACTTGACATGAAAATTCTATCATTGTTTCCGATAGTAACTTGTGTAAGATAAAATTTTAATTCTTGTCTATAACTTATCAAATAAACTTCAAAACTCAAACATTTCAGGGTTTCTTACTTCTCTACTCGTTGAAGTCATCTGTGTTTTGTTACATATGAAGTTCTTGAAAACCCAGTCGTTCGGCTGTAATTCAGGTTTATATTGTTGCAAATATTTTTTCCGTTATATGGAAAATATTTTTGAATTTCAGACTAACGTTAACTACTTTCGTTTTCAGAATTCACCAGGACCGGTTTTGATTATTCGCAATCAATTAAATCTAATGATAAATGACGAAAAGGTTTTTCAGGCAATTGCAATCCGTGTATTTTTTTTCATTTTTCATTTCAAAGTTCAAATTCTTAGGTTATCTTATCTAGTTAAATTTGATAATTGTATAAATATTCTTTTTGAGATGATTCAAGTAATTTTAATATTATGTGTTGCACTTTTGGTCAAATTTACGGGAATGAAATTAAGCGCACTTTGAATTAATTATTAAAAAAAAAATTAAGCTGCCATAAGACGTTTATTAAAATACTGAAATTTTGAATACTGTGCCACTAAAAACTATTGTTTGCAAACAACAAAAACATTTTAAAAGGTCGTAAAAAAATGATACGGATATAATGAAAAAATAATTTAATTAACCACTCATCAAATTTGTACAGCATTTATATAATATTATGCATTTGGCGTTATTATTAATGATGAAATCGTGATAATATCTGCTTAGAATATAAAGTAGGCGGTCAGCCAGTTCATCCTCGTCTCTGCTGTAGAAGAAATATAAATATCACGACCTTCGCCCACATTAAACTATTCAAGAGATCTTTCAAACGAAACATACGATAAAACACCTTAATTGTTAAATAGGAAATGTCCACTCGGTTCAGCTTTTTTACCAGTAACAATATTTTGTAGATTAGACACGAAAACGCTTTTATTAAACGCTTTGATTGTGTTTTTTTTAGCTTTTTTTTCATTACGACAATAAACATTGCTTTGTTATTCGTGTTTGCTTGTATTGTCATTCATATATAGTAGATTTTGTACAATGAAAATTATTCACTTGAACTTTTTACATTTAAAATGCTCAAAATCAACATCATACAACGCTTACCCGAGCCATAGGTTGCATATTTAAAGTGACCTATAATATAAGTATTTTTTTCAATGTTAAATCACTTACAAAAACTTTCAGTACACTTAGTACACTTCAGTACACTTTCAGTAAACTTACAGAAAATACTGATATAAAGGTGTGCTTGATTGTCGCAAATTATCTAAAGCTCTACAATAACAAATCACTTAATACTGTTGTTTATAAGTTTTTTTTTTGGTTCTAATTCAATCTCTCAATTCAACCATCCAGCAATATTATAAAAATGCAATGTAATAAGCAAGCTGTTTGGGGTACGCGTTTTGGTAAAAGGGTATTGACTACTGCATTAAGTAAACCGATAGCTTGGGACGTTTTTTATCGGATAATTATGCTACTCTTATATTATTTTTAACCATGTCTGCGCTCTATATTAAGTATCTATTATATCATCATTATGGATCATCTGAATTATAGCGTAAATCAGTGGATCAACCTTTCGAATCGAAGCGGAGAAAGAAAGGTGGAGCAAAAAAAAGAGTTGACTAATCGCTCTGTATACGTTTATTTTTTAGGGCTTCTAGCCCAGCAACACGCACTTTTTTTTTAAATTAACCAAAAACCGGGTATTTTAACGGGTACCTGGTCATTTGAAGTTCGATATAATATTTTATTTTTCCATAGATATTATATGTTTTCATAATGCTAAATTTTCCCAATATACTTTCAAAGTCCTATGCCAAAAAAGCTTTTACAAATATGCTTATGTAAGTGTTTTACTCGTCATAAAATACGGATTCAACATTTTTTTATAATACCATTCAAACAATACAAATATAACTTACATCGATTTGTCATATCTATATATACTCATTGGAGAGCATTATAACTGTAGATAAGCTGAGAATCTATTATCAGACATAAAAAGAATTCGTTACGAAAAAAATATGAAAGTTTACAACGCGGTGCCTTATGATTTATTAATACTATTGCTGCAGTATAAAATAAAAACAAATGGTAACTTACTTGTAAAGAAATATACACATATAGATAAAACCTTCCAAACAGATTGACCCAAATGCTGTTAATGTGTATTGCAAAATTATCTGCGGTTGGCTATTTTACAGCTGATGAAATGAATATTACAAAAATTAAACGCAGATAATGCTGTCTCACATAAAATGTCAAGAGTATGACGCAAGTATATCAAAGATCACTGACGAGGATTGGGCTATAATATATTCATATAGGTACCGCACTGTACTGATTGTTGAATATCAATTGAATTTTTAAAGACCAAACATTGTTATAAAAAATTTCAACCAAGTTTTCAAGATAAAAGCAGATTTTTTCGCCAATGTCTGTTTCCAATGTAGTGTAAATGAACTTGTAACAAAGCGTCTAAACATTTTTTTTTAATTATTTTTTTTTAATTACAAAAACATTGTGTACGCTAATTCTACATTTAAAAATATTGATTAAGACCACTTTTGCTAATCGTGAGCATTGCCGAATAAACAAGCTATTTTATGACACCTAACCTAACGAACCTTAAACTAATATTAACAAAATTTGAAAGCTATGAAAATCATCTTTAAATAAACTCTTGCAACATTATTCAAGTTTCCATTATCAAATCTTGGTGGAAATTCATTATATTAAAAAAAAAATATAACATTCTTTTGTAATAATTCACCACAATTCATCACGAGCATTTTCAACTGAGCGAAACCGGTCGTGATCATATTCACGAATTGACTAATAGTATAATATATTGAACATTCGCTTTATTTTAATTTACTTATTACCAATTGGTTCTGCTTTTTTAATTCAACAATGTTGATTGTTTTTTTGTATAATAAAAGGATATTGAATAAATCCTTTGATTCATCGAATTAAATGTTTCTATTTATTTAATATTAGCACTCGATTTTCATGAATTGGCATATTTTTTCTAATACAATTAAAATGATATAATAACGATTGCATGCAGACATAAAACATATAGATATTTGGAAATGGTTCGGTTTGTCGACTAATTACCCTTAATCATACGTTGGGATTGCCAAGTTCATTTTCGAGGAAGGTTGGATGTCTTCAGCAGTCAAGTTTGCTATGTTCATGGTCAAGTAGCCGGAGACACTGTTATTTGTGTCCGTTGTCCGTGAATTTTGCTCATCCAGCCGGACAAATCGTTTCCAATGACGTAACAATGAAATTGACATGCTTATTTAATGTCGGACTCTAGTAGTCTAGTGGCAAGAAGTAGTCTTAGTGAACAGTCATGGTTTTAGCTTCGACAAGGAAAATTATGTCATTACTCCTCGAGCTGATCTCGAATCGATCATTTTGTTTCTCTCATGTGATTTAAAATTTCAAAATATTTGTACCTATATCAGTTTTACTATGTTTTAATATTCTTAAAATTATTATCGGACCTGTTGCTTAGCTTTAAAAGCTTCACTTGGCAAACAGAATACTCCATGTAATTTTCAATAATTTTATCATGGTAATAAGGTGAAAAAATACCAATGTATATTAGGTTTAAAATTAATATTCTATAATGAATATTTGATAACTATTTCGGCTTACGCCCTCGTACTATAACAGAGGACGTAAGCCGAGATAGCTCTTAACTGTATATAAACTAAAATACATTGATATTTTTTACTTAATCATACAATAGATTTCTACCAAGAAATTCAAATTCAATCAATACAGGATATCAAGTATCTTATACCAATATTTTTTTTATATTCAAACAAAGCGATTAGAATATCTCTTCTAACAAATAAGGTAAATACAAACGGAGGTAAATCACTACAGATAAAAATTGTCCTGCGAATTTTAGCATAGTCAAGGAACATTCGGAAAAAAGACTAGATCAAAATTTAGCATTTTATATGACATGAAAATTTTTGTTTCTGCTTCTGTCTCTCACACACATTACGCTATCTTCTGTCAAGATTGTTATTTGACAGGTAAACTAACGCTAGTCATAATAATATGAAGGCCTTCACAAATATTGTGTATTACGTCGTTTATTGCATCGATAATTAGAGGTATTTGTATATTTTTATATACACAACAGATTTACGCAGCATATTGAATATTAGAATTGAATATACCATTAATTGTAAAAAGTAACATTTAAATGACGTTTGGGCAACAGTGCTACCATCTCAATATTTTTTTTCTGAAATATGCACAAAACAATTTGACTGTATAATTATACGTATAAAAGCTAATCCAATTAAACACTTCGTATTAAATATATAAACAACAATATTTGTAAAGATTCCCATGAAGTCCATTGTTATGCAATCCCATTTCCTGCGAAATTTTTTTAAACAAATAATTAATATTTCACTTTTTGTATTTCATTTGATACGTAATTAATCAATTCGTCTGACTGTGGGGCTAATTTTTATGATCAATTATTATTATTGAGTCTATAATAAACGGCACATGGCCAAAAGCGATTCTAAACTTGATTAAGTTGATTATTTTGTCGTGATTTGAGATTATTTATTGCATTGTTAAGGACGGTGATGCAAAAACTTACCCACTCCTTAAGCGTATGCAAACAAAACAATTTTATTCTTTTACTATCACATTATATTATATTATATAAGAAACAGTATTATAATATATAAATTTCAAAAAACAATATTGTTAAGAATTTTCTATGATAAAATCAAATGAAACAGGATGCAATAATTTATTTTGATTGTTTATATTATTCAAATTTAATACGTCCCAAAAAACTACTTTTTTCAAAATACAGTTATGTTTGATTGGTTGATGCAGCTTGGGGTCAAAATTTAATTTATCTTATCTCAAATTCCTCAATTCTACTTCAATTAAATTACCTTTTTCTTATACGAGTTCCAATCATTATAACTCACATGACAACAGTGCTAAAAATAAATTTGGCATTGCATTTTTTAACGTCAAAACATTATTAGATACTTTCATCAATTGTTCTGTAATAATCTACATTTTCGATTAGCGTGGCAGTTAATAATAAAATAATTGAAATGTGTTTATGTTACCTCAAGAACGTTTAGTCGTCTAATCGTTTTTGGGTAGCTGTAGAAATAAGATACAGCTAAAACTCATTAAGTTATTTTTAGTTTTCTGCCAGGAATAACTCTAATCAAAATCTGACTTAGTTCGTATTACTTCATTGAATATCGAAATAAATAAATGTTACATTTAAGTGAGCTTGGATTTTAAAACGATAAAGCGAGTTTAAATATATCGATCTGCATTCATAACACAAAACATTCCAACTCTTAGCATAAAGTTTTCTGGAACTATACCAAATATATGGATTTAAATATAAACAATTAGTTATACTACTTGGGCTTATACGTAATTTATATTTGTATTAACCCTTCGACTTAATAATCGGAAAAGATATAACGAGACATGTTAAAAAAAGTCACGATTATCAGACAATAAAATGTGTAAATGCCATAACGAAATGACGTTTCAAAGTTTTGTTGTGACGGACAGATACGAATAAAATTGTCATTTTTTATCACAAAATATATCAATTTTAGATGTCGTTACAGAAAAAAGTTAACTAATATCTGTTAACTATAAATAAATGCCAATGTGATTTCATAAAACAAATACTCTTTAATAAAGTTTAAAAATGTGTATAAATAGTTTTATTAATTTTTTTTTTTAAAAGGACGTCGTTGCACAGAGATTTTTTTGTTATTAATATACATCAAAATAACGACATACACAGATGGAGAAGCTGTGGCACAATACTGATGATGACTATGTGTCAGTAACTTCTCGTAACAATGAATCCTTTTGAAATCTACTCCTAATATCCTTGACCACTAATAACAGAGCTATATCTATTAATCATGTTTTTTTTTTGTCTGAAGATGCTATATCAAATTCTATTCATTAATCAATGTCGAAAGAATCTTTAATAAAGAAGTCAGATACTTATCTGTGAACATGGATCAATGAGCCCTAAGTAAAATTAAAGGCAATCGATCAGTAAAATGTAGTGCTTGGATCTTTTGATGGTAGTTATTTTATCACCGGACGAATATTTCAATATCGGTATTGTAAATAAATCAAAATTAACAAAAAAAATAGTAAAAATTACGACCAATTAAGATAGCAATGCCGAACAAATAAATCAATACTGCTTTTTTCGATATATCACATTAAATATTAGCATAAATAAAATATCAAAAGCGTAAAAAGTTTAATTTGATTAAAACGAACCGTCAGGTCCTATGCCACAGCGGTAGGCGTTGTTGGCTTCCGTGCCGGATCTCATGGGTTCTAGTCGCAGTAAAAACAACATTTTTTGGTATATTTCATTCACAGTTTAAATAAAAATTAAACTCGGTTCTACATGTTGTAAATCAGATCAAATAGCAATAGTTTCAACCACTGAGCAGTTGTCGTAAAAATAAAATTTCGTCATTAGTGTAGCAATATATAAAACAATAATATTAATAAACTTTGTTTCATGTTTTATATTTCCGTATAGTACAACTTCAAAATATAAAAAGATACTCACACAATTCACGTATCGTCACAGTTTTTTCAGGAGATAGCAAGTTATAACAGATTAAAAATAACTAAAATAAATAAGTTCTACCAAGTAAATGCTAAATCAATTAATAGATAGCAAGTTACATAATTTACATACATAAAGTAAGTTTACAGTGAGATTTTTTGATATCAATTATTTGTGAGGAATAACTTAGCCGACGCATTTGGCAACAGCAGATTAGTAATAAAAAAATTAATACATTTATATCACAATTTATCATTTACTATCAATTCAAGAATATTCTTTTATTATCAACAAACTTCGGTCATTATGGTAACAGTATTATGTGATGAAAATACCGAATAGAAGCATTAATAATTTAATGTATTTATGTGTGCTATACCTAACAGTAGAATATTTTGATTCACAATGAATACATCAAATGTACTGAGCAAATATTTTGTCACGTGACTTTTGTAGTGGAAGACACGCTTAGAGTGAAGAATTTCAATTTGTTTCTAAAGCAAATTAAAAAAAATCCTTTTAATAAAAACAAATTTTGTATTCAAATATTTTCTACTCAAAAACAGATTTTTTTAGCCTTTTGTTTCTGCATCTATAAATTTAAAATTTTAGTTTTTCACTATTGCTGCCCCCAAAAGTTGATAGTTCTGATGAAACAACAAATGAAAAATTGAAGATTTTAAAATAAATTCTGCTGTTGCATAGATGATTATAATATTGAAATGAGGAGCAAACATTCAAAAAGTGATTTGTCACACAAATACATAGCTTGGAAAATGATGACTCGATTATTGGAAAATTGACGGTTTGCTTGAATATATCATCTTTATGATTTAGTTTTCATAGAAAAAAATCTATTTTGGACACTAATTGTGATTTCCATTCACAGATATTGATTGCTTTATGGAGTTTCAGAACTGATATTAAACTGCATTTTTCGAAATTTGTTACCAATCACTTTTTGAATGTTTGCTCCTGAAATATAGACGTATTAATATCGATCAGACAATAATAAAGTATGATATTAAATGGCCCCTTTAAATCTGTATGCATAATAATGACCGATAAATACAATGCTATTTTTGCCAAATTGGTGCAATAAATATTATTCGAGATAAATGTGTTATATTATCATATCATATATATAATACCCAATAACCGCATTGTGTATTTACCTCATTTTTTATTTTTTTTTACTTACCATTTTTTTATATTACGGTGACTGTATAGTTTATTTGAAAAATGTACGAATAATACATATTATTTTTGTTTGGCAGATAGTAGCTCCATTCGTTTAGGAATGGCTGGAGCCACATTCAACTCAATGTGGACTGTCTGGGACACACAGATGTACTCGATTAAAACCAAATGCCACTTGTTCAACGCTTGCATTCTGCCAGTACTGCTTTACGGTTGCGAATCATGGCACCTGACGAAGACTCAGAAAAATAGATGCTTGCGTCGAATAATGGGGTGAAGTGGTTTGATTTTGTGAGGAATTCAAAGATAAGGGAGCGTACAAGACAGCGTCCCGTCACGTCAGTGGTTATGGAGAGACGTTGGAACTGGCTGGGTCACGTGCTGCGGATGCTTTCGGAAAGCCTCAATTCTGCCTGTCTCTTCTTTCGACCGGTCGGATTCCGCCCCGGACGTCTATCGGGTACTATCCATAGGATGTACTCGGTGGAACTGAGGGATGCCGGCATGTCATGGGAAGAATCAAAGCAATTGGCGGGAGATAGGGAAGCATGGAGGTGCCGCATGACGGTCATATGCTCTATATAGGGAGCGAATATGGCCAAAGAAGATAGTACAAATTATTACAAAGTCAAAGGTGATTACATTTTCTTTGTCTTTGTTTATAGGGCCGTTCTAATGGTATGAAAAATTATAGATAGAGGCAGTGCATCCATTAGGCGAGTAGTGTGAACCAATTTTGACGTCAGTTGGTAGCCAAGGATCGGCAAACAAACCGGCTGACAAATAGTGCGCTCGCCGCTTGAAAAGATAGCCGCTATATAGTGAATATACTAACACTTCTAGATATACCAAGAACCATTGGATGAGAATTCATCAGTGGCTCCACAAAAAAGTGCGCGTCTTATCATTACTATTAAAGATTTATTGAAATTCATTATTTCCAAATCCCACGTTTTCATCTATTACGTGCAGATCCGGATATAAATATCGACTATAAGTCTCACTCAGAGGTAAAAAACCTGCGGCCTTTCGACTTAATCCATTTTATTTATTTAATTGTTATTTTAGCATACATAATTGAATTAAGCCGACTACGTGGTCGAGATTCAACGTCGTTGATCACATTATGAACAGTTTTTATAAATTGTTTTATCAATCGGTTTATGGATTTCTGTCCGAATGCATGAATTTATGTGATGTATCATATTCTAAAAAAAGTAGAGTAGCGAGAGCTTACCACTAGTCATAGTCCCTTCTTTGTATCCTAACTCTCTTGGAAAAAAAAAAGATTCTGAGTAACAAACAGTATTCGTATAAAAAATATGCTCCACTTTAGGAGCGGACATAATTTTTTTTTAATAAAGTTATTTAAATGTGGCTTTTTGAGACGAATATAGCTTTCTGACATCAAAAGATTCCCCACCTTTTTTTCTATAAGGTATTTTAAACACGTTAATATTTCGAAATTGTACACTATCGTCTTTTATCTACAAAATTTTAAGATTTGAATCTTTGAATACATTTGATAAAAAAATATACTCATCCATATAATATTTGTATCATGGAGGTCAGCATGTAAAACAAATAACAATCAATCGACGGAAGCCATTATCAAATTTCAATTATAGTTTCAGTCGCATATAAAAACTCTTTATAAAATATTTTATAGCCTCTTTAATAATGATTAATTATTCTTTCAATATTTTATTTGTTTGCTTTGCTTTTCATTTTTTGTATTATTTGTAATAAGTGTTATATTTAAAAAAAATTACCAGCTTAATAGCTGTTTCAAACATGGCTTTGCTTTTTACATAATATATTTTTTAACAATGTGAAATTTTTTGGTATCGTACGCCGTTGGCTACTGTTACTAAAGTCACGGGTTTGAATTCCAGTCCAGATAGTTTTTATTAATTGATCTCTTTAATCCCACTCTCAATCGATTAGCCATGCATTAGTCCTGCTTTGGCACTATCTTTTTTTTTTCAAAAGAAGAAAGATTGAGCTACTGAGTTACAATCAGTTCTTGGAGAGTCACTTCTGTTGCGATAAACTTCATAAGGAGTCCATATGCTCTAAATTAGGAACGGAAATGACAAAAAAATATAAACGAATATTTGGACAAATTCTACGTCAATTACGTTTTTTCCAAATCGACTTTTAAAAGAAATATTGAAGATTGAAGTCGTGAATTCTGAAATTTTCACTGTGGGATAAATTTGGATTTTTTTACATTATTTGGCATTAATCAGTGCTATCAGAAGCACATAATTTCTCTAAGAATTTCTTAAGAAAGATTAAATTAATTATCATTAAATTATGTTCGTAGTTATTATGAACCTTATACCATGAGTTACATTTTTTTACAATTTATTTTCTGACATCAATTACCTTATTATAAATACAGGAATGTTTAGAAGCACTGCGCTGGAGGAGCATCCGAGGAGCGAATGCGCTCGCCCTTGTGAGGTCACGAAACGGCCTTGAGTCTGCCAAACCAGTGGTGGTCAACGGACACCGCAGGAACGTAATCAAGTAATTATATTACACGGGGTTTTGAGAAGAATAAAAAACCGGCCCACGGTATTTATTATATTATGGAGATGTGGTGTATATTACGAAATGCCAAGTCTACAAAATCAAATATTTCAATACAATTTCTCGCCAATGTAACCAATTGATTCGGCACTTATTGTGTGGCATTTCATTTTGTAAATTTTTATTATTTTAGTAACTGCTTTTGCCGCCTGTGTGGTCGAGTGGTCAAAATCGTTGGCTACCGCTACGGAGGGCACGGGTTCGAATCCCAGTACGGGCAGTTTTATAAATTGATTTTTCAATCGATTTATGAATTTCTGTTCAAAGGCATGGATGTATGTGATGTCTTGAATTCCCCCCTTCCACCCATCCTATTCTATGAACGTGGCGTATCGAGAGCGATTAGCTAACCACTAGTCCTATCCTAGCTCCTTCTATTCATACTCAGTTCCTCCCTGCAGTTCTTGTAAAAAGATTTCTGTTGAGATAAACTCCATTAAGAGTCCATATGCTCCATATTGGGAGCTGACATGGTTAAAAAAAACTTTTTGCTTTTTAATATAGTCACGACTTTTAATTATTTGAAAAAAATAACGTTGTTTTTAAATATTTTATTCAGTTTGAAGATATTTAAAACATGGTGTATTAGATATAAACAAACGATGCGTCTATAATTATTCTAACCCAAAAAGTGGTGTAAAAAACAATTAGAATAAATTTAAAATTTACATATTTTGTATTATACATTAACGAGACATATTTTTAAAAAACGAAAAATCCATTTGTATGATATATTAAAAATTAGCTTTTGCTCAATTTCCAACGAAACCTTACTAATCTCTATTTTCACATGTTTTACCTCATTGTATTGCAGGCGTATGTTGTATTATATTTCTTAGTAGCATTATGGTAAACATTTCTTAAACTTCTCAGTGTAGTCACGCCAATAGCTTTCAACATTAATGTTGTCAAAGTCACCGTTAGATAAAATGAAACATATTAAATTGAATGTGTATTTGTATTGCAGTAATACACAATATCATTATAATCAACATCAAACCGTGACAGCTTCAGATAGGCTCTGGATGGCTCCAACAAACTTCATCATCTCTCAATGTCCACAGAAACCGTCTTTCAGCTAGGCTCCCCAGGCGAATAACAGTCATTCACAACTCCCTGTTCAGTGAGACAATCTCTGCCCTGCCTCGAATGGCTCTCTTAATGTAAATAAATTTTATTTTGGTATACGTTTCCCTTACAAGTATTTATAACTACAACTGCCGAGTCTTTTCTTATCTGCAACTGGTAACCAGTACAGTTTATACCCCTGCAATATTTTTCTTTGATTTATATACGATAGTGGATAATAATCAATTATATACGATGCAGGGAAAATTCAAAACGAGAATACTATCTTACGAAGGAAAAAACAATGTGTTATAATATCAAAGTAAATATTTAATTCAAATCATCAATATGGATTATTTTAAGAATAAGATATTGAAGCGAGAAAAGTTTTTCTCATAAAACAAAAGAAATTAAAAAGTTATTGTTGAGATAATTTTAGTTATAATTGTGCTATTTTTAATACTCGAAACAAATATTTGAAACCGGTAAGAATTTTACATTAATCAATTCGTAACAAACTATCTGTACAACATACATACTGTAATATTTGATTTGATATACTTTTTTGTACGAAAAGATGCTCGCCTTAATAATATGAGCACCGTACTTAATCCAAGCAGAAAATTTTACGTGAATTTTATGGAACGAGCCAATTATTGGGCATAATAATCGATGCTATATTATTCAATGCACGGCCTTTTTTCTATTATATCAATAATCATAGTGGTCGATTTTTTATGCGTTCAGTAATAAATTATAATGTATTGGAAATAAAACATTCAATTAAAAGTGTGTTTTTGTTTGTTGTTAAATGTCAACGGACAGAAAATTGTAGGTTTGTATTTTGGGAGCATCTTTTAAATATACGTCTGGTGTACATATATTATTTAATAATAGATCGGCTGTTTTTTTGTCAATGAGCTACTTTTTGTGAAATATTGTAAATGAATGGATATCTTTAAACTATGTTTACTTATAATCTAGTGTGTATAGTCTTTCAATGGATCATTTTGAAATGTGTTTCGCGAAAACTGAATGTTAATCGGACGCTTACCAATATTTTTAGGCAGAGGAAAAGATAAAAAGATGTAGATATGAATATAGGTGGAATGGATAGAAATCGAAAAGGCACAAGCACTGTGATACTAAAAAAACAATATTCTCAGATCAACTGCAGTCTTCACATGGAAACAAATGTTTTTAACAAACGCAGAACTCAATATTTTCATTTTCTGCGTGTATTTAACACAATACGCAGCTGACTAGTTGTTAAAACTCGTATATTGAAAATACAATACGATGGAAATCATTAATAACACAAAAACGTCGATTACTTGTAACATTGCACAGTGGACATATCGGTTTTTGCTTGAAACGCTTCGTAAAACTGCTCAGAGTAAAACAAGTATATTACGAGTTATTTTAGTAATTATAACAATGAAGAGCTCAAAGACTATCGTAAAGAAATCAAGGCCATTTTTTGATAAAAACAATATAATAGAAGCATAAAAATAGTTCGCAAAAAATCGACTTGTTTTCCGTTTAATTATCGTGTTATTTTTCAAAAGCTGCGGCAATCACACTTCTATCAATGCACTTTTTCGTAATTTGTATTGTTTGTTTTTTTCAAACTGCACAATGCAGTTGACTTTGCCCGGCCTAATGACGTATATGCAACGCTCATTTTTTTTTTCAAATAATAACGTAATAATTTTTAATTGAACAATAATATTTGAGACGCTAAAAGCAAACATGACCATATTATAATCATTAAACTCTTATCGGGTAAGCGGTGCAGTTGTCAACGTCGTTGGATTCCGTGATATATCTCACGGGTTCAAGTCCCAGTGCGAAAATCATTTTATCAATAGGTTTATCGATTTTCATTCGAAAGCATGGGTGTTTGTGATGTTGTAAAGATCCATCCCACCCTTCTTATCATTAAATAATAGATCATGGCGAGAGCAATTAGTTACCCACTAGTTCAGTTCTAGCCCTATACTTATATCATTAATCTTTTTTGAAAATAAATTTTGATCAACCGAATAACAAACAGTTCTCGTAGATTTTTTTTATTGAGGTACCTTCATTAAGAGACATTATGCTCAACTTTGAAAGTGGACTTTTTTGAAGAAGACTTAATCGATTTGATTGCCATTTATTTGGTAGAACTTCATTATAGTATAAGCAGATAAAAATTTAAAGTTATTTAGCTTCAAAAAGAATTTGACTTGTAGCAAAAAGGTGCTTCGGTATAATTCCATCGTCAGAACTATAACATTAAAGTTCTGACAGAAAAACTGTAAAAATTTATACTTCAGTTATCTTTCAATTATTAAAAATATATTTTTATTTTTTAAATACAGGCTTTTCTACGAGTAATATAAAGAATAATCAAAACTATATAATTTTTTCAAGTTGTGAGTGGTTATAGTTTTTTTCAGAATAAATCGAAAGAAAAGTTGAAAGAAGTAAGTTTTTAATTTAAAATATTGGCACTATCTTCACAGTTAAATCGAAGGATCTCAATAATTCCTTCAAGTTTTGTTTTATTTTGAATGTTAACTTCATGCATATTAATCACAATTCACAGTGAAATCATTATCGCTTTTAAACCATTTTTAATTATTTATCTACGTAATCTTTACGCGAATACAACATTCGTATTTTTCGCATTAGTTTGAATATGTTACCATCACATCATCAAAAATAAGTTTGGTGGTCTAGCATGGGAAGAAATAAAAATCTTTAACATAAAAAATAGGCGCCGAGAGATTTAAAATTCGATCAAAATCAAAAAGCTAAATAATTTATTGGTATCCGTTAAAACCCGTAGCAAGGCCGATGACAGTAATAAATCGATGTGACGTCACTCGTGCGAAAGATGAAGTCATTGCTGCATTACCAAGAAATTTATCTTCTCCGCCATTAAAAATAATAGAAGAGTTTTAATGCCTCGCCATTAAGCTACAAGGATAGAAATGTCTGCTTTTTTAATAAAATAATACACAAATGACCTCCGCCTACAGATATTTTCACTTATAAGTTATATTTTGTAGCGAAAACTAAGCATTTTTTTGCGTTTAAACAAATGTATCTATTACAGCGGTCATTAAACTAAGGCTCAATGGCCGAATCCATAACTCTAAATTTTTTTTTAGTTATAAACGATTTAAATTAAACATTTTATTTTAGAGGAATTCCTTCTTTTTTTAAGAGGTACCAACAATAATTTATATGTACATTTTAATAATTATGAATTCCGGATAGGAAGTTAATTTATTCACGCGGGCCGAATCCAGTCCTCCAAAGATTTCAATCTGGCCCCTGATTTTTATTATATAAATATTTAACACATACTAAATATTGATATTTTGAAAATTCTAATAGGGTTCCATCAAGAATATTTTTCGTCCGGCCTCTTAACGCTTTTGTTAAATCATCCGGACCGTTTTTAAAATAGTTCGTTAACCTCTGGCATAATATTAATCACATGCAACTAAATGGGATTCCAATATCTTTTTTTTACTTCCGACCCGTTTCTCGAAATGTTTGGTAACCCCTAATCAAGACTATCAAGTAACTTACTATCAATATATAAATGAAGCAGGGAAAAGTGTTGGGGTTGCAACAGTGTAGCAAAATCTTGGGGTGACTAAACAACATAATATACCGAGATTGAATATCATTATTACTGGCGAGAAGCATATTTTTCAATGCCATACAATTTTTATTTTGTTATGATTTTTTTTTAAATTGAATCACATACCTTTTAATATGAAATGAAAATATTATATTAGGCATCGTCAGGTCCGTGTTATAGTAACCAACTTCGGTGGTTTCCGTGACGAATCTCACGGGTTCAAGTCCCAGTACGTTTTTCCAATCCGATTTATTGATTTATTTTCGAAGGCATGTATATTTGTGATGACTTTCCTGCAACCATTCTAATCCTAAAAATAGCGGAGTGTAGCGACAATAATTAATTAACCACTAGTCTTCTTATAACCCTATCCTTACTTTCTTTATCCAAAAATGTTAAAACCCTTAATACGAGACTAAAACAATATATCATTAGCTACCATCGAATGAATCTTTACTATAAAATGATCTTGAAAGTCTCCTGGTTTTTAATCGTTGGTTTCGTGAACGTTCAGTTTTTAACACAGCATAAGAGTTACATTCAAGACTCAAGGAAAAAGTTTCGTTCGCTTAAAAAAATGTAGAATAATCAAAATGTAATTTTGATTTCTCAGTTAAGTGTCATTTTTTAAACAATTTCTGCGTGCTATGTTAAACGTCGCTTGGCCATTTTCAAAACTATTATATTATCATCATAATATGTCGATAGCATGAGATAACCTCGACCGAAAACTGCTACAGTGTAAATACTCTTTACATGTATTATATTGTATAATCCAGCCACTTCTCTGGCAGGTGTACCAACAATATTTTATGATACAAACTTTACTATCTAACATACAGTCACAATAATCATAACTCTGACAAGTAGTACAACACAATATATGGCGTACCTCGATCAGATCTAAAGGCAAGTGTCAAGATTCATTAGATTAACCGCAATTCTCGCAATGTTGATCTTGACATGCATGTATAAATTTATTTGCATTAACATCGGGAATGATGCCTACAAATTATTTACTATTAATAATTACAATTCCTAAATCGAAAAATTCAAATGATAAATTATCGTCATAAAACTATTGAAATAAATTAAATAAACAAAAGACTATTAAACTATGTTGAATCGTGTTAAATGTACTCTTTAGAATCGTTCTGAATTTTTATCACGTCATCACCATTATTAATTGTATAGCTTTTTGTTGGACCAATATTTAGCAATATAAATCATCAAACAAACATGTTCAACTTTGATTATAAAGAATCTTCTAGTGCTAACCGGTCAGGTCCTTTAATGTATTTTTTTCGTTGCAGAATTCAAGATAGAACTGTATATTTAATAAGATTTTGACAAAGTTTTATTAGAAATAATTAAAATAAAGAAAAAATACAGAACTGTACATCATTTACTCATTATCATGTCATATTTTTGAAGGCTTGAATTACTTTTAAATAACTTAATTCCGTTTTGGTAAATTTGGTGACGAAGCCAGTGTGTTATGTTCAATTTTATTTTACTTCTGTTGAAATATACGTTATACAGAAACCGGAATTTTTCGACACCGAATGACCGGTTTTTATTTTAAAAAAAAACCGATATGCAAAATTAAAAAAAAATATATATAGATTTAATTAAACTTCGATGCGTCACAGAATAATATAAACCATCAGACGGTTACTTCCTGTTCTTGGCGTCCTTGACGTCACGAGTAAAAATAGTCCTTGATGACATGAACGTGTTGCTATACATGCCGCAATGTTTTTCATGCTTTGAGTTCAACCAGGTTAGATTGGGGCTTGCAAAAACATTGCAATCGTAATTATTAAATATTTTCTTGATAATTTTTCCTATATCGGTAATTTTCTATTTAATAACAAAACACTAGGATAGCAATACCTTAAATCAATAAAACGTTTTATATTTTTTAATACCGGTGTGTTATTGGCACGAAAGCCTAAAGCAACGTCCTTAAAATGATAAGGAAAGGTCTCAACAGGAAAACATACTCTTTTATAAATAATTTCTAGGAATAGATCTTTCAAAACACTGTTTCTAATTTAATGATTGAAACCCCCCATTATGAAACTATAAAAAAACAATCACATATTCGAGTTTTCTCAGTAGACAAATTGGAATAAAATTTGTTGGTGATTACTTATTTACTGCGGTTTCAAAGCATTTTTCAATTTTGAAATTACTTTTGGTGTGTACAAAGTACACTCAAAGCTTGCTACCTCATACTGAAACCGAGATTTTTTTTAATACTAAACCTGACTGATAATATGTCGTCAACACGATTTGGTACAAACATAATAAATTCTAAGTGTAGCATTTTTAAGAGTGGGTATTAACCACATGAATACCGTGCAAATAAATCATTAATATGTCTCAGAGATACTGCGTGTTTTTGAGAAAAATAATTTTGCCTAATATACACTCGAATTCGATATTTTAAAAACCTATATTGACTCAGTATAGATAGCACTACATATATTCATCAAAATATTGTTTATATTCTATTATAATTTCAAGTATTTGATTGCTTAAATGTCTTGGACATCCGTGTTTAACCGCTTGGTATTCAAGTGGTTAAAAAAAGAGTTTTTACCGAACATACATATGTTTTTAAAAAAACATACATTTAGTCATAAAATATAAGAATTATTGAGTCATAAACTATATGATACGTTTTTAAAATATTTAATCAAATTAAAATCATTAATAATATTACTAAACTGATATATGAAAATCTAAAACGCTCATTATATGTACATAGAACTGCTATACTTACTTTTCTTCGCCACTATTAGGGCATTCAATCCCAAGATCCTGATAAACTTGGCAATCCATTGCATCAATCAGTATTAAGACGATACGAAGATTAAGAGATCCACCGACTATAACATGTATAAAATCATTTTTTTCCCGATTTACTATCAGATATTTTAATAATAAAACAATATCCTACAGTGTACCTTTGTTTGTTAATATACATACATATATGTATATTTTATATGGAAATAAATGACTTTGGTTTTACTGCCTTACACACTTTGTATTAGTTGTTGACAAGAACAAGCAGGTTTTTTCATGATTGCATACAAAATTCAGTTGCAATATTTTTTTAGGGTTTTTTAGGTTCGATTCGAATTGAGATTTTAGAATAGAAAATCTGTCACCTTGGTCGTTAGCTGTAATTCCATTATGGATATGTAAAAACATGGAAATATGAATTTATGCTAAATGATCCATTCTAGTATATCAAATATGGTCCTAAATTGGATGACTTAACCACTTAACGTTTTTATTATGAATTCGAAATTCTTCTAAAATTATACTCAATTTTAATACATAAATTCAAACTTAATATTATCCATTTGTAATTTACAGATGCATTTATTTTATTAAATCATTATAAATTATAGTGCACTAGGTTGTGTGGATATGTTGGTATGTTTATTAAAAATCTAAGTATTTTATAATTTATTTGAACAATATAAATTGAATATAAATCAGAAAATAATTTCTTCACTTTGGTTACAAAATAATTTAATTATCGCCATAATTGTGTTAGTTAATCATTATTTTTTTCAATACTCCTTTATAATAATTTATATGGCTTGCAAAATAATATTTCAAAATTGTGATATCTTGTGGGAAAAATACACGTTTAACCCATTATTATCAATCATCTGAATACTAATATGAATGAAATAGGTGAGTCATTGTCTTTTTGTAATATATCTTTATAATTTATTTATTCATCGAAATGTCATTCTTTTAAATTAATTTATTTTATTTTTTACCATCGTTGTTGATACTAATCATTTACATCTTATTTTTAATGAACTCTTGTTTCATAACTTTTTTAGATGGCAATTAAACATATAAAAAAATATTTTACTTATAAATACTAATATTTTTGTTTTGAGTGTTTCTTTTATATAAATTTTATGTTAATTTAACCCTCCAGAGTCGAGATATTTGTTTAGCCATATTGAAGTCACGGATAACTTTTGTTCCTAATAAAATAAAAATAAAAAAAACGCCAAGTCGTTGTATAGAAACCTCGCATAACTATATGATCATGCTCATCCTTTTATTACCGTTTAATATTGTGTACGGACAGTTGTAAGGACAAAAGTGACCGTATGGACTCGCAAACATTCGGGGTTGAAATATAGCTAAATGTGTTTTTTTTTTAAATATTTACAATTTGACCTCTTTAGATCAACATAATTTCAATACAAATATATTAGAGAAATAACTGTAAATAATTTGATGTTTTGATAAAAAAATAACTAACATTTCAAAAAGTCCAATAAAAAAAACGGAAATTCAAAAAATCGCATGTGCTTTTGGTGGCCGTTTCTGTCCCCGCAGCTGATGACTAACTAAAGTCTGTACCCTTCTTAACCAAATATGAGTAAAAGCAACGATATTCAGGTAGAAAAAAGATGAATAGTGGGATCAATAGACAACGGTGTTTACTGTTACCATATGGTCACGCTCGTCCTTGGAGGGTTAAATACAATTTTAAGCTAAAAAAATGAGTTATTATGTATATATTTCCACTACAAAATAGCTATCCACCTAAAATAATAGAAATGATCAATATCAATGATTTCATAGTCGTTCTGAAGAAAATTGGGATATATTGGAAATATTCGATTTGAGTAAACAGTCTTAACCTCTCACAATCAACATATAAGATTAAAAATAGAAACAGAAACACATACAGCAACTAACCCAATCAAAGCTCATTCTTTTCTCAAGATATCAGGATTTGCATCTATCAAATATTTCAATATTTCTAAAAACGACTTAATACATAATCAATATTGATAATTTTGTTATGCCACCGACTGTGACTAGAGTTATTAACAATACTGTTATTACCGAAACCAGGGTCCTTGTGGCATATTTTAAACGCTGAAATACCGGTTTTAAATATGCAAAAATATCGGTTTTACGGGATATAACATTGTAAGAGATGAGTAGTATTGCAGGTTCTAGAACTAGTAAGATCTTTGAATGATGCATTTTTTAACAATTCAAGACACCGCTAATTATTACTGAAAAACACCCATTTATAAATTATAATATCTTTTCAAATGAAAGTATTTTATATGAAATACCAATTTCGATTTATATTAAATCAATTTTAATTGTTAAATATATAAATTTATTAATTTTACAAAAAATTAAACAATTTTAATTGTTAAATATATTGAACATTTCCGAAGATTCCACTTAATTCATCTATTCTCAAAGACCTAATAAGTATTCCGAAGAAAGGCGGGAATATTTGTAAAAAAATCCATCCAAAGCCTTCTACCTACACTAGGGTATCCAATCCCGGAGCCTTTTTCCAATCCCGTGATTTCGGGATTGATCCCCTTTTTTTCGGGATCCCGGGATTAGGGTTTCGGGATCCCGGGCTTGTGATTTTCTTACCGAGAAATTTGAAATCCTCAATTCGTTATACTTTTTCCCAGAATCTCGCCGAAACTCTTTTTTTTTTTTTAGCTCACCGAGGAATTTGAAATCTTTAGCTTACCGATTTACCAATTTCATGTCAATTATCGGGTTTTCCTCAAAATTTCTCAATCTCGAAATCCCGGGATCGCGGCCATCTCAATCCCGGAATTTCGGGATCAGAAAATTGAACGGGATCCCGGGATTGGATGCCCTAACCTACACGTAATGTTTGAGACAGTGAAAAATATATCGAATATTTTTAAATCACTCGAAATAAACTTACGAATAATATAAATTACTTCATAGATCTTACCAGAAACACATATTTTCTAGGCTTGAAAAGCAAAATTGAAGAAATCTATTTCGACATTGATATTTTAAAGACACAATTTTTTTCGGTTAAGCGAATTTCTTAATAGTTTGTTACAGATTCTGACCATAACTATCAAGGTTTTATAATTGTTTATGATTTTAAAGGAGCAGGATCGGTTTTTAATATCAAACAATAAATTTATACAATTTAATATTCCTCCCGATAAAAAAAACATGCCCAATGTACATGCTGTCATTTGCATGTTAATATTGATTACATACTTCAATGAAATAACAAGATAAATAATTCTTTGTATCGGGAAGTTGTACAGACATAAAGCATCCACGAATAGCGTGTTTTGTCTTTCTTTGAGAACGTTAAGGTACTGATTCAGTGGTCATCGACAGAAATAGCCTGGCAAGTTGATTTCTAAAGCCACATTGACAATACATATTGTGCTACGTCCACTTTTGTAGTGAAGCAAATTATGGATATTTCGGTTTGGAGCCTCACAGCAAAAGCGCAATAGTTCTTTTAGATGCAAAAGAAACCCGTACTGCAATAATAATTTAGCGCATTTTATATTAAATATTATTCAATAATATGCGAAAAAAAAGCTTTTCATTTCTTTTATTTGTTCGATAAAGGTAAATCTGCAAATAATAGAGGGAATTTTTTATGGTATTTCGTGTTTCATAAATCTCTTTTGCAACAAGACAAATTCTTCCACACTTTGTTTTTATATTATACTTGCCTGGTAAGCGTTGCAATCCCACTCGAACAATGAAAGTGTTTGTGTTTATTGAAGTGCATGCTTTTTTTTTCTGTCTGTTTGACGTTTGCTGCCGATTGTCTATAGTACGACACACGCGCCACCTATTGTAAGTTAATTGTACTATAACCTTCGCGCAAATGAAAGCATACGTTGTCAAAATGAAATGTATGGCAGACATACAAACATTGATTTTTATACATAAGACCTACTCTAAGTTATTTTAACTATGCCTATAACCTTCCCGAAAGTGCAAGCAAAAAGTTTGTCAAAATTGTATTGCAATCGGATGAGCGGTGTGGCAGCGCATAAAGTACAAACAAACAAACATTCATTTTTATATATTAGATAAGATTATTTTGAATATTGACCATATATTAATTTGATGTCTTCAAATTTTGGACCTGGTAAGCATAACATTCAAATTTTGTAAGGATTGATCCTACGATTTTGAAAGATTACAAGTCACTGATTTTTATTTTTAATAATAATAAAAAAATATATATTAACTAGTTAATCGAAAGCGGTTCTGTCTTTTACATTCAAACTTTAAATGTTGGATTTTGAACTTCGTTTATTGTATTCGTTAATTCATAGTTAATTAACTATAAACGGCTAATTTACAGTGATAATTATCCTTTAAACTGCTATTAACAAAAATCACAGAACAAAGAACGTTGGATTCAGAAAAAAAATGTTTTTTTTATCTTCAGTTTTAGAATCATTGAATCATTTGACTAATGTATATTTAATTACTTTCAAGAATGTGACTTATTGAGATTAAATTATCATTCATTGAAAAATGTATTTACAAAAAATATTTAACATATAAATAAACTTAAATCTGTTCCGTGTGACGTGCGCTTCAATAAATAATGCCATTGAAAAAAATATATAGCAAAGATGTTTTGTAACAAGTGTAATCATCAATCACCTATATTGTATCATCACTAGATTTATACATACTTGTAAGACGGTATTTCTGTAACGCTTCATCTCTATATAAAAGTGATTCAAAACAATTAAACATAATTGTATGTCCAAGGTACAATGACGTGATTCGCTGAGTAGCGAATACCCTTAGCATAAGCTGGAGGGCAATGTATTAACATACATACTCAGAATACCATTGCTTGTTTTTTTCCATCCATATGATCACTGTTCTCTCAATTGAGAATGTGCATAATGGAACGCTGAAAAGCTGCAACGGGTTGACTCTGCTCGTCCTCAACGGAAGCCTAATTCTTGTATGTATTGGACCAACTTGGCGAGTGAGATAAAGAAGCCTGAATCTCATATATATATCTTTTCCTTAATAGAAAGATTCCGTCAAACTGAAAAGCTGCTGATAAGCATCTATGGTAAGGCTTTATACGAAGCAAAGATAATATTGCGTGTTAGAGAATCTGAATAAGCCATGATGTGTCCGTAATATTACAACCATTCTTCGTAGCCTAGCAGAATAGATTTTCCGATTCATTGTATTGTATTTTCAATAGTCATGACTAAATTTGTTTTATATTTAAATCTGGAGCTTCCAACGTTATTTCCTCCATTCCCTTTTTCGCCATTGTGTAGATTGTAGAATATAATTTCTCCTCAATCGAAAAAGTATAACCCAAATGGTACATTCGAAATAGTATACACATACGTATTTTAGAATATCTTTTATTTTAATGCATTTATAAAAAGTTTGTATTTACATTATATTAGTAATTTCTTGGCATGATTATTTAACAGATTTAAATTACTAAAGCTAATTCCAATAAACAAAAAATTCAGTAGAATTGCAAGGTACAAGGGCCGTTAAATTCAAAAGAATAGGTTAAAGACTTCATTTAAAAAATAAATAATTGGCTTAATGTACATTATTCCCACCGACTGACAGATCACGCTTTCAAAAGTTTGCCATTAGTAGATAATTAATCGACGAGAAAATTATAATGTAACAACCCTTGGTGGGAGAAATTCAGTTACTGCCTCCTCATCGACCAGACCCTTACAATTCTAAGGCTCATAGAATTGCAGCGCGCAGCGTGGCGATAGAAGCTGCAATGAAAGTTTGGCAGGCTCGATGGGAGAAATCTTCTAAGGGGAGGCAAACTCTTAAATTCTTTCCGAATGTTAAATGGCGAATGGAGATAACCAAAGTCCTGACTCCTAATTTCTGGACCAGCCAATTCATAACTGGCCACGGTTACTTCGCTGCCAAGCTCTTCCAGCTTGGCCGGTTAGTAAATAGCCCTGAATGTAAATGCGGATATATGATTCAGGATGCTGATCACATCCTTTGGGAATGTCCAGACTTAAATAACGAACGGGAAAAATTGCTCAAGACGATACGACTATCTGTCGGATCTGTCGGCCCCGTCGGTCATGCCGACTTGGTTGCATCGAAGGCAAATTATAGGGCATTTAAAGAATTCTCCGCGTCATTTGGAAAAAAAGTGGAGTTAAATAGATAAAATCTCATATTTTCAACTACACTTAATTATTAATTAACTTTTAATTTCTGCACACTGTAGTGCATGCAACCAAGTCTTGAAGAATTTCTTCTCGGGACATTTCTGGCAAAATTTTGAACACGACTAACGTTGTTACGCTACGGAATACACCCTATAAAAAGAGTGTGAAGCCGTAGCGGGTGGTGGTGGGTACAACGTTGAGTACCCTAGGGAAAAAAAAAAAAAAAAAATGTAACAACCCTTGCCTAAAAATTTATATTAGTTATAACATTTTAAATAAAATAGGCAGTATAATTTGATTTGGATTTAACGTATTTAATGTAAGTATTATTTTACTCCCTTACCTCTCTAGGTACAGTTAAAAAGGACAAAACCCCGGCTTTTATTGGTGACTTTGAAATGTGCTGTTTTTGCAACGTTAATAATATCTTGCAATCACGTCTGGTGTCGCGTTTTGCTCTCCGAACTCTTTCAATCTGTCAGAAGACTCCACCCCCACCCTACATCCTCCCCCCACCACAGCAACATCAACAAACTGGGCTACAGTGCCTAAACAAATTAGACTATAAATAGTTCACAAAAACCTAAGATGAAAGGTTCAAGGGGCAAACGCACGTATACCCCACTAGAACTAGCCACAAGTCAAGTATTTTATTATTGTAATTTATAACTTGAGAATTGTACGTTTTAGCTTATTCGTAAACTTTGCGATGTTACATCTGATGATGCTTCTCAACGAGGCAAAACGCATATCACATTTTGTAATGACATATGGAATAAAAAAGTTATCAAAATTAATTTTATATTAATATTGCTCATTGATCAAACAGTCAATTGAGAAGATGTTTTTTCTACATGACAACTTGAAACCGTTTCGATAATTTGTTCATTTACTGCTGTGCAAAATATCTTTACTTCCCAATAATCTACGTGTTATTTTGTTTTCCTGAAAGTGACTTCAGCTCTGAACCTATTATTCGTCCCATAAAGCTTCGGGCAAAAGACTGATGTAAAAGTATTTGTTGGCTTCTAAAGGAGATATCAACCACCACATCACGACATGTATCTTTTTGCAGATACGCGCTTACGTAGATATTTACCTGCTCACATGCTAATGTGTATGGAGATATGCCTCTTACGACAAGAAAATCGAAAGTAAAGGTCAGTAGAATTTTCACGACTTTTAAAAAACGTGGAATCGTTAAGTGGCAACCTATATTTATGCCTTGTTACTTTCTATAACAAATATTAGGATAGGTAATACTGTATTCAAATTTAAAGAACCATATGGCGATTATCTCACTGGCCACATGTAGTCCATATTCTACGTATGGTTGTCAAATGAAGTACATACAAATCTATATCTTCCGCCAGCTTTTTTTCTGGTTTTCATTTTTATCTTCTCAGTAATCAGCCATCTTACAAAACAACTTGTTTTAGTAGTTTAAATTGGCAATGTGCTCAATATTTTGAAATTAAAAAATCATACGGGATAAATTTTATGAGAATTTTTCTTATATAAATCGATATCAATGTGTGCAGAATTGACATTTTAAGCACCCATGTCTTAGATATCATGCTGGCTCTTGAACCAAAACCCACCAGGTCACTCAAGCCGTGCTCTTACCAACTAGACCACAGCAGGTTACACTTACCCATGACAAAATCATCACCGATTTTTAATTTACGTATTTATAAAGCACTGCTCAATCCGATTATCCCGAGTTCTCATCTAAACATTTCACCGTTTTCTTAGTTTTTGTCACAAAGCTATGTGTGCTAAAGCTCGCAGCCGTAAAGCAACACATTCACAAAAAATGCAATGAAAAGATGTTACTTGATTCTTAACAAGTGTAAATACAATCGTGAGTTCCACACATTCTGTTCACTCCAACTTTTCGTTTCAGCGATCACAAATGGATAATCTTCTTTACGCAGATTACAATCTGCAGGGATGTGTGTACTCTTAGCCAATTGATCTAAAGGTATTTATTACAAAATAAACAACACTTTCTACTCAGAATCTGATTTAAAAATTCTATAAAGTTTTATTGAAAGCGATTCCTATCAATAAAATCTATTAAATTTTTTCATGTAAACAACTAGTATGCGAAACATGAAAAAATACACTCGTTTACTGAATATCAAAATAAATTAATGTATCTACAATAATCAGAAATAATTTCAGCGAATCATAAAGACATTGTGCTAAAGATGGCCAATCTTATAAAATACGAAATAAATCACTACGATAAAATCTTTAGTCATTGTTTGTAAAATGTGACAGTAAGTCAAATGAAATATACACAAGTGAAATGTATGTCTGGTTACCCACGGAATCAATTGTTAAAAATATCGAATACATTGCACGTGCCATTCCGATACAAATCAAAAACTGAATATGGCGTCTTGTAACATCAAAAATATGTTTAATCGATAATTGAATTTAATAGCGAAAATTCGTGGGAATTCCAGGTACTTAAAAAGAGTGTGTAAATCCCGGGGCTATGACCCTTCCAGGAAATCAAATCTTTCCGAAATATGTCTACTGCTATACCATCCGAACCTTTTAAGGTGTCAGGAGTGTAGGTGTAAAAAAGGCATAACTAATATTGTATTGTTACTCATTTGAGAGAATATAAGCAGTGGTGGATTAATTACTTTTGAGGCCTTCGGTGCAATGTTATTTGTAAGTTCTGTTTTTTCAACGTTCAATATAAAATAAATTCGAAAATCCTGTCTGTCAGCAATATCTTATTATTAATTTTGAAGGCGTTCCAATGATAGCATAATTTAAAAAAAAACATCGCGTTAATTGTTCATTCAATAAAAACAACGTACGTTAATCATTTATTTAATCAAGAATTTTACGATATTTAATTTATTAAAAAAGGAATTGTGAATATGTGGGTTAAGTTATTTTTGAGGCTCCGAGCGCGCCGTTCTTGCATTTATAGGGTAATCCAGTGCTCCGCAACCGGTGTGCCGCGAGGCGATGCTGGGTGTGCCGCGGCGCGAATCTCCAATAAACGAAAAAAAAAAAACAAATAGTTTGGTCTATACTACAAAAAAATTCTGAAAACACTATCACAGAGAAGCAGAAATAATTATTTTTTGGATGGAAGAATATGTTTATTTGCTAGTATAACTTTTACCATTAAATGTTAGAAACATTTAATACACACAATAACCAATGCTGGAAATTCAACTGAAGTGGGAAACTTAATGTATAAATTTGATATACATATCTTGTTGTTTAAATATTATATTTCCTATAAAAAACGGTTTTTTCTCCAAAATCATTTTATTTTTTTCACCTTTTTAGCAATGTATATTTTATAGATTTTGTTAAAAAAAATACTTGAATTGCTAGTTGATGTCTACTACAAATAAATCACTTTGAATTATTTATCGAAACGAGTTTTTGACATTTTTTAGATAATAAAATATATTTTCAATTTACTAAGTGAACAAACAACTCTTGTATAACTATGCAAAAAAATGAACTTCCCACAAGTATGACGTGTAAAAGGTTAGGTAATAGTTATACAATGTTTTTTTTTATTGTGTTTTAGTTTACTTACTTTAAAATCCATAGCATACGTTCGTTTAGTATGATGAATCAATCTATTTTATAACTAATATTAGCATAAAAATTAGGATAGATGTAATGACCGATTATTCATCAAATAATTAATTATCTTTATCTCAATCACGATCAAATTTTTAATAAAAACTTTATATCCTTTCCAAATATTCACATGAGTATTACAAATTGAAATTATATAATTTAATGCATTTAACTCTACTCCCTACACATTTACTGAGAGTATTACACACGTAATTACATCATAAAGATTGATCAAAAAATCCAAAAACTAAATGAATGGCAAAATTAAGTTCATATCCATGAAATGAATCTTAAATAAAATTCATCTATGAAAAATCTTTATCTGATTAGTTACCTTAGTAAGATTGAAGGTGAATTTTCAGATTACTATAACGACATATTGATCTGATTATCAAACTTTCTATGTTCATTAGAAAAAACTTTATTATTAAACTTTGTATTCTAATGAATGACAAAAAAGCCAAGTTATAATAATTTTTCAAGACTGTGATTTGAATGCCGTATGAATTACGAATGAAAACACGATTCTTCAGCGATTTTTACTTCCTTACGCATTATTGATCTCCATAATATGCATACGTTAAATATGATAAAAAAATCTCTCTTTTCAAATTGTTTACATGTAGTCAAAATTCAGTTTAATATTTGAATTCACTGTCATCCCATTTCATTCAAATAATAAAACAATGGATTTGCAACGAGAATTTTTTGACGTAAATACAACCCGAACTTATCTCAGATCATATCTGAGAGTAACAATACACGCTTGTTTTTGTTATTCATTACGAGTGACAGGTGAAATCTTTTTGTCATTTTTCGTAAAATAATTTACTTTGCAACTGGTTTTCTTTTCAGAAAAGAGTTAGATCAGAACTCATGCGTTAAGGACTAGGATACATCTTATCGTTGCCTTGTTTTTAGTCAGAAAAAGAATTATGTAAGAGGGAAACGAACATCATAGAAAATCACACTTTTACATACATACAATCTTCATACTCTACGCCGTGCCGTGTATATAATGGTTTTGGTAATTTGATAAAAAAAAATATTTCTACAACATTTATTCATGAATTGACTGACACCTGCAGTAAACTTTCATTTGTCTGTAAAATAGTGGTTAGAGTGGATAGATAATTACTTTTCAATGAAAACCGTTGCTTAGCAACATATCATGGTTATGTTATTCTACCAAAACTACAGAATTCGTAAAGCTTATAATGTTCTGACGTATGTATAGGTATAGTGATTTTTCATAACAATCTTCAATATGATTGCGGTAAAATGGGACATGGCTTATTGAATGCTAAATTATATATTTTTTTATTGAAAATGGCAAATATAATAAAATTTAGTTTCGCTTTTTAACGACTGAAAAATTAAGCAGAACAACCCGAATTCCGTTCATCGGACTCCTAACTGATTTAAAGTTTGTTATATGACATAGGCATGAGTGTCTCGGAAGTAATTTTCTTAAACTTAATTGTTATGCGTGGTCTTGAAAAAATGTAAGTAAAAGAATTATGTCCATGTAATAAATGTATGAATATAGTAGATAATCAGTTAAAACGTATATTGCATCTTTGAGAGACTTTCGTTGTTCTTCGGAGGTGTTTGTAGTCAATGAAGTCATATATTTTTAGTGTTTTCATGCATACTCATTAAAGATTGATATAATATGTATCTTTTCAATATAAAATAGACCCCGGGGCTTTTTGGGTGAATTACCTTTAAGAGTAGGGGGCGCCGTCGCTGATTTCATTTTACCACAGCCGCCGCCCAACCTTTCGACCTTCCCAGGTTCAAGAACCTTGGTGTTTGCTCTCTTACGCATAGCCGGAGCACGGATTCCACGTGGGCGTAGCCTCGAGTGGGCACCCACGTGTAGGAGGCCGCATAACACTGATCACCGAATATTCTGCAATGTCCGCCATGCAAATGTATTACAAGGTGAACGCTCTCAGCTTTTTCTTATATAACAAGATATACTTATGTTACATGAACATTATTGAATTAGTCAGTACTTCGCAAAAAAACTTAATTCTATATATCATAGGTGCATTAATAAAAGATTGAAAGACTCAAGGATAATGAATGGAAAAAAAATAACATAATGCGAATAGAGAGTGGTCCAGCACATACGAAAAACACACAACAATTAACTTTTTAATTCAACTAGTCACAAGAAAAACTAAAACAACGAAGCCGGAAATGCAGAAAAGTAGTGATTTATTATATATCTGATGTTTTTTTTTGCTTCGACTTAATTAATCTCTTGTAACATAATTTTTGGATTGGAAATATTTCGAATTTTCCAAAATTTATTTTTGTTGCCATTTGAAAAATTTGCATTCAAATTTTTTCTTAAATTCAAACAATAATAATAGCTTAAGCGTATGTTAATCAAATGAAGTTTTTAATTTCATTTCTTCAACATTGATCATATCAAAGTTTAATATAAGTAGTATCATAGTGGTTATACAATTATAATGTTCAGGTATAAAAGAGCAGTCGAGTCTTTATAATCTTTAATCTATTTTTTTCGATATTGTGACTAAAAGATTCAACGTAAACTAATCGGTAAGTTACGTCAAAATTTCAGGATCGGATGTTATGTGTGAGCTTGTTGAAACAATTACTACGTATTCTACTTTCGTATACATATCCTCTGATCGATTAAAAAACCTTGCTTTAGTTACTTATTCATAGTTTGACAACCTTAACCGGAGAATTCAATAGAATAAAATTCCAGACAAATAATTATAATAAAAGCACATTTTCTGTAGGCAAAATTAAAAAATGACATTTTTAGTAGAGATGTTAGATTGTTTGCAAAATCACTTACAATGTAATGATAAATCTTTAGATTAATAATTATTCAAGACAAATTTTATTTACATTGTTATATTGCATGAATAACAACATAGTTAAGTTTTTGCAGTTATGAGACATTGTAGTTTTATTAAAATTCACATCTTTAGGGACAAGGTTTGTTGAAAATAAAGTGAAAAAGATACAATTTTCTTTTTTAAAAATCCTTTAACAAAACTGCGACATTTCATAACTACAAAAAATGATTTACACCCATATGTTATTAAGCATGTGACATGTAGTACTTGTAAGATCGGGCCCATTGTCGAGTGGTCAACATCGTTAGCTGCGATCACAATACTTACGCGCTCAAATCCCATTACGATCAGTTTTTATAAATTGATTTTTCATTTTATTTAAGGATTTCTGTTCGAAATCAAGGGTATATCTGTGACGTCTTAAATTCCATCCGATCTTTAAAAAATGAAGGGTAGCGAGAGCGATTAACTAACCACTCTACCTGTCCTAGTTATATTATGAAACTGTTTACTGTTTTTAAAAAGTAGAGGTTGCAACTGAGCAATAAGCAGAGATTTCTGTTGAGATAAGTTCTTATGCTCCGCATTGGGAGCGGACGTGGCGATTTTTTAAAATTAAGTATCATTATATTATATCATAAAACGATGCTATAAAATACACCATTAAATTTTTTGAGTAATCTTTGATTCTTAAACAAGTTTTATTGTCATTTAACTAAATCCGTTTATGTGTAAAATAATATACTTTCGTGAAGTTATATCTGCAAGCATAAATCTTGTAAACATACTTAATATATTTTCTTACAGGATGATATTTATCGTTTTCTCTAGACACCCATCCTTCTTGCGATTTTTTTATGAAGAGAAATAACGACTCTACTGGTAAATTTTGTCGTGAAAGACATTTATTCTTCATAAATATTTTATTAAATTCAATTTCTTTTAAAATAGCTATATATTTAATAAAACACACAGAAGAGAATCAATAATTCATGTGTGGTACTGTTTTTGTTTGCAATATTTTAATTGCGTTTGATTTATACAGAAAAAAATCAGTAGAAATATATATATACATGGCTTCTAAATCTAAATCTATACTAAAAATACTATTCAATTATATATACACCCATACCTCGCTTTACGCAGTAGACATGTTCTTCACAAACGCGAGTAAAAATTATCTTTTATTCTAAAGAACTTTTACAAAATCATTTGATAGGTTCTATTATAAAAAATCCGCGTAAGCAAAGGCATTGATTTTATATTATCTAATAAGAAAATGTGTTGCTGAAAATCTGCGTAAAAAAGGTTCACAAATCGAAAATATGTATTCAAAATTGTAAGAAAAAACAAAACATTATAACATTAAAATTAATCGTATCACTCGCTCTGGTCTAGATGATTAGAGCTTGCTCTACCGACCAGGTGGGTCTTGGTTTGTTTCTCGGTAAGTTCAATGTCAAATTTAGGTTTTTACAATTTAAATTTGAGACCTTAGACGTGGGTGTTTGTGTTATCAATTTACCTCGAGTGACTTACAATAAATTCTCATCGATTTTTTCTCGTATGACTTTTCAATTTTCAAATATTTGGCGCGTTAACGTCAAATATATATTTTTAAAAAAAAATTAATTTCAATAACTTTTGTTAACTTCAATAACTTTAAAAGTTCTGATCAGTAAAAGTCTTCAATAAGCGAACATATTCTTATTCTTTTTTATTAAGAAACCCGTGATGATTGATTGTCTTTTTTATTGTTTGAGTTGATTTTTATACAAATTAGTCTATCCATCATTTTTTTTTTATTTTAGGACTTTTTTTACACGGTATTGTGTGGTACGAATCCACCGTATTTTCATAAAACATGTTTGGTTAAATCGTTCCATTAGAAGTACATAGTCAAGGACCTTTAATCCATGCACCCCTTCCAATTTTTTGATTCCAAAATCTCGGAATTGTGATAGTACTAGTCCCGGGATTGAGGACAAGAACATTCTCGAAAAGTTGGTAAATATAGGCAACCAGAGGAAGTTTTAAAACGTTGTCAGAGCTTTAAAAATGTCTCGCGTCTTTTCATTTTGGGAATTTGGTAGATTCCTGAGTTTTTAAAATCGAGTAACGATTTTATGGTGAATGTTCAAACCCAAGATTGTCTATGCCGAAATCCTGTGATCACAAAAGGGTACAGAATTGGATACTCTAGTCTGAATCTAGTCTTTACGTTGTATATTTTGGAGCCTGCGGAGTTGGAAAAATGCAACATTTTGTAATAATTGAATGACATTTTAATGATTTTTTTAATGTAATGTCTGGTGGAAAGTCGTTGTTTTACATCATTAAAATTCATCAACAATATTCAGATTTTCTTCGCACCAGCAATAAGTATTGTTGTGCCAACAATCTTCCGCTTAAACAACTACTACTTATTGAATATAAAAACCTATTTTTTAACTTGCCAATTATTCGTACGTATTATTAAATTACTGGAATTTAATGAAATCATTAAAATAAAATAATTCTTGGCAGTTACTTAATTACAACAAATTATACCATTTTTTCGCTCCTCACTACATCTTGAAGATGATGACCAGACGTTGACGCCATGACATCATCTGGCCTTCCAGCTAACCACTTCCTGTAATTGTCGGCGAAGAGTTTATAACCTCGTATATAATATGACTATACAATGAGAAATGAATAATGCGAGAATAGGTGCTTGGGTATTTTCCTCAGCCATTAAATTCTTTGATTCATTTCAAATCGTTTACTTGCAATTTTAATAACTCCATATACACACCAACAAAAATATATTCCTGAGTGAGTTTAACAACAAAGCATCTTTGACTGATCATTTTTAATAGAAAATTGTACAGATTAATTGATTTAATTTAGGGATTGCCTATTTTAATAAACTCATATTTTTATTCAAATAAAGACAAACTAAAAGTAACACTTTTGTTTCCAGGCAAACTTATTTATTATTTAAACCAAATGAAACACAATTAATCGATTGTTGATGTATGCAATTTAAGAATTCATTAATTCAATTGTTTAAATCAGAATTCGTTATGGGTGGGCTTGAAAGATCTAGGAAGGGCTTGTGCAATCCTTTTTTAAAAATTGATTTTGGCCGGCCACTCCTTTGTTAAATTTAAATGAAACAATATTCTCAGATCAAATCAGTAACCAGCTGCAATTTTTCTGTAGAAGGTTTAAAAGTAAAATAAAACATTAGACATTTCTGCCTTTTAAAATTTCTTGTCAATTACATAAATATTTTGGTTACATAATAAAATAAACCTAGCCGTTTTTGTGTATTGTCTAGCAATTATTAAAAATGACGATTTTTGGTTTATTTTTCTTTCAGGTAGTCTTAGATCTTTTGAGCGATTATCCTTCATAATTCACACCTGCACTTTTTATCTGTTTACCTGCATCAAGATTAAGCGAGCTGGTTTCAAAATGTTATTTAAATAAACAAAATTGACAAATATTTCTGTCAACTCTTCATAATGTATCAACTAATCTCAGCTGTCAACACGGCGGTATTTAAAAGAGTAAAAACATTATACTGTTTTGAAAGCTGTAAGCTGTATTATAATTTATTTTTATTTATTTAAGTTATGAGTATTTGCATTTAATAATAACGTGATAATTGCACATTTAAAGCAAATCATGTACTTGCGATAAAATTGAGCGTCGCGCATAAAATAAGATACCTTTGTCATTGCTTATTTTCCTATAAATCATTTTAAGAAATTTCGATTTATCAGTTAGTTTTTTCAACTGATTAATATAAAATCATTTAATCAAAATAAAATTCGCCGATGATTCATGCAGTGTTCTGTAATAATTTATGAAAGAAAAGGTCACAATTTTTAATATTCAATTAAGAGATAAAGTAGATAATGTTGTTGTATTTATAAACACATAAATTTTCCATCCGTAAATGTATATTTATTCATTCGTATCGTTAATAATTTTCTACAACCTTGTCTTTTAAAAAGTACAGATTTTCATGAAATACTTAAACTCAACTTATTCTACCGTTATCGCTATCGCTTTGTATAGCTATAAAACACTACTGGAATAGTCTTGTCTTCGATATCTTTGAGAAAGTAAGGAAGGAAGTTAAGACGTTTTCTCCTTCATGCTTAACATAGCAAATGACTATATTATTATTATTTCCAACGTTTTTGTATTAAGTTAAATATAGCATGATTTGTTTTTTGGATATGAGTTAAAAGAATATGTCTGTATGAAAAATCTGAATTAATTACATTACAAAAGTTGAGAAACGTGCTGGTAGAAAATACATTTTATTTAAATCCAAAATAAATATGGTATATAAAAGTGTGCAGTTTCTCCTGGATTAGCTAAGTCCTAAATCATAAAATTACAATTTTAGTTCAAAATACAACAAGCTGTATAGTTCAAGATGCTATGAATATAGTGTTTCTGTGTATCTGAATACAGATATAGATAGAGGCTTTAGATATAATAGTTTCTGTGAAATACACAAAGATAGTTAACTAATGACACAAGATTGATTTATAACAGTATTGAAATTAAATATAGAGAAGCAAATGACTGTATAACATCAATCTCTTATTAATAGGACAGTAAAACCATAACAGCAATACGACTACGCTTCAAAAACATAATTCATACGTACCGAATGTCACATTTCTCTTCTAAAACAATCGATTTTGAAAATAATTTCATCTTTAAAACGATAAAGATATTTTTGTTTGCAATTGATATTGCCTAGACAAAAAAAAACAATTGAATATTGAAAAATCAACTGAGCTTATCTAGCTGCATCAGAATAAACGCAATAAAATGTCCTCCAAGTGAATAAAAATAAAGACTTTTGAAAAAATGACTAATTTATATCACTATTATTAATTTATACAGTATCAGCGTGTAATTTATTTTTCTAATATTAGAGATTACCAAGGCGATTAAATAAGATGACGAAATTTGCTAGACTTGAAATTAAAAGTTATATTTATTTGTTTTAATTTTAATTTTTACACTAATAACATTTGTCATTGGATAAATAATTATAATATTATGAAATCACAATTCACAATCAATTCTTGCATATTTTTAAAAATATTTTATCTAGATTGAATTTCTGCAATGTTTGCTCCGATAAAAAAACTTTACGGCGGCTTAAAAACATCTTTAGAATGTGTAAAAAGAGAAATAAACTAATTTATTCTTAGGTGACAAAATATTAAAGTTGATGTTTTAAATTTGATTATTTTCACTTTATTAAAATGTAGTTTTCAAGTAAATGTCAATTTAATCAATGTATTTTATTCCTCGGCTTTCATTTTCCTCATTTCTCATTGAAGATACGTGTTTGGCAAGTTTATTTATAAACTATTACGATGAATTTTAGCAACAAGCTGTTTCGTGTTATTCTGTTGTAAATATGTCGCCCATTTTCGATTGACAGTTGAAACTAATGCTAGAAAGATAGGGTCACGAAAGGATGATATGTCATTGAATAAAAATTTATAAATCAGTAAGGAAATCATATTTTTATTATTTACAACGAAACCACTGCGCCGCGCTGGAGGACTGGGATATTATATTACGAATCGCGTTTTTCATTTAACATGTCGTTTATATGTGATGCTATAAAATTTATAGTAATTTAAATTGCTTAATTCAATAAACACTAAAATAAGGAGCAGGTAAATAATTTCAAAGTGCCACACTTGGGAGAGATTTACAGTACATTATCATTTGCGGGTCATATCGCAATAAACTTGCTTTACTGCATGCTCGTTCACTCACTCATTCTAAAACAATAAGAGTTACTTCTTGAGAAAAACGAGGCAATTTTCTTCAAATTATTTTGGAAATATATTGAGGAATATAATTCTAGTGGAGTCACATAACTCACGCGAGCTGTAGGTCAGAAGTTGGCGAAGAAAAGTGGAGAAAAAAGTGGAGTAGTGAACGGGACTGATTAAGGGCGAGTGTATCTACAGAGACACCTATAATTAGGACATTTTATGTGACTTATTTAAAAACATTATTGTACTTGATATAATACAGCATAAAAGGATTTTCAAATATCCTAGATGAGTTAGAAATTTCTTATTATTATATACGAATAATATTTATCTCTCAATATGAATAGGAACCCAGTGGCGTGTTTAAGAAGAAGTGAATTTTATTTGTGTTTGATTTTGTTGACGTTTAATAAAGCTTTCTAAAATGAATAGTGTGTTTTGGTTGAGATGAAATTATGTATTGAAAAAAATAGGGGGTTACTGCTTAAGCATGCCACTGGGTTCCTGTTCATTTTAATAGATAAATATTATTCGTATATAATAATAAAGAATTTCTAACTAATCTAGGATATTTAGAAATCGTGTTTATTTTTACAGATAACTTTTAATAAGAAGAATCCAGAGGCAAAATATCATTGTGTCAGAGTGTTTGGCGCGAGAGCTCATATAAAAAGCTTTGGTACTGAGCTTTTTAAGTATTATATTATATAAAATATGTATAATATTTTGCAGTATTAAGGCTGTAGTAAAGACCTTCATAGTGATGGTCAATGTATTTATTGCATATATATGTAATTGCATTTATATTAAATAATAACATTTTTACTGTAAATTACGTAATGAATGCACTCGTACAGATTGATTATTTAACCAACTATTTCACTAACAGATCATGTCGAATATTTGTTAAATAATTTTCCATCTTTTGTCGGAATTCAAAATCATAGAAATATTTGTAAGTGATCGTGATATTGTGTTTCATTGATTCTTTGACATTGTGTAGACATTTGATATTTAAAAGAATCCATGTCATCCATATCCAACATACATTAGTCATTAACATCTCTACTCAAAAAACCTTTGTGAGAAATCACTTTTTTTTATTCGAACATACTAGTGCATGCATGTTCAAATCATAGCCCGTAAGATACATAAAAATGTATTACTAAATTTGTGACGATTTTTTGGATACTGCACTTCTATATTTACAAATGGAGCATATACATAAACCTGCAATCAAATATTGCAATGAAAGCCATATTCGAAGGAAATAAAATACAAGAATTTTATCAAAAAATATCCTTAAAGATAAATTTCCGAAGCAAAGGCAATTAGGAATGTGCATTATAGCTGCATTTGGCATCACATATCGCTGCGATTTATTTTTCTCAAAGTTAAAAATCGTAAAATCGAAGTGTCTTAGCAGGTTTACTCATGAAAATTTTCTTATCTACTTGTAATGCGCGACGTTCAAATTACCGATCGACATTAAAAAAATATAATTTTATTATTAAGGCTTAAAATATTTATGTATAGCCCATCAGAGACATGCAATATTTTAGTAAGCCCACCAAGTGATTTCAGTTGGGCATTCCTGTGCAAGTGCATAGCAACCAAGTTTATGATTATTGCTCGTGGGACACGCTTAATTATCATTTTAAAAAGCTGCTGTGTTTTTTTAATACGCGAAGTAAGTATTAATAATCCGTAGCGGGTGGTGATGGAATATCAGTTTCATAGTAATATTTGATGAAATAATAATAAACATATGTATTATCTTACTTACTTCTCTAGCTTTGTGCAGTCACTAACTAAACGACCACTTTTCATCACACAATAACGAAAAATCAAAAACACAGTGAAACCGTTAAGGTTTAAAATTGATTTTATATATTTACTACGACTCAAACAAGCATATTTTTTAAGTCAAATTAGTGATCAATAAGGTAAGGTTAATTAAACATTTAAAATGTACTATTTTTACCTTATTAATTTGTAGATGCAATATTTATTTTGAGAGTAAAAAATACACCGGAAATATTGAAGTTCTTGCACGCAAATCCGATGTCTGTTTAAAAAATTGGGCACGTGTTCTTTGAAAACATTGAAGATATTAAACAATAAAGCATCATATTTATTGATTTAATTTTCTTCGTTACGTTTTCTCACATATAAGGATCGTGACAAATGAAGAGTTAAATATGATATAATATTGTATAATAGTTCGTATCGGTATTTATTTGTTTTTCTTTTAGAATCAAACACATCTGAAACGAATAAGGCCGTCAGTGTCAATTAATTTATTTAATTCACGTCGCAGAGATACCGCCGAGTACTCAATAGTTGGGTAAACTTTTACTAGGAAGTTATCGCAATCGTAGAATACTAAGTAATTGCATCAACGTGATACGTATGCCAACCATCTTTAGTAATTTAAATGTATAAATGATCAATTCGATTATGTTTAATGCGGTCTGTTGCAGATGGTTCGACTCGCAAAGAAGGTAAAGTCTTTAGAACATTTTTAGATTCTTGCAAATACAATGCAGATGAGCTGAGAATCTTGACAAAGGTTTATCTGTCGTTTGTGAAGCCATTGATCGTCGATCTTCACTTAAATTATTTGTCAAAAAATAATGAATTTCAAATTAAAGTACTTCCAATTCGTGTTTCTCTTTTTATCATTATATGGTTCCGTTAATTCTAAAAAAAGCAGGATTAAGGTAACATCGTCTAAAAAATTGGACAATATCGATGAAAAGTTAGCTGTGTTCGTGGCGCAGTGGTCAACGTCGTTTTCTTCGGTGATGGATCACACAAGGTTTTGTCACAGTACGAACAGCATTTTATTCTTTCTGTTCGACGATATTGGTGTTTGTGTTGTCTCAAATTGCACTATACCTTTCCAATCCTTCAATAAGAGAGCGATTAGTTAACCACTAATATTGTCTTAGCCTTATCTTTCTATCCATACAACTTTCTTTGAAAAAAACAGAGGTTAAGCAATTGACTAACAAACAGTTCTTGTATAAAAACAAGGAAAGGACTACAGGTAAACTTAACGCTTTTCGTACTGGAACTCAAACCCGCGAGACCCGGAATGGAAGCCAACAATGCTAACCGCTGCGCCATCGACTCGACAAAATGGAATTGAATTTTGTTTCTCATACAGAACGGGCTTCTTCGCATATTTCATTTTTTTGCAGATTTACGAAGTCAAGTCATCATTTAAAGTAATCCTACAACTGTAGGAAAACCAAAATCAATTTTAGTGTTTGAATCGAATACGTCATTAACAGAAATATATATTTATTAATTATTTTTCAAATAAACGTATCAATCGTAAAGTAAAACATCATTACATATTTATGTTTTATAAGAAAATAAAACTATTTTATTTTTTATTTAAGACACAAAAATGGCAATGTATTGTGAGCGTCACAAGATATTTAAATACTAAAAGTGACTGACTTAGTGTCTACAAAAATCAATTAAAGCACAGTTCTGACTGTTAAGTGATATTACATAATAATTTAATAATGTAGTTAGTTCTACAATGTTAAATAAACTTTATTTTTTGAATTTGCAGTCACTTAAAGAAATCCTTTTTAATCTGTTGAAAAAATGCAAAATATTTATAAATTTTAATAATATACGTCAAGATCTTAAAAAGCCAAGTCGACTCTATGTGGCGTTAGATGTATAATTACATCAGTAATAGGATGGTATCTTTTGCAGACGTATAATTTCCTGTGAAATAATTATATTTATTATTGCAAATCCATTTATCATTGCCGACTAATTGTTCCAATTGTACAGCGTTACGTCTCATTATTTTTTGTTGACCCTAAGTCCTGAGGTGAACAAGCCCCTGCTTGATATTGAACTCAGGGTGATTAGATCGATTTTTTTAATTCGCATTTTTTTAAATAATATGTATGTAGGAGTTTGTTTATTTATAGAAGTTGATATTTTATTATACAGATATCGAATAACAAATGAGATTGATTTTTCAATATGAAGGGGTGCAATTTTTCAGAGCTTTGTTCAATATTTAAATTACTAGAAAAATATTAATATAAACTGATTCTGATTATATCGTAAAATTATGCAATAAAGTACTATCCAAAAAAATATATAAATTATTGATAGTAAGCACATGAAAAGTGATACTGATGCATTAATGTTGGAAAATAAACTGGTTCTACCTAATTATTTTAATTTTTAATCTTGTTGAATTAATTGACATGCATGATTTTTGAGGTTATCAATGTCAATACTTGTTGGAGAGATTATGTCAACACTTGCATTATATTAAGAAATAATAAAACACTTTTATAATAGAAGATTTTTAGGAAATACTTAATTTGTAGCATCGCAAACAATTTATAGATATTAACATAATTGATTTTGAACTGCTTGCGGAAAAAATGCTGCATAATATTTGAGAATTCTGAAAAATAAATTATCGACAACATATCAATTCTTGCAAGCAAAAAAAAAAGCAAATTAAAAGTATGTTTTTTTATCAATTTGTATGTGTTGTTAATTATAACAATTTAAGTTTATTTAATAATTGAAATATAATTGAAAATTAGTTTTCAATTCATTAGTTTTCAATATATTTTCAATTATAGTTGCAATTAGTTGCATAATTGATCACAGCTCATCTAATTAATTTGTTCGTTTATTATCGTAATTGCTTTAATGGCCGCCATCTTCGATGTGAATTGATATCTTTTAAAATCAAAAACAAATGCTTTGTCACACTGGTGTAAACTCAAAGAAGATTCAGCCGATCGAATATTATGCAATATTGTTTCCTCGTCGACTGTAATTTCCTGTGGCGTCGAGGAATGCGTCTCCCGAAGACGTGACCAGGGCGACGCTTCGCTGCATCAGCACAGCAAGATTGATGTTCTGTGACAAAACAATGAACTGACTGACTGACAAATATTTAGCCTGCCAAATTAGACGAATAAAACACGCCATGTACAACAATCGTGAATCCCAGCTCATTTTATTTAGAGTCACACTGTTTATGAGGCGAATAGACCCACTGTGTCTAGATTTTTCAATTAACTACGTCATATTTGTAGATTATGACTATAACACATTGTATTTTTTTAACGTAATACGATAAAAAAAAATACTTTTCCAGGGTAGAGCATGTTGACTGATTAATCTGCAAACTTGCTTACTCCACTCCATTGTTTTTTCCAGAGACATCTTAATTAATTAACCATCAATCGGTATTTTACAATTCTAAAAATCTTTTTCATTATTTTTTTAACAGAACCAGAGTTTTTTCCCATATAACGCGGTGGAACGGCGTTCTGGGACACATGTCTCGACTTTTTTATTGTTTTAAATTTATTTTTATTTCACAACGGTTGATTTTTTTATGGACTATTTGTTTTTATCTTAGGTCTCCTTTGAATGTGTTGTTCAGAACAATAACAGGTTCATATATTTACTCTGTGACCAAAACTAGGGGTCTAATGGTTCATATATTGTTTTGTTCTACAAAAATCTTTTATTCACAACACCCTTTTCCAACAGTTAGGTCTATAGTGCAGTGGTCAACATCGTTGACATTTGTAACAAACTTCACTAGTTCGAATCACATTGCAAAGTAAAGCGAGTGCGATTAGCTAACCAATTGTCCTGTTTTAACCCTATCCTTCCATCCTTACTCTCTTCAGAAAAGAAGGGGTTGAGCCACTGAGTAACAAGTAATTCTCAAAAAAAACTTATTTGAGATTATTATTTACCTTCATGAGGCAACCATATGCTTCACATAGAAAACGGATTAGAAAAAAATATTGACTAGAAGTGAGTTAGGGTATCTTTGTTTGTCAAAAAAAGCGCTGTTTATAGTTAACTATATGTAACGAATTAGTCAATGCGTAGCCGGTTTCGGATTAAGCGGACGATATAGGCTTTAAATAAAATATCTTTGTAGTATAGGATATTAAACGAACATTTATCAGTAATCTATATATAAAAAGAACCAAGGTTCAACTATTATTATTGTCAGATCTTTTTTTGTGTAATTTCTTTTTGATGATACCAACTGACATGACAGATTACTTTAAAAAAATACTCCAATTTTATATAAATTAGTAAAAAGCCCGTCGAAAATTCGGCGTTTTTCCCTATAATTTTTGACGCGGGCAATAGGTTAAATAATTCAACACTTTACATCACAGATTAAAGAAATTCTAAGCTATTTATAAAATTATTCCTGGCATCAAAAGAGATCCCGCCTTATCATCTTTTTAAATGCATATACGCCTCTAATAGTTATCTCATAAGCATCATTTTTTATTTGATAGGTTCGGATAAAAAAAGATGCCTAGAAAAAATTATGTATTGGAAGGCCAGTAATGTAATAAAAGATTTGCTTATCGTCATGTGCTATACATAGTTAGGTGTGATCTTTTAACTTATATTTTATTATAATTACAAAACATTTTTATCTTTTTTATTATTTTTTATCTGTGCACCTGTAATGCATAAATATATTTTTTTATAAAACCGTGAAATATAAACATTTTTTTATTGTAATATTGTAATCATTTTTAATATCTATGAATGTAACATTCTACCCCAATAAAAACACATGCTATGCGATTTAAGCAGAGGTTTTCAAATAAATTATCTATTATATTACATATTGTCAGATCATATTTAAATATGAATTGAAAGTCTTAATGGTATGTTAATTATAGTAATTTTAACAAGTGACACCAATACTTTAGTATTTTTGAGTGAATCTAATCAATTTTTGCACGGCATATTTTTACATAAATTCGAAATAGCACGGTCAAATGTATTAGAAACTATCATTTATGTATATTTATTTACTCCATATTTTTACACGGTTTTTTACATAGAGATAAAGATACAGTAAATGAAAAAAATCGATTTATTTATGATTTAAGGAGAGTGCTTGGGACTCGATGGTCTGAAAAGTTTAATTTTCAACGTTAACGTTTTTTGTATTTTTCAAAATATTTCGAAATCGATAAACTCAATATTATCGAATAATTCAGTTAATATACGAACACTATCGATAGAAGTTTTATATAAATATAACTAAAATGTGCTTTAAGGTGTAATCTTTCCCCATGTTGTGTAGTTAGTGCATGATTTGAAAAATTGAAAACTTTTTGATAAAAATGTTTTTACCGTAATAGTGGCTACTGTAACATAAAAACAAAATGTTTGTATAACAAGATTTCAGGCTCAACCGTGATAAAAAGACAAATGAATCTAAAAGTAAATAAAACAGAAGCATCACCGAAAAGGGTTTGCATTTTAGATGCTTACATGATATCAGAATCAGGGTTGACATGGTATTTTAATAAAATTATAATGTTTTCGATGACTTCGGCGGTAACTTTGTTGAAGTTCATTTCTAACATAAAATTAAATTGTGGTATTACAAATTACGACACGTGCATGGTTTCTTTAGAACAGAATAGAAAAGGAAACAATTCCGACATTTTTTTACAATTATTAACTTTAAAACAAAAGACTTTTTAGTATATTCGCAAATCTTGTGTCTTCTTGCAGAAACGAAATATTACAATAGATGTTGAAAATTTTAATTTTTTAAATAAATTTAACACTAATTTCATGTGAAATTATTATCGTCATTTTATTTCTTCTTTGTAAGGGATGTCGGGCGTACGTTCTTTATCTCTTTCTTCTTTGGTGTGGTATAGTGGTTTTATATCAATAATTGGTGTGATTTTAAGGTGCGTTTGAGGGTGGGAGTGATACTTTCGGTGGCCAATAACAACATCTGCACAACGTAAATAACAACCGCAAAAAAACCACGAACCAATCATTAAAAAACTTAGAGCACGCAATCTCCCCATTCTGAATAATCTTGAAAACTGATTCATATAAAACATTACAAATCAGTAGGCTTAAATAAAAGCGCAGTTTCACTGCTAAGTGATTGATTTTCTCGACCAATATTTACTAAATAATTTCTAAATATTTAATTTGGTACTGTACCGATTTTTTTTTTAATCAACCGAATATTTACCAGTTGTAGTTAATTTTACAATACTCATATGCGTCAGTAGGTTGTATTGAAAAAATGCTTGACATATCTAAATAGGAGATAATAATTTTTAAGCTTCATATTCGAAAATATATTTTTTATGTGATCCAATAAGACTAAATGTGGAAAGTAAAAAAAAATTGACAACAGAGTATTAGTATATTTATTCAAAAAAAAAATCAGGTCAGCTTGGATTGAAAACGAAAAATAGTAATTTTATAAGAAGTTGTTGCAGAGAAAACATTTTTTCTTGCAAAATGGTAGATAAAGAGTTGTGAAAAAATACATAATGTATTGCTTTCATTAATTTTTGGAATACAGGTGAAATTTACAGCTCTGATGGAGTTAGCCCGATTTCTTAGTTTCAATTGCATGACCTTTTGTGCAGTTTAATTATAAATGAGTTTTCAACTTTAACGTTGTGATTTTCAATTTAAACTATGTTTATTTATTGGTGTGGCAACCTTGCGATGGCTTTAGGAAGATAGGCGAGTGCGTTTTTATATTTCCAGCGGTGGCAAACTGGCAAACAACGGCATCGCACTCTGTTGTCTGGGAGCGCGTATAAATCTTCCCTTTACGGGTATAACAGGCTGAGATAACAATGTTCTTTGTGACTCACATGTGTCTTGAAAATAATGCGGGACTAGGATTTGAATCCCTGCTGAATATGCTAAGAAACTTAAATGGGCATACAATGGGACCTCAATTATAAAAGCAATAGGAATTGTTACGCTGGCGCATAAACAAGCAAGGGTATTAGAAATAACATCGCCAACTAACAAAACCTACATCTATGTACATTTAGTGCCTTAAGTTACATTAGTTATTCAATTAGTATTTTTTTTTAGAAAACATATTGTTTTGGAAAGACACTGTATTATGTTTTTTGACAAAGTTTTTTATTGATTTCTTGCATAAAGAAAATAATAAGATTCTGAAAAATAATCCAAAACTTCCAATAATCTTCTGCCACTATTTTGGTTTACACATTTAATAAAAGCCAATATGAAACTAAAAGATACAACAAAAAGAAAATTTAAAAAAAATCTTTCCTTCTTCTGCGCCAAGTGGTTGAGGCTTCCAATGTTACTGATTATGACAGTGATGACACAGAGCATGCATTTATTGAATAATTATCAAATTTTTATTTGTTTGATGAGTTTAAAATTTTCTTTCATTTACATTAAAATGGTCACAGGTTGAAAAAAAAAATTCTAACAACATCAAAAATAACGGTAATTTTAAAACAGTTGTGGTTGACATATATTTCCAATTATTTAATAAAAAATGACATAAAATATTCTTCTCTTTTGCTTAATACTATTACTACGTTTTTTACTACACAAAATTACATTTTATTTTACTTAATGGTCCCCATAATAATCAGTGAAATAAATTTTTTATCGAGTTGAATTTATGTTTTATCTTAGGCAGTGGATAAAGCAACCTCTGTTTTAATCAAATTACTTTAATAATTTATTCACTTATATTATTTATATTTAAGTCTGATTTCGTACCGTAATGTGTCAATTTTAGGCTTCAAACGAATAATTTATTTGCCGTTCTCGTACAATCATTTTTTTTAAATAAAAAAACATAAATCTTGTGATACTACAACGTTTATTACTCAATTCAACTGCGGAAAACTGAAAGAAAAATATTCCTATACTGTTGTATAAAACTTAAAAACAAAATATCATAATATCAAAACCCTTCTAGAAAGATTCTTCAGGTATCTGTAAAATTATTAGAAATTTACGATAATCATAGAATCGGATGAGAAATTCCGTGACTTGGCCCCTATAAGAAGAATAAGTAAAAACCAAGAGCGTCCAATTTCAATAGTGACATTAGAAAAAAAATCTTTTTTTTTATAATATCTTTTTTTATGTTGTGAAAGGATGTTGTGAATGATTTTCTCGATGATTGCCATTGTATTCAATATGTATGATATAAGAAAAATTATATTTAATTTTATAATAATACGTTAAGTTAATATTTAATATTTTCGATGGATTCGGCGATAACTTTGTGGAATTTCATTTTTAGTGTTATTCTACTTGTGTTTCTGTTTGAGAAGTTTCATCAGACGGTAAGGTTTACGAATAAACTGAAAATATGTTAATATCACCATCTTGTCACGGAGTTTTCAAATAAATATGAAATTTTGATAAATCTACTTACAGTTTTTTCGTGGGAAATTTCTGAAAAGAAAATATAGATTTGGAATAATTTCTACCATTTGCATACAACTTATTTTTGTAGCCATACCCGCACGCTTTCAACGGAAAACATACAGACTTCTAATAACAGTATTAACTCAAGTCGATCTAAAAGAACTGTTTGTTACTTAAACGCCCTTACTTTATTTTTAGGAAAATAGGTATAAACTAGAACTAGTGGCTATCAAATCGCTCTCGCTGTATCTGATTTCTACGATCAGATTTTTGTGAGAGAATCTAAATATCGCATGCCTTTGAATATATATCAATTGTAAAATATGTTTTTACTCGCGAACTTCATATCCTGAACCAACTAAGTTGATCATTCAACTACAGACTCGGCATATAATATTAATAGATATGAAAAAAAAATATAGGTCATATCTCTTAATCATTGGAAAAAAGGTTAAAGAAGGTTCTCCAAAATATTTATGTATTAAAGTTTATGATCAAAATACAGTAAAATTGAATATAACTTTTAAAATATGTCTTCTCAATTATTTTGTTTATTTTGGTAGTGGATATTATTCCGAAACAGATATTGTTGAGTTAACTAAAATTAAAATATTTTTCAAATTCAATTATCTAACTACATTCATTTTATTTTCATTGGCCAACTACTGGTTATAATTTTACGACACATAATTTGCAATAGTTTGACAATAATAAAAGAACATCGTTATGTATTTTGGTTTGATGCGCTACTGTGGACCACAAGAAATAGTACAGGAACATTGATCCCTAGAAGTGAAGGCTGTTTCCCAAAGAGGCTCATCTATTGGTGTTATAGATCGATTATCTCTAGAAATAAAAAAAGAAAAATATTATATAATAATAACGCCTTCGGGCAGAGGAGCTATTGTTCAGTTAAACACTTTGTACCAAGAAACCCCAAAGCAATGACTTCATAATATCTATAATGATATACAACCAGTAGCGTACATAGATTTTGAAAGCAAAAAAGAAGCAACAAACACAATTTTTTAATTTCATTTTGCAAATATGTCTGCTTATACAGTAGAACCTCTCATAGCGAGCACCTCTTATAACGAGTAATTCACATAACGAACAAAACAGATTGTGGAAAAAAATCTCCCTTAACGAGCGATATTTCGCATAACGAGTGACGCAGAGTTTTGAAAAGATCACTTTCACATCGTTGCTTGCCTCAAGATGATTGACAAGGCATGGGAAGGGGTTACCAAGAGAACCCTCACTTCAGCTTGGAAGAAGCTTTGCCAAGGAGCGTTGTCGAATGTGATTTTGAGGGGTTTGAAACAGTACCTGTGGAGTCTACAGTCAGAGAGATTGCATCTTTGGCCAATACCATTGGACTAGAGGTGGATAACAACAATATTGATGAGCTTGTGAAAGAGTACAGTCAAGAGCTGACCGCCAAAATTGTCATGGAGTTGCATTGTTTTTCACAGCAAGAAGTTATGGAGGAGAGTTTATCAGTGGAGGAGGAGAAAGTAGCAAAGAAACTATCATCTGGCGCAATAAGAGAAAAGCTAAGGCATGTGAAACTGTTGCATCGTACATTAAGAAGCATCAACTAGTTTCAGGTTGTTACGCTCCTTAACAATTTATTATTATATTAAGTATTTAATTTTACTTGAATACACGTTAAAAATATTTTAAAAAATATTTTTTTTTTCGGCATCGAACGCATTATTGTATTTTACATTGTTTTATATGTCTAAAATTGTTTCGCATAACGAGTGTTTCACATAATGAGCAAAATTCTGGAACGAATTAAACTCGTTATGAGAGATTCCACTGTATATGTTTATCTTAGTACAGAGGTGTGCACAAAAATTGAGACCAATAATTATATGTTGTGGTACAAAACAATATATACAGCAGGGGTGACCAGTGCGTCAATCGCAAATCTTTATGAATTTTATTATATTTTTATAAAGCGATATCAGTCTATCGCCATCAAAAACTGTATCAACCAATTGTACTAAATGAAAAGTGTAGCCGCCTCTTTTTATTATATATTCAAGTGTTGTAAACTATCTGTATTTCTTTTTAAAGCTCTTTAAAGATATGGTGGACTGAATTCGTTACTTTTACAAACACAGTTATACTGGAAACACTATTTAGCCAAGACTAGAGCTGTTTTTTTGATCCTGTGAGTTATTATATAAGTGCGCTACTGAATAGAATACATAATCATAATTTCTCGCAAATAGCATGCAAGGATGAACTAACACCACAAAGTTTTTTGTTAAATTTTCATTTTGCCTCGGGCTAATTTAAAATGAGTTTAATTTAAACAAAGTGTCTTGTCTTGCCTTGTCACATTACTACAATTTTTTTCTGATTTTAATTAATAGTCACATTATGTAAACAATCAACATTGATTTATGATGATCTTTCTCGTCCATAACGAAGACAATTCATAATTTTAATTATAATTAAAACTGGTATTTTTAATTATTGATTTTTTTGTTTCTTTTTTACATAAAAAAGTTCAATTAATTTCGTATTTTTTTAACATTATTATGGTCAGGATTTGCAAATGATCGGCAGCACAATTTTTTGAATAGGAAACATTATGATTTTAAAGTTGTTAACGTCCACATATTGATAAATTTACAGGACGGTTAAATATTTATTTTATTCACAATCTTTACTAGTACATAAAGCATGATAAATATATATGAAATATGGTGTGTCTGTTTCCGTAATTATTAATACGAAATTGTGTTATTTATGAAGTCATTAAAAGTATTATTAATAAAAATTTATGGTTGTTCTTTTTTGCGCTTCCGAATAACTTTACCTTATTTAACGTTTAAAAAATAGACGGACATTTCCTGTTATGGTAAGATTTAATATATTGATTTTCACTCAATAGTCAATACCTATGGAAATATTCTGTATACATTTTCGTTTTCTATTCAGTAATTTTTCATTAGCCTAAAAGATTTTTTATTAAGTTCGTTTCTGTAATCAAATAAATCTTAGCAAATACATATTTAAAAGATAATTGTGCAGTTTTTCATCATTTGGCAGCTTCATTATATGTCAAACCTCGTTTAAAAATGAAGATTTTTGATAAATATTTTTGTTTTTTGTAAAAAAAAATAATTGTTAACAAGTAATGAATATTCTAGAATGTTATAATAAATATTTTATAGAAAAGTTACAAATCTTTATAAATAGACGTTAGTAATATTTTATTAATATAAAATATTGCAAATACAGATAATTAAAAAAACGTGCATTGTTATTCTATTATATGTAATACTTTGTAAAGGTGTACAGATGGTTTGTTACAGGAAACTTGCCTTTAAATAAAATGACATCAATTAAACAATAAATAACATGTGAGAATTATCTCACTAATGATGCAATAAAAATAAACACTTTTAACTCACATAGTGGGAAATATAATAATATCTCACGATATGACATCGTTCTTTAATATGGTCACAATATTTATTATCATAAATCGTTGGTTTTTATACGAAGATGACCTTGTCAAGGGCTTTTAACATGTCCTGAACTTGACCTGTAAAACAAACGACCTTTAAGCTGAGATTAGTTAAGTACATAAGTTTTATTTTATCCATCGAATTTTAACAAAGTGACGGATTGAAGGGATTGTGAATTTAACAATCATAGATGAGATCTTTCAGATTATGAAAAATACAAACTTTTTACACTTTCAAAATATTCGATGGAAATTGTACATGTTTTATCTAAAAATTACAGGGTTTGTAATGTTTAGCTCGTTATTAAATTCTAATGGGAAAACTCAATACATCAAAATATAAGGAAATATATGCATCAGACAAAACGTTGTCCAAAGTTTAGAAGCTTTCATTTTTTTTAATCCATGTCCGCTCGCAATGTGGAGCATATGGTTTCCTAATGAAGGTATCTCAACTGAAGTTTTACGAGAACTGCTTGTTACTCAGTCGTTCAACCTCACTTTTTTCAAAGTGAGTAGTAGGGAAAGAAGGATTAGGCTAGAACAGGACTAGTGGTTGACTAATCGCTATAGCTATACCCAGTTATTAAAGGGTCAGAAACCTTATCCTTCTTTCTCTACTACTCACTTTGAAAAAAAGAGAGGCTGAGCGAAGCTTTCATTATCTTTGTTTAATTTCATTGTGTGCGACATTCCTAAAATTACTTTCAAATATTATTGGCTTTGTATAAATTAATATTTTAGTTTTGTCCAATGTTTTTTATACATTTTAGAATCGGTTTTTAAGATAAAATTTAATGTGATTTATATAAAAGCGCTTAAAATTTATAGCGAATAATAAATTATTTATAATATCTGCTACTGAATTTTGAAAGGGGTAAACTCCCGGCGAGATCAATATCAGTCTGTCGATCATTATCAATTAATATAATGATTTTGTGTTGTTTATTTGTCAGATGGAAACGCCATCCCAAAAAGTAAAACTAACACTGATAATAAAATATAATGTCACTCAAGAAAGTAACCCTCTTTTTGCGTCCAGTAGAAAAGGATAAACCCCGAAATTTATTTTGTAATTTATAATTTAAGAATTAGAATCAATTTTTACTTTATTTGTACACATTGCAAAGTTTCAAAACACGCGTCACAATTTTTAAAACAACAAGCTTTGTAACAAAGTTATCAAATTTATTTTTGTATTTCAAATGAACTTTTACAGCGTTACCGCCGATTCCATTGAAGATATAATAATCTCATCATGAAGTTACGTGCCTGAATGTAATATTTTTTTTTCCTTAAAACATAATCATTTTGTATTGTTGATTTTATATGTACTTTATACGATGGTATTAGTACAATGAGAAACATTTTTAATAGTCTTTAATATGCATTTTACCATAGCGGCTTACCCCTCTTTAGGATCATTAAGAACGATAAAAGGTAGATTGTTTACTGGCGAGTATTTTCCAGAAGGGCGAGACTTTTATTTTCGATGAGGTACAGGTCCACTATCAAAAGGTGAGCTTGATTTTTAAAAAATAACCGCTTCAGTATTTGTTTTTCAAGAAAAGAAGAGCCTATTTACATACTCTCGTGTTGAGTTATTCCAGTTAAGAGATAATTTAAACATATGAAAAGGAACAGTCGCTTTATGCTGTATGTTTTTAATTGATTTAATAGGAAAGATTAAAAAGACCTACTGCGACTAAAATGAAGATAATGATAGTTACAGATTATTGCAAAAAATACATTAGTATATTCGATTTTTTAAATAAAATAAAAATTTGTAATACACGTATAAAAAACAATGATAACTTAGTTAAAGGCTAACTTTAAAATTGAATACGTACATTATTTTATTGGTTAATCTAATATTTTGAAGAGATTAAATTGGATTTAAGTTTATGTTTGACACCATTGGCTTGCACGAAGAAGCAAAAGATTTTTATGTTGTATACGTGCAGTAGTAAATTTCGTACAATATTAACTAGACAATTTGTTATCATTCAAAAGTAAGTCTCTTTGGCGTAATCAGTATCTGAACATTGAAATTGTACGTCAGGTTTGATTTTCAGCGACTCAAATTTTGTTTCATAGATATGTTATGGATACTCTAAATCAACCACTATGAAATGTTGATTTCCTCTGACATAACATAATTAAAGTTTGTCCTATTCGATTGCACTTTATATTGTATATAATTTCAATGCAACAATAACTTTTCAACTGACAAATAGATACATTTGATTCCTTCAAACATCAGTTAAATTCAACGTTCAAATCGAACAGTCGTCAAGACTTAGTAGAGACCTCTTGAAACTCACGTCGTATACATTTTGATTATAAGATAAGTGATTTATGTAAAGTGTAAAAAAAGAATTATGTTATTCGAATAAAAATTGAACAAACATAAAAATAGTGTTTCAGTAAAAAATTATCCGTAACAGATATTATTTAATCGGAAATATTCTTTTATAAAAATAATGTTTTCTGTGGGCTGTATACCAGTTGCAATAACCCGAACTATATACCGCAATTCGAGTGCGACTTTGAATGCAGGTAAGTGTACTGTCTCGGGATGCCCCGCCGAAGAGTAAACACGCCTGGATGGACAACGACCTTCCGCCTTCCTCCTTCACAGCTTGGTTGAGGAGATAATCGGCGGCCTGAGCGTGAGCAAACAGCAAAAGTATGACGTTACGGGCGATGCACGAAGGGGGGGCAAACATAGCAAGAAAGTAGTTTTGTATAAAATGTGCGATACTTTGCTCGAAAAAGTGCTGTACAATACCAGAGCTCTTATAACATACATTGAAAAATAATTGTTTTTCATTTTTCTTTTAAATCCATGTTTGATCCCAATGTGGAGAATATGGCCGCGTTCCCAGTTGCTTAACCTCTTTTTTTTTATCGAAGAGAGTAGAGATAGAAAATATAAGGCTAGTATAGAAATAGTGGTTAGATATGTTGATTGCTTTCGCTAAGGAATTAATAAGGAATGGAAAGCAATTTTAGACATTTATGCCTTCGAATATATATAATCTATATTCATTATTTATAGACAAAAATTGTTTTGGAAATCTATAAAATATCATTTTACCGTGACCTATAGGACTTATGTGATGACTCGCTTAGGAAAACAGCGTAGTTTTCTCGAAATTCGTCTGTTATAATGTGAGTTATTGTAATCTGATTTTGATTAACATGAAATGCCCAAAATTTAAGCTCTGAAAAATTTATCGTATTTTAATTTTGTGTCGCTATCAATTGTGAGAACATTACTTTTAGAAGATCAAGGTGGACTAGATTACTCAATGCAGTACAAGTCCATCTTGAGTTTGCTGTTTTGTTGTTGATGAAAATGATGTACAGTAATCTATGGGAATCATATTTGTCTAGCATTTTTTTTTATATTGCGCTTGTACTGTTAGTGAAATAATTTCTCTGCTAGCTGTTGATTTTACATTAGGTAAATATTCTCTCGGAATGTCTAATGACTGTTTTGTTTAAATATTTCATTGGTGTTAGCGAAATTTCAAACGACCTTTTAAACTATTTTAATGCCGTTGTGCATACGGAAAATTCGCGGCAAAATTTACACAACAAGTTCAAAGGAATTAATACAAGCCTTGAGTTTGACACACGCACACAAATTTTAAATAATATTTATTTCTCGAATAACGATTATGCGCGAATATTAAATCAAAATATTTTAACAAAAGATTTTTTTTGATTTTGTGAATAAACAAGACATAAAAGAAAATGAAATATTTTACTACGATAATTCTAAAAACAAGTCATAAGGTTTACTGTTTTGAGTCATTCATTTTTTTATCTATTTATTTTAAGCATTCTTGAATGATTTAAAAAAAGTTGTGTGTATTTACATATTTTGATATTTTTAACGACTAAATTGAAGTATCTCAAGGAGTGTATTTCTGTGATGTTTTCACTTATAACGATATTATCTAACAACTACTCATTTTATAATCCCATCGTTATATCTTATTATAAAAATGAGGTACAGTGACTTACAACTATGTACTTATCGTTTAACACCTTACGTTGGAATCCTTCACATTTTGACTGGTATTGCTTAATTTAGATTTTTATTGATTTATTAAGATATTATAAAATTTCCAGTTTCACAAATATTCAGTACTACAAATGCGTTTCGTATTCCTAAGTAATTAATAATAGTTTCAAAAAAGTAGCTGATGGAAAAAATGTACCACAAATACCTTTCCCCAAATTCTCATTTTTTTATTTAAAAAAACAACTATTGATTAAATTGGTACGTACTAAGACAGATCTTTATAATAAAAGTGGAAAGTATTTAGCACCACAATTTATTTGTTATTAAATGTATTGTAATTCAGAGGAGTATCAGTATGAAATAATCTAACTTGAATCAACCACTATATAGTTTTTAAGCGAAGTTCTATACGCTGATCTACAGTGATCGATTAAGATATAAAAAAGAAGCGAAAACTTTTCCTTATAGCATTTTAAAAGAAACATCTTTATCAAAATTAACCAAGCAATAAATACAATCTTTGGTGTAATAATTCTTCGATATAAGACACTGGTACAACCAACAAATGACGACATAGCGTTCTGTCATTAACCGTGACACCGTATTTATAATGCGATCATTTTTGGCACCCCGTTGCTTAGAACAAAGAGGCCGTGACTGAAGATTCTCCCAGCCTAGAAGTATAAATTAGACGGAACAGTCTTACCATTAATAATTGCGATTTAACATTGGATCAAGCTTCCATACCGTAAGAAACATGATTGCCTTTTTATGGATAGGTGTGATTTGAGATGCCGATGGAAATAAGATAGATATAATGTTACGTTCAATTAGTTATCTTTTATTGGTTTTGTTTCTTTTGTGCGATTTCTTGTTTGTTTTTTTTCGGTTAAAACCGTGTTGACCGAAACGAGTTACATTCACCACCAATAGATTTACAGACCGTTAGTTCATCAATCAATAAAATATTAATTATTCACTACATATCGAGGTTTAAAAATCATAAATTGGTTATTATTAATAGTTGAAATCATAATTTTTTCACTACACTATTCGTAATTTTGATTTAAGTTATATTTTGCATTTAAAATATTTATTATTCTTCTACAGACCTGAATCTGGTGTAATCAATGGCATTATATGGACTAGTTCATCTAATCCCATGGTCTATGACTTAGATTCTAAGTGGTGTCGTTGAAGGAAGTCTAATTGTTGCATCAGGCCGATGTGACTTACGTACTTTTGGCCTGATGTTTGCTGGTCGGAGTGGAGAGATATTATTTTTGAATGATGCTGTGTTGAGTCTTGCTTATTTAATTAATAAAAAAAACACATGATTTTGGCACTAACCGTTTTAAAAAAATGACATTTTACTTTAAAAAACTACTTCCATCGTCGCATTATAATATATTGAGATAATAAACACAATTGAGGCATATTTAATACTTTTTCAAAGTACTGCAATTTGGCTCTATATATATGTTACTACTTCTATGTTGGCTATGTCGGAAGTTTTTAATATAATTGTTCTTGTGGACTCAATTGAAATTGAGCAAAATAGAGGCAAACAAATGCCGGATTTCTAAATACAAAATTTAAGTTTAATATTATATTTTAAGGACATTTGCAAAAAAAAATACGTTTTGGAATAAATTGTCTGCTGTCGTTAGTATTACGATTGAGAACCTATGGCTTGCCTATTCGTGACGTGGTTATGTAGATATTATGATGTTTACATGCTTAAATATTCCACTACATTAACTCTAAGGCCTTTAAGACTTAGATACTATACAGAACCTGGTGATATGTGAATTAAGCTAGCATCATGACATTGACTCCTTGTCGCCTTCTGCAATCGGGTCCCGGCGTGTAAATCGTGACTTGTGATTCGTGGATTGATTATTCTAGAATGCACCTTGGTAAAAAATAATGCACATCGTCTTGAAACATTTAACCAGAGCTGCGTATAAGCCTTGCGGGTTCCCTTGGGATGCACTTAACTAATCGATATCAATTATGTGTTATATTTGGCTTTTTATAATATGTATTTAATTATATGTGAGTTGGTGGGTCGGTCATCTGATTTAATTGCGATCGGGCGGAAATTTTGGAGGTCGAATTCCTCCTAATTTGTCATTGAGAAATATGATCTGTATGTTTTTTTTGTTTATCTCTTTTTCCAACAAGAAATAAACGACTGAAAATATTGTTTATAATATTTGCCTTATTTCAAATTATGTTCGTCTATTCTTTATCACAATTATTGTACTTACTAACATTTCGATCAATATTGATATGTTTATATGGTTCGGTGATTCTAAAAGCTTGATCTTTCAGTATGGAAGTGATTTCAATTTGCTGAGAAAAAATGATCCTGATTACCACACTAAATTATATTATACGTACTACTAATCATGGAATGATGTTATTGATTGAGTCTAGATATTTTTTAGTAGTATTAAACAAGATAAGTCAGGTCCTATGACTCGGCGGTTAGCATTGTAGGCTTCCGTCCCGGATCTCACAAGCTCGAATCCCAGTACGAACAGCATTTTTTAGATCGATTTAATTCCTTTCCACCTTTCCCGATCCTTTAATAACTGGACAAAGTGAGAGCGATTAGTTAATCACTAGTCCTGTCTTAGCTTTATCCTTATATCCCTGTTACTCTCTTTGATAAAGAGAGGTTGAGCGGCTGAGTAATATACAGTTCTCGTAGAAAAACTTATGTTGAGATACTTTCATTGGTAAGCCATATGGTTCACATTGAGTGCGGATATGGATTTAAAAAAACAAGATAAATGTTAACAAAATTATATAATAATACGACGCACGGAAAAGTTACTTTTACTAGTACGGGGTCTTTTTTTTGTTGTACTGCCAATCAAATACATTCATAAATATGATTGAAAATTATAAAAACTTTTTACCATTTAAAAGACAGCATTTTACAAATTGTAAAATTGTGAAAAAATCTAGATTTTCAAAATTCAGTTGTCATTTATGGCCATATTATATAAACAATCGTAAGCGATTAATTATTTTAAAAAACTTCAAGTCAACTTTTTATTTAAAACAACGGTATTCTTTATTAAATATAAGTTATAAATATTATCACTATTCCCCATGTTATCGGATATCTACAGATATCTGATATAGTATATTATATAATATAGTGGTTAAATTATATAATGAATCATTTAATATATGCATGAAAAAATACTAATAATCGTCCGTTGAACTCGAAACATTATTTTAGGTTGAATTTCTTCTATGTTTTATTTCATCAGATAAAAATCATTAGCAATTTCTCATTTGCCAAATATTTACTTTGATTTAAACTTTAAAGGCGTTCAAGAAACAATCTTTATCTTAAATCTTAATTCCATTTTATTATACACTTGATTTGTATTGTTTATACCTACGTAAATATGTATTTTATTATATGTTTGATTCTTTTTGTTCAAAGTACGAATGCAGATTTCATTAGGTTTTCGTGGAGTTCTTAATTTCTTTAAGTATAGTAGGCATACTTCAATTACATTAGAAAGTTCTCACATGTATGTGAAGGGTGGAGAACAAACTAATGTTTTTTTATCACATATACCATCTTACTGCGTTGCAAAATTAAATTACATAAATCAAGCAATTTAATATTTTAACTTTTTATCTGCCGCTAGGTGTACGTATGGCGGTAACTAGCACGCCGCGAATTTTATTGCAAAAATAAAGTCTTATTGAAAATGTATTAAAGTTTATTTAAAAAAACTTAACACATAAATGAAGAGTGCGCCAATGTTTTCGTGTGTTCAACATATTTTTATGTTTAAAATAATTGATTTAGGTTAGTAAGCGAAAAGCATTATTTGTATGACCGTCGTCCCGTCCATGGAAAATTGTGCACCTTATGACGCTTATGGCAGTTAAAAGATTAATCACCAATTCGAAGCCTTGACGAATATTATTTATTTTAAAACATTGACGGAGCAATATACCTAAAGTTTTATGTCATAATAAATGTGAGATTTTATTAATATTCACATTTTAAAACAATGACAATCAAGTTATAGTCTATATATAAATATAATTATTTGTTTTAATGTCTGAGAAAATTATGTTGCCATTTCAATTTCGGTTATATTTTTTTATTATGTGAACTTATGCTTATTTGTCACATGAACTTGGATTAGGACATTTTCAATTAAAATTAAAGCAATAGTATGCATAAATAAAATATGCTCATTGTGTTTCAATTTTGATGGGAACTTCATACAAAAGCTTCGGATGTACTTAATTGTCAGTTACAGAGCAATGCAATTTTATAATAATTTATGATTATTTTAATAGCTAAACAAATTAGGAGTCCGGAGTTTGCCAATTCAATTGTTTCTTTGAGCGTATCAAAATATCTGGGAACAAATAAGGTACACGAGACCCAAAGGAAGCACGTCCGACGCTGAGTTGCGTCTATTTTCAAAATTTAATAACCTCTACGGGATTTCTATGCAATAAAATCATAATTGGCTATAATAACGCGCGCGCTGAAAATATTATTCCTACGGACGTTTCGAGAAGCAGCATTCAGCTCGTCACCACGAGATGGTGTTCTCTGCAAACAGTCAGTCATCTTGCAATTTAAAACCCACTTCCTGTTTCTTTGAAAACATGAATACGTATCTACCAGTTCTAAGAAAATGTTAATAAGTTTCATTACTCTTATATCAAACACCTACAGCAGGTTTAACCAATGTAACTTTAGCGTTTTACATATTATTAAACGTAAAGGCAGTTAAAAAAAATGTTATGTCTATAGAACATAAATAGAAAATATGACAACAAAAAAAAGCAAGCGTGAGTCAAAAAATATAATAAATAAACTGTGACACGTATTTCGTACCTTTAACCTTTTAACTCCCGTAGATAATTTACAGTAATTACCTATCACGCCGGCTATAATTTGCAACTTTTAATAGAATTAGTTATTGACGAGATAACTCGTCTCTGGCGTGTTTAGCACGAAAATTTTTACGACATATCTCGTCTTTGGCAGCCATCGAGTTAAGAAGTACCTTCAGACAAGCTGTGATCCATTTTTTACACAACCTGTGGAATCACTAAATTATCAATTTTAGTTTTATGTTAAGTAATTCATAATAAATATCATGCCAATATTTAAAATCACACAACAAACAATCCTGTTAGCCGACCGCTACAAGTCAGTATTCGTAAAGATGTTTTATAACATTTTTGTATCATAGATTTTTAATGACAGATTTTTTAGCACGGTGTTACTACAACGTTTACGGTTCATGTACTATAAATTGCATTGTATAATATTCTATAAGGTCTTTCCACGAAGGATTAAAATTAAATAATCTTATGCGTCGACTTGAATATGCATATTTTCTCTTAACCGTTATACATTATATAATAATGACGTAATATATATATTTTTAAAAATCCGTTATGTCAATACGTATTTTTATTTACAGCGGTTATTATAATTTTATAAATATATTGACCTTTTCTCAAATATTTTTTATATATTCGTACCACAAACTCCAGGTTACTGGTATAGAATATTATTCCACTAAGGATGTTACTTTTTTCTCGGGCATTCAAGTACTCGTTTCAATGTGTATTATATATTCAAACATGATAGATTTTTTAGTAAATGTTATTAATAAGTATGCATCATTTAATTTAAGCTATTGAAATAACATAACAATAATCATTAGCTAATATTTTCAAGGCCGGCTCATGGGGTGTGGACTCCGCACCAAGATTTAAGCACTTTCCACTCATTTAGTTCTACGTAGTTTTTCGAGTCACAGATAGGCGCAGAAATCTTTGAGTCGGCCCTGGCTACATTTATACTATTAAAATCGACAACAACCAAAAAGTTTTTTTATAAATTACGTCACATGGTTGAAAGGATTACTGACACTGACTGTACTTTCACATTTCTCAACAAATTCTTAAATTATTTTTAAAACAACCTTTATAATTAATTGCTACAGAATTGATTTTTCATTTTCCTGGTATGTAGATATAGTTTATTCGTAAACTTTGCGATGGTCTGATGATGCTTCTCGAAGAAACGAAACACTTGTCACATTCTGTAACACAACAAGTGAAATAAAAAAATTGAATTGTTTGAATTTTGTACTTTTCCATGAGTTTTGTCGCTAACGACCCGGGTTTCACCTTTCGGCATCTTCAGGCATTCCAAGTGCACGAATGTACTTGAACTGACAGTTTAGACAGACAATGTTCAAACAATTCAAATTTGATATTGAAATTCCATCAAGCACCCTCAGTCGAAATTCTTAATGAAATAAAAAAGTTAGCATATTAAATTTATGTGAAAAATTATAGGTAATTTGGTTGGTATAGGTCAGTGTTTTCCAAATATTCGAGATCTCTGTACCCCTTTTAAATTTTTCGTAGCACCGAGTACCTTTCTTCAAAAAAGTTATATGTTCGTAATCTAAAAAAGTAAGCCGCATGTTGCTTCAACTTCCATGCAGTTTGAAACGCTTCGTGTACCCAAGGGGGTTCGCGTTTCAATCTTTGGTATACACTGGTATAGGTGATTTATGTTGTATGGAAAATTTTGAATGTTTAAAAAGTGGACTCTATAAACGCTGGGATGACTAGAAAGAGAGCAAAGAAGCTCGTGGAAAAACGAAAAATATAACATTTCGGAGGCACCTTGTAATGGGGACTTAACTTCGAGTGGGAACAGGAATCGGTGAAAAAAAATCTTATCTGAATTATCAATTTTAATTTCATAAATAACACCAAATCAATTGTTTTCCACGTATGTCATTAATATCAATTGATAGGCGCAATATAAAGATATTGCAATATGATACTCGATACTTGGTCACATCCCTATTTTTATTCTACCCTGGTCTCGCTTGTTTAACAAGTCTTGTGGCGTAAAACTGATAGTGCAACGTAAGGTTCCTGCTTTGCCTGTCGGTGGACCGGTGGATGGCCTGGCCCTATCACCGCCACATCATTGCGACTTTATTTTCCTCGCATTATACGAACCGAGTTCAGGGTATCTAGATCGAAAAGCTCTGACTACACTCCAGAAGCTACAAACTGAAATATAGAATTTAAATAAAAACGTATTGTTAACAATATCCACTCATTATAATAATATGTCGGTTTGAGACGTCGACAGCAATATTGCTTACTAACTGTTGTGACAATGGGGAGTGATGCTAAAAAAAATACCGAATTAAATTTATTATTATTTTTATTACATCTCTATTTAAAAAAAAACACAGTAGGCCATGGTTAAAAGGTAGGTCCCTTGCAGCTCAGTATCTGGCCAAGAATATGAAAAATAAATTTGTTTATCTTCTTGATCGTTATTGCATAATGGAAGGTGGCCGTCCAACAGTGACTGGTGGTGGAACAATCATCAATCAAGGTGCAATTCTTTGGGAACTAAATACATTTTTTCTGCAGCAATTCTAAACAATAATATTCGATCATTTAGTATTTATACTACATGATCAATTACAATTATATATTATAAAACATTTATTAATTTTACATATATTTTTAGAATGATTGGCATATTTTGAAAAAATCGACGAAACGTTAAATGTCAATATTAAAGTAATAAGTTCAACTTCAAACTGATTTCTTTATACACATGTGGCAATATAATAAGACACGCATAATAATGGGAGCCGCTAAATTGCTCGAATGGAAATTGCTCGAATTACAAATTATTCAAATTGCTTGGTTATTTAAACGATTTTTCACGACTTTTTCTACGAATTTCATTTTTATCTTGTGCGACACTTGTTTAGAGAGTGAAATATAAAAAAAAAATTGTAAGTATTTATTTTAACCGTGTTCGCTCTAAATGTGGAACACATGATCTTTTAATGGAGTTTATCTCAACAGAAGTGTTTCTACGAGAACTGCTTATTAATTAGTTACTCAAACTGTTTCTATATATTTCCAGAAAACAGAAGACTAGGGCTAAGACAGAAAAAATGGACAGAACAAACGGAAACAAATTGATTATCTTGTTATTCGAGCAATTTACCGGGAACCCATAGTAATATAGCATATAGATTCTAGATAACAAAATGGTCACTTTTCAATATTTATTATTTATTTAAATGAAGTTTTTCGAGGCTTTCTTTATAAATCAAGAAAATCTAAATATATCACTATGCTCATTCGCTGTTTAATAAAATTATACATAGCTTCTTTTTTTCATTTTATATCCATAATCAACAAAGTGGACATATCTTGGATTCCGCACATTACAAATGGTATTAAAAGACATAGCTTACATGATAAGAAGGAATATCATACGGTAAACAAGTTTCGATAATTAATTGGAGTTGTTTTCACAGTTATTTAAAATTTATATATTGTGTGCATAAAAGAAATCTTTATTGAACGAAATTCTTAAGTATTAAAAAAAAAATGAAATGTCTCAATATATGTACATCGAAACTTGTTTATTTTTGCTGCCATTTTTGGAGTAGTAATTAAAAAAACAATATAAACTTTTCTGACTAATAAATTAAAGTTTTTGAGACAGTGGAAGAATTTCAATATGCGATATTGCTCATAGAAATTTCTTGCAATTTTGCATTCGCCTTGATGTAATCAATAAAAGGAGTCAGGTGATAAATTGAAAAGTCGTATCTCCATAAATTGCAATGATCTAGTCACAAAAACTGGTTTTTATAAATAAGACTCATACTTATATAAGAAACCAAAGATCGACACCTCGCTATCAGTGTTGTATTTTTTTCTATTTCAACTAATTCACATTCGTGTTTGAAAAACAGTTATTTTTTATGTATAAAAATAAAAGGTATCATTTAAATGATCGCAACAATTTATTTGATGTATCAATTAACGTTGCCATTATAAATTTATACAAAAAACGTATGCAGATTAAAAATTAAAATTCGTATATCCACCTTTATCACTAGTTAATTAATCATCAAAAACTCCTTCTGTAAAAATCAGGGCTTCGAACTGGAACCAAACCGAAAAACAAACAAAAACAACTGTTAAAACCGTTATTTTTCCGGAACGAAAACCTAACCTAACCTAACCTAACCCAACCGACAAAAGAATATCGGTCTTTTTTCTGCTCAGCGCGTATTTTGGTATTTTGGGAAAATCGGTAAATTCTTGGGTTTTTGGATTCTAGTCTCGGAAGAGCTGAACCGAAAACCGTTATTTTTTCCGGAATGAAAACCGGAACCCAACAGCCAAAAGAATATCGGTTTTTTTCTGCTCGATATGTATTTTTTTACTTAAACCGAAACGAAAAAAATAGCGGTTCAAAGCCTTGGTAAAAAGAAATCTCACTATTTATCAAACATCTAAATGCTTTTCCACTTACTTCCAGCGTACTTTATTATTGATATTATGCACATCATCTACAAATATCTACATTAAAAGTATTTTTATTACTGCTGGAAATAAGTCTGTCTCCATCATATGGCAGTCAAATGAAAGTCTTTCGTCGACCTCAGCTCGATCCGATAATCGGCCATTGGTTTTCTCAGACTCCTAGTGCTTACATTGCGTATATTCTTTTAACTTCGCTACCAATCCTATCTGATACACTAAAGACGCCAACGACTCCTGCAATGCTGTCGTCCAGGGAGGATATATGTAATTGAATCAAAGGCAAATTCTGAATTTAAAACATTATCCATATGTATGGACGATATCTGAAAAAGAAAGAATAATTGTTACTAAAATGTTACATAAATGTTACAAAAATCAGATTTGAGGAACATTGAAATCTCTTGGTATTTGAATGACTTGCGTGCAATTTGTCTTGAGAGATTTACAAACATGAAATATTCACATGACGATAAAAGTAATACCGTTTGTTTTAAAAACGTATTCAGGTACAAAGCGGAAATATAAAAAAGGCTAAAAAATCATACTGTACGAAAAGACATGCTTTGAATAACCACTGTTATTTTTTTCTCTTATTCTCTCCATCGATAATTTTATTAAGTGCTATTTTTTTATGTAACGAAATCGTTAATATTTTATTGCATCACAAGAATATCGAGTCTGTAGAGGAAGACATTTTTTTCATAAATTTTAAGCTAATTGGTCAATAAGGAATAGCCGGTTTTGTCAAGACATATAAAAAAATATTTCATTTCGATAATTTATTATCAGCCTTTTTTGCTGACAGTAAATCCGATTTTATGTCGAAATAAATTTTATCTGATATTTCATGAGATAAGGAAGATATCATAACTGTACGATAGGTGATAAAGATTACTGTAGAATGTTATATGTCCGCCCTGTATTAGCTTAACATTTCTTTTCTAATTTGGGTCCATGGTCGAGTCGTCTACGTCACTAGCTTAAGTTGCGGAGAGTTGCGTTGCTAGTAAGTTTCTTAAATTATTTTTTCAATATATTCATAGATTTCTCCGTAGGAATGAATGTCTAATCTTAATAAAAATCGGATCAAAGTGAGAGTGATTAGCTTACCATTAGTCTTGTTTTAACCTTTTTTTATTTTTATCTCTCTTCGGAAATGAACAACTGAGTAATAAATAGTTCTTGTCGAAAACTTCTGTTGACATAAAAAGCTCCAGTGAGATAATTCGAAAATGTAAAATTTAGCTCTTAAATTACATCTTCAAACATTCGTTTGCCGAAATCAGGGATTGGAATACTGAACAAATATATAAACAACGGTATTTTGGTATTCCATATTCAATACCGATATTGCAAATTTGTTGAAACAAAGCACAAAAAATCGGCTTATTGGAATCACAATATCGGAGTAAATCAAAATCAGTATTTCGATATTTCTTAATATTATTAGATGATTTTCATAAACATCTTTACATGGTTATACATATAAATTATTGAAAAGCTCACTAATTCTGGACCAAAACAGATTTACTATATTTTAATCGTCGCGAACAATTTTACTAAAATATGTGATGGTTTTTTTTAATTCAAAATTAGGTGCCGATGATTGGATTTTTTCCTTTGAAATAATATTATTCGTGATTTCGGCTTTATCAGTATTTCGATATAATTTTAATTATACAACTTATAATCTTAATTCAATACGTACAAATGAATAGTTATATCCCACGTATTTTATTAGACAGTGCTATTGGGACATCCTTGCCAGTTGACAGATGTACGAGAAAATTCTTTAGCACCTATTTTAATATAATATAAATAGCACTGCAATAAAATTGTTTGTATGTATCACTTATTATTTATCCGAGAAAAGGTTTTAGTCTTTCCCTAGCGTCAATTCCGTGCAGTACTAAAATAATCAAAACAATAGTATTATTTTGATTGTTTACATACTAGACGAATTCGACGTAATAAAAAAATTGAAACTTGTAAAGTTAATAAACTATACTTATTTTTTTTAATGAAGTCTTGTTTTCGCGTTATATATAATGTTAATAAAAATATTACAGTCAAAAAACTTTTTTATTAGAAATTGGTCATGAATCATGAATGTCAACATTTATCAATTTATGTTGTCTCATTAAAATAGGAATAGCTTGTGTGTAATAAAAAATAATAGAAATCGATGGGCTAACAATTTTACATTAATTCATTTAATCTCAGAGTTATTCACGGTATTACGGGAATATGGCTTAGCTTTTAATAGCTATTATATAATTAAACGTAATAATTATGAAAGGAATTGAATGATACCTAATAAACTTATATTATGCAAAAACACGACACGATGAAAAATAATTAAAATCAATACCTGGACAATATATTTGCTTACCTTAGATTGTAAGAAGGAATACTTAACTCTAATTTCATGTTTCAAAGTCTTATTCAAAGTCTTAAGTTTCAATGTCTTAAGCCGTCGTAGATAATATACATATGTAAGAAATCACAAATAGGTATTAATTTATTTTGAGAATAATGGTTTTCTTATTTTAACAAGACTTTCACCAGTCTAAGTCTAATTTAACAAAAAGCTCGTGGATATATATATTTAAAATGCTCAGAAGAGCGCGATAAGGCATGCACGCAGTAAGGTAATGAATAACAAAACTTGATCAATTTTGGAAAAATCAGTATGTTAGAATTTCCCATTTAGTTTTAACAGGTCTACAAATTTACACAAATATCAATCAAATGTATAAGTGTTTAATTATCATCTGTGGTTTGTCAATAGAGACTGATAGAGCATCTTGTAAATTTATATACAATGTTTTGAGGTCATGATAACAATGTATTGTAATAATCCATGCAGCTTTTGATCGGTTTGTATAGAATATTAAAACAAAAAATACAAATATATGTTACATGGAACTTTAGAAGCATTGCAATATTTGGTGGTAGGCGAAGCATGAAAAATATAATCATAATCTAGGAACAAAATTGCATTGCTTCAGTATCATATTGGATGTACCAATTTATAGTAGCGTTTACCTTGAAAATAGCTGGCTGATTGCCAGTTCGCTAACACGATGTAGTTAGTGTTTCTTAAATTCGAAATCTGCGAAAATTAAAACGATAGGATACTTTTAAAAACTGTTTTTCTTATGTAAAAAGTGTTTTTTGATAATGTTACTATTTATGAATTTGTGTGATAATGTATTTTTATGATTTTTACATTTCCTTCCACCTACCTTATCATAAAACAAAAATTAATAATTAAGTTATAAAACATTATTTTTTGATTGTTATTTGTTTTTTTGTTTAATTTATGTCTGCTCCTAATGTGGCTTATTAATGGAGGTATCTCAACATAAATGTTTTACGAGCACTTTTTGTTGCTTTTCTATTTAATCTTTCTTTTTTGAAGACAGTAGGGATAGAATAACAGGAGCTTGGACAGGACTTTTTGAACACCACAAACACCTATGATTTCAAACAGAAATCAATAAATCAATTGAAAATATCTTGTTTGTACTTTGACACACAACTACTTGTGAGATTCGTCATGAAATCTAACGACGTTAACTAGTGCGCCACGGATTCGACATAATAGTTAAAATAATTTTGATAAATTATATAGGAATAGACATTTAAAAATTAAATAGTTTTAATTAGTTATGAAAGATATTTCACATAAAAGCTATACGAGCCCTGCTTAACAGTTTACTAAATGATCAGCGATTCGCTATACTGCGAAGACTTAATGACCTGTGACTACATCTGAACAAATCACTTTGAATCTTCATTATAATCGTAAAATTTTATTATTTCGTGCCCATGATAGGAACATTGTGGAATTCCGTGTAAAATATATTATACATTCTGTTGTTTTGTAAAACTATTAAATTTGTACTCTGTTATTTGTTTCATTCATTATTGTACAACGACGAAATTATATATTATTTTCAATGTTTTATTGAAATCATAGTCAATATTGAATCCAGCAACTCATCGTAAAGTACGTCAGTAAAAATTATCTTGAGTATTTGAAGTTGTGACTAATCTGACGACGAGAAGAAAGGCAGTATTTATTTTTTTCGCGGTGTCTATGGTTATTTTGTAATTACAATTATTATGGCACTGATTTGTGCGGTAAACATAAAACTATTTTGCGGGCCCAAGAGATGTCATTATTTTTTGAAATTTACATTTTCAACTTATTATTACATTACCTAAGTTGTTATTACTTCAAACGACTGATGACATACGTTATGTTTTGAGTGCGGTTAGGCTCGTCTTTTAAACAGGGAATCGCATAAAAGTGAGTATTAGAGATTTGAAAAAAATATATTTTTAAACTTAGTCCTCTAGTTAACACGACGAGATACAAAAATGACAACCTGCTTGTATTCTATTGGAGAGAATACATACTTTTAGCAAAATACAACATACAGGGGTAGGCTGAAGGGTACTAGGAAAAATGTACTTAGACCGGCAACCTTCTTGCTAAATTATTATTAATTACAAAAATAAATTCTCAGATTAAATCAGTATCAACCTTCAATTTCTACAGATGATTAAATGTATTAGAAAACATAAAACTTTAATGACTTTTAATATTTCTCGTAAAATACACTATGTATTATTCTTTCGATTGCTTTAATAATTATTACGTATTGTTGTAAAGAGTGATAAAATAAAATCGAACCTTTTGTTAACGAATTAACAACCCACCACTGAAAAAATATATTTAATTTTGACGGTATAATTTTGCCTTACTTTACCTTCAAAGCCCTGTTTTTTGAAAAACAAATCTTTTTTTTATAAATCATTGAGACCTTTTTTTATTATTATTATTATATGAATTTAATGTCTGTTTACTAGAGTGTTTAAATAATTGTTTTTTTTTACTATGCATAAAAAGAAAATGCAATGTTTTTTTTTAATACGAAATGTAGCTTTAAATCATATATGGGCAACCACCGGCCCTCCGAGCTATTTTGTCCGGCCCTGATTCATCTTGGCGAAGTATTAGAGAAAGAAATTAATAGTTCCAGTGAGGGATTAAATAATGGAGATGAGACGGGCGCTTGCAATAGATCCATTCTACTAGTTTATGATCACCACCATACAAGAAATAGCAACGTGTCTTATTTAAATAAATATTACTTTATTATGTGTAATAATTTGGTCCGGCCGTTGGCTCGGAGACAGAATGATAATTTGGCCCCAGACCTAGGAAAGGCTGCCCATGCCTGCTTTGAATCAAGGCAAAGTTTTTAATCTCAAAAATATTATATAATTATATTACTATAGTGCTGTGAGGCTCGAGGTTCGATTTGATCAATCTTATATGGCATCTCAAAAACAGCTTACTTGACACAAACGTTTTAGCCTATAAAGTTTTTGTTATGTTTTTTTTTTCTTAATGACAAACTAAAAAGGTGTCTCAAAGTTACTTTTAAATATTCATAATTTATACACATTCAATTACATTCGATAGTATTTCGTCGCTTTCTGTGGCCCAGTTGGTTAGAGCTTGCTCTACCAATCACGCAGGTCTGGGTTCGATTACCGGTAAAATCACAGTGAATTTGAGAATTATTCAATTCAAAGTTTTGATCAAAGACTGGCAGTTTGTGATGTCAATTCACATTATTTCCTCTCCCCCCATCCTTTTGATCCTTCAATAACTGGGTATAGCAATAGCGATTAGTTAACCACTAGTCCTGTTCTAGCCTTATGGTCTAGCTTAATGGAATGGTATATAATCAGGAATGATTTACTTGAAAATTTTATTAAACCAGATTTTATCAATTACACGAATGTTTATTTATAAGTCACTTGGTAATTGTTCTTATTTACAGGTGTCACTGTAGACTGCTACACTCATCTTCAATATTCAAAACATGCAGCTTTCAATAAAATTAAAAATAGCTCTTTAAGACTATTGCTAAAAACTGGTTAGACTTTTCTGTCGTAATTAACATTAAAATACAGTATTCATATAAATTCTCATTCCACTGTAATGACGTATTTTTTTTATATCTGTTTTTTTTGTAGTATTTATAATAGTTTATTTCTTACAGCATTATAAATGATGTTTTAGATGTGTCTACAACACGTGAATGATTACTATCATTACAATTCAATTAAATGCAAGTAACGTCTAATGCAATATTAACTGCCTTCTCTAATTAAATACCTCGCAAAACCTCAGCCTTCTCAAAAGAATTTATTTTTCATTAATAATACCATTAATAAGTTTCTCGTAAATGTTTATGCATCAAATATATTGGATAATAAGCGAAAAATCCAATTTTAATAATGATAAGATATGATTTATTAATGTATTAGGTTTTATTAAAATATTATTATAATTTTCAATTAGTTTACTTATACAGTTTTAAACATCTGAATGTGAAATTGCTTATCAGTAAAAATACGTACAATATACGACAGGGGTGGCTACACTTTTTTTCTAGGAGCGACATATTAGTAAAATTGATGAGAGAACAATAAAAAATATATTGTACAAGTCCGCAATCGACCAAAAAAACCGATCGAAGAACTGGCCATCCCTGATATACAAAATGGATATTCTTATTATTTGTTGCTTACAGTTTATTATCTAAAAACATATTTTGTAAAACTATTTAACATCCAAGGTATTTAACAGGTCGACCTGCGGCATGGCAATATCTAGTTTTCGAATATGAGCTTTTTCAAATGTAGCTCAATAACAAGCTTTACACTGGGGAGCAGTCATGCACGATTAGGTAACGTATGTTTATTATTCCTACTGCGCATAAGGAACACACGCCATCTAATCGTGCATAACTGCGCCGTAGTGTAAATATTGTTAATGGTAAATTGTTGTAATTTTTATGAACCGTTTACACCTACAATGACATCTAACGATGAAATTTTGTAATAATAGTTTTATAAATTGATTTATACAAAAATAGTTTTTACGCTATTTTAGTATTTAATATTAAATACCGGTATTGAAAAATTGTTTAAATAAAGCACAAAAATACGGCTTATTGGTATCACAATATCGGGCGAGTAAATTAAAATTGCCATTTCGATATTTCTTATAAGTCCTTAAAAATGGTTTTTATAAACATCTTTAAATGAGTATTCATCATTGAAAAGCTAACTAATTCTTTGTAAAAATTGATACAACTCTTACCGGATTTCTTCTTTGACCATGTTCGCTCCTTATGTAGAGCATATGGCTGCCAGCATCCCTCAGTTCCGCCGAGTACATCATATGGATAGTACCCGACGGACGTCCAGGACGCCGGAATCCCACCGGTCGAAAGAAGAGGCAGTCAGGATTGAAACTTTCCGGAGGCATCCGCAGCACGTGACTCAGCCAGTTCCAACGTCTCTCCATAACCACTGACGTGACGGGACGCTGTCTTGTACGCTCTCTTATCTCTGAATTCCTCACAAAATCAAACCACCTCACCCCCATTATCCGACGCAAGCATCTGTTCTCGAAGGTTTTTTTGAGTCTTCGTCAGGTGCCATGATTCGCAACCGTAAAGCATTACCGGCAGAATGCAAGCGTTGAACAAGTGGCATTTGGTTTTAATCGAGTACAGCTGTGTGTCCCAGACAGTCCGCATTGAGTTGAATGTGGCTCCAGCCATTCCTAAACGAATGGCGAGCTCGTTTTTTTTTTTTTTTTTTGTACTACCGTCTTCGGGGATATGTACGCCGATTTACCGGATTTACTATGTTTCAAACATCGCGAACAATTTTACTTAAATGTGTGATGGTTATTATAAATTCAAAATTAGATCGAAATTTTCTCCTCCTGATTATTTATTACTTGCGACTTCGGCATTACCAGTATTTTTATATAATTCCAATTATAACATTTATAATCTTAATGCAATACGTAAGAACGTATAGTCTTATCTCGACGTATTTTATTAGACAATGCCGTTGGGACATCCTCGAAAGTTGACACATGCACGAGCAAAGTCTGCAGAACGTTTTTTTTTAATATAATGTAAATACCACTGTAACAAAATTGTGCGTATGAATTTTTACTTATGCGAGAACAGGTTACATTAGCGTTGAATCCGTGCAGTAAGTACTAAATGATAGTATTATTTCAATTATAGTATTAATATTTTGATTATTTACATACTACACAGATTAAATAAACGGTAGGGCAAGATAAAAACCTGTATTGTTAGTAATCGAAACTTTTTTTTTTAAATGCATGTCTTGTTTTTAGCAATTTTTATATTGATTTAAAAATAAATATTTGATATTAAAACTAATGCTTATGTGCCAAATAGTTGAAAGATCGTACGAGAAAAGTCGATGAGAATCACAAGTCACTCGAAGAGGTGAATGTTGACTACATAAACAACCACGTCAAAGGTCTTAAATTTAAATTTCGCATTGACCTTACTGGGAATCAAATCCAGACCCGTCTGATTAGTAGAGAAAGCTCTAACCAACTATACCACAGCGGGCAACATTTCAATCAAAATATTACACTCAAAAAACTTTTTTATTAGAAATTGATTAAATTTTTCACGATCTTTTGTAAATGTTCTATCGTTTAAGCACGCAAGGGTTATACTTGAGTAAGTGAGAGAAAATAATTGAAAAAGCATCGAAGACACCAATCTTTTTATGATAGTATAATTATATATAAATTCGATGATACAACAGACAACAATATAATAACCATCTTCATTTAATGGATACATGAAGTAATAATAAGTTGAACCAAATCTAAAACTAGATTATTAACTAAGAAGAAAAAGAATGCATTGAAGTGCAGCTGCGGGGGTTTTTTATGTTTAGACCAGTGATTCACAAACCGCGGCCCGCGGGCTGCATGCGACCCTTTTTTAATTTTGTGGCAGCCCTTAAATCTTTTTCTCAAACATATTTCTTTCACGTAAAACATTTATTTAATAAAGTAAGCAAGCTCTTTCTTCAATGAAGGAGAATAAATCGGTTCATAGGCTTACAAATATTATGTCAAATTAAAAAAAAAATAACAAAAACTAAGAACGCATTAACTTATGAATTGTATATAAATGAAACGATTTTTAATAAGCTCATAATCCTTTTTATGCATGGCTTATTTATTTTCGAAATAGCACTGTCAACATAATATAATGGAGCCTATAACTCATTTATCTAAATTCACTTCATCTTTTTAACACGATTTTATGGCTGTTTTACATGGAACGTGCATATGTTATGTACAAAAAAGGATTGAGCGTACTTTACATCATTTTTTATTTGCGGCCCGAACCCACGATAATTTGTTTTATGCGCCCCCCTAGAAGGTAAAGGTTGTGTGTTTAAACTAACCAACCTTCATAGGATGCTGTTACATGAAACTGAAAGAAATGAATTCATTTATATCAGGGCTGTAGAAGTCGGGAAAAGTCATGGCTTCAGAAAGAGTCTCTCCAAAGACGTGTGCCAATTTCGCCTACACAGATTTATATTGAAAATTTTCCAAAAGACAAGAAGAGAAGTTTTTGTTCATTTACAAATGAAGCGGAATAATTGTGTGTACTCACATTTGATTTTTCCATATTTGTCATTATAATTCTACTCAATGTTTCTTAAAATAAAACGTTAACAGTAATAATAGACACGCGCAAAGCTTTTCGATTTTAGTTTCGTCACTTATCTTCATAATATGTTAATAAACATTTCTGTAATGAATACTGGATTCGTCAATTTTGTACGTTATTTAATAAACGTAGTAGAAGACAGGAAAATAGCTTTAAAAATTGGTTATAGAATCATTCTCAGTTTTATTTTTATTTATCTAGCAAAGTATTGTGTTGACAATATTTTAGCGGTACTTAATCAGCTCTTTAGCTTAAAAATTCGTAATTCACACAAGAAACGTGGATTTAATATATTACAAGTTAATATGAGTTTAACTGTAGAAAAGTAGGTTAATTTTTAAAAAACAATACAATGAAAAATTTAATAATAAATAAGTTTTTTAAGTTTCATGAATATAAACAGAAATATATGTTGAAATAAAGTACCACAGTGGTGTATATTGAATTTTAGATTAGAATACGTGTTACAGTAAAATATCGACATGATACTTAGCTCTCTGAAGTGAAATTCTAACTAACAAGACTCACAAGATGGATTACCTTGCACGCCCTTTTTAATTCACTGAAGATTTTTTTTTAATGATTCTTCAACTCCGCCCCACGATTATAACAGTGGCGTTAACAAAATACGAGATTGGTCATTTCTATAATAAATCTAAAGATATTTTTTCATTCACTGCAGTAACATCTCACATTTTGGCATATTAAAATACGACTACTGCACATAGTCCACTTAGTAAGTTTACTTTAGTTAGATAGCGGGTACAGTTATTATAAAATCTTCAAAAAAATATATGAGATATCACGATCCTCGTCATGTTGCCTAAAACAATTTTTTAATATTATTTTTCTCTGGTATTGAATAAAGATTTTTTCTACTCTCAATTTTAATTAATAAATTATTTATACGTACGGGAAAATGATCAATTGTACTAATAGTAATGTAGAATAAATTGTACCATCGCCTCGAAAATCAATCCAGCTCGTTTTCCAAAATTCAGCAAACGGAACTAAAATATATTACAATTTAATTTGATACCTGCTTAAAATGTTTCAACTACACATTTTTCAGAAAATACAGTAAATTTAATAAGATACAAATGAACGACGCGAAGAAAATATTAAAAAGCCTATACATAAGATTAATTTTTCGAGAACAGCTTTTAAAGAAATGACAGAAAGGTTTGAAGCAATAAAATACAAGAATTTTAAATACTACATATTATATCAATGAATATAAACAATAAAGTAGTTTTGTTGAGTTATTAACCAGGTCTTGCAATGATTTATATCAAATCGTCTTTTTACTAACGAATTAAGTTTTCCCATGATATTTTGTAGTATTTATTCAACTCAAAGTAAAACAAACAACACGAATTTACTAATTAAATGGAGGTAAACCGATTTAGGCAGCGTGGATCTTTTTATATGCGTATTACCTAGATCAGGGGTGGGAAACTTTTTCTTCTCTAAAGGCCGAATTAATTTTTCTGATTCGACATAAGGCCGCAGTAAACATTGACTAGGGAATCTTTGGCCGGAAACAGGAATTTACGGTCAGAATATGTCAGGAATTTACGAATTTACAGAATTACAGAATTAGCTAGAAGGTTCCCCACGCCTGACCTAGATTATTTATTATTTTTAATATATAACGTTTAACACAATCATTCATTTATTTTTATCGTCGTCAATATTTTGGTCAAATATAAACGGTTCTTAAAATTTGAAAGTCAGTATAATTTTAAGTTATTTGAATTCGTAATGGAATTATAAATATTACATCGATCTAAAAAAATATATATTCCCCGCCACTGATTCATCTCATAAATCTAAGTAAACGCAAGAATCCTGTACTTGTATATTAGTGGAACCATTTTTTATTAACTTTCAAGCCCCAGGATAATTAATCCATAGCTAATAGGATGAACGTTTTTTCAACATCCTGATATCAAGTTTTTTTATACTTTCATCATATTTTTAGGGATTGCGTGTCCAAAATTAAACTCTTACGAGATTCTTTTTATCACTTTTCGGCTAGTTAAAAGATGAAGATAAATCTTGTTGATAAAATTGAAGCAGTAAACTGTTTTTTAAGTGCCAAGAATGGTTGGTAAAATTGTTGAATTTATTCCTGTGAAATTAATTTGACTATGGAAGATTTTTGTGTCACATTACTTCATATATCTATATTTTAACTAAAATTTTACATCGAAGTCTGTTCATCAACCGAATATAATAAACGAACAATTTCATTCAAGTTATAATTGTTTTACCATATTCGCTATGAGTTTGTAGCATTTCTTTGGCGTACTGTTTTTAAGTAACAAAATTTTCGAAAATGAGGCAGACACTGTCGGATTTGTTAAAATTCAGCGTCTTAGCAGGGCTGGAAAAATAAGATACCACGCATAAATGAATGTAAGCCAACAAATTCCTCGCATTTACTACCCATGAGGAAGGACGAAACGTTGGAAGACCCCGATTTCATTAGATGGATGGATGTCACATGACCTGCGAGTACTGGAGTTCAGCGACTGGCGCAGGAAGGCAGAGGATCGAGTGGAGTGGAGGAGATTGATTAAGATGGTCAAGATTTACCCCGGACTGTAGCTCAAAGAAGAATAACAGAAAACTTAAGCTTTATTTTACTCGCTCAAGTTGTCATTTGTTGTAAATTCAGTAGTTTCAATTTACGACTTGTCAACGTTTGTCAGTATGATGAAAATATATATGGAGCAAATAATAAAACATTTTTATAGTATAATTCAATTATTTTAACTGATATTAATATTCTTAACTGCTAACATTTACTGAAAACACAATTCAAGATACATTTAAAAAATGTATGTAGAGTGCATATTTCATATTTCCTGGTGCCCTAATTTCATGGGCGTTTCCGAAATAGTATTCATGTTTAATTGTTCTTGAAAAAAGAGAAATTTCTTCTAATTTTTTATCATTCTTTGCAATTTGAGTTTGAGTTATTTATTCGGAGTCATCTACATATTGACTGTGAAAAGGAAAAAGGACGTAACCCACAGTTTTTTTCGACAATCACAATGTATACTACTTGATACACGTTTTATCAAAATATATTTATCCATAAGATGAATATATTATTTTCTACTCGAAAAGAAATCAGATTTCTTTTTTTTTTAAATAAAATTTGAAGTTATTGTTTTAGACGTTCTTTTATTAATCAATAAATTATTACAGTTGCCAAATTTACCATGTTTGGCGCCACTGCGGGGGGTTGTGTAAAATGGTGTTGTGTCAATATGAATGGCATTTAGACAAAACATTATATTGTATTTCATGAATCGGTTGGCTTTAATGATCGGCAAGCATATTATATTGAATATTGATAATCGTTAGTATTTTTGTCATAAAAAAATCTAAACATTTCATAATATAGTTTAGTGACAAAACCAAACAAAATTATATGAATTGCTTTTTCTACTATTTTATGAGACCGTTTCTAACATAAGAATGTATTTTGAAATAAAATTGCCAAAAATATCCAAATGCGGGTTTATATAATACAATATGTTTATGGGCGATCTTCGCTCGTCACGTTTTTTATTAATACAATAATAGAACCAAAGAAGAATACTACAATGAATGAGAACTTTGAAAACAGAAATCAGTCAATAAAATTATATCTGTACAAAATTTCAAAAGTATGCTATTAACATCAATCAAGAATCCTCAACAATCACTGAATTATTATTTAGAAGATGTATCAATGGCTTAAAGTTTAATGCATCAATTAATGTGCCATGTATATTAACAGGATTTTGGTGAGCGTAAATTTGAGGTATACTCTTGTGAGAAAATATTATCAATTTAGTATAATGTTGTAATTTAATTATATAATCTGCTTAAAAACAAAGTTCGCAGCTCTCACAAACATACGCTGATTGCAGATTTCTGCTTCAAACTGCCAATTCTGTGTTGCCTTCCTCTGTGTCGTCTGCATCTCAGTATACGCCTAGCTTTATGCCAAGAAAAAATATTATCAGTGCTGTGTAAATAGTATCATCAGCATTATTTTTTATTCTTACAACAAAACGAAATTGTAAAGCATGTAACATTTTGTTGATTTACTCGAAGTTTACTTTGTTAATTACAAATATATGCGAGACATAGACAATAAATTTTACTTACTTGCGTTTTCTACACTCTGATTATACAAGATTTACTTTCAATGTCAAAATTACAAAATATTTTCAATGTTGTATTGTTTTTACCATTATTTGTATAAAAAGTAGGGTGACTATCAAATATTTCATCATTATTGTTTTTATCAAAAAAATTGACGACATTTTTAATGTATTAAACTTTCTATTATTTCATATTATGGTTTGCGCTTACATCATGGTTCGATCAGAAGTTTCATATATTATTTTAATAACATATCTATTGTGCTACATGTTTTTAGGTTTATAATTGAGAACCTGCGTGGTAAAACAAGTCTATTTCTTCATGGACTAAACTAAACTAAACTAGTCTAAACTTCATACAGTTATTTCATTAGTAATTTCGGTGGATCATGTGCTATTTACGTAATTTTAATTTTATTACAAAATAAAATTTGATAACTAAGTTATTCTACTGGATGTTAGTTGTTGTAAAACATGTTTTGTCTCTTCCGGAAACATCTTCAGACTAACTATTTTGTTAGATATTTATTTTTTATCGTAGATATGAATTCATTTTTTTCAGCTAATAATTAAGATGAGAAATTAAGAATGGGATTTTTTTACGTTTTACTTCTCAGTGGGGAAGGGCATACTTTTCACAAGTAACACAAATTTAGCAATTAATTTAGTTAATTAAATTTAAATTATTAGTGGTAAAATATTTATTTTGTAGTTATTATCAATTTGAATCTAAATAAATAGCCCACTGACTTGATGTTAAGAATTTATATATGAGGGTATTACTTGCAAACATGGCTCATTCCAGTGGTTAAAAAATTGAACGTGAATTTCATTTTGAAAATTAGTATTTTTAGTCCTATATTACTTTGAAATGATATATTGGATGCTGTTCAGTTACGTTTGAGACTGATTTGTAAAAATACTGTTATATTTTTTTGTCTACTAAATTATATTTATGGTTAATGTTGCAACAATTTTTGAATGAGCCGGGTTTGCAATTTATACCCTCATTTGTTCACTAGACCCTAAATATATAAAATAAGGTTTAAGATACGAGGTTAAGTTTCGGATAATACGGTTATTATGTGTTTATATTATGTTGATTATATCATAATCAACAATGAACACCTTGTATCAGATAATATATGAATATATGTTATACCACTGCGAGATGTAGGCACGCTCGGAAAGTGGCCTGATGTGATTTCGATTATCCAATTCGGTCGGCAAGTGGGTGTCCACTCTCCCACTTGGACCAGTATGTTGATCAAGTAAGGCAGCCAAGGCTCTGCGATGTGAACACAAAAAATGTAACAGGCCAACAGAGTACGTATTCTATGTGTAGAACGATTCCTATCTAACTTGGCATTTGCATCGAAAGTGAATAATTGTGATTCTGTAAGCGAATCCAAAGCGTATACGGACGTTACAAAAGTTTTGATAATAATGACAAAACCATTATCAATTCATCACCACTCTTTAAATAATGAGAAGCTCGCTTAACATGATAAGTCCCGTAGTCGTTTTTTCACATAATAAACTAGCCAAGCGTTCAGACTAGGAACGCGATGTGCTATCCTTTGAAATAGAGCCTGACTTAAAATATTTAGTAACAGTTTTTAGAAAAGATTCATTAAAACAATAAAAAAAGTATTTAACAATCATTTGACAACGCTCATCAGTTCTTGCCATGAGCAAAACCAGTCCTGACCTTTATAAATAAAGTGGAAACAAAGTACAAAGGAATATTGTGTTTTTTCTGTGGTGGTGCTGTCACCGATTCCACATTGAATTTTAACTTTTGGGATATCAAAAAACTCAGTTAAAATATTTTGATACTTATAGCAACAGCAAAACATAATCAAACCGTTTAAAACCTGAAAGTTGTGCCCCAAGCAAAAAAGGAGTAAGATTCGGTACACGAGGAAAAATTCTAATATGGCTCTTTATGAAAGGAAATACAAGTAATAATTGCATACAAAATTTAATAATTATTGTCTTTCAAACAATTACAAAGGTTCCATTTAATTTGACTGTGTGGTTTCACAGTTATAGCACTTTTAAAACAAATGCAATTCTTCAAAAATAAGTCGGACACACGGGATAGTTTCATGTGACTTGTGCCGGATCCGAAAGAGTTATAGTTCAGTTTTATGCATGTTTACTATGTACAGAATATCTTAGAGCTTATTCGTTTTCTCTGTGTTCACATCAAACTAAAGTTGTCAAAACTTTGACTAAGGATTCTTTTATATATACATATCGACTGTGGAAAGGAAAAAGGACGTAACCCACACATATCAAATTTTACAGGAGGTGCTAAAAACGTGTTTTGATGATTTTGTGACATATGCAAATTATGAATTATACACAACCCTGAAGTGCACGGAGACTTCTAAACTGGTGTTTAATTGACATAATCTAATATTAATTAAAGAAATTGTCCAGAAAAAACCTTTATTTCAGTCTTTTTTCTTGGTTTTAATTTTTTACAAGGTCTTTTTTTAAAACTTAAAAGCTAAATTTAGATACTAATTCGGCATTTGCAGCTTGCATCCTTTTGATAGAATGTGTATCAAGTTTTATACATTGTGATTATCGAAAAAAACCTGTTTTGAAGAAGCTGTGGGTTAAGTCCTTTTTCCTTTCCACAGTCGATATATATAGTGTTTTTTTTGTATTAATAAAAAAACAAGGTGCCGTAACTCACTTCTTGTCAAGCTTTTGACTAGAGACATTTTTCTAATCCATGTCAGTACCCAAAGTGGAGCATATATATGGCTTCCTAATGAAGTCATCTCAACAGTAGTTTTTTTTACTAAAACTGCTTGTTACTCAGTAACTAAGCCTCTCTTTTTATCAAAGATAGTAAGGATAGGGATACGACAATACTAGTGGTTAGTTTATTTCTTTGCGTCGTTAATTTAAGGTTAAGAAGGGTGGGAGTAACTTTTTTACACAAACACCAATGCCTTCGAAAAGGGTCGTTAAATGTAATTTTGAAAACAAGTGAAAAAAATTCTGTTTGTATTGGGACTCGAACAAGTGAGACCAGTCACGGCAGCCTTGTCTTACCCTGAGTAACGACAATTTTGATGAATAGAAAAGACGAATCTGATGCGAGTGAAATCCGCGTGACACAAAAAACACACCAAATCACTCACTAGCTTCCGGGTTTTTGACTTAGAGTAATGTCGTAATTCATGAACCTGGTATTGTTTTTAATTTTAGGGTTAAAATAAAATACATCTATATTACAAATGTTCGGAATGTCAGGGGTAGTTTCAACTAGCGTGTCTGCATTTTTTAATTATTAAAATTCAATTACAGTAATCAGTGAGTAATAATACTGAGACAAGAATCATCGATAAATATTGGTTGTTAACAGTGTTTCCAATGACTACAATTATTTCTTTCGTGATTACAGATAGTGCATGGAAATAGTTGACATTGCTTGATTAGCTAATATGAAGAAAAGTTAACATAATATGCAAGAGGAAGAAAACTTTCAAGGTTATTAATCATCTGATTAAAGACGAAGGCGTGAAATATGTTTTCCGCGTGTCAGATTATAGCGAGATACTAAATAACCAAAAAAAAATACTTTTCAAAACTGTTTTATTAGTAGTTCATACCCACTGAAATAAATCATTGAGCTGTTAAGAGCAATGGTAATAATTGATACTGATAATTATTGGAAATCGATATTCATTTTTGCGGATATTTACATACTGGTATATATTTATGCAGAATATACATAATACTACATCGATATATATATAATAAATAATAATTACAATCGATTTTAATTAAAAAAACAATTATTGCAACGCACAAATAAAGAGGGCGTTTGTCGTAGCTGATATTATAATCACTGTTGAAAATAATCATATAATTATTATAAATACTTAATCAATTAATTTGTTTTTATTGTTGATTGACATTGACACAAATTTATACTAGAATATAATTCATGTTGTTTTGGTTCACACTATTTGACAATCTAATTCAATTTCATTATTTAATCTATTAATAGTTCTGTATAAGTAATAAAAAAACCACTCTTTCCCTGAACATCACAAATAGCTTTGATATTAAGTGAGCCTCTTGTTAACTTATTGGCAGCCCATCGATGGTGATGTGTCACAGGACTTGTTATTTTCACATAAGAAAATATGTTGTTTTGTTTGTTTAGCACATTTTCTGTAAGCTCACAAATCATTGAATTATGACAGAACCTCAGCAGTTATTGTATGTGAGCGGATTCTTATCAACAAATTCATTAGAAAACCGTAATAATAAGTCAAAAACCTGATCATTTGGTAAAAAATAGTAAGTCTTGTAAGTGGAAACTTTTGAGCTTAAGAAAAATGTCTAGGCTTGATCTTGTGCTTATTTATACCAGGAATCATATTATCTCACATTTAATTACCATTCGATTTTTAGACAGAAATTTTCTTTCTCTCACTTCATTTCACATTACGAAGAAAAAAATATATGTTTGTTTATATATGTACATGTATACACTTAACGACAATAATTATATTATTTTATATTATTATGTATAAAAAATCTGTCTGAATCAAATAATTGGTTACGTAACTGATGGAGCTATAGTTATATAAAAAAAATCTTAATAACTTCTTTCAACCAGAAGACAAAAAAAAACATTTTACAAAATGATGTTACTCATAAAGTTATCACATCAACCCATTTAAGGAAAACTTGAATCTGGTTTACAAACTTATGTAAGAGAGTGCTATTCTCATCGAATTGATTGTGTTGAAATTGAATTTAATTCTTTCAGTCAAATAGATACAGTGTTGATGTTTTCATTTGATTATCAGGAAAGAATTAAATATGCGTCAGGCTTTTTTCGCACGGCGTACAGAGCCGAACAAATGAAAGCAAACTGGCCCAAATAGATATTGGTTAATTCATGATTTTATTTTCTACTACCATGCGCTTCTTATATTTTTCTTTTTGTCGTTTTGTTATTTAGAGAGGATTGGTGGACTTTTCTTTAATAAACAAAAATGCAATACGATGTTAATGATATCCGCTAATTAATATCACTTAGAAAGATTGCGTATGTTTTTTTCGGTGCAGATATTTTTTTAAATAAAACAAAGCTTCTGATATGAATATGACATTAACAGATTGAAACGACGTTTAATTGATATAAATCTATTATAACAAGATCAAAACGTATCAATGTATTTTAGTACTACAATTATTATTATTTTATGTATAGCTGTCAGACTACATATTTCCACTTCCTTGAGAAGCTAATTTTAAATAATTACTAATTCCATATTCGTCAAAGTTCCTGGAAAAACGTAAATTCAATTGTTCAATGTATGTTAGGAATTAAGGTAGATAAAGGTGTTTACTGCCGATACTTGATGGCAGGGTATTATATTTAAAAACCAAAACACTTTTTTCTGTTTATTTCACATTTATTGAATAGAGTCGGGATCTTTTTCATTCATCTCTGGTCAGTTGAAAATACTCGTGATATTTTATCTCCTCTTGAAAATAAGAAAAAAGTTCAAAATGTGTAAAATCTACACATTTTAAGTCTGAATACTAGAAAGTAAAAAGAATATTAAAAAATTGTTTCTTTTCCAAACAAGGTAAGCATTATTCATGTGTAGCATTGTTGTCAGATAAAATCCAAAATTCGTAAATTTTCGATAAATAATTTTACCTAGTGAAATCGATATTAACATGTTACTTGTACTTTCTTCTTTCGGAAAATTAGCAACTGAGTCCAAGCCTGAGGTGTAATGTTACCTGGTGAAGATTGCCAGGTAGGCGAGGGCGTTGAAATTGGCGTCAACTAGGCGGCTGGCAGCTGACGGTGGGCGATCTGTCGTAGGCGGCGCCCATACCAGGAGACCGTGTCCACCCGTCGCGTAAAACTTCAGGCTGTCTCTTTGTCATAACACGATTATTTGTTGCGGGCACGCACAAGGATCTTGACTGTTATCTTTTATTGGATTTAGATGGCTATTAATAATGCAATAACGAAACGAAGAGACGCATGTTTATGACTCCTGGAGGTTTAACTACCCCGTGGAACGAGGAATAAAATAATATCAACTGCAGACAGACAAAAGGACGTAACTCATAGCATTTTGCAATTATCACAATGTATACAACTTGACACACATTCTATCAAAAGGATGAATGCTGAAAATTGCGAATTAGTATCTAAATTTACCTTTTTCGTTTTTAAATAAGTAGACACTGTAAAAATTGCGTACATGGAACTTCATTTTTTTTAATAATGTATTCAATTATTATTTGAATAAGTCAATAAAAGACCAGTTTGTCAATCTCCGTGCACTGCAAAGTTGTGTATATTTCAGAATTTGCCTTTGACCCGAAATCGTCAAAAATCGAAATCGTCTTTTTTCTCTTCTGCGTTCGATATGTACACAAAGTTTTAACGATATTATCAGATGAAGGAAATTTAACAGTAAATGATTTTTTTGTTTTTATTATATTTACCTACAGCAACCATTGACATTACCAGGGTTAGGCTAGAAAAAGTTTGTAAAGGCTTGCGTGAGCTCCTTGTGAAAACTTACTTAGTTGAAGGAACCTTTTGTAAATTAATAAAAACACATTATTTTAAGATCAAATCACAACAATGATTTGAATGATTATCGTTGCAGATTTTTTTACTTTCACCGTAATTAAGTACAGTTTTGAGAAAGACATTTCTTAATATGTATTTCTTTACACCATCATCCTTACACTAATCATTCAAGTAATCAAGATTACAAAGATACATTAAGGCATTTGATTTATTAGAGCTTTCTCAAGACACGAAAATATATCATTACTGGTTGAAAGGTAAAAAAATAAACGATTAAGTGTCAATCTTATAAGTATTTAGTCTTAATATTTAGTATGTTACGTTATATTATAATGTTACATATTATAGGTAAAATTCGATTGCTTCAACAATTATTGTTTGTAATTTCATAAGACTGACAAAAAATCTGCTCGTTCCACGGAACACTACGAATAGATCTTGAGATTAAGCGAACCTTTTGCTAACGCATTGGAAGCCTTCTGCTTTATATAAAACTATTCAGGAATTCACGTGGCTTTATGCTAACGGAATAAGAAACAAATATCATCTATACGTTTTCCTTATAAAGTTTTCAAAATTACTACCTGTTGAAGACTCATAGAGGAACTTAACTAAGGATTTTTTTTTAAAGTCACTCAATTGTCAATTGTCAAATTGGCTTAATGTATTACAAAGAAAAAATGATTAATATTTTAAATATCCAATATTATAAAACAATACATATTATACACCAAAAAAATCAACCCAAAACACAACTAGAAAAGTTCCGACTATGAAATGATACCGGTCACTTAATAAAAATATTAAAGCAAGAAAACAAATCTAGGAGGTCCCATATTTTTGGGAATTCTGAGTTTTTGAAATTGTAATCATAGAAGTCTCGCGTCTTTTCATTTTGGGAAATACACAAATTCTTGGGTTTTTTAAATTGGCCAGTAACAATTGTTTTGCGAACTAAAAAAAGTTCACAAATTTAAATTCCCAGGGTTTTATAAACCACAAATTTGTGTTGAGAAAATTATTTTGGAATCTTTCAGTTTCTTACTTTTTTCCCAGTCACCGATTCCAACATCCCGAAATAAGTGTGTCTTGAAAAACTAATAACTACGGATATGGAGGCCACGGAACAATATGAAACTAAAAAGGGGCCACAAGCTCAAAAAGTTTGAGAAACACTGATGCAGACAAACATGTATCTATGAACCTACCAAAAAAAGTCTATAATGCATCGGCTATATCTTTCATAATAAAATATAAATTAATATTTAACTCATAGCTACAACACAAAGAAGATCACAATAATATACAGATATTTATTCCTATTTAGATTATTGCAAATCATTATTTGAATATTAAAAGCGAAATCAAAAGGTAAAACTTAATGTAGATTCTGTTAAGAGATTGCTTGTTTTGATATTTCATTTTCGGCAGATAGGTGCATAAATTATTCACGTTCTATCAGTTTGCTTTATCTATGACGTAGGAGTAAAACATTTTTAATGACATGACTTATGTTTTATTTCAGTGGTGTGACAAAAATGTTACTTGACGATTGAAATATTAATGTCATCGTACACTCTACGAGTGAAACAAAATAAGTAAGTACATCTACGAGAGTATTTGGATTTTCAACTACAAATATCTAATATGTAATTGTTTTTAAATATAAATATAAAAATTTGGCGTCTAGCGCACTTCTTATAGAGTAATCCGCCACTGGTAGCGTAGCCTCAGCTAGACAATAAGACAAATGAATAAACAACAATTGATCAAAAAGTTAACCGCTCAAAAACGGTAAGAAGTCTAATCGTCTTTGTGTACGTGTGGAAATAGGAAATCTGTACAGATAAAGAGCTTTAAGTAATTTATAGGTTTCTGCCAGTAATAACTGCCAAACAAAGCTGATTCAGCTCGTGTTACTTCTTTAAATATCGAAATAAATTGATTAAATTTGTTTCTTTTAGATCTGCATTCATTACAGAACACCACAATTTTTGACATAATGTTTTCTGGCAGTATACCAACAAATCATAAAAAAAACTATGTGCGAGGTATTGTTTTATCATGAGCCATATGCTATCAATACAGACGCAGATAAATGATTATAGAGAACCAGAAAAGAAGGTATTTTTTAATTAAAATTTTAAGGGAAATCTTTTCAAGCATGATCGTACCAATCACGGTTTTTTAAGTACTAACTATTTATATATTAATACGTCATATTAGAATATTTTTTCTTCTAATATAATAAATATGTATGCACGTTTTCAGCACTTTAATTCTCACCACTTTTTTAGTTATTTTGCGCAAACTTTACATCAAACGTTTGAAGAAAACCGGATTGATGAGTAATGATTATCAATCACAATTAGACGTGCGAAAAATTCTGCCAACGTATCATGAAGTCTACTTTTGTGAACCATCGTAAGTACGATTAATCAAAAACACCAGCAATTTTAATATTAAAATTACCCATTTTTTTATTTCAATAAAATAAACTCATTGCTTTAAAAAGCTTTAGTTCTTCTGGAGTGAATATTTTGCTATGTTAACTATTCGCTCAATATTACGTTCTTGTTTTTATACAGGTAAGAAAAATTAAAAAGGATATAAGACGATTTTTAAAATTAGATATTTTGTAACCATTTCTTCTTCGAAAATCAAACATATCTCAACAGAAGCTGTTTTACGTTGTAATATATATGTATATTATATGCGTAAAAAATCGATTATTTACTAATTTCACACCAATATATTTCACACCAGTGGACCAAATCTTACTTCTGAAATTTTAGGTTTTTTTTTTTACCTAGCAACCATTAACTTAAAGAGGTTTTTCGGAATGTTTAATACTTAAAATATTTTATAAAATAAGCACTAATCAACGTGTTACTGAGCTTTCCAACATATTTTATGATTTTCAAGATAATAATGTCTTAAAAATCATGTTTTTTTTAAATGAATCTATGAATATAAGGAGACCAATAGAAAAATTAAATTAACTTTGATTATTCCACGTATTGTGTTACTAACTGTGACACGTGTTTCGCCTCTTTCAGAGGCATCTTCAGACTTACTATCGCAAAGTTTGCTTAAGTAATGAAGCAAGATTGATTCTAACATTTTAAGATTATGAAATTACAAAATGGAGTTTGGGCTTTTTTTCCTTTTAAGGGAAGTAAGGAGGGGGGTGATAAATGTCTAAAATGTAACAATGTTTAAAAAGATACAAGTAATTTTTCTGAGTTTGTAAATAAAAATAAATAAAAGTAAATAAAAAGGGTTTAAAGATAAATAGTTTAGAATTTTTAGAAATTAATTGCTGGTATCTTAATAAATATTAAACTTCTGTTAGTTTTAGAGTATTTTTTTAATAACTATAATAGATTATTATTTATTTTTTGGACCTAATCTGTATTTTTACAAATACCTCTTAGTAATTATACACAGCTTGGCATTTGGCTAATTTTTGTATTAACGTGAACATGGTCTAAATGTATTTTCAGTCTTTCATACATGCCGCTAATGTATTTGATAATAATATTTTAATGACCGAAATCCTTCTTTTTTTCGCACCAAACTAGCGCTATTACTTGGCGTGTATTAACACATATTGTTTTTGTCCAATTAGAGCGGCAATCGCGATAAAACAGATTACTTCATTAGAATAGCAATAACGACATCCGGCGAACGAATGCTTAGCTTAATCTCCGCGCTAACACGAAATGCAATTGTTTCTGGAAGGATTTTGTGCAACTTCTCCTGGCTCAATAAAAAGGCAAACAATCCGGCGCTATCTTCACATCGGAATTAATTAAATGGCGTAAGATTTTCATAACGATGCCCAGCGAGACATGACAACATTTCGTTTAATAATAAATTAGATTCGCAGAATCTTACTTAACACATGCGAATTCAGAACCATTATTATAATTGACGATTATAGTCAAATTTTCTTTTATGAACTAAGCTATTATGCGGCCGGCTATATATGACTTTATTATTTCAGTATGGAGGGGGTCTAGTCTAATGATGTGATACGAATGTGACACTAGAAAGTTACCTAGGAAGTATTGATAGACAATTTTTGTTTATTAATTAAAAGACAACGCTGCATAAAATATGATGTAACACAGATAATTAAATATAAATACGTTTATCCGACTCCTTCATCAAACTCAATATTTTTATGGTAACATGATAAAGTCATTAATAATTAATAACTGTCTATCTATATTACAATTCACAATCGAGTAGTTTTCAAATAATTTATAAACAAAGGAGTGCTAAAAGCAAACTATATATGGTATTCATAATTATAATCGTGAACATAATGACGTAATCTTAAAGATGAAACAAAGATCGTCGTTGTAAAACTATTGAATACATAGTATGGCTTATTAAATCTAAGATCTAGGGAAAAACCACTATTGAGATTCAAATGGTTCGGACTAGGGCTTGTCGGTTTTCAAAAACCGGTGTTAAAAACCGTTTTTTTCGCTTAATTTGTGACATTCGTAACCGGTTGTGCCAAATTTTTCATAAACGAGTCTTTAAACAAAAGGACGGAAAATTCATTCAAATAAAAGACAGGATCTTTTATTTGATGGCTCAAAGACATATGCCCCACATTATTACCCAGAGAAAAGGTATTTTTGATATCAGGAAATTTTCTTTTCTTTATCAGTAGACGCTTTGTGTTTTCTTAAATCATATTTTATGAAGAGAAACACCAAATAATTTCTCGTTGTGTATTATTATGTATATGAATAAACAAAAAAAAATTGAACTTTTTCTCGCTATTTTAATTGAATTATCCATTTTTTGTAAAACTTCTAAAACCGGTTTTATCCGGTTTTCGAACAATATTGACATTCGAAAACCGTTTTTTTCGAAAGTCGGTTTTTGTATAGCCCTAGCTCAGACTTCGTTGCTTAAGTATAATATAATATCGAACAAAAATTAATTATTAATTGTATGCTCATATTTTTTGTTACAATTATCGTAGAAAAATATGACCAACCACTACAATCTTTAAAAAGATGATGTCATATAATTTTAGGGAATTAACCCATTTTTTCAGATTAAAAGCTTTGCATACCTTGCAGTACACATCTATTTTCAGTTCAATAGTCAGACAACTCCAAAAATCTAAATTTAAGTTCAATATGCAGCCATGTGTAATTAGCGTTTATCGGGTCTTTTTTTATCCTACTACTGAATCCGAATTACACACCTAATCTGTTAACACTTTTTGATACAATTAATAAATCTCGGAAACATGTGAATATTACTAATAATTATATTTAGGTTGACCGTTTGAATACTGCTTTTTCCATTAGCAGGCTGTACACCGGGGTGCATTCACGCGCGATTAGGTGACGTATTCCTTATGCACGCACTGTGGGCGTAACATTTGACACCTGATCGTGCACAACTGCGCCCCGTTGTAAAACCTGCTATTATCTCAAAACAATAAGTAGAGATGCGTGATTATCGCGATTAAATCCGACATAGCAGCGATAAACACGATATGTACGAAATTATTGCGATATTGTCAAAATAAGCGAATAGATGCGAAATTTTATTGAATTCTATTTTCCTCTTAGCTCATCTTAAATGAATTTCAATGTTGGGTAAAAGCAGATATTCTTCTGCTATTACTTGCTCAATTATGAAACCTTTGGAATTCAGCAGTACCATTGCGTTTCCTGCAAAAAAGTTTTGATGCAAAACATTTCTTTAGTACGTATAATCTAATTGTAACAAATCGTCTTATTTGACTAAAACACTTGTCTATTGGAACATGCTCTATGTAAAGTTGTAATAAATTTTATCCATTTTGTTTTTGAACAAATGTTTTTCATTATTTTTGATAAATTTCTTCTTATTTACAACTTTACGTATTTTTTACAACGATTTAATATGTTTTGTACTCGTAAATAGTCTATTTTTAATTAAATCTTTGTTGTTTTTGTATTTGTTTTTATAATTTCAAATCTTTTCTATCAATAAATTGTATATTATAAGTATTTTAAGCTATATTATATTTAAATGTTACTTTTTAACTATGAATAAAAATTAAACGCCAAATAAATGGTAAAATGTATAATTTTATTTTCTACAAAACGCTAAATTCAAGCGGCAAAATGCTATTTAAAAAAATAGATGTCTCTAACAATACCTAAAAACACCATTCTTGCGTTTTAAGATGATTTATCAAATCATTGTGACACTAATTAGGAGAACGCAATTGTAATTAAATAAATGCCTTCTAACATTCACGATGACTGATGATTCATAACTTCATGACGACAAGTGTCAGGCAAGAGACATTGTTAAAAGTAGACGCATTGTAATAATTTATATTCACAAGGGACTCGACACTTCCTTCCTGTCAATCTAACCAACAAAACAATGGTCTTCAGTCACCACCTTTTAAAATAAAATGAATGTCACATATTCTGTCAGATTTTTTGTTGATCAGGGATGCATAACCTGTGCCGGTTTGTTTTTTTGTGACATCGTTCATCTGTAAATAAAAATATAGTGCAAATTATTTTTAAGTAAATAAATGAATTTCGCTTTTAAAAATAAAATAAATTTCACATATTCTGTCAGATTTTTCGTTGATAAGGGATGCATAACATGCGCCCGTTTGTTTATTTTTGTGGCATTGTTAATCTTTAAATTAAAATACTATATACATTGTTTTAAATTAAATCATTGAATTTAACAAATGATGAAACTATGGATTCGATTGTCCATCTAAATATTTCAAATAATGAGTCGAATATTAAAAAAATAGTTTAAAAATTACAAAAATAAAGATCGCATTAACTTTTGAATATAAATTCAACATGCATACCATTTTTTTCTTAATAAAAACATTTTTTGTCAATAAATACACATAATACTCTTTTTACACTGTTTCGAAATAACACGCTTGTTTAACTTGAAACGTACCGCGATTTAAAAAGAGGATTAAGCTTACTTTAAATTTTATTTTCTTTTGCGACCCGAAACCATCATAATTTGTTTATATGGAGCCCGCTGGATGAAAAAGGTTGTGCATGTCTGATTTTAATTCACCAGTGCCATAAATACTTTAAAGATATGCTAATATTCAGATAAGTCAGGAAAATTAAGCTATCTTAAAAATAGTGCCAGTCATTCTGTCGGATTTTTTGTTGATCTAAATTCACCAGTGACATCAGCGGTTCACTGCCTATACGTTAAAAGGGGGGCTCGTTTAATATCATAGCTATTCGCAGTGTGTCAGGGGGGAGGGGATTATTTTATCCCTGATACAATTGAACGCAATAAATAATTAGCCGATCAAATGTTACTTAATACGCTGACATAATTCAATAATATAATAAAAAATATCCAATATAACAATAATGCTAAATTATTGAATAATAAAAAGCTGAACAAAAGTAGTTACCTACCTCAGATTGCAAGAGTGAAGAGTTCTAAAATTTACGCAGAATAGGTACTTTTCTCTACTCAACAATTTTATATTCCAAACTTTATGCTTAATCCGTCATAGATAATAATATAATATATTAGAAGCTTGGGATCAAACACGGTCAAATCGTGTTGCGAAAAAATAAGATATCACTACAATATTTGAGCACTAATTCAAAAGAATAGAATTCAATTTTCAACGTCGCTCTATGCACTTAGGGTCAGAATATTTCATCCCGGAATACATTTACTCCGTAGTCTCTTAAAATATCCAATGATTTATATGCAAATCTGGTAAAATCGGTTGTCAATCATGTTGTAGTGAGTGTAGCTGGCTACATATAGCGACACCTATATTTGAGCAAAATTATTAAGTAACTTGTTTACAAACATTCTTGTAATATAATATCGTCGTTGTTGCTGGTGAGAGACCTCTATTGGTTAGAATAAAAAGTTATTTTAAATATGTAAATTTAATACATTGCTTATATAAAAACTCACATTCTTTTAAAACTCAGCTTAAATTAATATTGAACATTCAACATACTACATAATATTTTTTAATATATTATTTACCTATTTCCCAATCATTCACGATTTAGATGTATGGCGTCATATGACATACTCGCTAAAAGAACACGTCATTAAATTTAGTAAGCCTTGTAAAAAAAAATATTATCTCAAAGCCTCTTTTTACGTGTCTAATCTCAATTCGATAGAGGCTCCTGAACAACGTTTTCGCGAATAGTCTAAAAAGAATTAAGAAAAAATAAATTATTGTCATCGAGAGATGTCACTACCACAAAAGCTTCAGAGTTGCAAATTCACTCTACCTGCTGAATACCCGACTGTCCGATTATAGGTCTCCTGTACAATATTTGTGTATTTGAAAAAAAAAAAAAATCTACTAGAGATTGATTGGGTGGTATTTTAGTTATTCTTCAGGTTGTGTAACAGTTTTTGACACAACCTGTAGAATAACTAAGTTATATTTAATGTATTTGACTTGGTTAAGGCAAAAGGAATACGCCTTTAGCTTATCAAGCTGCTTTTGTTGGTAATCATTATGTCTACAACTATTTGTATTTCCTGAGAACATACATTGGGTAGCAAATACCCAATAATTATCCAAATTCAGCATTTAATTTTGAATTAAAGAGACCTGTTGACAATTATTCTCAATTTTAATGATCTACTTTAATAATTTCAGAGTAGAAAAAATCTACAACTCTTCACGTTATAAGTAAGAAAACTATCAATCATGTAGGTAGGAAAGTAACAAAAAATTTATAAAACATCAAATAAATAGGTGAATGAATTAGGCAAATTCAAAATCCGGAAACAGGTGACTTCGTAGGAAATCAGAGTCAAACGTACTCCCCAATACTGAACACTATCTATAATCAAGTTTTAAATTTTATTTAAGTGTTGTTAATATTTTCTAAAACACGTAATATTATGTTTTTTCTTTATATCCAAAAAAAAATATATTAAACAATCGTATTTGAAAGAATTCTTTAAACTATAATATCTTTAAATAAAAATCGCTTTGCGCTTGCGCCGTTTGCGTACAGCTGCAGTCAAGTCACGCACTATGATATCATATGTAAATTTTGTCAATCACATCTAAAATTTTGGAAACATGGCGGCCGAAGGAATTGACGGGTCAGTATATAAATATATTGCAATCTTTGGCTAATATCTAGATTCCTATTGTTGGAAATTACTTTACACATCAAATATAAGCCATCACTTTCATTGAAAATATATTTATTGCGATGACATTCTTGAATAAGTGTGATTCATTGATATTTTTATATCGAATTATTATTTTTGTTTTTTTTATTGTGATTACATGAAAACTACGCACTATTTATCCTGAGTTTGGACTGGATACTTTTCGAATACCTTTAATTACATATTGCTATAATGTTTTTTCTAGTTGTGTGTTATTCGTATATTCATCGTTACATAAATGTTGTTTTTTTGTATCTGACAGTGAACTACGGTCGTCCAACGTCGCCGTTATCAGGGAAGTTTATGACAGCGAAAATGCATTGTTCAAGTTTGAAATGGAATTGGAAAGAGCATTGGAGGCAAAGTGCGCTGTCATAGTAATAGAACCGGAGCGATTGGCGGAGGAAACGTCTAGGTGGATCATTGTAGGAAATATATTGCACAAATTGGCCGTTTACAGTGGAATCACCAGTATTGTATCAGGTAAATAACCTTCGTTGACAAATCACTTAAGGTCAATAATATGCAAAACAAACATACATATACACCTTGCCAAAATGAAAACACATTTTAAAATGTGTCTGCATATTGTGTAGAAATATGAGTTCATATCAAATTTGTCATCAATACAAGCATTCATAAGTTCTTGACTTTTGATATTTATTGAATTATTTGAGTACATAGTACCATCTTTCTGTCAATAAAATTTCTATACTAAACGAGATGGCTCAATTTAAATTTGAGGTTATTTGTATCTTTTGTCAAAACAACTTTGACGCCAAAATTATGTAAAAGCATGTTCGTTACGTTTAGATTTACTTTGTTGCAATTATTTGACCATTCAATTTGTGTTAATATAATCGTGTCAAATAAGATCAAACAAACTAGTTACTATAACATGGCTGTGGGCTGAATTCAGAACTAGTGGTTATTATTAGTAATCTGAGTAAATAAACACGATTGAGAATGTCTAATGTTTCCAAAAAAAATATGGAAATTTGCGAAAGGTTATTCTTGAAGTCTAATAGTTCTGTGAACATGGAAGGTTACAAAAAAATGGTAATTCTAATTGATAACGCTGCGGATCCCATGACAGCCATGAAATAAAGTAGTATGACAACATTACTCCCGTGACACTGTCTTCTTCAGCAGCATAGCTATCTCGTAGCAGAGTCATGCAATGCATGAAAGCACGGCGAAAAGGGAGCCCGAATTTCTACATAACAAATTGCGTGAAGGGGCTTGCGTGACGTTAGCATGAAAGCCCCAAACTTTTAGCCACGCCTTTAGTCTTCTTTAATCAGACAACCTATAAAGGTTGATCTACATATTGACAAATTTTAACAAGCTGTACAATATGAAAATATAATTAACCTACCTACCTTCAATAAATTGCATTTCTGTAGTGTGTGAATATTTATTGATGATCCTTTGATTTCAGGTGTTGTATGGAAACCTCTGGTGTGTGCACCGTTCGGTGTGCTCTCGGTTCTATCGACTGGCTGCTACACTTTATCTTGGCAATGCGATCCCTGTTGCAAATACCAGCAAGAAAAAAATCCGAAACGATTAGCTCACCTACCAGTATTATCAGAATTAACGTCGGCCTCGCCGCTTGTCTTAGTCCGCACTGATAATACAAAGAAAATAGCGCTTCACTGCTCCGTATCGCTTGCGGCCGCACTAGTCTGCCTGTGGCGGGTGTACAAACTATGTAAATAAACCCCTGTCACAGTTTTGCTGGACCGCTTTTGCATTTCGTAGCAATATTTTACATCACCTAAATTTTAAATGATCGTTCACTATTTTTCATTTTAGGTATTGCAAAATATTAAAAACGGTGATGTATTATAGAAATTTATTCAATTTGTCATAGACTTTGATTTGAATGGGATCTGATAAAAACATTTCTTCAAAGAAAAAAATGTGTTAGGGTTAAACGATTGAAATATTAAGAATTACTTAAGGAATCCATTAGATTAACTATGAAACTATGTCTTCTAGCGTTGTGGCCATCGTTTTATTTTCTCTTTGGTATTATTTTTTATATATTTATTTGAACTGTACTTTTTCATCGGTTAGGTTAAAACTTTTTAAGTTCTATTTTCTTTGTACCGTTTAATATTGTATTATGTAGCATGGTTTTCACAGTTCTTTTAGTCCAAGCTCCCACTTCATGCATAATTTTCTCAATTTTGTGCAATATGTCTAGTAAAATATTACAATTTTTACAAAGCATTAAGAGAGTTTTCATTATTCATTTTAACAAGCAAATATAAAATCTTTTCCAAATATTATTAACTAGAAATATTAAACTTTCAAGACAATATAAATTGCATATCAATTTTTACATTATGAAAATTTTATGTTCACTTCCAATAAAACTCTTCCAAATATTATTAATTTTGTTTTCTATAATTTTGACAACGAATGACTTTATTCAGAATATTGTGATTTATATTTTACCATTGTCAAAAAGAAAATATTGAAGAATAATGTTATAAATTGAACATAACCTATTCATATCAAAACAAGTTGTTAATTAAAATGAATGTGAGTAAAAAAAGTATTGAATTTAAAATATTTACCTATGCATGTTGAGAAAATTTAATTTCATCAAAATTGTTCAATTATCATATTGATTTTCGTCTCGTTTTTGTCTGTTTACATGAATAATTAATTAGTTTGCAATTGTTAAAACCTTTCAGTAACTAGGTTACATTCAAAACAATGAAGATAATATAAAAAATCATTTGTAGTTACTCTTAATTTCAAATCAATGGTTAGCAAAATCGATTACGCATGAATCATCAATTGCAAAAAGAAATATTTTTCTAACAGTCGTCTAATGCAGTGTGTTAAAATTTCATTCCTTACCTTCAACTTATAAGATTTTAGTATTTTTCTATTAGAATTGTAAAGCCGTAGGTGAGGTAGTCCGTAGCACAGTCTTTTAAAAGCGAACAGGAATTATTTCAACAGTTCTTTCGGTCTATGCATCTACAAAATATAGTGTAATTTATATGTAAATAATGACTTAAAACGATTTGTTCAACAAGTTTATATTAAACTTATCCAAATTATTGTTATTTTAAAACTGTAAAAAACCATGTTAAATAATTATTAAAAAATAACTTTCTTTGTGGGGAGTTATCACAATGTCTGTCATTATTATTTAAAATATCCTCCCATATAAATAATTCTTGCATGACAAAGTAAATCTAAAGAAGGAATGGTAAATATTAATGTATCCAATTACCATTCTTTTTAAACTCCAGAAAAGTAAGAGTTAAATAATTCCTCCCGGTGAGAAAAATGTGGAATTAGTACAAACCAAGAATTGGTAGATAACACTTAAAAATGAGTATTTACTTGTACAACTTCTTTCCATACACAGTGATCCCCCAATTATGGATGAAATCCTGGGGATTTCATCCGTAACCAGTATGCGTGACGTCAGGAGTCCGGAGACCCCACACAATATCACATGTGACACGGATCGCCCTTGTGTAGTCAGCTGTATGATTGTTGATTTTACTATAAAAAAAAATATTTATCACTAACATATTGTTATGTACGAAACGCAGCTTGCATGTATACCCTATCATTAGGAGCATGTGCATTAAATTTTGGGAAAATTGCTTCTCCATCCAATTCGTCAGTTCTCTAGAAATTTTCACTCACACTACTAGACTAGCGTCTATTTTTGTTTAAATAATACAGCTGCACTTCGCCAATAATACTGTCTTCGTTCACATTTGTTTAACAAGCTTTATGCCCTTGAGCGCTATCCACATGACGGTGAAAGCATAACTGAATTCTCAAGTATGAGCAAATGAGAATGAGTTTGCGTGGATGATATTTAACTCCGCTCCAGATAGCAGTTTGCACCACAATGAAAGTATTTGGTGCGGACGATGCACATGGGGTTGGAATCCGTATGAGATAAAAAGTGAACTAATGTGATTGACTACTTTAAAAAGGTTTTAAAATGCAGACAAGATATTTCTTAAATCAAGGACTACTTGGTAAAACAGACTCCATGATTAGAATTGAAATTACCTCACTATTTTAATTAATAGAGACTTCTTTTAAACAATAATAACCATCGCCGTACCACTTTATATATTTGGCTTCTACCTCTATAACATTTTTAGGAGCTGAGGCTGATTAATAAAATTTCTTACAGGAAAAATTGTTTATTTACTCCATATTCGTTAGGCCCTCAGGAACGGATTAATGATGTATATAGAGGTTCCACGGTATATTATGAGCATGTCTTGTATTTCACCTGAATCAAACATGTGCTCAGCCAAATATTCTTTGTTGATTATAGGGTAGAAAGAAATAAAACACTGAAAGTCACAAAAAATAATACTTAACTACTTTAATGAATAAATTACCAATAAATAACATAAGTATGAAAACAAGTTCATTTTATGCATACAGTTTAAAAAATATTAAAATGAGTTCTTTCTGTCTACGTTTCAGTGATTCCTAGTTTAACATAGTTTCCCCAAATTATAAAAGTAGTAAAGAATAATCAAAATACTATATAATATTTTGAAAATTAGATACCCCCTCCCCTAGACATTGCATGAAAAACTAGTCTTGTTGATGTATCTTATTGATCTGGAGTCAAATTTTATCATTGCTAAATAGATGTCTATATGAAATGCTGGTTTTCCCTTATATCAAATTATTATTTACATACAAATATTATAAAAACTATCTACGGGAACCTTTACATTAACCACTTGAATACCAAGCGGACACCGGTGGCTGGAACATATGCAAGCGAACACGGATGTCCAAGACATTTAAAAAATCAAATATTTGGTATTGTAATAGAATATAAGCAATATTTTGATGAATATGTGTAGTGCTATCTATACTGAGTCAATATAGGTTTTTAAAATTTCGAATTAATAAGTATATTAGACAAAATTATTTTTCTCAAAAACACGCAGTATCTCTGGGACATATTAATGATTTATTCGCGCGGTATTCAAGCAGTTAATTCAAACCCTTGTAATATGATAAAATTGAAATGTCACACAATATTATGATTTATCAAAACATGTGATAAAGTTGCATTTGAATGTATTAGTTTTCCACAAAAACTCTTACGTTAAGAATCACTGATCTATCTTCTTAATTCATACATCGATAAATTCACTGTTGTAATGTCAATCACTTTGGTATTCATTTTTTTTACATTAGCTGCAAGAAAACAATGCATTTAACCTGTTATCTGCCCAACCTGTATATATTATATAAGCCTCACTAGATATTCAAATAATTAAGATTTTATTTGTTACAACTACCTAATTTTAAAAAATTTTGACACGAGACCTAAAATCATGCGACGGCTGAGCTCAAGGGTTAAAACACATTTCAATGCTAACATGCAGAAACTTATTAATAATAACAATACAGTCAAACCATAAATAAAATAAAGAATTAAAATTATTGATAGAAGACATGAGGTATGAGGTACATTTGTGTCTATAAACAACAAAATTGGCTTACAATGTTTCATGTGTGAAATTAAATTCTGTGTAGTAACAAGTCAGAGAATACGCACAGAATGTAAAGAACTTTAAGAATATGAACAACTTTTGTAGTTTTTGGTAAATTTTAACACATTTTTATAAAAGATATATGGAATCCTGTTTTGTTTGGGTGTATCCTGGCAACTACTATTTTAAGTTCAAGTAATGGCATAACTCCAGTTAAGTAAAATTTCATTAATTAGTAGAAAAATATACATACATAATGCTATATTATTTAGGAAATTTAATATTCGTTCAAATTAGTCTTTTGTAAATTCAATATTTTGCAGTTAACCTGTTCAAACGCCACAAATTAACGCGTAATGTAGAAAAATAAGAAATCGCGTGATGTCAGAGAATAAAAATAACTGAAAATATAACAGGGATGCCTAAACTACTGAAATATTAGAAGCGGTAGAACATTATGCTACAAATAGCCTTATCAGGAATTGCAATAATGACCTTTTAGAATGCATTTATTTGGAGAGTTGTCCATTGATACATATCTGCAACTACCACTAGTTTTGTTTTGAAGTTTACTAATAGTTTTCAATATTATTAATATTGTGTTGAATTATTTTTGTTAGATTATCATGCTTTTTATGTGTTTCAACTTTTCGATTGAGTAGCTTGAAATCGAAAACAACACTGAATTTTGTACATTTGATTAGCAAAGTCATATAGTAATAATTTTTAAACACACTTATTTATGATACTAATAATGGATATTGTGTAAACTTTTGATGAATAGCTTAGTTCCAGTGTTAACTAGAAATTGGTAATTTTGAGATATGGCAGACCAAAGTTTTGACACATGATGTGAAAAAGCGATATTTATTATATGGCTTGTCTTTTTAGTGAATCATTAAGTCATTTATCCCTAGTCAATTAAAATTTATTGAAACATTGATAAAACCATAAAATGATATTTCGAGTTGTATTTACATAGAAGTGAGAGAAGATTGTTTATATTTATTTCTTTCACCAGAACATGCAAACATCTGCATACTCATACTGAGAGGAAACGAGTATTTTATTTTAGTTGTACTTGTAAAATGAGCGGTATTCGAATATAATGGGTAATAAAACTCAAAACATCAAATTTTTGAATCATCGTTCTGTGGAACTAGGCCTTCGAAGCATGTCAACAACTTTAAAATAAATTTGGGCACCCCTGAAATATAGAGAAAACTACAAAGTCTATCGTTAAAATTGAATTTATTTAAGAATAATTTAAATGAATGATTGATAATTTAAAAATTTCCAATAGTCTTTCGCCCCGAATCAATCGAGAGGAAAATGAAGTTTCACTACGAAACCGCCAATTCGTCAATAATAGAATTATACTCTCACCATAGTACTGATATTTTTAAAAATCTAGCTTTCTACGTAGGGACATCTCGAGTTCCCTTTGTCCATAATTATATGTGGTGAATAATTTAATTAATAAATATTAACCTAGGTTCATTTAATCAATTAACAAGGGTAGTTTGAATATACTAATTTCTTTGTGACGCCACAACTTATAAAACAGGCAAGGTCTGGTCCAGAATAACACAAATCAACCTTTGCAAAAGCAATATTGCATGAAAAGCTACTCTAGCTGTTCTCGATACTAAATTTTAGCTTTATATAAGATGTTATTATAGTTAACTACTACCTGCTTTTTACAAAGCTACCCTCATATAAATTGTAAATTTTAACGTTCATTTACAAAGTGTTCACTAATTAAATAGCTATTGAAAAAATTAAGTATTTTCAGTTAGATGTCAACGAATTTTACAAATTTTTTGGTTACTGATATGAAATGGTATGGAGGCATAATATGATCACACTAAATGTTTAAGTGAAAATAAATAAATGTAAAACTTTAATGACTCGGTACTTTCTCTAATAATGTAGAATGCCATTTGTTATACGAAGTATATTTTACATTACTTTGTATTTGTACTATCACTGAGATTTGAAGATCTCTCATACATATTTAACGCTACATTGTGTAAGCTTGGCCATAAAATTCGACAATACACGAATATTTGATGCATGATGGGGGCTATTATTTCGTGATCCTTTCCGCTGGCAACGGCATCTAAAGTTTTTTCTGCAACATATTCTGGAGACACTCCTTCACTTGTTGAAGTATCCATCACTGAAAAAATTATAAATATCTAGAGTTTAGCTGTGCATAAAATTCAAAGTGCGAGGCATAATTTCATTTTTTTTTTAAACAATAATATTTCATATTTGTATATTGTCATTTTTCTTAACATAATTAATATAACTATCATTTAATAATTTTACTGATATGTGTATTAACAGCTTAACGACCGCACGTTTTTTTTATAAAATTTCACCTGGCAAAATAAAATTTTGCGAAAAATTCGCAAAAATTGTAATTTTACTAAATTCACTATAATTTGTAAACAAATTGAGATATCTTTAAAAAATTTAATTTTCTTAGCTTCCAGATACTTCGCCTATACGCATATATGAGTCCGCCGGCCAGCAACTTTTGTTTTTCAAAGACTCAAATACGCATCCGCGGTCGTTAAGCTGTTAACATAAAATATACGAAATAATGGAATTCAATATATTTTTTATATAAAATAAAATCAAGCTCAAATTAAGAAAAAATAAGCAGAAACAAATAATCAGCCTCTAATAAAGTTATGAACATTTTTAATTGTATAGTTTTTCACCCTTACAACTATTACATATACTTCATTGTTTGTAATGTTTCCTTAATAAGTTGTCTCCCAATGAAAAGGACTCTTAACAGAGGTTGTTGTACGAAAACTGTTTGTTGAATTGTCAACCAAACATTATTTTTCAAAGAGAGTAAGGATAGATGGATAGAATATGTAGAAGGTTGACTGATTGCTTTCGCTACACCCTGTTGTTAAAGGTTGGATGAGTGGGAATAAATCTAGACATCCATGCCTTTTAATACAAATCCATAAATTGATCGAGATATCCATTTACAAAACTATCCATACTGAGATTCGAGCCTATGAAAACTGTAACCGAATCCAATGTAGTCGACCGCATGGTTACTGGCCTGATTTATCATATTCAATGTTTATGCCTCCTGCATGGTGGAGTGGTCAACGTCGTTGGTTTCGGTTGTGGAGGTCACGAGTTTGAATCCCAGTATGGTTAATTTTATAAATTGATTTATGAATTTCTGTTCGAAGGCATGGATGTATGTGATATCTTGATATTTCCCTTCCCACCCATCCTATCCTGAAAACGGGGTGTAGCGAAAGCAACTAACTAGCCACTAGTTCTGTCTTGGCCTTATCCTTCTATCCCTACTAAACTCTTGAAAAAAGAGAGGTTGAACGACTGAGTAACAAACAGTTCTCGTAGAAAAACTTCTGTTAAGATACCTCCATTAGGAGACCATATGCTCCACATTGGGAGCAAACATGGAAATAATAAAAAAAAATTATAGCGAAAGATTTACTGAATATGTGATATGTAATCACATAGTGGATTTGGCCAATGTTAGTGAAAATCTTTACAATGATACACGTGACCATCGGTAAAAATATAATTCATACTTACTACCATATTTGCTTCCAGTCCCTGTCAGGGCATTGACTGATAAAGAAGTCTTCACATACGATGGGGAAATAACTGTCACTTTCAAATTGTGTTTCTGAGTTTCAACACGGAGGGAATCGCAGAATGTTTGCAGAGCATGTTTCGATGCTCCATATGCGGACCGGTATGGAAGGGCAACCATTCCTTGTAAAGAGCTCATATAGACGAGGTGTCCAGATTTTCGTTCGATCATGTGAGGAATTACGGCTGCAAAAGAACCAAAACATTCACTGATATCAATAACTTCAGAAAATCATTTAGGAGACGGGTGACCAAAAATATTTATTTGTCTTGATTTATCTGCCTGTCTGTTTGTAACAGACAGCACAACACTGTTCGATTGTGTGAGTGTTGATCAGATTTGATAAGCGACACTGCCAACTGGTGTATAATATGACCAGTGAGAACTAGTCACACAATATATTTACGTATATTATGTGTATTATTCAATCGCATACTTTGCAGTTTTTAAGATCATTCCATAGTTCAACAACTCAATACAAAACATCAATATATAAAATAAATATGCAATTTGATTTAAAGATCAATACAATGAAATAAAAATAAACACGTATATATAAAAAAATGTGGTCTTTGTCGATAGCTAGCAGTTAAGACAATACACATGTAATATGGATGCATTGCACTCTTATGCAAGTGTGAGTGAAACATAATGTGGACATTTCTTTTTGGAATATTTTCTTGTAAAAAATAACACGGGCATTTCTGTATCGAAACGGTAATCTGAAGTGGCATTTGTGTTGTCTGAAAACCCATTTTCTCTGAAAAATTATCCATAGTAAGTATTGGAGATTGCAATATCGGTATCAGCAAACCGGGATAACATTTTGTTCAATAGTGAAACACCGGTTGTGAAAATGCATAAATACCGGTATTTCGGTATTGAAAATTAACCAAAATCGAATTATGAATGTTTGTAAAACCATCACATATTTTTAATAAAATTGTGATAGAGGAAAAAGGTTGTGCACCCCTGATCCATAGTTTAGCTAACAGTTTTTGAAATCCCAAAATTACATCAATGTATAAGAACATTTTTCAAGTAGTGGTGAAAATTGTTGATGTCATGCGACAGTTTATTAAATTCACACAATTTTGTATGCTTTATACAGTGGAACCCCCAATTACACTACCCCGAATTACGCGCCGGCTTGAAATATTCGCATTCCATTGCCGTTACTAAGAGACGGTCGTCTGTGCTTCGCATACAGTTTTTTTTGTAAAACTAAGGGAAATCTTAGTTTTGCGTTTTCCGCGGAAAAAAATCAAATCCCTTATTTGTATGACATTCACACCCCCAATTACACGGTCCCGAATATAGTGTAAATGGGGGTTTTACTGTATTTTGACAAATATAATACTTTATTAAGTGAACCCGGAATTGATAATGTTTTTTTATCAATGAAATGCAAACACATATCTGGTAAATCAAAAATATCTCTCTAATAAAATTCTTTTGGTTTCAAACAAATATACTTAGAAAGAGCCAATTTTTGACTTCATTATCCAAGTTCAATTTCACATCCTTTAAAAAATGATCAATCAACTGAAACATACGGTTGTCAGATGAGGCCAGGTCCAGTGAATATGCAGGAAGCAAGAAAGCTTCTGTGTTTTTCTCAGATGGATAATTGGCGGAACCTGAACACTGACTTTGCATATTTTAGTATTGGACCAAGATGTGCTGATTTTATTGGATAATTCTTCAACGGTCACCATCGGATTTGTTTCAATTTCTGCTTTCAGGGGTACTTCATCCACTTGGCTCACTTTCAGGCATATTTTTTTAAAAAAATATTCAATAAATTGCTGTAAATATTGTTGCTATAAGTATTTTTTTTAACCTTCATTCCAGTTTTTATCAAGGGAAACTGCAATAGCATGCAGCTCCGCAAATATTGTTCTGTACAAAACAATGATCAAGTAGTCATCCAACCAAAATAAATATAAATCACGTCTTTTCTGAACGACAGACTGAAGACGACAGCTTTCAACGGCATGCTGAAAATACATATTTCCGGGTCCTCTTAATATTTGTATATTATTATGCATACAATTTAAAGAAATTCTAAATGGACGGCTTTGGAAAATTTTCAGTTAAACAGCTGTGCCCCACTACAGAGCAGATTTACGGCTTTATATGTACACCTCGTTATAATATTTTTCTGTGACCGTGAATAAACCAATTTTTCAGAAATAAAAAAGGTTTGAATATGCAATTAAGTAACATTAAAACATCTTATAATCATCAGCAATATAAATAAAAAAACATCTATTCATCAGTTTTCTATCGAGTCTCAAAAAAATTCAAGGTCAATATCATCAATGAGTGAAATAAATAACTCATTGAAATTTTTGTATAATTTATGTAGCCAAAATTTAAGCAAACTTAAGTTCTCATCACATTATCAGTTATTGTTGTAATCGATTTTTACATTGTATATTCAGATTGCAGTGCATTTTTGGAGAATGCGTCTATTATAGTCACACACCGATTGCAACATAGTAATGGAGTGCTCGTGACTTTCAAAGTTACTATTCATTTTCTTAGTATGACTGATCGAAGAAGAAATGATTATAATTATCATTTGTCTCATTTTTTAGAGAATCATTTAGTAGTCATTTATCTGAATTCAATTCAGATACAATACAACGTTGACAAAACCACAAAATGATATTTCGAGTTGTATTTCTATGGATCTGAGAGAAGATTGTTTATATTTCTTTATTTCCATATGCAAACATCTGCCTGCCGAAATAAAGCTACTACTTTTGTGGAACTATAGAAGACAGATATTCAAAAATCGTTCTATCGTTTGATGGCCTGTAAAATTATTATCACCTTGGATATTATGTAATAAAAAAGATAAATTAAGATAAAGAAAGGATAATATATCCGAATTGAATGTGGGAAAGAAATACAAGTTCACTTAACAACTCAAATTATCTAAATTGATTCATACCTTTTGTCAAAGCAATTTGGGCGAAATAATTGACTATCATAACCTTGATATCAACATCAATGCTACCGGTGGCAGCGTAACCTCTGTAACTGATACCGCCGTTATTTATCAAAATATCAATGTGACCGAAAATTTTCAGTATTTCTGCTACATGGTCAGAGAGGCTGTTCAGCTCGGAGAGGTCCACCTTCATAACAACGGGAGGATGTGTGGGTACAGTCTGAAATCGAGGAAAATTAATACATTATTAAACAAAACCATCTAATTTAATTGATAGGAAGAACATAATAACAATCAAACAGAGCACTTGCTTTAGCTGTTAAATTGTGGCTATACTTAAAAAGAAGCATTTACTATACAGTGTTCGGAATGCTTGTAAGACATCCTATAGATAGTATCCGACGGTCGTCTAGGACGCCGTAATCCCACTGGTCAGAAGGCTTGTGCATCATATGACCCAGCCAGTTCCTATGTCTCTCCATGACCACTGACATGACGGGACGATGTCTCGTAATTTCTCTAATCTCCGAGTTCCTTATGAATACAAACTACTTCAACCCCGTTTTCTGACCCAGGTATTTATTCTCAAAGCTCAGCTTTTTGAGAGTAGATATCATTCATCCATTGCTTTTAAAACATATTTTTATTTTACTTAAAACTGTACGTAATTGTTATTAAAGTAATAGATCATCGTCTATTTGAGAATTTTGGATGATCCATTCTCCTATATATTATACACTAATAAAAAATGCTCATAATTAACAGGTCGCCTAGATTGATTCATAAAGGTTTCATTGAAATAGCTGCCGCACCAGCAAAGTATGTCCGTTTTTTGACAAAAGGGCAATAAGCTACATAAGTTATTAATTAAAAAAAGTGTTGTTTATTATTATTTTAAAAGATTTAATGTCAATGATAATTCACTTAAATCGAATTATCTAATGGTGTAGAAGCTGTGTCGATTTTAATAAAGACTTATATTTTTGCGCTAATCACAAAATTGTTAAAGGCGCCCAATTAAAAAATGGTAATAGGATTCAAATCAGACAATTAATTTAAATGTATGTTCGATACGACACTAATACAAGAGGAAAGGCTAAACAAATAGTTCAGTCATTCGCAGTTTCGGCATTCGCGTTTTGAGAGGAATTACTGTATATTGAAATATTCAATTGGAATCCCTCTAGTGGGGTGTGAAACTCAAAAGCGATCAATTATATTGTTGCCAGCCTGTTGCCGTTATAACCAATATCAACACTGTCTGTTACATATGCCAGCCAAATATTCCACATTTACTTTCTCAAGTGAATAATAACTGTAAATGAACAAAAATGAATAACTCATGCGGCATGCCTGATGTCTTGGAGCTTGTCTATATGCTTCACATTGGGAGTGGACATGGTAAAACAAATATATAAATAATGTGTTGCACAGTAAAATTCTTACAGAATGTGTCCGTAGTAAATCAGACTTAACCCTGTTGAGTTCATCAATGCGCCTTGCAGCAAGCACGAGCCTGCATCCTTGTGAATAAAAAGAGTGGGCAATGGCTTCTCCAATCCCTGAACTGGCTCCTGTAATAACAACAACCTGAAACAAATTAAAATGTTGTTATAAAGAACAATTGTGTATTTTTAAATAGTTCTAAATGAAGTTGCAAAATTTTCATCAATATCAGAAATCTGTGACATTCATTTGAATGCATTTCATCGAAAAAGTTCCTTGAATAAAAATAATAAAACATTTTTAGTACTTTTTCCACATAAAATTTATTAGATCAGGACCGGTTTCGCTCATCGCGAGCATTATCAACTGATAATGCTCGATCAGTTGATAATGCTCGCGATGAGCGAAACCGGTCCTGATCTAATAAATTTTATGTGGAAAAAGTACTAAAAATGTTTTATTATTTTTATTATAATGCCATTCCACCAAGTATTGACAGTGAACACCTTAAAAGTTCCTTGAAGATCAAATTTTAAGTACAGTAAAACCTCAATATAAGACTGATTCAGGCGAGTGTATCCATTAACCTCTCAGACTGAGAGAAAATTGTGATCATATTTACCAGGCGTATACGGCAAATGTGAAGTATTAAAATGGTTTTTTACTGACAAATTTACAAGGCATAAAATTGCTTACATAATAAAATAGATTTTCCAAATACGCTTTTCTTATTGACTGAGGATATAAAAGACACATAATATGTTGTGAGATCACGTTCTAATCGTGTACATAATGCCGTTTGCAATCAAACATGTTAAACGAAGATACACCCATACCTTGATTTATGCGGTAGATAGGTTCTACAAAATGTGGCACAAAGCAAATTCGCGTAATTCGAGGCATATAACACAAATATAATTAGGAGCAGTGACGGCCGGTCAATGTGGCATTGGATCAATGCACCCCTTGTATATGCAGGGGCGGTTATATTTCATGAAATAATATTCAAACATAACGTTTATACCATTCACTTATTTTAAATTCTTCATGTATTTATTGTCTATATATTTATTTTATTATAGACAATTTTTAATATTTATTATCGACAACAAATACATGAAGAATTTAAAATGAGTGAATGGTATAAATGATATGTTTGAATATTATTTCATGTAATATAACCGCCCCTGCATATACAAGAGGTGCATTGATCCAATGCCACATTGACTGGCTGCCACTGATTAGAAGATAGGATACAAAACAAAGCGCATTAAGTGAACATTACCATAACTTAACAATGGTGATTTTTTTATAATGTTAATAGATAATAACATTCTTAAAATTCATCTTTGCCACTGCCATATGCTAATCTTACCAGTTGTTTTCTTAGAATTGGTTCAAAATCAATATTATCAGTCATATCTAGCAGCAGATCTGTTATCGATTTTTGTGTTTTATTTTGTTTCAAATCTTTTTTGTTAACAGCACATTCGATATTCAGATCAATATTTGAGACCATATTTTATAATGTACTCACTAACTGTAGAACTTCATTAAGTTTGTCAGAATCTTCAATATAATTGACTTCAAGAATGATTGACTGCTCATCGAGTGGTTAAACGTCAAATACATACAATATCAATACATTAAAAAAAATGTATTTTTCTTGACAGCGTTCAAGTGAAACAGCGTAAAACGAGGTATAGGTGAAGTTGTATTAAGGTATGTTGTATTGAAGAAAAATGACAAATGATAATATAGTGATCCGCTTAGCAGGTAAAAATTGGGGCATAAGATCTAGTGCTCTAAAAATCGCTAACGATGCCATATACATGGGGATTGCTGTCTACGCCGCTAGCACATGGTACAACTGATGTAACATTCTTTCGATACAGAAAATCCTTCTAAGTGGAAATTTCTAATTTCTGGACAAGCCAATTAATAACTAGCCATGGTTACTTCGCTGCCAAGCTCTTCCAGCTTGGCCAATTAGTAAATAGTCCTACATGTAAATTCGGGTATATGATTTATGATGCTGATCACATCGTTTGGGAATATCCAGACTTGACTAATGAACGGGAAAAATTGCTCAAGACGATACGACTATCTGTCGGCCCTGTTGGTCATGCCGACTTGGTTGCATCTAAGGCAAATTGTAAGGCCTTCAAGGAATTCACCGCATCTTATGGAAAAATAATTCAATCCAATAGATAAAGGCTTTTATTTTCAACATAACTTTTTGTTTTTTTACGTATCATTCTGCACACTGTAGTGCAGGCAACGAAGTCTTGAGGAATTTCTTCTCGGGACATCCCTGGCAAAACTTTGAACATGACTAATGTTGTTACGCTACAGAATACACCCTGTAAGAGTGTGAAGCCGTAGCGGGCGTTGGTGGGTACAACGTTGAGTACCCAGAGAATTAACAAAAATATATATATATAGTGATTTTTACTTTATTTATAGAAAATTAAGTACTATGTTATGTAGGTTTTTTGTTAAAATATCTTTGTGCTCTAACATAACAATAAACTTATCAGCATAACGATGGAAAAAATTATTTTTTCTACAATTATTTATGAGATTGTCAGCTCTTATTTATGCAACGTTATTTTTAATGATTACAAATCTCTAGAAAATACGTTTTTGTCAGATGTCTGCATAGGGCAAAACAAAAATATTACAGTCGTTAAATTTTACACTTCGCACTGATGTTCGAATGACCATTCACCGGATGATGGATGGTGATAGAATAGGGTATGTTTGAAATGATATAAAAGCTTAGAAAATATATTTAAGCAGCCAAGGAATATATTTAAAATTTCAGGCAAGTGAGGAAGCAACCATACACATTTAGAGTAGTCATGGCTGTTTATTTGGTTTAAGTCAGATCTATACACATAATTTTTTTAAAAAATGACAACAATAAAAGCAATAAATTTGGTAAAAGATGCAGGAATATCAATCAACCTAAAGAAAATGGATCAAATGACTATGAAAAACCTATGGCAAAAAATTTCAACGTAAAAAACGTTATGCGATTCGATTATATAACGTCGTACAAAAAAACAGTATCGGTTTTTTTTTTTCGTCTATTTTATACAAACATATCTTTAAGCAGCCGAGCATATTTTTTGTTGTTTTATTAACCATATTCTCAATAAATCTATCTAATCTACATTTCATTAATTAGGATTTCAACAAAAAGTGCTTGATGGAATTTCAAAGTCAAATTTGAACCCTTTTCGTAGTGAGCTATTTATACTAAAATAGGTTTTTTATTACTAGCCGGTACCAGGCAAGCGTTGCAATGCCACTCGAAGAAAGAAAGTGTTTATGTTTTAATTGTGTATATATTGAAGTGCATGCTTTCTTTTTCTGTCTGTTTGACGTTTGCTGCTGATTGTTTATGGTACAACACACATGCCACCTACTGTAATTTAATTGTACTATAACCTTCGCGCAAGTGCAAGCATGCGTTGTCAAAATGAACTGTATGGCAGACATACAAACATTGATTTTTATATAAAAGATTTATAACCTTCCCGGAAGTGCAAGCAAAAAGTTTGTAAAAGTTTTATTGCAATCGGGCGAGCGGTGTGGCAACGCATAAAGTACGAACAAACAAACATTCAATAATCACATTAAGATTACTTGCAAAAAAGCATTGCAAATGTTGGGCTTTATCATCCGTACCACCAGAGCCTTTTCGGGAGTTAAAATTCTAATATTAATGTACAACGCTTTGGTTCAAAGCAGACTTGAGAGTGGGTCAATTGTTTGGGCCCCAAGATGCTCGAAATATACCCTTATGGTGGAGAAGATTCAGAAGAATTTTTTAAGACTTCTCTATATGAGGGTGTATGGATATTACCCATGGTTTTATCCAACTGACTTTCTCTTAGGCATGCTTAAACATGCGTTAAACTTCAATAGCTTGAACGTTCGAAGAGAAATGTATCTGGCCATATATTTCTTTCGACTTATACGAGGCTAAAATGAGAATTCCACCATTCCACAATTCCACCACCGGGTCGTTAGTGACGAAATCTGTGAGAATGTACATAATTTGAACGATTCAAATTTAATATTGACATTCCACCAAGCACCTTCAGTTGAAATCTTAAATTGTACAATATTCGTTGAACATCATGAAAATAATCACTTAAAACTCTCTTTGTTAATAATTTGATCAGACAGATCTGAAATCGAAACAATCGAACATCAAATTTGAATTGTGAAATCTAAGCAAATCGGTGTCGAAATTCAAGCGGCGGCCATTTTTGTTTTGGAATACTCGGGACTTTGACTGGTAAAAAACATTGAAACTACGAATATTTTATTTTTTCGACACTGTTTGTTAATTTTAATACGCCTATGTTCTTCCCGGAAGAGCAAGTTAATTTATTGTCGCAGTTTTATCGCAATCGGACATGTGGCGTTTAAACGCATAGACGCCAAAGTTTTTGCAAACAAACAAAAATTCATTTTTATATATATATAAGATATTTTGATTATTTGTACTATTGCTACACACAGAAATATAACAACATTTTTTTGTATACAGCTAAATCTGGAAAGATTATAAATTATTTTTTCAAGACAAATATTAAATAAAGCGTAAAGTAAACTGCCACCTGTGTGGTCGTGTGGTCAACGTTGTTGGCTTCGGCTACGGAGGGCACGGGTTCAAATCCCGGTACAGAGAGTTTTATGAATTGATTTTTCAATCGATTTATGAATTTATGTTCAAAGGCATGGATGTATGTGATGTATTGAATTCCTCGCTCTCACCCATCCTATCCTATGAACGGGGCGTATCGAGAGCGATTAGCTAACCACTAATCCTGTCCTAGACCTATCCTTCTATCCCTACTCTCTTTGGAAAAAGAGAGGTTGAGCAACTGAGTAACAAGCAGTTCTCGTAGAAACACTTCTGTTGAGATAAACTCCATTAGGAGTCCATATGCTCCACATTGGAAGCGGACATGGTTTAACCTTTTGACCGCGGCTCGGATCCAGATCGGTTCAGATTGGGCTGCTATAGCAGTCAACCGCGGTCTAAGGGTTAAAAAAAAAAGTAAACTTATTCATTATTTTTTAAATAAATTTGTATATGCTATTACTTAAAATTCGGCCCTAGATTTTTTTTTGCTTTCATCTGAGAACATGCGACACTCTTTTGTTAATTTGCAACAAATAATATAATTAACCACTTACCGGTCCAATTGATTTATAAAAATGTTCCAAAAAGGATCACATATTTTTTATTATGCTCGAATATCAAACACAAGTGTTATATTTATTAAACATGCATATTTAATGAAAGAATTCATTGTTTTTTTTAATGGAATTTTCCCGAGTTATATCGTGTGTCCGTTTTGACTACATTCAATGCCCGAGTATACTCGGGCGTGACCGGGAAGAGGTTTAATGTAACTGCCAAAAATCACTGATAGATGGGTGTAAATTTGAAAAATAACAATAGTTCGAATATGATATAGCAATAGATAACAGATGACAAAATACTTCGCCGTACGGTACGACAATACTACTCAAAGGGTTAGTCATTCAAATTTTGTATAAGTCTGTCAGTTCAAGTTCATTCATGCACATGAATGCGTAAAGATACCGAGAGGTGAAACCTGCGACTTAAGTGAGAAAATGTAGCGAAATGTACAAAAAAAAAACCTCTGCATTTGTGAAATGAAGAATATCACCCTCTCGTATCCATTTAGTTCTTGGAGATTTATTTCAACAGATTGAAAGATTGATTTTCCTTAGCCTATTTATATTATAAATAATGTAATACTATAAAAATGGTTTGTAACGGAAAAAAATATTCACAGTGCAAGGGGTTGATTACGGCAGATACGTCAATAAGGAGTAGAGAATTTTCTTTTTTATTGATAATCAATAAAAACTATAAATAAACACAATATCCCATAGCCGAGTGGTGATGATCGAGGGTTACAAGGTCAAGAATCTGAATCCTCTTTTATTATTTTTTCATAGCTAGACTTGTTACATTTATGGGTAAATATGCTTTACAACATGCTACTCATTTTCCATCATATAAACCAAATGTTAGATTCAAGGAAACTTTAGTTAGTTTAGTTTAGGAAAGTTAGGAAGATTACGGAATATGAAATATTCAGAAAAATCGTCACCATATTAGAAATTCGACCGCTGTGGTCTAGTTCAGTGCTTCCCAACCTTTTTCGTTCCAAGGCCCCCTAAATCTAAAAAAAATAATCCGCGGCCCTCCTCAATTGTCTCCGTAACTCGTTTTTTTTTTTTAGCTCACCGAGGAATTTGAAATCTGGGATTTGGTATACTTTTTCCTCAGATTGTCACAGAAACTCGTTTTTTTTTTTAGCTCACCGAGGAATTTTAAATCTGCGATTTGGTATACTTTTTCCTCAGATTGTCACAGAAACTCGTTTTTTTTTTAGCTCACCGACGAATTCGAAATCCTCAATTTGCTATACTTTTCCCCCAGAATCCAATTCTATCCAATCTGGCAGCCCCCTTAAGAAATTCCTCAGCCCCCAATATGGGAAACACTGATTTGATAGACTTAAATATATAGATCTTTGTACTTTCTACTGAATTTCGCGGCCCACGCAAGAAATCCTACGCGGCCAACAGGTTGGGAAGCACTGGTCTAGTTGGCAAGAGTTTGACTCTATCGACCAGGTGGGTTAGGGTACAATTCCTGGAAAGCTATTTTTCATTCTAAGAAGTAATGTTTGACATAATATGTTGACTTTATAGTACATATTCATATTAATTTCGTGTTACGCGAAAATTATCGATTTCCCTGATTGACATGGATGATAATTTAGCATATTTTTATTTATAATTAAATTTTCATTAACGGCATTTAATAAATTTACGTGCAGCAAAAATAGCATGCTGTAAAGCAGTGGTTACGAACCTTTTTGAACCCTAGACACAGGGCTAGTAATCTCTGCTGTAAAGCATATTTACCAGTGGCGGTTCTAGGTACTGGGCTAGGTGGGCTAAGCCCGACCTGCATTTTTCACCCAAACTTTTAGATGACTGAATAAAAATGAACAGCAATTCGGCCGCTGAGCAAAATAAATACATTTATAAGCGTAACTAACCTTTCCCAAATGAATATAATATCTTTGCTTAAATTTTTCTCTGTCAATATAAGACAATGGCATGTCTACCTACAATAATATTCTCGATTGTGTTTTGTAATACAATTTTAAACTGAGCCAGCATAAAAAAAACAATAACCCTATAAACATAGAGAACAGGCAACGTGACGTCAGTCTGGCAACACCTACGTATTAACGACTCAGGGGCTAGAGCTTTCTAGCTCGCAATCACAGATAATAACCTGCAATATTTCTTTGCACTGGAGCGAAATCATGCATGATTAGATTATTTTTGTATTTGTATGTACGGAAACGTCATCAAACTCACACGACTGTGTTTCAAATTAACAAGCTTCTGTCATTTGTTGGGGGCTAAATTGAATCTGCCCATACACAAATACCAATATCGTTGTATTGTATGAAAGTGACAGGTATTGAATCTCAGTGACAGCTCTGTATTGGTTTTTGTACTAGTTATTTCACTTTGAAAGAGACGAATTTAAGGTTACGTATTATTATTCTATTATTTCTTAGTTAAATTAGCATTGATTTTATTATAGAATAATTTATGCATTGCAGTAGTGTCGTAGTATTTGTTGATTTGCTTGTAGATTAATGTATAAGGTGAAGTGGAAACATGCACAATTTCGTAAATAGTGTACAATGCTATGCTTTTTTCTAGCCCACCCAAGATTTTAGGTCAGGAACCGCCACTGATATTTACTCATTTACAGATTATTGTTTTTATTTTATAAACCCCTTTCCCACCCACTCATTCATTTGCAATCTTGGCAATGGAGTGTAAGCAGAGAAATTATCTATCAACTGTTTGTCACCTAACCCAATCATCCAATCATAACATATAGGGAACAAATTATATGGTCAGAATTGAAATCAATTTTTAGTCAGAATAAAAATAATTTACGGTCAGATTATTTTGGTAAAAGTAGAGTATAGCTCGTCATGTATTATTACGGCGATAAACTTCACAAACTAAACTAAAAACAACGCCACGATTTAAAGTTATTTTTTGAGAGCTTGATAATCGCCTTAAAACCACTCATTATTACGAAGAACACTGATAAATTATGCGAAATACGAAATATTTTTCAGTACATCGCCTCTGTTTTCCATTATGGCGGCGCCGCCATAATGGAAAACAGAGGCGATGTACTGAAAAATATTTCGTATTTCGCATAATTTATCAGTGTTCTTCGTAATAATGAGTGGTTTTAAGGCGATTATCAAGCTCTCAAAAAATAACTTTAAATCGTGGCGTTGTTTTTAGTTTAGTTTGTGAAGTTTATCGCCGTAATAATACATGACGAGCTATACTCTATAATTACCATTATTTTATAACCATTTTGGTAAGGCTATTATATACTATTTACACCGACCGATATATTATTACCATTTAATATAAATTCTTACCAATGTAATATAAATTCTGACCGGAAAAATACGAGCCTACCTTATATACTCTCAGAAAAATGACTGAGCTTTAACTAGTTCTCGTTAAATAACATATGTTGAAATACTATATATTGAACATGTAAATGCTGATAATGTATAAAGGGTGAAAAAATGTAAATACCTTGTCTCGTAGGCTGGATCTTTGTTTATTCAACCTTACATTTTGAATAAATCTATAGATGAACCAAGGAATTGAAATAGGAACACAAATAGATTTTAGAAACCACCAAACATAAAACATTGTACTTCCGAGTAAACTATCATTTCCGTCGATCGGTTTAACTGGTGTCATTTTAAATAATGAGAATATCTAATTTCATTGCCCTTCTGTCATTAATAAATACCAAGCCGATACTAAAAAAAACTTCGAATTTTCTTCTTTAAGTAATTGACACAAATATGTCACACGGTATACAGTAAAATGGTCAAGCTGCCAAAGTCCACTTGATTATATTTGCTCGACAGTCCAAGGCAACAGCATTACTTGTACTCGTTACATGATAACAAATAAAATTCATTGTATACGAAAATTTTGGTTAACCATAGACATGGAAAGTGATAATTAGAGCAGTGCTTACAGACTTAAAAAAAAGTCTACTTTATTGTGGTTACGTTTCTCACGACAACGTCAAACCAATTTCCAATCGTTTTCAATCAAAAAGTTTTTCATACTAGTTTAAAAAAATACGCACTGGAGCACTCAAATTATTGTTTTGCTGCAGTACATGGAATATTTTTATATTGCTTTTAAATATTCCATGTACTGCAGCACAACAATAATTTGAGATTATCTGTAGTGTCTGGATATGATGCATGCCTGCGTGTGCCCATATTGGGCATGCATAGGTCATGATTGGTCGTGTTATCGCGGTATACAGTAGTAGCTTGCTTTTCAATGCGAGTTTACTATTGTGTCCTAGCATGGGATAGAGTTGGCCCATGATAGTTGATGCCTGTTTTTTTTTTGCAGTTATGTGACTGCTAAAGTTAAGTCGCGAGTCTAAGGTGAGTCCAAGGTATTTAACCTTTTTGGCCCACGGGATGTTTGTGTTGTGCATCCGAATGCTTTTAATATTCTTATCATGTCTGTTAGTTCTGCGACTGAAGGTCACTGCAGTACTTTTTTCCGGATGGATCTTAATGCGCCATTCGGCGCACCAGGCGTGTATGTCCTCGCTTGCCTTTTGTACAAGCGCGGTGGCTCTGTTTCTATTTAGCGATCTTGCTAGGATAGCTGTATCGTCGGCGTATTGTGCAATGATTGTTTCATTGCTGCCGGGTATGTATGTTGGAATAGGAATATCATGAGTATAAAGGTTGTACAACAGGGGTGATAAGGCGGATCCCTGAGGCACACCTGCTGTTGGCGTCCGCGTCGTCGATTTTTCGCCGTTAACTTTCACGCGGAAAGTTCTGTTTGACATGAATGAGTTTATTAGTTTAATCATCGGTTGTTCGAGACCGGCCTCGGAAAGTTTAACAATCATACCTTCATGCCAAACCTTATCGAAGGCTTTGGCTATGTCTAGAAACAGGCCTGTAGTGAAACATCGGCGGTTAAAGCCTTCGGTGATGTATTCAACAACTCTAAGTAATTGGTGATTTGTGGAATGTTTGGTTCGGAAGCCGTGTTGCTCATCCGGTATGAGTTTTTTTTCCGATACAAATTCTTCCAGTCGGGATTTAATTACACGTTCCAAAAGCTTACCCATCGTCGGGAGTAGGCTGATGGGTCTGTGATTTTCTGGAATTGCAGGTGGTTTGCCTGGTTTGGGAATGAGAATGACGTCCGCGGCTTTCCATGCGTTCGGAAAGTGTTGGACGAGTAGGCATGCATTTATGATCGATTTGAGTGCTTCGACACCGTTCTCGGGAAGGTGTTTAAGCTCGTTATGTTTTATGTCATCGTTGCCGGGGGCTTTACGATTCAATAAAAGTTTGATTCTAGTTTCTATCTCGCCCGTGGTTGCGGGTTCGATAGATGTCGCGGATGGAGATGTTGTGATCTCTTCAGTGATTTTAATGTATTTAGCGGATATGTTTTCTATGCGGTTTTTAAGCGCAAGGTCGTTGGGGTCGAATGCATTCGGAGAGAATTGTTTCTCGAGTGATTCCGCGAAGGTTTCTGCTTTTTCCGCGGCTGTATACACCGGGCCATTCCTTCCGTTAAGCGGTTGAATGGGGCATTTTTTGTGTCTGATTGCCTTGCTGAGGGTCCAGAAGGGGTCGCCTCCTTTTTCCAAACCCATGAGATATGTGTTATAAGAAGAATTTCTGTGTTCTTTTAACAACATTTTGATCTCCGCGATGAGTCGGTTTTTGTGCGTTCTCGCTATCAGATTGGCACGTTTTTGCCATTCCTTTGCTGCACGGTTTTTTTCCCTGATTAAGTTTTTAATTCTAATCGGGATATCGGGTCTATACTCGTTCGCGGGAACGGCGGTCGTGGCGGATTCTTTCGCGGCGTGAATTGAATCCGTCAGATCGGTAATTGTTTTATCAATGTCCGCCGCGCAGGCGAGATTAATTGGGCTATGAAGGTTATTTATAATGTGTGTGCTGTAGTCTTCCCAGGATACTTTGGTCCTGGTATTATTCGGCACAATAGCGAGAGGATCTAGGGGGTCACCGAGGTAAAGAAGGACCGGCCGGTGGTCTGAGTTTAGTTCGTTCACGACCCTTATTTGCGGTATATGCGACATCGCGATTAGTAACGCAAAATCAAGCACATCCGCTGTGTTTGATTGTGTGTGGTATATTGTTGGCACAAAAGGAGCTGATATGACGGCGTTGTTATCGAGTGCAAACTTGTGTACCATCTTTCCGCGGGCTGTTGTTCGGCGACTGTTCCATGCTGAATGTTTTGCATTAAAGTCACCTGCTATGACGGTAGCCGGTATGTCGTTCGTTAGCAGACTGTCTAAGTCTGCTGTATTCAGGCGATGATTTCCTGATCGGCAATAAATTGAAACTAATTTAATTTTGCCGGCGTTTTTCGTGTTAACGCATATCGTGGTTGATTCTAGCGGACAGGAGTTAGGTCTTGGCTGTTGAGAGATGGCACAGTGGTCAATGTGTGATTTTATTATGATTGCGGTTCCGCCGCAACGCGCGTGCAATCGATCGTTTCGATGCGTAACGTAATTCGCAAAGTTAAGCGGTGTCGCGGGTTTGAGATGCGTTTCATTGACGAGTAGGGCGTCAATGTCGTGTGTATTAAGGAAATTTTGCACCTCGATTTTATCGTGTTTTATTGATCCGTTGGCGTTCCAGAACGCTATCTGTAGTGAAGTAGGTCGTGTTTTAGCGCGAGCCATAATGGTGTTGGGCGTTGGTCGCTTGTATGGTTTCGCATACGCGAAGTAGCGTTGCCTGACTGGTTGCAATGGACTCCTGGAGAGTTCTTACGAGCTCGTCCAGAAGCTGATCACGCGCAGCCACGCGTGGGAGTGGAGGAGGTGGGAAGGCGGTACTTACATGCCTGGTTGTCGGTTGTGTTGGGCACGGTTGCTGCCCATGTCCTATTTTGCGGTCGGGTTTGGTAGTATTTTGGTGTCGTCTGGGTGGGTGTCCAGTGGGAGTCCTGTTCGACCCTCCAGGGTAGTGCTGGCCAATCACTGGCGCGGTACGTTGGCTTTCCAGCCCGGGGATGTTTCGGACAACCTTTGTAGTTAGCGGGGTGTGGTCCTGTGCAGTTGGCACAAGTGGCTGGGCCATCCTCTCTATTTTTGGTGCAGCTTTCAGTGTGATGATCCCATACGAATTGGAGGTTCCACTTCATCTTAAGTGGGCAAAGTCGATGCAAACGCCAGTGGCGGATTACTTCATAAGCGCAAGAGGCGCGCGCGCTTGGGGCCTCAAAAATAGCTTATTTAATATAAAATACAAACCTTTTTGTTCAGACTTTAATTATTTGACATATTTTTTTTGTCGTTTTTAAAAACACAAAATAATAATCAAAAATTGCTTTGCGTTTCTCCATATTTTTTCGATTTCAATATTTATTTATTCTACGTGTAACACTTTTTATTAAGAATATTTATGAGAAGTGAGGCTCTAGTATTTTCGTTTTTAAATACTGTAAGTCAACACCGAAGCGCCGACCCGGCAACTTTTTTTTTAACCGGGGGGAGTCCGGCTCTTTTTTTGACTTACTTAGAAAAAACAAGTCATGTGTGACTTTTTTTGTATTGCAAATTTTACAAATTAGTCCTATTTTTTTTCAAATGATTTTTTTGCAGCTGTGTACTTCATCAATGTTATTTTAACATTTTATGGTATTTAATCATTTAAATCTTTCATGACACTTAAGAACAAATTCACCGTTTTCGGTGTTCGTTACCTAACCGCTTTAATCCGTAATATTTTATAATTTTTCGTGTGTACCTATACGAGTCATACAACCACATACAAGTTATTACTGCTGCACGCAACCAGATCTACGGAATAATATACATACGTTCATTGTTTCAAATTTGTGTTGCCAAACAACCCAAGCAGCGACACCTACCTATTATGACACCTATTAAAATGATCAATTGTGCATTTATTTTCAGACTCGGTAGAAAATTGACGAAAGCTCTTAAAATTATAAAATTCAGACCAAAGATTAAGAAAATGAATTATTCATAAATCTATACTCGATTTTTTTGTCTTCGTATAAAATAGTGTAGAAATAAACCGTTTTCAACTCCAAATAAAGTGCTAATTACGTATTAAATCAAACTTTATTGAATATCATATTCAAGATTAGTGCTTGAATTATCTTTAGGTTTTTAAATCAGTGATAAAAAACCAGCCGTTAACTTTTTTCTAGGTAAAAACGAAAGCTCTTTTGTTTGTTGATTTTTTAAATAATGAAGTTAATACTCAATTTAAAAATATAAAAATATTTTTCTAGCTACCCTTTCGTTTATTACCACGAATATAAATACTTTTTACAGTGTAATTTGCGAACAACTTTAGCGTGACCCTTACTCTAAATGTTGAAGTTTAAAAATGACAAAAAGTCTAAATTGTAACATTGGTGTGGTGAATTTCATTTTACAAAAAAACAAACATTAAAATACTAAATATGTGCTATGTAGGTACTACGTATTTTTTACCGTCCTATATAAATCATCAAACAGAGACTTAATTTCTCAACTTAGAGAAACAATTATTGGAAATTTTGAGTGTGAAATAATACATCCAGAAAAAAATGCAGTATTCTCGGCCGAGTATTTGGACTGTAGATATTCACTACCATAAAGCAATAGTAAACTAAGAAAAGGAAAAGTCGATTTTAAGATAAGTATGCCAATCAATTGCTGAAAGGTAAATCTTTATAAAGAAACACTGAAATATTTTAATTTAAAAAGAAAATTCCCCATTGAAAAGAAAAATCTTAAATATACAATAATTGATATTGCCCTGTAATTTCAAATAGTATAAAAAAACCTCATGTTATCTTTTATTATCAACCGTAAAATAAAACCCATATTTCACTACTATAAAAGTACAAAACAAATTTATATTTATATATTTTTCTTATCAGTTGACAATGCTCGCAAGTAGCGAAACCGGAATAAAGTACAAACGAATATTGTGTTTTTATTAACACACAACAAACCTTAAAGTTCAATGATCTCAAAACTAGTATTTTAGATTTATACCACTGTTGCTTTAGAATAGCGTAACATTTGATGTCGGTAGACCTGAGATGAAGATGAGTGTGTTGTCAGATATGCCACAAAACATTGAAAATGAGATTCAATGCCAATCAACTAAAAAACTATTACTTTTTCGATGTGTGTACTCAGTTAAGTCCTATATTATAGTATTGAGAAAGTGCATTTTTCATCTAAGCATGTTATGAAGACAACGGAATGTGCGTCAGGTTTTTTTAAACTTTGTTTTAGCTGTATCTTACTGACTTATACTTACACGCCCTGACACACAAACTGTTTACTGCGGTCCGTCCTCACACAAGCCTTTGCCTGGCTTGGTTCCAATCTAGACTAATTTCGCCGCATTTGAAAAAATGCTAATTTATGTGAGGTTGCCTAAACCTTGATTCCTCACTAGACTTAATAAACTCTTCTGAAACGTCCGGCTCCAAGTATATTAAAGTAGCTGAGCTAGTCACACACTTAATTATCATTATTATTTACCACACAAGCTTTACCTTCGATGTGATGCGGAAAGAAAAAAAAGTTTGTCGAGCAAAATAAATCTTTCAAGCACTAGCATATGGTTCAAGATCAGTCCCGTGCAGCTCTACAGATATACACAGCATATACACAACACAACAGGTGGTGGTGATGGAAACCAACTTGCTATTGCGTGACGATAACTAAGAAGTACAGAACTATCAGTACTGATTCACCTTTAGTAATGTGCATAGGGACTGCAATAGAAGTTCTCTAAAAAAAAACACGTCAACTTTCACAAATCACTTGCTTTCAGAAAACATCGAGTTCAATGCGAATGAAAGGATTAAAATGCTACACCCAAACACAGATGAGCATAAGTTGTTTTTCCAGGAAATTTTAGAAATAAATAGGGCACAGTTAAGTAGTCTACTAATGAATGAGCAGGTAAATCTCTTGTATCCTATATCTAAATAAATATAATCATAAAAAAAACCAGCAAACAAGGTTAATATAGTTCTTGAAATTACTCACCATTCAAATCTGTAGGCATTCCCATAGGTTAATCCAGGGGTTCCCAGACTTTTTCAGTTTCCGGTGCCATTCAAATATCAGATTTTTTTTCGGCGCCCTAAGTCAAAACAATGGTTATCTCATGGTAAACCTTATGCTACTCATAGTTTTTCCTAGGAATTTACCGATTTGCCCACTCTGTCCATTATATATTATTTTCAAACATTAATATATTCAGGATCTCGAACAAGTCCTGAGATTTGTACTTACTTTTTATAAAGTAATAATATTAATAATGTTTTGTAAAGGAAATTATTCATGGATCCCAATGGAACAGCCGCGGCGCACAGTTTGGGTAACTCTGGATTAATCCATTTCGCCAGCAATGGCCTTAAACTTAGTGATACATTTATTTACTGAACGCCAGTTCAAGTTCACCTGTGCACTCGTACGCCTGAAGATGCTGAAAGGTGAAACCCGGGTCGTTAGTGACAGCGAAATTAGGGTTAGGAAAATCTTAGTTTTGCATTTTTCGCTGGAAAAACAAAATCCTTAATTTTGTATGAGATTCACTCCCCCAATTACACTATTCCAAAATTACACAGTCCTGACTTTAGTGTAAATGGGGGTTTTACTGTATACTTAAAGGGTCCATAAATTAAGAAACTTTAAGATTTCGACTGAAGGTGCTTGGTGGAATTTCAATATTAAATTTGAATCGTTCAAACTATGTACATTCTCACAAATTTTGTCATTAACGACCCGGGTTTCGCCTTTCGGCATCTTCAGGCATTCAAGTGCACGGATGAACTTGAACTTATCCTTTTTGCCAGCAGTGGCTCTGGACTCAGTGATGCATTTATATCTTATATAAACACGAAACTTTCATTTACTAAGCGTCAGTTCAAGTTCATCCGTGCACTTGAATGCCTGAAGATGCCGAAAGGCGAAACCCGGGTCGTTAATGACAAAATTTGTGAGAATGTACATAGTTTGAACGATTCAAATTTAAGAAACTTTGTTCCCGGGACTATCTTCATAATTTTTCAGAAACTTTGTTCCAGAGCATGTTTTTGAACACACGAGGGGTCACCGAAACGTCACCCGTTGAGGTTATGTTGTACAGTGCTGCGTCTGAACGAACGATATTTGATTTTATTGGATCAAAAAAATGCAAGTAAATTTATTTACTAATGTTTATAAGCTTTCTACAATTAAAATACAATTACTTTATCATCCGATTATATCATACAAAAAAATCGCATTTTGCAATCCTACAAATTGTATTGCGCCTGGGGTCTCCCGAGTGCTTAACCCGCCTCTGAAAAACGCGATTACAATGCGGCGATATTGTTATCACAGCGCTGTTCATAAAGGTTAGTTAATAATAAAAACTTTCACTTCATACACAAAATTTTACAGAAATATCTATTTCAAAAAAGCGGTAAAAATGTTTTTGATGAATTCGCCGGTAACTTTGTAGAAGCTCAATTTTAATATAAATTAAATATGATAACTTTGTTATTGAGGTTGTGTGACAAATTGCAACACGTTTTTCACCTCTTTAAAAAGCATTTTCAAACAAACTTTTATAAGCTTATTCACAAACTAAACATAACTATTTTATTTTTTATTAAAAAGTAAAATTGTTGGTTATTGTTTCACTTTAGTAACATTTTAAGTGAAACACTGTATGTCAATACATAGTGCGTTTTGCATGTGGTTCAAAAACACTCTTCTTCGGAAGAAATAGTATGCGCATCAATTTCAAAAGACGAAGGTCCTTTACGCATGGAATTAATATCAATCACACTATCGTTCTGTGTTGGTTTTTTTCTAACAATGAAATTAGTGATCAAAGTTTGTTCAGATTTTCTTTTTTCGATGAGTAATTGTTTATGCAGTTCATTATACCCAGAAATACAATTTTTAAGCTCTCGTTGATACTTAAATGTGCTATCAGAATTTGAAACATTTAGAATAAAATGATTTTTTTAATTTACTGCAAAGTTTGAAACCTTCTTGAATTATTTTCGTTGGAGGGGATCTGGAATTTCTTCCACTTCCACTTCGTCATCGTTTTCTGGTTTTTTGTCAATAGTTTATGTTAAATTACTTACATCATCGTTATTTACAGCATATCCATAAGTAATTCGTCGATATCATACCCTTCTCCGCCAAGTTCATGTGCTAAAGTAATTAATTTCAGCTGATATCGCTGATATTTCAATGGTTTCATCAACTGTAACTCACCCAGGCCACACTGCTTTCAGCATGAATTTTAAGTACGTGGACTTAATTCAACGATGGCAGATGCAACATGATTTAAACAGTCCAAAATCGTATTTTTTTCCAAATGTTGGTTAGTGTTAATGATTTATTCTCTATTCTATCCAAAATACAACGATATAAATTTGTGATGTAATATTTTGTACGTTAATACAGTACACTTTTTTTAAATTTGCATTTCTAAAAAACCGCATAACTTCAAATCGCATAAAAAGAGGATTAACTGTACTGTGTTCGGATACTTTTCAGTTGCTAAAGCATTTACTAAGCTACTCTACTAATCCATTTTACTAAACAACTCCACCATTCTTAACCGGATTACCCTAAGGCCACGAAACTTCCCACTCTTAGCGAACTTAATACATATGTAATATGAAAGTTTGCAGTGGTTAGTAACACCGCTCAAAATGTGAAGATCCGTGATCCTCGGGATCCTGCATTATGACTTCTCACATGGTTAGCTCTATATTGTAATGTTGCAAACAACGGCTCCATCAATGTTGTATACTTTTGTCACCGATAAAAATAAAGCAAATTTTGTATGACTATATCTTAAATTAAGAATTACTGAAACATATTTTATAAACATACATCTTCTGTTGCCAATGTTCAGCAAGTTGTCTGAAAAATTGTCAGAATCAAAACTAATTGAATGCTGAACACACAGCTTCGTTACCACCACTTCAAAACTGTGATGATTCAACAAGCAAAAAATGTCGGTAAAGCAAAATTTCCTAAACTAACATAAAAAGTCACATATTTATCTATCCCAGATGTGTCCAACTGTAATCGTTTGGTAGGCAAAATAAAATAATGAATGTCTTTGATGGGCCACACACATAACATAATTGAATAATCATATTAAGTTTTATTCCTGCACATGTGCATATTGAATGAATTTCTACAGATTTCCGAATTTGTTTCTTTTGATAGAAATACAGTCATCTCACTATAACTCTCCCCATTAGAGCAAGATAGCAACCACGTGCCATAGCCATGCTATAGGGATTCTCAGTCTTATAGCGCTGTCCCGCATAACACTTACATTACTACAAACAAATGACTGGTGTCGGCAAGCAACCCAGGTAATAATTGGTCATTCAACATTTTATATACGGGTCACAGAATATTCCGTTTTTAATTGCTTGTGCCCTATCGACAAGACAGGGATCATTCCTTGCTTCTAAGAAATCATTTAATTTATGTCATCTGTTAAGAAAGGTTTTTCTAAGCAGATATTTAAAACAATTTTTACTTTTATTTTTCTTAGTTATTTTTAATGAACTCAGTTCAATTCTGCAAAAAAAATACTTCAAGTTATTAAATTTTTCAAAAAAAAGAATTTTTAAAGGTAAAAAATAACGAGGGTGCTCACTGATGAATTTTCAAACCCTGGCTACAGAAGGGTTAACACTCAGGATGTCTTATTTTAATATAATTCAGGAAGGGAACGATGTTAGGAGCTGAAAAAAGTCACATTCACCCGGATTTATCAAGCAAATAATATGTGTAGATTTTTTGCCACCGAGGCTTTCTGTTTGACATTTTGTCTAATAATTATATAAGTTTTCAACTTTAGACGGATGACAATATATAGCTTAGTTTGATGAGTGTCATCGCCTTGCCTTTCAAGTCTTTGGGCTTGTATCTTTGCAACTTATAGAACTTTTTGTTATTTATCAGTTGGTACTGAACATACTGGGAAATAAATAAAAAGACATATTTCTTCATTCTTAAATTTAATAATGTAAAATGAGTACAATCTGTGAGGGAATTCAACATGTAAAGTATGACATGAAAATGATTTTAATTTGTACATATCTATTCTCGCTCACATTTGTTTTTTTCTCAGCGAAATAGCATAAACAAAAATTATTTGCGCATTGTGCACCAATTTCATAATAATCTTACAGGTAAATTAATTATGAGTATTTGATTTCATTAAATACTCGATTGTATTTACATGAATATTAAAACTAAAATACAAACATAATGTCACTTTGTGCTGAGAACTGTGTGCTAAACATTTACTTATCATCGTGTGCGAAACGGAAGACATTAATTATTTTCAATCTTTTATGCATACACTTTATTAACATTTTCAACATGCGAATTGAGCATATAGAATACTGGTTAGCATTTTATTCATTTCTTTGTTTAATTCAATATTCAAAACGTGTTTTCCGGTTATTAAAAAATCTACATTACGTCTTGCAAAAAAGCAAGCGAAACAAGTAAAAGTTTATGAAAACACAAAAATATGTTACGTTGAATTGTATGCAATGAATAGATGATTTGACAATTTAAATAACAGGGTCAATTAATGCAGAAAATGAAAGAATATAAGATATAGCAATGACGAAAGTATAGATTTTTGTGAAAATAAAATAAATACAATTTCAAACAATACAAAATTCTAACATTCATTACTTTCAGCATTCATATTGGTCGAAAAGAATTTCAATTTCATTCACTAATAATATGACACATTTTAGAGAGATTTAGTCATGGAAATAGTAATTTAATTAATAATTATAACAATATGTTGATGAAATTCGACTACTATTATCTATTATTATAAGCTTTTTGAATATCTATACAATCCCTGTTACTATCAAAATAACGTTGGCGTATTTATTTAAAAAAATACACTTATGAAGATAGTTCTGTTCACACTATGTTAAAGATAACTGGATATGTCACATTAATTACCGATCATATCAGAGATACCTTTTTAGATACCATTAAACTTTTAAACTAATTTGCCAAAACTTACGGACAAAATTATACTTATTGTAGTAAAAATAAAATTTACTGATTGAAAATATAACAAAAAAAAAACTTCCAACGAACATAACTAAGGACGCACTAATTTTTAGTGAGTATTCGAATATTGTTCAACTTTTTCAATAAAGAAAAATTCTTGTAATAATATGGTAATTTCACAACTTTGAGTATTGATACGTATCATTTCAAACACGAACTATGAAAATCAGGATTAAAATATATTATTGAACAACAAAGATTAATAATTATTATTCTATTAATACATTATGTACATATGTCCAAAAAGACAATTTTATGAATTATAAACAGTATTTTTACCAGAGTATTATAATAACGAGAAATTGTTCAAATTTTGATCATCACATTAAAATATAAACGATAATAAAAAAGGCTGTTTGAATCATATGAACATAAAGATACATTTTTGGCATTAACCAGCCTTTCGTGAAATATCTACTCTCAAAAATAATAACTCATTAAACATCTTCATATTTAAAAAAATCAAAGTTCATGACATTTTGACTCAATAAATAAAAAAAGAAATAGCTCTAACAATCATTTCATAAGATCATTTAATTTGACTCGATAATATAAAATATCAATAAACTAGCACAGAAAAAAGATTGTAGATATTTCAAGCCGTTTTCCCAGATCTATATTAAATTAGATTGACTCACATTGAGAAATCACTATAAAAAAACTGGATACAATTAGATTTACTTTTATCCTACATGACTAAAATAAACAGATATGTCAAGTCCCACAGAGGGACAGATATTTTAAATTAAGATCTATGTGAATTATAAAATAACTAATAAAAGCATACCATATGCTCATTACCAGTTTTGATTTGTGAATGATGACCTGCTTCATAAATCAATACGATTCTTGCGGGAGAGTATCATTTCATGTTTCAAGAAGATCTATCGGCGTAAACTACTCGTGGAAACTAATAATGGGTTTGTATGGAAAAAGGAGACTATAAATCATGAATAATTTGAAAATGTCGAAATCCACGAGGCGGTAAAATTTAACACTAATTTTAATCTCTATTTAAATGTAAATTGATAGTTATCTGACTATATCTAAATCAAATACACTGACAAGTGTAGATGATTGAGTATGTGTGTATCGTATATTACAATAAGCTAGCGGACTGTTCCTAGCTGCCAACTTGAAATGATGTGCAAGCTGTTAGTGTTCATTTACAAATTAAATTGTTATTATTAGTAATCACTTTGGTATAAAAAAAATAACAATTGATGCAATTTCAATCACATTTCGATTTAAATATTTAAAATAATCTTACATGAAATATACAGTGGTCAAGTTACCCGTTTTCGGGAGAAAGTCAATCGATAGACTATTGGTAACAGCATTGAGATGTAATATGAAATGTTCTTAGTGATACTGCATCAAATGTAGCAAATCCAAATTAAACGATAGAGGGTTCTCACTATAAAGAGCGAGTCGCCCATCAGATCTGCTAATATTTGTACCGTGGATTAGATTTATGTAAAATATATATATTTTTTGTTCATATAACAAGCATCCTTGCAGATGAAAATAGAAGTTCTTTAAACAGACTTATGCATCTATTTTTTAGTCATGGATTTATTTGATATTTGGCATACAGGGAAGTCTTCAATAAGGGGTAAATCTGTTGTATCCGCTTCTATACACGGTAGCCTGAAAATAAAAATAAAGAAAATATTATTACAATTATCTTCCAAATGAGATTCTAAGTTCAACAACATGAGTGAAAATAATAGTATTTTTTTTTTTAATTACTTTAGATTACAGTTACCAAAGCTGAATGGAAAAAACTGATAAACTCAAAGTTATGAAAAATGTTTTTTTTTCGGTTTCACTCACCCCATAACCAGCAACTGGTCCTATTCCGTGGCTCAAGTAAGGGTCAGCATATTCACGCCCATACCTGAAAAAAATTCAGTCATAAATATTTGTGTAAGTACAATTCAAAAATGCATTCAATTTTTAACTGATGAATACTGATAAATGCTTGGAATGAATAGAACTGATTATTAAATAAAATTGCAGAACTATAAAGAAAAATTGTGGTTTATTATTATATGTTGATTGTCTTTCCATCATGAATTGACAGTAAGTACCTTAAAAGTGAATAAAGAGAATTAGCATTAATGAAAGTATATAATTAAATGAATGAATTACCCCGCTACAGCTGCGTATCCGGCGACAGGTTGCGCTGCGTAGGCGGCTCTGGCCGCGGCGGCAGAGTAGGTAGCGGCGGCGGCGAGGTTAGCAGGTGCAGAGGCCAACGGAGCCTTCAGCAACGGAGTGGACGCGGCCGCAGCTGCCGCCTGGAGCAAACCCTCAGCCGTGACAAAAACTCCACGTTTTAGATGTACACACATACAACTCATATCTTGGCATACTCTTATACACACAGCGGCTCCAAATACACAGGGTTAAGAGTTAGTTATTCACCGGTGGATACGAAAAACGGACTTGTTAATGAGAAATAAATCAATACAATAGTTAAATGATTGCTTCTAAGGCTTGCTAGAAATTTTGAAAGTTGTCTATGGCTTAAAGATATTATTATCTTCAGTGTCATATAAACTAAAAATGAGATCATTTAGGTTATGGTATTGTCATTCAATAGTCCTGTTTAACTTTCATTTTCATGTCCACCAGCTAATTAATGTCACGGAAAACATTGTTTTAAGATTGCGAACATCGACACATTTTTTTTCCTTTTTATGCACCAGTAACTGTTAATTTTTCTCCACATTTGAAAAAATCAATCAAGTTTTGCATCTAAAAAGTTATTATCAGACACAAAGATAATTTACTAATAAAAAGATTTTAAATGTTCTTTTAAAACAATGCCTCAGTTTCGCTTAAATATAATTTATTGTTTCATGAGATGTTGTTATAAGATCAGTTAGATAAAAGCCTGAACCGCTACCATCTGAAGACCAAGAGTTGGATCAGTTAATCAATCCTTTATTGCACACTAATCCGCATGATTATTTGATAATTTCAATTAGAATTGTATTCATAGACAATGTTATTTGTCTGTGTAATACAAAACAAATAAAAAATTTAAATAACACAATATCATTTGGAATGGAATGTCAGTTTGTTGAGAGGTATATTTTACTTCTAAAAATCGATATCTAATAAATATGTGTAATATGGTTAAACTTAATCTGAAATATCCACACAGGATTGACAGAAAAGATGCAATATAATTTTTATAATATTATAGTGTTCGAAAAGTATTGTTTCTTCTATAATATAACTTATAATAGATATATCATATAAACAGTGATAATATAACATAAAAATTAAGAAGTCTTTTGCATTCATTCATCCATCATCAGTCAATTCATAAACATTATAGAAAGTTTATCTTGGTATTTAAAGCCTCATTCATTTTATAAATAATTGTTAATGGATCTAGTGCCACATGGTAAATCTATAATTCGATAAAAAAAACGTTCACTTAGTAGCCATTTAAAAGCATATCTAAAAAGAATGCACGTAACGGCAGTTTAAAGAAACATTCTTGGCTCGAGCTGTCAGATGTGAATACTCAGCATAGGATAAAATAATAATGTCTATATCAATTAAGTCAATTATTTAGAGTAATCCATTTTGTAGTTTTCGCTGTTTGAATTTTATGAAAAGGAGAAATATCAATGTCAGTTGAATATATTATTTTTTAAATAACATTTAATCGTGTCAATAGTTATAACATGGATGTAACGAATCCAATCTTAACAACATCAAATTCTACATTTGGTGTGAAAATACCGAAAACCAAATTAAATACCTAATTTTTTTTTTAAATCTTTGGGAAAAACTTAGTTAGAATTTTTACTTAGACACTGATAATATTATTTCAAAATAAATAAATATAAGAATTCAGTTGGTTAATCCAGGAACTAATCTTAAATTTTGAATATTCAATTTGATTCAACTGTGTATGTTTATTGATTATTGTTTGTTGACATTTTTGAATGAAAAAAATCAAGGGTTGTGGAGAAGAATAAATTATGGATAAATTTATTTATTTAGTCTTATCTGGCATATAAAAGAAACAGTCTGAAAGTTTCCTACGTGTAAAAAATTCATGATTATTATTACACTGTAAAAACTATTCATCCCGATGAATTTAATTGTATTCAAATTTTAATCTTTGATATTTTCAGCTTAAGCTGACAGTTCAAACACTTTTTGTAGTATAAAAATTATGATCATAAATAAGCTTTGCACAATATCACAATTTCAAAATTAAGTTACCGTAGTTTGGCATTTAAAAACTATTCATTGCATTTCTTACAGGAAAGGATTATATTTTGTCGATGGGTAACATAGAATCAGGAAACATTTAACTGCTTGAAAAACTAGTTATTGATCAAAGGTCAGTCACACCCATTCAGTCACTTACCTGTCATAGGAGGCAGACAACTATCTGTGTGCATAGTCCTTAAGTATACAATAAAAATTCTGAATGTTTTGTGGTAGGACTCTTAATATTTATAGCTACAGCGACACTTTACGCAAGAGGCATTCAGACAGTCAATTGAAAAAGCCACACCACGGTTCCTTAACATAGAAACTTTTCGTTTTGTGCGTAGATTATTTGTGATGAAAATAGAGAATTACGAAATCAATACTCACAATGTGTGTGACAAAGCTGGTATTTTCGTGATACACTTAACGGCTTCAAAGAAAAACAGCTTAACCCAATCGATACAAAGGTTTACACACAACATAGTCTGAAAGTAAGCTGATCAAACTTCCATAGGCAGTTTATAAAACAAAAATATAATGTTAACGTAACGGTCTAATTTGCATGCTTTTCCATAATCAAAAAATATCAAACAATCGTAATGAATAAAAGCAATATATTCCCGATAATGTAAAAAAATACTTCATGCATTATATTTGAATCAAGAAACTTTCACAAGAAATAGTGTTGTCGACAGTTATAAGTGGATATTGAAAATAGAAAAAATGTAATATCAAATCAATCCTTGTAATGCTCCATAAATTTAAAGACTTTTTAAATTAAAAATAATAATTATATTCATGCTGAACTGAAAAAAATATTAACAGACATGATGTTAACTGAATTCTAGAACGAATATTTTTTTGGGTCGAGTGTAGTATGCAATAAATATTAGAAGATATATCAGAAGTAAATTATATCTTTAAAGGGGATTTTATATTGCCAGATAGAAAAATGTTGATAAATAAATATATCTATCCCTGAATCGAAGAATAATTAAAAGTGTCATAAATGTGATAAATTCCAAATATCAAATACTAGATATACCACGAACTATATTTCAAGAAACAAATATACGATGTGAGATAAACTACGATTTGAAATCATTTCTAGCTTAAAATTATTTAATAGACAACATACCAAAATGTGTAGAGTATTTAAGATTGAAAGTACTCGATTAACTAAAACTGTTTAAATCTACTTATTTATCAAATTACATTAGTTACAGAGTGAAAGCAATATCGACAAACGATGACTGACAAATTAGACTGCTCAGGAAATACGAATACAAATTGTAATCTGACATTTTGTATAAATAATGGTATTCGAAACAGTCTAGGGTGTGGTATTATTTTATGGTTAGTAAATCATGTATAACTACATAGGCTCTATGAACTATTGAGGAAACTACGAATCGGTCAATACAGAATCAGATGTGCCACTGTAATTATTGATGCATCTGAGTGGTAAGAGAATAAATACAATTAGTTTAGTCACAATAGAATATGGTGAACCACCGACTGACAAAAAAAGCAAATAAATCATCATGTTAACAAGAAAATCCCACAAGTAGATCACAGTCCCACCAAAGAGCCTCAAATGGAAGTGAATGGAAATGTGCAGCTGTTGCCAATACAGTAGGTAGCTATATGCGGGATAACGCTCGTACAATACTTGTATAAACACATAACCGTGGCACAAGTACAATATCTACAGGTAAGTAAGCATGAATCAAAAAGAAAGCATTAGCAAACAAAGTTTAGGGGACGGCGTTACCTCCGTGACGGGTTTGGTGGCCTGGAACAAGAATGATTATGCTTCGAAAAAAATTACACTTCACACAACAGTAAGACTCTGCGGTCCATCTAATTTTTCATGAATAATAATATATTATTGAGTAATCTTTTGGGACAACCGGTCGGGTTCAAAAACGATATGGTAAATTCTTGTTGTATAAAACATTAACAATCATTTGGGTTAAATCAATCGTTTTACTCTTCTGCTTTGCAATCGGGAGATTCAAATAATAATTTAAAATGTTTTGTATAATTCTTTATATCATATTCACTATATTAAGGTTTTATGTTTGAAATTGTGTATTATATTTCTTAAGAGAGAATATTTAAGAATGTTTTTTACCTGGAGTCTATAGTTTGGATCCGCGGTTGCTGCTGCTAGGTAGGGGTCAAAGTACACACTGTTGACAGAAAAATCATTTTTAAAAATACTTTCATAATAACATAATTGTTGATAGATATTTTCACAGTAATACTAATTCATAATATTAAAAATAAAAATCTGCATTCAAAATGAACGCTTCCGTTAATTAGTATAAAAACTAAAATTTAACATTAATTGATTATTGTCAAACAACACTTTGAAATAATGATGGTAGTATGTATTATGTCAAAAAAACTCAAAATTAAACATGAAACGTAATTATGGTTGATATAATTGGGATTATAATGTAAACATGATTTGATTATATTTCAATTGGTTTAAACTTCTTTAAAAAATCTCTCAATGAATCGCCACCGGAAAAAGATGCGAGGAATATATAAGAATGAGTTTTGCAATAAACCAATTGTCAATATTATAATCAAAATGTTTAAGACTTGAATGATAAAGATGAGGAGAATAATTATTGTGTTGTAGAAAATGTAGAAAAAGAAAGCTTTATTAAAAGAAAAATAATTGAAAATGCATTATCTCATCACAACACTTAGTGACACATAAAAACTACATATTAATAATTATGTTTGCATTCTCATCGCATGCCGAGTAATCAATGCAACACTTTATAAAATATTTACAAGAATTATTATTTTAAGATGCAGAAAAAACACGTGATAATTTTTTCTCAACTAGGAATCTATTGGAGACAGTTAAAAGCATGTGTGAAGAGAATTCAGGAATGAATTTACAAATAGAATGACAACATGCGGGAGTGTATCTCGGAAATCAGTTAAAGATATTCTCAATAGTATCATGAAAGTATTCAGAGACTGCTAGGGATGTATTCCACATGAAATAAAAGACAATGTTTTTAATTCATAGTTTGTCAAATAAGCTGTAAAAAATACTTGCATTGTTCAACAAACATTAATATTTTTCAAATAAATAAACTAAGTCAGTTTACGAATGTACCTGATATGGGTTTGCGACGGCTTATATATAGGTAATATCAAAACATTTTAGAACATTTAAAAGTTCAGCATTTGGCGTATGTCCTTATCAAATATTTTATTCAATTGATTGAGTATATTACACTCAGAGCATGGATGTTAATATTGCTGTAAAATCAAAATATTCGAAACTTTCCCTCAATTTCAAAATGGTCAATCAAGAAATTGAATTTTAATTGGCAATTGAACACTTTTGAATTCAAAGAACTGAAACCAATTATAATGACCAAGGTGGATACTAATCCAATAAAAATGAAAATAAGCAAAATAATAAATAATCTGAGTTAAAAGTATTAAATTTCAATATCTTTTTTCAATAACCCTGAAGTTTTGTAAATAGAATGTAAATAGTTACAGTCAGCGATTTGACAGATAACTCAATTCTCACTCACCGAGGAGAATTTCAACTAGCCACAAGATTTCTATTCAGAAGATTATCTACCAATATTTTGATTGATAGAAACCAGTACTAGTCACTGTGTGTAATGTAAAGGTGTAATGTGTGGGGTACGGGGAAGTGGGTGTACTCACGCGTAGGGATGCAAAGCTGCGGCGAGCGGGTTGGCGTGTCGGGCTTGGGCGAATGCAGCGGCAGCGGCGGGCTGGGGGGAGGAGGCGGAGGCGGCGCTGACAGGAGGGAAGTGCGGCAGAGCAGCCGCGGAGGCGCGAGACAGCGGCAAGTGACGGCCGCGCTGAATGGCCACTCCTCTCAATGCCGCGGCTACATGCACAACACACACACAATGCAATCGCTACCGGGACGCCCCCGCGTCCGGGGACCACGGAGCGTCGCCCTTCACCCGTCATGCTCCGATCGAGTCGCGGGAAGGCGAAATAAAAAACGACTCGATGGTATTAAAATGCTAGTCTCCCTTCGGTTCGTGCACGCGAAGCTATATTAGATTATTAAAAATAAACCACAGACATCAAAGGCGACAAGAAGAGCTGTAATGTTTTCGATTAATATGCGGAAAGACAGTACGGTTATTTCTGATTCGGCTACCGATTGCACAAATTTCCGTGACTCCTCTCCGGCGACACGCGGAGAGGGTCGTTCAGCTCCTTGTCGCCCTCAAAGCGACACGATGCAGAGTGAATCTAAAAGAGGCTAAGTCAGGCCGGAACGATACGTCATCTAAAAATGAGTAGACAGAAAAAACTTGTGCAATCCCGAGCGAACAGTCGCGCCGACGGCGGTGATGGATATTAGAATACGACTACTGGAGGACATGAGATGCGGTATGCGGAATGGTTAAATGGCGGAGACGAAAGACGAAGGGGTACCTCCGGCGCTGGGCTGCGTGGCGAGGAGTGAGCACGAGGGGCGGAGGCGCGGGGGAGGGCGGCGCTAGCCACGGCCACGTCACGCCCGACACCCGCAAACCTACCAACAACACAACCGACCTCTCTCACTCACTGACCGACAACATAAATTGACACTTTGGCAACATTATCGTCTTTGTCTTCTCACCCTCTTGCCTTATATTATTCTTTCTTGGTATTTCTACTCCGAAAAACCCTTCATTCCGTTTTCTTTATGGCAAAATTGATATATCAAGCTTCTGTGGAATTTATTTAAGCCTGAACTTCAAAGTTGAGGTCAAAATACTGAAATATTTTTGAATAATAATATATCAATCAATAATAAAGTAATTAAAAATTGAAGGTAGGGATTTTTGGACTTCTTTAAATATATGAAACTATGAAAAATGGTAAAAAAAAATATGAAGATCTTATGCACATTGCTTTCAATTATAATTCCAACGAATTAGTATTAAGAATATACTCTGTTTAATTTCATTGTAACCCAAGGTTTTTCCAGTCTCGATGTCTACCATTTTAACTTTTTAATAATAAATGCTTGCTTTTTTCCTAGTCTAAGCCATCATAGTTATGTTTGAATCACTGAAACTATGTGAAAAGATTTTGTTTTATTCTTTAATTGTATATTTATAGTTTTACACTGTGCAATAATAGTCGCTGACTGTAGATGGTAAAAATCAGGAAATAAAATCTAAGAGTAATCGGCTGAAAAAAAATGCTTAAAACTTATATTATGTGTATAAAACAATTGAGACAAAAATATTAATGAAGACTCAGATTCTTGAAAAAGTCAAATTCAAGAAGTGCTCAAAAGTCAAAGGTTATTTAGAATGCAATTTTAAGTCATGTGAATTTTATACAAAATTGCAAATAAAATAATATAAAAGGCAAGTGAGTTTAAAATATAACGCTTTCACTACTTTGCAAATTGAAAAGCATTTGGAATAAATATCGAAGTATCTTTATCTTGCGCACTAAAAAATCTTTGACTTGCATTCATTTCCACATTTGGCCCGGCATCAAGGAAATCAGTCATAAAAGCTAAGACTCCTTATAAAGTGAAATGAACTATTAAAGTAGTGTCCCTAGTTATCAGGACAAAAACAATTATGTAAAAAGCTACTTGTCTAAAGATGCAATTATTTGGTGGACATCTTATACTGACAAAAATATGTATGAATAAATAGAATAATTAGAATTGTAAAATTTATCAAATTACGATGTCCAATGTCTTTAGGATGTAGCATCGAGATATTAAATTTTTGTAAATAGTTTTTGGAGACCTAAACAAAATTAAAACTATATAAAAATACATTTCGTTCTTAGCATTGTTCTAACCTATATAATTATACAATATTTTAAACAGATTAATGCCATTAATAAAACTTATTACTTCAATAATAATAACATTTATATGAAATTGCAGCATTTACGGTGAACAATTTTTACTTGCATTCATGGCAAATAATCACTCAAAAAAATGAATTAACATGCCATCAATATATCAATCAAATATGCCTAGTTCCATAACCAATGTTCTAGCAGAGATAAAATTAATATATTAAATCAACAACAACATACCTTCAGGCCATTGCACGCAAACTGTAACAAAATAACAAATAAAAACGTTTTATTATATTATAACGGTCAATCATGAAATGCATTTCGGTAAAGTACAATATTTTGGCCCACTCTCAATATGCCATGGATTATTTACAGTGTATAAGAGAATTGTAATATTTAATCGTTTCCGTACAAGGAAATGTGGAAGAACATTATATAAAACATTGACGGATTCAAAACAGATCACACACACAGAAACTAAATAAGCATATGAAGTGAGATGAGCAGCCAAGTGTTATATAAAAAACATTCCCAATGTATAGAAAAGGAAAGGGGACAGTTAGATTTTAGTACAGTGAATCCCCATATAAATTACCACTTTACGTATTTTTATTTTTGAGGAACCTGAGACGTAATTAAAACATTGAAAAAATTTGAGATTCCAGAGAAAAATTTGGAAAAAAAGAGTAATTTTTGTTTATATGTGTTAAAATACAATAATCTCAATACACGGTTTCACTGTTAACTTTAAAAAAAGTTTCAGAAATAAAAACAACAAAAAAGGTTTTCATAAGCGATCACTGTTCATGGAAACATTCAGGAACTTACAACGATGATACTTCAAAATTGTGTAGTAACAAATTGTAAATGGTGAAAAGTGTTAAAAACTTGAATTGATTTCGGTTTAACTTATAAAATGTGTATCTACACTTGAGATAAATTCCGAGGGAAATGAAACAAGATATTTTTTTCTTGAATTTCACTAACTCGTTATTATTATCTTATATTTATAACTATAATTATATTTGTTCACTTTCATTCTCTTTCACCATTTCTATGAAATTTTAATGCACATCTAGCAAGTTTAAATACTTGAATTAATATACTGCACTTGCAGCGTTTTATCTGGATTTATTTTACATTAGTTGATAATGCTCGCGATGAGCGAAACTAGTTCTGATCTTTATAAAAAAAATGTGGAATTGGAACAAATAAATTTGTTTTATTTAAAAAAAAAATAGATTTATATCTTATGGCGAGGATTTAAAATATTTTGAAGAATTCGATCAAAGCATATTGTAGAGAGTGAGCTATTCTATGTCACACAAGGTTTAGTAAGCATGGGGTTATGCATTCAAACGGCAGTTCTACTTGATATGTGTACCGTACATACAACAATCAACATCAACATCTATGGATAAAACGGCTCTCTCACCCAGCGTAGAGACTGATCCGTTCCTAGTTAGTAATACTAAATGTAGGAAATAAAAAGAATGCTAGCTATAATGCTTCGTTACTATCAATGTCATTTGTTTAACAATGGCAATATTTCATAAATATTTACTTTTAGTTGCCACAAGCTTGAAAATGTTCAAGACTATAAAGCGTTCTCTGAAAACTTGCCACTAAAAAAGCAAATGAGTGTTTTTTTTTTGCACAGGTCTCAATACTATGTCTGTAATGGACATAGACAATAATAGTTTTTTAAATTTGCTAACATGTCAAAATAAACATGTTAAAAGCAGTATGAGAAATGATAACATGTTATTATAATTATATCCTATGGTGAAAACAAGCAATTTTATAATTTGAGTATACTTATTAAATATTGTTAAAAAGCTTTCTATTTCTTTGAATATCAATATAATTTATATGCTGCATCATGCCAGAGGTGAATTATGTTGAAAAAGTGTCGCATAAAGGAAAAAGGATCTTACATGACAAATAACATTTAATTTTAGGCAATGACTATATAATTGTTGAATAATGTACATAATGAAAAAAGGTGTTAATAAAATTGTTAATTTCGGCTTGAGCCATGTATGATTTATCAAAAAGATTTAATGTAGGTAAGTTTCATGACAAACAGAAAAACATACGGAAATCGAAATACAATATGAAATGAAAAATTACTAAGCATTCATCAAATCTAAACAATTTGTATTAAATATAATAATTATCTTACCGTTTGGTACTGTCGTCGCCTTCTTTGTTTGTACTCTAGCTGTCGCATTGTTTACCTAATACAGAACAAATGTTTTAGTTAAAATAATCTGTTATCGTACAATACTTTTTAACTGCTGACTAATTTAAATCAAATATGTTTGTTGATCGACATTAATACAATTAGATTTTTATATTGTGAATTGACGAATGCAAGGCAAAAACATGCTACATTGTTGTTGTGACATTTGAGATTTCAAATGAAATTAATGTTAACTAAATTTGATAAAGTTTATCCCATGGTAAATTAGTGTAAATATATTTTTGCCTTTGTAACATTCCAATAATTTTATTGAATAACAAATAAGAGACATCTGTGACCGAACTTATTTTTTAAAATAAATGTATCAGCCGGGACTCGAACCCTCAGCAAATAATTCAATTCCTTCCTACCTTAGTTGCAAAGAATATTTTTTCAATCATTACTGAAAATATGAAAAATTATTGTCAATCAACAAATAAATACTATTATATTGAAATATGAGCTACAATTGTTCACTCTAAGCATGGCATTTTGAAGAATTTTACATTTTAATGAGGAATTAACAGAATATACGAAATAGTATTGAAATCTTAAAAATATTATTTGATATAATTATGAAATGCTAAAATCGTAGGATGAATCAAGTTACAATCACCATTATGTTAAATGATGAGTTAAAATTGACATTCGAAATTTCTTGATTGTATCGATTTTATTTGAGAACAATAAAATGTACTATTCCCTTGAATAGTAAAGCTAATAAAAATGTTTATCAACAAATTAGGTTCACAATACTGAAAAATAATGTCAGATTCTGTTGATTTTAAATGTAATTTTATTGCTCTCATTGAAACTGAATCCATCGAAATTATCAAAAAAAAAGAAATTATTAATAAATGAATAGCAGTGTTAAAAGAATACTGGGGATCGAACCCAGATGTGTAGAATATATATTTTGACATAATAATGTAAACCTTATGTTAATTTAGATATTTAAATTTTTGAGAAATGAATTTTATTATTAATAAATTATTATATGATAAGAGAATGTATTTGTTACTGTTGGAGCCTTTGAAGTATTTAAACGTTTGAAGTATAAAATAAATTAATATTATGCAAATTTAGTTATGTTCTGAAACTTTAATGAAGTATTTTATTTTAATCAATATAATTTCTGATACAAAAAATGATATTGAACCTTTTAGGTGCCCAGGCGGTGTGAACAATGTTACCAAAATTTAAAATTCAAAGGTATGAGCAAGCGTTTGCAAAAGATTGCGACGAAGAGCAGTTAAAGAGTTATAAACAAAATATCTTTTTCAAAATAAAATGGCTCATTTGTCCAAAAGAATGTTATGATATACTTTTATAGTTGAAAGATGTAATGTAGCAATAACTGTTAACATGACTGCACAATTACTATGTAATTGCGGGAGAGCTCACAAAAGTCTTACCTCACTTGCGTCCGGGTGGTTTACGTTTGTTCTACAATCGTTCTCTCTCACAACCTTTTTTTCATCGGCACTTTATATAGCCGTCTAGAGAGTAAAGGGATAACACAAAATGTTGATTTGTTTAATAGACATATGAATATTAATTCTAAGACTTCAATATCAGACCACTCCGCGTGACCGGATATCCAAATCAATCAGGTTCAAAAAAAAAAAGAAAAAAGAATTGTTTATGCAACGATTCTTAAAGGGTTTATTTCATTTTGTAAAAGAGTTGAATCGTGACAGTAGACAATGAAGGGAAAAATGAATAAGTGGGTAGGGAGGGAAGGAAGGGAGGTGGAGGTATTCTGCTGTCTGTAGTAAACATTGAGGCGTATCATGTCAGTCAATTACGTGTCAGCAAAAAATTTGCAGCCGATAAAACATTAGTAGAAAAATTTATAAGAAATATGAAATAAGCGATGGTTCGTTTCGAATGAAATGCCACGGGCATGGTGTCTACAGAGCAGAAGGGGAGGGCAGGGAGCGGTAGGTTGTTACAGTTAAATAAGTGCTACCACAGATGGTAAATCATAGAGATCATGCACACCTCTATCTTTCTGCCCTCAACCACGGTGCCGTGAAGTCTCTCTCGTGCGCGCTCCGCATCACCACTATTTGCGAATGTTACAAAACCGAATCCCTGCATGCAAGACAGACAAAACATGCATTAAAAACAGCGTCGCTCAAAAACAACGTGCAACAAAAATTAACATGTATGCATCGCATATTGTATCGGAGAGGTTTCATGTATTTAGAAATTGCACTTTGAGCGTACGTTACATCTTATAAGCATTTGAGATCTAAACACATTAAACAAATGATAAACAAGGTGCTTTCCCCACTGTACTATGACAAAAGTCGCAGACTTGACAGAGTCCACCGTATACAAAAATTCAGACTAAGCATCTGGACTGACTCTATGTGACATATTTACACTATTCCAACTACCGCAATATCTCCAATGGAACACAACAACCAGATGACATGTCAAGCGTTTTGCTAAACCTGAAGCAGACAGATCAACACTAAAGAAAAATATATCACTGAAGTAGGGACAAATCAAAAGAAGTGTTTTCAAGAGATCAAGATAGCTATCGGAAGTAAATTTACTCGAGATATAATAGGATATTAAATTTAATACAAAGACTGAACAACTCCATGTTTCTTGTAGAAATAATATTTTACAACAGTATATCACTTAAACTAACGACAATCGTGGACTCCATCTCCAAACTCGATCAAAGGGTAAAGTTTAAATCACCATAATAGTTGCAGGAATTGACCCGAAGACAATTTGGAAGATATTAGAAAATTAATATCATTCGTTAAAAGTATATGTGTGGCATTAAAATAAATAATATAGGATATTACAATTCGTTTCATAATCGTTTACAATGTGTTAAGCAGCTAGTTTTAAACTATATAGAGGTAAAGGTGATGATGATTAATTAGAGCATGACCACAATAGTAGAAGCTTTTCCTTTTACCAAATGTAATATTGGTGAAAATTAATGAACTGAACGTATTAATTACGCAATAAGTAGGTATATCAAGTAACAGATCACTTGCCAAGAGCTGATACTACGTAAGCTGTGATCCAAGCCACATTCAATTATGTACAAATTTTGGTGCCAAAAGTCATACTACACTGAAAAATCGAGCCACATTACAAATATATTAAGTATAGCAAATATTTTAGTATGATCGTGAGTTTAAAATCAATAGAAATTTCTGAAACATGCCTCCAAATTGTTTAGTGTTTGACCACCAAAACATTTTATGCAAAACTACTGGGAAGTACAATAACATTTTTATTCACTAAGAACAATATGTATTTAAATATGTAAGTCATAATGAATTTTCAATTTTTCCTGATAAGTATTATTGTGATAATCGAGTCGGTTCAATATTATTATATGTAAAAAGATTGACAATAAAAACTAAATATATTTGCCAATTGTGACATTGAAAATAGTTGATTCGTTTCGACATTTCCATTTAATAAGTTCCATGTTTAATAATTTACAATATCAGTGATGATTGAATTTTTTTACTTAATTGAAAGACAATTTATTGTTTGTGGTACACAAGATTGACAGAAATTATGCAGTCGGCGATGCAGTGATTTATATTTTGTTCAAATATCCACGGAATAATAACTGGCCCGATGGCGTTACGTTGACAAGTATTATGCCTTGTGTATTAAATAAATTAAGATGTTTACTAGATTAACAGGTGAATAAACCTTTTACCTATATATTTATATTGTATTTCAAACATATAATATATTCAAATAAGTATCAAATGCCGATGTATTTATAGTATGAATGATGCTAATTTAAAAAAAATTATACACAGACAAGTAGAGATTTGAACATAAACACAGAGCCGCTATTTTTTAGCTTTAAATACTTTAACAGTGATAGCAATTTGAATAATCTTGTGTATGCCACGAAATAGTTGTGTATGATGAATTCAAATATGTATAATAATGTACTTTCACATTTTAAAAGAAAAGGTAAAATCTATTACACATTTTATAAAAACTTTTCTAATTAATTTTGTCAAAATGTAAGAAAAAATTGGACACAAAAAGTTAAAAAAAAAATAAAACATTCAAGTCTAAGGTGCAAAGAAACCCCAATCAATATGCAAATTCAGAATTTTATAGTATTAACTGCAGTATTTGCCTAATTTACAATATTATGCGGTGAACACTCGATACAGAATAAGATGCCATAATACCCTTCTGTATAAATATTAATACCATCTCTACATTCCTATATCAGTTGACATCATAGACTGCTTTCAAAATAATATAATGTCTGGTTGATTATACAGAAAGGACAAAACCACGATGAGAGTACATGAATACAGTTGAAGCATTTTTGTAGAATTCTTACCAGTGCATTTAATATTCAAGTGAAGCAAATCGCTAACTACTCATTAACTGTACAAATAAATAGAATACACAATCTAAACAGCTCTGTTTGTTAGTTAAAAGTCATTTGTGATTATCGAGATATTAAATTCCTTCCACACGACAGGAAATTCCACAGTAAAAAGAAAACTGTTAGAACATAAATATTAAGTACGACAAATTATGCCCAAATTACAAAACATAGATGTTAAAAACTAGAAATTTTCAAACTAGGTAACTATATTTTACAACCCTTTTACGAAAGCTGAGAGACTTGTGCTAATAATATAATATTATGAAATAATATAATCTAAATGGCTAATAGAATCTTCAGGAATATGATATCAACTAATATAATAAAATAAATATAGTAGAGTAAAGTTTAATATCGCAATGAATATATCAATGAGACATCTGTGTCTGTAAAGTAGCGTTACTGATAAGAAAATGAAGTAGAACTCTCATTATATAGAAAGGTAAATTGTATTATCAAACGAGCACGGGCTACTGAGGTGGATCATCAAAATGTCACAAGGAAAGCGGTAACATTAAGCAAAACAATCCAATCAATATGATAATGGTTGGAATACTATTAAGAAAGAAATTATAAGAAAAAAATAGGCAGTATTAGGTAATCAAATTGTGTACAGGAAAAGTATCACACTTATGTATTGCTATTTATTATCAAGCAGAGACATTTGGGATATTATTTCATTGTATGAAAAATCGGTGTGATAACTTTCAACTGATATATAACCTAATGTTTCCTTTCATATTATTTGAAAAGAAATGTCAGCAATTTAGATGTTTTAGCATCCGTAAAGAATACATTGACAAAAACCAAGGGACAGTATCATTCAATTACGGAAGGGCATTTTCTTAATCATTTTACAATTACACAGATTCAAAAATATAAGGAAATTTTAATTTTTGATAATTGTAATATCGAATAATAATAATTGTCAAAATGATTTCGCAAGAAGATGACTTCCTTCCATAAAAGTGAAGAGAAATTTGAGAATCGAAAATAAATCAAATGAAAGGTAATTCTTTATTTTATTTATAATTTTTTTAAAGATATGAAGAATAGCATTTTATATCACAGCTAGTTGACAGCTGCACATGTTTCATCTACAATTAAGTATCTTGACTAACTAATAAAGAAAAAAAATACTGATAAAAGCTGTTTGTTTTATCCAGTGTTACCAAATTTTGCAAAACTTTCCAAGATATATTTGAAATAATTTGATCAAACAAAATATTTTTACACTGATGGCCAACTCACACAAAGTGTTTGTCCATGGTATATGAACTGTCAAAAGAGGAATGATTGATTCCTAAGGTGAATTACTATTATTTGTGGTTACGAAAGGATCTTTACGCAAACAAGCATAAACTTAGAATACAGTAATGACAAATATATATGAAAAGAAAAATCATGGAAATAATCGACATTTCCCAACAGAATGGCGGCATATTCATAATGGGAAAAGTAAAAAATAAATATGCGAAAGCAGCAAAACTTGATATTCTCGGGTGCTCATTTCTCAAGAAACATTTGCAGAGTGAACTTCAGTGATATAACAAAACAAAAGTACACAGCCTTACTGTAAAATTCCTGTTAATTTGTACAAGTCAATAAATACTGTACTGGAATTATTCCACAGAGAGTGAAAACAAACACTTCAGAATAAAATATTTCACCATACTACTGAATGAAATTGGTTTCTCTGCTCAACATCTCCAGTCTGTTCGATATCGATATATATCTTTTAACATATACCTCTACCAGTTGATTGGTTTGCATGGAGACAGTACGTTTTTTGGAACTGAATAAGTATCTCTCTTATAACAAGATTTTAACATTAAGGCAAAGATAAAATCTAATATTTGTTTTTGAAAATTTAAATACTTCATTAAAATGATAATATTTGCAGTGCCTACCTTCGATCCCCTTTCATTAAATATAATTTCTACATCGAGGATTGTTCCATATTGCTGAAAAAGAAGGAAATCACAAATATAATACAGAAATACAACGAACCTGAGTAAAACTTTATGAAACATAAGGCAATGTCAAATCTATATGAGAATTCTATTTGACTTCAAAAAGTGCATTCATCGTAAAAACTCACAATAATAAACAGATTAAAAATAACAAAGTATTTTAGTTCTACAGTTTTTAATAATTTTATTCGTTGATAGCTATTTCGGCTTGCGCCATCGTCAGAACTAGTCAGATAGTTCTGACGATGGCGCAAGCCGAAATAGCTATCAACGAATAAAATTATTAAAAACTGTAGAACTAAAATACTTTGTTATTTTTAATCTGTTATAAATGGAGTTCTACCAAGTAAATGCCAAATCAATTAATTAACACAATAATAAAGTTGAATACTTGTTTGATTTTCCAAGTGTCAGATACATACTGAAATGCACAAATGGGATTAACAGCAAATATATATTGATGGCTCGGTTCTATAGTGCTAGAACTAGAAATGGGTAGTTTTGATATGTGGCTGACCAAAGTTTTGACAAATCTAAACTGAGTTGTAGAAAAGTGATAAATATTATTTGTCTCATCTTTCAAGTAAATCATTTATCTCAATTCAATTAAAATTTTCACACAACTCTAAAATTATATTTCATGTTGTATTTACACGAAACTGAGAAAACATATAATATATTAATATATCTAAATACAAACATCTTCCTACCAAGATTATATTTTTTCTAGTTGTATTTTTGTGGAGCTGTAGACGAGAGAGATAATTGAATATAATGAGTAATATACCTCACCTCAAAACATCGAATAATTGACTTATCGTTGCATAGAACTAAGCCATCGATATAATGAATTTGAGTACATTTGAAAAATTGAATACGTATGTCTTACCTTTTTATTAATCATAAAAAGAACATAATATTTGCAACTAAATTACATTATGAACATGTCAGAACAAAATAAAATTTACAGAGTTCGACATATGAACTTCAAAAGATTTAATTTTAAATGGTAATGTGTTGTTAGATATTAAATATACTAAAATATAGAATCAATACTTACTCCAAACATGGTCCTAAGGTCAGGGTCCCTAAATCGGAACGGTATATTGGAGACGTGCAGTCGCTTTGGTTGTCCGAGGGATCCTTTGTCGGCGGCGGCTTGCGCTGCTGATGCGGAAACTCCGACAGGGACAAGGGCGCCTGCAGACGTAGGGTCTGCGCCCACACCCACGCCCGCCTCCGGCTCTGTTTGCTGCAACGCACCAGTCTTCATGGGAAATACACATCAATGGGTTTCAAAGGCAGAACATAAAATGCGTAAATAAAAAAACAGTATGGATAAAAGCATTCATTTATGGACAATAAATTCTATTAATTTCAATATGAATTAACATATTAATAACACGATTAATCAACTAAAGGTCCATCATTGTTTTTTTATACAAATATCTATTTTTAAGTATTATTTGATGAATCAGGACTCGGGGATGAAAATTACTTTGACTACAAGAAAAATATTGAGCCTAATTACATGCAGTATGAAAAATTTTAATAGTTATTAATTTATTTTTTACTACTGATTGCCCAATAAAAATTAAGTGAATTAAATAAAATCAAAGAATAATGAACAGCAATAATAAAACAAAGTTTAATTAAAAATAATTTAGTAAAGATGCCAGGTTCCATAAAATGTCTAGTTTTTGGTTTTTTTTTTTTAAATCCAATTTGAAAGAATTGTAATGCCCATAAATAAATGTTGAATAATCCAATTACTAAAAGCAGTACATAAAAAATCAGAAACAACATCTATCTATAGACTAAATCTAGGAATATTTATTTAAAAGAGAAAAGGATAGATTGACAAGAGAATATTTTTATACTTAACAGTTTTTCATTATATTCAATAGTTTTAAAGGGGTGGAATAGATATAACTGTTAAACTGTAGTAAATCTCAGAAATACAATTATTACAGTAATACCTTGATTTAAAAGTGTTCTTTCTTTACAATGGACAAATTTCCAGTCAATAAAATTATTGAAATATCCTTTTATTGCTATACATACAAAATTTCAAGAATCACTACTCCTAAGCAATGTTTTGGACATAATTAGCATGTGATCACTCATTGGATCTATCTACGGAAACTTCTAAGTATGTAATGTGATATTATATTCTCAATAAATCAAAATAGTATTCCGGAAAGCCTACTTTAAAATAGTTACCCTCTTCTGTGTTGGTACGTTATATCAAGGTTTTACTGTATGATTAAAATCAGGGATATATTACACTTAAAAGTATAACTGGAAAATACAGAATAGTTATAAACAGCACAATGACGATTCAGAATTTTTTTTAAGAAGTAATATTTTTTTTAATCATAGTAAATTTAGAGCCACTGATTCATATTTTGTATCTATATCTGTAAATTCCTTCCATTAACAATTTTGTGTTACACCCTTATAATTTAATTTAATTTTGTATAGATAGCACCATAATATTGTATTCTCTTATCAGTTGATAATGCTCGCCATGAGCAAAACCGGTCCTGATCATATAAAATAAAAGTGGAAGTAGTAAATGAGTGTTTTATTCCTTGAATATAATGCCTTTTCACCGAGTATTGATAGTGAACACCTTAAAAGTAATTCAGAACAAGTCATAAAAATAATGAATAAAAAAATATATTTGTATTATATAAAGAAATATATGAACAATATATTTACATTGGGTTAGGTACGAAAAAAATAGATACCGATTTTTTTTTCAACTCAGTATAGTTCTGTTTTTGCATGTTTCGTTTATTCATGTAACACCTTAAAAGTGCTAAAAATGTACTTTCATCACATTGTTCTAAAGAAACACAATGCTGTTAAAAATATGATGAAAGACCATCTTGAAAATTCATACTAGTTGTTTTCTAAAATTTTCACATGTAAATGGACTTGTTTGCAAAAATGTTAGCTAACTATTTAACATTTTTCATAAAGAATTTTGCATTTCTAATACACTGTCATCAATAATATGAGTGTGTTTTGGGACTAAGGTGTAGTTAATTTATAGTCCAGATTATAAACACATGTTAAGAAGCATTGTAAAATCACAAAAAAGTAAATTTTAAAATCCAAATAAAAACAAACCTGAAGGACCTAACCTACACAAGTTTCACTATATTTTTCAAATTAAGAATAATTGAGGTTAGACAAAGGTCTAGACTCCAGACATATCGGGTTGGCAAATAATTATTCATTGCGACTTAATGATTCGGTTCAATTCATGTCACAGTTGTTTAATGGTTGTCGAGAGAGAAGGGAAACCACAACAAAATTAGGAGACATTTATAGTGAAACTGGTAGTAGAAGGTAGTAAGTTGCTTTGGCAGTATAAGAAAAAGGAAATATTTGGATGAGCATATTAGAACAACAAGATGGATTGCAACTTGACGCCATTATTCCTAATATTAATATTCTTTAATGAAATATATTGTCACGACACTTAACATTTTCTTCTCGCTTTAGTATATTGTATTGAAGAACTAGGACATGCTGGCGAAAAAGATTAGCCCATGGGAATGCTCACAGATTTGATTTTTCGCCAGCAATGGCTTTAAACTCAATGATACATTTATTTCTTATATAAACACGAAACATTCATTTACTAAGCGTCAGTTAAAGTTCATCCGTGCACTTGAACGCCTGAAGATGCCGAAAGGCAAAACCCGGGACTTTAGTGACAAAATCTATGTGAATGTACATAATTTGAACGATTCAAATTTAATATTGAAATTCCACCAAGCACCTTCAGTCGAAATCTTTAATTAAAATACATAGATGTGATTTGAAAAACAAGTGTAATAATACTGAGTCACCGGAAATAAGCATTGAAAATTTCAAGCAAGATTTAAGACGCTAGAATTAATTATATTAATAGAACGTAGACTGAAAAACACGTGTTGTTAAATATAAAAAAATGGTATTTTCAGAATTAAGCAGAGATTTTTGGCGGCGGCGATACTTTTTTTTTTTTTTTAATATTCGACATTACAGCTTACGCCAAAGCGTCAAATATTTTGAAGTTGAAAGGTCATACGAGATATACTCGATGAGAATTTTTGAAAGTCACATGAGATGAACTCAAGGAGAACTGACCCACGTCTTAGATCTCAAATTAAAATTTAAAAAAATCCAATTTGACATTGACCTTACCGGGAATCGAACCCAGACCCACCTGATCGGTAGAGCAAGCTCTAACCAACTAGACCACAGCGGGCGACACTTATCTCCCCCGCAGGCATTTTCATTAAAAAGTTTATCCTCATTTCAATCTGTTGCCTTAGTAAAAAGCTCCGCCAGAGTATTTGTGTACAGCCTATACAACAGGGTGGATGGAATATAATAGCATCGCAGTGATAGAAAAAAAGAAAAATATGTAATGATTCTTATGATTCTTCCGTAAAAAATCGCATCATCTGAACCAAGGCTTATCCGAGGGCCACGAAAGTCAAGCTCTGAGCAAATTCGATAAGCGTGACGTTTCGTGGCCGTTGGATTTGTCTTTAGTAAGCGAGCAGCGTCAGCACAGTTAATTAAAAATCATTTCGGGATAGTGACAATATTATTTTACATGTATGTTTTGTACAACCATACAAATTTTCGAACAAAAAAATAATAATTTCGTAAATACCACATGTAATTACAACAAGGTAAAAATGAGGCTATTGCATACTTGCAAAGCAGGCTTATTCCAAATGGTATAAAAATAAAACATGAGTTTAGTTTTGTAAAATAATATACATTTTACAATAATTTTTACTTTTTAATTACTTTGGAATGATATTTTGTATGTTATCAAAAGCCAGTTTTGAGATTGCCGTCTAAAAATACTTTTAAAATGTATTTGTATTTACTAAATTACATCCATGGTTCACGTTTCACCAAATTTCGGAATATGCCGAGTTTGCAAATAATAGCCTCAAATAACAATGTTTTCGAGTTCAACAAAATATTTGATACATTACTATTTTTGACCGTATTATAATATAAATTTCAATTTAATAAAAACTTAAAATATATTATAAATTTTGAATGAAGCTTTCCATCATTTTTCGTTTTTTTATTACGGTCCTTTGAAATACGTAAAATCGCGCTTTCACTGTATACTCATTATCATCGACATATATTTTTTGTATATATCATAGTAGGTAATTGGCTATGTGCTTTATTTGAAACGCTGTCGGGAGATTCAATACAAGGGGTAAGATGTTGCCCTAATGATATTTATGTGAGGAAATGACGTTACGTGGTGTCACGTCAAACGTTACGCACGGTGTAAGCCAAATCGAATCACGCGTTTTCGCTATAACGTGATGAAAATTGATGATACATTTTCCAATATGACGAAGTCGATATACGGAACATGTATGTCAGTACGTCGTTGTTTACTGTGCGACGTTTAAAACATCATTATGTACTGCACGTTTAACTAGAGCCGCCATATTAGGTTGCATGCATTTATGCCTACATGTATTAACCCATAAAGACTACCATGTCTTTCAAGATTATTTGTATAGCATATATTTCAACGAGAATTGTTTTTAACCCTTCCTTTACTATGCAGAAAAAGCACAAGCTCCTGAGCTGTGTATCTGTTACACATCAGGCATATTAGGTTGCAAGCATTTATGCCTACATGTATTAACCCATAAAGACTACGATGTCTTTCAAGATTATTTGTATAGCATATATTTCAACGAGAATTGTTTTTAACCCTTCCTTTACTATGCAAAAAAGCACAAGCTCCTGAGCTGTGTATCCGTTACACATCAGGCAAACGGGAGTGAATCATGACAATTATATAACACTACTACAGCAGTACTACATACACAATACATCTTGTTATTCACTCTAACATCCTAATTCAAATTACAATTATAGTATTACACTTATTAAATATGTTCAGTTGAAGTTCAATAAACAGTGCATCCGTGCGCTTTAACGCCTGAAGATATCGAAAGGCGAAATCCGGGTCGTTAGTGACAAAATTTGTGTGAACGTATATAATTTGAACGATTCAAATTTAATATTGAAATTCCATAATTCCACTTGAGTGTTTCGAAGAACGATAAGCAATATGAATGGGATTTTTCAAGGTAAATTAGGACAAATTAAACTGATATTTATTATTAATTACATTGTAATCCATCACCGTTGCTAAAACCCCTAATGTTGTTCCATACAACAAGCACGCTTATTGTAAAACTGGCTATTGTAAAATAGGGAATTATCAATGCGAATGGAATCGTGTTATGGAAAAAAGCGTTTTGTAAAACTTGTTGCAGCCAATTTTACTGTTCAATGAAAAATATGCTTATATTTAATAAAGGTAACCTCTATAAAACGTATACAAGTGTTGTTATTATACCAACGAAGCATCGTAGTATGCCAAGGTGTGAGTTTCATTAAAATGCGTGTCATTTTACGATTGTCATGTGAAGATTACATTTTCATCTCGTGTAAGTATCTTCCCAGTGGCAGTCCCATGGCGTATAAACGAGGGGTCAACCAGTGGCCTTAATTACAATGTCGTGTCAAGACATCACTTGTTAAAATAAATACGACTACAGTAAATAATATCAAGTAGTCTACGGCTACACCCAATGAGTTTTACTAGATTCTTTTTTTGCACGGATTTCGAATAACAAGGTCTTATAAAACGACCGAATTATTTTGACAATCAAAAGAATATGTTAAGCGACTCTGTTAATAATGACCGTGATGAGTGAAACTGATCATGATCTTCGTTAAAAGGGTGCATTAAGTAAAAAAGAAGGTACTATTTTTAATATAATGCCTTTCCACAAAGATTTGAAAGCGAATTAAAAAATGTGTTGTACGTCACGTATCATCAAATTTTTCTCATTACCATTGTCGTTTGACAAAAAAAAACTAGATTATTATCGATTGCAACACAATCTTAACAAAAAATGGACTATATGCAGCAATATAAAACTAATATGGCCTCCTAATGGAGGTACCTCGTCAGAAGTTTTCTACGAGAACTGTTTGTTACTCACTCACTCAACCTCTCTTTTTCAAAAAGTGTAGTAGGAATAGAAAGATAAGGCCAGGGGCAGGGACTAATCGCTCTCGCTACGCCCAGTTATTAAAGGATCGGAAAGGGTGGGAGGGAATTTTTAGACATCACAAACACCCCTGCCGTCGAACAAAAATCGATAAATTAATCGAAAAAATGTTATTCGTACTGTTACTCGAGCCCGTGAGATCCGGCACGGAAGCCAACAATGCTTACCGCTGCCCCATAAAACTTACAATTAGCATTTTTATTATGTTTGCATATTTTAGAAATACTCAATATGGTTATATAATTTTGAGTTGTCTGTGTAGTTTGTAAAGGTACCACAATGTCGATTTTTTTATTATGCCAAATGGACGACCGAGTATTAATTATATTATACACCTTATCAAGTACATTCGCTATCTCAATATCTAAATGAGTTCAAAAAAATATATACAGCAAGAAAGTCAGACCCTTATGAATCGTTCGTTTGAGAAATTATACGCATTATATTTATCACTGATTCAAGATAATTTTCTGTTTTATTACATTTAAGTTCAGCCCCTTTAGAAGAAGCAAAACCTGCGGAAAAATGAAATTAATGCCGTGAATTAAGTTTTATTTATTTGTAGATTGCATACTATCGGGCCTAACTGCTGAAAGTTGGTAATTACAAAAACTTTTTATGAAGTATTATATATCAATTAAAGTGCATACGTTTGTTATTCCATTTGAGTTATTAATTGTGATATTTTTATGTAAAGTTTTTTCAGAAAAATACAGCGTATTTTTATCAGTCTATTAAATTATGTGCTTGTTAAATTATAATGTTATTCAAACGTTAGATTGTTAAGTTTTTTTTTATTATAATGAGATACGTTTTCTTTAATAATTTACAGTAAAGAATATTGAATCAGCAAATGATTGATAACACTTGAGATCCGTCAGTCTCTTTCCTAAATGGATAAATCGTTTAAAATGCAAATAAATTCTGCTTACTTCAAAAGGAAAAGAAAAAAAACCAATGACCGAAAGTAAAAAGTGTCACTTTTCTTCCGGGATTATGCAAATTTTAACGGCATTAGGAGATATTATCAATAGTAAAAAAAAAGAAGTCCTGGAAATATCTTGCGATCGGTGGGCACTAACAAGGACGACGGGCAAGTTCTTTTTATTCGATTAATGAAAAGTTGAAAGTTTAGGCTTTCTTTTAGAATAACCCGAAGAAGAAGTTTTCCTCCCAACAACTCTATTTCATTTTCACCCAGGGAAAATACGACGCCGCACAGTGGGGAAAACTTTATACTTTTAACTAGTTAAATAAATGAATATTGGTTCGTGTAAGTTTATTTGAATTTCATGACCTACGGGATTGACAAACCGTAATAAAACTTACAAATTTGTTATCACTTTGTGGATAAATGTATATTGGACGATTTATCTTGTACGAAACTATTACAAGACGAAAAAACTTAAGAAAAGAAAAAAAACGGTCCCAAACCTCTTTGTAGATCTAACTCCCGCCTCCAATAGGACACAATTTTGAAATAAACACGATTGCAAAATGTCAACATTATACAATACAAGAAATAACAAAAATACATCGTTCAAATTTTGTTCATAGCCATATTATTATGTTTTGTTACCGAGGATCTAGGTTTTGACTGTCGGCATCTCCAGACAATTTAAGTACACGGATAAAACTAACGCATACTTAATAGTTTTTATCGTTAAGAATAAAAATAATATCACTAAGCTTAAAAATTAATAACGGCTATCTGGATTAATTCAACCTTAACCAGGAAACTAGTTCCGTAAACAATTACACTCTCTGCAAGTCTTTGAAAAGTCATAACATATAAATGTCTACTGATTTTTTAAAAAAAAACTAGGTATAGAATAATATTATTAACGTAATACAAGTTGTATTTAATACAACTAACAAGAACGTAAATAAAAATCAGGAAGTTTATTTACGCAAATTATATAACATATTTTTTGGAAATAATAACTTTAAAGCATATATTAGCTTTTAGTTGTTCGGTTTGATATAACGAACTCGAGACATTTAGCTCCTATGTGCGATGTTTACGCCATAATCCAATTTGATGATATTTTATACTTTTTAGCTACGAGGCCGTCATTTTTACGGGAAGCAATAAAGAATTCAAATTTACGCATTACCTAAGCTTAGGGAGCTGGAAAATTGTAAATCTACAGTAAAAAAAACTTTTTATCTTCGTTATTACGAATAAATGAAATCCACTCAAGTGATTTATTTTATAGATACATTTTACTAAGAGCACCTTATATGTATCTGAAAAGATACGTCAATTGAAGAAAGGATTTATTGACGCTCTCAAAACAGCGGTTAATCAAATTTTAATCGATTCAACGGTAAAAATCTTACAATTTTATTTTTATGAAAAAAAAAGTTTTTTACTCTTTAGAAACGCCGTCTACTATTTTTTTTTAAAAGAATATAACAAAGGCATATTTGTTTAATAGGAAATCTTAATTAATTACAAAATATTTTACTTTTTTTTTCTTATTTTAAAGTAAAAAAATGAATTTTAATGCCTGACACATTGACGATATTTATGGTTCGGACAATTTAAAGTATTTTCAGATAATCGGATAAATTATTTGTAAAATTCAATTAAAAGGTGTATCTCTATCTTATCTTTTTATATTTCATCGGTTGAAAATGTTCATCATATACGAAAACGGTCCTGATTAAAAATGAATATTGTGGGATAACTACACAAATTTTTGACAAATATTTACACAAAAAATTGAAAGTTAACTTCTAAAAAGGAATTTCATATAATTTTATTAATTATTCGGCTACAGATAAATGAATAAAGTTTCCCGACAAGAAAGAGTTTTCTATCACTCATATCGTACTAATAATAAATAAATTCTTTACAAGTTTTCAAACTTGATTAAATCAAACCTAAAACTTTCTAAAAAGTAAGAATATTTATATAAATAATATCATGAAAGACGAGAGTGCTATGGTACGGATAAAATATTCATTTAACTTGGGACATGAATTAACACAAATTAAGCGTGAACGAATATTTTAAACAATTCTTATTGAATTTCATCATAAAATATTATTTAAGGACGGGAAAAATTATTGCGTACAAAACGGAAACTTCTGTTTTTTTCTGCCGAGAAAGTTGGAGGAATTTAAAACAGGTCGACCGACCTCTTCACGTATTGCTTCGCAGGACGGAATATCGACATAAAAAAACAATTGTACCCAAACGGGAAAAGTGATACTTAAGATGACGTTCGAGCACTTTCTTAAATGTCATTTCGAATAATGTGGATTTTTAAAATATCTTTTTTTATTTGTAATTTAAAGATTATTCGAACATATAAGATGCCTTCGACATATCGGAATCAATCATATCGAAATCGTGGAATAAATGCTCTATATTATTCATATACAACGTATTAGGAAATTTGTGCATGTTTTATAAATTATGAGAAACTTAATATTGTAGTATATTATAAGCAAGAACACGCAAGTTGCAATAAATAATTTAATGGAGTAAAAACGTTCGTCGATGTAAAAGATTTTACTGTCATCTATTAATTAACATGCCTTATTTAACCGAATACAAAAACTTTGATAAATCATATGGTCATGTTTAGCATGAAGTAAAGAATAGTATGAATGGAAAAGTCTTTGGTTACTTTCTTATTAACTTCCTCACAGATATTGAAGACAAAACCATTCCAATTGAGTTTTCTAGCGACAGAAAGCGATAGCGGTAGAATATGTATGCGTCTCTCGAAAACCTGTACTTTTTAAGGTACGAGGTTGTAGAAAATTACTAACGATTTGCGGTAAGAGCATGTCTAGAGAAACACTCTGTCCGTACCATGTAAGGATTTAGCAGGCAATGTGTTAAAAAGATGCCGTTAGGGGTTCGTAATATTAACTTAACTGAGAGTAGACATGTTTTAAATTTCTGAATATTATATTTTATGCAAATAACAAAATCAACAACTATAATGCTATAATAGTATAAATTTGCAAATACATATAAATTAATTACGCAGCGTTCTGTTGTTCGTATAAAACGGTCGTATTTTAGGTATTCTGGGATAACAGTCGAGGCCGGAGACCAAGTACTTGTAAAACCTTTCGTCGTTGTAGAGTGTTTTAATTGAAATACAAGACAAAGGGCTGTCAGCTTTTGCAATAATGCTTCCAAGTTAATTTGAATATTCAAGAATACAGTTAAGAAATATAATAAACATGACCTTTTTTCGTGGCTTAGTATTAATTGATGTAGGAATAAACTTTTGACGGATTTAAAAATAAAATACACCGTTTCCCTTGTTATCCTACTAACGACTATTGTTTTGATTAGTTAAACAATTTTTCGAGCAAGGTTATACATACTAAACATTTTGTGGGTGATCATTCTCCATGTTTATAATTAAGACTTCAAAAAGACAGAAAAATCAAACCAACATTTTATAAGAAACTTGCTATATATATACACACATACAAAATATTCAACACGTGACTGTATTAAGTATTTCAGATCGTCCAAAATAAGTCAATACACGCAGGAATAAAATCGATGACCTTTGTTGTCGGTAAAAATATGCATTTTTATTCCATATGTTTCTAAATAAATCTGTATCTTGATTAGAGTAGAGTCCTGATAAAGCTAGCTAGTATTTAACATAACAGTGATAATGGAAACTTATGTTTAAAATTAAATAGCAAGGCGTCAAGTTACTCATGAGTCCATCGCACCTATGTAATTTCGTGGAATACATAAACATATATTTAAAGTTTGAATAGTTTCTTTGGGAATACATGACGGGCATAAGTGAACGCCAGTAAACGGCATACGATATCTAGTGTTTTCGCAGTATTTGCATTAGATGATCTTTTAAATTATGTACTATATAAAGACGAGGAATTAAGGATAGTAAGGAAAACAATCAACGAACTGTCAGTGTTGACACTTACAATGCTGACGGTTTGTTGTTCGATTCCATTGGGTGGTTGCATAGGCGGCGGAGGTGAGAAGGGAGGGACCCCGCTGGCCTGTTGCTGTTGTTGCTGCTGCTGCTGTTGTTGTTGGGCTGCTGCGACGGCTGCGCCTTCAGCGGCTGCTTTCGCGAGGGCCGCCGCGGCCGAAGGGTCCGGTGCCGCGGCGGCTACACCCTTCGCGGGAGGTAGCGCGTCGGTGCCGTTCTGCGCGAACTGCGCCGCCGCTGCAGCCGCGGCCGCCGGAAACGGCGCCGCCATTCCCGTTTGGACCATGTGCTGCAAGAAAGAAAAAACGGTAATGTTAATAACATGTCAAACAAATGCACTTTGTGATACCAAGTGTACAATAAGGAAAAATAAACGATATTCATTTCGATATTTAATTATTTACACAAATACTTACATTTAATGGTAACGTATGACAGTCAGAGAAATGAAACATTATAAGTAAGATTGTGCTAAATAACTAAATGAATAATCTGTGAAGTTAAAAAATATTCAATATATTCTAATGCATACATCAATTTGAATTGTTCACATCGATGGAACAATATGAGGATTCATTATTCGCAAGAAATATATTAATCGGCTCATGGAAATACAATCAATCAATGAAAAAATAAACATTATTTAAAAGTTCTGAAAAAGAGCTGTGTCTGTTTCTTTTCATCTGTTTTAATCATACAATAATAAATTGTTGCACCATTTGATATCAGACATAATAATATAAAAGGTCAAATATAATATTTTCCACAAGACCGAAGCAATGAAAAGGCAGATGCTGCATTTATTTTTGTTACTTATTATTAAGCAGAGTAATAAAAAAAATATTAATGACAAAGCAAGGTCACAATAAATACGGAATTCGAGATTTTTTTAACGTAGAAAACTAATGCCATCAGACATAGAAACATTTTTAATTAAAGTTTTTATAAGTTTCATTACTGCACGAATTTACAATGGCTCTTGAGTTATTGAACGATAATTTTCTCAGCCAAGTAAATGTCTACGCAGTACGAATAATGACTACGAATATAAAAAACAAGTATGTAACCTGTAATATTCTTCAGTTTTTTTTAATAAATAATGTAAAATCGCTTGTGAAAATAAGAATAATATCTTAACAAACGTTTTGGTGTTTATTTTTTTCGGTATCATCTGAAGTTTGCATTCGATGAAGATATTATTTACAGACCATGGAGACGGTACGTAGATTTTCGCTGTTATACTGAAACGCACTGTTATTCTTTAGGGACATGGATTGTTTTTGCACATTTTTACTTTATTAACAATCTTCGTCTCCAGTGATGTAAATTTCAACAAAAATGGGTATATCTCATAACTGCGAAAATCATGACACATCCGTGTGTTATTAATTAAGCATGCGTCTCTATTATTCTGAAGTAACTCAGTAATTGAAGCAGAAGGTTTAATTCATTTAAATCAAAAAAAATCGAAATGATAAATAGTAAATCTATCCGACTTAGAACTTTACGTCTAGAATACTTAATAATTCTTCTATAATCTTATAATTCTGGCAAGTACAATTCTGACAATGTGTATTTAAAAAATCTGAAAGAAATATGAACACTACTTTTACCATTATGTTGAACTTCGCTTTTGTGCAGTGGCGGAAATCATCCATTTCTTAACCCTCGGGTGCAGTAATAACCACATGGTGCTAATGCTCAAAATTTCTCACACTTTTATATTGTACCATGTGTTACACTATTCATAAAAAGTTAATCTTTTATTTTCCCGCTCGATAATGTATCCCTAACGTTTTGACGTACACAATTAATGAACACTTTAATATTTTATGAACATACAGTTAGGGTATTATAGTGATTGTACTTGGTCGATAAAAAAATAAATAAATCTGAACACAGTACAAATATAATAAATTTTACTCTTTAACTCGGTAAATAGCAACATTATCGGTAAGTTTTACAATGTTAAATACATTCAATAGTTAAAACACGAACGTAGTAAGAAAGACCTTTACTATATTGAAAAGAGAATCTGTTTCCGATTTTAATGCGTACGAATATCGGCTATTATAATTATAATAAAGAGAAAAAGTTAATATTGATTGTAGTCTTTTTATCGATTCTTTAATATTTACATCTCTTATATTTAACATAATAAGGCAATCATTAGTATAATTTCATACTCTTTGTTTATTTCAAAGTACACATCGGATGGGCATTAGTGAAAATGTGAATAATTTATTACATAGGCCGTCATTAGTTTTCATACCGTCGTGGATGATCTGCGACTTCGTCAACACACACAAAATGGCGTCGCGTCATTGCGGATCATACATGGAATGGCGGAAACGGAACTGTCAACGGGTAGAATTTTTAACGCATTTGAATCATTAATACCAATTAAAACGCTTCCATTAATATGAACCCAGAGCAAAATGATGTCAATAAAATGATGCGAGTGAGAAAATTCTCCTGCGGAATTCTGACACAAATCAACCTCGTTAATTCTGATACTCTCCTGTGAGCTTCATTTGAGCGGGAAACTCATTAAAATGTGTCTAATATTAAACGAATAACTGCGAGTGAAGTTTGCACGATGAGACGCGAGCGTGCAACATTTTTTTTGAATAAACTAATTCAGTCCCTCAGCAAAAAAGTGGAAGTCTATGCAAGAACTGTATTCAATGTGATATCATTTAAAAAGTAAAATGTATTTAGACAACATAATTAATTGACAGTTGCGACAACTGATATTGGTTTCTATTTTGTGTACTGTGGATCAATACTTAATCGAGAAGCGAGATTTTGTTTTCTCCGTTATTTGACAGAAAGAACAATCATCTAATAAATTGAATCAATATTTACAATTAAGTAAGAGTCATTCGCGAATGAACGAAGATTTTAATGAACGAATGATCAACAGTTTGCCTCTGCAAATATTGAATTCACTGGAAATCCATTGCGTTACTACTGTTTTGTCAACGGATGGCAGTGATAAAACAAATAACTCGCGAAGAATCATATAAGGATTTAACAGAGAGTCATATGTTTTCATTGCGCAGTGATACGGATCTAATGAACTACCAAGTGAAAGCAATCAAATGCGCATTTGTAACAACGCTACATAGTTCACAAACGAATAAACACACTTCCACTATTTATGATGCACTGTTCGTTCGAGGTATTACGAACAAATATGAATATTAATAATTATGATGTTACGTGAAACGTAATGAGTTGGATCGTTTAAGATATGAAAAGTAATTTTGGGTAACTTGTTGCAGTTTGTGGACAGAATGCAACCGCACTGTGTTAAACTATAATTCCTGAGATGAGTTTATGACACAACGCAGAGAGGATGACTGATGCTCCGATCGGGAAGATTAACTCAAAGTTGCGTCACCTAGTTATCCACTAACTGCTCTCTAAATGCAAATGAAAATTATAATGGATATTGCAGGCGGGAATTCTGGGATATATTACAACAGGTGAGTGAACTTGTTGTACCTGGTGATGTAATACGCTTAATCTAGATTCTAGAACAATGTAATGTGTGCGATATTGTAATATTATATATCTATCACATTAATCTAATTATGAAATTAATTGCATCAAAGTGTATTTCAAATCTTAAATGTAGAATACAGCAGATAATCAAGTTGGTGCAAACATTTTTTTATTATTATTATTTAATTGTTTTTTTTTAAGAGAAAAATCGGATGAAGCATGGACAGGGTTAATGGTTACCTAATCGCTCACGCTACGCCGTTATTTGAAGATTGTAGTGGTGGGAGAGAATTTTTAGACATTACAAACATCAATGCCCACGAACGGTTATTCATAGATCGGCTGAAAAAAGACTGTTCGTACTGGGATTTGAACCCGTGTGATCCAGCCAACGACGTTGAGCACTGCAGTACGGACCCGACATTTGTTTGTATTAATTTCACATTGTATATTGAAGATCAGAACCGTTTTCGCTCACCACGAACATATTCATTTGATGAAAATATAAATTGATACAGGGTTATTTATACAAATGAAGGCAATGAAAACACACTGTATGAATGTTTTCATTACGGGATTCAAACCAGCAACCAAATTGATGAACAGCGTTGGAAACTTGACTTCAGGATAGACATCAGAACCGTGTGATCGATTCGTCTATTTTTTTTAAACATCATGAACATCTTTATTCGAATTATTACATGGCAATGTAATTTCATTGCTAGTTGAAAACATACAATTTGAAATCGTTTGATAAGTTAAATATTTATCTGGCAACACGAAAATACACAAACGGAAGCTTTATGGACCGTAATTTTTTTCCAACTGTGAAATTATTCAATTAATTCTTGTTGACTAGCAAAATATTTACACAAAATAATCACAAATCGTGGCGCTGTAAATGACTTAGCGGTTTATAAAATAATATTAACACATTTTTAATTTAGATAAGTTTTTAGATTGAGAAACATACGAAAGACGATATAACATCAGACATAATAAAACTACACAGATTATATTTTTAATGGAATTTACTTAGCATAATTATGATATTTATGTATTGATATTATTAATTTATCAATGCTTATTCGTCAAAGCGGACATAAATTCTCAAAATTCAAAGTTACACAATAGTTATATAGTTCACTGTTCTCAACCTTTTCGAGTGTTTTGTAGTATTGAATTGTTAAAAGGAACTTTGGGACCCGAAACGAAAAGACGCGAGTTTTTGTAGGTCTTCTCCTAGACCAGGCATGGGCAACCTTTCCTAGGTCTGGGGCCAAATTATCATTCTGTCTCAGAGGCAAGGGCCGGACTAAATTATTAAACATAATAAAGTAATATTAAATTAAATAAAACACGTTGCTATTTCTTATATGGTGGAGATCATGAACCAGGGGTGGGCTGGAAGGGGCTCGTTAAATTTGACTACTGCCGGCGAGCCCTTTGTTAATTTAAGAGAAAACAATATTCTCAGACCAAATTAGTATATAACTGCAAAATCTGTCTTAAATATTATCAACGACAGCTTCACCATACACAGTAGTACATTTTTAGCCATTTAGATTGATATGTTTACGGTAAATTGCATATTGTTATATATTATAAGTGTATTAAGTAATAATCGATTGCTTATTTAATTATACAATTACATAGGAGTGATAAAAATTTCACTCCTTCCCCAGAACATCGAGAATTGCTTTGATATTAAGCGATCCCTTGTTAGCGTATTGGCAGCCCACCGCCGTCATGAACTAGTAGAGTTGAGCCACTGCAAGCGCCCGTCTCATCTCCATTATTTAATCCCTCCCTGGAACTATTGATTTATTTCTCTAATACTTCCCCAAGATGAATCAGGGCCGGACAAAATAACTCGGCGGGCCAGTGGTTGTCCATATATGTCCTAGACATTCCAATTTCTAAAACACAACAATTTTCGGATTTCGGAAAGCTTGTCCGTGGCCCCCAGTTGCGAAACCATGATATTCGTGACCATTTATTTAGGTATTCGACATCGTCCAAAATATATAATAAATAAATTATATTTTGTACCGAATTATAATGGAGATTTACTAATTAAATTCCAATTCAATCAATGATGAACTGTATAACAGAAACACTAGTTTTGTTTAAATTAATGTCGAATCCGTGTGTCTTCAACCCATACAAAGTAGGAATTTAAATACAATTTAATGTATCGATTTTGAATATGATTGTGTGTCAATCAAATACAAACAAATACCAATCAAACGTTTAACTGTAATATCGAAACAATAAATCGAGAACCAAATTGAATTTAATGAAATACCAGAGAAAATATAGGGACCTGTGCACGCAACTTTGATCCTTAATTTAAAATAACTAAGCTGTGAAGAGGTAAATATCAAATATATTACCCAAGCAACTAAATTCCAAAGTTTAATATCAAATAAATAATAAATTAAAAGTAATACTGCGAAGGCGCCAGTGCCCTCAGACGATCTATTAGTTCATATCATACGTTCAATCGTTATTTTTAAGTCGATAAAATGTAGTTTATTTCGGGTTAGATAAATGGTGTCACATTCAATATTATGTTCTTTCTGAAACCGATATTCTTCCAACCTATAAAACAGACGATTTACTAAAATATAAATAATTTATTGCTTAATTTTTATGGCAGACGGATTTTAAATATGGCCGGTTTTGTTTTGCAACGTAACTTCTACTATTGAAAGGTGTTCAGTTTAGAATGTTTAGATATTGTATTATAATGCATTTGATAATACTTCGTTGCGAAATGAAGCCGATTTTAAAAAATAAATACAATTCGTGATAACATCAGGTTACTTAGGGAGCGGGTATATTCTACGTTATAAGAACTGGTGAAGCTCTGGCTTCAAAAATCCATGTTTTCTACTCACAAAGAGATTCTCTTTACGAGTAATGCGTTCGTTGAGTAGCTTTAGCAAGGGAATACAAATTCAGAGCGAAAGTGGGTAGTTAGTCGAAAATGTTGCAAGCAGATGTTACGTCTGAAATCAGTAACTGTGAGAAATTGAGATAAAAAATCGCCTAAAAAACGTATAAGACTAGATCCGGCATTATATCGGGATTCCGAAGTGTATGTAATTTTTATTCTTATTGAAACTAGAAGAATAAGTTTCCAAGTTGTAACGAAGATTGCGAGACGATGCGGCAGAGGCCAACCTGCGATGGAGCCGACATAAATCGCCCCAATTGTAAGGGTTTAATTGGAGCGAAGAGCATGACAGAACTATCTTGTAACAGGGGTGGCAGATGTAATAGCGATTGGGGCGGAAAAAGATATATGTATATATTCAAGTGCGACTTGTCTAATAGTTTCATATACAATAACTCTAAATGATTATGTTAGAATATTTATCAAATTGCATAGCTTGTTGTGATGACGTATTGAAAGAATAGTCGATAGTGAAGCTTTTATAGTTTTGATATTCTGTCAGATTATTTGTATTTTATAAATTGCGTTAGAAAATATTAAAGGGTGCTTTATAATAACATTGATTTTTTTTAACTAGTTCATGTGTCATACATATTATATGATAAGGATTACAATACCGCACGAATACGTCAAAACCGGTATTTCAAAATAACGACCCTGGATTCGCCTTTCGGTATCTTCAGACATTCAAGTGCACTTCAAACATTGACAAAACCCAGATCGTTAGTCACAAAACGTGTGGAAATGTACACAATTTGAAGGATTCAAAAACGCAAAGGGTTGATTTTCAAAAACACTTAAAAATTATTGCTTTAATGACATTAAAATGCTAGAACGACAATCTGTCAATCTTGATTGGTAATTCGTTGACTGTAAAAAACACATTCTGATTTTACGTTTGTTGAATTAAGTAATAAAACAATTATACGGCTATATAATCATATACCAAAATATCGTATACAGTACACTTAATACAGATGACATTAAAATAAAAAAAATGGACATGCGATATCTTTCACGGTTATGGACGTCATATATTGAATAAAAAGTATAACTAATAAGAAATCCAACACAGATTTTGTAATAGTTAAAATAAATTTTACTATTGTAATTCAATTCTATTTATTATACATTGAGTTCAGTGTATTCTTACGTAAATCTTAATAATATTGTTATTTATGATACGCTGGTAAACACCGTGATACAGAGAAATAAAAGTCGTGCCATCGCATCGTTATGTATTAGAATTCCAAACATTCGAATGCATGTAAAAAGTAAGAATAGACCGTCAGTAATGATCGCCAACAGTCATTTCACTTTTCCACGAGTAATTAGTGTGTGATTACTCAATTTTATTTAATCTATATCTGATCCATAATTAAAACTGTTAATATAGAAACGCCGTCTTTGCGATCAATTGGTCAACTTCGTTGGTTTCAGTTACGGAATATTCAATAAACTGCAATTTAAAATAGCCTTCAGTAGGAAAAATCGGTGATTATTGTCAACTACTTAACATTGATTGTTTATTTCTTTATCATAAAAAAAAAACTATGGTACAAGTTTAATGTGTATTATTAATAGCATCCGACTGTAAAGACACGTACGGTTATCGAGAAAAAAATACGTAATTCTAGTAAGGGTAACGTCATTTTATTATTGATACATTCACGCATACCATTTTATTATTTTTATTTTATAAGCCTAGTGGTTTTTATTAACATAAAATGATAATAACAAATACAATTTGATATGTATAAACTGCTTCTTGTGCCTTCTGTTAACACATCACCTTGATGATACAATTGAATAGGACAAGCGGCGAAATGTGTACCGAAGTCCTGCATTGGGAAATAAGTCCCTACTGGTGAATTATTTACAGGCGTGTTTGAGGTATGCAAATGTGTACATAGTTTAAAGGTAAACCCTTTTGTATCAGGTCCGAGCCCTGAACACCTCTGTCCGGAGTGCTAAGACAAATAACGAGGAGAAAATCTGGGTCGAAACTTCGGACAAGCATCGGAATTAATCCCACTTTTGGGCAGAGCTATTTGGGAATGCCGGAAATTGCTGCAGAGAATTAGAATCATGGGAATAGCATTGAGCGTCATCTATTTTCAAAAGCTCTTTGCAAGATAGAGGGCGTTGTCTATTGATTGAATCTGTTGTATTAATAGCAGGCGGATTGAATAGAGGAGCGAGGAAATTCGGATTATCTAAAAGGAAATATTGAATAATAATATTAATCCACAGGTTGTTTTAACGACGTGTTTCTCCTATTTAAAAATCATCTTCAGACTAGTAATTGTAATATTAATCTTAATTCATAACGTGGTTTTAGATAATATACGATATTATCATATTTGTTATCAATTAATTCGGCAGTAACTTTGTGAAAAAATATACAGAACATAGCAAATGAAAAAAATCGCGACTTTACGAATCGATATTAGGTCTATTCGTAATCTTTGCGATGTTCTGTTTGATGATGATTCTTAAAGATGGCGAAACACGTGTGTAATACAAGTGGAGTAAAAAAAGGTATGATTTTCTTTTCTATTCTGCTAATATTTTTCAGAACAATATTTAACTATCAAGCGTAATTTATCAATATTATAAATAAAATTTCTCAATTTTATTTGCGTGTTAATTGTAGGGTTACACTCAAAAAGCAATATTACGCAAAGTGGAAGAAACCAGTGCAGATTTTTTTGTTGTATTATATTATATTTTACAAAAAATAATGTTTTCTATCAAAACTTATATAATATTAACTATTCTATTTCAGGTACACGAATTCAACAACACTGAAAAAACAAATATGCTGACAGTACGAGGTTTTCTTGACTAATCAACTTCCATAATCCAAATGTCTAAACGGTATTGATGATCTGATACAAGACGTTCAGATTCTGATGGATAACCTTCAGTACAAGTCGACACCAGTGGCATGAGAGTTTGAAATAATACATTTCAACATGGCGACGTCTACGTAAAAACAATGATTGTAATATATTTCACAGAGGCGGTGAATCATCTTATTTAGAGTCCATTCATTAATCACTTGACAGGATAGTACTTACGACATTTGATTATATTAAGTACTCCGCCAGAAAAAAAAAAGTAATTTTCCTCGACCGAAATGAAATTACTGTAAACAAGTGAACGTCGGCCGTAATTGTATTTCAACAAACGTAATTTATTTCACATAGAATAAATTGTAAGCAAGTATCGCCCATTTCATTCCAACATTAATCATTTTTATTTTTATTTCATCAAAATTTAAAAAGTTTTACGATGGCTCGAGGATAGTTTGAAGGTTTTCTTAATAGAGTAGGAGAAAGTAGATGTTTTATATCAATTTGAGAAGTCCCATGTAGTGACGGATGTGTGATCTTGACATATCTGAAGTCATTAATGAACTCTTCATCAAGATTCAACGAAATCTTCCTAAATTACAAAACTTTCAAGCGGATATACTCCGGAAAACTAATATATATATATATATTATAAATGTTAATTTGACTTTTACTTCGTCTTATTTCGATTAAATTAAAAGTGTTTATAAGGGTTGCTTGAAACTATATATTGCAATATCGATATTATAAAAAACGTTGAATGTCAAGCAAAGAAATTCGGCGAATTGAGATGGCAATGCCGAGCGAGTGAACAAATAAAGGTATTTCGATATTTCATATAAAATTGTGTGAATACGTTGATAAATCGAGATCCATTTATTGTATTCATTGTTATATAATTGAATAATGTATGTAAGCCACGCTGTATTCCACACGGATATATTTTATATATCGCTACCACAGTGAGAATAAAGTGAAAATCGAAATGAAATCGACTGATGAAAGGTAAACCTTTATAAAGAAACACTGAAATATTTTAATTTAAAAATAAAATGCCCCTATTGCTTACATTTACAATTATTGATATTGGCTTGTAACTTCAAAGCATCAGCGAGATTAGTAAAAATACTAAATACAGAAAAAAGTGTACAAAAAAACCTACTATTATCATTTATCATAAACCGTATAAGAAACTAGTTTGCACCATAATTCGTTGTTTAAAAAGTACAACACAAACCATAAAGCTCAATTATTTTGAAACTAGTATTTTCGAATTATCTCATTGTTGCTTTAGGGTAGCGATATATGTCTAAGGAGGTATGCATTATTATAAGTTAAAATAGGCCAAAGAATGTTTATAATATTATACAAATTGCGAAAGGGTTTTTAAAATATACGAATACAACATTTACAGCTATTTATATTATCGTTTCAAAGAGAATCGACAACGCTCAGAATCCTATGAACACGTTACAGGTGCAAAGTATAAAACAAATACACCAACAAACGTGTGTGGCAAGTATTTCGTATGGTTATTTCTATTGGAGATCAAACGATTTTGTTTGTGTTGCGTATTGATTGACGGGAAAAGTATATTTCTTCTAAATTATGTTACTTGAAAAAATAATGTCACTTACATTCAATTAATATTATTCGTTTTATTTTTATACAACTGGGAATAGTGGAAGCTGTGATTTTCTATGATCTCAATCAAGTGAGTACAGCTTTCTAACTCGATCGATTTATTTTAATTATTTAGTCCAAGATGATTTTTAAATAATGTTGAAAGCTGATGGCATACTGTGAATTACTTTTTATTTTATTTAATCTCGATAGAAATCTTGTTTCAATCAAGTTGATAAAAGATTGAATAATTTGAAAAGGGACACTTTGATTTCACTTTTTACCTCCTTGTAATTTTTTCTTTCAAATGAGACTGTATTTATCAAGAGAAAATGTTCTTTCAATAACTTATCGATATAATTAATTATTTTTTACTTCAATAGATATTCCCCTTAAAAGCACTTGAAAACGTTTCCTTTAAAATAAACCAATTCAAAAGAAAGACCAATTGATATCCATTAGCGTGGATTATTCACGTTGTGTCTCGCGGGAGAAATAAAATGAAATTCTACTACGTGAATGAAGCAGAGGTAAAAGAGCACTACGCAAGAATAGTCGAGATGCATTTTTAAATTTAACTTCAGTTTTCTTGTCTTTTTATTGCATTTCAGTTCTTATTTGAATTAATAATATGAATAATGCTAAGTGCACCAGAATATTGCATTAGGTTCATCTACTAACAAAAGATTTTAGTCATAGTTCTCGTTTCGTAAAAGCTGGAAAAAAGCTGAACTTCTTTGACGCAATATAATTTTTAGCCGAAACAAAATGTAAATATTTATACTGAATAAAGTTTTATTTTACCATCATATCGCTTAGTCAATTTACAGGGATTGCATTACTGGTAAATGGACGAAAATTGACTATTGGTAATTGCCGGTAAATCGCATATTTTACCGGTTATAAATAACAGTTATTTTATCGCGAAATTAGGATGGATACAGGAGTATACAAGTTATAACGAAAGACCATTGCATAATATATGCATCCGGAATGTGGAGTTTTGTTTTTCAGCTCTATTGTCATTCTTGTTTAATAACATATTTGAAAATTGTTATTTTCGTTTACTAATTAATGATCGGTCCACCAATTATAAAAGTATGGAATCAGAACGATCGTTTTCATCTGATTGACTAATATAAGCGACATGTTATTTCATGACATTTTAATTAAGAATTCATATGAAATGTACTCTAAGTATGTAAATATTGATACACGTAATTTATTTATTAGGTTATTATCAATAAGTCAATGGATAAACGTATTGTTAAAAACAGATTAAAATAATCATAATAATCTTCTTCGATAAATTTCCATAGTATGGCGATTCTTTGTTATAGTATAATCAATTATTTAGGCACTTAATCAAATAAAATAATATAAAAAAATAGCTATGTTAAATAAAAAAATCTTATTGTGCACAACATTGTCATAGCTAATTACAGTAAAAGATTAAGAGGCTTAATGTCATATTTACGATTTTATGACGATGTTAAATAAAAAGCTTAGTAAGAGAAATTAAGTGAATAATCCGAGATTGTCTAATTCAAAGATAATAAGCGAATTAAAGCTCACTTTGGGTAGACACTGGTAGGTTTTGAATAATTAATCAGAAAATGAAATTAACTAGTAATAAAAACCCTTCAGCTTATCTTTTTATTTGTATTTCGTTTTAAATAATACAGAACTTGCGTTATTATACATAGGGCGTTAGAGTTATGTTGAAAAATCGTTCGTTAATATTAGGGCATCCAATCCCGGGATCCCGGATATTCATATTTTTTAACGAAAATATTACGATAAAAATCTTTAATGAACTGATAATATCATTCAATAAAAAATAAAATCAAACGGATGTTTGGAGAATTGAGTGGAAACAGCGAAAGAAAAATTGAAATAGCCGCTCGAATTGTTTGTTATTAGAAGGATTTCCACGGAACCAAAATGAAGAGTGGAGAGCATGTTTTTTAATAATTTATTTTTACGGGCATTTGTTGCGTGAAAACATCAATTTTAAAATATGGATTGCTAAGTTGAGGAGCAAACATTCAAAAAGTGTTTTGTCACACAAATACAAAGCTTGGAAAATGATGATTTAAGTGTTGCAAAAGTGACTATTTGTATGAATGTGTCAACTTTATGATTTCATTTTAATATGAAAAAAAACCTTTTTGAACACTAATTTTGATTTCCATTCATATGTTTTATTATGGGCTATCAGAATTGATATAAAACGCCATTTTTCAAAACTTGTGACAAAACACTTTTTGAATGTTTGCTCCTCATGTTGAATATATTATATTTCAACTGATATTCAAAAAAAATACAAGAAAGGTGGAAAGATATAACTCATTTACTGCTAAGAAACGTCTTAAAAATAAAATAATATAATGTTTAGAATGATAAAAATAAATATATAAAAAAAATTCGTGATCGTTTGTGTATACAATAAAGTATTAAATACACAAACACATCGTTCATTTGGTGAACGGATTCTACCGAACTCGATTCTTCCGAACATGAACTCTCCGAACACCGGGTCTTCCGAACACGGAATCTTCCGCACACCGAACCTTTCGCACATAGAATACTCCGAACATAGAATACTCCGGACATTTAAGTACTTTAAATAGGAAAATCATTGTTTTATTATAATGAGTAATGTCTTAGGTCAATTATGCCAAATATTTTTCAGAATTGAAAAAAGCAAAATATTTAATTATGATGTATGTATATATTGTGTTTGAACAGTTTATCATTTGATACGTATTTTGGCTTTTTATTTAGAAAAATTGTGCTGTATTCTGATAGGGCCGATATCTTTGATTGTATTGAAAAAAAATATCATTCATATAGGTATTTAATATTGAAAATTCACATACACAGTATTTTTACATGATTTTATTATCTTATTCATACTCATATATTATACATTTAATAAAAAAATGTGTATTTATATCAAATTTTAAACATACTTTATCAAATTGTAATTTAAACATTAGACTGTAGTTATTGATCTATATATTAATAGCCGATAAGGTCCGTTTGTTTGTTTGAGTGAGTGAGTAAGTGTAAGGTGTCCCCGATTTCACACATTCCAGTCTCCACTTTTTTATTCATACTAAATCTATATATTAATAGTCGATAAAATAATCACTCGCTTTTCACTTTTTACAAATGTGTGCGTACTGATGTCCTCGAGACTTTTTCTTCTTCTACGAAATGTATTTTGTTTGCGTACTTGAAAATTAATAGTTAATGAAATAAAATAAAATTAAATAAAATTAAATTAAAATAAAATTAAATTAAACTTAACAAAATAAATTAAAATAAAATAAAACTAAACAAAATAAAATAAATTAAAATTAAATTAAACTAAATAAAATTAAACACAATGCAACAAAAATCTCACGTTGCTGGGCAACGGGCTTACAGCTAACAATTTTCAATGAAAGAATAACCAATATTAATGTTCAAACACAACGTTCACTTTTCTTATTATATAACAATATTTAAGTTGAAGTTACTGAATTTAACGTAAGAAACTAATAGATACAATTGTGAGAAAGAAGTAGGTACGACAATTCAGTTATCTTTCTGTTTTAAGCTAACAAAGTGACCTTTCTCCTAAAACCTGGATTGCAATACAGGAAGCTGTGTGACATTTTTTTGAGCCAATAAACATGCCGTACAAATAGATTCGCACATATGCCCGCTCAGATCGAAATGGGTAGGTCCCAATAATTCGCAGTGCAAATCAATAGGGAGAATGTGGGTCGATGCAGGATGAAATTAGAACCGGGAATCGAGCTGGGCGTCATCACTTGACTCAACGCAGACACCAAGTAAGAAGCAAAGTCGTGTACCTACTCCAAACTATGAACCAGTGGTCTTAAATACACAGTTTACGAAGAAAACATTGTCACTTTTTGGCACAGAAAAAAGCAATTACTATTAATTATTGCTGTCTATCCCATGTATTCGGCTTGACAGTCGTTACACAAAAGTCTATAAACGCCGCTATTTATATATACATACTTTCATCGAACATGTATTTGAGTAGTTATTCGATAATAACTCATGACAAACATTATCAAGTGATAAGATGATAAAATGTAACGGAAAGGTTTATTACGATTTGATTTGTATAAATAACGCTGTAACATGTTGTTATCTAAACAGTTGATAATGCTCGCCATGAGCTAAAACGGGCATGATCTTATTAACTCTTGCGGCTCGGAGACTAGAAAAATACTTCTCATCCGATGGGGTTCGTTTAGGGACCCCAGTGGTTTCCTCATAATTGGCATTATTCTTATGAATTTCAAAAAAAATAATAGTCTAAGGGCTTTAAAATATATCTCATCATTCCTCATACATTTTTTTTTATAAAAATCCGTGTTTTTTAATAAATAATCATATTTTAAGTTGCGCGTAAAAAAGACGTCATTCCAACACACATATGAAATTGCAACTGACGAGTTTAGCCCAGCTATCTTACGAACGATCGCTTATCGCGTTGTCGCATTATCGAATATTTATATAAACTACAAAAGGTCCACAAAACTATGATATAAGAAAACCTTAATTATAAACATTGTATCACCCATATTAAAAATAGATATTTAAGAAAATGTGGGTATTGGGGTCGCATTTCTTGAGCTTAGAACCGGAAAAGTTAAATAAAAGTGGGAGTTAGTACGAATATGTATATTTTATGTTTTGAGCACTTTAGATAAAGTGACAAACTATATAATTTGAGATACAGTGAATCCGCTCTGCGCCTTTAGTAGGGTGGATGGGTTGACTCGTCTACAGTAGCCACGCCTATAGAACTGAAGATGCTACTTCATAAATCGATTGACCAATTTAGGTATGCAAATATCTGCTAAGGGCATTCAATACATGGGAAGCAAGAACATCCAGAGGCGCACTCAGCCTTCTTCGCACTAAATTATTCGTAAAATTATCCACCTATTGCAGAACGTGAGTATTGATTATAACGGAACGAACGATACACTGTTTGTGTTTACCGAATATAGTGAAATAATAATAAACATCGATTAAAAACATACATATACAGTCAATCCTCTTTTTATGCGGTAGATGCGTTTCACGAAATACCGCATAAAAAAAGACATGACTTCCATACAAAAAGTGGGGATACGTTACATACATTTTAAAATCCGCATAACTTTGAAACAGCGAGTTAAAATATACACTAAATCGCAAAGTATATGAAAATTAAGGGAAAAACACTGCGTAAAAATATTAAAAAATATTCAGTCACTGTATGACAATTCTAAGTGTGTTTTAAAGCATGTGGTTCTAAATCACTCTTTTTCGGAAGAAATAGTCAGCGCATCAATTTCATAAAACTATGTTTTTTTTCTAACAATGAAATAAGTGATCATTTCTTTTTCGATAATTAATTGGTTATGCAGTTTATTATACCCATAAATATTTTTTAAGCTTTCGTTGAAACTTCGCTTTCAGAATTTGAATAATTTAGAATGAAATGATCTTCTAAATTACTGAAAATTTGGAGACCTTCTTGAATTATTTTCGTAGTGAAGGAACTGGAATTTCTTACAGTTCGTCATAGTTTTATGGTTTTTTGTCAATAGTGAAAGTTAAATGAATGAATCATCGTCACTTATAGCATTATCCGTAAGTAATTCGTCGATAAAATTTTCGCTAAAGGTATCAAACCTTTCCCCGCCAAGTTCATGTGCTAAAGTAATCATTTCAGCTGATATCGCCAGATGTCAGATGGCAGATGCAACATGATTTAAGCAGTCCAAAAACGTATTTTTATGATTCATTCTCTATTTTATCCAAAATACAACGATACATGCTTTCGTTTTAATATTTAACATTTTTATATATCGTAAAATATAGTAAGATTTTAAAAAAACCGCATAGCTTTGAAATCTCATAAAAAAACCCGCATAAAAACAGGATTGAGTGAATACATTTTATGCAAAAGGTCACACATGCTAATGTATGAAGCGACTGAAACTATAAATATTAAATCTTACTATATAATTTGATTGAATTGTTATCAATATGGTACAAATCCGGTAAAAAATAGCAGAGTATTTAGTTCTACTTTTTTTTTTAAATTAATACAATGGAGTTCTATTAAATAAATGCCAATTCAATCAATAATGGTACAAATCCAATGAAATAAAGTAAATTTATTACAAGAACTTTAAGAAAAATTTGATATATATTTCGACATAAGTTTATCGTCGGAACTATTCATTACAGTTCTGACGATCGAGTCTAACTTTTCTATTTTTTACTTAGGTAATAATAATCACTAAGAATATTCATTAAATATACACGAACTCTGAATATACATTGCTTGCTTTGAATAATGTCGGCGTTATACTTAAGTGAAACCAAGTTAAATATTTGGCTCGTTCAAAAAGGGTATCGGCGTTTGAATAGCGCAATTTACAAAGATCCGCTTCATTTGTAATTAAATTGAAACTGAAAACGTGCGGAAACAGAGTCAGTAGTTTTAATACAAAGAGATGTGAAGACACTTTTCAATCAGAACATTAACTTGGAATCCAGGCAGATTACTTTGTCAAAGAATCTCTGCGTAACAATCTTGTTCGGGAAAATCGGTTCAGGCAGAGATAGTTAGAGAGAGAGAGAGTCTCTAATTTGTCACGATGCAAGGTAGGGGTGTGCCTAAAGTATGTCGAATAATTATTCCGCAATGAACTTTGTAATTAAATCTATTTTATACAGTAGTTTACTAAGACATGTACCATTCTCAAAACGCTCTGTTTTTAGGATCGAACGGGTCGGAGGGATATAAATATCGTAGACATCCATGTCCGCTTCCAATTTAAGTATCTAGACCAGCCATACTCAACCTTTTTTTCCTCCGGGCCGCATTCCGATATTTGCTTCTCTACGTGGGCCGCAACATATTTATGGTATACTCCTTTTTTTAGCTCACCGAGGAATTTGAAATCCTCGATTTGGTATACTTTTCCCCCAGATATCTCCAAAACTCCTTTTTTTTTAGCTCACCGATGGAGAGCTTACTGGGCCGCACATTAGGGCTTACTGGGCCGCAGGTTGAGTATGGCTGATCTAGACAGAAGCTTTTCTTCGAGAACTCTTCATATTCAGTCGCTCAACTGAATTAAAAACCTACTACGACTTGTTTTTTTTTTTCAATCATTTCAGTTTAACTTGCATACTATCAGATCATTCCAGTTACTAGAATGATTCTAGTAGATTTCATCGATCAATATGATTAATAGACTAATATGTTTTAAGCACCTAATTCCACGATTACGACTCCACAGCCCTGGTTATAGGTTTCGCCTATTTGAAAAGCATCTTTAACGTGATGAGTGAATCCGGTACTGATCTTTAATTAATAATGTAAAATAAGTATATTCTCAATCAAATAAAATAGTATTATCATATAGCACCGAAATGAATAAAATAAAAGATATAGGTTATGACAGCCCTAGATGAATTCTATCCGGCAAGAAGATACGGTGAAGATTCTAACAATGACGTTAGTTCTACGAGTGCATCTTTTTCCTCGAGCGTTTGCCAATAAAATGTCTGCCAGGAAACTCAAGAAATTCAGGTATTGTAGACGTGGGATGCCCAGTTTTTTTGGTGTGAACTTACTTTGGATAATCCAACAGGCAGTTGAGAACTTTATGGCAACGCGAGAAACAATTTATATCGAGCTAGGATACTTGTATAAATTTAATGCGGACTACGTGACGTAATTATTACAAAGAACACGTAGCATTTTAATTAATTAATAGTGTTTGGTAAAAAAATAAATATTCCAAAAGAAATAAAATACGAATTTAATTCAGTAGAAATAACAGTAAAAGATTTTTTTAAATATATAATAACAATAGTAACTAATATTGTTCGCAGTTTGTGTGTGTTGTAACGATGAAAAAAGAAAACCTATCATATAAATAATAATGGAGTAAAATTTCAGATATTTGATTATAATCAAAGAATAGACTGAACGGAGCCTTATATAATATGAATATATCAAGGCACTGGACGACTGTGTCACATGTTTGTATTGTTCATTCAATATTTTAATGTAAGTAAAATATCGATAACTGTTATTTCCTTGGTTGATGTTGATTAATACAATAAAATACATGTATGTAATATATCTAAAATTTAACAGAAATTATTTGGGCATGAAATTCATACAGTTGATTGCGATTGACTGATCCTTATGGTTGTGACCAGTTTAAATCTCACTCCGTTCATCTTTAATCGAGTAGATAAAGTAGAAATCTTAATTTTGAGTGAAGCTATGATAGTTAGTTGTTCAATGTAACTGTTGCAACATTACATATATAGAAATAGTATAGTTAGATTAGTATTTTACTCAATCCAAAATATTCTTCCCCGTGGCAAAGCCGGTTCTGACACGTTTTAGTCATTTCTAAAAACCTTATAAGACATTCTACATATAATACATTACGCGAAATTGAAGTGACTAAATAGCAATTTTTTTAGTTCTGCCAAATTGTTTTACGATCATTTAATAGCTGTTTCGGCGAATGCCTTCATCGGAACTTATATTTAAAAAAAAATGTAGATCCAAATGCTTTGCTATTTTTACCGTATTACTATGAAGTTCTACACAGTAAATGCCAATTTAATCAATAGTCTAGAAATGATTCTCAAGAGACGTGGCACAATTTGTAGAATAACCGTTATCAAATGTAATTTTAGTTATTAAACCGAAAAAGCGTTGAACTAACTATCTAGGTATAATCGCATTCAATACTACTTGAAGGATTATCGTTGACTTGTTACGATCAACGTTCCCTCTAAGCTGCGCGCGTGTGCGGCCGCGCAGCAGTTGGGAAGCCCAAGCGCACTCATTCCGGGTTGGCGCGCACTACGCACGACGTTGGTCAATTAATATTTGATCGGTCCGTGCAGCCTTTGAAATTTCCGCGCAGATAACCTCCTGCCTCACAGGGAACATTGGTTACGGTAATAATAATTATTTTATAAGCTTTTTCGTACCATAAACACTACTTTGTTACAAAGTTATTAATTTGGTGTAGTAATTCGTTCATTTTATTTTATCTTTATCTTAATAAAAATTGCTTACAATATATTGAGTTTGATGTGTCATTTTTAATATATGTTAGAAAACAAAATTAATTTGAAATAAAATCCCGAAGAGAGCGGATGTCATAAATGTAGAATCGTAACAATAAATGTATCAAGTGGTGTTTGAATTCAAATTATCAGAAATGGGCTTGTGGGAGGAAGCATAAAAAAACTTCGATCACAAACAGCGGTTGAATAAAACCGTACAATTTGTATAAACCCTTTCCGAATAAATGGAATGAGTAAATTTCCAATAACCGATACCGGAAAGTATTCTTGTTTATTCGCGGAACGTTTTGATGACAGCCATTTCACTGCCATCAAAACCAATGAAGAAATGAGCCATTTTACTCGTATCTTTTGATAAAAAAAATCCAATATAACTTTGAAAGCCTCTGCCCGCGGGGGAGTGGTGCTTTGGATATTTAATCACATACGGAGTGGCGCAAAAGCTTCTTAGTGAAAATCCCCTCGTTTGATGCGAAATAAGGATGCGGGTGACAAATAATATTGCAAGGATGATGGATGTGAGACACGATGTGAAATCTACCGCATCCATTAACTCATCCGTTTATATGCAATGTATTTATTTTAATCGTGCATTAAACGTGCAAGCATCTCTCAAGCCTAAAATCTTTTAATATACATTTAGATATACGATATTTGTAAGAATAATAAACGCTGCAATTAGGACTTAAAAAGCCTAATTTAAAAAATAACTGTCCACTGATATTTACGTAAGTACTAAATAATTAAATTTTGATAACGAAATTTCCTTTTCTCTGAATAATAAAGTATGTCGTTTAATTTTTAAAGTAACTTATAGAAGAACCATTTTTTCTCATTGTTTTTTAGTTTGATGTATTGGTAAACTGTGTCCGGATCAAATGCACAACAAAAATATTATTAAAATAAACCACACTACTTATAAATGCAGAATAAGTACAAATAAGTGTTTTTTTTTTTTAATATAATGCCCTTCCAACAAGTATTGACAATGAACACCTAACTATAATAATTTCAACGCATTCATTGATTCATTACAAACAAATTATTTAACTACATATTTTTTGTAATTTTATTTGTAACTATGACAGTTTCAAATTAAATATTTTACATTTTTTTAAAACCGGGTTATCATGTTGAAAAAATAGGCTTTCTTATGTCTCAAGTTTTGTTAAATCTTCTTCTTTCATGAAAATCGACAAGCCTTATAACTGCTATTGATTCGTTGTACAATTACAAACTAAAACTCGTGAGACCGCAAATTCAGTCAAATACAGTCGTGGACACTTAATTAATAGCATGGAGACAGCGATAACACGAAGATGCTTTTCAAATAGGTGAAACACGTGTCTCAAGCTATTTAAATATTTCCAGCGTTGAAAAAAGGAATTAATGTTAATTTTATATAATAAATGAATGAAAACACATATGTTACTAAATTCAATACGATAAAAGAAAAGCTTTGTACAAAAACAAATCTATGAAGTAAGTTGAATAATTCCATAACGCTTTAAGATTTTCAAATATGAAACTTTATTTAATATTGATTTTTATGTGTAAACATCTAACGACGCTGGTTTTTATAAAAGTCTTGTTTGCTGACATGTCATTTGTGCGGAAAATAAATATAAAGCTTTGCATGGAATACATCTCGGCGTTCAAATAAAAATGAGCGAGTTAGTCAAGGATATTAAAAGCTCTCCGGCTTATAGCTTGATAACTTGAAGCATAAAAAGCTTAACTTTGTCCTATCCCAGGAGAAGTAGAGTTTTCAAATCGAGCATTTATTTATACGTTACAAAGTCCGTAAACAGGATGGAAAGGATGTTTACAGGCCAAACGATTGAGGTGAATATTTTACGTAGAAAAAAGTGAATCCCAAGGAGTCTAGAGAATTAGTGGATTACCTCATAAGATATTGAAAAATTATTACTCCAACTATATTATAATCTCAAACTCTATTGGTAAAATGTACTTTAATTATTCTATTGACTAAAACAATTCAAGTTAAATAAATACATAAGTTAAACAGAAATTATTGAAAAAATCAATTCGGAGTCGGGTTGAAATTTAAATCTGGAGTCGGAGTCGCTTTATTTTTACTTGACTTAACCCTTTAATAATAATAAAAAAATATGACGTTGACCATTATGCCGCGGACCCGATATCTTTTGTTAGTACCCAATATTTTCACTATTTTAAAACATGAGAGAACCAGTTTTGCAACAATAGCTCTGATCTTCTGCGTACTTCTGACGGTTTGCTGACGGTTTGCAAACTGTTTTCGAATTAGAATCTAAAAGTTTTCAATTCGATTATAATTCTAAAACAGTTAGCAAACCGTCAGAAGTACGCAGAGGAACAGAGCTAATTTAAAACGTCACTTTTAAGGTGTTCACTGTCAATACTTATTAGAAAGGCAATATTTAAAAAAAAGAATAGTGTTTTATCTTAATAAATATTTGTACCTTATAAGTGATAATTTTTATTTTCTTATATTATGTTTAAACGTGAATAAGATCGAAGTTGGTATATCTAGACCCGTATTATGGAAACGACTATCCGTTAAAATAAAACTTTAATCTTGCAAAACTTGAAGCGCTGTAGTAAATTAAATTTTCCACGCCAGCGAAAACCACCCTTGTGGCTTTTGACTTCGGATAACTTGGACGTAGTAGGCAAAATTGCGCGATATCGGGTAACCGGTCAATTTAATTATTACTCTTACCTGACCTTATTGGGGATGATGAACGGCAAGTGGTAGGGCCGATGTAAGGAGAGGAGTCCCACGCTCAGTGAATAACAAATGAACTGTGGATATCCTTCTTTCGAAGGGAAATTTCCGCAATAAGATTATAAAAAAGAAAAATTTCTTTATTTTAACAGTGTTTTCTAAACTTGATGTGGGTTAGTGGGAAACGGGTGCTAACGGGCTTGAGGATAAAGCTGATAATACTTCGCGTGAATCCCGATAGTGACATGGAGTCGATTTTTACATTTTTTTTATGTACTCACCGCTATCGAAAACTAGTGTCTATGAATTTATTACTCTTCGACATATTTTACAGTAGTATTTAAATATCGTTTTCAAAATTTTGGTAGTAAGGAAGATTGATTGATTGTAAGAAGATTACTGTATCATTGAGGAGATATCATCTTCGGTGTGATGCAGAAAAGAAAAGAAAAGAAAAAAGTTTATCGAATAAAAAAAAAAAGTAAGGAAGATTGTATTTGAGATTTTAAATGTATAGTACATATAAAGATATTTATGCGTTTCGATTATCACGTTATCATAGCACACACGAATGACGATGGTCTTTATATTTTAGAAGTCAAATACAAAAAAACGTTTGATGTTTTGCCGTTTAAGAGATATATGAAAATGTATTAAATTCATATTAAGAGACACATCTAATAAGGTTTTAATAAGAAGGTATAGTATTTAATATATGTACGACTAAATAAAGACTAAAGATTGTTCTTTTTCTGAGAATCATAAATAATTAATATCTAATACGTAGCCGACGGTAGTCAACTTAAACATCAAAACGATCTGCTCGACTCGCCAACACACTCACCTGAAACAAAGAAAGAAAAATAAAAATTAATTATCATAAATTGAAAGTTAAAAAATATATTCGACTTGTTGAAACAGGGGGAAAATTTCGAAATCAAAACACTTCATTCAGTAGCAAAAAAAGGACATTTTTATTTAAAAAAATAGCTGTTAAATTCAAGTAAGGAAATTACAATATTTAAAACAGGCAATATAGTAAAGAAAAAATATCTTTGATAATGGGATCCCGGTTTTGTAATTCCGGTATTGCAATTCCTTATCTTCAAAATAAATGTCTTATGTCAAAACAGATTAAATAACTGAAACAATCCCGTTTAAAGGGTTGATATTATGTTGGAGAATCCATAATAGGTAAGCATTTCATGGTGGTAATATAAATTTATTTTTATGCCACTTTAATTATCGAGTCCTTCAAAACCTTTATGTAAATAAACATCAGATTATTCCAATAGCGGCACGCGATCCAACAAGTTCCCGCCACCAATTATTTAATTTGGCATGTCTTTATTTTGTTCGGGGAAAATATACGCGCATAGTTAACTTAACTTGTTTAAGTACAATAGAAAAGTTCTGCGACACGTTACCAAGGAAGTGAAAAGGATAAAAGGAAATGTGTGATAATTTTATGACACGAATTTGAAAACATTCCACTTTTCCCCCGACAGAGCAGTAATTTATTTTATGATTTGATTAAACACGACAGCGAAAAAATCTTTCCAGAAAATGGTTTATTGAAGTACGCCAGAGTAACTCTTATATTTAAAGCAAGGGTCATTTATTAAAAATGTTTTTTGACGTCGTCCTATACAACTACGTACAATATATAAGAATCAAAATAATTCTTGTGACAAGACGCATATGTACCTGCCCTTTTTCTTCCAAAACTTCAACAAATATGTGGAGCGGGTTGTTTCTTGACTATTTTTATTTTGAATGTGGGTAGGGAGCATATCGACCCGTAAGGGACAATTCATAAATTTTACAGGAATTGTCAGGTTTTAATCATAACAAAAGGTTTTATTAACTTCATTTCGTAATAATATCGTAAAAATAATTCTTTAAATGTGGTTAGGAATATTAGTTCAATTAAAGTTTATTTTTGCTAGCTTATTACGAGAGGATATTCAAAAGCAATCTCCTTTCGTAAAATTTATGAATTGTCGCTTACGATTTTCTGCCGATTATGTGTCGTTATCTGTATATGCTTTTTCGGCATGTATAGATACCAAAGTAGCACTTCCAAGAAACACTAGTCAAATTATGAAATGTAAACCAATACTTTCGATGGTTTCGGCGGTAACTTTGTGGAAATTCATTTTAATAGAAAATTTAAATTAACTTTGATTATTCCACGTATTGTGTTACTAACTGTGACACGTGTTTCGCCTCTTTCAGAGGCATCTTCAGACTTACTATCGCAAAGTTTGCTTAAGTAATGAAGCAAGATTGATTTTAACATTTTAAAATTATAAAAATACAACATGGAGGTTTGGGTTTTTTTCCTTTTAAGAGGAGCAAAGAGGCGAAACACGTGTCACAGTTAGTAACACAATACGTGGAATAATCAAAGTTAATTTAAATTTTCTATGTAAACCAATAGTTTGCAATGTAAATTAGGATGTTAGAATGGATGAGAGGATGTATTGTATATATCTTCTAATCCTGTATGTATAGCTAAGTTAATATTAATTTAAACATAGTTTTGATGACGGCATAAGCCAAAATAAATATCTATCATTTATAAAATACTATTTGTAGAACTAAAATACTTTGATATATTTTTAGTGTATGACATGTGTTTTAAAGATTGTCATACTGTTGCATTGGTGTAGCGACATAGTGATATCTTAAATTTATGTTATATAACCACGAAAAAATATAAAACTATACCAAGAGAATCATTATATTCTAACACCATCAAAAAAATATTAGTGGTGGAATATTCGATCAATACTCGACACCCATTATATTTTCACCTGTCGAAGTATTTTCGAGAGAAGACAGCGAGGCGAGTCGTATCAGATTGAAATATAATTTATCACCGGTCAAGTCATCTCAAATGTTGTATTATGTTAGCACAAAACGACGCGTGTAGTTTGGATTCAATTATAGATCATCTGAAAAGCTTATAATTTCCTTAGGGAAAAGATATCACAGAAGAACACAATGTAAGTGATAATGTAATGAATATATCACCACATTAATTCTACAGCTAGTTTACTTGATTTTTTTACAAATATTTTAATCAAATATTAAGGTTTGATTTTAGTTTCCCAAACCATGATTAAGCCAGAGTAACCTGGTTGCAGTACTGGGGTGGCGATACGAAGGCAACAGTTCATTAAATCAGTTTTAAAATTGTGAGTAAATTGAAGAGATTATTCCGTTTACATTTGACTGTATTTTTACATATGTCGGCACCCTCATGAATTAATCAGACACATTTAAAACCTGAAGATGAGTTTTAACACTTAGTTTACGAGTATTTTTTACGGAACTTTCAGTTGTTGCACATATTTTTTTTTACAAGAGACACAAAAACGTTTTGTGATGATTTGACTTAAGACGAATTATGAAATATATATACACAATCTTAAAATGTGCACGGAAACTAATAAACTGGCGTTAAATTGATTTAATTTAATATAAATTTAATTATTCATTTTTTGTCCGCAATTTTCACATGCCCTTTTTAACATAAAAGTTGAATTTTTGTACTAAATTGGCATTTGCCGCATACATCCTTTTACTAGAAAGTGTACCAAGTTGTATACATTGCGATTGCGCTGTTTGAGTGAAAAAGAGTGGGTTACGTCTTGTTGCCCTTCCAAAGTCGATATGTAACTTATAATAATGAAGTAAATGACAATTTAATCAACAAAATACTTGAGCCAGTTCAAGTTCATCCGTGCACTGGAACGCCTGAATATGCCGAAAGGCGACACCCGGGCCGTTAGTGACAAAATCTGTGTGAATGTACATAATTTGAAAGATTCAAAATACTTGAAACATGAAAAAAAAAAAGTTGTAAAATTACACTCACAAATAAAGTAAATTGAACCACGAACGAATCAATACATTATACTCGTGAGCAGCATTAACTTAACTTACTTGAAGAGAGAAAATTCAGCCTTGGGAAAGCTAGTTTTATTTCTTTTCTATTCAACTATTAATGGCAGCTCACTTCGAATAATGCGGGATTTTCTTGTTTTGATAACATACAAGTAGTACAACTTCTACTTAAACGCACCTGAATTATACAGTTACTATCTCGTATAAAATTTTAAGAGCCTAGCTCGTAAAAAAGTAACGTAATTAGGACGCGTCGTAGGACTCGTAGGTATTTCTGTATGTTTTCGTGAATTCTTTACAAGCACAACTTATGTGTAATTCCTGTCTCAGGAGATCTAGTTAAATGGTGAGGATTTTTAAAATTATATTACACGAGTAGAAAGTGTCCCAAGTAAGCAGAGTGCGTATGTTAACACATTGGTTACGGATGACTCGTATACGAGTCTTTTCGCCGATCTGACTTACGCGTTGAAATATATACATCCAATGCGACAAATGTTTTAGATTCTCTATGCAGATGGCGTAACAAATGATTGATGCATCATTTAAAAAATAAAATATTAAAATATATGCACAAATATTTTTTTTATTCGGTGATTTCGGCGATGAAAAATCAGCAGACAGTTAAAATAAAACTTTAAAAAATAGGCCACCAAAATATAAGCAATTGTAGGCTAAAAATAGGCTTTTATGTTTTCTAATTTTGTTTTGAAATAAAATAAACAGGAGTAAATGTTTATTTGACTTGTTATTTATTACGTTTTCGATAAAATATATAATTCTATGTCAAATACCCGATTTTCTATATTAAAAAATACAAAAGATGAGTATCGCTAATAAAAGCAGGCTCAAATATATAAAGTATTATGCAACAAAGTGTTGCACAACTGGTGTCCAAATTATTTTTTTGAATGTCAAATAGTTTTAAAGTTATACTATTTTTTCAAAAGTACCTAATTTTTTGCAAAATTTCGCAAAAATGCCCCGATGCGAATGAGTTTTAATATATGTTTTTAATAAAACGGTGACTAATTTTTGTTTGATAAAAAATACTGCATTTGCGTTGATATTTTTGATAGGATTGAATTAATACATATTCTTTAGCCTACTGCGGATAGAGATAGAATAAAGAAAGGCGTTAGGATTAGTAACGTGAACTGGAAAACAAGAAGAACAAACCTAGTACGTTAGATTCACCAAATTAATACTGTAACTGAGCGATACTGGTGTTGTTCGTTGCAACGCCTTCAATCCAGGAAAGCAATTCTTGAAATCTGACGATGATTTTTTACACAATACCGAACATTCAATCAAAAAAACATTTACAAGACTAAAAGGCAATACTTTTATTTGTATCTATATCGATCGTCGAGTTGATTAGTCAGATGTATGCCTGCAAATAACATGTTTTAAGAAAATGTGAAAAACAATATTTAAATGGTCAGCTTAAATCAAGCATTATTCATGTGTCTGAAAATTTACACATTTTATTAACCCTTTGCAGTCTTTAATTGAAATATGTTTTCACATTAATTCGTCTTTGATTAATTTATTATCGTATAATTATAATAAAAAACATTTTGAATGTTTCAGTATAGCAAAATTTATCTTGCGCACAATGCGTATTGGTAATATTTGAATGAAAAAAAAATATATATTATTAAAAAAATCAGTAAATAAAAAACATTGCCAAATCTGTAATGTTGAGTCCAGCTCGACATAGGAATTCTAAGAGTTAACATACATATGATTGCAGATTTGGTATTTATTTCGAGTTCAGTAGTAGGTTAATAAGAATTATTTGTGTTGTCCCAGACAATAAAGCAACATTTTGTTTGATTTTTGAAAAGTAAATCAGAATTCAATTTCACCGGAGTTGAATTCTAACATGTGACTTAAATGCTTGATTTCAAGAGTTAGAATCCAGTAAATTAATAGAAAACAGATAATCAGAGATTTTCTGAAATGAGAATATAGTTACTAAGGAAATAAATATCGAAACATTCAAGAAGACCAAGGATCCTTTTTTCAAACGCTTTAAATGGAAAAGAATACGAACAAATGAAATCCAGTTGCGATTTATTAAAATTAGATACTGGAAACGTGATGTAAAACAAAAGCAAACGGGAGTGTGAGATTATGAACAGCATATTAGTTTTCTGCAAATATTTACGACACTTCAAACAAAATATTCTCAATAAAATTCGTTTATACTGGCATGTTATTTCAGCGTGATGTTTCAGAGCAGACGTCTTTTGATGTTTTCCATGTGAAAAGTTACATTTCTGGCAACAAAAATATTTCACAACAGCGTATCCCGCCCGTAAAAATGGTTTACATTGAACGCAACACGCAATTTAAATGAGGTAAGGCCGCATATTTATAGTGACGATCTGGTAGAAGAGAATTTCGATAAGGGCTGCACATACACAATATGATCGGTAATATTCTGAAAAAGTATACGATATTCGTGATTATAGATTTAGTATCGGAGTTAAGGAAATGATATTTGCAATGTCTATTATAATTTCATAGATAAGTTCATTCTCACAAAGAAAAAATATACTAACATGATTTTATTTTCCTATGTTAATTAAAAATATTTCGTAGCGTTGTCTTTAAATATGGAAATTTGCATTAATTTAATTTCACCCTCAAGATTTTTTTTTGAGAAATGGTTATACTGTAATGAAATGTTGTAATTTAGTTATATTAAGTTTTCGCTTTCATTGTAATCGTTAAGAATATAGACTTGTCTAAATATTTTATTTATTATAAAAAAAGATTTAGAGAGACAATTAAACAATTGAGTAAAACATATTTTTGGTATTATTTGTCATGATTTATTTTGTTACTTAAATAAATATTGTATATTAACTACATTTAGAAATATTAGTTCATCCGTGCACTTGAACGCCATGAAGATTCCGAAAGGCGAGAAACCCGGGTCGTTAGTGACAAAATTTGTGTGAATGTACAGAATTTGAAAGATTCAAATTTAATATTGAAATTCCACCAAGCACCTTCAGTCGAAATCTTAAATTATATATTATTAAATGTAGCTTCATAGAATGAAATAAACGTTTAAAAATTTTGAAGTAAGGAACCGCAATCAATCGCTTTCAAGTAAAATGGCGTGATAGATTGTAAGCCCTACTTCAGGTGTAGAATCATTTTATTCTACATTTATTATACGTCGTATGGTTGTCATCACCGCATCAAAATAATGTGAAATAACAACGCAAAATAATTGGCAGTCACTGTAAACGCCTAGCTGTGGATTGTTGGACAACGGTTTGAGCTACCTAATTTGAATATGACAGTGCGAAATCCAACATAAAGAATTACTTTTTTTCGCAAACGTATTCCAGCACGTTTATTCTACGCAGCGCTAAATTTTGGTAGTGTGAAATAATTTTCCTAGTCAATATAATAACCGTATAAGATATAGCTAGGAATAATGCTTACAAATCACCTCGTGAGAAGGAAATTCTTCCCGTTTTGTAACTAATACTATGAGAAAAAAAATTGATAGCACGCGTGCATCAAAAGATAAGTTTTTATTTATACATTTTACTCTATAAATTCAGTATCATATTTGGGTATATTTCGTAATTATTCCACAATTAGTTATGAGGATCGGTACCGGTTTCGCTCATCAACATTTTCAACTATTTAAACAATTGATAAAACCGGTCGTTTTTTGTTTCATTTGATTACCGATTCCATCAATCTTAAAAAAAATACGACTTATTTTAGGTATAATTTGGTGACATTGTTGTGGAATCGTAACATTTAGGAATTAAAAATGTTGATTTACCAACAATACCTCTGTGACATGTTTTTAAAATCTTGACGCAGGAATACATTCAAAAAATTTTCTCCCTGTTACATTGACAAATTGAACGCCGATCATAGGACAACTAATTTTGTCATAAATATGGTCGGAGTAAAATGCTCTTCACTCTAAAAATTAATCAATAAGTACCTTTATAACACAATGTCTTTAGTTGGTAATTGTTTCTAAATTTCTAACGCTATTTAAATGTTACCAATAATCAATTGTGATAAGTATACTTTATAAATGTTTCGAAAAATATAACTCCAAATTTATCCATAAAGCTTGTTTACAATATAATGAAATATTTGATAAAATAATAGATGTTTACCGTTTCGTTAAGTACGCACGAATTGATCTCGAATCAAAAGACGCTGAAAAGAAACAGTTAAAATTAAATTTCCAGAATTTCCAGTACTTATTTCCATCTTATCGAATCAAAGCGATTGAGACCAGACTAGAGAGGCAGCTTTATTGGCAAGAATAATTCTCAAAACGTAACGTTTAATTTATTTACATCTTTCTGGAAATTTTACAGAACCGTCATGAAAAAAAATACAGAGCGAAATAAATAAGACGGAATTGCGTAGGTAAATTCATCTGTTATTATATTTGAGTAAATTCTTTATCACACAGCATCCGGAACAAGTGAAAAATTGTGCGCAATTATTCAACTTATTTCGCAAGAATTTGCTAGGTGAAAAATGTATTTGAATCAGTGAGATTCGTAATTTGGGTAAAAAAAATCATCCAATTTATAATACATAACATTAATTGGATGATATTGTGAGATCTCATTTTAAGCAAGGCTGTCGAACTAAAGTAGTGTTTTATGGTATTTTTAAGTACATAGACAGAAGTTGGCCCGAGTAATAACGAATTTAAAAAAACACAAATGACTCAGATGTGTGTAGTGAAAGCGTAAATATTCCAGAATAATACTAATAGTTGCAATAGTTAGTCAATTAACGACTGTTTTTTTAATGTTTGAGTATGCTTTTAAATTGTGAGAAACGAGTGCAATACATACATGCAAAACTTACGTCATCATTTGCCAAAAGAGGAAAACATTTAAGAGTTTTTTATATTTATAATGATATATTAGTTTCTTGGATTGCTCACATAAAATACAACGACCCGCGCCAAATCCTAATAATATCCTCCACCATTATGAAATGAGGTTTAAGATATCGTTATTAATTTTTAAAATTTAAAACGTCATCTGGCAATAAATCTCAGGATTCCATCCATAAAACTTGTCAAACATTTAACGATCGTAAGAGAACTTTAAATAAAAACAATGTTACAATTTAATATTACAAAAAAAATATCTATATTAGTTACGGACAGAATGTGGCATATAATTTATTAAGGTGAAAACAAAAGACTGTAAAACAAAATAATTATACTTGAATCGTGAAAACTTTGTTTAAAAAAAGCCCAGGTAACCTTACGGTATCTTCAGGTTTTCGAATGCACTAATCTACTTAAAGTTAAAAACACAATACTTATTCCCTTGTACTTATTTTCTCTTTTATTTATCAAGATCAGGCTTCCCTTGCATCAGTTGACAATGCTCGCCTCTTAATATAATGCCTTTCCATCAAGTAGTCGTGAACACCCTAAAAGTGATACTCGACTCTTCAAAGTGTGTGTAAGCAAAAAGTTTTTATTGTAATTCATATATTATAAAAGAATAATTACAAACATTATTACTATGTCTATAAATTTTTGATGGCGTTCTGCATTAATGAAATTTTGTTTGTATTTATTTAAGAAATATAAGGTTTGCGAAAAAGTATTTGTATAGTAGTATTTTAGTGAATTGACAGCGTATATATAAAAATTCTAAATAAATTTGAAAAAGAAGAAAACGTGTATCTGTTCGACGACATATAAAGTGTCTAAGCTCGATCGATCATTGTGTTATTCTGGAATAATCTGTCCGAGACCTGTCACCCCCGTGCCGAAGCGCAAAGAACTCATTAAATGGAGATCAAATTTTGCTTCGGCTACAGCACATCTTGAGGCGAAAAGATCGTCGATATTCGTTAAGGCGCAGCGGCCCCAATTAGCCGCAGCGTCGACAGGTACGCGTCGCGACGCTGAGATTTCTCTCGCGGTGCTGTTCGCCGGAAAATACGTTATTAATCAGGGGCAATTATCCAACCGAACGGATTTGAAAATAAAACAAAGTATAGAATATTGTAACAGCCAGGATGTCAAGCCCCGCCAATATCAGATATCCCAGTATATACTTTATTGCATAAATTAGCTGACACGAGCTATCTTAAGTGAACTAACGTGTTATGTGAAAATCAAAAGGGGGTGCAATGATTTTCACAAAGCTTTCTACATGAAATAATATTGTTAACATCTTGAAACAAATCATAGGTAAGTATACTTAAAAAATTTCATCTTTACGAATAATTGAAGCTTTTTACATACATACCAATTTATCTTGTATGCAGTCAAATTTTACCTTAAATTCAGCGATTTCCAACCTGGGAGGCTTGTACTATTGCAAAGGGAGGCGCGAACAGTCCAAAATATTTATTTACCCTTTAAAACGTGTCTTTATTACTATATGAAATGAAGGATGGGAAGGTGCGACGATATTTTTTTCTTCAAAGGGAGGCGCAGTAACATGAAGGTTGGAAACCACTGCTTTAAGCATGATGTTCTACCTTTAACTAAAAAAATATTTTTTCATATACAAATGGGTGGCAGTGAGTGAACAACAAGATGGTCAGTTAATAATTTAACAATAAATAAATAAATAATGCTCGCCATGAGCGAAATTGGTCCTGATCTTGATAAATATAAGTGGAAATAAGTACAAATAAATATTGTGTTTTTATTAATAATATGCTTTTCCACAAAGTATTGACAGTGAACACCCTAAGAGTGATGATGAATCATGTTTTTTTATTGTGAAAATTGTATTGAAAAACGGTCGAAAATCAATGGCCGCCAAAACTCAAGCTTGCTCTGTTCGAATGATGATTATACTGGGTAAGCACGTGTAGACAAGACATCTTTTGAAACAATATGAAGGGTAAATATGTATTTTACCATTGGCTATAAGAATTAAAGGTAAAATCGATTTCTGTTTTGCGAAATAGCCAAAACAAAAGTTTGTTGCTTCTCAAACTGAAGTACTTTATCAATAATACAATAATTATATTCACAGATGTATTAGTTTGCCACCCTTGCGCTGAAACTTCAACTGACTTAATATTGCATAACTAACTAACCAACAAATTTTGATAAAATGTACAAATATCTTTATACCAACATAAAAATTTAAAATAAATAGGGAATGCCTCGTATATTATTGGGCATACAAGGGTAAACTTAATAAACGATATGTCACACAAATTTTAGCTCAAATATGATGTCAGACTAAATTCGCAATAAAACAAGTGTACAAAAATACTTAGGTAGTAAGTCATAAACATTCAAGATAGTCCTTTGTCATCGGTAAATGTCAATCCGTTTTTGACTTTTTCCAACATAGCATTTATTAGTTGGGCAGATCTTACAGTCGATCGAGCTTTATACTTGTATTAGATTCTCTTTAGAATATTATTCGATGACGAAAATATATCAGAAATTATCTAAAAAATGTTGCAAGTGTCGACTAGTAAAATTCGCAATAAATAACAAAGACTATAATGGTCGGTGTTTGTCAAAAATCTGTTTAATGCTACTGTAAACATAGTTTCCAGGAATAAATTAGTCCTTGCTATTAATGTATTCATGATAACTTAGATTAGGCCTGACACTTCTTAGGCTTGGGTTTATATCGTGTTTATAAAATGCAAAATTCTCCGACAGTTGACATTAATTTTCGAAGCGTCGGCAGCGTTCAACGCGCAAAATGCTGAGTGACTTTTATTTGAGAGTAACGATTCGGAAAATAGGTTTTAAGTAGAGATGAGAAGATTTATCGTTAACGATGCCACTTGGCGAGTTAAATCATTCACAGCAATCTTCGGAATGTCAAGTCGATCAGCCATGAATTTTATAACAAAACATGGAGTAGACAGCAAAAACAAAAAAAAGGTGCATTGAAAGTATTGAGTCGTAGCTAGTCAGGAAATCAGCGGTCTTATATTTAATTTTCTCAATGCGGCGTTTCACTGAAATCAAAATCTATATCTGGGCTTTAATGCTAGAAGAGCCTTGTCAGATTTTGGCCATTCGGAGTAAAGAATACTTTAAAATACTCATTTTTATGCTAGAAATCCCTATTTCATTCGATTTAAAATGAATATAAGAATATCCAATTTGTATGTCAAAAATATCTTGCAGCATACTTTTCACCAAGAAATATGCCCATGTTCGCATAGTTGATATTAATTAGTGTAAGAAGTGTCTATGTTCACTCAGGCAATCAAAGTACGAACAATCACCACTGTACTAGACTACATAGATACCGCAAACAAACAAACAATTGCCTTTACCGAAAATTGGATATATTTGACAAAGCCACTTCTACAATTAAGCCTCATTTATTATATATTTTTAAATATATATAAATTAAATGTTTTCTGAACTGAGTGGTATCATAATAAAAAAACAAATGCGAACTTCTACCATGAAACGATTCCATCCTTCAATTATTTCACTGTGGTTTTTTTATACTTTGAATTTTTTTCAGTCTATCAGGTCTAGTAATCAGATAATTGAAAAAGCTAGTGCTGTTAGAATTCGAAGGATTAAACAAAATTGTATTATTGTCAAGGTACACAAATATTTATTTATGTCCTTCTACTGAGCTCAACCAGCCTAATCTGTATACAAACACTTGTGAATAAAATGTATGTATAAACTTCTGGCACGGATAAAAAATACATCAGAACTATGTATATAATGAGTCTGACGAGGGCGTAAGTAACTATGTATAAAAAAATATTTGTTGAATTTAAATTCTTAAACAAATTTACATCAAGGATATGATATAACATCAACTGCCGTGTAAAGCGTCACCAGTCATCATTATATTTAACAAGACACATACAACGAGTTCTGTAACCCTCATTCTTACTGTAAATACACTTAATGTAAGGAGTGAGTATATTAAAAACAGTTTTCGCGTGAAGCGCGAGACATAAAATTCCTCCATTTCCTACGCGTAAAGGGCTCAATTCAATACTATTTACGATTTCAATTCTCAATCTTGATATACTTAGCACTAGAGAGAGAGAGAGAGAGAGCACACAACGCGAACTTTTCCTTCGTTTTCATTGCTCGGGGAAATTGTATATTGTGACAGGGCTGTCACAAGATAAAACAATGAAAAATTACGCAATACTTTAGTTCCGTTCCTACGTCAATTTTTTTTAAAACTCAATTTAAATTAGCTTAATATACTGGATTAGTAGAGGAAAAACAATATATCTATTATAACACCCTAACTTACATTAAAAATAATGTATTAAATTAAATAAATGAGCTGTGTTTTTTTCTAGGAAATCTGAGATTGTTATATTTAAGTACCTCAGAGCAAAGTAATTTAAATTTTACATAACTTATATGTACATACATATGTACTCATATACCTAATGAGGCCGTAAAGCCGCAATAGCTACAAACTAAATAAAAAAAGTAGAAAAAGTATTAGTAGTACAGTGTTATTTTGATCTTAGTACAGCGATTTCCAACCTGGGAGGCGTGGACTATTGCAAAATATTTACTTACCCTTTAAGACGTGTCTTTATTACTATATGAAATCAACGTTGGGGAGGCGCGAAAATATTTTTTTCTTGAAAGGGAGGCGTAGTAACATAAATGTTGGAAGCCACTGTCTTAGTATAATGGAGCCTTTTTTCAATATATATCAACTTAATCGATAAAACATGATTTTAAGTTTTAAGATTTCTACTGTTTTTTTTAAACCATGTCCGCTCCCAATGTGGAGCATATGGACTCCTAATGGAGTTTATCTGAACAGAAGTGTTTCTACGAGAACTGCTTGTTACTCAGTTGGTCAACCTCTTTTTTTCCAAAAAAGAGTAGGGATAGAAGGATAGGGCTAGGATAGGATTAGTGGTAAGCTAATCGCTCTCGATACGCCCCGTTCTTAGGATAGGATGGGATGGGTGAGAGGGGGGGAATTCAAGACATTACATATATCCATGCCTTTGAACAGAAATTCATAAATCGATTGAAAAATCAATTTATAAAATTGTCCGTACCGGGATTTGAACCCGGGCCCTCCGTGGCCGAAGCCATCAACGTTGACCACTTTACCACACAGGCGTGAGATTTCTACTACTTGAGGGTAATTATTTAGACGAAACTTTGATGTCACGGTTTTACAATTCAAATTTTGTTCACATTCACGATTTTTGGCATAAAATATCGACATCTCCAGACACTGAAGAACACGAGTGAATTCAAGCCATCAAAACGTTATTTATTAATAATTGAAGCTTTTATTTATTTTCAAGATAAAATGCAAATCTTCTCAACTTACGATATACTTAATTGATTATATCTAAATATATTCAAACACGCTTTTTTACTGAATTTCGACATTGAAATTATATTATTGAATAAATGGACTTAGTTGAATACGGCTACATGCTACACAAAAGACTGATTGTAATAAGATATTCCATGGTTATGCGCAGCCCTGTCTAAAAGAATATTTCGCACCTCAACCGCCCCCTACATCACCGACGAACCCCCCGGGACAGAACGCAAGTCTTGTCAGCGGAATTTAATTTGCCGAAGGTATAGGCGGCTTCCATATAGCGAATTGGGAATAATAACTTCGGCTAAGGACGCCTACATTCTTGCTGTTTTCTTGTTCGACGATTTGGAACATTTCACAATTTCGATCCGAGGCCCCGACCCGTCTGAATATTGGCGAATTTGCTCCACTAACTTGCTACAAGCAACCACGTTACTTTTTGTTTCCATTTGAGTGATATTTTGTGAACAATACATTTAATTCCATCAGTAAATTGCCACCAAAAACATACGTTAAATAAAGTTAAAATACAATTTCAATAATTTATTCAGACATTGTCAATGTTACCATAGACAATATATTTTAATGTTTGATGTTTATTCGGCGGTTATTTGCGGAAGTTTATATTTAATATAAACTTAAATTGGATAAATTTATTACCAAAATGTTATCAAAGTTAATTTTATATAATTAAAATGTTGTTAACTAGCAATTCTCTCTCATGCGCTTAGGTTTTTGTGATATTATGCAACACGAGGCAGTCATGTAAAAACAGATTTACATTATAAAAATATATTATTTAAAAAGGAATCACCACACAATCGTTGAATTGCTTTCGCTCTGGTAAAAATGACACTGTATTGACTAATCCAGTGGAGGGGAACCTGCTGTCTTAAGGCCGCATGCGGCCTCTTGGCTACTGTGATGCGACTTTTTGACTTGATCAAAATATTCACATTGATCAAAACATTATACGCAAGTGTTTGGAAAAAATGCGTTATCAACCCATTATATGTTCGACAGTCGAAATAAAGAGGAGGGGTGTCAACGTTTTCTTTACTGCGGCCTTATGTTGAATCAGATAAATGAATGTGGCCTTAAGCATTGAAAAGGTTTCCTACCGCTGGACTTGTCAGTGTCAATTGCAACATTTTTTAACAATCGTCCAGTTATTAGACATTAGTCCATTGGTCCAAATCACACGTGGAAGGATGGGAAAAGCAATATAAAAAATTCATCATAAGTCAAATTGTTATTCATCTGGTCTCGAGATGTATAAATACATTTTATGAACAGGTGTTGGGTACTCATGTCGAGTTAAGTAGTGGAACTATGAAGAGATGTTCGAGTAATAAACCAGACAATACCACCATTTTGTTTAAATCTAAAAGTTAGAAGCTGGATCGAAGGCGCAAAATTGTATACATACTACAAATTTAGCTGCAATTTCGATTATTTCAATTAGAGTAAATACTTGTGTTGTAAATAATAATCATTATTAAATAAATGAAGCTAGATTAATACTGTCGTCTGTACTAATTCAAAATTTATTAATGATGTATCGCTCAATTTCGACGGATTTTACTACAGCTGCTTTGTATTCGGCTTCATTGTTTGAGCCAAGCCACGCAAAGTAAAACCGATGGCGGGGAAAAAACATTTTTCATTGACAGGCGCGGTATTTCGAAATAAAACCAATCTGATGAACGACGCGCGGATTGACTTTGCGAAGGCATCCCGTCCGCCTTACCTTACGCCTCCCACCAACTCCCATTTTCCGACTGATTTAAGACATTTTTTTTTATATTCCCTCTGTCAAAAGTAATATTAAAATACGTTATCGCGTAAAATGTATACACAAAACATCCACCAGATTCAACGAACTTTATGCTAGCTTACAACAATAAAAATAAATTAAGTTTTTTAATAGGAAATCGAATGCTTAGAATATTTCAATAGATTAAATTTTATATTCGTGAACTGATAGTTAACTGATCGCACGATGCTTAATATAAATACGTCACAAGTAGGGCATCCAATCCCGGGATCCGGGATCCCGAAATTCCGGGATTGAGATGGCCGCGATCCCGGGATTTCGGGATTGAGAAATTTCTAGCAAATTCTCGAAATTGGCAAATCGGGGATTTCAAATTCTTCGGTGAGCTAAAAAAAAAAAAAAAACCGAGTTTCTGTGAGATTCTGGGAAAAAGTATACCAAATCGGAGATTTCAAATTCCTCGGTGAGCTAAAAAAAAAAAAAACGAGTTTCTGTGAGATTCTGAAAAAAAGTATACCAAATTGAGGATTTCAAATTCCTCGGTGAGAAAATCTCAATCCCGGGATCCCGGGATCCCGGGATTCAAAATAATTCAATCCCGAAATCCCGGGATTGGAAAAAGGCTTCGGGATTGGATACCCTAGTCACAAGGGAAAGAACAAATAAAAACGACTTAATAAACGAGTCACTCGTTCAAAACCTCTATAAAAATATAAGAATTAGCTTCTCTACTTTAGAACACGTTTATGTCAGAAACTAATGACTTGCGAACAATATATTAAGATAAGATTTCGATATTAAATTTGAATCGTTCAAATTGTATACATTCACATAAATTTTGTAACTACCAATGTTCCCACTAAATTTCTGGAGGTTATGTGCGCAAGATACATTAGCTGTGCAACTTTGAAAGGAAATGAAAACAATTGTTCGCGACTTATTATATTTAATGTACTACATATCGACTGTGGAAAGGAAAAAGGACGTAAACCACACATATAAAATTTTACAGGAGGCGCAAAAAACGTGTTTTGATGATTTTGGTCCATATGCAAATTATGAATTATACACAACCTAAACTAACACATTATTAAAATTAATAATAACTAATTATAACACATTATTAAAATTAAGTGCACGGAGACTTCTAAGCTGGTGTTTAATTGACATAATATAATATTAATTAAAGAAGTTGTACTGGAAAAACCTTTATTTCAGTCTTTTTTCTTGGTTTTAATTTTTTACGGGGTCATCTTTTTCAAACTTAAAAGCTAAATTTAGATACTAATTCGGCATTTGCAGCTTCCATCATTTTGATAGAACGTGTATCAAGGTTAATACATTGTGATTATCGAAAAAAACCTGTTTTGATAAAACTGTGGGTTACGTCTTTTTTCCTTTCCACAGTCGATATATAGAATAACAGAATTAGCATAATTTTAGTTGGAAAGTAAAGGACGGGAAAAAATAAAAGCATTTTTTTGTGCGCTCTCGCGTGATGTGTGTGCACGCGCACGGCTAGTTATGTGGGCGCGCACAAGCGCACAGCTTAGAGCAGGGGTGGGGAACCTTTTCTTCTCTAAAGGCCGCATTCATTTTTCTGATTCGACATTAGGCCGCAGTAAACATTGACTAGGGAGTCTTTGGCCAGAAACAGGAATTCACGGTCAGAATATGTCAGGAAATTATGAATTTACGTCAATTTACAGAATTACAGAATTGGCCAGAAGGCCACACCAGAGTAGCTAAAACGGTCAACGTTGTTGGCTTCGGCTACGGAGGACCCGGGTTCAAATCCCGGTACGGACAGTTTTAATAAATTGATTTTTCAATCGATTTATGAATTTCTGTTCAAAGGCATGGGTGTATGTGATGTCTTGAATTCCCCCCTTTCACTCATCCTATCCTATGAACAGGGCGTATCGAGAGCGACTAGCTTACCACTAATCCTGTCCTAGCCCTATCCTTCCATCCCTACTCTCTTTGGAAAAAGAGAGGTTGAGCAACTGAGTAACAAACAGTTCTCGTAGAAACACTTCTGTTGAGATAAACTCCATTAGGAGTCCATATGCTCCACATTGGGAGCGGACATGGACACGGCATCTTCAGGTGTTCAAGAGCACGAATGGAATTCATGAGTCAAATTTGAACGATTCAAATTTAACATAATAAGAATTAAAATTAATATAAAAGAACCTTTATTTTTCCTTCGCTAATACTGCATTGAATAGCGTTAAGAGTGAGAAAACAAATGACTCGTTTATAATTCAGTAGAAATTTATTTATTCTCTTTCGTTTCGCAGTAATACGACTCATATGAACCAACCAATTCGCGCGGAAGTGTAAATTTTCATATGTATGTACTATAAAATTATTAGTAAAAAAGAAACAAGATAAAGGATACTAATATTGGCGTTAAGCGGGTACTAATATTCTTTTACTAGTTTATTTTTATCATTACAATTTAACGAAATGGTATTAAGAAATATCTGATAAAGAAAAATATTTTATTAAATATTCTAAAAAATGATTCATTAAAATAATTAGGAATAGATTTTGCTTTGCAGTATATTTTTCTTACGGTGAAATATGCCTAGAATAATAATAATAACGTACAAAACTTCTGGATTCAGGAACATTGAATATGTAATATAATATTTCCGAGCTATTTGTTCAACACCACTTGTCGAGTAGAGCATCCATAAGTTAAACTTGTAAACACTTCCTCGCAGGAAACGAAGTCTGCTTCTAAAGGTGAAAACATAAAATCTCGAAGAAAGTGTAAATTTCCTTTGAATAAATTTATTAAACAAATAATACACGTGATGTATAGCAAACGTTCTACGAATATAAATAATTCTCAGAAATGTACGCGAAATATTAAGTGGGATATTTAAAATGTGATAAAATACAGCGCTTCGAATTCGCAGTCTGACAGGAGGATGTGTTAACATAGCGATTATTTAAAAAAAAAAACAATGAAAATAACGGTATCTTAGAAGAAATATTCGCTGAAATATCTGTAGCGGCGTAATCCCCAACTAGACACTTACAAGAAGAATTTGTTCGCTGAGTGATTATACATATTCTGTTATTGTTTCTTTTCAGAATGATTATTTGTAACGAAAGATGGAAAATATTGTCTAAAACAGATGTGGTATTTTTTTCCATTAGTCATTGGAATTTCTTTGATAAATTATTCATATATTTTTTTCCATATCCGCACCCTGCCCCTACCGGGTCATCCCATCGTTCCGTAGCTCCGCTGAGTAAATCCTGTGGATAGTCATCAGTGGCCTTCCACGTCGGGATTCATCTGGTCGGTAAATACACAGGCAGGGTTTAGACTCTCTTGAGGCACCCACAGCACATATACAAGTCAAGTCCATCGGCGTTTTTTTTATTTGGATGTAACAAGAGGCTGGTTAGTCCGCTCTCTTACCTACGTGTTCTTGACGAAGTAAGTCAGATCACCGCACTCATAGTATTCACCATAAGGATCTGTTTTCAAAGTATACAGTTACTCTGCATTTTCGTAATGTGACATGACTCGCAACCGTAAAGCAGCACTGTTCACATGCATGCGTTCAACAGGAGACACTTATTTCTGACCGAGTACAACTGTAAGTTCCAAACGTTCCGTATTGAATAAATATTACTTATAAAGGTTAATATTACTAATGTATTATACCGTGTTTTGCTTTCTGTTGCTCGTTGGACTAGCAATACAAAGTTGAAATGGTAACATATCAACGAGCGGTTTCATTATGAGAATCGCTATCAATTGAAATTAACTGACAATTGTGGCTCCCTATTCACCATACAGAATCAGCATCTTCCCAGTTTATCTGTGAGGTCTTTGACACTATCACGCACATATGTAGATAATGTCTTAACAAGTATACCAACTATCACGATTCCGTGTCAACAAATTAAGCTAATACGCGTCGTTCCTATTATAAGCAATATAATACTAAATTCATCATTTGCGGCAGTGGATTTAGATGACTATCAAGCCAGTCGTTTTGAATTATTATAATTACGACACTTTAAATAGATTATATGCGATGAATACATGAACCGATGCACGAAGTAATTGTTTTGTTCTGCGAAGGTTTCCATCCGCTGAATTAATTTTACTACAGCAAAACAGGCAGGCGTTTGAGAGCGGTGGAAAGAAATATTCCTAACGATGGTAAACGAGTGAGATATACGGCGAGATACTTTAACGAAATAAAAAAACATCATTCGTAACGTGGACACTGCGGCAGGGTTGACATTAAAAAATTGCACATGGTAACGAGTATAAATACCCTGTCGCCTGGCCGCCATTGCGAAGCGAGAACGGGAATGTTTTGTGAAACTTGACAGTATCCAAAGCTGGGGCTAAAGCCGTTGAAAGCTCGCACTACGAAAATGGTGGACAGTCAATGAAAAATCGACAACGGAATTTCAATACTACATAGAATAAATAATTCAACATAACATATAATATAATGTATTTGTTACAACTTACAACTCCAATGTCGAGTGTCGCTCGACTTGATCTGATACATAGTTTGATTTGTGTGATGGATTTTTTTGTCTCTGTCTTGAATACACATTTTAAATACATGATTTGTAGTGAAAATAATGACTATATGAAAGAATTGGACGATATATTTGAAATCGCTCCATCGTGGAGTCCGATTTAAAAAGTAACATAAGAAAATAATTTATAAAAAATAATATCGAAGGATCTTACGTAATAAATTAACAATTTCGCAATAAAGCTGGTAGAAACAAAGCGGCGGAGTGAAAAGTATTAAGTCAACAAAAATACTGATGCAACATCGTACGTAATAAAAGCCCACTATTTTTTTTTAACTTTGTTTTTGTATGTTTAGCAACAATATCGTTTTATGTGCAAATTCACTAAAATGACCTTAAAGCTGGTGGATTTCTTTTAACATTCAGAGTGGAATGGGTTAACTAACATGAGTTAGAAAATAAAAATATGTACATACACTACAAGTGTACTTGTTTTTGGACCGTTTTAATTGCTACGATTGTAAGCAGTACTCGATCATAGAATGGAGTACAAGCTCTAGCGGAAATGGTGTAACAATTAGCTCAACTAACGTCTAATTAAAATGCATTTACAGATCACTTGACACAACTCGAATCATAACCTCAAAATAAACAATAATCACTTTGTGATGACTCGAAATACACACGTCGATGTAAATGGATTCTAATTGGATATTACATGTTACTTTTCACGTCACTAATCAAATTTAATTCTCAAATATCTATCACGTAGCCGTAAAATAAACAAATACCGTAATGGTAATATATTTTAGTTTAGGTTTATTGGATCTGCTACGGTAAATGTATGTCTAGAAGTTTGAAAGCAAGACAAGTGGTCTTCACGAAACAAAGTGTCTTCAGTATTAGATGAGGACGTACGGGCAAGAATAATAAGGCATCGTATGAACACTTCAAACTGAGATACGACGTACAGTAAAAATGAGTTTGGGCAACGGTTCCGTTCCGACGATAAAAACCACAAAAGATAAATCCCAAAGAGCGAAGTTCTAGGCAAATATGAGAATATTATGTACAAGTTAAGTTTTCATTTGTATACATATACTTCATGCCTTGCCACTATGTCGATAATCGAAAATAGCATGAACACTTAAAAAGTGAAAAACAGTATTAATCAATTGTGTTCTTATAATGTAACTTTGATCAACATATAAAAACTAACGTAATGGCTTTAATTAAATCGGTTCCAGGAACCCGTTCAAGCAGAATACATTAGTAACATCTGGACAAAGATAAATATTATAAAATTCCGCGAGCCGGGAATCACTAATTACTTTTGTTATACTTCAAGTGAATTCAAAGCGCTAATCCAATCGGATAGCTTTTGTGTATTAAGAAAAAAGCACACTCATGCAGTAGGAAGATTATATATCAGAAATAAACGTGCAGTTTTAAAAGAAAAACAACAAGAATTATAGTGTTCAACAGCGTTCCAAAGTATTTGTCGAGTTTCTTGCTATAGTAAAACAATGTAAAACACATTGTTTTTAAAATGTTTATTATTTATTCAAAGAAGAATAATAAATAATCGGAAACTATTTCTTGTTGAGGTAAGGTAGGGCTTTTTTACAACTCTCTTAATAATTCAAAGCAGACAGAAACAAGCCACATGTTCTACGGTTATATAATAAATAAAACGCACAAAAACTTTCTGAAATGTTTAATAACAAATAGAATGTGACATTATTCATTAAACTTTGTGAAGATATCTGTGATTGAGTGTTTCGCTAGTGCGGATTGATACCCATCGTGAACTAACTCTTTTGAAGCGCTTTGAATCCTTGTCCCCAATGATGTATATTACAGTAAAACTGAGATATATCATAAATATGAGAATACATGTTGATAAACCCGTATATTATTAAGTACGTTAAATGTTTAATTTAATGCAGTTTTTTCTAATCGAAATAACCTCACTCTTTTATGAAAAATTATATATTTCGAGTAATTGAATGTAAATCCCCGTCTCAGAAGGCCGATCTATCGTAGCAATCTTTCATGCACATATGATAAAATAAAATTCAATTGTGAAAGCTTGTAAAATCATTAGATCTGCTTTTAAACACTTTATAGCGCAATTCCGGTGCTCTAAGGAAAAATATTGGTACACTAATAATCAATTATTACAATAAATAATGGTAAAAAATAGGGTGGTAGGAAGTTGGAAATTTAAGACATCACATACTTCGAACAGAAATTCATAAATCGATTGATAAATCAATTTATAGAACTGTCTCTACTGGGATTCGAACCCCTGACCTCCGTAGCCAATGACGTTGACCACTCGACGCAGCAAGAGCGATTATCTAACAACTAGTCCTGTCCTAGCTTATGATCCCTACTCTCTTTGGAATAAGAGGTATCGAGAAAGTCAGTATCAAGCAGTTATTGCATAAACACTTTTGTTGAAACAAACTTGATTAGGAGTCCATATTCTCTACATTTAGGACGGACATGGTAAAAAAACTGTTATTAATATAAAGAATTTATAAAAATAGGTAATTCGTTTTGTTTTCGTCATAATATTTTCAAGAAAATACAGCCAAAAACAAAGAACATATGATTTTATCTAGAGCTTATGAAAATTTAATATGAAACAATTTTAATAAATTTTATACAGGCAATATAACTGTAAGAGATTTAAAGATAAAGAAAACTGGGAAATTGCTATAGTTATGGGTGTCAATTTCTTTATACGGCACCGTGTCGAACCGAGATCTATGATGTCATAAAAGACTAGGTTCCAACACGCAAACAATATAATATAGTATTCGAGGCTAGTTAAATTGGGGTCTCATAATAAACTATACATTTTCATTATGGCAGGAAATTGTTCGGGGAAACCGTAAACTTAACTATAGTTAACCCGTAGATTTAATACAAAAGACCTTTGGGTACAAGGGCGCATGTGGTGGGATATTAAATTTAAATACTTCGTAATTTCACGAGCAATACAGATAAATTCAGCATTGTTTCTCGATTTAAAAACCTTCGTGAACAACACAGTCGTTAATTAAAAACAAAAGTGTATGCTTCACATAACGACATATAAATTCTGAACAAAAGAACCGATAACCATTCTGTCAACATAGATGGCCATCGAAGGCATAAATACATATGATGCCTGAATTTCTTACCACTCATAGTCCTGTCTTGGCCCCCATCTGCCTATCCTGCATCTCTCCAAAAAGAGAGAGCGACTGAAGGCAAGCATTTTTTTTTAAACAATTTCTGTTGCGATAAAATCAGCACTATGAAACCGTGAAAACAAAGGCGAATTTTCAATTGATCAAAACATCACAATTGGATAATATCCATTAATATTCCATAATACACTAGGAGCGGGCATCGATTATTTTAGGTTATCTGGATTTGTCAATAAATTATACAGAAAAAACAAGTATTAAATGAAGGATTGGTTATCAATGAATTTTATTTTCAGTAAAGTTAGCAGCAAAATTACAGTACGTCTTTCTAATATAGGAATGTCGTGGTAAAATACCAGAGCCTTAAAAATTTAGCCACTTTCGGAGCACAAAAGCAAAGCGAATCTATTTATATTAAACGTAAGCTTCTAATAATTCATGTTAACAAGAAGCGTTGTATGTATTCAATTATTAAATCTTATATGAGAAATAATATTTATCTTGCAAGAGTAGACATTTTTAAAATCATGAAAACTCCGTTATACGGCATCCTTGAATATGGTTGGGTTCTATAAATGTACGATTGCATTCGCTAGAAATAAAACATGCTGGATTTAACATGGAACACAAAGCCACTGGTGGGTGACAGGGGATCCTCGAGGTGACGCGCTGTGTTCATTATTTCGAGTAGGGAGCAAAACAGCGTTAAAAGAGTACACAGGTAGTAAAATGCAGTGAATTAAACGCTTAGGATGCAGAAAACACAAAATTTCTTCGGTAATATATTACAATTTTTGTAATCTTTTCGTGTAGCAGTTACTAAGATAATTGTTATCGAGCACCAGAACGTATTGTGTTTAATTTGATAAAAGAATAAACATAAGGTTTTACACTGCTTGCCAAATTCAAGTCCTCAGCTGACAAAATAATTTGTAAAAAACTTGACAAAATACATGTACGACGTAAAGGGATATCAAGACTTGGTATTTACACACGCGAGTAAATAATCCAAAGAACAGAGTTTCAGTATATAAAATTAGGTTGGAAGACTGTTAACCCTTTTCGGCCGTGCCACCAAACACGAATTATCCTCTCACACCCAATATTTCAAGAATCGACATTTCAACTATTTAAATGACGAAAAATATGTTATTAAAATCATTAACATATATAAATATAACAGGCGGACGTGTACAGTCCAATTCGTGATTCCATTCATATAAAATAATGTAAAATTCAATTAATTGACACCGGCAGTAATCAATTTCAAATATACGTTTTGGTAACTAAGCTGACTAAATGAAACATTAATAAAGACATCCTGACCAAGATGACAGCAAAAATCACGTCACGTCAAATAAATTGTTTGTGAAGAAGATTTCGGCAAAGTTTTCCGCAATTATTATGGTCTGCGGGACGATTCTTGTTGTTTTTATGACAGGTTAAGGCGCCTGGGGGAGAAAATTCACAATATTAAACAAATGAAAACCTTCCGTAATATTTCTCAGAAGAAAACACGAAAAAGTAAATCTCGACTAGACAAATGAAGAAGGAAAAGAACAAATAGAAAACTAAAAGGATGAAGCAAATGGTAGGGCGAAGCCGTTGCTGTAAATGTCAGAGTTAACAATGTTGGTATATTATGCTTATTCTTGATTTAAATATCAAATTTGACTATACTTCAACCACTCGTTTTTAATGTAATGAAACATATTTTTTATTTATTTATCTGTTTTTCATTGAACGTTAAAAAACATTTTATTTTAATAAAATAAATAGGATAATACTAGTTTTGCTCATGATTTTAACCAGTAATTTTAATGCTGTATTTTTTTTCTTTATTCCATATCCACTTCCAATGATACTCACATAATAAAAAATAAAAAAAAAACATGTCCGCTCTCAATGTGGAGCATATTGAATCCTAATAGTTAACTTCTGCAGAATTTTTTTTTCGAGAACTGCTTGTAACTCTGTTCAGTTGCTTAATATATTTTTATCGAAGAGTAGTAGGGATAAAAAGACAGGTCTAGGAAAGGATTAGTAGTAAACGAATCGCAAATTTAAAAAATACTGTTCGTACTGGGACTCGAACTCGTGAGATTTGGCACGAAAGACAACAACGTTGACCGCTTCGCCACGAACCCGACAGTGAAAATTATACCCGATAAAAAAGTACGCAGGATTATTTCATTAAAAATATATTGATCTGTACGGATGAAATACAAATTGAATTTATATTGTTCATTTAAATTTGATGAGATTTCATTATACTAATTGCGACACGTGTTTCGGTTCTTTACAAAGCGTAATTAAACAGTAAGTATGATCGACAAAACTTATAAAAGAGTACAGAATCAAAATAATTCAAATTTGATATTGAAGTTCTATCAACCACCTTCAGTCGAAAATCTAAATTAAGTCTGATTTGTCAGTCTGCTTTTAAAAAAAGCTATGGTAAAAATCACAGCAGGGTTTATTGCTTTTTTTATTAATAGAACAGAACTTTTTTGAACTTTCGTTTTTTAAAGCTTACTTTCAAATATCTTCATATTGTTAGTGAGGGACGTACATTAAATACGCAAGTGAATTACTCCAATGTTAATACTTTATAATTTGATTAAAATTCTTGTGTACCTACGAATTTAAATATGCAAGAATTCTAATTTATTGAGAACAAAAGATGAACTTTCATTAAGTCAACAATGTTTAGTTGTTTAATAAATCTGGGTACAAATAACTAGCCTCGGACAGAATAATAAAACAAAATCACGCTACAACTGTAACGCAGTCTTCTGAGAAGGGAGAATTTTCCTCTTGAGGGGGGGGGGTTGTATTGTACATACATTTTCACAGAGGAAGACTCCGGCTTGGTTGATGAAAATTATGAATAGAAATAAAAATAGACCAGAGATTTCAAACATTTTTAAATCTTCAAACGGGTAATTAATAAAACATCGGATTGATTTTGTATTCCGGCAGAATTTTTAGAAATAGTTATTAATTATATGCGAAATTAATTATGCGGTGTAACGAAACATAGGTAAAAAAAAGTTTGAAATATATTTTCTTAATTAATTAAAAAGAATTTACAATCTATTGCTAATTTCAATGCCTTGTTATTTACAGCTTTTAGTTTCAATTTGTTTTGTATAAATAACACTTTTAATTTATTTTTCTTATCAGTTGATAATGCTCGCCATGAGCGAAACCGGTCTTGATCTAGGTAAATAAAAGGCGAAATAAGTACAAAGGAATATTGTGTTTTTATTAATAATATGCTTTTCCACTAAGTATTGACAGAGAACATCCTAAGAGTGATGATGAATCATGTTTTTTTATTGTGTATTTTTATCTTAATATAATGCCTTTCCACCAAACATTGACAGTGAAACCTTAAAAGGAATGGACAGTGTTATAAATTCAATTATTTTTTTAATTTGCTAAGTAAAAAATATAAACTATGTTTGGTTTATTCATAAATACTGCGATATTCTGTAAGAGTATGCTTCATAAAGAAGCGAAACAGGTGTCACAATTTGTGACACCACATGAGAAGTAACAAAGTAATCGAATTTGATTATATACATCCATTTTGTTTCATTTTTGTCTCAATTCGGAGCATATGGCTCCATCCCGCGCAAGTTTCTTCGCTTCCTCTCAGGACATTCCAGCAACCCTTATAGCTACCAAAATAACAAAAAATACCAAAGCAGATAATAATAATTTCCCCGATGAAAATATTAACTGATTTCCAACTAAACTGATGATAGCGTTTTTATCTCAATTTTCACAATTCAATAAACCAATGTCAAAAAACCTTTGGCGTAGTAAATTACGCTTATTAAATAAAAATCGCTCACGTTTCCAACACAACCCTACGATAGGTAACCATTTACTTCGGAAAAGCGGCAGAAAACTTCCTGGGACGGGCGGGGGTAAGTATTTAAAGATGGGGCAGGTGAAAGCAGGTGAGGGAGAAAAAACTAATGAGATCTCTCTTTCTGCAAATGAACGACGAGCTTTTATGTCTGGAGCAAGGAAGGGTTGGAAAATACCAACGGAAACATTAAAAACCTACTTAGAATGTTGCGTAATTTATATCTATGTACATCACAATACGGTTTGTTTTAAGGGGTTGTGGAAATGTGGAAAGGCAAAATACGCATAAAATTTGACATAATATTGAACATAACATATAATATTGATTAAGTGGTTTTAACGCTACGGTGAATTTATATATTATACATTCTATGATATTTGAACTAAATCATAAATAAGTACTATCTGCCTACCTCGGAAATTAAATCAAATTTAATTATACTTCTCAAATAGGCGATACACGTGTCACATTTTGTAGCACAGCAAGTGAAATAACAAAGTTATCAAACATCTTTATATTAAAAATTAACATCTGCAACGTCACCGTCGAATCCATCGAAGATAGTATTCGTTCGTTTTAGTGGACCGTGTTATTTCAAACGCGTGTAAAAAAATATTGGTTGTATGTATATTATATGTATCGTGGTCATACAGTTACCGCCATCGAATCCATCGAAGATACTTAGTCATTTGCTTATTTTCAGATAAAAATATTTCATGCGGTGTCAATCGGATTGCAGAGCAGTCGATATGGCAAATCAGTTTAAAATATTAATAGTAAATAAGTAAAAATAGAAATGTCACTTACTAGACCTGCAGTTGTAATAAAGAAACATGTTTTCTAAACATAACCATCAAAGCAGCCGGCAAACGTAAAAAAACAACTCACCTGTAACAAAAAAAAGAAAAATAATTAGTTTAAGAGCCAAAAGAAAAACGAAGAAAAACTACAACATTGTGTACTTCAAATAAATCAGATAAATTGCATATTTAAATAAATATAGCCGTCAGTTCAAGTTCATCCGTGCACTTGAACGCTTGAAGATGCTAAAATGCGTAAACCGGATCGTTAGTGACAAAACTTGTTTGATTGTACATAATTTAAACGATTCAAATTTAAATAGAACCATGTTGCAAACAGAGAATTATGTGCGGAATCAAAATAACACACTTTAAATATTTACATGTTAAATGAAATATTTAGCAGTAGTGCATTTATCGTTAATTTGTTGACAATGTGACGCAATTAATTCGCCGTTTATATGTGAAGTGTGTACCATGTCAATTGATAGTTGAATAAATAAACCGGCATATGAAATAATGTAAATATATGCACATCAAGCCGAATACATTGTGTTCACCGCACACCCATTTATAAGAGAATATTTACTCTAATGAAATAACTCAATAATACACGCTTCGAGGGAAGAAGACGAACAACACTTTGGATATAAATTTCATTAGCAGAATAATTCAACAACTGGCATATTGTATGAGATGTTAGACGTAAGAAGCCAAATAATAATTACTAACGTATTCGTATACTGAGTGCGATATTCGCTTCCCTGAAAGCTCAATTAGCAAAACGCGCAAAGTGGAAGATACAATTAATTCTGCAACAAGAGAAAATTCTAGAAACGAAACAATGCGCTCGTGTTTAACCTCATACTTATGAGATATAATCAAAGGAAAAGTTCCTTCATTTTGAATGACTAGTACAGAATATGTCGGTGGTGTTTGAGCATAACCTGATATTGAATTTAAAAACAAATACAAATCAATGGAATGTGTAAACAAAAGAAAAAATATCACCAACACATTTTCGTTTATTCCTATTGTTATTGAATCAGTTTTAATGAATTACGCAAACATTTATTATGTAGTATCTATATTTGAAAGTATGGAACAGCGTTTAAAAAATAATTAACAGGTTTTTTCAAAACAACACCGATGTAATGCTACAAAACTGAATATATTGAGAAAATGTAGAACTGAAAACAAAAGTTTTATTTTTTCAAATATATAATAAGCAACGACAACTATGTAATTCTATAAAATATTATCTTTGCTATTTTTTTGTACTACAAAAATTGAGTTCTACCAATTTTAATTCAATCAATACTTTCTTTGTTGAAGTCCATGAGCGCAAGATATTTTTACTGTACCCTCATCAATAATGTATAAATATATTCATTGACAGATTATTAATCGAATATAGCTGAGAAAAAGCTCGGTCCGATGAAAATTTCATGAACAGATATTACCGAAAGCTTCTCTGTATCACGAAAACAGTACCCCGTCCTTAATTATCATGCCAAAAGCTCTCGTCTACTGCGTAAAATTAATCAACAGACCCGAAAGAAAGCACAAAAACACAATCTCGGCCCTTTTTGTTTAATCAAGCGCAAAGCTCCGAACTTACCGTTAATGTGACAGCACCAATCAATCAAATATTCCAAGTGGTGGTAGTAAAACGTGTTCGCACACTAAGAAACAATAATTACACGCCTGCGAAATTAATTATTAAGACTGGCGACTCACATGGCGAGTTGTCACTGAAGCGTTGTTATGAAAACACAGCTGTGATTTTGGACGAAATTGTATAACAAAATTCACCATTAAAAAGGTGTAATACTTTAAGTATCTTTGCTGTCAATATTAGGTGAAAAGAAATTATGTATATTAAAAATAATCAAAACATCTTTTTGTAGTCATTCTACAATCTAAACCAATTTGTATATCCGAAGATGCCTATAGGGGTAGCTAAGAGCGGTAGTGACAAAACGTACAAAAGTGTAAAACATTTGATGATTCAAATTCGATTTTTAAATTCCACCCTCAACCCATCAAATTCTCCCCGTCGGTATATTGAATTATATCACCCTTAAATATTTATAAAGATAAATATTGAAACTAGCGATGGTTAAAAAAATAAATGTATTTTTTCAATAATTACGGAGACACTAATATTACCGTTTAATAATATTTTTTAATTAGATCTGAAATGATCATGGCGTGATCCATCAAACAAAAATTTACGCAGAGAGAGTAAAACAACAACACGAAAGATAAACCAAGTAAATAGTTACGCAGGAATAATTAATGGCTGGAGGAAAAATGGAAAGAGCTTAAAAGCCTCTTAGAAGTAAGGTGTGGGATGGGGGCGACGTGCCTTCAATGTAGACCAGGCAGCGGTAGTAGGCATTGCCTTGACCTCCTGAGGCATTAATTAGCCCCTACTCGCCGATTCGAGTTTCCCTAAAAATAAGCCTTCCGTTCATTCACCATGCGGTCTGATTGTGCCATTAGGTGGTCCTCTGCAAAGGAAACCGTGGATATGCGAAAGGCATTGGTGTACGTGGAATGTATTTGTAACAGGGATACAACTTGGAAGTTTAAATTCAATTAAATAATTAGCTTCGCCGCCGAACTCTTCCAGCTTGAGCAGTGAAAAATAGTCCAACATGTACATTCCAATTTCAGTGTTTTTGAATTCGGGGTGCGACTTGATAACGCCGTGCTTTGCTATTTTTTAGTATTGGTGAATAAAACAGAGTGTGTCCTATAATCGAGGAAATGCGGTGCAATACTAAAATATTAAACTTCAGTCAATTTGATTCATAATTATCGACATTGTCGATAATGAAAACTGTGATAATAAATGAACACGCAATCTGCGAAGCGCAACTCAAAAGTTATTTAACTTTTGATTCCTATTAAGGATTCAACTGTGCCTGATTTTTACTGAATTATCAATACTCACAATCAAATTTCGATCAAGAAGATGAATGAGAAAGTAATTATTTAATAAATGAAAAAAGGGCACGAACAACGTCACTGAGAAAGCTCATAATACTGGTACGTGATGAAATGTTTCAGTTATTCCGAAATGCCCCTAAGATATTACAACTGTACATCACTTTTAAAGTGCTCACTGTCAATACTTTGTAGAAAGGCATTACATTCACAAAACAAATAAACCACTCATTTTTACTATAATACCATATTTATTTAATATTATCAGGCTTTAGGAGATAGACGAAAAAGGTTCTGATCATATTAAATAAATGTGGAATAAATACAAAAGAATGTTTTATTTTTTTATTATTTAAAATTTTATTACGTTATATTTAATTATTCATACAAATATTTAGAAAAAGATAATACAAAATATATGATCAGTTCACCACGCCAATGACGGGTCGCAGTAAGAGACTACCTGAAATGTTATACAGAGCTTTCCACATTTTCTCCTGACCGGAAAATTTATATGGTTTGTGCGTTATCTTCATTATGGACTGAAGCACTGGGCTCTATTCAAAAATACCGCTTCTCTGCGTTCGTGACTCGAATATTTATATGTCAGGTGTGTTTGCCCTACTGAGGCTGGGAAGGAATCTGCAAATACTCAAGTCGATTTATTTCCAGTAACTTGAGTACAAAAAACTTCCGAGGGAGGAAATGTTCGGCCTTCGTGTGTTTTGCGGCTTAGGATATATTGTACATAGTTGGATAAAGTTTACCAGTTTTTCATCTCAATTAAGTTAGATTATTTAAGTAAAACTGATGAATAAAAACGTGTGTTTGCAGGTGGGATAACACGTCAAAATGTAGAATTTTTGTAGTAAAGAAGTCTACTAAAATTAGCACAATGGCTAGTTTTTGAAAATTGCGATATTGCATGTCTGTAATGCTGTGAAACAGAATCGCACTTTTGAAGATTACTGCAGTTTAGTTGAATATACATATAAGAAATGAAAAATTGTCACATTAATAACTCATTACACAAATAATTTGTTACGAATGTTAACATAATTTCATTTATCTATGACGCCAGCAACAGAATGAACAATCTTGTTTCAAGCCACCCTTTGAAGTTTTTATAAGCCGCAGAAGTTCTTGTCGAAACCACATTCTCTGTTGCGGTCGAAATCAGTTTACCCAATCGACATGAAGTAATGCATAAGTACTTAATATTAAAGGACAACCCGCTTTGGGTCTGTGGTATACGGCAAACAGACACAATTACTACAGTTAAGTCCTAAATATTTGCAATCTTCAAAGATACTATGATATATTCTTATTGTTTTATAAATAATAAGTTCCGAGGTTGTAAAAAAAAATTGTACGTTGAAAATCGATCCTTTTTTATTAAACATTATTTATTTATTTACTTACTGGAACTATTATGGATCGTGTATAAAACTAATAATCATCATATTACTAAACCGCATATATTCATATCATCGTAAAAAAACTGATTTACGGTCAATAGTCAATACACTGGTAAAGTAGAAACAATAAATTAAACTAGTGGGTTTAGTCGGTTAGCTACTATACAAATATATGTATATTATGTATTGATCGGCTGTCGTATGATGTTTTTAGATAATACGGAATCAAGCCAAAAACGGAGTAAAAATGTACGCTTTTTTCAAGCATAATTGCTCAACTTTTTTACACGCATACTTTATGAGCAGTAGATATTACACAACTTTGTAAACAGCATTTTTTTACTAAGAAAAATGGTCATTTAATAGATCAACAATAGCAGGAAAGAAAACGGTCAAAATATTTACAATAATATTGGCACTCTGTGAGAATTTCCTTTCTGTCCAATACCGCTCTCAAAAGAATCCAATGCCGTTTACATAATAATGATACCAAAGATTTCTTTAGATTAAGCGAACGTTAATATAAACAGAATAATTTACAGGAGTGCAGCATGAGACAAGAAACACGTTTTAGGAATCAAGAGACAGATATTATCTGATAAAACAGATTAAACAGCAAAAGAATCACATTTGAAATCACAATTTACGTAAGCCATTAATCATCTTGTTAAAGAGCAATAAATAATAAAAAGTAAAAACGACGTCTAAAAAGAATTCAAACGCCTTTGGCTTGGCTGTGTAAACAATTTGCATAGCAATTCACGGCACGATAGTTATTACTATTATCTAATAACGGCCGGTGTAAAGTTTTTGGACAGGTGTGAAACACCCGCGCATCTTGGCACTTTAATGCCGAAAATAAACAATCCAACAATGCTATTTTTTGCGGCTGTACCATTTTATTTGGCCTACAAATAACGATATTGCATAGTCAAAGACGCCCACGAATGTCGGTCGCGATTTCAAAACAATTACCTACAACCTATACCGTTATATCGGAATTCGCACGCTTCTTCATGTTTAGTGGTGCTCCGAAAGTAACGAAGTTACGATAGTAATAATTCGATACTGTGATCTCGACATTATATAATAATCCTAATACTTCAACTTTTAAGTGGTATTATATAATTATTTTACTATACCGAATACCCGAATCTTACAAATGATATATATTTAACGCATTTCTGTATGATTTGTTTTAAAATTCTACAATAAAATTTATTATATTTGAATTTAAATTAAGCCAAATGACTGGTATCTAAAAGAGATTTACATGAATACAGGACATTTTTTAAATCAAAAACATTTTTTTTTGTAAATATCGTGTTTTTAAATTTCATGAGGAAAAAATGAAACATATTTCATTGCTTATAAATTAAATTAAATAAAATTAAATTAAATTAAATTAAACTAAATAAAATTAAACACAATGCAACAAAAATCTCCCGTTGCTGGGCAACGGGCTTATCTATATATTAATAGCCGATAAGGTCCGTTAGTTAGAGTGAGTGTAAGGTGTCCTCGACCTTCCAGTCTCCACTTTTTTTAATAAAATAAAATAAAATAATATAAAATAAAATAATATAAAATTAAATTAAATAAAATTAAATAAAATAAAATAAAATAAGATAAAATAAATTAAAATAAAATAAATTAAAATAAAATAAAATAAAAGAAAATAAAATAAATTAAAATAAAATAAAATAAAAGAAAATAAAATTAAACTTAATAAAATCAAACACAATGCAGCAAAAATCTCCCGTTGCTGGGCAACGGGCTTACAGCTAGTCTACCTTAGTTAAATGATTTGAACTCTTTTTTAACAGCAATACGTAACATTATATTTACTAAATGAATATTTGTAACACAATTCGAAAAGAAATCAAAATAAATATTAACAATACTTTACCAACAATTGATTGCACAACTTTTTGCAAAAAGTATTTGTTAAATATATTAAACAATAAAATGCAATTCAGATAATAAACTATTTTGAAGTAAATTATTAAAATTTATTTTTCTGTAGTAAATAACCATTGATTCACGTTAACTCTTGGAAAAGGAAATGATATAAAATATAACATATTATGTTTTATAACGGTATCAAAATAAATTAACAATACAAAAAAAAAAGTTGTGTTCGCCTAACATACTTTAATACCAAAATAAGCGTAACAAGTTTCAAAGCTTATATTATAAAATAAGAGATGGGAGCTTGAAAAAAATATTGTATGTGTAAGGGAAATTGTCGAGCAGCGTGGGAGGCGGGACGCTCGCTTCGATGGCGTAACTGAAATAGGACAAGAAACGCGACATTCCATGTCTGTAATTTTACGCAAATACTCGAAAAATGCTTGTGATTTTTCACTCTTTCACTTCGTACCAAAGAAAAATAATATTTATTTGAACTTGTACTCGATTTGAAAACATTTACGCTAGAAAAATTTAACCACCTACGCACAACAACTACTACGAGAGAAAATATTTGAATCAATACAATTAATTGACCAACAGCTCGTTATTTTAATTCTTGGTTTTATAGTTTAAATATTAATTAAAACTGTTTTATTTAATTTCGATACCTTTGTATTTCAACTGTGCATATTTCGATATTGGTAAAAGAATAGAAATTTAGATATGAAACGAGATACAATAGATTTATTCTACCTAATATATTTAACAGAATATAACAAACTAAAGATTTAAGAAAATCATCAATAAAACACTGCGAAAATAAAGGATTTAATTTGAGTTTTATTTCAATCCAGAAATCGGAAGCATTCAAAAAATCTATCCTTTACATCCAATGACCCTCTTGTAGATTTGTTTATCATCAAGTTAGTATAAAAAACCAAATCGATTAAGTAATTTTACTTTATAAACATATAGATGCAAAATAAATAAGGCATCGCAACATACATGACGGGTCCCATGGCGCAGCGGTTGGCGTTGTTGGCTCTCGTGCTAGATCTCGCGGGTTCGAGACCCAGTTCGAACAGAATTTTTTTGTTCGATGGCATGGGTGTTTGTGATGACTAACAATTCCCTCCCACCCTTCCGATCCTTCAATAACTGGGCGTAGCTAGAGCGATAAGTTAGCCACTAGTCTTAGCTTTATTTTTCTATCCCTACTACTGAGCATGAGCGACTGAGTAACAAACAGCTATCGTAGAAAAGCTTCTGTTAATATATGTTCATTAGGAGGCCATATGAACCACATTGGGAGCGGATATGAAAGAAAATTATACATGTACAGATGACCCGTAAATTTAATCTGTTGTAGTCTATTTAATCACCTTTTCTATAATGTGTTTCTATGGTTGTTCAGTTAATATTACAGCTTTGGCATGAGATAATAGCCATACAAACAATATTTCGAAAAGTCATGTGAAAATCGACGCTAAATTCCAATAGGGTCCTTTCCTTAATGACTGCGGCAAAATTTCTTAGGGTCGCACAGACAAAAAGGTTGGGGTATACACCGACGAGAATGCATGGGAGGATGTAATCATAAGCCCTTTGTGCAAGGACTCGGGGCCACCGAACGGTTCGCAGCGGTGTCAAAGTCTCTCGATTCGGCAGACTGCGAGGCGCTTGTCGGCGCTCGCCGGCGCGTCGGGGGCGCGAATCGATAGCGCCCTCCCTACAGACGCCCCCCGATTATCCCGCGCCCCCGGACGCTGTAAGCCGGAAAATGCAAACCGCTCCGATAGATACATGTACGCTAATATGGCACTTTTACCTGCCGCACGATGGCTGGGTCGGGACTCGGGACCGGGGAGAATTTTAAACGAAAGTTCTGCGGTATTTGCGAATTTAAATTACACGGAGATTTGATATAACACGAGAACGAACCCAACATTGTATCGCTATACGGTGTGCGGATGTAGTAAATAATAAATAACACAAAGGGAAAAAATTGTAATAATTTCAAAAAATGTTGCGATTACTTTAAGAAGTCATTTTTTATTTTCTAATTACTCGTAAAAAAATATGCGAAATAATTATTAAACTAACTTATATGCATACATTATGTAAAAATACGAAATATAACTAAAAATAATTAATTTTGACAGCTGAAAAAAGCAATTACCTACTTCAGACTGTAAAGATGAAGATTTCTGAAATTGTCGTCTAATACATTCTTAATAATTTTATTGGAGTAAATATAAGTAATTCAAATATCAAAATATTCCCAGAGTACCAGAGCATCGATTGTTTCGTCATTTAGTCAAAGGTTTCGGCTTACGGTACAAAATTAATGTTTATGAACAATAAATTACGCAAAACTGTCATTGATATCTGGTAACATTCATTGATGTAGAGAACAAAGCGAAAAAAATAAAAAAAATATATTGAAATGTGACGCTTAATAATAACAAACAATAAATATTGTCGACAAATGCATTCAAATACAGTACACGTGCGTATAATGCACTGAAGAAATTTAATATGATTGGCATCAAGTTACCTTTTCGGCTGCGACTCTCTTATCGCAAAGATAAAGTCTTAATTGGGCATCGTTTATTGCATATTATTGAACTGCTGACTTGAAAACCAACACGTTTCTGTTTAAAAATCAATCCCGAAAGTTTCGGGATTGAAATGTATTAAAATCTGTACGGGATCCCGGGATTGAATTCCCTAGTCGTAACCAATTCAGTGTTACGACATAGTGCTGTTTGTCAAACGATATAATACGCAACAGTATTTTAAAACAATGTCTATCAAATTAACAGATGGCTTCCTTTCCTAGTAATAAATATAGAATATAATAAACAAACTGGAGTTTGAAATTTCTTGAAAGTTTAATCGCTGAAATTGGATGTCAGAAGCAGTTTACTGAACAATGCTTTAACGATACTTACTCGAGATATTACACTGTACGATGACATTGTTGACATCTCATTAGTACAAGCCTGGATGTGAAGTGTATTTATGATGATAATACCATAATTATCGTGCTAAACAGCTGAATAATAATATTAAGGTGCGTTTAAATATCACGTAAGAGACTGTATATTTTATAATATGTATATATATAGTAGAAATAATTGCCGTTAAATTACCATTAAATTTATTAATGTGTGTATTATATTATACATATTGTCAAAATTACCAGATTTAGTAACGAATTCGATTTTTTACCGAGTGACTATTTTAACTTAATTATTGTATTTTGATGCGATTGCATATTAGAATCAATTATTTGTGAGAGATATTAAACATTTGAATCATAGTATTTTTTTCTATGTCCTCCGCTCCCAATGTGGAGCATATGGCCTCCTAATGGAGTTTATCTCAACATAAGTTTCAGTTTTGCTTAAACTCTCTTTTTTCCAAAGAGAGTAGAAATAGAAGAATAGAGCTAAGGCAGGACTACTGATTAGTTTATCGCTCTTGCTACGTTCCATTTTTGTTCCATGGAACGTATTCCATTTTTCCGAAATTCATGAATCGACTGAAAAATCAATTTATAAAACTGTGCGTTCTAGGATTTGGACCTTTGATCTCTGTAAACAAAGCGACGTTAACCTCTCGACCACGCATGCGGCATATATATATGTATATAAATTATAAACTTCATGGTCAATTTTATTGTGTGTCACTTATTCATATATTGTATTTTTATCTGTAAATTCCTTTCATATTAATATTGCCAATTATTGTTTACACCCTCAATAGTGTTTCTTGATATAAATAGCACTATATTAATTACATTAATGTACATATATTCTAACCAGTTGAAAATGCAATAAGTGTAAAAGAATATATTTTTGTTAATAATATATTGTTTAAATATGACAGTATCACACTATGTGATATTTGATTTTTCAGGTTTTAACTGTAATTTTAGAAGTGGAAAAAAAACTTTTTTTTCATCCGATTCCACAATTGTATGTATTGATCAGGACAGGTTTTACCGGAAATACTATACACACAGGAACAAAGATATTTCCAAGGATATAATTGTGTCAATGATTACTCCAATATAAATTTATGTAACAAGAAATATATTAAGGATCTTTACAACGAATTATAGATAAGCTATTAATAACGTTGGGCAATATTTAATTTAAATATTCTTAAATCCATTTCCTTTACAAACGATTTAATATAATTAAAATTATAAATAAGTGAAACGTAACAATACATAGCAAACAAATAACGATTCTAATCGGCAAAGCAGTGATGAGAAATTTAATAGGAAAATGGGGAAGAGGACTTCTCGTTTTTTTGTTGTTGTTGTTCGAAGAGTACAAATTATAAGAAAAGGACAAGGAAAATTAACTTATCTACCCACCGTTCGTTTAAAAGGCGCTCGGCAGATATCTAGGTTAATTGAATAAAGTTGGCAGGGCGGTGGAACTCAACAACTCAACTCAACTCAAACAAAACCTATAGCATATTTACTCGCCTTTGTTCGAGTTTTTTTAGCGGTTTGTCTTTCAGCGATGTGTTCAACAGTGTTTACAAATCTGACACGAGTGGAATACTTTATTATTATAACACTATCGATTTGATTCACAAGTAGGACAGGTTATTTGTTTAATGTAATTTACGAGAATCGACGCGAGTTTTCACACATACAGAACATCAATAAAAAGTTTTTGACACCACGTTATGTGGGGCTTTATAAAATGGTATCGCTTAAAAGCTCGTATATGTATTTTAAATGTATGCAAATGAAACCTAACATAAATATATATTATTTGCAAGGTTTGGTACTTGACCCAAGTAACTACGCCGAACATCGGTCGAGTCCTAAATAAATTCAAAATAATGTTGCTTTCAAACGGCAAGTAATAAAGGGAGGGCGGAGCGCCTGAGGTACCAAGATTGGAGGGTACTTTGTAAAACAAAAAAAAATAGGATTTTCAAAGCATCACGGATAGCAATACAATACAAACTTTTAAATATTTATTTTCATGTTTTTCTTTTTCTATAAATAATGCAGACTTTTTTGGAAACTCTAACTAGAATAACTAAGTTATCATTTTGTTGTCAATTGTTATAATGAAAACGCACCAATAACATTTAAAAAATATTTAACGAAAACATGTTTTTGTACTTATTCTAGATGTATTTAATATAATCAGGAACATTTTAAACTGATGCTTGTGGTCAGGTGAAAATGCTATCGATGAGGTAAACCCCTCCTGATCGTACAAAATAAAAGTGGAATTAGGAGAAGTTTTTAATTTTTTGAATATAATTAATGCCTTTCCAAAATTTTTTGGCAGTGGACATATTAAATTGATCAGAATATAAACAATTTAATGGTCATTTTTTTATTAGGCGAATTATCGACTTCGGTGACAGACCTTACGGGCCCGAGTCCCTTGTATAAACTGACTTTTATGATCGAACATGTCATGTAGTCAGAAATTCCTTACCATCCATGTAACGCTGAAAAGGAGGCGTAGAGGGAACTATTGGTTAACTACTTGTGTTAGTCCTATAATTATATCCCTACTCTATTAAGATTGAGCAACTGAGAAACAAAAAGTTTGTAAAAAAAAAACTTACGTGAACTGACTATTTATTGTGCTCCACATTGGGATCGACGACAGGTATATTTTGCGGCGGCATTTATTCGAAAATGATTATTCAACAGTCATTTTGTATTCCTTGGGGTTAATATTTAACTTATCTGCTATAACTGAACTTATAAATAACTCGGAGGTATTGTTATGATGAAAAGCCTGCCCAAACCCCATTATTGATGGATCAAATTAAAAAAAATCACATTTATTTGTTTGCATATCCTAATATTTCTTAAATCAAATTGATCTAACAAAAAATTACGCCAAGTTAAATATCCGGTGATAGTATTATATTTCTAATTAAAATAAATACACCATTAACCTTTTTGCCTCCTTTAATACCCAACCCTTCGTAATCCTGATAGAATATATTTCATGTAATGGATACGGCGCCAAATTGTAAGGCTTTATTGCTTTATTTTTGCAGAAATCTACCAATAAAAGTGCCGTTAATTATAATTATTTCACGAGATAACACGAGCAATAACAATCTCACATCGCATTTTACGGTAGATTCTTCGAATAAGAAACATTTAATTTACAGAAATTCTTATGCTCATATATCATATATACCGCATTAGCCAGATCATAACGCGATTTTTTTACAAGTCATACTTTTTGTAAAAAATCATCCGTGTACATTAAATATGTATGAATGTGCCCTTCTTCTCACACTATATGTAGCTTTTTTATTCAAAACTTGTCTGGCGTTGTTGGGTAAAGTGACGGTCCAAATTTACTTTCTTTGGTCAATGGAATTAATATATTTTCTGGTTACCGAGCGGCGCCGTCAAAATACTGTGCAGCTTCCCTTGGCAGTATGTTTGATTCCAGCCAGCTTATATGCGTTACGTAGTTATTCTGTATACAATATTACATCATACATAATCTAGAAGTGGTCATACGCGACTTTCTAAGACACTGGTCGGAAAAAAACATAAACTGTAGTACGTAACTACAAGTCAGCTCAACTTTGGACATAAAATACTCTTAAATGTGATGGCAAAACGCCATGTAATATGTTGATGATACAAATTTAATGCTAATAAAAACAATTAAAAGACCTTAGAAGAGCATCTCAATCCACCAAAGAGTATGTTGTGTGTAAAGACTGTAAAGGTGAAAGCCGAAGTCTACAAATAATTTTACGATTGTTGAAAGTCCAAATCCACGACAATTTTCTGTGCGGATGGTATAGAAGTCATGATCAAGCTATATATAATGTTGTTATTATAGATATACCAGCTGAAAGCCTGTTGCCTTCAACGAGGGGGGGGGGATTTTTGTTGCATTTTTAAATGGTCAGAAAGGTTACTGGCGTGAAAAATAAATTGCAAACCTATTTAATGAATATGCCAGAAAATCCATCTTTTTTGACGTCATCGAAAAGGCGAAATCGCGCGACCATAATAAAACACTCAAACGCACAAACGTACCTTATTGACTATTAATATATAGATATTTTAATATACGCAGAAAATTAAAAGAAAATGCACATTGTCAAAGGCAATCTGTTCAGATGTTATATGTATATAAAAGACAATTATGTTGTAATATTTATGGTTTAGGATTAAAAATAATTATTTTAATAATTAATTACATTTGTCCTGAGATTAAAGAAAGTTGCTAGTTTGTTTTACAATATTTTGTCACAAGGAAATCGGTTTTAAAAGAGCTTTGTGAAAATTGTGTCAAGGTCTAGTTAGTTTTGGCTCACCGGCATTTTTTAAAAAATACTATGACATCCAACTTTCAACACAATTTTTATAAAATATTATCAAATAACATTCCCGTTATGGTTTATGCAATCATTTGTCATAAATTTCGCCCAAGCCCAGTGGCTGCCTTGCGGAGGAATATGTTTTTATAAATTATTACAAGCCCAGATTTAACTTTGTGCACGGCGGAATGGCATAATAATGTGAATCTACATAAAATTGCGGGGATTTTGTGAAGCAAATGCCGAAACGAGAGCATTACCCACTACCGCAACGGACAAAAATACCTCATCTCGGTTTTACGCTGGATGCTTTTGTAAAATATTTATAATACAGTCTATCCGCGCACCCCCAAACGAAGTTCATGAGTATACGTTTTACATTTATTTAATATGACAAGGCACTAAAAGGTTAAACATAAATATATACAGCTTTAGTGGGTACACCATCAGTTATTATATATATATGTTTGTTGAGATTTCTTTAATATGATTTGAAATTAATAAAGCATTTCCTTTACGGTTTGTGTTGATTTTTAATGATTCTTGTATTGCAATATATTGTTCAGTAGAAAAAAAATACCTTTACGATTGGTTATCCAAATGAAAGTATTTTTGTATTTATTAGTTATATTATAATAAGGGCTTTAGAGTCAAGTCGTAAGGTCGGACTGTTATAAACGGAGTCGGAAAAGCTTAAGGAAGCCGATTCATTTTTTATTTGTTCTGTAAAATGACTTTTCGTCGTTTTCAATTGCTAGAAAAACGAACTTAAACTTGTATTGTATTTAGGACTCTTCTGGAGTCTTCTGACAACTGTCTGGGCCTTTCAAAGATATACGAACGAATGTTACCGCCGAATTTTGATCGGTTTTCACCGAGCATATAGGACAGTGATGCACAAACCGCGGCCCGCGGGCCGCATGCGGTTCTTTTTAAATTTTGTGGCGGCCCTTAAATTTCTTTCTCAAACATTTTTTTCACGTAAAACATTTATTTATTAAATGTAAGCAAGCTTTTTCTTCAATGAAGAAAAATAAATCGGTTAATAGAAACAGGCTTACAAATATTATGTCAAACAAAAAAAAAAGTTAAAAATTAACAAAGACCAAAAACGTAATGAAATGAAATTCACAATAAAACTATCTTTAATAAGCAAGTACTCATAAACCTTTTTTTGCATGGCTTATTTATTTTCGAAATAACACGGCCAAAATAATATAATGTAACCTATTACTCATTTATCTGAATTCACTTAATTTTTTTTACACGATTTTAAGGCTGTTATGTTACATGGAACGTACGTATGTTCTGCATAAAAAAGATTAAGCGTACTTTAAATCATTTTTTTCTTTGCGGCCCGAACCCACGATAATTTGATTTATGCGGCCCGATAGAATGTAAAGGTTGTGCACCACTGATATAGCATATCCAATGCATAGAAAGTGTTTCTTGACTTTCATCTTTTTACACGGCTGTTTAACATTAAACGTTTATCCGTGTATAAATAAGATGGATTGAGCGCACTTCAAATTTTATTTTTCTTTGCAAACCAATTAATTTGTTTTGTTGCGACCCGGTAAAAGAAAAAGGTTTTTCAAACCTGATTTAGATGTATGCTTTAAGTTTGTATTTTAGTTTCCCAACAATGATCAATTAATAGTAATTAACCTAGTTGTAGTATTCGATGTGGCGATATAATACTTTTAAGTGAAATGGTCGATCGCAACCCCTGCACTTACCGAGATGCACGAGAATTGAAAAAACAAATCTTTTCTCAACAATAGCGACGATAAAACTGTGAAAAATATTTGTAGGTCACCGATGGTCCCTTAGTGGCATTTATGGACCAACCCCTCACTTGGGGGAAAAAGAGAAATCCCAAATAATATAAGGGCATGATATTTGAGAACGTACGTTTAATCGTAAATTAAATTATGTACGTTCCCGAAGATTTAATAAACGACGGAACAAAAGGGAAGTGGAGGGCCATAATAGCATACCAAGCGAATACACCTTAAAAGGAAATAGTGAATTTATGTGCTGTAGTGCAGTGATACCAAAGGAGAGTGCAATGTACCAAGATTCCATTAGCGTCAAGTAGTCATACCATCATCCTAGAGTGCGAAGCTCGTAAGATCGGGGAGCGTAAAAACGTGTTATAACTATAAGATAAAATGACAATTATACAGATGAATAAGTTTATGCAATCAGAATTTATTGCTGGAAAAAGTTAAATGGGAATTAGACAATACGTGATGACATCGAGGAATGTTCACAAACAACAATGTCTTAGATCTCAAATTTTAAATAAAAACAATCAATATCAAGAAAAAAACACTATATTCCTTTGTACCTATTCCCACTTTTTACTTCAGGACCGGTTTCGCTCATGGCGAGCGAGCATTGTCAACGAGTAAGAAATACAATTTAACAGTGCTATTTATACAAAAACAAATTAAATAATTAACATTGAAAAAATTACAAATTACATTAGAAATCATCCATAAGCGACTCTAAAATAACACAAATTAAAATGTTTAACACCTCTAACACGTTACATGTTGTGCTTTTTCTTAATATAATGCCTTTCCACCAAGTATTGACAGTGAGCATCCTAAAAGTGAGGGGGAAAAAGACATTGACGTTACCGGGATATGAACCTAGACCCGCCTGATCGGTAGAGGCAAGCTCTTATACACACAGCGAGCGACGTTTGTTTATTAGAGATTTACAATGAAAAATATATTTTTTTAATTTTATAATCCCATTTTCAGTATTATGCGAGTGAATATTATTGTTGGCAATATTTTTAAAAGCACGTGCAAAAAATGTTTTTCCCATCGTCATTTTAACGTAGGAAAATATTTTCTAAAATGTCAATGAAAGATAACAAGTCGGTTGAAAGTTTTGTAGACGACGAAATCCGACATATAGTAGAAGCAATACAACTCCTTGAATACGGGATAACCGTCAAAGTTGATTGCGCCATTTGTCTGGCTTCAACAAAAATAAACGTTTAGCATCACTGATAGTATGCTGTCTATGCGACTAGAAATGCGACATGAAATATAAGCCTTTTTTCTCACACCGTCTGGGAAGAGTGTTAAACTTGAGCTAATATCCCTGGGGCGAATGAAGGAGTATACGATTTTGAGAAAATGCCGAGAAAAAGCCAAGTGTTTTAAATTAAAGTGCAGTATAAAATGTAAACAGCATGTTAACAATAAACGCTGAGCGCTTTTATCAGAAAAAATGCTGAAATCTCATTAATTTTATTTCAGTGCATAGTTATCCTAGTAAGGCATTCATTTTAAACTTATCAATGGAATCAAATAAAATTTGTTCTATAACTAGGGAGTGTTATATTATAAGGAGACTCGATAATGGTAATAAAAAAATGGTATTGGAGAGGAAAACAAAAGAATAACTTTCAGGATAAAGTCACCATAGAATCATAATCTATGGATTAGTTCCATAGTGCTATAAATAGTAATAGGTAGTTTTGGCTATATATGGCTGACCAAACTTTGACGCATCTTAGCCGAGTTGTAAAAAAGTGATAATTATTATGTGCCATCTAAAAAATTTAACTCAATTCGATTAAATTTCCTGCAACGTTGACAGAACCATAAAGCATTATTTCGAGTTGAATTTATATGGAACTGAGAGATTGTTAATATTTAATTATTTAAACATTATCACCGAGAGAAAACGAGTAATTTTGTGAAGCTATATAAATGGTTTTGAATATAAAAGGTAATGTAACTCAAAACTATAGACTCTATATAGCAAAGGCTTCTGTACGTTGTAGAAGTTAGAACGTTGGAAAATACTGTTAAAAACATTATCTTTCAATCGATAAATGGATTTAATGCAATCGCATGATAATCTTGTACGATTCCTTACATCCCTACAAATGAAGGTAGAGTAAGGTATATATTTATTACTAATGTATTCCTTGCCCCAACTCCACACCGTTTCCCTCTCAGATAAGTGATTAAGAAACGGATCATTTACATAACATGTTCTGTTGAAATTTTATTTTGGACAACATATTTTCCCATTGATAGCAAAGCAAACATGGAAAATAATTATAAAAAACACAAAAAGAACACATTCATTTTATTACTTTTGCAATAGAAAGCAGGCAAATTATAAAATTATAGTTCATATGTTTTGTACCAATTTTTTGTTACACCTTGTTATAAGTGATGCTTAATTCTGTATAAATAAGCCAATATCGATTATATTTTACATCCGGTCCTAGTTTCTTATAAATAATGTGGAATAAGTACAAAATAGTGTTCCACCAATTGACAGTAACCACAAGTAATTTAAGAAAATATATCATAAATTGTATAAGCTAAGAGATAATGTGGAATATAGAAAAATCAACACCAGTAAAGATATCACTTTTAAAGCTGTTGGTGTTGATTTTTTTTCTCGTCTTAAAGGACAAGAAAACCAGTTTTAATAATATTTTTTCTTAAACGAAAATCTCTTTCGAAAACAGATGTATGATTAATGTAATTCGTGTAAAAAAAGAGTGAAAATTCCGTAGTGAGTTTTTGAAAGCGGGTCTATGAAATATAATAAAATTGGATGAAATATTTTTACGTCAAAAATAAATTACGGCTTCGTTCGGCGAATAATTTTTGGCTGAAAAAACTACCAGCAAGGTAAATATTTTTGCGTATTATCAAACAATTTAAATTCATATTTATTCATTGTGTTTATCCTAGCTGCACTATCAAAAGCCTTTGAATAATGAAGAGCGCAACCTAAAGGTAAGACGCCTACACGAAGATAATTTACCTGTAAAATTTCTCTGGGAAAAAAATATCTGCGAAATGACGAGCGAGGGCATTTTTTAAAGTAATATGTGATTTTCTCGCCGGTTTTTATTTATCAAATAAGTTTACTAATCATCTATTTTTCTTTTTACAATGTTTCAAAAAATCAATTCGCACCACTATTGAACAATAATTTTGTCTACAATAAATACTTCCAAATTTTCTTGAATACATAATATCATTTTTTTTTAAATATATGTGAATGGTTTATTGATAAAATTGGCGTCAATAATTGGTAGAACACCATTATGATAAAGCAATTGGTTCTAAAAATAAAAATTGTAGAACTAACCACATTGTTATTTTGACGTTATTATTCAACCAAATTATCTTCTATTATAAGATTATTTTTAATTCATATTTTTAAGAGGTAAAATAATAAATTTTTCATGACTTTTTTTGAACATTATTTCAAGAATATTTAATAAATTTTATGTATTTTTATTGAATATTTGTCATGTAAATATTTATCATACGAGTTTAACTGAATGAGAATATTTTTTGTAAGTCACTCGGGATTAACAGGAGGAAAATTTAAATAAAAAATGTAATTTTAACAACGAACTTACCGAGAATTGATCCCGGACCCACCTGATCGGTAGAGCAAACTCTAACCAACCAGACCCCAACGGGTGACATTAAGCAATCATCGATCAAAAACGCGTCCCTATTTTTAAATACGAGTATAACAGTAACAGACAAAAATAAAACAATCAGTACAAATCAACCGTGTTTCAGTTATTTTTTTAGATATATACAACTTAGATTTATTATATTCTCAGACACAAAGATAATCTGGATTCATCCCTGCATAAAATATGGCACGCAGTATAATTTGATACACGCAAACGAACGAAATACGATAGTGGGAAGCATTTAAAGCGTGTCGCAGAATTGATGGATTGCCCATTTCCCAGGATCACAGGAAGATCCCTAGTGTATGGAGGACTCTTACCGGTGGAAGGGAATCTTGCGCTTCAAAGAAAACTACTCTGGCAGAGACGGAGGCGGCGGAGAACGAGATGAGTCAAAAGGGTCTTGTATAGTGTAAAATAGGGTTGCCAATTATACTTCAACAGAGACTACTTGTACAACTTCAAGACTTTACAAAGTTCGGCGTAGAACATATATAAATAATACACTTGCTGATCAAGCAAAGCTTTGAGTTATTATCTAACGCTTAAAATTTAAACATCCGTAAGAATCAAAATAAAGTATAACGTGGAAATTCTTCATCCACTTTAATTTCGTAATTTTTTTCTTTATCAACTTCACGTTGAGTGACAATTACCTTTTGAATAGTGATTTATTAACAAACTTATAATGTTCGGTTTCACAAAGATATCAAAAAGAGAATTTAAAAACATATAAAAATTAATAGTGTAGATAAAGATAATCACAGGAAAATAACTTTTTTTTAAAATCCATGTCCGCTCCCAATGTGGAGCATATGGCCTCCTAATGGAGGTATCTCAACAGAAGTTTTTTCTACGAGAACTGTTTGTTACTCGGTCGCTCAACCTCACTTTTTTCAAAGTGAGTAGTAGGGAAAGAAGTAGTGGTTGGCTAATCGCCATTGCTACACCCAGTTATTTAAGGATCAGAAGGATGGGAGGAGAGGAAATGATGTGAATTGACATCACAAACACCCAGTCTTCGATCACAACTTTGAATTGAATAATTCTCAAATTCACTGTGATCTGACCGGGAATCGAACCCAGACCTGCGTGATCGATAGAGCAAGCTCTAACCAACTGGGCCACAGCAGGCGACAGTTATGCTAAACCCAAAATATGTCATCTTTAATTGTATTATATGCAATAGGTTAGAAAGACGGTAGGTTGTGTGGCTAAACGTACGTCGTAAATAAATAATGTCTTTATAATGATAGATAAAGACAAATTCCAATGCAACAATCTTCCGCCAGATATTAATTACAATGCAGCAATTGAAAGAAGCACACATTTAAAAAAAATATCCGATAAATAAAACAATGTTGTTTGATTGTCAAATAAATAACACTATATTTTCACGCCAACCGATAAGATTGACGGGATTAAAAATACTAAAGTAGTAATCATTAGAAATGAAGATGCCGATAGTTATTTAACAACGATGATTCATTTTAATTAAATAATTTTATAACAAAAATCCATCACCGTCTGGCTATAATTTAACATTAAAAGTAGCATCCATTAAATGGTTAACTATACCAACACAAATGCAATTAATTAATATAATGGCTGATATAACGACAAATCATAAAAGGGCCAAAGTTTCCAAAACTTAAATAAGAAAACTTGAGTGACACAAGCCTGTTGAGTTTTATAGCCATTTCATTTAATGGCAGTAGTTGTTGAAAATAGCAGCCCTGGGCTCAGGTGGTCGATCAATTTATTAACACGCTATGTTAAAGCCGTGTCTAGTTTAGTTGTGAAGAAAATATGTGTTTGAAATGTTGCAGATGTGGCTGTTTAGATAAAGTATCAACTCGACATAAGAAAAACATACATTGTACTCCGTAAAATAATTTGTAATGTTTATGCAATAATTTATAACGGAATGGTATATATTATTTTTATAAAAGTCTCCATTGAGATAATTGCGAAAAATATAACACAACTATTGCTTTTAAACTTCGATTATGAATGTAGAAATAAGTGTCTATCAACGTCAAGTACTTTATTTCTTTATACTAAACGGTACCACTGTTTAGCGCCCCTTGCAGGCAATTTACCCTTCTCAGAGCACTGGGATGAGGTGCTGATTAAAAAATTGTGTGTTCCTTGATCCTACTATTAAAATTACGCATTTTTGTCAAGACGCGATGATGCTACAATCTTTCTATGAAATAAAAGATAAAATATCAAATAGCTTGTGACAGACTTAAACATAAATATTAAGGTCAACATAATACTAAATTTAGTTTCACAAAAAATATATTTAGTCGATAGCCGATATTTTTAAAAAAGTGTTCATGGAATAGTAACCTCCAAAATTTCCTGAATGGTTGAAAATATAGTTAATAAATATTATATTCGTCAACTTTGTTAATATTACAACACTTTCTTAAAAGAAAATTTCGCTCAAATGACTTGCATCTAAACTTCAGAATGTCTTGATATAAAATAAATTTCGTTATTTCACAGGTTGCGTAACATACTGTAACACGTGTTTCGCCTCTTTGGGGGCATCTTCAGACAAACTGTCGTAAGGTCATTAACGATTAAACTTATCATTAATTGCAATTCTTACACACTCGTATGAATAACAAAGATATCGACATTTATCGTCGTATTATGTAAAAATGAACATTCATAGAGAATCTCCAGAATCCATCGAATTTATGATAGCGTCTCTTTTAACAATTGCTAAAAATTTAAATCTAGAAGCTGCAAACTATTGCTATAATCACAAAACAATTACTTGACAAAAAACTACAACGTATATATTATACATAGGAAAACTATGTGGTTCTGGCAGGCGTGGATAAAGGCAGTGCTTATGGGTTAATGTTGGAGACTTGAGCAACCGAAGCAGAAATTGATGAATGGCGTCCTAGCCTCGAGGCCACCCCCAGTCGCCTAAATGATTATTTAATTAGGGGCTGGCCTCCCGATACAACTTAATTGCGGGTAATTGATGATACGGGCGATGTTGCCGAACTAGTAATTAAAAGGCTGAATTTACGCAAGCTCACTAATGATGGGCGATATAAGATAATTTTATTTCCAGCATTCAGGCGTCTTTTTAAAATGTATCAAAGTTTCTTCGTCGCAAAACGTTAAGTAGTAAATACTATTTTAAGTAAACGTAATGAATAGCGATTACTAACAAAAATAATATGTTTTAAAATGAGTATTTCTTTATCAAATTAAACGCATACAAAACAAGTTTAATACTTTTTATATGTGGCCGAGTCAGGTTTCATGAACACGTTTCAGCGACATTATTATACCACACACAGTCCTTTTTTACGCGTTTTCGATTATAATACACGGCACATTCTGGAATCAATGTATCGCGTAAAAAAAGGATTAAGTGTAATCGTTTTTGAATTATACAGTAAAACCCCCATTTACAGTAAAGTCGGGACAATGTAATTGGGGGTGTGAATCTCATAAAAAAATAAGGATTTGGTTTTTTCCGCAAAATATACAAAACTTAGGGAAATCTTGGAAAAAAAAATATTGACGAAATATTTAGTTATCAAGTGATGCAAATGCAAAGGGCGCCAAAATTCCACACATTATGCAGTCGCCCGCTATACATGTATAGCCTGGCACGTGTCGAATACACAGACGCTAGCCAAAATTTGACAGTATGCGCGGCACAGACGACCGTCTCGTAGTAACGACAATGAAATCCAATCGTGCAATTGGGGGATTTGCGGCGAATATTTCATGCCAGCGTGTAATTCGGAGCAGTGAAATTGGGGGTTACTATACTGTACAAAATTACATAACAAGAAACTGACGTTTGTATTATACAAAGTGAATGACTCGATATTTTCGAACGATTCGGTTCGATAATTGATTGAAATGGCATTTACTTGGTAGAACTCCATTGTAATAAAGTAGATACGTTGATATTTTAACTTTAGTTAAGGCGAAAAAGTTTACACATAACTGTATATATCGACCTTTCGGGGATGTCTAATGACTAATGAACCGGACGATCGATGTGTCCAACCATGTCTAGAAAATGTATTATATGTGTAAGATAGCTCGTTATGTCTTGTGCTCATATACAAATCAAAGCATGCATTTTGTTCTCGGACCCCTGCGATCCGGAGACCTTATAATAATAATTACATGATTGTTTTTCTATTTGGTTTCCACATAGGAAAGATTGAAAATAAGCTTAACTGTAAAAAAAATATATTTTGAATCGACAATTAAATATAAGTAAGAGTGTATTGACACATTCCACGCCAGATCGCCACCAACTTTGAGACTGAATTTAGAGTAGAAATAAATATATATTACAGGGTATTTTTTCCAAGAGATCGACGATCAAAGTAATATTGCCCGAGTTTTGTGAGTCTTCTCTCTTCTGGAATCCGTCCCGCCTAGATGCCTACTTCAATAGGCTATGAGAAAAGCTCAAACGTATTTCGATGGTCGTTCAAAATGAAATTACCCGGAGACCGAGAGCAGTGCGATTCAATTCTAAACGGATCTTTAAGAATAAAAACTTGAATGAATAATAAATAATAGTTGTACCTGAAAAGAGTGTCGTCTTTTTCTATAACCACCTCGTAGCACATGATGTAAATATCACAATATTGTGTTGCATCAATTTGTTTGCTGTAATACCAAATTTAAATTCTAATAACAATGCGAGTATTTTACGAACTGAATAATGCTTATCACATTTTTCTCTACTTTTTATAAGGAAATGTGATAAACACTGGGAGATCTTTTGGAAATGCCAATCATAAGTTTCGATCAAGAATTAATAAACTTGTAAGTTGATCAAATGCAAAGGGTGGTTTATGATATTTTAACGAAAATTAAAAGGTACAATTTTGAACAACTTACAATTTTAGGTACAATTTTGGTTTACCTTGTGGAAGTGCGTATGAACTACTTCTTCCATAAACTAAAAGATTTTATCGTGAAACAAAAATATATAATATATACCTAGAAGTGGTCAAACTAACTATTAAGCACGGCACGGAATTATTTTTTAATTAAATTATAAACGTACAACAAATGTCGCATGATTATTATAATTAGTCTTTTTATAAGAAAAATGTCTGTCGAAATATTATTGTAATTACAATTTCTACAGTATATTCGACGATACAAACTTATTTTTTATTTCAAATAAAAAATATTCATTGCCATCTTTTAGTTTTATTACCTCTTGTGATTTTATTTTCAATGTTATGGGACAGCTATTGAATACGATCTTACATTTCCTTCTACAAAATTCAATTGATTCCAATACATAACACAACACTATTTAACATTTATATTTTAAGCAATCATAATATTCAAAAAATAATTTATTAGTTTGTACTAATTTCATATTTATTTAATACGATATGGATGGGTTTCGCACATGAAAATCATTTTCAGCAGATTATTTTTACACATTTTTAAATATTTATACTCAGTTTAAAATGCTTTTTATAAGCGAAACCGGTCCGGATCATATTAAATAAATACAGAATTAATAAAAAGAGTTTTTTTTTAAATATAATCGTTGGATACAACCTTTCCACAGAGTATTGACATTGGACACATTAAAAGTGAACAATGATTATAGCTTAGATGCATTGAATTTCACTCCCCAACAGAGATAAAAGCAAAGATTCTTATTTGTATAATATTATTGAGGTGGTCGAGAAAATATTGGCGAAGTTAGGACGCGTGGGACGTCCTAGAACCGCTTCAAAATCAAAGCATTCAGGAACTCCAAAGAAAACGATACAAGCATTTTCATTTCGTTTTGACAAGAATATTATTTTACAATTTTCTGAAAAGCCGCTGAAGAGCTAGACAAGCTTTTGAGATAGAAAATAAGAAACCTGTAAACATGTTATTTTGAGAAAATATTTATATTCAGGACGCAAGCGAAATCCGCGGTTTGGTGCCATGGTGATCAAAGTGCTCGGTTAGTGAACGTAATAATTGTCTGACATTAAGAGTTCAACGCTTCCCACACCACTCAAAAATGATTTTGACGAGTAGTCACAACATAATTCTATTAATAAAGTCAATTGAATCTTCATAAGACATTAATTTATGAGCACCAAAGAAAATGGATGTTATGTTCAAATCAGTGTTTGGCATTCAAGGTATTTTTAAATTTTCGAGCTTTTGCTTTTCAGTTTATCAAACATTCAAAAAGTTGAAAGTTGTTTAATTTCCTGATGGATGGCGTTGAAAATTCCACAAAAAAATATTTACCTGTAGTGTTTGTTTATTAAGCATTAATTCGTAAATGTTAAATACATTACAAAAAAACACAACATTTCGTTGTACTATTTCCACTTTTATTAAAAAACCATCAGGACCGGTTTTGCTCATGACGAGCATTATCAAATAATGATCTTTAAAAATAAAAGTGCTAGTAGTTCAAATAGGAATATTGTGTTTTTTTAATATAATGCCTTTCCACCAAATATTGACAGTAAACACCCACCCTAAAATTGATTTAAATACAAACAAGATATTCCTATAATAATCAGAGGTTTATTTGATGGAGAATTAAAAAAACATATTTACAATTTTCTTTTGCAGGTGTATATTAATTACACTTGAAAAGTTCTCTAAACTTTAAATAAAACTCCCTTGTACTAATTCCGTATTTATTTAATATGACCGGTTTTCCTTCAACAGTATATAAAGACAGAACTATAGATTAACAGAGCATAATAAGATAATTCTAGCGATGAGTGAGACCGGTCCTGAACATATTAAATAAATGTGGACTTAGTACAACATTATTTAATCTTTTGAATATCATGCCTTTCCATCAAGTATTGACAGTACAGATTAAAAACAACATTCAGGAATGCCCTATCTAAAATTATAGGGTTAAATCCATTTGCATACCGATGAATCTTTATTTAATTTATTAATTAAAAACGTAGTCAAGTTAAGTAAATGGAGAATTAAAAGAAATTCATTCCCGTTTGGAGTTTTATAATCCATTTGAAAAATCCTAAGCTATCCCTATTTAAATGATACGACCAGAAATTTTAAGAGAGAAAGTCCTTTTTCTATAACGTTGTATCGTATCCGAGAAATGCTGGTAAAACTTGAGCGAAATCATTCCATTTCGTTTATTATTTAAGGAATTCCATTATACATATTAGCTTTGACGTTAAATAATTTATTTAACAATACATTTGCGCGATTTTTAAATTATATTTTGTATTTTATAACGTTGAATTACATTTCGAATGTTACTGATGTTAGTAGGTACATAGCGATTTTCTTTTGATCACATTGTACAAATATTTCTATGGAGCGTAGGCATTTTAATTTATTTCATGGCCTACGCAGTTTTCAGTATACTAAAGCTCTCAGTATAAAGCTCTAAAGGTGATGCGATGAATGAGTAAATAATAAACGTATGAAATGAAACAAAGCTGACATTTAAAATTGTTGAATTATTCAAAAGGTAAAAAAACAACACGTGGAAAAGCAAGTAATAAAGTATACGTAGCCTTCGAGAAATCGATGGAGAAAAGCTCAGACACGGTGTATGATTTCAGGATACATACCTGAAACAAAAACAAAAAAACATTAGTACTGAATAAAATTTGTTGGTATTTTTTATGACAAAGTTATGCTTTATTCTTTAGGCATTACGTTTTGAAATAATAAATAAATCTCTAGAAACCTACACTAACGATTTAATTTGTAATATATATACTACAGGTGTACCACCCACAAAATCATCTTCATACTGAATAAAGAATAACCATTAGTCACCACTTTAACTTTATTACTTTTTTAAGATTTAATAATTACATGTTAGATGTGTTAAATATTTTAATTTGTGATTTTAGAGTCACTTATTGATAATTGTTACTGTAATTTGTAAATTCTTTTCAACGTCAATTAATTATTACACCTTTTCATTTCAATTTTTTTTTGTACAAATAACACTGTTAAAAACCGTTTTCGCTCATGAAGAGAATTATTAACTGATTATTGACGAGCATTGTCATCAGTTGATGATGCTCGACATGAGCGGAATCGGTCCTGATTTTTTTTAAATAAAAGTGGAAGTAGTACAAATGTTTTTTTTTATAATGCCTTTCCATCAACTATTGATAATGAACACCCTAACAATGATTGCAATAAACCTCGCAAATATTCAAAACGAGGACTCACTGAAACGTATTTAAAATAATGAGCTTCGAATCCACGATTCCGCGAGTCCATGGTGCGAGTTCGATTGCATTACGGGGCCCACAGTAGCGAGGTAATTGATGCATCCAGTATGTGAAACGTGAGAATGCACAAGAGGGCGGTTGCCTGGCAACGGTTAAGAGTTTTCCGGGGGTCGCTGGCAATGTGCCAGGGTGCCCGCTCTCGTATGCCGCCTACCTGACTACCTGCCCGCCCCCGCCTGCTCGGCAGACACCCCGGGAAAGCACAGCGGTAAACACTACACGCGAGGCAACGATTGTCAATAAGTCTCCGTATGGTGCATGTGTTTATTTGAACTCTTTCAGGACAATGATCCCGAAGAGAATTATCTGATAAAAATATACTAATAGATTAATTGGCTTGGCATTTACTTGGTAGAACTCCATCATAACAACTAAATACGTTGCTATTTTTACCCTATTATACTAATAGACATTTAAATTTCTTTCACAGTAATTTAATCTCATTTAATATCACTTTTTTACGTTCTCCTTAGTTGAAGTAAGTTTTTTTTTTAATAGGTCGTAGACAATATTCGTCCTGTTTTAAGCAATATAGTTTCAATCCCAATGACATCCAATCCCGGACCCTGTTGTATTTTTTTCTAATTTATCATAAATTCGTGTAGAATTTCAGGATTCAGGATTGAGAATTTTTTTTAACACTCGTGGGGATTTTCCAAAAACATTTTACTTGCTAGCTGATTTTAAAAAAACCCCAGGAATTTGCGAAATTAGCTCTAGACTGAATTTATAAAATTTTCTCCGGTACCCTCTTTTCAACAATTTTTATCGAGAATTTCGCACTTCTTGTTATTATACCCGAAATCCCGTGATTAGTTATATCACCATCTCGGCATTGGAAAAATGTAGTTATTCGAAAAATTATAAAAAAAACTTCGGTTAAGAATCAAATAAAGTTATAATACAAATGAGATAAACGATTAATTTACATCATTTGTATATTTTTTTAATACGAAATAGTGCTTCAGTATAGGTTATAACCTGCTCAAGTAAAATTTTACCGGGTACTTACTACCTATTAGTATTTTATTATCAATTTAAAATTCATTTAATTTCGAATTAATTAATTAAATTCAATTTGATGTTCAAAATAAAACAATTAATATTTCAATTGATGGTTATATTCTGGTAAAGTAATTGAAAAGCACTGTATAGACATTTTTGTGGAATTTATAAAAATAAAACGAATAATTATTTAAATTGCTTTTTTGATTATTATTTTCTCATTAGATTTGACAAAATATAACTAAGCAAAGTTAACTGTTATAATTACATTTTTTTTATAATTCATAATATTTTCCCCTGAAAAAAAAAAAACAAAAAAAAAACAACGTAAGCTCGGTAGTAAAACGGGCGGCTTTTGAGGGCTTTATTCAAATTCGAATCACATCAAATAATAATGTTTACGAGAAAAAAAGGTCCATAGTCGAGCTGCCGAAGTATTATTCTTACAGAGGTAAAAAAAAGATTTAGTTCAGTAATGAAATCAGAAACAGGAATGAGGCTAATTAAAAAAGCTTGCCAAAGCCTTCCCTCGCAGCAGCTGTTTTTAAATTTGCATTTTTATACGTGACAAATTAATGTGTAGGTCGGTATGTTTGTGAGTATTTTGTTAAAGTTAAAAGCCCTTGTTCGTGGTTAATTGAATTTACGTATTGAAAAATAAAAGAAATTTTAAAACGCAAAACTGGATAAATAAATTTGATTCAAAGCGTTTATTGAATTTTTCATGAAAATATTGTTTGCCATTAAGCCAAAAAGAATAATAAGCGAAAATATTAAATAAATTTTATATTAAAAATAAACTTCTACAAAGTTAAAGCCGAATCCATCGAAAATCAAAAATACATATAAATCGATTGATTATACTCCAGTGACGATGTCAAATAAGTTTTAGAATTGGTTACTATAATAAATCCGATTTAGACAAATCAAGATTTTGATTTTATGTTTGTGAAAATGTTGTATAAGGAATGACATTTTTTTGCAAACATGAATATCTTACTTAACTTGCAATATTTTTACAATTACATTTAATTGGTATTCGTAATTATTGATTACTATAATGATATAATAGGAAAATTTGGTACACTAAAAACTATATTAATTTTAATAATATCAGATATTGCCAAAGCATATTAAAATGACAACTATCAGTAAAAATGTTTTAAAAACTGTTAATAAATTCAACTTTTAAGGTAAGTAAATGTCAAATATATGTGTAAAAGGACTTTATTGTAATGTTCTTAAACTCTTTTTAATAACGAGCAATACTTCCATACTTTCGATGGATTCAGTAACTTCGATGTAATATCTTTTATTTAATCTCGCAATAAACATAATTAAGTGTTAAATTCATCTTCTGTATCAGACAAAAAAATGATAAGAGGAAAACGAACAAACAGCGGTTCAATTGTGTAAATTGACAGCGGAACCAAAGAAGGATTTAAGAAATGTTAGTGTGGCACCAACGGAACGTTAGTTGGCTGATATTTAAACAAAAACTATTATATCATAAATTTTTAATTCAACATATTGTCATGATATTAAAACAGAACTCTTTTATCGTATTACATTATATAAATGAATCTTTGAATGAAGCGTAATTTATAAGGCATATTCAAAGCGATATATACTACGCGTATTCTATACAGAATAATAGATGAAATATAAATATATTACAATCATTTGTAAGGATATATTATATCAGCCAATCGCGTGAAGGAAAGCGATTCATATAATATATTAATATCTTCAATGGAGTGATGGGAAACACACCGCCTGCGGGCCACACGAGATCTGATCTGAAAAATGTGTTCCGATAGTCTAAAACTCGTTCAGTTCCAAGTTCCAACAAGCGATCATACATTATGGCAGTTTAATAATAAACGTATTTACTGCTGTCTAAAATATTTTTTTAATACTAAAAAATGATTTACTGATATGACGGAGGTTATATCTTCAGTCGTCAACAATACCTTTTAACTTAGTGATAAATAAATTTATATTGTGTATATACCAGTGGTGTACGGTGAGTGTTGATTTTGGGTGTGCTGTGTATGAAAAATAAAAAAAACCATTTAAAAAACAACTAGGCATTTCAAAAAGAGGTTGACTAACCGAGTCACATGCAGTTCTCGCCGAAAAATTTATGTTGAAATAACTCGATTAAACATATTCTCCAGTAGATTTAAAATATGTATATCAAAATGTCTTAAAAACTATTAGTAATTAATTATGAGGGTAAAATAAAATCAAGAAATAAAAAACTAAATATTAGTAATAAATGATATAAAAAAGTATTATCACGCCAAAATATAAACGAAACATGACTTGTTAATAAGGAATAATTTAATAGATAGTAGAGACGTGAAATTTTCGCGAAGGAACGCCCGATAAAACGCATAGACGTGTGTGATGAAACTTAAAGGTTGCCTTTCGACGTTAAAGTTGCATACAAAAATATTCGCTCCAGGCTACTACTACGGTATAATACGATTTACTACTGCACAACAAATATACTTATATCGCTTAATGTTCTAGATTTTGCGGGTGTATATTCAGGATGTGCGGCGCACACCTTGCACACCCAGAATATACACCCCTGGTACAGAGGTATACACGATACACTTATATACCAAGCGTCACTTGCATCATAGTATTTGAATGCCGAAAGGTGAAACTCGAAACAACTTGAACGATTTAAATTTAGTATTTAAATTTTACCAAGCACCTTCAGTCAATATCATAAATCTATTGCTTGTGTTACCGATCTCTCGCAGTACTCATAAATTTCAGGTGGAACATAGGGAGTAAAATTTGGTAGGGGACATAAATTAAGCGACGACATTCAGGGCAAATGGTTCTGGCCACACGACTGAGTGCATCTCACGGTTAGCGTGCGGTTCGCTAATTTGTTACCCAGGGAGCAAGTAACTCAGCTTGAAAAGGTTGTAATTGGGCAGACCTTAGATGAGGGATACTTAATCAAAGGGGCCGTGATTAATTACACGCATTATTTTATACGTATAAAACAAACCGTGGAACGATTATCCATAAAAAAATGATCGCTTTCTTGTAAATCTTGACCTGGTTTGTGAGCTGGTATACATGTTTTTGTTTGTTTATATAATATGTACATTACAGAGCTATATCATGGAGACTGGAGGGTAACTCTCTAGTAAACTTTAAAAAATCTTCCACCACAAAAAACGCTATCTAAACCAGCCCCCCCGCGGCCAGTAGGAGGGCAAAATGGCCAACCTATATTTTGCAATACATATATATATAAACTAAGAATTATAATTAATGTTTTCTTAAATTAATAGACCGTCTTACGCTAGTTGATTTGAAAATGTTTCTCAAAGAGGCAAAATAAGTGTTACAATTTTTTCACTAACAACGTTATCAAATGCAACTGTTACAGTTGTTTTCTTAGTTCTGAGGGAAGAGTTAACATTATAAAAACAAAGTCACAACAATAATTGAGAACAAAATATACGATTAAGTAATGTAATTTGTAGTGAAAGTTTACCTTGTATCATTTATGAATACGCTCGTGTTGAATAACTGTTACTCAAATAAAGCACTACAAAATATGATAAAATAGAATGATTGAATACGATGAATGAACACAAAAGCTTTCATGCACATATTTAATATCATGAAATTCATCCTTCTTACAGCTTTCATTATTGCATACAAAACACAATGAAAAGAGAACCAGTTAATAAACGTAACAAAGGTTCATTAAACACAACACGAAGATGAAAGTTATTTGTATATTCTACAAGAAATATAATTATTCCTTTTACGCAGAATTTTAATTAAAGCGAAAATAATTGTTCGCCGCGTATGTGTCGACATATTTCCCAAAGGGTAACGTTACCAAGCGGGTTTTAGAAATTACAAAATAATGTGACAAAAAGGTGTATTTTTTAAAAAAATATACCTCCCATTTTTACTCTTATTTATCGAGTAACGTGAAATCTACCACAAGTTAATTTGCTAAACTATAATCCCTGATAGCCTGTCTTTGATTCCTTGGTCAGGCTTTGTGAAGAATTATATACAACGAATTATTGTACGCAGTGTTTATTTGGAGTTCCTTCAGTCTAATAGTTAAATATCAAGGAACTACTCAGTCAATTAATAAATATCAAGGACATATACAGACTCGCTTAACATCTTAAAGTTATTTATGAATAAAATAAACATTCATTCTAATTCATAACTCAAAAATATTAAAGAAGATGTTGGTAATTTTCATTGCAACAGGACGCAGGGGGAGGGGTTTGGTACAAACAATAATTATATTAAGTAAAACACAATATTCATTTATACTTATTTCCACTTTTATTTATCAAGATTAGGACTGGTTTCGCTCTAGACGAGCATTTTAAATACAACAAGTGATAATATAACTGCACGAGAGCATATTTCCACAAACGTTGCATAGTGGTAAAATATTTCTTAGTTAGCCTAGTCACAATGCTTGCCATGAGCGAAACAGGTCCTGGATTTTGATAAATAAAAGTGTAAATAAGTAAAAAGTTATATTGTGTATTTCTTAATATAATAGCCTTTCCACCAAGTGAACACCCTAAAAGTGACAAACAATGATAGTACTGCATAATGTTATTACGTATTAACTATTTTTAAGGAAGGGTAAATCTAAGCAAATATTTTCATATTGAAAATGTCATTTACTAATTATTAATAACTGTTATTGATTTCCAAGAAATCTGAACTGTTTATAGGCAACCTTTACTTTTTACTCGTATATTTACATTTATATTGCGATCGTGTTCTATTAGATGATTAACAAACTTTAAAAAAATATTACATGTATACTAATGTAAACGTAATCTTTAATTTTTACATTAAAGTTTCTACTTTTTTTGCCCTATATAAAACAGCGATACAGATAACGTTTTTTAAATTGTTAAATATAGTGACGGTAGATTTTTAGGCGTCACTGTCCTGACTTTTACTGCGTTTCTAAGTGAAACGTTTGTCTCAGCAATGACTTCATCCACTATTTCCAGCGGCCATCGTAAAAATCGAACGCCATTTATAGCAAATAAAAAGCCTAGCATTCAAACAACATTCAAAAGAATTTACCCTTATCCATTATATAACATTCAAGTACACAATAAAGCAAAGAAACAATTTTATTGAAAGATAAAAGTCGATAGATGAGCGAATCCGAGCGCAAAAAAGTTTTCTATGACGTCGGTGGCTGATACAATAGACAGCGGGGTTGGGGATTGAAACGAAAGAGTCCGCGCCGAAGGGGTTGACCGATATATTGCGACTCTCTGATGACATTACTTACAAACCTGCCGAGGGATTTGCTGAGAACGCGTATCCGAGATATAGTAAATTAAAATAGGTTTAAAAATTAACACTAAATGGTAAATCTTGCTATTTTACCACTACCCATAAAGAAAAATAGAATATATTTCCAGTCCTTGAAAATTCCTTGACATTTCAGTGAATGAGTAATGAAGATTAATTAAATTTTAAAATCGATATTTTATGTAATTCTTTATAAAATGGCATATCAAAACCAAAAAGTATTTCTTTACAAGCGGGTTTGTAGACGTGAATGGCCACTGATGACCGTCCATACGATGTACTCAGGCGGAGTCACGGGACGCTCGGGTGAAGCTAGGAGACTGGAGAATGATAGAGAATCTTCCGAGGAATACCGTGTGGTGTCCATATTCTCCGAATAGTTCGCTGATATAGATAAATGAGTTTTATTAATCACAGTATCAAACTGTACATACAAATAAAACATGAAAGTATTTTTAACACACCCCTCCTTTCGCTGCATTAAATTAGAAAATTCAATTCAAATTTTAACCAAATATGTGATCACTTGCAGTTTAGAAAATTATATTAATATGTTCGACACATTGTTCACGTTTTATCTCTCAATCACAATCGTTTTATCAAGTGATAGTGAAAGCTAGTAACAATTTTTATGGGTCTCCTACTAAATAGTGAACTGCACGAGAGCATATTTCCACAAACATCGCGTAGTGGCAAACATAGTTTTTAGTTATCCTAGGAAAAAGCTTTTAAACATTGCAAAATAAAATGGCGATATTTTTGAATAATAAAAGGTTTTGTAACAAACGTCTCTCGATGGTCGTTCCAAATTACTGTCTTATCATAAGTCATAACTCAGTTTTACCGTAATCAAACCAATTAATTGATTTTAATGTGTTAACTGTCAATACTTCGTGGAAAAGCATTATAAAAAAATTGTGAACAGGCGACGTCCTGGTCTTAAATAAATAACGTGGAATAAGTACAAAAAGAGTTTTTTTTTATATATTAGAGAAATAGTGAAATACGTCATTATTTTACATTTCGTCAACAAGTATGAACGTTTACGAGGAAGCCCAGCATTCATCCACAGTCTCCGCCGCGTGACCTCTCTGCCCCATTCACCCCCAATCCCTCGTGTAACCCTGGAAACGAGACTCGACCCATTCAGTGGAGAAATATATAGGTTATGATGACGCAATCAGGCCAGATTACTTTTCAAGAAGGAGAATTTTAACGAGCTTCATTGTCATAAACACGTGTATTGGAACACCGCATATTGATTCTCCTTCACTGTTCAGGGTTTATTCAATTCATCTAGATGGAAAAGGAAACTTAATTGGCAGCCGAGATAGGGGATGGAATTATGATCGCTTTGTGTATTTTTTCAAAGTAAATAACGGTAACATTTTCCAACAAATTCTTGAACGTTTCGAGTTATACCTTACCTATGTACTTATAAATGAAAACTTTACTATGTAAAGAAAGATCGATGAAATAACTTTTTTTAAATTAAGGAAGAATCGGGATTTGTTTAATTTAAGTTATTCAATTTAAAAAATCCAAAATAACTTTAGTTCAACTAAATATAACCTAAAATAAGTAAGTAGATATAAAATACAACACAATAATTGTAGCATTTGTAAACGTTATTCTAACACTCTTTTTATATACAGTAATACCCCGCTTAGCGCGACCTCGTTAAGCGCGGTCTCACTATAACGCGAATTTCAAATTTCTCGCTCAAATGCCTCGCATTACGCGAAAGAGTGCGTATAAACATATTTAGTCATTAACTTCTCTATGGTCGCGGGATCCCCGCTTTCTCTGAATATTCTCTTTGAAGAATTGGGAATTCCCCGTCCTTCGACTTTGTTCTATGGGGATTTCCTCGTTCGTTTCGTGTGTTCATTTGTTCCGTAATGTTAGTTCGGTCGGCTGGCAGTTTTGTTTTAACATTTATTGGAGATACATACATAATTTAACCCTACGGTTTGGACATATTGCAGAGTACAGACAATAATGATGACCGTGTCTTGACCGTGTGTCAAACAATTAAAAAGTGTTGGGTGTTATGAACGTATTTTACAAGAACGTAAACAAAACGCTACCCAAAAGACAATAGATGTATTTTTCCGTAAAAAAATAAGAGTATGTATTGCATAAAGTGTTCTTAGAATTAAAGTGATTGATTAAAATGATTTGTATTTTTTTGTATTAAATTTTGACTATGTTTAATCATAAACCTCGATATACGCGAATTTCAGTTAACGCGATTTTTTTCGGAACGTATCCCTCGCGTAAAGCGGGGTATTACTGTACTTGTGGAATACCAATTCTTGGTATCAGTAAATATTAATTTTGTATTATAAAGTTAATGTAAATTTACCCGAGTCTAACGAATTTAACTCAGAATAAACGATATTAATAGTATGGCCTCAAATATCAAATAAAAAATGATTAATAAGGGTGGTAAAACATGAGCCGATGCTGGTTTAAGTATCAAAAAAGCTTTATAAATCTTTAAGACAAGAATAAAAGAAATATTGTCTTATAAAACAGAAAAAATATGACAAAAGCTCTCCTTGTAAACCGGGTTAATTTTCCGTTTCAATTCACAATAATTAATTGTTCCATTTTAATTAAAAGAGATTCAATATTTTCCCACTTTACAAATGGAAATTTTGTACCTGAATCGGGTTGTCGTGTCGAAACTGGAATTTCCACAAGCTGGCAAAATATTTTTGCGTTGCACATGCAAAACACAACGCTTTCAAAACAAAGGTTCAGGCGGATTTAACACTTGTGCACGACTTGATAAAATCGACTCGATATTCCGAAAGCATTATAAATCATTTAGTTTCAAACAAAAGCGCTGCGAATGTGGTTGGAAAAATGCGCGGATAATTGATAAATATTTTTCAAAAAAATAATATTAACGTTAACCGACAACTCGTTGCGGAAAGTCGATATATTTATACAATACAACAAGATTTGGTGATTTTACATTTGTATTATTACAATTTGATCATTCATCAAACCCGTCTAAAGATTATTTTCAATGAGGCAAAAATGAGTCGCGCTAGAAATATAACTATTGTAATAACAAACAGATTTATTTTATTATTAAACTGAAAATTAAAGACGCCACCGAATTCACTGAAAACTAGTACATAAACTAAACATAACTAAATGAATTTGAATCGTTCAAACTATGTACATTCCCACAGATTTTGTCACTACCTTTGCCTTTCGGCATCTTCAGGCATTCAAGTGCACGAATGAACTTGAACTGACGTTTAGTAAATGAAAGTTTCGTGTTTATATAATATTGTCAAGGTTGGGTTTTTATTGGCACCCGCTTCCACAACCACTTTTGTGAGGAAAACTGGCAGGATTTAAAAAAAATGTGTAGCTAAATTAATTGTGTTTGAATTTTGTTATCAGGCAACCCGTAATATCAATTGTTTATTGTTTATTGTTAATGGTCTTAAATGGCAACATTGTTTTTCGATATCGATGTGATTTTTGTTTTTTTCTTCCTTGCTCTTTGGGATACCATCCGCACCTGACGTGTGTTGGGAGACTTCCCAGTCTCTGGAGGATACTTCCAGAGACATTTAGTTGTAAATTCACTTGCAGTTATTTTTCTTTTGTGGTTTTGTGTTTTTTTCCGAGATGAAAGAAATAATATTTTTCCATTTCGACGAAAATTAAATTCCATTTTATTCTCTGCGCAGAGGTTAACGTCATTTTTTTTATTTTACATTTATAAAATCGTGTGAGCAAGCTAGGTTTGTAATAGTTATTGTGTATTGTAATAATTCAAAATTTTGTTTGTTAAATATTCTATGTAATAAGTTCGTGATTGCAAATTTTCTTAAATAAACGTTTTCGTGATAGTAGGGCGATGTTTTGATTTAATAACTACCTACATGTGGACTCCAAGTTTAGGCCAGCGGTATTTGTCGTAATGACTTTTATTAGTGGGGATTTATTCTTGGGGTTTAACATCGTGAACAATAGTAGAAATTTCAAACAATAAATGAAACTCGCTCCGAAAATAAATCGCGAGTAATGTCAATATATAAATGCATCACTGAGTCCAAAGCCATTGCTGGCGAAAAGGATGAGCTCATGGGAATGCCAACAGATTTGAGTAGTGAGTAGTTTCAAGAATTATATAGGGTATAGAAATATACACCCAAATACGGACAGTCATAAGCTCTTTTTCCAAGAAATTTTAGAAATCAACAAAGCACAGCTGCAAAGTCTTCCGATTTTAAATGAAATATTAAACTTTCCCGCATCTCCACTTCTATACCCTATATAATCATAAAATCATATAATCATAAATCTGTGAGAATGTACATAGTTTGAACGATTCAAATTTAATATTGAAATTCCACCAAGCACCTTCAGTCGAAATCTTAAATAACTAAATGAATAGTTTCAAACAAATACGATGCAACAAAATAAAATACATCTTATGTATCAAAAACGTACTTGTTCAGGAAACAGTAAAAAGTATATTTTGCTAGTTTGTGTGATGGTTTTTTTAACATTTAAAATACGCGTTGTATAATAGTTTCTCTCTGTTCACCATTTCAATCATAATACGTCATTCTCGAATTTTTATTTTCAACTCAATTTGAATGAATAATCACTAATAATAATATTTTTACTACTATCACATGAAAATAGACTAGACTACAGACATATTTTAATTTAAGAAACGTATTTTCTATCACATGGCAGATTAGACCAATTGGCAGAACAGTATTATCTTTCTGTAATGTCATATTTAACACATTTCCGTGAAATCGATCACATGGGAGGTTTTATCGCGTTGAAGACGATATATGTACTTATTACAATTACGTGGTTTTTTAATAGTTAATATCATGCTCCCTTGAAGTAATACTTTCTTTTGTAACAACTGGTTTGGCGAAATTTATAACTAAAAGCTAGGGTACGAAAAGTTGTAATGTGAAGTATTCTATTACGTATTCACCACTCACGTACTTTATAAAGCACCGGAAGGTTTAAATTAGCTTCAATTGAATAATATGGACGAAACAGTAATGGCTCGTTAACATTTAAGTGTTGCAACAACAAGTTACGTATCTGGTGTCCATAAATAAAAAAGTTTTCATAAACATTAATACTAACTCTCAATGCTGATCTATTATACCATTTACATTCTTTTACGGCTCGTCAGAATCAAAACATCTTAAAAACTCGGTTAAAGAATAATATGCATCATTATTTTTAACTACCGGAAAAGATTGAAAGGAAAGCTTGCTGGCATGTACATATTTTTAGGTTTTTGTTTAACTCGATTCCAAATGGTTCAAATCTCCGAATGAACCAATTTAACATCGATTTTTTGGTGTTACTTTTGCGTGAGGTCTTTCCTTAAATCGCGATTTACTAATATATATTATATTTATACACTCTAACAACGGATTGTTTATTATAATTTGAAAAAAAAACACAGCATCACTCAGGAAAGTAAAAAAAAAATATTCGTTCTTTCTTAACGATTTTCAACAAATATTATCAAGGTCAGGGATGGTGAACCTTTTTGGGTTCACGTGCCAAAAATCCTGCCCAAGCAGTATTTTTTAAATAATAAAAACAATGTTTTTTAAACGATTTTCGTTTATATTGGTAAACATTTGAAAATTAATAAAACTGAATAAATTAATAATTCACGAATCATTTAATCAACTTGGAAATCGTTCGCCTGCCATCCAAATTCTCGAACGTGCCACCTCGGGCACGCGAGCTGTAGGTTCGCCATCCCTGATCTAAGTGTAATAGAAACAGCACTAGTTAGTTAATATGAATAAAATAATGTTCTTAGATTGCACGCTAAAGAAGGAATTTTAATTAAGGAAGAACTCAGCTTTTAAATGACAATGGTTTTTCTTTCAAATCGAAACTATCTATAACCCCTATAATAGCCTCGAAACTATCTATAATCTATAACCCCTCTCATTGCTTTCCCTAAAAAGGAAAAATCCCAATCTGATTGATTGCAGCTCATTAATATCATTATTTGTTTGTTTTATTTCGATTCAATTACCCCCTTCCTTGCTTCCCTTAAAAGGGAAAAAACCCAAACTCCATTTTGTAATTTCATAATTTAAAATGTTAGAATCAATCTTGCTTCATTACTTAAGCAAACTTTGCGATAGTAAATATGAAGATGCCGAAACACATTTCACAGTTAGTAGCACAATACGTGGAATAATCAAAGTTATTTTAAATTTTATATTAAAATGAACTTCCACAAAGTTACCGCCGAAACCATCGAAAGTAGTATGTATTTTAGTAACGCATACTTAATAAAAAATATATGATAATGGCTATTACTATAGAATTTATAAAAATCACGTCAGGCGCGCGTAAAAGAGCCAGTAGACGATAGTGATAATATAATTTATGACCATTTTCACATTTGACCCGTTTCAATGTACATACCCGATAATTTATCACAAGCAGAATATAAACAAATGAGTTCGATCGAGTTCACAATGCTACAAATTGCAGCTGGATGCGTGACTTCGATATAATATAAAACGCTACAGTGATTGGTGCAATTGACTATCATTTCAATCAGCTTAAGTTAAGAAAAATGGATTGAATGTTGTAACAGTGAATATTTACATATTAAATAATTCACACAGTATAACACAATCGACGTTAGAATTGATTACATATTGGAAAATCTCTTTTATTATTGGTCAGCAAAAATTAAGGATAACGAGTTATATCATAGGATTCAATTTATCAATATTGTATTATCTCGTAAACATAAATTCAAATCGAAAATGCTTTAAAACTAGGTTATTAAGATTGAATCGTTAAAATTATGTACATTCACACAAGTTTTGTCACTAACGATTTCGCCCTTCGGCATCTTCAGGCTGCACGGATGAACTTGAACTAGTCGTTAGTGACAAAACTTGTGTGAATGTACATAATCTTAACGATTCAAATTCACTATATTAAAATTCCACCGAGCACCTTAAATCTTAAAATACAAGGTTAAATTGAAAAATAAAAAAGCCTGTTCGTACTGCGACATGAACCCGCGAGATCAATCACAAAAACCACCGAGGTTGACGATTGCACCACGGACTGATCGATTTCTTGTCGAAAGCATTGGTGTTTGTTATGTCTACAAAAATTCTCTCAACCAATTGAATCCTCAATTAACGATACGTAGCGAGAGAGATTAGCTAACAACTTATTCCTGCCCTAGCCCTATACATTCGAAAAAAACGGAGGTTGAGCAGCTTGAGTAACAAACGGTTCTCGTAGAATTTTTTTTTTGAGATACCTCCATTAGGAGGCAATGTGTTCCATATTGCGATTGGACATGAATTTAAAAAAGAATATAAAGAACAAAAAAAAATACGTATGAATTTGGTCAAGTTATTGAGATCAGTTTCACTGATCCTGTGCTACAATAAATTGATGATTTGAAAATTTTTGCGATACGTTAAGCTAGACCTAAATCTTTTATTTGGCCTAATGTGTTTACAATCAGAATTAATAAGTTGAGAAAACATTTTTTTTTTCATTACTGCGAATAAAACTAAACGAATTAGTCCATCTGTCAATGAATGTATATATAATTCACAATAAAAAAAATACTATGTAACCATTAGTTTGAATACGTGGAAATGAATCTCGATTTGTTTGCAACACATTTTCCAATATATAGATGTCGTTTTATTGTGCCATCTGAATACACTGAGGCAAAGTGGTTGAAATATTGGACGGATAAACCGGGGGAACGTTAGATAATGGATACTTCCAAAGCAAGATGCCTGCCGTAATACAAAAGAGACAACAATGAATATTGAAAACGAATGTATAGGTCCTGCCATTGAAAGTTTCGATATATTAATAATAGGATTATACTGAACGTGCCAAGACTCGAGAAGACGCAAGAAAGTAAGTTTTGTTGGGTGTAATATAAACGAAACCACTGAAGCTTAGAGAAAATGCCCGGAAGTTACATTTTTTTATTGAAATACTGTTTCTACCGAGGAAAGTATATTTGTATATCGACTGTGGAAAGGAAAAAGGACGTAACCCACACATAACCAATTTTACAGGAGACACAAAATGGTTTTTTTTAATAATTTTGGGCCAAAGGCGAATTATAAAATTTACACAACCTTGAAATGCACGAAAACTGATAAACTGGTTTTAATTAACTTTATCTGATGTTAATTTAATATATTTAAAAAGAAAAACCTTTTTAAGCCTTTTCTCCTGATCGCAATTTTTACAGACATTTTTTTAATCATTTTCAAGCATAAAAGCTAAATTTAGATACTAATTCGGCAATTTCAGCTTACATCCTTTTGAGAGAACGTGTATCAAGTTGTATACATTGTGATTATTGAAAAAACAGTGGGTTATGTTCATTTTCTTTTCCACAGTCGAAATATATCAACAAAAAAAACACTATCGTCCCGGGTTTCGCTTAACTGCATCTTCAGGCAATCACGCACGGATTAACTTGGACTGAAGTTAGTTTTAATCGTTAAAATATGTTGATATAAAATACGGGAACTTCTGTTGAAATAAAAACTCTATATTGATCACGTTGTGGGCTGAGATGAGTAAATAACAAATATTGGCATTACAATATACAGCTATTTTTCAACAATAGCACATGCAACTTTTTTCGATGAAGCCTTTTAAAAAAATACGAGAAGATATACATAACTCGTTGTAAAACTTTGCAGTAATTGCTTCGTTAGTTGGTGGAGAAAAATAACCTGATGGTCTTTATGATTTTTATTAAGTTTTCAAAGCGTCCTCGTTTCTGCTCGTGTAATAAAATTATAAAAGAACTTTTAAAAAAGCTGCCGCGTTTCGTTCACTTGGTGAAGTCGCAACTCGCAGCGACTGAAGCTGGACGAGCTGTTGGCCGAGTGGTATGAGATTGAAAAACAACAAAATTAAATTAGAATGACAAGAGCTAATATAGAATGAAGGCGACGGAAGCTTTTAAAAAATATAATCATAATTCCCACCTAAATCTATGAAGCTCGATATATGCGAACCAAAGTTTATGGCTACATAACAATAATTAACTGTCATAAGTTACTTATAATAACGTAACAATTAAAGTATTTAGTTCCACACGAAGTAAGAATTTAAGATTTTAAAATCAAACAATCTTATTTACACGATTGTTTTATTTTTGACTCTCGGCTACGTGGTGATGATCAAACAATATTATGTTAATCTTTTTTACGTTCTTCTTAAATCACCATTGAAGTTTAAAATTAACTGTATAAAGTTTTCCCTTATTAATGGTTTTTTTAAGATACCTAAATTTTTTAGCATCATAATAATTAGTTTACATACAGTAAACAATAAATTATAAAATATGAATATAAGTTTTTAAATTAACATAAGCTTTGTAAAGTTACAAAATAACAGTAAGAGTTTTTTGGCTCTCCTGAAAAGGTACACTTTTGTAGATAGTGTTTCCTTCGAATTATAGTTGATTTATTTTAGCACTACGCTATCGTCAAAACTATGTTTGTATATGAATGTATTTCACCCATAATTACACACACTGAGAAGAGTGTGTCGAATAACAATCGGCTTGAATGATATCAGAAACGAAACACGTGACACTTGAAATAACGCAATCAGAAGTAGCTATATTTTGAATTTTGGATACGAAGAGCATTATCACTACTACATTTTAAGCAGCCTAAAATACGTATATTGATTTCTAATTGCATTTGACAACACAAATAATAATCCATTGAAATTATTGTATTATATATTAATAATATGCGAATGTCTTCCCTCTTCAAACTGAATGGATTTTAACAACCATCCGAAAGATTTATTCCGCATATGTATAATTCAAGCATGAATTAAATGCAACCGAAGAGATGGGCGTTGACAAATATTTTTGTAGGAATATCGTATCGTGGTGGCCATAAATGCTCTGAATAATGAGTAAACGCGGTTGAAAGAAGTGATAAATTGTAATTTGATTGATAAGCAGGATATTTGTAAAACCAATCCATTCTTATGGACAAAGCCAAACTCTTCATTAACGACAATAGTACGTCAGTATTACATTGCTTTATCACTTAGTAAACGTCTACTTCAACAGATAATCTAAGTTAACGGAACAAACGGATCACTGTTTGAAAGCGTTGAAGTTGTAAGAATTTTATCTCCATCATTAACAAGTTTTTCTAACAAGCGTTTCTGTTCTAACAAGTTCACTTCTTTGTAAAGTTCGTCTATAAAAAGCTGGACGACATTTAAGGCGGAACTAATAATAGAGAAATGCATTCGGAAAAAGCTCACTGATGTATCAGTGGGAGAGAGCTTTACGGGCGTGTTATTCAGATGTCGAAAATTATCGTCGTAACAATGAAGTAAAAACACACATTTATTTTTCTTGTAAATATCAAAACGGATTTCTCTAAGCGTGTAACATGTCACATTGATAATTTATAAATTGGAAAATCATGTAGGATAAAAAACAGTATCATGTTTGTTTAAACGAGAGAATAAACATAGAGACATGTTCATTAAATAACATTGACATCATCATAACTAGCAACAATTTCGTCATCCAGATACCCATTGACCATTTTCCTACATTACAGAAGTTGTTTTTGAGTTATTCCAATACTATTTTCTGCAGATTTTTACGAGTTAGACAATGCTTCTTAAAACAGCACAGCAGCTTAACGACCGCACGTTTTTTTTTATATAGAATTTCACCTGGCGGCCGGGCAATTTTGCGAAAAATTCGCAAGAATTGTAATTTTACTTAATTCACTATAATTTGTAAACCAATGAGATATCTTTACCAAGTTTAATTTTCTTAGCTTCCAGATAATTCGTTTAAACGCATATATGAGCCTGCCGGCCAGCAACCTTTGTTTTTCAAAAACTCAGATACGCGTCCGCGGGCGTTAAGCTGTTAAAAAATTTCTTTTGTAATAGGAATTAAATAATACAGCACCAGCGACAAATTCAATTAAAAAGCCTTTTAAATTCATGCAGGTATTAAATATTTTATGAAGTACATTTTCAGTAAGATTAATGTGTGGTATTTTTTTTATTCGCATAAATATTCGAAAAAAGCTATGATATGAAAAACTGAATGATCGTCAAATATTCACGTGATTTTTTAAATATAATATTCAAGAAAAATAAATAAGTCTACATAATAAATTCATTACGTAATATCGTGTTGCGGTCTCACGTAAACGACATAAACCTCAAATAGGTAGATACGGAAACTTTCCGCAGCCCCTCAAGTAATTTTATTGCAAAGACAGCCAAGAGAAGGGTTACTTCTCAGAGCTACATCATTAATAATTGCTGCGGACGCTTGTTTCCGAGCATTAGATATGACGACATTTCGGACAGAATTTTCGCCAAATCAATACAAGTGTTTGCTCGCGAAACTTTGTGATCCTAGCTCATTTGAATTAGAATTACCCATAGATATTGTTTACTGATGGGTACCCGAAGAAAGATCTAAGAATACTTGGCAACTGGTGTAACTTTAGGTTATCTTGGGTTGTGGTGTAAAATATCGTGTATACATAGTATGTACTCACAGACTTGTATATCGACTGTGGAAAGGAAACAGGACGTAACCCACACTTTTTTCAAAACAGCTTTTTGTCGATAATCACATTTTATGAAGCTTGATACACGTTCTATTAAAAGGATGTAAGCTGCAAATGCCGAATTAGTATTTAAATTTAGCTTTCAAGTTTGAAAAATATGACCTTGTAAAACATTAAAACCAAAAGAAAAAGACTGAAATAAAGGTTTTTCCTAGACAATTTCTTTATTTAATATTAGATTATGTCAATTAACCACCAGTTTAGAAGTCTCCGTTCACTTCAATGTTGTGTATAATTCATCAGTCGCCGGCTGTGGTCTAGTTGGTTAGAGCTTGCTCTACCGATCTGGTGGGTCTGGGTTCGATTCCCGGTAAATTCAAATTGGATTTTTTTCAATTTTAATTTGAGGTCTAAGACATGTGTTTGTGAAGTCAATTCTCCTTGAGTTCATCTCATGTGACTTTCAAAAATTCTCATCGAGTATATCTCATATGATCTTTCAACTTCAAAATATTTGACGCATTGACGTAAGCTGTAATGTCAGATATTTTTTTTTAAATAAAAAAATAATAATTTGCATATGGCCCAAAATCATCAAAACACGTTTTTTTGCGCCTCCTGTAAAATTGTATATGTGTGGATTACGTCCTTCTTCCTTTCCACAGTCGATATGTATGCGCAATAGGGTAAAAATATCAACGTATTTAGTATTTTTTTTTGTATTAAACGACGAAAAAATACAGTAGAAAAAACAAAGGTTTATTTTTATAATAACGTTTAAAAAAATAGTACCTATTATATACATAATACTAAATAAAATAAATATAAGATGATATATCGGACAATAAATGAAAACATTTTTGTAGTTTTGCCCTTGTTCCCCTAAGCCCCCGAATACTTCCTCTGTACGTAAGTTGGTACATAATAATTATTTTCATATTGGTGCCGCGTCCATAGGCATTCATGCCCATGCACCGTGAGCGATAACTACCAACAATTCCCAATGCACAGTTTGGTTCACTTTGACTAGCCAACACACCACCATGCGCCGGCGAGCGTTCGTGTTAATAAGCGCAACGTTGATATTTAATTAAATACTGGGCAAAGTTACCCGGGCTCTACTGCAGCAGTTTGGATGACATTAATCTCCCGATCAAACAAAACCAAACGCAATTATTATCGCGTTATAATATGCGACACCCGGTTCCAGAAGCTGTCATTCGTATTTTAAAATATATGATTAAATGTGTCGGGTTTAATATTTATTCCAGATGCATGTGTTTGCATTGCAATTTATTAACACTAGTGCAAAAATTCAAAAAAATCAGTTCTACGTAAATTTTGAAATGAAAATGAAATACAATTTTGACGACGTGCCCCTTATAAGCTAGGTGAGAGGATTTAATTTAATTTAATTTTAGTGCAGTTATTCTCGTCGATGCGATCTTAGGGTGGATTATACATATGCACTTTTCATTTCCCACAATCAAGAATGAATGATAACTGAAGGATATGTATTCAAGAAAAAAAAAAGTAATATTTCTACATATGTATTAATGTGTATTATTCCTTGCCGCCTGTGTGGCCGAGTGGTCAACGTTGTTGGCTTCGGCTACGGAGGGCACGGGTTCGAACCCCAGTACGGACAGTTTAATAAATTGATTTTTCGATCGATTTATGTATTTCAGTTCGAGGGCATGGATGTATGTGATGATGTCTTGAATTCCCCCCTCCCACCCATCCTATCCTATGAACGGGGTGTATCGAGAGCGATTAGCTTACCACTAGTCCTGTCCTAGCTCTATCGTTATATTCCTACTCTCTTTGAAAAAAAGAGATGTTGAGCAACTGAGTAATAAGCAGTTCTCAAAGAAACAATTATGTTGAGATAAAACTCCATTAAGAGTCCATATGTTCCACGTTGGGATATGGAAAACAAAAAAGATTCTTCTAACGACACATTGTATCAATATTTTCGATGGATTCGGCGGTAACTTTTTTAAAGTTCATATTTAATTTTAAGTTTACATAGAATCAAAATTATTTTAAAAAAATACTGTAAGTACAACTGAAATTACTAAAATTACACCTTTAGACCTCCCTCCCTTCAAGAATTTTTAAAAATAAATATTCTGGATTATACAGAATATATAGTAATCTTGCGCTATACAGCGACCAACAGACACTAGGAATGTGACTCATTGTGCAGTATTCGCATTTTACATGAAAACGAACAGCGAGCGCAATCATCACTCATGCTGCATAGATGTTTAAAAAAAATCTTATTGCTCTTTAAACGGCCATTTCGATGATACTGTTTGAAGAAATTCAATTGTTCGTTTATGTAACATTGTATTGTTCTAAAAAAGAAGATTTTTACTTCCCGCTCGAAGACATGACTGTATTCAATGATTGAATGGAGTTTCTGTCAAAGGATGAGGTAAATAACCTCACGTTTTTGTATTACGCGATGCTTGCGTTGTAAATTATGTTCACACAAAAGATGCCAAGGGCGGCAATTTTCAATACAAGCCATGCCTTTATACATCAAATATATATTTTAATTAAAGATACGCTATCGAAATGTTTTTTATAGATTTAATGAAATATATTTCTGGGGCCTAACGCTAGAAGTGCATATGTTAAATACATCAAATCCCACCGTGAGTGTAAAACCATAGCAAGTGAAATGTTTTGATTTCGAGATTTTAATGTGAAACAACTGCAAAAGTAATGAACTTGATAATGTTAAAGTGAAATAACTGTAAACCTTAAGTTCATCCGTGCACTTGAACGCCTGAAGATGCCGAAAGGCGAAACCCGTGAGTTACAAAATCTGTGTGAATGTACATAATTTGAACGATTCAAATTCGATTAACTCTTAGAAGTCCTATGTCGAGCTGGACTCGACATTACAGATTTGGCAATGTTTTTTTATTTAATGATTTTTTTTAATAATATAAGTTTTTTTTTTCATCCAAATATTACCAACACGCATTGTGCGCAAGATAAATTTTGCTATTCTGAAACATTCAAAATGTTTTTTATTATAATTATACGATAATAAATTAATTAAAGACGAATTAATGTGAAAACATATTTCAATTAAAGACTGCAAAGGGTTAATACAGTCGAAATCTTAAATTATGTGAACTCAATATTTTTCGTAAAAAAAATATTTTTAATCGAATGACATCAAGATTTCTAGCATAAAAAGAAAAGAGTTTTTTCAGATTTTTAACTCCAAACGGTCAAAATCTGATATAGGCACATCTAGCATTAAGGCCCAGATTTAATCAATTGCAAAGAAAGCTTTTTTAAATATCTTGTTTTCTTATACATATTACAGTCGAAGAATGTCAGCACAACTCTTGACTATAAAACAATAAATTGTGTAAATTTTAAATTACATGATATAATTATACGAATTCAGGTACTTTGGGGATAGAAATACGTGTTTGGAGTTCACTTAATGCGGAAAATTTGGGACTCACGGTTGTACTCAGTGAGAACCAAGTTCAACGCATGCATCTTGACAGCGCTGATTTACGGTGCGAGTCATGACACCTTACGAAAGCGTAGAGTAACATACTGTGCTTTGAAAACAGATGCCTGCGGCTAATACTAGGAATACGGTAGTCTGACTTTGTCAAGAATATAATCGGACGGATGCCTTGAATTGTTCACTTTTGGAATCGATATTCAAAGTTGATTTCCATAGGCGTATATTACGATTTTGGAACTGAAACGTAATATATTGAATTGAAGGTATTAAATTTCCCGCCGATGTTAAATTAAATATGCCGCCTGTGTGGTCGAGTGGTCAACGTCGTTGGCTTCGGTTACGGAGGTCACAGGTTCAAATCCCAGTACGGACAGTTTTATAAATTGATTTTTAAATCGATTTATGAATTTCTGTTTGAAGGCATGGATGTATGTGATGTCTTGAATTCCCCCCTCCCATCCTATCCTTAAACGGTATGGAGAGCGACTAGCTAACCACTAGTCCTGTCCTAGCCGTATCCTTCTATTCCTACTCTCTTTGGAAAAAGGGAGGTTGAGCAACTGAGTAACAAGCAGTTCTCGTAGAAACACTTCTGTTGAGATAAACTTCATTTAGGAGTCCATATGCTCCACATTGGGAGCGGACATGTTAAAAAAAAACATCCATACCGGAATTAATATGTGCACTGGCAAAAACATGTCAGGGCCGTGTTCTATGCTGGACGACTCGTTTCATTAAATATGTACGTGTACTCGTGTGTGTGTTTTTAATCCTAAGCACTAAATGAAGAAGCTTTGCTCGTGTCCATCGCTGACTATCACGAATCCGACCAATACGGCTGGGTCTCTTTTTAACATCACCCTTCGCACCTAAATATGCAAGCGTTTAAAAATGGTCGATGAATTTTAAAAATAGACGACTCTCGCAACAAGAGCACAGAAGGGGAGAGTGCTCTTGTGTTTTGCTAATGTTCATGTGAATATTTTATATCGTCAACGACTCCGCACTGGAGCTTATGGCCGTGCTCACGGAAAGTGAACTATGAGTGTGACCGAAGCCCCCTATAGTGACTTAAGACTCCTATGGTATGACGCATCTTTTTAAACGATATTAGTTTGATAATGTTAGGCATTTTCATTCCCAATCCATCCATATTGATCAATTTATTACTGATTCAGTTTTTGCGACATTGACATTGATAGCAATTGGTAGACGATTTTTTAACATACAATAATGTGTTCTCGGTAAATTGCTCGAATGGAAATTGCTCGAATAACAAGATAATCAATTTGTTTCCGTTTGTTCCGTCTTAGCCCTAGTCTTCTATGTTTTCTGGAAATATATATAAACAGTTTGAGTAACTAATTAATAAGCAGTTTTCGTAGAAACACTTCTGTTGAGATAAACTCCATTAAAAGATCATATGTTCCGCATTTGGAGCAAACACGGTTAAAATAAATACTTACGAAAAATATTTTTATATTTCACTCTCTAAACAAGTGTCGCACAAGATAAAAATGAAAGTCGTGAAAAATCGTTTAAATAACCAAACAATTCGAATAAATTGTAATTCGAGCAATTTACCGGCTCCTACAATAATGTATCAAATTGATAAAATTACTATTACTATTACTTGTTTATTATACGGGTTTGTACTAATAAACGGATAAACATACAAATTACTAAAAAATGTATATGTGGTGGCAACGCTGGCATCTTAAGTAATGAAGACATAGTATTTTTTTGGCATCGTTCATCTTTCGTTAGTAGTACTAAAACGAAATACCCGCCAAACGAGTAGAGAGTGACATTGTAAAATGTACAAATTTAGTCCTCAGGGATGTTTAGAAGGCTTACGATAGTTTAGTCTGCGAAATCATGTGCTAATAAATGAGAGAGGTTAAATAAAACATTACGCACAGTTTAAACACTACATTTGGTTACTGTGCCAAGTGGGTACTGGCTTAATGAAGCCTTAAACACAATAAATTAACCATACCAGTCCAATTTACCCAAGAATAATTAATTACCAGGACATATGTTTCAGGAACGTTCACACAAAAATAAAGGGTTTTGACAAATACGTTTATTCTGAATTAAGCCTGACATTACATGAGTAAATTAAGATAAAACATCGATATAGAAAGTTATGTTAAAAATCTGAACAAACAGAAGAATTTTAAGACTATAGAATCTGGATACTATACAGAGCAGTCTATTAACACTAATATATATAAATATATTAGCTGTTATTTGCTTTTTACGAAAGTTCATATTCAGTTATAGGAAAATAATTCAATACTTTGTCAGATAAATAGCCAGTATCCGAATTATCGAAAGAGCTGTTGTAAATAAAATGCGAAATTACGTGTGCTGTAAAACTTTTATTCGCCATTTCCCCATGTTCAAAATTATTCGATTATTAGAGATTTTAACTAATGGAATAGGGAAATGTTTTAATACTTTGTCGGTCAATTTGTCGATATCCATATTATTAACAGATCTTCCCGTACACATCAATCCAGCAAATTAACTTTTTTACATTAATCGTGACATCTAGTATAAGAAAAATACAATGATAATATATACATTATACGTGCTGATATAACGAACGAGGATTGTAGAAAAGATATAGGCGAAACGGTGGTGAAGTTTCAACATTTCAATATAAATAATGTTATCTCCCATGACTGTCTTTTTCGCGGATATCTTAGCATAATGACGAATAAATTATAAACTGCAATCGAATGTATTCATTCGTTCATTTATTTAATATAATTGGATTGATTAATATCGAAAATATGTTAGAGAAGCAGAAGAGTTTCGATGCAGAACTTATCAATTCATTTCAAGCATACAATTTTAGAGTACATATAACGTATGAGGCAAAAACGATATTCAGGAAGCAAAGTAGTGTGCATATTTCAAGTCTACATAGTTCTAAAAGAGCGGGTAAAAGTTTCCGAAGGGTAGTTGACGTGGACGGGAAAAAGAAATCGTCCATATCGCTGAGGAAAACAACGAGCAGTTTTATCGCCCTAGGTAGATAACTTTACATAAGTAGGACAAGAACAAGGATCAAACTGAAATGTGCCGCAGCGAGAAGGGGGACCGATTTCAGAAACAACAAAAAAACGTTTACTGAACACCGAGCTTGTCTTCTTTTACGAGTGATACTTGAATAAACCCCCGCAAGTGTTGGAAATGGCAATAAAATCTCTGGAAAAAAGCTTTGTAACGTTAGTGCCAAAATCAACTTCAAATTAAAGTGATTAATGTAGGCAAACGATAATATTGTAATTGTGTCACACAGCTTTCTGTCAGTCTAGGATATTTATAAAAAATAAACTATAGGTTAATAAATTACCGATTTCACTCAGCGCTCAGTATCGATGAAAAGCAAACTTTTTTTGAAAGCAGATGATATTTATTATTCCACCAAATCTCCCAATATTTTATAGCGGTACATAAAACCTAAACTACATATCCAATTTCGAGAAATAAAACACGTTGAGCGTTTTATAAATGCTATCGATGATATGAAGAATATTAAATTTCATATATAAAGAGGGTGTGAACTTGAGTGTGGACTCGAGTTTTATAAAGCTATAATTTTCTTGGAAATAAATCAATATAAAATATCGTCAAGATTATTTTGTTTTATACACAACCTGATTTCCAAGTACGCCGCTGCAGGAAAATCAAAACAGGGTTGAAAAACTTACCTGAAATAAAAGAAAAAAACATATTAGATACAACGTTACAATAAGTATTTTTAGATCTTTTACCTGACAATTTTCCGGTGAAGTGGGTACGACAGGTTGACAGTCCATTCAAATAATGAAAAACAATAATTATTCATAATATCAAAATATTTTTTTAGTTATATTTCAACAAAAATTGACAATTGTAGAACTTAAAACATTGTTAATTTTATATGTCTACACATTACAATAAATTATACTTTTAACATCTGAAAATCAATACAACAACAATAATAAAAAGCTGCAAATATTTTAAGCACTGTAATATTATTATATTATATAGAATCAGATAAACTTTCTCAATAAAATCATCGATCGTATAAATTTCTACCTAGAATAATGTTTTTTTTCATTTGGAATATTTTAATTGAAATAATATTATCATTCAAAAAATTAACACGCAGATACTGAATATATGAATTTGATTACAATTGCTTTGGAAATGTAAATAAAACACAAGCTTTGTCACGTTGATATGGGCAGCGAAAATGTGATAGGGAAGCTTTTGACTGACAGCTAAATATATCTAAATGCCTCTAAAAACATTAAATTGTAGACATATGAATAGATGCGACAATAATGACAGCAACTACTGTCAATTCCAGATATATTATTCAACAATAACGACATCTAGATTACGTGATATATATATATATATTGTACGTGACACTATTATAAAATGAGTGTTGTCGATTTATGGATTTTGTAAATTAATAAGTGTATGATTTCAATAGAAATTAAGATAAGTTAGACCATTTCTTCATAGCGATATATCGTCGCCAACACTGCAAGAACGTTTATTTTGAATTTGGGTAAATTTGACAGTAGAGACAAAAACCGATATTCCTGCAACTTTTTACTTATGCTTAGTATTATTATAATTAATTAACGCGTTCCGCATTAAAAAAAAATTATTACAAACACGCACCAATGATATATACCTTACTTGTCGAGGCTGTCAAGCTTCTTATGCAGGGCAGACAGGTAGAAACTTTAATGTAATAGTTAAAGAAAACGTAAGATGTCATCGGAATCATTAGAAGTCGAAGAAGAAGGAAGCTAATTTATGTGAAATATGGTGTCTAGAAGAACTACTAATAATATTGTCGCTGTAAGTCGTTTTTCTAAAAAATTTGAAAGTATGACGATTATTTACTATTTCAATTGTTAAATCTAAAAAGTTGATTTTATTTACACCCAACTCCATGGTGAATTGGATATATTGATTAACGTTATTGAATCACTTTAATGTAATTGGCAATTTCTTTTCAATGCCAATTGTTGTGTATAATTTTTCAATTTTGTATAAATAGCATTGTTAAATTATATTTCTTATCAGTTGACAATGCTCGCAATGAGCGAAACCGGTCCTGACATATTAAATAAAGTGGAATGAAGTACAAAGGATTATTGTGTTTTTATTAATTTATTCATATCCTAATAGTCATGGTCGAATAATCAAGGTCTATGGCTTCGGTTACGGAGGACATGGATTCGACACTATATAAATTGATTTATGAATTTCTGTTTGAAGGAACGGATGTGATGTTTTGAATTCCCCCTCCCACACATCCTATCATAAAAACGGAGAATAAAGACAGCGATTAGCTACACACCATTCCTGTCTTAGCCATATCTTCATATTCCTATTCTTTTTGGGGACAAAAGAAAGATTGAGCAACCGAGTAAGAAGGAGATCTCATAGAATCAGTTGAGATAAACTCCGTTAGGAGTCTATATGCTTCACATTGGGAACGGAAATGTCAAAAATGTAATCAGTACTATCAATGTTTGTACCTTTCCCCCTTCATGCGTCCAGTGGAAGGCGAAAAAACCCCGACCTTCATTTTAAATTCACATCACAGAATTAACATATTTTTTTAGTAGATTCGAAAGCCTCGCGATATTCTATCTGATGATGGTTCTTAATTAAATAGGTGAAACAACAAGAGTAAACAAAATATCAAATTTTATTTTATTATATTAATATTTTCTGTTGACATTCAGCTGTATGTCGATATGAAAAGTTCGGTATTATTTTTGTTTATACAAAAGTAAAAAATCTAACAGCTGTTAAAAACTCGGGTTAATCGCATAGATGTATCTTATTGTTGTAGTTCTTGAAGTCTATTGATCCAAGCTAATTTAATTTTCCTGGGTAATCAAATATCAAATAAGTGAATAAATTAAATTATTTCCGAAAATTTCCCATTTATCACAATTTCGTCTGAAAATTATATATATATATATAGAAAGGACTTAAAAATGGCGGACAACTGAGGCTCATTAAATTTAATCCAATTATTTCGTTCCGAACGGAATAATTGGAAAAACTCGACGACAATATTCCCGAAAATGCTAAACGCAAAGCAATCGGAGATAATCAATAAAGTCGGCAAAATAAATTTGAAAAATACATTTGGGAACTTTTTTTTTAGAATATTTAATGTTTGATGTTGGCATATAGAAAAGGTTTTGTATTTTTTAAATACGGGTGTATCGAATAGGCTGGCATCGAAGGACAATTGCTTTTTTTTTGCTAACCACGAATGAAAAAAATTGGCGGAAGAGCTTTGTATGCTACATTTGTTTTTGCGGACTGTCAGTTGACAGGGTTTAAAAACCCTTTTAATATAAAATATTTATTGGGAATCGTGCATAGCCAACACATTTAAATGACACTAGAGTATATTTATTGTATTTCACAAAACTCTTACCTGCATAAGGACGTTAATGGTTATTATTACAAACAATGATTGAGTGCTTTGTGTACTAAACATAGATTGAATTTGATACTATGTTTCACATGTTGTGTGACAAATTGTGAAAAACGTTTCGCTTCTTTGAGAAGCACCTTCAGTCAAACTATCTTTTTACGAATAGACTAAAAGTCGATTTGTCAGTGAAAAGGAAAACATACTATCTTAAATTGATAAACTTAGCTGTATATACATATTGGCTTCGAAGAGATGCACAATATTTAATATAAGTTTAAACTATATAAGTGATAAACAGATTTAAACATATGTAAAATAATATTTGTAGAAAGAAAATTCTTCGATATTTTTTGTACCCAATTAAAATGGAATTAAACCACGCAAGTGTCGATTAAATCCATTTTTATGTTTAGAATTTGAATAGATTGTTAGTTTATCCGTAGATTACCTCGCGATAGTTTGTCTGACGTTGCTTCTCAGAGAAGCGAAAGACGTGTCACAATTTGTTTGACACCCTGCGGAATCTTTATCCCTAGTTATCAAATTTTATTTATATTAAGTGTAAAGGATTCATCAGCAATGAGACAAACTTGGACATATAATAATTTAATTCATTATAAAATTATACTACATACTACTGTCAAATAAAATGTCTATATAAAAGTTAATAATAAAAATCCATGTTCATATTAGCATAATAAGACTTTTGTGTGATGTTATTTTATGAGCAAATTCGGTAAGGAGTTATTTTTCATTTTTTAGTGTGTAGAATTTTGGGAATATCCCTAAAAAATATTATTTCGATAGCAACACGTCGCCGGAAGATGGTAGTGGTGTATTTATTGTTTCCGTTACGACGAAATTCGCAAGGGAGGAATCGAATATTTTATATTTAACACATTCCATGCGGGTGTGGGAAACACAATAAATTCAATACAAACCTCAAATAAATCACGATCGGTTAACGGGTAGGATAAGTAGGCGGTAACTGTACTATTTATTGTATAATACGAATTGTAAACCCTCTTCTTTGGAATGGAAGAAATGTCACTGGCGGTTTTAATCTTCTTTTAAAACGCGTTCGACGTTAGCTATGCTGTAACTAATTCATTTGAAAACCACAACTTACTGTACCGCAAATTAAATTAAAGTAAATAATATGCAGGAACATTTAATTCGGTATTCAAGTGATACGTTTGTAAATTTCAACGAGATTTTTGCGAGCATGCTATCGGTAAAGTCGTACTCTTTTCTCACATGAAAAAATAAATCTCGTAAAAAATAATATTAATTGTTCAAATCATTAATTATATAAATAATTAATATGCATGTAGTGAAAAAGGTTACGTTTATTGATTACTTCCAGTATTAATTGATACTGTCCCCTGTGTGGTCGAGTGGTTAACGTTGTTGGCTTCGGCTACGGAGGGCCGGGGTTCAAATCCCGGTACGGACAGTTTTTATAAATGGATTTTTCAATCGATTTATGAATTTCTGTTCAAAGGCATGGATGTATGTGATGTCTTGAATTCCCCCCTTTCACCCATCCTATCCTATGAATGGGGCATACCGAGAGCGATTAGCTTACCACTAATCCTGTCTTAGCCTTATTCTTCTATCCCTACTCTCTTTGAAAAAAGAGAGGTTGAGCAACTGAGTAACAAGCAGTTCTCGTAGAAACACTTCTGTTGAGATAAACTCCATTAGGAGTCCATATGCTCCACATTGGGAGCGGACATGGTTTAAAAAAAAAAAAAATGATAATGGAATCTCTATCAGGGGTTCCCAACCTTATTCGCTCCATTAATTCTTTTCGAGATTGCTTGGCATATAGTTCTTCCCCTACCCTAGATAATATAACTCGTAATTTATATACGAAATAATAAACATATCTTCTTTGGCCATGTTCGCTCCCTATGTGGAGCATATGGCCGCCACGCGGCACCTCCATGTTTCCCTGTCTCCCGCCAATAGCTTTGCTTCCTCCCATGACATGCCAGCATCCCTCAGTTCCGCCGAGTACATCCTATGGATAGTACCCGACGGACGTCCAGGACGCCGGAATCCCACCGGTCGGAAGAAGAGGCAGGCAGGATTGAGGCTTTCCGGAGGCATCCGCAGCACGTGACCCAGCCAGTTCCAACGTCTCTCCATAACCACTGACGTGACGGGACGCTGTCTTGTACGCTCCCTTATCTCTGAATTCCTCACAAAATCGGTTTCTTCCAAATCCTTCAAAATCGTCGGATAATGGGGGTGAGGTGGTTTGATTTTTTTGTGAGGAATAAACATATAGTGTTGAAACACTTTTTTAATATCGCTACCCTAAAGCAACAGTGGGATAAATCGAAAATACTAGTTTCGAGAAAATTTAGCTTAAAGGTTTGTGTTGTACTTTTTAAATAGTGAATTATGTTTTTGTTTTGCGGTTTATAATAAAAAATAATAGTAAGTTGTTTGTATACTATTAACTGTACCTTGTTATTTTACTAATCTCACTGATGCATTGAAGTAACAGGGCAATATCAATAATTGTAAGATTTTTCTTTTAAATGGGCCATTTTTTTTTTAAATTGAAATATTTCAGTGTTTCATTATACAGGATTAGCTTTAAGCAATCGATTAGCAAACTTATCTTATAATCGATTTGTTTCACTTAATCTCACTGTTGCTTTATGGCAGATATGTGGGTGTGTATGTATGCAGTGATATAAATTCATTTAGATGATTTTTTTTACTGAACAAACTAATAACTGAAGCATATTATTCAATAAACAAAAACTTCAGTAGAATTACAGTGTACTAAAAAATGTCGGATAAGTAAATGTGAAGTGATTTTATAAACAATAATTCAAGAACATGCCATGTTATATTTAAAATAATACTTTTAAGGAATTTTACAAAAAAAAAACACCAAGGATCCAGCGATTCAACGATCTCTCCATGGAATTCTAAATTGCTCATAATAAGAAATTAGCCACCGGTTTAGAGCCCTTGGCTGTATTTGATGACATAAATAATAATCATAATTCAGAATTGTGAAATATAAATAAGTGTTTTTTTTCTATTAATTCTAAATGCAACGATGCAAATAAAATAATTTATACAAATATCTTACACTTTAAAAAGTATCATTAACTAATATTTAACATCATGACTTCATTACTTAAGCAAACTTTGCGATAGTAAGTCTGAAGATGCATCTGAAAGAGGCGAAACACGTGTCACAGTTAGTAACACAATACGTGGAATAATCAAAGTTAATTTAAATTTTCTATTAAAATGAATTTCCCCAAAGTTACCGCCGAAACCATCGAAAGGATTTATAAACATTTTGGAGTTGCGGTTCGTATGCCTCTCAAGTACAAAAATATTATTTACCATCTTATTAAGTATAAAGCATTACTTCTCGTGAAGGTATATATCTAAATATATGTAATATACCGACTTGTACGTGGTTAAAACAATACCCGTATAATCAGAATAATACGCCAGCGAAATAATTCAATTTATATTTATTATTTGTATGGGAATGCTTTCGAGGGTAAATGTAATTATTGACATAGCTGGAAAAACTGAATTGAAAAACACGATTGGATGATATGTAATATTGTAGAAAAAACATTAATATTAATAAAAAAAATAACATTCGTCCCTTATCTGGGCGTGTTCATAAAATATTCTATTTACAGTTCGTTTGGAGGTGGGTTGTTTACCATATTACATATTGCCTGAATTTCCCACGCGATAAATAAATAATAAGGATTTTGATGTAGCTATAATACAAAATAAATAGAATTGTTACTGGAAGGGTATATGTTATATTTATATAAGTTAGATAAAATATAAATATTGGATAAAAACAATAGAAATTAATTAAGAAGTTACGTTTAAATTTGAACAAAAAGAATTTTGTAATTCAATTAATGTCGGGAGATATTTGCAAAATTAATAAAAAAAAAATAACGGATCAATATAGAAATGCCGTTTATTAAACATTTATTTGAAGAGACGTGTTGCCATTTGATGAAACTTAGTAAAATTTAGTTTCTTTAAAAATTATCTACCTGGGGGTTTCAATTCGTATTCGGATTAAAAAAAAACTATTATAATTAGTAATGCGTTGAACTGATGAAATGATTCAATTAATTTATTATTAGATAAATAAATATTTTCTCATACCAATCAATGCGTTCTAAGTGGCAATATTATGTGCCGTGCCGTTAACATAATTTTGCACATGTGAATTGCTGTATTTTAGACGAGCCGTATATTTCTTCACATATTACACATTGTTACCAAATGAATCGAAATTCAGACTGACGATACATCTCAAAGAAGCGAAATACAGTATAATAACAAAGTTATCAACATCAGTTTACATGAATAATAAATTTACCTGAGTATTTCCGCACGTAAATCGCTAAAAGTTTTTCTCACGTATGTAAACATATCAAGCATTTTATGAACTATTTAATGTAATATATCGACATCACCTACGTAAAGAATTGCATAGAAAGAGCATGAGAGTAGTTTAAAGATACACATGTTTGGTGCAAGTCGAACGTTTAATAGTTTTACACTAAATTCTATGTATCGACGTTAAACGAACATCTGAATTTTGGTGCAAATCGATCAAAGACTCAAAGCACAACACAGTTACAATAAAGTAGATGTCGAAATATTGAAAATAACAGTAAAACCTCAACATACATGATAGCAAATTTGATTGATTGTTAATTTTACCATGACCTAACATAGTATTATATATTTTGTTATTTATACATGGAAAATTATGTATCCTTGTATATAAATTCGTGCTTTTTATGATATCATTAAAATGCATTCATAAAACCTACTACATTAGTATAACGGACTTTAACGTACACCCTTACCTTTGCTCCCTTCCCTCCACTTTTTTCCTATATATGTTACCTTTTCTCTACCCATTCTTTTCTTTTTCTCAATCAAATGTACAAAAAAAAAACAAACAAACCCAAAGCATTCTAAAAAAAAGTAAATAGATTAAATTAAATGGGCCCACAACATCTAAATTAGAAAAAAATATATATATTTAACCTTAGATGAAAGGGAGATTGGAGCTCGGCTCCACAGTTCCCCGTATAAAGATGAAATGACACTGATGATGATGAACGGACACCCTATGGCCGCGTATATTAAACTCTTTCATTATAATCGTTGCCGATTTTTCAAATACTTACTAGTAATGAGATTAAAATTCGTTTAATACTAAGAAATGTACATTTAAAAAATAACACATAATTGTGTTGTCTATAAAATAACATGATTAATTTCGTTGAATATCCAGTGACCCTATTATGTCAAATGACCTAGTCTACCATCAAACAAGCAATGCGTTATTTTATGGTAGACATAGAGTGTAAATGGAGAAATAATATTTACATAAATGAACATCTGGCGGATAGAGTGAGGCAGACGAAGGAAAACAGTAATATAGACAATTTTCAATTTATAAGATGTTGCGAGAACATTTTTCCGGTGAGATTTCATCTGTTTGTATTTGAGTTATTTCGAAAGAGGTCTGAAGAGTTTCTCGGAATATTTAATATCGAAGATATTCAGTTTTCGCTTTGAAATTTGAACTCACATACGAAAAAATAAAACAGGTAAAGGCTATATTGGACACTCGAGTTTTAATATCAATAAAACAGTACAGATATTGAAATACGTGTGTTAATATTGGAGTCTCAGATATACACAATAGGAAAAGATCATACATGTAAATAAAGAATACTTAATTTTTTCCATCCAGAGCTGTGTATTCGTTAAAGAATAAAACGCTTCCGACCTTTAATTAAAACACATCGGTCTTTAATCATATAATCCGATAAAGAATTGAGATTTTTTTTGTGATATTACAAAACACTATGTATTTATTAAGTTATACGGTTAAAAAAAAAGTAGGTACTGTCTGGGTACAACTGGGTTGACAATGCTCGCCATGAGTGAAACCGGTCCTGACCTTTACAAATAAAGTGTAAATAAAGTTGTGTTTTTTTCTAAATATAATTAATACATGCAATCTGTCAACGTTTTAAGCAGAATCAAAACTTGAAAAAAATTTGAATAGTATTTTATTGAAATACTAAGAATAAAGAATTAACATAAAATATTATCACAGGCTTACTTTGAACGGATCAGAGAATTTTTTGTCTGCTTGAATATAAAACAGCACTTTATTTCACAAAGTCAAATAGATATTCAAGCAACTGTAAAAATTAAAGTTAGGATCCACTTCAAACATCAGTTTTAAAATGAGAGCTTTGAGTAAATTTTCAAAGCTATGTTTGGTAAAAATATTTCAACGAAAACGAACTTGACGAGAATTTTAAATAAAATTAATATTGTTTAATATCAGACTGTCTAGGACACGGGTTGCCAACCTGGGGGGTCGCCAATTTTTTTTAGATTTTAACAATATAGCAAATCGAGGATTTCAAATTCCTGGGGGGGGGGTCGCTAGTCACACGGCTTTTATAAAAAGGGGTCGCCACCCGGAAACGGTTGGGAACCTATGGTCTAGGAAAAGGCATTTTTATAACAAAGTATTGTAATTATTTTAAGCAAAATAAAACATAGAGTACGTTCGACGATTTTTCAAATCTGGACCGATTTCGTTATGCTCAAATTGAGCGAAATCAGTCATGATATTTATTATAATAACGAATAAAATTATTAAAAACTGTAGAGCTAAAATACTTTGTTATTTTAATCTGTTATATTTAATATATATTATATTTTTAAAATATAAATTGTGCCTTTTCAACTAGGTTTGACAATTACCACTTGAATTGGACTCGTTTGCGAAACCAAAATATTATTATAAAATATTTTAATATCTATTATTTTCTACAGGCAGTTTAAAAAAGTTAATCTTATTCGGTTAGAGCAGGGGTCGGCAAACTGCGGTATGTATTGGCCGTTGGCGGTTCTTCGGACATTAATTCTTGAACTGGCAACGATTTATCATAACAATCCATAAACATACATATGTATGGCGCTCTGACACCTTTGCTATCCTGTTTCATTGACAAAGTTTTCCAACTCCTGGGTTAGAGGGAATCCAGTTCGAGATCTAAACAGTCGCTTTCATACATTGGTTTTTGAATCGGTTTATGAATATACAAGTTTGTATCCGATTCTAGTAGAATAAAGTATTTAGATTTTGTAGAGTAGAATAAGTATTTTGTAATGTACTTACAATAGTACCCAAAACATAAACGCTTAACCTGATAATTAAATAACATGAAGGGTGGATAAGAGATTCTGAGGTTTGATAAAAAAACAAATCAAAGGGGCTGAAAGTAAATAATTTTAGGGAAAGTGCGTACACACCATTTTTAAACAGCAGTTATTATACGGCGTATACGAGAACCCGAATTCTTAGATATAATTCAGGGTTAGAAACCTTACTTAATTATATTTTCTGAACGTGGAAACACACACTACTGGTAGAGTCGAGTGTAATAAAGAACCGTTTGCCGTATGAGTATAAGAAAGTTTATTTTGATATAAAAATATCGATTTTGGTATAAATTATTTAGGATCATACGAGATAAACTTGATGATGTTGAGAGACGTCACAAACACCCATGTCTTATTAAATCTCAAATTACAATTTAAAAAAAAACTGAACTTGTCAATGAAGGACCTGATCGTTAGTGTACAGCTCGTACTAACTAGAGGGCGACGTAAAAATTTCAGACGTATTTCTTTAAGTAGTGAAATAAAGCACATTTTTTGGGCACGATATTCAGTATTATTTGAATAACTAAGTGCATAATAAATACTGAGATTTTTATTATCATGTTCGCTTCTAATATGGAGCATTTTCGCACCTAATGGAGATAACTAGATACAATTCTTTCTATGAGACAGGTTGTTAGTCAGTTGCTTATGTTATATTTTATCGAAGAGTTATGAAAGACGGGTAGGAATAGTGGTTAGTTCATCGATATGCCCCGACTTCATTATCGAATTGTATTTGTGAATATTAGAGAAATTCATCGATTGAAATAAATTGAAATATCAATTTATTAAACTCTCTTCATATCTATTATGTTATAGACATTATTATTTCATTTCGTTAGTTATTTTTTTTATAAGAAAATAATAATTTACATACTTCAATGTATATCGATTGGTTATACTCGTTAAATATTATATTAAGTTTCACACCTATATTAATATATATAATATATCAATAACATATATAATATATTAATAACATATATAATATATTATCAAAAGCAAGGGATTATGATCGATCACAAACATAAATTATTTAATATATATATATATATATATCGACTGTGGAAAGGAAAAAGCACGTAACCCACACATACCAGATTTTACAGGAGGCGCTAAAAACGTGTTTTGATGATTTGTGACATATGCAAATTATGAATTATTCACAACCTTGAAGTGCACGGATACTCCTAAAATGGTGTTTAATTGACATAACCTAATATTAATTAAAGAAATTGCCAAGGAAAAACCTTTATTTTCTTGGTTTTAATTTTTTACAAGGTCATCTTTTTCAAACTTAAAAGTTAAATTTAGATACTTATTCGGCATTTTCAGCTTCCATCCTTTTGATAGAATGTGTGTCAAGTTGTATACATTGTGATTATCGAAAAAAAGCTGTTTTGGAAAATTGAGGGTTACGTCCTTTTTCCTTTCCAAAGTCGATATATATACTGTTTTTTATAAATATAAGTATTTTTTTATCCAGTTTCGAAAAGGAACAACAATGTGACACACGGCAATATATTTCGATATTTCTGTAAATAACAACTTAATCTAAAATAAGGTTTTAAATTTTCTAAATATGTTTTTATGAATCTTTTGTGAGAGGACAGTTTAGCAAGAGGCTGGCTGGAGGATAATATTATATAAATCCGTCCCTTTGATCTGAATTTTAAATGGCACTGAAGTGAAATAAAATACGAATTTAACAAAGACGGGGATTATGTATCCCTTCAAGGATCCCTTCTTATTTGAAGTGTGTGCTGTGTGTGTAAGTAACGACGAATCTTTCCATAACAAACATACGTAAGTATTATCATCAGCTTTTGATATACGACTAAAAAGGCATAATGAGAGGTGGAAAACATAAGCGCGGCGTTTGACTAAACATATATTTTATTGTTGTTTTTACATCGATTCATAGAATTTGTAAAGTATATATTAGGTACTTTTTTTTATCTACAAAGGTTCCCCATCCTGGCCAAGAGTCCCTTAAACTCAAAGATTTATTAGAAATTATATAGTGAAGTACATATTTGGTTTCACGAGTTGTAATGTTTATATATAGGAAGCGGTAATAAATATCGAAGTATTTAGTTCTACAATTTTTCAAAATTTAGTTTATAGCTATTTCGGCGTGCGCCATCATCGGAACCTCTGTTAACTAATTTTAGAACAAAATGTGGAACAAAATACTTACCGCATTAGAATGAAGTTCTACCAAGTAAATGCCAATTGAATCAATAAATTATATATAGGAGTTTTAAAATCTCACCCTATTTCCGTGATGCCAAAATATCAATACTGTTTAAAGATTGTTTATAATCCAGTTTTACTTAAGACATGTCTGTTCAAAAAATTATACGTGTTATATTCAAACTTGATTCCAATTCTCAACTACTTTAAACACTAAATAAAAATATTATGACTTGCCTGTAAATTCCTCTCAAATTGACAGTAAGTTGTCATCGCTTCACGGTGCTCGATTAAAATAGGTGTAATCGGCCCTCCATTCAACACCATATAACGTTTTAATACATTACAATCTAATATTAAATAACAACAAATTTTATATTCACGTAAAAAAACCCCAAAAGTAAACATACAAAAATGTTTTTTTGTTTATATTCGCCAGTTTGCATTCATTATCACGCACAAAGGAACACATCACCTAGCACAGTTAACATTTTACCGATAAACTGAAAGTAAACACATGTGTCTTCGGGGCATGATAAAAGTGATAAACGGAGATGCAAACATTTTTCGGTTCTTCGTGAGGTTTTTCTTCACAATGCCGGTTTATACGGCTAAAGAAATACGAAAAGGATTGTATCAGTAATAAATACTATTTCACTAAACAAAGACTTTAAACGGCAAGCTTATTAAAGACTTTGATCGATAAGTTCTATACTTCACATAACTAATATTCAAATTGAAAAACAATCAATGCCGTAAAAGAAGAAAAAAACATATACAATCTTCTTATAGCGCTGATCTTGAAACCACGCTATAGAAACCCTCCCTATAAAAGACTTAGCACACATACAAATTCATTTTATTTTTATTGTATTTAGTAAATTGCACGAAATCAATATAAATATATAACATTTTTGTACATCCATATATATTTTTGATTGAACTTCGCAGGTAGTTTTTTTACGATATTTTGAAGACTATGAGCTAATTAATTGATTTGGCATTTACTTGGTAGAACTCCATTTATAACAGATTAAAAATAACGAAGTATTTTAGTTCTACAGTTTTTAAGAATTTTATGCGTTGATAGCTATTTCGGCTAACGCCATCGTCAGAACTACGACGATGCGTGGCGATACGAACAGCTGACGATGGCGCAAGCCGAAATAGCTATCAACGCATAAAATTATTAAAAACTGTAGAACTAAAATACTTTGTTATTTTTAATCTGTTACTATGAGCTATTTAATCTGTTACTATTTAAGAAAAATATTATATAATTACGAAATATGAAACTGGTCTTGAAATTTAGCGTTTTGTTGAAAATAGCGCAACATAAAATCGCTTTATATCCGGAAATCTTATAGGAGGGTTTACTGTATTGTAAACATAACTTTTAGGAATAATGGGGTATACCATTTGAGTCACTCTCTACTATTAGTTAATTTACAAAACACCACTATCAGTATTCGTAAGGTGTTCTAATTTATTTATTTTTTCATCTTATAGAATGTTTAATAATATGATACTTACCAGGATGTGGACATCTTACATGAAAAGGAATAAAAAAAAGACTGTCAAAGTCTGCAGCTGTACTATCACTATAAAGTAGCTAGGAAACTGAAACATCACTTTGCAAGCTCCAAACGCTATCAGTTTTCTTGTCATGTTTAGCGAAGAACTTCGTAAAGTACAATGTAAGTTAGATCAAATTAAGTGAGGCGGTTTTATAAATTTTGCTTTTAATGATTGTCTAGATTTGTTTTTTTACAATTTGTATGCGCAAAAAAGGGTAAATGTCGAAAGCAAACGAATAAACAAACGCTGAAATTTATTACAAATAACAGAATAGGAATTGCATTATTTAACATTAAATAAGGATGCGGAGCTGAATTTTCTAGTTGAATTCCAATTGAATAATTCTACTCTCGAACAATGGCTGTCTTGATAACCAAAAGCGGTGTTATGTGCATGCGATGTAGCACGATTAATCATCCCCATAAAGTAACTTCCTGTATTGAATTGAAAATAAAACGAATGATTTCACACCGAATGTAATAGCTGAATCGGGTTAAACGCCAAAACACTCGTGGATAAGTAGTTATTGTATTGGATGACATGAAGCCGTGCGACATGCAAACCTGATGGCGAAACATTCAACCATTTCCCATTGGTAGGAAACCAGCGATACATTATTGGAATATTATCGGATACTATCGATACAAAAGTACTACACAAAATACCTATACAAGTTTGTAATACTGTGGGATTGTTTTGTTATTAACTATCTAAATATCGAGTATAACTCGGGTAAATTTTTTTATAGTATTTAATCGGCTGAGTAAAGACAACAGGACGTAAGCCATCGTTTGTAAAAACAGTTTTTTTCGATTTATCAGAACTTTTACAACTTGATACACAATATTATTTACGTTTGATAAAAGTAGAGCATGTGAAAATTGCGACCAGGAAAGGAGGACTAAAAAAAGTTTTTCTTAAAGTATTCATATTAGATTAAGTTAATTAAACACCAGTTTATAAATCTCACTTCACTTCAAGATCACTTCAATTCAAGGGTGTGCATATTTCATAATCTACCTTTAGCCTAAAATAATCAAAAAACGGTTTTTGTGTCACCTGTAAAATTTTTGGTGTAGGTTACGCCCCCTTTTCATTCCACATTTGATATTGTATTATAACAGTGAAGACTATTAAAAAATAGAAGTAAGAAATGTATCAAACAAAATGAAATAGACTGTCTGTTGGTTGTGTCAACGGATATACCCTAACTCTCTTTGAGCCTAGTGTGACACAACGAATCGGACTCTCTTTTAATGAATGCAACAGAATTTGGACGACATTGCAAATAATATGTTTCAATTTACAAAAGCACATATTGTCGTGCTTTTACTTGTGCATTTCCATATCACTACCGACTACCGATCGCATATCTATCCGTCTGGATATACTTCTTCAAGAGGCTAAACACGAGTCCTAACACAGCCATAGTAAAATAGCAAAATTTTACAACAAACAATAATTTCAACAATGCCCCGTCGAATTCATAAAAAAAAACGTAAATAAATGTTTAGATTATTTTCGATGAATTCGACGGTAACTTTGTAATGTCCACACAATTATTAATATTACTAACATTTAACTTAATCAATTTAGGTCCCGTAATAATTATACGGTTTATGATATATTAAATTTTTCAGTGTGGATTTTTTAACCCAGATAATAATTGTCAGTAATTTAACGGCGAGAAAAAGACGCTAGTCTCTTTTTTACGAAATCGCCAATAAGCTTTACTTTTTATTATCTTTCTTTTCTTTAAGAAAACTTCGTTAATGCGATTTTTATCCTATCGTTTATCTTACGCCACCATATGTGAGAGATGGAATAAACTAATGCTAAGTCCATTTGACGCTCAACTCGCAAAACTGTAATGTGGTAAGACTTGCACGAGACTCATTAGTAACGTGCCTAATTGAAAATCATTTAAATATTCCAACTATACAAGTTTAATTACATATGTGGCTACGTCACCATTTTTATTTTACTAAGTATTTTTTAGTTATAACAATACCTATTTTAAGACGGAATTTCTCGCTATCCCGGCAAACTTAACAAACGCATGTCGCTCGTATTTTTTTAATGTCATCATAACTAGGGTATCCAATCCCGAATCCCTTTAATGATCCCGGGATTGAACACACAACATAAAATCGTGTATAAATTTGGATTCGGATTGAGAAAATTTTTGGAAGCTTTTTTTAAAATATTATATTTAATTATTATAAGAGCGCGTCATCCATTTTTTTTCTCTTTATTTTCTTGTGTTTTCCATGTTTCATTTTTTCAATCCCGAAATTCCGGGATTGCGAAAACACAAATAAGATGGAATACCTTAATCATAACATATGAAAATAATTAAGCACTATAACGTTATGATGTATTATACAAAATTCATTTTACATGAAAACCTGACAAAGAATAAGTGAAACGATGATGTACAGTGTATTTAAAAACAAAAAGTTCGCCACAGCTGATCGATACTTACAGTGGCGTGCGCAATTAATAGTACTATGTTGCGGTGCACATATTGTGGAAAAATATTTATAACAGTTTAACGATCGACGTCACGATACGCCAAAATGTATTTTATTAGGCTTCCGTATACACAATAAGGTCCTTTGAATTTTTTTATTGCCCATTTGGCCCGACGAATCATACGTTGTATTGTATAAATATCGTTTTACGTACCAAAGAATTCGATATTCCGGCTGAATTACTTGATAACATATTATTTCGATTTTCAGCACTTTTAATACGCCTTAATATTCCAGCGGTGCTGTTCAAGATTAGTATCGATATTAAAAGGTAAACAGAGCCAACCTTTAAAAACCAGCCAAAAAAGCTTTGAGAGCTTTATATTAACCAAAAAAAGTGATTTTCCAAGAGTAATAAACATATTTACAATTTTGTTAGCATATTACATTTACAAAAATATTTAAGAAATATTTTATAATAGAAAAGCAATATTTGCGATAGTTATTTAGAAAGTTTGTAAGCTTGTTCTGATAAATGATTTAATAGCGGCATGTATAATATAATATAATATATTGTAAGTATTGGGAGCTTAGAGCTTTCAGTGTTTTCAAACTCTATTAAACTATTATTAAATAGAAAGGTAGTTGTGTAAGCTTATAAAAACTTTAAGCTAAGTAATATTCTTTAAAGATGTATTATTTATTAAGTCCATTCGTAAGACCTTTGAAGCACGAGAGGTTACTAAGTTATATTTTTTCAGCACGCGTCATGCTCAACAAGCAGAATTATTAAGACACAGAAAAGATAAACTTTCAATATTTTAGAACATTGATTAGTTTTCTAAAATAAAAATAGTCCGACTATCGAAGTCCATCACAAAACCGCAATATGACATAAATTAGGAAAGATGTTTAGATAATAAGAAATATATAAAGACAAATAAATGTCGAGTCGACTTACAACCGGGGCTGTGGAGTCGTGAAGAAATGAGACGACTCCGACCACAGCTTAACCGTTTGAATACCGCGCAAATATATCATTAATATGTCCTAGAGATACTGCGTGTTTTTGAGAAAAATAATTTTGCCTAATATACACTCGAATTAGATATTTTAAAAACCTATATTAACTCAATATAGATGGAGCTGCACATATTCATTAAAATATTGCTTTTATTATATTAGAATACCAAGTATTTGATTTTTTAAATGTCTTGGACAACCGTGTCCGCTTGGTATTTAAGTGGTTAAAACACGACATTAACACCTTACAGCCGGTAGCAAATCTCTGCAAAATACTCCCTGGGGCGGGGCCGATTTGCTAAAAATGGATTAAAACAATAGATTTCGTAAATTGAACATAACGTTTAAACTCATCTATCGATTTTGATAAAAAAATTAATATAGGTTCCCAACAATATTTCAAAATTTTTCAATTACCGTAATAAGGTTTTTAGACAGGGGTTGTCTGTTATCTCTCACAAAAAAATGGTAGCATATATCAATAGGTAGCTACCGAAAAAAAAATATTTGATAAAAAAATATATTCAAATTGTTATTAATAATAAACGCGAGCAAGGACGGACCCCCCTCTCCGACATAAATTTTATCGATCACGCGGATTCCGCGTTCCCCGGCGTTAATGTGTTAGTATATTTTTTTAGGCTTAGTAGCATGCAGTGACGCCAGTTTTGAAATTTAGCAATTTGGATGCACATTATTTTTAGAAGGATTCGAAGTTATTAGTTTCTCTCGACCACGACTCCGGTTCAAACAGTCTGAATTTACGTCTTCGACTCCGACTTCACAGCCCTACGTACAACTAAGGTAGGGGTTATTGAAAATCTTCGACTGCCTATAAAAATCAATTTTCTAAATCGACTTAATATGTCTTGAACAAGGGTGAATTGTGTTTCGCTATAAATCGTAAAATCTATAACTAATAAACGTATAGATTCTAAGTCTTTATATAGTAACAATATACTAGATTTATTGTGGTAAGATTAACCGTCTGCCCGTGCATGGGAGAAAGATTCACCATTTAGACAGCGTATTACATTTATATATTATATATGGTGGAAGGTAGAGCAATCCATAATATTTCAAACGTTGAACATGACGACTCTTGATTTCCAAAAACTTTGGGCATATTAAAGCTAGTCATAAAGAATTTATCAATTTTATATTGAAAATAAATTTCCTAACCTTCAAATAGTCGTAAACTAATCAAAAAACGACTCCTATGATAACTGTAATCCAGAAATGTATACATTTTTTTTTTTTGCTACAGTGAATGCAGAAGTGATTTCGTGCTGAATCACATTCAAATATGACATATTTACAGATAATTCATATGAACAACCCTTTTATATTGCTACATAAGTTTTATCATATCGACTGTGGAAAGGAAAAAGGACGTAACCCACACATATCAAATTTTACAGGAGGCGCTAAAAACGTTTTTTGATTATTTTGTGACATATGCAAATTATGAATTATACACAACCTTGAAGTGCACGGATACTTCTTAACTGGTATTTAATTGACATAACCTAATATTAATTAAAGAAATTGTCTCGGAAAAACCTTTATTTCAGTGTTTTTCTTGGTTTTAATTTTTTACAAGGTCATCTTTTTCAAACTTAAAAGCTAAATTTAGATACCTATTCGGCATTTTCAGCTTCCATCCTTTTGATAGAATGTGTCAAGTTGTATACATTGTGATTATCGAAAAAAAACTGTTTTGGAAAATTGAGGGTTAAGTCCTTTTTCCTTTCCACAGTCGATATGTATATATTTTAAATGTAATAAAAATATTAACGCATGCGAATGAAAAAGAAAACAACATTTAACGATTTCGGGTATAAACAATCAATCTCATGGTAACATTGCCCAAATGTGCTGTAGTCATTTTCTGGTATGCGGGACCAGGTTACTGTCCAATGAGCGTTCTTATGCCCAACTGACTTGTGAAATATATTCACGCAAAGTCAGTAAAAACTAGCCAGACAGTTTTATTTCGACAGTCAGATAATTCTTTCGGCGTTCTTTAAACTAATTATGTTATAAATAGCTTCCACACATTGTATGACGGCATATTAAATGTGTCACCAACCACAGGATCGGCTGGCAGAAATTTATATTCCGGCATAGTTTCAAATTAGTGTTTATCAAAGGAAACGACGCACGGTTCATAGCGAATTCGGCCTGCTTAGCAAAACTGACACAGCGGGCATGTGAAGTCTGTAATCTAACCTGAAAAAAACTATTTAAAAGAAAACGAGGTGAAATTAAAATTTTTATTTCTTTTGTAAGAATTGATATGGTTTTCAGAATCATCATTGCTGTCGATTTTGTTGAAGTACACAGACTTATTACTTGTAAGCGGGAAAACACAAAATCATGATTAAGTTATTTACTTTAGTAATGTAGTTTCACTTTGTTAAAAATTTTCCAAATTTTAATTGGGTTTATAATTGCCGTCATTCGCCACTTATAATTATTAGTCTTTGATGATTTTTTAATTGTATGTTATAGGTGTTAAGCATTTTAATTTTGTGTAATTGTAGATTCACTTATAATGTAGTTTGTAAATTCTTTTCATTGTTAACAGTTGCTTACACCTTTTATTTCAATTTAAATTTTGAATAAATAGCACTGTTTATATTTTTCTTATAGCAATGAGCGAAACCGGTCCTGACCTATTTAATAAAGTGAAATGAAGTATAAAGGAATATTGTGTTTTTATTAATATAATGCCTTTCTACCAAGTATTACCAGTGAACACCCTAAAAGTGATTATTTGAGTCGCCTGGTATCAAAAGCAGAACTGTTTTACTTTTGATACCAGACGACTCATATAACACTTTTCTCCTTGATAGTGCATCAACAAGATAAACAGTGTTATACAGATTAAAAATCATAATTCTGTTATAATACATATATTATTGATTGAATTTACTTGGTAGAGCATCATTATAAAATGATCAAAAAATAGCAATGTATTTTAGTTGTACGATTTATGTTGAAATTCGGCTTAACGCCCTCGTCAGAACTATGTTTAAACTTAGGCTAGCTAATGATGCGAAAGTCAAATGTGTTAAAATATTAATCGTATCTAAAACGTGTTAATTGATTCAATAACGCTGTCACCAGCTATTTCAATGGTAAAAAATAGCAGAGTTAAAACTATAAAAAAATCGAATCTTGTATTTGATGACGTTTTTAAAAGCCATTAAGAATTATCACACAGTCAAACACATATTTCGACAACGAAACTTCTTGAAAAGTTGTTTTCTTTATTTTGATTTATCGTATGGTCTATGAATGCTCGTTCTTGAACTTTCGTACAACCAAATTGAACTGAATGGCTACGGAAAACTAGCGTCCGTTGTAATTCAACCAGTATCTTGTTGGCACAAGGGTTTATTTTAATTACCACGACATACTTATATAATCCTAAAAAACGATCAGGTGAGACTGACTAAAAAACAGTCATAGTTAATGTTATGCTCTTGATTGATACAAGATACGAATTACAAAATATTCATATTAAGTATAGCTTACTAGGTGAGAATAAATAATCGTCCAGTATTCACAAATATATTGTCGACACATCAATATAACCGGGGCTGTGAGTCGGAAAAGTCTTAAGGCTCAAATCCATTAAAAAATATGTATATTTATTGATTTGCGTTACACCACAATAGTCCATACTGTTGTCACTGCATTAGACTATTATTGAAAACAATGTTTTATTTTATAGCTGTTGTCGGAGTCGTCTTTTTTTTACACGACTTCACAGCCCCGAATACAACAGTTTACCCTGAATCGGTCATTGCTGTGAATATGAAAGTTTGGCTTGAATACCATTCATAAATATTGTACAAAATAAAAATGAAACGTGGTGGTTTGTTCAATAATTGGAAACAATTGAAAGTTGAATCATTAATAAAAATCAAGTTACATAGTTTTAAATTTGAATCGTTCAAACTCTTTACATTCTCACAGATTTTGTCACTAACGACCCAGGTTTCGCCTTTCGGCATCTTCAGGCATTCAAGTGCACGGATGAACTTGAACTGACGCTTAGCAAATGAAAGTTTCCTTTCATCCTTTTCGCCAGCAATGGCTTTGGACTCATGTGATGCATTTATATCTTATATAAACACGAAACTTTCATTTGCTAAGCGTCAGTTCAAGTTCATCCGTGCACTTGAATGCCTGAAGATGCCGAAAGGCGAAACCCGGGTCGTTAGTGACAAAATCTGTGAGAATGTACATAGTTTGAATGATTCAAATTTAATATTGAAATTCCACCAAGCACCTTCAGTCGAAATCTTAAATTACATAGTTTTAGTATTGAAGTGGATGTAATAAAAATATTTCGATGTCAATTATAATGATACAATAGTAAATAGTTGTATGTAATAAAATATATTTAAAATGTGACCACGGTTTTTTTTATATAAAAAAAACTAACAGCGAACGCATTCACGACTCACGTGCAGTCTCGTCCATTCGACGTGTGTGTAGCCATTATTTACACTGGCATTTTTATTTTTATTTTCAATACCATTTTAAGAAAATATTACTTTATATTTTACAAACAATCAGGTTCTTTGAAACGTAAAAAAACTATAAACAAGAATTAACGGCTCGTATGAAGTATTCGGGCGCAGTTATGCGGAGATTTGATTCGATACGGAAATATATGGCAGGTCGCCTGGTACAAACAGGCATTTTTCACTAAAGTCCGAGAGCGTAAATCGGAATGATTTATGCCCATACTTCATTCGTTGGTGCCGTTTCGATGTTGAGTGTTTCGGCAACACACAAAATGTTTTGGTTTCATTTAAGTGGACGGTGGACCGATCATACATGTTCGTTAACATCAAAGGCGTTCATAGTGACTATTTTGATACTATCATTGCAAAATGAAGAGTACATGTAGGCCGATGTTGTAAATTTCTGATACAAAAATATTCCTATACATGAAATACACTTTGATTTTTTCATGCTAAAAATACGGAAAATAATTCGAGCAATTTCACTTGTAATTACCTCTGCATAATTTTAATGATCAATCGCATATTTAGTGTTCAAATAAACCACGGAAACTTAAAAAATATACACAAAATGCACTATAACATTATCAATGATGGCTAAATGAAATATTAGTATCTATCCGTCAAACACGCTTTTAGTTGAACGCCTGAAGAAGCCGAAAGACGAAACTCGAGTCGCTCGTGATAAAACATATAGTGTAAATGTACAAAATTTGAACGATTCAAAAATTATTGTTAATAAATCCAGACTAACTACATTTAAGAGCTTCCTACGGCATTCCCTTCTGACAAATTTCATGAGTTTTAGAAGATGAATGGCTGTTGAATCCGATTATCAAAGATAGTTGAATTTAAATGCAAGTCGGGAATTTGGAATATTTATTTCAACTGTAAACTATTATTTGATGAAAAATGATCAGCCCTGAATAACTACATTTGAGACGCCCATTTACAAAATTCACCTGGTCCATTTTCATTATGTTGAAAACACATTAAAAAGTGTATGGTGCCCTTTACATTTAAAAAATAGCCATATTTTATTGAATCACATTGAAGAATATATTATCTATTTCAATTTGATGAACTAAAATATGGTATTTTTTAAATGTAAAGGGTTCTCTACACGTTTTTAGTAAGTGTTTTGAATAAAATGAAAATGGACAATATGAATTTTGTAAATGGTCATTTATATTAATTAGTATGTAATTTATTAACTTCGTGTTCTTATTGATAATTACGTGTTATATTCTTACATAAAAACACAAGCACTCCTCACTCAGTATGCGTAGCGAAATTGCTTTCACTAGAAATTCCGCTCCCATAGTACATCGACCACGGTCATTCATCAACCGGGCAATTGCGTCGACCGGTCGGTGTTCGCGGACTGGCAGGCGCAGGCGCGGAAACGGCAACGTAGCCCCAGAGCCTTCCTGTCAATTATTGACAGGATATGGTCTAATTAAACGTAGAGGCAGGATCACTGAAGCACCACTCGATACGTGGTGTATGGAATACAAATCGAAAAACACATCCGATTTTCGGAAAATATTATGAATTACGACTTTTAATTTAGTACCAATCATACTCGACTATTTAGTTGTGAATCAAAATATAAATTATGATTGATTTTTTTACGCAACTATGAGTTATTTTTAGATCGAGAAAAAAACAGGTTCTATGACCAATTTAAACCATCAGATAATTAATTGTTGTAAAAGAAGTTGCCCAATTAAAAATAATCAAAACTATTTGAAACAAAATGTTCAAAACAATTTCCTCCTAAATTCTACACAGTTACTTATTTAGTAATCTGAATAAATACTTACGGTGATAAACTTTTGATTAGTAAACCAAATATCAAACCAAATCACAATGAATTTAAACACAGTCGATATGAAGGGCATTTTTTGGTTCACAATTAGTAAGTTTATAATAGCGGGATTTAAAATTAGTAAAGAAACAAAGTAAAGTGATCTGTAAGGTCCAAAATAAAACTTCTGACCCAAGTAGTAGCGGAACCGGGTACCCAGGAACCTGCAGGAGTGCCGAAAACCGGGTTTCCGGAATTCCGGGTTTCCGAAACCATTCCGAAATTCAAAACTGTTGGGTAATAAACCGATTAAATGTGACGTTAATCGTTTGCGTAATGGTAGGATTTTTAAAGTTCATTGACGAGAGAAACCCATTATTCCAACGCGTAACCAAATAAAAACACTCTTAATAAGTAAACTGCCGTAGTCTGCATTTTGGCTAATTTTAGTTATGAATGAAGCTTAAACAATTTTATGTTTTCCATCGTCGGAGAAAACTGCGGTTTTATTTGAAATATATTTCACGAGACATCCAAAACTTCATTATAGTTTTAAATACAATGACTAGAAATTGCAAATATAGCACTCCAGTAACTACAATATCCGGAATAAGTACAAAAGTGTTCCATTGATTGTTTCAAAATGTCATGATTATTATTTCCAATTGCAAACAAACAGCAATGATGACCTCGGAAATACAAATTATATTAAATTCGCAGAAATCTTTGGAAAAATACATTCTTGTTACTAAATCCTCTTGAAATTCATACATTTGAGCTCCCGTTTCATTTGAAATCGATATTGATATACATAATTAAACATTATGTTACAGATTTCTGTTTTTATGATTTTATTTAAGTCAAATGTGAAACTACTCTGATCGATGAGGTATATAATTTTTTGTTCAATGAAAAATTAAAAAATATTACATACGGCAGTCGACCTAAATATTAGCGAAAATGCAGCAAGCATCTAATTATATGTCAAGGTCAACACACTTTGGTGACTTGATGAATAGCCTATTGTTTAGCGCCATCGATTTTACCTACAGGGGTGTACTTAAATAAAATTGGTTATATTAAATATTAAGAAATATATGTGTCGAGTCAAATTTGTTTTAATATTTTTTATAGACAAAAAATCTTTTTATTTTAAGACTATTTATCTAGCTTGTAGTGTAAATGCGCTGTATTTGTTTTTGCGAAGTAGCACATAAGACATTATTATTGGTTTATATTATGTATGAGTTTAATAAATACCCTAAAAAATGATGAATCTCTCTTTTGTTCTTATTCTACGCTTAATTTATCACAATCAGAACTGGTTTCAACATTTCACCACGAGCATTTTCAACTGAAAAAAATATATACCATATTCCTGGTCTTGATGACAATAAATTAATTGTATAAAAAAAATAATTGTTCTATTATTTTTCAATATAATTGAGACATTGAACACTTAAAAATTCATAATTACTCAGTGTATCGTTTTTTGAAATATGTATTTGTTTTTCAGTTTACATATAAATATGTAAGTACGAAATATAAAAATTTCACATTCCAAGAACTTCATCCGTCCCTGGATAATATTATTCTTTTGCAAACTCGTAAAATACATTTTTATTATACTGACTAATTCACTTTGACTAATTTATTACCATAAGCTGTGAACAATGTCGAAGTACAAAACAAAAATAGGTAAGTATATTTTTAACCCTTTGAGGAGTATTGCCGCTTCGTACGGACAAATATTTTAGTGCTTAATGCTTATTGCTATTCTCTTGCTTTTAATTGAATTGTCATTATTTTTTCACATATTGGTAAAAAACATTTGTATCTGTGAATTTTGACGATCTCGTTATTTTTATTATTTGTTGCAAATGAACAAAACAAATTTGTAAAAAGGTCAATACATATTTGCACAAAATCGGTAGCCGTAAAAAGCAAAAAAAGATCTAGGCCCAAATTGGAAGTAATAGGTTCTTGAAAATTGTTGAAAAATAATAATATGTTTCTATACATTTACATTTTTAATTTTGCATTGTAAAATTATAAAAGAAATATTATTCCATATTCTTACCAGACTGATCAATGAACAATTTGTTTTATATATTTTTGTGTGTATCAATGGTAAATGAATCAAAAAATCTTAATTTAGTAAAAATAAACTTACTACCCAAAGGGTTAAAATCAAAAGGATAAAAAGATATCTGCCGATTCTGAAGCAATGTTAATAATTTCTTTATTTGATAGGTAATAATGAAAATGTTTTATATATTTATGGGGAATTTTTACATGCGGAATCTATGGATATAAAATTACATATTTATTAAGAGTTGATCAACTGATTAACAAAGTGTCGTAGAAAAAAATTGTTAAAATAAACTTCATTACGAGTCTACATAATCTTACAGAGATTTTGCTAAGACAGAACTACCGGTAAGCTAATCGCTCTCCTTGTACGTTGCTTTATAGATCGGATAGGGGGATGAAATTTTAGATATTGAAAAATATTTCTCTTATGTACTAATTTTACATTATTTGAATAACAATTGTGACCGGCTTCGTTTATCGCAGACGTTATAAACTGATGACAATATAAATCAATACTGTAACACAATATAATGTTCAGTATTATTTTAAGATTAACTAACTGTTGAACCTTCAAATGATTGAGAGATAGTATCTTTTTGCATAATATATACGTCCAATTCTAATGGAGTAGATTTACTAGAACTTGATTATAGAGTACTAGAATTGCATAATTAATATTGTTTTATAATGTACTTGCAATGCAAACTACTTATTATTGGATTTGAATTAAAAAATATATACATATACGGTATAAGTGATATACCTACATTTCCAGTTGAACTTCCAACCTATTGGATATCCTTTCGTTCCGCAAATGTTTGCAAAGATGTTATGTTTTGTTTTGAAATTTAAACATTTTTACTGTTGTTTATGGGTCATTAAGTTTGAATGTTGCAATTTAGTCCATTTATGTGACAGTTTGCCTGTTTGAATATCAGGTAATCACTCGGCAACGAACATAATTCACTCGATTTTGACTTTAATGGTCTTGATTTATAGCATGAGCTGAACTTTTAATGGGAAAATTTGATTTTTCGGGCTCGTCAGTGTCCAGGCTTAATTTGATTTCTTTATATTAAATAAACATCTTTCTAAAATGTTAAATTCTCCGAATATACTCTTATTCCGCAAAACCCATTTAGAGATTACGTGAATTTGCACTCTACTTTTAAATGAAAACCAATGCTAGAAAAGCTTTCAATTTTTTTACTATTTTACAATCTACTTCAACTTTAAATGCATGTAGTAAAATATCTATAAGAATTGTTATTTCTTGTTATTTGAACGATATGTATGTACATACGACTGTTTCGGTTAAGAAAAATCAAGCTGTTTGTATGTATAAGAATCTTCAGCAAGCACTATTGCAATTAAACAATACTGAGGAAAAAATCCTGCAATCAAATAAGTACTTTGTATAGTAGACTAGGAATAATGTAAAAATCTTTCGGTTCAACAAATTTATTTGTAGTCATCCAAGTAAATTAAGTCTAAAGACCTTCAACCTTAAATGGGATATCATTTTGATAAAATTTTCAACATATCTTATATAACATATTAATTTATATTAATACAGATATTATTGAAAAATAGCACATATTTTACTGTCTCAGTATGCATATAAAAACAAAATTAAACAATTTTTGAATGATTATTTATAATAAAAATAATAAAAGATTTTTAGTACTTTTTCCACATAAAATTTATTAGATCAGGACCGGTTTCGCTCATCGCGAGCATTATCAACTGATAAGAAAAATATATAAACATGTATGTAAAATAGGGATATCATACAAAAGTAATGATTTGGCCCTTATAATCACGATACGATTCACGAGAAAGATTTATGGATTTCGTATGAGAATAGAAACCCTTTTACTGCATATTGGTTGTTAAATGTAACTGTTTATATATTTTTCTTATCAGTTGATAATGCTCGCGATGAGCGAAACCGGCCCTGATCTAATAAATTTTATGTGGAAAAAGTACTAAAAATCTTTTATTATTTTTATTATAATGCCTTTCCACCAAGTATTGACAGTAAACACCTTAAAAGTGATTATTTATGTTGACATTTGTAAACGCAGTTTATCCATTTGGTATTGGAGGGAAATAAAATGGTGGACCCAATTAAAACCGTTAAACAATGCAATTAATAATTGAATGTTGGCTGCGTTTGAATTAGTAACAATTAAAGCGGTTGTCCACCGCAGTGATGACCAACCACTGTTTCACGTCACATTCAAATCCACCAAACTATACGGTGTCATACATCGTCGATATAAGTATGTATAGGTTAGGTACATTAAAAATATATTGTTAATATTAATTTGAGTAATGGTTGCAATGGCAAGTTGTATCGTTTTATGATGACAAAAAGATAAAAACAATAAAATTAATTCTTAAATATTTTCTTCTCTCATATATGTAAGTACACAATCATAGTTATCTTGACAATTCTTTCAATGAAGATCAAAAGGTTGAAAGCCGCTGTTTCAGAGATTAATTTAAAACGATGTTTTATGGTGATCTAATGAGCGAGGAATAACAACTGACCGTCATGAGACATTAAAAACAATTCCAATTAAACCGTTAATAATCTACCAAGGTCTAAATCTGTTTGTTATGCACAACTTTAGTATTACATTAAAAAAGCGTTTTTTTCGTCAAGTGAGAAAACTTCGAAAAATCGAAAATGTTAAATATGCAGTTATTATTAAAATGTAACGTTTTGTGCTCAGTATCAGATAATTTAAAAACGCTAATGCCCATAATCTTTTAAATAATTAGAACCTAGGACGTATATTTTTTAGCAACGTAAGGGAAGTGTAAATGACTGACAAAAGAATCCGACCGTAGTACCAAATATGTAAATTAAACACCTGCAGATATTATAATGTATTGATCTCGGGCGAAATGAATTATACTCAATGCAGGTTCACCACTTTAATATTGATCTAACCATTATTTTAAAACAGGTTATTTGAGCTGACTGATTAAAGAACTGCACGATCGATAAACAGTTCACGATACCTCATTGTCAGTAGCACGATACCTCATTGTCCCGCAATATTGACAAAAGAGTTTTTATATATCTTAACATTAATAGCCGATAAGGTCCGTCTGTAAGGACGTCCGCAGTAAGGTACAGACCAATGATTTCGATTTATTCTGAACAGCACATTTTTGAAATGTTGTTCTATCCAATGGGAGCGGCTTATTTTAAACCGGGCGTGAATGTTCTGATATCGCCACGTTTGAAAATTTGATATTTCTTGGTGTAGAGCTAAAGTATTGTATCACCATACATCATAATATTCGAATAATCAAAGACTTTAATTCGACTATTGCAAACTATGATTATAGGGCTATCGAAATGAATCGTTTGATCGTGTGAGTCGATGTGAGACTAATATTTTTTGGAGCGGATTTGATCAATTGAATCATAATGATGAATCTTTTCACGTCTGACCTTGAAAATCTGTTAGAATTCTTTAATACATTAAGAATATTCAAATTAAGATATGGATATATCATAGAATAATATTTTGCTTTTTTCATACACTTGGACAAAATGTGCAACTGATTTTTTATTGAAAAATTGGATTTGATCTTTTGATTTTTATTGGAAATAATTGTTAAATAATTTAAAATCCGAAAAATGGTTGTTAGCAAACTTGAACATTATTCCAATAATTCAATAATTTACGAAATTTCTGCTACTACGAAAAATGGTTGTTAGCAAACTTCAACATTATTCCAAAAATTAAATAATTTACGAAATTTCTGCTACTACGAAAAATGGTTGTTAGCAAACTTGGACATTATTCCAAAAATTCAATATTTTACGAAATTTCTGCTCCTACGAAAAATGGTTGTTAGCAAACTTGGACATTATTCCAAAAATTCAATAATTTACGAAATTTCTGCTCCTACGAAAAATGGTTGTTAGCAAACTTGGACATTATTCCAAAAATTCAATAATTTACGAAATTTCTGCTCCTACGAAAAATGGTTGTTAGCAAACTTGAACATTATTCCAAAAATTCAATAATTTACGAAATTTCTGCTACTACGAAAAATGGTTGTTAGCAAACTTAAACTTTATTCCAAAAATTGAATATTTTACGAAATTTATGCTACTACGAAAAATGGTTGTTAGCAAACTTAAACATTATTCCACATATTAAATAATTTACGAAATTTATGCTACTACGAAAAATGGTTGTTAGCAAACTTAAACATTATTCTAAAAATTGAATATTTTACGAAATTTCTGCTACTACGAAAAATGGTTGTTAGCAAACTTGGACATTATTCCAAATATTAAATAATTTACGAAATTTCTGCTCCAACGAAAAATGGTTGTTAGCAAACTTGAACATTATTCCAAAAATTCAATAATTTACGAAATTTCTGCTACTACGAAAAATGGTTGTTAGCAAACTTCAACATTATTCCAAAAATTAAATAATTTACGAAATTTCTGCTACTACGAAAAATGGTTGTTAGCAAACTTGGACATTGTTCCAAAAATTCAATAATTTACGAAATTTCTGCTCCTACGAAAAATGGTTGTTAGCAAACTTGGACATTATTCCGAAAATTCAATAATTTACGAAATTTCTGCTCCTACGAAAAATGGTTGTTAGCAAACTTGAACATTATTCCAAAAATTCAATAATTTACGAAATTTCTGCTACTACGAAAAATGGTTGTTAGCAAACTTGAACATTATTCCAAAAATTCAATAATTTACGAAATTTCTGCTCCTACGAAAAATGGTTGTTAGCAAACTTGAACATTATTCCAAAAATTCAATAATTTACGAAATTTCTGCTACTACGAAAAATGGTTGTTAGCAAACTTAAACTTTATTCCAAAAATTGAATATTTTACGAAATTTATGCTACTACGAAAAATGGTTGTTAGCAAACTTGAACATTATTCCAAATATTACATAATTTACGAAATTTCTGCTCCTACGAAAAATGGTTGTTAGCAAACTTGAACATTATTCCAAATATTAAATAATTTACGAAATTTCTGCTCCTACGAAAAATGGTTGTTAGCAAACTTGAACATTATTCCAAAAATTCAATAATTTACGAAATTTCTGCTACTACGAAAAATGGTTGTTATCAAACTTAAACTTTATTCCAAAAAATCAATAATTTACGAAATTTCGGCTACTACGAAAAATGGTTGTTAGCAAACTTTTTTTTTATTCCAAAAATTCAATAATTCACGAAATTTCTGCTCCTACGAAATATGGTTGTTAGCAAACTTGAACATTATTCGAAAAATTAAATATTTTACGAAATTTATGCTACTACGAAAAATGGTTGTTAGCAAACTTGAACATTATTCCAAATATTACATAATTTACGAAATTTCTGCTCCTACGAAAAATGGTTGTTAGCAAACTTGAACATTATTCCAAAAATTCAATAATTTACGAAATTTCTGCTACTACGAAAAATGGTTGTTAGCAAACTTGGACATTATTCCAAAAATTCAATAATTTACGAAATTTCTGCTACTACGAAAAATAGTTGTCAGCAAACTTGAACATTATTCTAAAAATTAAGTAATTTCCGAAGTTTCTGCTACTACGAAAAATTGTTGTTAGCAAACTTAAACATTATTCCAAATATTAAATAATTTACGAAATTTCTGCTAACTATAAAAATAAAATAAATTAAAATAAAATAAAATAAAATAAAATAAAATAAAATAAAATAAAATAAAATAAAATAAAATAAAATAAAATAAAATAAAATAAAATAAAATAAAATAAAATAAAATAAAATAAAATAACATAGAATAACATAGAATAAAATAAAATAAAATTAAATTAAATTAAATAAAATAAAATTAAATTAAATACCATAAAATAAAATAACATTAAATTAAATACTATGCAACAAAAATCTCACGTTGCTGGGCAACGGGCTTACAGCTAGTTCAGCTTAAAAGAGAAAAAACACACGATCTAGCGAAATCTCGGATCACAATAATGATTTTAATCATTTGGTTTCCAACTTGAAGCAATACTATTATTTGTTACTTGTATGCAATATCTTTAAGATTATGTTTGGTGATAGACAATCTTAAAAGGGAATGTATGTGAAAATATAGTTTTTTACGTGCGATATGCATTGCTATAAGGGTATCCAATCCCGAAGCCTTTTTCCAATTATTTTTGAATCCCGGGATTGGGATTTTCTCACCGAGGAATTTGAAATCCTAAATTCGCTATACTTTTTCCCCGGATTATCTCCAAACCTCGTTTTTTTTTTAGCTCGCCGAGGAATTTGAAAACCTCGATTTGGCATACTTTTTTCTCGATTGTCACAGAACTTCGTTGTTTTTTTTTAGCTCACCGAGGAATATGAAATTCTCGATTTGCATTTGCGATTGCAGCCGTATCAATCCCGGAATTTCGGAATCAGAAAATTTAACGGGATTACGGGATCCCGAATCCCGGGATTGGATGCCCTAATTGCTACTACTCCACACAAGAAATGTATAAGTATTTTTCTTTATTTTAATGAAATAAATCTAAGAATTTTCAATAAAATGAAAAATAATTAGTGAAAAGGAAACCGGCATATTATTTTAAAAACACGATGTTCTCAAGCATTTGTCTCCAAATATCGGTGAATTGGATAACTATATATCGGTAGTAAAAAAAATACTTAGTGATGTAACAAAAAGTGAATTCAATCCGTGAAGTTTTAAAGTTTAGCGTGTAAATAGTGGAAATACAAATATCACCGAAGGCTACTTGCAATGGTCTATATTGCACGCTAATCTAGTACTATTTATAAAATACGTGTTGACAATTCAAAGACAAACCCAACTCTTTGGGATGTAGAAAACAAACACGTCTATAGTTCCGAGGGCGATTCTGGAAACGAAACCAGATTTGTCCTCTTCCAACAATGCTCCGATCGAAGATAAACAAAATAGGGATATCATACAAAAGTAATGATTTGGCCCTTATAATCACGATACGATTCACGAGAAGGATTTATGGATTTCGTATGAGAATAGAAACCCTTTTACTGCATATTGGTTGTTAAATATATCTATGAACACAGGCGCCACCCGATAAATAGGGAATATATTACAAGAATCAGTAAGTCGTGATGTACCGTGGTTGTGGAGTCGATGTCGTACAAAATGGGCGACTCCGACTTATTTCTTTAAATTAAACTAAAAAAAATGTAATTTGTTTGTACACTCGAGTAATATTACTGCCTAACGAAAACAAACGACTTAATTCTAATTTGTTCCTGGCTGAGTAATTGTTAAAGGTTAAATAAATAAAGTCAAAGGAAATGATTCGTAAAGCGAATGTAATATTCCCATACAAAAACAACAGTGACTTTTATATCTCAAGAATTAGGATAGAAAGAATAAGCACAATTAACGTTGGTGTGGTAAATAATACACCTAAGTTTTTGAAATAATATCTAACATAACTAGAATAAATAATGTGTAAAAATAATTTTGGTTTAACAATCCATTATCAATTCTCGGTAACGCCTCTGTCCATAGTTGCTCCCTATAAGGATTGAACGTTTCAAAACTGTAATGAAAATGCAAATGATTACAGGCCGAAGGGTAGCATAAAAAGCAACAATGCTTTGACATGTTTCATTCTGGTTTCTTACGGAACGTACAATTCGGGACCGATAGGAAAGTAACTAAAACCTTTTTGAACTAAAGGATTAAAAAAGTCGTAAATCAAAGTGGCAATGTAAAAGATTTTTTTTATGGTTAAAATATATATAACAATGCAAAATAATTGTTTTTTTCTAATTTAAAAATACAAATAATTGTAAGACTTATTCCCGCAAGCACGGCAAGAAGTATTTTCGCTCAACGAATTTGCTAGTCTGAAAATGATTCTCTTTAGTGACACAAAACTAAGCAATAACTTGAAAATTTAACACATCATAATTCCTATAATGAATGATTGTTAATCATAAATATAATATTTTGAACTGTGAAATAAATGACAAGCTTCGAGAATGGGATAGAGAAAAGGATAAAGAAAAATTAGAGTAATAATCTATACATCTACAAAACACTTTGTCTAACAATGTGGCAAAACAAGTGTCACAATTTGTTACTCAAACTGTTGAATAACAGCTATACAATTTAATTTCATATAAATCTTGTAGAAATGAATATTCTGACAGTTTTATCTTATTATAATGTGGTTGTGAATAAAAAAATCTTTAGTTTAAATGTATATACGGTGATGTTTTTGAATAAAAATTGTGGAATATTAACGATAATGTAATTTTTCAGTAAATATTATATTATAATTGATGTCTTTTACGATGTTTTTCTGCTTGTGTGTTTGGTTAGCGAATATCTCCGTATTGTAACAAAGCACAGCAAACACCTTTACCCTTAAACCACGGCAATGTTGATAAACGTTGGTTATATTCTCCCTTTCCGGCTTTGATGGAAATTCAGATTGAAATTTCTAACATCGTCATATTTCGTATGGTAGGTCCAAACCCCATAACAAAGGTCGTTTTCACACAGAGGCCGTTCTCTAATCTCCTCTGCTTTGCTGGCAGGCGAGTTTATGGCTGAGAGAACCAAAATTACCGCTCCATTTGATGGTGTGTTGAATATTAACGCTTTGAATGATTTTCACACGAGTGACGCCTGTGCAGCAGCAAATATGGCGCATATTTCGAATAATTCGTCGACGATATGAACACTGCTTACTTCGCTTCTACCTTGCCTTTCAAGTAATAAGCAATATTGCATGGGTAGTGCACACACAGCGAACAAAATTAAAAACCTCTTAAATCTGTCTGGAAGATACTAGAGTGACATATTTAATTGATCGTATAAAGGGTAAAAATATCAACGTATTTTAGTTCTAGTTTTGAACATTTTACAGTGAAACTGTATAACTAAAATACGTTGATATTTTTACCCTATTATAATGGAGTTCTTCCAAGTAAATGCCAAATCAATAAATAATGATCGTATAATATTAATTATAAACAAAAATACCATTTGAGTACAGATAGAAAAAAATGTATACATATATTGAAGTCATGACGTCAAGACCTTAGTTACTAAGGCCTTCAATCCCGTGATCCCGTATCCCGAGATTATGACAGTACTAATGCCGGGATTTCAAAATCGCCGAGCAAAAATTTCTCAATCCCGAATTCCAATTTATACACGATTTTATATTGAATGTAAAATCGCGGGATTGGAAAAATAGTCAATTACGGAATCACAAACAGGGTCCGGGATTGGATACCCTAATAGTAAAAAGTTTTTAAAATATATTTATATTGGTTTCCCGTTAGTTATAAAATAAACTGGGTATGTTAGCCTTGCTTTTCTGATTGTCAATAATATTCCCTTATATATATAAGAATCAATATTCAATTATTTTAATGATATATTTAGTGTGAATATAATTCTCAATGAATAAAAACACGTGTCAAAGTACTCACAGGTATGAAACGAGACGAGTGATTTACACTAGCAGCTAGGTGTTTGTATAAACAAACATAAATTAAAAACGTTTGCTAGCTGAGCTTAACTTGTCCTGTATATAAATATATGAAATATGATAGGCTTACATATTCTTTTTTATATTTCATATGGTAAACGAGGAGCAAACATTCAAAAAGTGTTTTGTCACACAAATACAAAGCTTGGAAAATGATGATTTAAGTGTTGCAAAAGTGACGGTTTGTATGAATGTGTCAACTTTATGATTTCATTTTAATATGAAAAAAAAACCTTTATGAACACTTATTTTGATTTCCATTCATAGGTTTTATTATGGACTATCAGAATTGATATAAAACGCCATTTTTCAAAATTTGTGACAAAACACTCTTTGAATGTTTGCTCCTCAAACATTGTCCAGTCCACCTAAGATTTACAGTCAACAATTTTCAATTGTATCTGGACAATATTTTAACATAAAAAAAAAAAGAATTATCTACCTTGTAATAATAAATACATGTACAATTAATTTTAAGTAATTGAACTATCTATATAGTTAACCCATCTCGGGTATCGAATAGGTTGAAACTGTGAGACCGGATGCCGAAGAACGTGATTTTGTGAAGGCGCGGAGATCCTCTGCTCAACTTCCTGCATTATTATATTGATAAGGTGATTAGTATTAGAATCAGGTTTTATTCCTTTGCGAGATATTGGATACCGAAGCGCCACCTCTCCGGCCAATGGCTCGTATGGAAATGTCAGACAGCATAAAGTAAAATTTCTATCATATATCAACGAACGGTTTACGCAATTTAAATCATGTATATAAAATATATATTTTTATAACACCACGTCAGAGCATGCGTGGAACACAAGTTCTTATTAAAGAAGATCTAAGAATAATAACCTGGAATCAAAGCCCAACATTTCTTTTCATTGACGATAAAAAGAAAGAGTAAAAAATAAAACGACTCGTATAATTTTACTCGATGTTTTCTATATTGAATAATGGATATGTGCAGATAATTGAAATATCAAATAAATTTAGGCTACCTTATGTAATTTCATAAACCGATTGAAAATCCATTTATAAATACTTCGCCGCGTAGACGAAATAGGCATTAATCGACAGATATATTAATTTCATCACCTCTTTGGTCAATACTTTACAATACCAATGACCTATAGAAAACGTTCCTTTTTTTACTTGATCGAAATAGTAAGTATTTTTATAGAAATCCATTTGTATAAAAAAAGCATTTTTTTGGTGTTCACTTTTATATACACTCTTTAGTAATAATTCTACAATTATCTACGGACCGATTTCGTTCGTCACGAGCATTTTCAACTGATAATAATAATACAAGATTATTTATAGAAAACCAAGAAGACTAATAGAGGCGTTACAAACAATTGGTAACAAAAATATGAAAAGAATTTATCGATTATACAAAATGTGAATACGTATATGACATTTAGCAGGCTATTATTAAAATTATAAGAATTCTCGCAAAAAAAAAAATGTTACCAATTTGCAATCGCATGAAAAACATGTATGTCAGATAGGTCACAAACAACCGAAGCCATTATTAACTAATAAATAAATACATGTGGAATTAGTACAAAATAATGTTTTAGTTTTTATTGTATAATAAGCAAAATACTAGAGCATTAAATATAAACGCTCTCTACCCTTTCAGTAAGTCCGTTTTAGCAAATCTGTCAAATGATTATAAATATTCATAGGGTCGTTTACACGAAGATGCGCATAAATACCAAATTTAAGGGTTATAATAATAAGCCCTTTATCCCTATAGTGACATAGACGCCTTGCTCTATGTTACTACTGGGATAAAAAAAACACATTTGCCAAATAAGTAAATCTTGATCGATCTTGCAGTAAAAAGCTTATGTTTAAGATGCTGGGTCTTATCTTATGTACTTTTGCAAATTGAAAGTGTCCCCTTTCCCATAAGCACGCCGCAATCGATCAATTCATCATGTTTTACGACTTCAAGGGGACCTAGCAATTTTTACAGAACGTAAATATTATTTGCTAAAAACGAATTCCTCCCCTATACAGCGCAGAATGAAATATAAATGGAGTTTGAACTATTTTTAATTTGAACTTGAATAGTATTTTTTCCCTAAATGAAATACATAATGAATTTACGAATAATATAAAAAGATGTGTTTTCATCGTTAACTTTTTCACACGATGTTTTAGTACATATAGTTCTTTTTTAAATTTAGATAACGTTTTTACCGTGTAAAAAAAGACTTGAGTGTATGTATATTGTTTTGAAACAAGTAAATGAGTAAAAAAAGTCTGGAGTGTCGTAAAAAAGGTACAAAAATTTGAATATCATTCATGAAAGAAGCAATGCAACGTTGTTAATTATGAATAATGTTCCGATAGACAGCGCTATATATAATTTTCATATTCATTTCATACATACAGAATATACAAATAAACATTTATTAGGTGCCATAAAACGCTTAAAAATGAATTCTAGACATAAATTATTTCAAATTGATTTTTTTCTGCTGTTATGTAATGACGCTACATAAAATATTTAAAATACACATTTACGATCGAGTGGCGTATATATTTTAATATTAATAAGAGCAGAGTCTCTTCGAATCTTATTGCCACTTTAACAGCTCAAAACTCGTAATTTAATTTACAAAGCAAATTAAATACAAAAATAAAGCTTCGAAAGCTATATCAGTCGACAACTTCGGTGTTAAAACGTAGTATGAAAGTTATGCGAAAAAATCGGATGAAGAAATATTACGAATGGAAATAGTTGGTTCCAAAGACGCACACATACACTGCCTATTCAATGGATCAAGTCTTAGCACACAGTTCACAGCTTTCATTCAAGTAAATAATGATTAGATACGTAATATATTTCTGTAATACGAATATGTTAAAAGTAGTAAAGTAATCATACAGTAGAAACTGCGGCCCACCAATCTTATCGAGAAACGAACTGGATGATTTTATAAAAAATGGGTTACCCGATAAATATATTCATGTTGGTTATCTATTAGAAATTTACAATATTTATATATAAAAATCGGATGCCGAATAAAAATAATTAGAGTGCCGGATACGACCCACGGTCCGTGATTTGCTAACCCCTACAACTGTTGAAAAAAATACTTAACTATTGTCAAAAGGGGTGACTGATCTTATGGTTTCGAATTTCAGTATGAAGTTTCATGAATTGATATTTTTATTGATTTATCGATATCAAACCACTGTAATAGGGTTAAAATATCAACGTATTTAGTTCTACAGTTTTTACGTTGATATTTTTACCTTATTATAATGGAGTTCTACCAAGTAAGTGCCAAATCAATAAATAAAACCACTGCCGTGAAAGTCATTGGTTGGTTAGCCACTGGATCTGTTCTAGCTCTAACTTTAAATTCCTACAATCTTCGAAAAAGCAAAGGTTACATAATTGAGTAACAAAAAGTTCTTGCAGAAACATCAATTTGAGCTATGTGGTAGGATAGCTGGAACGAGTTCCTTCATTGAATGAACGACCAACTTTATTTTTGTTCAGTGGGCAAAGTATGAGCTAGTCGAGTACGTACAGAAACATACATAGTGTCGATTTCGAATGGCGTATCTTGTAAAGTTTGGAACTAATGATGCATGAGCAAGAAGGTTAATACTGCGGAACCCCATTATGAAATTATCAACTTGGAAGCATTTCTTGAAAATTAATAATTAATCGAATATATAAGTGCAATTTCTATTATCATATAATCTAATTCATTGTGGATAAATAATTGATCAAAAAAGAACTAACAAATAATAATTTCGTGAAACAAGAATCAATGCGACTTCCTGGCAAATGACTGGACGAATGTTAACGTGATGACGTGGACCTATGCTACTTAATAGCCTTGTCATCATCATAGCCATCATCAAACCGCTAGAACGAAATGACAACGAAGAGACTCGCCAGAAACTAAGCTGAAAAGCCAGGCCCCTCAGCCAATGTCCCGGACAACAGGCTATTAACTTAATTGACAGCAATTGGTTGGTTAACGCAGCACTATAGTCCGTCAACTGAAAGTAGGTCCTTTGTACAAGTATGTACGCTTGATAGTAATATTATCATTGTCTCTGTGAATAGTCTTTTTATTGCACCAGTGAAAGTTTATTTATTATACTGAAATTGTTTGAAAGCATGTCTCATTTGTCAAGTTTTCTTGTTAGTTAAATACTGTAGTGTTTTACAAAATGTTTCATAAAATGAAAACACTAAACGTTTCATGGCCCTAAACTTTAATACTTACAATTTTCCTAAGCTACTTTAAGTGCCTAACTATAATATATGTTACCCTTTTTAACACTTGAATGTCGACATTTCAATCACATAATTGGAATATCCAATATCAAATTAGGAATTAATACATTACAGGAATATATCGTGGTTTGTTATATCTCACTGTTACTTTCAGGTAGTGAAATAATGATTAAAAAAACAATAGGTTTGCACCCATGAGTACGGTCAGAACGGCTCGTGGCGTGTGCTTAGTGTGCAGCGCACACAGGCGAATCCCGTCTCCGACTCCACAGCCCTGGTTATAAATAGAGAATTAATAACAAATAATTGTTAGAAAAGTGTATAAAAAAGTAATGTTTATTTAAAAGCGAATTAGATTTATCAGTTTAGTTTAGGTAGGAAATAAGTTATTTTCAAATAATTTTTAACAGGAATGTAACAAGCAAAAGCCCTCAGTTAAGAGCTCGGTGGGTTAGCGAAGAAAAAAAAATAGCACCTATATTATTTGTCTGTCGGCAAAGGTTTTATGATTATATGATTTTATGATTATATAGGGTATAGAAGTGGAGATGTGGGAAAGTTAAATATTTCATTTAAAATCGGAAGACTTTGCAGCTGTGCTTCGAAAGGCGAAACCCGGGTCGTTAGTGACAAAATCTGTGAGAATGTACATAGTTTGAACGATTCAAAATTGCACCTATTTAACTACTACCAATGAGAGTTAGACAAACTCTTGCACGAAACAGTGAGATAATCGATAACATTATTATAAAATACTTTTCATTGAAAAAAATGTATGAAAATATTTGAGTTTTTTTTTGAGTAATATTTATTATGCTTTTGGCAAATAAGGCAGTTAATATAAATGTTTATAATATGTACATATATATTATATGTAACAGAATATTTTATTTTACGACGCCTCATGGAACATGGAACAAAAAAAGTTTAAATTTAAAAATATAAATACTAAAAGCGACACTGTTGGCGGGAAATAAAATTTAATGTTCTACATATATGTGTTCGTAACACCGATACAGCATCCATGAAGATTCACAACAAGTGAACGATTTTTCATTTAAATTTTAAAAAATGGTGTGAAACATAAAATATTTATTTCATACTGTCTGTATCAACTTCGCTAAGTAAATAAATATGTTAAAAGTAATTGATATGCTCATGCTTGGTTTGTAATAAGTAATTGGGTCGCCTAAAAGTGAAAATAATCTAGAAATATTTGAATAATGCCTAGCTAAGGCATTAGATCATTGATTTTAATTATTCTGGAGTTCGCAACGATTTACACAAGCCCACGACAAAAAAAAACTGCGTAAAAGGCAATAAAACGCACACAAAATCATAAGATAGCTTCCATTATAAACAAAATCGCGTAAATGGATATATTGATGTGCTCCAGAAAACCCGCGTGAAAGAGGTCTACAGTAGGGTATCCAATCCCGGAGCCTTTTTCCAATCCCGGGATTTCGGGATTGATTAATTTTTAATCCCGGGATTGAGATTTTTTCACCGAGGAATTTGAAATCCTCAATTCGCTATACTTGTCATCATCATAGCCTTGGAGTTTCACAGAACGTCGTTTTTTTTAGCTCACCGGGGAATTTGAAATCTCCGATTTGGTATACATTTTCCCAGAATCTCACGGAAACTCGTTTTTTTTTTTTAGCTCAACGAGGAATTTGAAATCTTGAATTTGCCAATTTCGTGTTAATTTACGGAATTTCATCAAAATTTCTCAATCCCGAAATCCCGGGATTGCGGCCATCTCAATCCCGGGATTGGATGCCCTAGTCTACAGATCATCATACTGAAAAAAAATTTGAAAACAATTTTGAGTATTTTTTTATAAAACATGAATGATGACTTCTAACATTATAACCTTTTTCTTTATGACTGATTGTAATGTGCTATTATCAATACCTAGAATAATGAACAAGTTCAATTCCACGATTAGCAGAAATATCTGTGTTATCTAGGTAGTTTTTATTTTAGTATTCTTTTTTTATTGTTAATTTGTATATTTATTCTTCACACCGTGTACAAGGATTTCGTAGGATTCATTGGATCTTAAGAACACGTTCCATATTTGGTTTATTTTTTCCGAATAGCATTGTTTTCGACAGCTATAAAATGTAAAAAAGTTCTGTTTAGATTGGGGGATAAGTGAATTTGTTTCTTTGTGACAAAATAAATAAAATAAGTTATCAGCTTTTTTAAATAGGTAAATAAATATAGATGAAAAAAATCTTTTTAGGTCAGATAATGGCTTCACTGTTGCAAATTGGTGAAAATAATCATTTTATTCTCGCTGACTAATCGAGCCGCGCGTCGACTGCGAATACTTCCATGTAGTAATTGAATTAAAAATGTAACCAATGATTAAAAAATAACTCTGAAATTCTGAACATCACCATATGAATTGAAATCATTTCGAGCAGAGCGATACGAATGTATCACAGTTTTATGTAGGTCTTATACAAAAACCGACTTTTGAATTAACCTGTTTTCGAATTTCAATATTTCCGCAAACACGGTTTGTCCCGGTTTTCGAAGACCCACAAAAAAGGAAGAATAGGAAGAAAGGAAATATAGAAATAAGGTTATTTGTTATAAACCATTGTTAGTGATCTTTATGAATAATTACTTTATAATAGGATTGCAAGTAAATAGCTTTGATTTGTAATAAAATGCATTCCTACCTAGTATTGACAGTGAACACTTTATTAGTGAGTGTTTATTTATTTTCAAAAAAATAATCATCGATCAACCAACCACACTAATCTATTCATTGATTGAAAAATCAATTTGTAAAACTGCCCTTACTGTGATTCCAGCCCATGAATACGGCAATCAAAGTTAACAACTTAGACCACTTTTCTATCTATATACCCGAATAAAGTTATGGACATTTACCGTAAACTAACAAATTAAAAATATGTTATCTTAGCCAAAACACACAGAAGAAGACAGTTAGGACACAGCTTTTAAGCAACGTAGGGATATCATCGTTTGCTATGGGTATTACAATCGTCAGGAGTAGCTTGCGAAAATAAATGATATTGGCCGTTATTAAATGGATAAGGTTAGGGTTAGAGCAATAAACAAAAAAACTGCAGGACTTGATAGACATAAAGTATGACAATAGAAAGCCGATTTACAATTTGGTTGCAGACCTTCTATCACGAAAATACGAAAAATAAATCCATATAATGTTACATAAAATCTTAAATATTAGATTTTTTTTATTATTACTTAATTGAAAATGTGGAATCGAGTTTAATAATTAGTCAGGAACGCAAATAGTAAAAGAATTTACTGTAATAAATCGAATATTCTGCCGAAGTAATAAATATTCGCGAGAATTCCGTTAAGAATTAATAATTTAGCGTCTACAGCCATAATCTTGTCAGGCGCCAAATCTAATCATAATATATATCAAACATTAACCTCATGATCTTGTTATTAATGGTTCTGAAATTCTTTCTAAACGAATATGATGATTGAAAAACAGCCAAAAAATCTAAATTGCACAATGATAAAAGAAAAGATGACGGCGTAACAAACTTCGTAGTTTTTATTCTGAAAATAAGAAAACTAGTTTTATCAATTTAGGAAATTATTATTATATTATTAAATAAATACGAAAGGAATAATTCACAATTTTCATTTTAGCTACCATATTGGTATTCATAAAGTTTTCAATTCCAGTAATTAAATCTACAGGCAATAAAATAAAAATGGTATTACTCTGGAAAAGTGCTTATATATTTCAATGTTAAAAATATATTTTATTGTACTTTCTGGATATTTAATACTGTATCACAAAATGTAGTGTGTTTTACTTTCCAACCCTATACGTTGCTATACGTGTACAGGGAACCACTAGTTAAATAATATTAACAATGGCAAGATAAGTGCTAGATATTCGTCTAGCCTTTACACCGAGTAGTAAACGTTTTAGTTTCACTAAATTACGCGCTCGAGGGATCGTTCTCTTTCATAAATACGATCATGGTTGAATAATAAAATTGAGTTGAATATTGTGTTTGTGATTGTTTCGTTCGTTGCCAGCCACCTCGTATAGGAAAAGAGAGAATATAAGAAAACACTGAATAACAACTAGTCCGTTCTTAAATCCATACCGCAATCAATACGGCGTGCGACCTGTTCCTAAATAATTATGTCCGCTTCCAATGTGGAGCATATAGCCTCCTAATGTATGTATCTCAACATAAGTTTTTCTACGAGAACGGTTTGTTAATCAGTCGGCCGATCCCTCCTTTTCAAAGAGAGAGTAGTAGTGATACAAGAGTAAAGCTAGGACAGGACAGAAAGAGTAGGAGGGAATTTTAAGACATCACAAATACCCATGTATTCGAATAGAAATCGATAATGTGATCGAAAAAATGCTAATCGTACTTGGACACGAGCACACAACGCTAACCGCTGCGCCATAGGACCCGACAAATTGATACATTCTAAAATTAGTTACATTAATTTCTTACTTATCTGGGCCTACTTTTCAATTATAATAAAAAAGACATAATAAATGTTATGCTAGTATCTACTTGAAATATTCCAAATATTATGGAGCACTGAAAGCAAAAAGAAGTTACTTAGTGGCAATTCATTTTCTTTATCCTTTCCGATGTTTTTCCTAAGACGGCGGAAAAATATCCAGAGACGTGATGCTCCCGAGCTGAGGCGGGTGCGACATCTGAAGCGTGTTGACTCGGGTTGAGTAAAAAGACAAAGAAGCCGAGCAGACGAGTAAAGAAAGAAGTTCAACGATCTGCAGCGACACTTCATTTTTACGAAGAAAATTCGATGATACTGCTCTTTGGAGTTCTTTTGCGCGAAAACAAATGGTTCACACTGCGCGGGACGAGCAGGTCGCTTAATATCAAAGATTAAACGTTCAATCAAGTCTGCACAAAAAAAACCAAGTTTCAATCCTTGATATAGGTTTTACATTTGATCACTTTTAATGTGTTCACTGTCAAAGCTTGGTGGAAAGGCATTTTATTAAGAAAAAAACAATATTCCTTTGTACATATTTCCACTTTTTTACCAAGATCAGGATCGGATTCGCTCATGGCGAGCAATATCAGTATTATGCATAATTTTAAGTGGTATTTAAGAGCTGACTTAGTTGAATTTCAATAGTGTGTTTATTGTACATCATTCAATTATAATATATATCAATTTTCAATGAAGAGTATATTGACATCGTATGGAAGTGTAGTCAGAAGCATACCATCAAAAAATATTACTTTGTGTATACATACTTTCATTTTTGAGTGCATGGCAGTAGAATATCTTTGATGATTTTTATGAGTAGAATAAAATCCACCATATCATTAACTTTTAAATTTCCAAAAAATGTAAGATTACTAATAACTAAAGCAAGTCACTTGCTGAAGTCAGTCAGTGTAAACAGCGATTAATGCGAGTCGCTTCTTTAACGCCGTTCTGCGGTAAAGCTTTTGTGAGACCGGGAGCGCCGTTATGAAAGGGAGATTACTTTTAGGTTGTTAAAATGGCATCCTTTTGCGCAGTCATAATCATTATAAGAATAAAGAATACAACTTTATACCACTTTAATGGGCAACGCAGTCCAACGCAGTCCAACGGCAAAACAACATTACGTCACCATTAAACTTACAATAAGACATTGTATAGCTGTATATTAATCAATTTTCAAATTCAGTGAAAACTAATAACCTACCCGACCGATAGAGAATAATGGACATCATCACGACGTGGTGAAATAAAATCCAGAAAACTGAGAAAATTCTTTTGACTTACCTGAAACAAAGAAAGAAAGAAAAAGGTTAGATTTTTGATAAATCACAAATGTAAATAACAATACACAACAATTATAATGGTGACGAAATATAAATTAAATGAGTTACATTAGTCGGTTGATAGCTTTTTTTTTATCTTGAAGCCATCGCTAAGTTATGTTTAAAAGTTTTAAGATTGGTGTGAAAAAGACATTACAATCGACAAATTCAAATTATAATTCTTGTGGATTACTTGTTGCAGAGTTACAAGCAACACTTATCTGAGAGCGACTTGTTGATAAATTTATTGATGGCGATCTACTAACATCGCTCGTAATTATAAGAGAACAATAAAAACCCATTTTATAGGTCCACGATCGATTAAAATTGTTACCATCTCTGATACAGATGGAGAATAGCATATAAAGACAGAGAATATATTTTTTTACTTCACGATAGTATTGAGTGTCGTTTTAAATTAATCTCTTGAATAATTGTCAACAGAATAATTACGTCAATATATCAATTCATATTTCTTACAAAATAGGTATAATATTAATACTTTCGATGGTTTCGGCGGTAACTTTGTGGAAGTTCATTTTAATAGAAAATTTAAATTAACTTTGATTGTTCCACGTATTGTGTTACTAACTGTGTCAAATGTTTCGCCTCTTTCAGAGGCATCTTCAGACTTACTATCGCAAAGTTTGCTTAAGTAATGAAGCAAGATTGATTCTAACATTTTAAAATTATGAAATTACAAAATGGTGTTTTGGTTTTTTTCCTTTTAAGAGGAGCAAGGAGGGGGGTGTAGAATCGAAATAAAGCAAACAAATAATGATACTAACGAGTTGCTCCATTTTGATGATATACTGAGATACTGAGATACTGAGATAATGAGATACTAAAACTCCATTTTGTAATTTCATAATTTTAAAATGTTAGAATCAATCTTGCTTCATTACTTAAGCAAACTTTGCGATAGTAAGTCTAAAGTTGCCGCGAAACACGTGTCATAGTTAGTAACACAATACGTGGAATAATCAAAGTTAATTTAAAATGTCTATTACGTATAATATTATTGTGCTAAAATACGCGGCAAAGTTTCATATATTTTTCCTTCTTTAGAGAATATTTAGAAAACAACTTGCTGATTTTTCAACTACATACATACTATAGCAATCCGGTCTATCGTTTATGTATTCTTAGTTTAACAACATTTATCGTCTTTTTATGAATGGCCATTAAAAACTATGAATCAGGGTGTAATGTAATTTTATTACCATTACTTTTAATGTAATTCTCAACCAGGTTCCGAATATTTGCTAAAAAAGTAGACATAATACAGCGTAGTCAATTGACCTTTAAAGAAAATATTGTAAACACTATGGAATATTTATTACAATTCATCTATCGTTTAGTGAATTTTAGATATGTTTTAATAACGTACTTGTTCCATGTGTACGAAGTATAGGATAAGAAAAACATGTTTTGATAGTATGAATCACCTCTGGGAGAGATTTTCAGAAGGGCAACTAAAACTAAGTCTTTGAGGGGGAGGCAAACATTTTACCACATGCCATTCACGTTCTTACCGCACTAGCCTTTTACCCACGATTAAGAAAACAAAGCCCGCGGTGATAGAATGGATAACAAAGCAGGATATTTCTTTGCGTGAAACTAAGCGAAAATAGAAAATACACTTTCGGTAAAACAATATTTCTAAATAATGTTAACATACCTAAATCCGATACTAGGTATCTTCATTAACCTAATGGAATTTGAGAATTTTCTTACATTCAATTCGATTTTGGGTGTCTTTAAATATAAAATAATTTCAATATTTCTGTCGTCATTTCATTAAAAAACAATAATCATAAAATCATATAATCATAAAACCTTTGCCGACAGACAAATAATATAATTCTTGAAACTACTTACTACTCAAATCTGTTGGCATTCCCATGAGCTCATCCTTTTCGCCAGCAATGGCTTTGGACTCAGTGATGCATTTATATACTATATAAGCACGAAAATCTCATTTGCTAAGCGTCAGTTCAGGTTCATCCGTGCACTTGAATGCCTGAAGATGCCGAAAGGCGAAACCCGGGCCGTTAGTGACAAAATCTGTGAGAATGTACATAGTTTGAACGATTCAAATCAAATTTAATATTAAAATTCCACCAAGGACCTTCAGTCGAAATCTTATAAAAACAATGGTGTAAAATAAATACGAAAATACATTTACTATTACATATCGACCTGTATATAATTGGCAACAAAACTTAAGTAACGTAATTGGGTAAATTGTGTTTTAAGCCAATAATTGTAAAATAATATTGTGACAAAAAAAATCTGCGTTATCTCATTCGTATGATCTTTTTTAGGGTCTGTACATTTTAGTGTTTTGACTTGTTATCGTTTGTTCTACGTGGACGCCGGTTGAGAAATGCTGATCTAGAACACTAAAAATAGTCAAGACAATTTTATTATAATAGCATGATAGGCTTTGACCATATACTATGTACTAATCGCACTTAAGTAATTCCTTTTTCGAAAATAATTTTGAAAAAATTATAAATTGTCAGTTACGATTTTCTGCCATTTTGTGAAACCATATATCTTATTGTATGGATTGCATTGCTATGATGAGAAAAAATAGCGCGCAATGTCAATTACGAAAATAGACAAATACGCAAAAGACAGATACAGATAAAAAAAAATATGATAAAATTGGAGAAAACAAAAAAACGAAAAAATATTAAAACAAAATATCTAATTAGTTTGAAGTTGTAAGTCATCTATTTTTTCTAGCTTTAATTAGGCACGTGTACTGAATTACATATGATTTATTTTGGGCGTGTTTTAACGCGTATGTGTACATATGTCGTTTAACTACCAGCATGTTTTTGGTGGAACTCTATTTTGTTAAATTAAAATAGAAGTTTTAGATATTGTTCCGCGGGAATCGGTAAATATTTTCGACAAATCTCACGGCACCGCGATACCGTTGAGGATAATATCATTTATAACCAATACGTTCTGTAAGTAAAAAAAAATAATGACGCTAATATGTAAATGTTCTGCTGACCATTTACCTCATAGAAGAGATTGACTCCGTTAGGCTAAAGTGGATACGAAACAGGTACAAATATGACAATGAAAAAAATATTTTTTACACGAAATACGAGACTAATGATATTGTGGAAACACAAAATATATTCTGTAAACAATAACCTGATTAAAATCCAATTGTTATGAAGTGGTCCACATTTACATATAATTAATCATTTGTTGGTATTTGGTACTCTTTTTGATCATTTGCATTTTTGTATCTAATTTTATTTTAAACCATGCCGCAGACAACAAAGAACTCGCTACTGTAACAGAAGCGCGATGTATACATAGTGAACGAAGATTTATTTTAAAAAGGTAGTAGGTATATGCATATACGAAATGATTTAAAATGCTCGTACTTTTAATTTAGATAAGTATTATTAAACAATTTAAGATAACATATAAATTGTAAGTGTGTACTCTTTCAATTGATTTAACGCCATAATAATATCAAACCAAAAAGTTCATGCGTGTACTTGAATGACCGAAGATGGCGAAAGGTAATTAATTAATCCCTGATCGTTGTTAACAAAATGTACAGCATGTGAATGATTCTATGAAGTATCTTGAGTCGAAAACATAAATTATAATACAGTTATTTTGATTGAATATTCTTTTCCCAGCCGAACTCTGATAGAGGTACCATAGATGGATTCGGCGGTATATATTATTTGATAAACGAATTATAGTATAATTACTAAAAATATCTATATGGCAATTAATTTCAAAGGGAAAGTGACTGTCGGTATTGTTCAATATGCTCGTCGTACTATTACGTTGCGGTGTATTTGTTTTATTTAATAAGAACAATTTAATAATAAAAAAAAAAACATTACCTATGTGTGTACTGTTAACACTTTTTGCTTTGAAAATCACGATAGATTTCGCTCATTGCGATCACTATCGACAGATGAAAATATAAATCGATAACATGATTATGAGATAATGAAGATTTTTTATATGGAAAATCTAAACAAAATACTCTGATATACTAACTCGGGGGTGGGGAACCTTTTCTTCTCTAAAGGCTGCATTCATTTTTCTGATTCGACATAAGGCCGCAGTGAACATTGACAAGGGAATCTTTGTCCGGAAACAGGAATTTACATAAATTTACAGAATAACAGAACTGGCCAGAAGGCCGCACCAGAGTAACCAAAAGGCCGCAAGTTCCCCACGCCTGTACTAACTCTATATTTCGATCCCAATTAGATTTTTTTTGCTGTATTAAAACATTTTTTGTAAAACAAATATTGATGTATTCGTCCAGCATTGCAATTCCTAATGTAGTGTTTCAAAAAAGGTAGACCGTTTTCCCTACGCCTTTCTCAATTTCACCTACAATTGAGACTAACCACGATTAGGCTAGGTACTGAATATTACTACTATCGTACATGTAATGTATATTGAAGGATAAGGACGCTTTTATAGGTGTACATAAAAAGCAAGTCCAATCTTACGTTATATACAACATTAATCGTACAACTTCATTGTGAGCATAATAAAATAAAAACGTTCCTGATTCGCGTTTAAATAAACCAATCTATTGGCGGACCAAGAAATATGCAAGTGTAGGTTGAATGATATAGCCATAAAGAACAAAGAGTTGTACATTTACGACGCACACGTTCAAGATGGATTCCAAGGACATGACGCGAGGTGCAAGTGAAGCGTCGCGGCGCCCGTCATTGCAATTTGTTTCAGTTTGACAGGACGCGGTGCGAAAAGGAACAAAGAATTATTATGCATCAGTTTTATTTTTAATACATGATGAATTATTTCATTGAACACGACTAAATATAATTATGTTACTATTAATTTATTAGGATCAGCACTAGGTCTTGTCATTGCGAGAATCAATCAACAAGGTATTGTTTTTTTTTTTTTTAATAAATTGCCTGTCCATCGAGAATTGACAGTACATACCAAACAGGTAATTATACCTAGAAATTAGGCATACTATTATTTTTATCCATATCCGCTCCCAATGTGTAGCATATGGTCTCCTAATGAGGTATCTCAACAGAAGTTTTTTTCTGAGTAAATATAAATTTAATTAGTTTAATATAAAAAAATATTAAATAACTTTGTTACTCCACTTCGCATCTTTAAGAGGAATCATCAGACAGGCCATCGGAAGGCTTGCGATTGATTGAATTGGCATTAACTTGGTAGAACTTCATTGTAATAAGGTTAAAAATATCAACGTATTTAGTTCTACAATTTATAAGGCGAGTTTATAGCTAATGAGGCGATCGCCATCGTCAGAACTATGTTTTAGCTTGCAATATACTCAGATATATGTACATACTGCCTTAGAGCAGATAAACAATGCATCTTGTTATTTGCTCTAACCTCCTAATTTATATTGCTATTATTATATTTATTAAACTTGACTTTAGTGTTTCTAAGAACGATAACAAGTATAAGGATATTCAAGGTAAATTAAATTTGAATTGTTTGAATTTTGTACTTTTCCATGAGTTTTGTCGCTAACGACCCGGGTTTCGCCTTTCGGCATCTTCAGGCATTCCAAGTGCACGGATGTACTTGAACTGACGCGTAGTAAACAGTTTGTATCGTTTATATCAAGGTTAATTAGTTTAAATTAAACATTACGAATAAACCAAAAATTGATTCTAAGTATCAAATTAAAAAATACAAAATAAGAGTAACAAAGTAAAAAAAAATAATTTTACATTAAAAATGAACTTCTTCAAAGAGATCGCCTATTCCATAGATACTATTGTTTTATTTTAGTTTAACATTTGATTTAATTACGATTTATTGTTAGGAATTTAACCTGTAATTATAAATAAATCAATGATTGATATTTAACAGAAACGGTCGCTGTCAATTGAGCAATTTAAAATATACAAGCCGCACAAAAATACGTTTGATTCATTATAACTGGAATATAACAGACTCTAGTCATGCTCGATCGGCTGTTCGGATCGCGACAAAATATTGTAAATCGCTAACCTCTTTAAGGGTCTCCATTCATGATCATTCCGAAATTCAAAACTGTCGGGTAATAAACCGATTAAATGTGACTTTAATCGTTTGGGTGATGGTAGGATTTTTCTTGCGCATTGACGAGAGAAACCCATCATTCCAACGCGTAACCAAATAAAAACACTCTTAATAAGTAAACTGCCGTAGTCTGCATTTTGGCTAATTTTAGTTATGAATGAAGCTTATACAATTTCATGTTTTCCATCGTCGGAGAAAACTGCGGTTTTATTTGAAATATATTTCACGAGACATCCAAAATTTCATTATAGTTTCAAATACAATGACTAGAAATTGCAAATATAGCACTCCAGTAACAACAATATCCGGAATAAGTACAAAAGTGTTCCATTGATTGTTTCAAAATGTCATGATTATTATTTCCAATTGCAAACAAACAGCAATGATGACCTCGGAAATACAAATTATATTAAATTCACAGAAATCTTTGGAAAAATACATTCTTGCTACTAAATCCTCTTGCAATTCATGCATTTGAGCTCCCGTTTCATTTGAAATCGATATTGATATACATAATTAAACATTATATTAAAGATTTCTGTTTATATGACATTATTTAATACAAATTTAAGTCAAATGTGAAACTACTCTGATCGATGAGGTATATAATTAGCTGACTTCTCGATTTTATTTGATTTTCCATTATGATTAAGCATATGTAATCAGCTCGAAGGAATGTTTTGTTCCTTGAAAAAATAATAAATTTTACATACGACAACTCACCTAAATAATAGCGAAAATCGGCAATGTCAACACACTTCAGCAGTCATAAATATGCTATTTTACGTTTTGTTTGGCGCCATTTACATGACTTATTGTTTTTACCTTCCAGGGGTGTACTTAAATAAAATTGGTTATATTAAATATTATGAATATATTATGTGTCGAGTCAAATTTGTTTTAATATTTTTTTAGACAAAAAAATCGATTTATTTTAAGATTATTTATCCTAGCTTGTAGTGTAAGTCCACTGCATTTTTTATAGTAAAGTAGCACATAAGACATTATTATTGGTTTATATTATGTATGGCTCATACATAATATAAACTCATACAGTATGGGTATAATAAATACCCTAAAAAATAATGAATCACTCTTTTGTTCTTATTCTAAACTTAATCAAAACAGGTTTCAAGATTTCACCGCGAGCATTTTCAACTGTCACAAGTCGAAAATGCTCGTGATGACTTGAACAAGTCCTGATAAAAATAAATTAATTGTGAAATAAGCACAAAATAGTGTTCTGCTATTTTTCAATATAATGCATTTATTTTTCGGTTTACATATGAAAAGGTCATTAAAATTATATTGCACCTGAGGCCCCTCAATTGCTTCATTCGCCACTGGATACATGCATACAAAATGGCGTTTGCATTATAGACTGCATTCTGTAAATACGCTATTTTTGGCGACAATAATTTATAACCATTGGTGTATGAACTAAGTTTCAAAAATATGTAGGTATATTTGTAATGTCAAAATGATAATTACGAAGTCATTATAGTAAGTAGAAATGAAAATATTTTCTGTTGAAATAAAGCTTGAACATAAAAATGTATTTCCTATCAAACTGATACCATATGATTACTAATCACGATTTTTTTAAATTATGTCCGCTCCCAATGTAGAGCATATGGACTATTTATTTAGTTAATCTCACCTGAAGAGTTTCTTCGAGAACTGTTTGTTGTTCAGTTGCTCGACCACTTTTTTTTCCAAATATAGTAGGGATAGAAAGATAGGCCTATGGTAGGATTAGTGGATAGCTAATCGCTCTCGATACGCCCCGTTTTTTATAATAGTATGAGTGGTAGAGGGAATACGTTCATGCTTTCGTACAGAAATCCATAAGCTGATTGAAAGATCAATCAATAACCCGTGACATCCTTATTCTAAGCCAACGATGTTGACTACTCGACCACGTAGGATCATTATTGGTGTATAGTAGTTTTGAACAATAATTTATTGAGTTTCATTTACACTTTATTCAAAAAGCTCTCGTTCATTATTAGTATTGATTTAAATTAACGGAAAGCATTACAACTTTCCGAAAGGAATTTGAAATCTCCGATTTGGTATACTTTTTCCCAGAATCTCACGAAAACTCGTTTTTTTTTTTTTTAGCTCACCGAGGAATTTGAAATCCCCGATTTGGTATACTTTTTCCCAGAATCTCACAAAAACTCGTTTTTTTTTTTAGCTCACCGAGGAATTTGAAATCTCCGATTTGCCAATTTCGTGTAAATTTCGAGAATTTGCTCAAAATTTCTCAATCCCGAAATCTCGGGATCGCAGCCATCTCAATCCCGGAATTTCGGGATCAGATAATTGAACGGGATCCCGGGATTGGATGCCCTAGTCTGTTCGTTATACCTTTTGTTGTTTTCATAAGAAATATTATTTGTATGTACTAATTTCACATTATTTTAATAAAGATTGTGACCGGCTTCGTTACACAATATAAAATTAAGTATTTTTTTAAGATTAACTTACTGTTGAACCTTCAATTATTTACTCACAGAATGATTGTATCTTTTTGCATTATGCAAATATTTATTAATATATACGTCCAATTCTGATGGAATAGATTTACTAGAACTTGATTATAGAGTACTAGAATTGTATATTTAATATTGTTTTATAATATACTTGCAATTCAAGCTACATATTATTTAATTTTAAAAAGTATATACATATACCTACATTTGGACGTGGTGAACTTCCGAACTGTTCGAAATCCTGTCATTCTGCAAAACATTTTGATTTGTTTTGTTTTCTTTGTAATTTTACCATTTCATGCTGTGTTTGTGACATCATTAACTTAAAAAGGGGCAATTTAGAGGTAAGTTATTATCGTTTGACGTCTTTGAATATCCAAATTTCGTCGTCAAACGAACATAATTCACTCGATTTTGACTTTAATGGTCTTGGTTTATAGCATGAGCTGAACTTTTAATGGGAAAATATCATTTTTCGGGCTCGTCAGTGTTCACCATAAAGGTAGCAACAGTCTCGTGCCGGTGGCGACGTATTTGGCTATTTTGGTTCGACGCCACCGCAGGCGAACCGACGCTAAAAATAAAGCCCCGACGCCGACGACGCTCGCGTAGGGCGTTGCCGACGAGAGCGCCGTCGCGGCCAAATCAAGCATCGCGATGTATGACGACTTGTCACATTGACAACCTATGTTCATCGGACTTGCGACAGATACAAGTTTTATTTTATTATTTAAGTGGCACGGCTTTCTGACAGACTAGTGTCACAATGTCACGCAGTCTTGCTGGTTAAGTGTGACAACTTTTTTTCTTACACACTGGGTATAAATTATATTGAGCACAAAAAAATAACATATTAAAACATAGGAATCAAACGTATGAATTCATCAGAACTATGATGAAGCCATACGCAGAAATAGCTATCAACTAATTTTAGAAAATGTAGAACTTAATACTTTTTACCACTTTTAAGGTGTTCACTGTCAATACTTGGTGGAATGGCATTATAATAAAAATAATAAAACATTTTTAGTACTTTTTCCACATAAAATTTATTAGATCAGGACCGGTTTCGCTCATGATGAGCATTGTCAACTGATAAGAAAAACAATAAAACAGTGATATTTATACAAAAGTTAAGTGATAAAAACAAGGTATGACAAACAATTGGTATTACAAACTAGCAAAAGAATTGAAGCAAAATACAAGGAAAATAAACTATAAATAATAAGTTGAAGACCACTTAGCAATGAAAACTATTACAGCAAAAACCAATTACTAAATACTTTATTATTTTTTTAACCTATTACAAATTACAATTGAGTATGTGCTGCTGGTAGAGCTCAGTCAGCCTACAGTTTAAAAAAATATTTTAAAACATGTCAATAACCGCAAGACTATATGCAACTCAGATAAAACTAGCTGCAATATTGCAAAAAATTATTAAAATAAATTTGAGGTTTTCACGTGATAGATAAAAAAAATTAAAGCCTTTACCGCTATATCACTATGGATGCACTCTATGTGACCAGTGAAAATAAAAAATCAAAACGGTACTTTGTAATTTCTACGTTTATATTTATAACATCACAAAACAGCAAGTCTTAAAATTCTTCTCAGATAGGCGAAACACGTGTTGCAATGGGTAACACAATATGCGGAATAACAAAGCCATCAATTTTAATTGTATGCAAAAAAAAGCTTATTTAGTATAATTTAAGAAAAAAGTGTTTTATAACCATACAAATAATATCTTTTAAACTCTACAACAAACGAAATTCAAACGTGGAAAATAATAGTCCACGTTCAATATAATGCTTTATTTTAATTAATAATGAATTAATATTTTGTGAATTTAAAGATGAAAAAACATTTGTGTATTTTTTTAAACAAGTATTCCGCCAAGTTTTGACAATGAAAAGCTTAAAAGTGGTGAATGTTTTAGTAATATCAACTACTTAATAATCGCGAAATTGTATTAAATGAAAATACGGTAAAGGTGTATAAAATGGTAGTAAACTCTAATAGTTTGTATGGTTAACAAAAAATATATCACGAAATCAATTCCTTTATTAGATAAATGGAATGTATTTCATTGTAATTTCGTCAACTTATTTTGTACCAGACACGTACTTCGATTCAGCACTTATTTTTATTCAGCAATTATTTTTTCAGTCTCACACTACCCCGCTCAAAACAAATCTAATCCAATAGTTTTATAGTACGACAGCTGGTGCTTAGCAATAGGTCGTTAATTTGAAAAACAATCCGTCGATTAATTGTATAGACGCAGTTTCTTATGACAGGAAGTTATCATCTCGAGACAACTTTTTATTATTATGATAAAACAGGAGCTGATATTTTCTTAGGCATTTGTATTAAAATAAGCTTGTACGGAATTAAATAAGATATTAGTACGAGTCGATAGTTTGCATTCGCTTGAAATTATAATAATCAGCACTCGATAATTAAAAAAAAAAATGATGTTATAATTTGAATAGCAGCATGCATAACAACACGTAGCTCAGTCAACCTAGGATACATAGCCCTTATTTAAGCACGTGTATTAGTTTTAAGTTCATTTCAATCGCCATACAAATATAGATATGTCTCAGCAGGAGAGTTTGTTATGAAAAACCCACGTGTGGTGCAGTTGCACCGCCATGTGTGCGCTATTTTTAACCATTTCGACACGAAGGCGCAGTAATATACAAAACAACAATAAATAATGCACATGTCAACTGGCCGGATATTCTGCAGTATTTATTTGCAATCTTCATGTTTCTGGAATACCGAGGATAGTAGGGTTGCCAGGTGTAATATTGCGAAAGAGAAAATAGTGAATTTAAAGAAGACATTATTATAAAGAGTATGGTTCGCTATACTAATACTCCACCGAGTAAATAAAAACGGTTTAAAGATGAATAGTTTAGAATTTTTAGAAATTAATAAAACTCTTAACAAAAAAGAAATATTATTAAATAATATTCTTAATAGGAAAAGTTGTTCGCCATTACTTACATTGTTTCCAATTAATAGAGTAATCACCAACCTATCTAATTGATTGCAGCTCATTAGTTTAATAGTTTGTAATGTTTAACGTCATTAGTAGTATGATTATATTTGTTTGCTTTGTTTCGATTCTATAACCCCCTCCTTGCTTCCCTTATAAAGGAAAAATCCCAATCTGATTGATGGCAACTCATTAGCATCATTATTTGTTTGCTTTATTTCGATTCTATCACCCCCTCCTTGCTTCCCTTAAAAGGAAAGAAACCCAAACTCCATTTTGTAATTTCATAAGTTTAAAATGTTAGAATCAATCTCGCTTCATTACTTAAGCAAACTTTGCGATAGTAAGTCTGAAGATGCCTCTGAAAGAGGCGAAACACGTGTCACAGATAGGAACACAATACGTGGAATAATCAAAGTTAATTTAAATTTTCTATTAATTAAGTGTTGTTTTCATCACTAAATAAATTATTAACCTTCGCCTTATGGTGCCAATTACACCGTGTCTGGACCAGTGATGAAGACGCAGTCTACATTTTACAAAACTAGATTGTTTTGAATGAGACAGTGTAGTCGTTTTTTTATGAAATATGAATCACTACATGTATATGAGAATAATAATGTGGAATGATAATGAGAATAATAAATACGTGGAATAATCAAAGTTAATTTAAATTTTCTACTAATAATAATGTCATTCCTCAGTAAATTAAGTGACAATTATGATTATAAAAAAAGATACATTTAAGTTGTTCATTGACAATCTAGGTGAAAAGGCATTATATTTTAGAAAAATTGATATTTCTTTACTAATTCCACATCGCGGGGGCCTGTTACACTCCCCACGAGCATTTTGATATGTTTATAATTCTTGCGATGAGCGAACCGATTCTGATCTCTAAATGTTAAATTTGAAAAACAAAATGATTTCGATGTACATAGGTTCAAAGCAATTTGAAGCTATTCCAATATTATTATTTTTTATCACAGTCACCTTTTCGTTTTAAATAATTAATTATTATACTCTATCTAGTATATGCAACAAGAACAGAGCAAGATCACGTCAGATGGAGAGAGATTGTCGGCAATTATTTAATGACAGTGATCGCCATTCACAGTAACGAGGCAAAACACAAAGGAGATAGATCTGAGAGTACATATATGTAAATTGATACTGTGTGTTTTGCTTCGAAAATAATGGCACTGATGCGTATTTATATAATTGTAATTAACTAACTCCTGTCACGTGTAATTATTTGATAAGTGTCGTACAGTAACAAGTTTTTCATATAGAAGTAATGCTTAGGAAAGAAAATATGTAGAAAAGAAAAAGTAATCAACACGCCAGGAAAACATTAAGTATGAAACACTAACAAAATCATCCATCAAGTTTTTGGTGTAGTAAAAAAATACACGTTATAATGATGGATTATACGTCATATTTTCTGATATTCCTACAGAATAGATATAGCAGAATACTTGAGAGCATAAATCTCAATAAAAATATGTCAGTTTGAGGAAAAAAATACGTGTTTAATCCAAAACGTCCACTACACGTTGTATACCACGGATTCTGGGAATATTATTTTGGAAATATCAGAACTGCGTTCATTTCACTTTTTATTGCTTTGTCAACTGGAGTATAACGCCCTCCGAAAAAAGCACAGACGAAGTTGAAAAGTCGTGTTTTGAGTTATTTATACTAAAATATTTATTTTACAAGCTCCCTCGTGTGCCAAAATAAATAAAATTTATTGAAATCAAAAATAACTCTTGAATCGAAAAATAGAAGTAAATTATGATTCCTAATTTTTAATATTAATCAAAAGAGATTAAATTTCAGCGGTAACTACTGGTAATAAGGATAGAATAATCATTTTGTTATTCCACTGGTTGTGTTCAATAAAATAATATTGTGACGCGTTTTTGCATATTTGAGAAGCGTCGCAATACCGTCGAATTTTTATTACAATGGAGTTCAACCAAGTAAATATCATTTTTTCCTTTAAGGGTGTGTAATATAATAATTAAAATCAAAGTTTATTTTATAAAAAATGTCTCCCTACAACGAAGAAAGATGTATCTGCGTATTGAGAAGTTTTTACTAAAATAAGTAGTTACAGCTATGTACTTACAAATATTTTAAAAAAAATAGAGACGTAAAAGTGTAGCTCACAATTTAAAAAAAACCCAATATGGGCACATAAGTGATTTTGTTTTTATTGACATTCTTGCCAGTAGCTTAAAAAAAGCCTAAGTCGCGTGTGCTAATAATTTGACAGTAGAATTTCAATGATACAATTTTCTTGTACCAATCATGAGAAACTGACTTAAGTCAGACTAAAATAAGATCCGCCTTGTATCAAATATTCGATATGCGACCTTGATCAACTTTGATTCTGGCAAACAACGCTTAAAATTTCGCCACAGTACTACCGCGAAATAAAACTGTCGCCAGTTGTAACTCCCAACAGTCCCAACTCATACAAAATGGATCAATTCCCTTCGCGAGAAAGCATCATAACATTCGAAGTCTGTTCATATAAAATTTCTGCTGTAAGAATCCTTGGCGTATACATAAATAAAACAATAAGCACACGCAGACAGTCAGTGTGCCACGTGTTCTCGGCGTCTTTTTGGCCTAAGCTTTCGTGTATAGAAACTAAATGAGGTAGGATAACGTCCATTGTAGTAAGCTGCCAAAAAATGGTTTAGATATTTATTTAGAACTATTTTTTTTTAAATAACTTTAAAAAATGTTTCTGAAGACAGACGAGAAACACGTGTCACAATTAGTAACACGATCAGCTGAGAAACGTTTTAATTATTTATTTTATAACAATACTTCTTTTGTATTACACAAATTTAATGACAGTATCTATGAATACACATCGTGATGTAAGTACCAGGGCTGTAGAGTCGGGTATAAAGTAGACGGCTCCGACTCCGAATTGATTTTTGCACATATTTCCATTTAATTAGCATCTAACTATATACCGTCAGATCACTTATATCACGTATATTGCACCAATAAATATGATGAATAAACTAATGATGTTTCAATATCTTTTAATTATTTTTCTTCAGTTTTTCTGACTGCACCTCCGGAAAAACACCCGGTTCCACGACTCCGAATCCACTACGTATTCAGGTTCAAGAGATTTCAAAATTAAACATGTTAACATATTATTTTAACTATATTTTGCCAGGAAGAAATGGTATGCGACGATATTGTATGAACAAAATATTTTAAGGACAATATAGAAATGGCTACATTTTGGGCAAAAACGTCGGCAAACTTTTTGGGCTCACGGATCACTAAATTCACTACATTAATACAGCGGACCACTAACTGGACTTTTGTGTTAAATATTACATATTGAAATAAAAGTGATCAAATGCGTCTAAAAATGCATCAAGTTCATAAAATAATGTCAGATTTCTCTGTGGACCACCAAAATGACCACACTACATGTTATGTACCTATACAACAGGTGAGCAACGTAAATTCCTATTTACTATTTTCTAAGATAATTTATTTGATGGTAAGTTATTAAGTTAATAAGGCTTGCAAATTATTGTAACGAGATTAATTATAATCAAATTTGAAAAGTAATTTGTGAGGTCAACAAATATAGATTGTTTGTCAATAAAGAAACAAAGAATAGAGAATTACCAGAAATAATGTATGTATACATATTTGACATTACAGCTAGTGCCAATGAGCCAAATATATTATATTGAAAATAGAAAATAATACAGTATTAATAAAAACAATAATCCTTTGTACTTCATTCCACTTTATTTAATATGTCAGGACCGGTTTCGCTCATTGCGAGCATTGTCAACTGATAAGAAATATAATTTAACAATGCTATTTATACAAAATTGAAAGGTTATACACAACAGTTGGCATTGGAAAGAAATTGCCAATTACATTAAAGTGATTCTAAAATAACACAAAATTAAAATGTTCAACACAACTAACATATAATTAAAAAGTCATACCAGATTCATAAATTCAGAATGCGATTGAAAGTAATTACAAACATAATTAAAATTTGGGAAATTTGTGACAAAGTGATAAAATGCTACATTAATAAAGTGAATATGCTTAATGATATGAATATGCTTAATGATAGTTTTATGTTTTCCCCGCTTCCAAGTAGTTGGTGTGTTCATTGTTTTTATTAATATAATGCCTTTCCACCAAGTATTGACAGTGAACACCCTAAAAGTGAAATAATACAGTGTTTATAAGTCAATCGAGATTAACTCGAGGAGATGAGACATCACAAAATGTCACACAGAGGGTGACTGATAAAACGTTTTGATGCTTTCATGAGACCGATATACAAATGTTTTGTATTCATTTGTTTTGGGTCGTAAACCCAAAACTATTACCCTAATTCAGGTCAAGGTTTAAAAAAATAAGAAACGCTGTCTTAACTTGACGATATTTATCCTAAATTTCACATAAACTTCTTCAATCGAGTATACTGTTAACAGGCAACGTAGCCTCTGGCGAAGTGCAAATTTTAAAATTTAAATATGTATACAAGAAAGGCATTTGGTTATCAAAGGGCTCTGCTACCGCTGTTGGGAGTGAAAAATATATTGCTGAATCGGGTTCCCAGTCGACCGTCCGGTTGACAGAACTAAGCACTTAAAGAAACCTTAGTTCCTTGACGTTTATGCAGCGCATACTACATCAAAAAATACGAGCCCCTGAATGAATCAGTAATGGGTTTCTTTCGTCAGAAACTCGTGGATTTTTTTCTGAGAATAGCAATCGCAAGTCGATGGGACAGACATAAAATTAGTCTCTCAGATTTGAGCTTTAAAGCGGAAACGCGTGATCAGATTTTAAACGAACCAATTTAAAACGTTTAAGGATATCTTTTATATTTTGTTATTCGGGTATTGTTTTATGTGTCAGACGTCAAAAATTGTGTGTGTGTGTATTTTAATCCAATTGATTCAAATCTAAATAATATGACATTGAATTTTGACACGGCCCAAACGAATCAGACGAAAATAAATTCTGAGTTAATCAATCAACTCTCGCTGTATCAAATGCCAAACATATAAAACTTTTCGGTGGTATATATAAATTTAATGCAAGAATTTGTAAGAAGTATTCATAGTTTAATGGGAGTATCTTTAGATAGTGTCAGAACTTACTCGAACATCGATAATTAACCAAACTGTAGCTATCCCCAGTGGGGATTAACTCATAAGAGTACGAGACGACGCGCTTGGGGTCTCTACAATCTTAAGGGCATCAAAATAACATGTACATATTCTATAAAATCCATATAATATTTGAAAAGTCAGTAATAGAAATTCGAAAAACAGGGCCTCTAAATTTGATTGCGCCTGTGACACTCCCCAATATTAAATCCCAAATACTAGTAGTAAATTGACTGACAAACATATCAAAAATTAACAAACGTATTAAGCTCGTTGAAATTAAAACTGATGTTTATGCAGAAAGAATGTATGTAATTACAATTGTTCAATATAATTAATGTAAATCTTATTACAAATATGTAACTAGGTTCGGATAATTTGACGAAGTTCAACATAAAAATTAAAAGTAAATTGCTCTATTCAATGTTATTTATGCAATAATTAAAACATTTATACATCGTCAATATAGTTCATTTTACTTGTGAGAACGACAACAGTATAATAATTAAATCATAGTTGGGTAACGGATTGCAAAAGTATCAAACGTCCAGTTCTCCAGTATACTTTTACATTTGGTTAGATATCGGCATAAGGGTCTAAGAAAGGTCCGAAGTTGTGTGGTCTACTACTATAACAGAACAAGGTACAAAAGAGAATGACACTTTACTATTAAAGGGGTAGAATCATAAAAAAGACCTTAGTATTCTTTCATATATTTTCGTTCCTTTCATATCGGGTGGTTAGGTATTCCCATTTAACTGTCCTTTGCGCTCCAATAACGTCATATTCGCGATACGTAATGTTTTAACAAATTGCCCAATACACTTGGCACCGGCTCAAATGGCAAGGTGGGAAATGGCTTTCAAAATTATAAATTGGATCTTTCGTGTATGTTTGGCCGATACATATAACATATATACACACCAACGGTGAACGCGAAACTTTGGAAATACCATCAATTAAAATTAAATTCGAATTCTGCGTTCAAAGGATGAAATTGACGACATCTTGTTTCTCGAGTATTTTTGAAACACGTGTGTGACATATTTGAATGGTATTTTTATTAAATTATGCGTGATATAAGGCAACCGTTAAAATTTGTTTCGCAAATAAAATCCACTCAATTTAAATACAGTCCAAGATAGTTACCAGATATTCTTCAGAAATAGAAAATACAAATGTGTTACCTACAACTAAAAAAAATAGTTGTATTATTCTACACGGATAAATTGAAGCGTGAATTTAATTATTCAAGAAAACAGAAAAATCGACATTTTTAATTTAATATATAAATCGATAAACTGACTTGAAAGAATTTGCATGATTTTATTGCAATAGATGTAAGTCATATGAATAAAAATAACAAACGGATATAAACGGTCATTTTGTTTATAACTTTTTTTTGATGAACACATCTCACATAACAATAATACCCTACTTTTGAGTGAATAAATCAATAAAAGTAGATGAATTTTTATTGAGAAATTGTGCAGGAATTATCACGCAGCGGTACAGAATTTAATTCATAGTCGTTAAATGGAATACAGTTAAAACCATACGAAAAATATTTTTTTATGCTAAAAATAACAAAATTTAATTCTTGCAAAAATAATATTCAGCAAACCGCAATATAAAAAAAAAGAATAATGTAATTGACATGACAACGATGTTCTTTCAAGCGGAGTTTGATTAATTGTTTTTCTTTGATCTAAGCATTCTTGAATTTATTTCATTCTCACTTGACAATGACAATGATCAAATAGTTTCATAATGTTCCAATTAACACCGTTTTCTTCAATTAAAATTAATATAAATACAATTGAAACAGAAAAGTCAATTTTATATAGTTCCGAAAAAATATCATACTGTTTTTTATACCAGTGACTATAGATACAGACATAATAATATAAGTACATTTTTCATATAAAATTCAATATGATAACTTTTGTTACTATACCCGCCACGAATGTACATCTGTTTCTCGTGACGTAGCCGAACGTTATTCGTTTCTACTTTGTTTGCTAGGATTGTTTCGGGAGCAATGAACCAAGACAAGACATGTTTTTTATAAGACGAAGCAAATTTAGTAAAATCTAAGAAGTTTGCTACAGTAGTAGTCGATGTGGCTTTTAGGTCCGACCGCTGGTCGAACAAATTTGATGAATTCCTCTCGATTATTATTCATCATAGGATTATCACAGAGGATGTGATCACCACCCTGCAACTGGGCACATATCTATTCAGCTAAGATTGAAGAGCTTGGCAGCAAAACTGCCGTGCACTTAAATGAATTGAATAGTCCCATATGTGTGGGTAAGTCCCTGTGCTGCCGCCATTTGCCATTTGATAGAGGTGAAGAATTTATAAGTTTGACGACTTTCTTTACTCCAGATACTTACTATATAAACCATATACAAAATATGTAGATAAATTCAGGGATAACAAATTGTCACATGGTGCTCAACATTGTACGCGCCAACACTCACTTTGTGTTTACAGACCTTTTCCGTGAGAATCTAGTAGCTCAGAAATATTAAACACTTTCGAGTGTCTAAGGTGCCGTTACCAAATATAAGTGTGCTGAAGCCAACACACAATTTACTCACTCTCCCCGTACGACGACGCAAAATTCTGGAATATCAATTTCGCATTACCGTTTTAACGATATTTTTTTATGAAGCCTGGATTCGAACTCTGTTTACAGAATGACTGGAATATGTGCTGACTACGCTAATTTAAGCTTGTATATTCAAAGTGAGTTTATTATTGAAACGCCAGACATAAATTATGAATGCTGCATAATATATTCGGATAAACGATATTAATAGATGGATTTTTCCTAGCATAAAACGTATTTGTTCTGATTGCTGAAACATACTAAGCGAGCCGTTAATAATTTGACAAATGCTATATGATGCGCTGAATCGTAGAAATAAATATTCGCTACATCAGTTTTAAAAATAGGTTATGAATGTGTATCATCCATCATTTAAATAAGATTTCCATTGACATATATAATCACTTTTAGGGTGTACAAACACTATATTCCTTTGTACTTAATTTCCACTTTTATTTGTCAATTTCAGGACCGTTTTCGCTCATGGCGAGAATTTTCAATCGATAAGAAATAAAATTTAACAGTGCTATTTATACAAAAACAAATTTAAATAAAATGGTGTAATAAACAATTGACATTGAAAAGAGTTTACAAATTACAGCACAAATTTAGTCACCACTACAACATTATTACTATTTGATAATTTTTTTAAATAGATGTGAGAGGTGTTAAATATTGTGTTATTTTAGAGTCACTTATGGATAGTTTCTACTGTAATTAGTAAGTTCTTTTCAATGTCAATTGTTATATACAACCAGTTGACAATGCTTGCCAAGAGCATTTTGAATTGGATATCTGTAATGTTTTGATCATTCCAACACCTTTGGTAAACGTTGGGTTATTTAATAGCCCTTCGTGTTTTATCATTTCTACGTCCCATCTACAGTAGGGCTAGAAATAAATTGAACCCTATGTTCCAGGGTAAAAAAATACCAACCGTTCAAAGAAGTACTGAATATGAAACTACATGATCGGTCAGGTCAGGAGTAGGCAGACTTTCAAGTAAGAAGATCGTATTAGATAGCCATACATGTGCAATATATATATGAAGTTGATGACTAAAGAGCAGTAAACCTTTTGTGTAAAGAGCCACATGCGGCTTGGGATCTGCGGTTTGCCGACCGCTAGGTTAGGTAATACACTTATTAACAACTTTACTGAACGAAAATAAAAACAAAACATCGATCGTTCATTTTAGGATAAGGGGTAAAATGATGCGATACAGACACTTCGCTACCTGAGAACAACAAGGTTCTAAAGTGTAGACTTTTGGCGAGATAAAGAAACAATGAATACCGTATAATGTTACTTAGAAGAGTTAGAAGGCATGAAAATCTGCACTTAGAACTTTGTAGTTCTCAGGTCGCGACTTGATAATGGATGTCTTTGGAGATAGATCGAAGACGTTGTCAATATTATGACGGCTGATTATATCGGAAGAAAAAATGATAAAACGTTTTTTTAACCCATGTCCGACCTTTCACAAGAAATGATTGTGGGCCATTCAATCAGTCAACTTTATGAAACAGCACCGCTCGATCATCTTCGCTATTTTCAAAATTGTTGTTCCATGAGTAGAAGGGACAGAATATTAATAAGAGTTTAGCTTGATCGACATGAAATGAAACTTACGTACTTAAATAATAATTTTTTCTTAATGTCTATTTTTTGAACGGTGCTAGTTATTTATTCGTTAACAACAACATAATTTTGTATAACGGCTAAAAATTATAGTTTTTTTGTCGGTCGTTATAACCGATATCCATTTTATTTTTATCCGATTTTAAGTTTACAATTAATCAAAAACGATCGTCATATAAATTATTTTATTAAATTTGAATTGAAACGTGTTTCGCTATAACTATCATTTTAACCGTAATATTTCGCAAAAATAACAAATGTTTATAAGTAATTTATTTCAAAGTAATACGAACAGAAATCGATGAAAATCCTTTTTCTGTACTGAATTTTCCGGTGTTGAAACGGCCAATGACAAGATTTGTTAATTTTTGATTTGTCTTTGAGAAGTGAAATAAATTCAAAAAATGAATAAACCTGATTGCGCCGTTTGAAAATGATTCACAAAAAACCGCACACGCTCTCGATGCAAAATCACGATTGGGTTTATGGGCGAAAAAATCAGGGAAAACCAACTAAGTCAATACTATAGATTAACGGAACGCCAGACCGCTTGATTGCATGTAAAAGGCGAGTATATTTCTGGCATTATTTACCTGCCCGTCATAAATTTTACGCGACGATAAAGTTGGTTTTATTGATGATTTTTCGATTATTCTGTCGTGCTTTGGGATTATTTTCCTAAAACGTAAAATATGATTTATTTTTAACACAAAACAAATACACACATATTTCGAATAGTAGAATTGATGGAAATATTTTCTTTTTACTTATTATTTGCAACGTATTTTTGATTATTATCAGGGCTTTGGAGTCGGAGTCAAGAAAAATGAACGGCTCGATTTTTTTTTGAAAAATATTTTTAATGATGTGTATTCAACAAAATAGGCGTGTGATATTTCATGCTTGGCTGACTAAAGATGATCTGATGGAATAATGGATGCATTGCATTGGCAAGCCCCTTCTTAATTTAAGAGAAAACAATACTCTCATATAAAATTCGTATAATATAACTGCAATTTCTGACAAATATTATCTAAGACTGCTTCAATATACACAGTAGTACATTTTTAGCTATTTAAATTGATAAGTTTACGGTACACTGCAAATTATATGTACATTACGTAACAATCGATTGCTTATTTAAGTATTGCATATAATTACATAGAAGTGATAAAAATATTCACTCCTTCCCCAGAACATCCAGAATTGCTTTGAGATTAAGCGAGCCCCTTGTTAATGTATTGGCAGCCCACCGCTGATTGGGTATACTAAATATTTCCACAAACTAGTGTATATAAAAAATACTGTATAATTAATGAACGTTTCTCAAACGGTTCGAGTAGTCTTGTAAAAATTGGGAAGGTCCTAATATGAAATACAAATTATATTTAGAAAAAAGAAAAAAAAAACAGTTGAACGCTATGACGTATGAAGTTTTGACACTTGAGTGAAGTGTGCGACAAGAGGAATTTGTAAATACCAGTATAAATAAATAGCCGACATAACGGATATTTTTGACTACTCAATTTAAGACGTCGACTATCAAAACGATAAAATTAAGAGATCATGTTATACTGAAAGAAATAATATCGTAAAAGATCTCACGTGTTCAAATCTATAAAGGCGATTTTATAATAAATAATATAAATAAATATTTCACTTTTAGGGTGTTCACTGTCAATACTTGGTGCTTTATTATTGTAGCATTTTATCACTTTGTCAAAAATTTCCCAAATTTTAATTATGTTTGTAATTACTTTCAATCGCATTCTGAATTTATGAATCTGGGATGACTTTTTAATTATATGTTAGTTGTGTTGAACATTTTAATTTTGTGTTATTTTAGAATCACTTTAATGTTATTGGCAATTTCTTTTCAATGCCAACTGTTGTGTATAACTTTTCAATTTTGTATAAATAGCATTGTTAAATTATATTTCTTATCAGTTGACAATGCTCGCAATGAGCGAAACCGGTCCTGACATATTAAATAAAGTGGAATGAAGTACAAAGGATTATTGTTTTTATTAAAATAAATATTTATAACAAAAGAATACTGGAAGTATATGGTCCCAAAGAGGTGAAGGGAGCCAAGTGTTAGTTTAGAAAAAATAGTTAGATGCGTTGTAATATTCTACACGTCTTTTATATCGTAACCACAGTTAATACACATTGTAATAGTATTATCTCCGTAAAATAAAAATATGTAATCCACCAAAACGACAAGTAATTGCCCAAGAAAAAAGTTTTGCGTTTCGACTAGTTAGCTCACTTCACCCGTCGAAGGCTCATATGATGCATGGGTAACCTGGAAACGCCGTAACTGGATTTGAAAAGATATATTATGTCAATCTATTGATAAGTAAAAATGATGTATTTTTTTACAAACAATAGTGTGACCGTAAAATCTGCTTTGTTAGTATTTTGTAATTGCCATAGGAATTTCTTATAATTATTCGTAATTAAAAACGTTGAATTGATTTTTAGTTTTACGATTATTAACGCAATATTTAATTTTTAAAACTGCATAAATGGAAACGCTCAAGACAAACATGTTATTTCTTTTGCTACCAGTAAATTGTTAAGATTTTCAAAGAAACTACTGATAAATAGAGCTTTGTTTATGGGTGTCTAAAAAACTGTTTATTGATATCGTATAAGATTTGAGCCGCACATTACTGTACATTTTTTAAAATACAGAGCGCTTCCTTGAATGAACGAGGTTTTAAACAGTACAATATTACTAGTGTAAATCAAAATATTACGTGCTAGGTGTCCGCGTAAAATAAATTATTCACAGTGAAATACAAATGCCGCAAATCGAGACCACACTTCATGGCCAGTTGAACAGATGAAATACGAGAAAATGTGGTTAAACAATAACATCGTATTATAAAACAAAATGAATGAAACACTCTGGAAAATGGCTTCATTACATAATTTATCAGTTAATGGTATAATATATTAAATGATATTGGATCGGATGGAAAAAGTTCACACAAGTTGTTTACATGCAACAAAAATGTGATTAAGCCCATTTCTGAGTATAATATAAATAGAAGAGTCTTCTGTTCACATGAGTTCTGTCTCTAACAAGTAAGTTTTAATTAAAAAGTTAAAAATTTTCAAGTTACAATCTCATGCTTAGCAATCTGCAAAGTTTGCTAATTGATTTGAAGTTTACTAATAATTGGGGTATAGACTTAGTATGTAGTTCCACAATAAACATTAAATTTTTATACCGCTATTTCGGTATAACGCTATCGTCAAAAATACCACAATGTGTTTTTTAATTAATTCAGCGTAATTAATTTTATAAACCTAATATGCATTCACCTCACGGTTTACGCGGACTCACTTTAATGCGGTCAAGAAAAATAATTTTGGAAACACTGTGTTAAAGATTGATCTAAATATGAAACTTTGTCCAGTGTAAAAAAAACAATTTACGAACAAATATAAACACACAATGATCGCGGTTTTTTTATAGGAAAACGTCAAGAATCAAGATTAGACCGATGTTTCCGCTAATTGGAACTAACTGACCAGTTCTTTTAATGATACTAAAAGCGATTTCAAACCAGTTATAAAGGAAATAGTAACAAAGTTTGAAGACGGAAGAGAAAATATTTATCAGTAAATTTTAGTTTTCTACTCTTATAACAGTTATAACAAATATTATGGTAAAAATACCTCTTTCGTCGTATAACGAACTGTGGGACTCAAAGCAATGACTTCATTGATACAGTTTTTTTTTACATAATTATAACCTATCTTACGGTTTTGAAAATCGTGTGGTTTTAACGTAGTTTGTATTTTCGCGGGTTTGTGAAAAACGTATCTACCGCGTAAATCTGAGGATGGGGGTAAAATTTTCCGTTTTTTTCTTAATGGAAAACAAATTTTATATTTAAGGTTAAGGGTCTGTGCTTGAAAGAAAATTAAGAGCTGGGGGATATTTTTTCAAATTTAATACGGTCATATTTATGAGAACTTTTCAGAAAGATTCATTAGAAGCGATTTATTAACCTGAAATTTGTAAAATTTGCCTACCTGAATAATGACGCAGTTTAAAGAATTTAATATCCCGGAGCAATATTTTAGCGCCGAGCATAAATCAATTCGAAGTATTTTGGCAGAGCTGCCGTTCTCAGCTATAAAGACATTTCATGGAAGTGTAAAATTAAAACGCATCAAGATTTTGAAAACATTTTACCTACTGGTCAGTTATGACTTAACCTATTTTTTTTCGCGACCTTACATATTCAAACAATTAATCAAAATATTTTATACTAAATTATTGTACATACATTTTTTTGTAGATTTTTAACGGGCTACAAGAGAGTTACAGGTAATAATAATAAAGATTATTATGCTACTACAAGAAAACCTAGTGGGAATAAAACAACATAAAACCAGTACGAATCAAAATAAGGGTAGCGAAAAGATTTTTTTAAATATGATTCGAAGTAAAATCATGTTAAGAAACCAATACTTAAAATAGTGCGTTCGTCGCATTAAATATAAAGCAAGTAAGAATATTCAAATGAATGTCGAGTCTTTATTCTTTGATGCTGACATAAGTATGCTTTACGCCAGAGGTTACCAACCCCGTGCCCGCCAACTTGATTTTCAAATTCGTCGGTGAGCTAAAAAAAAACGAGTCACAGTGATATTTTGGGCAAATCGGTAAATTCTTGAGTTTTGAGATTTAAAAAAAAATGTGGTCCTCGCCGCCCTACCAATATTTTAGATTGCGCTCTAGGGTCCGAAAAGGTTGGTATCCCCTGCTTCACGCGGTAGGGTAAAATTCACGGACGTCCTTACGCTTCGATTCGCATTCAGTTTTTATGGCGGCATGCAAAAGTTTAATCGGCGACCGGAAATTAATCTTTTGTAGAATGTTTCCTTTTTTCATAACACTTTTCCGGCACAAATCGAGCCTATTGGATTGACTCTGCCAATATCGAAATGGATATACTAAAAAGAATTTAATCTAGGATAAATACGCGGAATATTGCACATATAGTTTTAACGTTACATATTTGCTTTATTAATATCAAATAATAAAAGAAATTAATGAGATTAATTAACTTAAATTCGACATTTGACAGTGATCAGATTTTAGTACTGCTATGTTTTATACATGTACAAAATAATTTCAAACAGAGTTCTATATGTACAATGATCACAACCGATTTCTGACAATGATAAATAATTCTGTATTTACCAAGTCAGTGGAATCGTTAAGAAATAAGACGACTCCGACTTCAATTCCGACCATAGCATTAAAACAACTCTTCAATTATTTTTTTAAGCTTAGTGGCGCCAATTTTGATCTTAGCAATTGAAATACGCTATTTTTTTAAGTACTTAAGTTTTTTAGTTTTTATATGTTATAAGTCCGACTACACGACTCCGACTTCATAGCTTTGGTAATTATTACGTGAAAAATGCATTAGTAAAAGAATAGGCAGTTGACAGCGTTACGGTTATCAATGAGAAATATTTTGGAATGTCGAAGCCCAATAAATTATCAACTGTAAATAAACTTTCATACGAAGATAAATAGAAAACATTTATTTTCAGGTGTATACCAAAAAATAATAAATTATAAGGAGAACCTGTAAGTAAGTTGACTCATGATTAAAACTACACATTTAATCACTGTTTGGTTACAAATCGTAATCATTTTTCAAACGTCCAAAATCCATTATAAAATACTGTACTTCAGTAAAGGGTAGAAGGGAAATCCTTTTTACCACCGTGGTCAACCTCAATTTTCACGACCCCAATCGCCCGCTTACCTTTGTCAATACGTCAATATCGCTGGTTATAGACACCTGTCAATTCCAGATATCGTACTCCAACACGCAATATTCGTTCTATCACATCCCTCCGTTGGATTAAGGACCAGTAAAAGAACACGCACCGCGATTTACCAACAAATATTCGCTCATATCGATATGCAGCGACAAAAATTTACAATAAGTAATTACCGGTTAATTTAAAAAACTATTTTATCCCAAATTGAGGAAAGAAAGACACGGATTAAAACTGAATTGAATTTGTTTTACTCGGGCAACATTGAAACAAAAAGTGTCTTTGCCACTGATAATATTGGTGCCATCTTTCATCCATTACCATATCACTTTTAGGGTGTTCACTGTCAATACTTGGTGGAAAGGCATTATATTAATACAAACACAATAATCCTTTGTACTTCATTCCACTTTATTTAATATGTCAGGACCGGTTTCGCTCATTGCGAGCATTGTCAACTGATGAACAATGCTATTTATACAAAATTGAAAAGTTATACACAACAGTTGGCATTGAAAAGAAATTGCCAATTACATTAAAGTGATTCTAAAATAACACAAAATTAAAATGTTCAACACATCTAACATATAATTAAAAAGTCATCCCAGATTCATAAATTCAGAATGCGATTGAAAGTAATTACAAACATAATTAAAAATTAACTTTTCAATTTTGTATAAATAGCATTGTTAAATTATATTTCTTATCAGTTGACAATGCTCGCAATGAGCGAAACCGGTCCTGACATATTAAATAAAGTGGAATGAAGTAAAAAGGATTATTGTGTTTTTATTAACATTACCATATCAACCAGCTACATTATAACTTATAAGTATATTGGGGTACGTATTTGTTTTTGCATATATTTTTTATTATTTTTTTATTAATTCTTAAATAATATTGAATTTGAGATCTGCGGTATAATATCCCAATTGACTGAACTGGTAAAAACTTATAATTTGTTTGCAGGTAAAGATCTAATATTATCCACGTCTATTTTTTTTCATTAACCGGTAAACAACAGAAAAAGCAGTAACGAGAAGAATTATTCACTGTTTAACGATATTTAAATTTGACGTTCAATTGCAAGCCATAGTTATAGCATAGGGTATAATATCATTTCAAAAATGACATGTTTTAATTCATTTGGATAATATGCAATGCAACGATTAAAATTTAATATGTTTATTTAAATTATATATTAAATTCGAGTATGTATATATAAATATATAAAGCGTATTTGTGAAAAGGTTGTGACGATAATGTACTATAGTCAATATAAAGGGTTGTATGGCGCTGCGTTTCCATCTGTAGCGGATTGGCGGATATGGCAGATGTGTCGTGCGTTTCCGGAGCCGGCCATGACGGGGGGCGCGGAAAATGAAGTTTCCCGCGTTTTCCGGCACTCCTCACCATTTTGTTATTTGTTCACTGTCAAGAGCAAAACAGAATTCCGCAATACCGCAACATAATTTATCGTCGTGATTTATGAAATTACTTCAGGCATGTAGGGTATAAATTTAATAATGGATATAGTACATTACACGTGAAAGGTACCAAGATACCGTAACACTAAATTGACATGTCCGTGCGGGATAATAAAAAAAAAACAAGAACATTCTCATAGAGGAAAAGTGAGATAATTTAAGTTTCAACTTGTTATCACTTTTAAAAAAATATATAATTAAATACAGTGTTATTTTGAACTTGTGGACAAAGTATGGGTAAAAATGAATGGGTATAGATTCTTATAATAAGCAAAAGTTTAAGACATATGATTCATAATACTGATTGAATACATCAAAAAGACTTCAAACTGCGTCGATTGTCAGTCAAATATTTACTGTACAGCTAAATGATAACAATATTAATTAAAGATGGTCAGTCGATTAACAATTGTCACGTCAGTGATTTCATAAGATAAGAATTAGAGGACGTAAATAGTATACGTGAATAGTTGTAATATTGAATAGTGACTCCGGGATTAATTTGTTTTATAAGACTGACATAAAGCAATTCACTATACAAGTAATTGAAAAAAGTCGTGTAATATTCGGAACGTCATTTAAAATAATCGCAGTTGTGATTTCGTAATAATTACGGTATTAAAAACCCATGGATATAATATATATTAGATGTCTTTACATCGTTGCGTACGACTGAAAGTCCTTTGATTATGAAATAGAAAAAACATTGCCCGACAATATGCAAGACGGTGGCAGGTGAGTTTGTCCCGGTTAGAAAGTTTTGAACACTTAAAAGACAATCAACGAAATGGCTAAACAGAAACAAAACCCGAGACAATTGGACGTGTTGATATACTGTTTAAATGTCGTTAGTTCATCACCACGAAGTGTAGCCAAAAGACAGCGACACGATTAATTATATTATTTGCTTGTCACTGCTTGATAAGAATCTTTTTAACTAGATGAGAATATTTTTAAAACACGGTACAATACATGCGTAAAGATCGGTTGTCAGTAGCATACTTTAAAATGTTTTATGTAACCTATTTCGTACTTTTGTAGGATAGATCATATAATGTAATACCATTTAGTAACTACTGCATCGTATACCATATTCTCCATCGAATAGGATCGGAAAGCCTCAACATTATGTACCAATAAATCTTTGCATTATCGTGACATAAGTATATATAGATCTGAGAGCAAAATATTCAACTCTGAGCAACGGAAAATAAGCTGCGATATTGACTTAAGCGTTTGCAGGCAACAAGTATTGACGTATAAATATAATGGATTTAATTTGTAAGTATTGCCGATCGATGAATCGTTTTTAGGATCACTTCTAATCGTATCCATAAATCATGGTGCAAATAGAGCGATAAGCTTACTACATATATCTATATTAAACCTGTTCTAAGGTATAGGTGTCTTTTTAGAGGTTTTTAAAATTAGAAACACTTTCCATCGACAGCCGATTCGTGACTGTGGGATGTTGCGCCGTATCGTTGAAACCACAGTTCTTCCTCATCAATGCCATTCAACTGTTAGTAATAATGTCAGAAATCATGAATCTAAATCGCTCAAAAATTTGACTGTAACGTTCTGGACGGCATTATTTCTGAATGCATAAATTTGCAAAATTTGGAAGCGTTGTTCTGTCAGCTGTTCTATTCGTGATGAAATGGCAAACCAAACTGAGCACAAATCATCTGTCAGCTGTCAATTTGCTGTCACTAAAAAACAATGTAGCTTATTTTAAAAACACTGATAAACTTGCATCAGATCTTCACATTCTCAAAATTGTTGAAATATTAACCCCCCGGGATTATGTTTGTACAATCTGTATATTGAAACGGCGATTCCCTTCTCTCTCTTCAACACTAATTACTATCAAACATCCTTAACCTTCGTAAAATAATAACAACTTTTAAACTTTAAAGGGACCTTCATAAATTTTACGTAAACATATATAAATTATGAATACTTTAGATAGAATGGATAATTAATTTCGAGTTATCTAACCGAGAGGAATTTTGTGAGCGCTGTGACCCATTTGGCAGAACGTTACTTTGCGAAACTTTTGCAATATCGGAGCATTTCCGTTATGTACATGTACATAACTAAATTTATTATTTGAAATCAATTACACTTGATCAATCTCTGACACACACGTGTATTAAACGAGCAAGTGATGACAAGCAAACAAGTTATTACTCGAGCATGAAATAGTTACTCAATATTGATATACATATTATGTTATGCTTCTAAATTAAAGCAATATAATTAAAAATTTGAATCGTTCAAACTATGTACATTCTCACAAATTTTGTCACTAACGGCCCGGGTTTCGCCTTTCGGCATCTTCAGGCATTCAAGTGCACGGATGAACTTGAACTGACGCTTAGCAAATGAAAGTTTCGTGTTTATATAAGATATAAATGCATCACTGAGTCCAATATAATTAATTATATTTTTTTAGTCGGCCTTTATATCAAATCGGTGTTTTAAATACAAAACGAAAATATGTAAAAAATATATTTTACCTATTGTAATCATAGTAAATAAATGCACGTAGCTGGTAGAAAGACAACGACATTATCAGAGAAAGAATACAGCATTGAGAAATGCATTTCTTTGTGTAGTATTCGGTAACGTTACTTTGCAAAGCGAATGTTTTCGATAAACGTTTCAGAGTAACGTCCTTTGTGTTTATTAGCGTGGAAGTCTTTCCGATAAAATTTGTCTACTTTCAAGAGTATTCAAACAAATTTACAATAAAACAGTACGAACATACACTGAATGTTGTCTCTCGTACTATTCGCCATCAAAATTATTCATGCAAAAATTGATACAAAAAATCGCTACTGAACGAAATAGATATTTCCACACCTATGAATTAAGTACTGTGAGAAACTACACTACTAAATTCAAGACACCCCAACTCCCGGATTGCCAGGGATTTTCTTTTGAAATAAGTAACGTCGCAGTCCGGAATCCCGATTGAATTTAATAGTCCCGGAGTTTAAGAGAAAACTATTGATTTATGTATATCACCTACACCAGTGTCAGAGATCCGTGAAAAAATAGATTTAAGAAAAATGTATTTTACATGGAATTCTTTTATTTATTATCAATACAACTAAAACCCAAAAGCCTGACAACGTTTTAAAACGATCAGTATAAAAATAATAAAACATTTTTAGTACTTTTTCCACATACAATTTATTAGATCAGGACCGGTTTCGCTCATGACGAGCATTGTCAACTGATAAGAAAAACAATAAAACAGTGATATTTATACAAAAGTTAAGTGATAAAAACAAGGTATGACAAACAATTGGTATTACAACCTAGCAAAAGAATTGAAGTAAAATACAAGGAAAATAACTTTTACTTTGGTTTTTACTTTGGTAATGATAATTCATACCTAATTGGTTTTTTTCATAATAGTTTCATTGCTAAGTGGTCTTCAACTTTTTATTTATAGTTTATTTTCCTTGTATTTTACTTCAATTCTTTTGCTAGGTTGTAATACCAATTGTTTGTCATACCTTGTTTTTATCACTTAACTTTTGTATAAATATCACTGTTTTATTGTTTTTCTTATCAGTTGACAATGCTCGTCATGAGCGAAACCGGTCCTGATCTAATAAATTTTATGTGGAAAAAGTACTAAAAATGTTTTATTATTTTTATTATAATGCCATTCCACCACGTATTGACAGTGAACACCTTAAAAGTGAACGATGAGTATATTTTTACCGTTGAAATGAATGTTTTTTTTTTTGTTTTAATCAATTTATGTTAACTATGTTTATTAATGTAATTCAAACAAAAAGAAAAAGAAAAAAACAAGGGATACGGGAAACTTTAAACACTCGGGGGTTCGTTGAAAGAAAATGGTTGCGTAACGCTGACCTACACTATATAAAGTTGGCAACCCGAAGTTTAAATCTTAAAATGCACGATCGCGTTAACAGTTGACAGTTTCAAACAAAAATATATCTTGTGAACGAAAATTTTTCAGTATATCAACGTATTCAAACAAATTGACAATTCATAAGTATAAATTGGGTTAACATTCAAGGATAGCAAACACAAACAACCTGTATGCAACCTTCTTGCTATCATATTAAGTTTATTTTGAAGTGTTTATTGTGAAAATGGACATTTTTGAGTGCCAGGTTATACGGCATTTGAGTTGCAGCCATGCAATAAAGTCAACAATGACAATCGCTGCCAAATTCGTATATCCCTTCTAATAATAGGTACATAATGCAGCATCAACTCGTCTGCATCACATCGGCTTCAAAGATTCCTCTCGATCGAACGAAACAATATGATTCGCGACTCGACTCGGATGCCAAGGTGTAAAAATAACTCCGTAAAACAAAATGGCGAGAGCTTCGATGGATAATTTATCGGTGCACTCTTTTTAATTACTCCGGCGGCAATTAAAACTTTAAAATCGCCTGCCGTTGATGATTTAACAGCGCCATTTTGTTGGACCGTCTCTAGAAAGAGACGAGTAAATACGTTTTAATTACTTAATTGTCGCAAGTTTTTCGATAGATTTTATTGGATGACCATCAGTTCTAAACATTTTCTTAGATATTAAAAAAGTAAAATTTATTGATACATCACTTTAATCTACTATAATATGCATCTTAAGTTTTCTTTACCAATTGCGAATATGTTTTCATTAACCTGGCAGATTTCTGAATAGTTTTAAAACAATTTGATTACATTCAATAAAAATCAATAAAATTATATTGTAGTTTAGGGATTTTTATCATATTAACCCTCCAAGGACGAGCGTGACCATATGGTAACAGTAAACAACGTTGTCTATTGATCCCACTATTCATCCTTTTTCTACCTGAATTACGTTGCTTTTACTAAGATTTGGTTAAGGGTACAGACTTCAGTTAGTCATCAGCCGGGGGGACAGAAACGGCCACCAAAAACACATGCGCGCGATTTTGTGAATTTCCGTTTTTTTAATGGACTTTTTGAAACTGTTAGTTATTTTTTTATCAAAACATCAAATTATTTACAGTTATTTTGCTAATATATTTGTATTGAAATTATGTTGATCTAAAGAGGTCAAATTGTAAATATTTAAAAAAAAATCACATTTAGCTATATTTCAACCCCGAATGTTTGTGAGCCCATACGGTCACTTTTGTCCTTACTACTGTCCGTACTCAATATTACACGGTAATAAAAGGATGAGCATGCTCATATAGCCATGCGGGGTTCGTAACAATGACTTGGCGTTTTTTTTTTAAATTTTATTAGGAGTAAAAGTTATCCGTGACTTCAATATGGCTAAACAAATATTTTTTTTATCGAAAAAAAGCTCTCGTCTCTGGAGGGTTAATAAAAATATCGCCTTTTAGCTGAGAAAAACATAATTTGTCGCCCGCTGTGGTCTAGTTGGTTAGAGCTTGCTCTACCGATCAGGTGGGTCTGGGTTCGATTCCCGGTAAGGTCGATGGCAAATTGGATTTTTTTCGATTTTAATTTGAGATCTAAGACATGGGTGTTTGTGAAGTCAATTCTCCTTGAGTTAATATCATGTGACTTTCAAAAATTCTCACAGAGTATATCTCGTATGATATTTCAACTAAAAAATATTTGACGCATTGGCGTAAGCTGTAATGTCAAATATATATATATTTTTAAAATAATACAACGAATAAACAGACCGAAGAAAAAAAAATGGAAACGATAACACATTTGGCGCTGATAATACAGTCTACAGCTGTGAAATAATATTTATTTTAAAGAGCACCTTAACTTATTCAACCAAGGCATTTAAATTTTTTCGCTATGTATAAAAAGAAAATAGCGAATTTAAAAGTGTCGAGAAAAATATCGAAAAACCCATGTTTACTTTATATTTATAGTAAGTCCTTCCTTGTTTACGAAAAAAATACTGAAACTAGGTTCTAAAATAAATGTTCTACAGAAAAAATATTACACTTTATGTAAAAAAAATATCACAATCGTTGGAATTCTAGAACTCTTACAATCTATGGTAATTATTTTTTAACTGGATACATTTAGATTAAACAATTTTCAATTATATACCCACTGTTTAACATTTATTATTCTTTTTTTACTATTGATTTGCGTACTGATTATTTTGATGTATTATAGTTTAATTTGTGTCGAATATGGTGTTCCAAGGTTGTCTGCAATCTTTAATGTATATCGTTTTGATTTATTTCAGGTGAGTGTGTCTACGACCCTATTTTTGGCCCTACATATTTTCATGGCTTATATTCCAGCATGTTTCGTAATGTAAACATTATTCAATACGTACTGCAGAAACGGTGCAGAATAAAAATAACACAAAAATGTTACTTGTGAAAAATTTTATCGAAGACCTGATCAACGGACTTTTTATATTTTTTTTCTAATAATTATATACGAATTATTGTTTTGCGTGACTTTTTACGTCTACCAACGCTCATTAGCAATATAAAAATGTAAAACAAGAGTTCTATTAATAAATATTTTTTAATAATTTATATTATTTTCATACTTACGGCTTACGTTGGTTGAGCATTTAAGTAACTTTTGTAGTATGTATATCTGATTTTGAAAATAAGTAAATTTACTCAACTCAGCCCTTCTCAACTGCAGTGCCGCGAGACGCTGGTGTCACCAAAAATCCAGAGTAAATTAATTCTTGTTAATTACTACTGCAGTGCTATTCTCAAATTTATAAGGATCTAGTCACATTAAGAGATACTCTAATACTCAACGTGATTTTTGTACGTATTTGCTTTTTACGGTTGGTATAACGTAAGTATAACAATCGTAGCCGTGTTAACTGTTGGCATAGTCGTTCTATCAAACGCGAACGATCAGAATTATTTTTGTTTTATTCTTTCAAGTTTTTTAAGTAATACATTGTTCACGGAGCTGGCTCAAAACGTCTTGGTTTTTCGAAGATATAGATAAATTATAAAAATTCTTCAATCATAGTTAGGGAATCCAATACCGGTATCGCGTCCAATTTTCTGATCTCGAAATCTCGGGACTGACATGGTCGCGATCTCGGGATTGAGAAATTCTGAGCAAATCCCGAAAACTGAAACCGAAAAAGTATAGCTAATCGAAGATTTCAAATTCATCGGTGAGCTAATCCCAATCCCGGGATGAGAAAAAGGCTCCAGAATTGGATACCCATATCATAGTATTACCCAAAAAAAAAATCACAGCAATCCATGTCTCTCTATTTATTTTTTTAAACTACATTTGTTACGCATTGTTGGTAAAGTTTTATTCTGATACTCGCACATTATCAGAACAAACAACATTGACCTGTGACCTCCATATTAGATATTTTACCAAATACGGATTGGTCAAGCCACGCTCGTACGCTGGAAGGTGATGACTATTACGTCACGGAGTTTATGTTATGTTGGTAAATTACTGCCTTCGAGCAGTGAAAGCAGATTATCCACATTTCTGCTCCCATGACGGGTGGTCCATATCATTATCACCGTCAGAATAACGTATGGAATAATAGATACATATGCGTGCATGTGTAGAATAATTACCGAGTGCTGTTCGATCGTACGATCGTGTGCATCACAGAACGAATCATTACATAACTAACGTTTTATATTCATCGAGTGAAGACTTAAGTATTGGCTAAGAAAATAATAAAAATAAACTGCTTATAACAGAGAATAATGCTAATAGAAAATTTAAATTAACTTTGATTATTCCACGTATTGTGTTACTAACTGTGACACGTGTTTCGCCTCTTTCAGAGGCATCTTCAGACTTACTATCGCAAAGTTTGCTAAAGTAATGAAGCAAGATTGATTCCAACATTTTAAAATTATGAAATTACAAAATGGAGTTTGGGTTTTTTTTCCTTTTAAGGGAAGCAAGGGGGGGTGATAGAATCGAAATAAAGCAAACAAATAATGATACTAATGAGTTGCCATCAATCAGATTGGGATTTTTTTCCTTTATAAGGGAAGCAAGGAGGGGATTATAGAATAGAATGGGTTTTTTTCCTTTTAAGATACCTCTGAAAGAGGCGAAATACGTGTCACAGTTAGTAACACAATACGTGGAATAATCAAAGTTAATTTAAATTTTCTATTAAAATGAACTTCCACAAAGTTACCGCCGAAACCATCGAAAGTATGAGAATAATGCTATTCAAGGAATATCACAAATCAGTGACAGTACAACTAGGTAAATGATTTTTTTTTCACAAGTTGTAAAGATACCCCTGTCACTACCCTTGTTACAATGAGTTCGTTTGAGCAACAACACGTTGAAAGTTATGACAGTAGAACAATTCAATCCGCATTAAGTATTATATAACTCTCATTTACGCTAATATGTAAGTAAATATGTACTTTCATTATTTACGAGACATTTCGATGTAGTAATAACTCTTCGATATAAATTATGTATCGACTGTGGAAAGGAAAAAGGACGTAACCCACATGTTTGCCAAAACAGCTTTTTTTCGATGATCATAATTTATCAAACTTGATACACGTTCTATTAAAAGGATTCAAGCTGCAAATGCCGAATTAGTATCTAAATTGAGCTTTAAAGTATGAAAAAGATGACCTTGTAAAAAATTAAAACCAAGAAAAAAGACTGAAATAAACTTTTTCTAGACAACTTCTCTAATTAATATTAGATTATGTCAATTAAACACCAGTTTAGAAGTCTACGTGCACTTTAAGGTTGTGCATAATTCATAATTTGCATATGTACCAAAATCATCAAAACACGTTGGGGTGTGTGGGTTACGTCCTTTTTCCTTTCCACAGTCGATATGATATAATATGACCCATTATCCCATTTAAACGCCCAACATATACACAATAGTTTTATTATTTACTTATTGTAGTGTAATTAAAATACTTACCACTAAATAAAACACCATTTGAATTTTGATATCAATTATTTTCCAAATTTATACGAATTATGAGGTCTCGGGAACCGTGATAGAATTGTATTGTGTATGACCTTTGATAGTATGACCACAAATATACTTTGTACTTCTGTATTATCAAAATAAGAAAGTCGTAATGAACATTTTGGTAAAAAAAAGAATTATTGTATCAGAAATTTTTGGTTTATTAGTATGGACGTGACAAAACGATATCAGCATAAATTGTCACACGAAAGAGTTGCAGATTTTAAGAAGACAAGTGCGTAGGTTAAAATGTGCTTTTTAATTAAGTGTATAATATACCAGAGGTGGGGAATCTTTTTTTCTCTAAAGGCCGCGTTCATTTTTCTGATTCGACATAAGGCCGTAGTAAACATTGACTAGGGAATATTTGGCAGGAAACAGAAATTTACGGCAGAATATGTCAGGGATTTACATACATTTACAGAATTACAGAATTACAGAAGGCCGTATTAGAGTAGCCAAGAGACCGCAGATTCCCCACGCCTGGTATAGATCTTTATAATAGGACAATAAGTACAATATTATGTTAGACATTTGTATATTTGGATACAGAAGTGTTGTAGATTGGATTTCCTCACTAATGTAAAATTGTGAAATACCCTTTTGGCTTTTAAATTCAACAAAAAGAATTACTAATAATCGAAAAATTTGATATATTGAAACTAATTATTCGTAAACGGTAGAACAGATATGTCATAAAAACAGTTTCAGTGCACAGTGCGAAAAAGTTAATCCATCACGATTCTGCGGTCAGAACTCCCATTACATATTTTACTGTGTTAATTTGCGGTCAGTCTCAGCTCTTGTCTATGAACAATATTTATAGCAATATAATTTCGACAAATGTACTTCTAAAACAGAAACTCATATTTCTGGAATTAAGAAACCGCTGAAAATTTACAGTTTTTATAGCAATTTTAATAATGTCAACTGACATTGTTTCCGCCGATTGTTAATGAAAAAAAATGACTGGCAATCGTTACAAACAGCGAAGATACTTATCGGTAGTTTTTGTGATTGTTTATACCTAGTAAAAACATGGTATTATGTGGCACATCTATATTCAATGCATTCTTAAGACGGATATCAAAAAAAATAATAAATACAAGTAAAAACAAAGAGTGTTATGTAGTTAAATTGCAGGAATATTTAGATTAAATGAATCTAGCGAAGAGTTTGTGAGTCACACAGTATAATTTATTCAAATAAACATATCGGAATAATATTTTTCAAGTCGACATTTTCCAACCCAATTGAAGCTAAGATTTTGTAGTGGAATTTAGATTTGACGTTTGGTTTAGAAACACACTTTCTTGTTTGTACCACATCGATCAATACTAAAGCAGACAATCGTAGCCGACAATTTATAAATTTTAGAGAAGATTTTTTTATAATTACTCTCGAACTAAGTTCGATAAAGGAATTAATTAAATTCAGATAATAAATGGCAAATTGCCTAACTTGATATTAGAAGAAACGATAATAAACGCTGAAATGCACAGGCCCAAAAAAATATCAGGCGAATGAGTAAACTTTATACATAATAAGTTAAACACAATTTACCCAATTGTGTTTGCCAATTATTATAAAAAGGGTACAAGTCGAAGGAAGTATTCAGTAAGTAACTATAACTGTAAATTAATGCACGTGTATTTGGATTTTACAATACAACACTTGTAATATAAAGTGACCCATACTATATACAAGCAAAACAAAGTATTTGTTTTCAGCATTTCATTCAATCTCAAATAACTCATATATTTAAATACAAAAAGAATTTCACAAATATAATATAAACTAAAAAAAATATCAAAATGTATAATGATAAACAAGAAAATAAATGGTATAACAATATAGAAAACATTATTTAAGGTCTTATTTTATTAATATAAATTATCGACAAAGAGGATAATTGAAAGGTTAACAAATTTAAACAACGGATCATGCTGTCAGTGTGAAGATTATATTCGTGCAAATTCCATACAAATTGATTCTGCGGTTTTTCTTAGACTTACCATAAATTCCTGCTGTTTCAGAATATCATCTACCCGCAACCCCCGCGCCTAGAGAAAACATGAATAATTATTAATTATACAGTCAATTAATATTTCAAACAAAAATAATAAGTGGTAATAAATATCCTCGTGTTACTGTGTTACTGAGTGAGTAAAAACACTCATTCAGACGTTTCCGTAACTTTATTCGGTAGTCATAGGAATCTTTGGCCACATGTGCATCACACACAGAACAATAAAAATCTCTACTACAATAATATAAAACAATTATCAAACTAATACATTGTTCTTGCTCTGTTAATTGAAAGGTTTTTTTTATCAGATGGAAAACATTGTGAAATTTTAATTTTCTTCAAATTCTTACATGAATAAATTCAGGTAAAAAGAAACTCATTATTTTGCATTAATTTATTAGTGTATTACCAAACAATAATATATGGGCACATTAGAGGTGAAGTGAGCCAACTAGTAAAACGGTAAAAATTTATTCTTGAACTTTTAAGTACTATCAAGTCTTTACATGGATTGCATATTTTTATTTTGTGGAGATAACACTATTGCAATGTGAATTAACTGAGGTTACTTCACTTTTACAATACTTTAAAACGTGTAGAATATTACATTTCATCTAACTTATTTTTTTCTAAATTACCACTTCCTCACTTCACCTTTAATGGTAAGATGATTTGATTCGCAACAACTGGAAATAATTTACTTAAGAAATAAATGCTCGCACCCCGAACGAAGAATCTTGTGAAAATTGTTTGATTGATTAGGTTTCGTTTTCCTGCGACAATTCTTTATCAATACTAATAATAATGTATTAAAAAACGAAGTAGGCGTTGAAGAAAATTGTGATATTGGCGAGCACTGTTTTTAGGTACAAAAGCTACCCGAGTATATTTACGGGAATGAAATGAAAAACAAAAGCATGTTAACGGAACAAAAGCAGAATTTGGGTATTACTTGAAAGATAAAGTTCGTTAGTAAAGGTACAAAAAGGTTCACCTTTATCTCATAAACTAGTAAAAATTCAGTCGGTAATGAAATAAAATATAAGGAAGAGCACAAAGAAAGAAAACAATACAGCGGCGAATGTTAGATGAGTTCACAATAATAATGAAAATATACAATTTAAACAAATTATAAGATAAGTATTGATAATGAAGACTTTACCATTGCAACATTGACAATGCTGTCGGAGCTATTGGGGTAGTATCAAGACATATTATGACATGTATTAAAGATAACAATTATCAACTGATTTCTATAATAATTTCAGAATAAAATACTTTGATATTGTTACTTTATGATAAAAAGAAGAAAATTAATAAGAATCATGAAAAAAATATAGCAACATGCGAAGCCTTTTCTGCTCTTAAATTAACCGGTAAGTAAATAGGGGTAGATAAACGAAGTCTATAACTATAAGATGATTCAACTAAGATTGGGGTAATTCGCTAGTAGCCATAGCCTTTCGTAGCTCTCGTAAAAAGAAAGGCAATAAAACGGGAAACCGTTGAGTTCTGACGTACCATTGTAGCGCCTGTAAAAACTCGATCCAGAGAAATGAAGAATTGATAAAGACCCAAACGTCGCTGGATAGATAATTCTGGATATTTTTGCATGAAGAAAATTATCTAAATACGAAGGTTTTACAACATAACTGTTGGACCAATTCACGGCGCACAAGGGGCTGTTAATTCTCGCAAAAACGTTAAAAAAACGAATCAATTTCACTGATTCCTATGCGGTGTATATTATTATTTTGTAGAAATAAAATTAAGAAAAAAGGATATTTATTTTTAACTATCTGGCGCGATATATAAGGGAATGAATATAGTTTGTTTACCTATATACAAGTGGCTCAAAACAACCTGGGTATATTTAAAATACGGTAAATAATAGCTGGTGTAGCATATAATGGACAATAGTTTCAGATCCGCCGCCCCACTAAATGCATCGCCATAAAGGGTAAATCGGAAGTATGCGTGAGGCACAGCCGCCCCATTCTGCGCTATACGGTTCCAATAATTATGCCCAACGTGTGGTCATCGGGAAATGTACTACCAAATACATAATTATTAACCGCATGACCATTTTCGTAATTATCGGCATGGCGATTGGTTCTCTAAAACAGGGGTCGGCAAACTTCTTTCGTTTAGAGCCAAATCGTAAAAATAATAGGCTCGACGAGCCAGGAAGCTTATACAGGCGATTCTACTTATAAAGAAAAAAAAAATGGTTTTCACTTAATGTTTACGATGTGATAATATTGTAAATACAAATATGAATTATATCCACATTGTTTTTGTCACAAAATGTAAGCAAATGTAAAATGTAACAAAAAGTATTTTAGAAGTTGGAGATTTTTAATGGATAACAATAGGTTACATATTAATATAATATAGTTTCCCTTCCAAGTTTTGTGGACGGATTTAGATCGGATCTCAGATACAGTAAAAGTAATAGAAAAAGGGTGAGAGAATGCGAGACAAAAGTTGAAATTTTTGAGGTTTTATAAAATTTCAGATTAAAATACAACTGCGCGATTGCGCGCACTTCAGAGTGTGTGAAATACTCAAAGAGCATATTTGATTATATTAGGTTTGAAAACAATTTAGTGCAATTAATACACACATAGACAAGTTGGTGTAAATTTATAAGTATACAGTAACTAATTAAAATAGACAAATTAAGCTATTAGTTGTAGTTTAAATATTGAATACATCCACAACTTAACTGTAATTTATATGAAGAGCTTGGGATCAAAAATTACCAGATTCACTATTTCATAAACAGAAACCGTTTAAATGATTAGGTCCTATTTTGACACTAAATTGCATGGAAACTATGAAGTTTTTAGCTATGTTAAAAAGTAAATTCTATTGTTTTGAATCAGTACTTCAATATTATAGCGATATCTCAAAACTGGATTATAAATGTGTTGATAGAATTTGCGGTTGTTGATCGAATATTTTGCCGCACGTATTTAATGAATCACGTGTTTATCATCTGTAGTGATCGGGCTGAACTTGGCCCGCGGGCCGTAGTTTGCCGACTGCTACTCTAAGCCAACGGTTTCGGAATGAGAACGATTCGCAGGCAATGACCCTGGCATAGAGTGGCTCGAATCAAAACAGCCAACCAACCATGACACTTACGGCTACGTTGGCAATGGATAAATCAAAATTATTTATTTTCGCATTCAATATACTGTCCTTCGAATTCTTACAGCCAACTCTACGTTATGTGAAGAATTACTAATAGGAAAACTGAGAACAACTTCAACAGCTTGTCGGGTTTAGGTAGAAAAGTTACAAGGAAGCCAAGACAAATATATTTAATGAAATATGGGTTCACTTGGTAGAAATATGTCGTTAAACAAGAATAATACAAAGAATATCAGATTGACGAACCTTCAGCGGATACAAAAGGGTTTTTGATTTTAAATTAAAATGGGGAGAATTATTGACAAATTATACAGAACCAAAAGTCACAACGCGCAAGATGAGCTGTGTGGTCACTGTCAATACTAGGTGGAAAGGCATTTTTCAATTTAAATCACTTTAACTGACTGAATACCCACAGTCAGTATTCGTTGAGAGTTTTCTTAAATAATTGCTTTGCCTCTTCAGCTTTCATCTAATATTTTTTGTAAGACAAGTACTCAACTAAGATATAAAGAGATAAAAAGTAGAGCTGTGGAATCGAGTAAAAAATGACAACTCCAGCATTAAATAAAAAACCCAAATATTTTCATTTAACAAAAGCATATATGTATACCCATCAGATCAGGCGTGGGGAACCTGCGGCCTTTTGGCCACTCCGGTGCGGCTTTCTGGTCAATTTTGTAATTCTGTAAGTTTATGTAAATTCGTAAATTCCTCACATATTCTGACCGCCAAGTCCTGTTTCCGGACAAAAATTCTCTAGTCAATGTTTACTGCGGCCATATGATGAATGCAGCCCTTAGAGAATAAATCCCCACCCCTGCAATTAGATCATTCTAGCAACTAGAATAATTCAAGTAGATTTCACCAATCAATTAATATGAATACAATATTTTTCCTGACTTCATAGCCTTGATGTTAATACTTAATCTAGGAATATCCACATTATATATAGAAATAGCTGGGAAACTGATATATGTAAAAAAGCATTTTAGGTGTGCAGGAAATGATATTTCTGTATAATTCTACATTGACAATTCGAAAATGAGAATTAACTGCACTATAGCAATACCATTATTACACAATTTGAGTAATCATTACATTGTACGGCATACACAATACAATGAATGTATTACGATTGCAAAATTAGAAGCGTAAACAAACAAATCGTCATTAACGATAAACTACACAAATGATTTTTCAGAAAGGCAGAGTAAATATGATACAAATAGCTATATAAAAATGCACAATTTATAATCAGCTCTCTTTGTCAATTCATTATGTCAATAACTCGAGTGATAACCATTAATACATTTTGTATTGGACGCTGCTTATTGTTACGGAGCGGTTGTTGGCCTATGGATTGACAGAGGCCTTGGACCGTGAAAAGAAACACAAAATGCATTGCGAATCGACCGACTGACTACTCTCTGGGAATATACAACTTGAACTTGTAAAGCAACGATACGCTGAAATAATGTGTGATTTTGCATTAATGCATTTTAGTTATGTCTTTGTTACTTTATTGAGGAACAGCAGATTTAATCACATATTCTTAGCCATAGATGGACAAATATTCTACTGGTGTTATAAGTTTAAAATATTAAATCCCGGGTTACTCAACTGGAGCTAAAAAAGAGTCTTCATCACTGGCAGACGTTGTGTTGAGTTGTGGAATTTAAAAAGTTTGCGAGTCGAGAATCTATCAATTCGACACTTTTCCACCAGTGATAAATCCCAGAAGCCCAGATCCCGATAAAAATCACGAAATCCCAGGTCCAAAAAAATGGTGCGAGATTGGATACGCTACGTGGCAACATGCAGTCAAGTTTTGAAGAATTTCACTTCGGCACATCTCTGGCAAAAGTTTGAAAAGAAGAGTGTGAAGTCGTAGTGGGTTGTTTTTTTTAGTATTAAGTATATAATTTCATTCGAGTAAGGTGAGGTACGGAAAAATATGAAATTCAAAAGGGGTCACGGGCTCGAAAAGGTAGAGAAACTATGATTTAATCGACAAACGTTGACCCGTGGTATTTGCTTTAAAAAATATCCTATGCGACCAATAACCACTGTCTAGTGTCTATTGGTTTTGTGCGTAGTAAAAATATTATGCATAAGAAAGTTATATGAATATGTTGAACATTGAAGATTGTATAGTACAAGGAACTATCACAATATGACAGTGGCTCGATTATTTATTCGTTGTACCCCGATGTCAAACGATACGTCATTCAAAGACAATGTAAGATATTGCAGACTAATCGTGGTTGTCTATTCAAAGCATCCATTCGTTCAACCCCTTACCTAACATAGACTAACGAAGACTAGTGTAAAGGTATGTACAAAAAAATCTGAAAAAATCATGACGCTTTGAATTTTATGTGAAACTGTTCAGAGAAAAAAATGACATTTTTCGATCAAACACAACGCACATTTAAGAGCGAGATATTAGTAAGTAACAAACGCAGATTGATATCATATAACTTTTACGAGGTAAGAGCAAACCGTGAATAAATACAATTTAACTTGATTTAACAAAACAGCAGTCCACCGGCGTAATTTGCGGAAATGTAACTGCTGCGTTAATTGTCAGTCTGAAATAACGGAAAATTCTCGGTCTGTATGCCGTTGTCATTTCCGCCATAATATCTCACGACGAATCTGATGCAGAATTTCGGAAAAATGGCAAGCTTGCTCTTTATTTAAACACGCAATTATCATCAAATAACAAATTAAAAGCTTCCAAAACCGTCAGCAACACACATTTTGATAACTTTGAATTTACAAAGCCTCGAGCATGGGGCTATGAAAATGAAAATAGAATTATTGTATAATACATAAACTGACTGCCTAAGATAATGAAAATACGATATTGTTTTACGAGGTATATATTATATTAGGTACTTCTATAATATTGTAAAGAAATTGTTGTTTAGCGAGATGTGAAATAATCAGAATCAGAACGGTTTGCTCGGAATAAATAAATGTATCATAAATAACTAGAGATTAATAAAAATAATAAAACATTTTTAGTACTTTTTCTTACATTTTTATTATAATGCCATTCCACCAAGTATTGACAGTAAACACCTTAAAAGTAACTAGAGATTATTTTTGGACGGGCACCAATAGCAATATTCGATATTGTCATATTGATAATATAATACAATAAGTTAACAATCTCTTATGTGTATTGTAAGGTATTATATTTTGTATCGAGGTGTGTTTTTAAAATTGCATTAATCCAATTTGGCGTTTTATATACTACAAATTTAAGTGATTTTAAGTGGTATGCAAACGCGGTCAAACACATTTGCTGGTTGTAATGAATCTAGTGGATATGATTGTCCAATAATGGTTAAAAATATATTGACATAGTTTGAGGAAAAAAACTGATACAAAAATACATTCTCGAACCTGTCTGCAATTGAGCGAAATGACTAGACGTAATTTTGTATGGTGCAACTTCGATACAAATTACAAATACAACGTAATTTATTATATTTTCTCAAATATCTACTTTATTAATACTACATAAATTACAATACATTTAATGAATCGGGTATTAAATAACTATATCTAACTCTGCGAAATGATTATAAAATAGTACTTATTGTGTAAGAAAAATGATTGAATTGATGAAAAAATGCCAATTTGAAACCATTTACAAACGGATTACTTTGTCCCAGTGGTGTTGAAAGTTTTAATTTAGAAAGGCGTATATATAAATTGTCTTCAAATTGAAATCCATTATTTTAGAAAATGAATAAAAAAAATAATTAAGCTAAAATGTCGCACAGCATTGTTGTGGTGGAGTTATTATGCTTCAATATCAGTTATCTGCCGATTCCTGACACAATTTCTAGTACTTGGTTTCCTTGATTTACACGGTTTTGGTATTTAAGTAATTGCATTGATCGATGCAGAATAAAATATCCATATAAAAATCCTTGGCATTGAGATTGAAAATTCTCGCCGTGAGCGAAACCGGTAACAAAGGAATAATGTTTTTCTTAATATAATGGGTTTCCACCGAGTATTGACAGTGAACACCCTAAAAGTGATATGTGACTGATAGTTAAGTCGTACTGAAAATATGTTGCTTTTGACTAAGCGATTAAAATAGAGAATACAATTAGCTTGACCAGAAGCTATTGATTAAATTTCAAATGATTATTTTAAGAAATTATACCATAATTATTTCTTCATTGAATATTATTAAATGTTTTATTCTAAATGCATAATTATAGTGGTGCATATAGAGTAAAACCACCATTTACACTTAAGTCGGAGCAGTGTAATTTGGAGTAGTGTAATTGGGGGACTGAATCGCACACAAAATTAGGATTTTGATATTTTCCGCAAAAAATGCAACACATAGACTGTCGCCCGCCTATACGTGTAATACCCTGGCACATGTTGAATGCACAGACGCTGGCCAACATTTGACTGTATGCGCTGCACAGACGACCGTCTCTTAGCAACGACAATGGAATGCGACAGTGCAATTGGGGGATTTGCGGCGAATATTTCAAGCCAGCGCGTAATTCGTGGTAGTGTAATTGGGGGTTCCACTGTATATATAAACCTGCAACAGTTGTATACTGAGCACTTGAACGTGTAAAATGACACTTATGAACGATCCAAATTTACTTATGAACTTATTTAAATAATTTAATTAAAATTCAGATGCTTAGAAAATATAAGTATATTTATTCAGTCAGTGAAAGATTTTTTTTCAGTGAATATGAGATCACAAAAAGTGAAGTGGATTCATTTAAAATGTAATTCAGTCCATCCAATTAAAAAAATATCGCAAGCTCGCAGTCATTTTGCACTCCCTAATGGACAACTAAAAAGAGAAAATTAATACACATATACAGCACGAGTTCAGTAATTGCTTTTTAGAATAAACATTCTTTGCACTTTCTCCTAGGCACTTATGCGTAATTTCAACGTTACATACACAATACATCCAAGATTTTATTTAAAATTCATTAATTTATTTCAATGTACATTTATCATACTATCTCCGGCTAATAGTGCCACTCTCAGATAATAGATGCATTCTTAAACGCGGTCATAAAAATAAAGTAGTAACTATAAAAAATATATATAATTCACTTTTTTGCAGGGCTGCAGAGCGATGTTTCGGGTGGTGTCGGTGTCGTTAAATAGCACGTGACTTCTACTAATTATTTCTCTTTTATTTATATAAATTACAAACATTTATGCATTTCAGTAGAACAGTGGATTCCAACCTAATTCAATGCATTACCTCTTTCCCCATCCATTGTTTAGAAAAGAATTACCCGACTACCGAAGGTAGTCTAACACAAAATGTATATTCGAAACAATATAAGTATTGTTGAATATTATGTACATAATAGTATAGATTTACAGAGATGATTTTTTACTTACCAATAAGGGTATTCAAAAATAATTGTTGAACATGTCACATTGTATCTAAAATAATACTTTCAAAGAACTTCACAAAATAAAGGACAATCTAGCAATTAAACGATTTCCTCCCCCTTGGAACTCGGGGATAGCCCAGGATTCCCAGGAAAATTCTTAATGGTAGTCGGGCCATATATTTGTATGCGCCAATATATTAGTTACGGCGTTAATATTATCAGTACAGATTTCACGGCCCTGCTATTTAGAAAAGTTAAAATAATTGAAAAGTGAATCACAAGAAATACTGAATTTGGCAAATTCATTATTGATGGAATATTGTTTTGCCTGGAATATATATTCAGCAAACTTTTATATATTTCATATGGCATACGGAAAATGAACAACTTTCCGGCCGGTCGTTCACAATTACCCAGTATATCTCTGCTGCGCATCGTTTGCATCAACAAGACACTGCCACCTGTTAATAATTCCCATATATTGATAAATGACACTGACACCGCGTGTTGCGGTAAATCTACATAATGTTCGAGCTCATTCGTCATACAGTAATTATTATGAAATGGACCAATCACAGTTTACTGAATGTTAATTTCCAATTTGAGAACCGGTTAAAAATAGAACTGTTACAAAGAGATAATGATTAAATCTAATGTTACAAAATAATGAGCGGTTTTTAACAGTGTATAAAAGCCAAAATTGATCTCATTTCAATCCAAATACGTGTGTTCATGCAATGACTACTGCGATAAATATTATATAAAGTATATTGTCGCTCATTTCCATAAGTCGAAATACAGCGCCTGTAAAACACGATGATTTTGAGAGACAGTCAACACAGTAGTGTTGGCATCAGTCATTCGAGTATGTAGAAATTAAAATGTTTAACTAGATATAAAAAAATCATTAAATATTCATATGCTTTTCAATAAAAGTATTTGTTATAATAAATACTTACGATCGTCATTTGACACAGGTTGTTTTTGGTAAATATTTAAATAATATATAATTTAATAAATGTTAGCTCCTTTATATCAGTGCGTTCCACGGCCACCTAAATCTAAAAAAATATAATCCGCGGCCCTCCTCAATTGTCTCCGTAACTCGTTTTTTTTTTTAGCTCACCGACGAATTCGAAATCCTTGATTTGCTATACTTTTTCCCCAGAATCCAATTTCTATCCAATCCAATCCGGCGGCCCCCAATATGGGAAACACCGATTTGATAGACTTAAATATATAGATTTTTGTACTTTCTACTGAATTTCGCGGCCCACAGGTTGGGAAGCACTGCTTTACATAACTAGTGAATCCACGTAGAATATTATTTGCAAATTATTTTTATTATATTACATAAGTACTGCAATAGGAAATATTTATTATACACTTCTAAGAATTCCATAAATATAAATTGATATTTAAAAAATATATAAAATGCGATAATCACATCATCACAAGTGATGCTTATGGGAGAATTAGTATTGTAACGTTATGTGATGAAAAAACATTGTTCACAACATTAAATAATATTTAAAAAAAAAAAACAAACAATGAGCAAATAATTTCACACGCTTATCTCGTGAGACTGATGATGATTTTATAATGGTAGTGCATTTGTACTAGCAATGCTAAGGTTACTTATTATGCGTAAAACATTTAACAATAATACAATCCCAGAAGAAGACAACATACGACCCGCGGGGAACTAAATTGTAACAAAATTTGATCAATTGCTCTATCAAGAGGTAAGTTAGCGATATTGCGTGGTAAGACAACGGCATCGAATAACTGGGTGTGACTGTAAAAAAGAAATATGATTATATTCATTATTGTCAGAAAGCATAATGTTGTTTATGCATTATCCAAATGGTTTGGTTTGGTTTGGTTCAATAAAGATCTAACTTATATGGGAGACGAAGAAATAAAGAAAGTTGAAAACTAAAAAACAGATTAACTTAGAACATGGCATTTGGGATTGTGGCGTTGTTGTTCTAGGCAGGGCTGCGGGGTCATAGTCGGAAAAATCTTAAGACTCATACAGATTTTTAATAGAAATATTTAATTATGTGTATTCAAACGACAATAGTCCATTGTGTTGCCACTGCTGGCTAGGCTGACTTAAGGTGGACACATACTGCCGACACCCGACGCCACGTAAGTGTGTTGGATGAGATCATAGCTACATATTTGCCATTGTATAGAATGGAACAGGAACGCACTGCCAACATTCAACGCGACGCGACGGCAGTGCGTTCCTGTTTCATACAATACAATGGCAAATATGTAGCTATGATCTCATCCAACACGCTTACGTGGCGTCGGTAGTATGTTTCCGCCTTTAAGATGTTCTGATGGTAACCATAATATTTTGTATATAAGTTAAAATAAAAAAAATTTAACTGGAATCGGAGTGTTATATTTTTGCGCATCTAGGAGTGCAACATCCTTAGGGGATTTTAAACTGTAAAAAACAGTTTATTAAAAGATGATGTATATGATGGCCAAGATTAAAGACTATTGTTTTTAAAATTTGACAGTGGAGATGTTAAACATCAATATTTCAGGTAACATATCGAATGTGGAAAGGAAAAAGGACGTAACCCACACAAATCAAATTTTACAGGAGGCGCTAAAAACGTATTTTGATGATTTTGTGACATATGCAAATTATGAATTATACACAACCTTGAAGTGCACGGGTACTTCTAAACTGGTGTTTAATTGACATAACCTAATATTAATGAAAGAAATTGTCTCGGAAAAACCTTTTTCAGTGTTTTTTCATGGTTTTAATTTTTTAAAAGGTCATCTTTTTCAATCCTAAAATCTAAATGTAGATACTTATTCGGTATTTTCAGTTTCCATCCTTTTGATAGAATGTGTATCAAGTTGTATACATTGTGATTATCGAAAAAAGCTGTTTTGGAAAATTGAGGGTTGCGTTCCTTTTCCGTTCCACAGTCGATATTATAATTGATTGCCTACGATTTTACGGCGACCAACAATTTTCATACATCATACTTCAATGAAGTCGTCAGAAAAAAGTTGCCGATAACCTCTCCATACAATAACCGGTTGGCATTTTATTAAACGTTTGGGTGATGGAGTGAGCTCGACTTTACAAACCGGCAACTGTTCGCGCACAATGTGTGTGTATTTCCAACAAGTCTCCTTTGGTTTTGATTGTTTTCAAATACATACCTAATTCAAACGCTCAATAACATCGACGTACAATGGACGACAGCGAACGGATATCGACCGGCAAAATGTGTGAACATAAGAAAAGTGAGCAGCAAGAATGTACGTAATATTAGATACGAAGTTCGTACAACTTATGAACCTTGAACGATATGTGCACTAGCGGGGCTATTCTCAAATTATATTAAACTAGTCACTAATTAAAAGGTGTCTCTAATACAAGACAGCATTTTTGTATTTATCCTTTACGGTTAATACTTATTGACTTAAATGCAGTAATTGCGACTATATTCACTGTTGCAAAATTTCTTAACAAAACATGTCCATAGCGTCTACCATATATATAATTACACTTGCAATAAAAAAAAATTAGCGTACTGTACTACCAAGTGGTACGCGAGTCAAAAAAAATGGGAAACTCTGCTATAGTCGATCTGTCAAAAGCCAACTTTTTATCTCTGATCAATCATGTCCATTCGCATACGTATCAAAGTGATTGTAAGATTTTCTAAATTTGAATAATTCTAAATAGAAGCGTGGGATCGCCGACCCCACGCGCCCAACCCCACTACACCACTGGATATATGATAATTCTTATATATATAATAATGTAACACTTTTTTCGCCTTATTATAATGGAGTACTGCTAAGTAATTGCATATAAGTCCGATTCCCTTTAAGTGATACAAGATAGATAACAGAAATGATTTTAGTGAACACGCCAGTATATTCGGTCAACTCATGTTGTATCTATCACACATAGTGAGCAATCACTTCTTGTGATTTGGTGTATGAATATTTGACTGAGTGACGATTATACGTAAATATTATTTCAAACACGCTTAAAAACGGAAGCAATTCTTAAGCAAAGAAAAAATAAATAATGAAATACTCAAACAATACATTATTTATGTCATGACAATGTATTATAGTAAGTTAAGAACCTGGGGTACTTATTTTTAATGTTTTTATAACGTTTCAACACCAAAATAAAGAAAAGATTTTACTTGGAAGAAACACTTAATTTGTTCTATTCTTTAGGACAAATTGTAGTGTAAATATTATATTTTACAATACTGATACTGATTATATGATAAACAATCAGCAAAATTAGCAACACGAATAAACAGTAGCGAACTCGGCTGATAATTCAAAGTTCCGTGATCGATCCTTTGCCGCGGCGGTTATTTTTACGTGAGAACAAAGGTTCAGCGATTTTTCACAACACAAAATGTGCTTCTTCAAATGTCAGTGTAATGAAAAAATATGTCTTCAGTATGAATATAAAAATGGCGACAGCGGAGCAGGGGAGGGGACCATCTTTCTTGACGTCACCGAAAAGGCGCAATCGAGGACCTACATTCCTAACTACACTTAAACAAACAGCCAACATTATTGGCTATTAATATATAAAAGATATCAAACCACATATATAAGATAACTGTATCTGCCTTTCAAACTGGTAAGATAATAGAAGAATACCATGTTATAATATTACCGCAAAAAGATACACTTTAGTTAACTTCCCGTTCTTAAGTTTGTTTTAAGACTATTTTGTAGGAAGGGAAGACATCCACACGAAAATATGCAACTAAGCCACTAAACACTATTCATTTATAAAATATTTCGCTTTTCAAGGTATAATAATGCGATAAATTAAACTATTAATTACGTGAATATAATAAAGGTGATTAAAAAAGTGGAAATTACCTTTTATTTTGAAATACCTTTCGACAAGTAAATAAACACAAACAAAATAAGTAGGTGGATAAGCACAGTATACATAATAGATGTGTAAGTAAATCAGATTTAAATTCAATGTAAACGATATGAACTTATCCCCCGCCAAGGTTGAATCGTCGTTATATATATTTTTTAAAAGTAAACACATGAATTGTTATGTTAAAAATAAAACAATAACTTCGATTAACAATTAAGTTTCGCAATGCGTACATAATACATCAGCTCGAAATACAATGCTGATTGAGTTCTACTCAAAACAATTTTAAGAAGAGAGGATTTATTATAATGTACCAAGTAGCCTTTATTTATCATCTGTCATCGTCATAAAGATGGCGAGTGATATTCCATACGTGATTGTTTATTCTATTTTTTACTCCGACCAGTTATAGAAGTATATTTAATTAAATAACAGCAGTATTCACCGTGTTGAAATAGTCAAAGTGGCAAAAATACAATGATTAGTAAAGGTGTACGTATACGCATATGTGTATATAAAATGTGCACGTCAATACTTCAGGTCTTACAATCGGACGTCAATCGCATACTAATTACAAACGGTTCCGCTTCGACGGACAATCAATTCAAAAATAGATGAAGAAATACTGTGTAAACCCGGTATTTTGTTGGCATAGAAGCCGCGCTTTACATTAGATACGTTTTAGAAAAAGTAAATAATGTCGAACTTGGTTATTACGAGAAAGATGGGACAGACTGAATTTGTTCGTTGTATCAGAGAAAAGGTATTTTTGAATGCTTACAAACATACCCATCACATGAATACATGAAGTATCTGGAGCGGTCACAAAACACAATTCCAACAAAAATACACACTTAGAATTTACCGCGTAAACTAGGTTAAGCTACCTTAATTATAAAATGTTTAATTAAGCTCTGTATACAAAAATATTAGGAATACATATTATAAAACATGATAAAAACAATAGCTTAATATAAGATTTTGTCTAAAGGTCCTTGGTGGAATTTCAATACATATTAAATTTGAATCGTTCAATTTATGTACATTCGCAAAGGTTTTGTCAGTAACGATCCGGGTTTCGCCTTTTGGTATCTTCAGGCGTTCAGGTGCAAGGATGAACATGAACTGACAAAACTTGTGTGCATAGATTTTTTTACTAGAACTACTTGTCAATTAGTCTATCGACTTCTCATTTTCGAATAGAGTGGGGCTAGCTCTCCTAGCTCCATTAATTTTAGGATTGAGGTGGGAGAGATTTTTTAGATATCAAAAACACCCATGCTTTCAAACAGAAATCGTTAAATCGATTGAACAAATGCTGTACGTACTGGGACTCGAGCCTGTGACCACCGCAACCTAATACAACGATGTTCATCACCCGGCTACAATTCTGGCATAAAGATACTACCAACAACGTTGACCATTACGCAAATTATGATCAATAGTTTGATGCTTTTTAAAATAAATAAACGTGAGTTTTTCGTTAATACGCTAACGGTATAAATATAAATTGAACCATATTTATTTTTTACAACAAAATAATCTAAATGCAAAGGACATGTTCCCAGATGTAATGTATAAACTTAACAGAACGATATAAATTGAATACTGTAATGGCGTTAACGTATTGTGTGTTTGATAAAATGGTCGCAGGTTTTCCACGACACAATATTGAAAAACCGCAAAGAAAAACTAATAACATTACAAATACGAATAAAAAACATTAGAGTAGCTCCAGGAGAGCGTAAAAATATTATTACAATTCGCATAAAAAAAAACTAAGTTGAAAATGAAACTGCAGACATTTACAGCAGATGTTACTTGCGTCATTTGAGCGCTGGGGGTGGACGAAAGGAAAATCCACGAAAAACACACGATACATTTTGAAATTAAATTTTAAACATGAAATAAAATCGCAAAGATGCAAGTCATATACAAATGTACTAAATTTCTAAAATCACGTTTTGAAATTTCATTTAATATATCTATTAAATACGGTTCGGGAAAAGCGGTCTGCCTGTTTATTCAAGCCAATTGACCCTTCACCAAATCACAGGGCATTGTGTAGTCAATTCGTACACTAATATACTCCTTGTTTCTACCATAGTGTGGTATGATTGGCATATCCTTCTCGGTGTACCTCCGTTTAACCAGAACATTTCTTGAATGTCGTTATCTCATGCTGCATTATCATTCTTTAATAAAACTAATATAGAGTTAGTTCAGCAGAAAAACATGTCACAATTTCATCGCCAGATTTTGACAGCTGACGGAAAGAACAGAAGCGTTATGTATTTGGAATTTCAACTATAAAAATATAGAGTTAATAATATAATAAATCTGTTTATCACTTAACATTCCGTAAATTTTTCCAATCGTGATTTGTGTCTGGCCGATATTAAAATTTTGATTATTATACAAATATTATTCCTCGTTAAATTTTAATAAATTGTACTCGCTCAGACTGTGGAAATCGATAACGGTGAATAGTCTGCGTTTGTTAGGGGGTAACGAAATATTCCCCGAAAAAGGAAAATAATAATAAATTGAGAGAGGATTCGCGATCGAAATATGAGCGCTGCGCGTTACTTACTTTTCTATAAAGGGATTTAAAGAAGGATACAACGATATTACAAAGACAACAGGATACGGCTGCCTATTCTTTTCTAGTTTGGATAGAATGAATAAAAAGGATTCCTTTTTACAAACAATTCCTTTTGTATTTGACAATTTTACATGGACAGTTTTTCAAAAGGATTTTTAGTGGAAATTGACAAGTAAAAGAAAATATTTATATACAAATCACTCGTTGGCACCCAAAACAAATTACTAAGCCCTCGTTTTGGACATGTAATACTTTGAATGAATCATTACCATACACACTATTTTCAGACAGAATACTATTATCTATCAAATATTATGGTAAGTGTCCATTTTGAAAATAATTGTCACGTTTGACAACACCTCTACGTCACTCCGGAGTTCGGACTTACTCATTAAGACCTGGTATTCAAATACAAGCCTGGAAATCTTGTACAATAACGATTGGCAATAATATTCTATCAAAAGTAATGATTTCGTCCCACTTGTTTGACGCTTAGAATGTATTGTCGTTTAATTTATTTGGAACAATGTCTGCTTCAATACAGAAAATATTATGGATTTATCATCAATAAAATTGTTTTACGAAATCTGTTTGTTAATTAGTCGCTTAAGCTCGATATTTTGGAGAGTAGGGATAGACGGTCGAGATATGTCTGTTATCGCTACTCTCCATTTTTTTGTTTTCTGAAGAGTGAAAAAGAGAGGAATTCAGACGTCACGGACAAACTATCTACGAGCATAAATCAATTAATGAAACTGTCCGTACTGGGATTCGAATATATTTTATAATCTTTAATCAGACATGCTTGTTCTAGCAGTAAAAAACACATAAAATTCATTTTAACACATTATTTTCATTATGATTTTAATTGTCGGGTCCTATGGCGTAGCGGTTAGCGTTGCTGGCTTCCGTGTCAAATCTACAGTACGAACAGCACTTTGACTATCGATTTCTGTTCAAAGACATGTGGTGTTTGTGATGTGATACTTACTCTCTTTGGAAAAGAGAGGTTGAGCGACTGAGTAACAAACAGTTCAAACAGGATAAAATAAAGAATAAAAGAACATGTTTGCATATGCAACGTATAACAAAAAAAAAACACATGTTATCAATAAAAAAGTAAAACAGAAATGATTTGTAAGCATCATATCAAATTGATATTATTAAAAATGTAAATGAATTCCATTTTTTTTGTTAATCACCTATCATTGTTTGTGGGCAATCCGTGATTTGTATGACATCCGTGAAGTTCTATTAACGCAATCGGGTTGCCCAAACAAAAGGCTTTGAAGTAATTATTATTCGACACGCGTCCTGCGGATGAGGCCGACGCATGGCCTGACTAAATTCGACAGACTGCTTTGCTCAAAATTGAATTTTTTTAACCACCTACAAAACAAAAACCTCTTTTGTGTTCGGAAAATTGTTTTTCGATTACTTATATAATACTTCGGTTCAATCGTAAACGCGGTACTACGTTTTCAGCTTGCAGTATTGAAATAGTATCGATACACGCCCACATTATATGTAATAAAAATAGCCGCAGAAAAGACACGATAATCGGTTAATTATTCAATTGTATTGGATAAAGACGAAATTAATACGGTAAAAAATATGAAAGTATTTAGTTCTAGATTTTTTTCATAAAATAAGTTTATAGCTATTTCGACGTACGCAGTCATCAAAAAACTATGTTTAAACCTGCATTTACTTTGATTAGAAGAGATACACAATACATCTTGTTATTTACTCTAACATCCTAATTTATATTACAACTATAGTATTAAATTTATTAAACATGACTAGTGTTTCCTAGAAAGGTAACAAATATAGGATTATTCAATGAAAATTAGTTTAAATTAAACTGATATTAATAATTCGATTCATTAGGGGTTTTAGTAACGTGATTAAATATCAATATATCACCAATGTAATTTACCTTGAATAATCTCATATTTGGTATCGTTCTTCAGTCATGTTTAACAAATGCAATACTACTTTGCGTATAAACTAGTATTCAATATATTGAGAAATTCTAGTAGAGTTCGAGTAAGATGCGATTCAGATAAGTTTGCGTTATCAGTAATACAAATTCACGTGAATAAAATGACTCAATAGAGTGACCTAAAAATGCGTGCTACGAAACCTGAGTGGCAAGTGTGCTTTCATTTATTGACTTTCACTTCATTCGCTGATTATTGGCAGATAGACTACTATATATCGTATATACACTGTCGATGCCATAATACCAACAACGGCAAATGGCTTTAATATAAAATCAGATTCAACGTATGCCCAGCGGGTATTTACTATTTTTTCATACACACGATACGCATTTTTTTGTATCATTTTATTGACCCGATACGCCAATAGGATTCGTAATACAATTCTTTTAATAATGTAGAACATACGAGCCCTTTGATAGGTGAAGTAAGCAAACTAGTAAAATGGTAAAACTTTTTCTTGGGCTTTTAATTTTAAGTACAATCACGTATTTTACTTGGTGTTTTCATGGATTGCATTTTTTTTACGTAGATAACACTATTCCAATGTGTATTAACTAAGGTTACTTCACTTTTACGATACCGTAAGATGAGTAGAATAATAAAAAGCATCTAACTTTTTATTTCTAAGCTACCATCACTTCACCTCTAATGTGTCCGTATCACAAAATATATTTCAATGGATGACAATATACAACGAAAATTTTACTTTCAAACATGGTATAAAGACCTGATACCTAAAGTCGTTTAGCTGGCACAACGTTAATTTACTATCCTTTCAGATGGTGCGGTAATTGACTGAATTACAGATCGTTCAGATAAAAAAACTCTATCTTCAAACCAAAGAAGCAAAAACAAAATGAAATGAAATTATTCGCCTTAGTAGATCTTATTATGATCATGTTACCTAGGTACTTTAATTGTAATCAATCTTAATATTTAATTCGTAAAAATGTGGATTGAAATTACATATATAGGTGTTCATATTTTTTACAGATAATAACTATTTATATGCAAGAAGAATCACCTGTATATTCTTTAGTTTGCTTCCTGGAAATACTGTAATAAATAGTAATTACAATCGTTGGTATGCAAACGGACGATTGTCGCAAGATTTTTTTATTACGGCCCGTTTTACAGGTATGAAAATATTAGAGAAATCTGTCTTTTACAGTGTGTTCTTACGAAATTGACAAATTCAATCTCTTCGATGATTGTTTAATAGTCAGTATTATCAATATTTTTTGCATCTATAGTAGATTACAAGTTAAGAAAAACAAGATGGAGGTTTCATTTAATGCGTCGTATTAATTAATCACAATAAGTGATCATTGCTCGATTAATTTCATAGCAAGAAAAAACAACACTTAATTACCAGTTGGAAATACACACTTTACTTTTGTTTTGTTTTCATCTGAAATATTATAATAAAACAACAAGCGTGATTAAAGGCATTTCCAGTAATGGCAGAATGCTTTAAAAGCAACATTACTACTAACTACACGTCCTTATAAGCAGCTGTCGATAATATTACTTACTACTTAGTAGCAGAAGGGAAGCTAAACTGTATCGTTTAGTTCGGGTGGAAGTTTCCGAGGTAAACTAATGACAACACTATTGCTCGATAAAGCCAAAAAGTAATATCCGATATAAATTTATATTGTTTTTATCGAATTTATAAAACAGATATTCTTTAAGCTTTAAGTAACTCAACCCCCAACGTGCTCTATTAAAAGTGATAAGAGAGGAACTTACAAAAACACAATGTTTACTTTTTGACGACGAGTCAAGTAGTTTTTTTTTATTACTTTCGATGGTTTCGGCGGTAACTTTGTGGAAGTTCATTTTAATAGAAAATTTAAATTAACTTTGATTATTCCACGTATTGTGTTACTAACTGTGACACGTGTTTCGCCTCTTTCTCCTTGCTCCTCTTAAAAGGAAAAAAACCCAAAACTCCATTTTGTAATTTCATAATTTTAAAATGTTAGAATCAATCTTGCTTCATTACTTAAGCAAACTTTGCGATAGTAAGTCTGAAGATGCCTCTGAAAGAGGCGAAACACGTGTCACAGTTAGTAACACAATACGTGGAATAATCAAAGTTAATTTAAATTTTCTATTAGTTTTTTTTATATATATATAAAACATAATTACTTTTCCACAAATTCCACATTATTTTCATAAAGATCAGAACAGTATCGTTAAGTTTACTTGAATTCGATGAAAGCAATGTAGAATAAATAGAACAGCTATTTTGCTGAAAATATTCGCAGAAAATGCTCGTGATTATTAGACAAAACTGTGCCATCAGTAAGAACTTTATTAAAAACAGTATTATTAGATATTTGAATGCTTCCAACACCAAACGGTTCTCGCCTCTTAAGAAATCATTATGCTTACAGACAATAATATATTTTATAAAACTGAACCAAGCGCAAAATTATAATAACTGTTACAATATTGATATCGACGTTCAATAACTTAGCCTAGTTTGCAAGACCTGCAAAAACGGCCAAGAACAGTGCCCAAATCGTCGAATGGCGTGATAAGTCGTGAAGTGCACGTTTCTCGTTTACCGACACATATAAGGGAAAATTGAATAATAGGTTTACGATTCCGAGATTAAGCGTATTTGTTTCATTTTTGCGTATTGAATTAAGGGTAAGGGGTTGAAAGATAACACATTTGGTATTTATCCAAATGATCGCTCTAGTTCGGCGGCTTCTGGGCCAATTTTTTTTATTGTTTTAATCGTGCTGCTTATAAGATTTTTCGCATTGTTTAAAGATCTAAATTGAATTATTTTAAACGAGTTTTTTTATCTTATGGTCTATAACCTAATAATATTGACACAGATTTTTCATCTAAACAAAAGAGAACAGTATATGTACTGTTTACATACTAAGACGAGAAGTTTTAGGCTACCCTTTTTTTACGTTGAATATAAATTAGATGGCTAGATAATTTAGAAACGTTGCTGTGTTTGCTTACGTATTTATAATTCGACGTTTCTAAATTAATATATATAATATTAATAAAAATAAAATCGGCAACAGTGGGTTTATATGCCCAGCTTCATTAAAAAATATTTATCAATATACACTAAAATTATATCAATTTTCGTTAGGTGGAATCTATTGAATTTATAATAACAAACATTCCGCGACACAAGAACTACAGGGTTTTAAGTGTCGATTGAAAAACATGGGTGTATTTTAATTATAAATATGATTCAATACTTTAAGACCAGGGATAAGTAAAAAATGTACATGTGCATAGTGTGGCGTAGTGATCGATTTTTCGATTTATAAAGCTCCCAAATATTAGGAAAATACAGTGGAATTATACTAAAATACCAAGCCCATTACGCATTTCAAAACTATTAATGAATGAAAGTCTAGCGCGTTGTCAATATAAAAGCAAAGTTTACCGTCTACCGGAAGGCTGTTTGATTGGGCGAATCAAACGTAGTAGGTATTCTTTACTTACGTAGACGTTGAAAAATCAGCACCGTAACACGGCCAGCGAGTGGATTTGTCCACGGTAGGGCTTTCTATACCGGTATTACCGGAACTGGGAACCCGGCAATTTTTCATACCGCAACACCGATAAAATACAGGTGTATAGGCATTGAAATACAAGACAAATTTAAATACCAATAACATTGATTTAACATAAAAGTATTTTATTGTCCTATTTGCACTTTTATTTATCAAGATTATGACCGGTTTCGCTCATGATAAGCAGTTGATAATGCTCTTGCTAAATACAAGTGGAGATAGTACAAAGGAATATTGTGTTTTTTTTAATATAATGCCTTTCCACTAAGTATTGACAATGAACACTCTAAAAGTGATAAAAGTATTCAAACAGAGCTTTTTTTTATGCTTTACGTCTAGAGTATTTTCGAATTCGCAGTAACATTTCTGTACATAGGAGGTTAAGTATACCATAACAATTTTGGCCAAATTGACTTATTGACTCAGTACCTTGAGATGCTCTTTCCAGTAATATTGTAGAAAAACACGCCAAGCATATTTAAACTATTCTACAATACAACTAGTTGAAGAAAATCAGTGTTTTTTCAAACATACATGATGAAGAAGCTTTCAACAATAAATTTTACATTAATTAATAAACAATTTTGTTAGTTTATTCCGATATTATGAATAATTATCATAATTATTTTTGTTTGTTTAAACACTATTTAACATGAATTACCAAAATACCGGCACTCACATATATTTGTCCGATTTTTCAATCCCTGACCAAGGCGACCGTGACCCACATTGGTTGAATGCACGGGCGGCCAGGACCCGTTCCTTGAAACAGGAAAAGGCAATTGCGAAGAACGACTCGCTCAGTGGATAAAAGTTTTAATATTGCGTACATCCTGCGAGGTGTAATTTGTCAATCACTGTCTTTCGCAGGGGTACGTAGAAACAATTTAAGCCGTACCGGAAACACATGATCATGGATGAAAGTTTTGAGTCACTAGCATCTTGAATTTTTTTGTCATGTATTTGGTGAATCGCAATTGAAAAATATTTTGAGCAATGTTTTGAACACGTCAACGATCAAATTGGTGTTAATTAAATACTGTTATTTGCATCAAATTATTCTAAAAAGCAGTTTAATTGTAACAGTGATAAATTAATGAAAAAAATATCATCATAGTCATTTTATTAACCTCATTGATATTCTGCTATGCTTTTCTGTAGATATTATAAATTGTTAATTACTTATAATAAAAAATATACGTTTCTAAGCGTGAGATGTTAGAAAAAAAATGTTTTTTTATGAAATGCGTTCGAACGCTACTACAAGTAAAGAAATGCATATTGTAAAAATTCTAATATCAACAACAATATCCATACTAGATCCGGTTCATTACACGTTTGCCATACACAGCGTATACTATAAAAAGCTTCTTCAAAGAGTATCGCAAAAAGGGGGCAATAACAGTGCGGTTACAAAACATTGCTTGTTGGGAATCGGTCGAGTGTGTATGTATATTGTTTCCAACTGATTAAACCAGCCATAGTTACTATCCGCCTGGTTGTAATTATTATACATACAGTGTGTGAGAGAAATTGCAGCGTTTACAAAATGCACTATAATCACACCACACTAACTTATTGTCTGTTCATACGATGCAATGATTTATTTTACGTAATGATATCCTTCGTAGTACCATCAACCAACAAATAAACATTGATTAAAATTTGTTTAAATGTTGTATAAGTTTCCATTTTCTTTAAATTTGTATGACATTTTATGAATATGGATGCATCAGGTATGGATTTTTAAACATATTCGCTTCGGAAAAAGTGGCGTATGGAGAGAAATTATTTAAGAGTCCTTGTCTGACCCAAAACCCTCATATCGGAAGAATCAGGCGATTGAAAAACAAACTCTGTTCTTAACAGATTCCGTTTATTTGTTTCATCAATGGTTAACATTTTTATAATTTGATTGGAATAGCCTAAAAACTTCTTAAATTGTGCTAATTATATGTTATGTTAAAATTAAGTATCAGAATAACTGTTTATGCTATGTTGGAGCGACAATGTATCAATATAATTTATCAAATAGTACGGAAGTTCATACATTAATGTTATTAATTGATGTATACACACATAAGAGGTCTGCACGGGCCGAAATTTTACAAAATTACCAGGCCCGGGCCCGAGTCTAATACCACAATTGATACCCGAACCCGACACGAAGCCCGGATTTATACTCAACAGACCGAAAAAAAACCGTTTTTTACAAATTTACAACAATTTACGATTCTCTATAGAACTAGTAATAATTAAAATCATCATGGCTGACTTATGACACGAACATAGTCTGAAATATTTTTCTGAAGAATAAATTCCTTACCCGGTCCCGGCCCGAGCCCGGATCTCAATTCCGAGTCCGTAAGAGCCCGAGGGCCAGGCCCGGGCCCGTGTAGACCTCTAACACACATACATAAATCACTTTTAAGGTGTTCACTGTCAATACTTTGTGGAATGGCATTATAATAAAAATAATAAAACATTTTTAGTACTTTTTCCACATTAATGTGGAAAAAGTACTAAAAAAATGTGGAAAAAGTACTAAAAATGTTTTATTATTTTTACACATACATAACACTGATACGATTATTTGAAGACGGATGACAGTGTTATGCTAAAAAATTAAAGTTTATAGTAAATTTTTCAGTACAGTTTAAATACCGATCATCCAATTTATAACTAAAATTTCTTAGGTGTGTAAATTAACCACTATTATAATTACGGATGAAGGCCAGGCCATACAAGCAATACATATAGACATTCACTTATGATCAAATTTAAAAAATAAGAAACATATTTCTCATCATGTATTTTGCTACAATTAAAGACACTTAAAAGATGGACACATGGCACCTTCTTCCACGAAAAACAATGTTTCTTTGTTTGTATACGTTTTTTATCAAGCACACTGTATTTGATACTACATCATCTATGAATGAGAAGATTAAATACGTAAAACGCGCCATTTGCAATGCATTTTGCAAAATTTGCATTCAGTGTTTATTATTTTTAATCACAGACAATTGCTATCCGTGCAAATAAATTTGTATTCATATAATAATCTTGCACACTTTCTACGCGTAACTATTTTAAACGTGAGTGAATGTTAACATAATTAAATACGTAAGTAAATAATATTCGCTAACGTTGAATATAAAGAAGCTATCTTTGACGTGATTTCGTGGTCTATTTTTTTAAAAGAAAGTATCACATTAAAATAATATTATCCATAAGAAAAATATCTGAAAATTGATCCAATTTATAACGAGCTTCTAGGGACTCGTAAAAAAATATTGGATACTTTTATTTATCTTGTATAAACGCGGATGAAATGTAAAAAGAACTTTATCCAATTAATTTGATATTCGACTTACAATAGGTATTTTTATCTTAAGTTTAAATTATCATTAAACTTTTATTTTTAAATCTTTTGAAACTTTTCTATTTATATGACGTAGTCATTTATCAATTTGGAGTAGATTGACTTCAAAGGAAACATCAAACGAGTGAAATTTTACAAAAATGTAAAACAACCAATCAAATATTCCTCTTTGGAGAGCGTAAGGAAAAAATAATAGAATTAGATAAAGAGAAGTACTACTAAGTCAGAAAATCACTCTGACAAAATCCTTACCTAATGATCTGATAGTCGTTGGACAAAGAGGCATGAAAACATACATCCATAGCATTTATATTGTGTGTTTGAAATCATGTTTTATAATTATATTCTGTTAACTTGACAAGACTTACTGTTTCGATTTTAATCTACTTTATAGCTGATAATTCTACTTTCGTTCATACATGTAGTTAGTAATAGTTGCTATATGTGCCTTTAGGAATTGACACTATATAACATAAAGAAATATTTAATATATTATAAATGCAAATTAAAAATTAATGTTCGAGAAAATAATTACTTTATTATTGTTTAAGCTAATTGTTTCCTTAAATATGGATAAGTCTGTTCACAAAATACGTCAACGCTTCTTACGACACCTGACACGATACTTGACTTCGTCATACATTGAACATACTTTAAGCACTACTTACAGTAAACGAAGATTATTTAAATATATTCTGTACATAAGTCGTTTGTGTTACATAATATAATCCTCTTATGGGTCTTAAAGGATAACCAATCACTCTTTACCCGACTATGTAAATATACGATATAAGCGTCTCGCTTAATCGGATTTATGAGACTCCGTTCTCAAATGTTTTTCGCTCGAAATATATGAATACAATTACATACTTAGAAGCAAGAAGAAGGCAAGTACAGAATCATCGAACCCATTATAATATTGTACGAATAACAATCACATATTTTTAATTTTATTTTTAGATTATTTGATAATATTGGAAACATTTGATATTTTAAAAAAAAAAATGTCAATTAACATTCTTTATTATTGAGTCAATGCTTAGCATAAAAAAATTAAATGTTTTGCTTCAGTGATGTATTAAATAAATATTTTTTTAAATATAAAAACGACCACTTAAACAGCTCAACATTAAAAACCAATATGAAATAATTATTTATATTTGGGCTACGAATAAAGACCACTTTTGACAATTACGCATATTTCATGAATTTAATTGGATTAATAAACTTATATAGAATAGCATTTAAATTCAATGAAGCAAAATTATTTTTTGAAATTGTTAAATCGCGAGCCGTTAATTCGAAAAGGTATTAGTTAATTAGTACTGAAATCAGAATAGAGGGCAATTAAAATTCAAAAAAAGCCAATAAAAAGGTTAGTTCGTAACTCTCGAGTAAGGCAGTAAAAAGGGCTTTAGTATATAATTATTACAGAATTTTAATTTATTAATGGAAACACATCGAGCTGTATTATTTTAACGGATATTGTGTTATAATAAATATATTTTGCGAGTGAGCTTTATCCATTAAATAGGGACGTAGTTTCTTCGAAATGAAAATTTAAGACTAAAAGGTTTAATATTTATTAATAATTATGTTCATAGTTTCAAGTATTCCTTGTATATTTGCCATCAACAAAAAACATAAGAGCATTTATGACGCTAGTAAATTTAATACCAAACCACCAGAACTATGTAAAATTACGCATATGAGATTTCAAACGACAATAAGCTATATTGCTATAGTTTGTCCGAGCTAACATGAAAGTTTTGTTGGGTAGGTATCTACGTTTCGCAGGGTAGTAACGTGAGGTAGGATTTCATGAAATCCTGAAGATTCCCTGCTCGCACGTTTTCAGAAGTAATATGAATATGCATGAAGCTTAAAGCGCCCGCCGCTTCAACATTAAATTAGTGATGTCGAACATTTTGAAACAATGCCAACGCAAATAAATTAAATAAAATGAAATCTTTGTTATCAAATGTTTCGAGACTTTGGCTTTAATTTTAACTTCATTTTAATTATTAATTTATAATTTTTCGATTTGTTCGTTAATAACCTCACGATAGTTTGTCTGAAGATGCTTTTCTAGAGGCGAACTAGTCACATTTTGTTACACAACCTGTGGAATAACAAAATTGTAATAGTTTTTTTTTAAATCTATGTCGACTTCTAATACGTAGCTAATCTACAACAACTGCTTGATATTAAGTTGTGCAATCTCTTCTTTTCGTTGAGTAAGGATAGAAAGATTGTGCTAGGATAGGACAAGTGGCTAACTAATCGCTCTCGATACATCGCGTTAATTTTAAGATTCTAAGGGTGAGAATACAATTTTTAGACATCACTAACACATGCCTTTGAACACAAATCGATTGAAAAGTGCTATTCGTACCGGAGATTCGAACCTGTGCGATCAGTCACGTAAGCCAACGACGATAAGCACAACGCCACGGACTCCGACAATCAAATTGAATGCACATTGCAAATGAGTTTCCCCAAAGTTACCATCAAATCCATCGTTTTTTTGTTGATTAATACAATTCTATTTTGCAGGAAATTGGCTATGGTTCCGAGTGCAAAGTAGTCGAAGATAATAAAGCAAGGAGAAATGACTAGAGTTGAAAAATCCAAATAAAACAAACAAATATCTATCTACCAATGGAATACTGTGTAGTTACATATAAAAAGATTTTATCATACTGATTATAAGTCGATATGGTTTAAATGTCAGATTGAGAATAATGTTCGCTTTTACTATAGGTTTACAATAGCTGTATAAAGCAAATACATCGGTACACATAAAGTAACTTTCTGTTAGAAGCTACAACGCGGGTGGGTCTCATCTACATTTTATAATATCGCGAAGCCCTCAAGCATTTTAAGTTGTACAGCAAATTCGCAACCCTTCAATTTTCGGCGACGGCGTCGGAAATCTTGAAATGATAATTATTGGCATTCTTGACCTGTATAAAATAACTGATTTGATTAATATAAATTTGGATTTAACAAATTAATCTTGCCGCCTGCTTCGAGTACCGAGAAATAAATTTTAAGAATCGTATTGTGGGTATTTTTAAGTATAGTATTTATTTTTACTATTCTACTATTGGTTTAAAAAAACAGTTAAAAATATGATACAGTAAAACCCCCATTTACGCGAATGTTGGGACCGCGTGATTGGGGGAGTGAATCTAATACAAAATTAGAGGTAACGATTTTTTCGCGAGAAATGCAAAACTGCCAAAACTAAGAATACATGTAAAAATATATGGACGAAATATTTATTAACTAGGTGGTGAAATGCATAGCGCTCGCCAACGTTTGAATGTATGCACCACACTGACCGCGTAATTGAAGGATTTGTGGCGAATATTTATTTCCAGCGCAATTTGATTACAAAAAAAAATAAGATTAAATAATAATAAAAAAAAGATTACAAAACAAAAATTGCCACTGCCCGTTATCAAAAAGCCAGGAATTTGCGGAATTACCAAAATTTGGCTATTTTCAATTTTTTTTCACTTATTACCTTCAATCCCGAAATTAGTACTATCACAATCCTGGGTTATTGGGATCCGGGATTGGAGGCCCTGATCAATACTTCATCTTATAATACCTACAAATAAAAGACTTTTTGATTATACGGTTCTACACCGAAAAAAGAATTTTGTAAGCTTCAGGAGCAAATATTACTGAAAAAAACTGCTAAAAATTGAAGAACAGTTTATCTTTAAATAATATTGATCAATTCAAACGTTTTCATGTTGAAAACATAAGCAATATATAAATTTTTAAATTGGGAGAGCACACTCTGCATTCAAAAGTAATTCATAACTTAAATATTTGCTGAGTGATTGTTATTTTAACAAGCTACGGTGAAAAGTGATATTTTAGTTACACTATTCACCAGCTCCAGTGAGGGCATTTGAATATTTAATTGCGTTTCAAAAAGTGCAATTAGCAAATATGAATATTTACATAAAAATGTTTAACCGGAAAGATTTCCAGCTGTGCTGAATGGAGGCAGGCAAACGTGGAAACATACTTCCGGCGAACAGAAGCTGAAAAGTGAGGCCTGGATTGTATTTTCTAAGTGCTAATGGATTCCAGGCATTCAAAGCTATGTACACTACATACTTATCTTAACGTTTTCTGTTTCTATAGTTTTAAAATAAACGTATGTTTTATTATATTTTACGTCTTATATTTTTTATTCATATTATTAACGTTTCAGTAAATTTTCGTACGCTTTCTCTGGAAGACCGGGCGGCATTATAAAAATATTATTTTATTTGGAAGTTATTTCCGTCTTAACCCTTTTGTATACAAGGGTAAAAAAAAAAAGGTAAATTCTAGAAGGGATTACAAGTGTACCTCGCGGAAGTATATAAATAATAAATATGTTGTTAGGACAATACTTATACAAAAACAATCCATGCTCTAGTTTTTTTTTTAAATTATTGAGAGTATTATTTAATGTAATTTAATCAAAATTACAAAATTACGTAACCTATGTATGGGTTCATTGGAGGTTAAGTGAGCCAAGTGGTATTTTATAAATATAGAAGCATTAAAAAACATGCATATCGGTAAGGTTTTTCCGATACTTCATATAAAATAATCAACGGAAGATTTTTCCTAAATATCTTAAGGTTTCTTACAATAATAATACATCATTGAAAAGCTTATAAATTTTAAAACTCTTTTTTTCTTTTTAAATCATTACATTTCAAAAATATCTACTTTTGCATGTTTGGTATTGTTCATACGATGTTATTTATTATAAGAAGAACTTCGAATTCAGAGATGCCAAAAATGATACAAAGTTAATAATAATCGAGGAAATAAGACAATTCTCACCAACATGATACATGACTACAGAGCATGATTGAGTTATAAAGATACTAACATCAACCTTAGGTTAAGTTTGTTTGACTGTATACTAATAATAATACCAAATAACGCCGTAACAGCAACATAATTCTCAACGTTCGGCTGTCTCGGATGAGCAAGGCAGGCTTCAGTGGGCTTTATCCACCCCCAGCCACCCTACGCCCGGTGGAGAATTGCACTTAGCAAGAAGCTCGGGCCGATTAGCGAAACAGTTCGCAGCGTCATTGTTGGCTGCCGAACACGATTCGATGTAAGCTTAGCAGAAGGAATAAATAGTTCAGACGTACTTCCTGCCGATGCTAATGTTGGGTACAAGGCTGAATGGTTATGTAGGTTGAGATGGAATTCGGTGATCGGATAGCTATAGAAGAGCATTTGGCGATAACTAAAGAATGTCTCAGCAAATAAATTACATCACATGGATTGACAGTTCTAAATTATACATATTATATTTCAATTGATAACAACATATCAAATATACATTCACACAACAAATATATATAAATGATTCAAGATAATGAATAATATTAGATTTGTAGACAAATATGTTTACTATAAAATAAAAGAGAACACATACTATGTTATCCGATATCCGATTTAGTGATCCCGAAATCCCGGGATTGTGACGGTACTAATCACGGGTCTTAATAATTGAGGAAATAAGAGAAAGTTGTGGGAGGGCTAGAAAAAGAAGGTCCCAAATTTTGATTTATTTTGGGAAATCCGTAAATTCCTCAGTTTTTGAAATCGACAAATATTTATTTGAAAAATCGACGAACAAAAATTTCTCAACTCCGAATCGATGTTGAATTTTCAATCATTGGAAAAGTTGTCAGTCGCGTAATACCGGGATCACAAAAATGGTCCAGGATTGGACGCCCGCCCTGCCCTACTCGGGATAAAATAATAGATACCTGTTGCTTACAACTAATTCGATGATAAATATGGTATTTCTTATGAGACATAAATGAATATCATTATAATTAATATATTATATTAAGTAAAACCGTGTTCTAAAGTAATAATGAAACAAAGTTTACGGCTAGTTTGACGTCATGCCATCGTTAGAACTATAGGCAGTATTGATGTTAATATCTCTTAAAATTTTGATCAATAATACGAACAGAGCATGTAAGAGATATTTTCAATTTGAAAATGTTAAGAGACGTTATCGTAAAATAACGTTATAACAAAAGATAGAAATTAAAATGACGTCAACAAATAAAACGACAAAAATAACACGATATTGGTACAAACGTGTCAAATATACTAATAACAATAAAGTAAATTTCACATAAAAAAGATTAAAGAAAGCAAATTACAAAGCCCGCATGAATATTCAAAGTCAGTGACGATTAACATGTTTAATTGTAATTAATAAACGTAACTCACGAACCAGAATTAACGCGAAGAAAAGTAAAAAGTTAACAGCGCACAAATATTCCATTGAATGGATTACAAGGTTACTCACGGCTTCAAGATCCATATCACCGTATATGATTAGTCCAATTTGAAGACTTGAAAGCATAAAACACATGTTTGAAAAACCTGCTATAATAAACGACATACTACCCCCAAAATTAACGATATTTATGTAGTTTGCCCTTAAATTTGTATTAAATATAACACTAGTTCATGGTTTATGTGTTTACGAATAACTCGAATAAACATGCCAAATCTGGTGGCTTAAAAAAGCATACTGGAATTCAACCTATCAGTTTATTTTATACCTTTTTCTATATTGTCTAGTTATCGGCAAAACAAGTTCATTTAAGGTCGAGCTGTGTTTATATACAAGAAATTTTCTAATATAAAATTAAATATTATAACTTTGTTATTTCAATTATTGTGTTACGTAATTTAAGAAGCATCATCAGACCATCGCAACGTTTACTAATACATAAACTAAACATGATTTTAAATATGCTATGAAATTACAAAATAAAAGTCGGGGTTTGTCCTTTTCTATTGAACGCTGGAAGGGGCTAAGATACATACTTTGATAGTACTAATGATAAACTACACAAGTTGTATACATTGTGATAATCGAAAAAAAGCTGTTTTGGAAAATTGAGGGTTACGTCCTTTTTCCTTTCCACAGTCGATATAATATGCACTCTTTGCATAATAGATGCGTGTTTACGATGCTTGAGGAACTAATTGTTTTATTGGATGGGGTATGACACAAATATTAAAGGTCGTTTTTTAGTATTATTCCATGCCCGATCCCAATTTTTTTCAACGAGAACTGTTTGTTACTCAGTCGCTCAACCTCCCTTCTTTGAAGAAAATAATAATAGGGATAGAAGGGTAAGGCTAGGAAAGGACTAGTGGTTAACTCATCGCTCTCGCTACGCCCAGTTATTGAAGGATCGGAAAAGGTGGGAGGGAATTTTTTAGCCATGGCTACGAACAGAGATCGAAAAAATGCTGTTAGTACTGGGACTCGAACCCGTGAGATCCGGCACGGAAGCCCACAACGCTAACCGCCGCGCCATAGGACCTGACATATATTAAACATCGGTTGACTCAAAACCAATATTAGCTTTCCAATGCTTCGTTCTTAACAATATGATGTTAAAAGAATCATATATCATCTGTTGCACTTTCCGTGTCATGGATGGATTATAAAATACAATAATTTAAAAATTATTAGAATCATATTGTCTTTATATTCTAGCAAGAATCACAAGGAGAGTGTAACACATGAAATATAATTCGTATATCAAATACTAGCTTCTTCACTTTATTGATACTGTGATCGGTCTGATATTTTAGTTGGACCGATCCCGATCTTAAATATACGTCGTGTTTACTGCGATATACAGTAGAACCTCGATTATCCGGACTAATTGGAGATGAAGGTAGTCCGGATAGGGAAAAATCCAGATAATCGAAAAAAAGTCATAATTTACACGGAAAGACATGTACAATCACTGTAAATAATTTTTATTTGTCTAGATTAAAGCTTTAGTATTAAATTATTTTTTATTAAGAAATTCATTTATTAATTTTTGCTTAAATAAGCTAGCTGTTCTTTTCAAAGTTGCCAAATCGCGAATACTTTTAAGACATAAATTATCCTGAGACACTCTTCTTGGCTTTCAAACCACTTGATGGCGACATTTAAGCACTGAAAATCATTAGAATGTGCAGGACCAATATCTCTTTCTTTGGTCTTCTTGATCTTGCTGAGACAAATATTTCCTTAATTATTTTCACATCATTCAAATTTTGAAATCCAAGATCGATCGCATAAAAATTTATCCAACTTAGTAACATATTCTTAGACACATTCAGTACAAATTGAAATGTGTGCTATTGCTTCAATAATGTCTCTTATAACAATTTCTGGTGTGTTACTTGAACTTTCTGATAGTCTTTCAAGAATTTGTTCCATGATTTTCTCACTGTCGACAAATCTAAGAAATTCAAACTCTCAGAAATTTTAACGTTATCTGGTTTAAGCATTCTATTGAAGACGAGATTATGCATTATCTAGTAATAATAATGTTTTTCCACTTTTATCTGTGCAGTTTTGATATTTTTTACTTTTGGAATGATTTTAAAAATTTCACCATTTATCCTGGTTTTTTTCTGATGGTAATATTCAACCGGAAGATTTCTTCGATTTCAAACAACACAAAACAACGAACAAAATAGTATGCACTCCATCATATATGTAAACGGTGGAATCAATTCGCCACGAGAAAATTAGCAAAATCGTAAAAATTTTGCTCCGGAAAACAATCGAAAATCCGGTTAATCGAGGTTCTACTGTACTTCATATTACACATTTACAACTGTTATGATAGCAGATATGTACCGTTTAAATCGATATAGTGTATGTATTCTGCTTAATCTTAGCCTGGGTGGTAGTAACAGTAAGCAGTGTTATGAGAAGTTTCGTCTTCGGTCGCCAAACGAATCAAATTTCAAACGTTCAATATAATATTACAATGAGAAAATGTAAGCTTACCCACCATTGTTTCAAAAAGTGTATCCTTTACGGTGGGCTTATAGCAAATATTATAAAATTATTTATACACAATTATATTACGCCGCCTGTGTGGTCAAGTGGTCAACGTCGTTGGCTACCGCTACGGAGGTCACGGGTTCGAATCCCAGTACGGGCAGTTTTATAAATTGATTTTTCAATCGATTTATGAATTTCTGTTCAAAGGCATGGATGTATGTGATGTCTTGAATTCCCCCCTCCCACCCATTCTATTATATGAACGGGGCGTATCGAGAGCGACTAGCTAACCACTAGTCCTGTCCTAGGCCTTTCCTTATATTCCTACTCTCTTCGGAAAAGAGAGATTGAGCGACTGAGTAACACGCAGTTCTCGTAGAAACACTTCTGTTGAGATAAACTCCATTAGGAGTTCATATACTCCACATTGGGATCGGACATGGTAAAAAAAAAAAAAATATTACAGTAGCCCACAAAAATTTTGCACAAAACATGCTTGATGAAAATTAAATGTTAAATTTGAATTATTTTTATTCTGTACACTTCCATAAATTGTGTCGTCAATAACGATCCGGGTTTCGCCTTTCGGTATCTTCTGGTTTTATCCAGTGCACGAATGCACTTGAACTGACAAGATGCTCGTGCACTGTATAAAACCAGAAGATGCCGAAAGGCGAAACCGGGGTCGTTATTGAAAAATTTATGGAAGTATACAGAATAAAAAGAATTTAAATTGAAAGTAGGTTTTTAATTTTATAAAAAATCTGAAATATATATATTTAGATTATATTATTCTATATAAGAAGAATATTTTTCGTCCCTATTCAATGTACTTTTTATGAATCGAGCTTTACGTCAGAAATTTATTTATTATTATTGTAACAAAATATACAAACGTGTAGTTATTTCAATTCACCAGTGGTCCCTATTTACCCAACTCTACTTTGAAGAAGATTAAAAAAAAAACTGTTATCTCCGTGTGAAACTTTCGGATTTGTAGTGCATGAATGTTGTAGGTTTTAAGGCGGAGATATACTGCCGACACCCGACGCCACTTAAGCGTGTTGGATGAGATCATAGCTACATATTTGCCATTGTACTGTATGGAACAGGAGCGCACTGCCAACATCCGACGCGACGGCAGTACAATGGCAAATATGTAGCTATGATCTCATCCAACACGCTTACGTGGCGTCGGGTGTAGGCAGTATGTCTCCGCCTTTATACAGGTGACATGAAAGGTTTTCCCATGTGAAAGATTAAGTTTTCAACAAATTCGGGAGAATTCGCATCTAAAAAGAAATAAGTTTCGTAAAAGAATATACTTTCAGGAGAGTTGGTTATTTATTATTTAAAAAGTCCATTCACGACGCCGGTTGTGGGAAGGTTGGGAACTATATGCTATTTTGACAGATTTATTTGTTTTTTTAAACGAATGCTGAATGCGTCTTGAAATATATTGAGGGTAGCTTGCCCGCATAGAAACACTAACTTATTACTTGTGATAAACAGGGAGAAAATTTTGTTTGTTACATACACATATCTTCATCCCAAACCATCAAACTAAATTTCACAAAGATATTTAATAAAATATAATAGTGTTTTAACACTTCAGTTAAAGAATCTTACTTGAATGATTTGTGTCGAATTTGACAGTCAGAATCTATCGGCAAATATCATTAGAAATCAATTTAAATTTGATACTCAATAATTACTTACGTAATGTGTTATCCGTGTTGTGCCGATGAGAAATTATATCGACTGTAGAAAGGAAAAAGGACGTAACCCACAATTTTACAGGAGGCGCTAAAAACGTGTTTTGACGATTTTGGGACATATGAAAATTATGAATTCACAACCTTAAAGTGCACGGAGACTTCTAAACTGGTGTTTAATTGACATAATCAAATATTAATTAAAGAAATTGTATATGAAAAACCTTTATTACAGTCTTTTTTCTTGGTTTAAATTTTTTAAAATGTCATCTTTTTCAAATTTAAAAGCTAAATACTAATTTGACATTCGCAGCTTGCATCATTTTGATATAACGTGCATCAAGTTTGATACATTGTGATTATCGAAAAAAACCTCTTTTGAAAAACCTGTGGGTTACGTCCATTTCCTTTCCACAGTCGATATTAATAAAAATAAAAGACAATAATTTGTAGTAATTATTTCACAATTTTATAATATCTATGGTCAGGAATTAAAAAAAATAGTTATATACGACAATACTCGCGATGTTTAATAAAAATGAGGAATTAGTAAAAACAATTTTTCAATTATTAATTTAATGACTTTCTACCTAGAATCGACAGTTAACACTAGTCCGAATTCAAGAGTGTTAACATTCACTAGGTGAGCAATGACCACATTCAATTGCAAAAAAAATAGAAAACAATAAATGCTTTTTGTCAATTTAAAAATAATATGAATTTAAGTACATTAAGAGGAACGATAATATAATTATCGATATCAACGATTTAATATGATATGTTAGACATTAATTGTGTATAATATCATCTAGACTCAATATACAAGGGATTTCGTGGAATATTTTCTTTGCGTTGTGAAATCATTTTCAGGGAATCTAAATAATATGAATATATGATCTCCAAGCCAATATTATGAATTATATAAACGTTTGGCTTGTGTTGATTACTACCTATATAACCGTTTACCACAAAATGGCTTCGCCATTTATAGATTTAATTAGTGAATAATAGAATATTATTACCCGTTATATTATTTAATTATTACGTAAATTAGTAGAGAAACTGTACGGCGCGGTATGCCTAAATTAGTTTCAATAGAAATAATTAATTAAAGGATAATAGGAATGTTTATGTGTAATGGTTAAATTAATACCAACATAATAATAACGGATAAATCTCTCGTCTACCGATTCTACGCTTTAAGCTACTCGACAATTTACCCATCAGCCGGGTCTGGGTTAGTTTCCCGGTAAGTCAATGTCAAATTAAGATTTTTTCAATTTTAAATTGATATTTAAGACGTGGGTGTTTGTGATGTCAATTATTATCATGTTGATCTCGGGTGACTTACAGAAATTCAACTTTGAAATATTTCACTTTTAGGGTGTTCACTGTCAAATACTTGGTGGAAAGGCATTATATATTAATAAATCAAAATATTCCTTTGTACTACTTCTTCATTCATTGAAAAAGATCAGGACCGGTTGTGCTTATGACCAGCATCATTAACTGATAAGAAAGTCCAATTTTACAGCGTTATCTATACAAAATTAAAAAATAAATAAAAATAAACTTTTTTTCTTTTTCGTTTAAAAAATAATCGTAAGCAGTGTTCCTGATTAGGGTATCCAATCCCGGAGCCTTTTTCCAATCCCGGGATTTCGGGATTAATCCCCTTTTTTTCGGGATCCCGGGATTGGGGTTTCGGGATTCCGGGCTTGTGATTTTCTTACCGAGAAATTTTGAAATCCTCAATTCGTTATACTTTTTCCCAGAATCTCGCCGAAGCTCGTTTTTTTTTAGCTCACCGATTTACCAATTTCATGTCAATTATCGGGTTTTCCTCAAAATTTCTCAATCCCGAAATCCCGGGATCGCGGCCATCTCAATCCCGGAATTTCGGGATCAGAAAATTGAACGGGATCCCGGATCCCGGGATTGGATGCCCTATTCCTGATGTCTAACATAAACTTTGTAAAAACAAAAATGAGAAAATAAATAATGGAGGATTTCAAAAAATATTTACTCAAAAATCTAAATGAGGGATCACCAAACTACAAGAAACGGGCCGTATTTTTTTTTAAATATTTATATTTAAAAAAGATCGGGTGTCGTATTGAAATCTTTGGAGGGCCGTAGTTTGGTGAACGCTGATCTAAATGATACATTAAGAAAAGAAGTAAGGGAGGTATTTAAACATTTTCTTTCTCGCATACAGCATGAAAAACTTCGTTACAAAGTTACGTAAACAGCATAGATTAGAAAAGAAAGGATATCATTTCAAAATGCGTTAAAAATAATAAAGGTGTGATATACATAGCTGTCAGTAAATCGATGCAGACAGATCAAAGTGGATTTTCAATTCGTGAAACTTACCTGAAACAAACAAAAAAAAACAATTAGTTATTTGACATCTTAGAATCATGAATAAAAGGTTAAAAAAAATATTCGTGACTGCTTGCCACTGATTTATCGAAGAAAATAATAAAATATAAATATTATTTCGGTATGTGGCGGTATCCGAAATATCTTCTATCTTTGACACGCCCCATTAAAAACAAAAGATTATTATTTTCTTTGTGTGATATAAAGATATAATATAACGTTGTACCTCCGCTCTCTCCCCCAATCTCGCGATATTATCTTTCAAGTGAGGAATGATATTGCGTAGAAAGGATAAATCGTATATTTTTCAATGACCTCACTTCACATAAAGGGACATGAGTCACGTGGCTTCCTTCTACGCAGTAAATATATAACGTTTAGGCAGATCATCTTGAGTATCTACTTTAAAACGGAGTGGCCGGAAACGTGCGATCTTCAAATATATAAACGGCTACTTAGCGACATTCAAAAAAATGCGAAACAGGAAAATGCTAATTTTAATCGTGGCCGTCTTATATTTAGTGTCATAAAATTGCATAGAACTCGTATTTGAGAATTCAATCATTTGCCCAATAGTATGGATATTTTCAGGTAAATTAACAACATCATTGAACACGCCATATTTTCATGGTGGCGGGTTTCGCTTTTCATCTACAAGCTAGACGAAATAATCCTAAGACAACAGTTTAAGACGTTACCTTTACTTTGAAATGAAAACATTTCAGATGGAAACCGGTCTTTATTAACATTACAAAGTTGTATCGATCAAATATTGTGCTTCAAATACGTTTTGTCACTTGATAATTTTCTGTATAATATGCACGATAAAATTAATTCACTAAAAACGTCAGATTATATGCAGACTACTGAAACGTCGAAAATAGGACTGAGAAGCGATGGGGTACAAATTTACCCCAGACGAATTTGCGTATTGTTTGCATTGCATTGTAGATAAAAATAAATATCAGCTGGATATTATTGGTATATAAGCGAATGGTTGAAATAAGAAGAATTTTGACATGCGAACATATCCCATAAGAACCCGAAGGTAATGCCTGAAGAATGCCGAAAAGTGAAACTCTGTTAGTTTGTGATAAGACGTATAGAAATGTACAAAATAAAAACGGTTCAAATGTGATATTTAAATGCCAGCATCCTCGGTTGAAATTAATCTATAAAGTTATGCTTTATTTTTAGATAATTTTTTGCCACACACCTTTTAAGCGAACAGACTTCTTGCTTAATTATCGTCAATTGTAACACCGCAAATGCGGTTTTACAAATGCAATGAATTCCAAAACTGTGGGCCGACAATTGGTCGTAGAAATGTCAACCGCCGATAATTGCACACGGGGAAAACTGTCGCGCGGAGAATGGCCCGCGCATCATTTATTTTATTTTTAGAATGTATTTTTTTAAATATACGTCATATTTCGCTATAAGGTTCAAATAAGATTAACACACAAGAATTTCTTGTTATAGCTTGTTCGCCAACCGATAGAAAATTCTAATGCGGTTTTCCCCATTAAATAATGACATTGTGTATTTCATTTGGTAGCCTTTTTACGTAATATGCTCTTCCCATTTAAAACGCACAGTACAATACAATCAGGGATAGCAATACCGGGATCTCTATTATCAATGTGGTTTTTCAATATTTATATAACGGTTTTAAAAATTCGAAAATAACCGTATTATGGTAATGAAAATTAGCCAGAAAAGAAGGTTTTATATAATAATTCTCGATTAATTGCATCAGCCAAGAGATTTTTGTATCAATATTGGCATCTTCCAGAATTGATGATTCTAGTAATGGTGTATAATTATTTTATTTAACAAAAAACACCCGATTATGATGATTTTTTTAATGACGCTATTTTAAAAGAAATATTGAAATACCGATTTTTTTTTATTACCATGTCCGCTCCCAATGTGAAGCATATGGACTCTTAATGAAGTTTATCTCAACAGAAGTGTTTCTACGAGAACTGCTTGTTACTCAGTTGCTCAACCTCTCTTTTCCCAAAGAGAGTAGGAATAGAAGGAAAGGGCTAGGACAGGACTAGTGGTTAGCTAATCGCTCTCGATACGCCCTGTTCATATAATAGAATGGGTGGGAGGGGGGTAATTCAAGACATCACATACATCCATGCCATTGAACAGAAATTCATAAATCGATTGAAAAATCAATTTACATAACTGCCCGTACTGGGATTCGAACCGGTGACCTACGTAGCGGTAGCCAACGACGTTGACCACACGACCACACAGGCGGCGTTTTGATTTACTCGGCTGTTATTAAGATCCCAATTGGTTTTTCCACATTTATGTTATATTTAATATGAAATATCAATATTGATAAATTTGTTCGGTATTGTAATTCCTAAATACATTCAATGTTTTATAATAATGGCGTTTATTTGGATATTCGTCATATTGCAAGTCATTCTGTACAAATGAGCAATATTGTCTTGTCCCGATAAGTTACTGCGTACAAACATAATATTCGTTGCGTACCTAGACGAAGAAGCGTCATTCATTCATTGTCCATTTGTTTGAAACTAATAATGGCTAAACTAAAACCAGACACATCTCATACGTGTTACACGTTGACTGCTCAGGCTTAAAATGTGATTTTTGTCGGGAAAACATTTTTGATGCAGGATCAGTAGAAAAAAATATAGACAGATTTCAATTTCGGTGGATCATATTGCAATTTGAGAAACGGGATATCACAGATAAATAACCCGTCAGTTATCGAAAGCTCTCGAGAGCGAAGGATACACGTGGATACGTGTGAATATGTGCGTAGTTGAACTCCTTGCGTATCGAATGAATATTTAATAAAAGCTTGTCATTAAGTTATGACAATGTTAGCTTATTTATTAAATACGTATTTTCTTAGAAAATTTAAATTAACTTTGATTATTCCACGTATTGTGTTACTAACTGTGACACGTGTTTCGCCTCTTTCAGAGGCATCTTCAGACTTCCTATCGCAAAGTTTGCTTAAGTAATGAAGCAAGATTGATTCTAACATTATAAAATTATGAAATTACAAAATGGAGTTTTAGGGTTTTTTTTCCTTTTAAGAGTAGCAAGGAGAGGGGTGTAGAATCGAAATAAAGCAAACAAATAATGATACTAATGAGTTGCAATCAATCAGATTGGGATTTTTCCTTCTTAAGGGAAGCTAAGAGCGGATTATAAAATCGAAACAGGGCAAACAAATTTAATCATACTACTAATGACGTTAAACATTACAAACTATTTTCTTAATAGAACTCTGTTATAATAAAGACAAAATTAATTTTGAATCGTTCAAGTTATGTACATTCACAGCTTTTGTCACTAACGACCCGGGTTTCGCTTTTCGGCATTTTCAGGCGTTCAAGTGCACGGATGAACTTGAACTGACCTGAACTGAAAGGCGAAACTCGTGTCGTTAGTGACAAAAGCTGTGCGAATGTACATAATTTGAACGATTCAAATTTAATATTGAAATTCCACCAAGCACCTTCAGTCGAAATCTTAAATTAGACAAAATTAATTTTAAACTTTATTTAAACGCGCGCGTAAACTCGAAATAGCTTTTGACTAAATACCGTCTATATATTATACTAACACCATATCGCAGTATTAGTTCAAAGACATCCACTTAAACACTACACAGTACACACCCAGTTCTTTTTTACACGGTAGTTAGTGGAACATATCTACCGTGTAAAAATGAATAAATAATATGTAATATATCTAAACTACATATGCATATTAACGACACCGGCGCCGCGTCGTCATTAACTACCGGTGCACGAAGTTTATATCCCTTTGGACGATTTACTGATCGTCAATTAATAATTTAAAATATTAAATTAACGAAATGAATGACGAATGGTAGTTCTGAATCAGACTTGTCTCCACATTAAAATACACAATATGAAAAGCGTTAAATTAAAATACAACGAATACATAGAATTCTTCTGTTATACGGACAGCAATTAATAAATACATAATGTATTCATTTCACCAATGGGATTTTAGATTCTCAAAAAATTCCAATTATAGGGGCCACTAATAAAGTTTATAAATGAGATTTCCCCCGTTATAAATGTTCAGGCATAAAAAAAACTTGGAAGTAATTTCAATATCCTTTGAATTTGTTGAAAAGCTTTTGAAATGGCTTTTTTCGCTTGGGGTCTCTATGAATGGTAGCACGGCCGTGCGTATTTATTCGTGGATTTTGTGGATGCGCCCCACCCACCTTAGTATGTACTCACCTACTTGTTAAAAGGTAGTATTCAAGAGAGATGAGTCATTATTGCAAGAACAAAAAAAACGCGCATTTTGAAAACCCTACAATACTTTAATGGTTTTCGAAAATGAAGAGACGAAATATTTAGGTGTTTTGGTTGATTTGTCTTAACCGAGCACCTAGTAAATTAAAACAGAGGTGTTTTGAATAAAAAATTACACACAATGGAATGTGGAATGCGTCCGCGCAATTTGAAAAAACAACCGCGAATATTTTTGGAATACGCTTAATTCGACTTCGCGTAATTGGGGGATCGATGTATATAGAAAATTGATTGCCTTGTAGACGTACTCAACTGTAGGTATCTTGTAAACGGTTATAAGTACAATAGCATCCAATCCCGGACCCTCTTTGTGATCCCGGGATTGATAATATTTCCAATCCCGGGATTGAACATTCAATATAAAACCGTGTAGAGATTCAGGATTGAGAATTTTTCTTTTTTTTTAGCTCTCGCACGAATTTCAAATATTTCTTCTATTTTAACAACTTTTCGAGAATTTCGCAGTTCTTGTCCTCAATTCTGAAATCTCGGGATTAATTACAATCTCGTGATTTCGGGAATATGTACGTATAGCTTTGTTCCACTAGCAAATATAATTATGGCATTGCTAAAACCGAGCCCCAGTGATCCGAGGTCTTCGCATTGATAATGGTAAGCAGAATTATAGAAAGTAACGAATAAAAATTACAAATTTAATCTTAGTGATGTGAAAGTGAGAAATATTGGACATCTATAGTTAAAACTGACAAGTATTGAATGTACGGAAAAAATATGAAACAGTAAAAAAAAATGTTTTGAAAAATTAAGTTTTTATTTTAATAATATACACATTCGCATGGTTTTCAGTTCAGTCACAAATTATAATTGAATCGGGATAAATATTTTTTTCAAATTCATATCCGCTACAAACGTGGAGCATATAGATTTTTTTTATAAAGATACGGTCTACATATGTTAGAGGTTTAACAGTAGTCCAACCTCCCTTTTTCGGAAAAAGTAATAATTAAGGATGTTCGGACAGGACCAGTGGCTAACTGATAACTCTCGTTGCGCTCCGCTTAGCGTGGTGTGAAGGAATTTCAACATGCCATACCGTAACAGCGACACCCTCGAACACAAATTCATAAATCGATAAAAAATAAAATTATGAATCCATCCGTACTAAGATTCGATCCCGTGAACTTCGCATCAAACGCTAATGACATTGAGACCACTCGGCAACATGCCCGGATTTATTACAAGTATTTCTTGTTGTATTTAACAATATTTGTATTTGACACCTTTCTGTAAAAAAGACGACACCACTAAAATAAGTTTACCCGCTCAAGTCTTCTGAATAATAAATACGACGTGAATATATTATTTACTTTGTATTGTACGGTTGACCTTCAATACGCCTTTAAGCCTACGAGCACCCATTTAATCGGTCATGGATTGGCTGCTTATAAGTGAAATATATTCAAAAATCCTATGTACACAATGGCCTGGATAAATGGGCTCGATTGCTTACTTCACACGTGAAACAACACATAAGTTGAGTATTTGAGGGAAATCGATATACCAAGGACATAAAAATATGTATATTGCGTTCACTGGGGCACGCGTTATACATACATGATGGCATGAAGCATTTGGAAAGCTATTTATGATAAGTCTTGAAAGGAATTTGGCAATTGCAATGCGTGTCTAATTCTATCATTGCACATTAATCTATAACACATAAGAGCAATGGTTCTTTATCGGTTCTCCGTGTAACACTAGTGCTAATCGAGTGCGAATGCCCTGATTTTTATTTATACTGTGTTTTCTAAACATTGTAATTCAATGATACATATACCGGACAGAACACGTATCACAGTTTGTAAAACAGCAACTGGATTAACAAAGTTATCAAATAAACTTCCACAAAATTACCACCGAATCTATCGAAATTTTCCGTCTATGGAAGTAAATTTCTCCTTATAAACGTTAAAAAATGCAGAAACAGTTGTAATATTTATTAAGTGACAGGAATTATATGTTTTCTTTAACTGAGTTATGAAACATACATTCAAGAGATATAGATGTTTAAGTAAAATATTGTATGATTTTTATGTGCACACTTGTTTCTCGTAAATGTCGATTTAAATAATAAATCAAAGCGTCAAACAACCAATGAATAATAATTCGATGCTTTATCCAAGTGCTGGTATCAGCGTATCGGTTAATGTGGGGTAATTTCCACCCCTATAATATTGTCTTATTATAAAACTTGGCATAGCATCGTTGCATGGGATCCATCCAACCAATGCGGGTTGTCGATGGGTTTATTAAAATTAATGTACATTGTTAAAAATAAAATAACTTTGCACACACTGTGAAATAATCATTCTACAGTGTTCACTACACGATATATATATTGAAAGAAAGGTCGAAAATTAAGTTCATTGTAGTTTGAAACGCTATATAGCCTGTGCTTTTAACATTTACACTTTGGTGACGCTGATTTGAGTTTTTATTTTTTAAGTAAGTTTTACGCGAGCCTGATTCGGTCATTTACTTGTGGTGCAAGAAAGGCAAAAATAAATGACCATATGAACTTAACACAAGTTCTGAGATTAAAAGTTGTTATAAAGTCGCTCAAAGAGGGAGCACGAGTTGAAAAATGGAGTTGGGTAATACATATCACGACACCCGTTTGAGAAAGGATGTTTGGAAAGAATATTAGACACTCTTGGAAACACAAGTCCATAAATCGATTTAAGCCACATCTACACCGGGACCGATAATTAAAAAGGGAATCTCTTATGAATGCCCCCTGTGATCCAGTTGGTAGGAGTTTGGCTCTACCGATCGTGCGGGTCTGAGTTCAATTCCCGGTGACCACTATTTCATGTTTAGATCTCTGACATAAATGTTTGCCATATCAATTATTCTTGAGTTGATCTCGTATGATCTTTCAACTTCAAAATATTTGGCGCATTACCACTAATGCCAAATTATAAAAAAATCTTAAATCAAATAAATATTCTTTAGAAAATATAGTTTTTTTTTTACTTCAATTAAATAAAACTGCCTTCACTAATGACTGAATAATTATTTCGAAATATTTAAGGAGGTAAAGAATAAGGTTTGTTTGTTCAGCAGTGGAATTACCTTATTTTAGTTAAAAACGTGACTTGGCATAAATAATACACAACATGGTAATTGTGAGTTAGGTATTATTTCGAAAGTGTAAACTTCCAAAGGCATGTCGCATCAGTTTGACTCCAGTGGTGTATTTGAACAAAGCCCCACGAGCTAAATGTGTTAAACGGGGATGAAAGAGACGGGGGTTGTATGTTCACCGAAATAACAATCCCCAATCAGACGGCGTACACTCCTCGGCAGACGAGATATAATGCTGATAATTAGGTCACAGACGACCAGTGTCTAACCCGAGAGGTTTTAGGCAGACGAGATTTCACACCGGGAAAACCTTTTTGTAAGAAGCAAGAAAACTGCTTTACTTATCGTATTATAGAAAGAAAGCTTACCAAAAAAAAATCTGATTACCTGACCTTTTTTAACGAACACATTATATAGAGTACATATATTAAAGATCTTCAGACGTTATCAATTAAGAAAATCATTATTTGATATTGAAGTTTTCCAAGTATGTACTTAAAAATATGTTTTATTTGAAACATTTTAACAAGTGTTATTAAAGAAAACTTGCTGTACCATAATAAGTCAGACGCTACGTTATTTTTAGAAAAATATTGGGTCAAGTAGGACGAAGGCTTAGACCAGTGTTTCCCAACCTTGTTTGTGCCATGCCCACTTGACGCTTCAAAAATCTCCATGACCCACTTTCCCAATCAAAATCTATCTAACTAACAAATTCGGAAAAAATAATTGCTTCAAATCAAAAATCCACAGTCAATATTACTTAATGTGAGCTGCAAAGAGTTGAATGTGAATTACGTATTTGGTATTTTTTTTTCGAAAATGCGTTTTAAAAAAGTGTAATAAATATGAATGAGTTCGTATTGCCCCCCCAAATCATTGAACTAGCCCCACAAAAAAAAGTTGGGAAACACTGGCTTGGACGACCATTACGACAATGGGTATTTTTTACAATTATTGAAACTTGTCGAATATTTTAAACATTCAAAAATAAAAAATAAAACTTTCGCAGTAAATTAAAGAGATATGATTTCGTTTTAATTAACGATAATGATGTTATTTATTATAATGATATTACATTTACGTTAGTGATATTATGCCTTCATCCTTTAGAGTGACTGACAATGATTGATTACAATACAGGAATTATATCAACCCAACAAATTCACGAAGAAGGGATAACGAGCTCAGGCAATTAATAAGTAATTTTACGATAATATTTTTACACAAATAAAGACAAAATGTGGATTAAGAATTGCAAGTGGCAGATGTATGTTACATTGAACAATATAAATAATTTGTCTCGTCTAATTACCCGAGAAATGTTTACAATTTGCGACGTCACATTTACCAGCCGATGCCTGTGTACTCGGGAGTTCACGGCTAAATAGCGTAATGCTCTTATCTGGATGCTGGCTAGCACAAGGGAAACGATAGAGCACGAACCGAGTCGTAAAAATTCTAATTTCGGCAGCCCGGAGCGCTTTTCTTGCGGTGATAATGTAAAAACGGCAGATTAACACCCCCCCTGGGGGGGGGGGGGAATAATGCCGCGTCAAATCGCACACCAAGGGTCAGATAAATATTATATTTGACAATGTTATTATCTTCCCACTGTCATATTTTGCATAGCGCTGACAGGGATTTTTGTAACAAGGAATAAAAAAAAAACAATTAGACGAATATTATTACGTTTTTACTCGTCTTAAAACCTAAGCACATGATATGAGTTTATTGATTGACTTGGTAGAACTCCATTACAATAGGGCAGGGGTCACCAAACTTTTTCAGAAGCGGGCCGGATTGAACTTTTTAAAAACTAAGGGGGCCGGACGACAGATTAATTTTTATTGGAACCCAATCAGAATATTATTTCATTTTATGTGATTACATAATAATTAGAATGTAAACAAATGTTTGCCCTTCTTAAAATTTCAATAAATTAGAATATTCGATATTTTTTGAGTAAACGAACATCTGGTCGTCCCGCCTCCAATTTCTATCCAGTTTCCTTCAATTTGAGTCCCCTACCAGATAGTTGTATGACATGATGATTTGAAATAAATAGTTGTCGTCAATTCACAACCAAATCATGAAAATTTATATTGCTTATATGAATAATTTCTATGCAAAAATCCAGAACTTTTCGCGGGCCAGATGAAAATCTTTGGCGGGCCGTAGTTTGGTGACCGCTGCAATAGGGTAAAAATATCTATACAATTTTAATATAGTCATAGCAGTCTTTGATACAGTACATACATAATATGAGCCCTTGGGAGGGAAAATGATCCAAACAGTAAAATGGTAAAAAAAAAGTTCTTGGACTTTTAAGTACAATCACGACTTTACTTGGTGGATTGCATATTTTTATTTTACGAATACAACACTACTGCAATGTGTTTAAACTGAGGTTTCTACACTTTTACAATAGTTTAAGATGTGTAGAATATTACAACGCATTAATTTTTTTTTTCTTCTAAAATACCACTAGGCTCAGTTCACCTCTAATGGGACCACACGTAATTAAAATATATCACAATATTATACGCTTCCAGTATACTAAAAAGCGCATTATAAGTTTACATTTAACGATTAGAATAAAAAAACAACATATTTGCTGTATGCGATCTAACATAAATTGCGATAGGAAAACATCGCCACTTGGCTAGTGATAATATTGACAAACTTAGAAATGATAACAATAAATAATGTATTTTTTGGAGAAAAATTTCGTGTTGTATTATGCCTCCATGTATCCAATCATTTAAACGTTAGTATTTGATTACACCACACGAAAATGAAGCCAGCAACTATTTTAAACACCGGGGAGGGACTACCAATCCAAAAACACGATAACTTCTCAAAAGATACATTTGTATATTTAATGTTTAAAAAAGTATTATTTAACTGACACAATTAGTTTCAAAAATATATAGACTAATATGTAACGTTTAATTATTTGATATATTAAAGTTAGCTTACATAATTTTATTGTTTAGGAAGAGGTAATCTTTTGAAGGTTAATTATAATGGCGTAAATATAAAGTTAATCTAAGAAAAGTTCTACATAACAATGGTCCAAGAATGAAGCACTTTTATCTGGTGAACTTCAAGATAGTATTCGTAGGGGGTTTATCAATGACCTTTATTAATCTTTAGCTAATCGAAGCTATAATATAATAATCAAGGGAAATGGATGTTAAGACTTCGCTTAGGTAATAAAATATGAACGTTGGTTTGTTGCCATGAAATATTATTTTATATAAAAATTAAAACATTTTTTTTTACGAGTTTCATTCGCATTTAATATAAATATACGTTAACGTTTTGGGTTTTACGTCCACAGGAATAGCTATTTGGACCGCCTACACGTGTAACGACTAACATTGATACGAGAGCTGACGATGGGACGTGAACATTTTCTATTAAATTACCGCGACTTAGTATGCTTTTGTTACAACAAACAGTAATTTAATCACACCCGGGCCCAGCCCTACAAATCTTGATTAATACGTCTCACCTGCTGTACCTAATGGTTGGCTATTCCACACACCACCGGATTTATTGAAATTCCTACAGAGTGAAAAATGCTGTTGCCAAAACACAATAGAGGAAAACAAACAATGAAATAATATGCGTGATATTACGGTAAACGGTGATAAAAAATTATCATTTTTCTTACACGTTTCATATAAATCTTTTTACATAAATATAATAAAATACTTACACGTTGCGTTGAACAAAATTCAAAGCTTTTATTATTTATTAATAGTTGGAAGATTTATGTTTTTTTTTTTTACTTTTTAACGTGACATGCTCCACTACGTAAAATAGTCATCAAAATAGTATTTTAGGAAAAGTACTTATGCAATATCCAGGAAACGGCAAGACACGTTTAAAGCAATGAAGCGAGCTGTTTTTTTTTTTTAATACATTGATCATTTCGGTCTTGGACAAAGCCAAATTGAAATGATTTAGTATTGCTAACAATTTATGTCTCATTGCTCTGAATATGTTACATAAGCTGTATATTTGAAGGCAGTATGTTATGGTATCCAACATCAGTTTTATGAGAAGAGACGCTTTGACAAGTGTTTTCAGAAATATGATTATATTATTGAATATCAGGGAAAGAGGATTTTACCACTGAACGGACTTCTACTCAAAACGGTCCTCGAGTACATACTTATTTCGTGCGTTAAAGCCAAAATGGATTATATCGTTGGTATAATGGCAGAAAGCGTTATGTCAAAAACCGGATGTTTTAAGTTATGACTGCAGTAAGATAGACTATATTTAGCACGCTGTATCTTCTAACAAAACAAATTCATCTATATTCCGTGTATTTTTACATAATTTGAACAAAATCTACAATTGGCAAATATTATACGAAAAGAATATGTAGATCGAATTTGTTAATCATTATCAAATTTCATGATATAGCTGTAACGATAAGTTATAGCGCACAAACAGAGATTTTAAAATATAATATTTATCGAAAATAACGACAAGGTTTTGTGACTTGACACTTTCTACCATATATCGACGATAATGCGTCAAGTCAATTCGAAGCTTACGTTTGTGTCAGTTTCCACTTGAATTCCGTCATTGTATATTACCATGTAACACTCCATAAGCGAGCGGAAAACATTAAGTTCGAATGAACGTCTCCATTCATCCTGATTCAAGCCGTTTCCTCTCCGTAGATAGTCTAATGTAAACACTATGAATGTGTGAATGTGAAGGAACTGTTGAATAAGTCAGTGAATGGAATTGTAACGAACGCAAAAATATAATATATAAGTAAAAGTTACTCTAATCGGCGTGAGATAACAATCTCGTGATAGCAATCTTTTTTATACCATTCTAAGGCGGAGATTTTATTTTACTTCCCTTAAGTCACCAGCATCTGTTGTATGTTTTTGTTAGTAAACTATTGTACAAGAGACTCTCGTGTACATTTCAAAAATCATATAAGTCGATTAAATAAGCGAGTCTCATAGTATGAGTTGCCGGTTCCTACGGCGCAGCGTTGTGGGGATCTCACTGGTTGGGTGTTTGTGATGTCTAAAAATTTCCTACCACCCTTTCCGATACTTTAATAACTAGGCGTAGCGAGAGCGATTAGTTAGCCACTAGTACAGTCTTAGCCTTATCCTTATATCTCTACTACTCTCTTTGAAAAACTTCTGTTGAGATACCTGCATTAGGAGGCCATATTATCCACATTGGTAGCGGACATTGATAAAGAAAAAAATGAGTAAGGTTACGTCGTGGTACTTTATTTGATCACGTATATTATGAACCGGGTTACTTTTTTTTTATTGAATTCTTCTTGAAGTATTACGATAGATTCGTAGGTAGAATTTAGGAAGTTTATTTTTTATAATAAAAATTGAATTACAAATTAATTACTTACATTAGGAATGGTAAATCTCAATGGCAACGAGTTCAACAACGGTGATCCGCCGCCTGATTTATTTAATATGTATTTACTAATGTTTCATTTCTATTAATATATTTAAATTAAAATACAAAAAAAAACTAAATCCTTTATTATTTTCTGGCCCGGAAGTATTAATTAATATTTCGACAGCTACATTTTCCTTGTGATCAATTGCAAATAATTTATCAACTAAGTTCAGAGTTACTCCTGGCATTGTTACTGACGTCATCACTTTCAGCGAAAATGTGTTCAGGATAGGTAAAGAGTTCTGTGAAATATTATTTTTTTCGACATCTCTTATTCGGTATACGTTGGTAAACAGCGCTCAAAAATGGATATTGAATGACGCTGTTTGCCGAATCGCAGCACACGTAAGGTGTATGTTATGAATCGCGTAGCTGCGCAGAAAATTGGAATTCCTACACCCAAAATAAGAAATGGGTCAAGTCAGTCAGGCTGGGGGGTGATGCGACAACTCGATAGGGGAGGAGGCGGGTCACACGAAAAGAAAAATCGCACTTTTAGCGACAAAGCCCATCAAAGTCAAGACGACTAGATTCGCAAACATTTCTTTCCTTCAACGTTTGAAGACATAATATATTGAGGAGTAAATGAACACATCATCGTGATTTCGTAGACATATTTCGAATTGTAATAAAAAAGGGTAGAAAGAACATACGTTTTGTGTTACATACTTATTAACGATTTTAATGCAAGACCGTGTCAACGATTTAGACGATTCTTTATTTTCGACTCGACTTAAATTCAAAACAATTAAATATTTTAAATCGTAGCAAAAGATATTTTGTAGATAAAATTCACCATTTTACTTTTGTAAAAAATGTCAACATGTTTATGTTTTTACGCCTTCAATACAAGACAATAAAAAAAAACCGTAAATAACATACAATTGTCTGTACACACCTGTTTCATTCTAGCACTCGATTGTTTTTTTTCCTAAGCATTAAATAAATATATTGACAGAACATTAAAAATGAGTTATTATCTATTGATGTTGTATTTTATTTTTCAGATATGAGATACACTGACAGTGGTTTTTGAATGTCCAAAACACGTGGTACCTACATAACTAATCACTCAGACAAAAAAATACTTTCAAAAGTAATTAATTAATAACAAAAAAAATTGTTAACTTATTGCAAATTATTAGGGAAAGATTCGCTCGTTGCGAGCATTACTAAATTATAAAATATATCTTTTTATATAGTACTATTTACGAAATAAACCGAATTGAATAAATAACTCGGTATCGGTGGATAACGGTGCGTTTAAAGAAACTGGTTCTGATCTTGAATAAACCATATTGAATAAGTACAAAAAGTGCTTTATTTTTCATGTAATGTTTTGGCACACAGAATTTATTGACTGATCTTTAAAATGTGAAAGATTATATCGCAGAATAGCATCCGCATATAAATTAGACTTTTCAAAAACAAATTGATGAATATTTTATATAAATATATATACCGTATTTAACGCGTTTTGAAGATTTTCTATCATGGGCTTGAATTAATTTAATTGTATGTAGATGAAATAAGATATGAATATTAAAAAAGCATAATAGCATTTGAACGTAAAGGAAAATATAAATTTTTGAAATTCAAGCCAATTTAAAAATTCCGTATCGCAAAGAACTTCTTTAAAAGTTATGGTTTCTCGGGTGAAAAGAAACTTTTTTTACTTGTGTCGTTTAATCGAATATTTAAAAGAACGGCAGTAATATGGAGCACGTAGAAGTTTTAAATTAATTTTTAATGTTATGTTGAGTATATTTCAGCTATAGACTTTACAACATTTGAACCTGGGGCGATGTGGAACTTCCGGAAAATTGATATTATGAGCTGCTATATAGAAATGAAATTGGTACCACAGAATATTTTAGAATATTCGAACGCTGCGTAAGTAGAAAACTTTTTCAATCATCTTTACTGATGGTCTTAAGCATATGGACTAGCGGAATAGCATATATTTTTAAATAACCAATTATTGGTAAACAAACCGGCTTAGAATATTTTTTTTACCCAGAAAAGATACAGAATATAATATGACAGGATACGGTGGAAGTTTGTAAAAAAAAGCACCTTTTCCGATAAAAAGGAGATTGAAAGATCGCTTCAATATAACACTGGCGAGATTGAATCGTGCCCCGGACCGCAAAACAGATATAAAAAGTGATAGCTATTAAGCATAATATCACGGTGGACACCAGTATCCTTTTGTCATTTAGATGTCGCCATATGATCCTTAATATAATAAAAATAATATATTTTTATGAATACATCAAAAATTGATAGTAGGTATATAAACCTGTCATCTGGGGCGACAAACGAATTTAGAGTATCGACAAAACAATGCATTATGGATCAAGTGTGAACTCTTGAAAAAAATCATAGAACATAATGAGTGTATACAATTCTATTGTAATTTTTACTTGTATATTATTTATTTAGACAAGATTTAACATTGTGCCAATTATTAATACACTTACTGTGTGATTTTGTTGTTGATTTTAATATCACAAAAGATGCTTTTTGTGTGATTGTTTCGGTTGGCGGGTGCGTTCACATCTTCACAATTGACAAAAAATGTTCAAAAAAAATCTTGGCAGGGTTATTCTTTTTTGTTTGTGATAAACGACTTACAGGGCAAATGTTTTACGAAAATGACATCGTGATATTTGGTAAATTATTACAGCTTTCCTTAGCCTGCGGCACATGCGTCCCAGCTACGCTTTTGATCAATTGGTAGTGAAAACGTGTTTTATACGATATCACTGACATATTTTGAATTTACAACTTCTTTTTATTTTAATTCCAAATATATTTATTCTTCAGCTAAATTTTGACAATTTAGATCAATGAAACTGTGATGGTTAATACATATTAATATCGGCGTATTTCAAAAAAATATATAATACAATCTTACTGGAAAAGAGTAAAATACTTGACTATTTAATCATTATGACTCAATAACAATTCCAACCGTTTTTATTTGAAATGTTTATATCATTATTTCATTGAAATACTTTTCTTCAACAAGGTACAACATTTCAAGTAGGTACATAATTTCTAAATAAATTTCTTTTTCAGTAATAATTGTATAATATACAAAAATATTTTATTATAAATATAATACTAACTTGTTGCATTGACGTCTGTTAGATGCTTTTATTTAATAAGAGTAAAACAAATATAATACGCTTTTTATACTTGACGTATGAGTTCTGTTCGCCATACATCCCAATTAACTTAACGACATAACATTGTCTGCCAGTGCCAAACTTACAGTACATACGAAGCATAGGCGGTGATAATAGCAATATTTGAATTAGCATTTACTTGACAGAACTATTGCAAATATAATTCCACAAACAGAGCAATGCATATAATTCTACAAATATCATTTAAAACCGAACGTGAGATAAGTTTTTATCAGTTTTTTGCATAGTAAGGAAAAGGTTAAGAAAGCAATATTTTCGATGTATTATTTAAGATGTATGAAAAAACAGGGGCCTGACTAAAAAAATAAGCTTAATATAGGCAATGCAATAATCATAAATATTGTTGGCACAAAGCTATATCTGATATATTTAACCGTTTACAAGATACGGAGTATATCTAGCGACAAATGAAATTTGAACGTTAGAAGAACAAAGGTAAACGATCAGTTAATAACTAAGTAAACTTAAAAATATGTTTTAGTAGATCCATGTGATCCTAAGCCCACGAATTAGTATTTTTAAACGAGTATGTGTAGATATTATTGTAGATTAAACGTGGTAATACAGAATGCAAACATATTGGAAAGCTAATTTAAAATTCCACCAGAAAATAAATAACTTGGAAATACGCTCAATTACCATTTGCTAGCATTTATAAATTTTCTTACAAGAAAGATGTTGTGTCCAGCTTAGAGCTCTATTCATTCAGCCACTTGTTAGTACGTTGATGGCTTTCCTTTGATTTATATCTCCTGTGGTCTTTGATTAAAAAGAGCGTGGGATGACAAGTTATTATGAGACATTTTAAAATAATATTTCTCATTATCCAGAGCGAAGATGTGTAAAATACATTCGGCGGGAACTACGATCCCGTTGACACACGTATTTATTCGTTTGTTTTTCTTTTACGCTTTTGACAATATAACGTCTACCTTGCGAAGAAATTTACTATTTCGTATTTTAAATAGGATTACTGTTTCAATTAAAATCTGAGCTGTTTTCAACGTAATCCTTTAAATAGAAATTTTGTGTGCTGGTATTTTCTTACAATTGAAACTGTGTAGGTAATAACAACATAATTCGTCGGTGTACTGCCAGACAACGTTGTCAAAAATGGGTTTTTTTTAAGTTATGAATGCAGGATTGACAATACTTTTGATGGATTCAACCGGTAATTTTGAAGAGGTTCATTTTAATATAAAATAACTTAGATCATTCCACGTATTGTGCTTCTAGCTGTGATACTTGTTTCCCCTCTTTCAGAGGCATCCTCAGACAATCTTACTTTCACAAAGCTTGTTCAAGTAAGAGTGATTTTAATATTCTAACATGATATATTATAAAAATAAAAACGGGAAGCAAGGAGGGGAGAATAGAAAACAAACAAACAATAATGATACTACAAATGACAATTTACATTGCAAAATGATTAACTAATGAGATGCATCAATTAGGAAGGGTTATTACCCATTGGAAATAAATTTAGTAGTGGTGAGCAGCCTGGCCTAATTAGGATATTACAGACTGATAGATTTAAACACGCTATCATTTTTTTTAAAACTTACTCATATTGCATTTATTAATTTCGATATTTAAAGAAGCAATACGAACTTAGTCGTCATTTCTTTGGCAGTTATTACAAACAGGAATCTAATTACAACCTAACGCTTTTACGCTGTATAGATTTCTTATTTCTAAAGCTACCAACCCAAAGACGATTAAGCTTTGTGTTGTAAATATGTATACAATTGTCTTATTGTATACGACGAAGGTCGACAAATGTGAGAGAGCCAAGTTGTCAATACCTTCAAGACAAAATGTCTGAAGAGCTTCATAAGGCTATGCAAAAAGTAGCATGTGGCTCGCGTTCCGCGGTTTGCATACCCCTAGTCTACGGCCATGCTACATTTCAGTTCGGTTCATGATATTCGAAAACGTTAATTATAAGACAAAACACGGTTTTTTGACTTGACGTTTTCCGACAGTGCATCGACCAATTTATTTTATAAATTAAAAAATAATTACTTATCTTCGTCAATAGTAGAAATTATAAGAAAGAATAAAAAAAACTGCGTGTTGATGTTTGCCAAATTTTATTTAAAAAGTCGACAATTATGCCGATGTCTATTCATATATTCTGTGACCAATGGACATTATCGAGACTTGTGTTATTTTTATACAACATGTTAGTTTAATAACCATGCATTTATGTAAAATAGGATTGCCTAAAAAACAGCGAGAAGACATTGATATAAAAAAAAATGTAGGATAAAATTATTCTTGTTAACATGGTTTACTATAACTTGGACTACTATTTACAATATTAACATCATTCATAGGTAACTATTCCATTCCATTATATATTTTTTGTCATAATTTGAAATTTAACTTATGCGCACGCCAAATTTTTCCTTCAATGAATTGATTGTGACTAGGCTCTCCAATCCCGGGATTGGTATGGTCACGATCCCGGGATTGATAATTTGTTATCAAATTCCAAAAATTTATAGAATTTTGGATTTTGGAAAAAAACGAGCCACGTTGATATTTTGGGCAAAAACTATAGAGTTTTGATATTTTCAAATTTCTCAAAGAGTTAAAAAAAACAAGTCACTATGACATTTTGGGCAAATCGGTGGATTCTTGGTTTTTTTGAAATTGGAAATGAAATATTGAAATATTCCGACACCAAAACTTTTCTCAAATTATACACGATTTCACGTTGAGTGTCCAATGTTGAGTGCCACAAAAAGGCTCCGGGATTGGATACCATAATTGTGACGAACGCTGTTTTGCATGTCACGCTGTCTCTTTAAAAATCACAGCTTTCCACATTAATTCCATTAAATTAGGGAAGATAATAATAATCATGGATCTATCGCGTTTTCTATTGACTGTAACTTTCGGATCGACATAAGTTTTGAAGCAATACATTTTCACAATTTAAAAGCGTCTTATTCATGGTGAAATAAATGGTAAACCAATTGAGCACGAATAAGCTGTCACTGGAGAAATTATTGCTAATTCTAAAAACATATATAAAACAAAAATGAATTTCTTTCATCAAGATAGTGATATTATGTAGTATGTATGTGGAATATTGAAATGCTGCAGGAATAAAAGCGTTGTTTGTTTTTTACACCCACTGAAACTTTTACAATGTATGCGCGGCGACATAAAATAACAATGAAAAACGACACTGCAATACAATATTAAACAAAAGTTAATCATGAATGAATCGTTGCGAGCTTTATAACAAGTAATTCTACTAAACGTTTACCGCTCATAACAATATTTATTACGAGCGTATGAGTAGGTATATAAAATCATTCATGATTATTATACTCTGATACGAATAACACTAGAATATTTGATCGACACGAAAACCGACACTAAAAGAAGAATATAAAACAATGAACAATAAAGTACGTTACATTATAACAATAATAAAAAAAACATTGCGATGTGATTGCTTTTTTAATCTTCCAGTTATTGACAAAGTAGTAATATAGAACAGAAAAACGAATGGCTCCTTGTTCAATTCTTACTGGATTTTTCGCGAGTTATAATATCGTGTCTCACTCTTGGCTATTCCTTGTTCAATTCTTACTGGATTCTCCGTGTGTTATAATATCGTGTCTCACTCTTGGCTATTGTTAACGTTGTGTTCGAATGGGACAACACAATATTTACATAGCTTATTAGATACGCAGTACAATAATACATTGACATTACTCGTAATTTATTCATTGTGAGAAATTTCTACTTTTGTTCACGATGTTATACCCCAAGAATAAATGTCCACTAATAAAAGTCATTAAGACAAACGACAGTTGGATTAAATTCGACGTAAAACAGGTAGGTAGAACAAATTTAAAAAATCGCTCAATTGTTACGAAAACGTTCTGTTGGGAATTTACATTTATTTAAGTTTAATCACTCACAATATTTAACAAACAAAATTTTGAATATTACAATACGTTATAACTATTATAATACCTAGCTTGCTCAAAAGATTTTATAGAAGTTAAGAAAAAAATATACTTAAGTCCGCGCAGCAGAGAAAAAAATGAATTTAATTTTCGTCGAGATGGAAAAATATCAATATTTTCATCTCAGACGTCTAGCCTTTCGATACGCTATCCGGTGAATAACGTATCGCACAAAACCACAAGTGACTCTAAATTAAAGATCTCTAGAAACAAGTTCCAGGACCGGGAAGTGTCCCCCACACACGTTGTGTTCGGTTCGTGTCCCAAAGTAAAAAAGAAAGAAACAAAAATCGCATCGGGTATCGAAAAGCAGCGTTGCCATTTAAGGTCATCATAAACAATCAAACAATCGATATTACTGGTTACATGATGAAAAAAATTAAGCTCAATTAATTTACTAAAAATTTTAAATGTCTGCCAGTTGTCATCACAAAACGGATAGTAGGAGCGTAGGCATATAAATCATACCGTATTAATGTGTTAATTGTAATATACTGGCCACGTAATAATGGAATGAGTAAGTTATTCTAGTGTAACACAAAATGTAAGCAGCTCGTCAGCAATGCGAGGCGGTGAGGCCGTTTATTTTTTACGAGGGCAGAAAATTTTATGATGCACGCGTCCCGAGATGTTACATTTTGCAAAAAAAAAAACTTTCAAGCGGGTAGGAGACAAGGGTAGAACGTCATGTTCGCTTAGCCTTCCTTACTGGAATGGTTTACCACACCCCACCTTCTTCTAGAAAATTCAGTGACGTTCTCAGCCGCAGTTTAAGGGATGCAAATTATAAATTTAAAAAGTTGAGTACAATTGACAATTTTGCATAACCAGAATTGAGAAGAATACGGAATATTTTTAGCAGTAAGCGTAGAACAACTTCTGTTGAGAGAAAACTCAATGAAGTGTCAATATACTCCACAATAGTAATTCGTTGAAAACATATAATATGGTAAGATATGTATGGTTTTGGTGTTGCAAATTTATCGCTGATAAAACATTTCTACTGCCTAGGAAAGAGTAATTATCTATTAACATAAAAGCCAAGAGGCGAGCTAACAAAAAAAAAGTAAGGCAATATTTTAAAGTATTGTTTCTAATCCTCCTCTGATAAGACAATTTTATTTCTAACGCCGAAATGGGTAGAAAAATACGAAATTATCATATTTCCGGAGAATTAACGCGACATGAGTTTTATGAAAACAATTAAACACGGCTTTGGTTTCAGAACTCATCACCACTCACGTTGTGCTGACAGAAGTGAAGTCAACAAGGTATGCACATTCTATACATAGCTGGAGTGCAGTTGCAGAATATCCCTTGCTCCAATTTCGCGACGGAATTAAAAATGTTTTAAATGAGAGGGGAACATTGTGACAATTTGGACGACCCTTATTAATTAAAACACTCTTATGCACATTTTAGTGGGATGTCTCTCGCGTCAACAAAGGTAAATATTTTTACTCACAGATATTTATAATAATGTATTAAATTATGATGCATAATTTAATCACGAGAACCCCAGTTTATAGGTACACGATCGACTCACCGGCCTTTCCTGATATACAAGAATGATTAAAGAGGAAACATTACTTGTACTTCAACAATTAAAAGTTATTGATGGCGGTCTGGATTAAGTTAACTATTGATATTAACGACGTAAAATCTTGATTGGAACAAAACACAAACAATTTCTGTCGCCTTTAAAATTACATAAGATCAGGCGTATTATTTGGGTGGATTAGGAAATTTAATCATGTTTGTATTTTAGTTCTACAAATGCAGTTTTAACTATAATAAATATAAAATAATATTTATAGAACTAAAATATTTAGTTATTTTTCACTTTATTACAATGGAGCTCTTACCAAGTAATAATGCTAATTCAATCAATATATTAAAATGTGATAAATTTAAGATTTTTATTTTGAATAATAAAGTACCTTTATTTTGTACAATGAAAACCGGTTCGGTATTGAAGTACATGCGAATGAATACCGTGATCCTAATTCAGTAATTTATTGTTAAAAAAATAAAATTACAGTACATGAAAGACAGGTGACGCCAATTCGCCATTCACTTGAAAAATATGATAAGACAAAATATAAAATAAAAATACACAGTACATCAAATTCAACATAAAAAATCAAGAAATACAAAAGAAAAAATTATCAAACAGTTCACAAATACCATCACCAAAAATGTCCACTTCTCTAGGCAATGCGTTGACTACTCGAACAGCCCTTGGAACTGGTGACTCATACCTCCTAAGCGAGGTATAAGTTTTTAGAAATAAAAGTTTTTGCTCATTGTTTCGCCCACGTAAGAATACATTGGGAGCGTGTAAATTAATAGTCATGAGAATTTCAGGATTATTAACTCGGCCCCGAAGAAGAAGAGAAAAATGCTTTAAGATTGAAAACGATCTTCGAGCTTCAAGTGAGTGAAATGATAACATTCCTAAAAGAAATTTGGTGGGGTAGTAATAATACCGACAGAGCTGTCCCTAGTATGGATAATAAATTTTAATTGCTGCATCAAGTGATTTTATACACTTGCTGTAGTAAATTCATTAGCTAGTGCTTAAAAGACATTAACTGCTATTTTTTGCTATGTCTACTGTAAAAAGCTGATAAATTACATCTTCTAAGAACACCACTCGATTCAGTGGCGAAAAAAGGGAAATGATAGGGCCATTAAATGTCTGAGTGAGAAAATGTCATTGTAATGTCATTAGTGGAATTGCCCTCGCTTACGGAGCGGAGCTATGACCTAATGAAGAACGTTTAAAACGAGTTTAAAGCTTACTTACTTATTATTAATTGAGTCGCCATTTATAGATAGTTTCTTAATTACTGCCGGAAAAATAATGCGTTGTAGAAGTTTTTAACTTAGAGCAAAGACCACATACGATTTTATGAATGTGATAAACCATGGCCACTGTGCGGATACGAAAAGCAGTAGTGCGGTGGTGTGGGAGGTCTCGGTTTCTTATTTTAATAAAACAATGCATACGGCGAAATTAAGGAGCTTATTTTGTATTGAAAACATTATACTGGTCGAGTTTATAATCATATTACGATCATGTGACATTGCAAATCGTTGGGTATTCTTAAGGGTTTTTAGCAAATATATTTTTCCCCGTATAAAGGTGTTAGCTCTTACAAGACTGTACATAATAAAAGATATTAAATAGCGCTAATACCTAGATTTAAAATTAATTCGACTGACAACGTTTTGATATTGGTTAATTTAAAGGTAGAAAATATGCAGTCCTTTCAATATATTCCAAGTTCAGTACGGCTTTTTCTTAAAATAATGCAGTGTAATTTCCAAAAATTCTACCTGAATTTCTATCTGGCAACCTTTAGGCGTCTCTATGAATCGATTTTTGAGAAATAAACATTATTTATAGTTGTTGCTCTTGACAACGCGGCGAATCGAACATTATTTTTCTGACAGTTTTCAGTTAGAGTTTTTTACAAATGGTCCGATTTGAAAGACTTCACCGCATCTTAATTGTGCCTAGTTAACTGCAAGTGTCCTATAAACAGTGTAATCTTCTAGTAACATTTTACTGTTTTTTTTTAAATAGTTACATCTATTTGTTAATATACAATCATAATATAGAGCTTTTGAATGCTATCTTATAAGAAGATAAATGAATGCAGCAGTCCAGTATAAAAAGGTTTTCTTTCCTTGTGGTGATCCGTTTGACTGGTAGTGATTTACTTTTGACTATATGTCATACAATGTATAGGGTTTTTAAAAGATTTCTTCATGGCAATTGTGCGGAAAGTCAACGAATGGAACAATGTAGGCGATGACGAAATGCGTAAAAGCCATTAATGCCGATGAAAGGGCACAAACAAAGAAGCGACGAGCTTGCGCGCTTTTGCAGAGACAGCGCACCGTTTTTATTCCTCGTTTTGCATAAATAGAGATATAATTTTACAACCCAAAATAAGGACATGAATAAATTAAATATTGCGTTTTATACAACCACTTTTATCACGTTTGAAAAACTGAATTTATAATTTTTAAAAAAGCGTATCACAAATTTAAATTTAGATTGATCTTGATGTAAAAAAATAAATAAACTAAAAAGCATTTCGAAATGACCGTCATTAATTTGCAGTGTCAAAAAGACACACCTATGAGTTATTGTTTTTATTTTTTACTAAACGCTCTTTATAAGATTCACCCATTTCTTGAATTAAATTCAAATAAGGTTATTCTGACGTAAAGGTTCCATACAAGTTTGTTTGTGGAGATCTGAAAAGAAAATGGAACGAGTGAATTTTGTAAATGGGCGACTCACGTGGGATAGTAGGATTTGAAAAACGTGATATTTAGCATTTATTCACGAGAGTGATGTAATGTCGTTAGTTAGACATTTCAGAACAATGTTAACTAAGTTGGGCCACCGTAATACTCAATATGTACTGATATCGGTTACTGCATCTATCTGAATTATGTGCCTGCCTTTTTTCGACTGTTAAACTGGGAGATAAAAGCCCCCATCGTATGAGGTGTATTATTTTTCACTTAGGACCGTAAAGGTTGAAAACGACTTTATTATCCTATTACCTATACCTTTGCCTATTAATTGTTATGAAGAAAAACCACGATAATTACATAATTACTTATTCTAAGCGTTCGTTCAATAACTAATCGAATAGGTACACAAGTAAGTTATGCGTGAATACAATAATAGCGGAAGTGACCGTTTAGCATGTGAAATTAATATCACCAGACAAAGATTATTATTTATGAATAAAAGATTATTAAAACCATTTATAAGCCGTATTTGAGTAAAGTAAAGAGTAAAGTAAGCTGATTCGTGGAATATTATTTCAATTGTGTAATGTGCATTTCTTGATAAACCTATGAGCTATTTAACTATACAAATTTCTTTCTGCTGCTCCACGCTAAATAGTTTGCTTCAGAAATTGTGTATCATTTGCAAGGATTTCCATCATTGAAATTGCCCATTATACATAACGATTCAGAATAATACATATCTTTCAGTATATCGACGCTGTCAACACGAGATGTTTCAATTTGTGGAACTTACCTGAAACAAATAAAAAACAAACAATTAGTTATTGGATTTTATATAATCAAGAAATATGATGTTATTTAAAAAGAGACAGAACATATAATGATGAATTTAGACAGCTTAGTGAGACACCTAACCAATGGAAGAACACTTCAATTTTAATCATACATCAAACATGAATTTTGGCAAATTTACCACCGATCATTCGAGATTTTTACGGCAAGTATCGCTACAAATTTAGTATTATAATAAATAAATCATGGAGTAAACATATTCTGAAATGTAATTTATTGAAAGCCCATTTGGCACTGTATTTGTATGCTGCATGATATAAAATATTAAAAAAATACTCCATGTTTCAACAAAGCATTAAACCGTTCAAAATTTGTTGCGTAACAATATAATAAACCAAAGTATGCAGTTAAATTCTAAAATAATATGTAGAATTTATTGGATGTAAAATATTTACAAGAGGGTTTATATAAAATTTATTAAAAGTGGTTAATGTTTCATAAAAAATGGAAAACAGAAGCAATAAAATGTTAACTAGGGCTGTATTGCTTTATTATCCGTCATTATTCGTGAAACAAAATCATAAAGGCGACGCAAAAATAGCTGTCACTTGAGCATACAAAACATAATCGATTATTTAGGTAAAAATCACGAAAATGTTACTAACAAAGAGCTACGAAAATATATTTACTAGAGTGGGTTTATTTCCTAAAAAATGACAGCTGCCGTCCCTCCCTCCCCAAAGGATGGAAAGGGCCCGATAATCAAGTCACAGGTTATGTATACAAACGGGAAATCCCCTTTATTTTAAATACACGGCATTTTCCCTTTGTGATTTAATGTCTTTATATACGTTTGTTGTATTTGACCTGTGTTAAAAACGATTTAAAAGCAGAGATTTCAAGATCAAAGATCATGTCACGGTTCCTTTGACAAATAAAGGACGACATGTTGGGAATATTATTTCTGTGAAATCCGTATCAATTGAAAAGTTTTGTGGTTGAATATTATCGATGGTTAAAAACTAAATTGAAATAAGTTAAACGTCTACTATGTATTCAATCGTTTGTATTTATTGAGTATAGTAGAATAATAATATAAGATTAGTTTATTACAATAAAAAGAGCAATCAAATGTTATAGGGGCGCTGTAAGATTAAACGTAGTGTATTCAATTAATAAGGACTTCTATCTATCTACCTAGATAGATATATTTTTCAAATGGGCAGCGCGTGATTTAAAAAAAATATTTGCATAATTTAATTCAAGTTATTTATGATGTCTTTTAACCTATGACTGGAATCGAAAACATAAATTAAGTCAGTATAGTACATTAAAGTTGTGTTAGTCAAATGTTAATAAATAAAATTGTCAGTGACTAAACTCTTGTGAATGCACATAATTTGAATATTGAAATTACACCAGGCACCTTCAGTCGAAATACGAAATTATATGTTAGAAGATTAATTAAAAGGTCTCGCTCGTTTAATCAAATCCCTGAATTTCAAAATCGGCGATCAATCTTTCCCGAATTTATACACGATTTTACGGTGAATGTCCGAGCCAGATTGGAAAAATTGTCAATGCCGAAATCCCGGGATGACAAAAAAGGGTCTGGGATTGGAAGCCCCTGTTAACAGGGGTAGTTTTTTTTAAATTTTCTTGGTAAATTAATCCCACCAATTTAATAACGAGATAAATAGAAATGATTTCTATCAACCTTGGATTGTTTTATTAAGCTTTCCTAGGCCACATCTACTGAAGTTTAACCGAAGAATACCTCATACGATATAATGTCAAAAAAATAACATTTCGGGAAAATGGGATTTCGCGTTGGTTTACTCCGAGACGTGCAGGCATTTGGGGAATTAGAAAAAGGGTTTGACATTTTTGGCGGGACCGTGACATAAAATAAAACAATTTCACATTGTCTCCTCGGAAATTGTCAACGGACTGCGGAGTCTGCGATGAATATAGGACGAGTTTACTATGAAAATAAAAGAAATGTAGAGTGATAGAGGAAAATATAGGAGAATATAGTAAATATTTAATATTTTTTTGAAGCATGATTATGCATTGTCAACCTTTATAAGTTACTGTTCTTTAAATATGAAGTACTTTAAACTCCAAAGAAATTGGGAAAATAGGTAACTAGCAAATATTTTAAAATGAAAAAAAGTGTATCAATTATTTACAAAACATTGTTCGCCAAAGAAACCTATGCTTAATTTTAATTCACATAACTGTAGTCGAAATATACCGGAGTAAAAATTTTAACGACTATCGATAAAAAATTGTTTCGTCGATACAAAAGTGTAAAGTGTTGTATTTGCAGTATTAATAAAATAATGTAAAATGCATAATCTCTAGTAAAAAATATGACTAATGATCTGGTCAATTCTACAGTTATACAGTCATTATAATTCGAAACGTTTGAAGAAATAATACACTATTTTCGCAACAATTTAATGTAAAACATTGTTCGTTATTGCAATTATTGCCTATCGGAATGCATTTCTAAAAGGCAGTTACAATCAAAAAAATATTTAATTAACCTGAAATAATTCAGAAAAAACGGGTCGACCGGATTTGAAATGAAACATTATTCATCATTATATTATCTTAATACAATGATTTAAAATTGGAATACGGTGGGACCTTGCGGTTTTAAACTAAGGTAATTAATTCCAAAGGAATGTATTTTATTTTTACAGTTCCTAATTGATACATTTGATAGCTATTTCGGCTGACGCCCTCTTCAGAACTATGATTAAACTTACATCAAACATAGTTATATTGAAAAAATACACTATTAAATGGTATCCATTATAACAAACATGGTAATATTATTAAAATAAACACAATATTCCTTTGTACTCATTTTTATTTACAAGATCAGGACCGGTTTAAATCATGGCGAGCGTTAACGTTTCAATGCAAATTGTTTATTACACATTTTAATTTAAATTTGTTTTTGTATAAATAAAACCGTTAAATTCTATTTCTTATCAGTTGATAATGCTCAACATGGGCGAACCGGTCCTGATCTTGTAAATAAAAGTGGAAATAAGTACAAAGGAATATTGTCTTTTTCTTGATATAATGCCTTTCCACCAAGTATTGACAGTGAACTCTCTAAATGTGATGTAATATGGTAATATTAAGTAGTCTTAAAAACGAACTAGTTTAAATTACAATGACATAATTGCATAAGTTTCTTTAACCTTTTCAGTACCGCGAAGTTTTAAGCTAAAAAACATTCACTCACATACCTATCTCATATTTTTAATATTTTTTGAATAGTTTTAAAAATAGGACTGTATTTATGAATATTAAAAGTTTACTTATAAAATGATAAATACAGTTAATTATTTTTAAGTTACATTAGTGGTCTTCAGATGCATTGTATTCACGCCGTTCGTATGTAGCGGTTAAACAGTTGAACCATCTATTATTGTAAAGATTACTTCGGAAATAAACGTTTTATACCTCAAAGATAATAGATAATAACGAGGTGTTTTATTTTTAGTAGAACTATTGTATATTCAATTCTTTTAAAAAAGTGTATAAAAAAAAATATTGTTCAATTAATACCATAACATGAATTCGTTAACAAAGCCCGTGTCAAATTGCATATTTACAATATTTGTACATTTTCTCACAATACGACGATTTTGTATTTACGAGGATCATTTTTTTAAATAAACAACAATTTATGTTCTATTTAAGAATAGATTTACAAATAAAAATAAGGTCAATTGGCAAAATTGAGGGGAAAAATTCGAAGCTCTGACAGTACAGTTTCTCTTTTCAATTGAATGCAGTTCTAATATTAATTTTAAGTATGACACATTTTTTATTGCACAAGAACGATCTAGTGATCACATACAAATTATTAATTGGCCAATCAAAACGCTTACAAATTGACGATGATATGCTTTGATCCATTTACCATGTGCGACTGTTATTTAGAAGTTGATTATTTATATTGTGACACAGTGAAGCTTATTTAGTTCAGCAATAAAAAAAAGTTATTTGTATCATACTTGGATAATATACCGGTTTTTGTAACAAGTCTTGTAAAGGAACTAAAAAACGACCTCCTTGTATAAATGGTAAATCAAAAACTAGATCCATTCAGAGACGAGTTTAGTTGTCCATACAATAATATTTATAGGATAATCCATGCATGCTGATAGAAGATAAACATGTAGTGGAATATGACTTAGTCTAGATTTGTAATTTCTTTATTTAGAGTCAAAAGGTGTGTTTTCAACGACGTTTATAAATAATAATAAAAAAAATACTTCACTGAGTATATTTTTTTACTATCTCAGCGACTGTTTCTTTTTAAAATACAAAAAGATATCAAAATCAAAAACATGTTTTGGATAAGCAAACAGTTAAAGCGAAAAATAAGACAAGGATATACACAAAACAGAATTAGGCAGATTTGCTTTTTGGAAAACGGTGTCTAGTTAAGCCGTTTCATCGTATATTATTTTTATATTGTTAAGTTCGTATCTGTCTGTTAAGTCTAGTACAAAAAAACAAAGCATATATCCCATTCTTGACAACGATTTGACATGCCTACACAGACGGACTTTTTTAATATTACAAATCGTTCAACTTTTGTCATTCTTTGCACATATAAACAGATGAATCTGGGTCGGAAAAATATGACAACATATGGTAAGAGCATTTGCATTAAAGTGACTATTAATATAAATACAATTAAAAAAAACACTCTTGACTACATACTTGTCTAATTAGTAATGAATTTCTGTCAAAAAATTGACGTTGATATATCAACGCGTATTCAAGAAATATTGTATTGAATGTCAATAGCAATGATCTGACGAAGGACTTTATTATGAACATTGTCGTGAATATAATTATCATTAAGAAACAATAAGATATTACTTAATTCGTCAAAAAAGTACTTATTGGTTTCGACAACAAAGCAAGATGCCGGTGCAATCCAAATGCAAATGAAGTCAATATGTAAATTTGTCAATCACCGACAGACAACCAAGTTTCGGAGAAGAATATGATGTAAACATCACAGACATTCGATAACTTGATGATAGATTGAACAATCGATGTTATTAATCTTTCCTTCGAGGATTAGATAATAATATCAACAAGGTATATTTTAAATTTCAAAATACTTCGAATAAGGTCAATAAAACTCAAACAGGGAGAAAAGATCACATTCACACAATACATGAGAGCCCAGTTGTGTAATGCAAACTACAATTCCCTATTGGTCAAGATAGGACTTGAACTCGGAACGTTCAGATCGAAGTGTGACAAAGAGAGTGCTAAGTGCATAGAGATTTTTTTTTTTTTTTTTTTTTTATTTATTTATTTATTTATTCAATTAACATTGTACAAGGTTGACAAATTATAAATTTAAAACTTTTACAATGGAGAAAAAAAATAGTATAATTTAATATTAAAAGCAGTAAAAAAAAAGTGGCAAGGAAGTCAACTGAGTAAGATCCGACGAACTCTACTTTAATACATAAAAAATAGTATTCGTCGGAACTCACCCACGTCTACGTGGAATATGTCGACATCCGAAGCAATATTATTGAACACCGTTAAAGCTCTCCCCAGTGGCATCCCCATTGGCAGGCTGGTTCTACACCTTGGGAGAACAAACAATTCATGTCCACGATTTCTCAAAAAATAATCAGGAACATTTAGATTCACATTCTCAAGAATGGTGGAATTCTCATTTTGGCCTCGTATAAGTCGAAAGAAATATATGGCCAGATATATTTCTCTTCGAACGTTCAAGCTATTAAAGTTAAGCATGCCTAAGAGAAAGTCAGTTGGATAAAGCCATGGGTAATATCCATACACCCTCATATAGAGAAGTCTCAAAAATTTCTTCTGAATCCTCTCCACCATAAGGGTATATTTCGAGCATCTTGGAGCCCAAACAATTGACCCACTCTCAAGTCTGCTTCGAACCAAAGCGTTGTACATTAATATTAGAATTTTAACTCCCGAAAAGGCTCTGGTGGTACGGATGATAAAGCCCAACATTTGCAATGCTTTTTTGCAAGTAATCTTAATGTGATTATTGAATGTTAGTTTGCTCTCAAATTGTACGCCAAGATCTTTGACTGATGAAATTCGCGAGAGAATTCGGCCATTCATTGAATAACGGAAAAATAACACTCGCGACCTTCTTGTAAAGGATAAAAGATTGCATTTATCAATATTGAAATCGATTTTGTTACACCGCCCCCAATCTATTATATTATCTATATCAGACTGAAGACGATGACAATCATCTAAGGTGACAACCTTCAAAAAAAGTTTCAAATCATCAGCGAATAACAAGAACATAGAATTTTTAATAACGTTTGCTATATCATTTATGAAAATAGTGAACAGCAATGGCCCCAGGTTTGAACCCTGCGGAACACCAGAGTACGTGCAAAACGGCATTGATTCGAAAAGCCCATACGATACGTATTGTTTTCTGTTCCTAAAATAACTACCAAAAAGCCTAACAAAACCGTCAGACAAACCGATCAATTGGAGTTTTTCCAAAAGAATGTCATGATCGACCCTGTCAAATGCCTTCGAGAAATCATTGTAAGAACAGTCAACTTGCAGTCCTTTATCTAACGCCGTCGACACGTAATCCGTAAACACCATCAAGTTTGTGTCGGTTGATCTTCCGACTCTGAACCCATGCTGCTCATTAATTATAAATGGTTCAATCCTTTTTAAAATCATATGATGCATAATCATCTCAAGAACTTTAGCTGGCGCTGAGAGAACAGCCACCGGTCTATAATTTTCCACTGATGATTCTGCGCCATTCTTAAAAATTGGTGTAATCTTAGATATTTTCCATATTTCAGGGAAAATGCCCGATTTCATAACGAGATTAAATATATAACACAAAGGACTTTTGATGAGGTCAATACATCCTTTTAAAAAACATGTAGGCACCCTGTCGGGACCAAGCGAGCGGGTATTTTTAAGTTTTTTGGTAAAAAAAAAAAAAAAAATTAAATCTGATTCATCGATTTGCATGGCATCAATGCATTGGGCACCATTTGTACGACTTTTCAAAATTGATTCAATATTAAGACGTGGTATATCATTTGAGTATACAGATCTGAAATGGCCAGCAAATGCTTCTGCCACCCCTAGACCTGCCACTTCATGACCCTTCCAATTCATTGTCTCAGCGAATCCACCATCGTTTCTAATAGATTTGATATAATTCCAGAAAAAAATTGGATAATTTATGGGATCTAGTTGATCACAAAAGAACTGGAACGATAAGTACCTATACAAAAATATTATATTTATTAATGTACAGCATCCGTACACGATACACTAGACCAGGGATGGCGAACCTACAGCACGCGTGCCCGAGGTGATACGCTTGAGAGTTTGGATGGCACGTGAATGATTTCCAAGTTCAAATAATCCGTGAATTATTAATTTTCAAATGTTTCCGAAGATAAACGAAAATCGTTTAAAAAATCATTTTTTATTTTTTTTAATGCTTGGGCACGCCAAGCAATCGAGAAATAATATTTTGAGGATTTTTGGCACGCGGACACAAAAAGGTTCGCAATCCCTGCACTAGACTTTTTTTATTTAAAAAAATGGTTATACATTTGGTTCAATTATATAATTTAAATACTCATAAATAACGGTTTTATATTTTATCGTTAGTTTTTTAATGTATGTAACCTCGTTAATTTGTTATACTCTAGTTGTCTGAATAATTCAGTACATTCGAGAAGAATGTGCGAAAGTTTTATCCCGACTACGATAAACATCACTTTACGGGTTCGAGAATAGAGAATATACATATATACCAAACGTTAGTGTGGCATCGGGCGATTAAATTATGCACAAGTTTTTCGCACCGCAGAGGTGATGTAAAATTATTTACATTTACACCCTCGCGAGAAAAACGCAACGATATCAAAGGTGATTTGACTGTAAAATGCAACAGTGGCAAGTCGTTAAAAAAAACCGCGACTCAGGCATTCACAAATCACTTCAATTGATGCAAAATTTTATGAAACAGTCTTTGGGTATTTTTAAAAATCTAGATTTGTATTATTATTTATTATGTCATTAAAAATAGGAGTCCGATTTGCATATCTTTTATGACTCCGACTCTACAGCTCTAGTATTTTCACTTATAATTGAACCAAATTACAGTGGAACCTCCAATAACACTACTCCGAATTACGCGCTGGCTTGAAATATTCGCCGCAAATCCCCCAATTGCACGGTCGCACTCCATTGTCGTTGCTACGAGACGGTCGTCTGTGCCGCGCATACAGTCAAATTTTGGTAAGCGTCTGTGTATTCAACACGTCCCAGGCTATACACGTATAGCGGGCGACTGTCTATGTGTGGGATATTGGCGCCCTGATCACTTGGTAACTAAATATTTCGTCAATATTTTTTTTTTTGCAAAACTAAGGGAAATCTTAGTTTTGCATTTTTTGCGAAAAAAAACCGATTCACACTCCCAATTACACTACCCCCAATTACACTGTCCCAACTTAGTTTAAATGGAGGTTTTACTGTATAATCATATTTTCAATGGGTTCAGAGATAAGCTTTGTAAAAATTAAAAAAACATTAGAATACAAAATTAAAATTTACAAATTCGTTATTGCACTAGTTAGACACAGCCAGACTATAACCAAGTTATAAATATTCACTGCAAAATATTAATAAACATCTATTCGGTGAATGTTACCAATTGTCTTAGTGTGAAGGAAAATTATAGTTTAGATAAAATTAACATGTTTTTTTTCGCAACATTCATTCATATAATTGATAAAAAATAAGCTAATTATAATTTTTAAATCATTTCTAAGCAGCGACCTCTGATCCCAATTTAATAGCCTAATATCATTTTGGAAACTATTTATTAACATCCGATACCAAGAACAAACAGCCTATACTAATTATTTATTTTAATCAAAATATATTTTAGATTAAGTCGGCGGTAAATAAATGAAAATTCATTTGGAAACTTTGTTATTACATAGTTTGCCGAATTAGTAAATTGATAAGCTTATTAATTTTATATAAAATATATTCCATAATGATGTTAGCACAGGCACAATTATTTAAGCGTGTGTTAGTTTAATATTTAATCAATATCAAGGTTAATCGTATTAGAACATTTTGTTAAGTCCTGCGCAGAATTAGCGGCAGGGCCGGCACAGAACTTGGCCCTTTGACCCGGCGCCGAGACGCAGGACATTCACAACATCAAAACAAATCAGAGAAGGTGGAAAACCCAATTAAGAACTCGAGTCCCGAGTGGTTTCAGGGGCTAACCCACCTTACTCAGGTGTGCTTTACGCGGCGCCTCGGCAGTTAACGAACTTTCCGTTGGGTGAATATGAAATTCGGACGGACGAATCTGCTAACGGTTACACCACGATGGAGTGGACCAATGCAATAATATTTCCCAGAATCCTACTTGTTTTTGACAGCAAGTATGAAAGGTCGCTAGTTAACAGATGGTTGTCGATTTTTCGTCTTCTAACTATAAGCATATTTTAATAAACGTTTAAATAAAATTGTCGAATTAATGTGAACTAGCTGTAAGCCCGTTGCCCAGCAACGTGAGATTTTTGTTGCATTGTGTTTTGTTGCATTGTATTTTATTTTATTTCATTTCATTTCATTTCATTTTATTTCATTTTGTTTTATTTTATAAAGTGGAGACTGGAAGGTGTGAAATCTGGTCGGACGGACGGACATTATCGACTATTAATATATAGATATTTCACCACGAAACACGAGTTGAGTTTTATACTAACATATTTCGCAAATTCAAAAAATAAAACAATCATTAGTACCTACTTAATTAATTCAACTTTTTAAATATAATGCCTTTCTAACAAGCATTTATATTTGACAGGAAAACCTCAAAAGTGATTTTTTATATATTATACATAAGTACTACGCTTTTACAAATAATACAAATTTTAATGAAAAGTAATGTTTTTTTTTGATTTAACGAATATTACAAAAAAATACTTCCTTTTTAAATTAAACAAATTGGCATTACAGCCGATGTGGCAAATATTTTAAAGTTGAAAGATCATACAAGAAAAACTCGAGGTAAATTGACATCACTAGCACCCACGTCCACGGTCTCAAATCTAAATTTGACATTGACCTTACCGGGGAACGAACCCAGACCAACCTGATCGGTAGAGTAAGCTCTAACGAAACTAGACCACAGCGGGCGACAAAACATGTCTTAACACTTACCGCCCTTGGACGGTAAAAACCCAGGACGTAAATTTAAAAAAAAAAACATGTTTTACACTTATCGCATATCGTATTTTTAAGCACCGTAGGGGAAGTGTTAAAAGTTGTAAGTGAAGTTTGGTATAGTTAGAGGTAAGAAAGATATACTTTATCAAATAGTTCATAATACTGTTGATAGCATACATAGTTTAAATGTACAATCTGGGAAACATATGGATTATGGATTCCATTTTTTCGTTACACACCGTACAAAAGGGTTCCTTCCGTGACTTCAAATAATAAGAAAATGCTGCTTTAGAATAATAATATATAAACGTTGTAAACTGCATTATTTTCTTGCATTACAAAATGATATAGTAGGAATCTACTCAAGTAAAACTAATAAGGAATTGGTTTAAAAGTGAATTCCGTGTAATGTGCATTGAAATATTTGTTAAACACTGTCTCATTTGAATACGCTTGGCCAAAATTTTCAGGATACAAAAATAAATACATATAAAGGGTTCTTTAACAAACAAACTGAAAATCTCGTCATAGTTGAATTTAGTTTTATTCTGCACACAGTAATTAAATTTTGACCCATAAACAATGACAGACTATGTGTTCATTTAAATCCACAATATGCGTATTGTTTTTGTTCTAAAATAAGCAACAAATCAAACAGATCCTAAAACAACAATGCCACTTATCAATTTACGGTTATCCTTTACAAACGGCTGTGAATAATTTATTTACTTGATAATGATTACTGTGCAAGATTGAAAGACAAATTTCTTGACTTTGCAAGGTCAACCCAAAACCATTATAATACCAAATATAAATAATAACATACGAAATAATTTGGGTTATGAATCGATTGTTTTGTTTATTACTATGGTAAGCGTTATCTATAAATAGTTTCATTGAAATCATCTATATCAAAATATGTAAGTTCTTATATTAAACAAAAAAATTCTTCAATATACTTAAAAAATATATTGATAACATAAGAAATGTCAGCTCATCAGCTAATATAGAGAAAGTTGAAGTTAGACATATTTTGCTATATGTTTTTAAAAAAATCGAAATTTGGTCATAGATCTTTTTTGCTTTCTGCATGTCCCGCTCTACTGACGGTGATTCAAATAAGGAAATTTCACCGAAATGTAACTCACGCTTAATATTGTACGGCTTCCGATTTATGAACAAATACAGGCGGACCTCTACTTTCGCACATTTCGCTATTTCGCACAAATGAAAGTAAGGAAGGAGAACCAGAAAAAATCATCAAGACTCAAACAATAAAAAATACGAACGAAGCTTTTATTCATCTCGATACAGTTTTGAATTTTATGGAAGAATTTGATCCCAATCGAGAACGCATATCTCAAAAGCGTAGGGCGATCCATAATAGCACTGCATGTTACAGAACTCTATGAAGAAAAGAAAAAAAAGAGTAAAATACAACTAACTCTTGACAAGTTTTGGTAAATAAAGATTTTAAAGGACAATTTTGGTGTTTTTTTTTACATCCCTCTACTTTCGAACATTCAACATTCGCACACATTTTCAGGAACCATCTGTGTGCGAAAGTGGAGGTACGCCTGTATTAACCTTTTTAACATTATTTTTGTTAATTTGCAATAAATAATAATAAAATAATGCGACTGTCAAAAATCACAGTATGTTTTTTTATGCATATGTAAAGAAGTAATGACAATTCAATTAAAAGCATGATAATTGGCAATACATATTAACAACATTCTGCCGCACAATTTACATATCATAAAGGCCTTTCCAAACACACGGTCATTCGATTGATAATATTATTTTTTGATTGATATTGCTTATCCTTGCGTAAAAGTATAAAATGGGTACGTATTTATAACACGTTTATAGTAAGTTTTCAAACATGAACCTTCTCTCATTTTTATTATCCGATTTGCAATGCGTTAAAAATCAGCCACCGAGAGCATCTGTGGATCGCGGCGGGTAGCTTCTGCCGGATCGAGTTCACCCTGGGAATTAATTACTACCCCCATATGTTTTGCTGTCTCCACCCACACACCTACAGCACCCGGCTCCGTGCCGAGCGGTTACATTATTCCGCTCGGGTGGTCTGTTGTTTCAATTCTAAATTCTACTCCACACAGATTTTCACTCTAAACACAAAGTTAAGGCTGATGTCTGTATAAAAGCGAACAGTGAATCCAACACGTGCGGACAAAAGTGTTTCGGGCAAAATTTAATATAATTTCTTGTTTCGGTGTATTTCATAACCATCTGTACTGTATAAATTATAAATAAAAGGTTTTGTCCAGCAAAAGTCGTGAAATCGATAATCTAATATTGACAATAGATGGCTTAGTTACATAGTTAATGTGACCAGACGTCCCGTTTTCAGGCGGCGTATCCCGGTGTCCCCGAATACAGCTTTAACCCTTTTAATGCCGGACGATTTTGCTATGCATATGCTACAATTGCCAAGCGTTTTTTATAAAAAAAAATCGTCTTTAACAATTTTTCAAATAAAGTATTGAAAAGCATTTTTTAAGAACTTAAAAAAAATACTTGTATTCTCTATGATCTATGGAAATAATATTCGGAGATATTATATGCATTTTACAAACATGATGCAATAATAAAAAAATATTAACGTTGATAAAAGAAAATTTAAAACAAATAAAACTAAGTTCCCCTTTAAAAAAACAGTTTAAAACATATTATTTTTGAAACACTTTTTATGTCATTATGTAGTAAAATCTATAAGTAGTCATTGAATGAAAAAAAAATCCATATATTTTATTATTTTACAAAGCACCAAATTTCTTCGCATATTTGCATGCAAGTGAGTTTATCTATAATGTCACGTTTCATTGCGAAAAGATTGATATAGGCCGATGGGATAAATTGATATGCCGGGCTGAAAAATCGGCCGGGCACATTTTATGTGTCTGTTGAATAACTCACATAATACAAATAAAAATTTAATAGGTACAAATTTGGTATTTGAAGCGCCGGGCCGAAAAATCGGCCCGGCGCATTTTTCGCATAGGTAAGGAGGGCCGATTTTTCGACCCTCCAGCATTAAAATGGTTAATATCCCTTTTCGAAAAGAGAAAAACTTGCAGTAACAATTTAAAAAAAAACTAGAATTTAGACTAGTCGATGAAGGGGCGCGCAGTAAATAATAATACATTTAAATGTAAATATTGTTTTTTTTATATAATATATCTAATATGACAAGAAAAAAAAACTATCCTATCTAATCAATTGTATTGTACGAAAGTGGGACACTTAGAGCGGCGCCTAAAAAAACTCATTTTCATATAATTTGATAAATCTGTTCCAAATCCGCGTACAAAAGGATTGGGTGTATGTATATATGTATTTATAAATGTAGAATTCTACTATATTTTATATTATGATAATAAAAAAGGCTTCAATATATTAATGACCCAAATTCTAAATATGTAACACCTACAGGAAGTGAAATTTAGAATTGAACCATTGTTATTCGCTATCTAATCTATTGATGATAAGGGCTCTTTGCAGGACAAAGTCTTTGAACGATTCAGAGAATTATTTGATCGAATTTCTATAATAATATCTACATTCACAGAAAGATATCAAAGTAGTTTACATAAGCATTCAAGCAGATACAAAGCGCTGAATAAAAAGTGAATCAGTTTTAAATTGTATGCAATACTAGTTCGAATATAACGATAGGTATTTATATTAATATGTTTATTCACCGTGTTACCGTGTAGACTTAAGTCGATAATTAATTAATCATTAATAGACCAAACTACAAATAATTAAGAGACTGAAAACAGCTGTCATATAAATAGATCCCTATTTCTTCAATGGAGAAAATCCATACGTATATTTATAACTTTTCTTTCAATAATAAGTAGTTTTCTTTACCGACGACTATGGAAGCAGAGTGTAAAAATAAATGATGTTAAGTTCGCATCACCGTTGAATGAAATATTACTATAAAAATCGATCATTATTTCAAATAAAGTTTTGCCGGGTTTGAATAGAAATGAAGTGATTAAAATATTTGGAAACAGTAACAATTTATTACAGAATCCCTCATTGACCTGGTTAATACGTGTTCAATAAATCGAAGAAGAAAAAAGTGCTCAAAGATATTATTTAATTACACACAGTTTAAATTGAAAGTTATTTATTTTATCCAAGTCGACTTAAGCGAAATGAATTTTGTAAAACCAAAAATAAAACCAATAGCTTTTATCTTTGAGTGAATAGTTGACAAAGGACAACTTAAGTTTTTTAAGTGGCTACTAGATAATAATATTAAAGAATAAATTTGATAAAAACCAAATTGTGTTTTAGCGCTTTATATAAATAAGATCTAAGAAGCTTAAAGTCCTCTTATAAAAAGCATTGACGAAGCTTAAATTGGCCTTTTTGAAGATCTTTTTATTTAAGCATTTTTATAAAATGCTCCGATAAACATTTTTTACAATAAGTGCTTTTAAAGGTGATAATCTTCCTTTGCAGGGGCATGGCGTAAAAAAATCTCTGAAAGCACTTGTCAAAGAACTGCGTAACAATGGGAAACGCGGAAAATTGTAAAAGACATGTCCAAAAAATAATGAGCTGTTAGAAAAAACAATTTTCGAAGAATAATGGTTCACTCTTGTTTTTGTAATGAAAGACGGCTACGTGTAAAAATATTGCACCCGTATTTTGTGGAAGCCCGACTGAATTATGTACAATATAAATTGTTATATTATACGTGATCGGAATGCTCAAGGTAAATTTAATCTAAGGCCGTTTTATTATACAACTTCTGTACTTACTCCTGCAGTAAAATGCGAGAGGAAAATTCATTTTTACCTGACCTGAAAACTCCACATACCTACTACTGTGTGTAAAAGCGCTAAATTTTCGAAATAAATGTACAACTTTTGCATTGAAAACTACCAACTCACAGAAGCTTCAGGATTGAAAGCGAATATCTATATTTTTATTTTGTAACTTTCCTTTTAATTTAAAGTCCTCGCCAGGTCAGCGATGTCAAATTTTGCTTACCTTACACGGTAAATAGCAACGCACATTTTTAAAATTTACTTTATTAAAAATGCAGTATTTCATTGAAGAAGACACTATGTTATCAAAATATGTACATATACATTGCTTCCTTGAGGAAATCTGTAGTGGGGAAAGAATAACTTGACGTCGATGCAGAATGCGCCGAAGCACCTTAGTTCAATTTTTTTTTAAAAGACGAGCTAGTACCGGTTACCAACTGTCATTTTTTTGATTTAACATCTGTGAAGTTTGATTATTAAATTTTTTGTCTGGGAAAAACGTAATTAATTTTATTATTATAATACCTTCTAAGGGCAATGAATGCAATGGAAGCCTTTGAAACTGACTCTTATATGACGGATAAGAATCACTTCGATAGGCAATGCATGTTTATCCTTTTTCAGTTGATATCAAGAAATCTTAACGTTAAATTAACATAAAAAAAATATGTACGCGTTAACTTTATTAGGACACCTGTACACAAATACCTTTACAGCCACGTTATCATCGGTTGTTGCTCCAGTCAGTATTGAAAAATCGCACAAAAGGATGATTGCTTGTATGTAGTATTGATGCGGTATGAGCTAGCAATTAGGGCTTGTCGGTTTTCAAAAATGGGTTTTAAAAACCGGGCTTTTGGCAAAATTTGCGACATTCGAAAACCGGCTTTTGTGTACTTCGTAACCGGTTGTACCTACAACTCTTAAAAAACCATGGAGGAATCAAGAGATTTCTTGAGGAACCACAACAAAAAAAAACGTCAAATTTATTTTCCAAGACGAATTTTCCATATACGTTTACAAAAAAAATTGATCTTTTATTTCATGCCTTAAAGACCAATGCATATTGCTGACTATTTTCGATATGAGGAAATTTTGTTACAAAAATTAGATTAAGTGATTGATCGGTGGACACTTTGTGTTTTCTTAAATCATATTTTCTGAAGAGTAACACATAATAGTTTCTTGTTGTGTATTATTATGTATATAAATAAACAAAATAAAAAAGAATTTGAAACTTCCTTACGCAATTTTAATTGAATTATCTATTTTTTGCTAAACTTCGAAAACCGGATAAATCCGGTTTTCGATCATCATTGACATTCGAAAACAGGTTTTGTCAAAAGTCGGTTTTTGTATAAAAGCCCTAGTAATAACTGATGTAAATTAATTATATCTTCGATTTGGATCAACACCGCAGAATTCATGTCTAAGAAATAATTTAATTCGTCAAATTCAAGCTGGTATAATTATATACAGATGATATCGTCATTAATAATGCTCTCGTCGGCGTATGATGTTACTTCTGATTGTATGATAATTTTATATTGTGGAAATCTTGAATAGTTATGCATGCGGCGTTCCTATGTACAAACTATATTATTATAAGAAACCAAAAAAATATGGTTGAATTATTCCGTAAAATTTTTGGCTTATCTGAAATCTAACACAAGACAACGATGGTAAAATGTGAATATCTCCCGAAAACACTTCAGTGCAAAAATCGTTATAGCCACATCAACCAGATAGAATACAGCTGTATAAAATAACAAGAAATTTAACATAATTTTCCAGATTTTATATACGATAGTAGGATATTTCCAATGTTTTTACAAAATACATAAAGAAAGGAATACTGTCAAATAAACGAGTCTGTTTACATTGTTTTTTAAACTAGATATATTTCCTACATAAACAATACGTAACGATAGTTAATTATTGATCTAAAACAGCATTTTATGTGTTAGTTAATTTCAGCAATAAACAAAAGTTTTCCAGCTCACACTTGATGGTTTTGCTAAGAACTCAAGAGAGGAAACAATATTTGAAACCAACAACCATCTTCATTAGCAACACGCTAACAGCATAAACAAAATACCATGTGATTTTTCCTATTTTTTAGCCATTAGGACGTCTGCCGACTTCCCTAACAGCTTGTAAAAAACGGAAGAAATCTATTAGGGAAACGATTAATAAGATGTGATCAATTTAATTTAACAGTGGGCCAATGTTGGGCCACGAAGAGCAAAATGGGCCGCACGAAAGACACACTGGCCGACTTTAATCCCCGGGCTAGTTTAGTTTAATCGGCCGGGGGGTGGCGACGGCCGAAAATAGATTTACGAAAAGAAAACCTTGAAGGTAAAGACGCGGTGTTGGACCTACCCCAACGAAGTGATTTCGGACACGATTTTCAGCGTAACAGAAAACGCCAACTGACGCACATAAGTGCTATGCGAAATACGTTGATACAAGGTGTCTTCTATTAAGCAGTGTAAGTTATTTTTAATTAAAAAAAACTACACATGTTTTTGTAGTAAAGTCTAATTTGGGTAGATAAGATTAATATCGCTACACTATTTTCTACTAATAATGCTACCAATAACAATGCAAATATATAGAAAATTTAATTACGAATAAAAAAATGTCAAACTATCGTACATGTGAATCAGGCAAACCGATAAATTACGAGAAATACAAATCTAATAACAGTACGAAAAGTCAACAGGATGGAAATTCTTAGAAAAAACCATTGAGCGTATTTGAAATATAAAAAGATTTCCACTGCTTTTTAATATCAGACAACAATGATTATTAGTGAAACTAAAGTTGACCCATCTTCGTTGTTTGTGCTTGAAATTTCAATGAAACAATTGCGTAATATTAATGACTTACCTAATAATACAACGTTATCTGGTTTACCACAATACAAGTGTTTCATATGAAGTTTTTTTAGCAGATCCTGGTGAATGACCAGGACATATAAATAAATCATCAAGAAATATTTGCACTGTAATGGTATTCGTAATATAAAAAAAACTATTCCAGTTTTTATTAAACGACAAACTATCGATAACATCAATAATATTAGATAAGAAGAATCAAATAATAAATTGATGACGTTATTTGTAAAACAATACTAGTCTGGCGATGGTGTGGTTTCGAAATAGTAAATAAATTTAATTTCCAATTAAATCAATAGCATATATTTGTTTATCTTTTCTACTATTTAATTAAGCACTAAAAGAGTGCGCTCATTAATTATTCTCTGTTGGCGAAAGAAAATTGTAAAATTCTATTCGTCGATAGATTATCCAACAGTTTAAATTTTAGTACTCAAGTTACGACGTCATTAGAGCATGCAATCAGTTCACAGTATTTAACCGTTCATCGATCAATCTTATAAATAGAATCTCTAAGAATACGAGAGTTTCTATAATTACACTATGAAATTGCCAATTAACTGTTACTTAATCTTTAAAACGCATAAAACAATAAATGCATAAACATTTAGGTTCAGTTGATGAAGAAGATCATAAAACGAATCAACTCAATAAATAAAAATTCAGTCCAACAGTTCATACTACTTAAAATCCAATTAGAGTTAAATGTGTACTCATGGCAAGCATTATGAACTGGTAAGAAATAGGATTGTTTTATAAAATAATAACACTGTTAAATGATATTTATTATCAGCTGATAATGATTGCCATTAGAGAAACCGGTCCTGATCTTGGTTAATAAAAGTGGAAATAAGGAATATTGTGTTTTTCTTAATGTCGGGTTATTTTATAATATAATTAGGAAAATGAAAACATGCCGTGCTGTAAAAATTGTGCTTCCATTTTTTGTTCGTAACATACTTTTATTAAAATAAATAGCGTACTCAATTGAATATGTTAATGTTCAGTTGTCGATCGCTTAATTTTAATAGAATTACGACGTAAACCCAACAATGTTATTTCGCCACACATAACATAAATAATAATATATTATGTACAAAAATTCGCCCGTTTGTGTTTATTACACAAATGCTATATTTATTCATTTTTAAGCGTTTCCTGCGTTCATTCTGAAGTGTAGAAAAACACAGAAATGGAATAAATAGTTTTTAACAAAACACGGCCATATTTTTTTTTTATCACGAATAGCCAATTTGTTCATGTATGTACATTATATTATAGCCTTCATACTTCAAATGATTCAGCGATCACGTAGAATATCATTACATTTATATATATTTAACAACACATTATTAGATTTCAGATTAAGTATACTAGCATACTAATATAATAACATTAAATGAAACATTGAGCCCGTTTGATAAATTGAAATTATAACTTTTAAGAGTAAGTGAGCCATAATGATGGGTGAGATAAATAAAATTGCGTTTTGATTCATGAATTATTGATATTGCAATAATATATAAAATCTAGGGCTCGCTGGTTGTAAAAAACCGGTTTTTTTTAGTTATATTTGCGACATTCGAAAACCAGTTTTGTTTTTAATTTGGTAACCCAGTTCCAACTGTTAGAATTGATATTCGTTATTCTTTACTATGTATTTTATTTAGATATCAAACTGCGATGGTTACACATAAAACCGAGATAAATTATACAGTTTAATAGAGGGTTATACTGTACATGAATTTTTCCATGTATACCATACATATGTAAGCCCGGTTAAAACAGAGTTTTATGAAATCTTATAATTTGAAAACCGGTTTTTGTATAAGCCCTAATAAAATCCCACGCATTCTTATGGTGGTCATTTCTTAAGTGTTACTTGGTAGAGATTGTTTCCAATATCATATATCAATTGTTGCATCACCGTCAACCATCAGAGCTGATATCTATTGATAATTGAAACCTGTGGTTTATTATATCGTTATTTATAAAAACAATAAAAACCCTTTATTTATAATATAAGAAAACAGTTAATATTTGATTGCCAAATATTGTGTCGACAAAGCTCCAGCGAAATTTTCAATAATATAAAACTTACTCGATGACGCTATTTTTTTTTGAAAAATTTGACCTGTTCTCAAAAAGGTTCGCCATTAATGTACTGGAACAAGGATGCGAAACTTTTTAATTTCAAAAGGCCACATTCATTTATCTGATACAACATAAGGCCGCAGTAAAGAAAACGTTGACACCGCCCTCCCTTTTTTTTGACTGTCGAACATATAATGGGTTCATCTCTTTTTAAAAACGCAAATTTATTTTATCAAGTCAAAACTCCGCATCAGAAGAGCCAAACGGCTGCAGGTTCTCCTCCACTGCACTAGACTCTCGATAAAGGCCGATCATAATATCTGTAAATTTTAGATACATTGATTTTCTAATTATTTATCATAAAAACGAGAGGTATTTTAAAGTCAGAAAGGTTGTTCAAATTATCTATGCAACTTTTTACAATGTTAGGCGTATAAATATGTAAGTATTCATATAATAGTTTCTACTTTTTAAGCGTAATTATGGATTTGACACAAGAAAAACAATAATCACTCATTTGCCAGGTGTTAACGCTAGCGTAAATTCGAGGTTAATTCCGTAATATAAAAATACACTAAAACGTGAAAATTATCGGAGCGAAACTACAATCTTGATCATTTTTAATTTAAAATACTGTTATTAATTACAACAGTCATTTTAACTAGTGCGTATGGATTGTACGATAAGATGGAAAGATTTTTTTGTTAATTACCCACTTAACAAAAGAAAAACGGTCTCCACGTGCAAGTCATTTCAATGCCCGTATTTATATCACGAGTGAATGTGACAGACAAGGATTATAGACGACAAAGGCTACCTTTGAAAACAGTAGCAGGCCGCATTCTGGCATTTATGTGAGTAAACTGCCGCTATCTAATTTTCCAACATCCATTGTAGATTGCATCGAATTGATAAAATATTTATTGAAAGGCGGGCGGCTTCCAAAAAAATACGAGAATGCCAACAACTCTCCACAGGAAACACAATAAAGTGTCTAGGAATGATTTACAGTTTACACAATCCAACATATAACGTCACATATTCATTTTTTTACTATCTGATGAACAATTCCGAATTTATGCTATATTTTACATCTCATCTTATTGCTTTTATTACCAACACTTAAAAAATGTTTTTTTTTTCAATTCATATCCGCATGTGGAGCATATGGCCTCGTAATGGAGGTATGGTAATATAAGTTATTGCATGTTATTCAAACTGCAAACATAACTTTAAAAATCTTGAATTTTAATTATTTTTGTATCAGTCACCACTTTAAATTTATTAATCCATGATAATTTTTTAATCATATGTTAGAGGTGTTAAACATTTTAATTTTGTGTGATTATGTTATCACTTCTACTGTAATTTGTAAATTCTTTTCAATGTCAATTGTAATTTACACCTTTTCATTTCAATTTATTTTTGTATAAATAGCACCACTGTCAAATTATATTTCTTATCAGTTGACAATGCTCGCCATGAGCGAAACCGGTACTGACCTTTTAAAGCAGGCATGGGCAACCTTTCCTAAGTCTGGGGCCAAATTATCAATCTGTCTCCGAGTCAAGGGCCGGACCAAATTATTAAACATAATGAAGTAATATAAAATTAAATAAAACACGTTGCTACTTCTTATATATTTTTTTTATTTATATAATGAACGACATAATATTAATATTATATACTGATTACAAAATTTAGTGTGAAGATTGGCCTTGTACTTCTTCGTTCGAATTTTCGAGTTAGTGTGTTTCATCCTCGAAAAAAACTGTCCACACGTATATAAACTGCCAAAAAGACAAATGATTTTTCTTGCAAATGCGCGTGAATTTGTATATTGTTCTTCCACCAAATATAATTTAAAAAATTCCGTCAAAGCAATGTTGTTAAATTGTGATTTTAGCACTAAATCCCCCTGAAGCTCAATAAGTTTCATCTGTAAATTTGCTGGCACATTATTTACACCAGCATCCATCGGACGAGCAAATATAGCGAATGTGGAGTCTTTGATTTGGAAGTCGGCAAACATCTTATAATTTATTTCTCTATTAAGTACTTCGCCGAGGTGAATTAGGGGCGGACAAAATAGCTCGGCGGGCCGGTGGTTGCCCATATATGTTTTAAAATGGAAATAACGTAAAAGGAAAATTGTGTTTTTATTAATCCATGTATATTGTCTACTCATACTCATAACCGAAGTGGGTATGAAGATTATAGATTAAGTCCATAGAGTATTTTACAATGATTCTAATACGCAGACACAAGCAAGAGAAAACTATTAAGTAGAAACGATGAAAAACTGTTATGTGATCAATTCAAACGAACTACTTAGTTATAAATGGATGTCACTCCTTAAATAAAGTTATCTAAGCAATCACATTATAGAGGTTACCTTTAAAACAATTCCAGGGCAAATCGTTATTGCTACGAAATAAACTTCATTGAGATTTTGGGGCGGTTAAACTGCTGTAACAGCGAGTGCTTGCGATGCTCGAGGACATTAAAATACGAATAAATTTAGATAACGCAGCACAACGAGTCTTCACAATTAATTCGAATAACCATATATGAGGCTATTATACTAGACTACGTTTAAATAGAATGGATAGAAAAGCCTTAGTCACAAGTACTTGCTAATAGAACATGGGAGTATTTACTTTTATTTTCGTATTGAGCAATGTAACATGAGAAATTAATTTATACCCGTCAAGCAAACTATACATAAATGTTAAGGACATATGAATGGCAATTCAGAGCACCCGTTACAGTCTTATTATGTACCACGAAACGGATTTTAAAAATCATACACTGGCGTGCACAAAAGTGACAATTTACTTCGTTTAACTACTGAACTAGTATTCCCTACATTTTAGACAAGATATATGAATGGACCTTAAATATGACACGTCCGTGCGAGTATCGTATATTATCTGTGGAAAGGAAAAAGGACGTAACACACACACAGCAAATTTTACAGGAGGCACAAAAAATGTGTTGATGATTTTGGGCCATATGAAAATTATGAAATATACACAACCTTGGAGTGCACGGAGACTTCAAAACTGGTATTCAATTGACATATTCTAATATTAATTAAAGAAATTGTATAGGAAAAACCTTTTTTTCAGTCTTTTTTCTTGGTTTCAATTTTCACTAGTTCATCTTTTTTCAAACTTAAAAGCTAAATTTAGATACTAATAAGGCATTTGCAGCTTACATCCTTTTGATAGAACGTGTATCAAGTTTGATATCAAATTTAAATTTGAATTGTTTGAATTTTGTACTTTTCCATGAGTTTTGTCGCTTACGACCCGGGTTTCGCCTTTCGGCATCTTCAGGCATTCCATGTGCACGGATATACTTGAACTGACGCGTAGTAAACAGTTTGTATCGTTTATATACAAAAAAATATAAGTAGATCACTAAGTTAAAAGGCTATTAAAATGTAAATTAGCGAAAATTGAATGTATACAATTTTCAAAGAATTAAGTGGGTTTGTTATAATTATGGGGATTTATTGAAAATAATAATGACCAGATAATAACATAGTAATGTTTAAAATAAATCTAGGGGTTTATCCGACCTATTATTATACAAGTTTGATATATTGTGACTATCGAAAAAAAGCTGTTTTGAAAAAAACTGTGGGTTACGAAAAGGTAAAAGTGACTCCTATCCGACACACATCCATCGACACACCATTGAATAAAACAGTAATAAATGCGTTATTTAGCGGTTTTCATAATTTAGGATAATAACAAATAGATGCGTTTGCATAGTGAAAATTATGAAAATTGAAAAGCACATTATCTGTTGTATTACTATAAGGTAGAGTTATTTGATTTTTATTAACTGTCAGAAAATGTAAGATTCTTACAGTATTTTAATTTATGTAAGCATAATGGCCACGTATTTAAATTTACTACGCAGGAAGTTAAATGTTAATTCATTAAGGAAGAAAATGCATAAAATAATTGATAAAAACCACCAAGTAAAATGAATTAAAAAATTACATTTAGCATAGATAAGAATAAATTATTCTTGTCGCAATTAAGACGGTAAGTGCGTAGAAATGAAAACTTTTTCTTCTTCTATATACGTAATTCCAATAGTTAATTAACGAAGTTTTATGGAGTAATAAATAATTTTATCAAGTTTGAAAACAACCACAGCTATTGCCGTTGCGTGTTACAGAAGGTGTTAATGAGAATTATTATTCTATTGCATTTAATGTGCAATGTATATTCAGGGAAGACTACATGAGACATTGAACCTGATTATGAAATATTTATTGTAGCATTATGTAAGAAAGCGTTCCTAAGTGGGAAACACGATCATGTGTATTATACTACGTTATGATGCTTCGAATAATATTATTTATTATATATAGTTTTAGGTGACAGTAGAACTAGATATGTAATTATTATTAATTTATTTATATTAGTTGTATATATCTAATAGGTGTAATTTAATTATGTTTATTATGAGATAAGTATGCAATTCAATTGCTGAAAGCTAACAACACGGGGGACACGAAACTCTAAGCAAATTCGCTGTTTTACAATCTTTGTAAAAGAGTTTGCAACGCTTATCGAATTATTTGCTCAGTGCGTGATGTTTTGTGGCCATTAGAAGTTTTTTTTTAAATGTCCCATTTTAGTAGCGAAATTCCACTTTAAAAAAAAATGCAACAATCAGTAGGATACGTGGAATAACAAAATACACAATAATAATATATTTAACAAAGAAATCAACGACAAAAAAAAACTAATTAACCTCAAAGTTCAATTATCTCTTTAAGGTAAGCGATACAATGTTTGATGTTTTAGATTTCATTCACATATTATATTAAGGACCCCTATTATTCATTTTCTATTGAACCACCATATTAAATTAATGAAGCTTCAACCTATAATATTTTAGAGAACTGGTTGTGAATTAATCGAGTCTTATATTTTGATTAGAAAAGCGATATCTAAGGAAAGAAAATTATCGTATTACATTGTTGAATACAAATTAGCTAATTCATTTTATTAGTGTCGTCCAGTTTGGTATTTAAATTCTAAGAATTAAAAAATGTAAGGATCACACTTATGCAATCTTCACTATGCGACTATTGAAACGATTGCATCAGGAAAGAAGTGTACTTACTCCAATTTGGTTGGAAATATTTTATTTATAAAATACAATACTGAAAGAAGTATATTCTCCAGTCTCTTCTTAAACTATCGATCAATAATGTCTATGTTTGGGCAGCAACTTTTTATAGAGACGTAAATGGGGAAATAAAAACCGCAAATTAAAGAATATTGAATTTCATTAACGAGGAATAAAATTGAAAATATGTTCCCGTTTTTCGTCAAATCGTTAAAGTCGTTGTTCCAAGACACGATTTTAAATCATCCACGATGTGATAAGAGGAACGCAGCTATGGACCGCCGCTCAAAAGATCACATGCCTATTTCAAAACCAAGCATTTTGGAGTCTGAAAAGCAAAGTTTACACGGGTGGAAAATAATTAGATCTTATTTTAATTGAATAATATAAAACATTTTTTATACCAAAATTAGCATAAAACAATTGTATCATTATATAAACAGTAGGTATTTTAAAATATTCAAAATTTCATTCGTTAGTATTTATTATTTTACAACAAGTGAAAATTCGTTTAGGCAAATACTTACGTTTAAGACAATATATGTTATTAAAGTTCATTAAAGTTCTTTCACTTAAAAAATAAATAATATAGCTGTGGTAGGTACACAGTATTTTTTTTATAACCAAAGTGTATGTTATTTACTGACAAGAGTAATTTGGACTTCTAAATTTTTTTGATGTTTAATAAAAATAAAACAAAAAAAATCCCTTTATTATTTCCGGCCATGACGTCAATATATTAACAAGCCGAGATACATTTATTCTGTATCTCGACTTATCAATAAATTGTACAAAATTTTAATGCTGGAATTTTATATTGTATTACTTTTGAGGTAGGTACATGATGAACATTATAATTTGCGTTGTAGACAAGTTTTATGTTGAGTTGTCAATATATTCATCCAACATATAGAGTTTTTCAGAGAGAAAAATAAGCCAATTCAAAATACAGTTTAAAAAGAGCCAGGGTTAGATATTTGGCCAATACTAGGTGAGGAGCAAACATTCAAAAAGTGTTTTGTCACAAATTTTGAAAAATGGCGTTTTATATCAATTCTGATAGCCCATAATAAAACCTATGAATGGAAATCAAAATAAGTGTTGAAAAAGGTTTTTTTCATATTAAAATGAAATCATAAAGTTGACACATTCATACGAATCGTCACTTTTGCAACATTTAAATCATCATTTTCCAAGCTTTGTATTTGTGTGACAAAACACTTTTTAAATGTTTGCTGCTCAGGTATGAATGTATGCAATTATTGACAGTGTTAAAATGATTGCACATTAAAAGTCAGATATATTGTATTAATTTCGCGCTTTATGAAATAGAATAGAAGCAATATTGTTACCGTGCGGACAAGACAGGTAGGCAATAAATTCCAAAAACACTTCAATTAAGGTACACCCACGCGACACAAGGCGTCCAAATTAAAAAAAGATATTTCCAATAAAAACATTTTTTCATGTATGAAATCGTTCTGATTCACGATTTTATTCGGGCGAAAGCTTCTGGAGAATATTAACCGTGATATCAAAAGCTCAATTTACGATTGATCTAAAAACGGAGAAATGTTGCGTAGAATGGTGAAATTCAAAATAAGTATTTAAATGTTGACATATAAATCAGTCACTTCCCGTTCTATAACTAAAACAAGGAAAACACATTCACAAAAAATAACTCCCAGCACATAAATATGTACGTTTGTTATTGCGTAAAAACGAAAGTATGAGTAGGGACTGCATAACCGGTATTACTGAAACCGGGATCCTAGAATTAATGGTGTTTATTCAATAACGAAATACCGGTATTGAAAATTAGCCAGAACCAAATTTAGTGTATAGAAAGCACTTATTTTACTAAAATTTATATCCCAAATGGCGGTTATCGTTTGCTTTAAAAGAAAATTTTCTAATACACGTATACAATGTATGTGAGGAGCAAACATTCAAAAAGTGTTTTGTCACAAATTTTGAAAAATGGCGTTTTATATCAATTCTGATAGCCCATAATAAAACCTATGAATGGAAATCAAAATTAGTGTTCAAAAAGGTTTTTTTTCATATTGAAATGAAATCATAAAGTTGACACATTCATACAAACCGTCACTTTTGCAACACTTAAATCATCATTTTCCAAGCTTTGTATTTGTGTGACAAAACACTTTTTGAATGTTTGCTCCTCATGTATATAGACTTTTTGAGTATAAATTTGTTCATTATGTATCAGTATTCAGTAGAGTATAAACAACATTAGTACTTGAAATATAAACTAACCTAAATAAAGAACTTTTCTCCATTTTAATATATTTTATGTTTAGGCAGTTAAGAAGAAGAGACGGTTAATCCCGGAAAGTCAACATGAAAATTTTTAATCCAAGGATTTTTAATGTTTTTGTTAATAAATGTAAATTGTTCTGAAATTATCTTTTTGGTTTAAAATTTTAAAAAAGGTGTACTTTAAAAATGTGGTAATGAAACGGTTTATGGCAGAGGTGGGAACCCGCGCCTTCTAGGTCCGCGAGCGCAATCTTTTAACTCAATATTTTTTTTATAATTCATTGATTTACAAAATTATATGTATCAAGTTTGTTTTTGTCAAATTGAAATTTCTTAGCTTGTTGTAAGAAGGTGTCCTACTACGGAAATACTTTACTTTTGCAATTACATAAGAAAAAATATGTTTTACATTATCGTTAATTTATATCCATCTGTAAGCTGTTCGCAGCAAAAGCTGGAAATTGTACAGAACTTTAGAAATTATAAGACACAAGGTTGTATATATTATATTTACATTGTACAGTCTTGCAGTGTATTTAACGTTAAACAAACAATGGAAAAGTATGAAATTAAAAGCATTCGCAAACCGAAAATAATAATAAAAAAAATACAAAATTTCAGTCTAGAAGTTTCTAAAGAAATTCCTCGGAATCTTTCAATATAATGCAAGTAGGTATTGTTTGTAATTTCCTTAGAATTGAATGGTGTGTTCTGCATCGCTCTTCACCTCAGTTTGTATACATTATAATGTAAATCATACGAGATGAAGGATGATTATGAAAATAAAACCGATGTGTTTGCATACGTAAAAACTCCTGAGATAAATGTTATAAATGATAATGTAGGAATTGGCATTTAGTTTCTACAGACTTGTCGACAAAATTATTGGATAAGTCAAACCATACGCACAGTTAAGATTTTTTTTATACGAGTAAGATCAAAAAAACTACAGCCTGAAATAAGCTTAGGTTTATTATACAAGTGATTGAAAAAATTTGGAGAATGATGTTTTTTTTAAACCATGTCCGCTCCCAATGTGGAGCATATGGACTCCTAATGGAATTTATCTCAACAGAAGTGTTTCTACGAGAATTGCTTGTTACTCAGTTGCTCAACCTCTCTTTTTCCAAAGAGAGTAGGGATAGAAGGATAGGGCTAGGACAGGATTAGTGGTAAGCTAATCGCTCTCGATATGCCCCGTTCATTGAATAGGATGGGTGAGAGGGGGGAATTTAAGACATCACATATATCCATACCTTTGAACAGATTCATAAATCGATTGAAAAATCAATTTATAAAACTGTCCGTACCGGGATTTGAACTCGGGCCCTCCGCAGCCGAAGCCAACAACGTTGACCACTCGACCACACAGGCGACGAATAATGTATAGATTTTAATATGTGTCGACTTATTTTTAAATGCTATATTACTCACTACAGCTAGTATTTATTTTAGTAAATTAGGTTTTTTCATGTATTTTAATAATCTTCACTATTGCTAAGCATAGAATATAGTTTATTTCAAGAAGGAAATTAACAAATTCATTATAACTTAAAATTCGGGCCATGATCTCTTTTATTTTCATCTGTCGATATGTGGTGCTTTTACGTTTATCGCAGGGAAATAATCGACACAAAAGGGAATTTTCGTTCAATATTTTATTGGTACCGGTTTGTTTAAACACATTATCCTTCTTACAAATAAAAGGAGTGGCAATAATCAGTGATAGATGTGTGAAGCATCCATATCCGAAGAAATATAAATAATTTAATAACATATACGAGGATGCCAAGAGATAATACCGCCGTGCCTTTACGGCGATAAAAATCAAAGGGTTCTGGACGTATTGCTCACCTCTCGTTAAACGCAATGTAAATTGTGATAATTCAACGATGGGCAGATTGAAGAACGGATGAGGGGGCAGAGGGGGGATAAGACGATAAAGGGGAAAGAATAACTTGGATGAACACCAAAAATACCTAGCGAGCGAGAATACGCTTCTTACGATGGTGGCATGTAAAAATCTAGCAATTCAAGCATTTATTTCTATTAAGCTCATATCACGAAAGGCGAGCTAATAACATTAATACTCGAATAAAATTTAAAAATGTTACATGTCGACTGTGGAAAGGAAAAAGGACGTAACCCACAGTTTTTTTCGATAATCACAATATATCAAACTTGATACACGTTCCATCAAAAGGACGCAAGCTGCAAATGCCGAATTAGTATCGAAATTAAGCTTTTAAGTTTGATAAATATGACCTTGTAAAAAATTAAAACCAAGAAAAAAGACTGAAATAAAGGTTTTTCCTAGACAATTTCTTTAATAAATATTATATTATGTCAATTAAACACCAGTTTAGAAGTCTCCGTGCACTTCAAGGTTGTGTATAATTCATAATTTGCATATGGCCCAAAATAATCAGAACACGTTTTTTGCGCCTCCTGTAAAATTTGATATGTGTGGGTTACGTCCTTTTTCCTTTCCACAGTCGATATATAATTTAAATGATTTTAAAACACAAAATATTTAGTTTGCTTGTTATTTTGGCTGACAACTGTTCCAAATTTACGCTAATAAGGATATCAAACTTGGTCGTTCCAGTCCCCCTTGCACAATTGTTCAGAATACAACCCTAAACATTCCAAAGAAAATCTTATAGTAACACAAAAGGTGTGCTTTAAATAATATTATATAAATAGATTTTTTTTTATATAATTCCAGGAGTTGGTTTCCATATGCGGTTTAGAGTTAACAGTTAAATGTAAGTATGTAAATGAATAATTACTGAATAAGTGCCCTGAGATTGTTGTCTGCAAGGATTGGAATGGGTTTTAAGTCATAATAGTTTATATTCAATACGATAAAGATAAAATCATACCTCAACATTTACAAATTGAACTACTGTAAAATGTGGTGATTCAAAATATTGTAAGCGTATTTTTCACGACGAATTATTTCGCTAAAGCACTTATGTGCTTCGTAAAAAAATATAATGCCGTTACATATGGATGCCGATGATTTTATAATTTCTAATGCAAGGTAATTAATTCATGATAGCTGTTTATAAATATTGATGGTCTAACATTGAGAACTCGATGCTAAAATTTATTTTTAACAATCCTCGTCACCGAAGATGTACATATCAGTAATGCAAAATCAAATTACAACCGTGATCTAGATACGCCCTTTTGTTATTCAGCATGCGATATGTCAGTTACAAGGTATCGATATAATATTAATTTTGTACGTTTTTTTTCGATCAATTTCTGTTTGAAGGCATGGGTGTTTGTGATGTTTCAAAAATACCTCCCGTCCTTTCCGATCCTTAAATAACGAGGTGCAGCGAGAGCGATTAGTTAACCACGAGTCCTGTCCAAGCCTTATTCTTCTATCCCAATTACTTACTTAGATAAAAGAGAGGTTGAGCGACTGAGTAACAAACAGTTTACGTAGAAAATATATGTTGTTATAACTCTATTAAGAAGACAAATGATTCACGTTAGCAGCGGACATGGATTAAAAACATTATATAGTTCAAGGCAAACACACAATTAGGTAGGATATTATAAATAAAAACAACTGTGATTTCAACGACAGTTACCAAAATAATATATTCAAGAATAATACCATATAGAAATGCTTTATATTATTGTATTATAAAAAAATATATCGACACATCTTAATGCATGGAATTTATTATCGTGAGACGTAGTTCAATCCAGATTTTGTGGCGGTGATTTTTAAACAGGGACCGATTCTAAATGTAAGGGGGAAAATAAAATCCCCAACGCGCTCTTTTGCTTATTTGACAGCTTTACTTTTACCATATTCTAAATCTAAACAATGAATAAGGAAGTTTATGTTTACTTTCACACACGGACAAACCTAGGTTCAAGCTATCCTCACCATAAACATTTTCATCCCGAGGAGTATGGTACATGAATGTTTTTAAACAGGATTCCCCTTTTCTATTATGTATACTATCTTCATTTGAAATAGTAACGTGATTGATTTTACCCTATGCTAATTCACTTGAATCAAAACAGGTAAGGCAAGTAGGCATTGATTATATCTAAAAGATGACGTGTATCTTTCCATAGCTTTGAGGTTAGTTCATATTTAACCGTACATGAAGTGAGATTTTAATCAAAAATAAGCGTACAAAACATGAATCAACAGTAATGAGTTTTTACTGCTGTTTTAGGGCTAAATAATTATTTTACACAACGTCCGCGCGCACCGCTAAAGTTGGCAAGATCAGAATGCAGTGATCAGTGTCGATAATTTAAAATTCACAGCGCATTGATTGATGTCAATGACATGTCACGGTTTATTGTTGATTATTTTTTATTTTAGGCTAAGTATTAAGAACACTTTGTGTAAGCGAATATTTCTTGGTAATAACACGTCGTATAATCTCGTTTTATCAAAACATTCAAAAATTTAAAATGTCCTGTTTGGCTTTAATCAATCGCAGGTAGACAATAGGGGTATTGTTTCAGTTACGTCTTGGGTACACTCATCGATCGTTTCCTTCAATAAATTAATTGTGGCGCTCGCAGTGTGGTATATCGCGCCGTCTTATTAAAACCACAGCTTTCCACATTCATGCCAATAAATTTCGGAATTCAAATGTCAGTAATAATGAATTCATAGTGCTCTGGCCGATCACTTTTGAAGATATAAATGTGCATAATTTACAAGCGTGTTGTTATGGTGTTAGTCTATCCATCGCGGTGAAATGGTAATGAAAATGTTGTTAATTCGAAAAATAAACCGTTAAAAAAACACCCTATGATAATTCTTTCAATTTTCGTATATAAGATACTGTATGTACAGTGTATTACTGTAACTCTCTACCAAGATTTAATCTTTTGTGTATAAAAGATCCAATCCACAACACTAAATTAACAATCATAACATATAAAATTATTAAAGTTATGTAACAATAGGGGAGATGGCAATTTATTAATTATTAAACAAGCGTATGAAGCCGTGTGAATGTGTGAGAGTTTAAAATAATAATATACATTTTTTGTAGAATTGACGAAGTTATCTCCCATGTCTATGACATCAACAATAAAATTACTGAGGAATGTCACGGCTGTACAGAACGCACTAAGAATATTTTAAGGATATTCATAGGCGTTGTTACTTCTATTGTAGAAGCGAGCGAATAGTTTTATAGCTGTTCAAATGTTCAGAGCATCAAGGAGCATAATTATAATACGGTTTTGAGTCTGACAATAATAAGCGACAAAGATCAACTCTGAATGAGTAATTCCGTTTATGATAATTGATGTAAAATTTATCTAAACAAAAATTTATCTCTTTAATACTTGAAGTTATCGACAGTTTTATCGTCACATTAAAGCTATGGCGCGGGTAAACCCTGAAATAATAAACACTACCAACATTATGAAAGATGCCCTAAAATTACCTTCATCAAAAAATTAAGAAAAATATTAATAAGTGGTGATTAAAGATGGACAATTAATGCATCATGATTTACCTAATATGTTTAGATAGCATTTATGTTACATATTACATTCATGAAATGGTCAAGTAATTTAAAATTGACTAAATCGTGCTTTTTATTTGTGTTAAGTAAACGATCGGTTCCAAAAAAAAACTACAAAATTTATGCATACATCTTGGAAAGTATTAATTGCACGCCATGTTATTAAAATGCATTAATTATCACTGATGAACGTAAACGTTTAGTAAAAATAAAGCAATTGCCAAGATACCCAGTACCCGATACAAAACAAAGTTTAGAATAAGGTAATACCATTGATTTTAAGTAAGTATTGCCTGATTGATAAACAATTAAATAAAATTATGAAAACCAAGTAAATAACGGGCAAATTTAGCAGTTGTTAATTTTCGGATTAAAATTAATAATATATAATAATATATTAATAATATATAACACAAGATAGTTTGGCAACACGGTAGGTATGTGCAATTTCTTCGTGATGAATTGTTAATGCGTACTGGCAATGCCGTTCCGACCAGACAGTCAAAGGTTATCGTCACATACGACCAATTGTACGAAATCATTACCAACTTATTATTGATATTCCTACAATAATTGTGCGATAAGGAGCGATGTATCTGTGTATAAAACTCATGTTAAATATTTTTTCCAATAATTATAACTTTGCCAATTGAAAGTTGATTGATCCATTTATGTCGAATGACAATATTACATGCGAATAATACTTTTGACAAAAGAAGATATGACATTTTTTCAAATAAAACTTTTTAAATCTTCGTAATATTGAAGTAATATATTATCTACGCCTACCAAAGTATTATAAAATATATTAATAGTCGATAAGGTCCGTACGTCCGTCCGGTTTCCCCGATTTCACACCGTCCAGTCTCCACTTTTTTATTCATACTAAATCTATATATTAATAGTCGATAAAATAATCACTCGCTTTTCACTTTTCACAAATGTGTGCGTACTGATGTCCTCGAGTCTTTTTATTTAAAATGAAATAAAATGAAATAATAAAAAAATAATATAATATAATATAAAATTAAACTAAATTAAATTAAACACAATGCAACAAAAATCTCACGTTGCTGGGCAACGGGCTTACAGATAGTTAATATATAAATGTAACCGGGATTTCCAAATAACCGAATTTGAGATTTTGTCTTCAGTTTTTTTTGGACGACCAATCAGTATAAACATAAAAACTTTACGTTTTAACTACTTTAAGTGGAACTAGATTAACACCGCTTTGGCAAAAAAAAAAAACGTTGTGTCGTGTTTTATGAGTCTAGTCGAGCAAAGCATAAATGAGTCAAAATTAAAAATATGTATTCTTTCTCAATTTCGAAGCGTCTTTGCAAAAAATATGATTTAAAAGTTGGGTAGTAAAATGCGAGACTATTACTTGCAGGTAAAACCAGGTGGTAAAGCAGGTAACTAATAAGTGAACTATTGATTACTTCTGTGGGAAGGCATTACAGGATAAAACATAAGTAATTTGTACTGTTGAAAATCTTCCTAATTTTAGATTATATTGGTCCAGATTTGTCTATAAATATTGTATGTTATAATTTCTTAATAATTATGGAACATTAGAGTAAAAAAATATGCGGAAACAGTGCTTGATTGATATGGCAGTAATAGTATTGAGGTTCGAAAACATTAAAGTCATCAGCACTATATTAATGTAAGAGTTTAGTATAACAAATATAATGATTTTTATTTTTAAATTATCCGATTACTTGATATAATTGAGCGCAAAATTCTACACATAATACATAGTTGACTCCAATTTATATTTTCGGAGTTGTTTGAATTGAAAGATGCATACGATTAAAATGACTTGTAATAAAGCAATACTTAAAAATCGATAGCTAAGATCACTAAAACGCCGACGAAATTCATGGAATATAAACGTTCCGGAAACATGCACCTTATAATTTGATACAGCTTTATTGGTGTGATGATGCATGCGCTCCATCATCAGAAATCTTCTGACGACGAGGCCGGCTTTAAATAACTCAAATGAATAAGTGCTCAGTGCTCATAGCTAAATCCTCAAGATGTGAGTTACTTAGATGTACGAAAATCTAAACGGAAAACTAGAAACAACCATTTAGGTGTGTAAAATATGAAATTGTATTAATATCTTTGTTGTGCATGTAACAAGTGTTAATCTTCAGACGATTCATACATCTGCTTGTTAGGTAGAAAGTAGGAGTTTAAAAGATAGGGCTAGGACAGGACTTGTTATAACAAATCGTTCTTGCTTCGCTTTGTTTTTTGAAATCGGCTGGGTGAGACAGGGTTTTAGACATCACAGACATTCGTGCCTTCAAACAAAATTCGATTGAAAAAATAATTTATAAAAACTGTCCGTACTGGGATTCGAGCCTGTGAGTACTGCAACCGTAACCAATGACGTTGAAAACTGGACCACGGACCCGACGTAATATATAAATGTAGAGACTGTTTTTAATAGTAAAATAGAGGTAATATTTGATTGATAAGTGATGTAAATACGCAACAAGGTACATACTTGACAATTCGACAACAAGCAATTCAAAGTGTGATTAGAACGAACTATTAAAACATCTGCTGAACATAAATTAATAGAGAAGCAACAAAGGCATCGTTGTTATTTAATAAATATATATATATGTTAACGTTTGAAGATATGTACATATTTAGATGCTTGCGAGCAAAGTGTTGTTTTTTTGTTGTTTGAAATCAAATGAAATGTTTTTTTCTACGTAGACGTAGAGCTTTAGGTTTCAATACAGAGCAAAAATGATATTTATTATTACAGTATCGTTGACATGGTGTTTTCATAAACAATAACCGAGTATGACCGAACAATTCCTCGATCACTGGATACAACGCTGCGTTTATATTAAATATGACTCGACCATAACACGTTAAAACTTTCGCCTATTCATCTGGTTGATGCGTAGGTCACGTCTCGCGATTAGGGCAACAATATTCTGCTCCAATCATTCATACAAACTTTTGATAGGCGTTGTCGACGAGTTGCTATGTAAACTTACATATTGAGCAATAAACATCTTGAATCGCCGATAAAGTATAAATATATATTTACTTTGTGCGTGGTGCGAATGATATATAATATAAATAATGTGAAGTATCTAATATATTGCAAATACAAGTATTTAAAATGATATATGATCGGTACACATATGTATTGTGTATATACGGGTTGGAGAGTAATTTACCTGGTTATGTAGGTACAACCAATAATAATAATCATACATTCCTTTTTGTTTCATGGCGAGACGTTTCAAGCGAGAAAGAATAATAACAACTCTCCGATTCGATGTTATTTTCGGACATTAGGTATTTATATTTTCCGGTACTAGTGTTGTCGATGATTATATGGAATTACTGTATTGAAGATTATTACTTATATATGGGCCCATTAGAAATGAAGTGAGCCAAGGGGTATTTAGAGAAAAAGCTAGATGCGTCATAATATTCTAAGCGTCCTAAAGTATTGTAAAAGTGATGTAACTTCAGTTAATACACATTTCAAGTGTTATTTTTGTTAAATAAAAATATGCAATCCACCAAATAAATACGTGATTGTAACTTAAAATTAAAGGTCGAAGAAGAAAGTTTCGTCATTTTACTAATTGGCTCACTTCACCTCTCGAGGGCCCATATATAAAATAACGTAATTAGGAGGAAGCTTTTAAAATCATAATAAGAGTTTATAGGTATTTTTTATCTTTGTTTTCATTTTACCAAGATTAAATATGTATCATATATTTAATTTCCTTCCATTATAACCACTGATTAAAGTATCAATGTATTATTATATAGTACATTATAAAAAAAATGAAAACTTGGTTGTGCATACAGATAGTATTTACAAACAGATGTCAAAAAGTAAACATAGCAGTCAGATAAAGTAAATAAAACGCTAATGAACTATTGAACTAAAGGTACTCGGTATTGGATGGATGCAACATATAAAAATATTATCCCCAAGGCTTGAGTTGAAATAATAATAGGGATGGGGGACACAGGATAGGTCCTGGCAGAGGCTCCGATTGCTGCATTTTAAGAAAGTGCCAAACAAACAAGGGTGCGGCGGGGACCGACACCCCCAGGCGAGGGGAACACAATACAGCATCTCCGCACATGCGGGGAGACATTCGTGTAGTTCGGGAACGGTACATTTTTGACATGTGCGCGTTGGATGTTTTCAGGTTTTATCTCTCGTCCCGAGGTCAGAGGACACTCGATATGCATTGGAGTGACTAGGCGAACATCGATTGAACGAATTAAAAAAGATTGTAAATAAATAAATCGAAAACACACTGGGCTGTATTCGAAGACCGCTCGACATGCTAGCGTGTTTACCACACAAATCTCTGTCAAACTCATGAGTCACGCTCGTACAAGAGGGAGATACAAACAAAACCGAACGTCTGCCGACGTAGGAAACGGCCAATATAATAATTTCATTGTTGATCACGCTGAGAACTGAGGAGCAGCGACGGGAATAGCTTAGTAGCGGGCGATAAATGAATGAATATGTTAAATTTGAGTTGGTAACTTACAGGGTAATACATGCCCTGCGGCGGTAGGAAGAAGGCCCCCGAGCCCCACAGTTTGGAAGCTGTGTCTGGACTAGATGCACATAAATACAATCCCCCGCTTTGGAGCGAAGTGTTATTCATTCGCGGCCCGTCTCACAGATTGACAGCCCGCTGAGAAGATTCGCTACAGACACTATCAAATAAACACGATTGAAAATATTCGCACTGTTGTATTTCACAAAGATTTCAATTGACGGATTTGGCATTCGCGTGACATGAGGTTATAGGTTATGGTATCACTTGATGTTTCGATCGAACCGTCAGCGGAGCAGCCGTTTCACAGTATGGCTACCGCGGCGCGAGTTTCGTTCTGAGCTGGGGAAATCAGAAGTGAAACGAAAGAGGCGGCGGCGTGCACGCGGCAAACGGCGAAGGGCGAGAGGGGTATGCGGACGAGGGGAGTGGCGCGTCGGCGCAAAGGTATGCTTTGGCGAGAGAAAAACACCAGCGTTCGATACCTGTCTTTAAAAGCATCAACAACAAAATATATCATCCAAAAATTAAAAACCACGCACCCGCCTACGCCCGGGTAAATCCAGGACGCTACGCGGGAAAAGCAACATCAAAACACACCAGATGAAAGGGAAATCGGAGCTCGGCTCCACCAGCCCCAGAATTTGATGTATATATATCAATCAAAATATATCATCCATCTATATATTTATCCAAGTATATGGTTAAAATATAGATCTCGTGGAGCTCTGAATCAGAGCTAATAATATGATAAGTAAATTCGTTTCTTTTCTCGGTCGCTGTTGCTATATGGAAAGCGATCGTAAAAAAACGGTTAGATACACCTAATCTATTCAAACCTGTCTATACATTTACACGTATTGTTTAGTAATTTAAATAGGTGAAAATTCATGGCATTAATTTATTGCGATAAAGATTATTTCGCTGTTTTTAACAAATCTGATTTTTCTATATTAATGTTGGGAATAGTTTTATTTACACCAAAAAAATCATGATGTACCTGAATTCGATGACCAATATGTGAGACATTATAATCTCTTATTTTACAACTTAAAACACAATATTTTTAAAATGACGCTAATTTTTTTGAAAGATGCTCATTTAAGCATTGAAAATGGCTTGCTTTTAATTATTTACATTTTTAACGAATAAATTATTGCCTCATAAATGTATTAAAAAATATATATATAATAAAAAAAAATCAATGCCAAGGTAATGTTTAAAGCATACCGTTAAAACGCACATCGCAACACGTTGAGAGCCCCACTACCAAGCCACGGCGAGCGAGAAAGAGAAAGAGCATCGTCATCTGGCGCTCCGGCAATCCAGCGCGAGCAGGAGAGGTTTGGATCAATGAAACGGCTGCCCTTTTGGCCAACTCCAGAACGGCACCCTCGCCGTATTCAAAAATACATGCCGCCATATGGCGGGAACGTGTGAAATACCAACAATAATAACAGAATTATTATTTTGTATTATCTTTCGCAGAATACATTTCAATAATTCGATAGATTTGTTTTGGTATTTTATAAAAATAAATCCCGCATTATAATAAATAAACAATGATTACATTTACTGACATCTGTTGACGAAATTTCTAAGCATATTCTTACCATACAAACGTTTCATAGTGATAAATACTTTTTTCAACAGGTTCCTAGACATGATATTATTATTTTTTATATCCTTTCTTTCCTTCTTCTTAAAAATATTTATTCGATATTTTTAAATAGTCAACATTTATGTTTAATTATATTAATAAAAACAAAAATCCTTTGTACTTCATTCCACTTTATTTAATATGTCAGGACCGGTTTCGCTCATTGCGAGCATTGTCAACTGAAATCAATCAGTTGACAATGCTCGCAATGAGCGAAACCGGTCCTGACATATTAAATAAAGTGGAATGAAGTACAAAGGATTATTGTTTTTATTAATATAATGCCTTTCCACCAAGTATTGACAGTGAACACCCTAAAAGTGATTTATGTTTAATATTCTTAGTTTTGTATTGTATCTACAGATGTTTTTTTAAGAAAATGTCTAACAACAAAAATACACAAATATAATTTTAATAAAATGGTATATTTTAACGTCTTCAATCGTAAATATATTATAAATATATTCATTTAAGGGTACTGCATAAACTGGAGTTTTCGTGTACATCAGTGGCGGATTACCCTATAAGCAAATGATTCGCGCGGTTGGGTTCTTTGAATATTAGGGTCCTAAAAATAGTTTTGTAACCTATATACTTTTTGTTTAGATTTTAATGTTTTTATTATTTTACTTGGAATTTCCTGACGTTTTTATAATTTCCGACAGACAGGGCCCCCAAATATTATTGCGCCTGGGGCCTAACATGTGATTAATCCACCTCTGGTGTACAATATATTTATTACGATGTTAAATTGAAGCTTGTCATTATACAAAATTCTTTGAAAATGATACTTTAATTTTTTTCGAGATCCGATTATAATATGAATTGTAAAAAATAATATTTTCTGTTGGTAGGTTGATTTAAGGGTTATCGCCTCTAATGAAAGGTTCTATCCAGTGGTGAAGTGGTAAATAAATAGGTACTAGGTCGGTCATTGATTTCTTCCCTATTTTTGTTTTTTTTATCCATCTGAAGTTAAAAAAACCACAATTTTTAACAATTAAATTATATGTATGTACTTGAAAATTAAGTTAAAAGTTAAAAAAGTGGCAGGGCTCATTTTCAGGTGCCAGGTCGCCGACCTGGCCCCACTACACCACTTGTTCTATCGTCCAACACTAAATATATTAAAACATAACGTAAGCCAATGGTTATTTGAAATTCAAGGGGCCTAATGAACAGTGGCTTTTATGGTAAATAATATCACATTTTTAGTGTAAGTTCCTTTCTTGGGTGAAAACAGATTCATCGAGTTAAATTTTGAATCAGTATCACTTTAATAGTGATTTGTAACCGGGTAAGAATAATTATTTACAAAAATTAAAACTCTTTCTCCTTTGTGAGATCATATCGACCCATAATCGGCAAAAGAACTTAAAAGAATTGCGTTTTAAGCCAATAATTGTTCAATGTCGCCTAAAGCGTCAGTGACAAAATATTTAGAGCGATATCTTATTCTACTGGTCCTTTTTTAAGGCCCGTGCATTTTAGTGTTTTCATTTGTTAACGTTTGTTCCAAGTGGACAACCGGTTGAGAAAAACTGAAAGTAGTCAAACAATTTTATTGTAATATCAAGATAAGCATTGGACCGTATATTAATTACTATTTACTCCCCGCACGTTAATTTAATTTAATTTTCGAATTTGAAATTCGATTTCTGCCTATTACGGGTCGATATGTTTCATATTGAGAACTGACACAGCGATTTATAGAGAAATGATTCAGTTATCTACCAAAGAAGCTTGAGTATCACTTCTCAAAGCCGAATGAAAATGCTTTGCGTAATCGCGATTTGGCTTTCCATAACCGTTTGTCAAATAACTGTGCTTTATCGGCGAAAAATCGTAGAAAAATCTGATTAGTTCATACGTGAAAAATAATATGTTACCAAAGTATTCGATTTAAGTGGGTCAAAAATTAAGTTGCGTTTTGACCTAAAAAGGCCGCAACCGGAAAAAAGAGTTCGCTAAACAGATTGCCAGATTCCGACGGATACGCCACGGTTAATTAAGTATGAAAATCCTTATCGCAGGGGCACTGTCGCGGGGTATTGAGAACGATTGTGTGCTAGCGATAGAAAAGGGCGAAATTATTGACCTAGGTTATTGGAAAGGGCAAGAAATTTTGATTTACACGATAGTAACACTAACACACACATTCCTTTGTTTCCCGCTAAAATCGAAAGCTACTATTTAAACGTATGAATTGTTTCTGAATTCTGTGTTAAAGTGTTGAAAAAGCTTCGGCTTGACGGTCGTAATTATTTAAATCACAAGTTTTGATTAAGATATTGTTGAAGTTGTATATATCGCATGATTCATAACAATAGATTTTCGTAGATATGCAAAATTGCAATTTTACTTAAATGTACACCTTTGGTCAGCGGTGGGCTGCCAATAAGTTAACAAGGGGCTCGCTTAATCTCAAAACAAATTTCGGTGTTCTGGTGAGAGGGTGAATTTTTTTATCACTCCTATGCAATACCTTAATAAGCAATCGATTTTTACTTAATACGATTATAATATGTAACAAATGCATTTTTCCGTAAACTTAACAATGTAACTGGCTAAAAATGTAGTACTGTACAGACTGAAACTGTCGTAGATAATATATAAGTCAGAAATTGCAGTTATGTACTCATTTTATCTGAGAATATTGTTTTCTCTTAAATTAACAAGAAGTAAGAGTAAACCCTTTTTACATCAAAACAAAAAAAAACGTGAAACACACTCACTCGATATCACCAAAAATATCAGGAATAGCGATATCGGGAAATTGAGCATTATTTTTAATCTCAAATTCACTTTTCATTGAATAGTGTTATGTAGCATCAGTCGTTAGTTATTATAGTGTTGTAACATGTATAAAAATATACTACTATTTTATTTCTTACTCTAGTTCTTTTTTACACATAATAGGCAGTAGGGTACTGTAAGTTTTCGTTTAAATAAATGTCATTTTTTATCACAATTTTATTGATGTACGAGAAGCAATTTCGCTTAACAAAGGGCTGGTTTTAACTAAATAGTTTCAATCACTTTTAAGGTATTCACTGTCAATACTTGGTGGAAAGGCTTTATATTTATACCACATTCTGGTTTTGCTCATAATAAATATTTTCAACTGATAAAGATATAGATTAATACATGACTATTCACATGAAGTCAAGTAGTAAAGAGTGTGACAAACAATTGGAAATAAATAATAAAACGAAAGGAATATTTAGATAAAGATACAAAATATGAATAAGTGTCAAAAAAATCTAACTATAAATAAAAATAAAATGTATAATTAGCTTATATTCGTATCTGCTTAAAACGTTCGACAGTGATAATAAAGAATAAATAAAAGAAGAGTGTTTTATTTTTGTAAATAATTCTCAGCAACTTTTCTTCGACAATTTATATTAACATAATCATGTACTGACTGAAACCTGTCCTGACGATTTTATAAAACTGTATTTCATTTGTATAAATACAATTTTACGCCAGTAAAACCGTCTATTCTACGTTATATATTTTTTAATATAAGCATTTGTTTTCGCTTTATATCGCTTTAATAATAGTCATCTTTAAAAATCGAATTGTGCCAAATTACTGGGCCTAAATTATAGGATTTAGCTTCGGAGTATGCTACGCCGTATCATTATAGCGGCCGCCAATCTGCACGACTCAATATCCGGAAACAAAATACGCGCCAGCCACCTGGAAACCCATTTCCGCGCAACGTATATTTTCCGAGCTTCAAAAGTTCGCGCCGCAAATTGTGTACAAAGCTTATGACCGGAAGTCGCGAATACTTGCAATCGGTTCCAAAATGGCACAAACTGTTAAGTCAGAAACGGAAGATACGTTCGCCATATCATAGTATATACAAACATTAGGTACATAAATACACACTAGACATCGCTGATATTTTATATATTTTCCTCGAAAAAAATGTTTGTTATCATTGTAAGTTCCCACATTTTATAGCGCTTAAAATTAGAATTAAGTTTATTCATGAATCAAAGACATGAGGACATAATATTATAATATGATAATAAACTGTTTATATTCATTTGAAACTGAAATTTAGAAATTGAATTAATATGTTATAAGTATGTTTAAGAATAAAATAATTAAAAATATGTATTTTTGACCAATAAAAAAGAAGATTAAATTAAGAATGTCATAAAAAAAATCTAACACTTTTTAATGTATAGTGAAAGAGAATCACAACCGTTTTTTGTGGCCCTCAAAAGTGTCTTTTGTATGTAGAATATAGTAGGTACATATTTTTAAAGTAAATATTTGCATTTAATAACCTCCAACAATTTTCAAATGTTAATTGTTAGGTATTAGTTTCAAATTTATACACAAAATTTACATTTTATATTGAATTATAACAACAACACGTATAAAATAATGTTTTCACGATTAAAACATGTTTTTTTAAGCGTATGTTAAATTCTTTTTTTTTCAGAACCCATCATGTCTTTTTATATGCGGCCTACTAGAGGAAAGAGGTTGTTTATATAATACTTGATTTACAGCAAAATCTATGTGATTATTTTTTATTACTCATATGTTTTTATGTAATATATCAAAATAAGTCTGTTGACTTTCATCATTTTTTTTGAATGGTAAAAAATGTATTTTATTTCACTGGCAACAATTTACTTTATATGTTTATTACATTGTTGTTAATGCAGTGCTTTATGAATATATTATAAAATACGTTATTTTATTAATGAAAATAATAATGATTTATGAGTATTATTCAAACCATAATGTCATTGGTAGATTATAAAAGAAATTTGAAATGTTTTCTCAAATAACTTACTCTTGTAAAAAATCAGTTTTTGGATCTATTTTTCTTTATAAATTGGTTAAATAATTTTATCAATGGTAGAAAATAAGCTAACTATAAGTGAACATTTACATTATGAGCATAAGATAATATCTTGTATACTATACTACAAATTTCTATTTTAAATACCTATTTGTTGAATTAAATTAAATTTGATATAATCTAACAATCATCTATTCTCAAAAAGTACTAAAAGTTTTCTACTATCTCAGAATTTCGTCGTTTAAGCCGTTTTTATACAAAATGGCGTTCATAGTTATGTACTATTTTACTATATTTTTCTTCCATTTGTCTTTTTCAATATTTGTAATAGATTAAATGATTTAGGGTATTTACTACATAATAATTTATAAGCTTTGTAAAATATAGTTGTTTTTATATTAAGTTGAATTGTATAATGCAGGTACAAAACGTTTTCCGGTATACCGACATGTTTACAGGTGACATAAATTTTCCATTTTTCATTATGTCGATTTGTATTGTAAATAATTTAACATGTATTTTTTATTGTAAATCTAACAAAAAACATCATAACACGCAGAGACATCAGTTGGCAAACACATTAAGCCAGTAATAAGCGTAGAATGTAACCATTTCCGTAAAAATAGACGGTGATAATATTATTTTCAAACAAAAACAGATTCAATTTCTAACATGTTTTATGGTATATTTAAAAACATACCCAAATGGAGAGATTCAAATCATCCCAGTCGTCTAGCCACTCACGTAAAAGCTCATTACGGTGAGACATCGTATTTATTTTATACTTTAAATATGCTCTTAATAAAATTAATTACATAAAATTATAAAATACATCACTTTAATATCAAATATTAGAATCCCGCGGAAAAGATAAGGCACTATTTTCTCTAGAGACATAGACAATGACGCCTAGCGGTACCATAATGCACTAATATCATTGGTGAATTTCTTTGGGAATAAATGGCTAGATGGTGCAATACTGCATAGCGTATTAAATATTATTCAACGAACAAAATAAATGTATTTTCGTGTCGTATGTGGTAAAAAATGAAAATGACAGTAAAAATATATATCTTTTGTATCAATCTATGTATTTTATTTTATACAAAATATTAATGTTAATATTTTAGTTATTTTAATTTGAAGTTTGACTGCGTAAATGTACATAGATTGATTAATATCAAAAATTAATGTTTAAATTTCAAAAGTTGTTTACCTTGGGCAATATAGCTGCAGCTGATAATGGGAATGTCTCTGGGTTTGGATTGGGTCTGAAATAAATAAAAAAATCGTATGTTATATAAACACAAAAATAAATTACAAATTGAAAAATATATAGTCAGCACAAAAATATTCGTGTCAAATTCAAACTTTGCTAACCTTGTTAAATGTTAATGCGAAGTACTAGCACGTTATACGTTAGATCAGCGGTTACCAAACTACCGGATACGGGCACTGATTTTTAATACATCTTTTTTTTTAAGTCTAATAGGATTCCATTAATAATATTTTTCGTTCCGCCCTCTAACGTTTTAAAAAATAGTCCGGCTTTTACTCGAAAAGTTTGGAGAACTTTGAGCAAGACACCACACATTACAACTAGGTTTAATTTGTGTAACTATTTTTCAACAAATAAAATATTTTTTTAAAAACAACAAATAACAATATTTTAGTAAGTATTTAATTTCAGACACCGACGTAAATTTATGGGTAAAATTATAAGAGTTAATTCCAAGCATTTAAGAATATATTTTTTGATAATTTACAAATCGACACGTAATCGAATGTGACATTAGAAAATTAAAATTGTGAAAAAAGTTTTAGCGCACACGTCACAATTCAAATAAAGAACATTGTTCAATTCCAGTTACACCAACATACTATAAATTTTCGTCAATTAGTACAATCAGGAATATTTAAAATTTAGGAAACTGAGGTTTGAGATATAAACATTATATGTATATTTAAATAAACACAACAAATGTAAAAACATAATAGGTATTATATCTGACAAAAGTTTATTATACTCGCTTCTTATTTTTAGATAATACCTATAGAGTATGATGATTTATTTACAATAAATTATTAATCGTAAATTATATAATAAAGAATTTATTTATTCCAATTAATGACATGGGTATGGTAAAAAATAATGGTTTTTAAATGTATTTTTAAATGTTATAATGAACGTAATAAGGTAATATTAACAATTTGAATATTTTAAGCGAAGTATTTCGTGTCTATTAAAAAAAAGACAAGTGGTCGAACGAGCTGTCAAACGTAATTAATTTACGAACCAATGACAGACAGCTGATGGCGTTTGGTTTTGACAGTTGATTTGTCATTGTGTTTCAATGATGGTTTGAGTGACATAAACATGTATATTAATAGGAAGCAATTATTTTTGTTTAAAAATTAAAAAATACGAATGATATAACGTAATAAATGCGTAAATATATTATCTGTGTTAGTAGTTCACAACATAAAAGCGAAACCGTGCGAATACTGCGAAATTATCCAAATAAGGATAATGTGGGTAGACAAAGCAATGAGAATTGACTTAAAATGCTAATTTTGTTGTGAGGGTCAGTGTCGTACGTTTAAATATGGGAATACCACTTAACAACTGCTCCAAAACTTTATTATACAATAATAATTATGCACATGGTAATACTCACATGTAGGCGAACATTATAGGTCCTTTTTGCTGAATGAATCCGCGACGCCCTCGTAAATTTTAATATTCCCACTCAGAAATATTATATACACACACAAAACAAATCACAACCAGTGCGTGCGAATTCAATGAAGGATTCTTTCACACAAAACTTATATTTTACTTTTCACAGCGTGTTTAAACCCGGGAGGTTTGTGGCGTTAAAATAGGCTTTATCGGAATCCGATCAGGTTCTATTTCGCCGTTGCAAGTAACGATTATAAAGGTATTAAAAATGGGTACACATAAATGCGTGATATACAGCGCACGTCCGCACGCGACTCGGCTCTTGAGGTACTGGTTCGTGGTGTTGCTTTTGTGGGTTGAATTGTTGCGAAAAGTACTAGAGAATTTCTTCTTGCAGGCAGGTGTGGTGTTAAACGTAATGCGAAAGTTTGTTATACTATATCATTCGATCAATCCGCAAGACTTGCTTCTTCAACGGCGATATTTACTCAGGTAAGATTGTAGTAATTACGGCAATCGAGAATAAGTGTTTTTTTTTTAAGGTGTTCACTGTCAATACTTGGTGGAATGGCATTATAATAAAAATAATAAAACATTTTTAGTACTTTTTCCACATAAAATTTATTAGATCAGGACCGGTTGATAATGCTCGCGATGAGCGAAACCGGTCCTGATCTAATAAATTTTATGTGGAAAAAGTACTAAAAATGTTTTATTATTTTTATTTATGAGAATAAGTGTGTTATTAGTTGTGCAAAAATGAAGTCATCCACGTGACAAGAGGTTGAGAAACGCAGCATGACATAATAAATCAGAAGTTAGAGCCTTTTTTAATGATAAATATACAAGACGTGAAATATTCAGAATAATAACCAAATATCCTAAATAAAATATTATTGTTCATATATATTTTCAGTATACAGTTGAAACCTAATCAATCGCTCTCTCATTCATTTATTATAATCCCGCATAAACACCATTAGTAACAACATTAAAAAATTCTCATTATTCATCATTCGTTGTTTTATTTTGAAGGGCTTATACTGCATATAATTTAAATACATGCGGCCTTACTAAGTGAAAACCTTTCTCGTCCTGTTCAATACAGCCTTTACTTTCGTCACAAGTCATCATACTACATATCAGTCCTTGTTCCCCATGTGATGCTGTGGAACGGCGTCCCGGCACCCTTTTTTGTCATTTTTAATGTTTCAAATGAAAAATATTCGAATTTTTTTATTTCTCTTTTTTATAATTCGTCATAGCATCTTTGACACTTTTCAATCTTTAAAAATAAGTTGATCGGTGGTCACTCAGAGGAAGACGAAGCTTCGGTGACGTATCTCACAGATTCTAAGTATTAGTATGAACAGCGTTTTCTTCAATCGACTTCTCTTCGAAGGTATAAGTCACAGATGTCTAAAAAAATCCTCCCACCCTTCCAATCCTAAAATAAATGGGACAAAGCGAGAATTTACCACTAGTTCTGTCATAGCCCTGTTCTTTTATCCTTACTCCCTTCGAAGAGAGAGGTTGAGTAACTGAGTAATAAACAGTTCTTGTAAAAAACTTCTGTTGAAATATCTCTATTAGGAAGTCATATTCTCGACATTCGGAACGGACATGAATTTAAAAAAAAAACTTTACAAGAAGTGAGTTCCTTCACCATTTAAAAAAAAGCACTGCTATACAAATTGAATTCCCTAACCCTAGATTGTGATTCTTGATAATCGTTATAATATACAGATACTATAATTATCAAAAAAATGAGGAAATATTGAAAAAATAAAATAAAGTCTGTTAATAAAACACATTCCAGGCATATTATAATAAATTGTGATTCAAGGACGTAATAATCGTGCGTTACCTCCAATTCCTTGCAGTATTCGTATAAACATTAAAAGTTAAACTTCAACTGTGACTTACTTACATATTGTATTTTTTAAATATATCATGCGGATTATAAGCGTAACCTTAAGACGTGCTTTCACTTTCAATATCCTAGTCGTGATAAACATATAATTATTTTATTATATTCACGATAACTAAGGCCAACAAATATTGACCCAAAAAAACTTAAAGAATTTTTTTTTAACATGCACAAATTACGTCGGAAAATTGTGTTTTTCTTCGAAAGTTGTGTTTTTAAAACTCTTTCAATGGAAGACTTCAAATAAAAATTACATAAGATGGTCATTAGATAAAATTGTATAAAGAAACATTTTCATTTTATAGCAATGAAGCTGCTGATGATGACGTCGTCACGTCGGAATTTTAATTCTGCTGTGCCGATCATTTTTGCAGCGTAACACTTATTTTTTTTAGTTGCGATAACTTGTTAGACGAGATTGTTCATTTTGTGAGTTGCGAGGATATTCCTCGTCGTGAAAAGTCAAAAGAATTCATAGTGTATAATTTACACTTTGATATTAAAGAAGAAAAACTATAAAAATTTAAAGTACAGTATTTAAGGATATTGACCTTAATACAATTAAGCCCCGATGTATCGTTTTTTAAAGCCTTACAAAAACGATGAACGCGAGAAAGTATTCAAGCCAACAAAAAAAAAACAATAAACGCGGGAATGCAATAATATGAAAATTTGACATTGGCGGGATGATTTTTATTTGCATATTGCGAAATAAAATAGCATCATAAACAGTGCCGGCGCGAGGCTATTTGGCGCCCTAGGCAATGGTTATTGGTGCGCCCTCTTTTTAACAAATCGTCCCATTTTTTTCGAAATAATAAAAAAAAACGAATTCGAGATCATTAGAAATATTTATATAAATACATGTCCGCTCTCAATGTTTAGCGTATGGTCTCTTAATGCAGGTATCTCAACAAAAGCTTTTCTACGTGTACTTTTTGTTACTCAGTCGTTCAACCTCTTTTTTTCGAATCAACTAACAAATACAAACATCAAAATAAAATAAAATGTTTTATTCTTTATTATTATTATTAGAGTATATAAAAATAATTGTAATACTTCATTAATGCGCCCCTTAATGGTTTGCGCCCTAGGCGGTTGCCTATTTGGCCTGTATGGTGGCGCCGGCTCTGATCATAGACAATCCCATAAATAAAAAATAGCACATTTAAAAATACAAATTAGTAAGGCAAAAATATACAGAAAAACAATGAGTTATTTTATCGCTTTAATCAATAGCCGGACAACTGCCCTTGCAACGGTTGCCTCATATTGAATATTGTCCGCAGTACAGGATGTGTGACATGTATAATACGAATCATTTGTCCCCACAATCACAATCAAACACAAAACAGCAACACTGTTTTTGGTTGAAAGCCAATCGACGTTAAGCTAGCAGATATTAAAATGATTCAAAATCCTGCCCGCATCCCGGTAATGTTTATTATAACGAAGGAGGTAAATTAAAATTAAAATTAAAATTATATCTAATTTTGATAAAAGTGAGTTTAGGTTTGCATTCGGACAAAACAACAGGCCTAGAACGAGTTGTACCGGTTATAAAGACGATATTCCTGTCAGTGATGTGAAACTTTTACTCACCACAAGATAATGTTTACTAATTTTTGGCAATTTTTTGTTACGTTTTAATGACGGAAGACGAAGTGATGCTTTCATAAATATAACATTATCTTTTTTTTTTGTTTTTACTGAATCTGGTATGATTAATATATGAAAAGAGAATTGCTTTCCGACAAATACACACTTTTTATTTATATAATTTAAGATTTCGATTGAGGTTCTTGGTGGAATTTCAAACGAACGATTCAAATAACATTATTTATTGTTTATTTAATCACTGAAAAAAACTAGAAAAAAGTAGATACTTCTCCAAGACTAAGTTTTCTAAGTTTGTACGATCAACCACCATGTCATGATAATGTTTAATTGCAGTGCTTTTTTGTTGAAAAAAAAAGGTGCCGGAACTCATTTCCTGCATATTTTTTTTATAATTGTCCGTTTTCAATGTGTAGGATATGGCTTCCCAATGAAGGTATCACAACAAAGTTTTTTGTAATGAGAACTGCTTGTTAGTCAGTTGCTTAAGCTCCCTTTATTGAAACGAGTAATGCTAGTATAGGACCAGTGGTTAACTAATTACTCTCGCTTTGCTAATTTTAGGTTTGGAATAATAGAAAGGATAGTTATCACAAATACTAACGCCTTCGAATAGAAATCTAATCTAAGTTGTGATAATTCTTTTTTTACTATTATAAGATCGTGATTTAAAAAAATATTTCAAAGAAAAACAATTAAAATTTTGCGAATATTGATTTGAAACATTAAAAATGTGCTGGAACGCCGTTCCACCGCGTCACATAGGAACAAAAGCCCTGGTTTATTATATCATAAAACTACAATGTTAGATGTAAATGATTCAACTGAAGAAAACTATACAAGCAGTATAGTGATATTTAGTGAATTTTAGACATACTTAAAATATAAAAAAATAATAACTATTGAAACGATTATTAATCGTGTCAAAATTGTTTATATAATTGGTTCTCCGACCAAAACTCGTTATGTGTGTGCAGCCGATATTTCACTGTCTTCCATAACGCAATAATTATATACCTTTTATAAATTTATCGAACGTTTCTTTACCAATATTTAGGTATCAAATAATCAATATATTTATAATTGAAGGATGTCAAACTTTGGTAATTATTACTTTAGAATATTTTTACCCAAATAATAAGCCCTTAGAATATGATGTAAATACAGTAAAAAATATATTTTATGCACTATATACATCTTATGTAAAATACTTTAAATCAATTTACGATATTTTAAAACATTTAAATATTAACCGCAGAACGCATGCCAAAGGTTTAGTGCTATTGGCATAATAATGTTTTATGATGAAAAAAATGACCATAGCATTTTTAGTGAAATTAATGAAATAATTTCGTTGATGAGTCACTTTTTTGTAGACATTTTGCTAATGATGATGAATATTTAATAATGATTTGTTATTCAATGCAGCAACAATACAACGCAACGAAATATTATGCTAAATATTTTTGGAATGTTGATTCTATAAAAAGATACTAATTAAAATATTACAAGAGTTTATTTTGATTTACCTATTTTAACAAAAATAATATGAGCTCTCAAGAAGTGAAGTAAGCCAAGTGGTAAAATTTTAAAATTTTATTTTTAGTACAATCAAGTATTTACTTGGTTCTTTGGCGTATTGCATACTTTTATTTGAGAGAGATAACACTATTGTGGTTTGTATTTATTGAGTTCAATCCACTTTCACGATATTTTAAGAGATGTAAAATTTTATACCGCATATATTTATCATAGACACTAGTCCTGTCCTAGCCCTATTCTAATATTCTTACTATCTTCGGAAAAAGATCGGTTTGGAAAACCGAATAACAAACAGTTCTCATAAAACAACTATTTTTGAAATACCTCAATTGGGTAGCCATCTGCTTCACATTGAGAACGGACATGGATTAGAAAAAATCTTTCGTAAAAAGCTTGACAACAGGTGAGTTCCGGCACATTATATTTTCAAAAAAAAAGGAATAGGCTTAAGCCTCAGAAAGCCTAAGAGTATATCATATTTTTGATTGCTTAAACATTTTATCTATCTATAGTCTATCTATACCAACCAGCGGCGGATCCAGAAATTGTCCTAGGAGGGGGGCATTCAATTTGAAAATAAACATGATACTTAAATCATACAATAAAAAATAGATGATTTAAATATATATATATATAAATAGTCAATAATTAAGTATGTATTCTATAAAACATACAAGTTGGTTGTCGAGTATCCCACCACCACCCGTTATGTGTATGCAGCCGCATTTTCACGGCCGCCTTCCATAGCGCAATACGAACAAGAAAATAAAAGAATTTATTCCTTATATTTTTGGCCCGATACAGAGCTGCACGGGACGTATCTTTTAACCATGCACTGTTGTGCTTAAAAGATAAAGATGGAAAGATAAAACATAGCAAACTAAACAGTTTAAGATCCCGTTTCACAGTAAAGTTAAAATAAATTAGAAAAATTTAAAATAAACTTTCCCAAGTGGGGGGGCCGTGGCCCCCATGGCCACCCCCTTGGATCCGCCAATGATACCAACGAAACTTCAGTGCACAGATTAACATTTACTTTCACCAAATACTATTGAGAAAGAAAAGTTTTTCGAGAATGCGTATACAATGTCTTTTTCCTTTTCTAAATATGTACTTGGAAAATGTTGTGGATTCCTTCAAAAGTCTTAACATATATAAGGAAGTAAAATACATTATTCTATAAGATTTAATATGAAGCAACTATTCTAATATGTATCTTAACATTAGTCTTTCATTCGTGGATCATAAGACTATTGACTTCACAGAGATTAAGCATGTGTAATTACTCTTTGTTTCACCGTTATAATTGAATTCTAAAGGAATATAATAACATTAATCTGAATTAAATACATTCACAGCAACAATTGAGCTGTCACAAGGTGAATGGTGCGTACACCCCCTTTCCTGGAGCAAACATAATACAATGTGTGTCGGAAGAGACAAATTTATAATTGATTATCGTGAATTTTATATCAATACCTAATTTGCCTCACTATGCAAACATGATGAAGTCTGCGAAGTGGGCTATTTTATTTTGTAGTACAAGACTCTTTATAGTCTTTTCCTGGATGTTTTTGTTAAATCCATGTCCGTTCCCAATGCGAATCATACGGTCTCCTGGTGGAGGTGTCTCAACAGAAGTTTTCCCACGAGAAATGATTGTTACTCATTTTCTAAATTGACTTCTAAAAATACGTTTAAAATGTATTTTTATTTACTAAATTATATTCATGGTTCACGTTCCACCAATTTCGGAATGAGCTGGGCTTGCAAATGATAGCCTCACATATAAATCTTTAATCAGGTATGAAGCAGAAAACTCCCAGTCTCCACAAAACTACATTGTACCTTTAAGTATTTTTCATTTTATTTACAAATAAAAAACACACAAACCTAAAAAAATATCAACATTAATAATATATAATATACAAGAAAACAATTGATAACTTAATTTAAGATTTTGACTGAAGGTGCTTGGTGGAATTTCAATATTAAATTTGAATTGTTCAAACTATGTACATTCTCACAGATTTTGTCACTAACGACCCGGGTTTCGCCTTTCGGCATCTTCAGGCGTTCAAGTGCACAGATGAACTTGAACTGACGTTTAGTAAATGAATGTTTCGTGTTTATATAAGAAATAAATGTATCATTGAGTTCAAAGCCATTGCTGGCGAAAAGGATAAGCTCATGGGAATGCCCACAGATTTGAGAAGTAAGTAGTTTCAAGAACTATATTTTATTTGTTTGTCGGCAAAGGTTTTATGATTATATTTATATTTATATAGGGTACAAAAGTGGAGACCCAGGTAGGTTGAGTATTTCATTTAAAATCGGAAGACTATGCAATTGTGCTCTATTAATTTCCAAAATGTCCTGGAAAAAGAGTTTATGACTATCCGTATTTGGGTGTAACATTTTTATCCCTTGTTCCTGATTGAACACGTGTCCTTCCGAAATTAAGTGATTAGCAAAAGTGGACGTGTCTTTTTTCAATCTAAAGGCTGCCATATGCTCTAAAACCCTGATGTTCAGTGTCCTTTCTGTTTTGCCGATATAAAATTTTAAAATAATAATTTAATAAAAAAAAAAAAAATTATACACCATGTGTTTGCTTATTGGAGAATTATTCTCATGCTTAATAGTAAATCATAGTTGGGATAATTTTTACGTAAGGTGTGCCGAGAGGGGTTGGGGGAAGGGGGTGGCAAGTCCTCTCATCGCTTAGTAAAGTGAAGGGTGGATGGAACCACAGCGGAGAGAAATAAAGGTTTTTTTTTTATATAAAACTCCAGAAAAAAAATGTCATTATTCTATAGTATGATGCGCAAAATAAAAGCAATAAATCTTTTATTTTAATCGAGAGACCACTAGTATAACTTTGCGATGATAAAAAATATTTTAATATTTAACATTGAACCAGAAGAAAACAGTAAAAAGGTTAATGCACCAAGCCCATTGAATCGTGATAAAACGGTGGGTTTAATGTACTACAGTGCCGTTCGTATTGGGAATACCGATGTATCGATGCTGAATGTATTTATGAAGATCGTAATTAAAAAAGTGTATATGATATTATTGCTATAAAAATAATGTGATAGATAATATATAAATAGTTTGTACTTTATAAGTAGTCTGATTGAACATCTCGACTAGATGCAGAACGGCAGGTGGCAGCCCTTAAATGTCGTTGTGTTGAGAAACTGTGATTAAATACATATATTCCAGAATTAAAATAGATTTTATATTTATTTTTTCAACATTTAAATAGTTAAATAGTCAGTATTTTACTAAGCGAATGGTCAGTAAACTTATTATAAAAATACAATATTTTTTTGGTTCGTTGTGCAGTGGTCAACGTTGATGACTTCCGTTAATATGTCAGGGGTTCGAATACCAATACGAAAATATTTTTTGTTTGTTTGAAAGCATGGATGTTTGTGATGTCTCTAAAAATTCCCTCCCACCCCAATCGTAAATAACTGAACGTAGTGAGAGCGATTAGGTAACCCTGACCTAGTTCTTATTCTACCTCTACTCTTTAAAAAAAGAATGGTTGATCAACAAGCAGTTCTCGTAGAGATGGGAATTCCTTACGATTGAAAATCAATTTACGAAATCGTCCGTACAGTTATTCGAGTCCGTACGTATCTCGATCGAAGACAACGAAGTTGACCACTCGACCATACACTACATTATTTTTAAGTTAGAAATAGCAATTTAGTTTCACGAAAATTAATGAATAGTGTTGATTTGATAGGCATTTTCTCATCCCGCCGTCGTCAGAATTAAGAGTTTTTTGTCACGTATAAAAATACCAACTTCGTCATTTTAACTCGATACATTATAATAAATGTGATAATTTTGGTTATACATTGAAAATATACATTGGAAGCAGATCTTTTTTACTTGCAATAATTAAGCGTAATTAATTAATCTTCTGATTACGGTCTATGTCAGGGCTGTGGAGTCATGTAAAAAAAGACGACTCCGACTCCAGCTTTAAAATAATTAACGAACTCGACTCCGTAAATTTTTTCAATAATTTAATTTTAACTTATATAATATATATGAAATGTCAACATTTTTGACTATTTTGTATGAATATACATCAATAAATATATAAAAAAAAATCGAGCCGCTCATTTTTCACGACTCCGAATCCACAGCCCTGGTTTATGTACATATTAGCCCTCGAGAGATGAAGTTAGCCACTGTTAAAATGGTAAACCTTTCACGACTTTATTTGGTGTTTTGGTGGATTGCATGTTTTTATTTTACGGAGATAACACTATTGCAATGTGTATTAACCGAGGTTACTTAACTTTTACGATACTTTAATGCATGTAGAATATTACAAAGTAAGCAATTAACTTTTATTTATATAAAATTCCACATGGCTCACTTCACCTCTAAAAATCACATATAATAATCATCAAATAATTAGCGAGTCTAATTTTTACTCTATTTGAAAAAAAATCTCTGGGAATTACGAAATGAAGTCGTTACTATAACGTATACTTGAATTACTCACTTAATGTTCCTCAGGGTGATTTGAAAGCGTGAGAAATATTATTTTTACTACACCACTGAAGAGCCATTTATTTTTATAACCGTTAAACCGCGTTGGATTAAAGGAAATCCTAAGATTTTTTCAAGCACAGATTGATAAAATAATTCAACACGGTCAACGATGCATGAACTGGCACTGTGGGAATTATTTTGCCAGATAAAAGAAAAAGATAAACGTTTATAAACTCTGCAGTGCACAATGACATTAATTATTAAGTCTCTATGTTATTTTAGTGGCAACGAACTGTAAACACAGTTGTAATCAATGAAATATATCGCTACATCAATGCAACAGTGTGACAATCTGAAAATCTTAGTTTCGAGATCACGACAGTTTACTGTTTCACATGATGCTAATTTTTTATTACATACAATTTTAGAAGCGTAATTCTAATTTCTAACTGATTGACTTATTAGTCAACTGAGCCAAATATAAACTATACAACGATTGTAATTTCTTTTAAGAGCCAATTTTTAAACTATTTAGGTACGTACATTGTTATTAACTTGATTAGGGTACTCCTGAGCTGGATTTTGCTCAAAAGGCCTCAATCTGATTGAGGTACGTTCGCTGAGATCGCCCCTTCGAAGTTTTAAGACCGAAAACCGATGCGCGTGGTATATGAAGTTTCAATCGCACTGTATATGGTATTTGCGAAAGAGCCACACTCAAGGGAACAAAGAGCCGCAGTTTGCCGACCATTGCACTAGGACAATAATACGATATTGTATCAATTAAAATAATAAAAAAATACAGTATAACATTTGTCTATCAATATTATTGTTTTACCATACTTTTGTATTCATAGTTTATTAATATTTATATTGAAACGATGTCATTGTAAGGATCCGTCTTAGTCGTACTTTAAAATTACAATGCTTGTTACCATTGCATTAGATCAGTGTCTGCCAAACTTTTTTACTTCACGGCACACTGGTGAATGGGTTTTTTTTTCCGAGGCACACCAAACAAAAATGCATTAAAAAAGGAAATGTACCTTTACAATATGAATAAATAAATTTTTGGTGTAGGTAATATTTTTTTAAACATTTTATCAACATATATGTCCATAGGTGGCAATAATTTTACTAGTGAGAAGAATGAAATTGATTTTAGGAATAATTTTGTCAAAATGCTGATTTAAATTAGGTAAACTAACACTCCTCATCTACCACTTGTAAACGCTCTCGTTATTTTAAAAAATATTTCCACGTGTGCTGAGAAACCAATTTCGCAAAGATACGACGATCCAAGCGGCACCAGAGATTTAATTGCTGCGGTAGCTAACCGAAGATATTTACTCCATAGTGATTTCCAAAATGGTAACAACTCTGCCCTAGTAAATAAGTACAGTTGATTATCAAGTGATGGAAAAGAAGACTATGGACAAACGTAACAAATATTTATTTGAATATGTAGGTGTTAAATTTATTTGAAATCGAAGAAAATTTAAATGAATAAGCTTTATTTAAAATGAAAACTTTTGAGGTTTCTTCCTTCGCGGCACACCTGAGACTTCTTGCGGCACACAGTTTGGCAGACACTGCATTAGATTCATGATTATACTTTGCTTATATTGACATTCATAACTTAAACACTGTTTTTGTCATACTTTTGCATTGATAGAGCGATGTGTTAAATATTTTAAATACACCGTAACATTGTTTAAATATTGAATAATTATTGATCAATGTCATTTAATAAAGTAATTGTAATCACATAATATAATGAAGATCTTGTCAAATGAAACGTGACACACAAATAATTCTGAATTCCCAACCAATATTAATAAGCTTATTAAATAAATCTTCAATGAACATATTGCACTTTTTTTATCTCAGGAATTTAATAAAAGACCATTTAAACTGTGTGCAGAATAAATATTTTGTATACACAGTATGCAAAAGTGAAGTAAATAAATATTGAATCAAACCAACAATGAAAACGTTTGAAATATGTATAGCAATAAATCAAATTATATGTTATGAATCAATGTGTCACGGAAAACAATACAAATATTTGTTTTTTTTTCATAATTTATAGATGTTGTGTTATGAATTTTTGTGGCGTTACAATATGATAGTAATTTTTGGATTACAATACATTCTTAGTAATAATCGTAGCAAATCCTATTAATGAAGAGGCATGGTTTATTTTAAAAATATGCATCCGAATTTTTTAATACGTAGTTAAATATAATACATTTAATTATGTATAACTTATTTATACGCGTGAACAAAGTTTATAGTAGTGAAATCAGAACGACATTGCGTTGCAAATTTTTCATTAAATTCCACTAGTGCTGTTAAAATCACTTCACGGTTTTTTCGCTGCACATCGCTGCAAAGTTATGTTGCATCAGACGCAATAAGCCACGCTCGTGTGTTTACAGTTTACCACAACTAGTGTCAAAGTTTAAACAAGCTCCATTGAATCGGAGTTCCCTACTGGCTAGCTGTGTGGCCAGGAAGGGCTTGACAATGCGGACGGGAGCGAAATGAAAGATGCACGGAAACCAGAAGAGCATTGGTAAAGTCTGACAATATGGTAAGCTCCTATAGGCGTGTAATATTGGCAATGAAAATGATTTTTTTTATATATCGTTGACTTTATAGTAACTTAGTAAATATTTATAAATAAGTATACATGAAAACTTTATACATCTATTTATTCGGCATTATATTCAACAAACGTTTTTAATATTTATAAATATTTTATTATAGTTGAATTAATAATGTCAACATATCATTGTTTTTAATTTAACTTTAGGTAGTATATATTGTCGGGTCTTATGGCGCACCGGTAAGCGTTGTTGGCTTCCGTGCCGGACCCCACGGGCTCGAATCCCAGTTTTTTTTTAAACCATGTCCGCTCCCAATGTGGAGCATATGGACTCCTAATGGAGTTTATCTCAACAGAAGTGTTTCTACGAGAACTGCTTGTTACTCAGTTGCTCAACCTCTCTTTTTTCAAAGAGAGTAAGGATAGAAGAATAGGGCTAGGACAGGATTAGTGGTAAGCTAATCGCTCTCGGTACGCCTCGTTCATAGGATAGGATGGGTGAAAGGGGGGAATTCAAAACATCACATACATCCATGCCTTTGAACAGAAATTCATAAATTGATTGAAAAATCAATTTATAAAAACTGTTCGTACCGGGATTTGAACCCGGGCCCTCCGTAGCCGAAGCCAACAACGTTAACCACTCGACCACACAGGGACCACAGGACCACTCTGACTGCGAATCCCAGTACAAACAGCATTTTTGTGTTGTGTTTCTGTTCGAAGACATGGGTATTTGTGATGTCTAAAAATTTCCTTTTCCACCCCACCAATTCTTCAAAAACTGGGCGTAGCGAGAGCAATTAGTTAACCACTAGTCCTGTCCTAGCTTTACCCTCCTTTCCCTACTAGCGACTAGGGTATCCAATCCCGAAGCCTTTTTCCAATCCCGGGATTTCGGGATTGATTAATTTTCAATTCCGGGATTGGGATTTACTCACCGAGGAATCTGAAATCCTCAATTCGCTATACTTTTTCCCCGGATTATCTCCAAACCTTGTTTTTTTTTGAGCTCACCGAGGAATGTGAAATCCTCGATTTGGTATACTTTTTTCCGATTGTAACAGAACTTCGTTTTTTTTTTTAACTCACCGAGGAATTTGAAAACCTCGATTCTTTTTTTCAGATTGACACAAAACCTCGTTTTTTTTTTAGCTCACCGAGGAATCTGAAATTCTCGATTTGCCAATTTCGTGTAAATTTTCGGGATTTGCTCAAAATTTCTCAATCCCGAAATCCCGGGATCGCAGCCGTATCAATCCCGGAATTTTGGGATCAGAAAATTGAACGGGATCCCGGGATTACGGAATCCTGAATCCCGGGATAGGATGCCCAAATAGCGACTGAGTAACATTTTTCATAGAAAAAAAAAACAACTTCTGTACTTTTTTCGAATTATTTATTATATATCAAGACTGATTCAGCTTATTCTAACTATTACCAACTGATGAAATATAAAAAAATGCAGGGTTATTTACCAATTGATAATGCTAGCGTTGAGTGAAACCGGTTCAGATTAAAAATAAATGTTGTGGAATTAGTACAAAGCGTGTTTTATTTTCTAATCTAAATTGATTCCTTTCTACCAAGAATTGACATTTAACATATTAAAAAAAGTGAGTTTTATCAATATAATATATCGATAAATAAATTCACGGTAACTATATAAGACTAGTTCTTTTCTAGCCAGTCCAGACATAATACTAGTGCTTTATTAAAAACCATAATATGATCAACGTAGGAAAATAAATACCAAATTGTACAATATTTTCTTTGATATATAACATTACAATGTAAACAAGTCTTCACGTAAATTGTTATTGGTAATGTGAACTTAGTTTTGTTATTTTTTTATAAATTTTAATTATATACCTAAGCCACCGAATTCATCTCTGGCGGTGGTAAAATAATCAACATGGCGTACACCGAAGACTTCAACTTTTAACTGGTGTAACGACGTAAATTTGTCGTCCGAGGATAGCCACATAACTATGTTTTGGCGAAAATTTTGCCTTGTTGAGAGCTACTGAAATACATAACCATCAAAACATAAATACTACACTCTGGAAAACTTTGATAACCGACTAATGCAATATCGATGAGGTTGATTTTATATACTTGCATCTAGGAATCTAATATAATTAAAGCACAATTTATTAAGATTTTTCCGTTGTAGAAAAACTATTAAACAAGTATCAGTATCATATGAAATCAGACAAAGAATGTCGCTATTTTCAGTATAAAATGTTGTTCATTCCCAAGTTACGTATTGAATTTATATTACACGCACGATAATCTTAGAATGGCATGAGAATAGTAGCCATGTTTTTTGATTTTTAATATATTTTTTTATTGCGCCCTGAGACGACGAAAGAGGTTCTAAATCAGGGTTGCCATAATCCCAAAATCACAGATAGGGGCATTAAGTTTTTCGTTTTTTTTAATAAATGTACATATGTTTCAAGTCAGGACTTTTAGAGAGACTTGCAATGCGGGTCTCAGGATTTGTCTATTGACTCGGGACATTCCCGATTAAATAGGGACGTCTAGTAAATCTGTTCTAGAGAGGAAGTCTAAATTAATAACGTAATAAGCCGCGTAGTGCATTTAGGTTTACACTTTATATTTTATGAAATATTAAAAAAAGAGTTTTCAAAAGCAAATTTTATTTAAAAAAATAAAGTAATGAACTATTTACTAACGATTAATTTTAAGGTGGTCACTGTCAATAAATACTTGATGGAAAAGTATTATATTAACCACTTGAATACCAAGAGGACACATGTGTCCGGAACATATGCAAAAGAACACGGATGTCCAAGACATTTAAAAAATCAAATACTTGATATTCTAATAGAATATAAGCAATAATTGGATGAATATATGTAGTGCCATCTATACTGAGTCAATACAGGTTTTTAAAATAGATTAGGAGATTAAGGATTAGGCAAAATTATTTTTCTCAAAAACACGCAGTATCTCTGGGACATATTAATGATTTATTTGCGCAGTATTCAAACGGTTAAAAAATAAAACACTCATTTGTATATTATTACACTTTAATTTTAAATGCTCAAGACAGATTTCGCTGTAGACGCGCATTATAAATTGATAAAATGCTTAAAATATAAGTGGAATTAGTACAAATGAGTTTTTTTTTAAAATTATTGACGAGTCCAACTTCGAGTCGATTATGTTTCAGTGAAAATGTACTACATTTTCACTAGTATACACATGATTCCCCTGCAAGGCAGTGAAATTTGGCATAAAATAAATTTACAATTTCACTGCTCAGTGTAAGTGAAACTATATGTGACAGGTACATGTACGTTTCATCTGTCACTTTTAGCGATCGTACTCACCAAAACCGAAGACAAATACTATCAATTGGGAACAGGAGACGGTGTAATAAAAAGCTTATATTCTAAAGACGCCGTTTAGTGTCTGTCCTTAATATGTGATGTTTGCTGAACACGTTCCTGAAGGGAAATTACCTCTTCGTTCACTTACAAATATACAGTCAGTTAGGTCATGATAAGATTTTACGAAATGTAATTGTAAATTTCGATGCAATACCATGAATTTATTTGTCATCTCACAAATTGAAATTATTTTCAATGATAGTCTGAAGAAGAATACAATTTAACAAGTAAATGCAGTAAGACGCATATTGGTAAAAATAATTTGGATATGATTTCGTGTAAACGATATTGAAATATAGTTTCACTTTAGATACAAACATAAAATAAAAACAATAAAATAATCAATACAAAGTTTTTTCTTTTACATTGAAATATTTTGTCGGATTGTGGCATTTTTATGTGTTTGTATTTAATATTTGCACAGATGTGAAAAAAAATGTGATGAAATATCATAATGGTAGAATAAAATTATCCGCGTATTATGTTCTGTTACAAATACATTATATCGACTGTGGAAAGGAAAAAGGACGTAACCCACACATATCAAATTTTACAGGAGGCGCTAAAAACGTATTTTGATGATTTTGTGACATATGCAAATTATTAGTTATAAACAACCTTAAAGAATATGGATGAACTCTTGAATTGGTACAAGCTGAAATTGGAGAGAATCCATAAGAAATTTTTAAGATATTATTATTTCAAAAAATTTAAATTCTTCCCCTTTGATAATTCCTTAAAGGAATACTACCCCACCAAATTTCTTTTAGGAATGTTATCATTTCACTCACTTGAAGCTCGAAGATCGTTTTCAAGCTTAAAGCATTTTTCTCTTCTTCTTCGGGGCCGAGTTAATAATCCTGAAATTCTCATGACTATTAATTTACATGCTCCCAATTTATTCTTACGTGGGCGAAACAATGAGCAAAAACTTTTATTTCTAAAAACTTATACCTCGCTTAGGAGGTATGAGTCACCAGTTCCAAGGGCCGTTCGACTAATCAACGCATTGCCTAGAGAAGTGGACATTTTTGGTGATGGTATTTGTGAACTGTTTGATAAATTTTTCTTTTTTGTTTCTTGATTTTTTATGTTGAATTTGATGTACTGTGTATTTTTATTTTATATTTTGTCTTATTATATTTTTCAAGTGCATGGCGAATTGGCGTCAGCTGTTATGTCATGTACTGTAATTTTGATTTTTAACAATAAATAAAGTGCACGGATACTTTTAAAATGGTGTTTAATTGACATAATCTAATATTAATTATAGAAATTGTCTCGGAAAAACCTTTATTTCAGTGTTTTTTCTTGGTTTTAATATTATTAATATTCGGCATTTTCAGCTTCAATCCTTTTGATAGAATATGTGTCAAGTTGTAAATTGTGATTATCGAAAAAAAGCCGTTTTGGAAAATTGAGGGTTACGTCCTTTTTCCTTTCCACAGTCGATATTATATAGATTCCTCATTGAACGTTAAATACAAATGTATTTACAACTTAAATAATGTAGGTATTATTATCTATTCCTCCCTTTGATGGCTCGGAATTTAGCTGTACCTATGTAAAACGAATCAATCTTCGCGGTTAGGGAAAATTCAATTACAGAAGCGGGTATTGGATCTATGTCATCGGGTTCATTTTATTTATATATATATATTATATATATGGCAGATAGACCTTATTCCTATAAATAATTTGAATCTTAGCATGCCAACGAAATAAATTATCTAAATATATTGATTAGTGAATCAAACGATTAACAGAGCATGTTGATTGGGTATAAATAATACAAAATTGTGATATTTGTTTGAAATTATATTGTTGAATAAATAATACCAGTGGTGGGATGAAAGGGGCTTGTTAAATTTTAGTAAGACCACCGAGCTCTTTTTCAATAAAGAAAAAAACAACCATATTTCCAGATTGAATTAGTATCGAACTGCAACATTATATATATTATCAATGATAGACAAATTGGAAAGAAAAGAATAGTACCAACGTCTACGTCAATCTTAAAACTCTTCAATGTTGTGAAATGTTTCATATAGCTGCATTAACACTAATACCAATTTTTAGAGATGTCTGACTAATGAACTGGATTGATATATAAATAACATAAATTTATAAAAATTGTATAATTATTATATATTATCACATCAATCAAAATAAAGACAATTTGAATTTTAATTTTGCCAAAAATCAAGATTCATTTACAATCTAAAACCTTATCAGCATTTTTAAATATCCAGTGTTTTCCGTAAACTTTATCTTTTTAATAAACATTACGTTGAATTCACTTAAACGATTTATTGATGCCAGAATAAATAAAAGCACAAGTTCTTAAATAATAGCTCAAAGTCAATAACTCCAATACAGAAAATCGAGAAAACTTGACTAAAAGTTCTTATAATTGGTCCGGCAAATACAAACAGCCAAATGTGCGAAAAATTTTCTTCGCTTTTCCGCTAATTCAAAAACTTTCTTTTCCCGAGACGGATGGCGGATTTTTTTCATGCTGCGAACATTCTTTGTGCCCAACGCCTCCCGCACTCGGAAGTTTTCGAACCTACGTTTTATTATTTATTTGCCGGGAGTTGATGATTTGAAACGGGGATTTGTTTGTTGGAGAGCTTCACAATTTTGCCGTTAAAACTTTTCTGTATTAAGTTAGGAAGCGTTGTTTTATATATAGATGCATAAGAATATAATAAAGTCTTCACTCTTCAGTACGCACGTAAATAATAACCATACATATTTTATTAAAGGGTGAGCGTAGCAGTCTTCAATGACACCTATAATTAAAACAAATTATTAAGTGACATAATAATAAAAAAACATGTAATTAATAAATTATATCTTAATAAGATTTAAAATATACCTCAGTTGAGTAAAGCATTCTTCATTATTCTATTCTTATTTTTTTTTTGAAAAAAAATATAAAAAAGGAGCCAGTTGCGTACTTAAGCAGTGACTTACTTTTTTTTCAATTACAAATCGTATCTCAACAAAATCAAAAAGTTTAATGAAATTTTCAAAAATAAATAAAGCATTATGATTGACATATTGAAAAAAATATAACGCCTCTTGTTAAGCACGCCATGGCTTCCTTTTTTATTATTTTTTTTATAATATAAAGAATGCTTAACTCAACTGGGATGTTGTCGATATTCAATTAACCTAGATTTTATCAATTACACGAATGTTTGTAAATAAGTCACTTATAATTAATCTAAATTATAATCATGGCTGTGGAGTTGAAGTAGGAATCGAAAGTCACAGAGTCTGGGGTTTTTTCCGGAGTTTTTTAAAAATTTCTTTAGACTCGGAGTCGTCTTTATTACCAGACTCCACAGCTCTGATTATAAGTGTCGCTGTAGTCACTATTAAGCTTGTATTAATGTTCAATAAAAAAAAGTCATTTTTTACTAAATATAATTAAAAAACACTTTCACATTATTGTGCTTATGTATACGAACTAGGAAATTTTGTGGGTAAACATACTATATAAATTAATTATTCAATATTGGCTTTGTTCATTTAAGCCAGTTGCAGTATACACGACAGAACAAACGAACACTAACTATACGATTCCTTCCACTACCCGCCACTGCTGTACATTTGTGTCCAACAGACGTTTCCCGTGGCTTAAGGGAGATTATGCATTGTTAAGTTATGTTGTGTACTAGGATTGTCTCAGAAGCAATTTACCAAGTCTTGGCGGTTTGCACTTTAGTGTGCGAAAAATTTTACTTTAAGATGATTGAACTAAAATTGTACAAAATAATTTGAAACGAAGAATAATATTTTTAAATTATTGTCCTGCAATGTCGTTTGAAATAATTCATTTAAATCAAATTGAAATAGTATTTTACCATAGTATATAGTGTATGAGTAAAAGAATTCAAAAATAAGCGCACAGTTTATTCAACATCATATAGACAAGATGCCGGAAGAAAAGATGATTAATGGAACGATTTCTTTATCGTCTTTCTTGACATGTTTTTTGGCACAGCCCCACAACGTTTTTCCGTAACATCGTTCCATCAAATGGCATGCCCAGCCCACTTTTCAATTTGATGATTTAATTTTCTATCATGGGTCATTTCACATTTATCAAATGAATAATTCACATTTTTTTTTACGCAGAAATACATTTTTAATATAAAAAATATAAGAAATTTTGCCTTAACCCTCAGAGACGAGAGCTTTTTTTCGATAAAAAAATATTTTTTTAAGCCATATTGAAGTCACGGATAACTTTTATTCCTAACAAAAAATTAAAAAAAAAAAACGCCAAGTCGTTGTATAGAAACTCCGCATGACTATATAGTCATGCTCATCCTTTTATTGCCGTGTAATATTGTGTAAGGACAGTAGTAAGAACGAGCGTGACCGTATGGGCCTGCAAACATTCGGGGTTGAAATATAGCTAGATGTGATTTTTTAAAAAATGTTTACAATTTGACCTCTTTAGATCAACCTTATTTCATAACAAATATATTAGCAAAATAGCTGTAAATAATTTGATGTTTTGATTAAAAAAATAACTAACAGTTTCAAAAATTTCATTAAAAAAAAACGGAAATTCAAAAAATCGCATATGATTTTGGTGGCCGTTTCTGTCCCCGCGGCTGATGATTGACTGAAGTCTGTACCCTTCTTAACCAAATATGAACGAAAGCAACGAAATTTAGGTAGATAAAGGATGAATAGTGGGATCAATAGACAACGGTGTTTACTGTGACCATATGGTCACGCTCGTCCTTGTAGGGTTTACGGTTACGCAAAGGTTTTTTTAAACCTTATTAAAATATATACTGCAAGTTAGTAAGTAGGTTGCTGTCGGTTACTAAAGAAGAGTTGTAACAATCAATGGCTTTCAGGCTTATCGATAGTATGATCAATTAGAAAAAACAAAATACTTATTTAAACTTATTCCATGTGTTTTAATATAGGCCTGGAAAGGTTCCGTTGATCACGAGTATTGTCAACTGATCGGTTAATAATATTTTAAAAAAATAATAATATATATACATGTATATTTTGATAGATTCGGCGGTAATTTTGTGAAATTTTCTTTTTCATATATGTACATATACCACCATTTTTTAATTTATTTATTTTAGGATTTAGCGTCCCTAACATCAATTTTGTAATTATATATTAAAATCAATGTTCACATCTTATCTATAACAATAGCGCATTGTTGGTCCAGCACAGCTCTGTATAGGATAAAATATGATAAGTAAAGTGTTTTTTTTACAGTTATTGCTTTATGGAAGGCTGCCATATACACATTGCGGATGATGGTGGGACAGCCAACAACCAACTTGTGTGTATCTTATTTTTTTCATACGTCCAGTGAAAAAAATAGCTGTGACCTTCATTTTGTAATTTATAACTCAAGTATTAGAATTATTTTTTTTGGTTATTCGAAAACTTGCTATCAAATAAAATTTTATATTTAATGTACTGTAGATACATTAAAAAATAATGTATACAAAATTACCGCCGAACCCATCAAACGATAATATTTCAACTATATTAATCTATAGCAATTGGTTATTTAAAATGATTGAGCCTTAAGTTTATAATATAATGTTTTGATTTAAATTTAATCAGTTTATTTTGAATAATAATTGCATCCCAGCAGGAATCGCTATTACACACCTTAAAGGTGTATGGTCGTTTTATGTATTAATAGTAATAAAAAACAAAAATAATTTCAATGGGATTAAATATTTTTTCCAGCAGTAGTGATTAAGTATTATTTAATAACTCATTTTAAATGCAAATAATTCACAACTGTAATATAAGTCTCCCATGTACATTATCAATTGATAACACATATTTATAATGTGCATAGCTTATTTATTCATCATCGAAATGAAGGTAATATGCTAAACGCATGTGCTGTTTTTGCAGGATTCATAAATCTATTTAGATTAGCTGAGGTGAATTTACATAATTACATAATTGCATAATGATATATTTAAATTAATTACAGGAAACTATACAAACAGTCATTGTTTATGTTTTATTAAATGTAGTCGACAATTTATTCCAATATGTGTTAAAAAACAGAATATAAGCTCTATTGAAATCTAAAATAATATGAAATACATCGAATTGAGAGAGTAATTTAAAGCAGATTTTAGTATCGAATGTGTTCACGAAAAAATGTGCTTTTATTCTCTAGTTAAATTACGTCATTTAAATAGCTTGCAGGCAGAATCACGCGATAAACGCTTGTGTTATAAATCAGTTGTTTCACATAAATTTGCAGTAACAATGCAGTAACTGGATTTAAAGATATTTATCTAGACTAGCTGGCACACTTATAGTTTGATTTGAGTAATAAAATTTAAATTGTTTAAATTTATAGTTACTGGAATATTATTAGAAAAAAAACATTAAGTATATATGAATTCCATAAGACTTAGTTGTTACATATAGGGTAATAATAAATTTGCCAAGGAAATGTATTCAACTGACAATAAAATGACCGTTTAGATGTTTTTTCGGGTCCTATAGCGCAGTGATTAGCGTTGTGGGTATCCGTGCCAAATCTCACGGGTTCGAGTATCAGTACGAACTAGGGCATCCAATCCCGGGATCCGGGATCCCGTTCAATTTTCTGATCTCGAAATTCCGGGATTGAGAAATTTTGAGCAAATTCTCGAAATTTACACGAAATTTGCAAATTGAAGATTTCAAATTCCTCGGTGATAAAATCTCAATCCCGGGATCCCGGGATTCAAAATAAATCAATCCCGAAATCCCGGGATTGGAAAAAGGCTTCGGGATTGGATACCCTAGTACGAACGGCATTTTTTCGATCGATTTATCGATTTATGTTCGAAGCCGAGGGTGTTTGTGATGTGCTAAAATTCCTTCTCACCCTTCCGATCCTTTAATAATTGGTCGTAGCGAGAGCGATTAGTTAATCGTTATTCCTGTCCTAGCCTTATCCATTTGTCTCTACTACTCTCTTTGACAAAAGAGAGATTGAGCGACTTCTTTTAGAAAAACTTCTGTTGAGATACCTCCATTAGGATCTCATATACTGCACATTGGGAGTGGTCATGGATTAAAACAAAAGTTTTATAAGCTTTTGGTTTTATTACAAAAAAGGCAGTAGTTGAAAATAATTTGATAAATTTTACATTGCTTGTTTCAATACTTTCTGTTCTCGTGACTCTTTTCATGATAATGGAAACTGGTACCGGGCGCAAAACAGATAATTTTGGGTATTATAAGATGATTTTTTAAAACTAAAACTATCACAAATTTAATAAAAAAAGTTAATATAATCAAATTTACATTTTACTTTTATTAAAAATTACGAGCAGAAGAATTTCCGGAAAAGCCACTGTATAATTAAGTTTTAATAAATATGTCATTATCACATTAATTTTAATCTACTCTTCTTATTCACTTATAGGGTTTATCACTTCCCGGGATTTTCCCGGAAAACTTGAGAAAAAACAAATCCATAAGATTAACAATTAAAATGTAAATTAGTTAATAATTAATTATAAAAATTATTAAAACAATATAGCATATATTTATTTATGCAATAAGCTCGTAGAGGCAGAAGAGAAATAATTCTGCTGTTGGTAAACGTCGCAATCTTTAAAAGAGCGACTTTTTTGTTTCCCGGGATAGTGTTCTCTAGGGAAAGAAGCCCTAGTCGCTTACTAATAAGTCCATTGTGGCAGTGGGCGTCGATGTTATTGTGGATATTTAATACTAAAAATAAATTATTAAAGTTTTATAAACAAATATCTACTGTTCGAAAAATCATTTGTTAAGCTGAGTAAAAAAATACTAACTTTATGTGAAATATATTATTAAATTTAATAAAAAAAAAACTAAGCGTTACGATAGATGTTTTTTGCACCGTGTCGTAAAACTTTGTAATAAATCGTTGTAATGTATAATTATAAAACTAATGCACGATAGTATCTTTTCATGGTAATTGACGTCAACATATAATTCAATGATTTTTTCTGAGGTTCTCAAAACTATTTAATATCAAATGCAGTCTTGTAAAGATCTATATCCATTTTGCTGAATTGAACTGAAAATATTTTAACAGTGCGCATTGTTAATTTAAAAATCATTTTAAACATGATATTTTCATTAAAGATAGAAATACAAATGCAAATGTGTATCAATCTAATTGTATTACGCTCTGTATCTCTCTTTAAGTCAGGTGAAAAAATAAAATGAAATAGTTGTTTTATAGTGTGACTTTTATTAGATGGCCGATGATTCTTAACATATAGTGATAATGTTTTTCGTCTGGCTTTGTAGATCTTTATACACAATAATATTTTAAGTTGGCAAACATTTCAGCGTTATATTGTTCACACAATTAAACCAATATGGAGGGAAAACATTTTAAAATAGTGAAAGGAAAGCTTAGTTTCGTTAGCAGCCAAAATGATACATCGGCCAACTTATAAAAGTCAAAGTGAACTCTGATCTCTTAAGGTTAATGTGGTGAGTAAATTATGTGTTTAACTTACTAGACGCATTTTGATTCCGAATTAAAGTTGCACACATTTAGAGAATCTCTTTGGAATCGTCGATTGTGGACGTAATGTAATCGTTAGCAAGTTGTAGTGCTATTTCATATTTTAGCAGCGGTGGTTAGATAAAAACACTGCACATGAGCGCAGGTGGTTTGACCTACTTTTCAGATGGACATATCCATTTGGAACGCTTTGATAGACACCTAGAGTGGCGATTTGAACGAATGCACGAGAGCGAACAGACCGATATGAGCATGTTATACATTCGCAATTTCAATTGTATGCACTAACTAACGAAATGTGTATTACGTAATAGTTTCAACATTTCGACGGCTTACATTTAGTTTCTCAAATATGTGTATTGGCAAAGATGTGTTTGATAATTTCAAATATATTTTTAATGAATAAAAATAACGTGAATAAAGAAATTACTAGCACTTAACAGTGCAAATCAGACGCAAAGGAATATAAGTCATGATTGCACTTACTGTTCGTTTTCATATAAAAAAATAACTACAGTAGAAAAATTTTGTTTTTAAATACCGTTTTATGTTTGCTAACAATCATACAAAGTTTCATTGTTTTCCTATTGGTTTACAACCTTTTAAGAACGAAACCTGTTGTGATTTTAAAACGACAGGTTCAAACTATCAATGATAAGCACGGGGTGTTCTCAAAATAATGACATATTTCATTTTTGATTTAGTATAAAAATATTTCTGGCCCTTCCTTTTTTTATCCTACTTAAGAAACGAGGCAATATTTTCCTTCGTAAAAATAATTACATTTGTAACTTTTGACATTCTTAAACATATTATTTAAATTATATTAATATTAATCCTTTTCGCCAGCAATGGCTTTAAACTCAATGATACATTTATTTCTTATATAAACACGAAACATTCATTTACTAAGCGTCAGTTCAAGTTCATCCGTGCACTTGAACGCATGAAGATGCCGAAAGGCGAAACCCGGGTCGTTAGTGACAAATTTGTGTGAATGTAAATAATTTGAACGATTCAAATTTACTTAAATTGTATTAGATAAGTCATAGGAAAATATAATATTTATTAAAATGGAATCCAGTTCTGATAATAACTACAGCATTTTACGTTGAGTTGGTGAATTATTTTTATAATGAAACTTAATTATGGACCTTTTGTCGTGTGAATTATAAAAGAAATTTTATATTATTTTTATCTACCCACTAAGAATTAAACTTTTAAATCTAGTATATCTGCACTAATTTCCATTTCCATACGTGCATGTACTATTATTATCTAGATACGTTTACATGATACCTAACATCGGCTAATCATAGGTCTATGAGGCAGCATACTTTCCAAGACGTCAGATTCAATAGGTCAAGCATATGCGTGAGGTAAATAAATCAATTGAAAGATTCTTGCATCGATAGCGATAACTGCATCTTCCCGATTTTTCCATGCGATAAAGCTCGGGTCTAAATACTGTACATGGGGTGCCTATTTACCGGCAATCTAGCGTGATTAAGAACCCTGCGGCACCGGCCTCTGGTCTGCGGTCGGATTTCACAAGAGATAACGTTATTAGTAAATCAGCCGCAAACAACCCTTACACATCTTTTATGAATATTTTTTACGAAATCTAGGTTAAATTGATTGTACGTAAAAATTTTAAGCGTTATTTTATTGGTTCATTTTAAAGTTACACGAATTATAAAAAAATACAATAATATTAATTGTAAATAAATATTTTTCATTAAAATAAATTGTGAGTAGTAATAAATTTGTAGAAACAATTTGCTTTCCTTTTAAAAAAAAATCTTACTCACGCTTGTGCTTAAAAAGTACTTGATCTTATATTTTGAAATTAATTAACTTATTATTGTTCATCCTTTTGTTTTAAATTAGAATAATATTTATTTATTTATTGTTTAAAATTAAAATTAGAGTACATGACATAACAGCTGACGCCAATTCGTCATGTACTTGAAAAATATAATAAGACAAAATATAAAATAAAACTAAATAATACATTAAAATCAACATAAAAAATCAAGAAATAAAATTTTACAAACAGTTCACAAATACTATCACTAAAAATGTCCACTTCTTTAGGCAATGCGTTGATCAATCGAACGGCCCTTGGAAGTGATGACTCATACCTCCTAAGCGAGGTATAAGTTTTTAGAAATAAAAGTTTTTGCTCATAGTTTCGCCCACGTAAGAATAAATTGAGAGCATGTAAATCAATAGTCATGAAAATTTCAGGATTATTAAATGCTTTAAGCTTTAAAACGATGTATATATATATATATAAGAAAAAAAAATGTAAGCCCATGAGAAATAGAGTGAGCAAAATGATATTTAAGGAAACAATTATAATATTCTGCATGCCTTAAGGTATCGTAAAAGTGAAGTGAGCAAAGTAAAAACACAAAGTGTCATCTCGTTAAAATAAAAATATTCAATCCACAAAAAACTTAAAAGTAAAATAGAAAAGTTTCCCCAATTTGCTACTTGGCTAACTTAATAATGAGGAGCAAACATTCAAAAAGTGTTTTGTCACAAATTTAAAAAAATGGCGTTTAATATCAATTCTGATAGCCCATAATAAAACCTATGAATGGAAATCAAAATTAGTGTTCAAAAAAGTTTTTTTTCATATTAAAATGAAATCATAAAGTTGACACATTCATACAAACCGTCACTTTTGCAACACTTAAATCATCATTTTCCAAGCTTTGTATTTGTGTGACAAAACACTTTTTGAATGTTTACTTCTCAATTTCTCAACACTATATTATTATTGTCAATGTATAATATACTTTTAATTTCAAGAGGTGTAAAAGTCATCACCAAAACTCATATATCTAAACTCAGCATTTGATTTGAATGTCATATTAAAATTTGAATTATGAGTGGTATAATATCGAAATTGGGACTAAATGAAAATGTACGTTTTTAGAATTTAATTGATTTTAAAAATATACTTATTTTGTAAACGAATCATGCCGGATATCTTAGATATATCTAAGATTGATAAATTACTCTGAACACCTGGCAAAAATTACTCGCTGTTTTTTTTTAAATCGGTTGTTTGAAAAACAACTTTTGAGCTAGATAAAGGTGTGACATAAAAACTGGTATAAGGAATGCAAAATATTTTATTACGATTAAAAATGAGGTCATACCTTTATTGGATAAGTCATCAAAAAAAATCGATCTCGACGTTATATAACGCAAAACATAATCTCAATAACAACTCATTTAAGGAGTGATATGTAATGTTCTTCTAGTAAATTTATATGTATCTCGACTTAAAATATCTTATAGGCTCAATTACTTGAATGGCATTATAAGTAAAAAGATTTTAAATTTTTGATAACCTACTTTGATTTCTTCATAATCAATTTAATAATCTGTAAAATCATTTTTATATACCTTCTAGCAATTATACATTTTTTTATAATATACTATGATGAATACTATATTAAGATATATTTTCATCATTTGAGATGCCTACTCGTTGAGTGAAACCGGCTCCATGTTTGAATACGATTGTAGGGTATTTACTAAACGTATTTTTCAAATAAATATTGTACGAGATATCAATGAAAAAACGTGTGAATTAATATTATTTTCCTGTTGAGATTGTCTTGACCAGGCGTGGGGAACCTGCGGCCTTTTGGCCAATTCTGTAATTCTGTACATTTTTGTAAATTCGTAAATTCCTGACATGTTCTGACCGTAAATTCCTGTTTCCGGCCAAAGATTCCAATGTTTACTGCGGCCTTATGTCGAATCAGAAAAATTAATGCGGCCTTTATATAAGAAAAGGTTCCCCACCCCTGGTCTTGAGAATCAGGTTATCTAAGCTGGTATAAATATCACATCGTGTTTAATAAAATTTATATATTATATTTGACAATTAGCCATGTCTCTTAAATGAAAGAATCATAAACATTTGATGAATAAAACCGTATAAAATTCAACAAAGTGTGACGTATTGATTTAATTGTCATTTGCTTGGTAGAACTCTATTATATTAAAGTGACAAAATATTAAAAGTTTTTTTAGTTGTACAAATATTATTTGATATAATATGTATATGGTTGATAGCTATTTCTAAAATAATATCACCATATTCTAATGTAGATTAATATATTAACCCATGCATTATTTTTAAAACAAATTCAATTAAAATTATCAAAATAATGTGAAATTTTAAAACGACGCTAAAATCACAACGTATAAAAATAAAATTGCTTTTATCCAAGACCAGATTAATCATCCAATTTTTGTCACGTCACATGTATAATTAATGTTTAACATGACAAAAAAAAAACAAGTACCAACGCAAATTAAGTTTACAAGCTCCTTTAATTAGGCAGATTTAAACATATTATTTTTCTGATTTTTACAATCAAATCATGTAAATCAAATGAATTATTTTGTGTTTTACAAGACTTAAATAATCTAATAAGATATTACTAATTACGTAGTTACTTCACACGCCACTGCTTCGTTGACACGTAATTAAAATTTTAAATCTAAGTCACGCGTGTGTCAAGCTCTCGTTAGCTTTTAGACATTTTTAAATTGGGATGTAGAAGCTATTGTTACTAAAATAAAACAGTGTGTTAACATCATCGTTTATTTTATATGACTAACACTGTAGTGTAGTGGAAGGAACAACGTTTTTATGAAGAGTTTAGTCATAAAGTCTTTTTCACATCCTATTGATTTATTTTAAATATTTTGCGATATTTTATATCCTAATCTTATATCAGTCTTGGAGCGTCAAACGAGCTAAGATGATATTAAAAACACATGTCTCTAGTTGATATAATAAAATATTATTTAAGTAGTTTTTTGTCTTTCGCGGATTTTAATTATAAAAATACATACTTGGAAGCATCAATTTGAGCATAGTGTATTATGACTGGTTATAATTATCACACGAATCGAAACCATTACTGGAAACGATTATACATACGATACAATATTATCATAGCTTTATTATCTAGAACTATTCTTGAGAGAAAAATTTGGAATGCCTTTGATTCGTTGGCTAATTATCAAATGGTAAGGGTAAAATTAGCCCACCAACGTACATGCTTTAAATGTTGAAATAATATGTTGCATATAAATTACAATAATTTGGATACGTTTTTTGACATATAAAATATATAGTATGTACTAAATGTGGGGCTATTTTAATATTCGCGTAAGGATCTCGTGTGCGGCCACCAGAGGATTTTACTTCAGCCACCAACAACTTCATACTTAATAGTGATATTTAAAATAATGTTTTTTATTCAATATAAACTTATAAGTTAATTCATTATTTAATTAAATGCAACTGCTATTTTTATTACATCTCAAAACAATAATTTGGTGCGGCCACGAGACATTTCCATAGGAACGCTGATTTTTATAATGCGGTCACAGTAAAATTTAACGTGAGAAGCACTGATTTTGAGATTTATTTTGCACGGTCTGAAATACACGACACCGTTTTGTATTTGTTTTTGCCGGTTGGTATACAGTGTAATTGCGTCTTCATTTACGGTTGTCATATCATATAAGATACATTGGTACTTATAGTCGATCTATTAAACGCGTTCGATGCCGAGAAAAGTGGTGATTCAGAAATTCAGATTAGAAAATTGAAATAGTAAAAGAAAATTCTATTTTTCTTACCTAATACCGTAGACTACGATTTCGTATGCGTTTGACAGATCGACTAAAGCCACCAAGTATATAACTCTATAAAAACAACAATGAACATAGTCGCAGTCAATACATTCAATTTATTTTGTCAAACAAAATTCAGACCGTCCAAAATAAATGTCTAGCTCGTATGCGCATGAGAATAGCCACACAGGGCAAAGACTCTAGTGTTTACGTTGGTATTTATTATGTGATAAAGGAATCTACAAATTTTTCATGTAACTTTACATACTATGCGGTATTTTTAAGGCAATTTACACCAGTGTATCGAATCACTAGAACGTGACTCAGCTTGCGGAGTTTATTTTTTACATACGAATTTTATCTGTACACTCATCCAGCGCCGCAGGCAATTTTATTGTGATGACGCTTGCTTTTAGCGCCGCTTTTACGTCGCGAAACACATTTATTTCCCCCGTAAATTTATTATTATACCTCGCTTCCCGTGTACAACTTATATTAGAGTTATTACGGCGGGGCGGGGGTGTGCGGACGTCTTTCGCGTCGAGGGTTGCTACCAGCTGCTGGTGTTTTACTCGAAGATCGTGCCTCGGAAGTCAGATAAGTCAGGTCACGGTCCGGCGTATCAGTTACGTTTTCTTGCTAATCGATATTTTATCATGTTGTTTGATTGCAAAAAAGCATCGCTTACAGTCTTACACTTTCAGGTATAAGAATGTTATTATTCAACATTCTTCTTTGAACTGAAATAATATTATAACTTTATACGATAGAAGAAAATAATATAGACTTACTTAGTCTAGCAGAAAGACATTAACAGAGATCAGAAGGTTTAAGACGTCATGTCTCGGAAAGGATACTATCAAAATTATATATTTTTTAAATCAATATTTTTATACTAGGGCCACGAATAGCTGATTGATTTGTCTTGTTTCCTTGCATTGCCAATACAGACCTTTAATTTTTTAAAAAAATATTTGGCTAGTAGATTACACTAGATTTAAGCCCAATGCCCTCAACGGAGTGGGGGATTTTTGTTGCATTTTTAAGTAGTCAGAAAATTTACTGGCGTGAAAAATAAATTACAAATTTATTTATTGAATAAGCTAGAAAATCTAAACGTAATTAATTCACTAAATGGATTTTTTTAGGAATACACCCAATTCTCTTAACAAACTAAAATATACCGGGACTGTAAAAGAAAATATGCAAATAGCGGATATAATAAGCGTCTTTCTTGACGTCATCGAAAAGGCGAAATCGCGACCGTACAAACAAACAATCAAACGTACGAACGTACCTTATCGACTATTAATGTATAGATTAAGTCAGGATTGTAGAGTTGTAGTCGTATAGTCAGTTTGTTTTTATCAGAGTTGGAGTCGGAAACAAACTAACGACTCCGTTTTTTATGTATTCGCTAGAGTCATCATGCATCACTGGATGTTACTAGGTCAAAAAAATATTAGAGACCCGAACCCATTAAAAACCAAAAATATGTAAGCTTACAAAAATCATGACAGAATTTCTCAATTCTTTATCGAGATAATGAGATAAAATACTGATAAAGAATTCACACCAAGAAAGTTGTAATCAGTAAGAACATAACATACATTATTAGTAAGCCAAATAAATTAGAAAATCAGCCAATTCATTGTATTATAATAAATGGTGAAATAATGACTGTATGTACACGAAGAAAGGCAAACGGTTGATAAAATTAAGACAATTTTAAGAGTGGATAAACAAATTTTACCACTTTAAAGCCACATCCAGGGTTGGAGTTGGAATCTAAGTCGTAATAAATTTGAGGCCGGTAACTGAGTTAGTCGATTTATTTTTTAACGGGTCAACAGTCGCATTGAAAGTTTTTTTATTTAACATTATTTATATAAAAAAACACGCAAAAGTTACATTTAAAAAATCAGAATCAAAATGCGTAGTTGGAACTGTTATTTAGTAAACCACTAATTAGTCAATTCCACTCATCCAATCAGTAGAAAGCTACGTTTGCAAAATGCCAAATTTCTTGTTGTATGTATTGTTATATTACCATATGTAAAAGCACGTGCAAATTATGTAGCGTATCATCGCTTATTCAGGAAGGTGTGTTTAAAATAATGTTTACATAAGTTGAAAAATACGATCAAGGGAGTGGGATGAATAAAATTTTGAAAAAAGAAATATGGATAATTTATGTTTACAGTACAATGTTATTTATGTTCAAAATAAAATGCAGATAAAAACATATAATAAATTATTTTTTTTATCGAATTCTAGATGAACGCTATTTTCAAACATTCTTTGAAAATTATTATATATATTTTTACATATATATTACAATTTCTATGAGTGAACTGAAGTGAAGATCTAGCTTGCTTGAAGTGAAGATCTGAAAATTCAATACATAATTGATCATTTATAAGTAATTAACAAGTAATTACTTGAGCTGTGGAGTTGCGTCTCCGACACCAACATTAAATTAAAACACGACTCCTATTACGACAACGACTCTGAATTAGGTTAAAAAAACAGTGAAAATATTTTTTGTCTTAAATTTCTTAATCAATACAATAAAAAGAGTAGTTTTCTAATATATTATATTTGGCTTACTAATGAACGTAGATGTGAATTTCTCATATCTAAATTTTATCTCAATATCTCGATAAAGAATTGAAAAATTCTTCTTTAATTTTTTTTATTATTATAAAATACTATTTTCTTATTTTCTTATTAAAATAATGTTTTTAATGGGCCCGGATCTCTAATATTTTATTAAGGTTTATTAGCATGCAGTGGTGCCTCTTTAGACTCGGAGTAGTAAGTTTTTTCCCGACTCCGACTCTAGTAAAACAGTCTAACTCCACGACTCCGACTTTACACCCCTGGTAACTATTAAATAAACGAATCTTTGAAAGGAATGTTAAATCCGTGTCTTTAAAGATGTACATTTCTGTATAACTGCGATAATTAAGATACGCCCTTTTGATATTAAGCATGCGATATATACCATTTTGACAATTTATACAAATAACGATATGACCTTATTATGAAACGCAATAAAATAGTTTGCATTCCATATTCCAATTTTTATACCAAGCCGTCATCTAGCTCAATAGTTGTTTTTTAAAGAACCAATTTTGAACGAAAAAATAGCTGAATAAATCGTATGAACTCTTAATACTGTAATAATATCCGTTATACTTAAAATGGTAAAATTAAATAAAATCAGATTGTAAAAAAACATCGAAAATTCACATTTAATAAAGGTCGTTAGTGATTGCGTATGTTTGTTATAATTTATTGAGGTTTTGTGTTTCATTATTTCACCATTTCGAAGGCTTCCTCACAACAAACTCTAAGACAAAATAATTCGTTGAAACGTCAGCACTCCATCATCTTGAAATTGGATCACGCGGAAAACACTCGTGGAGTAATCCAAGTCGTGGGAAAGTGTAGGGCGGCAAAAAAGGTCGGCCAGCCGGCGGGGCGGCACGCCATTCGCCACCGCCCTTGGCTCTATTAACCTTGTTCTGCAGCCAAATAAATTTCCGCCGCCCCAGAACACGCGAAGACATCATATAGGCAGCGAAACGAACAATAAAGAACTAGATAGTGCCATTCACGGCTACTTAATACACGAATATACGGTGTTTTTTTACCCGCCGTACAAAATGATCTCTACGTAATTAAAAAGAGTTTACAGCGGGCTGCGGATATGTTTAAGCATCCAACGATTCCGGCTTTTTCTACACTTTAAGCTCACTCAGGATTAAACATTTGATTTTAAATGATATTTTTCTTAAGTGTTATTTTATTTCTACATACATCTTCAGTCGTGGCTTACTTCCGAGACGATTAAACTTTAATCTATAGCTGTGAAGTAGTTAAAAAATAAAACGACTCCGACATTGAATTAAAGCACGACTCCGACTCCAACTATGTTAAATGTAAAAATCATTTCCCTATATTTTTCTACATACAGTAATTATTTCAAAAATCAATACGATTAATAGAATAATTTTCACATATATTTGGCTTACTAATATGGATTACAACTTTCTAGTGGTGAATTATTTATATTAGTATTTTATTTTAATATCTCGATAAAGAATTTCTTCCATGATTTTTATTAATTATTACTGAGACGTCAAAAAAGGTTTTAGAGAGAACGTCTAAATTAATAACGGGTGAAGACGCGTAGTACATATAGGTTAGTACTTGATATTATATGAAATACTAAAAAATGGAGTTCCTGAAAGCAAAAACAAAATTTAAATTGAAGAATGAATTATTTATTGACGATTACTTTAAAGGTGTTTAACTGTATTAAATAAATGTGAAATACAAAATAGTGTTTTATTTGTTTGAATATAATGTAAAAATAGAAATTTGTACGAGTAAGTTATTTGAGAATAATAAACATAATTGTAAATTTAATTGAATGACTAAAACACGTTAAACTTTACTACACGTAATTGTGTTTGGTAAAAGGTTGCTGATATTATCTAAAATTTATATACATTTTCAATTCCACTATTTTACATAAAAGTAATTACACCACAATTCTAGAATTGGGATTGTTTATTTAAAGCGTTGTGAACAAGGGAATATATTACATTTACGTGATATTTCCAACTACCACAATGTACGTTTTTATTGTCCACTAATGCAAATGGATGGCTCAGGTAACTTAGCATTAATGGTTGCACTTTATAGATGAACCATTAAAATTGTAGCTGTATAGAATTACAATTACCGTGACTGCTCATTGCTGCATTTTACGCCGTTCCAATTATGCACCCTTTGCAATGTCAAAGTAAATTTGTAAAATAACTGTAAGGTTGTAAAATAATGATATTTATTGAAACTTCAATGTATTCAGATAAAAAGTTTGAATGCATTTAGATTTACGAAAAATATCGAATATTATTGATAGTTATTTTGATATTGTTCTATCGCCAGAAGCCAGAAATTACAGTATAATAATTTGTGATCGATAATGTTGAAAGATAATTCATATGTTAATAACTTAATAGACCTATACAAAAAATAAACTTTTACTTTTTAACCACTTGAATACCAACCGGACACCGGTGTCCGGAACATATGCGAACAAGAATGTCGAAGACATTTAAAACATCAAAAACTTGGTATTTTAATGATATATAAAATATATTTTGATGAATATGTGTAGTGCTATCTATACTGAGTCAATATAGGTTTTTAAAATATCGGATTCGAGTGTAAATTAGGCAAAATTATTTTTCTCAAAAACACGCAGTATCTCTGGGACATATTAATGATTTATTTGCGCGGTATTCAAGCGGTTTTAAGTTAAATTTAATTGTGAATTAAGAAATACATCGAAAAGTCATTTAGTAGGTTAAATTACAAAACATTAATGTGAAAATGTCAACTATTTAGTACTACACTACTATAGACAAAGTTCTATAAGAATTTCAAGCATAGGCGATATATGACAAATTTTGCTATATTTTTATGATTTAATGATGCCAAATAGTTTTATATTAATATTATTATTCTTGTAGTACCACTTTTGCTTTTTTTAACATATAATTTATAGTAATAACTCTTGTACAATTTGTTTAAGAGCTGGATGTTTAACTACAGTTGACACATTCAAATTCAATGAAATAACAACGATTCTTTATACCAGAATAAACAAATATTGTAGATTTTACATTCACCACTTTCCCACCAATAGATGTCGTATCATAATATATAGTGGTTTATCATGAAATTTCCAACTGAAAGAATGTAAAGTGTTGAATAATCGTTTACTTTTTAAAACAACGAGGAGCTTTGAAATTCAATAAAATATTTCTTTCATGTTTTCTAAACAATCTTTGCGCGGAATCTTTTGTAAGTTTGTAAGTATAAATTCATTCTAAATATTAAGATAACTATCTAAGAAAATTTACCTTAATATTTGTATAATTCTGAATATGAAAATACGCAAAACATTTAGCAAGATTTTCGTGATAAGAAAATTTCGTGTAAAAAAATGTGTTTTTTTTTAAATTTTCAGTAAAGACTTGACCCAGAGGTCACTAGGTCTCGATCGGAATCTCTAAACTAAATAATAATACATGCTAAAAATTTCGGTGCTCCATAAAACAATCGAGCTGTCACATACGGTTAGCTCACCCGCTTATCAAAAATTGCCCCAACTACGGGTTTTATGATTACCACGATAATAAAGTCTTTTAAACTATGCCGCGTAAATGTGAGGCTTAAATTGACCGAGGTCAAGACGTGTTTGTTAACTGTTAAAAATAATAGATACTCCCCACGCAACTACCCCTCAATGGCTTAAGGTTACAACTGTTAATGTCACAGTAATTATTTACTATTACTAGGGTATAAAATGATTCCGGTCTGAACTCATTACATTTATAAGAAGTAAGAAAGTAATAAAATGACAGATGAAATTAAGCCATCATCATATTTAGTGTAGCCTAGAAGGATTTATGTTTGATCAGTCAGTCTTTAAATAGCTTAATGGTAAGTATTTTATCAAGAAATTGGTTCAAAGATCTTTAATTGTTTTTTTTATAAGGTAAAGTATGTACCGCCGTTGCCACAATCGTAAACGCTGTGTGTTCGATTGTTCTAAGTTCGTTAATGTAGTCTATATCATAGTTTCTCAACCTTTGTGGTTCCGTGGTCACTTTTTAGTCTCCATATTTTTCCGTGGCCCCCATACCCGTACAAATAAGTTCTTCGAGACTCGGGTATTCTTAGAACATTTTGCTCGCTAGCAGGAATTTACAGAATTCCCAAAATGGAAAGACGCAAGATTTTTTTTAGCTTTTCCTAGGTTTTGCCCGTGGCCCCCCAAAACCGTGCAGTGGCTGCCAAGGGAGCATTTGGCCTCCGGTTGAAAAACTGTGGTCTATCTATATGATTCATGGGTACATATATTAATCTATGCACAAGTGAAAGGATTTTGCGTGAGTAATTAGTGGATTAGTATCACAAAACGTTGGATATTCTAAAAACTTTGAAAAAAACCACTATTTTCCACTCGTTACGTTAGTTATGGTAAGGTCCAGAAAATTGATGCTTACCTCTACTAATAGCGCGAATGTTATTTGGTTATGTATAAATTTAGCCTTATGTTAACAATTACCTAGCTGTCTTTCTGTGCCTTGGCAACAAATCTAAATATCATCTATACACAGCAGTAATACAGATTTTTTTACCATCAAGTTATAAAAAAATGATTTCTAAATTATTTATGAAAAAAATAAATTCAATAAAATGCACATGCACTGTTATGTGTAACGAGTGACCATTGCAGTAATTGAATGCTTTACTTTTACAAGAGACTGATAAAAACAAAGCCACAGTCTACCTCGATATGTATGTATAAATGTACTATTTAATATAAAGCTTTTTACTGGAGCTTCAGGACAATGCTTTTGACTTAAAATTTTCTAGTCTTATACCAAAGAATAATGTCAGAAATTGCAGTTTGTCACTGATCTGATCTAAGATTTATTTTCTGAATTTAACAACGAATATTTCGACCCCCTTAAACTCATCCGTGCGTTAAATTTATGTATTAATTTTTCTTTCCGGCGGTACAACGATATTATTTCTGGGTTTTTATTACGTGTGATTATAGTTTCATGAATACATAGATGCGTAGAAACTACCAGAAAAAAATTTACGAATACGTGATATAAAAATGTTTGCAAAGAACGTTCTAAATTTGAATAAAATGACTTGGGGCATGCGACCAATGAACAAGTTGGGTCGGCAGTGTTGCCACGTCATTCATATGAGAAAGTCTACTTTAAGGGTTCGTTAGAGATTTTATCGGCCGTTAAAAAGATTTTATTCGAGGATATTTGCTTAAAGGCAGTGGAAATATTTGTTCCTAACAGTTTCCTATGGCAACTTACCTTATGTTAATGGGCCATACAATTTTCTATTGGTATTTTCGAAATGTCACATATTTTCATAAGCCGGGCTTATAAATAAATGAAATTATTGCCGGAGGAATCGACATTACGGATAATTATTTGGTTTTCGTGAGGAAAATTACCGTCATAAATTTAATAGTTTATATGTTATTCGAATGTTGTATTTTATCTTTTGAAAGGCTTGATACAATTGTGTGATTTTTTTTTAAATTTACCTTTATTGTTCGTGATCCAGTGGTCGACGTCGTTAAGTACGGTTGCAGTACCAGAACAGACAGTTTTTATAGTTCGATTTATGGATTTCTGTCTGAAGGCATGTATGTCGTCGGTGATGTTTATAATTCCCTCCCACCTACACGATCTTAAAAAGCAGAGCGAAGCGAAAAGAATCAGTTTTCCGCTAGTCCTGTCTTGGCTATATTTTTATTTTACTTCTGTCTGAGAACAAATGAGTAATAGGCAGTTCTCATCTAAAAACTTCTGTTAAGATTAGCTCTATAAAGAGTCAATTTTCTTCAAATTGGGAGCGGGCGTGGTATTATTTATTTGTTGAATATAGGATAAAGCTTAAAAAATATTGAAAAAGATGTCAAGTTTAGTCTCCTCAAAAGTAATCATTATTAAAATAAGAAGATACAAAAACAAGCATCACTAAGAGACTAAAAGACTTTATTAAAATTCGTTACGCAGAAAATCACCCCTCTACAATTCAATACTTGATCCTCTTTTAATATGGGGGTATTTTCTGTGCATAAAACAGTGTCAAATAATGGAGTCAACATAGGATAAATGTAAAATGGGTTAAATATATTAGGCCGGGCAATTTAGAAGCCGTACAAAAAGTTTTTTTTAACTATGTGCATTGCCAATGTGTTATATAATTATAGTCTTTAAATTAATCATCACATCAGATTAGCCTCTCTTTTACGGAGAGGTTAAATATAGAAATAAGAAGCAAAGGATGATAATAATTTGCTTATCGCTCTCTTTACTCATTTTTTCATGGTAAGATTTATAGGATCGGATAGTAACATCACAAACCTCCATTCCTTGAACAAATTTTCAAAAAAATATTTAGGATTTTTTTTTATCGTTCGTTCGGGTATTAAAGCCCTTCTACAACGTAACCGTAGAGAACGAACGCTCAAGCACGTTGACCACTCTGCTTAAAATGTATATTCATACTGTATTTTACCTTTTCTTCAATAAGTAACCAAAAGTATGAAGAATAAATTAAAAATCGACTTATAAAATAAATATTGACTAAAATGAGTTGATGAGGTTCTGGTTTCTAATCGTAGATAAGTTTTCAAATTTCAAAAGTCTTCGTTCGTCAAAGCTCTAAACTTATTGTTAGACATTTGTTTTGGAGAAAACAAAGCTTGGACCGGATATCTGAAATTACTTCCAAGGAAATAGTTTGTTATGTATTTCCTGTAAATAGGTAGTTGGCGGTTTTCAGAAAATCTGGCTGGCTCCTTTCGTGCGGGACGAAAAAGGTATTCGATAAAAGAGTGAAGGAATTTGACTGCACACACAACTTGAGGGCGTGGACCTAGATGGATGAAAACGGGAACGTGCCCAGCCTCAGTAAACTTTCACCCCCTACGTTTTGACTGACAGGTGACAGAGCGACTGTTTGGAAAGTTGTTTTAGGATACCTACCAGACGTGTTGCCAACCGAACAACAGAAACTACTCAGATGAAATACGGAAAAACTTAACAATTTTTTTTATTTAATTTTGAATTTTTTACAGTTTGTAAATGTGCAGTACATCTCCACAGACTCTCAAAAATACCCATACATTTGATTAAATCAATAGAATATTAAGAACAAAACAATATTTTTTTGTAATTATTTCCACTTTTATTTACCAAGATCAGAACCGGTTTCGCTAATGGCAATTTAATTGAAAATAGAGCAAAATAAAATTACAAATAAACAATTTATGAGTAAAAAATATTATAAAAACACAATACAACAGAGGTTAATTAAAAATAATGAAAAACGTGAGTTTAAATATAAAATAATTAACATTTATTATAGAACATGTTTCAATTGATGATTTTTTTAACCGAGTATGGCGATTTGTAGCGGTTAAATTATTCATGCTAAAGAAACGTTCTGCATCTACACTATTTTCAGGACATCAAAAATTAAATGGCAACATTGCTCTCTCTTGATATTGACATGGTACCAGTTGTATAAGCAGAAACTCTGACTATCCCTTTTGTAATGACAACAGGCGATAGTAAAACGTTTATCTAATTAATGACTTTAAAAAAATAATATGTAATAATTTCCAGATATTGCGATTTGCTTGCGGCAACACTATTTTGGCAACGATGTATTTTTTTGACGCTCAACTGTCAGCCGAGAGAAGGGGTAGTTGTAAATCGACAAGGATCTTCCTTCTTTTGTGAGCCGTCGATTTGAAAAGACGTATTTCGATGTAGTAATTAAATCGCAAGCCTGGGCGGGCGACAGAATTTTGTTAAAAATAGTTTGTTTTTTTTTTGTAATGTCATTCTCGATTCATTCCGGCGATATTAATTGTTGTAATTTAAATCCCATTTGTAAAATTTTTGTATGATTTTGAATAAAATGTTTGTGAATCCCTAAATAAACGCATAATTTCTTAAAGCTGAGTTTTCTTTCTAATTCCTACCATCGCTGGCTTGCCTTTCGGCGATTTTGACAGTGTGTCATTTACTTATTCCACACAAATTATGTAAAGTGCATTCAGAGAAAAATTACAAGTCATGTCAATATCTTCCCCACACACTGCAATGATCCGTAAATGGTACATGACGAGTCCGGAAAGATTGCACAAAAGTCACGAAATAAGAAAAAAAAATCGAATTGAATATAATTTTGCATTAATTCACTTATTTTGATAATTTCGAATTTATCGCTCCTATGTCGCATTTATTGCAAAACGCGATCACGTATCTCTAAGTGTAATTAAAACATAAAGACTAAGAACGGCAAACGGACGTAGCAGAGAGATTTTTCAAAACAAACTTTTTTCGATAATCACAATGTATACAACTCAATACACGTTCTATCAACAGGATGTAAGATGCCCAAATTGCGTCCAGGAAGAAAGACTTAAAAAAACGTTTTTCTTGAACAATTAATTAAATTATCAAATTGAGTAAAAAAAAAACGAGTTTATTAATCTTCGAGCACTTCAAAATTGTGTATATTTAATATTTGAGTTTGACCTAAAATCATTAAAAAACGTTTTTTGTGCCTCCTATAAACTTGATTTTTGTAGCTTAGGTCCTTTTGCCTTTACAAGGTCGAAATGTGTTAATTATAAAAAATGAATGTAAAAACAGAAAGGAATTAAAAGAAATTTTAATGTTTGATATTTTTTAAGTAATTTTCGGAAATCGAATGATGTGTTATATAAATATGTTATTATTATTTGTTGATTTTTCAACCAGTAAGCAACAGAAAAAGATATTGAATTGTAGTTGTATATTTACGTAAATTCACACTAATTATTAAAATAATGAATACTTTATGTTTAAATATTTAAATATCCAGTTTTTTTTAATTATTTTTAAACGTCTAATAAGACGCACACATGTTTAAGCTTATTTTTGAAAAAAAAATAAAAATTATTCCAGTTCATGATTAAATATTTAGAAGCTTAGCTGCGTTGTGTGGACAATGGCTTCAAGGATTAATTGATTAAACAATGTTCTGTTTTTAGGGAAGGTATAGCAAAGTTAACATGTTTTGTTTGTGCGTAAAACATGGCTCGGAAAGAGTGGTTTTGCAAGCACTTAATTTATATAGGCCATGTCGTAAAACATGCTCGGCCAAAGCGGTCTTAATCACTTTATTCCCGGACCTTAGTTGATAACTCTTAAGCCTAACTGCCCTGTTAAAATGGTCACTAAAGAAAAAGTCATAAAAAGAATTGACTTTAAAGCATTATGCGGATATTATATATGACCTTCTGGCAATGTATAACTGTTGAAAATTAATACATTCTTTTTACATGTCGGTAAACATAATATCGTATAGTCATTATTGTATTGAAATCTTTATTGTTATTTGTAATGTTAGCTGTAAATTCCAATGTATTAACATAGCCAGGGCCTCTTTGGATAGAATCAGGGAAGGAAACCTCCCCTAATCCGATCTTCCAGATTTGGCGTAGCCCTGACAGTCTGGTTACATAATTATTTTTACAAGAAAAAAGCAAAAATAAACAATAAAAGACTCGGTCTCAGTCAACACGTGTAGTACATTATATAACAATCTTTATTCAATTAAGTACACACAATAATATCTATTAATAATGATAATATAACTAAATAAAACAAAATATGTCATTCATCTTTCTGGGGTTTCAGGGGGCGAATCCATTATTGACTTAAAGTCGCAATAACATAATAATAAAATGATTCCAAGTATTCGTAGATGCAATTGAATTCTAAACTCAATTATAAATTACATATAAATTCAAGTTATTACGGTCAATAAGTTGACTGAAATACAACATCATCTCATTAACGAATTATCTACTTCAGTTACTAGATAACTACAATACATTTTCAAAATTTAGGACTACTTCCTCCTGCTTGATAACATGATGATAATAGTAATTAGAAAGATAGTCCTGGGTACAGCAACCTAGTGCTGATCCACAAAAAAAATGAATAATTATTTCAATAATTTATACACGAAATTAAAAATAATAGATTTACACGATTAATTACAAATAAATAATAAACAAATAAATCTTTAGCTTTTCAACTCCCGTTGTTTCGTCTTCTTTTTCGCCTGGGACATCAGTGGGTTACCCTTTATACTGTTATTCTTAAACCCGAGTTACTTCAATCCTCGCAAATGTGATAATATTCGGATACAATATCTCCTGATAATTATGCAAATTAAATGTCACCAATGGCGCTATTGTACAATTCACTGAGTTTATAAGTGATGTTGATCCCAGGCGAAAAAAAGATTACTCAAACAAACAATCAAACGTGACCTATCTCAATCAATGCCCTTTCTATACTAATTTTCTCGCGTAGGAAAACAGCTGAAGATCCGCGTCGTATTTTGTCACTTGGTGTTCTAAATTCAATATATTTCAAATAATTCTGTTTAATAATCATTAAATTATTATGTTTTTTTCTTTAATTTCCATTACTAGCAAGTGGTTTCTTTAATGAATACTAGTAAGAAATCTGATCTTAATATGCAAGGCGTTTTTTTAAGACCATTATATTATATATTCTCTATTAAAAAAAATGAGAAGGTGTCAAATCTCCTCCCTTTAAACGATCAGACTTTCTTTGACAGTATTCAACCACTGGCGATGCTAAAAAAAAATTACAAGAATGCTATAAGAATGATGTGACTCAAAAAAAATATTCTGTGATACTAAAGAAACTCTTTCATTAGAAAACTAATTTCACTCATAGAAAAATGCTACTATGTTGCTATCTCTACGTCCAACTCGACTCGTGTACATGTAATTATTTTCACTTCTTGCTAAGTACTCCATGGTACTAAATAAAATAACAAAACAAGCATTACTCTTCATCAAAGAGATTCTATGGTGCCCCCCGACACAGCCAAATCGGCTAGATTATTACAATAATTGTATGAATAACAGATTCTTTCTATATTGAGCTTTCTCCAGAGAATTTCAGAAACAGGATTTTTTTTATGGCGACACACAACTTGTTCGCGCTCTGAAGGAGCATATTAATAGTTTACTTGAGTGGATCCGGCTTCTTCCTCTTCTGGTTCCTCAATCTCGAGGGGGGGATATCATCCTTAGACTGGTGGACTGCCTAGGGGCTAGAAATGGCCCTCGTGGAATCCATTTCTGGCTGCGGGGTTGATCATCAGTCCCTCTCCGTAGGACCGTCTCGGGGAAGGTGGCCTCATCGCATGGTAGTGGCATCGGTTGCAATTGGTTTACTTCGCCAATTGACCCAATAAGTACTGGAGCCAATGCGAGTTATGATTTGATGTGGCATTATCTGACATTGATACTTGACTGTGTGTGTCACCTGTCACTGCGTTTTGGTAGCAGCGCAAGGTGAACAAATTGCATGAGATCGCTTCATTCCATCGGTTGTGTGCTCAAGGCTTAGCTGAATGCTGAAAGCCTACTTTTAAAAATTTCTGATTCCATCTCTGTGATGTCGATAGTTCTAATAGGAAGGCTATGGTAGTGGTGAACAATCCTCCAAAGTCCTTCATCATCTTTTCTATCACTCTTGGCATTTTCTAAAACTGCTTCTGTCTGTCCCTATTATCACTGATAACAGCTGATTTTTACTTAAACGGTTCTCCAAGGAATAATGGCTCCCATTTTTATTATTATTAAAAATCAATAATCAAAACGGTTTTCATGGGTTTATACCTCCCATAATTATCATTATCAAAGTCGATAATCACAACGGTTTTCATGGGCCAATAGCTGCCTCAATTATTATTTTCAAAGTCAATGAAAAATCTTTTTTAAGGGTTAACGGTACCCAAAGTCATTACTATTAAAAAATAGTATTTACACACTTTGTCCAAGTATTTTTACACTCCACAGTTATTATTTAGAAAGTATTTTATGTTTGTTTATTCAAAGTTCTACGTGCCGAGACTTCTCGATTGTTACCGGCATTTTTCCGGAAATATCCGTACGTGAGGATATTTTGGAGACTACGTGAAGGAAGGTGGTGGGAAAATGTGAAGATAATACGAAACGTATGCGCTGGGTTATGTCCATGCGCTCTGGATGCGACTGCACGCCAGGATGACACCAGTCTCCGCTGACGCGACACCATTTTCTTTCTCGTACTAGGAAGTTTCCGAACTTCCCTCTTCGTGGCTAGAAACTCCAGTTATTCGCCGTTCCCACAGCTCCTCAAAGGTGCTCTATTAGAGACGGCTTGTCTCATTTTGCACTGACATCCTCTTGACTTGTCGACATAACTCCTCGATACTTCATGGCTCAGTTATGGGGACTCTTCAGTAACATACAAAAATACAAACAAACAAAAATACAAACAATACAAAAAATAATACACAAACACAAATAAAACATAAAACGTATTTTTCTAACTACATTATAGTACATTTACTTTCATCCCTGAAACCCTTAGACTTGATATTATTACAGATTAGGGCGCCACTGACTTTGTGGTAAGCCAGAACGGACTGGGACCGAGCTCGCAAAAACTAGCATAGACGGAGAACAAGAGACTTTTTGTTCAAGGCATGAATTCTGACTAACATTTTTAGTTTTCCGTTTTAAAATTATACTTTTGCGCTACTGAATTTACATTGGCAAATTTCCTTGCTGCTCGACTCTCTCGTCAGCATCTTCTGGTAACGCAGACCGCATGATCTGCACGACGTCCAAACGCGATCAGTGCTCCCTCACGTCTCACGGTCCATACATGAATGCCCCCCACTTCCCAGGACAAGCCAGTGGGTGGCAGCCACTCCAGGGCAAAGAGCTGCGAGGCGGCCACAGGATCCCGGATCACCCAAAGTGTTCCTCCGGCGAATCCATCCAGTCCTGATCAAGGCACTGTGTTCCCATTGAACGACTCCTGGCGTGTCTCGGCGCATCCTGCCCGAATCTCGCCAGATCCCCCCATGGAGCTGCACTCTGCCTTCCTCGGCGAAGTTAGGGCGTCAACATCATCTGGTGAGAAGGGCAGCACTTCCAATCGCTTTGGCAACGTCACGTCCTCTGTACCGGCCGGCTCTGCGGCAATCGATCGACTTTACATAGACTTAATTACTCATTAAGTGCAACTAATTAACAAACAAAAATAATAAAATTTACAGTAGAATTTAAGAAAGTTGAGCGCCACATCATTTTTATTACAAAAATAATGATGAAAAAATTGACTTGAGAAAAACTTGATTTTTAAATTCAATGATTGCAAATCCCCATACCAGAGCAAAAGATCTCAAGGCGTGAAGTCCCGAAATTGTCAAACTTCGAAAGCCCCACGTTGGGCGTCAATTAACATAGCCAGGGCCTCTTTGGATAGAATCAGGGAAGGAAACCTCCCCTAATCCGATCTTCCAGATTTGGCGTAGCCCTGACAGTCTGGTTACATAATTATTTTTACAAGAAAAAAGCAAAAATAAACAATAAAAGACTCGGTCTCAGTCAACACGTGTAGTACATTATATAACAATCTTTATTCAATTAAGTACACACAATAATATCTATTAATAATGATAATATAACTAAATAAAACAAAATATGTCATTCATCTTTCTGGGGTTTCAGGGGGCGAATCCATTATTGACTTAAAGTCGCAATAACATAATAATAAAATGATTCCAAGTATTCGTAGATGCAATTGAATTCTAAACTCAATTATAAATTACATATAAATTCAAGTTATTACGGTCAATAAGTTGACTGAAATACAACATCATCTCATTAACGAATTATCTACTTCAGTTACTAGATAACTACAATACATTTTCAAAATTTAGGACTACTTCCTCCTGCTTGATAACATGATGATAATAGTAATTAGAAAGATAGTCCTGGGTACAGCAACCTAGTGCTGATCCACAAAAAAAATGAATAATTATTTCAATAATTTATACACGAAATTAAAAATAATAGATTTACACGATTAATTACAAATAAATAATAAACAAATAAATCTTTAGCTTTTCAACTCCCGTTGTTTCGTCTTCTTTTTCGCCTGGGACATCAGTGGGTTACCCTTTATACTGTTATTCTTAAACCCGAGTTACTTCAATCCTCGCAAATGTGATAATATTCGGATACAATATCTCCTGATAATTATGCAAATTAAATGTCACCAATGGCGCTATTGTACAATTCACTGAGTTTATAAGTGATGTTGATCCCAGGCGAAAAAAAGATTACTCAAACAAACAATCAAACGTGACCTATCTCAATCAATGCCCTTTCTATACTAATTTTCTCGCGTAGGAAAACAGCTGAAGATCCGCGTCGTATTTTGTCACTTGGTGTTCTAAATTCAATATATTTCAAATAATTCTGTTTAATAATCATTAAATTATTATGTTTTTTTCTTTAATTTCCATTACTAGCAAGTGGTTTCTTTAATGAATACTAGTAAGAAATCTGATCTTAATATGCAAGGCGTTTTTTTAAGACCATTATATTATATATTCTCTATTAAAAAAAATGAGAAGGTGTCAGTATGATTGTATAAAAATCACAATTTAAATCACAATCGCTTTAATTAAATAAAAAGTTTTAATTTAAAAATCAACTTTTAAAATTTAGCTCAGGTAAAACTTTAAAGTGAAAAGCTTATAAAAATGGTAAGCTTATATTTCAATGCTACATTTTGAAGTAGGGAGTACTTGTTATAAAGATCTATAATATAATAAAAGTCGTTGTCCTCGAAAAAAGTTGTATATTAAATGAAATATTCAAATGAATCAAGGTATTTGTTTCTTGGCCGCGGTATTTAAGCTTAAAGCTCATGTATATATTATTCGTAATAAAAATTCCTTACTGATATCCCAGTAAGAACAGCATTTTTTAAATCGTTTTTATCGTTTTTTGATTGGAAGCATGGTTGCCTGTGTTGTCTTAAAAATTATCTCCCACCCTCTCAATCTTAAAATAACAGCACTAAGCTAGAGCGGTTAGCTAACCACTAGTCCTCTAATAACCCTATCATTTCTCTTCTTACTCTCTCAGAAAAACGTCTGTTGAGATACTTCCATTGGAATGAAATTTTCTCCACAATGGGAGAGCGGCCATGAATTTTAAAAAAAAGTTTTAATTTTGCCGCCTGTGTGGTCGAGTGGTCAACGTTGTTGGCTTCGGCTACAGAGGGCCCGGGTTCAAATCCCGGTACGGACAGTTTTATAAATTGATTTTTCAATCTATTTATGAAATTCTGTTCAAAGGCATGGATGTATGTGATGTCTTGAATTCTTCCCTCTCACCCATCCTATCCTATGAACGAGGCATATCGAGAGCGATTAGCTTACCACTAATCCTGTCCTAGTCCTATCCTTCTATCCCTACTCACTTTGGAAAAAGAAGGGTTGAGCAACTGAGTAACAAACAGTTCTCGTAGAAACACTTCTGTTGAGGTAAACTCCATTAGGAGTCCTTATGCTCCACATTGGGAGCGGACATTGTAAAAAAAAAAAAAAAAGTTTCAAAAGTGAATCGACTAATTTGACATTTCAATTGCATACTGTGGTAGAGTCGTACAGCTTTTTACTAAAAATTGCACAAAACTGAAATTGTTGAAAAATGTATATCAAGCGAAGAAATTTATTTTCATGTCGCCGATATGTCTTGTTCTGTAGATTACTAATAATGAACCAATCCTTTATTTGTTAAAAATTGATTGATTCACAAATATTTTTCCTTGAAAATACTTCAAGGAGTTCGTGTCACCTTAAATATTTAATCAAAAGAATGTTACAGAACACCTATTTATAAAATGTTTACGAAATTTGAACATCACTGTGTAATCAAAATGTTGTCGACCTCTACATTATCTTATGTAAGTAAAGTAAATACATTTGGGCAGGTATCTTAGCTTTACCGACAGGCGAGTTTCCCTGACATAAAAAATAAATTGAGTGTACCTTTTTTTTTTTTACTTCTTTGATGTTTTTCGCGTAATATAAGTAAACAGCACGGTTATATTAAACGTACATGTTTGTAGATCATCTTAAACGGGATAATAAAGATACAAGAATTTTGAAGGATGATTAAAGAAGGTTCATACCTTGAACACGACTCAATGTCATAAACAAGTATGATGCTTTTAATCTGTTTTAAAAAATGCCAGAAATAAATTATTTCTTAAGGTTCTTCATTCAGAGTAATATAAGAGGTAAAATAACGTGTATATTTGAAAATTTAACAGTAGGAAAAGATTTCTATACAAAAATAAATCAAACTAAATTTGATAATATACGAATTATCGTCGTTAAATGAAAGAAAAATACCTGGTTACGAGAACCTAGACCAGCAATTTCCATACTAGAAACAGTTTAATATATGTCTTTACCCTCTAAAACGTGTCTTTATTATTATCTAAAAAAAAGATTGGTGAATATACTTTTTTTTCAATGGGAGGCGCAGTAAAATTTAGTTTAGAAACCTCTAAAAAATCATTTCAATTTATCTATTTGGTTATTTCAAGCGCTTAACGTACATATACTGCACAGTCTCAAATAAAAATCTTTTAAAAATAATAATGTTCTCACGTATATTTTAATATGAATTATTATAATAATTGATGTAATATTGGATACAAATTATAGCATTTCATGTATGCTTAAATACAATATGGAGCAAATGGCTTCCTTAAAGAGATATCTCAATAGAATAGTTTTTATTCAACGAGAACAGTTTGTTACTCAGTCGCCTAACCTCTCTTTTTTCGAAAAGAGTACATAGTAGAGATAACAAGATATGGCAAGCCAGGACCAGTGGTTAACTAATCGCTCTAGCTACGCTCCGTTATTTAAGATTCTGAAAGGTGAAAAAGAGTTTTATATATATCACAAACATCCATGCTTTTGAACAGAAGTCGGAAAATCGATTGAAAAAAAAGCAACGCTCTTACTGGGATTAGAAGCTGTGAGATTCGTCACGGAAGACAACAAGGTTGACCACTGCACAATTCGAACATAATTAGTGAATTTATTCGATAGCTATAATATTATAAAAAGTTTTATTTTTTTTATTTCTGGTAAAGTATTAAACTGTGAAATCTTATTTAACAAAACATATAATTAATTACCCTTATTTATTACTATGTTTTGCAAGCTACTTTTAAAGCGAAAATAATGTCAACACATTTCGTAAAGTGAAACTGAAAAAAAAAACAATAATATAAGTCAAGGCTATTCTAGTAGTTACAAAATAAGACGATAAACAAAAACAAAGATTTCATCGCACTAAACATTTTTTATGGCGCACAATTTTTAAAATACACATAGTGTGTGCTTAAAAAAGTTTATTTTGACGGCCATCAGGGTAAATGTCAACACGGAAAATAATTAATCACTAGAATTTTCAGCTTTCAATTACAGTTTAGAATGTAATGTCGTTGTACGATCAGAAATATAGTTAAAGCTTGCTATTTATAATAATAATTTAGAGTAATAAAAACACAATAATCCTTTGTACTTCATTCCACTTTATTTAATATGTCAGGACCGGTTTCACTCATTGCGAGCATTGTCAACTGATAAGAAATATAATTTAACAATGCTATTTATACAAAATTGAAAAGTTATACACAACAATTGGCATTGAAAAGAAATTGCCAATTACATTAAAGTGATTCTAAAATAACACAAAATTAAAATGTTCAACACATCTAACATATAATTAAAAAGTCATCCCAGATTAATAAATTCAGAATGCGATTGAAAGTAATTACAAACATAATTAAAATTTGGGAAATTTTTGACAAAGTGATAAAATGCTACATTAATAATTTTTTTTGTGTTTTTATTAATATAATGCCTTTCCACCAAGTATTGAAAGTGAACACCCTAAAAGTGAACAATTTAGTGCTGTAAATAAATTATTATTGATTATTATATATATATAGTATTTAAAGCGTTGGGTATATTTTCATGACATGACGACATAAAGAGGAAGAAGTAGCTCGAAGAACCTTTCGATTATACTTGACTATGTTTAATTGCAATCAAAAGAATTTTCTAATTGATTTGTGACTGATGACAAAACTAAGATTAACTATTTTAAACATTGGTCCAAAGAAAATTCAAAGCACCGTTATCGTTAACATTTTAGAACATGACAACGCAATAATTAAATTGATGGATGTTTTATAAGAGTAATTGAAAAAACAAAAAAAATATTGATAAATTATTTGTACATGATAAAACTTCTTTCTGTCTCAGTGATTTTAAATTTGACTCGACATAAATCAATTGTAATAAAAAAAGAATGACTTTCACCGCAACTCAAAGTGAAAGTTTATAAAATCGTATTTATTAGACGACTACAAAGACAATGGACAATAGCTTGATATATAAAATATATTTTTTGTATTTCCAGTAATGCTCAATAAATATATTTTATATAGGTAAACAGTCGAAGTCGGTTTTAACAAGCATCTGGGAAACGAAAAAAAAGTCACTTTGAATTTTGTCAAAATAAATTTCACGATCACGCGATCGATCGTTTCTCAGCGATGCAAAAGCTTCAGCTTCTCGTATGACCATATGTATTAGTGATTCAAATTAGTCGATCATCTTTTTCTTACAAACGTGTTAAAGCAAATATAACTATATAGTTAGATGGTGACTTTAAGCTTATGAATGATGTTTTAAAAATTAAAAAAACAATACTCTCTTCAACTCTCTGATCTACATCAGATGAAAATGGTTGTCATGAACGAAACTGGTCCTGATTATACTAAATAAATGTGGAATTAGTACAAAATATTATTTAATTTTGTAAGTATTGACAGTGAACACCTTAAAGTGTTTAATATAGTATTCAAAATAACTTACTTATGAAAAAACGTCACAACCTATCCGCTATATGCAGTGGAATTACATTATAAGAAATGCATGAGAAGCTTTCAAGTTCAAATCCGTCGATGGTTGTAAAAAATCACCAAACAGTATACATATGTATTTTTAGAAAAAATAAAATAAATTTGAAATTTACCTTTTCGAGAATCGAACCCAGACCCAACTGATCGATAGAGCAAGCTCTAACCAACTAGACCACGTCTAGCGACTTAAATATTATTGTCGTTGTGACAGAAATTTGATCCTTTTTACTCTCTCTTAAAACTAAAGAATGAATCGTGGAATAATCCAGTTTTCACGGTGAAGTATTATATAATTTCAGAATTATTTAATTTTTTTATTTTTATATTGTTAGGCAACGTAAGTAAATATTTTTTGTATACCTTAATTGAAAAAATAGCTTATTATGTATAATACAATGGCTATGTAGGATATTTCGCAAAAATTTGAAGCAATACTAGGGAAATCGTGTTCATTCATAATTTTCCTTAATATGCCAAAGGAAGAGGACGCACTACAAGGCTAACGATGTACTTGTAATCTTATTATTTTTGTAAGGCATTAGATAAAAAATACATTTTTGTCAAGCTGTATTCTTCAAGTGATCGTTGAAGGATCTTGAATAATTTTTCACGTAAACAACTGTTTACCTGTTCAACTTGAATAGAACGACAGAAAGATAAAAAACTTTAGTCTTTATCTTGATAATGTTATATTTAATTGGAATTTTATTTATCAGTGCCAAATTTTGTAGAAATATAGCACAATTATAAGGATATTAGTATAATTTGTTACCACACAAGTTTCTTATGACAAACTCCTTTTTTTCGGTCCCAATGTTGAAAATATGACCTCCTAATGGTGGTAGATTTTTTCTACGATAACTGCGTGTTACCCAGTATAGATAGAAAAGATAGATCTACAAACGGTTGACTAATCACTTTGGCTACACTCCGTTTATAGCACTCGAGAACCGGAATATCGAAAATAAGTGACCCCAGACAAATTTGCGTAATATTTGTATTGCATTTATTGAGGTATTATTGATAGATTAAAATAAATATCAATTAGATTTTATTAGTATTTGGCAAATGATTGAAATAAGAATAATTTTGCAATAGAAATGCACCCGATAAGAACCCGAAGAATAAGAATTAAAATGGTGGGGAGGGGAATTTCGAGACATCGCACATATCCATGCCTTCGAACAGAAAAGGGATTCGAGCCCGTGAAGTCCGTAATGGAAGCCAAAAACGTTGACCACTGTGTCATGGACCCGACAACAAGTAATACTGACAATTCACTACCTACTCGTATGTTTCGATATTTTTCTCTATGACATTCAAAATTATTAACTGTAATAATGTAATAATTACGATCACTGATATAATATAAAATATAGTAAGAGTTTCATTTAAAAATAAAATAATAATATTTCTTTTTGAAAATATTCGGTAACCAAATAATTTAATATGAACACTTTACAAAGTATATATATCCGTTGCAAGCATTTCAGTGGAATTTTGCTTCTCAAAGGACGATTAAGAGATGGAAAACGAAAATTATATGTTTATTCAGAGATATTTATTTGCACTCACCTTAACATATAATTAATTTTCCTCGAGAAGAAAGATTTGTGCTCTCTCGTAAGATAATAAAATGTCTGCAGTGTCTGAAATAAAAAAAAACAACAATATTTACGGTTTTTTTAAAATAATGCTTTTTCTAAAACTGTATTAGAGGGCTTTGAGTGGTCCTTTTAATGTAATGAACTTCTTTGGTATTTGAATTACCTTCCACTCACCAGATTCTTAAAAAAACCGGAAATCGCTCTCGTTATATTTATTGCTGGTTTGTGCATCACGATGTGTTAAGTAAAATGCTTTTAACTGCACTTGTTAGCAAGTTTACTTCTTAAAAAAACACATCAACTTTATGATACCTTTTCCACATCGATATTCACCGATACACATCAATGAAAGCGAAACGACATAACCGTGGAAATTTAGAAATAGTGCTGACCCGATGGGATGTGGCAGTGATGTTTTTTGTGGATTTCCAGCAGCACTCCGGCTATTTATATTCCAAGATGTGTCCTTATCATGTACGATCTTAGCAGTCAATGTGTTAAAAACTTTTTTTTTCTTCTATCCATTTTAAAAAAATACCAATAGTGTATAATTGAAATCTAGTTCTTGTGCAGCTCTGTATCGGGCCAAGAGTATGAGGAGTAAATTCAACATTCAAATAGAATTTTATTAAGAATTGTTAAATTTTTGAAATCAATTATGTTTTAAATACTCAGTTTGTAGTGAAAATTCGTGACACTCGAATGCCGGTTTTTCATCTTGGTAACCCAGCTTAAAAAATAGAATTCATAATATTTTGATTTGAAACTACGTTGGTTACAAATAAAACGACATGGAATATTTAGCAAAATAGTCAGTAAATTATATATATTTTTTTATACATAAACGAAAACGATGAAAATATATTTATTGTGCATTTTGACTCAGATACACATCACGAGTACATATAAGGGATAATTAGTCCATCGCCGAATGTGTTTCTAAGATTTAAAAAAATAAAAATATAACAAACCTTTTTGTAACAAATAAACGGAGTGTAAAAAAAAATGTTTTTTTTTGCTATTTAAAATGAGTCGCCCTTTTTGTAAACATTTGAAAACCTGTTTTTAGGTTTTATGATATATTGAAATCCGAAAACCAGTTTTTTCAAAAGTTGGTTTTATTAAAAGCCTTACTCGTGAAGCATTATAATTCATAAAGAATAAGCCAAGTCAAGTAGGACTAACAACAAAAGGTTCGTCTAAATTTTAAATATTTTAGTGATAAATATTGAAGATTAAGAAATCTTTTATTAAGTTATATATATTTTTAATATTATGATATTCCTGACATAGTATGCTTCCTTCAACTAACGAAGACACTTACCTATAAGCACCAAACGTTTTTTTTGTAATATATTTAAGCATCTTAATATTCAAGAACACTTAAAAATTAATTTTCATCAGCATTTTTTTGTCTGATTAAATTCCCCGGAGGTTTTTTACGGAGAATTTCCATAAATTATCTCTTTACCCCAGAGATATAAAATCTTTATGATTTTAAGAAACCATTTTCAATGCTTGCTTTTACATCCACAATTTTCCAAACTTATTATTTTATTAAAAATATGACAAAAAATAAGATACCTTATAGTTTAAATTGTTGACTGCAAGATTTAAATAGATCCTGTTATCATAATTATCATTACTTTCAAATGAAATAAGTCTCATAATGGTTTTCTAGTCGTTATCTAGATTCTAGACTCATATTTCCAGAGCCGGCGCCACCATACAGGCCAAATAGGCAACCGCCTAGGGCGCAAACCATTAAGGGGCGCATAAATGAAGTATTACAATTATTTTTATATACTCTAATAATAATAATAAAGGATAAAACATTTTATTTTATTTTGATGTTTGTATTTGTTAGTTGATTCGAAAAAAAGAGGTTGAACGACTGAGTAACAAAAAGTACACGTAGAAAAGCTTTTGTTGAGATACCTGCATTAAGAGACCATATGATAAACATTGAGAGCGGACATGTATCTATATAAATATTTATAATGATCTCGAATTGGTTTTTTTTCATTATTTCAAAAAAAAATGGGACGATTTGTTAAAAAGAGGGCGCACCAATAACCATTGCCTAGGGCGCCAAATAGCCTCGCGCCGGCACCGCATATTTCACAAAGATGGTAAAAGTTTCGTTTTAGAAATTACCGTATTAGTTGTTGGGTGATCCAGTGACCAACATCGTTAGCTACGGTTACAGTTATCACTGTGTTTGGGGACAGCGGAACATGCCGCCTGAAAAAAGGACTGTCCCGGTGAAAACGAGACATCTGGTCAGATTAATTATACTTCAACTTTATCTCGAAAGATTACTTATTTGCACACTTATATATAAGCTACCAAGTTTTGGGAAATTGCTTCTAAGACACTCTCTGTCAAGGGAAAAAAACAGTAAATACGCTTAACGTTTGCTCTAGATATAACCGTATATAACAAGTGGGAAAGCAGCGTTGGGTGGAAGATGACAAATAAGTTAAAGTGTTCATTTATTCTTTTGTGTATACTGTAATTCACTAGTTTATTTATACCTTTGCTAAATGCAAATTTTAACTGTAACAACATACACGAGACTACTAATAACGGTGGCCTTCTATGAAAGATGAATACGATAAAATAGCGAAGAGGTTTTTAAATATGTTGTATATTATATAAGATAAGAAGCATCGCACATATTTTTTTTCCGGCCTATTCTTGAATGCGTATTAAACTTCCATACTATTTCTCAAATTGAAAAAAACGAAGTGTTATATAACATCAATTTTTTAACATCACAAAATTGTTAGATAGCATCACAGAAAGCTCCACGGGTGACAAGTTACTTTCAGTCAACGTTCTGTGTCAAAGTTTTATAGTTTATTTATCTAAATTATTGGTTGTATTGTATGCATATTGCCTAGAATTTATAATAGAATTTCAATGTGGATTTCCGACAATACTCTTAAGGGACAACGAAGTCAGTCTGACAAATACCGTTTTCTCATCTCACAAAGCATTCACATGATTTCCTTGGAGACCTATCGGGTCCTTTCTCTGTCAGCAAATGGCTAATGCTGATTAACATAAGGCGAGAAGCGCTAAAAACGATTTATTCATTTAAGCTTCGTACTTTACAGCTAAGTGCTTTAAAAACAAGGCATGATTTTTTATTGCCAAACTTTTACGCGGTGTATAAACGAGTTGTAGAAAATACATATTTTCTGGTTCGATGGTCAAGTGGTAAGCGCTCGTAGACTTTATCGTGATCTTTACTTAGCCAAATCTTTAATTTCTGAGAAGATACTTTCATATTCACATACATGAATGTGTTTTGAAATATTGGTGACTGTAATGTTTTCATTCCCATGCCAGCTCTATTATATTAACGTAAATGAATAAGATAAAAATATGCTTTGAAAAAAGTCTTTTCGTACCTCAACAAATAAAACACTTTTTGTACTGATTACACATTATTTATGTTAGATCAGGATTGGTTTCGTTAATCGCAAGAATCATCAACAGATTAAATATAAATCGATATAGTGTTATTTATATAACATTAAGTAAGACATAATGATACAAATTATAAATAAACGACACTAAAATTATATTTTATTTAAATGCTTAGGACTCTTTACATGTAAAAACTAGTAATTTGCAATAAAAAATGAAACCGAATTAAGTAAAAAAAAGCATCTAGTAAAAGTTCAAAAGAGTTTTTTAAATACTCTTATTTATGTCGGACATGTTTACAAAATTAAATTTGAATCATTATCGTTTTGTAAATTCACCCAAGCTCTGTCAATAACAACTCGGGTTTCACCTTTCGGCATATTCAGGCGTTCATGTGCGCGGACAGACTTGAACTGACGTTTAGTAAATAAGTGTATCACTAAGTTAAAAGCTATTAATGGTGACTATATTAAATTTACTAATGATTTGATTCACTGAAGATCAATTATCTAGGGAAATGTTTGCTTAAACATATAATCGTAGTAGGTTTTTTTTTTTTAAATTAAATTTGATTATCGTTAAATTGGGATAACATAGGAATGCCTCCTTATTTAAATGGTGGGTAATTTCAAGAATTATATTTAGTTTGATCGTAGGAAAATTTATAATTATTTTATGAAATTTAATTATATTTATTTCCATATGGATTAAAGAAGTTTATAATATGTTTCATAATATCATCAATAATACGCGCAATAACAAAATAAATGTTTCGAAGTAACTCTTGGGTAAAGTGGGGATAAAGATGTTTTCCCAATCCGGCCATCAAAGGATATCTGAAATGTATTCAAGAAAACCCATATCAATTCTTATTCTTCTATTCTCTATCTAAAAAGAGAGATTAAGCGAACGTATATTAAGAAATAACCAAAATGTATGGTAATATAACAAAAATTTAAGTTTAAAGTGTTTTATGCCTGTAAATTCTTGAAATTATCAGTCTACTTTCAAACCATTACATTTTTATTAACAGTGAGTTCTTTCAACAAAAATATTTAACAATAAATATAAAATATTGATGAAAGTATAATTAATAAACTGATCAAGTATGATTGAAGGCAATTACTTTGAGAAGACATTTTATGATTATGAAGAGGCGATAATATTCAATGTTCCAAAACCAATGCAGTTTTTCTTCTCGAAGGTTGAGAAAAAAAAAATATTACAGCAACGAATCTTTTCAAAACGAAATGAAAACTTTAAACTTAAAATAGTCGTTTTATTTTTCCGTTAAAATTAATTTACCTCTACTACAAAGCATCTAAATTTACGTCTGAAATAGAGTATTTCTTTATAGAAAAAACCCCAACTCATCAAATTCTACAGTTTTGTATGAGTATACATAGTTCGTACAAAAAACAGTATTTTATTTAAATGTAACTTTGTCCAAGTAACACCCTTATCGGCTGTGAAAATAGTCTCCAATCTAGTGCAATAAAAAAAATATACGTCGTAAAAAAACCCCTATTTCCTTTTCTAAGTAGATTTTCATACAAAGATTATGATCTCCCCTTTAGATATCGATCGGATTAAAGGGGAGTGGTGCCAACACTATGTACAAATTATTTATGTGGATATAATATTGCAGGTAAATAAATCTATTTGGCGTGATTATGCCTACTATTTATTCAGGTATGGGTTAGAATTTTAATTACAATTTATTTGATTTGAATGTTGTGTGCGAAACAGTATTTAGATTTCGGTTCCTTAACAAAACTCTTCAATTGAGTTGTAAAAGTTCATGTGGTATGTCATTTTTTATTGAAACAAGGAAAAGAAGAGTGTTTGTTTAAAAAAAAATACGTAAAGAGTTACGATACGCTTCGTAATTTTCTAAGCCTTGGTACAGACAAAGAATTAAAGATTTTTTCATTCAATTATACATACTGTCAATTTGTGAAAAAATATGTTGAATATAATATTGAATACTTTGTCTTCCCACTGGTTGTGTTTATAGGTGTGACACGACCGGAACCGAATAACAAAGCTTTCGATTTCAAACATAGGACACCGCTAAAATGTTCAAAACCTCTTATATATATTGTAAGTAGCTTTCATAGTAAAATATTCAAAAGAATATAATGAATGGAAAAATAAGACCAAGAATTGGATAGTAAAATATATAAATTTATCACGTTTATTAAATAAAGTAAATATCTTATATAATATAAAGACATTGTGGAATCGAAAATAGTACAGTTATTAACGGTAAACACTGATGATATTTCATGGGTTTTTTTTTAAAATTAATTAGACATACTGCATCTACAGTGTATTAATTAACCACTAAACTTCATGTGTACGTTATTTACGAGTGACGTATTTACTTAAAAACACAGCATTAAATACTAATTACGTTTTCCATGTAAATGATTTAATATGTAGGTACTAAATACATATTGACGTTCCACCTTTTCAGTCAAAGTTTGTACTGCAGAATGAAACGAATTTTCAGTCCTGTGTTTATTTTACTTATGAGGAACAGGGAGGGACATTATGAAGTACATACTTTGTCGAAATACTGAATAATCAACAGAATGCAAACAAGTTTTTATTATGAAGTAAAATTCTACGATACGCATTTCGGCAATATTTATAAACATTTTTTTTTCGACGTATTCAATTTTGAAATAAGTAAACACTGCTAGTGTACCGCGTATATCAAATTTAAAATACTATCTTACACACATCCAACTTAATGGTTTTCAATAACCAATTGACATCGGTTAACTTAATTAATGTATAATATTTTTGATGAACTTGGCCGTCAAACTGTGGATATGTTTTTTGATATCTAAATTATATGTAGCACAGGGTTTGACTTTGTGAGAATCATCAAATTAATTATATCAAGAATATTAATTCCAATTAATAACTTATAAATAACACAAATGATTTATTAGTACTTTTACACAAATGTCAAAATGAAACAATCATTAATTTTATATAAGTCAATCGATTTGAAAAGCGCATAGTTGAGAATTGTTAAAAATAGCACCTAATTTTTTTATAAATCCTATAGTAAAGATAATGCGCATAAAATTCAAAAAGTAGTTTTACAAACATTCGACTGTCTTGAAAAATAAAGTGAAACTGACTTGGACATGTTTAATACTAGACGCATTATTAAAATGTATTCATTTTTCAATGGATTTGAAAATTATATGAATTCATTTGATGCTTTCATTCTATTTAAACTTTTCCAATCCGGTCAATTGAATCTAAATTAGACATATTATTGTTTTGTATCAAACTTAAACATTGTAAATTCAATTTGAAAGTAGAATACTAATATCGAAAAATATTTCGTAGAATTAGTTTGAAAATATACTTTAAAGCATGTTTTATTTTGATATAAACATTAAAATAATAAACAATTTTTCGCAGAAATATCTGTTTATGAAATATTTCATTTAAAATCTGTGAGAAAATGTAGACTTCATTAATTTTTTCCCGACTCAGTCCGCACCAAAAAAAGAAAAAAGAGAAACTTTGAAAACAAATTAAAATTTGAGGTGACTGCAGTTTTACTCAAGCGGATTGCAAATTTATGCATTATTTTTTATCAATAGAAAATAAATAAAACATATGTCAAATGCCTATCTTGATTAAATTATTTAAAGATACATATTTTTAAATGAAACTGTTAATAATAATTTATATTTTTTTATATACGACTAATAGAGTCATTATATAACACGTCACCGCCCCTCTGTTATACCGCTTTCTATGACACTAACGACACCACAATATCTTTGAGATAATAAATACACTCTAAAAATATAAGTTTTATTTTAATAAATAAACCAAATATAATTTATATTATATCACTTAACCTAACTATGTACGTTCATGCTATTAAGTATGATAAAGTAAAATATATGTAATGTGCACAATAATAAAAAACTAATAACATTCTAACTAAAATTTCGAAAAAGATATTTGGTAATTTTTTTATTTATGGTTTGCATGTGTTTTTAATAATCAATGACGACATACAAAATATCTGACAACAATGAACAAATCCTTTAATTTTCAAAATCAATAACTCGATTTTGAGTATAACATATGTTAAGCTCTGCTAAAATATATTATTAAAAATGCAATTCAATGAATAATTGCCGAACGAAACCAACCCAAATCGTGTTTTACTAAAATGGATAAAGTAAAATCGACTGTATTATAATTTTGAAGAAGCATATATGATATTAATTTCTCTCAAATTTTACGGCATTTATTTATTTCGTGAACTATTATGTCAGTATTTCAAATACCAAAATCGTTTCAATTCAAAATTTAGCTATCATCCTTGTATAGTTTGAATACAACTGCTATAACTGATGTTCACCTTACATTTTTTTTAACAATGTCCGCTCCCAATATGGAGCATATAGACTCCTAATGGAGTTTTTCTCAACAGAAATGTTTCTACGAGATTTGCTTGTTACTCAGTTGCTCAACCTCTCTTTTTCCAAAGAGAGTAAGAATAGAAGGAAAGGGCTAGGAGAGGACTAGTGGTTAGCTAATCGCTCTCGATACGCCCCGTTCATAGGATAGGATGGGTGAGAAGGGGGAATTCAAGACATCGCATACATCCATGCCTTTCAACAGAAATTCATAAATCGATTGAAAAATCAATTTATAAAACTGCCCGTACTGGGATTCGAGAACTCGTGCCCTCCGTAGCGGTAGCCAACGATGTTGACCACTCGACCACACGGGCGGCTAACTCACCGTACATTACTGTATCCTACTTTGAAAAAGTTCCATTTGATTGTGTACTTAAAAATACAATAAAAACCTGGACGATTGCATGTCTATAACGATTTATACAAACAGCCATGAAATCATTTTGAGAGAAAATCACAAAATAGGGATGTTTGTTTACCCACGTGCTATTTGTAGAACGTTTTTTTTCTGCGACTGCGTATTAAGCCGAGGCATTTACATATATGTACATATAAGTAAATATTTTCGGAATAAAACATTTAATACGAGTTACCATTTAGGATGAAAAGGATCGCTGAGGGATATGTACGATTTCAAAGAGAATAATAAGCTATGCTCTACAGTCTACGTAGTCGTGTTGAGATATACGGAAATTATGCAAGTCTAGAAAAAAACTTTAGATTTTTTTTTACCAGTCACCTTAGCCAATTAGGCTTTCGTCTTAATAAAGCTCTCGAATCCCCAAATGAACACGATTATCCATTTATTTAGATTTATGGAAAAAAATATAAATTTATACATGATTACAAAACTTTACTGAAAACAAAGACACAGGTATCCAATCCTAAGATAGGATTATTGATTATCAAATCGATATCACTGCACCTCGTTATTTGAGGAATTTTTGACTTCACCAACACCCATGCCTTCAAACAAAAGTCGATTTAAAATATACAAAACTGGGAGATGAACCCACGAGGTCCGTCACCCGATGTTGCTTTTATTATATAGTAAAAGTGCGCTCAAAGTTCAACACAAGTTTATTTTTGTTTCAAAAATATATATATTTATTAATAAAAAGGATGAAAATATAGGACCAGTGTATTTTCGTAAAAAATATTATCAAGTGTTTGTGTAATGTAATTAATTTTCATTATAAAATATTAATATATTATGTTTCACGATAGGATAACTTTGAAATTGAAACAAAATGTCAACATATCATTCATTACACTTCATAGTTGCTATGTTGTTAACCCTATTTCAATCGTTTTCTGTATGATATGAATGGACAATTTGTATTATTTCAACATATATTAAATAGCTAGTAGAAGCTGTAATATTATTTCAGCAAGAATCGTATGTGTACAAAAGCGCATTGATATATTTAATTTTCTCTTCAACCAACGAGAATTCAAACAACTATTCACATCAAAACAGTATTAGGTGAATTCTAGATTATCAAAAGCTGATCAGGGTTGCCAAAACCACTGACTCAAAACTAGAAAATAATCATTCAGTACATTTCTAATAGAGATTAGTAAAATTATTTATGTTATACATTATAACTTCTCAAAATGTTTGTTAAACCTTTTATTTTATATGCAAAGACTTAAACATTGATAAATAATTCACCGGCGGCAGAGCAGGCGTCGAACTTTGGCAACTTTCACGCAAGCGATTATGTATGTGGGGTGAGGGGGATAAACAAAGTTTAAGAGGAAAGCCTAATATTTGTTTACGCGGGGTGAATTTTGATCAGCGTGTTTCTTAATAATATTATTTGTTTCGCGTATGTTTTGAAGCCTTAGATTGTCTTTTTGTTACGCTAATTAAAGCAAATATTTATTCTATTCACCGGATCAGAACAACATTTAAATTAATGTCATTAATTCGTAAATTTTATACAAATTTTATATAAAGATATCATAAAACATAAAGTAGTGAAAACCTGATGGCAGTTATGGATTTGGTACAAAACAGTATTTTTTAAAAAATTTAGTCCGGTATTTTTCAATATAAATTAGAATGTAAGATATACTAGAAGATGTTTTATATATCTTTTCTAAACCAGTATATATTAAAGAATTAAATTCCGGACCCTTTTTGTCATTCCGGGATTTACAAACATTTACTTTTTTACATATCACTTCAGACATTTCAAAGTCGAAAATAGATCTCTAAAATGACGCCCGATGAGTTGATGTCGACGAGTGCTGCCTATCATATTACAGTTTTAACATATATGCAAGTTGTGTGGAGATGAACGTCATTGTAGTTAATTAACAATATGCTTTTATATATTATACTATGAAATGACATTTGGTTTAGTTGCAAAAAACACCGCCAGAGCGATGTGACCATAGACAACCTACATAGTTTCTATCTATCTACCTTGCTGAATGCATGAAATAAGCAAAAGATTTTATGCCGAATTCACGCAGTCGGCAGAAATTTTAACGAATGCGTGAAATAGATAACGGGCTTGCCGAATTCACGCATTCAGCAAAATTTCTGCCGACTGCGTGAAATAGGCAATTTCACCGATTCGGTGTAACATATACATAAGATTTAATTGTCATTCTGTTGAATAAAGATTTTTTTTGTTCTCATCTCCATAAAAAGAATTTTTTAAAATATTAAACGGTGTATTTATCAATCGCCTGCTGTGGGCCAGTTGGTTAGAGCTTGCTCTACCGATCACGCAGGTGTGGGTTAGATTCCCGGTCAGATCACAGTGAATTTGAGAATTATTCAATTCAAAGTTACGATCTAAGACTGGGTGTTTGTGATGTCAATTCACATCATTTCCTCTCCTCCCATCCTTCTGATCCTTTAATAACCGGGTGTAGTAATAGCGATTAGCCAACCACTAGTCCTGTTTTAGCCTTATCCTTCTTTCCGTACTACTTACTTTGAAAAAAGTGAGGTTGAGTGACTGAGTAACAAGCAGTTCTCGTAGAAAAAACTTCTGTTGAGATACCTCCATTAGGAGGCCATATGCTCCACATTGGGAGAGGACATGGATTTAAAAAAAAAATAGATCAATTGTGCACAGTAGTTGTAGTAAAATCAGGAAATTTATACAATAATAATTTTGATCAATTTTTGCAAGTATACTGAATAAAAATACAAAAAAAAAAACTGATTGCAGGTTCTGATCATGTTTATACGTTAGAAATTGTGGAACAGAATCGTAACAAACTTCAACAATTTAAATGGTGAAGTGAAATTTTATCGAACATTCTCTTATTTAATATATTTTTTACTCCAAAGCATAAAGAGACTCAAAAGAAGAGTGAGATTTTTTCCGATGAATACTTCGGTATTAAAATTATGATCATTAATTTTGATAATTCTTGCACACTAATTGAGTTGCTGGAAAATAAAAATGAAAAATTAACGATGAAGTATTAATTGGCCTTGAGCATCGAGCAGTTCATTAAAAAAAATTAACAGCTCTTTTAAAATTTTATATATTACAGGAAAACTTTCGTTGAACGTTTTTAATTAATAATCTTGGATACAATTAGAACAAATAATTGGAATATAGTAATATAACGTAGTAAGTTTTTATAAAATATCAGATTCGTAACCAAAATAATTGAGTTAAATTTACTGTTTACATCAACCATTTTTTTGGCTTACACGAATGTAAAATAATCACTACATTAGGCATTCTTAGGAATGTAAATTTTACTATACTAAATTGTATTTACATAATATGTAACGCTACGTCTTACTTGGGTGAAGTCACTGCGAACACGATTGAAACGCGGTTTAAAGCGAATGAAAACATCAAATAAACTGATCGCGGCGTGCTTTTTTTCACGTAGGACAGTTCATCCCAACCTTTTTCGTTACACGGCCCCCTAAATCTAAAAAAAATAATCCGCGGCCCTCCTCAATTGTCTCCGTAACTCGTTTTTTTTTTTAGCTCAACGAGGATTTTGAAATCTGTGATTTGGTATACTTTTTCCTCAGATTGTCACAGAAACTCGTTTTTTTTAGCTCACCGACGAATTCGAAATCCTCGATTTGCTATACTTTTCCCCCCAGAATCCAATTTCCAATCCAATCCGGCGGCCCCCTTAAGAAATTCCGCGCCCCCCAATATGGGAAACACCGATTTGATAGACTTAAAAATATAGATTTTTGTACTTTCTACTGAATTTCGCGGCCCACAGGTTGGGAAGTACTAACGTAGGACACTCTATAGCGGCGGAGACCATTCGATATTTAGTCGCTTTGCATTTGCTTTGATTTCGTCCACATAAGACATACAGTTAGATACCGGAGATGCGATCTGTAACAGCTATAACTTTTTAATGATATTCTTTAGCTATCAAAATTTTATAAGAATATTAGAAAAATACATTTTTTCAGCATTGGATGGTGTTATGTTTTCTGATATTTTTAATCTTCGTTACATTGAAAAAGAAAAAAAAATATTTATTATGAATTTTAAGCTTAGATAATAAGTAAAAAGAATGTTTTTTTCATGTAATTGATTGTTGGGCAGTTAAATCTAACATTCGAAATTTATATAAGTATGAGTTTTGTAATATAACGATAACACTTTCAGAATCTTCATTTTTATGTCGTTTGAAAATGTAAATGAAGTACTAAAAACTTTGGTTTTCATTAAAGTTCTACAGCCTTCCTTTGAGGATATCTACTGAAATAGAGAAGTTATACGATAATCTAGGTTCCCCCTGCAGTAGGGCGTAAAACGTAATTGACGCTCAAACCGCAAGACTACGTTAAGATATTCAATTATTTATCGCACAATTACCATAATAATATTGTATTATTGATATCTGAATAATTGAGCAATTTCATCAACATGGCCGCCACTAATAATTAATCATCTACCAGATTAACATCTCACTTTTTAAAATTCTTGAGCAAAAATATTAATAAAAAAAAAACACTAAAATATATTAAAAAATGACTCAGCAATATTCTTACGATATCACAATTCAAGAATAATCGATATTTATTTTGAATATTTTTATTAAAAACAGATTAATAAGAATCTGTTGATATGATTTATAACGTATTATCTGCGAATTTCTGGAGCATTTTTTAACATTTTATCACAAACAAAAGTTTCGTTTAACCTTAAATGCATACTGTACTACAAAAAGTGAAAATTATTGTTTATTTTTTTGTTGCGAATCTGAAGTCGATTTGAACATAGATTTTTATTCTCAATGTTTCTAATGGATGTTGTGGTGACAAGAAGTTGTTAGTTCTAATTTGCAGTCAAAATAAGGGAGGGAGCTAGAGTTTTGGAAACTCTTTATTTTAGTCAATATTCAAATTCACTTTTAACTGTTAAACAAATTATTTTTTCTGGAAAAAATATTACTACATTCTTTAATATAATAGATATTTATTAATTTTTTATTTAGAACTTATTCGTGTGTTTTTGGTAAAAATCATGCATTTTTATAAAGAGTAGAAAATAATGTATTTAAGGGTTATAATAATAAAATTTAGAAACAAAATCAAAGTTATAAACTTGTTTGCGGGTAGTAGATATACGGAGGGATTAAAGCGATTTAAATCAACTTATAAAGTTAATATATGAAATCGAGAGCTGGTGTGATTGGCTGTAATTGCAATTAGATGGGTCAACAAACATATCACATACCACACAGTTAGTAGTTTTAACTAAAATCGCATTTGGTCACTTAAGTGTTATAGAAGAGCTTTTGAAACTCTTGCTAATGAAAGAGCGAGCAAAGGGTAAAGACATTTGTAACATTTTCAAAACATTACACAAACACAACTTTAATTTAAACGCCTCTACACAAGGTATCTGTAATTTATTTTCAGAGACGGCACACCAGCTGTAATAATGATTTTTTTACCTCTGCAAAATGACAAAGATTTTATCAAGTCTACACATGTCATTACTTGAAGCCTTTTTCCGTCAAACTTCTCTTATTAGAACATATTACGAATGTGGTCGCTAAAATAATGAATTGCATGTATTATTTAACTCCACAAATGGATATAGGTTTTTACAATTAATCTCAACAGAATTTTTGATGACAAAGTGGTAGAGATAGATGAATGGGTTCAACTAATTAATCTCGCTTCGCCCAGTTGTTAAAGGATCAGAATGATGGGAAGGAATTTTTAGACATCACAAACAAAAATCGATCGAAAGAATGCTGTTCGTACTGGGACTCGAACCCGTAAGATCTGGCTCGGAAGCCCACAACGCTAACCACTGCACCATAGTACACGACAATTAATTGATAGTTTAACGATAAATAATTCCCATTCAAATTTGTAGCGGAATACGAAAAATTGAACACCATAAAATAAAATATAAATGTAGGGAAAATTCTAATTTATTGAATTTTTTGCGCAATCTTTTAATAACAACAATATTCACATTAATGTTTTAAATTTATTAAAATAGCAGTCGAACGGATTTAAATTGTTATTTAAAACCCGATTTTAGTCATGTAATAAATAACGTTCATACAAACGATACGGGATTTATTCATGAAACCCTGTATAATTTCAAACACTTCGTTAGCTCAGCGCCCTTCGCCATCTGTCACAATTTTGGTTCCGCCGCAAAAGATTTATTTCTTTTTGCAGATAAGCAAATATTGCGCATGCTTTATTCAATATACCACTGTGTTGGGCATAGCTATGGCACCGGACAACTTTCAGTGTTTTGGTTTTCCAAATTATTAAAAATAATATATTTTTTAATTCCTGACTTCTATTTTTCTTTGTAACATTGGTCTACTTTTGTGGATTCTTTATAAAGCGCCGAGAAGAACACCGCATTTAATACGTAGCTTTAATTTTGACACATAATGCATGTTGATATTATATAATGGAATATTAATATCTGTGGTATTTTTCCTGTTGAAAATTAATACGTTGAACGAAACCGGTCCATATTGTTTTATAAAATTGTGCAGTTCTTTTATAATAATTTATTATCCAAGAATGATTGAAATGCGATTAACAACGACATTTAGTCTACTTATGAATTGAAAAATGCTCAATAAACATCGTAAAGTAGATAGGAAAATTCGCAAAAGAAAATATGAATATATCCAAAGCGCAGTGTTCAACGTTGTTTGGTTGCGTGATGAATATCACGGGTTCTAATGTTAGTAAGATCTGTATTTGTAGATAATTTTTTGGAGCCATGGTCTAAAAATGTTCTTCTACTCTTTTAATAATAAAATAACGGAACCTAGCGAGAGCAGTTAATTAACAACTAGTCGTGTCCGCCCTCTCCGAAAAAAAGAAATGTTAAACTACGGAGCAACAAGCAGTTCTCGTAGAAATACTTTATTTGAGATACTTACATTAACAGGCTATATACTCTACATTTAAAGTGGATGTCTAAAAAAAGGTATACATAATTTAAAACGTTGGCAAAAACTTATATGTACACGTCATGTGATGCACATTTACAAGTCCCTTTGATATAGAACTTTTTTTTTACTCAATTGATGAACTATGCAAAATAAAATTAAATAAATGCACGTGCCTTTAACAATATCAAATACGGTTAGTTTGTTGGATCGATTGTTTCACGACTAACTCTATACAACTAATTTTCTATGAACTCTAGTGCAGTTGGCACATGATATGGCTGCCACAACCACTGTGGACACATGCGAGACACATGATGCATACCGAAGTGGCGTCTAAAACAGACACTATCCTGTGACTGAATGAACGTTCACAGAGCACATCGTGTTTCAGTGGCATGAATGTTTTCCCTCGAGCATTTCCTCCGTCAAAAGCGCCGAGCAGGTTGCTTTAGATGGGATGTAAATGCTGAATCTTCTGCGACAGTCATATACATATATTAGAATGTTTAGTTGTTGTAATTTGTATAGTTTTTTATTGACTCTTCTCATTTGATACAGTATGATATTTGTAAGCCACTGGTACTAACCGTCATTGACTTTTTATTTTTAATTATTGCAACAATTCGTAATGAATTATAAATATTTTACAAGATACTCACTACTCAGTTATATATAAAATAATCGGCAGCTTGATTTAGACCTAACCTAACCGAGCAACGATACTGCTAAAATTAATAAAAAACACAATATTCCTTTGCACTTTATTATCACTTTATTTAAAAAGGTCAGGATCAGGACTTGGAAGCAGTAAAATTATCATTAAGTCATTAACTTTAGTAATGTAGCATTTTAGATCACTTTGTTAAAAATTTCCGAAATAATAATTATGTTTCTAATTACCATCAGTCACTACTTTAACTTTATTTGTCTTTGACGATTTCTTAATTATATGTTAGAGGTGTCAACATTTTAATTTTGTGTAATTAGAGAATCACTTCTACTGTAATTTTGTGAATTCTTTTCACTGTCAATTTTTGTTTACACCTTTTCATTTCAATTTGTTTTTGTATAAATAGCACTGTTAAATTGTATTTCTTATCGATTGACAATGCTCGCCATGAAGAGAAATCGGTCCTGACCTTTTTAAATAAAGTGGAAATAAAGTACAAAGGAATATTGTGTTTTTATTAATATAATGCCTTTCCACCAAGATTTGACAGTGGACACCCTAAAAGTGATACTGTTAAAAAATAATATTTTACTGACCGCGAAGAATGTTTACTGTAAATTTGTTAAATAATTTTTAAATTATTAATCCCAATCTCGGGAATATAGATTCTTAATGGGTTATATTTCAACGGAAGTTTCTTCTACAAAAACTGCATTTTACTCGGCTGCTCAACTACTTTTTTAAAGAGAGTAAGTAGAAAAGGATAATACACGGGCAGAACTAGTAGTTAACTTATCGTTACTACTTTATAAAACCGGATACATGAGGGAGAATTTAAACACAGAAGACATACATGTTTTTGAAGAAAAAATCATACATCGATTGATAAATCAATAAACAAAACTCTCACTGAGGTAAAAGCCTGGTAAAAATAATAATACTTGCATTATTGCGAGTTTATGGAAACATTTTTTTTGTGTATTTTTACCAAATGTGCAAAAAATCAGTTTCTAAGCGGTGTTAAAGTTTCGTTTTATAAATTTTGGAAGATATGAGGATGGCTATAATTTAGAAAAATACAATTATTCAAAAAAATAATGAATATACTTACAATTACTAAGTTTGTAATAAAAAATAGCGTATAGATTTAATTACTTACTTCACAAAATGTTCTGTAAAATTATTAGATTCACACAAGACCTCTTTTCGAGGGACGTGTTCAATCAATTATGATAGTAGAAATGTTTAATATAATCGACATAAAATCACGCCAAAGAAAACTCTTTAATAGTTGTCGAAGATTATAGTCCCTGTTTTTATAGCTAGCTAAAAACGAAAAAGATATAAATTTTCGATACAAATAGACTCCGGTAAATGAAAATTTGGTCGACGTTACTATCAAAAATGAATCGATGCTGGCGGTAGCTGTGCTTTATAAATTAGATTGCTTTTATATTGCTTTCGAATAAATTTCATGCCAAGTCACCTTAAACCACTGTAGCAACACTTTCTTATTTTTGCCGTAGTATTTCACCCCTATATTCAGGAATATTGAACATTTTTACGACACTTTTTTACCCCCTATTCTCAGTCACCAGTTGTTGAGAAATTCATTGAAAAAATAAAGTTCGTTGTCACATTAAATACAACGATGGCATCTTGGTATTGGATATCTACTGAAACATTAATATAACTCCATTAAATATATAATTGTTTACTGTAACTTAATCTTTTGACATCACTCAAACACAACTCAAAAGTAATTTGTTTCTAATTAACTTCCGGCACTACTCGGTCAATATTTTCTACTGTCACAGATAATTAAAATATAATACTTTTGAAATTTACATCTTCGTTTTAGACCGCTGAAGGATTGCAAATATTTTTAGTAATATACCACATATTAAATAACATGTAGAAATCTTTTAACACATTTAAGTAAACTTACTATAATATTTTCAACTATAATATACGAAATTTCCGAAAGATTTGTTAATGACTTACAATTGTAAAAAAAGTAAAACCATCACATATTAATATCACAAGTGTTCTGATTGAAAAGTAATTAAAAGTATTTATTGATTTGGCATTTACTTGGTAGAACTCCATTATAATAGTGTAAAAATATCAACGTATTTTAGTTCTACAGTTGTTAATAATTTGTACGCGTTGATATTCTGTTCTAACTGAAATAGCTATCAACGCATAAAAAATATTAACAACTGTAGAACTAAAATACGTTGATATTTTTACACTATTATTAATTAAAAAAAATTTTGCTTCCATTAGTCGACAATCACTGTCTTATATTGTACACCATTAAATTCAACGATAAACCGTTGCGAAACCTTTTTTGATTCCCCGAAGAGAAAGAAGAAACTTAAGGCTTTTACGGTCCCTTCAAAAAAGAGTAATTATTATTGCTACGGCACGTCTTTTTGAATAATTATTGTACTTCAACTTCCTTGGTACCCAGCTGAAATGTTACACACTGTTTAGATCAGTTTAGTGAAACGATTCATAAAAATAGAAATTTATAGTTAAATGTGCAGGTATGTGTAAAATTAGGCGCTCTTTTGGGTCCAGATTATTTATCAGATTATTAAAAATTACACCAAAACAATGACATGCCAATAATCTTTTAAAGAATTAAATAAAATGCTTGTATTTTAAAAATGTTTGTTTTTCAGTCGCTAAACCTCAGAAGGAGTCATGTTAGAAAGATTTTGGTATAAAATAACTAGTTGTTAGTAAGCCGCTCTACTTAGGTTGTGTTTTTAACCCTTCCTTTACTATGCAAAAAAGCACAAGCTGTGTATCCGTTACACATCAGTCAATCGGGAGTGAATCATGACAATTATATAACACTACAACAGCAGTACTACATATAATTGTCATGATTTACTCCCGTTTGCCTGATGTGTAACGACTACACAGCTCAGGAGCTTGTGCTTTTTTGCATAGTAAGGGAAGGGTTAAGATCGTCTCACAAAAGTCTCGTAAATTGATTTTTTAAATTTTGAATAAAATGTTCGCTTAGAAATTCAAATCTGTGGACACATACACTGAAAGAACCGGTATCTTCATCCTGTGGTCTATTTCATACGCTCGCTGAGGTCTAGTTAGTAAGAGCTTGCTCTACTGTCAGGTGGGTCGGAGTTCGATTCCAGGTATATCTATATCAAATATAGATTTTTTCAATTTAAATTTGAGACCTGGGTGATTAGATCTCGACTCTTGAGTGATGTACAAACAACTTTTTCATCACGTTGTATTGCTATTTTTTGAATTTTATTTATTGTTCTATCAATACCATTAATAAGCTAATCAAATGAATAATTGTCTGTGATGAAATTACAAACCCTTTTATTTTATCTTTGTTTCGGAATATTAATTCATTATATTCTATGAAGTCATTCCACTGAGGATTAAGCATTGAAAATATTAAATTTCATCCTTCACACTAACAACTTTATTGCTTTGGGAAAACTTTGCTGGGTCGTTAGTTTAAATCAGGAAATATTATATATATCACGCTCTTTTGTACACATAATAAAATTGTTGTACATTTTATGATGGCTATAACTTGACCGCATTTATGGTATAATTTTCTTGGTATATATGACTATAGTAAGCTACTGATTCCAAATAACTACTGTTAAGAAGTAAGTGAACAGGTTTATAGCGATATCTATTGATGAGAACAAATTGGTATATAAAATCGATAAATCTAGGTGAATAGAATAGAAAACATCTTAGTTGGTAAAGATAATTTTTATGATACTTTTTCGCTTTTCAGACGACTGTTAAACAAGAAGCCAATCGTGTTTAAAACAGTAACCTCATATTTTTTGAATAAATTGATTCATGTCGATCAAAAACATTTTATTTATTTTTGAAAATAGTATACAGTACAAACGAAAAAATGTATTAATATTTTTAATTTTTTAAAGCTTTCATTAAACATTCTTATAGAAGTATTGAAAGAGTAACTGTTAAATGGATAATCTGTATAAGCCAAAAAAGTTAAAGCGATACAAATGTATCAATTATAATCATTTGCGCTTACCATATTCCGAAATAAATAGTGTTTTAGTTGAGATGAATTAATTTATTGAAAAAAACTATCAAGTCACTGCTTAAACGCGCCATTGGCTACCTGTTTCGTTAATACAGTACACAGTTAGTGAAATATAATAAGGAAAGCTTTATACTGATTCCATAGAGTTAATTTTTATTCAGAATTGTTTGCGTTCACGGCGAGTATTACCAAATAATCATTTGATATTACTCGTGTTTTATTATTTTAAAGTAAAATTCTATTGAAAGTATTGGCAGTGAACACCTTAAAAGAGAAATAAAATTAGCTTAATAATAAGTCAGTCCTAATGTATATGCCGGTTCCTATGGCGTAGCGGTTGGCGTAGCGGTTAGCGTTGTGAGTTTCCGTGCCGGATCTCACGGGCTCAAGTCCTAGTATGAACAGTGTTTTTCGATTGATTTATCGATTTATGTTCGAAAGTGTGGGTGTTTGTGATCTCTAAAAATTCCCTTTCAATCTTTCCAACCCTTTAATAACTCGGCGTAGCGAGAGCTATTATTTAATCACTAGTCCTGTCATTGCCTTATTTTTCTAACCCTACTACTCTCTTGAGAGGTTGACCGACTCAGTAACAAACAGTTCTTGTAGAAAAACTACTGTTAGGATACCTCCATTAGGAGGCCACATTTGGAGCGAATATGGATTAAAAAAAACTAATTAATACAAAGAGCCGGTAAAAATCATAAAAGAAAATCATTATTTAATATATTAGTTGTTTTATTACCATTACATTTAAATGTCAATTAAAGTTCATATAAAATTTGATCAATGAATAGTGAACATTGATAATATTATAAAAACTGACCAAATCAAACCAGCCCATTTAAAAAAATATATAATTGTTATAAGATAATTTTATATAAACATTTCCAAAGGATTGTTAAGAGCAGTGTGCTTTCGAAAATTGCACGAAATTTCCAGTGTGCTTAGAGTCGTTAAATTTAGCTATCTTTTCGAAAGCGAGGGCTTTGTAGTACAAAGTTATCTTTGTGGGAAGTCAGAGCTACAAAGAGTAATCCATTTGTGGAATGCCTAGCTTTGCAGAACGTATCGACGTTTTAGTCTATTGCGATTAATTGCTTTGCCCTATATTGGATGCTATTAGTAACGTAATACTCGTAAATATTTCCTAAATTCCTGGAAATGTAACATCAAAGATAAACCGCATAACTATGCAGATATATTGTTTGACTTAGATGAAAATATGCCATTTACAAATAAAAAATAAGTTTTTATTCCTCACAACTTTAATAAAAATAAAAATGTTGAAATATATATGGTTAAAAATGAATAGCTTAGAGTTTTTGAAAATGAATTAACTCATTAAAAGAAATGAAGCATACGTAAAATACATTTTGTAGGCCGCTGGCGTCTAGTTGGTTTTAGCTTGCTTTACCGACCAGGTGGGTTTGAGTTTAATTCCCGGTAAGGTCAATGTCAAATTTAGATTTGTCAATTTAAATTTGAGACCTAAGACATGGGTGTTTGTGATGTCAATTAACCTCGAGTTTATCTCGAGCGACTTACAATACAAAAATTCTCATCGAGTTTTTCTCGTATGATCTTTCAACTATAAAATATTTGACGCATTTGCATTAGCTGTAATGCCAAATATTTAAAAAAATCTATTTATTTAATTTAATTTAAAATGAACATTATTAATAATACATGCGGCACATTATTATTGAATTGATTTCCATTGAGATTTACCCTACATAAAATAAGTTAATTTTTAATAAATAGTATCAATTGTTGTATCTTACATTCTTTCTGCGTCCAGTAGAAAAGGAAAAAAAACACAAAGTCTTTTATTTTGTAATTTAAAACCTTAGAATTAGAATCAGTTTTTAAGTTCATTCGTAAACTTTGCGATGTTCTGTCTGGTGATGTTTCGTAAAGAAGTGAAAAACGTATTACAACCTTTAGCACGACACGTGGAGTAACAAAGTTATCAAGTTTAATTTTATATTGAAAAAATAAGTTATGTTCAATTTCAATACATCGGCGTATTTAACCTAGAGGTACGACTTTCTTTAAATCTAAAATCCTAATTCTGGCCAGGTGAAATATTACAATTATTGGATATGAGTGTCTTTTTTTTCACGTTCACTTCAGTGGCTTTCCTTAATTTTCATTAAATTTATTGCTTAGTGATTCGAGCCACTCTCATACCATTGTGCTCAGCGTTACGCTTAAATTCACACGATTTTCAACCTGTTAGTTTGAGCGTATCCCGTTTGATTGATTACCAGGATTGTCTAAAAAAACATGGTTCTTATAATTGAAATAATTAATCCCTTTGATTTTTCTGACGTGACCTGGAGGCTCAAGGTGAAATGTCTTGCTCTTGGGAGTTTATAACCAACCATGTCTAGTACAGCAGGTAGGCTTGAAAAGTTGGTTGGAAGGTCGAATGGCACTTGTGGGCATAACCATCAGAGTCCTAACATGTAGTGTGAGAATGCGTCTAGATTAATGTTTAACGAGCAAAGCTATTTTCTACGGTCTGTCCTTACATATCTCAACCTGAGTCAAATTTAAAGAATAAGATAAACTTGCAACAACGTGGTAACGGCATATTATTGATTCATCTTTAGATTCAATGGGGGGAGTAGATAAAACTCTAACACCAGCGTGGATTCTCAGTATATATAATATAAACTACATAATATCACTTTTATTAAATTTCTGAGCAAGTCACATTTTCTTTAATTTTTTTTTTTTAAATTAGTGAATGGTTAAAAGAACGGTCCTTGAAAGGTCTGCATCGGGTCAAAACCATGAAAAGTAAGTTTGTTTAATTTCTCATTTATCACTGCACCATAGATGATTATTGTGAGACAATCAACGTATGTAGATTTGTTTGTTTTCGGAGAATCATATTGCTATTTTTTTTCCATATTTGTACATATATTTTTTAAATTTCTTTCACCACCCACTTCGACCATACATTTGTGTCCAATAGACGTTTTCCGTGTCATAACGGACGTTATGCGTTGTTCAGTTTTTGCTAGGACTGTCAAGGGAACCATTTACCAAGATTTTGGTGTGCGAAAAGTTATGTATTAAATATTTACCGATATAAAATTAAAATTGTTAACTTTGTTATTCCACTTGTTAATTTATTTTTATATTGCAAATGAACTTCCACAAACTTACCTCCTGAACCCATCTTAAATATAATATTTACCGTTTTTATATAAATACTAGCTCATGCTACCATCTCTTAGGTTCGATATATGAGAAGTACCCGATGGTCTCCCAGTGGGAAGAAATTTTACTTTCAATTTATCTTTTATGATGCATATCCTTACTCACAAAAATTACAATTAATACATAATAATAAAAATAGCAAACAATAAAAGCTATTTGATTCATTTTAATTAGCTAATTTTTACATCTCTATTGCCTCCAACTGAATTAGCCCCCTTTTCCTTTGCACATCAGATGCTTCATAATTATGTTGAGTTTGCACAATACAAGAGCATTGATTTATTTGCATAGACTTAATAAAGCGAAGCACGCTGTGATGTGAATACAAAATGAGACTGAGAGGCTCGAACAACTTGAGATAAAGTTGTGCGAAATTAACGACGCTATGATTCTGTTTGCGAGCATTAAGATTGTTATAATGCCTAAATTCACCCCCAACTGGACATCTGTTACACCAAAGGGTTGTTTGCATTGCCTACTTTGAATGATATCACCGAAAGATTATTTCCTTCTGTTTAAATATACGGACTAATGGTTTCTGTACAAAAGCTTTCGTAGTGTAAAAGAAAAATACATACTTTTTTATTATGTTTTGACTAACCACTTCTACATTTCTAAATTTATTTATTATGATCTGGAGCAGTTTCTTGCATTATGATAATAAAAAATCAACAATTAGTACAAACGAGTGCTTTATTTTTCAATATAATGCCTTTCCACTAAGTATTTACAGTGAAAAACTTAACAGTGATTGAGAATAACGTTTTTTTTAATGGACAAAAAAAAACTCTTTACATATAAAAAATATCTAATCACAACTTTTATTTAAGTAACTCTGTAAGGGTTAGTAACAATTAGAGCCCAAAGAAAAAGCTGTTTTTCTTACTGGTTGGTAACACTGTTATCGTTGTACAGCCAATGAAACGAATTCTCGAATGCACACCTTTAAACATTGATTTTCATTCGATACATCTCGTTAAAATATGATGTTTTCATTCACTCCCACCCATTGCTGTAAAGCCAGGTGAAGGGAGATCGACTATTATTCTTTTTTTTTTTTTAATTCGAAATTATAACTGCCTTTACTTTATGTTGGGGGTCGAAATGGAGGAAAGTGAACAAATTTACGGACATTATTTTGAAAAAAAAAGTTAAGAATGTCGTATTTTTTTTGTTGTGCTTTTATTTTATCTGAGGAATCTTTGTTTGAAGTTTTCACAACTTTTATATGAGTTCATTATTACCGGTTTCAAAGCGTTCAACTTATGTTGAGTTAATGAATTGCGTTCGCCAAGGACATAGGCGCACTGTTTTTTTGGCTCTGATCGAAGTGATAGAGCTACTTTTAGGATCTATTTAGTATACATCAGAGCACCAGGTATGACAGGTATCTTTTCTTCATTCTCACAAGCATGCACCGAGAATAGGTAACAGTTTTATTTTTGGTGAAATACCTTTCGTGGTTGTTGTTTTGGGGGTATTGTATCTATATTTATGAAATCATCGTCTTTCTTCCCAAATAAACATAAATATTAGTAGTACATATTAGTAATTTAAAAATATAAAGTATATTTATCGAAGAACTTTTTGTATATTTGATATTGCAGCTAATTGTCAGTACGTCTTATGTTTTAATTTTCTCAAATCATTTGAGGTATTTTTAGATTAGAATTATAACAAAGTTATTTAAAATCTATTAATGAGAAGCTACGTCCAAAGCGTTTATACTGAAACTGATCATTAAATGAGACCGGAACTTTTTGATTGCTTAGTGAATTTCTTACCGCTAGGACAATCACCGTTCATCAAGATATTGAGCTATTTGAAAAATCGATGGAAATGTCAAATATACTTTGAATTACTTACTTTTTATATAAAAAACGATTACATATTAAAACAATGATTAAAACACTATATCTTTTGCCATATTGAATACAAAGAAAAGACTTTGTTATAGTATTGTGGGAAATAAATAATGAATTGGAATGATTTCTCATTTTTAAACAAAAACCAGCAATGAGTGGTCTGGTAAGACAAAATTAAAAAAAAAAAACTTTTCTATTTTTTTCTCACACATTGTCGGTAATTTTCTACAGACTCGTATCTCGAAAAGTATAGGTTTTCAGGAGACACATAAATGTACTTTATTCTATCGCTATAAAACACCACTGCAATGGTTTTGTCGCCAAGTTATTTGAGGAAAGATGTTGCCATCCATGCCGTCCTCTCCTTCATGCCAAGCATAGCACTTGACCATATTACTTTATATTTTTTTTATTAGATTAAATAAAGCATACAATATTTTTTTCTGAATTTATTACATCAAACTGACAAAAGTTGTAATACGTGCTTGTGACAAATTAACGAAGACATGTATCAAATCATTTAAATGTAAAATCGTTAACAGAAAATAAGCTTTAATTTTTGTTGTGTTTGTTTCTAATTCTGTTATTAAATAAAGGAAACAAAACATAAAATTATGTTGCCCGGATAAAAATATATCGTCTTGGAAATACGACAGATTTTGAACATGTTTTGAGAAAGGTTCGCGTTGAAAAAAAACGAACACCTTTCGTCTGATATTATTGAATGTCTATCTTGTAGTGATTTCAAGAACCTTTTCTATGACAGGCATTTACTACATAATACAAAAACGTCAAAAAAATCGACGAGTATTAAATCTTCTATAACTTCCGGAATCACTTTTTCCTTGTACTAAAAGCCCCCCGGGGGAGATTGAACCTCGTGCGATTGGGTTAGGTCCGGTGCTCTTAACCCCGAGTTACCCAGTCACCCTTCGTATCTGGAAGTTATATCTTTTGGTATTTTCTAAATAAGAAGAAAATATACTGTCGGAAAAGTATTTACAATAAACAAACGTTGCCTTGAAAATAATATGACCGGCTTTGAAGCATTTTTTTTTTGTAGTATTTTTACGAGCATAAATATCTTTTGAGAAAATAAGCTTGCCTTTGTGATGTGATATTTAAGTTAAAAATAATATTCGTTTACATTTTTCGATAAGGAATATCACAATAATTTTACAAGCTTTTCAAAAGAGCATGGTTATTTAACATTATACTTAAATTCGGAAAAAATACTAAAAAACAAGCAAGCTTTCATATAATATTTGTTCTAAACTCAGATATTTTGATTCACAGCTTATTATCGACAGATTGTAGAATTTTTTACAGGTTGAGATAAAAATAGATACAATATAAAATTTTATATTTATGTAGCAAATTCAACATAATTTTTGATTCATTGTTTTAGTCCCAAGTAGGGCATACAATCCCGGACCGTTTTTGTGATTCCGGGAATTCGTGATCGTTTACCATAATTTCACCTATTCATTTATTTTAAATTTCCATAATTTGAATACATAATTATCTAGCATTGCAGCTTACTGCCAAGGAGATAGATTTTTATATCCTCAATTTATATTGATAATGGAAAAATACACTACACACCGAAAGCGTCAAATACACTACGTACCGACCGTTTGCTCCATTTTGGGAGTAAATGAACTGTTTTTTATTCTCGTAGTATACATTAAATTTTCGAATCAGTGGTGCAATGGTCAACGTCATTGGCGTCAGTAACGAATCTTACGGATTCGAATCCTAGTACGTACAACATTTTTACTATTGATTATTTCTGTTCGAAAGCATGACTGTCTGTGATGTTTAAAAATTCCCTCTCACCCTTCTAATTCTAAATAAAGGGGCGTAACGAGAGCGTCTATAGTTAACCCTTTATCTTTCTATCCACAATAATCTCTCTCGAAAAAAGAAAGTAACAAATGGTTCTCGTAAAAAAAAATTTGATACGATATCTCCATTAGGAGACCATATCATCGATTAAGAGCTATACTGGGACATATAAAAATCTACTAATGAGATACTATGGGATGTTGTGCTATATTTAAAGACGTATTAAATTGGTTTATCTGAAATAAAAAAAGATTTTTTTTTTATATACTGATATCCCACCATATCATTAAAATTATTAAAGGAAAGTAATCTTTGCATAAACTGTACAGTTTTAAACGAAAATATGCTCCACATTGGGAGATGACATGAATTTATAAAAAATCATTAAATACCAAAGTTTTGTATTTTTGACTGATACGACAATTACTTCAGTTGAGTAATCAGTTGTGCCACGTGTTTAGTTTCTTTGAGAAGCATTATACTAACAAGTTTTTATGTTTATTTTATTTTTATTCCATCGACCAGAGTCAATTTCAATTTAATATTTGAAGTTTGTTTTATAAAATGAAAAAAAACTGTAAATATAGTTAAAACATTTCTGAGAGCTTTCAAAGTTTTCTAAGCTCTCGAATATTTGGAAACACCACTTAGTTCCGATTTTTCAAAAAGGGTTTGTTGTACTTTTCCAATTTTCAGTTAAAAACCTTTTGCTTTTTACCTTTTTTGAATTTAAAAGCTTTTACTGTGTTTGGAGAAAGTATTGTATTTATTTAATCGAAGAAATAACTATCGCATAGTTGCAGACAAAGGGTGCTTAGAATAGTTAATGTTTATGCCAATCTCATGCAACCTTTATACAATAAATGAAAATATGTTAAAGTTTAATGTAAGTTTTGTTAAAGAACAGGCAGATAAAAAAATCATGGTTGAGTATAACAAATTTAATTTAATTCAATAATTTCATTTGAATGGGCTTTAGAGAAAATTGAATGCAATATAAAATATGCCACGTTTTAAGCTTGTTATAAAAACGTTGCTTCATAAATATTAAAAAATATATTTTTTTTAATTTAAGATATTTTACGTTTACATTAGATTTGATTTGTTTTATAGTTTGTAAATAAAATTGAAACGAGAATACAGAAGAGTAATAAAAATCAAAAAATATTTGAAACTTTTTATTATACGTAATATTCCAGCCCCTACAATTTTTTTATGCTATTTAAATCATTCATTTTATTTTGAAGAGGTTAGAAAATAATATTAAAAGAGTTTTAGAATCAAAAAAAATACACCAAGTGCTGATTTGTAGTATAATTGTTTACTTTATTGCAAAAGAAAATAATCGTAAAAAAATGTAATCGAAGATTATGCTCATTTTTGTGTTTCGTGTTGTCTGATACAGACTAATAAATTGTTATATATTAAAAATATTGTAATGTGAATAATTTTAAGGCTGATCATAAATAGTATAAATCATTGATAACAATATGACATTCAGCACGTGTTGTTTATTAATAAAACACGTGCTTTCTTTAAACTACCTGGGTATTAAAATTATATCTGAAAAGCCTTAGTGAAAAGGTCCTTTATATTTCTCGCTATTTAGATAAGCTCATTATGAGAGTTAGTAATTTACTAATCTCTTTCTCTCTACGTGCTGCTTTCACAACAAGCAATGAAATTATTCTTGTATAAGTAATAAGTGTTTGTTTATTCATGAAAGGACTTATCAAGTTTAAAAACACCTCAGTATTGGTATGATTTAATAAACGCGTGGATGGACAAAAATCCTCTCCAATCCCTTTATCAAAATCATATTTTACTGTACTGTAAATACAAATAATATTTCCTCGCTTAAATATATGTACGAAATTCTTCTTTTCATCTCATTGGGAAACGATATTTTCTGCTACATAAATAAAACCCGATATACTCAGTGGATAAAGTCCAAAAGACTTACGTAAATTGAAGCATACGATTCATACAAAACAGAGTGATGCGTTCCGGGATATTCAAAATTATACACAATGAGTATTATGATCGAAAGAAAAATGGGAGATAAATCCCAGAAAAATTACAATAGATGGGTAGAATTTTTGTTCTAATAAGTTTTTATTGTTTCTACATCTGTGACATTAAAAAAATAATCAATTTAATTACTTTTTATTCAGTTAACCATTTTTTTCTAATTGATTAAATACCACTGTGTGTAAACATTCCCTTTCATAAAACCTTTCTTATCCTAAAACAACGAGATCGGAAACGAAACAAGGACTGCGTAGTGCGAGCGATTAGTTAACTGCAAGCCCTGTCCTAGCTTTATCATTATATCAGCACTCTCTTAAAAAATACAAATTGAGCAACTGAGTAACAAGTAGTTCACGCCGAAAGAAATTCTGTTTAGATACCACGATTAGGAAGCCATATGATCCACATTGGGAGCGAACATGGCTAAAAAATGTAATAAATTCATATAAAAATCGCAATTGTTGATGATTTGTATAAAACTACTGGAATTTTTTACTGTTTTTTATTTCTTTGTAAATTTATTCAGATTGATTAAATTTAATTCATTTTCCTTTACTTCGTTCACGTGAAACCGAACAAACAAAATGGCAAATCGGAGATTCGGTTTACTTTAAATTGAGACGTCAATTTACTCAATAACTTACAGTAGTTACTCAATATCTTTAAATGATTAAGACATTCGCACACGTACATACTGTATATCGCCACGATAGAAATTGGTAAGTAACAGATTGATAGTTCAACATAATATTTTTGGATAAAACTTCTAGCATCAGTATTTTATGTTACATAGATAGTTATAATATCAAACTATAGATGCATTAATGTCAATCGGACACAAATAACAGTTTAAAATTAATAGACAGGGACAATTGTTGAACATTAAATCAGCATTTACATTACATTGACACGGTAGGGTTTATTGGCGCCCGCTTCCACTAAGACTTTTGTGATGAAAACTGGCAGGATTTAAAAAAAAAGATGTAGCTAAATTAATTGTGTTTGAATTTTGTTATCAGGTAACCTGTAATATCAATTGTTTATTGTTAATGGCCTTAAATGGTAACATTGTTTTTCGATACCGATGTGATTTTTGTTTCTTTCTTTCTTAGTCTTTGGGACACGAACCGCACATGACGTGTGTGGGAGACATTTCTCGGAGACCCTTAGTTGTAAATTCACTTGCAGTTCTTTTTATTTTGTAGTTTTGAATTTTTTGTACGAGATGAAAGAATTAATATTTTTCCATTTCGACGAAAATTTAATTCCATTTTGTTCTCTGCGCAGAGTTTAACATAATTTTTTTTTACATTTATGAAATCGTATGAGCAAGCTTGGTTGTATAATAGTTATTGTGTATTGTTATAATTCAAAATTGTATTTGTAAAATATTATATGTAATTAATTCGGTGATTGCATGTTTCTAAATAAACGTTTTCGTGATAGTAGAGCGATTGTTTTATTTCATATCTACCTACCTGTTGACGCCGAGTTTAAGCCAGCGGTATTTGTCGTTATGACTTTTATTAGTGGGGATTTATTCTTGGGGCTTAACATCATGAACAATAATAAAAATTTCTAACAATAAATGAAACTCGCTATAAAATAAATTACGAGTAATATCAACATATTTATTCCAGACAAAAAAATTGTATCGATAAATCTATTTGTTTATTCATTTTTGTCAGTTTTTTTTACTTGTTACAGAAATGTGACGATATATTGTAACAATTGAAACAAAGTAAATCCTGAAACTTTGTTTTTCGTTCTAGTTTTGGTTTCATGTATATCTTGCATTGATTGGAAACCGTATACCTGTGGCCTTTGTAATTGTTTTATTTGAAAACGATTGGTCAAAGAGAAATAATTAATTGGAAATTGGTCAGCTTAAATGTACCACACGTCGCTTACCCACTATCGCCTCGTCGATCCATATTTTGTTTGCGGTTTATTGGATAAATATCATCGTTCGACCATTTGTTCAGGCGTTAACAGAATAATTTAATGAACAGTTCGGTACTTTCTTTCATGCTCAAACTTTTCGTAAACATTTGTTTTTATTACAACCCCGGTCATGTATACAAAAGTTACTTATTTCAATTTTGCATTTCATAACGTTTTCTGAAAAAACTTTTTAATAATTAAATATCTCAAATTTCCTATAATATATTTCGTAATTTATACTAATACAGTACAAACTATTAGAAGCAAACCACTTTACCACAACTGGTTCATATTATTGTTATTTTTTTTCTATCTATGTTCTCTCTTCAATGTGGAGCATATGGCCTCCTAATGGAGGTATCTCAACAGAAGTTTTCTACGAAAACTGTTTGTTACTCAGTCGCTCAACCTCTCTTTTTCGATAATAATAAGGATAAAGATAAGACAGGACTATTGGTTAACAAATCACCGAGTTATCGAAGGATCGGGAGAGTTAGAAGACGGCATGGTCTATTTATTTAATACCCTCTCACTCTTTCCGATCCTTAAATAACTGGCCGTAGCGAGAACGATTATTTAACCACTAGTCCTGTCCTAGCCTTATCTTTCTATCCCTACTAAAATCTTTGAAAAAGAGAGATGTAGCAACTGAGTAACAAACAGTCCTCGTAGAAAAACTTCTGTCGGCATACTTCCATTAATTGATAAAAATATGAATAGTAAAAAATCTTATACCTACCTAATAAAAACTATGTACAAACCGTTAGTTCAAGTTCATTCATACACTTGCATGTCTGAAGATGCTTAAAGGAAAAATTCGGTAGTGTCAAAACGTATGAAAATGAAAAAATTTCAACGATTCAATTTTGTTTTTGAAATTTCCTTAAGCATTTTCAGTGGAAGTCCTAAATTATATTTCATTTTATTCATGATAAAGCATGGTGGCTTTTTTGATGAAATATTAAGCATTTCATAATGAAAATAAAACATACAACACTAATACCTCTTCAACACTTTAAGGGAAAATACAAAAGCATTTCTAGTTTGGTTATTAATATTCTCTAGGGGCGGAAGCCGTTTGAAAAGGCTTGTACATTTGGATGGATTAACTTTGCTGCTTAGTAAGTGCCTGACATGACTTAAGCTTATTTATAAATCACTTCTTACTTAAATATAAATCATTCACAGGTACACAAAGGTGTCAGGCGATATATCGTAGTGATATCTCCATTGTTAATTGTAATAATGAAGAACAGGCTTTCAGCATAAGAAAAGGATTTGCACAATTTTGATAGCGTTTTTTCTTACTTCGGTGTTTTTTTAATTTAACGAATATTATTAATTCTAAAAGGTGATAAAATTTGATTTTTTGATTCTTACGTATTTTAATTCATAGTTAATTGTTTCCGGTCAGTAAAAAAATGTTTTTGAATAACTTGTCATGGGTGTCAGTAATAACACTAGTAGTTTAAAACCCTTTGGTATTACCGGGTCCATAAATGAACGATATTTAAATTAGTCAACTTTTCATTATTTATAAATAAAATATTTTATTATAATTATGGATAATGAAAAAATCATGATAATTTATCCGTTGTAATCTTGTTGGTTAGAGTTTGCTCTATCGATTAGATGTATCTGTGTTCGATTCCCATTGAAGTCAATGCCAAATTGAGATTTTTCCAATTCAAATTTGAGATTTTAGACGTGGGTGTTTGTGATGTTAATTCTTCTTGAGCCAATCTCAAGTGACTTGTAAAAATTATTATCGAGTATTTCTCGTATGATCTTTCAATTTTAAAATATTTGATGCACTGGCGTTAGTTGTCATTAATTATAAATTAACATTTCTATAATAACACTAAATGACGATGGTGAAACTCTGACATAACAAGAGAACTTAAGTGAGTGATTTCAATACAGTAAAAGATTTTTTTTCAAAGACGGATGAAACATATAAACACTTTAATTAAGTATTTCGACTGAGATTTTTGTTTATAAACGATACAAACTGTTTACTACGCGTCAGTTCAAGTACATCCGTGCACTTGGAATGCCTGAAGATGCCGAAAGGCGAAACCCGGGTCGTTAGCGACAAAACTCACGGAAAAGTACAAAATTCAAACAATTCAAATTTGATGTAAACACTTATATTAAAATATTTCTTAGCTTTTTGATAAGGTCATTTTTTAAAAAAAATCCAACAAGAAAACAATATAAGTTTATATTTTTCTTATAATAATCAAGAAATTCTCAAAATAAAATTTGTGATGAAAACTGTTATCAGGCTCAGCAACTGACGGAGAAGTTGAAAAGTCCTGTCAAATATTTTATTGCGAAGGTATCAACAAAGCAAGATGGAATATCAGAGGCTTTGCTAGATTTGTATTGTGCAAAGTCTTCGTAAATATGACAGCTTCCAGCGAAATCCTTTTAAAAGATATATTCCGGGATACAAGAAGGTTTTTCCATGTAAAGTATGTAAAAGTTTCGTCGAAAACAGAAGTGAACAAAATACAATGCAGGAAAAAAAACAAAATATTTTACCGAATCGGCTTATATTTCACTATTTTTTTTCACTTAAAAGTATCGTTGTATATCTGTTTTAAGATAAAAGTATTGTGAATTATGAATTATTTTGTGGTACAGCGATATAATTTTCAGTAAGATTATCATACTTTGTACATTCATTCCGTAACAATTTTTTTTAAAGTATTACCAACTATATAATAGTTATTAAATATAAAATGAATAACTAAGTTGTTTTCGGTGTTATCCCATAATTTCATTTCACGAGAAATTAGCACAAAAGAGAGTTTTAACTGTTTTTAACTAAATTATGATATTTTAAATAAAGATAAATGTTGTATAAATATCTGTGAATAATTTAATATAATACTATTTATAACAAAAAATACACAACTGCTGAATAAAAAAAAATTTTTTTTTGACCAATTTCCAAAATAATATATACAACAATAATACCACAAAACTAATACATAATAGTTACGAATATTGATTAACTTCTATTGTCTTAAAAAAGAAGGCTTGCATTCTTATTAACACTAAATTCATTCATAATTGAATCTTGAAGTGAATATAAAATGTACTAAATTGCAGTTAATCTTCAATAATTTAAGTTATCATTAGATAATTCAAACAAGTTGGTTTCCCACCACCACCCGTTGTGTATATGCAGCCAAGATAATTCAAACAGTCAATCCTTTTTTTATTTCTTTTATTGTGTTGTATAGAAAATAGAATTATACTTTGTTGAAATATTTGCTATGCTAAAATGTTAGCTGAGCTTAAAATACACAATGAATAAACTATTTTATAAGCAATAACTTAGTATTTATGTTTACAATGTTTATCAAATATGTTTTTTTTTTGTCAAAAGAAATTTATCTAAAATTTCAAGACAATTACAGTGACTGTTGAAAAAGAATTCGATTAATATTAAGGGGAAAATAATGTTGTTAATTACTTAGTTTTTTACTTTTAAGAACTTGTTAAAATTTTATGTTATTTACTGTTTGATTTATTTTACAACCATGCATCGATTGTTTTGTATTTGTAGACAAAACAACCTTCATATTAAACATACATTTTCAATAATTCCTTCCAAATCGAGTAAAATTGATTGAAATATTTTTACAACAGATATAACAATATTAAATATGATTCAAGTAACTAAGTTAAGTTCTGCTGATTACCATGAAGCTGTTTTTTCTAAAATCTAAAAATACAGCTAGATTTCTTAAATCCGGGTTTTTAAACAAATAAATTTTACGTTTCCATATAGTATATTTTTCTTAGTCTACAGGTGAGTCTGTTGAACGTTAAAACTGAGTTTTACGATGGCCCGAAATACTTTCTGTAGAAATTGATTCTCATTAAGGATTCATGTCTCGATTGAATTAGTGGCCATCAAAACTGGATCCCTTTAGCTTTTTCTCGCATCACCCGAAAGCGAGGCAGTATTTTTTCATTATTATGCCGAGCATACACACAAGAGCGCCTCCGATAAACTGAACCTCTTAAATAAGTCGCTTTATGAAAAGAAAAGCGAAGATTTTCTCTTGAGAGATACCGAAAAAGATTAGAGGTCAGAATAATCAACCGATAACTATATTTTTTTGTTTAATTTCACTGAAATATGCTTTACAATTTTTATTTTCATTTATATCCCTATGCCTATACGATTTTGCTAATAATGAAAACATATAGGCATAGGTCTGTTGAAAGCGTAAACTAAAACATCTGTAAACTACGAATAAAATAATATTTGTATTATTTTTCACCTTATCACGTAGACGCATTTTAATAGAACTCACTGTAAAAAGATGTTTAAACTCTCCTTTTGGAGGAGAAATAGAAATAAGGTAGAATTAAGAAAAGTCTAGACGCAATTTAATCGTTTTCCCGACACTCCATTTTTAGTAAGTGGGGAATGTAGGTTGAGAGGTATTAACATATCACAGAAGTCCATAAGTTTCGAAACGAGTCCAGAACTAAATTATAAAAAGAATATTTGAGAGGATCAAAAGCAAAAACAGCAATTTACCACTGAAGCCATTTTGAGAATAACGTAAACTGAAGTAAAACATTAACAATTAATTAAATTTATTTCCTTACAGTAAAATATTGTGGTTCGTGTACTGAGCAAACATTTTTTCACGTGACTATTTGTATTATAAGAAACGTTTAGAGCAGACGTGGGGAACCTGCGGCCTTCTGGCCAATTCTGCAATTCTGTACTTTTATGTAAATTCGTAAATTCGGAAAACGAGGTAGTGTAGCGAATTGAGGATTTCAAATTCCTCGGTGAGCAAGAACTAAGAATTCTAAGCTCTGATTCTGCATCCATAGATTCAAAAAAATATTTTTTCAAGATTACTATCTTTACTTCTAACCATCTCATTTGACAGTTTTCATATCGATTTCAACCCATCGTAGAATAATAGTCGGACACCAATATTACTTGGTAATTGTAATTATAATTTTGTTTTTCTTTACCCAAATTTTTAATCATTAGTGGGCATACTTGTACAAAATTTTTCAAAGGATATATCTGATATTAATTTTCTATAATAAAGGTACCAATAAAACCAAATCCGGTCAATTTGTTGCCCTCCCTTTTCTGTCCTACAAAGAACTTAAGTTAAGTTTGCGAAGTAAGCTACCAGTTGCCTGACTATTTACATTATTTAATGAGGGTTCTTGACAAAAAGCCATTATCCCTATTTCTAAAATAAAAGGAAGGGCTTTGTGTTACAAAAAGTAAATAATAGACAGCTCAAGAATATCGTTAGTTAGAATGTATTTTAATTTCGCTGTTCGAGAGGAACAATAAAATAAAATCTACACAATTTTCGTTTAAAGTGGTCTCAAGTATCATATTATGATCGATACTTCAAAAAACTCTTTCCCAATCTAAACAATGCGATATTTCCTAATGAAAATATTATTGCACGATTTGTTGGCTTTCATATATTTTTATTAATGTATTAATATTCCAAATAAATTGATTCTTCTTCATAACATCGAACACAACTAATATCGTTTATACCCTTTCCGATCCTTCAATAATAGGGCGTAGCGAGAGCGATTAGTTAACCACAAGTACTGTTCTAGCCTTATACTTTTATCCCAACTATTCTCTTTTGAAAAAGAGAATAAGGGCGACTGAGTAACAAAAAGTTCTCGTATCTCAACAGAAAAACTTTTATTGAGACACCTCCACTAAGAGGCCATATGCTGCACATTGGCAACTGACTTGAAAAAAAAACGTATTTTAAGGTTTGATCTTATTATATGTCTTTTGAATGCAGTCTATTAATGTGCATGTTTTACTTTGTGATAATGGTACAAAAATACTGCCAACAGTAAATGCATAAGCTGAGTGCACTGTCAATATATGAACGTAAGAAAAATTAAAAAAAAAAATGTGTTGTTGATACGGACAAAAATTTTATACAATTTTATTTCAATGAACCACAATAAATTCGTGAAGCTTAAATCAAATACAAAACTTTTTTTTTTATTAAATTTGAGCAGTCACAATCAGTATTTGTAAGGGGTTAACCTTCCTCCCAATCGAAGCATTCAACTGTCATAAGTGTTTCAAAGACTAAATACAATCCTTTCTGAGATACAAACTAACGTATTCGTGCAATCGATTCATATACAATACATCACAAGTACCACTGCGTCCAGGAAATCGTTTTCTCACGAGTGTACTTATTGGACGCGTTACGACGGTCTACTTGAATGCAGACTTGAATTAAACAATTTCATTACATGAAAATCTTACGAAAAAAATTGTATTTATATATACATATATTTAATATGCTGCAACTGTGTGTACATATGTATATAAAAAAAATATATTTCAACAAAAAATCAAGGTTGGAAGACCAAAATACTTGAGGGAAATTGTGGTTAAATTTTATTGGAACTTTCATTATATTTTGCCAAAGGCTGCTAAGCTGATTAAGTAATAAATATTAAATTCTAGTAAAATTCTCTTTAATAATATACACATGCATATTTGTGACAGAAATTAGAATACTGGTTTGAAAGAAGAGTATTGTTTAAATAACACAAACAAATGAAGTAAAACAAAGTATGTGAAATAACAAAAAAATATGTAAAAATAATATTTTTAAATCTTAGAAAATTTTAAATCAAATATAACCACCGTTTACTGTTGGTATTTTACAATAATCTTACCATAAATACCGCCTGCTACCGCACATTCTTGAAGGCATACTAGGCCTTTTCTATACAGTCGAAGAAACAGTACGTGACCGTATTAATATAATAAAAATCCAGCATTTTCCAACTTAGGACCAGAACAATATGCGGATAACAACACCCTAGCGAAAAAGATTATCTATGTGATGCAGGCTTAAGCATCGTCCCTACAAAGTCGCCGAGGAATCCAAAATATTCCTGGTTTGTGGAAGGGAGCGTCCACTGCCCTCCTATAGATAACTTTTTTTTTTTATTACGAAGCGTATCTAGTATTTTATCAGTGGTATGGTACGAATGATTATGCAGTGGTGTACAGTTGGGTGCCGATGCCTCTAAATAAGACATATGCAATGGTTTGGTGTCAGGAATAATACCTACTCAGTAATTATAAATTGATGAACGATAATTCTGTCGCCAGAGAGCTACATTGGCATATCTCGGAAATCTAGTATTGAGAGATACATTTTGCTATATTTTAAGACGATCCTTCTTAGCATTAGATGATAATAATTATAAAAAATATTTACATATATGAAAAACGTAGCCAACAGAAAAATTCGTAGACGTCAAAATGTTTTCTAAAATTATTTAAATACGGATTTGTTTACGATTCAGATACTTCCAATAAGGAAAATAAATACATGTCATAAAAAATGTTTTCATTGTATAATTACTGTAATATATATCTTATTTTCTTTTGGCCATTCATATGATAATATAAAAGAATAATATGTTTAAACACCTTCCTTATGGCTAGTATTCATCATGTTCGCAAACCAGATTATAAAAGACGTTTTAGTTATAACTATCCGAATTATATTTTACCATTAGACCTAACATCTGCGGGAGCCGGTAAATTGCTCGAATTACAAATTATTCGAATTGCTTGGTTATTTAAACGATTTTTCACGACTTTTTCTACGAATTTCATTTTTATCTTGTGCGACACTTGTTTAGAGAGTGAAATATAAAAATAATTTTCGTAAGTATTTATTTTAACCGTGTTCGCTCCAAATGCGGAACATATGATCTTTTAATGGAGTTTATCTCAACAGAAGTGTTTCTACGAGAACTGCTTATTAATTAGTTACTCAAACTGTTTATATATATTTCCAGAAAACATAGAAGACTAGGGCTAAGACAGAACAAACGGAAAGAACAAACGGAAACAAATTGATTATCTTGTTATTCGAGCAATTTCCATTCGAGCAATTTACCGGGAACCAACATCTGCTGGTCGTTCCATAGCTCTTTAAATTTCTATCGATGCATCTTTTTGTGTTTTTTTCATAAAATTAAGATGTTGAGTATTCCAAAATACCAGATTGTTTGATGAGGACTAAATATGTTTCTTTCTACTACTCCATTACAAATTAGTAATAGACTGTAACACAAATATGAAAAATAAATTACAAGCCATGGTTAACTATCGCCCTCAAAGAAACACATCACAAACTAAAAAGACTATGTTCGGATCGTCTTCTGTGTTTTTGTGAACTTCATATGATCGGAGCGCGGAAATGTGTCCTCTAGGAGTGAACATGGTGGATACCCGGCGATAGATACAACAATAAAACATATTAATAGTTGATAATGTCCGTTTGAGTGTAAGGTGTCCTATTAATCGCTCACTTTTCACAAATAATCACAGATGTCCTCGAGTCTTTTTCTTCTACGAAATGCATTTGTTTGTGTACTTGAAAATGAATAGTTAATAAATAAAATAAAATAAAATAAAATAAAATAAAATAAAATAAAATAAAATAAAATAAAATAAAATAAAATAAAATAAAATAAAATAAAATAAAATAAAACAAAATAAAATAAAATAAAATAACATAAAATAACATGAAATTAAATTAAATACTATGCAACAAAAATCTCACGTTGCTGGGCAACGGACTTACAGCTAGTAAAACACTATTTTATATGATTTTCATTTTTTAACTTCTATAAATCACGTATTTTTCACATAACATAAGTAAATATTAAAATTGTATAGTTCGCAAATTGATTGAATTATAATTTACTCAATAGAACTCTATTATATCAAGAATAAAAGATAAGTATTTATATTCACGACGACAAAATAAAGTTTGTATTTTTTCCTAAACTGTTATTTATATAGCTCAGATTATTGCATGATTTCAACGATGTTATTCACTTAGGAGCTTAAAAAATCCTACCTTTTCTTTCAATATTTTTTAAATAATATTAATTTCATTTTCCGTGCAAAAAATATTTATTTGAATATTCAGCATTAAAATATAAAACTGAGTTTTATTCATGCTTATGAAATATTTTCGTTTAAATAACTTCAGTAGATGAAAATAATATTTTCGGTATTGAAAAAAGAAACGCGACAAAGTAAATGCATCAAAAATGTGAGCTTTCTCGCGGTGTACGCCTTTGTTAAAAAGCATATCGAAATGTCAAAATTCAGTATCTATTATGCCGATATTACCTCAACGTCAAAAAAGTGTGAAAATTTGATAAATAATATAAGGGGGAAAGCGCGAATTCTTTTTGTCACAGCATATTGAAAACGAAAAGAAAAAGTATGAGTTTCGATTTCATTTCGATGGATATCTTGAAAATGTAGAAGAAGTATTATTTTGAAAATAATAGAATGACATGAATATATTTACATATTTTATATGCATTTGCTTAGCTAAGATTATTATTAGTAAAAAAACAATGTAATTACTACAAGTTCAAACACTGACCGTTGCTTTAGCAAAATCTTTATTTGAATTCCGTGTGGCGGTTTTATATCAGATTTCAGGTGTTATACCCGTTTCCCATATGTTTAATAAAAAAGTACTGTTTTCTTAAGAAATTTGTCGATTGAAGTCATTGAAACCGGGAAAATTATAAGAAAACGCTTTAAGAATATTAATAATAGGGATTTTTTGTCGTTTGATTTTTAATTTGAAGAAATAATATGTTAACTTTTTTAATATCTTACAAGTAATAACCGTATAATAAGGATACCGCTTAATGTATACAAATACTATATGTTTAAAAAATAACGATGAAAACATTTTTTGTAAATGAGTACATCAAATTTTATTTTCGCATGTGGCCCACCAGAGGAAAAAGGTTGTGCATACCTGATGTATAGCAACGTATGAACGGAGAAATCTTATTGTAAGAGTCCTATCATCTTAAGAAAATCCGAAAAATATAGTATTGAAATTGATATTCTCTTAAAAAAACAAACAACCAACTTTTTTTGTTTTCAAAAATCTTCAAACAGCAAAAAAGGTTAGAATAAATTAATGCTTATGTTGTCTAGATATTCGATACACGACAGAAGCTGTAGAAAAATATGATACAATTGACAGCTTTAGGAATCGATTTTAGATGAATCCCAGAAACATTGCAATGGTTTGTATAATGAATAATACTTATTTGAATATTTGGGTGTGTCTAAGTATTGTAATTGGTTTATAATTTATTAAAATAAGCAATTCGGCGCTCTTGCTTCATACCTGAACGAAATACGGAGTAATGTTTCATAATTTATCAGTTAGTTCTAATGAAACGTAAAAGTAATGAAATAACATTGAGAAAAATACTGTATATAATATTAGCATACCAAAATCGTTTGACTGGCTTATTTCACTCTCGCCATTTCGTAGAATGTAAATTATTAATTCTTAATTTAAATAAATTGAATAACTTTTAAAATTATACTCAAACACAACAACTAATTCTGATCTACATTTATTTAATTTATAATATAACATTAGAGTGAAAATAAAAGTCTTATTGCATAAGCAAATTTAAATCAATAATCTATAATATTTTTTAGTTTTTTTAACTTATATTATTTCCGCTTATTAAAATTTGTTAATGTTTTTAATGAGTCTTGATGAATGTATGGACATTTAAAACAAAGCAACTCAAAATGAATACCTATATTCAAAATTTTACATTGGCTTTGATTTTAAACGACTTTCGTATAGTTGGATCATTTACTCGTACCGTAGATTTTTTCTCTTGAAAATGCAAAAGGGATTTAGTGAAAAAATTTGAGGCACATTTTGTTTATCGGGTAATTCCGAAAAGAACTTTAAATAAATGCGCGCAAAAAGTCTATAGGCGTTGTTGACATTTTTCAGGCTTTCGGCAAGTCGTTGGCTTAGTCTTAAAAATGGCGTAATTTCCTGTAAACATGTTATCTACTGAAAAGAACGAAAACGTTCGATCTAGGTGGATGAGTACGGAAATAGTGCTGTATGTAAAGTGTGTTATAAAATTTCACTGAGTTATATGTTCATACTAGTCTGTTCATAAATTTGGTAACACTATTTCCGTATTATTCGACCCTCCCTTCATTGTCACATTAAATTTCTACATATTTAACATATCCATTTAAATTGCATATCGCGCAAATAACAATTTATGTTAAGTGGTTCACGAGAAATACTGCATTCAATGGTAAAGTGTATTTCAGAAAATAATATATTTTACTAAATAAGAACAATTCCCCCTCCCACCCATCCTATCATATGAACGGGGCGTATCGAGAGCGATTAGCTAACCACTAGTCCTGTCCTAGCCCTTTCTTTATATTCTTACTTTCTTTGAAAAGAGAGAGGTTTAGAAACTGAGTAACAAGCAGTTCTCGTAGAAACACTTCTGTTGAGATAAACTCAATTAGGAGTTCATATGCTCCATATTGAAAACGGAGATGGTAAAAAAAATAGATAAAGAACAAGAAAGTTTGCATTTTTCTTACAATTAATGGAGACTGCGTAAATTATGCAGTATCGAACTCTGAAAGAAATCTCAAATAAAAAATCGTCGATTTGGCAAAACTAATATTTTATCCACCGCTGCATTGGATTATCCTTTGTTTATATATTATATTACATTAAAAACTTTTTTTTCTTTCGTAAAATACATTCAAATTTTGGGTAAGAGATGTCATATCTATTCATGTTACAGCAATCCTTATCCATATGACACAGCTGGTTGGGTTCCTGAATATACATTTGTACACGCGAAACAGTTGAGAATTTATGACGTACGTCTGCGATTCGAAATAATTCTCAAGATGCCTTCGTAAAGTTCATCCTGAATCATTAAATTATTCACCCAGGACGGAAAGGCGGCAGAGGTATACGATCATTCAACCTATTTTAGTGTCTAGTCGTTTAATTTAGCTCCCTTATAAAGGGGATCTCCATTTTGTTGGTATTTCTGAGGTGAATAATTTCTTCAACTCCTTTATTTTAATGCAATGAATATTAAATTAAAGTAGTAGCACAATAGATTATTAGCTTTAATTTTAAATCAAAATTAATAAATTTGTATTAAACTAGTTGTGACAGATGTTTCTATTGATTGAGAAACATTTTTAAACAATCTTTATCTGAATATTTGTATTTATAACTGATTCTTATTGTTAACATATAAATGACAAATTTTATTAGGGTGGAGCAGGAGCGAGCATTCGAGCTAAAAACGATCTAATATGTCACACTGTTTATCAGCGCAACTAAAGTATTTTATATTGTTGATGAGTTATCTTCAAAATAGTATTTCCATGATAATTATTTAAAAAAATCGCAAAATAGGTTAGAAACAAGTGTTTTCATTTTAATATTTATGTTTCTTACTATAGGGTTATTATTTTCTACGTTGAAAAGGCGATCTTATCAAAATGTGCTTCGAAATTAAAAGTGGAAATAATCCCATTTAAAAAATCACTCCTCAATTGTTAATGGTTATCCTGCATCTATATCGAATGTATACAATAGAACCTGCTATATATTAACGAATATTTTGTTTAATTTTAATGATACTGATTATTTAATTGGCTTTTAATGTAAGTAGCCTTGCCTGCCAAGTAATAAAACATTCAAAGCTCTTGGACGTTTGTACTATTCACTTGTAGCAGTCAACTTTACTTTTATTTATAGATTTGGAGCATCTGGATTACGCACGAATATCTACGACTTTTGCATTCATTCCCTCCAATTTGCTGAATTGTGAATAGTTCACGATTAGACTTTTTCTTACACTACTCTTCTTTCTTTACCCCTTCTGAGGAAAGATATTGAACGACCGATTTAAAGCCAATAATTCTAAAACAAATTCTGCGAAAACGATTCATTGAGAGTCCATAATATATTTAAAATTAAAAGTGGACATAATAAAAAAAAACCTTTTACGAATTCTTATTGCTTTCATATCAAGATATACCGGTTATTCTTTCGCGTTTGCATTCAAGTTTATTATTAATTTTTCATTATGACATATTTTTAAAATAATTATTTCGTTTCCCATGAATTAAACAGATTGAAGCAAATCACACAATTAAAATTTTCCAAACAAACAAAGAACACACATTACCTAGAAATTCATTCGTCTCTTCAACATATAGACATTTTTTTTTTGCAAATTCCGTGTGTTTGTTACTTCTACTATCCAATTGATAGTTCTGGTTAACGACTGATATAAATATACTCGCGAACTAATTCTCTTAGAAAATTATATTGACGGCAAGGTTCCAATAATAATCTCTTGGATGGATAGATAGAACAGCTGACACAATTACTAATTAGTTGATTCGCCAGTAATTAATTACTATGTCTACCTGTCAATTGATATATGCGAGGTATACAGAAATTATATACAATCAATTGGGCCTTCCTTCACCTGAATTATCGTGTCAACAGTATTGATGATTCAATAATCGAATCATGCGAATACTTGCGGGTTATTCGTACTACTGCTACTTCACTGTTAATACTTGGTGGAAAAGCATTATATTTAAAAAAAAAAACATTCTTTTGTAATAATAACTTATGAGCCACGGTTTCACTGTAAACAAAAAAAAACAATGCTTTGTTATGGAAAAAGGTGGAATTAATTCATGTCCGTTTTCAATGTGGAGGATATGGCTTTCTAATGAATGTATCTCAACATTAGCTGACGTCATAAAAAGTCACTGATAACCATCCGTTGAATGCTCTCAGCAGAGCTACAAAACGTTAGGATGACCTGGGAGTAAGCAAAGAGACTGGCGAGGGATATAGTATCTTGGAGGAACAATGTGGTGATCATATGCTCCGTATAAGGAGCGAATATGAAAAAAAATCACACACCCTGTCTTCCAGTAAATACGTGAAGTATATTTAAAAATACCTGTCAATTTTAAAAAACAAATGAGTACCAGTTTTGTAAATAAAATTAGTTTTATCGGTAAATGGGTACTATTTATAATTTAAGCAGTACAAATATTATAACACTGAATTTATTGAGATTTCTCGATGAGGCTATATAAACATAGCTTTCATTAATTTTTAATGAAGTGTCGAAATGTCTAAGCATATGATAAAAATGTACTTTCCTTCCTTATCATATATATGTATATATTATATATAAAATGTGATAAAAATTGCCAACATGCGACTTGTTAAAAAGTCTGTGTTATTTTTGCTCTACAGTATAAAAATATAAAAGGTAATAGCATTGCAGTGGCGTACGTGAGAACTCTGACAAGTTAGATAATCACAAATAACACTGTGAAAAATTTACGGTGTATGACCACACGTGCGAGAGTCGAAACTTTTCTATTTTGGTTTCCCTTTTGTTAACTGAGTCTATGTTAGTATAATAAAAACTTTAAAATACAATAAAGTATCTCATGTGGATGTAGGACTTAAAATTCTGCTCTTAAATGCAAGAAAATGATATTAACAACGTGTTGGTTGTGCAGGTAAGCTTCAACGGGTTTATTTAAGCACAACTTGAACTAATAACTTACGTAGATTAAACAAAAATCAATAAAAAATACATTTTTTATCCTATGAAGTATCTCATTTATATCCTAATAAAAGTATCTCATAAAAGTTACTCAGTCACTCAATATCTCTTTTCCAAAGAGACTAGTCGGGATAAAAAGGTAAGGCAAGAACAAGACTAGTAATTGACTAATCGCTCTCGCTATTGAATGATCGGAAGAGTCGGGAGGAATATTTAGACATAACAAACACCCAAGGACGTCCCGTGGGCATAGGCGAGTAGGCAGTTGCCTAGGGGCGGCAAGTCTTAGGGAACGGCAAATGATTACAGGTTTTTTTGTACATGAATTTGGCTTGAATAAACATGATGTCTTTGATAAAAAAAAATGGCAAAAAATACATTACCAATCTCAATAATAATATGACCGATGGGTATACAGTAGTTTATAACAAAAATCTTGTTTAAATATAACATTTAACGATAGCGGCACTATAAGCAGCAATTTTTCTGCAAAGTTTTTGAGTACGTAGATGAGTAGAAAAATGTAATTTTAAAAAAATAATTCGAAAAATAGTAAGGGTGCTATTTTATGCTCTGTCTATAATCTATCTTTTCTAAGCTATGTGGGCGGTACATAGCTTAGAAAATTCACTGCAAACACCCATGGCTTCGAACAGAAAACGATAAGTCGATCGAAAAAATGATATTCGTAGTGGGACTTGAGCCCGTGAGATCCGGCATAGAAGTCAATAACTCTAACCTCTGCGCCATATGACTCAACAATATATACTACCTTAAGTTAGATTAAAAATCTTTTGTTATTCTACGCATTGCATTATAAATAGTGACACATGTTTCGTCTCATTGAAAACAATCTTCAGACTAAATATCGTAAGGGGTTTTTAGAATAAAGCTAATCTTTTCAATTACAAAAATGAAGTTGGGATTTTTTCTTTTCTACTGGACTAGAATTCGCCATTCTTAATTTTATTTTTATACAAATTTAACTATCCTAACACAAATACATTTGATAATTATACTCAGAAGTGGGCTGCCAATACGGTAACAAGGGGCTCGCTAAATCTTACAGCAATTCGTGATGTTCTGGAGAAAGTGTGATTTTTTTTATCCCTCATGTGCAATTATACCCAATAATTATTCAAGCTATCGAATGCTACTTTATTCACTTATGTTTTGTAATAGAACGTAGTAAATCGTATTTTATTCAATATGTACGTCAATAAGCTGTAAAATGTACGTCAGAAATCTCAAATGTACATAACAACTTTCTTAGTTTAAATACATTGCATATTTGTAGATTATATAAAGCGAATATCTGAGAATAATGATTATCTAAATTTAACAAGGGGCTCGCTGGCCTGAGTAATATTAAACAAAAGGCTCGCGCGAGCCCCCTCCAGCCCATCCATGATTGTACTATTATATAGTACATTATAGTACTATTTTTGTCCCTGAGTAAATACTTGAAAATATTCATTAAACCTAACGATGTTTCTCAAAGGTTTTAACTATGAGTAACTCATATTCAAATCAAAGCGATATGAATACTAATTCGTTATTCTTAATAAAAATGAAATATAAAGGAGTAATCCCCTAATATAATTGAACATAAAACACTGATAGCCGAGTCCTTGATGTAACAATCAACATAAAAGTCAACCAAAGAAGCCATATAGAAAGACAGTTTTATAATAATAAAGCAACAATGTCGGGCCACATATTGCTTTTATAAGCCCGCAATGAGTTATCGCATGTCCACTCATGATGCCACATAATGTCTCAAATAACGGGTACATTTGTCAAGATATAGGTTATTTGATGATAGGTATGCTATCACCCATTTATTATATATATAAAAATGATTCAGTGGAAGGACAAAACTGGATATCTCATCCAAATGTAAGCCGGAGGTAGTTGTGAATAAATGTTTAATATACACATTTTTTTAGAAATGATGTCAATGAATTAATTGATTTTTACTTATTTTTTGAGCTACTTTTTCTTTCCGATTGGTAATAATGGATTTGATGAACTTGTACTGTAATGTTAAGATGGTAGATTTTGTTATTTAAGTAAATTATAGCAGTTTAGTTTTCACGTAACATAAAATAATAATTCACGTTTGGTGTCGAATTAAGCGTACGAAGCGCGCAATTGGGGCCTTTAAATCTAAAAGGCCTTCCGTCACTATATATGTTAATTACAAAACATATCGATCGTCCAGTTCATTAGTCAGGCAGCTCAAAATAGTCTGTTTTAATATTTTGAGAAACGCAATATGCAAATGGTCACCGTAAATCAAGAATTCACATGTGCCCGAGATTTAGTGCCCAGTAGTATAAGGTTAAGAAATATTTATGTAATAAATAACCCGGACAGTATCAAAATTTTGTTTAATTCTTAAGAAGTTTATCATTAGCAATTTTTTGGTGCGGTTTTTAAAATATCTGATTAATAATCTGGACCCGATGGGGTGTGAAATTTTACACATCACTGTCACATTTAACTCAAATTTTTATTTTTATGTTTGTCTAAGCAATGAACTGGACGATCGTTATAGTGTGAAACATTTCATCTGAGTACCAAAGATGTTGAAGTACAATAATTATTCAAAAATATGTGCCGTATGAATGATAATTACTCTTTATTGAAGGGACCGTAAAAGCCTTGTTATTTCTTTCTCTTCAGGGAATAGAAAAAGGTTTTCGCAACGGTTTATCGATGAATTTATTGGTGTACAATATAAGACAAGGATTTTCGACCAATGGGAGCAAAACCATTTTTAATTACTTTTCAATCAAAAGATATGTGATGGTTGATGATGTTTTACTATTTCGAATCAGCGTCAAATCTTGTAATAGTATGTATTTTTAAATGTGTCATAAGATTTCTACATGTTATACTATACACTCAATTCTTTGTTACACGGTCGATATGTTCCACAAAAAACCATGTAAAAATATGATATAATTCATAAGATAAATAAAGATAGATTTCCTGAAAAAAAAACCATGTTATTTTTATAAAGAACAACATTTTCGTAAAAGAATTCTTGCAAATTGATTAATAAACCCAAAATCACTGAAAATTTAAATAATTTATTTTTCAATATGTTTAAGACTGTAAAGTAAAGGAATTGAAATTATTAAGGACGGTAGTACTAGAGCAACGATGAAACAAATTTTTGCACATTTTTTAAGCACATTTGGTAAAAATACAAGTTTTATATGGACTACTATATTTTAATATTTTAATATGTTATAAACATGTATTTATATCGTTCCACAATAATATCTTATGCCCGCCTATGAATTAGAACGTGATCTCTTAATTACAGTGTTAAAAAAGATTCAAGAAAACTTACTCTATGACTGTAAGCTTTAAATTCTTGATTTACAAAATAAAATATTTTATTAATAGGATTTCAACTTCAGCGACTTGAACTTTTCCCAGGAAAAACCGTGCAAAGATACAGAGACTAAAATATGCGTTTAGTGGAGAGCAGTTTCAAACGACACGAAGTTTCCTCAATTTGACACAAATACAAATGACCGAGCCGCAAAACGAGATAAATAAGTACGAGTGAGGCATTTTGTACCGATGCCATATTTTTTATTCACAAGATAATAAGAACAGAGAGTTATTTTCTCCCATTGTGCTTAGAAAGAACCATTGCTTTATCTTAACTGTATTCAACACGAACTCTAAGCTGAGTTATAAACATATAATATTGCAATAGAACCGTGCCCGAGTAGTAACTCTCTACGGCTTCCTATTTTACGTCATTTTGCGAACACTGGTTTGAATTGCGAAATGAACATTTCAACTAACCCAACGAAAAATCTAGTAATAAACTTTTTGTAGTTTTGTAGGAGAACGAAATAAAACGTTAACTATTACTAAGGATTGATTTACAATATATGTATGTATGCTTGAGTTATTCTGCAATATGACTGAAATTGAATAACAGTTGTAAAGGGATTGTCGAAATCGATTCATGAATCGTTTCTGTATCTGATGCTTCCATACTAAAAAAGAATTTAAAAATAAATTCTTAGTTCTCGTAAAATCTTGTTCAAAAAACAGTTCTCGTAACATCAAAACTTCTTTTGTGATAACTGTTGTGTAAGAAGACCATATGCTCCACATTGAGAGCGGGCAAAAAGATTAGGTATGGTAAGCCTAAAAAAATGACACACATTACTCTGTCAATATAATAAACACTAAAAATTCAGATTTTTTTTTCACTTAAATTAGTTGACCTGAATTTGGAAATTCACCAAGATAGATTTTATTATCACAGAGCGCGAAGCACAAACGAAATTTCGAATGGAAATATTTTTTTTGGACGTAAATGTGAAAAATTCATTTTTCGTTTAAAGAACGCAGACTGAGTCCTCATATTTACATATGTAGACTTACTCAAAAATGAGCATAAATTCGACAATCAACAGTTTGGTGGTTGCTGAATTAGGCTGAATAAACTTAATCCGAATGTTTATGTTCTTAAAATTGAAAATACTTCTTTTTCATTTTTCACTATAATAAAATAATGTCTTACCTATTTTTTCCGTAAAAGTGGTGTAATTATCTGAAACAAATAAAAAATAAGTTATTTTAAAATGAAATATACTATTCAGGACAAAACAGTTAAAGATATGAAAGTTTCCCAATTTCAGTTAATTTGACAAAAATCTTAAACTAAAATAGTAGCTATTTGCAATTTGGTTTTTTTCTGGTTAGATTTAGAACTGATTTTACGAAATTACGCGTGAATTACAGATTATTTGTTCAATTTGATTTTTATAAAGGTTAACATTAGTAAATAATACAATATGATTATTTATTGTATATTTCAAACACTTTTTTCAAGATGTTAATTATTTAAGATAATCGTTATATAAATTTCTTAAGGGTACCGTTTCAGGTCACATTAATCTTTATACATGTCGAAATTGTATAATATTTTACATATACATATAATATATTCATAGCCGCAGAATTCCTTCTCTCATTTCGAGTTAATGGTGCCAGATAGAATATATGTTAATTATTTATATGAATATGTAACATAGATATTTATATATTATAAATATATAAGTGAGTTTTTAAAAAACAAATGTGAATATTATCACACTATAAAAATATCGTCTTAGGAAAGAATAGTTTAGTTAAAATCTAGTAAATTAAAACATCTTTTTCTTATAATACAATATATATTAAAACTATACTTTCTTTTAATGTGGAGTGTATAAACAGGCGTTATTTAATAATAATTCCGTCATTCCACCGAACAACTTTTCGTTTTCAAACAAGATAAGGATAGCCGGAAAGGGATTGGAAAGGACAGTTAATTAATCTATTTTAGTATTGCAAAAGAATTAGCTGGCAATAAATGCAAACGTCACAAACGTCCATGTTTTGGATTAATACATAATTTACTAAAGATAATTCGAACGGCGGGCAGCAAAAAAGCTCATTTGAATACGGCGACCGAAAGTCTACAAAAATAGAGAATAAGCGGTGAGATTTAAACAAAAGCTTGCTGTAATTTGGTCGCGATTTGACCTGTTTTGTTGATACAGTAATAGTAAAAGTGAGAAATTACTTTATTTTATTGTCGTACTCCCGATAACTCATACAATATTTAAAAATAATAAGCAATGTTTCCTGTAAATTTTTGAAAGTGCCATGTTTAGGGCTTCGAGCCTACATCTACACCAGGAAATATTTCATGCGTCCAAGAGCGTTTAATTGAATTTTCTTGTACAAGATTTAAAATTCATTTAAAAGTTATTTATCCAGTGTGTTGTTACTGAAGTAAAAACCAAATAATATCAAAACTGACATTGTATGGGTATGGTAGCATTCGATTTGCACAGCCGCAATAACCACTATGATGCTGGTATTTCAATGTGTATGTAAATTGAAAATTTAGAAAACGACTACTCAAAAGTCCTTGAAATATATTGGATTTAGTTTATGTACGCTAGAAGCGTAGAAGTAAAATAGACCTCGAGAGCTTTCCCATGCAAATTTCACAGGAAAATTAGACCATCAATCTGTGGGGAACTATCCACGGCATGTTGTTTGCCTTCGCGCCAATTTTATACTACACTTCTTATCGTTGAAAGTTTTTCCTTCACTCGGTTGCATGTCTATTATTTTGCGCCTGAAATATGCGACACGAGTATCGTGATATCAGATTTCGAACGGTGAGCGCAGGGAATATGCGAAATAGAATAATTGTGCTTTAAGTATTACCTAGATAAGTTTTAAGGTGTTCACTGTCAATCATTTGTGTAATGGAATTATATTAAATTTAAAAAGATTATTAAAGAATTATATAAAAAAATTGGATAGTTACTGGTTGGCTCATCTCGAGCATTATCGACTATTTTGTTGAACCAAATTAAAATTGATAATATTATTTTTTGCAGGCTTACTACGCAATTTTTGGATGTCAAATAAAATAAAAATGGACAAGGTGAAATTTGAAAATAGGCGAATCTTATATAATATCGGCCCTCGAGAGGTGAATTGAGCCAAATAATAAAATGGTGAAACTTTTTATTTGGACTTTTAAGTACTTTTATTATACCGAGATAACATTCTTGCAATGTGTATTAATGAAGTTACTTCACTTTTACAATAATTCAGAATATGTAGATTATGACAATGCATCTAACTTTATGTGACTTGGATCACTTCATCTCTGATTTGCACAAACAATGTAACAGTATGCAATATGCTGTAAAAAAATACTTCAATACGTCAGATTATAAGAATGAAAAGTCTAAGATTGACACAGAAAAAGATACTATGCTATCGTCAAACTTAAAACGTTAGAGATAATATAATATGAATTACAAATAACAATTAAGTACTGGATTGACTTGAGTATATTGTTTAAATTCTTTCTTGTTTAAGTTCTTACATTAACAAAGAGCTCCCCAGCCTAAGACAAAATTAATGAAAGGATCTCGCGCGTCCATCCGAGCCTCTTTAGGCCAACACCTGTTGGAGACAATCCATAAATTGAATTGAAATTAATTTATGAAAATTTCGAGCCCTTGACCACGCAACTAAGTGGTTGAAGGTTCAAAAGCAGTATCTACTTAGCTACGGAGTTGGACGTAGTTATATTATATATTATCTCGTATTTTCTCGAAAATTTGACAGTATCTGATATTAAATGTGTATCATATGTATTGATTAAAATAAAATATATTATACTATGCAGGAACAATATATCTTGATTCATAATGTTCATTAGTATCACTATAACTCACCCCGCGCAAGAAAGCCGTACGCCTATTAATTTGTTCGAATAGGAGGGTCGTAAAATTGCAATTCTCATTATGACACTAAAAGGTGGAAATATTATCACGCAGGAAGCTCCAATTACGTTGCAAAATCTTTCTTATAATAGTTTCCATATAACGTACATGTTTATAGTATATTTTATAACAGAAAGTTGTCAGATGTATATTATTGTCGTAGGTTTATTATTTTTACTGACTTTCTTATTCATATATTTTTAAAATAATGTTAACGCACTGAACCCATCGCTCTTTTTGTGAATGTACATTTCTCTTCGTAGAATATATTTAATGCAAAGTATTACACGGTTTTTTTATTATTTTAATCTTAACTAGCATGAATAAATAAACGCCTCATTTTCTCAAGGATTAAAAAATAAAATTGATAGCAGCATTACAATATCGACTGTAGAAAGATGAACGAACGTAACAAATTTTACAGGAGGCATCGTTTTTTAATGATTTTGGGCCAAAGTCAAAATATAAAATATATACACCTTGAAATGGACAAAGAAAATAAACTAGTGTTTTATTGACTCAATTTAGTATTGATTTTTTAAAATGTTAAAAAAAAACCTCTTTCTTCCACAGGTCATATTTTTAAACTTAAAAAAATTGGAATTTGCAGCTTAAAACTTTTTGCTAGAACATGTATTAATTTGTATAAAAAATCTGTTTTGAAAACACGTATTTTTTTCTAATGCAATAGTCCGGTTGGATTTCTATAGTTACCCAAAAACTCAGTTTCTACAGACTTAAAGATGTTGAAATATAGACAAACTATAATTGAAAAGCTTCTGTAAGTTGAAACTACTCGATTTTCGGCTACTGACTGGAGAATTTCTGATATTGGTTTTCCCATCGATGAATTTAATATTATGAAATGATAATAATACTACAGTTAAAATTTATAATTTCCCTTTGAAGCTATTTATCGCTTCACCAATGTTAAAAATATGTAAGTCTCACAAATAATATTAATTGAAGTTAATACAGTTAAGCGATAAGCTGTGAATTTAATATGATTTAAGTGGGTAGCAATCTATCGGCAAAATATCAAATTCTCAAACATTTACTGAAAACTTTATATTTTACGAAAAGTTTAGCCTTAACAACCTTCAATTAAAATGGCATTAACATCTCAAAACAAGTTGCTGAAAGATTTCCATCTTTTAAAATTGAAAATATAAAACAGTGTTATTTGAAGATAATTATCAGTCAACATTTGACGGCATAAAAAAGACTGAATACTATATGGAAATCAAAGTAAAAAGTTGAAAATTAAAGCTTTGCCAAACAATTGTGATAATACAGTTCATTGTAAATTATAAAAAGAGACTTTTTTATCATGTTTCAAGAAATAATAAAAATATATATATTTATTTTATCTTGCCGTATAGACAGACATGTTAAATCACAATATAAATAAATAGAGACAGATATAATATAATATTGTAACAACGAAAGAAATAATGAGCTAATGAAAAAATCTTTATATAATGGTTGATTTAATCAATTCTTCAATATCTTCAATTCTTTTAATATCTCTCCATTAAACATGTTAGGATACGATTGGTTTTAGTCTATGGCTCAAAAAATTCTCATTCAGTATTTCAAAAAAAGGTTGAAATAAACAAACTATTTAGAGTGAAACTGTGTTTGAAAATATTCGGTTGACTAGAAAGGAAATCACATTTGTCATAATCCTACAATACTTATTAAAGATCAAAACCGGGTTTGCTCGCCATAAAAATATAAATCGATGCAAAGCTAATTATTCAAAGCCCTGTATCGATTTTTAGTTGCATCTCTTGATAAGCAAAATTGGTCCTGATATATCATCTATATATTAATAGCCGATAAAATAAGTTTTCACTTTTCACTTTTCACTTTTCACAAATGTGTGCGTACTGATGTCCACTTCGCCCAATGATAGCGCTTTATTTTGAACACCACACTTTTTCGGCCAATTGGAATGGACGTCTTTTTATATTCAAAATTCAAATTTCCTGGCTTAGAACTAAAGCATCGTAATTATATTGAGAGAACTTTATTTGAAAGTTTGCATGGCTACAAAGTTTTTTAAATAATCAAATGTACTGATTCGATTTTTTGAAGCTATAATTATAGGGCTAGGAACTGATTTGACAGTGATTTTGTTCGGTGTCATCTTCTATTTATTAGTAGTCGATAATGTCCGTTTTGATTGCATGATTGTCACTGATTTCCCCTCCTCCTGAAGACGGTCCCCTTCCCCCACCCCTCTGCCCGCTATCGCCATCCGTTCATTTTTCTCTGACGTCTATTAGTCATGACATCTATATATTAATAGCCGATAAAATAAGTTTTCACTTTTCACTTTTCACAAATGTGTGCGTACTGATGTCCACTTCGCCCAATGATAGCGCTTTATTTTGAACACCACACTTTTTCGGCCAATTGGAATGGACGTCTTTTTATATTCAAAATTCAAATTTCCTGGCTTAGAACTAAAGCATCGTAATTATATTGAGAGAACTTTATTTGAAAGTTTGCATGGCTACAAAGTTTTTTAAATAATCAAATGTACTGATTCAATTTTTTGAAGCTATAATTATAGGGCTAGGAACTGATTTGACAGTGATTTTGTTCGGTGTCATCTTCTATTTATTAGTAGTCGATAATGTCCGTTTTGATTGCATGATTGTCACTGATTTCCCCTCCTCCTGAAGACGGTCCCCTTCCCCCACCCCTCTGCCCGCTATCGCCATCCGTTCATTTTTCTCTGACGTCTATTAGTCATGACAAAACAATTAATTTTCGTACTGACCAAAAATATTCTGTCAAGCTGGGGATCGAACCCATTGTCCCTTTTTCATTCTAATCGTTTGAACAAATATCCATTGTTCCACAAAGCGATTAAATTTAGTGAGGTGGAACGTCTACTTATTTTAAAAATTTCAAACCAATAGAAATATGTTATTTCTTAGTGACCTTACGACATCTGTTAGTGAAAGATTGCACTAAACGAATTTGAATAATTGAAAATAGAATATGTCAAATACTTATGAGATATTTTTCCTTTTCTACGAAATATATTTGTTTGGATACTTGAAACATTAGCAGGGCTGTCGATATATGGTCCCAGAGTCATCATTTTTTTCGAAATATATTTTTTAGCAAACTTGAACATTATTCCAAATATAAAATAATTTACGCAATTTCTGCTCCTACGAAAAATGGTTGTTAGCAAACTTGAACATTATTCCAAATATTAAATAATTTACGAAATTTCTGCTACTACGAAAAATGGTTGTCAGCAAACTTAAACATTATTTCAAAAATAAAATATTTCACGAAATTTCTGCTACTACAAAAAATGGTTGTTAGCAAACTTGAACATTATACCAAAAATTAAATATAAACGAAATTTCGGCTACTACGAAAAATGGTTGTTAGCAAACTTGAACATTATTCTAAATATTAAATAATTTACGAAATTTCTGCTCCTACGAAAAATGGTTGTAAGCAAACTTGAACATTATTCCAAATATTAAATAATTTACGAAATTTCTGCTCCTAAGAAAAATGGTTGTTAGCAAACTTAAACATTATTTCAAAAATAAAATATTTTACGAAATTTCTGCTACTACGAAAAATGGTTGTTAGCAAACTTAAACATTATTTCAAAAATAAAATATTTTACGAAATTTCTGCCACTACGAAAAATGGTTGTTAGCAAACTTAAACATTATTCCAAAAATTAAATATTTTACGAAATTTCTGCTACTACGAAAAATGGTTGTTAGCAAACTTGAACATTATTCCAAAAATTAAATATAAACGAAATTTCGGCTACTACAAAAAATGGTTGTTAGCAAACTTGAACATTATTCCAAAAATTAAATATAAACGAAATTTCGGCTACTACAAAAAATGGTTGTTAGCAAACTTGAACATTATTCTAAATATTACATAATTTACGAAATTTCTGCACCACGAAAAATGGTTGTTAGCAAACTTGAACATTATTCCAAAAATTAAATAATTTACGAAATTTCTGCTACAACGAAAAATGGTTGTTAGCATACTTGAACATTAATCTAAATATTCATTAATTTACGAAATTTCTGCTACTACGAAAAATGGTTGTTAGCAAACTTTAACATTATTCCAAAAATTAAATAATTTACGACATTTCGGCTACAACGAAAAATGGTTGTTAGCAAACTTAAACATTATTCTAAAAATTAAATAATTTACGAAATTTCTGCTAACTATAAAAATAAAATAAATAAAAATAAAAATAAAATAAAATAAAATTAAATTAAATTAAATTAAATTAAATTAAATAAAATACCATAAAATAAAATTAAATTAAATACTTTGCAACAAAAATCTCACGTTGCTGGGCAACGGGCTTACAGCTAGTATATAATTAAATAAATAAGTTAGTATAAAAAGTGTTATTTTTTAAATTGAGAATACTTTTTAACCAAAAATGATTGAATATATTTTACGTTGAAACAAAAATATTAACAGACCCTTGAAATAATTATCTATACAATGTTTCCAAGAATTGTTATTGTTAATAATCACAACCAAAATCAATCAATTGTTTTGGTTAAGATATAAATCATCAGTCAGATGTTTTTTTATAAATCGTTTAAAGCTTTATTGGCAACGCTTTCAGATAGTTTTAAACTACTTTTAAGGAATTATACTATAAGCTGCATGTTGTAAGCTTATCAACAATTCAGGAGACCACATAATATTCCTCAAGTTGATTAGACTTTAATTAAATTGTTTACAGCATTACATTATCATCTTTGATTTTATATTGTAAAGCTATTTTCAAAAACTAATATGTATTTTTAACAATGCTAAAAGACATTTAAAAGTACATTTCCGTTGGCATTCTTGTTCTTGCTAAATATGTTTCATATTATCTGCTGATGTTTTAAAGATATGTAGAAACTCTCTTCTGTTTTTCACTATTGACGAGACAAGAGTTTCTAAGGTAATGTAAGCTAATTCGAGACATAAATGAATTAATTATTATTATGCTTTAATTAACCAATTTATAAAATTAAGGACTAACAGAGTTAACTTACAACCCTCTCTTCTATATTAGTTCGTTACGTAAGGGTTTTACTATTTGAATATATTAAGGCTATTAAATAGTTAAGCCTTAACGACGGAAACTTCAATAAAATGCACTAAGATAGGTTTTTGAGTGTAACTAAAATAATATATTTATTAGACAATTTATGTTGAGAATATTATATAAACACAAAGGAATATCAATGATTAATAAGAAAATTAACTTTCATGACGCAATCCAAAACTGCAGTATTTACGACCGGCTTGCAAAAATAACACTAGAATTGAATTTTTACTACCTACCTTAACTACCATTTCTAATTTTTATTACTGATAAAATTTGCACATGACGTGATCATTCTTAGTAAAAATGTTAAGAATGGCTTTATCGGTTGACTGTATATAAAGAAGGTTTTTATCATATCAATTATTCATGAATGATCACTAGATCGCATGACTGTACCATCGTTTGTATGGCAATAAAAGCAACAAATTATTAAGCTATATGTTTACATGGTTCTTTGATTGATAAAAAAATGCTATTTCAGAAGTAATAAAGCTTTATTGAAAGCTCACATAAAAACTATCAATATTAATCGATATTAATGATTGCGCTTTCCTGTTTACGGCTTTACGATAGATAAATTCATCAATATAATTTCACAGCAAAATTATTTAGAATAATCGCCTTCCTAGAGGAGAATATTTTTGCAGCTTTATTTTTATTTTTATTACTATAGCTTTTTTCAGCTTATATTTTAGGATATAACATAAAAACATCAATACAAAAAACATTTTTCTAAAATTTTAAATTAAATAAATTAAAAAAATAGCTAACTTAATCGAAGGCCCGGAAACAAGGCCTTCAAATATGATTGCGCCTGAGGCCTGCCATATGCTAAATCCGCCAATGCTTACCACGATCAAATTAGTATTATTGATGTGTAATTGCATTTTCTCTATTTGTATGTATATTATCTTATTTTATGTTTGCGAATAATTATGATGTACTTCTCTTTTGTTAGCTTTGTTTAAAAAAATAAAAAGATTTTTTTTTTTTTTATATAATTGAAATCGCTTCATAGGTCATGTGTTGGTATATTTCATTATTAATTGATAATTATTTAACGATCATAACGATATAAGTAATTTAAACTCGATGTCATTATCCGTTAACCAAAGACCTTCTTGGAAGGGAAAGGAAATGTAAAATGTCGACAAGTTACCTTCGGTTAAAGCCTTAGCACATATACATGCAAATTGCTTTTCTTGTTGGGCCGGAAGATATTCGATAACAAAGGTACTGGACCTTGGGACGATTTAAACTAGGTTACATATTGGCACATTACGCGAGAAAGCTGCACGCGCGAATATATCAATACAATCTATTAGCAGTTTTTACCAATTTTTAGTGTGAAATATTACAATTTTCTGTCATCTCAATTACAATACAAAAAAAATAAACACGGTGGCTTAACTTACGTATTATATATTAGAAATTACAGTATAAAGTTAATAAATAATTGCAGGTATTTAAAATCATTTCTAGTGCCTGCGTTGATAGTTATGGGTAAGCGTGTTATTGTTTTGTTAATAAGCAATTGTATATTACACGAGGCTAATTTTTTAAGATCACCACTGACGCAAATTAGCAAAACAACGCTAGAAAGGGTTGGAAATCGAGATAAATCAACAAACAATAATTTGCTAAAAAATAAAAGTTTCCACATTAAATTGTTCTGTCTGAAGACGATCGATTTTTAATATGTTTAGGTGAAACTTAAAAAAGGTAAGCAAATGTTCGTGAATATAGTGACACTTCGTCATCATAACACAAATAATGTGCACCGAGGCTTATATTCATTATTCACCTTAGAAAAATTGAATACATCACAACAGAATTTCTAATTTTATTATTTCAACATATTAAGATTTATTCAAAACACCAAAAACAATCGGGCCCATTAAAGGTGAAGTTCTTACGATATTTAAGATGTGCAGAATATTAAAACGTATGTAACTTATTTTTTTTTTGAATACGACTTGACTCAATTCATCTCTACTGGGCCCAATTAATGAATTATATATCTTGACATAAATATATAGCATGTTATGCTTTGGAATATATTGAATATCTCCTGATATCTACAAATTGCTTTTAAAAACCAAATGTCATCAAAACAATATATGTTTTAAATAATTACTTATCGTGTGATATTTTATATTTCCTTTATTTCTGGCTTTATTAAATCTCAGCATCTCATTCTCGAGCGAGGTCGTAATTAGGACAAATTTACATCGAATTATTGTGTGTAGATGAAATCAGTAATTGTAAAATTTATTTTGAAAATATTTACGTTTCTAAGGCCGCAAGAACATATTTTTTTAAAAATTGAATTGTTGTTGAAATTGATTAATTAAAAGAGAATTGTTGAAATTAATTCAAATTGAATACCGATATGAAAGAGTGATGTATTTATTATACTATCAAAAAAGCTTTTAAGCCTGAAAACTAATAAAGTAAAAGTTCCCATGCATATATTGTAGTAATATTCCAAGACTACTTTGAGAAATAAGTCTATCGTATGAGTATATTATTAGATATATTTCAGCATCCTTTACGTAAAAGGAAATCAAAATGAACCTACTTCCTGTATTGCATCACAAAGGGTACGCTCGGAACGCTGATTTTCTATGGGAAACTAATTTTAAACTCAGCACGCCGTGGCGTAAGCTATTGTAAAGTGAATCATTTTGATGCATTTGATGTCAGTGAAATTTATCAAAATATTAGCGATAAAAATTATCATACTCATTTTAAAAATTAAAAAAAAATCTGCGATGGGCGAAAGTGGTAAGATTAAACATCAGCGTATTTCCACTACGATTTTAAATTTAAGAAAAAAAATATTAAATGTCAATCGCAAAAGAATGTTTTACGAGTTATATAAAATTATTAAAGTTATATATTATATGAATATTATATATGAATCAATGTATAATTTTTTCCATTTTAGCCAGTTATAGTATGCACGGGAAAACAAATGAACACTTATATTCAAAGTCTACACTAATAACACAAACGTAGTGAAATCGTTAATAAGTTTGAAAATAACCACGCACTTAGGTTTTCATTGTTTGTCCAGCCACTCTCCACTATTCTGTCATCTGAGAATTAACATAACCGTTTCAACTTCTTGTTATCTTCCTTGTTCTCTTTCTATTCAACATATCTAACCTAACCTAAGCCATAATGTCATTTCTACCCATTCTAGCGCTCATGAGTTCATACGCTTACTAATTAATCCATCCATTGAATTGTCAAAGTTAAATTGAAATGATTAGTGAATGTATACTTCAACAATATTTCACACTTTTACTCTGATATATACAAATGATTATTTGTAAAATCTTAAATGTTTCTATTTTTAAGACATAATAAAATCTATTATGATCAACTATTGAAGTTAAAGTAAATTTATATTTGGCCTATACAATTGGTTGAATAATTATGACTAGAAAAGTTTTTAGTTTCTTCGTGCTTAATGTGTAAATATAAAAAAATATCTTACGACGCTAGTTGATGAAAAATCAAAAAAACTCTTCCATTATGCATATTCTGTTTATACTTTCTGTACTCTACACTGCATATAACGAAGTCTTAAAGAATTTCCCTCAGCATTCCTGACACACAATTAAAATATAAATATCGTTGTTACTCTGAATAATACACCTTGGAAGAATTTTTACCGTATCGGATAATAAATCAATACATGGTGAGATGAATGAGTGAAACATGGTGAGTGAAAATATGACCAGTTATCAATTTTCACTTAATAATTTCCGTAATAATGTTTTACTTTGGAGTGTTTAAGTTCAACATGAGAAGAGCACACAGAATAACTGCAAACAGTAATAATTGTTTAGAAATAAACACTGTACGTCATATGTTAGGTTTCAATACTCAGTTAATTTTTCATATTTTATAAGTAATAATCAAAACTTTACTAGACGTAAAGCTAAGCGGTTAACGTCGTTGGCTTTATTTGCAATGTTTGCGGGCCCAAATTCTTATAAAAACAGTTTGAAAAATTGGTATTTCAGTTGAGGTATACGTATTCGACTGCCTGTTATGTCAGCTTACAACTAGACCTGTCTTAATCCCATCTTTCTATCCATACTCCCTCCGAAAAATAAAAGTTGAGACACTTAGTACTAAGCAGACCATTTACTTCACAACTACTGTTAAGATAAGCTGTTTAATAGTCTACATATAAAGCGGGCAATGTTATAAAAACAATAATGTAACACATACTTATATAAGGTTAAAAAAAATCCTTCTCGTGTTAAAACTAATTTTAAAATAGGACTTTCTACGTGTATGGTAACTTCCTTTTTTTCAATTCCTTGAATATCATACACGTAAAATATTTACAGCAAACTGCTCTCCTCGACGCTTATTGCAATTGTTTTCTTTCTTGCTATCTTTTTCCATTTATGGAGGAGTGTTGGAACTTTTATGCTTTCATGGGCGATTTTCCACGGCTCTTAACGGTGGCAAATGGTTGACACTAAAAACGTATAATATTAAACAGTCGTTTCCAACCCGGATAAATAATAACACATTTTTTTTTTGTCAAACACTGAACGGCAAACATCTGTTAGGGATAATGTACAATGCGAATTTATTAAAGCGATAATTGAAATTGATTTGTTTTGGGAAATACTTAAAAATTACATCCATAGTGTTGAATTCGAGTAAAAAATTAAATAACTAATTTGACAAGAATTATAAAATAAAATAGCTATCGCGCCATCACCAAAATTGTAAAAATTGTGACGATGGTAAGGCTATCAAATACTTAATACTTCTAAATACTTAGCTTTTTTTCATATAAACGTAATCTTAGCAACATAGTCGTCCACTGAATAAGAAGAGTGCGATGATCACTATCAAGGTGTTTACTGCCAAAAATTGATAGGAAGCCCTTATATTTTTTAAAAAACACTCTTTTGTACTAATTACGAATTTATTTAATATGACAGGACCGATACCGTTCATGATGAGCATTTTCAACATGATCTGATTTTTTATTGAAAATGCTTGTCATGAGCGAAGCCAGTCCTGATTATATTAAATAAACGTAGAATTAATACAAAAAAGTGTTATATTTTTTTAAAAGTGTTAATCAATAACCGCTATTAAAGTCCCTTATGTAATTAATAATAAATATCACTTTAAACTCATTTACTTTAAATAACCCTATATTTTTTATCGTTCTTAGAAACATTAAAGTCATTTTAATAAATATAATACTTTAATTTTTTACACAAATTATGGTATTAGAGTGGATAACAAGATGTATTGTGCATCTCTTCTAGGCCAGTATATATAATATAGATATTTGAGTAAATGTAAGATTTAACATATATAGTTTTGATGATGCCATACGCCGAAATAACTATCAACTATATAAAAAAGTAATATTTTTAGGACTAAACATTTTGTTATATTTTATTTTATTAGAGTTTGATGGGTTGTAATTACTGGATTGGACGTTGACGTTAAGGACATTGTAAAATTACATGATTTGTGTACGTAAATCTAAATAGCCAGCATGGTTGATATGCACTGGGTATTTAGAAGCTTATATATATATGTAGCAAAGACTTAAAACGATGTGCTTAAGCGAGAAAAATAAAAATCATGTTTCTGAAAAGTGAATTAGTAGCGAAGCTCAAAAGATTGAAGTGTAGTAAAATATTTATTATATTAACTAAAATTCAAAGATGTCATTATAAGTATATATTATTTCTATAAACACTCAAATATTTTTTATACGGAAGATACGTTTAACAAAAAACCGTATAAAAAAGTGATGTAAGTTCCGAGAAAAATTGAAGATTTGTTTCCTGAATTTAAAAAAAACATTTTATTTGGAAAAATAGCTATATTGTGTAAAATGCACAAAATAGTGTTCATAATATGTATTTTAACTAAAATTCATCAATTATTGATTATATACGGGGACTTTTATGAGGGACTAGACATAAATCGATAGGAATTTCCAACACGTCTTATGTGTAATAATCAAATGATGCCTTTTGTTTGTTTGTACTGTATAGTGTTGTTGAATTTCTTGTTATCAGGAAATCTGTTATCCGCTTCTGTGTTTTTTTTATGTTTTTGGAAATCGTGTACAGTCGTTTTTTTGTGGACCATATTATTTCTAAATCGTTTTGAAAACGTGTAAAAAAGAGTTGAGTGTGAACAGAAATAGAGGCGAGCCGAATAAAAAGAGTTAGCTCGCGTTGTTCTGATTTTTATGGAGATATTAATCCCAGATCACAAACAGCTTACCAAGTCAAATCGTTTACATGTATACAATATACATTTCTCTTCTTCTTACTTTTTCTAACTTCTAAAAATCATATTTGAAGTTAAATATGCAATTAATAATTGAACAAAATTTTACCTGGATCAATGTAAGAACATTTCTTAATTTCTTATTACTACCGAACCTAATCTGTAAATACCTTATTGATAGAATTTATAAATATCGGTAAAAGATGAATAACAGTTGATTGTTGGTGAGAATTTGAATATTTCCCTTTCTACTGTCTCAAATCAGGCTGAAAATAAACTGGACGATCGATTTTCGAATAATTTAACAATATTAATTTGTAAATTGTTACTGCAATATACCATCGATTTATTCGTTGATTTTCGCAACTATATGACTCCAAATTAATGTTGAATTTAACGTTTCATCTTCTAATCAAAATAATCAAATTCCACTCACGCTTTCATTAGAATTATCTTTTATACCGTGTGGGTAGGCTTTTTACATGTCAAATAAATATATATATACGTCGCCTTAGGGAAACCATGGGTATTTCCAATTAGGGTTGCTTGAATAATGAGTGACCCATCGACCCTTCCGATTTGGTTATAACAGAGTACAGCAGTATTCTCCTATTCAATTTAGACAACCTACTACTGTTGTCCAATTTATGCCAAGCAATATTACTGTGTAAATAAATAGCACTAGCCTTGGTTTATTGTTAGAAATTTATTCTACAAGGTTATATTAATTCACTTGCAAGTAAAGTCGGTAAGTTACAAACTTTACTATTCGCATTCATTCACAAGGGTTTTTTGGTTTCAGAAACTGGTTATTTAGCAAACTTTATGACATTCAAAAGCCGGCATATTTATTATAAAACGTGAATATTTTGATTTGAAACTGCCATAGTAACACATAAAATAGAATATTGAATAGCCAGTCAAAATATATTTGAAGCATCCGTGGATGAAGGGTTAGTGTGATGTGATGACAAATGATATATATTTTAATCGCTTCTCACTGAAGTGTCCATATATAAGTTAAAAGGTACGATACATTATTATCGTGAAAGAAAACATCGTGTACTGGGATACAATGTAGGGGAAATACCGACGTCGCTCATTATGATGCAAATTTTCTACATCGGGCGTCGCTTGGTACACCGTATTTGCTCGAACTCCTTTACACTGCAGCGTCTGGGTGAAGGAGGAAGACGTGTAATATCATTTGTTGTTCTAGACGCCTCCGTGAAATGTCGGAATGTTTGCTTTTATTGCATGCCAGACAATTGCAAACTTTTTAAATTCATTTCCGTGAGACGACATTACACAATTTGAAAAGTTGATATTCATCACTGTAATGATATTTTTTATACATTCGGTTATAGTACTTCCTGTTTGAAAAAACAGAATGCGAATGTAAAAAATCACATAGGCTCCGGATTAATAATAATATAAACTCATTATATAACATTTAAATGAAACATATTGCACCAAATCTGATTTGTCATTTTCTGATTAAATTCTCTTTTCAGAGTAAATTCGCATGCGATCGTGGAAACTGAAAACAAATGGTAAATTGATCAGTTTCTCTGTGAATCATTTAAAATGTTCGAAAAAGTTTGGCATTTAATTTTTTAATATATACAAATTATAAGCAATTTTATATTAAAATAACTGTTTTTAATTTTGTATTCGAAATGAATTTACACAAAGCTATCGTCAAAGAAATTCATAAATATAATACGATGCAAAATTTCATAAACCAATTCTATTTCGCGACGGTGATCTATATCAACCAATTATATCTTCACTAGGATGCTAATTTAACATTGTTTACAGTTGTCTGCCACATTTTAACGTATCATAACTCATTTAACTATGTGTTTTGCAGTGCTAGATTCAACACAATTTACATAAAACTTTGTGTGAGACATTTCAAATACTCTATTTAAATTTAGACAAACTTTTAAGACTACAAATATATTATAAATTAGAGATAGACAAAAACTTGTTATAAGTTGTCTCCACTAAAACAAACAAGGAAAGCCTTTTGCTGCTAATATTATATAAAACATTAGCTACTCAACAAATATGAGCAAAATTCTTTATGATTGATAACAATTTATTTACAACAATCTGTGGGTATTTTTTTGTGAAATCTTTGCTTGATTATTAGTTGTACCTCAATAGGAAAATTCCGTTTATATTTTCTCTCGTATCCACCTCAGTGACTGTATATATTAAAATATTATTTTTGGCACACGCAAGCTAAAAGGTTTGTGACCACAGTACTAAAACAATGATCTGTACAACATTCTCAACTATAGGTATGTATTTTAGTAAACAGAACTTGATACTGTGTCCCATTTTTTGCGCTACTCAAAGATACATATTTCATGTTTTCGATTCAACTAAATAATAAAGCTATGACACAGAGAAAGAAGCTAATAAATATTTATCAGTGAATCTTGCCAATTTGATGAAATTGGTTAAATATTTATGAAGATTATTATCATTATACTCTGATCTCTGTAAAATATTGAATAAAACGGAATGCTAGGGTTAAAATTAACTTTGAATTTTCAATGAAGTTTATTTAAACCCTTTTACAAAATAATTTATAACAGAATTCAGAAAACTCGAGCTGGCCGTGTTTAAAAAATAATGTCTTCCGAGTTTTTTCTCATTTTCAAAATATAAAAAAAAGTGTTTGCTCAATTTGATTTGAAAGCGTGGTTTTTTTGAAATTGAATAGTTAACGCAATTTACGATGTTGCTGAAGAATAAACAAAATTTAAAAAATAAGACTACTTTAAATTTTAAAATATTTCATCAAGTACTGGGAAATTCTCGAAAAATGTTTGAAAAATTCTTGTAAATATTTACTTCATAGAAATTTTTTGGAAATATTTTTATACTTCATTCGATTTTAATGTATTATTATAATATTTATTTGAATGCGAATAAAAGATTTTTCATATCATTTACATTGCTGGTAATGTTCCTTATTTAAAGGGTATAGATTTTTATTTCTCCTACCAGCGTGGCGTTTGAAAAAAAAACTATTGTTTTTGCCGATGTTGATAGATCAAATCCCGTTTTAGATGAAGTTGTAGATTTCTATATTGAAATCAGTCTACATGCCTAGCAAAAGGAATAAGTTTAGTATTTATCCAATGTAATTTTATTATTAATACTAAATCTCAAAATGAATACATAACTTAACAATTAGCAATCTTGTTGACACTTTCAGTTTCTGTAGTTCACGTTGGGTGTTCATTGTTGAAAATGGTACGTTTTAAGCTATTGGAAACGTCATTTAAAAATGATGAACGATTTCTGGGTCTATATCAAACAGATTTTCCCGTTCGTAAATCCTGCGTTTTTTTATGAGTGTTATCATTATTTCACAAACATTTTCGCTAAGTGTATAGAATTCATAAATCATATAAAACTATTCAATCAAATAGTGATAGAGAGTACACTGAGAATATTAAAACTATCAATATTTTTTTCAAGGTAGATGTGTAAATATGTCTTAATCCTTTGAGAGAATGTTCACACTTTTGTATTTTTGTTTATGTTCGGTTCAAAATATATTGAATTGGCATGAAATTCGCGAGTGAAAACGTATCCGTAAGTCCCAGCGGAATGATCCTGGGGGACAAAGTGACACGGATGTATCCCAATACCAACTTTCATAGCCTTCGAAAATCCCATATATCTAGCAGGTGTAAAAGTCTATATCGATCGATTTGTAAGTAAAATTGAAGCTGACAATCGTAGCGGAAAAAGAAAAAAGCTCTTTGATGTACAATTTACTGTTGGTATTTTTTCTGTCATATTTTTTTTTATATATAGGGTGAAATATGTTGACCATATAGTATAGGTGTTTCTCCTATATGAGAAAGGTCTCTAGAATAATTTTAGCGCATTTTTTTTTACATATGTTACAAACAGAAACATGAGTAGGATTTGTTATTTATTAAGCGTGGACAGAGGAAGATACAAACAAAAACAATAAGTGAGGAGCAAACATTCAAAAAGTGTTTTGTCACACAAATACAAAGCTTGGGAAATGATGATTTAAGTGTTGCAAAAGTGACGGTTTGTATGAATGTGTCAACTTTATGATTTAATTTTAATATGAAAAAAAACCTTTTTGAACACTTATTTTGATTTCCTTTCATAGGTTTTATTATGGGCTATCAGAATTGATATAAAACGCCATTTTTTTTAATTTGTGACAAAACACTTTTTGAATGTTTGCTCCTCAAGTATAAATAATATTATTTCATGTATATTAAATAATACGATTTGAATGCTCTTAAACAATTATTTTCGAAAAAATATTCATTATCTAGCAGTGTATAATGTGCAGCAATTGCGTTCTGGGGAACGATAAATTTCTCTCAATTTGTGGAAAATCTTTTTCAACAGTGATGCTTTATTTTTTGGTAGAAAAAAAACTTTAATACCATTTTATTATTCATCAGTGAGTCTGATATTAAAAAGGGTTGTTTTTATACAATACGAAAGTTATTAAAAAAAAGAATCTGTGACAGGCAACATCTGACAAGCCATTGTTGCAAACACACTTTTATAAGCCATTTTTTTGGTTTTGCATATCAAACCAGTTTTTAGAATGGCAAGCCGTGTAATATATGAAGCGAAAATGCGATATTTTTTAGAAAATGTTGTTTTTCTCACCAGATTTATGTTTCATACTAAACGGATAGATAGTATCGCATAATACCGAATACTTATTTCGAAGCGTGTTGTGTTGGAAAAAAAAACATAAGTGAGCGTAGCGTCTTGGCTTAAGAGTGCAAACATTGTAACAAAAATACGTAAATAAGTTTAAATGTTTGTGTGACTTTGGCACTTGATTTTGTTTAATTATATATAATTCTGACTCGCACAGAACAATTCACTGAGAGAGTCGACAGCTTCAGCAATATCTAGGAAGACAGTAACACAAAAAAGCAGAAAACGCGCTATTCAACTAGGAATAGCTGGAACAACATTTAACTCAATGCGAACTGTCGAAGACATACAGATGTACAAAACTAAAACCAAATGCCATTTGTCTAACGCTCGCATTTTACAGGTGCTGCTTTACGGTAACGTATCATAGCACCTGACGAAGACTTCTATAATAGACTTCAATATAAATCGTACACCAAGTTTTGAGAATAGATGCTTGCGTCGGATAATGGGGGTGAGGTGGTTTAAATTCGTGAGAAACTCAGAGATTATGAGACGTAAAAGGCAGCACCAAGTCATGTCAGTCGTGGGGTCACGTTTAAACCGGCTTAGTCACGTGCTGTGGATGCTTCCAGTGAGCCTTAATCCTGCCTGCCTCTTCTTCCGACTAGTGGAAATCCGCCGTCCTGGAAGACCGTCGGGTACTATCCATAGGATTTACTCAGGAGAACTAAAGGATGCTGCCAGGTAGTGGGAGGGAACAAAGCAATTGGTGGTAGACAGGTAAACATGGATGTGCCGCGTGGTAGCCATATGCTCCACATTATCGAAGAAAATAAAATTGTAAAATAGTTAATTTCATATATTTTAAAAATTAAATCCATGATTTAAGCAACGAACCCATACGACTAAGTAAGACAAAAGCTCGGAAGTCTTAATTATTCGATTACAGAACCAACATATTATATATTAATTATAAAACTGCTGTTGGATTGAATGCTTGATGATTATCAATCGTGTATATGAAGCATATGAACTTTTAATGACGTTAATCCTGGCAGATTTTTTTTCTACGAAGACCGCTTATTACTCAGGTGCTAAATTTTTTTTCGAAGTGAGTAGCGATAGAAAGATAGGGCTAGGATAGGACTAGTCGCCCTCGCTCCGTATTTGTGATAAGATGAGTGGGAGGGAATCTTAGTCGTTATGGACATTAGTCTCTGACCTAGAATTTAAGCATGAGATTACCTACATATATTGCCTTCATGCGGGAAACGGAAGTATACATTTCTGTTTTTAAGTATAAACAAAAAAAATGCCACGAAACTCATATAGGAAGACGTGGACTTCAATCTAATTTGAGTACAGGCATTTTGTCTTGAATAATCATTATACAAAAATATAATGATTATTAAAAATGGAGAAAAAAATGCGACACTGAAGATTTGCAATGTTCTTTCGTAGATCTTAATGCGATGCAAATCTGCATATAATTTAATGACAAAAAACACCGTGTTTACTTTATTATTCAATTAAAACTTTACTCAGAATGCAATCGAGACTGTTGATGAAATGGGGAAAGTTTGACTGGCCAACGACTCTTCCTGGCTCTTTCTTTCGTCTTAACACGAAATCGCACTTCTGTCAACTTTAATAAACAAGCAGTACCGAATCAGTAATATTTTTTTTGACAAACAGTGCCGTAAAAAAACAACATAACATGTATTGCACTACCATCATCAAATAACGAGAATATGGTACTTTGATTTATAGATTACATTTATCCTGGTTTTTTATTCATTTAATCGATTCGTTGTCATAAATATGATATCCAATACGACCTCGTTATGGATGTAATATGTGTCAAAAGCCTCTCATCATCATTCATTCTGGGGCGAATACAAAATATTTTAGCCAAGTTCGATTTCTACTCCGTGTATGGATTGTAAGCAGGGCCGCTTAATATAAATAAAAATCAGATTGGCAATGGAAATAAAATTAATTATTGTCTTTTTTAAGCCAGTTCTGTAATTGATTACGCGCTCAACGGTTTGATTAACGAATCAATAATTTCAAAAATTGATTATTAATACCGAATATTGGTTTCGAATTTCGTTTATAATTCGAACCCATTGTATTGCTTAAAGACATATAAAATAGTAAGCGATTAGTTGAGAATGGGATCGAAAAAAAAAAAACTTTTATTATACTAAACATATTCTTAAATGTTTTGATGCAAACGATTTTTTGATAATTTATTGATACCTATATAATGTATGTATTTGTAAAACAGAAATATATTAATAGGAGAAGCAGGGCAAAACGTTCGGTTCTGATTGCCTTTCCGTGGTACTTATTTCTCCCTATACTCTCTACCCATCGTTAACATGACAAGGTAATTAATCTAGGCTTCCATCAGTTGCCCGAGATTCATCTCACTTCTCACCGTCGCGTCGCTCAGAGATTGTCGACTAGTCATTAATAATATATTATCGAGGGGGTAGTTTCATGCATTTTTTTTTAAATTTTTATGTTGGTATAACATAAAATCATTGTTAACTCTTTCTTTCCACAACATTAAGTGAGTGAATTGACTTATAGCACCTTTTAATAACCGTAGTATCGAAGGGATTAATCAACTATTTACATCTGCTCCAAAATCTCTTGAACTAATAAGCTTAAACGAAATTATTATTATTATACGCAATATTGTTATGACAAATATACGTGGTGAAATTTAAAAAAAAACACAGTGCAAAATTGCTGTTTCAGCAAATTTTAAATATCTCATAATTTTTTGAAAAATAAATATTTTTAAATACTATTTTTATCTATGTTACAATATTAGTGCTGTAATGACGCGCACTTTTACTTGATCAAAAACATGATTTTATTTGAAAGAGAGAAAACGAAAACACCCGATAAAAATATATTATTTTTTTGGCAGTCATCGAAAGAATACTGAAATCACACCAATTTTGGAAATACAAAAAAGTTTTTTTCTTTTTGGAAAATTCACTACTTTTTAAATACTCAAATTCACATTCACATTATAAATCACATTAGAAGCATATTTACTAATGATACAACACACAGGCTTAAGCAAGTTAATATTTAGTAAGCATTTTGGTCGTCATGTGTTTACGACGTTTCAGTTTTCAGGATTATCGTATTCGAGGTAAATTATACGAGACAAGCTTTTTAAAAAAATAATTATGTTTCCAACATTGTTCTTATACTTTTAAATCTGAAAATTCTAACTTATTATAACAAATTACTTATTGAAAAATTTAAGGGATAACATCATATGTTAAAAATACAATTAAATGTTTAATAAAGATCTTTGAGAGATTCGGCGGTAACTCTGTGGTAGTTCATTTTTAATATAAATTTAAATATAGTAACTTTGGTATTCCACTTGTTTTCTTGTTGTTGAACAGTTAGACACATTTGTTGTCTGACCAGTTGGGTCTGGGTTCAATTCCCGGTAAGGTCAATGTCAAATTTAAATTTTTCAATTTGAAATTTGAGACCTAAGAAGACATGGGTGTTTATCTCGAGTGACTTACAATAACTTGTCATCGAGATATTCTCGTATGATCTTTCAACTTTAAAATATTTGGCGCATTGGCATTGCCGCTGTAATGCCAAATATTTTTTAAATTTAAATTTATAGAATTATTTTCAGAATTAAAGAACACGTAAGATTTCTTAAAATCAATATTTTTTCTGGGCTTGCGAATTATTTTATAGAAAACGATCACAATTTCGATAAAAATAAAAATGTTGAATTACTTTATTACCTTAACCACACACAATAAGAGAAATTAGTTTTGAACTATTACTATATTTTTTTTGTATCTTACCCCACTCCTTGTTTCTACTAAAAAAAGACAAATCTCGAATTCTATTTTGTAATTTATAACATAAGAATGAGAATATTTTTTAGTGTATTCTTAAACGCTGCGATGGTTTGATGATGTTTTTCAAAGAAGCAAAACACTTGTCATATTCTGTAGTACAACAAATGAAATAAAAGTTATCAAGTTTAATTTTATATCAAATAAAAATCATTATTTTAGTTAAAGTACATTTTAATACCAATATAAATACTTTCTATTATGAAATGAAATATTACCGTCTTTAGTAATATAATATATTACAAGCACACAAAATCGCTGGCTTTCATTGTAATGGGGGCATCGGGAAGTCAACAGCCCGGGTGTTCATTATTTGGTATTCAATTCCTCTGTGGAGCTGTGCCAAAAACAATTTATACGACGGAGGTCTAGACACCGCACTTGGGGTCAATGTTAAATTATCAGGTCAATAATTTATTTCCACTCGACTAGAGTCTGGATGTAAGCCAAAATTGAATTTATGTCCGGCCCATCGACGATTTGTACTTGCCTCTACGACGCTTTACAATTAACACGATCTTGATGATCATGTGAACTTTCTCTTTCTATAAGACATATCTGTTATCTATATAAAAAAAACTAGCCGTGAGAATTTTCATGGTTTTATATTGACATAATACTAAATACATATACTTTATATTACATAATGTAAAATGAGAGTTTTTTCTATTTATTATTTGATTTTATGTTTTTTTTTGTATTACGTTTCTTTTAGTTGATTATTTTTTTTAAATGGCAGAATTCCATTTGGTCAACGATCCAATTTATTAGTAAGATATCTCAAAATAACATGTTTCGAGATATTAGGAAAGGCGGTTTCAAAATGGTTACCATAAATCAAGTATTATTCATATGTGCCCTAAATTTAAATATTTTTCAACAGAAATTATAAATAAAGTAATCAGGCAGGTTCAGTTGTAGGAAATAAAGAAAAATTTGTGTAATGATCCAAACGATACCATTTTTGTCACTATTTTAATTATGTGATTACTGGACCCGAAAGAGCCATTTTTTTCAATTAACTGCATATTTAATTACAATTTTCATAGCCGCCTGCCTGATAAACTTTTTCTTAAACCATATTCGCTCCATATGTGGAACATATGACAACCAAGTGACTCCTGAATGTGTGTTGCCAATTGTTTTGATACCTCCTATGACGTGTCAGCATCCCTCAGTTTCGCAGAGTAAATCCGATGGATTATACATGACGTTCGTTTAAGACGTCAGCAGCCTACCAGTTGAAAGAAAAGGCTGTCAAAATTAAGACTCTCCGGAAGCATCCGTAGCACGTAACTCAGCCAGTTTCAAGGTCGCTTTATGACCACTGACAATGACGGGGTGCTTCCTTAATCTCCGAGTTCCTCACGAAATCAAACCACTTCACCCCATTGTCTGACGGAAGCATCTATTCTCGTAGTTTAGTATCTTATTTTTCCGAGTCTTATTCATTTAATGAATCGCTACCGTAAATAAACACATGTAGAATGCAAGCAATGAACATTATGTCATTTGGTTTTAATCGTGCAGATGTGTGTATCACTATCACACAGACTAATGTAATATACGAATGATACCAAAGAAACAATAAGTAAAAAAATACTTTAATATATGGTTGAAAAATATTTCGGTGTCACTTATTTGTTCAGAAAACGTCGTGGTTGACTATATCGTACAATTATGAAGGGACGAAATATTATGTTTTTTGTCTACAAGAAATTATCGATACTTGTTAGCAAGAGGTTGAGATGAATATTTACCAATCGAATCTTCATTTTACTACTGTAAATATATAAAGGGTGATTCATTAAGAGGTACTTTTTTCAAAAGACAAAAAAACGTTTATAAAAAAAAAATTATTACATAGTCTTTAATATAATAAATAGACCCATTTTCTAAATTTATTTTTTATGTATTATTTATTTTAAATGTTGGCCGTAACTACGCCTAACATTCGAAAGTTCCAATTTTGGATGACGCGTTCGAGCATTTCGACTGGTATTTGGGTATTGATGCGAGTAATGTTGGACTCCAATTCCTCAATCGTAGCCGTTTTAATTATATAGACTTTCGACTTTACGTAGCCCTAAAGAAAAAAATCTAGAGGTGTTATATCGGAAGATCTAGACGGCCAATTCACTGGTCCGAAGCGTGAAATTATTTGTTCACCGAAATGTTCTCCTAATAAAGCCATGCTTTCACGGGCTGTGTGGCAAGTAGCGCCATCTTGTTGAAACCAAGTGTCGTGGAGATTATGGGCTTGAATTTTAGGCACCAAATAGTCCGTTATCATGGAAAGATAACAAGCGCCATTCACGGTTACGTTCTAGCCAGCCTCATTTAAAAAAAAATATGGACCGATTATTCCACCAACCCATAAACCACACCAAACCGTTGTTTTTTGTGGATGTAGTGGCAACTCTTGAACCTTTTTGGGTTGATCTTCAAACCAAATACGGCAATTTTGTTTATTGACATATCCATTAAGCCAGGAATAGGCCTTATCGCTAAAGAAAATTTTGCACGAAAAACATTCCTCGCAGACGCTGATTTGCGTAATACATCTGAATAATTTGTAGGCGCTGTGCCGGCGTAGGTCTTTCCAATATGAATTGTAAAAAAATACTGAACAAAAATAAAATAACACTTGGGCACAACTCACGTGTTATCTACTATAAAATCCCAATAAGAAAAATTACCTCTAAACGAATCATCCTTTATTTTAGAACCAATCAGATTATTTGAACAAGCAAGAGAAAATATGAACTATAAAGGCATTATTTGATACTGTTATGGCTGTTATGCTCACTTCGTTATACTTAAATTTTTGTAGCAAGGCTTTGAGATATTTTTTACGAACATAAAAGACAATTTAATATATATAACACGATTTTTATGTACACAAACAGAACAGATTTACCTTATCAATTTAGTATTTTATTCATTTTTAGAATTTGTAAATAGCCTCGTTCAATGGTACTGTTTAATGAGCTCAAAAATACTTGCTAACTGAGTGGGTACAAATCACATATACAACATGAAAAATACGGTAACTCTTTAAGCGTATTATACCACCACATTAGCTAATAACGAAATGCTTGTATTATATATAGAAGGAGTATGTGATATTGTTAAAATAGTATACTTTAAACAATTTTCTTTACAATATATAAATCGTTCCTTAATACTTTCTATTGATAAGCTTCAAAAGTGGTATAACTATTTTCTGCAAAATAAAAATAGTGTTTCATAAATAGCTTTATTGTTTAATATACACTCCCGAAACTGTTCAAAATATTACATAATCATCAAGTTCTATTAAATAGCATAATATTTAAATATTTAAAACAAATTGTATTGATGTATTGCAATTTTGGGTAATTTCAAGAAAAAGTTTATATTATGTTTATATAGGTGTTTTTGTGATGGCAAATGGTATCTTTATATCAGATATTTTTTTTACGGGAACTGTTACTCAGTCGCTCAATCTTTTTTATCAATGAGAGTAGTAGGAATAGAAGGATACTGCCAGGACACAAAATATGGTTAAGGATGGAAAGGATGGGAAGAAATTTTTGGACGTCAAAAACACTCATGCCATCGAACGGAAATATTGAAATAATACTGTTCGTACTGGGACTCGAACTCGTGAAGTTTGTCACAGAACGCAACGACGTTAACAGCTGGACCATTACCCGACGTTTTTTTAAACTAAAATAATTGAATATTTAAATGAGTTTTAAAAAATTAAATACATTTTGATTTCAGTTTATGAGTCCTAGAGCTTTAATATATTTATGATATGACTTTTATTTTAATGATAAAAAGAGATAAAATTTGAGCAAAAACATATTTTTATCGTTTATTTTAATCATTTTATTTTTATTAAAATATTTCCGCCAGAAAGCCGATCTGTCAAAAATTCAAAGTTCACTTCGTTATCAAGGCGCAGCAGTAATTTAATATTTAATTTGTTTTTATTTTCAATCGCAGATTTTTTCAACGAAAAGAACGAAAAAGATAACAAAATGACAAACCTTTTATAGGACACGAAGTTGACAAAGAGACACGATGTTTATATTCATTTTTAAAATCAAGCCGATAAGAAGCTTTACGAATTAGAATGATATTATAATTAAGAGATTAAGATAAAGTATATTATAGTGATACTTGTCACATTATTCATCACAGTTTCACAAAAAGGTATTTTCCGTATTTTCTTATATCACTCTTAAATATTTGGCATGCTATGAAAACTTTTCCTACTCATCCGTATGCATGTCCCAATATAATGAGAAAACACGCTTGACCCGCTAGAACCATTTCAATTTGATTTAAGTCCACACATTTGCACATCTGTACATTTATGTTGGTGAATAACATCTCCTAGAAAATGTTCAGAGATTTATAAATATACTAATATTGCTCATTTTAAGTCATATTTGCAACAAGATAGTTAAATAAATGATAATAGCGGTATCGGTACAATTTTAAACACACCTTTTTTACTACAACAATATAATTTTTGGACCATAGTAGAAAAAGTCTTTCTTTCCCAACAGAGATATAAGCTTTTTTATTTCCAAAATAGTCAGTCGACTTTCTATAGTATTGGCACTGGAATTACAGTTGGAGTCCTGGCAAAGTAAGTAATATACTTTATATATATATATTAAAACAATACCTGATATCTTGGTTGATTATAACGCGTCTTCTATACTCTTTGAAAATATCGTAATCTATTTTTTAAATCAAAATATATAACACAGTTGGCTGCAAATAATGTAAATATTATTTGATTTTATAATAATTAATACAATGATATATTCTTTGGCAATCGTAATCGTACATACTATTGTTTTATAAACCCAATTGCAATATTCGACAACGAATTTATTTATCGCAGCGTACACATTTAAATAGCTGCATATTATGAAATATATTCTAAGAAAAATATTGAGCCAATCGACCAATATACGTGATGGGCATAGTATATTATTATTTGACTCACCATTCACATGCTATATATTTATATTTCTCGACGAATATTCAAATATATATCTGAGTAACTTTTTCCTCTTAACTTCATACCCGGAAAATTTTCGTTCGCTCAAGGAAAACTCTGTTCATCGATTCTTCTGAATAAGACACTTCCATACACAGAACTTTGGTACATTAAATACATATATATATATTTAAGAGATTCAACCTCGATACTACATTTTATTTTATTTATTTTTTTGCTAACCTGAAAAGTATTGTGCTTTCTTGTACTTGAATAAAACAACAATTTTATTTTTACATTTTTTTAAAATGTTTAGAATAGTATGTAACTTTGTAACTGGTATTCCGAGTTTTCTTGCACAACATATTCAGTACGAAAAATTCGCGTTTGGAACAATCTTGTACTAAAAAGTGCGTTCACTCCATATCATAGTTGCCGTATTATGTTGTTTCTCTTGAGAATTTACCAGCAATCATTTGAATACGCTGTTGTCACATTGTTTTGGTATGAGACTATGAAAGGTCCAGTTAACCGGACAGTATTGAAAGTGGAGACGAGTAACATATTGAATATCCTTGGGAAGATATTAATTCAGTGATAAGTTAGAATTTCAACCCATCGTTAATCTAGGTGCAATTGTGTTTAAGTTAGAAAATTAAACCTTTTACATTTGACACTATAACTGCATATTAATTATTATATTAAACATCAAAGACTTCGGTATTTAAGATGGCAAGGTAACGAATAATCTGATAGACTTTCCGACCTTTCTTTCAAATTAACAATTACACTGCAGTTATATAGAGTATTCGAAGAATCATAGACTAAACGAATAGCATAAATAACTGATTAGAAACATTGTTATTATACAATAATTAACCCAAAAATATACTGGTAAAGTGAAAATTCTAAATAAAATTGTAGATTGCGAATAGGAGAATGTAAATCTAAATGTATCTGATTATTTTTTGAGAAATCGTGGACATGAATTGTTTGTTCTCCCAAGGTTTAGAACCAACCTGCCAATGGGTATGCCACTGGGGAGAGCTTTAACGGCGTTCAACAATATTGCTTGGGGTGTTGACATATTCCACGTAGACGTAGGTGAGTTCCGACGAATACTATTTTTTATGTATTAACGTAGAGCTTACTCAATTGACTTCCTTGCTATTTTTTTTCTACTGTTTTTAATATTAAATTGTCTTATATTTTTATTCATTGTAAAACTTTTAAATTTATAATTTGTCCACCCTATGCAATGTTAATTAATTCAATAAATTGCGAGAAAAATAAGTTTAAGAAAAAATCACTGGCCTAGATTTTTTTTCGTCTCTTAGAATTTGATACCATTTATGGCTTCTTATATAAAAAAGAAAAAAAGTGTACACAAAATATTCTTTACTTTTCATAAAATTTAAATTTTAAAAGCCGCTAAACCATTAAAGAAAATATGTAAAATACTGTATAAAGCAGACAAAGCGAAAATTTGCTTTTGATAAAAAAAAAATAGAACATATTAGGGCTTCTTGTGTCAAAATTTTCTAGATAATGTTGACTTTGATATTCTTATATCTTCTTTGTGTCCACCGCTGCTTAACTTTTATATTGATAATCGGATTTGGGATGAATGATAAACATTCAATTGAATTTTTTACGGATTTTTTTAAAGTATAAAAATACTGTTTTCAAATTGAACATGTCGTCAATAGTCGTTATTAATTTCTGTTATTTAACACGTTGACCAAGAGAAAATAATGAAGTATAAATAAAAAAACGAAATAGCTTTCTTACATTTGTGAATTTGTCTCAAATAAAACTCTAGAGTAAATATGTTAATGTTTATCTTCCAAGCAATCTTGCATACAAGTTTGTGCCTCGTAAAATATCGACGATTCAAAAGGCCAAAATCTCTGAGGAATTGCAACACTTCTAAAGAAAGTATGTTTTCTGATAGGAATATGAAATCGGATACCGATGTTCCATCAATATAATGAAATCGAATGTCTTATTTGGAAATTAAGACATATGAGAATGAACATTTTTCCGCTTTATCACTAATATATCATTACCTTAATATTGCATATTCGTATAAGAAATAAAATATATTGCTTATTTAAAAAAAAATATATATGATAAACGCAGCAAAATAATAGATTCCGATTAGATTAAGATATAAAAAGGTCTACTCAGAGTTTTTCTTAGGAAGGAAATCTTTTAACTTTTTGACTTTTCAATTGACTTTTAATTTTGACGTAAAGATGTCGTTATCAACTCGAAATATTTTATGAACGAATAAAGAAATACTAAATTGTCTTAAAATTATGCATTCATAAATACAGTAATATTGGGCTGACTGCAAATTAATTTAATTTTATTATCAAATTAGTAAAAACAAATTGCCAGTAGTTTCTTTTCCCAAAATTTTGTAACTATGCACCAAAGTTTTATGAAATAAGGAACTTGGTATTATATGTTGGAAAGCTTATACAAGTCAAGATCTACTGGATTATTAAATTCAATATATGTCACCCTTTATCGGCAATAACTTTATCAGAGTCTGACTGATATGAGTAGCTCCTCCCTTTCATTTTCCATGTCCGAACATTTCTGCAAGACACGGTTGGTGTACACCTAGAGCACGAGTGCCCGAATTGTCACGTTTGAAAGCGAAATTTTCTGCAATTATTAATAAAAAATATATTTTTCAAAGAAAAATAAACCAGGACTTTTACATGAGAATTACTTATATAGTATTAACTACCACATATCAGTATCACTTCATATTACAATCAAAATTATATTACTTCTATACAGTCAGAAACAAAAAACTCTTAGCTGGGTGCTCGAACATGTCTTGGCTGATTTACACACTTGTCTGCAACGCAGGTACATTAGGATTACTTCCACAATATTAAACGTCTTAACCAAGAAAATCGGCAGCACAAGAGTGTTTCCATTCAACTACGGCGGTATGAAACATAAACATTATATGATCTATTGAGAGGTGAAGTAATCCAAGTAACAAAATGGTCAGTATTTTCTATTGGACTTCTAAGTACAATTACGTTTTAATTTAGCGTGTTTGTGGATTGAATATTTTTATTTTACGAAGAAAACACTATTACAGTGAGTATTAACTAGGGCTTGTCAGTTTTCAAAAACCGGTTTTTAAACTTCGTAACCGGTTGTGCCAAATTTTTCATAAACGAGTCTATAAACAAATGGACAGAAAATTTGGATCTTTTAATTGATGGCTTAAAGACTATATGCCCCACATCATTACCCAGTGAAAGGGTATTTTCGATATCAGGAAATTTTGTTACAAAACGATCAGTGAACGCTTTGTGTTTTCTTAAATCATATTTTCTAGTAAAAGTAACACCAAATAATTTCTTGTTGTGCATTATGTATATAAATAAACAACATAAAAAATGAACTTTTTCTCGCTGTTTTAATTGAATTATCCACTTTTTGTAAAACTTAAAACAATATTGACATTTGACTAACAGCTTTTTCAAAAGTCGGTTTTTGTATAAGCCCTAGTATTTTATTTATTTAATTAACATTGTTGAAGTTTCACAAATTATAAATTTAAAACTTTTACAATGGAGAAAAAAAAATAGTATAATTTAATATTAAAAGCAGTAAAAAAAAAGTGGCAAGGAAGTCAACTGGGTAAGCTCCGACGAACTCTACTTTAATACATAAAAAATAGAATTCGTCGGAACTCACCCACGTCTACGTGGAATATGTCGACATCCGAAGCAATATTATTGAACACCGTTAAAGTATTAACTAAGCTTTCTAATTTTTTATAATTAATACTTTAAAACATGTAGAATATTACAACGCATCGAATTTAATATTTTCTAAAAAAAAACATGGCTCACTTAACTTCCCAGGGGATCATATACGATAAGAAATTTATTTATTCCTGTGAACGTTTGAATCATTAAAATATTTTAAAGTTTGCTTAAATTAATTAATATCAATCGGAGTATTGTCAGTGACCAAATAAATTCCACTATTCCATTCCGTTCATCGAATGATCAAAGAGATCCTGTAGAGCTGAAGTCAGCTATGTATTGTGACCCATTTATATCAGTATCAACGAGCGGTAATAATCGTCCCTGATATTCTGCCATACACTAGCGAATTACCGCCATGTCAAAGTGAACGACCACCGTGATTCAATGCCTGAGAGCGGTTAGACATATTATATTATGGTGTCGTGAATAACTCCTTTTTAAAAAACTTAAATGCATCAGCACAGCTAAAAATAAAATAAGTGGCTTTAAAAACACCTTTATTTTTTCAATTTAATAGTTCTGATGGGAATGGCTATACTTTATTATATTATATTTTGTTTATTCTTTTCCTATAACAACATAACAACTTCTTTTTAAAAATCTCTCATTTATTAAGTCTGTGCTGCATATTTTCCAAGAAAACCTGAATCCTGCCTGTCTCTTGTATCAACCAGATGGATCCGTCGTCATGGAATGCTCCTGATAAGCATCCATAGGATGTATTCGACGGAGCTACGAGACGCTGGGATGACATGAAAGGAAACAGAGAGACTAGTGAAAGATAGAAATTTGTGAAAGAAACGTGTTTTCAACTTGTCAACTGTCAGTTGACAATGCTCGCAATGAATGAAACCGGTCCTGACCTATTTAATAAAGTGGAATGATGTGCAAAAGAATATTGTGTATTTATTAAGATAATTTCAGTAATGTAAAGTAAACCTTAACTAAAAAAAACTCCCCGAATAATATGTGGTTGAATTTTCGTTACAATAAAAATATTGAATACAATATTTCGTAAATTTAGAAAATGTTTCCAGGGTTTCAAAACACGTCATTGTATGTCAATTTAATCAAAAGGCATTGTAATGGAAAGGATAGCTAGAATATCTAATTAACTTGAACTCCTATATTTGATTTCCATTAGGCACCCGAATTCTCCTGTTGTAATGATTATGCTTTCATAGGACAATTGGTGACTTTAGAATACCAATTCCATTCAAAGTCCTGGGGCTATTTGCACCCCTTTACCCAAGTTCAGTGCCTATTACATTCCAAAGTGATTCACTTGCTTTCAACTTAGAGATGTTATAATGTTTGCTCAGAAAGGTGTGTTTGATCGTGAGCACTGTAAACTATTCCTAAATTGGGGTTGCATCGAATTTAGTTACTTAAGTCACCGGAATGACGATCAATATCAATTAAATTTTGAATTATTGACGTCTTCCTTCTTTCGTGATCTATCGTTGTATTTTGAGTAATTTTCATAAACTTAACTGTTTTTTTTTACAATTAAAAGTGCAGTATGGTAGTAACAAATAACGATAGACATTTCAGGGGGTACTCCGACAATGATGTCGGACTAAAGCCGCTGCGACGAAGCTGTCAAAGGTAAACCAGCCCGGAAAAGCGCCGTCAATGACACTCGAACAAACCCGCCCAGACAAAGCGGTCAGAAAAAATAATGAAATATGAATAAACATATGTTCATCATTCAATATTTAAATTAAAGAAATAAGATAAGTTTTATAAAACCTATTGTTTAGAATTTAAAATATATTAAATAAAATAACTGATGCTTTTGTTTGGTATTATTAGTAATTGAAAATATTTAATAAGGGTAGGACACAATATTGATATTAAAATGTAAATAATATATATCTTCATTTGTTTGCATATTTTATTTTAAATTAATGTTTTATTTGTACATTTCAAATGAGCTCCTGATAGGTGAAATGAGCCAGAAAATCCACCAAAACGCCAATTAAAGATGTGTTTGTTCTTCAAAGTAAAATAGAAAAGTTTTACCAATTTACTCCATGGTTCACTTCACTTCTTGAGAGCCCAAATATAATATCGATGGCATAATTCCATAGAACGTCATTTTTTTTTATTTATATTAACTGTTAAATTCAAATACCACTCTTCTATAAATCCACAAAAGAACAATTAGGAAAACTTACTAGTTTTCTCTCGATAGGCTGATGTTGTGAGGATCAGTTATATATAAATATAGATCTAAATAGAATTTTATAGTTTTATCAACGCTCCAATATATTTTAATTGAATTGCGATAAATTACTAAATGATTCACTACAAACTCAGCATTCTACAACCCAGTTTAGATGTGTCAAAACTCAGGTCAACCATATCTCAAAATTACCAATTTAGCGTTGAAGCAGATGGAACTAAGCCAGGGGTAGGGAACGTTTTCTTCTCTAAAGGCCGCGTTCATTTTTCTGATTCGACATAAGGCCGCAGTAAATATTGACAAGGGAATCTTTGTCTGGAAACAGGAATTTACGGTCAGAATATGTCAGTAATTTACGAATTTACATAAATTTACAGAATAACAGAATTGGCCAGAAGGCCGTACCAGAGTAGCCAAAAGGCCGCAGGTTCCCCATGCCTGAACTAAGCCATCGATATGAATAGAGTAGGAAATGTTTCATTACTAATTTCCTTAGTAGAGGACAGCTTTGTCGGGGCGTGTCTTGACGGCAACGTTCTGCTAATGTTGGTTCTGGCGGCTTTGTTGATACGTCATTCCAGGAAATAAGTTTATTAAGAAGTTTAAGGACTATGGAGTAATAAATGATATATAACATAAGCATTCCATTCCATTTTTATGTCGAGCCTTATCAAATATATATTTTTTAACATCTATTTGCCACGATATTGAAACGAAATCAACTATTTTATATTATCAGCAATATAAAATAGTTGAATATATTTTTTTACAATAACATAATGTATGTTTTTGTGTCTATAGTACAATCTTTTGGTGGTGCGACATTGAGTCACAACGACGTCGATTTGACATTTCTTAATGGTTAGGACATTTACTTTCGGTCTAATGTGGCGGCCTTTTATTCGAAGAGGGAAATCCCCGAACTATTCAAATAATTGTTATGGCGTGTAATGTGAGGAGAATAAGTGACATTATCCGAGAGCGTGCATAAGACGTATGTAGCGAGTTATATAATAGATATACTAAAGTCAGAATCGATGTTATAATTTAAATAACCATTGTATGTTTAGGAATATACACACATACATATATTTATATAATAAACATATTCATATTTTTTTTTCGCCATTACAGATCAGCGTAGAAATGTTTTTGCTATCGACTGGTATTTTTTTATATTTAAATAAATTTAATGTTGCATTCCACTGTCATTCCAGACTAGCTTTATCGTACAAACTTAGACAATACTTTTCATATAAAATATTAATTGTAATTCTTGTCTTATTTTATGAATGAGAAGGGTTATATCTTTTCATGACGGCGGAGAGAGAGAAGATAATACTTCATATTTTTGTTTGGGGGGTGGTGCCTTATGCTGATTATTGAGAACTATTACGACCTCTATTAATATCGCAGATTTATAAGCTATACATTTTCACACTTTACTATAATACTTTTATGGTCAATCCTTGGTGAAAAGACATTATATTATAAAAATAAAACACATAATACTAATTACATATTATTTACAAAGATCAAAACAGTTTTCGCTAGTATCAATAATTGATCACTTGACAATGCTCGCGATTAGTGAAACCAGTTCTGATTTTAATAAATAATCTATGTTCAATACATTTAAAAAGTGTTTTATTTTTTAAGCTTTATTTTATTATGTTGGGTGAATTATTTTATATAGAATTTAAAGTTATTTATAATCTATTAAAAAATATATAGTTATTGTTTAAAATCGAAAAAAGTAATATAGGAATGTTTTTAGTCGTAGATATGAATAGAATTTCTCTCAATAGCCACACGATGTAACGGAGTTGTGGTTTAGAACTTGTGTATACTGAGGAAATAAGCACAATGTTTAAAATTGCTCACTCTGTTATGTTTAGTTTCTTTACCATATTAGTTTCCTAAACAGAAAAATATTCTTCAGTCGTGTAGCATATGATTGCAAAATAAATTTTGTCCTGGAAGTACGAGATTTGCATTTAATTTAACTGAAAATTTCATACCTCCATTTTAAGTCCAAAAATATCTCTGCGTTTTATTACGGTGGTTAAAAAGTGTATCGCGAATTTCCTTTTCTCCCCTTTTAAATCCCCAGCTAAATATTTAGGTTTCATCATTTTAATGATTTTTCCAACCCCGTGGTATGTAATCCTCTTATTTCTGAATTCTCTTTTTTATCCGATTACGAAAAATGAAATAAATTTGAATTATCAGCAGTCCATTAAAATTTTACGTTTTCTTTAACGCCTACATTTAATTCAGTAATTTAAAATAATGATTTAAAGTACCTTTTTGTTGCGAATAATTCTACAATGTCTTAAATAATCTTTGTTATTTCATTTGATGATAAAATGTTGTTTGCCACATATAACTTTTTATTATTATTTATTTACCACATGAAATCTATGGTTATCAGGTATTTTAGCATTTTCATGTATAATATTTATTAATATTGTACATGAAAATTATATAATTTTTTAAACTATAATATATCTACTCCTTGCAAAGAATCGTGGATGATTACATGCTTTACATAGATAGTACATGCAAAGGAAACTAGATTATTTAAATAAAAAAAAGGAAAATCGTTTTTTCGCAACATACTAAATATATTTTTTATATACATTCTTTGAAATTTCCCGTTGATTGTGACACATGTACAGAAAGTATCCACCTCGATCAAACAATTGTAATACATTAAGATATGAAAATATAGCTTTTTAAGATTTTTACCATTATCTTATATGTCTTCCATAACTTCCATATCGTGATTAAAATATATTATAAATAGATAACCAACATTTCGACTCAAACGTGATTTGGGCACATTGCTCTTGCTCGCCAAATGATCTTAATATAGTATTTTAAATACAAATATTTATTGAAAATCGATTAATTTAAAGCGAAATTATTTGAAAATAAGCAGTTCACATATTTAATTAAACCTGAACAATAGTGCTGTATAATTTAACCTTTTCGAATATGTGTTATAATTTTAACTTTGTTGTGCTAAATAAAGAAATATTTCGACCAGATAATTTATATTTTCATCAATAACAAATGCGGTCTTGCTTGTCGAAACTGGCTGTGATACTATTGAAAAAATATTAATTATTGGTATTTATTAATTTTATAAATATTCGTTTTATACCTACATATTTAATCACTGAATATAAAATTTAAACCATTATTCAAAAATCTATTTTCAATAGAAAATAATCTTCTTAAAATTAAAAGTTTGCTTTTTTTTGACTACCTAAAAATAATCAAGAATTGTCGAGCTACGAAAACGAAAGTACGCAAAAAAGGTAATTTGACGCCATATACAAAAGATATTTTACAAACGTCGCGAATTTTCCTGTCTTTGTGAAAAATATACGTAATATTTTTGCACGTATTCGAAAACCATATCAGTATAATATCGCCATAAAATAACTGTCATGGTGGAATTCCAAAAAGGTTTATTTTTTTCGGCCATTGAACGAATGCGATTATCATGTCTCGAATGGCCTGTTATTTTTACTGGATATAAATGGTTCAATTTAAAATATCCAGAATGCAAACAATTTGTGAATAGAAAAATAAACCAAGCCAGAGTGTTGACACGTACATCTCATCAATCAAAGAAATCACGAAACGTTCGTTACAGGTTGCGTGTTATTATTCATGCGGATTTTAATTTTGTCCAAACAAGTCAAAAAATTACCTGTATTCATAAAAATGAAATTAAAATGCAATTATGGGTGTGCTTTGCATAATTCATTGACGGAAATTTCGCCAAAAAATTTCATTTAAATAATCGCTTATGTTTCATTTTATACTGACGAGATCAAAGGGTATGCTGAAATTAAACTTCCATCCAAACGACATACTGGAGATGATTTTTTAATGTTAGTAGCAGTAACTGTAGCAGATACAAAGAAAACATTTTTTAGTGGAAAATTATTCTGCTATACAAATTCCCAAGAGTATAATAATACGAAAACGTTCCCAACGAGGTAGCGGGTACATGGTGAGCAGTGAGCAACAAATTGTCAAGGAAATTGAATGTATAGAATATAGATGTTGTGATAAAAAACCCAAATAACCCTACTAATAGATATTCATTTAAGTCTTGACAAAAATAAAATGTTACGCTAATATTACTACGGTTTTGAAACATGTTTTTAAAATTCCTTGTTGAAAATTTAAAATTGCCTTCGATATGAAGTATCAAACGCTTTTTTAATTGTAAATCCGTAGTTTTTTAAAATCCTCCAATCGCTCGTCTTTGAAAATATGCTTCTTTGTCAACGACGGCGGTATTGCGTGCAACCTATAGGAGTTTATAAACAAGAATTTAACTTCATACAATTATTCAAAAATGGTAGTGGCAACGTAAATGAAAATTATTATATGTATGACATAAGGAATAGTACCAACAAAGAAAAGAACAGCTGTTCATTTTATTATTTTTAATTATTTTGTAGCATACCCACCCCACACTCAATGTGGACCAAATAGATTCCTAATAAATTAAAATAATATCAAGTTTATGTGAAAAACGTCTTATAATTAAGTCTTTGCTTGGATATTTTTTTTTGTAAAGAGTAAAAACGTGAGAGCTAAAGAATTCTTAGGAGCTTTATTTGAACCGTTCATATAATTATATAATTAAAGTAATATTTTATAAAATGCTGTCACCGTTTGTGATCTAGAATCCAGCTTGACAGTAAGAAAATTGCCTTAGCGATCCAGACGGTCTAGGTACAGCCAATATCATTTTTTTCTCCACATGTTGTACTAAAAATTATGACACGTGTTTTGCCTGCGTATGAAACATCATCAGACAGAATACCACAAGCTTTACAAATGAACTTTGTAGCTGAACATGTGGAGTAACAAAGCTTATTAAAAAATAATTTCCACAAAGTTACCGTAGCATTCATCGAAAATGTTAGTTTTTTTTATTTCAATTTCAGACATTTGACATGGGTCTCATCTAGTCGAGTTGCTTTTTAGTGACGTATATTTTTTATCTTGTATGATTTTGGCATTAACTTTATTATAAATACTGTTTCACAATTAGTGTATTATAATAGCCAAATATTAGTCGCTCACTATGGTCAAGTTCGTTAGAGTTTGCTTGGTAGGCCAGACGGCCCTGGTTTCAATTACCGGTAAGTTCAATGTCAAATATAGATTTTTCAATTACAATTTGAGACCTAATACGTGGGTCTCGAGTTGATCTCGAGTGACTTACAATAAATTATCAACGAGTTTTTCTCGTATGACCTATCAACTTAATAATGTAATGCAGTGGTTTCCAACTTTTATGTTACTGCGCCTTCTTTTAAAGAAAAAAATGTCTTAGCGCCTCCCCATCCTTTATTTCATATAGTAATAAAGACACGTTTTAAAGGGTAAATATATATTTCGGACTGTTCACGCCTCCCTTTGCAATAGTCCACGCCTCCTAGGTTGAAAATCGCTGATGTAATGTAATAATGCTTGGCGAATTCGCATAAACTGTAATTCCAAATAGTTTTTTAAAATAAAATTTCAAGTATAATGAGTTAAAATCACTACATAAATCTATGCATTTGAACAAAAATATCACTTGATTTATACTCATGATCAAGAATCCGAATTGGTATTGATAATGCCTATCATCTGAACAAAAAAAAATATATACTCAATGTCGAAGAAAATGGAAACGGTATTTACAAAAATATACAATACAAACAAAGCTTTTTAGTTTCAATTTTTATTTAAGTGCATTTAAATTGTAAAGCAAACCCTTCTCTTAGTGTATGTACTGTAGCATGTGAAATTGTAAATGACTTATGGAATAATCAGCAAAAAGCTTCAACCGTATGACAAACACTTTGTCATCGCGTTTGTGTAAACCCGCCAAGTGTTTGCGCAATGTAAATAAGAGGGAAGGCGATGAAATTCCGTCGCCCGTGATTGTGATTGCGACTGTCTCCCGCCTCACATGCGCAAGTATGCATGCATATTTAAAAGCTTTAATTGTTTCCGGGCCGATGCAGTTTCACTGGGGAAAGCTTTCTGTGTTAAACTTTAAATAAAATTACAATGTTAAACTGATTTACTCAAAATTTGCATTTTAACTTAGAACTCGACTTCACGTAGACTACTAAGTATTTTTTTACTAATACTTTCAAATATAGTAATACGTAATAAATTTCAAATGATTTACTAAGCAATATTCGAAGTTAACCTCCACTTCATTTAAATAATGTACAGCTGTATCCTGTAACTTAACGTAACAAATGAAAACACCAATTATAACCCAAAGCTAGCATTCACTGGTTTTTATGATATATTTAACTGATTCACTAGAGTTAAAATGATTTCAAACACTTCTAGAATACTCCCATAGAATACACAGTGTGATTTACTGTTTAGTTATTAACCTTTAAACGCCCAGTGATTATGGTAAAGATCAGATCAGATTATACTAATTTATGATAATATTATTCAAAATATGAATATTAGCTTTAATGATGACTTTGAGATACCGATCCATAATTTTATTTTCGGTTTCGATATATATTTTCAATATTTTTGTCATATTGAGTAATATAAACATCTGCGTTACAAGGTCGACTCTTGGAATATGCGTTGTGTTAGGCGGACCGTAATAAATCAGCTTTATCCACACCATACAACACATTTCAATGGAGGTACAGATTTTTTCCATACATAGAAAATTCTCTATTTTTAGTGATTTTATGGTTTAAATTTTTACAGTTTTGTCTTATTTTTATCGTTTTAATTCTTAAACTTTAATGTATAATAATATAAAAATGTGAAAAATTGTAAATAAAGCTTTTGTTAATTATGAACAATCTTTTATCTTACCCACATAGGCTGACTAGTTTTGGAGATCTAATTATTTTTATAAAAGCTATGGGCCATGCAAATATTTCGCTAAAAGTCCACGGCCGTTTAAAGGTTAATATAATGAAATATCAACAACGTTATTTTGACATTGTTACACTTTCACACCTGTGGAGCTATTCTTAAATTAATTACAACCTGGACGTTAATTAATAGAGTCTATAATACACGACATCATTTTTGTATTTAGTTTCAACGGTTGGTATAACTTAAACGTAATAATTACGGCTATGTTTACAGTTGCTATTGTGTGCGTCTTTTTATTTATTAAGAAATACGACAAGTGTAAACAAATATAGGATAATGTGTGATTTAAAAAAGTGACTTAGTACAGTCTTAAAAAAAATACTCATTTACTTATTGCTCGTCATGAGCGAAACCGGTCCTGGTCTTATTAAATAAAAGTGAGAATTATTACAAATGAGTATTTGTTGTTGTTGAATAAGATGCCTTTTTCCCAAGTATTGACAGTGCAAAAAACTAAATGTGACTTTATATACGCTGAATTATCAGTTGGTACTTGCTAAAACTACGTGATGATCACGTGAAGATTACGTTTCTTTTGAATTAAATCATTTTTAAGGGATGTGATATCAACTACAAATTCATCTCACAATGAGAAAAACACAATACTCCTTTATACTGATTTGCACTTTTATCTACCAAGATCAAGACCGGTTTCGCTCATTGCAAGCATTTTTAACTGAATTGTGACTGGAAATGCTTTTTTGTTTTGCGATAATCTTAGACTCGTTTAAAGTACGTTTGTTTTTATTGAAATGTACTGTTATATATCCATTCACCACTTAGAGCACCAAACTGTCTTATAATATTTGTTGTTAACATTCCGTTTATCATATATTCCATTCTAATCATATATTCCATTCTAAAATCAATGTTTATTGTAAGAAACAAATGTTCAAAAATAAATATTTGAAATACAAACACGAAATATTGATAATTGAAAGCAAAGGTTTACTTCCCAGACAGAATTTGAATACATATAGGGTAAATAACAAACAACTTTGATACTTGGCATAGTTGAGTAAAAATATCGTTTGCGACACAAATAAACATATTTTTTATTGATTACTTTTTACGTAAAATAATATATTATGGAACATGTCTTCTGTATAACGTAAGACTATTTTTGGGACGTAAAATAAATATACGTCAATTTTCCGCAGATACATATTTGAGTTTTTTTTACCGGTGTTTTGATGTCATCAAAATTTATTTATATTGACTGTCATATGAATAACTTATATATGTGAAAATACAAATATTATTTTATTACCATACACATAAAAAAGATTTTATGACAATAGAGATGGAAATGTAATACATTATTTTTTTAAATCTGACTTTTTATGAAACAGAAAAAAATACTTATATTTTTTTAATTTAAGACTGGAAATACTTTTTTGTTTTGCGACAATTTTAAAGTCGTTTAAAATACGTTTGTTTTTATTGAAATGTACTGTTATATGTCAATTCACCACTTAAGCACCAAATTAGCGGTTCTACAAAGCTTTTAAATATTTATAAAACATCGTATTTTAAATGAAAACTAAGGACTCTAATTCCCGGATAAAGGATCTCAAATTACCGGGATCCGGAAGAATTATTCAAGTTTTTTACCATGTGAACTGTACAAATAAAAAGCAGTAACTAGTTACTATTTATATGTGAAATCTTACCCGACGAACTATATAATTTAAAAGCACTTCCGTGGTTGTTATTTTTATGATTTTAATATGTGCACACAATGTGCACACAATTATACACAATAAATATACATGTGTACTGTTGTCTCCCTCTTGATCATATTGCGTAATAGTCGAGGAAAAAACAAGTTTGACTCAATGTTACTCGGTCCGGTATTGGATGTTCTAATAGAAATGTTAAATATTTAAAATTATTTTATTATAACATAAAACACCGTAAATGTAAAGTCTTATGTTCTCTTGTTATAGGACTATAGAAATAGCGTTATATTGTATATAAATATTTTACATACACTATTAAAGATGGTCTTGATCATATAACGAAAAGGTGAGTCTTTTATTATTATAAATATAATGCCTTCTTTGTCAGGAATTCACAGTAAAAACATATTAAGGTGACAATTAGTTGGGAATTTTAACCTTGAAAAAGAGCACGTAATCACATGTCACCACTGAATCTGTTACTATTTCAAATTACTGAATAATTAATTACTTATACTATAACGCGTATATGTTAGTATGAATGTTACTTATAAACACAAATTAATGCATATGTATACGAAAGTATAATTTTTTAACGCTGCTTTGAAAAGTGAATACGTTAGCAATGGTAAAAATTTTCAATTGCCTGAACTAACTGCTTGGAAAAATGTAAGGTATTTACTTACAGCCATTTTGTGTGATATTTCCATAATTTTTGATAAGGAAATTGCCTTTTTAATGGCAATTTACGGTAGCAAATTGCAAATGTACTTGTACACAGTTAATATTCTAATGGCAGAACTTTTGCTGGCGACCTCTGAATCTAAATATGTGTCAACTTTCGTACTTTTTCGTATTTGTTTATTTTTTGACACGTTTATAAATGATACGTATGAATCGGTTCCGTAATTCTTCCAAACACGAATTCTCCGTACACAAATTGTCCGTACAACAAAACGCCGTTTGCCGATTCTTCCGGACAAACTTCTTTCTTTTACAGAATATATGTACAAAGAAAACTCCGAGCACGGAATATTTATAACAAAAAAATATTTTTTAATTTTTAAAATGTACAGAATATTCTTTGTCAGGAGCTTTGTAATAAGGATCTTTTTCGGAAGAATCGATGTACGGGGTTTAGTTGTGCGGAAAAATCGTGTTCGGAAGAATCTTGTGTGTAAGAATCTATTCACCGTATGATTCATTTATCCTGATATTAAAAAAAAGTCGCATTTGGTTAAAAAATATATTGATATCTAGACGTAAAGCTTTACACTATGCAAAATTATTTAATTCTAAGAATTATTGAATAAAATTTTTCATGTTTCCAAAAATGATTTGAATGACAAATATTGCTCATATAAATTGGACGTATCTCAGCAGCTATCGATCTATTATATAAAAATGAGTAATTAGTTGTAACGATTTTTTTTTCACTTACCATCTCCATTCTAGAATCTTTACTTAAATAATTAACTATAAACAGTCCTCATATTAATGTCTTCGAATAAGGTAATGCGATTGGCTTAAAACTTATCTTTATCGCATGAAAAGCTATTATTTTAAAACACTTTGTTGTTGTTTTAATTACTGAATAGTGCGTAATTAGACTAGCTAAAGTGTTCAAAAGACATACATTCATGATAAATTTTATTTTCGTTATATTTTCAAAATTCATACATTGAAGCTCTTCGCCTTCCTAATGACTGATTTCCGTATTGTTTTAGTCAAATATTTTTAAGACGCAGTTAATAGAAAAATTATCCAGGTCTATTTTCTACTTATTCCACTTTTTTTAAGTGACTGATTCATTAAATAGAAATTTGTTGATCAAACTGAAAAAAAAACTTATTTAGAGAAAGGTCTATTTTGGGAAAGATTACTTACTGATTGCCATTCTCAGTGTTAGATATTTTAAGCTCTGAATTTATCTTTGCATCTTGACGGTTCAACAACGTGAAGCAAAGACGTGAATCAAATTCTAAATCTGTAAATAGTGAAAACAATGAATCGTTCTATACTAAATCTTATAATTGTATTTCTTTTCATTGGATGACATCATACAATCTCAAAAAAAACTTTATTTTTAATAACCTTTATTTTAAATAAATTTTTAATACACACGTACTAAATATAAGATAAGGAAAAGTTTTAAGGAATCTACTAATTAATTTGTATTACTTTTCATAAAGAGCTGTGAGCTGTGACATATATTAATGTCAGTGTATATAGTATTTTATGAGAGCTTTATTAACGTTTTTATGTTTTACATAATGTGGATAGTAATTTTAACTGTTACGGTATAGCTAGTATACGATAAAATGAATCAGAATACTGCGTCGTATTTCAAATTGGCTGCCATCAAAACACTGCGTTTCTACGCGAGTAAACGTAGAGCTGTAACTCGTAGCAGCGTAGCTAATGCCATCGTAGCCATATGTGATTGGTGTCGCTATTTCCTCAAGCGAAATGTTATTACTGGTGCTTCGTAGAGCTGTCTGAGTAACGATTTTGTAACCTCGTCCCTTACCTTAGAATTATTTCGATTTTCAAACGGAACCATGTTTCCGTATAAGTTAATTGTTCTAATAATTCACATATTTTTAAGAAATACAAAGAGGTGTAATTACTTGGAGAATTACGTTTTCCATCTGTTGTTTTATTTTTTTGATAGGTCAAAGGTAATAAATTCTGGAATGACAACTAAGAGAGCAATTATTTATATCAAATAATATAAGAATTCTTCAGTATATAAATATTATTATTTAAAAGTAAAAAACAAGTGCGTAATGAGTTGTCAACGTCGTTGGTTTAGGTTACTGAAGGGTTCGAATCCCAGTACGGACAGTTTTTATAAATTTATTTTTCAATCGATTTATGGATTTCTGTTCGAAGTCATGGGTGCAAGTAATATCTTGAATTCCCCCTTCCTTCCCATCCTGTCATAAAAACAGGGTGTAATGAAAGTGACTGGCTAATACCCTAGCCTGATCCTTCTATCAGTACTCTCTTCAAAATAAAAAAAGGTTGAGCAAACGAGCAATAAGCAGTTTTAGTAGAGATTTTCTATTCAAATAATTTAATTGTCATTCGCTCCACATTGGAAGCGCAAATGGATTTCTTAAAATAATAAACAAGAGTTTTCATAATAAATTGAATTCTTTCGTATGACATAAAAATGTAGTTATTTGCAAAGAGATAATTATAATAGTCATCGATATAAAGAAATCTATGTCAACGATATGAATACATCTAAAAAAACTAAAGTATTCTTAAAGTTGAAAACTTTTCTTTGTTAGTGCACTTTGTTAAAAGATAAAACAAAACATAAGAGACCTTTTTATTACTGATAAGTGAAAGCTTCGAAAGAAGGAGATACTGTTTAGACTGACTTTCGTATTATATGTACTCTTTCATACACGCATAGAAGAGAAACAAAAGTTTATCTTTGCAATAGTTGGAATTCGTAAACTTTTACTTTTGATTTTGTTTGGATATACTTATCACGGAAATTAAGCTAGAAATTTATTAGTTGAAAGTAAAGTTTTCGCTGAATAGTCTTACCATTAATTAAATTTAAACTTAAAGCTTTTGGTTAAATCTGAAAAAGATAATATATTTAATTTATGTAATAAATAAACTAGTTAAGTACTAAAAGGCAGAAAATTACCTAGTTTTATAAATGCTATAAAGCTAGACCTAGAACAATCAAGATTGCATAAATTAGGGATTCACAATCTTCTCACAATCTCGGGATCCCGGGATTGTAAGTTCATTCATCATTCATCATTTATCATAATTTATTTTTTACATCCCTAATTTGAATACAAAAAAATAACCAGCATTAAAGTTAACGGCCATGGTGACATATTTTTTTTCATAAACCGTCGTTGTTTGAGTTAAATTCTAGTATAAATTATTTAATTTAACTGAATTTTGACTAAAAATAAGAAAAACAAACTGTCTGTCTTTGTCTAAGATTGCTATACAATATGAAAGGGAGTAATACCACAATTCATTTGTATGTAGGTACTTTCGATGGTTTCGGCGGTAACTTTGTGGAAGTTCATTTTAATAGAAAATTTAAATTAACTTTGACTATTCATATTTACTTAGGCAAACTTTGCGATAGTAAGTCTGAAGATGCCTCTGAAAGAGGCGAAACACGTGTCACAATTAGTAACACAATACGTGGAATAATCAAAGTTAATTTAAATTTTCTATTATGTATGTAGGTATATATGTATATAAACAACTTGAGGTATAGGCAAATAGTTTTATTATTAAAATATATGGTAGTAAACAGGGAAGAATCAAGATTTTACACTCGATTTTTTACATGTAACAGTGAATTTAAAAATATCGGGATCGCTATTAAGATGATCCCAGAAATACAAAATCACTAAATTGGTTAGGATCTCGGAATTTCGGGATCCGAGATGCCAGGATTGGATGCCCTAGTTACAATAACCGTAGGAATCGAGTCCGACATAATTTAATTCGCCAATAGATTGAAAATATCACACAATTAAGTTATAATGTTTTTTATTGAATTTTCATTCTAAGAAATTTTCAATCTAAGAAAAAGTTACTCTGTGAAACGACGTGCCGTGTCTGGTATTAAATCTTTTGAATTAAATTTTACTTTAAATGTTTGTTCTTTAATTAAAATTTGTATTTTAAAGCATGATATAATATGTAGTTCCTTCATTGCTTCTTTCCCCTGTCACTTAAATGGGGCAGAGAAATCTTTTTATTTTATTATATTCAATTTCAGCAAATAATAACAATTGAATTATAGGTAACACTTTTTTTTTAAATACAAATGTACCATTAATACAGAAATGTGGAATAATAATAGTTTATTTACTATTCCATAAAACGAAAATATTTTATTACCTTATTAATTATTACGCAAATAAAAAATAGCTTCCCTTATTTCACAAGTGAGTAAATAGATTGGTATCTTAAATTAGGTTTAGCCTATACTTTTTCCGATCTCAATTTATCAAAACTTCAGGAACCAAATTTATCCACTTCACTCCAAATAAGACTTTCTGCCCTATTTATTTTCTGACCTTACTCCCGCCCAAATTGTGCTATTTGATATATCCACCTCATTTGTTTCTCATGCATCACGTGATCCTTAACAAGGATAATTTGTATTATAAAGTGAACCAAGACGGTATACCGTGGCAGATAAATCACACTAAGTGGGAAGGAAATTATTTTTACTACATAATTGCTGTTGACTTTTTTTGATGTTAAGAAAAATTGAAAAAAAACTACTTTGTCAATGCAAAAGAAACGTTTTTTTGTTTATTTTAAGTTAAAAATTACGATTATCTATATTTATCCAAGTCTATAGATGTCTGAGATTTAAAAAGTGATTAGCTAATTAGGTAATTATAGTTTCCTAACCACATATTACTATAGCTATCTCCGTTTGACGTATATAGATATTGTAGGTAACTATATCAAACTGGCTTGTTCTTAATCATGCTCACAATAAATTATAATACACTAAGAGAAATGTATATACATATTGAATTTTGTTCATATGATTTCAAAGTGAAGATGCTGAATTTTAATGTTTTTATGTTCTTGTTTATTATCCAGAGAATAGTTAATATCGTTTTTCTCTCGCAATGTTTAGAGTAAGACTTCTACGGAAAATAACTAAATTACTCTGGATGGTGAATTCATTTTTTTTTACTTTCGAGTTCCTATGGGGTGTATTCATATTGAAAAAATCTTCTTATTTCAACCATTTGATAAATACTAATTATATCTTGCTGATATTTAATCTAATCTACAATGATACTTCAATAAATGCAATGCAAATTTGTTTGGGGTCACTTTGTATCCTGTCGCTCCTCAATTCTATGTTTTACGATTTGGTGCTTAAGTGTTAACCATGTGCGATTCCATTTTAGAATTTTTATCAGAAATCCATTTTACTTAGTTGTTTAACTTCTCTTTTTTGAATATGGTAAGGATATAAGTATAAGACTACGATTAATCGTTCTGTTTTAAAGATAGAATATGTGAGAGGTACTTTTAGATGTCGTAGACATCCACGCATTTGAAACAAAAAAAATTAAAACACGAATTTACGAAACTATTTGTATTGAAATTTGATTCAGTGAAGATCGCAAACAAGCCCAATGACGTTGTCCAATCGACGACGCCACTAGGTTTAAAAAAAATATCATTTTAAAAATTAGGAAAATACATATCGATGTTTTCGATAGAATTTATATAATCGGTTTATTTTCTAGATAAATTGAATTGAATGAACATTTCTCAACAATTGAATCAAATATTTTTTATTTCTTGAAATAAAAAAGCAATTACGTCAGGTTAAATCAGCTATTTATTTTCTGTCACTTGCGCTTAATAGTGTAATAGCGAGTTAATAAAATAATATTTTTGATTTGACACACCCGAACCGAAGTAGAACGAGCTTTTGATGTTTCAATGTGCAAAGCTGAGTGAATAAAAAATACAAAAAAAACTGATGGATTTTTACAATAGTTAAATTTATTCTGTGGAAATATGACTCAATAGTGGAATGAGTAATGATTTCAGTCGCTGGAAAAGTGTTTTCAATATATCACCAATGCCAGATTGGATTCATAGATATGAACATTAGGGATTCCGAAGTCTCGGGTTTTTCAAAGTCCCGGGACTCTAGGCGTGATAAAGTCAAAATCCCGGGATATCCCGGGACTCGAGACTTTTATTTCCCCTACAATAAATACGCACTAGTAAAAAATGTGTAATAATTAATATTTTTCTTATGTAATGGATGTGTGCAATGCCTACGGTAAATTTTTACTAAGAAAAGATGATAACGGTACATGTAATGAAAAAATATCAATAAAGCCGCCGTTAGGAGTAAATTTATGACCGTAACTTCACAATACAGTTTTTAAACCTTTTGTCTTATTGAGACATTGGTACCTTCGTGAAATAGTGAAAAAACATTTGCACATAAAACAACATCAGGTATGAACATTTAATTATAATATTTTGGAATTCGCCTTTGCTACAGTTATATGACAGTATATAAACACATGTTATTTGAAACGTCTACGAAATTATAAATCCCAAACATCTATTTTTCTATCAGATTCCTTTTCTATATGCATACTTAATTTTGTAAAAACCCCGGGTAAGTGTCACGTCCCGACCATGTCCGTTTCCGTTTTTCTTGGGGATCCCCTCTTATAGCTGGTTTCATTCAATACATTTCAGTCCTTTTGAGGGTTTCTTAATCACAAGAATTGTTTTTTTCAAAATTAAAATGTACATGTTATTAGCACATTATAAAATTTCAGTCAAAATTCCCGAGAAATTTTCCAAAAAAGTCCCGGGACGTCTCGACACAGAATCCCTGATGAACATATATGCGTCATTAACTGGGAACAAATATATTATTTGAAAGCTGGGGTAATATTGAATTGCGTGACCGGAACTAAAAGCCAAGGAATTTCACCATCACGAGGCATTCACGCTTACAAGTAATCTACTTGCTTCCCTGATTAATGACAGTTCAGTGAGGCACAATATTTGCGTCATTTTAGTAAATATTTAAATGAAACTCAGAATGTATAATATATAGCTCGCCGCGATTTATCCCTACGTTCCACAATATGTGCTTAAAATCTATAACTGAAGATCTTCGTTTGCCGTATGATTCGTCGTTAATAAGTAAATTTCTGTCATACTTAATCATGCAAGCAAGGGTTTGAGTCCCAGAATTAAAAAAATATATGATTTTAGTAATGTATTGAAGGAGGCAATTTATTAGCCACCTGTGTGGTCATCGTTGTTGGCTTCGGTTACGGAATCCCAGTACGACAGTTTTATAAATTGATTTTTCAATCGATTTATGAATTTCTGTGCGAAGGCATGGATGTATGTGATGTCTTGAATTCCCCCCTCCCACCTATCCTATCCTATGAACGGGGCGTATCGAGAGCGATTAGCTAACCACTAGTCCGTTAAAAACAATATAAATTAAAGGAAACGTTTGTATCCAACGTATAAGAATATCTAAAATGTGTTCATAGTTGTCAAACCAGCTTTTCAAAAATGAAGTCTAGTATTCATTTTCTACAAAACAAAGGTAAATAGAGTGACTTTAAAATGATAATCGATTAATACATTGTTAAAATTTGTTTTTAATGCTTCAAATTTAAAATTGATATTTAACAAAAACATTCTAAGAGTGATTTTGATTGAAAGGGTGGAAAGGGGTACCTAATAATTTAAAATTGACACATTTTTAGATGTTCATTTTGTTTTTTTTTATGAATGAATACATTTACTATGCAAGATTATTAGACGTTTTTATTTTGATGTTTATATTGTCACTATACTAACAGATGGTATTTAGTCACAAAAGTTTCAAAAATGAGATACATGATGGTTATGACTGCATAATGAAATTCTTATTATATAAATTTGTTGCCTATAATAACTGTGTAGTGTGTGCGTATATTGTACCAGTTTGGCAACAATGGCATTCTTTCAATCTTTAATTATATACGCAGCATTAAAGGCAGGCAATTTACCCTGTCTATAAACTCCATCGTTTATTTGTGTCAGATTGACATTATTTCATCTATATTTTGGTTGTTTTAACTTGTTTTCTATGAACCATAAAATGTTGAGGTTAGAGTCTTTAGACAAAAAGCTCAAATTTGAACTCACAATTTGTTACTCACCAAATTACACCAGTACACCAACGAAACACTACACGCCATTAAATATAGAAGTGGAAAATATATCTTAAATTCTTTAGAAGTGAGAATTAATAACAAAATACAACTATATTATTCATTTTTCAAATGGATTATAAAGTCACCAGTGCGAGAGAAGTTTACTATAAAGCCAACCCAGCACGCCTAATGCCTTCGATGTAATGTAAAAACAAGGGCACTTTTATCTGACACCGTCATTTGCTTCTGTCAAGAGGCGTCAATCTTCGTTGCGAAACTCGTTAGAATGAAGAGAAACCGTCATACTTGTAATTTGTAAAGATTATCATGATAAAATAAAAAAAAGTCAAAAAAAACTACGAAAAATTGGCAAGAGAACACGTCTAGAAAATGACCTTTTCATTCATTGTAAAACATTTGCATGAAGCTTTGCAAATTTGACGAACCATTGAATAACATTGTGTGCGTTTTTTGTTCATGTCAAACTTTGTAAGTGTAATTTTGTTATAACTACACGATTTAATTTAAGATATCTAACATATATTTTTTTAAATATGTATTTTTACTGTCAGTGCGGGTTCATCCGAACGCTTGTATAGCTGAAAACTCTGAGAAGAGAAATCCTGGTTATAAGTGGAAAAACTTATGGAAGTGTAGGAAGATAGGTTTAGTATTTAACTAAATCGATAGTGGGTGAGTGAGAAAAAATGAAGTGATTCTACCTTGATGTTTTTGAATAAATAATGCAAAATAAATGTTAAGTTAATCGAGAAAGCACTGACTACGAAAAACTTAACGTGTAGAAATAAATTTAAATACATGAATTTTATTGAATTTCTAAGATAAATATCATTACTATTTAGTACCATATTTGAATTGTCTGTCCAAAAAAATGATTTTGTAATTGTGTTTGTATACACATAAATTAAGTACTATCGCAATTTTTGAAAATGTCGATTGGAAAATTGAAACGCTTTATACGAAAATATTATTGAGATTGAGTCTTAGCAAGTTTTACTACATGGAATACATATTTAGTCACTAAATATGAGTCGAAGACTCGACATCGTTGCTCCTCTATTGCAGTCATTTTTTTATAATAGTAAAATAAACATAGTTATAATATACTATCAAAGAAACTTTTTATAACAACATTTTTGTTTACAAATAAATATTTTGAAAGGTATTCAAACAACTGATCAAAGATGACAAAGAAGCCATTTCTATGTAAGTGATATTCGCTTGTTTTTTGTGGCAATGGAGAAAAGATTCCCTTGAATGGAAAATTTATTAAAAAAATAGTTTTGTGAAAGAACGTTAAAACAAATGCAGTGGGGAAATTGAAGGCGAGAGTTTCCCGTTTGATAACGGCCTCATCAGTTTCACTATCTCCCAACATCCACTACAGATGGTGCTTTATTGCTTGGGGGAAAGTTATTTAGTGTATTTATTTTGCTAATTTTTTCTTGGCATGTATGCTATGCAAAAGAATTAATGGTTGCTTCAAAATAGCAAAGAAACAGCTTCATCACAGGATATTTCAACATAGCTGGATTTTATTTGTAAATGAATGTTTGACTTATTTAATATAATAACTTCAATCAAATATTTAAATAGTAATAACGATTTTTTAAAAGAGATTTATTGTTATTCTGAAGCACTCATTTACTGCATGGTAAAAGATTAAACTAAGTTTTCATTTTATTAACATCTTTTTATTCAACCCTTCATGTGTTTATTAACACTATAGTAACAATATGTAAGCGTTAATGATATAGTTCTAAAATATAGCATGTTGAAAAGATAGATAGTAAAAACAAAAGGTTTACTTCTAAAATCAATCGATTTATTTTTATTTTTTATCTATAAAAAGTCTCCATGATGTCAAAATATATTTAGTATTTTCGTTCTTCAAAGTTTCTTTATTGATTTTTTTATAAAAATAATAATATCTCATTGAAAAATCATATATTAAATTAATACACACAAAGATTTTTAGGAATTTTAGGAACGATTATTCAGAATAATAGAAGAAGAAGTATATTAAAATCATATATATGTATATAAAAGTAGGATTTTTTTGAATTTTTCGATATCACCCAAATGTTAACATTTTCATTAAAATTATTAAATAAAACAGCCAAACGTTAAACGTAAAATCTTATAAATAAATTTAGAATGTTCTAAGATAAAATTGTTTTGAGGTTGAGAGGGGAGAGGGTTGCTGATTTTTCTCTGTCTAAATTTCTAAATAGAAACGTTTCTCCCCTCCGCCACTTATAAATTTCCATGGTCTGTTAGGCAAAAGACGGTGAAACGACGTTATTTCACGGAAGTTCTAAGAGTGCATTTTCGATGGAGTTTTTTAACAAGGACTTTCTTTCAAAAAAAAAAATATTTATGAATTAAACGAAGGATAAATTTTATGTTATATTGTCTACTTTATAAAATAAATATTTTATTCGAATATAAAAATTTAGCGTTGGATATACTCACTTGAGACAAAATTGATAGAAAATTTAGCTGAGTTATTAAAATTTAACTCGAGAAGTAAATACACCAAATACAATCGTGCACAAGAACTTAAAATTGTATGTTAACAAATTTAAGCCTGAACGCATTTAAGCTCTTGTCTATAAAGGTAACTAACTCAACAGAAAAGCTAAATATAATGATAATTGTATTTTTTTGTTTGGTTTAATTTCATTTTATCTTAACTTATCGGAATATTTGAAAATAATATATGAAATACATTAGCAGTGGTAATAATAAACTGTTATAAATCATACATTACTCGAAATCCCTCAGAACTGAAAGTCATGATGTATTAATAAATTTAATCCTTGATTGAAATGATATTTTTTTTCAATTTTATTTATGACACAAAAATACGTTGTATGAAATAAGTTATTTTTTTTACGACTGACGTAGTTCTTATAAATAAACTAGGGTTTAAATGAAATTCTGTATACAGTACATTTAGTACCTTTTATTTATAATTAAAAGATTTTTATCGCTAGAATTAATTTTGATTGAAAGAATTGTTTTTCGTTTTCGAATAATGAATTATATTTGAATAACGGATAAGATCGACATTGGTATATTTATGAATATCAAATGAAATTTTAATCTCGATAATTGTGATTGAATAATCAGATAAAATGTCAAAAATAATATCACAAAATTTCCTAATTTAAAAGTATTTTACGAAAGGGTTCGGTTAAATAAGCAATTAATATTTTCGTAGAGTAAAACAGTTAATATTGGCCAGGTAAAGTAAATTTATACGAAATGACTTCATGTACTTGAATTGCTTTTAACCCACGAATCATGAGATTCTAAGTGCAAGATTTTTTCAAATAATAACGACATATTTTATTTGAGGAAGATAAATCATTTTATTATTTAACTATAAACTGGATTGTTTCTTCTTGGCAACTATTTTTATGGGAAAAGTGTAAGCTGCCAACGATTGGTAGGATATAATTATATTTACAAAAATATAATATGGTTTTATAATATAATATGGAACAACCTTTTCCGATTACATCTTAATATGTGACAGTTTGTATCGTACTCTTTTCAAAATATTAATTTTAACTTTGGCTGGCTGAAAAAAATATTCGTTGGCCAAGCTTTGAATGTGTTACCCCAATAAAGTTTTATTTTGCTGTGGGGCGATTATTAAAAGTAATGTTATAATTTGGACATGTTGGTATTTAAGCCCCGTTGCGTGTTAATTGTATTATATTATAAGAAACCAACGAAAAGGCGAAACTTTTTGTGATATCTAATCAAATTTACTTGACTGTTCTGAAAAACTTATCAAATTATTCTTTGATTTAGCTGAGATATTTCGACTTTACAGTGTTGCGTGTATTAAAAGTTTACATTGCTATAATTACATTAAAATTTATAATGATGCTTACATTGTGCTTAAATTAAAAATTAATTGGATACTTTGAAAACACTGTTGAAGTGTTATTTAATTGAAATATTTATTTTTACAAAAAAATGATGTTCTTTCGTATTTTTCTTTACACTTTATATTTTATCATTAATAAATATAATATATTTACATAATACCATTTCAGCTATTTCTGTGTTTTAATAAAATGATAAAAAAATCAACAAATAAGTATTTATTTTAAAACCCTATACACCAGTGGTTTCCAACCTTTATGTTTCTGCGCCTCTCTTTAAAGAAAATAACATTTTCGCCCCCCCCCCCCCCCATCCTCTATGTCATATAGTTATAAAGACACGTTTTGAAGAGTAAATAAATATTTTTGACGTTTCGCGTCTCCATTTGCTCCACGCTTCCCAGGTTGAAAATCGCTGCTATAGACCATTGAGAGATGGGTTTTTTTAAAGATTACAATATATATATATTTATATTCAATATATTTATAAAAGCTTTGAACTTTTTTTTTATTCATGTTGATGTCGTGTATTTGATTTGAATTATGGTGAATTGATAAATTATTCTAGTTGATAGAAACAAACATATTTTCTTTAGCCACGTACATATTATACCATTTAAATTGTAATTGTGATGAATCCAGCCGCTCTAAATTTAGTTTAAGTTTCGAGATCGCTGCAACAGATCATCCGCACTCTTACCAATGTGACTCTTAATAAATATTGTCGTTATTTGTATTGTAATAAAAAACTTATTGATTTGTTTATCTGTGATCATGCCTATATTTTATGATATTATTTATACCTTGTATAAATTTCAGGACCAAAAAATTAAATAAATTTTATGTAAACAAAACAAATATTAGATTTAAAAATAATATATGACCAATAAATTCCTTTTTTATTATTTTACTAAGTTTATAGGAAACGTAAATCAAAAATGTTCATTGCTGCAGCAGTCATAATAACCCCTGCGCGAGCTAAGAGCGTTTACTTATTTACGGAACTTAATTAAGAGTATAATATGCATATTTAACTTTACGTGCAACCCAATAAAAGGCTTCGTTAGCTTTAAAATACGGAATAACCAATTAAAACGTGTATATAATATTTACCTAATCATATAAAATTTTATTATGAACGAGCAAATATATTTTCAAGTGTGTTTCAAACAGCTTTTCAGCTTATATTGCCCCGTTTTGTATAATATTGTTTTTAATTAGCGTTAAAGTTCGCAAGTAATCTCAAAGCTTATTTTATGTGAAATATTGCTTCTAATTGCTTTGAAATGTTTTATGCACAACAAAAATTATTAGTAGAATAGTAAAATATGGATTAGTTAGTATTATTCGTTAATGAAATAATTATATATTAGTGTTGAGTGGTAAACGTCGTTGGCTTACGGTTGGTGCATATTGGTTCGAATACGTACTGACAGTTTTTATGAATATATTTTTAAATCGATTTATAAATTTCTGTTCGAAAGCATGGCTGTCTGTCATGTCTGAAATTCCTTTCCACCAATTCGATCATAAATCCTGAGGAACTCAGTAACAATACGTTCATGTAGAAATTTTCTGTCCATATAAGTTTCATTAGGAGTTCATATACTCCACACTAGGTGCGGATATAATTGAAAAAAAAACGATCAGACTAAAATATATGTCGCCTGTGTGGTCGAGTGGTCAACGTTGTTGGCTTCGGCTACAGAGGACCCGGGTTCAAATACCGGTACGGACAGTTTTATAAATTGATTTTTCAATCGATTTATGTTAACTACGTAGTTCTGACGATGGCGCAAGCCGAAATAGCTATCAACGCATTAAATTATTAAAAACTTTAGAACTAAAATACTTTGTTATTTTGAATCTGTTATAAATGGAGTTCTACCAAGTAAATGCCAAATCAACTAATTATAAATTATGTTACACAGTTTACCTCTGAAACCATCAGGAGGTATATTTTTTTATTCACTTGTAACTCGAATCGGCTTTATTTGTTAAGCTTTATTACAATAAGATAAAAAAAGAACGATTCTAGTCACAAAAATACCTTATGAATTATATTATATACCTCGAACGGAGCTCTAAGTGATATTGATTGTGATTTGTGAGTGATATCCGATATATAAAAACATATTAAAAGAAAATTCCTTTCATGTGAAAATTTTTAAAAGGAATTTGAAGTCAAAGAATATTACGTTTAATCTTAACGCTACATTTTAATGAACGCTGTCTTTTTGCAGCAGATACGTGATTTTTTTAAGTCACAAATCGCACACGTCGGGAGCGTGTCACGGGAGCTGTTTTCAATGGAGGCTAAAAGTTTTTCATTGAATGGTACACAAAAGTAAAATAAGGGTAGGCGCTACGGTTCTCGTTATTGGGGTTAAATGGAGTGTGCCGGGGTCTTGGATTTGCAGTGACGTCTGGAAAATTTCAGGTCGATTTATTTTATTTTATTTGCATGCGCGTCATAATTATATATAACGGAGAGAAAGCACATATACGCTCCGGAAGTAAGAAACATTCAGAGGTAAAATAAATATATACAGTTTTTTCTTGAATTCAAATAATGACGTGAATTATTTTTTGTTTTTTTATAAGCTGGTGTTAAATTAAACGCTTTAAACTGGAAAAAATCGTGACATATTGCCAGGCAACGGCAAAAGCGCGCTGGATATCAATTCGAATGAAATGTACATAATTCATCATTAAGTTTCATATTATACATTTTTACGACACGGTTATTTCCATATTTAATTCAATGAAATATAAATTTTATGAGTTGTTAAAAAAAACCCTTCATTAAGGATCCTTTTTGTGAAATTTGAATCGTTAAAATTATGTACGACCCGGGTTTCGCCTTTCGGCGTCTTCAGGCGTTCAAGTGTACGGATGAACTTGAACTGACGCTTAGTAAATGAATGTTTCGTGTTTATATAATAAATAAATGTATCAACGAGTTTAGAGCCAAAAAGAATAAGCCCATGGGAATGCCCACAGATTTGAGTAGTGAGTGGTTTTAAGAATTATATTTATTTGTTTGTCGGAAAAGGTTTTATGATTATATTTATATAGGGTATAGAAGTGGAGATCCCTTCCTTTCTGTTTTCCAGATATTTTTGTTTTTTTTCCTTTTCCTTTTTCCTTTTTGTGGTTGCAATTTTCACAGGCTCTCGTTTTTTTCAGACATAAAAGCTGAATTTAGATCTTATCCGGCAATTGCGGCTTAAATCATTATGACAGATGGTGTATTTAACTATAAAATTTGTGGTAATTTAATAAACCAACTTTTCAAAAATTGAGATCCCTTTCACCTAAACACAGTCGATATGGTCAATGCCAAATCAGAATGTGGTTGTCAAAGTGACATAATAGTAGTTTTATTAATAGTTTGTACATATTTGAAAGTATAATACGTATTTATATCATATATAATCAATAAGCAATCACCCAATAGTTATCGAATTGGTACTTTTGATTTTAATATTTTTACATGTTTCAATAAATTTACAATTAACTGTATTGTAGTTATTTTGAAATTTGATTCAGATTTGACAAACCGTTTGAGACAAACTTAGTAAGAATATTGTCATCGAAGAGTATATATAACTATGTTCACATCAACTAATACATACATATTTTGTAAGAAAACTGAGTGATACCATCTCACATCGTCTCGATTGATGCCAGAGAGATGGCAACATTATCTACCATCCGGGGAGTGACTACTTCACTGGATATTTGAGATTTAAGCAAAGCCGTGCTGTAGGGTTGGCGAAAGTGTTTCGCTGTAATTTAAACTCTGCGGCTAACGACATATTATTGTGAGGCCGGAAAACCGACACCGGGGGATCTTAACCGAGCGTCGGGTTTACAGGTTTCGGGCACATTATGCAGACATACCATGACATAGCGATCTAAACAATACTTAACACGCCAACAATTCTCCCAAATATTATGATACACCGCTAGAAAACAATTGAAAAAACTTTAATATGACGTGGCATATGTAATGAAGAAAAATAAAACTTCTTTCGCACAGTCAACCATGTTTTTAGGTTACTACAAAAATGATAATTTTAAATATAAAAAGCAATCGATTTTTTTCACTCAATAAGAGCGAGTTGTGATTAAGTGATCATTTTAGATCACTTTGCTAAAATTTCCGAAATTATAATTTTGTTTAAATTTACCGATAGTGAACACTTTAACTTTATTATTCTTTGCTGATCTTCGTATTATAGTTACTTAATTGGTGTCAATTTAAAGTAACCTTTGAATTTAACAGTGTTATTAATACCATTGTTTATCACACCTTTTTATTTAAATTTATTTTTGTATAAATAACACTCTTAAATTCTATTTTTTATCAGTTGATAATGGTCACTATGAGCGAACCGGTCCTGATCTTAGTAAATAAAAGTGGAAATTAGTACAAAGAAATATTGTATTTTTCGTAAAAAGAGCGAGTAATGTACAGAAAAGAAATCAAATTTTAAATTGTAAAAATCTAACCTGAAAATTTAAGCCAACTTTGCCTCGTCACCAGAATAAGGTGTAAGATACCACTTTACTACAGAAGTACACATATATTAATTATATACAATTAAAATGAACACAGGTCGTTTTTTATTTCAAAAATATATATGTGATTTATTTATCAAAACAGTCCATCGAACCTGCTGGTTTTCAAATTTAAATGAGGTATACAAACCATCGATTACTTATTCGTTAATTCGATATTTCATGGTTTTTAAGTAATAAAATTGGAATGAAAACAATACAAACTGAGATTGAACTAGGTAGCAATAATGAAATGCCAACGGCCAAAATAGATAAGTCATTTGCACCTTTATTCTTAGATGAATTTGAACAAAGGCTAAACATGTGTAAAACGTAGTGAAATAACAAATACAATATTGAAATCTATTCTCTGTTATTACTTGACACAAGTATAATTTTGAGAGCTCGAGAGACAATGGCGGTAGTTTTTATAATCCGGAAATGTTGAGATGTTTTTTGTTTTATAGATAACACGCCTGAAAAATGTTATGTCAAATTATTTCTTACAATTTAAATTTAATTTACGGGACTATGTAAATTCTTTAAAATTTTGTAGCTTTTTTTGTTTTAATTTAACTTTACTATATGCGGAATTGTCTACGCGATGGATTATCTAACTAATTTTCGACAAAATATTAAGTCAGCCGTCTTTGTTTTAAAGAGACTTGATTTCATTGTAAAATAGTTTAGGTGGATAAACCTTTCAGCTCAATACAAAAGAAAAATATAAATCACTCGCTTTCGGGGATCAACTATTACACAGCGCAAACTAGCGTTAGATGAATTTTACAGCCGCTTCTCAGGTTCGCAGGTTTAAAATATATCGTGTCGTCTCACTGCCGAGATAATATAATGTAACGATGGTTATTTTGGAACGAAACATAAATAGTTTGCCATTTTGCTGAATTCCCCTGAAACTAGTATTATAATAATACGGCGCGTTTATTATACAATTTTCAGGCTGTTCCCCTGTTGAAATATTCAAATGAATCTGTTTTGTGGTATATGTTTCTATGTACATTTTAGATATTTATTTCTGTTAGTAAGCGTGTGCTTGAGGCTATGTAATAAAATCATGGCAAAATTAATTATTTGAAAAGCCATTGATCGATTTCATTAATATAATAGTATTTTAACGTAGTACTTTTTTATCGACGCTATATGAAAAAGGTTAAATGATATTGAAAAATTTACTAGTTTTTTTTTTACTAAAAATGCTTATAATGTTTGTCGTAATATTTTTATTTTATTTTACTATAAGTCCCATTACCGAATAATTTATGCTGATTATTTTTCGTACACTGACGTGGTCAAGGGTTTGAATCTTCAGATATTAATGCTTACTATATGGTCTTGGGAAAATAAATGCATTGGAGATAAATGTATGTTAATTTCTAATTATTTTTTACACGAACCTTATAAAAGTGAAAGTTAGAGTGAATTATTAACGATCAGGTTTTTTTAACGGTTTCTGTGGATTTCATAGGTTCCATACTGGAGCAAAATCATTAAAAATAACAAAACAAATCACAATTCACCACCATTTAAATGTTTAACCATAACAATAAGTTCATGTTATGAAACATATCATAATGGAATTTAGTCATAAGTAATTGCCAATTCAATCAACACATTATATTAGCTTAAGCATACAACAAATTAAAAAAATATAAAACTAAAATTCAATGTTGTTTTAACTTTATAATATTGGAGTCCTATCAAGTAAACGCTTATTCAATCAAATATTTAAAAAAATACATAATGAGCCTAAAAGTAAAAGTTTACCGAAAACATAAACGTGATAACGAATTTTTGTAACTACGACATTGAAAGCCATATTTGAAAAACTTATTGAGTGGTTAAGTTTTTGACTCACCTAAATATTTTCGTTAAATGAGCAGAAGTCGCTAAAAAAATAACTTAACAGAAAATTTTTTGAACATTTTAATCTCGTACGGAATAAGCTTCATTCAATACGAAATTATTTTCGAGTTACAATTGACAAATTAAACAGAACACTGTAGAAAATCTAATGCTGGAAGCGAATTCAAAATTTATTCAAATAAGAAAGTACGTGTTTTTCGTTTCCTTTTTTTAAGACAGAGTAATATTGAAATAAAATAAAAAATATTTTAGGTCTTGGTGCTCACGGGCTTGAATTTGAGTACCTGTAGATTCGTTTTTCAATCGATCAATATATTTCTGTTTGAAGGCATGGATGTTCGTGATGACTAAAACTCCCACCCACCCATCCGTAGCGAGAACGATAAACTAAACGATTGTCATTCCTTAGCCTTACTCTTCCATCCCCACTCTCTCCAAAAAAAAGGTTGGACAACTAAATTGAAAACAGTTCTCGTAGAAAATTTTCTGTTGAAATAAACTATAATGAGTTCATGTGGTCCACATTAGTCCGGTAAATATTATATATGTTATAAATATACTACTAAATAAATGTATGTTTTAATCGCTTTCACGGTAATATTATTTTTAAAAGGCAGAATTATGTAAGTAAAAGAATTAAGTCAAATGTGGCATTTAAGAAATATTTTTTTTGAGCGATAAATGCATGAAAACTTAGTTACATAATTCAAATTCAAAAACTGTTTAATTAATTTTGAATGTACACACATGTTTGCATTTTGACAAGTTTTATTTTCGTTACATTTGTTTAAAATAGAATTTTACTAAACGTGATTGGTTTATTTTTTTGTAGATTTGTGCAATGAAAATACACATCACAACACAAATAATTCATGTGGCATATCATTTTCATCAAATAAATGTTTCAATTTATAGCACGTTTCATGTTTTTTTTGTATCGATTTGAATATTTTTTAGTTATATTAGATACATGAAAACGTATACAACAACCTTACTACACAAATTATTAAAGTAAAGTATATAAATATTTTAAGTAAATATATCTGTATCAACTGAATTAATAACAAAATTAATAACTAAATACACTAATGTATTTGCGGTATTTGTATAACATTATATTATATATATTACAAATGTTTTATACTGTTCATTATTTGAAGAGTAACGATACAAAAGCTTCCAATAGTTACAATATAAGGTTATTAAATAATGACATTATATAATAACGCAGTAATAAAAACCGGCTATTGTGGCGTCGATGATGAAAATGATGAAGCGATAACTAACGTGTATTATCCATAATATTACATTGTTGACGTAACGTTTCTCAAACACAAGTATGAGATGAAATACCCTCCGCCTCCTCAATAATAGCCAGGCATGCCGATCCTAGCTAGAGCTTTATCGTATCGATGAAAGTTTATCGCACTATAAAATAAACGACAAAGCTCCTTAGCACCTTTTTTGTAGCATTGCTTTATTTGGACAGCTTCTTATAAAAAAGCAACCATTCGCACAACTTTATTCAAATTGAAGGTTTACTTGAATTAATTCTACCTTAACAGAATTTTGGTGGGTGCTCTGCTACACAGCAAAGGTCGAATTAAAAAATAAAAGGTTACAGGTTTAAGTCTTTATATTTTTATATTCAACATTTCACAACATTAATGTATATTATATTTTTTCACATCGAGTCGATTTTGTGATATTCCCTTAAACATATTTTACAGGATTGGCAATGTTCTCAATGTGGAGCATATGGTCTCGTAATGGAGGTATCTCAGTTGCTTAACCTCTTTTCGTTTGAAGAGAGTAGGGTCAGAAGGATAAGACTAGTTAGCTAATCGATCTCACTACGCCGTTATTTTAGGATTTGAATAGTAAAAACGAGTTTTTAGACATAAAAAACACATTTGAATCGATAAATCAATTGAAAAAATATGCTCTCCACTGTGACTTTAGAAAATCCGTGAGATCTGACATAGAAGTCAACAACGTTGATTACTGCACCCTGAACCTGACAAATAAATTGCTTAAAAACATTAAAATAGTTCCTTTATTTATATCTCATGGTGGACTAGCAGTTTTGTTGTCTTATTTTGTTTTGAGATCTAGTGTTCGAATCCCCTGCCTCTAACCAAGGTATACCAAAATATTATTTTCATTGGTCTTCAATATTGTATTATGCAACTTATTTTCATGCGACTCTACGCCAATCTTTGTGTTTTCTGGTGAGTGAATATATATATTTTTTTAATTTCAATATGTTATGAAATAGAGAAGTTATGAACAATCCAACTCTTAAAAAAAATCACCCACTAATCTCCATCGACATAAATTACTAATTTTAAGTTAAATTATTCAGATGTAAAATACCTATTTTGTTTTAAGAAAAAAAAATATATTCCCAGATGGATTAACAAAAAACTTTTACGCAATGATTAACACAGGCTGTTTTGGCAACTTAATTGTTAAGTCCAAAAACATTTTATTTTGATTTATTGCCTCATTTTTTATCTTCTTTGAAAACCTCAAAGATTAAGCTTTTTAAAGTTTAGAAATATTTACCATAAAAATTCCAAAAAAGTTGCGGAATATGATGAATATTTTTCTTTATAAAATCGTAAGTCTAAAGTGTGTTAGGTTAAAAGTTGTTTACTTACAAGTTTTTAATGTGAATAAAACCAAGTGAAGGCAGTGTTTCGTCACTGCAGTATAACATCAAGAAAGTTCATCTGGAAAAATAAAGTATTATTCATAAGAGAGATATAAAGGTTTAATATTATTAATTGAGATTTAAATGGTTATAATCAAAGTAATGTAAGCGTATTCTAATAATTTCAGAAAAATAAAAACAAGATGATGCATTAATTATTCTACATTTTTTTGTTAAACTTTAAATTATACTAATTTTCTTCTACATGATTGTTCAGTTATTTTTAAGTAGTCGTGTATAAGTTATTTATAGTCAAACAAATTCTAACAACTACACCAAATTCTCAATTTTATAGGTTTAACAGAACACAATATATATATCCATCCAGCTATAAAATTCAAATACAAAAATAATTAAGTAAGAAGTACTTGTAGTAATTTTGAGTTTTTAAGTTGAATATTTTTTTAAATTGTTTACTGTTTTTACACTTCCTTTACAATGTTGTAGTTTATAGAATTTTGAACTGTATAATAATTGAAAACAAAATACAAACAACTCTCAGATACTACGAGCTATATTAATTCATCTTTAAACTACATATAACAAACTAAGTTTTAATCATTCAGATTATTCACATTTGCTTAATTAATGTCACTAACGATCCAGACATCGCTTTTCGGCGAATTAATGTATTTAAGTTGACGAATGAACTAACATAATACTTCACTTATTTTTATTGCTCACAATGAATTTAACTATTTAAAATCTGCTTAGAGCTGTATCAATGCTGTATTATTATTTTAAGACACCGTAAAATATTTATGAAAATCACCTGTTTATAATTATGACATCGTCAACTTACTACTAAGACCTCTTATTTTTGTTTGAATAGAATGTTTAGAAGAAAAAAACAAACAATAAAAACACTAAAAGTTTAATATATTTATAAATCCTCTATAATCAATAAATCTACAAACTGTTCCTATGACATGCGAGGTTTTTATTCTATGTTTGAAATAATGAGGTCTAAAAAAATTTAATTGTTTCAATAAAAATACAGTATAAAAGACTAGAATACTGTATTAATACAATTTAAAAATTATTTTTTTTTTACATTTTCCATTATTTTTACATAAATCGGACTTACGAGTTTTTATGGGAAAGTAACAATACATTTTTTTAAAATCAGCACTAAGTGTCGCTGCAAGTTGCTCTATTAAAACTGCGAAACGAGGAGATCAAATTACCGGTTGATATGAAAAAATAATATATTAAAAGATATAAAAAAACAAGTGTTAAATTAAATATAAGGTAATAAAATATTTTGAAAACAATTTTTGCTTATTTTTTTATATGTAGCCCCCTAAACGATTTAAGTTAGGCACCCCTGATTTAATTCCTCTGTACTTTTTGTTATAGATGAAACTGCATAAGTGATAATTTTACATCGGTACTACAATAACAAGTCTAAAAGCAGTATATACATATCACTAAGCGAAGATTAAACGAAGGATGAGTAAATGGCTTAGGGATTAAGCTCGAGGCTTATACATCTGGCAACTTCATGTATCAAAGTGGTATGCCAGATTGATAACGAAATCCGACCTAGTATTTTGAAGCTCGAAGAAATTCGCAATATGCATTAAGAGAAGCTACTTACATAGTATCCAATATTAAAAATCGATATCATCTATGTAATTTGAAAGAAATGTTACGTTCTGATATGTACGAAAATTCATTAAATGAATCTGGAGAAGTTTTCAAAAAATAAAGAGGAATATCATGGTTTCTTTCTTTTTTATCTTATAATGTAAAAATAAATTTCACATGGGAATGTATGACACATAGTATTATATTACATTATATTTGAATCAAATAACAATTCAAAAACAGTATATTTTAATTAACTGATGGCATTAACTTTAATAACCTTCTTTTTGTAATACAACTGTTGATATTATATATTATCTGTTGTAATTATTTATTTTAAAATATACATTTCGATCTATTGTTAGATCTATTTCTTAATTAATTGTTTTTTATTGCGATGGAATATTTGTGACATTTATTTGCAAGGAGTCTTAAATATTTTAACTATAGCCAATTTAGTGTAAAGTTTTCGAATCCCGGGATCCTGTACTATTTTGTGATGCCGAAACTGTGTTAGTACTAATCCCGGGATCTTAGGGAAGTTAGATCTCGGTAAAAAATATTTTTCAGCTTGAGTTACTGGCAATAGTAACGTTATGAAAGGATAGAGCTTAAAAACGTGAATTTTTAACTTGTTTGGAGGAGCGAGTTAAAAAAAAGGTGATCAACCTTTTTTCATATTTTAAAATTTCTAACGTATTCCCAGTGATAAATCCCGGGATTCCGAAAGCCCGCATCCCTAAATAATAGTAAATCCAAAAATTCTACAAGAATCTTAAAGAATTGTGACACGGTAAATGATCAATTCCGGGACCCCGGTGTTCTCGGGATCACAAAAAAGGTTAGGGGTTGAAATCTTGAGTATCAGTATAAACTCTTCTCATATTTCTATGACTTACTTTTTGTTACACCTTTTTTTTATAAATGCCTTAAAATCAGTCTTAAATTGTTACAAAATCAAAAACGGTCCCGATTCTAATAAACAAACATGAAATTAGTAAAAAAGACGTTTTTTTAATATAACGCCTTTCCACCAAGTTTTTTACGCTTTAAATTTAATTATTTATCGCATTGATTTTTATCAGCAATAGATTCGTTGAACTTTTTTTTTATCCGTAACTCAAAAATTTCATTGCAAAATTGGTCGTTTTAATGTTTTTTGTTTCACCTTTCTGTTCTTCTTCTGTGTGTTTTTTATGTATTGTCCAATCAAATCGATACCAAAGACAATAAACAAGCTCTTCAAAGAGGCAACACAGTAAGTAGGTTCACCCTACACACTGAAAGATTTTTTTTCTCTTCTTAATATAACAAGTATGTCTACGTGTCTATTTTTTACGAATGATTATTGTATGTTTATGGATTAAAAATACTGAAAAAAAAACAATTTTTCAGATATTGCCAAAATGGGCTACGATATTCAATAATAAGATAACCTTAAACATCATTATATAGAACAGTGGCAGTTCCGACGTAATATTTTATTATATCCGGTGACATAATTTTAATCGTTTCCATAGAAAAGGCGATGAAATATTGCCTACAAAGCCATTTACTTCAAGTCAATTAAATAATACGCTTCATTTATTTGTGCAGTTGAATGATTTGGGAAATAGAAAAGCTTTATTAAATATTATATTCGCGGGTCAGTTACTGGCTGAAGAAGATAATAAATCTTTATATTGATTAAATATTATTCGTTAATTTTAATCTATCAAAACAGTTGTAAAAAATAATGTTTTTGATAATATATAATTCAAATAAGATGCACATCTATATTAACTGTTGGAAAATTAATACAAGTTAACCTAGTTTTTCCATGTTTCTTTTTACATATATTTTTATAATGTTTTAAAAAAGAATATGTTGGTATAAATTACTTGAGTATTTCCACCGTTGATTTATGATTGAACATAGATAATAGATTGGGTTAAAATAATTTATTCAGGGTTCATATCAGCAGCAGAAAATTGTCAGAAATTCAAAATTATTCAAAAAAAAGTAATTCAAAAATGCTGTCCGTAAAAAGACTTGAACCCGTGAGATCCATCACGGTAGCCAACAACATTGACCGTTGCAACACGCACCCTAAAATAACGGGGCGTTGTGAGAACGAGTTAATGACCACTAGTCCTATCTTAGCCCTATTTGTTCAATAAAGAGAGGTTGAGCAACTGAGTAACAAACAGTCTTTAAATATAATCTTCTGCTGAAATATCTACATTCCACTACACGCTGGGAATGGATATGGATTCAAATAAAATTTAGTATCTCATTAGCAGAAAAGGGAATAATGAAGAATAATGTCAGCTTTACAAGTTTTAAGTAATATAGGCTTATAACTGCTAAATGTATTGTTCAACTCGAGTGCAAATAACAAGACTTAAATATGACCGCACACTCTTGTTAGCCAAACCAGAGCCGGATTAGGTCGGGATACGCCCGTCTAGATCGATACCTTTTATGAACAGACAATGGTGCGGGCAGAGTAGGACTTATCTGGCGTGTGCAGCGCGGCCATTCGATGCCTACTCGCGCGGACTAATTTCTGTAATTCCCGCGAAAACAATTTCATTAAGCCCGCATACACAGCGAATCAAAAATCCGCGGCCGCTTCCAAACAGATTTGTTTGTTTTATTCAGGGATTAAATCTACGCTTAGAGGGAAGAGCTATACATAAAAATAAATAATTCATAGATAGCGTTCTCCATGCTAAGAATTTGGCAAGTGATCGATGCTGTTGGTATTTTTTTTCATCGCCTTTTGCTACCTCTACATTGTAAATATCACCGATGTTCTTTTTATATTAAGTTTGATAATAATCAACAATTTGCCGCCTATGTTGTCGAGTGGTCAACGTTGTTGGCTACCGCTACAGAGGGCCCGGGTTCAAATCCCGGTACGGACAGTTTTATAAATTGATTTTTCAATCGATTTATGATTTCTGTTCAAAGGCATGGATGTATGTGATGTCTTGAATTCCCCCCTCTCACCCATCCTATCCTATGAACGGGGCGTATCGAGAGCGATTAGCTTACCACTAATCCTGTCCTAGCCCTGTTCTTCTATCCCTACTCTCTTTGGAAAAAGAGAGGTTGAGCAACTGAGTAACAAGCAGTTCTCGTAGAAACACTTCTGTTGAGATAAACTCCATTAGGAGTCCATATGCTCCACATTGGGAGCGAACATGGTTTAAAAAAAAAAAAAAATAATCAACACAAGTTTACGTTGGAGGGTTCGAACATTTGACCACGCAATCGGATATGAAAAAGCCCAATAACTTATCCACTCAGCAGTGAGATTAGAAATTTTATATGATTATCTTTTAAATTAATATAACATTTTTAGGGGTGGGTTGGAGAGGATTTGGAGATACTCACGCAAGCCTCTTATTCAATTAAAAAATATTTTTTTCGAAAATATAACCAACACCCATTTTAAATTTTTAAAATAAAATCTTTTAAACATAAAATTTGAAAGAACAGAATATTTATAAGAAAAAACAATACTGTTAAAGTCTATTTATTATCAGTTGATAATGCTCGCCGAAGCAAAACCGCTCTTGATCTTGGTAACAAAATTGGAAATAAATACAAAGGAATATCGTGTTTTTATAATAATAATTCCTTTCCACCAAGTATTGACAGTGAACACCTTAAAAGTGAAAAGAATATTGCCCGTTACTGCATTAATCCTGGAATTTACTGAATGGGTAAGTACACTTTTTAGCCATTGATGTATATAGTTTTACGTTATATTGCGTATTGAATATAAACTATAAAGATATTAAGTAATATTCGGTTGTTTAAATTAGTATTGCGTTTCTTGTAGAAGAATGATAGACATATTCGCCCCTTTCCCAAAATACCGTGAAAAGCTGTCAGATTAAATGAGTTCATTGTTAAAATATTGGCAGGCTACCGTTGACTTGTAATAATGTAATGAAGGTAGAAAATGTGATGTTAGTAATATCAAATATTATTAAGTGTTATGAAATTATCGTAATTGTCATGATTTGTATGAGTTGTCTTAATATTGACAAAAACAAAATCGTAAAGAAAACTCTGTATTTACAAATTTGCGCTCATCTGTAAAATTTTTGTTTGTAGGCAGTAGCTTTAAGTTGTGTAAATTCACGATTATTATATTATACATAGCTTACATATCACAACTAGAGCTACAATCATGGGTGGATTGTAACAAGATTAAATCCGAATAGCGAATGGGATTTTTTATTCTCTTTGTCATATCCCTAATGAAAATTTGCAAACATAACATTTTTCACGAGACTGTAAAATGCGGTTCTGGAAATAACATATTAAAGTAATCGATCACATTTTCATGCATGTCCTTAATAAATCCTTTATCGCAAAAACTTTTCCAAATTATTCATCATCGACAAAGGATATTGCATTCCATCATACTCTGATTTATTTTTAAACAAATCAAATACTTTGCTCATTCAATTGAATTACGATTTTTTATCATTGTTTATAAATGAATACTTGATACGACTTATCAATTATCATCTATTCTAATTTATCATCAATGGATAACAGAGAAATTTAAATACTTGTGTTTTAAAAATCTAAACGTCATTTTTGTATCCATAGATAAAATGTTAACCAAATTGTATTGAATATAAAATTAATTTTGATAACTTGGTTTGTTTTTGTTATAGAAATGGACATACTCTTAAATTAAAAATCATTTTTTTGTTTATTCATTAACCTACCGATGTTTTGTCTAATGATCCTACTTAAAGAGACGATGCACGTTTCAAATTTTCTAACACAATAAGTGGAATAAAAATGTTATCAAATAGAATTCTTTATTAACACTTAGGAGTCCGGGCGAACATATGTGTGCATCTCACTTTCAGTGCGCAGGAGTCCGCGCGAACATATCTGTTCGTTTTGCCGAGTGTAAGTTTACACAAAAAAAAAGGTACTTTGTGTGATGATTTTTTTTCTTCACATTTAACATCAAGGTTGCCAGTGATATTTAAATTGATAATGTCAAAGAAATATATTAAAAATATTATTTTTTTTAATCGTAAATATAGAAGTAATTCCACAGTATCACCTAGTAAATAATATTTTTTGTACAACTTTTAACGTTTGTTTTAATATTATTTTCATGGAAAAATGCATCTTTTTTTGTTAGATTTTTGCTTCGTTTACGTATATAAATATGGGTTAAATTTTCGGATAAGTTTATTTATTACTTCTTTGGCCGCTTCACAATTCTTTACAAAAAAATAAGTGTTTGTTCTATGGGATTTTTACGAGAGTGAAATTAGTCATGACAATAATTATATAACACAGATCCATTGTCTCAGATTCATTTTACATCTGTATCCTTTTTTTCTTTTGTAGACATTTTGCAACTAATTCTTGTTGGAAAGTCAACCCTAAATTCAAAGAAATGAAATCATTATTTTACTTCGAACAAAGCACCGCTTTTACTCAATATATGTTTGGCTTGCCAATAGCAATAAATTATGTAATTCTTAATGCCCTTTTCGAGCCGCTGTTGACAAGGAGCTATTTTTTCTGTAAAGTTTATGGCTCTGCTGTGAAAAAAATGTGACCCTAATGCTTCATAATTATTACACATATGAATGGCCACCATTCATTAATAGCATATACCTGCACCATTCTAACAAAAACAAACGATTCTCAAAGATTTAAAATATTTAAATAATTGAAATATAACAAGAATTATTTTAAAATATCTGAGAGTTGCGAATAAAACCTTACGATATAGAACAGATGTTTATTTTCGGTTTTACATTATCTCAAAAAAACTAAAATAGTTGTCGTTGTTGAGAAGGAGATGGGGGGGGGGGGGTTAGTAACCAGTAACTTTATTTTAAATTAGTGTATATTATTGCAACTCTTTATAGCCATTTCTTACTAAATAACTTTATTTTTAAGTTGTTAAGACTCTTTATATGAAACCCTCGGTTGAGAAACACTGATTTGATCATATTTTTATATGTATAAAACCATATGAACGCTTTTCTGAAAGAAAAAAAAATATACATCAATCGGTTAAATAGTTATCGCAATTTAAACGTGAGCGCAAAAAAAAATCCATTTCCCCAAAATTCGGCCGGCTCCCGCGCATTTTTTAGTATGCAAATCTGCGGACCTATATGTGTTAAAAATGAACGCTGTGAAAGTAGTAGTAATCATTTCCATAAGAATAAAAATAATAAAACATTTTTAGTACTTTTTCCACATAAAATTTATTAGATCAGGACCGGTTTCGCTCATCGCGAGCATTATCAACTGATAAGAAAAATACATAAACAGTGATATTTATACAAATTTAAATTGAAATAAAAAGGTGTAAGCAACTATTAACAATTTAAAGGATTAACAAATTACATTATAATTACACAAGATTAAAATGCTTAACACCCATAACAATTAAAAAATCATCATCAAAGAATAATAAATCTAAGTGGCAAACGATTTCAATTATGAACACAATTAAAATTTGGGAAATATTTAAGCAAAGTAAATATCCTAATGATGATTTGGTGTTTTTCCCGCTTCCAATCAATGATGTACAAGCAACAAAATCAGCAGTAATGAAGATTCAAAATTGAGTTTGGAAAAACCAGTAGAGCTCAATCCAGCAAAATTGAATCCTGCGAAAAGAATAAAGGCAATATCAATTCTTACAAAATAAAAACAAACTAAGAAAATTAAAATTCTAAAAAAAAAAAAAAAAACAGTACAAAAATGGAAATAAAATAGGCTAGAATTAGGTTAATGAAACGGATATAACAAAGGTGATGATGCAAATACAAGCTGTTCGTTTAATAAATTAGAGTTCGGCAAAAATTTATGTCTATTGATTTCTAAGATCTCTTGTTTATCAAGTTTTAAAGATTTATTGTTAACATGCAGGATTTTAAAGTTTTTAGAGATATCAAATGTATGCTTATTTAGGAACAAATGGTTCCCAAATGAAGATAATTCATTCCCTTTACGTGAGCAGGCTAAATGTTCTTTAAATCTGATATTAAAAGCTCTTCCCGTTTGACCTATATACCTGGCTCCACAAGAATCACAATCAATTAAATATATGCCACTTTGGTTAAGAATGTTGAGTTTATCTTTAGAATTTACTAAAATGCGTTGTAAGTTAAAAGAATTATAAAAAGTGACATTAAAAAGGTTTTTGTTGAATTTCCTTGAAATCTTTTCTGAAACATTACCCAAGTAGCTCAATTTCACCCATTGTTTCTCAACAACTGGTGCATTAATCACCAAACTAGAGCTTACATTTATCAAAGCTAGTTTTTTGTGTTTTTTAAATAAAAGACGATCTATTAAATCCGAATCATAACCATTATTCATTGCAATTTGTTTTATCGTATTTAACTCAAGATCATAACTAGCTTTAGTCATCGGAATCAACAAGAGACGATGAATAAAGCAATGAAAGGTTGCTAATTTATGCGAGATATGATGTCTGGAAGAATTGTTAATGATGTTATCGCTGTATGAATCTTTTCTAAATATACTGAAACAATGCCGATTATTAATAATCTCGATCGTTAAATCCAAAAAGTTTATTTTATTCAACCCCAACTCCATTGTAAATTGAATATGCGGGTTAACGTTATTTATAAGTTTTAAGAACTGGTATAGATACGTAGATGACATCTTAGTACTTTGGGGAGGTACAGAGAGACAACTTAACCAATTCTTAAAACTTATAAATAACGTTAACCCGCATATTCAATTTACAATGGAGTTGGGGTTGAATAAAATAAACTTTTTGGATTTAACGATCGAGATTATTAATAATCGGCATTGTTTCAGTATATTTAGAAAAGATTCATACAGCGATAACATCATTAACAATTCTTCCAGACATCATATCTCGCATAAATTAGCAACCTTTCATTGCTTTATTCATCGTCTCTTGTTGATTCCGATGACTAAAGCTAGTTATGATCTTGAGTTAAATACGATAAAACAAATTGCAATGAATAATGGTTATGATTCGGATTTAATAGATCGTCTTTTATTTAAAAAACACAAAAAACTAGCTTTGATAAATGTAAGCTCTAGTTTGGTGATTAATGCACCAGTTGTTGAGAAACAATGGGTGAAATTGAGCTACTTGGGTAATGTTTCAGAAAAGATTTCAAGGAAATTCAACAAAAACCTTTTTAATGTCACTTTTTATAATTCTTTTAACTTACAACGCATTTTAGTAAATTCTAAAGATAAACTCAACATTCTTAACCAAAGTGGCATATATTTAATTGATTGTGATTCTTGTGGAGCCAGGTATATAGGTCAAACGGGAAGAGCTTTTAATATCAGATTTAAAGAACATTTAGCCTGCTCACGTAAAGGGAATGAATTATCTTCATTTGGGAACCATTTGTTCCTAAATAAGCATACATTTGATATCTCTAAAAACTTTAAAATCCTGCATGTTAACAATAAATCTTTAAAACTTGATAAACAAGAGATCTTAGAAATCAATAGACATAAATTTTTGCCGAACTCTAATTTATTAAACGAACAGCTTGTATTTGCATCATCACCTTTGTTATATCCGTTTCATTAACCTAATTCTAGCCTATTTTATTTCCATTTTTGTACTGTTTTTTTTTTTTTTTTTTTTTAGAATTTTAATTTTCTTAGTTTGTTTTTATTTTGTAAGAATTGATATTGCCTTTATTCTTTTCGCAGGATTCAATTTTGCTGGATTGAGCTCTACTGGTTTTTCCAAACTCAATTTTGAATCTTCATTACTGCTGATTTTGTTGCTTGTACATCATTGATTGGAAGCGGGAAAAACACCAAATCATCATTAGGATATTTACTTTGCTTAAATATTTCCCAAATTTTAATTGTGTTCATAATTGAAATCGTTTGCCACTTAGATTTATTATTCTTTGATGATGATTTTTTAATTGTTATGGGTGTTAAGCATTTTAATCTTGTGTAATTATAATGTAATTTGTTAATCCTTTAAATTGTTAATAGTTGCTTACACCTTTTTATTTCAATTTAAATTTGTATAAATATCACTGTTTATGTATTTTTCTTATCAGTTGATAATGCTCGCGATGAGCGAAACCGGTCCTGATCTAATAAATTTTATGTGGAAAAAGTACTAAAAATGTTTTATTATTTTTATTATAATGCCATTCCACCAAGTATTGACAGTGAACACCTTAAAAGTGATTTCCATAAGAGATCAGAATATTCCTTCTGCCAGATGCCATTTTCTGACAACACTATAATATAAAATTTGAGTACAAAATGTTTTACTGCCGTGCCGTTATGAATAAATAATCTGACAAGAACCACTTTTTAAATTATTTAGTAGGTTTCGTGTAATATTTTGCTGCACTCAATTTTGAAACGTCAGCGGTAGATTATTTCTCAAAACAGAAAACAAAAACGTCATGGCATTTTCAATTGATCTCGAAATAAATAAATGGCAGTTCTCGTGTTAAAACATCATTCATTTGGTCATGTGGAGATAAATCAGAATATTTTATGTTTTAATCGGACCATGGGATTAGCTTTATAATGAAAAGCCGTTAAATATTCGTTTTTGGTTCAGCAATCCTCCCATTAGTAAGGTAGATTATAGGTTATTTAAAATCTACCATTGAATGCGAAGCTAAACTGAAAACCAGGTTCTTTTTGAGTTTTTGATATTCGAGTATATTCATTTTTAAACAAATTAAATTATCAAAATTGTCTAATTAAATCACATGTACAATTATGACTAAAACAGAATCTTATAGCCTTATTAACTATGCTATGAAATTGGCAACAAATTTAAATAAATAATTTGAAAAAAAAACTGTACCCATTAGCAAGCATGTACGATTTCATTAGAGTTTCCGATCCCACGATCCCGTCCAATTTTGTGAACTTCGAAACCCCGGGATTGTGATAGCACCAATCCCGGGATTTCGGGATTGAGAAAATTTGAGAAAGTTGCGCGACGGCTAAAAAAAGTCTTGCGTCTTTACGTTTTGAGAATTTCGTAAATTCCTCGGTTTATAAAAGCGACAAAATTGGTTTGAAAAATTCCAGGATGTCAAAATAGCCGAGTAAAAATTTCTCAAACATAAATTTACACACGATTTTCCGTTGAATATTCAATCCCGGAATCCCAGGATTGGAAAAAATGTCACCATCAAAATCACGGGATCACTTATATCAAGTACACTGAATAGTATCGTGAAATAAAGGAAATAAACTGATATGCGGAAGCCTCACAAAATAAGTAGAATCGATTCCATGATGAATTCGTGTTCGGAATTTTTGTACGGAAGAATTTTTTCACTCTGTTATCATATCATAAAAAAAACGCTCATCAATGATCAAGATCGTCGCAACATTACGCATGCATCAATTTTATTAAGAGCCTTCAGTGCCTGAAATATTTTACTAGATTATTTTTATAATACAAAATAAAAACTTCTAAGGTTTTTCACATGAGAATTCCTTTAAGCCAAGTAGTTTTATCCGGCTTACGCGTAAGATGGATCTAAATCTGATTGGTGTATTCAAAGTTTACTCGGGTTGGCTACAAAGATTAACGCTTGATTGATTATCATTTGTGCATAAGTACGTCTATTGATAACAGGCCTTCGAATAGGGGCAGTGAAACCAAGGCTGATAATCCAATATCTGTTTCCTGTTTTTGTTAACGTTATCAATAATCTGTTTACGTGAAAACGGTTCTAATGAATTTATTATATGCTATTTTTAATTACTTTTAGAATTAAATTACACTGAATTAAAATATATGTATATTTAAAGCCATGTTCGCATTCAATATACTAACACCTATTGAACATTTGAAATGAACTCGTTTTACAAAAAACAGTCAAAATGATGAGAAAAAATTTCATTCTAAAAATAAGTTTATATTATAGAATATTACGTGTGTGTACCATTTACAGAAAATACAGTTCAATCAAATAGATTTTTTCTTTTAGCAAATCCGCTCTCAAAGCCAAATTTTAATAGACTTTGCAGGTTATTAAAAACCAGTTGTAAGTTAGTCAGTTAACCTCTTTCTCGAAAGAAGGTAAGCATCATATTAATAACTACTTTTAAAGCAGAAAAGCAATATATTAACAATACAACTTTTTCAAACTAAATTCAAATTTTGTATAATGATCAGTACCGGTTCATATTTCTTGTACTAATTGTTTGATACTCTTTGTCTCACACTTATTTCAATTTATATTAATAGCCATGTACCAACATAAATTCACATCGAGAGGACGAAAATGCAATCACGACAATGTGAACCAAAGTATAATATTTTTAGGTTCATATAATATGCACTAAGAATTGAACTATAATTTACTAGTAACTTTTTTCCCGACTGCAATGCTTATATTTTTAATCCGTATGTATTGCCATAAAACAAGAATATTCCAATGATATAAATAACATCAAGGCAATTTTTATTCAGTCTACCATTTTTTTTTAGTTTGTTGAAGAATAATTCATAAACAACGAATCGCTAAATATATCGAATACGTAGTATGTTTATTAAAGTATTTTTTAATTGCTAGTTACGTCATCTTAGGGTAAAGACATTAGAGATATTTTGATACTTTGTCATTAGCTTCTGAAATCCCCGTTTGCTCACACATATATGGATAAATATAACGGGTAGCTTTCCACTTCAGAACTACCCTTAAAAGGGTTGCCTATTAGAATTAGCATTAAGTTAAGCTAATTAAATAATATTTCATTTAGCAGATAACGCCCCTAACAGCTTTGAGGTTTACATTTGCTGTGAATATGGCTAATGAATACGTTTATTTAAAATTTAAAAATGCACCGAAAATCCGATATTATGGTATCAGCATGGCTAAAAGTTCATTAGTGAACACACGTGTTGTAATAAATTTAATTTTGCTTATTCTTGATCTTTGGAGAAATGAGAGTTAAAACAGTTTATAAATTTAAACGTTTCACAATTAGAAACACATTTAAAAAAATCGTTTTACTGTTATTTTACACGTATTTTCATAATCAAAAAAATAAAAAACAGTGATTTCTATATTACAGAGTCGTGGTTTATTTTTCAACGCTTTGCTTGAGGGTTATGGAATATAGTCCTTGTTTGCAAATTTCTAAATAATTCCTTTGATTTTTTATAAGCTAATATATCAATATATTAGTTTATTGTGAAGTTTGAATTAGTTCCTTTTTACTACTTTGTCCGTTTAAAACTAGAATACATTTTACGAGAATTAGTTTTAAATTGATCCATAAACCTAAGTTACGGCACAATATGATGAAAATTACCAAAAATGTTTTAACATATTTTTAAACATTACGGCACTCTTTCAATTGAAATTATAAATATCAAAATTCAACAGATTTCTATGAGTAATATACATTAACGTGTCAATAAAAATGATCATTATTATTAATTTAAGACGTGGAAGTCAAATATCTGATTTTTTTTTCAAAAAATACGATATTAGCTTTGCGAAAAAGTGTGACAAGGGTTATTAATATTTCAGCTGAAACAGCACTCTCTTGGATATTTCAAAAAGCGTCAAAGTCTCCAAAATTTAGACAATTAAAATAATAACCAGTTTTAAATGTTCATTTGTTGAATCGGATCGGGGGAAATAATTTCCTCGCAGCTAAACTTCTCGCCCTAAATAAAGCCTGGGAGAGGTAAATTATGCACATAAAAAATAATGCGCTATTTAAAAATTCTTTTTTTAATAAATTTTCTTTTTTGCGCTTTATTAAAGATCCCTTTATCGCTGTTTTAAGATTAATTTTCATCTTTGGATTATGTTTTACAAGGCACGAAAGGCGTAATAATATTTTTACGCCCTTGTAATATTAAGCTATTTTTTAAATGTTTATTTTAACAGTACAAATTTACAGCACAGAGTGTTGAAACATCTACATTTTTCATATTATTACATACTTTAATATAAATATTTAAAAAATATGTGATTTTTATAACTGCGCTAAATTTTATGCTGACAAATATTAATACGATTTTTATGGAATAAGTCAGAGCAATTGAACAGGTAATAAAATATAGTTATATAGTCGTTCTGTTAAAATACAAAAAAGAATGTCACATAAAATTCTGATTTTTAAAATATTTAACATAGTTCTTCTATTTTATCTATACCTCAGGATGCCAATTTTTCAAATTTGCGGTATTTCTTTCTTACGAGGACAAGACTGTTGTATGTCAAGATTACTTTTTTTCATATCGTTAAGTTTTTGCATAAAGTATGGTCAAAAGCGAGTGTCAATTTTGGGTCACTCATCAGCTAACACTAATTTTGATAGATTTTTCGCTGATAAAAAACATTTTTTTGTGATTTAAATAATGGTCGAAAATTAAATTATTTTAAAAAAATATATAGCTAGTCAAATAGTGGCATTTAACTTTTAAAAAAATACTATAAAACATAAGTTAAGTGGATGCTATGTTGAAATTATTGTCTCTTAATTCTAAAAGTAAAAATTCTTGTATATTAAAATAGTATTTTCTAGTATTGTTTTCTTACTGGCTTGAGAGGGATTGATACATAAATGTAATATTTTATGAAAGATCTTACATTTATCCGATTACATAACTACGCTATATAATTCAAAAGAAATTACTCGCTTATTGTTTTGTTTTGAAAAGTCCACAATAGCTTATTATAGACAGATTGTTTAGGCACTATCTTTTCTTCTTATTTATAGTCCAAATTTACAATGTGATATTTTTCAATGATATTATATTTTAAGTGAACCTATAATAAATTATATTGATTTTTTTCTTTTTATTGAATTCTAAAAGAAAAAAAATGTTTATGACAACCCTAAGGTTACGTGTCAAAGTGAATACTTCAACGATCAATAAAACATTTACGTGTGTTGCTTTAATATTAAAACACAAAACGATAAAACACATTCACGCTCGTATTTATAAATAAAAGTATTAAATAATTGCTCAACAAATAGCACACAACATAAAAGAGTTGACGTATGTTATACGCAGCTGTTAAGCTTTTATAAAAGCTCTGCTACAAAGAACGATAAGTGCTTTATGAAAATAAACGGCAATATGCAACAATGTAAGCAAAGTGTTTTATGCTTGTTTTCGTTATTAAAATTTTAACTTATCCAAGACATAGGGTCAAACATCATGTATGTTTCTCAAAAAAATACATATATATTTTCTGCTGCACTTTAAGATTTTTATGTAAATAAATATTATTTATCAAGAATTTAGTTTTTCTGACTGTGTGTGATTCACACACAGGTCGTCATAAAAATATATTTGGTAATCTTTGTAGAACAAATGTATGCCCAATTTATTTTGTCATATAAATAACCAAAACTGTTTGAATTTGAATATTTAAATAAATGTATTAAAATTGTTTTTCTATGCATTCAAAATTTTGAGTACAACGTAGATCACAATTTTCATTTACTAATAACAGAAAACGGTGCTAATATATAATACAAATAGATGTGCAAGTGTAAGTCACAAAAGAAAAGGTTTTTATATATAATGATTTTTTTGTTTTTTTATTGGCGTTGTACAAAAAACACATATTAAAAGAATCATATACAACTATTGATTAATGAAATACATTTAAGCTTTCATTTTATCTATAAATTCTCTATGAATAAAAGCTGCCAACAGAATCATAAATTTATTGCGTCCTGCGTAATTTTTAATAAAGTATAATAAGTCACTCTTAAATAGCGCAGATAGGAAATACATTTATAATTTAATAGAAAATAAGCCCCTTTTAAGACTTAAATTGAGATAAACGCAAAGTTACCAGTGTAAAATAATACGAAAAGAAGATTTACTTTTCGAAGTAATGTGCGAGAAACTTCTGGACCCAATTTCAAACGAGCGTAAATTATTGTGAACACGAAATATAGTTTACACTGACGGCTTATTAAGAAATAAAATAAATATAAGCTACTTAATTGAGACTAAAGTTTTGTATATCAGTTTTTTCTATGTTAATATATAAAAACGGAAAAGTAGAATATTTAAGCAATGTTTATGTTTGACGAGAAATTTGAAATATAATATGTATGTTTGTATGTACGTCTTAAATACGATTAATATATAACATTATTAATTTATAAGATATATGTTACTAATTACTTTTATCAAAATGCATATTTTTAAATATGATTACTCAAATCGCTTTTAATGTGTTCACTATTCTTGGTTGAAAGGAATTACATACATAATAAAAACAACACAGTTTTTTGTGCTAGTTTTACATTTATTTATCAGGACCATTTTCCTTTGTCAAAAGCATTTTGAACTGATAAGAAAATATATTAATACAGGTTTATTAATACTAAGCCAAGTCAGGTTGATTAGGGTGTAACAAAAACTTGTTGATCGAAATAGTGTTAAAAAAAATAAAGCTAGAATAAGACGAGTGCCCAAATTTTAACACCCGTTTCAGGATAAAATGGGTGAGAGAGGATAATTCAAGATATCACATACATCCATGCCTTCAAACAGAAACCGTTTGAAAAATTTATCTATAATACTGTCTGTACTGGAATTCGAACTCGTGACCTCTAATGGTCAACGATGTTGACCACTCAACCATTCAGCTGGCTTTATATTGTATATTATAAAGTAATGCAAAATATGAATAAGTGAGACTCAACTGACTTTAATTAAAAAATTTAATACTTAAAAATAAATGCTACTCATTTGTAATTGCATTAAAAAATAAGATAGCAAGGTTACTAACAATAAACCAGTCCTGATGCTAATGTAAGAATAATTGTTACAAAAGAGTGTTTTTATATGAATATTCCTGCTTAGATAGTTTAAAACCATAGTTTACAGATTTCGACAATTATTTTTAAAGTTGAAACTATCATCATATTCTACGTCTGTCACGAGTCGTGGTGAATTGATTTTCCCAGGATGACCAACCGTTCGACTTTGTGTTAAAGTGTTTTTTTTCTGCGTGGACTTATAAAACAATCTCAATCAAGTTTTAAATCCATATCAGGAAAAAGCTGGAGTTGATAATATAGCAACTATTTAACGTTATTAATAACTATTCTTTAGTCGTTATTTACTCTTTATTTGAGTTTGCCGATTTAATCTGATATATTTAATTATGTCCGTAATGTCAAGTGAATTCCTTTCCGCACACGTGATCTTAAAAAAAATGAAACGGATAAAATTTAAAAAATATACATACACAAATTTCCTAATTCAGCGGATTCACTTTTCAGTAAAAGTATCAGGTAAATGAAAACTCTCGGTCACAACTTTATCCTGATAATTATAGTTTAAAGTATTACATAAACGTATTCATTTAAAAAATGCTTTACGTGAAATATTGTGTAATTACACAATGTAAAGGCATGTAAGCACTTGGACTTGTCTGCCTTACAAGGCTCCATTGTCATCTGAACGAGGAATTGTCTTCTATAGGCGATGTCGGCAGCCCACAACGCCGTAAATTCAAAAACAAGAAAGAAACTTTCTTTCACAATTTCCACAAGTAGTCGTGCTACACTTGCAGCAGTAACTCGCTGTTTTTTTTTATTCACAAACAGTTTGGCGGTGTTATACAAAAGAAAATATTTTTCAATATCAAATATAAATATTGCTTACACATATTAAGAGTGATTTGCTATCATCCTTTTAAATCCAAATGGTGAAACGATCTTTGGGTTTTGTTGTTTTTAAATTTCGTCATTAAATAATGCACAATTTTTTTACACAAATTATTTGTTCTCTCACGATTCTACGCGACACGACACAAAAAACACAAAAGATTATGGACGGATTCCTTAAAAACAACACAAAAAATCATTCAATTATTATACATTAGACGTGCCATTCAATTTATAGCGATGAAAGCAATATATGTCCAGTTCATCATCAAAGTAACCTAAATAATCAAATACTGATGAATATTATTATTTTTTTCCTAATAAAAATACACAATTTATTACTTATTTTACACGATTTTCTATACCAAAATTTTGCTCTTTTTCAAATAACACGGGGCTAAAAAAAGGTCCCAATTTTTTAATTTTGGTAATTTTGCACGCAAATTTTTGGGTTTCTTGAAATTGAAATTCTCAGAATAGCTAAAAAAAGGTTCAATTTTTTTTCATTTTGGGAATTCCGAAAATTTCTGCGGGTAAAAAAAAATCTCACTTGAAAATCGCCTAGAAAAAAATTCTATATCAAAAGGGCTCCTGGATTGGATGCCCTAGTGTCCATATAGTCAAGCGAGAAGAAGATTTTTTTATGTGTGTTGTTATTCTATTTCTAATTACTATTTAGATAACGGTGATACGATGATATGATGCCGGAAGAGCTATCGACAATATTTGATAATTTTTGTAAAGATATTATTATTTATTCAATCATAACTTCAACCGCGTAAAATATTTTTTGTCATTTTTATTAATCACTTAGTAAGTAAGAGATCATCGTAATTGATACTAGATGTTATAAGTAACAATTTTCGTGTACGAATTGTCTTGTATCATTGTTCGCTTCACAGCGATGTCCTATGATGCTTGAGACAAGGGTTCAAGATCTCAGGTAACGTTCTTGGCTGAGGGAACGGAACATTGTTTGGTTAGCACAGTTATTTCAAACTAAGTTGTTGAATTCTTTGAAATTTACGAGGAAGGTAATGCAACACTAAACAGTACTGTACATTTATGCCGGACACAACACAGACTTTTCTGCTGTGTAAAAGCAAATAAGCTATTTTAGGAAAATTTTCATTTTTTTCTGTAAAAACAAATAATTTTCTATCTTGGATAGTTTGGGCCTTTGAGAGGTGAAGTAATCCAACTAGTAAAACGGTAAAAAAGTTCTTGGGTTTTAAGTACGATCACGTCTTTGTTTGGTGTTTTGGTCGATTGCATATTTTTATTTTACGGAGATAATAGTATTGCAATGATTATTAACTTCAGTTATACAGTTAGACGTGTAAAATATAAATTATCTAAGCTTTTTCTTATAAAATTTAGCTTGGCTCACTTTACCTCTAATGGGTCCATACGATCAAGTGATAAAAACGATAAATATTATTTAAAATTTGATAAATAATTTTAATATTTTAATTATACATATATTACAAAATTCATCCAATTCTCTTTTTTGCACGTTCCATGCTAAAAATTCGTGCAAAAAAATTAAGTGTTCAAAGAGAAATTAAAGATACGTTTCATTACATTGGACCGTGCAATTTCGAAACCATGCAAAAATCTGTGCAAAAAGAGAATTTGGTGTAGACGTATAAGAATACTAATACTAAAAATAAAAATTACGTCGTAATTATTTAGCCTGCTAAGTCAGTGGCTAAAAATAAATAAAAAATATATGTGCTTCTAATTATTCTCTGTGAATGTTTTTAAATGATAAAATATCATGACATCTACCCATCGTTTTCAGCTTTTCTGTATCTTCTTATATTATCACTCAGGAAAAGCTTTCAGAATGTTGAAAATTTAAGTAATATAATAAAGTGGGCTTTGACTTTATAAAATTAACAAGCTGTGTAAATACCAAGTATTAATTAGAGTTAAGTTACGTCTTCTATAAAACTTTCATAGATAAATCTGGTTAAATGTTTTTTCTTTAATTATTTTTTTTATAATAAAATATTGTCTCAAACAAATAAGATTTTTTCATACGCAGAAAAATGAAATAAATAATATAGATTTATTATGCTATAGAAAGTTTTGTGGGATACCGTAAAGAATTTAATATTTTGAAATTACACTATTGACACAGATTGGATCACTTGGAAGAGATAGAAAATGTTTAAACATATTTTCATCATTTTAAAGTTTAATATCTTTTATGGTGTTAACTTTCAATTCATGGTGGAAAGGCATTATATTCACAAAAAATATATATTTTTTTGTGAATATAACCGCAGGGTTTTATTGGAAATATTTATGTTTCAATTTAGAAATAATGAATGATAATTGGAATTCATTACAAAACTAAGTACACTTTTAACCTTTAAGGTAATATAGATTCGTCCAAAATTGATAAATTATGATAATTTTACTTTTGTATATCATTCATCGTATTTTTTATGAATGGGTTAAACCCACTAAGCTCTGACTTACTTTATAAAAAACAGTTTCAATCTATTTATTAAACTCTCAACGATATCAATGTTTTTTTTTAAGAAGCTCATACGAAAATAAATGAATAACATATATTTTAACGTAACTCGACAAAATTGTGATAAACATTCACCTTTTATTCATTATGAATAATATTGGTGACAAAACAGGTAAAGTGATAAATATGTAAAAATATTGTACACATGTTCATTGGCAGACAGAAAATTCTCTTAATAAAGGACGTCGTAGAATGCAAAAGCTGTGTTAAACTTTTAAAGTGAAGCTTAATTATATGGGGCTACAGCGCGCAGCCTTTACTTGCTAAAGGGAAAAGTGAACAGAGTATGTGGCAGAGGAACAGATAAATAAAGATAAAACTCTAATTAAGGTCTCGTGTTAAAATGCTGCCGCATTAATTTGGGTGGGAATTGAATTGCCTTTTCCATATTGCGATCACTATTTTCTATTATTTATTACTAGCAATTAGTTTATTTTAATAGTAATGTATCCTTTATAACAACTTCAATGATTTGTTTTGCTATGAAATAGTCAACAGTTTAGCACAAACTAAATAGTCTATATTTGAACTATATTTCAGAATAAAATTCGGGATTTTATCCCTAGAAAAAATAAACATTACATAAATTATAAATATTTTTGTTGATTCGGCAGTAACGTTTAGACATTATTATTTTACTAGACGAATAATTAGATGTGACTTTTACATCACTTATTAAGAAGGTTAATGTTAAAGCAAGTAATAAAAACGTGCGTTACGTCTAGTTTCGCAACCAGTTGAATAAAAATATCAGTTTTATTGTTTTCGATGGATTCAGCAGGCAACTTCGTAGAAATCTATTTGAAATATTTATTACATGTTATACTATTCCACTGGTTGTTTTACTCGATGCAAGAAACGGAACGCGTGTCCATAACGAAAATGAAGTTTGCAATTTATTTATTATTGATATTTTCAGATTTTTCATGATTTATTTAATAATAAAATAAATTATAATAGTAATTTATACGACTTAAAAAAATTTATAACAGTTTTCGTAATTTATATTAACAATATGAAAAAAAAATGATTAAGCGACAAACTGTCTATTTTCCAAGGATTCGGCAGTAACTATGTGGAAGTTTATTTTAAATGAAATAATACGTTTGATAACTTTGTTACTCCACTGATGGTTGATGTTCCTATTCTATGAATTGTTTTGGCTTATATGTTTTCTATATATAAATCAAAACAAATCAAAACACACTTTCTTATTCCGGTAGATAGAAAATTTATTAGAAAATTCCATTAGCTTTTTTCTGAGAAATATTTTTCCATGTAGCCGTAATTTCATCAAATATATATTGAAATTTGCGTTGCATTTTGTGTTAAATTTCTGAGGGGTTAGTTGATTACGAGATATGATTATAATACTGATTTCCCCAGGGGTTCAGTCGTTATCATCAAAATTAATTTAAAAACCTCTACTCTAGAAAAAGTCTTAAAAGAATATACAGGTGAGCTTTAATACGGCAGTGTATTTTGGCGTAACGATTCTGTGAAATGATAAACAAAGTTGAAAGATTAAAACAAAAGAAATATTTTTTGTTTATCATACTTTCTCTTAATGAGGAGTATGCTTAAAACTTTTTGAAGAGAATATCTGAAATTATTAAAGAGCCAAATATTCTCTACCTGAAGATATTTCAAATAAATTTAATGAGAGCACAGCATGCGAGAAAGTCACTTCAAATTAACTCGAGAAGATTTACTTCAACAACTTTACTCCACGATTATTCCAAATGCATGAAGTGAAAAACCGAATATTGTTTCTCTGAATATTTGTAGTCAGTCATAAATTCGTAAAATTTATAACTCTGTTTCATTAAATTGTGTACCTACATATATTGATGTAATACTTTAATCATTTTACAAAATATATATTATTATTAAAGGAGTATAATGTTTACTGTTATGAATATGATTATTAATAGTCTCTTATCATCTCAAAAAAATTGTTAAACTAAAAATATATATGATATATGTTGCCTTCGAAATACAAACTAAATATCAGAAACTAATAACTATTTAGTAAACAACAAAATACATTTAAAGCTAGCTTTACATAAAATATTATAACTAACCAATGATAAATGTAAATAAAAGTATTATATAATATTAATATCACATCATAATGTCATATGAGAAAAAGCAGACATTCATTTTTTGTCTCTGCAATAAATTGTCTTTCAGTTTCAATAAAAACACTTTTGTTTAACCGACAACCTCCTGACTGATACAGAAACAGAAACGAAATAAAAACACACAGCCGTGCTTTTTCGCTCGGCGACGTTTTTTTAGCCTTTTTGAAATGTTTTATAAAAGGAGAGATTATTTAGATTCCGCTACAGTTTTTGTAAGTGAATTAATGGTTTTTTTTTTATTATATTGTGCGATTGATACAAGTTTTTGAAATTTCTTTTTCCTAACTTTCTCGTTATTGAAGAAAGCTGTCTTCACATAATTTATTCTTAAAGTAGTTATATTCGTATTGTGTTTGATTTGTTTGTCGACTAAGCTAGATGTTATTTTGCATGTGGATTGAACTTCAGTTTAATTTGTAGCATACTTTTATTATAAAACCAATATCGGTTTTACTTTGAAATAACTATTTTCTTTCGATTAACAGATGGGACTGATCATTCAGGTTAAATTGTAATTTTATGTAATTAGCAATTAAGTGTGCCTTTTTTACAATTACTATACTTTCAGAGATAAAAAACTAATTTTAAATTATTATTTGTGAATGTTCTTTGAATTTTTAAATCGAAGTGTCAAGATAATGAGACACTTTTGTGTCATTAACATTTTTCTGATCGTTATTTTCAACATTATATAATAAAATATGCAGTCAGTTGTGCAATTCATTATGCATAACATGGTACAGAACTGCGTTCAAAAAGAGACCGAGTTGCTTCGTATCTTGATTTTACAAACCAAACTCAGACGTCTAGAGGAAATGTGAATTTCCTTGAACAGTTGTTAGGAAATACTGATGTCAAACGTTTATCCTGACACAATTACGTATAACTCTCCTGAGCTCTTCGCGTGGCATAAAATTTGTATATTACTAGCAGTTTTAGTTGAAAAATACATCATAACAATTCATATTCACTTGACTAGTCTAACTCGCTAGGCTCAGTAGAAATGAAATAAGGTTTAAGGTTACTGGTTAATTAAAATGGAATATTTATACACTGACTAAGTGTATATTATAACTGTATAATATACATAATATTTACAAAAGCTAAAAAACAGTGTATAAATTATTACTATAAATATTTTTATCCGATCGATCCAAACCTTAGTTTCGTCATCAAAATAAAAAAAAATGTTCCACTTATTAGTTACTAAGTGTACCACAACTTACGGAAAAATGATTTAAATAATAAAATAGTATAAATAAAATCAGTAAATATAATAAAAAAATAAAACATATCCCCACTTCAAAACTACAACCAGCTAACCAATATTTGATCATTTATGGGAAAATCAATATAAAACATTATTTAATTAACATACATTCATATGGCACAGCGGTCAGCGTTACCGGCTTCCATGCTGGACCTCACGGGTTCAAGTCCCAGTATGAACAGCATTTTTTAGATCGATTTATCGATTTATTTTCGAAAGCATGGGTGTGTGTGATGTCTAAAAATTCCTTCTCCCACCCTTCCAGTCTTTCAATAACTGGGCGTAGCTTGTCCTTGTAGTATCCTTCTATCCCTACTACTCTCTACTCTCTTTGGAAAAAAGAGATTGAGTAACAAACAAATCTCGCAGAAAAACTTCCGTGAAAATACCTCTATGGGATTCCATATGTTCCGCATTGGGAGTGGACATGGATAAAACAAATCTAAGGTTAATTTATAATTGTTTATGTTTTACTTAGTAACTATTTTTTATGATAAAAATGAAAAAGTTGTATAATTGAAACAAATCTGTGTAATGAAATCTTAGATCATAGCAATAGAAAACATTGTATACGTTTTTGTATTTTTTCTCTTGCCTAAAATGCAAATATTTATTTCAGTTTAATAGGTTAATGTTCGAGGGCTTTGTCAGTACTGCCTGGTGGTGTGAATGGTGTACGCAGCCTAAGATGGCATGGACCGATATAAAGCTTTTCACGTTGTCACATTTCACGTTGTGATACGACGCGTCAATGGGCGTCGTTAACTTTGCGAACATATAAAAGCGACTTTCATGGCGCAACTGAAAGGAAAAAATACGTTGATATACGGCGGTAAAGGAACAGATTTTGTATAGGTACAAAATGTTCGTTTATTGCAAGGGTATTTTTATTTCTATCTGAAATCTGAATAATTGATAATAATGATCATCTACAAATTTAAATATACTAAATTTTACTCATATTATAAACATGCTTATACATTAATATTTATTTTACTTAATTTTTTTGATTACAAAAAATATAAGAATTTAATTGGATGATGTTTGCTATTGTTTTTTTTTGTTATATAATTTTATTTTTGTTTGTTAACACTAGGGCATCCAATCCCGGGATTCGGGATCCCGAAAATTTACACGAAATTGGCAAATCGAGAATTTTAAATTCCTCGGCGAGCTTAAAAAAAGCGAGGTTTCGTGATAATGTGGGAAAAGTATACTAAATCGAGGTTTTCAAATTCGTCGGTGAGCTAAAAAAAAAAAACAAGGTTTGGAGATAATCCGGGGAAAAAGTATAGCGAATTGAGGATTTCAAATTCCTCGGTGAGAAAATCCCAATTCAATTAATTCAAAATTGATCAATCCCAAAATCCCGGGATTGAAAAAAGGCTTCGGGATTGGATACCTTAGCTAACACTATGCCATTCAATAATGGAATCTCGATAAATACGGCAATTCCGGACATCACCGTAAAATTTAAAAAAAAGTTTCTGTTCATTCTTCATTTTGTTTTTGTCAATATTTATTCTTTATAAACTAGTTACATAATAAATAAACAAAATTGTAGTCTCACTCCCTCTTATATATTGTGTAGAGAAATCAGCTACAGTCAATTGTTTTTTTAAGACGGGATAAGTGATATCCCGTTTGTGAAGCTTTCGTCATTAAATTGTCAATTATTTGTAATGTTAGCTTTTTAGCTGCCGTAGAAAAAAGTACGTAATTACCTAGCACACCGACTATAATTTGCAATTATTAACTTAATCAGTTATTGACGAGATAACTCGTCTCTGGCGTGTTGAGCACGAAAATTTTAATAATAATGGTTGTCAAATTATTCATAAATACATTTCAATGCCAATACAAATATATTTAATCGCAGTCAGTAATGAGCACACCTTAAAGTTGAAAGAAGCATTGTTTATCGTCGTTTTATTGTTGTGGTCAAGTGAGAAGAACTCTAACCTAGCAACCAGGAAGGGCTGCGTTTAAGTCCTGGTAAGCTCAACATCAAATTGGGATATTTAAATTTATGGTCTCTCATTCTTTTCTCCTCAAATTGATCTCGACTGGCTTTAAAAAACAATTTGAATTTAATATTTTATTTTGAGATTCAAAAGAAATATCTGTTCATGTTGCTATTAGCTGTAATTCCGGATATTTTTTAGTGTTAAAATATTTAATACATATTTAAAAAAATGAAAACATGAAACTCTGGTAAATGAACTATCCCGGTATTCCGAGATTGAAAAAATACGAATACCGAAATCTTGGGATTATAAAAGGGGTTCGGGATTTAATACCCTGTCACCATCCCTTTATTTATGTTATGAAACATCAAAACAGAAGCTACCAACATTTGGCTGTTTTATAATCCAATCATATTTACCAAACCTGATGTATTTATTTATCTTTTTACAGAAACTTTCATAACCCAACTATAAAATTCTAAAATAACTCACCTGGAATGTATTATTAACCTAGTTGTGTTGACGTATCTTCATACATTATACAAATATAAATATGGCATCGAAAAATCCATAAAACTACATTATTCTATACGAAAAACCGTTTATCAACAGCTTTCAACCAAATATGACATTTATTTCGAAAAGCTTCTAAATTACACAACACCTGATGGCGATTGATTTTCAATCAAAAGTATTAAAGTGTTTTTTGCCACGTCATAAAGTGTGCGAGGCGTAGCAATCAATTTTCAATTAAATATATTATATGTTATCATGGCTGATTTTTATTGCGCATTATGGAATGAATTTCACTTGGATATTTTTTAGTCAATCGCTTACTATAAATATTAAATTACATTTTAATTTTAATTACTTATATGATAAATATAAGCGGGTAATGTTTCTTCGTATTTAATTTGTTACTTCGTATGTCTGGCCGCGTCCGTCATTTTGTTTTTTCTTCTTCTCTTTCGAATGATATTATATTTTCATTATTATTCACTGATGACATCAAGCAAGATAGCCCGCCCCGCTGTCGCCATTTTGGTTTTCTTTTTATTCCTATAGATATATTGAATTCACATTACAAAAATTGTATCAATTATATTTGCTAACGTATTAACACCGATTTTTTTTTTGTTGATACGAGATAAATTTACTATTTTTGAGCTTAATGAAAGAATGTAATCCCAATGGAAGGCGTATATTGAAAGTATGCATTCTTTAACAATTAGTTATATCGCTTTTCTTTTGAAAACTTTAACATGCGTACACATTTTAAGGACTCAATGACGTAAATCGAGTATAGTATATTTACTTTTCTAACGGCTGTAGTTCGATAGTAAAGATAAGGACATTGTGTCATTTGGCTAGAACTATATACATTGGGAATATGATTTTTTTTAAATTTAGTAGTTTGGATATTTATAATAATTCCAAGTGCTATTTTTTCATTTTCAAACGATAGATAGCCCGGAATTTAAACTTCATTCTTCTAGCCTAGTTAGTTGCAAAATGAATTTAATGAAGAAATCCACATTCAACTGTTAAAATATGCAATGTTGATATATACAATTCATTCCTTCATGCGTTTTTTATTAACTTTATTATTTCTTATGCAAGTAAAAAAATGCTTGAAATAACTACAATTTAATTATAATATTAACGATTTTTGCTTATTTATTAAAGATTATCAAACAAATAAATTCAACGGTTTTCAACAATAATAATTATTTATTTTTACCCCATTCTTTTTTCAAATCTAATAAATATTTTGTTTTCTCTTAAATGTTTTTAAACCAACAAATAAAGTGAGCTATATTCCGAATCGTATTATTTTGAGAATAATCTTTTTCCATTAGTCTACAAGCATGGTTTAGGGTCGCTGTCTCTGTGCAAGAAGAACAAAGCGAAATGATGTCACAGATGTATTATGCTCTCTTGCATTCAAAATACAATGGCATGCTTGTCGTTTAATAGCTAGAGGGGTACAATGTTTTAATTGAAAAAGTATACATGAGTAACTTTGCTGCTTTCTTGGACAATTATAGAATCAGAAGACGCCGGGGTTTCATTTATAGAATCAATTGCCACGTAACCCCACTTCAAGCATTCGTGGTGTTTACTGTACGATTAAATACTAGTTGCGAGGTTTCTGATTGTTCAGTACTAGGACATCCAATCCCGGACACTTTTTGTGATTCTGGGATTTCGGGATTGACCATTTTTCTAACCCCGGGATTGAACATTCACCGTAAAATCGTGTATGATTCGAGATTCGCCATTGCACATTTTTTGCTCGTCAATTTCAAAAACCCAGGAAATTATCGAATCCCTAACAGTAAAAAGACGCAAGACCTGTTATAGCTCTTCCCAGAATTTCCGAATCGAAAAAATCCAGGAATTTACGGAGTTGCCGAAATGAAATAGAATGGGACTTTTTTACTCCTTGCGCACAATTCTGGATCACAAAATTGTTCGGGATACCAGGATTGGAGACCCTATTCAGTACGGCCTGCTATAGGAGAAAAATGTGAACTTCACATTTTAACCATTAGAAGTAAAATGATCGCGGTCAAGTGTTCAACGTTGTTGGATTCGGTTACGGTGCTCAAGGATTCGAATCCCAGGTTTTTATAATTTTATTTTTAATTATTTTATGGATTTATTTTAGAAGGGCATGTAGGTTTTAAAAGATTACCTCCCACGCTTCCTATCCTGCGAGAGTGATTTATTCACCAATAGTTCTGTGCAAGTCCAATCCTGCTACTAAGTTTCTATTGAGACAATCTCTTATAGGAGTCTATATGCTCCACATTTAAAAATGACATAGTTTCAAAAAAATACATCTACTACAAAACACACTTTAAGAGAACGATAAAATATTATTCAATTTACTTGTTCGGCATTATATTCAATAAAGCAACTTGATTCGAAGAGGCAACAATGAACTATATTGATCGGGTGATCTTTTTCCTAACTGATTTGGCTGAAAGTTAAACGATCTTGAACTTTTATTATATTTGTTTGCGTAGGCACGAGTTTCAATTATTGTCAACAAGAAGCTTTTATAAAATAATTGGCGGTTTCAAAAGAGGGGGGATTTCTATGATGTTTATACACCTCACTCACCATTCTCTATCAGACCCTGAAAATTGGACGCAAGCAGAATAATTAATTAACAACGATTTATTTACTGATCGCATGTCCAAAAATACACAAGACTTAAAATGTGTTGTAGTTAAACAGTTTGTTTGAGATACATTAGAAGAGGACATAGTTTTAAAAAGCTTACCGTTAGTGTTAAAAGCTTTCAACTCAAAGCTATAAATATATAAAGTTTATTATGTTATTTTATTTAAGCAGATACTTATTATCTTGTAGCAGTACACCACTGGGTGTCGTATACCAACTAAAACAAACATCAACGAACAGTTTCGCTTCAAATGAATTTCTAAAACTCAAACATGTAAATTGCAAAGGGATCCGTTTGTAAAAATAATACATAAAAGTGAACCGCGTTGCATTTTTTGAATTTATTTTAATAGCGTAGTAAAGTACAAAACACGGAAAGCAAATTTGTCACTGAAAAATGATTCATTTAGTTACCACATAAATGTTTGTAATAATATAAAATTAGTACTAGTTCTAATTTGTGACTTATTATCAATTATCTAGGATATAATCAAGTTCATGGTAATATCTTTTCGTGTAACAAAAATATCGAATAGATAAGTATTCCACAAAAGTTTAAATAGGTATTAATATTATTTTTAAGAAAGTTCAATTATGTAAACGGCGTCTTAAGCCAATAATACATAAGGCTTCAATGACGAAAATTTGCATTTCAGCGGTTTGACTTGTTATCGATTGTTTCATATGGCTCCCGGTTGAGAAACGCTTATTTACTATCGAGAACTGAAACTAGTCAGAAAATTTTATTATAATATTAGGATAAGCATTGCCCATATATTTCTATTTACTAACCGCACTTAAAGAATTGCTTTTTCGAACTAAATTAAAAAAAAACCTTCTCTTGTAAAATTTATAAATTGTCAGTTACGATTTTCTGCCTGTTACGGGTCGATTTTATTGATTTGTCTTACTTGAAACAGGTAAAATAAAACACTCTGCTAGATTGGTGACGATTTATGGGACACGTCACATGTCCGTAAGTCACGTATCTAAATGTAATATTATGATGAATTTAATAGAAAAAAATTCTTCTGCCGTTATTAATGGGATAATTTGAATTATTCATACGTCAAAACCCATAGAGAAGCATTTATAAAGGGTCCGACCCATATCAAAGTCCGTACGTATTCTACACCCTTAACATTATTGATAACTTAGTATGTGGCTCGTGTAATACATACATTATATAACTGTCTATGTTATGATATTTTTTTTTAATATGTAATCAGTATCATTAAAATGTTAAAAAAATACTTAATACAAGTAATTATATATTAAATTTCATAAATTATAATAATGAAATATAAAAAAATGTAAATATTCTTTTAATATAAATAAATTAAACAAAATTTACTATTGCTGTGAATTGTCAATGTGTCATACTGTCATACATGTCAGTTATAAAATAAAAAGAGGAAAAATATAACATGCATGCACTTGATTTTAACAAAATATTAAGGAAAGGAATAAAATATCCAGGAAGTCAAAAGACCGCCTTGCTTTGATCGAAAAAAATATCTTACCACAAAGTTACATAAACATATCGTTTGCCTATTGGACACACTTAAACCTAAAACATATAATGTTGAAGCTTATATAAATTAAAGTCAAACCAATAGAAAATCATAACCGTAGAAACGATATCGTTTCAATTTTTGTTATATAGAAAGTAATTATTTAAAAGAACAAAATACATACATTCAAATGTTTTTTTAAAAATATTATATAACTCTAAATGGTATTATTTATTGGTTACCTAAATTATGACAAAAAATTAAAAAATAAAATTTCATCACTTTTTCACAGCCAAAGATACTTTTTTCTTACGTTATTTTATTTTTCCTTTGCCGTTAGAAGCTCCGTAACGGCACTTTTTCACAGATATCAGAGGCAACAAAGAGTAAAACTTAAAAGGCAAGCATAAAAGCATTTGACCATGTCTACTACCAACGTGAAACTTTTGGACTCAGTCAGTGGCTCAACCTTTTTTTTTCAGAGAGAGGTTAGAATAAATTTATGATGTAGAAAATCATCAGATAGTGAGTGAGTTGGAAGTTGTAAAAAAATGACAAACACCCTTACTTTTTAATATTAATCCATATCTATTCAAAAATCACCCCGGTTCAAACCTGGCACCATACAACCAATAAACAATGACCCATCAGCCTTTAAAATTTGTCGGATATATAATTAATCTGAATTATTAAAATGATGGTTAGCCAACAAAACAGAAAATATATTAAAAAATCTTACTGTAAATATGTTAAAGTTTACAATTGAATAAATTATAATTAGTTTAGTTTGTAGTAAAGGAAATATTTGGTACGTTAAAAAAGACAAACAGCTACTAAAAAGTAAGTTCATGTTCATTCGTGCACTTAAAAACCTGAAGGTGACGAAAATTAAAACCAGGGTCGTAAATGACAAAACATGAGCGAGTGTACAAAATTATCTCCCTGAGAGATTTTAGGTTAGTTGTTATTGAGGAAACCAGGGCTGTGGAGTCGTTGAAAAAAATCACGACTCCGACTCCAACTCAGATATTTACCAACAACACGACTCCGACTCTGACTCCGACTCCGACTACGACTTGACTAAAAAAAAGTTTAATGTTGTCAGGTTTTATACCTACCTTTCCTATTTATGTGTATTAAATTATAGATCAACCAGTTAATCCGGCAAATAGCCAAATTTTTCATATTATACATGTTTCAGGCATAAATATAACATAATTAAATATAAGTTTGAACTTTATTGGTTTGAATTTATTCTTAAAAATAACATTGTTTCTATCAAATCTGCATTTGTAGAAGCTCTTGAATCAGTTTTAAGTATTTTAAGAGCAGAAAATAACCGTTCTACGGATACTTGGGTCGGCGGCAATGCTGTAACGGTCAATGCTGAATCTTTTATGATAATTAAAAAAAATGCATTTTTTTTTAAAAGTAGTCGGAGTCGCTCGTTTTTCACGACTCCGACTCCGACTTCACAGCCCTGGAGGAAACTCGTAAATTTTTTTATTAATTATTTAATAAGCGACCCTTATCCGGGTTGGAGAGGGGTTATGTAAAGGTAAGATTCACCATGTTTTTGGGTATACCTTCGTATTCATTGAAAAGTCGAAATGTTTTTAAAAGTGACCCATCCGAAATTCAAACAAATCTTCCATACAATGAGCGAAAGAAGATATAAACAAAATATTTAATCCAATAAGAAAATTAAATTATTTCTTCTGTTCATTTTTAACTTTAATTATCCACTTTAGTTACTTCAGAACATAAATACAAAGTTTTTATCTTGAATTAATATTTAAAAAGGTAAAATTATAAACATTTATTATTTATTTTAAATTCATAATACTGTAAGAACTTGATAAACGTGATACGGAACTACGCTGCTTCTTTAACAATTTGACGCTAGCACTGTTCGCAAATTTTCTCAAGTGGAAGTTTACAAGAGACAAAATCCTCCGAAATCCGGCGACGAAAAGTTGTAAATAAGTTTTATGAATGCTAACTGGAAAGTACAACTCTCAGCACGTGACTATCTGCCGAACGCGACGTGTTTTGATTTTAAAAGCAAATTGAATTTAATCATAGAGTGTTTGAAAACAACTTCGAAATTAATTGTATTATAAAAATGGTGTGATTTCCAATGCTATTAAAAGATTTTTTTTACATCTAATATAAATAGTATCCAAATTTTCGACCTGAAATAAAACCTGGCATACTTTGGTTAGCATTGTGGGCTTCAGTGACAGATCTCACGGGTTCGAGTTCCAGTACGTACAGATTTTTTTCGATCGACTTTTCGAATTTTCGTTCGAAGGCATGGGTGTTTGTGATGTCTAAACAATTTTTACCATCCTTTTCAATCTATTAATAACTGGGCGTAGCGAGAGAGATTAGTTAACTCCTAGTCCTGTCCTCGCCTTATCTTTCTATCCTTACTTACTCTCTTTGAAAAAAATATGCTGAGAGACTGAGTATCAAACAATTCTAACAAACAAGGCCATATGCTCCACATTGGGAGCAGACATGGATTAAAAATACTTTGGCCCAAAGATTCTACACTTTGAGTAGAATGCGATTTAAGGCGATTAAAGGAACTCAATGATAGAAAAAGAATGTTCTAGTAAAAATAATATTTTGAATAAATGTTTCAACCTAAATACTCTTTTAAGATTTCGACTGAATGTGCTTGGTGGAATTTCAATATTAAATTTGAATCGTTCAAACTATGTACATTCTCACAGATTTTGTCACTAACGACCCGGGTTTCGCCTTTCGGCATCTTCAGGCATTCAAGTGCACGGATGAACTTGAAGCACCTTCAGTCGAAATCTTAAATGATATCAATATTGCTAGTACAGCAAGATTGGCTGAACTCTATAGTAAATTAGTGCTAAAGTTTCGTGTTGTTAGTCAAAATTTGTACTAAACGTCAGTTCAAGTTCATCCGTGCACTTGAATGCCTGAAGATGCCGCAAGGCGAAACCCGGGTCGTTAGTGACAAAATCTGTGAGAATGTACATAGTTTGAACGATTCAAAAACTAAATACTCTTGCCTATTTAAAAGCATAACAGAGCATAAAATATAATTGCATATACTCAATCAAAAAAATATCATAAAAGTGAAGAAAATTTCTGACGGAATATTTTTTTTATTCATGTCCTCTCCCAATGTAGAGCATATCGTCTCCTAATTGAGGTATCTCTTTTTATTATATAACTGCTTGTTATTCAGTCGCTTAACCTCTCTTTTTTTTAAAGAGAGTATTATGGATAGAAAGATAAGGCTAGGACAGGACTAGTGGTTAACTAATCGCTCTTGCTACGCCTAGTAATCAAATGATTGGAAGGGTGGAAAAGAATTTTAAGACATCACAAACACGCATGCTTTCGAACATAAAATCGAAAAATATTGTTTGTATTGGGACTCAAACTCGTGAGATTAAACTCGGAAGCCCACAACGCTAACCGCTGCGACAAAGAACCCGACAACAACGAAATATTAGCGCTTTATAAATAAATAAAAGTTGTTTTTTTCTTTACAAGTTGTGGTGAAATTTATTATATGGAGTATGGTCAAAATAAATTGAGATTATATTAGGTTTCTTCTTACGAAAACACTTGTTAACGTCAAATATAAAGTCATAAAGTAAGTTGATATTCATTTTATACAAAAAAAATGATATCCTTTGATTTATGAAGTCATCAATATAACTACGTCTTTCCAAAGTTATAAAACTGAAAATGATTCATCAAACATGTTGCAAGGCGCGTTCTTCGAAAAAAATGATTTGTATGCTTTTTAAAGTCATGCTAGGCCATGAAGAGTAACTAAACTAATCATATATATTTAATATTAATCGTAGTTGAAATAAGCACGATAAGTTCTTCAGTGTCCATATGAATTCACAGCACATAATTTAAGTATTTCCAAACACAATCGCTTCGTTGGAATGGTCACAAAAAAATAATGCTATAATTAGTCGTAGTTTATAAAAGATGAATCGTGGATAGCATTGATTGGAGTAGTGGTTTTAATGCTGAGCTCTACAGTCCATCAAAATATAACAGCTTATTTTATGAATTAAAAAGATAAATTTTCGCTTACTAGGTCAACTTAATGTACGACAATCAATCGGTAAAAAAATGGTATCCAGAATTATAATAGTGCAAAAAATAGAAAAGAGATATTTGCTGAATAGACAGTATCAATAAATGACGTTTGCTTGCGGTGTCAAGCTGGAAGATGGTCTCTTTTGACATAGATAGGTAAGGATTGTAGTTGGTAGCAAAAATCCACCTTGGCCTTTCAGGCTCCTGAAGAAGATGAAGAAATGTATCCAATAACTGATCAAACATAGTAAAAGATTTTGTTCCATTTTTTTTTTGTTTAACAATGAAAATTTTTAAAAAAATAAGAAAACTCAAGGTCCAAAAGATTCCGCGATAACTCTTAACTAATACTAACACAAAGTATCAGATTCATATAAAATGTAATAAAAGATATACAAAATAAGTCTTAAATATGAGCCCTAGGAAAAAAAGAAAAAATGTTTCAGAAAAGACAGACAAAAATTAAAAATCAAAATATATATGTAAGTAGAAAATTTAGACGAATAGGTTAGTATTTATTGTTTTTACTTTGTAATTTTTAAAAAAAAAAAAATCTAATTGCTTTAATTAATGTCGCTCATAAAAACCGCAACGGCTCATTAGTTGTGGAGCACAGTAATAATTTTATTCTTTTATTTCCTTGATTGAGCAAGGGATCCATCCAAATTAATAATTTACATTTTACTTGACAGTGTTAAATGACAAACCGCGGTCTACAATAGATAAAGCGTTTTTTGTCGCAATGATCTCAATAATTATTTAAATTTGATATTTATTTAAATTGAAATTGAAATTGTAAAGTTTATTAAATTATATTTGATATAATAATATGTACAAATCAAAATGAATTAAAACGTAGTAAAGTAAAAGTTTAAATTTATGATTGATGTGCAAACCTTTTTGTTTTTATTTTAAAGCAGGGATATTTCCTTTGCTTAAAGTTAATATTTTTGATAAATACATTTTGGATGAAAATTTCTAGGAAAATTCGAGTTGTATTTTGAAATACCAACAAGCGAAAATAACATTTTATAATTAAACACGGCTTTGTACGGCTGTGTTTAAATCACTAACATTTATCGGGTTATTATATTTGTTTCGCTTTTATTCTATAATACAATTTTGTATACTTTGTGAAAAGAAATGCCGAACCAAATTTTCCTTGAAAGAACTTCATTCTTGTTGGTTTGAAAGTGCTTTCGCTGTTTTAAGTGGAAAGCTTTGAATTATTTGTTTTACCTTCCAGGCATGAAAGCATTCTTAACGTCTCCATTGGATTGTTGTTTTTAAAGCGAGGATACATTATTAACAAGAGCTTTTTACAGGTTCAATAAAACATTATATTGCTAATTCAAATGTGTAAAAGCAAGAATTGATTTGTCATTAAAATTCAGCTGAACTGAGACAAATTAAATTTAAAAGTTAGCCTGATGTTATAAAGTGAAAAATTATTTAAATATCGACTTTGAAAAGGAAATATAACGTAATCTACGCTTTTTTCAAAACAGCTTTTTTTCGATACTCACAACGTATACAACTTGATACACGTTTTATCAAAAAGATGTTAGCTGAAAATGACAAATAAGTATCTAAATTTAACTTTTAAGTTTGAAAAAATAAGGACCTTCAAAAATTGCAATGACGTTTTTTTTTTAAATTAATCAAATTAACATTAGTCAATTAAAACCTAATTTATCAGTCTCCGTGCACTTCAAAGTTATATATATTTCATAATTTGCCTTATGCTCAAAATCATCAAATCGTATTTTTTGTGTCTCTTATAAAATTTGTTATGTGTGGGTTAATTAGTCGATATAAATACACTTGCATTTATAATAGTATGGATTCCTGAACACGATAGAATGAAAGCAAATTTTACCAAATAAGAATGTTTTCTCATGAAAACTCTCGTGGTCAATTTGCGCTATCATATTAGCTCATGAGACGTGAAGTGAGCGAAGCGGTTTTTTTGACAAAGAAGTTTATAGATTTTTTAAACACTGATTTATAACAAACATACAAAGATCAAGCATTGAAAATTGATAACAAGCTAGTATTGTTTTAAGTCTGTTTTCAACAAAATATCTATGCGACGAAAGATTTTATTAAACTGCCCAGAAACAGACTCTACGCCACATCGGATGTAAGAAAACATCATCATTTTTTGCATGAAATCAAAAATATTTGCAGTTTACTGATCCAAAATCGTCGAAAAACTTTAATTTTTACCTGTCATGTTTTAAAAAAATAGATTTTTTTTTGCTGTATTTATTGATTTTGTATTATTATTCGCCATACAAAATACACAAGGCTCGTCGTAAAAAAAAATCCCTTTATGGAATTATTATTGAATTTTACATTTATCCAACATTTAAAAATGTTTTTGAATATCAAACGGTACATTATTTTTTGCATTTTTAATAATTAAAAATATGTATAATTTTGTTGATTGGTTAGTTACTTGTAACGGGAGTAGACAAACATTTCTTCTTGTGTATCTTTTTGAGAATTACTCATCTAAGATTATTGACGTATTTTGTTTAAGTTTAAAATCGTTTTATCGATTAGTAATACCAATTTTGATAAAGCGAGAATTAAAAACTCAAAAACACTAAATAATAATGTCCGCTGAAAATGTACAGCATTATGACTTTCTAATGGAGGAGTTGTTAATCGGTTGCTCAATATTTCTTTTTTTAATAGAGTAGCAGAACTTGTGGGTAGCCTATCGCTCTCGCTTCACCTCGTTATTCGAGAATAAAAACGATGGGAAGGAATTCTTAGACACCACAAAAATCTATGTCATCGAACAGAAATCGATTCGAATGAGCCATTGCGCGACGGACCCGAATAATTATAATATAATTAGTATATTAATATAAAATTCTAAACTATTTATTTATCATTTTTTATAAAACACAAACTTGTACGTCAACAATGTAGTTATTTTATAAAGCTCGTTAAAAAAACTTTAAGATTTCAACTACAAAAAAAACCTTGGAAAAACTGTTTTCCAGCTTGAAATAATAATTCCCATGTTTCACTGAAACTTTCAGTACACACAAAATAAATCTGAAATTTCTAACTTCGTTTCCAAAAAAACAGATACTTTTCAAACTGCTTTAGTTTTTAGTCTTACGCTAGCTAATGAATGATGTGTTTATAAACCAAGCCTAGGGGGTGTTCGTGATAAAAAGATATCTACTCATATGACTAGCTCGAGGATGGGGATGAAAATCAAAAAAAAAATACAGAGAAGTGAAAGAGATATATGAGCGCAGGAAAACAAAGGTAGGCAGTCAGGGTTGTTTGTGGAAAATGAAACTTTTTTGTTTGTTTTTAGCTGTTTGTGAAGTTTGATAATTTACTTCATTATTTCTACCTTCTTCAATACTGCTCCAAAAAATAATGTAATACTTTGTTTATTTTGGTCTGGTTAAATTGTTTTTTATAAATACTTTATCGAACCGCATGAGTTAATTTATTCAATCTATTTAATTACAGCCATATTTTGTAGACCCTTTAAAACAGTTTTTCTTAACATTATTGAAGATTACTCTAGTTGGCTCAGACTGCAAGGAAAAATGAAATTTAAAGTACTGTTTTTCGATGGATTCGGCTGTTACTTTGTGGAATTGAATTTTTTTATAAAATTGATTTTTATACTTTTATTATTCCACTTGTGTTACAGCTTGTAAGACTTGTTTCATTTTGCCGTACTTCTAATTTTGTAATTAGTATTATTAATGTTTGTACCGTAACCCCTTTGCTGCATTATGTAGAAAAGGATAAAACCCCGACTTTTCTTTTATAATTTATAACTAAAAAATAAGATTAATTTTCGGTGTATACATAAGCTTTGCGATTTTTTGTCTAATAATGCTTTTTAAAAAGATAAAACACGTGACACAATTTGTTATACAACAAGTAGAGTAATGAAGCTATCAAATTTAGTTTTATATTATTTTTAAAATACTTATTTACAAAAAACGGTTTTGTTGTGAAATATTTATACACGTTGTAGTTATAGTACATAATGCGTTATATGATAATGTAAATTCATTCTTTATATTAGAAGAAGTCTTTCTTTATATTTGTAGTATTAAGCTGCAAAATTGCATCCCAATTGTCTCCAGTAAGACTATTAATAAGAACCAATTTATTTTGCTTCATTAAAGAAAAGCTTCGCAATAAATATTATATCATACACTTTTGCAAAGGAACAACCTGTATAAAAAATTATTGATATGTAGAGTATAATGTTATTATCATTTTTTATCACTACTTTACTGTGATTCAGCGTAATTTTTTCACTTTTTCTGAGAGGGTAAATATATAAAGATATGTCTAATACAGGCCTGGTAATTGAATAATAGCCCTATCTCTCTCTACGCCTCGTTATAAAGAAGAGGTGGGCGGAAACAATTTAAACATCACAAAAATCCATTCCGTTGAAAACAAATTTATAAAATCAATTAATGAAAATGTCTGTCTGTAATGCCTGTAAACGCTGCAACTGAATAGAAAAAACGCCCTAAAGTGTTAGCAATAAGGTAAGTATCGCAAAAAAACATTTTTATTTTTATGCAGTTACAATACCGCGCGGTAGTAAATAAAACGAAATATTTATGTCAATGGTTCTTTATTGAATTCATACAACATGGTAGACGAAGAAAGTAGTGAGTAGACACGTATTTTTGTTTTTATCTTTATCCCCTAGTATCCTACACATCCCTTGTTACGGTTCTCTGCTTTTTGGATAACGGAAATTAAAATACTAGCGGAAAACACACACTAACGCATCTGGTCATTGTCGTATCCTATTTTCAAAACCACGCATGAATGTTTGGAAAAGCCTTTACAAAGCATAGATAATATAATATAATATATATCTCTAGAAAGCAAAAACAATTCACCGAACAAAGCAAACTGTGTTCATTCATTTCGCTACCGATAATATTTTGATTGCATTCAATCCAAACAGAGAATTTAAACGTTGAAGATTATAACAATTATATTATGTCGATGATTAGATCCCAATAGTCAGAAAAGCTTATGATAAAACACTGACGTTAGACGGCGAACGAGCTTTCTCTCTACTCTTTGTTTTCAAGAATAGAAGGGATGAAAACAATACATATATCAACATCTCTCCGACCCTATTTCAAGAAGTATGTGGGGTTAAAAGTGTTTGCAATATATTCATGAACCTTTATTTTGTATTTTCGTACCGCAGAGCGTTAAGTACTAAGCCATAGGGGTCGCCTATTAAAACTAGAGCGTTATAAATTAACTTTCATTATTAGCAAAGATGAAACACTTTAAATACATAATATTTATCAAACATATTAACCACTGATTTTGTAAAAGAAAACGGACTTGGCGTTGGCTTATTTTCCTCTGAGTGGATGGAAAATCAGTATGCACTATAAATTTAACAAAACAATAAGTCGTGGAATTACTTAAGGTTGAAGAACAATTTAAAGCATCGATTACATTTATAACGGCTATCTTTAATGGTACATTAATAATTATTTAATATGTAAGGATTCTTTCTCAAAATATTACATTTCGTACACTTTTGTGGTAAATATTTTTACATTTTTTTTGGTTTCGTTGTATTTTTTTTACTAAAAATAAAAATAATAAAATTTTGTAGACATCGTGACAATGTTGGATATTTTATTTACGAGGTCCAGTTTTTCAGTAAGCCAAATTATTGTTTACAATTCATCCGACAAATACGTATTTTATTTTAAAATGTATTTAATTTTACATACAGTTGTATACAAAATCAATATTAATGGAATTGCAGAAGGCATTTGCAAAATCTATTTCTTAAGATATTGAATTTGGAATATATATCGTGACACAAATACTACAATGTTGTAAGTGTAGACTTTTGGCTAAGCGAAAGTAACAATGAATACAAATTAATATAACTAGGAAATCTACTCCATTATCGCTTTTGTTTCACAAAAAATCGACTCTTAGAACTTTATAGTTCTCGAGTCATGATATATGAGTAATTCGTAGCATATCACAAATACAATAACACAGCCAAACTAATGTGTTGATAATTTTTAGGAAAGGTTTTAAAGTCTTCGTCTACTTGCATGATCACGTTGGTTATACATATCATATATCAGAATTATAATAAACAATTTTCATACACCGTTAATATGTTAATAATGATTGTCAACATACAATGTCTCTCACAATTTAAACGGTAGATCGATTTTTCAAAAATACTGAATTAAAAAAAACTATCTTCAGCCGAAATTTCAGTTAACGATTCATGACAAGAGTATTTTATAGTATTAAACCAGCACGGAAATTATATTTTTTTACTTAAACAATTGACGTTATTATTGTTTTCTAATTTAAAATGTATCTCGTGTTTTTAAGTCTACAGAAAAGTTTTGAGTTATGTTATTATAATTATAAGACCAGAAGCTGTTTCGCTGAATAATTAAGTATTTTTAACGTGTAATAACTTTTTACTCTAAATAGGCACTTACTTATAATAAAATAGATTAGAGTCTTATAGAGATATATAATAACAATTTTTACCCAAGGAAATCTTTCCTTACCTAAATTCTCACTGAAACGATATGTTAACCGATTCAAATGGTATAGCTTCTAGATAACATGGATAACTGCAGGCAAGGAAGTTCATACATTGAACCAGCTTTTGTAGAATACGGTTTCGTATATTGTTATATTCAAGGAAGAAAATATAAACTGGCAATTCAAATGATCGGTAAGAAAAAATCCCAACTGCTAAAATTCAGAAACAAAAAAGAATAGAATTTACATATTGATGAAAAATAAAAACAATTTAACTTATTGATATTTACTAAATGTTACACAAACATAATTTAGAGTAAAAAATAATAATTTATTTAGTTGCATAGTGGCATGATGCTGAAAAAGTTATTAATGTTATGTGATAATTAAAGCTCATTGCAACCTTCGTTACATGCTCGTATTTTTAGTAATCATCGCTTTACTTAAAATGGTAAATAAACGGAATTTTAATAAGCGTCTCTCTTTTTTCATAATCTTATCGTGTTTAAGTGTCATTTGAAAATAAACAGTAATTTTTTAAAAAACTATAATTAACAAAAATTGAAGGTACTGACCGAATAAAGTGAAAATCAAAAACAATCAAAGCCTTAGCAGAACTCTAACTCTAAGTCTGTTTTGACGTAAATCAATTAGTGGAGGTTTAAGTGTTATTTGAAAGCTCCTGCCGAGAAGTGGGGCGAAAATGGCGCCGCCCTGGAAGTCTTCGAACGGAAGCTTCATGTCAAATCGAACTCACGACTGTACTCCTCGCCTTCCCAAACAAAGCGCTTTCTACCTTCTCGCCACATTAATTCGGTCTGCTCTTTCTTTTCTCCAGTAATATCTAATTTAATATTTTAGATTACAATATTATTATGTCAACTTCTCAATAAATTCATACAATCTGTTAAGCATTCTTTATGTTTCTGTTTTAAAGAAGAATATTGGCAATACAAATCATGGCGTCATACGAACTTACGTTTGACTTTATAAATTTATATATTTTTTTAATATTTGGGATTTAACAATCGTACAAGATTGTAGAATAGTTTTTTATTTTGAACCAAACTGTAGAAACACGAATTTATTGTATAAATTTCGGCTTTGGTCCGTTAAAATCAATCATATGTTTTGTATATGGTAAATTTAAAAAAGAACAACTAATCGTATGGTTTTTTTCAATTTTTTTTACTAGTTGGACAATTAAATATATTTTTACTTTGACTATTAATGCCATACTACAAGTCATTTTTTGTAATATTTTTGTTACTCGTATTTCTACATTGCAGCATTAAGGTTACATCCAATATACTTCAATGGAAAGTCTATCAATAAAAGCAGTAAAGGGAATTATTCATTAATAATACATATAATAAAAGTTCTGTTGACTTGACGTTGATAATATTTTATTGTACAAACGATAATTATCTTTTTCAATCCATTATTATTTTTGTAATAAACTCACGGTGGACGAATTTTCGAAAAGGCTCTTGTAATTATATATTGAGGAAAGTTAGACGTACAAAACGTTACGGTTCATATTTCAAAGAGGAGCTTCATTATTTGAGTTGGAGGGTGTCGCATATTATATTGTATATATACACACACATATGTATATTTCTGAAATGTCAAACAAATTGTGCACCAACATATTGATTTTATGTTTTATTTTGGTAGGTATATATGCGAACAACAAGGTTTCAAATGAAAAAATATTTGTTGTGTACATACTACGTAAAAACTTCAGAGTAAATGAAAAAATTGTAACGTTATAATAACTGTTATTTGTCCAATCTAAATCCAATCAAAATGGGTATTTGTGGTAGTGTAAATCTTTCTCGTTCATATTAATGTTAATGCGTGTATATTGATCGCCTAATTCTTTATTCAGAAAACTTGAAAATTGGCATATGCAATTTAATACAATTTTGCGCTCTAACGTGTTAAATAATAAGGTAATTAATAATTGAAACATAAATCGTTAATGCAGACGAACTTCCTTAAGAATTAAACATAATGTCGGTATTTTTGAGTGACTGAGTAACAAACAGTTCTAGTAATAGAACTGCTGTTGGGATATCTTCATTAAGAAGCCATATGCTCGAAATTTGGGAGCGAATTAGCTCAAAACATATTATTTCATATGAGCTCTCTGACTGATGATCTGTACAATCAATATGATATAAAGCAATTTAATATCAATCGATTTTTTGCTACTTTCGTCATTATTGAATATTTATGGTTGAAATTTTTGGTATAGATAAAAGTAAAAAACAGAAACTTTTTAATCGCTCTATACTCATTTATATAATTATCAACCTACGTGACAGTTGACAGTACTTTAGTATATAAACATAGTAATATATTTGCGTATACAATAAATAATTCAGTTGATCGTTAGATATACATCAGCTGTATAAAGTGATCTTTAGTTCGATTGCCGGATACGTCATGGTAAGAAGCTTTTGATATTGCAAAGAGAGGGTGGCCCTAATTTCAAACCACTTTATAATAAATTACCGTTCTGTGATTCAATCAAGCATTGATTTTATTCAAGTTTATTTTGAACCAAGTATAAAATTGGTTGACCTTTACCCGGGAGTGATTTAATACATATTACGTGAATGATTTGTATTGTTTTCTGTTTCAAAAAGACGTATTTTTCAAAACTCATTTGTTATCGTTTTGTATATCGTATCCGTAGGGCGACATAGATTTGATCTTTGTTATATTGAATTACGTAAAGTGAAGCTTGAACAATTGAATCAAAATGACTTTTTACTTAATTCAGGTTGATAAACTTTAAATGATTAAATAGTTATTTTAGGTCTTTATTCAAGACTATTTTCTTTTCAAACAACTTTGTGTAATAAATTTAAGATTGTTTTTGTACGAATTATGGGTAAGGTTTTGCTTTACTTTAAAGATACACTTCAATAATTGTTTAAAACTATCGGAAGCCTATAATTGTAAACTAAGTAATAAAAGCAATTAGATTAGACTTAGAAAAATGACAGCAACATACAATATAATAGTGATACTGTGAATAATAGGTTGTAATATAATATTATTTGCAAACACGGTTCATTCCGAAATGGTTAAAAAATGAAGCTTGACTTTCATTTTCAAAAACAATGTATATTTAAAAAGTATTTTTATTTTTATATGACTTTGGAATGCTATTTTGTATGTTATCAATCCTTGTTTGAGACTGATTTTTTCAAAATTTATTTTTATCTACTAAATTACATTTATGGTACATGTTTCAATAATTTTGGAATGAGCCGGGTTTTGTAATAACAGATTAATATGTTAGATAATCAGATAACTTAGTATTAAAGTGCTTTTAGTAATATATAACAAATATATACTGTGTATAAAGAGTTCAAAAATAAATATTTAAAAACGACAAAAATGGATACTGATGATAAGGCATCTAATTTGGCGATTTATTACTCTTGGGATCGTTTTAATAATTGTATACATTCTGTATAAACAACGTTTAAAGTGTATCTATTATACATCGTGGTTATCACTTCATATTTTCCATATGATTCCAATAAAAGCATTTATTGTTTTTTTTATCTGTAACGGACAAAAAATAATATTGTTATGTAGTTGTAACAAAGGCATCGTGCTACTGTGGATTATTCAACAATAGGAGTGCTTTTTATCCATTCTGTATCCACTCTAAAACTCCCATTTGTACATTCGCATGCATAAAAACCAAACTTTCACGTATAGGCGCACCTGTATGTAGATTTTTCTTTGTCCGCTTCGAATATGACGCATATATGTAGTCTATTATTAATACAAACAATCAGAAAAGAAGTTGCCTAACTTCTGCTTGAAGGAATTAAGAAATGAAAAATAGTTGATTGATCACTCTCCATAATAAAAGTGATTAAGTTGATTAAAAAGCATCAAATATACAGTAGAGATTCTGAAGTCTCATGTCCCGGAGACATAATTTTTTTTATTTATCAGAAAAATTTTGCGTACCGTGACCGTTTACTGTAGTATTTTTATGAAAAAATATTTCTACGCATGAATGCTTTTGATAACTCAAAACTCATGAAAAATTTGTTCTTTAAGATTCGTAAAATAAAAAATTGAGTCAGTAATTTTTGAAATAATATTATTGAAAACTAGCATCTGGCACACGCATGTACAATGGTCATGTTTTTTTTATTATTAAATAAATAGTAGATTTTGGGAGTTTGTTTCCTTTTTTATAGCCTACCAAATGTAAAAAGGTTCTCAATGTGTACAGATTCTCAAACCATATGTGTATTTAATGAATAAAATATGCTTTATACATTTTTTATCGATGAATTAGCAAGTATCAAGTCTCGGGTTGTTTTAGTCAATGTTCCTGGGAACCGGAACAGACGAAAAGCGTCGATTTTCTAAGATTCCTTTCTCGGTTTATCGACACATAATCCATAATATACATATACATCCATTCAAAAAAAAACATAAAGCGGTTGAAAAAAAATATTAAGTTCTTATTCGATGATTTAAGCTATGTACTTCGTAATTAGATGAAAAAAAATCCAAGTGTGTTTATCATTCGTTTTTTTTAAAGGTTAAATGGTTTAATTTATGGTATAAATTATATATACAGTGAATTAAGATAACGTTTTAAAATAAAATGACAAGAGTACAAATAAGAAGATTTCCATGTTATTTTATTTAAAAAAATACGTTATCTAAATAAAATGCAAAACGTATCAAAATAAAACACCTAATATAAAGGTGTACGTAAATACATGAAAACCTCCGGAAATTTCAGGAATGTCTTACCCTAAAAATAGAAACGAAAAAACTCTTCCGACGGTATGTTTACATTTTTATAGCGTAGACCCGATATCCTTAAAATGTCTACTGCTATTTGCTTGCATGAAATGCTATTACATTTGTGTCAACCTTCGTAGCCCGCGGTACTACGCCGACTACAACCGCTTCGGCGACTACAGCTTTTTTTGTTGTAGCGCACGAGCTTGGGGCTACGCCACGTTGAAGTCTACTATTTGATCCAGAATTGCAAAACCGCGTATGTCTAACATGTGAATTAGCTCATAAATAATGATTGTCGACTATCTCATGAAGAAAAAATATATTTAAAAGTATGGTATGGATTTTACAGTGTTATTAGACATGAAAAGTTCTAAAGAAGTACGATGGTGCTTTTCCTTGATTTTTTTTGTACTGTTATTTTATAGCTGAATTTTAAAGAAAGAAACACAAGGTTGATAAAAAGAATGTAAATTTTAAGAAAACAACACGCGGAAATATTTAAATTGTTTTTAGTATTTATTTTAGGGTTCTACATGAATAAAAATGTATTTTGGAAAAATTGTGTTCGATAGATTGTCGACAATGTCTGAAAGAAAAATTTACTTGGTAGTTAACATTATATTTTAAAATTTATATAAAAGTTGAAAAATTCAATTCGCATAACTCAATAAAAGAAAAGGATGTGTTCAATCATTTGAATAAAGAATTTGCAAATTATATGTTAATGATTGCGTCATTGTATTTGATTACATTTTCCGTATTTCTCCATTGAATAAATGCATATTATTTAAATTTCTGAAAGTTGATATCTTGGTAATATTTATGGAAAAATTAGAAACAACTCATCAAATCGAGGATGAAATCGGTATATATATTTATCATAGAACATTTATATCAGGATTTATATAGGATTTCAATATATATTTTAATTTTTTTTTTTAATAAGGCTTTTATGCTAACTAAATTAATTGTTTTCAAGATGCTGAATTTCATCTGAAATTTAATAACAGTGATATTGCATAGTATTACTTGAGCGACATTGTCTGATATCATAATATCTGCGTTTAGTAAATCGAGTCTGAATGTATAAATGCAATTTAAAATAAATAACATGCAATCCTGTATGGATATTGACTCTTTTACCCCACCCCTATGGGTTATGAAATATATACATGTGAATTTTGGGGCTAACACCACATCCTGTTTATTGTCAACAGTGTTTCAATACTTGCACCCTAATATATCATATATAATATACGTTGCTTTCAAATATGTTAACCCAAAACTAATATTATCAAAGAACAAAATCCTCTTTGCAAAAAGATGTGACTCGACCGAAAGCAAAAAAAACATTTACGAGAAAAATAACAAAAGATAAAAACTGTTGTTTGCAACACGGTTTAAGTGGGCAAATTTATTTCGGAAATGGGTAACCAATTTGCTTGTTTCAAAAACATAAATAAGGTTCATTTTGTGTGTATTAAATGTATTGTAATATATATACTTTTTACCAGAAATTGGAAACTTATTTCATGAACCGAAAAATATATCCTCGTTGTATGAACATCTGAAATAAAAAAATGTTTTAATTCAATATTTTTTTACAGCACAAAAAAATACTTAAAGTAAATAAATTATATTTTAAGTTAATAGCTATAAGCTTTGTCGCCAATAATTTTGCATGATATGATCATATTCAATGTTCCCTCTAAGACGAAAATTTAACTGTACAGAAAATTCAAAGGCTGCGTCGGCCAATCCAACAAATGCTCTGCATGATTTAACTAACATATTTGATACAAAAATAGTGTTTTTTTTTGTTTTTATTTGTATTGAAAAAAATATCATTTGATAATCAATCAACAAGTTTTTACTAAATAAAAAAATAACAGAACTTATTCTTAAAATAAAATCAAGTGTAAAAATAATTACATAAAATAAAATCAAGTGCAATATAAGCAGAATAAGAAAAAGACACTTATAAAGTGTCATTAACATGTCTTATAAAATTATTTTTAATTTTTTTCACATCGTTACTTACAACTAATCTTTATATTATATATTTAGATCAATGTCTTGTTTTGATAATAATATAATACATTTTTAATACATTAGAAATATAACGCTCAAAGTTTTATCATTTACAAATATATTTATGTATATTATATTATTTTCATTTTGATCAATTTATTTAATATTTGAATATCAAAAACGAGTCGTACATATTCCAGCATTGAATATTTGGTTGAAATCCCTGATTTGATAGCTGATAAAGCACCCTACATATCCGTCAGGCAATCGAGTATAAGAATTTTCGAATGAGTTATTTTATTACTTAATAAATTCGGATTTAAATTAATATTTAAATGCGTATCCGTTCCTAACAAGGCAAATATGTACAATGTTTTTTTTATATAAAATGTTTAGCAAAAACCTCTTTTACTTACTGCTACAGAATACGATGGATTTAGGAAACATTTGCTATTTATTTTTCTATGCTTCGTTCTTATGATCTAATAAAGTAGGTAGATTAAAGAAAAGCATTTTTATATATCAATATAAAATAGTTCTATTATGGGATTAAAATAATTGTATTTGTCGCCTAACAGGTGTTAGTAAAATAAATATAACATTGAATTAACAGGATTGGAAAAATGATTTTAAAGTTTATTTGTTTTCAAATTTGCTAAAAATAATTTAAATAATCAGTTTATTATTCAAAAGACAACTCAAATTTGCTAAGTGTATTAAAACACTCAAAGTAACTATCAATTCAATAAACGCTGCATTAATTCTCTATCGAACTCCTGTCAATCAAAACAAAACTTGTAATATATATATGAATAATTGAGAGGCTTGGTATCAAAACTTCCCTGTGTAATGTTTTTGAAATGTATGCCAACAAATTCTAAATAGTTTTCGGGTAAAAATATTAACTTATTTAGTTCTACAGTTTTTTTTAATAATATAAGTTTACAGCTATTTCTGCGAGCGCCATTGTTAAAACTATGTTAAAATAATTGCCTGAGTAGCCATATCTAATATTATAAAAAACTGTAAATTTTTTTAATGGAGTTCTAACAAGTAAGGAGTTCTGCCAGTTCAATAAAAAAAAAGTTTACTCAAATTGACCTTGAGCACCGTTAAAACATCGACCAAAGATCATTATCGGTGTTTAAGTTCTCATTTTAAAATGAATAATATGATATGATTAGAAAAAATCAATCAATATTTTTTATAGTATAATAGTTTATTTTGCATCTCAGGGAAGTGCTGATTTTCAATTGCGATACAAATTCTTGGTAATTTATAACATTTTTTATGATTTAAAAAAAATTGTGCTGCTCTAATTTTTTTTTTTGCGATTTTTTCAGAACTCTATTTTTGGAGGATAAGTTCTCATACTCGACTCTTCAATTGAAAGATTTTAATAAAATAAAAATGTTTTTAGCTAAGATGTCTTTCATATATATCTGATATAAAGGTCGCTCCACGGAACAGAATCTAGTCATAACTCAGCTGGTTTTTGTGTTACTTAAGTACCCTTACGTTAGTTGTTAAAAAAACTTGTAAAAAGTGTGAAGCCAGCCAGTTGATCGCGTGCAGAATATTCTGCAAAAACATTGAACAGATAGGCATTGAATGAACCAAGAATGACCTTTTCTCTAAGAGTTAGGTTAATGTCTTTTATTATTAATTTCGCATTTGTAGAGATAAAAAGTGTTATTTCGTGTTGTGTTGTTCCTGTAATCACTTTGAGTATTGTATAATATTTCATTGTTCAGTATAAATATATTTTATTTTTAAAGCGTAAGATAAATCTATTTGAATTCGGCATTTTCTTTGTTATTTTTTATATGGAATAAAAATAAGCTTTTTTCCGTTCTTAGACGTAACGTGTTTTGTTATTTTTAGTATGTATGACATAAGGAAATTAACTGAAATTTTCCAGAACCATGTTTAATTTAAAAGATTGTGTATCATTATCAAAGAGCCGTTTTCTTACCATTTTGCAATAAATGCTATTTTTTGATAAAATATGCTAATATTTGCTAAAACAAGAACCTAATGTATTTTTTTTTCAAGATTTATCGTATATAATATATAGCAATAGATTTTAACTATGGCTATTTTCTACAACGTTATGGCCAAATTATTATGCTGAAAACACCGCTAAGCGCGAGGTATAAACATTAAATAATATAAAGAGTTTGGTTGTGCTGCTCTGTAAATTTTGGCTATGGTTATTTCTTTCATGCACATGTCTTTGCTGGCAACTGCGTTACACACACACAACATGCAGTCGGATTGAAATTATTTCGTGAGTTCAGTTATGCTGCTGTATACTCAATTTGGTGTCCAATTAATAGTGTAGATGCTGAAAATTTCTTCAGTGAACATAATTTAGTTACTACTGATGGTTGCACTATTCAATCACCTGTCATATTTTTAGTTTACTGATTTGATATTGATGATATACAATCCTAATTTTGTGACCATGTGGGTATAAAAAATAATAATTGATAAAAGCAATTGAAAAAGATCATAACATAGAAATGATTTCTTAGATTGGGTTTTTTCGTAATAAAAATAGAATTGATAATAAGTTTTATATATACTATAGCTTTTGCTATCTAATATCACCTAAAGGTACAATTAGAGGAGATCAGGTTGATTAACTTGCTTGTTTAGATAAGTTAATGTTTTTTTTCTTAATTATATGTATAATATAAACTATTCCGTCAGTTCAAGCATATCAGAGCACTTGAATTCCTGCAGATGCTGAAAGGCGAGCCACGAGTCGATAATAACCAAATTTATGGTAATGTACCAAAATTTACCGATTAAAAATGTATGATTCAAAAAGAAAAAACATCACGTTTATCGTACAATGAAAATTTTAAAAAGCATGCCATACAAAGTGTGAATTAAAATTTTATTTGTTTTTCATGTAAAAAAATTCAAGCAGCGAAAAAACTAAATTTCCATCCAACAGACACTAGTAGTAAACTAGGTCAAAGTACTTAATGAATATTCACAAAACGTTCCATTGAAAACCGCCCTTTTTTAATATGGGGATGATTTCTGCGAAGGCCGTAAATTGATCACCAAAAAGATGAGAGATACCTGCAATACATTATGTAAAATACAATCAGGGCGATGGTTTAATACGGAAAGTAAATATTTACAATGACGCCGCGAGCGCTTAAAGCTTATAAATCGATGTCGTGTAGGGAAGGAAAATAGCAACGATAAGTAAATGAATGTTTACTTGTGCTTTTACCCTATATATTCTCACATAATTGAAATTATAGATATTCTAGGTATACAAGAATTAAATATATACAAATGTACTATAAAAAATTATCACTTATCGTTGTAACAATATAAATTTAATTATCATTAGAAATGAAAATCCAATGTGGAGCATATGGTATCTTGACAGATTTTTTTTTCTACGAGAACTTTTTGTTACTCAGTCGCTCAACTTCACTTTTTTCAAAGTGAGTAGTAGGGAAAGAAGGATAAGGCTAGAACAAGACTAGTGGTTGGCTAATCGCTATTGCTACACCCAATTATTAGAGGATCAGAAGGATGGGAGGAGAGGAAACTATGTGAATTGACATAAAAAACACCCAGTCTTCGATCACAACTTTGAATTGAATAATTATCAAATTCACTGTAATCTGACCGGGAATCGAACCCAGACCTGCGTGATCGGTAGAGCAAGCTCTGACCAACTGGGCCACAGCAGGTGACAGTTAATTATTATTTGATTCAATTAAAATATAAATCTTATTCATGTTAAAACAAAACAAAGCATCCCACCTCTTTTAAAAAAATAAAGTTCAGCTTTACAATGAAAAAATCGATTTAGCAAAATCTCACATCGCAAAAATTATTTCAACGAATCGTTTTCCATTTTAAAGCAATACGATTTATTTACTTTATTTTTAATTTTACAAATAAAATATGTGTCACATTAGCAAATGCAATTGTTGTATCAAAAATTACATTAATCATGAAATACAAAATTGATGCAATAATAGTGATTTCAAAGTTTTTTTTAATATCCTGTAAAATGTGTGTCGTATTAGGTATTGCTTCAATTAGGTGACTTCAAAGTTTTTTTTTAATATCCTGTAAAATGTGTGTCGTACTAGGTATTGCTTTATCATGATCGATAAAAAAAAACCTCTATCTCAATTTATATTATTCTTTATACGATATCAGATTTTTACTCTAAAAAACAAGCGACCATGTTTTCAGTTGACATGGCTTTTTAAGCACCGTTTCGAATACCTACATGTTTTTCTCATTTTTTTTAAATATGTCTTCAAGCCAATAAAAAGAAAAACCATTTATCTTTTGGTGAAGTATGGAAGGTAAAAATAAATATGACGATCAAAATACTCTTGTTTCTTTTTAAATTAATAATATAATACTTATGTTTCTTTTACTTTAGATAACTGACATAATATTATAATACTAAATGTATCATTTATTTTTTTGCATCAAACTTTCTACGTGTTTATTGAGAAACAGAACCCTGTGTACATCGGAGGGAAATATAAACACGTATTGTAATTTTTATTTCGTGTTCTGAAAACGTTATCAATCTTAATTAATCAAAATATTTATTTACTACTCGAAGTATTATATTTATTCAGGGACTAGGCTTGATACACATTAATGTGATCGATTTATTTATGTACCAAAATAGCCAACATAGTTTATACTGACAAATAGTTACACAAGCCAACCGAGGATTGAATTATTATTACTGCCCATTTCCTTGGCACTAACATATATTTGGATAGACGACTTTATGACCGATATTTATAGATGTGCGTAGACAGCTTAAAGACGATTCATTGCATAATAAATTAATATTGATGTATTTTCTGTTGCTTTAACTGATCAAAGAAAAGTGTTTTAAATGCTAAGACAATCTTTTTTATGTATATTGTCATTACATAAATAACAATGCTAAAACATTGAAATTTGTCATATTTTTTAACCTTCTTTTACTCTAACATATTTACTTCTACGAACTCCATCGTGTAACTACAATCCTTCAAAAATCTAGATCTTCACCAGTCATACCAAAGCAAGTTTTTTTCAACCAACGCTACTGTTGTTTACTTTATGGAATACAGTATACGAAGGGTATAGATATGGTAACCCAGTACTTATACATACTGATACCTATTTTTCACTTAAATGAACTGTGGATTATACAAAAAAAGAAAAATGAAAGATAAGAAAATTAAATACTTATAGCTTTAAAACTCGGCAACGCTAAAAAAAAATTACAAATTTATTTATATACAAAAAAGCATTCTGTTTTTTTATAGAAGAATATTTAAATTTAAACAGATTTTAAGCTATCAACACAAATAAATATTTCATTTTTCCGACCCGTAGCGCAATTGTCAACGTCGTTAGCTTGGGTGACAGATCTCACGAATTTGAATCCCAGTACGAAAAGCATTTTTTATATTTTTTTGTGTTATCTAAAAACACCAATCCTTATTTAACGTGGTTCTTCCATTATTTCTATACTGACCCCATTATTTCTATCTCAACTCTCTTGTTCGATTCTAATTACTAAACTATCAATTACAAAATGAAAGTCGGGGATTTCCCTTTTCTACTGGACGCAGGGAGACGGTAAGATACAAAAATTGATAGATTAATTGCTTACGTAGGAAGGGTAAATTTTAAAAATAATAAATTTAATAATGGTGAACCGCCTGTTTTATTAAAATTAATATGATACTATCAAATTAATCAGTCTGTACTATAATCCGTATTGTCTGCAAAGCGGGTGTGATGATATCCGAATGAATCGAGTGGAACTTCCAGACAAAGAGATTGCACTTCTACACAGCTCGTTCAAAAAACTGTTGAGACACTGTGCGAATCAGAGCGTGGGGTTGGAAGTGGCAAAGCATGGATCACACCCCACTGTAAAAGTTGTGTGTGACAAAGACAACAATATTGTAAAGTTAACAATATGTACAAGGATGAGTTGGCATATTTTATATTAATTGAAAAGATTACTGGATATCATAAAAATATGATGAAAAACACCATACATATGTGAAGTTTTTTCAGCCATGTCCGCTCCCAGTGTGGAGGTTATCTCAATGGAAGTTTTTCTTACACAACTAAGTGTTACTCAGTTGCTCAACCTTTCTTATGTCAAATAGAGTAGTGATGGAAAAATTGGCTCAAAAAAGAACTAGCTGTTAGCTAATCTAATGGTTCTCAGTACGTCCCATTTTTAGGATTGGATGGATAATAGGGAGTAGGTGATTAAGACATCACATACATCGATGACTTCGAACAGAGATCCATGAATGATTCGATCCTGTGAACTCCGTAACCAAAGCGTAGCGTTGACCACTCGACCACGTTGCCGACTAATCTATGTGAAGTTGTATGAAAAACTATAAAACAGTTTTTTTTATCTCTGCTGAAAACTGATTCCAGACTGTTATGTGGTTTTATAAATGACCAGTTGATTTATTTGTTTAATTTACGGACCCAAGTGTGTATTTTGTTTAATTTAATCCGTCAAATATTATTTTAACATATATTAAAAGGATTTTTTATTGGAGAAAAATATATTTTCAAAAAGAATAAACTAAGCTGTTACTACCTGCTTACCTAAACACTGAAGCTGAAAATGCAACGAGTCGAAACTTGCGAAATTTGACCATTATTTTACACACTGTCTCTGAAAATTACAAAAATGCTTATATGTCAGTCAAATAACTTCTTGTTATAATGCAGCAAAGGTATAGAATATCAAGTATTCTCGGTCCTCAAGTACAACCTTTTGACAGATTTTTGTTTTTTTTCCATTCGTTTACAGATATACGTATATTAAGTTAATCGATTGAATTTTCTTGTATTCTGTTTCATGTCACAAAAAGATTCCTTATATTTAACATAATGGCTTATCACTCAACATTTAAAAAGGGTTAAAAAACGGTATACCCCACTTTTTTCCCATCAAATACTGTCCCAGTCATCCGTTAATAATTCTCGTGATGAACCAGAGAAACCAGTCTTGATATATATATTTTTTTTTCAATTATTATAAAAAAGGTGTTATATATTTAAATTAAATGCTTTGTACCCAATATCTGACTGAGAACAACTTTAAAATGATTACTAAAATTTAAAAAAAATGTTATGCTTATATTTAAGAAACTCAAAAAATGAAACTTTATACTTCGTTACATATTTGTTTTATATTTTCCATTGTCTCAATATTACAATAGGCATAAGAAAATCCTTGAGGTGTAATAAAGTGTGATATAGTGGTAATTTTATGTAAATCGTGCTACGCATGAGTCGTGAAAACTTGATTAGAATAATTAATTTATTATAACCTGCTAATGGTTCAATTTAAAGTATCAATTTTTCGCTTATTCACATTGTTTTTTTGTTTTTTTTTTCATTATTATGAAAATAAAAAATGTAATTTAACTATATGTATAAGGTAGTTTGACAAAAAACGAAAAAGGAGGATTTTTTCATTGAGATTTCGATTTCGATTCGGTAAGACAGGAAGTTAAGGGAGACTGAACGTTCGGTATATATATCGACTGTGGAAAGGAAAAATGACGTAATCCACACATATCGAATTTCACAGGAGGCGTCTTTTGATGAATTTGTGACATATGCAAATTATGAATTATACACAACCTTGAAGTGCACGGATACTTCTAAACTGGTTTTTAATTGACATAACCTAATATTATTCAAAGAAATTGTCTTGGAAAAACTTTTATTTCAGTGTTTTTTCTTGGTTTTGATTTTTTAAAAGGTCATCTTTGTCAAACTTAAAAGCTAAATTTAGATACTCATTCGGCATTTTCAGCTTCCGTCCTTTTGATAGAATGTGTGTCAAATTGTATACATTGTGATTATTGAAAAAAAGCTGTTTTGGAAAATTGAGGGTATCGTCCTTTTTCCTTTCCATATATATATATATATATCGACTGTGGAAAGGGTAAAGGACGTAATCCATGCATATTTTTTTTCAAAGGCAAATTATTAAATATACACAACCTTGAAGTGCATGAAGACTAATAAGCTGGTTTTTAATTGACTTTATCTGGTATTAATTGAAAAACCTATTTTTTAGAATTTTCCCCTGATCACCATTTCCACTGGCCCTTCTTTTTTTAAACTTAAAAGCTTAATTTAGACACTAATTCGGCATTTTCACCTTACATCCTTTTGATAGAACATGTATCAAGTTGTATACATTGTGATTATCGGAAAAAGCTTTTTTGAAAAAAGTGTGGGTTACGTCCTTTCTCTTTCCATAGTCGATATACATACCAACTATACAGTGTCCCTTTAAGCCGAAAGCCCGTTTAATACATAATATTAATTTAATGTTAAATTAAGCTTGCTTAAAATGTTTTAACTGTGTATGACATCTTATAGATATGTATTATTTTCCTCTGTAAAATAGATTTTCGACTGGCTATGCGATACCAGAAATGGCCTTAATCGATTTATTTTATTTCTCAAAATAAATAATTTAGTATTTCAAAACATAGTATAATTACAGTCAAATGTGGTTTTTGTTACCGAAGGGAAAATAAAAAGTGTAATAGAATTAAATATTACACAAGGCCCAACGCTTTTTTGTGTTGCGAGCATCGAAAATATTTAATGTGGGCAGAAAATTAATAAACACGGCCAAAAACCGAAAACCTTTTTGTGTTAATGAAGCAAGCGTAAAATTAGCCACAGTACAGCAGGGCGAGTTTTGCTTTTTATGACAGAAATGCGATACCGATAAATTATTCAAGAGAAAATTAAGAAAGAACAATGGCGAGGAATCAAATCTCCTTCTAGTTCATACTAATTAAAAGGAAGAACAATTACGTAATTAAAAAGTTTGCTGTAAGGAACGAAAAAATACGCCAATACAGAAGGGAAGAAAAATGCTAAAAGATTTTTTTTTTAAATATCGTACCCCTAAAAGAAAACTTTCACAGCTCAAATTCGTTTTTTTTTTAAATAAATATCTGCTTCCGATGCAAAGCGGATGGACCGTTTATTGAACACATCTAAATGAGGTTATAAATAAGAAGCAGTAGCTAATTTTTGTCAGAGAGTGAGAATATATAAATGAGATTAAGAGTATAACAGTTAATATTTTATCACCTCGTTGTTTTATTAATATGTATTAAATATCGCCGATATTTTTGCTATTGGAGACGAATTCTGTTGATCATTGAACAATCGATGAATGAAAATTTGTCATTAATGTATTCGATTTCTTGAACATAAAATATATGAGACATAAACTCTGAGGTAAACCACTTGGTAACAGTGATAATCAATCGGTATTATTTTATTTTTATAGGTTTCATAATATATTTTATTTCAGCTAAAAAAGCTTACCAAATCTACTAAATTAGATTCTTCAATTTTATTTCAAAATAGTCTACAGTATTGACTTGAAGTATTCATTTTTTTACTATGGCTGCTCCCAATAAGAGGTAAAATAACTCTATAGAGAGTTTATTTCAACCGAAGTTTTTCTACAATAACTGCTTGGTACTTACTTGCTTACCCTTTTTAAAAGTAAAATAATATTTTAGTAAGAGAGTAAATAGACTTAAGATTTATTTTTATTATCAGATGCACGGGAAAAAACTTAAGATTTCACTGGCTTCCGAGCCTTGTAAGAGAAATCAACAAATCGATAGGAAAATTGTTTATGTAGTTTCCGTGTCTGAATTTGAATCCGCATGCTTCGTAGACCAAAACCAACAACGTTGACCACTCTTCTGTAGAGCCCCAATACTCAATAGTTAAAGCCTCCAACTATATGCGCTTAGAATTTTTCAGTGACAACAGTAATATGTCAATGGTTCGATTCAACAAACGTGAATTAAACATTCATTTGTTTCGGAAAATTTGTTTAGTTAATCATTAGCTGACTTTTAATTTCTAAAAAAATAATTATTACTGGTTCTCATTGACACCATTTATGCATATATTATAGTTTTCATAAACGCTTATAAAATAAATTCAAAAATAGATATTTTAACTAGTACCTGTATTAAATAGATCAAACAATTAAAAAAAAAAACTAAGAATGACGATTTTAGGCTATGATGAATCGTTTGTCTACATACCGCTTTTTTATCCATCAGTGGAAAGTGTTAATTCTTTTTTTTATTTTCTTAAATATTATATAAACACGTATTGGTATACGTCAAAAAAGTAAAATCTCGAAAAAGATAAAACTCTAAGTTAACGTTTAAATTGTGTTTTTGAATGTAAAACGTACAAGTAAAAATTAGAAAAACAGCATTTTTTTGTTATATTGTCGACAGTTTGCTATTATGAATATGAATTCATTAATATTTTAACTTATGTCAAGAATACGTTCTAAGTTGTTGTCAGTTGTGAGTTTGTTTAAAGGGTACGTGTTGTTGATTTTTTTATAACTTTATTATACATAAAAAATCATGCACTCATCTTGGATTTTTCAAAGAAGAATATACTAAACGCTATATAGAGATATTTATTTTTACAAAAATAGTGATCGAGTTACTTAACACTGACATTGGAAAAGGTTTGGAAAAAATGCTTAATCGATGTACCATCGTATTTCTACATGTCGATGTTATTAAAAATATTTTTTCAATCTTTCATGTACGTAATGATAGTTAGTTTAAAAAAGATTTAAGTTATAAGTTATATTTGCGTAGAGATACGACAATCGACAAAAATTACTTTGAGCAGACTTATAAATTGATTATATTAATTTCTTCACATCGTTTTAAAAAGTGACTTCAATCAAAAACGCATGGTTCACAAAAGGAAAGATCAATCGTTCTATCAATCTTATCAGCTTAATCTTTCTTCGGTTCGTTAATCTCTTTTTTCTAACAGAAAACCAAAAACCACTTTATTCTTCTTCTAAGAAAAGTTAGAAGTAAGAATAACAACTAATCGATTCCTGACAGCCGTTTGATGGGATTTGTATCTGAAAGGCTGTTTAATTAAGTAATTAACCGGTCTAAGATTAATTCCTTTTATTCTGTCAGAATATTAATCGTCCGTCTTGAAAAAAGTTGCTATTTTTACTCCTTACATAATTCTCGCTGTATTTTTAATAGCCGACATAATTGAAAAAAGTGAACAGTGAAAAACAATCAACTCTTAATTATGCCGGCTTAATTAATTTGTTCATTTTTTAATTTCAAGTTGATTTAGGAATAGAAAACATCATTTTTACTGAATAATTACTAACAGGTATTAAAACGAATTAAATAAACAATATAAGGAGCAATTCACCAAATCGTATTTTGTCTACCAGTAGTGCAATATAGAGTTTAAAATAGACTTTAATTCATTTAAGTATTATTGATTTGATGTGCGACAAACTATATTATAATGTTCAAAGTTTGTCAACCACATCAAAATAAGTTTTGTGCAAGAAGTGATATGTTCAAAATACATTATTGTTGTAAAAGTTTTATTTTTTTGTTAGTTATATATTTTTTTATCGGTTAAAACAGATAGTGAAATATTAGAAAGAGTAGAGTCTCTGTACACTTGAATAAACATGAGAATATTTTCAAATTTTGTCTGAATTCTGTCAGAATTAATAATGTAGCGACGATGCGGCAAGTTAAAAAAAAAAGATTATTTTGAATGTTGGCCTCGCATTAAAATTGATGGCCTGGCTGTGGCAAAGTGACAGCGATTCTCCAGCTCGTTTTACGCTGTGACACCGGAGCCGAATGTCCAGTCCTTCACCTGGCGCAAGATTAAGCTAGATTAATGCTGTCACACGTGTGAATATATCACGGATTAGGTTAGTAAGCGTGCAGTTAATCTGCCGGAAATAAGAGACATTTTACACCGCTCGCAAGAGTTGCTTTTGTTTTAGAAAAATAATACAGTCCACCTCACAATGGGCTACCTGGTCGAACGAGTTCAATTCGTTTTCAATTAATCACAATAAATATTTTAATTCTACTCATTCTTCTTGTCTTCGTGTAAGCGATAAAACAATTGAAGCGCTTACTATCAAAACCGGCTAAAACGGTTTTCATATAATTCTGAGTATGAAAAAATATATATTATAAAGAGACATGTATTTCACCAAGTTTTCAAAACTGCCAAAAACTCTGATCGATAATTTAGGTTAATTCTAAATCCGCCTTATATAATCAACGTGCGAATATTAATTGTTCCCAAAATGTATATATCAATCAATGAACGTCTTAGTGGACAAGTAATACGCATTCTGAAAAAAAAATATTTGCATACTTGTTAATATGTACAAATCATATTCACAGAAATTACTAACTTGACCAAGATCACTTTTTCCTATTTTTCTCGAAACTACCAAAAGTCGTTTTAAACAATTTTTAAAGAAAGCACTTCAATGAATATGCGCCAACCTAGCCCGGGATAACAATCAAAATACATATTCTTACTAAGTTTTCTGGAATATGTTATAATTATTAAGCTACTGAGAAGTGAAATGAGCCATGTGATATTTTATAAAAAAAATACTTAGATGTATAATAAGTTATAAAATTCTACATGTATTTGTCACGTAAAAGTGAAATGAGCCTAATAAATATACACTTGAATAGTGTTGTATCTTTAGTTAAAACTGTGAAACAAATACATTAAAAAAGCAGTAGTTTTTTATTTCTTCAAAACTCTTTGATTCTCGTGTGTGTTTTAGAATTATACAATATCATAGTTAAAAAACAGCAATCGGTAGCTAGGAGCAAATAAGTTGTCAAGTTTTGTTTCCAACCCAGCGGAAGTACTTGATTACCTTTATGTTTCACGTGTAAAATTAAATAAACTAAATATAGAACAAATCACTTAAGCACCAAAAATGTACTAATGTATGGTTGGTTTGGGTTAGGTTAGTCAGCGCGGCACTCAAATCACTCGCTCCTTTTTGATAGAGCAATTAGTTTGAACGACTTGAGGGGATGTTTTTTACTGCCGCTGTAGTTTCTCACATTAACTTAATTACTCTTCTTTAATTATTAAAACTTTCACGGAAACGTGACCGAATCACGGAAAATTCTCATTTTTTACCACTAACAGCGATAATATTACTCCAGTGTTATTCTGTAATTGGATACTTCTTAGCTCCATTTATAATAACCACGATTGCTGTGAATATCGAATATACAGATGTAGCAAGGATTTCATAATAAACCTGTGTTCCTACAGTCAAATAATACGCTAAATATTTAAATATATGTACATGTGAATAAATGTTAAACTCTTATTTACAATTAGAACAATGTTTTTTATTAAATCATTTTAATACAGAATACTTTTTATGAAATATAAATAAAACACTCTTTTTAATTTATTCCACAATTGTTTAATGGAATCAATACAAGCTTAGGCGTTATTATTTTGTATAAATAACTATTTTTTTATCAGTTAAAATTGATCGTGGTGAGCGCAGTGGGTCCTGCTCTCTAATAATATTATAATGCTATTATGTGAAAAAAAAATATTTTAAAGTTTTACGTAATGAAACATTCTTTCCTGTGGATAGATAGGGGAGAGTAAATCGTGTAAAAAAATAAACCAAATACTTGTAGTACCGAAAAAAAATGTTTTGATTTTTCTTAATTAAAAATATGTCCCTACATGATTGATTGGCATTAAAATCTCAAAAAAGTGTATATTGGACTGACGTGCATATGATGTTTATCGCCTAAAAAATGTTAAATTGTACGTGGTCGTGGATAGTGCACTTTGTCATAGTATGTTAATAAAGGAATTATATATATTATTATATACAAGTAGTTTTGTGTTGCATATTCTTTAAATCAATGGTGCATAAATAAATTTGATTTCATAAATATAATGTATAGGTGCTGGAGAATTTTGCGCTAGTATAAATCATAAATGTTTTGTTATTATCTTTCGTACAAATTCTCAACGCCCACATTATCTTGTATATTTGGAAAATCGATTGTTAGCTGCACCCTAGATATAATGGTATTAGTATATCAAACAGAATAATAGAGTTTGTTCCGTGGACCAGGAAACGCTTGACGGCTTTCTAAAATGCACCAATGCACACAGTGTACTTTGAATATATCATCTGGGATAGGGGTCACCAACTTTTCGAGAAATGTGCCATTTTTTTATGGGAAAGGCGGGAAGAAAAGTATTATTGTTGAAATTAAACTAGAATAGTTATTTAAATGTTTATATTATGTAAGCAAGTAGACTTTATACCGGGAATTATTATCTCTATAAAATATTTAATAATACATTAACAGTTTTTTACGTATATTCAACTGAAAAAGAAAGAATTCTTATAAATCAAATATTTATAAATATAAATCGTGGGCCGAATCTGGTCCACGGGGCGTAGTTTGGCAACCTTTGAGTTAAGGAATGAAATACTGCTTTTTCGGTATTTCATAATAAACATTGTTATTAAAAAAAACCATAAAAAGCTGATTTTGATTAATACCTCATCTGAATGGAATCTGTCAATTTTCATTGGATGTTTACGCAAATAGGTTGCAGAAAGCACTTTTTTAGATTCAATGTTTCTGCAAATTCATTTATTTTAATAATTATTGATATATTTTACAATTCCAAATCATCTATATTTTTTTATATTACTTTAAATATTTCGTATTTCGATATTCAAAAAAAGCTAAAAACGGGATCCCGGTTTTGATAATACTGGCTCTGCAATCCCTCGCACCGACTGACAAGGAAGGTATATTTTGGTGAATTTTTGAGTATATGACCTGACTATGAATGTAGAACCGACACTACTTTTGCATGTAAGTATTGAACAAGCAGATACGTGTTATTTTCTTTTTTATTTAAATTTGTTATTTTCTTAAACATGATATTCAAACGCAGTTTTCTGTGACAATTCTTACTGAGAAACATTACCAATTTATAACTTATTCGAACCTCACCATCAGTCTTTTTTATCTCTCTAGTGCACATATGTCACGAAATTGTATCGTCTGGATGAAAAATGCATTTTCAGCTATGAGATTGATTGTAAATATATTTCTCATACGAATTCGTAAACATATTTTTGTCTGAGTAACACAAATTTATTTAAATAATATGATTACATTTTACATAAAATTAATGCAGAATCGGCTTAAATTGATTGTTAAATTATCAATCTGAAAAGTTCTTCACAATAATTATTACAGATCTCTAAAATTCAATAAAAAAAAGCGAAGCTTACCGTTAAATCAATAACTTTATACATAACTGGCTACCCGCTTTCATTTTTTGTCTCATTTGTTTGTACGATTTGACAGTCTCGTAATGGAGGTATCAAAATAGAAGTTATTCCATGAGAAATACTTTTTCTCATCCTTCCTTTTTTGATTAAAGTATTGATAGAAAAAATTAGGCTAGGATGGGGCTAGTGGTTCGCTAATTTTAATAATATGTTTGGTACGGATTTTTTAGTCACTACAAGCCTCCGAAAAGAAATCGATAAGCCGATCGAAAAAAAATCTTCAATAGTATTTTAAAACCATTTTTTTAACCGTAACATCATAAAATCAATGTGGCTTGGTTTTTAAGGCTATAAAAATCAATTTCACTGAAAAAGATATTAAATACAACACTCTTTTATTAATAAAAAAATCTCATTGAGTATATAATATAATATTCTTATAATATAGACAACCTTAACATTTGTTTATAATTATTTTTTAAACGTTTACATTTAAAAAATATATTTTGTAATGGTACCAAAAATTACTTTGTTTTGCAGAGTTTTCTCTTCACTACGTCAGTAGCGTTTTAAACGACTTTATCATTGGTAAGATTCAGTTTTTACAAAGCCGGGTAATATTTCCGATTATACGTTTCCGTACTAGCGCAGGTAAATGTATAAGAATATGTGACGATGATAGTTTACTAATATACAACAAGTTGAACGTGTAACTGATTTGTAAAAGAGGAGTTTGATAATTGGAAAGTGTAAAAGTCGTTACAATGTTTCAACGAATAATTTTAAGATTTTTTTAAAAATAAAAACTTGGAACGAAAACTCACTGTAACATTACTACCATTAACATCATAATTGTAATGTGTAACTAGGGTATCCAATCCCGAAGCCTTTTTCCAATCCCGGGATTTCGGGATTGATTTATTTTGAATCCCGGGATCCCGGGATTGAGATTTTCTCACCGAGGAATTTGAAATCCTCAATTTGCTATACTTTTTCCCGAAATCTCACAGAAACTCGTTTTTTTTTTTTAGCTCACCGAAGAATTTGAAATCTCCGATTTGGTATACTTTTTCCCAGAATCTCACAGAAACTCGTTTTTTTTTTTTTTTTAGCTCACCGAGGAATTTGAAATCTTCAATTTGCCAATTTCGTGTAAATTTCGAGAATTTGCTCAAAATTTCTCAATCCCGAAATCCCGGGATCGCGGCAATCTCAATCCCGGAATTTCGGGATCAGAAAATTGAACGGGATCCTGGATCCCGGGATTGGATGCCCTATGTGTAACACATAGACTTCGTACGATATATTTTGTTTATATGCGTTTTAAGGACTTTTCTCAGAGTTTTTTTTATATAAAAGGGTAAATGCAATTATTATACAATCAATTTTTACTATGCCAGATATTAAAAAAGTTGTTGCTATAGTCAGAAATTGTAACATATAAAAATGAATACCATTTAGTGTCTAATTATTCAATTTTATGTCATGGCAAGGTTTATAGCAACGATTAAATTTTTAATGTACATGCTTATCCGTGATTTTATACATTTTTGTAAGCTATTCTTCTCAAGATCATTTCAAATGACTTTAAAAAAATCAATGATTTAAATTAAAACATAATTCATAAATTCTAATTTGCAGTGTTGTGAGATTAATGCGGAGTTTATCATCATTATAATTGAAAGATATTAAATTAAAAGAAAGACCAAAATATAAATATTAAACTGGTTTCTGTAAGTTATTAACTCAAATCTACGAAATATCCTTCACATATTAATGTCTCAATATAAAATTTCAATTAAAACAAGGTGAGTGTCATCGAAAATAAAGATTGTGATTGACGATATTTAAAAACAAAACGTAACAATGTTCTATGGTTTATCTTCTAAAGTACAAAGCAAGTAACGAATAAAGGTAGGTAGTTTCCTCAAGCTTGAACAGTTTCAATCAACTTTAGACGTGTAGCGACTGGGAACATTCGAGTGAAGACGAAAACTTTCGGTAACGTAAACAATATGCGTTAACCACCAGACAAAACTAATCTTGGCTGAATTCGCCAACTCAAAGTTTACACAAACTTCCGGATGACTCTGTAACATTGCTACAATTGAAACACAAATAAATGTACAGAGCAAAACAGCTCCGTATTTCAATTTCAGCTTTACCATCCAATCCGTGTGCTATCAGTGGTGCATTAAACGTCTGTATTACATCATTTTTAATTTATTATTTTTCCTCTTCTCTTTTATCTTTCATGAGTTCAGAATGGTTTATTTATAACAAAGCAATTTGAATACCGCATTTTGAAATACATATTTTTCAAAACAATAATTCTTCCAGTATTGTGTGGCTTGAAAAACCGATGCATTAAAAAAACGGTTTAATAATAAAAAAAGGATACATTTATTTATTATATAATATAAACAATGAATGTATCATTTACTAAGCGTCAGTTCAAGTTCATCCGTGCACTTGAACGTCTGAAAATGCCGAAAGGCGAAACCCGGGTCGCTAGTAAAAAACTTGTGCGAGTGTACATAATGTAATCGATTTATATTTATTATTGAAATTCCACCAAGCACCTTCAGCCGAAATCTTTAATTACTTCAATTAAAAAAATAATCACAGGATATAAGCTTTTTTCTAATCTTACCAGTTTCTAATATGGAGAGTATTTTCCGTCTATGTCCTATCCTAATGTGGAACATATCGCCCCCTAATAGAGGTCGCTCAACCTCTCCTTGTCAAAGAAAGTAGTAAGTAAAGAAGTGTATGGCCTAGAAAGGACTAGTGGTTATCTAATGGCTCTCGCTACGCCCAGTTATTAAAGAATAGGAAACACCCATACCTCCGAACAGAAATCGATAAATCAATCTAAAAAAAATGTTGTTCGCACTGGGACTTGGACCCGTGAGATCCAGTACGGTAGTCCATAACGCTAACCGCTTCGCCATATGTCCCGGAAAACGGCTTACGAGAACTCAAATCTTTTTTTTTAATCGATATATCAAGAAGTGGACCCCTGGTTCTGGTCACATAGTAAGTGTATGAACTAAGTATTTTTGCGTATTATGAAATTAATTTACGAGTTTAATGGTATCCGGCACATTACATTCATAAGGAATCTAAGCCAGAGATAAACGGCCAATGATTTCTAAAGAAGCAATCAAAAGTTTTCAAAGCATTTTTTGCGAAATTGAAACATTAAAAATACCGCAAAAATGGTGCCGGAACGCCGTTCCACGCATGAAGCTCAAAAATATTAATAGTTAGACTATCGCTCTCTTAATTTCCTGTATTTTAGAATCGGAACAGTTTGTTCAAAACACAATACACGGACATTCACGCCTCTTGGTCTACAAAACCGATTAATGAATCAATGCATTAAGGACACCTTAATTCAACTCTGACCTCACAACTGAATAGCGCCAACGCCTAATAGCGTTAATTATTTGACCTTTGTATTATTTTGAGTGATATCTTCTAAATTATCTATGTAAAACAGTGATGCACAACCCGCGGCCTGTTTTTAATTTTGTTTGTGCCCGTCGAATGTTTTTTCTCAAGGTTAAAATATGAGAATTTAAATTTATTAAATTCAATGCAATAATCTTTTGAAAGCAATTAATAACCCATCCTTTAAATTGTTGTTAATCAAACTGAATAAATTATTATATAAGTATACTTTAATAAACTACAGATTGATTATTAAGTGTTAAGAAAAATATTAATCCTACAATAATCCGTTACAGAAGACATACTAAGAAGGCAATTAACCTATCAACTACATATCGAGTTCGAGAATTCTTAGTAAACTACCTATAGTTTTCAACATCAACATAAACATACTATGTAGCCAGTACTAAAAATAATTTGTTTCACGATAATTTAAAAAAAATATATTTCCGCTAAAACCACATAAAAATTGTCATTATTATTCGAAGGCATACTTCATCAATCCCATCTTAAGTTTAAAAGGCTTTCATTTTCTTACTAAGTTAGCAGAACGGCCCCGGGAAAAGCTTTCTGGGGCTTATTTTTGTCGTGGAAACGAAAGTATGCGGAGGTAGTGTAATAAGAAATTTGAAAGGAAAATCCATACTACGGAATGCTAGACAATTTACTTCTCTAAAAAGAGGATCTTCTCTTTAGCTTTATCTTCTTCGAATATTTTACAAGACATTGAACTGAACAAAAAATTATGTCTGTCTATCTTATTAATGTATTTTTTTATATATCCTTGTTAATATTAATTTTCTATCATAATTAAACTGTCATTGAGTTATTTTAAATCCGTTTAAAAGTTTAAAATTGTCTGCGTCAATTATGTTGAATTAATAAACATATAACTCTTAAGTCCGAATATAAGCCGGCTTCGAATAAAGCGCAATTCTGCGCCGGATTCAAAGGAAAATTTAACTATAAAGTTTATGTTGTTCTTTCAGCTTCTCTAGCGGCTGTAATTTGAAATTATAGATCGTACATGGTCACATTATTTATTTGGTATGTTATTTATTCTTCTGGGTAGAACTGCAGAATCAAAAGGCGGTAAAGCAGCCAACCACCACTTTACCTAAGTGCACCAGACAGGTTTTAAACGTCATAACGAGACAAAAGCGTGTGGTGGTAGAAAAACATCAAATAATTATTGTGATATACGGCACATTATTTTTTCATTAATGTTATTTTTTTAAACAATATATTATATACAATAATTGTTTTATAATATATCGGGATTAACGGTATTTATAATTATTTTTTTATTTGTTAAATAGTAAGGAACTGTAAAGACTTATATTTTTAGACCAAATGAAATAATTACTGCGGTACATATATATAGAAAAAATCAAGGGGAAAAGATGTAAGAAAATGAATTGCTTTGCTCGTCGAAAATAAAAGTCAGGTCAAATGTCTAACCTCTGTTAAATTAATGGACACTTACTACATTCACTATTGCACTCCAAAAAACATTTTTCTTCTTTTTACAGGCTTTTTTTGAACTGCGAATCATTTTGTAACAAATGATAATGTGCGAAACTTGTCAATTACTTCTCGGCCGTTCGTTTGCAGTTTTATCACTTTATATTCCTAATACGTTTATTTATTATATACATATATATACAATCAACTGTTTTTTTTTTACAAAAATATATAAGTCATTGAAAAATTGAAGATTGATTCCTTGAATTTAAAAAACTGTACAACATAACGGTATAGAAAATCGTGTAATAAATGTAATATGAAAACCTTATAAGTAAATTACACAAAATATAATTTAAAATATGTATTTTAATAAAGAAAAAATAATTCTTGATTATATATGTGACCTTTATGAGGGACTGGACATTAATTGATACTATCGCTAGAAATGTCTGAAACGTCTTATGAAGAGTTTCGTTTGTTGTCACTGTATTATTTTTTTGAATTTATATTTGTTATAAAATCCATTATTTGCTTCCGTTTCAGGTAATCGCGCTTGAACAAATAATTCATGTTAAAATATAATATTCTTTCTTTTTATTGGACCGTGCTATTTCAAAATCATATTTAAAAAATTGATTGTATAATATATATATCCGTTAAATTTATAATAAATTATCGATCTCTGTAATAGCTGTTTACGATCTTTTGACAAAGAATAAGATAATACTAGCTGTAAGCCCGTTGACCTCAACGGGGGGATTTTTATTGCATTTTTAAGTAGTCAGAAAATTACAAACCTATTTGTTGAATAAGCCAGAAATTCTATAAATAAAATAAATATATCTCCGGACATATATCAACAGCCCTGCCCTGTAGTATTTAAATTGTAAATTATTTATTTTTTGGAATAATGTTTAAGTTCGCTCACAATCATTTTTCGTAGTAGCAGAAATCGACCTCGGAGAATATATCGACAGCTTATCGGGGACAATCATACGGACATTATCGACTATTAATATATAGATTGGAAAAATATGTCTTTATTATGAATAAAAAAATGGTGACAGCGGGGCTGGGGTGGAGGAGGGGGAGGGGAAATCGGGGACAATCATACGGACATTATCGACTATTAATATATAGATGTTTTCGTTGCTTATTATCATATTAATAAGCCAAAGGGCTAGTAAGAACATACAATACTATATTCGATACGCTGTCGGTGTAGGTGTTGAAGATGTTTATATTAATAAAAAATATTTATTATTATTAATATTACTACACGTTTGATAATGTTAACAAGGAAAGAATAAAAATATGATGTTTCATACAACACCAATATCCCAGATGGTCTTACAATATGATATCCCGATACAAGCTGATGTATTATTCGACGAGTCATGGAATTTCTACAAGCGAGCTATTTTCTGCAGCCCCTTCCTACAATGTGTTATGAAAATGGTGAAATCCAAAGAACAGTTCGATATATTCTTTAATTATTGTATTCTATCCAAGAGGTTATTCGTCGTTACAACTTTGCTTGGTGTATTGAACAGTATTGTATGGACTTATAGACTAATTCGGCTAATCCCATGGTGTCGTTGGAGGAAGTTTAACTGTTGCATTAGTCCGGAGTGACTTACGCACTTTAAAACAAAACATGACGGTGATTAAATATGATAAGAAAAAATGTATCGATATAGTTGTAAATATAAACAATTTTCATAAATTGTGTCTATGCCATTTAAACTAAATCGCTTCTCAGTTACACACTTTATAAATTTCCGTAAGTTATATTGTAATATAAATTGCGTAAATGGATGAAAGGCTTATTAGTTGTTATTTTCTATTAAATTTAAAAATGTAAGGTTAGATTATTTGTAAATTCAATTCTTTCCAGTAAAGACAAAATCGTTCCATAGAAAATTTCGTGTTTTTTTTAAAAATATTGACTAAATAAGTGAAAACTTTGTGTTGTGGCACAGTGGTCAACGTCGTTGGCTTCCGTGACAGATTTCACAGATTAAAGTCCTAGTAAGGTCATCGTTTCTTCAATCGATTTATCGATTTTCTGTCTTAAGAGATGGTTTTTTGTGATGTCTAAAAATTCCATTCCATTTTCTATCCAAAAATAAAGTGGCGTCTGCTTAAGTGATTAGTTAATTACTAGTCTCCTCGCTATATTTGTCTATTCCTACTCTCTTCGAAAAAAGAAGATTCAGCTACTGAATAATAAGCAGTTCTCGTAGAAAAAACTTCAGTTGAGATGACTCTATTAATTAAAAGGCCATGTACTTTACATTGGGAGCGGACGTGGATTTAAAAAATCATGATCACCAGCATGCATCGATAAGTAAAAGTTTAATATCATGTATACCTAATTGATTTTAATATTTATCAACTAAAAAAGTGTATTTATCGAGTTTTTGTTTTATACAATCTAGTAAGGTAGACAGAGGAAATTGTAAACGTGCAACACCCGTATTGGGCTATATTGCCAATGATAATAAACAATACTTCTCTATTTGATAGTATTATCGTCGATAAAACTTTAAATGAGATCTATTGGAAAAGTATACTGCCACTTTATGGGCACCGTGGTTGAAGCTACCCTCGCTTACCACAGGGGGTGCGAAACATAAGGCCGTCGTTATTGGTCCCAGGCGAGCGTAGCAAGAATGGCTGGGTTGCATTTGCCGCCCATTGTCTTCGTTGACCTTATTAGACGGTTTATTTGCCACAACGCAGGGAACTAGCTATACTTGTGTGAGGTTACCAAACAAAAGGGGAATCCCGTTCTAATATTTATAACATATCATAATAGCGATAAATTATATAAACTGATCCTAATGTAAGGTTATTAGAGCATTGAACTATCGCTCAGAAAGCCTATACTCCAGCAGTACGACCCTGATCAAACCGCAATGAAGTGAATTAATTACATTAGTAAATATCAATTGTATGCTTCAATTGCTTAACTTTACAGTAAACGAGCGAGTTGCAAAAAAAAATAATATCAAAACTTGTTTGTACTTATCACAATACTTATCTTTTATTTTGAAGAAACTTTTTGTAGAAATTCATTTTTAAAATAAAATAAAATTTGTTAACATTGTTATCTCACTGGTGGCGTTACAAATTATGACACGAGTTTCACTTTTTTAAGAAGCATCGCTTATCAATGTGCTGAAACACGTGTTGCCAATGCATTACACTTATTACAAATAGTGTTTACAAGTTACGTAAATAACAACTTAATCCAATCACTTTTTTGACACAGCTCCATCGTTCTATTCAAAGAAAACTTACGCGACTCATCAATTAACAGTTCTCGTAGAAAAAAGCTTATATTTAAACAAGACTTATTAGGAGTCCATATAATCACACTCACATTAGGAATGAACATGGATAACAAAAAAAAACTAAACACGAGTATGTTTAGAAAATTTATGAGACTTACATAAAAATAACATGCTTCAGTAACAGTTCTTTCTGCCACTCTGAGAGTGGGCTTGGGATAAAATCCATTAAAATCACCTTAAAATAAAATAAAATTAGCATTCAATTTTTTTTTAAATCAAAAATATGACAAGAATAAGAATGAAAATATAGGTATTTAGAAAATAAATTCTATTAACATGTTTTGTTTATAATTTGTATTTCATTAACACGTTAGATCGGAATAACAGTAAACATTGCTTAAACAGAGAGTATTGTAGAATAAGTTCCAGACGTGAGACGATACGAAGAAGTCATGTCAGGACATTTTGACCCGTCGTACCGTAGGGAATTGGGGATAATTATGCATAAACAACCTTAAGCTCGTGTCGTCCGTATATATTCCAACTAAGAGGTTTTCGGTAAATATTCGCAACTCTAAAACTATGTTTCACAGCAGGGTTTTCTAGCACGAGTCAAAAATATATTGTGTACATTTTGGTCTAGTAGCCAAGTCATATTGCGTTTTTTGAGATTGAGTCCACACGATTGTGAGGACATAAATTTAAAAGGAAAATAAGATGCATTGTTTTTTAAATTCATTTTTTAACAACTAAGCTTTCACTGATTCTATACTTGTTTCCTTGCTCTATCTGAAGAGAGAATTTGATTGACAGAAGTTATTTTAAAAGCATGTTATGATGCAATTTTAAAATATGAATCCATTTTCTCTTCATTTTAAGAATACAAGGTTTAACAAAATATTATACTTGAGTAATTAGTGAAGCATTGGGAAACCTCTTCAGTTATTAATATTAAAACGATTAATAGTATTTTTTAAATAAATATATATTTTGTAGGCTCGGCGTTTGATTGGATATTGAATCATTCTCATTCATAATTGATTTAATTATTTCATAAGACTGATTGAGATAATGAGACTTCTATTAGAAAAGAAAGAAGCGACATTAAAAAATGTAATTTTTTAATTTATAATTTATTTCGGCGGCAAGCACCCTGTTTGTTGTCATTATTTTTTAAGAAAATTATCATTTCCTTTTATCACATTAATGAGTCCGACGATATTTAAAACGAGTCATTTATTATCTTGATGAAGGGCGGGTGTCACCCTTAGACATGTCGACCTAAATATTTTCGTGATAAGGGACGGAAACGAATTGTCGTCCTCTTCAATTAATTAATCACTTATAAATACTTTGGGGATTTTTCGCAAATTCAAAAGAATTATTTTACTTCTTACTGTGAAATAGCAGCTTGTCGTTAAAAATCAGTTTTTATAATTCCTGCAATTATCTTGCAACTAGTACACTTGATTTTTTTATTATTAAATTCACTTTCAATATTATGTCTATAGGGTAGCAATCGTGTATATGATAACTGTAACTACTCTTTCTAGCCTTCAACAGCCTAAAATTTGTCTACTGTTTTTTTATTGTTAACATATATGTTAACTTAAATCAATATTTTAAAAAAGTGAAATACAGAAAGTTTTAACGCAAGAAGTGGAATTTTGTACATTATTATAGTAAGTGATGTAAGTAATTTATAAAAAAAGAGTTAAATAAATATACTGTTTTTAAAATAAATTTTATTCATGAATCTTATACTCAAATTTATATCTGAACACAAGGGATATTCAATGAAGAGGGACCGGACAAATGGAAGATCAAGCACAATGCCTTCCCCACACAATGGCATGGAGGGGTTATCAACCTTGCAATATAAGGATTTATTGTTTTGTTCCCAATTGGTGACTTTATTTTCCTATTATTACTTATTTGACTGAAAAGACGTCACCTCTGAGAGCACTTTTTGCTACTTTTAGGTCTATATAAAAATACAGTAGCACGAAGAGGTTCAGCAAATAATTATTTTTGTTTCCTCACATTGATAACTTATTTCGTTGCGATGAAAAAAATAAATAAAAGAAATAACTGGGGTATTAATTCAGAATTCTCGGCTGAATTGTTAACAAGCATTTTTGTTATTTTTATTGTAAATAGTGAGAAAATCATCTTTATGTGGTATTTTCGGAAAGGTTATTTGACAAAACCATATCAGTGAGGATTGTAATATTAGAAAAATATATAATTTTAGGTATTACATATATTTTAATTCCGATTTTATCGAAAAATATAAAATTGTCCAATAAAATAATACATGCGACCAATGAAGACCGCAGTGCTGGACGTACTACAAATTAATATCAATGTTCCGATGTTACAAATATCAATAGCAAAACTAAAAATAGAGCAGGATAAAATTATTAGAATTGCAATACATACTGAATATAAATATCACTATTTCAATATTTAATTTTGGTTTAATAAAATATCTCCACCGCTACTTTAATTAAAATATTACATTTAAAACTTATCAACTACGGAAAAATTCCCTTCAGATTACAGAAAAACAGTTGATAGTTGCACCGTTATATATTGCAATAAACAAATACCGATATTTCGTTTTTTTAATCCATGTTCGCTCTCAATGTGGAGTATATGGTCTCCTAATGGAGATACTTCAACATTTTTTACGAGAACTGCTCAGTTGCTCTATCTGTCTTTTTTTCGAATAGAATAAGAATAGAAAAGAATTTTCGAACATCATAAATATCCGTAGCTTCGAAATAAAATCGATTTTATTCAGAATATAAGTTTGATAATATATTTAAATAAATTCAGGTGTTTTTTTTTCACCAATTACGATACTAATCGATTTTATCTCAATATATGATTTTTCTACGAGAACTGCTTTTGATTCAGCTTCTCAAAGATACGATATTTATATATGGCTAGGACATGACTAGTGGTTAGCTAATAGCTTCCCCTGCGCCATTTTTTTAGAATCGGATAAGTGATGGGAGGGAATTGAAGATACAATAGACATCTATAATTTCGAATGGAAATCCATTAATTTATAGAAAAAATTTTCTGTACTGAAATCGAAGTTGTGAGCTGCGAATCCGAAGCTAACAATGTTGGCAACTCGACCACAAACTCGACAGCTGTCTAGTTACGTTAAAAATATTTTTTTTAAATAAAAAACAGATAATGCAAACCGTTGTGGAAGTATGAGAAGCATTAACGCTGATTGCATTATGCTTCCATAGTATGACATTCCTATTGTTCGATGGTTTTTTAGGGTGACGTTCAGGTAAATCCAACTCATTACTCATACAATCTTAATACCATCACGCAATCGCAACACTTTTGTATTAAATTTGAATATTTTTTTTTGCCGGCAATGTCAAATAAATTTTACGTTAGTATATAAAAAAAAAACACAATTGTCTTCTTTACATAAAAAAAAACAATGCTAATCTCGTATTCCTCAGTTTTATGAAATATCATTAAAATTATGAACATAAAAATACTGAATGGAAAGCAAGAATAATAATTGTAAACACAGTGAAATGTTTTTTTATAGTATGTAAACAGCCTGATTTTGGTATTTTGAATTAAAAATGAGAAGCTTGCTTGTACTGTGTGGCATTGTTTTAATAATAAAACAGTGAGTCTTCTCTACTTACGCGTTTAATGTGTTCCGAAGGATCCAACGTAATAATAAATACTTAACTTTTGATATTTGTACACTTAATGTGTAAATTGTACTCACAGTTTCATATCATGGGATACTTAAATTCTTCGTCAAATTTACGTGCGTCTGCACATACTATATAATATCTTCAGACTCTATGGATGATGTATTAGGGTATTTTTATTTATCGCTTTTTTCTTACTTGTTATTCTTTTTACATATATTGGGAACACGTCAATTAAATTAAATGGTTTATTCTAAAAATATTTAAGAAAACTACAACTTTATTATCGGAATGATTCTAACTCTTTAGCGTGGTAAGTAGCACTGTCAAATAATAATCTATATATTAATAGTCGATAAGGTCCGTTTGTATGTATGAAGGATTTCCCCAATTTCCCCTCCCCCTCCTCCACCCCAGCCTCGCTGTCGCCATTTTTTTATTCATACTAAAGACATATTTTTACAATACCATAATTATACTGTCACATAATAATTGATCTATAATTTATTAAATTATCAAAAATACGAAAAAAATACAGGTGTAGATTTTTTTCGGTTGCGATAGTAATTATGATTATGTTTGTATTGAAAAAAAATGTGTGTGAAAGAAAACATTTAATATTTCCTATATTCCAAAATGTCATGATTTTTTGAGTGTTTAATTGTTACAAGATTATCTGAAAACTTTACTTCGTAGTGATATATTTTTTAAATAGTATATTTATTTGTTGGCTGTTTTAAAAACATCATTCGCAATAATTATTAACAACAAAAAAACTTTAAACTTAATTAATTACTTAATAATTTAATTTAACGTTTTCCATTTTTGTTTTCATGCAGCTTTTACCGTGAAAAACTGATGGCATTCACACTTAAAAGTGCAAAGCTTTGTTAACTTAAAATTCTCTATGCAAAATCGTTTATTTATTTTACAAAAGCACAACTAACCGAAAGTTATAAATTGATTTTGAACCCCCTTTCGCAGAAAGCCCCATCGTAAAACGCTGTAAAGCTTTAATTTAGAAATTTACAGGTATAAAACAGAAACTTTGTTTACAAGTGAAAAGCTTTTACTTATTTCCACTCAAATCAATTGTTTATTTTGTGAAAATAATTTCCATACAAATAGCTTTAAATTTGTAGATGTTAATTAAATTTACACAATCGCGAAAGAGGCTTTACACAAACTTAACAAAGACTTGTGGCAATTTTGGCGTAGACCCATATTGATATATTTACAAACATATAAATCAGTATTGTTGTAATCACAATTGTTTAAGCTGTAAGTTTATATGAATAACTAGCTGACCCGGCGAACTTCGTACCGCCTAACAGTCGATTCCTTAACTTTTTAGTTTTTTTAATTAATACTTATTTTGCTATTCGGGACGCCCGGTCAGCTAGTGAGATAAAAAAAGAAAAAAGGAAGTTAATAAGTCTACAATTACATTATATCAAAAAATAAAAATTATAAAACATCTGAAATTCTTTTAATAGTCAATAAAAAATTACAATGAAAATTACAATTTCAGATTTCTTATTATGATACCTACTTATGATATCTCATTTTATTTTTACTTATTCTAAATTAAGTTTTATTTTTATTGTAGTACTTTATGGTACACGATATTTTTTGTTTGATTACCTGGCGCGTAAACAAACAGAGCAGATGGTTTTAGAGCAACTCGGGAACAGGCAACATACAATTGACCATGTGAGAAACATGGGTTTTCTAGATTAATACCACAAACACTTAATGACTGCCCCTGGGACTTGTTTATAGTAATATCGAAAGCAAGCCGTACTGGAAACTGCAGTCGTTTAAACTCGAATGGTACGTCAGTCGGAATCATTGGGATGCGGGGTATCAAAACGTCTTCTCCTTTATACTTTCCTTTCAATATGATTGCTTCTATTACGTTATTCAGTAACTTTTTTTATCGCTAATCGTGTGCCGTTACAAAGTCGCGGTTGGTTAATATTTCGCAACATCATAACTACAGATCCAACCTTTAATTGAAGATTGTGAGGCGAAAATCATGGCGAATCTATTGAGTTTAAAAATTCCGGTGGATAGTTCACGACATCATCTTTATTAATTGGCGTATCAACTGATTTATATATCCTCGTTTCGCCAGGAATGTCATCTTGAATTTTGAAATTTAATTAATTTACATCCAGTGTTTTAGGCAGCCAGTATAGCTCGTTCGTTCAACCAATCATGGAATAATAGTAATTTGAGCAACATTTGGAAACACTTTTTGAATGAGTTCAGCTTTTGATTGAGTTAAATGACAAAGGCTCTCAGGAAAGGTGATGCGGCCAGTCAGCACGTCTATAAGAAATTTGCCATTATCAATATCAATGAGTTGTTTAGAGAATATGTCTCCAGATTGATCATTTTGCAACATGACACGCATATTCTTGCTTAAATGTAATACCTTGACATGTTTCCACAAATTGCGAGGACTTTAAACATGCATTCAGTTCATCAGCTTGCGTTGAACGTGGAACCACTGACAATGTTTGCCGAAAATCTCCTGCTAATAAAATCATTGCGCCACCAGATTGGTTTTGGTTGTTCCGTAGATCTTTTAAGGTTCTATCTAAAGCCTCTAAAGATTTTTTATGCGCCATCGTGCATTCATCCCACACTATTAGCTTACATTGCTGCAAAACCTTTGCTATTGCAGAATTCTTGGAAATGCTGCAGATTGGAGTTTCGTTGCTTTGGATATTCAATGGCAATTTTAGAGCTAAATGGGCTGTTCGACCGCTTTCAAGCAAAGTTGCTGCAATGCCTGACGAAGCAAGAGCAATTTCCTTTGTTGAGCGCATTGTTGCCAATATTAAAGTAATCAAAAAAGTTTTTCCTGTACCACCAGGAGCGTCCAAGAAGTAAATCCCTCCAATTCCATCATTTATTACTTTCATAAGAGTATCAAATACATACTTTTGTTCTTCGTTCAATAGTGGAAGATTTGTTTGAATCGATTCTTTCAAAGTATTGAGATGATACGATTTTTCACGTTGTAACTCTTGATCAAAAGCATCGTGCATTGGGCGATTGGGCGCGGCCATCCCCAATTGACATAATAGCTTGTTTGACATCATTAAGCACATCCTCAATGGAAATCAATGCCTCATTGTAAATTTCTTCACTTATTTGTAATTTCGGATTCCCTGTTCTATTGCGTATATTAAACAAAATATCGTCACACATATTATCTTTGTATTTTATCCACAAATCAATTGGTTTTGATGGGAAGCATGTAGATATGATAATGGAAAACAATGTTCGTACTTTATGAGCTTGTGATGAAATTACAGCATCATTGAGAGTTTGATCCCAATGTGCATCGTTTTCTAACAGTTGCAAACGATGACAGGCTTCTCTGTAAGATCCACACAATTCACCATCAACTGTTCGTAAATGTTGGAATGATGTTGGGCCACGTACATTGACTAATAGCAGCCGTAAATAAAAACATTCGTCGTTCCTTGGATGAAAGGAATAAATTCGACCTATTGCATCGGTTGAATATATACCTGGGTATCCTTAAACTGGTTTTCCTCGTTTCCTTTGCAATAATTTCTTTGTTGATTGATTCCAAGTATAATATTTTGCCATTTCAGAATATAGCAGTGTTTGTGCGAAATGATCACTTTGGCACGGCTCGAAAAAACTGGTTAAGATGAGTTGAAGATGCCGAAAGGCGAAACCCGGGTCGCTAGTGACAAAATCTGTGAGAATGTACAGAGTTTAAGCGATTCAAATTTAATTACCTATTTCAATATCTTGTTGATCTTCCATTGTCTGCTAGTGATCGCCGACGATACAGTGGGTAACCATCATTTCCAGTGATTGTTTCCGATATTACTGTCCGTGGATAGCGCTTTGAACATTTACCATCTACCCATACACGGTTCATTTTGATTACTTCGTCATTTGATACATATGGTATTAAAGGTCAAATTGACTTTTAAGTATTATTACGAATCGTTTGTATGGGAGTATAGAAAAGTGTTGTTTTTAAACTTTTTCAGGTAATTTTTTAAATTTTTCTCTCCGTAAGAACCATCCTCGTACTTCAAGCAATATTTTAAAAAAAGAATTAGCGAAATCGGTTCTGCGGTTCTTGAGATTTGCGCTTAGCAACACATTTAGCGATTCATTTTTATATATAGATATGCACACCGCATATCACAGTAGTAATGGGTAAAAGTTTATATCTAACTCGGTTGCGAAATGCCATCAGTTTAAGATTTATATAAAGATTTTTTTTTCAATCAATTAATGAATTCGTATCTAAGTATGTTTTGGTGTCAGTGATTATTTTATTTCTTTACACTCATCTTTTTTTATCACAACAACATGGTTTTAAGAGAGTACAATTTTTTTGTTACTTGCTGATTTTGCAAATGATTTTTCTACTGGATTAAAATTGTCTCCTTTAAAATTTGGCATTCATAACACATTTTCGTCAAGTAGTAGAATAAATTCACTTTAGTAATATCTCACATAAATGCTTGCTTTTAAGAGAGGAGACAGTTACAAAGAAACACAAGATATAACATATTTACAACGGTGATAAAAAAAATAGCCGTTTTTAAACGTTAAGCAGAAAAAGATAAGCTTTTTTAACTTGCAATTTTCATTCTTATATCAATTGTTCATTTTATTACAGCTATACAAATATAAAAATGACGCAATAAAGAAGGTTATACATGACGAAAGCTTGGGAAATGTTATGGCTAGACGCGGGAGAACTTACGGTGAGGTACATAAAATCTAACTGCTTTCGTAGTAAAAATGTTCTTTGACAAGAGAGTAATCTATAACCTGCTCTAGCACACCGTTTTGCTATTCATTTATGCAAGCAAACAAAATATAATGCAAGTGAATTCCCAACAGGAATGACATGGCCAAGAAAGAAATAATATAGAGGCGATGTAACGAATAAAGAAAATATGAAGTACACCCAATCCTTTTTTTAAGCGATACATTGGTTACAGAAACTGACGCTTAAAAAAATCTTATTTTCATATAAATTGATAAATTGATTAAAAAAGTATGAAAAACTAAACTTTTGCTCTTGAAATTTGCGCAAAAAAAGTTTTTTTTTCTTATATTAACCATTAATTTCTTTATCAAATACTTAAATACAATGAGAAACAGATACATATGTATGTATATATGCATAATTGTTTTAACTTTTTTATATATCCCGTTCGCGTATTTTTGAACGTAAGTGTTGAATTTTGCTCTGACTTATTTGATAAAAAGCTATTTTTGATCTGATTATTATTACATTGGATTTGTTTTGTTGAACGGACGGTTAATTATTTTTTTTTACAATAACGGACGGACTTATAGGGTGCATTTATTTATTAGATTTAATACATATTCAGCTCTCTGTGCTTGGATACAAATTATGGCCGAAACGTGTTATTTTACGAATTCAATAAATGTATTTTAACAAGATTAATCAATTCAAGATTTTGCGAAAGATTATCGTTTCTTCTGTTAAAAAAATGGAAGGAAAAAATCGCATATCACCGAGTAAATAGCGTAAGAAATAACTGGGGGTATTCAAAAGTTGATTTTATATATATTTATACTTGGCAGTTTATCTTTACGTTATACCATTTCCGTTAAGTTACATAAAACGGGAAATAGGCAAAAAATGAGATTTAAAATTGATACGCATATCAAACGTGCTGCCATATTACATCGAGACCTAAAAGATATTTACGTACAGTATCAAGAAATTTACAGAAATTTGATAAAATATAAAAATTCGTTGGAGATTATTTGATAAAGGTAAACCTAGTAAAATTTTCTGATGAATTTGGATTTGACGATTCAAACTAATTCGGAAAAAGAAGATGATTTTATTAGAATATATTATAACAATTGTCGGGTCTGTGGCGTCGTTGACTAAATATTTATATTCAATTCTACAATATGTCAATGCCATTGGAACTATAATTTCGTATGTTACGTTGCAATATAAAATGTATCAATAGATGAAGTGGTTCATTTTTTGTTATTTATTACACAGTGATCAACGTCTTTGGCTTCCATTACAGATCTTACGGGTTCAAGTTCCAGTACGAACATCATTTTTCAATTGATTTATTGGTCCCGAAGACATGGGTGTCTGTGATGTCTAAAAATTCTGTCATCATCCTGATCCTAAAACAGCGACGTAGCGAGAGCTAATCACTAATCCTGTCCTAGCCCAATCCTTCAATCGCTACTCTCTTCGAAAAAAGAGGTTGAGCAACTAAACTTGTGTTGAAATATTTCCATCAGGAAGCAATATACTCCAAATTGCAAGCGGGTTTTCAATTTGGAGCATATTGAAAAAAAACACTTAATCACCTTTATTTATTTTATTTTAAATTGCTGGAAAAATTACGTATATTTTTTAATGTAAACTTCTTAAGAAGTATTTATTCGAACATAAGCTTTTTTACAAGACTAATTTTCGTTTAAGCGTTCTACTCTTTGTTTTCGTAGTGGACAAGTATAAATGGATGGGGTTAAGAAAAGGTGGTAGGTAATCGTCCCCGATACGTCCCATTTTCATGATCGGATAAGGTAAGCGGAAAAGAATGAAAGCTACCGAGTCATTCATGCATTTGGAAAATGAATCAATATATGGAAGGGCCAGCGGCGGCTTAAGAACTTAGGCCTAAGCGCAATAAATTTTGGGAGCCCTGCTATTTTAATAATATAAAAGTGCTGCAAACCTCTTCGTAGAATAATAATGAAAGTCGCCCGCTGTGGTCTAGTTGGTTAGAGCTTTCTTTACCGACCAGGTGGGTCTAGGTTTGAATCCCGGTAAGGTCAATGTCAAAATTGGATTTTTTTCAATTTTAATTTGAGATCTAAGACATGAAGTCAATTCTCCTTGAGTTTATCTCATGTGACTTTTAAAAATTCTCATCGAGTATATCTCGTATGATCTTTCAACTTAAAAGTATTTGACGAATTGGCGTAAGCTGTAATGTCAAATATATTTTTAAAAAAAAAATTAAAAAAAATTAAAAAAAAAAAAAACTGAAATTAAAATGTAAGGTTTTATATAATATATGCTATCTTCGAGGCCCCCAAGATTTGGAGGCCCCAAGCACGCGCCTCTTGCGCTTATGGGATAATCCGCCACTGGGAAGGGCTTAATCGGTCAATTTATTTCGTATCTCAGATTCAGTTGAGAGTAGGTAGGTATTTATGATGTTTTTTTATACCAAAATACTGGTTTTAAAAAATAACCGATTTCGAAAATTGAATTTATCGAAACTATCACATATTTTAATAGTATTGACGATGATTTTTTTCAATCTGCCAATAGTTGTACCAATATTGACAACTTCCAGATTCGATGAGCTTAAACGACTTTTGAGAGTTTCGATAAAAATAGGAAAAATTGATCTTATTAAAATTAGTGATCTCTGTGTATTATGATGTGATTTTTACATTTTAACAAGTATGCATGTAAAATACTTGTCAAGATACGAATCACTTGTCCACCAAAGTGCGCACTGATTGGTTTATACATTTTAAGGCCAATTAAAATTAACACGTTGATTATTTAAAGTGGTTTTAAAATTAACCTAAATATTCTTCTGGTATTGCAATATTTAGCTAGTTAAGAGTTCTGAGCCGCAAAAACTTTCCGACGAATCGTCTTACATAAAACGTTTTTATTTATATTTTATTCGAAAAACGTATAATTATCCATCTCGTGTAATAAAAGTCGGTACCGACTTAGTTTTTAAAACGGCGATAAAACCTTTATGGATGACAACGATTTTGGCGTTTATTACAGTTTTTAGAAATTTTACGTCTTAAAAAGAAACGAAAAATGGTCCACTATGCAAGAGTTTTCGAGTTTATGATATAACATGGGAAAAAAATGACTTACAGCCATCCAAATTTGCTCAACGTAAAATATGTTGTAATATTTATAGTGCTTTACAACAAGAAAATAAAGCCTAATAATTAGCAACCACGATGTAAAACACGTTAGAATTTAAAACAACCTAAGTTTTTACCTATGAAATAATAAAAAAATATTAAATGAGGCATTGTTCATATCTTCATATCTAGTCTTTTTTATGTCAGTTTTTATGTATCACCGTCAAATAAAAATAGACACAAAAATAACGCCACGTGACAGGTAAAACACGAGCATAATTGGTGTGTTTTTTATTTCTTTTTTGATTGCATAACAAACAATTGTTTGCAAATTAAATAATTTTTGTCTTTTAGTGTAGAAGAAAAGTTATGAGCATGAAGCAAATTAATTTCTAAGCTTTTAAGGTTTGAATAACAAATAAGTGTCAGCGAGTTTTAAATAAGGGGTTGCAAAACCGGTATTACTAAAACCGTACTCCCGGTATAAATATCGTTTTGTCAATATCAAAATACTGGTATTTCTGTTGTTAAAATTACTCAAAATCAAATTTTAAATTTACGTAAACAATCAAATATTGTAATAAAATTCTTCGTGATGAACTAAAATATTTTAAGTCTGTTAAAATTTGTGGTATCGATATTGACAGGCTCTAGAATTGATTAAATTTTCGATGATGTGTTATTAAATTGAAATCATTCAAATTTTGTACATTCTCACATGGTTTGTTACTATCGTCTCGGGTTTTACCTTTCATCATCTTCAAACGTTCAAGTGCAGGGATTAATTTGAACTAACGCTTGGTAAATAAATGTAAACTATATTCATAGTTAGGACACAACTTAGTAGTTTACAATTTTAAATGAACTTCTAAATCTTCCCAGAAATTTAGAGCATACTGCATTCTAATGGAGGTATATTTCAACAGACGTTTTTTACAAGAACTCCTCGTCTCTTTTTTCGAGAGTAACGATAGAAGGATAAGGATAAGCTAGGACAGGATTAGTGGTTAGCTTAACGCTCTCGCTACTCTGTTATTTTAGGATCAGAACGATGAGACAGAGTTTTTAGACACCACAAACACTCATGAGTCTGAACAGAAACCGATAAAACGATTGGAAAAAAATGTTATTCGTACTGGAACTTGAATATGAAATATGTAATACATACCGAAATATTGCTCCAATGGCAAACCCTAGTATCAACGTTTTGTTAAATACATGAATTATTTCGCAGTACCTCAACGCGTAACAGCTTTTAAATACTAATGGATAGAAACGCTGCTTTAGAACTGAGATTTATTGCTTAAATTCAAAGTTCCCTCGGGATTTTACTCTTTATAAATCTTTAGTATTTACCCGTACGTTATTTGGAGTACAAAAGTCCTTGCGTTCTTTTCTGTCAAGGGATAAATATGAGTTTTCTTCTCGTGTAAAAGAAAATTTACATAGCACACTGGCATAAAAGATTTCCAAGCGTAAACAGTAATTTAAATCGAGTTTTCTTTATGAAAACTCAAAGTGCAGCCCTGCAATATTCTTTAAGGTATTGTCATAATGTATTTGATTATACTATTACAAAAAGACACGTGAAACAAATTAATTTAAAATATGTCTTCTGGTTATATTATTGTAAATGGAGGCTGCCGTAGAACGTTACCACCTTCTTCCAGTTTCATTTAATGATTTTGGATTACAAGGAATGATTTTTTTTTAAATATTTTTTCACAACTATCAAACTTTTTTTTACGGTTTAAATTGTAAAAATATGTACAGTTAATTGTATTTGCTTACGCAGGTAACTTACCATGTATTACATATAGCTCTTATAACACACAAAAACTAAGAACACTCTTTTTTAGTCCACGAGCTCTAAGAGTATAAAATATATAATGTTTCAAGTATATACAAATAGATTACCTTAGAATGAACAAAAATATACTTAGGATATGAATTGAATAAAGAGGGAGTTTTTATATCTGCTCCGTGCAAAGATACAAATTCTCATCAGGAGCAACATGACTTTTTGTGTAACATAAACACCAAATTTACTAACCAACCAGTGCTTGATAGTGATAATCAATTTACATAACTATTTTTTTCTCGTTTCTTTAAAAAAAATCTCTAATTTAAACGAAATATAAAGTTTCATGAAGATATAATAATTATTTAAAGGTAAACGATAATAAATAATATTTCTTCGCTTTGTTGAACACCGTTTACATTAAAATACGACCAATCCAGGGTTCTCGGAACAATATTAATAGCCATTGTTGACTTTTAATTATCATATCATGAATGTCGGAAGTCTATGAAAAGAAGATTTGTTTGATTATGCTTCATAAAATCAAATGAAAACACGTCCGTTTTATTATTTCTTTATGAAAGTAAAATTTTAATTTTATTATTATCGATTCTTTATACTGTTTTTGATATTAAAGAAGACATAGGGTACGGATTGCAATTCCCGGTGAATATATCAAAAAAGTTTAATCAATGAAAATAATTCGATATTTCTTAAAAAAATATATCATAATCATAAACGAGTTATTTTCGTAATTTACTCTTTATTGTTTCTATTCAGATATTCTAAATGTACTCCAATTGCATCCAATGAGGAGATTAATTAACTTTGGTATAATTGAATCAAATTACTATAAAACATGATTGAAAGGTTTGTCAATTCAATTCATTTTTAATTTCACAAAATTTAGCTGATATGAAATATTTTATTTCGTCGTTAGTTTTTTTTTATTGAAATATACTATGTATGTTATACATTCAAAATTAGATTTGGGTTCATTTTTAATACAGACCTATCAGTTTTTTTAATTTTATTGTTTCTTTAATATCGGTATTGCAACTTTTAATGGTTGGTAATTTAAGAAAATTCATCTTTTCATTGATGGAAATGGCTTTTATTTAGAGTTCGTTCAACGAAGATGAAATAAACAAATGTTCATCAATTTGTGCGAAGATTCGTTTTGATATCTGATAAATAAAATACGACAAATCATCAAACAATTGTTTTAAAAATAATGAGGAAAATGTGTTACCCAATTATTTCTTAGTATACAAAAAAGATTGTGCAAAGATAATTTATATTGCTGAGGTTTCAGGTTTGTTAATTTTATTTTTACTATTTTGAATATGTGTTCTTAAATTGTTTTTAAATTTAAATGCCACATTAACCGAATGTTTAATTTCTTGATGAATTGACCATCTTACATTAACGAAGGATTATAAATCTATCACCGATACTAAAACCCTAAATGTAAGTAATAATAAATGTCAGTTTAATTTGAACTAATTAACCTGCAATAATCCCATATTTGTTATCGTTTTTAGAAACACTAAAGTCATGTTTAATAAAAGTATTACTATACTTTGCAATATTAATTAGGATATTTGAGTATATAACAGAATGTATTGTATATCTCTTCTAAGCCAGTGTATATAGTTGAGTAAATGTAGGTTTAAACATAGTTCTGATGAAGACATACGTTGAAATAGCTATCAACTGAATTTTAAAAAAATGTAGAACTAAATACTTTGTTATTTTTTACCGTATTATTATTGTTTCTTGAAATATTTATAACTGCTATGTTAATTCGTAATTAAAACACGCTTTATATTTTCTGATTCTGTATAGAAAGAATGTAGTAGTGAAAAATTTAAATAGATTTTTTTCACTAGAGCCCTTACAATGAATACGCTTCTCGCAATCTGTATGCGTTCTCGCATTTCTCCAATGGCTTTGTTCGTGCGGAATTTCATTCCGCTTTGATTACGTTCACTTCACACTGAAAAGTAATTCGCTATGAAAGAACATGCTTTTTTGTCAATATGAACTACAAATGCAAATTTAAATGAAAATTGTTACATTGTTTCACTTATATACGAATGAATATTAAGTAAAACAGCCTTGCACTTACCAGTGATTTGAAACAAAGTCCAAACTGGATGGTTCTAAAATAACTGCGTTATTCGAAAACAGTTTGACTCTCCGAATGTACACTATCATACATTGATTTAATCAATCGACAAATGAATTGATTGGTATTTAAAAGAATGGATGACTGTGATGTCATTCTATACTAACTTACTATGAGTAAATCATTTTAAGAGAGAAACAAGCTGATTAGTGTTAACTTAAGCCTGTTCATTTTATTCTGTACCTCTCTGAAGAAATAGGCTGCACAAATGAACCATTTTTGTAGCCTTTCTTGACCACATGGATTTATTAAGAGGATTTTAAAATATTTTTTTTAAACGTGAATTATAATTGAGTCAACTTTTCACCTTATATTTTCAACATTTATAGAGGAGAATAATAAACTTAAGAAAAATCGTTGCAAACATTTTGATTACATTACTCCGTATTTAGAATTTTAAAAAATTGGATAGTTTTATAAATTGATTAAAAAATAATTTTATGAAAGTAACATTTGAACTCATGGTCACAGACGATAGAAGATCACAAAATATAATCGTAACAAAATCTATACATAATAGTACAATTACATATTAAACTATCAAGTAACTTAAAATTAGTAAATATTGCAGTTATTTTGTTACTCTCACACCGATGTATTAATAACAATATTTTTTTATTACCGTGCACCACGGAAAAAAAAGTTTTTTTATACCAAATATTAGTATAACGAAGCAAACGTCTTAAAATAAATGTCATGGAAACAATTTTGTATTTGATTATAGCCATTTTGTTCTCCTCACATTACAGAGCTTCATACATTAGTAGTGTACTTATAGACCATTTGATTTTATCAATTTGGGAAATCTCATTTCGCGAAGGAAAATAAGTAATTACTGAAATGTCGCACAAATGAAGGTTATTTATTTTTTAATTGACACAATGCACGGCATATCGATATTACATTTTAATAAATAAAATACGCCTCAAGATTATGCAGCAAAAGTGGGTGCTCTTGTATAAAATAAATTTTCTCGATTTTTTTTTAATATCACTAAAAATGAAAAGTACAGATGAAATTTGCAAAATACGTTTTATATTATATAAAATTAAAAGAAGATTTTAATATTTTTTCCAAAACAACATAATTCACGAGTAAACATATATAAATCAGAGTGTTGAGAAACTGGAAAATTCTATTTCATTTTTTTTACAATTTTTTACTATTATCTATATTTTTTTCCGTGACTAAGTGTTCAAAACATTGTTTTCCAAATAAGGTTATGTGTGATAAAAAGTTCTTTTAAAGGAAAGCCAAATGACAAAATAAACTTAATAAAAGTTAAAAGCGTGATTCTTTACGGTAGCGGGTCATAGCACCTTACGAATATTAATAAAACTTGTATATTGAGTTTTGAGAATAGATCCTAGCGTCGGATATTCGGGGACTTCATTTTGCGAGAAATTGGAAAATTAGAGAGACAATTACTAGACAGCGCATTTTTACGTTTGAAAGGAACGTTGGAATTTGCTAGTTCACGTGCTACTGCCTCCGTAGAACCTAAAACCTGTTTGCTGCGTCCTTCGGCGTAGCTGAACGATAAACTTTATTGGCGGGTTGTTATAAATCTCCAAAAAATCGCCATATACTCTACACAGGTATACAAAACGTACCGACAAGAAGAGTTTACGCATATTGTAATTACGGCTAATCAAGTGACCAGTATAAATAAAATGTTTAAATAAACAATAGTGAGGCCTTTTAAACAATCAATGGCTTAATGAAAACACAGTTTTTAAGTTTAAGAATACGTTGTGTTGATGTGTGCAGAGTAAAACATATAAATATTATAAAAACAAACGCATGATCTAATTTAATTCTTAACCTTTAATCATTCATCATTATAACTCACACATATTATTTGCATAGCAGTTGAATTCAAAAGTACACAATAATTTCGCGAAAAATCTGCATATTGCATGAAACAAAAAGTAGATTTGTAAAACATGAAACAATGAAAATAACAAAGGAAAGTGATTAATTGCAAACGTTATTACAATAGGTTTAAATCATACTAATGTACTTACTTGGTTCAGAGTAATAAGTACTTTTTACTATTTTTATCACTACATGTATTTACATGGAATTATAATATGAGAAGGTTATTTACAAGTTATAAGTGTTATCGTGTATTCATGGTTTTTATTACTGAATTTTAATTTTTTAAAAATTTAAAATTTTGTGATCATATTTATTATGTACTCCTGTTATGAAAAAACCTTTAACGGCTTTGAAACATCAGGTGACTACCATGGAAGTTGTAATTTTTAACCGGGTCCGCTCCTAATTTCGAACAGTTACGTAGATTACCAGTCCCTAGAAAATATTAAAAGATAAGGTGTATTCACAAGAACCGATAGAGTCACATCACTTATTTTTTAAACAAGAAGTATTTAAATATTTGAAGGATGGGATAAAGAAAGTTTGGCGATACCCTGCATCTGTCTTACTCTAAAGTTTAGAATTCTTTCCACTATTTTTTCAGTGGAAACTGGTATAGAATGTTGATGGTTTATCCTCCATTTTTTTTAAACTGATAATACCAAAAAAAAAAACAAAATTCATGCATACGGATATAACATCGATTAAAAAATCAAAATAATATGTGCTTAACCTAAATGAAGGGCACGGCAAACGAGCTGCAGACAGTATCTTGTGATTATAAATAAATAAGGTAAGATTTTTCTAAAATTTATTTCTGTTGAACCAAAAAACCTTATTATCACTAAAAAGTTTCGTCATTTAGTAGTACTTTAAGGACCGAAAGGTCGTTCTTGAGATTTCTTCAGTTGAAAAGATTGTTAAGTTTGGCAAAACTACACAACTTGAGAGCTTTTAAGCATACACTGGTGGAGTCAAGTGGTACCAGAATGGATTCATCCAGCAGTGAATCTAACAAAGTTGTTATACGTAAAGTTTTTTCCACGAAAAAAATTAGGATGTTAAATTATTTAACATGAGTATTTATTCACAGTCAAATACATCGTAAATATAATTTAAAATGATAATCAAACATGGGCTGTTAATAAACGGGTTAACACGTTTGTGTAGCATTGATAAGCATGAGTTAGGTGCACCCTTTGTGAATATTTATTCAATTTACCATAAACCATGCTGATATAGTGGTTTATTTAAAAAAAAAAAACTGTTAAACTTTGCTTACGTCAAATGGAACAAGAATATATTTCGACGATTTTCATATGTACAGTCACATTTGAATTATTTATAGAATAATTAAAATATTGTGATAAGTAAAGTCTTAAATTTTTTTTCTTTAAGCTTTTGTGACACTTAAGTATTCTCAATTTTATTAATACTTAGACACTTATTATGGGGATCTCTAATACTTGATATGATATTTTTATTTATTTTTTAAGGTTGGTATAACCTAAATTAATTAATTGCACTGTTGTTTAGTTTATTATTTTCAGTTTTTTGTATCTGATTAATCATTATCATTCGCTATGTGTTTTTAGTGATTGTGATGGGATAAATATTGTTTACAACATGCTACTTGAAAAGTTTACGATAATGTTGAAATTATGTTTTAAAATATCATCGTTCTAGTACAACTAGTCGAATAAATCATAAAAAATCGACTGTAATAACGTGAAAAAAACCCCCTAATTATTTTCCAAGTCTCAATTTTTTTTGAAAATAAACTGAATGGCCCACCCTGAGTTGCATACAAAGATACAATAAATAAAGAACCGTCAAAAGGTAAACTAAAGAAAATGGATGTGAATCAGGGGATCTGAAAATGGATGTGACATAAGCTTATACAATTTAAACACATATTTTTCTTAGTATGTATAGATTTTACAATAATTCTGACGATTTTTTAGAGCTTAAAAACAGCGTAAAAACAAAAGTCGTAGCTTTTGTGTAAATTTACATAATTAACTTAAAATACCTCATTTTACAAGAAGCCTTGTTTATTACAGTGGGTGTGTCATATGACGAATCGTTGTATTTTCTTTGTTTGCAGCTTTAAAGAGAGCTGCTTGATATTTTGTCACTTGCATGTTAGTTGAAAAGAAAGTGTTAACTTTCATATCGTGCTAGCTTTTACTAGTTCATGACAGTTGTTAATTTAATATAACTTTCAAAACGTAATTATAAACTTTCTTGTACTACACATAATAACGTGGTTGGATACACTTAATAAAATTTATTTATATTGATAATTTAACTAGGTTGTTAAAGATTTTTCAAGGTAAAGTTGAGCATAAAAAATACTGTTTTTGCGATATAACAAACATAATAAAGGCAAATTTTTCTAGATAATGATTTAATTCTAAGAAGATTGAAAGAGTCTCAAAAGGTCTACGTATTAAGCGAGATAGAATATATAAATTTAATATAATTCACTTTTAATCTTTAGATTAAAGTATACATCTATGGATAACACGTTCTAAAATTATATACCATTATTTTCTCTTTTTGAATGAATGGTTCTTTGAAGAATAATGACAAATTTTAGTACATCGATTTGTTAAAGTCACCAAGACATTCATATTTTGCATATGATTTGACGTGAAAAGGAATTATAAAAAATAATATTTGTTTGCTTTATAATTTACGTCTAAATTGAGTAAATGATTGTCGAAAATAAGAATTTTACTGTGTAATGAATTTACCAAACTTTACGAAGTAGTTTTAACTAACCAGAAAAATAATAGTAAAAAAAAATCAGAACATTTAAGTCTTTCCAATGCAGCTACAAATAGTTTGTTTACAACAACGAAGAGTACTAATTATGTTGACCAATATTTTTTTTCCATATTATAATATTAGTAGGTAACCGATTGTTCGAAGAGGCGAATCGACTGTAATACTATCGGGCTTTGCAATCATGCCCTCACCACGGTGATGAAGATTAATGTTGCCCTGAGGGAAAAAAATGCAATAAAAAAAGTGGCAAATGCACTTGAAGCTGAAATGCGATCAAGAAGATGCACAACTGTCTCCCACCAGTCGGTTCTTGGCACGAATGCGATAGTTGGGAATATTTAATTCCGGAATTACATCGGTGAGTCGGTCAGAGTATCATTTTGTATTTCTAATATTTCGTAGCGTCATAAAATAAACAAATTTTGTCGGAGAGGTAACTTTGTCGGACCAAATGTCAGTGATGATATTAAAATGAACTTTAAAAGCGGAGAACTGCTCTATATTTGCAAGCATCATACGTTAGATGGGTTTTTGTTTGTTTTAGAACGATGAAAGTTTATTGCCAATATTGAATGCGTTGTCTTTTAACATGTGTACTAAAGGACGCATAATAATATACAATACCATTACTAAGTTTTATTATAATGTCAATTTTCCTAAAAATATAAATTATGATTGAAATTAAAAGAACCCAATATGGATATTTATTGTATTCCTTCTTTTATATATAAAACAAACAAATGTTTTTATTTTTAATATGACGTAATACTGAAATAAATGTTATTATTGTGTCTTATTGTAAATTTTGATTATAATTATAACATGCTCATATCGAGTACTTAAATTCAAACAACACTATCTACACGAGTAAAATCTTTCAGGAGAGCCAAAAAGCTCTTTTTGTTGTTTTATAACTTTACAAAGCAGATGTTAATTTCAATAGAGTTGAATTGAGCCAAAAGGTATTGTTAGAAAAAAATAACTTAGATGCGTTGTGATATTTATTATACACGTATTAAATTATCGTAAAAGTGAAGTAACTTCAGTTAATAAACATTGCTATCTCCACAAATTAAAAATATGCAAATCACCGAGCCACCAAGTAAAGAAGAGATTGTACTTGAAAGTCCAAGAAAAAAGTTTTACCATTTTACTAGTTGACTCACTTCACATCTTGAGGGCTCATATGTTATAATTTATTGTGTACTGTATGTTTATATTGCTTATTGTGACGTTATTTTTTTTAGATATGATCTAAAAACATTAAAAAACGACAACATTATATAGTTAAACTTCAATGATGATTTAAGAAAAAACAAGAAAATATTGACATAGGGTTGCTTGACAATCATGTAGCTGAGAATGGAAAATAAAATTACCAACAAAGAAACGAACAATACTGATACTAATATTATAGATAACGTTGTTTGACTTTAAGCCCTCAATATTACGTTATATTTTAATAAAAACCTGTCTAAAAATGGAGTTTGGGCTATAGATTTCCAGTCCATTATAAGTGGCGTGTCTGCCGGGCCTGATTTTTCAATTGATTTATTTGTGCTCGAAAGTATAGATTTTGTGATGCCATACTCCCCCGCAACGAAACAAACCATAAGAACAAGGCGTATAGGGGGTGATAAGCTAAGAACAAATTCTGTCGTAGCCTCAACCTTATATAATTACTCTCTCCGAAAAAGAACGATTGAGGAACTGAAAAACATGCTTTTTTTATTTAAAAAAACGTTTGATAGGATAAACTCCATTAGAAGTCAACTCATTCCACATCGAAAGAGCCGTGTATATAAAAAAATACATAGCTAAACCAGTAACATAGTAGCGTTAGAAGATTTTAAATGATTTCCAGGTGTGTCTGGGAGCAACTACTCAAAAATCTATTGATATACATACACTAAAAACCTTTGAGTAAATATAAACAAGTATTATTAAAAGTTTCTCGAGTCGAGTTAAGATCTACTCGTTCTCTATTTGATGTTGCAAATTTATGTGTTACCATTTATGGGTACTTTCCTGTTATTAAGGATGAAAAAAATATCTTCGTATGTTTTAATATTTATACTTATATATAAGTACTTTATATTTTTTGTTATTCAAAAAAATTTACGTCTTTAGACTGCCTTTTACTGAAATAGAAGTCGTTCAAAGCTTTTAGGTTAGGTTAAACTTTATAAAAAGATGTATATATATTACTTCTGTATATATTCAACATAAACGGCTGCACGGTCAAGTGTCAAAGTCGTTGACTTAGAACACGGAGGTCACGGGTTTGAATCCCGATACGGCTATTTTTTATGTATTGATTTTTCAATCGATTTATAGATTTTTGTCCGAAAGCATGTATGCAAATATAAAATGTCTTGAATTCCCTCCAACTCATCATGTTTTCATAATTCAGGCGTAGCTATAGCGATCAGCTAACCACTAGTCCTGTCCTAGTTTTATCCTTTATCCCTACTCCATTTGAAACAAAGAGGTTGAACAACTAAGTTTTGATATAAAATTAAAAAACACTTTGATTATTCCACGTATTGTGTTACTAACTGTGACACAAACTGTGACTAACTAAGTTTTGTTACTCGTAAAAAAACTGTTGAGATACCTCCATTAGGTGGCCATATACTCCAAATTACGAGCGGATATGGATTAAGAAATTTATTAAACATATTAATAAATTTATAAATAATATTTTTAACATAAAAAATGAATAAATTATTTGATCTGCGATAACAGGCAAGTATCCCATCCAATTGTCTTTATGCAGGCAGGTATTCAATAATTGTATGTATTAATATTTTTTACGTAGACATCTTTTTATTTAATGAACATGAATTGGACCAACTTGAACTCATCAGAAATATACTCAGCAGTTTCCGAGAGTACTATTTGATTGGCATCGTTAAATGAAACATGTCATTATAAAATGAGATGGCATAACGTCGATATACTATAAGTTAATTAACGTCAATCAATTATAGCTATATATGTATACTAGAATTTTCATTGTCAAAAATGCGACGGATACATCCATCGCTGTATTTCATCATCTTTGTGTCAGCCTATAAAAAATACGCATTTTTTTCTCGATAATATACGTAACTTAACCTTTGAATACCACGCAAATAAATCATTAATATGTCCCAGAGATACTGTCATTTTTTGAGAAAAATAATTTTGCCTAATTATACACTCGAATTCGATATTTTATAAACCTATATTGACTCAGTATAGTTGGCACTAGACATATTCATCAAAAAATTGCTTATAATCTATTAGAATACCAAGTATTTGATTTTTTCAATGTCTTGGACATCCGTGTCGCTTGCATATGTTCGGGATACCTGTGTCCGCTTGGTATTCAAGTGGTTAATTATTAGCGATTTTGATATTCTGGTGTTAAGTGATTTAAACTCACCTGCTGTATTCGTTTCAATTATTAATAACGCAATTTATTAATTTACTTTAAATTAAAATCATTAGTATTTTAAAACTAACTGAAAGCAAATCAGCTACAAAATGTATTAAGATTGGCTTAAAACTACTCACAGTTTGAGTGCTATTGGAATATATTATGGTCATTCCCAAATTGAGTAAAATTATATTTTTACTTCACAGTATGAGTTTTTTCTTCTTCGATTTGATACAGAACTATTTATCTTACAACCTTTGAATTTGTGAAGTTGGCCTCGACTGGAATAGGAACTTGGTGGTCCTAACATTTAAATGTAGTAAAATGATCTTGTAGTCGTCGCTGAACTTTTCTTTTTATTTTCCATTTAAGTAAACATGGTATATGTCATATTAGTAAATTTAGTTGTTTCAAAGTGAGGGTATATTTGCGAACATGATGCGTTTAGGGTATCTAATCCCGGACAAGATCTTTTTATCTTAGGATTTCAGAATTCACAATTATTTTGGGATCCGGGATTGATTGATTGCGAGAAATTGAGAGACTCCAAAATAATTTTCAACTCGCTGACATGAAAATGTTGGGAATTTATAGATTGCACCATTATTGAAAAATGTGTGACTTTTTTATGGTATAGCTCGCACTTACAAAAAAAAAGAATTGACGTTTCCACAGAAATTAAAAAATGTGACAGCTTTTTTTTAAGATCCATTTTTTCAAATGTTACGGCTGCTAGGGGCTCCAGCACAACATTCAATTTTTTACCGGATTATACAGATTTTCATGTCTTATAGTAAATCACAAAATCCCGGGATTAGTACTAAGACAATCATGAGATTAAGGGATCGAAAAATTGGTCAAGATCCCGGGATTGGAGGCCTTAGATGCGTAGTCATAAAATACAAACTTTATCAAAAATTAAGCATTAGATGTATAAATCTTCAGAGTTAAACAATGCCATTTGAGAAGATAAATCATTTGGTATGATTTTTAAAACTTACATAATTACTAACTTCAAGAAGTTAAGGTGCCAACTAAATATAAAGTAATTAAAATAAATATGTTTAAATTAATGTTTTCTGTTAATATTTGTATTAGAAAAAAAGCTTGTTGCGGCATCGTTAGCAACACTGTTCTGTTAATTAACAGTGAACAGGCTCTCTAGAGTCTAAAACAAAAAAAAATGTTCCTCCTGTAAAATTGTCTACATTTAAATTAACTGCTTCACACAAACCAACGAAATATGCATTAGTCATAATAAATTACTTATATTTGATCAGTTACTTGATAAATAAACAAAAAGTTACGTTTTATAAACGTAGTATTTATTTGATAAGATAGTATTTTGTGTCAGTAATGATATTATTGTCGGATCGGTAGCGCAGTGGTCAACATCGTTAATTTCCATAACGGATCTTACGGGCTTGAATCCCAGTACGGACAGCATTTTTTCAATAGATTTATTGATTTTTGTCCGGAGGCATGGATATTATTGATGTCTAAAAATTCCCCCCCACCCTTGGAATACCCATCCTATTGTACGGTAAATAACAATTAACAGTATATTGAAAAATAAATCAATCTATTGGCAAACTGTTGAAAATGAATTCTTCATTGTAGCGAAATTTTATGAAATAAAAAAATAGTCTTTTGTATCTTATCGAAGTAAAGTAAAGCAAATTAATTACCAGTATGACAAGAATCCATATTTGTAAAGGCAAGGGAATCAATATAAAAAATATATGAACGTCATATTTTTTGAAATCTTTTCCGCAAATATTTGATCGCGTAGAACCGTCCAAACACAAAAGAAGTGTCCTCGGAGTTACAAAAGAGCATAGTCTCCATTTTTTCTTTTTTTTTCTGATTCCACAAATCATAAGCGACGGAACAAAGAAAAAATGAGCGGGCAACTAAATTGCCGGCGAGGGAAAATAAATATTCCGCGAAAAGTTACCGCGGGAAAAGTGAATTATACCGATGGGAGGATCGAGTCAAACACCGTGGAAGTATTTTTGATGGATAACCTGGAAGTGCATACGTTACTTCTAGAGCTATCTTTTTTTTGAAAATAATATCGCCGCTAACTAATTGATGTATTTGATATGATGATTCGTATGTAGTTTTAATGTACGTAATAACAAGTCACTTTGAATGACAAAATATAGAAAAAAACGTGGTATAGAAAAGTTGAAGCACTTGTAAGTACAGTAACTAGCTGACATACCATACAATTGAATAAATATAAGAAAAATAAAAAAAATGTACATACCATATAGTACAGGGATGGCGAACCTTTTTGGGTCCGTGTGCCGAAATTTCTCAAATATTATATCTTGTGTTGTGTGGCGTGCCCAAGTTGGGAAAAAAATATTAATAAACAGAAAAAATAAAAAATGTTTTTTTCTGAATTTTTTTACACGCTTAAAAATTACAAATACAACAAAATTTGAAAATTAATAAAACGGAATAAATTAATAATTCAAAGATTATTATATCAAATTTTTTTAAACTTGAAAAATATTTTTTTTGAACTTGAAAATCGTTCGCGTGCCATAGGTTCGCCATCCCTGATATAATATATAGCATATACCAAATTTTACCATATACCAAATTTGGAATACGCACATGTTTTTTTCTATATTTTGGCAATATGTAGTTAAATCGCTTTTTGTAACTATACACAACAATGATTAGCCGCTATTAAAATCATATGTATGAAATTAGCGATGATTCCCTTTTAAATATAAATTGATCAAACTGGGATTCGGAATCAGTATTACCTGCCATAAAAATGATTTGGGACTCAATTAACTATATTTGGCCCGTGGGCTGTAATTTGCCGACGCCTGATGTAGAATATGAGAGATGAAACGTGCCAGATCAATGTGGAGAGAGTTATCTATTTTCCCGGATATGTAGTTGTTAATGGACTAGAATTTTTAAAACTAATCGATTAACACCCAGGTATGATGGAATGATAAATATATAAAAGTACTCCTCAAGTATTGTCCAACCTAATTTCGGACCGATCGATCAAAACAAAAATTGTGACTACAAAGACGAATAAATATTATTTTTGGTATACACACTATCTGTGCACATATTAACAAATAAAAGCAATCGATTATCTAAATAAAAGAACAACTCAATTCATTCCAACATAAGCATGGATCGGTCGATCAAAATAAAAAAAATTGCCACTGTTATGGATATATTTTTTACTGAAACACTAATTTACATTCAATATTGGTTCAACTTTATTCCATGTACAATTTACATTTTAAAATTAATCACATGATCATATTAATCTAATGATACGATATGAGTATCAAGGCGTCTCTACTTCGTTATAAAACGTTTCGATTTGAACTCTCGATTTGAACTGGCTAGATTTGGAGAAGGAATTGGATATCGATATAGGTTTATTGTTACAATAAGTTGTCATAGACAATTTGACATAGCACTCTATGCTAAAATGTTGTGTATACATAACACCACAATGACGAATAAATATTTTTTTCAATACGGAGCGCGTGTAAATATCAACTCATATAAGCTTTCTGTTTAAATATCTTGTCTTAAAAAATGATAAAAATAAGGCACGTATTTTATCCACAATCTAAGATTTTTTTTAAACTGACATGACCAATTTCACTTATCGTGAGTGTTTTTAACTTATTTATTCGGAATATACGGACAATGACTACTGGCGTACATTTGGAAGTTATTTGGTTGTGCTACGAAATTTGTTTAGTATTATAACGAGATGAAGTGAGTGATGACAGCTTAAATGATTTAATGTAAAGTAATCTGTCTTCTATTTGATGTAAATCTTGAATATAAAGCAGTCTCAGAAGATATCATACATTTGCTTGGTTATGTTTAGGACTTGTCGGTTTTTGAGTCAAGTTTGCGATATTTGAAAGTCGGTTTATTTCGATTAGGTAACTCGGTTTCGATTATTAGAATTAACATCGATTATTTTATATTATTTAATTAAAATCCTTAGTATGTTTAATGGAAGCCAGTTCATGCCACCATGGTTACAAACAATATGAAATGAAATATGTAGTTAAATAGTGAGTATAAATACATCAATAAATAAGTTGAAAACTTTTACTTTAAGTTTATTTTGAACTATATTTTTACAGAGCATAACATATTTTCTGACAAGGAATAACGAATAAAATTGAAGTAAATTGATTTTTTGTAACAATGTTTAGATATACTTAACAAACGAAATTTAAGAAATGTTGAAACTATTTTTCTTCTAAACTTCAAAAACCGGTTTATATTGAGTTTTATGCACAATTTTTATTTGAAAACCTGTTCTTTTAAGAGTCAGTTTTTGTACAAGCCCTAACTTTGGTTCAGTTAATTATACGTCTTGCGACTTTTCAAGCTATTTTGTTGGAACAATAAGTACGAAAAAAAGTTTAAATAGAAAAATATTTCAGAGAATATTTTTCGATTTATTTTAAATTTTGTCGTTAAGATACAAAATTAAATGAAATCCCCCTTAAAAATAATTTATAAAAGCTACATTTCGCAGATAATCTGTTTTAAATAATAGTCTTATTAATTATTGTACTCCTTCAGATGTAGGGCTTCCTTAAAGAAAACCCAAAGGAAACTGCCGAGCTCTCGGCGGGCCTTCTTGTCCGTATTTCACTTAACCATATTTCACTTAAGCATTATTGTTATCCGAGCAGAAGACTCAGTGAAAAGCGGTTATCTCGCGGGAATGCTATAATGTATAATACGTTACGGCCTTTTTTATTTTGAAGGGAAACTGTTTTGATTCTACGCAGCTATAGATCAGCTTGGGTAGTAATTAATGACGTGGATAAGATTCATTCATTCGGAGTATTAATTAATGAATTTACTATTTGACATTCACTGAGAATTTGACATAGACTCAGAAAAGGAATTATGTCGAATGTCAAAGCAATGTTTCACAGTACAATAATTTACTACAATATAAAATATATATGGTATGGCTACAACGCTAAAGAGTACATATATTATTGATTTAATTGACATTTAACTAATTCTGAACTCAGTTCTGATGAACGCATACGCCGAAATAGCTATTATCAACTATATAAAAAAATATATTTAAAGAACTAAAATACTTCGATACTTTTTCAGTCACATAGCCAAGTGGCCAATTCTCTCGTCCTTGCAGTCAAGCGTTGCAATTTACCAAAATGTATTTAAAAAAATTACTTATAGATTTTAATAAAATAAATAGACTTTTTTATTTTTTTAACATTTTTTCACCAAGTTCTATTGATCCATAAAACAGGACTTACGGGAAGAACGAATAGATAGTCCTCTGTGAACCCCAATTTTACTACAACAATTTATGCTTAGAATAAGAAAGCAGTATTAATATATCAATGCCAGTATTACTCTGATTAACATTATGAAAATATTTGTATAATGCTCGTTCGTAATGAGCAAAAACGATCCTGATCATAAAAAAAATGTATGTAGTAAAAAAGTGTTTTATTAATATTTTCAATACCATGCCTTCCTAAAAAGATTTGGCAGTATCCTTAAAAGTGAATACTTGTTGAGGAATTCCATTAGTTATCGAATTTCTTTCGTATGACAGTACTGTGCAGTCAAAATAAATTTAAACACGCTTCTTCTTACAGTTTTGAAAAATTTTAACGGCGATATGGTGAAATTTCTGTGTGATAAATGCAAGCGGTCCCCGAAGGTGATTCGCCCTATGCAAACAAGGCCTAACATGTACAAATTCCAATTCGTGATATAATAATTTAATGCCAGCCATGAATACAGGCTGAAAATAAAAGTTTTTAAATTACAAAGCGTAACAATAAAAGGGCAATTGATATACGTGACGTAGGAGGAAGTCATACGTTACGCGTGCTATATTAAATTCACGTAGAGGTTTTCCATGCGCGCACACACATACCGTAAAAACTTAAACGTGCAATATTTTCATTTTTCCGGTTAAAGGGAATAATTTAATTCGTTTTACAACCATCTGTTACAGGCTCGCCGCCATTCACGCGAATAGCGGTGGGAAACGGTAACATTATTTTTATAACAATGAAATTATGTTTCGTCTGTCCAAGCCTGAATATTTTACTTTTTACTTATCAATTTAAATAAACACGAATAATTTTACGTTTCATAAGCACTTAAACACATATTTTAATCCAGGTTTGGATATATATTATTGGTTTAATTTAATCATCTTGTTATGACATCTTTATTATATTATATCAGTGCAGTGATTTTTTCCATGTAACGCGGTGAAACGGCGTTTTGGCACCTTTTTTATAGACATTTTTAATGTTTCAAATCAATATTAAAATTAAAATTAAAATAGAATTGGCTGTTTGTCTATCTTGGGTACTTTTGAATGTAATGTACATGCTATGGTAACACTCATAAATTATTGTCATAATACAAAACAATACCGGGTCCATAGACATACACTGTGACCAGAACCAGGGCTTAAGCTTGATTCAGTGCGTTTTTTGTATCACGTGGATGGCATATGCAATAGTTTTGACACTTGTATATCCTTAAAAACACATTGATTCGTAGTCACTCAGAGAAAGACAAGGCTTCCGTGACGGATCTTACAGATTCGGACAGCATTTTATTCAATAGATTCATGTTTGAAGGTATGGGTGTTTGTGGTATCTTACAAAAATCTTCCTAACCTTCCAACCTTAAAATTAACGCAAGAGCGACTTGTTAACTGTCCTAGACATATCCTTTTTTATTTAATTATTTTTTAAAATATGATTTATTTTTTCTAGAACATAAATGCTTAATATAAGTCATATGTACGTAATATTATATTAAACTGTATGCGTTGTAATTATAAAATTTAACTGTGTTCTGTGATCACTCTAGTTCACATTTCTGAATGAAAGAAAACGAATACGTCATATTAAAAGATAGAATTATTTAACGTGAAATTTTAACATATTAAGTGAGCTTTCATAATGGCTTAAGAAAATATGCGATATAGGATTTAATCTGGTTGTGTGATTCAGTGATTTATTCCCGATAATATATGTATAAACATTATTCCCCGTAAAGTATTCTGGGACATAGAGCCATTGCTGCAAACAAAAGTACTCTAAGACGCTTTGAATGTAAAATAATCTAATATTCTAATGATAATCGAACTATTATTTGATTATGTATTGTTAACAGATTTAAGCACTATTTTTTGCCTGACGTTTATATAATATGGTGTAAAATTTCCATTATACAATTTATAATATGACTATGCTTGAATCGCGGAAAATAAAAGACACAAGAAAATCACTTGACTACAGATAGATTCCTTGCGTCATGACTTCAATAGTGCATATAGTATGCAGGTATCCTTGAGGAAAAGGTCATGTATAATTCTATGCGAAGGCCTCATGTAATATAGATACGGCCCTGTCCATACGTGATCCAGGACGTATACTTTATACCTAGCACAGGACACCTGTAGTAATACCCCTCGGCACCATTTGCTCAAGGAAGCGTGAGCCTGGGTAATTTAGGCCTCACTACGGGCAATTGCGATCCGGGATAGCTTGGCTTACCGTCTCGCATTCTTGGGGACATTCCCGAATATGAATTTCTCGTCCTGCACGTGCGGTGACCACACGTTATCTATATGACAACGTATTCTACTAACTAGTTAATTAAGGACCGTAATTTAAAGTTTGTGCGTTTTAGATGATTTAGAATGTTCTTTAATGCATTCCATTAGTTGCGCATGTTTTCATTTGCATTTCAAATATCTGAAAACCAATTTTAAAGATGTTTTGATGATATTGAATTAATGGGACGATGTCATATGATCGAGATGTGGATACATGATTAGACATATTTGTAATGATATTTATAAAGATATAATTCATTTTTGTTCTTTAAAGACATTTTAAAATTCAAAACTGAATCTTCGTAAGGTACGCAAAACATTCTTGCACAGACTTTAGTTGTACACAGTTAGTGATTGTATGAATAACAAAGTTCAAATCAGAGTGAACTGCTTAAACTTACTAAAGTGATATTATAATATGCACATATGAAACGATGGAGAGCAAACACCACTACAACCAACGGCTCACTACAACCAACGGCATATTATTTCAACTTAAAACCTAAAAGCATTCTGCTGCAAACTAAGTTTTCATATTTGAAATGCACCTATTAGATTTTCGCGAGTTGCACATTACGAATAAGTACACTATAAAATTTCATCGCTTTCCTAAATATTCGTATTACAATAAAGTTTTCTTTTTCGAGGATAATAGGATATTCTGAGAAATAATCTCTCAGTGTAATATTATTATTATCTGACTGTAAAATTATTCTCCCTGTATAATGTATATTGTACGGCAACGTGCCTCGTATGTAAAGTTTGTTTTTTTGTGAATTTTAATCGACTGTATATGCATTGAATTGTTTTTATTTGCCAGTGTTAACCGTTTTTTAAGACATCAAAAATAAAAGTAAAAGAAAAAAGAAAACGTTGTGTTGTACTTCAAAATAACATTATATAAATTTAGCATATAAGCACGTTTTCGGCAGCAACAAAAACAATCATTTTATCTGAATTCGTGACATTTGACACATTTAAATAACTCATCCAAGATCAAAAAGGTGTTTTAAATATGGTTACATGTTAAGTGGACATAAAGCAGGTATTAATTGTTTAACAAATTTCAAGCCCTACTCAATATTTTTTTCACTGAACGTTTGGATAAATAGTTATGTTTTATTTTCTATGGATGTCAATTGGCCGGCAGTACCATGTAGCATATAAATGCAATCTCGCAAGAAACAACGGTAAATGTGGTTTAAATTCTAAAAAAGTTCATTTATTGTTTTATAAAATCACTAAAGTATTACCGCTTTTTTGATAGTATAAAATATCATCACAGCTACAATATTTACATTAAAACATATTCCATTTGAAGGTTAGTTCATAATTGTCATATTTACTTTATCTTTAGCTTACCGTCAATGAAGTAACACTGCCAGCTTCGTATTTCAACCAATTTCTAAATTCTTGTTTCACAAAAATATAAATTATATATTACTTTTCAAAATAAACACTGCATTAAAAAGAGATAACTGTGTTTATATTTAAATAAAACCTTTTGGAAAACCTTGTAATATTCAACCTTATTAAACGTGTCTGCCAAATCATCATAGTAAAGAAGAGTAAAGAAAGATTAAGACATTTCATCTTATTATCTTGTCATATGATGACGCTAATCAATATGACGAAAGAATGAAAGACGAGAAAAATGGGAAAACATTTTGAGCGTTAATGAAACTCTATATGATTATTTTTTTCTATTATCGCACACTAAATAATGTGAAAAGAATGTTGAGATATCTTATTAAGAGAATGTTCCGTGGATATTCTTGTGACGTATTTCAGACACACTACTTACTGTGACAATGATTTATTGCTACAGTAATGTCAATTGGTATTCATAAATAGGTTACCGACAAAGTATACCCGCAATGACCTTTAGGATCCTTTTTAAATCGATACTTGAGCTAAATTATTGCAAAGTTGAACCTCGGTGTCCTTTCAAATTGAACCTCGTTAAGTGAATTACTATCGAACGACGATTCTTCAATAACTTTCTCGGCACAGATATTGTACCCAGCTAATCGAGTTTTGGTGTTGGTTCTTATACTCGTGACGTTTTTTGCGGTTCGCTTCATAAATTTATGTGGAAAATATTTTTCTTATATTAAAGAAGAAAAAACTGTGAAATTGTTCGTATATTTTTATTAAAAATTCTTTCTACCCTACCCGCTCTAGAAAAAAGTGAGTGTATTAGATACAACCTCAGTTCCTTAGCTAAAAAAGATATTTGAATTTAATTAATTTACATTATAATAATGAAGTTAACGTCAGTGCATTAGATATTTTAAAATTTACTATGGAGAATATCACCAAATTTATAAATGACTCAAGATTAAGCAGACGATAAAGGACATCCAAAACGGCCGTGCCCATAATCTTAAAATCCTAAATGTACAATTGAAAAAATCTTTTCTGGATAATGGGCTTTGCATGCGCCAACTTTTGATAGTTACAGAAGCCGTCTCTTTCTATGTATTCAATTGTCTTATTATTTGTTTATTCATTTGTCTTATTATTTACAGCTACAATTTGTTTATGTTCGCTTCATGATATTTGAAAAAGTTGTTTATCCCAAAGAAGGTTTCCGAGTATTATCCATCCGTATTTGACAGCCGCAGAAACTGGGATAAGCAAACATATCACTTACCTTATAGCTAGTATGATTCACTTAACTGATGCATTATCTCAATAGATTCCATAGATATCGTGTAAATCAGATTCTCTCCAATATGTGAGAAACTACGGTACCTACTAATTGATTTAGAAGTAGCAATACTATATTTATTTAAAACGAATATTTTTGTATGAATTTGGCGTAGTTATTAACTTTATGAATTTATTAATTAAGTTACTTTCGTAGAAAGTCATTTAATTTTATTAAATAAATAATGGATCAAAATACAAATGCTTAACAATTTAAAACACTCGAGAGCAAAATATCAAATGCGAAACGCGTTATTCAAAGTGGGTGCCTTTATGATAGCTTTTCCGTGGGTTTATTCTACGTAATATGAAAAGCCCATATGGGTATAATGCGATGGTATAAATGTATTGATATTAAAACGACATCACTGAAAATTCAGCGCGAGGCCGACCCTCCTGTAGTGGAAATCCTTGTTCAAGTAGGCATAGGGAAGCATGCTTGAAAATTTTACCGAAATGTTTTACCAGTATTATTCATATTATATATCCTGAAATATTTAATAAAAATCTACACGTTAATGGTGAAAATTTGCAAGTTGAATGTTCCTACATAATTTATTTTAGGCAATATGACTTTTTAATGTTCATTTATTTATGAATTTTACTTTCTTGTTATAATTATTATGTAACGACATCCATTGAAATCCACGTTACAGTTATCATTTTACGTTACGTACGAAATTGAATTATTACATACGTTTTAAGTAAGCTCTTACGGTTCTCATATATATAAATACATATATGTATGTTTGTGTTTATATATAATTTAAGAATGACACCGTGTTTCACCACTTCAAAGACGATGCAAGTATATTTTTCAAAGGATCCAGAATACTGGAAAATTAATAATTATAGAACATTTCCCTTTTAATTTTGTTAACAATTAATATTTAATAAATCACACGCAACACTGCATTTTTCAGCTTTGAATGTAAGAACATCTGATATGATTGAGTTTGAATTGTTCATATGTTCACACATATATTTTTGAATGATATTATTATACAGCCAGTCTTCTTTTAAGTAGTCCATTAAAAGTTTAGTGTTTATTAAATAAACGGCCATGAACAAAAACCTGCAAAAAAATATGGAAACTACATCAAATTTGTAAAAAAAAAATGGATTTATTGTATGTTTGTAACGCTATCAAGCAATGAGCCAGTGGTCCGATGGGTTCAAATAGCAATATGCTACGCCAACAAAAAACAGCGATGGGATAAATAATACAGATGCGATGATCGGTTGACATCAAGAGGATTGATTGTTGGGGAATTCGGATGCAGGTGGCCAGGACAGAAAGCAAATATGAGTGGACGTATTTGAGGACAGTTATCTGAAAAAAAAATGTTTTTTTTTTTAATTTATATTTTATTTGATTGATCTTAATTTTACAAAACACATTTTTTCATTTTTATTTTAAACAATTATAAATGCTATCTATGCTAATCAAATTATGTTTTAATTTATATTCTCTACGATGGTCAAAGCAGAGTAACTAAGCTGTACTATAAAGTTGGTGATATGCTATTTAGAAAGTTGTTTTAAAAAAATCATAAGTAAGTTACTACTCGATAATAATATTGATACAATGTTTCATTATTTAAAATAGCTTTTAATATGCTATGTAAACAAATTAATTTGTTGGCTAAAAATAGCAAGAGAAAAATATACAGGGAACTTTATGAAGCCAGGTAAGATGCAACATTCAAAACGAATTACTTTAACAGTGTAGGTTCTCCAGAAAAGTTATTTATGAATATAGAAAATTGTTGAAAAGCAGCACCCACTTACCTGAACTGCAAGTTTCATTATTACGTTTTGGTGTAAGTATGTCAAAATATTCTTACGCTTTATAAGAATGCTTTCAATTATTTATATCGTTAAGTAATTAATATTGAGCAGTAAACGACGAAAATACGAATTCACATTGTATATATAAATCCTGATAAATTTATTGCAGCGTTTTCCAGTAATATGAAGCCGCGCAATCCATAAAATATTATTGTGTTTATTGGTCTCAACACTACTCACATCACCACATGTTTTCCAACTATCACTGAAGATTGTATTCATACAATTATTTGCGCTGTACATCTTTTCACTGGTGGTACAAGTTTCTAACCCTTGACATAAAATCAAAACACCTACAATAGCTTTGTGAAAACTTTCAAACCCCTTTGAGAAAAACTGTCTACGTGAAAATATTGTATGATACATTATCTATGATCAGTGGCGGTCAATGCACTTAATAAATATTAAACATTTTCCATAATAAAATAAATAAATAAACAATAAAAACATGAAGAATTTAATATGAGCGAATGGTATAAATGTTATGTTTGAATATTATTTCATGAAATATAACCACCACTGCATATACAATGCCACATTGACCGGCCGCCACTGCCTATGATACATTATCTATTGGCTACTGGTGATAAGTAATGTATACGTTGAAATAAAGAAAAAAATTGATGTGAAAAAAGAATTACAATTTCTCAGGATTTAGCATGTGGATCTACGTTTTATCACTCTACTTCGAAATGAATATATCAACAATTTAGGTGCAAAGAAGATTTCTAGATTTCTAGGCGGTGCATTAATGGTATCTGACCGATACTAACACACGCCTTGGTCAATTAAGAAATGCATGCTTGGCGAACAAGTTTATTAGTTTTCTTCTAAATGAGACCAATCTATGTGAGCAATTACCCTAAACGCAAACATTACGTATCGCTAGTGTTTTCACGTTTGAAAAACAACGTATCTACAATATAATTGATCTCGTGTGACAAAAAATTCTCATAGATTTTATCTCATATAATCTTGATTTCAACTTCAACATATTTTTGCGCATTGGAATAAGCTGTAATATTTGCAAAATATAATAAAATTTAAATTATTTTCGATCACAAGGCGAGAAGACCAGTTATTTTTAAATTTATATGGTATAATTAAGCGGCTTTGTATAACTCTGTTTTTTTTATATATTGTTTTACGTTTGGTGTAACTAAAATTTTAAAATTAAGTATTTCGACTGAGGGTGCTTGATGGAATTTCAATATCAAATTTGAATTGTTTGAATTTTGTACTTTTCCATGAGTTTTGTCGCTAACGACAATATTTTTTTCAACAATTTTCAAATTTATATCAACAATTTAGGTGCAAAGAAGATTTCTAGAAAATTTTATTTTTGTTATTTAAATATAAAACATTGAAGAGAAATTAAGTGGGCTATTGTTGCTTCAAACGAAACAACAATATTAAAACAGGTGAACAAAATAAGTGACAATTGTTTTTCGTGCTATGATTACTTTCGTAATCCCTTATATTTTGAGCATTCATCTGTATGATGGAACATGCAGTAAGTGTATATTTTTTAAAGTTAATATATTACGGATATAAGTTATTACACTTTGAAAATTGGGTGTATAATTATAATTTATAAGTGAATCCAGTAGCATAATTATTATTTTTAATGACTCACCAATTATAAGATAATAGTTGCATTGGTAGAAAATAAAGTATAGTAAAACCGAGTCCAAGAAGATTTTCAGATTACTTTATATTGAATGATTAAGGCATTAAGGTTAGATATGGCTCGTGTGTTACAATAGAAACTGAACAAGGTAACCTGGGAACAAAGCACGTCGTCAGAGGAAGAAAGCTCTACCAATCAATAAGACGAACAGTTACTAGATTCAAGCTTTGTAATTCTACAGCTCAAATAACGAAAATTGACTCCTGAATCTGGCGATAGTAATTATTTCTTCAGACTTTTATCTGAAACATAGCATCGCTTAATTTATAAGTATCTATGTTTGTGATTTTCATATTTTCTCATAAGTAGTTATTACATGAAAACAATGATTATGTCTACCTACAGTAAGATATTGTTATTGAAAACCACCAACCGAAATTCAATAGGAAATAAAAAAAATCGATCTGCATTAATCTCCAAGATAAAAATTAAATTGATAACTTCTAAGAATCTTCAGACTTACTTTATTGCAAGGATTTTTATTATAATAAGTCATATTATGTTTTACACGGCTTCTAACACATTACTTATTTTATAAATGATATTTTTTTTCTTTTATTTGTCTTGGGGGGGACGCAAACAATAGCAATATAAATAACAATGTTTATTGCTAGTAAATGGAGGGAAAATTCCAAAGAAAATTAATTGACATGCGGTTACTCTCTTGTCAATAAAACCCGCTAAGCGTAAAATTTTAATTAGTCATAATTAATTCCTAGTAAGGCGTTTAATAATTTCTAAGAAATTCAAGTAATATGTTTTCAATTCTTTACTAATCACTCGATGGAATATTTTCATTGAATTTGTGGTGTTTTTTGAGAGGTTTGGAGAGGTTGGAGTTTTTTGTGGCATTATTACTACTTACATATCATAATATGTGCTCTTTTTGTTTGCAATATTAAACTCTACTTACCCGACGTAAATAGCTTGACAGTTTAAACAATATACTATATAAACATCACTATGATTTTACTGTTGCTAAAAACATGCGACATCTATTATGAATTAATTGCGACTGCATGTAGGTTATTTATCGCTCACCGTCGTTGGAAAATCTCCAAGACCTGTGATAAAATATTGTTTCCCGCCGGTTTTAAATTCAGACCGAGCCCACCTCACCCGCCTTTGTAAAAAAAAAAAACGGATATGCAGTAAGTGCCGTGAGCTGGTCATATTTCACCACCGAGACCTTGCCTCCCCATCCTTGCATTGCATTATATTAAAAAAAGTGACCCGCGGATTTGCATACTATGCACAAAGATAAATATTCTTGGCCTGGATATCTAGAACTTTTAAGAGGCATTATTTACAAAGGCGTAAATCACTTTTCACAAGGAAACTCGCAAGTGAAAGTTTTTCCTCGTGAAAGTTTATGATACATTCTAAAAAGGTTATGTAACTACAATATATTGGATGCACTAGAATTTGACCTATAACCAAGTTTCTATCAAATTAAATACATATTCATTGATTTACTTAATCACTTTCCTTGAAAAAATGCTTTAGAAAATCAGATCACACGGCAAAGATGTAATATTACTTCTTCTTTTAAGGGCTGTTTTTTTCTTTTGTAGAGGATCAAATAGTAAGTTGTAGGATCTGCAAAGCTTTCAAAAATGTTTTGAAAATTGTAACCGCTACAACACTACCTATTTTATATACTTGTAAGAAGAACAGTATCAATTTTTTAGATGAAATTTCAACAATAAGAATCAATTATTAAATGTTAAAAAAATATTAATAACTTTACAAGATTAGCTGGCTTGAGTTACAATATCTTACGCAACCTGTGAAAAAAAAAGTAGCAAAATTTAGTTTTATATGAAAAATGAGCTTCAAGAAAGTTAACGCCGAACTCATTAATAACCCAATTAACAAAGCTCATATATTTGATTATTAAGTTGACTCTATATTGTAAATTGAGGACAAAGATAATCTGTTAATACATTTCATTTGTCTTGAATTAAATAATGTTTGTTTAATATTCAATTTATCGGTATAATAAGGACATATTTCGATATTAATGTTTCTATATATTATATCGCTTGAACAATGTTTTTAGGATAGTTCGGTCCTTAAATATTTACATTTGAGAATAATATTGTTTTATTAAAGTTCGATTGACAAAGGAATCGTAGTAATTTCAAATACTAAGCATACAAATGGAAATTTATGTTAAGTTGTATCAATAATGGACAATTTAAACTATGATTACTTTCGAATCGAATATAATTATAGCACACAAATGTATAATATTTCAAGTCAAAACGGTTATATACATAATAATACAAAATCATTTATTTAATATAACATTAGCTTTCTTACTAAAATAATATCCCATTTTATAAGTCGATTAAATTTAATTAAACCAACATTCCCATGGTTAATTGGCAATTAAATTTAACCGTACTAACTAATGCAATAACTACAATTCTGATTTCATTGGAGACCGATACAATCTCAATAATACTACCCGACAACGTTTTCCCGACGAAGGTAGTGGGGAGGTGACCCAATATTCGGGAAATCCCGTGCCGGAAGTCATAAAATATTTATTTACAGAGTAACAGATACTAACCGGATGTTAACTCAGGCGGAATGTGATCATTTTTCTATCACCAGACAACACATAAAAAATATATCAACATTAATGTCGTCCTTATTGCGGACGCATACATTGCGTGTAGATATATTTTTCGAAGATATCATGAAACGTTATTTCTTTCCACAATCGTAAAAACATGAACGTACTGCATTGAATATGTACATGGATTTAAATTTCCAATACGGACAATATGCCTACTCATTAATTGAAAAAACCATATTATTTTTGGGTTACCTTATGTTATAGATGCAGAGATACCAACATAGCAAGCAGTCAGTGCGTTAAACGCTTGCAAAGAAATTCATATTTTAAGTTTCATAGTACATATTTGAACTCACATTCAAAGGCATCAGTGGTGTTAAAAAGCCTTCATATCATATACAGTCGATGGAAATGGGTTGTAGTCACCAATTTCTCACAATTCCATGTTCATCGTTTTAACTATAACTAATAGACAATGGTAGTTTCAAAAAATAATACACTTTAAATTCTTAGAGTCAACATTATTATAAAAGTAAACTTTTAAATTGATGCAGATCTGAATAACGTCTTGTAATCTTACATAATCAATTCAGTTATTTTATATTTTGTAAATAATAAAAATGCATCCTTTAATCTATGCATTTAATTATTAAAGCTAAAAATCATCGATTACCTGAAGTGGGTGGAATGTCTTATACCTCAAGGAAGCTCTGTGTTTTTCAATGTGGTGGATTCCATAGGTCTGAAAAATGTCTGATCTAGATAACTAAATAAGTGGAACTATAGAACATTGACGCCATCGTGACAAATAGTTAATAAAGGCACAGTTTGATGGTGATGATTTCCAAATAAAAAAGCAGACATAGAAACATTATTAGCCGCCAATAATGTTGAAAAATCATACTTTAAAAAAATATATAAAACGTGAGTGCACTAATTAGACAAATTGCCTCGTAAAACACCTTCGAATTTTATTTTTACTAGCTAGAATTTACAGTTAACCTTTTATCCGCACCTGTTTTACCAAATAGGTTATTTCGAAAAGAAATCCTAAATTTTCTATTATCTCGTACCAGGAAAAGAAATTTTATAATTCGATTTTATGAACACGTCTTATACTTTCTTTCTTTCTTTCTTTGAGAAATTCGATATCCCTTACACCCTTCGGAATTGCCTGGCGGGAAAGTTTTCTGAACACTTTGACCCGAAAGAGAAAATACTTTTGGAACTCAAAAAAGGAAAATATATGGAAATAAAAAAACTAAAGCATACTTTTTTGCATACATCACAATACTGCAACTATGAATATTACCATGAGAAACAACATGTTTATATAAAAAAAATATTCAGTAATTTTCTTGATACATAGAATAAAAATATATATCATCGATTACATAGATATCAACTTTGACTGAAGGAAGCTTCATAAGGGTTAAGTATTAAGGTTTAAGTATTAACTCAATTTTGCTATTGCTAACCGACATTTTTTTAAAAACTTTATTCAGTAATATGAAAGCTTAAGAAACGAACCACTCGGCCGTAAATAAAAATCAGAGTCGCAGCAAACATTACTATTGGTAATAAAACAAGTATAAAACAAAAAATTAGCTTGTTTTAGTATATATGAATATATAGTACATTGGCCAAGTACAGAAGCAGCCGCACACACTGTTAAACATTATATGTCACATGTTAAACGTTATACATATCTGGATCAAGTGACGATATTTGTGATTTTTTGAAAAAGCAATATTGATGTTAATAAAACTTTTTTCAGGTTGTGTGTACTATCTGATAAGTTATTGATTTGTTTTCAGTAACACGGAGAACACGGTACAGAGATGGATAAGCCAATACCAATCAAGATTTTATTTTGTTTATATATAAATAATATAAAATAGGTAAAACTAATAAAAACATAACATTATGTGTCAATTATGTGTCGAACAGTTTTAGCTATCAATTGGTTCTTTCTCGCCCAATACTCTGGTACTAACCTTCACCGAAAAGGCAGTGAGTTACAACCAGTCTTCGGTAAACTTCTCCAATTAGGGGTTCAATCAATTTAGAAACAACACATGCGACACTATATGAATTATTTTTACATTTAAATGAAAAATTCATAACCGCTATCAATAAATATTGTCATTATATATATGAAGGAACTGTGGGCTCAAGTGTATTAACGTGTGCTATGTAGATTGGCCAGTGAAAAGTATACCATCGTTAAAAAGTTTAAAAAATAATGGATAAATAAAGTTCAGTTTAATATAAAGTGGACGATAAGTTTTCTTCTTAACAGCAAAGTTCCTATTGTATTATGGACGTTTTTCATGGCATTGTCTTGCTCTGGCGGAATAGCTTAGCTTGCCATTTTTTTTACCGTACACTTTAAGCGTGCTATGCAAAGTTCGCCACGTTATTTTCCAACAAGTTTTTTTCCCTAAAGGCTTAAGTTTTCCCGGAGAGTGATAGAATATAGCAATTTCTTACAATCGGTCATAAAAACTTTCTCGAGTGGATATAAATACTCTGAATTTTATCTTTAAAATATCTAACAAATTCACTTTTAAAAACTACATCGCATTCAGCTTTATTGACAAGTAAAAACAAAACGTGGTTCGTTTTTCAAATGAAAATATTTAAAACCAGCCTTTCCAACATAAAAAAAATATTAGAGATTGTTGATATTCTATTTTTAAATTTCCGCAATTGGATTTTTTTAGCAATAGCCTTTCATAAAAAATGAAATTCAACCGGATACAAAATGTATTAAATACGATACGAATGTTTATTATGTAAACAGAATACTAAATTGAATGGCTTATTTTATCGATAACTCTATAATAATAAAAAAAAATGGAAAATCAATAATATATTTTTTGCGATGGCTGTATTATTTATGTATAATGACAACACTGAACAAAAGTATTTCTTCTGTATATCTGTATTTCATTTTTAGATCAAATGATAATGATTTTTTAATTATTTTTTAATGCTATAAAATATTTCGTAAACATAAAATCCATTCATAAATATGAAAAAATCTATACATGAGAGTTAGTTGTAAATATTTCGAATATTAGAAAAAGTAGTAAATCCGAGTAGAAAATTTGAAATATAATACAATGAGTTTAGTCCTCATTATTAATTATAATCTATTGAACTTAATCCGTCCCCTAATGACCAAGATAATGATAATTAAGCTTGACTTTAGTTACATTTTTTTTGTAATTTAAAACCTACATTTATTTAAGACTACTTTAGTTTGTTAATGTTTTAGATTATGCATGAATATTTCATTGATATTCCTTAAAAGGTAAATACAAAAATATTAAAACAGAAATACTGTAAATACAGAAAGTATTTACAATAAATATACAAACCTCTAAATTCAATTATAGAACCTAAGCGAGAAAAGGACAAGCAAACAAGTCACAAAAAGGGTTAGAAGAAAACCTGGATTTTCTTATGATAGATTTAAATTGACAATGAAATTTTCGTTTCATTCCGTGTGAATGTTTTGGAATAAGTCTCCAAATACTTTTTCATTAATCCTTCTCGTAGAATTGATTTTTTTCTAGAATATTAAGAGAAATGTGTATTTAAATTAGCAAGCAAAGTAGTTAAAAAGTATGGTGATTTTGTTTTTAATTTTTGTAAAAAGAAAAGTGTTATATTTTTTAATAATATTGCAAATTGTAAACAATGGTTTTTATTAAAAAATATATTATTTATGTATAAAGAATAATATTATTGCAATTAACATTCCAAATTTATTAAGAACAGGAAAAAGATGTAATAAAAAAGAAACAAATTAAAAAATCATTCCGTACATAAATAATTATGAATATGTTCATTGTTTTATAGTTTGTTATGAAAATAAAGAATTCGACCTTGTAGAGGTGTAACAACCCTTAAAATACGTTATTTGTATTTGTTTAGATGTGCATACATACACCTATTTATCTAAATTAAAAAATAAGAAAATAAACAAATAAAATATCTTAAAAACATTTATTTTCATACATAAACTTGTGATATAAAAAATATCTACCTTGATTAAGGTTCCAAATATTTATCACCTCAGTAAATAAACACAGAAATATTTTTAGTACACAATACTTAAAATTCACGCACACATGTACAGAACATAAATATAATGAATGTAATACACTTGCACGATATTACGCGACGTCCTTTGCGAGCTAAAGAACGGAATGAAGTAAACTGCAAGTCCATGTCATCTGTTTGTATGGGATATTTTGCGCATGCGAATGGTTACCCGCGTGAAAAGCCCAACGTGAAGTTAGTCCTATTTTCTGACGTCTGATTGGTTAGTTCAAATTTATATTGATTCTTCGTGCCAACTTAACGGCAGAACTACAGGAAAAGTTGGTTGAGATTGGTGGGAAATGTGAAAGTTTACATTGTGGATGTCACGAAAAATAGGACTTTAAATAATCTTATCAACTTCAATACCGCTGTAAAAGAATATTTCAAAGGTTATAAGAGAGTGGTTTGTTGTATTACAATCAAACAAAATGCAAAAAAGTCTAATTAGCCGTACAAATACACACGGAGGAGTTGTGGAAATTTTGAAAAAAATGCTGATATCGCGAGATACAGTATTGAAATTAAAAGCGGTGTGCTTCATTAATAACACAATGGATAAATTCAAAAATAATAATGAATTATATACAGCTGTCATTGAACATTTTCTTTCGAACGACTTGTGTATTTTTCTGTGCGAGGCATCCGCTACACTTCAAGTGCAACTTTTGAAGTAAGTTTGAGAAAAAAACATTTATTACCGATTTTTTCTCCCTTGATTTGACATCGCCATTATTGAATCGTATAACTATTCTATGTTATCTGAGGATATAAGACACTTTATTTGCAGTATATTATTATGTCATTAGGCTTTAATTGCAGTTTAAATAATAATCAGAATATTGCGTAATACGCCCCAAAATTTTAAAACTACCGATTTGTCAAATGTTACTTGATTATCTTTTAAATGTATAATAATTATATTTTTACACTAAATAGCCAAAAACATAGTTTTTCCAAATTGAAAAATATGTTTAGTTCAATAATTAAAATTTTATTGCAATCGACCAAAATATTTTCGTTTTTCTAAGGATTTTTTAAGTATTTCGATTTTTTTATATGGAACAAAATTTAGAAAAAAATTCAAACGAATTTCATTTATGTAATTTTAAGCAGAAAGGTATAAAAATGTTACAAAAACTCAAACATATGAAAAGATATAATTAAGTAGAAATCCAAAATAGAAGAAGAATTACAAAAATAAAATGTGTAATTTTTATTGTCATAACAAAATTATTCCAAATGAATGAATGAACTTGGCAAAAATGTAACTAGTCCAATGATACTAAATATAAAATTGTTTCAATTTTCAGAAATATTATCATTTGCCTGAAAAAGTTCTCAACAATTCGCATATTCTACAACAACTCGTACGCCCCTGTAGTGGTGTCCTCTATTGGACGCACAATCCATTTTCTTATGAAAGAGAATGTTTTAGAAAATATTTTGCAGCATGCTCTGTATTTCTTGTCGGAAGTGTTTTTCCAGTAAGTAATTACTTGTTATATAACAAAGTCGTAAAATTAAAATACTACAACAACTCATCAAACTCATCGAAGCAACTTTTTTTACTCCTTAAAATATGTTGATCGGTGGTCACTCAAAGGAAGACGATGTTTTCATGACGGATCTCACAGATTTGAGTCCTAGACAAAGGAGTTCCGGCGCCTTTTTTTCAAAAAAAGTACTGATTATTTGTATTACTAAAATGAGTTTGCCTCAAGTAGTGATAAAACAAAAACAATTAAGTCACAAACTAGCATTTAGCTTTTTTTTAGACCAATTAGAAAGGGGTTTAAGAATTAAATTGCACCATTAGATGTCACGCCCAATTTAATGGTATCTTTTATCATACTATTTTATAGAGAGCTTCTCCGCCTTTCTTCAGATCTGACATAGATCAAACATGTTCTTTTTGGTTTATCGTCAGTAATTTGACATTCATTCCAATCACACTAAAGTAAATATACAAACTAACTAAAATTTCTGTTCATATTACATTGATAAAAGTAAATATGTTAAGGCGAAAAAATATCAAAATATTTTATTTCTACAAGTATTATTTTATATTATATATGCTTGGTAGCTATTTGGGCTTATGGCTTTGCCGGAACTATGTTTCAGCTTATATTAACTCAGCTATATACTGGCTCAGAAGAGATAGACGATACGTCTTCTCATCCACTCTAACATCCTAATTAATATAGCAAAATATAGTACATTTCATAAATTTAACTTAGTGTTTCTCGGAGCGATAATATATGGCATTATTCAAATCAAATTAGTTTAAATTCCAGTGATTATTTATAGTTACATTAATTACATTAGCATATTGTAGAGTTTTAAGTAATGGTGATTGATTGATATTTGTTTGGTCTATTAATTTCTAGTTATATTAGCATTTAGCTAAGGGTCTTAACTAACAGGATGTAAACAGATGGGCGCTAAATTAAAATTTATGCTATGCCATGTTATTGGAGGACGCGAAAGCAATTAGTGGGTAGCAGAGAATCTTGTAGGCATCGGTGACGGCCATATACATTACATTGGGCGTAAATACAGTCAATAGCTCTGTTCTTCTGCGTACTTCTGATGGTTTGCAAACTGTCAGTACGCAGAAGAACAGAGCTAATGAAGAAAAAGAAAAAAATGTGTAGCTAGCTGGTTTTTGTTCTCTGTACAACTGAAATATAACTAAGATATCTAACTAAACCAGCTTATTTAAATATCTAATTATAATAAAAAGTTCAATATTTATTATATTGTAAGTCTTGTAGCTAGTCATCAACCGTATGGAGCAGGACTTTTATACACTCGGTTGTGAGATACAGGCTTGGACTTTCATATTCATATTTTTTAATCAATTCTTTATGGAATTGTACCCAACAACATGGATGTTTGTAATGTTTTTATACCATCAACACCCACTCCCTATTCAGTGGCGGATTAAGCATATGGGAGGCCCAAGCGCAATAAAATTTAGAGGCCCTGCTTTCCTAATATAAAAACACTGCAAAATTCTATATAAAATTAAATTAAACAAAGAATTCTAGATTTCAAAGATATGGGTTATATATAATATGAGATATTTGAGGCCCTAAGCGTGGGCCTCATGCGCTTATGGAGTAATCCCCCATTGTCCCTATCTTAATCTGAAAATAGAACACACAGGGAAATAACTTACTAAAAGTACATTCCTAACTCAACCCTTTTTTCTTAGCTTCTTTAAAGAGAGACTTGTTATCAGTTCGCGCTATGACTAAATCTATTGAGATGCTCCGTTAAAAGTCTATATTCAAAAAATTGGGAGCAGATTGGTTTTAAAAACTCTATTGACACTACTCAAACCTGCTTTTATTGTATTTTCAGAGTTGACAGCTTACAACTATCTGGAGTGCTATCATCGGAGAGTTTTTTTAACCCCTATCAGTTAATGGAACTACTATGTGGAATAATGGATGCCACAAGCCTCGAAACGGAAACGATATTGGCTGCTAGCTTAGTTTTACACTCAATGATAAGTCAGAAAACAAACAAAACCAATGTGAATCTCAAAACATTCATGTTTACATCTGAAGCAATTCAAAAATCTTTAAAAACATTGTGCCAATTGATTATTGAAAATCATTTCAAATGCAATTCGGACAGTAAAATTGATTACGTCTTTGGTATGCTGTGCCACGTTGCAATGGATGCTATGAACTTTATTAAAATATGTGAATCTTTCTGTCATAATAAAAATCTTTATAATGAATATACCAAATGTGAAAACGAAGGTCAGCAGGGTGCTATGAAGAACAAAGAAATCATTGTTGAATCTGTCTACAATATTTTGACTGCCATCACAGCACAGTTGAAAGTAAGAATAACTTTATTAAGTAATAAGAGATTATATTTGTTAAGTTGTTATAAAATTGCTGAATACTATTGACATCAATTTTGGAATTACTACATTTTCAGGAGCAAGCTAACCCTTTTATGTGATAAACCCGTACGAGAACAACCCAGTATTCTATCATCTATTGTCATTCTTATTTTTTATTAAATAAATATTTCTGTAGATATACATTCTAACTACATACATCCATGAATGATTTTTGGCAGTTGAATTATTTTTGTTATTTGTAACAAATGAGCAAAAATAATAAAAGTGTAAAAATCTATTTTGGTTTAATTCACTGCCTGGGATCAATGGCAATAGAGAACTACGCACACAACAATGATGTCTCATGAAGATCTAGTTTCATATAGTTCATATTTTTTACAATGTGTTTTCAAATTCCAAAAATTTGTACACTGTTTTACCTTAAATGGAACCTTTGTATCTTATGTATCTACTTATAAAATAAATGTTTATTTGTTATCTCACATTAATAATCAACTAATACTTGAAACATTGCACTTGTTTTTTAGGAAACTATGATAATGAATTGTAGAATGTGTATCATATTTATTTAAAAAATGTGAAAATATCTTAAGCTTCTGATAACTATTATTTGTATGATGATAACTTCAATACATATGTTATTAGTAACATTTGATCTGCGATTATAACCAAATCATTCCACATATATTGACTGAAATATATTCTAAAACTAATCGTTATATTGTCACAATGGGTTGTGAAAATTCATGTAATCGTAAAATTGCATGAAAAAGAATATTATCTGTTCCAGAATTTTGATTCAACAATAATAGTTCCCAACACTGAAGTATTTCTCGATTTGCTGAGTATGTTTCTGAATGATGCAGCAGTCCAAGATAATTTACCCTCTTTCATTCACCATTTATATAATAATGGGTTTATCGCCTTTCTACACAAACAAATGTCATCCAAGTAAAAATTTCTATTCATTCATTTTTACATTATATCGTAGCCAAATTTTAGAATTTATTACATTATACTTGAAGTAAATTGAAACAGATACATTTTAAAACTTTCGATTGATTCAGCGGTAACTTTGTGGAAGTTATTAAGTTACTAGTAATTGAGTTATTTTTATATTTTAGATATATTTTATTCTTACGATGCTGCACTATTTTTATTACAGGAAAAACTCGTCCAGAAATTGCCCGGCCATCATGGCAAGAATATTATACACCCTATCAATCAAAACATTCACATTCAATAATTGGAAAGGAGGAATCAAATCATTCGAAAAACATCTATATGTATAAATTTTCAAATATATTTTTTCATGAAAGAAAACTTTACGGTGGTGGAATAATAACAAAGTTTATTTCACAGGAGGGGCTGGTTGAAATAAAGCCAACAATAAAACCATGGATTCACAAGCTGAACGATGTACGAACTACAGATGCATCAATCAATGGAATACTTGTGTTTTATTATTTTCTGTTTTTAAAATCGGAAAAGTTAGTATAGTAAAAACTTTACCTTTAACCATTAAAATGAGGTGTTCAAGTCTAAGCAATTTTTGTTTTTATAACTCTAAAAATATAATAGATTTCAGTTTATTTAAAAAAAAAAAAAACCATTTATGTAAAATCCACTTTAACATGTTTATTTAAAAATATACTATGGCCATCTATTGATAGTTTACCATACTTATTCAGTGATAAATAGAAATGAGACTTCATGAAATAAACCAAAAACACTATTAATCTTATATAAAATGTATATATTACACCGAATCCATAAAATTGCTTATTGCGTGAAATATGCAAATCTCATCTTCTGAATTGATCAGTGCTTGCATATATTGAGTTTATTTCTGATCACTGATAATCACAGCAAATAATTTAACTAAATCATGAAAGGAACCGAAGGACTCATACTTTTTATGATTAAGGCGATTCAACATGTATTAACAGTTTGAATACTGCGCAAATAAATCATTAATATGTCCCAGAGATACTGCGTGTTTCTGAGAAAAATAATTTTGCCTAATATACACTTGAATTCAATATTTTAAAAACCTATTTTGACTCAGTATAGATGGCACTACACACATTCATCAAAATATTGCTTATATTCTGTTAGAATACCAAGTATTTGATTTTTTAAATGTCTTGGACATCCATGTTCGCTCGCATATGTTCCGGACACCTGTGTCCGCTTGTTATTCAAGTGGTTAAAGCAGAGTTCATCGGAGCTTTCTCAGTTGACTTCCTTGCCATTTTTTTCTACTGCTTTTAATACTAAATTGTAGTATTTTTTTTTCTTCATTGTAAAAGTTTTAAATTTATATTTTGTCAACCTTCTTCAATGTTAATTAAATAAATATTACTGAATGCTTGAGCATTACAAAATAATTACAATTAATGTTTCTAACCATATCTCAATGCACATAAATATGTCTGAGTTTATGATTCTTATGCAATAAAAATACATAATATCAAGGTTTGTATTATTAAACTCACCAATATTTACTGAAAACTATGGGAAACATCTCAATCGGTTCAAAACTTTTCTTTACTCCTGCACACTGCTATCATTTCATTATAACCTGAAGTATTTTATTTCCAATTACCATTAATGCATACAGCCCAACAGGAGAGTACTTACCATAAAATTTTTGAATGTCCTATTTTTATTATTTCAGACCTGAAGATGATGTCTCTATTTTGCATTCGAGCCTTTTAGAATTTATATTATCTATGCCCAACACTAGATGTCCAGATCCTACGATGAAATGCTTGTGGTTTCTATTTGCGGTAAATTAATACGAGCTCCATACTTAGTTATATTTACACCTTTAATTACTTGATATTTGTTTAAAATCTTTACGCTGAGCGAAGCTGGTACAGTTGGTTTAATAAAACAGTTTTTCTTGTAGCGTTGACACAAAAAATATTAAATGTGTCTTTTTAAAACACAAACAAATGATTTAATAAGAAACTAATTTCAATTAGACCATCAATTTTGTAATAAACAATCAATTTCATGAATGAGAAGCTTGGATCTAAATGACTTGCATTAAGCATGCAGTGCTTGTGAACCTTTTAATCAAGGTCAAAAAATTGTCTAAAAACATTAGCAATTAATAGGGCCCATACACCTAGGAACAAATGTCCCGGGACATGATCCTGAACCATGTTTGGAACGAACGTGCAATCGTCCTGTTGGCTGACACTGATAATCTGTTACTAATGAATGTTTTTATTTATACCACAGATGGCAGGAACTTCAATAAATAAGCAAACCCTTCCAATTGAAAAAATATTGAAGTTAGGGAAAGCAACTGGGAAAATTGCTTTTTTAATATCATCTAAAACAAAAGATTTGTACACTCATCATTCACTCATGACTTGTTGGGCATTTTCATCAAATAGAATTTCCCGAGAAATTCAGAGAAATATGGTAACGATTTTGTTCACTTATTTATTGTACATCAATTTCTTTGGTGAATAATCTTGAGAACCATGCCAGCATCCCTTAGTTCCACCGAATACATCCTATGGATACTCCCGAACGGTCGGCCAGGACGCTGGAATCCCACCGGAAAGAAAAGGCAGATACGATCTAGGCTTAATCCACAGCACGTGATCCAGCCAGTTTCCACGTATACAGTTTGTATGAGTCTTCGTTAGGTGCCATGATTCACTGCCGTTAAGCATCACTGGTAGAATGCAAGCGTTGAGCAAATAGAATTTGGTTTTCAACGTGTACAGCTGTGCGTCTCAGAAAGTCTGCATCAAGTTAAAATCCTAGGCGAGTAGAGAGGTGTAGCTGTTGGTCGCTGCCTGAGGTTGTACCAATGATGCTGTAGTATTCTGCAACTCTGTTAAAGGCATCCAGGAGATTATCGGCGGGTTAGGAACCAACTCAGGTCGCATTGGTCAGAACATAAATATAAGTAAGACCAAAATGATGTGTAACCGAATCTGACATGACTGACAGGACCCTCACTAGCGCAGGACAGATCATCGAGAGGGTTGACAACTTTAGATACCTCGGCATATATATCCTGGATGATGGGAGCACAAAGAAACAACTCGCTTTTTTACACTAGTATTTTGCAGTACAGTAACCCATTTACACTAAAGTCGGACCGTTTAAATTGGAGTAGTGTAATTGGGGGAGTGAATCTCATACAAAATTAGGGATTTTGTTTTTTCCGCGAAAAATGCAAAACTAAGGTTTCCCTTAGTTTTGAAAAAAAAAATATGGATGAAATATTTGGTTACTAAGTGACAAAATGCAAAGCGCACGCAAAATCCACCACACAGACAGTTGCCCGGCTATGCGTGTTTAGCCTGGCACGTGTTGAATACACAGACGCTAGCCAACATTTGACTGTATGCACCGCACAGACGGCCATCTCGTAGCAACGACAATGGAATACAACTGTTCAATTGGGGGATTTTCGGCGAATATTTCAAGCCAGCGCGTAATTCAGAGTAGTCTAATTGGGGGTTCCACTGTATTGTATTATTTGACACTAATCACTGCTGTCTTAAAGCGAATCATTGAAGATATCTTCTATAAATATAATTAACTATGTGTCTCCTTCCAGCTTTCCTTATGGTTTGAAAGAGAAGATTCATTACCATTTGAATTAAGATCTAAATGCACCGTTTGGAGCTCTTTAGTTGAGTTGATGCAGTATGGATCGTCAAACGTATTAAAACATGCTGCCGATCAACTTAAACATTGCATCGACACTTATTGCGATCAAAACACTGCCGATGATATCAGCGAGATTCTCTGGGGTTCTTTACCGGAGATTTTATCTTCATTTGCTGTTGGAAAAAGTAATGTGACAGGTAAGCTACCTGAGTCATACACAATATTTCATACAATTAAACAATTATGCTTTCTATAATTCCTTTCCTAATATATTATACAAACCAATGCTAGACATCTAAATTTCTGTTATGTAAAAATATAGCTACCGATGTAATAAACACCTTGGACAATTACATACATAACTGTTTTCGCCGGGACACAACAATTATGAAAATTACCTGAAATCATATTGTTGACATTAATGATATATTATGCTTCTGATGAAACAATTATATTTTTTATAGATGTAACAGTATGCCAAATGCTGGATCTTTGTTCTAAATATATTCCTGCCCATCTACGACCTTCTACCGTTGAAAGAAGTGCATCACTCCTCGTTACAATATTAACATCTCGAAAACAAGAATTTACATCCATTCCCATTCATATCATATCAGGAGCCTTCTGTCTACTAAACATATCATTAAAGCAGGATAACACAATAGGTTAGTTATCAGTTATCTTTAGTTTTACTTGTGAATGTTAAAAAATGTCTATTTTAAATATGTATACACTTATCCCTCGATTTACGCGGAACCCATTTTACGCGGTTTCACTTTTACGCAGTCAGAAAAAACACACAAACGCGTATGTTCATAGCAGTCTTAAGTTCCAAGCAGTGCTGTAGAAAATCAGCAAATTATGAGTGGTCCGTGAAATCCCAGCCTGTACTAACAAATTGTATGGCGGTTATACGTAGTATATATTAATTGATCAAAATCCCAATAATGACGTTGGTTTTTTTAATGAACTATCCAACCTCATATTCTGTATTGAAATATATAATTATACTTTTAACTATGAAAATGTTATAAATTTATTTCGAGCTATTAAATCTATTTCTTAATAAAATTCTCTTTTTATATGCAGATAATGTGGATATACAATGTCTCGTTTTGTGCGGTTTTCTGGAACCTATCCCCCCCCTACTTTATATGAACTCGAAGTCTCGATTTACGCGGATTTTTATTTTCTGGAACCTATCTTCCGTTTTTGTATGAACTCGAAGTCTCGATTTATGCGGTTTCAGTTAGCGAGATATCTCTTGGAACGTATCTACTGCGGAAATCGAGGGATTGAAATAAAAAATGCAAATACATATAGTATACTTATTTTTAAAATCATTACAAAAAGTAAATTAAAACGTTACCCAGAAAACATTATGACAATGCATACCATGGTGAGTATATGATTAAAAGTATTTTTTAAATGTGTAAAGTAATTACACACAACAACAAAAAATGCTGCAAATAACCTAGATATGCCCGCCACCTGTGTAATTATTATCTCATTAAAGCCCATATTGGAAGTGTCAAACTAGCTCATCGCTAAACTGCAAAATTTGAAAGTAAAGATTATCTACTATTCCATTTGGAATAATTTTCAAGGTTTCGGTGAATGGGAATTTTTTCATCATCTGTCATTCAAAAAACACCGTGAACACAATACCATGCATAACATGAAAATAGAGATTTCACGATGTTATGTTGTCAGGATGCAATTTCTCTCTAGTTAGGGTGAAGGTAAACCCGTTACGGTAGTTTTTTTTGTCAAGTAACATATTTATAATAAAATATCAAACTTATCATCACGCCTTGTATTTCAATAATAATTATTTTCAGTGTGCAATACTACAATATTTCTTTTTCAGTTTTGTCTCAGTTCATAAACTCACCTGAATTTTTACAATTTGTATATGATGCTTCTCAAAGTGATGATGCTAAGCTATCAACATCCGCATTGATGATGTTATCATTCTCCTTATATTACCAAGAAAAACATGGCTTACCAGTAAGTGTTATTTGAACTGGATGGATTAAACATTCATGGTTATAATAAGTATATACCTATTTTAATATTGTATGATTCTTTCAGTGCGAAAACACAATTCAATTTCGTCCATCTTCAATAATCACATCACTCAAACTGGAAAAGGATAATGAAAAAGTGGTGGCTATTCTTCAACTATTGTATACAATGCTATCACCAGGAAAACAAGATCTTTCTTCATTACTTATAATTGCGCCTCAGTATCCAAAAGCTAAATACATTATCACATTTAAAGCTTTATTTTTTAGACTGCAGATGGTTTGCTGCAAGGTAATTATAAAAAGAATAAATAAATTATTTTTCTAATATATCCACAAGCATTGTAGTTCCTGTATGCTAGATGTATTTTCATAAATTTATGTATTAATTCAAACAGACACCCACACTCAGTTGAGAGAGATTGTGAAAAACAAATCACGGTCAATACAAACATATTACATACAAATGGATAAAAAATTACTACAATTCAAGTTATATGAAAAGTAGTTTTAGCCGCGCTTTTTCCCTATTCAACCACTCGGCACCCCAAATAGCTTTCTTGTTCCAAAGAGCACAATATCTTAATTTTTGTGGTTAAGGGTTGGGAGAAGAACATATCATGCATCTATTTTCAAACATGAGCACTAAAAAGTAAAATGTTACATTTATCAATTAAGGATCATTAGATAACTAGTTTTGAGTTGGACGATTCAAATACAGTGCTACCATACCTCAGATTGCTGACCACTGGTATCTCATACATTGATAATTTGATTGTTTTGCAGAATCGAAAAAGGGGATAAATATTTCAAATGTGGGAGTAAATTACTTACTGGTGAATCCACATTTTTTATTTAGAAAAAAGCCACACAAATCCAGCTAAAATATCAATTAAGAATAGGTCCAGTACATTATAATTTTTGTTTCCAGGAATCTAAAAAAGAATCTGATAGTGCGTTGGAATGCCTCAACGGTTTGCTGCGTTATGCTGGACAAAAAAATAGCGATTCTCAATTGATAGTTGCACTGTCTCATCAGCCTTGGACGCATATATTGATAAAATTTTATCTATATCAAAACAGGATAAATCAGAAATTCCTGAAATTTGTTTTCAACTGGCTTCACTGCATCAAGGTTATAATGAAGATACAGAAGTCTTCAAATAATATGGCGCAATCGCTTAACCTTAGTCATAACAGTTCAATATCGCAAAGTTTCTCCTGTTTGGTGAATGCTTTTCAAAAACCTGAAACATTAGAAACCTTAAATACAGAAATAAAAATGACCATTGAAAATATACTCGGTATAATCAGTTCATTTTTTGATGTTGATAATAAATAATAAATTTTATTGATAAGAGTTTAATATTGAAATAGATTAATTTTTCTTATTCTACAACAAATAAATAAATGCAGCAGGTACCAGTATTCATATAAGCTTATTAAATTAAATAGTTCAATGCCTAATTCCTTGGCCTTCCCGATTTCTGTATGAAACATCCTTTAAAAGAGTTGAGTCTTACGTCAATTTCACCTTCCTCAAGCTGAAAGAAAAAGTATCCTTCATGAAGAATAAATAAATATTAAGATTTTTTTTTTTCAACCATGTCCGCTCCCGTAATTCTCGTAAGAATTTAATGATTAATAAAGATATTATAATAATGTTTGTGTGGGTCATAATAATTATTGTTGAAATAGTAAGTTAATATAAATGAGTAAAAAAAAAAATATTTTCTTTTTTAGTATTTATGTATTGTATGTAGATTTTGGTGAATTCGCAATTCAATATGTGCGTTATATATTATATGTTCAAAACAAATCATATAGTATGCAATAAAAAATAATGTGAAGGAATTTCCCTTCGATAAGACACGCCGTGCATGTACGTTCAAGTATATATTTTTTTATTATTATCTATTGCCATTCTCAAATTTTTATTTAACAATTATTATTTATCACATATGGATACTTCACACATTTTTACGGATTCACGGATTTTTATTAGTGATTTTTGGCACTCATATCATTATTATTTATTGCAAATATTCATATTTTCAACAAAATTTTAGCCATATAATATTTAGCGTAAAATTCCATTTCGGCTTGCTTCCCTTCCTGGAATCAACGGCAATAGAGAGCCACATGTCCACACATAAAAACAATATAGATGTAGGCCTGAATTAAAAGTAAAAGTATGTTGTAAGCAACGTTCCCTCTAAGCCGAAGGGTTAGCTGCGCGGAAATTTCAAAGGCTGCGTGGACCGATCAAATATTAATTGACCAACTGTCTTGTAGTGCGCGCCAGCCCGAAATGAGTGCGCGGGGGCATCTCAGCTGCTGTGCGGCGGCGCACGCGCGGAGCTTAGAGGGAACGTTGGTTGTAAGTAATAATGAATTAGATCATTAAAAACTTTTAACTGTGTTTAAAATTCAAAAAAATGTTTAACACTCGAAGTAAAAAATAGGTGGCATTCTTCCTAGATTGACTCATAATCAAAAACAGAATGTTTTATATTTTAGTATGCAGTAATAGTAAAAAAAAACCAAATATACCAAATACCCTAATTTAAAAGAAAATAACTCACTACTCAAAGAGGTTATTTCGGCGAGACAAATTTTATAGTAAAACAAGTATCGAAGTGTATTTTTGGAATATTGAGATTTTTCTGTATTGAAAATTTTTCCAAAGTGGAAAATTCAGATTAAGTGGTCAATTTGGTGAATGGTTTGATTTTTATAACCAATGTAGAGCATATGGAGCCAGTGGCGGATCCAGAAATCGTCCAAGGAGGGGACCATTTAATTTGAAAACAAACATAATACATAAATAGTACATAAAAAATAGATGATTTTAAAATAATTTATCAATATAAAAACAGTCAATACATAATTAAGTATATATTCTATAAAATATAGTAAACTAAACAATTAAAGAGCCCATTTCAAAATAAACATTTAATAAATCGGCAAAATGGAAAATAGATTATCCTCAGGGGGGGGGGGCATGGCACCCATGGCCTCCCCCTAGGATCCGCCAATGTATAAAGCATATCAACAGAAGTCGTTATACGAAAACTGCATGTGATTCATCTGTTAAGCCTTTCCTTTTTTTAAGAAAGTTATAATAAAAGGATGGGACTCGAAAAGAACTACCTAGTAGACCCATCACCTATTTTATTTTAGATGTGTAATGGTGGAAATCAATTTTAGAGTCAGACAACAAAATTTTTGAGCACAAATACGTAAATCTATTAAAAATCATACTAAAGAATATTAACACCTATGAAGGCTGACTAGTCAGCTGCATGACCGAAAATTATGCACTGTAATTTTTACCTGATCTTTATGATAAATCTCTCTATAACATGGTGGGGATACGCATTCTCTGATGCATCTAACTCTTGCAATCCCTCCAGATTGACTACATGCTCTGCTTTGTTCACATGCAGTTTCAAATTCCCTAAATGTCATTTCCTGGTAAGACAAAAAGGAAGAGATAATTTAATGTAATAGAGTAAAAACTGTAAAATTTAATTCTTGTAGAACAAAGTGTAAATTAAGCAAACTTACATTTTTGGCAATTTCTTTGTACTGATACTCAGGGAATGTAAAAACAACAGGTGTTTTTTCTTTATTTGCAAAAAGATTTTGAGCAAAACATAGTAGAGACAATAACCAAAGACTTCCCGTTAGACTAGATTCCATTTCTAGAAGTTTGTAAAGATAATAAAATAGAATTCAATTTTGTTTTGACATTTGAATATTGATTAGTACGCCGGACTGTATTACCAGTTACATGATTATCAATTTCCTAGAAATATTACTAACAAAGAGGTTCTACCAGACAAAAATAAGAATGTCTCATTATAGAACAGTGGTTCTCACGTTAGATTTCATTGTGGCCGCATTATAAGCATCGGCGGTCCTATGGAAATGTCTCGTGGCCGCACCAAATGTGATAACAATAGCAGTTGCATTTACTTAAAAAAAGGATTAATTTATATTCAATAAAATACATTATTTAAAGATATTGGTATTTATTTATTTAAAAGCAATTCGAATGTAAATTGTTCAACAGTTCTCTCTTCCAATGCAAGCCGCATCGCCGCTTTTAAGTTTGCATCTGTCAGCTGGTTTCGATATTTATTTTTTATAAAGTGCATTACACTTCATGATCTTTCACAGAATATACATAAATATGATACCTCTATGAGTTATTTGGGGTAAATAACTCGACTAAATGCTCGATAAGTCAGGTGCATTCAAACAATTAAAAAAAATACTAATGAATTTGTAAAAATACATTTTTTATTTGATTTACTATGAAACTGTTGGTGGCCGCAGCAAAATCCTCTGGTGGCCGCACATGAGAACCACTGTTATAGAATGAATGAAACTCAATTTTTTCTATTTAATGAAATTATATTTTTTTTTGTAGCGTAGATTTTAAGTCATGCCCGCTCCTAAAGGAAAATAAACAGATCATAGATGTTTATAAAAAGCATTTAGCAATAATATAATAGTTTTATTGACTCTATTGAAAAAATCACAATGTCATAATCAATGTACAAATAAAAAAAATGACTGGTTTGACAGAACCATATATTTCCTGTTAAATAATTAAAAGGTAGATAACCCATGAATAATAGAAAATTTAAATTAACTTTGATTATTCCACGTATTGTGTAACTAACTGTGACACGTGTTTCGCCTCTTTCAGAGGCATCTTCAGACTTACTATCGCAAAGTTTGCTTAAGTAATGAAGCAAGATTGATTCTAACATTTTAAAATTATAAAATTACAAAATGGATTGGGTTTTTTTTCCTTTTAAGAGGAGCAAGGAGGGGGGTGTAGAATCGAAATAAAGCAAACAGATAATGATACTAATTTTACTAATGAGTTGTAAACAATCAGAATGGGATTTTTCCTTTTTAATGGAAGCAAAGAGGGGATTATAAAATGCAAACAAATTTAATCATACTACTAATGACGTTAAACATTACAAACTATTAAAACTAATGAGCTACAATCAATCATCTAGGTTTGTGATTACTCTATTAATTGGAAACAATTTTAGTAACGGGGAACCGCCTGTGCTATTAAGAATATTATTTAATAATATTTCTTTTTTGTTAAGAGTTTTATTAATTTCTAAAAATTCTAAGCTATTCATCTTTAAACCCTTTTTATTTACTCGGTGGAGTATTTCTAAATTACAAATCTGATTAAAATTATGATTATTTTCTATTAAATGATTGGCAAACTCAGAGAAATTGTTACTTTTTAGACATCTTATATGTTCTTTAATTCTAATATTAAAGTTTCTACCTGTCTGTCCAACATAAGACGCTTGACAGTCTCCACAAGAGAGTCGATAGATACCACTCTGTGACGATGAATCTACGCGATCTTTACTGTTCAATAAAATTTTTACCTAAATTATTTACTGTATAAAACGCGGGTTCTATATTGTCTGGCAAAAATTTAACTATCTTTGACGAGATGTCTCCTAAATAAATAATTCTACGCCAGTTTTTAATATTATCGTTTGCTTTCTTCTCTCCTGAAAAAATATTATTTACTATGAGTTGTTTAACTTGCTTACGTTTAAGTAAGTTAACTACTACGTCTGTGTTGTAACCATTATTTACAGCTATCTGTTTAATAATGTTTAACTCTAATTCAAAGTTGACTTTAGTGAGAGGGATGTTAACTAATCTATTAATCATTGCATGGAATGATGAGAGTTTTTGCGACCACGGGTGAATTGATTGATGGTGAATGACGACATCTGTATAAGTAGGCTTTCTGTAAATGGCAAATTCTAATCTGTTGCTATTATTTTTCTTTATTGTTATGTCAAGAAAATTTAAGGTTTTTTGTTGCTCGATTTCTAGTGTGAATTTAATATTTGTATGCAATGAATTTAAATGACGTAAAAAGGTATCTAACTGTCTATCTGTTCCTGTCCAAATGCAAAAGATATCGTCTACATAACGATACCAAGTTTTTACATTTTTAAGTAACGTGTGATTTGACTTAAAGAGATTATTCTCAAAATAATCCATAAAAATATCCGCGAGCAAAGGTGAAATAGGACCACCCATAGGTAATCCTACCGATTGTTTGTAAAATTTTTTATTAAACAAAAAATAGTTTTGTTCAATACAAATATTAAAAAGTCTAAGCATTTCTTTAACGACGTTGCTATTAATATCCGAAAAAGTTAAAATTTCGCTGACTATATTTTTGCACTCTTCCGTTGGTACGTTAGTAAATAAATTTGTTACGTCGAATGATACTAATTTACAATTACTAGTTAATTGTATGTCTTTGATTTTTTCTGTGAAGTCTATGCTATTCTTAACTGTATACTTCGGTTTAAACACGTTGTAAGAATTAAAAACGTCATTTAATTCACGGGCTATTTTGTAAGATGGAGAACTACAAAAAGATACCACGGGACGAATCGGTATCAAGGGTTTGTGTAATTTGGGTAAGCCAAATAATCTCGGAGCTTGTGGGTTTAAATTAATAACTTTATTTTTATTTAAGTAGAAAATGATAGGGCAGTTTTTGACACACGTTTTTACCTCATCTTGAAATTTGGATGTAGGATCCTTGTTAAGTAATTGGAAATGATCTCCTTTCGACAAGAAGTCTTCTACTTTCGATGTATAATCTAATGAGTTTAAAATTACTATGGAATTGCCTTTATCTGCTTTCGTCAGAGTAAGGTTTTCTCGACGTAAAATATCTTTGATATTTTTCGCCGTCCGCATATCGGAATTCGATGATTTCAATGAGTTTAAGTCTAATTCTTTTATTTATTGGGCACAAATATGTTTAAAAGCAACTGGTTGTTTGAATAGAGCAACATCTAAATCTACTGCTAGATTTTCAACACATTTGTCTAACATACTGTTGGAGATGTTAAATTTAAGGCCTTTTGACAAAAGGTTCATTTCTGAGACACTGAATGTATGTGATGACAGGTTCTTAACACGATCAAAGAATTTATGAGAGCTAAAATGTCCTGACGTCTGTGTAACCGAAAACGTTTGGATTTTATGGGATTCGATCAAAACATCTAGTTTTTTATTTAATGTCAGTCTCTTTGCATGTGACAATTTGCTAGCTAGTGTTCTCACACTATCATCAAATATATCCCATTCAATTGGATGTAAAACATGTACTAACTCGGAGTGTAAAAATTTCAAATTGAGCTTAATATTAACCCTCACTACAAACAATGATTTCACTTCACCCTTCAACCACTTCACTTTTGCGAATTCCAATGCACTGTTTGCCGCAAAACTCTTGCACTTTGAATTTAAATTTAAATTGATGTATTTAGGAATGACTTTATTTTTCAGACAATTCTGATTAAAAAAGATTTTTTGACAAATTATGGAGTATTTAATAAACAATTTACGATATAAAAGCGCCTTTTTTGCCGTACTGGCTATTTTAATACTTTCGATGGTTTCGGCGGTAACTTTGTGGAAGTTCATTTTAATAGAAAATTTAAATTAACTTTGATTATTCCACGTATTGTGTAACTAACTGTGACACGTGTTATTAATAGCAACGTGGATATTAATAGCAACGTCGTTAAAGAAATGCTTAGACTTTTTAATATTTGTATTGAACAAAACTATTTTTTGTTTAATAAAAAATTTTACAAACAATCGGTAGGATTACCTATGGGTGGTCCTATTTCACCTTTGCTCGCGGATATTTTTATGGATTATTTTGAGAATAATCTCTTTAAGTCAAATCACACGTTACTTAAAAATGTAAAAACTTGGTATCGTTATGTAGACGATATCTTTTGCATTTGGACAGGAACAGATAGACAGTTAGATACCTTTTTACGTCATTTAAATTCATTGCATACAAATATTAAATTCACACTAGAAATCGAGCAACAAAAAACCTTAAATTTTCTTGACATAACAATAAAGAAAAATAATAGCAACAGATTAGAATTTGCCATTTACAGAAAGCCTACTTATACAGATGTCGTCATTCACCATCAATCAATTCACCCGTGGTCGCAAAAACTCTCATCATTCCATGCAATGATTAATAGATTAGTTAACATCCCTCTCACTAAAGTCAACTTTGAATTAGAGTTAAACATTATTAAACAGATAGCTGTAAATAATGGTTACAACACAGACGTAGTAGTTAACTTACTTAAACGTAAGCAAGTTAAACAACTCATAGTAAATAATATTTTTTCAGGAGAGAAGAAAGCAAACGATAATATTAAAAACTGGCGTAGAATTATTTATTTAGGAGACATCTCGTCAAAGATAGTTAAATTTTTGCCAGACAATATAGAACCCGCGTTTTATACAGTAAATAATTTAGGTAAAAATTTTATTGAACAGTAAAGATCGCGTAGATTCATCGTCACAGAGTGGTATCTATCGACTCTCTTGTGGAGACTGTCAAGCGTCTTATGTTGGACAGACAGGTAGAAACTTTAATATTAGAATTAAAGAACATATAAGATGTCTAAAAAGTAACAATTTCTCTGAGTTTGCCAATCATTTAATAGAAAATAATCATAATTTTAATCAGATTTGTAATTTAGAAATACTCCACCGAGTAAATAAAAAGGGTTTAAAGATGAATAGCTTAGAATTTTTAGAAATTAATAAAACTCTTAACAAAAAAGAAATATTATTAAATAATATTCTTAATAGCACAGGCGGTTCCCCGTTACTAAAATTGTTTCCAATTAATAGAGTAATCACAAACCTAGATGATTGATTGTAGCTCATTAGTTTTAATAGTTTGTAATGTTTAACGTCATTAGTAGTATGATTAAATTTGTTTGCATTTTATAATCCCCTCTTTGCTTCCATTAAAAAGGAAAAATCCCATTCTGATTGTTTACAACTCATTAGTAAAATTAGTATCATTATCTGTTTGCTTTATTTCGATTCTACACCCCCCTCCTTGCTCCTCTTAAAAGGAAAAAAAACCCAATCCATTTTGTAATTTTATAATTTTAAAATGTTAGAATCAATCTTGCTTCATTACTTAAGCAAACTTTGCGATAGTAAGTCTGAAGATGCCTCTGAAAGAGGCGAAACACGTGTCACAGTTAGTTACACAATACGTGGAATAATCAAAGTTAATTTAAATTTTCTATTAAAATGAACTTCCACAAAGTTACCGCCGAAACCATCGAAAGTAATAACCCATGAATAAACCGAAAATCATTAAACAGAACATGATAAAACAGAACTATGACAAAACAAAACAGGGAACTTGCATAAACAGAACATGAAAAAATAGAACACGAGAAAACAGAACATAGATAATCCGGAACAAATATTAAATATTAGTAAGAATTTTGGTGAATTGTTGTGTATTTGCTTGATTCATTACTTATGGTCAGGCTACTATGACAGTTCGCGCGTTTGTGTTGCCCTGTCTTTTGGATTTACTTGTATTTGATATCCCTATTTGTATACCATGTACCAATTTAAGTTGAAGAAATCATGATTTTGTGAGAGTTTCCGATTAAAATAAGAGTAAATGTATAAGGTAAGTCACTTAAATTAACATAACCTCAAAATGGCGTTTGTTTCAAAACCGATGTTTTTGTATTGACACTTGACAGCACGTTTCTTTGTTGTAATTTCTAGTCATTTGAAAGACATTTTTAACACTGTACTTTTATTTTATATTCTAGATGAACAAACTAGTGATGTGGATAGCAATCCCTTGGAGAACTTTACAATACCGTTTAACGAAGAAAACAATATTTCCGTGAGACATACATGGTGCAGATGGAATATAGAATGTTTATTAACCCATCATACGTTATAGTGAAGCAGGTTTGTTCCTTCAAAACATTGGTTCACCACCCCATTATTGGATAAAAATTGGTATAGCCTCATAGGAAGATTCCAGTAATATGAAAACGTTTGAATGTTAGTCTCAACTTGCATACATCTTTATGATAACATAATTAATGTTAATGAATATAATTCCAGAAATTTGATTGAAAAACATCAAGGTGACTTGGAGAATATGCCCTGAATACCACGACTCAGGTGATATGGATGAAGGACAACAGCAAAATAGATCAAATGATAATGAAATTGGTAAACATTTATATTTGATTATTATTATCAACGCCTATTGAATCTTTCTTTTTCAATTCTTCATATTTGTGTTTGATCGCTCGTTGGATACACCAAAAGGGTATTCTAGTCTTGATCTCTTGGTGTTTAGTTGTACTTCTTCACCAAAGATGATTATCTTTTCCGTTTCTAAGCTCAAGAAATGCGACCCCAACACCAACATTTTCTTAAATATCTATTTCAATATGGGTGATGCAATGTTTATAATTAAGGTATTCTTATATCATAGTTTTTTGGACCTTTTGTAGTTTATATAAATACGCGATAACGCTTATCAGGTGATTAGCGCCCGCGATAACGATTTTTCGTTAGATTACTTAGAACGCTGAGAACACTCAGTCAGTAGTCAATTCATATGTGTGCTGGCATGACGCCTTTTTTACGCGCAACTTAAAATATGATTATTTATTAAAAAAACACAGATTTTTATAAAAAAATGTATGAGGAATGATGCAAAGAGATATTTTTAAGCCCTTGGACTATTTTTTTTTTTGAAATTCATAAGAATAAGGCCAATAATGAGGAAACCACTGGGGTAAAAAAAGACCCCCCATCGGCTGACAAGTATTTTTCTAGTCTCCGAGCCGCAAGAGTTATCATTAATTCTTACTCACTGTTTCGTCCAGTTTATAATAATCCTATGTGTCCATTTTAATAAATTTCTGTATTTAATATGTTTGAATTTTGCCTATGCTTATACACTTATCTAATAATAAGATAAATAATTACTCTTAACTTAATTAATAATATAAAAAGTAAACAATAATTTACTCCAACTTAAATCATCATTCAATTTAGGATGTCGATTGAAATGCTTGATGTAATTTCGATATCAGATTTGAACGATTCAAATTTAATGCAGTGTTTATTTTGTTATTTTACAGAAATCATTCAGCAAGGAATCAATGACGATATGGCAAACAATCTAATCTATAATGAAGGTTGCCAATTAACTGCAGATATCTGATGAAGTTTTGTGTGTAACTCCAATCATGGCTCTACTCATTCACTTGTTACAGAAGATTCAATTGATGGTATATTTCTACATTATGTATAATTGTATTAAATTTATATATATATATTTTTTAAATCCATATCCGCTCCCAATGTGGATCATATGGCCATCTAATGGAGTTATAAGGAATAGGTAAATATGGCATATAGTAGCACGTCGACTACTGCGGCGAAAAATTTCACAAACTAACTGAAAACAACGCCACGATTTAAAGTTATTTTTTGAGAACTTGATAATCGTGTTAAAACCACACATTATTACGAAGAACACTGATAAATTATGCGAAATACGAAATATTTTTCAGTACAGCGCCACTGTTTTCCATTTTGGCCTACTGCGGCGAAAAATTTCACAAACTAACTGAAAACAACTCCACGATTTAAAATATTTATTGACGCTTTCATAATCGCGATAAAATCACACATTAATATGAAGAACACTGATAAATAAATTATATGAAATACGTCGACAAGGTATTGTTACTCAGAGCAGAGAACACGGAGAACATTCTAAGTTAGCAGTGCTACCAACCCGAGTTGCTGCCTACTTCCGTCGTATTGATAATAGACAAAGGTATATAAAGTATATGTAGTTTTAAATCAAATCACAATTCTAAAAAAAATAATAGAATAAAAAAAAACTGGGTACACAACATTAAAAAAAAAAGCCAAAGATGAAAGGGAGATAGGAGCTAGGCTCCACAGTTCTTCATATAAAATGAAAAGACTGATGATGATGATGAAATCAAATCAAAAAATATATAACAGGTATATATTTTTTGATTTCGAATTCCTGCTGTACATTTTGAGAATAAATACAATGTGCTCAAATATGCACTACTTATTTGAAATCAAATCAAAAAAAAATATACATATATACCTGGCATATTTGAGCACATTGTATTTATTCTCAAAATGTACAGCAGGAATTCGAAATCAAAAAATATATGCCTGTTATATATTTTTTGATTTGATTACTTATTTGAAATAAATATACAAATATATTTTTCGGAAAAATTTGAGTATTTATGAATATTGATTTCATTAATCATATTTCAAGAAATAGAAACTTGAAGTATGATTAACAAAATCAATATTCATTAATACTCTAATTTTTCCCATTCTTATATCTCTTTTTCAAATATTGTAGTGAATACATTTAACCGGAGCGCGCGGAATTTTTAGCACCACAAAGAAAAGGTTAAAGAAAAAATATCTGGATCAATTAAAATAATATTGCTCATATCTACCATTTTTATTGCAAATATATATAAGATTTTGTTTATAACGTTAGAGCTGACAAATTTTATTGTCTATGGTTTTCAATACTGTCCATGACCATCTATGCTGAATTCCCCGCGTAATAAAGCATCCACTGTTAAATAGTGTTCAACCATGGATTGCGTAGCGTGTAAGCAGTCGTGCTCGTCATTTTTTTGTTTGGTCAATAATTCGGAGGAACTGGTGGAATGGCTTCGTAAGCACGGCGTGATTCCGCGAAGTTGTGTGTGTCCCAAATGTTGTAACCCGTGTAAATTCTATCCTAAGTCCTGGATGTTCCGTTGTGGAAAGGCCACTGAAACGCAAGAAAACTCTACAAAAAAAAAAAGATGTCCTTTTACTGTGTCTGTCCGGAAGGGAACCTTTTTCGAGGCTTCCCGTCTCTCTATTGTAAACATATGCAAATTTGTATTTTATTGGTGTGTGATACGGTCTCCCCGGATGACATTCATCATGTCAGAAATGTTGGTGACGTCGCATACCGTGGTAAACTGGTCGAGTTACTGTCGCGAAGTGTGTGTGGACTGGTGCACTAAGAATAGTGAGAAAATTGGTGGCGTCGGGGTTACCGTGGAGATAGATGAGGCTAAGTTTGGGAAACGGAAGTACAATCGGGGCCGCGTTTTAGATGGACAATGGGTTTTTGGTGGGTTTGAGAGAAACTCGCACAAATTATTTATGTGTGCCGTGGAAAATAGGTGCAAAGAGACATTGCTCGATGTTATTAAAGAAAACATTCTTCCCGGGACGACGATAATCTCCGATTGCTGGAAGGCATACGATTGCCTTCAATCGGAAGGTTTCGTCCACCTAAAGGTCAACCACTCGTTGAATTTTGTTGACCCTTCAACGGGAGCTCATACCCAGAACATTGAACGAACATGGAGAGATGTTCGTTCCCATGTACCTCGGTATGGGCGAAGCGTTGACCACTACCACGGCTACCTGTGCGAGTTTTTGTGGAAACGAACATTAAAGGACCATACAGATAGAGTGCACGCGTTCTTCAAGATGGCGGGCGAGCTCTATAAACCCAACACCCAATAGGTTTGCATTTTATCAATACCTACATATACTTTTTATACCTTTCTCTATTATTATAAATACCTACATATACTTTTTATACCTTGTCTATTATAAATACGACGGAAGCAGAGACAATATATAGAGACGGAAGTAGGCAGCAACCAGAGCAGCAACTCTCGGGTTGGTAGCACTGCTAACTTAGAATGTTCTCCGTATTCTCTGCTCTGAGTAACAATACCTTGTCGACGTATTTCATATAATTTATTTATCAGTGTTCTTCATATTAATGTGTGATTTTATCGCGGTTATGAAAGCGTCAATAAATATTTTAAATCGTGGCGTTGTTTTCAGGTAGTTTGTGAAATTTTTCGCCGCAGTAGTCGACGTGCTACTATATGCCATATTTACCAAGGAATATTGTGTTTTTATTCATATAATGGAGGCATCTCAACAGAAGTTTTTTCTACGAGAGCTGTTTGTTACTCAGTCGCTCAACCTCACTTTTTTCAAAGTAAGTGGTAGGGAAAGAAGGATAAGGTGAGAACATGACTAATGGTTGACTAATCGCTATTGCTACACCCAGTTATTAAAGGATCAGAAGGATAGGAGGAGAGGAAATGAGGTGAATTGACATCACAAACGCCCAGTCTTCGATCACAACTTTGAAATGAATAATTCTCAAATTCACTGTGATCTTACCAGGAATCGAACCCAGACCTGTGTGATCACTAGAGCCAGCTCTAACCAACTGGGCCACAGCAGGCGACTAAATTTATATTACATGTTCTTTAATTCTAACATAAAAGTGTCTACCTGTCTGCCTTACATAAGAAGCGTTATTAAAAAAATGTGGAATTGATGCAAAAATGGTTTTATTTTTTGATAGACAATTGTTTTTCACAGTTCTTGGTACAACAGGCCAGGCCTCTAGTCATCCAAGTTTTGTTCCCCATTCCAGTCTTTCCTCCAATCACGTATTTTTATGGAAGAACTATTTTCTCCATGTCTTCTTCCATAAAGATTGAGGTGAGTATGTATATGAATTAAATTAAGAAAATGCTTCATAAATTCCAATTCCATCACGTATACTATTAGTCATCAGTGATAATTTATTATTACAATCCCATATAAGTACGCAAATTAATATAAGTATATTATTAAGATAAAAATTAAGTCTCTTATATTCAAAATAACTTGAGAATTTAGTTGAGTCGTATGAAAGTATTCGAATTATATTATGGCTATATCATACATCGATGCAATTTATATTTCTTATTTATATAATATTAATTCATTTATATGACGACCGTTGGAGTACTCTTGTCATTACTACGTAAATTTGACATTTCACCTTTTGACCATCGTAAAAACACGAAAAGCGTACTAGTAAAAAAAACAGTTATTGATAATTTCGAAAAAAATAAGTTTATGACTTCAAAAGAAAGATTACTTTAATTAATTTTTAAAGTTAAAAGCATGATTTGGGAAAAGGTTTGGAAAATCGATGATTATAATATTTTGACTTAATGGTTTTTAAAGCCGTAAAGAGGTAGCAGTAACAAGACAAATAGCCAATATTTTAATGAATTAATCATTCCTGTATTAAAAAATAACGATTCAAAGCCCTGATATATATATATATATATATCCCGTGGACGCTGCTGCATTACTGAAACCAATTATTAAATAAAAATGCGATATGTAATTTATTGTTGCCTTTATTTTGAAATATCAATCAAGATGAATCATCTTGTTTTCCAATATATTTTTTATACAGAAAGGAAGTCGATGAGACAAAATTAAATGTAGTAGTGCATATGCCAAATTACATTTTTCTAAAATTTTTTTTCGATATATTTATTGGATTCATGCATAAAATTCTGGGGATACAATAATTTGATGTAAGACACACATTTGTTAAAACACAAATCAATAATGTAAGCAAACTTGTATCTACATAAACTATAATTTAAAACGAAAACATATAATATCTATATGATAAGGTGAGTCAGTTACAAATATATGATCAATTGAAATTGTAACAAGGTGAAAATTCTATACATAACAACGTGACTATAATGTGTTCAATATTGCATATATTTTGGAGTATATGAATTGGGAATTTGAACATATTTATGTTAAAAAAACACTTAGATAAATTATAAGACAATAATAACAACCCGTTGCAAAAAAACAAAGCAATATTTTTTTATATATTATCTAAAACTAGTGTTCGATACAAAGTATTCGATAACTATTTTTTTATATAACCAACCGTAGTAATGTGCAAAACTTGTTTTCTATATTTGTAACCTTAAGGATAAGCTTAGTAGAGGTTAATTACAAATTTTCTTATGAAGTATAATATTTTCAATAAAGATTTACATTTTTTTTATATATGTATAATAAAAAATCAGGTGGGTGGGTAAGTAAATATAGAACAAACACATTTGCAATAAATAATGCCCTAAACCGATTATGGTACACTATAACTACAACTAACGGATAGCTGATTATGATGGAAGAGAGCTTTTCTTATTGTTCGGCTTATTAAACTAAAACTGGTTATTTAATTACATGATTATTTATTACAAACATAATATTATATTCCTATAAAGGCGGTATTATTTGGTAACACAAAGAATTTAAACAAATCTTCAAGAATATAATTAATCAATACATTAAATAGTTAAATTTTGATTTGAGACACAGTTCTCACTTAAAATTAACACCGGGAGACTGATAACGCAAAAACAAAATTCAACTCTAAAGCTACAAAACAAAATTGTAAAACGTCTTGTGAAAACAAATCCGAAATCAAATAATAAATAACAAGTATTTATTTATATCTTAATGACTTTAATTCACAAACTTGTTTGATTTTATAAACATTATTTCATTAAACCACAATTGATCCTTGTGGAAATATAACAAGAAAGGAGAGGTAAGTTGTGATGGGGTATGTTAATAATAATATAATTGGTGCAGAGGTGACGGATACAAGGTGGTGTGGCTTGAATTACAACTCGAAGCGTTTCTTGCGCTCAGCAACTATCCCGACGAGGGGAGAGATGGAGGCACGCGTCGAAGAAGACACCGAACAACGAGACACACGGGAAAACCCACTCAGTTCTGAAACAAAGAGAATATTTTACGTAGTTAGTTTAACATATTTATTTGTTTTATGTTCTCAACGACATGTATTTTTCAATTAAACAAGATTTGTACCTCTCTTATGTTAAGATATTGTTTTCTTAGAGGGAAAACAATCTACAGCCATTACTTTTGACAAACTAGTCTTTGTATCATATTTCACATTTCTACCGAATGACACAATTGTGGTGAATATTTTAAGGTAGGCGAATGAATTTGGTGTGGCTAGTGCAGATAATATGTAGCTTGCTTAAATTTATTTATTTGATTTCTTATATACAGGGAAATATCAAGGTAATTGGAGAAAAATCTGTTTATTCATGTCACTGATTTGTGAGGTCAATATTCATGTCAATATTTAATTTTCATATGCTATATTATTTTAGATCATTGAAATGTTTTTATATTTTACCATGGCTCATTGTAAAGCCACCTGTAAACGAGCATAAAAAAGGCACATGACCGGTATCATTGCCGATAATATTGTGGAAATGGGCAACTTTACTAGCTTTGATACCAAATTTAAATTCAATTTATTGAATTAAACAAATCATGTCTCAATATTGTAATATCAACACAACTTGACGACGAGCATATGAATGCAATCAGACATTTTCGACCTGACAGATAGCAAACAGAGATGCACATATCAAGCAGAGTGAGAAGGGATAGATTTATTCTAGCAATGTTGTCATATTTTCGATGGCAATCGATATTCAAAACATTGTCAAATTTTGCTGCCTTGGTTGACAGCATACAATAATAGGCTGAGCCAGTCAGTCGTTTAGACAAAAGTGCCGAGTGTTGCTCAATTATAAACAGTCATGCATGTCTAGCAGCATATTGCTGCAAAAATTTTCCCATTGACAGGCGCTTTAAGGGAGACTTCATGGTAGAAAACATAAAACCAGAGTGAGATAATATCGCTACCTGTACCGGGGAGAGCCGGAGGTTCCTTGTGCTTTCTGTCTTTGCGAATTGGATTTTTGTTTTGCGCACTACAGACTTTGCCGGTTCCAGCGTCAGTTGATTGGGTCTTGTTGCCTTCTGTTAAATATCACATTTATTAATTCAGAGATATTACAAAGAATTCCATAAATTGATTTTGATAAATAAAGTGTGAGAAGATTTATCAAATCGATCAAGTTGAAAATTAGGGACAATAATATATTTGGCAGTCAAACGATTCTCCAATGCAGTCGTTGGCAACCAGCGGCCCGCGGGCCTTTTAAAACTAAAATATGTGGCCCAAGTGCGGCCCGCACTAATCCCCACATAAAATATTTGGCACTTTTACAATAAAATGTTGCCAACCCTTGCTCCAATGTATTTGTGTTTAACAATCTTTTTCAATCTAAAAAAACCCATTTAGGTTTATTTACAGCTGCAGTATATTGTGAAGATATTTGATATTGATAGAAAAATATCAACGGAAACGACATTCAAAATATTGAGAAAAATACAATATTTAGTGATTTGTTTGTAGGTTACTCTAGCAAAAAAAAACTACTCAAAACTACTAAAATTAGAATATAATTATTTGAATTATCAGGTATAATTTGGAAGCATATGTTTTACACTACTACATTTTTATATTTATGTTAAAAGAATAAGTCATTGAAAATGTTACGTAAATCATTGGGTTCAAGTATTATACATGTGTTATCATTAAATTATGATAATTTCAATCCACCAGACCATGCATCTTTACCGTTTTCTTTCCCCAATCAAATATATAGAACATTAATAACTGCTTTAATTATTTTTTCTTGGACAAGCGTTTTCACAATAAAAGTCTTTACACATTAACACTGTTAATTCTTTGAAGAATATTTTCAGTTATATTTTGTGAATGTCCATCATTAATTGGTTTAGGCCCACAGTACGAATCGAACAGCATGCATAGTCTGTGGTGAATAGTTTCACAAAGCCAAACTATCAGTGTAAACTTATCATACAAAAATCAATTTTAGTAGACATCAATAAGCAATGTTTTTGTTTTTAATTACATTAAACTGTTTTTAATAAAGATTAAAAATACAAATAAATGCAGATTATATTAATTTTTATAGGGCAAGTTAAGAAAAATGGGTAATTATAATAATATCAATGTTAAGTAGTGATGGATTAATTAAAGATATTGTTTAACTTGTTGTGATGAAATTAGAAAGCGATTCTTACCTGCCACAATGGCGTTTTGCCAAACGGTCGCTAGACGCCTCAGATGATCCCATAGAGGAGTATTCTGTGCGGATATCCCATCACTCCCTTGCCCATGCTATTAGTACAATGATATCAAGTTCTAGAGAAACAATGAACTTGCGATGGCATTTCTATCGGACAGTTGTTACTCTCAGATTTGCATGCAGTTATTAATTGTTAACATTTATAATATGAATGTGAACAAAATGTCAACATACACAAAAGTTTAAATAATTATTTGAACATTGTGACATGTACAATACAATGCAGTACAATATTGATGATATGATATTCAAATCTGAGAGCAACAACTTGCTTATTATAGAGAAATTGAATTACTTGTAATATTTAAAAGTAACTTTATATGGTGCTTTCGAGCCATGCACTGACACCTCTAACATAAACTAATGTAATAATAAATTAAAAATATAATGAATTATTAAGCTTGTATTCGAGTAACTAAATACCCACCAGAAAGAAAATGAAGAATATATGGAAACTTAAAGATATAATGAAGGAGAATTTTTTAATTGTGTGATATAGATGAGTGATGAATGAAGGTTTTCAGAAAACTTACCGATGATGAACTGCTGCTTCCTAATGATGCAATCTCAGAACTGTTCATCTCATTGACTTCAGACATCAAATGGGCTCGTAGTTGTTTATTTCTGCAATCATTATCAATCATGGTTAAATTTATAAAAATAAATACGATAAAAGAAAACTATCATTTCATGGTAGTTAAGAAGAAAACATTTCACAGTTACTACTACTGAAGTGTTTTTTTCATTGAAATATGCTTCAGTAATTTCAGTAATTAGTTTGTAAATAATCATCTCGGTAAATTTAAAATATCATGTACATATGTACACATTAAAAGAGTTTCAACACATGCATGAATATTATTTCGAATACGTCAGCAAACTGCGGCTCGCTAGCCACATGCGACTCTTTACACGTATGTGTATGAGACCACTTACAGTATGATTAAAAATTCGTGTCCCACGCGCAGAAGTCAGTTTTCGGTCTTAACAGTAAGAGTTGGAATGGGCGATCTCAACGAAAGTACCTCAATCAAATTGAGGACCTTTTAAGCAAAAAGCAGCATAGGAGTATTCTAATCAAGTTAATAACAATCTACCCAGCTATATAGTTTAAGTTTTAAAAATTTGGCTCTCAGAAGAAATTTCAATCGTTGTATAGTTGATATTTGGTTCAGTTGACTAATGAGTTTGCCGACCACTGAGTTAGATTATCTTGTGTAGGATGGGAATTCAAAAACTGAACAATGGTGAAAGGGGGAATGTGGCGAATAAGGTTAGGAACCCCTGTCCTAAACATTAAAATAATTAACTAAGAAAATGCAATTTCAATTTTATACTCAAATATAGTAGACTTTCAAGGAAAAGCAATGCCAATTATATACATTTTAATATTTATGTGTTTTACCAGATGAAAAATAGTTGAAAAAACATTATGTTGTTATTCCTACTAAGCAATATAAGGAGATCTGGGATATGTTTTAATCAAGAACTACTTATTTGATAACAAAGCTTAATTCAAAGTATAATATATGCACTGTCAATGAAATCAAAACATAAATGACAGCTGAGAAGAAAACAATTCTAAGTAGAAAATAAAATTTATTTACCTGGCGTCTAGTTGCATAATATGTTGTTGAGCTTGAGTTAACTGCTGTGTAACATTGCAGAGTTTTTCTTCTAAGGCTGCTGATTCAACGCATTTCACCGAATATTTCTCCGATAGTGAGAGTATTTCTTGCTTTATTTCTTCCATTTCCTCCCTATAAAAACCATAAAATAAAATATGTTAGTAATGTGAATATTGGAAATGTGAAGAAATGATTTGTTTTTCTCGATTGAATCACATCTGTCATATAAAAAGTATATTCGAGAATGTCAACACAATCACTTAGAAAATTAACTTTCATTGTTTAAAATAGACTAATTAGAATAATGAGAATGATAAGAGATTGTTAATAGTGATGATTTTGAACATGGATATATTTTCTATCAACATGAATGAACAATATTTTACAATAAAACATTATAAATGGATACTGACATTATTATTGAGATAAATAAGTCGGTTATAAGAAAATATAAACAGCATTGGTAAATATTACTAACCAGTAATATGTACTTACACCAAAATGTATCCATGTTTTTTTGTTAGTTAAATAGCAGGACACTTTACTTACTGGTGTCGAGAATGCACTTGCCCCAAATCTCCACCATGTTGTGTTCTTGTGACAAACTCTCTCTTGAACTTGGTCACTTCCCTCTGCACCTCGTTCTCGTGAGCCTTTCGCATTGCGTCCAGGGCAGCGAGGGTCGCCTGAGTTTCTTCGGCCAGGGCTTGCTCTTTATCCACTCTGAAATTGACAAAACATTGAAAGATTCATTACCATAGAAAACAATATGATAGGAATTTAACAAGGCTATGCAGTTATATTGTGCCTGCAAGACTGGGTTCAATTCTAAAAGGGACATTGTTGTATATTGGTTTGTTACTTACCATGTGATTCAATGATTTGAATTAATGGAGGTTTTTTAGCTTTATTAATGATTGAAAAATGGAATGTGGATTGGGTTACAACATTTTAATATAACATCTGTTTCCATTCTTTTGATTTGACCTGTGATTTACATCATAAAAAGAAGGATTTGAAAATAATAAATGAAATTCAAAAGAATTATAGGGTTGAAAATGACAAGCCTAAGCAATAAACAAAAATGATATTGGAAAAAAATGATAATTGAATTTACCTGAGTTGTTCACGTTCAACTCGATGCTTGTCTTCCAATTCTTGAATGACACGTCGATGAGAACTCTCCATGGCAAGCAAACCCTTCTCGCACAACACACGCAGCTGTTCAATCTCAGCCTGGTATCGTTGGCGAATGGAGTCTCCTTGAATATCGGCACCAATTGTTTTATGGTAAGCTGACCTCAGTTGCTCTAACTGCTGTGAATATTCAGAATCGAGAGTTCCTAGCCTCCTTTCAAGCCGTCGGGTTCTTTCTTTCAATTGAGTTTGTTCTTGTTCGTGTTGTACTTGGAGATGTTGGCACTCTGATTGATGCTGAGAAATCTGCAAGTCATGTTTTCATGGACATTCAAAAACAGTGAAATTGACAGAATTTTTAAAATTAATTTATTTATGTAACAATTAATTGTTTAACAAGGTAACAATACAATAGATGATAAATCTTGATGAATAATCATTTGAAACAATTGTAAATGTTATATTTGAAAATCTTTCAGCATCTAGTACAAAGATTAAAGCTATACATCATAAATCTAGGAGGATTTTTTCTTCATATCATCAACACTTACCTGTTGTTTAAGAAGTGTAACTTCTGATTCACTACGCTGAACTCTTCGCTGTGCAGTTCTTTGCTGTTGCTGCAGTGATGAAACTAAATCTTCAGCGGTGCGGGCTCGACCCCTTAATAGCTCAGCTGATTTTTTACCTTCTCCGCCACGATCTTGTTCACTTTTTAAGGCAGCAAGGGTTTCTTCATGCTCCAAGCGTAATCTGAATTGTAAAAGAATGTTGTAATGATAGACAATAAAGTAATATAATAAATACCAAGACAGAATAACAATAATTCACTAAACGATGTGGCCGACTGTCATTATTAGATCTCAAAAACGAGAAATGGAAAGATGCGATCATAATACTAAATGTAGTTTCAGTATGTATATTGAATTGAAGAAATGTAAAGATGGACAAACCTGTCAATGGCACTCTGTAAACGGAGACAATGCTGGCACGGGATGTGACTAGAGAGAGCTTCTACACTCTTTTTCAGCGACTCGCATAGTTCTAAAACACCTTGCACTTGTGTCTTGCTTTGTTCTTTTTTGTCATCTTTATTATCAGCAATATCGCTTCCGATTTGAAGATGCAGATGTTTGACAACTAATTCAACTTGACGAAGAGCATCGCTTATTTTAATCAAGTCCTCTTTGTTATCTGTATATTCATCAGAAAACAGAGCACGACATTCGTTTGAAAAATGTTGGAAAAGATAAATGAACTCAGCTTCTTGTGCAGGATCGCTGTCCAAGGAAGCGATGACATTTTCAGATTCAGACGACTTATTCCAAGAGTTTTCACTGTACATTCCTTTTGGATAGTTATGTCTTTCGTCGGCGTCGGTCGGTGAATCTGTTTCGTAACCGCCAGTGCAAACATAAATCTTTGCATCAATCAAAGCTTTATGAGCGATAACATCAGCCAGTTCATTGAGTAATTGACGACTATCAGTGGCAGGTCTGTCTTCATTAATCGGCGTCCGTAATCGAACATTCGTAAGACACTCTTGATAGAGACTTGTGATATCTGCGATAGCTTCTTTCATCTCATCAGAGAGCCGTTGATGGGCCACTTGGAACCATTTCTCGAGTGCCGCCTGTTGGCTAGCGACCAACGTAAACCTTCCTTTTTTCTCCGCTTCCAGCTGAGTACCGTAAAGCTGTGCACATCTCTTCATGACGTGGGAAATTTCCGAATTCATCAACTCGTGATTGACAACGTCCTGGGCTTTATGCCACGCTTCCTGTATCCTCATATTTTCTATATTGGCTCTATCTTGATCAATAGTACCAGTTTCACATGTGAGAGCTTCCAAAATCAAAGTTTTCGTAAGCTCGACTAATTTTTCAGTTTTGTATTGATTTACTGTGATGGTTATTTCTTTTTGTGAAGCTTTAAGCATATCTAATTCTTTCATTTGTATGATATTTTGTGAATGAGCTGTGGTTTTATCAATATTTGTATTATTTACAAAATTAATTTTCCTAGATAAAATTTTTGCAAGATAATCCATAGACGTTTTGCAAAGAGTTTGTCTCTTAATTTGTGACCCGTTTAATTTCGATTGCAAAGATGTAACCAATTGACTAGTTTCTTCCACTTCAGACTTAATTAACCTCTTAAAAAGACTATCTCCATTTGTATTGACGACTGCATCATTGACTCTACTGATCAGAACGGCTTCGTAGGCTAATTTTTCAGCGAGGAATTCAAGATTCCTTCGCTGGTTCAACTCGCCAGATTCCAGCAAAGCGCATTTCTTTTTGTTGATATCTAATAACTTGGATCTCAACTGGAGCTCTAACTGATGGACAACATTGATTACGGATTCATTAAGATCTCCTTCGTAAATACTCTCAAATGGCAATACGCATTTGTCGGTGCAGTCTTGAAGAGTTTTACTGACATCGGTGAGACAACGTTCTATGGTTTTCATGCTATAACTCTTGTCAAGAACAGGTGATGGTGATCTTCGATTCCTGGAGGCCCTTATTGCGCTCACTTGACAAATGCAATCATTCACTTTATTTCTAGATAAAATGACTACATTTTCTAGGCTTTGAAGCCTGTCTAACAAGTGCCTGTGAGATGAATTGGAGTGAGCATCTGTTGCATCTGTCAAAGTAGGACTGTCACTGATTATCTGACTTAATGATTCACAAGAAGTTGCTAGGTCTCTTTTATTGAGCAAGGCATTGCCGACTTTTGTCTCTAGAGAACTTAATCGAATCAATACTTTCATTGGTTCAGAACTGGTAGCGCTATCTAAAGACTTTCTTCTTAATCTTGCCGACATTCTTTTTAAAGATTTGCTTTCTGATGTTGATTCTTTTTCTTTCGAGGGTGATTTTTCTTTCGTGGGGGACGGTGGCTTTGATGGAGATTTTATGACTGGTGCCTCAGTGGGGACGATTATTCCTCCTTCTAATGTTGTAATTTTATTTTCAAGCTCAGTCAACTTCTCTTCCACTTCTTTCCCGATGGAAAAGGAATCTTTTCCTTTAAGGGAAAGACTTCTCCGTTTGTCTCTGGCATCTGATTTTTGTAGTTTATGTTTAAGTGCTCTGACTTGTTTGTCTGATGCGGATAGTTTTTGCGTAAGATCTTGTATCCTAGCGGCCATCATCGATATCTGCGATTCGTTATTTTCCTCTTGCAGTTTGATATCCCTTCGTAAGCCAAGATTTGTGAGTTCAAGCTCGTCATACAAATTATGAGACTCTCTAAGCTCTCGTTTCATAGCCCTAATCTCATGAACAGCTTTTTCAAACCTACCGCGTAATTCATCATACTCTTCAATCAATCGCTCCTTATTCATATTTTCAAGGTCTTGATCTAAATCAATGTTTGTAAGGTCACTGAGTGATTCAACACTTCTACCTTTGCCACGAGTCATAGAAAGACTGCTGCTTCTTCCTTCGATATCTCTGATTTTTGAAAAAAGAGCTTCGTTTTCCTCTGCTCCTCTCATAAGTCTTTCATTCAATTGAGAAAGTTCTTCTTGAAGTCTTTGAATGGTCTCCTGTCCGTTTGCTAACTGCCTGTTTAACAGTTCACAATGCTCTGTAGAGTCTCGCAAGAAAGTTTCAGTCTCAGAAAGTTTACTCTCCCACAAATTTTTATCTTGATTGTACATTTTCTTGAGTGTCTCCAGATTTTCTGCCTCTTTTGTTCTCAAATTGAGTTCTTCCTCAGTTTTTTGCAAAGTGGATAATAAATCATCCATTCGTTTCTCTCGGAGAACAGAATCAGATTTGACTTGCCTTAAACGTTTCAATTCTTTTTCAGCTAAACTGACATCTGTCTGAGCAATTTTTAATTGTTTTCTAAGATCTTCAATTTCAATAGCTTGTTTGTCTATTGTTGAAATATATGATGTCTTTAAAGGTTTTGCCAAATCATCCTTCCTAATAATTTCCTTGATAATTGGGGTAAATGGATCAAGAATTTCTCTCAGAGAACGATCAGGAAGATTATCCGTCTCGTCTAAATCTGACGGAGGTGTTTCATCAGGCGATGATGGCAACGATGTGGGGTGTAGATTCCGCGAACGCACTTTATCTTTCACTCGTGAAATAGGATTTCTATTCAGGATCGGAGACGGAGGCAATTGAGAGATTGAATCTCCCCAATCCACACTATCTCTGCGCCCTCCTTCTGATGCCGTTCTATATTCCTCGTCAGAGGAAAACATAACAGAGCGAGGAGTCATCGGCGTGATCGGAGTGATCGGTGATGTTGGGATGATGGCAGAATCTGCAGATTCAATGCTGTCCTGCCTGTCCAACTTGATAATTGGTTTTTCGGCATAAAGTTTATCTGGACACTGAGCTGCAGGATCTGGAAGTCCAGCTGTTTTTCGGATAGCTGACACCCAATTGGCACGGATTCCAGCTGTCATAGCTGACAGCATGTACTGACGATTATCCCAAGTCTGAAACAAACAAATACAAATTAGGAAAAAGTACATATTACATGCTCAGGTTTAAACAGAATATAATTAATAAGTTACGGAATTAATTTGAATATTTGGCATTAATTAACTGGGCAATTCGCCACATATTTTAAGAAGCACTCTATATAAGCTCAAATGGAATAAAGAAGTTTTCTGAGACCAACTTTACGAGACAGGACATTGCAGATATCAGGCCTTAGATCTCAAATCTATATTAAATACTCATATATTGTCATTACCTTGATGAGAAAGCCAAAAGTCCTAGCAGGAGGCGCCTCAACGACTCCAGCTACGCCGTTCAAGTCAATAACACCATCCATGATACCGCAGTCTTCTGCGCTAGGGTCGCGATAGTAAAGCAATGCTGCTCCGCGTAAAACAAACCAATGTTGTGAAGGGTTTGGCGGACTGGAAGCTGATGTCGGTCCAGCCTGACGAAGCAGCCAACCCTTGCGCATATTCAGGAGACCTTCAGCAGGAAGTTCCACGCGGGCTGCGGCGCCACGGACACAGCCATCAGGATCACCACGGACCTGCAAAGAAGCGAACAAGATACCGTAACTAACACACTATCATAGTAAAATAAACTGATTATTAAAGCATCTATTTAAATATTGGAAACAGTGAAAATAATTGAAATTAAACCAAACTATTTTGACTTATCAAACAGTTTTCGTAAGAGAATTTTCTTCATTGTTTTCCCCAGGCAGGAAACAATGTGCTCACTTTTTATTAAGTAGTAGGGAATAGGAAGGTAACCAAATATTGTTTGAAAGGAATATAGCTAACATATTTATCAGGAATACTGCTGTCAACATCATCCATTGCTGTCCCAATAGTTGATGATGTGGTCTCTCTCGTTGGTGGCTCAGGAAGAGTCTGTGATGAGTTGTTAGGAGGTGAAAGCGGTGGACGTTCACGAGGTCTTGTAAGCGATGCTGCAATATCCTTCAATTTTTCTTCACGTTTTGACTCCTCGTCGTACTCTTCGAGTAGAATGCGATGTTGAACAGCCTCTGATGATTCTGAAAAATAAAAAGTGATTTAAGCATTAAAATCAGATATTTTTTTTAACCAGAATTAAGGTTATAATGAAAATAGAATACCGTAAATAGAGGGGATTTAATACAATGTAATAAATTAAGAAGTGTAAGTTGTTGGAGTAGTTAACATGATGAAATGTGACAGCTAAAAATTCTGTTAAATTATTTATGAACGGACTCTAAACCTACAAAGCCGTTGTAAAGATTTTCTTTAAAACAACAGACAAGAAAAAGATCTTAGCGGGTGGGTATTAAGAAATAATTAGTCCATAATCTTTGGTCAAACATCAAAAAAGAAATAACGCTGTTTACCAAAATAAATAAGGTTTGTTTGCTCAGAGCATTTATTGAACAAACGAAATATTATTTAATATTGAATTAACAGTATGACCTTAGTACCAATTTAATCTTTTTTTAATCTAATTGAAAATACCAGTACATGTATCATTTTGTATAATTGACAATGATTAAAGTCATGCTACTTACTGCTTGTATGTGACGAGACTTATTTTATTTATGAGTAAATTTATTGGTATCTTCAGAAGCTTAGCTAGTGTCCTAATACGCCTGCAATATTATAGTAGTTATGACTTATGAGCCAGGTTTAAAAGATAATATAATTTATTCTACAATTTTTCGCAAAAAAAAGGTTTGTGACTGGATTGTGAAATCGAACATACTGTGCGAGTAAACAATGAAGTTTTTGTTAAGCATTAAGCCTTAGCCTTCATTCAGAAAGATAAGATTATTTAAAATTAAATAATAGCGATGCACAAGTGTTTTTTTTTTACCAAAATTTACATTAGTTCAGTATTTATTAATAAGGGCGTGTATTGCCAAATCAAAAAAAAATGTCGCCAGTGTGGTCGAGTGGTCAACGTCGTTGCCTTCGGTTACGGGGGCCATGGGTTCGAATCCCAGTACGGACAGTTTTATAAATTGATTTTTCAGTTGATTTATGAATTTCTGTTCGAAGGCATGGATGTATGTGATGTCTTAAATTTCCCCCTCCCACCCATCCTATCCTATGAACGGGGCGTATCGAGAACGATTAGCTAACCACTAGTCCAGCCCTAGCCCTATCCTTATATTCTTACTCTCTTTGGAAAAAGAGAGGTTGTGAAACAGAGTAACAAGCAGTTCTCATAGAAAAATTTCTGTTGAGACAGGTTCCATTAGGAGTCCATATGCTCCGCATTAGTAGCGGACATGGTAAAAAGACTTTGGAATCGGAAATTCTGAGAAGATTAAAAAAAAGGAATCGCGCCTTTTCATTTTGGGAATTACGTTAATTCCTGGGATTTCAGATTCCACAAAAATCCGGTGACCGGGATTGGATGCCCTACTGTCCACTCATTTATATGTAGTTTTTTTCAAAGCACCAAAGGGACAGATAACCCTCGAGCTGGTCTTGTGTATATTTATTATATGACTAAAATATATGTAATGTGTTTTTATGGCGAATAATAAACATATTTTTTCGCATCATATTTACAAAAGCAAACAATTAATAAAATATACCGTTTCACTTTCACAAGAACTATAGTTCTGAATATGGTGCAATGCCGAAATAGCTACCAGCCATTTTTGCGCAGTGAGCTGATTTCTCGCGATCGACTCCCTAGTCTCTAGTATGATTCTTATAAGAAATTTTACAACGGTCTTACTTCGACCATTCTTCCATCCCCTAAATTAACATATAATCACGTATGAAGTCGAGTCGAATTAGTCCGAACGCCGGAGTATTATTTTTCAACGTCGCTTGTAAATATTTCTATAGTATAGAAGAATATATTTTTTCCCAAATTCATGATAGTTTTCAAAATCGACCAAATTTTGCTTTGTTATCTACCGTTTAGGCATTCATGAACTATACTATATACAAATGCTACAAAACTCATGTGTAAGGCAATACTTTGCTGTTTTTCACCATATATTATATAATTTAGCAGTATATATTAAACTTATAAAATATATTGTTGACTCTATTTATTTCGCTTAGTCATGCGGGCAAATGAATTATTTAGACTTTTGCAAAGGGCAAGTGGCTACTAATTGCGAAAAGCATATAAAAAGATCGTATCTGAAACATTGCACTGCTGTTTCACGACTATTTTATACATTTCTGTTATTTATATGACTCCCGAGAGATAGCCAGCTGTGCCAGCAGTTTTGATAAGCGAAGAACCTCTTGGACCTTTGATACGTGGGATCAAACAATCTAAACTTGATCCGCAGCGAGTTACATTATCAAATAATTGTAAATTACACTGTCTGACAGCTAGTGAACCCATCCGCAGCGCATGATTTTAAGATCTGTCTTAATTATTTCTCCAAGTCTTAGTATAAGAATAAAACGTTGAATTATTAAGAGCTTCTTCCAACTATTAGTCAACTTCCATCCACAGTGATAAGCATCCATGTAATTCGATTGGTTTAAGAAATATTATATATTGTAGAATGTAGATATATTAGATTGTATAGTCACATAGTGGTTTGAGATAATTCACGTGTAAGTTATTAGAAGCTATAAACAAAAGCGAATTGTGTTTGTTTATTTAATATGTTTGATATTAATAAAATTGTTGTGATTTTTGGACGTTACTGTAGTAATCAAGTGAAGTTTCGAAGCCATTTCAAGACAGAAGCACGATACATGAAATCGAATGCAACATTTTCGATATTCAAATCGTTTTTGATACAGAATTGAGTTTTGTCTATGGATCATCAAAGCCAAATTCAAACCATATAATATGATACATTAAATACTTGGTATTTATGTATATCATAATAATATTTTTACGCTACGGCAACACAAGACATTAAAATAAGCTTCACAGAAGGGAACGACATATGAATTATATTGTGTAAAGGCAACATACTATGACGGTGGTACAGAGTATTTAATAATTCAGTCAAAGCAAATGCTTGCTTTGAATATTTAAGGAAAATTATTATGATAACTAAAAAGGGCTTCACTACACGGTGAAACAAAATATTCATAATGACAAAATAAGCAGTTTTTATTTATTACAGGTTACGTACGGAAAACCTCAACAATGGGGTTTGTTTATTGGCGAGCAAAATATTTAAAACAATAAATTGAAAAGAGTAGTCTTACTGTTGAAGGTTTCTTACTTACACAGTCATTTAAATTAATTAGTTTTAAGACTGGAGATAGTATGTATAATATGTTAAGTGAAAAACTATTTATTGCCCAGCAAGGTCACGTGGGCGCGCCGCCAGCCACCAGCCTTCGTCGGCTGCTAAGCGCTGCCTCTTCCATATAAGGGAAACAAACTCACAACAGCTCGTCAGAGGTTACAAGTCGACCACAAAACTCACTTAGCCAACACTTTGAGGCTCGCCGTTGACACATTCTGTTTCCCTGGACTCTTGACTGTGCGACCTGAAGAATTCTCCACGTTTGGCGAGGCCTCGGCCGCGACTTGGCATTCGCCTACCATTAGCGAATAGGCTGAACATATTCCCGATACCGAAACAGTTTTTGCGAATTCCTAGCTCAAGTGAGACCCTAAGATACGGGGTACTTTCAAGATTATAATACGCAAATAGAAAATAAAGCTTTTTTAAAAATTGTAATCGTTTCAAACGACCAGTTTGCAACAGATGCATTGACCACTAATTTATTGTTTTATCGATCGTGATTAGCATGCCTAAACTGTGAAATATTTAAGAAGACACGACGGACGAATTTTTAAATTAGTCGTCAAGTCCAACATTCGGTTTCTTGTAAATGGATTGGGTCAAGAGTGGGCCGGAGGGGGCTCAGTGTGCGAACACCTTGTTAAATTTGAGTAAGGTTGACGAGCCCCTTGTTAAACTAAGAAAAAATATTATTCTCACCTATTTATTCTAATTTCGATTTCAGACATAAATGATAAATTATCGACGTTAGTTTAAGTATAACGTTTGAAACATGAAATTGGATCGATTCCTGTGTCAATCTTGTAAATCTTAACTTTTGTAATAAATATTGTTTTCAGCTTTTGATATTATTTATTTAACGGCATATTTTTTTTCATAATGTAAGTACCTATACTAAGTTAAATACGATTCTTTTATTAATTATTACGTATATTTGTATAAGAATAAGACAAAATCCGCCCCTTCCCCAGAAAATCGCGAATAGCTCTTGGATAGGGTGAGCCCCTTGTTAACGTATAGCTAGACTGGACGTGAATAACAAATAACTCCATAAGAAATAAGCTAGTCTAATATTTAGTTAAGTCCGTGAGAAATAAAATTGCGAAATGTCATGTGAATATTATAAATTTTAAAAGTCACAAATATGATATACATAATACACAAAATAGTTATTTAATGTGTTAATAAATCTATTTCCTAACTTAGCCAGGCCGCAAAGAGGATTATTTGTGTTCAGTCATCATTACGAATGAACTCGGGGGCACACTTCAAACAAACAAAAACGCAAAACGTTGCGTGGAATTCTGCATTGCCTTTTCAAAGCTTTTTCCGTAAGCTTTAAAAATTATGATATAAAATATGAAAAGATTGTGTTATCTTCTATAGTTATTCTTGTACAAGCCTCAACGTTTTATACCATTACGGTAAAACTATATATGCATGTATATTTATGTTTACAATTGTAAGATTGGCAACCATTAGGCTATTGACGTCCTTATTATGAATTGTTGTAATAAGAATACTCATAAGTAATAAAACAAATTTAAAATATATTTATTTCGCGAAATCTATTAAAATGAAAGTTATTAAATGGAAAACACTATTCAATCTACCCAAGAATTCACTAAAAATTAGCGCAACAAAGTTGTTATACCAACAACAAAAAAATGACATACAGTGCATGAAAGATAGTATTGTTGTAATTCATATAATGCAATTAGATTAAAAGAAGTCATTGACCATGACCACTTCTTGTTAAGTATAAATAATACAATGGATTGATAACTATTGGAAGAAGGGAACTAAAAACAGATGCGAGTTCTGAAATATAAAAAAAAACAGAATGCTTTGATTAATTGAATCAAATTTACCAATGATTTTTCCTCTTTCTTCTAAATATCATTCTAGCCATACCAGCACCTTTCTTAACACGATACATTGGTTAGCAAATTCTTATGGATTGAATGGTTATTATAGCATTAATTGTGAATCAAGTAACTAATTGGCGGCGGGCAGGACAGCCAGGAGGCAAATTTTTCAAACAAATCCCGGCTCCGATCGCAAATAAACAATACAAAACATTCGCATTCTTGGGAGCTGAATGGCAAGACCACAGTGCGAATATTAAAAAGAATGAATACTTGGTCGAAGGCATTCTTAATAGAATTAACCCTTCTTAAATTTTCAATTGAAATTGAAATTTAATTATAGTTGACTTACACTTGTTCTGGCGACTCAGATTATCTGTACGCAATATTATGTATATAAAATTTGATAAAGGGACTCATAAAATAAACTGGAAAAGTTTATTATTACATGTCGACCGTGAAAAGGAAAAAAAGATGTAACTCACACATCAACACATTTTACATGAGACATAAAAAAACGTTTTTTTGATGATTTTGGGTGAAAGACTGAAACTGGTTTTTAATTGACTTTATCTAATAATAATAATTATCTTTTAAAACTTTTTTCCAGATCGCAATTTTTACAGGCCCATCTTTTTTCAAGCTTAAAAGCAAAATTTAGATACGAATTCGGCATTTTCAACTTACATCCTTTTGATAGACCGTGTATCAAGTTGTATACATTGTGATTATCGAAAAAAAGCTGTTTTGAAAAAACCTTTTTCCTTTCCACAGCCGATGTGTGCTTGTGTGCGAATGATAAGTTTTTCTACATATGTTATCAATGAAACAGCGACCGTGTGTTTTACTCAAGTTGTTAAAATCGTCGACAGTTATCTAATAATTTATTAAAGCTTGGTAAAAAAAAGTTTATCTGAACGCTCGAGAGCTTTGCGTAGTTTTCTGCTTTTGAACATATGCTGTAGTGTACAATTAAGTTCAGTCAAGCTCAAAAACTTAATGTCACGGATTTCAGTGCACCAAAAAGTTTAGAATATGAAGAAGTATTATATATATCTAGTAGTGAATAAATGATGGTTACGAATAAGACAAACAAATAAATACACATATTTGACAACACCAATCACCCTCAGTCGACATCTTAAATTAAATACACAGATGTTGGTTGCATTTTCCATAATGTAGAGATTATTATATGAGATAACGTGCGATGTAATACGTCTAGATCCGTCTCGATACTCCTCATTCGACATTTGATACCAGTGCATGGCTAATTATATCGACATAGCCGTCTTAACCGGAGCAGTCTGTTTATTCTAGAGACTTGCAAACAATCTATTTTACAACACTCATCTGGTATAATTGCCCGACGCCATTCCCGATATCATTCAATATTAATCGATCAACGGAAGATAACGTGGCGAGGTGCGAAAAGTGTGCGCAGCGAGTTTCCATCACGCCTGACTAGGGATGTAATGATATTTCATTACCAACTGTTCTGTAATCGATAGTGTGCAAGTAACTTAAAAGATTACTATCTATGTATGTATACATTGTTATTATAATTACGATTGGTGCTTGGCATATGGATTGATTTTATATTTAGTCCACGTTCCAGTTACTAAATTTCAGTTTTATGTAAACAAATGTATACCTTAATTTCTCTTACAAGGATTTTAAATAACACTTAGTCTTTGAAAACGGAAAAATTAACCGTTCAAAAATGAAAGAGTCGGAAAACTGAATGTTGTACATATACTGAATAAACTTATTTTTGTAATCAGTTCAATTGAAAAAGATTCACATGTGGAAACAGAGAGAGAGAGAGAGAGTATGTTTCAAGATGTCTAATAATGTTCGTATTTAACGTAAAACCAAATTGCCACGAACTACAAATTGTTTCTCACAATAGTAAAGATATTAAATAATAAATAACTATAGTCAACACATTTCAATCTCACTGCTGGCAAGATAGATTATTTGTATAGTATATATTATTTATCCCTTCGACTCAGTAAAACTCGTCTTGTTATGTTATTAAAAGAAAGCCACTGGATGTCTTAACATAAGGTTCGATTGCGATTATTACAATAGTAATACAATATATAGAAATAGGTAATACCGAATACGTATAATAGTGTCGATGTTTTCTACAGTATCCCATCCTTGATCTCTTTCAACCTTATCAACGTGTTCTGTTTACGATCAAACAATCGATGAAAAATGTTCAATGTATTTTCATTGCCGTATATAGATAATAGTTTCTTCTATCTGTTTCGATAATCTTTTCCGTAATAAATTGTTAAAAACACCATCCACATAATAAAACCATACCAAATAGCATGATTGACTAACATGTTAATATAAAATATAATAATATGGCTCTTATATTTATACACATAAATATGGTGGGAGCTTTACTAATTTTTTTCAAACCTTGGCATGTCATGAGATCTTCTTGTTACTCTGTTGCTCAATCTATTTTTTTCGAAGAGAGTAGGCGTAGAAAAATAGGGCTAGAACAGGACTAGTTGGTTAGCTAATCGCTCTCAGCTTTTGAGTTCCTAGTTGGTCATTCACATTACAAAATTCACTGATTTTGATCATTAGCATGTAGCAAGTTTTATGATGATATACACAAAGGAAAACGGAGAGGAAATATATGTATTTTGAAGAATTATTTTCATGCCTAAATCAAGATACTTGGAGGGAGTTTCGTAAGTAATAAACACCTTGACCAAAGACAAGAATTGTAAAGTCCCCAGGCGAAATAAGTCGGAACAAGCTAGCTAATTCGATCGTGCCAATCCATTAAATAAGTGAATAACGATCGATCGTCGGTATCTTCAGCGGTGATCCAATGGCAGGTATTCTTGGTTGAGCGTCTATGAGGGAGATATACTTCAGATAAGAGACTCTCTCGACAAAATACGATACGAAGTAGGTCACATGACGAAGCACATATCAGAGAAGCCAAACATTGAACAACTAGCCCGAGCCCATTTGTAATTTATGATTGTTAAGGTAATCTTGCGCGTGTGCTTAGAATAATGAGAAATTTATGTTTTCATATAAGCCCTCGAGAGGTGAAGTGAGTCAATTATTAAAATGATAAAATCATTTTTTTAGACTTTTAATTACAATCGTGTCTTTACTTAGTAGTGTTTTGGTTGATTCTATATTTTTATTATACGGAGATAGCACTATTGCAATGTGTATTTAGTGAGGTTACTTCACTTTTACATTTTTTTTCTAATATACCACTTGGCTCACTTTATCTCTTACGGGTCCATATAATCCTATCCTTAATTGTTGAATGTTCAATATTGAAAAATCTTTACAAACTTCATAATAGAATCTCGTCTAGTCTTGATCTTAAGCAAAAACTTTCATCATCTCTCTCTATTCAATGTCACACATTTTACTACTGTGACTCTTCTACCGGTCTGCATCTTCACTCCTTTCTTCGCTGATTCATGTTTGTACACATATTGCACATGTCCTAGCTAACACAGTAATGCAGTAACGCACCAACTAACGTTGTCCTCCAACCTCAAAACAATTTACTGAATTTTCATTGACATTGTCGTACAACACATACAATTCAGTGCTACTACATCTACGTATCATACTAATCATCTACGTGTAGACATTTATGTAAAAATATTTCAGACCGATAATTTCGGAAATACAGTGCCTAATGGCTTTACAAGTACACTTCTCTAGAGAGCAGGCTAGACTTAAATACAATACATTCTTATATATAGCACGACGAGAAAGATTAACAAAGTGCCTTGTTCAAAATTCTTTCAAATTTAAAAATTGATCATCTCTTGAACAGGATTTCCTTATTCTACTAGCGATATGTTCATCCATATATTAATCCTTTAACACGAGTGTTTTGATAGTTTACATGCCATGTACGCTTCACATCAAATCATATTTTGCATAACCCTTCAAAACAGCATTTAAAATACACATAAAAACTCATGTTCTTTTTAAACAGTAATGTCGGAAAAATCAAGGAACTTCGTCAACCAATATTGAATTGTTTTAAAGTATAATTATTGTTTCCTTTATTATTGTAGATTTAACTGAATATAAGTCATACAAAAAATGGTTTCTTTATTTCCTTTAAAAGTGTTAAATTTAGAATTTAATGTTAGCACGGACGTCAAGGGTTGTCTCTTCGAGGCACATATGTATTATATTTGACGTCGGTACAATTACGAAAGATGAAAATCATTGCACTCATTATGGGAGAATGCGGACCGATGTTGAACGTCGATATACCTACTCTAAGTTGCAATGCAGTGTATTTTTTTTACATCGCATTATGCGTTCTTGCTTCGACAGACGTTGACATACATAATTCTGTTTAAGTTTTCTGAGATTTTTTCGTTTAAAGATTTAACAATTTAAAGCTAGCGTCTCAAATATGATGGGTATAAAAGAAAAACGCCGTATTGATTAAAAAATATATCCAAAACCTTTTAAAAAGGTCTATCGCTATTTTTAAGCCTGGCTCTGAAATGTGCTACGAATCCTCCAGGGAAGTCTTAATCATGTCTGTCTCTTAAACCAAACACATGAATTCCGTACCTTGGAAAGTGACGATGCTAGAAGACGTTGAAAGAAGCTAGGATACTGGCGAAGGATATATAACATAAGCTTAGAGGTACCGTGTGTTGACCATACGCTTTAAGTAAGGAGCGAATACGGTTAAAAAAATAAGTAAAAAATCCTTAAGCTTTCTCAACGAAGTAAAGCTTTATTTTGTATTCATAAAAATCCCAATTACTGAAAATGGCCGTGTTCATATTTTGAGCGAAGGCAAATGGTAATTCAATGTAGTTCTGGCATGATTTATTTTTTTGATGTGCCAATCCCAATGAGTACATTAAGGATTAGTACAATTTGTGACCGATTGGGAGCTAGTCATATTTGCTCGTGTTGAGAGCGAAGGCGTTCAAGTAATTAATACATTGTTAAAATAATTAATTGCATTAAGAGATGATTTCCGTTCTAAAAGCGATGTAATTTTTAATTGCGATGAAAGGCAATCGTTTAAAATTGTTTTTTAGCGATGGTGAACGAGAGCAAAAAGCGAAATGTATATTTTAAAACACATGCATATTAGAACGATATCTGATAGATCATAAAAACTCTTAATGATGATTAAAGATTTTATCGGGAAAGTAGGCAAACATTTTGAAATGAATGCAACTTACTTAATAGCACAGTCTTGCGAAGATTACAGTACGATGAAAAAATGTAACTTGTGGTGATGAGAAGGTGGGGTTTTTAGGATAGTTTGTTTGACATTAAAACAAGGCTATATTGTTTATAGAATGACAGTCAATGGATTGGTGTATTGTATTTTAAATCAATTTTGGATAAGTTAAGGCTTAAAAATACGTTTAAGCGGGTTTGGTATAATAAAATACAATGATTTTTTTTTTACGAATTTAGTGAGTATAATCACAGTAAACTGCCGCCTGTGATCAAGTGGTCAACGTCGTTGTCTTCGGTTACGGAGGTCACGAGTTCGAATCCCAGTACGGACAGTTTTATTATATCATATTTGTTTTTAATCGATCTGTTCGAAGGTTTGGATGTATGCGATGTCTTGAATTCCACCCTTCCTATCCGAAAAACTGAGCGTAGCGAGAGCGATTAGTTACCACTAGTCCTGTCCTAGCCCTTTCCTACTATTCTTACATACTTTGAAAAAAACGATATGTTTAGTGACTGAGTAACAAGCAGTTATCGTAGAAAAACCTTTGTTGAGATAAACTCTATTATGAGTGTATATGCTCCACATTCGTAGCAGAAACGGTTAAAAAAAAACACAGTATTAGTCCAGTAGCAAAATAGGAAACGCTCTTGGGATTTCGTAAGACTCATTTGAAAAGAGAACGATTAGTTCACTACTTTCCGGCCCTATTCGTTTTTCCCTACCGCTTTTGAAAGGTTCAATTGAACGACTGACTTAAAATGAAGAGAGCGTTAAACGAGATATCTGTTTAAATTTGTCACAAGCGATATATATTTCCCCCATTGGAAACGGTTATAAATACATAGTAAATGATGGATATAAATTATTTGACTGATTTTGTTTAGGCGGATTTCATAAAACTAAATTAACCGATTATTCGTTGTTTAAAACATTGAAATTACCTGGTAATGTTTCATGGCTGATTGAAACAGAAAATTATAATGACACTTGCAAATCGAAAGCTGTTAGGCCTATTTATACTGTGGGTATTATGTGATTGTGAAGATAGGGCATGCGTGAGATTGCAGTCTCGGTGTCGAGAGATTTTCCCGATATCGATAACAAGTTCAATTAATTGTTTCGCCATACGCACGGCTATTATGCACCGCGGCGCGCCGCCTCGCTCCGGCCATGGTAAATTCCCTCCATTTCTCATCTAATAAAATCGCAGCTTACTTTGCAATTATTTATATCACATGCAAATTAAAAATTGCTTAACTATGTAGATAATTTGCGAAGATGCAATTATTTAAAAATAAATAACCGAGGTTGACGTGATCAGAGCCAGATCAAGACGAAATCGAATGACGTGCTTATGGCCCAAATTTTGAAGGGGTGGCAGAACTAAGATTACAATAATAATTCCTGTAAGAATATCGTTAGATTATATTCCAAGTTTAACAAACTGTGTTTATTGACTAAGAATTGTGAGGAATATATTTAATTTGTCTCAGTTGAAATGTCAAAAATATAAAAAGTACAATGGGAAAGCTGTTGTGCAAATTTACGCCCAGACCAGTTCTATACTGAATTAGCAAACAATAAAAAAAACTGTTTACATACAGTTTCCATGCAAAACGACTTAGTTCACTTTATTTTATATAATACAGTGTCCTTATCATCTTTCCGGGGTTTGACGTTGTCAACCTGGCAGATGAGATAGGGAGTGGTAGAAGCAAGGAGGGTTTAGGGAAGTTTTAGCAAAACAACCTAATAATAATAAGAATCAAACAGGCACCAAAGAAGAGGGAAAAAAGAAAAAAAAAGCCGTAGGGGAGGGTCTGATATAATGTAAAAATTTCATACAAAATTTGAAAAGATTATTCGACGAAAATGTGACGATGGGGGAGACTGTTTAAATAACCAAAACTCATGTAGCGTCATATACGAACGTCCTTAACCCTCCAAGGACGAGCGTCACTATATGGTAACAGTAAGCACCGTTGTCTATTGATCCCACTATTCATCCTTTTCCTACATGAATATCGTTGTTTTCGCTCATATTTGGTTAAGAAAGGTACTGACTACAGTAATTCATCAGCCGTGTGGACAGAAACGGCCTCCAAAAGCACATGGGATTTTTTGAATTTCCGTTTTTTTTAATTTACTTTTTGAAACTGTTTTCTGTGATTTTTTTTATAAAAACATCAAATTATTTAAAGTTATTTTGCTAATATATTTATGTTGATCTAAAGAGGTCAAAATGTAAATATTAAAAAAAAAAACACATTTAGCTATATTTCAACCCCGAATGTTTGCGAGCCCATACGGTCACTTTTGTCCTTACTACTGTCCGTACTCAATATTACACGGTAATAAAAGGATGAGCATGACCATATAGTCATGCGGGGTTTCTATACAACTACTTTGCGTTTTTTTTAAATTTTGGATAGGAATAAAAGTTATCCGTGACTTCAATTTGGCTTAGAAAATATTTTTTTTATCGGAAAAAAGCTCTCGTCTCTGGAGGGTTAAATTTAATTTGTGTTTTGAATTTTAAAAGAAAAATTAGACACATTAATCAAGTAAAAAATAATAATTATAAATCTGATCTTTGTGAACATTTATGACAATAAACGTCAAATATGTTTTATTACGAATGATAATACAAATTAGAATAATACAGAAGTTTGATGACTATTTTCAATAGACATCCAGGTCATGACGTAAAGAGAAATTTAAATAAGTATTATACATAATCAAAGAAGTGTTTTAGGTTTGCGGTCAACATTGAATAAATTGCACATGAGAAAAAGAAAGCTAATATGAAACGTGAAATAATGCTTATAGCGAAAGATCATTTGAGATGATAAAACATTTCCTGACACATAACACATTACCTTTACGTTTTCAATATTAAAATTAATTACATGTAATGATCATGTTTTTTAGTAGGTGTATAACTAACTTATAAGAGCAGAATCGATGTAATCATTGCTATGATCCTTTGAATCGGTCATATGAGTCGCTAATTACATTTTTTTAATAAATAAAACAAATTTTGTTACTTTATATATAAAAAAGAGAACGAAGCTGGTGATTTTTGCATGTTTCATTTAATTAAAAAATATATTATAAGCGATGAATGATAAATAAAATGTATATTTTACCAATTTATTCACAACAAAAAAAACTTATATTTAATTAAAAAAAAAACCGATCCATATCAAATGTATAAAACATATAATTTATAACGCCATCTACCGGTATATTAACTAAACCTTTTAACACTTCATTAAGCTCCGTTATTAATGGTTTTATGAAGGTTTTTACAAACATTAGTCTGGATAAGCAATGTTTGTCATTCGAAGCGTAATAAACACAGATCATGACAGAATAATAATTTAATAAAATATGAGAGAACTAAGCTAGAAAATTATGAGAGATTTAGCACACGTATTTTTTATATATTAGCAATCTAATTTAAAAGTGTATATTTTTGTACGGAAAAACGTAAGTTGACTGAAGTACCTCAATAAAAATTCCTTTTTCCGAACATTTACAAATCTAGCTGGAAAAAATATATTTGAGTTTAAATATCAAAGGTTATAGCATCGTTATCGATTGCCATATTCGCTACATATGTGAAGCATATTCATTAATATATGCCAATTTATATATGCTTATGTAAGAATAACTTTGACTGTACCGTAGATCAGTGGTTTCCAACCTTTATGTTACTACGCCTCCCTTCGAAAAATAAAATATTTTCGCGCCTCCCATCCTTTATTTTAAATAATAATAAAGACAAGTTTTATAGGGTAAATCAATATTTTAAACTGTTTGAGTCTCCCAGGTTGGAAATCGCTGCCGTAGATAACGTAACAGTCAAGAGAAAATTGTAAATTCAATTTGCTGTTACGAAAACATAACAGTACATATCATATGAAAGAGAGAAAAGCATAATTATTTAAAAATTCAGATTATATGTACGATTTTTTTTTTATTTAAGTTTACTTGGTACTTTTTAATCTATTATATGTCTGAAAAAACGCAATTGTCTATTGTCGAAATGCACCTATGAACAAGAATGGAAAGTACATGGTATGATTGCCATATATAAATACATGACTATTATTGTCTTTCATGATAGTTGTGAATTATGAAGCATTTCTCTTTATGCCACCCATTTGAATAAATATTAAACTTGACATTATGAACGACAGTGAAAGCTCTCGGTGATAGCACAATGGCAAATAAAACTCATTCAATCGTTAATGTATCACAAAATAATATAATATAACAGGGACCCATTCGAACAATGTACCTTGCGTACATATTATGTTATGAATAATGCATTGAAATATATTATCATCATCTTTGTTAGAGATCATTGTTTAAATCGGAGAAAATAATAACCACATATTCAAATCAGAAAATTGACACACGCAACGACCGCAGTTTATTCATACATTTTTTATTATAATATTTGTAAGTTTAAAGGTATAAAAAAATTGACTAGAGTGGATACAAAATTATTATAACTATAAACTGTGCTTTTGTTTTACTGTAACGAAACGACCAATGCACGATTTATTAGATAATAATTAAATATATTAACCGTTTGAATACCGTGCAAATAAATGATTAATATGTCCCAGATACCGCGTGTTTTTGGGAGAAATATTTTTGCCTAATATACAATCGAATTCGATATTTTAAAAACCAACATTGAATCAGTATAGATGGCACTACGCATATTGGTTATATTCCATTGGAATACTAAGTATTTGATTTTTAAAACATCTTGGACACCCGTTTCCGCTTAGAATTCAAGCGGTTATACACAAATAATTTTACTCGAAGCAAACAAGCATTGGGAAATTAAGGAATTAAAAGTGTACGATGTTATTTTTTTAAGACAAATATATATTATCAATTCCTCTTCTTAAATCGTTTTCATTTTGATAATTGTAATTTACAGTAGTGTGCGAATGTATGACTTTCGTAAACATTTAAATGGTAACATATTATTTACTTCTACAAAATTAAATGAATTTAGTTAGAATGAATGAAAAGAGTGTGGTAAAAACAGTTTGGCAGTTCTTAATAAAGGAAAAGCTCTAAAGCTGCGATGTAAAAATTGTTAAATATATATATTTTTTAATTATTAAATTAATTTTAAACAAAAACAGTTTAAAATTTATTTTTTCATTTAAGATTTCGACTGATGGTGTTTGGTGGAATTTCAATATCAAATTTGAATTATTCAAAAAATGTATATTCATATAAGTTTTGTCACTAACGACCCGGAAACATTTATTTACTAAACGTCAGTTCAAGTTCATCCGTGCACTTACCGTGCCAAAAGTCGAAACCCGGGTCGTTAGTGACAAAGCTTATGTGAATGTGCATCATTTGAACGATTCAAATTTATTTATTGCTCAGCAATAATTCATAGCAGCTTAACAGTTGAAAGTGCTTCATTGGAGCCGACTAAAAACAACATAAATCGTACACCTGAAACGAAAGTGAAATGCTAGTATATATTTACGGCATAGGGGTCAAAATCTTACCGTCTTGGGCAGCCGCGGCGTCCCAAGCAGCCCGACGCCTCTCCCTCGCGGCGCCTCTTCTGGATCGAGCTTTGTCTTCGCTATTGATTTTGTCTCGGGTCGGGGGCGAGGCTGATGATACAGGCTGATCAGTGTAAACTACAAAAAAAGAGAAAACGATATTATTAACAACATTTTAGAGTAACAAGAAGCTTGTTACATTGAATATCGAAGAGTTAACAATAAGATAATAAGAAAAAATTCGGCACATTAAATGTGAAATAAGCTAAGTGGTATTTTATAAAAAAAAATAAGTTAGATGCGCTGTAATATTCTTGTACACGTCTTAAAGTATCGTAAAAGTGAAGTAACCTCAGTTAATACACATTTCAATAGTGTTTTATCCGTAAAATAAAATATTCAATCTGTCAAAACACCAAATAAAGAAGCGATTGTACTTAAAGTCCAAGAAAAAAGTTTTACCATTTTACTAGTTGGCTCACTTCACCTCTCGAGGGCCCAATTAATCAACGGTAAACTATATTAAATTTTATCACATTGAACTTTTACATTTTTTCAAGAAATCAACATAATTGATTTACTTCACAAACATGTGTTAAATAACATCTAAGGAAATATTTCAGTGGAAATTTATTCAAAAACTGTGGAATGCTTTAAGCCCTGTGTGATTTTTTAACTAACAATTTATTACGCCTGAAGTAGAAGCAAAAATGAGTTTTTCATTTCAAATGTCTGTTTAATTTCAGACGATGCGTGTGGGGTGCAGTTTATTCGTGTTAGCTATTTCTTTTAGTTTGTCACTTTATTTACTTGAGACATGATGTGATATAAATCGTAGGGAACAAAAGAACATGGCGTTCAAAGTAGAATAAGAAAAAAAAAACAAAATACTGATAATGTCTTGCGAGCTTATACGAGCACAAGGAGTGAAAACAAGAACGTTTAGAAAAATGGACTTTTTAAATGAAATCCGAATTGAGTTAGATATATTGTGATTGTAAAATTGTATTGCCATTAAATATTATTTTCATACGATGTTTAGTTGTTTTTGCAGACTTAGATTTTTTTAATGTCAATCGAGCAAAATCTTGACTCAAGCTTTTTCTTAAACGTCAAGGTATAACTCACTGTAACGCAATGAAAATATATACAGTTTACGATTAAGACCTGTAAATAACTTTCAAAACCACAACAATCATTTTTTAACAAAGTAATATGAGGTTTTAGAATTTGAAAAAAAGAATGGTATAATAAACTTATAAGTTGTTCTATAATGATATCTACAATAAATTGCCGATTCTATTGAAGTCGTAAAAGATTAGAATTGTCAATTGTTACGATTGTTGTTGGTACATACATATCATCGCAAAGGCGATAATACCTCTTATGTGCTCGATTTTACGAAAATGGATTAAATATAACATTGAAATGTTCTACCGTTTGGTAAAATCTGCCGTGAATAGGAATATTTATTTAATTAAAAATATTTTTTTGCGTCTCCCATGTAGTATTAACAAAATAGTTATTGTTATTTGTTTAAACATCAAATTTGAGTTTTCAGTTATATTCAGATGATAACAAGTCGAAGAAGACTAATGGTTGAAATGCTAAACAAGGATAAATTACAAAGTGTATTTTTTGATGTTTTTTTTTACTCGACACATGGGAGGTATTTTTTCGTTGACGACGATATATTCAGTGTTTAGTGACATCAATTATTTATTTTAAGCTTTTTCTCCGTTTGAAGATTAACAGCATAAATATTATATATAGCTTCGTTGATAGATTCGGATGATAGAAATTCATTTTTTTTTAAAATAATAATCTTAGTAGAAACTCCTCGATACTCACATCGATATTATTTTGATTTATTATGAAGATTTAAGTGATTTATAATAAAGTGTATAAACTATGTTATAGAATAAAGTTGAAATAACATTGAATTAAAAAAAAAAATGTTTTTGTAAAAAATAATCCATAACATGTCTACTGTTAAGTGGAAAAAATAGTAATCAATATAATTGTGTACTGATAAATAATCGATTACTACAAGTAGTTTAAATTTAGCTTTCACTGAACTAGCAGGTCATACTTAAAACAGTATCGCTTTACTAATTGTAGTATAATAAACAATAGACATAATTAGTTTTAAGCGCATAGGCAACTAAAATCTGTAAAAAAATAATTTAGAAATACCAAGCAAACCTCTTCGTAATTTATTACATCAGTTAACTGGGTATAATTATAATTATATACAAAAATTTCAGTATAAATATTCAATAGTAAAGAGCTGAAAGAATAGCGAGAAACGTTTCATAATGTATTTACTTTAATCCTGCGTACGCGGAGAACAAAAATACCAGGCCTAATAAATGCTCGTAAGGATTCCTTAGTTTTAATTACAGCGGACACACATGTAATCAAGTCGATGTAAAAAATAAAATAATGTGTGGAAATGTGTTGAGACAACTTATAAAGCAACTCGGCAAACTTTTTTTAGTGAAATTTTTTATATTCAAACTGTGATGGTGTTATGAAATTGATATTAGTAACTATAAAGGTAACCAAGCATTTTTTTTAAAATAAAAGGTCCCACGTATTTGAAATTGACCGGTGACAAAATATTTTTTAAATTCCCGGAAGAGCTAAAAAAAAGTTCTCACATTTTTTCATTTTAGCAAATCCGTACATTCACAGGATTTCAAAATCCCCGAGCAAAAATTTCTCAATTCCGAATCACAAATTTTTACAGAATGTTTAATCCCGGGATTGGAAAATTTGTCGATCCCGAGATCCCGGGAATGGAAAGAAAACGTCACAAATATCCGTGTATTAAATTTAAATTATTTAGAGTTCATTTATGTTGCGGCTGTACGAAATTAAAAGATATCTCATCCCTGGTCTAAAACGAGAGAAAATCGAAATGGACATAAAATGACCTGAATAAATGGAATAATGAATGATGGAATAACATGTAACGGTAATTTGTGACGATTTTTTCTGTAACTGTTAGCATTTCAGACTTAAAGCAATATTATCAACTTTAAGGACACTCTTATTTAATACATTTGTTATATGTTAAGATATTATTATTCAGAAGTATTTACGGTATTTTACGCAAAACTGTAGTTTCTGGAGTTACAAACATTACGTTCTAGCCTGGCGGTAAACGTAATAACTATGCAACGATACAATGAATCCATCCAAAGTTTCTCAATAATAATCCAGATTGATTGACTTGACACCTTTTGTTTAAGAAGAAGAAAAGTTCAAAGTTTATTAAACTTCTCTTTCGACATATTATGTCATAGTCATGCCTGATAAATTTTATATGAATGGTGGATCGTTATCTCAAAACAATGAGTGAATAAAAAAGAATTACATTATGAAAGAGTGGACCACACAGAACGATTCTCACATCTTGCGATGTTAACCTAACCAGTTACTAACCTGTGAGATCTGACCTTAATCATATTAATTCAGGGGACCATAGCAACTTTGGTTCATATACTTTTTAATTGTAGAAAATAAAAAAAAATCACAGCTCTTAAGAACAAGCCAGTAGTGGAGAAGTCATTTTAAGAATTTATAAATTCTTTTCCATCTATTATTTCCTTTATCCTGGGAAGAAATGTGAACCATTAAATTATTACAAGTTTTGTTAGTCCTATATATATATATATATATATATATCTATCCATAGCCATAATGAATAAAAGAAGGTGAACAATTGATTAACTTGCAGTTACTGTACAAATATTCCTCTTGAGGTGTTCCACATTCGGATGACAAGTTGAAAAAGGAGAGTCCGGGATTATGTAATATTGTTTCTCTTCCCATCAATCTGTCGTATGTTGAAAGCGACATAGAGGAAACTTTTTGCTTAAAAAAAAGACTACCTAGTCAATTGTTCATTATATCCAGTAAACGTATAATTGAGAGAACAAATGAACACTTTGATTAGTAAATAAACGGGCGATGTTAAACTGTTCACAAACTTAAATAAAATAATTTAATAAATTAAAAATAATCATAAATGCACTCATAGTGATGCCAGCCACACTCCATTGCTGTGCGCGCGCATTCACGCAGATATCGTGATGCAACTGTCAACTGACATTTCACATAACCTCAAAAAATTCCACGTCTTGTCATTCTTGTCAAACTATTCAACATATCTAACGTAACCTAAGTCGTAATACCATTTCTACTCTGTATACCACTCGCCGGTGACTTTATTCACTTGCTACCTAGTTTATTCATACATTGAATAGTGAAATTGAGTGAGAAGTACAATAATGATGTAAGCGTCAACTAATACTGATTGTTAATTCATTTAATTATTTTTGAATGGACAGTAATTCATTATTCAAAATTGTATGTAAACATTTCTGCCAAGTTGCTTAACTCGTCGAAAAAAAACATTCTTTTCAAAAAATCAGAATCAATAACAAAAATCAAAGAGAATTAACCGTATGAACATTGCTTATTTTGAATCTAAAGTTTTTACGTAACGTTTGAGAAAATACGTAATTTATATATGAAATCATTATGTAGTAAACAACTTTGATGGTAGTATTGGTATACGTATCTATATATAATGCTTATATGTGGTAGGATTACTTTTAATTAATTGATTTTCTGCGTGTTGAATGCGCGTGGCTTAGTAAAAAACGCATGTTCGTGCAACAAATAAATATGAAATAAAACAGCTAAAAAAATAATTTAATGCAGTGATTCCAAAAATGTACATGCATCTCAATAATGTTTTCATTAAATTTCATCACGAGACTCGTTATTTTAACATTTTTTTAAAAACATGCTAAATATATGCTAAAATTTACAGTAGAAGCTATTTTTCTGCTATCGTAAAATAAACGGATAGATGCTAAAATATATGCTAGCGATGTGATGTGATACTCAGAGTTATGATGGAGTTTAAAGTTTATCATAATTGACAAATACTGAATGTGAGAATAAAAAAATATTTCGAAACTGTTTATTACCGATTTACAATAAATATTTTTTTTAATAATTGAAAATGATCTCCAATTTTTTTCACTATCTTATCGGATAGTGTCTAATTATTTTTGCAGAATCATGTTAATTTATAGAATAATTTGACGTTACAAAATATTTTTTTTTTTTTTTTTTAACCATGTCCGCTCCCAATGTGGAGCATATGGACTCCTAATGGAGTTTATCTCAACAGAAGTGTTTCTACGAGAACTGCTTGTTACTCAGTTGCTCAACCTCTCTTTTTCCAAAGAGAGTAGGGATAGAAGGATTGGGCTAGGACAGGATTAGTGGTAAGCTAATCGCTGTCGATACGCCCCGTTCATAGGATAGGAAAGGTGAGAGGGGGGAATTCAAGACATCACATACATCCATGCCTTTGAACAGAAATTCATAAATCGATTGAAAAATCAATTTACAAAACTGTCCGTACCGGGATTTGAACCCGGGCCCTCTGTAGCCGAAGCCAACACCGTTGACCACTCGACCACACAGGCGACAATATTTTTATGCATGTAAATTTAAAAATTGTGATACATCAACTAAAACTTATTAGTAGAATCCAATTATAATACAAAAATGATATAATACACATACGATATCTGACATAAGTTAATGTATAACTTTAATATTCTAATTAATGTAAAATTTTGATTTGATTTATCTTGAATATAAATAATGTATTTATTTTGTAAATGTTATGCAATCACATAAGCATTTTAAGCCAACTCGTTGAATATTCATAAGGCGTTATTTTTTACATTACTGTTTATTAAAGGGGTCTGAATGAAAAAATGTTCCCGATCGCTGTATGTTAAGTAGTTCGCGCAATTGCCTAGCGCAATACGAATCTCATTCAAATTTAACTATAGCATTGCAAAAGGGAATGATTAATAGTATTAGAAATAATATATTCGCTCATTAATCGACTGGTTACGATAGTTTCTTTTATCGGGTGCATTTTTTCTGATGATTGGAGTTAATGAGTTACAGTCTCATTAAAATACTTTTATTCGTGATTAATGTCTATTGGATATACTTAAGTACATACTTATACCATACAAGAAGATAAAAAGTGATATTATATAAGTGCATAGTTGAGTATATATATCTTTACCAAATATTCCCATACCAAATCTAAAAGAAATACATATTTTAAATCGATCCGGCGATAGCATTGTGGGAGTCATCAAAGTTTTTTCAGATAACTTATAACATGCTTTTATACCACTAAGCAATACGTTAAATAAGAATCATTTTATCAGAGCGGTATTTATCACCTCACCTGCGACAACTGTCAAGCTTGTTATGTAGGACATAAAGGTGGACATTTTCATGTTATAATTGAAAAACACGTAAGATGTCCCAATAATAAGTATGTTTCAGAGTTTGCGGAACCATTTAGTAGAAAATGATCTAATTTTTAATAAAAAATACTTCATTTCAGTAAACAGCTTAGAGTTCTTGTATCTTACCCCCAAAACGCTGACGACCATTTTGAAAAATTATTAGTTTAGAATATGAATAAAGTTTTAGTTAATTTTAAAATTAATTATATCATAGTTTGTCTGGAGATGCTTCTCAAAGAGACATAACACTGTTACAACATTGTCACACAACATGTAGAATAACTAAGTTATCAATTTTAAATATATGTTTTTATATTGAACAAACAAATTAGAATCGTAAACGATCATCATTTAATCGATCCAATTATTTTGTTTGTTTTATTACAGACACATTACAAATTGAAAGACTAAATAATAATAGCCATAATAAATACAATTTAATATTAAATATGTAGTGTTGGAGATATATGATGAAAATACTTATCGACTCGTAAATATCGATTCAAAGATATCACATTTCCTTGTGCTCAATGACTTAGGCAAGATAAAGTCGATTGTCGGCCAGATGTGGTGTCTCTCTGCTGTCGAATGGCGTGTCGATCAGCTCCCACACTCGCATGATTTATGTAACATATCCATGTTTATTGGAATAATAATTTCAATGCGACTTATGAATAAATCAATACCATTACAATTGTAATGTATTCAAAGTACATTTGCAATATATCATTACGCTGCTAAATTATATTTAGATATTTTTGCAGCCCGCTAAAATAGGTCGTTCAAATGCAAGCTACCAAATGTGTGCAACCCATTTAATTTTTTTGATTCAACAAATCTACGTGATAATGGCTCTCTTAACAAATCTAGAGCAATGATGACGTATTTATTATACCGTTATATTTAAAGCTTTTCTCGAAAATAGTGAATTTGGTGATACTACGCTAGGACACCATCAGATGAACATCGTAATATTAGAGAAATATAATTATTACTATTAGTTATAAATAAATCAATCACAGTTTCAGCGATACACTTCCTCTTAATATTTGGTTTACTGAGCAACTTCTATGAAATTTGTCAAATAGCTATCGAAAATACATATATACAGTATAATACATTTATATTTTTATCTAATTAGTATTCCATATACATTTTTTAAATGGTTGAAAATAAACTTCTTTTAAGTGTTTAAATAAAAACTGAATAGACTCAAAATAAAATTTACATTGATAACTAAGTTATTTGTGATTAATTGTGATACCTGGTTTTCCTTTTTGAAAATCATCTTCAGTCAAACTAACCTAAGGTTATTTTCAAATAAACTAAAACTTGAATCTTATTCAAAACATATACAATTACAAAATGGAGGTTGGAGCTTTTTTTTCTCTTTACTGAACGAGGGTGGGGTCAAGATACAAACACTAATAGGTAGAGATGTACCATTTTAACTTGACTGTGGCAGAACTCAGAACTAAAATTGTCGCCCTAGGACGTGTTGACTATGGCAACGTTAATGATGCGATGGTGGCGCTCTCGCGGGCAGTCAAGTTACGCTGGTACATCTATAGTACTAACTGCAAAACTATTTTTTTAATGTTATATAATATGCGTTTCTTTGCTTTGGGGTAGTAGTTTTTTTCAATTGTATTACTGAATGATTCTATCGTGAATTGGTAATGAATACAATTGAAATATGCTTGCGTCAATTGAAAAGTATTTATTGTATATACGACATGTAGTCAATAAACGAAAGAAAGTGTATTGTTAACTAGTTAAATGCCAAGAGCCAACTACAAATATCTTCTTTATAAATTCTAAGCCGTTCCAAAAAATCCATTAATAGTTGTCAGTGAAGTTCAATGCATCTTCACAGCATAAATAGGCAGAGGGTTCAAAGACATTGCGAGCTAAACGTATCGTTAGAAATCCATATTGAAAATGGTGTAGGTCTTTGATCGACTGTTAGTCTCAGTGAAGTACCAAACAGGAAATGAAACATTACTGCACTGTAAATAAAATCATTTATTTACGAGTCATAAAAATGTATTTTTCTTAAGCGCAATTGTTTTATAACGATGTTTTAATATTGACCGAGCGTATCGTTATTTCTTTAAATCCCGAGCTATCGACTTAAAATACATGCGAGAGTTTCTCACTTTTCTGTAATAATACAATTAGTTTTAGTTTTTTTTTGTTTGAATGTAAAAGCTAAATTTTAATTATGAGGTGTCAATGCTGAGAATAGCAATCATATAAGTTACAAAAAAATCAAAATATCATTTTTTTTTAAAATAAATTAATTAATAAGAGCCAAAGAAGTATAGACACGAAAAAACAGTAGAGTTGAGTAAGAAGATTGCTTAAATTTGATAAATTTGTTACTCCACTTGTTGTTCTACAAATTGTGAAACGTGTTTTGCCTCTTTAAAAAGAATCACCAGACAACATCGCAAACTTTACGAATAAACTAAAAATTGATTATAATTCTTAAGTTATAAGTTAGTTAAGATTAGTTTTTCCTTTTCTACTGGACGCAGGAAGAGGGTAACATACAAAGTTCAAAACGTAAATTAAGTATATAAGTCGGTCCTCGTATTGATTGCCGCGAGGACTTATATTGTGACAAATTTTGTGGGGTCATATGGAGAGCGAGTAGATTTTAACTCATTTTACACAGCGTATCTTCATTGTTTGCAGGAAACTTAAATCGGGTGAAATCGCAGTAATAACTTTATAGCGTCATACGGAATACAATTTGATCTTAATTTTACTACACACGTAGCTTTTTTTTACGCACAATTTAGTGCATAGCCATCAAATTTACGCCTAGATGACAAAATACGGAATGGTAATGTAGCGTCGATCCAAATTAAAATATCGCAACAAAATTTGACCGTACATTCATGAGTATTATTTGTTAACATATGTAAATGGTTTCCGTACGCCACTGTACGGTATCTACGAATTTAGACTTCGGCTAGACGGCAGGAATGCAACTTACGTAGAACGAGCGCATTCCATATGTCCAATAAACGCATTTCCAGCTCGGATTTGGGCGCATGAGATAGGTGACAGGCGATCCCACCCTCGGCATTATAATATGAGCCCGACATGAAAACGATATGTGCATTAATTATCACACAGGGAAAACAAAAGCAAAAAAATCCCGCAGCGGAACGTCGCACGGAGGAAAATTCAACAGTTATAAACAAACAGACTTGATGAAAGCGACCCGTAAATATCTTGCTAGACACCGTGTTTACACTTGGGTACAAGATACAAGTATCCAGCACTAATTCTTTATTTGAGTTGAATTTATCTCAGCTCCGTATGTCATCCAGTAAGATTTAGTGTGATACAGGGTAGATACAAGATTTAGGAACCAAAAAGATTACCATTTATAAATGCACATGATTAATTATCGAACCCATAGTTTTTAACCTTTATGGACCCGTGGTCCCTTTTGAATTTCATATTTTTCCGTGGTACCCATAATCGTTTTTTCTATACGCATTATAAGTTTTTCGGGACATGGGGACACAATTATTTAGGAATTGATGACTGGGAAAAAGTGAGAAATTGAAAGATTCCAAAATAGTTTTCAATTCTTTGGAAATTTTTCTCTCTGGCAGATTTTAAAATTGTGCCTAGGAATTTACGGATTTCCCAAAATGCTTTGATGTGGAACCTATTTTTTCAACTCTTTCGCGAATTTCAAAAACCCAGGAATTTACGAAATACACAAAATGAAAAGATGCGAGATCTTTTTTTAGCTCTTCCAAGAATTCCAATTTCGAAAACCCGGAAATCCCAAAAATGTGGGTCGATTACCTGCACCTGGTAATTTATGGATGTTTGCCCGTGGCCCCCCAAAACTGTGATCTAATCAATACTTTAAAGAATAAAATTACCAACATTCATTGATTGAACGTAGTATATTAATAAATACATTACCGATGACTGTATTAATTAATGGATTCAAACATTTCAAATATAAATATGTGTAACACATGTTTGATTCAACACTTGACACTCGGCGTAAATACCATTGGTGGCATTAAATGAATAATATCAAACAATTTATCCACTTTCGCCAATCATAATCGCAACGATTTCATTGTACATCGCCAACTCGACATCTAGTTCTCGTAGTTAACTTTCATCTTTCACACTTATTTTTTTAACAATACTAGAATGTAAATGTCTACAATATAGCATACATATTTTTTCAGATATAGAATTGTTATTAGCACTACATTTGATTCTATTTCTTCTTGCATGGTTTTTAAATTACGAAGTAAATCTTTAAATACGGATCAATATATAGGCATTCAAAAAATAAAATTTACATTTGTACTAATATCCACTTTTAATTAATAAGATCAGGACCTGTTCCGTTCACGACGAGCATTATCAACTGATAGCGATAGCGTTATATATTTTTACAGTATTTTCTTTTTTTAATATAATGCAATTCCTCCAAGTATTGACAGTGAACCCTAAGAGTTATTATAAGTATTTATTAATTTAAAACTGATTTAAACATAATAAGAAAAATAAGTGCTCATCCCATCTGTTTATTTAGATAGTGAAAAGTAATGGTAATTAATTTGAATCTAAAAACATAGGCATTTTATTTAACTACATAAATAGTTTCGTCTGGTTTGATTCCATTTTCTGTCTATGTATAACAACACATGCATAAGTAATTATCTATTCATTGTATTTGTATGTAGTTTATTTTGCACGGTGATTAGTGAAATGTATTATCCGCATTGAACGACATTCGGATGTATTTTAATTAACGCGGCACATAGTTGGATAATTTATATTCGTCAGGTATTTATTTAGGCTTAGTAATATTAAATATCAATCGACACGTATCTGAAAAAGCTTACGATTGATACTCGTGTATCAGGCTGTCATACGAGAATATCGGCAATTTGTATGTAAATAAAGGGTTTTGTTTCGTCCCACGGCACAGCGCTGATCCAGCATCAGGCGATGATCGACGAGATAATGAGGAGCGTTATTAAGGTCGCCGCTTTCATCATTTTCACCTGCGCGCGAAGAAACAGCGACGCCTTTTGCACACGCCGCTTCTCAAATTGCAAACGTGCGAGGACCATTAAGGCAGAGATTGCGAGTCGCCGAGTATCTTCACATACATTTCGGTCGAGCTATTCGAAAAGATTAAACCGTCAAATTGCGCTAAATATTAACTAAATTTGTAAGTTCAGGCAGTAAAACATGATTTTTCAGATATAAAAATAGAATCAATGAAAACAAGTAAGTTGTTTCAGAAAAAAATTGCAGCCATCTTTCACGTCGATTCTGACCCTAAGGTTACAAGAAACTGCTTGGTAAATCATGCTTTTTTTCATTAAAAAATGGAGCTAAAATATTAGTAGAGTAAATTGAATTAAAATTATCGAAAAGGTTTGCTGTCCATGTGTTTAAGCGCGATCGTATTCCGGAGCCGTGACGTCGATCACACCACAAGAAAGTGAAAATGCATTATCTGTTTTTTAATACCTCCGTACTCTGTCCAATTGCCATTCCAGCGAGCAATGGTGCATCCGACGAAAACACAAGTGGTACATCTTACCATTGCGATTTCGTGACAGCGAATGAAATAATAGAGGCAGATGACATTATGATATTATGCTAGATTAAATTCCCAATTAGTAAGTCATGCGAGCAAGTTCTCTCTTCCGAAATGTGTACATAATTGTAAAGGTGCTTCTTGTCAGCGGTCATTTAAGGAACGACTGTTTGACGTTTTAAATACTTAGAAAATATCTTTCGTGCATCATTCTTCTATTCTTAACGTCATTGATACTTGGTTGGGAAATTGATAAAAAAAGAACTCGAAATTTACTTGCCAAATAGTATGTTAGTTCACATACCTAATAAAAACGTAGGCATTTAATTTATATTGAAGAGTAATGTAGGTCGAATTCTAATCGTAGTTCTAGTTTAAATGAATTTGAAAATGTTGCACATCTAACTGTGCAACAAAGTTACATAAAAATGCTTTTTTAAATCTTATCTTAACGATGCCGCCATTAATATAAAGTCTGAGATGATCTCAATAAAATTCTTATTATGATGAATGCAATCTCCATATTAGAAATTATCTAAACATGTTGAACATGGCTAATTTGCATGCGAACACAATAAAACAGCATAAAAGAAACGCGTATCATTGTTATAAGTGACTGCAACACGACTGATAATATCAAACCATCAATGGCAAGATTTCCACGATTGTTGAGAAACTGTATAACGTTAAAGTTCAGTTCAAACTACGGTTTTTGGATAATGAAAGAAATGGTTCAATAAATAAATAAAAAGGTACTTCATTTGTTAAGAAAACATTGCGTGTTATTTATCACTCAAAAGTAAATAAGTTCAAAGAACAAATGAGAAAAAAAGTAATATTTCATGTTCTTTGAGTTAGTAAGACTGTAAAAAGCATTGTATGCTTTGACGAAAATAAAGCACGTATGTTTGTTGATGTATAATAGAAAAGTCAAACGTAATGCAAACAATTTCATTGTACAAGTACGTCTTTTAAAAAAATCAACATTTAATTGCTGTGTTGCATGGAATAAAGGCTTTTTTCTAGTTATAATGATTTTTTAATACACTGTGTAAATAACTAAATATTACGGTACAAAAATACATTCATCCTATAATCTTTGAAATAATCCGAAAGAACCAACCATGGGTATATAAGAAATAAATAAATTCGACAATATAGAGTTATTATAATCTTTTCTTATCCATTTATTCTACTTTTGTGCTCGACATTGATGGCATCTGATGGAAAATATTCGGGAATAGTTACATAGACTTAATGTGTGCGGAAAGTAAAATAGGATACGGAAGATATCTTAAGAGTCGATCAACGCTGTCTACAAAAAACACATTTAACTTTTAGAATAACTTGTTATTTTCAATAAATGGAACCAGGCGACGTGAATATTTATTTCGCAGACTTGTTAATATAATACAAAAACGATTTCATACAGGGAAAATAAATAAGCAATATCTAATAGCAAGAATAGCTGCTACCAAAGTATATTTGATATAAATGCAAGCGCATACCGACCCAAGTCAAAACATCTCAAGTCATTACCAGCATTGAACGTATTCTTCATACAGTTTACAATGGATTTATCTTCCATAATGACATAAGTGAACTGAGATAAGCTGCAATATTGAGATATGAGTGACCTAAGTACTTCTTACTATTTTAATGTGTGTGCATATCCTCAGTGATTATCAACCTAGGGGGTGCGACGCATTAGGGTCCGTAATAAATGTTTCGCGTGACTTAGCTATCAGTAAGTGAATAATATTACGGCTGATAGACACAAAGTAAGTTTACACATACTATTTTTCATTCTGTTATAATCTGCGTAAGTCGCCACATAAATATTGATATACATTGATACACACACAATAACGCATCCGAAGCGACCTAACTGTACGAATTTCGAAGTAGTACTGACCAGGTGGGATAGGCTAGTGTTTTATTTGAAGGATTTACAACGACGCTGCGGTTATTATGTTCAATTAGTATTATCTACGGTGAGAGCGCCTCTGGAGAAACAATGTGCCCCTACAATGTAAAGGTTTAGCATTCAATTTGATTCAAGTTAAATAATCATTGTATTCCATGTAAAGCGAAACATATTTACCATTATTATAGTGTACCTGCAAATGAAAGCCATGAAAATATATATAAAATATTTAGGAGGCAGCGACAAAAATGGTTAAGAAGCACTGCATATGCGCATTCCTCCAGTTCCATTTATTATTATGGTTATTTTTTTTCAGCCATTTGTAGTTTCAAGATCATTTAAGTTTGTCTCGGTTCCACGCCCTTTCTAGTTATGCTTACACATTACTTAATTAAGATAATACATCATTGTATGCAGCAGAATCTTAGCTTAAGTCGCATAGGTACACTTTTACGATATATAAAAGTACAGTCATTAGAAAAAGAGTTTTTATATAGGTAAATAAACAGCACCCAGTTGTTGTATGAGGTTTGTTTTAAATATTAAAACTGAACGATACAAACGATTTACGATTACAAATTCAATAAAAAAAAATGTTTCCACAAAATTATCTACCAACAGAAAATTCTCACTTCGTGCAGAAACCAAGCACGCATAAGACATACATTTGATTGATTTATTTGAATTGTTTTGTCAAACGAATACAATTTGATTAAGTTATAAGCAATTAAAAAAAAAATAGCTCCGCTTATAAAAGCTTTTCAATGTTTTAAAACGTCTAATAAATTGTCGGATTCATGGCGCAGTCATCTACGTCGATGACTTCGGCGATGGATCACGGGTTCAAGTCCCAGAACGAACAGCATTTTTTCAACCAATTTCAGTTTGAAGACATGGGTGTAGTTGATTTCTAAACTTCCCTCCCAACACCCTTCAAATGAATGCATCCAATCCCGGGCCCTTTTTGTGATCCTGTGGATCCCGAGATCATTCACCATAATATCATGCCACAATTGCTGGAGATTATGAACGAAAAAAATGAACTCTAAGTGACGAACTGACAGTTATCCAGAAGTGTGATACTTTTTTATGAGTTTTTTTAGATCATTCCTCTGAAAAAGTTACGTTTGCCAGTGAGACTAGCGTTGTTTAGATTTTTTTAAAGGGATTTTTACGTAATTCTCTAAATTCTGAGATTAGTAGTAAGGCGATCCCGAGACTAAGGGATCGTAAAATTGGAGACTCTACTTCCAATTCTAAAATAAGAGAGCGTAGCCAGGGCGATTATTTAACCATTAGTTCTGTCTTATCCATATATATGTTACTTATATTCGTAGTTTATTCAAAAAAGTGTGGTTGAGCAACTTAGCAACCAATAGTTTCCGAAGAAAATCATATGATGAGTAAAAGACCATATGCTCCGCATTGGGAGCAAAAATGGAATAAAAAAGTGATGTGAACAAGCTGAGAAAATCCAACTTCTTGTGCCATTTGTATTAAACATTGCTGACCACTACTTTAAGAAAACTAATTGCACAACATTTTCGATCTGGCACCCATTACCACAACTGAAACTAAGATTTTGTTTTTTAATGAACACGACACATTACTGATGAGGCCTAAAGGGTGTATGACACAATACCGGCGTTGTTCAATCAATCATGTTGATATGTTGAGTAAGTAGCTGTTGGGAACCAAGACCTGACCAGGTATATTGTGTATATGATGATAATTGTCTTAAACTGAAGATAATCTAAGAAAATATATCCTGTCCATCGTAATTAACTTAATAATGTTTTTAATAGTTGTTCGCATTAAGCTCCTATATTTTTTTTTATTTATTTATCTTATAAACTTACTTTAGCGGGAGTCAATAATTTTTACTAAGATCTTTTTTTAATGGAGGTTTCGCGAAGTAGAAGGTTTACTTTTAATGACTGTAGTAAAATAAAAACATCTCGACTCATCGATTAAATTCATTAAAACGCGTTATATAGCTAACAGCTAATGCGAAAAAGATATAGTTAAAAAGTGAATGAAAAACCCGAATGGCATTATGGTAACAACGAGAAAATTGTCTGATTTTGCCCAGCCGATATTAAGTATTTCAAATGCAGGTTGAGTTATGAAATCACCAGTTTGTTAGAAAGCATGTAACAGTTTGATCATTTTCCAGCCATTTATAAGTAATCGATTCACGCAAGAAAATAAATCTCACAAAATATATCGACAACAACGGTGTACAATACCAGCAAAGTCGGGCGATAGAACGTTAAAACTTTTGAGTTTATATATAGTAGAGAAATATCAGTATCACATTAAACTACTGAATATTGCAAAATTACGTCCAGTGAAAAATACATAATAGGTAAAGAAATAAAATAATGTGATTGTTTCGATAATTAATAAATTATTTACTAATATAAAGCTTAGTGTATCTCTACAGAAATGAATAAAAAATAAAATGTGATGAAAATTTATCAAATTTCTGATTAAATATTGTTGGGTCGATTTTTCAATTTGATTGAAGGCATGGATGTTTGCGATGTCAGATAATTCTTTCCCACCCTTTTCTATCCTTTAATAACTAGGCGTGGCGAGAGCGATTAGTTGACCACTAGTCCTGTCCTGGCCTTATCCTTCTATCCCTACTACTCTCTTTGAAAAGTATAGATTAAGCTTCTGAGTAACACACAGTGTTCGTAGAATAACTTCTGTTGAGATACCTCCATCAGGAAGTCATATGCTCCACATTGAATTGATATGTAACAAAGTTTATACAAAAAAAAAACTCTGGTGATCGGCTTACTTACGTAGTTTGATTCTCTTGTAACAGTCACATTTATAATCTCATGGTCGAATTGATTGAATTAAAATTCACTTATATTAAAATGATGTGAATATAGTTGAATTCTGAAAAAAATATAGTCCATAGCTTTTTCTGTACAACGTATTGTCAGATCTATCTTACCAATGAGGGTAAGAAACAATCACAAGTCAATGTGGTAGGCGTAATCTTAATAAGACAACAATACGAAACAACGTAGGAAAAAGTGGATACATGAACACTCATTGGATAATCAATAAGATGTACAAAATTATCGACTCAGTTTAGCAAATATTTTGTAGAAAAATAATAAATAGTAAATACATTCACGGATAACGGTAGAATCAGCGTATGAAAACATTCGTCCATCTTGCATAAACAGTTTTTCATGTGATTAAAATAAATTAAATAATAACGCATGCAAGATTCAAGCGTTGGTGTATATTTGGCTCCATAAAATATAAGGCATTCACTTTTTGGAATGATTTATTCAAACCAAAACTATATAAAGCTATATTGGGATTTTTTTGACATATGACGTCAAAAGCCTTTTATAATCAGCACTTAAATATGAACCGAATAAGTTTTTATTGTTAGTAAACATTAGTATTCTGGGTGATTATTTAAAACTGGTTAAATTATAATATTAATAGATTTTTTATCTTTAAAGTAAATATATCGTGTTTCTTAAATCCATGTCTGCTCCCAATGTAAGATATATGGCTTTTTGATAGAGTTATCTAAATATATGAGTTCTTCTACAAGAACTGCCTTTTACTCAGATGCTTACAAACATTGCTTTGAAGAATCTTATATAAGTTATCATAATTAAAAGGTTAAGTTTTAAATTATACTCAAGAACGCAAGAAGAGATTATAACAGCAATACATGTACGTAAAAATAGTTTTCTATAATGTTTGTAAAATAAGGAGTTATCGTAGAATATTTCTGATGGATAATCATTAAACATAGTCATTGTTTATTATGAAAAATACAAATTTACACACTGGAACAAAGTAGCTCTTGATATGAAGTGATCATCATTATAAACGACATAGAGTGCATAATATCGGATAACATCTTAAATGTGACATTAATTACAATAAATGTTTATGTTTTATTACTGCGGTATGTTAAATGATATTCGCATACAACAGTAAGCTTTAATAACTTCCGCAAGTCTACAATAAAATTGACGAATGGATTTTAAAATGCGGATAAATATATTGTAATGAAGTTAAGTGACATGAATTGTTAATAAATGGTATCTATAAAGATTTACGTAAAAAATCAGTCTGTTTTTAAAATTATTTTGTTTTAGAAGTGAATTTATAACATTAAATTATGTTTACTTATGTACATCTTATATCCCTTCCCTACCCAAAAAGAGAGGTTTATCGAATGAAGAAAAAGGTTTTTGTTATTTAGCCTCTTTTGAAATGCTTCATTAAAAGTTTTATACGGAAAAAAATGTGATTGAAAACAAATATCAAATACACAAAGATAAAAAAGTGTGAAACGCGAGGACCATTTTTAATTTAAAAAATAATATATTATTGTTTGCCTATCAGAGTTTAAAGCATTTTAGGTATGTCATGGTTTGCACGCATTTCAAATTTAAACATTTGACGTTTAATAGTTTTCATAAGTTACTTGAATGATCGATTAAAAAAAATATTGGCTTCTTGTTACAAAGAAATTACAAATGAGCGATTCGTACTATATGAGTGTCATATAAGTCAGTTCGGATAGATGTTTACTATGATAGTTAAATGATAAATTCAACTTATACGGTATGTATAAAATTGATAAGTATCTATATTGTAGAATTGTATAAATAACATAAATGTCCATTCCATATTGTATGAATAGGCAGGCACACGTCAAAAACTATGCATGTATTATTGTGAAACGAGAACGGAATAAATAAATTATTCTTGTGTCGACAACTCGGTAGCCATTGTGTGTATTGCAATATCGTATTATAATATTATCATTTGTGAATAAAATTATATTTAAATATCTCGTAGTATTCGACTGCAACATAATTAACAATACACGTGTTTGACAGCTCTTGAAAGCTTACAAAATGTGATTAAGTGTGTAATATGATTGATATATTATATATATTTGAATTTAATGTAACTAATAAAATTCGCATTATTTCGCAGTGATACCTTGGGATAGAAAAAGTAAAGAATTTCAATATCTTGTTGGCGGGTAAGATTTGATTTGATTTTTTTAAGGTTTATTTAATAATGTCGGATAAAAACGAATACACGGTTACGCATAAATAATTTTAATTTGATGTGTACAATTTTCGGAATACAGTGAAGTCATAAAATGTTGAAACAAGTCAGAATAATAACATGATTATGAACAGTAAGTCATCGACTTGCGCGAATTCGAGTTACATTACTTTGTACTTGATCAATTTAATACATATATTTTATTTAGCTGCGTTTTGTTACGCTGAGCATGTGAAATAGATGTGTCCATCATTCAACCAGTGAATAAAGGTTTAATACATGTATTTAAAAGGTATCAAAATTAGTAGTTATTTAACGGAATTGATGAACAAAGTTTTGACAGAAGTTGAAGACCATCGAACAGAATACCATGAATGACAAGATAAAATATGTCAAACGATTTGAAAATGTGTCAAAAGCAGTAAACGGTTCTATTTCATGATATAAACTAATCTATTAAGGGGGAAAATGCAAAAGGTCAAACAATACTGAACCAGTTCTTAAATTTATATTAGTAATGTCGACTGTGGAAAGGAAAAAGGACGTAACCCTCAATTTTCCAAAACAGCTTTTTTTTCAATAATCGCAATGTATACAACTTGACACACATTCTATCAAAACGATGGAAGCTGAAAATGCCGAATTAGTATCTAAATTTAGCTTTTAAGTTTGAAAAAGATGACCTTGTAAAAAATTAAAACCAAGAAAAAACACTGAAATAACGGTTTTTCCGAGACAACTTCTTTAATTAATATTAGATTGTGTCAATTCAAAACCAGTTTAGAAGTATCCGTGCACTTCAAGGTTGTGTATAATTCATAATTTGCATATGTCACAAAACCATCAAAACACGTTTTTAGCGCCTCCTGTAAAATTTGATATGTGTGGGTTACGTCCTTTTTCCTTTCCACATTCGATGTATATAGTAACTTTTGAAGAAAAAAATGACAATTCGTTAAGGAAAATATATAATATTGTTATTAATTGTTTTTTTTTTCAATTTAACTTTATCATATCAAGCAAGCAAGCAAAAAACATAATTATAAATTTCAAAAACACATTTGAAAGATAATTTAGAAATACGTTACGAATGAATAATAATAAAAAAAACGTGAAAATTTTATAAACCTTGCAAGTTATTATCTCATAAATCCGAAAAAAATATATTGTTTCCCAACATATTATCGTTGATTATTAATAAAGTAAAAAAATATTCAATCAGTGTTGCCCAATAATTATTACGAAAAATCGGTGTGAATAATATATGGCCGTATCGTGACCGCAGGTAGGTTGACTATTAGGGTCAAAGGTGATAAGCGAATATTTATTAGGCTCGTGTAGTTATCCATCGGAGTTTTAGTTATTTTTAGTATGCAATAGCAGCTGCTATGTTTTCTATAAACAAATTATGAAATATATAAATATGTAACCAAAATACTATGCGAAACAATGGTTAGGTTTAGAAGTCATATACCCTTGATATATTATTAAGCAAGTATGCAATCTTAAGTTATTTAACAGGAGTCATTATTAGGAGGATTATCGATATTATAGGCGAATAGTAATCGTCAGATACAATTTGACTGCGATTCATAATTTATTTTGATTAAAATAATTGTTAAACATGTATATGTTCAACTGATATTTCTTAGATTGTTTAACCCGGAGTTGGAGAGTCACAGTCAGAAGGGTATATTTTTAACGACTCCACAATCTTAGTATTTGAATTATAATTTTATATTAGAGTCAAATAAAATAAAATAAAAACAGTAAAAAACAAATAATTGAAAAATATTTTTAATCAATCGAAATAAACCGTTTTACCATAGAATATAACAATCTATCAAGTCCTTGAGAAGTGAAGTGAGTCATGTAGTAAAATGGTATAACTTCTATATTGAAATTTTAAGTACAATCACGTCTTTATTTGGCGTTTTGGAGGATTGCATATGTTTATTTTAGATTATAATATATAAAGAGATTTAGAGTATTTTAATGCATACAACTCATTTTGGCTCACTTCACCTCTCAGGGGTTCAATAAATCGCCTTATTTTACCACGATACCGTTCTAAGCATAACTAAAATTTTGAAAGCAAAAAAAGTGTACATTAAATAAATTTTACTTTTATAAAATTATATTTAATTAAAAAAAAGATTTGATTTGATACACACGTGTGTTAATTAAATGCTTGCTAACACTTATCAAAACCTTCAAATGTATATAACCGGAAAAGTTAACACAGTATTAAAATATGTTTTTAATGCTATAATTATCTTAACTTCGATTAACCTTGTGTTACTTAAGTCAACAATGAAATATTTATATTGAAATCCGTCAGCAACCTATAATAATAATTTATTGTCATTAAAAATCAATAAAGTACGAATTTTACCAATACAAATTATATCTGTATCCTATTAACAATATTTTCAGTTATGGAGTCATTATTTTAAATGCCTATAAAGCCTGTTTTAAAACACAATACTTGTTGAATCATGATAAATTAGTATTAACGATTAAAGTTTGTTTTTTTGATAACATTAAAAAATGATTGATATCACAGCACTATATATAGCAGGATTTCCTATTGTTTGAAAAAAGCGATAAAATGTATGGCAATTTGACCCTTCGTGAAATAAAACGTCATTTCTAAGCAAAATTCATTTCAATTTTAATAAAATTCAAGGAAAGGGCAAAAAAAATATTTATAAAAAATTAAACAGCGGTTTTTTTATTTGAATAAAAATCAGATTATTAAATCGCATAAAAAATATGTTTTTACAAATTAATGTTTCCTTTGATTGGTGTTGCAGTTAATAAAAATATTACCTCCAGAAAGAACTGTTAACTGAAGCCATCTCCATTATGCATGCTTATAAATGATTGCAAGAATAGAATTAAGTTTTTGGAAGCAATGTTTTATACGGATATTATATACATTACCGAAAAAATCAAAATGCTATTTTTATATTTTATTACTAAATCAAAATTTATTTGAATTTACTTGGGTGATAAACAACTTTTGGCAGGTTTGTTATCACTGTCTAAATATCAAGCAATACAAATTCTACAGCTAGATTAATATAATTAGGACATCATTTGGAAAACTAGAAAATGATTCTAGAATTATAACATATATAGGTCACAATTACACGCAATTTAAAAAATTTAAACAAAGACTAATATTTTTAGCAAATGCTCAGAAGGAGCTCAAAAGAGGTCTCACGCTTTTGAATACCTGAGGAATCTGTCAAATCGTCACTTCGAGTTGACAAAAATTCTGGAATCTCTTAATTACCCACATCTTTCGACAATGATTACAAGCAATTGCGGTGAATGATCAATAGGGATCCCGGGATTGAATGATTGGAAATCCCCGGGTCCGAGATTGGATGCCCTAGTTATGACTACCCAAAATACCACATAAATCACGAGTTCTTAAGACCCAAGTTTGATTGCGATTCCGACTTTATAGTTCTTCTTAACACTTATTACACACACTATGAAAACAGTAACATCAAATTGGCTTCTATAATACTACGTTTCTTTGCATTAAAATAAATTTAAATTGAAACATTTACTGCACGGTTTACGCCGTCACTAACAACTTTGAAAGCTGCTATACGCACAGCAAATTGATAAGCACTTTAAATAATGCGATCGATTGCAAATTGTAGAGTTGGCGTTTTCCCATAGTGAGTGTAGCAGTTAAATACATTAATCTTAGGATGCAGCGATGCTTGATATAATAATGCAAAAGATATATAATATATTTCTCGTCAAGTATAATTATTATAAGAAATCGGAGCAAAAGCAATTGATTTCTAGTTGATAACACACACTGAACATTGCGTGGAAATTTATACTATAATCAAACACAATAAATGCATAGTTAAGAATAATAAATGCATTCAATTAATGTAATTATTTGAATTGCTGCCAATTTATAAATACCTATGTATTATAGAAAAAGATTTTATTAAATATATATATCGACTGTGGAAAGGAAAAAGGAAGTAACCCACACATATCAAATTTTACAGGAGGCCCTAAAAACGTGTTTTGATGATTTTGTGACATATGCAAATTATGAATTTTACACAACCTTCAAGTACACGGATACTTCTAAACTGGTGTTAAATTGACATAACCTAATATTAATTGAAGAAATTTTCTCGGAAAAAACCTTTATTTCAGTGTTTTTTCTTGGTTTTAATTTTTTACAAGGTCATCTTTTTCAAACTTAAAAGCTAAATTTAGATACTTATTCGGCATTGTCAGTTTCCACCCTTTTGATAGAATGTGTGTCAAGTTGTATACATTGTGATTATCGAAAAAAAGCTGTTTTGGAAAATTGAGGGTTACGTCCTTTTTCCTTTCTACAGTCGATATGTATGATAATAATTATGAGCATGAAAGGAAGACGTATAGATCTTTGTAGGTAAATAAGATGTCCAGACCGTGGAGCGGTGGTCAACGTAGTTGGCTTCTGTGACAGATCTCACAGGTCCAAGTCTTTGTACAAACAGATGTTTTCAATCACTTATTTAAAATCTTAAAATAACAGGGTGTCACGAGAGCGATTAACTAACCACTGGTCCTGTACTTGCGTAACTCTCCTCGAAAAACTTCTGTTTAGATACCTCCATTAGATCATATGCTATATATTGGGAGCGCACATAGATTTAAAAAGAAAGATATCAAAAAATAATTTCGGATACTAATAAAATATAACAATATAGAACAGCAAAAGAATAGGTAAAAAGAAGAAAAAATGATTAATATTTACTATGCAAAGCTTTTTAAAAAAGTATATTATGAAAATTTAATCATATAACGTACTGCGTAATCACATTTTTTTTGAAAAGTAGTCGAAAAAAACGTACTGTTGCATAAAAAACTAATAAAAAAACCAATTTGTTCGCGGCTTTAGCATGTAATTCAACCATAAAAATATGGACATATGTACTTAATAAAATATTCCATAACGTGTTTTAATTCTCAGTATATAATAATTTTAATTTGAAATGTTGTTTTTTAAATGCTTTGACAGTAAGACAGCAAGCGTAGATATTATAAAAAAATGTTGAATATATTCTCTTACTTCTTTGTGCAAATAGAAATTTAGAAAGCCCACGTTTTATTTGAGCATGATGAATTAATAAACACAGTAAGGTGCATCACATGTCACGTAAATCAATTTGTTTAGAAAACAACTGGAAAAGTGCCAAATGTCAAGGTAAATACGAAACCTAGGTGTGGCCAGAACGAACCTACGTACGCCCGCGGCATGTGTACCTTAGAAATAAAAATTGACAGGTAAAAGTGATTGCAACATAACAAATTTAAAAATAATTATCTGCGGTTGCGTTGGTAGTAATCGTAACACGTATCTTATTTATCTCGTGTTTGGTTTATTCCATTTGCATACTGCACAAGTATATCTGATAATATGACTAATTAATTTCAGTTAAAAAACGCCTTTGGAACCCGCGGTTATGTTCTTTCGTGTATATTTCGTAATAAGAATCAAATTATAACTAGAATGTCATTGAATGTAATCATATTTATTACGTATAAGAAAGATATACATTATACCGAATGATGTCAATAATCGAAAATAGCATTTAAGCAAATAAAACGTTTATATCAAATCATTTGAGAAAAAGAAACTCAATGGAGAAGAGTTCGATAACAAAAAAAATATATCCATTCTTAACATTGTGAATATCATTCTGAAAAACCCTCTCTTATTATCTCTATTCCAGACTACAAAGACTGAAATGAACTTTTTAATTTACTTATGAATAACTTAAATTAACAGTATCTGTACTATTTTCTTTGAAATTGTTCGTTAATAAATTGATTATTAGTATTTAGTTTATTGATATTGTTTCATTTCAAAATTAAATAGGTGGAAAACCATTCCTGTGAATTTTTTCGAAAGTTTGTTTGACGTCATTTAAATTTTATGCTGCCTTGGAAAAATAAAGAACATGCTAAATAAATAATAAATTAATATTATTTGGCATATAAAAATAATACTGATATAAACTAATTCATACTTTCATTGTTGTTACTCTATTCGAGGTTATTTGGTATACCGGACAGGTGACAAAAAGAAAATGACCTGAATACCTGCATAACAATAATTTGGCGCCTGTTTTGATATGTCATCCATCATACGGTTGGATGTTCGTCCTTGGAATTTGAATAACAATACAACATTATTACGATCCTGTCTATGATGGATGTATATGATTTAATATTGTTAAGCTAATTGCAATAGACAATACATACATGATAATAAATAACACTGTTTTTGAATAAATTTGGAATAAATTATTCCAATTAATAAGGAAAAAAACGGAATGATATGGCAACATTAACCGTTTTAAATATTCAGATGATTTAAAGTAAATTTCAATATATTAACATTTAACAAAAAGATTTTGTTTTAGAATATTTCAAACACAACAATTCGAATCGAACGCAACAATCATTTAAGAAACCAATTAATTGTCAACTGTTAATTATAAAAACGTTATTTATTTGGAAGACTTTGTCAATTTTTATTTTCATTTTAGATTATGTATTATATTATCGAAAAATAAAAAATAGAAAAATATAACACCAATAGAACAGACAAAAGCGTATGATTTGCATTTTTTTAAATATAAAATAAGGTTTATAAGTCATAAAAGATCGAATGCTTTCGATAGCATTGCTTCGTTATTTTGTACACTTATTTATAACATCTAACAAATTTAAGGGTAGAATAAAATTAGCTTAACTTAGCAAAACATATATTTTTATTTTCAGAGTATTTTTTAAGATTTCGATTGATGGTGCTTAGTGGAATTTCAGTATTAAATTTAGATCGTTTAAATTATTTACATTAACACAAGTTTTGTCAGTTTAAGTTTATCCGTGCACTTGAACGCCTGAAGATTTCGGAAGGCGAAACCCGGATTGTTAGTGATAAAATTCAAATTTAAAAGTATCTAATCAAACTTTCTCGTTATAAATTCAACAGTAATAAATTTTACACCGCGGACTAAAAATTGAATCTTTAAAAATAGTGAATACTTTGGTCCTTCGACCCACCCTCGTCTGACATGACTTACTATGCTTTGGTTCAGAAAGATGTTGACATTTTTTCTTAATTAAAAATCTTTTTCAAAACATGGGCCGATGACCCCAGGCGAATTAAAAATCGTCGTAGTAACAACAGTAAAATAAATAGTTATGCTATTTTGTTTTTTTTTGTGTTGCTTTGCTCATTATGTAGTCATCAATTAGGTGGATGCTTTTGGCAAAGGCGAGGACATAGCCATCCATGTTCCCATTCATTTATTTTCAAATAAATTCATTCAACACTCGTGTTACAGCATCTTTATTATAATAAAGATAAAAAATATGATGTATATAAAAATAATGAACATAAAATAATGTAAACATACACAAGTGGAATACTACTAAGTAAACGATTGTCTAGGCCCCAAGAGGTTCGAAATATAACCTTATGGTGGAGAATATTCAGAAGAAATTTTTGAGACTTCTCTATATGAGAGTGTGTGGATATTACCCATGGCTTACCCAACTAACTTCCTCTTAGTCATGCTAAACTTTAATAGTTTGAACGTTCGAAGAGAAACCTAGCCATATATTTCTTTCGGCTTATACGAGGCCAAAATGAGAAATCCACAATTCTTGAGAATGTAAACCTAAATGTTTTTTTTGTAAATAGTGGACATGAATTGATTATTCTCCCAATGTGTAGAAACAACCTGCCAATGCGGATGCCACTGGGAAGACCTTTTACAGTTCTTAACAATATTGCTTCGTATGTCGACATATTTCACGTGGACGTGGGTGAGTTAAAGTAAAGTTTGTCGGAACTTACTCAGTTGACTTTTTTGCCAATTTAAAATTTAAAAAAATCTTCTGCTTTTTAATATTGAATTGTATTCTGTTTTTTTTTTCGTTGTAAAAGTTTTTAATTTATATTTTGTAAATCTTTTGCGATGTTCATATAAAAAATAAATAAATAAAAATAATCAAAGTGTCTTTGATTCTCGAGTTGATCTCAAGTGACATAGATTTTAAAGATATGATAAACATATAATCGTAAATTTGTATATGATTAAAATGACGTATATTTTATTTTACTACTGATCTTAATGCTCGCTGTGAGAAAAACCGGTCCTGATCTTTGTAAATAAAAATGGGAATAAGTGCAAAGGAGTATTGTATTTTTCTTAATATAATGAATGCCTGACAAATATAATGTGTATTGACAGTGAACATCCTAAAAGGTCTAAAAGAATATATTCTTTCTATATATTCTATAAAGAATATATATAAGAATACATATAGCCTTTTTCTTCAAGACGTGCGGTTAAAGTAAATAAACCAAGTGGATCCTCAGAAATATTTGCGAGTTTATGTTGCAAACAGATCATTAAAATGTCCTTAGTTAAGAAGAGTGTTTTGCATACCGTATCTGATTAGTTTTAATTTAAGTGCGGGAAAAAATCACAATGTCTGACAGCTAACAAAAGTGACACGTATTAATTACATTGTACACAATATTATTCGCACTTGCCAGACACAAAAAGTCAAATTATAAACCCTAACACATGTGAGAATCGACGCTGTCAAAATTTGAGAAATTAAATCTGAGGAACGAATCTAAAAATAATTGATGACGTCGTTAAATACACTATTTAATATCGCAATATAATGTTCACATGTAAATGACAGAACAAATGTAAAGCAAGAATTGGCGTACAGTAGAAGTCTGCACAGGTCGGAATTACCCGCTCAATTCAGGCCCGGCCCGGACCCGAGTCTTAATACCACACTTGTTACCCGAAACCGACCCGAAGCTCAGATTTACGTAAATATTTTTTACAATAATTTATGATATTTTATTTATCAAAAAAAAGTTTAAAAAATCACCACACGTCACGTAGCTCTACCACTTCAGTGACGATTTTATTAAAACTTGAAAAAAAGTGAAAGAATCAAAAAAAAATATAACAGAGATTGGTTTGCCGATCTTAAAGCACTAATTCTTAAATAAAATAATCATTTTTTCACATTTAGCTCAAATTAGGTCACGAAATTGAATGGGTTTCTTAGCTTTGTGTTCCCGAAATAAAAATATATATGATGCCGCCACACGTAAAAATTAAAGATATTTATGGCAATGTGAGAGAAATTAGTCAATATTTTAGTATTAGTCAGAATAAATTATTTTTCTGGGCAAATTATTTACGCGCCCGAGTCCGGGCCAGTGCAGACCTCTAGCATGGTGTCTGTAAATTTTTTAATTAACTATTGATCAGAAACCATTTATTTATCAAATATCTCACAAAATAAAAGTAATGGACAGGTTAAAAAATAGTTATGGGTCAAATAAGTCGCAATATGTAGTGATGATTAGTTGACAAGTGTAAGGTGTCATAACGTCAGATCCTAACTCAGGATACACGAAATTAAAATGCGTCGACGGCTTACTTTATGCTTAACAAGTATTCACTTAATTTTTTTTTTGATTGAATCGATTCCGTTACTATGCTAAGCTGGTGGAGGATATCTATAGTAAGTATTCGGGACGCAAGTATATATTGGAAGTAAGAAAGTATACCATCGGGAGATATAGAATGTTAGAAGTATTGATATCAAACAAATTCACAATATATTACAGTAACCGAAGTATTTGTGAAAATAATAACGGATATAATCCTACCGGAGTGTTGAGTTATTAATTAATTATTCAACTTCACAGTATTGCCGACATTATTTTGACATAACATTAACGTTTTACGAGTTTTTTTTTGTTATACTGCATTCGAAAATATTAAGAAACTAACTTAATCGCGGAGTAATGATTAATGTTCATCTAAAACTAACAAGTCTAAAAAATAACACTTGTTCTTGAGAATTGGATTAGAATAAATCGACTTACCCTTGGTTTCCGGTGTAGCGAGCGGGGGCGTGGGTGTAGGTGGAAGTGACGAAACAGGCGTCGCGACGCTGGAGATATCGGCGACGGTTGCTGGTCGAGGTGGTGCCGTCCAACCTCCCGCGTGACAGCTGTTGTGGCGAGGACGGGCGCCGTTTCCGACACCGTCTAATGATGACATCACAATAATTATCGATACGTTTAATCAATCATATATTAATATAACAATATAATACATAGTTACAAGTTACATAAATTTGAAATCAAACTAAACTCCCACTGCTCTTGTGGTGACAGTAAGATTCAGAGCATATTCTCTGCGATTGTCCGGTTATGTTCATAGAAAGAAGTATTTTGTTTTCAATATGTAAAAATGACCATGATGGTCCTATCGGAAACCCAGATTTAGTTTCGACTCTATAAAATTTGTCACTTCAAAAATTTGCTACTTCTTTTGGTGAAAAAGTTTCAAACTCAAAAATTGTTTTATTACTGCCATTAACTATTGCTTATTATTCAGTAGCAGCCGGTCAATGTGGCATTTGATCAATGCACCCCTTTTATATGCAGGGACGGCTATATTTCATGAAATAATATTCAAAAATAACATTTATACCATTCCCTCATTTTAAATTCAATAAAATAAAATAAAATATTTATTAAAGACATTAAATACATGAAGAATTTAAATGAGTGAATGGTATAAATGTTATGTTTGAATATTATTTCATGAAATATAACCGTCCGTGCATATAAAAAGGGTGCATTGATCGAATGCCACATTGACCGGCCGCCACTGTTATTATTACCTAATCACTCGTATTTATTCCAATTTTATGCAAATTACCTTTAATAAAATGTATCTTTTCTATTATTCATTGCTGCTAATCAAATTGCTATAAAAATGCAGCTCAAATGTATCATTGAGGATAATTCATCTTCGGTGTGGTACAAAAAAAAAGTTTATTGAATGAAAAAAAAGTTGAAGCATTGCAAACTAAACTTAAGATGAACATAAAAACACTATAGATATACATTAACATATGTATATAAGGTAAAATATTCAGAGAAAAATCCTAATATATCAAACCAACTCTTCACCTATGCAAGTGTTATATTGTAAGCATTAAGAAAAATAGAGAAGTATACTAAATTAAAATTTACGAATAAAAACCGCTTTTTTTTCAATCAACTCAGATTAACAGTGTTCATCAAAGAAGTCAAAGAGTGAATACAAATATTCATACAGTTTTTCAATCATATATCTATCCTGACAAACGATGTTTAAATCTTTGAAACATCGATCGGAACACGCTAAAAGCCTGGACGAAGCTATCTAATGATCAAGAATATTGAGAATAATTTACAACATTTCTAGACAAAATATTTATTGATATTTTATTCTTTATAGCGTTATAAAAGCAAAGGTAATCGACATGTTACTTAAACAACGAATATCTGATAAATATACAAAGACATCAGATTTACCATGAGTATGTAATATAAAAAACGAAATATTAAAATAGTACTCACTTCTAATTGCTGTCCCGTTCTGTAGAAGACTGGTCGCTTGGCCACCTGGGAAGGTGGCGTTTCGCTTGTGGCGTCCCTGAAACAAAACAAAAGAACTCGTTTTACATTATATTCTTTCTGAAAGGTATAACGACGTAATTAGTGACCATTTTCTTGACATGTTATTATTAATGTCACCATTTTCTGAGATGATAATACGGACAGTCAAAATGATTAACGTTTAAACGTTATTAAGCTTTCAATATCAGAGTGATAATTTTGTTAATATTGAATACTGAAATTAATACATATTTTTGACACGCTTTCATGGTTTCCCCGAACAATAAAGTTAAGGACTACGATAAAAAAAACCAGTACGGTTATTTTAAATATTGGTGGGTTAACAATTCTGTTCGTACTGGGACTAGAAGGAACAACTACGCCATAGGACCCTCCCAATCTTCAGATACTTCAATAACTGGGCATAGCGAGAGCAATGAATTAACCACTATTCCTATCCTAGCCTTATCCTTCTACCCTTACTATTCTCTTTGGAAAAATAGAGATTGAGCGACTGATGAGATACCTCCATTAAGATCCATATTGATCCACATTTGGGAGCGGTCTAGACAAAAGAAAAAAGTGTTAACAATTCAAAAGTAAAATCTAACGCAAGTCAATTTGCTAAGACCTATATTAAATACCGTTTTCCTTTTCTGGAGACACTTCAGACGATCAATTCTCAAGAAGTCAAATTCTATTCAGTGGTTATTTAATTGATGATTGTTTGTGTCTTTTATCACAGTATATGGATGTAAAAGCAGAACGGCGAACAAAAATTGACCGCCGTTGATCGCAAACGAGCGGCAATAAATCAGTGTTGTGAAATAAACGTGACAAATAAAGCATAACAACTGTCACAGGTTGAAAAATGACAGTAATCAAAGCACTTTCCCTAATCATCTATCAATCATAAAACGATTTTGCTTTCCATCTAATCTCTCGTGGCCAACTTTCAGTAATGGTACATACAGCATAGAGCCGTAAATGACACATAGATTAACTGGATAGCAGAATGTCGCAGTTAATTTTAATCACAGGCCGAAACGAATCGATATTCTTTATAGAAAAATATTAACCTCAGAATAAAAAGCAATGAATACGTTCGTATTAGTTCTAATCTCATTCATTGTTTTCTGTTTATAAATGGAGCAAAGATAACGGCGGCTAAAAACGATAAAAATAAAATAATGCTCTCTCTCTCTCGTAATAAAATAATTGATGTAAAACTAGAATAAATTCGCAAAGGAAATTAGTACGTATTCTTTTATATAAAAGCGCAACTAATGTTCATAAAATAATTGTCTATTATTTTCAATAAACAAAGAGAAATTGTCAGAATAAATGTACAGACATAATGTCTTTTAATTGTTTTACCGTTATTTTACGCCAGAAATAATAAATAAATATGATTAATATCTTTATTTATGGTACATAAAATGAAAGAGAATAGTAAAATTAAAAATTACTTACTGACAACATAACAATAAGGATTGCAATACCGGTTTTACCGAAATATGAATCACGGTTTTCGTGCTGTTTTGTTCAATACCGCAAAATTAATTTAAAAACTGGGAAAATACCGAGTTTTCTGTATTGAAAATTAACCAAAAACGAATTTTGAAAAAGAGTCTGAATTTTAAATATGCAGAAACCATCATTTTGATTGAATGGTTCGAAATTAATTGATTTGAATGTTGTACCGATATTGACAGGTTCCAGAAATTATGAGTCTTTCAGTTATTATTATTATTTTAAGGAAAAAGTTATTTTTAATAATCATCACCCGTTTATGATAAGGATATATTTTTAAAAGACGGTAAATTATATGAAATTCTGAATGTTGAATTTCTCGCCCGGTATCGCGATTTCAACTGGCCGTATTTTTTTTTACCGGTATTGATATATTCGTTTGGTATTAAAATCCCTAGTTGTGAATAGTACATTACTGGGTACAAAAAGCTATCCGCGTCTTATAGAAGACTGTCTTAAGGTTGTTCGATTATATTCGATACTAAAATGAATTTGCTCATAATTTGCTAACGATTTATGACTTATGGTTTGCTTATTATTATGACATAAAGCAGCGGATAATAGTCATAAAAATAGATTACTTAAATCCGGCTCAGTTAAGATTTGTTCCCATTATATGCAATTTCCTGATAATTTGTTAAGATGTAATATAAATATATGTATTTATATGGCAGGAAATTATAATCATGATTTTTAAACGTTTGATAATCTGTCTGGAAAAACAATACGCGGGGAAGGTGAGGTGACAGCGGGTTTAGCGGACAGGAACAAGGAGTTTGTCCAACAAAAGGAAGCAGAGAAAATGTGGCACGAGTCAGAGAACCACATTGATATATCCGTCGACATTAATCAGATTTACAAAACGGTACACAGAATATATATAAGAAAGATACACAACATTACTGAAAATATAGTATACGGTTATTGCTTTTATTTTTGCATGACTCAAATAAAAAATATATTTAAGTTTAACCTCGGAATTATTAATATTGAAAAGTATACAATAAAAAAGTAAAAATTAAGAAAAATCCTTGGCAAATTAAGAAAAATAAAATTTAGTCATTCAGAAGCTGATTTTTTAAAAAATATTTAATATGATAATTTATGATGGACTGAGGGTGCGTTGAAACTTTAATATTAAATTTGACTTACATCAGTTAGAATTCATCCGTGTACTTGACGCCTGAAGATGTTGAAAGTAGAAATTCATTTTTTTTAAAGTGATGAAAATCTTAAGAATTCAAACATAATAACATGAAAATGTGTCTAGATTTATTACGATTAGATTTGATTTTTTAAAATTGTTTTTGATAAAAACAGTTTTTATAATTTTGAATATAGAATCAGTGACGCGAATTTTCTAGTATATAATCTAGTATATAATAAGGTGTTTGTTAGTATCAGTAATGCAGACTGTTTAAGAGGTTGTTGGTTTAAAACCAACTGCAAAAGTTGAAAATGTAATCGAATATATAATTAAAAGATTTATGATATGATAAGCTAAGCGAATTCATTCTTTCAGGTAAAATGTGCTTTGATCATTAAAAATCTATAACATAACACCATACAATCATCCACACAATTAACACAATTAACACAGTCCCAATGTTTTATGTACTTTTAACTACCAATTATTCTTGTATTTACTTTACGTAAATAACTCTTATGCAGTCTTATTAAAGATGGCAACGATGAATGAAAAGGGTTATTATTATAATATATTTTTTTAAAGAAGTTAAGGTAGGGCTGCCAGATATCAAATATTCAAAACCGGGAAATTTCTTTTAGTGACTCAAAAACACGAATCCTGGCTTTAGCTCTGGTGATCATACGAGAACCGGTGTGTAGAAAGAACATGCTATGGCCGCTATACCTATATCCGAAATATTATTTGATGATTTTCGTACAGGAATATTTTTTAAATATATTTTTCTCAGATTATTAAGACTTTGTACAAGATTAAAAATAAAAAGACGGATATTCCAGCGTTTTTAAATTAACCGTTGATATCTAGTGGTTACGTTACCACATGCGTTTTTATTTGTTTTGCAGTTTTTGTAACGCAGTAATTGTGAAGACACAATAACTTTGGACAATGAAAGTGGATTTAAAACCGGTATTTTTGACCTTAAGTTCCCGGATGTCATGACTAACCCGGAACACCGGGACGTCTGGCAACCCTAAGTTAGAGTTACATTGATTTTAAAGACATCAATCGACAAACCATTATTCAACGGTCAGAAAAATATATAGTACGAAATAAAATGTATTCAATTTTATTCGCAAGACCTTTTTTTCACACCATAGAAGGTAAGTAAAAAAAACATATGGGCCAGTGTCAGAATGCGGTTGAGACTGTGTGGACCACTGCCGTGAGGATATACGACACGTTCAACAAGAAGGTCGTATGAATATTGTTGGGAAATGCAAATTACACTTCGGTACTATAAAGGCGTCGACAGCCGCGGATAGATTTCTCAGATTATTCTTTCAATGTTACGCTATGTTATTATTAGCAGTTAGCGATTCGATAATGAGCCATTAGCTGTAATAATATTTTAAAAAAAATGCTTTTTTTTATTCTTCGAATTGAATGGGTTGGATTTTTATAACAATGCTTTTACGATTGTGATCGCTGCTTACATATTACAAAAACGTAAAAAGGTATCTTTATATTACATAATATAAAAGAATGCTATTTTATTTTTAACGTCTTGTTAATATTGATAATATTAATATTATTTGTAATAAAAAATAATGCCTGGGAAATGTATCATGATATATGTACTATATAAAAGACTAGTCAATAAACAAAAATAAAACACTACATATCAAAATCTTCCAATAAATTCATTTGGATATAAATTGTAAATGGATAAAACAAAATGAAATTAATAATATGGTACCAAAAGCCGCCCTTGAAGACCTAAATGATCACAAGTATTGAACTAAAACAAAAACAAAAGACTAAACATTGACTTTGTTGGATAAATCAAGCCAATTATACAATTTTTCGGTGTTGTGCCATAATTAAATTATGGAAAATCCCCGATAAAATTTGACCAGCTGGCTAACCAAAATCGAACAGGACAGAAGTCAGCATAAAGTGAAATAGAAAAAGTATGATGCTATGAATCAGGATTTCTTTCGGTATGTTTTAAAATGGCTAGTAAAAGCTAATATATGTTTTTTCAGATTTGTATTATAAGCTACACTTTAGATGGCAGATATCTCATAAGCTCTTTATAATTTATATATTAGAATTAGAGAGAAAAAAACCAAACTTCATACTTACTTTTTTTTGTCAAAAAATAAATAATATCTATAATAACTTTTCAAAGGGTAGCAATTATATATAATATATTATTCTTAGAAAGAGAAAATTATTCATTGAAGAAAAAAGTATATCAGTATAAGAAAAATAAAACGATAGAGAAATTGTGTTTTATTAAAACACGACACTACACATATTATAGAAGAACACGTCGAGGTTAAATTCTGAACATGCTATAAAGAGAATTCTGAAAGAAAAAAAACGTTCAGCGTTTCCAAGTTTCTACTTAGTGCAATGTTCTACTATTCTGGGAAACTGTTCATCCGTCCGGCTCCACCTGCATCAAGCGATTTGACGTAAGAAAGTCTCTTGTAACTTGTAAATTTTCTATCTTTGTAAAATAGTGCAACTAAAACATCGCGAAAGCTATCATTGGGCTCACCGCGTAGAACATTATGTTTGACTTACTTTAATAAAACAATGTTGAAAGCTCAATAAAAACTATAAAATTAAGAAAAGAATAACCAAAATAATTAAGTGGTGAAATCATACGTAAATATGAATAAAAACATCAGAAGAGAGGTGACGTGTAACTGTGGTTACATCAAAATACGAATATTCTGTGATGATATCGTTAATAAAATAACAAGATATTATCTACAAATATCGGTTCAAAATTAAATGCACGGGGTTCTTTTCTATGCGAGAAAACGAAAAATGGCGGCGTCGTTTGAGGATAATGCTATCAATGTAGTTGACCCACTCGGGTCCTGCGAATACAGTACAGTAATAATGTTGAGATGAATCCGAGTCACGTGAAGATAGATTTTCGATTTTCGTCCGAACATAATGACGTCCAATATGAAGAAAATAAAACTAAACAATTCATTAATAGCTCACTTTTAAGGTGTTCACTGTCAATACTTGGTGGAAAGGCATTATAATCAATGCGTTGATAATTATCGCGATGAGCGAAACCGGTCCTGATCTAATAAATTTTATGTGGAAAAAGTATTAAAAATCTTTAATTATTTTTATCATTAATAGCTATTGTTATCTAGATGGCTATTTTAAAAAATAAGTTTATTCATCATCTGTTCTACCATTCATTGAAATAGCTGTACTTATAATATACTAGCTGGCCTGACGAACTTCGTACCGCCTCAGAATCAATAAGTGTTGTGTTAACTTGATAACTTGAAACATGATGATTACCGAGCTAAGCTTTAGTTTTACATTGTGCGGTGGCAAGCCAGGCAGATCCAATGAGTTTAAAAATTCAGTTGGATAGTTGGTTGCTTCGTCTTCGTTTGTTACACGGTCGATAGATTTGAAGGAATGTAGTGGACCATCGATTTGATTTTGAATTGTGAAGTTTAAATGATCCACATCTTTGTTCTTCCCCACAAGAATTGCTCGTTCACTCAACCAATTGTGATTTTTGTGATTAGATATATAAGACAATACACAGAATATTGTTGATAACATATTAAACGAAATATACGAATGGATGACAAGCGCTTTTTTAATGATACGTTTTCATTTGTTTTTTTAATGAAACGAAGTGTTTAAAACAATAAACAAAAAGATTAAAAATACCTGGTTCATAATGTAAGATGTGAAAAGTAGTTATACTATGTAAGACTTTATAAAGAAGTCTTTGTTGTTATGTAATATGACTATATTGTATATTGATTGACAGAAGGATTTCGAAACACGAACACTTTACAGGCAATCAAAACCGTAAAACGATGGGAATGCGGTAGACAATACAATGTAAGGCAGTTAGTTACTCGATTATTGCACTGACAGTAAAAACGACTAATCACTCCATTGAAAGCTAACTAAACACCGAGACGTTTATTGGCTGGAGAAAACGATCAATTCTATATGTGTGGCACGATTTGTATTATTTTAGAGAGCGAATAAATATGATGCAGTCAAATATAAAAGATACAAAGAATGTACGAATTCCGACATGTTCTCTTTGGTGCTTGTGTGATTTCTAAAATTTAACGAAGCATTTTTTCTTACATATACTTTTCATTTACTTAGATTTATTTTAATTATGTAACGAATATGATTAAAGAGTATCTGAATATCGACTGTGGAAAGGAAAAAGGACGTAACCCACACATATCAAATTTTTCAGGAGGCGCAAAAAACGTGTTTTGACGATTTTGTGACATATGCAAATTATGAATTATACACAACCTTGAAGTGCACGGAGACTTCTAAACTGGTGTTTAATTGACATAACCTAATATAAATTAAAGAAATTGTCTCAGAAAAACCTTTATTTCAGTGTTTTTTCTTGGTTTTAATTTTTTACAAGGTCATCTTTGTCAAACTTAAAAGCTTAATTTAGATACTTATTCGGCATTTTCAACTTCCATCCTTTTGATAGAATGTGTGTTAAATTGTATACATTGTAATTATCGAAAAAATCTGTTGTAGAAAATTGAGGTTTACGTCCTTTTTCCTTTCCACAGTCGATATTTGTATCAATTAAAAATGACAATTTGCTGCAAACAATTGACATGGTTCTTTTAGTCTAGTAGTCTTTGTATATAAAAACGATGAGTACATTTTCATTACTATTTCTAAAACCTCTATATGGAATGTAAATACAATTTATTAAGTGATTAAAGTAACAATTCTTTGATCCGGACTTAGATTATTAGGATAAGACTTTTTTTAGGTGTATCAACTAAAATATGTGAATTAAAATTAGATAAAATGGTTTTAGTATCAAGAAGAATGAAGAAAGGGACTCAGTTACCTACATTTAGGCAAATATTAAATATCACAATTATAAGCTGTATGTACGTAGCAATATATAATACTTAGAGACACGTATTTTCATCATTGATAGCCAAATACATAAAAGGGTACGAGAATTGTTTATGAATATAAATGTGGATTAAAACCAGATATATTACAGCTATTATTGGCCACAAAAACTATCTACTAAGAGTTTGACTGTGCCGCTATAAATCAATATGGTTTTCGGTTAATAGTATAGATTGTGGATGTTGAAAAAATATTTAAATTATTTAATTATTTCTAAGACAAGTAAAGCAGATAAGATTTACATGAAAGACCACCTGGATAGGGTGTCTAGGATGAAAACCCACGTTCAGTATAAATACAGTGAGTTGATAGAAATAAAACCGATTTCATTCATTTTCTCGACACGGTGTCTGAAAGATACATTAATCCTTTCGCTTGAGTGATTTTTGAATGAAATCCAGTGGCAGGACTGCGAATTAAGTTGTCGTTATAAATACAAAATAATATAATTAAATATTTGTAAAGAATATTAAATCAATATACATGATAAATTTAGCGGCGGCTTTAATTTACAATTCATATGATAACCCATTGGCGGATCCAGAAATTGTCCAAGGAGGGGGCCATTCAATTCTAAAATAACCATCATACAAAAATAATACATTAAAAAATAATATATCTATATAAAAGTAGTCAATACATAATTAAGTATATATACTATAAAGCATCGTAAACTAAACAATTTAAGATAACATTTCACAATAAAGTTTTAATAAAGTAGAAACATTAAGGAAAAAAATCTCCTCAGGGGGGGGAGGGCATGACCCCCCACTTGGATCCACCAATGTGATAACCTTGCTATTCCACGAAACATGAATTTTTATTTCGAATGTGTAATTAAAGAATTAGATTCAATATCTACATACATCATAAACAAAAATCTTAATAAATGTTTTTTTTTTTTCACTTTTTAATTGTTCTTCTACAATATGCTCCAAATTGTACATTCTTTCACGTAGCAAAAATATATATTTGCTAAATAAAATGCTAGTTCCGATAGTTTAAAATTAATTAAAAATATCTCATAGAATAACTTTTCAGATTGATTTCCAAATGTTGTTTTTACTCTCATGATTGCGTAAAAAGCAATTATAATTGTTTTTCATCACAAACATGTTTTATATATTTTTTTGATTTTTTTGATTTTTTTTATTTACTTAGTCTCATTGTAAAGTACCAATCCATTCAATTTCAACAAAAGAAAATGATATGTGGACATACGCATTGGCATTGAAGAATTTAAAAGCTCTTTTACTAGTATTATATTTATACGAACAAAACAAAACCTTCACACCAAGACAATGTTTAATTTTGAAAGAGTTTTATAAAAACAACAGTGAACATGTCCAAACCAATTTGTGTATTTTGTTTACAAAAAATAATTTTCCCAATATTTACATATTTATCAGTCCAATCAAAAACTTTCAATCTAGGTTAAACCGCTGATATTATGCTCTCTTATTATTAATTGTGTTTCACAGTCCTGACGTAGAAGTTCTACATCAAATTAATATTCTAGCCAATATGTTATCCGGAGAAATTTAACATGTTAATTGTAGTATAAAATAAATCCTTTCATTTTAATACCACTGCTTTTCATAGCCGCTGTAAGAGATGATGATTGCACGCTCAACGCGTTCTCTCATCGGGATCATATTACGAAGGATTATATGCAATGTTAAATACAATCATCCATCCATAACGAATTGCACTCACAGGATGTCAACCGAAGAAACACATGAAGAGTAAAAGCACATCCAGGATATCCAGGACATATTTTTATATTATGACAATAATGAGATAGATTATTCATATATACATATGTATGTTCAAGTTTCCTGGTTGCTATAGAAGCTGTCTTTATATTCCTTACGGCTTTTCCGTGAATGAAGTCTACCTAAGGAAGTACCGTAAAGGTTTAGATTTTGTTCTATTATACATTGTAGATTTTATCAGTTGAGGACTTGGCGAAGGGAAAAAAACTATTGAAATCTCGTACAAAAAACGATTTCATTTCTATCAATAAATTATTCTTTAGGAAATTATCGCAATGATGTTTTCAGCTAGACCCAATTTTTTATTAATACAGTTTTATATTATTTACTAAAAAATATTTTTCGATTAATTCTTAACCTTTATTAAAAAGGCCAAATGATCATTCCCACGTTTGTATATACATACATACGTACTCTTCAACTTAGCGGCGTTCTTTTTATTGGATAGAATCTCAATTAAAACAAAGTCTGCATATAACTTAAATTCTCAATTAGGTTACCTTGCTTCGTGGAAAGACTGATAAGACGTCACTCCACCACCTGGCCTCTTCGCGGCACGCCCCTTTGACAAATGTGACTCTATCGGGAGCAGCTATCGCCAAGCTGTGAGGATGTCCGGTTACTTCATCAGCATCTCTAACTTCAAGGACTCCTGTCATATCGACGCATGCCTGCGGGACCGTGTCGGGCTGAAAATTGAAAAAATATTTTTTTTTTATTAAGTAGGAAGTCAAATAAAATCAAAAACCTCGAAGATTCTCTAACGGCATCGTGCAACATACAACTCGTTGAGAAAAATAAAAAATGCCATAGACAATAATATTATGCCACAGACAAAGAAAACGAGGAAGAAGAACGGTTCGAAGCAATTTATCAAATGGGAGCAGGAAAGGCAGAAAATATTGTGTAAGTTGACGTAACGAGTGGACAGGTTTTGACGGGAATCACGTGGTTGATGTTTTACCGCCATCTGTTGATTACATACGTAGATATGAGGGAGAAGTATAGGTGTCTTAAAATGGAATATGTCCAGATTTATTTTTTAATATTTAAAATATATCTTATAGTAAAACGCAAGCCACGAAAAAATACTTCGGTTAAAATACTCTTATAGGCGTTCATAAACTCTTCATAAAATACAAATACCCTGTTTTACTGTTAGCGATAAATAATGTGATAAAGAGAGATATTTAAGACGATAAAATTATCTAGCTTTCGTCGATTCTAATAAATTTATTAAATAACGGTGCGATTTTATCAAAAAAAGCACTGGCTATACGTATACGGAAGATTTTAAATATAAATAATGTAAGAAGCAGGATGTATGCATAAATAAATACATAATATTCCACAGAGGTGTTAAGTGCAGCTCGATATGAAACATGCGAATAAAATACAATGTATATTAATTATAATATAAATAGTGGGCAATATTCAATATAATATAGCTACGAAGGCAATTTTTATAGTTTTGTTATAGATTATGTTTGACGACTTCCTGTAATTAGCGACACTATCCAGCGAACCTTAACTGAAGTAAGAAAAAAATAGCAATGTTTTCAATTCATCAAGAATTACAAAATGTGGTGGGTGTGTAAAATAGCGACATCAAGCGGTCGTCAATCTATGATGCCGAATAAGCCATTAAATTGCTACGTAATTCTAGCAAACAAAATAATAATATCATTTTTACTCATGATTTAAATGACAATGACATCTCTACAAAGTAATAACAATCTACATTTTATTTCAAAGATTTATTGCCAATCTTCGGTTTAGGTGTTTTTTATATGTTTTTCTGAAAACATTTACAATATATTACACGTTAACTAAAATCAGGATTGCATGGTATATGGGTAAATTAACAAAGCCCAATCTCGTGATGTTATTTTCTCACAGTTCAAAAGAGGGTTAGGTAATGGTTAAATTTGCAGTGAAAGTCGGTAATAAATAGTATTATACAATGAAATAAATACTAAGTACTTACGTGTACTCATCAATTTGTTATTACATTGAAGATGCATTTAAGTACAACAGCATTTCTCAAAATGTAATGTAAAGAAGTTATTTTATTTACGATAAAAATAATAACAAAAATATTAATTTACTAACAAAATACTTAATTGGATAGGTTGATTGATACATCTGATTTGATCATGAATTATCGGTATATATTGTTATAAGAGGAAAATGATGATAATATAACGGAAATAATGGAAGAAGTATTACGAATTGTTTTTTAATTTTTAAAGAAAATTGTGTGATAAAATCAGAACCTAACCGAAAACCGTTATTTTTACCGGAACAAAAACCAGAAGCGAACCGAAAAAATATCGGTTGTTTTTCGGTTCACGGTAGTATAGGGTTTTGAGATTTTCAAATTCTTCGGTAAGCTAAAAAAAAAACGAGTCACAGAGATATTTTGGGCAAATCGGTAAATTCCTGGGCTTTTGGATCCGAGCTGAACCGAAAACCGAAAACCGTTATTTTTACCGGAACGAAAACCGGAACGAAAAAAATAGCGGTTCGAAGCCCTGGGTAAAATATATATGCTGTCACAAAATATATATAAAATAGATGTTTCAAATATACAAATAAAATAGTTTTATACTTCAGATAATTACTGCAACTAGAGTTCTAAACTGATAATTCCATAATAATAAGTTTTGAAATTCGATTGATGAAAATCTGTATTTTTGAAAATGCTCATCATGAGCGAAATCATCTTGATCGTACTCAATGAATGTAGAATTAGTAAAAAAATGTGTTTTATATTTTGAGTATAATTCCTTTCCACCAAGTATCGACAGTAAGCACTTTAAAAGTAATTTTTGAATCAATTATCTATTTAGAATAATATTTTTATTATTTCACTCGTGGTCTAGTTGGTCAGAGTTTTCTCTACCGATCAGGCGGGTCTGGGCTCGATTCCCGGTTAGATAAATGTCAAATCTAGACTTTTTTTTTATTTTTTTAATTTGAGATGTAACACGTAGCTGCTAGAGATCTAACAAGTAGAAGTACATAATATTTGGCGCATTGGCATTGTTAAAATAAAGCATATTTGTTGTATCAAATTTTAAAAATAAAACAATACCGACAACGAGCTACATTTCTTTTCAGCAAGAATGAATAGTGCAATTTTGAAAAGTTGAGTGATAACCATCAACAAAATGGTGTTTTCCAAAAAGATAATTCATTTCAGACGTCGATTAAAATATTGTGCAACATTCTTTACGTTATATGAATCTAGGGTACAGCGGTACAGCGTTTATGGATAGTACAGATTAATCAGTATATTTATTAACAATACTCTTAAATAAATAGCATTAAGAAATCTTGAGAAAGTACTGGGTTGTAATGAAAATAATAACCATAAACATGCATTGGGCGCTGTCGAGAAGATGCGCTGGTTATGCAATCTATTGGTACTAGTAAATGCTATACTATACCGTATTTAAAACAGGTAGAAATAGTAAATTCTCATCTAAATAACTTTTGTAAAAGATAATAAGTAACGGTTAAATATGTTTGTTTCATAGACATTTTATATGATATTTAAAAAAACTGAAATTCATTGATAAAAATAGTTTTTCGAAATAAAAAGAATATAAAAATACAGTAATTGGTTAATCTACCAAGCTAAGTAAAAACATGTCAAATGAGATTAATTATTCGATTTTTTTTAATCACAGGCCCTAACTACAGAATGCGTGTTCTGAGTTCGGTTTCGGCAATGCCATAATCATTATTTATTAGCGATTAAATTCTATATCTCGTAAATATAACCGCTTACAAGATAGGTTGAGTATAAATTACCTGCTATATTTAAGTGAACTTAAAACTGTGTTATTATGGATAAACATAGACCCATGTGAGGCTGTGATCCTTAGTCCCGCAATGTAGATGGAAAAAGACAGGAAAACAACCAATCTTAAGCCGAATACAGTGTTCCCCCCATTACGCGAATTTCAGAAATATTCGCGGCTGTTTTTTTCCAATTGCGCGAATGTATTCCATTGTTGTTGCTGTACGGACGTGCGCGGTTGTACACACACAGCCCGGCGGCTGTCTGTGTCGTGCATACAGTTAAACGTTCGCGGGCGACTATTTTTTAAATTTATTCTTAGATTAGTCAGTTTTGCATTTTTCGCGAAAAAAAAACGAAACCATAATTTTTGTATGAGATTCATTATTCCAATTACGAAAATCCCAATAACGCGGTCCCGACTTTCACGTAATTGAAGGGATCACTGTACAACAATAAAATATTTAAAATTAACGTTCGTTTAATTTAATATCAAGGAGTATAATTAAACGATTGTTTACGTTTATTATTTCAATCAAGAAAAAAACCACCGTGGACATATAAAACTAAAAAAATGAATTGACTATGAAATAAAGTTGAAATTAAAAAGTAATAAAATTATTCAATTAAATAATGTCGACAGTGACGAAATAAAATGTGAATTTTTGTTGTTATCGTTAGATTAAAAACATGAATCACTTAAAATATTCATTGTTTCAAATTTTGATTAACGATTTAAAATTCAACTTGCGTACTATTATAGAATTCCATTGTTATGAAAAACAACTTACAAGCAATATTATAAAATGCATAACGAGACTAAAATTCTGTTCTTCCTCGATTTCGGAAATTTGGTCTGGCAGTCCGTGCCCCACTGAATATCCTCTGCATAGTGTAAAATGATACTTCCATACTGCCGAGTAATGTTACCGGGTCCACGTACCGGGGGCGCGCCGTCTTTGTATCGGGCTAATTGCTCGTCGGCCGTCGCTCATCTCCGGTGCGGTGCGATGCCGTGAGAATTAAGAAGAGCGCTATCGCCGGCCATTTCGCACACTTTCACTTCTTTTGATAGAGAACTCACCGCGCGGGCCGATACACCGTTCAAGACCCACAGTGTATTTACTTACTCTGACTGATTCCAAGCAAACATAAATTTATCATCGATGATACGTCTTGATAACTATGTATGTATCTAGGTTTGAGATATGTTGAGGAAAACATAAGCAAACGAAGCACACCTTGCCGAATTTATTTGACTAAACTATGTTTGTGAATAACATGAAATTAAAACATATCGATGTCTTATTGTAAAGATATTGTACATAGGTCTAGGTCTCAATTGAATATTTATCATTAAAATACATAATATCGTTGGGTTACTGCTTAACACTTCCCCTAGGGTGCTAAAAATACGTCCAATACGTTTCTGGCCCTTTAGAAACCAAGTGAAAAACATGTTTTTTTTAAATACACGTCCTGTGTTTTTACCGTCCATCAAAGATCGGTAAGTGTTAAAACAAGTTTTTTCGCTTGATTCTTTAAGGGACAGCAGCAGCTCGGAAGACTTTTTTTAGCACCGTAGGGGAAGTGTTAATGTCATTTAGTGACATGTCGGTCAAAACTAAGTTGACGTATTTTGTCATGCTTAATTCAAAAAATAGATCATTATGTGAAAAAAGACATTTTTTGCAGCTAAATTGAATACCATAATAGTCACTCAGTGTATTCGTTGTTACGTGATTTTTGCAAGAACTCAAGTGCGGTAATAATTATTGAAAACTTAGAGAAAAATCAAGAGAATAGTATTTGTGAAAATTTTAGGAAACTTACAGATTATACAAGACAAAATACTATGTTATTATTTAATTTAAGATATAAATAATAAAATTCAGTTTAATTTTTAAAGTCGATCATCTAAGAATCACATTTTTGTCACTGAGTGACTTCTGGCAATAAACAACGATATGTTCATTTCACCAATATTAACCATGCAAAAATGTTCATGAAATTAGATGTTACTAAAACAGGCATAATAGGAAACACAATATCATTGCAGTAAATCAGTTTTCAAAATATAATTATTTCGTTTTCTTAGACCAGGCGTGGGGAACCTGCGGCCTTTTGGCCAATTCTGTTATTCTGTAAATTCCTGACATATTCTGACCGTAAATTCCTGTTTCCGGACAAAGATTCCCTTGTCAATGTTTACTGCGGCCTTATGTCGAATCAGATAAAATGAATTCGGTTTTTAGATAAGAAAAGGTTCCCCACCCCTGTCTTAAGCCGTGATATTTTGAATCCGTTAAAAAAATCTCTGTATGTAATAAAATGTTAATACCGGCATCAATCTTTATCTAGCAGAATAAAATTACATGAAAAACCATTATACGAATCGTTATCATAAGCTATCTTAAAAAAATTCTCCAACTAAGAAAACATGTATTTTTCATAAATAACCTAAATAGTAATATGTATTATAAAGTAAACGAATGCAGTATCAAAAAACTATGTAAAAATGTAAGAAATGATGTATGACGATTACTGCTTAGCCATACATTTTTTTTGACGACTACTACTAGCACTCTAGTCATCTATTACGTGTTGGCGTCGGATATAAGTAAAAAAAAATCATTACTTTTGATTATAAAATTTGTATATGCACTTATATTGAAGAAAAATTAGCATTTCGGATAATTTTTTTAGTTTGTTTCAATCCAACCTTAACACGTTGGATTCCGGAGCCGTGTTTTCACGTGATAAGCTAGCCGAGCGTTGAGTCCCGGAACCGTGTTTTCACGTGATGGGCTATGCTTTAAAATAGAGCCATCATTGTGGTATCAAGCAACATTTTGAATAGAAGACTCAGAATAATTATTATAACAGATACTCAAATTATTCTAAATCAGTCTTTTAATTATTATTTTTTATTAAAAATAGTAACTGATTTTACCAACCAAAATTTAAGGATATCATAACGCATTTGATGCTTTCATTTTTCCTTCTAGAGATTACATGATGGTGCAGTTAATGAGTTTATTTTCAATTTTAGCTTTAAATATTCTATAAAAAAGAATGCCAAAAAGCATTTCTAAAAATATTTTGTTACTAATAACAGCAAGATAAAATAAATAAGCCAATTAAAACAACAAGGGCGCCGAGCAAAAAATGGAGTAAGACTCGGTACATGTGCAAACATTTTCATATTGCTTTCTATAGCAGAAAATTCTAGCAATAATACATAATTTAATAGTAATAGTCTTTCAAACAACCAAAAAAGGTTTCATTTGATTTGAGCTAGTGGTTTCAAAGTTATAGCCTTTTTAGTAAGTCATTAAGAAAAAATGTAATTCTTCATAAATACGCCGGGCACACGAGACAATTTTACTTAATTTGGGCCGGGGCCGAAAGTGGGTAAAGTAAATAAAGGTGGAAACCTAAGAAACTCGTATCTTATAGATGTGAACGATGTATACATCATTCACTAATTTCATACATCATATTCATGTTATTAATGAACGATGCCTTCTAGGTTAATTAAAATAGTCAACCAATACTAACGAATTTGAAAATTTACATGTCGACATTAACGAATAATAAAAATCATACCGTCTTTATGAATAAATTGACGACAACAGAAAGAATGAGAAATATTTTAAAAGTGTATTTATTGTAGATAATTATTTTTTTCTATGGAGTTGATAAGAAACCAACGATTTTATAATACAAATAAACAGATTTTCGTATAATTCTTTTGTGATAATATTTCTGGTGTACAGGGTTATCAAACAAAGAAAAAATAAATAAAAACCCGTCTAGGACAGACTGAGCTTCAAATGAATATTGCTTACATCTTACTTAGAAATTCATTTTTCCTTGTGTAGGTCTCATAAGATCATATATATATTTTCTTCCAATTTGATTTACTAATAACAAATTATGTATACTAAAGTCAAAACTGTGTAGTCTGGACTAGGGTATCCAATCCCGGAGCCTTTTTCCCAATCCTGGGATTTCGGGATTGATTTATTTTGAATCCCGGGATCGAGATTTTCTCACCGAGGAATTTGAAATCCTCAATTTGCTATACTTTTTCCCGGAATCTCACAGAAACTCTTTTTTGTGTAAATTTCGAGAATTTCCTCAAAATTTCTCAATCCCGAAATCCCGGCATCGCGGCCATCTCAATCCCGGCATTTCGGAATCAGAACATTGAACGGGATCCCGGTATTGGATGCCCTAGTCTGGACGTAGGTATCGGTCCGGACGTCGGTTCGTATTCCGGAATAGAAGCGTAATTGCGTGTATTTTTCAATCGATTATTTCATACATTTCCACACAAACTATTCAATCCATAAAAATAGCAAAAAGAGTGATCACTTTACCACAACTCTCATATTAATCTTATACTACTGTGTGAACCACCTATTCAAGCAGAAGTTGAACGACTTATCTGAACTGAACTGAACGACTTAATCATAAAAAAGCTTTTATTAAATGAAATACGTCACGAGGAATTCATATGCTCTACGTACGGGTCGGAATGGATTTTTTCTCTCTCTTGTGAATTATATAAATATTCTAGGTATAGCACTCAAGAGTATTTAAAGATTAATACCTTATTTAGATTTGTATTATATATAATTTTTAATATATGACCTTCAATACGTCCAGCATAACGATGATAAATTGGTCCTTTATGTATAAGCCAAATAATAAGTGGACGTTCAACAGGATTATCTGAGGATTCATTTGATTAATGACACGAACTCCATTTCAGGATCGCCCAAAGGCTTCCAAAATTGATGCCTAAAAATAATTTAATACAAAGTGTGTGCGTTGGGTTATGAGCAGTGACGCAATTTACCCACAGAAGGATCTGTAAAAAAATAAGAGTGATTTATGAGAGCTATATTTCTTATTGTATAGCAAAAAATAATTAATTTGGTATCATTAATTATTAGAATAACGATTTGAAAGTCAAAAAGAATCACTTGGTATTGTAAATGAAATCAATTTGAACCTTTTAGAAGATCTATTGTTGAAATATGTATTAAGGATAGAAAAATATTTTGTAATTTTATAATTTTAATATATTTTTAAAGATATCAAAATACGTGAGTTCTTGCCATCCTCCAGTAAAACTTCGATGTTATTAAAAGAAAAAAATATGTATGTAAGAATTATCTTGAATAATGACGTTACCTATAATCTAAGACTTAAGATTAAAAGTCCAACTAAATTCAAACATTGTTTTTGCTCTCCTGAAAAATTGTGACAGCAGCAGATGTATCACTTTGGCTTACATGTTACGACAATCTGCATGCTGTAGGAAAATCTTTTAATGGAGTGTGAAACAAGGGAAATAGCACGACTTTACGTTTACCCTAGGTTCAGCATTACTGCAAACCAGGCAAAGAAGAAGATACTAAATTAAATAAGACATTTTTTTATAAATGCAGATATATAGCTTGTAACACACACAAGTTCAGTCATATTTTATGTATTTTAATATAACTAGCTGTAAGCCCGTTGCACAGCAACGTGAGATTTTTGTTGCATTATAATAATAATATTTAAGAATAATGTTTAAGTTTGCTAACAACCATTTTTCGTAGTAGCAGAAATTTCGTAAATTATTTAATTTTTGGAATAATGTTTAAGTTTGCTAACAACCATTTTTCGTAGTAGCAGAAATTTCGTAAATTATTGAATTTTTGGAATAAAGTTTAAGTTTGCTAACAACCATTTTTCGTAGTAGCCGAAATGTCGTAAATTATTTAATTTTTGGAATAATGTTTAAGTTTGCTAACAACCATTTTTCGTAGTAGCAGAAATTTCGTAAATTATTTAATTTTTGGAATAATGTTTAAGTTTGCTAACAACCATTTTTCGTAATAGCAGAAATTTCGTAAATTACTTAATTATAGGAATAATGTTCAAGTTTCCTAACAATCATTTTTCATAGTACCATAAATCGACCTCGGCGCATATATCGACAGCCCTGCAGTTTTTTAATTGTAAATTATTTAATATTTGGAATAATGTTTAAGTTTGCTAACAATCATTTTTCGTAGTAGCAGAAATATCGTAAATTATTATATTTTGAAATAATGTTTAAGTTTGCTAGCAATCATTTTTCGTAGTAGCAGAAATTTCGTAAATTATTTAATTTTTGGAATAATGTTTAAGTTTGCTAACAACCATTTTTCGTAGTAGCAGAAATTTCGTAAATTATTGAATTTTTGGAATAAAGTTTAAGTTTGCTAACAACCATTTTTCGTAGCAGCCGAAATTTCGTAAAATATTCAATTTTTGGAATAAAGTTTAAGTTTGCTGACAACCATTTTTCGTAGTAGCAGAAATTTCGTAAAATATTCAATTTTTAGAATAATGTTTAAGTTTGCTAACAACCATTTTTCGTAGTGGCCGAAATGTCGTAAATTATTTAATTTTTGGAATAATGTTTAAGTTTGCTACCAACCATTTTTCGTAGTAGCAGAAATTTCGTAAATTATTGAATTTTTGGAATAAAGTTTAAATTTGCTAACAACCATTTTTCGTAGTAGCAGAAATTTCGTAAATTATTGAATTTTTGGAATAAAGTTTAAGTTTGCTAACAACCATTTTTCGTAGTAGCCGAAATTTCGTAAAGTATTCAATTTTTGGAATAAAGTTTAAGTTTGCTGACAACCATTTTTCGTAGTAGCAGAAATTTCGTAAAATATTCAATTTTTTGAATAATGTTTAAGTTTGCTAACAATCATTTTTCGTAGTAGCAGAAATATCGTAAATTATTATATTTTGAAATAATGTTTAAGTTTGCTAACAATCATTTTTCGTAGTAGCAGAAATTTCGTAAATTATTTAATTTTTGGAATAATGTTTAAGTTTGCTAACAACCATTTTTCGTAGTAGCAGAAATTTCGTAAATTATTGAATTTTTGGAATAAAGTTTAAGTTTGCTAACAACCATTTTTCGTAGCAGCCGAAATTTCGTAAAATATTCAATTTTTGGAATAAAGTTTAAGTTTGCTGACAACCATTTTTCGTAGTAGCAGAAATTTCGTAAAATATTCAATTTTTAGAATAATGTTTAAGTTTGCTAACAACCATTTTTCGTAGCAGCCGAAATTTCGTAAAATATTCAATTTTTGGAATAAAGTTTAAGTTTGCTGACAACCATTTTTCGTAGTAGCAGAAATTTCGTAAAATATTCAATTTTTAGAATAATGTTTAAGTTTGCTAACAACCATTTTTCGTAGTGGCCGAAATGTCGTAAATTATTTAATTTTTGGAATAATGTTTAAGTTTGCTACCAACCATTTTTCGTAGTAGCAGAAATTTCGTAAATTATTGAATTTTTGGAATAAAGTTTAAATTTGCTAACAACCATTTTTCGTAGTAGCAGAAATTTCGTAAATTATTGAATTTTTGGAATAAAGTTTAAGTTTGCTAACAACCATTTTTCGTAGTAGCCGAAATTTCGTAAAGTATTCAATTTTTGGAATAAAGTTTAAGTTTGCTGACAACCATTTTTCGTAGTAGCAGAAATTTCGTAAAATATTCAATTTTTTGAATAATGTTTAAGTTTGCTAACAATCATTTTTCGTAGTAGCAGAAATATCGTAAATTATTATATTTTGAAATAATGTTTAAGTTTGCTAACAATCATTTTTCGTAGTAGCAGAAATTTCGTAAATTATTTAATTTTTGGAATAAAGTTTAAGTTTGCTAACAACCATTTTTCGTAGCAGCCGAAATTTCGTAAAATATTCAATTTTTGGAATAAAGTTTAAGTTTGCTGACAACCATTTTTCGTAGTAGCAGAAATTTCGTAAAATATTCAATTTTTAGAATAATGTTTAAGTTTGCTAACAACCATTTTTCGTAGTGGCCGAAATGTCGTAAATTATTTAATTTTTGGCATAATGTTTAAGTTTGCTAACAACCATTTTTCGTAGTAGCAGAAATTTCGTAAATTATTGAATTTTTAGAATCATGTTTAAGTTTGCTAAAAAACATTTTTCGTAGTAGCAGAAATTTCGTAAAATATTTTATTTTTGAAATAATGTTTAAGTTTGCTAACAACCATTTTTCGTAGTAGCCGAAATTTCGTAAATTATTTAATTTTTGGAATAATGTTTAAGTTTGCTAACAACCATTTTTCGTAGTAGCAGAAATTTCGTAAATTATTGAATTTTTGGAATAAAGTTTAAGTTTGCTAACAACCATTTTTCGTAGCAGCCGAAATTTCGTAAAGTATTCAATTTTTGGAATAAAGTTTAAGTTTGCTGACAACCATTTTTCGTAGTAGCAGAAATTTCGTAAAATATTCAATTTTTTGAATAATGTTTAAGTTTGCTAACAACCATTTTTCGTAGTGGCCGAAATGTCGTAAATTATTTAATTTTTGGCATAATGTTAAAGTTTGCTAACAACCATTTTTCGTAGTAGCAGAAATTTCGTAAATTATTGAATTTTTAGAATCATGTTTAAGTTTGCTAAAAACCATTTTTCGTAGTAGCAGAAATTTCGTAAATTACTTAATTATTGGAATAATGTTTAAGTTTGCTAACAACCATTTTTCGTAGTAGCAGAAATTTCGTAAAATATTCAATTTTTGGAATAATGTTTAATTTTGCTAACAACCATTTTTCGTAGTAGCCGAAATGTCGTGAATTATTTAATTTTTGGAATAATGTTTAAGTTTGCTAACAACCATTTTTCGTAGTAGCAGAAATTTCGTAAAATATTCAATTTTTGGAATAATGTTTAATTTTGCTAACAACCATTTTTCGTAGTAGCCGAAATGTCGTGAATTATTTAATTTTTGGAATAATGTTTTAGTTTGCTAACAACCATTTTTCGTAGTAGCAGAAATTTCGTAAATTACCCAATTTTTGGAATAATGTTTAAGTTTGCTAACAACCATTTTTCGTAGTAGCAGAAATTATTTAATTTTTGGAATAATGTTTAAGTTTGCTAACAACCATTTTTCGTAGTAGCAGAAATTATTTAATATTTGGTATAATGTTCAAGTTTGCTAACAACCATTTTTCGTAGTAGCCGAAATTTCGTAAATTATTTAATTTTTGGAATAATGTTCAAGTTTGCTAACAACTATTTTTCGTAGGAGCAGAAATTGCGTAAATTATTTAATATTTGGAATAATGTTCAAGTTTGCTAACAACCATTTTTCGTAGGAGCAGAAATTTCGTAAATTATTTAATATTTACGATAATGTTCAAGTTTGCTAACAACCATTTTTCGTAGGAGCAGAAATTGCGTAAATTATTTAATATTTGGAATAATGTTCAAGTTTGCTTACAACCAAGTGTGCAAACAAATATATTTCGAAAAAAAACTCTGGACTATATAAAAAGAGACTCTGGGACCATATATCGACAGCCCTGCTAATGTTTCAAGTATCCAAACAAATATATTTCGTAGAAAAAGAAAAATATCTCATAAGTATTTGACATATTCTATTTTCAATTATTCAAATTCGTTTAGTGCAATGCTTCACTAACAGATGTCGTAAGGTCACAATAAAATCACATATTTCTCTTGGTTTGAAAATAAGTAGACGTTCCACCTCACTAATTTTAATCGCTTTGTGGAACAATGGATATTTGTTCAAACGATTAGAATGAAAAAGGGACATGGGTTCGATCCTCAGCTTGACAGAATATTTTTGGTCAGTACGAAAATTAATTGTTTTGTCATGACTTCAAATATTCACTAATAGACGTCAGAGAAAAATGAACGGATGGCGATAGCGGGCAAGAGGGGTGGGGGAAGGGGACCGTCTTCAGGGGGAGGGGGAGGGGAAATCAGTGACAATCATGCAATCAAAACGGACATTATCGACTACTAATAAATAGAAGATGACACCGAACAAAATCACTGTCAAATCAGTTCCTAGCCCTATAATTATAGCTTCGAAAAATCGAATCAGTACATTTGATTATTTAAAAAACTTTGTAGCCATGCAAACTTTCAAATAAAGTTCTCTCAATATTATTACAATGCTTTAGTTCTAAGCCAGGAAATTTGAATTTTGAATATAAAAAAGACGTCCATTCCAATTGGACGAACGAAATATGCGATTCAAAATAAAACGTTAGCATTCGCCAAAAAATGTGCTGTTCAATATAAAGCGCTATCATTGGGCGAAGTGGACATCAGTACGCACACATTTGTGAAAAGTGAAAACTTATTTTATCGGCTATTAATATATAGATTCGATATAAGACATAAAGACAATTCCGATAAAAGCTTTTTTTGACAATAACAATATATATCTGGCTTAAAACATTTGAAGAAGTGAATCAAATTCGTTAATTATTATTGAATTAGATGCAGTTTTTAGTTCGACAAGTAATCGTACAGTGTATAAATAGAGATTTTAAAATGTCATGATTATCGAAAATGCAATACATGGTTTTTCGACTTAACGCCTTTTGCCAATATAACAACGATTTACGCTAACAATATTTAAGCCTAGCCGGAAGCATGAAAAAAACCAATTGGCGAAATTCATACATTTATAGTATGTATTCGAAAATTTGTTTTCAACTAATATTTGGATTTTTTATAGTGAGTATAATAAATAGTTCTCATAGAACTACTTCTGTTGAAATAAGGTCCATAGGGAATCTATTTGCTGTGTGTTTTATTTAAAAAATAAATCATTTCAAATATTCAATTAATATTATTTTGCTAATGTTAGCATTATTTATTATGTCGAACATAAGATAGCAGTCAGATAAATTCAAAATGAAATATTACCTAACGGAGCATAAACTGTCCGATAAAGTTCAAATCACATTACTGGAAATGTTATAAAATTGAAATGGCCAATCTGTATTGTTTGTTCGCTGTCGTTTAATGGTTTTTAGTGAGAAATTGTTGCAAATTCGCCTTTGTTTTCGAAAATAATTGATCGTAAAACAGATAAGTTAATTTATAGCGTGTAAAATGATTATTTTACTTGATTTGCAGATATAAAATATTATATATACGATATTATTTACAAAACAAATAATAATAAAAATAACTTCAAGAACGTAAAATATTCGTTATACTTAAATAAACTTTTATAATTATTGAAACTCAAATTTATGATTAAAACATTTACTTTAAATTAAATTGAAAACATAATACAACCTTTTCTACAAATTTCACATTCATTTATTAGGATCAAAACCGATTTTGCACATCACGTGTCACGACTATTTTCAACTGGTGAGAATTATATATATACATTAATAAATGTTTGGGAATAAAAATATAAAAAAGAATTTATACAAAATGATACAAAATATTTATACTTGACACTAAACTAAGTATAATTAAAATGTGACACCTGTGTGTTTGCAGTAAACACCTTAAAAGTTATATAATAAAATTGCTGAAAATGAACATATGTTAACCGTTTGAATACCGCGCAAATAAATCATTACTATGTCCAAGAGATACTGCGTGTTTTTGAGAAAAATAATTTTGCCTAATATACACTCGAATTCGATATTTTAAAAACCTAAAATGACTCAATATAGATGGAACTACACATATTCATTAAAATGTTGCTTATATTCTATTAGAATACCAAGTATTTGATTTTTTAAATGTCTTGGACATCCGTGTTCGCTTGCATATGTTCCGGACACCCGTGTTCGCTCGGTATTCAAGTGGTTAAAGTGGAAATAATACAAGGGAGTGTTTTATTTTTTTAATTTATTGACTTTCCACCATGTTTGAACACCTTAAAATTAATTAAGATGACACACGAAAAGTTTAAGTTTTTAATGCTTACATAAGTTTTGTCACTTATGTTTCAGATCTCGTCATTCGGTACATTCCAGTCTGTAAGTTCCTGGATAAATTATTCAATGATTGCTTTTTATATATCATGCCAAGTCAACATCTGATGTAAATAGATCAAATGAAAGCTCAGTCAAACAATTAAATTAAAATGGTCAAGTCATTGAACCCGCTTTTAGAAACAGTAGAAAGACAGCAACGATGATGTTATAAACATTTAAAAAAAAAACCCGCAATTAGTCATTATAAGACAAGTCAATTACATCACACACACACACATTTTGGCATTTACATCGGCCAAAGACAATGAACAATCGAATCGTTCAGAATTAATTTTGCCAGCAATAGACTTTCGTAACGGCAATACAAGACAGTAAAAGGCTAATGAATTTAAGTTCACGGTAATAATTATAGCTTGTATTCACGGGACGTGTGTGAAAGGATTATTACTAGGAGATGCAGAGCGTTGCATTCATCGATAATAACTAATAACTATTTGCTTGTATTTACGAGGTATTGGCCTATATCGACCGCTACATTGCTGCGATATCCGTTATGCTATTACCTGCTTGTACGGTCAATGGTTTGCAGAGTTGTTAAAGGGATCATGATATACACGCAATGATAAGCTAACTCGTTAAATAAAATAAGATATTTGAAAATATACATCATAAAATAGAGATAACGAATGCACAAGTATTTAAACCAATCGAACTGTTCAGTCCGAAAGCCAATTTTTCAAGAGAGTAGAAAGACTGTGTAGCTGTTTTTTAGCTACATAATTCGCGTATGGTTTTTCTGAACTGTCATTAAATTTATTGCTTTGAAAAAATTGGATTGTACAATATATTCACACTAAAACTGTTTTAGAAGAGAATGACAAAGTTACCCTCAATGTATTTTGACGGTTCAATAACTTAAGGCAGGCGTGGGGAACCTGCGTTCCTGACATATTCTGACCGTAAATTCCTGTTTCCGGCCAAAGATTCCCTAGTCAATGTTTACTGCGGCCTTATGTCGAATCAGACAAATGAATGCGGCCTTTAGAGAAGAAAAGGTTCCGCACCCCTGATTTAGGTTTTCTAATACACGAAACTAAAATAGGTTTAAACCGCGAAGAACTACATAACTTAAACACAATTCTTCTGCAATACTTACGAAATAAAGCAAGGACGATTTCTGGATTCGGGATCCATTTTCCTCGACTGTTCAGCTTGTAGATTATGATAATTTAATCGACTTATTATGATTTTTGGGTAATTTAGTCAGAAGAGTCCCAAAATGTGTTAAAACAAACTATTATTATTTTACTTCCGTTTCCTATAACCTATTTATACGAACCAGGATTTTATTATAATGTAGCAAGAAAGAAAACGTGCAGGAACAGGCTCGACGTCACGCCAGATATGAGAAAGAATTCAGAATTCTACTCACCAATATTGTGCCTGATATCAAGCCATTTGCGTTTCAATGACCCAAAATCATCAGTCATTAAGAGCTTTATAATAGATTTAAAATATCATAGTATTTTAGTTCTACAGTTTTTAATAATTTATGCGTTGATAGCTATTTCGGCTTGCGCCATCGTCAGAACTACACATAGTTCTCATAGTTCTGACGATGGCGCAAGCCGAAATAGCTATCAACGCATAAATTATTAAAAACTGTAGAACTAAAATACTTTGATATTTTAAATCTGTTATAATGGAGTTCTACCGAGTAAATGCCAAATCAATTAATTAAGAGCTTTATTTACTCATATTTGTATGTGATATAATATAATATGATTAAATAATTACTTAATAAATAAAGTGTTCCGTTAAAATTTACAGATTCGCGCAGTGCTAAATTGTAGACAATGTTTAGGGAAACATTGGGAGCGAATATGGCCAAAGAAGAAGAATTGTTCTCAATTATAAATGAGCACATTCATATCGACTGTGGAAAGGAAAAAGGACGTAACCCACACTTATAAAATTTTACAGGAGGCGCTAAAAACGTGTTTTGATGATTTTGTGACATATGCAAATTATGAATTATACACAACCTTGAAGTGCACGGATACTTCTAAACTGGTGTTTAATTGACATAATCTAATATTAATTAATGAAATTGTCTCGGAAAAACCTTTATTTCAATGTTTTTTCTTGGTTTTATTTTTTTACAAGGTCATCTTCTTCAAACCTAAAAGCTAAAAATTCGGCACTTTCAGCTTCCATCCTTTTGATAGAATGTGTGTCAAGTTGTATACACTGTGATAATCGAAAAAAAGTTGTTTTGGAAAATTGAGGGTTACGTCCTTTTTCCTTTCCACAGTCGTTATTAATATTATACGTATCTGTCTTTAGTGCATTCGTTGTGTTATTTATGAAAGCCAAGTTATTCATACGGATCCATATATATACAGTTTTTTTCAGCCACATTATTGAGCTACTGATGATACCCACATGGAAGTGTTTTTATTTTTCCTATTATTTTACTACATCTATTAAATGGACATATTTGTGATTGGAAACTGTTCCTGGGCACGCGCTGGCGAGTTAGTAACATAGTAATTGTTCGTTTCCCTAGAATTTCAAATGAGAACGTGCGCAGGCCGACACACACATCAGATAAAAACTACAATAATTATTATTATTACTTCCCAGTTATTATTATCGGAAAGCAATTAATTGCCATCTTGAAATGGATCGGCGCAAATGAAGAGAAACTACATATTTATTGGACGCTAAATACTAATCACATCAGCGGCGTTTACAATTTCAGAAAACTTACTAGAAATTTTTAAAATTAATGTCCGGTTTTGCTACAGCTGTAATCATGTTTTTACTAAAAAAAGAGCAGAAGAGGGAATATGATTCAGAATGCTGATCACATACTTCGGGAATGTCCAGACTTGAACAACGAACGGGAAAAATTGCTCAAGACGATACGACTATCCGTCGGATCTGTTGGTTCCGTCGGTCATGCCGACTTGGTTGCATCTAAGGCAAATTATATGGCTTTCAAGGAATTTACTGCGATTTTTGAGAGGATAATCAAATCCAATACATAAAAGTTTTTATTTTTAACCTAATTATTATATTTTTGAGCGATGTGTATTAGGATTTCAACTAATTAAGCCGCGTAACCTTAAATCATTTTAGTATAAAGTATTAACGATAAATTATACGTTTTTTTTTCAAATTGATCGATGCATTCAGGGTATTTCTGTATGTCTGTATTTTTAATCTATGTATGTGCAACTAAATTGTTTTTATTAATTATTTAATAAATATCACCATCTAAAGACATTATATTTCGTCGATGCATATCAAATATGGTCTATGTGACGAAAGTGCATTCCGAGATAATCGATAAAAACTGTTTAAAAAAATAACAAAACGGAAAATAACACTTCTATCAATGGAGATTGGAAATTTTTTCCCATTGATAGAAGTGTTATTTTCCGTTTTGTTATTTTTTTAAACAGTTTTTATCGATTATCCCGGAATACACTTTCGTCACATGGACCATATTTGATATGCATCGACGATTTATTACATAATTGAATCATCTAAAAAATAAGAGGTAATTCGTAATAATGTGGATTTACAAATGTCTAGAAATAAACAAATTATTGTTTGTCACTAATATAAATTTAATGGAAAATATACCTTACAGGAAAGTAGCATAATTTACGTCATAAATAATGTTCAGTTTTATGGTTCGACGAAAACACTCTCCAGAGTCTAGAAAGTTCATTGTAATTCGACAAAGTAATGGCGCACTAAAGTTGTGGTATTAACGTAAACTTTAAATCGACGAAACGAATTTTACGATAAAACATAAATTCTCCCAAATTAAAAGCATCGTATTATTACTGTTGACAGTAATGGCTTTATTGACTAAAATTTAGTTAATATTTATTAGGAGATACGTCATGTTAATGTACATCTCACTACAAAAGGTACGCTTGCATGTAAAAAGAACTTTCGAATACGAACGATGTATTCAAATTTAACAAGTTTTTAAACAACCACTTATGTTGGATACGACAGGAAAGTTTGGCTGGATCATTATATCATAGAAAATCACGCCCGAAATTATGATTTTATAAGAGGTCAAACGTTGGGTCTATGTGTGGGAGAAAAAAACGTGCGCACACACTTGTGAATCTTATCCTCGAAAGAAATTCAATTAGTATAGTTAATTTTAAAGCTGGCAGTATTTGATAGTTTATGCCCGTTGACTGCTCAGTAGTTGAAAAGATTAGGCGGACCTCCACTTTCGCACACAATTGGTTCCTAAAAATGAGTGCGGATGTCGAAAGTAGAGGGATGTAAAAAAAACACCAAAAAATGTCCTTTTCCATGAACCTTTCATTGTTGACTCTTTTATTTCAGTACAATTAGGCATTTTCTTCCAAAATAAACTATTCTCATCTAAATTGAATATTTGACTAGGAGAATATTCTCCATCTTCAATAATTTTGGACAATGAGGACGCATCAGCCGATTCTGCAATGAATTTATTATTATGTAAATAATAATAATACCTCGTTTTAAATTTGGCAAACCAGCCGTTACTTACCGGAACAAAACATTTTTGAATTATCGCCAAATAATCTAAAAAGAACGGTTTTCTAAAAATGTGCAAAATAGCGAATTGTGCGATTGTAGAATGTGCGAAAGTAGAGGTCCGCCTGTACTTTGAATGAACTGGTTACAATTACAATCTAATTCAATTGGGTCCAATGGCGCAGCGGTTAACACTGTTGGCTTCCGTGCCGGACCTCACGAGTTCGAGTCCTAGTACGAACAGCATTTTTTCGGTCGATTTATCGATTTCTGTTCGTAGGCATGGGTGTTTGTGATGTCTAAAAATTCCCTCCCACCCTTCCGATTCTTCAATAACTGGGCGTAGTGAGAGCGATTAGTTAATCACTAGTCCTGTTCCACTTTTTATTCTCTCCATACTATTCTATTTGGAAAAGAGAGATTGAGCGACTGAGTAATAAACAGTTCTCGTAGAAAAACTTCTGTTAATATACCTCCATTAGGAGCTTCACATTAAGAGCGGACACGGTTAAAAAAATGTTAGTATAGTGCAGTGGTCGGTAAACTCATTAGTCAACTATCAACCAAATATTAACTTTACAAGGAAATTTCTTTTAAGAGCTAACTTTTTATAACTTAAACTATATATAATACATAGGTAGATACATTGTTAACTTGATTAGAGTACTTGTAAGCTGACTTATACCTAAGGTCCTCAATTTGTTTAAGGTACGTTCCCTGAGATCGCCCGCAATTACATGAATTCCCCTCTCCCATTTATCATATCCTATAAAAACAGGGCGTAGCGAAAGCGATTAGCAAATAACTAGTCCTAATTAAGCTCTTATCTCTCTATCCTTACTCTCTAAGAGAGGTTGGCCGACTGAGTAACAAGCAGTTGTCGTAAAACTCTTATGTTAAAATAAACTCATTGGAACTGCTTGATATTAGAAGCGGACATGATAAAAAATATTATAAGTGGATCTCTTCCCACACTAAATTACTTGACAAATCCGTCGGTGTATACGCAATAATTTTAAGGTTCAATAACGATTTTTATTATATTCATATGAACACTTTCGCTTTTACAAGTCTCGAGTGTTGCGTAGTGAGAACGTTTCAATAATATTATAATGCAAGTATGATTTATTAGTCCATGATATTTTTATTACACATTTCGACACTGTCATAAAATGTCATAATATTTATTTTCAGACTTTTTGATATGTGTACAATATTACATTGTATCCAGGTGATTTATTTAAGTCATTGCGTATATAGCACTGAGGGCCTTGTCGAAGGTGTGTAGAAAGTCATTTATTGTGGTGAAAAAGGTGTTAAGTTATAAAGAAATGAAGACAAATTTGACAGATGATAAAAAATGCACATTTATTTGGCCTAGTTTGTAATAAGTGACTCATATTAAAATGAGATACCTTTATTGTAAGGCCATATGCTCCAATGTGAATTATATGAATTTAAATGGAGATATTTTTTTCTACGAGAACTGCTGCTTACTCAGTTGGTTAATTTCTCTCATTTTCAAAGATAGTAAAGATAAAAAGCAGATCTGTGGTGTCGGAGTTTGTAGTCGTGGGTTTTTCCGGAGGTGGTGATTTGATGGTATACAGATATGTTAGTTTAACATAAATATTTGAAAAAAATCAATTCGTTTTTTTTTACCCGACTCTACAACCCTGATAAAAAATCATGGAGCTATGACATTACTACCTAGTTGTTTGCTTTTCGCTCTTGCTACACCCATTATTTTATGATTGGAAGGGTTTCAAGAATTTTTTTAGACATCACAAACATTCGTGATTTCGAGCAGAAGTTGATTAAAAAATTGCTATTAGTACTGGGAATTAAGGCCGTGAGATCCGCCACGGCAACAGACGACGTTGACCACGACTCATAATAAAATCATGTAATTATATACGTAATAATAACATGTATATATGTAGAGTACAAGTTGTAGAGACATTAGCTTGATTGATGTAATCGTACATAAAAAGAATACTATTGCATTGTTCTAAATTCAAACAAATGACGTGTCCGTAATGACCTTTGGCGGCCACATTGTCAATGTATCCGATGCAGTTGTCAGAAGAACACTTCCATTACCGCCGCATGTCTATTCAATTACGAATACGTTCCACTTGTTCATTAGCTATATCTAATTTGACCGTCTATTCCACCCGCTAACTCTGTTTCTATGTTCTTAGAATTGCGCAAACTGTGCGTTGTTTGAATTTGAAATTAGAACTTCAGCGGCCATTTTGACGGGAAACAAAAGCAACAACGTGTAGTTCCAATTTTGAAATGTTACTGCCAAATAGTGCACAAATTTGACATAATAGGATCAACAAAGATAACGTATGAAATATTTACAGTAAATAAGTGTTTTTTTTACAGTACCTAACTTTAGTTAACTAATTTCACATTTATTTATTAATTAAGATCAAGACCGGATTCGCTAATCATGAGGATTTTCAACTGATGAAAATACATATATGTCGAGTTAATAATAGTAAACGAATTAATAAGTATTTCGACTGAGGGTGCTTGATGGAATTTCAATATCAAATTTGATAGTAAACGAAGTTAAACTAATAAGGTTGTAAGAAACAATTGGTGATAGAAATATGAAAGAAACTAATAGATTTTAATAACATTGTTATCAATTGAAAATGATCATGACAGTGAAACCGGTACTGATCCTAATAAATAAATGTGGAATTATTAAAAAAAGTGTTTTATTTTGTTAATTAATTTAATGTCTTTCTACCAAGTATTGACAGTGAACACCTTAAGAGCAGCTTCATTAATGTTTTTAAGTGATTCGATTTATTCAAAATTATATTTTGATATTTATAGCTTTGAAAAAAAATCTGTTTCTGCTCTTATTAAAACAATTCATGTATGAAATACTTTACAAGTCAGAAAAAAATGGTAATAGAAATATGAAAAGAATTTATAGATTGTAATTATATTCTTATTAGTCAAGATGATTGCGACAGTGAAAACGGTCCTTATCCTAATAAATAAATGTGGAATTGTTAAAAAAGCGTATTTTTATATTTTTCTTATCCCTTAATTTAAACGAATATCGTGATAAAGCCATAATTAAAAGTGCTTAAAAGCGATTTTAAAAACCAGTAATAAAATAAATCATCAGAAACAAATAACTTGTTAAAAAATGCTGATCAAAATTAAGTTGCACATAAGCAAAGGCGCCTCTGTATATCATATAGACAACTATTAAATGTATAAATAAAAATATAATCCGCGAGTGTGGACCAATACACGATATTCTAATTACTTTGTTGTAATATTTTACATTTAATTAAATGAGTACAGCAAATGTCTGATCAAGAATCGGAGCACGCTACAAAAAAACATATAAAAGAGTATTTTTATGAACGTTTATGAGTTAATACCGTTATATATTACAAAAAATGACGAATTTAGTAATAATAATAGATAGACAATCGCTGAAGACCCATTTTCAAAAAGGGAGTCATAGACTATGTCATATTACTTATTGGGAAATATAAATGAACTATGTTTCACACACCTAAAATTTATTTGATTTTTTTTCAAGAAAAATTAATGGGGTTTCTGATATTTATTATATTGACAAAAACTATAAAGTGACTTTTTTGCGTATTGTGAGTAATGTATGTATGGAACAGTTCTGCTTTTGATACCAGACGACTCATATTTTGAACTGTTTTGTATAACGATAGTAAAAAGTTAGTTTACTTATTTATTCAAGAATAAAATTTCTATTGTTAAAATTTAGCCATTTCGATATGCAAACTATCCTTATTAAAATATTGTGCACCAAATTTAAAGGGATCGATTTTATGGTAGAGGGTAAAATGTATGTGCATATTTACCTACTTTAATTGTAATAAATTTGACTAACGATCGGAATCAAACATTGCTTTTCAGGAATCTATGTTTATTTTGGTGTAATATCATTGATTGCTTTCAACATGCCAGTTGTTGTTCAATCTAAAAAGCTCGTTATATTGCTCTTGGCCGCAAAAGCAAGCGTCTTTGCATTTTATTTCCCTCACAAAATTTGTTCTGCAAATTCCGGCAATATTGTTGCAAATCGGCAGTTTGAATACATTGATATGTTAATTTATTATCGCGCTAATGCATAAATATCCCATTGTGATTAGCGATTACAGAGCATTAATAATTTCGGCAGTAACATTTTCGGATACCACCGACGAAGGAAGGCGGTCGTGGCGCCACCTGTTTTAAAAAACCGCAAGTTTGCATTGTTCGGAATTTAAGAATGGAAGATTCACCGCATTGAATAATTTTTCCGCAACAATTTAAATAATATCGTCGTGTTTTTACACAAAATACATAAACGAGGAGCAAAAATGCAAAATATTTAGCAAATTTTATAGTTTCAGTAAAAAAAGAAATAGCATTAGTAAAATGAAAGTAAATTATAACCTAATCAATCAATCAAACATTCTGTACACTGTGGTGCATGCAACCAAGTCTTGATGGACATACCGGGAGGTAAAAAATAAATTAACACAAATAACATTGTAACGCTGAGGAATACACTCCGTAAGAAGAGTGTGAAGCCGTAGCCGGTGGTGGTGGGTGCAACGTTGAGTATCATAGAGAATACAAAAAAATCATATCCCAGTTTTTTGAGCGAATTTGATTATGGTTTCGCCTTTTTTGATATTCGAAAATGTTACACAACACTATAAAAATTGTTTGAGATGAGCTCGAGAAGTAATCAATCAGAATCAGAATTATCCATGTTCTCACGTATTAAATTTAGAAAAAAAACCTTACTAAAAGACCTTGCTTCTTAAGAATATAGCATATGCCTTTATATCTTAAATCATTATTATATCTTTGAAACACAATGTGTACATGCAAAACAGCGCTATTCATTTATATTGCGAACGATTTTTCCGAAATTTAAAAAGTATAAATAAACCTGCGTGAAGGTAACTTACTGGAATCACGATCACGCGGATACTCGCTTCTGACAAGTGACAACGTTTAATATCACCATCAGTTTGTAAGACATGTTGATTTAATCGAGGAAACTTTTTTATTGAGATTTCATTATCTTCAGTTTTTTTTTCTCCGTTCGAGTGCTTTAATTTATAATTTACCAATTAATACCCGAACTATATTTCCTTAGCGTAGAACGCTAACTTCACATCAATAGAAAACAAATAAAAAATACGCTATGACCAGACAGGAAGACGCCCGCTGTTCGGCAAGTTGCCAAGGGCTGTATAAATTGGGACTCGAGAGTACTTTCTTTGTATGCAACAAGCGAAAGTAGTTTGCGCGGAGCAAAATGGAAAAAAGATCAAAAGAACGACCCAGACATGTCTTTAAAAGCCAACCTGCACTTCAAGCTGCGTTGAATATTTTGTATTTTGCATACGTCGTAATTTGTTCTGTACCTTTATTGTATTACTATAGACATGCGTGTGCTTAAAAAAACTGGTTTTTAAATGCTGAAAGGGCCGAAGCTTTTTGTTAGGCACGCATAATAATATTTTTGAGATCCTTCGAAAAAAAATGCATTAGTACTTGGATGTAGAAATTTATCCTCAAGCGACTTTGTACCTTATTTAAAGACGGACATGAAGAGTAAACACATACTCGACTATAAGATTTTTAAGTATTAATATATTGTGTCGTATAATTTATGCATACTCTTGACGCGAAGGGAAAATCACTCGCGATAAATATAGCCAACTGGATTGACGAAAAAAGTGTGTTATGTAGCGAAAAGAACTCTCCGCTTTGTGTGCATCCTAGGAAGATCAATATAATTTTCAGTTAAGAATTCATGTATTAAGTATGGGTGCTTAAAAATATCGGTATATAGGAAAATTGAATAAGATGAACTGTCAAATATTGTTAGTGATCAATTGAAAACATTTTATCTTTGGTTTGATGCGTTTATTCCGCAATATATTAGTAGTAATTTTTATAATTACAATCCACTACAATAATAAAGGGCTTAGGATTAAAAAAAGCGTGTTGAATTGAACTCGTTCTGGCAATGCTTCAATCATATTTATTGGTGACAAATATATATATCGTAAATATAACCATCTACAAGATACGTTGGGTATTTAAAAAAAAAAATAATCTTAGAAGCGCAAATGTAAATAAATATCCTGTTTAACCTTAGTAAACTTAAAACTATGCTTTAGTAGACACCTGTAATCCTAAGTGCTCGAAATGTTACTAACGAAAATTAAATTCTCTTTGTATGAAAATTCTTGTGCGTGATATTAAATTATGCTATATTCAATTATGTTTAAAGTAATAATTATTAAGAGACATTTTCAATGAAGGAAATTTGTTCGAATAAACAAAATTGAAGCGTGCTTGTGTATTTCAATATAGTGTTTACAAATACAAGTGTAAGATAAAATGAAAAATACATGTGACAATCGGATTACCAAATAGTAATGAAAAAATGAACACGCCAGACAGAATGTCGGCGTCGGCGGACAGTTTCGCGGGAGGGCGGAAAAGTCTAAAACTGTTTATCGGGTGCAACGAACTTCCTCGCCTTGTTCTCTTTTCAAAATGGGCTCTTCATAAAATATTTATATAATGAGAGTATATCATACGTTTAGATCGCATTGATGTGATCATCAAGTGTTCTAAATTTAAATATAATATTCTTAAAAAATGTGACTTCATATCACAGATGTATCGTATTTAAACTTGATTGCTTGTGTTTAATTTGGGGTTAGAAATGAACCGATTTGTAATTTTATTTTGACATTAAATCTTTGGTGAAATGATTTTTATTGTATGTAGATACATATGTGTTCTTGAAAGCCTGGGAGATACTGAAAGGCGAGCTTCAGATGTAAATAACTAAACCAACGGAAGTATAAACGAACTCGACACAAAATAAATTAGAACCAAAGTCTTTTATTTTTTGATACATACTATTAAGATTTATAATAGAGTATATGGAGCTAAGAAATTTGATATTAAAATTTCTTTGTCAAACATAATAATGACCGTATATTTTTTTTTAAATATCAGATGTATGTATATTTGGACACAGATTTAAATGTGTCATGTTAATTATTATAATACTTAAAACAGAAGAAAACAACATCACAAATTGCGATGCAGCGGGTCCAGAAAGATTAAAAACTATTTAATTTAAATTAATAAATTAGTGTTATTTTACAGGTTGTGTAACAATTTATGACACGTGTTTTGCCTTTTTCAGAACCATCCGCAGATTTCCTCATTTAATAAAAATTGATTCTTAATCGATTTTAAATACAAAATTAGTTACGGGTTTTTTTTATTAGAAGCATGGAAAGCGTGGAAAAGCATCATTTTTTATTCTATATTAAAACACAATCACCAGAAACGTCAAGCAAAATTTTAACCACTACTCTACAAATCCGACATTCTTTTTTATATTCAAGAAAAGCCTAAATATTGATTCATTTCAAATTTATTCTTTTGTCGGTGTATAAATAAACGATAATCTAATATGGTACCAACAGGTGGGATTGAACTATTCTATTTTAAACAAATGACAGCTATCCATTACAAGAACAATCGATTTGAATTTCGAACGAAAAAAAATGACAGATCTGCAAGTCCATATTGCGATGAAGGTCAATGTTTTTACAATAGGCAGATATTATTTCTAGTATTGTAACAGATTGGTGAAACATCGGATTATGTATAAGATGTCATTCAAATGTCTATCTGTCCACCTTTTTAATGAATTAAAATGAGGTCGATGAAGCAGATGAATCATTTGTCATTAATTTAAACCAATGACTGTTTAAAAGAACACGATTAGAAAGAATCGATTTTATTATTTAAACTTCGCAAGCCATAAACGTATTCATACAAAAAAAAAAACTATTTTTTATGATATTTCAAATAACGAATTTGGCAGCTATTTGCATTGAATCGTTTTTAATAATAAAAACTGGACTGGTTTCGTTCAGATGGGAAAAAAATAAACACATTGACAAAACAATAGTTCACAGCAGTGGAAAAAAAATGATATTTGAAATAATATTATACAAAAGTAGCAAAAAAGAGATTTAAAAGTTTTACTGGAGAAAAAGTGAATACGAAAACGTTATATCAAATACCAACGATGTATTCTTAATTAGAAACGCGTGGTCGAGTGGTCACCATTCACCAGTGGCTTGAATTCCCCCTTCCACTTATCTATTAAAAAAACGGAACGTAGCGAGAGCGATAAGATAACCAATAGTCCTACCGTTGCTCTATTGTTCTATTCCTACTTTCTTTGGAATAAGAGGTTGAGCAATTGGCTTACAAGCAGTTCTCATAGAAAAACTTTTGTTTAGATGTAATTTATTATGATTCAATATGCTCTACACTGAGAGCGGACATGATATAAAAGCTTAATTAGTTACATGGTTGTGATAATATTTTGTCACGGTTGGGTTATTGGCACCCGCTTCCACTAGCACTTTTGTGAGGAAAACTGGCAGGATTAAAAAAAAAAGGTGTAGCTAAATTAATTGTGTTTGAATTTTGTTATCAAGTAACCCGTAATATCAATTGTTTATTGTCAATGGCCTTAAATGGCAACATTGTTTTTCGATACCGATGTGATTTTTGTTTTTTTCTTTCTTGCTCTTTGGGATACCATCCGCACCTGACGTGTGTTGGGAGACTTCCCAGTCTCTAGAGGATACTTCCAGAAACCTTTAGTTGTAAAATCACTAGCAGTTATTTTTCTTTTGTGGTTTTGTTTTTTTTCCGAGATGAAAGAAATAATATTTTTGCATTTCGACGAAAATTAAATCTCATTTTGTTCTCTGCGCAGAGTTTAACGTCATCAACTTTTTTTACATTTATAAAATCGTGTGAGCAAGCTAGGTATAATAGTTATTGTGTATTGTAATAATTCAAAATTTGGTTTGTTAAATAAATATTATTCTTTGTAATAGATTTTGTGATTGCAAATTTTCTTAAATAAACGTTTTCGTGATAGTAGGGCGATGTTTGATTTAATAACTACCTACCTGTGGACTCCGAGTTTAGGCCAGCGGTATTTGTCGTAATGACTTTTATTAGTGGGGATTTATTCTTGGAGTTTAACATCGCGAACAATAGTAGAAATTTCTAACAATAAATGAAACTCGCTCTAAAAATAAATTACGAGTAATGTTAATATTGTACAATACTGTATGTGACCAGTTAAAATTTCAGCCTGGAATATATCATACAAAACAATTAAAACATTGACGTTAGTCAATAGTTAAAAAAATGTTTTCAAGAGGTGTTATAAGAACGCTAAAATAAGGGTAGTTGAAAGAAATTCTTTCTTCGCTGCATTTTCAAATACCTGTTAAAGAAAAATATGGAGAAATGCATTATTTATTTACATTGTATTATTTTGATCAAGAGATATCAATGTATTTTTAAGCTGGCATCTCAATAAATAATAAACAAAATAACTAATAATGCAAAAGATCCGCTGAGTATATGAATTTAAGATGTTGAAAGCAGAGTTTGTTACATTGAATCATGCGTTCGGTATGAATAAGTATCATTTCTTCGAATCGAGCGAATGTTTGCACTTCATCGAGAGTGATACGATATAAAATGCAATAAAATTTCATGGCGTGAGCGAGGGTAATCAAGTTAATCCGAAATAGTAAAAATAAAAAATACGGAGGCATTAAATAAATGAAGGTAATCATCAAAAATATCACGGGTAATGTGTTGAGTTGTGTTGCTTGCAACATACCTAATCGTACATATCATTCGAATGATAACTTATAAACAACAGAGGCGCATTTGGATAGTTGGCTGACGATGCGCATCTTGAATCACAATCAAATAAAATGCCGGCCTGTGAGCCTAGTAGGTGATCAGAAAGTGGCAAGTTAATTTCAAATGTAATTTTTTAATTGATTGTTTAAAATGTTGGATAGTTGTTTGTTGGTTACGTCTTTAATATTCATTGTGTTCAAATCAGGTGTTTTTTTTGTGTATCGGAAAATAGCTATAAAAAAATCATTTTATTGAAAAAAAAACACCAAATATTCACAGGCCAAAATAGTAAAATTAGAAATGGAGAAAATTTATGTTAATGTATAATCAATAAAAATATGTATTTGCAATTAAAGCATCCAACGATGTGACCGAATATTTTAAACGTTATGTCACTTTTGATTACCAAACGGTAAATTGAAATGCAAATCATTCCCTTTTTCGATTTCAATTGCTATTTATCGCTAGTTTTCTATTGATCAGATTTTGATTTGAAAATTGTATGATGTGTTCTTTTTTTGATTAATTACATATGTTGTTGACATCGGAAAAGCTTTATGCAATCTGCAGCTAAGTTTAATTTTGTTGAAGTTCGTCATGTTTTGAGGGAAACCACAATAGATTCACAAAGAATGCTAACCAGCCGAGAGGAATATTGTACTAGTTTGAATTCGGCTTTTATCATATCAATTTGGATGAATTAAAGTTTATTTTTGGCATATTCATATTTTATAATGCACATAACGCTAATCTGTAAATAGATTATGCAATGTTACGAAAATAATAACATTTTGTTCACACATTTAACTAAGAAAGTATGAATACATATTCAATCAAACACAAAACAGAATCTTTTGGTACCTAATATGAGTTATAGAATTCACGAAATGATCAACTTATATAGTAAACTTCACTAAACTAAAGTTCATACGAAACACATTCAAATTAAATTTACTCGCATTATTCAACAAATAGAGAAGGAAAAAAAAGTGAATATTTTTTTTGAAAACTATCGAAATAGCCCTCGCTAGTTTAAGATAAGTTACATCATATTCATAAACAATCGACGCTATCACTCGTGTGATAAGTGGCGTAAGTTTCAACATTCGAAAGTTGAACGTTCACATTGGAAGCGATACCTGGGTGTAATTTATTGAGCAACGGCCGTTTGGAATTTTAATAGTGAACAGAGAGAATAGATTAAACTTTAAACGACCCCAGGAATAGAATAATGAGATGAAATAATCACACCCGGGGGGCTATATTTTGGTCCATGTTAATTGACTGCTCCCCGCAATGATAAAATTTAATGTTTGAATAATAAAGAATAATATTTGAAAACTGGAAAGAATGATTGAAGTCGATATTTGTTTGAATTCAAAAAGGTAAAAAATAAATACTAACCAAATTATGTGATATTTTTTTTCAATAAAGTATAAACAGAACAATAAATAAAATAAAGTTATTTACTGTTAAAATGTGATGATTGAATACATTTCGCAAATTGACTATTATGCGAGGTAATTGAGTTACAAATATTTAAGTTGTAGCTTAGTTCCTTTAATTCAAATCATGGACCAAACAAAGGTTTGTAGAACTAAAATTAAACGAGTGTTTTCGACAGCAAATTTCAAAATCTAATTTTAATTGATTGCAATTAGGGCTTATACAAACACCGACTTTTGAGATAGCCGATATTTGATGTTCTTGTTCGGTTTTGGTTTAATTAAATTTACCTGCTCGGTACTTTAGAAGTGTTACAGAGTAAAAATGCACTAGAAAATATATTAAAAATTATCCTAAATAAAACATTTTTAGCGCGTTTATTGATCTGTAACATAGGTTCCCAATTTTGTTTTCTCCGTCGAGAATTTACAGTTATTTTCGTTTTCGTCTTGCCCTCGTTTTAAAAAAAAGTTTTACTGTAGTTAGAGTAACAGAAATGGTTATATTTTTTGGTGTTTTAACAGCAAGAATTTTTTTTAAAAAATGCGTTAGTTATGTACACATTTTAGTGGGAAAATTCTCTGTCCAAGAACAACATCCGGATTTGAGAGAACTAATATAAGGTTTCATTCAATCCAGAGTAATTCCAATCAATAGAAATACAGGAATCATATCAAATTAAACGTCACTGTTGCAAGTAACATCTACAAGTCGTCACTAGTAAGTTAAGTAGAAATAACTTAAGATAATGATGATGATAGATAGATATATGTATATACAATATATGCAATATAAGCTTATTGTGGCTTGCTATCGACCTACAGAAGTCATTTATGGCATGTTAAAAACCTCTGTTTGACAGGACGTAATATTCTAATTATTCATATTTGAATTCAAACAGCATTTGAACCCACCCATATTGCATTTCACATCGGTTAATAAATTTAAACTGTTGCATAATGGCAACATAACATGACGATTGTTTTATTGTATGCAACATTAATAAAATATTCGGTGCATTGCGGCAACACCCACGCTAAAAACTATTCTAACTAATGTACTGCTATTCAGTGCTTTGCATGTGTGCGTTTATTATACGTATTACTTACAAATATTACCAATATCAAATTACGTTTAAAATTATTTATTTGTTTACTTGTCTACCAGAAAATTTTGTCTACCTGAAAATTCAAATGAAGAATAACATAGTGAACAAATGAAAGGAGATTTTTTGCATTTCATTATAAAATAAGGCAACTGTATCATTTTGTTGTATACAAAATTATTTGAGACGGACGAGTTATATATAGAGTATACGTATACTTTTTTTTTGTTTTATTCATCTGCCAAAATGTGTCTGAATGATTTCAGCAGATGAATGTTTAACTAGGAATTGTATTCCAATTGGTGAATGAATAAATTCCAATATTATAATTTATATTTTGATATAAACTTCACACAAACCAAATTGTTTTGTTTCGGCATAACAAGCATAAATAAGATATACCTTGGAATATGGCGGTCGAACATGATGTTTCAATGAGATTGTGATAGAATTATTACCTACAATCAAAATAGTAAATTTTCTAATGATCATTTGTAAATGCCATACAAAAAAAACTTGTTTTATTACAATGATTATATTTTGTACTGTTATGCAGTTATTAAAAATGAATTATTGCACGAGATAGCGAATATATGTTTAAAAAAGCGTTTAACGATTAATATCTTAGAATGTATAAAACAAATATGTGATTAAAATGATTAATCTTATTGACAATCTGATTCACTAAATTGCCGGAGGTGAGAATAAAACACACAATTAGTTTTTTGGGTTCTATTATAAAAAAATATTTATGCAAAAAATGAAAATGATAACATAATTAATGGCCAAATATTGAAATTTCGGTGACTATTAAAAAATTAAACGCCATTGGCGAAAAAGAATGTTTTACGCGGTGGAACAATTCCAGATGGTTTGATGATATTTATAAGAGTATGTTTTACGAAGGTGTGAAACAACTAGAGAAAATAAAATTGAATCATGTGGATAAAATGATACCTAATAGCTTTTAAGGCTCAGTAAATCACTTCAATCTATTATTCAATAGAGCAAAAACAATATTATTAACCAGCAATTGATTTATACGATAGCTTTTATTAATTTGTACGAATTCTAAGCGAAAATTGACTGTGTTTTTTTATTATTTGTTTAGTGGTTGTCGATGTTATGAAGTTAAATTACAATTAAATTATTGTCCATTCCTTCGTTGCAAAGTAAAGGATATATTATATTTTCAATACTAAAACATTTAAACGTATTTATAATATCTTCATAAAGAAGAAGAATAGATGTCGTGTGTGTTAAATTTAACTAAGAATTTATGTACATATATATTTCAAAAACATGCCCACATGATAATTATAATCAACACGAATTATTCAAATTAATTAAACATATGAAATGTGAGGGTCGGAACCGATTAATATCGACCATAAAACGTAAAATGTTGCTGTGCTCACAAATTCAAATCCCAGTTTAATTCTGTCCAAAATCCCCTCCCGCCCGTCCAATTCTAAGAATGAGTAGTTTATTGTTTATTTATTGTTAAAAATTAAAATTACAGTACATGACATAACAGCTGACGCCAATTCGCCATGCACTTAAATAAGACAAAATATAAAATAAAAATACACAGTACATCAAATTCAACATAAAAAAATCAAGAAATATAATAGAAAAAATTATCAAACAGTTCACAAATATCATCACTAAAAGTGTCCACTTCTCTAGGCAGGCTAGTTTAGTACTAGTCCAGTTCTAGTCCATTTATTTTTATACTAACTCTCTTCGAAGCGAGAGACGTTATTGTAGAAAAAAAATATATTGAAATAAATTTCATTAGAAATTCATATACTCCACATTAGGAGCGGAACTGGTAAAAAAATTCAGAAGAAGGCGCTAGATATGAGTATCGTCTGTAACTGTATTTAAAAAAAACAATGTTAAATAAAAATCAGAGAAATCTAAATGATAATATATATTATTGCATTAAATTACCTTGTTTCAGGACTTGCTAATATAGCATTGAAACGTAGCATTGAGAAGGAAATGTGTCTGTATCTTAGTTTTGTTTGAATAATATATCAGATGCCTACGCCATTTCTGCATAACCGATTTATTTCCGTGTGTATTGTTTGAATTAACTCATTTCGAAAAATCGTGGGTCCGAAAATGTATACTCCATGGTCCAGTATGCGTTAGAATCGTGAAGTTGTATAAAAATGTGAAAAGCTTCAGTTATTTTCGATTTATTTCGTCAACAATAGCCGATTGCTATGCGTAATAGAAATGGGACACAATACAGAATGTATTGTGCATCGGTACGATTGAGTAAGTTTGAATAAAAGTTTTTTTTTAAAAATGCGTTTTTATATATTGTAGATGAAAAAACGAGATACGACCTCTCTATTCTTGCCCTGCCTCTTGATGTTATATATAAACGGCGTTGATTAAGAATATATATTATAAGTTTTCGATGCAGTATTAAATGTTCGTAATCTATTGTAAAATTCATTGCTTAAAACACTTTCACAGCAACTGAAAATTGCATTTTTTCAATTTCGATAATTTCGATATCGAGTTGATTGCACTCATTTCTTTATTGCGAGTTTATAGTTGAAATAAAAACAGTTCCTGTGTTTGCATTGTGCGCCTGGTAATGCAAATAGATAGCTAAAACTGAATATATAATTACTTTTTGTTATTTTTCGTAAACAAATAATTGAGCGATTTATCGTTGCATACGGTTATCATTAACTTTTTGTTTGCTCACCTTCCATTTTTGCTAATGCTAACTAAATACGGGAAATTTAAGTGACCCGTAAATCTTTGTAACAACTTGAAATAACAATTAACATACAAATGGTATCAACATAATACTAGAATACATTTGAGTTGATACATATGATAACAAACTAATAAAGTTAAAATATTCTTAAAAGTAATATATTCATAATCTAGTAATCTTGCATGTTGATAATACAGTGAATTTAAATATTTCATTTATTCAGGTTTTCGGGGAACATTTTTCAGTTCAGATAGTGAACAGTTATTAACGTTTTACGTACAATATGACTAAATAAATATTTTTTTGTTTGTTATTATACAAAATACATAACCAATTTTATTTATTGAAAGCAATCCATCACCCATATTAAATTAGGCAAACACGCAAATTATTCAATGCTTGGCAAATTAGCAACAGTTTCCGCGTGGGAAAGCGATTTAAAATTTTAAAAAAAAACAACAAAACTTTTCTTTGGAAATATTTAAATGATCAATGACATAAAAAAAGCGCTCGACGTACTTACGCCGTGTTACATATTACACATTTTAAATTGAGAGAAAAAGCAACGTTGGACAAAGAAACTTGCATGGGTAATTGTTTTCTCGCTTTTGATAAATTACATAATAATTATTAGTTATATTCTCGAGAAAAATGGCAGTAGGTCTCGGCAGTTTTCGCCGCTCAGTTTGTGCATGTCAAATTATGACATACATCGAAATGTTGCCATTTAAGTAAAACGTTTTTTGTGTCTTACACTTGGAATTAATATTGAGAAAATGTCTTTATTTTTGAATACCACGTTAATTAATTAAAATACGACATGCGTAATTCAAATAACATAGGACGTATAAGGATTTTATTTTAACTAAACTGTTATAACTAATGAAACAAAGAAAACAACAAGATATGCCATTGTAAGGAGACTTTTATGGATACAAATGTTGTTTAGTTCAATAACGATATGTCAATATATTATTAAAATGTTACGAGCACTAAAAAAGACAACGATGATACGCAAATTTTCACAGATCCATCATTCCTTTAGAAACTTATTTATATTTGATGAGATGATCGCTTTGACACATGCAGGGCTGAAAATGCGTCTGTCAAGGTTTCATTGTTTATCAAAATGTTTTTGTCGTGACCGTCGTCAAAAAAAACGGTAGGGCGTGCCAGCTCGAGTGTTATCTTTATTATTTTTTTCGGCTAAGGGTTCGTCCACAATTTCTCCATGGATTAGAATACAAAATATATACTTTTCTATCAATTTTACTTCAATAATTTATAAAGTGAATACATAACATATTCCAATCCGAAGTTGAGAACCAGCCTGTGGTAAAATAAAAACAATCAAAGACATATACGAACTGGCACGTGCTACCAATCTGTTTGACGACGGTCACGACAAAAACAGTGAATAAACAATAAAACCGCACGTTTTCAGCACTGAACGGGTTAAAAAGTATTTTTAACTAAAGGTATAAGGTAATACCTATAAGGTAAGGAATTAAAAACGTAAATTCTTACACAATCCTCTCTGCTAGTTAGTCAGTTAAGCAGGTACATTTTTGCATACGCAGTGTTAATTACAAACCTATGCATAAAATAAATTCTGAATGCAAACTAGAAATGGTTGCAGCTCATGGAATTATTTTGATTAAAATTTAAATTAATATCGTATACAATCATCGCGTTAGCGTTCAATGAAAATGGCACACTGAAGAATATTTCCATATTCAATGTCTGTTTTGAAGACCCTCCAACTCAACGAAGAAAAAATATCGTTGAGAAAATAAAATCGGAAATTAAAAACACTAATGGTATCGTGTATACATTATAAAACATCCTATGACAATTGAACCGCTCTTAAATGAATCAATCTGTGTGACGTTATTCAAAATATTACAATACCGTTTGTATCAAAAGTGGAAACTGTTGAAAAAAAATCTAAATTCACAAAAAGAAATGTAGGAGGTCGCTCATTCACGCAATGCGTCAGTTATACCGATTGGGTGCACAGTAGGCTTTACAACATGCAGTAATATACAGTGGAACCCCCAATTACACTACCGAGACGGTCGTCTGTACCTTGCATACAGTCAATTGCTGGCTAGCGTCTGTGTATTCAACACGTGCCAGGCTATACACGCATAAATGGGCGTCTGTCTGTGTGCGGGATATTTACTACTACAAAAATAAAATGTTTTTTAAATATTTTTTTTTGCAAAACTAAGGGAAATCTTAGTTTTGCGTTTTACGCGGAAAAAAACCAAATAACTAATTTTGTATGAGATTCACACCCGCAATTACACGGTCCCGATATAGTGTAAATGGGGGTTTTACTGTACATTGTAAAAATATGAAATCTGAATTTCTGAATTAATTGGAATTAATTTGAAAGATCAATATATACATATATAAGACACATGTTATAAATGTGTGCGTAAGACACGTGTTGGAAGCCAAATAACTCAAACTTAAACTTTTTTATATCAAAACTAAGTCGCCGAAGTGGCGATGGAGTGTTGTGAAAAATGAAAGTGAACAATATCACGGGTACGTGCGTAGAAATTAATCAACCCTGCCGCCACAGTGGAGCAAAAAGGACGGGCATTAATTAGAAACGCAGCCCTGCACTGTGTTCCCACATAACAAGGGCAGTGTCAGCGAATGGCGACAAATTATATAATCATTAATGAACTTGGTTTACATAAATATTGTACGTAAATCTCAATGTCATAAACGTTTATTATGCGAGTCAGTCAACTTTTAAATCTGCATCAAAATTGTTTATAAAATATTTATGAACTAACTTTATATTTTAAAAAAGTGTTACAAATAATAATAATTACGTTTTTTTTTACCATGTCCGCTCCCAATGTGGAGCATATGGACTCCTAATGAAGTTTATCTCAACAGAAGTGTTTCTACGAGAACTGCTTGTTACTCAGTTGCTCAACCTCTCCTTTTCCAAAGAGAATAGAAATAGAAAGAAAAATGACTAGTGGTTAGCTAATCGCTCTCGGTACGCCCTGTTCATAGGATAGATTGAACGATTGAAAAATCAATTTATAAAAATGCCCGTACGGGGATTCAAACCCGGGACCTCCGTAGCGGTAGCCAACGAAGTTGACCACTCGACTACACAGGCGACTTAATAGAACATTTTAAAAATATATTATAATAAGAAAAACACTATACTTCTTTGTACTTTGTTCCACTTTATTTTAGGACCAGTTTCGCTCATGGCGAGCATTGTCAACTTATCAAACCAGTGGCATTGAAAAGAATTTACTAAGTGTTTTTCTTAATATAATGCCATTCCCCAAATATTGCCAGTGAATCCTAATCCTATCCTAAAATTCTTATAAACTACATGGTGGTCAAAACATGCCTGTATTAATGCTGGCAGATGGGAAAACCATGAGACGTGGCGACCTTGATTCATGTAAATACGGGTAAATATTCATTAATTTTGAATGCTATCAGATCAGAAATATTTTACTGTAGTTATAAGTTATAGTTTAAAATAATGAATTGCCCAACGTGTATTTATTAATTTAATATTATTTATATACACAGATAGAATCAATAACCAAGCGTAAAAGTGTGTTTTCTTTTGTGAATTTTTAGCGGTATAAACAAGTTAACTTAAAAAAAATATCATTACAGCAATCGTGCGGACAATCAATGTATAAAAAATATTTAATATTTTTCAAGAAAAAAGCAAGCTTTCTAATACAGACAAATACAATAAATAAACTTATTTAACGTCACTTAAAATTCTTTTGTTTAATAACAATATAATACAAAGTCTACGATGTGCGCCATTTGTATTTAATTAATATCGTAAATGTTTGAAAAGCATTTTAATTACTGTCTTTGAGGTAAATAATGGTATAATTATTTATTAAGTACCAATCTATACTATAAATAAAATAAATTTAAATATTGCTAGAAACAATACATTTACTTTATAGTTTTTAGTCACATATTATTTTGTATTAAAAAAATCGGTTATACAAAGAAGCTAAACGGTAGTCTATCAAAAGAGGGAACAATTCGCTGCTCGAACTGCAAAGTAAATATCAAGGAAAAGAAAGCTAGCAGATTCAAGTTAAAAGAAATCCTTATTACATAAAAGAAAATCTGGAGCATTAAAATTAATATAATCAAAGTAAAAAAAAGTATCGGTCGAAAACAGAAAAATCAGCAAGGTCGAAAAAGCTTTCTATCAAAGTTTTCAAATCTCCTACTATCCTCAGTTGACTGTTGAAAAAAATAATCTAGCATGCTATTTATGACGTATCGACCGGTATAATAACCCGATTGATAAAATAACTAAATGAAAACAAATAAAACTCGATCCGAATTTAAATATTTTTATGGTAATTTCTCCGGCCCTGTGCAAAACAGGGCCTCCAGACAAATTGATTATCGACCGTGTATCGAATCTGATGGACACGCCTCTATCCCGAGATGAACCGAACTCGTGCGAAGCTTCTCTTAACTAACCTACCTTTTTCTTTATTCTATTCATATTATAAAGCTACAACACGATAATTAGTCTTCGTAGCCAATCTGAGTAAAATAGTATTTGTATACAATAAGTAAGGTACCCTCCAAGGAAGTCCAAAGTGGGATTTGAGCTCGTGGATACCGCACGTGAAGATCATTGAGTCTACCACTCGGCTACCACCTAACCATTATTCTACTTGACTTGAATTAACATTTTTGTTTGAAATTTTTACATTGTCTACTATAGTAATATTTGAAGAAAAAAACAAAGTTTTCAGCTAAATCAGTGGTCATCTATCTATAATTTAACCGTTGATGACAAACTTACATAGGGCCTAGTTTTTGCAATATTGAACTGTTACAAGTATTATCTGTTAGGAATGTCGTACATACTGTACTTATCAATATTTATCGTGCACAACCTTTTATATATCTAAAATAAACTAATCTTATTATTCCATATCCAAGTTAATATTGATTGCTCACGTAAGAAATGTTATGGTCATTATTTCACACATAATCAAATACAAAGTGTTTATTATTAAAATTTCGTTATGAAATCTCATTAGAGTTAGAATGCTTTCACATTTTTGTATAAAAATATAAGTGTATTGTTTTTGTCATATTTATTTAATTTTTTGGAATAAGTTATACAATCAAATTTTAAAACGTTCGTTCGGCTTCTTAGTTAACAGTGTTCTGATCAAAATCTATTACAGCAAGTTAAACGACATCTTATTGCTTAATATGTATGGGCATTATGTTACTCTGAATGCAACAATGGCCGGATGTGTCACGTGCTTGCAGATATGTTTATTATTTTTTAATGTGACAATAGCGAAGGCAAAACTGACCGGTGCAAAACATTACCAGATGACGTTTTTTTTGTTGTGAAATCATTGTTGCGACAATGCTATTTTCATTGCTTCCAAAAAATTGGCATTCACTTTTAAAAAACTTCCATAGTCTGCGATACATAAGAAAGCATACAAATGCTTGAAGGACATACGAAACTTAATGATAACGAATATGAAATATTTAGTTATAATTCGGATCGAATGTAAGAACGGACAAATTCAATGGTTTAATTCTATACTGCTACAACTGGAAATTAGAAGTTTTGAAAAATGGCTAACCAAAGTTTGTACATATGTAAACTGAGTTGTAGAAAGTGATAATTATTATTTGTCTCATCTTTTAAGTGAATCATTTGGTAGTTTTTTTCAATTAAATTAAAATTTATAAAACGTTTACAAAATCATAAAAAGATAATTCGAGTTATATTTATATGAAACTGAGAGAAGATTGTTTATATTCTTTTTTATTTCCATATCGACTAAGGAAAAGAAAAAGGACGTAACCCATACATATCAAATTTTACAGGAGGCGCAAAAAACGTGGTTTGATGATTTGAAGCCATATGCAAATTATGAATTATACACAACCTTAAAGTGTACGCAGACTTCTAAACTAGTGTTTAATTGACACTATCTAATATTAGTCAAAGAAATTGTCTAGGAAAAACCTTTATTTCCGTCTTTTTTCTTGGTTTTAATATTTTACAAGGTCATCTTTTTCAAACATAAAAGTTAAATTTAGATACATCCTTTTGATAAAACGTGCATCAAGTTGAATACATTGTGATTATCGAAAAAAGGCTGTTTTGAATAAACTGTGGGTTACGTCTTTTTTCCTTTCCAAAGTCGATATGAAAACATGTGCCTACCGAGAGAAAACTGGCGTTTTTCTAGTTGTTCTTTTGTGGAGTTTTAGAAGAGAGGTATTCGAATATAATCAAACTTTTGACTTATTCTATAGAACTATGCCATCAATTTCATTAGCAGGCTTGACACTGGAACGCAGTTATGCCCGATTAGGTATAAAGCCTAATATTGCTATGTTTGAGATTTGAATTCAACCCCCAAAAAAGTATGGATATCAATTTATTATTAGATACAAATGAATAACTTTAGTTACAGTAAAACAAACCACACTTCAAAGTGAGTTTAAATATGATAACGTAACGGAAATGACTGATAGTTTACCTCTTAACTCAATTTTTACAATTCTGTAGTGTTAAAAAGAAAAATCTGTTCCTTTGAATATATGCTATAGATAATCTCGTAAATATTTTTTCAACGGTGCACAAACGTGCAGTTGGTTACATGGTATTATCAAATACAAAATAATACAATGAATAAGCACTGGAGTTCAATATAATATAATAGGAAGGTACTGCCTACTACAAAGCCATAGAAATTAATTCAACGAACTTTTATATTATATAAACACGAAGCGAAGCCTGTGTGTAAATGATACCCCGCAACAATGTAATCAAAACGCTCCTTCATGACATAAGCATCAGAAAAAAAATAGCATTGAATTAGTGAAGCGGTTCATTGATCTCACGTCATCTTCAATTGTATTTGGAGTTTTATTATTACGTTTTGTATATAGAACGAGATTATTATTAAGGAATAATATTAAATCCGTAGTATGAACTTTGGGAAGTAAATATTTATCCAATATTACGATTCTACATATACATCTAAATATATATTTTTAAAAATACATATTTTAAGCACACAATAGCAAATTTAATAAAGGCATACAATATAAATTATAGTAATAAATGTATTAAATTTTAATTCACTTTTAACAAATCGCCAAGTTGAAATACAGATGGTTCAAATATCATAAGTGATTTAGACGGTAAGAATTTTTAGCAAAAGGCGTTAAAGAATGAAGTTTGACGTCAGAAAATGACTAGAAATAAGATGAAAAAACATCAAAGCATTTTAGTTCTATAAATATTTCCACCAATTAAATCCCAAGTCGATCAATAAATTACTAGAAGTTTTTTATTATCCGTGCCGTGGCCTGTTTTTTAATTGTGAAAAAAATGACGATTAATCGATTGAAAATCAATGTTTTCGGCGATTCATTGATTGGGTGCACTGTGCAGTGTCAGTTTTATGCAGTGAATTTTAATTAATGAATTGAAAAGATCACTTTTTTATTTATTTTTTTAACCATATAATTAGACGTTATGAACAATATATCTACATAGTTTCAATACGACCTTTACGATTTTATAATAGTAGATTCCTAATTAAACGATTTAACACTCTTGAGTGTTCACTGTTAACATTTGGTGAAAAGGCATTATATTAAGAACAAAACATAATATTCCTTTGTACTTAATTTCCACTTTTATTTATCATGATCATAAACGGCTTCTCTTCAATGATTTTTAAATTACGTGTAAGAAGTGTTAAGCATTTTAATTTGTGTTATTTTAGAGTCACTTAATAATTTCTGCTATAATTTTTAAATTCTTTTCAATAAAAATTGTTTATTCCACCATTTCATTTAAATTTGTTTTTGTATAAATAGCACTGTTAAATTAGTTTACAATGCTCACCATGAGCGAAACCGGTCCTTATCTTGATAAATAAAAAAATAAATGAAGTACAAAGGAATATTGTGTTTTTTTCTTAATAAACGATTTAATCCGTTCATTCGATCTTAATTAAGCATTCAGTTGAACGTAAACGAAAAGGTAAGTGCAAGGTACAACTATTTCTGTTGACGATAATTGTAAATGATGAATTCATTAGTATACTCTAGTCGCCATCTATACTAAGTTGGATAAAGAAATGTGTTTAATTGTCTTCCGAAAACACGAAGCAGCTAACAATTAAATTTAGTATGACTATTAATACCCAGATAGCGAATATCTTGCACTCGTGAGGAGATGGAGAAAAACGTCCTCCACATAACCAGCGGGTAAGAACACGTGTCCCTGGCCTTGCCGTATGACCCCACCACACTACCCAACCGCCAGCGCAGCATGATCACTCACGTTACATATTGAACGACAACGAATCAAATAACTGAGGACGTATTGTAAATTGTACCACGCGACAAAGAATCGGCAATCTGTAATCAGACGAATGCGAGAAGCGTGCCAAGATAACTTCTTTATCAATGTAATTTACCCAGCAGAGGTTTTATTCAATATTGGGCCTAGATCAGTGTTCTTCAATCTGTGGTTCGCGGACTGGCACCGGTCCACGATAACTTTTATGTTTCGATTTTTTGTCGGCTAGAATATCTCTTTTTTATTAAAAAATGAGAATATTTAATTCCAAAAAAGCAACAACAAATGCTGCAAAAAAATAGTTTTATTAGCATTTATGTATAAAGTTATATGTAACATTGACTAGAAGTTTCAATTGTTTCTTTTTGAATATATTATCTAAACAAACATGTACAGTTGCGCAATCAATTCTCGACAAATCTCCTTGGACGTAAGTCGAAACGATCATAAATAGAATTTCCGAATAAAAATATATTTTAAGACTTAACTTTAAGACTTACAGTATTCCAAATTAAATTATGTGAAAATTGTTCCTGGGAATCAAACGTTTTCATTATTATTTAGGCGACTTACCAGCTTAGCAAGGAAGTCAGTCATGTGAAGGAAACGAAGGAGTGATTAAGGGATGAAATAAACTGCGTCATTATTTTTATAGTTAAATCAAAAATAAATTGAAAAAACCAGCAATATAGGAATGTTTTTGTTCACTTCGCGTTATCTATTACTGAAAATTTGTGGCAATTTTCATTGATACTCTGTTGTATATTAGAAGTATAAATATATATTTTATATAATGAAACATATAAATAAAATTTTGATACTATATAAATCACTAATGCTGAATTATACCAAGATATCTGAATAGATTTGCGAGGTTTATCAAAGCCGATCTGGGAGTTTGTAAATATTAATACAATACAACTTTCGTCTATTTCTTATTGAATTCAAAAAATGTATAGAAATAAATAATGAGTCAGAAGTCATGACATGATCAATAAATAAGTAACCAATTATTTAGAACGAACAGCTTGATAATAAGACGAATTGCTTTGGAAGAAAAAAAATAATTTTCTTTTAATGAGTGCCGCTAGTGAAAGTGTATGAAATGAGAGTAATTTAGGATTGCATGAAAAGTTATTGTTATTTTCCAGCGGTTTTCAAACTATGTCGACTACAATACAGTTATTAGCGGCAAATAATATATTATTATTTATATTATAGGTATTGAAATAAGGGAACAAATTAAATGGTCAGAATTTAAATCAATTTTCAATCGACCGATATATTATGGCAATCAAATATAAATTCTGACCGGAAAAATACGAGCCTTTAAATAATACAAATCCTCCATTAAACTACACATAAAAAACATTATGTTAAAATCTCAATACTAAATTGAGCTGTATACCACTTTTAACATAGTTTTTTTTTCGTTTAAATTAAGATTTGTATGATATGTTATTTCTAGGGACTGAGATACCGGTATTACCGAAAACCGGGATCCTGGAATCTGTGGTGGTTTTTAATTATCCATACACCGGTAATATAATTAAAGTTGTATCAATATTGACAGGTTACAGAAATGGTAATCATTTCAATAGTGTATTATTAATTAAGTCATTTTTTAAAAAATATGGTTGAGATTTATCAGCAATACCGGTTTTTAATATGAAATACTAAAATAGCATTATTCATATTCTTGTCTGGTATTACAATTTGTAGTTTCATCGCTTGTATATCTTTAGTTTTATTCAGCGAATATTCTTAGAATGTCAATAATGGTTTGTTAGCTACGAAAAAAGTATCGATTGTCAACGTATCTTACCCGAGAGAAAGGCTGTCGTTTTTTTGTTGACAAATCATTCTATGAATTGTTACTTACACTGATGTTTTCTTTTTTGATCCTTAGGAATTTATTTAACCCTCCAAAGACGAGAGCTTTTTTTCGATAAAAAAAATATTTGTTTAGCCATATTGAAGTCACTGATAACTTTTATAAAATTTAAAAAAAAAAACGCCAAGTCATTGTATAAAAACCCCGCATGACTATATGATCATGCTCATCCTTTTATTACCGTGTAATATTGTGTACGGACAGTTGTAAGGACAAAAGTGACCGTATGGGCTTGCAAACATTCGGGGTTGAAATATAGCTAAATGTGTTTTTTTTTAAATATTTACAATTTGTCCTCTTTAGATCAACATAATTGAAATACAAATATATTTACAAAATAACTGTAAATAATTTGATGTTTTGATAAAAAAATAACTAACAGTCTCAAAAAGTCCATTAAAAAAACGGAAATTCAAAAAATCGCATGTGCTTTGGTGGCCGTTTCTGTCCCCGCGGCTGATGACTAACTGAAGTCTGTACCCTTCTTAAACAAATATGAGTAAAAGCAACGATATTCAGGTAGAAAAAGGATGAATAGTGGGATCAATAGACAACGGTGTTTACTGTTACCATATGGTCACGCTCGTCCTTGGAGGGTTAATTAACCTTTATTTTTGAAAAATAATGTGATCAGTACCGGGTTTGCTCGGCGCAGTACTCAGTAAATAGCATCAAACATTGAAATTTTGAATTACTTTACTTTATAATTTTTACAAAAAAAACTTTTAAAAACATATTTCCTGTGGGGTTATAAAATAACAAATATACGAATTGGATGATAAGTATGTTCATATAATAGCAAGCAAAAATTATACTGTTTTTAAAGTATGCTGGCGTCATATTATTATATATTGAGAAGCGACTGAATTGGTCCGACATATAAACTGAAGATTGGATCGCATTCCGGGGAATCGATTCGCGGAAGCAATCCAAACTACGAATAATAAATTAGGAATGCAATGTAGACACAGACACGGTTGGGTAAATACAGAAGCTTGCTTGCTGGTGTGGGGTGACAAGACGACGGTAAAAATAAACTGGTTTATTAATTATCAGAAAAAAAAATTGTAAGTACATATGAATTCATTACAATCATAAATGTTTACAAATAGTAGAGAATTTTGATGACGGAAAAAACAACGGTAAGGAACACGTGCAAATTGGTAGTAATACAGTAAAACTTGTGGATAAGATAGGTTTAGTTAAATCGGCTGATTTTTTAACAACTATTTTATGATTTTTGATTTTGACTGAAGGTGCTTGGTTGTTATTTCAATATTAAGTTTGAATCGTTCAAATTTAAGTATTTTATGTTCATTTTATGACAAAAAATATATGGGTATTTATATTTCTCATTTGAAAAAAAACGATACAATTTTGTAATGTAATTTTATAATGATTGAGCTTGAATTGGCATTTACTTGGTAGAACTCCATTGTAATAAGGTAAAAACTTTAAGGTAAGGTAAGAACTTTACTCTGATGAAGGCATACGCCGAAATAGCAATCAACTAAAAAATGTAGAACTAAAAACGTTGCTATTTTTTTAACCTAATTCAATGACTTACTATAATCAATGAACATTTTTTCATATAGTAGATAACTTAAAAAAACATTAAATGTTGTTACTATATATACATAAATGGGACAACAAGACTCCAAGTGCAGATTTTTATCGAAATAAAGGTAACAATGAACACCATTAAACATAATTGGAAAACTCCCTATTTTTTACAATTAGGGAGTAACATTTGTTTCGCAAAAAATCAACACTTGGAGCCTTGTTGTTCCCAGGTGGCGAAATGTTATTACATTTATACTGAGATTTCGAGTGGTTTTTAAATTTATTGAGTAAATATTATACAAAGCTTTCCAATAAACCATTGCGTCATTTTACTATCTTCTGACATATGTCTAAGACATATTATCTAACGTGTTAATAATAACTAAAGAAGAATATTTCACTAACAAGACTTTGTATTAATAATATATAACAGGCAGGCAGCTTGATAGGTTTAACACAATATCTATAAACGAATGGTATAAAAGTCCGACATGATTGTCAGTAAATGTCGAAGAGAAAATGTGAAATGCTTACTTACTGGACCAATAAAATGTGTAATAAAAATGATCCATAACAACATGGAAGTTATCGTATCGTATAAGTGGGATTACATTGAAATAAAATAACTGTAAACATCGGTATTCATATGAAAAGTAATAAATGATCATGTATTATTTCAAATCGCTATTGAATATGTAGAAACTAACTACTGAATACATGTCAATTGTTTTAAAGAAACATTTCACCAACATACATAAGGAATTCGGTTTATTTTTTCAATCCGTATAAATGTAAACAAAAAGATGTTGTCGATACTTTCTATAATAAATATAGTTTAAATTTTCTGATAACATCCAATACAACACTATTCACGGACTCCTGGATACATCACAGTAGTACAGATACTAACCACGACAGCGGCAAAGTTACGATTAAACAATATCAATAAATTAGTTGTTCAAGTACTGCTTGTTGTTGTGGATGAATAGCTCACGATCGACACTTTATCAATGTTCACAACATAAATTCATTTTTTATGTTTTATCTGTAAATTTTAACAAAAACACATTTTATGAATATTTCGTAGAGAAGTTCAGTTAGTGCAGTAAATTTAATCTATTTATTGGAAGAAACCATTGATTGTAAATTTGGCCAAAACTGAATATAATTAAACAAAGTCCTTTTTAAAAAAAAGTCGTCAACTCAAAAATTCAAGTTGTATATAACATCAACCAATATTGTCCAAGGCAATTCCTTTTATATTATTATGTTGGATTTAATCAACATAGCGGAATCAGGTACATCATTAACAAGCTTATATTATTATTACGAAATACATTTTAATGACTTCTAGCATCAAACCGATGATATATATAAAAAAACAGGAAGCTAGGAGGATATCGACTCGAGCTAAAGACCATGTTAGATCGTTAAACAATTAAAAATCAGAGTCACAATTTACAGAATCTCATGTCATAAATTTGAATTCAACGCCAACCTATTAACATCTTTGTAACAAAGGCCTGAAGCTTGATGCACTTGAGCAACTAGAAATTAATAGGCATAGTCAAGCCAATGAATCTTAAATGAACACATAATTATCAATCCATCACCGTTACTTAAACCCCTAATGTAACTAATAATAAATATCAGTTTACATTAAACTAATTTACCTTGGATAATCCCATATTTGTTATCGTTCTTAGAAATGTCATCTGTTGTCAAATGATGAAAAATCATATACTACTTACTATAAGTATAATATTAATAAGGATCTTATTGTAAATTGTCTTGTGTATATTTTCTAAACCAGTATATACTTATAACTGAGTAAATGCAGGATTAAACCATACTTCTGACAATCGCGCACGCCGAAAAAGCTATAAACTAATTTTATAAAAATTGTAGAGCTAAACACTTTGATGTTTTTACCGTATTATAAAAAAGCATCACAATATCCCAAAGCGCACATGCGAAAGCTATGGACCCTATTTAGAAGCCTTATCGGAAACCTTGTTTTCTCGATAGTAGAATAAATGCGGTTTCGCATTCGAAATGTAATGACCGTGTTTGCATATGGCCCTTTGTGCGCTGATGATATTTGCAGAGACCGCGTCGTGCTTCCAATATTACCAGATGCATTGGAAGAATCCGGAGAACAGCTTATAAGGGAAGATTCAAGGTATCGTGTTATTTAATAACCGCTGCGGGTTACTTGCAAAACAGAAAGTTATAACGCAAAACGTAAGGGAACCTGTGGAATTCAAACAAAATATGTAATCTAGAAAATAATTATCATTGGCAGTATTGGCACTATGGTCAGAAAACTTTTTGATTTTACATTAATTGAAAACTTGCTTTATATTACAGTCACCTCTATACCGTTGAGATTGAGACTACGCTATAGCAATACTGCGTTATTAGAGACTACGCACCCATATAAAATTTGAGGTTAGGTTTTTTCAATTGTATTTTGTGCATTGAACAAAATCAGCAAAACATTTTTTTTGTCATTTTAATATATACATAAATGATTTTGTATTTAGTTTGTTAATAAAGTACAAACACCTACTAACATTTTGTTTTCAATACACGTATATAACTTATGTATTAATAATATAATATATTTAAGAAAATTCTAAAAGTTGACAGTTTTTTTAATGGATTTGACGTGATTAGGAGAATAAATTGAAAAAAGGACAATAAACATAAGTAGGTACAAAGCAAGTGGTGTTTTCCTTTTGATTTCTTTTTAAATAGTAAAACGTCATTTGGAATAGTCCTTGACAAAGCTTTTCAAAACCGCCGTCTTCAATATGTATTTAATATCGTGTAGTTAACAAATGTTTAATGATGATATAAATATTATAGGTTTTTCCTAATCATCTATTATAAATAAGCTTCATTCACCCGTAACTGATAAGTCGGTAAAACGAAAGGATATAATAACTATCACGGAAACAAAAATGAAATGATTACCAATCCCTCGAGTTGAATTCAGTCTTATGTGAAGCATGAAAGCCATTAAAAACTATAAAAGCCCTTATATTAATGGTCATAAAATCATAAATTCGTTAACCGTTTCCATCCGGGGCCATTTCAAAAAGCTTTAATATCTCAACATTTACTGCTGGCCTAACTAATATCCGCATTGCGGTTAGATTTAAGTAGCATAAAGCAAAAGCAGTCCCAATCGAAAACCCATTCAAAATGATATAACATTAATAAAATGATATAATTAGCTATCAAAATCGCTTTGATAAAATGGAATAAAATGCTGTGTTCAATACTAAATTTCAACATGAAAAAATATTTTCCACAATGCATTTATTTATAAAAATATTTGTATATTATTTTCAAGCCACTAACATTTTCCATTCGGACGCATTATTCGAAAAAGCGCGTTTAGTATTCCCGTATTTTATCGCTCATAAGTCGAACTTCTGAATTCAGGGCGTGAGGGAATTTTCAGACATTAAAAACACCCATGCCTTCGAACAGAAATCGATAAAAATAATGCTATTCGTACGGAAGCCAATAACGCTTACCGCTGTGCCCATAAACTATATTTTAATGGATGCCTTCTTTGTATAAGCTATAATGATTATGCGTACTTCTAGTACTTTATAACTTTTACCACGACTTCTTTTTAATTCTGATACAGGAACAGGACGTATAGAGTGGTTTGCAAGTGCTTGCACTACACCCGGGGGGGGGGGTCAAACGTTTCGGACGGAGGGCCTAATTCAGGAATTCAAAATGAGCGGCGGGCCGCAAGTAAAATGCCATTTTTATATGCACATTATTTATTATGAAAAAAAAACAATCTAATGAGAGGAATGTAACTGATTTACGTCTATTAACATTTTTTTAAATTCAGGTGTTAATTTTTGTAGTTGAGATTTTTAAAACTTGTTGTAGATGTTCATCAGTGATGTTTGATCGTAAAGAGTTTTTATTAAGGTTCATGATTGAAAATGTTTGTTCACATATATAGGTTGATCCGAAAATAACAATTATTATGTTTATTTACAATATTTTTTTAAAAAGGCGTTAAAAGATAAAAAATGAATCTTTTTCAAAAATATAATATTGCTCGCGAGCCGCAGAAAAATACGCGGCGGGACGCATTTGCCCGTGCCTGAACTACACCATTTTTCTTTTCATGCCTCTCATTAAAATATGTGTGATGCGCATCACTGACAGAGAATTACTTTCAAGCACTTGCTTTTAAATTAATTTTTATTAAGAGTGGACATTATAATACAATAGTGACCGTACGACCTATGTTTTGAAAGTTTGCCCTCAGAAAAGTATCAGATGGAAAAAATGAACTTGGTTAGTTCTTCCACTGTGTTTAATTTGCAGTTATAAAACAGCATCCTTATGCTTTGCCGTTAATATTATATTAAACGGACGTTAGCAAAGTATGACATTACACTAAAGTGCACTTAATTATCTTCATACTAGATACAAATATAAATTATAATAAAAAGCTTTCAAACAAATTTACGAAATTGAGATAAGTAATGATTACAAGCAATTACTGTTAATTAAAATAATTTTGAAGAATAATTGAAACACTATTCATTGTACAACTATAGTTTCCAGCAGTGTTTGTTCTTCAACCTTTTTACATCCGCGGAACAGTAAAAATTGTAAAAATATTTTCCGGACTGGCGTCAACCACATACACATATTTACATACAGTCAATTCTGTTTAGACTGCACGATCATGTAGAACAGGCTGTCCAACCTCAGGTAAAGCAAGGGTCGCATTTCAAAAATGATGTATTCACTACAACGTAAAATATGTACAAAGATATGTACTTCCGAGCATTGAACCCATTTTGAGACCAAAGTTCCTGTATTTATTGTACCTTCTTTCTGAAAATAATTAAAAAATCTTCTCTTGTTTCACAATTTTATGTACAAAAACCAGGGCTTCGTGTCAAAAAAAGACGACTCCGACAACGAAGAATTTTTTTCAATAATTTCATTTTGACTTATATATAGTATTCCATCAGATCATCTTCAGTCAGTCAAGCGTGCCATGTCAACATTTTGGGCTATTTCGGTTGAATACACATCATTAAATGTTTCCAAAAAAAATCGAGCCGCTCATTTTTCGCGATTCCGACTCCACAGCCCTGATAAAAATGGTATGTTTGAAAATCGCACAACCCTAGCTGAAGATTGAGTCAAAGGTGACTAAAAAGTAAAGTATCTTGTTCAATATTTCCAAAATCTGAGCTGAATTTACATGAGCTGAAAATGATATTACCTAAAAAAGTGCCGCGGTCCTCGCTTAGACAGCCACGCTGTAGAATACAGGTGTATATTGGCTATGCAATAGTTGTTAGCAGTTACTGATGACGAAGGAATGAATAGACTATTTAACGATGCAACATTAAAAGCAGTATAGGATTATGGAGCGGTCAGTTGAGACCCGGAAATTATTTCAAATGTAACAGAATGAATATTAACGAATGCATCTGCTAATGGCTGCTTGCCGACGTGATTGATAGATATTATCCATGACAGCCCATTGCAGCGCGTGCGCAAGACAGAAAGGAGCCGCCATTTACATTTCGAATTCCACATTTAAATACATGTCAGACCAGTGAAATTATCAGCTTAAAAATACTGTCATAAGACGAGAAAGGTGAAGCAATACATAAGTTGGTTGTTATTTTACAAACAGTAGCACGGAAAAACAAAAAAAAAACAATTTATGCATTTAATTTATCAGTCAGTGGTGGAGCGAAACTTTTGATTTTAAGAACAGCTTTTATCAGCGTTTATAATATAAATTAATTAATAGAAAATTTAAATTAACTTTGATTATTCCACGTATTGTGTAACTAACTGTGACACGTGTTTCGCCTCTTTCAGAGGCATCTTCAGACTTACTATCGCAAAGTTTGCTTAAGTAATGAAGCAAGATTGATTCTAACATTTTAAAATTATAAAATTACAAAATGGATTGGGTTTTTTTTCCTTTTAAGAGGAGCAAGGAGGGGGGTTTAGAATCGAAATAAAGCAAACAGATAATGATACTAATTTTACTAATGAGTTGTAAACAATCAGAATGGGATTTTTCCTTTTTAATGGAAGCAAAGAGGGGATTATAAAATGCAAACAAATTTAATCATACTACTAATGACGTTAAACATTACAAACTATTAAAACTAATGAGCTACAATCAATCATCTAGGTTTGTGATTACTCTATTAATTGGAAACAATTTTAGTAACGGGGAACCGCCTGTGCTATTAAGAATATTATTTAATAATATTTCTTTTTTGTTAAGAGTTTTATTAATTTCTAAAAATTCTAAGCTATTCATCTTTAAACCCTTTTTATTTACTCGGTGGAGTATTTCTAAATTACAAATTTGATTAAAATTATGATTATTTTCTATTAAATGATTGGCAAACTCAGAGAAATTGTTACTTTTTAGACATCTTATATGTTCTTTAATTCTAATATTAAAGTTTCTACCTGTCTGTCCAACATAAGACGCTTGACAGTCTCCACAAGAGAGTCGATAGATACCACTCTGTGACGATGAATCTACGCGATCTTTACTGTTCAATAAAATTTTACCTAAATTATTTACTGTATAAAACGCGGGTTCTATATTGTCTGGCAAAAATTTAACTATCTTTGACGAGATGTCTCCTAAATAAATAATTCTACGCCAGTTTTTAATATTATCATTTAATAGTAATCACAAACCTAGATGATTGATTGTAGCTCATTAGTTTTAATAGTTTGTAATGTTTAACGTCATTAGTAGTATGATTAAATTTGTTTGCATTTTATAATCCCCTCTTTGCTTCCATTAAAAAGGAAAAATCCCATTCTGATTGTTTACAACTCATTAGTAAAATTAGTATCATTATCTGTTTGCTTTATTTCGATTCTAAACCCCCCTCCTTGCTCCTCTTAAAAGGAAAAAAAACCCAATCCATTTTGTAATTTTATAATTTTAAAATGTTAGAATCAATCTTGCTTCATTACTTAAGCAAACTTTGCGATAGTAAGTCTGAAGATGCCTCTGAAAGAGGCGAAACACGTGTCACAGTTAGTTACACAATACGTGGAATAATCAAAGTTAATTTAAATTTTCTATTAAAATGAACTTCCACAAAGTTACCGCCGAAACCATCGAAAGTATAAATTAAGTAATTATACACACAGTTAAAAAAGAGTATAACATAGAAATTTATTAGGCGTGAATCAACCAATGTAAGAAGCTATATATTTTACAATTAAACTGTGTTTACCTGTATGTACTTATTTCACATTTATTTATTACAATCAGGACGAGTTCTATACCAGATGGAAAAATAAACTGATTTAAACTTATTTTGAGCGATACCGGGTCTTGATCTTTAATTAAAGAAATTAGGCGGAATGAGTTCAAAATTTTTTTTTTATTTTTTAATGCCGCTTAACAAAGAATTGAACACTTTGAAAGTGATATTTAGAATTCGTTAGATTCTTCACCAATTTTGTTTGAAACCATGCCTGCTAACGTCACAGACAGCCAGAATTTGTTCGTATGAAATTATAAAATTGTCCGTTAAAGGATTCGAGCCCGTGTAACTACAGTCATACTTCCATTTTCATGTGTGTTTGATCACTCGACAATAGCAGCAGAAATTAATATTGAAAGTATTAGAGTGAATATCAATTACTTACATACGTCTGTCAAAAGTATTGAATGCTTGAAGGGTTTTAGATTGTGGTGCTAACTTACCTGAAAAAGAAAAGAAAATCATTTATTAATATAAGTGCGCGTGGAAACATACATATGTACATTCAAAACAGCGAGAGGATTTTTCTTGTATAAAAACCCAGGGCTGTAGAGTTGTGTAAAAAAAACGACACCGACTCCGAGGAAATTTTTCAATAATTTTATTTCAACATATATATATTATCCTTGATAAAATACATAATTTGAATGTGCTTAGAAAAAATTATTTTCGTTTTGACTTTTGTATCTCATATATATGTATTTCATCAGATCAACTTTAGTTAGTTTAGCATGTCATGTGAACACTTTGGACTATTTGTTTGAATACACATCATTAAATGTTTTCGAAAAAAAAAATCGAGCCGCTCATTTTTCACGACTCCGACTCCACAGTCCTGATAAAAACAATACCACTATAACATATTGAAATCAATTAAAAACAGTGTCTTAATGATATGAATTGGTTTGTTGTCTTATATTTTACCATTAATTGAGAAAACTGGATATCATCAGAATGAATGTGAAGACGATTTTCATGTTATTACATAAAGATGGTAATCAAAGCTGTAAAAATTTCAGTTTAATCAAATTTAAAGTCACTTAGGCATTATATTAAGAAAAACAAAATATTCCTTTGTACTTATTTCCACTTTTATTTACCAATATCAGGACGTTTTTTTAAATGTACGTCCTGGGTTATTACCGTCCATCAAAGGGCGGTAAGTGTAAAACATATTCTTTCACTTGGTTTTTTAAGGGCCGGCAACATATCGGAAGTGTTTTTTAGCAACGTATTGGAAGTGTCAAAGAAGAATGTATAAAACATAAAGCTAATTCCATCATAGAGATAATCGTTACCTGTAAAACCTTAATTCACAAATAACTATGATAGTAAAAATTCTTCCGTTAGGAATATAAATCTTCTTTTTTAAAGCAACAATAGCAAATAAATTAAAATGGCGATTTGGGTGTCCTGAGAAATATTTGAATGAAATCTGTGTCGTTAAAATAACAATAAATAAAATCGTACGTTTTGATTGTCATTTTGAAAATATTAAAGTCACTTCGCTTAAAATTTTATTGTGATTTCATAGCCGCTCGTAAATATATTGGCTGTATTGAAAATCTAAATTTGATTTATTATATTCTGAAGACACAACTGTTGTTTCCTCCGCGATTCGATATAACAATGAATTTAGAGGATTCAACATTAATTAAATAACTTCCAAATATTTTCAATACAAAAAAAGTTTATAACTATAGGTCAACGGCAGTTTTTGATGGCTTACCTCACCAGTTAAAGTTCCACGTAAAGCGAAACTACATTTGGTGTTGACCAATAAAACTTGTAGAATTTGCAGATAATATAAAAACCTAATAAGCATTCCGTTAAGTTTTAACAGGCAAAATATAAAATTACAAGAACGTATACAGAATTGACAGATTCATATGAATTCCGGCTACAAAGGTGATTACACATTTAGGTAACCCTAAGCAGAGGGAAGGGGGGGGGGTGGATTTTCGGACGGAGTTACAAGGACGGTTAAGTTATGAGTAATTTTATGTTTAGATAAATAGTAAAAAATTTAAAAATTACTGGTATTTATAATGTCTTTGAACGAAAATATGTCAGTCAATTTATGAAATTGTCCGTACAAACTCGAAACCATGGATATTGCAATCGAAAAAGACGGAAGACCAACAGCACTACTCGACTATAAACCTTACAAGGCTATTCATAAAAATACTGTTATTTTAAGTATGAGAATATTCCAATTTGATTATTAGAAGCAGGTAGTAATTAAAATATGTTAAATGCATTGATCCAAATAATCGATAAAACGTATATTATATAAATATATACAAAAACATTATTGTTTTCAGTGAGTGTAATCAGTATTATTTAAACCAACGAACCATGCAAAATAATTTTAATTATTTATTTTTCCCGTGCGATAAAATCAAAGCAATTATTAATAATACAATAATATTTATACAGATCATTAACTGTTAAGTATCCATAACATTAAATTAGCATTCTTGAAAACACCATTATTTTTTTATACCAATATTTAATTGTTACTGAAAAAAATAACCATTTCCTCTGTCTATTAATCTAAATATTCATTTAAAAATCGCAATTAAAATCATGTTTTCTATTTATCTTTATTTGTCCGTTCAGGCACGATAAACATTTTCCGCTTTGGATTTGAGTAGTCAATGAAATTGCTCATATTTCAGTAAAATATGTATACTTTTAGTAAAAGGGAATAAGGGATGTAAAATCGATTGTTAATGTTTGTGTGTTCATCAAAAATCAATTAACAATTCGCTAAATATAAATTCAATATTGATAACATTGTTATTGCACAGGTTGCTTGCTACCAATAAATTGTAATTTGAACGTATAGTATAGATTGAGTATCGTCTAAATATCTTAATAATAAAAGCCGAAATAAAGGTATTTTTGTACGGTACGTGATAATCCATTGAATTGTTTTGTTTCCAATCAATAGTATTGATTTTTAATAAATTGCTCGTTATTGAACACAATCAATAATTTCAACATTAATGTATTCATATATAGCAGTGCTACACAACCTTTTTCATGCCATGGCCCTATATCTAAAAAAAATATCTGAAGATCGCGAATTTTTTTTATTTCACATGTTTATATTGTATCACAAAGAATGTTCACAAATAAATATTTGTACTTTCTAATGAAAATTTTCGTGGACCCCAGTTTGGGAAGCACTGATATATAGGATAAGAAAATCAAAATTTAAATTATTCGATCCAAGGTTATCACAAGACAATCCAGGCACGTGGGGTACAAATTCGTCACTCCACCTGATTTATCAAAATTTTAATTTTCGTCGGAATATTATTATAATTATAGATTTACAAGGAAATTACAATATTCGGCAAGAGTTTTAAAAAATATTGGCAGCATGGTTAAAAGGTTTTTCCTAATCATTCAAATATATATATGGACATAGCCTATTAGTTTATCAAGCGATTGTAAACGATTGCATCATTACTGGAGCCCACTTATCTCAAGTATTGCAAAGTAAGTAAGTATACATTATCCTGTCAGTCAATTCACAATAATTATTATTCACATTTAAATCTTGTATGTGGCACTTAAATAGTAACGGTATGCTAGCTTTACGAATACACGTGTTATTATTAGTAAAATATGTTTAAATTATTTTATACACGAGCAATACATATCTCAATAGCAGGGAGTCTAAGAGTATCAAGATTTATTATTCTCTAATTTTCCTCAAATATATCACAAGCATAAATATTAGGAAAATGCGTATTTTGGATTGCGCTATGCTTAGATGCTTAGATTAATATAGATGGCTACGTCAATATACAAAGAGACTAAAAATCAGGGGTGTCATCAACGACGACCGCGTAGCCTTTCCAAATCGCACGCCTGATGATGCTTTGGAACAAGAGTTGAATGTGCCTTTTATTATCTATCCATTTTGTTTCCCTTTCATACGCATTATATTGTGCTTTAAATAACATATGGTATAAGTAGACAGCTACGACTGATTTTAGTATTAAATCGCCCGTAGAGGTCAAAAGTTTGCCCACCCAACTCGGATAAGTTATTTTTTTTCGGCTTGAATCTGTTTCTATCTTAAGAAGGAAGTTGTATTTATATGCTTCGAAATATACCGCATAATGAATTCATTTAACAATGAACAAATTATATTCCAAAAAATAAACAGCTTTTTGAGTGCAAATAGTATATAATTTACTATAAAACTAAACATGATCTTAACGAAGCGTCATCAGAAGAAAACTGCAAGGTTTACAATGCCTGAAGATGCTTCTTAAACAAACGAAACATGTGTCAATGTATCAAGTTTAATTTTATATTAAAAATGAACTTCCACAATGATACCGTCGAAACCATCTAGAATATTATATTTTTTTCTTATGAAACCTTCATACAATATATTATATATATGGATGCACAATGAAATAAACTATAAAACTAAAACACATTTTATAAATAAACGGATTAAAAAGAACAATATATTCACTATAAATTTTGTTGTAGAAAACCCCATTATTTACGATAAGCATAACGAACGATGCTTATTTATGATGATAGCCAAATTTGCTTTAATGTAAAACTAATAATTGTACATAAAGAACTTTTTGGCGAAATATGTATATTTAGATTTTAATACCAAGGCGAGGAGGAAGGTATAAGAATTATATTTTAAAATTTTTCATCACGCTGATTTAAGAACACTGATAAATAGTAAAAATAAAAATGGATTTTGAAAACAAAACATTAACACGCTTTCAAATCGTACACACTGAGAGTCAATTAAAATGGTTTGTTAGTGAATCGTGCATTCGGTAAGTGTATTTAGACATTTCAGTAAACTGAGATATTCAAGTCAGCTTGTATCATGTAGTACAACTGCGGTACTGCACTCGGGAGTATTTGATTTCAAACAGCTGATATTATTAAGATATCAGATGGCGGCGAGGGCATGTCTTGATAACGGGTTAGGAGATTCAACAAGGATCAGGCCAGTAACTGTTGTAGAGATTGAGATCTATCTCCGTACCTACGCGTGAGAAGGTTTGATTCAATGTTACTAAATCAACACCGTTTACATATATTATTAATATATTACGGCGGAGCAAAACGATATTTTACAGAAAATTGGTAAACAACTCAGTACAAGCGTGCAATAATAATACACAACAATTTTTACTCATAAGAACACAGTGTAATATATTTATGTCCGCTCGTTAATTTTCTACAAAGACGAATCTCAACTTTTGTCAGTTTTGATTATTTTGATGTAATGAATTCTGAATTTTTATACTCATTTATTCATATGACTCGTATCACGAAAAAAAATATTTCATGCATTATTTAACCTAATAAAAAAACGCTAGTAAAAAATGTGGTATGGATGGAAACGTCTTTGCGTCCTTCCTTATGAAGTTCCTCAAAGACATTGACAACAGAATCGTTAAAATTGTGTTTCATAGCGATATAAAGCGATAAGTAGATTTATGTGTCCTCTGTAAATTTGTACTTTTTGATATATTTGTAAAAAATAATACCGACGATATAGCCTCTTAATCTGAAAGTATTTTTTTCAGTTGCTCAATCTTTTTTTTTCAAAGGGATTAGGGACATAGTTAGGACAGGACTAGTGGCTAGTTAATCTCTCTAGCTACGCCCCGTTATTTTTTTACAGTACCATTATATTTTTCTTAAATTTTGATGCATTATATATGAATGAAAATTAAGAAAATTCATCGAGCAGGTTTTGTATTGATTCAGGCAGTCTTGAGAGTGATAAGAATGTCTACCAAAATATAAGGAGCAAGTTTTTTTTTTTTTTTTTAATGTAGATTGTTTGAACTTTGAACTAATCTCACCTGATAACAAACATCACGGAAAAATTACTAATTACCAGGGTGTTTGCATGTTTCAGGAAAATATGTACTCCAATTATAAACTTATTAATAGATGTAAATTACGTTGCTTCCGAATAATTTCTTCATATTTAATTATACCGGTTATCACATTAAACTCCAAGCAATTATCTAGCCTTTGATATAATTATTCCTCCCAGCACTCGCTGTATGGCTGGACACGAGAAAATTGCATATCTGTATCATGCTTTAACGATTTTCAATTCAATAAGCATTATCATTCTTAATAGAAAATTTAAATTAACTTTGATTATTCCACGTATTGTGTTACTAACTGTGACACGTGTTTCGTCTCTTTCAGAGGCATCTTCAGACTTACTATCGCAAAGTTTGCTTAAGTAATGAAACAAGATTGATTCTAACATTTTAAAAATTATAAAATTACAAAATGTAGGTTAGGGTTTTTTTCCTTTTAAGAGGAGCAAGGAGGGGGGTGTAGAATCGAAATAAAGCAAACAGATAATGATACTAATTATACTAATGAGTTGTAAACAAACAGAATAGGATTTTTCCTTTTTAAGGGAAGCAAAGAGGTGATTATAAAATCGAAACAGTGCAAACAAATTTAATCATACTACTAATGACGTTAAACATTACAAACTATTAAACTAATGAGCTGCAGTCAATCAGCTAGGTTTGTGATTACTCTATTAATTGGAAACAATTTGAGTAACGGGGAACCGCCTGTGCTATTAAGAATATTATTTAATAATATTTCTTTTTTGTTAAGAGTTTTATTAATTTCTAAAAATTCTAAACTATTCATCTTTAAACCCTTTTTATTTACTCGGTGGAGTATTTCTAAATTACAAATCTGATTAAAATTATGATTATTTTCTATTAAATGATTGGCAAACTCAGAAAAATTGTTACTTGCTCCTCTTAAAAGGAAAAAAACCCAAACCGCCATTTTGTAATTTTATAATTTTTAAAATGTTAGAATCAATCTTACTTCATTACTTAAGCAAACTTTGCGATAGTAAGTCTGAAGATGCCTCTGAAAGAGGCGAAACACGTGTCACAGTTAGTAACACAATACGTGGAATAATCAAAGTTAATTTAAATTTTCTATTAAAATGAATTTCCACAAAGTTACCGCCGAAACCATCGAAAGTATTATCATTCTTCATTAAAATTTTCAGTTTACAGTTAAATAAATTTTAAGTACGTAAATGAAGAAAAAAATATATTTTAGTAATATCCTTCACACTAAATCAGAGGTTCCCAACCGGAGGGAAATTTTAGAGTTCCAGGGGGGAATCGTTGTTTTTTAAAAGTATTATTTGAAATACAACATAACATTAACAACTCTAATCCTACGAATGTTGAGAGGCGAAACCTATAGCAACGTACAATATATTTTAAAAATAGTCAAAATTACTGTAATTAAGAGCTTTTTTTTGAAAAAAAAGGTGCCGGGACTTACTGAAAAAAAATTAACGCATATCCGTTCTCAGTGTGGAGCATATTAATTTTTGATAGAGGTGTCTCAACAGAAGTTTTTTTTACGAGAACTGCTTGTTAGTCAGTTGCTTAGATTCGAATCGTAAAATTACAGAGGAAATATTTTAGATATCGCAAACAACCATCCTTTAAATCTGTTCTGAATCTGATTGAAGAAAATGCTGTTCGTACTGGGACTCAAATCTGTGAGTTCCGTCACGGAGCCACTGTCTTCGTTTGAGTGACCACCGATCAACGTATATAGGTCTTTGTGAACTGTTTGGCATGGAAACCGTGTGATACGAAAATCTCACTAAATTAGACCGCTGGTTCTGGTCACAGAGTAAATCTACATACCTGGTATTGTTTTATATTTTTGCATTAATTTATAAGTGTTGCGATTCAAAACATTAACATTCAAAAAGGACCTAAGATAAAAATAAAAAGTCGATTAAAAGATTTCGAAGTATAATAAAAATAAAATTTTGCGAACATTGATTTGAATCATAAAAATGCCAGGAAAAAAGGTGCAGGGACGCCGTTACGCAGCATCACATGGTAACAAATAGATGTATATTATTATATTTTTAAGAGACTCTGGATCCTTCGTCAAATCCTTCGTCAAATTAGATCTGATTTTAAATTCCATTGTAATTGAATATTACTATTATTTTTAGATACAGTGTTATAAAAGGGTGAATGTTTTTTCTAGGCTTAATAAAATCATGGGAGTCAGCAATTCTTGTGGGTTAGAGTAAAAACGACACCAAGAGATATGCCCTTATAATGACACTACAGGGAATGTCGTTGGAGCAAGAAGTTAAGAATTATAGTCGACACGAGAATTGTCTTGGGGCAGTTTAAAGTTAATAGTATAGAAAAAAAACAAAGAAAGACTACAATTTTACAAGAAGAGGTGAGAACTTAAGCTAGATTATTTTTCAATCTTGTATACATATAATAATAGAAAACCACTTTTAATAAATTCACTGCCAATACTGTATGTAAAGGCATTGGGTTATAAAATAAAACTTTGATTTGTATTATTTCCATAGTATTTATTGAAAACCAGAACTAGTTTCGTTCATCGATATCATTATCAACTGATGAAAACATAAATGAATTCAGAGGTTTTTATACAAAAAAAATCAGTAACAATTCTGTGACAAAAATCAGTAAAAGAAATACGAAAAGAATTTATAAATACAGATAAAAATTACAAATGAATTGACACTAAATGAACAACAATTAAAATCTTTAGGATAAAGTAAGAAATTTATTTGACCAATCGTTTGTTAAACCTTAGTTTTACTTAATAAATAGTCCAGTGTTTTACTATATTGCCATTCAAAGCCAATCATTCTCGTAAGTGGGTTTTCTGAATTGATTTCCCCACACAAAGCTTTAGACCGGGCATGAGGAACCTGCGGCCTTTTGGCTACTCTGGTGCGGCCAATTTTGTAATTCTGTAAATACATGTGAATTCGTAAATTCCTGACATATTCTGACCGTAAATTCTTGTTTCCGGAAAAAGATTCCCTAGTCAATGTTTTCTGCGGCCTTATGTCGAATCAGAAAAATGAATGTGGCCTTTAGAGAAGAAACGGTTCTCCACCCCTGCTTTAGACAGACATTAATTAGATGGCTTATATACAGGAAAAGGAAACAAAGACTTAGACCCTAGCAAAGAACTTTAGCCAAGCAACTAAGAGTCGCTTCGTCGACCCCATATATATTATACAGTTTCAGTAGAAAATAGAAGTAGGAAGAAAAAATATTGTCATCATTCAATAATGTTCACGAAGAGCGATAAATAATGTGGAAATAAATACCATTTTTTTTTAATTTTTAAAATTGTTTATGTTTATATCACATAAAAAACGGTACGTTAATAAAATGCAATAGTACCAGTTTCATTACAAACGGATAGCAGAATAAATAAAGAATATTTACATAAAATGAACGTATAATTAAGTTTAGGTATCAGTTGGTTAAAGCTTATAAATAAACTAGAATATATATTTCTTTTGTATTATAATTTTATTATTTACCACGAATATATAACATATAAATGTAGTTTATTATATGCGTAATATCTTCCGCAGTTAAAATAGCCAAGTATAGAATAGCAGGCGAGCCACTTTCGACATGTTAGCACTGTTTGTAGTTACACGCAGATATGCGGAAACACAGCCATACCTATTTGCGAGGCGATTTTTGTGCGGGTTCACTTAAACGCAGCAAGTGCATTTGAATAGAGACGCGAAATTCTCTATGATCCGAGCAGCGACCATTCTAAGTAAACGGACGCAGGCCATATCGCCGGTTAATAAATATTTCAGAATACCTGGATGGCTGGAAAATAGTTTTGTTTATTTTAAATTCTACAGGAATGCTACTACAAACATGTTTTAATTTAGTATGAGGAAGTTTCATGAGTAATCTACTCATTTAATCAACATACAATTTATTACTTTGAAACAAATCTGAAGCTATAAATATTACTGTGAAATTTATTTTATATGAATGAATACGACGACTTAACCTTTGGGTTCTTATGGAGTGCATTCGCATTCGAAAATTCTTCTTATTTCAACAATTCGCTAGATATTATTGGTATTTAAATAATATCTAAATCAGTGTATCTTTTGGCTACTTTAATGCGGCCTTTTAAGTTGATCAAAATATTAACTTTGATCAAAAAACTATACGGAAGAGTTTGGAAATAGAGCGTAATCAACCCAATATATCGACTGTGGAAAGGAAAAAGGACGTAACCCTCATTTTTCCAAAATAGCTTTTTTCGATAATCACAATGTATACAACTTGGCACATATTCTATCAAAAGGATGGAAGCTGAAAATGCCGAAAAAGGATCTAAATTGAGGAGCAAACATTCAAAAAGTGTTTTGTCACAAATTTTGAAAAATGGCGTTTTATATCAATTCTAATAGCCCATAATAAAACCTATGAATGGAAATCAAAATTAGTGTTCAAAAAGGTTTTTTTTCATATTAAAATTAAATCATAAAGATGACACATTCATAGAAACCGTCACCTTTGCAACACTTAAATCATCATTTTCCAAGCTTTGTATTTATGTGACAAAATACTTTTTGAATGTTTGCTCCTCAATTTAGCTTTTAAGTTTCAAAAAAATGACCTTGTAAAAATGAAAATCAAGAAAAAACACTGAAATAAAGGTTTTCCCGAGACAATTTCTTTAATTATTATTAGGTTATGTCAATTAAACACCAGTTTAGAAGTATCCGTGCACTTCAAGGTTGTGTATAATTCATAATTTACATATGTCACAAAATCATCAAAACACGTTTTTTGTGCCTCCTGTAAAATTTGATATGTGTAGGTTACGTCCTTTTTCCTTTCCACAGTCGATATGTTCGAAAGTCGAAAAAAAGGGTGGACAGTGTCAACGTTTTTTTTTACTGCGGTCTTATGTGGATACAGATAAATGAATGAAACTTTTTGAAATAAAAAGGATCGCCACCCCTGATCTAGATATGTATTGTAATCTACAAAAAATCAGATATTTAAGTAATACAAATATACCGCAGCTGAGTGCAATGGCTCTATTCTCTCTTTGAATAAGACATTGTGTACGATTTTGTTAGATATATTTAACAGGCAACACTGATAATGGCGATAATTCATAAGACCATAGATAACAACAATATGGTCTCGATTCGAAGTCGTGTGATATTATTGTTCGTGTAGTGTTATGTCTTGTACAGCACGGGCGGGCATCTTAGGATGCTGTAAAACGTGTTAAAGCATGCCCCGCGCCGCAATCCGTTTGTTTTAGATGCAATAATTGATTGTATTCAAATAACGCCGACATTTTTTCATTTCGTTCTTGTTCCAGTTGTTGTTCAATAGTGCATCTGAGCAGATATTTTCGCCAGTGGTGTGGTAGCGTATTATTACAATCAGGGTTAATAAAAGATGTATTTTTTCTCGGCAGTCGAATATCGAGTAACAATTTATTGACATTGTTCAAAGATAATGCAATAAGAACATGCCTGTTGAAAGGCAAATGATTTTTTAGGTTACCATAGAAAATAGTCACCCAGTAAGACTAAATTTAATTATTTTCATTAGGTTTTTTTAATCGGTTATTATTATTTCTTTAGCCACTTATAATGTTAAAATTAATGTAAAATACGGTGCTTTTACAAACAATAAGATTTACAAGGAAGCAAAATATATTACAAACATGCAATTGTGGATTTATAAAAAAATGTAGAATATTTTGGACTGTTGAAGTAAATATAATAAATAATTAAAGACAAGCAAAATATTAATATCAAGGGGAACTACCACACATACGTTCTATTATTTGCACACATAGTTAAAATTATTGAAATTAAATATAGTATCGACTGTGGAAAGGAAAAAAGACGTAACCCACAGTTTTCTCAAAACAGGTTTTTTTCGATAATAAAAATGTATCAAAATTGATACTTCTATCAGAAGGATCCAAGCTGCAAATGCCGAATTAGTATCTAAATTTAGCTTTTAAGTTTGAAAAAGATGACATTGTAAAAATTAAAACTAAGAAAAAAGGCTGAAATAAAGGTTTTTTCTAGACAATTAATTTGATTAATATTAGATTATGTCAATAAAACACCAGTTTAGAAGTCTCCGTGCACTTCAATCAAGGTTGTGTATAATTCATAATTTGCATATGGCCCGAAATTATAAAAACGCGTTTTTGCGCTTCCTGTAAAATTTGATATGTGTGGGTTACGTCCTTTTTCCTTTCCACAGTCGATATATATTATAAACATTTTTAAATCTATCTTTATTTAATGAAATTTATAATTTTATCGTGATAAAATAAAATCGGGTCGGCGACGCAACGGTCAACGATGTTGGCTTCCGTGACGGACCTCTCGGGTTAGAGTCCCAGTACGACCAGTGTTTTTGCAATAGATTTATCAATTTATGTTAGAAGACATGGGTGTTTGTGATGTTTAAATGTTACCTCTCATCTTTCCAATCCTTAGATAATGAGACGTAGCGAGAGTGATCAGTTTACTATTATTCCTGTCGTTGCACTATCCCTACTACTATTTTCGAAAGAAAGATTGAGCAACTGAGTAAAAAAAACAGTTCACGTATAAAAGACTTATTTTAGATACTTTCATTAGGAGTGCATATGCTCCACATTGGGAAAAGAAGGGATTCAAAAGAAAAATTTTTGATTACACCGTTGGTAATAATAGTTGTTGAATTTTTCATATCGATTAATTTCATTAGTTAAAAATGCTCGTGGTGAGCGAAACCGATTTTAATGAATAAATATGTAATTAGTACAAAAGTGTCAATGTTTTGATGTAATCCCGTTTTACTAAATATTGACAGTGAACGTGGAAATAAATTTAAGGAAACCAATACAAATGACACTCACTTAGAAGTTTCTAAATCTCTGCTAAAAGGTTTATGCTTTATATACAATTCTATTAATGATATATAGAATATTATCTACAGAATACTTTGTACAAGACCAACGTACAAAAGATTAAAATTCAATACGAAAAAACCTCGCAAAATATACACACATTTTAAGCAAGGTAATCTTGTGGTTAACACTATAAAGTGTTAGAGAAGTAACGTCTCTCCCCCACTGGTGTTGCATTTGAAATATACCGCCAGTGGCGATATACACAGAAAAGCGCGCAATGCACCTTAACATGTTAATATCGCATCGAGTTCCGCATATCTCAAAAACATCTGAAATTCCCCTCAGGAGTCGGGAGTTCCATTTGTGAAACCATTGTTTGATTTGGAAATGAATTCGAGAATCTTGATGTTTGGTCTGAGGTACGAGCGCTACTTAAGCCTAGAGAGCTCACGAGTGATATGCTGCCGACACGAAGAAAACAAAGCTTTTGGCTATAAGGGCACGGAAAAAATAAGTATCAGTGTCAACGTATAAATAACTTATACAACTAGTGGAAGACGCATTATTATATTTTTATGTTATACATACATGTACAGTTGTTTAATTAAATACTTATAATTTGATTTGTTTTAGTCAGAATGCAGTTAGTTCATTTGGACGTGTGAATGAATCAACGAAGCCACATCATACGGCAGGTCGCTTATGTCGCCCACGGTTGCCGGTCTGTGGCGCAAAAGGAAGCCATTATTATACCTATTACATGGGGAGGTGATGGACAGCATCTGAAGAGCGATAAACATGGCCTGTCCACTGCTGACGGCCAGCTTGATGGCTTCATCATAGCGTCCACTCACTGCTAGACACAACGAAGCAATTTTGTTTCAACAGAAGAACATACAGACTTCCACACTATCAATTTAGTATGCTTGATGGGCAGATATCGCTTCGTTGGAGATTTTTACAATGAAAATCTATCTACACTATTAAAATGGTCTGTTAACTTGTTGCTGGGAAGTCTCTGAATGAAGTAAATATTATAAAGTATAAAATGAATATATTAAATAATTTATAAAATAAAGCGATTCAGTATATATAATAATACTGTTTAAAAACTTTAATAAAAATTATGGGCAACCATTGCAAAAATCGTCCATATCTTGGATCCAAATAAAATTTATTAGTCGAGTTTATTTTATTGAATGCTTTCTCAAAAACAACATAAAACGAACTGAAAAAGAAGCTTTCAGATTTGAATAACATAAGGCATTTAAAATTTATAAAAAGTTTAACTGTTCTCTGTATTAAATATATTGTATTTTTCATACTTAAATACTTTTAAAGTTGTACATTATTTCTTTAAAAGCAGGGCTGTGAACTGTGAAGTCGGGTGTCTTTCCGGAGTCGGAAACATCTGACGATTCCGACCCATTAAAAAAATATATCTAATGATGTGCATTCAAACCACACGTGTCCACAGTGTTGCCACCGCATGCTAAGCTGACTAAAGATGATCTTATTGTATGTATACATAATAATTGAACCCTCAAGAAGTCAAGTCAAGCTAGTAGAAAAAATGTTCAATCTTTTCTATTGGACAATCACGCCGTTACTTGGTGTTTTGGAGGATTGAATATTTTTATTTTATGAAGATAACGCTATTGCGTTGTATATTTACTGAGCCCATTTTGCTTTTACGATACGTTAAAACACGTAGAATATTATAGCACATCTAACTAATCTTTAATTTAAATACCACTTTGCTTATTTCACCTCTCAAAAGTAAATATAATATATGAAATTTAAACGGAAATGATTGAAAACATCAATTCGGAATCGGAGAAGTTGTTTTTTACCCGGCACCACACCCCTGATAAAAGCTAGTGAGTTGAATATGAACCTTTTGAACCCGTAGTAAAAATAGGATCTAATATATAATGTGACAAATGTGACAAATGTGAAGGTGGTGGGAGGTTGTAGGAAACTTGGCGTCGGAAACCAAAGTATGGTTTTAAAGTTTTTGTGACTAAATTAAACAATCTGGAAATAATAGAATTCTTCTATTATTAAAGGTAAAACTGCAAAAAATTTAGTACCTATAAAAAATGCTTCCTCATTCTAAGCATTTTTTTTCAAAAATATCATGACCTTGACATAAGCGTTCAAATCTACAAAAAAAACTGATTTTATATTCATTACTAAATTGTTGACACTTCCAAATTCAAATATCAACTGTTAAAAAGGGCAAAGGGACAAAATAATATAAGTCCATTGTATCGTAAATTCACATGACGTGTTCGAATGACAGACGTCGCAATTTATTAATGTAAATCATTTTAGATTAAATAAGTACAGTAAACAATCAATTGCTATAAATAACCGCCGTACAATTTGTCAGACGTTATTATTATTCAAGGCCTCCATTCATTCATAATAAATATCTACAAAGCTATAAAAGATTAGAGCAATTGGTCATCATTCAATTACTGCCGAACATGAGAAATTGGTGCACATCAAATTATTAAAGATGCCAGAACAGTATGTAATTATTAAAACAAAATTAAGCAAATAGTTAACAGTGACGTAGGCAAACATTATATATACCCCATCGAATTATTATTATTATAAGACGGTATTTAATAATCGTTCCAGATTAAGTGTAATTTTTCTCGGAGATCCCCCATAGATTAAAAAATGGTAAAAAAACGTCAATTCGCTCCATGATTGTATTGCATTCGGTTTTCCTCATTGTAGATAAATATGTGTATATTAATGGAAAATGGTATGCAATTCATATGCTGATCTCGAGAACTAGTTTCAATGTAATAGGATACAAATATCATTATATTTAGTTATAGTTATTTATAATATTAGTGTATAGATATTTCGGCGTGCGCCATCCTCAGAACTATGTTTAAACAGACATTTGCTCAGCTGGCTTAGAAGAGGTTGGTTACAATGTGTTAAAACGCACTAAAACAGGGTGTGCTACTAAAATTATTTGGTGGGCTAAGTAAAATAATGCATTTCTTCGATGGGCCACTCCTTTGTGACCGAGTCACCAACTGTGCTAAATCGTGTAAGCAATATTTTTTTCTATAGGGACGTATTCACTATGCATGCGTATATTAAACGAATTTTCACAGATTTAAATATGTGTGCAGTTTGATGGAATTACAGCCGCCTCACTCTAACTCTGTCCATCAGAGCTAGATAGCGACTGACACGTGCTATAGCCAAGCTATTTAACTGCACTACATTCGCTCTTTCTTACTCGGTCAGCTGGCGGTGTCCCGCATAACACTTACATTATGCAAATTAATGTATAGTCTGCATGCTACCACCCAGGTAAATAGTTCGTCACTCACAGATTTAATAATTACAATTATTTTTTTTATTATTTTATCAATAACAAAACACAAAATATAAGTATAGAATGTTTAAAACTTCGAAAGGACCGGAAATAATCTGATTTAAAGAAAGGTTTGTCAGATTTTACCATTTCACTGGTATGTAGAGCGGTAATACTATTTTCGAAGCTTAACTAAAAGTTACTATATTATAGATAAGTATTATACAGCCATCACTCAAATCAAAAAGCTTCAATCAAGTGAATTATTTTTACGATCCTGTAGCCGATTCGTAAACTCTTTTGGTTTGATTTAGCGTTCATGAATTTTTAAACGAGTTTGAGCTACAAAATTATTGTATTTAACCATAAAAACGTCTGATGTTAACATGCTCCATATGCTTCACACTAGGAAGACACATGACTGCGAAAAACCAATCATAATCATAATGTATGTCAATGATTCGTACGTAGTATATCTATACATGTTGTGGCAACATATAGGGTTTTCAATAGTATTTCGGTATTTTTTAATGAATCCCGGTATGGAGAAAATATATATCGCGTGTATGAGCATAAAAGGCTCATTTTCATAAATTTTTTCATAGCTCGTATCACAATATGACTTTAAAAGACTTTTCATTGAAAGACAATTTTAATTAAGATTTATAAAAAATATCCGGCTTCTTCAGTAAAAGCCCTCTCAAATTCTACGTTTGTTGGACGAATAGTCATTAAATAAGGGTGTCGTAATTTATACTGTAATAAAAAAAACACTGGACTTCTGAATTTTGAAAACCGGTTATTATATATTGGAAAACCGCCGAAATACATGAGAGATTTAGCGTCAAAATTCTTCTTTATCTATAATGTTTTGGTTGTTTGCAGTCCTTTTACATTGTTCTCAAAGGTAAGGCGTGATCGTTGTATGGGTGAGCAATCCACAGTGAAGCCAGTTCACGTGGACACCATATTAATATATAAATTATATTGTAAATACCTCCCTATATATATATACGTACATTTTCATAGAATCCCGATGATAATACCGGCATTGCAATCCCTAGTACCAAATACCAGAACTAATCAAGTACATATTATCGTGCAATCTAATAAATCGGAATTCATGTGTGGCACACTTAAATAACAAAATTTACAATCCCAATAAAGTGATATCAGCAGTTTCACAATAAAATCGTACACCATTTACGGATACATACAATTACAATGTCATATTATCTCGCTGTATACGTTCTTAATAAAACAGGTGTTCGGTTTACTTCTCCAAGGTGACCGTCAAATTACATATCGGGCCCCTAACAGATCAATCAGAATGCGGTCAGATGCTATTTGGCATTAAAAAATAAACGACATGGGCATAGAAGCTTACGATTTATTACCAATAATTAATAGATAAACAATGAATGCATTACTAAGTCGAATAACGCGTTGCAACATTAAAAAACAAGGTTGAAAAACTTCATGTAAACGGTCGACATAAATGATCATCAAGGACAATTTATTGCTATCTGTTATTAGAATAATTCTTGTATGGGTATACCGGAATCTTTTTTTTAAATGTAGATAACAAGTATTAGCATAAATAAATGTATCTCTATTTGATGTATGAGAATTCTTATTTCTGCGAAAAAAATAGCAGATTTTTATATCTCCACTTATTCTTCCCGTCGAGCGCGCGAGGGCAGTGCGTTCGAAAGTTAACTGAATTAATGCCATCCTTATTTCGTTATATAATATATTAAAATCTTACTTTTTTTAAAAAAAGTAGGCATATTTACACAAAATTATTCATAGACTTAAAATCTGCGACAGATAGTATATTATACCCCGTGGTACGTGCTCAACTAGCTGCTTCGTAGATACTTGAGTTAACCTACCATCCGCGAGTTCGTTCGTGAAATCTCTCAAAAGTTGCACAGCTAGGTAGGCGAAAATTATGACCCAACGATTACTTACCATCTAATTGTAAGAAAATACCTAAACATCGAATTCGACAGAGAGCAAGTCTGCTCAATGACCCTTCATAGATTTGGTTTTTCATTTATGAACCATATTATATTTTTGTCGTCAAACAAATTTAATTCTAATTAATTCATTTTTTTCATCATTCATTCCAAAATAATTGTCAGTACACTTGACGTATCTTGTATTACTTTTGATAAATGTTTTCAAGAAAATAGTTGTATGAAAATAAATTTGAGACCGGTATAAATTTACGTTAAACGATTCCCATTGCACAATATTAAAATATCTTTTTGGATATCAACATAGGTAAGATATGGTAAGTGATCCCTGGTAGAGACAATTGAAAATTAGACGACAAACATTACGCGCATTAGGAAGAGAAATGCGCAGAGTTCAACGTAGAATATTGACGTTTGAAGTCGAGCACTTTGGCACATGCAAATCTGTGCTCGTAACAGTCCGCTCGGCTATTAACTCTTCGTTATCTCCACCATAGAGAGAGGTATTTGAATAGTTGGACGTGGAGTGACGCGAAACTACCCAATAAGGAGGCCGTCTAATCGCCGACCAGTGTCAGCGTCACACCATCCAAGAAAAACAAATGGCGATAGAAAGATACGAAAGGATCTGATCCTAAGAATAGTATACACTGGAATATCTAATAGCACTTACACAGACAGTAAAATTGCGTAACGCAAACAAATATTAACCACTTGTAAGATTTACTCATGTTATGAAGATTTTATTTTTATAGAGCTAGAACATGACTAGCGTTTAGCTAATTACTCTCGCTAATATGCAATTTAAGAATTGGAACAGTGGGAGGGAATTTTATACACGACAGAAATCTTTGCCTTCGGCCAAAAATCCTAAAATCAATTTATAAAACCTGGGAACATCGCAATAAAAAGTAAACGATATGGACCACTTGGCACGGACCTGACATTTAACTTTTTAATGGTCGACTATTGGTTAGCTAATCGCTCTTGCTACGCCCCTTTAGGGTCGGATGGGTGAAAGTTAATTTTAGACATGCCAGAACAAAAAACCACAAATAGATCGAAAAATTAATTTAAAAAACTGACTGGTGACTGGGTGACATTCGAGCCCGTGAGATCTGCAACCGAAACTAACGACGTTGACCACTCGACCGCGGAGCAAAGTTTCAACTCCATATGTGGCTGGTTAGTAGACACAAATAATGGTTTTGAGTCTACTATTTTCAGGATGCAGATCTTATGTTCTGGGAATTTTCAGATATGATCAAAGAATAAGAATAATTGCCCTAAACGACACGGCTATGTATCCAACAAAGAATTAAGTATAATAATTTAATTTAAACTTATAAGTTGATCCTTTTTTTTAGTAGATGCAACTGCTATTTTTATAACATCTTAAAACAAAAATTTTGTGCGGCCACAAAACATTTCCATATGATGTTTATAATGTGGCCATAATAAATTTATAAATTTTATATGAATACAAAATAATAAATTTGACGTGAGATAAACTGGTCTAGATTATGCTATACTAAAAAACTGTAAGCATTAACAGTTACTAATTGCGAATTAGTTATGAGCGAAGGGTTGAAAGTAAAACAGAATATTTTCATTGATGTCCGGGGTATTCCAACAGTAAATGAATTACTAACAGAAAACAACAACTAGGACCGATGCAGAGCTGAACGGGACATATCTCAAAATTATGTGATAATGATACTAAACATAAATGAAAGATGGATTTGGTATGTTAAGGCATATCGTCAAAAGTCACAGTGTGGCGTCGATAATGACATACGCAAGACTTTGGCGGGGGCGTGGCGCTGAGCCGGCGATGCCTTGGAGCAGCGACAGGCGGAAGGCTGCAGAGGAAACTTACGCAACAACCACATTCCGGTTCGAGTGCGACTCGGAGGCTGTGAGAGGCCTGGGAACGATGGTTATCGAACGATATTTTAGGAAAATTAGACCAATAACACAAGCACACTGTATAAATTAACGAAAGCATTTTCGGAATTACGGTTTTTTAATTGAATAGGTGTGATGAATTTTCAAACACGGCTTCAAATAATTAATTATTGACATTAACGTTTTAAAGTTTACTGCATCCACTTTTGTTTATTTATGAATATTTTTATTTAAATCTCTAATACTCGCTTCCAATGTGGATCATATGACCACTTGATAGAAGTATCTTTGGACTGTTTGTTAGTCAGATGCTCAACCGCGAGTATGGATAGGAGGATGGAGCAAGGACAACACTAGTGGTTTCCTAATCGCTCTAGCTACGCCCCATTATTTTAGGATTGGAAGGATTGTAGGGAATTTCAGACATCAAAAACGAAGTTGAGCAATCGACCACGCAGCCGGCAAATTGTCGAATACGGAAAGATTTTTTATACATCATAGTAAGCATATGAAAACCTTAAGGCAAGGGTGTCTAACCTTTTTTGCCCTAGGATCGACTTCTAACATGATTCTTATAAGAAATTTTAAGTGGAGTTTTTTCCATTCTTCAAACTTATATATCATTAGATAGGTATGTGCTTACAAAATAATTACATTTTTGTACATTTATATTTAAATTATATATATTTTCGAAATTCACGGAAGCTTTCGGGATCGATCAAATTTTGCTTTGGGATCGACCGGTCGATCGCGATCTACCGGTTGGCTTAAGGTATTATGAAAGATGTAAAAAATTATGTTGAAAAATAACTTTAATACTAAACTTTATAAAGTATGTTTTCTGTGCGAAAAAAAAACAAGATGTCATTCCAAATGCGATAAAATAGCTACAACTTGAAAACATATTTTTGCCTAAAGGTTTTCAAGCATATTACGTATATTATGGAAATTATCAAATTTATTAGTAAAGGTTTTTTTACGAATGAAGTGATTTATAAATAAATGCCTTGTATTATTATGTCTGCATTATATAATAAATATACAAGTAATTACATAATGCTTATAACGAGACAAACATAATTATAATAATAAAATTCGAAACACATTACAGTTCTAAATTCAACTCAACAATATGTATTCAATACTAAATAAAATTGTAAAATATGAACTAAACAAAGATTATCGATTAACTGTTATTTTTCGGTTTTCGTGTCAAAGAGAAAACGAATTAACTGCATAATTGGACTTAAAAAATATAACGAGTGTTGTTTTAATTAAGAGTGGAAATTTATTGATGATTAGTTTTTTTTAATATATTTTCAACGGTGTCTCGGAAAAAAGATAACTCATCGCTGCTGTTAGAGGCCGCACTGAACATACAATTGCACGTGCATTTCTAAATAGTACACCGCATAATAGCGACAACGTAAATTAACACATGTAGTTCCGTGTTGCATATTAATAAAAAAAAAAACATTTATTATTGATCGTAGAAAACTTTTAGCGGCCAAAGAGTAACAGGTGGAAATTAACTTAGATTCTGAGTAGGTCGTGTTTGTCGAAGCTAGAATACGGTTTATTTAACAACCATTTTTTTTTGTTAATTAGTAGATACAAATAGAGTTACCATTAAGTATTAAATCAAATAAATCTTGGTACATAGTAATAATGAACAACAGTATAACCGTTTAAACAAGAATAAAATGTGTTGAAACATGTATATAATTCATTTTTACAGCAATAAATTTGTAGTAAATTTCCTTAGTTAAATAGCACTAGAACAAGTATTATATAAATTAATATACACAATCAAGTCAATTAAATTCTTAATGAGGGAACAAATATAAATCAATCACCGTTGTTAAAACCCTTACAAGACGATAATGTAACTAATTATAAATAATATAACATATGTATAAGGAAATTTAAACTGATTTGCTATGAATAATACCATAATTGTTATCGTTTCGTGAAACACTTAGGTCAATTTATTAATTATAATACTTATTTTGCAATATAAATCAGGGTGTTAGAGTGGATAAGAAGATATATTGTGTATCTCTTTATTCGAGCACCTACATATAGCTTATAGCTATAAGATTAAACATAATTTTGATGAGGAAATACGCCGAAATAGTCATCAACCTTATATAAAATCTGGGATGATAATATTTTGTAAAACTGAATTACTTCGATATTTGTCACTCTATTGCAATATAGTTTCTACCTAAGTAAATGCAAATTCTATTAATAAGCAATAAAATTAATAATGTAGAATAAATATCGTTTGACTTCATTTACTGGCTAAAAATTAAAAATTAAAATTTGTAATTAAAAATCATATAAAAACTTCCAGGAGTTTCAGGTGATTTGTACAGGCGTTACCGTCATATAAGCTTGTAGTCTTTCAACTGTTTTTACTTAGTATATTTATCCAGTTCAATCACAATAACAAGAACAAACTATTTGACCAGGCAGCATAACACATGTTATTGCACGGGTTCCCAACCTGGGGGTCGCGAAGGGTCTTCTGGGGGGTCGCCAACTTTTTTCGATTTTGGATTTGAACAACAACAAAATAACGAAAAAGTATAGCAAATCGAGGATTTCAAATTCCTCGGGGGGTCGCCTAGTCACATGGCTTTTATAAAAAGGGGTCGCCACCCGAAAAATGTTGGGAACCTATATGTTATTGGGTTGGGTACAGGGCACAGGACATCATTCAATATTGTATGGCTCAAATATTGGAAATAGTATAAGTGTAACTATAATCGTGTTCCGTCACAAAATATTTTAGAAAATTTAATTAAAAAATATACATAAATATCCAGTGAGTCATAAGTCAGCATTGGTAGCGTTGAAAACTTTAACAGTTTTATTGTTAGGCTATGAAGATATAATAATATATCTTCATGGCGGAATTAAATTTGTGACAGGGTTTACAGGTTTGCAAAGAAAAATACCAAATAATTGAAACGTATACGTTTGGTACACCGAATTTTTATATTAATTTAAGTAATAGCAGAAGACTAGGGAAGAAGCATTGAAAATACAATATTATCTTGTCATTATGTTATTGCAACAAATAAAACATACATCTTCTATGTGTCTGATACTAAAACAGTTAATGACGGCAATGTATAATAATTTTTAGTTGGATTGGAAATTTTGTACAGGCAGTTCACAGACACGCACAGAGGTGTTTAACCGTGGGCAGCAGTCCTCATTTTCTTAACCACAAACTAAACTGGTTATTCTGTACTTCTAGCATCAAAATAATAACATATAATATACTGGAATCAGACGAAGTAATAGATAAAATTTGAATACGAATCTAATACAGATTGATTTTACTGTTAATATAAAGGGAAATAAATATATAAGCAATGGTTTAATGTCGGTTCGATTTTTAATAAATATAGTAAAATTAATAAATACCAAGCAAAACAAAATTTATTTGTATGAATAAGGTTGCTAACTGTCCCGGATTGTTTCGTAGTGAAAGTCAGAATCCCGATAATATCAAAATGTTTTTGACAATATTCTGAATACTGAATACAAATTTGAGTCGGTACAGATAAACTTTGGGTAGATACCCAGACAATTATAAATAAAAATGCCATTTTGAAATATTCAACAGAAAAGAAACTCATCCATTTCAATTAGCATTGAACATACGCATCGTGCAAAATAACATTTTACAAAAATTGTTTAGTTATAAATGTATCCAAAACCTCATTGTTTTAAGGTACCTATTATTGATATTGGTGTACATCAATTGTGGCTACCTTTATGAAAACGAAAATAAACAGTATTATTTTGAAAAACATTTAAAATAACAAATAGGTGTATTGAAAAATTATTTTTAAATTTGACAAAAGAGTTAACAAATAAATAAAACGATTGGTGTGCATATGTACATACAAGTTTTCAATATATACGATACAAAAAGTTTTTGAAACGTATGTTATTTATATTTAATATAAAATTAAAAATAACTCAGATTATTCCACTTATTGTGCTACTAACTGTGACACGTGTTTCGCCTCTTTCAGAAGCATTTTTAGACAATCTTTCTTTCACAAAGCTTCCTCAAGTACGAATGTTTTTAATTTTAATATTCTAACATTATATATTATAAAAATAAAAACGGGAAGCAATGAGGGGAGGATAGAAAACAAACAAACAATAATGATACTACAAATGACATTTACATTAAAAAATGATTAACTATTTTTTTTTGTTTATTTTAAATGATAATTCGTTTTTAGTTCAAGCGTGCACAGCTTTTTGCGGAAACTGTAGAAACAGGAATGGACGATAAGTAAGAGTATCGATCGATTTTACGATGGAATAACACGCATTTCAACGCAATCCATAAATCGGTTGAGAAATACATATACTATTCGAGAAAATCAACATGAGACCACGAAACTGAATAGTACAAATGACAAAGACAGCTGACAATTCGTCTACACTCTACTGCATAGTTTTACACCCTGTTTGGGCCCGTGGCATATTTTTCCGTGGCCCCAGTACTCGTATAAATAAGTTTTCCGAGACTCGGTGATTGAAAGATTCCAACATAATTTTCAATTATATTTTCCCGCGGTTCCGCAAAAATGTGCTGTCTTTCCTAATACTATGTTTTCTCTGTAGCCCCCGATTGAGAAACCGTGCTCTACAGGACGCTCATTTTTTTGTATTTAATTAATACCACAGTTTGAGTGGTACAGAAAAACACTGTTGCAGGGCGTGGATCGGCGGTAAAAACAACTTCTATTAGTGAAGATAAATGAACCCAAATACATTCTCAAATAATGCACGGTCAAGTCGCAAGTAGTCGGCGGCGCACTCTCTGTACAGATTAATGAATAAACGTCTTCATCAATACGGTCATCAATCACCTGTAACTAACCTTAGGAATTTAACCTATGAGGTGCAGTATTCGTCTCATTGTTTACGATGTTACTTATGGTGGGCTAATCGTATGCAATGAACAATAACTAATTTAAGATTTTTAACCGCTCTCAAGTAGGATATATGACTCCTGATGGAACATCTAGGAAGAGACTAGGAAATGGTATATAAAAACTATGACACATCACAAAGATGCTACCTTCATTGGTCATAGGTAATCTTGGACAGCATTACCGTAAAAAACAAATAGCAGGCTCTCAAGCAGTGTTAGAGAGATTTGCGATATATTATATGTATGTATAGACAACAAGCATAAGTTTATATTTAAACCGTTATATTTATATACTAGCAGCTAAGAATATACTAAGTATTCCCTCGCCCTTTTGCATTATGCTGATGAAAAGAAGCTCATTGGCAAAGCCTATGACGGTTTTCCTCTTAAACAAAATTGTGTAACCATTTCTAAATAAACATCAGATATTCTCAGATTATATGTTCAAAACTGCTGACAACAACCTGCATGTTCTATCTACTCCTACAAAAATATCTCTGCGCTGATATGAAATAATAGCGCAGTAGATGCAAGTCGTTTGTTTTTACGATCCGAAACACTTCGTTCACTTTGACGTGATTTTGCTTAGGAATTAATTTGATTAGCGCCGGCAACACACTGAGGTGAGTTTCCCAACTTCCGGCGGCCGCGAGAGCACAGTAATTACCGCCGCCGCCTCTGTTTAGCATGTTTATAATGCATGTGCACACATAAACAAAATAGATGGATACACGGGCAATTAAATTAATTAAACGAGTGGACATGACAGTTCATTTGAATACTAAAAAATAGTTACAAGAAAATAAGAAACGTTTTTCGCTTTAAAGATAGTGTTGTTTGACATAAAGCCTCGAATTGTCAATAAACAGTGAAAAATACAATGCTTATACCAATTGAAAAGTCACTTACTATCTACCAGGGCTTTGGAGTCGCGTGAAAAAAAGATTACTCCGACTCCAGTTTTAAAATAATTGAAGACTCCGACTCCAGCTTTAAAGTAATTAACGACTCCGACTCCGAGGAAATGTTTCAATAATTTAATTTTAACTTATATATATCGACTGTGGAAAGGAAAAAGGACGTAACCCTCAATTTTCAAAAACAGCTTTTTTCGATAATCACAATGTATACAACTTGACACACATTCTATCAAAAGGATGGAATCTTAAAATGCCGAATAAGTATCTAAATTTAGCTTTTAAGTTTGTAAAAAACTAAAACCAAGAAAAAACACTGAAATAAAGGTTTTTCCAAGATAATTTCTTTAATAAATATTAGGTTATGTCAATTAAACACCAGTTTAGAAGTATCCGTGCACTTCAACGTTGTGTATATTTCATAATTTGCATATCTCACAAAATCATCAAAACAAGTTTTTAGCACCTCTTGTAAAATTTGATATGTGTGGGTTACGTCCTTTTCCCTTTTTAAACACGGATCTCGATTGATAAAACATATCAAAGAATACATTCTCATTTAGTCTCACTCAACGGAAGACTCGCTTGCCAAGATTAAATTTGTCGTGTAAAACAAATGATTCAATTGTAAATGAAAAAGTTTAATATTTACTTCAAAGCGCTAAGGATAAAGCTCCCAAGGAGATATCTGAACGGAAGGTTTTTCAACGAAAACAGATTATTACTCAGTTGCTTAGCCTCTCTTTTTTTCGAAAAGAGTAGGGGCAGAAATGATAGAGTTAAGACTAGTGGTAAGCTTATCGCTCTCGCTCGCTCTATTATTTTAAGGATTAGAAAGGCGGGAGAGAATTTTTAGATATAACAATATAGCTACGTATCTGATAAATAAAGAATTATAACATATCGAATTAAAAATTGATAAAAGATGATGATTTATAACCAGATTAAATAATAAACATATTACTTAACGATTCGACAAATACACAAATTTCGTTATCGCAATTAAGTACTGTATTTTTCGCGTGATTAAATAACATTCAGATTTTAACGATAAGTTTTTCTTAAAGCATAAAACCCTTGATAAACTACTGGAACGATTATGGCCACACTGGGCAAAAAAAAAACATCGCGGCATAAGCGATCGATGAATGAGGCAAGGCAAGATCCGATGATTCCATACAAATTGAAATCCTGTTATTGGATTTAGCAATCGGCTGGGCAGCCATACAAGGGGAATCGAGTGGCGGGTCGTAAATTCGATTCTTCCGGTGACGTTTTGCATGTAGCACGTGTTTTAGCCTGGACACTGACGAGCCCGAAAAATCAAATTTTCCCATTAAAAGTTCAGCTCATGCTATAAATCAAGACCATTAAAGTCAAAATCGAGTGAATTATGTTCGTTGCCGAGTGATTACCTGATATTCAAACAGGCAAACTGTCACATAAATGCACTAAATTGCAACATTCAATCTTAATGACCCATAAACAACAGTAAAAATGTTTAAATTTCAAAACAAAACATAACATCTTTGCAAACATTTGCGGAACGAAAGGATATCCAATAGGTTGGAAGTTCAACTGGAAATGTAGGTATATCACTTATACCGTATATGTATATATTTTTTAATTCAAATCCAATAATAAGTAGTTTGCATTGCAAGTACATTATAAAACAATATTAATTATGCAATTCTAGTACTCTATAATCAAGTTCTAGTAAATCTACTCCATTAGAATTGGACGTATATATTATGCAAAAAGATACAATCTCTCAATCATTTGAAGGTTCAACAGTTAGTTAATCTTAAAATAATACTGAACATTATATTGTGTTACAGTATTGATTTATATTGTCATCAGTTTATAACGTCTGCGATAAACGAAGCCGGTCACAATTGTTATTCAAATAATGTAAAATTAGTACATAAGAGAAATATTTTTCAATATCTAAAATTTCATCCCCCTATCCGATCTATAAAGCAACGTACAAGGAGAGCGATTAGCTTACCGGTAGTTCTGTCTTAGCAAAATCTCTGTACGATTATGTAGACTCGTAATGAAGTTTATTTTAACAATTTTTTTCTACGACACTTTGTTAATCAGTTGATCAACTCTTAAAAAATATGTAATTTTATATCCATAGATTCCGCATGTAAAAATTCCCCATAAATATATAAAACATTTTCATTATTACCTATCAAATAAAGAAATTATTAACATTGCTTCAGAATCGGCAGATATTTTTTTATCCTTTTGATTTTAACCCTTTGGGTAGTAAGTTTATTTTTACTAAATTAGGATTTTTTGATTCATTTACCATTGATACACACAAAAATATATAAAAAAAATTGTTCATTGATCAGTCTGGTAAGAATATGGAATAATATTTCTTTTATAATTTTACAATGCAAAATTAAAAATGTAAATGTATACAAACATATTATTATTTTTCAACAATTTTCAAGAACCTATTACTTCCAATTTGGGCCTAGATCTTTTTTTGCTTTTTACGGCTACCGATTTTGTGCAAATATGTATTGACCTTTTTACAAATTTGTTTTGTTCATTTGCAACAAATAATAAAAATAACGAGATCGTCAAAATTCACAGATACAAATGTTTTTTACCAATATGTGAAAAAATAATGACAATTCAATTAAAAGCAAGAGAATAGCAATAAGCATTAAGCACTAAAATATTTGTCCGTACGAAGCGGCAATACTCCTCAATGGGTTAAAAATATACTTACCTATTTTTGTTTTGTACTTCGACATTGTTCACAGCTTATGGTAATAAATTAGTCAAAGTGAATTAGTCAGTATAATAAAAATGTATTTTTACGAGTTTGCAAAAAAATAATATTATCCAGAGACGGATGAAGTTCTTGGAATGTGAAATTTTTATATTTCGTACTTACATATTTATATGTAAACTGAAAAAAAAATACATATTTCAAAAAACGATACATTGAGTAATTATGAATTTTTAAGTGTTCAATGTCTCAATTATATTGAAAAATAATAGAACAATTATTTTTTTTATACAATTAATTTATTGTCATCAAGACCAGGAATATGGTATATATTTTTTTCAGTTGAAAATGCTCGTGGTGAAATGTTGAAACCAGTTCTGATTGTGATAAATTAAGCGTAGAATAAGAACAAAAGAGAGATTCATCATTTTTTAGGGTATTTATTAAACTCATACATAATATAAACCAATAATAATGTCTTATGTGCTACTTCGCAAAAACAAATACAGCGCATTTACACTACAAGCTAGATAAATAGTCTTAAAATAAAAAGATTTTTTGTCTATAAAAAATATTAAAACAAATTTGACTCGACACATATATTTCTAAATATTTAATATAACCAATTTTATTTAAGTACACCCCTGTAGGTAAAATCGACGGCGCTAAACAATAGGCTATTCATCAAGTCACCAAAGTGTGTTGACCTTGACATATAATTAGATGCTTGCTGCATTTTCGCTAATATTTAGGTCGACTGCCGTATGTAATATTTCTTAATTTTTCATTGAACAAAAAATTATATACCTCATCGATCAGAGTAGTTTCACATTTGACTTAAATAAAATCATAAAAACAGAAATCTGTAACATAATGTTTAATTATGTATATCAATATCGATTTCAAATGAAACGGGAGCTCAAATGCATGAATTTCAAGAGGATTTAGTAACAAGAATGTATTTTTCCAAAGATTTCTGCGAATTTAATATAATTTGTATTTCCGAGGTCATCATTGCTGTTTGTTTGCAATTGGAAATAATAATCATGACATTTTGAAACAATCAATGGAACACTTTTGTACTTATTCCGGATATTGTAGTTACTGGAGTGCTATATTTGCAATTTCTAGTCATTGTATTTAAAACTATAATGAAGTTTTGGATGTCTCGTGAAATATATTTCAAATAAAACCGCAGTTTTCTCCGACGATGGAAAACATAAAATTGTTTAAGCTTCATTCATAACTAAAATTAGCCAAAATGCAGACTACGGCAGTTTACTTATTAAGAGTGTTTTTATTTGGTTACGCGTTGGAATAATGGGTTTCTCTCGTCAATGAACTTTAAAAATCCTACCATTACGCAAACGATTAACGTCACATTTAATCGGTTTATTACCCAACAGTTTTGAATTTCGGAATGATCATGAATGGAGACCCTTAAAACACACGTACAGTCTGCACTGCCGCAAATTATTATTTGACATGACCAAAATGGACCTGACTAAAAAGGTATGATACATTAACGAAATGGTGAGTCGTACATGACTCTGCTCTCATAAAATATAACGGACATTCAATCTAAAGTTGAATGTGACCCGTTGCATTATTCAGGCCATTCTCACGTACTTGACGATTGAAAAAGAACTTGCATTGATCTTCAAACGGGTCAACCAAACCAAAAATGAATTTCGCTTAAGAATAGATCATGATATAGGAGCGTATACAGGGTAAAATTTTCTCTTTAAACCCTCCAAGGACGAGCGTGACCATATGGTCACAGTAAACACCGTTGTCTATTGATCCCACTATTCATCCTTTATCTACCTGAATATCGTTGCTTTCACTCATATTTGGTTAAGAAGGGTACAGACTTCAGTTAGTTATCAGCCGCGGGGACAGAAACGGCCACCAAAACAACATGAGATTTTTTGAATTTCTGTTTTTTTAATGGATTTTTTGAAACTGCTAGTTATTTTTTTTATCAAACATCAAATTATTTACAGTTGTCTTGCTAATATATTTGTATCGAAATTATGTTGATCTAAAGAGGTTAAATTGTAAATATTTTTTAAAATTTCACGATTAGCTATTTTTCAACCCCGAATGTTTGCGTACCCATACGGTCACGCTCGTTCTTACTACTGTCCGTACACAATATTACACGGTTATAAAAGGATGAGAATGACCATATAGTCATGCGGGGTTTCTATACAACGATTTTAAGCTTTTTTATTAAAAATTGTTAGGAATAAAAGTTATCCGTGACTTCAATATGGCTTAAAAAAATATTTGTTTTATCGAAAAAAGCTCTCGTCCCTGGAGGGTTAAATTTTGAAAAAACTTAATTCTCAGATGAAATCTGTACTTTACTGAAATTTCTGTCATATATACAATATCTACGACGGTTTAGGTACATATAACGTTTGAAACATTAAACTAGAGCGAAATGAAGGGTACATATTGACCCATATTCTTAAGCGACACAATTAGGTAAATTGCGTTTTAGACCAATAATTTTTCAATATCGCCGAGGGCAAAGGTTGGAAAACTTAATAGTCAACTGAGCCAAATATCAACTATACAACGATTGAAATTTATTTTGATTTTCTGCGTCAAATTGGAACTCTTCAATCTTGCAATCTATGGTAGGTGGTAAATTGTTGAGTTATAAATATTAATTATTTAAAGGTATATTGCGCGTTGTTACATATTATAATCATTAAAGTAATGCTCGATAACTTTGACAATTTTTCCGGAAAAGAGATAAGAAAAATCCCATTTATACCGCGAAAATCTGAGTTTAAACTAGCTCCTTGTTAACGCATTGGCAGCCCACCACTGAGCCTATATTTATTAATTTATACGCAAAACATCTGCGGAGAATGTTTTTTTAAATAATTTAAGTAATTCAAAGGTTATTATAATATTGATATTGCATTAATCATTACAAATTATCAAGACCGCTTTTAACCTTACTCTAAAACGACAACACCAAAAAAATACTTCAAAAATACTATAAAAATACTATAAAACAATAATTCAAACGCTACGGCGGTCAAATAAATGATTTTAACAGTGAACGTTAAATTTTTTAAATTATCTACTAATTGGAATAATGGTCATAATTCAGATCATTAATTTGAAGCTCACTTTTAATTTAATAAGTTTGGAATTTGGATTTGAAAGATATAGTAGAAAAAAGGGTACTTTACTATTATCCAGAGGCATTTGAATAATATTCAAAAAATAATTCATTAATTTATTTTTTTCTTGACATTTGAATTGATGATCAATTATGAATTTCTTCACTCTTTATTAGACCGAAAAAGAAGCTGTGTTCTTTTTACAGTTAAAAGGAATACCTAACCTAAGCCAACAAATTAATTTTCTTACTGGAAACCTAAATTTTCCGGCCTCTTAAATCTAATATATTAATATTATTTTGCTTTTGAATCCACAAATAAAAAAATGCTTCCCGATAGCAGGAAAGAACCGAAAAAACAAATGTGTATTTTTTTTAATGGATTATGAACTTTACATGTAAATAATCATAAAATCAAGTATAAATAACTCTCTGAAAGCACAGACGAAAAAAATAACAATAATTTTAAAAGAGTATAACGCCAAAATATTGCGAACTAAATAAGGTAATAATTTTTCAAAAAATATGGCATGGCGTTAATATTTTGTTACTTTAACCATAAAAACTTTTGTAGCAGTAAAAAGCGTCGCTAATAAATATTTAAAAAATATTGCCGACAATTATTTGGTATAAAAAAATTGAAACGCGATACATAAGGGATGCCAAAATTTCGATCGTAAATATTTTTTATGACGATATATAAAGTTACAACCTATAGGTTTCGTTATAATGTATCGTATGCAACAAGTGACGCTTTATTGTTGTACATTTTAAGGAACCTAGTCTAACTGAAAGACATCGCTTTTAAGGTGTTAACTGTCAATACTTGGTGGAATGGCATTATAATAAAAATAATAAAACTTTTTTAGTACTTTTTCCACATAAAATTGTTGTAAAATTGTAAAATTGTTCACATAAAATCAGTTGACAATGCTCACCATGAGCGAAACCGGTCCTGATCCAATAAATTTTATGTGGGAAAAAGTACTAAAAAAGTTTTATTATTTTTATTATAAAAGACATCGTTTTAATTAGTATATAATTGGCAGAAGTCCACACAATAACAAAAATATGTATGTGTGTGTTCAAGATATGTTGCGAAGCATTATTGTATTTTTTATTTTTCTTAATCAGATCCTTTCAGGTATGTTATTTATATATATAAATAACATACATAAAATGTATAAAGATTAATTCAAACAGATTATAATATTATAAACAAAAAGTCAAGTTTTGTGAAAAAAGCGGCGTGTTTATTGTATATAATCAAATTTTATTTGGTTCGGTTATAAACATCACACCTATCAATATAATGCGGCCTTCCGAGATTCAAAGGTTCGCCACCCCGTTTTACGATATTTAGTCTATTAACTTTTTTCTAGCGAGCAGTTGGGTCTTGGTCCAGGTCCCGTTAAGAGAATTGTAAGACATATATCTTGTAGATCAAATTTGAGCGTTGGCGATGTCTCTTCTCCTCGAGTTGGTCTCGAGTGACTTCCAATATAAAAAAAAAATATTACGAAAAAAACAGATAAATTACACAAATTGATCGGCAAAGTTTGTGAGTACGCTTTTCGAGGTCGTTAATAAAAATATAAAAGGAGACACCCGACACACTAACTAAAACCCATTTTCAAAACTTTCTTTCGTGACACCTATTTTGTGGTACAGCTGCAATATATATATTATTAAATACATGCTTACCTTATGAGAAAGGATAAAGCAAACCCAAAATCGTACTTAATTATTCAGGATAAAAGATACAACAAGTATCGTAATTATACAAATTGTCCGTGTTTATAAATGTTATATTAAATGCAATATTTTCACACGTGTCAGCTAATCACTACCCACCCACCTTATTTTACCAAAGTTGGACGACCCGGTAATAGTTTTAATTGTGTAAACATTTATATTTTATTTATGTATCGCTTTAGTTTGGATCGCGGCGAAGAACTAAAACAATTTGGAACCGGTCATGCTTCTTGACATCTTGAAGCATAGAGAAAACATCTCAAAATTGTGCAAGTGCAGCAATTAAAAGACTTGAGACTATTAAATCTAAACCGTTTACTGTGGCGTTAATTAATATTAAAAGCCTTTGCATATAACTGGGCCTTTTCTTAATCCGACGACGGGAAGTGGCGTCCGCAGATCTGGTTGATATTCGACATCTATCGTTTATCAAGACCTCTTAACGTGTAATTTCGACGTGTTGATAATTACAACGTTTTCGATGGATATTTCTATAATTATTATTTTACGCTAGAATCTTCAGAGTTATAATTGCGCATGATTTAAAGACTTGTTTACTCTCGGACTTCGCATTGTTCTTGCGCCGATTTCGTATTTAATTGCACTCAACACTTTATTTTACACTATTTTGAAATAACACCGTACACTAAAGAGAAAATATATGATATTTTTACACAAATTTATTATTCTTGCAATTTCCAGGAAAAAAAACTCGGATAAAAGATGTTCTTATAATAACAAAAACTTCAACAACACAAGACAATAATAACAAACAAAAAGCTTCATTAGATCTACACATTACACGTGTCGAAATGTGTTAGGATCGATTCCTAGTAATGTAAGTGATTTATGTCCTGTCTTTCATAAGCTATTTTTTCTTAATTAAAATACTTAGGTTAACGTTGTGGGCTTCCGTGCCGGACTCCAGGGGTTTCGCGTCCCAGTACGAACAGCATTTTTTCGATCGATTTATCGATTTCTGTTCGAAAGCATGGGTGTTTATGATGTCCAAAAATTCCATCCCACCCTTTCTGATCCTTTAATAATTGAATGTAGCGAGAGCGATTAGTTAGCCTTTTCCTTCTATACCTACTATTTTTTTTGATTAAGAGAGGTTGAGCGACTGAGTAACAAACAGTACTCGTAGAAAAAAATCTGTTGAGATATCTCCGTTAGGCCATATGCTCCACAAAGATATAAAAGCAATTAATAACACATTCCGATCTTAATGTGGTATTTTAACTAATGCGCTACTGAAACCGACTTGTGATTTTGTTCGTGAACTGATACGCTGAGCTCACAGGTTTGAGTCCCGAATGCTAACATTTTATTATTTGAATTTATATGGTGAACTTATGCGATATTTTAATGTCTACCATCCTAGTGGTGAAAACTGATTCCAGAAAGAAACTACAAGTATTGAGATTGCAATAACGATATTACTGAAACCAATAATTATGTTGTTTTTTCAATACCGAATCACCGATTATAAAAATGGAAAAATACCAATAATTAAAGTGTAGAAAGAAAACCAAAATCGAGTTTTGAATGTACAGAAACCATCAAGTATTTTATTATTCTTCTAAGAGTTGTATCAATATTTCCAGGTTCCAGTATCGATGAGCATTTCATTGTTTTATTATTTAAAAAACCATCTGTTTATGACTCCCACACTCAAACTGCGGCACAATCAGCTCTTATGTGCGGCACAAAATAATAATAGTCACCAAATATTTTTTATACAAAACTGTACAAAAATGTGCCCAGCTTCTGGTTACATTATTCTCATGTAAGTATTTCTGTGAATCGTCATATTCTATAATGAAATATACAAAGAACATATAGAAATCGGCTTACTAGTTCTTACCTTGATGATGTATTAAGAGTAGCCTCTAGTAATCAGGAAGCTGATTTGACGAAGACAGTTAAAAGATTGACTCAATATTAAAATGCACAAACGATTTTGGATACATTGGTATTATTGTGTACTTTTTACGTATTTTTTATTTGTTGTCCGTTGTTATTTTTTACTTTAAAAACACATGAATACATATCGACTGTGGAAAGGAAAAAGGACGTCACCCACAGTTTTTTCAAAACAGCTTTTTTTCGATAATCACAATGTATCAAGCTTGATACACGTTCTATCAAAAGAATGCAAGCTACAAATGCCGAATAAGTATCTAAATTTAGCTTTAAGGTTTGAAAAAGATGACCTTTTAAAAAATTAAAACCAAAAAAAAGACTGAAATAAAGGTTTTTCCTAGACAATTTCTTAAATTAATATTAGATTATGTCAATTAAACACCAGTTACGAAGTCTCCGTGCACTTCAATTGCGATCCTAAAGCTGCTCTATCCTTTATTCGTTACTCTCCAAAGAGAGAGGTGGAAACTGGCTGACTGGGTTTAAACATATTTTGCAGATATGACTTATAAATAATTCACATTTAATATCCATGGTTTAAAGTAAGGATCTTTTAAATCATTTATTCAAATGAAATACAAGTTAACTTTCTAAATTCACATTTTTTTCGTATCCTTAATTAAGGGTGGCTTTGGTCAGCCGTTGAGTATTTTCGAGTAATGTTTGAATTATTGTTTTTGGTAAACAACGCGTTTACGATTCGTGTTGTCATGTTAACATTGTCAGGTTTCATCTGCAAGTATTGTTATAAAACAATGAGAAAATAATATATTACCAAAACATTAATTGATAAGTAGTTAAAATAAGTATAATGGGAAGGAGAAGTGTAGAATTTGTAAGAATCTCAAAAAAACTTTGGTTAAATAATATCTGAGGGCAACGACATAATATATTGTAACTTCGAACGATACGTAATTATAAATGTTAATTTTTTGCCTACATTATTTTATTGAATTTTTTACACGATACCGAATAACACGTTACGTTGTGCCGATAAGGACGAACGCGTATTGTAAAAAGGCAGCTGTAGTCAATTAAATAAAATATGTGATTTATATGTAACTACGTAATTAAAAACGTTTTAAGTATCGAATAATAAATGCCATGAACGACACATTTAGCAGTGGCGTAAAATTGCCAATAAAATATAATCACAAGAATTTGATTACATATAGTAGGAGACAGGTTTTTTTTATCAAGACAATTTTAACGAGTAATAGAAAAATATGAACTACCTGCAACAACCGACCATCAATTCCGACCTCGTTGGTCATAAAAGAATGGGTAATACTTCAACTTAATAGGGATATTATGTAAGAATGTTTATATTATCATTAAATTAAAGACTTTATAGGAATTACTAACTATATCATTATCAAACAAACTAATTAATAAAACTATAATATTTCCTAAATCTTTTTTCAGTTTAAAATCAGTTTCGGTCGCTTAATAAATTAGAATTATTTAATAATAATAGACATCTCAGTCAATTCGTTTTTTTATCAGTGTTAATCATTTTCTGATGTTGAAAACACAACATTCAGTTTTAAATGATAGTCTTTTTTTTAATACGAGCATAATTGCTAAATATGTATAGTCAAAAAAACTAATATTCCTTGGGGACATAAACACGTTCACTGCTTATTAACATACGCCATGAGCAGGAATGTGAAGTCGGAGTCCCATTTAAAAAAATATATATTATTCCATCCATCATATTATTGATGATTATTGATTGGTGAAATGATGACTACTTAATGGAATTAATTTGACGCGTAATATATTTAACTCTTCCGCCACGGCGGATTCTCAGTATACGGATACACAGGATACTTAATATCACTTAAAACTAAATGGCCGAGCAAGTCACATACTCTTTCTATCTTTATTTATTCAAGCACAACAGTGCATGGTTAAAAGATATGTCCCATGCAGCTCTGTATCTGTCCAAGAATATGAAGAGTAAATGCGTTTCTTTTCTTGATCGTATTGCATTATGGCAGGCAGCCGTGAAGCAGCGGCTGTATACATATAATGAGTGGTAGTGAGATAATCAACAACCAACTTGTATGTACTGGAATTAGTCTAGTAACTATAATGATACGATCCCATACATTATATGTATGTTAGTTAAACGGAGATGATTGAAAAAAACAATTATTTTTAACAAACTCCACTGCCCTGGATATGAGTATGAATTAGGGCTTATACAAAAACCGACTTTTGAAAAAACCGGTTGTAGAATGTCAATATTTTTCGAAAACCGGTTTTATCCGGTTTTCAAAGTTTTACAAAAAACGGATAATTCAATTAAAATAGCGAGAGAAGGATCAATTGTTTTATGTTGTTTATTTATATACATAATAATGCACAACAAGAAATTACTAGGTGTTAGTTACTCTTCAGAAAATATGATATAGGAAAACACAAAGCGTCCACTGATCGTTTTGTAACAAAATTGCCTGATATCGAAAATACCCTGTCGCTGGGTGATGTAATGATATGGGGCATATGGTCTTTAAGCCATCAAATAAAAGATCTAAATTTTCTGTCCTTTTGTATGTATATAGACTCGTTTATGAAAATTTCGGTTACGAAGTTGAAAAACCGGTTTTCGAATGTCACAAATTTAGCAAAAAAAAAACCCGGTTTTTTAAAACCGACAAGCCCTAGTATGAATTAATTTATTCACTCTAACATCCTAATTCAAATGTCTTCAGAGCCAGTATATATAGCTGAGTAAAATATAAGTTTAAACATAGTTCTGACGATGGCGAAAGCCGAAATAGTTATCAACGCATAAAAAATATAAAAAACTGTAGAAATAAAATACTTTGATATGTTTATCCTGTTATCATGGAGTTCTACCTAGTAAATGCCAAATCAATTAACTAAGCAATTATTAAGGCCAATAAGTTTTTTTTTCATATTGATTAATACATATATACCTGCCATATTTGCAAGCCGGTCATAAAATATTACGCCATTAGTATAAATTTCCTAAGTGGAGTCACCAATTAAACATTACGAATTTTACGACATCGTTCAGAGCAATCCCCGGCAAAGGTTTTTGTATATAAATAATAGCGGAATGATTGACGATACGGTTCCGCAGGAGTTGAAGTAATGTCCGATGAGGCTGGTGGAACAAATCCGAGAGGTTCATTAGCATTTCAATGGGACGTGATGTCGGGGCGGGTGTGGGTAAGTTCGAACGTCGAGGCGAGAGGCGCCGTGATTACTTTTTGGACTACAAATATTCAGACGCGCTCAATTTTTGAAATGATCAACATCTACTAGTATTTATCTTTCGTCTAGAACTCTTTACTGTTTGTAATAAATATAAACGGACAATTTTTAAAAACCATTTCTCACTGTATCTAAGCTACTCTTACAAGCACACTATTAAGCGATAAAAATGTTAGACAAAAAAAAAATCGAGTACCTAGTGGAATAAATTTATTTTTCGAGTTTAGCCGACGATTTTATGTAAAATGTTGTAAATTAAAAATATAAAAAAAAACTTTTTGGTAATAATTATTTATATAATTTCGAGACCACTTTCGCTCATCGCAAGCATTACCAACTGATGAAAATATGAATCAATACTGAGATATTAATATATTATTGAGTAATACTAATATAGTAAGGTTCAAAAAATAATTGAGGAGCAAACATTCAAAAAGTGTTTTGTCACAAATGTTGAAAAATGGCGTTTTATATCAATTATGATAGCCCATAATAAAACCTATGAATGGAAATCAAAATTAGTGTTCAAAAATGTTTTTTTTTCATACTAAAATTAAATCATAAAGTTGACACATTCATACAAACCGTCACTTTTGCAACACTTAAAACATCATTTTCCAAGCTTTGTATTTGTGTGACAAAACACTTTTTGAATGTTTGCTCCTCAATTGGTAAAACAAATTTGAAAAGAATTGATAAATAATACTACGAAATTTTAATGAATGGTTTTGAATTATCTATAATATAAATGCCTATGACATCTTACTGACTAAATTAAAAATGAGTTTAAAAGTAATTCTTATTTAATCATTATCCAAATTGACAACCGGATTATTTTTCATATCAATAAAAATAAGTGTAATAGTAAAATAATGATTCCATGAGGGTTAAGTGGGGTTATGATTTTTTCAGTCCGGCTACCTTTCGAAGTTAGCGAAATTAGTATGTACAAAAAGGTAGTATGATATAATGCGTTTTCATCAAGAATTGACGATGAACATATTAAAAGTGATATTATGTGTGTTTTTATCAGAGCGGATTAATGTGGCGATTTGATGGGACAAATTAAAAACACCATTTACTCGACAGAGACCCTTACCCGACATATTAGACACAGTAAACCTCAGAGTAAGCGTATTAAAGTTACATTATAAAAATACAATATGTGTATAAAAATAAAGGTTTAAACTATACAAATACACGGAAAATAATAGTTATTCAAAATCATTACTTTTACATAATGTTTCAATATTAAATCTAAATAATAATATAAAGGATAAATACTTATTGAAACCTTACTTAACCCTCCAAGGACGAGCGTCACCATATGGTCACACAAAACATCGTTGTCTATTGATCCCAGTAATCATAATTTTTCTACCTGAATATCGTTATACGTTTTGCTCATATTTGGTTAAGAAGGGTACGGACTACAGTAAGTCATCAGCCGTGGGGACAGGAATGGCCTCCAAAAGCACATGTGATTTTTTGAATTTCCGTTTTTTTTTAATTTACTTTTTGAAACTGTTAGTTATTTTTTTATAAAAACATAAAATTATTTACAGTTATTTTGCTAATATATTTGTATTAAAATTATGTTGATCTAAAGATGTCAAATTGTAAAATTTTAAAAAAAAAACATGTTTAGCTATATTTCAACCCCGAATGTTTGCGAGCCCATACGGTCACTTTTGTCCTTACTACTGTCCGTAGTCAATATTACACGGTAATAAAAGGATAAGCATGGCCATATAGTCATGCGGAGTTTCTATACAACGACTTTGCGTTTTTTTTTTTAATTTTGGATAGTAATAAAAGTTATCCGTGACTTCTATATGGCTTAGAAAATATTTTTTTTATCGGAAAAAAGCTCTCGTCTCTGGAGGGTTAAGTCGTTTCGTTATCAGTCTAATCGAAATGCAAACAAGTCGTCAAATAAATCCACGTGCAAGTTAACGGCGAAAAGTATTCATAATAAAATAAATGCTGAAAAAAAATAATCTTAAAACCCCTGAATGGTAAAATAAACTAGAAATTAAAAATAACTTGGAAACAAAAAAATACAGTGGATGCGGTATCAAGTTGAATTATTAACGCCGACCTGGGCATATAGTTTTGACCCGTAAACTATTTGCAGAAAAAAGTGTTTTTTTTTGTAGATTGTTTATTGGAAACCTCTTATAAAAACCATTGATATATAAATTATAGAGCACACCCCAGAGGTTGGCGCCTGCCAACGTAGCATCGGTGGTTTGGCAATAAAACGAATGGGCGAAAAACCATTAGCGAATTGCCAATATTTAATACGAAGACAGGACTTGTTTTTGACTATAAATTCCGTCATTAATAAATAGTGGCTTGATAATTTTAACACTAGGCAATGGATAATCATAGTATGTAACATGCTCGGTTTGAAATATAAGAACTATTATTATTTCCACAGCCGGATCTATCTATGAGTTCTACAGCATAACGCCCGCCGATCACAAGAATGAAATACTCCAAAGAAGATAATATTATAAAAATAAAGATTACAAATTTGATTAAAAGTCAACTAACATATTTGTTGAAAAACAGTAAGTTTGTATCTGATGCTGAGATCCAAAGATCGGAATAAAAACAGTAAACATTCACATTATTATGTTATGTTAAAAATTATACTGATTTTCATTGATGATTATATATACTGTACAATGTTGTAGATGATAATAGATTCGAAATTTAAAATACGAAAATATTGTTTTATTTATTTTTAAATATTATAACAAAATTTTAAGTTTTTTTTTCGTTTTGCGTACCCGAGAAATTTAATTTTACTGAAAAGTAATTAATTAGCCAGCGCACATTAGTAGATGTAAAAAATCAAATCTGTTGTTTTATTACTTTGATAATAAGAATAGTCTAGGTCCATGGTTAACGTCGTTGGCATGGGTTGCGGCGTTCAAGGATTCGAATTCCGGTATGGACAGCTCTATATAAAATTGAACAGATTTTTGGATTTCTACGTGTAAGCATATGTTTTAAATTTACTCCACTTGTTTATTTCTAAACGCTGAGCGTAGCGAAAGAGATAAGATATAATCTAGTCCTATCCTAGCCTTACCAATCTACCGCTTATATTAAGACGCCTATATTTAAGACAAATTATTAACTGGCTTATTTACAAATATTCGTGTAATTTGTAAAATTTAGATTAATTAAAAAGATTTTCAAAACATCTCAGTTAGGTTAAGCATTCCTAATTAGTATATTTGAATAAAATGTATCCGTAAAAAAAGGACATGGAGCCAGTGGCGAGCTTAAGCAGCGACCTCCTATTTGTTTAAATAAAAAGTTGCATCTCAAGCAAAACGCACTAGGTATTTATTTTTAAAAACTTTATTAAACGTTTACAAAATAAAATACATCAATAATAAAAAATAAATTCTCCATTTGGCAGTTACTATTTCAAAAATTAACTAGCTGTGCATGTCCAATAAAAGCTGAAAAATAAATAAAAAGTGAATGTTAATATCAGTCAATGTACAGTGGAGCCCCCAATTACACTACCCCGAATTACGCCCTGGCTTGAAATATTCGCCCCAAATCCCCCAATTGAACGGTCGCACTCCGTTGTCATTGCTACGCGACGGTCGTCTGTGCGGTGCATACAGTCAAATGTTGGCTAGCTTCTGTGTATTTAACACGTGTCAGGCTATACACGCATAGCCGGCCGACTGTCTATGTTTTGGATTTTGGCGCGCTTTGCATTTTATCACTTAGTAACTAAATATTTCATCCATTTTTTTCTTGCAAAACTAAGGGAGGTCTTAGTTTTGCATTTTCACGGAAAAAACCAAATACATAATTTTGTATGAGATACACTCCCTCAATCACACTTTACTGTACATATTTGATTTTTTAGGGTTCAATGAAATTTTCAAAAATAAATATATAGTGCATTTTGGTAGAGATGCGATTTTATATATACATTAAAACGTCAATGCTTAAGCACGTCACTGGCTCCATGCTAATTGTATACAGATATTTTTTATTGGAATATATCAATAGGGAATGCTTTATTCAACTACGAAGTTTTAAAAATCCTATTAAACTAGATTTTATCAATTATACGAATGAAAAAATCATTTAATATATTTTTTAATTATAGGTTAAAACTTCGGTTTAGAAATTCAGCATTAGGAATCTATCCAAACTTCTATCAATCCCTAGAAGCGGGTCCCAATATGGGTCCTGACACATTTTGGGGGCACATGTGTTAGAAAAAAACATAAACACTATATTCTTAGTGTGGGCAGATTAAATTATACACTAAATTAAAAAGAAGATATAATGTTTCGTTCGTGTTTGATACAATCAGCGATGTGTATCTGTAAGAACGTGTGCGAATTAAGATACTAATAATAGACATACGCCGGATAAATAATGCATATTAAATAAACAAGTTTTCGGCGGTCCCAATGTGAAAAAGAACAAAGAATGTTACGATTTGTTGTGTTTTTAACCAAATTATACATGCTCAGATTCAACTTGCGTAATCAATTATATTTTTTTAGAAATTTAATTGGACTGTGAAACTAATAAATTATCTATAACATCGATTAAAAGTATAATTAAAAATAAGAAAACGTATTCATTTTGAAGAGTTTTTATGTGTGATGTCATGCTTTTGAATTATCGTGACAATTATAATGAATGTATGTTTAATCATCTCCAAAAATACATTAATAAAAGAAAATTATAGTAAAATAGTTAATAAATTATTTAACATTCTAATTTGTGTCCTCTTAATAGAGAAAGATACCATTACAAACAATCATCGCTCGTAATGAAGTTAGTATTCTAAGTAATAAATAATCATCATGTTTACAGTAATAATAAAATCATTTGACATTTTGAATTGAATTTAAATGTTCAATATTCGTCAGAAATTTTTTAAGCTATTATTAGCTGAAATTAAAATACTAAGTTCTACCAATTAAATCAACGACAAAAAATATTTAACTATACAATAGAACAGTAATAAATCAAAGAGAAAATCGGGAAATGAAAATGAAAAGCTTGTTTATATGTATTCTCACAAGACCGTTAATATTCTAATATGCGAGTTTTCTACCGAAAGGTATGCCAAATTGATAGTTTAAAAACTAACGAGAAGTTCCCAGAACGAATATGTGATATTTAAAACAGATGCTGTTAATTACAATGCAACAATTACTCATTGAAAATACTCCTACAAATGTTTATAAGTAATCTCGACCAGCAAAATCTTTAATAGAACATGAACTTTTGTCAATAGTGGTAATGTGTTTTATATTTAATATCAAACACTTTTAAATATTCAAAAGAATCACACTTTGATAGTGTATTGAATATTATCTAAGCGTTTTTATATACGTACAGTATATCATTATCTGAAGTCGATTTAAATAATTCACAATCAAAGACTTGGGTATAAAAAAACTGCCCGTTATCCTTAAGACTGTAAATCAATTTAAATTCAAATTTCATCCAATCGAATCGCTATCGTAATCTTTGATACAAGGCATGTAAACTCTAAAATCGGTTTGGTTTTACACGCCGTAACGGCTTGTGGATCTGCACTGACGATGAGAAAATTAATAAATTTATTCAAAGGATTACGTTGCTTCTTTTGTGAACTAAAACACCATGATCCGATGAAACAAATATAACTGTTTGTTAACAGCGACTAGAATAAAGCCCATGCCAAATGCCAAATTTTAATACATTTTTAGATTACTATAGTTTTTTTTTTTTTTAAATATTAACAGAATTTCACTTTTTTATATTATATTTTGTGCCATTTTCTATATGTTGTAAATTAATAACATCGTCAACTTATCTAGTTTTCAAAGGAATTTCAATTGTTATATTCTTTAAAATTGTCTTTCTTTCAAAAAGCAACAAAATTTTAAGTCGCTAAATGGGTAAAAATATTTAAGAGTTTGAACTTAAAAAAATAATAAATAGTTTTTTTACTATACATATCAATACGCCAGTTCAAGAAGGGAACAAGTCAAAAAATTTCAAATGAGCGTATAATGTGTATTGAAAAGTTAAAATTCCATAAAGAAACTTCTGCGTTATCTTGGCTACAATATTCAATAATAGTTTTTACTTTATGGAAAAATGTAGATTTTGACATGACGAATTCAATGATTTTAATAACTCAAAAAGGTTATTTTTGGACTTGTCCTTGTGTATCCATGTATAGAAAATCAATTAAGATCATGTTTGCTCATTATAATACAAATCCTGTAGGTTTATTGAATCTGGAGGAAATATAAGACGACAGAGTTACTATACATACTTATACATGAGGAGAAAGAAGAAGTCAAATTGTTGATGTATTATTCATAAAAAATATATCAACGACGATTCCAGCATAATTGCATAAGAGCGGTGTTTATTTTCGGGGGTATTAAAAAACTGGGATATTTCAATATTTTTAGCATTCGTAGGAGGCGCTGCTGATACATAAGTGGGCTATAGCAAAATTTTATATTGCGATGAAACAATCGGTAACATTTGTCAATCCTTGTGAAACGAACGAATTTATTTGCATTTGTCAGTGTATCCGTGTTATTCAGCATTCATTTGACGGAGTGTTAAACAATTTTGTTTTAATAACGTTTAAAAACACGTTTGTAGAAATCTACTTTTATAGACGGAAGTTCCTAAAATAAAATTTTATATAGATGTCAGATATTATATGCATTAGGTTGCAATAAAATTCTCAACCGACAAGCTGAATTGATTTCATTTTGAATAATTACTGAACATTTAGAAATGGTTGTGACAGTTGTTTTAAGATTGTTAATGTCCAGTTGGAATGTGCACATTTATTTTAACACCATCATTTAAAGTTAAAGCAATACATTTTGTACACTAAAATGACGTTTTCGTGAATATTATAATATTTAAATGAATTGAGACAATTTTTCCGACTACTATTTGAACAAAGCCAGATACTATCAACCTGCTTACGATATAAAAATGTGATTATTTTTCATAATTTACATCATTACATTAATACGATATTTCATACCAGGTTATCAGCATTCAACTTGACCGTATTGAAAATCTGAGAAAAATTGTACTGTAGTATTTATTAGGTATCAATATTATCGACATCGATGCAAAGTACCAATTTTTGTATTTCCATCTCCATGCCGATATAAGAACATTTTAATTCAGAGAAAAAATGTGAATGCTACCAAAATTTTTATCTATAATATTTTTCAATCCAAGATTAAAATTTACGACGGTATCGTATTACTTTAATCCGTTTCCAGCACAGTTATTGGCCAAACCTGGTTTTAACATGACCACGAATTTCGTTAATTCTTGAAATATTTCGTATAATAAAGTAATACACACACATAATAAAGGTATCTTTTTATAACTCTAAAATTTTACGATATGTAATAAAAACTAATTTTTAAACATAAAAAACGAATCATTTTTTTAAGATATTAAATTTTACTGGTGACACAAATTTCCAGTAATACGATTAAGATAACGGGTTTTGTTTGTTTTATTGATCTGTCAGATATATTTTATTAAACATAATACCCGATAAAGTTAATTTAACACTTACGAATAAAATTGTTTTAACATTTATGTCTTATTTCGGCCAGTCTTAATTTAAAAAAAAAATCTTTCTGGTAAATATAAATTATTTTATTTGAATCTAAAGCTGATTTCAAAGTGTACAAAATACAATATTTTTTTGAAGATTGTTTCATCTGTATAATTAAGTATGATTTTTTTGTTTCTTTTTTCAAACAATATCTAATTCTGGAATTAGAAAGTCAGTTGCTAAAACTTTATATTTAAGGATGGTAAAAGATAAAAAAGAGTAAGGAAAGTATAGATAATAAGATAATTGCTCTCTCAACGGCTCGTTTTCAAAATTGGATAAAAGGAGCATAGACATTTAGATATTTGGTTAAAAAAGCGTATATAGGTTAAAAAACATCACAGTTTAATATTCTCCATTCCAGCTTTCGAACGTGTGAGCTACAAGCAAATAGGATGCAACATTTATTTTTTATGGCGCTATAAAAAAAACAATTTGAGATCTAGGACACGGGTGTTTTTGATACCTCTTCTAATCAAATTTATCTCAAGCAACTTGTAGATTAGGGAAAAAATGTCGCCTTGACCGTTAGCTGTAATGCAAGTTATTTTTTCTATTAAAATTAGTGATGTAAAAAAATAAAGAATAAAATTATGATAAATGATCAGTCCCGGTATTCCGGGATTGAAAAATTGTGAGTCCCGAAATCTTGGAATCACAAAAGGGGTCCGGGATTGAATACCCCAGTAATTACTGACATACGACTTACAGAATTTCGCCCCTGCGGTGCAGTTATAGGTTATTGTGACTATGTTGTATATGTCACTGACTTCAAATAGATGTTGAAATGTATGAGGAGTTATTGTGAACTAACCACAAAATTATTGGAATGTAAATAAATATCTGTGGTAAGCCACCAAACAATATTTTAGTGACATAGCCTCCGTGTCATAGTTTCAAACAATGTAGCTATGAAATTATATTAAATATACAAAATGCGACTTAAATAAGCTAGCCGATTCATCATTTGTACTGTAAACAATACTTGCAATATATTATATTATTTGACACTATATCAATATTTAAATAGAAAATACTCATTTCTTTGCAGATTACAAAAACTGTTGTACGGTGAGCCCATGTGATGTATTACGCTTAAAAACTATTTACTGTATATAATTTTGGGTGCGTTAATTTTGTTTTATATCAACCAATTATTTACATAATCATATACAATTTTTATAAGCTTTTATTAAATTATGACTATAGATTGAAAGTTGCCTTTCGTATTCAATATAACCAACATTGAAAATGTGAATAAAAAGGATTATATTTGACGTGAACAGCAGCTTATCGCTGTGATCGCTTGTATGCTAAAATTTATTAACCCGGAGTCAAATAAATCTGACAGTATCATAATGCTGATGATTATAAGCAAATCAACAAGGCTTTCGCAACAATGCCGTCGACATCTCAAAAGCGACAGTTCGGGGATTTCAATGAATTATTGCGAAGATAACAAAACCGCTTTGTACATTTTTAATGGATATATTGAATTGTGAATTCATTCGAATTACAGCAGTATTAACACAAAATTCGTCACAGAATCTTAAAAAGTAAGATTAATTTACAGTCTATACTTCAGTATAAAAGCAGTTATTATATGATCACGTAAGCTGATTGGCTGGGAATATTACACAATAAGGACAATCCGTGGGCAGATTTAATAATCATGCGGTAGAAAAAATAACAAGAATTTGGTGAATTGATTAAATAACTACATTCGATGGTGGCGCACTGGTCGGTTTTAAAAAACCGGTGTTTTGGCTAAATTTTTGACATTCGGAAACCGGTTTTTCAACTTCGCAACCGGTTGTGCAAAATTTTCCATAAACGAGTCTATAAACAAAAAGAAAGAAAATTAGGATCCTTTGTTTGATGGCTTAAATAACATATACCCACATCATTACCCAACGAAAAGATATTTTCGATATCAGGAAATTGTGTTACAAAATGATCGGTGGACGCTTTGTGTTTTCTTATATCATATTTTCAGAAGAGTAGCACCAAATAATTTCTTGTTGTATATTATTATGTATATAAATAAATAAACAACATGAAAAAATTGTAATTTTTCTCGCTTTTTGATTGAATTATCTATTTTTTGTAAAACTTCGAAAACCGAATAAAACCGGTTTTCGAACAATATTGACATTCGAAAACCGGTTTTTTCAAAAGTCGGTTTTTGTATAAGCCCTAGTATTGAGTGAGGCCTTCAACAAACAGTGAATACAAACGGCTGCCTATGTATCTATATTCTCGTTTTAGTAGATTAAATTAAATGTACATTTTTAACGACTGCAAACGTAAAAATTCAATCAATTGAATTTATAAGTAAACACTAGAAATACTAAAATACATAGTAGTAAAGCTTTATGATAAAAACGCTAAAGAGATTAAGAAGAACGAAAGAAATTAACATTAGATATTAAAAAAGGAATTTTTATTATAAAAATATTTTACGTAAATAAAATTCACAAAATCAATATGTAACTAAATAATATATAAATAAATGACTTACGTGTTCGTCCAGGGAGTATGTGAGTTCGCCGTCGTCGTATAGGACAAACCATCTTCTCTGCCATCTCTAGAAAATAAAAGAAAACAATGTATTAGACAAAATAATATTGATTAGGTATACGAAATAATATAATTATTCGAAGTTTAGATGTACAGTACTTATAATAGGAAATATGTTTATTAAAAACACTAAAATTTCGTTTATAACAGGTATGACCCACCTTTTTTTTAGTTCGGGGGCCAAATTATCATTTAATCAAGGAAAGACCGGACCAAATTATTAAATTAAATTAAATTAAAAAATTAATGAAAACAAGTTGTTAATTCATATTATGTTTATTTATATTACCCACAATGACTTGATTTTGAAATTTCATGCATGCCGCAAATATTTTTCGCTGGAATTGATCAGGGCCTTATAAAAATAAGTATAGGGGCGGGTGGTTGCCCATATATGTTTCAAAAAATAGCTGTAGATCAGTGTTTCTTAACGGGAGCGTAAACGCCCCTTGTGGGCTTTTTAATATTTTTAACATTAAACACTGCTGAAATTTGAGTAGGCGATTGATTGCATTACACATTGCATATTGCGGCGATGCAATTATTCATAATAGATCTGTAAGTCCTTGCGCGCCGGATGCAATCATTTATTTATGTTAGTGTATCTAAGTTTTTCTACATTAGAATTAGTTACTTTTAACGTGTTCACCGTCAATACTTTGTGGAAAGGCATTATATTAAAAATATAAAATACTCATTTGTACTAATTCCACTTTAATTTAATATAGTCAGGACCGGTTTCGCTCGTCACGAGAATTTTAAAAATACAATCTCTTATCGGTTGATAATGCATGTTTTAAAATTAGTACAAATAAGTATTTTATTTTTTGATTAATATTAGTTTTTTTCTAAATTGGCCCTAAATTCAACTGCACTAACATTTGGGCGTTGAAAAATTGCATATAGGTAAATGGGACGATTCTTTCAATAAAGTAATAATACACTGCTGTAGAGGAATATTTAAACAAGAATTTCGTTACTAGTGTTAAATAGTTATTTATAAAAAAATACGTAAGCCTATGATTAACACATATATATATACACACAAATAGTCCTGTAGATAGATCGGATGCTGTTGTACTTACTGATAATTTAAGAACATATATATTTAAAAGCATTTTTCCAACATCCTATCAACAGCAGACAAAATTGGTCGATCATATATTTATGAATATAAGTTGGTTAAAGTGGATATTGCATCATTACTAAGACATAGGAATTTATCACTAAAATATGAACAGCTTAATTTTACTTTTTCATCGCTGGCGCAAGCAACCATGAGCTTTATTTTTACCCCCCATAGTGAGCCAGGCATTGTCAAATTTGACAAAATTCAATTGCTACGCTCTTCCGGACAACACATGGATGTGTGGAAATCTCCAAAACGTCTCATATTATTTAGTCGTTAGCGAAGTCGGAGCATTTAAAGATAGCGACAACGCCTGATTGATAAAGAGCCGACCAAGCGTGGTGTGGAGAAAACTGATTGGGGCGACTAAGGTCCGAACTGGACTATAGCGCAAGAAAAGAAGAAGATATTCTTACCTCTTGTATGCCAGCCATCGTAGCTACACTGCGTATAACTCAGTTTAAATGTAATTTTCTAACATTGACGTTAAGCTCAGATACCTGTCAATTAACTAAAATTCTTCTTCTGATAGTAATACTTTCTTGTTTTGACCATATTATAATGTTATTTTAATAAGTAAATGCCAATTCAATCAATAAATACAAAGGAGATTGTCACAAAGGGTGCTACAATGGTTTTGGTTGTTTTTTTTTAAATCTATGTCAGCTCCCAATCTTGATCATATGGCCTCCTAAAACAGGAGTTTTTCTACTGAAACTATTTGTTACTCAAAATCTCAACCTCTCTTTTTTCGGTGAAAATATGTATATAAAGATTGGTCTAGGACAGGTCTATTGGTTAACTTGGCTGAATGGTGGGAGGAATATTTTAGACATCACAAAAATCCATGCTTTCAAACAGAAGTCGATTAATCGATTAAAAACATGCCGTTCGTATTGGGATTTGAACCATTCTGAGACCACGGGCACGACAGTTTAAGTATAATATAAGATACTAATCTGTTCAATTTTTAATTCAAGATTTTGTCTACTTCATTTTTTCTTGTCTCCCCAAATCGTTACGGAGCATAATGGAGGACTAGAAGAAAATTAATGATATTTGTTTATTTTCTAGCGTTTATCCAATAGAGCAAATCGTGGGTACGTATTCTAAGACTGCTTAATAGATTGGCATGTATTCGCTAAAATTCTAAGCAAATGCGAAATATACAATAAAAATTTACATAACGAAAGAAAATGCTAATTATTATTTATTTGCAAGTCAGAAGAATTTCGAAGTCAAACATAGAGGTAAGAAAAACAAACACAGCACGATCGTTAAAAGCGAATCGCATGCTAATGGACGCCGTACAAAAAGAGCTAGTTTGTTTTCTCAAAAGGATATCCCATATTGTTCAAGACGCATAGTAAAAAAATGCAAGGAACGTTCACGAAAACATTCATACAGAACCAACGCGAAAGCCATCTAGTTGAAATCATTAGTAAGATTTACAAAGTCGCTTTTGAATCAATTCATAAATATATTAACAAAAGCTTTTATATTTGTGATATTTTTTGACCATCCGCCGTTAATCTAATTAATAACATCTTCGTCACATTCATCATTTTTAAAACATTGAAAATCAGGTTGAGCAACTATCTAATAATCAGTTTTTCGCCAGTTGAGATGATCCTTTAGGATTTCATATTTACCATATTGGGCTGCTGTGAAAAGAATACCAGCTTTGATTTCAAATAAAAATAATATTTTTTTACCATGTCCGCTCACAGTGTGGAGTATAAGAACTACATAACGGAGTTTATTTTAACACAAGTGTTTCTACTGCTTTTTAATCAGTTATTGAAAAAATCGTTTTCCATAGAGAGTAGGAATAAAATAATAATTCTAGAACAGGTTAGCTTATCGCTCTTGCTAGCCCCATTTTAAGGATAGGATGGGTGGGAGACTCGGTTTAGAGACATCGCCAACATCCATGCCTTCAAACGGAAATTCGTAAATCGATTGAAAAATCAATTTACAAAACTATCCATGTTGGGATTTGAACCCGTGTCCTCCGTGACCACGCATGCGACTCACAAATTTAAATATTCATGATTATTACAAAAAAAAATACTTCCTTTCAAACTGTTGTTTCATATAAATTAAATACGAACTGTGTTACAAAAATTCTATATTTATTCATATTAAAACAGTTTAACAATATAGTATTTTTTTTTTTTAAATCTTTATAATAAACAGCGTCATAATACTGAAATTTTATATTTTCAATACGTCCGTCTATACTCAGAGAACCCAATCGAACTGGAAATCTAAATACAGCATGCTATAATTTATAATGTATTTAAGTTTACAGTAAAAATGTTGCGCACCACTGCCGCAAAGTTTACTGCTTACGTGATGCGGACATCGATCCATTGTGCGACTAATAGAGTATGAAAAACAAATTGCTTGTACGATTCTTCAGTAGATTCTATTTGAAGTCAGTGACAACAAAGTGGCAACATGTAACTATTTACTTATTTATTCTATGAATGTGTAAAGCGAGCTTCGGCAGAAATATGCATATATTTTTTTTACAAATAGATAGTTACTACAATTTAATATTTAGCCTCAATAGTATACTGTACTGTTAAGGAAGATTGTGGTATTTTAATTATCTAATGAATTCAATTTTAGTTTATTTTTGCTAGTTGAAAATAACATTGACAATGGTAGAATTCATTCGACATTCAAAATGTTAATTTTCGAAAAAGCTACAAAAAATAATTTAACGCAAAAACATATAATATGAGAGTGGTCGATAAACTCACAGCATTTTCAAAACATTCTCCCATTGAAAAAAAAAACATCCGTCCCGTTTCTCGAAAAGTTTGTTAATTCCTGATATAGATACACTTCAACACACTGACGGAATACTTACAGTTATTTTATTATATGGGTATTAAATAGAAAGCAATTTTAGAGAATACTTACAATTAAGTTTATTTGATTCCGTCGGAAAAAAACTATTTCCTAATTTACGCTAAATAAAATTTATTTTCCGCTGCCGACAGAAAAATAGATTTTAACTCCGTGTTTTTAACATATGCAGATATAGTTAAAATCAGGGCCGTGGAGTCGGGTGTTTTTCCGGAAGTGGAGTCGGAGTCGTCTTTTTTTACCCGACACTACAACGCTGGGTAAAATAAAATTGTAATAGACTTACAAGCTACGCAGAGACTGCAAGTTCTATGTTGCGTATGCTTCAAAAATGAAATACGCTGAAAGCACTAATTCAGCAAACAGCTACTAATAAGTCAAAGCTACGGTTTCGCTCATTACGACGATGCTTATTAAATTATAAAATAGCACACATTATAAATAACCTCTTTAAACATTTCGTAAAAAAATAGTTTTTTTTTTGCACAACCATAGAAATAATAAAATATGCATTCCTCTAAAAAACGATACAGCGTGGCACAAATTAAAATAGTACGAATAGCCGTCTTTGCAAGACAATATTAAATGAAACATGCGATAAATGAATAACACATACAAACACGCTAATGGTACAATGAAATGCGATCATTTGGTATACAGAGTGTAACATAAATAATAATAAAATCATAAAGTAAAGGTGTAACATTATCGTTTGATTAATCAACGTATTCAAATAATAAAAAAAAAACAACACAGTCTTATTCAACGGTACGCCGCTCTTTGTTCTTACGTTATGTTCTTCGTAGAACCGTGTTTCACAACCTTTTGGTGCCGTGCATTCCGAAAGTAAGCAAGATATAAAGAAAATTTATAAATTACGTACAAATACAGATTAGAAAGATACCAAGACGCCTCAACATGATTTTTTCGAAATAAACTAGGTATATCATCAGGCTTCAATAAAATTATGAAAAAAAAATATTCAACAAAGAAATTATACTTACCAAGAATTTAATATATACTGTACATATAGTAACTGTAAAATTGTTATCAATCCCAAACGAAAAATGATCAATGATGCTTAAGATTTATCAAAAATAAAAATAAATTATAACACGAGTACTAGGGTATCCAATCCCAAAGCCTTTTTCCAATCCCGGGATTTCGGGATTGGTTTATTTTGAATCCCGGGATCCCGGGATTGAGATTTTCTCACCGAGGAATTTGAAATCCTCAATTTGCCATATTTTTCCCGAAATCTCAAGGAAACTCGTTTTTTTTTTTTAGCTCACCGAAGAATTTGAAATCTCCGATTTGGTATACTTTTTCCCAGAATCCCACAGAAACTCGTTTTTTTTTTTTAGCTCACCGAGGAATTTGAAATTTTCAATTTGCCAATTTCGTGTAAATTTCGAGAATTTGCTCAAAATTTCTCAATCCCGAAATCCCGGGATCGCGGCCATCTCAATCCCGGAATTTCGGGAACAGAAAATTGAACGGGATCCCGGGATTGGATGCCCTAACGAGTACTGTTTTCAAGCTATTAACCGGAGCTAATTTAATAGCAAAACAACGTGGCAATATAAAATACAACTCGGGAGGCAGTTTTAATTTATTGAGATGAAAACAACGCTTGTCGATTTGAAATTAATAATGTGAATAAACTAGGTTTTAGATATAACGATCATTATACTAAATTATATTTCGAACGTTTATTAACTGTGTTTAATACATAATCTTTTAAAAGGATTGAAATTTAGCTTTCATGGTTTAACATAGTCTGTACTCTGAACCCACTCTAGCAATAGCTTTCGACTGGGAACTGCATAGGTTTTCGCTCTGCAGACTCAATAAAATGTAGCAGTATTACATTAGAATAGGAAAAATAATTTAAGCAACTTACTTAAAACAGAAGATAAACAAGTTGATTTTTTTTTATCTCGCAACAAACATACTTTCTCTGTAAAACTGGCAATACTACTCGCGAAATCCTGGTTGAGACGCGCTGCTTCATTGCGTGTTGATAAATTGTGTCAGTCATCATTCAGAATGATGATGACTTGGTACATAGAGATATCTTAGTATAATAAGCAACTCTTGACTGCCTCTTCTGGAGAACCTCGCCATCTTTATAAGAGAACCGTTTTCTTGTTTATAATACGGAATAGAAAATATAACGTCTAGGTAACAGAAAAGTCACACCCATAAAACAGCAAAGACAAACAATAAATATTTCATAATGCAAGCCAGCTGTTATGTTTGATGCCAAGACGATTTGTAAAATAATATTTTAGGAAGAAAAACATTCACCAGTTCAGAACTCAATAGCTGCAATTTAAAAAGCCATGCAAATAACTAATGAATAAAAAAATTATATTTAAATTTCTAATTCAATCACCTACAAAAGAGTATATTTTTTTAAGATTTCGACTGAAGGTGCTTGGTGGAATTTCAATATTAAATTTGAATCGTCCAAATTATGTACATTCACACAGATTTTGTCGCTAAGTGACCAAATCTGTGTGAATGTACATAATTTGAACGTAATTTTGATTAACTTTAATTATTCCACGTATTGTGTTATTAACTGTGACACGTGTTTCGCCTCTTTCAGAGGCATCTTCAGACTTACTATCACAAAGTTTGCTTAAGTAATGAAGCAAGATTGATTCTAACATTTTAAAATTATAAAATTACAAAATGGAGGTTCCACAAAGTTACCGCCGAAACCATCGAAAGTAATAATTTGAACGATTCAAATTTGAGTATATTTTTAATCATATCGAAGTAAATCATTGTAAGAGTCAAGATATGTAAATTATTTAAAAGGTCTATATATATGTCTTGCAAAATTTGTCAAAAGAAGGCCACCCGAACGAATATTTCGCACAAAACGCGCAGTAAATAAATGTTAAAAGCTGTTGGAGTTATGCTTATATAACGTCTTCAAAGTGGCAGGTATTCGATACAAAATATCGTTTTATTTTTTATATTACCACAGTTCAGAATAATTACATTGAACTTAAAAATAAACACTAGTTCATAACGTTTAAGTCATGTTTATATCAAACAAAAGAGTAGAACATATAAATAATATATGGCCAACACAAACTGTTTATCATTGCACATGTTTCCTCGTATTCAAAGTGGTCATGTGCGGATGGCCGTGAGGAATTTTGGTCTAACAGTCCACAGACACGACAGGCCGTTCGCTCTTCCCTTATATGGCGAAGGATAGAGGAAGCGAGGAGAATCCCACTCACTTTAGCGATGCACTTTATCAATATAGGTCAATGTACAATGTAAATACGCGCTTCCTTGTCATACAATTCCGCCGTTTGGATTTTATTAACCAAGCTTCAGAGGCAAGTGTACAATTTTGACAGCTTATGACACCTGTAAACAAGAAGCATGATTACGTATATCACTACGTTTCAAAGTCTATTAATTAACTGAAAGTATAATTCTTCGGTCAATTCCTGGAATATAATCATAAAAATATAGTAATGACCGTTTCTCAATACAACGTTTTCCCAAAGTAATCGTTTATTTTTGTTGTTAACTGTGATTCTATGAATTGATAATATGTATTTTTTCCATATTCGCTCCTTATACGGAGCAAATGGTCACAACATGGTTCCTCCGAGATTCTCTATCCCCCGCCATTTTCTTTGCTTCCTCCCAGGTCATCTCAGAGTCCCGTGGCTCCGCTGATTATATCCTATGTATAGTCATCAGTGGCCGTCCTCGACGTCGGGATCCATCTGGTTGGTAGAAGAGAGAAGCAGGGTTCAGACTCTCTTGGGGCATCCGTGGCACATGTCAGAGCCAGGTTCATTGTCGCTTTTTTTTGTTTTTGACGTAAAACGAGGCTGGTTGGTACGCTCTCTTAAAATAAATATATAATGAGATGCAAAGCCTCGTTTAGATTTCAATATATAATGAGATAAGCCTCGCCTAGTACGAAAAACACTAGTATGAAAAAACAAATTTCAATAATTGTATTCATATAAAAAACGTTTTTAAATAGTATATACGTTTTCTTGATTTTTTTATTGATAAGAATATTGTCAACTATTTACTAACCATCAGTTCATCCGTGCACTTAAATACCCAAAGATCCCGAAATGCGAAATCCGGGTCGTTAGTGAGAAAACGTATGAAAATTTAAACGATTGGCAACAATCTGACATAGGTAAAAATTTTGCAAATATAAATGGAAAATTCGCATTCAACAAACTATGTTTCGTATTTTTGTATCAATAGGCGCCACCTATTTAAAACGTATTCTTCACTATTATAAAAAGATATTTTGATTTCGTAATAATGTATTTCTTGACAGGCATAAATATTTTTTTAAAATATTAAATGATTATTAACTTCTATAACCAGTGCATACTCTAAAAATGGGCGGGAAAGCAATAACATATAACGTGCAATATTTCCATGTCGTGCGATGCCGCCATGATGGCAAGGCCGTAGGATTGGTGTAAAATATTTGTTTTGGTACACAATTCATTTTAGAATACCGAAGAATAATTCAGCCATGTTTCTGATTGCTTAGAAATAATTATAATTTAGTGGCACTCGTCACGCAACTCTCTCCGCGGAAAAATAGAAGAAATATTTATCGATCTTAATACAACAGCGGTTTATTAAATGAGCATGGAGACACGCCATTATCTATGTTATTATGCTTACAAAATATTTAAACATTATCAATTTTAAAAATAACAGTTAAGCACTAATAATATTTGAATATGATCGAATAACTTAATGTTTATATTTAATGAAAAACATAATATTTATGTAAAAATCATGATTAATAGATTTCTGTTCTGCAACAGCCTTCCAATCCTCAAATAAACGGAGCGCAATGAAAGCAATTAGTTAGTCACTAGATCTGCTTTAGCCCTATGTTTATGCCTACTCTCATTGAGTTGAACTGAGAAACAAGCAATTCGCTATGAAGGTTCCGCTCCCAATGTGGAGCACATGGATTAAAAAACAATAATAAAATATAGACAAACATTATTCCAAGAGGAAAGAAATCCTGAAGGTGTTCTTGGCGTAAAAGCATTATATTATAAAATATAACCCTTTTTATACTAATTCCATTTTTCACCTGGTGAAAATTAAAATCGATACTCGGTTATTCATATGAAATTGAGTAAGAATATTGACAGTGTTATATATTTTTTAATACATCAGACGATTAGTGAAAAAAAATGTTATTACCTTTTCAAAAGTCCAGTAAATTCAATTTTATTAGCAACATAAAAAATATATTCAATTTCGTCATCAGCAGATGTCTCCGTCACAAAATTTCTATCGATGCTATTCACCATAATGAGTATCATAATGTTTTAAAACAATAGAATCTTACATCGTGACGTCGTCACGATGATATGAAGATGTAAGCAATTTATATTTCCAGCTCGTAGTAATTAAAAAGTTTACACTAATAATAAATACTCACAAGCATAGGTGAGTTACTCTTTTCCAATTACTGTAAAGAGTCATTATTGTGTTTTCACGGCGATAAAAAGAAACTAATTTCATACAACGTTACACATGGACCAAAGAACAATAAAATTGGAGTTCTATTTAAAAATCAGTGAACAGACTACACACCCACACGCGCAATAACGGTTTTACTTTTGCTCTCTTAAGCAATTTCACTTACTGTATTTTATTCATTAAAATTAATATTAATAACTGTGAAAAACCCACACAAATAAGATATATAATATAAAGTTCTCATCAGCACATACCAAATTAATATTGCTTTTTGTATGTTTGTATTTCTCATTTAGCACCTAATTAATCAATTCAAAACAAAGGCTATTTTCATTATCATTTATTTTTTGATATTTTTTTTTTGTCGAATAATATCGCATATAATTAATTACTGTAAAGTTGCTGTAATATTTGATCCGCCTTGCGGATAGAATATAAAACATTTTTTTTAAATTGGTCAATGGGTTTTTAATTCAGATGTTAACAGATTAAAAATCTGGTTTGAATAACCTGAACGAATTTAAGAAATTTGCTATTTCCGGTGAGAGCAACTTTGAAAATGTTACAAGGTAAGAATTTAAATTTTGTATAATATGTAGCCGACCATAGCCTACGGGAGGAAAACTTTCAGCGTTATAGGTACGCGTGCGGCCTTTATGTTGTATATATGTTACAGTTAAAATATGCAATTGGTCAATGTATAAATTAACTAGACAATCTATTCATTTTCCATTTTAGCTAGTTACAGTTGAAATAAATTAACACAGACTATGTTAATTGTTTACAAATATTAAAACAAACACGTGTGCATTCGTAGTGTTCCGAGCCACTATCCACTGTTGTGCGCGTGCAATCGCGCATTTTTATGTTTAACTTTCATCTGACAATTCGCATGACTACAAAAATTTCCACGTCTTGTTGTCATTCTCACCCACTTTCTGTTCAACATATTTATCCTAGTCTAAGCCGTAATGTCATACATATTCTAGCTTCTACTTCTCTTCTAACGATCGTCAGTGAGTTTATACACATACTAATTAATTTGCACATTGATTAGTCAACGTTAATTTAAATGATGTAAGTATACTGAAACTGCTAGTCAATGTATATATGTATATATTAGTGAATTTATACATTGACGAGGTTTAACACAGCGACTGTTAAATATATTAATTTAGAATTATTTTCATTTTGCGGAAGTTTACAAAATCAAAATGAAAATAATTCTAAATTATTATTGAATTTTCATCAAGCACTTTCAGTCGAAATTTTAAATTGTTAAATATACATTTTTTAATCCATAGCCGTTATTAATGTGGAACATAAGGCTTTCTTATGAAGGTATATCAACAGATTTTTTTTACAACAACTGTTTGTGATTCCGTTACTTAGCTTGTCTTTTTCAAAGAGAGTAGGGATAGAAGGATAGATAAACAGACGACTGATATGAATTGTAAGCCGTTCGAACGAAAAAAATAAACTGTTTCTAACATTACCAAGAATGCTTTGCGAAAAAATGAAAATGTATGCGTCAAATAACCACTAAACGACCTCAATATCGCATCGAATGAATTATTTTTGACATATAATAGAAAGGTTGATTGATTGTATAAAAAATAAATGATGACAATCGCTAAACGACAGTTATTAATTTGTATTATATATAAACATACTTTGCATTGCAAGAGTCAAGTGAGAGTTTATAGTAAGTATATAATAATCTCATCAGATGAAAAGTGAGTTAGTAATAATATTTCATCAGGTCGAATTCGTGAATAGAAAAGAGACTCTCACAGATCCTCATATCTAAGAACACTTCAACACCCAATAAGTGGTTCGTTATTGCAGTGGCGCACGCAGCGTACTGATCTAATAATAAAATTAATGTAAACATAATATCATCGAATAACAGAAGGTAATTTTGTAAGGTGTTTTAAAAATATGGAAGGATTTAAAAAAAAAAGTGGTTAGCACTAGGGCATCCGATCCCGGGATTCAGGATCCCGAAATCCCGGGATTGGCATGGTCGCGATCCTGGGATTTTGGGATTGAGAAATTTTGAGCAAATCCCGAAAATTGATAGGATTTTGGATTTGGAAGAGCTAAAAAAACGAGTTTCGGAGACAATCTGGGCAAAAAGTATTGCGAATTGAGGATTTTAAATTCCTCAGTGAGCTAAAAAAAATTTGGGGTTGAAAACTAATCAATCCCGAAATCCAGGGTTTAAAAAAAGGCTCCGGGATTGGATACCCTAATTAGCACCAAAAGAGCAATGCTAACATAGTAGTGGGTGATTCCATGATTGCGTATTGCCATCAGTGATCATTGACAATCATTGCTAAACACATAACTCATTTGTGACGACTCAACAATACTTTTTCTCTCTCTTCCTATTATACTATTGATACATTGTTTTGATTTCAAATATCTTTATTTTCAACTCGTCACGCATATATTAATTATTGCAATACTTTATTAAGTTAGCAAAAAATCGTATATTTTTGCAGTAATATCGTTTTGGTCTGTCTATCCAAATTAACCCTCCAAGGACGAGCGTCACCATATGGTCACACAAAACACCGTTGTCTATTGATCCCACTATTCATACCTTTTCTACCTGAATATCGTTGCTTTTGCTCATATTTGGTTAAGAAGGGTACGGACTACAGTAAGTCATCAGCCGTAGGAACAGGAACGGTCTCCAAAAGCACATGTGATTTTTTGAATTTCCGTTTTTTTTAATTTACTTTTTGAAACTGTTAGATATTTTTTTATAAAAACATAAAATTATTTACAGTTATTTTTCTAATATATTTGTTTTGAAATTATGTTGATCTAAAGAGGTCAAATTGTAAATATTTAAAAAAAAATCACGTTTAGCTATATTTCAACCCCGAATGTTTGCAAGCCCATACGGTCACTTTTGTCCTTACTACTGTCCGTACTCAATATTACACGGTAATAAAAGGATGAGCATGACCATATAGTCATGCGGGGTTTCTATACAACGACTTTGCGTTTTTTTTTTTTTTTAATTTTGGATAGGAATAAAAGTTATCCGTGACTTCAATATGGCTTAGAAAATATTTTTTTTATCGGAAAAAAGCTCTCGTCTCTGGAGGGTTAACCCAAAAGTGTTGTTGCAGTATTGGCAACAATATATTGTGTCGTTATAAAGTGGAGGAAATGTATTATATATATGTATTATGAAATAAAACGCTTTTTGTAGTAATTTCATTTCGACTGTAGTCAGTAAAAGGAAGTAATCTTCAGTTTTTTCAAAATACCTTTTATTCGATAATTACAATGTACACAAACAAATGTCGAATTCGTATCAATATTTAGCTTTTAAGTTTGAAAAATGGTGAAAATTGCGACTAGGAAAAAAGACCTTCATATGTGGTTTTTTTCAAACATTTTATTAAATTTATATTACTTTGTGCACTTCAAGGTTGTGTTTATTTAATACTTTGACGTTGGCACAAAATCGTTTAACGTCTCTCCTGTAAAAAAATCTGTGTGTGGTGATTCCTTTTACCTGACTACACTCGAAAAGTTGTCTTTAAGATTAAAAATAGTTTCGCTTATCACGAACATTATAAACTGACAAAAATAAAAATCGTTACGATAAATAAAAACTTATAACAAAAATAACCCTGTTCAATAATTTCAATCGCCGGAAGATAAAATATGAGATTCTTCTTATTATGAAACAACATTTGATGCGGCACGTCACTGCATGTTAGTAGTATCACGTCAAAATATCACGAAAATCAAGACATTATCGCAAAATGTTTTACCTTGAACACCTGCAGGCGTGCAACACGATTTTTCAAACACTAATCTAGTATGCAAATCGTAATGCATATTATAAAATTCACATTATCGTCGCTTAGGTGCATTACGCCTGTTGGGCGGAACGGAGTCTCCAATCGTCATAGTATAACTTTGCCATTTATACGGTCAAATAAATACAATTTGCACGGACAAGTTTAGAAATCAGATGATTCGATGCGACAAGGAAGAGATTCGTAAAATTCTCAGAACAACATGAATGAATTAACTTAACAGCCCGGTCAGACAAGCCCGCACGATTTGCGGATAACTCTTTTACCGTTTGTCTCTATAACTTTTGTCATCAAATCAACTTTGTAGTGATATTCAACATTCAGCTACTGTCAACTATCTTTGTGACCAATCTCATGACGTCTTATTTTCTCGTATTTCTACTAATTTGTTTCGTCAATCAGCAAGGTTATGCATCTTCTAAATTCAACATTTTTAATGATCAACTTAATGTTTCCGCCTAATTTGAATATTGAAACTTAATTCTTGTTTATTGTTTTGAAATATTAATAAAAACTAGCTGTAAGTCCGTTGTCCCCAACGAGAGGATTTTTTTGCATTATCAAAAATCAGAAATTGTTCGGCGTGAACAATCAAATGCAAACTTGCTTATTGAATAAACCTGAAGGTGTGAACTCAATTAATTCCCTGGATGATTTTTTTTAGGAATACATATGATAAAAAATATATTGTTTATTCAAATATCTGCCGATTCTTATACGACAATATTGACATTAAAAATGACTTTAACCCATATCGAAAAATGGAATGAAAAACTCTTATAAGATTTCCATAAAAACGATATTTTGGCTCGTCATCCTTTCTTACTCTGTCGCAATCTTTCAATCACCTGTATTTTTAGATTACTTTAACATCACACTCTCGAGCAAGCTTCATTTATACAATTGACCATGATTCACTCATTGCGGAAGAAAAGGCCTACTTTTTAAATCTTTGACCCTACGACTCAATTTTTTTTTTAACATTTATAGTCATCCAATAAGCTAACTTAACTGGTAACTTCCACCTACAAATATTAAAGGGAAAAGTACTATCCGACGATTTATTCAAATTAACCGTAACCAACAAATATTACACAAAAAATTGGTAATATACTTTCATTCCCAAATTATAATACGCATTTATTTTCTAATTTGGTGTCCCAGAATTTCGATTGTGACACAATCTTTTATTTTGATATAATATCATATATAATGTTTTCTACTTCGAAAAGTCGAGATTAAGATAATAGAGGTTTCACTAAATAATAATATTGTGTCTGATTAATACGAACATTTAAAGCATAATATCTAAGCACTACACGTACAAGGTGATGCTGAAACAATCATTCAATCCGCAATCACGCAAAATGCATGCAAAGTAGTGTAAAACGTCACTTCAAATTAACGTTCATTTGTATAATGTATACCGAATGTGACAGCCAATAGTTACCCGAGAAATAATCTGTTAAATGCCAACATGAAACAACTAAACTGACACATTTCAACAGAATGTTAATAAATTACGATATATTCGCAGCTATCTGCGATATATCGTTTAGTCTATCTGCGAATATATCGTTTAGTGTCAAATAGGCTAATCGCAATTACATGTGTAATAAACGATGCATTTTCTGATACCACTTGACAACAGAATATGTTTTTTGTGCAAACCAATCTTTCAACTCGCATTCAAGGATGTTAATATTGAACGAATAGAGAATCGAAATAAAATATAATGAATTGACATTTTAGTTTATCAATCATTTTTAATGATTACTAATTCGTTGAGAAGAGGAAAACACAGTTTGTAAAAATTAAACATTTTTTAAATAAAAATCAGGTGAGATTAGAGATGTAAATTGCTCCTCGTGATTCAGTTGACAATACTCGTGAAGTGTGAAACAGGTCTTTAAGAGTGTTTTATTTTACAATCGGAGTTTCTTAAAGTGTTACTGAAAATATTTTAGATAGTGTTAGTCCCAACATTAAAAGCAAAGTCTTAGTTTTTTATAAATTTTGCTAATAAGGAGATTTTTTGGAATATATACGTATTAGGGCATACAATCCCGGACACCTTTTGTGATCCCGGGATTGAAAATTCAACATAAAATCGTGTAAAAATTGGGATTCGGGATTTGAAATATTTGTTCGGCGATTTTGAAATCCTGGGAATTTTCAAACAATTTTTTGTCGATTTCAAAAACTCAGGAATTTACAGATTTCTCAAAATGAAACGATGCTAGTCCCTTTTTTTAAGCTTCACCAGTATTTGCAATTTTGGAATTGGAATTTGCAGGAATTTAAGGAATTCCTAAAATGGACATTCTTTTTTGGTTTCTTACTTTACATTTAACTTTCTCTAATTTTTTCAATCCCAAAACTCCGGGATTAGAACTGCCACAATCCCGGGATTTTGGGAGCACAGAATTGGACGGGATCCCGGGATTGGAAGCCCTAATACGTATGTACAATCTTCTGGAGTGCTAAAAATCGAAGAAGTATAATTTTCTGATAAAATAACGGGACTATATTAATGGATTTGATTATAATAATTCCGAAAAATGTGATTCAGTTAATGGTTGCTATCCCTGCTCATGGAATAGATCAGATATTATATTAACGGCATTTTTTTAATAATTAAAAAAATAATGATGCAATTAAAAAGTTCGTTCTGAGTATGAACATGCAAGCCATATTGGATAATACATCACCAACCGCATGAGAATACTGAGGTATTGGAACAAGTCTGAAAATATTGGGGTCGTCTTTACAAATGGCCGGAAAAAAATACCTACGTGTAAGTAACCATACTTATATCATTGCAATAACACGTTTGCCCTCGTTGATTCGATAACCAATATTGAGATCACTAGCCAATTACGAAATTAAAAAAAATGAAGTGTCGCAGGGAAATTATTGCAACCTGTTTGCCGATGCCGGTTCACACGGAATTGCGCTCGTCTGCTGCACGGTCGATGAGACGGTTCCAGGCGGCGAGATTACATTCGCAGACTTTGCGTCGTTGAGATTCAGACGCTGTGAACGCAGCGTGCGGTGACCCAGTGGTACAATTCGCCAAAATTTACGTCAGACACTGCGTAGTTACTACTGTTACTAGGGATTATGAATAAGATAACTCGAAAATAAATTCCCGAAGAATCGACGGTTTTTGTCGGTATCGGATTCCGGTGTATTTGAATTAAGCAACTCAAAACTTGAGATTTGCTATTGTTTTAATAAAATTTGAATAATGTAGATATTCATTCAGTACAAACACAGTTTGAGAATATTTATATCTTGAAAATCTTTGTATATTTCGCAAGGCAATACAAAAAGGAAAGAAACTTTTAAATTTTTCCATGTATTTAATAACATAAAATATGATAACTATACGTTCGTGTTATAGATGCTAGTTTGCAATAATAGCTATAAAGTTACTGAACCAATATATTATTTCTCGAAGAAAATGGTTTCATCGGTAAAATCAAACGAACCCCTCGAATAATGTGTAATTAAAAGCAATATAAATATTAACAATACAATTTTGTCATTATTTGCAATATGTAACTTAATAAATATTTTTTTTATAAAAATTTCTGCAGTAATTTGGTCTCGGGACGCGAGAATTTCCCGGGACATGACAGTGTTATGTCTCGTGTCCCGGGAAATGAAAAAAACCCTAGTAGTTATATGGGACTTTATTATCAATAAATGGAATGCATTGCGACCATAAAAGTGTGATCTTTTTTCTATTATTCTTACCAAATATGCTATTTACGCCAAACACTATCTTATACGTTACTTGGATATTCCGATTGTAAACAGTTTATCTCTTTGCCGATGTTTTCATCAATTGAATCATTGATAGGAATTATAAACAAACGTCATGATAACATATTTAACACAATCCGCGGTAGATTAAATTTAAAGTCACGGACGCAAAGATCTGTTTTGAAATCGACCACCCCAACTGTCTACAGGTCATCAGCACGTCTGATGAGTTGTTAGTTACGTTATTGGCCCAGCAATGTTATCGATGCTCTTGTCTTATCTAAAATAACAAAACTGTGCCAACTGCCGACTCAAAAACACCTGTTTCGTGCCCCTAGTTAAACGTCTGACACTGATAAAACGCGCCATGTCACCTAAAGATGCCATTGACCGTATAATAACGGCTTCTAGGAATAATATTGCCAATCATAGAGTTTAATTATTTGTATAACATAAACCTGCACATAATTTTAGGGTTACTTCAAAAAAAAATAATAATAGGTTTTTCTACAGCACCAAATTAATAATTAGACAAAACTGATATACTATAAATGTTATGACTAAACGATTTCAATATAACCGGCCATACTAAACATGCAATCTATTCGGATTTTATGTGTGGTAACTAACAATCATGATCACCAGATGTTTTTTCAAATATGTCGTGTTGTATTCAAAACTTTACAAAATTTTGGTTACAATTTTATTTTGTGTAGTTACATTTATGTATTTTTGTTTGTTGTCCCTATGCATGCATATGTTTATTTATTAAAATATATATATTATGTATTTGTTTCGGTAAAAAAAAATGGTTGTAAACATGAAGTGACGAGCGAACGATCGAACAAAAAAGGAATTAGTTTTTTTTTAAAAGAACATAGCAAATAACGGCAGGGCTACGATTTAAACAAAAAACGTGTAAACAAAAACACGTTACATAATTAACTGAAGCAATAATTTAATTCTTGCGAATGAATCGAGAAAATCATAATCTAACTGATTTTTTTAGAGTGATTTGCATATAGCTGTAATAAAATATGATTTACATTATGAAAATATGTAAAGCAAATCATTATTAAGTACAGTTTACATGAATCAAAATAACGCTTCTGTATTATGAATAATTTAAAGCTTGGTAAAATATGTAAGGCAGACGTGTTCGTATTATATTAATATAGTTGGAGTAAGAAAATTACACGATGCTTGCGATATGAAATTATTTTAATTTAATATTATGACTGCATATTGTTTTTATTGCATGTATGACATATCGACCGTAAAGATTTTAAACCGCAAATGACTTGCATCGTGCAGGGCTTGACATAGTACTATTTAATTTATTCAATTACGGTGATTGTATATATCATAAAATCTTATTTACAAACCATTAATAAAACAGAATAATTGATAAGTTAGTTATGTATTTGAAAATGTTTACCAATCAGGAACCTATTGATATTTTATCGAATCTTACCATCGATGATCAATATAGAAAAGACACTTGTTTCTCTATGTAGAGTTTGGGAATGTGTACCATAATAAAATGGGACATTTTTAAAGATAACACGACATATATTATTTTAACAGAAAAATCAATATTTTTTATTCGCGAATAAAATAATCCAGACAAATAATATATGTACATACATCAATACAAATATATCAGTAATGCAAAACTATTACATATACTCGAATTACCCTTATAGTGTGAATTGTTTATTATCCCTACGCAAAGACTTCTAGCTTACGAGACACTCTATTGAACACTCTCCCTACGGTGCTCAAAAATATTTCCGATATGTTGCTGGCCAAGTGAAAAACATGTTTTTTTTTAAATATACGTCCTGGGTTTTTACCGTCCATCAAATGGCATGTTTTAGTGCATTAAAATATGTTTTTTCACTTTAAAACATGTTGCAACATATCAGACGTATTTTTAGCAACGTAGGGGATGTGTTAATATAAAATATTTAACGAATGTACACAGTAATTATAATATTTAAAAATATGTATAATCGATTTAAAAAATCTTTCTTTTCTGACTTGGTATATATATCGACTGTGGAAAGGAAAAAGGACTTAACCCTCAATTTTCCAAAACAGCTTTTTTTCGATAATCACAATGTCTACAACTTGACACACATTCTATCAAAAGGACGGAAGCTGAAAATGCCGAATTAGTATCTAAATTTTGCTTTAAAGTTTGAAAAAGATGACCTTGTAAAAAATTAAAACCAAGAAAAAACACTGAAATAAAGGTTTTTACGATACAATTTCTTTAATTAATATTAGGTTATGTCAATTAAACACCAGTTTAGAAGTATCCGTGCACTTCAAGGTTGTGTATAATTCATAATTTGCATATGTCACAAAATCATCAAAACACGTTTTTAGCGCTTCCTGTAAAATTTGATATGTGTGGGTTACGTCCTTTTTCCTTTTCACAGTCGATATGTAGATGGATTGAAGTTTATTTGAATACTTCTGACGATTGTGTGAAGCCAAAATAGCTATCAACTATATATAAAATATATCATGATATGGTTTATTAATTTTTGGGTAATTTAAAATATTTTATATATATAATTAAATATTATGTTCTGCCAAGCCCTAAGCTTCGTCAACCGCGAAATGTTCGATTCATATTAATATTGATGATGCATGTTACGCGAAACCGTTACATCAATCAGAAACCACGATTAGCGAGCGTGGTAAGCTTTGCATGACGCATGACTAGGTATAATATAAACGGAAACTAAGATATTATAATGAAAGCAACTATGTATAGAACATATTCTAAAATGTGTACTTTAACAACGGGTCTGGTAGTGTCGGGACGTGCTTAGTTGTTTTTAATGTACAATAAATTAAATGGATAGTTGTATAATATATCTTTTATAAATTGGTGTTTCGAATAAAGGTGCTTAATAATTTTTACGATTTAAAAAAGATTTATTTATTTTACGCATTTTTTAAATTTTACGATAACAATGATTATCTTTGATCAAAAGATCAATTATACATAACATATTATAATTTGGCCTGGGAAGTGTTCCCAACAAGTCGAGACAAAATTACCCCAGCAATGTATCGCTGGCAGTTTATCAAATATTTCATAGAATTCCAAACATATGTTTATAACAGCATACATACTTTTTATGGTTTGAACAAACACAACTTACTCATTTTCTGGACGGTAAAATATATTTGCAATAATTTTTTTCGGACCCCGTTTCCAGGTTGTGTAAACATTAAAAAAGCTGGCAAAAGTGAGTGTAATTTTATGCAAAAAGATAATCAATTTCACAATACACATTGACATAAATCTTGTTTTTCTCCTGTGGTCAACAATGCCCTATGAAAGGGATGGCAAACCTACAGCACGCGTGCCCGAGGTGGCACGTTTGAGAATTTGGATGGCACGCGTACGATTTCCAAGTTTTTAAAAAAATATTTTAAGTTTAAAAAAAAAAAATTTGATTGAATAATCCGTGAATTATTAATTTATTCCGTTTTATTAATTTTCAAATGTATCCCAAGATAAACGACAATCGTTTAAAAAACCATGTTTTATTTTTACTATTTTATTTTAAAAAAAAAACTACTGCTTGGGCACGCCACACAATCAAGAAATAATATTTTAAGATTTTTGGCACGAAGACCCAAAAAGGTTTACCATCCCTGCCCTATAACTATTCATGGCGTAATTGATTGGAAAATCATTGTATTAAAGCTTCTACTTGGTTGTTTGAGTTTGTGACTTCGCAAACCGAAAAGATGAATCTTTTACAGAATTTTACAACGGGAATATCAAATTTACTAATTTACTGTGGGAGACTGGAAGACAGCAAACTGTCAGCAGTTAAATTAAAATTAGTCATTTTGTTTTTTTTTCGTAACGAAGAATTGAACTTTTAAGGTTTTCACTGTCACTTGGTGGAATGACATATCACCCGCTGTGATCTAGTTGAATAGAGCTTGCTCTACCCATCATATTGGGCTGGGCTTAATTCCTGGTAGGGTCAATGTAAAATGCAGGGGTTACCAATGCCGTGCCCGCGGGCGCCATGGCACCCGCCGACCGATTCCTGTGCGCCCGCCAACGAATTTGGGCAAATCGTAAAATTCCCGGGCTTTTGGATTTCAAATTACTTGGAAGAGCTAAAAAAAATATTCTCATCGAGTTTATCTCGTATGATTTTTCAACTCTAAAATATTTGACGCATTGGCATTGCCTGTAGTCCCAAATATTTTTTAATTTCATACATTCAAAATTAATCAAACAATTTTTTTATATTTCTATTACAATTATTTATTAGCATTAGTACCGGTTCAGCTCATTACAATAATTTTCAACTGATAACAATTTGGCTTTTATGTTTTATTATAAATAGTTTTGTATTAATATATATTCGTAATCAGTTTAAATGCGAAACAAGCCCTGATCTTAAAAATTCATTGCGAGATAAGTACAAAAGTGTTGTTATTTTTTATTTGAAGATTTAAAAGAGAAAAAAATGTTCTTTGGCAAAAATTTACATTTTTGTTCACAGATTTTTAAGAGCATTGATAAATAATTTTTCGAACTATCCAGGAATCAGTACCACTACATCAGCGAACTGATATGATGAATTAATATGAACTGAACATCGACTAATATGCGTTCGTAATTATGAATCAAGGTTTACAGTCACCTAGTAACCTCGACGGTATCCGGTGCAATAATAATATTTGCATTTTTCTATGCGAAGCGTTTTCCGGACTTGTGTTTTTTTGCCAGTCGCCGAGTGGCACACTTGTGGATATACATATTACGTATATGTACAGTGACATACATACGTTATGATAATTCCACCGGTCATCATCATTCATCAATCCCCCGCTGTTCCGAGCTGATGATTTGTGATGATACAAAAAAGGATCGCGCTTTGAATACCGGTTGGCCACCGGACCATGTGAATTTTATAATTTACTGATAAACAAAAAATCTAAGTCTCTGAGATGGATATGAATTTGACATGCGTTTTGCTATTTAAAGCAAATAATTTGTGTTGGAAGGCGTGTTTTTATAAAACTGGTCTCATCACAAAAATATGTGAATCATTGAAAAAAATCGTTATGTCGATGTATCTATTTATTTATATCGAATATGAGTCACATATCAAATGCACCTAGGTCTACAACAAACTTTTTTTTTTTGAGATCTTGAAGCCAATCAATTTTTGTAAGGAAGTGTAAGAGTTTAGAATAATCATTTTTTTTGGCTGAAAAATTATGACAAACATTGAAGGTTTTATCAAAAGTATCAAAGTCCATACCATAGTATAAAGCATACTTGCTTAAATCCGTTTATGCCAATCACAGTTGAGCAAAAGCTTGGGCACGCTGAAATCGTGCTTTGAATGACGGTTTTTTGTATTTGTAGTATGACTTTAATGTTAAAATGGAAGATGAAATATGTTTCATTCATTTGATTCGTATTAAAGAAGCAAAGACCGAAGAAGAGTGAAAAAAAAAAACAAAACCGCCCAAGTCCAATGTTAAAAACCTATTTTATTTTTTAACTTTTTAAAATATAGGCTAAATTATGTGGTTTTATTGTTAAAGTAGTTATTTAAAAAATATTTAAACATTTTTTACTACCTCAAGAAAAAACGTCATAAACTTATACTGCTTGTAATTATGTGTGACTTATGTGGGTATGATATATATTATAAAGTAAGTATTATTGTACATACAAAGTAAAGCGATACGTGAATACAGCATACATTTGTACAATAAATTAACTACATATGTGAATATATTTTTTTTATGCATGAATTTTAGAAGATCAGTTTACTTTTAAGGTACACTGGACTTCCATGTAATGCTTTTTTACACGCTGCAACATCCCTTGCATGTACATACTTACTACTCAGTTCTATATGCAGATAGGTTTATTTTTGTAAACCTGAAAATTTGTCAATAAATATTTCATAGACTCTAGAGCTACCTTCAAGTGATGGTATCAATGTCTGGCCTAGTCTAAATGTTGAAAAATTTAAACGATTTATTGAAATTTCATAAAATATCCATATGACGCATAAATAATTCTTTATTAATATACCTTTCATGATTATGTAAATGTAAATAAGTAAATATATTTATTTTGTATTACATAATACCGTATCCGTCATATATCATGGAAGCACGTACAGTCAATGATAGTGGTTATTAAAAATGTATGACGAATACATTTGAACTTATGCAGGTGTTAAAATGTATGTAGAATATAATATGTAACTAAGTTCACTGCACTCTATGACATGTGCTTATATTGAAAATATAAAACCGCATAACATATTTATTAGCAACTAATAAAATAATCAATACGGCTTAGTACGGTATCATGTGATTCAGGCATGAAAATGCACGGCGTTGAACATGTATTAGTGTCAATTCTAATGGTTCATCCATAACGTATGTATGTTGCTGAGTTTGAAGACTGTGTGCAACAAATTTAATAAAGACAGTATGAAAATTATTACAATGTTGGTGTCGCGTTATACTAAATTATTTTTTATCCATGTCCGCTCCCAATGTGGAGCACATGTCTTCCAAATGGAGGTATCTCAACAGATTTTTTCTACGAGAACAGTTTGTTACTTAGTCACTCAACCTCTCTTTTTCAATGAGTAGTAGGGACAGAACGATAAGGCTAGGACAGGACTAGTGGTTAACTAATCGCTCTCGCTGCGCCCAGTTGTTACAGGATCGGAAATGGTAGAAGAAACATCACAAACACCCATGCCTTCGAACAGAAATCGAAAAATCCTGTTCGTACTGGGACTCGAACACATGAGGACTGGCACGGAAGCCCACAACGCTAACCCCGACAAAAATCATCCAAAATTAGGAAATATAGCAAACAAAGTTGACCACTCGGCCATGGTTCCGGGGTTATAATAGCGTCAGCGTCATATAAAGTCAGTGAAGGTTAGTTTCAGTTCATCCGTGCACTTAAACGCAAGAAGATGCCGAACGGCGAAAGTCGGGTAGTTAGTGACAAAACTTGAGTGAATGTACATAATTTTAACGATTCAAATTTATTATAGATTGTGCTAGTGCTAATAAGCTAGTAGATGACAACTTCGTTCAACGAATTTTCGAAGCCAATAAAGATATTACTAAATGATAATCTTTTTAAACGGCTGTAAATTATTTTGACGTTATCTACAGTCAATCTTGATTATAACGATAATACTAACAAATTCAAGTTTTGAAAAAATATGTTAAAACGCCATCAAATGCAGTCGTAAAACATGGTATTAAATAAAAAATCTTATTAACATATTAAACAGCTTATGCTGCCAAGGGATCAGGGATATAAATATCCGTAATATCACATGGTCAATACAATATTCAGTGATGTAAAAGTCCATTTCCTATACCGCAATGTACATTTTAGTGACAGAAAGGAAATATTCATATAGTCACCTACTGCTTGTCTAATTTTTTGGGGCTGTACACGTTGCCCCTGCCACAATTCCTATTGGGCATATCCAGCAACGTAGTTTTCAAATGTTTGCCATGAGTGTCTAAGGAGCGTTAACCCAACACTTGTTTGCTGTATATCACACATATCAAAGACATAAAAGTATTCTATTCAACGGCTTTTGTACAGTGTATTTCATTAACATATTTTTTCTAACAATCGAAATGTTTTAGTTTAAGTATTTATTTTGCGATATGCATTTTCTTCTTTAAATTTGCAGGTAAAAAAAACACGTGAAAATATTATCTTTTATGTAGTATTTATCGCCCCCCTCGTAAAATTAAATGCACACGTTACTGACATTAACGACGATTCCACTACTGTAAATTCGAACAGGGTTTTTTTATAAACATTTAACACACGTTTTTGAGCTTGTCATATAAAATACAGAACATCTAAATTTCGTAGATTTAACTATATATTATAAGTTAACATAAATATGAATTCAGGGTCGCGATAGAGTTATAAACTTGTGATTCATGCATCCGATCATTTAAGAAGATCTTGACAACATTTTAATACACAAAAACGCAGTTCACTTGTAGAATTTGTCACATTGAATGTGTGTGTGGGATTGACGGGAAAAGTATGATAACTTTAATACGATTTTAGTGATGTAAGATTTCTATGTGAAATGTCGTTATAAATATTTATCACGAGACTGCTTCCGGATACTATGTAGAAATATTTGAAAGGAAATCTAATAAAAATAAGCACCTTCTTGAAGTATTTGAATAAAATAAAGTTACTTAAAATAAATACTTTACAATTAACTTGACGATGTAAACATTAATGGGAGTTTTGTTTTTTTACTAATTTGAATCGATTAAATATGTTACTAACGATATACATATCGCCATAGGACGAGCTCCGTGATAAAGTAAGAAAAAACCAATATTTTCAAATCAAATCGGCAGTTACCTGCAATTTCTAATATAACATACAAATTAATATCTTCGATAGTTTAAGTTAAACGTTTGAAAAATGGAAATGGAGCTAGAAGCATAAATATTACATATTTCTGCATCAATCTAAAGTAGATAAAGTACCTCAACATTTCAGTTATATATTCATATTTATAATTATTTACGCTAGATTGCATCGATTGTTTTAATAATAATTTCGATTACGACTTTTAAACTGATATACAAAATAACCCCTTCCTCAGGTCGTAGAAAACAGCTTTGACATTAAGCGCGTCCATTGTTTACGTATCGGCAGCTCACCGCTGGAAAAATCTAATCATAAGCATATGGCAGAAAAAAAGATTAACTATTTAATCCAATCCACGCAAAATTTGCAATACAATCTATCAGGCTGTATTAATTCTCATACGGTTACAAGCTTGAGCGGAACGAATGGACAACTTTGAAGATTCTGTTAATTCCATTGAAACCAGTATTAATGCTCTTTTGGTATTGACTATGTAAAAAAGCCCACGGTATGCAAAGCGGATAGTTTCGTGGGAAGCTGATATGCCTAATAATTGCATCAATTCGAAATGCTTTGCATACTATATTTATTTATTTATTTAAATGAATACACAGAAACAAATTTCAAAGATGCGAGATTAAGCAAACATTACATGCAAAAGGCTTTTCTAACGATAAATAAATACTTAATATGCAACATATAATATAAGAGTAAAATAAAATAAATATACAACACTTTAAATGTGTTCAGTGTTCACTGTCAATTATTGGTGTAAAGGTATTTTATTAAAAAATATATATATATGAGGGGTATAAAAGCATAACCGCCTACAAGCACAAATGCAAATTGTTCAGTAATCGAAAAAAACGATTTAAATGTTCCCTTTACATTTTTTTGAACGATTTCGAATTATATTCACATCCTTTTAGATTTGTTTTTAGTTTGGTAATTTTATATCAAGCAATTTTAGTTTCGTTACTTCAAAAAAGACAATCATATTTTCAATAGAGGAGGTTTTGCAGCTCAAATTTGCAAAGTGGCGGTTTTGTCGTTGAAGGTTTGTGAATGTGGCGGATTTGCACTTCACCATGCGTGATTTATCGATTTAACCACTTCGAGACCAAAACTTCAAAATAATGTAATAAATATGACTACAATATTTATTATTTTATATTCTTCATAAAAAAAAACAAAATAAACAGGTTAAAAGTATATTATACAAACAAAATATTTAAAAAATATATTACAAGCTAACAAAACGCAAAAATACACCAATTTTTGAGCTTACTTAATTTGAAATGTTAAAATTTAAAAAAATAGTTAAGGTTATAAAAACTATTAATTTTTCAAGGAAAAAAAATATTTATTTGCATTATAAAATGGTGCCTAAAATTAAAAATATTGAAAAAAAAGTATCAAAACATTAGTCGTGAGAGTAAACAGAAATAACAATTTCAAGAACAAAAAAATAATTATGTGTTGATGAAATGAGATAGTGTAACGATAATTAATTATTGTCAAATAAACAAAGTTGTAGACCAGTGATTCCCAGATTGGGGGTCGCGGAATTTCTCCGGGGGCCGCCGCAGAACATGGTTTGTATTGAGGGCCGCGCACTATTTTTTTTCAGATTTCGGGGGCTGTGGAATGAAAAAAGTTGAGAAGCACTGTTGTAGACAACGACAAAAAAATCATCGAGGCGATTTAACTTTTAAAAATTTCAAAATTAATGCATCTTGATATGCTTTTTCATGTTTCGAATCAAATGCATTGCGAAATTTTCTAATATTTTGCGATCCAATTTCATTACACTTAAGCTTTTTGTTGTTTTTGTGATGACAATTCCCAATTAATCGTAGATCTGGCAATGTCTTCGGTGAGTATCTATAAAAAAAAGTATTTAATTAAAAATTGATCCAGGGCTCGGCGCTTAATGTGTTAACAAATGACAGTTAAAATCAGTTTTATAAAGTGAATAATTATTACCTTTTGCGCTTTTGTATGTTCCGTTTCCACTGATCCCTGTTTACTTCGCGTTTTCTTGCACTGGTTTTAGGCACAGGTGATACATTAACATCCATTTTCTATGATAAGTTTTGAATTATTTGCAAAGCGAACACAAAACGTTTGTATGGCAACGAAGCACGGCGGCAATATACGATTTGCTCTAGTATGTGTTTACTGTATCGTGATTGGTCAATTTCGAATGTGGCGCTTTTGAACTTCACTGAAGTGTAATAGAGGCGGTTATGCATTTAATCAACACTTTTGATGTCGATTTTGAATGATTTGGAGACGAATTTGCACTGGTTTGAAGTTTGTAGGGCATAGAGAGTGAGTAAAGGATCATTAATCAATCATTATCTCAAAAACGGTCAGGTATGGATAGTGGCGGTTATGCTTTTATACCCCTCATATGGTCAGGATTGGTTTTGCTTACCATCAGCATTTCTGATTAAATGAAATTAGTGCCTACAAATAAGTGTTTCATTTTTTAATTTATATTAATAAGTAATACACTTCTTTATACTAAACCGGATGTTTTAGTAAAGATCAAGGCCGGCATTATTATTATTTTTATGCCATCCCTTGCGAGTTTATTTTTGAAAAGAGGAAATAAATTAAGTTTGAAGGGTGTGTAGGAAAGGGTTTAATTAGTTCGGTTTGCTTGAAATTTACTTACATAAAGCGACAGCATGGCTCAAAGACTTCGAAAGAAAGCCGATGCTTTATTTTATTTATTTCTAGTTTTCTGATATGAAAAAAAAAATGTATTTCGACAAGAATTCTTAAAAAAAACAATCTTGATACAATATTTAATAAAATATAAAAGAAGCTTAGAATTACTAGCAGCGAAATAATTGCAAGCAGTGAGTAAGTATGCAAGCTTAATTCTTTTTCTTGCCCACTTATACAATCAAGTATTTGTTCTCTCCATTTGCGTTGATGAAAATGTTGAATTTCACGCATGATTAAATACAAAGGTTTGTCGAAGCTAAATTTAGAAATCAATTTTTTTCTTTAGTCATCTAGGTTAAGTGCCTTCCGATCAATTACGATGGATTGTTTTCAACGCATTTCCTCGGGCCATAAAACATATCTACCTATACGGTAATACACAAAAGCTCCGCTATAACAAATCCTTATACATAATAATTGCTGTGTGCAATAAAATAGTTGGTAGCATCTAACATTAGCGAAAGTAGATTTATCCGTAGCCTAGAATAAATATGACCACTGACACAATACGAAATAATTTATTTTAAGATTACAAAATATAAATTACTATTTAAAAAAAAAGGTTTTTTTTTTCTTGTCGATTGCCATGCATGAGTTTTTCATACAGTAACGAAAAAAATCTTAGTACACCTAATCCTTTTTTTACGCGATACATTGGTTCCAGAAAGTAGCGCGTAAAGAAAACTCATTTTCATATATGTAATTTGCTAAATCGGTTCCAAATCCGCGTATAAAAGTATCAATAATCTTTGAAAAAACGTAACGGTCCCGTCCAAATAAATCGTGTAAAAAAGAATTGGGTGTATTTATTTCAACAAGAATTATAGGATTTATTTGATAGCTATTTTGGCGTCACGCCATCTTTAAAACAATGTATACGTAGATTTTAGTTTATCTATAATATATCTTATAAGCTACTATTAGAAAATATAGACACCATTTACGAACCCTTATATCTTAAATATTATTTTAATAAAAACACAATAATCCTTTGTACTTCATTCCACTTTATTTAATGTCAGGACCGGTTTCGCTCATTGCGAGCATTGTCAACTGATAAGAAATATAATTTAACAATGCTATTTATACAAAATTGAAAAGTTATACACAACAGTTGGCATTGAAAAGAAATTGCCAATTACATTAAAGTGATTCTAAAATAACACAAAATTAAAATGTTCAACACATCTAACATATAATTAAAAAGTCATCCCAGATTCATAAATTCATAAATAAAGTGGAATGAAGTACAAAGGATTATTGTGTTTTTATTAATATAATGCCTTTCCACCAAGTATTGACAGTGAACACCCTAAAAGTGGTTAAATATTATTTATATATATCCGAGAAAAACATTCATACACGATATTTTTTAATAATTTAAGAAGAAATTTTGGAATTGAGCTTTTTATAATGGTTAAACAATGGGATACATTAATTTTAAGATACTTGTGAGTATGTTATATATTATTAAACGATCCTGAAATACTTCTTCTAGCCTGTTCTATCCTATGTACAACGACTCACACAAGCCGCAGTAAATTTCGCAGATTCCTCTTAAATTTTGTTTATGAATTGAATCTTAATTATTTTTAAGTTGTCTTCCAAGTTTTTCACATACGAATGTATATTGATTTTATTATTGTTATCGTGCAATTACAAAAAATACGCAACAATGAACGAAATGTAATGAATAAATGAACAAACAATTTCTTTAACACCTCACGAAGAAAGCTCATCGCTCATCTACATCAATTATGGCTTTTAAAGTACTAGCAGACAGACCATGTATAAAACACACACACTTGATAATAGCAACTTACTTTAACCATATAGAATCGATTAGAAAGTGCTACCATGTAGCCGCAACATTATAATCACTGTGCTATTTGTGTACTTAAATTTCGTTATGTTCTACATTCAATGGAATTAGGTCATAATTCCATTGGATTGAAGTTTAATTATATTTCTTATCAGTTGATAATTCTCGCCATAAGCGAAACTGGTCCTAATCTTGGTAAATAAAAGTGAAAATAAGTACAAAGGAATATTGCGTTTTTCTTAATATAATGGCTTTCTACCAAATATTGACAGTGAACACAAATATCGTTGAAATACCATCCATAATATTAAAAGCACCGTCAAGTAAAAATAACTAACTATAGGTGATAACGTTATGTCATAAATGAATCGATTCGATCACAGTATGTTATGGAGAACTGATATTTTTGAAGTGAATTGAAATTCAATAGAAATCGAGAACAAAACACAGTTATAAAATCGATCGAAGGAGTTACATTAGTTATTTCACAGTACTGTACTGCTTGCTATATGTGAATTATTGCTATTAAATTATTTCGCATTATCAGTTCGTCAGGTTGCCTGTTTTAGAATTTCTAAGCAATATACAAGTATTGTGTGATAAATTAACCGTTATTTAATTACATGAAACGCCAGTGGCTTGGAGTTGATGCATGTAAAATATAAACGTTAAATCAAAACGTGTTTGTTATTAAACCAATATAAAATGCTATCTTACAATTTTATAAAGCAACGGTTTCCAACCTTTATGTTACTACGCCTCCCTTTGGAGAAAATAATATCTTCGCGCCTTCCCATCCGTTATCTAATATAGAAATAAATAGACGTTTTAAAGGGTAAATAAATATTTTGGACTGTTCGCGCCTCCCTTTGCAATACTTCGCGCCTCCCAGGTTGGAAATCGCTGATATAAATAGTTCCTTCAGTCAACAGTCACGGTCTGTTTGTTATCCATGGTTTGAATCCTTGTTTGGACATTTCCACGTTTTCACAATAACTAAAGGAGGTGTGAAAAGATTTCTTATCTATATAATACAACCCTTATTGTGAACAGCATTCAAAATTTGAGGATTTCAAAAATGTTGAATTTGCCGGTAATTTTGTGAAAAATTATTTTTGTTCAAACATTAAAGTTGGTAATTTTTTATGCACCTTATTTTTATCATTCTTTATTACCAATCTTATTAACCCGTAATATAATATTGTTGCATTCAAGAACATTGAATTAGTTGTAATTTAAAAAATGCACAGATACAATCACACGATAAATTTGAATTCAGTCAGAAGATCACAGATTCCTTACTAGGTCATCCAATCCCGGACCTTTTTTGTGATTTCGGGATTCACAATTTTCGGATCCCGGTATTGATCATTCACTATAAAAATACCAATTCACAATTATTTCAGGTTCTTAGAGAATTTTGGGATTCACGACAACTACGTTGGCTACTCGACCAACCACCTGCCATTTTTAATAATATAACTGTTGACTAATTATATATTTTTTTTATCTATTTTTTATATAGTCTACAATTTTGAGACGTGATAAAATGTACGAAAAAGCTTTGATGTTATCATATTAACACATAAAAGTAAAACTACCACGACGCCACTGTATAATGTAAAATAGTTGACGTATGGCAAGTGTTACGTTACGTCGATAAGTCTATAATAACTTATACCGTATAAGATGAACATAATATATAAAAAAAATGCAGCTTTCTAGTCATAAACAGCAGAACGACTCCCATATAGGAAAACGAAAATGCATATTATTGTGCATATTGAAAGTGCATTGTGAATGTGTTCACATCATGCCAATAACAGATGACAATATATTGTATAGTAAAAAATAGTAATAAAAATCGGTTTATGTAACAATAGAAAAAATATACACAAGCATACGAGCCTGCAAACGATAATATATATATAATATAAAAAGATGACAGGTTTTTAACTTGGGGTTTGCGGAAACATTTCAGGGTATCCGCAATCAGATATTTCATGTGGTGATGCCGACCTAATCAAGAATGAACTTATTGATCTTAGGACCAAAAAACTTACTACAATTGTAGTTTCACTTCTAAAGATTTTTGAGAATTATGGCGTTCCCTGTAAGGCAAGTTGTATGATCGTTTTTTTTAAATTTCGTTGGCTCTGACGAGTAAAATGTATAAGTTTTCATCTTACTTGCAGTATCGTTTTATGAACAAAAACAAATTGAGAGACCATGTTATAGAAAAAGGATCCATGGTCCTATTCATGATTATTCCTATAATCTTAAAAAACTGTATTTATACGTTAATAAGTTATATATATGAACATAAAAAAATATGAGTAATCAAAATAAAATGTATCTTGCATTCGTGTCACTTTTAATCTTATAATATGAAACCAACAAAGCTGACAAATGCTAATCGAAGTAGTGATTGTTTGCAGAGCATTTTCAAACCGGGAATCCTTGTCCCTGAACGATCGATGTGATTCCTCATGGACCTCCTTAACATCATTTATTGTCACCGAGCACATGTCACGGTCTTTGGAAGGAAGAAGCTCCTTGGTGCACGCTGTCTCATCTCAAATCTGAGGTCAATCATATAAACTTGTTTCACTGTATGAAAAATGTGTTACAAATATCTAACATGCCGCGGAATATTTCTTTCTAAAAAATATTTGACATTACAGCTTAAGGTAGTCAAGGTGTCAGATATTAACATTTTCACTGAAGATCAATTTTACGAAAAAAAAACATCGCAAACATTCATACCAAAAATCTCAAACATCAAATTGTCAAAATCATAACTTTATATTGACTTGTAAGACCCATTTGATCAAAAGGGTTCAGCTTATCTCACATTATTCATTTTTTTAAATATACATTAAAACACACAGATGTATTGTTATTTATATTAACAGCATACAATATTTATTCAATTATATAGAAGAATACATAACATAATTGACGATATGATAATCATGGAAAATTCTCTCGTCGACCCTATTTAGTTTAAAGGCAAAAGATCAAATGTCAATCATATTCATCCATTATCTCTAATAAATTATTAAATAAAAAAAATCTATAAATTACTAACCCGTTTACCAAAGAAAGCACAAATGGAAAGATTGTTTAGTTTAAATGGCTATATTTTATTACAGTGAGCCGATGAAAGAGCTTTTCCATATTTGGAGAATTTCCCAAGCGCTGAGAACTTAATAGGCAAAATAACGGTTTAGAATTTTAGCACATTCATTATTAGAATGTACAAAATAAGCCGTTTTACGAAGTATTAACTATTCCGTGATGAAATATGAAACTGCTTTATTGTTTTACTTTCAACATTTGTGTATAACAATTAAAAATACTAACGTTTGATATATGTTACAGTTTTCGCCAATTACTCTTAAATTCATTTTAAATTAATTGTAGAAAAATCGTATGATAGAAGCAATTATTCTTGAAATATAAAAGATCAATTTAAAAAATGCTTTGTCTTTTAGTATCTTTGTTTCTAATACAAAGGCTATATTCAAATTTAAATTAACTATATTTAATACTTTATATTGTACCAGAAGCTTACAGCTGAACATCTTATAGCCATTATGATATTGTTTCGTGAATAGAAAATGAACAAAAAGAAAGTATTCAACAAACTAATTAATTTATAATAAAACAATTGCTTAAAGACTTTCACATCTATTACAAAAGTTAAAAGAACGTTATTTGTATATTCATTGAATATAGAAAAAAGCAAGATAAAGATTTAAGTGATACGGGTGTTAAAAAAATTAATGTTAACTGCACAGTAGGTCACACCTGAATGTATTCAATAAATGTTCTTTAATAATTTAATATACATAATAGATTGACTTCATTGTTTTGAAAAAAAAACAATGTGGTTTTAGCGCAGTTTTGAGCTTCCTAAATAAAAAAAAACTCAAACATTATATTATTTATACGCATTTACGCTAGACAGATAAATAAAACCATGCCATGGAAATATTGTTTTTAGTAAGAAAGAATATATTATACATAGATTTGTTATGATTTCAAAATAACTAAAAAATATTGGGAAATTTATTGAATTAAGGAATAAGAAAATATGTTATTCTAAACTTTTTGTAAAAACCGTAATCGATGTCCTACATAATTTTTCTTTTGGGAACAAAATGGTCCATTTAATTTTTAAAAATATTTACAATTCAATTACAGCAGTGGTTTCCAACCTTTATGTTACTGCGCCTCCCTTTGAAGAAAAAAATATCTTCGCGCCTCCCCATCCTTTATTTCATATAATAATAAAGACATGTCTTAAATAGTAAATACATATTTTGGACTCTTCGCGCCTCCCTTTGCAATAGTCCGCGCCCCTCCCAAGTTGGAAATCGCTGAATTGCAGAGTAAGCAAATACTTTATAAGAAGTATATTTTTAATGTGGTGTAATTCAGATTGCATTTGTTACAATAAAATTTCTAGATAAGTTATAGTACAAAAAAATAATCATATCATTATCAACTCATAAATCATATAAATTCAAAAGTTTTCCTTATGTTTATTATTCGCATAACAATCATCGAAAACCTTCTAAGAAAATTTAAAATCAAAGACTAATACTAGAAGATAATTTTCGAACTTTGAATAATTAATCATTCATACAAAAATATCATTAGCTTATATGGTTTAACTTTGTATATCAAATTAATTAAGTATTTCGACTGAGGTTGCTTGATGGAATTTCAATATCAAATTTGAATTGTTTGAATTTTGTACTTTTCCATGAGTTTTGTCTCTAACGAGCCGGGTTTCGCCTTTCGGCATCTTCAGGCATTCCAAGTGCACGGATGTACTTGAACTGACGCGTAGTAAACAGTTTGTATCGTTTATATACAAAAATATAAGTAGATCACTAAGTTAAAAGGATATTAAAATGTATACAATATTCAATGAATTAAGTGGGTTTGTTATAATTATGGGGATTTTTTGAAAATATTAATGACCAGATAATAACCTAGGAATGTTTAAAATAAATCTAGGGTTTTATCCGACCTATTACAAAATGTCAAATGTACAAAAGTACAAATGTCAAAAAGTACAAAATTCAAACAATTCAAATTTGTATATCAAGTTAATATAAATCATAGTTGAAAGACAAAATGTCAAATGAAAAGGCATAATTTAATTACTTTGATATTCAAATTTATGAATGCAATAATTATTTAGAGACATTTGTAGCGATCTAAATCGAAACACATAATACTTTTATGAATTGCATGCAATTCAGATCAAGGGCAGTCAGAACAATAAACGTACAGATAAAAGGTTTGCAATTCGCATTAAATATCGGTGTGCAGATAAATGTTGTGTCAAAAAAAGATCTATCGATTGGACCTAAAATACAGATAACGCATTATTCTTATTTATGGTACATGCAGATAAAATTTACGACTGGGACAATTTGTAGCTGTGATTTATTGAATAATCAAAGAAAAATGTTTCGATAAATTTATTTGTCACAGAAACAATCTAACATTGAGAAGGTGTCGAATTTTTTTTCGTTTAGATACAAAAATTGAGTTCGTGGTTATAATAAATTAATTAGAAACTCTTTAAATTATTAATTACTGTGAAGATTTTAAAGACACACAAACACGTTCAGTATTACGATTTGTTTCTACATAGTTTCAAAAACATTTGCTTCAGGCTTAAAAGGAAAATATTGATGTAGACAGAACTATATAATATAACATTCATTGATACTTTGTATCGTTTACATTCAACAATATTTGTAAATTCAAAAAGAACAAATGTATATTTACTGTTTTAGTGCTGTTTTTTTTATTTAATATATCTCAATAAAATGTATTTGCAATAAAGATAGCGAGAAAACTATAATATGTTACATCAGTGATTCCCAAACTTATTATGCTCGTGGACCCCTTTCATAGAAAAAAAAACCTGACCGTGGACCCCCAAGTGAAATAATAAAGTTAACGACTTGAATGGTATTTTTTTCCATGTCTGCTTCCAATGTGGAGCAAATGGCTTCCTAATGAAGGTATATTAACAGATGTTTTTCTGCGAGAACTATTTGTTAGTCAGTTGCTCAAACTCTATCCTATCCCTATCCTATCCTTAATACTCTTTGGAAAAGAGAGTTTGAGTCAGGATTATTGAAATATTTATTCTTCCGCGGACCCCCTGACGATTTCCACGCACCCCCAAATGATCACGACCGATTTTGTCACGGACCCCTGGGGGTCCATAGGAACCATTTTGGGAACCACTGTGTTACACTGTCAAAACTCGGTGGAAAGGCATTATTACTCCATATTTCACATTTACATATTTCACATTTATTTATTACGATCAGTACTGGTTACGCCCATCACGGGCATTTACAATCCGCCAAAAGAGGCGACGAATTTTTTCCGTTTGGAAACTATTTGTATCAAAATAATCATAATATTCGATATCACCAAAAACTGAAAAATCCTGTATTTAAATAATAAATCATTAAAATAAGATTTTCGATAGTTGAGTGACATTTCTTACGATTCTTTTTCTTCGTATATCTATTGTTAATTGTTTGTTACACCTTTATTAGTCTTACTAGATTTTCAATAAATAACACTGAATTGATATACATATCGACTGTGGAAAGGAAAAAGGACGTAACCCACACATATCAAATTTTACAGGAGGCGCTAAAAACGTGTTTTGATGATTTTTTGACATATGCAAATTATGAACTATACACAACCCTGAAGTGCACGGAGACTTCTAAACTAGTGTTTAATTGACATAATCTAATATTAATTAAAGAAATTGTCTAGGAAAACCTTTATTTCAGTCTTTTTTCTTGGTTTTAATTTTTTACAAGGTCATTTTTTGAAAGTTAAAAGCTAAATTTAGATACTAATTCGGCATTTGCAGCTTGCATCCTTTTGATAGAACGTGTATCAAGTTTGATATTGTGATTATCGAAAAAAACCTGTTTTGAAGAAACTGTGGGTTAAGTCCTTTTTCCTTTCCACAGTCGATATGTATATGTTGAAAATGTTCGTGATGAGCGAAACCGGTCCTGATCCTAATAAATAAATTATACTTACAAGTGTATAATATTGTAAAATGTTAATCACTTACTTTATAATCAACTGCTATGGCTTGCTGATTGAATTGGCATTTACTCTGTAGAAGTTTACATTGTAATAAGGTGAAAAAATAGCAAAGTATTTTAGTTCTACAATACATATATATATTTTTTATACAATTTATTTGATAGTTATTTCGGCGTATGCCATCGTCAGACTATAATAGCTATTAAATATATAAATAAAAAATACATTGTAGAACTAGGCTACTTTTTTCACATTATCTTGATTACTATGGCGCTATGAAATATTAATGTTTCAATCATTTTTACGATTATTTTTTTATATTCAGGAATAACAGTATCTCGTTTTTTTGCATGTCCACGGAGTTAAACGTTTTTACAATCCCGATGTTCATAAATATCGAAAGCTCAGATGGTGGTGGGACGACCTCTCGGGGGCGAAGTATTGCGATTCGGTCACTGACATTATTATTAACTGTGATTGTAGCAGTGAATTATTGGAGCGACAGACATTGCATGCCGTTTGCCGTCCGTCATAATTCAATTGATGGAAAGCAGGGTGTCAAAATACGCTCAACAGACAAATATTGCAATACCTTCACATTATGGTGTTAAAAGTTAATGGAAACATTTTATAAAATAAAATTTGAAAAAGGAACAAAGTATCAGGGCTGTCTCACAATACACGCGCAACAGTAGTATTATGTGTTTTTTTATGAGAATTTTTTAGTCCGCTCTCTTGAGATAAAAAAAAAAGTCTTTTAATTTTTTCAATTCAATATGAACAATGGGAAGTTTGATGAAATAAATCAATTAACGCAAATACTTAAAAGACGATTTAATAATTAGTAATTATGACACATTTGTGAACAGTTTTGGTATCGGTAAGCAAGTGATCAATCAATTGAATATGTTAAATCGCTCAGCGAATCTGGGATCGAACATTTATGAGTATTATTCGTAGTACATATTGACATACAAAAATAAATAAATTATCAATCACGAGTTATATGTATCGTTTTAATAATATAACTTGAATTGAAATTATATACTTACGCGTGGCATTTAAAAAAAACACTCATTAATTAGATTTAACCTTTTAACTGCCGTAGATAATTAATAGTAATTACCTAGCACGCCGACTATATATTTTTTTTTTAATTATTATTCGATAAACTTTTTTCTTTTCTTTTCTGCATCACACCGAAGATGATATCTCCTCAATGATACAGTTAAGATACATTTTATTTAGGTACAATTTGAAAGGCAACAATAAATAATAATTACAAGTAAAAAAAACAATTAAATAATAATAAGCAAGAATAATGGGACTAATAAACAACTTTTAATTTTGAGACAGATGTGATTAAGGATTGAATGGTGAAGGGCAGGGAAGGTAAAGTTTTTCTCCAAGAGAGAAAGTTTTTTTTTTTTTTTAATTTAAGATTTCGACTGAAGGTGCTTGGTGGAATTTCAATATTAAATTTGAATCGTTCAAACTATGAGTTTTATATGAACTATGAAACTGAGTTTTATATGAACTATTTAGAAGATACAATTTTTAGAAACAAAACAGAAGCCAAACCTATAGTCTATTGGTTCCGATATGTAGACGATATTCTTTGCCTGTTTAATGGAACAGATAGACAAATAACTCACTTTCATAACTTTATAAATTCATTAGATAAAAATATTAAATTTACTCTAGAAGTCGGAGGCAAAAATATTAACTTTCTTGACTTAAATATTAACATTGAAAATCATTCTCACGAGTTTAAAATATTTCGGAAGCCAACATTCTCTGACACTGTAATCCATAAAAATTCAATGCACCCATTTTCTTATAAACTAGCCGCTTTTCATTCAGAAATACATAGACTTGTGAGTGTTCCTTTAAACGAAATAAACTTTAATATTGAATTGAAAATCATCAAACAAATCGCCATAAACAATGGATACGATATGTCTCTTATAGACAATCTTTTATCAAAAAAACAAGCTAAACTTGCAGAAAAAATGTTATTTAAAGGTATAGTGTTCTAAGGACATAGATCATACTAGGTATTGGCGTAGAATCATTTTTTTAGGAAATACAAGTCTCAAAATTAAAAAACAGCTAGCTGATAGTGTTAGACCTGCTTTTTACTGTAAAAACTCTTTAGGCAAATTATTAATTAATAATAAAGATAAAATACATTACTTAAATAAATCCGGGATTTATAGATTGCAATGCTCTTGTTGTACAAAGTTTTATATCGGCAAAACAGAAAGAACATTGAACATCCGAGTTTTAGAACATATGGCAGCCTTTAGATTGAAAAAAGACACGTCTACTTTTGCTAATCACTTAATTTCGGAAGGACACGTGTTCAATCAGGAACAAGGGATAAAAATGTTACACCCAAATACGGACAGTCATAAGCTCTTTTTCCAAGAAATTTTAGAAATCAATAAAGCACAGTTGCAAAGTCTTCCGATTTTAAACGAAATAACAAATTTTCCCACATCTCCTCTTCTATACCCTATATAACCATAAAATCATATAATCATAAAACCTTTGCCGACAAACAGATTATATAATTCTTGAAACTGCTCACTACACAAATCTGTTGGCATTCCCATGAGCTCATCCTTTTCGCCAGCAATGACTTTGGACTCAGTGATGCATTTGTATCTTATATAAGCACGAAACTTTTATTTGCTAAGCGTCAGTTCAAGTTCATCCGTGCACTTGAATGCCTGAAGATGCCGAAAGGCGAAACCCGGGTCGTTAGTGACAAAATTTGTGAGAAAGTTTTTCTCCAAAATCTTCTCGTGAAATTTGTGCCACCCCTGTAGGCGAGTGCAACGCCTGCACGGGCATCAGCGAGGAAGAGCGTCGCTCTGTGAAGCGTGAACAATACGAGTTGAAGGATATCTGCGCTCTAGAATGCGGTTTCAATTATTATCATTGTTGCTGTTGTTGGCGAACGCTGTGAGATTCGCGTCTGGCAGCACAGCACATGCACATGCGTTTTGCAAACACGCATGCATCGCTACTTGCCGCTACACTGATTCGCGAACAATTCTGCAACGGCAACACTTGATAAACAGCTACGCATGTTGAAATATATCTTCTTATACAATTTTATCTAATACGGTACAAAATTATGAGAACGGTTCCACTCAAAAAGTTATTCTATTAGGACACTCATTCCGTGCGTACAGTGTAGAATGTAGTCAATTGCAGACATGTGCACAACGTTTCGTTGTATATTTATTTCAGTATTATTACTTCTAAAAATACGTTTTCAATTCTCTTGCGGATGTTTTAGCACATTCATTGAAATAATTATTATGCACCACAAGAATAATACGCAGTGAAAGTATTAATAAATATCCGACCAAAATTTCGGTAAAATATTAAAAATAGAATATTAAATAATAATAAAAAATATTAATGATGATGTAAGAATGTTGTTTGTCCGTCAAAGTTTTATATAAATTATGAATAAGTTAATATTTTTTTACAATAATTAAAACAGGTTTTAAACTGTTTCCGTTTGAGAGAGTGTGTTGACTAAAGCTATAATAGTTCGATCAAACATGCAAAAAATCACCGTTAAACAAAAAAATCTGTGCGTGTAAAAAAATATTTTTAATTTTTGACGACGAATGTTTGGGAAGCAGTAGCAACGGGACGTGTGCACTTAATGACTCAATGCATTCTGATCGAACTTTGTTTTTCGACATTTCATTCCTTGATTCAGAACCTGGAATAAACCTGATCAATTATATTACTTATAACTGTTTGTTGAAAGCTCAAACATACCTGTATAACGGACATTGTTCTGCGTATGTGTACATAATTACTAATAAACGATTTTTTAGTTAAACCTTGAAATATATTATTCATAAATTGCGAAAGTTACAATAATGCAAATCAAAGATTTTAATTGGTAACAGATTAAAAATATCAAAGTATTTTAGTTCTACAGTTTTTTAATAATTTTATGCGTTGATAGCTATTTCGGCTTGCGCCATCGTCAGAACTATGTTTAAACTTATATTTTGCTCAGCTATATATACTGGCTTTGAAGAGATACACAATGCATCAAGTTATTCACTCTAACATCCTAATTATAATAATAATATTACACTGTAATATATTACTGTATAACTATATTACTATTACAATATGACTGTGTAATATTGTAATTATAATTAGGATGTTAGAGTGAATAACTTGATGCATTGTGTATCTCTTCAGAGCCAGTATATATAGCTGAGCAAAATATAAGTTTTAACATAGTTCTGACGATGGCGCAAGCCGAAATAGCTATAAAAAAACTGTAGAACTAAAATACTTTGATATTTTTAATATGTTATAATGGAGTTCTACCAAGTAAATGCCAAATCAATTAATAAATTTTAATTGATTGCAAAAGATTCTTACAAACATACCAACACGTTATATAACAGATATGCATTTTAACCATAATCATAATTTAACAACGCTTATTTTTTATTATAGTATAAACTCTCGAGAAGTGAAGTAACCCAACTAGTAAAATGGTAAAACTTTTTGTTGGATTTTCAAATACAATCACGTTTTAATTTGGTGTTTTAGTGGATCGCATATTTTTTATTTTACGGAGATAACACTATTGCAATGTGTATTAACTAAGGTTACTTCACTTTTACGATAATTTAAGACTTGTAGAATTTTACAACGCGTCTAACTTTTTTTTTAAATATCACTTGGCTCACTTCACCTCTAATGGGCCCTTATAATATAATACTTTTTCAAACCACACAATTTGTTATAATACTTGCAGTATTTTTCAATTATAAACGCGGTGTTTTATTCACAGAATATGACTATTAAATTAAAACTAGCTGTAAGCCCGTTGCCCAGCAACGTGAGATTTTTGTTGCATAGTATTTAATTTTATGTTATTTTATTTTATTTAATTAGTACGCACACATCTGTGATTATTTGTGAAAAGTGAGCGATTAATAGGACACCCTACATACACTCACTCATACGGACCTTATCGACTATTAATATATAGATTAGTTATACATTTCCTAATGATTTCAGTAAGTATATCACATACTCAATTTTAAAACGAAATTATACTTTCAACTAGTTCTATTTTTTTCCGAAAATACGACTATCCATGTATTTATTATTGTTTTTAGTAACAAGACACTTCCTTTGATTTAACAGGTCACTCTTCGCAAGTGAACGATATATTAAACATACTTTATGTGTACAAACAATATTAAAATTAGTATCAAAAATTCTTCAACTTAGCATAATATATACTTACACAGGATATAAAAAAAAGTCTATGTAATAAAACGGTCCATATCAAGCATGGTATAAAAATGCCAAGGTGTATCATTTCATTAAAATGTAATACGTTAAATAGTGAAGTCACGAAGGTGTTTTAGTGAGTAAAATGATATAAAAAAATACACAGGTACAATCCAAGTAGCGTTTATTGATGACTCTGGTGTGAGATCAAGAACCTAATAGCTTCAAAAGTGATTTGTACCACGCGTGTAATGAACTAAATTTTTAATACGGACAATAAAGTTCGTGTTTTTTTTATTCGAAATAAAAAGATAAGATACGCCCAACGCTACCATTATTGCAAAAATTAAACACTAAATACCTGTTCAAACATATTTCTTGTTTATGGATGGATTCGATTTAAAATAGGGTAAAAATAACTTTTAATGTGCTCACTGTCAATTCTTTGTGGTAAGGCATTCATTATCCAATAATTGACTATAGATAATGAACCGGTTTCGCTATATTTTTTTTCTACAACGCTAATTGAAGCCTCCCTACCAATAATGTTGTACGGCAGTTTTCAGATAAATATGCAGCAATGATCTATATCACATTGGCTCTTTTTTAGTATATTTAGTTGTTTGATCCGGCAGCATTAATTAATTCACTTGTTTTTAATCATTCGTGTTGGCTTCCCTGCAGTAAGAATCTATGTATCAGTCTTGCAGATTGCAAAAAAAGTTTAATACGGGCCGAAAACGAAGCACATATATATATACAAAATTTAATTATAAACAATTTCTTCAAAACAAAATAGGTTTATTTGATTATTTAAAAACGTCCAAATGTAAAATAGATCATCTTTAGTGGCGAATCTTAAATTATAAGCTATATTCTATATGTATCATAGAATATTCCTAGGTGCTAATTGTGAATAATGATTAAAAAGGTAATATTATATATTAATAAAAAATATATTTAAAAAAAAAACCCTAGAACAGATAACGGTAACGGGTAAATCATACTCAATTTTTATTTAGGCCCATTAAAGGTAAAGTGAGCCATGTAATAATTTTGAAAAAAAAAATAGACGCGTTGTAATATTCTACACGTCTTCAAGTATTGTTTAAGTTAAGGAACCTCATTTAATACACATTGCAACAGTGTTGTTATACCCGTAAAATAAAAATATGCAATCCACCAAAACACCAAATAAAGACGTGAGTTTTATCGTCGGTCGTATTAGTCGGCTCACTTCACCTCTCGAGGGCTCATTTATATTATAACTAATAAACATTAGTTAAATATCTACAAAGAAAAATAACGCTTAAGCTTACTTCTAAACGACATGACACATTCTAATACGAATGTATCTTTTGTTTGTTACACGCTCACGGCTAAAGTTTAACATGTTAAGTAGCTAAAGGTGTCTTGGAATAATTTTGTTATCTTTATTCGGACATTTATTCATTAGTTTAGTACGCATGGTTGATGGTGGAATGTATAAGAATGTTTTTATTTGGACGTGTGATTATCACTCAACAGGTTCATTGGCTCGTTTTAAGGAGCATACTGTTTTATTTTTGTTTTAAGTACATCAACATAGTATATAATATAATCACCTTAACGCATGTGGATTTATTGTGCCGCTTACTTGTGCCTGGACACTTATCACGCATGGATGACAGTGAATCTACAAAACGTTTCAAATTTGATACTCCTGAAATAAGACCAGAACTTAGCCGAACGAATGGAGTGTCATAGGATTTGAGAGTACTTGAGGTGAGCGACCGAAATTAATGAAGAAGATTAATTCAGACGACAAAGGTTCACTGTGGATTGTAGTGCCAGAAAAAAAAGAAAGAAGAAAAATAGGTTAAGTTTAAAAAAAAACAATTCAAATTCCAATTTAAGGTGGAAAATTAATTGTAAATAGCTGCCACTATTTGTTATGTGATAAAAGGCCGACAATGGATCAGAAGTGTGATAATATAAAAAATATGTTTTGTTAAACTATTTTATGACAGTTGTGATTTGTAAGATGCTTATATTGTTCAATAATCTGTTTTAACCAATAAAAATTGAGTTAACAAGGCAGAAAAGAACAGTTTTACATTAAATACTAAATAAAAATTATAAAAACTTTTTAGTACTTTTTCCACATCAAATTTATTAGATCAGGACCGGTTTCGCTCATGATGAGCATTGTCGACTGATAAGAAACACAATGAAACAGTGATATTTATACAAAAGTGAGAAAAACAAGGTATGACAAACAATTGCTAAGCGGTCTTCAACTTTTTATTTAGTTTATTTTCCTTGTATTTTGCTTCAATTCTTTTGCTTGGTTGTAATTCCAATTGTTTGTCATACCTTGTTTTTCTCACTTATCTTTTGTATAAATATCACTGTTTCATTGTATTTCTTATCAGTTGACAATGCTCATCATGAGCGAAACCGGTCCTGATCTAATAAATTTTATGTGGAAAAGGTACTAAAAATGTTTTATTATTTTTATTATAATGCCATTCCACCAAGTATTGACAGTGAACACCTTAAAAGTGAAATACTAAATACTTAGAAAAACATAATTTATTGTGTAATATAATATATGTACAATATAAAGCTGGTATATTTAAACCAAAAAATACTATTTTCTAACATACACTACGTGCACTTACACGAAGGATACAGTAAACATAGAAAAATTAAAGTGTCATTTTCCATCACATTGGATCGAGCGATTTCAAACCCGTATAAAAAAAAATCTGTGCAAAGATTAGTTTTTTTTGTATATACAATCACAATCAAATGACAGAATTTCAGTGTAGAAGGTATCTCCAAATCACGTGGCTTAATGGCTTATATACAATACTTATAATAAATCCCTCCCGTTCATTTTAATGTATTAAGTAAAAAAACATTCGTTTTCAATACTCTAACTAAGGTTGTTGAGTCAGACTGTTTTAAGTGGATTTGGACTCAAAAAAAGCTAATATCTTTGAGTCATTTTTAAGAAAAAATGTATATTCAAATCGCTAGGTTCAAAAGTGGCAACACTGCATGCTAGTAAGCATAAAAAATAGTCGTGTTTTAAGATAAGATTGGAGTCGGATTCGTCTTAATTCTTGACGACTACACAGCCCCGACTCTAAAACTACGTGCGTTTTATTAATTGATTCGGCATTTACTTGGTAGAACTCCATTTATAACAGATTAAAAATAACAAAGTATTTTAGTTCTACAGTTTTAAATAATTTTATTCGTTGATAGCAATTTCGGCTTGCGCCATCGTCAGAACTATGTTTAAACTAATCTTTTGCTCAGCTATATATACTGGCTCTGAAGAGATACACAATGCATCAAGTTATTCACTCTAACATCCTAATTATAATTACAATATTACACTTATCAAATGTGATTAAAATATTGTAATTATAATTAGGATGTTAGAGTGAATAACTTGATGCATTGTGTATCTCTTCAGAGCCAGTATATATAGCTGAGCAAAAGATTAGTTTAAACATAGTTCTGACGATGGCGCAAGCCGAAATAGCTATCAACGAATAAAATTATTAAAAACTGTAGAACTAAAATACTTTGTTATTTTTAATCTGTTACTACGTGCGTTGTTAACTATTAAATATTCCAGTATAATGTTGGAATAAAATAAAATAAAAAATCCAGGCTTCGATATATAGACACGGTTTTCATTTAAAACCATTGAATAAAGAAAAAAATAATACGAAATAATTGTCTTGTCAAGACTTATTTAATGTTAAACATGAAAAATGAGAAAAAATAATACTAGCGAGTAAATATGTGTTTGTAGCATTTTAATACAAGCACATTACATGCGATAAAATCAATCTTTTAGAATAGACGTTAAGAAACATCCCATGTCAAAAAATAAATAAATAGAGATATTACTTAAATGACAACCAACACGTTTAGGATTTTTTTAAATCAGCATGATACTTGGCTAGTTTATTGAGTATTCAAAACCACACCATTCAATATAGCTTAAATTAATGGCTGTTTTTTTTCTGAAACAAAGAATATACTCACAATAAAACTTGTTAGAATAAATCAAAATACATATTGGAATTTATCGATTGTCTTCATCGGTTAGTCAAAATTGATCGTATATATTTTAGAAGATTTCTACAACTGACATTCTTAACAATAATTTACAGTTCATTCCTGTCATTTCCAATTAAATAATGTTGATGAAATTGTTATGATAATGAGAAATGAATAAAATTAAAATAAATAATATTATAGACAAGACGAAATTTTAAAAGTTTTGAAACAAAAGATGATCGTGCTGTGTTAGGTATTTCAATAAATCACAACTATTGAAATAATATGTAATCTTGTTATCATGCGATGTCACACGGTACTTAAATAACACCTAAAACAATAAAATTATAATTTAATTGTGTTTATGAAAATAGTACTGTCCAAATATTGAATAATTTCGGCAGTTTGTAAATGTATTTATTTATAAAACCATTTCCTATGAATAAATTAATACATCATACGAATACAAAATTGATAACGCCTACTATATTATACTTGGATACAAGTTGGTTATTGATAATCCTACCACCACCAGCCATGCGTATGCAGTCGTTGTTTCACGACCGCCTTCTATAACGAAATAACGATTAATAAAATAAAAGAATTTACACCTCATATTTTTGGACCGATATATAGTTGTGCGGGACCTATATTTTAGCCATGCACTATTGTGCTTATAATAGAGAACTTATTCTTGGAGACAGTTTCGAATTTAGAATTTCACTTCTTATTGATATTATATGTTATATTTTGCACCTACGTATTTTGACAAAATACAATTGAAAAACATTTTTCGCCACCAAACAGACCGAAATGGAACACCCCTTTATTGAAGATCATTTCCCATCAGTATAAGACGTGATATAAATCTGTCTTCTATTCTTGTACAATAATGTAATTTATTGTCTTTATATTTTAGACGAACAGGTAAAAACGAACAAAATTTCGTTTGCGTGATGTCGTAATATTGATAGAAAATAATATAAATACACGAATGTATTTAGCTATTTACATCATATTTTATGGATTAATTTCATATAAGTAAGTAAATAAATAAACATTGATTATTAAATAAGAATACTCTAATATATATTCATAATATTTTAAAAGAAAGATCTAGAGAAAGTATTGAGAAAGTATGATTTATCTGCCATATTAATTTAACATTGAAAACGTACTACCCTACCATAAAATCAAATTCCTAAGATAATCGCATGTAAACTTCGTGGGTATCACCCCATCCTAAGATGCAAGTGATCGTGTTACAAAGGCTTGGGAGCAGGCTTCCACACGCAGGTGCACGGTTCCCATTCAGAAGGGTGGAAAGGATTCTTACCAATCACGTGTGAAAGACTGCTGATGGCATCTCGATTGATAAAATCGCTGATCTGAAAAAAACTTGAAACCGATAACGCAGTATCACATTTCGCTCTAAGGCACTTGCAACAATAACTAACCTTCAGAATTTTCTTAGCCGTTTGCGAAAAGTGACCACAATTTCGATTTGTGTGATTCATTTTCTTTTTTTTTTATTTATTTTTAGTAAACGTGATTAATTTCTCAATCGATTAATGAATTTCTGTTCAAAGGCATGGATGTATGTGATGTCTTGAATTCCCCCCTCCCACCCATCCTATACTATGAACGGGCCGTATCGAGAGCGATTAGCTAACCACTAGCCCTGTCCTAGCCCTTTCCTTCTATTCCTACTCTCTTTGGAAAAAAGAGAGGTTGAGCAACTGAGTAACAAGCAGTTCTCGTAGAAACATATGCTCCACATTGGGAGCGAACATGGTAAAAAAATGTCAGCTTTGCCCATCATTTCTATTATTTAGACCAGGGGTGGGGAACCTTTTCTTCTCCAAAGGTCGCATTAATTTTTCTGATTCGACATAAGGCCGCAGTAAACATTGATTAGGGAATCTTTGGCCGAAAACAGGAATTTACGGTCAGAATATGTCAGGAATTTACATAAATTTACAGAATTACAGAACTGGCCAGAAGGCCGCACCAGAGTAGCCAAAAGGCCGCAGGTTCCCCACGCCTGATTTAGACAGTTGATAATTTCGCGTTCATGTTATATAAACAAACGAGTTCACAGGAGAAACTTTCAATTTCAGCAATGGTAAATAATAATAATAAAATATGAAAGGAAATGATACATGGGTAAAGTCACATAAAGAGAAGAAATCAAAATCATTTCTTTAAGTAAAATAATATGTCCAAAAGAGACAATTATAGCATATGTAGAATTCATATGTAAGTTTGTTATGAATGGGCTACGTTTTTGTATAAAAAAAATGTGCATCATAATTTTCAAAAATATCGAAATAATATATTGTATTCTTCCTACTCGCTAGACGTTGTCATCTTGATAAGGCAACATGATTTATAACGATATCTTAAGTAAATAATCTGCAGTTTCTCTAGTATTAATTAAGACGCAGATACCTACCGATTAACAAGGTGGGGTTTGAAATATGAATAACTCATTCGAATTATTTGGATCAATATGTCTCATTACCGAGTCCAGGTAATATAATTGATCGGTTTTTCTAGATCTGTCAGTAAAAATATTTTTTTTAATAAACAAGGCCGCTCTCAATATAAAGAGTATCGATTCATAATGGAGCGTCTGTCGAGAGGAAGAAAATTGCATACTATTCTATATTATGTCCTAACTTACTCGGAATGAGAAATAAGCGGGTAGAATAAAATTCAGAATTTTAAAATAGATCTATAGATATATAATTTAAATAAAAAATATGTATTTTAAATGTTAATGACATCTTATTAAATAAAATAAGCTGTCGTAAAATAGAACTATAAAACCACGCTTTGCAACAAATTGACTCGCGTTAGAATTATCGAGGGATATTTACTGTATAATAAATCGGGGCTTTTGTAGATCTGTGCTCACAAAAGCGTGTAAAATACATATTATTAGGTTGATTTACGATACAAGAGCGATAAAAGTTTTCGTATGCAGCGTTATTTAAGGTGGCGGGTTTTTAGCAAGTCCATCAAAGAGGAGACAGTAAAATTCACAGAGGTATCGACAGCTTGAGTAAAAGAACTATTGATATATTATGTTTGTTTTCCCCAAACAAAATTTTAAAACGGAAAATGTGTGAAGCCTCCAGTATCGATGATAAAATAAAAACAATTCGAATACTGTATGTGTTCAAGTTTCTTTTACTCGTAATGTGACTTTAAATTTTTCTTTTTCTTTGATATAAAAAAGAAATTTAATAAGAGACATCGAGTTTCATATGGGGCGTCTGTATTTTACTATTTTTATTAATAATTGCAAATCACGAAATCTCTTGTAATCACGAATTACATTATATTTTTAGTAAGCTATGTCGGATGGTTCTTAGTTCTAGCGATGGTTAAAATATATGACATGTATATTAGATTAACCAACAGCGAAGTCGGTTTCAGGTGTTATTATTTGTTGATTGGAGATTAATCTTTAAAAGTAGACATATTAAATAGGGCATCTGATCCCGGGAACCCGAACGATATGGGTTATTATGCTTATCTTGGGATTTCGAAATTCCGTATAACATGTAAAAAAAGCAAAAATTTGCAATTCAATACATTATTTAATTATAAAAAAATAACCGACAGTGAACCTCGGTTTGTTTGTGTAACATACATATTGTTGTATGATACTAACACAATAAAAAAATGAATCGTGGTCCAACTCCCTTTCATGTTTTGCAGTAGTCGTAGATAGTATCGGACAATTTTATTGTTTTTTTTTTTTCATAATTTTATGTAGCAATTATTTTATTTCATTTTAGGGTAGGATAAGAGTTTTTTTTAAATGTTCGAAGCCGGTGTTTGTGATATATCTTTAACTGTAATTTATCTACAAAAAAATCTGTCACTTTTTCAGTTACCTAGAATACCAGATATTTTAATATTACAATTAGGGATATGTGAAAAATAAAAGCATTAAATGATGATGCCAAACAGAATAGATCGCAAGATTGTGAATCCCGAAATCTCGGGGTCCTATAAAATGCCCAGGATTGGATGGGATGGCTTTGCGAATATTTAAGTCAATTAGTTATGCTTTAATATTTGATTTGGTTAAATTGAATCATATCAACAACGATAATTTTAATGAAAGATTATAAGTTGGCCGATGTTCAACTTTCACGAACTGTGTCTGTAATCCTCAATAAGATACACCGCTATTCCTCATCGGGCCGTTAGTTATAATAATATGTTGTAAATAAATGAATAAGGCATTATTATTTCAGCCATTGGCTTGGAATTCGTAATAAATTGGTAGTATAGGTGTCGATGAGCAGGTTATTCAAGCAATATAAACAAACTTCAAAGGGAAATGGATGTCAGCCATTTAATTGCTATTGAACCGCGACATCTATGAAATATTTTTTTAATTGTGGAAGATTCTCGCACTCGTTAGTAGGATAAAGTTGTGAATTAAATTATTTATAGAATAAATTGACCATAAAAAACGATTCTATTTTTTTAAAAAAGGATACATTATTCCCAATTAATATAAACGAAGTTATTCAATTGCTATTGAAAATAGAATTCAAAGTGACGTATAGATGATTTTTCGATAAGTCGTTGTGATTTTAATAAACTCGAAAAAAACTGTCCATCTAACTGCATAACATAAGTGTATAGTATGTTCATGTCTATTCCCAATGAGGAGCGTATAGCATCCTAATGGAGATATCCATCCTAATGGAGATAGAAATATAGGGCTAGAGCAAGACTAATGGTTAACTAATCGCACTAGCTAGGCTACGTTACTTTTAGGATTGGATGGGTGGTAAGAAATTCTCGGACAACACAAACATGCGAACAGACATCGATAAATCATTTGACAAATGCTGTTCGTGCTGGGACTGAAGCTTGCGAGATCTATCAAGGAAGACAACGACGTTGACTACTGTGCCTCGAGCCCGGCAATATAACAATATTATGTAACATATTTAAAAAAACATAACATGTTGAAATCAATTTTTAAGCAATGAAAATATACGATTTAAGAATTCGACGGAAGGTGCTTGGTGAATTTTTATTATTAAATTTGAATCTTTTGTGTTTTGTCACTAACGAACAGAGTTCCGTCTTTTGGCATCTTCGGGCGTTCAAGTGCACGGGTGAACTTGAATTGAGTTCGTCAGTTAGTGACAAAACTTGTGTGAATGTACAAAATTTTAAATATTCAAATAAATCATATGGGTTGATTTTTATTTTAAGGTGAAGCAACGGTGATTGGAAAATATAAGATGATTCGAAACCGTTGCTTGATCTATTCTCAAAAGTTGTAATAAATCAATGACAAAATAACATTTTTGTTAACGTTTATGAGTCAAATCCGACAATCATACTCAAATATTACAAAACAATTACTTTATGAACACACACCACTCAAGTCTGGTATCTATATTTTAAGGACTTTTTAGAAATGATTATTAGATACTTACATGAAAAATATTTTATTTTTGCAAGATTTGCGAGATGCCAGCAACTCAACATTAAAGAGTTGTCTCTATTATCCACATCAGAAAGAAATTAGGATAAACTTAGTCTTAGCTTAATTTTCACTTATTTCACAGGGGCGTGCGACGATATTGTTTTATATTATATATAATATTATTACGCCACTGGTAGTTTGCACCAATAAGTGGAATGATCTATGAACGGATAAGTGTATATAATTTTAAGCACCATGAACGAATTTGTTATAGCTTTATCATTGACATACATAATATATTTATCACATAATAATATCAACCAGAAAAAAATTACAAATCGGTTCCCGCTTGATCGACACATTAATAGTAGGTATTCCAGTTTTTTTTCGTCTTGTAAAAAAAATCCCAACTAAGATGAGTGATGACGAGTCGATGGTCAAACAAGTTTAAAATAAATATTATAATTAAATAAAATTATATACGCGAAAAAAATATGATTTGCAATCTTACTGTGTAAGCACAGCCACGCCTCCCACTTCCTGTGGCTCGCGGAATAAGTAAAAATCCAAAGAAATCTGTTTCTACAGAAATGAGGTGGCGATAAAAACTGAAATAAAAACCCGGCCTGCTTTGAATACCATTATTATCGTAAAGAAAGTGGACGCGTACAAAACCGCAAATCATTTATGAAACAAAAAATAATATATAAAAAACAAGAGCAATTTAAAAAAAAAACGCCTCTTGTATTTTCATAATATTGTATGCGTGCAGCACTCTGCGTATTACTGCAAAACATATATTTACTACAATAAAATAACTATATATTAAAAAAACAAACAGAAGCTATCGCTTTTATTGTTTTGAAAAAGAAAACAGGTTAGTATTTTCAATATATTTATATTCGTCATCCTGCAAAAGCGTAAAAGTTTTATTTAAAAGTAGATGTAATACTTTTAAACTTTTTTTCGATATATTTTAAGATGTTAGAATATTTGAGAAGATGTAATGTAAATCTATATTGTTTCGGGAAACACTAAAATCATTTATATGTTAAATATTATATTATTCAACATTAGGTAGCGCGTTAAAATAAATGAGAAAATGTATCGTACATATAATATATCTCTTATAAGGTCTCCAATCCCGGGAACATGGGATTCACTATAACACGTAAAAATCTTTCAATAGAGCTAAAAAAAAAAATCTCGACAGCGTTGGACTAACGTCACTGACAGATGAAAGGATGGAGCTTAACAAAAAAAGGTTTCTGACATTTGAATAATTGCGGAATCTGTCAATTCGTAACTTTTTCACTGGATCAAGCTTAAAAAAAACGTCACTTCAAGTGAAAATTCTGGAATCTCTTAATAACCTACTTTTTTCGGCAATGCTCTCACGTAATTGTGGCATGATAGAATGATTATGGATCCTGAAATCCCGGGATCAGAAAAAGTGTCCCGAATATTTTATATTTAAGTAAATATAAGTAAAAACAAAGTTCTGACGAGAACGTAAAGCTGAAACAGCTATCAATTATGTATTTAAAAAATGTAGCATTAAAATAAATTGGTATTATTGACTTTCATGTTTATTGTAGTTTTTTTCAGAACAAAAATAATATGCAACCAAAAATTATGCTGCCAATAACAGTAAGTGTAGATAATCATTTAAACAGGTGTCGTAAACCAGCAGAACGGCGTGCAAATATGAATAACAAATGTAATACCCGGGGATAAAATTTACAGTCCTAGTTAAATTACCATAGAATGTGTGCAGACGTGCTGACACTTCTTGCTATCCCTTACGAAGACAATATGCGCTAGAAAAGTTTTCTCCGGCTAAAGTGGGCGGTGTACTTTGAGTGTAAAATACATTATTATATAGTGGTTTTACATCACATTTTTACTAGTTAAATATTGATCGTAAAGAAGGATGATAGATTTGAGTGGATCATAAATACAGTCATCACTTTTGAATACATTAAAGGTGGTAACTGTCGATACTTGGTAGAAGGCAATATATTTATAAAAATAAAATACTTTGTTTTGTATTCTCTGTTGAATTTCTGTTACTTATCGACTTCCAAACTATGTTGAGTATAACAGAACTGTTCATAATTATGTTATTTTGTCATAACTAGTTCGGACGATGGCGAAAGCCGAAATAGCTATCAACTAATAAATATTTTTTAAAAAATGTAGAACTAAATACGTTGCTATTTTTACCCTATTAGAACTGATCATGTTCGAGACTATATTTATCAGTTAAAAATGCTCCCAAGCCCGATCATTGGTAGTAGTAATATAATTAATCAAAATTTGCTATATTTTTCAAAATACCTACTTGTAAATGTACTTGATTATTTTAATTTCAAATTTTTACAAATACACTTTCTACATTTTAAATTTAAAGAGTCAAAATTTTACTTATTAAAACAAGCAGTTTAGAGCATTAATTTAAATTATAGAATGGCTTCTTGACATATTTTTCTCGGTACATCTTAAGCGTATTGATAATATGTATTGGTTGAATGAAAGTCGACTTGACAATAACTCAAGTCTCGTTTTAGTTAGTATTTTCCTAGAATCGTAAACTACGCAAATCGATTAAAAATCAGAAATAAACATAACAGTGGTTTATCTTTTAAATGAAAGCTCCTATTATAAAAATGTATAACATACAATTTTGGGTGAGACTATTTTTTTCGAAGACGTTGTTATTCTGGCTACTATGTTAAGCGCACACAACGTGTCACCTGATCCGAATTGTTTCATGAGTTTACTTGTTCAATGAATTTGGTATCAGGTAAAAAGTGTAAATGCTGAAAACTTAGTCAATTAATTTAATAACAGATCGTGAGAAACGTTTAGTTTTAAGACAATTAATGTTTTCGTCTCTGTATTTTCCATACTGTTCTGTTTTGTTATATTTTAAAATTGATGCTAAATATATGTTAAAATCAAACATATTTAATTCCATATTCGTTAGTTATAGCTAAATATTAATCCGCTGAATATAAGTATATATTTTTAATATGAAATTAAAAACGATTAATTTTTAGGGATAAAGCTTTTTTCTCATGAAGGAAGGATATATTATACATACATTAATAAAGACAGCAAAATAAAATTATTCACGATTTTTCGAAGTCATAAAACAAATATTCACATTCGTGTTGCGCATCGACACTCGACTCGACACAGGGTGATGCTTAACCCAGTGACAGGTTGCGAGCCCTTATCTCACTCGGGTAAGTCATGCGTGCCAAACGATTGCATGCGCTTTTAGTCAAGATATTGCAATATATATACAGGATGGATGCCACTCTAGACAATTATAAAAATATAACACTCAGCATATCAAAATATGTTTCTGTTGTAAAATTATTTTACATATTTCAGTTGTGGATTTTATCGATCGTTTTTTTTAACATAGGTAACTGATCCGTTTACCTCTAGAATGTTACGGGTTAGATAAATGTCAAATTAATTCTGAATTAGCCACATTTCTAAAATCACATTTGTGATAATGGGCATGAGCGTTCGTGATGTCGTTTTTAATGAAAGTGAAGTTGGGTGACTTGGTATAACGAAGCTGATAAAATTAATAAAAATATTATGAGATTAAAACTAATGAATTATGAATTATTTACGGCTAAGCGCAAATCATATCATCGGCTGGCACGCCTTTCAATTACTACAGCTATATGATCTTGCAAATGACAATATTGATGGGAGGAAGTATTGGTTTTAAAAAAAAATAGCATAGTCTATGTAAAAATACGTCATTACTTATGACTTAATATAATGTTTTGAATTATTTTTTTGAATTGGTATTTACTTGGGTAAACTCTATTATAATAAGAATTTGAGAATTAAGTTCAACAAATACGTGAAGCCGACATAGCACTCTTGTAGAACTACATAAATTGGTATGCTTACATGATTGCTTTAACGTGGTTTATCATCAGTCAACAAACCTGGCATCGGAGTTGTTTAAGTTTTTTTTATTATTTACAAACTTTATTTCGTTATCGTATCATGCGCCCATAAACATTTCTATCCAACACCGTGTAGCTGTAAGTAATTTTATTATTCAAACAATAAATAGTGTCGGCACATTTGCAATAAACAGTGTGGATCACCGGACACCTCGACTGGTTTGGATCTTGGCTCATGGGACTATGGACGAGGGCCCATGCGATGCGGGATGCGGTAACAAGATTTGACGCAGTGGCATAGCAGCGCTAACAAACGACATTAAGTAAACACTAGATATTATTGAAAAGGTAAACGAAAAAATACATTTTAAAGAATATGCGGTCAAATATAACAATGGTGGTTATTTTCGTGACCCAGTTGTCAGCAAATAAATAAACCTTTTCAATGATGTTGTCAATAACTTCCACAATCTTTTAATGTAAGCATTTTTCAAATTACATATTTATTTGGACTATGGTATGCGAAGCCCACATTTTTGATCGTAGAATGCATTAAGACAAACAGTGGAGATAGCGAAATTTTTTCCATGAAACTTCACTGTTAAATTCTGAGGCTCATATTCTTAAATTTACATTGTGACAGTTTGAATGTAATGTTATGTATGCATTAAATATTTATGATTTTTGTTGGATATATCTAAAATAATTAACGAGAAATCATATAATTTTACAGCTGAGGAAATTACTACGTGGTAAAAAGATTTCAATAACTTAATGCATGACAAATTATTAAATTCACTTCGCTGCAAAACCCGACATCATAAATGAGTCAATAAAACCATCGACTGCTAAACACGATATAAAAAAACAATTTTCATTTAGAGTAATAAAATTTTATCTATTATGCAGTTACCGATGGTTAATTTAATTTATCGGTTCCGCTACTGCGTCAATTATCGTAGCGAATGCAGTAGAGATGCGTCCGTACGGCGTAGCAAATTATTATAGCATTTGACATTTTGCTCGCGACCCCAAGCGGCGACCTGGGAACTATCGACGAGCGGGAAAGACACAAACCCGGCACTGACTACTCGAAACTCATGTACAAACTCCTACTACACAAGATTTGACATTTTATAGCCTCTTGTTTTATGATTAATTCGCTTTGGTGCAATAATTAATAATATATGATTAGATATATGTAATTAGAAAGGGAATTACTAATTGCTATTAGTCGATTGATACTTACAATCTTCACTTTTAAGGTGTTCACTGTCAATACTTGGTGGAATGGCATTATAATAAAAATAATAATGCACCAGTTGTTGAGAAACAATGGGTGAAATTGAGCTACTTGGGTAGTGTTTCAGAAAAGATTTCAAGGAAATTCAACAAAAACCTTTTTAATGTCACTTTTTATAATTCTTTTAACTTACAACGCATTTTAGTAAATTCTAAAGATAAACTCAACATTCTTAACCAAAGTGGCATATATTTAATTGATTGTGATTCTTGTGGAGCCAGGTATATTGGTCAAACGGGAAGAGCTTTTAATATCAGATTTAAAGAACATTTAGCCTGCTCACGTAAAGGGAATGAATTATCTTCATTTGGGAACCATTTGTTCCTAAATAAGCATACATTTGATATCTCTAAAAACTTTAAAATCCTGCATGCTAACAATAAATCTTTAAAACTTGATAAACAAGAGATCTTAGAAATCAATAGACATAAATTCTTGCCGAACTCTAATTTATTAAACGAACAGCTTGTATTTGCATCATCACCTTTGTTATATCCGTTTCATTAACCTAATTCTAGCCTATTATATTTCCATTTTTGTACTGTTTTATTTCTTTAGAATTTTAATTTTCTTAGTTTGTTTTTATTTTGTAAGAATTGATATTGCCTTTATTCTTTTCGCAGGATTCAATTTTGCTGGATTGAGCTCTACTGGTTTTTCCAAACTCAATTTTGAATCTTCATTACTGCTGATTTTGTTGCTTGTACATCATTGATTGGAAGCGGGAAAAACACCAAATCATCATTAGGATATTTACTTTGCTTAAAAATTTCCCAAATTTTAATTGTGTTCATAATTGACATCGTTTGCCACTTAGATTTATTATTCTTTGATGATGATTTTTTAATTGTTATGGGTGTTAAACATTTTAATCTTGTGTAATTATAATGTAATTTGTTAATCCTTTAAATTGTTAATAGTTGCTTACACCTTTTTATTTCAATTTAAATTTGTATAAATATCACTGTTTATGTATTTTTCTTATCAGTTGATAATGCTCGCGATGAGCGAAACCGGTCCTGATCTAATAAATTTTATGTGGAAAAAGTACTAAAAATGTTTTATTATTTTTACTTACAATCTTATTAACCGTAGTGGAAAGCTTATAGTTATGAATTTATTGCTTTAACTCCATAAACAGTTTTAGAAATATCAATTAACATTTGATTAAGATATAGTATATTGTTGGCGGGCCTTTGTCACAGTTATCAACGTCAAAGGTTTCTATGAGGGACATTACGGTTTCGAATCCCAGTATGAAGAGCATTTTTTCAATCGATTTTTCGATTGCAGTTCGAAGACAAGAATGTTATTTATTTATTTTAATCTCATCCACCATTCCGACACTAAAATAACAAGAAAGTAGCGAGCGTGATTAGCCAACCACTAATCCTGTCCTGTCCTATCCTTTTTACCTCTATTAATCTTTTTTAAGCAAGGTTTTGTGACTGAGTAACTATCAGTTCTCGTGGAAAATCCCTTGTTGAGATACGTCTATTTGAAGGCTCTTTCCTCTAGATTGTGAGCGGACATGGAATAAAAAAAAATGTACACATCATATAAATAAAACAATATAATACAAAGTAACCGTCGTAATTTAATTTCAAGGATATATAGTGTTATACTTTCGTTTTATAGATAGATTTTGCAGATTCATAAATAATATTTCATTATAAGATATAACATAATTTTTCCTATATCATTTTAAATAATCATTTCCATGCGTCTCGATTTTCGTGATATGGTACTAAAAATATATTATTTCAAAGCTCGATTCACTACACATTCAAAACATTTATTAAGTAGAACGCACGCATTAACAATCTCGAACAACTGGATGCCCTATGCCTATAATACATACTTATGTTTCATTAAAAAGTATTTTAAACAATTATGTTAAATCATTCCCATATTATTAGTATGGTTTGTTTCACAAAAGGTATGGCTACATTTTTTTATACATGCTTCCACCCCCAATGTGGAGCATATGGCGTTCTAATACCGGTATCTCAACAGTCAGTCAGTCCGTCGCTCAACCTCTCTTTTCCAAAGAGAGTAGTGGGGATAGAAGGATAATACTAGGAAAGGACTAGTGGTTAGCAAATCACTCTTGCTACGCTAACCTATTGAAGGATCGGAGATGGTCGGAGAGAATTAGATATCACAAACACTTGTGATTTTAAACAGAATTCGATCGAAAAATGCTGTTCGTACTGAGACTCGAACCCGTGAGATCCGGCACGAAAGCCAGCAACACCATAGTATCCGACAAATTCCAATATATTTATTTGATTGCTACTAAAATATCTAAAACAGAAAACAAAATCTTCAAAAGAAAAAATCGTGTCTTACCAATGATCACATGTATTGGAGGGCAAGTTGTGCAGTTCGTTTAATAATTAAAATCCATTTTTGACTCACCTGGAAATAAAGAAAACATAATTTAGATACAGTTCGAACAGGTGTGAAACAAAATATTTTGACAAGTATAAATAACGCAATTAGTCAACGCGGCTACCGACCATAACAATAATATTTAAGCACTGGTAAGTTGATGTAATCAATAATAATAGTAACATGCCATTTACGAGATTAAGAAAAATATTTTTTGACGGATAGTAAATCATCAGTTTATCGAGCGATCTGTTGGAAGTGCTAAAAAAATACTGTTGCTCAAAGCGTTATTTCACGTGTGTTTTGTCGATTATTATACTTAGAATAGACTTACTGCGATAATAATTTGGTACTAAATTCTCAGAATAAATTCCTAAATTTTAACACTTTGAAAATAGATAATATCAATACATATTGTGCAATTAATAAAATTGATTATTACTAATCTTATGTTACATTAATGACATTGCAATTTACGCTCACGTTGACTAATCAATGTTTGCATTAACCCACCAAGGACGAGCGTAACCATATGGTCACAGTAAACACCGTTGTCTATTGATCCCACTATTCATCCTTTTTTTACCTGAATATCTTTGATTTCACTCATATTTGGTTAAGAAGAGAACAGACTTCAGTAAATCATCAGCCGCGGGGAGAGAAACAGCCACTAAAAGCACATGCGATTTTTTGAATTTCCGTTTTTTTTAATGGACTTTTTGAAACTGTTAGTTTAGTTAGTTGAAACTGTTATTTATTTTTTTTTATCAAAAAATCAATTTATTTACAGTTGTTTTGCTTATATATTTGTATTGAAATTATGTTGATCTAAAGAGGTCAAATTGTAAATATTTTTTTAAATTTCACGTTTTGCTATATTTCAACCCCGAATGTTTGCTTGCCCATACGGTCACACTCGTCCTTACTACTGTCCGTACACAATATTACACGGTAATAAAATGATGAGCATGGCCATATAGTCATGCAGGGTTTCTATAAAACGACTAAGCGTTTTTTTTTTTTTTGTTAGGAATAAAAGTTACCCATGACTTCAATATGGTTTGGCTTAAAATAAAAAAAAATATCGAGTAAGAGCTCTCGTCTCTGGAGGGTTAAATAACAAGTGTATCATCTCACTGACGACCGCTAGATATTAAGAATATAAATAACGTACTGTTTTTATGTTAGTAAACTGATATAAGCCCTGCTCAATGTAGAAATTATATTACGGTTTAGGTTAGGATAGATATGTTTAAAAAAAAATGAAGGGGAATTACAAGTCGTTTAAATGTTTGAAGTGAAGTGAAATTTTATACAAAAGAGCGAATTTATTTAAGTAAGTTTATTACAAGATTTCAGTATACAAAAAGATTCTTCAGTGTCAATTATTTGTATGGAATAACTCAGTTAGTTCATTAAGTATACCAGTTTGCCATTTTTTTTTGTTTGTTTAAAGGCCTACCTTTTGTACATGCCTATTAATTTAGAACTCAGCATTATACTAAAAGATGAATTTTTCATTTGGTGTTTATTCAAAACTATAGGTTTATTACTTACCAACTTCTCCAGAATAGTGACGAAATATAAAGTAAACTATTTAATGCATAAACTTCAATGAATTGATAATCCTTTTATGTATTGATGGTACAAATCTCAATTTATATGTAGTGAGAAATGGATACTAGTTTTAACGATGTGGAGGCAGTCTGAATCAGCTCACAAATAAATATTGCAGATTCAAATTAAGGCAGCATTCAAACGTGTAAGCGTGCCTGGAAGTGTTACTAATGGTATTGTTGGAAGCATTTGTGGCAATAAATTAGCGCAAATCGCACAGAAAGAATAGCAGCTGATATCGATAAATTATCACAAATCGTTGTTATAATAATGGAGTCTAATAATCGCAGACAGTTTCAGAGCAAAGAAGCAGATTCTGAACACCCTGCTGAAACGTACCCGTCAATTATTTATCTCTGATACTTACTTCTACGATGGCCTCCGACGCAATGGCGTGCGATGATATTTCAAATATTTATTTGTAATAATGAATAAACACAATAACGTCAGTAATAATTTATACGCTCACAGTAATCTAAATATATTATATGGCGGTCCGTTGTATCTTTTTTCAATTAAATAATAAATAAAATTTAGCAATAAATTCTATATTAAAAAATGGTGGAATAATGATATTAAATGACAAAAAATGCGAATTTGTACGAACAAAATCAACAGAAAAATATTTATTTAAATTTATTATACTTACGTATTTGATATTGATTTCAATTACACTGAAAAGATATGGTACGTAGGCCGTTTATTAAAGCTTCTTTACAATAAAAACACACATACGCGAATCCGTATGAAAAGATTACTAAATAAAATCATCACCATAAACAATATAAACATGCAGTATAAAATAAAATATGAGCATTAGATTTTCAATTGACATCTGCTTGGTAATGTTACAAAATTCCTCTTTGGTTGTTTCACTTTATGCCCTCGAAATGTAAGCTTTGTCTAAGTTTTTAGTATTCCACTAAACTGATTCTCGATCATGAAGAATTGAATGCGAGTAACAATTATGAAGTCTATTTAAAAAAAGGGTAAAAACCTACACATTAATTATTTTTATTGTAGTAATGGCAGATTTAACCCAACAGTTAGTTATGTTATTTATTAAGCCGTTTTATTATACCCCATCCTATCTACGTGACGTCAATGCATTACTTAACGATATAAATTAAAATATATATAGGCAAGGATTTTCAATAATAATTGTACCGCTGAGAAGGAATCGACGCTTCTGTGATAAAATACAACATAATAGGTTCAAGACAGTTTCAGGCGATTGTAATAATTCGTATTTGATTTACGGAGATACTGCTCGACTTATATTAATAGCAGGTAGACTGAGCTCATCGAATTATGTAGAAATAGAGCAATCAAATACTCCACACTTAAGACTTTAAACTCAACACTGTCGGTGAGAATCAAAATAAGAATATTTATTTATGTTATTATTTCTTAACTTTAAGCAATGTGTGTATGACATTCACAAATCACTATCAAAAGTTTAAAATGTTTATTATAAGAGAATGGAGCTAACATTTTATTCATTGATATACAATATAAGCACAAACTAATCATAACAAATTATTTCTTGTTAATAACGATGACTCAAAATGTAGTATAGAACTTCAGGAATACATTGAATTACTTATACGCGGACGTAATCGACTTGATCGTCAGGAAACTTCTTAAATAAAAATGTATGATGTTAAGGAAATATTATAAGTTTTCTAATAAACATCTTGATTTGAAGATATAGATAGATTTATTTTATATACTGTATTGTTCACGACATGTTCGAATCGAAAAAATCAGAAGCGTAGCAAATTTTACGGAATAGGATTTAATAAAGGGGGGGAACTTTGATTGTCTCTTACTTTTATATAAATGAAATAAAGTGTTACAGTTTCTAGTTATGTATTCTACTCATGAACTAGTGCAATGTTAATTGAATAAAAAAATCGCACAATAGTATAACAATGTTTCTTCAAGTAGAAAAAAATATAGTTATTCAAGTAAAGACATTCAAATTTAATGAACGCATGATTTACTAAACTAGACTGACTATCGTCTGATAGAATTTTCGCAATCGCGTTCCGCTGTCGGAGGTAATTTATATCTCTTGCAGAGTGCACAATTTGCGTATGCATTAGAATGAATCAGTAGCATGATTACAAATTGCACCCATTATGATGCAATTCAGGCTACTCCAGGAACTCTTTCATCTCCGGAGTAAATGACCGTACATCCTTCCAACTGCAGCATCCAGCTGGGAAATATACGATTTCGTTTCCTCATTGTGTAAGGTCCTGAGAACTTCATTACACACGTCCTGATTTGAATTGCAATATCATTAGAATAGTTGGCAAACTCATCTGTGATTTGATATGAAGAAAAAACGGTTAGTAAAGAGTGTGTTTGTAATATTATGCCTTTCTTTCAAGCATTGACAGTGAAATACCTTAAAAGGATTATATAATAGGTTATTTGATTTTCAATAAAATATTTAGAGTCAAAAACCAGTGTTTTTTTAACCTTTAGAGGGAATAGATTTATACAGATCTCACTTAAATTAACTGCCCTTTCTTAACATGACAATTTTGTGACTTTTTCCCAATGAATATATGTAACTCATACTTAGAGCATATATATGCTTACAGACAGACACTCCTGTGTTGACTTTAAAGTACTTTCATACTCATTTACAGAAAAATGGCACCGACGTAGATATACGTCCACACTCTTCTAATCCAATTAAAGTACCAAAAAATTCTCATAAAACGGGAAATGAAATTCAGTAGAAAAAAAACATATTTCGCAGTAAATTTCACCGCATAATAATTTATTGTGTGGCACGAAGGTAGATAACATGAAAAGGGTGTCGTACGGCCCTTAAAATCAACATTGACGATGTGAACATCTCTTTTGATGTGACCATAGTCCCATCACTATATCACAAAATCTTGTGTAACTAACCTTCGAAGGTGCAGTAAAGTGCACGGAAATAAGATATTACGAGTTGATCCACAAACAAATATTTCGAAAAGGCGGACAGATAACTTTAACGAATATGTGTACACTTAAGATTAACGACATGTATTGCAATAAGAACCTAAACTAATACAGGGCACGATTTTTCAATAATAAAATGATTTTAGATTAGGCTACCCACACCGTTAAGAACTACATCGAATATTTTAAACATCAATTCGCCAAGCGTGATGTCTTTTTTATCAATTAAAAAAATGAAGACAAGAAAAATACTATATGTTCTAATAACACCAGTAAATGTTTTGAAAAATACAAAAAACCTTTTCTAATGGTTCGTACTTAGAGTTATTAATACAAGTGATGAGTTTCTTTCATACATATTTTTTGTTTGTTTAAAGCGTCAATAGTTTTATATCTCAACCGTTGTTTAAACATCTACAAGTCTAATTTTATTTTTTTTCTGCCATCGTAAATTATTTTTGTAATATATTATTGTTAATTTAAAATTTCGACTGAACGAACTTTGTGAAATTTCAATTTAAAATTTGAATCGTTCTAATTTTGTATATTTACATAAGTTTTTTTCATATTTCATTCACGCAAAATTTTAAGTTCATCCGTGCACTTGAACGCCTGAAGATGCCGAAAGGCAAAACTCTAGTCGTAACAGACAAAACCTATGTGAATTTTATAAATTTAAACGATTAATTTATTATCATGTTGTTAAACTGATTTTGTTTTAATTCTTATAAATAAACAATCAAAAGTAAGCAAACATTTTATTTGGTGTCAAACAAAATAAAAAATATATTTTTTAAGATAGAGTTACGTTATATCGGCGGAATGCAAAAGTAAGTAAGTAGGATTCTCCATTACTATTGAAGTAGTTTTCAAAAAAAATCTGTCACCTTACATATGTTGAACTAAAAAAAAAGTTTGACTTGCTAACACATGGGAGTAGGTAGTTAAATAAATAATCGAATAAATATACTGATAAACTTTATTACTAATACATATTGTGAAACGAGTAACATTTGGCAATAATTTGTTTTATTTTGTGTCTCTGTTTGGATAACAATAGATAAGTAAGTCACAGAGAAGCGAATTATTTATGGGGCTGGGTCCGTAAAGTCTTACCTAATAAGTAGTTACATAAATAATTATTAAATATCACGATTTCATCGATATAAGAGTAAGAAAACAGTGATTTTGGTACCATTTCGTGTGCATAAGAGAATATTTACGTAACCAGTGTTTTACGGGGATTGGTAATTGGATAGGTAAAATCGGCATAAAACATGTAAATAATGTCAACCCTAATATGTTGAGAAAACTAATATAATGAGGGATAAAGTAAAAAAAAAAACATGGCTGGGAAACCTGTGTTGTATGTACTTGATGACATTTGGACAAAAGTTAGAAATTCAACAATTGATGATGTAGGAAGGACGTATTTTTTTAACTATTGACAAAACGTATACAAAAGTGCGTGTTATGAAGCAAAAAATATATGTCAAAACGAAAAACGAAGTAAACATAGCGTCAAACGAGTGTTACAAACATAAACGCCGGTAAAAACAACGTAACCGTAATGTGCTAAATCTACGTGAAAATTGTAACCGTGACAGTAATAATAGTAACTGCTCTATAAGAGGCAAGGATGAAAAATTATTAGGAAAATTAGCCTTGGGTAACTTAAACGTGTAGCACTTAGCCGATTTCACGAAAAGTGAAAATTGTTTTCGACGTCACGGGAAATTGCGCGAGTACAATGTGGAGTGGCTTATGACGAAACAATGTAATAAGGCGAAAATAATTATTAAAAATTGTTCGGATTAAGTTGATCATTAATGGAATCATAGAACGGATAATTAGTGTTGTCTAAGCGTGTAGAGAATTTGAAATAATAAAAAAAAGTTATAATTTATAAATTACATGCAACGGTTGGCCAAAAATGTATTCACCGCCATAAGTCAATATTTACAATTATAGCAACAAAAAAATCAGTAATCACCTTTTTCTTAATAATTTTAATTGTTGATAATTTTAATTCATTGCATTTGGTAATCAAAGTACATAATAATTACATTTTGTAAATTATAATTTATTTAAACTAACAAAGATGTATTATATGTGTACAGAAATATTTTAGCTTGATACAAGCTATGAAATATATCACTATTTTTTTTAAATCTCAGAACATATATATATCCAGTGATTAATTGTATGTTCATTATTGTCAAAAATAAATTAAAATCACTTTTACTATGGAATGATATTCTTTTTTTATTATTTTTTCTACGTCGATATCAGTTGGTTATTCAATAAGTAAAGTGAAGTGGGAATATTGTTCGCAATGATGTTTGGTCATTACGCAAATTTTATACATCAAACACTGCAAGTTCCAACTATTCCAAAAACGGTACATGTTGTAGTGGAGTTTGATTTATTCAAATTAAGGTATTTTTACCTGATCAACATCGAATTGGAACCAATGCATAAAAAAAATAAAAAAAGGACATTTAGATGTTTTTAGCGGTTACAAATATGTTGCAGTCATTGTGGCACAGCACATCCGTTGTTTTGTTTATGGGTCATATTTAGCGCAAAAGCTAGAGCTCAAGAACTAAATACCGGCCAACTAATGGATAATTATTTTGTTTCCTACAAAAAAGTTGATTCGTGACTGTCACATCCGTTTTAGAGAAAAACATGATGCGCATCGTTGCCTTCATAGGTCACACCACTGACATTGTATTTTTATATGCACTATTGTGACATCAGCATAAATAATCAGTACTAACAAAAATAAACTTGTACGTGTGTGTGTAAAAAGGAAAGACTCCAAAAAACGATAAATTAATTTTACATTAAAATCTGTAATTAAAAAACGTAATCACACAAATACCAACATATTGATGAGTCGCTTTTTAGTCTACATAGAAATGATTGATATACAAAATTTCGCTTGCTTGCAGTTCTTGGTTACTTCTTATTTTGATATGATATGACTCTCAAGATAACTAGCTATTTTACACTCGAATATATAAAACATTAGTAAATAACAGTTTAAATAGAACAGGCGATTTAACATTTTTAAATATATATTTCCTTTGGTATTTGCCCTTACCCATATGAGTAATTTATTTGTAATTAGTAGTTATTTTTTACTACAAGAGTCGAGTATAAGAAAACTTCTCTTCTCTGATAAAAGTCTTCATACATTTAATTTCTGATCTAATCATACTCAAAATTTAATTCATTTTAAGCCGTATGGCTTCTTCTAGATATATTCACGATACCGACCAGTCATAGACGTTTCTATAACGCGTAGGGATTCCGTATTGAGACAACGTGAGAATAAATTCCCGGGAAATCGACACATTTCGTCAGTCCCGGTTCTTGGTACATTTAAATAAAACAATCCTAGACTTTAAGCTGAGTGAGGCTACAGTGTTAATAATATTTGTATAGAGTAGATTTTTTTTATTCAATACACATAGTTTTAGAATCGTTATATATTAAGAATCTTTTAACATTTCGGAAAGCATTAAAAAAGGTAATAAACCTTCAGAATCCTCCATTTATTTATCAAAATAAAATATGACCACTGTACGAATGTGTGACAGATGCTTGTTTGCAATAATAACCATGAAAATACTGACCCAATGTTTTTTAAAGGAAATGGTTTCATCAGCAAAATCAAACGAATCCGTCGAATGATAGGCAATAAAAAGTAACATAAATATTTATAATACAATATTGTCATATTTTGCAATATTTAACTAAAATGATTTTTGGGTTTCCAACAAAAAAAACAACATTACGAAGGTCTCGAGAAGTGAGAATTTCTCGGGTCATGACAATTTTATATATCGTGTTCCGGGAAATGAAAAAAGCCGAAACTTCCCTAATACTGCGTAGTTTTATCACTGAAATCTAGAACTCCTTCAACCAGAAAGTTTTATTTAAATTTTCATTAGTAGGCTGTGACATTTACCCATACTAATAAATCATAATGACAAGGTCATGGTTATTCAAAAAATATACCTTTACCAAATACTAAGCATTCCATATTAATATCACTTAGATACTTACGTATCTTAGGCGATAAAAATCAAATTTCAAACGGGCAGGTGAATAAAAAAATCTGTATCAACCAGATATAATATGTGATATAAAGATTTTACATGTCAAAATTTATTATCAAAGATTTTAAGATAAGACTTTAATATATCTAAGTTACGATGAAAGAAGTTTGTAGGTTTTGTGTAGACATCTTACCAACCAACAATAAGTAATTAATTACGTTTTATGTGATTACTTTGCATGGCATATGGTCACCCTAAAAATATTGGAATTATGTTAAAAATAGTTTATCAAAAAAATGTTTTTATACATTTAAAGCATATTAACGCTTTGAGATTTGCTGTACTTCATTCTTGACTGATATTTGCAACATTTATTTTAATTACGTATTAGAATGATAATGCGAACTTTGCTAGAGACGTCAACAGACGGAACATAATGGGTCACAGTCACAAACGATCTACCACAAAGGGACACAAATTAAAATTAATATTTTTAAAGTAAGAAGGTATTGCAGATTTGTGTCTTTACAAAATTGCAGTTTACCGAAGTTTGTAGTGATATTAAAATAACGAGCTCTTATCAAAATATAATCAATATCCTGATTTATTACACCTGTTAATGCGTTCGTGTATATTAATGGAAGGTCTACTTTTTTGCTGCAGCGACCTTAATAAGCTGCGTACGCCATAATTGTATTCGATCTCGTTTAAGATATTACACACTTTACGAGGCATACATTTTAAAAAATCAGCTGTCAAAATCACACATAAGGTACTAATTGTAACTTTATTTCAACAACTAATTAATACCCGGCACTCTTCCGGCAAGGAAAATAATTGTATGATTATTAATTAAATAATTGATACATAAACAAAACAGTTTTTAAATTTAAAGTACAGCAGCATTAGAAACCGATAAAAAAAATATCTCAAAAACAAAAACTTCTGTTTGTATTATGGAAAAAATGGTGAGTGGTCGAAAATAATACTAGCAATTATAAAACATACATATGTAAGTTTTTCCATTAACGATTCACGACGGGATCAAGTTTGCGTACATTTATGAGACAACTGTATTTTTTTTATTTTTTATTAATAAACAATGAAATGCCTCCTTGAATATATATAGATGTATTCTTTGTGATTTTAGAGCAAATATATATTATCAAATTGATTATAGATATTCATATGAGTTTTAAAATTTGTTTGATTGAAAATAAATTGGTTTTCTATGAAATTTATTCACAACTTCACCAAATTGTGTCATTTTTTTACTGTTGCTGGAAAATACAACTTTTAGTTTATTGGAGTATGGAACTATTGGTGGTGGTGAAATAATGAATAAGTAATCAGACAATACTTTACGCTAGAAGACGCTATTAATTATCTAGCGCCTTCGAATACTACAATATTAAAAAAGTGACTTTTTGAAGCGAAAAATACTTTTAAAAATATAATATTGCTGGAAAATACAACTTTTAGTTTATTGGAGTATGGAACTATTGGTGGTGGTGAAATAATGAATAAGTAATCAGACAATACTTTACGCTAGAAGACGCTATTAATTATCTAACGCCTTCGAATACTACAATATTAAAAAAGTGACTTTTTGAAGCGAAAAATACTTTTAAAATATAATATTGCTGGAAAATACAACTTTTAGTTTATTGGAGTATGGAACTATTGGTGGTGGTGAAATAATGAATAAGTAATCAGACAATACTTTACGCTAGAAGACGCTATTAATTATCTAGCGCCTTCGAATACTACAATATTAAAAAAGTGACTTTTTGAAGCGAAAAATACTTTTAAAAATATAAAGTCAACATGGTTGTGTACTTTTGCAAAATACATAAAACCGCTGTTGTCTGTTGCTTTTCAGCTCGTTAATGTGTTTACAGACTTAACAAGTTCTTGTGTTTTTAACCATTTAATGACGGAGAACAGGTTAGTGTTGGCGGAGCTATAGACACGGGACGCGTGTCTTGATCGACAGGTGTCGGTCGTGTAACTAACTCATGGCCACGTCGCGTCGAAACTGTCACTTTTCGTTTCAATCTACGCATATAAAAAAAACCTTTTTAAACTTATTAATTATGTGAACTGATTAACAACTCAAACTAATTAGTAAACGAATATAGCAATTAAATTTCAGATAAAATATCATTTATAGTCTTGTATATGCCAGTGATCTGCAAGCTCTTTTCTCCCATGACACTACAAAAAAGTCATCCAGATTTCTGCGACACACCAAAAGTAAACATGGATATACATATATACAAAATAATTTAGATCAGCGTTTCTCAACCGGGAGCCATGTGGCCCCCTGGGGGGCCACAGCATGTCCCAAGGGGGCCACAGAAGAAAATTTCCGTTTTGGGGAGCCACAGCAGACTTAAGGGGGGCCACGGCCACCCAAAATATAATGAACTAAAATGAAATAGAATACAGTAGGACAATTATACATTGCAGCAGAAATAATGTATGTATTATACATACTTTTTCTATTATTTTCCAATGGTATTTAGGGATACCATAATAACTGCATCTAAAAGTAAGTGTCGACAATATTGTATTGACTATCTTGTCCACACATTTCTTTCATCACCCCGTGACAATATGAAGCTCATGTGCTTAATATGTTTTGCTTCGCTAATACTAATATCCATTTTATACAAAACACATGGGAATGAAAGAAAAAGCATTTGAATAATTTAAAAAGCTTTAAGAAGTTTCCACATCAAAGAAAATAGGACATATAGTATTCAGGCATTTCTTATATAAACACGAAACATTCATTTACTAAGCGTCAGTTCAAGTTCATCCGTGTACATGAACGCCTGAAGATGCCAAAAGGCGAAACCCGGGTTGTTAGTGACAAAATCTGTAAGAATGTACATAATTTGAACGATTCAAATTTATTAAAATTCCACCAAGCACCTTCAGTCAATATCTTAAATTTTTAAATAATAATTTGTGTACAAAATTTTGTGTTGTATTTTTTAAAAAATAAATGTATATTTTTTAATTTTTCCCGAGCCCCGAGAATTTTATTACTATGGATAGGGGGGCCACGGAAAAATTTGAGACTCAAAAGGGGGCCACGGGCTTTAAAAGGTTGAGAAACTATGATTTAGATTATTCCACGTATTGTGTTACAAACTGTGACACGTGTTTCTCCTCTTTAAGAGGCATCCACAGAAAACTACTTTTGCAAATGCTTGCTTAAAAGTACGAATGATTTTAATTTTACTATTCTGATATATTATAATAAAAATCAAATAAAAATGGGAGGCAAGGAGGGGATGATAGAAAAACAAAAAAAATGATAATGGTAATACAAATGAAATTTACATTAAGAAATGATTAACTAATGAATTGCATCAGTTAGGACGGGTTAAACCATTGGAAAATAAATTTAACCGTGGCGAACCACCTGTTTTATTCAATATATCATTTAAATAATATTTCTTTAGTGTAGTCAGTCGACACAGATATTGATTACGAATTTCGCTTAGTCAATAATTAGATAATATGCTGAGCAGTGAAAAATATCCTTTTTGAGTTGTTACACTTTCGAACCGAGGTATTGATAAATTATAATTACACGCGGTTTAAAATGTGATGATTACTTTCTTGAATACAAATTGTATACATTGTGAATTTCATGGTTTTAGAGTAACTATAATTTTCAAAATCAAATCGTGTTATCACAATATGCCATCAAATTTCACCATTTTTTTTTAATACATGCTAGTCTGTAAAATTATTATATTGTAGGGGTGAATTAAAAAATAATTCAGTCCGTACAATTTTGCATAAAACGTGGAACTGGTGAACACAGCCAACTTCATCAAAGGCAATAATTTTATTTCGATGCGAAGAGATCAAGAGCCAAGGTCATATTTCGCATTGTTGCGGTCAGTTGGTCAGCGCATTAATTATATTATTATTACTACTACTATTGAAAAATAAAATATTTTATATTACAATGTTTACATTATAAATAGACGAAATGCATGGAAGATTGCGGGAATATTGTACGTAAAATTTATAAATGGGTGTCGGGCCTACTAAGGATTGACCAATTGCGAATTATCTATTTATTATACACCCATCATTGTTAAAACGATCAGAAGTTCAATGTAAAATATTTGCATTTATATGTGATTGTATCCGCGACAAGTCAGTCAGGGAATAAGCAAATTTAAGTATTTATTTATTTTTTATCCATGGCCGCTCCTAATGTGGAGCATATGGCCTCTTAATGGAGGTATCTCAACAGAAGTTTTTTTCTACAAAAACTGTTCGTTACTCAGTCGCTCAGTGAGTCCGAAAAAGGAGACAAGTAAGAACAAGATTAGTGGTTGACTAATCGTTATTGCTACACTAAGTTATTAAATGATCAGAAGGATGGGAGGAGATGAAATAATGTGAACTGACATCGCAAACACCCAGTCTTCGATCACAACTTTAAATTGAATAATTCACTGTGATCTTACCGGGAATCGAACCCAGACCTGCGTGATCGGTAGAGCAAGCTCTAACCAACTGAGCCACAGTAGGCAAAATTATTTAAGTATACTTCATGTTTAATATCACATTACGACGAATTTAACACTTTTACTTACTTAACACTCACAATCAATATTCGTAAGGGGTGTATTTAAATTGCTTCTCCAATCCAAAGTTCTACTGGCAGAATATTTGTTAATAAACTACTTAGCTATAATACATGCGGGAGAGGGATATCAAGACTCCCACTGTGGTCTAGTTGGTTAGAGCTTGCTTTACCGATCAGGTGGGTTTGGGTTAGATTCCCGATAAGGTCAATGTCAAATTGGATTTTTTCAATTTTAATTTGAGATCTAAGAGATGGATGTTTGTGAAGTTAATCTCATGTGACTTAAAAAAATTCTCATCAAGTATATCTCGTATGATCTTTCAACTTCAAAATATTTGACGCATTGGCGTAAGCTGTTATGTCAAATATTTTTAAAAAAAAACTCAGTTTGTACCCAATATAGAGATAGAAATTGAATAATCAAATGTCGCTTCGCAGTATTTACATAGTTTAAGTAAATATACGTACATATAACTTTCTTCGAATTGTCCAACAGTTTTTCGAAACTTGGTGGTAGGCAAAGTTATTGCAGAAGCAGCATTGAGACCAAGAATTCATAAAAAAATATTTCAAGCATGTCAGCTCCAAATACTTATTAATGTTATAATTAAAAAAGTTGTCAATCGTCATTATTTTATATACTTATAACATATAAGTGGTCTACAGGATTATAAACTGTGAGTTAAGTGCTCTGTGAGGTCCGAATGGATGGCGACCGCTGATCTAGGCTCGCTTCGCTTTAAAACCACAGGAATTTCAGTGGGACAGTAGTCATTCAGATAAAAGGAATTCCGAGTTCTTTTTTGTTGTAGTGCTGTGCGAATAGTAATTATTGTAGCTACTAATAATTCAAAGGCGTGAGTGGCAAATGGCGAAGGCCGTGACACAGAAGCTGACTTGGTCATCAACAGTCTTCAATGTTTTGAATCATTACAAAAGATTAACTTCACGTTTCACGGTGAATTATCGGCAGGATGTTGAGAAAACAATAGTTTTAATCGTTTACTACGCAATCCCAGCGTATTTTAATTAATAATTACGTTTTATGGCATAATTATATAAAAACCTTTTTAGATAGAGATCGTTTTATGATAGATGAAAACATTTTATTCGGGATAGACATACTTTTTTTCCATTTCAATGAAATGTTGTGAATTATTTAAATTCAATGATTATTGTCGATTTTGATTATTTCCTGGTTCTGTAGCAGGGTGCTCAACTCATAAATTTTGCTTTTATCGATTTATTGTTTCAAATAATTGAGGTTCTTTAAAATGGGAAATAGCAAGAGCGATAAGATAGCTATTATCCGGTTTCTTAGGGACACCTTTTGTCATTATCCCCCCTCCCCCGAAAAATTGAAGTTGATTGGTTGAATAACAACCAGTTATTGGAAAAGTCTTGACGAATTATCAGAATAACATTGGAAACGGGCAAGTTTTGTTTTAAAAAAACCATTGCCAGTTACATTATCATTTGCCATTACCGATGTATACTAATAATAAAAAACGTGGCATCTCAGTACACAAACTTTTTAAGCAAAAACTGTGGAATAGTATAGACGTATATTTTGGAAAAAGCGGAGAGTCAGAGACTATTTCATTTTAAATAACAAGTGCTCGAAAAATTAACCGATGGTCAAACAAAATTTAAAATCTAAGCAATAATTATACCGCGAAAAGAGGTTTTTTTTATTGATACTATGATATTAATACATAAATCAATAACAAAATTGCAAACGTTGGTTAGTTGAGTCAAGCATAAACTAATTTATATTCATCATTCATTTGTTGACAAGTTGTCAGACTTCATTCTGTTGGTAATGTATAATAAAGGTTAAATAAAAAATGTAGTTCTCCGTCCAATTTGATTTACGCCTAGGACAGGGATGGCGAACCTTTTTGGGTTAGCGTGCCAAAAACCCTCAAATACTATTTCTCGATTGTGTGGCGTGCCCAACCAGTATTTTTTTTAGAAAGAGAAAAAATAAAAAATGATTTTTTCAAACGATTGTCGTTTATCTTGGGAAACATTCACGGATTATTTAATCAAAATTTTATTATAAGTTAAAAAAATATTTTTTTTCAACTTAGAAATTGTTCGCGTGCCATCCAAATTCTCAAACGTGCCACCTCGGGCACGCGTGCCGTAGGTTCGCTTGGCCTAGGATATTGCTACATATGCTAACTTAAAGCAACGGTGGGATAAATCGAATACTAGTTTTGAGAAAATTTAACCTTAAGGTCTGTGTTGTACTTTTTAAATAGTTAATTATGATTTTATTTAGTTTATTTTAAGGTTTATGATAAAAGATAATTATAGATATGTTTGTTTACTAATATTTGCATCTAGTTATTCTACTAAACTTGTTGATGCTTTGAAGTTACAGGGCAATATCAATAATTATAAAAGTAAGTTTTTTCTTTAAATTAAAATATTTTAGTGTTTCATTATAAAGACCTTTTTAATTGTATCTCACTGTTGCTTTATGGTAGTGATATAGTGATAAAACAATATTGGCTTGCGCAATATTATATTGTACATGCAAAATATATAGATGGCAAAATATGTTATGCTTATTAGTGTGATATTCAGTAACGTTATTGCTCTGAAACTTAAGCAATATAATCTTCAAATGACGAAGAAAAAAATATGTACGTATCGCATGCTCACTAGCAGTTATGAGATAGCGCAGCTTTACTGAAGTAAAACATTTTTTAAAACAAGAATTGTTGAAAAAATTATATATTTTTTTACATTAATTTCAATAAACCTTGTGACTCCGGAACAAGGATGTACGTTTCAGTGAAACTGAGATACCCTAAAACTGCGAAAATACTAGATACGCCCATACATTATTAGGCATGCAATATTGAGAATCGAGATACTTTTACATTCTTAACTCTAACCACAACAAATATATACAGAACTGTGGAGTCGGAGTCGTGAAAAATAAGCGACTCGAAATAATTAAAAATATATATATTTAATGATGTGTATTCAAACCACAATAGTCAATAGTGTTGACATTGCATGTTTGGCTGACTATATATACACACATAACTTAAAATGAAATTATTTAAAAAATCTTCGGAGTCGGAGTCATCTTTTTTTACAAGAGTCTCAACCCTGAATATATATAATATATGTAGTTACATACTGCACAACAAAATACGTCAGCAAGCCACTGATAAGGACGATATCTATTTAATTTTTAAACCCAGTCATCTAACTTTGAAAATCATTTTGTTGTTTGAATTTGTTTCTTGTAAGTAAGTAAGAACCAATATCTGTATTATCTTAAGTCAAAAACATTAAAATATAAAAAACGAGCGTTAGTTTCTATCTGTTGAGCCCATTAAAAGTATAATACATCTAGATTTTTTTATAGAATTAAAAATGTTAGGCAAATCTCGTTTTGTAGCACTGGAGAAATTGCGTACAATGGCTCAATAAAATAAATAGAAATTACAAACATTCCATCGGACCCCATTTATAGCATCATTCGTAATGTAAATAAGCACTCCAAAATAAGATGAAGCCTTTTTTGTTCCGACAGCGACGTGCAAATGAAGATAAATTGTAAAATAAACCATTTGTCTTTCTCTTTGTCGTAATGATTAAATGCTGCTAAAAGAGATAGCTCTCCGATTGCGTTAACCCGCCATCAATATCGACAGGGTTACAGCAAACGCTTCCAGTGTACACGGTACGAAAATATGTTAATATTAACACATATAGGTCCGCAGATTTGCATACTAAAACATGCGCGGGAGCCGGCCGAATTTTGGGGAAATGGAACTTTTTTTGCGCTCACGTTTAAATTGCGATAACTATTTAACCGATTGATGTATATTTTTTTTTCTTTCAGAAAAGCGTTCGTATGGTTTTATACATATAAAAATATGATAAAATCAGTGTTTCTCAACCGAGGGTTTCATATAAAGAGTCTTAACAACTTAAAAATAAAGTTATTTAGTAAGAAATGGCTATAAAGAGTTGCAATAATATACACTAATTTAAAATAAAGTTACTGGTTACTAACCCCCCCCCCCCCCATCTCCTTCTTCTCAGCAACGACAACTATTTTAGTTTTTTTGAGATATTGTAAAACCGAAAATAAACATCTGCTCTATATCGTAAGGTTTTATTCGCAACTCTCAGATATTTTTAAATAATTCTTGTTATATTTCAATTATTTAAATATTTTAAATCTTTGAGAATCGTTTGTTTTTGTTAGAATGGTGCAGGTATATGCTATTAATGAATGGTGGCCATTCATATGTGTAATAATTATGAAGCATTAGGGTCACATTTTTTTCACAGCAGAGCCATAAACTTTACAGAAAAAATAGCTCCTTGTCAACAGTGTCTCGAAAAGGGCAATAAGAATTACTTAATTTATTGCTATTGGCAAGCCAAACATATATTCAGTAAAAGCGGTGCTTTGTTCGAAGTAAAATAATGATTTCATTTCTTTGAATTTAGGGTTGACTTTCCAACAAGAATTAGTTGCAAAATGTCTACAAAAGAAAAAAAGGATACAGATGTAAAATGAATCTGAGACAATGGATCTGTGTTATATAATTATTGTCATGACTAATTTCACTTTCGTAAAAATCCCATAGAACAAACACTTATTTTTTTGTAAAGAATTGTGAAGCGGCCAAAGAAGCAATAAATAAACTTATCCGAAAATTTAACCCATATTTATATACGTAAACGAAGCAAAAGATCTAACAAAAAAAGATGCATTTTTCCATGAAAATAATATTACACCAAACGTTAAACGTTATACAAAAAATATTATTTACTAGGTGATACTGTGGAATTACTTCTATATTTACGATTAAAAAAAAAATATTTTTAATATATTTGTTTGACATTATCAATTTCAATATCACTGGCAACCTTGATGTTAAATGTGAAGAAAAAAAATCATCACACAAAGTACCTTTTTTTGTGTAAACTTACACTCGGCAAAACGAACAGATATGTTCGCGCGGACTCCTGCGCACTGAAAGTGAGATGCACACATATGTTCGCCCGGACTCCTAAGTGTTAATAGTATGGTAAATATACGTAACAACATGCTTATCTTTTTCACTAGAAAGTAAATATCTAAGAAAATTAATTGCTGATACAAAAATATCAAAAAACTAATGGAATCAAGGGAACCGATAATTAATGCGAATTACGAAACATTTTTACGAAAATTCGTCGCTTTATTTCAGCTCTTCTGTTTGTTCTAAGATGTTCCGTTCGACATAATATTATGTTGACGTTTTTTACTGATTTTACATTCGTATTTTGCTTAAATTATAGGATCTTTAAGTATGAAAACTGCATAACTGTTTCCGGATAGAAAAAAGTAACATAAGGATATTTATTATGAATCTATTATTGCACATAAATTTCTTAGTTTTTTTGTTCGTTAGATATCATGAAAACAGGTATCCATCGCATTTCCAAATGACCTTGTTTTTCTGTATCACATTATAATTAATTGAAAGAGAAATTGAGTTCCTTACAGTTTGATTATTCATTTTTGACAGTATTTAAAAATCTTGTTTTATGTACGTATTGAAGCTGGTATTGATCGCCACCGTTATATTATTATACAAATGCATACAAATTATTAAATCTAATTTTAATTAATCACCTTTTTGATATTCACCTTATATATTCATAATGTTCGCCATAAATGGAAACGTTCTTTCAAACGACGTTTGTATGTAATCTGTAAAAATTTTCGCGTTGTTAAAACCAGGTCGAATTATATTTTTTAAGCATGTTCACTCTCAGTGCTAGAAAAATTAGAGCTCCTGTGGCATTTTTACGAGATCTTTTCAGTCCCATACCTACGTCTCGTGTAAAGATAGAATAAGCGAGAGTATTGAGACAGACTGTCAAAATCTTGAGTTACTTGCAATAAATTCTCATCGAGTTTTTCCTCATATCGACTGTGGAAAGGAAAAAGGACGTAACCCACAGTTTCTCAAAACAGGTTTCATTCAATAATCACAATGTACCAAACTTGATACACGTTCTATCAAAAGGATGCAAGCTGCAAATGCCAAATTAGTATCTAAATTTAGCTTTTAAGTTTGAAAAAGATGACCAAGAAAAAAAGACTGAAACAAATGTTTTTCCTAGACAACCACTTTAATTAATATTAGATTATGTTAATTAAACACCAGTTTAGAAGTCTCCGTGCACTTCAAGGTTGTGTATAATTCATAATTTGCGTATGTCACAAAATCATCAAAACACATTTTTAACGCCTCCTGTAAAATTTTATATGTGTGGGTTACGTCCTTTTTCCTTTCCACAGTCGATATGATCTTTCAACTTTAATGTTTAGCTGTAATGCCAAATGTTTTGTTTGTAATTAAAAACTTGAAATATCAATACATCTTCACCTCTGACAGAAATCCGATCAAAAAAGTGTGTAAGAATTTCTGTTCGTCGAATCGATCCAGTACTCACTGACACCTAATAACATAACGAACGCCAAGAACACTCGATATTTTTTATCGACTTGGTTTAGCGATGCAAAAGCCCTTCGAGTGTTTCTAAACGCCCTGTAGGTAGTTGCGATCTCACGGCGTGGATAGAGGAGTTAATGAATGGGACGCCAGAGCGCGCATGCGGCTCACAACTTTCACCGCACAGGTGAATTCGTAATGGCCAGTACAGGTGACGCAGTTAAAGAAACCGCTACAAGTACAACTCGAGACGACCTGCCCGTGTGGATATTATTTAGGCCACGAGGAACGAGATTCGAGATGGTTTGTTATATAAACTTACCGTTCGTCGGCGATATTACGGACGGGGGCCCATTCAATAGTGTGATTGGCCGTGGCTAGTGGCCATAAATAACGCGATTCCCGCCTCTACCCTTTGACGAAAATTTTCAACGATATATGCACGATATACTTAATTAATTTTATCTTCTCGGTGATACTTTCATGTGATAACAAAATAACACCTTATCATTATAACTTTCGAGTCCTCAATCAAACATATTTATATTATTAATATTAACCACATCGACTGATTGATCTGCAAACTAGAAAACTCGCAAATAAAAATAACCAAGTGTATTTTATAATTATTTTATAAATGTCCTGAATGTTGAATTTTACAGTCAAAGCTAAGCATACATACGATATATAACTTGTATTTTTTTTAACAAATTGCGAATAATTATTAAATGAAACACATATTCGATATATTCCTGTTATCTATCTATACAGCCAGTGCCAATAGGTTTAGAAATCTTTGACGTCTTTAAAAATATGTAACTTCGTTTATGAAAAATAGTTAGAGGATAAATACAAGTATATAAACAAACTTGATCATCCATAATGTATTCGATTGTGTACTTTAATATTCTGAAATGAACGTTTTGGAATTTTTATGAATTAATTATCGAAATAAGTGACTTTTTTGAATCGTTCAAATTATGTACATTCTCACAGATTGTGTCACTAACGACTCGGGTTTCGCTTCCGGCATCTTCATACGTTCAAGTGCACGGATGGAATTGAACTGACGCTTAGTAAATGAATTTTTCGTATTTATATAATAAATAAATGTATCATTGAGTTGAAAGCCATTGCTGGCGAAAAGGATAAGCTCATGGGAATGCCCACATATAGTGAGTGGTTTTAAGCATTATATTTATTTGTTTGTCGGAAAAAGTTTAATTATTATATTTATATAGGGTATGGGAGTGGTGACCCCGGCATATTTAATATTTCATTTAAAATCGGAAGGCGATGCAGTTGTGCTCTGTTTATTTCCAAAATTTCCTGGTAAAAGAGTTTATGACCGTCCGTATTTGGGTGTAACATTTGTATCCCTCGTTCCTGATTGAACACGTGTCCTTCCGAAATTAAGTGATTAGCAAAAGTATACGTGTCTTTTTTCAATCTAAAGGCTGCCATATATGCTCTGATAATCTGGTGTTCAGTGTTCTTTCTGTTTTGCCGATATAAAATTTGGTACAACAAGAGCATTGTAATCTATAAATCCACGATTTATTTAAGTAAAGTATTTTATCTTTATTTTTAACTAATAATTTGCCTAAAGAGTTTTTACAGTAAAAAAATCTGGTCTAACACTATCAGCTAGCTGTTTTTTTTATTTTTAAGACTTGTATTTCCTAAATAAATGATTCTACGCCAATACCTAGTATGATCTATGTCCTTTGAAACTATACCTTTAAATAACATTTTTTCTGCAAGTTTAGTTTGTTTTTTTGATAAAAGACTGTCTATAAGAGACATATCGTATCCATTGTTAATGGAAATTTGTTTGATGATTTTCAATTCGATATTAAAGTTTATTTCATTTAAAGGAACACTCACAAGTCTATGAATTTCGTGACATTATCTTATTGACACGTAGTTTCTTTTTATCATCATACAGCCAATACTTATGTATTGATTGAATAAATATTAAAATCTTCCCAATGCTCTCGTACGTAATGCATTTGCATGAATGAATTAAAAAAGTTACACCTTACGTGTGAAGTGAAAAAAGTTGATCTCTTAATCACCTCAACATATATTTGTTTATTTATTATGCAAAAGCAGGTTTTATATTGTTTGAAATAAAGAAATGTATTCAAATAAGATATCCATCGCAGATATCTAACGAAATTGGAACCATACAATGAATGCCCTGCCCTTTAGTAACATAAAGTAACTTGGCAAACTATTTTTTACGATTATGACAAATCACTCGTTATTCTGTCATAAGTTATTTCACACGGGAATACTGTCATATGAAATAAATTAAGCTAGCACACGCTATTTGCTATGAGTATTTTGTTACTCAGAATCGCAAATATCAACTTACAGACTGATACGTTTTGAGAAATCAGCAATATTGATTACTTGCAGAGTGACATTTATGTATTATGTATGAAGTGCGAGAGGATTTCTAACATGCCATTTTTAATATTGATTTGAAATACATTTATTAATATATCTATTTGGAATTTACTTAAAGGTGTAAATTTAGTTTGTTGTAAAATAAAAGCAGATTGGATTTGTGGCTGTCGCAGTATGATCTGATTGAATCTTTCAATGCGTATTGATAAGACTAAGGATTGCAAATATCAATACTGGTTTGTATTATCAAAAAGTTTTAACAAATCAAACAAATATGGCCGATCGGGATCACAATAACGAGCGAGTAAATCATTGAAAATATAACATAATCATAAAAAGGCAATTTTCATAAATAGTTTACGGTTTTTGTTAAATATTAATACATCATTGAGGGGCTTTCAATTCTGAAACCTGTCAATATTGGGACGGACCTAAATTGTATTAAAATATGTAATGGGTTCTTTACAAAGCGGTAATTTTTGCGAACTCCCTTCTGTGAGAGTGCATTCGGGATAGGCTACAATGAACAGAGTAACGTAGAAATTGCGTTTTACGCATTTGATTAGTTACATGTTACAATGTTCAGTAAAATGCAATTTGTTGATAGGATTACATAGATAACATAGCCGTCACCACTATCGCGAGGCACTTCTTTGTGATAAAAATATTCGCAATCAATATTTCAGACGATTTTCGTACACTATTCATCAAAGTATCAAAGACATGACAGATATTGTCTCAATACGCAACTTTTTAAAAACAGAATAAACGTGAAAAAAAATATAAATAATAATTATGTAGTCTCGTACTTAGTGTCTGAACTTCATAATAAATATAATATCGCTCGGTATTTATTTAGCCTACATCCATTTTCGATTTCCGTAATATCAGAAGGCTTAAAAGTATCGAATAGCGAGGGAAGTATTGAATTTCGTTAAATCCGTCTTCGGACGTCGCTTTGCCGATCCAGCAAGAAAAAAAAACCTCACGATTACCCGTATTAAGTTTCACGTTCTAGAAATGACTTCCACAAATGGAGGTGCCTAATAGCTGCTCGCGAGATTTGCGTTCGATAGTATTATAACTCAGTCAAAGTTTTAGAGAATTACGAACAAAATATCTTTACAAATTATTCGATGACAATATGCACAAGAAATAAATTCAGGATGAATTTGATTAAAATTAGGGATTGCAAAACTGAAACAATAGTTCATATTCAGTATTAAAATAAATAACCGTACAATTATTCAAGGGTTGTTAAGCCAATAAGCGTTTAATCTGGGAGGAATTTTTCAGATTTATTTGCGTGAAGATCCAGTCAAAAAATATAGATTTCAGCATAGGTAAATAATCATTTTTAATTTCTTATTTTGATTTAAAATATATTTGTAAGTATGTATTATGACAATAAAGATTTTGTATGTATAAGGTTTTAATACATATTGGTTTTTATTCTCACATATGTATATGTGTAATATTAGTGTTATTATTTGCTAGACCAAAAATCAGATATTCCTATGGTCGGTATCGTAATCCTTTATTAAGAATAGTTGATTCAACACAAAGATATTTTCATAAATTATTCAAAAGACGATCACACATAAACAACTTGATATGATGAATTACAAATTAAACGCAATTTTAAATCTAACTTTAAAAGATTTCAGCTCCCGTAGCCATAGTTCATGTAAGTCAAATTTTAATGAAACGGCATTCAATTTTTAGACTACTGGAAAGACTATTCAACATCAAAGTATCGAAATTAAATAATTCACTTTTTTGCAAATCGGACTAGGTATATTGTATCAGTTGCGGGCCTCACGAATTCGATTCCCAGTACAAACAGAACTTTAATCAATTTATAGTATATACTATCCTAAAAACTGGGAGTTGCAAGAAGCAATCTTCGTAGAAAAATGTGTTTCTAGATAAAATCCATAAGAATTCTATATTCTCCACGTTGGAAGAGGACATGTTTTTAAATGTCTTGATTTTTGTGTATATCTGCAACGTAGCACACACACACACACACGCTCTTTCTGTGTCTGCACATCATTGGCATACAACTTAATAACCAAATGCTGACATGTGGCACTGCCTTTTGGCTATATAATTTCTATGAGAGAGAAAAGCACCGTTAACATAACCCCATGTATCTTGCAATAAAACCACAAATTGTAATATTTTTAAGCCTATGTTACCATATGTAAATATGGCATAAAAGTTAACAATAATGATTGATATGTTAGCCCACGTCATACATTTTGAAGGTCATGAAAGGCACGTCAAATATTGGCTAATATCTAGGTATTGAATACGATAGTATCGTCAAGTATCCACTCAAAAGTGGGGGAGGGGGAAATCGTGGATTGCGCATTTCTGCTTAGAATATTAAACCCGTGTCAAGGTCCAAATATGATTGTTCTTCTTCGGAAGATCTCATGCTAGGATGTGATGAAACGCTTTGTTTGTATAGTGAACAATAAAAAATATTATTCAGAAATCTATTATACCTTATGGATACGCTACCTTGTACTGTGTGAGCAGAGACACGATCCGAAGTTACAAAAAAAGGTGTTTACATAAGAGGATAATAGCTGTACAGTGTGGCGGTGTAAACATGGCTTTTTCTTATTTTCATTTTCAGAGATAAGTAAAACAATTATTTTTAACAGTATTACACTAACAACACCACCACTATTCAAATAAAAAAAAATCTGTATTGAAATTTAAATTTAATAAAATTATTTCGATGTTTTCGGCGGTAACTTTGTGGTAGTATTTAATTTGTTCGCAAGCCTTTCGAAATGTTCTGTGTGATGATGCTTCTGAAAGTTTTTAACACAACAAGTGAAATAACAATGTTATACAATTCAATATTAAGTAAACAAGATAAAAATTAAAGAATTCAGTGGACTAATTATCAAATATGTTTCAATGGATTCGGCAGTACCTTGAAATATCCGGGACATCGTCTGCAAACTGATTTCGTTGGATAAACAAATTTTGATTTAAATATATGACAATAAATAATATATATGTATACCTATAACACTGCCCTTGCGCAAGACGGGCAGACAGTTAATGAAAGTTTGAACGTACTGCGTAAGTGTTAAGCGAAAGGTGACAGGTAGCACTGGCATGATGTATTTATATATATTACCGGTTGAGGATTTTTTTTAGATATATAATACTGCTAAGAGAAAAAATATAACATCGTATTAATAACTTGATAATACTTCACAGCCAAAATCGATTTTGATACATAAACAAACTTAATAAGAGTTGTTTAGAATACAATTTTAAGATTCAGACAAAAAAGTAATTTAAAGCGAGTTAAAATTTCGACTGATATTAACAGACCACCCTGTGCAAACATATGTATATTTAATATTGTTAGGCAAATCAATGCAACAGTACAAAAAATAACATAAATTTTTTCATCGTTTGCATTTAACATAATAATACGTCAGTATATATTATTATTCACATATGTAATGTAACTTTAATATCTGTTTACAAGTTTTTTTTTAAATATTTCAATAATCAAGGTAAAAACATGAAGGAAGTGAGAATTGATTTATTCAACAAATAATTGTATGTTACTGAAATTCATTGATGTTTGAAAAAACTTTGAACATTTCTCAGAATAAACCGAAGTTCAACGTTTAACAATAATAATATTTTGACGCAAGATAATTTTAAAGCAGGAAAAATAAAATCTATTATTTGGGTAGATTTGCTGTGTAGTGAAAATAAACCTAATAAGAAAGTGATTCAAAATAATTTTATTAAGAACAATAGTTCACGGTTTCTCAACCGGGGTTCCACAGCATGTTCCAAGGGCGCCATAGTGAAAAAATGATTTTAGAAGAGCCACGGGCAAGTCCGGGAAGAGCTTGAAAAAACTTCTCGCATCTTTTCATTTTAGGAAATCCGTAAATTATTCCTGGGTAAAATCTGCCAGCGAGCAAAATTTTCAAGGATTTGAAAATTATTTTGGAATCTTTCAACTTCTTTCTCTCTGAAATGATATTTTTTTCTCGATAAGTATAACAATACCTTTTATATTTTCACAGTAAACGAGAAAATTTCGTCGAATCCTTAATTAAATTTAAGTATTGGATACTTGAAATACTTTGAAGTCGATTTTAACAAATTATTTAAATGTGTTTTATTTGCACGAGCAGTACTGAAAATAAGTGATAAAAAAACGTTATTCTGTTGACAATCAAACTCTATGTAAATTTGACAGTAGAAAAGGCCGTAGTGCAAAGCAAATGTCGCCGACAAATAATTCACATTGGCACAAAAGCCATACCTATACAAACATGCATTTTTTTAATACGGACATAGACGAAAATTAAGCGACTCAGTAATATGCACAATTATTCCGAATCTGAGATTTCGTCATTTAATAATTATTAATATCGCAACCCGTTGACATTTAAAAGAGTTACGCTGCACATAATTTATCGTACAAGTAAGTAGTTAATAAAAATAAATAAACATGACTGCAATTTTTGAAAGTCATTGCATGTTCCTGTCGATCGCAGAAGATTTAGTTACTGCAATTATTCAGTTACTGTTGCGAGCAGAAGTCATCCAAATGTCAAGACTCCGAACCCTTTTTCGGCAACCGAATCAGTGAATGGAGAAAACGTCAGCAGATCGCTGACGTCCGAGTGAGATAACGTTGTAATCATCAAGCTTCACGGGTGGTCTTATAAAATGTAAAGAAAGTAACACTAGTATAGAAGAACTATATAACTTGAGACTTTATGCAAGCATTAATTTTCTTTTCATTCATTTAAACAATCATTCAACGACAAGCGTAGTACGATTTTCTTTTGAATGAATAATTTGATAAAATTTAAAGATCAGTAATCGTTTGTTTAACGAATGAAAAATTCATGTATCGTTCAGGATCTTAATATGTAAAACATTTACTTTAATTTTACACTAAGTATTGTCGATTTTTCAATTGATTCTACGCAATACATGCTAAGATTAAACTTGACAAATGATTTCAAGTTTCAGAGAACTAAAAGTTATTTCAATCCTGTGAGTCCTTACACACATACGGTGCCACGTAGGGCAACCAATATCGGACCCTTTTTGTGATCCCGGGATCTTGGGATTGAACATTCAACATAAAATCTTGTATAAATTGGGATTCAGGATTGAGAAAATTTTTGCTTGGCAAATTTGAAATCTTTTCATACAATTTCATGCCATTTAGCTCTTTCGAGAATTTCGGATCCAGAAACCCAGGAATTTACGAAATTCCCGAATACCTAATTTTTTTAGACCTCGTTCAATTTTCTGTAATTTTCTCAATCCCAAATTTCCGGGATTACTACAGTCACGATCCCGATAATTCTAGATCACAGAATTCCGGAGACCCTTGTGCCAAGTCATGGCATTGAAAAAACTACATTTCCTGAATTATGAACCGATATTTTTTACATATACTAGAAAGCATTAAATTAATATTTATTTTGAACGAATGGAACAATTGTTCGCCGATGTACCATTGACCCAATATCATAAAAAATGTTTTACAACTTTTGGCAGCTGTTGCCGTTCGAACACCAAATTTATCCTCAAATATAAAGTAGGAATAGATTAAAAAAACGGCTATTAAACACCTCTAAAAATATGTTGAATTTGATTTTGTTTATATAGCACAATCCGCTACGATGATAAACGTAGTTTAGACAAGCACGATTCTCATATACCGACGTAGGCTTTTTTTATACGGCCCTAATAGGATTAAGAATACAATTTTAAAAAGTTGCCCAACAAGTTTAAAGCCTCAAACTTACAAATGCATAGGTACATTGATTGCTGAATCAATGCATTCTCAAACAAAACGAACATTCGATAATGCATGTTTAACCGCTATGCATGCAGGTGCAGTCGAGATGCATCTCAAATTATTTCGAAAGGACCGCGAGAAATTGATTCTCAAACATTGGAGTATGGTGATTTTGTTGCACCGGTGTGAAAGTTTGTTTTATCACAACCCAATTGACAAACTGTAGTTGTATGTAACTGTAGCTGTAGTTGTATGTAAACTGTAGTTGTACGACACTACTGTAGTTGTATGTGAGTGACAACTACAGTAGTGTCGATTATCACGATGCCCCGGAATAAAAATCAAACATTTATTTTAAGACTTTATGGTGTTCTGTTAATTCGTAGTGGAAAAGCATTTTATCAATTATCTTTTCTATAGTCATAAACGCTCATTGTGGTCAAGTTGGTTAGAGCTTGCTCTACCGACCAGATGGGTCTGGGTTCAATTCCCGGTAAGGTCAATGTCAAATTTGAGACTTAAGACATGGTTTTTCGTGATGTTAATTTACATTGAGTTGATCTCGAGTGACTTTTTTTCGTATTATCATTAAACTTTAAAATATTTGGCGCATTTTCATTAGCTGTAATGCCAAATATTTTTTTAATAAATAAACACGAATCTTTAAATATTAAGATTGTGAAATCTAACTTTGAATTTATACATAAAATAAACTATATTACAAAAATAAAAATAAAAACAATTTTACATTATGTATGTAAAGATCAGGACCGGTTTCGCCAACCGCTATCATTATCAGTTGATCGAAATAGTGATTCTGATCTAAAATAAATAATGTGAAATTAGTAGAATAGCATTGTGTATTCTGATATTTAAAGATTTATATTTTTGACTGGACAAAAAATAATTTTAAAAGTTTTTTCGACAAACACGAAAAACAAAATTTAATGGATAAAAGGTTGAGAGCAGCCGGCGCAAGGTTTACTGCATGCAGGCAGCGCTGGCTGACCAAGGACAGCGCGGGACCACACATTTCCCTTTCGATGAAATTTTAATTGCCAGATTTCGGAACGAGTATTTTATTGAGCAAGTAGTAACTTACCCTTCGAGCCGCCAAATCGTGTCTGTGTTTTTCACTGCCGCAAATAATATACATGATAATCTCAATATAACAGCAATAAAAAAGAGACCACGAGAGTACAAACTATTGGGGTTTTTGTTGTATTGATATCTTGTAAGAGATGCCCATATTATATCCATGTGTTACAATTACATACAAGGCCATTTTTTTTTATCTCATGAGTGAGCGACAAACAGCTTCTAGTATCACGTTATCGTTAAGCGATATGTCAAAACTGCAAACAACATTATGTCAATCAATGCGCATGGAAACTAGTTTCAATTAAATATTCGACAAAAACCTAAAAATCAGCATGCACTACTTGCTACTCACAAATGTTGTTATTATATAATAGCATTAAATATACATAGCAATTCTACGACTGAGCAGTTATTTTATGTTTTGTACTGTAATGATATTGACATATTTTATGTCTTCTTTCTTCTTTTTGACCATATTCACGCGGCAAATCTATGTATCCCTGCTCGTGCCAATTGCTTTGTTTCCTCCCATAACAAGCAAACATCCCGCAATTCCGCCGAGTACATCCTATGGATAGTACCCAACGGTCGTCTAAGACAGTGCTTCCCAATCTTTTTCGTTCCACGGCCTCCTAAATTTAAAAAAAATAATCCGCGGCCCTCCTCAATTGTCTCCGTAACTCGTTTTTTTTTTAGCTCACCGACGAATTCAAAAACCTCGATTTGCTATACTTTTCCCCCAGAATCCAATCCAATCCAGCGGCCCCAAATATGAGAAACACCGATTTGATAGACTTAAATATATAGATTTTTGAACATCGCATTTTTAAAAGACTTAAAAATGTGATGATTCTATTGGAATAGTAAATTTAATTATTTTACAAAATAATCATTTAGAAGGTTTGCAGATGTCATGAAAGAGTAATTATTAGTGTATATTTTCCCATAGCAGACAACACGATTCATCTAGGATGCATTTGTAATATTTTCAAGGTGCAAATATCATTAAGAACTTTCAAAAAAACAATAATTTGACGTAGGTTTGAATCCATAAATGATTGGTCATGTAGTACCAACGTTGGCCGTCCTTCAAGATAATATTCTTTTTACGATGTTCATGATCATACTTATAACAATGGACGCTGGATAATATTCAAAGAAACAGGTGTTTTTTTTAGTGCATAACACGTCATTTAAATGATTACAATCTAATTAAAATGAAGAGTTTATGATTAATGATCAAAATAAAAAATATACACTTTAACAATTGCAAAAAAATATGTTTGATAAGTGGTTAAACAATGAATGTCGGTAATTATACTATAATTAATCTTCTCGTGATTTACACTCGAATGTATACTACGATGTTCAGATTATTTAACTTAACATGACTTAAATTCACTTCCTATAGACAATAAAATATTTTCATAGCCTTCATATTAAAAAAATAATAATTCACTTTGGGAGTATTTTTTTCATTTATACGTAACTATTTTAATAACGTTTTTTTTTAATTATTAAAAAAAATTAAATGTATATTAATTATTTTTTATTTGATTACAATTTTATCGTGTTATCCAACCAATCGTTTTCAAAGTCAATAAATAATCACTTAATGCGTTTGCTGCCAATACTTAAAAACGGGAAAAGGCAAAAAAACACTTTTTTAGTAATTTTACATTTATTCATCACGAGCGTATTCAACACTGATAAAAATATATTTCAATAAAGAATTTATTTATACAAAAACAAGAAATACTGTAACAAAAAAATGATTACAGAAGTATGAATATGGTTTCGAATAACCTTTTCTGGAAATCTTGTGACCGTTTGATTGGAAAAAGTATTTTTCTCGCTCTACCCCAGAGCAATTAAGAATCATTGTTGTTTTTATATTAATTATTGTTTTTGATATTATATATGAAATCGTAAAAATTTTACAGTTCACAGAAATTTTAGATACACCTTTGAATTTATTGTAAAGTGACCTTTGTTACTAAATTCTTTTTCATGCGATTGCAAATTAGTAAAAAATATATTATTTGTTCATAGTCTTATTAACAATTGTTTAAATTTGAATCGTTTAAATTTTGTAAACTCCCACATGTTTTCTCACTAACGACCAGGGCATCTCCTTTCGGTATCTTCGTGTATTCAAGTGCATGGACGAACTTGAACTGATAGTCAGTAAAATATTGAATGAATATATAATAGATAGTGGATAAATGAAAATAAATTACACTAAAATTCGAAATTAGTTTGACATGATTTTGTTTAAATAAGCCTGTAGTTACATGTATTTTTAAAATAAATGGAGAATCAATACAACAAGAACTAATAGTGTTTTCCTTTTTTATAAAGTCAACAAAATTGTTTAGAAGTTAAAATAGAGATCAACTTTACTTATTGTAGTTTACTACAATAAGTAAATACTTAAATTTTAATTTGTATCTAAATTGTATGCACGTGTTTAGTAAGAAACGTTTTTAAAGCTGTGAACTGAAGCATAAAAACATAAGGCTTGAATTTAAAACAAATATAAAAGTGTGTAAATCACAGTTATAATAAATAATGTGACACTAACGATTCAATGTAATACAACATCGTCACAATAGTTAATGATTGATTACACAGATTTAAACATACATATATAATTGAGATGTCAATCGAAGGCAATTTTACAAAGGGCACAGTTGTTTTATTGCTACATCCAACGTCACAAACGGCCATGACAGAACGAAGAAGATGCAACCGTTTAAGGTACACATCTCAATGGTTTGTTATTCCCTTTCAATAATATCACAAATCATTATATTTCAACAATGCAATAACTCATAGTAATCAATTTTTGAATGCCAATATCGTGTTTATAATTTAAAGGTAAATTCTACTCCGATATCTGCAGTAGTTATACAATTACTGTAGAGAAAAAATAATCTATGGTTCGGAAAAAAACAAATAAATCACAACAATTAAATTAAATTCAACGGAAAATTATTATCAAACAATATAGTGAAAGAAAGGTTCAGAAATTTTCAGTGCAATCCATCAAGTCAGTAAATATCCAAGAAGCAAAGAAGTACTTATTATATATTAAAGTGTATTTATATTAAACAAAAACAACCAAACTTGAAAATGATCGCAATAGGCGAAACTCTGAATGGCGATGGTCTTGATAATTTCATAAAATTGTAGAATTTTGTCAAAACTGTGCTTTAATTGTATAAACAACATGATTTTCCACTAAGAATAATATTTTGTGTGACACATTTGTGTTAATTACACTGTATTGTTATATATGTCAATAGTTGATAATGTTCGCTGAGAGCAAAACCGGTGCTGACAAACAATAAATATTTTATATAAACAATAGAATTTTTGCGAAGAGTGTTTTTTTTAATATAATGTTTTTTATCGAGAACAAACAGTTAACTTCTTAAAAGTAAATACATACTGTGCCCAGTTTTAGCTAAGCTATTAAAAAGCTATTACGAAAAATATCGAATAGTCGGGACGATGACGTGTGCTGAAATATTTTTTTAAATCAGAGAAAGTTTACTCTATTAAAATAGAGTTCTTACAAGTTTTACCGACTCAAGTAGTAAAACATATCGGTATTCGGCATTCGTAGATTTTAGTATTCAAAATTAGCTGTTTTATCTGAAACAATTACTCTACAAGGCACTCTTCAATGGTAATAAAATATAAACATAGCGGTAGTAAAAGTGGACTGGTTCATAACGTTATCATTGCTGGATCAAATCTGTAACTATTGCAACTGAATATTTTACCTACATATAAGCTGTATGAATAAAATAAATGACAAAGCACACAGCGGAGGCGCCTAAAATTCGTAAATTTAAACATTTATAAAAAAAATCCTCTTATTTAATGCGTGCCAAACGCGGCAGAAGACTTGACTCCCGCTCTTAGCAAATCGTGAGAGAGATAAGACCCAACGGCAGGCTTGCGAGTAAATAGTAATTGAGGAGATGATGAATGCCCTCAGACGAGGAGAGTTTCCCACGAGGAGAAGGTCCTGACTCCCCGGCTAGACGGGAGCGGATGCCGAGAGATAATAATTATTATCTATTGACGAGGTATACACTAACGCATTGTTTTGATATTTGATACTAAATTTCAATGCGTTCCCTATTGAAAATATTATTGTTATAATAATTTTAAAAACGTTTAGATTAAATACAATATTTACAAAAAAAAAATTAAGCACAGATATATGAACGTGTAAAATATGTCAAAAAATTCTTTAATTTTTACCTATTCTTATCAAAAAATGATGATACGAAAATATCTGCAACGAAATTCAATCATAAGAATATTATTTGTAGCCAAGATAAAAAAAAAACAAAATTATTGTAGAGTTCAAGGTAGCAAGAAATGTTGGTAATAAAGATTTTTTATTTTTCTGTGAATATTCACTTCGAATGCGAAGCACATGGATGGATACTTTTACTTCCAATGGAACGTTAATTTCAAGAAAAACCAGTTGTAAGTTGATCATCTTTTTCAGTAGCAGGATTGAAGGACTAACGTTGTGAAGCAACTAGTGGTTCCAAGAGAAAATCGATCTCTTTCCGAGCCTTTTCCAGGAATGGATGTAAAATTGCCAATTTCAAGAAATAACACACGTAGATAAAGAACCACATTTTTCATGTAAAATGGCCAAAATATCAAATTGGAAAAATCAATATTTGCCATTGGCATTTAAAGAATTTTAACCTTGTGATTTCCATGCGAACTTAACATCAATGCTAGCTACATCGGTCAACAATAAAAGCTACATAAATAAATTAATTAAATTAAAATGGAAAAAAATTACGAAATGTATTTATTTTATAATTATTACAAAATGAATGAACATTATTGCATTATTGATTACTGATCATTTCGAAACATTTATGTACCGCGGAAAATCCAGCTTTGTATGGTGGATCATTCGTCAGCACCTTGCAGTGACATAAAACAGAGTAGAAGAACTGTTATCAGGATCACCGAGGCGAAGGTTAAGTACTCCGGAGAAGATATAGATAGACGACAAATTGGCGCTTATCAGAGACGCTGCACTGCATTTTAATGAGATTGCCCACCTGAGAGTCGATCGGCAGGTAATCGGATTGCTAATGAAACTGCCGCTTCCTAACATTTTTGTTTCGTTGATTATTTATTACAAAATATTAAAATAAAATTGAAAAAGCAATATATATTTGAATAAATAAATTTAAAAAAAAAACCATCATGCTTCCGTATTTTCAAAAAGTAAAAATATGCGTACAATGAATGATCAGAAGAAAAAGAATATATATTTTCCATTCATTCATGCCCTCGACGAATAAAAATTGCGCGACATGCTTACAACCAGTCCTTGTAGGGATGCTTTGTGAATGGTTAATTGTAGAGAAAGTTTTTTTTATAAACACATGAACACTGTTGAACTAGTACGGTCCACCAAAAGGAACGAATACTATATTTGTACACGAATTATTTATTCTAAAATGATTCTCAAAAGAAAAAAAAACACAGAAGCGGATAACGGATATCTGAATTCCAATAAATTCAACGACATAATACAGTAAAAATAAACGAAAGGCTACATTAGATCCTAGAACATTAGACGTGTCAAACATTTCTAGCGATTAAAGCGATCTATATCCAATCCCCCATAAAAAAGACAACGTATATTTGAAACAAGTAATAATTATTTTTTTTATTTTTTCCTAATTACGTATATTTTACCAAAAGGTATTTCTGCAAGTATGTCATAGTTTTGAGATATATTTTATGAACTTTATAAGTTATTCTTAAATTAAGAGCATTCGAGTCGGGGAATATGAAACCTATGCCACTTCTCACAATTCGACCGACATCAAAAAACACCGTGGACGTTTAGTAATTATAATGTATATTAAATTTACTTCCACGAAGAGAATGTACATAACCATTAGGTGCTTATTTTAATCGCCTGCAATTCACGCATTTGACATTTATCTTACTCTGAGGAATGTAAACATCAGTGTGTCACAACCGGCGGCACACTAAACAATGAATTAAACATGTTATTTAAATATAACGAAATTCTAAGCTACGTTTAAAGCTGGGCTTTGATGTATCAATAAAAAAGGTTGCATATAACTATAAGTATTACTATCATCATCTTTTAGACGTGCAAGTCTCGTTCGTGTTACAAGAGCTCAATAGCATCCATTATTATTTTCATTGAATTGTATAATTATATCAGTGCGTAAAACAATATAATGTATATTGACTTTTAAAAGTCAAGGATAAGTAAAGTAATCATGAGTTTTACACATAAATATTGATTTAACGTGAATTCTAATTTTCTTAATTGTACATAAAAGGGTAAAATTAATTTTCGTCGGGCGGAAATGTAAACAAGGAAACATGATTAGAGGCCAAAAACGTTACAGATGTTTATTTTCTATGCGTAAATATTTGAACGAGGATTCTGTATGAATTCTCTGTCAATAAATCAAAGTTAATAATTGCATATATGTCAATGGATAGTCAATTATCCTAATATAACCGATTGTTAGATACCTTAGTGGCTATTCTCAAATGTAACACTAAATATTATCTCGTCTCTTTTTCTCGACACCTACCTATACGGAGAGCGTAGTAAGTTTTGTGTTTGCGGCCCAAATGCTTTTTTAGGTTGTTACAACATAAATGTAATAATTGCGGCTATCTTCACTGTTACTATAGTATGACAGATGATTTCGGTGGAAGACGGCATTAGATAAGAAAAAAAGAATTGTTTTATTTCAGTCATTCAGTAGATATGACCAATAAAAGTTTTTTCTCAAAACGTATTATTTTATTATTATTATATTTGAACGTTAAGGAATACATTATCACAATATTATTGATTGACAAATAATATGTTCATCAAAATGATCAAATAAATACTAAAAGAATAACATGAATTGACAATCGTTTTTCAATCTTGCAGGTTTTGCCTTATGTCCATACATATCGACTGTGGAAAGGAAAAAGGACGTAACCCACACAGGAGGCGCTAAAAACGTGTTTTGATGATTTTGTGACATATGCATATTATGAATTATACACAACCTTGAAGTGCACGGATACTTCTAAACTGGTGTTAAATTGACATAACCTAATATTAATTAAAGAAATTGTCTCAGAAAAACCTTTATTTCAGTGTTTTTTCTTGGTTTTATTTTTTTACAAGGTCATCTTTTTCAAACTTAAAAGCTAAATGTAGATACTTATTCGGCATTTTCAGCTTCTATCCTCTTGACAGAATGTGTGTCAAGTTGTAGACATTGTGATTATCGAAAAAAAAGCTGTTTTGGAAAATTGAGGGTTACGTCCTTTTTCCTTTCCACAGTCGATATAATAATGCATATATGTAAATATATTAACAAATAATAAAAATATTTTTTACGTAACAAAGGTATTATTCATTATGAATGTTAAAAATAACAAAAGTAACTTCAATGGATATCATAGTTAAAAGCGACAATTAAGTATGAGGGTAAAAGTCAATTAGAGTCTGAAATGATATATACATATGAAGAAAGATAATTTATTGTTCTTTTTTAGACAACTATATTCTCAAAAAAATCATTTATCATTTTTGGAAATGGTTCTTTTGTAAAGCGCTTGAATAATTAGTGCTCTCGAATTACCGAAAATGAGAACGCCTATTCATTTATCATAATTAACCTAAAATTAAGAGTTATACCACTATTTTAATGTTAAACACAATTTGGTGTATTTTTAATTCAAAGGAGGTCTCTTATATTTGACATGATTATTTTTAATATAATTCTTAAGGTTGGTAGTACTAAATGTAATAATTGCAACTACATTCACTGTTATTATAGTCAATATATCAAACGGTAACCATTAATTAAGAGAATTTTGTTTCCTTTTGTAAGTATAGCTATGTCAAATAATCATGTTCACTCGCTTTACGTGATTGTAATGAGATCGATATGATTTATAACATGCTACTTGACGAGCTTGTGTTTATTTTGATAGTTTTTTTTTTACAAAATAACGTATTTTTAACACTCTGATTGGTCAAATAAATCATTAAAGATCTACTATAACAGTGTATATATTCGCAATTAATACATTTAAGTTATACCAATCGTTAATAAGCAAAAACAAAACATGTTAAGTATTTGAGTTAAATCAATTCAAATAGTAATGTTCTTTTAATTAAAAGATAAATCATTTATAAAGTAAAAATGACAGAAAAATACATCAACTTAATTAATAACGAAAGAGATAGTGTTGCATCTAATTCGTCAAAATGATTTGATTTATAATGAAAAATTATGTAAAATTCATTTGAGATAAGATGTTTCTTACTGTCCTATAATTAAAGCTAAGAAAATTAAGGTATTTAATTTCGACTCACGATGCCCACTATTCGACATAATAGTCTGATAGAATTTAATGACTTAATTACTCAGAATGAAACAAAAATTTTGATAATTATATCTTACAACGAACGAGCGAGGCGCATACATAAATTTCTAAGTTCGTAAAAAGAACTACAAAATGTATCTGACGTTATTATGTACATATGTTGCGTTGGGAATGAATCCAGACTTTACTGGCCAGTGGCCACATACGATAGGAAATGATAATCAAAAAATAAAATACTGCTATTCTCTTATCAGTTGATAATGCTCCCCATGAGCGAAACTGGTCGTGATCAGATTAAATAAACGTGAAATTAGTAAAAAAACAATTATTTTATTTTTTAACATAATGCCTTTCTACGTATTTGTCTAGTCAACTATTGTAAACGCCTTCTCTGTAAAATAAAAATATGCAATCCACCAAAACACAAAAAAAAGTTTTACCATTTTATTAGTTGGCCCACTACACCTCTAGAGTTCCCATATAAAGGGGGAATCCATAAAAATAATGCATTTAAATTGACCGGGGTGACCGATTTATCGGATTTGGTATTTATTACGCTGCTTTTTGAAACATCGACAACCTGGTATTAAGTTTGTGTTGCGCTTTCTTCAGCAATGTGTAAAACGGTCGAAAATTAAACGACGGCCCCATTGTACGGGTGGCAGACAATTTAATTGCCATCGTTTAGGCAATTTAAAACCGAAATTGAAAGTGAACCAAGTGGAGAGTAGTTAATGTTTCAAATACATTGTATCGAATCGAAAGTGGTGTGTGGGAGACGGCGCTCAGCAAAGCGTAATATGCTATTATATTATCCACTGAACGTTATCTAATAAAATAGAGATAAATTTCGTTCGTCTTTGGCCTGGCCATTGACCCGATATACTAGTGTTACTAATGAGTAACAATGTAACACTTTAATTTTATATTAACCAGTTAATACAATGAAGATTGCGATGGGAGGTGGGAATCAAGAAACAAAACAAAAATAACTTGTCTACATGTAATTAATATTGTCATTTTTTTGCCAGAAAACAAGTATTTCAAATTGATTAACGTATAACCGATATTATTAGGTCAGTAAAATTTAAAAAAAATCTTCAGTCCATGAATTCTTTTCATATTTATTCCAATGAACAACCATGCGTTAGGCTTAGAGCAGTGTCTGCCAAACTGTGTGCCGCGGTGGAAGAAGCCTCACAATTTTTAATTTTTAAATAATGCTTATTCACTTTTAGGATTTTCACTGTCAATACTTGGTGGAAAGGCATTATATTAATAAAAACACAATAATCCTTTGTACTTCATTCCACTTTATTTAATATGTCAGGACCGGTTTCGCTCATTGCGAGCATTGTCAACTGATAAGAAATATAATTTAACAATGCTATTTATACAAAATTGAAAAGTTATACACAACAATTGGCATTGAAAAGAAATTGCTTATTACATTAAAGTGATTCTAAAATAACACAAAATTTAAATGTTCAACACATCTAACATATACACCATTAAGAATCACTTTAATGTAATTGGCAATTTCTTTTCAATGCCAATTGTTGTGTATAACTTTTCAATTTTGTATAAATAGCATTGTTAAATTTTATTTCATATCAGTTGACAATGCTCGCAATGAGCGAAACCGGTCCTGACATATTAAATAAAGTGGAATGAAGTACAAAGGATTATTGTGTTTTTATTAATATAATGCTTATTCATATAAATTGTCTCAAATTTTAACTAAATTCAACATCTACGCATTCAAACAAGTATTTTTCACGTTCTTACATAGTGGTCAACACGACACATTTTCCATATTTTCTTTTTTAGTGGTACATTTCCTTTTTTAAACCATTTTTATTTGGTGTGCCGTGGTACTATTCCCATTCACCAGTGTGCCGTGGAATAAAAAACGTTTGGCAGACACTGGCTTAGAGCTTCAGCTCAGGAGAGGTGGCAGTTTTTATTTAATCCATGTCTGCTCCCAATATAAATCATATGGCCTCCTATTGGTGGTGTCTCAAAAGGAGTTTTACTCGATAACTGGTTGTTACTCAGTAGCTCAAGCTCTATTGGTTTAAGAGAGTAAGGATGAAAAGAATAAGTTAGGACAAGACTTGTGGGAAGGAATTTGTAGACATCAATGCCTTCGAATAGTAATCGATAAATCGATTGAAAAAATGATGTTCGCACTTGGATTAGAACCCGTGAGATCCGTCACGGAAGCCAACGACGTTTACGCTGCGCTAAGAACCCGACTCGACACAAAAGACAAAATTTTATATATTTGTAAAAATCGGTGAATATTTTTCCCTGCTGGAATTCGATTGCAAAGTGGATTATTTACCTATTACCAGATTGCAATTTTCCTTTTTTAGCAGCATTCGTTTTCACTACAAGAAAATGCAATATTTCAATTGTAATTGATCTTCAAAGAATAGAAGAAGCGGTTTAAATATCCTTAGCAATATTTCACTTTTTTTAATTGTATTTTTTTTTACCATGTCCACTCCCAATATGGAGCATATGGACTCCTTACGTAGTTTATCTCAACAAAAATGTTTCTACGAAAACTACTTTTTACTCAGTTGCTCAACCTCTCTTTTTTCAAAGAGAGTAGGAATAGAAGGAAAGGGCTAGGACAGAACTGGCGGTTAGCTAATCGCTCTCGATACGCCCTGTTCATAGGATAAGATAGGTGGGAGGGTGAATTCAAGACAAGATGCCTTTGAACAGAAATTCAAAAATCGATTGAAAAATCAATTTATTAAACTGCCCGTACTGGGATTCGAACCCGTGCCCTCCGTAGCTGTAGCCAACGATGTTGACCACTCGACCACACAGGCGTATATTCAATGTATATTCAACAAAAACAAAATACTACAGCTTCCCTGTTGTAAAATCGGGATTAAACTCTGCCATAAGACGACACTGGCCATATTAACTATAAATAATACTTCTAAACGATTCAAATTTAAATAATACTTCATTTAAAAAATTTAGTCTTACTTTTGAATTGAAACTGGATAATTGCCTCGAACAGAAGACATTTACTTAAGCCAAGATTCTTACCTGAAAAAAAAAGGAAAAAACAAATAAAATTTGTGAAAAATATTAAGTATTATGCCAAGATAACAATGAACAGAAAACATATAATTTCATCAATTTGATTAAAATATTTATGAAGCGTATGTAAACCAGATTATATAGATATATTTTTAATCCGGATAAGCAGCGTAAAACATTTTCAGATACGTATAGTTAAGTTCATTTATATTGCTGATTCGGTCATTTCCTTTGACTATTTTTGATTAAGCTAAAAAAACGATGTCTCGATTATGAGTGATGAGGAAGTCTCAATTAAAAATATACACGATTTTTGCATACCTCCACGTTAAATTAATTAAAAATCCACTGATGAATACATTCAGTATTAATCTAAGGTAAGTTATTGCCAAATCAATTATCGTTTCTGTGTGATGAAAAAATTACATTAAACGATTAAATTAATTAAAAAATATTCTACTGATCAATGGCTCGATCTATCACGCATTAAAATGCAGGTGAATTTCTGAGAATTATGGGCAGTAAGGATTCAATTAATGATTATCACGGTCGCAGTGATTCACATGTTGGGAACATACGGACAACGTAATTCAGTGGATACTGATTCAAAATGATGAGTCAATTAGAATTAATATTAGACACATATTCAAATGGTTGTGATTAGGTATTACAGTACCAGTATTACTGAAGCCGGAATACTCAGCAACCATGGTGATATTTCAATACCGAAATCTAATTTTTGTTGTACAATTAACTATGGCATATTTTAATAAAATTGTTCACGATGAATTGATATATTTTAAATCTGCTCAAGAGATTGGTCAATATTGACAGATTCCAGTTTTTGGGAGCTTTTAAATGATGTATTATAAATTTGAAAAACCGGCGAAAGTAAGCTCAGTAAATACACATTGCAGTAGTGTTATATCCCTAAAATTAAAATATAATAGAGTCCAAACACTAAGTAATGACGTGATTATACTGAAAGGTTCACTAAAAAATTTACTACTTGGTTCACTTCAAAATACTCATTTGTTTAGGTATTTTTTTGCTAACAATAGCAGATGTAAATATGATTTTTTAAGGCCTCTCATAAAATCTGATTGGACCGCAGTTTGATTATCGCTGTTTACGCATATTATGTGTCTGCCAGTTGAAAGTTTTCTCCACGAAAACAAGATGAGCCAGTTTCAAAAAAATCCATCAATAATTGTACACTTTGATTATTAAAATTATAATGCTTATAACGTAATTTTCAGAACATTTAAACGCACTGTATCTATAGTGGTTATTTTATAGACATAAGCAAAAAGGATATAAAGTAAAATTACTTAAGTAAGGTATAAATAAATATATGACCTGATGGGTTTACTTAGTACTGTTATTATAATCATAATTTTATCCGCTTGAGAAAAGGATACGAAGTATATTTTGCTTCATAAATATACGACTTGAAGAGTAAAATCCTGATCACACAGTGTGATAAGATCGAAAGGATGATAAAAATACTGCCATCTTCGAAAGCCTGGCATTAAAAGGTCTGCAAAATCAATTATGTTGAATGAATTTAATTGAATAACAAAAAAGCGAAGAAAATATGCTGCGTCCATCACGAGAATCAAATTACAAGTAATTGTACGATAACACCAAATGCACTTCACATTTTAAAATCATATTCTTGCAGAATGGGGTCAAATATTGGATCCCATATATTATTTATCGAGGAATTTGATAAATTATTCCTAAATTCAGCTCATCACATTGTTCACCCTAAAACAACTTTTAATATGGTTTAATGTTTGACTCTCGATCAGCAGTCATTTATTTTAAAGATGTTGTAAACTTTTCAATTGTAGATAAGTGAATTTAATTATTTATAATTTGTATGATAATTGGTAAATTTCTGCCACAATCTTTGTATTGAGAAAAACACAATATTCCTTTGTACTTATTTTCACTTTTATTTACCAAAATCAGGACCGGTTTCATTCATGGCGAGTATTATCAACGGCATTGATTGACAATGGTATTGAAACTATTAGGATAGGTTTTTACACCGTTCTATTAAAATTCGTTTTGTATAAATAACACTGTTAAATTCTATTTTTTATCAGTTGATAATGCTCGCCATGAGCAAAACCAATCCTGATCTTGGTAAATAAAACTGGAAAGGAATATTGTGTTTTTTTTAAAATATAATTCCTTTCCACCAAGTATTGACAGTGAACACCCTAAGTCATATTTGTATTCATTGTTTCGTATACCTTGTCAAACTACAAAAAAACAAATTATATAACTCGGTAAGAACATTTTGTTTAGAACTCCACGATGGTTGAAACTGGTCCTGATCAATATATCAAATTGTAAAATTTGAAACATGCGTCAAGTTGCTGCGACACGAATATTTCCATATAAATGTGGTAAGTTGTGGATACTATTTTTTTTTTGTTGAATTAAATTTTACACATGAAAATGTACCCCATGGTTATATCGGTGTTAGCCATTCACAACAATCGTCAGTTTAATAATTGCCCTATGAATACATAGCTCTGGCTATCACAGCCCGCAAACGTGTGTTTGGGTCTATCCACTCCATGATGAAACATTTAATAGACATTATTAAGTACACGCAATCCGACCATCTTTTTCCATACACGAATTTCAATAACAATCGTCTGGCGGCCTTCTATATCACCTCAAAACGTCATATCGCGCCAGTAGGGATGCCAATTGACTTAATAAGTATATTCGAATATGCGATAAACTTTACAAAAAATGACGATACATTATATCGCTATATCTAGCAACAGTAGGACAATCGACAAAAACATGTTTTGAAGTTTGAGTGCCATTTATAAACAATATAATATATTACAATGATGAATCAGATGAGAAGGTAGGACACAATATAATTTGAACATAAAACCACCAATACGATATTGTCTAACAGTGACACTCGAGAAAATATTAATATATGTACTATCAATCAAGGCATCCAATCATGCACCCTTTCTTTGATCCCGGGATTTTTGGGTTCACATTTATTTTTTTAAGATTCAGGCTTCTTACATCTTACTATCGTTTCCAAACGTTCTGTCGAAATAGTTTCAAATTAACCGATTCCAAAGTTATTCTCAAATCAAAGACCTTTTTTTAACATCTTTTGAAAATGTTGCGTTTGTCTTGAGTAACTGTTTTTTTACGTGTAGTATATATATACATGATAGTGGGACGATTCCGGGATTACGGGAGGATCTCTGGTTCCGGGAACGGAGGTCCTACTTTCAATGTAAGAGTAACACAAAGCACTATAAGTGATACAGAGATATAAAATTGTTTTTAATTTGATTGAAACGATGTATCTTTTTCCTAGTATAGAACAAAATATATGTACATAAATATATCAGTCATAAATTATAGAGGTTTTCTAAATTGGGTATAATAAAAAGTGAATTAGATTTATTCAAACACTAAACTATCATTATCTTGAAAGTAAGATATTCAGATAGTTCTAATGTCACATTAATGTAGGAATGTATTGATATGTAAATTCAATTGAATACTATATTACTCAACAAAATAATGCAATTAACACGTCTCACTAGAAATAGTGCAATTAAAACCAGGGCTGTGGAGTCGGAGTCGGCGTCTCGAAAAATGAACGGCTCGAAATTTTTTGGAAAAATATTTTTATGATGTGTATTCAAACAAAATAGGCCAAAGTGTTGACATTTCATGATTGGCTGACTAAGTATATATAAGTTAAAATGAAATTTTTGAAAATATCCTAAGAGTCAGAGCCGGAGGCGTAAATTATCTTAAAGCTGGCGTAGGAGTCGTCTCTTTTTTACACGACTCTACAGCACTGATTAAAACCTAAATATGTAAATTTATAAATAAATCATCTTTTCATAATATTATCAAAATACGAATTGAACATTATATAAAAACAATAAATCTGATAGAAGATGTGCAGTTTCTTGCAACAAGATCCCAATAGTGAGTTGATTTACGACTGCAGATACAAGGGGTCATGTTTGCATTTTTTTCAGTTACAAAGTAATAATACTATCTCATTTTGCCAGTACGTACTCATTTGAACTATCTCGCCATGCAAGGCTAACATCTCGTGGGAAATTATTTAATAATTTACTTACATATTTATAGGTATTATTGACTCAGTGTTGCGCACTTTGAAAAATAATTTGGCCTTGCGTAGCAGCCACTTAGTCTAGCAACATCGACGATACAAAAAAAAAAACATTTTAGATCAAATTTATACATGATATGATAAAGTGATAAATAATTATGCTTTGCCTACTGAAAACAAAACACGCAGACAACCGAAGATAAAATTGTCATATTTGATTTTTAATTGTTTATGATTTATAGCATGTATTTAAAAAGTATGATTCATAGTTCTCTCAATTTTTTTTAAATATCCATGTGTTTCAGATCGACAGCGGTCAGATTAACTACTTTATTTGTTTCGAAATAAATGCAAGTAATATAATCGTTACATCAATGCAAACAGCAGGACAATCAACAAAAACATGTTTTGAGCAACGAATGGTATTATTAGTAATATAAAATTAATCGAATGTAATGGTAGGATACCACTTTATAGTGACACTCGGAATACTATTACAATATATACATTAATTTAAGAGTAACAAAAAAAATATGTTTTTTAATTTGATTGATACAATATCGTATCTTTGTCTTAGTGAAGTACAAAATATATATGTATACGAAAAATCCTGACAGCAATTAACAGTTCTCTTCTAAAACTATAGTTTATATGACATAAAAAATGGATTAGATTATGCAAACGACTGAGCTGTCATTATCTCTATAGTAAGATTTTCTTACTGTTGCATTGATTCAGCGAAATATTAATTAAACACATGAGCAAGACATTGTCTATTTCAACGGATATCGACAAGAATTAGGTTAAATCTTCATATTTTAATAAAAAATACGAAAAAATCCTGATAAGAATTAAACACTGTTGTTAATTGAATGTTTACAGTCAGTATTCGTAAGGAGTTTCACTATTTTTTATATTTTAAAATTTGTATTGGTAATTGGCAAGAGATAGGATATTTAGGTAAGAGCTTCCCATTATTTTAGTAGGAAATGATACCCAGATTAAAAACGAGTAAAATTTTAAGAAGATCTAACCTCAATTAATATACTCTCTCACATTTAAGGTAATTACTATCAATACTTGACACTTTTTGCACTTAAATGTTTTGAGCGAAACTGGTCCTCATCTTAATAATTAGGTGTGGAATGAATACAAAAGATTGTTTTATTGTTATTGTAACACTATATTCTGTTCTTGACATATTTTGTGGACGTATAATTTTTGTGACTACTTCACATATTAAATTCGCATTTTTAATCGTATTTAATTTGATAATAAAATGAATTATGGCAGTTATTAGCATCATCGTGTCATAAATAATCCGTTTTTATTACATCCTAATGCTGTTTCGAAGTTCAATAAGTACAAAAATTACACAATAGAATAAACGGCTGTCAGAATAACTCTAACTACTTATAAGTCAAAAAATTGTAAAAACTTTGTCGATATGTTGTAGACAATATAATAATTAATCTCATTGCTAATAAAAGCGCTCTCGTTGATATTTAAAATTAAAACAAATACTAATTGAAATTTAAAGCATTTCAACAGATATGGAGTGAAGAACTGTGGTCAAACGTTAAAAGTCTTATTAGTGTAGTTAGAACATTTATGCTGGACGAGTTAGCAATTATAAGTGTCATTCTAGTAAGTGCTTAAGTCGCAATTAACAGCGGGTATATAATTTCGAAATAACAGGTCGTAAATATGTTCCATTAAATGTTTACTAAGTATGCAACGTCGATAACTTCAACATCAGATAGGATTTCAAGCAAAATACCATTTTCAACATTATTTAGTGATTTATAGGTAAAATTGCTTATTTTATTTCAATGGTTTAAGTCTTATTTTTACAACGTAACTTCATACTATTAAATTATATCTCTACCATTTAACCACATCAACACCCAATCGAAAACCCATATATCAAGTAAGTCAAACCAAATAATATTGAATCATTTTTATATGTAATGTTTATAACAAGATTTTTAAACCAATAGAGAAAATTTTGAGCTATATAAAAAAAATTAACTTATGTAGTCAAGTATTATTCTATTAATTACATAGTTATGAATAATGAACGTACACAGTCAATATTCGTAAGGTATAAATAAATTAGCCAGAAATTGTGATCCTGCTTTAGTAAGAATTTGATAGTTGTGGGAAAAACCAAATATTTTAGAAATAAATTTAGAAAATAATAACCATTACAACGCAGTCAAACTCTTATCTAGATTTTTTGACATCGTAATTATTGGATCCCTTTTTTAAGTATAGTTTTCAACAAATATTCTGATATCGATTATTATGTTTGATAAGGCTTATTAATCAATTGTTAGGATTTTGCAGTCGTGGTATTTTGGGTTGAAGAAAACTGGCAACTCCGATTTCGTTTTTAAAGTATCGCATTAAAATATAGTCATTTGGATTCTTCGTACTTGGTTGACACAAACATACAAAATGGCTAATACGTATCTTGAAAAAATTTTTGGTGTGCTACAGCTACACCAAATGACATTTCGTTATCAACTCATTGGTTTCAATTATGTACAAGATTAAAATGAACAAAAACTTATTAAATATTCGAACACCCGAATATCAAAAAAAATCGAATGCATTCGAATATTCGATTATAACCCTTACCCATTTTACATTGATGCTTACATCAATCGAATACTATATAGTCTGGCATTTCTCTCCATATAGCATATCGATTATCCGATATGTTTAGAATCTCTGAAGTATATAGGTAGCATGCTGCAGTTAATTATCGCAACACCTTATTAACTGGCGCCAAACGCACATCGCTATTTATTTATTTATTTTTAATTTTCTAAGAGCTATTTTACGATACAAAGAAGAAAGAAGCACTCGATACTTGGTACACGTTTATTCTATTAAAGAGCTTCTGTAAATGCTTTGACTTTGAATCAATGCCATACATAAAATAAACACTAACTTTACTTAGTGTGCAAGATGATAAGATACTCATGTATTTATAATTTGCCATTATATCTATAATGGAAACCGTAATTTCTTATCTGCTTTTATGTCTCAAGTAACCATAAAATTATTATGTAATAAAATTTTATTATAATTAAAAATGTGTCAAATTGTCTGATTTCTTTGAAATATTCATACCGCATCTGGTTTGAGCGGTAGTAATCTGTTTAATATAATGCAGTAATAACACTTTTAACATTTCATATAAATTAATTGAGAACTTAAGTGCAACATTGTAAAATATTTTTTTTTAAAGTCTACATTGACTTTTTGCAAGTTTGTATCATATATAGTTTAGATAAGTATATATTTTTAAACAATTTCCGCTCTCTGTGTAGCATATAGACTCCTAGAAAAGTTATCTCACAATAAATTTTCTACAAGTACTGTTTGTTGGGATGAGTAATGTTGGGATGAGTAATGAGTTGCTCAATCTCAATTTTACAAAAAGAGTATGGGTGGAAGGATAGGGCTAGATTAGGATGGGTGGTAGTGTAATTTATACATTACAATACATCCATGCCTTCGAACAGAAAACCATAAATTGGTTGAAAAATCAACTCATGAAACTTTTTGTATTACGATTCAGACACGTTAATTCCAGACCAGACGTTGACTACTCGGCGACGGACCCACAAACGTTACCAAATACTGATAATATTGAAATATCTTAAAAAGACTCGGTGGTAACTTTGTGGAAGTTCGTTTTGTATAAAAAAATAATTTGATAAATATTCTAATTCACTTGTTGAGGTACATAATTTGACAAGTGTTTCTTTTCTATGAGAAGCATCATCAGACCGTCGCAACATTTACGAATATTGAAATGACTGAAATCGGAGACATGGTTTATAATACAGCGGATTCCTTAGCCAGAAATGGGCCATGTCCTACTACTTTTAATTTAAATTTAAATCCTTAAAATTTTGAACACTCAAACAGGGTTTTGCCTTTCGGTATTTCCAGACATTCAAGACTATTATTTAAACTGAGCGAAATTTCATCAAAGAACCTTCAGTCTAAATCTTAAATTTAATCTTTTTAATTTTACGAACACAGATACTTTTTTTTTATTTACACTTATACCACTATCATAATTCTGAAATTGCTAGAATAAATTTATCTCGTCGTTTGGTTTAAGTGATAACCATAGGCATAAAAGATTTTTAAACGCAAAATTTCACCATGGGTAATTCAGGTATGAAGTTTTAAAAACTCAATTAATGACTTGTTAGCAGAATCTAGGACATTCAATGCCGTCGGGTGTCTGAATAGCTCCGTCTGGATTGCTTTTTTTCTTTCATAATATTCTCAATTGGACTTATCGAATTAAATGAACATTCAACGGGATTCTTATATATCTTTACGATTAGTTTGATGCTATAACTCATAACACTCATCATGCATGATGGATGGTTCAATTTATGCAGAAAGGCAAACTTCAAAACCAAATTATTGAGATAATTAACAAACAGATTCTGGGTTAGTGGAGAATTTAGATTTAATCTTTCGAACAAAGTGATATTACAACAATGGTTCAAGAGCTTAATAATTTCGAAAGTGTATTTGTTAAAAATTAATCAAATACGTTTTATACTTTTATACAATCAATTTCGATGATCTCTGTCACGCCTCTAAGCAAGTGGCAGATACGTATTTTTCAAATATAGATATTACTTTTACGTATAAAATATTAACTGTTAAAATTTGAATGTCGGCTTCGTGGCGCAGTGGCAAACGTCGTGACGGATCTCACGAGTTCAAGTCCCAATACAGACAGCATTTTTCTGTTCGAAAGCATGTATGCTTGTGTTGTCTAAAAATTACCTCCCACCTCTAATCTCAAAATAATTCGTTGTAGCGAGAGCGACTAGTTCACCACAAGTTTTGTCCTAGCCATATCCTTTATATCCCTACTGTCTTAAAAAAGAAATGGGCAATTAAATAACAAGCAGTTCTCGTAAAAAAATCTTCAGTTGAGAAACATTCATTAAGAAACCATATTTGAACTGTTTGTTAGGTTTTACTTTGTTATTTCTTAATTTTGTATGATGATTTTTTGATTTTGATGTATTATATACTGTTTTTTTTATTTCGATTATATTTCTCAAGTGCATGGCGAATTGGCGTCAGCTGTAATGTCATGTAGTGCACTTATGATGTTTAAACAATAAATAAATATGATCCACATTAGATTTAATAAATGTTAGAAGTACACAATGGAATTAATAAAGGAAAATTACTGAATTTTGTAGTGTAATATGAATAGGAGAAATAAGGAAAGTGTTTCCAGATGTGGGTGTATGCCCCACTGGGGTTCAATTTAAATGCTTTGGGGGGCAATGTATAAATCATTTTTTTTCAGAGATTTTCAGATTGAAAAGTAATCGCTTTCCTACATTTGATAACTCAACCAATGTTGCTAGATATAACTAATGTGAAGCGTTGAAGTGAGGCATGGCACAGACAAGGATGGGAAACACTGGTAAACGGTATTGTTGTTTAGGCCTATATTGTCTTGATGATGAAATTTAAAAATTAAAAAAAATAAATCATAGCTGCACATAAGATGCTTATAGGGTATGATAGAGCAATGAAATCTGAAACCAAAATAAAGTAACTGGTCCAAACCCTTATCTTCGTTTAGGTAATCTCATCCATACAATTACAATATATCAGCAACCTCACTGACATCGACAAAAGTTTCTTCAATAAAATATCAACATACAAATGATGTAGTCTTTTTTGTAAAATAAAAATATTTTGAAACTCAGAATTGAGGCTGGGACCTGGGGCTGTCGGTGATTAGCGTCTGTCTGCATGAGTAATGTGACTTGCGTGTCTCCAATTGACTTAATGATTCTTGCGACCTCTAGCTATTACAGAATCCAATTCAGCCCTGTAAATACAACTACAGTGGTTCTTATAGTTTGGTTTTCAATCGATGTAGCTAAAATGTAACGCACGCACTATCAATCATTGGTAGACTGCCATTACGAGCCACAGGGAAAATTTCAAGTGTAATCAACATATTTAGCTACAACTGTGTGAAGTTTAGTAGTGCTATCGAATCAACGAACTTTATCATTGTAACATGAACAAGTTAATACAATGTATATATGTAGCTATGTATTTTGGTCTTTAAAATGTTATAAATAGTTGAACGATTATGTTGAACAATCTACCAAAAAATCTGATTACAACCAATTGACAGATTTAAAAAAAGCTTATTTGAATATGTCCATAGCCTCGATTCTTCACTAAAAGCATTAAAACGACCGTAATGACGGACTATCTGTATAGAAACAATATTTTTTACTCTACTTGAAATTAACCCCATGCAGCTCTGCTCTGGTCATGAATAGACATGGCTTTTTTCAGACAATATCTTCCAGGACGGTTTCCGGAAAACTCCTAATTATGTAGAAAATTCAGTACATTCTTATATGTATAAATGTGCACTATCTAACACTCCTTTTTTAAATATTCGTTAAACGTCATAATAAGATATGCGTTTCACTACTTTAGTTTAGTTAGAGAATTGTATGGTTTTTCAACAATGAATTTTTAATTTTCTTTTTCAAATAAAATTCAATGATAATTGATATTCTTATAATGAATTTAAAGTATACGCGTATACGTGCAACATCATATTATATTAGATAGTTCAATTTAAAAGATCGAAAATCTCTGTTTTACTATCATCGCCAAGGTTGCCGAGAAAAATTAGCCACTCACCCTTAAAAATTGGGGTCGGTTTTGCCACACGCGACTGCATCATGCATCCTACTAATTTTATTATTACGAAAAAAATTACAAATGCTATGAATGAGAGAACCTTCAGAAGGAACACGCACAAGAAAATTGATATCTGTAACTTTTCATAGATGTCCAATGCCCCTTTTTATAAGTATGAAAAAATATAGTGAGTAATTAGGAAAGATAAGATAAGTTTTCTTTTGTACGTAAATTGTTGCTTATTAGTTCTCTATTAAAAATCATCTGTTCAATAAGCATGCAATGTTTGTTTTTTTATGGATAAAATTACCCAAAGACAATACGTCTTAGCATTATAATAAAAATAATAAAACATTTATAATGCCATTCCACCAAGTATTGACAGTGAACACCTTAAAAGTGACGTCTTAGCATTATGTCGTATAACTATATAAGAAATTTTAGAAATCAACAAAGCACAGCTGCAAAGTCTTCCGATTTTAAATGAAATATCAAACTTTCCCAAATCTCCACTTCTATACCCTATATAATCATAAAATCATATAATCATAAAACCTTTGCCGGCAAACAAATTATATAATTCTTGAAACTACTCACTACTCAAATCTGTTGGCATTCCCATGAGCTCATCCTTTTCGCCAGCAATGGCTTTGGACTCGGTGATGCATTTATATCTTATATAAACACGAAACTTTCATTTACTGAACGTCAGTTCAAGTTCATCCGTGCACTTGAATGCCTGAAGATGCCGAAAGGCGAAACCCGGGTCGTCAGTGACAAAATCTGTGAGAATGTACATAGTTTGAACGATTCAAATTGAATATTGAAATTCCACCAAGCACCTTCAGTCGAAATCTTAAATTTATGTTTGTTCAAACATCTGATAGAAATGCTTCTCGTTGATATTTATTTTACGGTAATTTAAATCTAACAATGGTTTGAACTGATGTTAAAACCGATTTACATGACACTTAATAATCATTTAACAGGTGTAATTAATTTGCTTTTTTAATTCATATTTATTTTACATGCATAAACATGTTTCAATTAAAATCACCTCAAAAGAAAATTGTTGAGCCAAGAACGATTCAAATCTTGATGTTCAAAATATATTACATTTATGTATTAAAACACTTCTCATAATCAAACAAAATTCGCCTATCGAATGAACATGTTGCAATTTTCCTTTTTCTCAGATATTAAAACACTGATCCAGTCTCAAATGTATGGATCACACACTAAAACGAAAATTTATATCGTGATCTATCATATTATTTATTTCATGGATTCCGCTCAACACTATTGACGGTGTCGCTTGGTCATGAAATTATTATTATAATCATAAAACTATAAAAATCTGACCAAAGTTTATATCATTAAATCCATGTATCGTAAAGATATATACGTATACTTAAGTATACATGTGATGTTTTACCATTGATAAAAAACTATTCATCATCATTGTAGTATTCCGTGACGAATAGCAATTTTAAAACAAGTTGATAAATTAGTTTATTATACAATATGACGGCACCAGATGAATCCTTTGAAGAAAAGTTTTTTTTCCTGTACATTATTATTAGTACATAATACCAGTATTATTTACGCTCCATCTATTATTAAGAGGCCCACTTGTGGAATAATTTTTCATTGTTGTTTAAAAATTCGATGTCGTAACACTGTGCCATCAAAAAAAACTTCAATGGTGATTTTTTTTTACCTCTAAGTACTTTTTTATACACAAGTTCGTTGGCTTTTTGTGTAACAAAAACAATTGAATTTTAGGCACGATTATTATTTTAATAAATTGACTCGACTCACCTCACTCAAGTTAACTCGTAATGTTATGTAAATGGTTTTAATTTTTTATACCTTTTATGCTGTGAGCTGATTGATATTTCTCAAATTAAATAGCAATTTACTTTTGCAGACAAAAGAATATATTTGTAGTATATTTTTTATTACAATTTAATGAACACTTAATTCAGGTATATCACTAATGCACAAAAAGGAAGTTTTATACGCCTCAAAAACTATGCAAAACATTTTTATTCATATACTTAATTAAGAAACACCACGCGGTCGAATTCGACTATCTTCAAATAAAAAAAAATACATATTCGAAGCGTAAGCATTAATTCAAATGACGGTTAGAAATATTCTTTTAGCGACCACTGAACCATTTAAACCCTTAAGGACAGGAGGTGTGGTATCTTATTTTTACAGTAAGGTATGAATATTGTTTGTATATAACCTGTGAAAAAATATAGAATGTCTATCCATTGATAATATTGACAGATAATTAACTATATAATAGCTAAAGAAACATTGATTCTTTAAAAATGTTTGAAAGATCATCTTTTCAAAGAAAGCTTTTTCGGCTTATGCCTTCTTCAAAACTATCCTAAACTTATATTAACTTACCCATAATAAGGGCTGTATATATTAAATATCTTAAAGTCGTGTTTTAAGATTTAGGTTGATCGGTCAGAATCGTCTTATTTCTTTATGACTCAACAGCCCTGCTTATTACAAGTAATTAATATAATTCAGATATAAATGAGCATGATTGAATTTCAATTTATAAAGATTCATAACTTTAGGAAGTCGAGAGACATTCTTAACACAAATGTCTAGAATGTGTCTCGACTCCCTGAAGTTATGAATTGGGTAAATATGTCAGGAATACGGAGATAAGAGAGCGGACTAACCAGCCTCTTATCACGTCAAAAATAAAGAAACGGCGGTGGACCTGGCTTGGACACGTGTTGAGGATGCCTGAAGAGAGCCTGAACCCTGCCTGTCTCTTCTTCCGGCCGGATGGATCCCGGCGTCGTGGAAGGCCACTGATGACTATCCACAGGATGTACTCGGCGGAGTTACGGGACGCTGGGATGACCTGGGAGGAGGCGAGGAGACTGGCTGGAGATAGAGAATTGTGGAGGAGCTTCGTGGTGACCATATGCTCCGTATAGGGAGCGGATATGGATTAAAAAAAAATTGTGTCCCTATTTTATTAAATTATATTTAAGTTCGATTTTTAATGTTTTAAACCCCATCATACAATAATCACTTCTTTAACGCGCCAGATTTAGATTGTTGATTGTACGACACCTTGATTTTTGACATCACATTAAATCTTTATAAATTGAAATTCAATCACGCTACAATAGTTTTCTATTATTTGTAATCCAACTTCATGTATAAATAAAATTTCTTAGAAATATGTGAACAGCGGCGTATCACAGGAATCGTGCTTGTTCCATTTTAAAAGCAGGCCGCGAATTAATTAGCGGAGACCATCATTATCGCATTAAACGACCGGGCAAGCGTTAGTTTGTTTTTGCACAATAGAGTGTGCGTTCAATGTCTTGTTTCTTTTTTTTTGCACTGCGGATAGGCAGAAGTATCTCTCGGAGTCGGAATCTCTTGCATGAGTCACTTATTCGTAGTAATTGACTCAGTTATCTAGTCTAGAGCCTTCGGAGGCTGTATATTCATACCTTTTACCGGATGTACAGCACGACCACCATCATAGTATTATAATTCAAACATAACCTGACCTGAAACAGATATTTCGTATAAATTTTATCCATTTGTTTGTTTATTCAATTATAAAATTTTAACACAATCATATCCGATTCCACTCAGGGTATGAGATTTTTTATCATTTAAAAATTGTTTACGCGCTGATTCAAACATACATTGATTTTTCTGTGTTTAAATATATATTTTGTCACTTTTATTATTAATTAAACTATAATGTGTACGTGAATCTACCAGTATGGTATAAAAAACAGTATAATCTGTCAGTTAGATTATTATTTAAATTAAATAATTTGGTCAAACTCGAGAGTAGTACAATATTGTTTTTTTAATAAATTAACTACAATGTATTTTTATAGATGGGATTCGACATTCGTACATTCTTACCTTAAAAACTCGTATACATTATATATATGTACATCATGCAAAATATCAATATTGAAACTTGCTTATATTCACAGTTTAAACAAAAACTGTGGTTTTGATTTTCATATTATTTTCACATGGCGATAATAGTATTAAAGTATACTCAACTCTTTTTTTCGCGGTAGATACGTTCCACAAAAAAAGGGCAAAAAATATATAGAATATGTAGAAAAATAGAAGATTTTTCTAAATTTAAAAAAACTTGTTTTTTAATTATTTGAAAAAATAACAATATTTGTTTAAAGAAAATCGTGAAAAGGGTAATAATTTAAAACAAAAACATAAAATATTCAAAATATTATTTATACATACATGTTAGTTACTGCCGTTTTGTGTTGTTGAATTTCTCATTATTAGAAAAAAAAAACATTTTTCTATTTTGAGAATCGTTTCTAGAAAAAAAAATCGAATACAAATACAGTATTCGTTACTTTAGCGTGTGTATTCGAAGCGATATAAAAATATATTCAATATAACGAGAAATATTTTCATTTAAAGTAGTTAGGCAAACAAACCCAACTTGTGGTTAATACTCAATAAAGTAATTTGATATTTGTGATTCATTATTTAATGAAAATGTCTACATTCAATTATTTGTTTTAATGGAAACGTACAGAGGTGGGTGAGAGGGGCTCGCATGTTGCGAAGGCCGTATAAATTTAACGTTTACATAAATACAAGCAGTTAAAATGAAAACAGCACACAGCCGCGAAAATAATCACTTCGCAGGTAATAATATCACGCATAATTGAACAAAATAATTACGGTAATTGCGCAGGATCAGATATTTACGTTTATTTGTCCACTGGCTGTGTATTATCCATTCGATCGTGTAACATATTGAACAATTATATTAATTAACCACGTACTGCATGATGTAACGCGGTTGGATACATAATTTTGCGGTAAAAAGACCATGAAATAAATTGACAAGTTTTGATTCATATGGCCTTAGCTCCAAAGAGCTTTCTTAAAATCTTTCTTTCATTCAATTGAATCTGATATTTTGAAATATTACACTGCAACGAATAATATTCTTGTATAAGAAACAGGGCTCGTGGAGTCGAAGTAGTAGAGCCATAGTCTCTTTGGTAGTTGGTAGTGTTGGTACTCAATATAATAAATGATGCATTTTAGCAGATATTAGATATGCAACATCATTCACCACTTATAATTTATTACTCGTTGATGATTTTTTAATTGTATGTTATAGGTGTTAGCATTAATTTTATGTAATTGTAGAGTCACTTATACTGTTATTTGTAAATTTTTTTCGTTGTTAATTATTGCTTACACCTTTTATTTCAATTTAATTTTGTACAAATAGCACTGTTTATATATTTTTCAGTTGACAATGCTCGCAATGAGCGAAACCGGTCCAGACCTATTAAATAAAGTGGAGTACAAATGAATATTGTGTTTTTTATTAATATAATGCCTTTCCACCAATTTTGACGGTGAACACCCTAAAAGTGATAGATATGCAGACTACATATAAAAATGTTCATATTTTCAAATAAAAATCAAGTCGTAGTTTAGGTCATTTCATTTTTAAAAATCGATAACTTTTTTGAATTTTTAACTATTAAAGCCATTTACGAGTTAATCGTTTCATCCAATTGATGATGAAAACGTATTTGTAGGTCGCTATTATATTTCCAAGCAATATGGAATGACATAGATTTTCTCATAAATAAACTATCTCATGCTACAATAGTTCGAAGCGAATGAGTAACATCCGGTGACGTCTCTGCTATATTATAATTTAATGAAAGGATATCAAATCATTAAAATAAAATAATACTGAATTAACCCTCCAGAGACGAGAGCTTTTTTCCGATAAAAAAAATATTTTCTAAGCCATATTGAAGTCACGGATAACTTTTATTCCTATCCAAAATTAAAAAAAAAAAAAACGCAAAGTCGTTGTATAGAAACCCCGCATGACTATATGGTCATGCTCATCCTTTTATTACCGTGTAATATTGAGTACGGACAGTAGTAAGGACAAAAGTGACCGTATGGGCTTGCAAACATTCGGGGTTGAAATATAGCTAAACGTGATTTTTTTAAAAATATTTACAATTTGACCTCTTTAGATCAACATAATTTCAAAACAAATATATTAGCAAAATAACTGTAAATAATTTTATGTTTTTATAAAAAAATATCTAACAGTTTCAAAAAGTAAATTAAAAAAAACGGAAATTCAAAAAATCACATGTGCTTTTGGAGACCGTTCCTGTTCCTACGGCTGATGACTTACTGTAGTCCGTACCCTTCTTAACCAAATATGAGCAAAAGCAACGATATTCAGGTAGAAAAAGTATGAATAGTGGGATCAATAGACAACGGTGTTTTGTGTGACCATATGGTGACGCTCGTCCTTGGAGGGTTAAGTCTAGGCCTACCTATGTATATGTAAGTTATTTTGTATATGTAAGACAGGGAATGCACTACCGGTAACCGGAAATACGCCGAATTCTTCAACCGGTAATCTGCGATCTCAGTGCAAAGAATGATGCATATGATGTGCAAGTTCTTATTTAAAAAAATACGAGATGTGAGAATTAAATTCCTGGAATAACCAAATAGCCTCTGACGAAATTATATAAAAAAAATATATGAAAAATAAAACGTGTTCTATAATAAATATTGAATAAATATACTCGTGTACAAATTGACGTTATCAAGATGATCCAAATGTAAAGCTGTGTATAAACATAAAAAAAAAAAAATTGTAATAATCACTATTGAAACATTCAAACTGTAAGAAAATCCCATATCATAAAGATGATTGAATTAAAACTGTTGACATCGCTTGGATAAATACCCTTTATTTAAAATACATGTCAAGATTTATAAAACAAAATATATACCACGACTTTTACTTGTTTCCCACCTAGCTTACACCAAAGTACGGCCCGCAAATTGAATCCGGCCCACGATTTTTATACACAAGTATTATATACATATGCAATATTATTATGTATTTTTTTCGTATGTATTTCAACAAGAAAATTTCGGCTAGATGTTTTTAAGAAAATAATCTTGACCCTTTCTCTAACTCAGTGTCTGCCAAACTTTTTTACTTCGCGGCATACTGGTGAATGGAATTTGTTCCGTGGCAACCGGCAACAAATAACCGGTAACCGATTATAATTGTGTATTTGTTAACCCTGGTAGGAAATTATAACAAAACATGTTACGTCATGACTGGTCTGGATTCATATTATGTCACCGAAAGAATTATCTTACGATTATTCATAAAACAATACAAACAGTACCTTGGACATAATAATAGGCACTCATAATTAGATCTGAATTATTTCGTGGGTATATCTACAAGGATAATCAGTTAATTGCGCTTAGCATAACGTCACCTTGCCATTATTATGTAAGTGGTATATATAGTTTCTTCATTTGTTGTTGTACAAAAAATGTAATACGAAAAAGAGTAGAAGTTATTTCAAGATACTTGACTAAAATATTTTACTCAATGCCTGCATTGGGCCGGACATACCATATCGCTACCCTAAATCAACAGTGGGATAAATAGAAAATAGAAGTTTCAAGATAATTGAACTTTAAGTTTTGCGTTGTACTTTTTAAATAAGGAATTATGGTTTTATTTAGTTTCTTTTGCGGTTTATGATAAAAGATAATAGTTTTTTTTATCTGTATCTAGTTATATATAATTTAATATCAATAATTGTGATATTTTTTTCTTTTAAATGAGGATTTTTTTTTTTAAATTAAAGTATTTCAATGTCTCATTATAAACGTTCACCGTTCAGCAATCGATCGGTTATGTACTTATCGTAAAATCGTAATTTTTCACTTTATCTCACTGTTGCTTTGTGGTAGCGAATTATATCACTCATGGATGAATGTAAACCCACAAAACGTCTCTACATTTACTACCTTCGAGAGCAGACGAAGCGTTAGAACACCGTGACTTCGCTGGGTGGAATGGATGTCACAGGACCTGCTAGTGCTGGAGGTCAGCAACTGGCGTATTTACATACGTCCTTTAACGAAAACCAAAAGCCATTAAAATTACAATTAAACATTATATTTGAATGCTGAATATAAAACAATAACAACCAGTCCTACGTGATTTATTAACTGGTTTATACAGCGATTTCCAAACTGGGAGGCATGGACTAATGAAAGAGAGGCGCGAACAGTTTAAAATATAAATTTACCCTTTAAAACGTGTCTTTATTATAATATGAAATAAAGGACGGGGAGGCGCAAAGATTTTTTTTTCAAAGGGAGGCGTAGTAACATAAAGTTTGGAAAACACTATCTTAATATATTATGTGAATATAAATCATAAATTTATCAGCTAACGGGTATGAGTTCTCGAAACATCGAAAGATTTATAATACGTAAAAAAAATATTTCAATAGAAAGATACCGAGAAAAGCAATTGTGTGACTGCGTGAAGCGGTTCGCAGATATTAAATCATTTTCGAGTTGATATTCAAATCAAACGCCGACAATAAAAAGGGTAACGGAATTGATTCACGCTAAAATCGATAAGACGGTTTTCGCTGGAAAAATAAAACTATTAGAATGTAAATGGCAAGCCTTAATTGGGTGTTCTCAGGAAAAATCTATTGTATAATATAATACTGTATTCGAATAAAAATACAATTGATGACCGACTTTAACTTTGTTAGTAATGTCAGTCCGCCAATTGTATCATTCAGAATATGGAAGGGTAGGAAGATGTTATTGTGATGATTGATTGTAAATCAATGAAACATGAGCTACTAGAGCAGTGGATGGAAAACTTTTGGCTACCCTGATGCTGCCTTTTGACTTGATCAAAATATTCACTTTGATTAAAAAATTATACGCAAGCGTTTGTAAAAAACAGCGTTATCAACCCATTATATGATCGACAGTCGAAAAAAAGGGGAGGCGGTGTCAACGTTTTCTTTACTGTGGCCTTATGTTGAATCGGATAAATGAATGTGTCCTTTTGAAATGAAACCCCTGCGCTATAGTAAGTGGGTATAAAAATAAGTTGTAAATTGTGAATATATCTAAGTCTACTAATTGTTTGAAAAATCAAACAGACTTTTCGTTACGGCGTTATTACTCGTCCATGGTGATCAGCAAGTGTGTATAAGAAGTAACAAAAATACATTTTTTAATTGATAACTAACTCACTTAAATATAAACGCTTAGTTAAACATAGACTGCACAATAATCGCTTTAACAGCACAAATCTACAAAAACTTTTAATTATGATACGTAAATATATATCTTTAATTCATTTGGCAATACACTTAAAAGAGTAAATCTTCTAAATTACCTACGTGAATGTGTTTTACTTCCATATGTCCATGCAAAACTCTGCTTACAGTAGAATATATCACCATTGTCTTGATAGAAAAAAAATGTTGCAGATTGACTGCTTCCAACACCGGTTTGGACGTGAATTTTTTGTTGCCCTTCTCATCCTGATGGATCTAGTCCATAAGGCACTCTTACGACACATGAATACGAATGGGCCGGCTTATGTTACCTGTTATTACCTTAAATACTTCAACGACGAAGGAATGTCCCAGTAGTTTTAAATCAACTTTTGTCAAGTATCACCATTACTCGCTATTGTATGAAGTCCATACTTCATTGTTTAAAATAATGAGCTTGTTACAAATGGTCTGACTCTAGCTAACAATGTAAAATATTATACAAAGAAAAAAAAATTGTCAAAACACCACGAATCCGACTCCACAGCGATAATTTAAAAACGCCAGTGCCTATTTTTTGTCAGCATTTTAACCTGTCAATATACGCTATCTGAGGGCAACGGTGCGATAAACAAAAATACGGGTAACTATATAACTTATCTAGATAGTTTGTGTCGCACTTCTAAACTGCATAATTATAATTTGATTTAGTTTTTTTTGGTTTATGATAGAGGATAATAGTATATTGTTGTTATCTAGTTATTTATATCACTATTATTACTGTGGCTTTAAGTTGCAGGGTAGCCTCAATAAACTTCAAATTGAGATTTTGCTGATAAATGTTATTTATTCATTGTCAGTATTTCGTCATGTTGATCAAACTTTCACCATTCGATTAATAAACTTATCTCTAAACGACGTACATTATTGTACTTCATTGTTGCTTTCAGATAGCGATACGTTCAATGAGAAATATAAAAATTACAAAAATAACTATTATAAATATAAATCACACGTGTATCTGTCAGATTGCTGTATTAAGCTATATTAATAATGAATAAAATACAAATATTGTAGTAGATTTTAAGGCTAATAATGGTAAAAAAATGCATGTCGAGTTCGCCTTTTACTCACAAACTTATTTCATTTTCTAACTTAAGTCTTAACGGTATCAACAAAAAAAAAACAAGTATTCTTCATTTTGTGTATGTTTAAAGGTTAATCCTTGTTAGTGAATCGTATTTTTATAACAATATAATTGGGATAAATGATACAGAAAAAAAATGATGTGTCGCACATGTATTTCTTTTAGACGCACATAGAACACATTTCGAATTTTACACGATTATATTCACAAATGGTCGGCCGTTTTACAGGTAAAATAAATCCTATGTATTGCTTGAAATCTAGTCCAAAAATTTAGTAGATAATAAAATTTAAAAAAAAAACAGATTGATAATCTATTAAATTCTACACACACTGTAGAAACATTAGAAATCCCAGTCTGAGTGGAAATAGGTTGCACCATATATACGACATCCTTCTATCCTTAAAAATACAAATAGTTCTGGTGGATACACATCGCCATATTTGGAACAAAGGCGGCGATCCTGGGCTAGGCTTCAGTGGAAATGAGATTAATGTGATAAGAGGAAGTACACGGAATACGAGATTATCGAGGATCCAGATCGATTTAAAGAAATTCCCTTCGTACTTTATTGTCAGAACATGAAAAATGTTAGTTTATTTACTTACTCGTAAAGTGTGCTTTACTTTGTGTGGAACGGTTTAATCGAAAATAATTAGACTGTTGTATACGTGCTATAATAATGTGTTGAATGAAAGACTTTTATATTGTCGAGCTGTTTCGACTAAATATATATTTATTATTACATAAGAATTATTCATTTTATTTAACTATATTAAAGCAATTTTTTTTAAATGTAGATCATATATTTAAATTCTCGTGTTCTCGTTATTCTACAATAGCCAACATTTTAATTTGCACTGATATTAATATATGATTGCGAACATATATGGGTCCATTAAGGATAAAGTGAGCCAAGTGATAATTTATAAAATAATAAGTTAGATGAGTTGTAATATTCTACACGTCTTAAAGTATCATAAAAGTGAAGTAACCTCAGTTAATTCACATTGCATTAGTGTTATCTCCGTAAAATAAAAATATGCAAAACATCAAGTAAATACGTGATAATACCAAGTCCTAGAAAAAAGTTTTAAGATTTTACTAGTTTGCTTACTATATGATCGAATTACTTAAGATCAGTAATATTTCATTGATTTAATAAATTTATAATTTAGAAAAAAAAACTACATAAAATAGTATGATTTACTTTATCTACCTTTTCCAATTTGGTTATGACATAGCTGACTCACCTGCAAAATAGAAAAAAAAACAACATTTTAGTGATATTGAAAATTATTCACTTTGATCTCTATTGATCGATTAGGATATGAAAGATACTAAGGATTACACTACGAATGTCGACAGCTTAGCACAATCTTTGTCTATTATATTTAAAAAATATATATAATTTGTAACACACAGGGCCGGCGTCACCTTACATGCGAAATAAGCAACCGCCTAGGGTGCATAAATGGAGTATTAAAATATTTTTTATATACTCTAATGATAATACATTATTTTATTTTGATGTTTGTATTTGTGTTTTTTCGTTGTAATTATGCATCGTATTCTATAAGTATTATTCGAAAAAGAGAAGTTGAGCGACTGAGTAACAAACAGATACCTGCGTTATGAGGCCATATGCTCCACGTTGAGAGCGGACTTGGGAATATATTTTTTTAACATATTTTTAATGATTTCGAATTGTTGTTTTATTTCGAAAAAAATCGAACGATTTAGTAAAATGGGAGGGCGCCAATAACCGTTGCCTTGGGCGCCAAAAAAAACCTCGCACCGGTCCTGCTCACACGTAAGTTTAAAAACATTACTGGATTATGATAATTTCTTGGATTCGACACAAAAAAAATACATATTCTAATCGATGCAATGCGTGACTTTTCAGATAAACTGCTCAATACAAAATAAAACCAATATTAATGTTCATGGATAAATTAATTGTTTCAACGGCATCATAACGGTGCGTACTTCCTGCGTATATATCAAACTTAATACGAATTTAATATGCCTCATATTTATCTGCTGGTCAGTGAATTTTTTTCGCTCATTTTAACCGTGAAATCGCAAAAATTATCTAAGGTGCGATCGGAAACACCATCAGCAGACTACCCCGCGGCGCCTCCTTTCGCTATTCGCTATTCCACTACGACTGACGACGTTCGGCGCAAGCTCAGCACTCAGCAGTACACAGTCCACAAGCATTGCCGCACTAAATAAGCAATCCGTACATTTTTACTTAACCGTTTGAATACCGCGCAAATAAATCATTAATATGTCCCAGAGATACCGCGTGTTTTTGAGAAAAATAATTGTGCCTAATATACACTCGAATTCAATATTTTAAAAATCTATATTGACTCAGTATAGATAGCACTACATATATTAATCAAAATATTGCTTATATTCTATTAGAATACCAGACGTTTGATTTTTTCAAATATCTTGGAAATTCGTGTTCGCTTGCATATGTTCTGTACACCTGTGTCCGCTTGGTATTCAAGTGGTTAAATCTTCTTCTTTGGACAATACGAAACTATTAGGAAACTGATTATTGAAGATATATTTTAATAAAGCAAGCGTTTAGCAAACGATTAATTTAAAACTGTCATAAATGTTTAGTATACATAGAAAATGATCGTCACGAGCGAAATCGGTCCTGATCATATAAGATAAGAGTTGAATCAGTACAAGAGTAATAATATAACATCAAACTTTGACCATTTTTTAAAATATAACAGAACTTTGTTATTCAATTTGTGTCTGATGATGCTTTTCAAGGAGGCGAAATAAGGGTCACATTTTGTAATACAACCAGAAAAATACTCAAAATTAACTTCCAAAGAGGGCCCGTCAAATCTATCAAAAATATTAGTACAAGAGTGTTTTATTTTTCCAATATAATTCCTTTTCATTAAGTATTTATTGACAGTGATCAGCTTAAAACGGATGTTAATTGATATTTTTTTTATTAAATTGCTTTAAAATTTCAAAAAAAACTATGATTATTTATATTTGTATTGCTGTCGATTGTTATAGATAAAATTATTTTGCAGATTTTATAATAGGTGCGTTTGATTAAAGTAATAACAAATAGTTTGATATACTGGTAAATTGTTCCATAGATAAGTTGGATGATATTTTTAATTGAATAGTACTCTAAATACGTGTATTATTTATACTTTTCAGTACGCGAATAAAAACTATAGCCGCGCTACTGTATGTTGTGGAGTGCAAGTAGCAGCCGCAAATGTGAAACCATCAATAATTCGGTAAACAATCGACGCGGTAAACTACTGGACGATTTCAATGCAACACACAGTGAGTTAGGTTTACTGTTTCGCAGTCGCAAGGAAAGGATACGCCCAACATTATGAGAAGTTTTTTTTGTTCTAAATAAGTTATAAAACATTATATTAGCCATTGTTAATACATTAAATAGACATTTATTTTTACACGTAATTTAACACAGAGCCGTTGTATTATACGTATGCTAATGTTGGCAAAATAGTAATGAATAGAAAATAAATCATTCGGGAATTACCTCATTGAATTGCATCAACGATTGATTAATATTTTTTACCAAAGCATGATAAAAACAATTCATTTCAGATACTTAAATCAATGTAAAAATTATCAGTCAAATAATTAAAAATTGACGTTCATAAGTGATCCCTAATCGTCTTTACTATAATCAAAAAGAAGGCACTCAATTAAATGTCCTACGACCGGAACTCGTTACTCAGTGTCCACTTTATTTCTGCTCTTTCGATAAACTTGAATACGCATAGTAAATAATTATTTATTGATTGAATTTCTATCAACTTGGAATAATTTCAAGGGTTCAAATTCGACCACAGCGCATTGGACTTTTGATTTGGAACGTAAAATCCGCGGAGAGTAACTACCTGATTCGTAACAGTCTTGCTCAGGTACGTATTGCATAAAAAACGACTTAAAATTGTATTTAATTAACCATAAAAATATGAGTGTTATGATAATGTCAAAAAATATATCAAGAATCTAATTTTGCATTTTAAAATCTTTGATTACTACTCAATTAAAATGAAGAATAAAAATATAGCTATTCAAAACAGCTTAGCAATATAACTAAGATTGTGATTCGACATATTACTTTGATTAGGAAAGTATAGACCATTTTACTATACTCACTTTCAAAAATATAACCAACTCATAGCTGACTGCAGAAGAATTGTTCGTACCCAATCCGGCGGTTTTACGTGGCATACATTTATGAATACTCAAGCACTCTCTTGCCACTTGCATTACGCAGCATCCCGCGATGTTAAACAGTTAATAAAATAAACAATATAACGATAAATTTGCTCTCGGTTTCTTCACCTCTTTGTGTCATAAAAGCTGCCTCGACGACCATCCTCTAGGTTTATTTTAGTGGAATGATTTTCCAAAAGCATTGCGAAGCAAAGCAAAAATATTGCCTTTTATTTATTGATTTGGCATTCACTTGGTAGAAATAACTCCATTATAATAGGGTAAAAATACCGACGTATTTTAGTTCTACAGTTTTTAATAATTTGTATGCGTTGATAGCTATTTCGGCTTTCGCCATCGTTCAGACGATGGCGATAGTTCTGACAAAACAAATAATGCAGTAATTGGAAAAGTAAATATGTAGTCAAAATATTCGTATTATTTTTTATTGAAAATTTGTACAATAGATATTATAAAAGAAAACATATTTTTTTGTTTTAAAACTATTATCAGGTTTCAAAATAATAAAAAATATAATATACGTTTTTTGTTAGGAATGTGAAAATAAAGTTTGTTTTTTTGTTAGGAATGCGTTTTTTGTAGGAATGAATCAAATGAAACCGGCCATTTTTTTATTGAACAGATGTGTTTGGTAATGACGGTATTTTATGTAAACTAGGTAATTAAGAAAACTAATAAATATACGGATATTTTGTTTATAATATTATATAATGAACTTTTTAACTTTACAGTTCCACGTGCTTGCGGTGAGCGAAATCGGTCATGATAAATTACATAACGACACACCAGTTCAAGACGAAGAGAAGTCCAAAAAACAACCCGTTGGGTCATTAACATCATTGGATTCGCCATTTCAAGAACACATTACATTTTTCATAAAGTAATTACTCGTATTCAATATATATATATATATATATGCCAAGATATCGCAGGAGTTCCTTTGTTTTTTAACAGGAATTTTAACATTACAGGACATTTCATACGTTCATCCGAATTTTAAGCCGTGAATATCTAAATATCACTGATTTTGACTTATTCCCGTCTTGAACGGAGCACAACAAAAAAAATGTGTTTTTAATTTTTATGTTTTTTTTTTTACCATGTTCGCTCCCAATGTGGAGCATATGGACATCTAATGGAGGTTTACCTCAGCAGAATTGTTTCTATGAGAATGCTTGTTAACCAAATAGAGTAAGAATAGAAGGATAGGGCTAGGAAAGGACTAGTGGTTAGCTAATCGCTCTCGATACGCTTCGTTCATATGATAGGATGGGTGGGAGGGGGGAATTCAAGACATCGCATACATCCATACCTTCGAACAGAAATTCATAAATCGATTGAAAAATCAATTTATAAAACTGTCGGTACTGGGATTTAAACCCGTGACCCCGTAACCGAAGCCAACGAAGTTGACCACTCGACCACACAGGTGGCAAATTTATGAATATTCCCAGTAAATACATGTTGTTGTATATTATAACCTATTTATTCAACAATAAATTATTCTATCAAAATATATATTTGCAAAGTCAACGAACATTAACCGAATTAAATTTAACGCTGGTTTACACATTACTTATCTATTATGTTAAAATGAAATATCAGTTTTAAGAAATTGTATATTTGAATGTATTTGACTTGCGTTGGCAGAATTACAGAATTAATTTGCCACGACAGAAATAATATCGCAGTGAGGCTGGTTGAGTTGGATAAACACTATACACAGTAAGGCAGACGTTCCGACGCCTGTGGCGCTATCGCCGGGCACTTTCACCATCGCGTCGCGTTGTTGCGTCGAGCTGCTTTTCGCACGGCATTTGACTTTTAATGGTCGACGACCGACGCCCGGAGCCTGAAGCGCCTCTCAACTGACAGCCTGATTGCCGTGACGAATTTAGAAATATGTATTATAATAAAATCAATTTATTTTACGGCGTCCTATCACGAGACGTTACAGACTTCTAACTTGACGTATGTACAGACGATACTCCATAAAGAATATCGCACCAAGTTTGAAATAGTGTGGGATAGACCATAGAAATGAAATGTATCTACATATAAGTAAAACATATTGTTACTTAAACAGTTGGATGAAAGTGGGAGATTTAATTTTTAACACTCGGTTATAGTTTAAATTAATAACAGAAAAATGTATTAAGAAAACAAAAAACATCCTTTGTACTTTAAATGTTGACAAATGCTCGCCACGAGCGAAGCCGGTCCTGATCTTAATAAATAACAATGGAAGTTATGTACAAATGCTTTTTGTGTTTATACTCAATGTAATTGCCTTTCCACCAAGTATTGACAGTGAACACTCTTAAAGTGATAAAATGTACAGAACAAACGTATTTTAAACGCACTTTTATTACATGTTTTAGCTATAATATTGCAGTAAGAGAACTTAAAAAAAAATAATTAAACGAATGCAGGTAAAAATATAAATATTTTACACCGTATGCAATAAAAAAGGGTGCATTGATGATATTGTTTGAATACATATTTCTTAGTAATTCTTTGCTTTATGGAATTTGAATAGATAAAAAAACAGTATTATTTTTTATTGTGTAAAAAATCTAAACTTTAATAAAACGGAGGCTATATCCGTGTTATTGAAGGGTTGTGACTGTCATGTGGTGAAATAAAATTATTAGGAAAACACTACGTAACGATCAGTGTACTTCAAATTTTAAAAAACTATACATATATGTACGTCTATCGTTTGTAATTAAGACAACTTAAAAACACCTCACATCCTTTCAAAATTCTCCCTAATTTAGCCGCGCAGTCGATCATTTCATTTATCAAAATAATTTTGACTACAGAAAATTGCTACTAATGCCGATATATTTAAATTCCAATTAACTCTATATAAATACGAAGAGAAAATACATTACGAATGAGTAATGCAAAAAACTTAAGCACAAAGTTGAAAAAACTCCAAGGAAAGTTGTCGAAACGTGAAGGGAACCTTCCGTTCGTTAAAATATACACGTGGCAGTATCATTAACATGGTAGTCAATTTAAACGATGTATTTAATTCGAGTGTTTTTTTAACTAGAATGATTTCAATTGTAAGCAATATTTTTAAGCAGATTGTTTCTGGTAGAATTTGTATTTTATATTGTTGATATTAAAATTTAAGAAGTTCTGAACCAGTGTATAACGGAGATTTTGTAAGCGAACAAAATCTCATCATAAATATTCACAAACTTTGAATGTTGAATCTTAAAAATCCTTCACGATGGCGCACCTGATGGTCTGCCTGATTGATTTGTGAGGCCACCCCGTTACAAAAAACAGTGAAAACTACAAACAATCTATGTAATATTTTTTTCTCTATAATATTGTTAACACAATGATAGTTTACAGAAGGCGAAAGTGAAACTAAACGAGATTTAATTTACGAAAATAATTGCCGTGGGAACTGAACGCATATTTTCAGATTTGATAAAATCAGAATTGGAGATTAAAAAAAAAGAATTAGAAGACTCACAGAAGTATGGTTCTTCTTAAAATGAGAAAATTATCCACGGAGTTAAATTATTAATTAGGAAGATTTCTAGCTCTACGTTTCATATCGGTTTTAGATAAATTAAAAAAAATGTTGTACGTCAATATCGACGATAAGACCTTCAGTTGTTTAGCTCTAAGAATAAGAATGATAGTTCTGACGATGGCGCAAGCCGAATATCTAACGAATAGCTAACGAATAAAATTATTTAAAACTGTAGAACTAAAATACTTTGTTATTTTTAATCTGTTATAAATGGAGTTCTACAAAGTAAATGCCAAAATCAATTAATAATCTAAGAATACTGTCTGCTCTTCTAGGTCGACGGTTTCCAACATAGTAATAAGTAGACTAAATATTTTCTATGGACTTAGGGGTACAATCATTGCAAAGTTTAATAAAAAAAATTACTTTGTTGTATCAAATATTGTGATAGGTGTTTCGTCGAACGAGACCACAATTTCCTTCGATAGCTATTCTAAGCCGGAAAATCCATTCAGTTTCTGCCACCTACTATTTAAAAATCTTGAGCACGGATGTTACAATATTTTTTATGTTTATGTGCAATTGTAAAATTAAATAATCAGTTTCATCATTAAACTATTTGAATAATAGAAAGATCGTTAAATTGTAGATTGCCTTACGAAATTACCACGTGTAATACAAACAATGCTCATTAAAAAAGAGATATATAATTATCAAAGAAAGTGATAGTAGACAAATACAGCGCGATTAAACGAGGTGAACGAACGGACTTACATTAAAAAACACAAAAGGTAACAATTTATTGACAGGTATTTGATTTTAATGATCATGTATAAGTAATTATTTCCGCGGGTGAATTTTTTTATTCCACCTCACACTAGCTGAGAAGAATACACGAGATCAGATACATATTACGGAACTCGAGGGGCGAGTTTCAAATTTTCACGCGACAGGTGGAGTACTATTTTTTACATTTTTAAATACTATTTTATTCTACAGTCATCCGGGTATATTACTGAGGATATGGCAATTAGATTCTCTTAGCAATCAAACGATAGATATTAAACATTACTTGAATTTAAATTTATAACTAATATAAAACTTAGGTCAAACTAAATGGTTAAACTTTTCTATTGAACTATTAAGTACAATCACATCATTACCTAAGTGCTTTTGTGGATTGCATTTTTTTTTAAGTTAAGACAGAAAACACGATTGTATTGCAGTGTGTATTTATTATGTTCACTTCACTGTTACAATACTTTTATATTTTTTAAGACATGTAGAATTTAAAAACGCATCTAAATCATTTTTGGCTAAAATACAACTTAGCTTACTTCACACCTTTCTAAACTTCGGTCAGCTTTGAGTTTTTAGATTTAATGTATTCAGAATTTCAATACACGCATATTCCTTTAACAAGTATCCCAAGAAAAATATGTCATGCTTTATTTAACCTAACACAAAAACATAGACAAAAAAAGTAATTGACAAATAATATGGTCATGTGCTATGTTTAGGATGAAGAGGGTGGTATGGACTTTTTAATAACTTCTTCAAATATATAGCGATAGAAAGCGATAGCGAGCGGTGTAGAATAAAGTACATTTATGTGTCTCCTGAAAATCTGTACTTTTTGCGATACGAGGTTGTAGAAAATATTTAAAAATAAACAGACATGATTGTACATACGAAAGCTATCGTTTGTTGGAAAAAAAAATATTTGTGATGAGTACTACTTTCAATATTTTTTTGTTAATTTAAAATTCTTTTGTAGTAATACAATCAGACATAAGCTGGCAACATCTACAGTCGGCGAGTATAGCAATCCCATTTAAATATTCAATTTGAATTCTATGCACAAGTACTATCTGTAAGGCATTCTTCATATGTGGCACAAATATTCAAAAACATATAAGTGACTAACAGTTTTTAATAGAAATAGACAGTTTGGGTACGGACAATGAATGGCCGTTTTCACGTTGTGAGTATTGAAAACAACGTAGGAGAATAGTGTCATGTGAGAATCTATTGTTCCAATATCGATAGAGAAAAAGAAGACTACTTACGGAAGACCATTTATTCCATAAAAAATATCGGAACTGACTGTTACTACGCCCCGTTTTTTTTTAATCAGGTGAATGGAGGGAAATTTTAGACATCACAAAAATCTATGATTTGGAACAGAAATCGAGAGCTCGTGAGCAACGTTCCCTTTAATTTATCTATTATGTGTGCGGACCATCAACTTCTGTGAGTAGTACATTTTCTGCAAAATAAAAAATGTGTGCAAATATGTAGGAATATAATCACCGACTTACTCACTGAAGCTAGATGTGGAATAAAAATGTGGAGGATTTGGTAAGTTTAGTAAAAGTATTGAAGCAAAAATAAAATTGTTGAAACAAACTTCTTTTTACAATATTTCTGTGTGCGGCCTGTGCGGGCACATTTTGGAAAGTGTGCGCGCACACACCTTAGCGGGAACATTGCTCGTGAGCTACTTAAGCCGCCTAAAGACATTGGCCACTCGGCTACGGACCCTATTGACTTGAAAAAATATTCAACGAATCATATTCAAAGCAAATTGCCGAGAATGAAAAATGTATGTAAGTTTACCATGTAAATAATATTTTTTTGTGAAGGTTTAGTATTTATTTACAACTAGAAAAATAATGTAAGATAAAAAAATACTGTACAATTTTCATTGCTTGCAAATAGTTTTCCATCGTTCTTTGATGTGTATTCAAACCACATGAGTCCACCGTGTTGCCACTGCATGCTAGGCTGACTAAAGATGATCTGAAGGTATATGTATATAAGCTAAAATTAAATAATTTAAAAAAATCTTTGGCGTCGGAATCGTCTTTTTTTACCCGACTCTACAGTCCTGGTCATACTTAGTAACACGATTCTATACATAAAATGTAAGTCCACAAAACAACTGTTGAATATATTGAAAACATAATTTGTTAAGAAAAATGACAAATATTCGATTTACAATGAGGGTTTTTTACAAGTAAAAGTGTCAAAAATATTTTTTTATTTTTGTATTGAACTCAATATATTGCAACATGACTTCACAGTCAAGTTCACAAAATAAATGATGAAATATAATAAGTAAATATAGAATATAATTAACATTGAAATGTATGCAAGTAAAAAAATATGGCGCCAATGTAATAACAAAAACATCATGTATTACGCATTACACATTGAAAAAATTAGTAGTTTATAATGAATATAAATTCAAATTGGGTGGCTGTAATTTGGAACATAATACAGTTCGTTCATATGTAAAAAAAATAAACTCCCTTTTAATTGGCTCACAAACAACTAAATCAAAGGCCCATGGTGCCGAAGATCGTGATCGATCGGTGGGTCACTCTGCATCTCCGTGGTCGACGGAATGATTCCATGGCCGTTGATCTGCGATAATGGCCAGGTCGCTAAAAATAATCATACGGAGAAGATGCCGAAAATGATTAGGGGCCTCGTAGGAATTTATAGCTTTTACGAAATTATATATAATACTTATCAATTAGACGTAGCGATACACTAAATTATGATTTCAGATCGAAAAGAAAGTTTCGCGTTAATGACCTTTCTACAGCGAGCTGACTGAGGTATTAATTTTTATTATGGCTGAGAATTAAGTATAGCTGCAATAGCGATTGATTCTGCGGTATTTTAAATTCCGGATTAAATGATAGCGGAATATGAAGAATGTGTTATTTTATTGCCTATAAAAATTACTATACGAGTGGGAACATTTTGATATAAATCAATTCTTGCAAGCAAACGAGTGATGGGCTACAAATTATATGAGAAAATCTCTTACAGTATATGTGTTTTCTATTCAATAAACATTTAATGCGATATAATTTATATGAGATTACAAAAAGGTGCTAAATTCAATGAGTATGGTATACAATGAAATATATTTACTACACAAAAAAGGACAAGGATTTAAATAATGAAATATTTTGCGTATTTTATTCATCAGTAATCTAAAAAATGCGTATTTCCTTGATTTAAAACTTTATCGATTATAAGACGAACCCTGAATTTAGAAACACCTAAATAGGAAAGAAAATATTATTCTTATAATAGAGGAAATAAGGTATTTAATAGTTGTTTCTGCATCCCGTCATCAGAATATATATCTAGTTCAAAGTTTTGAAGATAAATTAATGTCATTTGCACATCTTGTGGAGCTAGACATTTTCCTTATTAGGGTATACTTAACAACAAAATAATTATTTAATAAATTAATATTTTGAATTTTAAAAACTTTGCTCATGAAAATGTTAAATGCGTCAAAAACGATACTTCGTCACACTTTTACAAATTGTTTAATAGTATTTTTTTAAATCCATGTTCGATCCCAATGTGGATAATATGGCCTTCTAATGAAAGTATCTCAACAGGATTTTTTTAAGAAAAATGTTAATTACACAGTCGCTAAACAGTTAACCCAGTTAAACATCCATGCCTTCGAACAGAAATCGAAAAATCGATTGATAAAATGCTGTTCGTACTGGGACTCGAACCTGTGAGATCCGGCACGGAAGCCAACAACGCTAACCGCTGCTCTATAAGACCCGAATTTTTATTTATTATTACAAATAGTATTGACCATCAGTGTTCCCTCTAAGCAAGGGACGGCGAACTTTTTTGGGCCCGCGTGCAAAAATTTCTCAAATATTATTTCTCGATTGTGTGGCGTTCCCGAGCAGTATTTTTTTTCAGCAAAATAGAAAAAAATTAATGATGATTTTTTTAAAAGTTTGTCGTTTATCTTGGGAAACTCTTGAAAAATAATAAAACGGAATAAATCTCTCATTTTTTTTTTGAACTTAGAAATCGTTCGCGTGCCATCCAAATTCTCAAACGTGCCACCTCGGGCACGCGTGCCGTAGGTTCGCTATCCCTGCTCTAAGCTGTGCGAATTAGAACAGAGCGCACAAAAGTTACACCACATATACCACCACCAGAATAAATTAATTGTCATTATATAGTGTTGTTAAATATTTTCATTGTAAAAATTAACCATTTCGTTAAGTAGGTCTAAATACTGTTATGTGGCGCACAAAATTTTTAATTTCCTTTCAAAGTTGCACAGCCAATTTATTTTGCGCACATAACCTTCGGGAAATTAGAGGGAACATTGTTGACCATATGCATGTGGAAGCATGTGGAAGAATGGAAACTTTTGAAGCGTTGAAGTGGGGCATGACTCAAATAAGGTTGGGAAACACTGGCATAAAGGATTGTCAATAGTGAGTCGAGTATTCACTTGGCAGCAATACAATTCCAAAAGCAGACCAGGCTGACGACCTGACGAGAGTGAAAACATACGAGAAAGAAAGCGACCGTTCCTCAGACAACTTGTCTCTGTATAAGCTAAATAAATCTGTAACATGACGGGTATGTGAATCCGAAATGAAAATAAAAAATGGCGAATATCCGGTGTCTAAATCGGTACATAACGATCGGTTTCACTTAACTGCGCTATAACTAATTAGACACAGATATTTGCGAGTGCGCTATTTCCGGACGGTTTTATCTTAGAATCGGTAGACATCTTAGATCGTCAAAACGATTGGTCTAAGAAAACATAAATGAATTACTTCCGATGTTTCATATATGGAATTACACACATAATTAATAATTTCTGATTTAGACGGAAATGACGAGGGAACTTTTAGTATCTCAAAATATAAAGTAGAGATTTTCTAATTGTTTTAAATGTGTTTTCGATGACTGAAACCGTCCATCCATTCTAAAATTAGTGGAAACACAATTTATAGAAAGAAATTTCACTTATGATAGAAGTTATAATTATTTTGATTGACTTAATCATATAAAATGCCATATATAATACATATCAAAGCAGATCCAAGATTAACGGTGCTTAAGGTTTTTCAAATACCAAATATGCATCCAGCAACAGTACGAAATTATTTGATTAAAAACATTAGGAAACCTTTTATATTTGTATATCTTTAAAGTTACACGCAAAATACTCGAAGACTTACGATACAAACAAAAATTTTATGAGAACAGTTATTCTGTACTAGGGATTCCAACCTGTTTATTGGATGTTTTGAGAAAAACCGAAAACCGGTTTATTTTGAAGTTTATTGAAAACCTTTTATCACCATTATTACAATGGATTTTTATACAAATATTCATATGTCGGTTCCATCGAGCAGTGGTCAACGTCGTCGACTTCCGTAACGGGTCTCACAGATTTAAGTGCCAGTACAAACAGCATTTTTGCGACTTAAATATTCTCTCCTTTCACGAATACTAAAATATCGAGGCTTAGAGAAAGCAATTTGTTAACTTTTATTTTTGCCTAGCCTTATTTTAATATCCTGACTCTCATAAAAAAAGAGATGTTAAGCAACTGAGTAACAAGCAGTTCTCGAACAAATCCTGTGTTTGGATTCACTTTATTTGAAACCGGTTAGCCGGTTTATTTATTTTTCAAAAACCGGTTAGTTGATTTGTTCGGTTGATGGGATGCCCTATTCTTTACCAATTTTGAATCATACTTTAAAATTCTAATTTAGGCACTGTTATACAGCGTTGAAACTGAATAACTACACGGTTCGGTGAAGGTTATATACTATATGTATTAAAATAATGTGTAATTAAATCAGAATTATTTTTAAAAGCATAATCATTATTTAATTTCTATCAGCGGTTAATATGTTTAATCCAGGAATAGTTTTAATTCATACATTATACCGATTAGTGGTAATTGTTCTTTTAATCTATGCATGCTAGAATAAAACTTGGACGAATATTATTGCGATGGTACCAGCTGTTTTAGATGGTATAATGACCCGCTGCAAAAAACGTGTGTGAACTAAAATATAAATAATAAGCTCATGCTTCGATTCAAATAGTACGCTTGTTTGTAATATTACTACCAGCAAGCAACAAAGCATAATATAAGTGTATAAATTATCATCATAATTTACAACATAAAATAGATATTAGTATGTATCTTTTTACTAGTTTTAAAATACAACTTTACCCGTTTAAGATGGATTTATATGCATTCACGATTCACGGGAAATTTACGAAACGACACATTTCGTACTAAAAAAAGTAACAAATTAAAAAAAAACAATGACTGTTGAAACATATGACTTCAATCATCAACAGTAACTTATATTGCGCATCCCGTGCTTCTCTGTTCGATATTTTGAGTTACAATTCAATTGGACAGCGGAGAAGAAGGTAAAAATATAGTACGCCTGTGACGTGTCTTTCTTGGGCGTGTTTATAGCATTAATAAAAGCACAATATTCATTTGTACTTTATTCCACTTTATTTAATAGGTCAGGACCGGTTTCGCTCATTGCGAGCATCGTCAACTGATGAGAAATATAATATAACAATGCTATGTATACAAAAATAAATTTAAATGAAAAGGTGTAAACAACAGTTGGCATTGAAAAGAAATTACCAATTAAATTGTTTAAGAATCACTTATAATGTAATCGGTAATTTCTTTCCATCGAGTATTGACAGTGAACACTCTAAACGTGTTATAGTATTTTTTGTATAAAACACGAAATAATTTTACCATAAGCTATATAGATAGATTGGGTAAAGATTTTTTTTATCGTGTCAGCTTCCTATTCAAATAATATGGATTTTTAATCGAAACGTTTGTTCAACGAAAACTTTCTTTTCAAAGACAGTAAAAGGATACAAGTAGCAACTGATAACATTATTTAATCCCTTTTTTCAGAATCGTATAGATTTGAACTGTCACAAACATCAAATGGTTTTTAATAAAAATCTATAAGCCGCCACATCATGAATAATTATTCCTCAGTAGGAACAGCATTTTTCCAATCGATTTAACGATTTCTATTCGAAGACATGAATTTTGCAACAAGATGCCTAAAAATCATTCTCACTCTTACAAGCCTAAAAAACGGGACGTAGCGAGAGTGACTAGTTTACTAATAGTGCTGTTTTAGCCTTATCCTTCTTTCACTACTCTTTTCGAAAGTATCCTGGTACACAAACAGTTATAACAGCAGCCTTAGTGCATGCATTAAAACAAAAGAGATTATTTAAAACAATATTAAAGAAATCGTGGACAAGAATTGCTTGTTGTACCAAGATGTAGAACCAGCCTGCCAATGGGGATGCCGCTAAAAAATAATTAAATGATTGAGCCTCACTTTAAAAAAAGCTTTCTCATCTATGGTTAATGGCGCAAACTTGTATTTTAATTTAAGAAATTGACCTTAGAGTTCCTTGAAGGAATTTAAATATCGAATTTGACCTAACCTTATCAACATTCACCATACTCCAAGAACCGCGATCGAATAAGTGTCTGTTTACCTGTTTGGTCGCTGGTTACGTATTCGGGTAGGCAATGTAGAGAGTTTGAATCACTACGAGTGATGTCTCGTCAAAGGTTCACTGACTGCGGATCGATTCGTTCGTTTTCTAATTTCAAACCATCAATAAACATTAGACACGCGTCGTTTACTGCGTTTCGACAAGTGGACACGACTCCTGCGTCTACCAATAAAATTTTCTCACTTTCCACTACCGTCGACGTGACATTCGTGACACGCGAAAGAAAAATGTCTTCACCACAAACCAGAGATAGTCATCAATTTTCCGATGTTACAAAAAAAGCTCCACAGGTATTTAATGAGATAAAAACATGCATCATAATAGTTTATTATAGAAAGGGATTTGATGTCTTTCAACTATGCAGAAAAAACTACTTGGTATCATAATTGGGCCCTCGAGAGGTGTAGTGAGCCAACTAGTAATGTGGTAAAACTTTTTTCTTGGACTTTTGAGTACAATCAAATCTTTATTTGTTGTTTTGGTGGATTGTATATTTTTTTTATTTTACGGAGATAAAATTATTACAATATCTATTAACTGAGATTACTTCACTTTTACGATATTTAAAGACGTGTAGAATATTACAACGCGTCTAATTTTTTTTTTCTAAAATACCACTTGGCTCACTTCACCTCTAATGGGCCCAATTTAGATATTTATTTTCTGTAGAAAAAATCTCATTTTTATTGATTGAATTGACATTTCCTTATCTCGTTAATGAGGCAATAGTTACTAATATGTAGAATCGTGCTTTTAATATAAACTGAGAATATATTGTGACTTTGTAAGTGTGTCATAAACTAATGAATCACAGTGTATAATTATACAATTTTATAAACGGCTTGTGAATATTTTGATTGATTCGATTAGTTTTGTATATTATAAAATCATAACTCAATTTTTAATTTAAAAATTAAATAAAAAAAAAAACAATTTATTAGAAAAAATCTACGTTTGTTATTAAACCAATTTTGAGTCTTCGGTGGATTGATTGATTCTGCGTCATTCCGCCGACATATTTCCTATTTATAATGAAATGGGTGATTTACAACAAGCTAATTCCATAAATATTTTATAATATCAATAGCGAATACATGTACAGAAAATTAAATAACCGCTCGTATGTTATGGCTCACGTAGGAACTCGTTCGTGATATATTTATCATAAAGTTTATTGACAGATTTACGAAGGCATTCGCTTAATGGCCATATCATTGGAGATTTGAGGTTATTTATCTTCGAAAAAGTGATGGGGAATCTCGCCAGTTAAATAGCCATTTTTTTTTCTGTCGGACGGATCGTTATTGTCTGATCGTAAATTGTCTGCTTTATGCAACGATCGCTCCATACAATAAATGGAATTTCGCTACGTAAAAAAATAGCAAGAGACTAAAGGTCATAGAACTCTTGAGATTTCCCAGTGCCTAATTGGACGGACTTACGAAATGTAGAAACAAATAATACACTAGTAAGTCACTTTTAAGGTGTGCACTCCTAATACTTGATGAAAAGGCATTATATTCAAAAAATAAAACACTTTTTTTGTACTAATCCAACTGGCAATAAGAAACACATTAATCCAGAGCTATTCATATTTAAAAAAAGTCAAACTAATAAGATTGAAACAGACAATTGAGTCCGCAAGAATTCACTTCTTGCGGTGAGCCCAGTAGTAAAATGGTCAAACTTTTATTTTGGACTTAAAAGTACAATCACGTCTTTACTTGGTGTTTTGGAGGATTGAATATTTTAATTTTAGGAAGATAACACTATTGCGGTGTGTATGTATTAAGCTCACTTCACTTGTACGATACTTCACAAGTACGATAATGTAGAATATTAAAACGCATCTAAATCGTCTTTCCCTAAAATACCACATTGCTCACCTCACCTCTCACAGGTTCAATTGATAATATAAAAATAATTTAAATCACTTATAGATAAGTGATGTTAATTTGTAATAGCTTAAAAAAAATAAGTTAGAGAGGTCAATGAGAATAAACTTAAAGGTACTTATAAAACTGTGAATTATTTGTAGGTGTAAGAAAAACAATATGTTGCATGAGGCAAAAGGCTAATCTAACAACTGTTCACTGTTCCGTATAAAGTATTAGTGAAATCAACAATGATAATATACATACCTGCACCCATATTTCGATATACGCGAGCCTCGTTTAACGCTACTTTATTAATAACAGAGTATTTGACAAGGGTTAAAACCAGAAGAATCTGCTGCTGGATATGACTGTGATAAAAATGATTTTGAACCAATTCTAATGAAACGAATAGTTACATTGGAATACAGCAGCAATGAAAACAAATATAAAAATTGTTTTCCCGTTTTATTTAATAAATAGCGTATTTATTACCTATGTGATTGTATGTTTACTTTACGAGATTTTATTTTAGAAACTTATCTGCCAATTTTGTATGAATTATTTGCCTTGATTAACGCAAATTTTTATTTTTTGTTTGTCCATTGCATCGATTTACGCGAATATTTGCCGAACCTGTCTCCCGAAAAAATTGAGGCATGAGTGTATGCTGAATGTATGTGTGAATGTATGCGTGTATTAATCTTCGTCAAATAAATTTGATAATATCTTTTTATGGCATAAATTATATAATCAATGAAGTAATTTTACGTTACTGGAGTGTTGACAATAAGACTGCCGTCTCTAACCTATCATTAGTAATTGAAAAGTATAAAAGAGCCAAACTACAAATCGAAAAGCGTTATAGTATAGATTTGAATTCTGTTTTGAAATATTTCAATATATGTACTATACACGCGTTTTGACCATCAGTAAATGATTATATCTTAATCATTGGTTAACAACCAATGATAAATATCAAGAGTTTGAATTCCGACACCATACCACTCTATTATCATTTTCGAGGCAGATTCAAAACGGCGATTATTTCTACAAAAAAATATTATCTTCCGTCATACGATTTTTTGTTTAAAAGTTAAGTCGAAAAAACAACAAATTGATTGATTTGTCGTTACTAATTCACTAGATTTTTCATACGATATATCGATAATCAAACCAGAAAGATAAAATCGTCGTGATTTTAGAAACAAATAAATTTTCTTACTCTCTTCCATATCGATCATTTAAGAATAATAACCACTATCTTGGAGAATGGTTGTTTATAATCATAACTTTGTATTTTTTTTGAAAACAGTTGATTTAAGTTTATTTTCCATATAATGCATATAAAATATTAAGTTACCGTACGTTTCAATTCGCAGAAATGATTAAGAACCTGTCAAATGAATTCTCGGTGAAGTGTTAGTAAGACCTAGTTGTAAATCGGTCGAAAAGTGACGAGCAAAGATTTCAATCAAACGTTGGAGCTTGACAGTGTTAATTTTTTCAATTAAAACATTAGTTTAGTACCCAAATCACGCTCGCTAGTGATAATGTATACGTCAAGTTAAAAAATCACGCTATTTTCACTCGTTGAAAACTATTTGGACTTTTTCCCCGAGCCTCTAGGGAAATATGGTCACCGGAGATATTCCTCGGACTTGTATGTCTTTCTCTGCCCTTTTATTCACGCAACGCGAGAAGAATAAATCCGTTCCGACGTGTACCATAGGAACTTTTTACTTGTAAAAACACGTCTCAAGTTACAAGATCGACCTGTCCATAACCGCTCTGTCCGAGTTTGGCAAAACGTGGCCAAATATGGCAGCAGCATCAAAACAAAATGTGGCAACACGAGACAAGCCGTCCCTTCACTCAGAGATGTGCAAGTTAAAGACAGGAGTTTGCTTCCTTGTCCTTGGAAAGCACTCGAAATTAAACGACGCGCGGACTACTAATGATAGAATAATAAAAATAAATGCAGCAGATTTATTGAAAGTGTGGTTTTTCACAAGAACCATATTTTTTTTACAAATGTTATGGTCTCGACTCTTAATACAGAACGATTAACTAGAGCGTTACCACTTAGTCATATAACTTATTACTTCAAATAACTTGTCATTATTTTTCAATGGTTTATAACTCGTATATGGTACCAATATATAACACTAAAAAAGTCTACGATCTTCTTATTCTTGTTATTACGCTCTTGATCTTTCATTATTCTAGTTTGCTTCGTTTAAATAAAATAACAATAAAGTTAAACGATTAACTACTGCAATTTCAAAAGTAATTATTTTTAAGAACGGGCATCTTTTCAAAATGCAATTACAATTCGAGTCAGAGCAACAAGAAACATATCCTATATTTTAATTAACACGTTTTAGTCAATTGACTAGATTGTGACTAATAACTACTGTTCAATAATAGAAATTCAAATGCTATGTTTCTGTTACTAACAAAATTTACTACACGTAGAAAATATTCTCCTAAATTGATCTTTACGTGACACAATAAAATAGTAAATGAGTGCTGCACTGCAAAGTCATATATATTTTCAACCAGGAAACACAGTCTTCCCGTAATGCAAATCTATTATACATAATAGTACATGTAGAAAAATGTAAATTGAATGGAATTATTACTTTGAATCGCCATACAACTAACCACATTCAAGTGTTGCAAATACAGGTTTTGTGTAAAAAGACAAATATGATACCGTTTGAAATCAATACAAACTAGTCACGAATCATAAATTATTTTCGTTTGACTATTCACGTGGAAGATAAGTAGTTTTAAAAAACCTCGTAAGTCTTTAAATGGATACATTGGCTAGACTCGATTGTTAGAAATGAAAGTGTCAAACTCGTATGTGACATGCCAATTAGTGACAAATGTGGGTATCACATTAATAAGACAACATCAGAAAGTGTTCACTCGACTAGACGAAAGTGTATTTCTCCGGAATAAATCTGGATTTGACTTATCTGATAGCGGTTCATGTCAAAGAATGCCGATCCAAAGCTAAGTAGCTTCTTTAAAAACTCTGTTGATTATTTTGCATTGTTAATCGAATCAATTAGGTGACAGCAAAATAGCATTAGCATAAATAAGTGGGTTAGAAATATAATATGTCATATCGTTAAAACAACTGTCACTAAGCAGCGTTAATTAAAATAATTAATGATTGATTGGTACTGAAATAAATGTAAAATCCGATCGCTTTAAATTTGGGGATTAGAAATCGACAAATAATTAAGACACGCCAACTTTTATCGACGAACTTTTTTCCCTATCAATGTTTACCGACGTTGTAAGCATATTACGATGAGAGAGGTTTTTAACCAGTTAATCTTTGGTTAAATGACAATGTAGAGATCGGGCCAGTTATTTTGAATATCACCTGTGCAACATAAAATATTAGTTCTTAATGACTTACTAAGGTTACTTTTACTTTACTAAATGGTTATGTGCCATTAATAAAAATAGAAGTTTATTTACATTGCATTTGCAAAGTATATAAATAATAAAAATTAATAGTGATGAATTGAATTCATGTAACGATTTGTTTCTGCATATGTTGGGCGACTATTAAGTAATTCATTAGGGTGTTCAGTGTCAATACTTGGCAATGGAAAGTATGTACAAAGGAATATTGTGTTTTTTTCTTAACATCTTAACCTAACGTATCTGTTTTTTATATAGGTGTTATATACATTTTTTAAAACATAAATTATTCAAGATAATAAAAAAATATCTGACTAGTTATGCGTTGCAATAAAAACCGGCACATTAATATTTTTTGACAATGTTGCGCTGTGCGCTTAAAAAAAGCACTTAATTTTGCCGAGTTTTTGCCACGCTGAAAGCTTTTTATTTTTGTCAATAAAGCTTTTGTAAGCATGACACAAAAGCTGCTTTCACCAATTAGCGGCACATATTAAGGATGCGTTATATTTCACGGCATCAGTAATAAGCGACAGATCGGCTCACGTATTGCGGTGGTCTCGCCTCTCCTCCGATTATCCATCGATCAAAAAGCCGTTGCGGGCATCCGTCACACGCTGGTAAATGATTGACGAGGAGCGGTTCTTTCAGCGCGCCAGGCTCATCGGCGTTATTGAATCGCTGACGATGGATGCGAGGTCGCAGTGCTGCGGGAACGGCTTTCACCTTGGCAGAGTTCTCGCCGATTCTCGTGTGTGTGGGTACATCTCAGAGCATACACGAACATTTTCCCGATTGACCGATGGAAATTGACATCACATCAATTATTGCATTGAAATGTTGTGGAAGAAATACACATAACTCTATTTTACAAGGTTTTTAAATAACACGTTCCACTATAAAAACACTTTATTTTTACACGAATTATTTGTTGTAACGCGCTTCCCAGACACAAAAAACACAAGCAGATAACGGATTTCCTAATAATAATAATGTCAATGACAAAATACAGTAACAAACAAAAGGATTCATTAGATCGTTAACATATTAGACGTCTCAGAAATTTCTAGCGATAAAAGCGATTTATGTATAGTCCCCGTATTTAATCAAGTAGCGATGAATAGTGTTATTTTTTAATTAATTAATAATATTATGAAAAATATGTGTGTAATTTACTTATTGGGTCTTCATTATTATCCTTTTTTACAAAATGATGTTCTTTTCAAATAACACTGTTTTTTTAAATTCAGGGAACCGAGAACAGGAAAGGGAGGGAATTTGTTTAGCCCTCGCGCAACTTTCTCAATTTTGTTCAATCTAGAAATCCCGGGATTAGTACTATTACAATCCCGGGATTTCTAGACACAAAGTTATTATTATAATACGTACCGAAATTTAAAAAAAAAACATTTTGAAAAAGAGTATTTTGAAAAAAAATAATCATTCAGTAATACGGGCATTGCATTCTTACCCTTATTTAATTATAAGAGTATGATGACAAAATTAAAGATGACCGACGTGATTTGTCATTGTATGGCTGGCGACTGTAGTAAGTTCTCTTGTGGAAATCTATCGGCGGACTAATGCATTATTGATATTGGCTCTTTTTACAAAGTGGTCTTCGGAAGTTCGACGCTCGACGTCAAACACACACATGTATGTTACATGGCTCACAATGCATCTCGAGACTCGTTTGAGTTGGCGCATTTTGGTCGCTAATACTTCCGAGTGAAAGTGAAAAGAATGTTGTTTTTTTTCTTCATATAATTATTATAATTGCAGATCAAATTAATAAAAATAATGTAGACAGCTAATCGTCCACACATATAATAATTTATAAGCCAACGTTACGTGTTTTAATATACATATTTATTTAATCTACCAATCGATCGATGTGAAATTTGTACAGGTTCTATCAAAACATTGTATTGATATTTTCTCTTGTAATAAGTACCTTCAATATTTATTATCGGCGTTGAAGATACATGAAATTAAACAGGTGCTATTATCGATAATGATATGCAATGATATTATCAAAAATTTAAGAGTGTCAATATGTATGATCCCAACAGAAGATGTTTAACGAAAACAGGTTATAATTCAATCACTCAAGCTCTATTTTAAGAGGGTAAATTAAGGGTTGTTGATTGATAGCTTTTCCGGCTTTAAGTCGTCGTCAGGACTGTAGAAAAAATATATCATTAAGAAAGGTAAGACCAGTGATTAGATAATAACATCTTTTTCTACATATTGTTTTTAAAACTGAATAGGGTGGATGAGAAATTATGAAATAATTAAAGTAACCTTATTTTCTATACTATTTTATCAATATTTTGTTCTAAAGAGGCTGTTGCAACCAGTGTTGTGGAGTCGGACTGTTTTGACTGGGAAAAAAAATGCTAAGGCCAAAAGTGGCGACACTGGATGCTACTAAGCCTAAAAAATATATGTTTTAAGCTATGGTCGGAGCCGTCTTATTTCTTCACGACTCTACAGCCCAGGTTGCAAGAAGCTTGATAGAAAGACAAATTGCAAAAAAAAGCAATCGAAAGGGCCGGATGACAACCAATAAATATCGGTTAATCAAAAAAGCCACAAAAATAAGCTGAAACAATTTTTTAAGAGACTATTTATTGTATAACTATCGACGAAGCTAAAAAAAATACTTCAAATACTTCGATTTCTGAAAATCAAAGTGAAGTACATCAACTTGTGTAGTAAGAGTTTATGATAAAATAATATTTGAAAATAAATATGTTTTTCTATATCTGTACATAGATAGCAAAATCGGTACATTCAATCAACATTTGAGGGTTGCGTTGGCTAGGTCACGTACGCCATACAAACGGCAATGGGCCGGTAAAAGAATGATAACCAGAAATCGTATTAGGCTCAGAAGAACAGTCAGGCCGAAGATTCCTGGCTGGGCGGAGCAGCTATGAACGACTGTTGTTTGTTTAGAGAGGTGAACTGCAGAACAGTAATTTTGAACAGGGTTTCATGACTTCATCACACAATTTTGTGGGATGAAGTCATGATTCAGGACCCAACCCCAGGTTATCGCACTATTTTTTTATATTTTTTTTTTTTATACATAAAGATTAATGACTAATATCGCTCATCACGAGCATTATCAACTGATACACATTTAAATTAAAAAGGGTTGTTTATAAGAAAATTGAGTAATACTAATAAAAATGTATAGCAAACATGTGATAAAAGAAATTTAACATAATGATAGGTACAAATTATATATGATTGAAAATTAATAAAGTATATCTAAATTAAATGGTAAAGATATATTTATAATACTGTTGTAAAAAAATTACACAAAATCTATTATACTTTAAATGTAATTTACAAATATTCATTAACAAATGAGATTATTTTATATTATAGTCAATAAACCAACCTTGATAGTTATGAATAGAAATGTAAAATCTGAGAATTAACAGTAAGCATCTTAAAGGTAATGATGATTGTTTACATTATGAAAACAGTTAATAAGAAAGGGTAGCATTCAAACTCAATCTTTTCTACCTAGACTAAGTAAGTGTTTAAATGTTAGAATTCTTACCAGTTTAGAATACTTGAAATATTTTTTTAATACACCACCGAGAAATAAAACACGAGCGTATGAATCTTGATTAAGCGCCATTCATATATTTAAAAGGTCAGTGTTAATCGGCTATATAAAATCATAAGCCTACTTACTCTCTCGCTTAAAAAGAGGCACTCATTACTCTTTGTAACATTAATCAAGCACAATCGTGGCGATAACATGATAGATGGCTTAGATTTTTTTTTGTTCAACGCGACCTTCCAATGAAAGTATATTAGATACACTTCAGATAATATATTTTTAATTTCATCCTTTCACTTCCTACGCGGTGTGAATTTCCTACACGCTTTCAATATTCAAAAAATATTCATCACCATTCTCTATAGACTTACGTGATCCTAGATATAATTCACAAGATCAACTGAGGGTGCTCGGTGGATTTTCAATATCAAATTTTGTACGTTTTCATAAATAGGTTTCTCCACCAGTTACCCAGTCACCTTTCAGCATTTGCAGGCATTCAAGTTCACAAATGAACTCTAATTAATAGTTAGCAGATAACAGTTTGTATCGATTATTACACATAAAAAAATAATAAAAGATGGTAATAGTTTATTGTTAAAAAATAAAATTACAGTACATGACATAACAGCTGACGCCAATTCGCCATGCACTTGAAAAATATAATAAGATAAAATATAAAATAAAACTACACAGTACATCAAATTCAACATAAAAAAATCAAGAAATATAATAGTAAAATTTATCAAACAGTTCACAAATACCATCACTAAAAATGTCCACTTCTCTAGGCAATGCGTTGATCAATCGAACGGCCCTTGGAACTGGTGACTCATACCTCCTAAGCGAGGTATAAGTTTTTAGAAATAAAAGTTTTTGCTCATAGTTTCGCCCACGTAATAATAAATTGGGAGCATGTAAATTAATAGTCATGAGAATTTCAGGATTATTAATTCGGCCCCGAAGAAGAAGAGAAAAATGCTTTAAGCTTGAAAAAGATCTTCGTATATGTGATTACCTACCATTAATCTAGGAAATATAATTATATTATTTTGATTTATTTGATTATATATAATATGAACTACGGCTTGTCTAATTTTCAGTCAGTTAACAGTCAATTCTAAAGACTATTTTTTAATGATAAACATGAATAGATTTTTTTATTATATACGTGATATTTTTTTTTCCAATTAAGATTATGACAACATCACAACATATGAGCCCATAAGAGGTGAAGTGAGACAAGTGGTATTTTAGGATAAATAAATGAATACGTTATAATATTTTACAAGTCTTTAAGTATCGTAAAAGTGAAATTAGCTCAGTAAATACACACTACAGTAGTGTTATTATCCTAAAATAAAAATACACAATCCATCAAAATGCCATGTAAAGACGTGATAAAATAATTTAGGAAAATATTACCATTTTACTACATGGCTGAAGATAAAAAAAAAATGAATATTGCATTACTCAGCAAGATGCCGAAATAGCTATGATGTTTATTTTTTAATATGTTGATACTGAAAGCGGAAACTTTACATTATAACTAAGAAATAACAGGCAATAACTATGCTATTTTTTTTTAAAAAAAATAGCATGGTAACCTGCCACTGAAATACAGGGTCTAATGAATGACACATGCACCGTATAGGCCAAAAGCTCTTTCGGCTGCAACAATGTTTCTAAACTAAATGCATCTCGTGACTGGTGACTGCAGCAGGGTACATTGCACTCACAATAATGCACCTGTTAAAAACACTTTCACGACACGACACGTCCAAATATTTTAAAACGATTACGAAACAATTGCTTAGTGAACGAATTCTGCCAAATTTTACTGAGAATAAAAAATACACGCAAGACAAATTCTTGCCAATTAAAAAATATATCATTATAAAATAGTTATCGCTCCGGAATGAGAGTGAAATTTCACAATTTCGGTTATGAAATATTAAACATAATTATTATTGCTGCTAATTGGCCGCAATTAATTTTATATAACGAAATTCAAAATTATATGATTCATTAGTAGTGTAATTAATCTACTAAGATATTTATACCTTGTAGTATACAATTAAACAATTAATTGTAATTATAGAGCGAAGTACAAAAAAGTATGAGGAATGAATATCATAAAAACGGTTCTATAGAAATCACGATAAATAATTTGTATTCAATATTATAAAAAGAATTGTTTGACAAATCGTTTAAGCCAACAGTAATTAAGAATTATAATCAAAGCTTACGTTATATATTCAATACAATATAACGATACATTTAGAATGATGATGCTTCTCAGAGAAGCGAAACACATGCATAACAATTAAGTCAAATAGCTTAAGCTTAATTAATCAGTTTTGATTTTCAAATATACTGAATCATTTATGTACACAATCAAATAAAACGTTTTCTTAATAAATTGAAGGTCTGCGAAATCAACTCAATAAAAATAAAACAACAATACTATGTTTGGATAACTAACTACAGTGAAACCCTGGATCATCGTTTTAATAGCCCTTCAAAAATCGATGAATTGATGTCGGGTCCGCAGTGCAGTGGTCAACGGCGTTGGCTTCTGTGGCGGATCTCACGGGTTCAAGCTTCGTTTTATTACTTTCGATGGTTTCGGCGGTAACTTTGTGGAAGTTCATTCTAATAGAAAATTTAAATTAACTTTGATTATTCCCCGTATTGTGTTACTAACTGTGACACGTGTTTCGCCTCTTTCAAAGGCATCTTCAGACTTACTATCGCAAAGTTTGCTTAAGTAATAAAGCAAGATTGATTCTAACATTTTAAAATTATGTAATTACAAAATGGAGTTTGGGTTTTTTTCCTTTTAAGGGATGCAAGGAGGGGGGTGATAGAATCGAAATAAAGCAAACAAATAATGATACTAATGAGCTGCAATCAATCAGATTGGGATTTTTCCTTTTTAAGGGAAGCAAGGAGGGGATTATATCGAGTCTATACTCGATAGATTATACGATTCTAAAAACCCAAACTCTATTTTGTTATTTCATAATTTTTAAATGTTAGAATCAATCTTGCTTCATTACTTAAGCAAACTTTGTGATATTAAGTCTGAAGATGCCTCTGAAAGAGGCGAAACACGTGTCACAGTTAGTAACACAATACGTGGAATGATCAAAGTTAATTTAAATTTTCTATTCATTTTATTAATTTCTTTTAAAAGGTATCGTTGTTTGTGATGTATATAAATTCCCTCCCAACCTTCAAATTCTAAAATAACGAGGTGTTGAAATAACGATTATTTTATCATTTATATCTTTTATATATTTTAGAAAAAAATGGTTGAGTGATAAACAATTATCGTAGAAAAAAATATTTTCAGAAATGTCTATAAAGAAGCCATGTGCTCTACATTGGGAGAGGAAATTAATAAAAAAAAAAATGTACTGTGGTTGTAGATATGTCAATAATGGATGACAGATGGCAAAACAATGAATAAAAGAACGATAGGACAATTATTCATTGTATTTTGAGTAACAAATAATAATATCGAGCAAATTTTTTAATTGAATGTGTATAATCTTCTTTTTTTAAAAGTCAACCAGCACACTTGGATTAGAGATGGTGTTATTTTTTGCTTTTTGAATTCCATTCAACTACCCTTATGGCAGCAGAGTACATGCACTGAAAAGAAAATAATACACGTTGTTTCTTCATTAGTTTATAATAGTAAAGTCCACGATGGCAAATCATCCCCATGAAGGATTGAAACATTCCATTAACCTTCGGGAACTAGAAATAAATCATTCTTCTTCGTTCGCGAGGCAGGAGTCATCATCGGGGAGCCGCGGCTAGAGAACCCATTCCGCCGGACACTTCCTGTTTGGCAAACTAATCAGAAGAGGGCGTAACTAATGCGATCGAGCGGTGAATTGGCATTCCATAGGGAACACCGATCTATCGCTAGACCAGTTAACGGTTCAAGCTAGGTAAACATGCATATAAGGGTTGTATTTATGTTCACGACCTTTTCATGTATCAATTCTCAAAAATAAAATCTTCACATGACAATCAATAACAGGATCAAAAAACAGCTAATTCACATTCAAGATATAATGTGTACTGGATCTGCAATGAGATTTTCTTTAGCTCATACTAGGTGTATAATGTATGTGAAGTCATTTTAAGCCCAAAAATAATAATAAAAGATAAACGTTATTAAAAAAACAGTTTAAAGTGATTGTAATGAGCGAAACCGGTCCTGATTTTAATAAAACAGTGTGAGATTGTTAAGAATTTTTTTAAATATAATGCCTATCCAGTAGAGGTCTGCACGGGCCCGGGCCTGGCTTTCGGGCCTTTAACCGGCCCGGCCCGCGAGCCGGGTTCGGGCGGGTAAGAGCAATTGAGATTCGCGCTCGGGCCGGACTCGGGTAAGGAATTTATTTCTTTATACAAATATTTCAGACTATGTTCGTGTCATAAGACAGCCGTGATGATTTTAATTATTACCAGTTCTGTAGAGGATCATAAATTGTTGTAAATTTGTAAAAAAACGGGTTTTTTCGGGCTGAAGAGTTAACATCTGGGCTTTGGGTCGGGTTCGGATAACAAGTGTGGTATAAGACTCGGGCCCGGGCCGGGTCGGGCCTGAGTCTTTCGGGCTCGGACCGGGTAATTTTGTAAAATTTCGGCCCGTGCAGACCTCTACTATCCAGTATCCACCAAGTATTGGCAATGAACCACTTAAAAGTGTAATAAACGTACAATGAATTATTTAATCTTTCTGAATATTCACTAAAACAAAAACGCCTTTGGCATCTTACTAAGTGTTGAAAGATGGCGCTGCCACCCAGTGTTTAAAATTCTGTTTTGTAGCCGTGTGTTCAACGCTCTTCTAAGCATTCGAAAAAGATAATATAATATATTGAATTAAAGAAACTTGCATAGAAGTGACGTCACCGAACTAAAAAAAATATGATTATTTTGCTAATAGAAATTATTCAATTTATCTTTCTTTATTGGTATCACAAATTAAAATTTTAAGAGGGTACAAAAATCTTAATTTAGACAGTGGGAAAAGATATTTGTGACGAAATGTGATAGTAATGTAAAAGTTCTAAAAATAGCGAAATTCGTAACGTCAGTTCTCCAGATAGCTCATTTTAAATAGCCATTCCATTACATACTGTACTGAAAATCTATATTCAAAAAAAATATCACTTTCTATTAAAAATGTATTTTTTTTAAATTCAGGGAGGACTGTAAATATTTAACATCAATATTATCGTCGGGCCAAAATCAATGGATTCTTTCGTGTTGTAATTCCGTATAAATATCATGATCTTTGAATGGATCAAGCCTCCGTTGCAAGTGTAAACGTGCATCATGCAATAAGCACTGACCAGCGCATGAAGCAATGCAATATCCATTAGCGTGCGCAGAACGGACTTATCTCGGTTCATATCTGCGCATCTCTCTCATAGAACTCACATCTGGAAGCTGCGCTAATGGCGTTCCTACGCAATCAAAATTGTTAACTTTTAACTCGTTTTATTCAACACAGGTAATGTTATTTTATCTGCAGCACGGACGTTATTAGTCATAAGGCACATGGGAAATATTCAACGATATTGAAATCAATTTTGTATACCCCTTGATGCCGTTGGACGATTAGTAGTATATCGCTACTATAAAGCAACAGTGAGATAAAATAAAAAAAGTGATTTTAAGATAGGTATGCCAATCGATTGCTGAAAGGTAAACCTTTACAATGAAACACTGAAATATTTTAATTTGAAAGAAAAATCTTACATTTACAATTATTGATATTGCCTTGTAACTTCAAAGCATCACCAAGATTATTAGCATAACTAGATAAAAATAATAGCATAAAAACTTACTATTATCTTTAATCACAAACCCTAAAAGAAACTAAATAAAATCATAATTGATTATTTAAAAAGTACAACACAAACCTTCAATTATCTCGAAACGAGTATTTTTGATTTATCTCACTGTTGCTTGAATGTAACATGAGAGTTAAAAAGTTAATTTTGGTCTAATTGAGATATCGACATAGAATTAATATAACCCCGTGGCGCTCTTTCCGATGATTGTATTAAAAAAACATTTCAAGTGTAATCAAACATTATAAACAAATATTAGAAGAAAACCAGTGATTTATGGAAACTTCACAAAAAAGCTTTGAACAGGCATAGGGAAAATCTGTTATTTTTGACATAGTGTAGTTTACCTCCCATGTTCAGATAAATGTTGCAGCGAAAGTGTATTTTAAGTAAAACCACATATTTACTAACGTTTTATTACATGTATTTTTTTCGATTGAAAATAAATATTCACTAAGACACTCGTGTAATTATATTCTTCTTCAAATTGTCATTTAAACTAATATTTAATGTGATGAAAGATTCAATGTTTTAAGGCATTAGCGTATATGTTTGAATACGCAGCTTAAAACGTGTTCATGTACCTGTCAAATACATTTTCACTTAAAATACACTTTTAGTAACACATACAATTGTAATATAAGTAGATGAAATGATAAATAATATTATCATAACTATATATAACTATATACGTATATGATTTGTTTTATTTAAAGCTGAAGATTTTTTTCACAAAACAAAGATCTTAAAATAATTATAATAAGCAAGATTTAAATAATAATTGTACTTAGATGTATTCACACTTCTGTTCTGTGTTAAAAACCGACATTAAATAATTTCTTGTTCAGTGAAAATTTTGATATAATTTTTAGTTAATATATATTATATACAGTAATCAAAAATTATTTACAAAAAAAACTAAGAAAAGATTAGTGTTACATATCACATATGTTTGATAATATGCGGGCGTATCTACATAGATTTACGCCGTTATGAGATACCGCAGTCTTATTGAAGAATACATCTTTGGGGACAAGGATTTTTGAAAATAAAGAAATAATATGCAAATATATAACATTATTTTCAATAATCATTCTTCAACAAAGATACAACATTTCAGTAATCTGCGATATCTCGTAACTACACAAATCTAGATACGCCCTTATGTTATAAAGCACACATCGCAGACGTATGAAATGTATACGATATTAATTAAAGGAAGTTCAATTTACAAGAAGATATCGACAGCCGATAACAAAGTAGGTCGATTCAACAAACATTAGCCATAGAATAATATTAATGAATACACTTACGACAAATCAAAACCGTCCATAACATCGAACTTCAATTAAAGAATCACTCATTCGGACAGTCGATGGAGCTGTATTGAGATAAGGTGTTTGATTAGTGGGTATTTAATGTCAAATCACAATATCGTTAACGAAAATTCGACATCTATCTAGGCACAGGATGTAAACTAGTTATTTTGAATTAAGAACAAAATAAATATTCCTATCAATGATTGAGAAGAGAAAAAATACAATCTATTAACGAATATTTTAATTTATGCATTTTTAAATGTGTATATTAATAGACTTTAAAAACAAAAATTTCACATTCCATATTTGAATTATCGTTTATTAGTAGCGGGTACGGTGATTTTATTCCGTGGCGAAGAGTGACTGTTGGAGGAAAGTTAAATGCACAATTGAAAATTATTGTATAAATATGTTAACGATATCGCAGTTGGGAATGTACAGGATGTTGTTTTATTGATTTATAGACGGTGTTAAAATACTATACAATTTTACCAATATTTTATTTTTATATCACAATGTTTAAGCGAGCAAGAAGTTTTTACAATCATGAATAAAAAAACAACACTCTGACTCTAAAAATATTGAATTGATGTTTTCCCAATAATTCATGGATTCAGCATTCAAGCTACACTAATCAGACCAACGAGTTGTTATTGATTTTTTTTCAAAACACGAGATATAAATACTTCTTTCAGATCTGCATACATTTATTCACACCGCCGACACTGGATCACTACAGTACACATTCATTATTAATACATTACAAAAGTACATTATTTTATATTAGAAATAAAAAAAATGTCGTTTAAAAATCCTGACTCCACAGCTCAGCTTTTTTAGTAATTATAAAGTCATTTTACCTTAACGCATAATATTTTATAAAAATGCTTATAGCTTAATTATTTTGTTATATCACTGTAATCATTAAATAATCGCTTGGTACTGCAACATCGACACTGCGAAAGTCTCCTTGTTTATTATTATGGTTGCCGTTTAAATCTAAAATACTTTGTAGGTGTGTGTGGCGGTCACGGCGATAATATTCCAGCAAGATTAAATTTCACACTCTTTCCCCGCCTAAAATATAAAAATAAACATGCCGGCGAGTGCGCGCGCATCTGTGAGTCAGCTGAGTGCATCTTCGCGCCATAAATTTGGCGGGAAAAAGCGGCGGGCGCGTGCAAGAGAACAAACAACCTGTTGGGATAAACGGCGCGGCGGAACCAAGCCGCCATTGTGCAGGTGCGAAAGAGATTTTATGGCAGGCGGAACACAATACAGAACGGCTTCAAAAAGGCAGATTAACAAGGATTGCGGTATATGTATACAATTGTACTTATATGCCACAAAAAGAATTTGCATCTTTTTTACTAATTGAAGTTTTTAATGAGATACACACCAATACCATTACGATCGCGATTAAAGTCAGCTTTTCATGCACTTTTGTTGAAATAACATTAAAATCTAAAATAGGTAGTTAATACTTTCGATGGATTCGGCGGTAACTTTGTGGAAGTTCATTTTAATAAAAAAATAGGTAGTAGTAGTTATTAGGTAAAAAGTAGGTAGTTATTTTTTATATCACATTTAATAAAGCATGTTCTCGTTGGATTTTTAAAACATTCAAAATTTATACTCGATACCTATAAACACATCAAATGAAATTGAAAATAGAGAAGTATTTATTCAATTTAAATTAAGACAACTTTAAGTTACTTTTGTTAAAAGTTATACTAGTTTTGCTTAAATGATTTGATAGTATGTGTATCCTACTAATTGTCGTGATTTGTATGCGATAAATAACAACTCGAGCTTTCTTACCTTACTGGCCTACCCTTAAACACTATACGATTAATTTATGATACACATCGAGAACATTTGTTTTTTGACGTGAATACGTTTTTAAAATTGCTTCTATAGGGAGGCAATTCAAAAAAACGAATGATAACAAAATCGGGGGATACAGTTTGGTGTTGCAGCTTCATATCTATCATCGCTATCCAAAATTTAATCACACCACTGGAAATCTAAAGAATCAAAGAATTTATTGGGATATGTAAGGACTTTGATACATCTCGCGAGGCGGAGGGAGAAGCGCCGCCATTTTGAAGTCATTTTGCTGCGTATCGAGACTTCTATTTACTATAACTTTTGACTCAAAGAAATTACGATGTTCGTTTAAGTTTCAATCGTTAGCTCTCGACAAAATCTATCGATTATAGATAAAACATTAGTTTTAAATTGTGACTGTGACTATTAAATATATATATATATATATATATATATATATATATATAATGTCGGGCTTAACGCGTCAAAAATCCAAGTCGAAATACAAAGATCGCATACGGTTGGAAAGGGCTTCTCAAGAGCAATCGAATGGTACCATTAAAACACCATATGACCGAGTCAAGCAGTGCCGGTAACGTAAAAATGGGGTGTAATATCACCTTTTACGAGACGTATTCACGTACAATGCACGGCCGTGTCCATGACACATCCACACCCTATTTTTTTTAACTAAAAGCTACCTAACAATTATATAAAAACTTAATATTTTATTTATTAATGATAAATCAAATTTCATTGTTTATTTTCTGTTGATTATTATTCTTAATAGAAATCATTTTTTGATATTTTTAGATACTATTATCAAATTAGTAATTAAAAAATACTTAATCACCGTTACATTTTAGTGTCAGTCTTTCAATGATATAAGTGATATTTAATTCATAAAGACCGCATAGAATCGTCGACTCTAAATGGAATATGACAGGAGAATCTGTAATTATTAGATTATTAGGGCTAGTAAATAAATTGCTCCTAATTGTAACTTCAATGAGCATACCATTCGCTAATTCATACCAATTTGAGAGGAGCTAGTTATAGCGTCGTAATAAATGTATCCCTTACGAAGGAGTCACCTCGGCGCGTAGGGTATATAATTAAAACATAATCAAAGGAACTAGGAATCAGAAACAAGCCTGAGACTGACTACCATACAGGGCGCTCTATAAACATCCGATCAGAGTCAACATTAAAAATACAAGAATTATAGATATTTTTTGGTGGATTTATAATAACTAACAAAAGTATGTTGTTATTGATGTCTTATAAGAGGGATGAAAACCTTAAGGCAAGAGTGCCCAACTTAACACGTCCGAAGATTTCGATGGCACATGTGCGATTCACAAATTTGATGTTTTGCAGAAAAAAATAGCAACAATGCAATCATTCAATAATTAAATAGCTGACTTTAATGATGATAAAAACAATCCATGACATGTTACATGGTTTTACCTATATGTAACTAAACTGTTATAAATATGGTTTTTTGCTTGGGCACACGAGCGTAAAAAGGCAAGCAAGCACCGTCTTGTAACATCATTTGAAATTGCTACTTTGACAAGATCATGAGAACAAAAATAAGAGTACTGCATTAAATGAATTTAGAGAAACCAAAATTGGGGGAAACATGCGTCTCATAATCGAGAGACTACTATATATATTGTATCTAATAAGTCCTGCCAAATAAATCGTGTAAAATTAAAAAAAAAAAACACATTTTTTTTGTATTACTCGGTTTTTATAACTTGAACAATCAAATTAATTTGAGAGAACATTGAATTTGATTCTGTTCACTATCTAGCGCCTGAAGACTGATTGATACCTGTAGCCTTAATTTTTTTATGTAAGTTATTATAAGAATGTTGTTGAATTGTTTTTAATAAAAAGCAGTTATAATTTTTGAGAAGGCTGTTAGAACTTATATTTCAAAGTTTTACTTGTTATTTATATGAATATTACAGCTAACTGTGATATAATATAATTGGTTGCAGGTGTAATAATTAATTTCTAGTGTGACAAAAGATATAAACAAGACGCCATTCTCTCTATTAGAAATATTGGCAACTTCTTGGATGGTTCGTATAACTACAATGTATCATAGAGACGTGACATTTGTTTGCGATGCTTTTGGAGCATGCTGTTTAATAATAATCCTAGACGTGCAAAATGAAATATACAAAGTGTTGTCATAACTGATTGTGCTGTCTACCGCCGCCGACTCGCATTTTGTAGGGCTTTAGCCCGCGGCCCGGTCATTTGATGCAGATATAATCATTTCAAGATTAATAACATATTAAAACAAAAAATATTTGTAATTAAGATTAAGTACTAAGGAAGTGTTTCGAAAAAAAAAACAATGTACATATTCAAAAAGGAATTACTTTTAAATTGTAATAACATACAAGCGTGCGGTTAACGTCGTTGGCTTCGTTCATGGTACTCACGGGTTTGAATCCCAAAACGGTTAGTCTCATTTAAAATCAATGACTTTCTGTTCGCAGGCATGAATGTTTGTGATGTATGAAATTACTTCCCAACTGACAGAAAAACGGCCATCTAATTTTAATCGTTATTGACATGTGGATGTACTATTATAAAACCACTTGTGAAATTATGAATTATTGACAGGTTTCAATACCCCTGGATTAATATATTATCTTAACTCTTGATAGAATGGTATCTAAGGATGCAATTTCAACCAGGCATTTATTTACTGCCGTGAATAATTGTAGTCCACAGATGAGAGTGAATATATGTTACACTGACATTAAATTGTTACCGATATATTTATATTTAATAAGAGGAAATGAAAAATTCAGTTTGTAGCAGGCACACGAAAACATGCACGTGTAGTGTACAAATAAAATCATTGTCAAGAAATTCCTAACAGTAAATTACATTGGTACTGGTGTCATTTTTCAATGCAGCTTTATCACGAATAATTGCATTAGAAATTGGTGATGGTAATCTTCGTAATTTTACGGCACCATGCAACAACCGAGCACTGCCATGCTTCAATACAAGTATTACAACTTTAAATTCTTTCTCCCGGTTATTTCAACAGTATGGAACAATTAAAACGATAATAATCTGCTGGAGTAAGCACAACATGAATAGCGTGCCCGAATCTGATTTAAGGTATGTATTATATTTGTACTAAATATGAGATGCTTAAAGGCGAAAACCGATAAGTCCACATTTTGTAAAAATCAAACAAAAAAATACAAAAATATACCACGAGTCATTTCTGTTTCGTTGTTCGTTTTCAATTTCACGGAAATCAGACACAGAAAACGATAAAGTAAATGCTTACTTTGAATTTGATTATATGTATTATTTACAGTGGTTGTGGAGAGACGATGGAACTGGTTGGGTCATGTGCACAGGATGTCTGCGGAGAGCTTTAATCATGCCTTCTTCTTTTTCAGACCGGTGGAATTTCAGCGTCCTGAACGACCGTCGGGTACTATCAATATGATGTAGTCAACGGAACTGAGGAATACTGGTCATGAGAGGGAGGAAGCAAGTGGTGGGAGGCAGGGAAACATATAAGTGGCGGCCATATGCTACACATAGGGTTCGAATATGGTCAAAGAAGAAGAAGAATAAAAGGATATAGGTACAGTACGATTAAAAAATTGAAGCGTAAAACACAAAAACGACAATTACTACGAGCACTGCAAAGTGGACATATCAGTTTGTGCTTTTAGATGCCTCATATAGCAACAACATGAGGAGAATATTTTGGTATCATTCAGTTAGCAAAGTGAGATCTTTCGCTATAAATTATGACCTGCGCTAAACGTAAACTATAATTGATACCGTTTGTTATTTAAATGGTTACGTTATGTGCTAGATATGACACGTGTTTCGCCTCTATGCGAAGCATCTACATAATATTAACATCGATTTCAGTTATATACTTAATATTATTAATAAAATTAAGAGTGCATACTAAATAATAAATGAGAATTTAGAGGAATGATTTTTTTTTACTGGGCGCAGAAAGAACTAAGATACAAACAAAAATTGTAATAATTATTTGTATTTCGAGAGAAAATTTCGGCAAAAATATATTTTAAAGCGGGGAAATCCTATCTTGTTAACGATGTTATTTACTACGAATTGGTGATTATAAAACTAGTTATAGTGTTCATTTATCAAAAAAAAACATTCCTTACATCGCAACCAGATTTTATAAAATAATTTTGGTATATTGTATTTCAAAAGATTCCAGTTGTGGGAAAAGCCATGATTTGAATGATGCAAATCAAAATGTTATATCGTCTGGCAAACTATAGAATGCCGAATTATTTGTAGCCGTTAAAAGCTTTCAAAATGAATATTTTCGTTGGATTCGCCGGGATTCAAATGAATTCATTCCTTAACCGTCATAATTTTTAAAATATTTATAAAAAATATATAGTTTAATTAAAATTATTAGTTAAATTAACAAATATTTAACATTGGTGTATTTGATAGTACGCATCGACCTTCCTTTGATAAGAGCTTCATTCCTGCTCGCTTCTTCTTCAGATTGGTATGAAGTACTTAGCGCAACTGAGGAGTGCTGACATGTGATGGGAGGGAGCAATGCAATTATTGAGTGATATGGAATCCCGAAAGTGCCGCATAGCGATCTAAAAAATGGATGTATGTATGCAAAACTAGTATTTAAAACATAATGAGTTTTTTAAATAAATACAACGAAATTTTATTCATGTGTCATTCGATGCCCTGCACTAGATAATTTACTAATGGATTTCCTTATATATGGCATTTCTTATCTAATAAATTTCTGATTTACGAATAATTATTTGTAGTATTACGAAGATGGGACTGATGTTTTAGCTAGATTAGTTTTCAAATTATAATAGCCGCTATCTTAAGCTTAACTATCAAATAAATTTCAGTTAACATGATCAAGGTTCAACGACCGAATCGGTATGCGATACCGTGCAAAAATAATAAAAAAATACAACAAAAGAGAATGCAAAACAATGCCGCTTATTATTTGAAAACAATGAATGAAAATCGATAATCATTGTGACAAGAGCGAATAATGCATAATCAAATAATACCAAAGTCGCGAGACGAGGCGTCGGAACGCGCCCACACCTTTAAACAGGGGTTTTAAACGTGGGTGCCGTCGCCCACATTTTAAGAGAATTTTATGTACACGTCGGCGATAGAAAAATTGCTTTACAAAACTGCTAAATTACAAATTTTTCATTTCCTGTCTTATTGTAGACAACACTTATTTATTACGAAATAATGCAGCAAAAAAGAATCGGAGATAGAATATCATTATATTTTATTAAAAATACATAAATTTTTTAAAACATTGCATGGTTTACTTAAAATATGGCAAATATGTAAGTTGAATAACCCTGTAATTATTTACGATTATCGCTCTCGTAAAGATTGTGTTCTAATCTGTTTTCTCTAGACATCTTGATGACTAGATTAAAAGATTTTCAGTGATAAGATAGTCAATAAATATGCACATAATTTAAAATAAGAAAATAAAATAAACGCCACTGCATCGTTATAGTATCGTAAAAAATTTGTTTACATGTAAATCTGTTCTGAAATATTCAAATTAAACATTCTTCAAATGTCAGATTTCGGGCAGCGCCATTTTTTTTTAACCAAGTTTTCATTTTGGAATGAGTGTTGAGTGATACAAATAAAAATCGAATGCTAATTTGAATTTTAACACTACACGAGGAAAGATTTTAGAATTAATGAGGATTTTGGTACATTGATTATTTATTCTATAAAAAACATTATTGATATCAATAATGCTTGCCTCATTTCCATAATTTGGAATGTCAAAACAAAACCATGAAACAGTAAATAATCAGTCATTAAGATTATAGTAGTTTTACGTTATCCTATTAAAAGTAGTTTTAGAGTAAACGGCATTATTTATACAGCCGTCATTATTGATAAACTTCTGTAAACAAATTATTCTCATTTTGCTATAGGTATGTAGATTTGAAATGAAATCGCTTAACGTTTAATAAGTTGACGTTTAGTGTCTGAATTTTTAGTAGTTATTAAATTAAAATTTCGTTGAAAATTAGTCAAACAAACATTCGACTCTCTAAAAGAATAAAGTGAAACTGACTTACCGTGTTTGATTATCGACGCCTAATTCGTACTTGTGTATTTGTCGATGAGAAATATACAGATCTCTTACCAAACATTGACGTTTGATTTTTTCCTCACTTGGTCACCTTTTCATCTATGTTACTGTGCATTGTGCAACCATACATGATGTAAATAAATAGTAAAAGTGCCGTGCAACTTTATCCAAATGTCAATTTTACAAAAACACTGTTATTTTACACGGAATGCACCACCTTATTTGCGGGCAAGTGTGTCAATAGATGATTGAAATTAAAATAACCATTTCGTAAGAGATTTTTTCGCAATAAAAAAAATCATAGTGAACAAATAGCCAATGATTTTAATCAAGATAACCGGCAAGTGCACAATCACGGCTCTCCTATTAACATTTTAATAACAATTCTAAGCATCGTTTATGTTTCAAACAAGCCCATTTACTCAATACAAGATAGGTGATCTATGATATAAATCTGATAGATTTTGAAGGAATCGTTGATTACTTTGTGGAAGCTGTTAATTTCTACACTGTATGTTATTGTTTGCTTTATTTTTATGAAGGTAAACGTGTTCCATTAAACTTATTTTAAAGTAGAAAATTAAATCGTTTTTATTACCCAATATAAAATTTCATAAAGTATTTACCACATTTTGATTATCTTTCAGATTGATTCGAAAAACCTTTTAATGATTTAACCCAGATAGTCCTGAAACTTTTTTTTTCTTGTATTGATAATATTTTTACAAATTATTAGGTTATATACTAATAGTAATATGGGAAAAATAATAAAAACCACGTATATATCATATTTTCCGAGAAAATGGGTGTTCTTTTAAAGGAACGGTAGGACAAAGGACTACCAAAAAAAATTTTTTTTAATAATTATATTTTCACAACACATTTCACATTAATAACTTAATTTTCATTTACTAAAGCAATTAAAATTATCATAATAAAAAACCTACATATTTGTATGATAATTTTCAAAACAGTGTTTAGGGTGTAGAGCGACATCGCATTTCCTACACTGAAAATTTGCATTTTTGTGGCATATTTTACACCTTGTTTGTATACTTTTATAGACAACTAAATGTCCTATATTGTCATATCTCGAACAACTATGTAGACTTATTGGTGTCTTTATAGGTCTTCGTTTTGTATCTTTTTTGTAGCTTTCAAGCAGACCTTGAGTTATATTTCTTCTGAAAGATAAATGATCCATTTTTCCATCAGCTTTTCTATATAGCTGCCATGCATTTTGTACTGCCATATCAACACAGTGTGTGATCAGTGGGAAGTACCATTTTTTCCCCCGGATTGAAGTTCTATACAAGCTTATATTTTGATCACATCGATCAACTCCACCCATGTTCTCATTATATTTTTTTATGAGATATGGCTGGTCGATGTTTATTTTACGTTTTTGTTGTTTGGAAAATCTTTGGACTTTTTGAACAGGATGTATGGAATTTGCATTCGAGCTGATAGCCACAACATTATTGTCATTCCATTTGCACAGCAAAATATTTTCTTTGGTAGATTTATAAACAAAGGTGCCCCTTGCCTTTTTTTGTAGCTGTTTAGAGTCTAGTAAGGAACATCCAGAATTTCGGTTCCCCCGAATTGTACCAGTTGCATTTATACCTCTATTACTAAGGTTGTGCATTAGAGGAATAGAAGTAAAAAAGTTGTCAAAATAGAGATGAAATGTATAATTACATTCAAAATGTTTCAATAAGACATCCGAATATTCTAAAATTACACTGGCACCCAATCCAAGTTCCTTATATTTCTCTGAGATAATTGTAGACGCACCTTGATAAGGTTCAAACCAATTGACGTAGCCTAATCGCAAGGTTCCAACCCAAAATTTATACCCCCATCGAATTGGTTTCCCCCGAATAAACTGCTTTCCACTATGGCGTCCATAATATGGAACCATAGCTTCATCAACACTGTGATTCTCTTCTACAGGCGCATATTTCAAAAACTTTTCGTTCAGACAATTCATGAGAGGTCTCACTTTTGAATATTTGTCATCCTGAGTTAGATTGTTATTATCGTTGCAGTGTAAATGCTTCATAATAAACGTAAATCTGTCTCTTGCTATAGCATTGTAAACAATTTTCATGCCTGCATCTGTAGTATTTTCCCAATACATTCTACGTCTCGGTACTCGTACATAACCACTAAATAATAGTATTCCAATAAAACATTTCATTTCATTTATAGTAATATCACCAGTCATATTTTTTTGAAATGCATATAAGTTGGAATATTTTACAAGAAGTTCAAAAATTTCATCATCAAATAGCTTTTCAAAAAGTTTCGTAGGTGATTCATTGTTATGCGGACCTTGAATTTCTTTCCACTGCTGTGATGATATACTTATATCTTCCATTGACCATTTATATTGTTGTTTTTTGCTTACTATGGTATTTCTTGACGTATGCGAAACAGTTGAAGTGGAATAACGAAATCTTTTACTTATGTTACTCAGCGGCAAATCATCATCACTTTCTGAATCTTCCACCAAAACATCTACATCAACTCGAAGTTGGTTTCCATCTAAATTGTCCAAGGTAACATCATCTTCTTCCCCAGAATCTTCATCGGTAATACAGTCATTCGCATTCTCTGGTGGCAAAATGAAAATTTCATCAGGAACCTCCAACTGATCATTTGTCTCCAATTCTTCCAATAACATAAATAATTTGGTCTGCCCTGTTCCAATGCTAAAAAATAAAATCAAATTGGATTCACACAGTACATAGTCCTACTGATCTTTATAAGGAACAGTTAATATATACTTCAATACATTGATAAAACTCCGGAATATATATGTTAAAAGTTATGTCTGAAGAAGTTTATATATCCCATAATAAAATTACATCAAAAAATTTTCATAATGATAACTAATAAAATAAAAAAAAATACCTTGACTTATCCATAGTGGAGTATTGTTGTAATAAAGATATGAACAAACTTTAAAACGTTCGATCAGGAAAAAAGCCCAACAACAACTGACAAAAAAATATGCATTGTCATTGTCATACCATCTAGTGTTGCCATAAACAAAAAAATTATCAAAACTAATGTTTTCATATGAAAAAATATTTAAATTTGTAACATGATAAAGAGTGTTCCTTTAAAGGAACGGTAGGTCTATCTGGGTTAAGTGGATTAAAAATTAATAATTGTATTTTTTTTAAAATTATATGATATAACGTATGTGCATAAGCATTATGGTTATTTTATCGATAAGATATGAAGACATTGTGATACTAAAATAACTCAACAGTATTATTCAATTGTATCGTGCATTAATATTCACCGCTCTATTATTATAACTTGAGTTTTGTATTTCGCAAGTGCAAATATATAATCAGTAATAATGATGTCCCGTTAAATACAAGTTGGGTATTAATTATTTGTATTATTACATTTCGATGACAGCATCCTAACGGTTAATGTCGCCATACAAATAATACAGTACGTTCAGCATACATCATACAATAAAAATAATTTCTGACACAAAACCTTTGCCAATATTTCGATAATGGAATATGGCATCTATCAGGGATAAAAATAAATTTACTGGCAACACAGCTCCGCCATGATATCTATAATATTTATATTTCGCAAAAGAATTCGGAATTCAAAATTTGAATTATTTTTGTTTAGAGGGAAGAATTTCAAGTCTTTATTTTCATTACACGCCACATTTTAAATAATAACAACACGAAGTTGATAACGAAAGCATTTCAATTCGCGCGAAAAATTAAACGTGTTGTTTATTTTATATATATGTTTCATGGTACTCATAAATGGAAAACATGTACTTTAATGAGTGTTACGAATCGAATGAACGAATCGCAAAGGATAGTGACTTATTTTCCATAACTTTTGCATGCTTACATTGTGTTGAATGAATTTTGGTCGGTGCGAACGTGTTTTCAAATGTCAATAACAAAATACAGGTGAAATTGATCATTTAATTCAGTATTTCCTCTGGTTAAATCAGAGTACTCAGATGAGGTGTCCATGGTACGCAAGTACATGACAATTGCAGTAAGAATGTCTTCTTATCTACGGACCTCATAATGTTGACATTTCAGGATCGTGAACAGCCGCCAGTGTTGCCAGAGTCAATAAAAAAAATATATTTATAAACTATATATAATACTAAAGATTAAATTTAAATTTAATTTAAATCTCTAAGAAAACACGATTTTTGTACAGATTAAATCATACAATAATTAAGAATTTTTCACTAAAAATGTGAATCATTTTTTTAACATATAATTGTACAATTTACATTTTATCAAATGGGTGTTGATGAAAATATTGCTAAAATGTATCCATTTATTCTTAGATGTATGAATGTTAGCAAGTTAAGTATTATAATGTTCTTTTAATGATCGGTTATTAGCCAATATTTAAATCGGATATGAATGGGTAGAAGAGATTAACAATAAAAGTAATAATCAAATCAACCTGAAATTAAGAAAAGTAGCTAGGCACATATTAAAATAAAATACTTATTACAGTTTAAAATTTCACAGTTAATTCTGTATAAAAATAAAACAATATTACCACCTCTCAGTTAAACAATACCATATTGGGCTCTTTATTATATTGCCACTGTCAGTCGGTAAAGTAGACCAAAGAACGATTCTCAATAAACATTGTTAGTAATTCAAATGAATATTGCAAAAGTACGATGTCATAGATACCATCTTTAAATATATTTAGACTAGTGAGAAAGACGTTTATTTCTCAATTCACAGCTGAATTATTAATGGACGTCCAATGGCAGGTATTTAATCATGAAGCCGATCCTTGTTTTACAATAATAATAGTATTTGTAAAGTGTACTAATAGAAACGATAGAATAATTCTTATTTTATTGCAGAAGTATTACTAAGCGCAGATAACCGAGTTATTGAATGTTTTAGAAAATGATAAAAATAAGACCGCGCAAAACACGCACTTTAAATGAATGGCATTAACTTTATCTACAATAAAATAAAAATGGTTATTTACTGTATTCAGTGTATGAGAATATATTACTGAGTAATAAAAAAACTCTTTTTTTAATAAAATATAACTTTTTTTACTTGGCAGATACGTTTCACAAAAAAACGTGTAAAAAAGTGATTGAATTTAAATAAAAATTAAAGATTGGGTACCTGATTTTAAGAAACCGTTGTTTTTTTAAAAAAAACAACATTATTTTTTATAAAATTTTCACCATTCACTCATTTTTAAGTCTTCATGTTTTTATTGTCTATTTATTTATTTTATTGTAGACAATTTTTAATATTTATTATAGACAATAAATACATGAAGAATTTAAAATGAGTGAATGGTATAAATGTTATGTTTGAATATTATTTCATGAAATATAACCGCCCCTGCATACACAATGGGTGCATTGATCCAATGCCACATTGACCGGCCGCCACTGCTACATACAAGTAACAAGATATTTGAATACACTTATAGAAAATGATGTAAAAAAAGTAAATTACACAAAATATTTATTTTATTTGATAAAAAAATAATATTATTCATGTTACTTAAATATATACTGTGACTTTTATGAAGGACTGGAAAATTATTGCTTTCATCGCTAGAAATGTATGACACATCAAATGTGTTTTTTGTCATTAGGAAATCCGCTATACGCTTTTTTTATGATTCTGTGAATCGTTTTTAAACAAAAAAAAATGTGTAAAATTATAGTATTAGTTCTTTTTAGTGGACCGTGTTATTTTAAAACCGTGTCAAAATGGTATGAGTGTATATACATATACATGAAATGTAACACATTCAACAGACCTTTACAATTGGAACTGAATCAAAACAATAGCATTAAAAGATGACGGCTATCGACATCAGTATGTGGTTTAAGTTTTTTCAAAAATAGAGTGAGTTTTCAGCGAAATACTACTGCAAATTAAAAGTCACTATTTAAACTGAAGATATTCCGATTAAATTGGCTAAAACTAGATTAATAAATAAAAAATATGTTTAAATTTAGAATACCGATAAAATAAGAGTATATATACCAGAGACATCTTATAAATAATTTAAATTTCGAACGGTGGGATTCATTCGAATAAAATAAATTACTTAATAGGTATGACAGATGTGACAGTCGCACTTGTTGTGCAGTGGACAGGTCAGGTTGGGCACGGACTCGGACAAATCCGACACAATAATGCTCACTAAAATCATGAATTTACGTGGGAAGATAATCCGGTACGCAGCTTAGACCTATCGAAGTAATCTTGGAAATAAATATCGTACTTTATTGTTGACAATGCACAAAATGACATAATCTCCAAAATACATGTACATATTATTTAAACTGATTGGGAGTTTATTTTGATTCATAGACGTATAGTTATTTCTAAATTTATTGATGCTTAGTATATTTTTTTTGCCGCCTGTGTGGTCGAGTGGTCAACGTTGTTGGCTTCGGCTACAGAGGGCCCGGGTTCAAATCCCGGTACGGACAGTTTTATAAATTGATTTTTCAATCGATTTATGAATTTCTGTTCAAAGGCATGGATGTATGCGATGTCTTGAATTCCCCCCTCTCACCCATCCTATCCTTTGAACGGGGCATATCGAGAGCGATTAGCTTACCACTAATCCAGTCCTAGCCCTATCCTTCTATCCCTACTCTCTTTGGAAAAAGAGAGGTTGAGCAACTGAGTAACAAGCAGTTCTCGTAGAAACACTTCTGTTGAGATAAACTCCATTAGGAGTCCATATGCTCCACATTGGGAGCGGACATGGTTTAAAAAAAATTACAACAGATTTCAAGAAAACATTGGTAATAAATATAATATTAAAAACAGATATAGCTAAGGTTAGGTTATGTAATATAGGTAATTTTATGATGGATTGTTTTTGAACGTGATTTCAAGAATACACCATAAATGTACACTGCATACCAGTGGCGGCCGGTCAATGTAGCATTAGATCAATGCAACCCTTTTATATGCAGGGGCGGTTATATTTCATGAAATAATATTCAAACATAAAATTTACACCATTCACTTATTTTAAAGTCTTCATGTTTTTATTGTCTATATACTTATTATAGACAATTTTTAATATTTATTATAGACAATAAATACATGAAGAATTTAAAATGAGTGAATAGTATAAAAATGGATGTCTATGATGTCAAGTCACTTTGTATTAAGCTCATATTATAAAATTCGAAGTGACAGTGCCACCTGTTAATATTCGCTTGGTCTCAGAAGCGTTCACCCTCAAACACACACATGCTATATTTCTAACACATCAATGTATTATACTATAGACAGAAAGATAGTTCAAGACAAATTTGTTATATATTAATACACAGCTTACTGGATTGGATATTCTCATAACGTGTAGTATATGCCTTTCAAAAAGAAATTGTACCGTAAGATAATTGGCCACATATAGAATAATTTAAAATTATATTACTAATAATATTTCATATTACCACTTTCACGTGAGCCAGCAAAAGTGAGACATACCTGAAACAGAAAAGTAAAAAAGTTAGATTATGAATTGACACGGATAAAATTGAATATGACATTCTAAATTATTTTTTTCTCAAAATTGAAGAGTAAAAGCAAGACACAGGTTCATAATATTTAAGTAATCATTCGCGTCTTTTCCTATATCTAAAAAGAACTTCAGTAAAAATTGCAGATATCAGGTGAGTAATAACAATTGTTATTTTGCATTTCGAAATTTCATATTGAATCCCGTCATTATAAAATATATCAATTTTTTAATACAAAACAATTTTTCACAAATTAGTCACCAAATCTACCAAAAGTATTGAAATATTTACACTGAAATTTTGAACAAAACTTCCCTAAAAAGTTATTATAGATTAATAAAAAAAAAATGTATTACTGTTAATCAATTCGATTAGTACATAAGTAAACTAAGTATTAAATTTGAATCGTTCAAACTATGTACATTCTCACAAATTTTGTCACTAACTTGTGAGAATGTACATAGTTTGAACGATTCAAATTTAATATTGAAATTCCACCAAGCACCTTCAGTCGAAATCTTAAATTATAAACTAAGTATGTTTGGACAAGTAAGTAAATTTACAAGTACTACAGAATTGTTCCCTTGAAACCCAGTCAAAGCCTTGACCCCGTCCGTACAGGTCCATACAGGGTCGCAACAATTCCGTTGTCAAAATATGCAAATTTAAAAATATATTCCAGTTAGTTGTGTCCAATTAATTGGTATAACGCAATGACAAAACTGGCCTAAAAAATAATCTATAATTAATGATATCGCTTTGATAATCGACCATGTGCCATTAATAAAAATCCTTCACATAATATCATATATCAGTTGATTTATATTATTTATAAATTATTCGTATTGCTGATATTGCAACTAATAATCATCGAATATTAGGAGGCTGGCCAGTATATTATATATCAATATATTGAGATTATATCGCCTGGGGATAAATTATATAAAATAATGTCAGTATCCAATGACGTCTTGAAATGTACTTGTTATCAAATTATTTCCACCTGATAAAAGAGTAAACATGTTTTATAGAATAAACATTAGAAGCTCTTCGATATAGTGTCAAAATCTTTATCATAAATATATTATTTTTTTGTTTCACAAAATCGTTGAGGTGGATTAAAACGTCCACAGATCAAATACACCCATGGCTTTGCACACACCTCTATAATTATTTAATGAATTTTTCTATTCGGGTGTTCGAACTCTTGATCACGGAACCGAATAGGACAGAAGACCATGTAACTCATGGTGAGCGCAAAGATAAATTTAACTTTGAAAAAGTTTTTTTTAATCCATCTTCCAAATCAGAGCATGTGGCTTCGTAATTGAAGTATCCCAACAGAAGTTTTTCTAATATAACTGCTTTCTTCTCAGTTAGTAAACCACGTTTTTTTTCGAAGAGAGTATACGGATAGAAAAAAATAGGGCTAATGTATAGCTAGTCGCTCTCGCTACACCCCGTTATTTCAGGATCGGAAGGGTGGGACGGAAATAATATGGTAATTAAATAGTCATGTGTAATTTAAAAAATAATAATAAAGATCGTTCGTTACACGTTAACGAAATAAGCGAAAACAGGGTTAACTAGGGCGAGAGAAATTCGCCAAGTTGACCGCTGCACCACGCGGTGCCTTAGTCGTCCGTAAAACAGCGTAGCGCGAAAAAAATCAAGAACATTTACTTGAAGAAAACAGGTGTTCATGAAATGGTGTTCGATTTACATATAAAATGACTTGCCTTGTAACTACTAAGCATCGTTCGAAAAAACAAGTTCTCAATAAGCGACATTTGCATTTGTGTTATCGCTTAAATATTGCGAATGTGCATTGATAAATTGTGACCAAATAAAAAAGTGACACGAATAATGATTGCTGGGGACATATTTTTTTATAAGACAGCCGATATAACAGCAATTAACATAGATAAGAGTGAACCAAATTCATTTAGTCTATTGCGTGTATTTTTTATTAGCAAACTCACTAAATTCTCAAAAAGAAATGTGGAGTTAAAGAGTTAGTATAAAGATAAATGAGTAATTGTTACTGTTTTTAACCTTTTCACCGCGTATGACATCTATGCATATCCTAGCGAACATGCCCTCAGCGCGTGTGACACGTATAGATGTCATGGAAATTTCAAACCTTATATGAGAACTATCTATTGTGTTAAAATTGTATTACTTGGTTGAAAATATTACTAAATGTATATTTTACCAAATTCAATAGATGGCAATAGTAAAAAAAGGTTCAATATAGGCTAAAATAATTTATTTCTGGAACACGCCGTGAACATAAGTCACCAATGCAAGATTTAGGATAATGTAAATAAGCGATCGAGTGCGGGTGAAATTGAAATATTATTATTTGAACCTATTAATTAAGAATTGACAGTCAACAGTTTAAAAATGATAATAATGAAATCTTAAAATACCGTGTTTGATTTTTTTCTAACTATCTATCTAACGGTGAAGTTTTCCAACATATGCAGACCTCGCTATAGCTGCTCAATAGTGGCGGATTATCCCATAAGCGCAAGAGGCCACCAAATCTTGGGGGCCTCAAAGATAGCATATTTTATATCAAACCTTACATTTTAATTTCAGTTTTCAATATTCATTATTATTCTAACGAAGAGGTTTGCAGCACTTTTATGTTATTCGAAAAGCAGGGCCTCCAAAATTTATTGCGCCTGAGACCTCCAAAGTGCTTAATCCGCCACTGCTGCTCAAACAACCACGAGCACTTCCCAAGTCCCATTATGGCTAATAGCTGTATATTAAACGAGCTTAGAGAAGATTCATTTTAAATGTTACACGAAATAAATCTATATAAGCGGTATAATAGAGGTGTTGTGACCGAATTGCAGTACGTTTCACTATCCTGAATTGGTCGAATTGCTATTATAAATCATGTATCATGTGTTATTATAAACATATATGTATTTTTATAATAAAATATAATATATAACCAATAATAATAACCGATACAATAGAATCTGTTGAAATTTTTAAAAACAAAACAACAACATAAGCGAGTCACATGTTTAAAATCTTCATTTCTCATATGAGCATATAAATGTTGGCCACAATGTGTGGCAAGTTACACTACAAAATAATAATTATTTTTAATGTATATAGTTAATTATAATTCGGTAGTATTTATCGTCAGCACTTGATTCTCTCGGAGTGGGAACTATTGAATCCAATAAATGACCTGCATACATTTTTTTAGATTAAAAATAATAGCATCACGTAAATACTTGTCTATGCGCAATCATAAACAACTGGGTCGATTTCAATCATACGTTATTTTAATTAATTTCTGTAATTACTATTTAAAGAAAGTTTAACATGCACCACAGCCAATCGAGAATAATTTGACAGAAAATATTTCACACGACAACATGGATTTTTATGTAAGTTACTCTTTGTATGTACTTGAATATTACTTTCATCTCATCTATTTCAAATATGATAGACTGATGAGTTTTTAATAATGCAGACATGCATAGCATTATCAACGTTTTTAACAAATTACAAGTGCAAAAAAGCGTTAAAATTTGCTGAGCTATTATGGTTATTGTGACTATCTTCATATTATACATGAGCACACAAGACGTTACCGACGTGGCGTAAAGTATGCTACTTTTATACGGGAGCGGATTATATTTTTGTGGATCCCGGGATTGATCATTCACCATAAAATCGTGTCACAATTGTTTGAGATTCTTGGAAAATTTCGGAATTCACAATAATTTAGGATGTGGGATTTCGGGATCCCGGAATTAATTCACTGTGAAAAAAAATTGGTCGCTGGCTGGCTTCAAAAACTTTTTATTCATTTTTCACTTTTTATCCTCAATTTATAAATCCAGTGATTATAACTATCACAATTCAGTAATTTTGGGATCACAAAATTGGACAGGATTCCGGGATTGGAGACCCTAATGACCAGTGATGCGTGGCATTAAAAATGTCACATTAAAAATCTCATTAAAAATCCGTCTGGTCTTTCATATTTTCCCTGGTTTTAGTTTATATTGAATACTGGCTACTAATTTATTTAATGGTACAATCATTACATAGTTGCTTAAAAAACTAGTTTTGTGGTAATGTTGTCTACTATGTATTTAGAAAAATTAGAAAACCTGTGAAGAAAACAGATATACTCTGAATTGTAAGTACAAAATAAACGAATTTCTAATAATAAACATAAAGACAAGTCTTCTACAAAAGAAGAATGAAAATATAATAACAAATTTATTACCCTGACTTTACGATACGACTGTCAAAAACCATTATAATAACAACACATAACGTACAGTTTGTTAGCTCTGGTATACGTTCGAATCCTGTATAGGACTCGCCGTTGGTAATCTAGCGACAAATAAACTTAAGCCCGAGTGTTTTAGACAGTTCCCTTATCTAATAGATAATATTTTCTAATGTAGACACATTATCTCCGCGTCCCCGTGGTATTTTGACCTCGGTTGTTTATCTCTGTCTATCTGAGCGACCCCTACACCTACAACTATCCACTAAATCTCGATTACACACACCGCAAGGGCCGCGTGTCACATTTTATTATATTTCCGAACAACGGAGCTTTCTCACAACCTAACTCTTTAGAGCCGCAATACATAGATTAGGTAAAATATATTAAATTAAAATTGAATTCAACATTTCAAAATAGCGTATGAATTTTGGTGTCTTTATTTTACCCGTCTCGCTAAATTGTTATTTAATTAATCCAAAATAATGAACACGACAAATAAAAATCATCTACACACTTATAAATTAAATTGACTTACTTCCCTGTATACTCATCGTGCCTGTTTTTAATACTACTTGTTTCATCTTATAGTAATCGGACGTGTAATGGAAAATGTAATTCAAATGTAAGCACTTTGGCGACATAATCAAATTTGATTACAATAAACTTTACAACGGAAAATAGTTACTGATTTTATTTCAAAGACCAACAAAAACTACATATCTCACTAGAGAAATAAGATAATATGTATAAAAATATGGACGCATTTTGCCCATCGATGCTTCATTACGAAATAATAAGTAATCACTCATGAACCTTATGAAGGTGGATAAAAGAAAGTAAATGTATTAGAAATGTTTTTTGTGTTGTATTTGGGACCTTTTTTGATAAGCTTTAATTGAAGGGTACTGATAATAACAATAATAAAAAAAACACATATACAAACGAAGAGAAGGATCTTTGAGCTTGTCCATACGCGCCCCAAGATAAAATTCTTTACCGTGGTAATAATAATAATAACAAATAACACGATAAAAATCTTGTTTCGGCGTGAAACATTCCTACGGTTGAGAGGCAAGTAGGAAGCCAGCGGGGAAAAGAATCACCCGCATAAGAGGGGTTAAGAATGTAAAAGTACAAGTAGTAGGTGTATCAAAAAGCATAACATCAAATTTTAAGAAAAATCAAGACGCTATTTGTCAGTATTGAACTGCGATTAGATTGGGTTACTCTTAATTTGGCCGTTTCGACACAAACGGTTGATGGTCATTGACTTCACGTAGTATTTTTAAAGTACAAAATTGAGTTACGATAACTATGTAGTTGTCAACCAACAGCTCAAGCTTTCTTTTTATATGCTACGAAAATTTACTGGCATTATGAATACTAGTTGTAAGCTAATCATTAAAATAGCCGTAATCGTGCAGAAAGTCAAATCGAAAGCATTACAAACGCACTGCTTAAAAATAAGCCTATGTCGCTCGTTTTGGTCTAGTTGGAAAGAGCCTTAGCTCAACCGATCTGGTGGGTCTGGATTTATATTTTTTCAATTACAATTTGAGAACTAATACGGGGGTGTAATTGATGTCAATTCTCGTTGAGTTTACCTCGTATGATCATTCAACTTTAAAATAGTTGGCGTATTGGTATTAGCTGTTAAGCCATTGTTTTAATATAAAAAATGGTACAGTTCTTAGTTTGGCTCCGGTAAATATGATATTATTAATTAGAACAATATTACAAAATTTATATTCTAGTTATGAAATTATTTTCCGAATACATTATACATACAAAAGGTCGTGGAAAACCAACAAAAATATAAGTCATATGCTTATAAATTATCTTCATATCTCTTCGTAAATCTTTCTTTATTGTGGCACACGTTTGATAACAACTGTTGACAAATGAATTAACATAATTTTGGGCACTTGTTAGTGTTACACTACGCACTGCGTTTATCATTAACTGTGGAAGCCTTGAAAAAATACACCTAAGTCAACAAGCATGATCTAATTAACGTAGTAACGCAAATATTTACCGACGTACCGTAATCAAAAAAATAGTCAGTTAAAATTTTCCTTCCAAAGTTTAATAACTTGTCTACACGTAAAAGATATCGCGACACACGTGATTATCACTAAAATCCTTTTCGTATTTACAAAGTTTACCATTTATTTGCTGGATATTTTTCTTGTTTCATTCATATTTTGGATGTAATTTTCTCGACAGTATGTATAAGGGCCTTAAATTCCGGGATCCCGTCCAAATTTAAGATCCCAAAATCCCGGGATTAGTACTATAAAATTGAGAAATTTTTGAGAAAGTTGAGCGATGGCTGAATAAAGAAGGTCACAAATTTATTTTGGGAATTCCATAAATTCTTCTCACGTCGTTTCATTTTGGGAATTCCTACGATTCCCGAGTTTTTGAAACCGACAAAAATTTCGAATGTTCAATCCCAGGATCCCAGAATTGTAAAAATGGTAGATCCCGAAAAATTGTTCGGGATTGAATGCCATAGGCTTAGTATGTATCATATTGTATACGAAGAACGATCAATCTAAATTTTCAACACAGAATTATTAGCATATATTCTTGTCAGAGATGTGGAGTCGAAATCGCATTATATATAAACAACATCTTTTTTAAATCGGAGTCGGAGTCAGATCGTTTGTGAACGCCAGAGTAAAATTGCGCGTTTTTTTCACGACTTAATTCAGTGACGTCAATAGGTTTGAACATTCATCTTTCAGAGTAAAAACTTAGTTTAATTGCTAATTCATTACTTATGAATGGAATTGAGAAAAATAGTATTGATTACTGTGTTCTCACGATTAACACATTAACATAATCTATTTACCGTAATAACTAAATAAATAACAATATTTATTTATAAAACACATATTTAGGTGATCATTGAACAATTTTAGCATTAACAGAATTTAAAAGAGTGATATAGGTACTTAAAAATAAATGTGGGGAAAATTGCAATACTGTTGTTTTGATCGATCTGAATGTCTGTAACTGCATAATTTTCTCCAGTTTCGATTTTTTCATAGTTCTCCGATCTGGACGATCGATATAGCATTTTGCATTGTAAATCTACTTGGACTGGGTATCTCTGAAAGAATCTATCATAATAAGGCATTCGTGCACTTTAATTGGACACAATTGAACAATTTTCCCAGCAGTTGCGTGTGCTGCAGCGAGTCCTGCGCATGTGCGGGACACATGGAAATAAAATCATGGAGACGTCATCTGCGGACAACATTCCTGACCGGACTTCCCGGGGCGGGAGAGGTCTCACTCCCTCTACTGGCAGGGCCGCCAACCAAGGTAAGAATAATCCTTTACTTTCATCATTATTAAACCAGAGCTTCAAATCTCTTTCTATATATTTTCACATATTGAGTTTTCTAATTGATTGAAACATACTAAGTTTTTAATCGAATGTAAGAGGGCTTATATTTAATTGAACTGTAATGTTCATGTCATCGCTATTTAAACTTTTTGCAAGGCTGCTTGGAATACAACGTTGGGGACACTAGGGCCTGTCGGTTTTCAAAAACCGGTTTTTTGGCTAAATTTGTGACATTCGAAAACCGGTTTTTCAACTTCGTAACCGGTTGTGCCGAATTTCCATAAACGAGTCTATAGACAAAAGAACAGACAATTTGGATCTTTTATTTGATTGCTTAAAGACCATATGCTCCACATCATTATCCAGCGAAAGGGTATTTTCGATATCAGGAAATTTTGTTACAATACGATCATTGGACGCCTTGTGTTTTTTTGAATCATATTTTCTGAAAAGTAACACCAAATAATTTCTTGTTATGTATTATTATGTATATAAATAAACAACATTTAAAAAAAATAACTTTTTTTCGCCATTTTAATTTAGCTATCCATTTTTTGTAAAACTTCGAAAACCGGATGAAACCGGTTTTCCAACAGTATTGACAGTCGAAAACCGGTTTTTTCAAAATTCGGTTTTTGTATAAGCCCTAGTACCCACTACCCACCGAGTAAAAAGAGGATTGGACGTATTTCCATTCGTATCGATGGAAATAAATATAACATTTTTCTTTTTTTCAATACACCCACTCTTTAAAATAGTGTAATTATAAATAATTTTATATTTATTATTTTACGTGTCAACACCTTTAGAATACACATATTCTCTAATATTTACTCGATAATAGTATTTCCGAAAACAAGGAATATAAAATAGCACTAAAACTAGTTTTAAATTAATTCAATAAAAAATTCGATGAGCCGGTATTTTTTTAACGATGCACAGGTGTTAAAAGTTCGGGAGCCACTGTTATAATGTGCTCGTGTACAGTTGCATATTTTTAATTGAAAAGTAATTTCAGTCGTAAAATCTGAGTTTATTTAAAAAATCACTAATTTAAATTTAATTATCGTATATTCGGTATCCTATTACGGTCCAGCAATGAGCAACGATTTCGTCTCGCTCACTCTTTGATAGCAAAAGAGCAAGGAGCAACTTGCTCCAAGAGGTGGTCATCTCATCTGACCTGTTAAGGAAGTGATACCGGTCAACAAATCGCAAGACTATTCTCACAGCGCGGGGAATGGAAATACATTAAAAATATTTGCAACCTTGCCATTTTTAGGGTCAAGGAGAGAAATCCGACTTACTTATATTGGTGTAATTGTTTTTCATAAAACGAAATCATGAGAATAAGTATTTCGGCCGATTTTAAGCAACAGTTTAAAATAAATCCATAGACAAACAGACGATTCGCCACAGTAATATGTAAAATTACGACTATCGTGTACACAACAGACTACGCATGCGAAAATAATTCAGGCTAGTCGCAGTGTACAATAATATTGGTAATTTTTTAAATGACTCCAAAGCAGGGGTGTGGATCCTTTCCTTCTCTAAAGGCCGCATTGATTTTTCTGATTCGATATAAGGCCGCAGTAAACATTGGCCGGAAACAGGAATTCACGGTCAGAATATGTCAGGAATTTACATACATTTAGAGAATTACAGAATTGGCCAGAAGGCCGCACCAGAGTATTCAAAAGGCCGCAGGTTCCCACGCCTGCTCCAAAGCCTTACTTTTTCCGACCAACCAATGTTATACCGTCTTACCCAATCCGATGTTCTGATATTTATGTTGTTTTTACAATACCGAAACACCAATTTTAAAAATACAAAACTGTATGGAATCCATAACATATTTTCATAAAATTGATCGCGACTTTTTGATATATTTAATTTTTACTAAAATTTGTTTCAATATTGACAGGTTCCAGAAATTATGTATTATTATTTTAAGAACCCTTAGGTTATCTATATATTAATAGCCGATAATGTCCGTTTGTTTGTTAGGTGTCCCCGATTTCACACCTTCCAGTCTCCACTTTTTAAAATAAAATAAAATAAAATAATATAAAATAAAATAAAATAAATTTAAATAAAATAAATTTAAATAAAATAAATTTAAATAAAATAAATTTAAATAAAATAAAAAAAAATTAAACACAATGCAACAAAAATCTCACGTTGCTGGGCAACGGGCTTACAGCTAGTCAATATAAATCTTTAAGGAAAATCACCCGTTTATGGTTGATATTTTAATTTTTAATATTCATTTTGCATGAAGTATCGAAATATTTATTTTGATTTTCTCGTTCGTTATTGCAATTCCTAGCTCTACTTTGTCGTCGTTTGTCGCATCCAATGATTTTGACGAGGACTATTGGTAGGTCAATCGCTTCACTAATCTCAAGCTGGATATTATTATTGATTTTTGGTTTACTATTCTTCTAAAGAATACATAAACAGTTAGACAATTATATAATTTGTATTTTACAAAAAATATTTTGTATAAAAAATCTAAAACAAAGAAGTCTTGATCATGTTGGATATGGTAAGGATATAAGTATAGTATTGGGAAAGAACGAAAGAGTAAAAAAAAAATAGCCAACTTATCGCTTTCTTTGCGCTATCTTTAGAATCATATCAAAATCAATATTTAAAATAAATGATCAATTATTTCAGAATTCGGTCCCTTGACGTTGTAGAATAAGCATGTTGTTACCAGTCGGCTAAGGAACTAATATAATATATACCTACTGCATTCTTATTTACCCTCAATTTACACGAATGCATAACAGGCTTATACTGATGTGTGATTAAAATAGTTTTAATAGTTGTTACCTATGCGACATTTTGCTTTTTCATATATTTTCTCACGGACTACTCGATGTCCGCAACAAGTCTATACAGCCCGGTCTTATGATAATAATGCAAGACTCCTCAATCCGGTCCTGCATTCCCACAGCATGGTGCCAAAGTTGGACGCAGTGCAGTAAGGTGTAGGATTGTAGACAAATAATAATTATTGGCGTTAGACAGGGTCGTCTGAGCATCGACCATATATTATAGATTCACTCTCAAAAGATGATTGATTATTTCAATAAAATTAAAACACAACATGTAGAACAGGCATGGGCAAAGCGCGGCCCGACGCGTATATTGTTTTGCCCTTGAACTACAATCGTATTTCTGAAAAATATCCTCTTCTGTGCATTCTAACACGCTTAAATAAATAACGCTTTGAATGTCAATTTTCCAAAAAGATTTGGCGACATTCGAAAAAGTCCGTCTTTGGCAATGGTACACATCCTTTTTTAATAGATATTTATAGTGTAACAATAGGGCTACAATTTGAGATCATTGAACTGCGATCCCAATTGTTCTATGTAAAGTAATGATTAATCAATTTTGAATCGTTCAAATTATATACATTCACAAAAGTTTTGTCACTAACGACCCGGATTTCAAATTTCGGCATCTTCATGTCTTCAAACGTTCAAGTTCATCGGTGCACTTGAACGCCTGAAGTTGCCGAAAGGCGAAACCTGGATCGTTAGTGACAAAACTTGTGTGAATGTTCATAATTTGAAAAATTAAAATTTAATATTGAAATTCCGCCAAGCACATTCAGCCGAAATCTTAAATTATAATTATTAGTCATTTGAAAGAATGAAATCTATATAATGATATAATAAACCCCTGGCCCAGGAAAGGTTTTGTAATTAAAGCTATAACCAAAATTTCATTAAATTGAGTATAAAAATATTATGACCATATAAGTCAAAATATTTTTACTCTCCCTCTAATATGAGATCTGCAAATCAAACGCGTTACGTAAATATTATGATAAAAGTCAACGCTCTCCTATAGAAACCCACACTATATATAACAGAATCTTGTTGGATTATATATTTATAGATTTGTATTTTAATTTAAATGCAATGAAATAAACATGTTTTTTGCAGTTGTCACACAGCATTGGAGATATTTACGACTACATAAAATATCAATAAGTCTTCAAAAGAAATAAGTTATTACTACTGTAAACAGCTGAAGTTGTCCAGTGTTCATTCAGTCATATTAAGATAGAGAGTATGTATATAAGATGGTGTATAAATCAAAACAAAAATACATTAATGTAGCAAAATATCTTATAAGCCATTTCCGTAATTTATTTATCGGACGAAGACCTCCTATCTTCCTTTCGCATTTCATTAACATTGAAACAAAACATCGAAGAATTGTATAGTCTTTTATTGTATAATATCGGTAGGTGAAAATCAAAAATATGATATATTTATAATAAGAGTGTTTGAGTTCAGTGATTTAAAGTAAAGATGCGTTCGAGTTGGACCGTTCAAAACCAATTCAGTATTAAAACTTTTTATGTGTTTGATAAGTATTTTTTATAAAAAAAAATGTTATTTAAAAGAACGTTTAAAATATATCCGCAATCAAGTTGTCGATTGGCTAGTTAATTTGTCAGACAACATCTAAAAATCAAATTGGAGAGAAATATGCAATAAAAGAAAATATTGCGTTTTCTCTGACTCGCTAATCAGATTATTAAAAAAAATGACACCAAAAATACTAATACCAATCAACTTCTAACCATTATAAAAACGTTGGTATTGGTCTGGTACATTACAGAAATATTTCGTAGTGTAATACTACTGCACCCGAACAGAGTACTTTATCTGTAAACATGTGTTAATAAAATAAAGTGGCCTGTGTGGCCGAGTGGTCAACGTTGTTGGCTTCGGTTACGGAGGGCACGGGTTCAAATCCCGGTACGGACAGGTCTATAAATTGATTTTTCAATCGATTTATGAATTTCTGTTCGAAGGCATTTGATGTATGTGATGTCTTGAATTCCCATCTCCCACCCATCCTATCCTATTAACGGGGCGTATCGAGAGCGATTAGCTTACCACTAGTCCTGACTAGCTCTATCATATTATCTCTAATCTCTTTGGAAAAAGAGAGGTTAAGCAACTGAGTAACAAGCAGTTCTCGTAGAAACACTTCTGTTGAGATAAACTCCATTAGGAGTCCATATGCTCCACATTGGGAGCGGAAATATTTTTAAAAAAAAGTGTTTAAATCTCAGGCATATATGTATAATAATCGATTTATGGTGACTATTTGAATATTACTTTTCCCATTATACAGATTATTTGGAGTTGTTGTCTAACTAATGAAATTGAAAATGAAGATGATAAAAAAATCTAAATACATTTTTAACTTAACAGCTTAACGACCGTGGACGCGTATTTGAGTCTTTGAAAAACAAAGGTTGCTGGCCGGCGGACTCATATATGCGTATAGGCAAAGTATCTGGAAGCTAAGAAAATTGAATTTTGTAAAGATATCTCATTTGTTTACAAATTATAGTGAATTTAGTAAAATTACAATTTTCGCGAATATCTCGCAAAATTTTATTTCGCCAGGTAAAATTTTATAAAAAAAAACGTGCGGTCGTTAAGCTAATACTTACCCGAATAAACATCACATCTGTGATATGGAACATTCAAATAATCGAAACGGATTTGATCAGCACACACACACAATATATTGTGTGAAAAAAGACATATAATATGATTCTAAAGATAATCAACGACCTAATACACCCCTCTTACAGGGCACATAACCCGTAATATAACAACAATAAATAAATGCTTACACCCAAGACTAGATTCACCAAACGTAGTTATCAGCAGGACTCGAATATTGACACACCATTTGAAATCTAATTACTACCGAGGTAAACTAATTATCCGTATCTACAAAAATAGTATGTTCAAATAATAAAAGAGTGAAGAACTATCCCAAGAAATAAAACCTAACAATTATATTGACCTTAAAAGCTTGTAGCAAGAAATGTGCTAAATAATATATGAATAAAACGCACTTTTATTTTTTCCATCAGAAAAAGCTGCGAAAATTCTTAGGCGCGTTTGAAAAAGAGCTTTGTTGTAAAGCTTTTGTTTTAAAACAAACATTTCGAATGAATGAAATATAGAAATAAATTATACTTGCGCTTTCAAGATTAACGATTATCCGCGAGATGTACAATTCATCATCGTGAAATGGACGATTAATCATGCGGGCATTTCGTAGGCCGGCATAATTATTACATCTACCGGTGTGCTATTTTTTCCCAAGCAAATGGCCTACCTAAGCGGCCACCAACGACTTTGCATACTAATGAATGAATAAAACTAAGGCAACTAAAGCATTTATTTATTTCAGCGAGGAATATTTTGTCGCCATTCTGTACACAATGTATACTAGCATTATCAACCATCGAGTATTTATTAACACTTTTGTTTGTCGAATAGGTAACCACAATCAGTATTCGTAAGGAGTGATTTTAGGAAAAAAATGTTTGCGTTCAAAGCTTTCATATGAGAGAATCCTTATGAATACAGTACTTTATTCAAATCTTAATGAAAAAGAGATTAAATTAAAATAATAAACGAGCATTATCAGCTAACGTTGCTCGTGGTGGTTGCCGGTGCTGTTCTTTAGTAACAAAAATAGGTAAATTTTCAAAAAAAAAGTTTTAATTTTTTAATACAGTATTCGGCTGTATTATATGTGGGAAAGGTACTAATCTGTCCACACTTTAGATTTAAACATAGCCATGAAGCTGAAAACCCGCGTTGGTAGATACAAAAAATATAAATTTAGAGATTGAAATCAATGTTAATTCAATATCCACTACCAATATAGATCATCCTAACTTCTAATGATAAATAACAACAGAACGTGGCTTAGTATTGGCTTGGATATAAATCACTGATGGATTTTTTTATGAATGCATGTAATCTCTAAACATAGCTAAGGCCACTCTGGCATTATCTTGAAATAAGGATGCCCATTCCACAAGTTGGATCTAAGAATTGATATTACGAATCTACTTCACAAGCGAGAGTAAAGAATGACCCCAATCTAGAGATACGCACTAGGGCAGGGATGGCGAACAAGGGACCCGCGGATCTCGCAGTGACCCACCCGCGTGAGAAATTATTTAACCCACTTGAACTTTTAGAAATGATTGTTTTTATTTAATGCCTTAATTATTCAATCAATGTGACCCGCAACATGATTTTTTAAATAATCAAATTTGACCTACTTACGAAAAAGGTTCGCCATCCCTGCGCTAGGGCATCCATTCCCGGGATCCCGACCAAATTGGCGATCCCGTAATCACTGGATCATCTTAATACCGATCCAGGGTTTTTGGGATTCACTATTGCATGTATAAAATCTAATTTAAAAATCTACATTCTTCCCGAATTACTACTTAATATTTTTATAATAAAACAATTTGCGACGGTGTTCAATTTGTTTATATACGATTTTTTTTTAAAATTGTAATTTAACAGAAAAAAAATAAAAACACTCAGTCGGACGCTCTACTTTTCATTGTGAAGAAAATATGTACATATATAATGATTCGGAAACGATAAGGAAAAGAAAAGTGGTTAGCCGATCACTGTATAAGCTTTCAGAATTAATAATATTGAGTGGGAAAAAAACAAAACATCACAGACATCCGTCCCATTAGATTAAAATTCCAGAAAATCATTAAGACGCTCTTAGCAGTTGAGTTTATTATTAATTTGGCGATATCAAAAATTCCAATCATTATATTTTATATTATTTGCACGAAACTATCGAAAATATTGACAGTAAATTTCATCTTTCATATAGCACAATAAATAAAACCTTATAATATAAACACCGACCTTCGTTTAAGGCTATTACAAAATTAGGCATCTAAATAAAAAAAAATATTATTTCACAATCTAAATTCTTGAGATTATTAATTATTAGTAATGCAACCGATGTGATTGATTTCGCACGGTTCTAAACTTATATTCGCCGCGTAAATATCTAATAACAAAAGCACTAGGCCACGATTGTAATAATTTTGAGAAAACATATTTCATAATACATCAATTATTATTTACAAATAATCTGCAGGTTAATAGCACCTGTCTTAAAGCGAAAAAGGTAACCTTGTCAGAAAATTACCATGCCATTAATTAACTTTGTAAGAAGTTGCGATGAAAAGGAAGACGACGCCCAAGGTTAAATATAATTAAACCATACTTTTCAATGTATTCGTGAATAAGAATTTTTTGTCCGTAAGTTGTCAGTCGTCAAATAATTCAGTAAAAAATCAGTCACTTGCTACGAGATAAAAACACATGTTCGGTGTATGTACATCTAATTTTCAAACTGACTAGGTATTTAACGGCAGAAATATATTCCATAGCAACACCAGGAATGTGTATTCCTTCTTGGTCATACAATATAAAAGATAGACAAACGACCATTAAACTAGAAAATGTGTATTTCAAATCTCTTTTTTCCAAAAGGTGAGTTAGTTTGAGTTAACCGGTAGCTATTATTTATAACAGCGTTTCCTAAATTTGGTTCTGTGAAGCAGTTGAAATATTGGAGGATTATAACCAGAGGAGAGTAAAATGTGATGTATGCATATGATTCGAAGAAACTTTTCTTCCATCTGAAAGCTTAAAAAAATATATCATTGGTGAGAATATTTACCCTTTTAATATATTCACGAATATGTACGGTATAAGTTGCTAATTTGAATTGTTTGAATTTTGTACTTTTCCATGAGTTTTGTCGCTAACGACCCGGGTTTCGCCTTTCGGCATCTTCAGGCATTCCAAGTGCATGGATGTACTTGAACTAACGCGTAGTAAACGGTTTGTATCGTTTATAAACAAAAATATAAGTAGATCACTAAGTTAAAAGGCTATTAAAATGTAAATTAGCGAAAATTTAATGTATACAATTTTCAATGAATTAAGTGGGTTTGTTATAATTATGGGGATTTTTCGAAAATATTAATGACCAGATAATAACATAGGAATGTCTAAAATAAATCTAGGGTTTTATCCGACCTATTATTAATGAGTTGATTTGTTTTTAAGCATTTTAATTAATATTTAATGATAGCAAGTGCTTGAATTATTAATAAAATGACAATTATTTAAAAGGGGTACAACAATGGAGAATTTGGTAGATAAAATTGCTCGTTTAAAATTGGCAAACTGTTGAGCTGAGCTCGATTAATCTCTAAGATTTCTTGGTAAAATAATTTAAACTCGCTCCTGTTAGTATGTAACAAATCAATACCTGAGTCAAAATTAAACGTATGGTTTTCAAGAATTAAATGGTTGGCAAAGGTGGAGGTATCTTTTTTTAAGCGAAAAGCGGCTAAATGCTCAGCCACTCTTATATTTAAGGTTCTAGCAGTTTTACCAATATAAAATTTGGGACAATCACAAAACTCATGGAAAAGTACAAAATTCAAACAATTCAAATTTGATATTGAAATTCCATCAAGCACCCTCAGTCGAAATTCTTAAGTATAAGTTGCTGTTGACTAATGTGATGATGTACGAAGTGATAATGCGAAAATAGTCGTGCCTTTTCATTAAGAAATCAGGTTGCAATAGCGAGTTATCATTTTAATTAGAACGTATTTTTTAAAAGTTTTCTGGATCACATAAAATGTTTTATTGGTTTCATTTTGTTCTATAAAATATATATACTATAAAAAAATGGTACACGAAACTCTTTTTGATAATTGCTTTATAATTGCTTAATAATAGTTTAAAAATTATTATTTAATTGAAAAAATTCGAAATTTCCCTCAAATAAGGTTTTTTAGATCAGTAGATTGTGAACTATTAAATATGTAAAAACATACGTATAATTTACTTAATTCTTTCCATAGTATGTCGGTGATAATATACCAAAATCAATTTACTAATATTGCTGTTTGTTGCAGGATAATTGACACAATATTATGTACTCAAAAAACCAATATACAAAAATAAAACACAAGACTCTGAAGCGGTTAAGATGTGATGAAAACTACAGTCAGTGATCATTAAAACAGTGTGCATAAATTCTTATTAGAAGATACTGAACAAAAACCAAAGTGCGATAGCTGATTCTTGAAATAAAAATAAATAACTTCATATTAGAAAAAAAAAATCCACAGCTCATCTTTTTCTAAAAGAGCTACTACGGAGATAAATAAAAATAAACACTGAATCCATACAAAGGGTCCACAGGATTTTGGGTTTATAATAATATAAAAAAATCTAATCAAAGAGTCTGAAATGAACCCAGCGGCGGTGTGTCGAACATAAAAAAATCAACCACATACAAACAATTCGTCGCAAGCAGTATTTATTTTTATATAATTGATATAAAAATCTTTTAACCTAAAGCTATATTAAAAATAATATTCTTCATATGTGTACATATATATTTCCTGTTCCAGATATATAAATAACACAGCCAAGCAAGTATCTTGAGAAAAAGGAAAACATTTATATTACAATGATTATAGATTATTTTTTTCATTGATTCACTTTAATCAAAATTTAATCATTTTCTAACATTGACATTTATTGTCAATCATAAGCAAACAAAAATCCTAATTGAAAACAACGTTTATTGAAGCGAATCCGTTAAAATTATAATACAAGTTTTAATAGTCAAATAAACTAGTCATTACTAGATGCTTTTGGCGGGATTAATTAGTAAATTAATGCAAATAGATACTAAAAAAAAGTAAATTGATCCTTAAATAACATTTTATACTATTGGTCGACAACTAATATAAAATAAAATTTGATAACATTGTTATTCCACATATTGTGTAGCAAATTGTGACGCATGTTTAAAATCAATTTTAATTCTTAACATATAAATTAACAGAGGGAAGTTGGGATTTTTTTCTTTCCATTGGACGCACTGAGGAGAAGAGAAACAAATAATAATAGCACCAATTTTAAATGACTGATATGCATGAGGAAAGTGAAATCCCAAATTGAGTAAACTTAACAATGGTGAGTCGTCTGACATATTTTAAAATTATAAATATCATTAGTATCAAACCACATGACACAATTGATTACACAACCTGTAAAATAATAAAAATATCACATTTAATTTAATATTTAAAATCAAATTTCATTAAATCATCGCCGACATTTTGAAACTGAAAAAACAGTTAACTATCGAAATTAAAATGGGATGGAATAGTTTTTAAAAATCATTTAATACTTTTCGGTGATGAATTGTCAGCGAGAGAACCGGAACGTGGTCCAAAAAACAAGGAGAAAAAACATCACGAGACCAAAAACAGGTCCGCGTATACACAACACCTGCACACTGATCCATCTTTTGTTAGGAATGCAGGTAATCTCCGAGCATAACCTTGGTCACTGCGCCATTATCATGAAATAGCGTTGCCCAATCCACGAATAGGGTGTAGGTGTACTCACTATTTACTTATTGATATTACGTTTTACTATAAAAAAGCTAAGAAAAGGGATAGTAATGAATAGATAGACTCTGTTTACAATACATACATAGTAAATCAAGAATTAGTATATTATAATACGTATACATTTATGTTTGCAATACACAGCTCAATACTGCGCTTGTTAGGGAGGGTTGTATCCGCTCTCAGAAGTGACACACTTTTTCCTCATGTAATATTTAAAGTGTTGAGAAAAACTAGCAGATACTTACTCAGACGAGAAATTTCGCTTTCCATATGACGAAAAAAAGAACGGTTGTCTTGGAAAAAGACTAGCTGACAACAATAATCGTTGTTCTACGCCACGTTCTGTTTTCAGAATTGAATAGAAAAAGCTTAGGAAGTAAGTGTGGGTGAAAAGCTTACAGACTATCATTTATAAATTACAGTACGCACTTTATACTAATTATGTAACTTTATAATAAATTAACGTGGTTAAAATTATAAACAATCATATCAATCAACAAAATCATCTCAGTAATGTTGTAAATTGGAAATATACCAAATATTTTACAGTATAAATTAGTATGTTAGAGTGGGTAAGAGGATTTTTTGTGTATCTCTTCTAAGCCAGTATAATATATCGTTATGTTAATATAAGTTTAAACATAGTTCTGCTGAGGGCTTAAGAAGAAATAACTTTTTACCATATCAATACTTTGATATGTTTTCACTTTATTCCATACAGCACCAAAATATAGCACGAAATTATTTTTAAATTATTTTTAAACTATTTTACAATTTTCTATAATGAAAATTGTGTTGTGATAAATTTGTGTTATATGTAAATTTCTTCCGGTATGTCAAGTCAAAAAAAACAATTGTAAGAAATCCGAAATTACGATATTTATTGCGTATGAACAAAAAATGTCTAGCTTGAATGAAGCCTAACATAGCTTGGGTATACGAATTAATATTTTTTAATATGTACAAATTCACGCCTTTCGTACCAAATACGCAACGCTGCGATTGGCACACTGCCGCACTTTACGTTGCTGGATTTTTTTCCGTAATTTTGCAAGAAGCTCAACAAAAAAATCATTTCCATTTTAAATGTTTCCACGTACAAATGGGTACGTGTGTTGCATCCAGAATACTTCAAAGTGTCAATAAAATTTATTACGTAAAATGCAAAACTCAGTAAGAGTAGTCAACAGGATGCATACATAACCAGATTTTGGCTTTTAACTCTCATTTTCGTTTAAAATGTACATTGATGCTTATTTCGCTTAAAAAACTCATATTATTATAAATTAACATATTTTAAATGTATTTTTCAACCTTGACTATTCATGTTTACGTACATTCCTATTACAAAAACACATATTCAGTATTAAAGTTGAATTTTAGTGTACTCGTAGAATTCCATTACAAACATTAGTTAATTATGATTTATGTAAATTTAAAGATTTTTTATACATGCTAAAAGATAATATTGAATACTAAAATCAGATGTCGCGGTAAAATTCTTAGAATGGTAAGAAATAAAAGTATGTTTGTTCAAATAAAGAATTATTATTTTTGTTTAAAAACATGTATTCCAAAATTTATATCTCTTATGTTCTACTCCACATAACTCGATTTCATGTGGTTATAAATTCAGTAATATGTAAAAAATTACAAATATACAACATTTTTTATTTTATTTATTTTTTATTAACGAATAAACTTTCTTAACAGTATAAAATTTATTTTTCTAAAAACAAATCGTGTTCCCTAATTTTAAGAATTATTGTCAAATATCATAACGCTATATATGGACCATCTAGAGGTGAAGTGAGCCAACTAGTAAAATTCTTCTTTCTTTTTTCTTGGACGTACAAGTACGTCTTTACTCTGTGTTTTGGTGTATTGCATATAATATTATTTTACGGAGATAACACTATTGCAATGCAACGTGTATTAACTGACGTTACTTCATTTTTAAGATACTTTGAGACGTGTAGAATAATACAACGCGTATAACTTTTTTTTACATAAAATACCACTCGGCTGACTTCATCTCTAATGGGCCCATATTATCATTTTATTGAATTGCCATTTACAAAAATTATCAAATAATATTATAGAATTGGACATCAGTTTAGTTTGATATAAATTAACCCTTCTCATTATTGTGACGTTTTGGCACGTTTGGGTTAAGTGACGGAACACAGTAGTTTTCCGGTTGTATTCTGTTTATATAGTTTTAGTATAACTCTAGCATTTTTTAGCATTTTTTATTAGAAATATTCTTGCATTTGATGTATTCATTTAAATTCTGTTACAGTTATATAAGTCGCGAAATATTCGAGATCGCTTTAATTTGTGTTGGTGCGGTGCATAATTTAAGATATATTTTGTGTAATAAATATTTTACGAATTTTAAAAAACATTTAATGAAATGTTTGTCTGTAGTTTAATTACTACAAACCGGGTCGACTAAAATTGATTTGATACATTCAATGAACAATGGATGCATTAAACTTGCATTTACAATTGGCAATTTGCCTTAGTTTTAATTTCGGTCAATTAAAATAATGTATTGTAACACTTCACTGCATCTTCAGACACTAAATACAAACAATACGCAATCAAATAAATTTGTGCACCACATTTTACATTACATAATACTCAAATGGATGCAACATTGGCTAATACAAAAAGAAAATTTAATCTAGACTGTCAAATAAATCTAAGATATGTAGGTGGGTACATTGTATTATATGGGCTCATCACAGGTGAATTGAGCCAAGTGGTATTTTAGAAAAAAGAGTTAAGAGCGTTGTAATATTCTACACGTCTTAAAGTATCGTAGAAGTGAAGTAACCTCAGTTAATTGCAAAAATATGCAATCCACCAAAACACTAAATAATGACGGGATAGATGAAAAAAGTTTTACCTTTTTACTAGTTGCCTCACTTCACCTTTTGAAGGCTCGCATGAAACATCAAAAATTGCATTAAATAAATGTTAACGAACAAAATAAAACTTAATACTTAGTTTTCGTACATTTTTTAACTATGTATTGCACTATTTTACCAAAATTTGTTTTACGGTAATCGGTTCATTATTATTATTAACTTACTCGACCTTTCCTTTTGGAAGGAATAAGGATAGATATGTGGAGATAAGAGACAACTAGTTGATAGCTAATAAATTTGTCAACAATTTTTTCTTGCTTTTAAAGTTTGAACGGGTGAGAGTATTGGGAAGTGATCTACGTATTACAGACATGTGATGAATATTTTTAGCAACAACAATTAACACAATTGTCAAATCACTTTTAGGGTGTTCACTGTCAATACTTGGTGGAAAGGCATTATATTAATAAAAACACAATAATCCTTTGTACTTCATTTCACTTTATTTAATATGTCAGGACCGTGCTGTGCTCGCAATGAGCGAAACCGGTCCTGACATATTAAATAAAGTGGAATGAAGTACGAAGGATTATTGTGTTTTTATTAATACAATTGTCAAAATTGAATAAGCTTAGCTAATTTTGAAAATATTTTAATAGATTAAGTATTTATTATTCAAGAATTATTCATTTACCACCTGCTGTTTAAAACACATAAACCTTCTGATAAAAATAAGCTCATCTCAATAAAAAAATCACATTTATTTTTTAAACCTAGAACTAACATAAAAATACCTCAAAATCGTCATATATTTTTTATAAATTAGAGATTATTTTTATGTTCTTTTTTACAATAAATTATTTAGCTGTGAATGTTTAATAAAAGCATGTAAAAATCAACATCAACAATGAAATTGAAGCTCATTATGGCTTTATGTAATATAATACATGACACCGAAAATACTAATAAAAAACATGTACTGCAAACAAATGACAGTTGCTTTCTAGAAAAATCCCCAAAATATTAGTTTTAATAAAATAAAAAAAATATTGAATAAATAATAATATCATGGAAATTAATTCAAATTTGTCGTTTTCTAACACAAACATTAAAACTAAATATTTCAGCACTTAGCATAAAATTTAATCACCCACTTGATTAAATGTATTTTTTATAATAATACTACGATATTTTCATGGTTTGGATACAAACGTTGAACTTTCAATAACGATATTCTGTAATAATCAAGCACTATAAAACATGATAAATTATTTTTAATTCGATTATCATGTAACGTTGTTTTAATTATACATTAAATAATAAACGATATATCTCCCTGTTTTATTATTCAATATTAGTAAAAAAAAAACTGTCTGATTTGACTATTAGATATTTAATATTAATGATTTTGGCACTAGAATATTATGATGAATCAATACGATGTCGATATATTCCAAATCTACATTTGGTTGAATAACAATGAAATAAATCAACGATCGACCACGCCTTTTCTTAAATTATAAAGAATTTCATTGCTAAACAATAATTGCTATGTATAGTTATATCGTTAACTGATAAGATAGTAATTTTATGTATAAAATCAATTAATAATTTTCAGCAAGCAATATTCACTTAATTTGATTTATCGTTCGAATGTTCATTTAACAACTACAAAACTAAACACTGTATCGCCTATCAATTCAATATTTATAATTGATAACGATGTTTTTTTTTATATTTGTAAGATATAGGTAGGAAATTTACAGAAATTTAATTATAAATTCAGCAACAATTATTTTAACCTAAGTAATTTAGTTTTAATCTTAAAAGCTCGTAAATTATTTGATTAGATAACAAGATTATTAGCAATCATTTGGTAAACAAACTTTTGCTTATCGTTTCAGCTTGTAAATGAATACATATATTTTTTAAATCCATCGCCACTCACAATATGGCGCATATGGCTTCCTATCCTATGAAAATATCTCAACAGATTTTTTTACGATACTACTCACCCTCATTTTTGAGATGCAAATCAATGATTTATTTTTTAATACAATGCCTTTTCATCAAATAATGAAAGTGAACACCTTAAAAATAAGACATTTCTAAGACAATTTTTACGATGATACATTGAAAGCGGACAGATTATTTCAACGATTGTAAGTAGTTTAAAAGGGTGGTGACAAAATCTTTGTGAATGTACATAATCTGAACGATTCAAATTTAATATTAAAATTACACCAAGCCCCTTCAGTGGAAATCTTAAAATATAAAATAAATTCTTATATCAATGGAAACATTGACGAAAGCAGTAATCAATATTAAAGGAGATATTTCGTTTTTCAATAACGACGATCAATGCAAACCATTTTTTGAAATTGCATAATATTTTTTGCCGATCTTCCGGCCAGCAGAGAAGAATTCTGCTAAGTATCAATAGTCACCATTTCAATGGATAATATTTTAAAATGTTATATCAATTTAAATCCATTCTATTCCAAGAATTGATATCAAAGACCATAAACAATAATCACTGAAAAATCACGGTCAATAAAATTGTAACGAAATTGCCAGCTGCATAAAAATAAAATGAATCGACGAATGAAGATGGCGGCGCGGTATTGTAACGTCGCATTATTTAAAATCACAGCGAACTGTCAGACGATCAAAAAAGGCATATTTTGATTATGACAAATTGAAGGTTGCCACTTAATGCAGAGTTAATATTTTTATTGACCTCCTGCCTTCCACACAGTCGTTTCGGCGCGCGAACTTATTCGAGGGCTCCGTGCAAATAAAATCATTCAAAAAAGGAACGCGAATGCATTATTATTATAATGGACCGAATCTTTCCCGATGCATCTTCGCCATTTCGAAAGATGGCGAATGCAATAAGTTGACAGGAGATTTTTTTTTAGTATTTTAGTTGGACGTAGTTTTTATTGCGTTTGCTGGAACGAAGAATAACAATTGTGACAGTGAAATAATATGTTTTATTGTTTAATTTTTTCAGTCATAATAAATAACGCTGTTTAAATCAGTCATTTTAAGAATGATACATTTGTATTAGATTACTTAGTTGAATCAAAAATGAACATTCGATTTCATGAAAGACGATCGTTTTGACGGTTTAAATGCTACTTCTTAATTACATACTCATAAGCATAACAACACATTGAATATAATTAGAAAAACTGCTAAATTGTTAGAATGGTGTGAATTCTTGAAATCCAGCTTTACATTTACAGGCGTTAGTTGACTCAAATACCGAGGTAAAGAATACATATTTGTGATAGATGAAATTACGCCTCTTCTTAGTATTTCTTTTTCTGCAAATCAAAAAAAAAACAACCGGCCTGAGTATACTTCAAATCCTGAATATTTAACATATTTCCCTTCTCCCCACAAATTGAAAATATCTATATATTAATAGTCGATAATGTCTGTCTGTCTGGTGTTCCCGATTTCACACCTTCCAGTCTCCACTTTTTTAAATAAAATAAAACTAAATTAAACTAAATAAAATTAAACACAATGCAACAAAAATCTCACGTTGCTGGGCAACGGGCTTACAGCTAGTCAGTATAATATTATCAGTTATCATTAAATAAAGAATTTTAATTGTTTGAATTTGCATTTACTTGGTATAACTCCATGTTAATAAGATTTTTTTGCTAATAATTTGAAAGCTATTTTGGCGTACGCCCTCTTCAGAACTATGTTGAAAACTTTCATTAACTTGGCTTATGAGAGATACACAATACAACTGTTCATACGTGTATTGTAGCATACATAACTATCTTAAATTGAAAAATATAGTAATAAATGTAAAACAATGATTTTTGTGGATATTAATTCATCACTGTTACTTAGAAACGCCATTTTTGTTTGTTATAGACGTCTAACAATAAAACTGAAGATGGTGGGATTACATTTTTATAATTAACTAGTTTAGGTTTGTTTTGTTGTATATGATATTTTATCTCTTCGCTACTCATATATAATGTAACTAATATGTTACATACATTAAAGATTAATCATCGTTCAGCGCAGGAGGGTAACACAACTAGTGCATAAAGCCAGTTTGCTCTGATTATTCAATAAATGAATTCAAAATCGTTACAGGCACAATATAAATTGAGACATCATGTTCAAAACAAACGCCAAAACAAATAAAACCGAAAGAAGCGTTTCCTAAAATGGAGCAGGTAAAAACGGAAAACCGAAATCAGTTACACTCCAAATAGAGTTGTACGTGGACTGACGGTTTTATAGAATAATCTTATTGCGGCCACGGAGGAGGTTTTTCTCGTTATTTTATTTGTCAATTTGGCGGCACATGCAACATGAGAGAACGAAATGTATAATCTAAAAACCTTTCACTCGCAATGACAATTCCGAAATGGGAGCAACAAAAAATGCGGGAGCCCAGAACGAAACGACAAGAAAGATACGATAAATCTTTATGTCCCTGGGCCCCCGATGGAGACCCGCAGGCTATTGGTAATAATCTAACAAACATGCGATTGTTGTACCCGAATTGTTTCCGATGATTTGTGAAATAAAACGATATCAAAAGAAATGGAAGTATATCAAGAGACCAACGGAAGAGATTGTAAATGACTGTATCAATCTAAATATTATAAAAAAACACTCTGGGATGTTCTCTGTAAATTATTGTTGGGAAGACATTATATTTAGAAATAACATCTACAATAAATTCCTCATATGTACGCATATTAAGATATTTCCAATAGTGACTGCTTCTTGTTTAAATTAAAGCAATTGTATGGGGCTTATTCTTAGCAACATGGTTTAAATTTAATTTTTAATGTAACATCCAATTCTTTTTTACATGTTTTTTATACACTGGGTTGAAATAACACTATAAAAGAATGAATACTTTACTCGAATAATTTGTTCTAGCACGATTCCCAGAGACACATAACAAGAAATTCAAGAACACAGTTTTTAAATTATTTTATGTACCATTATTAATTAATTAAATTATAATCTGGTTTCTTTGTGGTTATCATACTATTTAATTAATCCTTAGTGGGTGTGTAGGTAGGTACTAATTATATTTATAAAAATAAAACACATTTTGTTTAACTATTTCCACAACTTATGTTATCGCAAGCATTCTTAATTAACTGATTAATTAAAACGTTACAATTTGTAATTTTAAATAAAAAAAATGTCACTAAAACTCGGGTTCGGTATCTTCAAGCATTGGGTTCACATATGTACTTGAACAGTTTGTATTGTTTTATATATATTAAAAAAAGGAAATGAGAAAATATCCTCATTATCATTGAGAATATTGAAGTTCAACCAAGTACCCTCAAATGAAAATGAAATTCTCGCAATGCGTAAAACCGTTATTTAATCCATAGCTATGATAATGGTTTAATGCCTACATAAGAAGATGGTGTATAAATGCATGGGGTTAATTTATAAAAACGCACTGCTTTTTCTTTCGTGTCAGGCGGGCGACTCTTCACTTTTGGTTTCCACGCTTCACCGATACGGGCTGCATTTTTTTTATCGTCCAATTATTTCAACTATTTGTCTGCGTTGCCTACAGTAAAGTCAATACCAATCGGGCTCTTCTTATTGTTCAATTCACGTTCTATTTCTCCTGATACCACTAATTTACTTTCGCGTCCGATCACTTTTCAAAGCGTTGGCCTACAAACGACGATCGATTCGGTCAACTGACGATCAGAATCATCACAACATTTGTGATTTGTTCACCAATTATGTCTCACGGAATAGCAATATCCATCTCGAAGGCAATAAAGGTCCGCTACACACGCCAAGATGCGAAGCGAAAGATGCAGACAAACTCGACACGCTCATCTTACTAGGCAATCGCGCAGTCAAAGATCGCAAATTTTGACAAACAAAAATTTGAATACCAGTTCACCCCATTTGTCTTAAGTATCTTCTTACCGCGCAAACTTAAACATTTTCAAATTTGAATCGTTCAAACTATGTACATTCTCACAGATTTTGTCATTTAAGACCTGGGTTTCGCCTTTCGGCATCTTCAGGCGTTCAAGTGCACGGATGAACTTGAACTGACTGAAATTATAAACATTTTCATCAAAAATTGTTTTTATTTAGTGATTAATTAATACAGAATATGTTATTATTTTTTTTTTAAAAAAACCTATTAAATCTATGTATATTGTAACAGCAAAAAAATCCAAATTTGATATCGACGGGATCGATATATAATAAGTAATCGATCAGCCAAGAAAATTTGACAAAATAATTTAAAGAAAATATGTTCATATCGTCATTTCAATTTAATTGAATGTAATAAAGACACAATAAATTAACCGTTTCATAGTCTTAAAATGTTTTCAAAGAGTCAATTATTTCGGCTTCATTAGAAATATTGTAAGACCAACGTAGAACCGCTAATTAAGCATGCAACACTAGATTGTTTGTCGGTGTCTTCAATTATTGAGATAAAACACGCGAAAATAAATAATTTATCGTCACAAATTACTTAAAGGAACGAATTGTAAGTATGAAACTAATCGAGCTGAGAAACTAATTTCAAGATCATCTTTTTTCAGTTGAGAAAGTAAATAAAAACATCAAACTATCGTTGGTCAATTATAGAGACCACTAGAAGAAAGAATGTTCCGGAGTTTTTTTAGGGTATTCAAATTGCTTGTAACCGATAAGACACGATCGAAGATATCTGTTCTTGTGTGGCGTACTAAGCCTCATTGTCAATTTCATGTCAGACAAAAGCGAAAAATGTATTTGCTCGGCAACGAAATACAGAAATCGATTTGCTGATTCGACAAGTATGTCGAATTTAAACGGCATACACATCGCCGGGTAATTGTCTACCAGAAGGTCGAAGAGTCAATTACTATCGGCCAGACAATAACTTCACAATTAAGACCATCTCATAAAGCATTCTTGTACCAATTTAAAATAGTGAAGATCGTCTGTGTTTTCAATAAGATTTGCAAAAGATAAACTTAATTATATTTAACTCCGTAAAACACTTACCTTTGTTCTGTTTAGCGGATTCGAGAAGTCCCATCCTGGGGCCACGAATAAGTAGCCACACTTTGAGACCTTTCTGCTAGCCTGAAAAAATAAGAAAATAAATAATCAATATAGGTTTATTTTTTAACAATTATAAACTACGATAATTATGCTTCCACATCCTATAACATCGTCAAACAATGGAGTTATATGAATACTAATTTCAGAGTCCTTCATCAATGAACACATGGATAGAAGACATTTCTTATTTTTTCCATCATTTCCATCTTCATAATTTGTCTGCGAATAGGATGTAGACATATTTCTACAGTAGGTGTATAACTTCATAAGTTTTTACGTTGAGAATATAATGCCGAAAAACCTCTTTACAAAATACTGTTCACGGCAAGTCCATAAACGTTGTTTTTCATTTATTTTAGTGAATTGCTGGTTAACCGACTTTCAGTTTCGTTTGCAGAGAAATATTGCTCCAGTGACCATTTTATTCGTGCTAATGAAATACTTGGTTGATTCATAAAAGACTCTTCGTCATAAATTAACATCTTTTTGTCAAATTATAAATACATTCGTGGTTTTAAGTTATGCACCGGTATCGCGCTGGCCTACATATATGTTTCAATTCGGTGGCACATTGTATAACGGCTTTTACAAAACGAAATTTACAGCTAATCATAAATATCTGATTAACAATACACATTATAATCTTGCTGGACACTTTTTCACGCACACACCAGCCATTGAAAAGCTGCACGCACATGTTCCGAATACAAAATATGAAACAGTGAGAGATTCCAACTATGCATGCATCATGTAATATTTATTGGCACATTTTCGAAAATAGAATGTCTGTCATCAATTTACAAAAACATCATCGTCAAAAAATGTGTCATTTTATAATGTCAGTACCTTTATAATATACTGATTGTTGTCATAATCGCTTCTTAAATAGATCTTCCAGCGTTCGTAATGATTCAATCCGGTTTACAGAATGACCATATTATAACAAAATATCATTATGTCAAAACGTTATAAATGGGAAGTTCAGTTCTTCTCGAATTAATATCTAACATTATCAATTGATTTTCACATAAAAAAATGTTGTAATCCTATTTTTAAATCATAATAATAATATATAATACATTATCAAACACGATATATTTTAACGGTAACTGTGTATTTATTAACCTATGTTTCGGATTATATTGATTGGCAGTATACCACACATATTTAATAAGAAAAACATATTAAGGTTAAGCTATTTTGCTACCATTATTCAGCATAACAAAATTGAGAACAATTATAGCAACCAAACATTACAAACACCAATGCGAAACTGCACCAATTTGTAGCATTATAATATAATATATTGTGGTTATTTTTTTAGTCTAGTTATAATTATTTACAAAGTGGAATTTGTAACGTTTCTAGCATTTATATAAGCATGGATGTACATATTTAAAAAATCAATATGCATAAAACGAATCAACCAACTTTTCTACCAATAGCATGCTAAAATTTTGATGTTTTCGAATTCCAAGAATAGGCGAATACTTAATCATATTGTGCTAACAGCATACCATCGTCCTAATAAATATTACGTAGTTTCTTGTTAATTTCCTGTGAATCATATATTTGAATAATTTGTAAAAATAAAATAAAACATTATTTTGAATATTTTCAACACATATGTTATATTGTAGAATGAAATCCAACAGATCTCTTAATAGTAAACGAGGTAAAGTATAAAAAGCCATTTTTAATAGATCGATGCCATGAGTATTAATTTTTTATTATCTAATAATAATAAGCTTTTCAAAACAGTTGATGGAAATGATATGGCATACATAATATCGTCAGTATTCTCCCAGAAAACGTTATGTCAAAAAACCTTGTTTTGAGATAATCGACATTTTCAAATATCATAAACGAACTGGCATTCTAGCTGGGCGGCAGTCATAAGACAAATACACCAATTGACCAAAAATTTTACAGCTCAAAAACGTCTAATCGTTATGGGTACCTGTAAATAGGGCCTCCAATCCCAAGATTTCGGACAAGTGCCAAATTCTCGAAAAGTTGTTGAAAATAGGCAACCAGAGGTAAGTTTCAAAATTCGCGAGAACTACAAAAAAAAAATGGCACATTTTTTTCGTTTCATTTCGATGTACAAAAATTTCAGTTGAATTTTTAAGCAAGCTTCAGTAAAAAAACAAGAATCTAGCAATCCTACAATTCTCTCCATAGATCTTGGAAATCCTCACCGGTTGTGAACCCCTAGTAATTCCACCAAGAATTGTCAACATTAACCAAAACGTAATAAAAATGGACACATAAAAATTGTGACCCAGTTAAGACGACATGCGTCAAGTTCTTACGGTTAATAGCAAAATGAAAATATTTATAATTGGTGAACGCTTATTTATTATACTTAAAGTTTTGAAAAGGTAATGTATTTAATTAGCGATCCCATATTGGGCACCGGCTCCCGTAGGTCAATTAAGGAGTGATGTGTACAGGTCCGGCTTAGCGCGAGTAACCCAGCGAGGCCCGTGAAAGGAATTCCTGGGCGGCTCTGTAGCGGAATGCCTGACGGAAATAAAAACGAAACGCCGAACGGACGCGTGACGGCTGGACCGCCGAGCTGAGCTGCACCACTTCCGGAACGTGACGCAGTGGCGGCTATATTGGGGGGATTTCATATGCATAAAGAAAAAAAAACAATATCATTATTGAGGTCTGGCTCGTGTTCAAAGTCGTTCATACAATCCATTCTCGAGTCAATGTCCTAAAATCGCTCATGATTTGGTATAATATTATTCTCACTGTCTACTGGTAATTTGCCTATTATGATTTTTTTTTATTATTTTTCATGTTGTACATGACAGGTTTTGAGCTTACTTTTGATAATAGAAAAAAAATACAAATTACACTAAAATTGATTTTATAATTACACAAAATCAAAATGTTTAACACCTCCAACATATAATTAAAAAATCATCAAAGATTAATAAATTTCAAGTGGTGAAAGCTGGTAATTACACACATAACTACACACAATGCTCGCAATGAGCGAAACCAGTTCTGACCTTTTAAATTAAGTGGAATAAAGTACAAATGAATATTGTGTTTTTATTAATATAATGCCTTTCTGCCAAGCATTAAGAGTGAACAACCTAAGAGTCATCGTATGAAAAGACCTCGATAAGACAAACATCACAAAAGCACATCCCTTAAGTCTCAAATTTAAATTATCTAAATTTGACATTGGCCTTGAAGGAAATTGAACGCTATTATCAATCAGATCAATGAGGGCGACCGGTTTAAAGATAAAGAAAATAGGTGTATAAAAGTCGGTTGTTAGTGTATAACTGTATACATATGTTGACAGTTTTTTGTGGTTAACGGAGTCACTGTATAAATTGGAATAAGAACACGCATCATAGTTAAGTAACAGTTTAGCATAATTCGAAATTTAAACATGTAGCATCCAGAAGTATTACTTCAAATAAATCTATCTTTTTTGACAATTTGGGATGGACGCCACTACAATACATTTAACAACAATTCGTTGTATGTTATATTATGTGCGTGTTACGTTAATACTTGGACGAAAGGCTTAGTAGTATCCTTCAATGATTCGTCTCGCATAATGAGATAATGTCGAAAGCCAACACGCAATGAGCTTATGATGATGATTGATGCGCTTCAATCGGCCTAGAAATATAATTAAAAATTCTCTAGGGTCTCAGCGGCGAATGCAGATTTAACAATACATTTCCGGATACTATACATGGTTGATAATATTAAATTGGGCTTTTTATCGTAATCAATCTTAATTTCATGTAAAATATAACACGGTGTATTGTAATCGAGAAAGACAAAGCTTTTGTAATAGTAATTACGCATTTCGAAACAAAACGAATGTATAATATTTATGTTACAGCAAATGTCAATTCTAAGTGAAACTATATTTCCACTGGCGTGGTGGTGAATCGTATCAACGGGAGCCGGTAAATTGCTCGAATGCAATAGCTCGAATGTAATTGCTCGAATGGAAATTGCTCGAATAACAAGATCCTCGAACTTCAAATGCTCGAATTACAAATTGTTCGAATTTTTTTATAAAAGTTTAAACATTAATTACTCATTCTTTAAAAAAATATTTATGCAAGTCAGGAAATAAAAACCATTTCTCGAAGCATCATCAAACAGAACATCGCAAGGTTCATAAATAAACTAAAAATATATTTTAATTTTCAAATTAATAAATTAAAATGCCTTTTTCGTAGAAACAAAAAGCTTTTTTTTCTAACACTGAAGTTATGATATGTAACAGCAATAGTGCTTTTTAGTGAAACAAAATTTACGAATAGGTCCATGTGCACAGTTATACGCCGCGTATGTGTATTTGAATATGATATTGACCTTATCCAGGGGTCGGCAGCTTAAGTGAAAAGAGCCAAGTTGTAAAGCAAACGAGACAGCAAAGGACTAAGACGGCCAAACATATGTAATATAAATATGAATTTATATGGTAAGAAACGTGATAAGATCAAAGTGTTGATGAGCAGCAAACGCCTACGCAAAGAGCTACGATTTGCCGACCCCTGAAATAACCTAACCTTATATAACCAAACAGTTGAATCATTTACCTCATCACAGGGATCAGTGATATTTAAACTGATAATTTAATTTCATTAGTCATTTCAAATGCCAAATTTCGTATAAATAATAGTTGATACGGGCTCCCGGTAAATTCAAACCGATCGAAGTCTACGAATCTGAGATATTTTAGTTTATACAATGAAAAATACGAATGTTACTTATGTATACGCACTACAGATAGAGATATACAGAATTAGACAGGCGTAGCCGTAGGTAGAACGAAATTATCTTTGCTACGGAGTACGGAGCATTTATAAGTTAGCGACTAAATGTCCACGTTGGTTATCTAATGACTACAAAAAGCAAGATAGGCTAACTAACATACAAAAGACTGCCATAAGAGAAGACGACTATGCTTGAATATAATTCTATAAACTTCTGATCGTTATACGTTTAGCTGATTGCTGACCTACCCTCCGACAAAATAACGTGCTATATTACTTAATAAACTACATGTTAAAATGGCGACCAAACATTATTGCAATTCAATTCAGTTCTGATTAGAGTCTCCAATCCGAGTCCGGGAATGGATGCCCTAGTTCTCATATACATATATACCGAACGAAGTCTGGGTTCAAGTTCCGGCAAGGCCAATTTCACAAATAGTTATTATTTTTAATTTAGATTTGCGATCCTGGACATGGGTGTTTTTGATGCCTTTTCACTGCAAGTTGATCTTGACTGACACGACAAAAAAATCTTATTTGTGATATGAAAAAATCAAAATTATCTGACACTGAATATCTTCAAAATGTATAATCATTGATGGCTAATACTTGATGTAAATTCAATTGAAAATTCTTATTTGACATACATAAGAAACCGTCAACGGTTTAAAGCGATAACAATTTCTACTTTTAAATGAATTCAAGCGTAATATATTGTTATTATTATACACAGTCGACGATTTGAAATTAATCAGTTTGATCAAAATAAAAATACAACATAAACATGGTGTGTTAATGTTAAATTAATTAAAAACGAGTCCCGGAGACTGGACTGGACGTGTCCATGTTTGTCCGACAGCTTCCACATTTGAAAATAATACAATTTAAATTATGGCGCCGCGCCTTACGTGAATAAATATTGTATAAAAAGTGGAATATAAGAATACATATCATTTTGCTTACAGTCGAAACCAATGAAAGTGGACTCAATTATTGGCATTGAATTACTAATTTTATGGTATAAACACATCCGAATCGATTTGATAGTATGTAGTTGATTGATCATTTTGGTTAGATAATATGACAGCGATAATCTGAATCCTACGCATAAGTGGCGCCACCTCTTGATAAATCAATGCGACAATAATTATTTGTCTATGGTGTAGGAGTATTTTTATCGTTAGTTTTTAATTTATTCAGTCTCCAGAGAACGATTTTTTCGATCAAAAGTTGACACAAAAACTTCGCTGAAAACGTTAGATATAATGGCACGCCGTCTTTATGTTTTAGAGGTTTTTACATAAAGAAAAACATTCTTCGTATAACTGTAAATTCATCTCGTATATGTCACTAGCTTGTTAATTTATTTGACCCTGTATATAAACATGCACACGTGAACGCTCGTGTATAAATCAATGTTTTTTGTAGATTTATAGACAAACTTCCTCATTTATTTCATTATTCGTTATATAATGCCGACTTTGAAGATTGAGTAAAACAATAGCGGGCTGTAGATACATGCGATATCAGTTCCGATTGAGTGGTTAACTCTGAACACACGTCGTTTAAGCACATTTTCTCTTGTTTTAAAGCAGAGGGGGGGAAAATTTTCGGATGAAGGGCCAAATTTGGGAATTTAAAATGCGCGGCGGGCCGCAAGTAAAATACCATTTTATATGTACACCATTTAGTATCATGAAAAAAAAAATGAGAGGAATGGAACTGCTTCACGTCTTTTCACATTTTTCAAATTCAGGTGCTACTTTTATGGACGAGATTCTTAAAACTGCTTGTAAATAATAGAAAATTTAAATTAACTTTGATTATTCCACGTATTGTGTTACTAACTGTGACACGTGTTTCGCCTCTTTCAGAGGCATCTTCAGACTTACTATCGCAAAGTTTGCTTAAGTAATGAAGCAAGATTGATTCTAACATTTTAAAATTATTAAATTACAAAATGGAGGTTTGGAGGGGGGTGTAGAATCGAAATAAAGCAAACAGATAATTATACTAATTATACTAATGAGTTGTAAACAATCAGAATGGGATTTTTCCTTTTTAAGGGAATCAAAGAGGGGATTATAAAATCGAAACAGTGCAAACAAATTTAATCATACTACTAATGACGTTAAACATTACAAACTATTAAACTAATGAGCTGCAGTCAATCAGCTAGGTTTGTGATTAAAATGCTTGTAAATGTTCATCGGTGATATTTGTTCGTAAAGAGGTTCATGATTGAAAATGTTTGTTCACATATATAGGTTGATCCAAAAATAACGAATATTTTATTTATTTTCAATATTTTTTTTAAAAGACGTTAAAAGAACGTGAATCTTTTTAAAAATATATAATATTGCTCGCGGGCCGCGGTTTGCCCGTGCCTGTTTTAAAGCATACATTTTAGCCAAACGCGAGTGAAATTACCTCAGAGTAAAGTCAGCTATTGTCGATTTCGTAGACTGCACAATGTATCGCGTGTAGCCAATTATTGAAAGTAAGAACCATCTATTAATATGCACGGGAATACTACATACATATTTAGTAAGAAACTTTAAAAAAAAAGAGTCTAAAAGTTTCTATAGATTTAAATTTTATTTCCAGTTGTTGCACCGCTCGCAATTGAATTCTTATTGAAGGAAGGTAGGGTTCTCCCGAATTTTGGCGTGCAATACTTTATTCTGCCACTACAATGAGCTTCGGCTAAATTTATTTTCAATATACTTGTATGTCATCTTTTTACGCGATTTTCTAAAATCATTATCACCACTTGGAAAATTTAGACAAGTTGCCAATGTATTTGTTTCGTAGTCACAAAACATACAAGCACGACAATCTACTAGCTTCATGAGATTTTTACACTGAGCTGCGATTATTTCATCATATAATTCAATTAATTGCATTGGAAAATTCTAATTATAATATTGGCAATGATTATTATTGAATAGCTAACACGCACAGATATGCAAATTGAATGCTGATAGAAGTGTGCGAACTAGCGATTCATTAACATTATTTTTCTTTTTAATTAATTAGCAGTCGATTGGATGCGAGCTTCAGAAGATAGCAGGAGGTAAAAGAAGCACGTCGGCGTGCAGTTTAAACACCTCATCTATGTTATGTTAACTGATTCTGTCGTCCTGATACATTTTACACATCAATGCTATGTTTGTACTGATATCCGTTTTTTTTATATTCAACAATAAATGAGGAGCAAACATTCAAAAAGTGTTTTGTCACAAATTTTAAAAAATGGCGTTTTATATCAATTCTGATAGCCCATAATAAAACCTATGAAAGGAAATCAAAATAAGTGTTCAAAAAGGTTTTTTTTCATATTAAAATTAAACTAGCTGTAAGCCCGTTGCCCAGCAACGGGAGATTTTTGCTGCATTGTGTTTGATTTTATTTAGTTTAATTTAATTTAATTTAATTTAATTTAATTTAATTTAATTTAATTTAATTTTATTTTATTTTATTTTATTTTATTTTATTTTATTTTATTTTATTTTATTTTATTTTAATTTATTTTAATTTATTTTATTTTATTTTATTTTATTTTATTTTATTTTATTTTATTTTATTTTATTTTATTTTATTTTATTTTATTTTATTTTATTTTATTTTATTTTATTTTATTTTATTTTATTTTATTTTATTTTATTTTATTTTATTTTATTTTATTTTATTTTATTTTATTTTATTTTATTTTATTTTATTTTATATTATTTTATTCTATTTTATTTTAAAAAGTGGAGACTGGAAGGTCGAGGACACCTTACACTCACCCAAACATACGGACCTTATCGGCTATTAATATATAGATCATAAAGTTGACACATTCATACAAACCGTCACTTTTGCAACACTTAAATCATCATTTTCCAAGCTTTGTATTTGTGTGACAAAACACTTTTTGAATGTTTGCTCCTCAAATAAGCATAGACATTAGAATGATAAATAATATTGTATTTATTGTAAACATTTTCATCTACAGATATCAAATATCAACAACTTTCGTTTATAGGTCATCAGATGAACAAAAATAATGATAATGTGATGAATATGTGCACTACCACCAAAGTGTCATTCCAAAATAATGTCAGTAGCAAAAAAACATGCAATTTTTCAGTACATATGATATTGCATACAGGTTGGATCGTGTAAACAAAATTATCTATATCCCAATAATAAAACACGTAAAATTATTTATAGTAATAAAGCCAAACCCAATAATGAATCAATAAATAAAATCGTTTATTAATTTGAAATAATTTCTATTTATAAAAGCAGTTTCGATTTTTTTTTATAAAATTCGTTGCAATCTCATAATTTAGGGCATTAGTTATTAGTTGACTGTCTATGTATAATTTACTCAAAATTACCAATATGGCTTCAATGCCGAAATTAACTTTTGTTACTTATTAATTGAAAAAAAAAATGTTGACTGCTGTGGCCCAGTTGGTTAGAGCCTGCTCTACCGATCACGCAGGTCTGGGTTCGATTACCGGTAAGATCACAGTGAATTTGAGAATTATTCAATTCAAAGTGATGATCTCGGGGTTTGTGATGTCAATTCACATGATTTCCTCTCCTCCCATCCTTCTAATCCTTCAATAACTGGGTGCAGAAATAGCGATTAGTTAACCACTAGTCCTGTTCTAGCCTTATCCTTCATTCCCTACTTCTCACTTTGAAATAACAGTTCTCGTAGAGAAAAAAAACTTCTGTTGAGAAACCTCCATTGGGAGGCCATATGCTCCACATTGGGGACGGACATGGATTTTTAAAAAATCAGAAAATTTCTTAGTACTCTGACTATAGAGAAGCATTAAATTCTTCAGTGGAAAAGATATTTCTGTACTGCTTACGAGAATTTGTCATATTAGCTTGATGAATCATAAGCAAGCGACATGACATGCCGATGATTTCAGTCACATTTCGGAATGTAAATACTAAGCACATGGCGGAACTTTGGCAAATTTGTTTGCTCAGTGAAAGAAGAGTCCGATGCCTTAGAATTTGGATGTCTCACCGTTCATTGATTTATTAAATGTAGTTAAAGAGCGTGAGGTATGCCAGGCACGCATTAAAAAATGTGAAACTTCGCATGAAAAATGGTCTTGAAGAAATAGCACAGAGCGCGAAGGAATTTATGAAATCGGTTAACTTAATTATTCGTTGATATAACTCTATTTAGTAGTCTGACCTTGTTCGTGATTGGTAACATAAATTAAATACTAATGTGGACTTGGTAATTATGTTTAAAGGAAGGTTAGTTGATATATTTTGTCTTTATTTAATATGGCGTATTGAAACATTGCCTACTTAATATTCATATATGCCAATATTTTAAACATTGAGACAGATGAAAAGTGTGACGGATAAAATTAAGAAAGTGTAGCGAAATCATTCTTCAAAAAGTAAAAGTTTGAAGCTCAAAATTAATATGATATGTATGTTGCATGTGCATATAATAAGATAAACTATTGGGTATAGATCAATCAGTTGCCTTTTTATACACGATAAAAGAGGACGATTTGTGTAAAGATAAAATTATCTTGATTTGATTTTAATTCATATATAAATACATAGGTACGGATCAAAGCAAAATAAGTCGATAAAACAAGTGTAAACGTATAGCATAGATTGTCTTATTTTTAAAGAAAATTTGTTGAAATATTCACGCCTAAAAATTTATTTAAATATATTAAAATCAACGTCGTATAAAATGTTTAAATGAATGTGAAATTATTTATACATATTTATTAGTGAATTGAGAATTAGTATTATTGTAATTTATTTGACTATAAGTACCATGATACATGTTTTAGATGTTCAAATCGCTTGAGATAATATAAATTTAAATTTTATAACATTGATATTCCACTTGATGTGTTACAAAATGTGACACGTGTTAAAAATGAACTTAGCTTAGTTACCGCCGAATCCATCAGGCAATTGAGATAAACTTCTAAAGAAATGAAATCGAAAAAACTAAAGCACTATCGTAAATGCTTCATTGAAAAATAAATGTCAAAAGGAGTCTATACTAAGCTTAATTAATTAATAAATTGGAACGTATCGTTTCGTAATAATTTTGATTATTTTTAATAAATAGCGATTTGGTATTTGAAACGCTTGACGAAAATTATTCTGCCGATTTTTTAATAGTCATTCTTCTTCGGGTATAAAAGGGGACACACAATTCACGACTCAATTAATTCGTCACCGCGAAAAAAACAATGTAAAAGCGAGGAGAATAATCTTCGCATAATTGTGTCATTTGCACGAGTGCATCTCGAAGACTAATAGAAACTATGTCAGTCACGAAGAAATATTGCTATTATCTCGAGAAGGAATAAGTTAATAGTTCTCAGACCCACCTTTACGATGTGGGACAGTCCGATAAGGTAATCGACCACTAAACAGGTCCATAGCTGCGCTGCAATCTACGCAAATAGTCCTTACCCCTTCGTTACGAGATATTGTTGAATCCCCAGTAGTAAGTATTATTCATTTTAATAATCGTATTTGTGGTTATTCCGTGAAGGGTTAAGGCATCTATTGATGTATAATGGATTATCATAAGGGCATAATGACATAAGCAGATATTTATTATGTTTGAATTGTGATGACAAATAAAGATTTGCGAAACCTACACTGTTTCAGTGAATTAAAAGACTTTTTATGTGAAAAATTATTGTTTATTATTTTTAGTACTGTACATAACTGAAATAATTTGAACATATGTTTTATTAAAATAAAATCACAATATATAAAACGTTTTCTTCTTAAATCCTGAATGATAGAAAAAAGATTATATAATATTCAATATTATTAATATCGTATTTTATTTATTATTTTATTACAGGATGTAGACAGTGTAATTTTTGTACACGGTGATAATCCCACAACGAGCTTTCTCCGTCGAGTTTGAATGAAAAAAAATGACACCTTTGTTAGATTGAACATTCCGAAGTGATCGAATCTTAGGTCTTTGGTATAAACTATGTTATGCCCGATAAAACAAACAAGAAAATAGAGGATTGAAATAATATCTGCTATTGGATACAGATATGGCGGTAATAACTAGTTGTGTCATTCGCTCTGCGACCGGGATACCTATTTCTTCGCTGCCAATAGAAACTATTATGCTTCTCAACTTTTTTAGTTCAACTCCAAATGACCCACTTGGCACTGCCAAATGGTATTATCAAATACCAAGAGTTAGTTTTTATCAACAGGCAAGTATCTTTTTTATAATAAAGTAAACTATAACTGCAATGGCATTCATTGTCCCAGGGGTATACGTTTTTAGTTTTTTACTCAACCTCTCTGTGGCTTGTAAGATAGATACGTTTTGTAGATTGTTTGAGATTGATCATTTTATTTTGTGCTTGGATGACTTAATTACATTCTTTTGAAAAAATATATATTGTGATTTGGCTGTAGCAAATAGATATGTTAATATTAAAATTTTATGATTGCGATCTTAATGAACAGTTAGTTGATAAGACGAATCTTATCCAGTCGTGCTTTAGCTCGGGAGTATCTGATTAACCCTTTTAATGCTGGAGGGCCGAAAAATCAGCCCTCCCTACCTATGCGAAAAATGCGCCGGGCCGATCTTTCGGCCCGGCGCTTCTGATACCAAATTTACACCTATTAAATTTTTATTTGTATTATGTGAGTTATTCAACAGATGCGTTAAGTGCGTCGGGCTGATTTTTCTACCCGGCATATCAATCTATCCCATCGGCCCATATCAATCTTTTCGCAATGTAACGTGACATTATAGATAAACTCACTTTTTCACTTGCGTGTAAATATGCGAAAAAAATTGGTGCTTTGTAAAATAATAAAATATATCCATTTTTTTCATTCAATGACCACTAATAGATTTTACTTCATAATGACATAAAAAAAAATCAAAATGAGTATATGTTTTAAACTGTTTTTTAAGGAGAACTTAGTTTTATTAGTATTTTTTATTGTTGTATCATGTTTGTAAAATGCAGATAATATCTCCGAATAGTAATTCCATAGATCATAGAGAATACAAGTATTTTTTTAAAGTTCCTAAAAAATGCTTTTCAATACTTTTTTTGAAAAATTTTAGAAGACGATTCTTTCTATAAAAAACGCTTGGCAATTTTAGCATATGCATAGGAAAATCGTCCGGCATTAAAAGGGTTAAGTCGTGTTTTTGCCAGTCCTGTGTACCGGTGCTTTGAATTATATGCATTTCTAATCGTGTTATCATTTTCTCTATATTATCAGAAGATGGCTAAAGAAATATCTTCTCTGTAACGCGTCATTTATAAAAAATCTTACTTCACCCATATACTTGAATTCCATTATTTTTGTTAAACAATTATACCGGTTTTTGTCACTCAAAATTATTGATTGCAATACCAAACGAATATATCGTTACCGGTAATTCGATATATCATAATTAATTATTGCTAATATCAATACCAGTATTAAAAAATAAGCAAAGCAAAAAAACTGCCAATCGGAATTGCAGTACTGGGTGAGTAAATCAAAATCGATAGTTCTACATTTTTTTATATCATACCATTATTAAAAAATATATCATACGGTGTAGATTACAGATTAGGAGATAACAAATAATTTAATTCACCGTGAGCAGTTTTATAAAACTATGTGACGTGCTTTGTTTATTCTACATTCAATTTGGGTTCCTTTTCCATACCGAAAATCCGGTATTTATGCTATTTCGGTTTCGGTAATATCGATATGGCAATTACATATACAAAACATATTGACACGGTGGGGTTATTGGCACCCGCTTCCACTAGCACTTTTGTGAGGAAAACTAGCAGGATTTTAAAAAAAAGGTGTAGCTAAATTAATTGTGTTTAAATTTTGTCGTCAGGTAACCCGTAATATCAATTGTTTATTGTTAATGGCCTTAAATGGCAACATTGTTTTTCGATACCGATGTGATTTTTGTTTTTTTCTTTTTTGCTCTTGGGGACACGAACCGTACACATCGTGTGTGGGGATTACTTCCCGGTCTCTGGAAAGTGGTTCCAGAGACCTTTAGTTGTAAATTCACCTGCAGTTCTTTTTCTTTTGTGGTTTTGTTTTTTTTCGAGATAATATTTTTCCATTTCGACGAAAATTAAATTCCCTCTGCGCGGAGTTTAACGTCATTTTTTTCATTTTACATTTATAAAATCGTGTGAGCAAGCTAGGTTTATAATAATTATTGTGTATTGTAATAATTCTATGTAAAAAAAATCTGTGATTGCAAGTTCTTAAATAAACGTTTTCGTGTTAGTAGAGCGATGTTTGATTTAATATCAACCTACATGTGGACTCCGAGTTTAGGCCAGCGGTATTTGTCGTAATGACTTTTATTAGTGGGGATTTATTCTTGGGGTTTAACATCGTGAACAATAGTAAAAATTTCTAACAATAAATGAAACTCGCTCTAAAATAAATTACGAGTAATGTTAATATAATGAAAGCGAAATTCAATCTTCGTATTATTTATCGATTCAGTAGTATTTCCAGCACAATGTGCACCTTAAAACAACGAATATTACAAACATGTTTAAAAACAGATCCTATAAATTATTTGATTTTGAGAAAATGGTTTTTTTATTTTCGTATTGCATCTATTTAAAAAAATATCCGAATTCAGAATGCGGAACCCCACATAAAATTAACAGCAAACTTTTTTCGAGCTATGTTACGAAATAATCGGTAAGCATTAAAAAAATAGAACAATTTATTTATGAAATAAAAACCACAAACAAGAGAGACATTGTGTGTTTGGAATCATTGAAATAGACAAATTACGATTTGCTACGTTTGAAACACGATGGCGGCGTTTCACACGATGTTGAGAAAGACACAATAACTCAAATATTTTTAGCAAATTCACTTTCATAAGTTGCTATAAATTCGCAACGATGGGTAATTTTTCGCAAAATTTAATATCAATCACAAAAAAGGAACGTTTAGTAACAATCTGTCAGGTATTTTTTAATTATCCCATTTGGATTAATTATAATAGCTGGTTACAATGTAACAATGGACAATTTTGAACCGTGAAGAAATTTTCACATCATGTTAAAAGTAGTTTGTTAATATTTTTGACATATTTTACCCATTAAGTGTAACTTTTAATGCATTATTTGGACACGCACTTATAAAAAATAAATTGTAGTAATTACTAAAAACTATTACAAGCAGTTTACACGCGAAACACAGTAGTATAATTTTGTTGGTTAATGAGCACAATCAAGAGTTCATTATTACTAGGAGATACTCAAAAAAATAGGTAGTATTGAACTGATAAGATAATCCTTAAAAAGGCTTTAAAATGTCTTTGATAAACACAACGTTTTTTGTTACAAATATCCATGATGTCGTGCATATTCATAAAGCTTTGCAAAATACACTCAACTCTTTTTTTATACAGTAGATAAGTTCCACAAAAAACCGTGTAAAGTTATTCACATAAAAAATGAAGATTCGTTCCCTGAATTAAAAAAACTGTGTTATTTAAAGAAAAAAAAAATGGTATACAAAAACCGCTTAAAAAAGTAATAATGAAGACAATAAATAAACCAAATATTATTCATAATATTTATTGTAATTAAGAAAAAAAATACTATTAATGGCTTCTTTTATGAAGAACTGGACAAAAACTGCTGTCATCGCCAGAGATGTTAAACACGTCTTATGTGTTACGATATTATGAAGGTTTTCGTTTGTCATTGCTGTCTTTTGTTGATGAATTTCATGTTATTAGGAATTCCGCAATTAGAACAAATAATTCGAGTAAAAATATAATATTTTTTCTTTTAGTGGACCGTGTTATTTCAAACCAGTGTAAAAGAATTAATTGTATGTAAGTTAACTCAATGCGGAAAGTCGGGACTCACAGCTGTACTAGGTCAGAACCAAGTGCCTCCTGTTCAACGCATGTATCTTGACAGTGCTGCTTTACGTTTGCGAATCATGACACCTTACGAAAGCGTAGAGTAACCTATACTGTGCTTCGAAAACAGATGCCTGCGGCGAATGCTAGGAGTGAAATGGTCTGACTTTGTCAGGAATACGGAGATTAGAGAGCGGACTAACCGGCCTCTTATTACGTCCAAAATAAAGAAGCGGCGGTGGACCTGGCTTGGACACGTGCTAAGGATGCCTCAAGAGAGCCTGAACCCTGCCTGTCTCTTCTTCCAACCGGATGGATCCCGGCGTCGTGGAAGGCCACTGATGATGTACTCAGCGGAGTTACGGGACGCTGGGATGATCTGGGAGGAAGCAAGGAGACTGACTGGGGATAGAGAATCATGGAGGAACTTCGTGGTGACCATATGCTCCGTATAGAGAGCGAATATGGACTAAAAAAAAAAAAGTTGATTCAGATTTCTTTTCCCATTAATTAAGCGAAATTATTGTATTTTTTTATCAATATTATTGGTCACGAAAACGTATTCACATCTTCATATTATATATATGTACATGTATGTTCCGTTGGTTTGGCATTTCTAGGATTCATTTGGATGAACAGTATTTGGATATTTTGAAAGAGATATTTTTTTTTATGAAAATTGGTAGAGAATAATAATATGCACTAGACATTTTTAACTGAAGAGTATATTTAGTTGTTTAAGAAACCGGTCTTGGTTTTCAATTAAATATACAAATGTTTTTTTTTTTGTTTATTATGATACGTATTTATCAATAAACCAATTATTATCTTGTCATATACTTCAATATAAAACAATAAATCAACGAAATTAAAATACCTTGACTGTTTTTTTTTATTTCTCTTTGTTCGGTAATGAGTTTCAAATAATTTACATACTATGTGATTTATTTGACAATTTAAATTGGCCAATATTTTAATGGAGTCGCTAAGTAATGCACAACTCAAAACTGATTTTTCGACGCCGATGGCGTTGCGGCAATTTACTAAGGCGCCTTTTTTCAATATTTATTTCGAGCACAAGTTGTGTCGAAAAAAATGACTTCATTCTTACTAATAATAAATACACCATCGTGAATATAGTAAGTATGCACAGTTTTTATTACTGAAAATAAAATATTATATAAATAATTATTTATATTATGCGCTATCGATTGCATAATATGATACCTCCATTAAGATATAACGATTTGGGTGCGATAAAGAGTGGTGATTTTATCAAATATTGTCTAATTGATAGAAGAGTAAGATGGGCAAGCTTTAATTCTATAAACCAGTGTTCCACAACGGCTGAGAGGTGCTGCTGCGGTGCATATCTTATGTGTTGTCTCTTATATCCAATACCCCGCTGTGGAGTCGGAGTCGGGGGTTTTGTCCCGAGTCGGAGTCGGAAAAATCTTATGACACATTTAAAAATAGATATATTAGGTAAAGCGAAAAGAAGTGAGCGTTTTTTAGTACAATGAAAAAAAACATATTTAAATAATTTCCCCATTATTTGCAAAGTCTCTTCACAATTTGGGCAACTTTTCGATTCCTCTTTTGTAAAAATCTAGCTTCTTTGATTTAAAAAAGGCATCTAGATGATTTCGGATTAAAATGACCGATCGTAACTTTTATCATTACTATTAGGTATTAAGCAACAAAATTCGTTAACAAGTCGAATAACAAACAATGCTTAACATCATAATTTATTAAATTAATACATTTTTCTTAAAGAGATTACTGGAGTACACTAAAATTTTCGAAAAATAATGATATTATTTTCAGACTTACAATAATGTTCAATCCTACCATGGGGAGCAAAGCAATATTATATTCTGAAGTAATGATACTGAGGGCAACTTTTCTAAATGATCTGGTTGACGATGGATGTTTTAAATTAAATGTATTTCGCACATCAGCGCCGGTTTATATTCGAAGCGCGGACCACTGGGTTCGGATCCCGCGGTATGTTTAATGAAGCATTTGCCACCCGGCCTGTAAAAGCAAATACTACAATTGCAATCGTGACCCTAGTTACTTATCAATTTGCTTGGTCGGTCAATTTCTGTTTTAACATGTCGCGGACCAGAATTGTGTATAAGATAATTTTCAAAAATACCCAGCAACTAATAATACGTAAAATTGTAGCATTCAGCATTTAGAAAATCTGTGTGACCAGATTGACAGACAGGAAAATAAAATACTTTATATACTGATACCACATTAGTTATTTAAGGTCAGGACCAGTTTCCCTCATCGCCAGCATTATAAGTAATAAGTAAATAATATAAGAAAATAAGTAATTTGGCATTTACTTGGTAGAACTAGATTATAATAGGGTAAAAATAGCAACGTATTTAGTTCTACAGTTTTTATATTTATTGAATCTATATAAAAACTGTAGAACTATATATCTATATATATAGATATCTGGCGATAGTTCGAACGATGGCGAAAGCCGAAATAGCTATCAACCAATACATATAAAAACTGTAGAACTAACTAAATACGTTACTATTTTTACAATATTTAAATAAGTAATACTAGGTGAGCGAAGCCGGTTCTGATCTTTTGAAAAGGTGTATTGAACATTATGCATACGTTTTGAATCAAATTAAATTGTGAAGGTAAAGGTACAAAGTTGAAGTTTTTTTTTTTTAAAAAAATATGTCAAATTACTACCACCAAATGAATATAGGAAGAAACTAGAGATAGTGTTTCGAAAGGGAGCATTTCATATAAGAGTAATTGATGTATACGACCATATTCATTTAACAACATGAATCGGATGTCCAGTTGCGTGGTTCGAAGGAGTTAAGTCGGCAGCTCATTGTACGTACAACAATCCGGGAGGCAGGTCTCGACTAAGCGAAACATTATCCGACCGATCACGCTGCGAGTTATGAGGATTCGATCGAGGAAAGGGATTTCTAGGTAGACCCATAGTCTGGAAGCGCGCAAATCAATGAGCAATAACAGACAATGCAGCAAAGTCGCTCTGGTTGGGAATTCACGAAGCTTTCAAAGTTGCGCAGATAAGTTTACTTTTAAAATGACTTTGGTATTATTGCCTTACGAAACGCACGGATAATAAATCAGCGAGATAAGACAAATTTTATTGGATAATCTTTTGTTATTTTATATATAATTTATCTAAAACTATGTAAGTAAACTTTTCGAATCATTTGAATGCAGTAAACACTATATTGTCTTTACATTTTTTCGTATCAAACAGTATTTAAGAATAACTTCATATCATATACACATATAATTTGTATAATATTTTATAAATTCACTACATATTTATATTGCGAATCGTTTATTACAACTAGTTATCAGTTTTACTCAATTTTATAAAAATTACTTTCTATTTACTGATTTATCTTTTCACCAGTTAACAATGCTGATGATGAGCGAAACCAGCCTTGATTTTTAATAAAAATGGGGAATTAGTACTAAGCAGTGTATTTTTTAAATATAATGTCTTTCTAACACGTTGACAGTGACCACTTTTTGAAAAAGTGTTGAAAATGAAGTAAGACAAGAGATCAATTTGTAATTATAAAAAAAAGCAATGAAGACTAATAATAATAAGCTTTTGAAAATAAAAATAACTTTTTGGTTAAAAGATGAGTTTCGACAGCTTATAAGTTTATTTGTACGGTGTTAACGTATATGTAAAATAAGCTCAGACATTGCACGTTTTTACGTTTTTTGAAGGAAACGTTAAAAAAGAAAATTGAGGGAAAACAGAGAATGAGGGCTTCAAATTTTTTCACATTCCTGTATTTTTCCTATAAAACTGTTTAGAGTCAGCTTTAGAAGGTTTAGTCGTGTACACCATCAAATTTTTAAAAGAAGTCTTAATTAAGCTCTCTTTAAAATTTACATAATTTTGAGCATTCATGGTAATAAAAGCGGTAAAACGTGAATTCCGGGCACGTAAATACGGGGTTCACAGTATTAAAATTAGGAGTCCAGAAATACATCAATGTTGGTCATTACGGCTAGTTCTTCTGGGGGGAAACGGGCAGTAGTCTTGGATGGAAGGAGTCTGCAGCATCATGAGAACGTAGTGTGATTTCGGAATACATGACGCGCGGTGATGTTGCGGTCAGGGCTGGCCACCGCGAAGCTGCCACGTCCACCTGCGGCAACTCAATCCGCTTTTTATGAAACCCTATCTCGCTTGCTGCTGACGAGAAAAGAACCAAATCCGATGGCACGGTTCAACGAGTGCGGTCGGGAAGGAAAGCATGACGATCAAAAGGTACTTATATGCTATCGATCCAACTAGAACATTCGCTACATCTGGATACCTCTTGAATCAGATAAATAACATTGAGAGTACTGCAAGTAAACACGGTTTTTAAAACGAACAATACATACATAATAATGACTAGTTTTTCCTAGTACGTAAACATCGCCCAGTCCAAAATATTCCGATGTGTATTATAAAATAATACAATTTACAGTAAACTTCCCTATTATCCGAGCTAATGGTGTTGAAGGGTCTGAGCTTCGCGCTTTAGCCAAAATGTCACTTTAACTATACCTTCCTATGGCCATGGCCCGATCTATTATTCTTTATTTTGTTTTACATACATTTTTAGTATCTTAAAACGTGTGTACGAATTGATATAACAGACAAGCGTTGAGTACACGCTTACTATTAAAATATACTTCCTTTCATTATTTATATGAAAATATTCTGCGCGCACATCGTTTCAACTGGCGTTATATTTATATAGATATATTATTATAATATAACACGATGTCGAGAATAACCCCTCAGGATATTACATTGCGTTCTACGATTGATGTTAATTAAAAAATAACAATAGGTGTACAGAACTGTCAGCTGCGCCTTAAAAACACTAATCCTCGGTTAAGATTTAAACAATAAAAAACGTCAAGAAAGATGACTTGCAGAAAACTCATATTAGCACAAGGATCAAATTGGCCACCTTGGAAAAAAGGAACACAGCACAAAAAAAGCAGTGAGATAGTGTTAGCACATGTTAGGTTTTTAATGTAACAGAATTTAAAGCAACCATGCAAGTTTTTTACGATAAATTAATTTGATGTAGTTAGACTACAGATTAGTTCCAATTATTGCCACCGATACGATATTTGAAAACAATGCCTAGGAATATTTTTTTTCAATGAATTGAATAAAAGATACATAATTAATAATCGTGAATCAATGTCGGGTCGGAATCACCCGTCGACCATTGTCAGACAAGTGCATATAATATGTAATTATAAAAACATGAATTGGGCAAACGCACGAAAAAAAATAACTAGTGTTAATAGTTATAATATCATATTGTTAAATATAATATATCAAAATGACATCAAGCCGACCCGGATGAATGATCCGCTAGGTTTTGGTATATTTATTGTTTCAATGACATGCTACCACAATCCACATAACAGTGCTAATGTAATAGTTGTAAATTAATGCATATTTTACAGTCAAAGTATGCACTTAGTCGAAGTATATGTAAACTAGAAAATGTTTACATTGTCCATTTTATCCAGTATCACACAGATTTATTTCACATAACCTCAAAAATGTCAACGTCTTGTTGTCGTTTTTGCATTATTTTTATTCAAAATATCTAAAATAACCTGTAGCGAAATATCATAAATACTTTGACTAGCGCTTGTCAGAATACTTACATAACCTCAACCGTTATGTCATTTCTTCTATCTCTAGCGCTCGTCAGAGAGTTTAAACACTTACAAGTTAATGCATGCACATTGAATAGTCAAAGCGAATGTTAATTGTAATAATGTAAGCTTCAACTAAAACTGTTAATTAATGAACACGAGATTTAATGCGTTAACTGTGTCATATACTGTGTTTTAATCACCGCAAGTCCTATTTAACAAATATTTAAAATGTTGAAATAAAAAACTAGTCATTAAAATACATAACCTTTTTATAGTATTTAATTTAATTTAAAAAATAGGGAGTTGGAGTTTTGTTCACGAATCTGATCACACCATAGCCCTGTTATAAATGCTAATAAAACTTAACAGTATAATAACGTAACATAGTTTATTGCAAAGAAATAGACAAGACAATAAAAATCCGTAAGGTAAAACAGAGATTATGCAAAATGACATAACGAGAAGGAAATAAGATCATGCGTAGAGCGGCTGCAAAATATATGCGTCCACTTACATTTCGCTTTAATGGAATTCTATGCTCCTATTCAATGAATGCAACATCATAATTTCAAGCTACGCTGCTGATACTAACTTGACAACGAGAGTAGCAGCTGCTTGCAAACTACCTGTATTCACTGGAATAAACTCAATGTAATGGTTTCAAAGCTACGCGTTTATTCTAAGAAGCATCCAACAGATAATCTTTTACAAAATTTCCATCAGCAATAAAGACTATAAAAGCGTGATATGTTTAAAAATAAAACTATGTAAGTATACTGCAAACGTCGCGGTAGATAAAATTCCAATTTCAAATTTAATATTTCGATTAATCGTCATGGTTCATTTGCGCAACGATAGATATCGCTAGTTCATTTTTGAAATCGGTAAATTTTATTAATTAATAGATTGCCTGAAAAATATAACATTTGATCGACGTTATAATCAAGAAACCATGAACTAATTTTGTTTAAGTCTCCACCTAACAGCAACACTGTATCAGGCCATTGTTGTTGAAGGCATGAAATCAGAATGCTTATATAAATTAAAATAAAATAATGGATGTTAAACATAAGTCTCATGTGGAGGTTTAACACAGTGAAAGATAGCCAATTCAACAAACACACACTGAGTTACGTGCAAAAATTCAGGACGATTGTTTTAAAGATAGTTGATTCGATTCGCAGCTCATGAAAAGGAGAAACTCACAATCGACAATCGTTTTATTGAATGCTTCCATATCAACAATGGCCGTTGCTCCAGTTCGATAAATATCAATACGCGTATAATACATAGTATTTGATACGTGAAAGAAGTAGAACGAAATTCATAACACAGCATGTAGGCACAGGTATGAAAAAATGAGAAACTAATATACATAGACGTAAAAGAATGCGTATAAATCATGCATAGACCATCAAAAGAATACATATTTAATTTCAATAGACAATAAAATATTATCGCACATAAACTGCGATTCGAATTTCGAATCGAACTGTCAAAATTAGTCGGAAACAATTGAATGACTATTGTGTTCAATTATGACGGATAGCAGTTTATTATTATATTGAATTTGATAATAAAGAAAGATTTTCAGTATCTAGCACTCAATAATGTGAAGAAATGAGAAATCATACATTGGACACCATATTTTCCGCACTAAATAGCATTCGATTGCCACTGCATTACGTTATATTCATACTACCGTCATGCTATGTGCTGGATGCAATAAATCCATCACTGAAACAATTTTGCAGGAAATCATTTCATTCAAAACATATTATATTGGATTAAGCACGCAGTAAGTCTAACAATACAAATATAAATAATTTTACTGTTTTAAAAAAATACTAATGTCGATCATTGAGTATACATTAATAACTGATTGAAGTCTTTAAGCATAAAAATCAACAACTTATCGTATTAAATCAACAAATAATTAATTCGCTCAGTATATAAGAAAAGAAAACTGTGCTGAACTAACTATGAAAAATTGAGAAAATATTCTTGTCGTGAAGTGGTTATAATAGAGTGAAGATTCTTAAATTATTTCATTCGTAAATTCTATAAGAAAATGAAAGAAAATAGATAATTGTAAGTTTACTTGGTCAAACTCTCCTATAAAAAGGTAAAAAAATGCAAAGAATATGTTTTTGGCTATAAATATATAATGTGATACAGTTCAAATCACGCAATCAAAACACATACCGTGATGTTTGGGTGAATTATCCCAAAGTGTTTTGTTGTTCTTTAATTTATTTTGTGAAATATTAAAGATCCGTGTGTCCGATTCAAATGTTAAAAAATACCTAGTGAATTAATTCCGAGATACAATTATCACAGGATTTTGTAAATTTCTGGTGTGTGATTCAAAATGGCCGTTCTAGAAATTGGAGTGTTCATTATGATTGCCTGAGTCTATCTAACTCGAATCTAGTCCGTCAACTGTACGTAGATTTTAAACGACGCACATTAGGAAAAACGTAATGAATTTACTGCAGTGCATGTTTATATATCTAAAATATTAATGGCGAGACAAACCGAGTAATTTAGCGAGCACGAATGCGAAGTTTTCACTGTTAAACGAGCGAACTATAAAACACAGGTTGTTCTTGACATGCAGTAGGTATCATAGCATTTACACGAGTCTGCTTATTAGAATGGTCGTAAAATTGCTGGAATGCCGGAAGACAGAGTTCCAACAGTCGGCGATAAGCATCTTGCACGTGCAGGCTTGTTCAAAAAATGGCTGACAAGTGAGCCGAGCTGTTTAATTCTGAAGAGGCTTGTCGTCTTCAGCCCGCGTTATCTCGTACGTGATGCTGGGGACACGTCTCATGATGACGATAACATCTTAAGAAACCAACTGATAGCTTTCTATTATTACAGGGATGGTGAACGAAGAGAAATGAATGATATATCAAACGGAGCAAGTGTTTGCACGGACATTATTGACTAATCAATTGACATCCCATAAAGAAACAGACATTTGCGATCGGCATGTTTAAAAAATTACAATGGGCAAGTAAATTTTAACATTTAATTTCAATTGTAGACTTATTTTTTGTAGAAGGAATATTATCATTGTATTAACCTAATATATTTTTTTGTTTTACATAGGCTGACAAATACGTTCATCAAACTTTATATATAAAAGTTAAATCACATTATAAATCGTAAATTACAATAAAAATAATAGTAATTCAATCTGAAATTCTCTTCCGAGAGAATGAATGAAATATAAACAATTTTTATTTACATGAACAGAATCTGTCATTTATCAGGACCTTTATTTTACATTCAGTGTGGTTCGTATAGAGAAGATGATGATAAATAGACAATGATAAGTCTACGAGAGGGTGAAGAGACTTGAAGTCAAGATACATATGTGAACTCATAAAGATGAGTATAAGACAATACAATATGGTATACGAGTTATAATGAAATAAATTAAGTAATTGTATACGCTAGAACTATTTCTTTTACGCCACAAATACAACGGTCATACATTTGTTTCGTAATTAACTATTGTATATGTAATTGTTGTCTAGTTTTCAGAAGTCAAATACCAACATAAAATCGCAAGAGTAACCATGAGTATTCATAACCGCAAAAACACCAAACATTTCTACTAGAAAACGATGACGCTTATTTCGCAAAATTTCAAAACCTTTTTCACAGTGTGTCGACATTTGTCCAGTTATCATGGAATAAATAATAATTGATGATTTAGCTATACGTGGTTGGAGATCAGACATTACCGACTGCAGCGACACCGTGGACGACATTTCAGGTTGCATCGCGCGAATGCCAGAACCGCACGAATGTAGCTGCAATGCGGTTAATGTAAAATCTTTCTACGTGAAGTTTCCGAGTTGGTGAAAACGCGGGAAAAGAAAATGTTGGACTCGTTTAAATTGTGTAAAATGTTTGTAGCCTAGTTTTTCAAAGAATATTGACTTACATACGCATATACTATGTCCGATATGTGTTTTCAAAACGTGGGAAAAGAAAACGATTTCAAATAATGGAATCACTTTTTAATCTTACTATTTCAATGTTATAGGTAGAATGCGACAATCAAAATTTGAATTTATTGATGAAATGTGAATTTATTGTCGTTTGCACTCCACGGCATAAAACCACCTTACGGCATCCTCGTGAATAATTAACTTTTCAACCGATTTATGTTATGCTGCTTATGATCAAAAAATGAAACAATCTTTTGCACTAATTCCATATCTTTTAAATATTAAGAAGAGCTTAGGATAAAATTAGCGACTTTAAAAATTAAATTCTGTTCTTTTGGATCAGTAACTCCAATATTACAGAAATATCTTATTTTTTCAAAACTGGGTTTGGGTGCGTTTGATCCCAAGCTCCTCATTTGATCAGGACGGCTTTCGCTAAGCACAAGCATTTTCAACTGACAATAATACATATTTTATCCAGGGCAATTTATGCTAAAGGATTTCCTGAATATATTTACCTGAATATTTACCTCTGGTCTACATGTGTTGAAAATGATCGTGATAAGCGAAAAAGACTGTTTTATTTTTATAATATAATGCTTTTCCACCAACTATTGACAAAAAGACTACCTAAAAAGATGTTTACGATGTTGAGATTCCCTGACAGATATTCTATTATTATATATGAGATCATAGTTACAGGGGTCAATGCTTGTCCTTTCTTAAGCCCATTATTTTAAGCCCTTAAGCTCACAGTTGAGCGATTAAATATCTACCACTGCTCGTAAAATATGTAATGTAGGACGATTCATAAAGAGTCCGTGTTGAGAATGAATAAAACTGAAAAAAAATATTATAAATCGTTGTGAAGTGCTGACAAATATATTTGATTGATTTAAAAAAAAAGATTACTTCAAATCCATATTGAGATATAGACGTAAGTATGTTTTCAATTAATAATACAGTGGTTTAAATATTTATCAAAATCTCTCGAGCGCTGCATAACAGTTAAAGGTATAAGTAAGTTCTTGAGTAAAGAACTGAAGCGATACATTTCACGTCGTATAACGGTGTTTAATAATAACGACGGGGATGCGCCAAAGCATGCGATGCAACCCCATTAATTGAGCAGCAAACCCAACGGTATTGTACCGAGAACAAAATCCAATCGATTACTTAGAGTAGTAACTAGTGATGCGCCCTGATATTCGATAACAACCAATTGTTTTATCGATAGTTATCGATACTTTTTAACGATCAGTGAGGTGATTTAAATGTGCCAGTAATACTTTAACGTGTATTTATTTCAATACAACTGAGAAATTTCATCGCCATATGTGTACGTATTACTATAAAATGCAATTATATAACGCTACGCAGAAGTGTAAGTATAATTCATTCAACGCATTATTTGTATGTACACTCAACAATAGATTTCATATTAACAAGTGTCAATCGTAGATTAAAATATTACGAACGCCACTAGTCTAAGTGCATATACGAGAAGTTTATTAAAATAATACATACTTAATCCATTTTTACGCGATAAACTGGTTCCAGAAAGTGGCGCGTAAAAAAAAACCTCATTTTCATATCATATGATAAATCGGTTTCAAATCCGCGTAAAAAAGTATCAAAAATGTATGAAAATACGTAACGGTGCCGTCCAATACAATCGCATAAAATCAAAATCGCGTAAAAAAGGATAGGGTGTACTATGTTAACTGCATTCGCGCGTCAATTACAAACATTATAAATTATGGTTATTAACTTTTTTTTCATGATTTAGTTTTAGTTGAAAAAAAAAACAATACAAACCATTAGTAAATAACATTTTAAATAGGACTTAAATTTATTTCCTTTGAGATTTACCTTTCTCATGCAAGTAATTTAATTTGAATTAGTAAGTACTATTATTGTTTTTATCGTATTCCTTTTTTCTGCGCCAGCAGAAAGGAAAAACTCACAGCTATTAAGTGTTTTATAAGCTGAGGAGAATCAATTTTTAGTTTAATCGTGAATAATCTTTCGGTAGTTTTTCTGAAGATGCTTCTCAATGAGGCGAAACACGCATCGCCTTTTTTTAAAAAAGCCGGTGGAATTTAATTTATATTTAATCTTTTTCTAATATTATCAATTATTTTTGCACGGAATATGTCGGTATCCGAACCAATGTTAAAACCATGACAATTAATAGGAACATAAAAAATGTAATATATTATATTACATTTTGATAGATATATAACTGATTAAGCAGACGTAAATAGCCGCTACCTTTTCTCAACGTCTCATCACTAATCCTGTGTAGATAGTCATAAATTGTCGAACAATACAGACATAAAGATCGGTCTATACGCCTACGGAGCGGTGCAAAACACAATGGGCGGGGGCGGATAATGCGAGAGTGATACGCGGCAGGGCGGCGAAGAATAGCGGGATTTCGCGACAAGGGCGGGACACTAAACGCCATCCAACAAACAAAACAACGAAGATACTAACGGATGCTTAAAATACAGAGACTAGCCGCTTAACGGTCGTTGCGACGATTATGATCTGCATTGGAAATTGTGTACAGATTTAAACGTAGATTGTTATGAAATGTTGAAAATGTTGACTTTATTATTTTTTAGTTTGAATATATGAATTACCATTTTGCAGGTTTGTTTTTTTATATAATGATGTCACCGGATTAATTCCGAGAACATCCAATTATTAACATATAGTGTCATATTATCTTACTTGAAAACATTGGGCGTATCCATTAACAATAAGTACACTTTTTAATAAACACTTACTATAATAAAACAATAATTGTTTGTTGTTCATTAGATAGAAGTTAAATCATTTTTAAAAAGCTTTGTTCACTTAATTTCATTAAAAATAAAAAGTAATGCAATCGTTTTATAAAATCGTAGAATTTCTTTTGTCTCTTTTTAAGTTTAATATTCATACTTAAAATATCCACTTCACTTCATATTCCAAGTATATTCTTCGATTTAAATATAAACTTTAATATGGCAAATATAAATAAATGCTTTCGATGGTTTCGGCGGTAACTTTGTGGAAGTTCATTTTAATAGAAAATTTAAATTAACTTTGATTATTCCACGTATTGTGTTACTAACTGTGACACGTGTTTAATAATAGAGTAATCACAAACCTAGCTGATTGATTGCAGCTCATTAGTTTAATAGTTTGTAATGTTTAACGTCATTAGTAGTATGATTAAATTTGTTTGCACTGTTTCGATTTTATAATCCCCTCTTTGCTTCCCTTAAAAAGGAAAAATCCCAATTTGATTGATTACAACTCATTAGTATCATTAGTGTCAGTATCTGTAGTAGTATCTGTCAGTAATGTGTAGTATCTGTTTGTTTTATTTCGATTCTACACCCCCCTCCTTGCTCCTCTTAAAAGGAAAAAAACCCAAACCTCCATTTTGTAATTTTATAATTTTAAAATGTTAGAATCAATCTTGCTTCATTACTTAAGCAAACTTTGCGATAGTAAGTCTGAGAATGCCTCTGAAAGAGGCGAAACACGTGTCACAGTTAGTAACACAATACGTGGAATAATCAAAGTTAATTTAAATTTTCTAATAAATAAATGCATTTCTTCATACAAATACGTATAACATATTTTCTATGAATGCGAGTTTTCTTTAAGAATCTGTAAAACACGTTATTCGAGCTTTGGCAATAAAAAAAGCTTGAAAATCATCTAGCTCAACGTTGCTTTGTACATTTGTCCGGTTGTTTTTGACTAAAAGAAAAACTAAAAGCTTTTTTCTTATTTGTAGATTACTAATAATTGATAATGAATCATGTTTTTATATTTTAATACGTTAACAGACATAAACTGAATGAGAAACTACATCACGAGCATCGTACCCTGCTCATGATTTCAAATTTTAATTGAAAAAAAAATGATACTAAACTAGCCAGGACTTATCCCCGAACCATTTGAACACTTTTGACTACGCCGCATAGGCAAAACAGTAATCATTTTGTTTTTCACTTTATATACAGCTACGTGTTTATCCATAAAAGCACAGTTATTTTTATTACTAAAATAAAAAGACTAACAGCGTTATTTATTTTATAAACACAATGAGATAACGTTTACATATTTTATCCGCTTAGTTAAACATACTGTCGGAACATAATATATCCTTATTTTAAAATAAAATTTCACATTGTATGATTTTGTTTTACAAATTCTCATGAAGATCCTCCTCAATGTCACGAGATTACTGCCTCAAAAAAATAAAATATGCCCGCGTGGAGACTAAAGCGATTAAGGCAGGTTCATCAAGTGCAGTAAAAATGCAACACTGGCATATTTTTTACGTTGAATTTAATGGTCTTACCCCTTGAACTTATTGAAGAATTTGAAGAAGAACATAAAATACCACTCAACAGTTTTATTATAGTTAAATGGGTATCCAATAAAAAAATATCGGAAAATCTTTATTTATCGAGGATAACACACATTGAGTAATTTAAGATATCAATTGAAGGTGCCTGGTAGGACTTTAATATCAAATTTAAGCCATTCAAAAGCCTTAAAAAGGAAAAATCCCAATCTGATTGATTGCAACTCATTAGTACCATTATTTGCTTGCTTTATTTCGATTCTACACCTCCCTCCTTGCTCCCCTTAAAAGAGAAAAAAAACCAAACTCCATTTTGTAATTTCATCATTTTAAAATGTTAGAATCAATCTTGCTTCATTACTTAAGCAAACTTTGCGATAGTAAGTCTGAAGATGCTTCTGAAAGAGGCGGAACACGTGGCACAGTTAGTAAAACAATACGTGGAATAATCAAAGTTAATTTAAATTTTCTATTTAAGCCATTCAGTTTGTGCACACTTTTACAAAGTTAAATGATTTAATATTTAACACATATTGCGTTTAAAAATATACATTATTGTGAATTCAGTGGCAAATTTATGTTTTTCCTGAGGAATTATTGCTTCAATCTATGGTAGCCAGATTTCTTGCAAGTGAATCCGGGACATTTGTCCGATTTGCTGACTTTCGAATCCAAAAACCCAGGAATTTACCGAATTGCACAAAATACCAGCATTTACCGGGATCTCCGAAACTCGTTTTTTTTTAGTTCACCGAGGAATTTGAAATCCTCAATTTGCTATACTTTTATTCCAGATAGTCTCCGAAACTCGTTTTTTTTTTTAAATCACCGAGAAATTTCAAATCCTCAATTTGCTATACTTGTTCTCCAGATTGTTTTCGAAACTCGTTGATTTTTTTTTAGCTCAGAGGAATTTGAAATCCTCAATTCGCTCAAAATTCCGGAACAATTTAGTACTCATCCGGGATCCGGGACAACGTTTCGAATTCCGGGACAATACCGGCCAATCCGGGACAGGTGGCAACCCTACTTCAATCACATGTAATGAATATTTAAAAAAAAAAGACTTAGACAAAGAAAGACAAAAGAAATAGGAAATCTTACTCTTTATTTTCTCATTATTATATATAAATAATTAGTGTGTATCTTCAATAAATAAAAATCTTACCCTAATAGACAAAACACGTCACACCCAGTAACAAAGCCAAAACCTATAACTTGTAATTTTACACAACTGAGTATATACATTATGTATTCGACTGTGGAAAGGAGAAAGGACCTAGCCCACAATTAAAAAAAAACGATAATCACAATGTATACAACATTACCCTCCTCTCACCCATCCTATCCTATGAACGGGGCGTATCGAGAGCGATAAGCTAACCACTAGTCCTGTCCTAACCCTATTATTTTATTCCTACTCTATTTCGAAAAAAAGAGATTGAGCAACTGAGTTACAAGCAGTTCTCGTAGAAACATTTCTGTTGAGATAAACTCCATTATGAGTACATATGCTCCACATTGGGAGCGGACATGGGAAAAAAATACAACATTATACACGTTCTATCCAAAGGATGTAAGATGAAAATTTTAATTTAGCTTTTAAGTTTGGAGAAAGAAGTGCCTGTGGAAATTGCAATCAGGAAAAAAGTCCTAAAGATAGGTTTTTTTATATTAAATCAATTTCAAATAAAGTCAATTAAAACATAAGTTTATCCTTTCCCTGTGTATATTAAATAATTTGTATTTCACCCAAAAACCTTTGTTTGAGTCTCCTGTAAAATTTGTTGTGTGGGTTACGTCTTTTTCCTTTCCAAGGTCGAATTATGTATTTGTAAATATACCCTGAAAGTAAACAGTGGAATGTACGTAAGATGCAATCCTGTACTTCGATACTGAATAATGTGTATGTACAAATTTAATAATTTTATATGTGAAATATTGCAAAATATAAAAGGAAAGAACGTGTCTTTAAAGATGACGTCAATGCGCTATACATTAGACAACTTTAATAATTAAACATTTAAGTACAGGTTTTTAAATAGAAAAGCAAATATTTTTTTACTTAAATATTTTGAATGTTTACTATAATATTCTGATAACACTAGAATATAATTTTTGGCACAGAATAAGACCGAGCTCGAGTTCGTTTCCTGCACTCATTAATCTCATCTTGATATCTCCAGCGACCTGCAGGACGGAATGCCTTCTCAGAGCCCTCACGTCTGACCTTGCGCGCGATCTTGCCGCTAATGGGTCGGCCTTGCTCCTTACCAGCCCGCAACGGGATTTTTCGGCACTCCCGCGACAAACGACGCGCAAACCTGTTTCCGTTTCCGAAAAGCCGACTGTAAGGAGATCAGTGTCTCCATGGAACAGGATTGGGAGCTGATAATCTCATACCTCAAGATAAAAAGCTATTTATAAATGGGCCACATTTCCAACATGGTTCTGTTGACGTTGGCGTCGACATGAAGAAAATTCAACGTGTTAAGGACTAAGAAAGATTCTTCATGTTTAACTTGTGTGCACTATTTTTTAACGGGAGCCTAAACTACTTTCTGTGATCATGTTCATATATTTTTAAATCATGGAGGCGCTGCTGAATTCCAAGTAAGAAATTGCATCATTTCATATTAAGATGGTACAATAATTCATTCATCTCTGTCAGTGCTTACGAAACAAGAGCGTCCATTTCTTAGCATCAGCGTATCCGAGTTATTCTTATTAAAATAGGTTTAATCTTAAATGTCTTTAAATGCAAAAATTCCATTGAATGAAATACATTTAATTATTTATTAATTAACTTAAAATTTCATGCCTTCAGAGATAGATACAATTTCAACGTGGTAAATTAAACGAGACGTCAGCTTCAAAGGGGTTAAAAATCACTCGGTTAACAACTTATCGAATACATTAAAATGATACACCAATTTCCACGCAGTCCAAGCAGATCGTATTTATACAGGCATAAAATAAATTATTTGTTTTTGGTTAACTTTTTATGTAACAAATAGCTGTTACTAAAGTAATTCAATCAACCGTTTTTCCGCATTGACTGCTCAAATTTACACCGATGGTAACCGTGGATTAAAAATGAAATAATATTGATTCATTTGTACACAAACTACACTTTTGTTTCTGCTTTTTAAAATTTGCTTGCTAGACCAGAAACTTTTGCAATATGCGCTTTTCAACAAGCTTGGATTACTTTTTAGTTGTTTCCTACGGGTATGAATGAATGTACGGATTTGTCAAAGGACTTAGCATTTTTTTTATTAATTTCGTGGATATTTGTAATGTTAACGTTCTGTCTTACTCATCCGGTTTTAAAAATATGAGTAATTATCATTTCATTAGAAGTAAAAAAACGCACATGATTTTTGTAAGCTGTTTTAGCGGCATTTGTAAGAAACTTTGGTAGAAAGAAGTTCTTTAATCATAGAGAGATTTATTGATCACTTTTAGGATGTTCACTGTCAATACTTGGTGGAAAGGCATTATATTAGTAAAAAACAATATTTATTTGTACTTCATTCCACTTTATTAATTAGGTCAGGACTGGTTTCGCTTATTGCGAGCACTTTTAACTGATAAGAAAAATATATAAACAGAACTATTTATACAAATTTAAATAAATTGAAAAGAGATTTATTATTAATTTAAACACTGATTATTTGCTCGACATCGTATAAAATATATAATTTTCAAATTGTCAAAGTTTTCCGTTATGGTGGACGGTGGTCTGTGTCGTTAGACTTGAATCAAATTATTCAATACGGAGAAACTCGCAAAAGCTCTTGGAATGGGCTGGTCGTTGAAGTAGGTATCCCGCACTATATATTACGAAATTACAAGAAAATTGCATTGTGTACCGAGAGGGAAGCAGGCAATTTTCAACAAAAGCCGGTTTATCGTCGTTTACCGTTGCAATTTAACTATTAGGATGAATCAAAACGCTCGTGTTATCATTAAAGTTCTTTTAAAGTACAAAGATGTTCGTAATTTTAAATTAAAATCATTAAAAGGACGGACGGCCGAGAGGAAACGACCGCCATTCGCAGTAAAATTGCATTTAATGATCCGTGGAAAACCGATATGGCTACATAGCAAATCATAGTTTTATTTTAATGGGGGAACTCGATGGTTCTTTACTTTTGAGCATTCACTTTGAAATGTTTATAATGACCGATAAAATTCATTTGCAAGAAAAAAGTTTTTTATCGTATTATATTATTACATATATGTATGTATGTACAACTTCGCTTATTTATACTCGGACTATATATACTTATGTTCGATGCAAAAATGGTTCCCGGTGCTGTGTTGTTTTTAATATTGAATAATAAAAATTGTTTTACAAATCAATAAATCAATTTTAAGTAATAACTTGAATTATTTAAATATAAAACAACAATGAGATTACACTTTAAAACAATATTTTGATTAGTATTTATTCAAATAAACTTTTTACTGAATTTCTACATAATTACATTTTTTTTAAAGTAGGCTACAAGTTTGTTTATCAATGTACGAAATTAATTTCTCGGCAATATATAGATACACGCATTGAACTGCGAAACTTCTTTTTATGTATTATTTGCTTTAACAGTTAGGATTTTTGTTTTCATTTTAAAAAATTGACTATGAAGGCTAGGAAGGTGGTGTAAATTGACAACTATAGGCCGTAAATAACACTTAATATGTAGCACAGAACAGTATCGTAGATGGTGTTTCGAATGCTGACAATTAATATAGCGTATATGTAAGGTCATTTTTTTGGCAATTAGACTTTTGCAAAAAGTTAGAAAACAATTTCGAAAAAATATCACTGCCCAACATTGTTGCGGTGCAGAGCGTGAAAAGCGATTTTCCCCGCTGGCTGCGACTCACAACCGCCGCCGCCGGAACGACGGTGACCTTCGCCAATGACAATCGAAGTGGTGACGAAATGTCTGACAGCTTAAAACAAACCGGCAACACAATGGTGCCGACCAAAAAAACAAAGCTAATTACAAGACTTGTATTAGGGTAACAATAGCCGTGTTAAATGGTTACTTGATTTTTTTGTACGTATTAGAAACATTTTGGGTGACGCAGTAATTGTGTTTTTTAGAATTGAAATTACCCGATATCTTTCGTCGTATCGTGTGATATATTGTATGAACAGGTCGCCGTTCTCAATGACACCGTTCACAATTGAAATTGGCATCTAAATAATCTGTCCGAGATATCGTTGTTTGCGATTCCGGGCTTCGAAAAATATGCAAAGCGAACCAAGACAATAATTGTTATTGATCTCCTATAAAAAAAGTCGGGTCTTAGCGTTGTTGGCTTCTGTGGCGGATCTCACCGGTTTGAGTCTCAGTACGACCAGCATTTTTTTAATCGATTTCTGGTTGTAGGTTTGTTTGTGATGTCTTAAAATTCCCACCCACCCTTACGATCACCTTAATAATTGGGCGAGAGCAATTAATTAACATATAAATAATCTAATTAACAAATTAAAACTTCCAGAACTCATAGATAAACTTATGTTGAGATACCTCCATTAGGAACCCATATTCGACGTATTGAGAGACATGGGTAAAAAAATACCAAAAAGATGAAAAATTATGAATGTGATAATTTTAAATATTAATCATGATTTAGTTTCAATGTAAATTTAATACGACGTAATAAATTATTAAAAGTCCTCCGATGCAAAGATGTAAGGAGTTGTCATTTCAGGTTCTAGGTCTATAAAGCAAAGTCTCAGGTTCGTTTACGCCTAGTCATTGTATCCAGTGTATAATATATTATCATCCACGGAGACTGTCAGCGTGATGTTCACGCCTTTAAGATGTTTGCTTCCTAGGACAAAAGCAAGAACAAAGATACAATTCAATATTATTTTTTTACATCTATCGGTAAAATATACACCATTACACTTCAACTTTCGCTTTAAAGTATGGTGTTAACATACTGTCGGTATTAGAGAACGTTAAATCATGAAAAAGATAGTTATGTATACAAAACATGGAAATACTGTTTTTGTACCGAGAAACACCAAAATCGTTATATTTTCACTTTTTTACAATTTATACTATTTATACTAATGAATAGATTAAATCCTAATAAAATAATACTGATGATCATTATTTTTATTTCTTCCGTTTAAATGCTCCAATTTAGAATTTAATTGAATGGAGATACTTGAAAAGACAAGGTAACGATTGTTTTTAACGTATAAAATGATCATTTATGAAAGATACTCTAGGGCAGTGGTTACCAACCCCATGCCCGCCAACTAATTTATCAAATCGTTAAATTCCTAGGATTTTGGATTTCAAATTCCTCGTTGAGCTAAAAAAACTAGTTTCGGAAATATTTTTGGGAAAAAGTATAGGAAATTGAGGATTTCAAACTCCTTGGTCGGATAAAAAAAACGAATTTCGGGTTTTGAGATTTTGTAAAAATGTGTTGCTTGCCGCCCTGCCAATATTTTGGATTGCGCTATAGGATCCAAAAAGGTTGGTAACCCCTGCTCTAGGGACTTGCCAATACATCGATTGACTTGGCATGTACTTGGTAGAACTCCACTGTAATACGGTAAAAAGTAGCGAAGTATTTAGTTCTACACTTTTTTAAAAAAAATCAATTGATGCCTTCATCAGAACTATGTTTAAACCTACATTTACTCAGCTATACACACTGGCTTAGAAGAGATAAACAACACATCCTGTTATTTACACTAACATCCTAATTAATATTACAAATTATAGTACATCATTTTTTAAACATGACTTTAGTGTTTGATTATTGAAGATAAATTAGTAAAAATTTAGCTGATATTTATTATTAGTTACATTAGGGATTTTGGTAGCGGTGATATACATTGTATTCATTTGTCCATATTACATGATTAATTTTTAAATCGAATGAAAATTAATTTATAAGATAAACAATAACTGCTGATAAAACGTTTTATTTCGATTAAATTCATGTGGATTTTAATATAAACCATGTTAATAAAAAAAATAAAACAAATTCGACACGGAATAAATTTCGGAATAGACCGACTCTTCTTCTACCGATTTCTTTAAAAAAAATACCGACTTTTGTCAAAGTTCTCCTGCGGCGCATGATTGCGTCAGTCGCAGTTGAAAAGCTAACTAAGCGACTATTAAAAATCATGGCCTCAAATACTATAAATGCCTACCTACATATATCACTTAAAACAGCGAACAAGAACAGTTATTTAAGAGGATATCCAGTGAATATTATAAAATCTTTAATAACTTCGCGGTGTGCGGTGGTAAAACTAAATGTCGAACTATTATGGCGTGAATCTTAAATATGATTTATCGGGTAATATACAATAATTGCCTGTCTAGAAATTATTATTTATTGTAGAAATTACACAAAAACCAAGCGATCTTCTTCATATTGAATACCATATTAAAAAGTACAACATACATAATGCATGGTGGCATAAAACATAAGAACAGATGGTTTCTTGGTAGTCGATTAGGAAATATTATTTATAATGATTACGAAATGCGAAAATAAAAGTGTTAAAATTAGACGATATAACAATGACAACGTTATTTACTAATCTTAATGATATTTGGATTGACATCCCAAAGGCAATGCGCCTGATTTTTTTTAGAATATTATAATAGAATTTTTTGTCATTCGAAACAACTTAACTCAAAATTATGTTTAAGATTCTTAAAGTTATCTATCATTCAGATATACTCTTTGCTCTACATTATATAAAAAATAACTTTATATTTCCGACATAAAAACGTTTTTAAAATACAAAAATAGTTATTATAAATATACTCTTTATCTGATACAACGAATCACCACATTACTAAGAGTATAAACCATTTTTTATAATATAAATAAAATATTACTATCCGACATTGTACAATAAATTACACTAATTAAGAATTGTTCAAGTGATTAAATCTGAAAATAATCGAGACACAGAGCATTTGATTTTCAAAATTACAATTTGATTTCGAATGAAACATTCTATTTCAACATAAACAATTAGTTTGTAATTAAGAAAAAGATTAATATCTACAAGTACTGACACAACCAACTCAAAATGGTTAGATCTCAATTAACTGTAAAATGAAAATTATGGCCTTAACATTTTATAATGTTAATACATAAATTACTCGACCTGTTCTAATCGAAAGTTAATTAAATACATAATTTCATTGTTTGGGATATATGGATATTTCAATGAAAACATTCATATTAATTATGATACTGAGTCAGTTGCGTACAAATACTGATGAAGACAAGTGAGATATGAGACTTCGTAAATTTCAAGAACATTAGAATGCTTAGATGCATATTGCAAAAGCTGTAAGTAAAAAAAATAATCTTTATTTCTCATAAAGGCTCAACATATTATAAAATAATTATTTGTGTTTTATTATTCCAATCTAATTCAGCTAAGTTTGAGCAAATTTAGAAAGATTTTGTCGAATTGCCATCGTCGGTTACTGGTACAAGGCAATACCAATTAGTACATAGATATTTGTTGGAATTTTCATGCTTGGTGGGTTTTGTCTCGCAATATTTAAACAAACATGCGTAAATGAATAAGAACCGGGTAGGCAGTGCTTTTCGGCCACTGTGGACTCTACACCTAAGGGTAATTAATAATAAGCAGGTCTTTTTTTATAAAATGATTTTTTTAAATTACGTAATAATAAATTTGTATAGTATATGAATATTAAACGTGTATATGAGTCGCGCCGATACAGTGAATCACCAAAATCCAATACATACAAGTTTAAGCAAAAGTGTGTGTCTCTTTATGTCGAAAAGAAAGATCCGATATTTGTTGCATCTGTTACTCGAAATGCATTATTTTATTTGCTCGGCAATATGCACGCATTTTTTTAATTTGCCAATATTCACGGTGATTTGAGAGCTTCTACGAATTCAGATTTAATAGGAGCAATGCTATCTTTAAGAATAAATCCAAATAATTAATTTTTGAAGTTGTTTTATTTTTATTTATGCCTATCACGTGTATTTGGTAGATTTGGCTTTTTGCCGGATTGCTTGGTTGATCTTTATTTTAATACACATAAATAGGAAAGGTAGGAAAAAACTTGACAAATTTAAACTTTTTACAGTCGGAGTCGGGTTGTTGGTTAACCAACGACCATTGAATATAATTCCCGTTCCAGTAATATTAAAATGTCCCGGATTTTTTAACCAAGCCACCGATCAATGTTATCCTACTTCTTGTACAAGGATATGGAACGCATATACGTTTTGGTATATTATTGACACGTAGGAATTGTGTGTGCAACATCGTCTAAAATGAATACAGGCAATAAGTAACAAAAACATATTTAAAAAAGTGAGTATGCAAAAATTTTCTTTGTGTTACGCGTATGGAAATGTTTGAATTTGCAATAAAATAATAATTATTTTAGAATTTATCCGTTTGAATGAGACAAACTGCTTTGATGGAAAGATTAAAAGTTCTCATATTGGGTTGCAGTGTTTGCATTCTGAAAAGATGATTAATTGCAAATGGTGGGTTATGAACAAAATAAGCAACAATGAAACAGAGATCCGTTGGGTTTTTGTAAAAGTATTTCTTTGGTATGGCGAACGAGGCAATGTTTGTGAGAATTAATGTGTTTTATTTTACTCAGCAAAATGAAATAACAATCGAAATTACATGCTTCACTAAAGTAAATTTTATCAAGATCGTCTTGGCTCATTAATCATTTCCGCATAAATAATCGAAAGTGAGCGAAATTTCTACATTTTACAACGAAATTTGATGAGTAATGTTAAATGATTCTCACGAATATTTATAAATACATATACAAAAATCGTATGGGGCATTTTGTTATACGTACTAGGGATTCTGAAGTCTCGGGGTTTTCAAAGTCCCGGGACTCGAAGCGTGATAGAGTCAAAGTCCCGAGACATCCCGGAACTCGAAACTTTTGTTTCCCCTTCAATAAAATTATAATTTTATTAAAAATAATTATTTGCATGTATGTATGTATGTATTTATTTATTACATACACTCGGCGCCGTTTGAAAGTGCGCATTAGTAAAAATCGCGTTTTTTTTAAACAATTTTTAATCATTATTATTTTTCTTATGTAATGGATATGTGCAATGCTTACGATTATTTTTTACCAAGAAGGGATGATAACGGTACATGTAATGAAAAATTCAATTCTCCAATTCTCGGGACTCCTGACTGCAAAAAACCCGACAAGTCCCAGGACGTCTCGACACAGAATCCCTAATCGCCACGCATTTTTTAATGACATGTTTTTTAGGTTATGATCACCGAATCTTTGAATTAATGTTCATTGTAGATAATTTCATTGTTAAAATGCTTAAGTAATTTGTGATTTTATTTTATTATATGTGACATTATTATTACATTGTTTATTTAAGGTTGCTATGCCAACTTCTAACAAAAATAGGATTGAAAAAAGTTTTTATGATGACAATACTCAGGACTTAATGGCATATGTTTAAGGATATACTTACATGTTTTACAAGTAATAACCATCGTTGTCTTTTTTTTATATACGTGGATCTAACATCCAGTCATACAAGAATGATCTCCAAATCTAGTTCTAAATGAAACAGTACCAATTCAACTGGTGTCCTGTGCTCCCGTAGATTACGTAGATCCACGCTGTGGATTGACTTCTGATTTTTAAACATCTGCCCTAAATTTTCGTACCGTGTATACATTAAAAAGACTTTGTATGTACTGTGTACATTCTCAAAAAAATATAAAATATTTATTAGGAGATCTCATTCCCATATTTCATTTACTAACATAAAATAAGCACTACAATCACCAAGCCTGTAGCGACGCCCTTAAACGCTAATGGAAAGGCGTAGATTTTACATCAAAAATTTTCTTTAACTTCCTGACGTCATTTTGACGCCCCCTATTCTTCTCCAGGGCGATCGCATAATTCGCCAGCCTACAGCTACGGCCCTGGTAATTACTCTTATTCGTTGCTAACAAATTTTAATATTGAAAAATTTCTATCGCAACAAAAGTGCTATCTTTTCCTCCACCGATAAACCAATGAATTAATAACAACTAGCTGTAAGCCCGTTGCCCAGCAACGTGAGATTTTTGTTGCATAGTATTAATTTTTATTTTATTTTATGTTATTTTATTTTATGGTATTTTATTTTATTTTATTTTATTTTATTTCATTAAATTTTTATTTATTTTATTTTATTTTTATAGTTAGCAGAAATTTCGTAAATTATTTAATTTTTGGAATAATGTTTATGTTTGCTAACAACCATTTTTCGTAGTAGCAGAAATTTCGTAAAATATTTAATTTTTGGAGTAATGTTTAAGTTTGCTAACAACCATTTTTCGTAGAAGCATAAATTTCGTAAAATATTCAATTTTTGGAATAATGTTTAAGTTTGCTAACAACCATTTTTCGTAGTAGCAGAAATTTCGTGAATTATTGAATTTTTGGAATAAAGTTTAAGTTTGCTAACAACCATTTTTCGTAGAAGCATAAATTTCGTAAAATATTCAATTTTTGGAATAATGTTTAAGTTTGCTAACAACCATTTTTCGTAGGAGCAGAAATTTAGTAAATTATTTAATATTTGGAATAATGTTCAAGTTTGCTAACAACCATTTTTCGTAGAAGCAGAAATTTCGTAAATTATTTAATATTTGGAATAATGTTCAAGTTTGCTAACAACCATTTTTCGTAGGAGTAGAAATTTTGTAAAATATTTAATATTTGAAATAATGTTTAAGTATGCTTACAACCATTTTTCGTAGTAGCCGAAATTTCGTAAATTATTTAATATTTAGAATAATGTTCATGTTTGCTAACAACCATTTTTCGTAGGAGTAGAAATTTCGTAAAATATTTAATATTTGAAATAATGTTTAAGTTTGCTAACAACCATTTTTCGTAGTAGCCGAAATATCGTAAATTATTGAATTTTTGGAATAAAGTTTAAGTTTGCTAACAACCATTTTTCGTAATAGCCGAAATATCGTAAATTATTGAATTTTCGGAATAAAGTTCAAGTTTGCTAACAACCATTTTTCGTAGGAGCAGAAATTTAGTAAATTATTTAATATTTGGAATAATGTTCAAGTTTGCTAACAACCATTTTTCGTAGTAGCAGAAATTTCGTAAATTATTGAATTTTTGGAATAATGTTCAAGTTTGCTAACAACCATTTTTCGTAGGAGCCGAAATTTCGTAAATTATTTAATATTTGGAATAATGTTCAAGTTTGCTATCAATCATTTTTCGTAGTAGCAGAAATTTCGTAAATTATTTAAGTTTTGGAATTATGTTTAAGTTTGCTTACAACCATTTTTCGTAGAAGCAGAAATTTCGTAAATTATTTAATATTTGAAATAATGTTTGAGTTTGCTAACAACCATTTTTCGTAGTAGCAGAAATTTCGTAAATTATTTAATATTTGGAATAATGTTCAAGTTTGCTAACAACCATTTTTCGTAGTAGCCGAAATTTCGTAAATTATGTAATTTTTGGAATAATGTTCAAGTTTGCTAACAACCATTTTTCGTAGGAGCAGAAATTTCGTAAATTATTTAATATTTAGAATAATGTTCAAGTTTGCTAACAACCATTTTTCGTAGTAGCCGAAATTTCGTAAATTATTTAATATTTGAAATAATGTTTGAGTTTGCTAACAACCATTTTTCGTAGGAGCAGAAATTTCGTAAATTATTTAATATTTGAAATAATGTTCGAGTTTGCTAACAACCATTTTTCGTAGTAGCAGAAATTTCGTAAATTATTTAATATTTGGAATAACTTTTAAGTTTGCTAACAACCATTTTTCGTAATAGCAGAAATTTCGTAAATTATTATATTTTGGAATAACTTTTAAGTTTGCTAACAACCATTTTTTGTAGTAGCAGAAATTTCGTAAATTATTGAATTTTTGGAATAATGTTTAAGTTTGCTAACAACCATTTTTCGTAGTAGCAGAAATAGACGTTGTAATTTTTAATTGTGATTATTTTATCGAATATTAATATATAGGTATTTATTTTTTGAAAAACTTATCACGCTTATCAATCGGATTTTATTATTTTCATACGATCAAGATGTACTGTGTTTAAAAAAAAATGTTATAAACCAAAAAAAAAACGCTCGGGGTCAGACTCGAACCACTGACCATCAGCTTACCAATCTAGCGCTTTACCTTTCGGGTACGTTGGAATTAATGAATGTGCAAAAATTAGGATATATATGCTGTGTTTCAAATAAAAAACAAAAGTTTCAAAATTCGAACGTAATACAATATATATAATGTAATTTTATCGTATCTGGCAGTTGTTTGTTTACCCGAGTGGTAAAGCTCTCAACTCATAATTCAAGGACCGTGTTTCGAATCCAGACCAAGGTGCTTTTTTGTATGAGAATTCAATTTTTCAGCGATTTGATATGTTCCATCAAATAATAGTATATAATGACGTCATCGAAAAGGTAGGAATAAAAAATGGCGACATCGAGGCTGGTGAAGGGGGAGGGGGAGGAGGAGAGGAAATCGAGGAAAATCATAAGTAACAGTGTATATTGGAAAAATATGTCTTAAGTATGAATAAAAAGTGACAGCGCGGCTTGGCAGGAGGAGGAGGGGGAGGGGCAGGGGGAGGGGAAATCGAGGACATCTTACACTCAGACGGACATTATCGGCTATTAATATATAGATTTCACCAACAACTCTTCAATGTGAGAGTCAAAAATACAAACGGAATGTCCGGTGATTATTTATGACAACTTTCTTTGGATATAATTTGGCCGTTTTGCAGATTGATTTCTCCGGCAATATTATTTGTGCTAGCTGTCACCGCGCTGTCTTCTTGTTCAGAGCCTTGACCGAGGAGTTAAAATTTGAAACGGTAATTCCATTGTGATTGTGACGTCGATTAGATAAGCCACAACGCAATCGGTCAATACCGTAATATCTGTCAACGCCATGCCACTTGTTGGACGCTTTTCTTGCAATAAACTGCAGTCACTCAAACTTTTTTTGTGCTCTACCGCACTGGTACGAAAGATCATCGCTGAATTGAGCTCCCTGTATTTTTTTTATTATACTATCCGCAACAAAAAAATAAAAACAGAACATCGACCATAATTCTACAATTTTGCGTATTGAATGAGGAATCGTATATATTGTATTTTGATATTTTTGTAAATAATAAATTTAATCAAAGTAAAAATAATAGTGTTTGTGGTGTAGTGGTCAACGTCGTTGTTTCCGTGACGGATCTCACGGGTTTAAGTCCTAATACGAACAGCATGTTTTCAATCGATTTTTTCAAGGATTTCAATTTTGTTCAGAAAGTTCTAAAATTTTGTTCAGATATGAAGCTCATATCAATGGTTATTTGGTTGAAGAAGTTTTGCGCGGAGAGACACCATGCCATTATTTGCTTAAATCATTGTCGGAGGTTTTAAATCACTGCTCTTCATACTCTCAATTATTAGGGTATTGAAAATTCAATTAAGCTATGAAGTCTAAATAAGATTTTCAATTGCGAGAAAAACGTGTCATAGTAAGAATTCGCTATGAGAGTAGTTTTTCATTGCATTTATGTATAACGGAATTCTAGTGATAAGTGCCGCATTTTCACGATGACTAAAAGCTCTTTCTTGTCGCATATTTGATTGTTGATCGTGATTCGTGACCCTTGGTTTTGAGAGACACTGACTTGAATCACAGTGGATCAAACGAAATGTATTCGAAGACAAAATTGCCGAGCACGTTTTGGCACAGTTCTCTTATTGATTTGGAATAATCATTTTCGACGCAAATACGTGATAGGTGTAGCACGCCGCCACTGTTCTGGAACACTTCACATCAAATAAATAATAAACGTAATAATATAACACCATTGTACTTTCAAAATTGAATTCGTAGAGACCAATACTTGATCATTTCTTTCAGAAGCTTCTCGAATGCATTCTGCTGTGTTAATCTTTGCCACACTGCTTCGTAGCTTTCTTCGTTTTTTTGCAATGGAAAGAAATCAGTCATTTTTGAAATAATGAAAACAATATATATATAGGAGATTTTTTTTATTAATATTTTTGTATTGTATAAGAGGAATTCAATCTAAATAAACAATATTGCCGCTCGCAAACCCTCTTATGAATAGCTAACCAGTTATAATGTATTTAATTTAGTAAAGGAAAAATAGTATTTAGGTTCACAAAAATTATTAAATTGTACATATGATGTGTCAGTTTGTAGTTAATATCAACTACAATTTAGATATGATTTATATAGAAATTCGAAGATTAAAAACGAAACGATAATTGCTAGCGATGAGTAAAACCGATCCAGACCATTTAATAAGTACTGTGGAATTAGAACAAAAGTGTTAAGTAAATATAATTCTTGTAATTACTCACCATTCAAATCAGTGGGCATTCCCATGAGTTATCCATTCGCCAGCAATGAATTTAAACTTAGTGATACATATATTTCTTATATAAGCACGATACATTTATCAAGAGAGTTCAAGTTCATCCGTGCACATGAACGCCTGAATATGCCGAAAGGCGAAATCCGGTACGTTAGTGACAAAACTTATGCGAATGTATATAATTTGAACGATTCTAATATAAAAAGTAATTGATTAAAGTTTAAAGCCTTATCAGAGCATTTTAATATGCTTTCCTAGTTCCGCTGTTATCAGTCTTTTTACTTATTTTTCATCTTATCTAAAGTATCCTACCACAAATAATCCTAACTTTTTCTAGTAATTCATCAGTTTTTGCTATTAAAATATATCATAAAGACCTGTTGACCTGAAAAGCTGTTCGACATTTTGTTTTTTCCCGCTTGGCGACGGATCAACGGAACTTCAGACGTGATAACTAATAATCGACAAATATTCTTTCAATCCGTTTTTATTCGTCGTGGAAATACCATAAAAATAGCACTCGAACTATTAGAAACAACGTGAAGCACGAATCAATTTAAGTATGTAAAATAATACATTTTGATAAAGCCCCACTTACTAAATATATTTTTATGCGGTAGGAGTCTAGGCGCCCACGTTACTGGAGCCACGCTTTCTTTACTTATTATAATTATTAATAAGGATGAAACAGCTACAAACTTACAATAAACTTTAATTCATACAACACCAGTTTTATACACCTGAATCATTCACGTACTATTGGGAGGTATGAATGCTTAAAAACGAGAAAAAAAGTGTGTTGACGAGGAGGGTAATAAAATATTTCTTGTCTCAATCGCTCAAAACGAATTACAGATTACAAATTAGAACAAATATAGCAATGTATTTTAGTTACACATTTTTTGTATGTATTATGTTCAATTGGGTTTACTCTCTCGTCTGAACTGTGTTTAAACATCAATTAGATTAGCTATATATACTGACTTAGAAAAGATACACAATGCGTCTTCTTATTTATTCCAAATACTAGTTTATATCAAAAAAGTAAAGTTTGATGTGTAATACATTTTGTCTTTTTTTGGTAACTGTGGTAAAAATGAGTATTATATTATAAGTAAAGAATGAGAATCAAGTTTTAGTTCGTCCGTAAATAACATTACTGTACCTTTTCCAAAGATATTTCTTTTGTGACGAGTTGTTACAGAACCTGTTAAATAACATGGTTATCATTTTTTTAAATAAGTTTATGAAATATTTGGTAAAAGAATGTGATATATCTACACTTCTGACACATGGTAGATATTGGTCAAAGATGATGTGTTGTTTTAATGAAATTGAATAAGACGTACTCATAATAATATTATTGTTGGTACAATATAAAAATCTATATTTGATTTTAATTTACTCGTTTTTTCAACATTTGATAAGCGTTTAATGCACTAATTACGCAATTCTAAGCCTGAACGAATAAGTTGAAACCTAATTTCAACACGTATATGATTAATACAAAAAAATCAAGTAATGATATATTATTACCTAATATGTTTAGTAAAGTGTTAACTTGTTTGTACGAGAATTGTGTAGCATTGAGAAATAACTGCAGATCTAGTACAGATTATTGATCGAAAGATAAATAGACGCACCAAAAAGCATATGCCCAATCACTATCATGTTAGATTTTACATCTTTTATACGCTATTAAATAATATCGGATTTTAGAAAGTTTTCCTTATAATTTATAATATAAATTATTTACACGGACAGATTAAAAAAAACAACAATTCAAGTGGATTTCTTTCACGCTCGTCGCCCCGGAAATATATTGAATTTATGACAAATAGTTTGCTGTACTTTTTTTTATATAATGCTAGTTTATTGAATATTTTTTGTACGCAAAGAATGCAATGCATAAGCGTAACAGCCAGTTTTATTATATAATATCGGGTAAATGAGCGCATGGTTTTTTTTTAACTAATCAGTATTTATATTTCACTTTCTATAGAATTTGAGATCAATTAATGTAATTGGTAATAGAAAAACTTCCAGCTGTTTTGACCTTTCTGTGATTTTTGTTAATTTAAAATAAATTAATATATTGTTTAAAGTATTATATTTCAGTTGTTATATTTTCTCATAGTACCTTTTCAAATACTAAATTATCTATTTGAATAAGTTATGAAATTTGCAATAAATAGGGTGGTATTTTAGAAAAAAAAAGTAGATGCTTTGTAATATTCTACACGTCTTAAAGTATCGTAAAAGTGAAGAAACCTCAGTTTATACAGCGCAATTGTGTTATCCCAGTAAAATAAAAATACACAATCCACTAAAACAACAAGCAAAAGCGTGATTGTACTTAAAATTAAGTCAAAAAAAAGTTTTACCGTTTTACTAGTTGTCTCACTTCACCTCTCGAGGTTTCGTATAGTATAGATAATTGTAATATATACATACTTGGTTACTAGGTTTGAGTTTACGAGTGTGTGTGTGTATTGACAAAACATATCTTTTAAATAGTTAGTTCCTATTTATTATATGATTTTGGCGTATGTTCAACAAAAAAATACACGTTGTGTTAAAGACAATTTCAGATATCATAGCACCTAGTGGCGTAGCAAGTAAAATAAATACAATATTTCCGAGAAATAATATTTATACATTCAAAAAATTAAGCCACCTGTGGTAAAAAAAAATACTAGTTCATAGATAAAAAATAGTAGAAGTGATTGAAAAAAAAAATAAGAGGCAATATAGGGGGCGGCAAATTCAAGGATAGCCCTGGCGGCAGGACTTCTTCCTACACCACTGATAACACCCATATTGTAAGATGAATACTGACAACCATTACGAGGCAAAGAATAAGTGAAATAGATTGATATGGTATTGTATTAAAATAAGTAATGGAGGTTCTGAAGAAACGAGTTAATAGTTAATGTTGGGCCACCTAGTTATTATCATATGGTCTTACAATGAACTCTTAAATGCATTGTAGTTTCTTTGACATTCAAAGCGACTACTTGGCATACATATGCGAACACTTTTTAGAATAGTTCCTACACAAAAAAGCACTATTGTTTTCTTTAACGAGAATCTGCATAGTATAATATAAGCAAACAAAGTTTGCTTTCATTGAATCAATATGCAGCTCGTCGCTCTCGCGGTAGCTGAATTATGCGCCAAGTGACGACAATTTCTACAGGTAAATGGACGTATTTAGTGCTCGCTTAGGCCATGAATCAGTGCTACTAGACTGCGGCGAGGCGCATTTCGCCACGGGCAACATTCGTGGTCGGTTCACACGGGATGCATCTCTATATGCGACTTGGGGTTGCAATCACATCTTCAAGTACTTACAACAATTTGACAACAACACCAAACTTATTCATGATGTCATTCCCAGTATCGTTAAAATTTCACGTCGATTAATAGCCGGCATTTGATTATTGTTAACAGTGCTTGAACAATAATTATTAATATTTTGAGTCTTCGGCAGATTTGGGTAACCATTTCATATCTAAAAACCGCTATCATTTATGCATTCAAAAAACTTTGATTAGATATTCTAAAAATGTATGTATAGATAGTATTATGAATGAATGAAAACAATTATTCCGTTAAAAGACCGCACTTGAGGACCTAGAAGGCCACACCTTTGATATACGACAGTATCAGTCCCATAATAAGTGCGTTAACTTCAGTGTTATGTTTTGCTCAAATATTCCACATCAGCCAACTATCAAAATGCATGTCTACATAGAGTCAATGGGTGCAACACAACCAGTGAACCCCTTTTAAGGTGTACACTGTCAGTTCTCGTGGTCCTCTTAAAAGTTAATGAACATTTTAATTATTGTCAATTTGATGACACTGATTCATATTTTGCATCTATGTATATCTTTAAATTCCTTTCATTACCAATTGTTTGTTACACCCTAATAATTTTGTTTTGTATAAATAGCAATGTGGTATTGTATCTCTTATTAGTTTATAATGCTTGTCATGAGTAAAACCAGTCCTTATCATATGAAATAAAAGTGGAAGTAGTACAAATGAGTGTTTTATTCTTTGAATACAACCAGTAGAATAACAAAGTTAAAAATTGTACATGAAAAAATGAATTTCCACGGAGTTATCGCCGAAAACATAAGATAATGAGACATTGCGCATACGATAAATTTGCAGAATTTCCAGTAAGTACAAAATAATTTTAGAGACAATAAATTGTACACTTGTGTCAAAATCACAATCGTTGTTGCGTGCCAAGAACGTGTCTGCGACGACTTTTAATCTATAGATACATCAAGTAGGCAATTAAATATTTTAAAATTGCAAATGACAGCAATTTGATGGATTTGATTTGATGACAGTCCATCAATCATTTTGTAAAACATATTTTATATGCGCACAATTTTTCTATGTGCCAATAGATACAGCAACAAATCTCATATTTTCTTTATTGACATTGATTGCGTGACAATGATACGAGATGTGTTAACTAATATAATATATTCGGAGACGAATTGCTGGTACAGAAATATCGTAGTAACACTTCCCCATGCCTGTCGCATTTCTCTGAAGCTATTTGCACAGACGATACAATATTTTAGTGACAATCAACAAGTATTTATTATTCCACGATAAAGATGGCGGTAGTAGATCACGTTGACAATCAAAATGGAGATCACTTAATTGTCATACACAACTACTAAATGTAGAATAGAAATATCAAAAGCGTTTTTTTTTATACTGAAGCGAATGAATAAAATGTTTCGTTAGAAGGATGTTGACATCAAAACTAGATCGATTACAAGTATGTATCAGATTGAAGATTTCTTATTGACCAAGTCAAGGTCGACCACAGCTTGTCCAACCAATCTATGAATAATCAATATTTTTTTATACATAAATATTTATCGTAAATCATCTGAAATGCAGTCACTTTCATAAAAATAAAAATTGTTTAAGAGTTGATTGATATGCTCAAGAAAGAAGTCAAACCGAAAGAAGTTAATAAATAGATGTAATACGTTAGTTAGAACCCCAATATAAAAGTATAAAAACAACAACAATAAGTATACAATATAGCAGTGGTTCTCAACATTTTCGAAGTCACGGTGCACTTTTGATCATAAGAAACACTAAATCAAAAGGTCAGAAAACAAATAAGATTATGCGAGCATAACTTTTTCGGTTTTCACTATTCCGCGGATTTTTCTGCTTTTATCATTTTTTCGCGGTTATTATTAGTCCGTAGAGCTCAGCGTTGCAATTCTACAAGTTAGTTACATAAAATTGAAACGGTGTAAATAACCGACGCTTAGGTTAAATATGAATTTTTGAATTCAGCTGTCGCTATTTTTTTGGAGCATAAAAAATACTAGGCTCACAATTTTGGACCCAGCGGACTAATAAGATGATTTTAAAACAGCTTTACACAATATTTTATATATTTCAAATTGTAATAACGCTTAGGTGAGTCTAATAAATTATTTTTTGTGTTATTGGTTGTTAAAATAGGCTTCTTTGTCCCGATTACAAAGTTACTGTGAAAACTCCACGGAACACCGGTTGGCAACCGTTGCTTTAATTAACTTATTTTCGTTGCTTTTGACGTGGAACATTACATTTCATGGTCAGATTTAATCGATACTATGTGCGTGTTATCCATTTAACCGCAAAATAAATTCTAGGTCCTTTCCACTCAAATTAATAATAGTATCCAATAATAGCCGAAATAAATCAACGGCCGTAAGTAGCGTAACGTTGGGAAATCAATGGACTAATAAAGTCAAGAACGGCGCAAGTACAATAAACTTCGAGTTGGCACGAACGAAGATTAATGCATTTCATAATTATTACTAAACTCTTATAAATAGTGCCAAATTTCACAAAATAATAGCCTCGCATTGTAAGCGAATGTCGTTACGCCATTTTTAATCTAAACTGAAATTGACAGCTCCTAATTAATGGGGTATTTAATCTACTCTATGGGGAGCCAGCACTCTTTTAAAACATATTATACTAGGCCAGAATGGATAGAAATAAAATAAGCTTGATTGTGCCTAACCGGTCTTAATATATATGAAGATTGGGGAAGTTTTATCTTTGTTTAGTAATATTTCGCTAGTGTATGTTATGAGTGTCCCTGGTCGTGCTTCGAACAAATCTGAACAATGTAAAGGATTCGCATTGAGTCATAATGTGTTATTTTAGTAGTTCATACTAAATACCGGTATTGCAAATATTTATATCAAAAAATGTTCAAATAAAGCAAAAATAAATACGGCCAATTGAGATCGTAATACCGGACGAATAAATCAAAATCGACATTATAATGTGTCATATAAAATACTGTCATTCAAAAATATATGTATCATAAAGAGGTGATTTTCCTGAATAACTTTCAGATCATGCATCATTGAAAGAATCGTCAATTCTGGACCCTTTCAATGTCAACTTATAGCATATATATAATATTTAAATTAATCGCGAAATGTTTTATTAATATTAATATGTGATAGTTGCTATACATTCAAAATTCTATAATTTTCAATGCCGGTATTGCAATCCTAACGGGAAAAGCTTCTACAACAAAATAAATCAATGAAAGAAAAATTTATAACAAAAAATAAATCATTAGATATGTCTGTTTTGTGCAATAGAAGATTCGTGTTATATATACAGTTCCTACAATTTTACAAACCTTATGATCTTTAGTCACAAAATCGCATGCGAGCGTATTTTGTACAATTATATTTTCATAGTCTGCGTAGTATGATAATAAATTATTCACATCCAATGAAACTAAGATTGAAAACGAAAGTTTCCCAAGAGCAGGTGGATAACTGCAAAAAATAAAAAAAAGACTATTGAGAAATTTTATTGAAACGCTTTTACCGAATTGTATAATAAGAAAATTCAAATTTGGACTTGACCTTTTCTAGCATCTGCCTATAAAAAAGACCGAATTGAAATTGAATTAAAAAACAACAAAGCCAATTCATCCTGACTATCCTATCTTGATTTTCGATTTCAATATACAATACAATCATTGTATATCGATCTACATAACTAAATATTTATAAGTTTATTTTTAAACAACCCATGGATAAAAAAAATGTTTTCAACATCGATATATTTTAAAATACATTTGTACACGATTAAAATCCAATTTATTAACATAGAGGTATTTAATTTGTGTAAATATAATGTAAAGATGATCATTACAACTGTAGAATAATTAGTGGATTTATATACATCATGAACGTGATAATTTCATCCAGTGTTCAAAAATCAAACATTTGAAAGAATCTCACACATGTATTTATGTAGCACGACGTTTTAGCGAATTAATCAATCTGTCACCCCAATACGAAAATAACGTTATGGGGTTCAATCGATTCCACGAGACGGTCACGGCGACTTGACTGACGACTAACCGTGGTGTGGAGCCAGTGCGTACCAACGACCACGATCCGAGTTCAAGAACCGTAACATCTATAAGCAACATTACATTTTAATAATACACATTATAAGATTAAATTATTTTAAAAACACGGTTTCTTAGTGTTAATGTTTTGTACAGTTTTGTTTTGGTCCTTTATGTGTCGATATATTTAAGAAAAAAATCTTGTTACACATATGAAATTTAAAAATTTTCATAAACTACTGATGCACTTACGTACATTTAAAAATTGATAGCACCATTTCATCGACTGTTATTTGCTTGTCTGACTAGAGGTTTAACCAGGTCTGTGGAGTCGTAAGATTTTTCTAAATACTATAAAGATATATTTAATGATGTGTATTCAAACCACAATAGTCCATAGTATCGCTACTGTATGCTAGGATTATTACAGGTCTACAGATGATAAAATGGCATACATATAATATAATTAATGTTATATATCACTTTTAAGGTGTTTACTGTCAATACTTGGTGGAAAGGCATTATAATAAAAATAATAAAATATTTTTTGTACTTTTTCCAAATAAAATTTATTAGATCAGGACCGATCAATGCTCGCGACGAGCGAAACCGGTCCTGATCTAATAAATTTTATGTGGAAAAAGTACTATTTTTTTTTATTATTTTTATTATAATGTTATATATCATAAGTTAATGAAATAATTGAAAAAAATCTTTGGAGTCGGAGTCGTCTTTTTTTACCCGACTCCACAACCCTGGTTTTAACAACAATTTTTTAGCGACATGATGTGAAACAGTGAACAATACATTTGTTTACTGTACTGAGAAGCAATCAATAGTGTGCGATTATGAAACTAAAATTCAACATCTAGACAGGCAACATACGGTCGCCTAGTGTGGCTTCTTCACAAATCCGATGTTTTTTTCATTGTATTGATTCATTAGAAAAACAATGTATATTGAATGCGACGGCTTTCCGATATGAAAATGTTTTATAGATATTAAAAAAGCGATACGCCATTGCGTAAAAAAAAATCGTTTGGATTATTAAAAACTATCAATTTTAGCCTGCGTCACAATTTAATAAAAACTGCGATATCGCGGTTTATGATCGACGCGATTTAGACGAGTTTCGTGATTTACGTGACAGCGATCTCAATAACTATTGAAGAATTACGGCTATTAGACGCTCAACCATTTGCATCACTCTGTATCCGAGGGTCCGAACAGCAGGAAGCCTCGCGTGGTACTCAAAACACGCAATTTAATTAGTTCCGCTCGTGCCAGACTTCAAACCCGTGACCTCTTGCAACGAAACGTTATGTTGTGGTATGACACTACGCCATAACACATACGGAAGCATTTCTAGCTTTGACGTTTGATGCATTATTTATATTGGAAAAGTATGTTTTTTTAAGTTTATATTTTTTTTCTATTTTATCGTATAACTGAGATAGAACAAAAAAACAATAATATTTTATTCACAAGCGATTACAAGATAAAAATAGTTTTTCAGAATCTGAATTATGCTGAATATGATGATATTTGATGCTGAGAATTATTATGATTCTGTGCAATAAAATAATCGCGTATTGAAAAAATCGAACGACATGGTCCTGAGCTGGGCGAAACCGGTAATATTTTATTGGTGAATAATACATTGAATACAGTTTTTAATTGAATCTCATTTAGTTAAAAACAATAATTCAATCCATTTTCATTAATATCAACGAATTTAATGACTACTTATATGTATGCTGAAACTATTTGTATTTCTCGATTTGTAAATTCAATTTGAGAATAAATTGGTACTTAGTAAAATTTGAACTATATTTTTTAAATAAATCACAAAAAAATATTAAGGATCATATCTGGTGAAATCATATGTATAATTTCTAAATATTGAATAGATAAAAATGTATTTATATAAAAAAAAAAAAAACATTAATGATTAATAATAAACCCTTCAAAATAGCATATTTTCTTTCAGTATTTATACACTTTTTTCAAAACTACAACGGTGCCTAAGCTGCCACTTAGAGTTAGCTTTAATGATACTAAACTGATTGCCCTCGTAAAAAAATCGACCAATAGTAAAAAAATATATATATTAATTGTTACGATTGAACGATGTACCGTTGTTATACGTCCCTATAAGAATACTTATAGAGATAAATGATGATAATTAAAAACAGCTTACGCCGAATAAATAATAATAAAACCGAACAACAGAGCTGGGGAGATTTGATTTCTCGAACCGTTATATTTTTTCCAAGTGTTTCAATTACATCACGCAGTTTGACAGGTTCTTACCACTGTATACACGATGAACTAAATTCAATAAGTATTGAAATATGTTAACATTCTCATAGCCAACGATTGTAATACCGGATGGAAAATAAAATACTAGTTGAATGCCTACAAAATCTCCTGGAAAATTATATAATTTAAAATAGCTAATTATTTGTTTCTGAGAGTCGACGAGCATCTTATTTCAAAGATTAACTTTAAAATATAATTAATAATTAAGAGGAGAAAAAAATCGAAAAGTGATTTGTCACAAAAATACAGAGCTTGGGAAATGGTGATTTGAGTGTTGGAGAAATCACGATTTGCTTGTATGTGTCAACTTTTTGATTTCATTTTTATAGGAAAAAAACCTTTTGTGATATCCATTCATAGATTTTATTATGGACTATCAGAACTGATATTAAACGGCATTTTTCAAAATTTGTGATAAATCACTTTTTGAATGTTTCCTCCTCTTATTTATTATATTGATTAAAAGAAATAATACGCAAGGGGCATCGCACTTAATTATCGAACCAAACCCTTACAATGTTTGATGCATTACCATGGTATTTAATAGCTTAAATGTAAAATATAAACATATGCTATCATAACGATCTTTACAGAAAAATAAATACATACAACAAAAAATCGGAAATCATTACTAAGGATTGGTCATATAAAGCAAGAATGCTAATAGATATGGCAAACGCGAAGACGAATAGCAAATAGCTATTAATGCCACATCCTGTAGTTAATATTTTAATTTGAATCCGCGTGTACGACTAATAGGAATATCGTCCAACGAAGGGTTAAAAACCCTTCAATGTCAGTTTCCACAAGTGAAGCAACTACTGAATACGATAAGTATTTAAATAATACTACAAAACATAGTATGCAGTGTAAATTTTTTTGACAATAGGATATCAAAAATATTTGTTCTAATATTTGTTTACGTTTTAAGAAGATAATTTACTATCTGTTTTTTACCGTGTTATTTCAAACCCGTATAGAAAGAGAATCATATATACTTATCCAGATTTTTTTTAATACATACGGTAGAATCTTTGTATAACGACTTCGCATTTAAAACCTCAAGTTTAGTTTTCTTACAAATTACTATTAAAGTATGTAAATCTGTTTGGTGGGACGTCCGGTTAGTACGACCCAATGTCGCCGGTCTCTTGACCGTCGTTCTATCGGGATGCTACTGTACATACATCGAAAGACTTTGAAACATCAATTTATTTTCCTTCAGAGTCTTGAATAAGCGGCAAACGACTTACAGCATCTTGTTTTGTCAAGGCACGTTATGATTAACAAACAACCATTAATATTAAAATGATCTGCAATAGATGATATTAAATTACTGAATGCTACAGACACACCACAGAAAATAATAGGATACCAAGATAATAAAATTATAATTGCTAAGGTCTGTGGATCACTTAAAAGTACAATTTAAGTGATAATAAAAACGAATGGCAAAGTTGTTTAACATAAATACTGTACTTGGCCGACGAGTCGTCACTGGAAATAAGCGCTCTGGAATATACACTTACCTGAAACAAAGAAAACAAACCTCATTAAACAGGGAAAATTGAATGTTAACATAAAGTCACGTAAATCATTATGCCAATAATTAAACTATCAAATAATGTAGTATTATTATACGTGATATTTATTTTTCATATCAAATCAATAAGAAATATTGACAAAATAAAAGCAAGTATGAGAAATATTTTCGCATTGTAAATTGAATACCATACTTTGGTATTTTCGATTATCCTCGACCCCTCACACGACAACTTCACTTGTAATAATTTATATACCTGCTGCCCAACACTGCTTCCGATGAGAGCAGGTGACATAACCTTAAACAACTATTCATGTTATTGCAAATCAGTCAAACTGAGAACTGCTGCAACTTGACATGGAGATCACTGTTAGATACTCAGATGAGTCTAATGACTAAAGATGACTTAAGTAGAAATGCGTATATATATACTATTGATTGATGCAATAATGACTGTATGTATAAGAAGAAATTATAGATAAAATTAAAGACCATATCAAGGGAGGAAAAAAATATGTTTCAATACTTCTTTTAAACCGAATCCAGTGTCAGGTTCGGAATCGGAGTCGTGTTTCATTTTATTTTTTAACAGAATTTAATTAAAAAATGAGCGGTTTAAATGTAAATAACTCGAATATTGTCAAAACGCCAAGGAAATGCCATTAATTAGTATACCTGACGATTACAAATAAATACAGTCGGCCCCCTTTAGCAGAGATTGGGACTACGATATAGGAATAACTACGCTAAAGAGGAGTACACATCCATAAAAAAATATGGTTAGGTTCTTTCAAATGTATTTTGTGAATTAAAAGAAATCAACATTTTTTCCAATTTTTCGATAAAATGACCTTATATTTAGTTCGTTAACAAGGGTCAAATGGCAACTGACAAATATTTTTTCAATAGAAATGTATAAAATATGTATTTATAATATTATATATCGACTGTGGAAAGGAAAAAGGACTTAACCCACAGTTTCTCCAAAACAGCTTTTTTTCGATAATCACAATGTATCAAACTTGGTACACGTTCTATCAAAAGGATGCAAGTTGCAAATGCCGAATTAGTATCTTAATTTAGCTTTTAAGATTGAATAAATGACCTTGTAAAAAATTAAAACCAAGAAAAAAGATTGAAATAAAAGTTTTTCCTAAACAATTTCTTTAATTAATATTAGATTGTGTCAATTAAACACCAATTTAGAAGTCTCCGTGCACTTCAGGGTTGTGTATATGTCATAATTTGCATATGTCACAAAATCATCAAAACACGTTTTAAGCGCCTCCTGTAAAATTTTATATGTGTGGGTTACGTCCTTTTTCCTTTCCACAGTCGATATTATAAAGAAAATTATAATTTGACCTTAAAAATTTAGCATTTTGTAAAATAAAACTACGCTATAGTGAGGATCGCTATACGGGGGACTACCGCATACGTTATAAGAAATTACTCCATGAGGGGACGCTATAGGGGATTTTACGGTACATAACGACTATACGAAGGTTATATTTGCGATGAAATTTAGATAACTTAAAAATTTTAATAAAAAACAGTTTGTATGTATGTAGTATTGAGTAGGTAGGCTAGTTTGTGAAGGCACGTCGCATTGAATTGCATCGCCTCCCAATAGCGGTGATGCTTCGCAGTGGCCGCTATTTCTGGACATGCCGGGAGAGTAACTCCAACTAACTAATTATACGCAAGGAATTTTCTGTGAATGAAGTCTGCTAAGTCACCAATTCCTCGTAAACTACCGTTAAACACGCAAAAATATATTTGAATGAATAGCATCGCTACAATATTGCCAATCTTGGCAAGGAATGTTTTACAGTAACTTCCCATTTCATTCGAAGTGAAATGTTGAAAAAATACACAGTGATAAAAAATTGCATTTTTTAAACAACAGACAAGCATCAACAGTTTTTGAATATATTTGATATCTTTGAGCTGTTGGGGATATCGAAAAACGGTCCAGTTGGATAATAAAAACACAAAAGTGTTTATTTTCGATAATATCATAGCCAGGAATACACCATAAAAAGAATTATTTATTTGTACCTAAAGGCATACTTTCATGAATTACTACAAAAAAAAAGCTTTAAAATTATGACGTATCTAGCTAGAAGCTCATATATTATACTTATCGGTAATGCTTAGCCATTTTGATAACATTTATGACCTAGCTAAAAAACAATATAAAATATGTATATTAAATAAAATAATCTAATTTCCATAACCTTAGGTAGATATATCTATTGTATGCTATTGGAAATATGAAAACGAATAATAATATTTATAAATCATCTGTCTTTTTACTTTTGACGATATTGTAGTAAAATAAAAGATATTCACAATAATATTGAAAATATGGTATAGTAACGTTAATGATTCTGATCAAGAATGTCAAACTCTATTTTCATTTTCATGATTCCATACGGAGAGCCGCAGTGTTTAAAATATAAAAAGATATTACAAGCAAAGCCAAATTCAAATCAAAAAGATATTTAACATAATTAAAAAAATATATTTAAAATGACTTGTAATTTTGATTACAATATTTTTGAGTAGCAACGTTTCCCACAAAGCAACTATCATAATTTGTTTTAAATTTTTATCTTTAAGGTTGTATCGTTTTACCTTTTCTTTGCTGGACATTTAGGAGCCACAAAGCATCAAAGCACACGCAGATTGCATTGTGCTCCCATATTTTGGACTGATGTCACTAATCATACAAGTGCTGCCGTATTTTATGAACTAAGTAAATACATTTAAATTTAAACAAAACATAAATATTGTTTTAGAAGCTTAAAAAATTGTTTCGATGCGCCGCCAACTAATTTTCGGAAGGCCGCACGTGGCTCGCAAGACGAGTGTTTGACATACCTGGTCTAAAAGCAGACCAATGATGTATGTATGATAAAATCAAATTGGGAGCTCAACAAATTGATGTGGTGCTCTGTGATGCTTAACATATGAAGCCAAGAACTAGGATCCCTTTCATCGTTCCGGAAACATAGAACACTGCTGACTGTTTCGTACGAACACCCAAAATAAATGTCGCCTTGCCAGAATACTGTACATCAGCCAGGGAAGTGATAGGTGGAGGGAAACCATATGTTTGTGGAGCACTAACTCAATTAATATATACGTCCAGAAGCGTGCACAGGATAAAAAAAACAATAAGTGCGTATTTAAATAAGTATACAAATACATTGAAAAAACAACCTGGTGCGACGATTTAGCATCGAACCAAATAACGACGAATAAAACGATGGGCACATTTTTTAATTGATTTATGGATTTGTGTTTAAAAACATGTGACCCAAGACCAGTGATGTGTAACTTAACTACCACCCACCCTTGATCGATTAAGTAACAAGCAGTTTTCTTAGATAAATTTCTAATGAGATGCTCTATTAGGTTCTCATATGTACTACATAGATTGTATTTGGGAATAGATAAGTTAAAAAAAAATGGCGATACATTGTTACATAACGCATTCATATCCTTACAAACTTTTTTAAAAAAAGGTAACAAGTATATCATTACCTCTAGAAGGACATTTGCATCATCCCTGTACTAGTTATATGCCAATTTATTCGCTTAACTACTATTTTATCGAAGCAATTTTTTTTTAGAATTGGAGTAGCCAAATTGATTGCTGTAGCGATAGACTATTTAGAATTTAGATTAATATTATCGGTGATGACAATTGTTTGCAATTTAACATTTGCGATGTATACGCGCAGTGTATATCGGATTAATGCGCAATGTAAATGTTGCAGCGGTATTCGATCTTGCTTATTTTAAGAGCCTAGGAATCACTATGATTTTTGAAGCCAAGGATCGTGGAGAGTTGTACCAACAACTGAATTAAAAACGCAAATTTCCAGTCAACGACCGATTGGCACCGATGCAAATCGATCATCATAAATTGGTGGCAAGCGCATTTTTTTCCGACGGCCGTCTGTCCAATTTTTGACGAGTATGAAAGATTTTGTTTTGATTGGAAAAATAGCGCTTGTCGGGCTGCGAACGATTTCAGCCAAAATGTTCAGAGAACAAAAAAATCACATCGGCGTTTGTGAAATGACAAATTGCCCAGGAATTATTTTGATTACGCTCACGGCTCTATAAAACTTAGCCTATTGAAATACCGCATATTTTTTTCGCACTTTTATATTTCACTATCGCTGAATGAGAAACGTTATTGCGTAGGCAAACTGGTGTACTTAGGTACATATTGCGGCATCGTACTCCACTTACAAAACCTGCGTCGAGAGAATAGTGCAGGTTTTTTTTTTATCAAACGATTCAAATTCAAACCGATGTCAGAAATAGAGCTACTAATTTTTTACTCCAAAAAATTATTACCATTTGAAATTTGTAGAAAATCTTTAGTACATATTTCAATGCCATTCTTTTCAAATCGATGTAAGTTTTTTAACAGAAAATCTTCCAGCGATATTATTAATTTTTGAATATCGACATATCTCGTGAGTGGCAAACTTTTCAAGAGATTTTGTCGAATTCACTTCTTAGACATTTAATAGAATCTATTTGATATAGAATATTGGTAAAAAAAATATGAAAATCTTGTATAAATATGTACATCATGAATACATAATGAAATTTTTATAATTGGAAAAGGTTTTTTTATCTATAGACATTTCTGCGTTAACCAACATATTTGTACATTTAACTATAAACAAACTAGTTTCAAAATAAAATGACGATTTACAAAACGATAGAGAAACCTTATTCCATATTTACTATTTTCCTGTCTACGTAAGGTTCCGAAAGATTTATTAAGACAACCCGAGAATGAACACCCGGGAAATCGACGATTTTTGCCAGTCTCGGTTCCCGGGACATTTGAATATTACAACACCAGACGGGGCTTGCTAATTAATTTATAAAATGTTCAGAAAGAAGTTTTATTCATTTAATACTAATATAGTATGAAAATCTCTTAAGTGTTCTTAGCATTTGTACATTTCGAAAAGCAAGAAAAGAAATGTTAACAACGTTCAAAATCTTTCATTAAATTCATAAAATATGCTAGTTTGCAATGATAACCATATATTATTTTTCAGAGAAAATGAGTTCATGAACAAAATGAAATGAAACCTTCAAATGATGTGTAATAAAAATAAATATTAACGATAACATTTACTATATTGTAAAGCATTGTCATCGTTTGCATCATTTAATAGTTTGCATGAGTTTTTAGTTACTAACACAATTCATGCATAGAATTATTCGTTTAAATATTCTTTCATAAATAATAATTAATACACCAGTACTAGGGACGCGAGCGTTTTCCGGGACAATTCTCGTCTCCCGGAATATGAAAAAGGCCGAGACTTCAGAATCCCTAATCTGCATCACTTCGACGTGATCAGGTTGACTGATTATCTCCGGACAAACTTGCCATGCGTGCGATTTATAAATAATTTCGATCATCAAGGCTATAGGTATGGATGGTACTATGATTTGTTAAGATATTTCAAACATAACAGACGTCACGTTTTGCTGTCAAACGAAGACAATTTCACGGCAATATTGTTCACAATAGATGATATGGACCGACAGCCGATCACTGGAAAATCACAGACCGTATCCAAGTCATTAATGAGGCGATTTTAATTGGATTTTTTTCATCCAGCTAGTCGTTTGCTAATCCTACTTAATATGTATGTAGGTTTTATGTATAATTTAGGTTAGGCTATAATAAAAAATGGTCTTACAGTTTATCATATGATATGTACCAAAATACAATATTTCCGTGAGAATCAAAATTAGTTTTTTTTAAATGTCACCACGACGTCACTTCTTTTTTGTTTTGATTTGTGGACACAATTTTGTTTTATATGTTGGCAATTTATTAAATATATAACACGTTAAATAATTTCCTTGTTTACATTCATGATATGACTATTTTTACAACTAATTAGTTCTTACTACACGGTTTCGAAATAAAGCGGTCCAATATATTGTAAAGTTTTACCAAGTAAATCCCAACATCATAACTACTGGAACCTTGGTCGTCTCAATTAATTTCTTTCGGTCTTCTCGGTCTTCCGCCTTCCTACACTAATCGCAGAATAATTAATGGAATCTTCATGTTATATAATATTAGCAATGTTCAATGCATCTTTTTTTGGTATTAGTTTTTTGCGCGGTTGTTTTACATTGAACATGGAACATATTCTCATGTAAAAAGAGAATTGAGTGTACAAACACAGCTGTTTTAATAGCAAATATTATTTTATAAATAATCACAATAATTAGTCAAGCATATAAAAATATTCTTGCTGTAAAGAAAATGCATTGTTTTATACATTACCGCGATACCACTCAATGTTATTAATTAGGTTAGGTTAGTACGTTACTTATGTAAGTAATACGTTGAAAATATATATAAAAAAAAACACCAGTGAATTTAGTTATAATTTGTAAATAAACCCTTACAATAAAGGCGACTTTGACAACTGATAAAAATCCATCTTCAATTGAAACACGTTTAATTTTAAACATACATTTATTACGTTATTGAATTGTTAGTAATAATCGAATCTGACTCGCAATATAATGCCATTATAAAGCCACATTAATTAATAAGCTAGTACTGAAATAGTTCGAGGCGAGTCCAGAGATATAAATATGCGAGCGCATTAGTACCTTCGGGTTGGCAGGATAAAGGTTAACTCGGATGAGCAATGGAAGATGTCAAAGCCTGTTTATTAAATTGTGTAATATTTTATCGTATAGTTTCACATCGTATTTATTTCGCGTTACGCTAGCGTGTACTTGGAGATTATTTATATACAGCCGAGCCGTATGATTTATGTACGGAGATGAGAAATGTGGCCATGCAATATTACCAGTGTATACGAACTTATTGGAGAATGGTGATAATTATTGTTAATATCAAATACATAGTAAGATTTAACGACGCAAACGAGTTATCGTGGTTTTCAAAAAAAAAGTAGAAACTGTTTTTAGAAGTAAGTTTAACTGAGACTATCCCATTCGCATAAAAAAACTATTGTTTCTAATGATGGCCAGTCTATATAAGAAGTCGCATACGAAAGGTTAGGATGAGGTTAGTGAAATTATAATACACAAAAGATGAATTTAACCTTTGGGGTACATACGCATTTCAAAAATTCGCTAAACACCAATAATATCTAGCTGATGTTAATTGTAATCTTCAATAATACCTCAATAAATGCAATGCAAATATTACGCAAATTTCTCTCGGGTCACTTTGTCCCCCCTCATCTCTCGATCCTATTTTCGACGTTTCGGTACTCGAGTATTAATTAAGAAAATGTGTCGTCACTAATTCATCAAAACATATAAACTGAATTTTGTAGAACTTTCAAATGAAGGCGGTCGAATTTTATATGTGCAAATAAATCTTGGGCGAGGATAGTTAAGATGAAATGTGACAATGGTGGTAGGTAGAGGTGGTATAGATTTTAAAAATAGTTTGTGGACGAAATTGGCAACTGTCGTTTATTTGTAAATAAAAACACAATTTCTTTTGTACTTATTTCCACTTTTATTTACCAAGATCAGGACGGGTTTCGCTCATGGCGAGCATTATCAACTGATAAGAAATATAATTTAACCAGTGTTATTTATCAAAACAAATTGATCGTTTGGTTTACCAATCATAAATTTTAATTCGGTATAACTATTTTACAGCAGTACATCTTTTGATTTTTTGTTGTTAAGGTTAGTAATAGGGCATCCAATCCCGGGATCCCGTTCAATTTTCTGATCCCGAAATTCCGGGATTGAGATGGCCGCGATCCCGGGATTTCGGGATTGAGAAATTTCTAGCAAATTCTCGAAATTTATACGAAATTGGCAAATCGGGGATTTCAAATTCCTCGGTGAGCTAAAAAAAAAAAAAAACGAGTTTCTGTGAGATTCTGGGAAAAGGTATACCAAATCGGAGATTTCAAATTCCTCGGTGAGCTAAAAAAAAAGAAAACGAGTTTCTGTGAGATTCTGGGAAAAAGTATACCAAATCGGAGATTTCAAATTCTTCGGTGAGCTAAAAAAAAAAAAAACGAGTTTCTGTGAGATTCTGGGAAAAAGTATACCAAATCGGAGATTTCAAATTCCTCGGTGAGCTAAAAAAAAAAAACGAGTTTCTGTGAGATTCTGGGAAAAAGTATACCAAATCGGAGATTTCAAATTCCTCGGTGAGCTAAAAAAAAAAAAAACGAGTTTCTGTGAGATTCTGGGAAAAAGTATACCAAATTGAGGATTTCAAATTCCTCGGTGAGAAAATCTCAATCCCGGGATCCCGGGATCCCGGGATTCAAAATAATTCAATCCCGAAATCCCGGGATTGGAAAAAGGCTTCGGGATTGGATACCCTAGTTAGTAATACAACATTTGGTAACTGTAAAATATGTTATAAAAAAAAATGTATTTATTTCCAATGAACCAAATATTTGTATATTGCAAAATTGCATCGCTGAAATATTTGTATGCTTTTCGAGATCATCACAAAAATGTTAGTACAAACATGTAAATTATTTTTTTCATTATCTCGCCAGGAAGTGAGCTTAGATCAATTTCATCGCCTGATTTAAAACTCTTAAATCACAGAGGTAGACATCTTTAAACCAAAACATCATTGTTGAAATAATGTTTTCTAAAAAATATTGTTTGTACCAAAAACCACTATGAAAATAAACTGACTCTTAATAAGTTATCTTCGATGGGAATTGGGAATGAAGGTCTGTTTAAGTTTATAAAAATATCGCCGTGACAGTTAATAAATGAAAATAATCGTTACAATAAACACTGCGAGAATTGAAGAAGGTAACCCGTTGAGATGCATCGTCTTTAATTGATGGCTCTAGTGATTTTTCTCAACATTAAATACTGCAATATGATAAAATTCGGTTAATTGTTATATTAACCCGTTCGTGTAACCATTTTATACTGACAATCAACAACATTCATTTGTGGAATTGCCATAGGCACTTCTGGATGTTTTTTTTTATTATATTACAATACATGTGCAAGCTTTTTAAATATACAGGGATGAGCGATACATGTATGGATTCTTAGTATAAGTAATAAGTAGTCGGTTGACAATACACATATTACATATTAAATGTAAATAAAAATTAATTGTTGATATTTTTAATTCATTGTGGTATAATTTATTAAGTAAGACTGTTTACGATCTCGTGTCGTAACTATCTTCAAGAATTGGTTTGACAGATTGTAGTGAGTTATATGATTTGACTCTGTACAACCATACGAGGGCTTAGGATCACAGGGGTTATATCTACAAACACATAGTTTTAAATACATTGCTGTTTAACATGTGATTTAGATGCAAATATTAATAAGATACTAGTTTAATTATTTATAAATGTAAAAAAGTGTAATTATATTCAAATATCTAACTCGCTTGAGGTGATACTAGAGTCTGGTATAGAAAGGGTAAACTTAAAAGGAGTCAGATTGCGGCAAGCAGCTTTCCAAGACAGGATAATTATTTTTGATAAACTTTATTAATTGTTATTCGGCTGGGGGGACGGGAATGTTTTTATCAATTTTAATTAGTTGCACACGAATCGTGAGAGCAATGTGTGAATAAATTCATTGAAAATAACTTATTATTAATAACAGCAATATTCAGTAAATGACCAAGGATACCATGATGAATAGACTCATATTTCAATGTAAGTGCAGAAAATTATAATAGTTATAAAATTATAAAGAACACGGCCACCTTCTTAAGAAATGCGTCTAGTAATTAAATTGCAACGATAAGATATTTAATTATAAGCACGATGTGATATTATATTTCAAATGGAATAACATCATTAACTGCATTTTTTATGCAGTTATTTTCTGAAAATAATATCTCAATAAAGACGCATTATTAAATGCTGCACAAATCAAATTGAATATTTACATAAAAAATAAAAAATACATTTATTCTTTAATCAACTGCAGTATGTGAACCAGTCCTGGTCATTATTTTCAACGATTAGTTATGTAGTAAATTATGCGAGTACCGTAGAATCCGGATAGAAAGACAGTCAAGGGACCGGCGACATTACGTCGTACCCAGGGCAATCCCGGACCATTTTTGTGATATCGGGATTTCGAGATTGAATTTTTTTTTAATCCAGGTATCCCGGGATTGAACACAAAATCGCGTATGAATTGGGATTCGGGATTTAGAAATTCTTGTTCGGCAACTTTGAAATCCTGAGATTTTTCAAACAATTTCATGCAGTTTTTTAGCTATTCCTGGATTTACAAATTAAAAAACGCAGGAATTTACGGAATCTTCAAAGTTACGAAACTTCTTATTTTTCTTTTTTTTATATATTTACATAGAGGTAGTGCATTTAAATTCGAAGGGGTGAGTTGGCATTACTATTGTATTGCGTTCGATATTTTATAACGAGGTATCTATGTATCCACGAGAAGGCAATTCACGCAACCATCTGATTCGGTCTAAGCTTGTTCAGAGAGACTTAACAGTTACGAATTTAATACAGAGCTCGATGTGATTATGAAATGACTGAAGAGTAAAAAAAAACATGACAGAGATAGAAAAAATCCCGAGTCTAAAAAAAGTCGACAGGTTGAAACGGCGGGCATTGAACGAAACTGTTATCACTGTTATCAGAGATCAGTTCCGGTTGCATAAATCGGATGATTCCATGCTACACCGTGATTGGCTCAACACCATTGTGAGCAGCGGATGTGAACTTGTGTGGTTTTATTGCGGGCGATTAATTTATCGTGGGGAAGGTCGCGGAATACAAAGTTGGCGGTTAGGTCATTTTAATAGGTAGCGGTGTGAAAATTGTTTACAGTTATGTTATATAACGTCCCATGGTGATCTGCATGTTAGACAAAATAAATAGCTAGATGTAGCAAAATTTCAACTTTTAAATTTTTTTTAGAAAAATTATAATATAATATAATATATGGGCAACCACCGGCCCGCCGAGCTATTTTGTCTGGCCCTGATTTATCTCGGCGAAGTATTTGAGAAAGAAATTAATAGTTCCAGGAAGGGATTCAATAATGCAGATGAGACGGGCGCTTGCAGTGGATCCACTCTACTAGTTCATGATCACCACCATTTAAGAAATAGTAATGTGTTTTATTTAATTTAATATTACTTTACTATGGTCAATAATTTGGTACGGCCCTTGACTCGGAAACACAATGATAATTTGGCTCCAGACCTAGAAAATGTTACCCATGCCTGGATTAAATGAATAATTGAACTTTGTACGTCGATAAGTGACGCTGGCTATGTCAACGTCACCCTGACGTTTGCGCGCCGACACTAGCACACAATATAACATTATTTTGTACTGTTGACAGCACATTTAAAGACATTTACTTATAGAACATAAATTGTCTGTTAATATTACATATAATTTAAAATTAATCGGTAATTTAGCAAACATATCTATAAAAAAAATATTGATTTTCTCGAACCAACAATTCAGTGAAAACGTGGTGTCGTACTTTTCAACAAATAAATATCAAATATGAATACGGATGAACTTGAACTGACGCCTGAAGATGCCGAAAGGCGAAACCCGGCTCGTTAGTGACAACATCTGTGTGAATGTACATAATCTGAACGATTCGAATTTAATATTGAAAATTCCACCAAGCACCTTCAGTCGAAATCTTAAATAAATATAATTTGCCTTATTGTTTTTTTTTTTTAATATTTTTATGGTTCTTTTTTCGTGTATTTGTTTTTAAAATAAATGTTTACTGCGCGCTTACGTAGACGCGCCTTGTCGATGTGTGTAAATTTCCACGATGAACTTTCTAGAACCAATTTTCCAAAACCATTCAGAAAATTTTAAAAATGCAAAAATGCATTATACAGTGGAAATGGTGTGTACTTTAATCATCGTGGAATAAGCCTGCAACGATAATTAAACCGTACCCATTGATTGGTGCTCTACCTTTTCAAATAGCATTACTCAAGTGCAATATAAAAACCATCCACTATTGTAATTCGCATGAACTTGTTAGCCATAAAAGAAGCCAATAATAAATACAGCGCCAATATCATTTAGGTTTATTATACTTCAGTTGAATCATAAATACGGTTTAACTCGAGAAACGTGATATTTTACAATAACATAACGGCATTTGTAAAAATGTTGTCGTTACATATGTTCGACCCAATGAAAAAAAAGAAAACTGCATTTTTTTCCGAGGCATTGTTTGTTGTCAGATAACACAGGTACATGCTGGTTATTCACGTTGTATTGTCAAGGCTGTGATACAGGAATTCGATCACTACTGCTGAAAGCGAGTACATTGTATAATATATATATATTATATTAAATTTTGAAATCTAGTCAGTGTATACATTGACTAGCAGATGGTTTTGAAGATATTATTACAATTAAGGTCGATAAAAACATTTTTTCTATTTAAAAAAAACAATTAACAATCTAAGCCAGGGGCAGGGAACCTTTTCTTCTCTAAAGGCCGCATTCATTTTTCTGATTCAACATGAAGGCCGCAGTAAACATTGACTAGAGAATTTTTGGCCGAAAACAACTTCATAACAATTAAAAATTTATAAATAATTTACCTTTTTTTAGGTCTTTCAAATATTTATGAAATTACAAAAAATTACAGAATTAGAGAATTGGCCAGAAGGCCACACCAGAGTAACCAAAAGGCCGCAGGTTCCCCACGCCTGATGTAAACGTTATCTGTCGTACATGAATCTAATGATTTCGCATTTAAAACTACCGGAAAAGTAATTTTTAAATCATGTCAATAACATAATATACAGAAAATTCTACTCTAGTTGAACTATTTTTTTTAATTTATGAAAAATATACTAGAATGATGGTCGCTGCATTTATTTTCATATTCCTAAATTTATATTAACTTTAAATGTTGAATGTATGTATTAAGTAGTAAGTGTATTAATTCACTGACGAGCACTAAACAGCGTAGAAATGACATTACGGGTTAGGTTATGTTAGTATACTGACGAGAGCTAGTCAAAGTAGAAATGACAAGGTAGTGTTAAGCTATATAACAAATCTATTACTTGCTGAATTGATAACACTTTTTGAAAGTAACTAATGTACTTAGTTGTATCGGACAGCGTAAACGTGATTCATATTAATACAATAGATTTTAAAATCTACTCTTTCGAGTGAAAATAATATTTTAATTCGCGTCAAAACAGAACTATAATTGTTTCCGTTTCAAATGGCAGCATATACAATTTTCTTTTTCAGAAACGTAACAACTTTTTTTGGCGAAATATCAGCGCTAAAAAGTGAAACTAAAAGGCGCAGAACAAAAATGAGAAAGTTCTCTTCGAAAGCAGTCGAACTGAATCTATCCACGTTTTCAAAGTAAATTATTTACCCAAGAAGAGGCAAGTGTCGAGTACTGAAGGCATTTTTGACTTCAGAGGCCAGATCGATGGCGTTCATTGTCTTACGGCACTGCGGTCGGGGATCGACTCGATCCGTCCATACGCAACTGTTTCGGTTATTTTTTTTCTTCGGTGAATCTAACCGCAGTCCGCGTAGGAATTCCGAGCGTTCGGTTTACATGTCCGACGTACGATTTCGAAACTAATAGTGAAATGAAAAAGCATGCGTATTCTGTTAGTTGTGTTTCGGGCCGAATTTCGAATCTCCATTCCCAAGGGAAAATATGAACACTACAATCATAATAATGTATGTGTGCCAAGTACGATACACACATGCTGTCAAATCAAAATGTACGTTTGAAAAACTAGCGGCCCGAGTCAAGTATATTTAAATTGAGTTCAAAAGTTTCAAATTTGTTGTATGATTATCAATTTATTGGTTGAATTGACATTTACTTGGTAGAATTCTATTGTAAATAGGTTAAGTAGATTTTATTTTATTTATCGTCGATTTGCTGCAAGAAGTCATTAGGTGACGTGTCGGTTAAAACTGAGTTAGATGTCACGATCTACGTATTTCGTCATGATTTAATCATTATGTTGAAAAACACGATTTTTCAAAATTCAATTGAACACCCTAGTAGTACTTTCAAGTCACTTCGGTAACTCACTATTTAAAACTTCTCTGGAATCGAGAAAATTTGTATTTGTTAGACTTTATGTAAACTTTCAGATTATTCAAGGCAAAACTTATTTATGTTTGGATATAACTAATTCAATGTCAATACATTAATATACGTCAATACATACAGGTGTTCACTGTCAATACTTGGTGGAAAGGCATTATAATAAAAATAATAAAAGATTTTTAGTACTTTTTTCACATAAAATTTATTAGATCAGGACTGGTTTCGCTCATCGCGAGCATTATCAACTGATCTAATAAATTGTATGTGGAAAAAGTACTAAAAATCTTTTATTATTTTTATTATAATGCCTTTCCACCAAGTATTGACAGTGAACACCTTAAATGTGATCAATGTATTGTAGTTGAAACTTTAATCGATTATCAATATTTTTTTCACTTAATGACTTATTCCACCAAACTATCGTCATCCCGACGAAAGCATAAGCCGAAATAGCTATCAACTATATCGTCATAGTTGATAGCTATTTCGGCTTATGCTTTCGTCGGGATGAAGGCATTATTTGAAGTAACAATCGACCTTATTACATTTTAAAAGATGTTGAACTAAAATGTTTATTTACCTTATTTTTTATTTATACCATAGTTTGGGCTCGAAAAAGTCAATTAAAACGGTTAATTGACATACGAGCAAATCCATATTTTCGCAGTAACGAGATACCGCAGTTTTATTGGAATTAACATATTTGAGGACAAAGATTGTTAAAAATCAAGTTAAACTGTTGCATTGTTTACTTTATTATCAATAGTCTTTGTCCTTAAAGATGTAAAGCTCAGTAAAACTGCAAATTTCGTAACTGAAAAAAACTAGATACACCCGTGTGTAATGAAAAGCATACGAATTATCAAATTATTAACTCTTTTATTGCAGTTATGATGCGTTGGTTATGCAGTGTGTTTCCTTAAGTTGAACTCGATTAATTTAAGCAATACAAATAGACGATCAGTAACCAGTATCATAAAATAAGAATCATACATTATTATAGCCATTGAAACGAGGTTTAAGTGATATTAATATTTTCTATGGATTCAACTATTTTTTCCCCGTCACATTTAATCACGTCAGATTTTTAAAACACAGGCCTTAAATGACATATCCAATATACCTTTGATTGTGTGCTTTTTGAGTACGTGTGTATTTGTCTTCGTGTAAAAATTGCGGCTCTCAAATATACATACTATTATTATTTTATGAAAACATAGACGAGAGAATAGTAAACATTTGTGAAAAAATGATTGATTTTTTTTATGTTGTATTCCGCAGGTTTATTTTATCTTAATTTAATAGCGGCTGGTGTTAAATTAATAACACGTTATCATATTTAGTATTTAGTTACAGACTGTAACTTACAGTGTTAATATCGTTTAATTTTCATACCAATATGTTTGCAACAGCTGATTCAATAATGCCCTTGTATACTGGCATCTAATAGCATTTGAAAACATTAAAATTAGTAGATCAAATTAGTATTTTTAGAAAGCCAATGATATAGACCAGCCATACATACTCAACCTGTTTTTTGTGCGGCCCAAAACAATCATAGTCACCAGATGATTTTTTAAACAACCGGTATTTTTTTCAAAACTTTAAGTAAACGAATGAATAGTTTGACACATTTGTATCTTTTTGTACTTACATTTATGTTTTTTTTTGTTGTTTGTTGTGTTATTTTGACATCACTAATTTATGTATGGTATGTGGTATATTAACGATGCTATCTGTGATAAAATCGGTATATGGCTAATACTAAAAAACGGTTGAGTATGGCTCATTTAGACTCAAATAGCAACTACGGTGTCCGTACAAAATTCATGTCAATTTATTTAAATTGTAAATAACCCGAATTGTCACTAACTACATTATAACCACACAGCAAATACAAAATTAGGATTTACAATGCCGACATCTGGCAACTAAGCAATATCAGGTATCGTGTTTTTTTACTCCAAAAGAATCATTTTTTCAAACTTATTGTCTGAAAAAACATACGAAAGAAATGTCATTAGAATTATCGAATGTCAATAATATAAAATGTCATTACTAATTTCGCATCCGTAGACCAGTGGTCAACGTCGATGACTCGAATACCAAAACAAACAACATTTTTTTCAATCGATTGATCAATTTCTGTTCAAAGCCATGGAGGATTGTGATGTCTGAAAATTCCTTACCAACCTTCCAATTCTAAAATAACGGGATGAAGCGAGAGCGCTTTACTAACCACTAATCTCAGTCTTATCTTTTCTATCTCTACTCTCTTCTTAAAAGAAGAGAGGTTGAAGAACTGACATTTAACAAAAAATTAACATTTTAAATATTTTTATAGAAAGAAAATCATTTACTATTTTTACTGTATTGTGATAACTCATTAATACAGACATATTCGACATATATTCAATATAAAAAATGACAGAGCATTTAACCCAATATTCAAAGTAAGGTTTTGTGATTGATTCTCAGAGAAATTAGAAAAATAGCCACTATCGAAATACCTCAATACGAGTATTAGTAAAAAAAACAATATCAACTGAGTTTTACAAAAGAACAATTGTCATTTTTCTGTACCAACACAAATAAACACATTTTTTTATAACTATCTCCCGATGATCCACAAATAAAAACTATAAAAAAACATAGATTGCATATATACAGTAATGCTCGAATCTTATTTGTACTATGCAAAAAGCTTGACTGAATTAACCTTACTTTTCAATCTGCCGATCGATAAGAAAGAGTTTGCATTAAATACCAAGTATCTGATAAATCGGCTAAAAATCTAAGAAAAATAAGCATAACATGTTGTGAAATAAAACTACAGGCAAATAAAAAAAACGGTCGTGCTTGCGATGCCAGATTCAAATTTAATTTTCAAAAGATAGTGGTTTTTCTTTACCGTTGACACATGGATTACTAGAATTTTTCTCTACAATTCTAACTTCGAGAACCACATGCTCTTTATGACTAATGGTAAGCTTATAGCACTCTGTACACCTTGTTTATAGGATCGAATGGTTGAGAGTTGATAAGAAGGGATTTTTTGTCATTAAAAACCTTTTTTAATCATTTCATCTCCAGAATCCAAGGCTTACAAACCTGTCCTATCTTCTATATAAGTTTCAGGTGAAAACTACACTTAGATACGAAAAGGCGCTTGCATAGGTGGCATAAAAAAGGGTTGTAAAATCACCGCTCGATATCAAAATATGCGAGCTAAGCGAAGATCTACGCAAAAAAACCTTATGTGTATTTTTAAATTAATTATATTCGAGAGCATGTAGTTGTACATTGAAGGTGTTTCAACGTTGTTATTTGAAGACCGTTCTTACCACGAGATGCGAAAGATAATAAAAAAACGTTGATATTTCCAGATAGAAGTGGGTTATACAATAACTACACAGATAATAAAACTGGTATAATTATTTTTTGTACCTCGTTTCTATTATTGGAGTGCAGTTTTTTAAAAGCTGTGTAAAAAATGACAAACATAAAAAACTGCGCGTCTCAAGTAACTGTTTTGTTGCCACAGTGGTAATTTTTATTATTGTAATAAATTGAATGCTCGGACATTTTCGATAAAGGTTTTTTCTAGCTCACTTTTTATGTCTATATATGGGACGATTCATCCTAACTGAGAATTTTGTACATATGTTATTAAATATTTTCTAACCACAGACAGATTACGAACGTCTTAACCAGCCACGTGCAAAATTGACATTTTTTGTCGTAACAAACGCAAGAGTAATTTCGTGCCTACTCATTCATACGGATCAAATACGGCAATTTTTTAAAAGAAATATTCGTGCAAGTATAATTCCTTTACATTAATTAATGTTTTATATCTGTTTATATTCCATAATACAAATATAAGCGCATAAAAGGGAGCGGACAAACGGCATTTTACGATTTTATATGGAAACAATCAATCTTATTATACACACAATTTCATTCGTTCAGACAATAGTTTATTATATATCATTTCAAATGTATGGCCAAAAACCATACAAATGACAGTGGCCTATATATATTTATCAAGATTCATGCCCACTACCAATGCAGAGCACATGGCGTCATAATAGTGGTATCTTAACAGTTTTTTTTTTTCTACGAGAACTGTTTGTTACTAAGTCGCTCAACCTTTCTTTTTAGGGATAGAAGGATAGGGCTGGACTAGTGATTAACTAATCATTCTTGCTACGCCCCGTTATTTAAAGATCGGAAGGGTGGGAGAGAGTTTTTAGCCATCACAAACACCCACGCCTTCGAAAAAATACGATAAATCGATTTTTAAAAAATGCTGTTTGTACTGCGACTCGCATCCGTGAGATCCATCCATAACGGAAGCCAACGACGTTGATGGACCCGACATGTTTACAGCTTAAAATCGTTTATTCGTCTAATCATTTTTGGGTAGCTGTAGAAACGAGAAATCTGTACAAATAAAAAACGTTAAGTTATTTAAAGGTTTTTGCCAGTAATAACTGCCAAGCAAATTGACTTAGATCGTATTAATAATTTAAATATGTATAATATGAGTACCCAACATTCAAAAAGTGATTTGTCACAATTTTTGAAAAATGCCGTTTTATATCGCTTCTGGTAGTCCCATAATAAAATATATTACTGTCAATCACAATTAGTGTTTAATTAAAGTTTTTTTCCTATTAAAATGAAATCATAAAGTTGACACGTTCATAAAAAACCGTGACTTTTCGAACACTTAAATCATTTCCCAATCTCCATATGTGTGTGACGGATCACTTTTTGAAACTTTGGTTTTCATATTAGTAAATTTGATTTTTCAAACGATATATCACGATATACATATCGACTGTGGAAAAGAAAAAGGACGTAACCCTCAATTTTCCAAAAGAGCTTTTTTCGATAATCACAATTTATACAACTTGACACACATTCTATCAAAAGGATGGAAGCTGAAAATGCCGAATTAGTATCTAAATTTAGCTTTTTAGTTTGAAAAAGATGACCTTGTAAAAAATTAAAACAAAGAAAAAACACTGAAATAAAGGTTTTTCCGAGACAATTTCTTTAGTTAATATTAGATTATGTCAATTAAACACCAGTTTAGAAGTATTCGTGCACTTCAAGGTTGTGTATAATTCATAATTTGCAAATGTCACAAAATCGTCAAAACACGTTTTTAGCGCCTCCTGTAAAATTTGATATGTGTGGGTTACGTCCTTTTTCCTTTCCACAGTCGATATATATAAAACACTCATTTTTCGACTTAATTAATTTTATTCGATATAATTTTTGCCACCCCTATAATAAAAGTCGTTGCATAAAATGATAGGTACCCAATATAATACATAAGTTCGCAGGCTGTAAGCATGGCGCATTAAATATAATAAGATCAACCGTTGTACATGTTTAAAAACTAGATAGACGAGCCAATTTGAAAATGTGTTTTTGAGCTGCCATTGTCGCCGGCGGTGTGGCTGTGCCGCAGCCTTGCCCGTGGCCCGGCGTAACGGTACGACCGGGCGCGCCCCGGCACCAACTTGTCGACTAGCTTTGACAAGTTTACTTGCGCAGTTTAGATACACCTCGCATCTATGCTATGTAACTGGTAGTTGTGTACGTAACTAAAGTTACTTTATAAAGTTGACAGTAGATGACTTTCAAATGTACAAAAATACATAACGTGTAAACAATGATTTCTAAGGTATCATGTTACCTGAATTAACGCGTGAATTACCCGTTGAGAAGCACTGTCATGGAGCTTTACTTATTCTTGTATATTTTCATAAAATATTTGAATTTTTTTATACATATTTTGATTAAGTAGTTTCTAGAGACAAAAATAATGATACTTGTTGTTAATAATTGAATTTTAGCAGTTTGAAATCGTGGTAATCTTGTGATTTGTGCCGCTATTTTAATAACATACATAACATTAGCGAATTTAAGTTATATAAAGATCCCCAGTTGAATGGAATTAACGTGGAAGAGCTGTGGTTTAACAAAACGGCGCAACATATCACATAGCGTACGCCACAATCAATTTATTAAAAATAACATTAGAAGAGTGCATCATTTCGCGTAATGGACCTATGAATTGGCCGCCATTATCGTGTGATTTGACAGCTTTGCATTATTATCTGTGGGGAAACGTGAAGTCGTTAATCAATGCCGATAAACCAGAGACTGTTTGGAAGCCAATATTCGCAGTGTTAGTGCCGATATACGGTCCCAGGTGCTCCAAAGAGTGGTTGAAAATTGGACTTCCAAATTGCGCTTTCTTCGAGCCAGCCGCGGTGTTCATATGCCCGAAATCAAATTTAAACACTATTCGCATACAATTATCTTTCCATTCTAGCCAATACCATGGCCAGTACGATGGTTTTTCTGTGATATATTTAATTTTAAAGTTTTATTCCTTTAATTTTAACTATGTATTGAAAATTTGTCAATCGCTTCTAAAAAAACTTCAACTTATTAAAGAAAAACAAAAAAAGGATGTTATATTATTAGGAATGTATTTATAAAAACAGTGACGCTACAGAATAAAAATGTTTACCTAGAATATAAGATAAGTACTATATGGCTGTGTTAACATTTGATAAGGCAGGTATTTTTTAGTATTTTTTTCAAGGATTCTAATGACTCGTAAGGTGAGCAAGTGAAAATCTAAACATAATTCGTCAGTTATGGCTGTAAATAACATCCAAGATTGTCGTTAATTTCTGAAAACATGATTTTTGGGGTTAACGATCGTTCTTATCAACTTTCCGGCAGTAAAAAAAAACAATCTCCAAAAGAACCGTTTTTAGGAGCTACTATTAAAAACCAGATTTTATGTTTATTTATTAGAAATTAAGAAATCAGAAAAAGATTAAGATATTAAATTAATATCACTGCGTAGTATAAACCAGCGTCGCCAACCAGGGTCAGCGGAGCACTGGTGGTCCGTGAGAAAATTTTGGTGGTCCTAAGAGTTGTTGCGGTAACTTCATTGAAGTCAAGATTTTATAAACTTATTTCAAACATGCATCAACAAATATCAAACTAATTAATTTTTTATATTACCAATAATAAAAAAAAATGTAACTTGTATGATTGTTATTTTATATTTTTGTTTTTGAAAAATAAGTATGTTTTAGTGGTCCGTGTAATTCAAAATTGTAAGTTTAGTGTTCTATGACACCGCTTGTAAAAACTATATAACACATTGTTACTATGCATATAATTAAATATATGTATATATAAGTCACTAGTGACGAAAAATTAAAAGCGTTATCTCATTCGCCTGATCTTTTTTATGCCCAGTGAATTTTAGTGTTTTGACTTGTTATCGCTTGTTCAACGTGGATCCTGGTTAAGGAACGCTGATCTAGAGAACTGAAAATATTCAGACAATTGTTTTATAATGTCAGGAAAGGCATTGATCATATATTACTATTTACTAACCACACTTAAGGAATTCTTTTTTCGAACATGATTGAAAAAAAAAAACCTACTGTAAAATGTATAAATTGTCGGATACGATTTTCTGCCTATTACGGGTCGATATTATATGGGTAACTTTTATTAATCACTATGTAAATATATATATAATCACGTACCCTACTTACATTTTGGAAACAACCAATAATGAGTGGTAAACAAATTCGGTCAGAATGTTGGTCATGAATTTTAAAAGGATATCTACTCCAAGATATTGTAAGCTCCTCGAAATAACCGGTAGCCAAAAAGCATGTCATGTCATCTTTAGTCATCGAAGCAACTTATTGACACTGAGCGGACCGACCGTGCAGTCGAATAAGTTTGACGACGAGCCAATCCGACATCTTATGCTAATTATTATATTACTTCAACGCTAATTCACAAAGTTACGCGTTTCTATAATACGATGCCCGGTGTAATAAAAATTCAAATGAAAAATTTACAAGATTTTCCTATATAGATAAGTCGCGTATCAGTTTTTATTTATATACGATTGAAATTCTAACACATTCGTTTTATAGTATCGTATTATTATAAGTATTGTAAATGCCTAGTAAAAATAATGTGTAGAGGTATTCTCATCAAATAATTTTTGTACATTGCATCAAAAGTTTATATGTATTTTTTTAAACTACTAATAACATGATGTCTTATTTTCGGTTTTGACGAATTTAATTATAGTAAAAACTGTCTGTATGATCCTGATGGTTCAAGAATATTTATGCACAATGGTTAATACAAGACACGTCACTAAAAGATGGTAGGAATATTTAATCTTTTATAGAGGATTAAAAGACTGAAAATTACAATGCGATTAGGAAACTTATATAAAATTCAATTTATATCAAAAGTAACTTCTACAAGGTTACCGCCAAATCCATCGAACCAAACCAATGAACCAACTACATTATGTCGTTACTAGGGTTTCCAATCTCGGGATCCCGGATCCCGAAATCCCAACCAATTTTGTAATCTCGAAATGGTGAATTTGCGATAGTACTAATCCCAAAATTTTGGGATTGAGGATAAGAAAAAAAAACACAAAAATGTGTCGAAGACAAATAAAATTGGAATGAGTCAGCGAGATAAAAAAAGTCTCACATTTTTTCATTTTAGGAAAAAGGATTTGGAAATTGGCGAGCAAAAATTATGTGTTTCACTTTCTTTTGAAGATTATTTTTAATTCTCTCAATTCTAAATCCTGAATTCTCCACGATTGCATGGTGACTGATCCCGGGATCGGAAAAATAGTTAATCCTGAAATCCCGGGATTACAAAAAGGGACCGGGAACGGATGTACTGGTCGTTACTCGGTCCCTGTATAATGAGTGGGCATATTATTTGACTTTAAATGGAACGATATTTTGTATAAATAAAAACTTTGCCGTCAACCATTTTCTAATAAACCTAACTAATGTTTATTTGTTTTCTGTTTGAAGTATTTCCCAACTGTATCGAATCACATTGTGACTGTACTAAAAAGATAACGACCAATATTTTCGTTTTTAAAAGATGAGTGATATACAAATCATACAATGTTACACGTCATCAACATGTTATGCGAAATTATCCTTATGATTTAAGTATATAAATAGTATGGATGTGTACAGCAACATCTAGTAAACATTTCGTTGAACAAAATATAATAAAGAATCAGACGGATGGTAGAAACAGCTAACGGATTTTACCTGTTTCCATTTTCAAACCGTTACAGTCATCGATTGTTTAAAAGCACCCATTGCGAGTCGAAAACGCGATAAAAAATAATAAAATACGATTATCATTACCGTGTATATTTTTACATTACATATTGCATACAAGAAACGATGACCACTCATGAATACATGACACGTGAAAACGAGTTTTTTGTAAGTCACGTCAAATACTGACTGGTTAAATAAGTATTTACAAACGGCAAAAAATAATCAATTGCAATATATTTAACATGTAAAATACGACATGGTATAAGCTGAAAGCTTTTGATTATCCGGGATAAATAAACATGGAGATGTTTATTGAACTTCAATACCAGTCCTAGAGCTACACAACAATATAAATAACTTTCATCATATTGGATCTGGTCAGGAAAACTACTATGAATTGACCATAAAATAAATTAACAGTCTTTCGTGAACTATCTCGAAAACCTGGCTTTGAAAATAATGAATGACGTTTGAAGATTTTCGCACTACCTATTAATTTATTCATTCTTTGCGTGACGGTGAATAAATTATATTTTGTACTGTTTATTTGTACCGAATGTATTGTATGACAAACATTTTACTTTATTCTGTCAGTGGAATCTCTGCAGCAAAAAAAACCGCTTTGTTTTTAATATCTCACTAATCACTACAGTACTACTTGGTACGAAGTATAGAAAAAAGATCTTTAGACTGAAGATGCTTCACGAGAAACACCAGGTTTCAAAAAAGGGTCCTCTATCTTTATTTTTGTATCCTCTGAATAAACTTTTTGAAATGCAAGCTATCATTTGTCTTTCACCACCTTTATTTATTTGTAATGGTATCAGCTAAGAGATTTTTTGCATTTTTGACTAGGTCTTTCATAAATCGAAGACATCACTGTGCTGGTCTTCTAGTCCTGACAATTTTTAATTGGCTGAATTTCAAAATACTCTTTACAATGCTTTCTAAAAATTCTCACGAAAAGCTTTTAGCGTATTTAGCGGCTGTAAATACTCGACAGAGCAATAACATACACGCAAGAAATATTTCGGCTGGAAACTTTGAGAACAATATATTCAATAAAAAAAAAACCCTCGCGATATAAATTTACGACGTCGTAAATTTGAGTTGAACAATTCGGAAGATTGCGATTTTAGCGCCAAGTGATTCACAAATTTCAAAAGGGGAATGTCCGATCATTTTTAATTAGTACTAAGAAGACCATACGAATAATGCAATAAATAAAATCGATACGTTATTTTTGAATGTGCATTTATAATATACCGATTCAATGACGTTAGGATTTTTAATGACACCGCTGACCAAATTCGGCAAAAAGACGTATAATTATTATTTTAAGATAATACATATGGATTCATTCTATGATAATAAAAGAAATTTAGCACTCAGTGAAATTCAATTAAATATCGTCAGCACATTAAATTATTGGATACTGTATATTATATCACTAGATAAAAATTTCAATATACATACATTATATTATATAATATAAAGATTATAAACGTATGTTAGATAATATATTTATTAGCTTTGATATTATTATATAATATCGACTCGTAATAGGTAGAAAATCGTAACCGGTAATTTATACATTTTACAGTAGGTTTTTTTTAAATTATGTTCGAAAAAGTATTTCCTAAAGGCAGTAATTCTAGTGTAGAAATTTGAAAAAGTCGATTCTTTTTTTATATATTTTTCTAATGTTTAGACATTTGAGAGTATGTCCTCAAAGGGATTTTTCAAAAATTCAATTATTTACTGAGTTACAACGATTTTGGTGACGCATCAACTAAGCTGGTCCGACCGGAACAGATCGAAACTCAAAACTTTAAACGCGTTTTTCTCGAAACTTCTTTTTTCAAGCTGACGTACATAGTATCTCAAGTTCTACCAAACCGATTTATTTAAAAATTTGTGTGAACCTTCTATATACATTGTTCTAGAGCCTGTAGCAGAGAGTAAGTCAAAATTTTAATTTATACTATTTTTAAAAAATTTGAAACTGTTAAAAAAAACGTAAAAATTCCATTTTTTTTCAAACGGCTGCCATTTTCTGAAAAAAAAATTCTTTTACTTCTTCGAGGTAGGGGCTCTAGCGACATTTTTATTGATTAAGAATTCGTTAAATTATTTTTTTTCAAATGACCAGAAAGGTTGGAATCGTGTACGTGAGGACACCATCTTTTTTGGACCCCTCCCTTTACCAGCCGATAACTTTTCGAGTTTTGAATTTTTATATATTTTTAAAATATAAATAAACGAATGGTAAAAAATGGACAGTAAAAAAAATCTTTGTTTATTTTTTACAGAGCTCGAAAAAACACTAAAAATTCGTGCCTCTACACTAGAATACCCCCTTAAGTGCGGTTAGTAAATAGTAATATATGGTCAATACCTATCCTGATATTATAACACAATTGTACACAATTGACTACTTTCAGTTCTCTAGATCAGCGTTTCTCAACCGGGGTCAACGTAGCACAAACGATAACAAGTAAAAACACTAAAATGCACATGCCCTAAAAAAGACCGGGCGAATGAGATAACGCTCTAATATTTTTGTCACTGACGCAACGCGACGACGCCTTGAGCGATTTTGAACAATTATTGGCTTAAAACGCAATTTACCGAATTCTTTTGCCGATTATAGGCCGATATGAATTCGATCAATGTTTTATTCAGAAGTGAGTTAAAGAGCGAACGGAGCGGAATGATTGTAGGCGATAGTGGAAACTATACTCTTTATGTTTTCTTTCAAAAAAAAAAAAAGATTTTCTGACAAATAATCATGCAAGAATATAATACATAGCCATTTTAGCTTTATTAATATATAAAAAAACGATTAATTCACTTTAAAAGAGTGATATTTCAAATGACTATAAAAAGGAACTTTTAGATATTATAATACATATTTTCTTAAGTGACGTTTCGGTACGCTATTCGTAAATATAATTTGTATAACACATCGATAATAGAATTCAGCGTTACCACAGAAATGACAATGAAATGTTATCATTAATATATAGAATTACAGTTCTGTGGAATATTAGTGGTGTATCAGTTATGTTATCCGACATAAGGCTACAATTGTAATTATAAAAGTGTATAATAAAATTAAATAAGTCACTTAGACGTAAAGCAAAGTTTTTGAAGTCGTCGTTGCTCCTTCGAAATCGACTTTTTGCACTTTTACAATATCGGATTTTCGCACCAAAAAACCGTTCCTCAAAACTGGATATTTGAAAATATACGACTACGTGGTATGTTTATTGTATATGCGTGTGTGTGACTATGTGAAAAAGGGCGGTATTTTAATGGGCACACAAAATCGAAAAATCATATCCAAAAAAATACGATTATGAAAAAACGTATTCTGGAATTATAATCGATGTTTTAGGGGAGAGTAAGTCGTAATGTTTTTTACCTCTCCTGTAAAGTTTTATATTCCAATAAAGCCATGAAAATGATGATATTGAGGCAAGAAAAAAATGTGTTCTTTAACTCAATGTTAATCTACGAAATATTTCAATCTTTAATAAATAATACATTCATAGTTGGTCCTAGCATCTGGTATGAACAAATTTATTTATCTTATATATATTGAATTGTATGCTTTATCAGTTTATACACGCTGTTGTTTACTTTTTATTTTAAAATATGATACATTTTAAAATAAAATATTAATTTAAATATAACGCTAAATATAACGATATTTGTAATTAGACGCTTCAATTGTCTATAAAAAGAAAATATTTTAGGGATAATTGATGTACATAAAAAAACTTTATTAAATTGCATGTAATAAATACATAATTTATTACACTGTTTTGAATCATTGTAGATCTACTATTGAATAGAAAAATGAAGGTGTCCCCAATTATTTAACGATAGACGAGTGATTGGGCGAAAGCAATTAACTTATTTGGGCAATGGACCGTTTCTTTCGGAGATAAACGCTGTGAAACAAACTGATCCGAGTTAAGTGTCAGTAGGTTAACGGTGTAGTTAAATAATCATTTAAGAATATTTGTTTGTAATTATTTTGTGAAATTTACCAAAAAAAATGGTTAGAGCATCATTCCAAACATTCGGTCTGTCAGAAGTTTTAATTGATCAAGTTATGATAAAAAAACAGCGATTTACGAAGAGTTCTTCATTGGTTTTCAATATGCTATCTTCTATCGAAGCGCAGTGTTTCAAAACTAGTTATCAAAAATATCTTGCGACGCAAGAGAAGAATATTTTCAAATGTAAAATTATTGTTTATTTTTTTGTAGCGGAGCTCACGGATTCAAATCCCAGTACGGGCGTTTTTTTAGATTTCTGTTCGAAAGCATGGTTATCTGCGATATTTAAAATTCTGCTCCATCATCCTTTCGATCCTTAAAATGGGACATAGTGAGATCGATTATCCACTAGCCCTATCCTACCATTATTATTGTATCCACAGCCCTTGCAGAAAAATCATATTTTGAGATAAATTGTATTAGGAACGGAGTTTTTAAAAAAATGTGACACTGGAACATGTTTATAAATCGATTATATTTCTTGGATGGTATAATAATATTATTTCATAAATATATAAAATATGGTCTTTAAACACTACTCATTATCGTTAAGGATGATCATAATTCTTCTTCGGGGCCGAGTTAATAATCCTGAAATTCTCATGACTATTAATTTACATGCTCCCAATTTATTCTTACGTGGGCGAAACTATGAGCAAAGACTTTTATTTCTAAAAACTTATACCTCGCTTAGGAGGTATGAGTCACCAGTTCCAAGGGCCGTTCGATTGATCAACGCATTGCCTAGAGAAGTGGACATTTTTAGTGATGGTATTTGTGAACTGTTTGATAAATTTTACTATTATATTTCTTGATTTTTTATGTTGAATTTGATGTACTGTGTAGTTTTATTTTATATTTTGTCTTATTATATTTTTCAAGAGCATGGCGAATTGGAGTCAGCTATTATGTCATGTACTGCAATTTTAATTTTTAACAATAAATAAATAATTCAATAATGAAGTATGTATAAAAAGTGCGGGGTTTCAAAGTATTCACTGAAAATGAAAGAATTTATTGAAAATCAATTTGACGGAATGAATTTGTTAGCTTGGCACTATTATGAATACAAATGTTTTAAGACCACACAATGATATCTATCGGTAGCATTCATTCTTGTTTTACCCATTGGTTTTTTTATATTCTAAAAAGTTGTCATTTATGTAACTTTTGCTGCGATTTGACAGCTGAGCGTATTCGTCCAACTAAATATAATTCTATTTTTTCTCGCTAATCCTCGTTAAATTAAACACGGTTTACCTTAATTTAAAAAAGATATAATCATTTGAATTGACAATAATTTGAAACTGCTGGCCTTCCTCTTTTATTTATTGCTGGCAATCATAATCATTGCCGGTTTAATGAACGTTAAAATTCCTGAATTACACAAGATTCAAAAACAATTTCCATAAAAACCGGTCAGGCAGACAGCGTATGCGTAATAGTAATAAGCTTAATATAAAGAATTATTATTAGAAACTGTTAAAAACCAAAGAATCTGGTAGAAGGCAGTTAGGAAATAATGTGGGTATAAGACTTGACTAGGCATGTAATTTTTACATGGAAGCAAATTAGTTGTATATTTATGCATGATTTATACATTTATACTGATAGAAACAAACGGATTTTGAGTCATTGGATATTATTAGACCGTCAAAAACGTGTTCATAAAATGCGGCATATTATCAACTGTGAATAATTAAAAATTTACGGTACTCCCGTGGAGATGGTATGTATTTAATAACGATTATGTTGCATGCCTTGTAATTCTAACTCAAACATTCTACGAATTTTATTGATCGAGAATTTATGCATAATCCATACAGCCCACAGTAGGATACAACGACCTCGTCGATATGAAAAACGTTAATTGAAACTGTAATTAAAATATAGAAAAATAATTAAAAAATGTTGTAAACACGAAGAAATAACTTGGCTTACATCGTAAAATTAAAAATTAAAATTATATATAAGTATTACACAATTTTAATTTTAAACATTGGCGCTTATTTAAACATTACAAAAATTGACGGCGAGACTAAAAATTGACAAGCTTTAATATAACGGAGAATATTCAATTAATTTGTATACAGTCGAACTCGGTTAATACGACCACGGAAATAGCGAGATCTCGGACGTAATGAGGAAACATTCGTTGACATTTTGGTTGATGGTTTTCTCCATACATGTGTATTCACTTGCAAAAATATCGTCAAAAATTTTCTCAAAGATAGTTTAAAAACAACATTGTCGACTACAAGCAATACAATCCGACCGGGCCAGTTAACTAGACCGATGCCGCCGTAGTAACCAATTGGCGTTTTCGCCGACAACATTGAGAAAGTATCCACGCATATGGTTTGAAATTGCATGTAAAAAAACATATTTTTGTTTGATTATGCACAATACTAACAATTAAGCTCTGGAGAAATTTACGGAAATTCCTGTGTGAAATTTCAAAATATGGTTATGTTGTCATTATACATTAATATTATATTTTGTAATCTAGTCTAGGGAAATGATTAAAACAATGTAAATCTTATAATATTTATGTTTTTCCAACAAATGTAAACGATGTTAAATTTATTAATCCGAGTAACATAAACAAAATAAATTGGAATTAATCACTACAGATTCACGGAGAATACATTTTTTGTATCAATCATGTTCATGTTTGTCTTTTTCTTGAAGTCATTGCGAATATAATCATCAGTCAAAGTGTTTTTAATTGACAGTTCATTATGACAGCTTTGAAATATAAAACCAGAGGATTTCAATTAATTTATAATTTTGTGCGGTTAAGCTCGGTCCGCTGTTGGCCATATAAAAAGTCGATAGAGATTACGACGCCGTAAAAGATACAAGCCAAGAATCGATTGTAAAAATATATTCTTTCTTATTTTAATCACTTCAATTTGTTAAGACTTTGCTATGGATGACGACCATAAATTATAGTCCGTAAATAATGTATGATTTGATTGATCAATTGTTGTATTCCGAGTGCATAATATTCTTCAGCACATCATTAAAAACTAGACTCAATATAACGAACATTAACATTTCTCTAGTTTCATTCTCGCGAAATATTCTACAATAACAACGTGGGTGTCGATTATTATGAGACACCTTCAAAATCCATTCCGTTTTAACTCGTTGCCAGTTTCCACGAATCTCACAGTGTTAATGAAAGCGGGCTTACATTTTCTAAGCATCGAATAATTTTTATTGTATAGAAACAAGTGTCCGATTAACCAAAGAACGTGCTCCCATTTTTTGGTCGAAGTTAACGGTGACACGGCGCCGGCCTTATGTACGGTCAGTCAGGGTGCCTTCAAAAAACTTGTTACCATCTTATCAACTGTTGTTCTATTCTCCACTGGACTATATTGAAAGCCTCGAAAAGAACTACTGATATTTAAATTCAAACTGTAAATTTAATATTCAAGAGAGATTTTAATACTAAGAAGCAGGGCTTTTTTCTCATGTAACGCGGTGGAACGGCGTTCCGGTACCTTTTTCACAGCATTTCAAATCAATATTCAAAAAAACAAAAATCTTTTAAAAACTTTTGATTTTTTTAGGAAACCATTAGGTAGTTGTTTGTCTCGCGTTGGGAAACATTGGTCTTCCTTCGTATTGGATCTTTCATTGAACCTTCAATCTTAATATCGCAAATCAAAAATTGAATGCACTATTCCAAGTTTTTGAAAAGATGAAACATAATTTTAGACCAAAAATATTGACCTGAATTCTATCCCACAGGTGGAACTCTCACCCCAAAATAGCACGGAAAAGATTGGTTAACCACTAGTCCAATCATTCTTTTCTTACTCTCTTCGAAAAAAGGGAGGTTGAGCAACCGAGTAACAAGCAGCTCTCTCGGAACCCATATGCATCACATTGAGAAAGGACATCAATTAGAAAAAATCTTTCGTATTAAATTGACAAGAAGTGAGTTCTGGCACCTTATTATTTCAAAAAAAACACTGCTAAGAAGTAATCAAACTTTTTAAAAAAAACTATTTGCAGATGTAATGCGACACACTACATTAAAAAACATGTTACCACCTTAACAACTTCTGATTTATCTTCTACTGGACATCATTAAAAGCAGCTTATGCTATAAATTCTAATTGTAAGTTCAATTTCAAAAGGGATTTTAATCCTAAGAAATTATCATAAAATCGTAAACATTCAGAATCGATTTTTAAAGACATTATTTGTAATTTTAATGTGACACGTATTTTCTCAAACTATCATTAAAATAACTATTTCATTCAATAATTTATAAAAAGAAAAAAATAAGAATTGTTTGTCAAAATGTATTAACGAATAATAAAAAAAATCTCTAATACTATGGTGTATTTCAAATGTACGTTTCTGTAGGCTTTTTACGAACAAATTGTATATATTTCTGGAGTCGTAAAAAAATACTGACAAGAGGTTCGTACCTCATCATATTGCATAATTTGTAAGTGAAATGATTATGGGGTAACCCTGTATGCCCGATGTGCGGTTACAGAGAAGCTGATGATTATAATCGAAATATTTTGCTAACAGGTTTATTTGAAACATCGTCAGGGCGGCGTCATAATATTGTTGTGTCTCAAGTTTACGACTGTATTTTCGGGACGAATAAAAAATAGTTTCAGATACTGTCAATAAGTACATGTTATATATTTAAACTCAAAACTAAAAATTTCGAACTTAAATGAGTATTGATGAATTTTATTATTTGATTGTTTTAGCCGTACTAAGACTTTAATAATAATGCGTGATATAATAAATAACTATTGTGTCGACTTACTCAAACGGTTCCTTCAGCCAAAACTGACTATAGACTATTTTTTACTTTTGAATCAAAGTTAATACAATTTAATTCTTATCGGCTGAATTGACATTTACTTGTAATTTAAGATTTCGACTGAAGGTGCTTGGTGGAATTTCAATATTAAATTCGAATCGTTCAATCTTGCTGTACTAGCAATATTGATATAATTTAAGATTTCGACTGAAGGTGACTCGATTAATATAAGGTGACAAAATAGCAGTATAAAAAGTATTTTAATTCTCAAGAAGGAAACAATGTTTTCAATTCTAAATACACTAGTAAGTAAGCAACGCTGCATCATGGCTAATTAAAGTTACCGAAACTATATACTAGTTTAAGAGATAAAACATTAAGAAAAAATACTTAAATTAAAAAATACCACGCATTTACTATAGATGCAACCAAATAAAAATGAAACATATATGTTTACCACCAGAATTCAACAGAAACATATCTGAATGATGATTACCAACAATATTTTCCACGAAGCAGTTATTTTCGATCACAATTCATAGAACGCGTGGACATATGACATTCGTGATGTTTTTTTTTTCAATTATTCACTTGTTTACTTCTTGCTATAATTGAACACCGCATAGGGCTTTGATGTTTTGATGAGCTATAAATACGCCTAAATCCAAACCTTTGCCAGTCTAAACCGTTACAATTAATAAGGCATAAAAGACGACTTTGGATATGGCCGCGGCAATTTTCGTTTCGCAAATCCAAAGACAATTAATTAGATAAGTAAATCTTCTTGTCACATCCACTAGTATTTTTTTTATGTCAGCGTCAGTATGAGAAAAAGATCGGTATTTTTATGAGTTGAATAATTGTATACTATATTACCGGGTTATTGTCATGTAATATATCGAAGTATTGCTTTAACTAACGAAATCCTTTTATATTATATTCAAGACGCAGAACTAGATCTTTTTTTAAATTTTATAAATGTGTTGTTGGCCGTTTAATATAATACTTGTTGTATGTCTCAAAATACATCATATTAAATGTACACTTTTGGGTAAAAAGCATATCTACTAAGTCAATGTTTAGGTTTTAATGTAACAAATAAACATTCATTCAATTCCCTCACCTCTCTTTTAGGAAAGGACAAGGAAAAATGGACTAGTCACAATCACTATATCTGTGCTCTTTAACACTCGTTGTCTAAACACGTTATTATGTAACTAAAAATGATTTTTCTTTATCTACATTTATGTGCATCTTTTTATTTGTTTTTTTCAATACTTAATACTTATGATTCAATATATTCTTTAAAGCGATACCCTTCACCCCAGTTATAGAAATAAGTCAGTTGATAATGCTTGTCATGACACAAACCGGTCCTTATCTTATTGAATAAAATAGGAATTAGTACAAAAGAGTATTATATATATATTTATAAAAATAAGCATTTAAATTTGGATTGTTTTTTAAATGTAGGTAAGTTATTCATATATGATTAATGTGATGATAAGTATCGCCCTTTGATGAACGGTAAAAACCCAGGAAGTATATTTAAAAAAAAAAACATGTTTTTCACTTGGTTCTTAAAGGGCCAGCAACCCATCGGAAGTATTTTTAGCACCGCATGTGAAGTGTAAATGGCGTTTTAAAAAAACTTTAGTTAAAGACAAAAATACAATTATCATAATAGAAATTATACTTTAAAACTAGTGGCGGATTAAAGTGACATCAAAAATAACTTATATTAATTAAATTACGTACATATTTTAAGTTACGTTTTATATTATATGTTATTATGCAACGCTTTTATGTTATCTAAATTTAAAAAATAAACCTCCAAATATTATTGCGCCTGGGGCCTATCAAGTGTTTTATTCGCCACTCGTTGAAGTTACAGCAAATTATTATTGGGCCAGTGGGAAGTGTGGTTAGGAAAAGTAGGCAAATATCATTTTATCGATTTGAATAAACGATTAACAATATAAAATCAAATGAAATTAAATTCTACACAATATTCCTGATGTTATACATTCATGCTCGGCGGCTTATAAGATTAATGTTTTCGACAGATAGGAACGCGTTATACCACGTACGGCTTAAGACAAAAATAATAATTAAATCATGACCATAGATTGCCTAAGCCTAGGTCCAAATATAAAAAAGATTCAATTTGCATAAAGCGCCAAGCATGGTTAATTAATAAGCCGACTTATATAAAACAAAATTTACATTAAGGAAGCCACACATTAGTTATGTACTGACATGTCAATAATATTGATCGCATCGATATGTCAATTTAGTTTTACTTTGACAGTTAGTTTGCCAATAGGTATTAAAGGCGGAATCCTTGCATAAGACGAAGGTAACATATTTTCAAACGTGGATACAAATATTGAAATATAAATTAATATACAACTGAAAACAAATTAAGATGTTATTATTATTTGTAAGTTAAAACCCTCTCTGCACTGTTTATTATTTTAATAGATACCATTAGAAATATCTGTTTTCAATTCGGGGAATATGACAGAAAAGAATATTATAGAATATTGGTATTTTTTTTAAATATTGAAGAATATTTTCATTGATTTGATATATATTACACATATTAAAAAAACTGTTTTAGCAATTAAAAATAGGAGCATAAATAAGATGACGAAAAAAATATAAATTATTCCTTTTCAGACATATCGAGTGATATTTTAGAGATCCACTGTCCATTGTAATTTATATTGTAAACAACGGTTACTGCAGCACAATCATTTTTTTTAATAATTACAAATATTATGTATGTATATACATATCGACTGTGGAAAGGAAAAAGTACGTAACCCACAGTTTTTTCAAAACAGCTTTTTCCGATAATCACAATGTATCAAACTTGATACACGTTCTATCAAAAGGATATAAGCTGCAAATGCCGAATTAGTATCTAAATTTGGCTTTTAAGTTTGAAAATAGACGAACTTGTGAAAATTGAAACCAAGAAAATAGCCTGAAAAAAAGCTTTTTCCTACACAATTTCATTGTTTAATATTAGAATATGCAATTAAACAGCAGTTTTGAAGTCTCTGAGCACTTCAATATTGTGTATATTTCATAATTTGCAAATGGCCCAAAATCATCAAAACACGTTTTTTGTGCCTCCTGTAAAATTTTCTATGTGTGGGTTACGTCCTTTTTCCTTTCCACAGTCGTTATATAAAAGTAAATGTGGAAACATTTGCCATGATCCCTTTTCAATAAAATCAATAAAATGTGCATTTTACTCATTTAAAAAATTGAACTGATAATCAAACTATACATATTTTATACTTGTAAATTTATATGGCATTCCGAATAGCTGATACATCTTTTCTAGGGTATGTAAGGACAAAAACGGTTCGGTGAATTGTCTTGAGCCGGAGACGTCGACGAAATGTCTGGAGATACCGAAATAGATCATGATCATTTGCACTGTACTGTGTGTCATCCAAATAGTAGGAAATATTGCGCGTAAGTATTTCGTCATCTAAAATTACAAGAATAAGATTAACACTAAAAGTTTTTTTTTGTCATCCCAAATTCTGATTTCTAAATGTGTATTATTCAAAGATGCTTGGTGTGACAGGACTTCTTTTAAGAATCATACTATTGTAGAATGTGAATTGTACATAAGATTTGAATCGTTCAAACTATGTACATTCTCACAGATTTTGTCACTAACGACCCGGGTTTCGCCTTTCGGCATCTTCAGGCATTCAAGTGCACGGATGAACTTGAACTGACGCTTAGTAAATGAAAGTTTCGTGTTTATATAAGATATAAATGTATCACTGAGTCCAAAGCCACTGCTGGCAAAAAGGATAAGCCCATGGGAATACCAACAGATTTGACTAGTGAGCAGTTTCAAGAATTATATAATTTGTTTGTCGGCAAAGGTTTTATGATTATATGATTTTATGGTTATATAGGGTATAGAAGCGGAGATGTGGGGAAATTTGATATTTCGTTTAAAATCGGAAGATTTTGCATTTTCTTTGCCTGTTTAATGGAACAGATAGACAAATAACTAACTTTCATAACTTTATAAATTCATTAGATAAAAATATTAAATTTACTCTAGAATTCGGAGGCAAAAATATTAACTTTCTTGACTTAAATATTAACATTGAAAATCATTCTCACGAGTTTAAAATATTTCGGAAGCCAACCTTCTCTGACACTGTAATCCATAAAAATTCAATGCACCCATTTTCTTATAAACTAGCCGCTTTTCATTCAGAAATACATAGACTTGTGAGTGTTCCTTTAAACGAAATAAACTTTAATATCGAATTGAAAATCATCAAACAAATCGCCATAAACAATGGATACGATATGTCTCTTATAGACAATCTTTTATCAAAAAAACAAACTAAACTTGCAGAAAAAATGTTATTTAAAGGTATAGTGTCAAAGGACATAGATCATACTAGGTATTGGCGTAGAATCATTTTTTTAGGAAATACAAGTCTTAAAATTAAAAAACAGCTAGCTGATAGTGTAAGACCTGCTTTTTACTGTAAAAACTCTTTAGGCAAATTATTAGTTAATAATAAAGATAAAATACATTACTTAAATAAATCCGGGATTTATAGATTGCAATGCTCTTGTTGTACAAAGTTTTATATCGGCAAAACAGAAAGAACACTGAACATCCGGGTTTTAGAACATATGGCAGCCTTTAGATTGAAAAAAGACACGTCTACTTTTGCTAATCACTTAATATCGGAAGGACACGTGTTCAATCAGGAACAAGGGATAAAAATGTTACACCCAAATACGGACAGTCATAAGCTCTTTTTCCAAGAAATTTTAGAAATCAACAAAGCACAGTTGCAAAATCTTCCGATTTTAAACGAAATATCAAATTTCCCCACATCTCCGCTTCTATACCCTATATAACCATAAAATCATATAATCATAAAACCTTTGCCGACAAACAAATTATATAATTCTTGAAACTGCTCACTAGTCAAATCTGTTGGTATTCCCATGGGCTTATCCTTTTTGCCAGCAGTGGCTTTGGACTCAGTGATACATTTATATCTTATATAAACACGAAACTTTCATTTACTAAGCGTCAGTTCAAGTTCATCCGTGCACTTGAATGCCTGAAGATGCCGAAAGGCGAAACCCGGGTCGTTAGTGACAAAATCTGTGAGAATGTACATAGTTTGAACGATTCAAATTTAATATTGAAATTCCACCAAGCACCTTCAGTCGAAATCTTAAATTATGTACATAAGATGTTGTATCATATAAATAGTAGCTCTGTATGTCGTATAAATGTATTCCTTTACATTTGTTAATATTTCGACAACATACACGAGTAATTTTCACGGTCATAAAGTTATTTGGGAAAAATGTTAAACATGACATAACAAGAAAGCGGATGCAAAATGAAGGGTTTAAAATTAATAACAAATATACAAATGGTTCTGTTTGACATTTTTCATTCGGTCAATCTCTCATGATGACCATATTATAATAATCGAAATTTGTACCAAATCACCTACAAAGTATTGAACTAGTGAATACAACTGAAAATACTGCAATAGAAATACAATATAGGTATATATTTAATCTACATTGTCCAGATTATGAAGATAATCTTAATTCTGTTTATAAAGCATTGGTTGTTTTATTACAATATATATTTGGCGAAACTCTAATAAAACATGCCTAAAATCGAGACCACAAAAATTGGTTGGTTAAAATAATTCATGGTGAAATTTTACTTACACGATCTTTGTAGCATGGATTTAAATTCACTGAGGCATATATGTAGGTATATAATAACGAGATAATCTTCTTATTCGACTTACCTGAAACAAAATTAAAAATCTCTTAATAATCTTCAAATAATTATAATAAAAGTTTTTTTATATATTTTTTCAATTAAGTATTTCGACTGAGGGTGCTTGATGGAATTTCAATATCAAATTTGAATTGTTTGAATTTTGTACTTTTCCATGAGTTTTGTCGCTAACGACCCGGGTTTCGCCTTTCGGCATCTTCAGGCATTCCAAGTGCACGGATGTACTTGAACGGATGTGCTGTCAGTTCAAGTAACGAAAGTAGGCGAAACCCGGGTCGTTAGCGACAAAACTCATGGAAAAGTACAAAATTCAAACAATTCAATTTGATATAGTTTTTCATTTCCAATCTGGGTCTGGACTTCAACAACACGGATTAACTTAAATATATAAAAAATAAGGAAAATATAGTTGTTCATGTATTTAATTGATAGCTTCTTAGATAATAAATGTAATAAACTTTGTGTTGTTCCAGGAAATTTTACATAGTATTATAAAACAGTCGTCAAAGTAAATTGTTTGAAATTTCAATGATTATGCAAAAGTATTTTGTTCTTATTATTATTAACTAGCTGTAAGCCCGTTGCCCAGCAACGTGAGATTTTTGTTGCATTGTGTTTAATCTTATTTAGTTAAAAAAAAAATATTTTGTTTTATTTTATTTTTATTTTTTTTTATTTCATTTTATTTAAAAATGTGGAGACTGGAAGGTGTGAAATCTGGTCGGACAGCCATTATCGGCTATTAATATATAGATAATGTCATTAGCTTGATTATATCTACTTATTTCTAGTTGTTTAAGTGTATTTAGCCTTCAATTAATAGATATGATCATTTTCAATTACAATCAATTAATGTATTGATTATATTATAATAATGAAATCTACAAAAAGATACATATTATGCTGTTCATAGTTGTGGTTTGTAGACTGGTACTCGTATTATATGTGTGTATATTTGATTATCCTCAAGATTTTTTTTCTATATATAATATGTCAATGCATTTGAGCAAACTGTAACTGACAATTAAAAAAAAAATTAACCGATACAAAAACAAAAAAAAAGTGCAACATTTATAAATTACTACTGACCGGTTTAAATCCATCTCATACAGCTATGAATAGATGTACTAAAAAAATATATATATCCGTAGTGCTTTTGTGCGAAATATTTGTAAATTATTTTCAACTGGTAACTTAAAATACCCAATAGTATTCCATGATTTATTTTATAAAAAAAAAAAATTATACCAGCTAAGCACTAATAATGGTCGCTTAAAAATATAAAATCATGGAAATGTAGTGAGTATCTTTTTCAATATATAAATATGTTTGCATTGCTAGCGACATATTTCTGATCGTGTGGACTCGGATTAATGAGGATAAACATTCGGATGGATACATACACCTCGGATGCAATTCGAGGCGATAAGCCGCATAAAAGAAAATTTATGGCAGCGTCACCTGTTCATTATGTTATGCACTGGGCACCATGACAATGGAAAAATATACAATGCCAGCCACACACTCAATCATTACGTAATCGATTGTTACAGAAAAGATGCTGGCAATAAAAACCTAGTAATCGAGAGGAATGCAAAGAAATAACATTGCACTTAAAAACATATACTTCCGAGATGTTTTATTAAAGAGTGTTGATCATGTGGAGTATTGAATGGTGGTTGTCAATCGCATTTATTTATTTGAATTGACACTTGATTTGAGTGTAAGTTGATCCATTCTTTTCCATGTGATCAACATTAGACAATTTACCCAAGTGCAAGTTCTTCTTTCATCCTTTAAGTTGTAATTACATGTCGGAGAAAAAATACAGTCCGAACATACAGTTTAAGATTTTGACTGAAAGTGAAATTTCAATATTAAATCTGAATCGCTCTAATTTTGTACATTCCCTAACATTATTTATATGATTTAAATTTAGTAGGTAATAAAATACTTTTCAATGCTACATGTTTTCTCAGACCTCGAATATACTACGAATGTTTTGACAAAACTTAAATACTGGCTATCATACGTGGCACTTTGTTGGAATATGCCGCTGCTAGTAACGCTACTGCCGCAGTGCAGACACAATGGCTTAAGTCATATATTGTTTGCGCAAATCGAGGACTGACAATGCGAAATTACATATGCAAATAACACTCAACAGACGCGGACCCAACAATGGGCAACATAATTACCCACTTGTATGTAATGTTTGCACCGAGTGCTGGCGGAATTATCAAATAGGTACCTGGCGTACGAAATCACCACTTTTGGACGACGTGCTGATATTTATTCCGAGTGTCGGTCGAGCGGCACGTGCGCAGTTTTTGACGTATAGTCATAACCTAAGGAGTGCCATAAATACTCAAATCTATTCGATAAATTCCATGAAGATATGTATGTTATAAGACGCAAACAATTCATATTTTGCTAAACAAAACGATATAAGTGTAAGTACAACTGTTTGACACTGTCTTACTCAACGGGGCCAACCTTTAGGGGAAGATATAAGTATTTATTATAAACAGTTAATAATTCTAACACAAGACAAACCAATATAGATAGCGCTTGCCGATGATAAAGCAACGTGTCCTCCCGCAATAGCAGGTTTAAACAGAAACCGACCAAAAGTGAATTTACTTCGCGAATATTCTTTGCTTTGATTCATTATAACGTGATCGATTTTAACATATTTTTTTCCAGAATTGGTTTTGATTCTACAGTAAACACGTGCTATTTACACGGATTATTTGTCGGAAATTTGACATAATAAATTTAGGACGGTCGAGCAGAGTAATTTTCTTTTTTGCAAAATTTTATAATGAATATGTTTAGCTTATTAATAAAGTGTTTATTCATAGTTTTTTCTTTTACGTCCGTTAAACGCAAAATTTCGCTTATCGCGACCATGCCCAAAACTCGGTCAATGCTTGGTTAGTGGTTACCTATACCCTTGAATAACAATGTCATATGCAAATATGTACAATAATTCGTAAAGATAAGCACTTACTTTAGAGAAGTTTGATATTGGAAGATATTCATTGATTTTGCAATTTCTTTTCATTGAAAATATGATTTTACTGTCATCGATGAATATGCTACATTTATAAATATGTCTCTGTCTTCAATTCGCATAGATTTATTGATAATTTGGTTCAAATAAACGTAAATTGATTTCCATAAATCACGACATAGAAATCCATATTTGTTTGACTAATTTTATATTGACTTTCGGTTATCTTTCACAGTTACGTGGGAACAAGTTGAGTGACTCTACTCATACGGTACAACATTTTCAACTAAGTTTCAAATGCGTTTGTTTATTATTTATTATATGAAACGTGATTAGTAGATTTGGTAACACCGTTTTCATTTCACAAAATGGCTCGGCATTTTTACACGAACTGACCAAGGGGAGTCTCTCCCATCGTGTTCGTAATTCTCAGTGCCTTAGCCGAACTATCATATCGACAGAATCAATCAATCAAACGTGTGTATAAGGTTTTTAAAAGTATACACGCTGACATGTTGGATCACGTGCCTAGTGCTATCGACCGAACTTGCGATATTTAATAACTAATTGATGTATTTCAAAAAAAAAACTTCAAATCTCATTAAATGTATACGAAATTGGCAGACAGCATTAAAGATAATATAATATTCTCCAATGATCAATGTCAGGTTTAACAAAAAAATCCAAGCAATTATTTAATTAAAAATTGTTGGCTGATACCTTGTACCTTTTGAAATACGAGTTTGTAGAAATTAACGACGATATGCTTCACATTGGAAACGAACATGTATTTAATATATTTCAGGTTTAATGTATTCAATAATGATTCAACAATAACAAGTCTCCAGCAAGTTAATCTTTGATATTGCTTATATGTACTTAAAAGGCAATATGTGTTAATTTATAAAACACTATTCCCACAAGGATCAATAACTTTTGTGAAATATGAAAAAAAATATGTATAAGTGATATTATATTTGAACTTTGCGTAGGATGTAAACACAGACTCTAAATCAATGTGCAACGTGTCAAATAAAACATAGTTTAAAATAGCAAGACCACCACAATAAGTTGTATCCTCTATAAATTTGGTTATGTTATATTATAATTCACAACGAAGAGCAGTGATATCGAAATCCGTGGGTAGACAGTTTCCAGTTATTCTTTTATGTTTTATTTAGGAAAGTAAATTATAAAATACGACACGATCTCCGATAGACAATAATTACTCGATACAGCCAGGTTCTAAATTTATGAGGTTGCCCCGTCCGATTCTTGTATCCGGGACTTTTTATAGTATTTTTAACACCAGCGATTTAGTTAACCCATTTATGGATGCGGTGGGTGTTTACCCAGCGAAACGACTGTGCCACATTTGGGTGGCGATACAATAATTAAATCAAGACGAATAATTATCGAATAATAATTGAAATATGTATTTAATAATTCAGACTTGTAGTCAATTTATGTTGTCAGCGGTGTGTTTTTATTCGAGAACAACTTATTTTATACAAGACAATTGGGGACAGATAATGACACTTTGTAAGAAACTTGGACGTTTACAAATCTTCAAATCTTTCTCAGATGACCTAAATGCCTGTTTTAGATCATTTTAATATTTTTTCAAAATTAACGTGGTAACATTAAAAGGAGTCAATTAAACATCTATGGAGTTTTAAAATGTCAAATTTATTTAGTTGGCGTATTAATGTAAATATGACGACCATGAGTTAACGTATCGGACAACTAACTAAAAATGGACGGAAAAAAATGTATTTTTTCGCACTAAATGATTTTCATACTGTATGATATACTTCGTGAGTTCACAATATTAAATGCCACGATAATGTGTGATCAAATCAATAACAAATGAGAATAAATAATAATATTACATAATATATTATTATCTATTAAGAAAAAAATGTTTCGTATCACTCTTGTGTGCAGTTACGAAAAAGAAAATATCGATGAATATCTATTTTTTAAGTCGGTCGAAACATAGCTTAACACGAAAATATATAACTACGATAATGCAGTGTTCAGCAACCTATTTACGAAAATGAGTATTTTGAATGACTTGCTTTTTATCACCTACATTAGTTAATTTACTTACTTTTAAGTCAATATAATAAATTTATAAAAACATATCTATTTCTAAAGTTGCCTTAATTATTAAACAGCGCGACAGTTGGAAATACATATCGACTGTGGAAAAGAAAAAGGACGTAACCCTCAGATTTTCTAAAACAGCTTTTTTTGATAATCACATTGTATACAACTTGACACACGTTCTATCAAAAGAATGGAAGCTGAAAATGCCGAATTGGTATCTAAATTTAGCTTTTACGTTTGAAAAGGATGACCTTGTAAAAAGTTGAAACCAAGAAAAAAGACTGAAATAAAGGTTTAACCGAGACAATTTCTTTTATTAATATTAGGTTATGTCAATTAAACACCAGTTTAGAAGTCTCCGTGCACTTCAAGGTTGTGTATAATTCATAATTTGCATATGGCCCAAAATCATCAAAACATGTTTTTGCGCCTCCTAAAAAAATTTATATGTGTGGGTTACGTCCTTTTTCGTTTCCACAGTCGATATGATAAAATAAGTAATCAGTTTTTGCAGCCTTAAATTAGCTTTACAGGCACTCAGGTGCACGTGAATTTCGGGTTGTCGGCTACCAAATGTTGTTTATCACACTTAAATGCAGCTATGAAGACGCAAAAAATCCACAGTCCAACTACATTAGAAGCGATGATTTTAATAATAGATTTGTGTTCACAAACAAGCTTTCATAGTTATTAATTTAAATTTGCATAATACCAGATTATATCAAATGCAAGTTAACCATGATTGAAGATGCTTAGTCGACCGTTCGGTATACAAAAATTGGGCACGTAAAAAACTGAAAGGTATATAAACTTTCATCAATAAAAACCGCATTATGTTTTCGGATTTGTTTTTTTTTGTATCGTCCACGCTCGATTAAAACTAACAAGATGTAGTAATACAATAATTATATAGCGACAACATGTCTCAGCTGTGAATATTAAATCTTGTTAATCTAACAAATCACTTGTATAATTTAACTTTAGTTATTATCAAACAATGTGATACATGGCATTTTATCTTGTATATACGAGTAACGACAATACTAGAAGGAAATATATACATTTTTTTAATTTACTGTTAATAATTGTATTCAGTTATCATTCAATACAGTTATCCTATACCAGTGGTTCCCAAAGTGGTTCCTACAGACCCCCAGGGGTCCCTGAGACCGCTCAGGGAGTCTGTGGTCAGTCAAAAGTAATTTAGGGGTGCGTGGACAGCGTCAGAGGGTCCGCGAAAGGTTTGATTTGAAATAATATTTGTAACACATTATCAGGATTATGAAAGTTAAAATAAACGGCAATAAATAATTTGATGATAATATTTAGGTCTTGAGTAAAATGTACACATTGTATATTTAAAAAAATATATCCTGCTTTAGGGTCACTGTACAGAAGCTGTTGATTGCTTTCCCGTCCTCTTATTTAGTAGAACGTGGATTTAGTGCTGTTATGAACCTTATTACAAGAAAAAGAACTCGACTGGTAATTAGTGCTCGTGGAGACTTACGATTGTTACTAACAAACAAGGAGTCAAACATAAATGATCTGATATCATCTCACCAGATTCACCAGTCGCATCGAAAAAAATGTGTTTTTTTTTATATCAAAAATTATAAAAAATATTAATTGTTATAAATACTATTAAGTTGTTCACTGTCAATACTTGGTGGAAAGGCATTATATTAATAAAAACACAATAATCCTTTGTACTTCATTCCACTTTATTTAATATGTCAGGACCGGTTTCGCTCATTGCGAGCATATTGTCAACTGATAAGAAATATAATTTAACAATGCTATGTATACAAAATTGAAAAGTAATACACAACAATTGGCATTGAAAAGAAATTGCCAATTACATTAAAGTGATTCTAAAATATCACAAAATTAAAATGTTCAACACATCTAACATATAATTAAAAAGTCATCCCAGATTAATAAATTCAGAATGCGATTGAAAGTAATTACAAACATAATTAAAATTTGGGAAATTTTTGACAAAGTGATAAAATGCTACATTAATAAAGTGAATATGCTTAATGATATGAATATGCTTAATGATAGTTTTATGTTTTCCCCGCTTCCAAGTAGTTGGTGTGTTCATCACTTAAACAAAATCAACAGCCAGGAAGATAAATTTGTTTTTCAGAATTATAAATACTACTTTAAATACCAATTTTTTTTATTTATATTTTATCAACACCATTTACCATTCAAGGTATTAAAATAAAATTTATAAGTTTTCTCATATGAAATTATGTAGATTTATTTTACTTGGGGGTTCCGTGGTCAAATCTTTCTCCATGAGGGGGTCCGTGAGCGTAATATGTTTGGGAATCACTGTTCTATACTCACTAATCTTTATTTTCTACACTCATAAATAGAGACCGGAATTTTTAAATCAATTTTAGCATTTTATACTTATCATTAAAAATGTTTACTTTAAGCATCAATAACGATAATTTTTTATAAGACATTAATTTCATGGAATTAACAATAATCACTAAATTAAAAGAGCAGCACAACCAAGTTCATGAAACGATTCGGATCAGGCGACAGGTGGTGTGCATTTTGCAGTCAAAACATAATAATGTGGCTAAAGAGATGAAATTAAACATCATAGGACCAAATCTTTTGTTAAATATTTGTATAATAGTAACATTCTTTTAGCATTTATTTTCATATTTAACGATTTAAACAAAACTTAGAATCTATTATGAATGTTGGTATCTATCGCAAAATTCTTACATCTCCACTGATTAGATGAAACAGGGGTAGGGAACCTGCGGTTTTCTTGGTCCTCAAGAGTGGACTTTGACGTTATTTAAATTTTTCAACCTATTATTTAAATAAATGTAACAAGTATTTTTTGTAATTTGAACGTCACAGTTCTACTGAAAACGTTTTCCATCCCTGAATTAGAAGATTCTCATTGGATATATTCGCACTTGTACAATCCTTTTACAATGAAATATAAAAATAACTCTGCAAATTATGTGGCCAGTGGATTTCAAAGAATGAGGGAAACCATGAAACAACTACCTGTAATTGTAACATATAACACTTTTTTGTACTATTTTTTTTTAATACAAATATTGTCCAGTTTTGTTTATCGTGGGAATTATCAACTGATGCTCGAGAAGACCATTATCGTGATGGGCGAAGCATGTCCTGATATTTATTTAAAAATGTAATTGGTTGTAGATTGTTTTATTTAATTCTTTCCGGTAGAGAATTGATTGTGAACAAATTAAAAGTGACTACTGAGATATTTGAGCCAAAAGAATTACACGAAAATACTGACTCAAATAATATAAAAACAAACTTTTAGGAACGATCCATGCCATATTATAATTTATTTTTATTTATATGTATTGTAATTAAAACCTGAAAACATTGTGCGGCAAGAGCTCGCAGGGGTAAAAATAATAAATTCTTATTTAGATTCAATATATCTCGAGTAGTTGTGACAAATTTAGTGGAATCTCTTGTGGCACATACCTAAGGCTTTACTTTGTAATTCGAGCCGAGTGGTAATTTAGAGCTGACACATAACGCAATAAATTTTAATACAGACTTCGAAAGAAACGAGTGTCAGTACGATTTGTAAAATCACACAAAGGCGATAACAAATTGTCATATTTCAATGAACTGTGATTACCAATGCATCAGTGTAAGATGACATTTTGTTGAGTAAACATGAGATGTTTCTTAAGTAAGGAACTTATAATTATACATCGATAAGATGTACAAAAATATGCGAAAAACATTGATAACACGGCAGAATAATGCTGTAGTAAAACGAAAGGCAAAATAGGGAAAACAGTCAACGACGTATATTGGAAATGTCGAAAAATACGAGATCGATAGAGGGTCAATAAAATGAAAAATATGCTGTGTGAAAACTGGAGATGTCTCTCGAGTGATGTCTATTTATTGATAAGATGTACAAAAATAAGCGGAAAAAAATTGACAACACTTCAGAATTATGCTGTGGTAAACGAAAGGCAAAATATAGAAAAAAAGCAATTGGCGTAAATTTGAAATGTTGAAAAAGACGAGATCGATAGACGGTCAATAAAATTAAAGAATGTGTTATTTGAAATCTGGAGATGTTTCTCGAATGAGTTTACTTATTTATTGATAAGATGTACAAAAATATGCGAAAAAAATTGACAACACGACAGAATAATGCTGTGGTAGACGAAAGGAAAAATATAGAAAACAGTCAACGACGTAGATTGGAAATTTTAAAAAGGACGAGATCGATATACGGTCAATAAAATGAAATAATGTGTTATTTGAAATCTGGAGATGTTTCTCGAATGAGTTTATTTATTTATTGATAATATGTACAAAAATGTGTGTAATAGATTTGATAACACGACAGAATAATGTTGTAGTAAACAAAAAGCAAATTAGGGAAAACAGTCAACGACGTATATTGGAAATGTCGCTAAAGACGAGATCGATAGGCGGTCAATAAAAAGGAGAAATTCTTTGTAAAGTATCCTAATATTAAAGTACGTTTTCTGAATCTAATGAAATTATATGATAAAATGAGCTTTCCTATAAAAAAAAAGTTTAGTGAGAAATGAGCAATATAGACAGCTCCGAATAACCTTTGAGCGAGAAAAGAAATATTTAAATGTTCAACATAATCAAGCATTCATTATTCATCTATATTCCGGATTTATACATTTTATTATCAGGTGTTAACAGATATACAGTAGGAGATTAATAAATATTCATATACCCAGACAATACACACTAATGTTTTGTTCAATTCTTTAAAAAATATATCGACTTAGTGTCATTTTTTAATTTTTTGATTACTTGATCAGTGTAGCACAAAATTTTACTCAAAACTGCATTTTAGCTCCGATTTTGATTTTTCTGAGTTGTCTGACTTATGGACTGAACGATCGATATATACATATATATGAAATGAAGTTATAAATCACATCATGTAAAAAAAAATATATTAACTTGATTTCAAAAGTAGCAATGTTGCATAAATAATATTATGGTATCAGTTTCCCGTATCGCATTTTTTTTATCCCAGCATCAAAATAAACGTGTAAAAAATCCAATTATGTTCTTTCAGTCTTGTAACAACGTGTATTCGAGTCATGAATTTACTTAATGACACTGCGACACTAAACCAGTACAAATGAATTGTATATAAGTACCTTAATAACAAATTATACTGATAAAAAATGCAGACAAAACATTCCACAATATCCAGTGTCAATAATTGATAATTATAGTCATTTGTTTTCAATTATTACGAGAACTTATTTGTATTTCTATATCCTAGTCTACCGGATGTTTACTAATTTTAAGAGATAAAAATGATAACAAAAAAACGTGGTTCTTTTCAATCAATTTAAAAAAAACTTACTATTTGATGTTAAAATTTTAATTGATCATGACTGAAAATATCTCACTGTTTGTAAACTCTATTTCGCTCCTTTGGTATATCATGATTCAATATTTTTACCCCCCCCCCGCACTTTGTTTTTATTTATTTGTCCCTGTTAATTGTATAGCATTTATATGTCGGACGGATCTCGCTGGTTTGAATCCCAGTACTAACATTTTTTTTTCAATCTATTTCTATTCGAAGGCATGGATGTTTGTGATGTCTAAAAATTCCCTCCCATCTTTCCAATCCCAAAAAATAAGCATAGCAAAAGTGATAAGCCAAGCACTAGTCATGTCCTAACCCTAACCTTTATATACCTACTCTCTTCGAAAGAAATAGAGGTTAAATAATCGAGTAACAAAGGGTATAAAAACTTCTGTTGAGATACCTCTATAAGTAGGCCATATACTCCACATTGCGAGCGGTCATAGATAAAGAAATATGGTTTGGATCGGGAAACAATGGCGGCCGTTTTCATAATCCTAAAATCATTATGTAACTACCAGTGCTGTGGAGTCGGAGTCGGGAGTCATGGAGTCGGGTGTTTTCTCCAGAGGTGAAGCCAGAGTCGGAAAAATTGGAGAAAAATAATTTAAAGATAATAGAAAAATATTAGTATGTTCATCATATTGATTGGTGAAATGCACCAAAACTATTCTAGTGACTTGAATGATCTGATGGAATATAGATGTTTAAGTTAAACAGAAATTATTGAAAAAACCAATTCGGAGTCGTGTTCTTTTTAACTGACTCCACAGCCCTGGAACTACGTGTATACGTATACCGGACGACTTGTCCTTAGAAACTCGAGATATAGGAACCACCAGTAAGAGCATTCATTGCCCTAGCGATCAGGGATGTATCAAATTTACATTTTTTCTATTTAAATTTGCGACTTTAGACACAGGTTTTTGAGTTGTTTATTCTTCTCTAGTTGATCTCTCGAGTCACTTTCATATTTTTATCGGCTATCTAGTTTGAGTTTCTAATTTCAAAATATTTGGCACATATCTGTAAAGCCACATATGTTGTATATCAATTAAAATATAATAAATTACATACACTATTACACAACACAAATGGCAACAATGTTTCAGTATTATGTTCGCACCTTTACAGTAACAACTTCTTATAGTTTATTGACCTCATTACTCATGAGTTACATAAATTATGAAATAAAAAATATTAAGCTTGCGCCGTAAGATTATTTCCATCCATCAATATTCAATGTTTAGTCTTGAACTTTACCACACCTATATTCTAAGTAAATCATTATGTACGAGAAAGATATTTTATTTATAAATCGGATAAACAATTTCAAGAATAAGGAGGCTTCGTCCATACCATTATATTTATAATTATTATTTATGTCGCAGAATGAATCGAGACTATGGTCACCCCCATTATAAACAAAGATCTCATATCATATATCGCAAACAATTTGTATCTTTCCGAACCAGTGTTCGGATTTACGTATATGTGCAAAATATAATATCCACACTGAACCAATGTTACATATAAGCTGCGCGCGGCCGAGCAGCAGTTTTAACACCCCTTCGTACATATTCAGGGTTGACGCGCACACCAATACAATTATTCAAAAAGAAAAAATAATTGGAATAAAACTAATTAGCTGAAATAATCTTAAAATTGAACATTTGGGAAATTTCACTAGAATTAAATTCTCAACTTATTATCAAAACAAGAAATTTATCTAAATGGAGTATATAATATGAGGATTCGTTGTTAAGAACGACGTGAAAAGCTTGAAAATTTTAAATAAATGTATTTAATATGTTATAATAATTATTAGCGACAGACTATTTGTTTCATTCTCCTTATTTTCTTAATTTGATGTAATAAATAAAATAATAAATTATGGTATTTTTCATGTTTTATTTAATAAACTTATATGCAAACACCTGACTATAAATTACCAAATGATAATATTTTTACCATAAACACAAACAAAAAAACACTATTTTTTTTAACAAGAGTGAAAAATTATGCCGCGCATTTGTTGGATTGGTCGGCGCAACCTTCGTATTTTCCGCACAGCTGACTCTCTAACATTGCACTGAACTGAGATAAATAAAGAAGTAACAATAATATTTTTTTGAAAGCTGAATAAATTTATTTTTAAAATTAGAGATGATAGTGATGATTATAATATAGATAATCATAAATTTCTAAATCAATCAAAATAATTTGATTCTTAAAATAACGTCGTGTGATAATACTAAAGTCAAATGGTTTAAATTGTGTTGGCAATATTTGCTATAGTAACCTTATACAATATGTCTCACATTTCTTCCATTGAAAAATCCATCTTCAATTCTATGCATAGCGACATTGAAATAAAAATCATGCGAGATCGATAAACCAAAGATTAAGTACCCCGGAGTCGGCCCGTTCCAAGATCGTCATCATCAGCATCAGTATGCAGCGCTGATCGATTGACGGCTGGTGGAGTGGACCTCGGACGCCACTGAGTGGTGCCTGGTGCCCACTCATGACGTTATTATGTTAATCACACGTCTTCGTCTCTGGCCCCGGGCTACATATTCCGTGCCCCCCTCTCTTAGATACGGTCACTCAACAGGTGGGATCAATATTTTATTTGATCCAATATACGTATATATATATTAATTCTGTTCTACTTTCTTCATCTGAGTTTAGTTTGTAAACTCGGAAAATTATTTACTAGGAGCCATTGAATGTGTAAACAGATGTAGATATAATATTCTCTTGATTGAGAAATGCATTCCATCAATCAAAACGAAAGGGGGGGGGGGAATAGTATCGGACAATTTCTTAAATAATATTGCATGCTTTAAAAAGTTTACAAGCAGTTTAAAAATACTTGCTTGTTAAGCGAAACTATTATACCTTATCACAAAAACAAAATCTACAAAAAATATGTTCAATCATTTATAAGCAATAATTCAATGAAAATACAATTCAAAATCCGTATACGTCAAATTCCCGAATAAGTAAAATGTAAAAATACTATTTTTAATAATTATTCATTATATTTTCATCCATAAACAATAATACCATTATTAAGATTTCTAGAATATTTTTTAATTTAGCCCTACGTAAAAAGTGCATAATATGTTATATAAAAATATCTCTTTGGTGTTAACTGTTAATCTATGGTGGAAAGATATGATATATTATGATAACAATAAAAGACAACAAGTTCAAGTCCGGTTTCGCTCAGCAAGTGAATACTTACAACAATTGTATAGTATGAACAGCATGAATTCCGTGTGCTGAAATCAAATATTGATAATGCTCACGATAAGCGTTATAAATACGAATTATTACAACTAAAAAATGTGTTTTATTTTTTCAGTAATTAATATACGGTAAAGGGGTGGTGATAAGAAGACATTGTGTAACTAGGTCATGAAATAAATTGTAACAACACAGGGCGTCGGAGACCGCGAACCGCGCGTTGCAAAGCCCCGCTATAGATACATTCTGAGAGGAAACTAATACCTGGGTGTATATTTATTGCGATCCGAGTGGAGAGCATTAATACGTCGATATTCAGGTAGGCTGAATGATAGGAGATAGTGATACGTGTAATGTTTAACTGGAACTGAATAAGAACGGATTCCAATTGATAAGTTTACACCCCTATACAAAATATTATTGATTTTTTGAAAGTGTCTTTATTATAGTAATAGCTACAAGTTAACTACATTAAAAGAATGTAAATATACTTTTCTTTAAATTTTGTATTTGAAAAATATATTCAATCACAATAGTCGAATGGTGCGTCTGTTTAACGATGCAGTACTATTTCGGAGACTTATGGTGACAAATTTGAAACTATTATACAAAACAATATTTTTGAAAAAAAAACACAAAAACAGTTTTTAAGCATATTATCTTAAACGGTAAAAAGGTACAGCTGAAAAATCAAAAGTTTTTTTTTTTATAAACTGTTGTTTTGAAAAAAATACTAAATACTACATAAAATAAAAAGTAGATGATACAATATACAATAAATACATTTTTGTAGTTTCGCCTTTGTCACCCCAAGGCCCCCGATGTATGGGTATCATTTTGAGATAGTGTAATTCGAATGGTTATAAAGGTTTACGAAAAAACTAAAAATTTACTTAAACTCTTAACCACTTTAATACCAAGCGGACACAGGTGTCCGGAACATATGCAAGCAAACACGAATGTCTAAGACATTTAAAAAATCGAAAACTTGGAATTCTAATAGAATATAAGCAATATTGTGATGAATATGTGTAATGCTATCTATACTGAGTCAATATCAGTTTTTAAAATAACGATTTCGAGTGTATATTACGCAAAATTATTTTTCTCAAAAACACGCAGTATCTCTGCGACATATTAATGATTTATTTGCGCGGTATTCAAACGGTTAAATTAAGAATTACAAAATAAAATTCAGGGTTTTTTTTCTTTTTGTACTGGACGCAGAGAAAGAATGATACAAACATCAATAGTAGGTACATATTACAACAAGTGGAATAAAATATATATCAAATTTAATATTATAACAAAACTAAACTTCCACAAAGTTACCGCCGAATCAATCGAAATATCAATCAGAAATATTTAAAATTAGACGAAAATAGAAGCATATTATATCGTGTTTATTTGTTTACAATTTATAAAATTCTATGTTTGCGTTTAAAACTCCGATATGTAACACATTAAAAACCTATTTAAAAAAAATAGAAATCCGTGCAAGTATAAGTACGATTAAGGGAATTATAGTTTTCAATAAATGACATCGGTATTTTCACAGGGCGTAACCTCAGAATTGATCTGCAGGTTTAGTGGTGATTAAGTCAGTCCTAAGACCTAACAAGGGTCGCGAATCGTTCTCTGGCAGATTGACAAGGGTTCTTGTCAGAGACCGAAGTCTTGGTATATATTTTGAAGTCTTTCAAAAAAGAAAAGCCAAGCCAAAAATGATAATATGAGAGGCTCAAATGCAGCGTCAGAGGTCAGATCGGTCGACTTTTTAGGAGGCCCAAAGAAACGTACAATTAAATGAATGCTTGTCATTTGACCCTACCAACACAGCTAACTGTTGAATAATTTTTCGCTTATATACATACTAACAATTCTTTGAAATTGTTGTAAGCTAACTGTATACATTCGGTTGCCATGCTTTGGCGATCTACAACTCACCTAGCGTTAGATTAAATTATTCGATTCTTTAAAATTAAAATGATACCAACTCGCATACAGTTCTTACAATTTACACACAATTATTATAGTTAGTTAAAGCTAGCCATTGGTTCATTTAACGAGCGAACATCAATCAGCAAATCTAGAAAGGTTCTGTTTTTTTTTCCATTTAAAATATAAAAATAACGCATTTTATTATAAAATTAATAAAATATTTCAACACGGTGAAAAAATAGCAATGTATTTTAGCTCTACATTTTGTTTTGATTGTTGATAGCTATTTCGGCTTGACGCCCTCATTAATTAATTATTAATTAATTAATTATCACAATATAAATTAGGATGTTAGAAAGGAAGAGTAGATGTATTGTGTACCTCTACTATGCCACTATATATAGATATCGACTGTGGAAAGGAAAAAGGACGCAACCCACACATATCAAATTGCAAAAAACGTGTTTTGATGATTTTGTGACATGCAAATTATGAATTATACACAACCTTGATGTGCACGGAGACTTCTAAACTGGTGTTTAATTGACGTAACCTAATATAAATTTAAAAAATTGTCTCAGAAAAACCTTTATATCAGTGTTTTTTCTTGGTTTGAATTTTTTACAAGGTCATCTTTTTCAAACTTAAAAGCTAAATTTAGATACTTATTCGGCATTTTTAACTTCCATCCTTTTGATAGAATGTGTGTCAAGTTGTATACATTGTAATTATCGAAAAAAAACTGTTTTAGGAAATTGAGGGTTACGTCCTTTTTCCTTTCCACAGTCGATATGTAAACGCACGTTTAGACATAGTTCTTATGAGGGCGTCAAGCCGAAATAGCTATCAACAATCAAACAAAATTCTAGAGCTAAAAAATACATTGTTATTTTTTCACCGCGTTATAATGGAGTTCTATCAAGTAAATGCCAATTCAATTAATTAACAATATGTTTCAATTTTATTTTTAATCCGTACCCGCTCATAAGTAGAGCATATTGCCTCCTAATTTACAAGTGAAAAACATGTTTAGAAACGAAAAATAGTACACCATTCGATTAAATCTCATATCACCGCAGCACTTTGTTGAATCATTTTAAGCAAATGGTAAAAATCTGAGAAATGACAGTCTCTTGTATTTTTATCAGACATTAAGTACTGTTTTAATATTTATATTACGTCCACATGTGACCTTTGGCGATCCCGCAGATCTTTTTACAATATTCAGGTCGTAAATGCGCCACTTTTATGACCTGCCATACATATGGTTAATTTTTTGAAGAGTTTATACCGCACGGAAACCAGTTGTGTGTTCACCTCCGTGAATAAGGTAAGGAAGTACTCGATGAGGATACTTTCAACTCGGAAATACAATGAAAGGTAATGCGCAGAGCTATACCGTGAGTTTTACCTTTTTGGCTTTATGTCTTGAATGTCCAAGATTAGTGGGTGAGAGGTCGTAGCGCTAATAGCAGAAATAAATTACAATACTAATCTAGTAACGCACAATTTACTTAAATAGCACTATTCAACATGTATACAATATATTTATTGACTTTGCATTTACTTGGTAGAACTCCGTTATAATAGGGTAAAAATAGCTTATGCCGCCTGTGTGGTCGAGTGGGCAACGTCGTTGGCTACCGCTACGGAGGTCACGGGTTCGAATACCAGTACGGACAATATGATAAATTGATTTTCCAATCGATTTATGAATTTCTGTTCAAAGGCATGGATGTATGTGATGTCTTGAATTCCTCCCTCCCACCCATCCTTTTATATGAACGGGGCGTATCGAGAGCGATTAGCTAACCACTAGTCCTGTCCTAGCCCTTTCCTTATATTCCTACTCTCTTTGGGAAAAGAGAGGTTGAGCAACTGAGTAAAAATCAGTTCTCGTAGAAACACTTCTGTTGAGATAAACTCCATTAGGAGTCCATATGCTCTACGTTGGGAGCGGACATGGTAAAAAAAAACTGCAACATATTTAGTTCTTCAGTTTTTTTATATTTATTAGTTGATAGATATTTCGGCTTTCGCCATCGTCAGAACTAGTTCTGACGTTAAGCCCAATTTTTGTACTAATTCCACTATATTATGATCAGAACCGAACCTTAAAATTGAATATTGACAGCCATGGTTTAAATCAATGTATGTATTGATTTTACTGTTAGAAATGGTAAAATTGTTTTTGTTAGATTTTTAAAATATTATTTTTTTCAAGGCGTGTCTAGACTTGACATCAAAATCAACGCGATTTTTTTCTCGGGTATTTTTCTTTAGTAAACCTCCAGTACTAATTTGAACCTTCTCATTTTAACATTGTTTTTAAAAATTCTCCGATATATTCGAGTACATTTTTGGTTTTGAAGAAATGTATTATGGTTATAATACCGAAGCTTTCCTGTATGGGATCCACACATTTGTATGTACGAGGTGTGCCTTTAGTTGCATGACTAATTTAAAAACGGCATTGTCATTTATAGAAGCAAGTATTATATAACAAAACAATTTGCTTAGATGCTTTAGTGAACAGCACATTGTTTGCACCTGGGCGGTTACATCCGTGGGCAGCTCAATTCATTCTGATAGTTCGTCCATAATAACCCAAGTTCAACATTATCCCACTATGTCTACAAAGCAAACAGCCGTTCACACTTATTATCGATGACAACAGATCATTTCAGGATAACTAATTATGATTAAAAATATGCCATAGATATGGATTTCACACTCTTTTTTACACAGTAGATACGTTCCACAAAAAAACTTTTTGAAAAAAAATGAGAATAAATATAAAAATTCTTTATTAAAAAAAGGCTCCCTTAATTTAAAAAAAACAAGATTGCGGTAGAGAAAATTGTGAAAAAAAAGTTATAATGAATACTCAATAAGTAAATTACAATATATTATCCATAATATGTAAAAAAAAATATTCAATACCATTCATTGCTAACATATCACGACTAATTAGTTAGGATCTTATAAATCCTTTTGTTTGTCTTGTTGATTTTTTTTATAATTAGGAAACCACTATTTGCTTCTGTGTTTTTTTTTGTTTCTGGGGAACATGTTAGAACAATTATTATTTTTTTAGTGGACCGCGTCATTTCAAAATCGTTTAAAAAAGAGTTAAGTGCACATAGAACTTTTCACTAAAACCATGATTCAATGATCACCGTTTAGGTCCAGTCGCGGCGCCAGTCGATCGAAGATCGAAGGCAATGGGCAGCACCACTGCACAAGTCCCCGTTTTTCTTTTTCGTCCAACATTATAACCGGAAATTCAGAGCTCGTCGTAGCATGGGTTTAACAAAGGCAAATAGTTACCCGTTCACGTGAATTTGGTTTGACCGGTTTTAAAGATAACTACAAAATTTTAGCGAACTTCATGAACGACTGCATGAATTTTTCGCATTGTTTATTTAAATATTCCAAAGTGCTAAATTTTTCCCTATATTAGACAGTAATTTAAATCTATCAAGACATGAAAATGGCAAGAGAATTGATGAATCCTCCGAAGGTAGAAGATGTCGAACCTGTTTTTATTCTCTATCAGATTAAAATTTCAAGGTTACTCCTATAAAAAACCGACCCCAAGTTGCAAATTCTTCATTTCTTAATCATCGTGTTATTAATTCCTTTTTGACATACGTTTAAATTTAGAATCTTTATACATTTTGTTTTTTTTAACTATCGTATAAGATTATCCTCAAGCGATTAACCAGGCCGTGCGTATTTTTATGAATATTTATATTTTTTCTGCTTCACTCATGAACAACTAACTATGAATATGCGAGATATCACGTTCAAAATCGAAAAACGCCCCCGTGTGTCCTCCATATGACCTCAAGGGGCATTCCATAATCTTATCGATTGCGTTCCACTGGGACAGGGCAATACCACGGAGGAAGGTTTTACTTCGGGCCTAACTGATAAAAATAGCGACTCCGACTTGATGTTTTATACCATCAGATCATTCGAGTTTCTAGAATAATTCTAGTGGATTTCACCAATCAATATGATGAAAAGACTAATATTTTTTCAATACCTTTGACTCCACAACTCACAACTACGACTCCACAGCACTGTTCTCACATATATGTACAGTCAATCAGCCTGTCACTGGTATTAAATATCTACTCACTGAGTAAGCGACTAGTGTTAATTCTAAGAAAACGTCCTTACTCCGTAGATCTACATATTTCCAAGCAAGTGTTTACAATACTCGATCTTTCGTTGTAAAGTGGACTAGTTATAAATAGTTTTATAAATGTGTCATTAACACAGCTAAGACTTCCCGATCGTTTTTAAGTACACAATCAGTGTTAGGAGCGTAATCTACTGTGTGAAGTAAATAAACTACATTTGCTAAGACGTTCAAAACTTTTCTTCCAACCACGCAAAAAGCTTAAAATTCCACTTGAAAATTATTGTCCTTGGTTTATAGTACATATATTCATATAGTATACAACATCAAGAAGATGGTACAGTGAACAAATAAAACAAACATGACCCTCCATATTTATGCGGTGGTGCCAGGATTAATAAATTAAAAGCCGTTTTGATATAACATAAACACTCAATGATATTTGAAGTCCGTCATTAGAAAAATATTATTGCTATAAAATAAATCACATGGCATACGCTCATTTGATACAATATTTAGAGGAGACAATTCAAATCCCATTTTCATATGATAACATATAACACGTATTACTTGTGTTCTGGAATGTATGGATTAAATAAATACGTTTATTGCTGATAAATTTAACAGCAAATGGACTTACTTATTTTAAAAGACTGTCTGGCAAACCTTTTATCATTATAATGGCAGTTTCTGTGGGATCTATTTCTTTTTTAATATCATCCTTCTTTACCGTTCATAGCACAGTTGTTGTGGGTTCAGAATAATAATGCGTAATTTTTATGATTGTCCTACTTGTATTATTAAGTAAGTTTTGTTTAAAAAACCCAACAGGTTTTTGAGACAAAAATCATTCACGAATCAGCGGCTTTATTAAAATAAACTAGTGATTATATCAATACAAAAACATGGCGACATATCGAGCAACAAGAATGATAAATATATATATATACCATTTTTTTACCAAATTTTTACATTGTTTCATTGGTTAGATTTATTAAATTGGAAAGTAAGCAAAAAAATAACAGCCTGATAATCAGACATATATAAGCGCAATTAACATTTATTATGAATTTTCTAATATTATAATTGTATTCAACGCTATCGAATTATGTTTTTTTTTGTATAAATTCGACAAACAATAGTAAATTTATTCAAAATTTAGGTGTCGTAAAAGATTGAAAAGAAATTTGATAGAATGTTAAATCAAAAAAATTTTTGCTCCTAAAATGCAAAAACATGTTAATTCCCGCATGTGATCAATCAAAGTGACGTATGTACATATTTTGATTGTTGTGCGAATTCGCATAAATCCTTATTCAACGGAGTTTTTTTCTCGCAAGATTGATTGCCTACAAATCATTCCCATTATTGATATTTCGTGTTAGATAAAGCAGTCAAAAGTGTTAACCAGTTTAGAAAACATTGAAAAATGGATAATCATATTTCATCAGATAAATAACCAAAAAAATACCGTAAGAACATTCTTCGCCAAATACTTTAACAAGTATGAATATAATATCTCAGAGGAAATTAATAGCGTAGATTTTTAAAATTAAATTCAGAAGCTAGCAGTGAATCAAATAAGACAACCGTTGATCACTGATATAAAGATATGATTACTTGGTACTAGGGCTTGTCGGTTTACAATTATTTTAGTTCGCGACATTCGAAAGCCGGTTTTTTAAACATAGTAAGTTACCCGGTTTTAAATACTTCGTTACCATTAAACAAATAGCTAAATGTGTAGGTTAATTTAAAGTCAGTATATTATATTTATATTTAGGTTTATGTAAAAAATATGTTTTGTGTATTTCGACTCAGATACATTTACTTGTCTACCAACAATTAGGAACACCGATTCAGTTTGTAGGTAATCTTCTGTATGATAAATATAAAAAACTTTTTCACCAGTTGAATTAAATTATTCTTTTATGAAAAATGCATCGAAACCAGGATTCAAACGAGTTTTAGGAAATACTGTTATTTTTAGTCGGTTTTTATGTAAGCCCTACCTGGTACAGATGTGATACTGGAAAGCAACGTAATATTAATATATGTCACATGGGTATCAGTTTCAATATCAATGTACAGTTATCTCTTGACAGGAGCAACATTTGTTTTATCTTAAGTACTGGATGGTGAAAAATAAATAAAAATAACTATGATTAAATAGGACATATCTATAGATATTCATGATATGATTCTTCACACGTGTATGTAGCGTAGTCAATAAACATCATGAGTTCTGATGTGCTAGTTTATAACGTTGAATACAAAATTATAAATGAGAATGGAAATAAACTTTAAGTTATCTGAAATGAAGAATCGCTGCACTGTAGCCCCAGAACGGATTTGTTTACGTTAATTAATTTGGAAAAATTTTAATTTGTAAAAATAACCAAAACTTTATATATGGCTAGACTTTTTTTTCCTTACTGACCGATTACTAAGGATTTATAATTTTAAAAATCTTAATTATTACGCATTTATAGGGCAGAGTTAACATAATAACAGCATTTCACTTTGCTCTTCAAAGATTAATATATAGTTGACGGGTATTGGGTCATATTATGTCATCAACAATATTTCACATTCCCTTTAGAAATTAATACATCGCTATCTTTTATCTTATGATAAATATTAATATATATATGACGAGTTAAGTAAGAATTATTTAAATCTTACATTTTTTTATAAATACGCACTAGAAATCTTAAGACATATTTTGTTTAAATATAGACACATATAAAAAACATTGTCTTGTAAAGCTTTGATATTGTATTGAATTAGTGTTTGAGAACGACTTGTTAATAATACAGATAGCTTCAGAGTTCCATTTTTCAACCGTACCAATTTTTTAACAAGAAAAATAATGTGGATGAACATGCACAAATTTTTCGATTATGAGATTTAAATGTAAAACAACTGCAAAACTCAAAATCTTGATAATGAAAACATAAATTAAACGCCAACTCAATATTTTTCACAAATGCCTAATCTGGTTTTAGAGTACTTACAGCGATTTACTTTTTTCGTTAGTATAAAACAATATTATCTGCACATAAGTTAATTTTACATAATACAGTCGTGCCTTATATATAGACCATCCAGTTCATTAATCAGACAGATCCGAATAACCTGTTTTAAGATAGTGGTGAGAGCATTATTCAAAACGTTTCAGCATTAGCGTTTTTGACGTCATTTTTTAATTATCTGATAACTGGACCCGAAATAGCGCAAAATTGTACGCATGCGCGGCATTTCACTTTAATTTCGAGTTTTTGGAGTTGTCTGAATAATGAACAGCAAAAAAAGTCACTTGGTGCGAACGGATCTTTACAATGTCGATTTGTAGTCACGGCTGTCTCAACTTAATGATATATATGCACAACTCTCGATCGCGTTTTACCAATTATAATTATTATTATGATGTATTCAGTCGACACGCAAGGTTAGCTGGAGGCCCACGCGTCCGCCACTCCTCGGGAACATACAGCTTGCGACAAAACCCAAGAAAATAACACTATCTAAGTACCCATTGCAAACGTTGCACCCGCGCACTCCACTATAAGTTCATAACTAAGTCATATATGGCCTAAAAATATTGTTGTGAAAGAGTTGGAGAAACAACGAGTCTTTCATTGTTTTAAATGATTTTTAAGCATTCTGTTTTTAAAACAATCGAGATCAATTCGAGGAGAAATTACATTAGTCGAAGACTTTTTATCTGATATGGACTTTATCGAGAATTAAACCAAAACTGGTCTGATCACATGGGGTGAAGCTTTTACCACTAAATCACAGAAGCCGACTACTATGATGTGAATTATGATGACCTTAAAAAAACTCCAGTATTTTCATAATAATAGCAACATATGACATGTAAAGACATATTTTTCACGTCTTCTACAAAATTATAAATAAAACGCTAAAATGATACATCAAACCTAAACACCACTAGTATAATATCTGACGAGATAGGATTGAACTGTCGATTGGCAGAAAACTTCGTTCGTATTTTTTTTGTCATACATTATCATTTACAGTAGAGTGCCATTATTAGTTCTACGATGAGGAAAGAACGGAGGAAGTATAATAATATCACATCAATTAAAATAATAAATAAAACATAATTAAATACCCGCGTCACACTAGGCGTAACTAACGTGACGTAATGTGCGTGCTGTTCGATAATGATACGTGAAACTTACTGCCAAAAGTGTGTTTTTAATTTTGCTTCTTTCTTGTACTACGGGATTGTTGGCAGATTTCATTGTGTTCTACAATATTATTTCGAAATAATTTCATTGAAACCGTTTTAAAATCTAATAAATTATCGGAGAAAATTGTGGCTTGTGTACTGTGTAAGCAATGTCTCAAGTTACAACGAATGTGACACGAATAAAAAGTCTCGGACCTGCGATGCTGGAACACGTGAGATTAAAAATCGTATGCACCATATAATAATAGACTTCACATTTACTCTTGAGAAGGAATCATCAATCAAGGGTATGCGTGCGATCTGTCTGCAAGGTTAACACATTTCGAAATCGTAAATGTCACGAAGTTCATTTACTCTGGTATCCAAGAGTTGAATAAAAATATCAATATCTGAAAGCAACAATTTGTATTTTACATATTATCAGAAGGTTGTTGTATTTATTTAATTATAAGCATATTTATCTGTATATGTCCATTTATGTTGATTATATCATTTTTAATTTTAGGGACATGCGGTAAAAATATTTTTGAATTTAGAATAAAATATCTGTCATTGTGTTAATTAATTGTAAGTTGGCCGAAAAGTAAATTTGACAGTTTGTTATAAACTGGCAATACTGCAGCTTTAAAGTGATAAAATCTGCAGCTGTGTAAAAACTGACAACTATAAGACGTTCACATAAAAAAATATACCCACTTTTGATTAGTTGTAACATTGAATTCTGCAAAATAGGGATACAGTTGTACATTTTCACAACATGAATAAAAGTGGATAAAATGTGATGTAGTGTAATCAATACCTGTAAATTATATGGCAAGGGGTTTTTTAACCAATGGTGATTGGTCGCTGCTATAAAACGTGTTCACCGAAATCACGAAAAGGCCATACGTTACGGCGGCGCGGACCACGATCTTGTTTACATCTTACACCAGAGATATCTACAAAACGCAACTAACTATGGATGCATAATGTATTTACCAAAGATCCGAGGTATTTACTTATACACACTTGCCCTATGTTACGAAGAAACAATATACAAATAATTGTAATTATCCATTGTAACTGACTATCAAAAGTAAACCTCGTCTACTCCCAAAATGAACCATACGGACTATTAGAGGAGCATTTAATCAAGTTGTTTTACGAAAACTGATCATTTTTCAGTCGCTTAATTTCTCATTTTCGGGTAAAGATAGAACAATTCGGTATTGACAAGTAATTAACTAATCACTCTCTCTATGATACATTTATAGGATCGGACTGGTAAGTGAACGTAAACATCACATATAATATACTTTTAGACACAAATACATGAATCAATTTATGAATGTGGTCGCACAAGTATTCTTACATGTTAACTATTCTTTAAAAAATCTTCAATTATCAAAAAACACCAGCTCCAGTTTTGTTTTTAAAATTAGCAGTATAATTTATTATGATAAAATCAATGACAATGACTCGGTACGATGGAATGTTTCGATTTAAAAAAAACAAATTTAAGCATTGATCAGTGGTAGTTAACTGGCGGGAAATGAGTAGAACAAAATTCAGAATAAAAAGATTGTGTGAGAGAGGCAGATAAAAACAAGACTTTACGCTGTATTAATTTAACTATAATTTATTTGATACAACTTTACTAAAATAAGGTTAAAAAAAAATATAATATATATGTCTTGAAGTACTCATTTTTTAGTATTTTTACACTATGTGTACAGCAGGCCGGATTTAAAAAAAAACAAGATTTACATACATAGTATTAAAAATTAGTAAATATTTATGTTTTAATTTTATTATTGTTCCCTTAACAGCTTGACATGTATTAAATTCATTATATTACTAATTATAAATCGGAGCATTATTCATTTATTTACATTTACAAAAAAAAAATAAAGCACATTTAGTACGATCCTTGACATTTAAATTGTATTTGATACTTTGCCGGGGCGCACAAAAATGGCACTGCAGGAGCGCATGCGCCCGCGGGCACAGGGTTAAGAACCCCTGGTGAACAACCTCAGTGGACGCGGTTTGCGGGGCGTCGCGTGAGCATGCAAATCGAACAAATTCTTCTAAGTGCACCAAAGAATGTTTGACATGCACGCTTCACGCGACGCCCTCCAAACGCAGCCCATTGAGATTTTACGCTATGACTTTATACAACGAATTGTGCTGTATTTATACATTCCCTTGATATGTTAATTCCACAATATACAACACGAATACAGAAGGGAATGTGTTTCCATGGTAACGTTTATTACTAATAATTAATAATAATCTCATTAAGTGTAATTCGTATAATAAAAATGTATTATTGCATACTTTGGTTCCGGTAAAGACGCATATCCTAGTTTGTGGGAATTTCACGCAGCAATAAGGATAAACAATACTAACCATCAGTTCGAAACCGTAAAATATTATTGCTTTGAAAACTAGCAATAAAATTATCGGTCGTAATAACAACGATATCGTGAGAAAGTTATTATAAAAGCGTAGAAAATAAATTAATGCAAACTATGCAAATAGTAGTAAAAGACTCATGTCATAAAAAAAATGATTATGAAAAATTCAAGAACCAGTTGCAATAGTCGTTTTAAATGTATAAAGTGGTGCTTTTCAAACATTATTTTACTGCGCTTCATATTTAAAAAAATAATTTCTCTTATATTTGAATAAAATATATACACATTTTTAAATGATTAAAGCGGATTCAGAATTTCGTTAATTTAACATGCGAAACAATAAAAAGTTAAAATCACATTTGAATACGTATTTAAGGTTAAAATATTAAAATATTCTTATTCAAGTCTCAATTGGTTAACCCTTCCCTTACTATGCAGAAAAAGCACAAGCTCCTGAGCTGTGTACCCGTTACACAGCTCAGGAGCTTGTGCTTTTTTTTTGCATAGTAAGGGAAGGGTTAATCAAACAAGCACTATCACCAGAGAGAATTACTATTATATAGCTCATTTATTTATTTATAACGAAATCTTTTGGGCCCTACTATTTTGAATACCTACTCTTTACAGTGTTACATAAATTATTGACAACCAGTTATCTTAAATGCGCATATGTAAACCATTGATATACTTAAGAAATTAAATGTCAAACTTACGACTAGGAAATGAGCTTTAAATATAATACATAAAGTCTTTATATAAATGTCTTTCCATAGAGGAATCATAGTAAATTGTTATACATTTCAACCAAATTTAGTTTCAATATATTTAAAAATCTGAGTGTCATTAGTGAAATTGATTTGTGACTTGGACAAATGGGAAACGAGTCGTTCAGTTTCGTATTTTGGTGTAAACCATTTCCATAACATTTCGTGCATTCGATTTTATCACTTTCTATTCTAAAGAAACAAGAGTCACGCTTCTTTTATTTAAATACAATTCACAATGATAGGATTCGGTTGAGTTAATTAGGCGTATTCGGGCAATCGAGGAAGCTGTTATAATATGACAACTAAAATTCGATAATCTGCTGTTTCCTGCTGGAGTGTATGCCAAGAATAATTCTGAAAATAATAATATATACGATTTCAAAATTAGATCTAAGGAGAGTGGATTGTTCGATTCGATCCAAAATGGAAAATTCTTATAATTTTTGGACGATATTTGCATATTTAATTAAATCGTATGTGTGTATTTATTTGGTGAGATATACAAATCTCTAAAATAAATGTCAAATGATTTATAAAAATAATGTTGTCAATAAATTGATTAAAGATATATATATAGATAATTTTATTCAGCTGAAAATATTATTGTTGAAAAGACATTTTATTAAAAAAAATGTATGCCGTGTAGATTCAGATTGTATAATGTATTAAATATTATAATTATACTAACGCTGTGGATATATTATTAACTATTAACATTGCAATATATTGATCAAATATTATAACTTGGTTGTTGTCAGAAGTCGGAACTCAACAGAAGAAGAAAGGAAGTCTAGCCAAGCTCGTAGCTGTTTAACGTTGGTCCGCGAGAGCCATTGAAGTGGTTTTTATTAGTAATACTGTGGAAATAAATGCAATAAACGATTTCAAGGGTTCCGAAAACAAATCGTGGTAATGTGCGGGAGGTGTGAATGTGACAATTCTGTCAATTTCCAAATCAATAACGCTGTGGATCGTGAGGCGGCCATTACATGCTGAGTAGTATTACTATATTACTACCGTGCTCTAAGTGCCATCTCTAAAAGGACAACTTATAATGGTCGATCTGTACGAACAGTTGTAGAAAAATTGCACGTTTTTCTACCTAGGTACCATACTATCGTTTAGGGTAATTTTTGAAGATTCTAGAAAGGTACTAAAACGTCTTAAATAAAAAAGACAAGAGGAGTGCGTGTTATAAATACAAATATTTATCATATGAAACAATTTCGAAAAGATAATCTACGGCTGCAAGCGAAGCATGCACTTTCGTTGCGGTGTAGTCTTCCTACTGCCAAACACCGCCATCTCAAATCTCAGTCTATTTCGGGCTGATGAATTCTCTTCGCGACTAGGCTCAGCAACATAACGCAACTTGCATTTCAACATAAAGCATTAATTTCAACCGGTAGAGCACGTGCCATCTACATGTGATTAACATGATAATTGATTCGACTTTTTGGACATATGCTAGTACCATATGGATATTACTAATTACAGGATTTATTTAAGGTAAGTAAAATAAAGAGATTTATGCAAGCTGAACAATGACAGATGCATAAAATTGTCACACTTCATACAAGAGCTGATCTTTCTGTTAACTTTAATGCAAATAGTTTATATTTAGTACGAAATTTAGTGGCAACCAGCATTGTTAACACGAACTATAGTCGATGCATAAGTTTCAAAGATATTTCTTAAGCATAATTATAAATTCGCGAAATTTTGTGATAATATTAAGAAATGTTAGAAAACCGCATTCATGTATCTGTCATTATTTGAAATCATATTCAGAAAACGTAAATTAGATATACATACATTCACAGATTTTTTTGTTTGTTATTTAGTTGAGTGAAATTTTTTTTTTAATTCAGTCAAATAGGAGCTAACACTTGAAAACCTAGAAATTAACATGTTTCCTTAATCTGTATTAAATATTCGACCTTGTGATGGAATCTACCTGCAAATAATATGGTCATTTAGCTAAGTAAAATACAATTTATTATAATATGATATTTTAACACATTGGTTACGGATGACTCGTTTACGAGTCTTTTCGCCGGTCTGACTGACGCGTTGAAATATATACATCAAATGCGACAAATGTTTTAGATTCTCTTCGGAGCTGGCGTAACAAATGTTTGATGCATCATTTAAAAAATAAAATATATGCACAAATATTTATATATTTGGTGATTTCGGCAATGAAAAATCAGCAGACAGTTAAAATATAACTTTAAAAATAGGCCACCAAAATATAAGCAATTGTAGGTTAAAATAAACTTTTATGTTTTCTTATTTTGTTTTGAAATAAAATAAACAGGAGCAAATGTACATTTGGCTTGTTATTTATTACGTTTTACGATGAAATATATAATTCTATGTCAAATACCCGATTTTCTATATTAAAGAAATACAAAAGTTGAGTATCGCTAATAAAAGCAGGCTAAAATATATGAAGTATTATGCAACAAAGTGTTGCACAACTGGTGTCCAAATTATTTTTTTAAATGTCAAATGGTTTTAAAGTTATACCCTTTTTTCAAAAGTACCTAATTTTTGACAAAATTTAGCAAAAATGCCCCGATGCGAATGAGTTATTAATATGAAGTACATACTCAAATATTTATAATTCGACTGGAACCCAGACAGTTTATTGATTTGAGTATCACATACATAGGCAGCTCTTATCGATTGGTATGTACATAGTCATATTACATTCCTTATCGCTAACAATATTACAACTAAGTATAGGCGAGCAATACACCTGTTTCATAATAGCAGCATATTAGTTTTACGTCAACGCACATTATTACCAAACTAGATAATGTCAATAGAGGTGGACGCGAAATTCAGAACAGGTTACATAATACCAAAAACCAGGTCACACACTGTATCGTTTCGAAAATACCAAAAACGGTAGCCAATAATAAAAGAATACGTAACTAGATAACATGTTTTTGATATTTAAAATATTCGTTAAACCACAATAGTACTGCTGGTTTAAGAATAATGTTTGTAATATAGAAAAGAGCATTGAATTATTCGCGTGATATGACACTTCGAATTTTACATATGTTTAAAACCATGATTTACGGACTACGGACGTATTATCTTAACAGTTCTTCAGCGAGAATGCTCTTCCGATATGGTAAGGATTGAAGACTGATATTAGAGACTAGTGTTCGGCTAGTCGCTCTTTATTTACGCTTTGATTTATAACGTTCCAAAGTTTGGAAGAAATGAAAAATTCACAGACATCCGTTGTGCGTCAAAAATCTACAAATTAGAAAAAAAACAAAGAATACAAATTCCTCGTCCGTGCAACTTCAACAGCATTCGACTACGAGATCAACACTGAAGTAGATTATAGTTTATAGCAATCAGCAAAATATTTTTTTTTCAATTGACTTGATTTAGCAGTATGATGAAACTCGTACAGCAGACACAGAGCAACAATATGTTGGGGAGTGATCTGTGTTATCATATTGCCGGCCATACATTAAGGAACAAATGGTTCCAGAACATGTCATGGATCACAAAATTCACGTGTTCACGCCGTATCGTGGAACATCCCACGTGACCCGATATAGGTTCTCATGTTCACCGTCTAAAACTGAGCACAAACGAGGAACCTGGGAACATGCATGCGAGCGCAGCTGTAGACGAGCTGATGAGTTGACGAGATGTCAAAATAAACCATAGACCATAATAAGTTATCTTGGAATGATCTATGGTAAAAGAATAAGCTGTTGTATTTGGATGATAAAATAATTGTATTTTCATTGAAGAAAGCTTATAAACATTAGTAATTAACTTTACTCGCGTTGTTTGCATCCAATAAAATCAAATAACGTTGTTCGGACGCAACACTGACCAACATAACCTCAACGAGTGACGTTTCTGTGACTCCTCGTGTGCTTAAGAACATGTTCTGGGACATTGTTTCTGAGACATTACGTAAATGTTTAGGATCATGTCCCGGGACCTTTGTTCCTTAGTGTATGGGCCCTTTAAACCAATTTTACAATTAAGTCGTATAGTATCAAAATTAGAACTGTCCCATATATGATGTATGGAACTGTTATATTTTTGATGCCATACGACTCAATTTGTCTTGTTTTATAAACTTTGGATCGTCACAATAAAAAAATTCGCCACCACCAGAGTAGAATAACAAATGGTAAATATATATCGTGAATCAGATTGAATATTACAAATTGCACTTGGTCTGTTTGACCTGTCTTAAAATTAAATCTATACCAGTAACGCATCGTATATCAGCTTTATTCTCTCACACCTAATTTAAAAAATCCATCATCATTAGAATTTATCTATAGACTATAAGTCATTATTAATCCAAGCATAAGCTTATTTGTGTTGAAAGTATTATATTCAATTTCCAATGAAACAAACACTTCTACGTGAATCTAAGTGATAAACTTGTGATAAACTTACGATAAAACGAAAACTGTTACAATATTATTTTGCCGTGTAAAACAATAAATATTTTATCAGTGTATCTATATCTTACATTAACACTTCAATCACAGGATTATAAAACGAAAAAAGATAGTAATTTATCCAAATACCCAAAATACCCAGCGGTTAAGAAAAAAGGTAAAAAAGGAGTCAGGAATGCATCGTGCGGGCGTCACTAACCCCTCTCGCCGCTTCGCTCCTTTGGACTTGATCCTTTTTTCTTTCCGAATACATAATCAAGTAAAGTCCAAAATATTACTCACGGTCAACTATTTTCAAGACTGGCCATCGTACACCCACACAATAAATTTTATCGTGGGCCAACAACGGAAAACTATTTGTTTATTTTTATATTACTCATTGGACAGAACACACCAAGAGAATAGAGAAAGGTTTTTTTGAAAACTTTATTTAGTCAACAATACTGTTTTATTAAATAAAAGAAATCTTTTTTACATGGTTTTGAAATAAAACGGTCCACTAAAAAGAAAAAATACTAAATTTTTACACGAATTATTTTTTACACTGACAAATCAATGTAGAAATTAACAAATAAGTGTAAAATCACTGACAAACGTTGACAGAGTGTAAATAACATTACAGCTTAGTTATGTTAGTATACCGATAAAAACTAGTAGAAATTATTTGACGGTTTCAATTAAATATTTTGAATAGAAAGGCGGCGAGAATGACAAAAATACGTTGAAGTTGTTGAGGTTATACGAAATGAAATGAGCGCACACAGCACTGGGGAGTGCCTGGCGACACTAGATATTCAGTCAATGTAAACATTGTCTGAATAAATACCTACTATAACTGTATCATATAAGTAAATTATAATTTAAGGAAATATCTACGTGATAACATTCAACTGTGGAAATTAAAAATTACGTAACCCACAGTTTTTCCAAAACAGCTTTTTTCGATAATCACAATGTTTACAACTTGATACACGTTATATGAAAAGGATGTAAGCCGAAAATGCCAAATTAGTATCTAAGTATACATATTTAGCTTTTAAGTTTGAAAAAAGAAGGGCATGTGAAAATTGTAACCAGGAAATAGAATATAAATAAAGGTTTTTCTAAACAATTTATTAAATTACTATTATGCTAAGTCAATAAAACACTAGTTTATCAGTCACCATGCACTTCAAGGTTGTGTATATTTCATAATTTGCCTTTGGCCCAAAATTATCAAAAAACGTTTTTTGTGTCTTCTGTAAAATGTGTTATGTGTGGGTTACGTCCATTTTCCTTTCCAAAGTCGATATATTAAGAGAGATACATGAATAATGTTTTAAGTTGTTGTCATTAGAGTAATTTTTATGGATGTTTTGCCTACTTTAGATACAAAATGATTTTTTCAGTGCAACATTGATGGGCGTGGTATGGTGCGAGACAATCAAGCCGTAGCCCTTTTTGAAACAGTGCTTGGGTACAGTTATTGTTTTGAATATTCTTTAGATGCCGATCTCACCAGCAGAATCTGTAAACTAGGAAGATATTATTAATATTTGTGTATACTAAGCACAACCTCTCAATATACAACTAGATGCATGTTGATTATTTTAGTAAACTGTTGCATGAAAAATAATTATTTTGCTTAAAAAATTGTATCTGTCATCTGCTGAATCATGGTTACAGACACGTATTTTTAGCATTTTGCAATATGTATATGCTAAATATATGCCAACATTCGGAATAGATTCTAATAAATAAATGTAAATATAAATATGAAACGATAGCTTTTGTTTACTACTTTTACCAGAGTTTGGCTGTGCTGCTCTAATATCAATTTGATGTCCAGTGCTGAAAGGTATGTCAGTAAAAATAATTTAATTTTCACTGATTGTCTCACAAATCTTAACGAAGCATCTGCAAAAACATGCTCCAGGTTTAGTTTTCGAAAAAATAATCTTATTATATTTTTTTTGTCTTTGTATCTTTCATCTCATAAAAATTAGAAAACTTTTTTTTATTATTTTTAAATTGCTGTTATCTTTAAATTATATGTATTTAAACATAAATTTTGTGAATATTTTTTGACTACTTAACAAAACCACTGGTTTTGTAACTATGTTCTTCCCATCTAAAACTTCGTCATTCGTATACAACTGCTCAAAAAACTATTATTATCTGTGCGCTGAGTGACGATGAATGGAAAAACGCAGCAATTACTTTGTACGTGCGAAGTTTCTTGTGTAATATATAATCATCGATAATTTACTTATGACACAAAAGAAATATGATATATGTAAATAACATAAATCGGAAAATATGATTATTTTAAAAACTCATTATTTAATTGTATCTAATTTCAGCTAATACGATAAACTTCTAAGCAATTCACAGAATTTATCATTGCTTCGCTATTTTAGTGATACAAATATTTGGTATTCATAACAAAAATAATTTTGTGATAAACAAAAATGATAAGGATAAAATAACTATTGAACATCAAACAATCTGTGAAGATAAGGTGAGAACAAGTCATATACTTAATAATGTTATTATGCTTGCATGTGATTATTTTATATTGATTTTCAAGAATAACTAAAGTAAACAAATCACTAAGGTGCATTATTTGATAGTATAATATTAAGTATAAACGACATTCATTATAATAGAAAATTTAAATTAACTTTGATTATTCCACGTATTGTGTTACTAACTGTGACACGTGTTTCGCCTCTTTCAGAGGCATCTTCAGACTTACTATCGCAAAGTTTGCTTAAGTAATGACATTCATTATGTATTAAATTTCATGAATTCTTTTTGTTAATAACCAAAAAGAATGATTCTATTTTCAACAGATTTCATCCATCAATACATATTTTTAAAAAGTAAGTACTGCGTAGAATTAAAAACATTTTTTTATGAAATACTTACTGTATTAATTTTTTGGTTAATTACTGTATACTTTCGAAAAAATTGTGAATGAGTTTTTAATAGAATTTCAATATTTATCAATTTATAGTTTTTTAGACGATACACCATGAAACAATGACAATGGTATTGAGAATTAAAAAATCATGATTTTTAACTATTTACAATAAAACCTTGAATTTGCGAAAGAAAGCATTATTTTAATTATTATTATACACGTTTAAATCCACGAGTCAGCGATGGCGACGTAGCCAACAAGGTGATGCGCTTGATTTGCACACAGTAGTGGCAGTTTTAACGAGTACAACCCGATGATAATACGTGTACTTAGCCACGTCCAGCCGTATGCAGTTATATATTTGGGTAATGTAAAAAATGTTATCTTTTCTTTAAAATATAAACGAGAATAATGAACATAAATGTACGTAAAAAAACTCGAAGACTGTCTCATCGTTTCGAGAATATGAACAATATGGTATATAAAAGCCAACTGTATTTAACAACAGATATTCCAATTTAATGGGCAACCTTTAGCCCACATTAGTCAGTTAAATCGATTGCGATTTGGTGATTTTGTGACTGATACCTCTCAAGTACGTTTTTATTCTAGAACAACTAACTAACTACATAGTACATATATGCCAGTAGTTACTACTTATCAACAATCTGTGTTAACTAATCTAGTAGATCGGATGCAGAGCAGGATGCCAAGAGTTCGATTCCCGAGTTGGGGCCCCGAGTGGCCACTTATGGAAAGACCAGTATGGTCAGGATGGGGCGCACTGGCTTCCATGGCAGCCTCTAACGTTACATCACCTCGTCAGTCACCGTTTGCGGGACATGGTACATAAATGGTAAAACAGCAGATAAGTATAATATTACGATTCAAATGCATTACTGCCGTATGTATTTTTAAATACATAACTTGGCGATTCAAAATTGTGGTTGAATAAGTGTAGAGCTCAACGTATAAGTATGTACATGTTTGCCGTAGGAGTTGGCTGTTCGTGTTATCATGCATCATACCTGATAAAGTTACTGTTTACACCGAATACCAATAAGACCCGTTATCCAATACGTAGGTTCGTTTTTGCAATGCTTAAGTATATTGTGCTAGAGCAGGGTTTCCGAAACATTTTCTGGAATGGAACACTTCGCAAGTCCGAAAAAATATAACGGAACACTTAGCTGAATTTTTAAGTTTTTTTTAAACTGTGTTGCAGCGTATAAAACCATTCCTTTTTTTTCGGAACACTTACTCTGGCTCCGCGGAACACCAGTGTTCCGCGGAACATAGTTTGGGAAACCCTGTGCTAGAGCACTAAAAAGGGTTGTTATATTTTGTACAAACGTTTAAAATTATAATAAAAACCTATCTTTATTAACGTAGAGTAGAAATTAATATTAAAACAATGTATAAGACATTAGTTAAACGTCATTTTTTATATTAATTAATATATTTTTAAATCCATTTCTGCTCCCAATATGGAGCGTTTGGCCTCCTAGTGGAGGTATCTCAACAGGTTTTTTTCTACTAGAACTGCTAGTTACTCAGTTGCTTTCGCTACGCCGTTATTTTAGGATTGGAATGATGGGAGGGAATTTTTAGACGTCACAATGCTCCATGCCTTCGAACAGAAATCAACAAAAATCGATTGAAAAAAAAATGTTCGTAGTGGTTGGTATTCGATTCCATGAGATCCATCACGGAAGCCAACAATGTTTGAACACTTTTTTGTATATTTCCGACATGTTGATAGTATTCTTATTTCATCTGTCTACACTCAGTATTCATCACTTATTTATATTGAAATATACGATGATGTTTTTTAAGTCTTCATTTGGCAAGTTGGTATTTTTTTCATTCTAGCCATTTTATAAATTAATTTTGTCGTTATATTTTTTCTATTGAATTGGTATAAGATAAGTACAGAAGAATTGTATTTGAATTTAATTGACTGTAACAACTTTATTATTAATGATCTTTATATTTATTTAAAGCAATTTTCTTGAACTAAGTACCATTTCGGAACCATTTCCGAAAAGTATTTTTTTGACGGTGTTATTTACAAAGTCAGCAAAATTACTACTTTCTCAAAAACATACGACCATAAAATATAGCGATTTTGTTTATCCATAAGCATTTGATTTGATTTAATAAAATGGGCATACAATTAAACAGGAATTCGGCTTGTCAACTCGAGATTGAATATAACTTCTAAGCAGGCACGTAAGTATTATTCTATGTTCACGAAGCTATTAGTTATATATATTAATAACTTTATAAATATTAAGTTATGAAATTTGTTGAAATGTATACCTATAATAAAATAAAATAAAATTATAAATGACGTGTAAATATGGACGTAGAAGAATGAACATACAAAGTTTTTGATTCACCATTCAAGAAAGAATTCGGTTGGATAGAATTTCCTGGAAAACGTTTGGACATAATACTCTCATTATGTTGCTATTCTAAGATGAGATACTTAGGTATGAGTGATACTCGGTGAAATTTGTAATATCTTATATTTCTAATACAAAAATCCCATAAAATCTGATTATATTTTCGTTACGATTATTATTATTATTGAATTAACGTGTACAAGCCGTAAAACCAACTACGCTTGAATATTTTACGTCGTTTTTAAAGCGATAATGATTGATAACATAAATTTTCTTATGTCAACAATAGTAATTTAGTATATGATTTCAAATGTATTATTTAAAAACGAAACGTTAAAATAGATTATATTGCACAATTGTATTCGATACTACAAATAAATTGGGTGGTTTTAAATCTGATATTGTTGACTAGTTCTTAGAGCTTTGAATAACTAAGAACATGATTCCAAACGTTTTGGTGATGGTTCTCACATTTCCTTCAAAAAAATTATTGATAATTTTTAAAATTATTACCAACTGTTCAAAACACCATGTTTTATTTTATCAGTGATTATTGAGTTGGATTTTATTTTCTCAACGATGGTCATATCAGAGTTATCTAGTTCTAATATTGATTCCAGTGGCTGAGATTTCTGATGACACTATTTAGCTAGTAATGAAACTTTTTGAGGAATTATAAAAATATACACTGGCATGGAATAAAATTAAATCAACAGGTGTCTGTTAGGTATCATAGATTTAATTGTTAAGTGCAAGCACTAAGCACCACAGCTGATCGATGGAATCGTTCCTAAAGATCACTGTATTGACGTAAGTGAATATTTTTTTGAATAACTTACCCGGTTACATTCCAATGCCTCGGCACTGTGCTCTTCCTTCTGCCGAAAGCAATTGGTGCATTTGCTTTTGTTGAATATATTCGGCGCAAACTTCCTACAATCCGATCTTGCAGACATTATTGTTGAGAATAATTCTTATTCTGATAAGAAAACCACAACTGCCACCATGGTTGAACAACACAACCGCGGAAGAATTCCGGGTCAACTTTTTTTTATTGAAAATCAAAACAAATTACCGCAACCGTTGACAACACGTTTCTAGACATAAACGCCCAAAGAGGCGATAAGTAAAATCACTGAAGTCACAGCAAACGTCAGTTAAAACACATGTGATTATTAACTGGGAGTTGATTTCAATTAAATAACTGCACTGTACACAGGTATCGATGAAACAATTATTAGTAAACACTGCACTTTATCATACTTCACTCAAAGCGAAAATTCACAACAAACAAAATAATACCGACGGACCGCGACACGTCGCACACCCATTTTACATCTGATACATCTGATAGAAAAGTTTGAAACTGTAGTAAAACAACTTAGATCTTGTTCACCTGGTTGTATGTATGTGTTATTTCAAGTTCGTGTAACGTAGACTTTTACCTTACTCGCTCTCTCTTCTCATCCGTATATTGCGCTTATTCGGTCTAGCAATGCAAACCTTCAGTTTTCAATTGATAATTGTACTGACACCTAGCGTTTTTCTGTGTCAACTTTTTAAAATATAAAGGCGTGTCCTCTTCTAAGTGTTTGATTATAATGTGATGACACAGATGGCATATAATCTTTCAATTTTATTCGTTGTCAGGGTGTATCCACAATTTAGGGGTGTTCCCGCAAATTCAACATAACTAAGGCTTATAACTCAATGAACTTTCGGCTAGAGCATCTGTTTGGCTACAATTTTTTATGTTTTAATTAAAATAAAATATTATATGCACGGATGATTGTGTAACAATTTTAAAATATAAAAATATATATATTAAATATGTATTTTGTTATATTTTCAACAAAATCAAAAATCAAGTTAACTTGAACCAGTGAAACACATCCAATCCACAAGCGTAATTATTTGTAATCTTATTACTAATAAAAATTTTGACTCGTCGACTCGATATTGCAATAATAAAAGTGGAATTGACATTTTTTTACCGAAAAATTGTAAATTCAAAATTTAATTAAAAAGATAGAAAATACCAAGTGACATTGATGACCAAAATTATAATTACAACAGCAGTGGCAGAGATTCCAAACGTAACACATTTTTTTTTCAAATAACAATAATTCGAGATTTGCATAAATAAATAATATTTCTTATTACAAATAAAATGTTCTTTTCTATTAAAAATCAGTATTATTTATTTTATATATTATCACAATTTCATGAAATTAAATAAAAAATTATGGTAAACTGGATTTAAAATATGTGCGATATTTAAGTTATTTTTAAAAGATCTAAAATTTGAAGGTCAATACGCACGCTTTAAGAGCTTTGGATAATTCATCATCAGTATATTATCTTTGTCAGTCACTGGCAAGCAGTTGCTTGAATTGAATGTTATACACGTATAACAAGGCCAACAAAAGAAACATTTGTTTTTTTCTGCTTAGTAAAAGCTAAATATTATTTACTTTAATTTACCGTTACCGGCTAGGGTACTTTGTGACAGTTTGTTTCATTTCTAGCAACACCACGAATAACGTGATCGCAGAAAAGCGTTCCCTCGCAAATCGTGTGCTTGATATTTATGGTGTGCCGGTGGTCGAGGTCGGCAACATACATATATAGCGACTCCTTTGATAACTCTGACAAGTGTCATTTTCGCTGTATTCGGGATGAGGTTCGCTATGTTTAGATGATGTGTCAAACGTGCAACATAAGTGAATTTTATATTAACATTAATTCTATCTTATTCATTATTTCTCTATAATTTGGTTGTGAATCAATTAGCCTTGATTTTCATAAAACAAATTGAGGCTCCTTAGAGGTTGGGTTTTTAATTATTTTTGGGACTTAGGCGTGGCTTTTATGCCTTCTTGTGAAAGGATTTAGTCCCACAAGTGCGATTTATTCATTGAAAATGCCTGTTCAGGGTTCAAGTAAAATTTCAGAAAACGGAGCAGTCGATATGGATTCGAATTTAGATTTTATACCCAATTTACCCAATGGTCCATTGGATGAATACAGAAAGCAGGCTTCGTTTGAATGGAAACGACTGAGGACTGTATTTGAGAAGCCTCAGCTCTTGAAACTTAAGGTATTTATTAGAAATCTACTTTGAAATGTATTTTAATTCACCATTTAATGGCTCATAACTGACAGGCTATTTTTGTTTCAGTATATGATCTGGAATACTTTAGAATCAGACCCTTTATTCGCACACAGTCCAACAACATTACCAATTGACGAACAGAGAAGACGCACAGCTCTTCAAATCGATAAAATTAATAAATACAAGTTTTTGCCTGATCATATTATAAATGCTGACTACAAAACAAAGGTATTCCTATTTCAATGTTTTCTTAAAATATCCTGAGTAGACTGTATGGCTTCTTAAACAGTTTTGCTAAATATGGTTTATAACGTACTTTTTTTTTTTTTATCTGAAAATGTATTAAATGCCGCTAGTAACAATGCAGTTCTGTATAAACTTATGTGGGAATCGAGGAAACCGCTAACTGCAATATACAAATTATATCGGTATGGAAATGTAACTATTATATGTCGAATGATGTCAGATATGTTCATTATCTAAAAAAATAATGTAGAAATTCTGCATTGCCGCGACACACTAGTGTGCCGTGGGGCGATGCAAAGTATGCCGCAGCACATTACTTCATTGAAGAAAAGATCAAATAATTTGTTCAAAAAATCAGAGTTGCCTAGTTGTAGTACTTAGGTGGCAATATATATTACACAATTGAGAACGATGTCTAATGTTATTTTTGCGTATACCCTTATGTATGTATATATCTAGCATATATATATATGCATATTTGAAGTGGGCTGCAGAAATCTGGAGAAAATTTTGGTGTGCCATGGGAAAGAAAAGGTTGTAGAGCACTGCTATAGGCTATTGGGTTCTGTCTTGGTTTGATTTAACGTTGGCATATGGTGGTGATTGACCCAAACACCAATTTTCAAATAAAAATTTTACATTTGTTAAGTTAAGATTATCCAATTCTGTACAAAACTATGTCTAAATAGTCTAAATAATAAAACGCTTCAATGCAAATTTGAATATGTCTGGCCTTTTTTTATCACATATAAATATGTTCACTTTTTTTCGAAGTGGTCATAATTACCTATTAAACATAATTACTATGCAAGATTTGCTTATTACTATATTACATATTAACTTAGGAAAAAAAATCGAATCAAAGATACCGCTATAAATATGTAAATCTTACATTGAATAATCTATTAAGTACGTTCTGAATACCTAGTTAACTTGTTATACTATCGAATTATATAATACATTTTGCATTGGTAAAACGTGTTCTTTCTATAGATAGCTTTTAGTATTTTTTAAATGTTTTAGTGTGATTATAGATTAATAATTTGGAGAAATTCATATTTTATGTAAAATATTTATAGTAAATGGAATCTTTAACATATCTGCAAAAATATACAGTATCCACTAAACGGGGGATGGCAAATAATATTTGATCGAGCGTGCCAAGATAAGCGAATCTTTTTTTTCATTAGCTGTGCGTGCCATTTCTATTTAGGTATGCATAATATTATATTTATCATTACAATAATTACGTAATACATGGAGATTGTATACATAAGACCAATGTTCCCTCTAAGGCAAGAGGTTAGCTGCGCGGACCGACCAAATATTAATCGACCAACGTTGCATAAGACTAACACATAAGGAATAGTGTTGTAAATAAAATTACTGTTATCATATTCTGTGACGTGAAACATAAACTGTCATTTTTATCATAGTTACTTATTTTTTATACAATTTGATTAACTTATGATGATATTTCAAAAAGTATTACAGTTAATGTTAATGTTTCACATTTACCGTTTGCTGCTGTTTAACTTATTATGGCAGTATAATCGTTGTACACTTGGCATACTATATCGCACAACTGGTGCAATAACATCACAAGTGGTAAATAATGAAAAATGAGATTAAAGTAAATCTCAAAACAAGCCTACTACAGGTATCTGCACCTGGTGCGCCAATGTCACAAGTGTAGTTCTTGAAATAGAAATTGTAAAATCATGAAAATAATACGAATATCAAGCTTAAAATCTTTAAATGATGTTGTTGCACCGGGTGTGTGATTTATCAATATCATACATTTCAATTCAGAGTTTTCCACCTCAACAGTAATACTATTCGATTACTGCTGCAAAAAATATCAAAATTTATCATTGTTTTCTAATATTGATAATATCGGATCTCTCTAATTTCATTTTGGACTTTTTAGAGTTTGCATTAAGACTTTCCCAGAAAAAATATGACACCCAAAGAAATTGTTTATTTTCAGAATATTCAATAAAACGCATAGAGTATAAAAATGAACGTTTCTGTGCCATCGCGATTAAAAGATAATGTTTCATGTATTTTTTCTTAGACTCAGCATTTGATGTGTGTAAATGAAGCAATTCAGAACTTGAATCCAAATGTTTCTGTCAAAATGGCGATTGGAATTCACCTCTTTACGAATGCATTGCTTTCTTTGGGAACTGAACGACATTTACCAATCTACAGAGCGGGATTCAACCGACAGGTTTGGAATTTTACTGTTCATTCTTTTTTTTACCAATTTCACCTTTTGCCTGAATAAATGCTCTACGGGATTTTTTTTTGAAACTACTTATAAACACATCGCTGAATAGAAACTCTTACATTGATTTAGCTTTTATTTTTTTTTTATGATTCACAATAGTTGCGGAGATTATTGGATAGGTATTTAAACAAAAGACAAGAGATAGTTGAGAATTATTATTAGTTAATTAATAAAAAAATATTAGAAATAGTTAGTAAGAGTTGATAGTGATGGAACCAATCCTTTCAAGGAAGTTGTTGACTGCGGTAAGGAAATCATGAAATTGGCATGTTGGTGAAATCTTAAATACTAAATCATTTCAAAATTGTACTGACTAAAATTCATCAAATCCACAAACTTTATTTATCCCCTCCTGAACATTTTTAAAAGTTTATTACATCAAACTAAGTTAATGGGAATATTACAGACAAGGTGAATCAGAAACTTCAATGAAACAATTATTGTTACAATTGTGCCAATAAATCAGGGCTGTGGAGTCAGGTGTTTTTTTCGGAGTCAGAGTCGGAAAAATCTTATGAATACGACACATTAAAAAATATATTTAATGATGTATTCAAATCACAAGAGTCCATATTTTTACCACTGCATGCTGGTTGACTAAAGATGATCTGATTGTATACATATATGTAAGTTAAAAATAACTGATTGAAACAATTGATTCTTAGTCGGTTTTTAATTTAAATTCGGATTCGTTTTTTTTTTTACGTACTCCACGTCCCTGCAAAAAACTGTCATGTTAATAATGCGATGACACATTCTTATGTTATTAGTATTGTCTTCTTCCGAATTATCATGTTCGGCATTAATGGTTTATAACTTTTTTTTGTGTACCAAGGTATTATCAAGTTTGGCATTAACAGAAGTTGCTCATGGAAGTAATACAAAAGCAATGCGAACGACTGCAACATACGACCCTAGCACCCAGGAATTTGTAATCAATACACCAGACTTTGAAGCAGCTAAATGTTGGGTCGGAAATCTAGGTAACGAACACGCCATTACGTTCCTTTAATGATCAAAGATTATTTATTTATTTCTGTCCTTTTTTATCATGTAATTGCCGCATATTGTAAAACGGGTTATCTATAATGGCGTGTTAAAATTTTAGTTAACTGTCAGAATAATTAGTATTTTTATCTGTATAGTATTGCTTTAGGTGACTGTTTGAAAAAGATATGTTATCTAATTGGCAAAGATTCCTTGGAAGCTTATAAGCTTACAATCCATCGATTTTATCAAATGTATTGTAATAAAATAATATTATCAAAAAATAGTGCAGCAAATATAGTGTTTAGTATTTGTAGAATGACTGGTGTAAATATTACAAGACACAATAAATGTGCTTAATGGTTTTTTTTTGGTGCCGTATTTCTGTTATTTGAGACTAGCTTCAAATTACACAAATTCTACTTCATATAAATCTTTGACACACTTATTTATCATAGAAAAAGTCTTTATTATACGATCACATGTTTAAAAAAGATAATTTAAAGAATTTTACTCTTTTATTACTGATAGTATACTATTTTATCCCCAGGATATGACAGCTATTTTACAAATTATGGTGATGGTGTCTTTTTTTTTTAAATCTTGCATAAAGGTTGAACATGTGTCATAATCGTTAGAATACTGTTATAAAGTTGCGTACAGTGTTAATATAATTTAATAATCACAATTCGCAGAAGAAAAAAAAAACTCCCAACTATTGATATTAGCTCCGGCTCTAATCAAATTTGACTTGTTTTGTGAAAAACATTGCTTATTCAATTATTCAAGTACTAACAATAGTATGGTTGGTCAAATACTTAATATTTAATAGTTTTTTTTTCTGTCAATTTACATTCTTTCAAGTTGATTACTCATGCATAGATGTCATTAGGTCAAAACCTTTTTTTGGACAAAGGAAAATATTTTTGTCAAATGAAATATGAATTATTCAAAATTAGATAATAATACTATTTTTTTTCAATACCACTTGCTTACTGATTTAATATAGCTCTGAATGCATTTAGAAACGTGTGATAATCCAGCAGAGGTTTACTGGTTTTGAACAATCAAAGTAATGGCTTTATTATTTTGTCTATGGCTATTTGAATATAATTTTGATGACAGTAGGAACCTTCAGGCTTATATTGCTCTGGGTTTCAGTCATGCTAGCGGGGGTCGATGAATTTTCATATTGTTAAGATGATCGGCATATATTTTTACTATTTCCTCTCCCAACTCCTGAATAATCTGAACGCGGACTTTTAATAGAGCATCTCTACAAGAAATCTTTCGAGAAATGGATGTTTGTGGCTTAACCCCTTTTTTCAGAGAGAGTAAGGATAGAAGGACAGGACTTGTAGTTAGCTAATCGCTCTGTCAATTCCTTGTTTTTAAGAACAGTGAGACGGAGTATGGACATCATGAAAAATGTATTTATTAATTATGTGCTGAGTATTCAGTGTCAAATTACAAACGTAAATAGAGAAGTGAAGTGCTTCAATATGATTGTAATACTGGACGAATATATCACTAGTGGTGTTCATCAAATATCAATTCAATCAATTAGTAAAATTGTTTCTTGAAAATTTCATTTAAAATACCGTCATTAAAAAATTATTGTAACTATTATCAGGTGATTTTAATGAATAACTTTCGATTTCTTAAAGGCTCATCAATTGTGGAACCTGTCAATATTGATACAACTCTTAGCGGATTTCAAATATTATTTCAATTCATCATGAACAATTTTATAAAGATGATTACTATACATTCAAAATTAAATTTTAGCTAATTTTCTACACTAAAATATTGGTATTTTTGAATATTCAAAACCTGTATTTCGGTAGTGAAATAATATCATGAATGCCGGGATCTCGGTTTCTGTAATACAATCCTTTGTCCCAATAAAGAAAAGCAAATTTCTTACACATTCTCACATACGAGACAAAATTTCTGCATACTTATTTTTTTGTTACTTAATGCCTTTTTTATTTCCTGCATTCACATATGCTTATATCCCAGCACCGGCAGTTTTATAAATTGATTTTTTAATTTATTTATGGACATATGTTTGAAGGCAAGAATGTCTGTGATATGTTTAAAATTTCCTCAAACCCCACCATATTTTAAAATCCAGGTGTAGCGAGAGTGATAAATTAACCACCAGTCCAGTTCTACCCCATATCCATTTATCCATACTCTCTTTAAAACAAGAGAAATTGAGTAATTGAGTAACATGCAGTTCTCGTAGAAATACTTTTGTTAAGATACCTCCATTAGGAGTCCATATGCTCCAAAGTACATTTATATTTGCATCTTTATATTAGTAAATATTTAAATAAGCCTCAATCCTGCCTGCCTCTTCTTTCGACCGGTGGGATTCCAGCGTCCCGGACGTCCGTCGGGTACTATCCACAGGATGTACTCGGCGGAACTGAGGGATGCTGGCATGTCATGGGAGGAAGCAAAGCAATTGGCGGGAGACAGGGAAACATGGAGGTGCCGCGTGGTGGCCATATCCTCCATATATGGAGCGGACATGGCCATAGAAGAAGAAATATTTTATAATGACAATACAAATATTGATATATTTGTATCGGAGATAATGGTTGACGATCACTTTTATTTATTTATCTTTGCAATATCATATCTTATTCTATTTTAATTGAATATTTTAGAATGTTAATATATTTATAATAAAATGTATATAAATATATTTTTATCTGATTTAATAGTTGGCAATCACCTTCATTTACTTATCTTTGCAATTTCTTGGTTAATTCAATTGGAACAAAATTTTAATTAAATATTTTTTTATGTATATAAAAATATATCTGTATCGGAAATAATGCCTGGGTTATCATTTTTATTTATTTATCTTTGCAATACTTTATCTAGATTTAATTAAAAAACAATTATGCAGATTCCTATTTTATCTAGAATTCAATCTAGATAGTAACTTAATTACACTTGAAATGATGACAAGTATTCATGTGTCATTTATTGTGAGTTATTGATAACATAAATTGAGTTATTATTAAAACTATATTATCTACAGCTCTGAAAATAATTATCTTAGACAAAACTGGCTACAGTGAAACCAATTCTATGTTTTTCAAGAGATTTTTAATACTTAGTTTGGCACATCAATTTTAACAGACGCCCCAAAGTCAACTGGTTTTTCTCTTGGATTTTTTTCTATGTCTTGAACTATTTTCAGTTTCTCAGCAAGAGGTCTAGTTTTCTTTATGGGGGGAATTTTAGTTGTCAGTTATAAAAAACGTGAAACGAGATGCGAGGCAAGACTATTTGTGAGCGAAATGAAAAATATCACACCAAAACGCTCAATCAAGATAATATCTGTGACGATCGGGGAACGATTAATGCAGTATTTTTTAACATTGTTCTTTTGGGTAAACACGGCTAGTACTATATAAATATATAAATAATCCATGCTAGAAAAGGAAGAATGTGAGAACGGTAGAACGGGTTACTCCATGTTAAATAATACTACAAAAAACTTATGACTAATTTTAATCATGGAATAACTAGTCAATATATTATGGTTAATAACACTTATAAATAGCTTGTTTCAGTGTTTTTTAAATTTAAATAAATCAAGTCCAAAGTGATATATTATTTGGAATGAAGATCATTCCAAACACATTAAAATAAAATAATTTTCCGTCTAGTATTAAAAAACTTTAATCATTGTAGTTTGACATAATATGATTTTATTTTTACAAAATAATGCCTTTTCACTAATAATTTCCAATTAACACCATTTATATATTATGTTCAATGACATGTAATCAAAGAACATATTGTTCAAATTCCATTTCGATAATAACGATTGATGCATGTTAATTTATTTAAAAGTTTTTTAGATTAGTTTGTAATGTATCCGTTTTGCATTTACGGATAATTTTAATAGTGTTTTGGCAGATGGGATATTGAAATACATATAACTCAACTGCGTGTAACACTTTTATCTGGACTGTTTTTGCCATACAAACACAACGTAGCTTTTATAGTGAGAAAAATTGTTTTCATCTATTGCTATTGACAAACTAATCCTTTTTTTTAAATAGGTAAGACGTGTACGCTCTCATTAGTTTTCGCCCAACTATACACTGCCGATGGCGCATGCCATGGCTTACACGGCTTTGTAGTTCCAGTAAGAGATCCGGGTACCCTTGTTCCATATCCTGGCATCATCATCGGCGACATAGGCGAGAAAATTGGAGTCAATGGAATCGACAATGGGTTTGTGGGTTTTTTTCGCACATCTCTTCTCGTTTAATTTTTCTATTTTCATATTCAATTAAATGTCTAACTTACAAATACAGTAGAACCTCGATCATCATAGTCGGAAAGTGAAAAATCGGATAATCGAAAAAATCATAATTTACAGGGAATGTTGAGTACCTTCAGAGTAAGAAATTCAATTATTGATCTTGGCTTAGAGTTACTTTTTCTTTTTGAAGCTGCCAAATTGTGAATACTTTTAAATTACATAAGTTGTCTTGAGTTACATTCTTATTGGCCCTAGAGCCGCTTTATCAGAACAGTGATAAGCTTCGGAATATGCAGGAAAAATATTCCCCCCTCACAAATATCCTTTTCGCCAACGTGATCTTGTTCTACTAAGGCAGATATGTCTTCACATCATCCAATATTTGGAATACTGGATACTCTCATAGCAATTTAACCACAAGGTGACATCTTCATCGTTTCATTTAACACATTGTAAATTGTAATATTTCTACTGTTATATCACTTTCTACTGCTTTGCTGGATCTTACTAATTCATCGAAAACACATCTAATTCCATGTAGCAATAGTCTTTTATAATAGTTTAGTTTGAACTGATCTATAGGTTGCATTACAGTCGAGACATTTGGTGGAATTAAATTTACCATTAACGTATGCGTAGTAGCAAATTTGTAACACAGATTAAAAATATCTACCAAGTAAATGCCAAATCAATTAATAAATTTGTAACATTTGTGTTCATTTTGCACAATCCAGATAATCGCAGTTCTACTGTCCTTAATTCAAAAGATTACTTTGAAATCCATATTTATTACTTAAGTCAATTATAGAATTATTAATCCTTTTACCAATACCTTTTTGTCGTCATATAATAATTGAGTACAAAAAACACATGACACTAGACGATATATAGAATGTTATTTCATTACTTTACATTGATTTTCTCACAATTGTAATAAATTCAATAATGCCTAATATAATGAATTATCTTAATGGTTAACATTGACATAATATGTCTAAGACATATGCCATAATATGACCAAAGGTACACATCATATTAATATTATGTGGTGTACCTTACACTGTACTAGATCTTATCTTTATATTTATGTACTGTGTCCTTTATACCTGCGTTGTAGAATATTAATTTTACAACACGAATCAATTCAATATATTTTTTTATTTTGTAAATATAAAATCCATAAAGATATTAACTTAAAACTAAATTTGTAATTTGGACATTGTTTTTGGTTTCATTCATCACTTACTGTTCTTTCTATTGTTGAATTAGATTACTTCTGTGTATTTTGTATAAATTACAAACAATTATTTTTTATCGATTACTCCAGTGCTTTTTGCTGCTTTTGTAGCCACAACTTTGATATTTTTAACGATCGATTACTTATCAGTTTTGACTATAAATACAAATAGCAATAAATTAATTTCACACTGTATGAACTCTCCCCTTAAGCTTCGTTGCAGTCTCTCACAAAACAAATTTAAGAATCGTTAAGGTTCTATTCTTAGAAACACAACTTTGGTGTTGTTTTTGATTGGATCATACTTGTGTCCCTACATTCGAGTTTGTTGTAAATTTTCTACTAACACGTATCTCAATTTTTGAGTTTTTTGATGAAATTAATTCAAAATTTCAATACACGCATATTCCATAATCTCGTATCTCAAATGTACTTTATTTCTATGTTTATTTAATCTAAAAAAAAATAATTGGCAAATGATATGGTCATGTGCTATGTTTGGCATGAAGGAGAGGATAGGATGGATGGAAACGTCATTGCTTCCTGCCTTATATACTTCATCTCATGTATTGAGGACAAAACCATTCCAGTGGTGTTTTATAGCGATATAATACGTTTATGTGTCTCCTGAAAACATATACTTTTTGAGATAGCAGGTTGTGGAAAATTACCAACGAATTGGTGACCGACATATATGTAAAAAAATAGATTTTTTTTATTTTCAACAATCAAACTTTGTTTTCATTCTTATACCACTGATTAAGTAACGAAACATTTTTTTATTATATTTAGATTTATGATGTTCCAAAACTATCGGGTAAAACGTGAAAATCTTCTCAATCGAACTGGTGACGTTACTCCTGAAGGTGAATACGAGAGTTCTTTCACTGATCCCTCCCGAATCCTTGGAGCCGCACTGGAAAATCTCTCCGCTGGCCGAGTCGGAATAATGCAAGAAAGCACGCAAACTATAACCTCAGTTGTGGTGATTGCTGTTCGGTATGCAGCATTGAGAAAGCAATTTGGAGAAGGCCAAGAAGAAACACCAATTATTGACTATCCACTGCATGTAAGCAAACCATTATTAACCCCATGCAGTGAAATCACGAGTGACACTTTTGGTTGTATTTACCGGGCGTATCTGGCAAACACAAGATATATTTTATTTACTTTTTTATGGAAAAGAGTATAAAAATGGTTTATTACTTAATTATTCTCTGTGCAAGAGAAAATGTATGTATTGTCACTTTTCTGGCAGAAGTTGTTAAGTAACAGATCGATAGTTCAGAGTAAACAGCAAATAAAAACATTCAACTTTTAGGGTAAAGCCCCTTGCATTGATATTTTATGTCACATAAATAATTATAATATCAAAATTTCATGAAAAAATGCCCATCGACACAATTAAGAGTTAAAAATTAAAAAAAAAAAAAAGTAGACTGGGGACAATTGCTTTCCTTTAAACCGGCATTAATCAATGCACTAATCAATAACTGGTATAATCAATGCACCAGCTGAGTTATTCTAGACAAAGAATTGATATCAAAGAATCTCTTTGTATACTTAACTCATTTTTGTCACTTTGGTGGCGATATACTTACTCCTCATGAGGAGTGCTTTTTCTGTGTCGGCCCTTGAAGGTTTATTTCATGACTTGAATTTACTCATCAATAATATTTTAATTTTTCTTAACCATTCACATTCGAGAACACTTTAATTCTTCAACCTTCATCGAAGTGACACCATTACTTGCGCACTTATGTGACATTATTTTTTTTTCCTTATCAAACTTTTGATTAAAATTATTTTTATTTAATTCTAGCAATGGAGAATATTCCCCTACTTAGCTGCGGCTGCCATCTTTAAAGTGTATATTGTTGTGTTCAGGGATATTTATTTGGAAACTGTTCAGAAATCAAATGCCGGAGAAAAACTAGAAAACTTGGTATGTAAAGAATTAATTGACCAATCTTATTAAATTTATTTTAGTAATACACAAAATTGTTTATTGACACCAAGAAAATTATAAATTTAAGGAAGAAAATCAATAACAAAATCAGCTTTGCTTACATAGACCTGACTTCATTATTTCAAATATCTATTACCAAAATAATTACTTTTGGGTGATGCACTTTATTTGTTCCTTGATCATGAACTATTTTTTTTGTATTTCAGTTTATTAATCATAAAATATGTAATTTACGTCTATACTAAGTTAGCATTATGTTGACTCCAGAGTGCAATACATAATAACAATGATCCTTAGAACAAAATTTATTATCTGAACATTTATTCTAAAACCGGTTTCCAAATTAAATCAATGGTCAAAATGACTAGTTCATCAATGATGTAATTGAGATTGATTGTATCGGATTGGATTGGAAGTTCGGCTGCAGAGAAAGCCCTCTCACATTCAACACTTGGTGGAAAAACATTCATTTCAATAATTCTACATAATTAAGACACAAACAATTTTGTTTTTTATTGTTATATTAAAATATCAATATTTTGCATTTCTTAAACTGTTATTTCAGTATTTAAAAACAGCCCAAATACTGGGATCACTTATTCAGTAATACTGGTATTGCAGGTATATATATATACATATTGGTAATATATCTGTACACTCTTTTTGTCCGAAAAATGGGCTCTTTAAGAATATGTATGTCAGTTTGTAATAGATTGCTTTTTTAATAAACGCCCCTAATTATTTCAGAGTGACATGGTTTCAGAAATCCATGCAATGGTCTCTGCAACCAAACCTCTACTCACCTGGACAGCACTACACGCAGCCCAAGAAGCGAGGGAAGCCTGCGGAGGTCATGGATATTTGAAAGTGAGTTACCATATATATTTAACGTAAGTGAAAATATTATTCATGCTATATCATTTTAGTGAGGAAAATTGACGTGTTGTTGCTTGAAAAGAAAGACACAAAAATCAATCGAAAGGTTTTTTCTCATATTGGTTTTAACTTGAGACTTGTTTTTTTTATCACTAGGCTGCAAACTTGGGTGAACTGAGAAATAATCATGATCCCACCGTATCGTACGAGGGCGATAATCACGTCCTGGGTCAGCAGACGAGCAATTGGCTTCTCCGCCAGTGGGACGGGTGCCATCACCGACAGGTTCCGCTGTCCTCGCCATTCGGTACCATTTTATTCATAGCTGATGCTTCCAATATCTTGAGGACCAAGTTTGAAGCACGGTGCATTGAAGACGTAACAAACGAGACATGTAAGTTTTTGTTTTATAATTGTTAACTGGCTAATTTATATAGTGCAATCAATAAACTATGTCAGGTTGATTTTAAAATTGCGTCTCGAGTGTTCCGTCACAAAAAATTGTAATGCAATAAAAAAAAAATTTAAATATGTAAATTGTTTTACATATTTTTTTAAAATTTCAAAATATTATTGTACTTTGTTTATTCTGTAAAATGTTTATTTCGATGTGTAAAAAATAATACCCCATCATAAAGGGAAAGTGTCATTTTGCATGTTCAATATTATTTCTGTAATATATCCACAAATGTCATAAATCTAAATATGAATGCAATATGAGGGGTCTATAGATTGATTATACAAAAGTTCTTGTTCTATAATTTTGCACTTGACCATTCTCTTCTCTATGAAGACAATCTTTGCTTTTATTGAAATCAATTACATATTTTGTATTCATAATATAACAACGTTGCAAGAAAATGCAAAGTAAAAATATTAATTCTCTTCCGTTCATAATGATGTTTTATTTTTCAGTTATTATGTCATGCTACCAATGGTTGATATGCTACCTATTAAAAATCACCGACATGAAAATCAGAGAGGAAATGGCCTCAGGAAAATCAAAATTCGTGGCTCGGTGCAGTACTCAAGTTTACTTGGCGAGCTCCCTGACGAGAGCCTATTCCGAATATATTTGTCTGATGTATTATAGTCAAGGGATCGCCAAAGTGGATCCTTCTCTGAAACTGGTACTGAAGAATCTCTTTGTATTATACGGCCTCTCATCGCTAGACAAACACTTGACATTACTGTATCAAGGTAATTACGCATCGGGTCCTCATCTCGCCGAATTAATACGAAAGGGAATACTTGTATATTGTGAAAAGTTGAGGCCGGATGCTGTCGCCGTTGCAGATGCACTGTCACCGCCTGATTTTGTTCTGAACTCTGTTCTCGGAAAGTCAGATGGCAAGGTAAATAATATTTTATTCTTGTAATTAAAATTATAATAAATGTAATATCAGTATTGATCAGAATAGGATTACTTTATAGATGTTCTTATATCAATGTTTTGTTTCATTCAGCTGTACCAGAATCTTCAGACAGAGTTCTTCCATAATCCGGGTGCGATGGAAAGGCCTAGCTGGTGGAGAGAAATAGTCAATACTGAACACAGGTCCAAACTCTAGGATTTTAGCTGAACCAAATAAACTTACGATGCAGTTCCATATCATGGGTGAAAGATGGAAATTAATCTTGAGAATTTACATATGTGAGACAAAATTCATGAATTTCAGCCCAATCAGATATCTCACATGATTTGAATTTATTTTTTCATTTGAAAAACTGTCATTTGATAATTTATCATTAACCCTTTGACCGCGGTTGACTGCTATAGCAGCCCAATCTGAACCGATTTGGATCCGAGCCGCGGTCAAAAGGTTAAGGTATATGATGGACTCGTCGCCCATGTTAGTAATAAAATGATATTTAACCAATAGCTGTAAATAATTCTCACAAACTGTCAGAATTTCCAATTTCACCCATAGCATTTATAAAAACACACATAAATTGTCGACTATTAATCATGATAATATACATCGCTTATTTTTACTTTAGATACTTAATTTCGTATGACATTGATCAATACTTTTTGATGTTAGATATTTTATTTTATCTTCCTTGGTGTGTACTTTATCATCATTTATTTATTGTGTCTAAATAAAACTGTTTAAGCTCGTAACAATTCAACAATTAGTTCAAGTAATAAAATAATTTATTTTATTGTATCTGTATACTTTGATGTACATAAAACATCAAAATAAGGCACGTTCCGATACAAAAAATTCTATTAACACCTGTGATGAGTTTTGGATAAGCAGGGTTTCAACACGCTTTCTTCATAAGTGCATATGCGCCCGGACGTCAAAGATTACAGTACTGATTTTACAGTACTTTTTTTATTTTACAGTACAGTATTTGTATTTATTTTGCAAAAATGTACCATGGAACAATTATTCACAAGTATTATTTTTTCTTAACTTCTTCGTATAGTATTATAATTGTATATGAATACTTGAAGCATACCAGTATTTTTCATCTTTTATGGCTTTTTAAATTTGTCAAGATATTTATTCAAGGGCGAGTATGAGATAATATTGCAGCTTTGCTGTAAATCTTATATTTCATCATTGTTATAAAATATATTCGTTTCAATATATATATATTTCTAATGTCTATCAAATAAAACTCGAAATCGTTCCATTTATTCTAACAGTTATGGCAATTTTATATTTTTAATTGATGCGATCAATTGTTTTATTGCCAGACAGAACAGGACAGCGTTGAACAGAATTGTGGACACAGAGAAAATTCTATAGATTCGCTTATAAAAAAAACATATTCATAAAAATGTTTCAGACACGGCCACTTGCATTTTTTTCCTTACCCATGTTTTTTTTACTGGAATTGGACAAATACCTTTGCGATGTGGTTCTGGCTCCTGTCTCAGCCATCAGTTATTTACATACGGATCTGCAATGTTTTCTCTGCCTTCTGTTTTATCCGATCTGACTCCTGCCTATACTTATACATTCTCTTGTCATTCATACTTTTATGTTACTTAACATTATTTTTTTACTAAATTGAGTGTCAAAATTAGCAAATCTCTATCATTCATTATGGAGCTAAAACTCTTTTTCAATTGCTTGTTTGGCATATATAATAATTAAATTGAATACCTATTTTATTTCAGCTTATTAATACGTCATACTTTATATAGTTCAAATAATGATTTTAGTTCAAAATATATTTTTACTGCACCATAGATAATTTGTTGGAACATTTAATATTCTATATATAATGTTGCTGTATTAATTATTTATAATTCACGAGTACAATTATCACTATGCACAGTATTTCTATGATTATTTATTTAACTATGAATGTGAGCATTTAATGGACACGTGTTATGATTAAGTTTTGTTATTCTACGGGTGGTACGGAAACCTTCGTCCATCAATGTTGCAATTTTCAATTGAGGACATTCTTGTTAAGTCCCTGTTACTCTCTATATCTCCTGCCTTGTTTTTTTTTCTATTTAAAAAATATTGATATTTTGTACCCACCAGTACCCATATTTAAAATGTGTTTTTAGTTATTTAATTTATTTTGTTTATGAACATCCATTTGTCTACTTAAAATTTACTGTTTAAATGTCACGTGCATCATTTTAGGATAGACGTTTCCCGATATTATTTTGGCATTATCCCTACACAGTATATTTGTTTAATAAATATATTCATAAAATCATTTATACAGCTGATGTTACACTTGTATGATTTTTTTTCTTTCTTTTTTCAATACCTCATCAAATCCAACCACCTCTTAATGCATCTATTTACAAACATTGGTATTGACAATCAGGACGCAAATATATGGTTAAAATTTACAATCATTTGTTCAGTTTCAGCTCCAAGCGAATCAAAATGATTATACGCATGCATCTATTGTACCGCATAATTTTGGCTGTTTTGTGTATTTGTGGAAGTTTTTGATAAATATAAAGGCAGTAGTTAAAAAAATGATGGTGGGTATAAGAAGTAAAACAGTAGACATTTTCCTCAACTGCTCTCCTAATGTTGTATTATTTATTACTGATATTAAGCAATGTATTATTACATTACTGTTGATAGATTTGAAATTGTTGGAGAAAATAAATTTATAATTTATGAAAGAGCCCTGTTGACATATAAGATGTTTAAATTTAAACTATCGTGTATTTTTATTGCTTCTGAAAATTAGCTCTTAAGAGCTTAAGCGTGTAAAAAAAATCTGTTTTCACTAAATCCTGAGTCATCCATTGTGTAATGAAATAATTTTATGATACTTGTAGCTGTTTTATTATCTTTTAAAAATTAATCAAGTTATTGATTCATTATAAATGTAAGCAATCGGTGTTAAGTCTGTATATTCTGGCATTATTTGATTAAAGAAGAAATGTATTGTGTTCCTTTATTTAATGTACCCGGATAGATTCTTTGGCCATATTCTGTGTTCATTCCGATGCATGAATTTAAGAAAAATAGATTTTCTCCAAATGATTTCTATTTATTATGTATTCTAGATCTATACCTCATTTTAATTTATGTAGTGTAAAAACAGTTATTGTTAAATTTAAATAGTGCCTTAATGTTTATCTCGGTGTTAAAAATATGTATTTTTTTTGGGGGGGAATCGGCAGGTGCAACCAGTCATTACAATACATTAATTATTTTCATGTTAGCAGGGTAGTTTAATAAAACAGTAAATATTTAAGACATTTTGTATTGTGCACCGATATTATATCTCAATTTATTATAACTTAATTGGTTGAATAAATTATGACAGAAGACGGAACAATTTAGGAAACGTGATCTCTTAACTTTTTGAGTGATAGGGAAGATGTGTATTTTGAATTAAGAACAAAACATAATATAATAATGTGGATTATATTCCTAATAGTCAATGTTGTTCATTATTAACATAAAATACCTTATTATTTGTCGGTTTCCTTTTCTAAAACCAGAATTTTTAAGAATATATTCTTCTATATTGTCACAATTAAACCTTTTTGAATTGATAACTGAGTAGAATCTTAATTAAATTTATATATATTTATAATACCTTAATAATTCAAAATCCCTAGTAAAAAGGTTTTTAAATGTGTCTTGTAAATCTGTATCTATTATGTATTTTGGGATGTCTTTCTTTTCAAAATGGTAAAGGGAGTGTTTTCTAAAAAAAACTTCACAGTGTGCCCAAGGTGTTTGTTGCATTCATTGTTTATTTTAAAACAAAATCTATAATATTTTTTTTTATATTCAGGTTGAATAGATCATACTTAACTAGAGCTGACATGTAACTATAAAATTTATATTTAAAAAAGATATAGTTCATATGCATTATATCTTTATAATATATAAAATACCAATTTCGAAATAATAAGTAATGTTTAGCAAATTCCACATGTTAGCTCTTCTCTTTGTGGCAAGCTTAACAAGAAACTTATCGTTAACTATCCTCAGTTGTAATCTTCACATTCCACCGATTCTACAAGGCGATTTAAATAGATTATTTATTTTAATTTAAATCACTGTAGTAGATTCTTTATTGTGATTTCAGATATTTTTCTCCTTTTTCATGGGGCCTGTAAAAAATCTGTATTTAATAGACATTCCCAAGTGTATGTTGATGTATGAAATTGTATGTGAATGACCTTGAATATTATTTTTGCTACAATATGTATACTTCTCGCACATAATATCAGTGTGATTTCATGTGTTTAAAATATGAGGACAATTTATTAAAATATATTTAAATACAATATTTTATTGTGTCAATTTTTTATTTTCCGTATTAGTTATACATACACCAGTTGGTAGTGCAGACTGACAACATTTACTTAACACACGCACACTGCTGCTTTGTACTGTGCTGACAAACAGACCTATCAATTAAGACAAATATTGTTAACGAATGGTTAATGAATGCTCTATGTGTAAAAATGTTTTTTCAACTGATTTATGATTCAAAGACATGGATGTCTGTGATGTTTACATTGCCCACACATCTGATCCTTAAAGCAGGTAGAAATTAGATAGATTACCCAGCTACTAATCTTTTTCTAACCATAGCTTTCAATAATTCTTATCTAAAAAAGGAGGTTGAAGTACTGAAGATAAAACAAGATCTCATGAAAATAAATTCTGTTGAGAGTTCCATTAGAAATCCACTTCCTTAATGTTAGGTGCTTATTAAGGCCGATTTTTTTATCTTTATAGGAAATATATGTCGAGTGGAATCTTGCAAAATCTGGTTAGACTTTTTTATATTTAACTTCCTTGAATAGGAAGGCTTATTACAAAATATGATTTTGGAAAATATTTATGAATTCATCGAAAGGAATTTCGAAGTTTACTTTGTAGCAATGCTTGGACGGTGTCTTGCTACTAGTTTCAGTAGTTTGCTGTAATTTACTTGATTCGTTTGTAGGAACATGAAAAGAATATGCCCAGGCCAAAAAAAGACATTGTATCTAATGCTTCACCTGACTATATGCATTTTTTATTCAACATCAAGAATAATCTGAACAAAAACGAATGGCAGATGAAATAGTTGATATGATTGAATAGGTTAAGAATTTTTTGAATTGAGCTACCAAACGCATCAAAGAATTATCTTTTTTGACAAGTATCGTCCGCTGTGCTTTAGTTGAACTTGGTTTGATCTTAACTCAACCAGTTGGGCGGGTCTAGGTTCGATTCCCGTTAAGGTAAATGTCTAATTTAGTTTTTTTCAATTTAAATTTGAGACCTAAGACTTGGGTGTTTGTAATGTTAATTATTCTCCTCAATTAGATCTCGAGTGACTTTCAAAAATATTCTCATCGAGTTAATCTCGAAACATTCAAATATTTGGCGCATTGGCATTTGCTATTATGCAAAATATTGAGCTTGTCAAAGTTTAGAGATTCTACTTACCAAAAGATGGCAGTTAAATATAAGGTCATAACCTTTTGCCAGTAATCTGTATTTACTTTTGATAATAAATCACTAGATGGCAGTATTGCATTGCTGTGTTTTAAAATTTCTTTCATTCTTCAATTTATTTTCTGGACACAGTATAGGCAACCAAATCAGTAAAATTCTTTCTCATGCATACTACGCATTTTTTAAAGCATACATAACGTATCTACATAACTAAAGTACTTATTTTAAGCAACATTTTTATTTATTATTATTCGATGAATTCTATTTCTTTTGTATCACACCGAATATAAAATTTCCTCAATGATACACAAAGTTTGTTTGCCAATACCAGGGGTCGTCAAAATATTCTCATTGAGTTTATCTCGTAACTTTAAAATATTTGGAGCATTGGCATTTGTTATAATGCAAAATATTAAAAAAATATATATTGAGTCAGATAGTCAAAATTTAGAGATTCTACTCACCGCAAGATAGCAGTAAAAGATAAGGTATTAACATTTTGTCAGTAATCTGTATTTACTTTTGACAATAAATTACTAGATGGCAGTATTTCATTGCTGTGTTTTAAAACATATTAATTTAATATTATTCGCAGGATTTTGTGCTCAAAAATTACTGTAGGTAAATGTAGTTTGATGAAACACGGTTGCCAGCAATTTTTAAAATTCCGGAAATGTTGATTCGACAGTATCGATAGGATGTACCTTCCAAGGTTGGGCATACTCACAACTTCTTTCCAAAAACAATATGGTGAAAGGAGATAAGATAACAATGTTTTGACTCCTGATTTCTGCACCAGCCAATTCGTGACTGGTTACGGCCACTTCGATACCAAGCTCTTCCAGCTTTGGCGGTTAACAGATATTCCAAAATTTTAATGCAGCAATATGATTAAGGATATTGATTACATATTTTGGGAATGTCCAGATAATATGGACAACCGCCAGGAAAAATGGATAGAACTGTCTGTCAGCCTCGTCTAACATGCCGACATGTTGCATATGGAGCAGATTACAAGACGTTCAATTAATAAATTTTCTTTCATTCTCCAATTTATTTACTGGAGCATTTTTTGAAGCATGCATAACGTTTCTACATAATTAAAGTACTTATTTTAATTAAGCAACATTTTTATTTACTATTATTTGAACTTTATTTCTTTTGTATGACACCGAAGATAAAATCTCCTCAATGATACACAAAGTTTGTTTGCTTATACAGTATTTTTTAAAAAAAGTTACAGCGCAAGAAAATTAACGCAAATTCGAAATGAAATTGGCGCGGAAATTTTATTTTGGATGATTCAAAATGAATGCAGCATCATTTGCAGGAATTCACAGAACAACGATAAATTTTATTTTATGAGTATGTTTCTGACATAATTCGTATGCTATATAAAAACATAAATAAGTGCATTTAGTAATTTTTGGAAGAGATGGCAAAGCGAAACACTATTTATAAAGACGAAACGTAATTTACATAAGACGGTACATTTCAAGCGCTGCTACGATAACTGATTCAACAGAAGTTCCCAACATAATTGTAGTCGGGGGCGCGAGTGACACGAGCAAACGCAGGATTTTAAAAATAATTATATTGAAGTCTGGTGCGATTATTATACGTAATTTATAAATCGCTACATTATGCATAATAGGCCCGTGGGGGCATTTAAAGTATGGATTATTTTTGGGTTCCATTGTGTTTTTTCGTTTTAATGCATTGCAATTTGGTGCATGCAAATATCTCCATTAGCACACATGTGACCGCAGGAACATTGCAGGGTTGGGAAACCCTGAGATATATTATAAGTTTGCGTTTATAATATTAGGAGTTTTTTTAAATATTGACCAATTATTTGCGGTATTTTGTATACTTAATGCAACAATTTTATGAGAAGAAAAAAAGACGCAGTGATTAGGGCCTCCAATCCCGGGATTGTGATAGTAGTAAGGCAATTCCGTGGACTTTTTAAGCCGACCATTTTTTTTTGAAAAATCCCACGATTTCACAATCGCCGAACAAAAATTCCTCATTCTCGAATCCCGAATTTATACACGATTTTATGTTGAATGTTCAATATGGAAAACTTGACAATCCCGGGATCACAAAAAGGATCCGGGATTGGATGCCCTAGAAGGAATACGATTTTATTCATCAAATTAAGTATAAACATGAGTGGGCCGGATAAGGTTCGAAGGGGGTCGCGCGACCCTCTTGTTTAATTTGACTTAAGCTCGCGAGACATTGTTGAGGTAAGAAAAAATCATATTCTTCAATCAAATCAGAGCCTAAATGCGATTTTTGATACATAATATTATCTACGAGCAAATATTATAGTACCAAATTCTGCGTCAATCTTGGAACTTTTCACGCTTGTAAACTGAGTTAAACAAGTACATACATTTTTGTTAAGTAAAATTGGACTGGCTTAATAATGATGCGCATAATTGTATAAGAATAATAAACAAAACACCGCCACTTCTCCAGAACGCCGTGAATAGTTTTGAGATTAAGCAAACTCCTTCATTACGCATTGACAGCCCATTGATTTATTTAAGGTTTAAGTATTCCAAATTTATGTAATCATCTGATTTGGAGAAATTTAAATTTGTATCACTATGAAATTCAGTGGTACGCAAATATGTTAATAATGTTTGTAGTGCTTTATTTTTTTTTTAAATTGAAACGTTATTCGGTCCGAGTGTAAAAGAGCATATTGAATACCAACGGGGCAAACAGAAAACTTTTTGTTAGAAACTGATTACTATTTAGTCTCACTCCACTGTCTCCACCTATCTTTTCTGGGAGCACAAAGAAAGAAAGATAAAGCAAGGAAAGAACGAGTAGTAGGGAGGTATGATTTTAGAAATTGTTAATAAAAACATGTATCAATTATAAATTTCATAACTTGACTGTATATTCATAATGTATTTTTATGATAAGTCGACTTTGAAAGAAGTGAAAATAAAAATTACAACAACTTGAAGATCCCATATTTCTAAACGAATTTTTCAATGTATTCTTTATAGCTGAATCAAAACTATCACTTTTTTACCCCCTTTTAACAACTCAAACCCTCCCACCTTCCCACATTTAGCAGTTTTAAATTCTGACATACTACTGATCATTATTTTGTTACGCGTACAATATCATTGATGTAATGATATAATGTAACAAGTCAATATCTGAAGTTAAGCCATAAAGTGAAATGACGTTTCTACGAGCTAAGGAATGACAATAGTAAAATTGCACAAAAAATGCTTTTTGCCAAAGCCAAAATATTCAATATAAATAACATAATACAGTACACGAAGATTAATTAAATGGTGTTTCATTTACTCAATCTAATATTTATTCAATACGTAGTTTAATAAAAACTTTTGTGTAAGTCCTTTTTCCTGGTCGCAATTTTCACAGGCCCGTATTTAAAAGCATAATTTAGAATTACTAATTCACAGCTTACATTTTTTGGTAGAACGTTAATTATAATTATTGAAGAAAGCTATTTAAAAAAGATGTTCTTTTGCCTTTTTATTTTTATATATTTTATGTCAAATTATTAATTTTAAAAGGCTTATAATTTATTAAATAAAATATAATGTAGGCTTTCATTTTTTAAGTATTATGTAAAGACCGCCACCGTCTGACACAATCGGCCTACAATCATTGATAGTGAAAGTGGTTATTCCAAACGGACACTTGTGTGTACATAATATAGTCATTACGATTTGACCGTTATCAAATTTGTTGGTATTTTTTAATATGGTCTCATTTGGTAAGGTGAAACAATTATAACATAGAACCTTGTTGCACGGAGCTATGGGGTCGGTTTAATTACAGTGCCTCACCATATTTCATCACACGAGGTATGCCAGTCATCTGGTTTCTTTACAATGAGGCATGTTTTCTTCGTAAATTAACACACTTACATTACCGAAAAAAATGTAGAAATGCTAAGATCACACCATTATCGATTATAATTGATTTAATTGTATTTTTTGACTAATAATTAATTAAATTAAACAATTGTATTTTTGAAATAGCATAATACGTTACATTTCGTAATTAATTTTACAAAACTATTTAAAAGAGGTATGGCCAGAAGAAATACAAATGACGAGCGTCTCTGTCAAATTTCAGAAAGTTAAATTCTTTAAGTTGCATTGTTTGTATGACAACGTATCAAATTTACATGCTAATAATATAAAAAATACGCGCAGTCTATCATTCAATTGTTTTTTTTTGAATTATTTCTTCTGAAAATAAAATTTTGCTTAATTTAGACAAAATGTTTCTTCTTTTAGTTCAGAATGGTTTTCACTGTAAATATTAATCTCAGTACGTTTCTGAATTATTGAAACAAAATCTCGAGATGATTTATAGGATTGTTCTTCTATTCCTGCCGACACATAGATAGTCGTTTTGTCTTCCTACTTGTACCATTTAATATAATCTACATCTATAACTACCCCCCAAAACCATATACATATAACATAAAAATATTATACTTTAGTATTTAATCGAAGAGTTGCGTACGTCTGAAAATACTTCACGGAATCTCGGTGTTCCAGGAAACCGGTTTGAATATTTCTGGCTTATTATAATACGAAACGATATAATCCTGTGTTCTGTATGAAATATTACGAAACAAATTATATTTCCCGAAAACGACAAACAGGAAGTTTACATTAAGTAGTTTTTCTTTGAATATGTTTTTTTAAACAAATAAAAACATATGCCAGTAAATTCATCCCTGGTTAGAACTATTGCATACATGTGACCAGTGGCGTAATTAAAAAATCTGGGCCCATATGTAAAATTTATCAAAGGGCACCTTTTTTTGTAACAAAAATACAATTTATGCAAAGAAAATGACGACTCTGGTTGTAAATTCTCATCTTCGGACGTACCAGGGACATTATACGTCTTTTTTCAGAGAAATTTTAGCGATAATAGAAAAAAAACATTACTTTGATTTCGGTCGTACAGTCGAAATAGTCCCTCATTATTTACTCGTTTGGTAGAGACTAGTTTAAGTAATAATTTTCTTTAAAAAAAAAATGGGTATAATTTGGGCCCCCCAAAGCCCAAGGGCCCTTGTGCGATGCATAGATCCCGTTGTATTGTGGTTACGCCACTGCGTGTGAACGTGTGCAGAAATTTGATAAATAGCGAATGTTCATAACTGTTATAAACAGGATTTTTTTTTTACATTTGACCAGAAATTTTAGTGGTAGCGAACATTTTTTTTACAATATTTAATCAAAACCTAGGGCCCAACAATGTTATCTATCATGTAGATATTTGAGTTGATTTTAATCTACATTATGATTATTATATCGTCGTCAATATTGTAAGAACACGTAACTCATTTTTTTGGTAAAAGCACTTTTTTTATTAGTTACGATCTCTTTATTATTGACACATTTTTGTATGTACACATGTCCGTATTTTCAACGCGGAACGCGTTAATTAATTATTGCTTTACCAAGTGTAAGTAAAAAGTTTTGTAACATTGCAGATATCTTTTTTTGTCTCTCATATCAAATTTACCTAAATTCGAGATAAGTGTTCTTGTAGTATTGACGACGATATGCTGTAGAAACTTATTAACAGAGAGAAATATTTCAGAAATATCAACGTGTAGAGTCGATAACTATTTTGTATAATTAGTGGTTTGAAAGTAACGCTGGTGTCTGTCTACTGCAAGTTGTTTGGTATTGGGATACTAATAATTTGCCGAATTTGTTGATCTCGATATCAGTGTCAAGGGTCTCGCAATCAGACGCCGGATAAACCCGAGGGGGGAACTACGCGCAGAGCACAACACGACGCAGCATCAGTCATCCTCGACAGCGGCGTGCCAAAACAATATAAGGCGTCGTAATTATTTTATTTAAATACTTTTTTACAAGTTCACTTTGTAGTATAATTCAAACTACATTTGACAGGTATTTATACTTGTTATCTGTCAATTTTAGCAACCGGCCTAACCAAAACAAAAAAAAAACAAATACTTTCAATTGGGAACAAGAGGCGGCGTAACAAAAGGCATATAAGCCAAGATATAATTTAAGTGTTTTGTGAAAATTTGATTTATGGTAAGCACATACCTGAAAAGAAATAAACACTTCGTTCAATTTTTAATATACAGTCAGTTGAGTCAGAATAATGTTTTACTTAATGTAGCTGTTGTAATCGATGTAGTAGTAAAAAAAAACTGCCTAAACCGATGGATTGAATAACTGGAATTAATTATTTCAACAGGTTATATGATTTGATTGATCATTTCACAATTGCCTTAGTTTTAATGTCAGTTTGAAGAAGAATATAATTTCACTAATGACTGTCAGTGAAAATAGATTTTCAGTGTGATATATGGCAACATATCAGTAACACTGAAAAAGTACATGCAAAAGTATGTTTATTTTTTATAGGCTTATTTATAAACACTTTAAATTTATATCTTATTATTATAAGTAAAAATGGGGCTAACCAAAAAACCAAATATTGTTTTAAACTTTTAAACTTTGACAACAAATAGACAGTGTAATAGATGTTCCCAACCGGTGGAGAATTCGTCCTGGGAGGAGTTTCAGAGTTCTAGGGAGGGAATCGTTGAATTGCTAGATTTTGTTTTTAAGAAAATTCTAATGAAGTTTTTGTTCATTGAAATATGCTTCAGAAATATCAGTCATTAGTAAAAAAAAAAGCATCACAATATATTTATAACATTTCGTACATAAATACCTCCATATTAAAAAAGAATTTCACACTGAGTATATGTATATTATTTCGAATATAACTTTTAAGTTAGATTATCTTGAATAGGGGAGGAATGGTAACAGAGGAACAATGGTAAAAGAGGGAACGTAATAGGTATGCACAATAAAACCAAAATAATCGACAACAACAATGAAATATTTTTTATGTATCTGTAGTTTATTAAAAACATTACAAAAGATAATGACGAATTGGAAAAGTCAGCGTTTCGCTAAACTATTGATAATATTATGAGCTCGATTGAGGTGAAGTGAACCAAGTGGTATTTTAGAAAAAAATAAGTTGGATGCGTTGTAATAAATATTCTACACATATTAAAGCATCGTAAAAGTGAGGTAACCTCAGTTAATACACATTGCAATAGTGTATAATGATATGACTGCATAAAAAAAGTTTTTTATTACAATAATATTATAATGTGATATCGCAACGAAACAACTCTTGGAAATAATACTATAAAATCTGATAAATAGGTCGTATAATTTTTATCGTAGCCTTTTTTATGCCGAAGAAACAAAATACATTTGTACCTAGCACGCCGGCTATGATTTGCAGTTATTAATTTAATTAGTTTTTGACGAGGTAACTCGTCTTTGGCGTGTCGAGTACGAAAAATTTGACGATATATCTCGTCTGTGGCAACCATCCAGTTTTAATCATGTTAAAATGCAAAATACCTGGATTAAAGTGAATCCAACATTATTGCATATTTGATTGTCAATGCGTTCGCTATACAATGATTTTTTTGATCACTTTAAATGTTTAATTGTATTTTGGCACGCCATTTGCATAGCAATCATAATATCCGAAGAGGAGAACCATCGGCGAATTACAACGCGTATCATGTCCGATGATTGTCTGAATATGTGAGTCATACAGTATGGCATTTTTCCAAGAAACCAGATTTCGGCCTAGTCTTTCGCATCAGAGCAACACATCGGTTTTTTACGCCCGCGAAGAAAGCGTTGGGGCAGTGTTGATATTCCTTAGAAGCTGTCGCGACGCGAGATCGACTCGACGCTTGTTCGGCGAGAATATTGGTTCTGCGAAACACGATTTACGATAACACTGATTCAAGAATTCAGTGCTAATGAGTGATATTATAGACGCGTAAAAATTATCGGTGCGAATCTATTTTTAAATAAAAAAAAATAAACAACATTTAAGTGTCATTCAGTTTTCTTTTTATATTAAGTGACAGTTCGGTTTGGTTTTCCCGCGCAATAATACAGAATATGTGAAAAGTGTTCCTAATACGATGAAACGGTATTATTTATAAATGGTGAAATAATGTGAATTTAGAAAATATTTATTTGGAAAATGGTAGATACCTTCTTTTTTCGTTTTGAATTTAACTGTTATTTAAAGTGTGCTGTGAATGAAAATGGAATTAAGACGTCCAAATAAATATTATAAAACTAATATGAGTACTTCGAATAATATCTGAGATGTTATATAAAATAATATAATTATTTATTATAAAATATCTTCATTGGATGCTTATAAAGTATTGATCTATAATATTTTTCGCTAACTAGTTATTGCACACTAGTTTCTCCATGCAGTTTAATATTGCACTACGAAATGCAAACAGCTTAAAATTAATGCAGTGTTTATAATAATTTCAACATATTTACATATAACGAACGGTGCGTGTATCTTGTTTTAGCGTTAATAAAATCTCAAATAACATGCATTTGTATTGAATAAAGGTAAAAATATTGTGAGTTATAATTAAATGAAACATATTAATTATCAATTTCAAATTTCATAAAATCTGCTGGAATGCATACATTTATGTACAGTTATTTTTTTTATTATTGTACGCAGAATAAGTTTATCTTGGAATAAAGTATTTATTCGAATATATGTACATACTAGCTTTGTCAATATTTCTGCTTAACCCTTTTAGTACCAATTAAAATTAGGTTGTATATGCAAAAATACTAGGCCCTTTTTTGGCAAAAAAAGATAACTTTATTTTAAAACTACCTAAAATAATCAACTTTTTAATATCAATTGATCTTAATATTAATAAGCAAATCAATGCATGCATTTACGGACAAGTAATATGTACCTTGAAAAATAGTTTACTTGCGTACTTGCTAAAATGTAAAAATCACATATTAATGCGATCACGGACATCATTAATTTGACAAGTATTACTTTTTCCCATTTTTATCGAAATTATCAAAAGTTGTTTTAGCTGGTTTTGAAAGTAAGCGCTTCAAATATCAACAATTTGTAAAGTAACGAGTGCATGGTTATATCAGATGATAGTACTTAAAAACACATATATAATAAAACTGCAGTCGGTAAAACTATCGTATAATATTTTCGATGAATTCAGCGGTAACTTTGTAAAAGTACTAACAAGCTTTATAATGCTTCTCAAACAGGCGAAACACGTTTCACATTTTGTAACACAATAAGTGAAATAACAAAATTATCATTTTTATCGTTTAATCTAATCACAGTAACCTGGTTAAAATACAGCGTTCCCTAAATATTTACTTTTATTGGGGTAAACATATTTTTTATTTAACTTGTCCTTATCTTTTTTATTGTTGTAGCCGTATTTTTTTTTTTGGAAACATGTTTAAAATCAACTAAACATTCACATCTGGATTTTTAGTTTTTCGATAAGTTATTCTTAAGTAACTTTTTTAGTGATTAAAAACGTGCCTGTATCTAAATATTTTGGAGCTATTTGTCTATTTTAATGCAAATTATATATGAATATTATATTAACATGACTTGTATGGCATTAATTTTAATTTGGTGAGTTATTAGAATGGCAGTTCCGATAAGTCAATTGATATTCCAGAGGAGGGTATCCTGTGTGGCATGTACGAATGCGTTTCCGTAAAATAATGCAAACCATTTTGGTACATTGTTATTATTAAAAAGCTTAGACATAATATATTACTTACTAATATCATAATCGGAAAAAAAATAATGACATGCGGTGAAACTGTTATTCAGGTGTCCACTTACAAAAAGTGGCTTCATTTTGAATGAAAATTATATGAAAAAAAATATTTTTTACATAATTTAAGATTTCGACTGAAGGTGCTTGGTGAAATTTTAATATTAAATTATGCACATTCAGAAAGATTTTTTCCACTAACGACCCGGGTTTCGCCTTTCGGCATCTTCAGGCGTTAAGTGCACGGATGAACTTGAACTGTCGCTTAGTAAATGAATGTTTCGTGTTTCTATAAGAAATAAATGTATCATTGAGTTTAAAGCCATTGCTGGCGAATTCGTTAGTGACAAAATCTGTGTGAATGTACACAATTTGAACGATTCAAATTTATATTTTTTACTTTAAAATTCTCCCCAGAACCTTGAGGGTTCTTCGCATTAAATCAGCAAGCACAGTATAGTTACACCACTGACATATCCGATTATCATATTTAAATTTTTCAATTTAAATTTGAGACCTATGCCAATTTACAGCAAGTTGATCTTGAGTGACTTTGAGTTTTTTTCGTATGATCTTTCAACATTAAAATTTTTAACGCGTTGGCATAAGCCATTTTTTTTAAATGAAAAAAATTAAAATAATTACCAGATCGCACTATAAAGAAGTCATTTTTAACTGTGTTTGATTGAAATAATTGCATTCACGATGCGCGAAACCGTTAACACGTAAACTGGCTTCACTGTGGATTGATCACCTCTAAAACGAACACGCCCTTCCGTCAGCAACGATGAAAAAGTAATTCAATTATCCACAACATCAGCGATAAAGTAGACTCGAATAACTTTGACGCAAACGCATCCCAGGACCTAAATCTCCGTTAATTTGATATAAAAAAACTGGCATTCACAGATTACATATCTAAAAAAATATGGCTATTTTAAGTATAGTAATAGGTGAATAGTAATAAAACTATAATACTTTTGAATATTTCAAAACGTTTAGGTATCTTGAAAAAGATTTAATGGTAAAAGATATGTAAGATTATTGAATCTATCTATATACTACTTATAATATGCTATTAAGAGAAAATTGCACTTGACTTTTAGCTTTCCATGTCAAATATGGCTGATGATGAAGTAGCATCGACATTCAGGGTTTGTAATATAGTGGGGATTTATAGGGCTCTGTGAACATTTATGAATAATTCAGTTCGGATCAACAATAATATTCCTCGTCTTTACGAGCACTAAAAATAAATGTTACATAGTAAATAGTTATTGCGGATATATCTTTTGTGTCGTAGTAGTACCAATAATAACCGATTTTATTGCTATTTTAATATTTTATTTATGAAACATGGTAAGTAATTTTCTTATCCATTTTAATTTCAATATATTTATGACCTCTGATCTCTCTTTGTATTACAAACTTTTTTCTCTAACGATAGATCTGAATTTTTTTTTTCAAATACTTAATCTAGTGTCTTTATAACAAAACGGAAGAAGAAACGGAAATGACTGAGAATTTTGGAATAACAAACTAAACGTATTTTTAGGGTGAAAAATTATTATTGGTCACTTGGTAAATATTTAGCATTCAACATTTCTAACTATATTGTATGAAACAGGTGAACATTTGTATTATCTCAATTAACTCGATGACAATTGAAATCACAAAAACCCGTGTCTTAGATCTTAAATTTAAATTTTAAAAATCTAATTTTCACATCGATTTTACCGTTAATTAGACCCGGACCTGCCTGATCATTAAAACTAAGCTTTTATACAACATATATATATATATTATAATTATTATACAACATATTTAACGATATTTCAGTCGGTGCACCATTATATTTGAAATACGTTTAGCTTGATTAATATGTCCGTACTATGTAATCACTATAAATTTTAGAATAATAATATTCTAACAATATTGCCTGTATTTTACCTGTTAAGTCAGCATTTGTAATTTAATGGTATAGAAACAAGATCAATTTCAAATTATATGTTATTTCACTTAAATATTTGAAATTTTTATTTGGTTTTTAGTGATTTATTAAAAAATCTTTGAGTTTATCATAGACGAATTGAACATATTTGGTGCACTGGTCATTAGATGTTATGTCAAATATTTTAACCTACTATTAAGACATAATTATGAATTTTCAGAGGGTAAAAAAAGTTTTTTTATATTAGAATTTATAAATAAACTTTTGGGTGGTCAATATTAATATGCGTTACTCTACCTCCATGCTAAATATATTTAAATAAAGAGTTATCCTTATACAGACTGTAAAATATTGTGAAATAATTTATCATCGAATTGATTATTACAGCTGCTATTAAAAAAACACACTGGTAGCCTCCTATAAGTAAAGTAAGTACTTTAAGGAAAATTTATGTCATAGGTAGAAAAAGCCTACAAAAAATGTTTTACATTTTATTTCTTGTGTCAGCGTATGGCGGCATTTTAAATAAAGTACATAATACATATTTTTATTTTTTTCTTATTTAGTTGAATGTACTTAATTAGAAATAAAGCATTTTTTTTTATTCATACGACTTTATATTATCCCAATTTCGATTAGCTATTTTCAAAAGTATGACATGATTAGATTATTAACGAAATTACACCAATTAGTAAATAAGCAACCGCTCATTATGACGCTAGTATTTCTCAGCATAGCTACGATATTGTGTTTCAATAATAAAAAAAATTCTCGTGAGTAAGGTATTGCCTAATTCCATGAAACGATATTGAAAACGGAACTTTCGTTGATTGGCACCGGATCATTTATTTTGTAACAAATATTGGCTTTTCAAACTATGACGTAACCTGGACAAATACTAAGTTATGTTAAAATTAGAATTGTGTTGTATATTTAAGCGAATATATGAAATATAATTTATTGTTTGTAATTGAACTTGACGAAAAGCATTTTTTAGATCGATTTCTGTTTGTGATGTCTCTGATGTCTACAATTTCCCTCTCACCCTTCCAAGCCTTCAATAACTAGGCGTAATGACAGCGATTAGCTAACCACTAGTCCTTTCCTAGCCATATCCTTCTATCTCTACTATTATATTTAAAAAAGAGATGTTGAGCGACTGAGTAACAAACAGTTTTCATATAAAAACTTCTGTTAAGATACCTCCATTAGGTGACCATATGTTCCACATTGGGAGAGAACATGGATAAAAAATACTAAGATGTCTCCCGCAAATGACTTCACACGATTTTTTAATTAAAACTCTTCCCACATTGTTATATTTTTTAATCTTTTAACCACTTTACTAAATGAGTCATTTTTTGATATCCCACCCTCAAAAAATCTTTACAAAATGTTTTATTCTCAGAAAAAAAGAGTTTTTGCTTCTTTGGTGACTCGGCACCTTTAGTCGTAAAAGTACAAGGATGAACTCATTTTGTGTCACTCGCGTAAATCCCTGAAGATGTCGAAAAGCGATACCTGAATTCCAGGTTGTTGGCGAGAATGATGACTAAAATTATCAAAGTGTTACTTTTACTGTAAGAAAAATTTAAATAAACTATCATCCTATTATTAATAATTCCATTAATATTCGGAGAGTATCTTTATAAATGCATGACAATAGATACAACGTATGTATTATATTTTTTAAACAATATGTATAATTACGAGACCCTATTTTCATTCAAATCTTAATTTTCTTGAAAGAACAGGTCGCGGGTTAAGCCTATTTAAAAAACAAACAAAAATATAAACATAAATAATTAAAGATGGTTTTGGTGTTTTTTATGTTCCCAATTAAAAAACTGTATCAGAAGATATGAGCTACAAATTGTAGAATTGACAAACAGAAAGTTATTACTAGCCTACAGGAATCGAATGAGAAAATAACTGTTAATTTAAATTTTAAACAATTAATAATTTAGAATTTCGTAATTTAATTTAATTCGTTTTCGTGGAAATCACATTTGGCGATCATCACACGACGTTTCGAAACTGTATCATGTATTATTTGTGTAGTGTGTGAATCCATTGAGATTCACGGGAATTTTTATAATTTGTAAAACAATGTCTTCAAACATTATTGCGAAATCAGATATTCAGAAAAGCGATGCTGGTTGTATTACAGGATATTTTAAATATTTAATAATACGTTTAATTTATCAATAATTATAACGCGTAAGATCTATTTCTAAGATTGAAAGTTGATTGGTTATATTGCTCCCTCTTTCAAGTTGTGTGACCTTGAATATGCTGATGATGCTGTAACACTCGACAAATCCGTTACGGGCATCCTGGAGACTATAGACTAGTTGCAAAGCAATTAGGGTCGCATTGTAGTAAAAATGTGATGTGCGCCCGCAATTGTCATTCAGACCTTGACCAGATCATCGGGTAGGTCGAAAGCTTCAGATACCGTGGAGGTAGCCATATGCACCTAATATGTAACGGATATGGCAAAATAATGAAAATATAACGGTACAGAGGAATAGTTTTGCCCTATAATCGTTTTTGTTGAATTATTTTAATGTCAGACCATCTACCGCAAAGGTGGGCTAAAATGACATATTCGCTGACATAATTTAAAAGATTCTATATGTGTTGAAATGATAGCATCTTGCAAATAAACTGTCTCGCAAATTAAATGAACTAATTAATAGTAGATGATTTGCCCACCAGTGATCTACAGCGTATATAATGTAGTCATTCTATATATATTTTTATAAAACAAGATGTTTAAAGCTTATTTTAATAAAGTGTTTAAATGTAAAAGCTTTTACACGTACTTCCGCAGAGACAGCTGTTGAAGCGAATGCTTCCTTTTCGAAAAGCACGAACGTAAAATTCATCCTTACCGGCCTGAAATATAATATATAACTAAAGAAAAGTGAACTTGATATGTAAAAGAAAAGCTTTAAATGAATCCCTCTAACTTTTTTGGAAGAGATTGTACAATAAATTATTCGTGGCAGCTTGGATCAATATGGAATATTGTTGTGATAATAAAGGTTTTAATTAATATTTATTGATAACGTTAGTATTGATTTTATGTTATATGGTAGATATAGCAGGTGCTTAGGTGACTTTTTTTTATCCAAATGACCTAGCAAGTTAACCATTTGACAATTCAAACCTTTATTTAATACAGAAATATGGGGAGAAATTCTGGATTATTAAATTGAAAGAATATTAAAATTAACATTCTAAAACTATTAAAAAGTAAAATAACTCATTATAAAAATAGCTGTAAATAATTAAAAAACTTTTTCTTTACATCTATAAATGATGATTTTATAAACATATATAACTTGAAAAACAATGTTTGAAAAATTCTACTATGTATAAATTGAAAATTTACGATATTTATAAATGAGAGAATATGCGAAAATTCTCAAATTGTGTGAAAAGGTGTGTTTTTAATTTTAGGATAAAAAACAATGAAGATTTACTACGAATAAATATGTGATAGACAAATTGACCAATCCTTGTGAAATTCATTAAAATGTGGGCTACTACAGTTTTGGTTTCTACCTAAAACCTAAAAAACCTTTTGCACATATTTTATTCAAACTAGCATATTTATTTTAATATTTTTGGCATTAATGAAGCGTATTTTTTATAATTCAATTTACTTTTCTATATAAAAATAAATAAATTGTAGTATTATTGAATTTGTGCGATTCGTTTGTGATACAACATATCTTTAAAGTATTGTATCAGATTCTCCTCTGGTGGGCTTTGGTAAATGGATTGACACGCAAACTAATAAGTACAAGTTCTGGCTGACAAACAGAGGGAGTCACTCTCAGTAACAACTTAATTGACAACACTGATGTGCTTGATATATTATATTCCACGGATAGCCATTAGCCACGTTTCTAAAGAACCATAGCGATCGACACCTTGTTTGTGGATCCGGTCGCCATTGTTCCCCGGCCGGAAATGTTAATCACAATATATCTTGACGCGGTAATATTCAAATATATGCCGTACAGCGCTTAAAAGTTACAGGTTATGGGTATTTGATGCTACAGTTTATGATGCGAGTAATTTAATATTAACCAATTCAGCCATGTGTCCATATGAAGATTTTACAATTCGCCGCGTTGGATTCACTGCAACAAACGAGTTATGTTAAATATCTCATAAGATCTGCCACATAACGACATATCCATTGTGGATGCAGGTCGTAAAGTATTATTCGAATAAGGAAGTGTCTTCCTTTAATGGCGCCAACTATTTTCAAATTTGACAGATGTTCAATAGTTACGATAAAGCGAATAATTTAATGAATATAACTATTCATTCATTCATTCCTCGTCATACTACGATGTAATATTTGTAGTAAATAAGTATTGGGTAAACATTTATTTATATGGTATAAAAATATCAAGATATTTAATGAAATTATGTAGCTTAATAACTTAGGGATTGCAACATAAAAAAAATATATTGATATATGAAAACCGGTACCAACAGATATGAGTGGTAACTCGTAATTTATATTTGAATACCTGTACATTTTTTAAAATTAAGCCAATTATGAAAATTGCTTCATCGAATGAATAAATCAATAAGTACCAGTAGTTAATTAAGTATTTCGGCTGAGGGTGCTTGATGGAATTTCAATATCAAATTTGAATTGTTTGATTTTTGTACTTTTCCATGTACTGTCAGTTCAAGTACATCCGTGCACTTGGAATGCCTGAAGATGCCGAAAGGCGAAACCCGGGTCGTTAGCGACAAAACTCATGGAAAAGTACAAAATTCAAACAATTCAAACCAGTATTTAAATTTATATATTAATACCGTTAATATTATAAAAGTTTAATTTTCATGAATACCACATGTATTTTTGTTTCTTCTTGTATAAAAAAAATCATTTAACAGACTATTTCATCGGTGATGGATACTGTTAATTATGATTAAATCTTGGATTCATATTTCTGACTTTAGAAAATTCTCTCTCATTTAATAATTGCAGAACAACTGAAAATATGTACAAGTTGTGTTAATTCATCTAATTCATTTTTTTTCAGTTGGCTGTTTGAGTAACATATTATAATGATTTATTTCGATATCAGATATAAATTTTAACGAATTCATTAAAATTGCTAATATACCCAGCATGATAGACCAGTCTTTATCGTAAAAAATGAATTGCCAAATATTTACTACGTTTGAACTGAACATGTTATATTTCTTGACCTTTGCGCTACGTATCAGCTTCAAAAAAAGTCTAAAACAAGTGCTTGGCTCATAATATTATTATATAAACTTTCTTAATTTCGAACAATGTTGACGGTATCATTTAAAAAAAATAATAGAATAAATACATTTTCTTTTCTCATTCTACATTCTGAAGGTATCTAGTACCTACTCCTAATATCGGAAACGAAATATTATTATGTTTTTATGAATTGAATTTTGATCCAGTGACTGTTATTGAAACCAAGTTAACTTAAATACAATATGTATACTATATTTTGAAATTAAATAATAAGTGCATTTCGCATGTCGCGACTTGAGAACTGCAAGGTTCTAAGTGTAGATTTTTTGAGAGCAAAAGTAACAATGAGGCAGTGTTCTGAGTACCATTAATGGTATTCAGTGTTTCATTTATTTCATTAATTCAAGTGTCCTTTGTATCTTCGCAAATGTTATTTACTATTGATTCAATTTTCGTAAAACTGTATTTGGTTTGAGATTTTATTTTCGTCAAAATATGATATCTACATAATTTTTTTGAATTAAAAAAAAAATTATATTACAGCTTACGCCAATGCGTCAAATATTTTAAAGTAGAAAGATCATACGAGATATACTCGATGATAATTTTTGAAAGTCGTATGAGATTAACTCAAGGAGAATTGACTTCACAAACACCCATGTCAATTTGCAAGTGTTGTTTGGTCGTAAGTGTCGTAAACTGAGCACAAATCAGCTGTCAGCTGTCAAATTGGTTGTCGCTGGAAAAGTGTTGCTAATTCGACAAGTAAACCTCTAAAAAAACACTCTTTATAACATCTCTTTTCTTGTAAAAACCTACATATAATAAGATTCATTACAATAAATGAACCAATTTGCTTTAAGAAATATGTAATATATTACATTTTAAATGATCACAAATAGATATTAGTGAAAAATGAAAAAAAAATTATAAAATTGAATTTCCAGTTTTAAAATTAGTATTTTATGCTAAATAATAAATCTGTGTTTATTTTGTTCAGTGTCTCGATTTAAGAATAACAGTGTTTTTTAAAAAATATTCTGTGTTGTCGATAAAACGATCGTGATATAGCTACAATTGACTGGTGGAATTGTGAAATGGTGTATAAGTGAATCAGTCATGGAAGGTCTATGCCTTGTATCTTCGCCAGTGAACATCAGCCAGACTGACCCAGTGAGGGTTTCATGGACCAGTACTGCGAACCCTTGGGGACGGACAGGATGCCTGACAGACCTAACCGGGGCGGCTATATCTGTTGGTTATGCCGCCCTCGCTCCGTGCATCGCTTTGTGCGTCAGGAGAGCAGGATGTCGAACGTAAGTCATTAAAGATTCAATGAGAAATTTCTGAAATCAAAAATTGATTTTCCTATTCAAATTTTACTCGTGAAGAATTTACGATTCTATTAGATTTATTACCATGACAAAGGACCGGACTTGAAATGAATTCGCTGCAGGATAAAATTAGGCCGTATTATTCATATTCTTTTTCAGACATTTTTTTGCCGGCCAGCCAAGCAAATAAATATCAATGATATTTAAATGTCGTTTGTTTTTAATTTTCGTGTTATAAATATAACAAATAAAATTACCATTTTACTAATCAAGCCATAAATGCATAACTTCGATTATTACTTTCATTTATACATTTAAAAATATTAAATATTACTATTTATTTGACATAAAATGAATTTATAAAACAATCTAAAAAGTTAAGACTAAATAAAAATTTCATATTTAAAAAGAGTTGAGGATAGTATTCTTGCATTTTTTTTGATTCCTTTGCGTTGCATACATTTAAAATTTCCTCAACCTAAAATGCAAATCTTAAAAGAATTTAAACAACTATTTATCACAAAAACGTTAATACACAGAAAATTATTTCTTTGTATATTGGATAATATTAAATATGTATGTATGGATAATAATAAATATGCCTTAATATGTGACCATTTAAAGATAATATAATTCACTTGTTATTTCACACAATTGAAAGTCAACATCTTTAGAATTTTTTGAATCAAACTTACACTCTACGTTAAATTTTCTCCTGTTGTTCATTGTTAAACATGGCTTATCTCACAAACTATTCAATGATAATGATATAACAGTATGATCGTCGTAAATTAAAGTTTTAAACTACCGTTCTAAAAATTATTGTATTTAATCTAACATATGTTTGGATTTTCATTTTAATTTTATAGAAACAGTGTAAATTCAAATTGTCTTGTTATATTATCGATTTTTTAAATATCTTAATTATAACACTACAATTTATTTTTAGAATATTAGTTTAGACACCCGCTTTATGTCTTTATCTGAAACAAAAATCCTTAGTAAATAATTTTGTTTATCATGACAAAATAAACTCGTATGTCATGCTGTCACTTCTTTTTATTTCATTTGCTTCTTGTTCATTCCAGAATTTCTATTGTTTTCTATATTCAGTAGCGTAATTAATCTTTAGCCATTCCAGAATTAAGAAAATAAATTGCAACCGATTTAAAACAAAACTAAAAATTACTGCTCGCCGCCCACTGATTCAAATAACGAGCTTTTAAAGGCATTGTCTACATGTTCACCACAAATCATAAAAAATAAAACACTCTCTAGTACTAATTCCAAATATATTTATTAAGATTAGCACCTCATCAGTTGAAAATGCTCGAAATGAGTAAAACCGATCCTGATATTAATGCATAAATGTGGAATAAACACATTTTTTTAAAAAATATAATGCCTATTCACTAAGTATTGACAGAAAACACTTGAAAATTGACAACTTACAGTATTCAAATGTATCTATTCTAGAAGAGAAAATTTTGTGTCCACGAAAAGATTTTAAGGTATTAATTTTAAAGGTTATATTTAATTTTCAAACTGGTTTTAAAATTAATTTAAAATTATAAAAATAGCATGGAAGAATTTCAATAGCAACTTGATTTTAAGTGAATGTGAATTGAAATGTTTTGCATTGTAGGCAGAATTTGGAATAAGTGACCTGCACATATTGATTGAAAGATTTGTAAAGTGTGACAGTAATTAAAATAAAATAAAATTTGATAACTCTGTTATTCTACTTGTTACTCTCAACAAGTGAGACAATAAAGGTATCCAATTTAATTTTATATTAAAAATGAACTTCCACAAAATAACTGCTGAATCTATCGAAAATATATACATTAGATAGTAATTATTTGAGCCTCTATTAATTTTAAGTTCAGCAATCCCGAACGTTCATATATTTATCTTAAAATCGTCAGCAGCTGCTAATAGTTTTGTTTACGTATATAGAAATACTAATAGTAATCACCCATATATTGTGTATTATAAAGAATAAGTCAAGTATTGGAAAGAAATACCTGGTATATCTGCCGTCTGGAATGTAATAAGGTTACATTTTATACATATTCAGAGTATGTACATACTAATTTTCACAGGAATTATAAAATATAGTTGATAGTTATTTAGACTTCGCGCTATCTTCAGTACTAATAGTTCCAGCTTATATGATATGTTATATGTACATTATTTTGTACATAACATCGATAATAACAGTATCCACAATATTTTAATCAGTAAGACGCGGCTTTAGAGATGGGGACTAAACAATAAATCTTAAGCGACGTTGATATAGGTTTTAATTTTACTTATCTTCTCGGAACAACCCCAAGGCAAAAAACTTTGAAATGTCTACATCTATAGAAGATTAGCACTTAGTCATTTTGCGGTTAAAACGAGATGACGCAATAAGATTTTTTTTTGTATATGTTGTATGTTTTGTAACGATTGTTATTAATTTGTAAATAAATGCTACATTACTTATTGTATGTTTTTTTAAAATACAATTTAAACGATTTTCGTAGTTTTGAGGCGACGTTTTCCATTTCCATTTTGCGATATTGGTTTTAAAGAATTTAATAAGTAAATATGACCTATAATTACTTTTCCGACACATTGAGAGTATTGACATTTGAAGTCCTCTTTATAAAATGTGATGTCTTCTTCTTTCTCTTTGGTCATATCATATCCACTTCTTACATACGGTTGCTCCAAGATTTTCTGTCTATATGCAGTCTTCTTGATCTCACTCAAATCATTACAGTGTTTGGCGGTAGCTCGTCCGAACAAAACATACTTTTAAAAAGATATACATATCGACTGTGGAAAGGAAAAAGGACGTAACCCTCAGTTTTTCCAATACAGCTTTTTTGCTCAAGACGATACGACTATCTGTCGGATCTGTCGGCCCCGTCGGTCATGCCGACTTGGTTGCATCGAAGGCAAATTATAGGGCATTTAAAGAATTCTCCGCGTCATTTGGAAAAAAAGTTGAGTTAAATAGATAAAATCTCATGTTTTCAACTGCACTTAATTATTAATTAACTTTTAATTTCTGCACACTGTAGTGCATGCAACCAAGTCTTGAAGAATTTCTTCTCGGGACATTTCTGGCAAAATTTTGAACACGACTAACGTTGTTACGCTACGGAATACACCCTATAAAAAGAGTGTGAAGCCGTAGCGGGTGGTGGTGGGTACAACGTTGAGTACCCTAGGGAAATTTAAAAATTTAAAATTTAAAAAATACAGCTTTTTTCGATAACCACAATGTATACAACTCGACACACGTTCTATCAAAAGGACGAAAGCTGAAAATGCCGAATTAGTATCTTAATTTAGCTGTTATGTTTGAAAACAGAAAGGCTTGTGATAATTGCAACCAGGAAAAAAAACAAAAAAAGGTTTTTCTTGAACAATTTATTAAATTAATATTAGGCTAAGTCAATAAAAAAAACTAGTTTATCAGTCACCGTAGAGTTCAGGGATGTGTATATTTCATAATTTGCTTATAGCCTAAAATTATCAAAAGACGTTTTTTGTGTCTTCTGTAAAATTTGTGGGTTACGTCCTTTTTGCTTTTCACAGTCGAATTATGTATATTAAATGTATGGATAAACTGAACTGAAATTTATTCAGATAGATAACAGAGATTATTTGATATGAATATCAATTAATCTAAAACCTGAGCTAGTCGGCTTTAGCAGATTTCATTCTAAGCCATTCGACGCCAGGCAACTCGTGCGTAATCAATTCGTCGGCTTTCATAATTTCTCGGATCATTTTTCAGTTTTCACCATTTCGCGGATTTTTCAAGCTTTTAATTTTTTTCCGCGGTGCACCGGTTAAGAACCACTGGACTAAGGTGTGAGCTCAAGCCGCTCTTTTTCAACGGTATAGAAAGGATTACATCCCCTTGATTCACCCTTTAGTCCTAACAAAATTACAGCACATTATTCTTATATATCATTGCAAATATCTATTTTCAACTCAGTTTCCTGTATTTCAGGATTTTCATTAGCTGTTTTGACTCACAGCCATAAAACAGTTGCGTCCGAGTGGGCGCATTGAATAAGTGCCACTTGAGACTGAGCGAGTATCAAACCCTCTACGTTGCGTTAAGTGTGGCTACAGCTACCCTTAATCGGATAGCAACCTCTATTACTCTACCCAGTTCAATGAATATCGCCCAGAATACGAAAACGCGTAGTTTTGTGTCCAGATTAGAGATTCCAATTATTCGTCATTTTCAACTATCCGAATATCGAATAGTAAAACTGAAACTATCCGGATAGTTTCAGTAAGTATGAAAATAACAAAACATTACTACATACCTATATGAATTTATGTACTAAAATAATACATTAAAAACGAGTTCATTTGTAATATAAGTCATTTATTCAGATTTTAACAATTCATATTTTAAAAATAAGAGAGAATTAAATGTATAATATTTTAAATTTGATCTTAATTTAGTTTTAATTTGTCCTGCTGTTGAAAATACTCGTTCCGTTGCTGTTGATGTTGGTTTTATTGTTAGAAATGTTTTAAACAACACGTCCAAATTTAAATTTTTTTTTCAGATTATTTGTATTGTCATTTGTATTGTCGTCAGTTTCCGCGAGAGATAAAATTGAATTACGCATTTCATGTTGCAAGTTGCATTTATTATCTTTTCTCATAAAATGAGTCCATACTTCCGAGCGTCTTGACATGGCTAAAATTTTATACAAAATTAATAATTTTTTAATATGTAGACAGTGGTCTCGATTGCTTGGTTTTCAGTGATGAATTGTAGAACTCGCACCCAAATGACGATGTTTCACGATCAACTGATCCTGACTAAATCCTTTCCCACTTCTGTAATGCCCTAGATAGAGACAATACACATTTCAATACTATTCCATCATATTAAAATATTGAAAATTTGCAACTGCATTAGATTAGTGCAACGGCATTTCTTCAATGAATGAAATTTCGGCATTAAAGGCTTTTTTTTGCTTCGAGTCCGAGCCGATTCGTAGAACTTTTAGTATTAAGATACCAAGATAAGGTATTCATAATACCCGAGTTTGGGGAAGGTAATAAAAAAACACTACTCCTAAGTAATGGTTCCTCCCACGTAGTAAATATCCCAGTATTCATATCATCTTTCGTCGATTTTGTAAAATATTTCATTAAAAATTATAACGAATGCTATCCGGATATTTCCCCAAATGTCCGGATATCGAATAGTTAAAAAGGGGCGGATATATCCTGATATCCGAGTTTGAATCCTTAGTCCAGATAGACACTGTTGCAAAGTGAAACGGGGTTTCACACAACTTATTCTATAAAATTATTACCGCTTTCCAACGGTACTGATTCTGTTAAGTTAGCTGCAATTTGCTAATATATTTGAGATGTTTACTAATAATATGACCTCTTGTCTTGTTATCAATATAAGAATAATGTGTTTTAGTATTTACAGTATTCGATTTCTTATTTTGATAACATGGCCAAACAACGTACCATGGCAGTATCGTAACAGGTCATGAAGTATTCAAAGATTATAATTTTATATTATGAACAAGATACTGTCATTTATGATATATAAAAAATTAACAAGGGCTTTGAAAATAGAAATCAATATGTTTTAAAAAAAAATATACATTTTATGGCATAGATTTTTGAGCGTATCACGCAAAAACGGTATTTTTTTTAGTGCGAAATACATAATATTATGTCATACAACTCGCTCAATTAGAAGGTCAATAATTCCGTTCCATAAACGTTACGTCACGGTCAGGACATTTAAAAAAAGAATTCAAGTGCACATTAATAAAAAAGCATCAATGATAATATATTAACGTTAACCATTTCAATTTGTTAGTTGACATTAATACTGAGATAAAAAAATTCATGATGAATTGTCGCTTATCACGTAGAATATTTTATTATTACATAACATAGCAAAATTTATACTGGCCGTGGTCATTTATTGTTATTTTATCAATAATATTATAATAATATTTGATCGTTGGGACAAATTTTACCATAAACATGTTATCTATTTACTCTATGTATTTACTTAACCAACGATATCAGTTTCGTAAAGTTACGAAAGAAAAAATGTACTGGATACCGTGTGAAAAGAAGAGTCCTTTTGTATCGCATTAGGAATATTTTTGATTAAGTTTTTTTTAAGTATTGCTTATCATAAAATATTTTTTGTACACATAAATAGTTTTTCTTAAATTTACTACACAATCTTATTAAAAGTTCGACACTCGGCGTATGTAGCTAAATCAATAACCGCCAAATGTGACGAATCGAGCATGAAGTGGTTTTCTTCGTATGCTGATCACTTGAATAAAAGTTTTACATACCCTATGTATATTATGACAATTTTAATGATAAATATAGATATGGTGTAAACGAAAACTTCCGACATACTTTTCGAATTTAAAATTTAGTCTCTAATACACGGTTGGTATATTATGAACGCAATAATCGCGGCTATGTTCACTATTGTTATTGTCGATCGGTCAAACGCTTTAGCTGTTGTTATCACATCATTGTTAATATAGTAGCATGTTGTATGGCAAATTATCTCATTATAATCACTAATAATGAGAATGGACATAGTCTGACATAAAACACTAAAAATTATTTAAAAAAAAATGTTTTTCGTTGGCATTTGGTAGATCGACTATAACAACAGTGAACATCGTCGCAATTATTACATTTATGTCTACCGAATAAACCAAGTATAAAAATTATGTTGAGTATTAGATACCCCCCATAATCAATGTCAACGTCTCAATTAATTTGAGAATAGGCCAGCTGGAGTTGAAAGTTTACTTGCTTAGGAATAGCTCTTTCAAAGAACATGTCGAAAGATCAATATTTATCATTATAATTGTCATTGTTTATGCAGCATACATTTATTTGCACGAATATCCTACCAGAATTAACAGATGCCAGAATTTTTGTCATATTAAAAAAAATAACGTTATTTAAGAAAACCGTACTTTATGATTAATCTATATAGTAGTCGATAATGTCTGTTTGTTTGAGTGAGTGAGTGAGTAAGTGAAGGATGTCCCCGATTTCACACCTTCCAGTCTCCACTTTTTTATTCATACTAAATCTATATATTAATAGTCGATAAAATAATCACTCGCTTTTCACTCTTTTTCAGTCTTTTTCTTCTTCTACGAAATGTATTTGTTTGCGTATTTGAAAATTAATAGTTAAAATAAAATAAAATAAAATAAATTAAAATTAAATTAAATTAAACACAATGCATCAAAAATCTCACGTTGCCGGGCAACGGGCTTACAGCTAGTTTACTTTAATACGGCTGTTGATTTATCTGTCCAGTATTGAGATGCCGTTTGACTGTATTTTTTTTTTATTTGTTTTTTTTTTAATACCAGTATTAATATTTGCAATAATGGCATGAAATATCAAATTACCGGTAGAAATATATGCATCTAGTATTAAAATCCTAAGATTTTTTCACCTAATTTATGACTAAAACTATCTACTACTGAAAGAGGATATCATTAAAACAAAATTCCAAGTCAAGCTGTAAGTATTGAAGAAGAAGACAGGTTCCATGTTTTTTCTTTCGGCGTACTCGTAGTTATAATTCGAAGTAATGTTCTATAATCTGTTGTTCCCGTTTTTATTTTAAATGAAATTTAAAATAAATCTGCTCTTGCTGTGTTGACGCTGAAGTTGCAATTCAAGCGATGACGTTCATTAAATAGTACGCATTTACCTGCATATTGTGTATCTCTGTTTCGTAAACATCTGTAACAAATTATTCTTCACGCTATAAAAGTTGTTCATATTGAAACAACTACTGTTCAAACAGTCGAACATTTCATCATAAACAAATAATATTGAACGTTTGATGAAAATTAAAACACATTCAAAGTTTTTGAAACAATGTCTTGTTTTGACTAATATTTTTGATTGTTTGAGAAAACGGTTTGCTATACTCACATCTAAATTTATCACACAAACAGTAAGCAATCAATGGAAAAATTTCTTTGATTATTTCAGGATGAAGGTTTATGTCAGTTAACAATGAATTGTTATGCAGACCCAAGATGCAACAATAGCATACACGTAAATGAAAATTTACACTGAATATACTTTAAAACATGGATATAATAATTTTTTTGGTATAATTATTGTAGAAGAAAAAATGTTGTTTTGATTGATTTGTCATTTATTTGATAGAATACAATAATAAAACATCAAAAATAGCAATAAATACGATGATGTTTTCATAGCAGATCTCTCGATTACTTTTCCTGATTTACTTGATTTGATTTTTATTATATTGAGTATAGTTTTCAATATATTACCTTTTATCGTCAATATAATGCAATTGATATTCATTTTCCAATTGGTATATTTACTATATTAACATGATGGTTGCTGAAGACGTTTCTAGCGCGTAAACACATACATTGGAGAGATGCTAATATTGTAAGTTTGTATTGAACGGAATATTAAGCAGCGTCACTACAGACGATATATTTCACGTGCGGCACATTGCATGCTTTATGTACAGAAAAGGATTTTCACTAGCATCGGTATAACGAAATCTCTAATAATATTATATTTTTATTACAGTTTTAGGGCTTTGAAAGTCGCTATTTTTTCAGCATCTCAATTTCCGATGTATATGTTTAACGCAATTAAACTTTGATGGAATATCTGGGTACCTGGTCAATCTGGAATTAAGTTTTTGTGCTTCGTATGGATTGTATATTTTAAGAGCGGTTGTTAGACAGACATGTTATTGTATTTTAATAGAATTTTGAAATGCATATGAATATAAGACTTATTGTGAAAACAAACAGCCGCTCATTGTTTTTCCAGCTGTTTACTTACATTTATCGTTCCAAATATATATTTAATTTAGTAACAAGAATAGATTTGAAAGATTATATTTTTGAATCAATGGGCTGTTAAACTAGTTACGTACTTACACAGTTTTTGGTTCGTATCCATTTTGTTTGTTGTATGTTACCAATTTACATGCTTAAAATTATTTTTAGAGGTTCGAAAACTATAAATAAAGTTTATTAAAGTAAAAATTAAATACAAGTAAGAAGAGCATCTGACATCAAGTCAATATAATTAAATCACACTAGTAAAAAGTATAACAATAGTACAGTGACGTTACCAGGTATCTAGGCAGAATTTTAAACGGCGCTCAACTATTTTTCTAAATATTTTTTTTGAAATTACATTACATATAAATCACTCAACGCCATGAGAATATAAGTGTCATTTTTTGATTATTTCGCAGTACTCTAGGAATATATATTATACAAACATAAAAATTCAAATTCTTTATTTTTTTTTTCATTTATTCTATTTTGGTTTCTTGTGATTTATATGATATTTTGACAAAAATCCTTAAGAAGATATATAATATAAAAAGCGCACATTATTGATAAATAATTATGAAAAAATATATATTATTATTATTATTTTTTTTTTTTTAATTCCCTAGGGTACTCAACGTTGTACCCACCACCACCCGCTACGGCTTCACACTCTTTTTATAGGGTGTATTCCGTAGCGTAACAACGTTAGTCGTGTTCAAAATTTTGCCAGAAATGTCCCGAGAAGAAATTCTTCAAGACTTGGTTGCATGCACTACAGTGTGCAGAAATTAAAAGTTAATTAATAATTAAGTGCAGTTGAAAATATGAGATTTTATCTATTTAACTCAACTTTTTTTCCAAATGACGCGGAGAATTCTTTAAATGCCCTATAATTTGCCTTCGATGCAACCAAGTCGGCATGACCGACGGGGCCGACAGATCCGACAGATAGTCGTATCGTCTTGAGCAATTTTTCCCGTTCGTTATTTAAGTCTGGACATTCCCAAAGGATGTGATCAGCATCCTGAATCATATATCCGCATTTACATTCAGGGCTATTTACTAACCGGCCAAGCTGGAAGAGCTTGGCAGCGAAGTAACCGTGGCCAGTTATGAATTGGCTGGTCCAGAAATTAGGAGTCAGGACTTTGGTTATCTCCATTCGCCATTTAACATTCGGAAAGAATTTAAAAGTTTGCCTCCCCTTAGAAGATTTCTCCCATCGAGCCTGCCAAACTTTCATTGCAGTTTCTATCGCCACGCTGCGCGCTGCAATTCTATGAGCCTTAGAATTGTAAGGGTCTGGTCGATGAGGAGGCAGTAACTGAATTTCTCCCATCTGGGACTCAACACCTTTGTACAGCATAACTGTTGCGCCTCTAACTTGAATGTGCAGGTCCAACGGAAGTATACCAGCCAAGACCGGCAATGCATCCGTAGACGAGGATCTGTATGCTTTGGTTAGGGCTATCATCGCACTGCGTTGTCCACTTAGAAGGATTTTCTGTATCGATTGAACGGTGCATCTTTTGTACCATGTGCTAGCGGCGTAGCCAGCAATCCCCATGTATATGGCATCGTAAGCGATTTTAAGGGCACTAGATCTTAAGCCCCAATTTCTACCTGCTAGGCGTGAGATTGAGTAGAAGGCAGAAGTAGCCTTGCTCACTGATGTCTTGGCATGGTATGAAAAAGAAAGTCTGTCGTCTAGAATAATACCAAGGTAAGTGACCTTTTCGGAAACTTTAACCGTCGTAGATCCCATGCGTATAGTGGGAGGTCTTTGTCTGCTTAGACTGACACCACCCTTGAGAAAAATAGCTTCAGTTTTTTTGGGAGCGAAAGACAGTTTGTTGGCGTCGCCCCAAGCTAGGATTGATGAAAGCGCCTCTTTTGCTGTTGTTTCTATACCCGTGCGACTATTTGCACTTACTAAAAGTAGAGCATCGTCTGCGTAGGCAAAAATACTGCAGTCAGGTGGAAGAGAGATGGACAGAATATCATCAAATAAGATGTTCCACAGCAAGGGGCCAAGAACGGAACCCTGTGGACAGCCCATTGTGGTGTTTCGTTTTACAATCTGTTGTCCATTTTCATATAGAACAGATCTGTCATTGAAGTAGCTTTGGACCAAGGCATAGACATTTCCAGGTATTTTTCTCAGTCTAAGTTTGTGCAGTATAAGTGGCCAAGAAGCATTGTCGAATGCTCCGGCAATATCCAAAAATATTCCCAAAACATATTTATTAGGGGAGGATTTCGATGTGGAAAGTACTGTGGAAATTGCATCTTCTTATATTATATATTATTATTATAAAAAATATAAATTTAAAGTTTTTTCAAAGTATCGATTCTTGATTTAGCATTTTTTGACATTGTGGCATCATATTTATTCTAAGCCAAATTCGGGTGTCAAAAATATTTAGTGATTAAAGAAAAATGGGTGACATTTGCCGCTCCCTAGAAGCTAGGCAACTGCCTATACGCATTTGCCCACGGACGTCCCTGCAATAATAATGAGTAGATAAATGAGTAATTATTATTAAATAATCATGACTGATTGAAAGAATCGATAATTGTAGTGTCTAATAGTGTAATGATTTGAATACTAATATAAATCATCCATGATTTGTGAATTCATGCAAAAATGTATGGTTCTCTGAATACTTCACGCATAGGAATAACAATGATGGTATAACTGACCACAAGGAAAAACAATGTTTGAGTTGACATGACGGATTGACAAAAAAAAGCAGATAAAAAAACAGAATTCTTCAAAATAAATTAAATTCTAACATTACACATTTTTTGAAGTTTTTAAACTCCTCTCAGTTCACATTATGTGTATAATTTTACTACGTCACACGTTCCACAAGTTTCCCTCCTCTAATTACCAAGTGAAATTATCACAATTTTTCAGATATTCCATTGAATATTTAGGCCATGACCTCGATCATAACATAGATCAAAAATGACACAAAACAAAAAAAATCAAAAACAATTCACTGTAAAATTTTTAATGGTTTTATTTTTGAGTCTCGAAGCAAATTTTATAGTAACATAATATGTAGACAGGCGAAACTGTCGACTCTCTCAAAGTGATATCTTACTGCAGTTCATATTATTTAGTTAATAAAAAAGTTGGCTTCTCTAATTCATATCATAGAAAATTCCTACATAAATTATTAGTTAAAATAATCGTTTGAAATGTTAAATCAATAAATTTTACTGGATTTTTACTGTTTTTATAAAAAAATAATTACCATAATTTGTACAATTATACTTTTATGTAGAAACGAAGTATTAGAATATACTATTGCAAAAATAAAGGCTTATTTGTAACCCGGGCAGTTTTCTCATGTAAGATAAAAGGTTATTTCGTGGGTCAGAAGTCAGAAGGGAACCATTTTCACGAATTATTTATCAATATGTCTAAGACAAATAGTTTGTGTAGAATTTACGATTACAGAAGAGTAAAACTAGCAAAGCTTTGTACAAAATTAAAATTTAATATCAGGTACATAGTTCTGAATAGTTTTATAATATGTATTTCAACTAAAAATATATGCTTCATTTTTATGCTATCAACTTCTACGGCTTACATTTTGAAATAACTTTAACGTTTTACTTTAGTTTTTCATTAGTTAAATGAAGATTACAATAAATCAACTGTCTTATATTGTTATATTGAAGGCGTCTCCTCTAAAATTATAATACTTTCAACATGTCAATGGTAAAAATTATTAGGGTTGCCAATTTTCATGTATATATTTTTATATTACACGCTACAAGTAAAAAAAACATTTTTCATGCTTTTGCGATCCAGCTTTAAATATTGGTAATCTACAGATACTATACAAAAGTAAACTTGTAGCACTAAACTCATACATGCAATTTTAGACTTGTAATAGATTTCAATTAAGATTTGAAAAAATTCGTCCTAAAAGTAGTTTGTCCCCGTTGTTTAGTTTAATCAAATGTTTGGCTTGTATATAAAATTCAAGTTTAGAGTTGAAGCAACTTACAATTATGAATAATTATAATAAATATAGAAGTTGTAGAAACTAAACTAAAACCTTAAAATGAAAAATAACATGCTTAGTTAATTCAAAATAGAAAATAATACGATTTAGTTAAATAAATATAATTATATTTATGTTAAATACTGTGGTAAATAACGGATGTGGTGTGAAATTTTATCGATTAAATGCCATTAATCTGATATCAGTGGAAAAATTAAATTCATCATAACTTATCTAAATTGTTTAACAACTATAAAATGCACTTACAAAATGTAAGAGTACAACTATTCGTATGCATATTTCTATATACCTGTTTTAGTAATAGATATGTTAAATGCATAACATGCAATTTTTATGGAAGTGTACATAATGAAAATAATTCTAAATTAACGTTTAATTTCCATCAATCACCTTCAGTCGAAATTTTAAATTATATTTATGGTTTGTTAAGAATCAGTTTGTTAAAAAATGGCATCACTATGAATAATTCCCGTTAAAGATTATACTGCTAAATGTGAAATAATAATGCTTTATTGATAAATTTATTTTAATTCTTATTTCTTTTTTTCTTTACATGTCTCGAGTTATATGTCTTCTGATCCATAGCTGGTTATCTTTAGTGTACTAACACATTATAATAAATAAGTATAGATTCAATTTATATACGACGTATTGTAACGTAATGTGACGTAACTTTGAATGAAATGAAAAATAGTTTTATATAAAATGTTTACATTTTAATCCTGTTTAATGGGTTAGTTTTCTTTACAGCAACACATTTACTATATTTTTCATTATTTAATAATGTTTTTCCTCAACATCTCAACTGCCTAATTTATCTACGTTAAATTATATTATTTAATATTCAAAATTGGGTATTCCTTGTTTGTTTTTCGTTTGGAAAAGCTGTTTTGCCAATGTGAAATATTATCATTTTATAGTGACAATACATTGTTACTCAGCCTACGCCTTTCCTATTAAATTAAATAATCCGAAAATTTATCGCCTTAGTCTGGGTTCAAATATTTTACCCAAAAATAGACCAGAAATTCACTACAACCCTTGTTAACGTCATAAAATATGATCTATGTTCACATTATTTTAACAACACTGGTTAACAGTAAAGCATTAAAGCATTTACCAGTGAGGTATCATCCATTTATCTTAATATAGTATAAAATATATGGCTTTTATAGAATATTTCTGTATGTATATAATTTTCAATTACATAATCCAATTTTAATAATTATCCAAGAATGTGTGTATAAAATCTTTGAAATCTTAATTTTTATCCTTTTTAATTAGATGTACATTATATGTTATAACATAATGGAACATGTGTATTACATTAAAATGGCTATTTTTCATTACAAATCCATTATATAGTCAATATTTTTTAATATCATTACCAAGGTGTAAATAAATGTTCTAAAAGGATTTACCCACCTTGTATCTCGAAAAGTTTGGTTACCCCTGCTTTCAAATTTGTCAACCTCTGCAAAGCTTAGCAAACAGTAGCATATATATTGTTTCTATTCAGCAATTGCGCCTATGAGCGTCTTTTATTTCACTGTTTGAGTAATTTAATATTGTACCCAGTTTACTTAATTTTTTAAAACATATTTAACAACGATATGTTAAACATATAAAACCTTGCAAATTCCTGTTGGTTCAGAAAGCATGCATATTTTTCAAATGTTAATTATATTATATGTAAATTATATTTACAATTAAAAACAGCATACTTTAAATAGCGATACGATGCAGAATATTTCTTTTTGGTTATTTCAAAACGGATACATCTTCTGTAAACAAAATAATATATTTATTTTACAAATTTGCTACATCAGTAACATTTCGGCCAACGGATGAAAAGCAGAACTCTTTAGACAGAATTTCATTTATATGTGAACAAAATTATTGGAAAAATTTGTGAAAGCTTATTACTTTGCTTGGATTTTTAGACATTACTCAAATTATTTTGTGTGGTTTACGTATACATTTAATAATTTTTAAGGGATCTATTGTAGATAAGATGTAACAGTTTTTTTGTGAATATTTGATAGTTGTAAAAATATGATTATATCAGTCGGAATAGTTTTAAGCTACACTCCGACTCCACTTTTTTTTAATATGAAGTAAAACTATTAAAACGTGTATATTCAAAAATAGTTATCATACATCTGATGAAAGCTTGAAGCCTAAATAGTTATGGACTAATTCGCATAAATCTTTTACAACTAAATAACTCGATAATTTTACCTCACTATTCTACAATGTAGTTCTACCTAGTTAATGTTCATTTAATCATAAAATTACTTCGTACATTTACAATTGCACAAGTGCATACGCTGTATAAATCTGTGCTTCGCAACGTTTCGGCACAGCAATATTTTATTTATTTATCTACGGTACACAAGTTAAAAAAAAGAAGAAATCATGAAAGGCTTAAATAAAACACAAATTATTTGTTTTTTTTTTCAAATAAATGTGCACCTGGTATTAATTACCTCCTGGCACAGCGGTTGCAGACCACTAAAAAAAATGTGTAATCGTTTAATTTGTATCTGTTCCTATCAATGCCAATGTTTTGATCTGGTATTTTTTTAATCCATGTCTTTTTTTTTTAGTTTTAGCTTAAGTTTAGCTTTAGCTGGTGTTTTTTTGAATATATCATATCATTTATTAAAACTATTTTAGATCATGCGACCAACACCTAAATAGATAACTGCATTTTTACTGCGTTATATTTTAAGTATGTGGTATCATTAAAAGAATATGAAATTACATATTCAATATCCATGAATAGACATTCTTTGATGGAAATTGGTGGACTGTCGTCTGACACCTCACTCATTCGTAGATTACTACACAATCTCTTTGATTACAACTTTAGTTTTTACTCGAAGTGCCTTTCACATAAAGAATTATTTTGCATTATATTTAAAATGAAATCACCAGACAACATCTCAATCGACTCTCTTCAATTATGCCTTTGATGAGTATTGTCGAGTATGTCCATCCAAACGTTGTATAGTCTTTATATTAATTTTCATTCTCATGTTATTTATTAAATTGTCATTATTTGTTCACATATGGACAGAAAACATATATATTTATGTTTTTTGGCACTGACGTTTTTTTTATTATTTGTTGCAAATAAACAAAAGATATTTTTTAAAAGGTTTATATTTGTAAACATTACGGTAGCCATATATTATTATATTAAGCCTTAAATTCCATTTCGGGTCTATTTCCTTCCGCAAATCGACGCCAGTAGAGCGTCACATGCACACAGAAGAGAGCAACAAAATATCTATGCCGATATATGAAGTAATACAATAGCTTCCAGAAAATATTTACAAGTGATAATAAATTAGTTTACTTAACATTTTTAGCTATACGTGACATAATTAAAACAAATATTTTCTTCTTGAAATAATAATTAATATAATTCCCAGATTGACAATGTTTAAACTTTCATTTACTGAGCTTCCTTAATTTTAAGCATTATATATTATAGCGAATAATGAATTATTTCAATTGAAACGTCCTAATTTAACTAAATTCTATTTATTTGTATAATGTAGTTGATAATATTAACAAGCACTTCTCTTCTAAAAAAAATCAACAAACATCTACCAGATAATAGAAATATTGCCAAGAATCCGCAAAAGTGCGCACAATACCTCAACCTACATGTCATCGGTCTAATAAGTCATTCTCGGGTCAGCATCGCAGACCGCAGCAATGGCGTGCGGAAAAAAGAAATCACGAATATTCGATGACCCTAATTTATGAATGTATTAATAAAATAATAAATGTATAACTTACTGACAAGCGTTTGACAGAGAAAAGACAACACGGCTAAGGTTAGGTTAGATATGTACAGGGGTGGGATGGAGGGGGCTCGGAGGGGCTCGCACGAGCCCCTTGTTAAATTTTACTAAGGCCGGCGAGCTCCTTGTTAATTTACTAGAAACAATTATCAGATCAAATTAGTACATAACTGAAATTTTTGACAAATATTATCCACGGCAGCTTTAGTATACACAATAGTAAATTTCTAGATATTGATAAGCTTACGGTAAATTGCATGTTATAACAATATTTAAAGTGCATTAAGTAACAATCTATTGATTATTTAAGCATTGCATATAATTGCATAGGAGTGATAACACAAATCACTTCCCCAGAACTCAGAGAATTGCTTTGAGATTAAGCGAGCTCCTTGTTATCGAATTGGCAGCCCAACGCTGGATATGTATAATAGAAAGAAGGCGAGCATGACAACAATACGTTGACACTTTTGAAGTTATGTTATGTGAAATATCAGGTGACGGTAAAACACAAAATGATTTTAGCACGCACAACTGTGGAGAGTGGCTAGTAACACTATAAGTGCATGCGGGACTATTTTTAAATTTGCGCACAATGTCACTACGTCTGTGTTGTCAATGTACTTATTGACTAGTTAATGTGTTAATTTTTTCTCTCGTGTATAATGTAATAGGTTAAAATGGACAATGTATACATTGACATAGTACATACGTTAACTGTAAAATATATAGCAAATACAATACAAACCAAATACAAATGTAGGTAGTGTAGAGCTATTGACCAACTGTTAGTTCTTCTTCGCCGTCATCTTTTTTAAAAACGGGAGAATGAGTGATTGAGTCATATTTTCAAGGAAAATAACTCAATAATACACATTAAAAAAATACAAATTTTGTGGATGCTTGTAGAATTTTGTACGTGCGATATTATTGGCACTAAGTCATCAATATCAAAATTCCCTACTCGGGATATGAGCTCAGTGCAACTATGTCACTGACGAGTGCATACGAAAGACTAAAAAGGAAATTTCTTCAAGAATCTTAAGTGATTTTTGTTTTTGACGTTAGCTCGTAACTAAGTTTATTAATTTTGTCAATAACTAGCCACTCGCAATGTAGCACGGTTTGGCTACGCTTCTGATAGAATCGAACTAGTATAATAAATTATTAGTAGCGGTATCTATTTTCGGCACGTCACTGTGTGAGGACTATACGGACGGCGTCACTAATCCATACTCAATTACATTCAATTATCTGTCGTGGAAATTAATAAAATATTCAAGGTTGCTATTTTTTAATCATCATGTTATAGGTCTTCAGTAAATTACAAATAAATTGAAAACTACCAGACTCATTGATATTAATATATTATGAAATTTACATAACGTATACTATATATTAAACATAGATATACCGAGCATGGAAATAATGCTACCACGACAACAACGAATATTGTATACATAAGATCGTGTTGCTCGTTGAAGCCTTGTTCAACTTAATTACATTATTTAATTTACGCAAATAGTAAAAAAAACTAAGCATATGATTGAGTTAGAATTGGAAAAGATTCTAAAATATTCTTAAAATACTTATATTGGGTCAGTTCTTAATGATTACTGAAATAATAACACCAAAGTGACATACAATACTTCATATGTATTGCTATTTATTACGACCGAAATGTCTTCAAGAAATGAAATTAATTATTAAATATTGAGTTTTTTATTGTAGATGTTCAAATTTTTAACAAATTAAATAAAAAAATGAGTGTTTTGATGTTGACATTTTCATGCACTTGAGTACTTTAATATTTTGAGACTAGAAATTTCTTCAAACATGTGCGGTGGTCACTTTAATATTTACTACCACTTGGATTATGTCAGTAGATAAAATTTATTACGTATATTGAAGCTATCATATGTCTTGATCGGTGTCACAACTTGTGTAAATATAACGTTATTAATGTCAAACATTCTCCTTAAATGGTTGTTAACCACGGACACAGCTGTTAAATAAAGACCTCACTGTCCTTGTTACACATAATAATTGCCGTAATTTTACACAAATAATAATAAAATAGTTAATAATAATTTTATTGTAATCGATAAACTCGACATTTCACCTGGAAAACTGTGTCAAACGGTGTGTCAAGCCAAATAATATTATAATGAAAATATACTCCCCTTAGACCAGCGTGCTATACTCATTAAGTAGTCGAGCAATTTTGTAATATACCAATAAGAAGTAAAAAACTAAACGTTTTATCATTGACATCGTCATAATTAACATGAGAATATAAAAACCAGTAAGATTTTCTCACGAACTACCAATATTTTTTAAGTCATCAATCAAACCTCACAAAGGATTACAATATAAGCTTGTCAACTTATCCTGATATTCAGATAATGAATGATATATTCTTATTATATGTTTATATTTAACGCAGCAAGATTGTTGATGTTATGAGTAAAGTAATAGTTGGCTTTGTGTAATGATTAATTAAATTCAATTCAGACAACAAATCACTCAAATCAATGCCAGTGTCTCATTCAAGCTGCACTTCAATAAAGCATGGCAATTTTGTTTTCCTGCAGGATGTCATCCGACGTGAGCGAGAGACGATTTGCTGGCCACTTCTTGCGAGCGTTCCTCGTCACGACTCTCGTCATCCTGCTAATCTTCGAGCTTGGAGACTACTTCGTCACGATGGAGAGCGTTAATCTACCAATTCACGTCGCACTAACGCCTGCCAGTCAAATCCTGGCTATAATAGGCGGGTTATTTCTACATAATGTCATTGAAAATAGAAGCTTGGCTGTAGTATTGGTCATGGAGACGGCGCTGTGGATAGCATCAGCTGGCTGGAGGTTTTCTAAGATGATGATTCAAGCAGATATCGGATTAAGCTGGCAGCATACTTCGTATACCATTTGTGCAGCTTTATGTTTAACCTGCATTTTCTTGGCTATTTCCGATTCACTGACAATGTATATAGAGGTAAGAATTAATATTTAAGTATTTTACGCAATTATCCAACACCTTTTGACTATGAAATTTAAAGTCAAATAATTCGGTAATTCGCTAATTAAAGAATAAACTAAAAGAACTATACTTACTTGAATGCTGGCAACCTGCGCCGAAATACAAATTTAGAGACATTTAAAACACCTTACGTAACTTTGTGAAATTTCATTTTAACATAAAATAAAATAACCTAGATTATTCCACGTATCAATACGTGGAATAATCTAAGTTATTTTATTTAATATTTTTATTTTTTGTCTGTTAGTAGAATAATTTCATTTAACCAAAGAGAAACGATACATATTCCTACGATACCGTGTACTTCAGTACTGGTTGACCTAAAACCCGCTAAGATAAAGTTACCGCTAAATAAATGACTGCCTCATTTAAAACATTTAAGAGTCAATCCTTTATCACGGTTTAACATTTACCAGTTCCTGGCCATGGTCGTGAAGTTTTTTCGAGACAAATCATTCAAAATGCATAGTTGTACTTAAATAAAATATATGAATAAATGTAAACATTGCATTCAGCCCCAAACCGTTTGTATGTATTTGTATGTCTTCTCATTCTCATATGCGACAAGTGCTCATATGCGACATACGCGACAAGTGTAAAATACAATGCAATTAATTTATGTTGACATTGATCGGTTGTAATTGAATTTTAATATATTAAAAAATCGTATTGAACTCAATTTTGAAGGTAATTTAAAATACTTAATATATTTGTGTGATTTGAATAATGGTAAGCAATCTATTTTTCGCACGCAACTTTTAATAATAGATTTTCAATTTACTCTTGTAATCGGTACAAATAAATGCAGAAGGAATATTTAGATGGATATGGCTATTAATTTAAACAGTAGAAAAAACCCCAATTGGTTACGTTATTCACACTCGCAGACAGGGAAAAGTGTTCTGATAATAATTGAACGAGTCTCAAGTTCATGGGGAAAAGACTCCATAAATAAGCATCTTCTTGGAATAATGAAGTAACCCGGGAATGCCACGAACCAGAGCGTCCTGACAATCATAACTAAATTGGAATTAATTGTTATTATTTCGGTCAATCAACTCTTCTGGCGTCATCCAGATTCAAACTCACGCCATTACTGTGAAATATGCGTTCACAACTAACACTATGATACGCGTTACAATTTGAAGATTTTTAGAATGTATACTCATTATTAAAGTTCATTATTATAATAAATAATTCGTGTTATTCTTTTAGGCAAATTGTTTCCGTTTTTATATTGATTGTACATATATGTTATACAAACCATTTTTTATTAATGAAAATTCAGTTAATTTCCAGGAATTTCAATTATAGCAGTATCTAATGACCGTTGTAATCAAATGTCAGGATGTATTTACGCCTTTCAATAAAGTATTATAATATATTTAAAAAAAATTAAAGTTCTCAATTTTCAATATCGGTATACTGTATCATAACAATTTTAATTTTCTGGCTTTATGGTTTTCATTTCGCGTACGATATTTTTTTAAGGAAATACTTATTTATATTTTTAAGAACCCAGCTGCTCTTAAGAACCGAGTCGTTATTTTCTGAAAGGAAAACTCCATTTACATTTCGGAGTCATTAAGGTTTACCTTTTCAATGAAACTTTGTAAAAAGGCTGCCCTCGCTCAAGTGGGTAGCAATTTTCTCTTACGATTTGTTAAAATCTAAGACGACCGAATTAAAAAAAAACTTACAAATAGCTTTCAGTAAAATTTACGCCGAGAATCAACCCTTCGTACTAACTAGGAAAGTATAATAACTAGCAAAGTTGAAATTTGGATGTTTTCCATCCAAATTGGCGGTTGTTTGTGAAATGTTTTTTCGGACCGTGAGATACGATTATTGGATTTTTTATGATAACATTGCACGCAAGTGTAAGTCGTCTGCTTAACAGGGTAGTACTAGAACATATAAATATTGGAATAAAAAACAGTATTCTTATGTTACTACATATTATGACGTAATATTTTCATATTGTCTTGAAGTTTGTAATAAACGTTCTTGATTTCATATTCTGCTGTTCGTATAAATAAAGCAAATATTTAAATAAATATTCTGGATATTTTCCTCTATACATGATTATTTATGTCTTTCATATTTTGAACTAGAGTAGAAAGAGGAAATTTGTAAATTCCTCCGTTTTGGTATTTGCATTATATAGTTTATTCATACATTACGATTAAAGATGTTTTATTATAAAAAAGTTTTATTAGGAAAAAATAAAATTCCTGTTTCGGTATTAAAAACATATTTTCTATTATTTGTAGTAGTTTTCCAAGTTGCTTTGTCTGCAAAAATAACTAGATTTATATGCATTCGTTATTCAACACTTGTGTGTCACATTTCATAAAAATATTCAACATCAAGTTACCCAATACTATCATTTCCGTCTTAAAGTTTTTTTTACCAGAACAATGACGGTATCAAAGTTTCATTATACTTGGATAAGCATTCAAAGATAAAAATTCTCAGATGGATATATTGATTTTTTAATCCGGTTTTTTACATTTCTTCTCATGTATTTCCAATCAGATCCTGAAAACAAATAAAGTTGAGAACTTCCATAATGAGTCAATTTACTAATCATTATAAACAGATTATTTTTTAAATTTCACATCTGAAAAAATTGATTTGGTCCTGGTTCGTTGTTCCACTTATTTCTCCCATTACAAAAATTAATTAATTCTTTTTTTAGTAAATCCAGAAATAGAGTACTAAGTTCAAGTTGCAATCGATAAAATTACAAGCAGCGTGATGGGTATTATTTTAGGATTTCGTTATTCGAATATAAATCAGATTGCGTGCTCAAATTTCAGACACATTTCTCACCAAATTAGCGATCTGTACGATGATTAATTGAAATTACGCTAGATTAAACATCAAAACGGTTCCATTTTTTATGGAAATATATGCTAAAACGTATAACGCTGGCACAGTTTAAGATTATCGTATCAAATAAAAGCATACGTTATGACCTATATTTCGGGTTTCAGCAAAGCTTTGTGAACCTTAATAAATATGCTTATTGAAACCAATAAAATGTTTTATTAAAAAATACAAGCAGTTTGAGTAGAATTATTTCAGTAGTAAACATAGTAATTGTACTACATATTATACATACAGTTAATATATTCCATTTTGTGTCCATATAGTCTGAGAAAAATAACAAAATACACTTTTTTATTCAACTAATTTAAATGTTTAGTTTGTAATCGATATCGGTTTTGAAAACATTTAATTTACATGATTAATTGTAATCAAATACGTTGTTTTAAATTGTTTATATAATTGCGTATATTTCAATCACTAGATAATGATATATTTTTAAGACGTCTCATAAAAACAAACAAAAATCTTTTTTATTTCAAATAAAGAACTTGTGTATTACTGGTATTTATTGACATTGATATAATTATGATAATATGAAATTAAATCTTTTTTTTTATACTTGTCACACTAAAATATGTATTAACTTTCAGCTTCGATTAAGGAAATACTCTTATCGAATAAACAGAAAATATAACGGTGATCACTCTTCTAAGAGTGCCTGCTACAAACACAATGCAGCAAACGCTTTTTCCCAGATGACATTTTGGTGGTTGAATTTACTCCTGTGGCAAGGTTATAAGGAGCCTTTGGAATTAGAGGACCTTGGGACGTTACCCACCGAAGAAAATGCTTCTACGCAATTTAAACGGTTTATCAAGATTTACGACAAAGAAAAGGTATTTTTGAATATATTAAATTCGTAGACGCACAGTATTGTAATACTGGAATATTTATGACACATTAAGCCGTATAAGGATAGTAATTCGTTTATAATGTATAGACGTATGAACACTATGAACGATCGGTTTATAACAGAATTTTAAAAATATGCTTACTACTTGTGTCATTTTACGTGCAGAACATTACTTTTAACCATTTCTTGTAATTTATATAATGGTTATATTAAATTATTATCAATATATTTACATTTTATTCGGTATAATTATTTTACTAAGTTTGTGTCACTGTAATTTAAGGGCAATAAACACATATTTAAACATTTAAAAATACAAATTTTAATCAAAATTAAATTATAAAAACATTTTTTGAATAATAAAGTGATGAAAATCACTTGTTAAATGTGTCATTGATAGGTTGAATGTTTGCTTAATTAATATAATAAAATGTATCAGAAAGTATTGATTTATTATTTTCTTCCAGGCGTCATCAAAAGAAATTCACAAGAAAGCATCGCTGTGGAAATGCTTCTTCCAATATATCTGGCCCAAATATTGTTTGGGGGGCATTCTTAAATTACTTGGGGACAGTGTGGGCCTAGTTGGTCCCTTAGGAATATCTGTCATCATTGAGTATACTGCTACTTATAAAATATCAAACGAAACCCAGAATCTTGAATACAGAAATCCTATGCTGGATTTTAAAGTCGATAAACCATATTCTACGACACTACAAGAGTTCTTAAGTAATGGTTATATAATGGGAATAATTGTATTTTTGGCTGCTATTGCACAGGGAACTCTTTCGCAGAGTTCAACACATTTTGTGAATATTGAAGGAATCAGATTGAAGTCAGCAATTCAGGTATTTTAATTAAAGATCTTGTAATACTTTTTACAATTTGTTTGTTAACTATGATAAATTTTAATCATAGCTAAGTGGGGTCACAAAAAAAAGAAATTACCGCTAAGGGACGATTAACATGATGTATTTCGTCTTTTTGTGATGTAACGTGTATTAAGGTAAAATTCCTTAACACAGCAAGTATTTTTCTCTAAAAAGTTCGTTAAATGACATAGTAACGAAAACCATTTTGAGCACAAATAACCTTGCATACCGTTACAAAAATGACAGTTACAATCGATTCGATCAACTTCGTTTATTTTTTCAACACTGTTCGTTTATTTGCAGTATTTTAGTGGAGATTTTAAAAAAACCGAATCAAGGATTTTTGAACTGGTGCATGCAAAATAATAAACGAAAAAAACATAGTTAACTTACCATAAACAAATGAAGTTGAAAATTACTATTTTATGCACCGAATTTTGCAGGAGATTAATGTGTTGTTAAGTAATTAATAACCTAAATGATTACAATTTTTTTTATTTGTATATTAATTTTTTGTTAATAGTTTAAGTATGTAAAAAGTGTCAGATTTTTGAGTATTTTTTGAAACTTGTTTGTCAAACAAATTTTAGCTCGAATCAAGCATCTATTTCAAAAAAAGATAGTCTGATAGATAGATTCTGTTATTCAATTGTTTAGTGAATTTATTACATCATCTTTGATTTAAATCTTATTCCATATTTTTTTCAGTCATTAATATACGACAAATATCTTCGACTTGCTCAGTGGTCCGCAAATGACGTCCAATCCAATAATGCTCCCGATGATTCCGCAAAATCTTTCGAAGGCATTATTAAACCAGAACCGAAAGATACTTCTTTCAAAACAAAGAAACGATTCAGTATAATAAAAGATGAAAACATAGATGGCAGCTCAATAACCAATTTGATTTCAGAAGATTCATTCAACATAATGTCTTTTGTATGGATTGGACACTATATCTGGGCGATTCCTCTTAAGGTTAAATCTATAACGTTAATATTGAGATTTGATTACATTGTAGCATAATTGACTTTATATTTTTTTTTATAAGGAGAATCTTTTCTGTTTTTTTCATAAATATGGGAAAAATATCAGATAAATGTTTACGCGATTTTTCAAATTATTTTTTATGTGTTCTTATCACGCGCGTTGCAGTAAAGTGTACGAAACACATTCAAGCGTCAATTTTATAACATTGAATTTTCCATTGTTAGACGAAATTGTGTTTACTTTTTTGAGCATAGCAACTAAGGTTATGTTTATAATAAAGATTTGCATGGAAATAAAGTAAACTTCATTTTGACTGTGTTCCGGAAACCGCAGTAAAATGATTTCGGATTTCTAACATATTTTAAACAATATAAAAATTTATATATCAATCCTCTGATATATTATTAATCTTGTAAAGTTGTGCCCGAGAAAATTTATCGATTCAATTCCTGTATAGAATGCATTACCAAAATATTAATATTTGATTTTTAATTCAACATTAATTAAGTTAATTAATCAGATTTAATATAATTTGCATTGGAATATTTGTGGCATTAAGTTGAATGCCGTTAAATAATTTGGATGGTTTCAGATAGGCGTCCTGATGTACTTTTTATACCAGAAACTTGGTATCAGTGCCATAATCGGCGCCACAGTATGCATCCTCATCATGACTCCACTCCAGTTCCTCATTGGCAAGTCCATGTCTAGTAACTCAAAGATTACAGCCGAAAGAAGCGACACACGAATGATGAAAATAAACGAAGTCTTACAAGGGATAAAGATTTTAAAAATGCACGCCTGGGAATTTATTTACTGTGATAAAGTTTTGGAAACCAGAGAAAAAGAGTTACAGCTCCTAAACAAGGATTCTTTTTACTGGGCGCTGATAAGTAAGTAAATTATTATTATTTATCATCACTCTATTTCCTACCCTGCTCTTTGAAGCCTGCAAAATAGCCGTCGTATCAACTTTTAAATTTCCTTCAGTTTTCGTTATACTTTTCCAGGTTTGCAGTTTTATCGGATATTTGACGTCCTATCTTGTATTGACAATCTAGCGCTGACGTAAAGTTTTTACATTTTCTTTTCATCTATATTATGAGGATTTATTTTTATGCTATACTCGCCAGTTGCGAAATTGCTAGATTGAACGAAAATTTTATTTTTATTTTGAGCTTATTATTATGTTTAAGCAAACGTGTGTTTGCACAAATTGTTTATTAACATATATTAATTATTGATCTTTTGACTGTCTTTTGGAATCAGATTATTACCGATTTTTTTTTCAAACGGCAGTATCCGTTGTCAGCATAATTAGCTCAATACGCCTTATGCGAACGACATTAAATATTTTGTCGAACGACGAGTGTGTTTGAGCTATGTGTTCTTTCTTTATCTCTCTCTGTCTGGAAACTCTCTTTTCTGGGTTACATATATGTAGACAGATAAATAAGTATTTATACTGACTCAATACACTGTATTAATTTTGCAAGCATTTTTTTGGCCCTTATCCGCAATGATTCTGAAAAAGTTGCGTTGTTTTTCGCAGCATTTCTATTTTTTTCCTAAAGTACACAATCACAGTTCCTGATGAAGTTTAATTGAGATTACTATTAATTATTGGTGGAAACATATTCATATTTATAAAAATAATGCATAAGTTGTCGAAAGTATACATTTTAATCTGACAAAGATCGACTATGCTCATCGAGTTACTAAAAATTGGAGTAAATCCAAAGAAAATTATATGAAAAAATAAAGCAAAACGAAAAATAAAATAACCTTTTATTCTTCTTCTTATCTGGCCATATTCGCTGCCTATTTGAAGCATGAAAAGATGGTTCGTTAGCAAATGATATTTTTTACTAAGATAATGGGTTACGAGCGTCAAAAGAGGCTTATTTTATCACAAGTTTTTGAAAATGAATTCTTAAGCTATATTCTGGTTATTCTATTCTATTCCTGAAGTGAACCGTCAACTTTTTCCAGCACATGGTGCACATGATAGGAACGGAGTGTCGGCAGTAATACCATGCCAAGATTGAAGGATATTCATCACCAGATGAATACAACACAATACATTTGAATCAGCATATATAAATGTAGAAAATGAACATATATTAATTATCTCACGCATTTGATAGCCAGTGACATCATATACAAAATTTAGTGGACGTTAAGTTGTGGTTTTATTAAATTACTTATTTAATTTTTTACAGCATTCCTAACGCATGCCTCATCTGTTCTCATAACACTTTTGACATTTGGGATATATTTTCTGATAGAAGATGAACAAATGACGCCGGCTAATGTATTTAGTGGATTAGCACTTTTTAATCAGCTAACAGTGCCTTTATTTATTTTCCCGGTGACAGTTCCGATAGTCATTTCAGCATTGGTAAGTTTATAATTTTAGTTTGTTTTCATAATTAGAGCTTAAAATTAAAAAGAAACTGAAACAAAAGTAGAATAAGAAATGATTGTCTTCTCCAATTAGTTATTACTGATTAACGCATTCAAATTGTAGGATTGTGTAACTAAAACGAATATCTTGTAGATTAATTCTTATTGGAGTCATTTAACTTCTAATTCTGCGTACTATTAACACAGCAGTATAGGAGTAGAAAGCTCTTAATATTCCATACATGTGAATGCGTGACTCGTTCACTACAAAGATTATACTGGTTGAATTAATTTGTTTGCAATAGACGCATGTTTAAAATGCATTAAATGAATATAAGCAATCTTTCTTAATTTGCTTTTTATTTCACGTCACATTATCATTAATTCATTACTTTAATATAAAAACCGAATTCAATAACTTTACAAATCGACACCAGATTATATTTTTCGTCATTTTTATTGATATTGGACGAGCACAATTGTCTTTTGATAGTTACTTTAGTCATTTAAAAGTTTGATTCGTATTGAAAATTAAACACTTTTGTTTATTTTTTAATATAATGCCTTTCCATTAAGAATTGACAGTAAAAACCTTCAGAGCGATAAATAAAGTCGCTTATACTACAAAAATATGATTGTTTGTTCTTTATATTTTATTATTACTGAGCAGAATTTTATTAGACACAGGTTCATGTTATTTATTACTGTTCATGATGCAGTGTATTTTATATGAACGAGTAAATGATAACTAACTAAATAAAATTTGCTTGACACATTTCCTACTTATGTATGCTGTTGTTTTATTAACTCGAATAATGAAACGGACTATCACATATTTTAGTTAAATCCTCTCCGTAAAAAAACTTCCCATAAAAGTATTTCTCAATAAATTAATATTCGAAGCAAAATATTATTTGCCTTTTCAAAAATAACATGTTTTTATTGAAGAATTTTGTATATTTAGATAAGTACAAAACGCTTGGAGGAATTCCTCGCGTCGCCAGAGATAAATGAAAAACGAGACTTGATAAAAACAACCAGCAAAGAAATAACGGATTCTAAAAGAGATCTCAAGTCTTCTTCGAGTGGCATAACTGCAGACGCTCCGAGAAGTCCTTCATACTTCCTAACGAATATAGAAGAAACTGAAGAGGAAAATGAAAATGAAGAGATTTTCACTGAAATAAATTCTGACAAAGAAAGTGTTTCGGGATCGTCGATTGAAGATCTTAAATCTTGCATCCTGGATACACACGCTGTTAAGATTACTAACGGACTTTTTGCTTGGGGTTCTGGTGAAGATGCATTGAGCAAAATATCAATCGTAGACTGTGTAACAATTCCTAGAGGTATTTTTTATACTTTATCTTATCTCTTATACAAGTTTTAATACTATTATTTTGACCAAAGTTTAATTAAGTAAATCCTTTGTTATTGTTTGTGATTAATAGTTACTTTAATCACAATATATTGAATAATATGTACACGATTATAATATCGTTGATAACCTTACGCATTATTTTATTTTAGGAAAACTGACGATGGTCGTCGGTAAAACGGGAAGTGGAAAATCATCGTTCTTATCAGCGTTAATTGGAGAAATGAACCAACTGCAAGGAAAATTGATTTGGGGAAGGTATGTGTGATACTAAGTCACATTGAATTTCATATATTTAATACAAAACTAAGATTATTTGTTATCTTCGATGAATTCGGCGATAACTTTGTGAAAGTTTTTTCAATCCTCTATCATTTAAATTATTTGTTATTCTTGAGAAGCATCGCAAAGCGACGAACCAGGTTTCACATTTTGTAACACAATAAGTGAAACAACAAAGTCATCAAATTTGATTTTGGATTAAGTTTATTTACTTTTATTATTTGTATTTTTAAGCGTGTCCTCTCCTAATTTAGAGCATATGAACTCTTAATTAAGTTTATCTCAACTGAAGTGGTTATAAGAGAACTGCTAGCTACACAGTTGTTACACCTATTTTTTACGAAGAGGGTAGGAATATAACGACAGGGCTAGGGCAGAACTAATGGTTGGCTAATGTCCCGTTTTTAAAATGGGATGATGAGAATGAAATTTAAAATATCACAGACATCCATTCCTTAGAATATAATATTTATTTCTGAAACTGCTTAACCGTGATTTGAGACGGCATTGACCACTCGACGACGGACGCGGAACAAATGTTTAGAAGATGTTTATTATTCTGTCAAACAAAAAAAATCCTAAAGTATTTTTAAAAAAATGCTTATATTTGAAATGCAGTGATTCGGCACCATTGGCATACGCTCCGCAAAGGCCATGGCTTCTCAACGCAACCATCAGAGACAACGTCACATTGGTCGGTGGTGGTGGAGCACGTCGAACGCGGCGTTACAGACGCGCGCTGACAGCGTGTTCACTCAGAACTGACCTAACAGCATTGCCACTGAAAGACTTGACTGAAGTTGGAGAGGGTGGAGCCGCTCTATCGGGGGGCCAAAAGCAACGCGTGGCGCTGGCTCGAGCCCTGTACTCTCCAGCTAAAGTTCTCTTGTTGGATGACCCACTGGCTGCATTGGATCAGCCTGTCGCTCACAAGATATTTGAAAGGGGAATCAAGAAAATGTGCATTGAGAAAGGGAGAACAGTTATAATGGTCACGCATAAACTGCAACTTCTATCACATGCTGATCAAGTAAGATTATATATTTTTTAAATGAAGTAATTTTATAAATTGAATACCAAACAAATCTGCGGTTCCCATTGGTTCACTACCACTGTTTGTAAATAATTATATTAAGCCCAGCAATAATAGCAGATAGATATTGAATGATTTTTTCAAATAAGTTTATTCAAAAGTATGAAACTATCCCCGATCCCTATCCTTTCACATAGCATTATTGTATGTACTATTCTTTTTGGATTGAATTTATCTGGATTTGGATTGTATCTATTTTAATCAACTTTCAGACAGTATTTAATATTAGGCCTTCAGTATAAGTATTAAATGGTCACTATTGGTCGGGCCCGTGGCGCAGTAGTCAACGACATCGGCTTCAGTGACGGATCCCATTAGATCAAATCCCAGTACGAACAACATTTTTTTCAATCGATGTATCGATTTCAATTCGGAGGCATAGGTGTTTGTGATCCCTAAATATTCACTCCTACCCTACCAATCCTAAAATAACTCACCGTATAGAGAGCGATTACCTAACCATATTGATAAAATAGTCTATAAAATTTGTATTTTCTATATTATTATTGGTTATATCGACTTTCAGATAATATACGTGGACAACGGTAAAGTTCGTTCAATGGGATCCTTAGCCAATGTGGAGGCCATGGAGCCAGAACTAGCAATGGAATGGAAATCCTTACTGTCTCGCGGTAGACTAGAAGATCCAAAAGAAGGCATCAGGGAAAGAACTGCGAGAGAAAGGTGGCAACTAGTCAGGCTGGTCAACAGATTCAGTCTTCAGCTTAAATCAAAACATGAAGATGAACTGGATCACAGAGGGGATGAAGCATTTTTCGTAAGTATTTGTTTTTTTGACATGTATATCCATTTCGAAACAGATTTGAATTCCATGCCAGCAATTTATGTTTTTTTCCTCTTTTCCAGCTCTATCTTTTTATTGTTCATGTTTCTGTAGAGAAATAACATCGTTTTATAAGTAATCAATACTAAATCGCATCTTTGATATTTTATAATTATAACACCTATATCAGACACCATAAAAAGTGTTTGATTACTATCAAACAATTTTCAATTGAAACAGAAATTGAAAAAAAATGGTTTAAAAAAAGGTTTGAGACCACTGAAAAATATAAACAAAACTGCCAATTTTTTTTCTTCCTCACGCTAATTTTCACACCATTCAATTTATATTTCATACTTTTATACTAGACAGATTCTTAGTAAAATGCATAAGAAAATGTGTATTGTGTATTTGGGGAACTTATTTTTCTGTTTTTAAATGATCTCTTTGTTAATCACCTATTGAAAAATATTCCAGATCTGAATACTTATTGCTTTTCTGCGAATAAATAACACGGTATTTAAGTATAATTTCGTTGTCATCGGTGATTTCAAAGATTGTTTAAAGAGTTTTGTCACGTGCAAAGTGTTGACGAGTCAATGTTGATTTTTTAAAATTATTTCCGCCAGATGTAAATGATTTTATTTCTAATTATATTATACATTTCGCCGCAATGTATCGGAAATGATGTGTAAGGTATGGACGTGTCTGAAAAGGTAAACAGGAAACTTATCACCTTTTGGTAAATCCCCTTAATGATGTTGATTCTACTTAATCTCGTTATGAAGTAATACAAATTTGAATCGTTCAAACTATGTACATTCTCACAGATTTTGTCACTAACGACCCGGGTTTCGCCTTTCGGCATCTTCAGGCATTCAAGTGCACGGATGAACTTGAACTGACAGTTCAAGTTCATCCGTGCACTTGAATGCCTGAAGATGCCGAAAGGCGAAACCCGGGTCGTTAGTGACAAAATCTGTGAGAATGTACATAGTTTGAACGATTTAAATTTAATATTGAAATTCCACCAAGCACCTTCAGTCGAAATCTTAAATTGAAGTAAATTTACGATATCCAACACAATTCTAGTTTGTGGAGTTACGATCTATGTATATACCCTTGATTGACGAATAGCTTTACATTTTATATGATATATGCTTCTGAATCTTTCATATGCTTAAATCTTCCATTGTATTGGGCACTACTTAGGAAACTCATCCAGTATTATTCATTCGACAATCAATAGTACTGAACACCCAATTATTGATATCCGACAAAGGCGTCTATATTATTAAAAATTCTTGCATTGTATTGATCGAAAAATGGTTTTAGAAAATACAGTCCAGCAACAAATGTTTTTTGGCGACTTCAAAATAAATATAATTCAAAAAGAGTCTTCGAACAAGCGGTCGATGTGAAAAAAACGTATTTGATTTTCAGAACTGTAGTAAAAAGTTTTAATTTTTTTCTTTTTATAAACCATTTGATTGGGTTTAAAAAAAGAAAAAAAAGTCGTAATTATAGAATTACGACTTTTTTAAACATATTATTTTATATTTTACTTATGTATTGATGTATTGATTAACTGGAACCTTTTGTTAAATCTTGAATATTATTACATTCAATTTTCAGCCTTCATTCATCCCTCTTAGAAAGCGATTTCCCACTTATCATGGATCAAGATACTTCACCCACGATCTCCTACTTCCATCCGACGAGTGTGATGATGAAGCTCTTCGAAGTACAGCTCCAAAGCGGTCTTCCACTCGACGGCATAAGCTCTCTCAGAATACGATAGAAAGGGTCGGCTCCAGAAAACACAAAACCGCAGAAAGGTCGTCTTCTCTTCAGGTTTCAAAGCACAGAGTAAAACCTGCTCCTATGTCAAGACAAGCTTCGTCGCCTACAATTCATTGTAACCCCAACGCTGATGCAGACACCAATACGAGGTATATTCTTGAAAATAATTAATACTAGCTTTAATTTTAATTTAATTAAAGCTTTTAATTTAATTGAAAAGCGGAATTGATTTCGTTCTCGTCTTACACAAAAGGACAGTTAACGGTTAACTAAAAATTTACGAAAGTTTCCAATTATTAGTTGAAAAAAAATATTCGAATGTTTAATATGATGTGTAAGTATATTTATGAATATGTTTTAGAATAATTTAATTTATTGGAATAATTTAATATTTTTTGAAACACGAAGAAAATAATCAATAAGATTCGGAATAAGCCAAACACATCGTGTGTAGAAACTGTTCACATCTGTAAAACATGACGAAAGGCTAAGAAATACAGTATCAAAATATGATACAACGCCAAACGATATTTTTGTAAACGTTATGGTATATATAAACTAGTTACTATATTCGAATAAACGAATATCGAGAATGAACGAAATATTTTCATATTTTATATCGGAATCCATAGTTCTGAGGAATGAAAAATATACTGTTAGTATTGCTGCTTTGTAATTTGTAATTATTTTTTTTTGTAACGATTATTTCATTTCTATATAAAAATATAATGGTAATCCGAAATAATCAAAATATTATCGATACATAATTGTGTACCATTGAAATCACCGTTTAAATTTCACTTTTCTGAATATTTCTTTACCGTTAGTTGTATTTTGATTAAAGTTATAACGGCAGGGTTGCCGATATTATAATACATTGTAAAAAACATTGAACTATTTATTGCTTTTTGGTCCAACTAATTTACAAAATATAATGTGATCAAATTCTATAATAAGAGTGATCTCAAAATCAAGTTGAAAAAAATATATTTATGAAACTTTCTTGTAACGTAAAAAATCATAAAAGTAAAACGTTAGGTAGTATATATTTTTTAATTTACTGTTTTAGTCGCACGAGACAGCCCGGGGATAACGGACAAAAAATGTATTTGCTACGAAACTTGTTCCCCGTTTCCCAGCAGAAATTAATTGAATCCCAAGTAGATGGACCTCAAATCACCAGACAGAGAAGTCTTATAAACCGATTGCTATCAAGATCAACCTCTAAACCAAAGTAAGCATAATATTGCACAAAAACAATGTCATTGAAATTTGATTGAAAATGCACAACATCTACCAGTTTAAAATGCATATATTGACACATGCTCCTGAAAAGAATTTTAAATTTGTCTCTATTCCCAAATTGCATTAATTTTTTGATTCGCAATCTTCGGTACGTTTATTGAAGTATAATAGTTTTTTTTCATGCGTGCTTAAATTTAATAATGTCTGTTATTTCGAATATAATGTCTCATATTAAATAAAAAAATAAGTCGACATAAAAATGTACACGTTTTTACAACTTACTGGCCTATGCATTATTATAGGTTTGTTATTATAATCTTCAGGAGAAATTATTAATGGAATGTTCGAACTAAAAAATATCTCACAAGAAAGTTTATCTCGTACCGGAAGAAAATATTTAAAAGGCGTGGGCCAATCGTAATTGAAAATTTTTATGACTTTCGGAAATTATCACTTTCAATACTGGCTATGCAGCGGCATTATAACTATCGAGTTGTAATTTAAAAGTCGGAGACATGAAATACGTGCTATGAGTGCCTAATCTTCTGAAAGCTTCATATTTAGAATTCTTACAATTACAAATGGTAAAATTTACACCAGTAACCATGTAGGATGCTGACAACATCCATTGAGAATTGCCAGAAATAAAAATCGTATAAGGTATTTTTTTTAACGCGATAGTATTAGTCGGATCTTTCGACCCTGTCAAACATGCCGAGTGCCGAGTGATTTGTATTTAGGGCAAATAAGCAACGGTGTCGTATTAAAGGCAAGTATATCTGATCGCAAGGAAAATCTTCCATCATTAACCTAATTTTCTTTTAATGCATTGTTAGCACTAGTGCTAGCTAGTACTCAACCTTAATGTGGTCAAGGGAACATATTACGGGGTTATTAAAATTGTTGTCTACATTTATTACATTATTACTAAGTTATCATCATTACACTGTTCAGCATACATGAGAAGTCATTTACAAAAAATAGATATAAACTATTAATTAATTTGCTCAACATGTTCTTTATTACTATCCTAGCAAAAAACATTGTATACATAGAAAAAAAAACAATTGCAATCAAACAATGTATGTACGAATTGATTTATGTTCGATATTTTTTTCAGAAATCCTGTGATTGCTCCCAATGTTGAGAAAGAGCACACACCTGTCCGAAGACTTATATCAACAAACTCCAACATGAGTGAAGATTTTCCCGACGATGATACATTCTGTAAGAAAAAAGATAATATCAAAAACTGTCTACTTAAAATTAATATTTCGTTGCTTATTTATAAATCGTTTTCGCTAGGTGCTGACGCAGAGGCTTCTGATAAGCTGACGACAGACGAGGAGAGAGAGTATGGTACAATCCCTAAAAGAATATATTTGGAATACTTCAAGTCTTGCGGTGTAGTTGCTGGATCTTCGTACCTGATATCGGCGGTGGCTTGGCAGTGTCTTCGAGTGTACACGGACATTTGGTTGAGCGAATGGAGCGGGAGCAGTAGAAACCTAAATGGCGCAGAAGGCATAAAAGGCAACGAGGTATGTGAGAACTTTATACTGGTATAATGGTTTATTTTTTGTTCACTATATAAATTTAATGCGTTCGCCATCAAACAGTTTAATATAGTAATTATATAGAATAAGACTCGTTGCTTGTTATATTATGGGATCGCGCCTATAATAAATCACCATTAATCGACAGAACAACGTAAGCAACAATTCATAAATTTCACAGGAATGGTCAGGTTTTAATCATAACAAGAGTTTTGATTAACTTCCTCTCGTAATAAGTCCGCAAAAATAATTCCCTAAATGAGGTTATTAATATTAAGCCAATTAAAGTTTCTTTTAACGAGCTTACTTCGAGAGAAAGTTAAAAAACAACCCTCTGTAAAATTTATGAATTGACGATGACGGGTCGATATAATATATCAAAAGCATATACGACTCAGTTTCCTGTTGTTAGATATATCACCCTTTGGGAAAAGGAGAAAATTGATATGGATATATGATTATTTATGTTTTTTCGGCAACTTTATTCTTTTATGTTTTTGTATCATTGCCTGATTATTATTATTTGTTTTTCTTAATGATAGTATACTGTCCTTCTTATTTACGCATTATTTTTTCAAAAACACTTATAAGATCTTAATCCACCAACTCTTTCGTTCAATTATATTACCATTATGACCGCCAATTATAAATTGCCCACAGTAAAACCATTTACTATTGATAACAAATTATTAAATGGTATTGTTGAAGAATTTTAACTTTTGCGTGAACTTTTCGAAGATTTTTTTTTGTATTTGTTTCCTCGTTAAGATTGGTGAGGTTGAAATTTCTGTACGAAAACAATTTTCGCCAATAACCGTAAAATATTTAGAAGATGTCATCTTTTGTATCGACAGTTTTCCTATTGAGATATATTCTCAAGATGTAAGTATCATAATAGTTACGACAGTGTATATAAGCCAGCGGTATATATATATATATATTATGTATATAAATATTTTTATTTAAAATAAATAAGTGTTTTTCCTTTTCAGATGAAAAAATATTTCACCGTGTACGCTATACTTTCCATAGCTTCAATATTAATGTCTCTGGCATCCAATGCTGTGGGACAATATGCCGGAGCGCTCGCGAGAAAAACGTTACACATCAAACTGATTAATAATATCATTCGATGCCCGATGACGTTTTTCGAGACCACCCCTCTAGGCCGAATAATAAATCGATTTTCAACTGACATTGGAATCATTGACAAGGTATTGTAATCAATATATTCTCGATATAATGTTCAACATCGTTCACATTTTCTCTATATATTCGCTGGTATGTACTTGTAAATATTTAATATATTTTGTAAAAGCACGTATTTATTATGTCTTGATTTATCTGTCTGTTTATAACGCAGATCTCTCTCGAGGGAGAGAAAGTTTGCGAGAGCATAATTGTTGAGATCTTTTTTTTTAATTTGATAAACTTTTTTTCGTATTATATTGGAGATTATCAAATCTCCTCATTTATACTTTTTTATGGTTACATAAAAAAACATCAACACTGAAGAATTTGAATTGTTTGAATTTTGTACTTTTCCATGAGTTTTGTCGCTAACGACCCGGGTTTCGCCTTTCGGCATCTTCAGGTGTTATTATCTGGTCATTAATATTTTCGAAAAATCCCCATAATTATTACAAACCCACTTAATCCATTGAAAATTGTATACATTCAATTTTCGCTAATTTACATTCTAATAGCCTTATAACTTAGTGATCTACTTATAATTTTGTTTATAAACGATACAAACTGTTTACTACGCGTCAGTTCAAGTACATCCGTGCACTTGGAATACCTGAAGATGCCGAAAGGCGAAACCCGGGTCGTTAGCGACAAAACTCATGGAAAAGTACAAAATTCAAACAATTCAAATTTGATATTGAAATTCCATCAAGCACCCTCAGTCGAAATACTTAACAATGAAGAATGCTCGATGAAAAATCATAAGATAAATAAATGTCACATACATACACTCTTTCTCTCTATTTCTGTCTGCAAATCTCGTTCAGAAAGTGCTGAGAGGTGGCACTGTCACTTTTTAATAAAACATTTACGTTAATAATATATATTCCGTGAGTATCTCGAGGATATTTTGAGAATTTGTGTAATTTGACTAAACTGTTTCGTGAGAATAATCGAAATTTAAATATTTTTCTTATAGAAAATCGCCACTTCAATCCAGAGACTGCTTCAATTTTTATTTCTGTGCCTGTCGGCCATACTGATAAACGCCGCTATCACGCCTTGGTTTTTAATAATCGCGCTTCCAATCTGCCTCGTTTACTACATGGTCCAGAAATTCTACCGATGTTCCTCCAGGTAAAACCAACACATTTTTTTATCCTATGTTAAAATGAATGTTTTTTTGAAATATTACACATATTCAATTCCGTATGATATTGTTGGCAATATTTCTAATTATGAAGAGCCATATTACAAACAACGTTTGCACATGTACCAAGTCTTATTCATTTTTTTTTGCTTTATTCACACCTTTCAGGTTCTACAGAGCTTATTATAGAATTACATATTAGCATCAACATATTTTTAGTTATGTTCCGCGACATACTGTTTTGTGGATTATACAAATTTACAGTTCGAAGTGTAGTACTTGGTTACTGCATCATCATATAGTATTCAAAAGAGAAAATTTATACATTAAATACGTTATGATAAAATAAAATTTCGATCAATAAAATTAAAGTCTATTTTTGATGAAACTGATAATTGAAGGAATATTTTAGAGTAATATGAGTATCTGCTTTGACGGATATAATGTGTGTTTTCTAAAAAATGTTGCTAAATACCACAATTGTGGTTCTATTTGAAAGAATAGCACATACAGTGAAAACACGGCTCCGGGAATCGACGTGTTATAACGGAAATAACGTTATGGTATGGTTTTATTTTTTCAGAGAGTTACAAAGACTAGACGCCATTACCAAATCACCAGTTTTCTCACATTTTAACGAAACTCTTGGTGGACTGTCCTCCATTAGGGCGTACGGGCAGCAAGAACGCTTTGTTCATCTGCTTTGGACAAAGATGGATGTAAACACGAATGCATTTATCATATTGAATTCCAGCAATCGTTGGCTAGGAATAGCATTGGTGAGTAATTAATATACACTGCTATATATATTTTTAAATAAGTAAGTATGTATTGTTTTAGAATTAGGGTATTAGTTGTAGGGGTTGGTCCGGTTTTGTGGTTTAGTGCTGAAACCTGTGCCAAGTCAACGTTTTTTTGCCTTTGTGTTGTCTTTTCTCGTCGAGTTGATATCGAGCGACAGCAAGAATTCTCATCAAATGCACCTGTACACATGAATGTCTCGCACTATTATTAGCTATCATATTTGTATATAATACATGTGTAATATAAATAAAGCATCGTAGTTACTCTATGAACAAATTTTGCGGTATTTTCTATGAAATATTCTTTGTTACAAGAAGATGACTAGTGATACACAACTAATCCTCTTTTTGCATGGTTAATTTTTATTGAACTTATCTTTCGTGCATCTAACACATGTATATTCACTCTGTCTTTTTTTAACACGGATGTTTTATGTGGAGCGTATCCCCCGTGTAAAAAGAGGATTAACTCTTTTCAAGAGATAAATCAGAATGATTTAGTCAGTGTAGATAGGAAGCTTGAAAAAATGCAATGCTTATTGAGTTGATTTAGTGATTTTAAAATATCTGGCGGCTTGACTATTTTTTTGTTTCCTGTAATGTCAAATATATTATAAACTATATAATTATGTATGTGTACTATCTAAACTATTATACTTCAATAGTATGCACTCCCAATTGATCGTTAAAGGTTGGTTGGTTAATTTTAATAGATTTTTTATAATATATTCTTTCCAGGACTATTTGGGAGGACTTATAGTCTTTGCAGCAGTCAATGCTGCACTTTTGACGGCCAAGATGTATCCCGAGACAGTGACTCCTTCGCTTGTGGGACTCGCAATAAATTATACGCTACTAGTGCCCATTTATCTAAATTGGGTTGTGAAGTTCCTATCCGATATGGAAATGTATATGAGCGCAGTCGAAAGAGTTCAGCAGTACTCATCACTTCCGACAGAAGATTACAAAGAAAATGGTAAGCTTGTTGTATTAAAATTGTATTAAAAAGAAAAATAGAAAGACTGTGGCTGAATTTAAAATTACATTTTTTTTTCGATTAAATCTTGCACCTTTTTGTTCACAAACACGCTAATTTTAAAGTAGAGCAGTGGGTAAAGTACCAATAACCATTGATCAGCCTTATATAAACTCCACTACTCACCATGGAAAAGACAGGACTTGCCAATTGTGAAACAACCATTCTCCGGAAAAATACAATCAATCAAAACTGTAAAATTTAATGAATGTTGAAATGATATAATTTATAATAATAATATTAACAATATTAACGTAAATGAATTGTAAAAACAATCTGGAAGAATAAGCAGTTTAAGTTGACGAAAACTACGATTAAATGAATTATTTTTAAAACAATCAATCGAGCTATTATTGACTTTATACAATAAACTTATGTATTACGAATATCTAAAAATAGTCTATCAAATAAAAAATTAAAGTAATTATTTCAATAAAAACATTGATAAAGACATATTTAATGTAGGACTATGAACTTAGCCAGAAAACTGAACCAAATTCAACAGCTCTTATAACAATTAAAGTCAATTTAAAATTAAATTTATAATATGAAACGTTTAATTAATTTTTAAATGTTGTAGAAGTATAAATTATTTATGTAATATTATCTCTACGATCTAATTCTAGGTGTTAAATTGCCGCAAAATTGGCCAAATAGAGGCGAGATCAAATTTTCGGGCGTCAGTTTGCGATATGGAGCTGAAAAGGAGCCGGTAGTGAATAAAATAGATTTACATATTCCGGGAGGCCAAAAGGTAAAACTAATTTGAGATACTGAATACAATTTAATTATATCTAGCATACACCGGATGTGACACCCGGATAGACGTCGGATGTACTCTTAATAAATTGCTATTCGAAGAAAATAACATTAAAGTTAACTTACGAAGTTAAAATTGATGATGAAGATCACAAACACAAAATCAAAATAAACAAACATATGTCAGATGATAAAAAGGATTTAGTTGATGTTATGATTTGTCATGATTTTTTAATGAAAATTTGAATAAACTAGGTAGTATTTCTTTTTATTCAACTGTTTAGTTGAATAATTGTTGATTTTTAATATCACAAGAATCTACGCCATCGATGTATAGTTTTTACTTTAAATAGTAATCTTCCATCAAATCAGTAACAGCTCTTTTAAACTTCCATGTTCAATCCAATGATTTTAGATTAGACTTATAAATGTATAAAAAAATACTTTTTAGTTACACTTTGAAGCATAAATTATTAAATTTCCAATAAAGTGGGTGGCTTCAAACGGTTAAAATTAAACCTTTTATCAGTATTTAATTTCTAACAAGAACTTGGCCGATGGAATCCCTCCTAATTTGATTACGATTTCTTAAGCTGAATTTGGTCTGAAGATTTTTCTCAGCTATTAAATATAATATTTAATTTTGTGTTTTTTTATTTATTTACATAATATTACTTTTTTTTAATTTGCGCTACACGTTTCAGTTGGCAATATGTGGTCGAACAGGAAGTGGCAAATCATCCCTTTTGCTAGCACTATTGCGGATGGTAGAAGCATGCGAAGGCGTCATAACGATCGACGGGCTTGATATTAGAACCTTGCCCTTGAAAGAAGTAAGATCAAGGATTGCATCTGCGCCTCAAGATGGTGCCCTCTTCAGCGGGACTATTCGAGAAAACTTAGTACCTGGGGATAGAAAATCACAACAGCAACTCAACGATGCGAGGATATGGAGTGCATTGAAAAACGCCAAGCTGAGTAGTACCATATCTGCATATCCAGGTGCACTGGGTAAGATTATGAAATATTCATTTAACAACCCATTCTTCTAGAACAGAACATTCCCCATTCAAATTATATGTGAGGCCCAAAAAATCATAGTCACTATTCACTAGATGCTTTTGTTTTTGCAAACACTGTTTGGAAAAAATTACGTAAACGAATGAGTGTTTTAGATACACTTGTATTTTTGTGTACTGTTTTGTCACTATATTATATCTAGTATGTGATATTAATATGCCGTATTAATATCGCTGTTCTAGAGTCTAGATTATGGATTCGGGAACTAGGGTAAATAAAAAACCAATATAAGTAAGAGATCGTGGTCAGTATTAAGTATTGACTCGGCAACTGGCACCTAAATTTGCGATATTTTATACTATCAAATTACATCCCTATTATCCCATTAATAGTCAACTACAGTGATACCCCGTGTTTACGTGCCTGAAATCCACGCCTTCTTCTTATTTTTTACAGTCTTGTTTCATTTTAGTGCATCTAGCACTCGGTTTTATGTTTTTACATCTGAAATTTCGAAATTCAATAAAAAGTATGTACATTTTGAGATATACAGAAGGCTTTTAAAATTAGTTCTCTAACTTTGATCACGAACACGACCAAACCTTCAAATAAATTCATTGAATCATATGAATAACAGAAATATGAAAAAAAATATGCCTCCCATTTAGCGTTTTCCCTCTATTTCCATTTTTCGTCGATGCCTTAAAAACGTTAAAACTAGGCTTCACTGAATCTCCTAACATTTTTTTTTTCACTTGTATTTATCTTATCGGGACTTTTAAATATTTCTCGATGGGTAATATCATTCCAATCATGATATATATATTGGATATTTGCTTTTAAACGATCTCCAATCCTTTTTCTACATATGTGTAAATAGATGTGTCATTGTTATGCCATATGCTTTTTTTCAGATGGCAGTGTAGTCGAAGGTGGAGCAGGCTGGAGCGGTGGTGAAAGGCAGTTAGTCGGCGTCGCTAGAGTTCTTTTGAAGGATTCTACATTACTGCTTCTGGATGAACCCACTGCCAGCCTTGATCCAGCTACTGAATCGGCTGTATTGTCTACTCTCACGCCTTCTTCATCCCCTGGGACTATAGTTACAATTGCAGTGAGTACTCTTTTACTACCAATCAATTCTTTATCATCACGGTGAATTGATGTTATATAAAAACAGGTTTCCTTAATCAAATCTTTAGTTTTTCTGTCAACGTTGAATTTAAAGTATTTTTTTTGATACTAGAAGTCTATTACTGCTTTCCGTTATTGATTCTCAAATATTCTTTTTCAAGCTTTAAATTCTCGCATTTGTAAAAAATTGTACATAATTAATATTTTTACTCATTTCAGCATCGGCTTTGCACAATAATGGACTACGACAGGGTGATTGTGATGGATGGGGGTCGAATAGTCGAAGACGGTCCACCAAAAGAGTTACTCTCCAGACCCATGAGCATATTTTCATCAATGGCCAGATCCGCAGACCAGTGAGGAAGCAGCTGCCACTATAGTGCCACGATTGATACAAGAATTGTCTCAAACAAACTTTCGATTGAGTTTTAGCTGCGATGTTTTTTAGTGATACGAAAATCTGTCATCAAGCTTATTCCATAAAAAGAAATCTTTCGTGTCATTTTTTATTATATTCAAGGTGTAATTTTATTTATTGATAAGGAGTTTTTTAACTACTTAATATTGAAAATACGTAATTTTAAGTCACATGATAATCGGAATAGTGTACAAATTGATAATGTATTTGTAAGTCAGTTTTTTATCAATTCTACTAGCTTAATAATAAAGATTTTCTTATAGAGAGGCTATGAATTTGATAAAAAATATCTTTTGTATTGTTACTATTATTGTATTATATTATTATTATCTTAGAGGTAAAATTAGTCTATACTTGTATCAGCTATAGATGTCGGTATAAATTAACCCAAAATTAAATTTTACAATAACAAAATCATAGGTGAAGCGGAAAATAAATAATAATTTTTTTCACACCAAAAAACTATATTCTTCAAAAGTGTGCAATTTTATTTAGCAAGTTAAGGAAATTTTTCAAGACCCATAAAATCCTGTTGACTTTTCCATTTTCATATTTTAACAAATATCATTATTTTCCGCTTTACCAAACAATATACTTATTAAGAATCGAATTTCAGTAAAACTCAAATGTTAGTAATCTATTCATTTTAAGTAGTTTAGCTTTAAATATACCTGCGATTTAAAAATTAGTGCCTTAAAGTAAAAATGAAGCCGTACAATTGGTTCAAAGACAATCATCAATAAAATGATTTATTTCATTATGAAATTAATAAGAAAGGTATCACTTAAATACCAACTACTATACATACATATCCTACCTTACTTCTCATACCAAATGTATTATATTATAATTAAGGAATTCGAAATAAGATGTATTTAATTTATTATTTTTAATTGAGACAAATTATGTATTACTAAATAAACTGTAATTACTTGTAAATAGACACAGCTATTGAATTTTAGGATAGTTTTATTTTTACTCATGATTTCTTTTAATAATAGATAACTTGTCAATAAAATTGAAAAATGCTAGTGACCAGAAAATAGTTTCAACTGTCTAGGAATAAACCAGTAAGAATTAAATAGTTATTTCATTAAATATGCTCCTCATGAACACCGATTAAGAACTTGGGAGGCCCTGATTTTCGAATTACTAATACGATATTTTGAGGCCCCTAAGATTGGAGGCCTCAAAATAGCGTATTGAGTAATCGGCCGCTACTCATGATAAATATGATATTTTTGATTACAAATCAAATGCTAAATTATAGTTCTGATAACATGGTACCGAAACAGCTATCAGCTGTGTGAAATGATTCTTGTAGAGCGAAATAATTTGTTATTTCTTGGTGTAGTAAAAAAAATGACGTTTAGTATTTGATCCTGTATCCATTTTATTGCTTGATGATGGATCTGTTAACGATTTACTATATACCATCGGTCGGGGAACTTTTTAAACCATTACCCCAACATATTGTTGCGTAAGTCGATATTACCCCCTCATTTTGAAAATGAGACAATCGATGTAAATTTAAATTAAACATTTTTACAAAATAAAATTCTCATATTGGAACAAAAAAAAATTAATTGAAAACTTTTCCCCTTCAGGTTTTAAAAAAATTCCTTATTATCCCAAAAAAATCATTTTTACCCCATTTGGGGTAATTTACCCCGGTTCCCCGACCGCTGCTATATACCTTAACTGGATTTGGTATTTTTAATGATGAAGACTCGTATGACTAAACCAACCAATTTCATACATATTTTTTTTGTTAATACAATTTTTTTATATTTAAAATCCACATTTTTTAAAACCTCCAATGAAATAATCTTTCAGAAAATAAATATTTAGTTTGATTCCGGAACTTACGGCAAAGGAAAAATATTTTATGGCAGTGACATCTTTTGGTGAATGATTTTTGTACAAACAATCATTATGATGATTTAATTAATCTAGGTATCGATAATATTGAAATTACCCCAGATAATAACACTGCTTTATTAATATAGGTGGCACTAGTAATATCCTTAATCAGATACATATTACAGAAGAACCTCACTGTAACGGCCTTCGGAAATAACGGACAAAATATCTGGTCAAATAGGAAAGTTGTTAAAAACATCATGTGAATGTTATACATGTTTAAATCCAAGTGCCATCGCTTGTAAAAATACGTTCTACGCATGACAACACGTCATACCTCTCGCACTGGAATTCAAGTCATAACGCCTGATAATAGACTGAACGGAGCACTGACGTTTGCAACGTTGGCCGCTTGTTCACAAAGCTGTGCAGCAGTTTAATATATTCACTTGAAGTGAATGGATGCATTTTTACCTCCACTCAATAAGTTCACGATTTAAATTACAACAAAACGCATTTTCCCAATCATACCCTTAAAATATGTACGAACGGAATTGAATTGCTTAAAAGTTAACAATAAACCGTATTTGAAACACCTTCTTTTATGCAACGGAGTTTTCCCTTGCCCGCTTTTTTCCGTTGTTTCAAGGTTTTACTGTTTTGCTTACCAAATTAGTTATTATTAATTAAAACGTCATAATTTTTTTCTGTCTACTTTGTCTTATATTATATTTAAATAAAAATGTCGACTGTTATTCATGAAGTATCTCATTTTTATGCTTTTATTAGACAATATTATGCCAATTTTAGCTGTCGAAATATCAACAATTGAACGGAGCTCTGTGGCAGAAATCAGGCGGAATTTAGGAGTTCCGGCCATTTAATTCTCTCCCAGCAATTATTCCATAATTTCTATCCCAAAGAATGTGCGTGTGTAAAAATAGCTGCAATGCTTATTTGTTTATCGATGACTTGGTGTCATTTTAATTTTTTATTGTAAAAGATAAGCTTACAAAGATTTAGATAACACTTATTTAATAACCTTGCAATGCGATATTTTATATCTAAAATAAATCCTACACGTATTTTCTTTATAAAATGTGTACTTTAGCGCAACTAATCTATAAGAAAACATATAAAGATTACAAATTGAGTTATAAATTTAGACAAAGAGTTGATGTATTTTTTTTACAATGCTGTTAATCTGAACGCACTTCCTGTAAATACTGCCAAAAATAGTTCATATAATAAAACATACAAAGAATAAAATTAATTGATTTCTATCTATGATTGAAAGGTTTAATAAGACATTACGACGTTCCTGTCAATTTATATTGAACCCTTAATTTGTCGAAATTCAATGTTTTTTTATACATAGAAAAGGTTGTGTCACATTTTCCAAAATTGAGTGCAGGAAGATCGATTAGCTAGAAATAATCTAGATGTTTCCTTTCGTCCTTGCTATTCTATTTTTACCATCACCAAAATAATTGACATACTCAGCAAAAACCGCGGTACTGTGATTGTATTAGGGATTGCAAATATTACAATACCGATATTATCGAAACCGGTATCCCGATATTACGATAATACCAAAATAATATATATAAATCATCACACATTTTAATAAAATTACTGAATTGAAATATTTTAACTCTGCTGAATGTTGTATCAATGGGTTCCAGAATGTATGACTCTTTTTAGTGATTTATTTTTATTTTAGGAAACCGTAAGTTGTTTATGAAAATCATCCGTTTATGATTATGCATATATTTGTTAATGGCGGTATTTTATATAAATTTATCAAATACCAATTGTAATTTACTTGGTCGGTATTGAGACTTCAATCGGTTGAATTTATTGCTTTATTAAACCTTTTTTGTAATACATATTTTAATAACTTTGTAAATAAAAAAAGTACAGATAAAATCTTTTGCCGTATCAAAGAATGTTACATTTCAAAACATTCTTGACAAAAACTGCATTGATGACAGAATGCCATCACAATACCAACATGTTCTCGAAAAAACAACTTCTAATAAGACGCTCCACTAGTAGATCATATTCTCCGCACTGGAAACGGAAGTGATTGAAAAAGTAGAATTTTTAAAAAACATTTTATTTTTGATTTCGAGAAATTTTGGCGTCGCCTTTCGTTTAAGTGTTTTTAAGATTTAGTTTCCGTTTGTTCGTCAACCAAGTTTAACTAGAATACTTTTGCTTATGAGTCGAAAGTTTCATTACAGCACTAATGTATCAAACAAAATACAATCGATGTAAGCATGTTATTGTGACTATTTTCATTTCAATGATTCTATGTAATTGAAAGGTATATTATCCCCACGACATATTTACGGCATTATTATCTGCGATCGAATCCATAAAACTGATATTATTGGGAAATAAAAATAATCTAGTTGGCTTTTGTTTTAAGTAACAAGAAATTTCACGAGCGATTTGTTACACAAGTAAAGTGAATAAATAGCGCTGATAAGTGAGTTAAAGACTGAGGAATTCTTGGTTGATTAAAAAGCATCGAGATAAGATTGCAGCCTTCCAGATAACTTCATCAGTCATCGATATTTGCAGGGGAATTCAAGTACAAAAATACTCTACGACAGGTGAACAATGTATCATTTTTTTTATAAACTACACCCACAGTTTTCATTTTTCGCAATTCCTATAATAAATCACTTTAAGGGTGTCCACTGTCAATAATTAGTGGAAAGGCATTATATTAATAAAAACACAAAATTCTTTTGTACTTTATTTAAATGTTAAATAAAGTGGAATAAAGTACAAAGGAATATTGTGTTCCGTAATGAAGAAAAGCTTAAACGTTATTTTTAAGTGGATTAATCGACTAGATTTGTATAATACAAAATATAAATACATCGCTTCGTTCCGTTGACGATCGTCGAGAGGCGGACATGTGCTGCGGACGCCTCAGCAGAGCCTCATTCTTATTTGCATATTTTCCGAAAGGTGGAATTCCGGCATCTTGAACGATAATCGAATACATAGGGCGTATTTGGCGGAATTGAAAGATGCTGATCTGTAATTGGAGGAACGATTGCGATTGGTGATTAATAAGAAATCTTGGAGACAGTGGTGGGCATGTGCTCCAAATAAGTAACAAATATGGTTCATGAAAGAAGAATTATACGTTCACTAATGTAATGTTTAAAATACTAAGTATTCCATACATATTAAAGCCGTCAAGAATCAGAACAGAATCATAATATTTTCGATACTTCACTAAAATTACATGGCAATATTGAGGAAAGGTTATAATTATAAGTAATTGTTGCTTTTATTTTATCCTGCGGGTTGAGTGTTCTAAGATTTTCAACCATTTTATTTGATAATGTAGTTTTTTGTGATAAATATGCGGTATTCCATTCATACTTATTCATTGAGCGGTATTAGCCCTGACACATTAAATGCATGTGTTTTATTTTAGATTTAGGAGAGTGGTACAATCAATGATTACCAGTAAACAAATATTAAACACATTTATAAATAAAAACGTATTCTCTATCACCTAGCTAAATACAAAGAAGCGTCATCAAACTTAATCATTTTATCTATGGTGAATTTTCATATTTCGATAATGCAGTAATTTTAAAATATTTACAGTTCGCTTATTTATTTTGATTTTGATCCAGAATATATCAGCTGCTTATGGTCAAAGAGACTTATTATTGACTATATATTAACTTTTCATTGAAGCCCAAAAACAAGCTCAGGAAGTTATCATTTATTAACAACAACAAAAAAATCAGTAACGAGATTATTACAATATCTTTTTATCCACTTGACATTTAGCTAGTTTAATTCTTATTTGATGTCCAATACTTGTTATACGTAACTCAAATTCCTGGCCGATGGATTCAGGTGGATTCTGTAAACACATTTTTCATTATTACCATTTGGTTATGGATGCAAGATAAAGATAAATATTTTGTAATAAATATAACATAAGATACTAAATAATAAAATAATATAATCATTTTTACCATTATCAAACGATTGAAATAAGTATAACGGGCTACACGGTAAATTTAATAGTTGAACCTTCGATAACACTAACAACATAATATTTTAGAAATGTAAGTATAACATGTCGTCATAACACATCAATTAAAACAATGCTGACATTAAGGTCAGAAGCATATACCATGACTACAGGTTACTCTCAGATGCTGAAGTTGTTTGAGAAAGAATCAAGTCGAGTTTCTTTAGGCTCTCTGAATTTCAACGAAAAAAGTATAATGGAAATTACTCAAGTCTCCTTACAACACCTTCTTGCTAGTGAAGTCTAGGTCTGCCTTTTTCCAACGCTTTACTGAAATGATTGACAATACTCTCTTAGCTAGTTCATGTTCAGATTACCACGCACATTACCAAGCCACCACAGTCAATTTCCTCACTGCATAGACCGCGGTGTAATATGTGTTTCCATCTCGTATAGACCCATGAATACATAGAAAAACTACATCTAAAAATGTTTATTGCATAATCGATCACAACGAAAATCAACGTTCGCCGTACAATCTGTTAATATTCCACTATTCAACAGCCATCCATATAAAAGGGTGTAAACAGAAAGAAATTGTCAAACATTGGCAAAGAAATGCATTCAAGATAATAAGTTGTAGAAGCTTTATCAAAAGAAAAAACACCACCGGTTGGAACACAGTCAAAAATATTAAAAATTGTTTTCTAGGGATGAATAGCTTTCATAAGAAATTTGCCTTTCTGATAAAAAAATATAATTAAAAACACATCCGCATGGCATAATTAACGACAATCGATTCATTTGCAGTTTTTAAAGATCGCCTTGACAGTTTAAATGAATAAATAAATAAATGCGTTGAAAACACCTGTTATCACACTTGTGTACAGAAAACACAGAAAAAGTATTCAAGATAATCCGACGACAATACGTTCGTCATTAAAAATTACTCTAAAGAAATATTCGCAGACGGTCGTTTTGTGACTTGTTCGGACTAGTGTGGTAGTTTTAAGTGAATAAAAAAGAAACTTCTATTTGTTGGGTACTTTTACCGTCCACGCAATGACTGCATCTTAGTGTTATTGTGAACAAATAATCGAGGCTGTGGTGTGGATCGATAGTATTGTTATATCAAGCCGTATTAGTGAATACTTCATAACTAAAAATGGTTCGCCTTTGCCCACCATTTGGTTGGAGAGTTAGAGGCGGTTTTAATTTACCTTCCGTTCAAGAGGAAGATTACTCGGTTACCAAACCGAAAATTACGGCAACGGCAAGTATTTAAATGTTTATGATTACTTTTATAATACTCTCAGTTTAAAAAATATCGTGAATGACAAGTATTAGATAAGATTATCTACAAGTATAAAACATGTAGCGGTCAAACTCTGAGTTAACTATTTTTTCTCAATCATTATGGACTTATGTTAGAGAATGACAACTTCTAAATATTATTAGAATCCTTAAATACAAAAATCATGCAACTAATTTATATTATTACTTATTTAAACTAAAAATACTCGTTAATATTAAAAATATTTTGATTCGTACATATATTATATGTTATTACTGAAACTACATTTTCACAGGTACAAATGTATTTTCGCTAGCTCAGGCAGTGAAAATTAATCATTCTATCACGTTTACATCAACCCAAACGGAGAAGCATATGCATGAAAACAAAGATTGAATATTTAAACATATTATAAATGCTTTCATCAATCATTTCAGTACTGCCACTTTTTTTTTAATGAGAGTTTGAAGAAGAATATGATTTCACTAAAACGGTTAAACACTGTTATATATAATTTCATTTTAAGAATATTATTAATCTCAGCACATCCCATTTTCATAACATAAAATGATATTTTATGTTTGTTCTAAAACAAAAAGATATTATAATGAATATAAAGTAACCAAATGATCAGAAGCAGATGCATAAAGTAAAGAGTGTGTTTTTTTTAAGTTTTTATAATGACAAAGAACTACATATAAATAAGTTAAATATTTACGCCAGCACTAGTTTGTGGAATTACGAGCTATACATTTGATTAATCTATTTTATTGTCTTAAGCACAAATTGTTGCTAAATTCACAGAATATACACATAACTTTAGTAAACTATTATCATCAACTATTAATCCGTAGGATTAGCCGATAAAGAAAATGGTCAAGTGAAACATTTGACATTAATATACAATCAGTGTTTTTTATGAATATTGCAAAATATGAAAGGCATAATAAAATTTATCAATTGAAAAATATGTTTGAGAAATGAGGAACTTAGTATCATAACTACCATTATTCAAAAATCGAGTTTTGAGAAAATCGCAAAAACCACAGAAGTGCAATGTTTCGTAATTATAAAAAGAGTTTTAAATTACCATTAATATTTATCGCAAGTGAAAAGTAAAAATTTCTTAAGATGCGAAATATACTATTAAACCATGAAAAATACTGATCATTGATTAGTTCTTTCTAACCATAATATATTATTTGTTGATACATGTGAGCGTAGACACCGATAGTGATCTATGGTAGTGGTTTTAGCAGTGTTTAAGGTAAAACATGTAGTGATGCGTTCAGATTTTTTGGCATACTTATTTGAACAATTTATATTGTGAGTTTTGGTACCAAGATCCTCAAATACATACACAACGGTGTATGGATGAATAAATATCATATATTTTCGAACAACATATTATTATTTATGAAATTAGATGAATATTCCAACCAGGTATAGCTAACATCGAAATGTTGAATGCAGATTTTTATTCATATAATCTCAATTTTAAAATTTAGACGAACTTGAATACGATATATAATTCGTACATTATCAAAATCAATCATATTTACATTCATTTTATCTTGCAATCTAGTTTGAAACTTGCCATTTTATTTTCTACCCCCTAGTACATTTTAATTTCAGTTTTATTATACATAGATCTGAAATTGATTAAAATTGTATTAATTCTAAATTGCTTATATTTATAATTTAAGATTTCGACTGAAGGTGGAATTTCAACATTAAATTTGAATCGTTCAAATTATTTCATTCATTCACACATATTAAGGTTGTCCATCTTTTTAAAAAGGTGAGCAACGACTGCTCGATAATCTAAACTTACTTACTGTGGTAAAATGTTTTTTAAAATTAAAAATAAATTGTATTATTTCCAGTCGATAGCTACTCCCAAAATAGTTGCATCAACCAGTAAACCTCAAGAAGAATCAGTTGTTATTAAAAATGGAAATGTTTCTTCCGCCACCAATAGTCAACCGAAAAAAGTAGCTGCTCCTCCACCGCCAGATACGTCAAAAGATGATAAACTTAATAATAACAGGCCCATATCAGATTTGGTGGAAACTGCACCTCTCAAGTCCACTGATAAAGTCAAGCGAAAGGAAGGTATTTTATCCACCATAGGAATTGACGCATCCCAATCAATTCAAGATATCAAGTATCAAAAATACGATAAAAATGAAAAGTAAGTTATTATCAAAATACTGTGTTTGAACTAAAGTACAATGAAGTTCCGATACATTGTCTTTTAATGACCCCTTAACGTGAAAACAAAACATCAGGTTTCCACTGTAGTCTTGAAAATAATGATAGGCGAATTGCCTATCTAACATGGACCTAGAGAAGTATCCATTGTTTTCATATATTTCCTAGGAATCCAAAATTGACTTTTTAATACAATGTGTAAGGTTTTATTGATAATTAAATATGTAAATTCCATATAAATAGATTGTAGATTTCAATGATAGTCTGATATAGTGTCGAATAATGCAAGATTGGAAGAGAAGATCAATAAAGTACATATTTTACAAAATAATACAGTAAATAATCTCAATTTTACATTTATCTATCAAAATTCAATTTAGGTATGCAATTGTATGTTCAATTAGATAGATTGAAGATAGAATGAATTGATCTTAGTTATGTTTTCTATGACATTTTTAGGGCAATTAATCTTATCAAAAAAGCCTTAATGGCTAACCAGTTTATCAAAAACCTCATGGATGATGATCGATTGAATTCGGTTGTAGAAGCAATGAGCCCACAAGAGTTCTCAGCCAACAGTTTTATCATAAATGAAGGGGAAACTGGATCTCATCTTTATGTCTCAGATGAAGGAAGCTTTGAAGTCATAAAAAATGGAAACACTGTCAAGAAATTCGGCAAAGGGGAAGCGTTTGGAGAACTTGCTATACTATACAAAGCAAAACGATTTGCTTCAGTCAAAGGTAAAATTTTACAATACAAAGTCCAACAATAAGATTTGAATCTTTATACAAATTTACTCTACTTACAATCTTTTTTACAATGATTATAAGAATGTTCTGAACTTTTTTGAGATGACAGATTATATATACTTATGAGTCAAATAAAATAGTAAATACTAATAAAATACTTTATTCATAACAGTGACAGCAAATGCAAAAGTATGGGTGCTAGAAAGAAGAGTTTTCCAAAAGATTATGTTGAGAAGCAGAAAACAAGAACAGCAAGACAATATTGAATTCCTGTCCTCAGTAGAAGTGTTAGAAGGAATCCAACTTCCAGATCTCATAAAAATTTCAGATTTCTTGAAAAGAGTAAGAAAATTTGTTTTTAAAAAAAATATTAATTCAATTATTACTACTAAAACTATATAAATCGGTTCAAGGAGACAAAACGTCAATGTTTTAGAGAACAGTAATAAAGTACATTTATTGGTATTTCAAAAATAGTGTTTCCCACTGTCTTATTTCCAAATGAATATTTATCATTTCCCAACTAGATCATTTGTAGTTATAAAGTAGATGGGTAATCTCCTTATCCTCCATCTTTATTGTACCTGTGAATTTCAGGAGTTCTTTTTAGCCGGCACTATGATTGTAAAGCAAGGAGAAAAGGGTGATAAATTCTACATTATTCGTGGTGGTATAGTAAGGATTACCAAACAGTCACCAGGCAGTGAAGAAGAAGTGTTTATTGGGGAAATTTCAAGAGGAAAATACTTTGGAGAACAAGCTCTTCTCCACGAAGACAGAAGATTGGCAACAGTCACTGCTCAAGCACCAGGGGTTGAATGTTTGACGCTGGATCGAGCGTGAGTTGTTTTTGCGCTTTGGGGTTCACAAAGGCATAAAGATATCCACTATAATAATATTCCCGTCCTCAACAAACAACTTAAGGCTCTTTTAATATACACCAATACAAATTTATGTATAGTTTATTATTCATTTAAATAAAGTTTATTATCTTAATAAATGTGTAGATATCTCTTATTCGAGAAATTGTCTTATTCGAGAAATTGCCTATCAACTTCTGATAGTAAAATTTTACTTTCGACCATAACCTTTAATGTATTAAAATAAAAAAACGATTCTTAAGCTTTTATCAATTTAGCCATTGTTAATTTACTTCCGAATCAAGGCTTTACCAAGCTTCTTCCGTGCCTTTTGATCTGTGCTACCATACACTTTCTACTGACATAATTATTTCAGCAATGTAGAATGGTTATGTGGTTCCTTGTACCTCTGCTGACAACTTATTAAGCTGATTCATTAGGTATCTCCAATATTTCTTTACTTAATATTCTAAAAAGCTTAATGTTTTTAGTGTATTCAATGAATTCCTGGGTAATATCAAGGAACTCAAAGAAAAACGACTTGGAGATTCTAGTCCTACAGCTAAGCCAGTTGAAAAAGAATTGAAAATACCTCCAGGTGATTATGATTCTGAGTTATCAATATTTTCTATCTTCTTTATTATTAATAGGAACTACAACAGTTTTTCTTTTTAAATCACTTTTGGATATCTATTATTATCATTAAATTGGACTAAATTTTAATATACATCAAGAATCTTTTCCGAATTTTCCTTATACAGTATTTAAGTAAAGTGTAATCAATGTTTTTAAAAATAAAACAACTTATTTTCTACATGTTTCAATAAAACTGCTTTTGCTCATAGTGCGCATCAACCGATGATTGAAGCCAGTCTTAATTTTTATGAGAAATTAGTCAATTATTCAAAAAAATAAGTTTTAATTTTAAATATAATTCCTTTAGAATCGACAGTTAACTGCTGAAAATATTGTAAATATCAACAATATGCATTATCCCTCTAATCATATTTGTGAAATTTATCTATCATGCTGATTATAATATTACATTTATATCTTTGTTCTAAGATTATTATTTATCTCAAAGAATTATAAATGAATGCTGCCACGAACACCTCAAAGAGATAGATAGTTCTCTCATACATTACTTTGACCAAAACAAAACGTTCCTACTATGAAAAATGAGTAAAATAAGTAAATAAATGTAAATAGTAAAATAACCATATATTTCAGTTTTAAAAATGTCGTGAGAAAGTTTATATTTTTATTTTACAACCCAATTTCGAAGCCTGGCATACAAAAGTTCATGTCAACCCTTAAATTGATTGATTGATCAATATCCTCACAGCTGATACAGATCAATATCCTCACACAGATCAATATCCTCAGGCTTTGCAACCTGAAACCGATTTTCCGTACCAGGTACGTATCGGTTTATACAGAGAGCGATAAAATTGATATTAAGAGTATAATATACTTATGTGTTACAACATTTTTTTTAACACTTTGAGTGCTACTGGAATTTCGTTTTCTCTATTCCATTGAATAACATAATACACATATACATTAAAAAATAAATGGATTTTTTGGGTTGAAAAACATATCTGGTAACATTCTGGGCAAATCATTATATCACAATAGTAGTTATCAAGCTTTTTTTATATTTAAAAACATCACTCAGACCGCCTTACTGGTAACTCTAAAAAGCTCCGACTACCGACTCATAAGTGCCTGTAATCAAGAATATTATTATGACTCTGTTCACCAATCATATACAGAGTTTGCTATTTAAATATTGTAAAAAAATATATTTTTAAAAAGGCATTTTTCTGTTTAATTTGTTAATATATTTACAATTATGTATATTAAAAAAACGTTCAATTTGTCAGCTGATATAAATAATCACAACTCAAACTTGAATCTATTCTTTATAGTAATCAAGTTCTTTGAATGAAATCGGTTGACTTTTGGACTTATAAATGCAAAATAAAACAGGGCATTTTCTGCGTTTGTCCTTGGGAGTAGTTCTTGATCCACGTCCACCGCACGCCAACCGGGCTTGAAAGGTTTAAATAAAAATAAATATATATATTAATAAAAAAAAAATGATATTGTAGAGTTTGCCCACATCAAATTGGATGAATTGGAAATCGTGGGAACATTAGGAGTTGGTGGCTTCGGGAGAGTTGAACTTGTGCAATATACCAAAGACAAGAGTCTGACATTTGCCTTGAAATGTCTTAAAAAAGTGGATGTGGTCAAGCAGCAGCAGCAAGCACATGCCTTCAATGAAAAAAGAGTCATGCTCACTTGTAGCAGTCCTTTTATTTGCAGGTAAATAAACATTATCATTAGTGAATTATACTTACGAGCAGTGTTCCCTCTAAGCTGTACACGCGTGAGTTGTGTGCGCACACAACTCACCGAGCGCGCGCACATGCATTAGACCAGAGCGCACAAAAGGTAACCAGCTATACCACCACCAGAATAAATTAATTGTCATTATATAGTGTTGTTAATTATTCTCATTATAAAAAATAACCATTTCGTTAAGTAGGTCTAAATACCGTTATGTGGCGCACAATTTTTTTAATTTCCTTTCAAAGTTGCACAGTCAATGTATTTTGCGCACATTACCATCGGAAAATTAGAGGGAACATTGCTTATGAGGCTATTTCATTCTGATGCTTTTATTTGAAGAATAATGATAAAATTATAAGAATGTTCAGTATCTTTAGGCAGTTGAAGGATATAAAATTATCTATGAATTGAATTGAATTTTTATTGAGATTTTATCTTAATTAAAATATCTGGAGCACAAAGTTATCAACTGAAACATTTTTTGAAATCCATTTTTTGTTTTAGTTTCATAAAAATCTTACAAAGATAGTAAAAAATTTCATACCCTATTTTTCTTCTATTTGGACCATATTCACTCACTATATGGAGCATATACATTATGGCTATCTACCTGGCACCTCCAGAATGTCTCACCAATCGCTTTGCTTCATGCAAATATCTGACTTAAACATCTATACTCAGTATACAGTACGGAGTTATCGTCAGGTCCAATAATAATTCATTAAGCAAGATTGGTGAAATGCAAGCATTGAAAAAATAGCACTTGGTTTTAATCAATGCAACCTGATTAAATTCCTTATCTGTTAATTGTGCTATAAATTAGGATACAAAGTTTGTTAATAGTCCACTGTGAATTACATAAAATGGTTCTGTTATAAGGATACAGTTAAATTATCGCAACAAGCTTTTGTAACATGTTATTCCTTTTTTCAGATTGTACAACACATACACAGATTCAAAATATTTATATTTCTTAATGGAGCCCGTATTAGGTGGAGATGTATGGACTATTCTACAAAAGAAAAGATACTTCAATGAGTCCACTTCTCGCTTTATGACTGCCTGCGTTGTTGAAGCATTCGAACATTTACACTCTCATGATATCATTTACAGAGATTTGAAACCTGAAAATCTAATGCTGGACTCAAAAGGATATGTCAAACTGGTAAAATAAATACTGTACATTAAAAGCTAAATCTCTTTCATGAATGATAAATTTATAGAACTAGTGAAAGCAGAAACCAATGAAATCGGGAACTATTTCTTTTATAAATGGACGCCAAAACAAAGTATCTTTTTGCATACTGTGCACATCATACGGGCTTTAAGGGTTAATATAATTCCCTGCTAAATGATTATTGCAAAACTAGTTGCTTTTAATTTTTCTTAATGATATTTAGATATTGGGACAAGCAATCAAATATCAATTGATCATAATAAAGATTATTTCCTTTTTTTAAATTTATGAAATTTTCTGTACTGGGATTCAAACCCTTTACCACCTAAACCAAGTCAAATAGGATTGACCGTTTGGCTTCACATATATGTTGTAAAAATTTCACAATTATTATTTTATTTCCTAATTTATATGGATTTATTGTATTTTTTGTAGGTTGACTTTGGATATGCTAAAACTCTACCTACAGGCTCCAAATCATATACATTTGCGGGTACTCCAGAATACATTGCACCAGAAATAGTGCTAAACAAAGGTCACGACCGAGCAATAGATTATTGGGCATTGGGAGTATTCATTCATGAACTATTAGTGGGAAAGCCACCATTCCGTGGCACTAATCACATGAAGACATACAATTTAATTCTCCGAGGAATAGATGCTATCGAATTCAACCAGAGGATACCAAAAGTTGCTCAGGTTCTGATAAAGAAGCTATGTCGACCAGTACCTACTGAAAGATTAGGATATCTTAAAAATGGAGTCAAAGACATAAAAAATCACAGGTATGAACTTCAGATCTTAATAAGGGTGAAAAAATGCTTTATTTCATTGAAAATACATTAATCCCAGCTGTAAGGGTAACCCATATGAGTTTAAAGCAATTATTTGTGTTCTATTTTTGGGATCTAGTAACATCTTCACACTCTGACACTCTGTGAAGCTACTTGGGAAACTCACAGCTTTTAATTGCTTGCAAATAATTAATCTCTTCATTGTAGAAGTGGCCCAGTGTATGCAGAGCTTCTGTTGACTGTACAGCCTCATCAACGATGCACATTCAATAACATATTTGATTTGATATTTCATGTGCCACTTTTCATATGCTCATACTGCATTTCCTTCTGAATATAATTCAATTTAGTGATTGTGATTAATTATGTCACATTTTTCAGATGGTTCGTTGGGTTCGATTGGGATCTACTGCGTGACAGAAAAATTGAGGCTCCACTCAAGCGACCGATAGAAAGTAATGTGGACCTCACCAATTTCGAAGAAAAATATCCCAAAGCTAAATTGCCACCAGATGAAACATCTGGTTGGGATAAAGACTTTTGAATAGATTTATGTTATACTATTGTTAATATTATATTTGTTGTAATATTAAATATTACAGTATTATTATATTAGTCCACCAAGTTCTGAAAGAATTTTTAAATAATATACTTATGCTGTTTTGTCTAAGTAATTAAATATATTTAAAAATCATTACAATGTATACATATTTCTATAGTTAATAATTAAAATAATTTTAATGACCATTACAACATTTTATAGACTTGTAAATTTGATACTGTAGGGTGGGGTTTGGTGGTTTTTTTTGCTTTGAAAATGAAAATTTGTAAAGCACAATAAAGATTAGTGAACAGTGGTGGATTATTCTATAACTAAATGAGGCGCGCACTTGGGGCCTCTGAATCTTAGACTCAAAACATGCCTACATTACATATACTTTTGTTCAGATTTTCAATATTTTTCATGGAATTTTCTGACATTCTTATGTTATCCGAAAAACAGGGCCTACAAATTTTATTGCGCCTGGGGCCTCCCATGTGCTTAATCCGCCACTGTTAGTGAGATATATTAAATAAACTCCAGCTCTAAATAAAGGCGAAGACGGCAATAATTCAACATATTAAAGTCTATACAACAATGCATGAATATGTAAAAAATATTTTCTATGTATATAAATTGCATGTTGATGAATATTGTTTTAAGTTTTAAAATTAATTTTAAATGTGATTGGTTTTGTTAAGTTTAAAAGTAAAAATTATTGTTTTGAATTTTAAAAAAAGGTTAAATGTTGCATTCACAAATCATTTATGGCATTTTGGCAATTGTTAGAAATTGTCACTCTGATGCTAAATACTAAAAATATGTATACTTATAAAACAAAATACATTTGGCTAACGTGCATTTGAGCTAAACATCTACAGATATGTTTTGTCATATGCGCATTCACCTCTCACTGAAGACAATGACAGACGTGCATGTGATTTCTTATGTTGAAAGCTGAGAATGCTCGATAGGTCCAGTTTATCGATTCATTATTCACTATTCAGTAATTATCGATACACAGTAAGTAGTGAAATGATAATATTTAACATCTAAAAGTATAGCATGTAAAGTTATATTCAATATAATTAGCTATGGAATTAAGTTATTTTGTTTTTTTTTCATGGTGAAACATTATATTTATTATCATTAATAGTTTCAGATTACAAAAAATAAATATTTTTTAATAAAAAAAAACAGATTTCTTATTATTTTTTTAGTGGTGACACTGTATTGTAATGAATTATTAAACATATATTGTTGAACACTCGTTGAATACTACTAATTTTTGAAGGGTTCATTTTTTAACTTAATAATTTTTTCAATACAAACCATAAAAGCCCAAACACATTTTTAATGATTTTTACTAACATTATTTTAAAAATAGATAATAAAAAATATAAAATCTAAGAACATACTGACTAAATGTTTAAAATTGTTTATTTTTCGCTCTCCTGCCAAATGACTAAAGGTCAGCTGCTGCTTCATTTGTTGGGGTGTTTGGTACACATATTTTTTTTAACTATGATGAAGGGGCTGTTTTAAAATAAGAGATTGGTTAGATCTATCCAGCAAATATTTCTTACAACATCCATTGTAATTGTGTAATTAAAATATTTAGTAAGTACAATTTAATAATTATTTCAGATGAGGATTTCAGAGGAATATGTTAGTATCTCAATTTTGTTGAAATACAATTTTAACGAATTTCATCCCACCATATAAACCACCAATTTGAACAGCAAGACTCACATATTGAAAAAAATTGTTTTACTATAAATCGTGAATTATATTATATCATATTGATGGCTTAGTTCCATGGTGATATAAGTATAAATTGGTAATTTTGAGATAATACGTCTGACCAAAGTTTTGACTAATAGATTATAGCTTCAGGAGTAAAGTTCTTTACGTAAATTATCACAAAGCACTTATTGTAGTTTAGAGAAATAATATGTTATTACTTTCTATGGAACTGGCCGCTCTGCATAAATACGAAAAACAAATAGATATAAGGCTCTATGCAACTGAAAACTTAACAACATTGAGTGAACATAAATTATGGTAACCAATGAATACTGAATAAACTATTGTAATTAACTTAAATTTTTCTGTAAGTGTTAAGCTGAGATAAAGAATTTGTATACACTCTTATAGAGGTTTGCACAGGCCGAAATTTCACAAAATTACGCGGTCCGAGCCCGAAAGACTCTAGCCCGACTCGGCCCGGGCCAGAGTCTAATACCACACTTGTTATCTGAACCTGACCCGAAACCCAGATTTATACTCCTTAGCCTGAAAAAAACCTATTTTTTTTTATAAATTTACAACAATTTACAATTCTCTATCGATTTTTTTCAATTATTTAATATTACCTTGTATATATGTATACCATCAGATCATTTTTAGTCAGCCTAGTATTCAGCGGCAGCACTATATAATATTTTGGCTTGAATACACATCATTGAATATTTTTAGAAAAAAATGGGTCTGAGTCGTAAAACTTTTCAGACTCCAACTCCACAGCACTGGAATTATCATCATGACTGGTCTGTCTCGGAGTTCCTTGATTTCAGCTTCCACTCACATCAGCATTGTAATTTTTTTAAACTATTATTAAATCATCCATGTTCATACATTTGGTGTAGGTTAATTAAAGATGTTTTTTGAAATAAGTCTTTATTACATGCATTTAAAAATAAACAGCAATTATAAATAAAATTAATCAGTCAGATTGCCCCATGCTGATTCTAAGTTATTGTAAAAAATAACAAATCAATTAAGTTTTTTTTCTTGTCTTCTGTTATTGACAGCGAAGAAACAAATGTCGTTCTAAATTCTAAAGTAGGCGCTTGTCCCCTAATCTTGTAACATATGTCAATTTCTTTGAAATCATTTAAATAAATGTTTTATTAAAAACTAGCTGACCCGACGAACTTCGTACCGCCTCAGAATCAATAAATGTTGTAATAAAAATAATAAAACATTTTTAGTACTTTTCCCACTAAATAAAATTTATTTGATCAGGACCGGTTTCGCTCATCGCGACCATTATCAACTGAGTTATTATCATCTGAGCATTATCATCAGTTAATAATGCTCGCGATGTGCGAAACCGGTCCTGATCAAATAAATTTTATGTGGAAAAAGTACTAAAAATGTTTTATTATTTTTATTATATTGCCATTCCACCAAGTATTGACAGTGAACACCTTAAAAGTGAATAAATGTTCTGTTAACTTGATAACTTGAAGCATGATGACTACCGAGTCAACCTTCAGTTGTAAATTGCGCGGTGGCAAGCCAGGCAGATCCAATAAGTTTAAAAATTAAGTTGGATAGTTGGTTGCTTTGTCTTCGTTTGTTACACGGTCGATAGATTTAAAGGAATGCAGTGGACCAACGATTTGATTTTGAATTGTGAAGTTTAAATGATCCACATCTTTGTTCTTTGCCGCAAGAATTGCTCGTTCATTCAACCAATTGTGATTTTTGTGATTAGATGTTCGGGAACATTTTGTTGAATGAAGTGAAATTGAAAAAATTCGGCGGAAACAAAATCAATCCGTTAGATTCGTCGACAGGAACACCCCCGTTACCGATAGTCAGCAATTGCTTCGGCAGATAGATCGTTTAGCAATGCAACTCGCATGTTTGTCGTCAGCTGAAGATTCTTTACATAACGCCAGAGTAGTGATTTGAGGTAAGCGTTTATTTCATCGGAAGCGGTAAATCTTGGAATGACTGGTAGTGTTTGGCGGAAATCGCCAGATAGTAGAATCATTGCGCCTATAAAACATCTTGAGTCATTGCACAGATATTTCATACTTTGATTGAGTGCTTCCAATGCGCATTTGTGCGCCATTGTCCATTCATCCCAGGTGATGATTTTACTTGCTACCAAAACTTTAGTCATTGGTGAGTGTTTCGCAATATTGCATGTCAGTTTTTCAGTCGTTTAAAGCAGTGCTCCGCAAGCGGTGTGCCGCGAGGTGATGCTGGGTGTGCCGCGGCGCGAATCTCTAATAAACGAAAAAAAAAATAGTTTGGTCGATACTACAAACTATTTCTGATGACACTATCATATAGAAGCAGAAATAATTATTTTTTGGTTGAAAGAATATGTTATATCTACAGTCTGCGCAAGAATGTTTCGCGCACCTTGCGAAAGTTCGCTAGATTTGAAGGAATGTAGTGGACCAACGATTTGATTTTGAATTGTGAAGTTTAAAAGATCCACATCTTTGTTCTTCGCCGCAAGAATTACTCATTCAATCAACCAATTGTGATTTTTGTGATTAGACGTTTGGGAACATTTTTTTGATGAAGCCGTCCTTCGTTGAGACGAAATTGTTAAAATTCGGCGGAAACGAAATCAATCTGTTCGATTTGTCAACAGGAACACGGTCGTTACCGACGATAGTCGAAGATCGTTTTCAAGCTTAAATCATTTTTCTCTTCTCCTTCGGGGCCGAGTTAATAATCCTCAAATTCTCATGACTATTAATTTACATGCTCCCAATTTATTCTTACGTGGGCGTAACTATGAGCAAAAACTTTTATTTCTAAAAACTTATACCTCGCTTAAGAGGTTTAAATCACCAGTTCCAAGGGCCGTTAGATTGATCAACGCATTGCCTAGAAAAGTGGACATTTTTAGTGATAGTATTTGTGAACTGTTTGTAAAATTTCACTATTTTATTTCTTGATTTTTTATGTTGATTTTGATTCTGATATATTATGTAGTTTTATTTTATATTTTGTCTTATTATATTTTTCAAGTACATGGCGAATTGGCGTCAGCTGTTATGTCATGTACTGTAATTTTAATTTTGAACAATGAATAAATAGATAGTCACTTTTAGGGTGTTCACTGTCAATACTTGGTGGAAAGGCATTATATTAATAAAAACAATAATCCTTTGTACTTCATTCCACTTTATTTAATATGTCAGGACCGGTTTCGCTCATTGCGAGCAGTTGACAATGCTCGCAATGAGCGAAACCGGTCCTGACATATTAAATAAAGTGGAATGAAGTACAAAGGATTATTGTTTTTATTAAAATAGATAGTCAGCAATTGCTTGAAGAAATCTTCGGCAGATGGATCGTTTAGCAATGCAACTCGCATGTTTGTCAATTATTTGAGGCAAGCGTTTATTTCATCGGCAGCGGTTGATCTATCTACGTGGCTGCTATTCCAGAAGAAGAAACTGCTACAGATTTTTTTTTTATCTCGCATGACCAGTGGCCATAATCAATGACATGAAGAATGTCTTCCCAGCTCCACCGGGCGCATCGAGGAAAAATAAGCCACCATTTCCATCATCAATTACCTTCATTAACGTATCGCTAATTTCCTTCTGTTGAGGGTTCAACAGTGGTACATTCGTTCAAACTGATTGGTTCAATGCATCTCGATCATATTCACGTTCACGTTCCAATTCTCGATTGAAAGCGTCGTTCATTCCACGATCTGGCGTTGGCATTCCTAACTTGACTACCAAACTGCCGCACATGAGGTTACACATGTCTTCGGTCTAAAGCAAAGCCTGGTTATGTATCTCTTCATTCACCTCGAGATCGTGATTCCCCAAACTGACACGAATTCGATGCAAAATGTATTCGGACATGTCATCCTTGTACTTGTTCCACAGTTCACGGGGATTCGATGGGAAGCATGTCAAAATAATGATAGAAAATAATGTGCGTATCTGACTTGGAGATTCAGAAACAATTTCTTCAGCGATTGTAATGAGTATCATTTTCAAGCAAATTGAGCTGTTGACATGCAAGTAGAAGCATTCGTCATTTTTCGGATGAACTGTGTACATGCGTCCAAAAGCATCAGTAGTCATTCGGATGAGCAGGAACCGCATCGCCTTGCTTTCGACGTTAAAATTTCTTCGATGTAGCTTTCCAAGTGTAATAACGTGGCATCTCAAAGTAGAGCAACGCTCGTGCAAACAGCGTAATATTTTTGTCAAAAAATTTATCATACCTAATTAAAAACATAACCTTATTTCTGTTGAGTTTCTGATTTGTAATAAAACTATTTGATTATGTTTTATGTTAAAAGTATATTAAGATAAGACAATACATATACAGTTAAGAAATACGTGATGCCCGCTTGGCTTCTATCACTAGAAAGGGAAGAAGTGAGCCGCGTGTTAACCGACATGAAGTTCGGTTGACAGCTAACCGGATGAGCACCTTACATTACTTTCGAACCAATTGTTTTACACGTAGCTAGCTTCATTTAATTGCTTATTCCAACACCCCCTCTCAATTCAATATTCCTAGATTCCTCCTCATTTCCATAAATAATACTCCTGATAGTCCTTTGGTCATGATATCAGCTAGTTGCTTATTTGATTGGATGTATGCTACTTTTACTCTCCCTTGTTGAATAGCTTCTCTGATGAAGTTATACTTGATGTCTATATGCTTCATACGTTTGTGTTCTCTCGGTTCCTCTGCAATACGTATGCAAGCTTGGTTGTCCTCATAGATTTTTATTGCTGTATTTTTCATCATATTGAGTTCTTCAAGTAAATTTCTCAGCCAGATTGCTTCACACGAAGCATGACATAGCGCAACATATTCAGCTTCTGTTGATGACAAACTGACAGATGCTTGTTTTTTAGTTGTCCAAGACACTGTTGAATTGAACACTTTAAAGACATATCCTGTGATAGATTTTCTGTCATTTATGTCATTTCCCCAGTCAGCATCCGCAAATCCAACTACCATTTCCTCATCTTTGGTTTGTTGAAACGTTAGTTTGAAATCTAAGGTTTCTTTTATATATCTTAGGTTTCGTTTTAAGTAGTTCCAGTGTTCCTCTGTTGCACAGCTTTGAAATCTGCTAAAAAAATTAACCGATGCACTTAAATCAGGTCTTGACGTGAGCATCACATACATGAGACAGCCTATTAACTCTCTGTATGGTTTGTCTGTTTGACTAGCATTTTTGTTAACTGGTAGTTGAAGACCAGGTTCCAGGGGAGAGCTAATACCTTTACAATCTTCCATACGAAACCTCCTAAGAATGTTTAAAAGATATTGTTTTTGGCTTAGTTTTAATATACCTTTTTCTGGATCTCGTTCCACGACAATGCCCAAGAAATGCTTTAATTCCTTTAAGTCTTTCATCTCAAATTCCTGTGTTAATTTACACTTAATTTCTTCAATTTCAGCTATATGATTACTGACCAGCATCAGATCATCCACATACAGCAATAAGTATGTTTTTGTTTTTGTCTTATTTCTGACATACAAACAAGTATCAGAATTCATGCGTTGAAAACCGATTTTGACCACAAATTCATGAAATCTCTCGTTCCACATACGAGGTGCCTGTTTTAAACCATATAGAGCTTTGTTTAATCTACAAACAAAATTACCCTTTTCAAATCCTTCAGGCTGGTTCATATATATCTCCTCTTTTAAATCTCCATTTAAAAATGCTGACTTCACATCCATTTGATGAATGATGAGATTTTCTTGGTTTGCTATTGCTAGTATTACTCGCAATGTGGTCAATCTAGCTACAGGTGAGTACGTTTCCTCATAATCAAAACCTTTCCGTTGGGAGCAGCCTTTTGCTACCAATCGAGCTTTATATTTTTCTATGTTTCCAACATCATCTCGTTTTATTTTAAACACCCATTTACAGCTGATTGCCTTTCTTCCAGCAGGTAATTTAGTCAATGTCCATGTGTTGTTTTTCTTCAGTGCATTCAGTTCATCATGCACTGCTTCTGACCAGTATTTCCAGTCATTCCTGGTTTTTGATTCCTCCAGTGTGTTTGGTAGATCTTCCACAAAGCTTTCTGCATTCAATGCACATGCATTTGCTTCTGTGACATAGTCATCCATCCATTTAGGTTTTTGTCTAATTCTGGAACTTCTTCTCGTTCGTGTTTCACTTAAATCCTCGTCACCAGTTTCATAAATTTCTTCCTCATCCAATTCGGAATGTTGATTACCTGAATCTAAAGTAATTTCTGTAGAATCCTCAACTTCATCAGGTTGATGTTCTTCTTTTTCTTCTGTATAGAGCTCTGGATTCGTTGATTTATATGGTTTTTCTTCAAATATTACGTCACGTCCAATTACAATTTGATTTGTTTCAGGATTCCATAGACGATATCCATTTGTTGAATATCCAACCATAATATGTTTTGAGGATTTTTCATCCAGTTTGCTTCTTTTTACACTTGGTGTGTGTAAATGACCTATACAACCAAAGGTTTTTAATTTGGATAAATTAGGTTTCTTACCAAACCACAATTCAGCAGGTGTGCTGTTTGCTAACGACAACTTGAGCGACCGTGTAGGGCTTCTATTGGTCAAGTATGCTGCACACTGCAATGCTTCATTCCATAGATTCTTTGGAATTCCAGAATCTACCAACATTGTTCTTGCCTTTTCCATTAGTGTGCGATTCATCCTTTCAGCAACTCCGTTTTGTTCTGGACTGTATGGCACTGTGTACTATATGCGTATTCCCAGTTCATTGCTCAACTTACGAAAAGCTTTTGAAGTATATTCGCCTCCATTATCACAGCGAAACCTTATAATTTTTCTTCCAAGTAGTGTAGTCGACGATGCTTGATATTCCTTGAAGACTTCTATGAACTCACTTTTTCTCGCCAAAATGTAAGTCTGCGTGAAGTGAGTATAGTCATCTACAAATGTGACCATGTATTTTTTTTTTTCCATTCCAAGCATCTGGTGTGATTGGTCCACATATATCACTATGTATCAATTCCAGTGGCTTTTCAGATCGGCTTCCATTGATTTCCTTAAATTGCTTTCCTTTTATACAAGGTTCACATATTTTTATATCCTTTTGAAAGATTTTTTCCACTCCACAAACCATTTCGTTATTTATTAATTTAATAACGTCTTTAGAATTTAAGTGCCCCAATCGTCTGTGCCACAATTCCAAGCTGTTTTTGCTTTCACACATTCCAGCTAGTTCTTGCACAACTTCCATTTCCAGCTCATACAATTTTCCATTCCTTTTTCCTTCCATAAAGACTTCGTTGTCTTTACATAGTTGAACTTTTCCATTCGTAAATACTACTTTGCAACCGTTGTCTTCTAACCTTCTTATCGAGAGTAAATTACATTTTAAATCTTTGATATATAAAACATTACCAATATCTATTTTCCGATTTATTCCATTAAATTTTGTTTCTCCTTTAATTTTTCCAAACTCTGTTGCATATAGGTTAACTCCGTTTTTGGCTACTGAGACTGTGATTTGATTTTCTAATTTCTTAAGTTCATAAAAGTGTCTTTTATCGTTTACCATGTGGTCTGACGCCCCAGAGTCCACATACCATACCATATGAGAATTAATTTTATGGTTATGTTTATTACTGTTCGTTGAGAATGCGTATTCTTTTTCTGTGCTATGCACTTCATTTAACCTTGACGATATTTCCGTTGCGACATTCTGATCGTTTATGCCCCAACTTTCCACATCCATAACATTTGAACTGAAATTTTGTGACACTGTTCATAGCCACGTTTTCATTTGCACTTTCACTAGAGCTTTTTCCATTAGACTTCCATTTCGGCCTCCTCCGGAGTTTCCAGGACTTTCTTGTCCGCCTCCTCCGGAGTTTCCAGGACTTTCCTGTCCGCCTCCTCCGGAGTTTCCAGGACTTTCCTGTCCGCCTCCTCCGGAGATTCCAGGACTTTCCTGTCCGCCTCCTCCGGAGATTCCAGGACTTCCTTGTCCGCCTCCTCCGGAGTTTCCAGGACTTTCCTGTCCGCCTCCTCCGGAGTTTCCAGGACTTTCCTGTCCGCCTCCTCCGGAGATTCCAGGACTTCCTTGTCCGCCTCCTCCGGAGTTTCCAGGACTTTCCTGTCCGCCTCCTCCGGAGATTCCAGGACTTTCCTGTCCGCCTCCTCCGGAGATTCCAGGACTTTCCTGTCCGGACTCATTTCTCAACCGTACATACACTGTCCCACCTCAATACACTCAAGATGGCTGTCGGCAATCTTTTGAATAATTAGTGACTTGCATTTTTTTTTCTCTGACAAAATATTCGCGGACACTATTTTTTCCTCACTGATACCCACATTTATATCTGCAGCGGTATTAATTGTGAATTTTAGTAAGTCCCGTTCATCTAGTAATGATTCTATGCGAAATTTCCAATTGTCAAAGTTATTTCCATCAAATAATGCAATCTTGTATTTTTCCTCTTCAAAAGTTTCCATTGTACCTGGGCCCGTAACCTGTTGAGTTTCTGATTTGTAATAAAACTATTTGATTATGTTTTATGTTAAAAGTATATTAAGATAAGACAATACATATACAGTTAAGAAATACGTGATGCCCGCTTGGCTTCTATCACTAGAAAGGGAAGAAGTGAGCCGCGTGTTAACCGACATGAAGTTCGGTTGACAGCTAACCGGATGAGCACCTTACATTACTTTCGAACCAATTGTTTTACACGTAGCTAGCTTCATTTAATTGCTTATTCCAACAATTTCAACATTATTCGATTTTATTTCGTTTTCATATTATATCATCGATTTGTTTTATTCTAATCCATACTCTAAATTTAAAATTATTTAGAAGTCAATCGTATGCAAAAGAAGCAGAAACAAATGAATTTTGGAAAAATTGCCACCTAGCGGATGAAATCTGCATACAAACGACATTTTCATTATTTCAAGGTGTTCGCCATTTGAAAACTGTATGAGAATATTAATTTTCTTCATAATTTCTTTGCCGTAATATTTTTCCGATGTTTTAATGCTTATTCTGCTATTCTAGGCGGATACGAATTTAATAAAACAAAGATCATTGAAATCCGAGCTGTTATTCTCGAGATATACGTGGTGTAACAAACCCCACTTTCTTTTATATATATAGATTGACCACGATTAATTATGAATTTGAATACACTGATTTCTGTTCATAACACTTTTACACCTGCAGTATTTGGATTGAAATTTTTCACTACAGCATTTTTTATTTGCTTGCAATCAATAAAATCTGGTGCGCCCTTTTTCTGAACGAAAAATAAATATTTGACACATTCACTCTTTAAAAAAAAATCATGGTGTGTACAAATAGCTAAAATTGACATTGTATTTTTATGGCGGCACTCTTCCTGGCAATACCGATATTTTCAAATATTTTTTATTGTCTATTGTTACCAATTTGACGTTTACTAATAGAAAAAAGAAATATCTGTCATGCTAATTTGTTTTCCACGGAAAACGACAGTATGTAATGTAAATCTTTTAGAAGCTGCATTAATAGTATAACATTCTTGTGTGGAGGCTGACCTTAGGTAAGACTACTTGACTCTTGTATTTTACTTATTTTGATATTTTTTTGTTTGATTCATTTCTTTGTTTCTTTCTGAATGATAAGATGAGTTGTAAGTTTTCTTACGAATATATTTGATTATATTTATCAGTCCGTCATTAACTGTTTTGTCATAATTAATTACATAAATTTCCTGTGTTGTCCGAGAGATTTGCCATTCAATCTTTTCTATATATAAAGTGTGTATTTTTTTTTTAACTAAAATATTTATACAGACGATTCCTCGATGTATAATTAAATATCTTTTATTGAAAGTTTGATGTATTTGATATTTGGTGTAATTGAAAGAAAAATATTTCAATAGGGATGAATGACAATATAGCAAAAGGATGATTGAATCCAATAATTATTTTTCATAGACTTCTAAATAAACTATTTTATTTTATTTTCTTTTCTTTATATAGTTGTAAGTTCTCTATTTTGAAATGAAAAAAAAAACTGGTTTTTGTGTTCTTACTTTTCGAATATATGTGATATTGTTAATAATTCGGTATTTAATTAAATTAATTACTGCCATGATCAACAGTTAAACCTAATACATTTTAAATAAATATTTCCACATATGTTTTTAATAACTATATTACCTGAAAAAGCAAATATTCTGCGGAAGACTTCAAAGTGATTTTTTAGATAAATACGTTATCACTACTAGTGTGCAAAGCTTTTTACATCACAAAATATGGAATAAGTTTTTTATATGACATATTTTCTCGATTCAGTCCTTTAGCCTTTTAGCTGCCGTAGAAAAAAGTAAGTAATTACCTAGCACACCGGCTATAATTTGCAATTATTAATTTAATTATTTATTAACGAGTTAACTCGTAACTGGAGTGTTCAACACGAAAATTTTTATGAGATATCTCGTCTGTTGCAACCATCGAGTTAAAACAACATTTTTTAACCGTAAACTTGTAAAACACAGCATCCCTCATATTCTATTCTTCAATCTCTTTTCTATTTAAGAGCAACAGTATTTCTGAATGCCGACAATGAAAATCTAAACTTATATTCAAAAAATAAAATAGTCATTTGCGCTACTTCCACTTTTATTTAATAATAATATGATGTTTATCATCAGTTGATAATGCTCGTCATGAGCGAAACCGGTCATGATCTTATTAAATAAAAGGGGAATTAGTACAAATGAGTATTTTATTTTTTGAATATAATGCCTTTCCACCAAGTATTTATTTCCACAAGTGGACAATCTAAATGTTGAAAAAAATATTTTTTGGTAAATGGCTAGAATGAAGTTACACTTTTTACCAAATTAAACATTTTTTATTTATATACTTGAATGTCAAGCAAAATATTGGGATTGTTGATTGACTGTCAACCCTTATCAATAAATACTTGACTGGTATAATTTATAATATTATTGTTTGTACCCATTTGCATATTGTCACCATTCTACCAGAAGTTGGTAAGTAACAAAACTGTCGAAATGAGTTAAGTATACAAAGACATTATTTGACAGAAATTCTTTGTCTTGAATAACTTAGTAGGCGCATTGATTATACCAGTTTGCTAAACAAAGCATATATTATTAATGTTGATTATAGGCCGGCAATTGTTCTTGTCTATTATTTGTGTCTGATTGGCATAAATGAATCTAGATTTTGATATTAAAATTATCTATGTAACATAAAATATCGACGTTAGAGACTTTATCCTAAAAGCTGAAATTTTTCATTTGTTAATTACAATCAATTTTTTAATTGCCAATTTCTGTCAGAACAGTAACGATATATTCAGACAGTTCTCTTAAAGATGGTCTTAACACACAAAGAGCGGGAAAGGTAGTTCTATATTTTGCGCCGGCTCCACTTTAAAGCTGGATTAGGTATATCTACTTAACTATTTCATATGATTATTATATACCAATCTCTTGAGGACACTTACAGCTTACACATATCAACAAAAAAATAATAATACTTCATTTCCTTTACGTATCAACACTTCATATTATGTGAATCACGTACATATACTTTTGAAAGAACCCCGATTTAAATTTAGTTTTGAAATTCATCTTTATAATTCGTTTATGTTTTATTTACATATTTTTAAACCGTAAAAAATGGCTACAGAAAATTACGAAGGTGATGACGAAATATTCGCCGATAATTTATCTGAATATTCAGGTGAAGATTAAACTTTAAATTATTCTTTGAAAAACAAATGCAAAAGTAAGCAGATACATGTAATAAGTATGCAATCAAAATTTCATTAAAAAATAACCACTGGTTTGGAAGATAGAGCGATTATTGCAAATTTGATTTTTTTTCACCTGCCGCTAATTTTCGCCTGCTGTACATACCAGTTAGTTATTAACAGAGCCCGCTTATAGTGTGTTTATATTAACACATTTGTGTCTGTTAAGAAAAATATTTTAGAAACAGAGATAGCAATGGGAAAAAGATTCATTTAACACTCTTAACACTTGAGTGCTGATTTATTAACATGCTGAAACTAAAAAGCCTCACATAGTCGATCCATTAACACAAACTTTTATGTATCATAAATATGAATACAATAATGTACATTTTTGATGTTTACATTATAATTTACTTTTGTATGACACTTAAAGTTTGCAACGACAGATAATTTCTGTGAGATTTTTATGACCAATCAAAATCCGTACAATGTGACAAAAAAGTTAAATGCTTTAATACGGCAAGAAAAATTGATGTGCTAAGCAAAAAGCATATACTTTGTACGATACCATTTGTACAAAATATCAGTGAATAATATGTCTTACAATTGGTAACTGTAATGTAAAGTGCATTCATGAGAATGTTTTGCACACAAATATTATTCGTTAAATAAATTCGTTGAATGGCCTTATGTGTCCAATGTGGCGAAAACACTTTTGTTTAATTTTCAATGTAAATGTTGATTGTTTTTGGAGGCTAATATTTATATTTCACATGTGACTTACCATTATTAAAATTCACATGATTTACAAGACATCTTTTTGGAATATTTAAGTGGAATAATTTAAAATATTAATAAGCCCAAGAAAAGATATGACATTTATAATAAATACTTCCATTTCCAGTTGCTTCGTAAGAATTTGATTTGTATTGAGGACTTTTTCCTGCTGTATTTATTTTTTGCATTTTCGTTGCAAAAAAATATTGGTACACAACAATCTGTTGATATCTACCATATTTTAGTAAATCCAAATTGAATGAACCCGTATCGTGCATCTCCAAGCATTATGTATAATAATAATTATGGACCATTTTTAAAGAAAATTGGTATTATATGAACAACTGCACCGTAATTACAAATATTTGAAATTGATACCGATCAAATATTTGTATTGACAATTTTTATAATCAATTAATTAAAAGATTGAGATGTTTTGAGAGGTTATTTCATTATAAATATCTTGCCTTATTGTGTGAATTTATAAGGTTAGGAATGTTAAAAACACTGTAGATTTTGACTAGTATATTCAAAGAACAGTATATTTGGGACAGATATTTTTACTTGGATCCTGAAGCAAATAGATTAGCAGAAGACATACATGTTTGTAGGCTCCGCTCGCTAGTCATATCCTCTAAATGTCTATAAGGTAATGTTTATAAGGAAAGGAAATGGCCAAAAATGAATGAACAAGATTTTTCAAGTGAAGTCACCTTTTGGAATGAGTTGTTCAGATCAGTGTTAAGTGTTTGAGGTTTTTTTTTATACCAAGTCCGCTTACAATATTCTCAGCTCAGCTCAAAAGAAGTTGTTTGACAAGAACTGGTTGTAAGTCAGTTGCTCAATCTCCATCTTTGTAGAGTGTAAGGAAAAGACTAATTGTTAGCTTATCAGTTTTGTCATGGCTTGTCAAAGAACATCATTGCGGGAGGGTTTGATACATCACACACATCCAAGCCTTTTGATAAAATTCAAACCCATGACACTGCAGCCGAGTGATTCAGAGCATTGAACACTCTACTGAATGACCAAATGTCAGATAAACTTGCTCACCTTTGCGTAGTAAATTATCATACTTACATTATTGTTTGTTCCGCCTTTAAAACATGTTTAAATAACTTTGATATTATATCTTTTTGATATTCCTTATCCAAAATAATAGGAATCCAGTGTGTTGCAAACGAATTTGTAGTTGAAACAAGTTTCCATCTTTGTTGATATTATATTTTTGTTTCATCTAAAAAAATAACAATACTGTTAATACATCAATAATACTGTTTTCATATGAATCACTATATTATTTGTGCATTTTGCAGAGCTGATTGTAAAAAATGGTAGTTACGTATATTAAATAATTATATTCACATTATAAACATTTCAAGGAATACATTTTGTCATCAATTCTTAGCCAATCATGTCAAGTTATTGAGAAACATAACACATCATTATGTTCATCTCATGATAAGAAAACTTTACAAATATATTTTATTTACGCCGTTTTGATAAAGCTAATCTTAGTTCATAATGACTTTAAGTGGAGGTGTGACATATATTTGTATTTTTTGAAAAATATTTTATGTGAATCATTTGTGTGCAAATAGCGAAACGTTACCACCAATATTTGAACATCTTATCAAAGCTGAAGACTAATAAATGTATGTAAAGTTTGCAATAATTATTTTATAACATAGTTTATAACTGGCAGGTATTATCCGCTTCTCTTACATACTTACTTTTCATTACATATATATTTTATGAATGTGTTCCATGATTTTTTTAATGTGATCAATAACTGGATGATCAGTAAAAGGATTCTTCAGTTATGTCCTCATTTCGCAATGATTTTGTCATCTGAAAATACAAACAACAAATTAAGAGTCACCGAAAATCAACTTTCTCTTATTATTTAGTTAAATAAATATGACAAAAATTGCTAGATATTAAAAATTATTTAGAAAAATTATTACTGGTGGTAAAATTAGATTATTGGTGTCTAAACTCAAATTTCAAAGAATATGTAATATGAGTTTTAATATAATTAACCAATCAGTATTTCTCATAGTATTATGGCTTATTTTTCATGTTGAAAAGGAGCTACTTTTCACTTGTGATTAATATTCATGGTAATTTTGTTGTAATTTCGAAAAATAGTGCTCCAGTGCTTTTTTGCGGTTTTGATTTAAAGATATTCAAATGTCTTATCTATTAAGTTTGTTTCTTAAATGTCATTCTTAGTACTATAATTGTGCTTTCTTTTTGTGCTTAGATAAATACAATGGAAACAAACAGTCGTCTTATTTCATGGTTTTCATTTAACTCTTATTTTCTAATAAAAATGATATTGTTAACTTAGTTGTCTCGCTTATTCAGGAATAACAAATTTATCAATTTCAATTTTATATTCAAAATAAGACTTCATTAAGTAAACGATGAATCCAAACTTTGATATTGATTTCTTCTCTTGTGATTTTTGAACAAAGACCTATTATTTTCATTCTGGTTTCCTTTTATATAAACTTTTTTGATTATGATTATAGTTTTAAAAAACACATAATTTGGTTTTCTTCTATTTTTAACGTGTATACAATTGCCTGACTGATCTGAAAATCGACCATTATTTTTTGGTACGTCTAAAATCTAAACAAAAACGTTGGTTTGTAAAAAAATATTTTTTCTCGGTTAACTTAATTTGAACCACACATATTTAGTTACTCGTGATACCAGAGTGACACTTGTAATGTCAGGAAGGTCAGTAAAACCGTTGTAACGAAACATATTACACTGACCAGTAGTGGCTATTCCCACGTGCACGTAGTACTTATTTTGAACGACTTGATTTTGAGTATGCATTCCGACCATCATCGCGGATTCCAGATAGGGTTGCCAGATTTCTTGCATGTCAATCCGGGACATTTGTCCGATTTGCTGACTTTCGAATCCAAAAACCTAGAAATTTACCGATTTTCCCAAAATACCAGCGTGCCTCGTTTTTTTTTAGCTCCTCCGAGACTTTCGAACCCAAAAACCCAGGAATTAGTTAGTTAAAGAGTTTTCTATAAATTTCCGGGACAATTTAGTACTCATTCGGGATACGGGACAGCGATTCCAATTCCGGGACAATCCCGGCCAATCCGGGACACCTGGCAACCTTAATTCCAGACCGTTCCAAATAAGTAATATGCACCTGGGATTTGGGAATAGCACTAGTTGTATAAATCTAACTGTGTGAGATCCGAAACTATTACATAATATGAAAATTACGTATTCGCGCTATTTGGTCGTACATGTATTACAATCATAGAAGGGATATTAAGAATGAACCTTGAAACAAATACAAAGGTACAGTAGATAGATATTTCCAGTCAAAATAGCGATAAGTATGTGCCTGAAGGTTGACGCAAATCGTGGTTTCGTTTGCTTTCTGATAAAAGTAATACAAATACACACTCGTGAGAAAAGAATGTAATATTGCCATAAACGATATCCAAACGTGGATAGGTCGTGGCGCGTAAATGATGCAGTATATTGATAAGATTTATCACGTAGATATTACCTAGTAATTCATTCGCGTATTCATCAGTCCTCATTGAGAGTACATAAGTATAAAATCTTCAAAAAAATGTCCGACATTTTTATCTAATAAAAAAAACACAAACTGTTAACAGACAGCGTAATACCGTGGGAGAAGTTACACTTGATAGGGACCGTTCGCTAGATATCAATAATGTGCAAGTGCTTCGTTTTCTATAATAACCATTCGAATAATATTCTCAAATTTTAGCATTACGCTGTATATTGCAGTCGTATAATATTTGAAAAAGAGTAGACGGTCATCATTATTTTACGTTTGATTTGGCAAAACATGTATTTTTGACAAATGTTACTCGACTTGTATATTCGTTGTGCACCCGCCTTGGTAGTGGTGTTGGCAAGGGCCTCCAATCATGGGATCCCGTAATCACGGTATTTCGGGATTCAAGATAACAAATCCGGTAAAAAAAATATTTTGTGAGTCACTGGCAGTCGTAACTTTTTGAAAAAAACTCCCATATTGAAGCTACACTATGGAAACCGTGATATCGCTACTAGGCTTAGTCGGCCAGCGAGCTAAAGCTCTCACATTTTTTAAATAGTTGTGCAATCCGAAAAATCCTAGTTATTTGAAGGCAGTCAATCAGCAAGCAAAAAATGTTGAAATCAGCCAACGAGCTGAAGAAAAAACTCCTGCATTTTTCAATAATAGTGCATTCTGTAAATTCCCAAGTTTTTGAAGTCATCGACCAAAAAATAACAAAAAAGGTGTTGGGCGCTATTTTCGAGACTGTTTTATAGAATTTCTCAATTTATATATTTTTCCCACGTCCCTAAATATTATAATTATAAATCTCAAATAATTGTGGCATGACTTTAGGGTGAATGGTTAATCCCGGGATCGAAAAATTGTGAATCTCAAAATCGCGGAATCACAAAAAGGGAACGGAATTAGATGCCCTAGTGCTGGCGTTGTGTTTTTGTTAGTTTAATACAATAAAAAAGAAAAATGAGACAGACATGCATAATATATATTATAATATAATTAGGATATTGCGCTTCGAAACATTAATCATCTTCAAATATGAGAGATTGTATCTGAATTTATTATATGTTACTTATTTTGTATAAGTTTGTCAATTCATTTTTGTTTGAAAATTGGTGATATATATAAAAATAATGATCCGCTTAAATCATACTGTTTCAGGGCGGAATTTTTCGATATTTCAACATTACTGTAAGAGCATGCGCAAAAGAAAAAAAACTGATATATTTCGGGAACATGCTTATTGTAAAGGAAAGATTTTTTCAGTTTTAAGATACGAGTATACTTTTGGAGTGTATATGCTAATACTTTTCTTTATCAAAAGCAATTCAGAAATAAAGTTATTTAACACTTTGTTTTTCTCACGGTAAAATAGGTTGTTATATTGTTGTATCATTCTTTGTCGGAAATATAAACTGAATAAAATAGAATGTTAGAGAAATTCGATACACAAATATTCATTAAACTGGCTGGCATCATCACTAAGACATTCCCATATATTCGAAAAAATCTATATCAATTTATGAAATTGTCCGAACTGTAAGTCGAACCCCTGAGCTACATAGCTGAAGCTAACACCGTTGACCACAGATCCGGGTAAAATGTCACACTAGATAATTAAGCCTTTCTTCGTCACTCAGCGCATTACGTTACCAAAATGTAAGTAAAACAGTTAATGTAAGTGCTAAAGAAAAAGAAACCTGTCGTGAAAAATCATATTCAATCAATTAGCACGTGTTACAAAAACAATTATCTCAATATTACCTGAAAGGCAAACGGCATAAGATCTTTTTTTCGCTACTGGTAATTCATTAGTACAGACTATTATTGTACGCAAAAAAGGGTTTTGGATTGTATCTAATTTTATTGCCTGATTTTTTTTGTAAATGTCTAAAGTTCAGCTAGGCCGTTTGATACTATAATACAGCTGTATTGGGCGAGAAGTTTCGCCCGGCGATGTAAAATCGTTATGGGTCGACACGGAAATCTATTTTTAAATATTATTACATCGGCAAACTAACCGCAGAAGTCTTATCATTATTTAACCAAAGTCGTTTGATACATAAGATAACAATAAAAAAAAAACCTTCCGTATGTTGCATATTTCTGTGCGTAACAATAATGTGCGGTCCAATAGATTTCACCTGCGCTATTGCAGACTCCTTGAAAATTTTATAAAGAAACATATATAATTTTCGCAAGCCATCATTCAAAAAACCACCTACTGTAATAATCATGTGACCGTATGCCTCATATTCATCATATACCAGGAATGACCGCTGGCTTGCCTCTAGGGATGATAGACTACACTACGGTATCATACAACGATGGTTCTGTTAAAATATTTCATGACGATGTCTCAAGATTTTAAATATTCAATATCGTAAGAATACGACTTTTTATAACAATATATAAGCAATGCTTCCGTACACAATTACTTCTAAATGAAAGGAAAGATCGATTATTTACAAACAAGTTTACATTTTCGCTACCATAAATCAACTGTGAGATCAAATAAAATAAGTAGATTTTAAGATAAGTATGTCAATCGATTGTTGAAAGGTAAACCTTTTGTAATGAAACACTGAAATATTTTGACTAAAAAAATGCCCCATTTTAAAGAAAAATCTTACTTTAACAATTATTAATATTGCCCTATAACTTCTAAGCATCAGCAGATTAGTAGAATAACTAGACAATTATTATAATACTATAATCTTCTATCAGAAACCGTAAAAGAAACTAAATAATCCATAGACTATTTAAAAATCACAGCACAAATCTTAAAGTTCAATTATCTCGAAGCTAGTATTTTCGATTTATACCACTGTTGCTGTACAGTAGCAATTTGTAGTATATCATAAAGCATATAATATTGAAATTTGTAATTATTTACGTCGCATTTAAATATGAACGAAATCACTTTATATTATAAAAACATGCGCTTAATACCCTATTTGAATTATTTATATTAAAAATACATATCAAGCAATCCAGTATGATTAAAAAAATAATGTTTTTGTCTGAATTCTAATAAAAACACAGCTGTGAAATATCAGTGAAATCACTCAATTCATTAACATTGCAGAGTTGCGAATTTACGTTGGGTATCATTTAATGATTTTTACCGATATGTTTTAAAAAAGTGAGGCTTTACTAGATTTCGATTTGAATCTAAATAAAAATTCTAGTCTAAGAAAATACAGTTTTCTTCCGTATGGAGATTAACAATAACAACCAAATCATTTTCTTTACTATGTTACTGTCTAATCTATTTAGGATAGTTTTATTATACCATCATATTTTAAGCACCTGGTGTAATTATTAATGAATAACAAAAATAATACAGAATAAATAAATATAACTATTTTTTTACAACTTACTTGTATTCACAGCTTCGGTAAGTAATATATATCAATTCATTCATCAGCTAAGAGGACAAGTGTTCCTGGATTCATCTGCTGTGGTTTCTGTCGAATCTGCAATGATGGGTACCCGAATGAAATTTTATAAATCGATTCATCAATTAATACTCCATTCGTTAGATAAACAGTTAATTAATAATAGTTACTACATATTTCAGTTGCGACAGGTTGGTGACATCTTCAAATCTCAATTTTGGAAATATGTACGAAAGTCGAGGACATTTTTTACAGAAAAACAGCGGCTATAATTGAATTAAAAAAAGCTATTAACTGAAATTCAACATTAGTATTTATTTTAAATAATATCTAGATCAATTTATAATTGAAGATTACACACGGCACCAAAAATAAAACAAGTATCTTAATAATATATATTTTTTATGGAGACGTTTTTTTTTACTTTAGCGTATAAAATGTCATGACTTTTCTTTTATAGCGGATTTATAACAAGTGTCAAATAAACAATTCATGTAAGACTATGAGAAAAAACCGCTGTCTCGTCAGATATCATCATTATTTTTCGTTCTATTAAAACTATGTACTTATCTATAATAAAACGTTGTTTAAATCACTTCGAATTGAGATGATGTGTAATATGAAAACCAATTATAATATCCCATAAAAAATGGCTTCAGTTTTCGTCACTTTAACTGGTGTGAATTCGTGTGCTTTTTATTACTGATTTATCACCATTTCAATCCTCACAATTTATGAAAATATCAAGAATACACTGAAAAACAAAATCAAACTGTCAACAATTCAAAATTAGAATAAAATAAATTATACCATAAACAAAAGTGAGCATTTTGAATGCAATTGATTTGTTTCCTCGACTATTATCACCTTTAGGGTGTTCAGTGTCAATAATTGGTGGAAAGGCATTATATTAAAAAGAAAAACTCATTTATACCATTTCCGCTTTTATTTAATAAAATTAAAAGTGGAAATAGTACAAATGAGTATTTTAATTTTTTAATACAATTATTATACAAAGCGTCACGAGTTCGTTTCGGCAATTCGTAATCAAATCATAAATACTTAGCAGTATCTAAATTAGATTTAATATATAAACTTATGAGTATATTTTTAATAACTTATAAAACTTTTTTTTATTGTGTAATCCGTGTCCGCTCCCAATGTGGACCATATGGCTTGCTGGTGAATGTATCTCAAAGGGAGTTTTTCTACGAGAAATTTTTGTTACTCAGTCGTTCAACCTCTATTTTTTTTTGAAGGGAGTAGTAGGGATAGGAAATTTTTAAATTTTTGTTCTAAGGCATGAATGTTTGTGATGTATATACACATATAACTTAGGTGAACAATATAATTACTTCGGTTATATACTTACTCAACACCGTATCCAACATAACAACGATATAACTGCGATTTGAACTTGTGGTCATAACAATTAAGTAAAAATTAAATAGTTGAATGTTCAACACGAAAATTGATACAATATTATTTGTTAGCCGTCTGCACTTCGTTAGCCGCAGCAATATACTAAATTACTTAAAACGTGACCTTCTGTTCTCTTGCGTAAAGTAATATTACGTATAACTAGCTATCAATCAATACAAAGTAAAATGGAACACTGACTGGACATAATTCTCAGCGACAATACAAATATTATGGTTCGTAATGATTACAATATTCAGCGTTTCACATACTGCGGCCCGCGGGCCAGACGTGGCTAGAGATAAATTTCGTGTAAAAAAAATTGAAGAAATATTTTTTTTACTGCAGCTAGTTTTCTCGGTATCGTTACTTTATAAGAGCAAGTATAAACGCATTGTATTTCTGCACAGTTTTGTGCATAGCAACAAAATTTTCAGTAATTTCTCCTAAGACACTTCTGAAAATCATTTAAATTCAAACGCTGCAATGATTCGTACGGTAAAACATGCTAGACCAGGGGTGGGAACCGTTTCTTCTCTAAAGGCCACATTAATTTTTCTGATTCAACATAAGGCCGCAGTAAACATTGAAAGGGAATCTTTGCCCGGAAATAATTTCTAAAGCCCAGAAATTGGCGGATTCCCCAAAATAATCAGCGTGGGACCTTATTTTAGGTCTTTCAAGGATTTTGATATCCGAAATTCCAAGAATTTACAAATTTGCAAAAATTTGCAGAATTGGCCGATCAAGTCAAAAGACCGCACCAGAGTAGCCAAAAGGCCGCAGGTTCCCCACGACTGTGATAGACCGAACGTAAATTTAGATATTCCGTATTTATAAAGTAAAAAATAATGTAGATAAGGTTAAGTTCTTTCTATTATAAAATAAGATTTGATAACTCTGTTATTACACTTAAATGCTTACACTTGTTATACACAATAAATCGAATAGTTTATTCCTAAACGTTGCAATAGTCTGATGATGCTTCCCAAAAAGGCGAAACACGTGTCACAAGTTGTAACACAAAAAGTAGAATAACATTTTTTTTATATGAAAAATGAACTTCCACAAAGATACCGCCGAATCTTTTAAAGAGATTATGTTCTTTCTATTTCATCGACGTATATGTACAGTAACATTACAAAGAAAATCATTATTATGTGCTCAGATATCTTATTCCGATTGATTTGGTTGGGTAAATTGAATTTGCACTCGATCGATAATTGTTAAATCCCTGCTGTCGAAATTGCGCCTTGTGCAATCTATATATTAAATTATTATTATCACATTGCTTGCGACCATACGTTCAATAAATGAAAACCTCTGATGAATATAAGAATTTAATTATTTTTGACTATGAAGTAAACCGCCGCTTTTGGTGTAAAACATTTTCAATTATTATAAAACACTTATTTGAAACACCTGGATTTTGTATGTAAAATGGACTATGGAGGAAGGCTGTGCAATATTTTATCTTTTGAGTCGAATATTTGCATAATATATATATAAAAAAATCTTTTAAATTTAAGTCTTTTTAACATCTAATCTTAACAAAGAAGATAACCGGAAATAAGTACCTTGAAGTAAAATTTTCTGCTTATTTTTTTCGCTGTGTTCTCGTATATTAGCAAAAATATAACCGTTATTTAGGTACCAACTTAGTACCGTGATTAACGCTTTTGGAATTAGCAAAAACGAGTCAACATGGCGTACAAAAATCAGTCTTCATTATTTATAAATTTGAAAGCGTTTGCGCGATGGAAAGAAATTAAAAGAAGTAAATATTAAAGCCGTAGCTCAAAGAAAACAGATATGCGAGCGAAAATCACAAATCTTCAGTAAGGTGAAATAATGTTGACATTTATAATATGACGTGACCTTTCTCCGTGTGTTGTTTGTGTTTATTCTTATAACAATATCTTAACAACACAGTCTTTTTTTTCAATTTAACGTATAATCTAAGAAAATATGCCACAAATAAGAATACAGATTGTATTTACAGTCAAAACACATTTCATTCATTTGCTTCCGTTATTTATATTTCAGGGATCAGGGGACCGTAATGGGATGATATTCAAAAGTTACTAAGTGATTGCGTACATCTAGGACAATGGTTCTCACGTGAAATTTTACTGCGGAAACATGAAAATGTCTCGTCTGATGTGATAAAAATAGCAGTTGCATCTACTGAAAACATGAACCAACTTATAAGTTTATATTCACTAAAAGACTAAATTTTAAATATTAATATTTAAGAGAACCACTGATCTAGAATTTTATAAACTTACTAACTAATTCGTATGTTCACTTATTATTTATCCTAAGGTGAATATAATATTTATCTCTCTTTACAAAGCTATTTATTAAATCACATATCAAATTAACCGTTGATTTTTTTATAATGTGATCTTAATAATATTACAATATGTGACAATGTTATGAAATAGACGAAAATTATAATTATTCATGATCTCAAATGTTTCGGGAAATTTGTAGTAAAATCAAAACATTTTTTTATTTTCCGTCGGAAATGTATCGTTCGCCAAGTATGTTAACCGATATCACAAAGAAGTTAATCTCTCCAATAAATAAATATGCAAGCGATTTCTGACATTATGTTTACACATTTTCAATTATTGTCTATTCCAAATCGGTCAAGGGTTTCTTTGGTATGGGTCGCTGAACAGAACGCTGTTCTCCAGACATACATACATATATCAGTGATATTATTATTTTGGCTTGAAGCCATAATGTTTGGAAATCGTTAGCCGAAAGAAAATTACCCACCCATGTTAGATTTGCGTTTTTCTCTGTGTCTTTATCGATTTTTTGTGTTTCGGCAAAACGAATAAACAAATAGGTTTGGTTACGTTTAGCTTAGTGGGCTATGATGGGATAGAAACAGCTGTTAGAATGCGTGTCTAACTTTCATCGATTAATAATAGTCTAATATTAGTTTTCGTTCAAATAAACGCGGGATTCGAGATTTAAAATCAATAGTTGAAGCATATCGATTTTTTGGTCTCACCTAGATTGTATCTCTACTTTCGCCGAGTTATTGGACATCGGGTAGTTAATTAGTATTACTGATGGAATAATTTGCAAATGGTATTAAATTTCTTCATACAAAAACGCTATTCGGTAGCCTTACAGATTTATTTTAATTTTTGACATAAAGTCCGGTTTCATGTTGCCTATCTTGTTAAAGCCATCAACCTAGTTAAATTAGTCAGCGCCGCCAAGTAAATTTCAGAATTAAACTATTGTATATACGGAATTGTAGATATCTTGAAATAAATGCCAATATTGGGCCCATTAAAAATGAAGTGAGCCATGTGGTATTTTAGTAACATAAAAAGTTGGATGCGTTGTAATTTAATATTCCACACGTTCTTAAAGTATCGTAAAAGTGAAGTAACGTCAGTTAATACACATTGCAATAGTGCTATATCCGTAAAATAAAAATATTAAATTTACCAAAACACCAAATAAAGAAATGATTGTACTTAAAGGTCCAAGAAAAGGTTTTACCATTTTACTAGTCGGTTCACTTCACCTCTCGAAGGTCCATATTTGTAATATATTATTTAAAATTGCAACTCACATAATGTTTACTCATATGTTATTTTTATGTAATTGTATGCGAGATGTTAATTGACGAGCATTATAAGCCGAAGCACTTATACGTATAATATTATTTTTATTATTATTAAACAATGTTTCGCGCTCGAGTGTTTTGCAATATTTGTATGCTTTAGATTTTTAATTCGACAATTCGTTTCTAATGACTGTACCATAAACTTCGTCATCCAAACATTGAAACATGTCTCATCATTATCATTGTTTATTTTAAATGACTTCGCAGAACACTACAAACCCCCTGACACCGGATATTATTGAAACTTATATCTGACAAATGAGGGTATTATTTGCAAACACGACTCATTCCAAAATGGTTCAAAAATGAAACGAATTAATTTTCATTTTGAAAAACAATGTACATTTTAAACGTATTTTTAGTTTTACATTACTTTCGAATGATATTTTGTATGTTATCAAGCCATGTTTGAGACTGATTTCTAGAAATACTTTGAAATTATTTTACTCACTAAATTACATTCATGGTTCATGTTTCAACAATTTCGGAATGAGCCGAGTTTGAAAATAATAGCATCAAATAATAACTATCCTATTTTAATTTGTTTCAACTTGAATGTATAAAAAATAATTGTGCACATTTCTAAAATGAGAAGAAAAAAACATTTTTTATATCGTGAATAATAATGTTCTATCTAAATACGTGAATGGTGGAAAACCTTTTCTTTTATTTATTTTTAGTTTAGAACAAAGGAAACACTTGTATGTTGATTATTCTCTTTACGTACGTTTACCAACAATTAAAGATACATCCCGAAACGTGCTTAATCTAAAAATATGTATATTATAATATCAGATAATCACACGTTTAAGTATTTCAAAAGATAAACAATAGTGCCTAATGGCATGTAGTATAAAGTACAACATCTAATAAACATAGAAAAAACACTAAAAAGAAAATGTGTTTGTTACCGAATTCCTTATTTTGTCTCCTGAATTCAGGGATACACTCGAACCCAGCTTGTTGTCCTCTTAAGACAAATATTTTTTGTTGTCTTTACTTTCACAAATCACAATCGTACGTTACTCGGTACTCTCACAGAATGTTTCTTAGTACAGCTAACATTTTACTGAACGGCATTTGAGGCCGGTGGGCGGCGAGTCTCGTACGATTTCCCCTGCTCAACTACTGTAAAAATATCTGGCAAAATAATCAATCGGAAGGCGGGTGCTCGCATCAAAAACTTGGATCAGTTCAATGTATTCAGTCTAAATGAAGATTCCCTCAAGTGGCACTCGCGAACACAACTATATTGTTGTGCAGTGACTCTTTTTGATTTCCAGCAGTTTTACCACTCCTACGCCAACAATGCCACGCTTTTGTTTGCGAAATATGAAATACGTGGGCGTGGAATCAACATATCTTCAATATTATTTTTTTAATCAAAGTACATTTCCGCTATGGTATGTCGAGGTCATTAAAAAGTGCATAAAATACCCAAATTTTATTACGTTTCTATGTGCTTACATACACTAATAGTAATTCTTTTGAGTATTACTTTGTAATGTAGTAAAATAAAATATCGCTTGAATCTTGGTGAACAAGCAATATATGTTGGAATTGGAATAAAACACAATTTAATAAATAGATTTTTGATTGTTGTGAGTTAATTTGAATGTTTATAATGAACGTGTTTATAACTAACAAATGCAAAATACCTATATCGCAATCTACACAATCGCCTGGAAATAATTGTGTACAAACTCCGATAGAAGTGATGTGTGAATAATGAGTAAAATATTATATTATAGTGCACGTATTGCAATAACGTGACACATCGAATAATGTTAAAACGGTGTTTTTTTAATGGTTTTATTTTGTAATATTACGTGTCAAATAAATGCTTGTAAGCATTATGCAAGTTATTCCAGTTAAACTTTACATCTGCGCAACTCAAACTTTGACTGGTTACGCTTTGTAGGGTTATTCCTGCACCGCGAAACAATCCCTTATCGCTGCAAGTTTAAAATAGATTTTAATTTTTTTTATCAGACACGCGGGCTTATCACTCGCGATTCATCCGCAAGTGGTTCAGTGATGTCCGTGACACTGCGAGAATTGATCGTTTTTTGTATTCCCGCATGGTTCGTCGTGTCATAACATCGTCGGCGGTTTGCTTCGCCGGAGCACCCCGCGTCTGACGGCACACAGCGCACTCACCCGCCGTATTCCGACTTCGCACTTCGCGGACCGCGGTAATCTATTGTTGTGACAGTGGCAATTTTACAAACGTATCCTCGCGCGAAATCGGTGCCGTATCATACCAGAATGTGACTTCTCGAATGTTTTCCAGATGTTTATTTATCGTTTTTAGCCGAATTAGTGTATTGTTATAGTTTAATGTTATTTATTACATTTAAAAAAAAGTTCTTCGAAAACTATTTGTTATTTTATGTGTGTAAGTGATAAGTATATTGTTTTATAATGTCAGAAGCTTCGAGGAGTTTGCTCAATATACAACTGGACGATGAGGTTCCGACGAGATCAGGATCCATCGATCGATCCCTACTGCGTCCGCTTTCAAGGTTGCTTAGCAAGGCACAATCGAGGTCTGCAACTCGAGTGGACGCGGGAAAATTCGAAAGTGTCCCCACCGAAGATAATTTCGTCGAGGAGATCGCGCACGATGACGAGGAGGAGGAGGACGTCGGCTGCGAGCTGGAAGCCCTCAGGGGCGAGCTGCACAAAAAGCTGGAAAAACCACGGAGAAGACTCTCATTGACGGCGCCTCCGTCGCCTACGACGCCTAGGCGTCCTCAGAGATCCGCCCTTCGGAGGCCACACATGCCTCACCTGCCGCACCTACCTCATCTACCCCACCTTCCGCACCTGCCGCATCTTCCTCTGCCGCATCTGCTGCAGTGGCGGGAACTGCGAGGACGGTGGGGATCCGAGAACGTAGCAAATAGAGTCAATGAGGTAGATCAAATTGAAAAATACTTTTCTCAGAAATGATTTGTGAGCTACCCATCCCCATTCAATTCGCTGTTGTTTAATCAGCCACGACAGCTATTTAACAGCCAATATTTATTATCTGTCACGTTCAATTTAAATAACATATAACACTCGCGACTATTTCAATTATTGTATTTGGCGAAGCACCTACAATTTAATTAACCATCTATTACTTCCTTACAATCAATTATCCAGTCTTGACTAAATGTATGTCAGTGTAAAATAGCAAGAAAACATTTTCAATTACTTTACCGTTTTTTATGCTAACATATAATAAGTATAACTTGTGATATAAAAAATAAACATTAAAATACGTCGCTTGGAAATAACAATGGTACATACACTACTTTCTACAGTTAGTTACACCAAGCAAGTTATTTTCGTGTTTTCCCAGCTGTGGATTTATAATTTCGGTTTATTTGCTTTGCATAGTATTACATTATCGAAAACATTCAATAAACTGTCTACGCGTTGGCACTACAACAATATTTACGCACGCATCAGTTGCCATTTGTAACACAACGGTAGTTTTGCAGTCAAGAATTGGCGAAGACATGACGTGCTGGATTCTCTTCCTTTCTTTTCTTCTCATGATATCATCGATTTGCAAACCTGTTGGTCGTGTGGTTGGGTTTCCTTCTAGGTCACCGTCACTTTTGCTCAATATTCAACACAGCGATTCGTTACATAGATTCGTATTCCTCGATTATGACGACATGATAATTATTATAGACTTGGCGAGATCGAGCGACCGATCATTAAGGCAACTAATAAAAAATATAATAATTCCATCGCCACTGTCGCGTAGTAATTATCAATTAAAACTCGCGAGGCCAAATAATCTAGTTGTATATATTTAAATACGTATTTAAATTGAGAGCGCTTTTATATTGGTTTCTATTATATTTTCCGCGCATCAAATTAATTGCTAACAGTCAAAGAATCAAACTGTAATGTATTATACCTATTGCAAAAAGTTGAAGCACACAGTGTTTCAATTAACTTTGTATGCTGATGGTGAGTATTTGAAATAAATACCAAATACAATTTTGTATTTATTTTGTGCTGCTTCTTTTTAATAAAAACATAAAGTAATTTGAGGAATTAAATCTAGAATATCTGTGTGCTCAATCAATGATATAATTATACAAGGGCGAGGTAAATTTTCGTATTGAAAAGCCGTTTTCAATAATATTTACTTAAGACGACTGTATTCAAGGAACTTCGATTCGATATACGTACTTGAAATGTTTACAAGTAAATTAGTTATTGAAAAAATTAAATAAAGAATATATATTTATTGCTATATCGTAAAACATTTTATTTGCCTGATATCAATTATAATAGAGTTGGCAAACTTTGGGTGCGCGTGCCACAGACGGCACATGCGCAATTTACAGATTCATTTTTTTTTAATTTACAAAGAACAACAATTTTCATTGTTATTCATTCAATACAGATATAACGAACTCTATTAAAAATGAAAAAAAAAAGCGACACTATATTTTTCTGTGTATCATTAAACTTTATTAAATACATAATTATATACAACATACATTTTTTCGACACTTCGGAAGGTTAATTGATATTATTTGAGATTCTTTTGGAACGCGCACGTAAAAAGTTCGTCGCCACTGAAATATAAGATTCAAATTTTAAATATATACATATATCTATCTTTTTAATAATAATATATTACATTTGGATGTGGGTTTGATATGTGACATACGTGTATTTAAATATAACGTTATTCGCTACATTGTAAGTTGAATAAACTAAACTAAACAGACAATCATTTAAATAATTAATTTGTAATTCGCACCATATTATAAATTATTCATTATGTCAACATTATATGCGGTGTATGATATACCATATATCCCACATTGAGAAACTCCAATAGAAAAAGGTTATCAAGCAATGTATAATAAATTGAACGCTCTGCCAAAAAAAATCGGATGTCTTCAAATGTCAACCGATTAAAATTCTTCAATTCTATTAGTTGAATGTTTGTATCAATTTATATCACAACAGTGTGATGATAACACCGATTATTTCTAATAGTTATTCTGGACCTACAATATTATGAGATGACATTGAATAATAACGGCCGCTATGTTCACGTCCTTAAAATTAAACAAATGCGTATTTTAATACTTGCATTGTATTATAACTATTCATTTGATATTTATTTATTCTTAGAACTCTCGCTATGCGGTCATGTTTATTCGTAATTCAGTATTTTTTGCTCATGACAGGTTCATATCCGGTTAATGTTGGATATTTTAATTTGTTTTCACGGTACAGTGGTTTTGCTTGCAAACCTACATAGGCCGCCAAATTAACCACGATCTAAGAAAATGATACTTTTTGATTTGTGGTCTTATTAGGACAAAAGAAAATTGTTTTTTTTTGTTGTTTAATAATTGCTTACTTTTTCGTTTCACGGATTCTGGTTAGATTATATTGCACAAATGAGACATTATTTCAATAATTTAACCGTTTATATCTGAGACGTCTGGTATCAAACACGACTAATTCAGTTTCATTTTATTTTTCAGGAAAGCCGAAAGTTTATATGAATACTTTTTAATGAAATTTTAGTGCGAATTAATTTAAATAACTACGAAAAACCCAGACACTAAAATTTAAAAAAATCTGGATGACATTCAGTCAGCTGATTGAAATCCTGCGATCTGATTGGCTTTCAATGACTTGGCCAGTACGATAACAAGATACCTTTGACTAAGTTCATTTAAAAAAAACAAATATTTAAAATGAATTAGCACAAATTGTTATGTGGAAAACATATTATAAATGCTTTAATAATAGCGAGTAAGGTGATCCATAATGCTGGTTTGGTCATTATGTACATAGGTTACCATAGCTCTTTTTGGCAATCTGTTGCCGCAGGAGGCAACTTTGTCATTTAAAATAAATTTGGGTAATTAGGCAGTGAAGTTATAATGCCATTACAGATTTCATTTAATTTGATTCTTATTTCAGAGAATACCTTTTTGTATTTTTATTTAAATGAATGTTGGTTTGGCTTTGGAAACATTTATATGTTTAGTAAAAGCCTACATTTAAAAGGCTTCTCATTTCCCTAACACAAAAATAATAATACAATAAATACATAAAGAATTTAAAATGAGTGCATGGTATAAATGTTATGCTTGAATATTATTCCCCTACGTATACAAGGGGTGCATTGATCCAATGCCACATTGACCAGTCGCCACTGCATCAGACTACATTTAAAGCGTCTCGATTCACAACAATGACAATGTAAATAGTATATGTACGTGGCAAAAGGAAATGTCTGTGTTTTTATATCAACTAGAATAGTTTATGAATTCGCTATGACAATAGCAGAATAAATTTAAAAAATATATTATTAAACTTTTTTTATTATTCTTAAGAAACTCTTGGTGCCACACGTGGCACTGAAAGTACCCCGTACGCATCACTGGCCAAAATACAGAAACAACGAATGAAAATATACTTGTATCGAATTTCTTCGCGTATATGCACTGTTTTTATTTGTAAAATTGGACGGAAAACGAGAATAGGTATATATAATATTGTTTCTTTATTTTCTACGTGAAAGGTTTACTTTCCAAGTTACCAATAGTCACTTATGTAACTGTACATGACGTGTATCTAAATATAAGATAACGTTCGATTTCCATCACCACCGTTTATGTAATATGTGCGGCCCTTTTTTATTTATTGTATGTAGATGGTATTGTTTGGCCTCTACCTACCAATGTCAGTATCGAGATGCTTGTCAGTCGCAAGTACTACTGCTAATATTGCTAGATATTCAATTTAATTTATCTGTTGACAGAATTGTGTGTAATGAAGCAGTGGAGTATAACGAAAATCGTTTAATTTTGTTGCCTTTATTAGTAATCGGCTAACGGTTGTGCAACGTTGATTGATGACAATTTATCGCACACATGTGTATACTAGATTTAAAGGTGTTTTGAATAGCATGTACAGCCCATAATGAGTTTTATAGTGTACTCAAATCTTTTTTTAAACAGTAGATATGTTCTACTTGACACAGTATGTATATAACAAACCATGCTATTTGAAAAGAACAACACTGCAGTATAGAAAATTGTTTAAAATAGGTATTAATGAAAACCCAACTCAAAAATCTTGTATTGCTAGAATGGCCTTATCATCTGCGTTCTGATTAGGGTATCCAATCCCGAAGCCTTTTTCCAATCCCGGGATTTCGGGATTGATTTATTTTGAATCCCGGGATTGAGATTTTTTCACCGAGGAATTTGAAATCCCCGATTTGGTATACTTTTTCCCAGAATCTCATGAAAGGTTGTTTTTTTTTTTTTTAGCTCACCGAGGAATTTGAAATCTCCGATTTGGTATACTTTTTCCCAGAATCTCACCGAAACTCGTTTTTTTTTTTTTTTAGCTCACCGAGGAATTTGAAATCTCCGATTTGCCAATTTCGTGTAAATTTCGAGAATTTACGCAAAATTTCTCAATCCCGAAATCCCGGGATCGCAGCCATCTCAATCCCGGAATTTCGGGATCAGAAAATTGAACGGGATCCCGGGATTGGATGCCCTAGTTCTGATTTATAACTGGATCATTTCGTCCAACGAAAGGAATGTCATATTGTGTGTATATGTTATAATATGGGTCACAGAACAGAGCATCGTGGAACTCCCGCCTGGGTTACTCTCCATCCATTTTAACGTTAAAACTTCAGCTTGACCCGATTGAGTTGAGGATCTTAACAAGTTGTAATCCTTTACCAGCCTTCGAAAACTTGAATGCAAGCCCTTCGGTCTATACTCTGTCGAAGGCTTTTGTGGCATCTAATAATAATTCAAATGCGTTAGACACAATTCACCAAAAAGCGTACTTAAAAAATTCGCACCCAAACGAAAAAAGGGGATAAGATCCATAATTTCCGTTACGAAATTGATACAGAATTTTAAATAAATTTCCTTCCCAGAATATCATTGTAATAAAGTCAAAATTTCGAATACTCACTGCTTGTATGTAAACAATGTGCAGTTCTTATTAATATATTATATGTTAATATATCGGTCTGAATAAATAGTCATAATTTAAATGAAATTAAAAAAAAACCTAACCTAACCAAAATGGTTATAAAATATTCTGACCAAAAATTGATTTAAATCCTGACCATCTAATTTGTTCCCCTTTAGAATCTCCGAAGCTTTATTGGTACATGTATACAACGGGAAACCCCGACTTTGTCCGAAGCCTTTGTCTTTATTCATCACATAACTTCAAAACCTTATTACAAAGAGACTTAAATGTTATTGACAATGAACATTTTATATCATTATGTACCAATTACCCAAATAAATTCACAGAGAGATACAAGAGTTTTAAACGACAGATTTGAACTTATTTGCGTTATAAGTATTATACTTGAGTAGATCTATAATCATAAAGATTTACGTAAGCATTCTTTTGATCAAATATAAGATATATTTACAAAAATTACAAACATCAGCCAATTTATCGATGGCCGCGCCGTTTGATTCTCGAGTGGAAAAGTTTTATAACGAACGTAATATAATATGTTTATTAATAACCTCATATTGAGATCGATCTATGTATTTCCAATAGATTAATCTTCGGATATCATTAAATTTCCAAAGAGAAGACTAAATATCTCAAGAGGGTTTCGATTAGATAGATATCTTCCTTTTTAGCATTTTTTTTTATCATTTAAAATATCTTGGATTACAAATTAAAATGAAGCGTTGACATTCATATAACAAAGAATCTGAGCATTACATGCTTTTACAAAGTGGCATAGAATGAGTATTGAGTTAATATGATAGCGGATGCTTTCATAATTTAATGATTATAAGAATTTTTGAGCAAACGTAAAATTTCTATAATAGCTTAACGATTATTTTTACAAACGTAGTTGAAAATATCAATCAAAATTATAACAAATCTTTATCTTCATTTTTTTTTAAATTTAATTTAAGATTTCGACTGAAGGTGCTTGGTGGAATTTCAATATTAAATTTGAATCGTTCAAACTATGTACATTCTCACAAATTTTGTCACTAACTTTATCTTCATATATTTTTTTAGATAATTCATTTTTATCCTAATCGTATATTTACATTTTATCGGGAACGAAACTACAAACACGTAATATATTCAACTTCATATCTTTGTTGATCCAACTGTTATTGAGTAACAAATTGTGACACGACGTGATCAATTGAGATATTCAGCCTGAAAATGCTACACAATCAATGCAATAACAAAATTATTATCCAATTAAATTATATATTTAAAACGAATTTCCACAAAGTTACCACCGAATCCATCAAAAATACATAAAGGTTATTTTGAAGTAGTCGAAAATCATTTTTTGTAATTATTACTCGATACTATTGCGGAGCTAGAACAAAAAAATTTTCCACTATGTGACAGTTGTATGCATGATTTATGGGTTGTTATTCAAATATATGCATTTTCTATTATCGTATCTATTAATTAATATTCCCATCATTCTATTATTACCGTATTCAAAAAAAATACAATATTCTTTTGTACTACTTCTATTTTAAAATATCAGGACCGGTTTCGCTAATGACGAGTATTATCAAATGATTACTGACAATTATACAGTGTTGTGTATACAAAACAAAATGAAACAAATGTGTATTCAATAATTGATATTGAAAAGAATTGACAAAGTACAGTACAAAGTAAAAATAAATTGCACTAAATTGACTCAAATTAAAATGTTTAAAACCTCTAAAATGAAAAATCTTTTTTAATACTATATCTTTAATTCCCTTAGCCCGAAAACTGTTGGATCTTACTAGTATATACTTTTCCGTGCTTTATAAAACCTTAGAACTGTTTTTTGTAATAGAAAACTACATAGTATGTTAGGTTAGCGCCCTATACAGCAAGATGGATGTACACAAATGAAACAAAAGCGTTCAAATGCTTTGGTTGAAAAAATCCAATTAAAAATAATGACGCCAATCTCATAACGTAATGTGTGACAATTTCGCTACCCCCATTTTCCATTTTTCTTAAATTGATTTCCATTGATATTGTCGCTACTGCACCCCTCAATTATTTCCTAGGTCATCGAGCCCTTTGTTAAAGGGCATTCATTATTTTGTACGTAATTCGTTATAATCTCCGTGCCTTGAGGCGGATAACCTGTTTTACAATTGCCCACCAGTCGAAATATATCCTTGACCTTCCGATTTGTAAACTTCTTCGCTCGCTTCGCCGGCCCTGATAACAAAGTAATATTTCGTATACATTTATGATGTAAAAATATACATTTCGCTTTATAATAATATCGCATGACGCTACCGAGACTTTTTTGATATGACGTATTTAGTTCACCGCAACAACCAACCTTATGATGTTTGTTTTTTTAAATGAAAATATATTAAGTACCAATAAATTTAAATGCAAAAATATATTTACATCAGAAAACTGCGGTTCAGTAATATTGAAAGTGCTATTTTTTATTTCCATTAGTTGTTTATTTTTTATACTTTAAGAGTTTGATCATAACTTCGTCGCTGCTTTAATATGAATTTTGTTACAAGTGAAAAAAATGCTTAGTTTCTTTACTTTGCATTATAATAGTTGTCGTTATTTTTTATGTTACAATCACGGCGTTATCTCACACCTCTACCAACCCCTCATATCCGTGACAACTCCCTTCCAATCATTTTCTTGAAGACAAAGAGAAAACATCTTTTTATAAGTAAACAGAGAAAATTTATGTAAAAAACGTGGAATTGCCAAATTTAAGAAATCACCAAAACCCTAAAACCGTCGCATTGCGCAGTCAAATAAGGCCTGTTTTGAATATTCTTACATATTACATTCGGTTGTATAAAAAAAAATCATTACTAAATTTATATTGAATTGAATTTGAATCGTTCTAACTATGTACGTTCCCACAGATTTTGTCACTAACGACAAAATTTTCTAACGGCAAAACAGAAAGGACACTGAACACCAGAGTTTTAGAGCATATGGCAGCCTTTAGATAGAAAAAAGACACGTCTACTTTTGCTAATCACTTAATTTCGGAAGGACACGTGTTCAATCAGGAACAAGGGATAAAAATGTTACTCCCTAATACGGACAGTCATAAACTCTTTTCCCAGGAAATTTTGGAAAATAAATAGAGCACAATTGCACAGTCTTCCGATTTTAAATGAAATACTAAACCTACCGGGATCTCCACTTTTATACCCTATATAAATATAATCATAAAACCTTTGCCGACAAACAAATAAATATAATTCTTGAAACTACTTACTACTCAAATCTGTGGGCATTCCCATGAGCTTATCCTTTCCGCCAGCAATGGCTTTAAACTCAATGATACATTTATTTCTTATTTAAACACGAAACATTCATTTACTAAGTGTCCTTTCAAGTTCATCCGTGCACTTGAACGCCTGAAGATGCCGAAAGGCGAAACCCGGGTCGTTAGTGACAAAATCTGTGAGAATGAACATAGTTTGAACGATTCAAATTTAATATTGAAATCTCACCAAGAACCTTCAGTCGAAATCTTAAATTATATTGAATTGATTTGAAAATTGTCTCTTATATTTGAAATTATATCGATGCAAGAAAATAAATCCATCACAATATGTGGCAAAAAAATGATCACAAGGAAACATTTGCGCCCCACGTTTAGAATCACTAATCTATACTCAAGTCTAGCAAAATGTACAAACATGAGATGTATGATTCGCGAGACCATAATAAAGAAGTCAAAAAGTCAAAATAAACTGGATTTGGCGTTTCGGCACGAGACTATGAAACAATACAATTTTCAATTTTGCAAAACAGCCAGGCAAAATGATTCAGCTGTTTGATGTATTTTTGAAGTTCGTTATTTGTACAGAGCTTTATTGTGTTTCATATATAACTCACTTGTCATTCAAAATGGTACCAACACTCGGTGGCTTAGTGCTTTTTTGATAAAGATCTCTCACATTTGTTCTGTGTCAGTAATAACCGTAATAACTAAGCAGCACGCCGACCATTTGTTGGCTGTAAAGCTAGGGCTTGTCGGTTTTTAAAAAATCGTGTTTTAAGTCAAAGTCACAGCATTCGAAAGCCGTTTTTCTCAATTTGGTAACCCGGTTTCATATAAATATTAAAACCAATATTGATTTTTTTTTCATTATTATAAAATTCTAAACCCCTAATATATTAAATTGAAGCCGCCGTGTTTACAAATAAAACGAGATAAAATATGTAGTTTATAATAGTGGGTATTATATTAAAGTTTATTTGAAAATATTTTTGCTGTGCATTTTGTTTTGTGATTTTTTTAAAAACATATTTTCTGACGAATTGTAATTCGAAAACCGGAAAGTCCTAGCTCTAGCGTTGCACACAACTGATTTGATCAAGGACTAACATCCAAATACTAACATTCAAATTAAACCCCATAAAAAAATTGCCGTTTTATTAAAAACGTTGTCCCATTACTTTATCCCAAACATTACGAAAACTCTTATTATGCCTATACAAGGCCTCTTGTACTATCTACTAATTACTTTGTCAAGAACAATTTTTAATTTTTTTTAAATGCTTTGCCTCATTTTGTTATTTTCAAAGAATGGAAGGCAAGGCAGAACTCGGTCAGTATGAAACACTGTGCCACGATTATATATGATATAATAATATAAGCAACGACAGATTTAACACATTTTAGGTTTAAAATTTAAGATTTATTAACCTCAAATTGTTGCTCACTCAGTTTCCAGTTTATTAAACTAAAAAACTAAACTACAATTGCTGTGCTATAACTTATAATACGATATCACAAAGTATACAAAATTTATTATTGCAAATAAATAAGCACACTAACGTTTAAGAGGTCGTTAATTAATAAATACATATTGTCTAAAGCAGTGATGCACAAACCGCGGCCCTTTTTGAATTTTGTGGCGGCCCTTAAATCTCTTTCTCAAACATATTTTTTTTCACGTAAAACATTTATTTAATAAATGTAAGCAACATTTTTCTTCAATGAAGGAGAATTAATTGGTTCATAGAAACAGGCTCACAAATATAATGTCAAATTAAAAAAGTTAACAAAGACCAAGAACGCATTAACCTGTGAATTGCATATAAATGAAAGATAAATATTTCACAATGAAACGATTTTTAATAAGCAAGTACTCATAATTCTTTTTTTGCATGGCTTATTTATTTTCGAAATAACACGGTCAAAATAATATAATGGAATCTATTACTCATTTATCTAAATTCACTTAATCTTTATTACACGTTTTTAAGGCTGTTTTACATGGAACGTGCATATTTTCTGTATAAAAAGGATTGAGCGTACTTTAAATCTTTTTTTTGTTTGCGGCCCGAACCCGCGATAAATTTGTTTTGTACGGCCCGCTAGAAGGTAAAGGTTGTGCATCACTGGTCTAAAGCTTTATTGTTATTAATTCAATTAACAGAATAGTTATTGTTTTGTTTCAAAACTTTGGCAACCTTCATCCGACTTGTTTCGATCAACGACAACAGTAAAATAAGTACATCTCAGTTTCAATACTCGTACACTTATTAAATATTTAATACAAATTTTAAAAAACATGTCCGCTCCCAATGTGAATCATATGACTTCCTAATTGAAGTATCTCAACAGAACGTTATCTATGAGAACTATTTGTTACTCAGTTGCTTGACCTCTCGTTTTTCAAAGAGAGTAGTAGGGATAGAAGTATAAGACTATGATAGGATTAGTGGTTAACTAATCGCTCTAATATATTATTATTTTAATATTGGATATTATCTGCTTTTGAAACAAAGTATTTTTTATTTTATTGTAATCGTATTTACTGTCTGAACGATTTTTTTAAAATATTTCTATCTATCTTGTTGATAGTCTAATCTTATCAACTAATTTACGACATAACATATTTATATAGTCTCTGTCTATCCTTCTAAGCTTCGTACTCCAGACGTAACACTTTGGATAAGCGTGATAATAGTTTAATCTTTGATAAAATAAATAATTGAGACCACGGAAACTTGTTATGAATACAGACAATGTGGCACTATGCCACTAGTATAATGATGCGCTCTGAGATTCTTTTTTTTTTTTTTTTAATATTTTCAATTTATTTAAATTTGTTCTGCTGTTATAAATGAAATTAGACTAATCACGAATTTATAAATTATTTTATTCTTTGCCACGTACATAGTATACAGACATTGTCATTTATGTAGTTAGTTTACACAGTTTCTAGCTCGCTGTGACAGGTCCTCCGCATCTCAACCTACGTAACAATAATAATTATTTGTATAATATTATATGTCATAAATTGTAGATAAATGGTGCGCGCCTTTGCACTAGCATTGGAACACGTTGCACTTTTAGATGTAAAATTAATAATAACATACAAATATTCGTCGCCGAGGACATTGCAACATGTGCAGGGATTTATTATAGAATTTAATTACCGCTTCGAAAATCAATTTAACGGAACTGCGAAATATCTTTTGGAAGGAAATTAATCTTTTTACTTTATACTTAAACAACAGTTATTGTTATCAATTATAATTGAAAGATATCGATTTTTTATAACCCCTCCCATCGTGTAAGAATGGAATTTTGAAAACTGCCCCACTATACTAACGCTTTTAGCGGCATAGCTCATTCGTTGCTCCTTTGCAAAGTGTCCGGTGATATATAAATCCGTATTTAATCTTACTTAATCGAACTCAATTAAACAGAATGAAACATATTTAAAAAAAAAACAGAAACTCGTGACGCTATTAAAAATGCATTGGATTTAAATGTTTAAAAAAATGACAAAAAACATACACTGCCTACCATATTATCTCGAATCGACGCTGGAGACCAAGTCGACGACAGTTAGTTGATGACAGCATATCAATTCTCGTTGTTTGCGATGTGACTTTATCAATACTCTTTTATTCAACCTTGTCGTTTTCAGTTTCGTCGTCAGTGCAAAATATTACAACATAGTTACAACTCAATACACAATGCCGTCTTATTGAAGATTTTTTTTAGTTTTTTTCTGCTTTCACGAAAATTAAATTTATCACCCTTTTTTCTTCATTAGTGTACAATAGTACAACATTTACCTTTCTTTATAGCGTTGTCCATTTTCATCAAATTAGCTTTCAAAACACGTTCTAGGAAATAATTTAACTACAATGAAAACAAGCTGAAGCCGTAAAAATAATCGAAAAATTTAATTATCTTCGTTTCATTTTAATACGTTTACTTAATATCTCAATTAAAAAATATCAAGTAACTGTGATGCTAATATATTTTATTTTCGTATTTATTTTAGCCAGCCTTTTGTTCATGTATTTAGTAATGTGATAAAAAAAGAAATATCTTTTAATGAGAATTTCAATGTCACGCGAGATAATCTCGAAGAGGCATCGCAAACACGCATATCTAAGATTTCAATAAATAAAATAGAAAATATCTGAATTTGATCTTGACCTGACTGAGGCTTGAAGCTAGGTCGGTCTGATCGCTAGGGCAAAACTTTAACTATTCAACCAAAGGCATCAGTAAGTATGTTGAAAATATTCACCCACATTAAGTAAATAATCTTTAGTGGCTCTTCGACTTGTATAATGTGTTTATACGGCTATGTTGTTTATTATTTTTGGCTTCATCATCGAAATATTATTTGCGTACAGATATCACGTCCCAAATATAAATAATATTTTGATACGTAACAAGAATATTATTTGATTTTCGTCGCATATTCAATATTGGTATGTATTATATTATATTATAAAAAAGGAATAAAACAAACGTTAATCTCGCCTAACTTACTTCAGAAGGTATCAATTTGACATGCGGGGCAGCAAAATTTTCACAAAGATATTGTTTTCAGAAAATTAAACATAACGATCTTAATTCAATGTATTCCGCAAAGCTTTTCTCATGCATGAATTACTCATACTTACGCCGAGCCAAATACGCCGTTTTATTTTATTGAAGTATTTTTCTTTCGCCAGTGCGCTTAATATCATTCTTTGGATATTTGTTGTAACGTTTGAGATTTATTGTTTCGTCAGTTTTATTACGTGAACAAAAATCTACCCTTGGGAGCTGTGCCAAGTTTATACGTAGCACATCTTTCTAAAGTAGCGGAAACCTAAATTCACACACAAAGGCTCTACAAAATTGATTTCTTAACTATTGCCACGACCCCAATTATTGAGGTTGTCAGTAAACTTTACAGTGGTTCAATACATACTTGTTTTGATGTATCTTCCCAGCTGCACGTCTAAAGATATGATTTCGACCAAATGTTATTTAAGCGATTTTTTAAATTTCGCTTAAAATTACGGGAACGATGAGAGTATTTGTTTACCGTGATCCAATTATTTTTTGTATTAAAAAAGCCAAATGCCTTATATATAATTAATGGAAAATTAGTAACACTATCTTTTACCTTCTACAACTAACAGCTACGAGGTATATTTTACACACAATATTTTTTTATTTTATTAAATAAACTTAAAGTAATCATTAGGCGTTATAAATTCATGTTTTATTGCACTGTTTCTGACTTATTTTGGCAGTCAGTGCCTTTTTTAATCACGAATCTCAATTAATTGTCTTAATAAAAAAAATATGCCTTTTGCTCAAGTTTTCGTCATAAAAGCTTCGGTTAAAGCGGTAAAAAATCGTAATTAAATGGACTAAAAGCTTTGTCTATAATGAAAAAGTCGCCACTAACTTGGTGGTATTTATTTTCATTATAATCTTCAACCAAACACATATACATTTTTAATGTATTTTTTAATTTATTAGCAGGCTTTAAATGTTAATCAATATGAGTATCTCGATTTTAAATCAATTGCACATTTAAAAATAAAAATCTATATAAATAAACTAGGAATTGGTATCTGTATATGTTATATTTTTTAATATAATACCTCTCCGTCAAATATTGTCAGTGGACACATTGAAAGTAAATATGAGTATCCGTGATAACCGTCATTACTATATTTTTTATCTAATCCGATCGCCCTTAAAACGAACATTTGACACAAATAATCGCTGATGTTTACAAATTATTTTTTTAACATCGATTTTAAACAGACTCAAAATGTAATGATTTTTTTTACATTACCGAATTTAAATGTAATTTCAAATCGAAAAGCATGAATATCGATGACGTTTTCAGCCATTTTACATGACCTAATGCGGAAAAGGCTAGACAGAATGGCGACAGTTAATGGAGCATCTCTTATGGCGTCTTTATTTCATATTACCGGATATGAAAGAATCCTACAAGTGATTCAGTATCAGCGCTTATAGAAATATTTACTTGAATAAACTGTAAATTGGGGTCATTATTTCCAAAATCCGATAATTTTTCTCTGTTACTTTCTTGGATATTTATATAGACATTTTCGTCTCTTTTATTGAATTTTATATAATTTCGATGTTAATTAATCTACTATTTTGAAGATTTACGGAATCAAATTTCACAATGGCAACAATATATACGTAAGGTAATTTAATTGATAGAACTCTAGAATTTATTCTATAAAAGTTTTTGTGAATTCTCTAAAGAACACAATAAAATAAAATAAAATTAAATTATGAAACGTTTACGACCGAACTTTTCATTGTAAAACATTTATTGATTTATATAATATAATGCCTTGCATTCCTGGTTCACCAAAATCGCCGTAAAGCTTTTATAAATAGGTATTTAAATCCCATAATATTTATTTATTTTTTCTGTCATATATGTCAAAATAAAACGGTTAATATTTGTTTCTGATAATTACATTTATTGGGTCTAGATTAGTTACGACAATATAGACCGATCGATTTTCCTCAGCTGATTTCGAACACGCGACAGTAAAATATTATTTTCCTACGACCTTGAAAGTTGCCTTCAAATATTTTTTCTCGCAACGCGATAATGCTGCCCTTCGTTGTTGTACATACAGAATCTACATTTAATCATATCATTTTGCATGCATAACACGAAACGATTGAGTCATGTAATTTTGTTTATCAGTTAAGTCAGTGGTTTAATATATTTTTTCAAAGTTTAAGCCAATTTCTAATGCTATTTATTATGCCGTCGTCCACCTGGGTTGTGCGGCTTTTAGTTAAAATTACCGAATGTAAATTTCCTACACATAATAAATTATGTATCAGATTCTATTTTTCTCTTTCTATGTCTATCTTTTTCAAGCACAATAGTGAATAGTTAAAAGATTGGTCAAGTCCAACTCAGTATCGGCAAAGATTATGAGGAATAAATTCGTTTCTTTTCTTGGTCATTATTGCGTTGCGGATAGCGGCCGTTAAACATACATAACAGGTAGTGGTGAGATAATTAACAATCCACATAACCTCTATGATATAGATAGGCAACGTATGAAAAACATATTTTTATAACTTTGTACCGTGTGAGATATCTTGTTGCATATACGGAATAAAAAAAAACAATCATTCCAATGTATTTTTCCAAAGCTTTTTGCCATCAAATTTGAAAATTTCGTGTGTGACTATCATCGATCCTGTAAACCAGGGTTTCCCAATCTATTTTCCGCGGAACACCAGTGTTCCGCGGAGCCAGAGCAGGTGTTCCGCGGGCCAAAGTGGATTTTCCACAAAAATTTGGAATGGTTTTATACGCTGCAACACATTTAAACATTTTCTACTTCATATCGAAAAGCGAGTGATGGTCTATCTCCACATATGTTATGATGTCAAGTATCTAGGTAAAAGAGGAGGTTTTGAATATAAATTGAATACGGCAACAAAAATTGTGCCAAATTTCTATCGCCGAGGGTGAAGTATTATTTTATCGCACCCAAAATCATCAAAGGCAACAGTACGTTGTACGAGTTGTCTTTGACCCTTCAAAATAAATATTGAATTGGAATTGATTGTTTGGATATAGATTTCCAAACGCAATACAGTACAAAACAAGAAACAATGGTTAAGCATATTTCATTAGATAAATAGTATTACCAAGTAACAAATAAACAATGGCTGTACGATTATTATATTCCATTTATTGAAAATTCTACATGACTTTATTTCGCAAACTTTTTTCTGGAATCCTTTCTAAGACATCAAATCTCAGTAGGCATACAATAAATTCTAGAACGGCCACGGTGTAAAGCAGTTTTAAAGCAAATTTCAAGTTTTTGCTATGCAGGCTTGAAACTATTACTATTTCCATGAAAAAAAATATGCCATAGCGTAAAAAACTGTGAACATGCAATCTTTAAAAAAGAGATTTAGGCAAAAGTAAATGATCGATGAGGTTTGCTAACAGGTGTAAACCAATTTTGGGTGTTTTTTTGAGCTTTGTTAAAAATAAGCAAAGAATTTTTTTCCAATCCATTTTTATAACATTCGTTTATTTATATTTAAAAAATACAAAACAAATTTTAAAAATAAATAAATTCAAAACTAGAAAAGCTATCGGCTGGTAATGGGAGGGGTCTAAAAAAGAGGTTTCCTGGCGTACATGGTTCCAACCAAAAATGTAACGGATTCTTAATTAATAAAAATGTCGCTATCGCCCGTACCTCGGAGAAATAAAAAAAAACCCCGTTTGAAAAAAAAACAATTTTCAAATTCAAATCTGCTACGGGCCATAGAAGGGTGTATAGAGAAAGTTTACACAAAATTTCAAATAAATCGGTTTGGTAGAACTTGAGATAAATATTATGCACGCCAGCTTGAAAAAAGTAGTTTCGAGAAAAACGCGTTTAAAGTTTTGAGTTTAGATTTGTTCCGGTCGGACCTTCGGTCGCTTAGTTGGTGCGTCACCAAAATCGCTGTAACTCGGTAAATAATTAAAATTTTGAAAAATTCACTTTGAGAACATACTCTTAAATGTCTAAACTTTAGAAAAATATAAAATAGAAAGAATCGATTTTTTTAAATTTCTACACTAGTATACCCCCCTAAAAGATTTATTAACTCTAATTCGTATGTGATATTTCAATAATAAAAAAACTATTATCAATTACCCATCCCAAAAGTGTTCCGTTGAAATTTTTGGAATTGCGAAGTGTTCCATTCCAGAATGAGTTTGGGAAACCCTGCTGTAAACAATGCTCCGAGTGAGCGATTAAATATTTAGTCTAATTACAAATCGTTTCCTAAATCCATTCTTATATCCTTATCCGTCATTATGAGTATTGTTAAACGAACGTCTTAGAAACCAGTTTTCGTTAAACAAATTGTTTTGAAATGTTTCATTTAGTGCTATAAATGCAAACTGAGCTACATATAAATTTCTTTTTAAACGTTAAATAATAACAGCTCTTTGTGAGGTTTTTACAGACATAGCTTTAAATTTTCTAAAGCTCAATATTGAACAACAAAGCCTGCGTTTAGTTTTTCTACAATCTGACTGGCAAGCCTTAATGATTAATCTGGGAAATTGTGCATTCAAATGTTTGCAAGACGTAAAACCACACCTTGTAAATATATGTTCAAGCTCTAAGAAAATTACCATGTATTGTGGTTATGTTGGTTTACAAAATGGTTGGAAACGGCTTAAGCAAGCAAATAAAATTGTGTCAGCTGTATATTTTCATTATCTTTATTATATTATAGATAAATTCTTGGTGTACACAATTTTACCCGATGACCGCTATAATATTATCCCATAAGCAAACACTACATATGAGCTATGCTACACTTACATAGATAATCGTAAACAACCTTATTCTTCATATTCACAAAAAATACTTTAATTAGAAATGTTAATATTAAAGTTTCTTGTAATTAACATTATACTTATGTATAAAAAGAGACCCAAAATCTGTATGAAAAAGTAGAAAGATAAAAACCATCACTTTCAAATTTATTTTCAATATAAAATTGATAAATGTTTTATTCGATTTGTTAATTAATTAAGTGCGATTCGGGTTTCACTCCTTTAAGACGTGTGGTCAAAAATATATACATCGTATTTGTGTTTAGATCATAGGTTCCCAACCTTTAACGGGTGGCGACCCCTTTTTTAAAAGCCATGTGACTAAGCGACCCCCCGAAGAATTTGAAATCCTCGATTTGGTACACTTTTTCGTTGTTTTGTTGTTCAAATCCAAAATCGTAAAAAGTTGGCGACCCCCCCGAAAACCCCTCGCGACCCACTTGGGGGTCGCGACCCCCAGGTTGGGAACCCATGGTGCCGATATTGTTTTTAAAGTCACGTTTTTATTTGGCATACTTAAATATATGTTTTTTTTTATTTTCAATAAAAAAACAATTTTGTGTAGTTGTAAGTTGACAACGGTGTAATTGCTCGTCTGATTGAACAAAAATTGACAAATTATATAAATATACAATATTCGACACTGAATTAATTTCACCTTCTCTGTCAATGTACTGAGCAGATTTGCAGTACCTTTCCTGACCAAGTCGTCCTTTATGACAGTGCTTCCCAGATTGGGGGGCGCCGCAGAACATGTTTTGTATTGAGGAGGACCGCGGATAATTTTTTTTCAGATTTAGGGGGCCGTGGAATGAAAAAGGTTGGGAAGCGCTGCTTTACGACACGAGTTGACATATGATACTTGACGATACGTGTATTGAAACACATCTCATTTCATACTTACGCGTAATTTGTATGCTTGGTGTATAGTCACGCGTTGGTTCTTACAAAAGTTTCGCCTATTATCGAATTTTCCTACAAATAATACGTCAATATTATTCATTTAAAATTCGAAAATTCGAAAACTTGTAAATTATTTATATAAACTGCAATATACAGCTGACAAGTTGCATTTTTTTTTAAATTCTTACGTTATGCATAATTTTAATTTTAATGAAAAAAAAACTTATCTAAATTTCCAATCTATATATCAATTTAAAATCTTTTTAATATATCCGATTGAGTGTTATGACTGCTATCGTACATTTAATCAATAATAATTAAGAGTTCTTGTGAATGTTTTATGAATACCATATATATATGAATTATCTTATCTATGATAATTGCTTATGGATATAAAGAACATTTCGTTACTTCTCAGAACACTCTGAATGATTAAATTAACCTGTCACTTATAGCAGTGACAATTGCGTTCTCGTGGATTGCATATCGTAGTTACTCTACGAAGTCGTCATCTTGATAATTTTACATTCAATTGACCATTATACCATTACTTCACACCTTTAAATCACGTTTATTATAGTTTGTCAAATTATATTCATAACCCTACTTAGTAAAAATATACAAAATAATAACGATTCACCAGACACTCGCGATCAGTATTCGTTATTGTTTTCTCTATGTAACACCTTCAGCCATTTTTTTATTAAAATTACATACGTTTAACTATCAATAAATCGTTATATTACATACCATATCTTTTATAATTCTACTCTATAAGCAGTACTAAATTACATTGAGATATCACAGGTTGGCCACAATCCAAATATCTGCTGACTTTTCCTCAAATGAAATGCAATTATCATGTTATTTATTCAGTCAAAATAAATTGCTATTCGTATGTTTATTTATGATCCACTTGCGTTCATCTTTACTCATATTTTATCCCTTTACCTGACAAGATAATTAATAAATTAGCCTGAATCGTCGCAGTACACAGTTCTCTCATCATCGTAATATTTCACAAGAGACACGTACCTACCCCAAACGAATATGTGTATAATTTTCCCGTTCGAGTTTTCTTGTTAGTTTTGTTACGTAGTGTATCTACTTATCTAGTGGTGGAAAATGCAATTAAGTATATAATATAATCATAATATATGTAGAAATTGAAAAGTCAAAATGACGTAACCTACACATAACATTTTTTACAGGAGGAACAAAAAACATTTGTTGATGATTTTGGGCCAAATGCAAATTATTTAACATACACAACCTAGAAGTGCACGGAAACTATCAAACTGTTGCTTAATTGAGTTTATCTTATATAATTTAATAAATTGGTTAAGAAACACATTTAAGTAATTTTTCCTGTTCGCAATTTTCACAGACCCTTTTTTTAAACTTAAAATGTAAATTTATATACTAATTCAGCATTTTCAGCAGACATCCTTTTGGTAGAACGTGTAATATGCTGTATAAATTGTGATTATCGAAAAAAGCTGTTATTGTATGTTACGTCTTTTTGCTTTTCTACAGTCTATATACAAAGTTGTATTTTAGGATTTTTATTATTATATTTAAACGATGTTTTAATAAATTACACTTTAAAATGTTCCTTAATTGTTATTAATGGTCATGATTTACATAATTATTGCAAAGGTTATTTTCAAATACTTGTGGAATATTTACTTGGACAAACATAATTTAATGAAAATAAGAGTGCTTATTAATTTATTTTTTTGGCTATCCATAGTTCCATTTTAATGGATTAATTACGTGTTTTCAATTCACTTCGATACATAATATGTTGTCTAAATTTACTCTTGTTTTACTAGATCGTTAATATAATATAATAATTTTACTGTCTCTATAAGTAATGTATTTTGTTACTATCATAAAAGTACGTCATTGTACTCTGTCACTATGCGATTTAACTTTTCTTCAGTGAATGTATGGAAGAATATACCTGTCCGCAATATATCATCGTATATGCACCGCTTCAGATGTTTCTATATTTTTGCTGCACGGTAACAATTCAATTAAATGTGATTTTTAGTACAATCGGCGGTTATTAATCGTAGCATAAGACATCTGTCGTGTTATGTCAATTATGTCTTACGAGCGTGTTCTAAAAATCACTTGAAATGAATTTTCCGAATGCGACAGTCGCCCTCTAGTGGAGCTCATTTGTAACCGGTCGACAGATTGATTCGACATTTAAAATTATTGATCGCGTGCCAGTTTTGATTCACCATTCAAGTCATGGACGATTAGCTTTGTCAGCCGTTCGATCAACTATAATTGACACCAATTGAAATGCCTTCCTTATTCATGTAGAAAACTCTCTCAACTATGACTTGGAAAATGTCTACCTTATTTAGCAGACTCTTAACAATATTGGAAAATATGACTATTCGATTTGAAAGGATTGACATTTATGTATTACAAATATTTACCAAAAAGACTTATATTAACATTATTTATTAAACGGAGAAGATCACTATTTGTACAAATGTTATTAAAAACCTGGACTGACAGAATTCCATCTTAAAAATATTGAATCCTCAAATTCAATCAAATCGAAGAAAGACGTAGATTTATCAAATTTTGATGTACTTACTACATTAGTAAATGTGAAATTAAAAAATCTTAATTTTACGTTATACGTATCTCGGAGAAAGAAAACAAACAGAAGATCACCAGTGGGGAATCCTTTCATACCAAAAAGGTGCATTCAAGAATCTTAAATTAGATATAAAATATTTGGATCCAATCAAAAAGTTGTAGGTTACCTAAATATTGACTGTAGAAAGGAAAACGGACGTAACCCACAGTATATTCATAACAGCTTTTTTTCGATAATCACATTTTATCAAACTTGATACACGTTCTATCAAAAGGATGCAAGCTGAAAATGCCGAATTTGTATCTAAATTTAGCTTTTAAGTTTCAAAAAGATGACCTTGTAAAATATTAAAACCAAGAAAAAAGACTGACATAAAGGTTTTTCCTAGACAATTTCTTTAATCAATATTAGATTATGTCAATTTAAAAGTCTCCGTGCACTGCAAGGTTGTGTTTAATTCATAATTTGCATATCGTCCAAAATCATCAAAACACGTTTTTGCGCCTCCTGTAAAATTTGATATGTGTGGGTTACGTCCTTTAAGGTCATCTTTTTCAAACTTAAAAGCTAAATTTAGATACAAATTCGGCATTTATTATTAAAGGTACATTATTTTATTTGTTGTAACTATTTTTCCTATATGTATTTGGATTACTCTTGCGCACTTATGGTGTGGTGAGAAAATCTTTTCGCACTATAGTTAGAATTATTGTTTTTAGTAACTGGTGTGGTATGTAAAAATTATCGTTGTTATTAAGTTGTAAACCATGTCTTTATTCTACATATATCAGTTATCGAACATGCCATTCAAATTAAATTGTCTGTTCCAATGTTGGCAAGGTTTATTGGACACGTGTGAGTGTGACATTGCGATGATGCATCCCAGTGCAGGGCGTCCCCCGGCCCGCGGTCCGATGTGGGTCGAATAAAAATATCTTCGTCCAGCTTTCGCGAGAGTCTGCCCACACAATCTTGAAATCAAATACCGACTCACAGTATTTACAAATTGAATCATGAATGAATTATTCGTATGGTTATTTTTTATTACAACCGTTATCCGTTCACAATGGAGAAAACATTGACAAGGATTTAAAAAAAACTAATCATAAGTTAGTCGCTCAACGACTCCGAATATGGTATGGAAAAAAATAGTAATTAGGAAGGACTTATTTATATATACATATTACAAAACAAAATTTTATTGTTTATACAATGTAAAAAAAATTAAAACAATATAAATAATAATAGGTAACATTGTATAATTTTCTGGTTGCTTTTCTCGGCTCCGTTTTTAAACATTAAAGCCATCCATTCCCTTGGATTTAAATTCATAAAAATTTTCATTTTGGTATTCAAACCCATGACCCTGCAACAGAGAGGATGAAAGCACCAATGCTTTGACTATTCGACCGACCGACTGAAACTCAATAAAGTTTTAAACCATCATCAACGAACCTGATCCAATTTTGATTTTTCGATGTCAAACACTCAATAGCAATGGTATAATATAATGTTTCCTACAAAAACGGATGTTGTATTTTGTATGTAAACTGCCGAAAAACTCCATAAATATATTATATATATACATACGGTTCATTCACGAAATGCGATATTATTGTTTACCATTTTTAACTTAAATATAAATTTAAAAAATCTAAATATTGTACATATATAGGAAAATCATTGATTTAACATCAGCTATTATTATATTAAGCACGCATGGAATGTTGAGTTGGGATGCTAATATTACATTCATATTGACCAATGCTATTTACGACATTTTGTTGACCATGTCTTCACGCATCTCTATTTATACAATACTTAGTATGTTTGAATCATTTCTCCCATTTGATAGTCGGAAGTCATCCCAAGCCATCTGTTTTCAAAGTGACATTTTATTTAGTTTTTAAATTTCGAATTTGAAATTAATTGTTTCGAAGGTGTTGCCATATGCAACAAAACAAATTCCTTGAAATATTTTATATTATTTGCTTATTATTTAGAACACGCAGGTTAAATTAAACTTATATAATCGTCATCGCACTTCTGTAAGAATGCGCTCATGATATTATTTGATTTCATCCTGAAAATTATCAACAGCTTTTAAATATTACACTACTTTCTTTTCTTTGGCCATGTTCGCTCCCTATGTAGAGCATATGGCTGCCACGCGGCACCTCCATGTTTCCCTGTCTCCCGCCAATAGCTTTGCTTCCTCCCATGTCATGCCAGCATCCCTCAATTCCGCCGAGTACATCCTATGGATAGTACCCGACGGACGTCCGGGACGCCGGAATCCCACCGGTCGAAAGAAGAGGCAGGCAGGATTGAGGCTTTCCGGAGGCATCCGCAGCACGTGACCCAGCCAGTTCCAACGTCTCTCCATAACCACTGACGTGACGGGACGCTGTCTTGTACGCTCCCTTATCTCTGAATTCCTCACAAAATCAAACTACCCCACCCCCATTATCCGACGCAAGCATCTGTTCTCGAAGCTTAGTATACGGTTTTTCTGAGTCTTCGCCAGGTGCCATGATTCGCAACCGTAAAGCATTACCGGCAGAATGCAAGCGTTGAACAATGTTGGCATTTGGTTTTAATCGAGTACAGCTGTGTGTCCCAGACAGTCCGCACTGAGTTGAATGTGGCTCCAGCCATTCCTAAACGAATGGCGAGCTCGTTTTTTGTACTACCTTCTTCGGGGATATGTACGCCGAGGTATCTGAAGCTGTCAACCCTCTCGATGATCTGTCCCGCGCTGGTAAGGGTCTTAGCAGAGTCATGACAGGTTTGGTTACACATCACACTGGTCTTACTAGTGTTAATTTTTAGACCAATGCGACCTGAGTTAGTTCCTAACCCACCAATAGTCTCCTGGATGCCTTCAATGGGTTTATCGAATATGACAGCATCATCGGCATATTCAAGGTCACACAGCTTCAGACCGGGACCAACAGCAACACCTCGATCAGGCGGAATTGACCTGCGAAGTATGAAGTCAAAAATAATAATAAACAGGAACGGTGCAAGAACGCACCCCTGTCTCACTCCGGTTGTGACCCCGAACCATTCGGTATTTGAGTCACCGATTCTCACACAACATGCACTATTCTCATGTAGGGATTTGACAATGGCCACAATCTTTGGCGGAATCCCGTAGGCATCCAGTATCCTCCACAAAGAGGGTCTGTGTGGAATATCAAATGCCTTCTCATAGTCGATGAAACAACAAGCAAGAGCACTGTTAAATTCATTGCTCTGCTAGAGGAGACATCGAAGATTGAATCAATATTACACTACTGTATAGTTAAACCGTGAGAATTATTAAGTATCACTTTCTCTAAATTAATTTACGTTTTTTAAACACCAACACCTGTAGCTTTTAATTAAATATAAAATTAAATTTTATAACTTTCTTATTCCACTTGTCGTGTTACAAAATAAGACACGTCTTTCGCCTTTTTAAAAGCATTATCAGACAACATCGCAAGGCCAATTTTTAGTTTATTTGAAACCTTTGCGATGTTAAGTCTGATGAGGCTTCTAAAAGAGGCGAAATATTTTTTTTTTATTACATGAAATAAGAAACAACATAAATTTCAAAATTGGTACCCACTAGGGCATCCAAAATCTATAAATTTTCTGATCCCGAAATTCTGTGATAATCGGAAAAAAAAGTATACCTAATCGAGGATTTCAAATTCCTCGGTGAGCTAAAAAAAAAAACAAGCTTTTGTGTGAATCTGGGAAAAAAGTATACCAAATCGAGAATTTCAAATTCCTCGGTGAGCTAAAACAAAAACAAGCTTCTGTGAGAATCTGGGAAAAAGTAAAGCTAATTGAGGATTTCAAATTCCTCGGTAAGAAAATCCCAATCCCGGGATCCCGAAAAATAGGTGATCAATCCCGGGATTGGAAAAAGGCTCCGGGATTGGATACCCTAGTAACCACCTGTTAGTTAAGCTATTTAACGCACATTTGCAAAATTATCCAATAATTGGCAAATTACATATGTATAATATAATGTAATAGAATTTAATCGTTGATTCCATCGCACCGTATTGGGAAGCCTGTAGTACTCACTAACTACTGCACCATTTACTGTGCCCTTCTATAATAGGATACTGTGAAATTTTATTAAATCATATTAGAATTATATAAAAACACCCGATAGTAAATATAGTCATTGGGCTTGAATCGCCCATTGGTTATCTCATTTTTATCAGTACAAAAAAAAACAGTATCCTTAACTTTTTTTAAGTGAGAAATACTCTGCCACCTATCGATTGTTTCAATAAGTTATTTGTCAAGCATTCAAGCTTTATCGATCGAGTCTTTCAACATTATAATAATATTATACTATTTAATCGGGGTGTTGCCAACTGAGTCTTCATAATTAACTGAATTGATTTTTAATTTGATTAATAATCATTTTTACCGATAGCATTGTTTTTTTTATTGTTTTCTCAAACTAATAATTAAATAATATTATATGTAGATAAAATTACACTAAGGAGTTGTTATCTATTTTAGCGATACTATTTTACTTAATAATGATCAAAACACCCAAACGAAAAATAAATATATTATTAACATATTAAGAATAAGTATGCTTCATTGTGTCATCATACAAATATTTTTTAAAAACTTGACATCGATTTTCATATTTTATTACCCTTAATGTTAATCGGCTTTATCTGTTAATCTGCAAAATATTTATCAAAATGAATTCTTAAAATATTTTTCGATTTTGACTGAGATAAGTTTATCAAAATAAGAAGGCTATTATTATATTTCCTAATAAGATTTTTTGTTCTATGATTTGTTTTTCTATAATAAAATGTAGTCATGAAAATTTGACGGAGGCAAAGAAAACACAAAAACCGATCACGCGGTTTTCAATAAATTATGCTCGATAAATCGCAATTTCCCCAAACAACGTATTATACATTTTTTTTTACCAAAGAAATTAAAAGATTTGAATAAACTTGACACTTGTGTTTATACACTTAATAATTAATTTATACTTTGACTAATCAAAGTAAATGTGAATCGTATGTATGTAAGCTCTAACTGAAACTGTCAGTTTCACAAGATTTCACACTGAAACAGTGACATAATCTTAATATAATATTTATTGTGAACATACCGTAACATACCTTTATTATTTATTCACAAGTAATTATTCCTAATAGTATTACGAACTGTGGAAAAAATATATTACCTACACGAATATAGAACTGTGCGCAATCAATTCAAAGTCTTTTTTTGTCATACTCATCTTTTACAGTTCGAAAACTATAGAACTAATTATATATACTAGGTCTAGTGACTCATCTGTATTGCCATTTATAGATAAGATTTATCTAAAAAAATTATGCTTCAAAAGTAAATAAATATTTATTACATTTGTGACAATATGAATAATATATTGATATCCTGACCTCAATAAAGTATCAGCGACTAGGGATTTCTATACGGGACGAATATAGTAATAACAGTATTTCGGTATTTTATATTTAATACAGGCATTGCAATTATTTCAATATTGTAGATACATATAAACAAAATATTAACCGCCAATTAGGATCGCTATTCTTGTATTAAAAATATGTAAGCATAAGCAAGAAAGACGATTTAATTTATTGTTTATTTGAATTTAAAAAATTCTGGTTCATCTATGTTGGAATTTGTCAATTTTAATCGTATATTCGGTTAATAAGTTGTTGTAAAATACATCTGATTCAACGCTTCTCGGTCATTTAATAACTGTGTATTTATTGGTCCCGATTTTTGAATATCGACAAAACGGTATTCAAATCCCTACCAGCAACGCATCTGAGTACAATGTTCTCTCATTTCTATAGGCCGCAATTATTTATAATTTATCGGTTTTCTCTGCATTTCGCCAATAAACAATCAATATGTTTCACTATCAGTGAATTGATAAAGGCTGCTATCACTTATTTTGATTTTTTTTCCATTAAATCAACTGACAAGAGACACTTTGCTATTATTATTAATTCTAGAATACATTGAACCTAGACTTCATCCTTTATCAGTAGTGTATTTGTCATTCGTCGGAGCAGGTTGGCTTCGAATTAACCAAGTTCATCACATTGTATATGATTGTTTGCCCATCACGTGTTCAGTGTCACATAATTTGGCATACCTAATTAAATTACGAACACATTAATTTCGCTACAGTCACCAAATCAACGGATAATGTAATATTTCATTTACAACTACTGATTATCTTGTGTAGTTTATAAAAATGTTTTCTTATCGGTGTTTGTGTAAATAATCAATCAATGGCGGAGTGTTTATTCCTGAGCGGTAAAGAGTGTTTCTGCAGATATGAATAGTAAAAAACGTGTGCTAAGATGTCGAGTAGCAGCAGTACTTCCTCCAGGGAAGCGGAAAGGCTTGTGCCTTTCAACATTCCTAGGAGTTACGGAAGTCTTTTTCCTTATTATCGCTTTGTGAGGAATACCGTAACTACGCTTCAAAATAAGGTACACAATTACAGCCCTTAAGGTATAAATTGTCATATTATAAATAAATTTACGTGAAAAAATATCGCTACATCAAACAGAAATCTTATATGATATACAATCAAAGATCTTTATAAGATTTTTTTTACATACAAAGATTTATCATTTGCTATTTTGAAATATGTACACCCGAAAATTATCTTTCGTTACTACTAATTTTGATAAACACCGATAGACTTTTTAGACATGTCCGTATATAAAGGTAGCTTAGAACGCTTATGACATGTATTCCTAGAACCTTTAAGACAATTACCTTTTCTACATGTACCCTTAATCCCCTTGTAACTCCCTGGAGGTTCTAAGGGTTCATGTATAAAGTTCGCAAATTGTGTAGTTATAAATTATGTTATAACACATATAACATTAACGATATTTTATTCAATGTAAATAACTTCAATCCTATAAATTATGAGAGTTTAATATTTATTACTGATTATCTTTGGTGATCTTAGAATGACATTTGATGATATATTGAGCGCATAATCATGATTCAAATGAACTGCTTACTCAAAAAAACGGTCTTGATACTTTATATCAATCTACTACCCGCGGGTAATTGAATTACCCACTACAACATTATTAGTTACCCGCCAATAAAATATGATCATATTTTTTTATCAAATTATTTATTATAAATTTAATTCAAATGTTCAGTTATATACAAAAATAAATTTAAAAATTTTCTCGAAAACACGATCACACGAATGCAATATCAACATTATACCACAAAAAGTTCATGCTTAAAAAACATGCATTTGCTCTATTATCATCATTTGTTTCAACAAATTCCTGGGAGCAAGCCTTTTTTTAATAAAATGTGTCCAGAATATTTTGCGAAATAGACTAACATTAGAAAATTTTAATTTCATTATTCGATCTGGGCCAAATATTGAAACACTTCAAGACCAAGACAGCTACTACTATTTTGTACCCAGTCTCTCATCGTATAGTGTTTTGTTTATTGAATCCTTCACCTCTACGAAATGTATATACCACCCTGGTGGCACTTAATTAAATTCAAGTCTCAGCATTTGTGTATGACAGCTAACTCGTCAACGTAGATAAAGTTTAATATGTACTTTAGATATATAAGTATGTGATCAGTGAATATTTTGATAAAGACAACTTGTATTAGCAATGAATTTTATCAGTTTGAATGTATGAACATATTGTCGCGGAAATATGCACTGTATTTAAGACTCAAGTTAAATGTCTTCTATAGTATGGGATACATTATGAATGTCATTCGTCTTAACCAGGGGTATCCAACCCAAAGCTAAAATAAATATTACTGAGCCTAGTTGAGCCACAGATACAAAAAATAAAACAAAGAAATTATTCAAATTATTAAATTATAATGAGCCACTTGTTTTTTTTTTTTTAAATTGTTTGATATATTTTTGATATTTTCGTTTTTACTAGAAATATGTTTTGTCAGTATGATCAGATTGATCCGTTAGCTTTGTGTTTACCAATAGTATATTTATCAATTTCGCTATGTTTTTTTTCCATAATGTCTTCCAGTCATGACGCATAAATTATCGGATAGAAATAAATGATTAACATTATCATGTATGAAAATTCAAAATATAAAAAGATGAAAACGTCAATTGGGGCGCATGCGGCCCGCGGGTTTGCTATGTCTGGCCTAAACGAATACTTCTCAAACTATAAATTGCAGTCTTTGGGGGGGGGGGGTCGTAGGATCTTTTGTGAGACGTTAGGGAGGGGGTCGCGAAATGTACCAGTATAACTACTTACAAGTTTTTATGTATGCATATTTTCCCCTATCACATATGAATACAGTATTTTTTTTTATGTCTGTATCTAAAATTTAGTCTGTGTAAAAATAATAAGGTGCTAGAAATGTCAATTTTAACATTGAATTCGAGATCGACTCTTCATTTAATTTAAAAATATGCTATCACATAATTTTAGTTTTTTTTGCATGCTTCGCATATATTATTTCTTTTTAGTTTTTAAATTTTGAAGATTACTTGGAAACAAACTTTTAAAAAACGTATTTCGTTTATATACCACCGATATTAAGACGATATCCTTTGCCTGTTTAATGGAACAGATAGACAAATAACTAACTTTCATAACTTTATAAATTCATTAGATAAAAATATTAAATTCACTCTAGAAGTCGGAGGCAAAAATAGTAACTTTCTTGACCTAAATATTAACATTGAAAATCATTCTCACGAGTTTAAAATATTTCGGAAGCCAACATTCTCTGACACTGTGATCCATAAAAATTCAATGCACCCATTTTCTTATAAACTAGCCGCTTTTCATTCAGAAATACATAGACTTGTGAGTGTTCCTTTAAACGAAATAAACTTTAATATCGAATTGAAAATCATCAAACAAATCGCCATAAACAATGGATACGATATGTCTCTTATAGACAATCTTTTATCAAAAAAACAAACTAAACTTGCAGAAAAAATGTTATTTAAAGGTATAGTGTCAAAGGACATAGATCATACTAGGTATTGGCGTAGAATCATTTTTTTAGGAAATACAAATTAAAATACAAGTCTTAAAATTAAAAAACAGCTAGCTGATAGTGTTAGACCTGCTTTTTACTGTAAAAACTCTTTAGGCAAATTATTAGTTAATAATAAAGATAAAATACATTACTTAAATAAATCCGGGATTTATAGATTGCAATGCTCTAGTTGTACAAAGTTTTATATCGGCAAAACAGAAAGGACACTGAACATCCGAGTTTTAGAACATATGGCAGCCTTTAGATTGAAAAAAGACACGTCTACTTTTGCTAATCACTTAATTTCGGAAGGACACGTGTTCAATCAGGAACAAGGGATAAAAATGTTACACCCAAATACGGACAGTCATAAGCTCTTTTTCCAAGAAATTTTAGAAATCAACAAAGCACAGCTGCAAAGTCTTCCGATTTTAAATGAAATATCAAACTTTCCCACATCTCCACTTCTATACCCTATATAATCATAAAATCATATAATCATAAAACCTTTGCCGACAAACAAATAATATAATTCTTGAAACTACTTACTACTCAAATCTGTTGGCATTCCCATGAGCTCATCCTTTTCGCCAGCAATGGCTTTGGACTCAGTGATGCATTTATATCTTATATAAACACGAAACTTTCATTTACTAAACGTCAGTTCAAGTTCATCCGTGCACTTGAATGCCTGAAGATGCCGAAAGGCGAAACCCGGGTCGTTAGTGACAAAATCTGTGAGAATGTACATAGTTTGAACGATTCAAATTTAATATTGGAATTCCACCAAGCACCTTCAGTCGAGATCTTAAATTATATGATTAAAATCGATTATTAAAAAAAAAACAATACTATTTCTTTCTAAAATCTGTCTGAAAAAGTTGACTTACTTAATATTTTATTTCCTTAGTTTTAATCACGATCCTCGAATTTCTTTAGTGTTCATAACAAAATAATGGTCTTGTTTATTTTGTGTATCACACACTTTCCACTCATATTACTGAAAAAAGTGTTTACGAAAAAAATATTTTGCGGTTAACCTAATTCCATAGAAATTTCATCACAACGAAGTGTTTTTTCTTGTACTCGGTAAATCCTCGTAGACCCTCTACGATGGCTAGGGAGGCTACGATACTATTTATATTATATAAATTTTCACATGCGCAACACCGACCTGCCACTTAGCATGTGTTAGCTCTGAATCATTAAGTTTATTGAATACGTCGATGGCTTAGAGATAAAATGTTGTGTATCCGATTTTGGTCGAAAATTAGTTAAGTACTGAAAGGTATCAAACATAGCCTATAACTCCTGTGTGTTATTATATTGCACCTCCAAACATACTGTTCATACGATTATATACAAATTAAAATATGGTATTGTTAATCCTCCAGGGAAATTTTATATGAGCACGAGCATTATCAACTGATCAGTTGATAATGCTCGTCATGAAAGAAACCGGTCAGTAAATAAAATTTGAATTAGTTGTGCCTTTCCGGTCGAGCGTTTCATATTCGATAGATCCACGTAGCCTACACATCAGTCTTACTTTTACGTCCTTGATTTATATCGCATTTTTTTCTTTTTTACATCGGATAGGGCTATGCACAGCCCGCGACCATTTTTTTTGAGATTAAAATTGTTCGATACAATTTGTTTTTCATTAATTATTGTTCTAACAAAAAATATTTATTCATTTGTTTATATGTATATGATGTATACATAATTATAAATGACATGGCAGAGACTAACAATTTTATACAATTCAACTTAACCTAACCCAACCTAACAGCGTATTTGAGTCAGATTTGGACGGAATTTAAATTGTCTTGCAATCAAATTTACAAATCAGGCTAGGTTAAGGTGCTTGGTGGAATTTCAACATTAAATTTGAATCGTTCAAATAATGTACATTCACCCAAGTTTTGTCACTAACGACCCGAGTTTCGCCTTTCGGCATCTTCATGCGTTCAAGTGCACGGATGAAGTTGAGGTTAGGTTTAGTGAGAATATATTTGGCTTTATAATAATTTATGACTTTGATAATTGATTAATTCTATTAAGCTGACAGTTTTTCAATTGATATACACTTTTAACCTATGATTCACAATAGTACAGTAAGCAAACGTACATATTATATATTTACTTTTTCAATCTGACCGGCGGACCAGAAAATATATTCACTAATCTGTCATTTCATCTGGCGATATAATTTATTGTAGCTACTTAATTTATGTTTTTAAAACGCTGTTTCTAGCTGAGCGAAACCATTCCTTTGTTTTTAAAATGAAAAAATGCAATACGTAGAATACAAAATATACATAGTTTTTTTTAATTATTTTATTACAATATTTAATGTCTTTTCACTAAGGAATGACGGTCAACAACAAGTATTTAATTTTTATATATATTAAATAATTACAATTTCTATCTTAACTACATTTTAATGACATCGTAGTTCTTTTATTTCATTAAAATATATTATAGTATTGTATAATAGTAAACTCGAACTCAAATGAGTTAAATTATATATATTATATTTTGTCTACATACATATACCTTTATTTAAGATCCTGTCTTCAATAAAGTGGTATAATAATAACTTTAAAAAACATTATTTTGAGCTAATTTTTAAACACTTGCAACATTAGAAACATTTCTGTTGCATTTGTCTTGATAAAATTTCATATTGTTTTGATATCTTTTAATATTGTTATTAGGTATGTATTTGCCTTGAAGTGTATAAAAAAATATTTTATATCTTAAATATTTTATATTTTATATAAGAAAATAAAATATGTTATTAATTATTGATTAAGTCACCATTTGCTATTAGTTTCAAGGTAATGTGCATGACTTGGCTTCAAGAAAACACCGATTGAAGTTTAAAAATTTGTATAAAATTACGAAACTATAGAAAAAAGGAATAATGCTTTCTCGTTAAGCAAAACCGCCAATGATCTAAAACACCTTTTATTAGAATCTTAAGTAGTTATTATATTTTTTTTTCTTTCTTCGAATCAACGATGTGAAGGGACTTTTTCTCAAATCGAATTGACGTTCATTTTTTTATAACTCCGGTATAATTAAGGTTTACAATACTAAAATATTTAATTACACAAAAAATATGTAGTATCTATATGTTACTAAGATTTTTTTTATTTTAAAGATAATTGATTGGCACTGTTGGGATAGTCACTTTCGAACATATTTAGTATACAGAAATGACTTTGGTTATGTAGTTTCATTTTATATTTATTTAGACGTATTGAAGCTATACCTGAAACCAGAAATAAAGACATTTTATAAAAAATATATATACAATTCAACTCCTTTGTCCAATCGTCTTGATTTTCTTTGTGGACCATTTTTTCTATGCCCATACGCGGTTTCAATTCTGATAAAGTTTTCATTAATCTCCCACAAATATCTGATGTGATTTACAATATTATTTCTCAGAAGGATTAAAATACTTTTTTAACTGGAAAGTTTTATGGGTTAAATGGTGCGCCATGTTAGAACAATATTTAATTATTCGCTGTAATTAATTTATGCCGTGTTTAAGTTTGAACAATATTAATTCGCTAACCATTGTGAAACAATATCAAATGGATTTGATCACCGCATTATATTTGAACAAAAAAACAAACAGTTGCGGTTTTAGCATCCAATATGTACACTTCTGATCAAATACCTACCCGTATTCCTTGTATAGCTGTAAAGATCCACTTTATTACATAATTGGTTTATTTTAATATCAGGGATTGTACGTGAAAATATTTGCTGATAAGTGCTAATTCTCAAAATAAACTTCGCTATAATTAAATAAACAGGGCCGTTTTAGTATGTCGTATATCTGAAAGTTTTCAAAAAATATTTTTTATAATAAATTAAAATAATGAAAGTCTTTTTAACCAAAATTTTCAAGTTACTCGGCAACGACCGTATCATAAATTCGTTGGACTAAGCGCTTTCTCGTTTGTTTATGATTTATACTTAAAAGTATATATATTTAGTGCATGCCATCAATAAAAGTGATACATGTTTTGCAACAATCTGTTAAGTGTAAGTGAAAAATACCAAATTATTTTCGAATTCTACATGTTTTTCAAATATAATACTTAGTAATATGTTAAACATTTAACCTATTCATCAGAGATATTATTTCCCAAAGTTCTCACGTCAACAGGTTGAACTTAACAACGACCCATGCTCTGGATGTCAGATGCAATTGTGCAATTGAGTGATTGCTAAATGGAGTTTGATGGGCTAAACTGTATGTCATACAAGTGCGCTTTTCAATAATCACCCCTGCGTATTCGTTTCATTAGCTATTGTTTCACATACCCATGCAACGAAACTGAAACTGCTTTTGGAGCTTCTTGTGTAAAAGATTCATTTTATACAAAATTTGACATCTGTCAGATATCAAACAATAGAATTGCCATACCGGAATTTGCAAGCCGTTCTTTTTTTAAATCTGACAACACAATATTATGAAAAAGTAAGTTCTTGCACGAGCTGAGCATAATCTTAAAAGTGCACGAGTTCCGCAGTAAAATAACGTTTGTCGCGAACAATGTGGTAATTGACTTTTGATTATCTCCATCTTGATATACTGAGCGATAACTACAATACAACATATTATTAATCACGGCAATATGTGATTTAATATGAAAAGTAAATAAATTATTTCCTCTTGATTCAATTACAGTTACAACAAACCTTGCTGTAGAAAATATTAAATTAAAAATTCTTGTAATACTGCAATGTAAAGCAGAATTTACCGTCAATTAAATTGAATTATCAACTGTTTACGTAATAGTTTCTGCAGTTATTTTTCGGTAATTCATTTAGTGGACTGGCGATGTTTTATGATACATAAATAAATCTTCGTAATTTATAAAAAAAAATGATATAGATATTCGTAAACTTGTCTAGTCTTCCTTGACTAAGTTTTAAGCCAAAATTGAATATATTAATAATATATGACTTATGTTAAATTGGTCAGTAGAAATCTAATATTTTCTTCGTCAGTATAAACATAAAATGCTCAGTATTTCTTTTAAATTTGATCAATAGACGGATCGAGTTATGTAAATTTAGTTAGCGAATAATTTGTGGTCCATGTGGAAATTTAAAGCTGCAGGCGACTGTGCTAACCCTTGTCGCTCCGTCCCTAGTAATATTGGTAATGATTAATAAAAGTTTAACTGTGCTGAGTTCAATAAATTATTATTTTCGAATTAACTTACATGTACCTATATGATTTAAGTTGTAACCCAATATAATATATGTTATCATTATATATGAAACTTTTTTTTCAAAAAAACTGCGTAAGTACTTTGTTTTAAAAATTGTGCGAAAATTAGTAAATTTGGAAACTCCCGTGGAGCATATGTGGCATATGGCCTCCTAATGGAGGTATCTCAACAGAAGTTTTTCTACGAGAACTGTTTGTTGCTCAATTGCTCAACCTCTCTTTTTCAAAGAGAGTAGTAGGGATAGAAAGATAAGGCTAGCACAGGACTAGTGGTTAACTAATCGCTCTCGCTACGCCCAATTATTGAAGGATCGGAGAAAGTGTGGGAGGGGATTTTTAGACGTCACAAACACTCATGCCTTCGAACATAAATCGATGCTGTTCGTACTGGGATACGAACCCGTGAGATCCGACACGGACCGATTTGAAAATTCTATTCAATTTACTCATAGTTTCAACTCGTATACATTGTTTTATATTTTAAAAGTCATGGCCATTATTTCCATTGTTAAATATGGATAAAACGGCAACACTTTTAGTCATTTTAAAAAATAGACATTTTGCTTTCGGCTGGCTTCAAAACGCGACGTCAACCGCGTTGCATATTTGACACGTGAGTGAAAAATAAAACTTATTCAGCTTATCGCGCGCCATCACTGCAAAACTCGAATACCTCCCTATCTAAAAGTAATATTGAATTTATTCAGTCAACATCGTATCGTATTGCCTGCATATTATACACACGCTTTATTATTGCGAACTAACTATCTATTTTTTGCTACTTGCACAATCTCTTCAAACTTAATTGTTTGCATCAGATTAAAAAAAAGTGGTGGAGGTGGCTTTAGTCTCCGTTCAACTGTCCTGTGGGAATGTAACTTCCTCGGGTGCTGCCTTCGAGTGATCTGGATACCCCGAGAGACGGCTGCTTATAAACGGCATCGAAAATGTTTAAACACGCTTCCTTTTCGCGAAGCTTTCAAAGCCAGGTATGCTTTTACAACAACAAAATTCTCACACGACCATTGGGGCTGTATTTTTTTTAACGTTTACCATAACAAAACACAGGTACCATTTACCTGTGTACAAAATCCAACGTGTTTTTATTTGTTTACCCTGTTTCCCCCTCAGTCAAACTTACTTTATTTTTGTCAATTTATTTACAAAAAATCCCCTGAAATTGGTTTGACATAACGTATTTTTAATTACAATCCAAAGTCAATTGAATTAAAAGTTAAATTTCTTAATTTATTTTTTTATCTAAAGCTCAATTTTGTTAAGATGTTATGAGGAGAGTAGGTATAATAAAACAGGTCGGCACCGCAGATTTAAGTATAACTTGGCACCAATACAAATTAAATTTGTTGGTCGCATTATAATATTCATGAATTAATTACTTTGTCGTTGAATAGTCACTAAACAATATAATACAAGACTATTTAAGTTTATTATCCATCTTTTAATTTCAAACCGTATAGTTATCTTGTTTATGGTGGATTTTAAATTTTTGTTTCATTTATAACTGGTTTGAATTGGACTACAAATTTTCATTCAAAGTCGATGTTTTATTACAATATGAAATGAAAACTTTGCTCGACAATTACGACATCTTTTTCTTTCGTTTTTTAACAGGGCATTAGTTATAATAGTTTATTTATGATTGTGTCATTACAAACTTACCACAATGTCTCAAAACCTTTACATTTAGTTAGCCATTAGTGATTAGATAAATTACAATGCCTGCCAAAAACCAATTGACACAATTGTCATATTTATGTAGTTTGGAGCATCAGGAAATGTTAGGTAAGAGAACTAATGCCATTTGGCTTTATTGAACGTATATTTATGTCATGCAATATTTATTATATGTTTAATTCATGCCAACATTAATTTTATACATGTGTGATAATATATATGATCGTAAAATATTTTATAAATTTATAGTCAATTTTGTATCGCAGGAAGATTTCCGGCTAGGTAAAGTGTATTTAAACAAAAAAAAAGAAATCGGCATTACCATCGGCAATAATATATACAGAACAGACATACAGATGTGGACATTATAATATATATTTAACCTCCCAGCTGACGAATATTTCTGACTTATCTTGATTATTTCAGAAATCCGCCATATCTACACCTCACATCGCAGATTTTGTTACGTTACGTACTAGTGTGTGTTCCTATGACTATTGATTTATTTTTCAGTTCTTGCGCGCTACAATGTAATACAAACAAAACATATGTCATATTTTATTTATCAACGATACGAATAATTCATGATTTATTTTTTTATTGAAGAACAAGACCTTTATAAATCTTTAAGGCTATCGTTTAGTAGGTCATTATCGTATTTTCTATATTCTGCACAAAGTATTTAAGTAGCTATGACGTAACTGACAACATTGAACTCGTATAAACATAATATGTGCATATTTAATGACGTGTTTTCCATATTGATCCGACAGCTGTTCACAAACCAATTCTCGTTTAAAAATACCTACTGCGCTGTCCTATCGTAAAATAAATACAACATGAAAAGCACGCGAATGTGTATTTGTACATTTACGATGCTCGCCCATGCGGTTTTATGTTTCCGATGTCACAGTGCATTATTTTCACGTTGTACGTAAATACTTCAATGTCACATACCGTAAATGCCAAAGGACGGAGTCGATGTTAGGCGAAGAAAATTTCTGTGGAATCGATTATTCTTGTCCACAAACAAGCGTGTTAAAGTTGTGTAATGAATAGAAAAATTCTGTATTTATTTAACATAAATAAACATTTCAATATTAAAAAGTCGTATGACTCACCATAAGTTTTTTGATAAATCATGTGGATTCATTGGCAGTCATTTGTCCTATGCATATATGTATACCAATAATATAGAATCTTTTGAAAGTCAAGGGCCAAATTGAAAATTTGGGAGACATTTCGAATCATACAGTCAGTGGTGTAGGAACAGGTACTGCCACCCGGAGCGGTTCTTGAATTAACCACCCCCAATAATTCCTCTAATTTTGTTTATAAATCATTTATACTATTTGTATATATGAACTATGTGTTTTTACTACAGGTGGCTTAATTTTTTAATGTATAAATATAATTTATCGAAAAATATTGTAACTAATTTCGAAAATACCACCCCCAAAAATGTGCCGCCCGGGGCAGTCCTCCCCTACCGCACCCCCTTGCAACGCCACTGCACACAGTATAGTTACATAAACCCGATTCAAAAACGACAAAAAAAACACAATCGCTTGTTTTTAAATTTCCTTGAGATTTTTTTCCAAATAACTGTATTCTTATAAACAGTTAAATTCAGTAAAAAAAATGTGATAAATTCAGCTAAAGAAAAATACATTTTTTGTTATTTATTTTACTAGTGTCAATTTCACAATATTAATTTAAATGTTTACTAGTTTCTCGCGGGCCGTGGTCTGGCTACATCTGAAACACGGTTGTACAATAAAATATCTTTCGCTTCCTTTTATCAGTTGTACCTGTATATATAATAATATTTATTTTGTTCATATCCGCTTCCTAGGTGAAGGGAGTCAGTGTGTCACACAGTATTAAAACTTATTCGTTTTATGATAAACCATTGCTTAAAATTTTAATTTTCTATGTATGGAACTAAAAATACTGCTCTGTCAATTAACTACATAGGGACATTTATTCGGGCGACTATTTATTAAAAAAAAACTCAAACTGATACATTTGACTAGTAGTGAAGTACTAAATATAATATCCTTAATAGAAATTATTATAAAGAGTAATTAATTCAACATTGCAGTGGGAAACGAATAATAAAGACCTCCAAGAATACAGTAGATAACATACCATCATACTGGCGACCATCCGGGATATTCTCAAATTTATTGCAACCTACACAGTAATTAAGGGGGTATCTAATACTCGACATGATTTTTTTAATTTAGTTTTTACGGATGGTATAAATTAATCATTGCGGCTTTGTTCACTGTTGTTATAATTGATATTTTATGATTTATTCGACCAATCAAAAGAACGCGTTAGAAAGAGATTATTTTGAAATAAACGCAGGCTTGTCAATTAGCAAACTGTAAACCATATTTACCTCTTTACAATCACTCTAATACAGCGATTTCCAACCTGGGAGGCGCGCCTCCCTGGGGAGGCATGGGCCATTGCAAAGGGAGGCGCAAATAGTCCAAAATATTGATATACCCTATAAAACGTATCTTTATTACGATATGAAATAAAGAATGGGGAGGCGCGAAGATATTTTTTTCTTTAAAGGGAGGCGCAGTAACATAAAGGTTGGAAACCACTGCTCTAATACGAATAACTAATCGACATAAATAATCAATAAAAACTTTCTTATTCGTTGCCGTTTGAAATATCAATTTCAGCAGAAAGCATACCCATAATTATTACATTTAAGTTATATCAACCGTAAAAAATAAATACAAAATTCATGTTGAATATTAGTGAACTCTCTTAATTAGTCCTAGTAAATTTGCTAATTTTATTAAGCGGCCCTTAAGCTTGTCAGCTTACTATAATCAGTTTAATTAGTTGTCTTGCTCACACTTTTGACATATTCAAAGCATAATATGCCTGTTTTATATAAAACTAGAAGTTTAGTAATAACGAGTTTCCGCACTATCGTTTTTCATAATCTCGGTAATAAAACGTGTAAACAGAGGAACGGTGGTTTGCTTTTCACGAGGGTCACTGTGTTGATTCATGCTAGATATTTATTTTCCTGTTATTCATTGGTTTGCCCACACATTGAAATAACAACTGAAAACTGAAACCAAAATTAAAAATATAACATACAGGTGAACAAACCCCGCTTAAGCATAGTTCAGATGCTGGCATTATGCCAAAATATGAACTTTAATTCACGTGGAACTAAATACTTTGAAAAATTTTCACCTTATTATAAATGTAAATTTAATTAATTAAACTTAACACATTGCTTTTTCTATTATGTTTTTAAACTTAAGTATTAAATTTAAAAATAGTTTACATTAGCACAGTTCTAATGCGTCTGATAGTTTGAATTTATAATAAAATTAACTGGAAAGAAAATAAGAGAAACTGACAATGTATTTGATGATTTGAACCTGAAACCTTTCGATCAAGAACCATATTTTAATCGTAATTATTTTACATGGAATTGCAGCATCAGGTTTTTTTTCCATATATCATACAAAGAAAACGGTGTTTTTGTTTAAGATTGCATTCAACCGCAATGCAACTACTCATAGTACATATTATCATATTGTGTAGTCATAATTTTATTGAAATAAAGTCACTATTTATCGATTTGATTATATAACTAAAAAATCTTCTTTATTCTTTTTTAAACTCGTAAAAACATTTTCTTCCCGAAGCAGTCTTCTGTCAACTTTTGTAAACATATGTAGTTTTTGAATTCTATCACTTTTATCTACATTGTAAAAAAATCTTCAAAAATGACTCAAATATTGTTTATATTTTCAATTTTTTTCTGTCGTATCAGAGATAATTTTTCAATTCTGAAATCTTGTAATAAAAAAAACGGTCCGGAATATCACTGGTTTCATGCTGTGAACTAAGTGTAAAAGATTGAATTGGAATGTTGCCAGTAGATTTTGATGATCGTTTTGATTGATTTAACCTAATATTCCACGTTTGAGGCTTGTTTTACGATTCAATTTATTATTTATTATTATATACGTAAAACATTTCCTGCTCTAGAATCAAATTCGCAACATAATGTTCAAGTTGACAGAAATAATTATTGCTGTGTGTCCAGCGATTCACACGTTTCGCCACGGTAGCAAAAAAAATAATCTTTATTGACTGCAAAGTAATGTTAAATGGGACCGCACACGCGATCCCATCTAATATTAGATTTTATCGAACAAATAAATAACTGCAGCGAAGAGTTACAGATCTCGCTTTGTTTACCCGGACACTGAGAAGTGGTTTTTGTGAAAGATAATTCAATTTCCCTTTTAACTGTCGACGCGTTCCTCGCTCGGGTCATGCACTTCGCTGTTTGTTTATCAGTAGTACATCAGTTTCCTAGTTTTTAGCTCGTTGTTGTCGGTCCGAAGGCAAATCTCGTTGCTGCAGTTTCGAAACGTCATTCAAACAGTGAACAATAATCACCGAATACAACATTAATATAGCTGCTTAAATTGCGTCTTTTCGTGGAAACATACACCTCCGTCATGTTTTCGAGTGACATTTCTGTGCGAACTGTCACTAAACGGATGTCTCTTCTCAGCCGCACGAGTTACACTCTGGTACATCTGTATAAAACTAATATGATTTACCTATGTGAATTCAAATAATGTTATGCAAACTGCTTTATAATCAATTTTATATTCTAAACTCAAACGTCTGTTCGGAAAATCCCTGTTTTGTGGGGTTTTAACATACTTAACATTTAATAAAGTGTTAATTATTAAATGATAATTGATGATACTATCATGAACAAAGAGTTAATATAGTAAATAATGGATTACTTCATCGATGCGAGTACAAAAAGAGTAACGTGATACTACCTTAATTTTTTTTCCATTTCTTTAATATAAAGGTTTGTCCAATTATTCTTCTATATTTAACTCGTTAATGTTCGAGACATCTGTAATTTTTAATCAGTAAAAATTTATCCGAGAAATAGCATTAAATATGAATCAACGACCAGTATAATTACGAATGCGTACTTATCTTAATGATGTCTGCCGTATAGGTATATATTTGTCAAATCGTCGTTTGTGAAGTGAGTTATTAATTTTCATTTAACCGGCAAGAACAGGGTCTGTAGAATGCCATATAAAATTCAGATTGCAAAACTTATACTAATGGTAAGTATTTACATCAACAAAAAACAATGTAATTTTACAATGGATTTCAGATATTTTCAATGTGAGAATGACAGTATTAAATTATTTGCTAATCACGTCAAAGTTTTCATAATTAACTAATGATATATTCAATGTAATAGCTAAGTGTGTGCGAGGTTGATTTTCAATATTTTTACTTATTATAATATATTCTCTAAAAATTGAAATTGCGTTATAACTTGATCTTGTTTAATGTTATTATCTACGTTTCATAGACTGGCTCGGTATAAATGCACGTATTACTTGATTTGATCAATATAAAAAAAACATTAAATAGATTACCTTGATTTGTTTATCGGGAAAGCGGTCGGTGATCGTTAGATCCCACTAACCCTGAAGCGCAGCGTCTCGTTTACGGCCGATTTCTCAAATTAAACCTCTGGCCGCACTCGGAGCAAATGTGTCAGCTGATCGGACATTTTCAATTTTAAACGACGTCGCCGCAATTAGTAGAGCACGGGACGGGTCGGGGCGACAGTCACATCGATTTGATTTAATTTCCACTGATAATTGTGTAACTCTCCACCGGCCGTTCGTATTATTCTTATTATTAGTTCCGTTGGCGCTGACCGTTGATCTTCACCCGACGCGCGACACTCCCGCGCAAAATGAAAATCATTCATGTCAATGGGCTAAGAAAAGCGCGCCGTAGGTGTTTCAACATTCAAGCGATTCTTTCTCGGCAGACTCGCTCTGCCGCCGCGGCCGCATCATTCTTCCTCGCCGTTACTCTTAGACTGTTGTCTTTCTAAATCGATAACGGCCGCGTGTCGCGTAAATCGTTTTAATTGTGTTTTCATCACAGTGTTTATTTAAAGTTTTACTCGAGCGAGTCGAGATTGAATATAAATCACCAGTGCTTTAAATTGTTTTCACAATGCCAAATGTATAGGTAGTAAACTTTCATTGTGTTTTATAAAGTGTTACGTGGTTTTGTAAAAAAAAACAGGTATTAGTTCGTTCACGTCCATCCAGGAATAGAAAAATTGTTTTTTTTTTTAGATGAATACACTTATAGAATATCCAATAAAAGAGGATTTTTGAATCTCTACAAGGTATCACGGCGTCGGACCGCAGAGGGATGACTCCGCGAGGATTCGATGTCAGACAATAAAGATAAAAAATACACCCACGTGCGGTCGCTCGTCGCAAGTATCCATGCCCCAAAAAATGTCGCCCGTCCTCCGAATGATGCCTGGGATGCGGGATCGGCGACGTCAGAAACAACCTCGACAACCGCGGAAGACGATTCCGCCGCGAAGACTTCAGGTTTTCCCTGCGACGACAAAGACGCACATAGACTTCCTGTACTCCGAGAAGAGTCTTTTGGCGGGAGTGCTATCTCATTGTCAGGCACGAGTGACATACCGCTATCTACGTTCCCCCCTATTGAATCTGAACGTGGTCTAAGAAGTGCTAATTTTGAGGCGACTTCTCATAAATCTAGGAGGGCAGTTCCGTTCTCTGGCCACCAACGAAGAGCCAGTCACGACGCCGTAGAGGGTGTCTCGTATCTTTCAGCTGAATTCGTCGGCGAGGATGGCGACAGCTCGAGAGACTCTAGCCCGAAAAGGACCAAAAGCAACAGCATATGTGTTTCACCGTCAGAAGCGGGCCGAATGGCGGCGGCCCGACGCAGAGGCGCTTCTTTCTTGCACCTGCATCTCTCGGATAACTTTAGCGGTGGCGGCGGTGGTCCGTCTGGCTCTCAATCTGCGGCTCCGGCTTTTCACATCCCCAAGTTCACGATCACCGCCCCGGCTGAGTCCACCGGCCGGAAGCTGAGCACCGCCTTCCATGGATTCGGAGCGTTCGCGCTACGGCGACACTCCACCGCGGTCAGTGAAGAGTCTTCGTGTGCCGATGTGTCTAACTTGCAGAACAACCCCTTTAGCTCGCGTAGAACGACGGAAGTCGTAGGCTGACCCGCTCCGCTTTGCGTGACGCATCGATGGCTGTGCCTTATTCTTACTCACCTTAGGTGTAATAATATTTTTAGAACATTTTGATGTTGTATACTAATAAATCGCTTACGATGATTTCCTTGCGATAGAGTGTATTTTTCACGTGACAACATGAATAATTGTTTTTTGTTTCAATTAGTATTTCACAATCCGTTTTGAAGCTGACAAATATGTCAGCAGCAGTACTCGACAATAATGATTACTAATTAGTTTTGTTTGTTTCTTGCCTTCTGAGAAAAATTACCTTTCCATATTTTAAACAATGTACATACATCGAGTCTCATTTTTTTTAAAATTTTAAGAACCCTTTTATATTTAGTAATTATAATAAAAGTAACAAAACGCTTCCTTTCTAGAATATCTTTAATCTTGGCAATTCGCTTAATTTACCGTCGCTTTTAACACTGTTTTAACACGAGCATGCAGCTTTTGATTTTCTATGAAATATTTGTGAATTGTGTTTATTGTTCAATTGCTGTGTTATGATTAACTTCGTTGGCTTTTTAAATTTATTGTCATTTCAAGATTACATCTATAATATCATTATGTTTACCTTTCTATTACTAACTCACTTTTATCAGACTATCAACAAAACATTTACGTGACTCGAGATTACATTGAGATATAAAATAGATAACAAACAAATAATACGTGTCATAACTATCATTACGTTTAGAAAACATTTTCCATTTGAGAATAGTGGTATATTTCTTCATATGCAATACCTAATTGATTGTAATAATAATAACTAGTCGATAGTAATAAGTTGATAGGATAATCAATTAATTATCGCCGTGCTTTTCCTCTCGCATCGGCGAGTGCAAATGTGGGTGGAGTGTTTTGACACGAGCAATTCTGTCTTCGCCGATCCTCCTGTTTATTACTTTGATGCCAAATAACACGAAAATAATACTCTTGTCAATGTTGCAGCTGTTGAATAATAATTGTCCAACGAACACGCTTGCTGGGAGCGTAGTAAATATTCGTTCGTCCAATTATTATTCGTCACACACCTTATGGTCATCGCAGATATAAATAATTCTCACATGCGTTTATACGTGTCTAAAAATGTATTTCGAATGATTATTCATAAGCACGTTACTTACCTCACCTAACGTGAACGTGAAACGGCTCACAGAATACTGTCAGAAAACAGAGATTTATGTTTTTTTTTGTCGTACAAACTATCCTTTCCCTACCTTTATACGGAATATCCACAAATTATGCTAGGCTGTATCGGAACATTTATTTTTTATATGCATTATTTATTATAAACTGAGATTGCATCAGATAACAGCTGTCAAACGACGGGAGTGTATGATGCAGCATACGTTTAGGTTTAAATGTAGTGTTGAACGTTTTTTATCAGCATTTTTTAAGATCAACAGGACATTTATTTTGTCGAATTTGGACAAAACTGGGTCAAACCATGTTTAGTAACATTATATATGTTAGTCATATTAAGTATTATATATTGGAAGGTAAAACTTTATTCGTATGTCAAATAATCCGCGCACTCCTTCCCCGCTTCGTATTGCGTTTAGGATTGGGAATCACGTGCCCTTAAAACAGGGAATTAACACAACGGGGTAAAAAACGAATAAGCGAACCCGTGAATTACATGATTTTATTTTTTTTGAATACTAGTATAGCAATAAATTTTTTTTTTACTCTTTCGAATGAAAAAAAAGTGAGAGAAATAGCGTAATTTAATATTTTTGTGATACAGCGATCGGTTAATATAAAGCATTTAATGAATATTTGTATGTGATTTTAAAATTTAGTTTATAGTTTTCTAGCCGATCTGGCAACACTTCAAACAACTGACAATTTGACATTTCGATTTTTAAAATACACCCCCTCAATGTTTTCTTATGAATTTGGACTTCGCAACGTGTTTGCGACGTTCTATCATAGGGAATCTATAAAAGAATTTTCTTTTTAGAATGCAATTTTTTTTTTTGATCAATTGAAAATTTTATTAAAATTCCCCTTATCCTACTTAACATAAACTAAATCAAAGTATTGTAATATATATGAAAAAAGATTGCGAATTGTCTGAAAGAAAGATTTTTTTATTAAGATCATAAAAATACCTCCAATTTCAATATGTACATATTCATTAACTAATGATCTTGAAAAATATGATAAAAAATACTACTTTATTTATTGAGCACTGAACTTGAATTATTTTTATCAAATGATTCATTTGATAACTAGAGACCAAGTATTTAATTATTTTTTTTACTGTGGCTGTGTCGTTTAAAAATCTACTGACTTCAAATATGATTTTAACCATTAAAAATGTTACCTGATTCTTTCTTTACACATAATCTCATTGCCACACATTTATACATGACCCGCCACTGCGGAGAATAAGCTATTTTAAACGCGTTTGATTAGTTAATGGTAACTATAAAAAGGATCTGATTTTTAACGACTGGTTCCTGGTTATTATTTGAAGTTTAATTTGTCCCGTTTGGAGAGTATTTTAGGGATCTTTTGCACAATTTTGGCAGTCCTGTAGTTGTGGTGCATTGGTGGTGGAATCGTAAAAAACGGGTGACCGTTTCCTTTTTTTAAAAATTAAATTAAAATAAAAAAATAAGTTAAAGATTATACTAAATATTATAAAATACGAAGACTATTTAAAAGTATTTGAGTTAGAATCGTACCTTTTGTAAATGCTGTAATGCGAGTTTTTTTTCACGACTCTATGGCCCTGCTTTTGCCACAAAATGCTTTGTATTTTGTGAAAAGTTTTTTTTGTATATTTAATTGCTTTGCCTGTCATTTTAAATAAATGCACATTTCAAACAATCAAACTTCTTCTACATAAATATTATATTGATTTTGGTTTATAAAAATGATTTATCATGCTTAAATCAGCAGCGAAATATTTAGTGTTGCATTTTGTTCATTCTTCTACTTTTACGTTTAACTTTTTGCATGATCACACAAGTTGAAATATGTTAAATTATAGTCTACTTGAACACTTATCTCAAATTCCATATCAATAATATCCGAAAAATGACTATTCTGCCATTAGTCTTTCGAAATACTAACTATAACTATTTTTTCAAAAATTCAATTTAAATAACCTACATTTCTTTTTTATACAACAATGCCCAGCTTTTTATAAGATTTTAAAAAATGTACTAATTCCGCTCCTCACGAGTATTATCAACGTATTTATATATGTGACCCTGTATTGACTTATATTTTCATCAGTTGATAATGCACACGATGAGCTAAACTGGTCCTGATTTTTAATAAATAATGTTGAATTAGTGCAAAAAAGGGCATAGGTTTTTTTTATATAATTCCTTTTCACAAAGAAATGTGAATTTTTTAACGCCTTTTTTACTGACAAATTATATTACTAACAAACTAAAATAACTGAAGCATATTTTAATGAACAAAAATTTCAGTAGAATTTTCAATCAAGTTCCAGTTCAAAAACAACAATTTAGCAATCCAACGATTCTCGCCCTGGAACTCTGAATTCCCCACCGGTTGGGAACCCTTGGACTTAATATAATTAGGGAAACTGGATATTAAATCTATTTAAAATTTTATTATTAATTCTCAATATTAATTATATGCTTTCATCACAATTTTCAGAGTCTTCACCGTACCGAATCGATGGTTTCACTCTGCTTTCGCTCGCTGTCCAATATAATTACTGATGACAACCTCGCTGCACTGCAAGCATTCCTCGCTAACAAGCAAATCCAAATTGACGACAGAGATGAAGTGAGTAATCTTTTTCGGCCACAGTATTCTATATTCCAAATTTATCAAAATTGGTGAGTGATCATATGTTGCAATATTATCAAAAAGAAAACTATTAATGGTGAGTGAAACGGTCTGCAGTGACATCTATTCATAATAAAAATCGTTAATTGACCGTTATTTACGAACATTTGTGTAATTGATAAAATATAGTTGAATAGAATCGGGGAGCCAGTGGAGTCATTTAAACAACGATTTCTTATTTTCTTACAATAAATTAATTCATTTTGATCAAAATACCTTATTTATTTTTAAACATTAACACATGAAATATCTTTATACCACCACTGGCTTTTTAATATTTTTTCGGCTTTCATTAGACATTCGTAGTTAATTAAATGATGAAATAGTAACTGTCAAATGAAGAATTGTTTAGTATCAAATTAAAAGAACTGATCATATCAATTTATTATTTACGTTAGGGCTTACTATATTTGAAAATAATTAATAGTACGTTTTGGTTGATATGTATTAATTTATTATTAAAAATAAGAGGTTATAAGCCTAAGCTAAGGCCTAAGCAGGCCACAGGCTCCCTGCTCATTTTATCCAGTAAACTGTTGCTGGAAAAGAATAAAAATGAATCCTTTAATTAGATGTTTTTTTTAAAATCTTATTTAGCCAAATTTTCTCAATTATACATGCATTATTGTAAATAAGTAACTTCACAATTTTTCTTAATTATAGATGTCGCTGTAGACTTTTTCACTCACGTTTAGTGAATTTTCAATCAATAGGGTTTTGCTTGAGATATTTACTTCGATAGACATTGTTTACGTTTTGATAATATATTTTTACGGAAGCTATTTTTGTATATATAAATGTTTTCTTATTGAAATATTTTACAAAATTCTATTTTTTTAAAAAAAAAATTCTAAGTTTTGATTATTTATAAAATTTTGTGTTTTTGAAAAATTTAAATGGTCTCAATTTAAACGATGCATATTATATTCCGTCAGTATTCCAATAATGTCAGATCTGTTACTCTCTCAGAATGGTACCACAGCACTCATGGTGGCGTGCCAACGCGGCCGACCGTCAATGGTGTCAGAGCTCCTCGCTCACGGAGCCGACCCCAATGCCGAAGACAACGATGGCTGGACAGGGTTAATGCACGCTGCGAAACAAGGTCGCACTAACATTTGCACTGACCTTTTAGACCATGGGGCTAACATTCACCAAAGAGAAATGGTAAAATCGACAAAGTATTATTACATTAGACTTATAAAACTATGCTATAGTAAGAGAATTTAATATGTTACATAATCAGGATACACGAAACATTTTGAGTAAATTAAATTTCTTCGAATAAAAAGAACAATGATATAAATAAGCAATGTTTTTTTTTTTCAAACCATGTCCGCTCCCAATGTGGAGCATATGGACTCCTAATGGAGTTAATCTCAACAGAAGTGTTTCTACGAGAACTGCTTGTTACTCAGTTGCTCAACCTCTCTTTTTCCAAAGAGAGTAGGGATAGAAGGATAGGGCTATGACAGGATTAGTGGTAAGCTAATCGCTCTCGATACGCCCCGTTCATAGGATAGGATGGGTGAGAGGGGGAATTCAAGACATCACATACATCCATGCCTTTGAACAGAAATTCATAAATCGATTGAAAAATCAATTTATAAAACTGTCCGTACCGGGATTTGAACCCGGTCCCTCCGTAGCCGAAGCCAACAACGTTGACCACTCGACCACACAGGCGGAAAAATTATTACCATGTCTTAATTACTCATAAATTGCGAAACAATAGTTAGTATTTATTTTAACAGAAAAAATAAGAAGAATGCTACTGCTTTGTTTTTACATATATTTTCACCGTTGTTATGCAATGGATCAATGTTTTAAATTAGTAATAACTAATTATTTATTTTTTGATATCTAGGGAGGCTGGTCCCCCTTAATGTGGGCATCCTACAAAGGGCATGAAGATGTCGTTAGCCTTCTCTTAGATAGGGGCGCCGACGTCAATGCTCATGGAAACTTTCATATTAGGTAATTATAATAACTTGATTTTCTTTATGTTAATATTTTGTACTTTTTAATTTTTTCATTAATTAATATACATCATCTATTGAATTAACTAGTTCACTCGTGTGGGCTGCAGGCCGCGGTCACTCTTCAATTGTTGACCGTCTCTTATCGGCCGGAGCTCGACCAAACATTGGAGACAAGTACGGTACGACGGCTCTCGTTTGGGCAGCGAGACGAGGGGACACCGCTTCTGTTAGATCTCTGCTAGCCGCCGGTGCGTTGCCTGACCAAGCCGGCATGTACTCTTGGACTGCACTACTTCAAGCCACACAAGGTAAATCAAATTGTCTTTCTTCACCATCTATAATAAATATCATTTTAAGCCCGTTGAAGCTGTACAAAAGAGATAGCCAACATGATTTATGTTCGCAAACTTTAATGTATCGGATTTAAAAAATCAGATTAAAAATAAAACATAAATATTCGATGCCTACTGGATAGTTAACAATTTATATTGTACATAAAAGTTTGGTCTGATAGATTGAGGCTTTGGGGGCTTAAATGAATTAAAATACTAAATCATATGTTGTTATACCCGTTGTCTGCACATTTATCAATAAACGATGATATCACATCATGTTTAAACATTAAGTGTGTTCCACTTGAATAATGAACATAATCTATATGAATTTTATGGGTAGGCAAGTAGATGAATGGGTAGTAATTATTATGATATCTTTAAGGATGGCTGGGCTGCTGATATGTTTATCTATATATTATTTTTTTTATTATCTAAATAAATAGATCTATTCGATAACGGCAACTTATTAAAAAAAAATGTCAATACCAGGATAAACGGAATTCAAGTTATTTAAATATACAAGCTTTGCTTATTCTTGAATTAATGATTAATTATAAAAATTACGTGGTCTTCAGAATGAAAAATTGACGCATCAAATGCGGTATGATAAAATCAGTAACTATTTTTTATGGAAGTAATAATTGAATTACTGTTTTTTAGTCTGAGTCTTTTCTAAAAAAAACGCTAATTACCACAATTATGGCTTTGTTTGAAAGCATAGCACATCACATGAAAACACAGTTCCGGGACTCAACATGTCAATTGTACAATTTCCTAAGCTTTACATAATTAATTTATTTATATTATTGTTTCAGGGAATCATATAGATATAGTACAAATGTTATTAGAGCACAAACCAAATGTTAATGCATTAGATAAGGATGGATGTAATGCGCTCACTCTTGCCTGTAAAGAAGGGTTTTATGAAATCGCTGCGGCTCTCCTAAACAGTGGAGCTTATATAAACATTCAGGTTTGAATTTTTTTTGTATATATTGAATTTACCATCTTTACAATGCCATTCAGTCGAATTGTTGTATCAACTACTCTTATGGTATGTACACCATGTATGGTACCACTGTCAATTCTCGTTGGAAACACATTTTGTTGTAATAATTCCATAATAAACTGTTCTTAATCATTTCATAAAATTTTGGAATCAGTACAAAATATTGTTTTTTATTCTTATAAATATTGTATCAATATAATATATTTATTTTCATACGCAAATTGATCTGTTACATTGAGGTCGCTAATTGTAACAATCTTTTCTTTATTTTGAGTAAATTATTCCTGAAGGGAAATAATTATTCTATTGCAATTTTATATTCTTTGTTCTGCAGCCATGTAACATAAAGATATGTTTTGTTGTGTTTTCACAGGATCGTGGTGGTGACACGTGCCTGATTCACGCTGTAAAAGGGGGCCATAGGTCTGTAGTTGAAGCTTTATTAAAAAAGTATGCCGATGTAGATGTTTTAGGTAAAGACAGAAAGACAGCTGTTTATACGGCAGTGGAAAAGGGTCACACAGCCATTTTGAAACTTTTGCTACATTCTAACCCCGATCTTGAATTGTCCACCAAAGTAAGTAGTCATTCACATAACAAAAATGCTCCATAAGTAGAACACTTATGACACTTTTAACAAAACTCTTAATTGAAAAAATGAGTGTCATTTACAACATTGAAACAAAAATACTTAAATAAATAAGTTTGAAAATACCAATTTAGAGAGTAAAGCAGAGACTTCCAAACTAGGAAGTTTGTACTATAATTCAAAGGTTATCGTATTGATTCTTTAGTTTTTCCAGTGTTGTAGTGCTAACTAAAAAAGTTTATTTATGCACCAACAAGTTTCCAAAAATCATTTCATTATATGTACATAGAAATTCATTATATTACATTCGTTAAATTTCCAAATCATCTAATAAAGGTATGGGAGCGCCGACCCCGTATATTATATTACATGCTGAAATTTTTGTGCTAAAACGCCAATTATAAATGCATCCATGGTTTTACTATTAAAAACTACCTGTGTATAAAGTTTTTCTACATTCATTTAGAAGATGCTAGTGTTTATTTAGCCCGTTTTTTTGTGGAAAACAGACTCCGAGTAGCACTTTCAACTGAAAGAGGCCATGTGCATTTCACTTGAAAATGAATGCAAGAACCAATTTTTGATAATTCTTACAAACATAAAAGGTGTCAATGAAATAAAGTGGAAAAATGTCCAAAATAAGTGCTGTTCACGCGGGAATAGTACTACAGAAATGTGAATGTAATTTAAAGGTTTTTTAGAATGATTAGGGACAAGTGTTCATGCGTTTCTCTTGGACATTTTACTACTTTACATATTACATTGTCTTGTTAATACTTTCTCTTGTACGAAATTGATATATTCAATGTATTTTTTGTGAAAGCTTCGATGATTGCATGAATAATTATTTACTTTTACAGGACGGAGACACTGCACTTTTGCGAGCGGTCAGATCTCGAAATGCCGATATGGTACAATTATTATTAGATAAAAAGGCAAAAGTGAATGCAGCAGATAAACGAGGTGATACCTGTCTTCATATAGCCATGAGGGCTCGCTCAAAGGTAATTTAGTTAGTTCTAAAATATATAATTATTTTTATTTATAAACAATATCAATGAGATTCCATACCGCTGCTTGGAAAGAAATTATATCTATGTTTTTTTTATTTCAGGCTATTGTAGAAATTCTATTACGGAACCCTAAAAACAGCCAACTTCTCTATAGGCCAAATAGATCTCAAGAAACTCCATATAACATAGATATGAATTATCCAAAGACAATTTTAGGACAAATTTTTGGTGCGCGTAAGTTATCATATGTTTGTGTCCAGAATCAATAAATTACTCCACCCTTTCCACTCAATCAATACAGTGTGATATTCTTTCACAACATTATAACTTTTATTTTATCAATATGATAAGTATATCTAAAGTTCAGTGGCGGTTCCTGAACTAAAATCTTGGGTGGGCTAGAGGAAAGTTTAGCACTGTATACTATTTACGAAATTGTGTATTTTTCCACTTCACCTTATACATTAATCTACAAGCAAATAAACAAATATTACGACACTACTGCAAAGCATAAATTACTATATAATAAAATCAATGCTAATGTAAGTAAGAAATAATAAAATAATAACCTTAAATTCGTATCTTTCAAAGTGAAATAACAAGTACAAAAAGCAATACAGAGCTGTCACTGAAAGTTAATATCTGTCGCTTTCATACAATACAACGATATTGGTATTTGTGTTTGAATGTATGGGTGGGTCATGGGCAAATTTAATTTAGCCCCCAACGAATGACAGAAGTTTGATAATTTGACGCACAGTCGTGTGAGTTTGATGACGTTTCCGTACATACAAATACAAAAAAATCTGATCGTGCTTGATTGCGCCCCAGTGTAAGAGAAAAAACACGGGATAGATCTTTCAAGCCCCTGAGTTCTTAATACGTAGGTGTTGCCAGACTGACGTCACGTTGCCTGTTCTCTATGAAGTATTTATAGGGTTATTGTTTTTTTTATGCTGGCTCGGTTTAAAATTGTAATACAAAACACAATCGAGAATATTATTGTAGGTAGACAAAGCATTGTCTTATATTGACAGAGGAAAATCAAAACAAAGATATAGTATTCATTTGGGAAAGGTTAGTTACGCTTATAAATGTATTTATTTTGTTCAGCGGCCGAATCGCTGTTCATTTCTATTCAGCCATCCAAAGTTTTGGGTGAAAAATGCAGGTCGGGCTTAGCCCACCTAGCCCAGTACCTAGAACCGCCACTTCTAAAGATATTAATTATAACTTGAAAAAAAATTAAGACGAAAAATTTTGCTATCGCTGCTATGAAGAATTTAATCATAGTTTACTTATTAATTTTACTAATGTAACATTATAAATTATTTTATAAAAATTTCCCAGGCTATAATTACATTCAAATTTATTGTTAGTCACCACTTTTTTTTAAAGTTCTAAACTATTTTTAAGATGTAATAAACATTTTAATTATATTCAATTGATTACTTTTACGTTCACTGTCAATACTTTGTGGAAAGGCATTATATTAACAAAAACTCAATATTCTTTTGTACAAAGGAATATTGTGTTTTTATTAATATGTTTATTCAATTGAATGGGAACTATTCATATTTTGTATATTTATCTGTAAATTCCGTTCATTACCAAATTAATGAAAATAAAAGTGTAATTAGTACAAATGAATATTTTATTAGTTTAATATAATGTCTTTCTACCAAGTATTGACAGTTTACACCCTAAACGTACCATGAAGACATTCAAATGCAAACATTGTTTAGTTACTAATGTTCATTATTTAAAAATATTTTCAGGTCGCTTAAACACAAATGAGGACAATGAAAGCCTTCTAGGATATGAGCTGTATAGTAGTGCTCTTGCTGATATGCTCTCGGAACCCAGTCTTTCCATGCCTATTACCGTTGGGCTCTACGCACGTTGGGGATCCGGAAAATCTTTTCTTTTAAATAAGCTTAGAGGTATACATAACTACACAGTTTTTGGTATTTTAATATCGTTGGTATACTGGCAGAAGTTGATAAGTCAAAAAACCTAGTTTTGAGATAATCATGAAATTTCAATATGTCTATTTATGCACTATAACTATTACTTATCGTTCTAAATACTTCATGAAATTCGATAATGACTAGCGAATTCGATTTACATATTCAAAAGCATTGAATTATTTATAGTTTTTTTTTGTTGCCAAAAATTACCTTAATCGGAATCGACTTAATGGTTATGTTCAAATTATGTTAAAATACACAAAAAAATGGCTGAACTTCTTTCTTCAGAAGATACAGCATGTTAAAATCTATCTATCTACATTGGTTTTTGACTTATCGCCTTCTGCCAGTATACCAATGATATTTTAACCATATGTTTGTAAAAAAGAAAGTCAAAGGACAATGAATTGCCCGATTATACTGAAAGCCAAAATTTTACTAGAATAATCCCTATTATGTAATTTTTTCTTTTATATATTCTATATTTCAATTATGATTGCTAATAAAATCAATTATCGTTTTTTGTATGTGTTAGAGTCAAAATATGAAATCTAGTCAACATACATATTTACTAGTTAGCGAATACATTAACTATACGCTTAAAGGTATTGAACAACTATCAGTCTAATCATTATATTGATTGTTAGACTACTAGAATGATCAGATGGTTTACAGATATGTTAGGTAAATTTAAATATTTAAAATAAATCAGTTCGGAGTTTGAGTAGTTTTTTTATTTAAAGCCTGAGTCATCTTTTTTTACCCAACGCCAAAGCCCTGATATAAACACAAACCAGTGAACATAGACTAAGTGTAAACATTAACTGCAAAATATACACTTAAATATCTTTTAAAATAGCATGGCTCCATTTTATCTTTAGTTAATTAATTGTTCAGAATTATTTTACATTGTTATTAGAATTATTATACTGTTTATAACATTATTTGACTAACTAAGCAGTGTTATCTTGGCTTTTATAATTCATCTTATATACGCTTTGAATTAAACTTTTCTCCAATGGATTATTGAATAATGTATTAATTTTTCAGATGAGATGAAAAATTTTGCTCGCCAATGGGAAGAGATCGGTTGGCGTTGGGGTTGGGTGGTGACCTGGGGAGTATGGCATGCGGGCGTGATCGGGGGCGCTATAGCAATGCTAGCTGGAGCTTCTTGGATCCTCTCATTATCGTTAACTGTTCTTATTCATGTGCTACTTTATGTTGTGTTATCAATTATGTGGTTTGCCAGCCACAAGTAAGTATTTCATGTATTTGCTTATTTAATTCTTTTTCTTTGAAAATTATTTGATTTACATTATAGTTACATTATATTTATCTCATAAAAACCTGGGCGACGACATCAAATGTGTATATCTATACTATAAATATATTTTTAATTCTTATCTGATAATTTTTTTCAGGTACGAATGGTCGTGGCCTTATACCGTGATGTTAGCTTTAAGTCGCAAATTTAATTCGCTCAAATTAGTTCTTCAGGTTGTCTTTTGTCATCCCCCCGGACCGCAATGTTCTCACACTTTACCCTCGCAACCTATAAGGTATAAAAAGTTTATTTATATCCGACAGCCTCCTGCAAACTCTTATATGTCTAATTCATTTTAAAAAATACCGAGGAATAAATCGTATCACAAATTGAAGATTAATTCCTTAAAAAAGATAGAATACATAAATGCACTTTAGATTATACAGTATTGCATTACTTAGATTACACTCCAAAATATATTATTTGTGTGTAAAGAATTTATTCGAAAGTTCCGTTTATGACAGTAGATTACCCTTAATAAAATTATTATAAAAATCATGCATCATTTATTGTTTTTTAGATTTCATTTCACTGACCAAGCAAAAAGCAGCACTCAGGAAGGTGAGGCGTCTGTCATTCAAATGGTTGTCAGCCTATCAGAAGCTTTGGAAAATCAGTATGGGCGAATGTGTACAAGACTTTATAGAGCTTTTAGACCTAAACCGATTCGAGCTACCGCCGATTGGAGGTAATTTTATCTCCATTAATTTCAATCTGTCAAATAAAAGAGTACTGTTAACTATATTAAAAAGATGTTATGTTTTTGTGAAATTATAATTAATTTTCTTATTTTTTCTATTATTTCAGATGGCGTCGAATATGTTGCATTCCTCATATAATAGCTTTCGAGCTATGCTTTATATCCATTGTATTCGGAATTTGTGTGCTAATACTTTATTTAAGAGATGAAAAGACAGATACTCAGTAAGTGACGGTCGAGTTATTTCTCCCCGATGCTTTTAAATTCTAGATTTATATGTTTAACATATGTCTTTTTGTCATTATAGAAAAACTCAAATACAAGAAGGTATTTTGATGGGAGTGGGTGCTTTGATATCGGTCGCCACGGTGGCCAACCTCTACACTTGGGGGCGAATAGGTGCTGCACTTTTATTGTCTCCTCGAGCTCACATTAAACGAAGTGTTGACAGACAGCCGGAAGGCTTTTTGCAGGCCCTCAGACCTGAAGTGACACTTCTTACAGACATGGTAAAAATCTCTCTTTACTCGTTTTATATAAAAGTATTGTTATTCAATTATATTACTAAATACATCTAAAATTTGTCAAAGTTATTTTGTCTCTTCAATTGTCAGAACCATCTAAGAAAAATTACACCAGACTAAAGATATCTAATTCACATCCACGTTGAATCAACTCATGATAGAAATCATTCATTATGCTTGGCTAGAAATGCACCTGAACGGAATGACATGATGCACTTGTGAAATATCATAAGATATCTCTACACTTCTTTAGATATTATAATTAAATTGCATTTCAGCTTATCAATTATTGGGAAAATTTTGTCAGGCCATCCGAATATATTGTTTAAAACATAGTTGCAACAAATATCCACATTTTACTTGTATGTTGAAGGATTTGTGTTATGTCACATGCACCTGTTCATACCACTTCATGGTTTCCTTCGCAATACAAATTTCACTCGAGTGATCAAAATAATGAACATTCTAATATCGTTGGTATACTGGGAGAAGGCAATAAGTCAAAAAACCTTATTTTGAAATCATGAAATTTTCACATCTCTATTTATGCACTGTAAATATTACTCATCGTTCTAAACACGTCATGAAATTCGATAATGATTAACGAATTCCATTCATATATTCAAAAAAGTTAAGTTATTTATATTTTTTTTTTGCTTAAAGTAGCTTTAATCGGAATTGACTTGACGTTATGTTCAAAATATGGCTAAACTTATTTTTTTAAAAGATACAGCTTGTTCAAATCTATCTATCTGCATTAATAACTCAAAACGGCTGGTTTTTGACTTATCGCCTTCTGCCAGTATACCGACGATATTTATCATATTTAATATTTTCCTGATTATGATTATGAAAAATTATCATTTCTGTACATATTTGTATCATACTTATGAGTAGGTTTATTCATTTCCACAGGTAAAATGCTTAGATGCCTTTACTGGTCAACAGACAAGACTGGTTGTGGTCGTGGATGCTTTGGACAGCTGTGAACAAGACAGAGTCTTAATAGTGTTGAATGCTATTCATACACTCTGCTCTGACCAGCATAGTCCTTTCATCATCATACTTGCGATAGATCCTCACATCATTAGCAAGGTATGAACAGGTATCTTTCCTTAAATGTTTCTAGTAAGGGCTGCCGTTATTTTACGTCACACTCTAGGAGTAAAGGGGGTCAACCAAAGGGTGATGATTTGTAGCGAAACTGTTGTGACTAATTTTCAAGTCCAATTGTTTTTATAGGTAAGGTTTTAAAAATTTAACATCATTTAGACAGGGGTCAAATATTTTGTGAGGAAATGGCACAATGAGTGTAGGGGTAGTTAAAAATTACGTAAATAGTTAACCTTCTGACCGCGGCTCGGATCCAAATCGGTTCAGATTGGGCTGCTATAGCAGTCAACCGCGGTCAAAGGGTTAAACATCATCAATGAATAGTCTGACCCCAGGAAGATTGAATCATTTATTAGTATTAATTAATTTCACCTTTGTTGATAGCAGAAAGGTTAATAAGAAATTGATTCAACATATATATAATTTTTTGTCGTAGGCTGTAGAAGTGAATAGCAGGCGTGCATTTTCCGAAAGTAATATCGGCGGTTGGGACTATCTGCGAAATATGGTTCAACTTCCTTTTTATCTTCAAAACTCTGCCCTGCGACGAGTGAAGATTGCTCAACAAACTTCACAAAGAAAACAAACGCTGACTGGAAACGATGACATATCAGCATCATTGCAGCGATCGGTGAGTAACCAAAATATATTTATATATCTTTCATTGAGACATTCAACGATATTAATAATCATCTTATTGACTTTGCCGAATAATTAATTTGAATCTCAATATTTTTTTCACAGGTATCAGCGAGAAGGCTTTCATCAGCATCTGAACTTATGTCGAGTCAAGAGAAATTAAAAGGGCTCGGAACTGGTCCCAGCAGTTCAAGAGGCGCAAGAAAACTTAAAATATCAGAATCGGTTGCATCGTCCATGCAATCTAACCTCCACAAAGTTGGACTTGCGAGTGGACCGGCAGATTTAAACAGGTTCACCATTACAATAACAAAATTCTTACACGTAAAAAATATATTTATCGCTATATACGGAGATTTTTAACTTGATGACTGCCACAGACGAGATTTTTCATCAATAAATAATTAAATTAATAATTGCAAATTATAGCCGGCGTGCTAGATAAAGAAGTACTTTCTTCTACGACAACCAAAAGGTTAACTAAGTTAGAATGTCAAAACGAGAGGAAATCTTTTTTTTACTCATTTAATAATTGACTCATGATGTGGTTGTGGCGGGTAGCAAATTAACTGCCAGACAGAAGTACAAATACAACTGAATAATTAGATTTAAATCATATTTGTACAAAAATTTTGTTCAAATATTATGGTCTAATCTGTGCACAGTTGGTTGCCAGATCACTAAAATATCCTCATTATTTTAGAGTTCTACTCACAGATGACTACTTCAGTGATGTGAACCCTCGCAGTATGCGTCGACTGATGAATGTTCTCTATATTACAGGTAATAATACAACGATAATGTTTCCTATTTCTGTTTTTTTTATTTGGCCAAAAACTATTTTTTTAATGCGGTTCAAAATATTTTTTATCACAACATAGTCTTAAAAAATGTTGAAAATATTTCAATTCATTCAACTCAACTTAATTTCCAACAGTCAACATAAATATTATATAATAAATACATATTATAAAATTGTCTTGGTTTATCTGTCTGTAACGCTCAACCAAACACATACCCTTGCACACAATTCACCTATAGAGAGAGAGAAAGTGAACATATCTTGACATGTGGCACTGCCAATAATATGTTATTCGTTACCCAGGAATCTTCTTACACAGTATATAAGTGTTTTTTTTAAACTTTCAGGGCGATTATTAAAAGCTTTCCAAATAGAGTTCAATTGGTATCATCTTGCCTCTTGGGTAAACTTAACAGAGCAATGGCCTTTCAGAACATCATGGATCATCTTACATCATGAGATGTTTGAAGAGCATATAGATGACGGGACATCATTAAAACAAATATATGACAAGTAAGTAATTTTTCTTCATTATATCATTTATTTAACTCGCATCACTCGTGTCTAAATATTAGCATTGTTAAATAATTCATTTTTATTGTTACAGAGTTCGTCCAAATATACCAATTTTAAGAGAAGCTGAACCGTTGATGGAGCTCGATAGAGACGAAAGAAAACTTGACGTCTTTCTAGGGTTCCATCGAACGAGCCTTCTTGCTGCTGATCTTAAAATTTTCTTACCGTTCACCATCAATTTAGATCCATACATAAAGAAAGTTATTAAAGGTAATCTTTCTGTTTTTTTTTTAATTTATTTACAAATTCCGTATTATTATTCCGTATTTTTCAAATATAAATTAATCTTAATTATGTTTATCAAAGCAAAAACCTGAAATTATTTGGTCACTTGCTTCAGTTAAAATGGAACAAAATACAATACAATTATAGACATTTTTTAATTGATATAGATTTACTCTAAAGCTTTTCCTAATTAAACTGAAGGGTTAGTTTATCGACGTACCTGGTTTTTTATTTTGTCATATTTATTTACAATAGTGTTGTTATTATACTACAAAAGTTGTTACTCACCATTCAAAAACATAAATTATATACCAGATCTTATTGTTGATTTATTCCAAAATTCATTATTTCCAGATGAACAACAGCAATTCACTTTGGACTCGGATGTATCTATGATTAATCCAGCTTTGTCTCAAAAACCCTATAATAAATTTTACAACAATCGCAAGCAGGTGGTCCTTCTTATCCTTGGAACAATACTAATGAAGTACTACATAATTTTCCAAATATAATAATATAATTAGCATTCGCTTTACAGCAGAGAGCCGCCCCGACTCTTCCTCCTATTTACGGTGGAGGAACTCCTGGAAGTTGGCCTAATTGGTCTGACGGGCCTACGCAAATTGCACAGCAGCCTAACGCTCAATCTCCAGCCTTTTATTCCTTCCCTCATCCTCACGTATGTTACAATTCATAAGATTCCATTATTTGATTTAAAAACTCATTATATGACATAATCCTATTGAAACCTTTCGATATATCTAGGGAGAACTGAATGATGTTCGTCTCTCGCGACTGGGTCTCAGTGCGATTTGCTCAATGGTCGAGCGTGAACTACCAAGTGCGGCTTCTTCTCTTACTCCGCAGTTAAGACGTCACAATATATCGGGACGTGTTCTCAGACACTGCGACCTTCCTGATCTCAAAGAGGTAATTACCTAGAGAGAGTCGGTTTCTATCGATTCCAGTGTACAGTATTAATATTGGGTGATAAAAAGACAATAAAATATATAAGCAATAATTTTTCTTATAATGTATATTTTCTTTTGACTTTCAGGTACTTGGCCTAAATTTTGGCGATTGGGAACTTTTCAAATTACTTATTCTCACACTTCGCGAACTGGAATCAGGAATGCCGCCCAACAGTGGCTCCATTATTCAAGGTTTGGCTTACACTTGACATTAATCTTCGGGTACCTACGGGGTCATTCGCATTGCAAAGTTATTTTTATTTCAACCATTCGCTAAATACCAGTAATATCTAGTTGATATTTATTGTAATTAACAAAGATACCTTAATCAATGCAATGCAAATATTACACAAATTTATTTGTACTCACTGTGGCTCAATTGTACCCTACTGGTCCTCGATCCTATTTTTGACGTTTCGATACCCGAGTGTTAAACTGATTGTCTGGTAATTTCTACAAAATTCTTTTTAAATTAATAACAAAATGTGTATTTTCAGAAAAAGAACGACCCGACAAAGAAACTAAATCGAGGGTTTCTCACGATTCTCAAAAAAGTAAACCATCCAACATGGAGAAACAGGTAAATCAAATAGTTAATACTCACTGCATTCATTTTATGCTTCGATATTATTGTCTTTTAGTTCATCGAATCGACTTTCCTTTCCATTCATCATTAGAATAGGTTCAATGGATCCATCATAAGATTCCCACTGTTAAATAATAATTCTTACATATAATGTTTCGACATATAAACACTTGTTTTCTATTTTGTGCATACTCATTGGATAGTCGTATGGTCAAGAATACCAGGTAAATAATTTGAAATAACTGGATAATTTTTCAACAGTAATTTTTCCTCTTTATACTAGAACTTAACTGCAACGAGTGATCGATTATTATTTGTTAAACATTAACCAGATCTTTGATTACTTTTTCTTCACAATAAAGAATTTTATATATATTAATTATTTTCAGCAACTTCTTTTAAGTAAACTAAAAATTAACTTACAAGATATAAGAATTTTAATAACCTCAGATTCTTCTGTGTAACGGTTGTATGTTTTTATTACAGGTGACCTTAGAAGAACAGATGATCTGCGGGGCGCTGCAGACGCTTAACGAAGAAGCACTAGAAGACGTTTTGCTCGGAGAGCCTCCTGTCGCCACAGGTGAGCCACCGGTTCCGCTTCCCACAATCAGTGAGCACCTCCCTGGCAGCCCGAACCTCAAATCCATTCCAACCATCCTCCTCAATCACAACGAACTTTCGGAGGAAACTCAAAGCACCTCCGTTGCACAGAAACACATTAGTGACAGATCCGCCGATGGCGAACTAGATGAAATAACCCTGACGCACGTGAATAATAAAGAACCCCCGAAAGTAAAATTTGAAAATATTTCCAAATCATCCGCTTTTAACAATATCAGCAATAAAGAAAACAAGAATTTGGAACCCACCGTTATTATAATGCCGGGTAGCTATTCTAAGCATTATTCTGACCGCACAATAGTCAATATGCCTTGCGAGGATATACAAGAAGAGGCTTAAATTCATTAATGATATCAAAACAAGATACATTATAAAGTTAACACTTATTGTTCACCACTGAGTCAGTTTATATTTCATTTAAGCCAGTGGTGTTGATAAAATGAAATTTATTAAATTGTTACTAATATATGTACATGCTTTAACTCAGTGTAGTTATTTTATTTATACATGAAATAAACTAGGGTATAAGTGAATATCATCGTCCTTGAACACCTCTACCTGCGTATGCAGTACTAAAAAATTTTAGTCATTGCTTCAATAATTAAAGCAATACATTCCTTAAAAAGACAACATAAAAAATATACCTAAATATGCTAAATTATTATCATTTAAGCATTCTTAAATGACACTAACTTTGAATGGTTAAAATGACCCAAATGAAATCAGAAAGAAGAAAGAAGAAGAAAAATTTCATAACCATTTAATAGTACTTATTTCCAACGAATTCATTATTTCGTTTACTTATAATAGTTTTAGCAAAGATTATTTAAATAAGATTCATTCTTGTATTCTTGTTTTACTAGCAATTTTTGTTGTCAATATTAGATATTTATATCCATGCTAGAGATCGTTTGAATTCAATCTGATGTTTCTCCACAACTACACATAAATTATTCATAAATAGACATATCATTACTACCATCAATAATAAATTTTAATTCTGTCCAACCGAGATAATTTTTTTCATAAAAATAAAAAAAAGTGCTTTTCAAATCAGCAATTTAACGATGTCAGTTTGAAATTTTGTAGAGTAATTTTATTTTGTGCAATACTTATAAGAATAATTTACAAAAAAAATATGTATCCAGCAATCTCAGTTGAATTGGAGCTCTGAGCTCTGAATTTTATGTGTTATTTATGCATGAATTTGTTATATTGTATCCAGTAAATGCCACTCGATGTTTTATTAAATGTGTGCTTTAGTTTATTAGTTATAACATATTGTTTTTCCTTTGTACAACGATGCAACAGCAAGCTGTGATTTATTCGTATAAGGAACCATTGTGATTTTTGTAAATCTTCCATTGCAGTATTAATTACTATTTTGTATTTCTTTTATTATTTATACAATATCATGATTGTGGCCAGCCATATTATTTTAATTAGATTAAACAATTTTTAAATTATATTTTTATTATTAAAAGTTACACCTTGTCTAGTGAATAAAATAATATAACAGCCATTTTAATAATTATTATATGTTCTTGCCAATATTTATTTACATAGATAATAAATAGGCTTTCAATAATTCGATATCTTAAATTGAGAAAACAAAATATTACATAAGATTTCTATTACATAATATTACATAAGATTTTCGTATAATACAGTTTTTTTTTTCATTTAATAATTTCATCACATGACACTTTTGTTTTATTATAGATGCATTTACAAATTCTTAAAAATCTGGCAATGATATTTTTAGTTAAATGTGTTATAGATTCACATTTATATTGCATGGTTTGTTTTTTTTTTGCTAATGCCATTATATTTTTTATTACATATATTGTAATTTTATGATTATTCTTGTTTTTTTAAATGTATATTAATATTTTTTTAATAAATTAAATAAAACATTGCCCAATGCTACATCGGGTTTTATTTTTATTTGCATGGTTTTATTTTGTAGTCTTGATGTTTTGATTAATGTTTGTTTTACATGCATGAGTGCTTATAAATTATGATTACATAATAATATTTAAAAAAAAAACAGTATATAACATGTAAGAATTGGTGAAAAATTAAATATATAAGTTATATTAAGACAATTCACACGGACCCCGAGCAATTTTCATACAAAAATAATCGATTATTTTTAAAAATTGCAGATTTTTGTTAACCTTCGACTAAATATTAACCTTCAATCTATTTAGTTTCAGATGAAAGTGAATCAATTCAGTTGGTTTTGTTGGCACCGGGTGGCGGATGGCAAGCGACCACTCCCCCGGCTTCTGTTTCCGCTTCGCCCCAACTGCCTCGCAAAGCGGATCCGTCTATTCTTAAGCCTAAAGGAAGCATTAAGATAGCATCTAAAAAACATGTCTCGATCAATGAAAAGGGTTTCAGTTTTGGATCTGATTCCAGTTTAAAAAATATGGAAATCACTCCGATAATAGTCAAATTTGAAAACGAAACAGAAAAACCCTATTATCCTCAGTCAACATCTCATGTAAATAGATATGATCCTGATTATAATGCTAATCCGGACAGCAAACGAAGAGTTTCCAACCAAATTTCCAAAAATAATGAAGTCGTTTGGCAAAACCTGCAAAATCAAACTGACCTTGATAAGTCGGCCGCTGTAACTCAACAATCGCAAGAACATTGCAATGTTGACTGCATAGTTTTATCAACAGATAATCCATCTAATTTAATGGACAGTAAAAATACCTCCGACCGAAATGAAGTCGCGATAAGAAGGAATTCTAAGACGTCCAAACAGAGGCCGTCTTCATTATTGCTCATGAAAGAGGACCTCTGCATTGACCCTGACAAGCAGTTGTTTGCAGCTAGATCAAAATCGGCAGACGGCTCTTCTCAGACTGAAGACCAGGGTTCGCAACCAAATATTGTGGCTCCTAAAAATCAGCCGAATTTAAGTGATAACCTAGAACAATCGTCAAATACTGAACTCATAACGAGGTTAAAAGAAAAAATATTTTGTAAAAACACTTCTTCTGATAAAATATTCAAGACTGGAGATTTTGAGAGCGACGATGAATCCACTCCGCTAGTATCTTCTGAAAGATCATCCCCTTCTATATCCATTAAAATTCATAGAAATGCATCTAAGGACGGCAGCAAACCAAATATTTCAATACACAACTCCGCCGGTAGCAGTGACAGTTCCTCGCATCACAGCTCTCCTTCGAGTTCGAAGTATCACTCACCTATCCAAACAAATAAAAGAAGACGGCACAGCAAAAATGAGACCAGAAATGGACACAAATTCTGTCCTGAAAAAGTTGAATGCATCACATCAGATGCCACTATAAGTGTTGAATTTAGTCCAAACTCTGACCGCAGTTCCAGTGAATCACACAATTTTAATACTAATAATGACGGTAGATGCGAGATAATGTATTATGATACTTTACCCGTCGGTGATGACGTTTTAGCCATACAGGAATACAGTCATTCAAATACACCTGAAACTCCTATTGATAATAAGTCGAGTATCAGCTCTCGTTCCCCCAGTGTTCAATCTTTGACATACCTGTTAGATGCACATCACAATGTAGACATTCTTCCCCACGCTATATCTGATACCAGTATAAGAAGTAACCTGTGGCGTCAGGATGCAGTTGACAATCTAGAAGATTGGAAAAATCCTGAATCTTCTGTTTAACTAATTAAAAGTTTGATAGCAATATTCACCAAAACACTTCTTTTAATTAAATAAATGACTTATTACTTAACTGCGAATTTTATTTTTAATGGTGGTCACACTTTCACGAAGTGAAAATATATGTTCCAGCTTAATTTTGAGCCGCAATATTTGTTGTATATATTATTGTAAGTTAGATCTTATGATTAGAAGATTTCAGTATTTTATTGCATTTAAATGTGATATTTTTTTAAATTGTAATTGTTAATAAAAGAATTCAACAATTTATTGCCATGCTTATTTTTGTTAAACAGGCTTTCATTCATTTTGAAACAAGCAGTCAACCAATATCTACGTAAAGCATCGAGGTCTACAAGTGTCATGAAAACTTCGGTGCATCTGCTCAGATTATATAAAATGAAAGGGGAAAGCAATGAAGATTATAAATTGGAAATTTTTCATTAAAATACTCCATTTATCTCAATAAGCATTGTGACTGTTGAGCCTGATAAATATGAGAGGCCAGCCAAACATTATTGTGCAATCTTGATTTAATGATAGGTATATTAAAATCAGATAATGGCTTCCAACTGCCACTCTAAAAGGTATGGGTTACATTATTTGCACCCAAAATAGTATAGTAATTTTTACCAAATCGACGAAATTTACTTAATTATAACTTGACTAAATGTGTAATCCTTAAAATCAGGATTAAGAAAAGGTGCATCCATTTGAGGTGTCATTATTAACTAATAAATACTAGTGAAATTTTTAAAACAAATAATGATACACATGTTTTGATAAGCATTGTCTTTCTATTTAGTATACATCAACATGATGCTATGGTAATCTACGTCGGCAATGTTGAAACTTTTTCTTCTGTCGAAGAATATATTGAATTCTTAAAATAGTAATGAGAAAAGGAATATAAAAAAATACATGGTTGCAATCAATTGAGTTTATAGTGAATATACATAGAAGCTTAGTTACCAAGTTATTCAACCCAGAATATTTATCAAAAAAGGGGGAGTGTTTTTATTTGGCATAGTTTTTTACAATAATATGCTGCAAAAAAATGATGTCACGACACTTCACTCTTTGATATTTCAATCTCTTTTTTTTTAACGAAATTTTAACACTACCTGCATGACAACTCAATTATTGATGGACTGAAACAAGATTTAAATCAGTTCATAAATAAACTTTGAGACACCCAAACCTAACAGTTACTTAGCCAAAAAACTGGTTAATTATTGTTTCGACGTGCAAGAATTAATAAAATTTTCATTTTCATTCACTGTTGGAAGACACCTGGACCTAATATGATGCTTTAAAAAATTAAAGTATTTTCAATCGAAGATCAAAGAGAAAAAGGTAAGTTAGGTGTTACGCATGAACTGAGCAGTATACTAAAAGCAGAAACGACACATTCCATTATTAAAGTAGAAGCGAGGATAAATAAAGTCGCTTCGAATAATCGATGAAACAAACATTATATTTTTAACTGGATTTTAGTGATAGTGATCCCTGAAAGGCGTATATGCACTTGTTAACCGGTTCTCTGCCACGGACGTGTTAACACGCCATAACATTTTGTGCTCGTAGGGCCGGCCATACAAAATGTGCGTGCTTAAACGCACTACTTGAGACACGGTTTAAAGGCCACAAGAAACGTATTTAATAATTTAAAAATATTATGCATATAGTGACATCTCTTGAAATCATAATGTGATACTTAAACTTTAAAAATATTGTTTTGTAATCTATAATACATCAATTTAAACAAAAGCTTTTTTGTTGTGTTCAAATATGTTAATATGGCGGTAATTTCCGTTTTTGAAATGAAAGAAATGACCCTTCGTGTATTTATATGGTAAGTGTTTGTGATGTACTATTATTATATGTCCAAAAAGTACATATTTATTAGGTTTTATTTTTTGAAAGAAAATCACGGCCCTCAGTCATGCTTGTCTAGCATACGTAAATATCAAAATTAATATCATAACAAAAAAATGCTTTTCAGCAAAGTAAAACAATAAAATCTTAACATTAATAGCCGATAAGGTCCGTCTGTAAAACGTCCGCAGTAAGGTACAGACCAATGATTTCGATTTATTCTGAACAGCACATTTTTGAAATGTTGTTCTATCCAATGGAAGCGGCTTATTTTAAACAGCACGTGAATGTTCTGATATCGCCACGTTTGAAAATTCGATATTTCTTGGTGTAGAGCTAAAGTATAGTATCACCATACATCATAATATTCGAATAATCAAAGACTTTAATTCGACTATTGCAAACTATGATTATAGGGCTATCGAAAGAATCGTTTGATCGTGTGAGTCGATGTGAGACTAATATTTTTTGGAGCGGATTTGATCAATTGAATCATAATGATGAATCATTTCACGTCTGACCTTGAAAATCTGTTAGAATTCTTTAATACATTAAGAATATTCAAATTATGATATGGATATATCATAGAATAATATTTTGCTTTTTTCATACACTTGGACAAAATGTGCAACTGATTTTTTATTGAAAAATTGGATTTGATCTTTTGATTTTTATTGGAAATAATTGTTAAATAATTTAAAATCCGAAAAATAATTGTTGGCAAACTTAAACATTATTCCAAAAATTAAGTAATTTACAAAATTTCTGCTACTACGAAAGATGATTGTTAGCAAACTTTAACATTATTCCAAAAATTAAATATTTTACGAAATTTATGCTACTACGAAAAATGGTTGTTAGCAAACTTAAACATTATTCCACATATTAAATAATTTACGAAATTTATGCTACTACGAAAAATGGTTGTTAGCAAACTTAAACATTATTCTAAAAATTAAATATTTTACGAAATTTCTGCTACTACGAAAAATGGTTGTTAGCAAACTTGGACATTATTCCAAATATTAAATAATTTACGAAATTTCTGCTCCAACGAAAAATGGTTGTTAGCAAACTTGAACATTATTCCAAAAATTCAATAATTTACGAAATTTCTGCTACTACGAAAAATGGTTGTTAGCAAACTTGGACATTATTCCAAAAATTCAATAATTTACGAAATTTCTGCTCCTACTAAAAATGGTTGTTAGCAAACTTGGACATTATTCCAAAAATTCAATAATTTACGAAATTTCTGCTCCTACGAAAAATGGTTGTTAGCAAACTTGAACATTATTCCAAAAATTCAATAATTTACGAAATTTCTGCTACTACGAAAAATGGTTGTTAGCAAACTTAAACTTTATTCCAAAAATTGAATATTTTACGAAATTTATGCTACTACGAAAAATGGTTGTTAGCAAACTTAAACATTATTCCACATATTAAATAATTTACGAAATTTATGCTACTACGAAAAATGGTTGTTAGCAAACTTGAACATTATTCCAAAAATTCAATAATTTACGAAATTTCTGCTCCTACAAAAAATGGTTGTTAGCAAACTTAAACTTTATTCCAAAAATTCAATAATTTACGAAATTTCGGCTACTATGAAAAATGGTTGTTAGTAAACTTAAACTTTATTCCAAAAATTGAATATTTTACGAAATTTATGCTACTACGAAAAATGGTTGTTAGCAAACTTAAAAATTATTCCAAAAATTAAATATTTTATGAAATTTCTGCTCCTACGAAAAATGGTTGTTAGCAAACTTGAACATTATTCCAAAAATTCAATAATTTACGAAATTCCTGCTACTACGAAAAATGGTTGTTAGCAAACTTGAACATTATTCCAAAAATTCAATAATTTACGAAATTTCTGCTACTACGAAAAATGGTTGTTAGCAAACTTAAACTTTATTCCAAAAATTCAATAATTTACGAAATTTCGGCTACTACGAAAAATGGTTGTTAGCAAACTTAAACTTTATTCCAAAAATTGAATATTTTACGAAATTTATGCTACTACGAAAAATGGTTGTTAGCAAACTTGAACATTATTCCAAATATTAAATAATTTACGAAATTTCTGCTCCTACGAAAAATGGTTGTTAGCAAACTTGAACATTATTCCAAAAATTCAATAATTTACGAAATTTCTGCTACTACGAAAAATGGTTGTTAGCAAACTTAAACTTTATTCCAAAAATTGAATATTTTACGAAATTTATGCTACTACGAAAAATGGTTGTTAGCAAACTTGAACATTATTCCAAATATTACATAATTTACGAAATTTCTGCTCCTACGAAAAATGGTTGTTAGCAAACTTGAACATTATTCCAAAAATTCAATAATTTACGAAATTTCTGCTACTACGAAAAATGGTTGTTATCAAACTTAAACTTTATTCCAAAAAATCAATAATTTACGAAATTTCGGCTACTACGAAAAATGGTTGTTAGCAAACTTTTTTTTTATTCCAAAAATTCAATAATTCACGAAATTTCTGCTCCTACGAAATATGGTTGTTAGCAAACTTGAACATTATTCGAAAAATTAAATATTTTACGAAATTTATGCTACTACGAAAAATGGTTGTTAGCAAACTTGAACATTATTCCAAATATTACATAATTTACGAAATTTCTGCTCCTACGAAAAATGGTTGTTAGCAAACTTGAACATTATTCCAAAAATTCAATAATTTACGAAATTTCTGCTACTACGAAAAATGGTTGTTAGCAAACTTAAACTTTATTCCAAAAAATCAATAATTTACGAAATTTCTGCTACTACGAAAAATAGTTGTCAGCAAACTTGAACATTATTCTAAAAATTAAGTAATTTCCGAAGTTTCTGCTACTACGAAAAATTGTTGTTAGCAAACTTAAACATTATTCCAAATATTAAATAATTTACGAAATTTCTGCTAACTATAAAAATAAAATAAATTAAAATAAAATAAAATGAAATGAAATAAAATAAAATTAAATTAAATTAAACGCAATGCAACAAAAATCTCACGTTGCTGGGCAACGGGCTTACAGCTAGTAAATATATTAATAAAACAAAAAAGTAAGTCATTTAGCTTCAAAAATATTGAAAATTACGCACCAAAAGAAAGTCTGACGATTTTTCTGAGAAATGAAGTCGGCAATTCCATTTTCACAAAAATTTGGTACGTTCTTAATAAATTTTTTCTTGATTGATAAAGCGGTTAATGAATTTAAACTTTGAAATTTGTAATGAAATGTATAAAAAGGAGGAAACCACAGATTATTCATGTCATCATATCATAAAAGTTTGAGAAGATATGCACTTTTAAACTTTGTTAACGTTTTCGTGTATGTAGGAGCTATACTATTTAAGCCCAGCACGGTTTCTATTTTAATACAAAACAAAATCAAGAGTATTTGAACGCAGTTTCGTTTTGGTTGTTCTTCTGTAGGAAGAGAAAGAGAAAATCCAGTTGATGTATGGACTATTTTATTTTATCCCTGCTCGGTTTCAATGTTAAGAACATTTAAATAAACACTTTTAAGCACACTTTGAGGAAATGCTGTATAAAAACATTTGAAAACCACGTGCAAATATCACTAATTTTTGTATAAAATTAACTATTTATGCCGTTTTGTAATGAACTTAACGTATTTTCTTTCTTGTTACAATTATCGGAAAAAAGTCCTCTGTCCCTTAAAAATGAGGTTAGAGAAAGGGTGATCAAGGAAAAAATCACATAGTGATATAACCTACAACCAGTGGCGAATAAGCCAAGAGCAAATAAGGCCCGAGCTTGGGGTCTCCGAATCAAAGTCAAAAATAGCTTATGTAATATAATTCGTATAAGTACTTTTGTTCATTTTTACTATTTTACTTGGAATTTCCTGACGTTTTTATGTTATCCGTAAAACAGGGGGTCCAAATTTGATTGCACCTCAGACCTTCTATGTATTTAATCCGCCACTGCTTACAACATACAATTGAATGTTTTTCCCAAAAATTGATTCTACTGAAGAAAAAGATTTCTTTTCACACATAAGGAATATAATATAAAGTTTTAAGTAAGTAGATGTCCTATGATAAAATTTAATAAAAAAAAAACATCAAGCACTTAGAGTATATAGTGAAAAGATCATTTTAAAAAATATTCTTTGATGGTGTTTTCAAATACGAGCTGCTTTATTTAAGCCCTGCTCGGTTTCAATGTTAAGAAATTCTAAAAAATACTTGTAAGCGCATTTTGAGAGAGTTGTGTAGATGCACTTGTTTTACTGGGGATTTATTTCAAACTCGCCCAGTCGAACTTTTTATTCTTAATATGGTTGCATAAGAGAATTATTGTTGATTATTTTGATTGCTGTTTTTTTGCATAGTCATAGCCTTACCATAATATATTGATAAAAGAGAATCAAAACAAAGATATTTTATCAATTTGTGATAGCTTAGTTACATTTGGAAATTTATTTTATTCGTTCATACACCAGCCAAACTGCTGATTATTTTTTTTAATAAGTCACCTTCAGACTATTTTCACACATGATCTCACCAAGCCCAATACGTAAAACCGCCATTGTACGCCATAATATTTAATACTTTTGTCAAAAGTATTTAGGAGACAAATGGCAGGTACACATAAAGAGAGATGACAATCTGTGTAAAGAGGTAATAATCCAAATAAGGATTGCCAAAGCAACCTTCAATTCAATACGGAATGCTTAGAAACTCATGACTGAACCAACTGCCACCTATTCAAATCATGTTTCTTGGCAATGCTGCTTTACGGTTGCAATTCATGGCACCTGGACGAAAACACAGGTTACATAAAAACACGTAAAATATCTGTCATCATAAATATTTGCGCAAAGTCAAAAAAAAATATATAAAATGTGAGAGTTTTGTACACAGCTTTTATGATGGTTTAAAAAATACTTAATTATACCTACCTATAAAAAATATTACTTCATTCTACGTGGTTGTTAAAAACATCACTCTTTACCCTGTAGCAAAAAAAAAAGAAAAATCAATATTTTTGTTTCTTTTGTTGGCTAAAGTCAAAGCAAAATTTACAAAATACTGAAAGGCCGTCATCCGATCTGTCAAAAATCTATGTGGGAGATATTTTGAGATGATTTACAACAACTCTAGGATTGTATGATTGTAATATTATTATAAAAAATGACGACAATATCGGAACCCATTCTACATATTATAGTAGTTGGATTCCATCACAAAAAGGGATGCCAGGTAACGTTCATTCTTCAGTTTGACAATCAATACATTAGAATATGATAGTTTTTATACGTCGACATTTCAATAAATAGTCATTTAATATCAATAACTCGTTTCAGATTGAATATTCTTATCCAGAACTGACACCTGGTAGTCCTCATGATCTACCTTCTGCATGGAGACACCTTCCCGCTCTAGCTTTACCAGATGGATCTCACAATTATCACAATGACACCGTGTTCTTTCATCTACCAGGACTTACAGAACCAGCCCATACTGTATTTGCGGTATCTTGTTTTAGACAGATTCCCACAGAGGTGCGTAAAATAAAAATATAATATGACATGTTATCGAAAACAAATGATGAATTGAAATCTGTAATAAGTGAAATATAAAATCTCTAGCGGTAAATATGTATTTACGACCTGCTACTCTTTTTCTACCCGAAAATTTACTAAATGCCGCTAATAACAATACAGTTGGGTAAGAAATTTAATTATTAATGGGAAAATTCCAAATTATCATACTGAAAAACTAACGGGGTAACTTTAGGATCTAGGACAAGGGGTAGATTTTTTGCCAAAATTTCGGTATTTTGTATATACAACAGAAATTGTTCTACAAGAACCGGTATTTTAGTTGCCCAACCTCTATTTTCAGAAAGAGTAAAGGTAAAATTATGACGCTAAGACAGGACTAATAGTTAGCTAATTGCTTATATTTTCAATACGGTTTTTATTTGTAAAGAAATCAGTAGCCATATCATATTGAGTGTGATATTCCATTTTGCCTCAAATCCATTTCTGGAATCAACATCAGTCAACAGCTTTCTTTATTGAGCTCACATCTCATCATCAATCTTAAGACCCAAATTAGAAGTAAAAGCTTCTAGATTATAACTTTAAAGTTATAATGAATTAGTTCATTTACATTTTTTAACCATGGGTTTCAAAATTCTAAAAATGTATTTACTGGAAATAATAAGAAATATTCTTCCCAGACATAGCAGTCTTAAGTTCCAAGCAGTGTTGTAGAAAAAACAGCAAAAAAGACCGGGCCGTTGAATCCCAGCCTCTCCTAACAAATTGTATGGCGGTTAAACGTAGATCAACTCTAAATTCCAATTTATGAGCTTATTTTTCGTTGAATATAACATGTATGTTTGAAAGATTTCTTGTATGGATATTCTGTGATTCTTTGGTGTTATTAATTTACAATTTACGATACATCGGAAGGGTCATATATGCAAATTAAGTAATGATTGTAAGAAATATAGCGAATGGCAAGAAATGCGATGTGTGGTAAAACAAATAAAATTTAACTTCCTACTATTAAATATCACAGTTATAAAAATTACACAAAACTTAAAGAATTTAAAACCCTAAAGGATAAATTTCTAGGTAAGGAAATAAATTCTGTATCCCATCCCCATTGAAATATATTGTATGGTGTGGAAAAAGGTGATTTATTACAGTCCGCCTAATATAACACAACGCATATCCCAAGAGTCGACCTTGAAGCGCAAATGTTTGCATTACTCATTATGACAAAAATATTTATCGAAAACGAAAATAAAATTATGATTCACTATCATAATTAAAGCCATTATTTTTTTAAGCTCATATTCATATTTTGAATACTATTATCACAAATAAGTGTAATTATTGTAGATCGCGAAATGTATCATAATCACTGGTCCCGTATGAGACCACTGAGCATTGAGCACAGCAAATCCGCGTTCCGATACGGGACCACAGGGCGGATAGAGGTTATCATACTATTAATACAATGTAACCTTCATTTATTGTTTTCAAAGGGATTGACGGAACAAAATAAAGTTAGTTGGGAATAATATTTTAAAAATCACTCACAAATTGGTTTTGTACATGTATTACATGTCAATTAGATATATAAGAACACATACACAATTCAACATTCTCACTTAGTATTCTCAGTAGTTTTGGATAGCATATATCTATGTCAATAACGCAAACAAGATAAATATACAAAATGTACAAGGCAATTAAACAGGAAAATCTTATATTATTTTTTTAGTCTTAGTCATTCCGACCGTTTTCAAAGTTTTAACCACCGTTATTATTTTTTTAGCAAGTATCCCAGCGAACATCCGACATGACACGCAGCTCAGTACAAAAAAGTATTTGTGTCATATCTCGGGAGCCTCTATTTGGCCGTCTCGCTGTTAAATTGGAGCTCGTCGCTAGAGCCTGGTTCAGACGTGGGGACTTCGGCAACACGCAGCTTTTAGAAGATGCTTACAGACATCTCAATAGCTGCCCGACTCTTGTCGAGCAAGTTTTAGAAGGTTAGATGATATATCCATAATTATTCTTTATATCGTGAAGTCAGTAGCCAACAATAGCATAAGCACTGGTAGTACTTATAAACTCCTGAAAAAAATAATAAATAATTCCTAAACTTTAGTTTTAAAATGCATGTACCATGTTTCAAATGTAAACAGGCTGGAGGGGCTGTTGACTCGGTCTTGCAATATCAGAAGTTCCAATTTTGGTTTAACTAAATATGTGCTTTGAAATTTCAAAATATATTGGAAATGACGTAACAAATAAAGCATTTCTATACTATTTTTCATTCGAGAAAGTTGCTAGTGCAAAAGCACTGAAGTTTATCTAAAAAAATTTAAAAAATATGAAAATGCACTAAACAGTGAATAATTTCATTCTCATAGTTTTAAATTTTACAGTTTGGGGGAGTCCTCAAAAATATCATTAGCCCCAGACCTGGAATTTCACTGGAAGGCAGCGAGTATATATCATTTTAATCACTGGTTTTTCAATTTTAGGTTTGTCCGTAACAGCTCTTATTGAGTCATGGAGGCACAAAGCTGTTCTTCTATTTAAATTGTTACTATTGCAAAGAAAAGTGGTGATGCACGGATCTCCGGCAGGACCTGTTAGTAATTGTTTACTTAGTCTTTTATCTTTACATCCTGATTGCATTCACAAGGGTCTTCGAACATCAGCCAATATAACGTAAGTATTTAATCTGAAATTTGCATGAATTCTCATACTTCACCAGATATTAAAAATTCTTTTCCTTCAGCTCTAAGACACGCATTCATTACAGATCCTATTCAATTGAAATACATTTTTCAACCTCTCTTCATCATACTAAAACGATTGCAAAAAGTATACATTTCACATCACAATGCTATTTAGAAAGCGAAAACTTTCACATAATAATTTCGATAATAATTTCTGTTATACATTCAGTCAGTAGATTCAAAATAAATTTTGTGTAAATATTTATATATTTTTTACAAAAATATTTTTTGTTACAATATTTTTTATCAGTTCCATATACGTACACTTTGAAGCTTCAAACCCTATATGAGGTCTACCTTCCTCTTCCTCCCTTAAAAATGGCTTATTTCTATTGTATTAATTAAGCAACCCTGAAGAGTTGCTGATGGCCATCTGTAGGTCCATGTACTTGGCAAACAAGTTTGCAGTGTTTCATTATAAATCTTTTCAATTGTATAGAAATAAGCCTAAAATACATTTTTCAGTAAAATTCTGATATTTCAATTATTATTCATATAACAGAAAAGCATTGCAGTAAATATAATATACACAAATCTTTCAGATTATCAAGACCCATGTCACCAATACCGGTCGCTAACATAAATAAAACAGTAGAAGGTGTAAAAACCATTGATTTCAATGGAATTGGAGACCTTCCTAATGGCAAAATATTTAACGTTGATAAAATACCCGAGGAAGAAAACAATTCTGAATTCCAATCGGATATAGGAAAAGACTTATGTGATAATTTTATTCTACTGAGCGACCGCGATGACGAGTTCAACGATGACAAATCAAACATAATCGGTGAAAGAGAAAAATGCCACAGTGTTGGTGAAAAGTACAAAAGTGCAAAGACATTATCTGAATCACACTCTTCCCCTTCGATGGTCAGAGATATGAGTATCAACGGCCTAGTGCATCTCGCTGGGGATGCAGAATTTTCAGATTGCGGTCTGCCGCTGAGATTGTTCTCCGAAGGATACCTCTGCTTGCCATACTTGTCACTGCAGTATATGGATTTGCTCTCTGATCCGGCCGTAAAAGGGTTTCTCATAGGCGCATCTAATGTTTTATTCAAACAAAAACGACAGCTGTTTGATGTTTTAGTTGAGACTAGTGATTTAAGAATAGAAACAGCAGATTTCGCCCTCAGGCGGCAACTGCAGTTAAGTACAGAAGATTTACGATTTGCGGATCACTTAGTGAGGCATGGATCCTTGCAAGGAGACGTATGGATTAGAGACCAATTTGCTGGATACCTGCTATGCTTACTTAGGACATCTCTATTACCAGGTACCTATGATCTTAATTTTTTTTTGTCATAGAAATATAGTTTTTATGTGTGGTTTTTGTTTACTTTTTCAATTGGATTTAAATTCTAGTCATAATTGATAACCACTTACCATTTTATTTTTTTGACACGGGTAGGATAAAATAATTAGTATGTAACTAATCTGTTAGATTTGCATAAAATTAAACCTGTCTTGTTATCACTTTTAAGGTGTTCACTGTCAATACTTGGTGAAATGGCATTATAATAAAAATAATAAAATATTTTTAGTACTTTTTCCACATAAAATTTATTAGATCAGTTGACAATGCTCATCATGAGCGAAACCGGTCCTGATCTAATAAATTTTATGTGGAAAAAGTACTAAAAATGTTTCATTATTTTTATTACTGTCTTGTTATATTATGTGAATTAAAAATGTTGCTCAGATTTATGAACTTTCGTTTAAAACATTTCCCCTCCTATTTCTCTATTATAAAACCTGAATTATATGCTAAATTTATTTCATTATACTGGATATGAATATAACCTTATGATCACCGTGCATTACCAATAAAAAATTTAAATCAATGTGAAGAATTTCAAGTAATAAATTAACCACAGATACCAAAAAAAATATTTTTAATGAATTCCTTTTTATTATCTGTCAGGTCTATGGCACAGTGGTCAACGTCGTTGGCTTCCATGCCGGACTTCACGGGCTCGAATCCCTTTCCATTCAAATCCTAAACATCAGGGGTGTAGCGAAAGTAATTAGCCAACAACTAGTCCTGTCCTGCCCTACCCTTTTTATCCCTATTACTATTAAAAAAGAAGTTAAGCGACTGAGCTACAAACAGTTTTTGTAGAAAAACTTTTGTTAATATACCTCCATTAAGAGTAGAGACTCCAATTACTCGACATCTCAACTACTCTAGTATCGAGTAGTAAAATTTTAGAATACCCGAGTATTCTCGAGTAGTTTCAGATGTACCAAAATATATATTATTAATTCAAATTTGTGTATATAAAAAGATGATAAATAAATAAATAAGCTTATTTAATTTTATTAATACATTTATTTAAATCTATAGAACATATATTTCAAAAATAATAGAGAATTAACCGTCTCAAAATTTAAATTGATTCGAAGTTTTGTTTTTATAATTCCTGCACTAGAAAAAACTCTGTTGCTGTGAATGTGGAAAAAAAATATTACCCAACAGTAAAATCCACATGTAAGACTCAGTTAAATGCAACGTTTAACCTTTTGACCGCGGCTCAGATCCAAATCGGTTCAGATTGGGCTGCTATAGCAGTCAACCGCGGTCAAAGGGTTAAACATTATATATTTATTTTTTAAATAAGTAAATAAAATTTGGAGATAAATCTTTATTTATAAATTACGAGTATTACTCGGGTATTTTTTAAAATATTCGAGTATCGAGTACTTGAAAAATGGACGAGTATTTTCGAATATCGAGTATTCGACATATGCTCGGACATATTCTCCACATTGAGAGCGGATATGGAATTTTTTTTGCTGAATTTCGTAAATAAATCATGTGGATCGTAAAACAGTATTTAACTTGGCCTGTCATTAATTTAAAGCTACATAGTTGAGTCTTAAATGTTGCCCTGTTGGATGTATTGAAATAAAATTGTGTTGAAGAACTCGAGAACTAAAATACATTTTTTTTTATGAAACTGGACGTAATTGGATTCGAAGCTTTGAGGACCGCAACTGAAGCCAACGTTATTGGCGATTCTACTATGAACCCGGCAATTATTATATTATACCATAGTTCACAATAATTTTTTCTTTCAAATTTATGCTAAACAGTATATTTGTCATTATTTTAGAAGGTAGTCGGGAATTAGACAACTTCAACGCATCATTTGTGAGCGCTTTCAAAGCCACCGAAGCTTTCAACAATTGGCTCGACGATGGAAAAAGAGGAGTAGCCGATGTATTCACCAATATGCCCCCAGGACATCCGTTCGCTGGTCAGCTGTCAGTCACTGATATGAAGCTCAGATTAGCACAGTATGTATTCAAAATAATAGTACATTATACTTTATCATATGTCCCGCTATCCCAAATATTGAGTCATGAACTGTAAAGCTTACTGATTATTTTATTTTTTAATATTGCAAACAAATGTTAGAAATAATTTCTATTATGAATAACATAATTGTCTAATGACTGGTAATCATGAAACACAGTGGCTTTACAAATCATGCCGAGTGCAATGAGAAATTTTCTTGATGTATGATAAATATTATATATACCAGCGGTCGGCAAACTTTTTGGGCTCACGGACTACCAAATTCACAATTTCAATCCAGCGGACCACTGACTGGACTTTTGTGTTAAATATTATATAATATATTAAAATAAAAGTGATCTTTGTTCATAAAATAAAACTATTAATTATAATTAAATTATAAAAGCTTTATTATTTTTTAATGTGATGGATGTTCCTGGATATTTAAAATAATAAAATTTATATCTGGCTCCAATGATATCACTGCAAGACGGAGACCTGAATGTATTTCAAGCCGAGATCGATAACGTGTTTTGATTGCTGTGACAGATGATAAGATCTTTTTGCATAAATATGTTGTGGAGAATTGAATTAGAAATTTTACTAAGCAAAGAGTATTCACTTTTTATAGAAAGGATGAATGAAATTTAACGAGAGTGTAAAAGTTTGCCGACCGCTGTATTATCGCAGGTAGGGAATCCAATCCCGAGCCAAAATGTTGATCCCGGGATTTCGGAATTCAAATTTTTCAATCCCGGGATCCTGGAATCAGTACATTTTTTTAAGAAATATATATTTTTTTTTATTGTGAAAAATAAATTAAACAATTTATTCTATATTATATCACCAGCTGTGGGCTGCCGATACGTTACCAAAAAGCTCTCTTAATCTCAGTTATTCGCGATGTACAGGTGAATGAGTGGATTTTTAAATTACTCTTTAAAAATTATGCGCCATAATTATTAAACGAACTTAATATGCATACATTATGTAAAAAGACGCAATATATCTTAAAATAATTAATGTCGACAGCTGATAAAATTATCTACCTACTTCAAGAGCAAAGATTTCTGAAATTGTCTTGTATTTTTAATGATCCAGTGTCAATTTTATGAACAATAGAAAAATCAATTTAGTTATCGCCACACTGGATTTGACAGATAATATTAATGATAACGAACAACATAAAATTTCTTCATAGAGGAAAGCCGAAGTGGCATTAAAATAAATAAAAAGTCAACATTGCAATATGCACAATGCAGATAAGGAAACAAGAAACATTTCATACTAAAAATAACGTCTTATTGCCACACGTGTACTTTTACAGTAATCTATAATATGCTGTAGAATTTAATATTTTTGGGATTCATTAAAACATAATTTATTACCATAAATGACTTCTAGTATATCATTTTATTGATTTCGTGGCAGAATTTATTTTCGAATATGATATCTTGATTGTGCATTGTGAAATAATGAGTAACTAGCTGTAAGCCCGTTGCCCAGCAACGTGAGATTTTTGTTGCATAGTATTTAATTTAATTTAATTTTATGTTATTTTATTTTATGGTATTTTATTTTATTTTATTTTATTTCATTTTATTTTATTTTATTTTATTTTATTGAATTTAATTTAATTTAATTATATTTTATTTTAATATATTTTATTTTTATAGTTAGCAGATATTTCGTAAATTATTTAATATTTGGAATAATGTTTAAGTTTGCTAACAACAATTTTTCGTATTAGCAGAAACTTCGTAAATTACTTAATTTTTAGAATAATGTTCAAGTTTGCTGACAACTATTTTTCGTAGTAGCAGAAATTTCGTGAATTATTGAATTTTTGGAAAAAAAAAGTTTGATAACAACCATTTTACGTAGTAGCCGAAATTTCGTAAATGATTTAATATTTGGAATAATGTTCAAGTTTGCTAACAACCATTTTTCGTAGTAGCATAAATTTCGTAAAATATTGATTTTTTGGAATAAAGTTTAAGTTTGCTAACAACCATTTTTCGTAGTAGCAGAAATTTCGTAAATTATTTAATATTTGGAATAATGTTCAAGTTTGCTAACAACCATTTTTCGCAGTAGCATAAATTTCGTGAAATATTTAATTTTTGGAATAAAGTTTAAGTTTGCTAACAACCATTTTTCGTAGTAGCAGAAATTTCGTAAATTATTGAATTTTTGGAATAATGTTCAAGTTTGCTAACAGCCATTTTTCGTAGTAGCAGAAATTTCGTAAATTATTTAATATTTGGAATAATGTTTAAGTTTGCTAACAACCATTTTTCGTAGTAGCAGAAATTTCGTAAAATATTTAATTTTTAGAATAATGTTTAAGTTTGCTAACAACCATTTTTCGTAGGAGCAGAAATTTCGTAAATTATTTAATATTTGGAATAATGTCCAAGTTTGCTAACAACCATTTTTCGTAGGAGCAGAAATTTCGTAAATTATTTAATTTTTGGAATAATGTTGAAGTTTGCTAACAACCATTTTTCGTAGTAACAGAAATTTAGTAAATTATTCAATTTTTGGAATAAAGTTTAAGTTTGCTAACAACCATTTTTCGTAGTAGCAGAAATTTCGTAAATTATTGAATTTTTGGAATAATGTTCAAGTTTGCTAACAACCATTTTTCGTTGGAGCAGAAATTTCGTAAATTATTTAATATTTGGAATAATGTCCAAGTTTGCTAACAACCATTTTTCGTAGTAGCAGAAATTTCGTAAATTATTGAATTTTTGGAATAATGTTTAAATTTGCTAACAACCATTTTTCGTAGTAGCAGAAATTTCCTAAATTACTTAATTTTTGGAATAATGTTTAAGTTTGCTAACAACCATTTTTCGTAGAAGCAGAAATTTCGTAAATTATTGAATTTTTGGAATAATGTTCAAATTTGCTAACAACCATTTTTCGTAGTAGCAGAAATTTCCTAAATTACTTAATTTTTGGAATAATGTTTAAGTTTGCTAACAACCATTTTTCGTAGAAGCAGAAATTTCGTAAATTATTGATTTTTTAGAATAATGTTTAAGTTTGCTAACAACCATTTTTCGTAGTAGCAGAAATTTCGTAAATTATTGAAATTATTGAATTTTTGGAATAATGTTTAAGTTTGCTAACAACCATTTTTCGTAGAAGCAGAAATTTCGTAAATTATTGATTTTTTAGAATAATGTTTAAGTTTGCTAACAACCATTTTTCGTAGTAGCAGAAATTTCGTAAATTATTGATTTTTTGGAATAATGTTTAAGTTTGCTAACAACCATTTTTCGTAGTAGCAGAAATTTCGTAAATTATTGAATTTTTGGAATAAAGTTTATGTTTGCTAACAACCATTTTTCGTAGTAGCAGAAATTATGTAAATTATTTAATTGTTGGAATAATGATTAAGTTTGCTAACAACCATTTTTCGTAGTAGCAGAAATTTCGTAAATTATTTAATTTTTGGAATAATGTTTAAGTTTGCCAACAATTATTTTTCGGATTTTAAATTATTTAACAATTATTTCCAATAAAAATCAAAAGATCAAATCCAATTTTTCAATAAAAAATCAGTTGCACATTTTGTCCAAGTGTATGAAAAAAGCAAAATATTATTCTATCATATATCCATATCATAATTTGAATATTCTTAATGTATTAAAGAATTCTAACAGATTTTCAAGGTCAGACGTGAAAAGATTCATCATTATGATTCAATTGATCAAATCCGCTCCAAAAAATATTAGTCTCACATCGACTCACACGATCAGACGATTCATTTCGATAGCCCTATAATCATAGTTTGCAATAGTCGAATTAAAGTCTTTGATTATTCGAATATTATGATGTATGGTGATACAATACTTTAGCTCTACACCAAGAAATATCAAATTTTCAAACGTGGCGATATCAGAACATTCACGCCCGGTTTAAAATAAGCCGCTCCCATTGGATAGAACAACATTTCAAAAATGTGCTGTTCAGAATAAATCGAAATCATTGGTCTGTACCTTACTGCGGACGTCCTTACAGACAGACCTTATCGGCTATTAATGTTAAGATGGAACATTGTTTATTATATTTGAAGATAAGACAGTCTGTTTATCGGTTGCGTTTTATTTTACGACGCCAAGACAATTCTGTTCTATACGAAAATCAATCTCGAAAATTTCGGGATCATGCCTTTTAATCCCGGGATTGAAATGTATCGAAAATTGTACGGGATACCGGGATCCCGAGATCCTGAATCCCGGGATTGGATTCCCTAATCGCAGGGTATCTCAACGGGGGCCACGTAGAATTTATTTTTAGGGGAGACACAGTACAGCTTAGGGGGCCACGGGCAAATTTTCCGAAATCCATAAATTTTTGTGTTTTAGAAATTGGAATGTCTGAGAAGAGCTAAAAAAAAACGTCCTAGGTTGTTCATTTTGGGAAATCTTCAAATTCCTGGGATTTTGTATCCGAAGTTTCTGGGTTTTTGAAATTTGAATTTCTATGGGAAGACAAAACAGGTGTAGGGGCCACAGAAAAATAGAGACACTCAAAAGGGGCCATGAGCCCAAAAAAGTTGAGAAACACTGTACCATAGGATTAAAGGAGTACTAAAGAATGATATTTTTCAAATGCAGATTTCTTTTCAAGTCCCGTTTTAAAACCATTATATTTAATGAGGGTTGGGTTCGTAAAAATGAACGCCTTAGGAAATTAGCACTGTGAGAACAAAACATATTTTACCTGAGACAAAAATACCTACATTCTGAGATTAAATAGCGATGTTTCAACAATAATAAAACTATTAAAAATATATATTTAATAACATAGGACAGATAAGAGCGTTGTTACATGTCATATTAGAACAATTGCTAGTTCGGTATATTTCCGTACGCAGTTTTATATCACATCAACTTAAATTTTAAATCAGCGATGATAAATCATTGCATGGTCTTTTTCGCAACAAATCTGATCGGTGATTAATCACTGCTTGGTAAGCAAAAAGTTAACATAATATGTTTTAGATAAAATGTATATTCAATTTTTAAAAAATTTCAGCACCATGTCAAGTACAGAAAGTGGAAGAAAAGTAACACAAGCCGTAGTTAGCACCGGACGTGCTGTAGCCTCTACTTCACGAGCGGTGGGTGGTGCACTGTCCCAAGCCAAAGGAGCACTTTCTGTTTGGTGGACCACATTCACAGCCCCTGCTCCACCGGGAGAAACTTCCAATCCTGAGTCTGATTATGATGTCTTAGAAGCGATACCCAACGAAGCGGAATCCACTGATGACAACAACGGTTTCAGTTACTCAGCAAATATTGAAAATAGCAAAAACCAAACAAACATAGCAAACCATGATAATTTTGATAAAATATCTATTCATTGTGATTCAAATATCGAACGCAATTCTGACGCTGAAGAAGCTGATGAATGCATTGGTAAATGTAAAATTAAAGATTTACACTTGGCCTCGAAAGATGACCTTGGAAAAATTACTATTGATGAAAGCCTTTCTTTAAATTAAAAACAAACCTTAATTATAGAATTGTCATATATTGTTTAAAGAAAATGATCTTTGACTAAAATATAATTTATAAGTTTTACTCATTCAGTGTTTGGTATCACATTTATTTTCTATTTCTTGCAGTAGAAAATGATCGATCACCTAATAAGTAAAAAATATAAATGCCGAGACTTGCTAAAAAATTGTTTTCTTGACTCTATTTTAATATATTTTCTTCAAATTACTTGGAAATAATTTCCTTTATTTTAGATATTATAGTAACGTAAATTTTTTTTTATGAAATATTTATTTAATGTTTATTTTATAGAGATATTATTATTTATTCCCACATTGTGATGATTAAAAGATGAGTAGTTTTTATACTACACAATATGTCAAAACTATGTAGGTATATAATGTTAAGAAGTAATTTAGTGGTATCCTGAATCTAAATAATATTCTATGCCAGTAGAAGAACAATATTGTACTAACTAGTTCAAAGCAAATACTAAAAATCAATGAATTGAAATTTTGACCAAAATAAATTGAAGGACATGTTCCTAGATAATGTTTAATTCCCTCTAATTTTTGTATTTCATGTAGGTACATAACCAAATCTGTTTTGCAAGAATTCAAATCAGTATTGAATTGTGAGATATTTTTTTATGGCCAAACTAGTGAAATATTTTATTCACATACCTACATATTTTTTGTGGTACCTTTTAGATTGTTTATCTAATTTAATTGTTATAAACGGTTTCTTCCCATACCACAATTTTAAGCAACAATAGAAAGAAAAGGAAACGCCAATAGTTTTTGTGAACGATGTAGGTCTGCACATGCACAAGCAGACATCATACATGAAAGAGAATGTTGTTACTAGAATATAGACTATTTATTAATATAAAACCTCTTGTACTCAATTAAAATTATTACTAACGACTGATGTAGCTTGATTGTGTTGAAGATAATTTTTTATTTGTGAAAAAGTAAGTAATGTGATTCATTTGTTTGAAAATTTTGTGAAACATACAATGTTTGACCACTGATCTGCTTTAGGAAGTTTATAGTGATGTTTTACAAATATCTCTGCAGAATGCTGCGTCCTCATAAGTTGCAAGATATTCATATTTTTTTTTTCCATCAACATAATGTAGTCCAATTGAAACCTTTTTTCCAAAAACCGTCTATGTCAGTCCAGATCGAGAAATAAGTTAAGAATGCCATCTGTTGGTCATTTGAGTAAGCTGCAGAACTATATACAGTGAAACCCGACTACGTTTTCCAAGCGACCAGAAAAAATCAACGAATAATGCGGGAAATCTTCAAATAATACCAAAAAGTGTTTAATTTTCAACTAACTCATATATTTATTTCTCTTTTTTTTATTAAAAAATATATAAATTTATTCTTTAATTGCTTAATTAATAAATACTAAGTTGCCTGTTCGTAGTTGGGTACTTACATTTTGACAGACACCCGCCCTTCAAACACGCGTACTTTTCTAAGTTAACTTTTTTTTGCTATATGATTTTTTCAACGCCTTGAATTGTTTTCAGTTTCTCAGCTAGAGTTCTAGTTTTCTTCATTTAGGGCATTTAGGCATTTTAGTCTTGACTGAAAAAAGAAATTATCAACAAAAATGGTCAATCGGGATCGTAATTAGGACAGGATGATAATACTTTCGATGGTTTCGGCGGTAACTTTGTGGAAGTTCATTTTAATAGAAAATTTAAATTAACTTTGATTATTCCACGTATTGTGTAACTAACTGTGACACGTGTTTCGCCTCTTTCAGAGGCATCTTCAGACTTACTATCGCAAAGTTTGCTTAAGTAAACTTTGCGATAGTAAGTCTGAAGATGCCTCTGAAAGAGGCGAAACACGTGTCACAGTTAGTTACACAATACGTGGAATAATCAAAGTTAATTTAAATTTTCTATCAGGATGATAATATTTAGATGATAGATCGAGGAAATTGGTAAATCGATGAATGATTAACGTGGAATTATTAAACATTGTTATTACGGGGTCTTAGTTGAGTAAAAAATAAATGATCCATGCAAAAAAACGAAGATAGCGAGAACGGAAGATCGGGGTTCCACTGAAAAAAAACGCAAAACAAAATACGAGACAAGACTATTTATGAGAAATATTCAACGAAAACAGTCAATCGGGATAATATTTGTGACGGGACCAAAATATTTAAACGATAGATCAAGGAAAACGATAAATCGGGGAACGATTAATGCAGGATTATTAAACATTGTTTTTATGGGTGTTTGGCCGGGACTGTGAAAAATAAACGATTCATGCGTGAAAATGAACAATGCGAGAACGGTAAATCAGGGTTCCACTGTATTTTAAATTTACTAAAACTGAGCATGTCTCTCGTTATGGAGGCACAAATTTTTATTTAGTTCTACAAAAACAAAACTGACAATGTCAGGGTGGACCCAACGTCCCCCTTCATCTTTCATGCCTTCCAGTGGGTTTCAAACGTTTATTTCTATTTTTTTTAAATCCCACATTGATTGTTTTGTTCTCGCTCTCCTGCAAAATTAGATTTCAATGACAACCAGTTTGTTGAATAAAGGCTTCAATTTTCATGCACAGTTTTCTGTAAGGACATATTGATATAACGGTAAAAGTACAATGACAACAACTATTTTGTTTTGGTCAAAGATATAATGATCCAAAGCAGAATGATATTTCATGTTCCCACCCCAACCATAAACCACTCAGTAAAGTTTTGAGATTTTAGTTATCAATGATAAAAATTGAAATGTTCATACTTATTTACATAGCTTTATAATAATGTTGTAGATATTCAATGCTTTTACTGAAATAAACATACACTCTTCATTTGGTTACTTAAATCTATCCCATGATTTTTATGAACTCCATACTTTTTTTATGCAATTTTCGTAGAACGTATCCGTTACGTAAATTGTCGGATGGGTGTAAAACATATTTAAAAAAACGAATGGATTTAAATTATAATATTGGCAACTAATAAAATTTATCTTCAACCTCTATCAATGTGTCTCACAGTGGATAGATATTCAATGATTCAGTAGTTTCATTAAACTATTCTAAAGATAAATTAGACATATTGTTACATATATTGTAACAAACAATTAAATAAATCAGGGTGAAAAAATTGTTTTTTAAAATGGCACAGCTTTCATAATATTATTTAGATTGCCAATCCTATTATTTATCATTAAAAACATGTGATATTAAACATAGTGTTACTAACTTCAATTTAGGTAAAATGACTAATGCACAAATATGATACCCTCTAAAGCTGATTTTGTTGATTAATAATTATAAAAATAGTAATTTCAAAACTACCAAACAAAACTCGTTAATGTCAACTGTTTTACTTGAAAATAAACATGTTGACTTATACTGTTGCTTATAAGAATTTTTGATGGAAGTAAAATATTAAACTCTTTGACTATATTAAGTCTGTTTCATTGGATTAGTAATGCTCTCAAAATTTTCTTATTGAAATTAAAAATGTCAAGTTTTATTGCCTCTTGAAAAAATGCCGTTGAAATTTAGATTCTAGTCAAATAACATTTTGTGTATAACAATTACCTTGAATTTAAGTTGTATATGAATTACTTGTTTAATTTACATAATAATTTTAATTATTTTATTTTTTGCTTTAAGTCTATATTTTTAAGTATGCTTTTGCCACTTTTCTGTCAGTAACTACTAGATGGCAAGACTAATAATTCGTTCATTGTCCTTAATCCTATGATCCTGACAACATTGAAAAATTTAAGTATTTTCTATCCTGGGTGTTCATCTAGGGTCCTCGACCTAATAGACATGACCTCCCCATCCCAGATACATCGATTTGATATAAGTGTAGAGCTAACCTTTATATATGATATTCAATTCAATACTATCATGTGACTGATACTGCCTATTAACGATTTCTAAAAAAGTTTTTTAATGCAGTGATGAAAATCGTGCGGTTAATGTGTACAAAATAAAAGTGTTAAACCCAAATTACATAGCATGACTAGGGATACAATGTATTTACTTTTATTTTGCTACAGGATCAATAATTTTTAATGCTCCTTTTTTATCATAGTTAATCACATTATGTTATTACTAAATTAATACTTTGAAATACGAATACTATGATAGATTTTTGATTGTTTTCTAAAAATAATTGATTTCTCACTTTGTTCTGTATTCCACATTGACACAGTTTCAATCCAGGTAATAACTTCATGTATGTGATTCTATATACATTTTTTACTTAAAATCAATTAAAACATTTTGATTTCACAAAACTTTTTTTCTTTATCTTAATTTTGCAAAATTCAACATTAAGGTCAAAATGGCATTAGTATTATTAGAAATGCATCTCAAACTGATGACCTTTTAAAAATCCAAATTTGACACTTTTTCAAACTATCTTGGCTTCAATAGTGTCTGTGTAGAAGAAATTAACTGTCTCTAGGATTATGTTTTACTTTCTCATTCCAACATTAGTTTACTTGGTTAGTAATTAACAAATTGTCATTTATTTATATCATGGGTTACAGTTACATAAAATTCATATAACATTATTATGCTGTAAGATATAATGACAATATTATGTACTTTTATTTGTAAATGTTAAAAAATAAACTGAGCAATTAATATTTATGATGTTTTATTTTGTTTCCAAATATAATTTATGGTTCTTGCGATACATCAAATTTACATTTTGTAGTATACAATACATATTTTGGGGGAATACTTTCAGGTAATGTCAAATAACAAACTGAAATTCTTTTACAATTTCTCCATCTCAAGATAGAAAAGTTGAGAATATTCTTTTGTAAAGTATTGAAACTAGTTTGATAACATACATATATTTTATAGATTTATCAGGTTTAACCCATAATTCATAATGTTTAGAAACAGGTGCTCAGAATACCTTCATAAACGTATTTCGAAGTCTACTGAAAAACAATTACTATACATTTCTATATTCAACTCAATCTATCGCTCACCCTTGGTAAATTACTCTATCAACTCATTATTATGTTTTGCATCTTTCTAATATTAAAAAATATCATATAGGTATTAGCATGGTTAAAGTTTTCGTTATTTTTTTTATATTACAATTTTTTCCGGCCACAAGTAAAAGTCGATAAGAATCTTTAAAACGCTAGATGATTTACAAGCTTTATTACAATAATAAAAGCAATGAGACTGCCCAATATCATATCCAGTCATAATGTTTACCAAGTTCATGTCTTTTCGGTGTATATGTGCACACCTTCATACAAGTCAAATCGTATTATCTTGATTTCAGAATTTGAAAGCATTCCGTATTTCCGAGCCCGCCAACTGACGAATACATTTAAACCAGTTATGTAGTTTTCCAGTTTTTATTGTTTTGTTACGTTTTTATGTTTACTAATGCATTAGAATACCTAAGCACACATTCCGGTTGTAAAATCAGTTATTAGTAAATTAGTTTACGCCTGAACAAAGTATAAATTTAATTCTATAAAACTAAACACTTAACCTTATCATTGTGTACTTTATAGACATAGTTCATGGATTAACACCACATGTTGCCGGTAGATTGTCAACCCTGCTGCCTGCTTCTTCGCCTGACGTCAGTCTCTTCACCTTTGCAAAACAAAAAAAATATATATCAAAAGCATGGATAAACTATTTCAATAAATAATCTGTTACGTTTTTTTTTATTGTATCATATATTATCAGTGAGATAAATTTTATATTTGTTATCTATTAGTGTACAGTGAGTGGTAAATAATCTTAAGGTTTACATCAATTGAATGTTTGAACAAAGTGACAGATCGAAAATGTTAAAATCTGCAGTAGCGGGCGGTCGCCATCTTCGAGATGGGTTTTTCTAGTTCTCAATACTTTTTAACTATTTCGAGTGCTCAATAATTACAAAATATAGTTTAGGTGAAGTGGCGATGTTTGTTTGTGATAAATCTACTCTGTACTGGCGGCTTTAAGGCGTCTTCAAGGTAAGAAATCGTCATAGAAATGAGACCATTTTCAGGGCATTCTGTCGACCTAAGAAAAAATGATCGAAAAATTTACATTTTCGTTTTGCATGTGATCCTGGAATAATCTGGAAGCATCCATCTGAGGTAATTCTCTCAAAAATGCACTTATTTTTTGCGACATTTACGGTTAAGCTGTGGAGACTTGATTAGCGCTGCATCCTGTGCATAACTCTTTTAAAAGTTCTCAATATGTATTATTTTACCTTTAACTTATGTGTCGGTGATTTATTGGAAGAAACCTCCTTTATTTAATTGTATGCATTGCGGTGAGGGACCCTTGAAGATTGTGCACTAAATTTCTCATCTGTCATACGACGGCAAGGGAATCTAAACAAGTTGTTTCCTAACTTACTTCATTATCGGCTTGTTTTAAGCTGTCCTTAGGATGTGGCATGATAACCATATTTAGATATAACTTCGGCTCCTGTTGATCGTTTTCATAATGTCCGATTTGATTTGTTAACAATATAAATGACAATTGAGAAAGACAGCTTGAAATCGAGAGCTCAATGCCCGTGCATTTCATAACAATACAATTTTGTTGTCGAAAATTGAAAAGTTGTTGACATGCAGTGACATTTTTGTACGATCGGACGGTTATTATAACCTCTGTAAATCATTTAATTTCTATAATTTAACAGTAAATATTATGAATATACGAAATTTGAAGGTTATGGTTTATATATTTATTTGTTCCTTCGCTTTATTTACTTCTGGGGAAATGCATCTAACTGCATTCCCACTTATGTTGAATGTTAGTATCTATCCGCCTATCTCTCAAATATAATTGTACATGTATGTAGATAGTGTCGATATCTATTTTGTTAATTATATGACGACGAGTTATTTTTATTATCTTTATCATGTAAAAATATTTACTGCGGTAAATACTATTTTAGGTTGGCAGTAAACATATTAGTTTCTGCGATAAACAATACGGTTGTCGGTCGTGAATGTTTTTTTTAAGGTTTCTACTAATGTAAAACGCATAAATTATTTTCCATAACCTAACCTAAAAAATCGTCGTTTCGAATTACCGGATGTGAAGTAGGTACCCATACAAAATAATGCACTCGTTTTTTATTGGCTGTAGGCGGCATGTTCATGGGCGTCACAGTTTTATCTAATGGCGGATTATCTCTTTCGTCAATTTGAAAATTTATTTTCACTTTATCCATACTACTTTCGTGAAATTTCCGCCATTCAATTATATCTTTCTTTCAACAACGCATTTATATTTTGATATAATGTAAACGATATAAATGATTAATAAAATTTGATTGTAAATTCCAAATATATAATGATTATGTAAATTCCAGAGTAAAGTTAGGTGGATAGATTATGCCAAGTCATTATACAAAAACTTGCTAAAGCACTAATATTGTGGACGTGCCTTTTAATCAAACGAATTTCAAGACAACCTGCTGTATTATGTAATTTAAGATTTCGACTGAAGGTGCTTGGTGGAATTTCAATATTAAATTTGAATCGTTCAAACTATGTACATTCTCACAGATTTTGTCACTAACGACCCGGGTTTCGCCTTTCGGCATCTTCAGGCATTCAAGTGCACGGATGAACCTGAAGATGCCGAAAGGCGAAACCCGGGTCGTTAGTGACAAAATCTGTGAGAATGTACATAGTTTGAACGATTCAAATTTAGTATTATGTAATATATTAAATCATTACCTTTACATTATTTCTGATCTCCACATTCCACCATAATATGTGCTTTATCAGTGCACTAAATACGCTCTTAATTGAATATTTTAAAATACGGCAATTCTTCTAAGATACATCTTTTAATAAAACATTGAAGGCATTTCATCCAATATCCAACAAACATGCAAAATTGACAAGAATGATTTTGTAGCATCTAAGAAGAATTATTATTCGGGTTGTCAACAGTCCCAAGTCTTTCATCCGATCTGTCCCAAGATTGAATAACATTATATTGTCCCTTTTTTCTTTCTAAGATCTTTTACATGTACATACTGTCATGTTCACTAAAATTTCTGTTTTGATCTAGTTATATTATCTTAAAACTCTAAAATATAATTGGAATATTTTTCAGTTACAGTTACACGACAATACTCTTAAAAGTTCAATCAATTTTAACTCGTTAATCCATCCATTCCAAAATCCAAGACATTCTTTCATAGATTTTTACTTTTCTTAACCTTCGCCGTCTAATTTTATATAAAAAGGTTTTTTAGAGATATAAAACTTTAAATTAAATGAAATTCACAAAAGGCTTTATTGGAAAGATAATTTTATGCCATTAGTGTTTAAATATGATTTTGGAAATATGGGCGCCGTGACTGGTTCGAAGAAAGCGCAATTGGATGTTCAATTTTCGACCACTTTTTGAAGCAGCTTTGAAGCAACATAACGTGGCGAATGTCCACTACGCGAAATTATCCGCTCGTCGAATGTTTCCTTCAATAAATTGATTGTGGCACACGCCATCTTGTTGAAACCACAACTTTCCACATTAATTCCATTCAATTGGGGAACAAAAAATTCGGTAATCATTGATCTATAGCGCTCTCCATTGACTTTACTGTTCTGGCCGGCATCTTTTTTGAAGATCAATCAAGACGATGGATCAATGTTTCCAATTAGCCCATAAAGCACACTGAATAATGACTTTTTGTAGATTTAACGGCGTCTTACCGAACCGAACCACGGTCAGCTGTCAAATTGGCTGTCGCTGGAAAAAATCTTGCTTATTCGAAAAACAATCCTCTAAAAACACCCTTTATATTACCATGAAATTTACATATATTAACAACCTATCGAGTGTACACACTTAAGATAGTTTGTGGTTTTCTTTCACTAACTATGCTGCAAAACGAGGGATGGTATTTTCAGTGGCGGGTAACCTCGCATGCATAAGATGTTGATGCCTTGATACCTTGTGCCAAGAGCCCCGGAACATAAACATTACGAAGAATAATCTAACAAGAGCCCTATTGCCGAGTTCGGAGTTTTTAAAAACTAATTCAAATTTTAATATATTGTGTGGGTTTATCGAATGCAAAATCTACCTCTGAATTATGGATAATTGGTTTTCTTGGGTTCTTTACAAAATCCAGGTAATAAAAACGAAAACTGTTTCTTTTACCCATTCGGGGACTATTTTCAAATTCTAGTCTAATTTGATAGAAGAGTCTTATCAGTATCAATTTCAATAAGAACAACCATGACTAGGGTATCCAATCCCAAAGCCTTTTTCCAATCCCGGGATCCCGGGATTGGGATTTTCTCACTGAGGAATTTGAAATCCTCAATTCGCTATACTTTTTCCCCGGGTTATCTCCAAAGCTCTTTTTTTTTTAGCTCACCGAGGAATATGAAATTCTCGATTTACTTATTTCGTGTAAATTTTCGGAATTTGCTCTAAATTTCTCAATCCCGAAATCCCGGGATCGCAGCCGGAATTTCGGGATCAGAAAATTGAACGGGATCCCGAATCCCGGGATTGGATGCCATGACCATGGCACGTTTTTAATTTAACGGCAGGTTTTACTCATCAAGTGAATATTCTCGATTGCTCATCCAAATGGTGCCAACTATTGATCATATCATTTTACCAGTACCAGATCAGCACATGATTGTATCCATGTCATACGATTACTGTGTTAACTGTTTTCTTTTTGTACGCCTGCTACCAGTGGTTGGGATCTTGGAGCATTGAAATAACGTACATATTCTATACTTTGGCTATAAGATACACGATGTCATATTATTATGGGAGATTATTGATAAGATGAATTGCCTTACCTGTATAATCAGTTAAAATCTTGGAATCAGTTGATCTGACCGTCAGATCAATTATTTTTTATAATTTTGAATCATTCAAATTATGTACAATCACACAAGTTTTGTCACTAACGACCCGGGTTTCGCCTTTCGGCAACTTCGGGCGTTAAAGTGCACGAATGAACTTGAACGCCCGAAGATGCCGAAAGGCGAAACCCGGGTCGTTAATGGCAAAACTTGTGTGAATGTACATAATTTGAACGATTTAAATTTCATATTGAGATTCCACTAAACACCTTCAGTCGAAATCTTAAATTATATCAATTATTTTTTGTTATTGATCATCTTGATATTTGTAGCCATTCTTTGAATTATTAGTGTCGGCTTTCTCCGGTGTGTTGTGTAATCAAATTTTCACAATAACTTGTTGGAGGTGCATGATTGGGATATGATGGGGTGTCTGGATCTTACGAATCGTCAAAAAGTATATCATACCCGGAACCTCGCCAGTAAAACAGTTTTCACTTGTGTAGTGCAATTTGCTGCGACATCCATTCCCTATTTGACCACCAATTTATGTTCAACTTGGGGTCTCTGTGTCGGTGTAATCCCCTAGCTCGGACCGGATATTAACATAAAAATTCGACGCTTGCATACATTATAATGTATATACTCTTTTATTATAAGAGTAACTGTTTTTAGTTGATTATGCTTACTTAAATTAACTGTAATATTGTATTCTCTTATCAGTTGATAATGATCATCATAAGCGAAACCGGTCCTGATCATATAAAATAAAAGTGGAATTAATACAAATTAGTGTTTTATATTTTGAATAAACATAATGCCTTACCACCATGTATTGACAGTGAACTCCTTAAAAGTGTAAACAAATAATGTAATTATTGTTCTAGGTTTCGATGGGGAACTGGCAAGTTCCGAAGGCATGACGGAGAGGCACTCATTTTCCGGTGGCGGTAAGTTTGATAATTTAAACCATATCCTGATATTTTTTAAAAACACACGGCGATTTAATTAGACAATATGTATATTGATATATTTATATGCCCTTTATCCGTAAGCTTTTGGTATGTGTTCGTGAAATCATCCGTTCTCAAATGAAACGTTTACTTTATTCCCAATTGATGTCCCTAAAACCCATCATCAAATATTTATAATAATAAATGTATTCGTTTTTATCAATTATTATTGAGTATCTAACTGTTAATCACCCGTATGAAAAATGCGTCAGTGAGTATATGGGTGAGTTAATGCCAACATCCTTATTTGAAGCCAAATATAGAACACTAATAAACTCTGGTGCCATAGCTGAGTGGCATATACTTCTGCGTAGAGGTCTGCACAGGCCGAAATTTTACAAAATTAACCGGTCCGAGCCCGAAAGACTCAGGCCCGAATCTAATACCTCACTTGTGACCCGAACCCGACCCGAAGCCCGGATTTATACTCCACAGCCCGAAAAAAACCGTTTTTTTTTACAAATTTACAACAATTTACGATTCTCTATAGAACTGGTAATAATTAAAATCATCATGGCTGACTTACGACACGAACATAGTCTGAAATATTATTCTGAAGAATAAATTCCTTACCCGGGCCCGGCCCGAGCCCGAGTCTCAATTACGCTTACCCACTCGAACCCGGCCCGCGAGCCACGCCCGGGCCCGTGCAGACCTCTACTTCTACGCTTTCGTTTTTTTTTCGAGTCTACGCCCTAAGGGAAACTTTTATTCAATTATTTATAATGTTATATTCACGTGTACTGATTTATGTGATCTTTTCACCCATTCGCTACTCTAAACGAACTTGAAATACAGTTATTAGTTAAATACTAGTATATTCCTGACGACATCTTTCCTAAATCGATCGATGTAACGTGCTAATGGCTCTCATTAAAAGCTAATGCTGAAGTGCTTCATTAGGAGTCCATGTGCTATATATTGGTGGAGACACAGCTTAAAAAACAAGGTTCTTGATTTATTCTAATATCCTCTTGCCACCAAACAGTGCAGTCACCACGGAGGACATTTAATAACTGAAATCGCTCTAATAAATTACTGTTTAATTTGAATGCTTTTGTTACAATCGCTTACCTACGTCATTCGAACTTATTTATTCTATCTTGACAGACCCTCTGAATGTGTGGGCCGATGATCGATGTCCAACCTACCTTTTCACGTTTAACCATTCCTTAGCTGTAAGAAATATAGGTATGTATATGGATTAAAGTTGAATGCCACCAGGACATTGAAAGGAAGATTCGTCTCGGATTTTTGTAATATAAAATTATAATTTCATTTCATTTTCCAGTAAACTAATTTTGTTTAGTGTGAAAGTTATGTAGAAAGCTGGTGATATTCTCAGAATATAAATTATTTATACAACATATGCCGTGTAAATAACGCATACTATTGCGATATCAGTGTTGCCTTGCCTTTACATACATATTTTTTACCCTGTATTTTTATTTATCCGCGCACGGTGGCGAGCACCGTTTCCACAATTTTGTCAGTTATTTGTTTATTCGGCAGAAAAATTGCTTGGTGAATTATTAAATGCGTTCAAGATTGTTGCGAGAATGAGACACGAGAGCCGAGATAGCCTTTGAATAACAAGGAGGAGGGACCGACGAAATGAGCCTCCGTAATAGCACTGCAGAGAAACACATGTTGCCAAAGTTACGCGTTTTCTTCAATTCGTGAAAACAATTTAGTATTGTAAAACATACAACAAAAATTATTGTAGTATTATGAAATCTCTCGTACCTTTTGTCAGATTCACCGTCGTTGTTATTTTTCATTAATTTTTGTGCTCTCAGGTTAAGTTAAAAATTCCCTACTGCTCAAATATATGTATGTCTCTATTAGACTATGCACATTAAGTCTATCTCATTCTATCGATGTTATTAATGTGGTATCAATAGATAATGAATGTATGTTGAGTATGATTTTGAATCTATACCATCAGACCCATTCCCATAATTTCCACTGCAGTATGTATGGTAATCACCTGGTGAAATAAAATTTTGCGAAAAATTCGCAAAAATTATAATTTGTAAGCAAATTGAGATACTTTTACAAAATTTAATTTTCTTAGCTTCCAGATACTTCGCCTATACGCATATATGTGTCCGCCGGCCAGCAACCTTTGTTTTTCAAAGACTCAAATACGCGTCCACGGTCGTTAAGCTGTTAATAACGATCCGGAGTCCGGAAAACAAATTATTGACATTTTTAAATGATATCTTCGTTTTTATGATTTTAAATGATATCTTCAAATTGTTGATTCGTTCATCCCGTAAAAATTGGCGTCAGACGATACCTTTTCTTCTTTTTAAGACCGTCCAAACTTTCAATAGCTCTTTCTTTTGAAATATTTTTCCTCATCAAACAGGTAGCTTTGTGACTTTGCTCGACACCAAGAAAATTTTACCGCGTTTAAGTGTAACCGCGAATATCAACACCGGGTGTAATTATGATTGGTTGAAACTTTTATCCCTGGATAGTGTCAAAACGTCTGAAGTTAAAGATCCATCGTCATATTATATTAAAAGCCTGTTTATTTTTTGATGACTTTCTTTACTGCCTTCCCGTTTTCCCCGGAGTTGATTAGTCGTTTGCGCCGCATAAGTGTCGCGAGTTTGTTGCCATTTTGATTTCTCACAATGTTTAATAAATAATTCAGTTGTTCTCTTGTTTGTTAGAATAACGGTACAGAATATCATTCAATTGTTCAGATTGGCGTAACGGTGTTTCACTCTCCCTCTCTCGCTATCTGCCTACTTATTCCGCCACGCTTCAGATTTTGGACAATTGAACATGAAGTTACGCAAATCGGCATCGTATTTATCTAAATGACTGACGAAAGACAATATTACCATAGAGTTTAGACGTCCATAACTTAGAAACATTGCGCCATAACCAATTTAAGTTTTACAATTGTGAATTTTAGACTATTTTTGCTATTTAAATATTGAACAGTAAAATTGTAATGGCCACACTACAATGATTCATATTAATGTTAAAAAATTCTAATGCATCGTGAATCAATTCAAGAATTATTTTTTTTATAAAAAATCTTGAAAAACTGTATTTTTTTTAGTTTGATTACATTTAAGTTTTCGACTGGAGGTGCTTGATGGAATTTCTATTAGATAAGTATCTTTCAAATTTTGTCAGCTTCTCACGTCATAATGCCTCAGTTCAAGTTCATCCGTATTCCTCATCCTCATCCGCAAATAATCAATAAATCGAAGTAAAAATGCGGCTCCCCTTCCTTTGGTTACAGATTAGAACCAACAACCTCTTGCCACTACAACATCTATTTTTTTTAATGTATTTTACTATTGGGTATACAAATCTATGTTAAAATCGACTTCAGTTTTGTAAAAAAAAAAAAAACAAACAGTTTGTACTTTGCTTAGTATACAGGAAGGTATGCATTTGAAGGTTTTACCATTTTGATTATTGGTTCACTTCACATCTCCAGGGCTCATATTATGTTATAGCTAATTACAGCCAAGCCAGCTTTTGTTTATAATGGACATCGAGAAGGTTTGAAAGCGTTATCAATAAAGCTTCCAACGATGTATAAAAAATATCTGACAGATGAATTGTTTCTTAATCGCAATAGTTGATTGATTTCGGCTCTGATTAGAAACAGCTACAATTCTTGGTTACATTGTGTAAATACTTATTTCTGAAGTGTCCATAGATCCTTTTTACGCGATACATTGATTCTAGAAAGTGGCGCGTAAAAAAGTATCAAAAATGTATGAATAAACGTAACGGTGCCGTCCAAAGCAATCGCGTAAAAAAAGGATTGGGTGTACCATTACAAAAACGTTTGTAACGATATCATATTACACAAAATATCCTCCACGCTTTTTATAACCATTGAATTTCAATATTAATTATTGCTTTACATACAGTGCTTGTTTATGTATTATACATGCACCAGGTGATGAAGGTATCATCAATTGTTTTTTGCATGTCGTTATACTTGTGATTGTTGTCATGCCGACATATATTATTTAGTAATAATATGTAGCATTTAATTCTGTGGCTTTTCAATAATACTTAGTAAGCACAATTATCTCCTTTGCCCTCAGTTGACAAGCGATAAAATTCTATTAATACACATACTACATAATATTGTATTGCATTCAGATTTTAGAATAAGTAATGATAATTTCTTACGATACTCGTTAAAGATAAATCAAAAAAATCCCACCATCCTAACAAACACCCACTGATCCTTTGATATTATTTTGTTTTTTTTTAATCAGAGGTGTTATGTTTTTAAATATTCGCTTGAAGTATCGATCAACAGTGTTTGGAGCACTTACAACTATTTTGTCTCTCAAAAACTACATTATTGAAAATTTACAGTATTTTTCACATTAGTTTGTCCTCTGCAACGTACTCATGTTTGATTTGGGAGTAATTAGATCTGCATCCATTAGGTATTTGAATAAGAAGTGATTTATTGCAGAGCTGTTCAAATATTCACTCCAGCAATTAGGAATTCCATTTTATGAATAATAAATGTGATCAGTTTAAGTAAAATTAGATTGCAATCAATTTTACTCATTTACAAGTTTTGATTTGCATACATTTTTTATAAAAAATCCGTAAATTCATTGTATATTGATGACATGATCATATTATGATTTATTTATTTCCTCTAATTAGTTACCTTGCCTTATCAGTAATAACTTAACTGCTTAGTTTTTTCGTTAGATCATTCGATTATTTAAAACATCTTATTTATATGCGTATTATGAACATATTTTCTTTGTAATTTGATTGACGTGTACTTTGTGTATATCAAGTTTCCCCACCCTTGGTTAGCCTATTCCAATAAACCCCAACATCTACCATTATCCTGTGCCAGTGTCATACTGCTATCAATAATATTGAATTGCTAGTATGTACTCAAAAATACCTGACTGATGTTATTACATATTTAAAATAGTGTTCTTTGATCAAATCGTTAAGCAATTCAACTGCTGAAATTGGATACAATACATATGTTCGACTAGTCACTCCACAAAAGCAGCTGCAAATTTATTCAGAACGAGTGCTCACAATAATAAGCATCGTGAATTTGGAATGGTTCGCATACAATCTTCATCGATAGTGATGTGCTGAGCCTAATGACTAAATGTTACAATATGAATGCCGCAGTGACGCTAAAAATAGCCCAAGTGTGACGATCATGAAGAGATCGCAACGCAGAATAACGTATGGGACAAATCGGCGCGTCCCTTCCTGTCAGGGTTGTGCGACACTGCGATATTTTCCTACTTGTACATGGGTAAAGTTCACGGATTGTTGTTTCACTTATATTATAAAGACCTTTATTACATCTTTAATTCGGATCTCCACATAGTTCCCAACTATAAACCGTGTTTGCTCTCAATACGTAGAATTTGTCACAATGAAGTTTTAAATAAAGTCGCTTCTACACGAACTGCTTTTAAGTCAATATCTAAACCTCTCTTTTCAGAAAGAGTAAAATGATAAGGGTGAAAGTAAGTATTAAAAGTTAAACTAATCGCCCTATCTACATATGTTTCGCTTTCAGAATCAGTAAAAAGATGGATGTGGATCAGGGGTCGTCAACCTTTTTATACCTTCCGCCCTTTTTTGCTTATTTTTCATTGTAAAATTTCCTTACCGCCCACCAACATAGGTTCCAATCCAGTATAAGGGTGAAAAAAATTCTAGAAGGTATTTAGAAGATTTGAAATAATAAGTTTTTATAAACTAAATTTTATTACAACAAAAAAAGAGGGCGTATACATATTGAAAAAAACAAGAAATTTAAAAAATCAAATTCAATCATTAATGAATACCTTGAGCCTCCTGATGCTGTGAGACTAAATATTTTATTCTCAGGTTCAATTTTCTTTAAAATTAGACGAATGATTCCTTTTTCAGTGATTTTCAGACGATTCTTTGTTTTGTCATGATTTTACTCACCAGACTGAAACCTGATTCAATAAGATAAGATGTGGGTAAGGGTATTGAAATATCTTTAATTGTTTCCCACATTTTTGGATACAAACCAGACATTTTTTTTTGTTTTGGCAATATTTTTGCTGTCCTTGTCATATTTTAGTTCCAAGAGCTCTTCTTGATAAATTATATCGACCTCATCCAAATTTACGATGAGAGGATTTATCATCCAATTATATATCTTTAAATTTAAAATGTCTTTGAATCTTATTTTCATCTCAATTTTAAGTTCGCTGATATGGCAACTAAACCTTTCGATTTCTTCTGATGTATATTTTCTTTTATAGATAATAATTCGTGAAATTGATATAATTCTCTCTTCAGAAGGTTATGATTATTGGCGGCCGGTCAATGCGGCATTCGATCAATGCACCCCTTGTATATGCAGGGCCGGTTATATTTCATGAAATAATATTCAAACATAACATTTATACCATTCACTCATTTTAAATTAGTATTATCATATTAAAAGTATTTATTATTGTCTATAATGAATATTTTAGAAAAAAATATTTTATTTTATTTAAATTTTTATTTTATTGAATTTAAAATGAGGGAATGATATAAATGTTATTTTTGAATATTATTTCATGAAATATAGCCGCCCCTGCATATATTATATAGGGTGCATTGATCAAATGCCACATTGACCGGCCGCTACTGGTTACGATGGAGAAGATCGAGTTTTCAATAAATAAGTACACAGTCTTTCTACAACTAATACGTGTTTTAGGGGCACCTTGAAGCTGCAGGTTAATTTCATTACATTATTAAAAAGTATCTGCCAAATAAGAAGCATCATGCTTCACTGTTTTCAATTATCGACAGATATCTTCCTCGTGATTTTAATCTAAAAACTATCCTACTGTCATATAATGCGACAAAGCTAGACATACCTTGTTATACTGAGGTGGATTGCCATGACGTTAGGATTTTGTCTATATTTTATATCCGTAATTTCGACCCAGTAGTTTTATTTTGTTGGGATGATTTTGACATCTCAGATATTTCAAGGCTTATCGTTACTTTCTAAATGCAGGAATGAAAAGGTTTATCCGATCACAATGTATTTAGTCCATGGGTGAATAAAAGCCGAAAAACAGAAATTGAGAAGCAAAGTTTTGGGGTAAAAGTAAAAATTTACCACCGCCCACCCACGAAAGCCTTTACCGCCCACTAGTGGGCGGTACGGACAGGTTGACGACCCGTGGTGTGGATGTTGGATACAAATGTTGAAACATTAATTAAAAACCCAAAGCTTATTGGCCACTCAGCGACAGGAACGTTAAAATTACAAATTATTTTCTATGTATAAGGCGGTATATTTGTGGAAATTCATTTTTAAAATACGGTCAGTGGAATAACAAAGTTATCATTTTTTTTTCTACATTCTACATAATAATTATTGATGGTCATGGATTGATACAATAAAACAAACGAACTTATGTGTTCGTTATTTAACTCTTAATATTTTATCGTCTTCACTCCTTCATCAAACGATATTTGTATTAAAGACTGGTTGTTTATCAATCGAATAAAGTTCAATAAACACTCAAATTTTCATTAATAAGTAAGATATGAGATACTTCTTACGTTGATAGTATTATCACTGCAAAGATGATCTGACTTAATCGAACATCTCAAACATGTAAACATATTTTGAAAAAACTGTTTCGAAATCGTTTAGCTTATGCCGGATAGGTGAATAATGATAGTTTTGTATCGCCTCGAGTAAAAAATCTTCTAACTATTAGCAATTGAAATTTTTTGTGTCGATGTATACAATACTTCGAAAAATTTCCTTAAAGGCCATTGGCCCTTGCTTCCCACGACAGACTTAATGCATTATGCACAACTTTATTAAAGAGAAAATAAATGGCTGTCTGCTGCAGCAATAATATCATTATACGTGCGTGACGGTAGATCCTGACTAAATCCTTCGATTTCACCATGATTAGTCAGTGGCTGTTCTGTCACAATATTAATCACTTTAGAATTAATGTATATATTTTTTGATGACAAAAAAAACTGTACCGTTGAAAAATATTTTAACAAAATCAATTCACGACTAAGTATTCGATATTTCATTACATTGATCAAGCATTTGGGATGATTAATTAGCTGATAAAAAAAGACCGGAGATATAATCATTTTCTTAGATTTAAATTTAATCACAGACTCCTGATTATATGTGTGGATTATTCGTGATTAAATTTAATACATCTTTTAGCGTGTAATATAAAATTCTGTGATTTACGCAAAGCATTTATTATTTAATCACTTATTTGTACCTCATCAGACAGTTGTACGTATGTCTCATTATTACCTTCAGTGGACAATTCATTTTTATTATATTTTGAAATTATAACACTTAAAAATGCTTAATGATCGCAAGAAAGTCGTTATTAACTAATACTTTACGTTAATCGAATGATTTAAACCAGGGGTCGGCAACCTGCGGCCCGAAAGGTTCTCTAAAATATTTGCTTACCATAGTGCGGCCCGCACTAATCCCCACGTAAAATATTTGGCACTTTTACAGCAAAAGGTTGCCGACGCTTGATTTAAACAAATGAATCTTTCTGAAGACTATGCAGTTGATAACTGTTTTAAATACCATTAAAGAAGAAGAAAATTGGAAGAATTTACTAGTAGTGATAATAATGCATGTTGTCATTGTCGTCCCAAGTAAACAAATGCAAGGGGAAAATCTCAGTGAATGTGTTGAACTAACTGATAAAATTCGCATTAAGTGTAAAGACTATTTTGGTTTAAAACTAAATGGCCCTTGTCAGATTTTAAAAAAATAATGGTATGTTATATAAAGTAGTGTTGTATTAGATCAGGATTTCCCAAACTTATTGTGCAATGGAACACCGCAAATCTGAAAATGTTATCGGAACAGCTTATTTTTCAGGTCGGTATTTCATAATCAGGGCTTCGAACCGCAATTTTTTTCGGTTCCGTTCCGGTTTGAAGCCCTGTTCACAATAGTAAAAATATTGAAAAAAACATATTTTATTAAATCACTTAGTATTTAAAACGGACATTCATCTCATGGATGATAGCTTTATTTCATTATTAATTAAGGTTGAACTGCTCTTCCTAAAACCCGGTGTAACGATGATGTTAGTTTAATTAATTTCGGGAAAAATTACGACACTGGATTTTTTAAATTTTAAAGTGCCAGAGACAAATTAAATAGTATGTGTACTAATGGCAAATTTCAAAGCTTTCGAAACGTCAATCAAGAAAGTACTGAATAGTTGTAGAAATACGTTTCATATAATCAGGGTCTTCAACAGTGATGCGGATATTATATCCAATCTCAGTAAACCAGAAGAGAAATATAATGGAGATGCAAAAGAAGAAGATTAGTCACGCCACGACACTTTCTGCTGTTAACACTTAATCGAAGTATATCAACCGATTGTTACTCGAAAATTAGTATTAGAATATAACTTAAATCAGCGATTTCCAACCTGGGAGGCTTGGACTATTGCAAAGGGAGGCGCGAACAGTCCAAAATATGTATTTACTCTTTAAAACGAGTCTTTATTACTATGTGAAATAAAGGATGGGGAGGCGCGAAGATATTTTTTCTTCAAAAGGAAGCGCAGTAACATAAAGGTTCGAAACCACTGACTTAAAGATTTAGATGAAAAATTCATAAATACAGATATTCTTAAAAAATAATGAGTATGCATGGCAAAATTGAAGACATTAACTTTAGAAATGTATAAAGTTATTTAAAAACGAAATAAAAAATAATAATTCGGATTATCCGTGCGTCCCGAATTATCGAGTTTATTTTCAATTTCGATTGTCAAACCGATAAATGACATCACAGTTAGGCTTTCCAATCCCGGCATCCCGTCCAATTTTGTGATACAGGAATCCCGGGATTGGTATGGACGCGATCCCGGGATTTCGGGATTGAGAAATCCATTTAAAAAATAAATAATGCATATTCAAGCCACGATATTCCATAGTTCATTTTTAGGGTGTTCACTGTCAATACTTAGTGGAAAGACATTATATTGTCATGGCAATGCTCGCAATGAGCGAAACCGGTCCTGACCTTTTAAATAAAGTGGGGAAAAAAAGTACAAAGGAATATTGTGTTTTTATTAATATTCCATAGTGATTTCCTTGCTAGGCTGACTAAAGGTGATCTGATGGTATACGTATATATCTAAATATATAAAAATGAATGTTTGTTTGTGTGTTACCTATACGCTCCTATACCGTTAATCCGATTGCGATACAAACTTTAGTGAGTCGTGAGTGAGTGAGAATTGTGCGGATACCCGAATAGGTTTCTGAATTAAAAAATGTGTGTATTTCATATAGTTTAGCGATGGTTTTTATTTTTTTCGGTGTGGATAGTTTTAATGAGATATCAAAAACAACTTGCTTATTTTGGATAACTTACGTCCAAAATAAGCAAGTTGTTTATGATTCCTTAGTTACGTTTTGATACGCGCCATGGTTACGTCAAACAATCAAGTGAATTTTTAATAGTCGTCACAAAGCATTTCTTTCGCTGTCAAACAATTATGCCACCCAAACGACTAGCTATTAGTCGATTTACACCTCAAGTGCGAAAGGAAACGGCACCACGAGCTTCAAAAACAGACGAGCAATGGGAAGCAAGTTTAAAAACAGTTCGAGCTCTTTCTGCTCAAGCCCGATCGTCTGATACAATTGGGAATAGTTGCTCCGAATCGATCTGTAAACAACCTTTTTGATCGTGATTTGCAACGAGAAACACATTTTGAAGTCGACAAATTGGGTACATTCGTTCAAACAAATCTTCCGAAATTGGTTTCAGAACAACGCATTGCGTATGATAAAATAATGCATGCAATCAATTACAAACCAAAGCGTTGGATCACGAAACAATATTGCATTGGCAATCGCTTCATCTGCAATTTTCTAACTTATTTGGATCGTGGTCAAACAGCGCATTCAGCGAAGAAATTGCCTTTGACCACCAATATGCAATATCAAAAAAAAAAGTCAAGAATGGGTGAATTACTTTATTAATATCAACTCATTAAATGGGACGAATTTACTACGACGCACAAAAAGGCATTGGAAAATCTTCACTATATGTACACTAAAAGATTTGAGAGGAAATGAGCAGGTCCTTGGTGGCGCACCTTTTTTATTGTCTGGTGATTTTCGACAAACTCTACCAGTTATACCACGTTCAACAGCTGCTGACGAATCAAGTGCATGTCTCAAATCATCAGTTTTATGGTGACATGTGCAGAAATTGACTTTGAAAGCTAATATGCGTGTAGAATTACAATATGACGTATCCGCTGAACGTTTCGCAAAACAATTGTTGGATATTGGGAATGGAAAAATGGAAATCGATGAATCCACACAATTTATCACATTGCCAACAAGCTTCTGTAAAATTACAGGAACCATAAGCGAATTGATTTACAAAGTTTCCCCATATATCGCACAGCATTACAAAAATCATCAGTGGCTCAGTGAACGTGTTATATTAGCAGTCAAAAACAACGATGTTAATGCCATCAACTTCAGGATTCAAATCGAAATACCAGGCGAAGAGACAACGTATGAGTCCATCGATATTATAAATGAATAAAGACGAAGTTGCCAATTATCCAACTGAATTCTTAAACTGACTTGATTTGCCAGGCATGCCATCGCACGTTTTAACACTGATAATTGGCGTACCTCCGAACCTCATTCTTCTCCGAAATATAAATCCATCACGACTTTGCAACGGTACCAGGCTTTCAGTGAAAAAGATAATGAATAATATCTAAGCTACAATTTTAAATGAAAAATTTAAAGGAGACGATGTACTGTTGCCACGCGTCCCAATAATTCCGACAGATATGCCATTCGAATTTAAATGTTTGCAGTTTCCGGTGCGACTAGCATTTGCAATGACCATCAAAAAAGCACTGGAAAAATTGCCACAAGTGTGTGGACTAAATTTTGAAAATATTCTATGCTTCTCACGAGGACAGCTGTATGTGGCCTGCTCACGAGTTGGAAAACCTTCTGATTAATTCGCATATGCACCACACAAAAAAAAAAAAAAAAATGTGTTTCCAAAAGCAATTCAATAAACAGAATAAAAACACAAACACTTTCTTTCTTTTAGTGGCATTCCAACGCATGCCGGGTACTCGCTAGTAAGTTATAAATTAAATGATTGAAAAACTTCTTTGGAGTTGGAGTCTTCTTTTTTTACCCGACTACACAGCTCTGTTATCGATTATCCTCACATAATAGAGAATATTGAAATGATCTTTCCAAAATTCCCTTGGCTTTAAGTAAACCCTCCGACGTTACATCAAAACATATCTGTAGCTTTATTTTAATGCCAATATGCTGGTGGTGGAAAACGAAAAAATAAGAAAAATACTAACAAATTTTGGAAAAAAATGTCAACAAGAAGAAACGAATATTGGATATGAATAATACCTAGGTTGTCAAATTTAGAGGTTCCACTGTATTGTATAGTATGGCTTATTATAATATTGGTTAGTTGTTTTAAAATGGCCTATATTTACCACGATAATAATAACAATAATAACGTATTCGAAACATATTATCTTACATACACACGATTAAAATGGTTGCTTGGATCGCACAGGATCCATGATTTTTAGTGGGTTCAAATTATTTAAAAGCTTGATTCATCAACTTTTAAAGGCGTCATAAATGCACATTTCTTTAGTCATTTTGATATACAATTTTCGCCAATATTAAGATGTCCACTACCAATTAAAATCTTCATATCACAGTTTGTTGCAACTTTATTGCAATTTTTTTGCATTTCTTATATTTTGATTATCAATTTTTCCTATTGCTAAACACAACAATAAACAAATCTTGTTGTTACCCTAATAAATTTATTTGAAAAACATACATATTTAAAATTAGCCAATAAAAAACCAATCAGGTATAAAAGGTATTTTATATATAAGATTAATCTGCCGTTTCTATTGGGAAACCTTTTCTAATATTATCATGTATATCGACTGTGGAAAGGGAAAAGAACGTAACCCACACATAACAAATTTTACAGGAGACCCAACAAACGTGATTTGATGACTTTGACCTTAAGGCAAATTATAAAATATACATAAAATTGAAGTGCACGGAGACTGATAATCTGGTTTTTTAATTGGCTTTACATATTATTAATTTTTCATAAAAAGCCTTTTTTAAATCATTTTTCGTGATTGCCATTTTCGCAGGCCCTTATTTTTTTTTTAACTTAAAAGTTAAATTAAGATGATTATTCGGCATTTTTAGCTAACATCCTTTGTGTATCAAGTTGTAAACATTGTGATTATCGAATAAAAGATGTTTTGAATAAAGTGTGGGTTACGTCTTTTTTCCTTTCCACAGTCGATATTTAGAAGCGATCGAGTGATTCCCGTTTACTTACACTTAGCGACTTTAACGGTTTCTTTAACTTCAATTGTCCAAATAGTATTGTTTGATTGTTTTTAATTGTTAATTTTCTTTAAATTGTAAATGTTCAATAATTAAGGTTTATAATTAAAAGGAATTTAGTGCAGTTTATTTATATGCGTTCAATATATGTTTTAGGTGTGTTTTCTGCATATTGTTTTCGCTATTGTATTTGAATTGCGCGGCTTGTGTTTTGGCGTAAGATATTCAAATACTACATAGTGTTGTCGGTAGGCTGAAAAGGAAGCTGAGGTGTGTAAAGCCGGCATTGATTCCGCCCGCCGAGAGAGGCTTCGCTCCCGAGTCTCGCCCTGTCACCCTCCCCCGCTCACCGCTCCATTCGCCTTGGGCGGCGGCCGCTCCTCGACAACTTTTTCCATATTTTCCATTTCCCCGTTGTCTTTTGTCTCCGTTGAAAAGTTTTCATTAAGAATGCGAGCGAGAAGGGTGTTCAACTTAACGATTGCCTTTGATGTTGCGTAACTGGCACTACGATATGACTGGATTTCGAATTTAAAGGTAATTCGCGAAAATGGCGAAGCTTCATAAATTTCTCCCAAAGTCCAAGGATATTTGTTTCTCCGGTCGTTTGAATTTATAATTTTCATGCATAACTATCTTGCGAAAAGCTAATTGAAAAATAAAGATAGACTGTGTGTCCTAATTATAAGTTAATTAGATTTGATCCATAATATAATCCATAATAACCATCATCGATTGAAACTTACTAACCTACTTAATATTTGGACATGAAAATTCTATTTTAGTAATGTGTATATTAAAAAAAGTACTCATCTGAACTTATTCACGTCCACGCGGAATATGTCCAACATTCGATGCAATAAAGTTCAACATTGTTAAAACTCTTAAGTAATATCCCCATTGGCCTGGTAAAGTTACATACTAATAAATTTATTCATTAGTTAAAATATGGAATCTGAACGTATAATAATCTTTTTTTACGTTCTTTGGGAATTTTTTCAATTGTAATAGTTGTCTTCTGAAATAAAACTATTATCTAAAATAATAAAAACTATTGTCTGATAATTTATCTATAATATGTTGACTTACTTTATAAAAACAATATTAAAAAAAAAAAAAACTAATTCTGGCATCATCTGTGAACGCGATATGTAATTAATTAATCGGCGTGTTTGCACACAGCTGGCAGACAATACGAAGTGTCTCGGATAAAAATATTCCATCTAATTCAGCGAAAGCCTAATGTGTGGTGAAAAACATTGCTTTCGAATTTATATTTCACATAGTAACGATATCAGTATTGTTTGCTTTTATTACTGTATAGCAGACTACAAAAACGATCAAATGCTTATGAAGTAAGTATACTATACATTGATAAATAATTAGTGTAATTAAATTATTTATTATTTCACAGGCTTATTAAAATAACGTACACTCAATCAATAAGCATCAAATGGCTATTTTAGTTTATTTTCAAAGTTTCAAAGTTTTCAAAGACTCGACAAAATTATTATTGATAGTCGATAACGTCGGTGAGGTGGTTTGATTTCACGAGGAACTCGGAGACCAGCAGACAAGTCGACGCACTGTTAGGTCCGTGGTCATGAAGACGTTCTTGTCCCTTTTGCGAGACCTATGGGATTAGAGAGAATAGGGTGCTATCGCCAGAACTCGAAGATGCTGCCATGTCATGGAAGGAAACAAAGCGATTGACGGATGACAGGGAAACTTGGAAGCGCTTCGCGGTTTCCATATGATCCACGTAGGAAGTGAATATGGTTCAAACAGATAATACATATCGAATAAGGTAATAATCAAATTTTCAATCGCAATGAAATTTAACCAATATTTTACATTGGCAATTACATTAATTATTTGAGTAATAATTAACAGCCTGACAAATCTCAAACACATTTAACACTATTAAGCACACTTGATAGACATAATTACATAAATATTATGCCAGCGATTGAAATTGACGAGCTGTTAAATATTAATGATTTTACCATAAGAGCCGTGTTCATAAAACCATACTATTAACAAATCATAAACGTTATGCGAGGTATTTTCTGACTATGATATAAAATTTTAGAATCATTCAATCAACCTGTACGAAACGAACCAAATCGTTTTTATCCGCCATTTTCGCGAAGAAAATGCGACGCAATATGTTTTGACGGCCACAATGGCGTCTCTTGTGTCATTTTCTATGTTAGCTAGAAAAATATTCACATTGCATGAATCGTGAATGCTTTACCAGATTTAAATAATTCTTAAATTAATTTAATTTATAGTCGATTGATTAGTATGTATTTTGCAGTTAATAAAAATAATACAGAGGCATAATACATAATTGTGTAATTGAAATCATTTTAGCTTTTCCAAAATTTTACTTTGACAAATTGACGAACATGCGAATGCTTTCTAAATAATTTCCATGATTAATTAATGTTTAGAGGAAAAGTACTCTTTTTTTTATTTTCGTGGTTAATTTGACATACAATTTATACAATGAAATACCAACTTTGCCGAGTGTGTAAGTACGGCAGCATGTCCAATAGAGCACAGAAATGTGTTTTTTTTTTTTGCTGTAAAAATTATCACGATTCCGTCTGTTTTGTGCTCATTTGCCTGGCCAGTACCGTCATTCTCCTAGGGAGGCGTGGGCGCCGACTCCTCTCCCATCCTCGCCGGCCGCCCTGAGATATTCGCCCTTGCGGGAGATGCAGGCACCCATTACGCGGCCGTTCGTTAGGGGTGTCCGCATACTTGTATTTTTGAATTACTAATCGCTTCAAAAACATTCATGCAACAAACTCGCGGAACCTTTCAATGTAAAAAGCTCAAACGTTATATATCATTTTAATACAGTGAGGTTGCATATATTTTTTTTCAAATAAATTAACTTATTTTCCACATACTCGCCTCCTAATCTTCGTTTTGGTGTTCATTATATTTTTATTGGATTCAGTGTTTGATATTGTTAATTTCACATTTAGGGATTGTTAGTTTTACGTTTTAGGTTTTGCTGTTTTGTGCGATAAGTTTATTGTATTTGAGTATCTAGCTAATAATATTTTTTTGTTTGATATTGGTAATAGAAAGAGCGCGCACTTAACGCAAAATCGTTTACGTGTTTTCGTTTAGTGTGTGACTGGGCCTTGCATTGCCGGTAAACAGGTAAACTGCGATTCGACGAAAATTCGCAATCTGTAGTTATTAGAAACTGAAAACAGATTCAGGCATATTATAACGCAAGTTCATAGTAGTAATGTGCATGCAGAATGGGGAGTGTTATTTTTAGACCTTCGGCAACATTGAAACACGATTTTTTATTGTTACTGGTCAAAATGGTGTCATCTGCCACCAACCACCATAACAGCCAAACTTTGCACCTATATTATAAGAATACTTAGAATAGATAATCATTGATATAATATAAATAGTGCCCATAAAAAAACCCTTTAACATTACTTCTAGATTTTTTTTAACCTGCTTGCCACAACTTCTTGACTTGAGGAAACTTTCTACGTACACGGATTGTACGATGATGTATTAAATAAAAATCTTGATTTATTTAAACATATTACATACTATAATTTAACCGAACTTGCAAGATACAAATATAGCTCTAAAAAAGATACTACACTCGGCCCTATCATTCACCCCATTGCCAACCCCCTTATCCTTTCCGCCGGAATGTGTGTACATACGGTCGGCCACATTTGCCCCGCGTATTGATTTCCTCTCCCACGGTAGACGCGCCGGGGGGGGTCGGTCGGGTGGTAAAAGGTGGGTCGTAAGGGAGATGCGAAAACCTCCCCTTCCCAGAACCGTCACCTCATTTTCCCAGAATTCCACTCAACACCCCCCCCCCATCATCCTCGGGAAAACCGGGTGTGATCCTTCTAAATTCGCTTAGTTGTCTAAATTTCATTTTAGTACGTTTCATATGCCAAATGCTCGTTAGGTTCCATCCTCGCCAAAAAACTCAACTCACTGATACTGAAGGCAGCCAATCGACGACCCATAAAATCGAAGATCTTGCATCCAAAGCCCTTCTTCAGTCCTAGTATCATACAGTAGTGAATCCAGAAACAAATCACAGGAGGGGGCCATTCGATTTGAAAATAAACATGATACATTAAAATAATATATCTATATAAAAATTGGCCCCGATGCAAACCCCCCCCCCCCCCCTTTAGATCCGCCAATGGTATCATAAGTGTTATAAACATATTTATAAGCTGTGTATACTAATTATGCCTGTATAGTATATTATATAATACATGTCAATAAATCCAAACTGCATTAGTGTTATATGATATAGGTAGGCGATACAGTGATAGCTAGATCATTCCAGATACTCTGAAATCCGTAAAACCAAAATCATTATAATATGAAGCTACTCATTACTAGCCTAATTCATTTTCTACAATTGTGCTACAGACTTCGAGTGGGCCCGCTGTCGTTTTAATTGTGTGTACACTTGCCCCTTTGCTCCATAAGCTTAAATCAATATTTAAATGTGTGAATAATATATAAAAAGTTTGCTGTCAGACTGTTAGCCCTCCCGGATAACTCATATTATATCCCCTTATCTCACTGCAAATGTTTCGCCAGCTTAGTTTCTCATCTGCGAACAAAAATGTCTTACTGTACTTCACAATATTGTAACCACATATCATATTGACAAAGAAATGTTTAAGGCTAAACCGCCATTGACCTAATTGACTGATTGTAAGCCAATTTATATCCTCGTTCGTTCTCAATATCGCGTAGATTAGGAAGGATTGATGATCGTAGATACATTACATATATCGATAGTATATAACAATAATTTAATTCGGAGCATTGAAATTCCTGATCGTAAAATGGAGATCAGCGGCTGCCAACCTTTCGGACCCCGTGAATCACTTGACCCACAATTTTACCACAATTAACCAGATTTATCTTAAAATAACAAACAAACAAATAATGAACATAAAAGTTTCATTTTTTTAAATATCAAATCGATTGATTAGAGCTAAAATATTGTATATCAAATTTTAGTCAAAAATTAGTTTAGGACTAATATGTTTAAAAAATAGCCTATATTTGTATGCGTTTAAATATTGCATCTCCAAAACTACTATTCCAAGGATTATATACATTTTAAAATATAATATTGTAAATCCTCCATGCAATATTTTTATGAGCACAAATATTTTATTTCCTTAAACTAAATGAAAATTTTCATTCCAGGTCAGAAAGTTCACTTATTTTACCCTATGCAGTGTGAAAAAAACTATTTTTAATAAACTATAATGTAAATCTAAAAACTCATTTTTACATCACAAAATCTAGTTTTCAAACATTCAAAATCGGTTTATGATATATATATATATTATTATGATTTATGGAGATACAATATTTTAACTCTAAGCCTTCGAAATGCGAGCGATATTTGTTATCTGTTTTAAATAAGTTTATGGATTCTTAGCTCTAAACACGTAGTAACTTAGCAGATTACCATTTTTTTAGATCTTTGCATATGGTTTGCTAATTGATTGTAGTTGTGCATAAAACAACCAATCCGCACACGACGTTACCAGAAATATACTATTTCTAAATTTCCAAATTTATTTTATATCGTAAAGTTATGCAGAATGAAGAAAAAAAGATTACTGCTTTTTTCAATAATTGTAGGTTGGATGCTTTCTGCACACTTTACATTCATTCGATTGTTCTTTTATTCTCTGCAAGGAAAATCTAAACAGCGTTTTCCACCAATCCCACGATTTAGAAATACCTACTAGCTACTAGTTTGGTTGGTGATAAGGTTAGTGAACCCAAAATTCGCCCGCAAAATCTTATCTCGTCTTTCGAAGAGAACCCCGTTTCTAAAAGGAACAGAATAAAAATTTCATCTAACAACTCGTCTACGAATTGGTATTATTTATGTGTATTCGTCGTACAGATTTTCCTCCTAAAATCCATATTTCGATATGAAAAATTAATAAAGGTTGTATAATTATATGTCTGCGGATATATGATATTGTATGCATTCATTTTTGTTGTTTACTTTTTTAAATAGCATAAAAATATGAATTATGAACCCGTTTTTCAGTCGTAGGGAATACAATTCTTCAACAGAAGCTTTGTGCCATTTTCGTTTACATTTTCGGTTAATTTGTCAGAATATAATCGAAGTCGTAGGATTTATATTTATACTCAAATATTCATTTCTTTACAAATTAAGCTCATGTAAGGTTATTTTGACGATAGATATAGATTGAAACTAGAATCAACACTATAATCTTTTATCTTCTAAATATGAAGTCATACTAGATGATAATGAATAGTGACTCGATTTATTTTCTGACAAAAAAATATCCCATAACCTCTGGTAGTCTTTCGTGTAAGCTTCATGGCACTTTATTTCGGCACACTTACCATAATGCGGTGCCATTTTTAACGTGTATCTATATTCTTCCGTTTTTAACGTTTTAACATGGCCTTATTCGTCTTTTGATGCAACCACTTTACGCATCGCCGCTTGTCTATTGCTTGACGAAACGAGTCTCTTGGTGTTTTAAATATAAAAAATAGCAATTTTAAACGGAGAATGTGTAAATATGTATAACTAATTAAATTTACCTGAAGCATGTTCTTTGAAATGTTGCAAAATGTTGCAAAGTATGTATTGAAGTCGCCAGCTATCCCTGTCACCGGCCCAAAAAAGGTACGCTTTCTCAATAACATTTAGGGCTGATTTCGAAAAGAAACTCGTGTCTACCATTGCGTCCCCTCTTAACCTAAATATCCAATCACTTTTGAGGTATTCACTGTCAATACTAGGTGGAAATGCATTATATCTAAAGAATAAAACACTCAATATGTAAGTACACTAATGATACAGGAGATAAACACGAACTAAAAACTTAAATCTAAAAGGAGTAAATATTATTATGCATGATAGTTACACCGCGGGTTTTTTTTGTGGATGGTTGGCTATAAAAAATAAAATTATATCTGTATTGAATAGTCGTTTAATACAGACGTGGGGAACCTGCGGCCTTTTGGCCACTTTGGTGCGGCCTTCTGCAGTCCTGTAATTGAGGATTTCAAATTCCTCGGTGAGCTAAAAAAACGAGGTTTGAAGATAATCTGGGTAGGTAAAAGGTAGGGTAAGGGATTAAAAATTAATCAATCTCGTCCTAGTCAATGTTTACTGCGGCCTTATGTCGAATCAGAAAAATGAATGCGGCCTTTAGAGAAGAAAAGGTTCCCCACCCCTGGTTTAATATATTGTTTCCACAATTGTATCTTATTGATTCATTTACTTTATTAAATATTTTAAACTTTCGCATATTAATTTAGATTACATTTTGAGAAGCAACATCATCAATACTCATCAGGCTCATTCTTCTTCAACATTACATGTAAATTTGCTAAATTTGAAATTGGCAGAGTTTACGTAACATTTCCGGTTGTAACCGCAGTGGTTCGGCCGTAGCGATTTTCCGAGGTACACTCGGTGAACTAGTCCGGCTGCCATAGCGCCGCATCACAAAAGCGTACTTATTTGTTTATTCTGCTTTGCCTAGCAACAAGAGCGATAGCGATAGCACAGCAATGCCTAGGGATAAAGTAATGCCCGTGCCCTCCTCTCGTCGGCCTCTATTACCTCTACCCGCCCGTGTGGTATTCGCACGCCGTGAGCATCGAGCAAACTCACTCCGAGAGGACGCGGATTGCGAACCCCGTTTAAGGTCCAATGTCGCCCAGGGATGACAATTTCATTCCTTTCCCAAATTATTTACTCGATTTTGAATAGCATCCGTTCATCATTGTACTCAAAAACGTTTCAATTTAAAGCTAATGTTTTCTATCGAAAACAACTTTGAGCGTGCTTGCTTCTTCACCTTCTTAATATTTCTCGTTTCTTGCGGGATAACAGCTATCAAAAATTAGTATAGCCAACTATCATCATACTAAGTCATTCACCTTGGATCTTATGCGAATGCAGACTTGTCGCAGTGTTATAAATGTATGTATATAAAGTTGAGATTATTATTCAAAGTTACATTAACGTAGGCCCTATCCCTTCTTTGCTACCGTGTGGTCGCAAATGGACAACAGGAAGTTTACAAAAATTGACAGTCGAGAGTCGGCAGTGTTCGGGAGGACCGAAGATCGATACCCGCCGTACACGGAGTTCTCTTATTAGCGAGCGGTGATAACCCACATGCGACTGCTGTTCGCTCTGCCGCCATTTTAGCGGCAGTTTTAGCGCGGAGGCTGCAGCGAGATGCACTCCGGGAGAGGCCCCGAGGGGCAGGGGGAGTCTCGTCGCCTCACATCGACCGCCGCCCCCTCGCCATTCCGCCCATTCCGATCTCATTGTGGCCGGCCACTTCACTATGTAGTCGCTCGCGGAATTGTTCAACCTGCTCCGGCGCCGGCTGATGTATTCGGCGGCCTATATGCACCGGAGCGCGGTTCTCGGTGCGCGCGCCCTGCCACCCGACACTCCCTTCCTCCCCCAACGGGGTGACTGTACTAAACAGTGCCCACCACTTCCCAAGATGTGGCCCGTTTGCTTTGCATGCTCACCCTTGTAGAAGAGCTAAACATATTTTTCCCTTATATTGCAAAAAAGCTACTTTTATGTAAATAGTCAATATATTGATTACTTGTTTCGCAGTGACAAATGTGTCATATTTTTCCATAATTTACTAACCTCCCCATGTCTGTAAAATCTCCATTAAATAGATCTTATATATCCTACTGTTACGCCGCTCATGAAAATCTTAGTTGGTGGACATATCCATCACGCGGAACTTCACCCAGGAATGACTAAAGCTTAATTTAATGTCTGTTGTCTCACTTGATCGCATGTTATGCTTAGTAGTTCCGCCAAATAAACCATATAAATTGTAATTCGCGACCTTCTGAGATTGGTTTAAAAGAGACTAACTTATTTTGGAATATCCTGGCGGGATCCATAGCTAATATCAAATCTTCGTTCCAGGTCTCTATGAGTTTTGTTTTAAAAAAGTTCCGTTATCACCTGTATCCTCTATTATCTGTTTTAAAAACTCATAATTACGGAAAAATTGTGAATTGTGAATCATTCGTCAATACTTTGCTATATAATAATTTTACTTACATATAGCAAATTTGAATCGTTCAAATTATGTACATTTACACAAGTATTGTCACTAACGACTTGGATTTCGCCTTTCGGCATCCTCAGGCGTTCAAATGCACGTATGAACTTGAACTAACGCTTAGTAAATGAATGTATCGTGTGTATAAAAGAAATAAATCAAGTTCATCCGTGAAAGGCGAAACCCGGGTCATAAGTAATAAAACTTGTGTGAATGTACATAATTTGAACGATTCAAATTTAATATTGAAATTCCACCAAACACTTTCAGTCGAAATCTTAAATTTACTTACAGTATAAATAAAGTAATCAACAACGAAACCACTGTTTTCTATAGGTTTCATGAATTGAAAATTTTAGTTCGGCAGTAAAACGGATGCATTTTAATTGATTTCACTTTTAAAAAAACTCATATTTCAAATATATTAATAACAACACAATAATCCTTTGTACTTCATTCCACTTTATTTAATATGTCAGGACCGGTTTCGCTCATTGCGAGCATTGTCAAGCTCGCAATGAGCGAAACCGGTCCTGACATATTAAATAAAGTGGAATGAAGTACAAAGGATTATTGTGTTGTTATTAATATAATGCCTTTCCACCAAGTATTGACAGTGAACACCCTAAAAGTTTCAAATATATATATATATATAAAAATTTATGCGCCAAACAAATTAGTTAACACTAAAATGATGGTGGGTTTGATCCCGCGACTGGACCAATATGACTCGAACGCCTTCGTCCATTTGGTAAATCGGGCTCCACACTTGAGCGGCGACACCATGGAAGCCTGCTTCCGGAGTGGAGTTGGTTATTCGCCTCGCCTATATCGCCAACTGGATACAAGGGAGGAAGAGGGTGAGGAAAGTTGATACCGTAGAACTCGTTTGTATAACATTTATATTATTGATTAGAATGCAATCACAGGTGACAGAAAAAAAGTATTGTATAGAGTTGTTTTTTTATTATCATTCGATTATTTTCGTGTATAGGTTTAATAGTTTTAACGATTATAGGCTAGCTAAATTATCAAAAATTTTGACTTCAGATATGCCACATTATTATTCACAAAGTTAGTTCTGTATTCAACGGTCTTCTGCAATAAGATGAGTACGTCTTAAGAATAATAGTGGTAAATTATGTTTTTTCCCAATACCCTTTTCCGTTTTTTTTTTTTAAATATTTTCATTTTCCCCAAAGAACTTTCCGCGTAATAAAAAAAAATATGAGTATCGGCGTTAAGATTTTCGTCATACATTTTGAGGACAAGTCACAAACACCGGGCGCATTCGTCTTGCAATGTTTGGGGGCGGCTGCCGAAGGAGCCGGCGCGCGCCTATGTGTGTGTAGGCGTGTACGCATCCGCCGGCGTGTCTGTACCGAGCCGAGCGTGTTGCAGTTGACGGTGTTGCGTTGCGTCGCGCCGACCGTCGCCCGAGACCAAACTTTTTCGCCATCCTTTCGCGCTCAGATTCAGACCCGCGATACTGAATATCTCGCGCTTTCAAAACCGATCGTTCGCGTCTTTGTGAGTACATTAATTCCGATAAGAAAAACATTGTGTTTTTCGTCGGATATTCGAGTGATGTGATGAAAACCAAACATGGGTTACTGGTAACTGCTAACCGCCTCCGTCTACAATGCGGCCCTAGGGTACCTTGACCTTTAAGCGATGCTATCCTTCGACTCTCCCTTGATTCGAAGATCCTTTAATGTTATTTAGTTGTTGGCTTCTCGCGATGTTTGTTTGTTGAGACGCTGTTGGAACCGACTTCAAGTTTTTCTCGAAGAAACTCGGTCGTCGCGGATTAAATTAATTGCACGCGATGCATTAACGGCAAGTTGCCCTAGAAGTTTAAACTCCGTGCTCGAAGTATGTGTATATTGATCTGATTTGTTGCTGCGACGTCGGTTTCGCTCGAATGCAATCTGACATTGCGGTATTTCACTGGTTATAAGTTGTTTGCTACTCGCAATACTATTTCTAATTGAATTTTTAACTTGTTCGCATTGTGATGTTGGTTTGGTAGTGTTATCCGGTAGTGCTTGAGGTTCTAATAAATGATGCCCAAAACAACAACTGTCAAAAATAATATGATAATGTAATGTAAATAGTCGTTACGGTCTGTTTAAAAAGTGTGTCAAAACGGTGTTCGGAGTTTTCATAAAAACATATAAAAAAGATTTTATTTGAGTCGTGTTGATAATTTTTCATTTCTTTTATTTATCCAATAATTAAATAAAATAAAGTAACTTACACTTCCGTTTTTATCAATTCAAAATAAAATCTTGAACGTATAGACATAAATTATGGTAATTCGTTTCTCGACTCTATTCTCGTATGCGTTTACTCTGTCGCGACGGAGAATTATAAAGTTCACATACTCATATATTTAAGATTTTTGGCAACGTGGTACACAAATTGAACTTTGGCAGTCAACCCTTCTTGCAAGCCGTCACAGTGCGGGGTGCGCGGTTTCAGTCTCGGCGATTTCGACATAATAGGGTCACGGGGTAGGGCCCTTTTCGTTTTATTCCTCGTCGCACTCAGATCGTCTCGGAAGGGGTGCCTATTCGGAGTCCGCGGCCGCGAGGAAACTTCCGAATGTCGCACGTGGACCGCGCCACCGTGTTTATCGATTATCTCTCTCTTTGTCGCCCCGAGCCTCCTCCTTGGGGCTTCCACCCTCCGCAGTTCGCCTCTCTGATTCCGTCCGTTTCGTTCACCCCCGCGCTTCTCACATCTCGCGTCTCTCGACTGTCTCCCCCGTCTCGGTTCCGATATCCCTTTCGGATGTGTGTACAGAGTGCGACCTAACGTCAGTCTGTGTTGTGAGATTTCTTGCTCCTCGCGAACGCGGCTGGATTCTTTCGTTTCTTTGAAGGCGCATAGACGTTTGCGCTAATCCGTGTAATTAAATCTTTATCGACTTTCGCTTCGAAAACGTCGACTAATTTAATGATTTTTCACCAGTGCCGTGCAATAAAAATACCCACTAAAATTACCCTTAATTTAAGTGTTGACTTTTTCTACGTCGCGATAAGACTTTAAATTCTAGTGTTGTTCAAAAGGCGTTGGCAAACAACATAATTGTTAAAATATTTTCTCGCAAACTTTCATGTAAAATGGACAAGTTTTCATTTTCCTAGTGTTAAATGAAATGTTTTTTTAATTTCAGAATTTAACCGCTGGCCTTCGAAACTTTTATTGTGTAGGTACAAAATTGATGCGTCGTATCTCAAGCTTTCTTTCGTCTGTCCAAGCATTCCCTTGTTTTTTATAAAGCGCTCGGCCGAAGGATATCTAACGTTTGAATCGCCATTATTGGTTCTCAATCGTGTGTACGAGGGTCAGTCGACCCGATGAAAACCGGTCGCGGCTTCACAGGCGATCCGATCCCTTCGTGCTGTGCGCGCACCGCTTACACGAACTGCACAAAAAGACGTCGGCGCGAGCGCATCTCAACACAAACTCGATTCCGAATACCTCTACTCGATATCGAAGACGGTACACAATTATTCCAACCGGTCCTAATGCCGGGCCGAGTGCAGTATACCGTTTTCTTATGCGGTCCTTAACACCTTATGCAAAAAAGATGATCGATAAACCTGCCAAAGGGTTAGTGAACCTGAAGAGAGTTGCTCTTTCATATCGACATCGAATGCTTAAATTATGAAAAGTTTTTCAGTACATACCTATCGGAACAATATAATAAAGACTTTTGGGACATAGCTATTGGGATATTAAAAAGAACACACCTGAAGAGACTATATGTGTTTAATATACAATCGCGCTTTATGATAAATCTCGTTTTAAGTAACCAATAAAATAATTTATTGTTAAAAATCATGTCGTAGAAATCGATGATTTTTTTTGTAAAGATTCAGTTTCAATGTGTTCAATTATAGACAAAGAAACATTCACGTATGACGGAAATATTGTGTGCATTGTGCGAAAATCAGAACAAAACATATTTTCACTCGTCTAAATCAGTATATAAAAGACGTGCAACCTTATAAATATTTTTGTAAAATTGTGTTTTATTCGTAGTCTAATTTAATTTACCAGTTCTAAAATGCCTCGCAAGAATCTTTTGTATTTGATAAATAAACGTTTTTATATGGATTTCGCTGTTTGTGTTTTTTTTATAATAAAAAAGTACTTTAACATCTGATAACAATTAAATTGCAGACATAGATTCTTTTAATGTTAATCTTTCGTTAGATAAACAATTTTCATAGATATAAACTATCAATTACATAACGCTATAAATTTAATATTTAGTGACAGTTATGGCTGGCTATTAATCAATACGGATGCTTTTATACATGTACAATTTTACAAAATAATACAGCATATAAATTATTATGTTTCTAATTTGTCAGTTTTTTAACAAATTATTATTTAGTAAAAATAACTTGTATCCTTAGTTTACTATTTTCGTTCACCTGTCGTGCTTATACAACTTCCACGACCTTGCATTTTCAGTCGTGAGTTTTCGCGTAGACTCGTAGAGTGTATCTCAACCTGATATGCTTGAAACGATTTGACATTTTCCGCGACTATCCCTTAATATCTTTTCGAAATTACATGTACCCATATTGTGTGGGATTCGTTATCAAAATCATTTGTTGGTGCTTTTGACACTTGCCGATTTCTATATTTATTGAAGAAACGGAATTGCCTACACATAATGTCGTTGTTCCTAATAAACACTATTTGTTAATTCCGTTAACACTTTGCTTTGGATTATTTATTTTCAATATAATTATTTTATGTCGCCGTGCAAATATAGATTTATTTTTTTTAGCACGATTTGAGGAATAAAATCAAAAGCTCATACCGATTTGGGTAAGAAAAACAGCGGCAATACCAGTCATATAAAGTCTGGTCATATTTTATTTTATGCTACTATTCCATCGGTGTATTGTAGGTCGATTACACATTTTATCAGTTATCACTTGGATTTTTGTTCTCGATCGTCTTCCATATTATATGAAGGAAGTCCCTACTAAAGTATCTATTTTCTAAGCACACTTCATAACGAGATTTTTTTATTGGGGCAGGTTGCCCTCTTAATCTGAAGAATTATATAAACAGTTGTAAATCAGTTCAGCTTTATGCTTGATACAAATATCAAAATGTTAAGAATCATATTTGCCATTGGAGCTAATATCAATCCGCCAAATATTTTGAAATTGGAAAATCATACGAAATATACTCGATGAGAAAATTAATAAGACACTCGAGATCAACTCGAGAAGATATATCGCAACCATGTCTACAATCATAAAAAAATAATTGGAAAAATCTAAATGTGCTATCGTTCTCCCTGGGACTCGGACCCGGATTGGTGTAATCGCTAGAGTGAATCCCGAAGCTACTTGGACCGCAGAGGGCGATACGTTATAATGGCGTATTAGAATTTTAAATATTCAAAAAAAAACTTTGAAAGGTTATAAATCTTTTACAATTTCATTTCATGAAAATTCAGAGCACGAAAACGAATGATTTTTTTTAAGTTCACTAGAATGTGTGGAAAAATGCGGTGAGCGGCGTAGACACCCCTGTCATTAATTGAGCGAACGCGCCGCCGCCTGAGCGCCGCCCTCCGCCCTTCGCCGCGCTGTGTTGCATGTCTGTTCCGTAAATATTTGACTCTTGAAGCTTTTCGCCCACACAATCCTCGGTTGAAATCGATAGCAGCCACTCGCCGCCGGTTGTGTCGGCTACTGCGACCGGTTGGTGAGCGCGCGACCGCCTCTCGCAACTCGCCGACTTCGCGTCTTGGCGTTGCCAACTATACTCGCTCGCAAATCCTGTGCGGCGAGGACCCGCCCTGAACGTTTGTTTTCACCCATACTCCAAATCCCGCAGGGAATTCACCCTCAATTTACATAGCGAATTTTCTCTACACCGTATCTTATCTCACTCTCCTCGGCTATTATATGCTGCATTGAATTGGCGGATTATTTTCATTCCATCCAAATAAAAGAAACAAACTTCTTTAAGAATAAATCCAATACTTAATACTGTATATAGATAGGTACAGTCGTAAGTCATTATGTACCATCTTTAAAATAGTAAATTTATCGACACACCCACTTTTATTTAAAAAGCGTCAAGATCAAATTCTTTTCTTACTTAAAAACTGTTTGAAATTTGAAACCTATAATATTTTATGTTACACGCGCGCATCGATAGGAACCAATACATGTATGTAATCGTTTGCCTTAGTCACGTGTCACGACACTATTGCTCTATCAAAAACACTCAAACTGTTAAATATTTGTATTGTAAAAACTGGTACGTATGTAAGGTAGCGCAGTAACGATTATTTGATGTTTGATTATTGTGCACCAAAACGTCTTTCGTAAATGAAACTTCGTTCCCCCAATTTGGGTCACCCTAACGTGCCGCCACCCTTTTCGTTTGTTTCCTAAATATAAACCGTAGCAGTTGCCGCGTTTTGTATGTTTCGCGATGTAAGCTGTTTTTTTCCACCGACAAACCCTACTATGCTACCTACCCAAATTTTATTACATCGCTTCCGTTATATTAATTTCTATAATAAAGTATTAAACGTTTCAAAATGTGTGCTTATGCTGTATGAAATATCCAGCGCCACACATCAAAAACCACGAGCGTTAAAAAATATTTTCGAATTTATGTGAAGTAAAAATTAAATTGTAAGTTCATTAAATCACGTTTACAATGTTTTATAGATAGTTATGTTTCACAGAAAATATTTTGTAATATTCATCGAAACAATAGCTTAACGACCGCATGTTTTTTTTAAATAAAATTTCACTTGGCGAAATATTATAATTTTACTAAATTCACTATAATTTGTAAGCAAATTGAGATATCTTTACAAAATTTAATTTTCTTAGCTTCCAGATACTTCGCCTATACGCATATATGTGTCCGCCGGCCAGCAACTTTTGTTTTTCAAAGACTCAAATACGCGTCCACGGTCGTTAAGACCCAATATAGCGTATTCACGTAACGATTCTCTGAAATCTGTCTGGTTATATGCACAAGATTCCCCCCCCCCCCCCTCCTATTTATTATAAGTATTTTTAGCGTAACGAAAACGAGCTTCGGAAGTAATATCCTGTCACATTTATTTCAGGAAACGATTTATCGGAAGTACATAACAAATAGACTTTTCCTGAAATGTCCACACGTCAATAACAGCAATCCATTCATCTTTTTAAGATCGGTGTAATGAGAATGTTTGATGACTGACACGAAATAAACTATCCTTAACTTGTGTTCAGAGCATATATCTATCGAGTTGTTTTTATTTATTACACAAGTATGAACAAAACATGTTTTTCCCGGCATAATATAAAATATCAGCGCACTGTTGATATTTACGCTGCAGTGCATTGATTGTTTTCGATTTCAAAACGAATCTCTTTGTGTAGAGTCCTCCTAAATACAGGAAACTACAAAACAAATGATTTATAAAAAAATAAAATGATACTATTCTACCATGCCACCTTCAAAAAGTATGGCATACTTAACGTGACCAAGTGTGCAGCTTTGAACGGGACCGTCCTGTTTCAGGTTACCTGTCCCGATGTCTCTAAGCACTGCCTTGGGACGCCAAAATGTCCCATTTTATGAAGATAGCAACCCACGGTAACAATTTCAAAAAACGGCGCGAAAAATAAACGGTAGTCCTAAAAATGGTATTTTCAATAATAAATAAGTTGAAGTCAAACTTCTCAAAGATTGTATTACAAAAACAAATTTTAAGAAAGCTTGTCAAAAATTTCATTCTTATTTGAAAACAAAACCAAAAATAGTTACGCAAATTTGTTTGTCGAAAAAATATAATACTGCATAAATCATTTATATTCACTTGTTCGTTCCTTCCTTTTTGTTTGTTTTTAAATAAGAGGCACATGTTTTGAGAAATACCACAATGAAAACAATGTTTGAAAAATAATTAAATGGCCTCGTTAGGCATACTACAACTTTTATTATAAAAAAAATCATTATACATATTTAGGTTTCAACGACGCTACAACCGAAACGGGAACTAAAGTTAGGTCGTCATTGAGGAGAAAAAATGAAATTGAACCATGCTGATGTTTAAAAATTCTAAGCCTTAGCCTTCACACATACTTTATACTTTAGTTATTTCCAAAATACATATTTTAAAAATTACATTTTTACACATTTTCACTTGCATCTCTGTCAGCTTTACGAAAATTCTGTGTGACTTTATGAATAACGTAATTGTGATACGCAATCTGAAAAAGCTTACAAGTATACAATGAATGTATCAATTTACTTCTACATTTATATTTATCGAATGTGTTAAATGTTTAAATAATATATCTTCTCAAAAATCAATCCCTTTTTATTATGTTGGAAACTCTCGACTGGCATTTTTATAAATGAATTTCTTACCCATTTTTACATCCAACGCGAGTCAAATAAATGATATTTTATGTCTGGAGAAGTTGATGAAAATGTTATTTAAACGATTCTGAAATAACCTTTAAGTTTTCTGCAATGCGTCATTCGGCGGTCGGCGGAAAACCGAAATTATTGGCGTGGCGTAAATCCATCGCGGAAGCGCGACAAATCTCGATTACCTACGAGTCTACGACTATGACTTTCAAAATCAATAAACCCAAACGCTCTGTCGCGGTCGGAACTTGCTCCGTATCGCATCTACGTCGTGTTTATAGCCACTAGTCTTATGCAAAACGTTTTTCATACTCTCTTGGTCCACCCTCTATGTTACATTTACCATTACCACTTATTTTTGTATCTTTTCTTTCTGGCGATAATTTAGAACCTATGTGTGAGTGTTCACAAAACTTAAATATAATACATTTATCATATCTTGTAAAAAAAAAAAAAATGAAATTTCCATTAAAATATTTCTTCCTCGTAAAATTTTATCAGAAAAAAAACATTATAAATATAGTTCTTCTCGCTTATGTCATAGGTATGAGTGGTTTTTAGTCAACAAACAAATAATATTTATTATTAATTTCCGACCAGCGACTATTCAACGATCCAAGCTTTGGTAGGCAGGGTTAAGCTTTCAAAAATTATCCGGAGTCGTTGGCCAAGCGGAATATTCCAATATACTGGCACCGGGGGTTGCCTTTCTGCTCCCGCTACGTTTACAATACACAATAGAACCGTATAATGTACGTATTTGTTGGTGTACATCTAACTGGGATTATACATGGTACATCCCCCCCCCCCCCCTCCCTCCATGAAACGATCGATGTGTCGTATCTCCCGATGCCGGTGCAGTAAGACCAAAGCCACTTATCCAATATTTCCCATCACGCGGCCACTTTTGCGCCGCAACTGAAAAAATCTTTAATATACGCCGTATACTGTTATTCACTCCCAACATATTTTTAATTCATATTAAATATTGGAATATTTATCAAAAATTCCTCCTGTATTGTAAAACAATCAGTTATTGTTGATAGTGGGAAATCATTACTCAAATTTTGTCGTTGTAGAAAAAGCAGCCATGTAATGGATATTTTAGATTCTAGAAACGGACAACGTGAGAAAATTTAAACATACCTATATTATATAATTAAGTATTTCGACTGAGGGTGCTTGAGGTCAGTTCAAGTACATCCGTGCACTTGGAATGCCTGAAGATGCCGAAAGGCGAAACCCGGGTCGTTAGCGAAAAAACTCATGGAAAAGTACAAAATTCAAACAATTCAAATTTGATATATTATATACATTGTGTAATTTGTATCGAAGTAACAATTTCTTATGAAGTAGAAATCTAATCTTTGTGGGGGTACCTTTTGATTATCACCTAAGAGTAGTAAGCTATATTTGGATTACATGTATTTTACCGTATATACAAAAGCTTACTTAATTTTGATACTGACAAAACTTAAATTTTGCTAAGTAATTGCATCAATTCCGTAGATTTGTAAATTCAAAAAAATAATTGTATCGTTACTGATATTTGTATTATTTTTTGTGGTAAAGCTTTTAATGTGACACTTCAAATTTAAATACTTTTAAAGTAATGATTTTCTGATGCAAAAACGTATTAATTGAGATGACAGTGGTTGTAACGTAGCAAGGGCATATTATTCTCACACGTGAAAATATTGAATTTTCAGTAACGTTTTGATGTTTTAAAACTCATTCTAACTTAAGTGTGATTAAGAATGTTTCATTTTATTCAAAATATGCTTGCTATGCCGATTCGGTTATAAGATTGAAGTTTCAACAAGTTCTTACTTATATTTTAAATTTCGTTGCTTTCAAGTGTTACGAATCCGTGTAATTGAGCGCATGAAGATGCCGAAAGGCAAAACCTGTGTCGTTAGTGACAAAACTTGTGTGAATGTACATAATTTGAAAGATTCAAATTTAATATTGAAATTCTACCTAGCACATTCAGTCGAAATCTTAAAGTATATTTTAGGTTGATTCTACTATATCTTCGATAGATTCGGCGGTAACTTTGTGGAAGTTAATTTTAAATATAAAATTAAATTTCATAACTTTGTTATTCCACTTTTTGTGTTACAGAATAAGACACGTGTTTCGCTTCGTTATATCTAGTTTTATCTGTATTCATAACATGTCAATTATATTAAAACTAGTGATACAAATTGGGAAATAAAACGCTAAATTCAAAACTATTCCAGTATACTTAACAGGCACACCGAACGGCTTAATAGTTAATAGAAAATTTAAATTAACTTTGATTATTCCACGTATTGTGTAACTAACTGTGACACGTGTTTCGCCTCTTTCAGAGGCATCTTCAGACTTACTATCGCAAAGTTTGCTTAAGTAATGAAGCAAGATTGATTCTAACATTTTAAAATTATAAAATTACAAAATGGATTGGGTTTTTTTTTCCTTTTAAGAGGAGCAAGGAGGGGGGTGTAGAATCGAAATAAAGCAAACCGATAATGATACTAATTTTACTAATGAGTTGTAAACAATCAGAATGGGATTTTTCCTTTTTAATGGAAGCAAAGAGGGGATTATAAAATGCAAACAAATTTAATCATACTACTAATGACGTTAAACATTACAAACTATTAAAACTAATGAGCTACAATCAATCATCTAGGTTTGTGATTACTCTATTAATTGGAAACAATTTGAGTAACGGGGAACCGCCTGTGCTATTAAGAATATTATTTAATAATATTTCTTTTTTGTTATTACGTTAATACGTGGAATAATCAAAGTTAATTTAAATTTTCTATTAAAATGAACTTCCACAAAGTTACCGTCGAAACCATCGAAAGGCTTAATAGTTGTTTGCAGAAAAAGTTCTCTTTATCTTTACCATTTATAATTTTGTTACAAATAAAATATAAAATGCAAACAAAATAACGATGCCACTGCATTTTTTCATACTTTAATCACTACAAAGTTTAACATTTGTGCCAACCCTACCTTTTTGCGATTTTTTGTTCAAAAACTTTGTACGTCACCTTGCCGGCGTAGAGCTTGCTACGACATGGCTCAGGCAGCTCTACGTTCACCCGAAGGCGACATTTCTTTTTGAGACCCTCGTCTGCCGTTCTTTTTTGCAATTATAAATATATCTCGCATGTAGCTTATAATAATAGTCATTTCGTTTTTAAATATAACAATATTTCTAAATTATTTGATTAAATTGTATAGTAAAATAATTATATATGTAAATTTATCACTACCGTGACACTTTATCTCATGATTATTCCAATGCGAATATTGCTATGTATTGTTTTAAATATATATATTCCTGCTAATGCTAAGATTTCCTTGTTGATACTTATTAAGAAACAGCATACCAAAATATAAATAAATATATATCGACTGTGTTTAGGTAAAAGGGATCATCCCTCATTTTTTTGGAAAGCATTTATATTTGATAATCAACATAACTAAATAAATACATCATCTGCCAAAATGCCAAATAAGTATCTAAATTTAGATTTTATGTTTGAAAAAAGACGGGCCTGTGAAAAATTACTAAAAAGAACCTTCAGAGGGGGTTTCCTTACAAACTTGCTAAATTTATATTTAGGTACATTGAGTTTATAAAACACCCGTTTATAAGTGCTTTCGCACTTGTATTTTGTGTTTATTTAATAATCTGGCCCAAAATCATTAACAAAACGTTTTTCGTCTCTCCCATAAAATTGTATTGTTCTGTATGGGTTGATACCTTTTACCTAACTACAATCGATATCGATAAAAAATATGTTTTAAAAAATGCATGTTAGTATTTGTGGAACATTGTGGGAGTCAGTTAATTATATTGAAGTGAACATAGCAAGCTATTAAAGCTCGCAGTATGGCTGCTTTATCGTAGAATCGTGGAAAATGTCAAGAATAAACAGCAAAAAAAGTGTCAGCGTGTTATCTTTCTCTACTATATAGCTCGCTCTTTCGTTAGGTGCTTGAAGGCTATTAGTATGAGTTTACGAGAGAGACGATCGCGTGCTTTTTTATTCCCTCACTCTCAGCGCGAAGAGGGTATAGCGCGGTATAATGTGCATTGCTTGTTTGTAGAGAAGGCCGCTTGTGTCAGTTGAGTGAGCCATGTTTTGGGGTCGCGGGTGCGGGTGAAGCGCTCGCTAACTTTACAAGTGCGGGCGTAATCCGCTGGGAAAATTATTTAAAATGGCCCGGCCCGTGTTTTCAAGCTTCCTTTTCAAAAAATATATTCCTTTTGATTTGTCTGACGAATGGATAGATTCATTATATATTATAATGTTTATAAATATATTTTTTAATTATTAACGATATTGTTTCCGTTTTGAAATTTACAGTTGTAAAAATAATCTGTTCTTAAATAAAACTAAAAAGTTCAATTTGAATCGTTCAAACTATGTACACTCTCACAGATGTTGTCACGATCCCTTGTTCCTGATTGAACACGTGTCCTTCCGAAATTAAGTGAAATTTTGCTTTTCTTATATAAACACGAAACATTCATTTACTAAGAGTCACTTAAGTTCATCCGTGCACTTGAACGCCTGAAGATGCCGAAAGGCGAAACCCGGGTCGTTAATGATAAAATCTGTGAGAATGTACATAGTTTGAACGATAATTAATATTGAAATTCCACCAAGCACCTTCAGTCGAAATCTTAAATTAAAACTTAAGTTGATAAAATGTCTTTCTCTTACATGTGAGTAAAAATAGATCCACCAAAATCCGTTTAAACATATTTCTGGCGATGGCGTAAAGCCGAAATAGATAACGAATATTTCATATATTTTTCAGAAGTACTAAATAATTTGCTAGTATGTATTCGTTTAGTATCTATATACATATGGCGTGTTTTTATTTAGTGAGGTATATCTGTCGTATGCTTTAAAATTTAGAGAAGTTTGTCTTCTTAAATTGTATATACTGTCAATTTACGGTGGAAATGCATTATATTTTAAAAAGTCTGAAACTCTCACTCAACGTTTAAGATAATAATAAATTCCTACGTTATCTTCTAGGTAATGCTCCCGTGGTGTAGAGGCATACCTTTATTATGCAGTTGGGAGGTACTTTGTTAACTGTGGTGATTCTGGTTAGCAACTAAATACACACATGGAAAAGTGCTACGCGGCTACGCTGCGTTCCGCGCTCGCCCTCCAATTCTCACTTGACAAACCGAACGCGCAGTGTTTTATTGTCTCGAAAGTCAGTCGTCTCGGACCTGCATGCTCGCAGTGCAACCGAACCGGTTTTCAACGTCTCGCGTCTTTTTTTATTTATTCCTATGCAAGTCTGGCGCATCAGACTGTCTTCGTCGTGAAAACTTTCGGCTTCTAAACGAAATATTATAATACCGACAAGTAAAGTGTAAATTTGCTGGAAATTTCCAACGTCCCCGACACATCTTCAATATTACTGCATTTCGGAGTTTCGGCAACGTAGCAACACATTTGATGCGGCGGCGTCCATTGCTAATTATAAACCATTTTCATTGAGTTTCAAATCTGTATTTACAATATGTGTATTTGACATATATATACATACACAGTTATAATTATATATCCATAAACAGATTTCATAAATATATGTTTTTATTTCATTATATGTAAGTATTGATATTTTTCTTTTAAACTCGTGTTGAAATGCTAAATTATACACATTTCACTGGTCTTTTAATCAGATAAATAATCAAATAAAGAGTAATTTAGTTTTAAGCTATAATTTTGTGTATATAATATATCACCGACCCAAGTTTTTATCAGATAATTATTGAGTGTTGAATACTGCACCATTATTTTACACAGACGACAACTCAACTCTAATCATCTACTCTCAGCTTACGAGATTCATTTAAATGTATATTTAAGTCAGATTACTCGTGTTACTTGTTATACACTTCTGGATTAATATCATAGTAAACTAGATGTAGCTTATAATATTATACGGTTGACTTTCTGCTGTATCTAATTAAAGGGAACGAGTGTCAAGACCGCACTGTTTACATGTGGTAACTTCATGATCTATTCGTGGGGGGTTATTAGATTGATATATTAATTAAACCTTTTTTATCAATATATAATGTGCTATCATTCTCCTTATGTTTATATTCTGGCAACGAAATAGTGAATGTATGAGAATAGCAAAACATCTCGATACCAATGTATTGAAACATTTGTCTCGAGAGTAGACCCTGATCTTCCTTGGAATCATTCGTTATATTATTTAATTGTCTCATGTATGAGTTCACTCCGATTGTGGCAAGTATACTTAACTTCAATTATAAATGCTTAACGGTGATCATAATACAGTGAGTGCCACATAATTGCACACGTGCTAGAAATATACTGTAAATCAATATTATAAAAAGTGACGCCGTCACTGCAATTTCAAAAAAATCGTCATTTCAACTGCGTTGCTTACTCAACTATAGATGTCAGTGCCAACCAAATCACTTCCGTCTCTCATTTCGTTACACTGCTTAAACGTAATCACTCTACTCACAGCGTCTAAAAAAGGTTTGCTTACAAAATTGAATAGATGACGATAATAAAAAGAATAACGGCGTCATAAATATTTGGTAAGCGGTAACCCTGGTCAACGCGACACCTGTTGAACGCCAAACGAGTAACGAACGTCGTTTCAACGTGCGTCGCAAGTGCCGTCCTTGTGCGCGGATCAATATGTGATTCGGAAAATACATGCATGGAGTTCTGTTCGCGCGGTGTGCAGTGTGCACAGATGTAAGAGCTTAGCGCAGCGAGTGCACTCGGCGTCTGCTGCTAACGTAACGTCGTCGCAAAGGCCTCGCAGGATGCGCTCGTGTGTAAAAGTTATCTCGGCCACCGCCCAAACACCATTTAGAAATGGCTGCTTCTTTCGAGCTTAAGATTCTGTGATGCAATATGCAGATTCTATTAAACGTGAATACTTATGATCAACTTCGCAAAATTCGCATTCAACGATCATGATGAAAACAAATCAATTAATATGAGGAATTCGCCAAAAAGTTTTCGCTATTTCGCACGATTAAAAAAAGTTCCAAAACACAAATTCCATGATATATATGTATCGAAAAAAATATTATTGTACTTTTTTTTTTACTTTAATGCTAGTCAGACTGTTGAAAAGTTGTACTGACAAAATAAATGTACGTAAGGCAGGTGTACTTTTAAATTAATTAGTAAATTGATGTTGAGAAAATACTGTACTGATAGAAGGGTACCAAAAATTCAATTTCAATCTGCCGGAATACGCCAAATAAAAAGCCTAACTAAGTAACTGATCCACACTTAATAATGTTTTTGTTGTACATAATACGTCTTGATATTTATTTTAAATAAACTGCATGTCAATTATTACACATGTATTAAATAAGTTAAGTTTTGTTACATTTTTTTATTTTATATATTGTGAATTAGAAGAACATACATATTATCTAATTGACACGTACATATACGACTGTGTCCTATGATGCAATAATAAAATTGACCTCTACGCGTACCCATAATTACTAGCCCCGAGAGACAGACCTAGCGACAATTTATTTGATCAGATTTTTTTCCGTGAAAATACTCTAATGGTTTTTTGTCGTGTACATTATTCACTACCAGCAAGTTTTCGCAAATCATTTATTTGTTAAAAAAGAAAATAATTTTCCGGTTATTGAGAAACGAACTATTTTGCAATTTCTATCAAGTTTGTTTAGCGTCGTTTTCTTTTCTGATAACCAGCAGCTGTTGGTTTTTTGTAGTGACAACATAAATCTCAACACCGATACAAAAAAAAAAGGAATCCTAGTTTGTCATTAATGATTTAATGGTATTCAATTATACTAACGTCATCATGTTTTGATTATGAATTCTGATTTGACGGTTTACAAATTTTAATTTGACAAAATGTTATTTAATGTTAAAAATTAAAATTACAGTACATGACATAACAGCTGACGCCAATTCGCCATGTACTTGAAAAATATAATAAGAAAAAATATAAAATAAAACTACACAGTACATCGAAATCAACACAAAAAATCAAGAAATATAATAGTAAAATTTATCAAACAGTTCACAAATACTATCACTAAAAATGTCCACTTCTCTAGGCAATGAGTTGATCAATCGAACGGCCCTGGGAACTGGTGACTCATATTTCCTAAGCTAGGTATAAGTTTTAAGAAATAAAAGTTTTTGCTCATAGTTTCGCCCACGTAAGAATAAATTGGGAGCATGTAAATTAATAGGCATGAGAATTTCAGGATTATTAACTCGGCCCCGAAGAAGAAGAGAAAAATGCTTTAAGCTTGGAAACGATCTTCGAGCTTCAAGAGAGTGAAATGATAACATTCCTAAAAGAAATTTGGTAGGGTAGTATTCCTTTAAGAAATTATCAAAGGGGAATAATTTAAATTTTTTGAAATAATAATATCTTAGAAATTTCTTATGGACTCTCTCCAATTGCAGCTTGTATGAACTTTCATATGGGCTCCAAATGATGGATCCATATTCAAGCTTACTTATTGTCCAATTATATTATTTGTTATTGTCCAATACTGGCTTATACAGAAAATATGCCAGGAGATTTCCATTCAATTTGATATTTTAGATCCCGCATAATAAAATGATTTTTGTATGCAGGTATCAAATTATATTACACACAGGCTTAAATCCCGTATTATATATAATATCAAATATTACTAATATATATTATATGTATAGAGAAAGGTTTGCCTCTAAATTCTTCTCAGGGAATGGTCATGGCTACCCCTCTGGATCCGCCAATACTGTCAAGTGTGAAATTATTGTTTTTTTTATTGCGACCTCAAATATTGCACACAATGAAATATCTGGATAGTCAACAAGATAGTATTACCTATCATATGTTTATTGTTGACAGTTGCTCGCCCCACCGGCAGATGTAGCGATCGAGGCGCTTCAATAATCTCGATAAAAAATAATCGTCTCGTTTAAAGATGGCGCGCTTAGTTAATTTTCCCAGCGCGCCCGTCAAGCGCTCGTCCCGTTGTTACGGATTTGTTTACAACCGTGGATACGGTTCGTCTAACTTCCAATACGCGCGTGCACAAAATTAAACCTTACAATGTCCGTACTGAAATGCCAGTATTCGATGCGGCTTGAGATCGACTAGGTACACAATCGACTCGATAAATGTGTACCGAGCAGAGCCGGACGTCTTTTATTCTGCCTACTAAACTTGAAATAGCTTTATGTATTGTCGAGTCGCCGTGATGCTATTCTTCAGATTATTTTACACCAACATGCCACAATCGGCAAAGCAGACGTGTACGTGAAAGTGCGACATCGTTATACTTTTTATCGCGTTTGTTATTCAGTAATAGTACCTAATAGCTCGCACTCTATAGTTCTGCAACGTTGCCAGTTTCCGAGTAATAAAAGTTTGTTTTATGCCTCCGCGAGATCGATTACGGTGAACGCCGTTCGCGAGGAGTCGGGGAAATAACAATAACACCTAGTTTATTTTTCATTTTACAGCCGGCAGTATTTTTATAGTCGGAACGATTGCATGTCGTCGTTGCGCGCTCGCAATGAGATAAGTTTGTAATAAACAACGTTGAATGAAATAAAATGTGCCAAGATCTAGTGAAGTGTGAATAACTTTTTGACGAATTTACGTCACAGTGTTGTTGCTGTAAATCTCGTGAAATTCAAGAATTTTAGTGGTGTGTTGTGTCTCCGACGAGTGTCCTGTCGGCGATAGAGCGGCGCGTCGGTTAAGATCGCGGTCGCCCCCATTGACGGCGATGGAGGGCGGGCGGTGACCAGCCGGGAAAGCCAGGCGCAAGGAGGACCCGAGAAGCAGCAGCAGCAGCAGCGTCGACGTCAGCGGCGGCGTAGCATCGAGCGGCCGCCCCGCCGATGGTCGCCCGCCTCCCCCGGCGTTATCCGCGGCGCGGGCGGCGGGGACGCATCGGGGCGAGGGCGGCGACCACAGACCGACTCGCCGCCGCCGGCAGCCATGCACCTCGCGCTGAGGCGTCGGGCCGCCGGACACCCGCCGGACCGAGGTACGAATCGCCGACCCCACTAATATTACAAAGTCGATGGTCTCTGATCCCATTATGCCATATACCTCCACTTATTATCCGAAAAGGCTTTTTTTCCATTTTCACTTGGGTTGTTTATTTTGGATATCAATCCTAATTTGATGCCGACCAACTGATGGATAAATAACCTTGTAGTATTTTCATAAAACTTTCTGTAACGTGACCAATATACAACCTTGCGAGAAGTTTTTCCATCCCTGTTATAGGTGACAAATCAACTTATGCGACAGCAAATGATGTTATCATTTCATGGAATATAATATTATTCCTTATAATATGTCCGTTTTTTGAAGAGCGGGTAATGAATGTCATTTTGGTGTTTAGCGGAAGCGTTGTGTTTCATTCAGTTGTAAGGAAGCAGCAGCCACTGAATGTATTGTATGGCGAAATAAATAAATTCCTAAGAATTTAGTAAAATATTTTAAAGTTGTCATTCTTTTTTCTCTCCAATTAAATCGGTGTTGTTTTAAAAAAAACGCTGTTACATACATACTTTCCAATATATGTATATCGTATTATAAAATTCATAATAATTGTAAATGTGAGCAGTTATTAACAGTTATGCCGTAAAACCCCCGAAATATATGAATAATTCAAAATTGTCAATCGAACAGATCACTTACAATTTGAGAATTAATTTTATTTTATTTAATATTATTTGTATGTGAGGCGGACGGGTTGCATATTCACTGGAACAGTCTTCTGAAACCGATATTTATCCATATTGAATATCTAAATAATCTGAAAATATGACCTCCCCTACTCGCTATTCCTGTACTCCCTATTTAACTAATTAACTATTTCGATATTCTCAAATTTATTAAATGAAATACATAGGTAGCTAGCTGTATTTGCCGACCAATAAAAATATCGAAAAGCTGCTCGCATGTCGTATACATATCTCGTATCTATTTATAGTGAATGACTGATAAACACTAATATATTATTTTTACGTCACTCCACGTCACAGCAGTTGTACTCTACTTAAAATGCTACTCGGCAGTCGTCGGCTAGAAACCAGTTGTGTTTCGTGGCAGCTGACCTCAAAATTATAATATTTTTTTCGTTGTTTTATGTCGGCGTATTATTAGATCGTTACACTTAAGAGATTTGCACATTTCTCATATTATCATTGCTGCAGGACAAACATTTTACATTTTATAATCGGATATGTGTTTGCCACGAATTTCCCTAGACTTTATCATACATCATGGAGTCTGTTGTGTTGACGAATATGGTCGTGCAGTTTAGTTGGATGTTACTCGGTTAACAAGAGAACACTAACTTTTACATAATCTCTATTATCAATCTATCAGATGCAATAGAATCGGCGCATGTTCCTCGAAGCCGAACGAGATAGAGCGAGCGTGTAAAGCGATAGGCGTCCACTCCCCGTAGGTGGATTCTCGATCGACCAAAAATTCACCGACTGCCCACATATACTTTACGAGCGACTAATAGAATAATAATAATTTATTTACATGACTCCATCTCATCTTTGTTTGTGTTCACATATCTCGTATTCGACGAAACCTTCGGCGGCAGTTGTCTCGATGCGTCCGTTGTTGTTACATTTTCAAATTGAATAAATATTATGTGCTCGAGTGCCAGTTTTTTGTGTGGATTCCGCAACGTTTGCATTTGGATTTAATACCTGCCAACAACAATGACGATTGTAAAAGGTAAGAGTACACTGATGCATTGTACACCTGGCATACAGCTATCTATCGTCCAGCTGATGTAGGTATATTGCTGTGTTTCTTCAATATGGTTCATCGAATTTATTTCAGGGATTTTCGTTGTGTTGCGGGAGACTCGGCTTTGTCATGTTCCAACGTGACGCCGATAGATGACTAATATAGTAATTTGTCCCATTTATAAACACCATATCACCGATTGACATTGAAGCCAGACGCAGAAGAAATCAATTTACCAATCTATCGCAATACAAACATACTTACTAAATTTATAAGAAATAATTTCTAACATTCCAAAATATTTATTCAATACTTGTTCTGATATCAATATATTGTTTTCCAACAGGAACTTTAACGCATTGATAGATAGCTCTATAGTATAAATATTATTTACTTTGTATGCTTGACTTTTAATTTGGTTTGTATCTAATCTAAAAAGGCTTTTTAAGGGTTTTAAAGGTTTTATCGGCGATTTATAACCCGAGACGACACATGTAATGTCGCGATTGAATGTCACTTCCCGCGCTATAATTCTATTTTACCAAATGAGACCTTTTGATTTTTTGATTTTATATCCGACACCTGCTACGAAATATTTTAGTATTATATCTATCTAATATTGTTGACTGGTATTGGTTGAATTTTTTTGTTTTATGAATTATTCAAATAAATGTAATGGTTTCTAAATAATCGATACCGCTGTGTAACATTTTTGGCATTTTGCATACTTACGTATGTTTACAATGTAAGAATTGTGTATCAGACAAATATGTACTGGCGTTCATAGCCAAAGCGGTACATACATACACATTACACAGCAATCTCGTTGCGGTACTTGCGTATCTTTTGCAAATGGCCGAAGCGATTCGGTCTGCGGGCGGCGAGCGCCCAAGGATGGAATACAAAATGTGATGTGTCGCTAGGGAGAGAGAGAATCGGCGAAAGTGCGTGCGGACCTCAGACCTGCCGCCTCCGCCTGATTCCACCTCCTCCTTCATTGACTAAAAAGGTGTGGCGTGTGTACCTACTGTGACTTGCGCAAATCCTATTCTGACATCAATTCCACCGAATACGTCTTCTCCACACACTTAACCCTGTGGGAAAATGACGGCCGACGAATATCCCGTCGCCGCCCGCCCGACCGGATCGAAACAACAGGGTGGCAAATATTCATACTCTTCGAGAAATATCTCTCCCTTCTACTTATCTCTCTTCTTTGTATACATAATAATTATTTCCGCCTCTCTTTGAAACGTCGTATTATTTCCAAAGACATTAAATACCAGCTTATACCAACTAGCGTTACTTAAAATAAAACACAATTCCACTATAAGTCAAACAATAATTCTAAGGTAAGATAGATCAATGTAATTTTGAGTATTAATCGGTCATTGGACATGTAAAGAGTTACATTCTTATTTGGAGCATTTTGTAAGCATCATAGTCGATTCGTTAATTATATTAACATTTAATAAAAAATCAACAATCTTTGCTAGTTCTGACGTTGGCGAAAGCCGAAATAGCTATCAAATAATACATATAAAACTGTAGAACTAAATGCCAAGTCAATCAATAAATCTTTGCTCCATAATGTAGCTATAAATAAATGATTGCGAAATGAATTTATATGACTTCAACGAAAATGCTATTGGAAACTGTGATTGGCCATAGATTAAAGTATTATCCCTTTAATATAATTTCAATTATAATACGATTTTCCCTTAAATTTAATCGTCATTCAAACCGAGCAATTAAGTTAACTTTCGGAATACTCGTTGCATAGTTACAACGAGCAGTACCATATCGACTGTGGAAAGGAAAAAAGGACATAACCCACAGTTTTTTCAAAACAGCTCTTTTCGATAGTCAAAATGTATCTAACTAGATACACGTTCTATTAAAAGGATGTAAGCTGTAAATGTCGAATTAGTATCTTAATTTACTTTGTATGTATTTGAAAAAAGATGAGCTTGTGAAAATTGAAACCAAGAAAAAAGATTGAAAATGAGGTTTTATCAAAACAGTTTCTTTAATTAAAATTAGATTATGCCAATTTAACAGCAGTTTGGAAGTTACCGTGCACTTAAGGTTGTGTATATTTCATAATTTGCATATGGCCCAAAATCATCAAAACACGTTTTGTTGTGCCTCCTGTAAGATTTTCTATGTGTGGGTTACGTCCTTTTCCCTTTCGACGGTCGATATGTTACAATACACAAGTTAATACCCACTAAAGTAGAGCCAACGAACAATTCGATAAAGGTAGTTCGCCACATGAAAAAGTCGATCGCAACACCAGCACAATGGTGATCCCTGTGGCGGGTACAAGACAAGTTTTGTCTCTCGATATGGCAATTTAGTTTAAGGTTTCGGTTATTATTATAATGCCGACTTATCGTAACGGTCCACTTTTTAATACTTATTAAAGTGGTCATTCGTTGGCTATAATGTAAGTACTTCAGATTATTAAGACACGACGCCAATCTTCATCTAAATAAACATAACAACTTAAGTAATATTTCGTTACGCACCCCAATAAATAAAGGACTTGCACACACCCTGATTACGGTTGAATTTGAATCGTTTGTGATATAATAGTTTAATCCATATGCGAAAACGACGCATAGTATATTGTAACGTGTATGACCGGTACTGATGATATCAGCTGCAAAGGATCGTGATGGGTGAAACCGGTACTTATATGTAAAATTTATAAAAAAGTGTTTCATTTTTCGCAGTAGTTACTATTCAAATAATGGTTATTAGTCAGCCCTTCCTACACGTCACAATCTACCATCCTGCTGGAGCAACAGACCCATAGCTAAACGTTCTTATTATTTACGGTCTGTCTTTTCCCGTTCACAGAATTAAAAAAAATATCGTTGTCATTTATCCGTCAGTGGTCACTTCCGTTTATCCAACTTAACTAGCATAACGTTACGTCATAAAGGGCTTACAGGAATGCTGTTTGATCAGGTCATTTAATTTGGATCTGGGTTTAAGATTATAGTGATTATTATGTCGTGGATCTTTGAAAATATACCATCGGATGAATTCAGGCATCTTATAGTCCAATCGCGATGTGATAAGATTCTTCCCAGTTGTGACGTGGCCGCTTTGTCGTTACAGGCGCTGGCGTCAAGATGGAGCACTTCCAGGCGGCGATCGACCCCCGCAAACAAGAGCTGCTGGAGATGCGCTTCCTCGGTGCCAAGGTGAGAAATTCTCATCTATTCAATGTTATGACTTATCATCGGTTCGGATGTAGCCAGCCTCTGTTTGGTAAACAAATTGCGCTGTATACCTACTTTTGAAAAAGGTGCAACTTAACAAAAATCGCCTTGATTATTCGCCACATCCGTAACAGCTGCGTGAAAATAATGTCTATAATCGATGAATCGTTTTCTTAGGGTCCGTCATTCATAAAAAAACGTGCATCTTATCTTTCTGCATATCAGGGGGTAGCACATATTTTAGTATACTTCGGTATTCACACGCATATATCTGTATTGCTTATGACGTTAAAACTAAGTAGAAAAACATCATTCTGCGTATCCATGAAAGAAACATTATGAAAATCCATCCAGGGTATTTTTTATTATTAGTGTACGACTATAAAAGTTAACTTTTCATATGTACATAAACTTGTGCCAGGAAGAGAAGAGAGAGTGTCAGATGAGTGCAACAAATAGTTTACGGATGAGGATTTTTGGATGACCGCCAGTCATTGTCGATACTGAACGACTCTGTATATTATGTTTATTTTGAGCGCAGACTTGATCGGGCGCCACCATTTTTGTTAACTCGAGTGATCTGATCATATAAAAGTGTTTCACTTAACCAAGTGAGCCAGCGACCTTTCTCTGTGGTGACTAGAATAAAAATCGCTCTCGTAAACATATTACACTTCATGCTTGTTTCTGTTAACAGTAGAAAATGGTAAATTTGTTTTTTTTGTTAGAATTCGAAACATATCCATGATGTTAATAACACCAAATGAGTCACTGAAAATAAATTACTGCTTAATTCAAATTCTACGTCTGTTGTATTCGACATAAAATTCAATTTCAAGCTGTAAATTAAGCTTTGTATCATTAATCATCACGTTGTATTCAAATTCAAAAGCACTCATAAACGTTCATTATACATTTTATTGGCTATGTAAGATATTCAATATTATTATTTTTAGAACCTCCAGACTAAGTTTGTAGTAACGCATGAAGGGACATTTTATAAATCACTTAGGGCAGTGGTTTCCAACCTCTATGATACTGCGCCTCCCTTTGAAGAACAAAATATCTTCGCGCCTCCCCATCCCTTATTTCACAGTGATAAAGACATGTTTTAAAGAGTAAATACATATTTTGGACTGTTCGCGCCTCCCTTTGCAATATTCCACGCCTCCCAGTTTGGAAATCGCTGACTTAGGGTGTTCACTGTCAGTGCTTGGTGACAAGGCATTATGTATATTAAAATATATATATACATTTGGACTAATTCCCACTTTTATTTGTTAAGATCAGGACCGGTTTCGCTTTTGACGAGCATTAGTTGATAATGTTCGTCACGAGCGAAACCGGTTATGATTTTATAAAATTAGTCGATTTCTATTTACGAAGAGACCAAGGATTAATATTATCGAATATGTTACCCAAACAACCATCCCAAATCTGTATATTGTATTTACCTTGAAGAAATACCGAAAATTATTCATTAATTAGCAATGCACTATGTTTTTATATAATACTTAATTAAAAATATGAAAAAAGATACAATGTCTGTATAATCATGAAATACTTACTCACTTGTATGAAATGATTTAAGTGATATTAAAACTTTATTCTTGCCTGTGATGGGATATTCGAAAATATTTACTCGCATACTAACGAGCATAATTACAATGTGCTAAACTCACAAAGTATGTACATATTCTTGTACAACAGGTATATCAGCTGAATACTAGCATAACCGGTTTGTGGCAGAATATTGTGCCAATAATCTACAGATAAACTTATTCATGTTGTGATTGCTAAAATTTTATTATAATTCTTCCACGTTAATTATATAAATATCTGTGTATACATACACCCATCCTTTTTTACGCGATGCATTGATTGGTTCCAGAAATTGACACGTAAAAAACCTCACTTTCATATAATTTGATAAATTGGTTCTAAAAATCAAAATATTCCGTAAAAAAGTATCATAAATGTATGAAAAACTAAAATTTGAAAAGTTTTTTTTACACATTAAGCATTTTTTTATTTATTTAAAAAATACACATGTATGCATAATTGTATTCACTTTTTATACAGGAATTATTCGCTGCTGTCACCGTCTGTTTCCAGGTATAATCATTCGCAATTTTTCGAACGAACGTATTCAATCTTGCTTTGACCCGTTTGGTGAAATGCTGGTTTTCCTAAATTCTTGTTCTAAGTCGTTTATTATTATATTGTTTGATTTGTTTTGTTGATTGGACAGCAAATTATTTCTCTCTCTTATTAGGTTTTTGGTTTGTCGTAAAATTATGTCGTTCGTCATGCAGGTGAGACCCTCTCGATACATTTTAAATTTTCTAGCACGCCTAGCTTTAGGATCGTTTTTCAAAAAAATACCCAGTGTTAACATTTTAAATCATTCTTGAATCGTTTCAGCTATAAATAAATGTTGATTCCTTTGCCTCCTCGTCACTACTATTATCTGAGCAGTTTGCAGCATTAGCAATTTCTCTCTTTCTTAGAAATACCTTGTCGCTTACCATCATTTATCTTCACGAGTAGTATGTTCAAAACCTTTACTATTTCCGATGTTGGTACGGACGGACCTCTGGAGTGTATTTATTTAGAAGATTAAATACATAGTAATAAGCTATGATCCGTGCTTGGATAAATGTAACTAACCCAATAAATGTATGTACTTTAACACGATTCAGAGTAGTCATCACATCACGTGATTTTGCGTAGATTCACCATGTCTTATAAAATCGCGTAATAATGAATAAATAACGTTAAGAGGACAGGACGTACCTCTTACATTACAATTATAAATTTAAATGTATTGACGAAGAAACAAAAACAGCATTTTCAGGTTTGATCTCTGAATCATTAATTTGATGTCTCACTCACATAGCCATGTGGTAGTGCAGCGTAATAATAACTTCAGAGGAAGAGTTCCTCGTTACCAACATTAGAATACGAAAATATCGTTTGGCACTCTTGTATACCAAGAAATAGATAGATATTTAGACTGCGGTGCTATTTTTAGACTTCGTACGACCAACCGATCGTAAGATGAACAACTCCAGTCAATTGTACGTACCTAATTCAATTTATGTATCATCATCATCCACCATCCGGATAGCGAGGCGAGTAGATTTCTATTTTTTTTTTAGAAATTCGGTTTAGTAGTTAGAAGCAATATTTTTGCTGCTGCTTAACACTTAGGAGTCCGGGCGAACATATGTGTGCATCTCACTTTCAGTGCGCAGGAGTCCGCGCGAACATATCTGTTCGTTTTGCCGAGTGTAAGTTTACACAAAAAAAAGGTACTTTGTGTGATGATTTTTTTTCTTCACATTTAACATCAAGGTTGCCAGTGATATTGAAATTGATAATGTCAAACAAATATATTAAAAATATATTTTTTTTTAATCATAAATATAGAAGTAATTCCACAGTATCACCTAGTAAATAATATTTTTTGTATAACGTTTAACGTTTGATGTAATATTATTTTCATGGAAAAATGCATCTTTTTTTGTTAGATCTTTTGCTTCGTTTACGTAAATAAATATGGGTTAAATTTTCGGATAAGTTTATTTATTGCTTCTTTGGCCGCTTCACAATTCTTTACAAAAAAATAAGTGTTTGTTCTATGGGATTTTTACGAAAGTGAAATTAGTCATGACAATAATCACAGATCCAATGTCTCAGATTCATTTTACATCTGTATCCTTTTTTTCTTTTGTAGACATTTTGCAACTAATTCTTGTTGGAAAGTCAACCCTAAATTCAAAGAAATAAAATCATTATTTTACTTCGAACAAAGCACCGCTTTTACTCAATATATGTTTGGCTTGCCAATAGCAATAAATTATGTAATTCTTAATGCCCTTTTCGAGACGCTGTTGACAAGGAGCTATTTTTTCTGTAAAGTTTATGGCTCTGCTGTGAAAAAAATGTGACCCTAATGCTTCATAATTATTACACATATGAATGGCCACCATTCATTAATAGCATATACCTGCACCATTCTAACAAAAACAAACGATTCTCAAAGATTTAAAATATTTAAATAATTTAAATATAACAAGAATTATTTAAAAATATCTGAGAGTTGCAAATAAAACCTTACGATATAGAACTGATGTTTATTTTCGGTTTTACAATATCTCAAAAAAACTAAAATAGTTGTCGTTGCTGAGAAGAAGGAGATGGGGGGGGGGTTAGTAACCAGTAACTTTATTTTAAATTAGTGTATATTATTGCAACTCTTTATAGCCATTTCTTACTAAATAACTTTATTTTTAAGTTGTTAAGACTTTATATGAAACCCTCGGTTGAGAAACACTGATTTTATCATATTTTTATATGTATAAAACCATACGAACACTTTTCTGAAAGAAAAAAAAATATACATCAATCGGTTTAATAGTTATCGCAATTTAAACGTGAGCGCAAAAAAAGTTCAATTTCCCCAAAATTCGGCCGGCTCCCGCGCATTTTTTAGTATGCAAATCTGCGGACCTATATGTGTTAATAAAGGATTTATCAAACAGAAACGTTTTTATTCCTAATTGCCTGTTATTCACCAGATACTAGATAGGTAAACCTCTAAAAGTTAAAACTCGAAGAATTTAAAGCAACCCGACCTATTCATCTCAGGTTATTTTATCAAGAATCGAAGATATTAATCAGACAAGGGGCATGCGACACTTGCACGACAGTATATCCCATCTAAACATTAATAGCCGATAAAATAATCACAAATTACGTATATGTAACATTGTCCTTATCGCCCAATGATAACGCTTTATTTTAAACACCACATTTTTCGACCAATGCTTACGGCTTATTTTGAACCGCTCATTTTTGATCCGTCCAATAGGAAATTATCATCAATATTCGAAATTCAAACATCCTGGCTTAGAACTAAAACATTGTAATAATATTGAGAGAACTTTATTTGAAAGTTTGCATCGCTACGAAGTTTTTTTTAAATAATCCAATATACTGTTTCGATTTTTTGAAGCTATAATTATAGGGCTGGGAGCTGATTTGACAGATTTTGTTCAGTGTCATTGATTTGATTATTGGAAGGTATGGTTATATTTTGCATCCGGCCTTGAAAATCTTTTTAATTTCTTACATGGATTAGGAATATTCTAATTACGGTCAACGTTCCCTCTAAGCCGAAGGTTTAGATGCGCGGAAATTTCAAAGGCTGCGTGGAGGCTGCGCGGACCGATCAAATATCAATTGAGCAACTGTCTTGTAGTGCGCGCCAGCCCGGAATGAGTGCGCGGGGACTTCTCAACTGCTGCGCGGCCGCGCACGCGCGCAGTTTAGAGGGAACGTTGATTACGGTATGGATATTTTATAGAAATATATTTCGACTTTTATTTTAACATTTTCTACTACGAAAAATAGTTGTTAGCAAACTTTAACATTATTCCAAAAATTAAATAATTTACAATTTAAATACTGCAGGGCTGTCGATATATTCCCCGAGGTCGATTTCTGCTACTACGAAAAATGATTGTTAGCAAACTCAAACATTATTCCAAAAATTAAATAATTTACAATTTAAATACTGCAGGGCAGTCAATGTATGTCCCGAGGTCTATTTTTTTTACTACGAAATATATTTGTAGACTTTTTAATTAATCTAAAATTTATATTATTTACAATTTAAATACTGCAGGGCTGTCGATGTATGCCTCGAGGTCGATTTATGCTACTACGTAAAATGATTGTTAGCAAACTTAAACATTATTCCAAAAATTAAATATTTTACAATTTAAATACTGCAAGGCAGGGCTGTCAATATATTCCCCGAGATATATTTATTTTACTTTTAGAATTTATGGCTTATTCAATAAGTAGGTTTGTAATTTATTTTTCACGCCAGTAAATTTTCTGACTAAATGAAAAAATGCGACAAAAAACGTTGAGGTCAACGGGCTTACAGCTAGTTACCACTTATTCCCTAAATGAGTCTTGTGTATGATTTTCCATTCACTAACCATTACTATAATATGTTTTGTATTTAGGCTTAGCGCATTTTACTTATAACTCTCTACATCAGTGGTTCTTAACCTTTTCAAAGGCACGGTACATTTTTGATCATTAGAACCGGTTAGCGATTAGCGGTTCGCCAAAATTCAGAAAACAAAGAAAAATATGCGAACATAACTTTTATTACAAATTAAACGTAATCTGTAAATAACAGCTAAAGAAACAAATAAATAAATAAAAGATATAACTATAAATATATATGGGAAAACTGTAACTAAAATTACACTTGATGAAACGGCATTTTTTTTAAACGAGTTTGTCGGATTTTGCAGATTTCAAAAGTATGAAGTTTAATATTTGATATAGCTCCCTTCAATTATTCGTTTAAATTCGTAAGACTGAGTGTTTTTTTAGTTTTTATATTAGTTATTGTTGGGAAACCGGTTCAGTTTTCACTATTTCGCGGATTTTATTATTTTTCTAGCGGTGCACCAGTTCTTCGTGGCGCACCGGTTAAGAACCACAGCTCTACACTAACGATCTGGCCGCGTAAAAACTCTACGTTAAAAATATTTAACCCTGTCAATACAATGCATGTCACTTAAAACGAAACATTCCACCAGTCGCGGCACATTTTGGGTTTTATTACCTACCGACAGCAGTAAATTTCCATCATCAGCAATAAAATTGTAATACTCTGGTATTATCATGGCTTGCGGTGCACTATTCTGTTTCATGAGCGTTTTATTGAATACGTTTAATGGACCTTACGTTAAAGCCACAGTAAAAAGATGACGATGTGTATACTATTCCATTCATAATTAGCTAAGTAAATTATTGATAATTGACAAAATATTTAAAAATAATAATTATTAGTTTTCACATGCTATCGAATGGTGAACGTGTTTTTCACTGTCTGTAATAATATTATATATTGGCCATCGAATTATCGGTGCAGTACTTTTTCAACTGAGATGAGTTAAGTAAATACCATAATACCTATAAAAGTAAATTTGAATCGTTCAAATTATGTACATTCACACAGATCTAAATAATTTGAACGATTCAAATTTAATATTGAAATTCCACCAAGCACCTTCAGTCGAAATCTTAAATTATACCTATAAAGGTAAATTGAATTTTTGCTTTTTATATCTAGTTGAGATCCAGGATAATCGATGGTACTCGGTGAGAAAAAATGTTAACTGTTGAATTACCCGTTAGTTCCGCATGATTTAGCTAGGAAGTGAAAAGATGATATTTTGTTTAGTAAGTGTTTAACCCTTTGCATACGGGCGATCGCTTTTGCGACGATCGTTTCCCATGCGAAAAGATCGGGGTATCGCTTTTGCGACGATTGGTTGGTGTCATATTGCGTGGCTTAATGAACGTATATTTATGCGAATATCATTTAATATTTTTGGTGAATATATGACTAATGATTGTTAAATACATAAATTAACTTATTTTAAAACATTTTTTTTTACTTTATTTCATTCTTTTAATGATTATAAAAAGACAATTTTTTTATTACTAATTTTTTTTTAATCATTTTTTTCACTTTAACTTTTAAAATTAAGCAAACACTTTCTAGATTATTTTCTTTAACTTATGTATAGTTTTTGAAAGGATCTTGTTTTTTTACGTAATACACGTGGAAAATTGACAATCGGTTTTAATTCCTGCTGTATTGATTGAACTGTTGCAATCAAAATATTTTGTAAAGAGCTGAGCGAATAAAATATATGCATTTTGCAACAATAAAAACGTTGAAAGGTTGAATGTAATATAAAAATAAATATGCACTGATGATTTCTTAAAAAATATTTTATCGACATGCATTTCTCAATAGCATTTATTATTTGACGGGGAAAGTGGTGTAATTGATTTCATACGATGATAGTCAATATGTATACATAGAGTCGCAATGTATCTGTACTGCTATTTTTTTTAAATTCTATGTCCGCTCCCATTAGAAGCGGACTCAATGTGGAGCATATGGCTTCTTTATGAAAGTATCTCAAAATTTGTTTTTCTACGAGAACTGATTGTTATTCAGTCGCTTAACCTCTCCTTTCCTAAGAGAGTAGTAGGAAAAAAGTATAGGGCTAGGACAGGACTAGTATTTAGCTGATCGCTCTCACTACACCCAGTTATTGAAGGATTGGAAGGGTGAGAGAGAATTTGTAGACATCACAAGCACCCATGCCTTCGAACAGAAGTCGATAAATCAATCGAAAAAATGCTGTTTGTACTGGGGCTCGAGTTTGTGAGATTCGGCGTGGAAGCCAAAAACGCTTACCACTGCGCCGTAGGACCCGACAAAACTGCTATAATTTATTTTAAAAAGAATAAATTAAATTTGTGATTCGGTTCTGCAGTGCAGTGGTCAACGTCATCTGCTTCCGAGACGCTTGGTTCGAATCACATTTCAAACAATTTATCATTTTTTTCTAAGGCAAGGATGTTTGTGATGTCTGAAGATTCCTTCTTACCCTTCCAATCCTAAAATTACAGGGCGTAGTGAGAGTAATTAGCTGACCTGTAATTATTGTTTTAACCTTATTCTTTCTATCTGTTTTCTCTTCAAAAAAGATTGCTTGAACATCTGAGGCAGTTCTAATAGTAAAAAAAGGTTGGGAACTGACATAAATAAAAATAAATGATTTTTAACAGTATCTAACAACGTCTCAAAAAAAGTATTTGCGGCTTCCCCAACCTTCATAATATGAATAAATAAAATAAAATATGTATACAGAAATATACGAAAATTCAAGTTACAATATGTATACGTTAAAATTAAATTTGCCTAAGGACCGCACATACATGCAAACATTATACAATATTTTTTTTTATTTTATTAACACGAATTTCATACCTATTAATATTTTTAGTACAATACTGTGGAGTCGTGTAAAAAAAGGCGGCTCCGACTCCGACTCTAGCCTTAAAATAATGAACGACTCCGACTCCGAGGAATTTTTTCAAAATTTATTTTTAAATATTATAAAATTTATTTATATAATATGTGTACCATTAGATGATCTGTAAGCAGCCAAGCATGTAATGGCAACACTTTGTACTATTTTGTTTGAATACACTTCATTAAATTATTTTTCAAAAAAAATTCGAGCCGCTCATTTTTCATGACTCCGACTCCGGTCAAAATACCGCGACTCCGTGACTCCGACTCCACAGCCCTGGTATAATACCCATAATGCCAAATCATTCTAATGGTTGAAGAAAATCATACAGTGACGTCATCCAGCCGAAAATACGCTGATAATTACAATTGTGGAACAGATTTTAGTAAAATTTAATGACACTTCACCCTTGCCCATTCTATTTAATGAGTTATTATGACTCGAGCATTTTCATCTAAAATCATTTGAAGCTATTTCTTACATCAATCTTTTTTTAATGCTCAATTGTTGAACATGATAACCATTGAATTAAATAAATATGCTTATACTAGAATACATTCAAATAAGATGAAATAATGAGATCCGATAACTGCATATCAAATCAAAGCGTTTATAGCAGTTATTTTGGAAATGAGCATTACATGACAACATAAATAATAATAAATCTTGTTGGACTAAAAAATCCCGCGAAATATATATATCGATGTCCTAGTTTTATAAAACGATAAGTCAAAAACCTGATGTTTTGAGTTATATTACCTATTCGAATACATTTTCTATAGATTCACAAAAGAACATCTAGAAAAAAATACTAGTTTTCTCCCGGTTGGCAAAAGTTTGCATAATGGAAATAAAGAAATATAAACAATATCTCGGTTACATGTATAATATATACGATTCGAAATATCATTTTATGGTTTTGTCAAAGTTTCAATAAATTTGAACTGAAATGAGATTAATAACAAAATGATTCACTAAAGATATGACACAAACAATAAATATCACTTTTCTACAACTCAGTTTAGATGTGTCAAAACATTGGTCAGCCAACCATATCTCAAAGCTAACAATTTTTAGTTGTAGCAGTATGGAACTAAGCCATCGATATATGTAAATATCAATTCGGAGTCGGAGTCTTAGTCGCTTTCAATTTAAAGCCGAAGTAGGAGTCATTTTTTATCCGACTTAACAGCCAGTAATAAAAGCGTTGAAAGGATGGTAAAACGCATCGGTGGGCTGCCAATAAGCTAGCAAAAGGTACGCCTAATCACAGATATATTCGCAGTGTTCTGTTCAATGGGCAGATTTCTTTATCAATCTTATACCTAAAATTTTACACAATAAATATTAAAACAATTAATTTTTACTATTCTTAAATTAAGTAACGATACGTAATATAAAGTAAAATTATTAATACCTATAGCTGAAAAATGAAATTACCTACCTCAGATTGCAAGAGTGAAGAGTTATAAGATGGACGCAGAAATAGGTACTATTTCTTTCAGTCAAACGTTATACTGAAACCGTTGTAGATAATATATGGGTCATAAATTGCAGTTAAGTACTGATTGAGCAAGATTTTTTTTTTTTCATAATTTAACAAAGGGTTCGCTGACCCAATTTAAAACTATCAAAAGGCTCGCCCTGGCCCCTGCGAGCCGCCTCCAGCCCACCCCTGGTGAAACGGTTAAAGTATATTTCCATAAAGATTGATAAAGGTTTGCATCCGATTTACATTGAGGACAATAAATAAAGCATGTTTGTGTTTTTTTTGTTGCGAAATAATATAATTCTTTAAGAAAAAAAACGTAATAGTTTTTTAGTGATACGATAATAGTCCAGGTAATTTTTAAGTGATTTTACATGAAGATAATATGATTTCGTTTTGTAAAATAATCATAATATAAATTATAGTTTATAATGTTATCAGTAACATATGAATTATGATGTAATTTGAGACAAAAACGAAAGACGCTATATGATCTTACGTGGCGCTTATTCCTTTTTATGATTGTATTATTATGAGGAGTATGGGATCAAATACGCCCAAATTCAGTTAAGAGAAAAAAATTAAATATCGCTATAATATTGGAGTACTGATTCAAAGGAACAAAATAAAATTTTTAACGTCGCCAAAAACCTCTTAGTTTCAAATAAATTAAGGGTTAAAATATGACCTAATACTCAAAACTGTCTTAGTTTTTTATAAGAAAAGTGTGTTTTTCTACGTTCAGGAAAAGGTGGATCTGGTCATTTTCGGTCCAAAACTCCTCGTGATTTTTTTATGATGATACTAACGACAATCCATACTATTGATTAGCATAATTGTTAAATACATTTTATTCTCTTATAAAACATATATTTGGAGTGAAAGTCGAATTTAGGGTATGAGAAAAACGTTTTTTTGATTTCATCGCTTATTATTATTTATATTAAGTCAGATAATTATTTAATTTACTATGAATTCGCGTAGATAATATTGATCTTAGCACGTTATAAAAAAAAATGATAAAATGTATTAACAATTTTGAGATTTACGTTAGTTTTTCCAAAACACTGGAAAATTCCCATTTTCTTACCCGTTTTTTTCGCACATACCTACGAAATTTCGCCCGTAACCAAAGGGTTAATATGAGAATCTTCAAAACCTTGGCGATTCAAATAAATCGTTAGCATTGGAATGCATCAGAATTAGAATATAGATATGAAAGAAAACCTTGACATCGAAACTAAAAAAAAATTCGTGAAAACCGTAAAAAAGTTGAAGATTGAAATCCACGACAAAAGTGGGGCAATTTCGCATAATAATGTTGATTATGCAGGCCTGCTTTTCAATTCTGTTTTCTGGCCCCAGTAATCCCGCGATGTCGAGCTTCGTATATTATTGTTGAATGAAGGTGGAATCTTGAGTCTCTGGGAATTTCGTAAACTACAAAAATAGCCGCGGCTTAATAGCATTGGTCAAAATATGTGTAGATGTAATTTATAAATATAATATCGCGTACGTAGGTGGTGTAGACAAGTGAGGTAGTTCGCATTGTTCGGACTTGAAGCCGGCTCTCTCGCTTACATGCATTAGAAATTGAGTCGGGAGTCGAGGTGGATAACCAGTTTACGAGAAGATCGGCAACGGTTTTGAAGTCATCGACTGTGCTTGGCCGGCCACTTTGATGCATCGGGAAGGACGCTTGAACTTTAAATTCACACTTTCGATTCACCGCTTTTGTCTGCAGTGTCCTTTATTCCACTTGCCTGACATGATACAATGCCACTTTAATATAATTTATCTGAGTTTTAATAGAGTACATAATATCACCGAATAATTAATTTTCTAAGTATTAAAATATGAATAATATACTTTTGTTTGTCAACTATTCTAGTTACAAAAGTTAACTAATGCCGTTTTATTATTTATGTATGTATGTATGTTAATTTATTACACCATGCTTGAAACAAATGTAATCCTAATAAAATAGTTTGAAATGTAAAGATAGAAGAATAGTTATAAAAAGACTTGTTACTATGTCTACGCCGTCTTATAAAAAAAGATTATTCCACGTATTGTGCTCCAAACTGTGGACACGTGTTTCGCCTCTTTCAGAGGTATCCTCAGACAATCTTACTTTCAATACGGGATACTTAAAGGATAAAAATACCTCACGACATTCATACCTTTGGATACATAAATTCTTGAATCGATTGAAACACCGGTGTATGAACAAGTTAATTTGGGAATTCGAATCTTTGACTGTGCAGCCGACTAAGGACGTTGGTCACAGAACAGCGGTCGGCAACCTTTTCACTTAGACGGGCTATCGCAATGGCTTATTTATAAAATAAAATCTAAATGAGGGAGTTTTATATCAAATACACATATTTTAATCGAAACACATGAAATGGAAAGTTCAACCTAACACTACCAAAAGTCATGCGTGACAAATTCGCTATGCAATGCGATTTCAAAATTCAGTAGAAATTCATCAATTATAATAGAAATAGCTGGGGTGTTTTTATTACTTGGAAAGTGTTGTTTACTTAAATATTATATATTGTCTTAAAACTCTAGGTGGGTTTGTGAAATTATCAGCTGAATAACAAATGAATTAGCCACTAAGTAAGCCACATTAGTAAATTGTTTTAATTGTTTATGGCAAGAGATTGAGGAAGATTGATGCATAGTCGTTTTTGGTAAATGTCTTTAATGGTAAAATAATTTCAATTGACAAGCCACATAGTGCATACATATTGAAAATTATTGTAGCAGTATATTATGATGTAGAATATATAGAGTAAGTAATTCATTCATGTATGTCCATCGGGTCACCACTTAGTGATTTAAATGAACTAAAACACATTTTTTTATCTGACCGATAGGAAAATATTACGCTTGTGGTTAAATTCCATCGGAATGTGTCTCAGGACAGGCAGACTCGTTTTTATTGTACAAACAACCCGTTTGCCATAAACAGTGTACACAGAGACGCATGACAACTGCATTATTTACCCTGTACACCGCCCTCCTCCATTACACTCCGCTCGACCTTTCAACATACTTTACACCAGTGCTTCCCAACATTTTTCGTTCCACGGCCCCCTAAATCTAAAAAATAATCCGCGGCCCTCCTCCGTAACTCGTTTTTTTTTTTAGCTCACCGAGGAATTTGAAATCTGCGATTTGGTATACTTTTTCCTCAGATTGTCACAGAAACTCGTTTTTTTAGCTCACCGACGAATTCGAAATCCTCGATTTGCTATACTTTTCCCCCAGAATCCAATTTCCATTCCAATCCGGCGGCCCCCTTAAGAAATTCCGCGGCCCCCAATATGGGAAACACCGATTTGATAGACTTAAATATATAGATTTTTATACTTTCTACTGAATTTCGCGGCCCACAAATTGGGAAGCACTGCTTTACACGACATACATCGCCATATTACTTATCGAATAACATTTTATTGCCAGGACTTTATTCTCGGCTTATTGCGGCCTCTGGATGGATATTGTAATATAAGGAATTCAGATGTTGATTATAATTTATAAATACAAAAAAAACACATGGTTTGCGTAGGCGCACATTTATTGGGATTCTTGCACACATCCATTTATACGCAAGACGTTTCCATACAATTAAAACAATTTACATATTTATTTAATGTGGCTAATTCATTTTTTATTCAGCTGACAATCGTGCCTGTGTGTCCGTAACCTAGCTGATGGAATTATCGAGTACGATGTGGTCGTATGCAATGGGTACGAGTGTGTAATTGTTGTATGTAATATGCCCCCCCGACTGTGACTTGTGAATAATGCCAATAATGCGACGAATCAAAAAAAAATCATGACCTAGATTCAATCAATATAACCATATTACTTACTTATCACATCTGATCGTACCTTCTCGATACCGGTGTTGCTTCTGGGGAACTTCAGACTAATTGTAATCGGATGAAAACAATATACGTATGTGGATAACAACATATCTATCTGAGGCTTTGATGGACCTGAGTTCGCTATAAATCATTTGTCAAGACATAATAGCATTGATTATTCAACCTACACATTCTTTTATAAAATTTATAGTTTCAGGTTTACGGTATTATCCATAAATCGATACAATTCATATAGATATTCTCATTTTTGTGTATGGTTCACATACATAATAAAGCCACCGAAACTGGTGTTGTGTACATATCTCGTAAGTAGTACTTTAATCAAGTTAAGTGTGGTTTCAAGTTCACGCCCATAATGTACACATTTTACAACGTCATTGTTTTCATCAAAATATATTTCATAACACGAAATCAAATAATAATACATAGTAGTCGCTATGCTCGATATCTAGTCGATATTATTACGTACTTCAGAAATGACTAGAGAATGCAGTCGTTTTTGCGCGGCGCGTTCGTGAGTTTAGCCGCTATCGATTTGTATACGTGTAACTTTCTATTGGGCACATTGATATTATTTGCTCCGGAAGTTCTCGGCAATGTACCCTAACTAGTGCACGAGTATAGAAAACTCCGACGTCGTGCATTTGGATATAAAATGGCCGATAATGAACGGGTGAGTACGTCGCCATACTTGCATGGCAGCATTCGTCAATAGGGATTCCAAACGAATATATGCATTATTCCTTGTATATTAAATGTCTAGGTTGACAAAAAATGTCATTCGGTGTCGCATTATATCTTGATGTACCTAATATAGTGGTTTCCAACCTTTCTGTTGCCACTCCTCCCTTTGAAGAAAAAAATATCTTCTCGCCCCCCCATCATTTATGTCACATAGTAATAAAGACAAGTTTTAAATAGAAAATAAATATTTTGGACTGTTCGCGCTTCCTTTGTAATAGTCCACGCCTCCCAGGTTGTAAATCGCTGACTTAATATATTATATTCATTTTTAACCTTTTAAGGCAGTGGTTTCCAACCTTTATATTACTGCGCCGGTTGGAAATCGCCGTATGGAGTATGGAAGAATGATGTGTTAGAGAATGCCATTCTCATGCTTTTAATTGAATTGATACTATTTCTTCACATATGGTTGAAAATTTAATCTGTGATTTTTGGCAGTCGCATTATTTTTATAATTTGTACACAAATCGGTAGCCTAAAATTACATTTCGGCGCGATTCCCTTCCTGGAATCAACGTCAGTAGAGCGGGACACGTCTACAGCAACGTTCCTTCTAAACTGCGCGCGTGCGCTGCCGCGCAGCACTTGAGAAGTCCCCGCGCACTCATTCCGGGTTGGCGCGCACTACAAGACAGTTGCTCAATTGATATTTGATCGGTCCGCGCAGCCTTTGAAATTTCCGCGCATCTAAACCTTCGGCTTAGAGGGAACGTTGGTCTACAGATGAAAGCAAAAGAGGCTCAAATTGGAACTAATAGCTTCTTGAAAATTATTGAAAAATAAAAATGTTAGAAAAGTAAAAATTTACATTTTTAATAACGCATTGTACAATTATAAAAAAAATATTAACCGGGTGAAACATTATTCCATATTTTTCCCAGACTGACACAAAAATTTAAAAAACATTTTTCTTTGTATATCAATGGTAAAAATAATGAAAATACACACAAACTCGTAATTTAGTAAAAAAATAACTCACTACTCAAAGGGTTAAACAACATAATTCTCACTAAAGAAACTTGCTGGAAAATTATGACGTGTAGTATTTTATATACGCCTTGCCAAAATTGTGAAAATCAATCATACATTATGAAATTCATGCATTATTTGAATTACGATCTATAGTCTATACCAGGATTTCCAAGACTTTTCGGTTTCCGGCGCCCTTAAAATATCAGATTTTTTTTGCGGCGCCTCAAGTCAAAACATCGGTTATGTGATGGCAAACCCTGTTACCAATTTTTACCAATTTGCCCAAAATGTCGACAAAACTCGTTTTTTTTAGCTCTTCCAAAAATTTTAAAATCTGAAAACCCAGAAATTTACTATTTTGCCTAAAATGTATTGAAAAATATTTTTTTGTGATTACTGCAGCGTTTCCCTATTAATTTGTCTTGGAACATTTTTTACTGAGAGTACGACAAGCCGGAACGCATAGCTGTATCACATAAATAATCTTGTCTATGCCAATACCAATCACATATGTGTTAACTCTTTTATTCATGTTGTGATAAACATTACGCCTCGTAATTGTGATATTTTTCACTAATATGTGGGTACATACATACAGGGCCGGCGCTAAGCGTGTGCGGCGCACACGGGCGCCGGCTCTAAAAGTAATCAGAGGGGCGCAGATTGGTGGATCGCTTTTGGTTTTTTGAGGCGCCGAACTTCGGCCGAAGGCGCCTCGCACACAGGCGCAAGAACCCACGGGCCGGCCCTGCATACATATATGCAAATTAACAAACCACGAAATGTTCGCCTTGTATAATCCAGAAAATATGCCAACAAATTTCGCCACCGGATTTCTAAATTCTATATTGCATTTTGGCGTTATCACCAAATCGCCTAATTTATCCAACGCTTTTCATGAAATCCAATACGTTTCAATTTTTTTTTCTCAATTGACTTGATTTTAAAATCTTTCACATATAAGCAAATCGCGAGGGTGGATTGCCCTACCCAATAAAAGCGCATACTGCACACCATAAGAATCATTAAAAATGTTTTTGAAACCTACAATATTTTTTTATTGTTTTAACTTTTATTTATTCTAAAAATATCGTTACACTTGTATTTTTTAGAATAAATAACTTTATAATGTAATGTTTTTCAATTTGCGCTTTTATTGGAACATATTTAGACATTAATAATAATATAGTTTTGATTAGAAAAACAGGGATGATATTGAGCCTGGGGCCTCCCTGGTGCTTCAGCCGGATGGTGAAATATTATACATTTTCTAAAATCATATCTTCCCCGCCTCTAGATGTATATTAGTCGTGCCAGCAATATATTTTATTTATAATATGTGTTTTTTAACATTCGCGCAATACGCTGGTTTAGTTGATCAACAACTAACTACTCACAGATACGTTTAATTTTCCAACCATTTAATTTGTATCTGCAGAGATGACCAAAATATTATGTTCACAACCACAATGTTTTTATCACTATGCCGAACGAAAAAAGGCTGAATTATTCATAACAAATTTCCAAGTTGTTATCGCTTGTAATAATAATATGTTTTTGTATGTATGACGATAAAGTGGATGGTATTTGGCATCGTCTCCCTCCTAGTATTATCGACGAATTCATGCTGCTATCACGATACCGCTGTTTTTACATCGGAAGCTCTTTGTTTTTTTGCCAAAAATATAGGTAGGGAGGCGCAATCTACTCTTATCTATAACTAATTCTCTGTATTTATTTATTGCTTATTCATTTATCTTCGCATACTATTATCATCATTGATAAATTATGAGCGTTGCTTATGAAAACAAATTTATATTTCAAAATGAAAACGCATCGGATATTGAACTGGATTTCTGGCCGCCATATCTGATGATTTCATTGAAGCTAGTATAATATTTTCGAAATGCGAGTAAACGTCGAATTTTAATGACCTGCTGAAGTATTTACGGCATTGTAAAAAAAAAATAAAGTCATCCCACCGATAATAAGACCAAACCGGTTGAGAAAGAATGACCGTTTATAATGGGATGATAATTTAGTTACATAAAAGTTTATGAACCGAGCGAAGAAAAAACGAGCAATCGCAAAACCGGCTGAGATTCACGCGAGCTGTAGACAGACATCTCAACATTCTCACCGCCGGCGAATGAACGGTATCTAGGCTTTTGAGGCCCGCCATAATTTTATTAGATAAAAACTCGACTTAATGTTAAATACTATTGCAGGTATACCGACAATATATTAGCTATGAAACATGTACATGTTTTAAAAAAAGTTAACGATAGTATCATTATCATCCACCTAATTTGTAATAAACTTGCTAATTGCGTGAGCAAACATTTTCAACAATGTTTATTTCATGTAAAAAACAAAAATGTTATGGTTTAATACGAGGTGAAAGTGGAAACGGTTAATTAATATATTCGTCATCGATATGTATTTTTTTTTTAATCATTTGGTAAGTGTTATGTTAGAATTCTGCTCTTTCAGAATCGATTTGACGCTAGTTTGTGTTAGATTTAACTAAGGTTGTTTATGACCGGTATTAACTCGTTAAGAAAATGGCGCTTCATTTATGAATACCATGTTTCACTATTTGTATTGAAAGTGTTAAACTCTCGCCGGCGGGGTCCACAACCGCGCGAATAATGCAACGCTGCCGGCTCTGCTGATCGTTTTATTTACATCGACGGATCACAGTCGCGGTTGTCTCGGACAAAGAATTATATTAAAAATAATTCGTAGGTAGAAATGCGCTGAGGAAGTGAGAAATCTATGCAGCGCTCATCGCGCGATGCATGCTGAGGACCTGGGCCCAAACTGTTTCACATATAATTATTTGTAATACATTAGTTATTTCGATAATACACGTTGTATAATATATAATTCAATGATGGGCCTTGTTGGCGTGCAAATATTACCAGAATTGGTCAGTATGTATATTGGAATCTTTTCAAGGTGGATAATGCTTAGCCATTTCTATCGTGTTAAATTATGTCCAAACCGCGAATTTGTACTGACTTGTGCTATGCCCCTTATCTCAATCCGCCCGGTGAGCGCATCGCATCGTCGCAAATTGATTATCGAAATGCGATCGCCTTTGGTTGTTACCAACAAATAAATGCAACGGTGTAATTTAAAGGCTGCCGGTGAAATAACAGTGAGACGGTGTTTTAACAGGCTGGTGCAATGTACACCGAGGAATGAAAATAAAAAGCGCGCGATACCAACACTACATCGCGTTCACAGGTCTCGTTCGCTGCCCATATTAGATAGCGATATTATTTAGATTATTTAAGGCAGTTTAATGACTTGCCCTGAGCTTTGGAATCGTAGCTGTTATGCGTATTATTTATATGACCAATTAGATTAGACATAACTGGTTTTGTTGGAAGGCCAAATAAATTAATGCATATTTACCAATCTTTCAGTTATTAATTGTACATGTAGTAATTAAAATTATATTTTATAAAATTTAACGGCCATCTTCGGCATTATTGATAAATGCAATCAATGATCTTAATCAACATTATTTCACTGTAAATGGTAAGGAAAGTTACGTGTTTGTACATTCCAGTAGATATGACATTCATGTTACGACGATTAATTTTATTGAGGAGACAGCGATATTAACATGGTTTACTGGGTAATTAATTGAATTGATACGATTTACTACTCTGTTGAAATAACAATATTTCACAGTAATTGATAGATAATCGAACCTTAGACGTACAATTGAATTTTTATATTATTTTCACATCTCCGCAATTTCACTTAATAGGTAATTCAAAATCGTTGGAACATACATCGGGCGTTGTTAGCGAAATCAACTTTAACCACATGGTATGCATTTTTTTTACAATCGCAATTGATAGAAAGCTCATCCCATTCTGCAATTTTCATTTCTAAATTTCCATTCTGCGGATCAATACCGTCTGCTGACACTCGCATTGCGCCGCCTTAACTACAAGAACATTTCCATATCCTAACCAAACTTTCTAACCCGAGAGTGTAATCGGAAATGAGGCGATCGGTTACGGAGCGAATTTCTTCCCTAGCCAAAAGTGAGCGAATTCACAGACGGTCGCGGCCGCGTCGTTACAGCGGCTCGTGGCAGTTTCACCGCGCCGCAGTCCTTCGACACGCCGCATATTTACGCGAAAAATCACCTCGCCGAAGTACAATTAACATACGTCACCGGGCCCATCTGATCGCAGCACTGTGACCGCCTCGCCTCCCGAGGGATGTCGGCGCGGCAATGTTTAGTTTACTGAAGGGATCCAAAAGTGAACGTATTCCTCAGTGTTTTAACTACACACGAGTGTTCCGCCCATCAGAAGTTATCACAAATTTCCACGGATATTTGTTCACCGTAGTGCATCTGTAAGTTATCTTGTTTTGAAGACTGCCGTTTTTAAGATATTATGTGTACATATATTCATTTGCAGCTCACGGTTTTCAAAAACACATAATGGGGGACAACGTCGAATTTGATGATTTTTATCATCATGATTATCACAATCACGGACGTTGTAATATATCTCTGCTTCTTTTAGAACGATATTTAGATTTTGTCATACAGGTGCACGTTTACGTATTTATTAGTCGAACTATTGGCTACAACACGTACGCGCGACTGCTCGCCGGCTCGGTCCTCACTTGAATGGTGCGGTGCGAGAGGGAATCGAGAGAGAGTCGGCAACGATGCGACTCACCAGCTGAGCGCGCGGCGTTGCCCAATATCGTGGAGCGGTGCGATGGCCCCTCGCCGACGGTGTGTGGCATTGCAAGGTCCGCTCGGGGCCGCCTCCGTTGCCGTCGCACCGCTCGGCTGACCCAGTGCGCCCCCCGCGCCGCATTTCAAACAATTCCCTCCGCTGTCGGTCTCATTGATTTTTTAGAGCGATCCGCCTCCGCGTGTTGTACAGTGTACACGCTCATGCTGCGCCTCATGTTTTCGCGTTTCGAAGCACACTTTATAATAAACGATCAAATTATTTGTACAAACACTTAGCGGAGTATGAATACATCTCTATGCAACAGATAATATTTATTCGAATTTTTGTACGACACGCCGTTTGTGCAAACGCTATAACGCGCAAATAATTTGTTCTGTCAGGAAGCGCTTTGATGATTTTCTAAACAAATAAAGCAAAAAAATGGCGGTACTTCGTTGTTTTACGCCAAGCAATGAAACATTTACATGTGACCACACGTCCCGTTTTAAGATAGTTTATCATATTGTCCCCAAGCAGAAATTGAAGTGAACCGTTTTCAAAAGGACGGCAATCTAATTATCGATTCAAAATTGCGACAAATCAAAAAATCTGCCAAGTACATTAAAACCAAGATTCAGAAATATTTGATGAGCATTCACTTAATTCTAACTACATTACACCGCAAAAAGTGATAGAATTAGAACACTGATAACATTCCGTGAGCATTTCTGTTATTTTCATTAATAAATAAAAACTGTGAAGAAATATATTCGTTTTCTTAAATACATATCTACCGTATATATATGTATATACACATATATATATATACACACGATAATTATCGCGTTATTAACGTCTTGAAGTCGATGTTCGAAGACCCATAAAAAGGGCAGCTTTTATTTTTATACATATTTTGAAATCGGTCGAATAACGTCCAATCTGGATGTGGAGGTACACCGATGTTTGATACATTTCTCAGTCCTGGCGTATTTAAACCAGTGTGGAGTCGCATGAAAAAAAAATCGCCTATGGCTTATAAATAATTGTCGACTCCGACTCCAGCTTTAAAATAATTAACGACTCCGACTCCAAGGAAATTTTTCAATAATTTAATTTTAACTTATATATATGTATACCATCAGATCATCTTTAGTCAGCCAAGAATGGAATGTTAACACTTTTGAATATTTTGTTTAAATACACATCATTAAATATATTTTTCAAAAAAAATCGAACCGGTAATTTTTCACGACTCCGACTCCGGCCAAAAAACCGCGACTCCGACGCCACAGCCCTGATTTAAACAAAGTATGTACTAAATTAGCTTTAAATTTTAACATCTACATCTCACTGAATTAAAATGCTCTTGGTGGCCGCTTTCATCGAAATAATAGCGGTTCGTATAACAAGAATTTAGCAGTATGGATTTAGTCCACTTACGAACTCAAAAGGTTAATAAACGGTTCAGAAAAAGTAAAACCTTGATGGTGTTATATTTTTTGACACGTATTTTTTTCGTTCCGGTTCAAGTAAAAAAAAATATATTGGTTCGGTTCCGGTTTTTCCGGTTTTCGGTTCAGCTCGAATCCAAAAACACAGGAGTTTACCAATTTGTCCAAAATACTAACCGAAAAAAAAACCGATATTTTTTCGGTTTGATTCCGATTTTCGTTCCGGCAAAAATATTAGTTTTAACGTTTTTTTGTTTTCGGTTCTGTTCCGGTTCGAAGCCCTGATTTTAACCATTTACTAAATACTGATAATATCTAGCTTCCATTTATTGTAATCTTCAATCATACCCTATTGCGGGGATGGCGAATCTAGGGACGCGTGCCCGATTTTTTTCAATTTTGTTTTTTTTACTGCTTGGGCACGTCACCAAAAAGGTTCGCCATCCCTGCCCTAGTGAATGCAATGCAAAAAGAAAATTACAAAGATATTGACATTTTTCCATAATAAATTGGAAATGGGGCGATACGATGTGTTCGTCTGATCACGACGTGTGTGCATCGTCTGAGAGGACCACGTGTCGTGTGTGCATGTGCGTATTTCGGCGTGAGAGACACGTGATAAGCTCGGTCGCGTCTTAGCTATCGTGTCGTCTGTCGATGTTTTTTTTTTATCTGACAGAATTATTCAAACTCGATTCAACTGTTATCATATACCAGGTATGCACGACCTGCGGCCCGTTTGAATTTATTTTTCATGATAATAAATGGTGTAATTGGGTCCCGCTGTTAATTTTGAATTCTTGAATGTGATTTTTCATCCAATAAGTTTGCCTTCCCCTGCATTTCACAGTTATTTTCATAGTCATAGTCATTGTGGTTTTTTTTTCTTTTATGTATATTTATTGTAACCAAATCTGATAAACAATATTAATCTGGCTATAGACTTCTTTCTTGTTGTTATTATTGAATTTAATTCGTCTTTTATCCTTCTCATTTGCAACTATTATCTACCATTGTATACATTTGTTTTTATTTTCCATTACACTGTTAATACTTATGTGAATTCGTGTAATTATGTACATAATTCGTTATTTTATTTGTTAGTTATGTGGTCAATCTTATATACTTAATCATTAATTGTTCTGTAACTTAAAACTTACAAGTTTGTCGTTGTAAATAAAAAATATTGAATAAATGAATGCAGGTTTTTTTTAAATATTCTTACATTATTTTACTGTCGTTTCATTCGAATATAAAATATTATAAAACAATCCTTTTTTTTGTTTTGAGATCAGTACAAATAATATTATTTTGCTTGGTAACTAACTTATCGAGCAATCCTCGGTACGCGTCGAGAGAGTCGAGTACATGCGAATTGAACACAGTTAGGGCATCCAATTCCGGGATTGAGATGGTCGCGATCCCGGGATTTCGGGATTGAGAAATTTTGAGGAAAACCCGATTATTTACACGAAATTGGTAAATCGGTGAGCCAAAAAAAACGAGGTTTTGCGAGATTCTGGGAAAAAGGATACCAAATCGGAGATTTCGAATTCCTCGGTAAGAAAATCACAATCCCGGGATCCCGAAAAAAAGGTGATCAATCCCGAAATCCCGGGATTGGAAAAAGGCTCCGGGATTGGATACCCTAAACACAGTGTCTCGTTAGTACAGGGGCTCTTAACCTATTGCGGTAACGGGCGCACTTGAGATTTAGGAGAAAAGTGGCGGGCGCAGGTCGGATTTTTTAAAAAAACAAGATTTACATGGTATTAAAAAGTTGTATATGTGTATGAATTTATTTTATTATTGTTCCCTTAGCTGCTTTAAAATAACATGGATATGGTTATATTTTTGCAATTTCAATAAATAATTTTACTAAAAAAAATATTTGATACATTGCCGGGCGCACAAAAAAGGCTCCGCGGGCGTTAGTATGCTACTACAGCTTGTGTTGAATTGACGCTTTGCTAATTTTGTATTGAGATAATTCAATGAGGTTAAAATATGTTTTAAATTGTAGAGATCATGCTCAAAATAAACATTTCAACAACAAACTTTGGTTCAATCCCTTTTAACGGTACTATACGTATTTAATTATATCGTCGCGCATTCAATAAACGAACGTAGTCTTAACACACGCACACTAGAGATGGTCAATGGTTCTTTTTCACGTCTCGTGTTGCAATTACAATCTGACAAAAAAATATTTTAATATTTGATATTCACATTGTTTGCATTTGTCAAGTGAATGTATAATATATGAGTATCAATAAGATTTTAAAATTATGTAAGCGTACTGTTTATGTGAATTTTCAATATTAAATACCTTTTCAATATAATCAAAAATGTCAGCCCTCTTACAATACAGCAGATATTTTCTAAATTAATTTGCCAAAGTACGTATTAAATAACTAAATGATAAACTTAATACTTTCGATGGTTTCGGCGGTAACTTTGTGGAAGTTCATTTTAATAGAAAATTTAAATTAACTTTGATTATTCCACGTAAGAGAGGCGAAACACGTGTCACAGTTAGTTACACAATACGTGGAATAATCAAAGTTAATTTAAATTTTCTATTAAAATGATAAACTGTTCATATGCATTAAATAGTTTGCTTGTTTCCATTCTCTATCGTCATTCTCATAGTTTTTATTGTTTTTTTTATTTCTTCCGATATGGATACTAGATACAGGCGGTTCTAGGTACTGGGCTAAGTGGGTTGAGTCCGACCTGCATTTTTCACCCAAAATGTGTAGAAAAAAAAACTTAAGATGGCTGAATAAAAATGAACAGCAATTCGGCCGCTGAACAAAATAAATACATTTATAAGCGTAACCAACCTTTCCCAAATTAATACAATATCTTTGTTTTGATTTTCCCCAGTCAATATAAGACAATGCTATGTCTACCTACAATAATACACTCGATTGTGTTTTGTATTACAATTTTAAACCGAGCCGTCATAAAAAGGGTAATAACCCTATACATACTTCATACAAAACAGGCAACGTGACGTTAGTCTGGCGGCACCTACGTATTAATAATAATAACAAAGGCTCGGGCTAACTATAATATAGCCCGAGTACTTTGTTTACACTGGGGCGCAATCAAGCACGATTAGATTTTTTTTATATTTCATTCACATTGGCCAACGGAAACGTCATCTAAACGTACACGACTACGCTTCAAAGTTTCAGGCTTCTGTCAGACGCCAGGGGCTACATTAGATTAGCCCATACATACAAATACCAATTTCGTTGTGTTTTATGACAGTTGATGACAGTACCTACGTACGGCTTTTTGTACATGTTAGTTCACATTGAAGGAGACGAATTTGAGGTCCAGTTTTTACTATTCTATTATTTCTTACTTACATTAGCTTTGATTTTATTATACAATAAGTGTCGTAGTATTTGTTAATTTGCTTGTAGATTAATGTATAAGGTAAATTGGAAACCTACACAATTTCGTAAATAGTATACATTGCTAAACTTTTCTCTAGCTCACCCAAGATTTTATTTCACGAACCGCCACTGCTAGACACATCCATCAGTGATTTTTGGATAATATTGAGCGTTTGGAATCTTCACATGTACACAAATAGGAGCAATGCATTTTACAATTTTAAAAAAATACTTCGTGAAATAATATTTGACATTCTTTCCAGGTTGATCCGTATCCAAAAAAATTGTGACAATACTTCTAATATTCAAAATAAAAGAAAAAAAACCTAATTAATTAAAAATTAACTCACTCCTCAAAGCGTTAAAAAGCGCTTTTTGTTAGGTACCCACCGCTCTAAGCTTTAGCGTAGAGCAGTAATGCGAACGGGGCTGAGTTTTTATTTATTCCGCTGTTGTGGATTTGATAGAATTCGAATTCAAAAATTATTCTACTTAATAGAATTAAAAATATTTTTTTTTACACTTAATATATAATATTTACATTGTTATTTTTATGAACTAATCTGCGCTAAATTTAGGGTTGTGTTTTGAGCCCAATGCGACAAGCCATCCGAATCCTTACCAACGTTTCCTCTATTTTTTCTTTTTTGTGTGCCACCATCAAATTCTGTGAGCAGTAAATTTTCAGCAAAATAAAAAATGTGCGCAAATATAAAAATTTGGTGAAACAAACCTATTTTTACAATATTTCTGTGTGCAGCCTTGTGCGGGGGATGGAAAAATGTGTGCGGGCACATTTTGGGAGGTACGCGCACACCTTAGCGGGAACATTGATCCTGACTTATGTAACTGTATAAATATGTTTCTTAGTTGTAGATGACATTCGTATTTTGATTTAATTTTACTAGTACAGTGGAACCCCCAATTACACCTCTCCGTATTACGCGTTGCCTTGAAATATTCACCGCAAATCCCCCAATGGAACGGTCGCATTCCATTGTCGTTGCTACGAGACGGCTGTCTGTGCGGTGTATATAGTTAAATGTTGGCTAGCGTCTGTGTATTAAACACGTGCCAGGCTATACACGCATAGCCGTGCGACTGCTGTGTGCTGGATTTTGCAGAAGTGTCCTGCATCCTATATAACAGGGATGGCAAACCTATGGCACGCGTGCCCGAGGTGACACGTTTGAGAATTTAATGGCACTCTAACGATTTCCAAGTTCAAAATAAAAAAATTAAGTTTAAAAAATTAAAATTTTGATTAAATAATCTTTCAATTAATAAAAATAATAAAAGATTTTTAGTACTTTTTCCACATAAAATTTATTAGATCAGGACCGGTTTCGCTCATCGCGAGCATTATCAACTGATTCAGTTGATAATGCTCGCGATGAGCGAAACCGGTCCTGATCTAATAAATTTTATGTGGAAAAAGTACTAAAAATCTTTTATTATTTTTATTATAATGCCTTTCCACCAAGTATTGACAGTAAACACCTTAAAAGTAATCTTTCAATTATTAAGTTATTCCGTTTTACTAATTTTCAAATGTTGTTATTGTAAATTTTTAACCTTTTTAATAAATTTCAGAAAAAAACATTATTTTTTCTATTTTGTTATTTTTTTTTACTGTTGGGCACGGCACTATTTCAAGAAATAGTATTTGAGGATTTTTGGCACGCGGACCGAAAAAAGTTCGCCATCCCTGCTATATAATATGAATGCAAACGTCCTCTTAGCTTCCCACAATATAATATGATTGATCACCTTCTTCCACTATTCCATAATATTTGCTAATTTTAAGTATTTGAACATTCCACTTATGTCGCTGAATGTCATTTTGTATTGATGTTTCATCTTACAATGCGTATCGAGATTCGAGTCCCATGTAAAACATTCGATGCACAGGTAATCAATACATTAAAAAAATATTCCCGAGTTATTCACTCACGTTCGGCTGTACCTGCAATCATTTACAATCATAGCTATAGCTTTCAACGGAATTCTTCTTTATGCACCTGGTTGGTATCTTTCCGTTTACATACACATGAATGTATTAACAATGACATGTTTTATTTTTAACGTATGGCGTCGTTATATACCTACGAAGGTAAGAAACCCATTCAATTGCGTGCCCTAATTTGTGCTATTGCGTTTATAATAAACACTTTAATAAAATATGATACATTGTTAATTTAAAAAAATCTGGTTTTCTCGGACCAAAAGATGTAAATCTGGGCTCCGGGTCGGGTGGGCTTCGGGTAACAGGTGTGGTTTTAAGACTCTGGGCCAGGCCTTGATTGACCGGACTCGGAATAGTTGAAGTGTATGAATAGAGATGTTAAAATGCCAAGATTATTGAAAATGACGATTATTTCAAAACGAGATTTTTTTAAATAATCGCCTTCCGCCGTTATAATAACGATATGTTTAAATGATATATGGAAAATTTACTAGCCTTGTATAGAAATGAATTGTCCTTTTTTCTCTCACTAAATACATTCGTAAAATCTACTGTATAACGTATAGGACTTTCTTCTTTGAGGGGACCCCATCGTACGCATTATTGCGTTATATTTAGGTTTTACTGTACATACCTACTACAGACTTAGATTAAGTTGAATTAACGCATACTTTTGAATTTAAAGTGGCTTCATACACCGCATACATTCTTACCTGTATTGCAATAAGCAGGATGTTATGCACCGTTCACACACGTAGGGTGGTGACGTAAATGCGATGTTGCGGTGCAAATCTTCAGCCGGCTCGCAGTTTGTTGCGAGGGTTTGTCGCGGAGGAAGGTGGGAAGTGGGCGGTGGGTGAGCAAGTTAGTGCTGTGTGAGTTGGTAGACTTGAGAATAATCAATATTGCACCCTTTCCTTCCTTCGATCCCCGGACAGCCTCTGTCTCCACTTTCCAGCTTACATACGTTGCGCAATATTTAACACAAATCGTCAAACAATCCTGCCATTTCCTATTTCATCATTGTCACTATTTTTTATTATTATTATGCCCAGCTATCGAAACTAATTTCCATTTAAAATTCCTAACAGCTTCTTCCTTTTGATTATGTCTATACAAAATATCGCAATGCTGTTTCGTATATTTTTTTAAGACTACCTCCCTAATCGAAAACGTTCTGTATTTCAGCATTCATATCATCAATATAACCAGCCTTACATTATATTGTAAATAATATATAGGTATATATATATATATATAAATTTCATTTCATTTCTGATGACATCTTTTACTGTGCATCGTGTTCTTGAGAAGTGTGAAGTAAGGGATTGCTTGTTTTACCGTTGAAACTAAAATACCAGTAAAATATTGACAGTTTTATGATTGCCATATTAATTATCCATTACAATATTATCACAAATAATATGTGAAGCAAAAGTAATCGTAAAAATGGCAATTTTGTGAGTTTCAGAATGTATGTTTACTTCATAGATTTAAATTATTGATAATTTTGTCCATTGATAGCTACGACAGGCGTTTGCCCAATATTCATGACGCCGGACAATTTTAATCTCTATCGCTTTTGCAGATTAGTTTGCCACTAACTGTTGATAATGATATCACCTCTTACCAACGTAACACGTTGCCATGCATATTTATATTATTTTATATACCTATCTATATAATTTAAATTATTTAAATATGAAACAAATATTGAGTATTGCAGCAATCTCAAAATGAGTCAGATACTTATAACTTCATGGCGTTTTTGTATTGTGCGCCAAAATAAGAATTTAACAGTCGCTCAATAAATTGAGTAACCAATACTTTTTTAAAAATACCTACCCTACAGGTAATTAATACTTATATTGTTTCAAATCCATATTGTAAACTGTTCTCATAAAAATTCACTCATGCACACATTATTTTCTGCTATCTTATTGTTATCTGCACCATAATACTGATAATGAAATTGTCATCCAAGTATTCGTTTCGATTTCGGATATTTTTACATGAGCGGCGACAAAACCACTCGTGAGTAAGGTAAAATTGTTTTTATGCAGATAAGTATAAACCAAATTAATTACAAGGTACGATAAATAGTTGATGAATCTTTTGCTTATCTAGTTCTCGGAAAGTAGTCATGTATGTACGTAGTATTTTTTATCATTGGTACATCCAAACGGATTGTTAAAAATAATGAATGTATCTACCGATTACCAATTCATGCATTAACATTATTCATATCGATTCAAATTATTTATTTTCATAGCATTTAATTGATTGAGAATGATACGGTTATCATGGATACCACACGGCAGTGTTTCCTGAATTGGGGTTCGTGAATCTATTCAGAAGTCGGTTTATACTATTTCGCAGTACATTTTTTCTTGCGTAATATCTTTAATAACACGATAAGAACAATTTGCTCGAATGATATTTTTCTTTGAAAACGGCAGTAATCAAGAAGATACCTACGTGTACTACCGAGTGAGAATCCGTGAACCGTGGCTCGGCTATTGACCTCTTGTGACCTGCAATCATTGTACCTTCTATTATACTGCCCCTCTATTGCAATTTTACGTGCATATAAATAACGTGATTTAATGTGAAAATCCTGTCCATACGTTCGACATATACATTTGTTGAAATTTTTAGCACACGCACCATAGATAGTATCGTTCGTTGCTGAAGATATTTGATCATGGCGGTGAAATAAAATTGTATCCTTCTGCAACGAACAACAACTTCTATCTGGTCTGCCAAATCATCAAATATGTCATCGGCGCATATAGTCGTCGCGTGAGAGCAATTGGGTTCTCCGCTCCAGTCTTATTATTTCATTTGAGGTTTTGCTGGAGTAGTGTGCTTCGCACGACGGCGCAGCGATGATCAATGACCCCTGCCTGCGCGAGCATTCTCTTCTTGGTCGGCATAACAATGGCGGCGATCCGAAATAGTTTCCAGCGGACGATTTAATTTATCGCGTAATACGGTCTCCGACCCGTGCACGCCGTTTCGGAGCGGCACTCGCGGCTATGATTGCTAGGAGACTCGGTGAACCACCACACCAAACGAAACCAATGAACATTCACCCTCCTTATATGCGCAAAGAATGGGAGCTTGAAACGAAAAACGGTCATCAAAATCAAACTATAGTCTTGCAATGCCAAAGCCCTTAACCTGACATTACTATTGAAAATAATCTATCATAAAAATATGTATGTTATGTACACATTGTTTTGTATTTACGAAAAAATCACATAACGACGTTTGTCAAACTTCCGTTTTTCGTAAAAAGATGCCAAATAAATGCTGCCTTCCATTGTGATTTTAATTGAAGTATGTAAATGCCACTGAATGTACGAACTAATATGAAGAAACCAAATTACGTCACGTTAATATCTACGATATTATAATAACGAATGTTATAAAAACAGAAACAAATTTATTCGCATTGATCGCCGATTGTCTTCGAATCATAATGAATCGGCTTGACCTTGGAACTCATGGGAGTGCTAGCAATATTTGCTAGCATGTCATGTATTCATTAAATAATATTGTATGTATTTTACCAATCATTTGTCAACAAACTATTTCTCCTGATATTCATTCTCTCATTATTTACGTATCATAAAATTTGCTGTTCCGGCAAGGAATAACGGGTTTGACAAAACATAAACGCATTTATGGACAATAATGGATGTTAACAAAACTTTTTAAATAATAAATTAATATCTATTATATTGTCATTCTGGCAACACTCGGGAGTCGCCGCTGACAGTTGGGCCGGCGATCTCATGAAGTGGGTATTTATCGCAGTCAATGTTACAATAAATTCATATAATAACATTGTTTTAATATACAATAGCATTCCTACAATTATTTACCCTTGCATTTTCTTGTTTCAGATGGCAGCTGGATCTACTTTACAGATGGCACCTCAGGCGACTGTCAACACAGCTCATCCAATTCATAGTCAAGACTCTAACATGAGCACTGGTAAGAAGTTTTAAAAAATCCAATAGTAAATGGTAAATTAAATCGAAATTTCGCTAGTTGTCAAAGTGACATAGATGGCAGCGCCATCTTGTTTCCCATATTCATATTAAAAGTTATATGGCTTAATTTGAGTGAGAACTGTCAACATGATGCTACTGATTTATTTATTTTCATATTTTCAAATAATTTATAGGCCTATAATATTTGAATAAGTTTATTCATCCGACTGTTATATAGCATCACTCAATGTTGTATTGAATTTGTATTTGTTGAACATAAAAGCTATTATCATATTACAGTGAAACCCCGATTCTACATTTTCCAAGGGACCGCAATAAATCAACGAATAATGCGGGGGAAATCTTCAAATAATACCAAAAAATGTTTAATTTTCACATAACTTGTTTATTTCACTTTTTTTATTAAATAATTTATACATTTATTCTTTAATTGCTTAATACATACTAAGTTGCCTATTTGTTTGATACTTAAATTTTGACAGACACCCTTCAAACTGGCGTACTTTCTAAGTTAACTTTTTTTGCTATATATGTCGACTCGTTTTTCTCCTATATTTTTTTCAACGCCTTGAATTGTTTTCAGTTTCTCAGTTAGAGTTCTAGTTTTCTTTATTTAAGCATTTTAGATTTGACTTTTGAGTTAGAAAAATTCACGCAACCAGATTTAGTGTAAGATTTATTTATGGGCGAAAAAATAAATATTCAACAATAACGATCTATCAAGATAGTAATTCGGACAGGACGATAATATAATATTTTGATGATGGATCGAGGAAATCGGTAAATCGGGGAATTATTACACATTGTTATTACGGGGTCTTGGTCAAGTAAAAAATAAACGATCCATTCTAAAAAAACGAAGATAGCAAGAACGGAAGATCGGGTTTCCACTGAAAAAAATGCGAAACGAGATGCAAGGCAACACTATTTATGAGAAATATTCAACGAAAACAGTCAATCGAGATAATATTTGTAACGGGACCAAAATATTTAAACGATAGATCGAGGAAAATGGTAAATCGGGGAACGATTAATGCGGGACTATTTTACATTGTTCTTATTGGTGTTTGGACGGGACTATGAAAAATAAACGATCTATGCGGTAAAACGAACAATGCGAGATTGGTAGATCAGGGTTACACTGTATTCTATTTTGTATAGGGTGACTGTTCCTATAGTCAGCCATGTCCAGTAGTCAGGCTTTTTAGCTTAAACATGAATATCAAAGTATTTTAGTTCTCACAGTTTTTAATAATTTTATGCATTGATAGCTAATAGTGTTGGCACTGAAAAAAACAATTGTTTAAATATGTGTTGGTAGTACTTAAAGATGTATATTTGTACTAAACTGACTTCTGAAAGTCCAATGCCTATGAAAGGCTAACTACTGATTTTTGGTGGCTGAGTTCTAGATTATTTTGTCATTTTTTAAAAATGTTCTTATTTTATGTGTGGAATGATATTATTTGTTTTTATTTTACTTGATTACATAACTCTGTACCCGTTTTATGAAATACAGTGGAAAAAACATATATTCATTCATTCAATATATCTATCGAAAAAACACCCGTCCCTTAACTGGCTACTGACTACTGCAACAATCGCCCTATAATAGTTAGGAAACATATTTGGAATTTGGATATGAAATCAGTCTCATAAATAGTAGGATATGAAATTGACTAATTGTTTTTGATTAACTAATTTACTTTTGATATTTTTCCATTTTATAACTAATGGTCAGTAATAGTTCTACACTATATGTAATTTCATTATGTTTTTTCATTTCATGTTAAATTTATGAGAGGATGTGGTTATAAAACAGAAAGCAGTAATGTAACCTCTTAATTAAAATTGTGTTTTGGGGGTATTCAGGTTCATCTCATAGCGACAAAGAGGCAGACGCCCTCACGCCAGAGAAACCAGGAGGCATAATGCGATCAGGCAGTGGTGGCTCCGGTGGCATCCCGGGCGGGGCAGCACCAACTGTTGTTGGCCTGCCACCAGACCGCAAACGGAAGCGGAAAGGAGATGAGCTCGGCAGCAGCGGGGGTGCCGGAGGTGGAGGTGCTGGAGGAGGGGGAGGGGGACCAGGCGGCGGAGGAAAGCCGCGTCCCAATGCCGCCTCCGCCGCCGACAACAATAAAAATATTCGCGAATACTTCAGCAAGCACCTTTCCAGCAGTCCCATAAGACATGCCGGCGCTAAGAGCCCCTCTCCTCAGCTGGCCAACTACCCTATGGTTCGTATTGTTAGTTAACTGTTTAATTTTGACTCTTGTTCATGATGAATCAAATGTATCATTTAATGTTGATGCTTATTGCAATAATCAGTTTTTGTTCTATTATTACCAGTGGTGGCCGGTCAATGTGGCAATTGGATCAATGGACCCCTTCTATATGCAGGGGCGGTTACATTTCATGAAATAATATTCAAACAACATTTATACCATTCACTCATTTTAAATTCTTCATGTATTCTTCTCATGTCTTCAGCCGCCACTGATTACACATTTGACCACTCTGCTAATTATGAAATCGGATCTGAGTTTGTTTATTAGCTTTAGAGCTAGAATCTAACTCTGTTTTATTTATTGTTTCCAGTATCCCCCTTCACCGTCAGGCCCTCTCGGCAGCAGTGGAGGAGAATTCTTCAAAAGCAGTTCAGGCGGTGGCGGCGGTGCAGGCAGTGGCGGCGGTACGGGGGTTGGCGGAACTGGAATAGGATCATCGAATCGCTCAGGCCCCCCCTCCCTCGCAACTTCTGTGAAACAGTCACAGACGGACCTTACCTGCCAAAGGATTCAAGAATTTGAGACGCAGGCCTCCTCTGATTTGGAGTTTCGTAATAATAAAATCGACGAGTTGACCAGGGCGTCCGAGGAACTCAGACACCAGGTCTCCTCTCAGCAGAAGGTTATTGTGATTTCTTGTCTATTCTTCATTGAGTTTGGTTGGAAAATTAAAATTACTTGTGTGAAGTTATGACCGTTTGTCAAGAGATTTTTGGGAGATAATTTTATAGTATGAATATTGCAAATAAAATAATTCTTTTTTATAATTTTTTTCTATTTTACTTGAGTTTATCATAATTTCCTATGCAATATTAAAAAAATATTTATTTTGCAGGTCATAGAGCAACATAAGTCCCACATTAACAAATGTATTGACGTTGTAAAGAAATTATTAAATGAAAAAAGCACAATTGAAAAAAAGGAGGCGCGGCAGAGATGTATGCAAAATAGGTTACGATTAGGACAGTTTGTTACGCAAAGAGTAGGTGCCACATTTCAAGAGAATTGGACTGACGGTTATGCATTTCAAGAATTAACTAGGTACGTCATATAAATATTTTTTCACAATGTACCGTTTGAAAGTGCGTTTCGTTTTAAAACACTATTCTCCATATGCCGAAATCCTAAAATGTGCTATTATTTGCACTGAACTCTAAAATGATTTCTCTACTTCAAAAAACACATTTATACTCAAAACTACGTTAGTTTGATAATTTTACAATTGGAGAATTGAAAAATAATAAAAGTCTAAAAAAACACATTTCAAATGTAATTTGTCATTCAAAAAATCAAAATCACGATTCCCGAGATAGTTTTAACGGTTCTAGACTGTCTCACTGGGAGGCGTTTGAAAGCGACCAAAACTCTTTAATTTCCATTTTAGAAAGCTCTTGCTTAAAACTGAGAATCTGTACATTTTGGCTATGGCGATTGCAAATGATTGAATACTGAAATTAACATTATGTCTTAGCTAAACCACACCTGGTCAAGTGGTAGTGTAATACTGTAAAAAGGTCAATCAATTGGATATTGATTGATTTATATAATTATGTGTTTTATGTTCACAGGCGACAAGAAGAAATCACAGCAGAAAAAGAGGAAATAGACCGGCAAAAGAAACTCCTCCTTAAGAAAAGGCCTTCCAATGTAGAGGGGGGAACGGGGCGAGGCAAAAGAAATAGTACCGGCGGAAGCTCAGCCGGTGCGGCAGCAGCAGCCGCCACCGTGGGGGCAGGAGTTGTCAGTAACGCGGGAACTGCAGGCTCTGGGACTGGAGCGACGAATAGTGGAGGCAGTGGAGCAGGCGGAGGTGCTGCATCAGCAGGTGGCACCGCTCAGACCACTCTCCATAATGGAACAGAGCCTCCTACTTTTTTGAAACCTGATCCTCTACCCACATTCTCATGGCAAGAGTACTATGAAGCCGATGAAATATTGAAGGTTTGTTGTATTTATTTTTAAAAAAATGCGAATAGTGTATAACAAAAACAAAATCATACAATCTGTACACACAGACTGCATATAAATATATTAGGACCAAAAAGAAATCTCATTCTATGAATCCATATTTGCGTTCAGTTTGTTTCAAGACATGATTAATAAGCAACTTTTTTTGTAATCCTATTGCTTAACTTAATTGTTTGTGAAGTGTAGTATTTATGGGGTGCACTTGTCGTCAGAAAGACCATTAAACTTCGATGACGGCATTCAGAAATCCCTGATTGAACCAGATCCTTGGTTAATCATGGAAGAATTTTCGCAGAAACTCATACCACCGTACTCCACAGATACATTTAAAGCAAATCAAGAAATCAAATATAATGGGTATTTGATGCCGCATGAATTTTACCTAACGATTAGCTTACCACTTGAGATTATACTTATTTTTATATATAGATTATACTTATTATATATATTTAGAGATACCTACGATTAGCTTACCACTAATCCTGTCCTAGCCCTATCCTTCTATCCCTACTCTCTTCGGAAAAAGAGAGGTTGAGCAACTGAGTAACAAGCAGTTCTATCAGAAAACACTTCTGTTGAGATAAACTCCATTAGGAGTCCATATGCTCCACACTGGGAGCGAACATGGTTTAAAAAAAAAAAAAAAGAAGTCTTTGAATGATGAGTGAAAATACTTTTATTTGCAATATGACACTATTTATACTTGAGTTTTATAAACAGAAATTCTAAATGTCATTCTACATCTTTATAATTATTTTTGTGCTAGACCTCTCACAATGAATTGATCATCTTGTTGCTTTCCTTTTTACGTATAAAAAGGTGAATTGACTGTATTTGCTTTACTATGTTTCTTTTCTTTATTTGAAGTAAATAATATACAGTTATTGTTGGTATGTGGACTCAAAGTGAATACTGAACTCATCAAGAATGCTTGTCACACAAAGACTGTTATAATTCTCTCATTGATTCATTCATTACTGCCCACAACTTGAAAAACTCATTTTTATTTTTTTGTGGTTAAATTTTTCCAGCTCCGCCAGAGTGCCCTCAAAAAAGAAGACGCTGACCTTCAATTGGAAATGGAGAAGCTCGAGAGAGAAAGAAATCTTCATATCAGAGAACTGAAGCGGATTCATAATGAAGACCAAAGTCGATTCAGTGCACACCCTGTCCTATCTGAGAGGTAACATAGAATCACTGACAGATTGGCATAGTTAATTTTCATCCCAAAGTATCGATCAACTTGACTAAATATTTTTATTGATTTTTCAGATATCTTTTACTCATGCTTCTTGGCAAAGGTGGATTTAGTGAAGTACACAAAGCTTTCGACTTACGTGAGCAGAGGTACACTGCTTGCAAAGTCCATCAATTAAATAAAGACTGGAAGGAAGATAAAAAAGCGAACTACATCAAGTTAGTATATTTTTTCATTCTACGTGATGTTCATTTATATTATGAATTAAATCATTATACTAATGTCATTCTTTCTCACCATTCCAGACATGCACTGCGGGAGTACAATATTCATAAAGCATTGGACCACCCGAGGGTAGTTAAGTTGTATGACGTTTTTGAAATAGATGCCAATTCATTTTGTACAGTTCTCGAATACTGTGATGGTCACGATCTCGACTTTTATTTAAAACAGGTAATTGTCAAACGTCCTTTCTTGACTTTTAAATACATTTCTATATTGCCTTTAAAAGTCATCGTTAGAACAAATGCCCAGGAAGAATCTCAACCTGCCTCCTCCGCTTCCGTCTTAGAAGATTCAAATACCTACCAAACTCAATGAACACTTTATTATCGCTTACCAAACTCTACTCTCAACTACTGGTGGTGTTGTATTCTGTCTTGAATCGGTAAAAAACAACTGAAAATATTTTGAATTGCAACCTTAAACCTCTGCCGAATTTTTTACTACGCTGCATTGATTTAATCAAACCGATGTGCTCTTTAATAGTGTTTGTTTGAACTCTACCTTCTGACGAGTGAGGAGAAGGACATTGCGAGGGTCAGAGGTTTATGCACTTGGGGCACACATTGCAGAAAGTGGCAGTCTGTGTAAGGAGCTCGCGATCCAATTAGGGGTACCTGTAGGTACTTCAATTGATTTAGAAAAGCCTTGTGACTCACACTTGTACTCGATCAGAATCATGTGCCGCTTATTCAGCATATGCATACTGACAGTACTGCATTATGGTTGCAAGTCACGACACTACGGAAACACTGTTCTGTGGTTTGAAAACAGATTCGGTGGTTTGACTTTGTTAGGAACTTTCAGTTAAAAAAACAAATTAACCATCCCCTCATTGCTTTAAAAATAAAAAAACAGCGATAGACCTGGCATTGAAATGTGCAACGAATGCCCCTGGGGAGCCTGAATCCACCGACCGGATAAATTCTGTCGCCTCGAAAGGCTGCTGTTGACCATTCATAGGATTTACTTGGCAAAGCTACATGGATCCTGGGTTGGAGGAAGCATTTAGACTGGCTGTGAGCATTTTGAAGGCACCGTGTGGTGGTCATATGTGAATAATAAATGTATTTGTTTATGTGGCAATTTAAATACTATGACCATGTAATAAAAAGGTTTGTTTTATATTGCAGCATAAGACCATTCCGGAAAGAGAAGCGCGATCCATTGTAATGCAAGTCGTATCAGCCTTAAAGTATTTAAATGAGATCAGACCACCAGTAATCCATTACGATTTGAAGCCTGGAAATATACTTCTCACAGAAGGAAATGTTTGCGGCGAAATCAAAATTACAGACTTCGGTCTCAGTAAAGTTATGGATGAAGAAAATTACAACCCTGATCATGGGATGGACCTGACAAGCCAAGGAGCCGGCACTTATTGGTTAGTTGCTTTTTTAACTTATATAATTATGTGTTTTCACTTTATTAATTGATTTGGCATTTACTTGGTAGAACTCCATTTATAACAGATTAAAATAACAAAGTATTTTAGCTCTACAGTTTTTAATAATTTTATTCGTTGATAGCTATTTCGGCTTGCGCCATCGTCAGAACTAGTTCTGACGATGGCGCAAGCCGAAATAGCTTTCAACGAATAAAATTATTAAAAACTGTAGAGCTAAAATACTTTGTTATTTTAATCTGTTGTTTTCACTTTCTTGAGACAATTTGAGACAGAAATATTCCATTTGGATTTAGTCTACTGGTACTTGAGTGTGGTCTTCGAGTGCAGCATTTTGATTAGATCTTTTGTCTTAGTTTTTACCTCATGCGATTTTGGTAGTCTTATATTTTTATTAATAAAAACACCAAAATTCCTTTGTACTTTATTCCACTTTATTTAAAAGGTCAGGACCGGTTTCGCTCATTGCGAGCATTGTCAACTGATACCTTCCATTCAACCTTTTGTCAACCCTATATTTTTAATTGAAATTTGGAAGCTGCCAACCTCCTATACTGATCTAGATGTATGGATTTAGGAATGAAATATTTTTTATGTACAAATGAATGATGTTATAACAATATGAGATGGGTTTATAACATTTTGTTACAATTAAACATCAAACTGCATACATAACTCATAAATTTAGATGTGAATCAGACTTAGAATGGCAGGAAACCAAAGGAACTAAATAAATTAGTCTGTAAATATTTCCTTGCATTTAAATTTGATTTATACACTTTTTTATCACTGAATTAGTAACATAACAATGGTTTATTCTCTGCATTATAACTATCATTGTAAGCAAACAATAAAATTTTCTGTTTACCTGGGAAATATAAAGATCTGACTAACTAATCAAAATGGATAATTTCAATAGGTATTTGCCGCCTGAATGCTTCGTAGTTGGTAAGAACCCTCCGAAGATTAGCAGCAAAGTAGATGTGTGGAGCGTAGGAGTTATATTCTACCAGTGTCTCTACGGAAAGAAACCCTTTGGCCACAACCAAAGCCAGGCAACCATCCTGGAAGAAAACACCATCCTGAAGGCGACGGAAGTCCAATTCGCCAACAAGCCCACCGTCAGCAACGAAGCCAAGGTCGATACCTTAATTATCTGTTTCAGAATACATATCAATTTTTCCATATCAACTGGTGGTACTCAGTAGTGTAGGAAGGGATCCTGCCGCCCGGGGCAGTCCTTGAATTAGCCGCCCCCAATATGTCCTCTAATTTTGTTTTTAAATCACTTCTACTATTTTTTAACTATGAACTAGGAGTTTTTACAGGTGGCCTATTTTCTATGTGTAAATATAATTTCTTGAAAAATATTATATTTGTTTTTGAAAATGCCGACCCCAAAAATGCGCCACCTGGGACGGTCCGCCCCCGCCGCACCCCCCTTGCTATGCCACTGGTGGTGCTTGATGGAACATAAATACCAAATTCGAATGGTTTAAATCAGTGGTCGATAGTAATAAAAGTATCACTAAATTTTATGTTTTATTTCTATGCCGTTTTATAACACAAATATTCAAAACAGGAATGAGTAGTCTAATGATGTTTAATATGATAAAATTGCTCTTTTGTCTTGCATATTTGTAATCAGGATCCATCCTGATTGAGAATGATCTTATTCTTAAAATTGGAAAATGTTCTCAGAAGTTTGATGTTGGTTTGTCATTTAGTAAGATTAAAATCAAAATCTTAACACACTATAAGCGGGCTAATAACTAACTGGTACGTACAGCGGGCGAAAATCGGCGGCAGGTGAAATAAAATCATATTTTACAATAATCGCTCTTATCTTCAAAACCAGGGGTTATTTTTTAATGAAATTTTAATGCTGGTTTTGATATTTCAGAGTTTCATCCGTGCATGTCTTGCGTACCGTAAAGAGGAGCGCATTGACGTGTTCAGTTTGGCGAGGCACGAGTACCTACAGCCCCCTGTCCCCAAACACGGCCGAGGCGTAGGAGCCGGGGCAGCTGGATCGGGGGCGGGGCCCCACCATGCGGCGCATCATGCCGCTGCACATCACGCCGGCCAGCACGGTCAGCATACCCCGCAGACCTTCAGCGCCGCCATGTTCGGCTCCAACATGAACGCGTCCAGCAGTTCCTAGAATCGACGGCGGCGGCCGCCCCCGCCTCTCCCTCGCACCTGCTGATGAGCGCCGCCACCGTTTTGTTTGTGTTACGGTTTGAAAGGATTGAACTCTCAGAGCGAGTACCGGCCGACGAATGGACGCTCGCCGAGAATTGTGATAGTTTTCGGAAACCGGTTCCTCGAGTGTTGTACATAGTTATGTTAGATGAAACGAGGCCGACTTGAATATTCCCCTTTCTCCTTTCCTCTCTCCTCTCCTCTCCCGCTTTCCGCTTGTTCTCCTTCGGGCGGGCGTATCGCAACAGCGCGTCGTTCTATCGGCTCACAGCGGATCCGGGCCGAGCGAGAAGGAGGGAGGACGAGGGAGAGGAAGAAGGGGAGACCCTCGTTCGGTTTCCGATGTCCGACGCCGCGGTCGACGTTGACTGTATTTTTTTATTTTTCGCAATATATACATAATGTATTATTCCTTTTCGTTATATGTTGTACGGAATATGTTACGGGAAAGTGAAAAAGAAAATACTACGCGGTCGGGGCGTTCGGTTTGTGTTATTTATGAGAATGAGGAATGTGTAAATTTTGAAAGGTGACATTTTCCATTGTGTTTATGCGATTTTAAAAACTCCCAATCGGCCTGCGACACATTTATAAGTCGGGCGTCAGCCGAGGTGAGTCCTGAAGTTTATCTGAAAAATAAAATGTGATAGACCGTCGATCGCCCCGAGCGGTGACTTCAATTTTTTTATCTATTTATTTATCAGAGCGAACCTTGCGCGGAAAGGTTGAATTGAAAATATTTTTAGAGAGTTTAGTGTCTTCATACGATTCCTGATTTACTATTATTATTTTTTTTGTTATGCGAGCAGTTTGTTCTGTCACTGTCTCCATTTTATAATAATATTATGGTATTTCCTGTTATATTTGATTTGTATGACATATAAATCAATCAAACCTTCTTCCTAGTATGATAAAATCGTTCAATTTTCGCCTCCGTCGGTGAGGTGCGCTTTCCCCGTTGTGTTGTTCTGTCGACGGATAGTCGTCTTCGTTTACGTATACACTTGATTATAGACTTTGTTTCGACAGTATCATGTATTATCCGCCTGCCGGTTATAAAATTATTGTCATCATCACTAATAAAACATTAGTACCTCGATTTAAGGAAAACGACGATCAGTCTTATCGACGAGGCTTTGATTTTTATATTTTCTGTCTTGTCTGCATTCTGATATACGATATTCTACATATATTTTGGTGAAACTGTGCTCGTATCATTCAAATGAGAAAATTTCGAACACAGATTATAGCATTCGTGTTACCTATCAATTTTCAATCCCGTAACCATCAGTAAATGTAACATTTTGTCCTGCATGCGACTTCTAGTAAGTGAAGCTATAACGTCATATCATTTTTGAAATTTCCCTTGGACAGATTCTTGTGCCCAGATTACATCACTTGCTATGATTTTAAGAAAAACACTTTCCAAATGAATCTCTAGGTCTATTTCATTAATGTTTAAGCCAATTTTTTTGGCGATTATGGAGAAATATTTCAAATGTCAGATTAATTTTAGTTGACTGATTTATCTATATTTTGCATTGTATGCAATGTAATGTCATTACAGCTAGTTTTTACAATTTTAGAATGCTGATGTTTTATCATATTAGTGATAATGGCTGAATAATTGAAATAATTAAAAAGAAATATTTGTAAAAATTATTGTTTCCTTTATATTATGTCTAAAATCTTTTTTTTTTACTCTACAGAATAATGTTCCATTATAGGGCTTCCCGTACATTGCAGATCGATGACTATTTCTATGGTCGTATAGCAGAATCAATCTTTTGAGTTAAGTTGTTCATGAACTTTTTCTGTCTAGGTGGAATTGCAAAAGGCAATATACAAATCCTTTGATAATTTATTTTCAGTTACACTTTTTTATTTAAATGCATCCTGTTGGATTCAACTATGCAATCATATTCGTAATCTGTTTTACAAAATTCAATACAGCTTATTTTTCAGACAGTTACAAAGACACTGTGACAAGTGATCTTTCAAAGTATTGTATCACAGAAACATCCCAGGTCGGGGTACGGAAATAGTTAAAATACATATTAGTGACACTTTGCTGCCCTCTATAATATTATTTAAATACACATAACTTCAATATAATGTACATATTTTTTTAAACTGTATTGAAGTAATGTCACTGTGAGAAAATTTGGCTGATGTGAAAATGTGTCAGGAGTATTAAGGCATTAATTACATTTTACTGACGAAATGGGCAAAATGCCTCCCTTACTTGTGCCTATTTTTATTGTTCCTTAGTTTAAATCTGTAATGAGATCTGTAAAATATGCTATTTTTTGGTTAAATTTTCTTGTATGAGGATGATATATTGTGTTATTTTATTATCAACTCGATTGTGTATACATTTTATTGCGACACTGTATATTATTTGGGAACGACTTTTAATAGTTTATTCATTTTGGGAAAATCGTAATCAATAAATTAATTACTACATATAGCTTGATGACATTTTGCATGAAAATACCCCTATTTATTTACTCTGAAATTTTTTTGGATGTTAAAAAATGATTAGTAAACATTAGGATAGTTTCAAGTAGAACAAAACGGTAAGTATTTATTCTGCATTGATTCATTTAGATTCAATGGTTTGGTTTCACATGGTCAGTTCAATTCTCTAAATTAAATTGACTAAAATATGCAATTATTTATTTGATAATACAAAAATAGATAAATCATGTCATTTCTTGAATCATGTGAAAGCAAGCGTAAGTGTTGATCAGCTTTCATAAATTTACTTAGTTGTTGCATCTTGTGAAAAAATCACTTCATGGTTTATACAAACAGTTCAGCATGCACACATCAGTGCGGCCTGGATTACAATGACTGTAAAAAAGAATGTACAAAACTCCTAATCAAACTTAATGCTTAGTTGTAAGTATTGGTTTTATCTTATCAATTTAATCTACACAAAAGAAATGATTCAATTAGAAAAAAATTGACAAAAAAGACAATTCCTACTGTTGTGATTGATAGTAATTCCTGGGAACACCTGTGAGTAAGTTGGTGGTCGATTTTAAGTAAGTATACACATATCAAAGTTATAGTATGATGGCCAGAAATGGCGAAAAATAATTAGACATGCAACTTTTGCTTTCAACCCATTCTTTAACTATTTCTGCCTTTAAGACATGGTAAACTTTGACAGAAGTATTATCGTATATAACATGTACATATAAATGATTCAAACCAATTACACAAGTCTGATAATAAATAAAGCTAAAGAAGTAAAATGTAGAAGAAGAAAAAGTAATGATAACCACTTTTTAAAGAAGAGCAATATTTTTAGAGAAATACAATGACACGCCAATGAAAAAATGACTTACTTTTATTTTAATAAGAAGTGCTGAGAAACTTAAATCTCCATAAATATCTGTTATCTCTGACTTCCCAGTTGGTATAAATACAAAAAATAATTAATAAATAGAAAATAATAGTTTTATTAAAGTAGGTATTGTGTTGTATATATTCTTCAAAATGGGTCTTTCTGTAAAAATAAATAAATATTTGTAAAGATTTTCTAAATCATTCAACCACATATTTGAACAAACATTCTCTATCACGAATATGAATAAAAATTCATTAGGATACAGCAATGCTGGTGAACATCTACTAGCAGTTTTAAGAAAATCTACAAAATTTTCTACTGAAATTATAAAAATTTAGAACAGTTCCATTTGTTTCATCAAATGGTTGGTTTGTTTAAGAGAATCACTTTATGGTTAGATTCTTTTTTCATGGTAATATAATTCTGCTCTAATTGAAACACATAAATCAATCACTAAAACGATGTGGAGATATAGAGAAGATAGTGCTATTAGATAGCTATGACATTATATGGACCCATAATAACTAAAGTTTAGTTTAGTTAGTTTTGATCTTGTATAACCATTAACTTTAATCCACCTGCGCGCTCTGGGCATTGGGAGCAGTTCACTGCCCAAGTAGTTTTTTGCAAAATTAATTTTGAAATTGGACAGTCACTAAAATAACTACAGTCGATCCTCTTTTTATGCGGTAGATGTGTTCCATGAAACATCGCATAAAAAAAGACTCGACTTCCATACAAGAAGTGGGGATACGTTCCATATTTTTTTAAATCCGCATAACTCAAACTAAAATTTTATCAACTGGCTCACACCTTAGTCGGTGATTTGGGATTTTCAAAAACCCAGAAATTTCCAGCGTGACTCGTTTTTTTTAGCTCTTCCAAGAATTTATCGATTTACTTAAAATTTCAGCGTGCCCTTTTCATTTTTTAGCTCTTCCGATAATTTTCGGATCCAAAATCACAAAAATTTACGGATATACTAATAACCTTGACGGGCTTAGGAACCAGCTCTCCGAACCGAAATTATTTTAGTAACCAGCTTGGCAGAGCCGGTGCGTACCCATAATAGCACACTACTGCATTCGTTCCTCGCAAAGATAAGTCCAGGTAGATGAAGACAACTAAGTAAAAAAAAGTTAACAGAACAGGAACCTTGTAAAATGAGGAATGGGTGTATGCAGTTTTTCTAAGCACCGTGTGGCAGTGCCACCTTTTCAAATTCGCTCAATTCAATCATATACACTCTTGTTACTTACTTATAAATTTTCATATCACGCACCGCTGTGGTGTAGATAGCAGCAAAAGAAATTACTGTATGTCTACAATTAGTAATTAAAAATGAAATTTTAGATTTACCGTTTATCTATTAAAATGAATACATTCAAATTTTAAAAAATATATAAATTTAATATCTTTGTATATTTGCAAATTTTTCTGATTCTTTAATAGAAATATATATACATTTTACTTTTCGATTATATTTACTGATACTCATGGAATAAAACTTGGCATTTTGAAAATAGTTGAATAGAGTAAAGTAGATATTTCAAAAGAGAACTCATTCAAATACTAGGGAACTTTTATTGTCTCTGGAATTGGTTCCATTGCCGGTACCGGTAGAATGAAAAATAACGATTGAATAAACCAATTTTTTTAGGTGAGAGAAAATAACGGATTGTTCACAAAGGTGGTTTCGTGTCATCCAATTAGGTGTTGCGTATGATTTTAAACCAGAAAAAGTGTGTGAGAGTTTTTTTTCAATTTACAGGACAAATTTCTAATGTACTTTAAAACAATTTTTTTAATACACTTCTTTAACACACATTTTGTTTAGTTTTGAGGTAAGCATATTCTTCAAATGCATTTAGTTATACGAAAGGTGTCTTAAAAGAATCAAAAAATATGAAATAGAATATTTGAATAAAATAAATATATATTATGTTAATATCAAAATATAATAAACACATTTAATGTAGACTTAACGGACAAAATAAAATCAACCTGAATTATTCGTTTATCTTCATTTTACAATAAAAAATGTTTTATTTTTCAATTACTATCGTATTTAAGTATTACAAACAGTTTATTAAAAATTCCCAAATTCAAGATCACCTAATAAAAATTAAAATTATTCTAATTTGAATATTGGTTTTATAAGAAGAACTATTCATCAATCCAAAAACTCTTACAATTATTCCCACATGATAATTATGTAAATGAGGACGTGTTAAAGATTTAAATTAATTTCTATTTTTCGTTAAGTTATTGTATAAAGTTGATATCTATTTTGTTTTCTATGGAAAAGTTAATCCAAAACACCACATCTACGATTATTTTTTCGTCTATGAGTTTATCTTTCAATTGCTGTGGGGTGTCGATATTTTGTGCTGCGGTATAAGTATTTTATAAACAATTTTAGCGGTAATTGTGACAGAAAGTTCGCGGTTTCTTAAATGTGTAAGAAAGACCTGAAGTAATCTTTTATTTGCGACTTTATCGTGCTTTGTTATGATTATTATTCAATAATATTTTTCATTTGACATTTTGTGTCAACAAGAGATGGGTGGTGTGTGCCGTATTTTTTTAATTAACTTAAATGTAATTAAAGTTTAATCTTTATTTTATTAAGGCTTTTGATTCGTGTCATGTGGGCTAGTGCTGTATTCCATAACGAAAAATTGACTGGATTTTATTAAATACAAGAATTCATAATCCTGCGACACTAGGTATGTATCCATATATCTTTGTTGTTTTTTTGAAACACTTCCGAGTAAGCTTACAACTCGTAATCTATTGTTTTATTATGTCAACTTACAAAATATCGAATAATACACCATTAAATACGATAAATAATTTTGAAATATTAAAATATGTAGTTGCTATTGCGAAAGTCTTTCAAATGTCAAAACTGTTTTTAACACGTTTCTAACAATCTAATTTTTAGTATAAGTTGTTTTCAATGCACTTTTGTATGGTACCTTAGCTACCTATCTTACTTACCGTATATTTATTTTATTTTATAGTATAGTATAATAATTAATGACCAGGCTAGCTCGTTTGCAGCTCTGCCTCAGCTTTCCATTAGGTCAAACGAATGTATGTTGATATTATTTTCCGATTACGTATAAATAAATAAATTTTGAGTGCATGGAGTTTTCTCATTAAGTACGTTATCGTTATCCCGCGTCATTATTTCTTTTACATCGTCGTAGTGTCTTAGCTATGGTATGGAGATCCAGGCAGAAAATTATCTACTAATCGTCAGAGGAGGATAAGTATTGTACACTCTGACAAATAGTATCGCTTTTCCATAATTCGGTATCATCGTCAGTGGCGGATTACCCCATAAGCGCAGGAGGCGCGCGCTTGGGTCATCCGAATCTAGGGGGCCTCAAAAATAACATAGCTCATCAGTGTTCAATATTTGTTCTTATTTAAGATAGTTTTTCGAATAACAGGGCCTCCAAAGTACGTAACCCGGCACTGATTACCGCCATTTATTGTCGTAATTATTATTACTTTATTTTTTAAATTATATATATAAAAGTCATAAAAGTGTTATATAAATAATTAATATCCTACCAGAATAAAGATTCGCCCAGTCATTTATAATTCGATTATTTAGATTAATTATTTGGTTTCAAGAACCATAATATGTAAGTCTAGCCTGTATGGGTAAAGAATATATATTGTATATTTATTTTCGTTATACCTAGTTCAGGACCCAAAAACAAATTATTGTTGAATCAGTAAATGCAGGGCCGCCGCGAGTGGCCTTATGTCGAAAATATGTCTTGAGACAGTCCAACAATCTAAAAATGTATTTATTTATCAGTGTCACCATCATCATCTTTACCAAAAAAAACAAATATAATAAAACTTCGCATTCATACACGTCATATTTCTAAAACGAATAATACTAATTATTCAGTATGTCCGCTGAATCGAAGGTAAACGGTACAGGGTTAAATTCACTTTACGTAGGCCGCCCGTGTGCATCGCACACATTTGTCATATGAGATTATTATTTGCAAACCCGACTCATTCCAAAATTGTTGAAATATGAACCACGAGTGTAATTTAGTAGATAAAAATAAATTTTGAAAGAAAATTTGGATTGTCTGAATGATGTACTCTTCCATTAATCTTGTCGTTAACGACCCGGGTTTCGCCTTTCGGCATCTTCGGGTTTTATCCCACGAATGCACTTGAACTGATGCCGAAAAGCGAATCCCGGGTCGTTAACGACAAGATTAATGGAAGAGTACATCATTCAGACATTTCAAATTTGAAATTGAGATTCCATCAAGCACCTTCAGTCGAAATTCTAAATTTTGAAAGTATTTTTAGAAATCAGTCTCAAACCTTTCTTTGTAACATATAAAATATCATTGTAAAGTTATGTTAAATTAAAAATACGTTTAGAATGTACATTGTTTTTCAAAATGAAATTCACGTTTCATTTTTTAACCATTTTGGAATGAGGCTTGTTTGCAAATAATGCCCTCCTATATAATAGTAACGGCACCTCTGCCTACCTAAATGAGAAGTGAGATCGACCAATTCACGAAAAGTGACTAAGAAAAACACGTCTTGTAATTTTGTTTTTTAAGAATATTCCATTTATTTTCTTTACTCACCAATAATTAGCCAAGAGCGTAATGCGCAAAACGTTTTTCATGTAAAAATAAGCGTAATTTAATATAATTCAAGATTTCGACTGTAATTTAATATATTATATTGTATAAAGAAGTGTGATGCGAGTTCACAATACCATGCATTTTGTGTTAGCAACGCGTTGGTAGTCCGACTGCTTAGAAACATATCCTTATATCCCATGTTACACATATCGACGTGCTTTATTCAGGTTTACTTCTTAAATTGGTCCTCCATTAAACCTGTTTAGAGCAGACCGCTCGACGTGTTCTATTTTGTTTCGCTTTTTTATTCGCCTGGTAATCATAATAACGTGTGTCTGTGTTACTCTTCCCTGTTCACTGGTCATTCATTGTCTAGGCCAGCGGTCTTCCGACTTTTACCGGTTACGTAACCCACGTGAGAATTCTCTGGCGCGGAACTGTGATGGTTAATTAATACGAATCATATTTAGTTATTCCAGTCGACTGATCTTACACCTGAGTTCTTTCTGCTAGTCGTCAAGTGTCTTATTACAATACCTGTACATAGTTTAGAATGCACATTCCGTAGCGAAATACACTTAACTAGCATTATACATTGACGCAATTAAATGCTTTTGATTACACCAATTTATGGTTTACAATACTAGTGTAACTAAAACCAGTATCTATGGTGTTTTTCAATGCCGAAATCCTGGTATTTCAGTATTGTAAATTAACCAAAATCTATATTTGAATGCGAAGTTACCATCACATCGCACACACGGTTGAATTAAGACTTATTAACATATTATAACATTTTCCCGATAGATTAAAAATGATCATACAGGTATAGGGTTTTTATTTAGAGGTTTGTTTTTTTAAATAAGCAACACTTAAGCCAGCGACAGCCAATTAGACAGATGAAAACTGATTTGTGCTCAGTTTGGTTTGCCATTTAACTATGAGTAGACTTACACCAGAACAACGCTTGTAAATTGTTTAGATTTATTTCTTTAAAATTTATTAATTGATTTGGCATTTACTTGGTAGAAAGAACTCCATTATCAGAGGGTAAAAATATCAAAGTATTTCAGTTCTACAGTTTTTAATAATTTTTATGCGTTGATAGCTATTTCGGCATTCGCCATCGTCTGAACTATTCTGACGATGGCGAAAGCCGAAATAGCTATCAACGCATAGAAATTATTAAAAACTGTAGAACTGAAATACTTTGATATTTTTACCCTCTGATAATGGAGTTCTACCAAGTAAATGCCAAATCAATTAATAAATTCTGATGCAGAAGTCACATTTTTTTAAAATGTTTACCTAAATGATTACGCAATTTGTATAACAATGCAACTTTGACCAATACAATTTACGTGTTGATGCCTCACGGTTTGACAATCGCCGTCGCTGGTTAGATGGAATAAGGAGTAGGCTCTAGACCTGTATCACGCTCAGACAGGTAAACGGCTGCACTTTCCGACTGCATAACATATTAATAGGATTTAGGATTCAAGCCATATCGATTCGAGCGCTCCTAACACTTTTGTAAGCGAGAATCCGTATTTAATAGGCATTCGACACTGACTACATATTTGGCTTTCACGTCAGTGGCGGGCGGCGGCACATCATTTGAAAAGCTTGTTCATTATGAAAATGTGTATAGTCAACGCTTGAACAAAGCTCCGAGGTAAACCACTCCATTATAATTTGGTGAGCGGACACGTAAAACCTGCTCGCATAGAAAAACACTTAGTTAGGTTATGCTTACATTTGATTTGGTCTTTTATAAATGTAAACAATGTACTATTTCATTAATAGTTTAAAACTATTTCAATGCACAGGCACTTAACATTAAAACAAATAAAACGCAATATTTTAAAAAGATTCCTTGGTTATATTGTGGAAGTTTATTTTTAACATAATATGAATATTTTTACGAAACTCTTTGCTAAATTAAAATTACATTATGAATTTATTATATGTATTTTGCTTTTTTTATTTTTTTTTATGATATTAAATGAAATTACATAGAATCCGCTGAATCTATTGTCTTTAAAAAATCGTGATGATAGACACCGTTCCTGATCCATATAAAATAAATGTAAAAGTATTGATAGTGAACACCTTAAAATTTGGTATATAAAAATCCTCATTTTTACCAGTTTCATTATTTAATTTGTCGATCATCTCAGACGCTGTTTAGGGATGGATGTATGTTGGAAAGACTGTCAATTTTATGAATTTTATGCCATCATTTTCACCAGAACGACTACAGCTTTTACTCATCGGCATTCAACGAACACGAGAATCTGTAACTATTATAATTACAGTTCGGAGATGGTGTAAGTAGTTTTGATATATGAATATTTGTAGTCATGCACTCATGCGTGTATATCTACGCGAAGACTTGCCATCATCGTCTGTCTTATATATAATATATATATATGTATATGGAACTAACGCATTGGTTTATTTTGACATATAACGGTCATTTCGGGCACATAACGTTATGAATATATAAAATTATGCTCCGCATTTCAAGCAACAACTCTTTCATGCACTGGATCTTTTTCAGCAATAATTAGTAGATTCCTGCAGTATAAAAAGTGTCCAGCACATTTTTTGATTGCTTAAACATTCCTCAGTTCAAAATTCTATAGCGCTGCATTTTTTCCTTTAAGTATTATATATTCCGTACAGTGAGTGACAATGAGAATATCTAGTCTGCCGCTTATGTCAATCCAACTAAGATTTACACTAAATTATATTGTTTCTAGAGATTTTTTCACATGAAGGTCTTTCCGAAATCGTCAAAGGTGTCTTTTGCGATGACTCAATAATGTCAGTTTTAATTGAATTTATTATATAAAGGAGCTGGAATCATTTCTTATTCGCATTTTTATTAAAGTTTTACAAAATTTTCAACTCCTTTCAAACGAATTTAATGCTACACACAATGCCACAAAAATGCAAATATATATGAAAAAATATTGGTTATAGAAAGTATTAAAAGATAATTAAAAAACAAACATAATTAGTGGCAAAAAACTATCATTAAAATGTAAAAATAAATGATATTAATTTACAATCGCATAAATACTGAAATATATTGACTAATTTTAGATATACATACGCCTGAATTTATTGTTAGTGACCATTTCTTACTTGATTGATTTTTAGATTGCAATTAGGAGTGTTTATTTTTAAGAGGTCTTAAACATTTAAATCACTGTCAGTTATTTATATTCTTTTCATATTTATAATATAAAGAAATTGTTTGCTACACTGTTTTACATGATTTTGTAAAAATAAACCTAAAAAAATATAATACATTCCATTTTTTATTATTTTGTGCGTTCTTTGGAAAGTGCACGTCTTTTGTTTTGTAATAAATTCTTAGTTTCAGTACGCATAAATCCGCTCGCATGTTAGTTTGTTGCTGTTTGCAGCAATAAATTTAGAGCTTCAGTTTAACGCTTTCATTCTACATGTTTGGTGTCATTTTCATTATTACCTGTGCCTGTTTATATATATTTTTACGTCATTGATATATTTTATTAGATTCGCCATAGCCGATAGGTTTTCTAATTCGTGGAACGACTTTACAAATGCAACCGTTTTCAAACCATCATATCTATCTAAAAATGCTATTTTATAGACCCGAATAATATCAATATTTTCACATGCTTATATGTGGTTTTAAGAGTAGATTAAAAATCAGAAACAAATTATAAGGCTACCACACAAAAATAAATAAACACCTTAGAACAAAAACATGACATGTAATCAGATTTCAAACAATTTCATATTTATTCACAACTTTCCAGTTTTCCACAATGGATTACTTTGCAAGTCGAGTAAAATTTTTGATTCGTTTTTTTCTATAATTATGTTAACTTGTTTGTTAAGAAAATGATAACGTTTCCTCTCAGTCGATTTTCCTGCCTGAATGCTTGTGTCGTCTAGCTGGATAAACGTTATTATTAATGTTTTGGCTCTAAATATTACATACAATTAAATATTCTGGCCATTCGTAGGTGTTCAATCCTGATAAAAAATATTATTGACGTATTTATTTTAATTCCATTACTGTTTTGTTCAGCATCAGAATAATGGTGTGTTTTCCGGGTTGTATTGAATCATACAATCTACAATTCTCTTTTATTTATCATTTAATTTTTAGTGATGTGTGGAATAACGGAACCCTGGTGGTTAAAAGTATTTACTCTTTTTTCTTCGTTTCATTGATCATTGATATAAGATGTTCAATTTGCTCATGCTGTTTAAGAAATAAATTTTTTGCTCATCCTTAATAATATAACTCTTATAAATCCATTTCAATTCTGCGTTCACAGATATATTTTTATAAATATTGCGATGCCAAATAAATAAAATAAACATTCTGATTTATGTGCTATTAAAATTCTAACAGCTGTAATGTATCATATTTGTTTTGAAGATCTTTCAAGTCCGTTAAAGTTAACTTTATATATTCTAAGAACAGAAGACGTTATAAAATATGTCTATCCTAATAGTTACAAGTATTAGTTTTAATTAATAGTTGAGCTGGGGTATAGTTAAAAGTCTAATGAGAATTAGATGTCTTGTTGTTATTCGACCGCCCCTCGACATATGCCTTAGAAGCGAGTAGAGTATTTAATCTTAAAAGAGATCATTTCACTTTGATACAAATTATGTGTGGTGATTAGAATATCCATTGTTAACTCAGATTCTCCCCGAAGGGGTTTTGCGAAAACTTGTTTTCATTCCTTCATTTTTACAGAGGGCAAGTATAGGTGAAAATGATTAGTATTAAGCTGATCGCTCTACCTACTGCTTGTAAGATTGTATGGGGGGAAGCAATGTAAACATTACAGTTATCCATTACCTTTGAATACCATTCAGCAACACGACTGGCATGGGTGTTTCGTGTAGCCAACGAAGGCATACTCACTTAAAATTACATTTAACATTCCTCTTCTACTGAAATCACAGTGTCTGTATCTAATGATGTTGTGTGATCATCTGTTGCATTATATACTTAGTAGGGATTCTGTGTCGAGACGTCCCGGGACAAAAGTCCCGGGACTTTTATGGTTTTTTGCTGTCTTAAGTCCCGGGACATTTAACAACAAAGTCCCGGGACTTAAGACAGCCAAATTGTACATTTTTAATTTTGAAAAAACCATTCTAACAAATAAAAATTGGATGCAAGCAATCGCTAATGTGACATAAAAAGTTAATTTTGATTTAAAATAAAGTTACATTGGTGTCTAACCGCGGGATCAGTTTTAAAAAAAATTCATTATATTTAGGCTAAGGATTAAAGGCCGGGGTTTTAACAAAATTAAGTATGCATATATAACAGGGATATATAAGAAAAGAAACAGCTGTTTGGATTTATAATTGTAGAAGTTTTAAATAACATCTATTTATATATTGTAATAAGAAACAACCATTTTTAATGGGTAGAGAGAGACATGCAGAAATACAAAAAAAACTTAAACACGTGTTCGCTTACCTATTTTTGCAGCATGGGATAATCGCACAGAATTCCAAGAAATAATGGAACCAATAGTTATTTCTAGAAAATTATGTTATAAATCAAGGCGGCTTATGTTTTATTACCAACCGTTCTGCTGAGACAAATTGATTTTCGAAAAGAGTACACGAAAGATTTTGACAAATGCTCCAAAACAATATATTTGAAATACGGAAATAATTTACTACAACGTCTTTTCTCCGTGGAAAAAGATATCGAGGTATCTGAAGAAAATATCTATGATGAGATAAATATTGCAGAACTGTCACTGGAAGAAGAATTAAATAGACAGATTACAAAAAAACAAAAGATTTCTCCATTAAAAACAAAACAACTAAACGAATTTAAGATTTTAAAATCAACTGGAGAACGGAAACAAAGATTATTTTTTTATATATAACATAAAAGCAACATCGACTAACAATGATGATGAGCAACAACGTTTATTACAAAGATGAGAAATCGGCTGTCTGATTCGTCATTAAATTCATTATTATTTTTAAAAGCATATTTTGATAAGCAAAAATAAGATATTAACTTTTGTGTAAATAATACATACTTTGTATGATTTGAGGTTGTGACTTTATTATTGAAATTATTTAATATTTTTATTATTAATAAATAAATGTGTTCAAATGATGTATTTTTTTTAATGAACGCATACTTTCGCCGCCATTTTAAAGTACGCATGAAAAAAAAATACATCTTAACTGCGTAAAAAACGCTAAAAAAAAATAGTTTAATTGAAACGAAATATTAAAAAACGTTTGGGAGAAAGATATCTTCATTTATGTTATTAGAAATTTGTTTAAATCAATTCATAATCGTATTAAAAATATAACTGTAGCAAAAACAAATTAAAACATGTTATAATTAAGTGTTCATACCTGATGTTGTTTTATTTACAAATGTTTTTCACCATTAAATATAATTTTATTTAAGGGGAAATAAAAGTCCCAAGTCCCGGGAAGTCCCGGGACTTTGACTTTATCACGTCTCGTGTCCCGGGACTTTGAAAAACCCGAGACTTCAGAATCCCTAATACTTAGTCTTTGACAGAATGAAGTGGCGCACACGATTGGATGAGCAGGATTTGCTTCCTCGCGCGTTTTGCGGAATCGCCACGTCCCATCTGATGTGGTTGAGTTCGCGGTCTCTGACCACAAATGCGACCGACATACTACAATACAACTGTATAAATCAGCGTTTCCCAAATTGCACGCACACATATTTAACTGTGCGTGCGGACTGCCATTAATAAATCCTTACTTTAAGACATCTGAATGTAAATTAATTTCTGGTTCAGTATCTTTGTCCGTTTCATTTCCAAAACGTTTTTGTTTTCTGACGGAAGCAATTGTATAGTGAAACACATAATAACATTAATAACTGTATTATTTACGACGATTACACTAAGATTGAATGGGTAGAAGTCGAGTGCCGGATAACCATTAGAGATTCCATGGATTACTCTGGGTTTTTTACATCTCGCTACGTGATCTACCTTTTTGAGTATTCATGCCTTCGTCACGTTAGTGATGCTGGGCTTAAAGAAGATGAAAGAATTATTTTTTTACTAATCGATTCATAAATTATGGAAACGTATTTACGAACATTTTCGTAATAGAAATATTGGTCATATATATGAGCGTTATCTCTTGATTTAATTACCTTTTTTCCTTAATTCTTGACAGCTATAGATTCAAACTAAACCCGAAACTTTCCGGCAAGAATATCTTTTGATTATTTGAATTTTTCTTATTTAATATTCATCCAAATTTCCACGCAGTCAAACACTTGTTTCCAAAAAGCTCCCGAATTGTCCTTTTAATCAACTTAGTTATCTACAACAGTGAATCGTCTACTACTGCCTCTTTGACTTTCAGTACCGACTCGTGTTTTCCATCGCCCCCAAGAAAACATTCCAGCTTAGGGAACTTCAACGATAATAATGAAGAATCCATAAACGAAATAGTTCGCGTTCGAGCTGTGACTTAATTTTTGAGATAAATTCAATAATACGCTTGCATCGTAGGTGAAATAATAAAATATGTGTACTATTTTACATATACGTAGTCGCGAACCACCGTATTAAAAGCCTTGCAGTAAAACACAGACTTACTAAGTGAATGAAACTTGATAATCATTTGATAAATGAAAAAGATAAACTTTCTTTCCAATTGCCTTGGTCTAATTACCAGTAAAGAATCTCTTACATTAAAAAATAGCATGAGGAGAATTTATTAGCGAGTATGCATAACAGGCTCATTTTACTTGAGATAAATTAATTTGTAGTAACTCAAAACATTTATCATGACCATCATAATGTGTTTATTCTTGCAGAATTTTCCATTTTTAATGTGTTTATTATAACTTCTATTTGGAATGTGGTTAAAAAAAATCGTTTAATTTTGACTAATTATTGCTTCAAAGATGTATCGTTTAAAACAGTGGTCGGCAACCTTTTGAGACACTGGGTAAAATAAGATGGTTTGTTGGTAAAAGTTAAAAATATTTTTTACCATTTATTCTATTGAAAATATATTTTTAGATGTATATATAATACATAATATTTGTGTAAATACAAATTTATTTTATAAAAACACATAATATTGGTATTGGTGTCTTCCTTGGTCTTATCGAATAAGTAATTTGATAAAAAAAATATATCATAATTTCTTGGCGGGTAACTCATAATGTCGAAGTGGGTAATTCAATTACCCGCGGGTAGTAGGCTGCCGACCACTGGTTTAAACATGAAAATATATGATGCTATTATCCTAATATTTTATTGTGATTCACATTCCTTCATATTAAAATACACATATATAAGCATACGAGCTACGAAAGACTAAAAATACCATATTTTGGATATCGTTTGTCAATGTCAGATGTAACACTGGTATCTGTAATAGTAAAATCATTAGCATATGTATTTTATACTCCCAACAAAGTACAAATATTCAGATAGTAACCTCTTTGTGCCGCAGATATTTGATACAAATTTACACGTCAATAGTCATACAATTTGAAAACATAAAATCATTATACGCTATATATTTAATTAGTATTAACTTGGTAGAACTCCATCTGATGAGGGCATACTCTGAAATAGCTCTCAACCATATATAAAACAATATTTGTAGAACTGAAACATTTTGATATTTTTTACCTTATCCATTATACACGAGTATCACAAATGATAAATACTCCAGTAATAGTAATTATCTCTAGTGCTATCCCCGCTTGCATATCATTTGTTTTGGACGGTCTTAAATATTCAAGAAAATCTTGTTTTGAGTATACAGACCGTCCGCGTTAGGGCATCCAACCCCGGGATCCCGTTAAATTTTCTGATCCCGAAATGCCGGGATTGAGATGGCCGCGATCCCGGGATTTCGGGATAGAGAAATTTTAAGGAAATTCTCGAAATTTACACGAAATTGGCAAATCGGAGATTTCAAATTCCTCGGCGAGAAAATCTCAATCCCGGGATTGAAAATAAATCAATCCCGGGATTGGAAAAAGGCTCCGGGATTGGATACCCTAGTCCGCGTGTCCACACAATCACGTGTTGAGTATTTCACACGGTCTAAAATAAGTGCTATGCACGCGGGAATATGACTACTGAGTCTGTTAAAGTAAAACATTTGTACATAGTTTTAACATGTTTTTAATATTGTCTTAACCCTTTGGTTGCGGTCTGAATTTTATATTTATTTTCGAAGAAGACGGGTTGATTTTTGAAAATTTTACGGGTTTCGAAAAAAATAAATATTTTCTACATTTTTCAAATTAAGTCAATGAAATAAAATACAATACATTAAAAATGGTATATATTTAAAGGAATCAAAGAAAAAAAAATATGAAGATAAAATATACATTTTTTACATAAATTGCAATTTTGACAGAAAAATGCGACAGCTTTTATGATTATTTTCATCGCCGAACCATTCCCATTCCACCCGACAAACATAGCAATGATTATAAATATCAATTCAAAATTTTATTTCAAAATTCGAGTGTTTTTTTTTTTGCTGATATTTTCATATTAATATAAATATATAAAGAAACAATCAATAAAATATATTTGTTATAATATCATAGATAAACGTGTATTAGTGCATATTAAAACAATAGTTGGATCGATATCTGCCCGCACGCAAAATTACGGTACATTGAATTGGAGCTAAAATCAGCGGCGATAAATCGCTGCGTCGGCTTTTTCATTAGAGAAATGAGCAGCGATTTATCGCTGCTCCGTAACCAAAGGGTTAATGAGTTCAATCAAGGTTGTGACTATTGAACACATACTTAATACAAAAGAAAAATAATCACTACACAGCTGTATCAGAATATACCTACTGATCCTTAAGTAATATCTGATTGATTTTATAAACAAAACGTTCGACGTCATCAGCAGTAACGCTTCAGTAGTAACCCTCAAAAGTTGGTAAAAAAAATATGAACAATTTTGTGGATATGAATAAAAACTTATTTTTACTGCTTAATGTTAACACAGATGTCGGTATGTGTACTTAATTATAAATTCGATCCTGTCAATACATTTAGACACGTTATATAATACATCTCTTATCAGACCTCACCCGCACATACAAGTCGACTCTTCAATCTGAAAACCTAGTAGTTTTTTAACATGAAATCTTCAGGATGATGTCCGACGTTCCGCTTAATTTTCCACGTTGAGTTCACTTATACGTGCACTGATTTCACACATTATTTTGACAACAATGTATTGCGACCTATTAAAAACATAATTGGAAAGTAGGTTTTCAAGTCTTGCAGTTGTAGTAGCGTGATATATCTCGTATGTGGAGCAGGAAAGGTTAACGTTTATTAAAAACCTTTTTTCGAATGCATGCTAGAAAATATTTGCCTCTTGTCGCTTCTGATTATATTTATTTGTATTTCTAGTTGGCGTGAATTTTATTAAATTATGAAATTCACACTCTACCACTGTGATAATTGATGAAAATAAATAGTTCCCACGCTAATTACACAAACAATATTTATATAAAATTAGCACATGACTTTCACACCAACCAACGGTGCGGCAGAATCATTTCTTATGGGTAATGCTAAAAATTTGGATAATTATCACTATAACTCCGTTAATTTTGTAGACAAACTATCGATCATTTTCACTTATTTGAAATAATTTGAAATTAAAAAATTAAGTAACACTAGTATTTTTTTTTAAAGTTGCCGGGTCTCAATTTTTTTGTCACGATTTTTACTATTTTTTTTCCAATCCATGTCCGTTCCCAATATGGAGCATATGTCTTCCTAATGGAGGTATTTCAACAGAACTTTTTTTTTTGCGAGAACTGCTTTTAAATCAATTGCTCGACCTTTATTTTTAAGGAGAGTAAGAATAGACAGAAATTGCTAGGACAAGACTAGTGGTTACTTTTTGAACTGAAAGGTCTGAGGGAATTTAGATATCACAAACACCCACGCCTTTGAACTTTACCTGAACTTGAACCTCTGCGTTTGTGGAATATGACCGATTTCGTATTCATTTAGTTCTTGGAGACTTATTTCAGCTTTCTACAGATTGGAAGATTGATTTTGCTTTGATCTTTTATATTATGCAGTTAGAATTTTTCAGTTCGAAACTAGGGTTACCACTTGATAGTAAGTTGATATCATTCTCCCTCATATAATATATTCTTTAAAATTTTAAAACAATTGCAAATCGTCTTTAATCAATCGCGTTTATCGTAGAAATATTCATTAAAACATGCAATGCAACGCGTTAGATGTGTTATAAGATTCATATGTTTTTTTTTCTGATAGTAGGATTAGAAAATTAAAATAATGTCATATTTCTCTGAGGACCACCAAAATTGTTTCACGAACCACTGGTGGTCTGCGGACCACACTTTGCCGACCGCTTATCTATAATAAATAATGTAGTAAAGTATATTATTTTGTAATATGGCTGATTATCAATGTTAATATGTTACAGAAATCACATAAAAACCAATCCGATTTGAAGACTTGCCTTATAAACCTGACAAGATTGTTTGACGATCGCGTCTAAAGTTTTTAAAAATTTATGAATCTTTTTGAGAACGTACAAATCTCATTAATATTTTCAGTGTTAAAATCATAATTATAACTTCAGAAATAACCAATAAACAAAGCCATTTTCACAACTCTAAATCTTGCTATGGTGTACGGTGGAAACACCAGTAGTCACTTGAATAATACACAATAAAAATATTGATGGATGGTCATTCCCCTCGATTTCTTCTGGCATCTATTGCGAGGCACATAACAGCACGAATGATAATAAATTGTCTTCTATTTTCTGGCCACATGGGGCCGCCGTGGCGACGAGCAGATTGAGAATTGAGGATCCGGGAGTGTGAGGCTCGCGCTGGCCCTGCTTGATTTATGACGATTACATCGGACGAAATTGATTCTGTTTATTTATGATGCGTGAAAAAATGAAAATGCGCCAACGAAATTTACTAGCGACCTTGGCAGAGATATAAAATCAACATGTTATGTTACGTGAAGGCAACTGATAAACCTCGCAAATGTAAAACAAAAAAAGAAAAGCTAAAAAGTTATTTTATTGTGTCATTTCAATCTATAGGTCACCCAGTACTCTTTTTAAAAAGGGCAATGATAGAAGGAGGGCACTAATTAGCTTGATTACGTGAATTGGAATACTTGGTAGAAATTCACTTTTAGGGTGTTCACCGTCAATACTTGGTTGAAAGGCATTATATTATATTAATAAAACACAATATTCCTTTGTACTTCATTCCACTTTTTTTAATAGATCAGGACCGGTTTCGCTCATTGCGAGCATGGCCACCATTAGATATTAATAAAAATAAATACAATATTTTCTTTTGTTACTTTATGACTTGCTTAATAATTGATAATTAGTTATTGCTCTCAATATGCTTCGACAGATTCGTTTTAAATTTATTTTTTAATAATATTAAATTAAAATTTTCACTTTATAGAGAGTCTGAAGATGCTTACCGCCAATTTACGGCAAAAACCCAGGACGTTTATTAAAAAAAAATGCTTTTCACTGGGTTCTTAAAAGGCCAGCAACATTTCTGAAGTATTTTTAGCACCCTAGGGAAGTGTGTAATGAAGCGAAATATGTGTCACATCTAGTAACACAACCGTTGGAATGGGTTTTTTTGTATTGTTATCTATTTTATTTGATCAAAAGATCGAAAATCAATATTTGGTAAATTTTTATTTTGGTTTCTAAACCTAAATAAAAATATTTAGTAAGACACATAAAATGCCACTACTCACTACCCAAAAATTCTTTGTATGCCCAGATTCCCTCTGGAAACTTTTAAGCTTATTTATGAATCTCTTATCCAAAAACGCATAATTATTTATGGTCGTCGTCTTGGCAACGCGTTGATAGGAGAGTATTTTGTTATTTCCCGAAAATTCCTTGTAGATTTTTTGAAATTGTTGTAAATGGTATTCTTCGCCGCATCTCAATAATATGCGCATCATATGTATATTTTCGATTCAATTACATGTGTCCTACAAACAGTAAATAATTTTCCACTCGTTTTTATTAAAAATATTAAAATAACCTTAAATGTGTCAATGTATCTTCTACATATCTAGTTTACTTGATGGAATTTATATGGCTTGCAAATAAGTGCGATAGGATGATTTATTGCATAAACATAAAAAATAATGCTAATACAAATACATCAATCTATATCAACTTCATTATTCATTGCTAATGTAATTCGCAAATTATTGCTTTGTATCTCGAGTTGGTTGATTTCTATTATTTTTTGTTTCTCGGTAAAATTAACATAATCATGTATGTGGATAATTTATTTTACAAGAAACATGAGCCATCCTTATTATAATTTTTTTCAGATGCTTCCTTATTTAATCTTAAATATTGTATTACATACAGGCAATACAGATACCGACCAAATAATCAATTCGGTAGAGCATCTTAGGCTACCTGGCCATTGATTACTATTTTTGAGATAACACAAACTGTCATTGAAATATATTATATTTGTCTCGATTTATCTTTATTATTTGATTAGATGCACACAGGAAATCACAACGCAACCGACACTATCTCTTAGTGTCCATCGCGCGTTTCAATCGCATTGACCGAATTTGACGGGTGGCATTGACAACAGGTACCAATATCTTTACTAGTTGATATGTTATTACTGGCCGCTTATTTAATTATTTTAAATCATTTCCGTGTGGAGTATGGCGTCCTATAAGTATTAAGTATAGAGTATATCTACATCATTACAATACTATACAATTGGAAAATCTTAGTTTCAAAATAATGACACTTTAGTCTTTGACACGATCTAATGTAAATGAGTTTTAGAAGAGTAATGTTAATTTCTGACTGGTGTTTTTGTTTATTTATGTTGTGCCACACTAGGACAATATTTGTGTATACATGATAGTATTTTGTGTTACTCTTGTATAAATACATGGTCACATGTTATGATATTTTTCTGAGTGTCACTGTTAGATGATATACGTGTTGGTCGTATTTTAACCGCTTGAATACCGCGCAAATAAATCATTAATATGTCCCAGAGATACTGCGTGTTTTTGAGAATAATAATTTTGCCTAATATACACTAGAATTCGATATTTTAAAAACCTGTATTGACTCAGTATAGATAGCATTACACATATTCATCAAAATATTGCTTATATTCTATTTGAATACCAAGTATTTGATTTTTTAAATGTCTTTGACATCCGTGTTCGCTTGCATATGTTCCGGACACCGGTGTCCGCTTGGTATTCAAGTGGTTAAAGTTACAATGTATCTTACTTACCATTGCATTTCATTCATCGTAATATTATACTGTCTATAATGGCATTCATAGATCAAAACATGTTTTTTGTCGATTGTCCTACTGTTGCATTGAAGTAGCGGTATTTCAACACATTAATTTAATGATAACTGGTTTTTATGCAGTCTATCAATCTCTTTATTTCAATGAAGATAAATATAGAAAGATAGGGCTAGAAAAAGACTTGCCAAAATTGGACCAAACAAATAAAAGCTTCTTATTTATCGACACAATTTTCAATATTAAAAAAATGTTTTTTTTGTCCATATCCGCTTCCTATACGGAGCATATGGTCACCACGAAGTTCCTCCGTGATTCTCTATCCCCAGCTAGTCTCCTTTCTTCCTCCCAGGTCATCCCAGCGTCCCGTAACTCCGCTGAGTACACCCTGTGGATGGTCATCAGTGGCCTTCCACGACGCCGGGATCCATCCGGTTGGAAGAAGAAACAGGCAGGGTTCAGGCTCTCTTGAGGCATCCTTAACACGTGTCCAAGCCAGGTCCACCGCCGCTTCTTTATTTTGGACGTAATAAGAGACCGGTTATTCCGCTCTCTAATCTCTGTATTCCTGACAAAGTCAGACCATTTCACTCCTAGCATTCGCCGCAGGCATCTGTTTTCGAAGCACAGTATACGATTACTCTGCGCTTTCGTAAGATGCCATTATTCGCAACCGTAAAGCAGCACTGTAAAGATACATGCGTTGAAAAGGAGGCACTTGGTTTTAACCGAGTACAGTCGTGAGTCCCAGACTTTCCGCATTGAGTTCAAGGTTGCTCCAGCTATTCCTAATCGGATCGCGAGCTCTTTACACGGATTGCCACCTCCCGTGATGTCATCCCCCAGGTACCTGAAACCGTCGACTCTTTCGATGTTTTGACCGGCGCTCGTCAAAGGGTAGTAGGTCCGGATAGGCACTGTTGCAGAGTACATTGGTTTTACTCGCATTGATTTTAAGACCGATGCGATACGAGTTTCTTTGCAGTCTATCCATTGTCTCTGAATACCCTCGACAGATTTATCAACTATAACAGCATCGTCTGCATACTCGAGGTCGCATAGCTTTAGATTAGGGGTAACGGTCACACCTCGGTCAGGTGGAATTGACTTCCTCAGAATGAAGTCGAAGATTATAATGAAAACGAACGGAGCTAAGACGCAGCCCTGTCTGACCCCGGTTGAGACCCCAAACCATTCAGCGGTTATATCACCGATTCTTATGCAGTATTCGCTCCCCTCGTGGAAGCATTTGATGATGGCAACAATCTTGGTTGGGATTCCGTACAATTTTAATATGTTCCATAGAGAAGACCGGTGCGGACTATCAAAGGCCTTCTCGTAGTCTATAAAGCAACATGCCAGCAAGCTGTTGAATTCGTTGCTTTGCTGAAGAAGGCACCTAAGATTGTGTATTTGGTCCGCGCAGGATCGGCCAGGTAAGAACCCGGCCTGATTTTCCCTGAGGATACTCGTAATTGGAATCCTTATTCTCGCCAATACTATCTGCGCCAGGACCTTGCCAGGCACGCTGAGCAGCGTTATGCCACAGTAGTTGTCACAGCACAGTGGGTCACCTTTTTTTACTCCTGGAAAAAAAAATCGAAATCGAAAGATAGACTAGGATTGCAATCCCCTTCTGTGTCCAGTTATCGCTGCCAAAGCAACAGTGAGAAAAAATGAAAAACATCAATGTTGAGCTCAGCATGATTATCGATTGCTGATAGATGTTAACAAAAGAACCTTCCCTATACAAATCAAAATCCCACTGTTACATTTATCGAAATTGTTCTGTTACTTGAAAGCATCAGTTGTATAATAAGGATCACTAGATACAAATAAAACTATACACACTATACACACTATCCAACTATTATCCTCTATCATAAACCGTAAAAGAAACTAAATAAAACTTTAATCAAATATTTTTAAAAGTATGAAGCAAATTTTAACAAATGCAATTATTTTAAAACAAGTAAATATTGTCGATTTATCACACTGTTGCTTTCATGCAGTGTTGTGTTAATGTTATATTATAACGTCAATGCGAGATTGTCATAACTAACATCTTCCATAGCAATAAAATGATATACAAACATATTAATTTGTGCGAGCGTCTGATGTAATGATACTATTTTATGCATTCCAGTTATCCAACAATTTATCTCAGGGATGCACAGCCAGCGGGGCCCGGCTCATTCGCTAAACTAAGTTTCATGAAGTGTATTGTTGATATTGAGCCAGCGAGAACTATCAATATTTTAATAGATACTACATAAAAGAAAAATAAATATCTACAGCCCGGGAGCAGGTTTATTTTTTAGATTATTGACATCTTTTCACATCCGATTTGGGATACACAAAATTTTTTTATTTTTATCTTGATAATATATGTGCAGTTAAGAATGATTCAAATACTTGTCTCGTCTCGTAATTATTGAATTAAAAATAATATGTATGTCTAAGAATTTAGTCTCCAGAGTCTAGACTTTTGCCCGCTACGGACTGCGGATAATTGTAAATGGATAAATTGCCCCCCATCCTGTTAAATTATGTTGGGCATCACTGATTAAACTGCAAAACAATATGAGTGTAGTGAATGTTTACAAAATATATTTGAAATAATATTGTATTATATAAAAAGTAATTAATCTACATTAGAAAAATACGGAAAGTTTCATAAATAAAATTTTCGATCGATTTATGAATTTCTATTCCTACTCCGAAAAAAGAGATATGTATTGATTATTATGTTAAAAGTATTATGCAATTCTTGTAAGAACACTTCTAAGATTAACTACAATTGAAACCATATCACTTTTAAGGTGTTCACTGTCAATACTTGGTGGAATGGCATTATAATAAAAATAATAAAACATTTTTAGTACTTTTTCGACGTATTTTTTTTTTTATTTTTTATTATTGGATCAGGACCGGTTTCGCTCATTGCGAGCATTATCAACTGATAAGAAAAATATACAAAAAGTGCTATTTATACAAATTTAAATTGAAATAAAAGGTGTAAGCAACTAACAATGAAAATATAATATAATTAACAATGAAACCATATGTTCAACATTGGGAGCGAGCACGATTTTAAAAAAAACTTAAACAATATACAAAAGCGATCAATAATTGTATTGTCAGGGATTGTTTTTGGGTATGTCGGTCCAGTTCCAAACTGTGAAATATTTTCAATGTTTTTGGCGGTTACTTTCTGTAAAATTAATTAATGTTAATTGTTTATCCAAAGCGAGATTTATTCGATGAATACGCTTAGAGATACTTGATTGAGTACATCAAGTAGTTATTGGATGTGTAAGATTACTTCGGGATGCCATTAAGTGTATCAATAAACAGATAATCAAATTGGAAACTTAAGCAATAACCTTGCAATTAAGATTTCAGCTCGCCAGACCTTATGGAATTCTCATTTATCGATTAATTTAGACGGATTTTGTGGAGGCGCACGGCGAGATGCTGGAGCGCCGCTTGCGGTCCTCGCTCCTCGGAACCGCGGTCGGCCTCTTGCCAATCGCCGGGGCGTGTCATAAATTTCAATCACCGATTCGTTCTGTCACGGACGCCTAGACCCGACGATGTACAGTCCCGATCGAGTATCAGATACGGCAGGAATTTGCGACGTATCCATTCATTCGTGCGTACTCTCGCCGTTTGTTTATTTGTTTCGATCCAATGTTTTGCGTGACTCTTTAGGCTCGAGCACATAATAATTGATGCCAAATGAATCAATATTTTTAATTTAACCATGTCCGCTCCCGATGTGGACTCATAATAACGTTTTTCTCAACAGAAGAGTGAGTGGAAAAAGGGAGTTCAAGACAAGTTGGTTTCCCACCACCACCCGTTGTGTATATACAGCCAACGTTTAATGGCCGCCTTCCACTACGCTATCGACAGAAAAAATGAGTACTCCTTACATTCATGGCCCTAGCAGAACTGCACGGGACTGATTTTGAACCATGCACTAATGTGCTTAAAAAAAGAAAATAATAATATAAAAAGTGTGACTAGCTCAGTCACTTAAATCAGATTGATATTAAGTAACTTGTGTATAATCCGTATACTGAGAGCTCGTCGATTTAGACGAGTTCAATGATTAGAGAGGAATCAAGGTTGAGACGATCCCCATATAAACTGGCAAACTTTTCAAACACCGTGAAGTTAGCTTTGGTTGCAATCAAGCCAGCGTGGCCCATTGGGCTCGTGTGAGAACGGACTACAGCAAACAGTTCTTCTCGTTCGGACTCCATCTCAGGGCAGTCCCACAGAACTTGATTAACGTCCTGCTCGGCATACCCACAACAGCAGTCCGGCCTTAAAACGAACATGCCCAGCGCGAATAGTTTTGCATTGAACTTGCCATGGCCGGTTAGAAACTGACAAGTCCAATGTGATGGTGTTAGTGGTTTTATCGTAAGCCTTCAAGACACGTCCGGGAAGAACTGATACGTTTGACGTCTCTTAGGCCTTAGAAGATGCAGCCCATCTGGTCTGCCATATTGCGACGACAGTTGTCAGCACTAGCTTTCCAACAAACTAGCGACAGGTGTGACACATCACATACATCCATGACTCGGTTGATTTTTTTAAAATATAAAAACTCTCTTACTGGGATTCAAACCCGTGTCTTCCGTGTTCTAAGCCAACGACGTTTACCACGCAGGCGGCAGTAAAAAGAAATGAACGTAATTCAGATTTTTATAAATATTGACTCATTTATATTACAATAAATACAATAATAGATAGCTAGCTATATATTAATCATAATTTTTGATCTTATTAACAGTGTTACTTCGCTTCAACCAAGTAATATTTTTGTTATTAAGTTAAAAATTTACGACATTATAGCCTCTGTAACCTGTTTAAAAAAATCGCTTAGTCAGAAAAATTGGCCATACCCAAGTACTGACATGACATTGTATCCATCACTTGAGAGAGCATGAGTGTTCCTGATGTCATTTTTACCCGAGTTGATCTTGGGTCTCAAGTGATTTGAACTTTTGACACATTTTCGAAAGATTGGCAATTAATTTGTCTTAAAGCTGATTTTTTTAACATGTTACTTTTTACAAAGCAACGTATTTATTACGTATTTAAGTACTTAAAAAAATATATAAGAATCAAAACAAAATGGGATTGGTTTTATCATGCGATCTTCTATAAACTGTATCCATGTCCGCATTATTATGTTTGCTTCCGAAACTGATATACCAACTATCAGAATATTTCATAATGATAGTTCGTCATCCAGTAAACACGTGTCTTGATAACAGCTTTATTGGAAACATCTAAATAATCATTTCAAAATAGATATTTTTGAGGACAGTGATATGTTTTTGTCATTTTTGGGCATCTGTTTAAACATGTTCAATCGATTCTGTCGAATTGTCACATATATATTGTACGCATAAAATTATGATGGGTATTTTCACTAATTTTAACCAGAATTTTCGTCTTATGAAATGTATTTTTGATGCCGATAAAAAATCATTTCACAACGTGAAAGAAAACGGAATCAGGCACTCCCGAGTTTCGTTGCTTGCTATATATTGACTGATGCTATCTTATTTTTTATTGGATAATAAATTATTAGCTTGGGAAAACAGAAAAGCTTAATGTTATAATATTGGAACACCTGGCAAAAATGGATTAAACCAATGACCTGATTTTTTGTTTGTATTCGCTTTTAGATACAATGAAAGTTTTACTTTTGAGAGACAACATACAATTTCCCTAAAATGCCAGCTCAGACATTAAAACGAAAACTTTATAAAATATATTTTTTTTCCAAAGGTTATACGAATCGAAAAATGAAACAGTATATTTTATGATTATTTGTCACCATTTCAACTGTAAAATGTTCAGGTAAAACGAAATTATGTTATTAAATTAATATGAATAAGCATAATTTTGGCTTTCATGAAAGTAAATATGTTTTCATTATACAATCATAATTGTATTTGAAAATATACGTTATTTTCTCCTGTATTATTTGACACGTGTGATAAATTTCCTTTTAAATTTTCAGTCAACAATTCAGCTTACTTTATTGAAGTCTGTTTTTCAATAACATTGAAGTCCTTGTCATTCCAGACCTGTTCATACTTTATTGTTTTTAGTTTTACTCGACTTTCCAATAATTCGATAAAATCTTTTTCATTGTAATTCAGATCTAATAAATTGGTTGTTTATTTTGATGAATTTTTTAACTGAAACCGCTTTAAAAATTTATCAAACATATAATATATGTAGCTTTTGAGTATTTTATTTTGTATAATACCTTAAATGGATATGAAATTTTGTATAAATGAAATGGTAGCTGCCCAATATACAATATAGTGTGTTAATGGCATTTTTGTATCAAATAACTTAATAAATCTGAATAATTTTCCGACTTAAAAAAGAAAAAAAAAAAATTACAATATCTATAAATTTCCTGAATTATGGTAGCATATAATAAGTTTAATAGATTGTTGTGTTAGCTGACCACAACAACGGAAAGCATGACTATGTTCAACCAGAAATTAATCTCAATACATTTTACAACGAAACTAAGATAAAACCGACTTAGCCACTTCATGTATGCCACGGCAATATACTTAATAATAGTTTTCACTGAAAGTCAAATTTCCAATATTGTTATTTTATCGAGTGGAAATAACACGTTAGCGACTTTGTAGCGAAATATTTCCGCCTGCCTGAACACAGACCTTTCTATAATACTCGTGTGATAATAATGTCTTCTGAAAAATTCCGATGATTTGTTCGAGTGTATGAACTACAGGGCTTGTCGGTTTTAAAAAACCGGATTTTAAAACCCGGTTTACTTAACTGAATTTGCAATAATTGAAGAAAACTGGATTCCTTTCCCGGTTTCAAATATGAGAACTAATATTAAACTTTTTTTATTATTTAATAAAAACGGTAATGTTTTCACCTGACACCGGTTTTGGTTGCAAATAAAACGAATCCTTATATTTGTTTTAATGGTCAGCATTAATGAATGCGTCCAATATATTAAGGTTTATTTTAAAAATATTTTTGCTTTGCATTTACTCAGATTTACACTTATCTAGTACAACAAATTCAAAAATACTCAAGGTAAAATTTATCATATACGAGTCTACAAACAAAAAACTTGGTTCAATTTTCTCGATGCCATAAAAACATATTTCCTGAAGACGAACACGGAATTAAGTATTTTTGCTGTTGCTGTGTTTTTACAATAATAAATTAACGAATTTAAAATTTTCTTGAATATTTTTTCATTATTTTAATTGAATCACCTTTTTTGTAAACTTTCACAAACCGGTTTAAACCGAACTTTAAAAATATATTCAAAACCGGCTTTCTCCAAAATCGGTTTTTGTGATATAAAAACCCTAATTGAACTATGTAAATAAGATCTTGTTTTTAATTTTTAAACCTAAACACAAATATTCAAATGATTAAAAAACAATGTCTGAATATATTTTTAATGAATATTATCCAAACCCTTTTATGCAACTTTTTTTATATCTACAGATTAAAAGATTTGTTCAATAAATATTAAAATATGATGTCATTCATCCTGTATGCATTTATCTTTTATATTTTTACCACAAACTAATTCACATATATGCACATACATGGGTTGGATAAAATTATGAAGCAATGTTCTTATTTCTGTTGTGATGAAGTTTTATACATGAGGATATTATTTGCAAACACGGATTATTCCAAAATGGTTAAAAAATGAAACTTGAATTTATTTTGAAAAACAATGTATATTTTAAAAGTATTTTTAGTTTTACTTAACATTGGAATGCTATTTTGTATTATGTCAAGCCATGTTTGAGATTGATATTTAAAAATACAAAATTTATTTTAATCTAATAAATTACATTCATGGTTCACGTTTTAACAATTTTAGAATGAGCCTGGTTTGCAAATAATACCTTCATATATATTATGTTACATATTTATATTAAAAACTAGAATTATATGGGCGTTTTGTACAGTGTTTATATCATTAATAATAATTATGAATAATCACTAAAAATCACTGATTTGGTGACACTGCTTTGTAACTCAAAACTAAGCATTGCAATACCGGTATTTCCGAGACCGGGATCGCGATTTATGTTGTATTTTTTAATACCAAAATAACGGTTTTGAAAATGCAAAAATACAGGTATTTTGATATTGAAAATTAACCAGGATTGAACATTGCATGGACAGAAACTATCACATATATTAGTAAAAATGTTCACGATTGATGAAATATTTAAAATCTCCCAAGAGTTGTTTCGATATTGACAGGTTCAAGAATTGGTAGGCCGTTTAATGAATAATTGTATTAAAAACCCCCTTTCATGATTATGATATATTTGTGTGGCAGTATTTTATTTTAAATATTAATTTTGAATTACTCGCCTAATATTTCAGAGATCTCAATCTGTCATATTTGTTTTATTTTTGTAATACCGTTATTAATGTACTCCTTCGGTATTGCAACCGTTACTCAAATTCCAATTAACAGATGTTTTTAATATAACGTGATTTTATTCATTGATATCATACATGAAATGGCCAGTTATTGTTTTATCTGGTTCACCTACTAATTCGCAGCATTTACTCGAAATTGAAGTATTTCGACAGTATGTGATTTCAGCGGGTATTGTTTTAAGCTACTCGCTCAAGCCTCGATTTCATATGATTTTAATATTAATCCTGTAAATGAACTATTCAGTTTTTGTAAAGACCCGAAAGCGAGCGTATGAAACAAAATCAGCTCTTCCATACCTTTATTCAAATAATTTATATTAATTTCAAAAAAAATTTAAGCAACTTTTTTTAGTGCGATACCGATTATTTAATAAATGACTTAAAAAAAAGATTACATTATTAACCGCTTTTCCTGTTTTAAGTCGGCTACTGGGTTGGTGATAACGAAATAAAATAATTAATTGTTATATGACAGCGCCGAATCGAACAAACGCTGTTCTAAACTATTATCATAATATATTATTGTTTGACCTTTTGGGTAGAGCGCAACAGTGTTGCTGTCGACTTAAACGCTTGTCAGTTGTAACAATACGAATTTAGATATAGGACATTCTTTGAGAATGAGTTTGCGTGAGTACACGCAGATCTTACTTAATTGATTTACGATACTCAGTTAAAAAGTGATTTCAAACAAGTCATATATCAGAAAATGTTACTGCTTCTATGATAATAACTTAAAATCTGTATATATTATTGTATCATATGCTTCAATTATTTTACTCTTTACAAAGAATCACAGATATTTACAAAGTTAGATTGCTTGAATTTCAAATTCCTGGTCGAGTGGTTAAAGTTTTTGGCTTAGGTTACGGTGCTAATGGGAATTGAATCCCACTACGGACAGTTTTCGTAAATTTATTTTTCACATTGGTATATGGTGACACGACTGAGTCCCGAGCAGTTAGACGAGAGACAGAGAAATCCGTCTCTCCCCATAACGTCTCGGTTTGGTGTGACGCAGTCAGTCTGTGACAATTTTTAGGAATTAAATATGGGAACAATCAAATTCAATTAAACAACGCTCGTGAACAGTAAAAGGTGGAAATCCACCGGTTTATTTATAATCAAAAAGGGTTTACAGTAAATTTCGATAATTCGGCTAGCCACACAGGAGTGCGCTCTAAATACATGTTAATAAATTTGTCATTCGGCGTGAAGCTCGCGAGCCGAGCCTCCTAGTACCGAATGACAGTCGACTTGCAGACCGGGCCTTTCAGTAGGTCCTTCGCCTGGACTGAGGGTCCCTAGTATTACAATATTTATGTTCCCTTACGGGGAGACATCTATGATTTGATATTTTTACAAGAGAGAAAAAAAAACACATTCATCATACCATTTTCTTAAAACTAGTTTCGCACTCGGCGGTTTCTTATAACAGTTATTGATTTAGTAGTGGACAAATTTTATTCAGTCTCGTTTTGAAGTTAAGATCTGCACACTCACTACGCGTGTACAGATCTGCTTAAAATTAATCCCTACGCTAAATCCTATGAGTTAATATGGACGTCAAGCCGTACCATATATCTAACTTAGGGGTGCAGAACAAAATTAATATTTAACTAGCAACGTCACAGTCCTCATGACTAATGATTGGTTTGGATTTATTATTAGTTAGTATGCACGCTAAGTCGTGTCATACATTTAATTCAATTTATAATATCTAGTGAAATTTTATATACAAAGTTATGATTTCTTAATTTAACGATTCTAATTCAATTCTTATTGGATTTGCTAATACGACTTCGCAACGATTTGCGGGACTCCCACAGCAAGGAACCGAGGTCTGTTCGTGAGGAGGATTTCCATATCCGCCCTCCCTTACTGTGTGCGTTCACTTCCAGTGACCGCAAGCCGTTTAGGCCGGAGCACATTTTATCGACGGCACTCTGAATACGAGTCCGTCCAACCGCCCGTTGGTCAATCGCATTAGCTAAATCTCCTATGAAGTTACTTACACTACGTGTTTAGATTTGTTCGAGTCTTAGGGAGGGTTGGCGGAGACCAGACCCCCGTCCGAGGTCGGCTCCAGGCACGGTGTCAGACCGCTTGAAGGCGTCGCTATCGAGTGACGTAATCCAACTGGACGAATTGGATTTTAGGTTTTACTATTGAGTGTCTGCCGAAACTTCGACAGACATGGGTCCCAGACAAGTGCGTTTGTCTAGGCGGGCTATCTGCCCCCGGAATTACACGTCCACCGCGCCGTGTCACTCGGATTCCCGTGAATCCGCAATGATATTGCCTCCCTAGTACTCAATACAAAAAACACCCTCCGACGTCGACCTAGCTAAAATTAAACTAGTGCGAGGCCGGCGAAACCTGAGACCCTTTTTCGCACAAGTCCTCGGGGCTGTCTGATCCTTTGTTACTTAGCTCCGCCGACCTTGCATCGTGAATCTATGGAAGGCGTGATGACAGCTCTTCCTGACGTCCCGAGACTAAGTGTCCCGCAGACTTGACCCCGCGACCTCTCAAAGTTAACAAGTGACAAAATTTTGTCTGATATTACGTTCTATTCAAAAATGACTCGACTTATCACACCTCCCATAGTTCACCCTTATAACTAACATTTGCCGTTATGACGGCGGTGATCGACGATTATCAATGACAGATTACACAGGAAAACACAATACACAATCAATTTAGAAACAAAAAAAAAATACCTAACATAAAATAACATACAATTTTATACAAGTCCTCAGCGTCGCTTGGTGTCGTTTGCTATTTGTGTTATTCAGATACTTTCGCCCTCAGATAGGCATACATTATTGAATTTACGATTATCATCATTAGGTGACGGACCTTTCTTTTTCTATTGCAACTCAGGGTAGCTAATTATCGATGCGTGGGGCCCGCGACGCACCGCGGCGCGAACGCACGTAGTTTCGCTCGGCCGGGGTACTGCGCCCAATGAAGCGGCCAATTTGCCTAATAATTCGTAGTTGATTACGCTTCCCTAATGCGAAGTAGTTTCGACGTCGCCAAGAAATTAAGCCGTGACCATATCTAAGGGTGTTTTTATCCATCCCTGTCCTCTGGCGACGGAGTTGGAAACTAAACTCAAACTAATTGAGACGTTGTAAAACAAAAGTGGATATCGCATTGTTTTTGCGAATTCCAGTTATACCCGTGGTCTCGTCACCGCATCGAAACAAACATACTAAAATTCAGGCCTTGCCAATATAGTTAAATATTGAAACAAACAAAAATTCAGACCTTGCAATATCATTACATATTGAAACAAACAAAACAATTCAGATCTTGCAAATATAATTAAATATTGCAACAAACAAAATTCAGACCTTGCAGATAGAATTGAATATTGAAACAAACATAAAAAAAATCGGACTTTGCAAATATAATTAAATATTGAAACAAACATAAAAAAAATCGGACTTTGCAAATATAATTGAATATTGAAACAAACATAAAAAAATCGGGCTTTGCAAATATAATTGAATATTGAAACCAACATAAAAAAATCGGACTTTGCAAATATAATTAAATATTGAAACCAACAAAAAAAAATCGGACCTTGGCAAATATAATTAAATATTGAAACAAACATAAAAAAAAAATCGGACCTTGCGAATATAATTAAATATTGACTTTTGCAACGATTCCTATCCTTAGTGTTTTGCAACCGAAGTGATAACACACATGAAAACTCAGACATGGTCGCAAGATTAATACTGACTTTTCCACACTATCGTTAAGCCTATTTTGTGCACTTGAATTGAAAACAAACATAAAATTTTGACATGGAAAGAATTGAATATTGATTTCGTTAATCATGGTTACATCTCTTGGTTTGTAAGCGAATTGAACACAAACACAAAATTTAGATATGAAAAAAATGGAATATTGATTTCTCGATTCGAAACCAACCAAAAGAAAGATTTAGGCGTCGCAAACAGAGATTAACTATTGCACAATCGTAGAATAATTTATTATTCCTGGTTTCGGGTGCGGACTTGAAAACAAACGTGAAACGCTTAGGCGTTGCAAAAAAAGATTATTTATTGGACCATCGTAAAATATTTTATTATTCCCGTTGGCCGATACTGAATTGAGAACAAACGGAAAACGCTTCGGCGTTGCAAAAACAAGATTAATTACTGAATCATCGCAAAACATTTTATTATTCCCGTTGGCCGATACTGAATTGAGAACAAACGTAAGACGCTTCGGCGTTGCAAAAACAAGATTAATTATGATTATATATTTCACGATTTTCCGTAGACCAAGCGCCGCTGAGTGTTACACTGGACCGAACGGAGAGCATCCTCCGTGCGAAGTCGGTCGACAAAATATTTACAGTATACAGTTAGACAGGGTACAACACACAATAAAATAAGACAATGAATTTAAATCAAAATTAGCATTCCCGTACTCTCCTCCGGCCGCTGTTATTGCCATTTCGAACAAGAAGTGACACACGATTTTACTAGGCTGTGTTTAGAAGAAACAACATTTAATACATGAAGGGGTCCTGTCGACACTTAATAAAGTGCGGCTAGGAGCAACGATTTGACCGCGATTTTACACGCGTCTTTATTTCGATTCTCACTGTCGAGATCGGGCAGGAAGCTACAGTTCTGGCCGCGGACCTTAGGTTAAAGAGTATTGACTCAGAAACAATAGGCCGCGACATATTTATGCAACGTATAATAGTAGACGAACCTTTGGAAGTTCTCAGGAACCGGAGACAGCTTATCAGGAATAATTTCGGCAAAAACGGCTGGCGGCAAGCGATAACACAAGGAGGTAGCACAGAATTCAGCTCAGCTTTGCACAATTTTAACTATTCGAATTAATTGGTCAAGCTGAGAGAATTTCTGGCTGGTTTAAATTAAAGATGTCGCGGCGGATAATATCGGCGGAAGAGAGCACGGGAGCAGAGTAACGCGTAGAAGTCGGTGAAGATTTGGTAACTTTTGCAAAACTGACCTGCCTTTTTGTAAAGGATTTGGTCCAGCTGCGTCCTCGGCCGGGGTCAAAAAAAACGGTTGACCCGAGCAAATCTGCTAACCTCAGCATCTGCGTCTCACGCCGATTGGCTAAGATGCTGACCTCCCGTGGCTCTGCCGAAATATCTCAAGATGGCGGCAACTGAGATTTTTCTAGAACAACGATTCCGCTGAGCGAAAATCGTCTCTAGTGATCTTAATATGACAGATAGAAAATCAGAAAAATCACTGTCGTGTCAGAATCAGTTTTCCGCGAAATATTGCTCTTACAAGCGATCTCATAACTCGTTGCTGAAGCGAGTTATGAGAAAAAGAAGAAAAATTTTTCCACCTGAGCGAGTCAGGTGTACCGGTTAATCAAAGCGGAGATGTCATCGTCCGCGAAAAAGTAATTACTGAATTGAGTCTGATTTTTATAAAAGCCTGAAATCGATTTAAGTGCAAATTTATGCTAAATATTTTCTATGGTGAAAGTTCCTGAAGGGATTTGGCTGAAAATTCGAAGGAACGTCCGTGATAGTCGTTCGCTTCCATGAAACTAAAATTTCCCACCTTCCCTTCGTGTGTTCGCGCTTCATATCAGATTGAAATTTTGATTGACCGCGGTGGAGGGGAGGCCGCCTGCGATCGCACGTATGACCACGCGAACCGCTACGATTGGTCGGGCGGGGCGTGGCTTATTTTAGTATCGAACGGCAAACGCTACGCACCGAACGCGTTTCGAAATTTCGTCTCGCCAAAATGTATGGGGAAATCACAGTTTATTGAATTACTAATAAACCTGTTATCCGATTGCAATTTAATTTACAACACCGTTTCGGACCATCGTCCTTTACGGCTCGAAAAAAATTCGGCGCCGAAGCTCGGCTTGGGCGCCGGTTCCGCACGATTTTAATTGGCGCAGGTGAGGGCTTGGTGGAGTCCAAACCGCGAACATGATTTTAATATTAGTTGATGCAGTGCATACTAGGACATGGCTAGTGTCGTAAAAACAAAAATTCTCAAACGAATTTTGTCCCTGACGACCCTGGTCGAGGTCGCCGCGGGATTCATTTGTTCGATCGCAATTGGAAATTGCGTCGATAGAATTCAGCGAAATTTCTCCAGGGGCTAGAACAGCCTATGCTAGGTGTACCTGTAAATTATGGGGAGCCTCCGTTGAGGAGGAGGAAAACGGCAAGCGTTTCCATTTCCCTCTCTCGTCGCGCTCGACCGCTAATTCGGTCGAGCACCGCTCGCGAGCGAGAGACGGTATTTCTATTTGGCTCTGTGCTCCCACGTACTCACTTACAAAGCAGTGGGTTTGTCTTTGCACTCAATAATCCGCGGCAAGGCCCGCGGATTGCTAAATTCCTAATATTTGCTTACATTGGCGACTTTGTCCATTTGACCTTGAATAATCGAAAAAATGATGTGATTAGTCTTTCTCTCTTCCTCATTATACCTATCAAGCTTTGCTAACAACCGTATAAGGAAATGCAAGTACAAATCATGCCAAAGGACCGTATCGTATCAATGGATTTCTGTTCGACGGCATGAATGCCTGTCAAGCTTAATTATTCCCTCCTAGCTTTCCTCTCATAAAACAGAGCGTATGGGAAGCGATAAGGTAACCACTAGTACTGTCCTAGCTCCTCTATCCCTTTAACCCTACTCTCTTCGAAAAAATGAGGTTGAGCTAAACCCATCAGGATTCCGTATGCTACACACTAGGAAAAGACGTGGTTTAGAAAAAAATATGTTTTGAAATACGATTATAAATCCAAAAACTTTTTTTTTTTTGAAATATGTAATAAAGTGTTTTTTATTATTTTGAGATTATCATTAGAAAAATAGATTTTCGGAGAACTAAACGTAAATATAAGTCACGAATTATTATGAGCCAATGTTCTAAAACACTCGCATATCAATTTATATGTATGTAAATATATTACATGGAAGTGTTTTTTCCCCTTTGTTCAGCTTCGGCGTGGACTATTTCCGCATCAGTAAAATCTTCTCAAAAGCAGACTTTTGCAGGCAGTTTTTGTCAATTTTGATATTTCAAGGTTAATATTTTTCACTATAAATAATGACAAAATAATACACGGTAAAATCAAATATTATATATTTATTATAAATTATCTTGTCAAAATGAGATATGTATGGTCACTTCATATATGATATGTTAGGTATATAAATTCGAAACAATAAAATAACCACAACTATCGCCGGATTTATTTTGGGTGGATAGCTTCATATTTTCAATGTTTTTTTTTTATATTATTTTGGTTTTTGAAGTGTATGTTTTTAATTGTCATTTTTATAAATGTACATCAAATTAATTAATATAATTAAGTTACATCCACTCATCTGCTTTGAAATGATTAATTAAAATATTTAAAAGTCTCTTTAAATTTATCGATGTAGCAAATATCAATTATTCAGAGTTTCTTTTAGAGATGCACTTTACAAGCCTTAATACCAATATAGCCCCATGTTTTATTCGAGGAATTCGTGAGGAATCTTCAAATGGGCAATCTCTGTAAAGAGGGTTCAGTTTTATTGCGATTTTCATCAAAAACCGTTTCTAAGTAAAACCTACGCCCGTGCACACAGGAAGATTTTTTCATGCTCCCTTAAAATTCTACTATTGGTGAAGAATGTTTAATTTGTTTACTCACGACCTTTTTGAATTCAGTAATTTCTCACATTTTTACACTAATTTGAAAGCTTCTGGTATTTTTTATTCAATTTGGTTTCCTTAAATAAATATATGATTTACTTACTTCAATTAAAAAGTACAGGGATAAGAAAACAATGCATTGTTAACTTCTTGTACATATTACGATAATAAAATTGACAATGCGTAATTGCAATCCCCGAGTCTCGTCGGTTTTTGTTCCCGAAATATCTCGGATTTTATGATTTAAAATCATATTGAAATTTATAACTCAACCGACTAAAATAATATAATGCAGTGATCGGTACATTTATCAAGATCGAAATACTCTTATGGGCAGGCTATGCTGCTCGAATTTTCAGCGTCGGGCCAACGAGGAATATATCGTATACCAGATAATCGATCAGAAGATTTGAGGTCATTTGGAAGACTCTGATTTCGATGATTTCGTTGATGACCTATATGCATGGATTGAGCGTGAAAATTGACGCAGGACAAAAGGTAACAGAGATTATTTTTGATGTACACTAAGACCTGCCATTTGTTTGATAATACATTTTTATATCAATAAAAAGAAACATTTTTTATTGACAATATTGAGAAGCGGCTTCTTTGACCTGAACAATACGAAGTCCATATTTGTATTTTTCTTGCATTTGTCATTCGTCCACAAGGATATCTGTTTTTTTTATTCGTATTCGTTGTATCGTATTTTTTGGCGATGAATTTATTACAAACAATAATATAATATAATAATATACTTAAACAATTTAATTTATTCAACTTGCTAATGTATTAAATAGTAATCTGATTTAACTACATATCTTTCTATTAGGAACTTTTTGAAACGTGTTATAATGAATAACGCGACTCTCGTAGACGTAATCATTAGTAGGCATGTTTTCATTTCGTTTCATCACGTTTTCCGATAAATCTTTGCATATTTCTGCTCTTTGAATTTTTTTTTTCTCTAGTTGCGTAAGGGTTTTTTTTTATGTCGTTAGTATATTTGCTCCGCTACATCTTTAACGTTATTACCGTTTTCATTTCATTTTTCTGCAAAGTAAACTCGACAGCTCCCAAGGCGAATTTTATATCATAATCTTTTTGCTTGATGCGCGCATTTTAAATATACAAACATACAATCGATTTTATAACATCTGCGAACTATTCCTTTATCTGTCAAATGTTTACGATTCATTTTTATGTCAATTTTATGACCAACAAAAACTTCTTTTGCGCGTTTTATTATCATTTATTTTGCAGAATATTTATAGTAGACATTTTTATATATTTTATGAATATAATGTAAGCGCTAATACTTTCAAGCGCTGAAAAAAGTACGATAAAAATATAATATATATTAAACCAAAGCTTTTGCACAAACTGTCGCCTAAGATGCTCGACAGTAATAAATACTCTTCAATTATCAAAAATTTAATAGTCAATAGTCATGAATATAAAAACCCGAGGTCAGTCTTGTCTTTCCGTATTATCTCCATTCGCATTATTACAATTTGACAGTTTGGTGCTCCTAGCAGATAGTCATCGTCAACTCTCGAGTCTGTCTTCGTATTTTTTTTTTTTTAACCATGTCCGCTCCCAATGTGGAGCATATGGACTCCTAATGGAGTTTATCTCAACAGAAGTGTTTCTACGAGAACTGCTTGTTACTCAGTTGCTCAACCTCTCTTTTTCCAAAGAGAGTAGGGATAGAAGGATAGGGGCTAGGACAGGATTAGTGGTAAGCTAATCGCTCTCGATACGCCCCGTTCGTAGGATAGGATGGGTGAGAGGGGGGATTTCAAGACATCACACACACCCATGCCTTTGAACAGAAATTCATAAATCGATTGAAAAATCAATTTATAAAAACTGTCCGTACCGGGATTTGAACCCGGGCCCTCCGTAGCCGAAGCCAACAACGTTGACCACTCGACCACACAGGCGGCTTCGTATACCCAACCGAATTGCTGGACACTCTCATTGCATGTAAATATTTGATTTTAACACGCGTATGATCTAGCCAAGTCATTAATGATTGAATTGCACTGGTAAGTATGTTCGTACAGTTCGTGGTACTCAGCGTTGTGTCGTTTTGAATTTAAATCTAAACTTGATAATTTTGTTTCTCCATTGAGTGTTGTGACTAATGCCTCCAATTTCGGGATTCCGTCCAATTTTGTTATCCCGGATTGTGTTATTACTAATCCCAGGATTCATGGATTCAGGATGAAAAAGTGAAAAACTCGTTAAGTCCGGTATACATTTTCGTGGAAACCGTGAATTCGCTACTTTTTTGCTGGAGCAAACTAAAAAAAAAAGCGTTCACATATTTCACTAACTGTCAAATCTTTAAATTCCCAGGTTTTAAAATCAGCCAGCGAGCGAATTTTTTTAAAATCATTCATCGACCTCAAAAAAGATTTTTCATCTTATTTTCGAGATTAAGTATTTGAAAATCTCTCAATGTCTGACTTTTGACATCCCAATATTGTGAATTCTGAAATTCTCCAAGAATCTCAAATAATTGTGACACGATTTTATGGTGAACGAACCATCCCGGGATACCAGGATCCTGCGATCGAAAAGTTGTGAATCCCGAAATGACGGGTCACAAAAGGAGCCGGGATTGGATGCCCTAGTTGTGACACGTGTTCCGCCTCTTAGGACTCACTATATTGTAAGATTTTAAAATTATGTAAATTCACACAAGTTTTGTCACTAACGACCCGGGTTTCGCCATTCGGCAACTTCAGGCGTTCAAGTGCACGGATGAACTTGAACTGATGTTCAGTAAATAAATGCTTTTAAACTGATGGATTTGAACCGACGTTTAGGTAATAAATGTATCGCGTTTATATAATAAATAAATGTGTCACTTTGTAGTTACTATGATTTTTTATTTACATAATTTAATTATTATAATTTTTAATCTATAAATGAAAAAAATGAATAGTAGAATATATGTATTATCAAACTTCTATGTAGATAATACAATTTCCATGGAAATAATACTGTTTTTCGGTTGCATGCCAGTGTCGGTATTCACAGCCATTCAGAACATATTATGCATTGACATCAAAGTAAATATGTACATACCCGCTCAGACGTTCAATGTTTACGGGAACATCAGTCGCCTGTTGTGTAGACTTAATAGCTAGTTACTATGGCCAAACGCCAATGCGGGCGCAAATTTCAGCTGCAAAAAACATCAAATATTTCAATATCTGTCTTATATCAGTGAATTTATTAGGTGTATACTAACAGTCACGTAAAATTATGCAGGATGACCCACTGCAAATAGTACTTAAATTTCGCCATGCGGAACGCTGTATACAGAATATTAATCAAACGAATTTTACACTGCCGTCAGCAGTCGGTTCACCTTTCATCATTTCCTGCTTTTAAATTAATTTCCTCTCGTCTTGTGATTTACTCGCTCCTTTTGAATGTTATTTTATTGCAGTGCCTAGTAAATCATCGCGAGAAAATACATGCCACACCCAGGGTCGACACTCGACACTAGGGTGAAAACCCTTCCCTTTATTTTGTCAGCATAACATATTTTTTATTTTTATTACAATATTCACATTCCATTTTATTTTAAAACGAATTTCAAACAATTTTTAAAATAAATAAATTTAAAGGTACCGTCTTTTCCGAAAATAAGACACTGTCTTACTTTATCTTTTGGTCCGAAATGCGAGCTAGGGCTTATAATCGGGATAGGGCTTACTTTTTAAGTACAATAAGTAGATTTATATATTTTCGTTCAATATTTATTTGTATATAGGAATTTTACATTTACTTTAAATTTATTCGAATACAGTAAGTCATCTTCTTCTGTAACATCATCAAAACTTATCAAATTCTGTTTTCCCTTCTGAATTTCCACCAAATTCATTTCCTGTTGAATCATTGGTCCGAATCTCTCATGTCCTGCAATACAGCTATCCTTAAATGAGTATTTCTTGTCTAAGTAGCCTGTTCGTTGTGCATTGGAAACACAATTGTCAGTTATTTCATTCCATGAATTCTTCACCCAATTCACAACTTCTTGTAGGCCAGGCTTCACAAAATTTCCACGTTGATTTCTCATCATTCTGTTTTCAAAGCATTCATTGATTTTCATGCGCAAATAATCATTGAATGGCTTGTTTATTGCGATATCGAGTGTCAGCAGATAGGCAGTCATTCCCGCTGGAATCATTATTTGATCAATCCTCCTCTCAGCAAGTAAGTTTTTCATGTCTTTAGCGCGGTGAGTACTGGTTGAATAAAAAAATTGTAAACCTCTTAGGCGACCCCTAAATATAGGTGGCAGCATAAAATCAACCCACTTTTTTATAACTGCTTGGGTGCACCAGGCTTTTTCACTTTCAAGGACATTAAATCCTGAAACGCGTTCAATCTTGTCTTAGTGAGTTGTCGGTTAACGGTGAGGCTTTCTTGCCAGCCAGACGAATCGCCAAAATACAGGAAACACACGCACTTTCGTAACCAGTAGAAGGAACGTAGATTGACGAGGAACCCTTGTGGTGAACCGTCGTTTGAGATTCTTGGCCTAGAAATACTACTGTTTCATCCAGAGCAATATTGTTGGAGAGTTAGTATTTGGAAAACATAAATAGTGTGGCACTAGCAATAATCGCCACTTGTTGGCGTTCACATTATTTTAACTAAGGCTTATTTTTGGGGAGGGCTTATATTCCAAAAATCCTGAAAATCACGATAGGGTTTATTTACGAAGGATGTCTTATTTTAGGAAAAAGACGGTATATGTATCCATAATTTGTTGATACAATTGATCTTTATTAAAAGTACTCACAAAAATTAAAAAAACATTTTGTTTGTACCCTTATCACATTTATTTAATATTAACATGACCAGTTTAATCAGCAGAACATTCTCTTCGTGAGCGAAAGCGGTCCTGATAATATTAAATAAATGAAGAATTAGTACAAAATAGTTTTTTTTTTTATATAAAGCCTTTTCACCAAGTTTTGACAGAGAACACTTTAAAAGTGATAATTTATAATTTTAGAAAGTTAAAGCATTTTTGATTGATGCTATGTTATAAAAAAGCCTGTAAAATAAAATCTATTATAGTTTTTTTAATAGATAATTTAAATAATATTATAAAACTGTTTATTTTTATAATGATGCCAGTATTTTATTAGTTCTGGTATTTTGGCGCCCGGATAACGTACACCCCTTAAAACCCATCAGGTGGTGTCCCTTGACACACTTAACCGTTTTGTAGTATATTTTGCACTGTTTTATACTCGTAACTTTTGACAAACACCGAATGGGCAGTAATTTGAATATTTCCATCTCAAAACACTGTATGTAATATGTATATTAAATAATAAAAGTGAGTGTAATATACTACGTATTTGAAAACGTCCTCTATTCTTATGGCCGATATATACGAGGCATTCATTATTGTTTTTTTTAGAATTTAGAATTCATTATATAATTTTATAAAAAAATTAAATTATATTCTAGTAATATGCTACACAAGTAATTTTATTATTATGTAGGTATTTAATATTCTACAATCAAGAGAATTCATCATACGTTAACTCCACGAGTTTTCCGTTAGTAATTATCAACACTAAAAACCCTGCGGCTTGGTGAATGTTTATATGTTAACAATATTAAATGCCCTGAATGATGCACGGTTCCGTTTTAATGATAAATTACTAATAAGTGACACGTCCTGAGTTAAACTTTAATGGCGGGATTAAATGCAACTTTATTCCCCATTTAACATGTAAGTATGTGTTTTTAATATGGGACGCTTCTGATGGTTTGAACATTTATTTTCCACACACGGGTACTTACTTAATATTTATAGTCTAAGGCAGAGGTGGGGAACCTTTTCTTCTCTAAAGGCAGCATTCATTTTTCTGATTCGACATAAGGCTGCAGTAAGCATAGGACGGGAATGATTAATATTCAATCCCTTACCCTACTTTTCCTTGCTATACTTTTTCCCCAGATATCTCCAAACCTCGTTTTTCCAGAATTGGCCAGAAGGCCGCACCGAAGTGGCTAAAAGGCCGCGCGTTCCCCATCTCTGGTCTAAGATGTTTGGAATAAAATGGTGTGTCAACCAGTCAACAGCAATGTTTTTCATACATAAATCATCAATACCTGGTGTTTGATATTTTTTATCGAATTGTCATAAACACGTCATTAGTATGTGTACGCCACGTACATGCACTGGCGTTTTATTACAAGATAAAATAATAATGGCGAATTTATTGCCGTTTACAACATGCGGTAACAATTGCACGTCAGTCTGTCACATTTGTCAAAAAAGCGAGGCGCGAAGACGTAGCAATAAACTCTTTGCGAGAAGCGAATTATCGTATGCGCTTTGATTTTCTGTTATTCTATTCTCTAGCGACACCGAATGACTGACATCCGCTGGGTATTTTCGAACGCGGTCGTCCGCCATATGTCGCGATTTTTTATGGTTGTAAATATCTATATATTAATAGCCGATAATGTCCGTCTGAGTGTAAGATGTCCTCGATTTCCCCTCCCCTTGCCCCTCCCCCTCCTCCTGCCAAGCCGCGCTGTCACTTTTTATTCATACTTAAGACATATTTTTCCAATATACACTGTTACTTATGATTTTCCTCGATTTCCTCTCCTCCTCCCCCTCCCCCTCACCAGCCACGATATCGCCATTTTTTATTCCTACCTTTTCGATGACGTCATTATATACTATTATTTGATGGAACATATCAAATCGCTGAAAAATTGAATTCTCATTCAAAAAAAGCGCCTTGGTCTGGATTCGAAACACGGTCCTTGAATTATGAGTTGGGAGCTTTACCACTCGGGTAAACAAACAACGATACGATACGATAAAATAACATTATATTTATTGAATTACGTTCGAATTTTGAAACTTTTGTTTTTTATTTGAAGCAAAACATATATGTTCTAATTTTCGCACGTAGATTTAATTCCGCTCTACCCAAAAGGCAGAGCGCCAGATTCGTAAGCTGATGGTCAGTGGTTCGAGTCTAACCTTAAACGTTTTTTTTTTTTGTTTATAACATTTTTTTTTAAACACAGTACATCTTGATCGTATGAAAATAATAAAATCCGATTGATTAGCGTGATAAGTTTTTCAAAAAATAAATACCTATATATTAATATTCGATAAAATAATCACAATTAAAAAATTTACAACGTCTATTTCTGCTACTACGAAAAATGGTTGTTAGCAAACTTAAACGTTATTCAAAATATTAAATAATTTACGAAACTTCTGCTACTACAAAAAATGGTTGTTAGCAAACTTAAACATTATTCCAAAAATTCAATAATTTACGAAATTTCTGCTACTACGAAAAATGGTTGTTAGCAAACTTGAATATTATTTCAAATATTAAATAGTTTACGAAATTTCTGCTTCTACGAAAAAAGGTTGTTAGCAAACTTGAACATTATTATTCCAAATATTAAATAATTTACGAAATTTCTGCTACTGCGAAAAATGGTTGTTAGCAAACTTGAACATTATTCCAAATATTAAATAATTTACGAAATTTCTGCTACTACGAAAAATGGTTGTTAGCAAACTCAAACATTATTCCAAAACTTAAATAATTTACGAAATTTCTGCTTCTACTAAAAATGGTTGTAAGCAAACTTAAACATTATTCCAAAACTTAAATATTATACGAAATTTCTGCTACTACGAAAAATGATTGATAGCAAACTTGAACATTTTTTCAAAAATTCAATAATTCACGAAATTTCTGCTACTACGAAAAATGGTTGTTAGCAAACTTAAACATTATTCCAAAAATTGAATATTTTACGAAATTTATGCTACTACGAAAAATGATTGTTAGCAAACTTGGACATTATTTCAAATATGAAATAATTTACGAAATTTCTGCTTCTACGAAAAATGGTTGTTAGCAAACTAAAACATTATTCCAAAAATTAAATAATTTACGAAATTTCGGCTACTACGAAAAATGGTTGTTAGCAAACTTAAACATTATTTCAAATATTAAATATTTTACGAAATTTCTACTCTTACGAAAAATGGTTGTTAGCAAACATGAACATCTTAACATTAATAGCCGATAAGGTCCGTCTGTAAGGACGTCCGCAGTAAGGTACAGACCAATGATTTCGATTTATTCTGAACAGCACATTTTTGAAATGTTGTTCTATCCAATGGGAGCGGCTTATTTTAAACCGGGCGTGAATGTTCTGATATCGCCACGTTTGAAAATTTGATATTTCTTGGTGTAGAGCTAAAGTATTGTATCACCATACATCATAATATTCGAATAATCAAAGACTTTAATTCGACTATTGCAAACTATGATTATAGGGCTATCGAAATGAATCGTTTGATCGTGTGAGTCGATGTGAGACTAATATTTTTTCGAGCGGATTTGATCAATTGAATCATAATGATGAATCTTTTCACGTCTGACCTTGAAAATCTGTTAGAATTCTTTAATACATTAAGAATATTCAAATTATGATATGGATATATCATAGAATAATATTTTGCTTTTTTCATACACTTGGACAAAATGTGCAACTGATTTTTTATTGAAAAATTGGATTTGATCTTTTGATTTTTATTGGAAATAATTGTTAAATAATTTAAAATCCGAAAAATGGTTGTTAGCAAACTTGGACATTATTCCAAAAATTCAATAATTTACGAAATTTCTGCTCCTACGAAAAATGGTTGTTAGCAAACTTGGACATTATTCCAAAAATTCAATAATTTACGAAATTTCTGCTCCTACGAAAAATGGTTGTTAGCAAACTTGGACATTATTCCAAAAATTCAATAATTTACGAAATTTCTGCTCCTACGAAAAATGGTTGTTAGCAAACTTGAACATTATTCCAAAAATTCAATAATTTACGAAATTTCTGCTACTACGAAAAATGGTTGTTAGCAAACTTAAACTTTATTCCAAAAATTGAATATTTTACGAAATTTATGCTACTACGAAAAATGGTTGTTAGCAAACTTAAACATTATTCCACATATTAAATAATTTACGAAATTTATGCTACTACGAAAAATGGTTGTTAGCAAACTTGAACATTATTCCAAAAATTCAATAATTTACGAAATTTCTGCTCCTACGAAAAATGGTTGTTAGCAAACTTAAACTTTATTCCAAAAATTCAATAATTTACGAAATTTCGGCTACTATGAAAAATGGTTGTTAGTAAACTTAAACTTTATTCCAAAAATTGAATATTTTACGAAATTTATGCTACTACGAAAAATGGTTGTTAGCAAACTTAAAAATTATTCCAAAAATTAAATATTTTATGAAATTTCTGCTCCTACGAAAAATGGTTGTTAGCAAACTTGAACATTATTCCAAAAATTCAATAATTTACGAAATTCCTGCTACTACGAAAAATGGTTGTTAGCAAACTTGAACATTATTCCAAAAATTCAATAATTTACGAAATTTCTGCTACTACGAAAAATGGTTGTTAGCAAACTTAAACTTTATTCCAAAAATTCAATAATTTACGAAATTTCGGCTACTACGAAAAATGGTTGTTAGCAAACTTAAACATTATTCCACATATTAAATAATTTACGAAATTTATGCTACTACGAAAAATGGTTGTTAGCAAACTTGAACATTATTCCAAATATTAAATAATTTATGAAATTTCTGCTCCTACGAAAAATGGTTGTTAGCAAACTTGAACATTATTCCAAAAATTCAATAATTTACGAAATTTCTGCTACTACGAAAAATGGTTGTTAGCAAACTTAAACTTTATTCCAAAAATTGAATATTTTACGAAATTTATGCTACTACGAAAAATGGTTGTTAGCAAACTTGAACATTATTCCAAATATTACATAATTTACGAAATTTCTGCTCCTACGAAAAATGGTTGTTAGCAAACTTGAACATTATTCCAAAAATTCAATAATTTACGAAATTTCTGCTCCTACGAAAAATGGTTGTTAGCAAACTTGAACATTATTCCAAAAATTCAATAATTTACGAAATTTCTGCTACTACGAAAAATGGTTGTTAGCAAACTTAAACTTTATTCCAAAAATTGAATATTTTACGAAATTTATGCTACTACGAAAAATGGTTGTTAGCAAACTTGAACATTATTCCAAATATTACATAATTTACGAAATTTCTGCTCCTACGAAAAATGGTTGTTAGCAAACTTGAACATTATTCCAAAAATTCAATAATTTACGAAATTTCTGCTACTACGAAAAATGGTTGTTATCAAACTTAAACTTTATTCCAAAAAATCAATAATTTACGAAATTTCGGCTACTACGAAAAATGGTTGTTAGCAAACTTTTTTTTTATTCCAAAAAATCAATAATTTACGAAATTTCTGCTCCTACGAAATATGGTTGTTAGCAAACTTGAAAATTATTCGAAAAATTAAATATTTTACGAAATTTCTGCTCCTACGAAAAATGGTTGTTAGCAAACTTGAACATTATTCCAAAAATTCAATAATTTACGAAATTTCTGCTACTACGAAAAATGGTTGTTAGCAAACTTAAACTTTATTCCAAAAAATCAATAATTTCCGAAGTTTCTGCTACTACGAAAAATTGTTGTTAGCAAACTTAAACATTATTCCAAATATTAAATAATTTACGAAATTTCTGCTAACTATAAAAATAAAATAAATTAAAATAAAATAAAATAAAATAAAATAAAATAAAATAAAATAAAATAAAATAACATAGAATAAAATAAAATAAAATAAAATAAAATAAAATAAAATAAAATAAAATAAAATAAAATAAAATAAAATAAAATAAAATAAAATAAAATAAAATAAAATAAAATAAAATAAAATAAAATAAAATAAAATAAAATAAAATAAAATAAAATAAAATAAAATAAAATAAAATAAAATAAAATAAAATAAAATAAAATAAAATAAAATAAAATAAAATAAAATAAAATAAAATAAAATAACATAGAATAACATAGAATAAAATAAAATTAAATAAAATAAAATTAAATTAAATTAAATTAAATTAAATACCATAAAATAAAATAACATTAAATTAAATACTATGCAACAAAAATCTCACGTTGCTGGGCAACGGGCTTACAGCTAGTTATTCTAAATATTAAATAATTTACGAAATTTCGGCTACTACGAAAAATGGTTGTTAGCAAACTTAAACATTATTTCAAATATTAAATATTTTACAAAATTTCTACTCCTACGAAAAATGGTTGTTAGCAAACTTGAACATTATTCCAAATATTAAATAATTTACGAAATTTCTGCTCCTACGAAAAATGGTTGTTAGCAAACTTGAACATTATTCCAAAAATTCAATAATTTACGAAATTTCTGCTACTGCGAAAAATGGTTGTTAGCAAACTTGAACATTATTCCAAATATTAAATAATTTCCTAAATTTCTGCTCCTACGAAAAATGGTTGTTAGCAAACTTGAACTTTATTCCAAAAATTCAATAATTTACGATATTTCGGCTACTACGACAAATGGTTGTTAGCAAACTTAAACATTATTCCAAAAATTCAATAATTTACGAAATTTCTGCTACTGCGAAAAATGGTTGTTAGCAAACTTGAACATTATTCCAAATATTAAATAATTTCCTAAATTTCTGCTACTACGAAAAATGGTTGTTAGCAAACTTGAAAATTATTCCAAATATTAAATAATTTACTAAATTTCTGCTCCTACGAAAAATGGTTGTTAGCAAACATAAACATTATTCCAAAAATTAAATAATTTACGAAATTTCTGCTAACTATAAAAATAAAATAAAATAAATAAAACTTAAATGAAATAAAATAAAATAAAATAAAATAAAATAAAATAAAATAAAATAAAATACCATAAAATAAAATAACATAAAATAAAATTAAAATTAATACTATGCAACAAAAATCTCACGTTGCTGGGCAACGGGCTTACAGCTAGTTCGAAATTAGAATACCTATGTATGTCACTGGTTCGTGTCGGATATTTGTATTAATCCTATTAAATCCCCTGCAGGAGCATTTCTTTGATCGATGTTCCTTTTTTAAAAAAATATTTTAAACGATTTCTTTATATCGGTGTTACTATTGTGATTGACAATTAACTGTCTCCATTTAATACAAATCTTGTGAATTAACAATTGTCTACATGAGCAAATTTGCATAATATTTGTATTGCATGTATCGAGGTATCAGTGATGATATAGAATATCAGCTAGATATTATTGATATTTAGTAAATGGTTAATATAATAAGAATTTTGCACTGTGAATGCACCCCGCTAGGAACTCATAGGTTAAATGTATAATCTAACCTTACCTAGCAAATAATTTTTCATACTAAAAAACTTAAAACCTAAAATTTTCCGGTCTCCCAAATCTAATTTTGCTTTTGAATTCACAAATAAAAAAATGCTTTCGAATAACAGGAAAGAACCAAAATATGTTATTCCATTTGGTACACATATGTTTTGACGAATAAATATATGGGTATGCTGGGTCTTTAGAAGTTAACGTCGTTGTTTTCTGTTACGGTGCGCTACTGGTTCCCAGTGCGGATAGCTTGTGTTTGCGTTCGAAGGCATGGATTTCTGTGGTGCCTTAAATTCCTCCCCACCCATCCGTTACTAGAAAATAGGGCGTAGCTGAAGCGATTAGCCGACCACTAGTCTAGCTCTAGCCCTATCCTTACATCCTGACTATCTTTGAAAAAACAGAGGTTGAGCAACTGAGTAACATTCTCGTAAAAAAATCCACAATAAGTCTATATGTTTTACGTTACCATCGGACATCGGATATTGCAAATATATTTAGAATTTTCATTTTTATGTTGTTACTCTACCAAGAGGTTGTAGTTATTTTTTTTGTAAAAATATAAAGTATTTTTGTAGTTTTGTTTGAAATAGCATTTACTTATACTTTGTTATATGCGAGAAGAGAAGTGTTACGGGGTCGAAATAGCTGTCGACAATATTTGACAATGCCTTAAGGCAGGGGTCACCAAACTTTTTCAGAAGCGGGCCGGATTGAAATTTTTAAAAACTAAGAGGACCGGACGACAAATAAATTCTTATTGGAACACAATCAAAATATTATTTTATTTTATGTGATTACATAATAATTAGAATGTAAACAAATGTTTGCCTTTCTTAGAATTTCAATAAATGAGAATATTCGAGAAATTTTTGAGTAAACGAACATCTGGTCGTCCCGCCTCCAATTTCTATCCAACTTCCTTCACTTTGAGTCCCCTACCAGATAGTTGTATGACAATTGATGATTTAAAATAAATAGTTGTCGTGAATTCACAACTAAATCATGAAAATTTATATTTCTTATATGAATAATTTCTATGCAAAAATCCAGAACTTTTCGCGGGCCGGATGAAAATCTTTGGCGGGCCATAGTTTGGTGACCGCTGTCTTAGGGGTGGTCTAGAATTTTCAAAAAATCGTTTTTTTTTGATATTTTGAAAGAATAGTATCTTAAAAATATACTGTTAAAGTTTGGTGACGATATTCCGAGTATTTCCGGTTTTACAGCTCATTACAAGTTCAGCGCTTACTGTACTATATATACTTACTTGAAACTTTAAAAGCATTTATCTCGAAACTAACTTTTTTCAACTGGTGGAGGCAAAAAAAAAATACTCGACCGATTTGTCTGAAATTTGATTATGTTATTTTATACAGTACTAGCTACGACCGAGACAAAAAGAAATACTTTAGGTAAAAAAAAAATCTATTATTTTACAAACAAAACGTAGTTTTTAGACTTTAAAATTTGGCAACGCGCCATTCTGTCAAAAAATGTTTTTTTTATTATTCTAGTTCCAGTCGTAACTATACTTAATAATTAAGAATCCGTCGTTTTTTTTAAATTTTAAATAAGAGGGAGAGATAAACCATCCCCCACCAGTCAGGTCCTTTTTTTTGGAGAGGGAGACTTCAGCGCCATTTTTCTTATTATATATATTTTTTTCTAATTTTCATTTTTGTATAGTTGATAAGTAATAAAATATGTGTAAAAAAGTTTTAAAGCATTTGTTCATTCCCTTCATACTAAACAAAAATCTTTAAAATAGCTTAAATTTTCGGCCGCTAGACCACCGGATCCCCTTAAGAACTAAATACATTGTTATTTTATAATATACATACAATGTGTAATGGTTTTGTGCTCTGACGAAAGCGTATTTTATTACTGTTTGATATTTTACCAATAATACAAACAACATGTTTTACCATATCGATTGAGAAACTATGTATCTACACTCAAAAATCGAGAATTGCAAAACGTGTTCAAAAAACTTATTCGATTTTAATACAGATTAATACGATATTGTTTAAAAAATTACAAAGGATAAGCACACAAAGTGGAATTCTTTATGTTTGTAATGTTTTAGAAGGTTAGTAATTAAAATGAAAAATTATGCAAAGCTCAAAGTTCTTGCCCTAGGCGTTTGCTTTTCAGTGAGAAAACTTACATACAATAAAGCTACTGCGAGCAAAATCTCTTTCTAATGAAAAACGACGCTGGCTTCGCTCCGAGTTTTAGTTTCGGCAGGTCGTATTAAATTGTCGGTCGTTGATTTAATGAAAACGTAAACTGTGGCCTTCCCTTTTTTTAAAAATAATATATTCATTTGAATCATTAGGCATTTTAGCTGAATTGATGATTTGCAAATTATACGAAGACTCTTATTGTTTACTTTTGTTTGTATATTATAAACGTAGAATAATCTACCTTTATACATAAATATTCATGTTCTTAAAATGTGTCGAAAAAATTAGGTTATAGCCAAACATAAGCGACATCTATGCTCATTGTGTTCCTACATTTCGTTGAGATCGTAAATGATGATTCTGACATTCGTGCTTAATTATTACATATAATAAATATGTTGTTAACATTTGTCTCAACGTAAGTGTTTTTACGAGAACTGCTTGTTACTCACTTTTTCAATCTGATAAAAAACGCAAAGTATTTTATTTATACGTAGTAGTTTAATGTTTCATATCGACTGTGGAATGGAAAAAGAACGTAACCCACACATATCAAATTTTACAGGAGGCGCTAAAAACGTGTTTTGATGATTTTGTGACATATGCAAATTATGAATTATACACAACCCTGAAGTGCACGGAGACTTCTAAACTGGTGTTTAATTGACAAAATCTAATATTAATTAAAGAAATTGTCTAGGAAAAACCTTTATTTCAATCTTTTTTCTTGGTTTTAATTCTTTACAAGGTCATTTTTTCAATCTTAAAAGCTAAATTAAGATACTAATTCGGCATTTGCAACTTGCATCCTTTTGATAGAACGTGTATCAAGTTTGATACATTGTGATTATCGAAAAAAGCTGTTTTGGAGAAACTGTGGGTTAAGTCCTTTTTCCTTTCCAAAGTCGATATATATTTCTGTTTTTGCACAATTAAGTGTTTTCGATTATTAAGCTTTTCAATTTAATGTGCTTGAAAATTATTGTTTTAAGTATTCGTTAACATGCTACAAAAAATATGCTGGTTTTATTTTTCAACTGTATTATTGTTGTTAGGGGTCCATATGTTTCACATTGGTAGCTGACATGATAAAAATATACATATTATTTAGATCTCAAGGCTAGTATTTACCACCTAGCATGTCTTAGTAGTGGTATTTAAATACAATACATTATTGAGGTATTCTAGTTTTATTGGGGCTTCGAGTGTTTCTGCGGGTCTAACCGATGTCTGATAGTTTTCCATTAAAGTTGTATTTGAAGATGCGGGACGTAAAAATAAAATGTATTAAGGATTCGTATCATTGAATAGTACCAAAGTTGGTGGAATACTGATATAACATGCCGTTAAGGCATGTCGTATACCCATTGTGAAGATAACACCGTTTTATGTGAACCATAGGAATGCGTACGAGGGATCGCGTGGTAAACACTAAAGCAACACCCACCTCTAAAATTATTATTAGTATAATAAACCTATTTTTATCCGTTTTTACTTTATATTTGTAAATTTAATGATTACCTTAAATGCGGAATTATTGCGATAACAGGGAATTATTGCAACGCCTTGTTTTAACCTTAATCAGTTGTAATTAAAATAAAATGAACACTTTTAATTAATTCAGTGTTAAGATTACGCAGTTATTATAAATTAACATAAGCATTTCCAAATATTGTTATTATTTTGTCTTTTAAAAACGACGCATGTCAAAGTTCAGACATAGAAGTAGTTTCTTTGATCTCGATCTCACAAGAAATTTCATTAATATTTTTGATGTTTTCCACGACATTGTGTTATACGTTTTTAAGTATCTTTATCGCGAGTACTCATAGAAATATTTGCATTATTTTTTGTTTTTTGAAAGCATTATATATGGTAATGGCATCGATGTTGGCTGATCTTATACTGTATGTATCTAATTATTGTTGTGGGTAGACTTATTATTGTTTTTCACCACTTTACTTGATTGCGCTTTGATGAGTTTTCAAACTATTCATTTATTTTTAAAATATTAATATTTTGTATCTTTATCTGTAAATTTCTTTTCATATTTATATTTTCAATTGTTTGCTACAGCCTAATAATTTATCATCGCTCTTTATAAATAGCACTGTAATATTTTATTCTCTTACCAGATGATAATTAGGAATTCCAACTATTCGTCATTATCAACTATTCGAATATCGAATAGTAAAACTGAAACTATCCGACGAGCATTATCACTGATATATAAAATAAAGCGAAATTGTGGAGCACAAATGAGTGTTTATTTATCTCACCTTTGCCTTCGTGGAAGTAACGATATATTTTTTGTTGACTTCCTGAAAAATAATATATAAGCGATGTAATATATCAATTCATTCAATGTCGAATATCATCATCTCGAAATAAATGATAGGAATAATTTCCTACGTAAATATTTAATGATACCACACACCCCTTTACAGACAAATTATACTATATAATTAATATTTTTAGTGTCGACAATAATAATTTGACTTATTCGAAACTTTGATTATGATAGCAAGTCGTAATATAACGATTAAATTTGTCAAATTTTATAGCAATAGTAAAATTATTAATGAGTGAATGTAGTAAGTCGTAGCTATTACGTAGGTACGTAAATTGTCTATGATTTCTACGGCTTATTAAGTTGGCTGTATTGTATCAATGGCGTCATCACATTCTCTTTTGTGTTTCACATGAATGATGTCTTCCCGCCAATTTATCTCGCTGACTGGTGGATTTACTACTTTTTTTTTTTTTAATGTGACACTTGATTTTTTAATGGGAAATTTTAGTATTCGCAATCCATTTATAATTTCATGATCAAGGAGTAATTTGCGGGAATGTTTGATGGGACATGGATTTAACAATTTCCTCTACTAAATATATATTACTCATCTGATGTTCACTTCTTGTCGTCGCAAATGTTTTTAAGTCTTTTAGGAAATTCGTTGCGATATATGTACATATACGCTCCCAACGAAGTCAGCAGTATGTAATTTATTTTTGGTCATTTGGCAGGAGAGCGTAAAAAAATGATTTTACTACAAATTAATTTCTGTTTTATTCATTTTTAATCCATTTATATAATATGCGAATACATAGATTTTGCTTTTCTGTCGCATAACTTAAAAAACAAGTTACTGCTTTGTTTGTTAATGGGGTGTTGAATAAGCGATTTTTACTGCGCCAGAAAATATCAAGTGACACGAGATTAACTCCACGAAACGTGTTCACGTGCCTATTCGAATGCGATGTCCACGGGCTCGAATCCCCTTAAGAACATGATTTCAAACATTGTGTTTTTAATCGATTGCTTAAATTTCACTCATCCGCGCAACTGTATATCTTTTACACACTCAAAAAAAAAGATTGAACGATTGGATAAGCAGTAAAAATTTTCTGTTAAGATTTTCCATTCCGAGTCCACATGCTGCACACCAGTAGCGGAAATGGGTAAATTTTATATTGTAGTTTGTTTTAATTTATCTTCAATTCCTTTAACATATATTTTTGCAATTACTATTTCCAGCTGGCTTTCTGATGTCCTTAACAAATTGACTATATCCGACAAAATGCGAGAGTGCGTTCGTTGCAAAATAAAAATACTTTTTACTCTATTCGTCATCACACTCATAACTCATAAGCCGCAGTCTTTCAAATTGCAATATCCGGTGGGGTTGTTTAGAAATCCACACTGAAAGAAAAATACTCCGGAAATGGAGTGAAGTGCTGTGGGGGACGCCAATAGGGAGTGCCTCTAGTCATAGACGTGGTTTTGAAATAGCTACCGTTGGTCGGTGTGAAATAGATAGACAGCGAACGAAGTACAAACGCTCGTAGATTCTGTCACGCAAATGAATTGAATCGTAAGCACTTATATTATAATATGATATGGCCATTCATGAATCGGCTTGATGAATTAAATATAATCCTAGCTTAATTTATAATGATGACTGTGGTTTCTTGATGGATTTTCAATATAAATTTAACATAGATTTTACTTAAATAATCGTAAAATTGTATCAATGCTAAGAATGTGCATATATAAAAGTAACCTTCTTGAAGAGTTGATTTTGTCATAGTTGACTTTTAATCCTGTTTCTGTAATTAATGATTATTTACTGTAGATTTGCTTGTTAACATTTTTTATTTTTTTGATTTCAGGTTCTGGTGTTAAAACGTTTGACTCCATGTGGAGGGGGGGAGGTTTTGTAACAAGGTAAGCAAAAACAGGGAAATTTGTGAAATGGATTTTTCAATTTATTCCAAAAACCGCATGTAAAAAAAGAAAACAATTTTCACATAATACCTAAAAATATTTTTGTGTAGTAATCGTGGAAAGAAAATGCAGTCAGTTAAGGATAATTATGTATTAATTTTCACGATATCAAACTTTAAATGTGTAGATTGAATTGATATTTACTTTGTAGAACTCGATACGATTTAGTTCTTCAACTGTAATTGGTACCTTGAATCATATTGTCAAACAGACTTGGTCGATGGTTTTGACAGTGGCGTGGTGTTCGAACAGGTTACAACAAAATTCAATAATGCTAGTAAAACCACATGTAATTGAATATTGTTATCTCTACCTTTTAATCAACTATAATCAATAAAAAAATCTCAGCGATTGTGCGAAAGAGGCAAATTGTAAAATATAAATTCACAATGCAGCTGAAAACATCATCAACATTTTTGATCATGTGGTTAAAATGTATGGGACCGGATTAAATTGAGGAGAAGAGATCCCTGCTCAAGACATGAAATACGAGACTGAAAAATTTCAAATTAAGCATTAAAGCCACTACTACAAGACCTCATAAGACAATGTAAATCGGATATATTAATATTAATTGTTGGAAAATAACCGTGAAGTATTTTGATTTGTAAAATGTGAACTAGAAATTAAAAAAACTACGATTTTGAATATATTTGGTTAATGATATATTATAGCATAAGCTAAATGATGTATAAAATATCTTATATGCCTTATAATAAAAATCCTTGTCTGGTCTTATATTCTCAGAGATGGATATCGCATATTTTTCTTTCATATAAAAACAGTCTAGAATTGAAGTAGTAGACGCGGAAATGTTTTAATCATAAGTTTCCAGACTCGCAGTCTGGTATGATCCATTATCGGCGATTACTCAAAGCAACTCCGTTCCTAAACCCCAACCCACCTCCCATAGAGCTGACAAATTACGCTTGAAAAAAGGACATCCTGATGATGCAGTGTCTATCAGGAAAAAGGGATTTGTAAATGAGATGGGAAGATTTATAACGACGTTCGTAATAATGCAGTCGGACACAGTCACAATAAGGACCATAGAAAATAAATAATTTACTCGTTCATTCGATGACATATTTGCAGCTAAGTATTTGATTTTAGATTTATTACTCTCAGCGAATCTCGACAGAATTGTTTTTACAAGAACTCATTGTTAATCAATTTATCGCTTTGGAAACGGTAAGTGAAGAAGATACGATAGAGGTAAAAAAGCTGGTAGCTTATCAGTCGTTTTCTTTACGCCACAGTATTAGAGAGCATTTACAATTGAATACTTTCATTAACTACTATGTAGGGATTTTCGGTTTTAAAAAACTGTTTTTTCAACCCGGTAACCCGGTTTATAATGTATGAAACTTATTCAGCATTAAAAATTATTAAAAAAATATTGAAACTGCCATAGTTATGAATAAAAAGAGTAGAAATATTTAGTTTATAAGTCAGTTTATCTATGAATGTGTTGAAGATATTATATTTAGGTTTATTTTGAAAATATTTTTGTTGTGCATTTTGACTCTTATACAGTTCACAAGTACATACATCAACTACAAATTTGCATCTTTTATTTGATGCATTAAACACCATCCCGACTACTTCATCCAGCGAAAGATTATTATAACAGATTAAAAATAACAAAGTATTTTAGTTCTACAGTTTCTGTTTCAAAACTGTAGACCTAAAATACTTAGTTATTTTTAATCTGTTATAAATGGAGTTCTACCAAGTAAATGCCAAATCAATTAATAAAAATTATTATATTTCAGGTAAGTAATTGATCAGTGGTCGTTTACTTTTTACACACTGAAAACATATTTTCTGAACAGGACCACCAAATATCATTTCAATTTAATTTTGTTTATGTTTTTATCGATACTATAGTTCGGTAGTATCGATACCCAAAGAATCAATAGAATCGAATGCAGAATAATAACGTCTTGATTGCTATTTGTGATTGAAAAACTTTTCATACTAAACGCAATACTGCCAAATTCAGACTTGCTGCACGCTGAAACTAGAGTAATAATAATAAAGAAGCGAAGTATATAACCATTGTCTGGATATTTCAATCGAATTATCCCTTTTTGTAAAATTTAGAAAACCGGGTCAAACCGGTTTCCAGGAAATATTGAAATTTTTAATCCGGTATTTATATAAGCTCTACTACTGTAGCTGCAGCTAGGGTATCCAATCCCGAAGACTTTTTCCAATCCCGGGATTGATAAATTTTCATTTCGGGATTTTCGGGATTGAGATTTGCTCACCGAGGAATTTGAAATCCTCAATTCGCTATACTTTTACCCCGGATTATCTCCAAACCTCGTTTTTTTTTTTAGCTCACCGAGGAATTTAAAAACCTCGATTTGGTATACTTTTTCCCAGATTGTCACAAAACCTCGTTTTTTTTTAGCTCACCGAGGAATCTGAAATTCACGATTTGTCAATTTCGTGTCAATTTTCGGGATTTGCTCAAAATTCAAAATTCCGAAATCCCAGGATCGCAGCCGTATCAATCCCGGAATTTTGGGATCAGAAAATTGAACGGGATCCCGAATCCCGGGATTGGATGCCCTAGCTGCAGCCTACCACTGATTTGTTTCGTCATAAATTTACATGGAAATGTTTGTATATTATTAAATTGTTGTTTTATTTCAAATATTCAATATTTATTTTTTGCATTTCAGTATTGTTGATTATTATTGAAAAACAATATTTTCTGTCATAGTATTGTTATCAAAGAAAATTGCATGCTATCTTCGTATTTTATTTTTCTGCGTGTAATATACAAAGTTGCGTTTAACAAAGATATTGTTTTATCTGCAATGCGTTATTTTTTTTTGTATCGCATAAAATCCTCTCAACAGATTTTACGATTGTTATGATACGAGCCATGTAATATCCTGTATTATTTCATATCCGAAAATAAATTAATCTTAAAAATATTATATACCCACTCGTTATCACTACTTCAGCTTTTAATCCGTGATAAGTGGCTTAATTTGCATAAACGGTCGTGTAAAATTACTACTCGGAGAATGCGCTTTAATTTATTTGTTTGCAAGATGATAAACAGAGTATCCGTATAAAATAATCTTACGAAATGAATTATTCATTGAAAAACAAAAAAAAATCTCGGTTTCTTCATAAATGAGTCACGGCCATAATAATTTATTTTTTGAGCCTCAGTCTATAATCTTTGATAAACTTTGACCGAGTTTTTTGTTTCTTTAGAGCCCATGCAATAATACTGGGCCCATTTTGATATTAAACAATACCTAAATAACAACGATATTATTCATCGGATAAAATTCGGTTTTTTTTTTTTACTACAGTACGTATTGATAAGTACACACCGTCTCTAAGATTAGGCTTCTTAGAAAATTATAGTAAGAATTATTTAGCATTTCAAAACATTTTTTCCGTCTATTTTTCAATGCCGGATTGTAAATATATTCTATTTGTTTATTATTCAGACAATAAATTTTCCTATCTTTGATAGATTCACTGTGGAAGTTCATTTATAATATAAAAATATTTTTTGTAACTTTGTTATTCCACTTTTTGTGCTACAACTTGTAACACGTGTCAACGTTATCAATATCAAGATATTTTCCATTATTAGTGATATTTTAAAGAGTTTACCACTTATTCTTTTAGAATAGTTTGAAAACATACATCAAAATAACTGCTAAAAATCCGTTTTTCATCTGAAATTATGATTTGTATTAGTTAAATTAACAAAATTATTGATATTTTAATATTTGACAAATAATAGTTGTAAGTAAAATATAGACTAGTTGTAGAAAAATATAGACTAGTTGTCAATGCTTCTCGGGCTTTGTTCACTTTGTTCCACGGCTAAGAAATCGAACTTCAAACGTAGTTAGTTAGATATCCTTATTTTATTAGTCTCCTTACGTTGTTAAGAGTGATTAGCTCACAACCAGTTCTCGTTTAACTTATTCGGTAAAAATCATTATAGAGTGCTGAATTTGATTAACCTTATTAATTATGATTGTGGACATAGCTGAAAATTGATTATAAAATAACTACTACTGTCGAAGATAAAAGTTTCTGTGGTAAAATATTAACCGTATGACTGTAAAACAATTCAGGATTTTTTTTTCAATTCGTTTAAGTCGTAGTGCGTAACCATCTAAACTCTTATAATCGAGAAAAGCCCTTAAGGCTTTTTGCATTTTTATTTTCCCGACAAGCTTTTGGTTGCGGCGGATCCCTTTGTGTTGGAAAACATCAGGGTTGGGGAGGGGGGGGGGGGGGGAGGGATGTAGACGGAAACCAGACATTTTGTCGTAACCACTCGGACAACGTTTTCACTTAAACGAAGACTATGCTTGTGTGTACGTGGGATAAACTGTCGCAAGTTATTCTATGTTCAGTGAAAAATCGCACACAACAATAAAAAATAACAGTTGCGACACGTTACTTGCTGGATGTCTCAAAAATTTAAAGCAATATAATTCGTATTGATGAAATTAAATTTTCAAGCTTTAATTAAAACAGCTTTGCATTGTTTCCGTCGTACAAGATTTTAATGGCGTGATAATTAATTGTAACCTAAGAAGATAAAAACATTTTTAAAAAAATGGGATACAAGACACAAGAGAGCAGACGTAATTAAATTATTATTGTCTTCCTCATTTTAATTTGATTTAATTTCTTGACCAGACACTAAATTCTTTAATGAAAAAAATACAATCATTTGTGAACGATTCCAGATTTTTTATGTACTTTACGTTATATCAAAACTAAAATTTCGTAACAATACTGAATATTCCCCTAGCTTCATGTTACCAACGATAGTTTGTAATAAATTACACATATGACTGACGTAAAGAAATAAATTAAGATTTTTACAGTTTAAGCAAATATAATGTTGTTTTTTTGCGATTGAATACATTGTAATCATGTGCTTAAGTAAATGTCAAATCACAAGTCATTGAATAAAAAAATATATTTATCGTTTTCCTTGATATTTAATTATTGTAACTATGTAATAATAGTGTTAAACATAATTGTAAAGATTTGTTAAAGAAATACATGAATATATTTTATGTTTATTCGATATTTGATTACGATTGTCTTTGGTAAACACATGTATTCAAAAAAATCAATAGCTACTGTCAAACTGGAAGCTTTTATTTTTCTCCATTGTCTTCTATGAAATTTTCCATCCACCAAAAGCGTACAGAGCGAGCTGTGCGTTTGTTACGGATATATAAATATGTAGATTTTTGGCTTCTGAATAGCCTCGAATGTTTTTACCGCTCAAGCAAATTTTATGAAATATGTACTCCTGGCTACTAGATTTTAGATCATGCTATCGTCGTAAATACATTTGAAAATTGTTTATGCCCACATATTCAAGAAAAACTTACATTCCTGTAAGAGTAGGTAGGTTTGTACTTGAATTCGTAAATACATAAATAAATCTTGTCTATTTTCGTGGCGCATGCGAAAATTTAATGGTCATTGTTTTCCACTCGTTCACGCGATGGCAGGAAAAAATATTAACACACAATATATTTCGCGTCATTATAGCACATATTTAATGATTAAATTAAATAATAAATATTCTAAAGAGTATTATTGTATTATTGATTTAAAATTCGTACAAAATGAGACGTTTAGAGAGCGATACGTTGACAAATACTTTTGTTTCATTTTTTGAAAATACTCGCGATGTTTATAACCGTTATCAAAATTTTCTGATATTGTTAAATATGTAAACATATGTTTTATTTAAAAAAAAAAAATATTTCTACCAACAAAAAGCGATTTTATTCCACTTAATATTTTTAAAACGATAGGTTCAGCGACTAACTTACAATCAGTTGCTGTGTTGAAATATTCCACTAAGAGCGAAAACGTTCTACAATAGGAACGGACATGACTTTTTTTTAAATATTATAGTAACACAAAATTATTTGATTCCCAATGATAAAGAACGGTTCATTCTGAAATTCCATTAAACTCTTTTAACACGTATTATATATTTTATTTCAAACCCACTTTAGAATTATTATTATCAATTATGTGTCAAGTAAACAAATATAATAGATTCGTTTAGCTACTCAATCGCAATATAAACTTTACTAACTGTTAGCTTTATAAAGAGTTTACGTTTAATGATGGATTCTATATATTGTATGAAAATTGTTTATCCATTTTCCGAATTGTAAAATCCTTACGTAAACACTTGCCGTAGCTCACTGATTTGATTATTTAATAAACTTCTATTTCAAGCGAAACAAACGTAAATCTGAAGCGAGTATTGTCTGTTAAAATTGTTTACAAGATCTGCATTTTAAGCGAATACATACATACGCACGAACTGGTTAATAAAATAATTTTAACACAAATAATACACCGCGTATGACAGAGCCGTATCGCAGTACTGGCTTACGATGCACTGGGTGCAATATATAAAAAAAACTGGCATTTAATCCAACTTCTGATAATAATTATGTATGACAGTGATTTTTAGTAATTTGTGTTCCGGGAAAGACTACTTCATTTTAGGTATGTATTATTCATAAAATGAATAAATCAGCTGAAATTAATTTAATTACTGTAGAAAACGCTATGATCGGACAACTTAATTTTACTCAGAATAAAATGAATCTTTGAGTTCCTAACGAACTCTTTGTCTTCAATTTATATAAATTATTAAATATTAGAAAACAATCTGAATAAATTATTTTTCGACGTATGGGTATAATATCATATTGAAATTATACATCCTTCCCTTAGTTTTATTTCTAACAGTCCAAGTTTCGCTTTTCGCCAACTTCAGGAATAACAGTGCTTGTGTGAAATCGAACATTCACTTTAAATTAACCCGTAAACTTGATATGATTCGAACAATTCAACTACGGCATGTGTAATCTTTCACCGTTGGCGAGCGATACTTAAAGTTTCTTTTGAAACTCAGTGTTTCATATATGCATACAATTTTCTGAGCTATGGTGTGGCTTTCTTTCAGTAAAGGTTAAGAAACCCATGGCCATTTATATAAAACACTCCACATTAAAAATATACGCCGAAATTTGTATGATTAATGCTTTCGAGTTCAAAAAGTTCTGAATATTTATTGTTAGTAATTTACATTTGCTTCCTAGCTTTTAACCTTATATTTCATTGTAAAATCCAATCGTTTTCTACAATGACGTAGGCCGAAAAAGGTCTAGCTGCCGTCCTGCATATCTTTATCTCGAAATACAGCAAAGTTGGCATTGCGATAAAAGCTAGGACAGACAGAAAGCAGCGTGACAGTTAGCTCGCAGTTTTCTATCCCGTTTGTTTGTTGCTTTGCCAAAAAGGGTTTACAATGTGACAGATTTCATCTCGAGCGGAATGTTAGTCGAAATTTAATCGCGTGTCTCGTACGCATGAAGTTCGCTTATTCAATTCTTATCAATTTATGGCAGTAATCATGCTTCTTTCAATATCAATTGAATGTACGCATACAAATATATATATATATAATTCGACTTGCTTAATCGAATATTATTTTTGGATGAAGGATTTAATGAAGGTTTTATAAGTTATATTATTTTACTTTTCGACTCAAAATAATTTTTCTTTCATACAAAACATTCAATTAAATCTACATATAAAAGAAACTGGAAATATCAATCAAACACTACGGTTATAATGCGTATTTGGTTGTTGTAAAGAGGATCTTTGTCGATTGTTCAGTACGATTTAAAAAAAAAATATGGCTTGAATTATTACTTTTGCAGGGATAAGATTAAGGTGGAAGCACTGTTATTGGCAACCGATGTAAATTATTGTTAAACAAATGCAATATATCTATTCTATTATGGAATAATATCACTACACCAATGCAAACAGTAGGACAATCTGAAAATCATATTTTCAAGATAATGACAGCTCAGTGTTTTGCAAAATCTAATATAATTTTTATTGAATACAGTTTGATATTTTCGTTTATGTACATATTTTTCTACACAAATCAAAAAGATCGCACTGCATTATTGAAATTAAAAACAATATAATATTTGTGTTTTTAAATTAATTTGATTAATTTTTAAGTGTCATTGTTCGGTGATATCCGTGTTAGTCATATTTTAAAATTCCAGTGTACCCTAACAGTTCATTTGATTCATCATTATATATTGCCTATGGTAGTTTTCATAGCTCAAAGCATGTTTTTTTGTCGATTCTCCTACTGTTATATTAATGTTACGATATTGTATTCACTGCCATAATAAAGATTTTGCCGACTAATTAAAAGATCTTTACTCCTACGGGTTGCATATTAGTCATTCACTGTCAATTGATTGATATACATAGTAATTAATAATTTATAACAAATACACTACGAATAATGGTATGAATTATACATTATACACCATTTCCAAATGAGGTCTTCCATGTATCGTCAGTATATAACAAAAGGTTAATCCACTTAAACATTATTGCGTGACAATTTAATTGATTTATGCATTCATGTTGCGTAAATCCTTGTTGTGTGAACATATTTTTGAAATGTTATATGTAAAGTGCGAGAACTAGTTTATTGAATATCTACTAGGGATTTTGAAGTCTCGGCTTTTTTCATGTCCCGGAACACGAGACATAAAATTTTCGCGACCCGAGAATAATTTAACAAATATCTCTGTGCATGAAGTACAATAACATTCTTTAAATATGTGATTTTTAGAAACAAAATAGTTTAAACTGCTTTTTAATTATTTTTCGATTATAAACACGTTATAATAATATACATCTAAAATAAATACTTTCGGTTTATCTATTTTTCGAGAGCGATTATTTTTTTCTAAACTTCGAGCATAATTTTACATATTATAACGCTATAGAGTAGTAGTAAGTAACGTAGTAAAATTAATGAAATACATAATATTTGTATGTCGCGAGAATTTCCCGCAACATGAAAAAAGCCAAAAATTCAGAATCCTAGTAGCTAGTATTGTAAATAACTATATTTCCTTTTTTACACACTTCGTTTTATTTTGCCGATGAAAACATCACCTTCAAAAAATGATACAATGGGTCAGTAATTGTATGGTTTTATGGCAAACTATCATCTATCACACGTCCATACAATTCGAATTGATTTATTTAAATGTCCCGGGAATCGAGACTGACAAAACCAATGATTTTCCGAGATTTTTGTTTGTTTGGATACAGAATCCCTAATACTTACTCAAAAGTCTAGAACACCTGTTTATTAATATTAATTAATAAATGTCATTGGAAAAAAATGCTTTTAGTGACATGCTTGCGTTAATCTTTTGCTTACTCTTTACAATTTGTATATGTAATACCAAGCAACATGCTAGACTTCTTTCATAATCTTTGAGAACTTTTAAAGAGCTTGTAACGGCTGTGCACAAGACAAAGTTTTCATACTAAGTCTCTGAAATAATCCACCTGTGTCTTTATTGTATTTAGTTCCAGATGTAAGGTTTTCGTTAATGTACCGAAAACAATAGTTTTATGAAACAACATGCAATCTTTTGATTGCGGATGCTGTAATTTGTATTATATTTTGCCTGAATAAATGCGACATGGTGGTCCAGTCAGTAAATTATAACGTAAAATTTATGCAAATTCTAATTTTATTGACGTGTGTGATTACTCGAATAATTATCGAGTGAAAGGCTATAAACCAATCAAATTTGTTTCACTTTCGACGTGTAGTTAAACAACGTATCGTAATTAATCAGATCAAGCTGTCTGTTAGTGATACACGCAATTTAAATTTACTTTAACTTACATAATATATTGAAATCATTAACATAATGCAAGTATATATTACTGAGAAGAAACGAAAGATTAATTTTCGCCTCTGATTCTGACATTAACAAAATGATTGTTCTCAATAATGGATACATTCTTTCGAAAATAAAAAAATCTAAAAAGTCGGGTCCTATGGCGCAGCGGTTAGCGTTGTTCGCTCACGTGCTGGATCTCACGATTTCAAGTCCCAGTATGAACAGCATTTTATCGATTTCCGTTCGAAGTGCTTGTGATGTGTAAAAATGTCTTCCCGCCCTTCTGATCCTTCAATACCTGGGCGTAGTGAGAGCGATTAGTTAACCACTTGTTCTTTCCTAGCCTTCTCCTTCTAATCCTACTTATCTCTTTGGAAAATAGTGGTTGAGCGACTGATTAACAAACAGTTCTCGTATAAAAATGTCATGAGGATATACCTTCATATATACCATATCATATATATACCGTCATACCTTCACGAGGAGGCTATATGCTCCACATTGGTAGCGGATATGGATATAAAAAATATTTAACCCTCACTATTTTTTTCTTAAATGCTTGCTAAAGTTTATTGCTTTATTTTAGAATATTTAACGCGGAAAGTGCTGAACTGAAAATTGTATTTGCATGCCAATTAATCCACCCAGGTGGCACATAAAATCTGCATTCATTATTTCCTCGCAATCCTTCTCGTACTGTAATCAGATTTATCTTACCAGTGACGTTGACAAATTCCTTTTAACCGTTCCCTTCATATTAACTGTTTTTCAATCTTACTCAATGTTGATGCAATCATGCACACAGTGCAGCCCTTACATGTATAAGGTTTCATCTGTTATTTAACGAACACAATCGATATTGAAATTGTGACCTTTATGTTACACACGCCGCCTGTCGAATGAAAACGGAAAATTTAATCAAAATCATGAAATATCAAAACATGGTTCTCTTTGGTATCCACTGCTTGACATTAAGGCTTATTCCTAAAGGGAGACCACTCCATATGTTTGTAAGTAAATAGATTATCTTTAATCAGTATGTTTACGTTTTGCTAATTAATTGATTTGGCATTTACTTGGTAGAACTCCATCAGAGGGTTAAAACATATCAAAGTATTTTAGTTCTACAGTTTTTAATATTTTTTATGCGTTGATAGCTATTTCAGCATTCGCCATCGTCAGAATTAGAATTGTTCTGACGATGGCGAAAGTCGAAAGTCGAAATAGCTACCATGAATAGCTATTATGAAATTTCACGGGCGTAAAAATATATTAATAATTATTATACCCATTTATGAATTGAACTCGTATGTCAGGGTATCACTTAACTTGTAATTTTCCGTTTATTGTTATTTGGTCAATGTTCTTAGCAATCTTATAAGTGATTGAATAATATGAATTTGATGTTACTGACTAATGGAAAACTGTAATATTCTCCCTGTCAACCCATCGGCTGTTGGTCACGGTCAGTCCACTTGAGGGCCACTTTTATCGTGTTATTCATCATGGATTCAATAGATTTCTCTTTTTTAGACGTCACTGGTTGAAAAATTCAATGTTAAGAGACACGTATGCGCTGAATTGCAATTTGCATTCTATCGATTTTCGTTTAACCTTGATTGCTCAACATAGACAACCGTTATTGGAATAATATTTAAGTGCATAAATTTTATGAAATCAGCTTTTTATTAATAAATTGTTTAAAAAACTAAATTGTATTAACCAAGCTTTCGCACAGTTGTTATTATTAAGAATACCGGTTGTATGCTATTTTCTGAAAAAAATAATTGGTATTAATAAAGTATAGAAAATTTGCAATTTTAAAAAAAAATGATTTATTAAAAATCAGGACAAAAGGCAACTTAATTTGGACGTGAGAGTGAAAGAAAGACGCATGTATTATTCAAACCTGCTACCTCCGACATGATAACACAATGCTAGCGTTAAAGCTATGACATGGCGCTCATTATAAAATATATAAATTGTTATATGTGTTGACTCCGACTCCTTTTCTTTCATTAAACGAGAATACAACTAGTAATGTCATGCATTTAAGTAGATATTTAAAAAAATCCATAGATTTGATATATTATTTTTTTGAATTGGAGTCGACAATTTGTTAATGCCACGGCTTTTAATTTTACAAAAATTAAAAAAAAACATAACATTTTGAGGTAAAATTCGATCAACTAGAAAAAAACATAATTTGTATCGATTAAATTGACTTTACAATACAACTTTTATTAATTGCTCTACGATATTTATATTTTTTTTTTATATTCTTAAGTGTATACTGTAGAATATTTTTATACAGTAAGTAATAACGTGTAATGATCTAATCAAATCTTCTTCTACATCAATGACAATCACCAGAACTACGTTTTTTATTCACTTAGTGAGTAAAACTACCTCCGCCGAGCTCTCGAATAGCATCCGATATCGCTTGCTTCGCGAAAAACATTTGAGATGGAGAAGTTTTATTGGTAAAATGAGATCGGAAAACTTTATTGCCATCGTAGAGAAAAAAGCCCTCAGTTGTTAATTGAACGAGGAAGGTCTTTTTATATTGTAAATAGGTTTTATTGTGTTTCCAACTACCATGTTTGTCCTTTCAAGCTTTTTAACGTAATACATACAAAATAAATTCATGTTAGTTTTTAAGGAACTTAGATAAGTCACGTTAATATTTTTTTACCATTTATTATTTCCTTCCGAATAGAGTCCAAAAGCTTCGAACTAAAATAAACTAGTTACTTCATTAGAAAGCTTAAATTGCGTAATTTGTGTATGGATTATTTGTAAAAGCAGGTATATGTGTCATGTTTAAATACATTTTTTCTCGAAACGCTTATTTTTTATCAGGTCAAATTGATTTTTAATTCTTACATAATTCTCATTTTTATACTCTAAATTGTTTTTTTAGAAGTTAGTTTTAATTAAGTTAAGCCCACAGTAAGCTAAAGTAAATTTGCAAATATATTGGCATAATATAAGAACTGTTTGTTCCTCAGTCGCTCAACCTCTCTTTTTCAAAAAGAGTAGTAGGGGTAGAAGGATAAGGATAAGGCTAGGACAGGACTAGTGGTTAACTATTCCCTCTCGCTACACCCGGTTAATGATCGGAAGAGCGGGAGGGATTTTTTTTAGACATCACTAACACTCTTCATGTCTTCGAACAGAAATCGATAAATACTGATAGATACTGGGACTCGAAGCCGTGAGGTCTGGCATGGAAGCCCACAACGCTTAACGCTGCGCCATAGTTCCCTCTAAGCCAAAGTGTTTTTCATTGTCAAAATTTCAAAGGCTGCGCGGACCTATCAAATATTAATTGAGTAGTAGTGCGCGCCAACCCGGAATGAGTGCGCGGCCGCTCACGCGCGCAGCTAAGGGGGAACGTTGCATAGGACCCGTTTAGTATTTGGGTGTACCAAACAATTGGTAATGAAAACAAACGTAATTGTTTGTTACGTCTCAATAATTTTATTTCATTCTGTATAAATTGCACTGTAATATTTTATCAGTTGATAATGCTCATCATGAGCGAAACCGGTCTTAATCATATTAAATATAAGTGTAATTGGTACAATTGAGTATGCTATTTTTTTAATACAATGTCTTTCCACCAAGTATTGACAGTTAACACGCTGAAAGTGACCTAAACGTTCTTTAAAAAAAAACATTTATTAAACCTATAATATACATGCATCATCCGTTAAATTATTGGCATATTGTAAAAATAATTTTGCCTTTAAGGTTTAGCGTGGACATAGTTTTCTAAGAAGTACCTTAATTAAAAATTCGGTAATGGCGTAAAAAGCTTAGAAACTTGGCAACACTGCCATTGTGAAAAGGTCGTTAGCGAGATGAAAACGTGACGGTTAATTATAAATTAATGACCGGCATCGGAAAACTTTGAGGTCAACGAGTGTTGTAGCACTCAACCCTTCCGATTAATTGTAATAAATAAATAATTGGAATTTTCGCAAGCTTCAAATGCGATAAAACTTCAGGCGAAAGCAGTAAAATGGTCTGGAATAGAAATCTATTTTCGATTAGTATAGATTGTATATTTTTCAGTTTGATCCATGTGTTCCTTTAGTTATTTATTATCTCGATTATCTCTCAACGTAATGAAATTATAGTTTTATATCCGAAACATCTGTTTTTTTATTAGGTGCAATTCTCACAATATGTTTATTCAATAAAGGACTCTGAGAGGTTAATATAAACAGTTGAGTATCAATATAAATATAGAAAAAGTTTATTTTTAAAACGCCAGTTGTTTTGCTTCTGTAAGCAACACCCACTATTCCTTTTTGTTGTTGAATATGTTCAAATAGTCTTAGGTATTCAAATTAAAGACATATCACAAATTAAACATAATTCCGTTAACAATGTCTACTTAATCAAAAAATTCTGCCTTGGTCACAAAAAACCATTGTTTTCTACTTATTCGTATTCTAAATTACACAATACCCGAAAGAGTTCTTTGATTGGACGCTTAAACACGAGTTTTATTTACCAGTTCCATTTTAATACTAAGTAACAGTAAAACGAAGTTTATTTTGAATTTTCACATGTCCTGAAAAAAGTGGAGATAGCTCGGTTGTGGATAAAGCAGTCGATATGTACATATGTGGCAAAAAGACAACACCTTTATTTTTCCATCTCGTTAACACAAGCTTGTTCGGACGAGCGGTGGTGATGTTCACAAAACGAAACTTCGAAAAACACTTTTGTAATATAAGATGTATATTATATATTTTAAATACGAGAAAAAAACATTTAAATTTTATACAATATACATACTGAAATTATAAAAATACACAGATTTGATTAGGTTAATTTACTTCAAAGGTTCATTTTGTAATGCCATTCTAAAAAAATAGTAACAGTTTTACTGTAAGAAGTTTGTGGTCTCCTATAACATCGCCGATTAATTATCCACACTGTTTTTTTAAAACAAATACGGTGTAATCGTTATCCATTATAAAATGTTGATTGAAAACAAGAAAAATGTACACATACACAAGTTTACGAATTTATGAAGTATTTAAACTTGTGATTGAATTTGGTAAGACTAATAATAATTAACCTATAAGAATTATTACATATAGTAAATTACTATTTTGGTATAGCGTCATCGCTCTGCTTGCACTCGCAGTTTAAACGATGGCGTGATGTTGAAGAAGATAGTAACTATAATTTGTTGTTCGTGTGTCACTTAGCTATTTAAACCTGCTTATGATTGATTTTTATTTACTTTAACATAAATATTTTCATTTTAAAATCCAAGTATCTGCTGCCTTTAAGATCGAAGTTTCGTGATCAAAGATCAGAAAAGCAAATGCCTAGATAAATAGACTTTTACAAATTTGTATGCACTGACTGATCTTTTGAGTTTCAAAAGCAGGCTTATATGTCAAACTTCTTTGCCCATATTCTGAGGAAGCGCTTTGAATTGGTTTCCCCCTGTTGTTTGTTCGACTTTTGGTTTTTCACGAGATTTACGCATATAGAATATATTCCGCTCCGAAAACATGAAAACCTTTCAAATAGTCAAATAGTGGCTGGGGTGTTATTGGGTTATCCGAGATACCTGTTTTATACATTCAACTTTTGAAGAAACCACATCTTTTGTTTAAATTTGCCAACGTCACCATTATATTTTTAGTTCACACGTGAACTTCCTTTTCATTTCTTGAACAGAGGTAAAATATATTTGTATAAGCATTTTTTTTACATGCCTTGGGAGCTTCGAATAAATCTTATTCTATATTTATAAAATGATACCAACAAGAATAACTATGAACTAATAGAATATCAATTAAGTTGCCCTAGGAAATAAATCAAAGAAAAATAATCCGATAGACAAAGAAGGGAAACAAAAATATTAGAGAATACAATGAAAACATAAAAAACAATAAGAAATATCTTTCACTTAGGTATTACGCTATTAAAAAAAGCTTGGTGTTTTTTCGTATTTTATCCAATTATCAGATAGTCAATTAGCCAATTTTTGTATTGTATAGATTTTTTTTCTGTGATTGCGATTATTTCATTGTAAGTACTAATTTAGTTAAAACTAGCTACGGAATTATGTAAATAATGAAAGAATCGTGTTATTGACTTTTTTAAGGTTTCCTCAGCGATACCTTATTGCAGTCGACTGAAAGAATTGGTAGCGGCGTATTATGTTAAAAAAAATGTGAGTTTTAAAAAGATCTTAGCATTGTGTATAAACTTTTGATTTAACAGGTAATCTAAGGTATGTGTGAATAAAATTCTATAAAACATTGTTATTCTGACTTTCATAGTAAATATATTATATGTAATTGATCACAGTTAAAACATCGGAGATATCTTCATGTTATGGTTACAAATGTACTGCAATTGCTACGTTCAACTCGAATCTACAAATTAATGATCCCTATATAGCCCACACAGCTGGGTGACTTTTGGTTCTTTTTTTTGGAGCGCTCCTTTACTTGTTTTGTTACCCCAACGTGAAATTGCTCCTGTCAACGAAAACAGAACATATAGTAAATACTTTACAATTTGCATTTATATTTGAATGAGCACGCATCTTATTATGTGTTGCCATAGTTTTTTAATCAAAAAGGATGTCATCCACAGAAGAAGAAAAACACCAGGGGGAAAATAAAGCGGCGAACACGACACTGCTGTTCTACAACTTTATTTTATACCGCTTCTCTAAAGAACTGAGCTGAGGCGAGAATCATTATTTTATTTATGAAATTATTATCATTATTATAAACTTGTCATCTTCAGGAATAAAATAAAAAATTAGAGTAAGTAAATAGTATGTTTGGTTGGACATTAGCTTTATTATCATCATGATGTAGTAAATCAGCAATGCCAAATATTAAACTTTTAGCAGCACACGATGTTCTGATTGAAATACTTACAAAAAACGTATATATTACTGTGAATAACGATGATTTAAAAAAAATAATGCAATACTCTTTTGCATTTATTCTACAATAATTTATTATGATCAGGACCGGATTCGCTCATAAAGAGCATTATCGACTGATAAAAAATATCTATCAACACAAAGCTTTTTTAAAAAACAAAAAAGACTTTATTAATAAAAATACACTATAGAAATAATTGAAACTATGTTGATTATGATTAAATTGTTTAAGAAGCCTTAAAATAAATTTAAAATTAAATCGTCGTTTTTCTTTGTGCTTAAGCCATGAAACTTTAAGCAAGATATCTAAGAATCTCTTGCAATGCTTTCAATATTAAAATTACATAAAAATATAATAAAAATAATAAAACATTTTTAGTACTTTTTCCACATAAAATTTATTAGATCAGGACCGGTTTCGCTCATGATGAGCATTGTCAACTGATAAGAAAAACAATAAAACAGTGATATTTATACAAAAGTTAAGTGATAAAAACAAGGTATGACAGACAATTGGTATTACAATCTAGCAAAAGAATTGAAGTAAAATACAAGGAAAATTAACTATAAATAAAAAGTTGAAGACCACTTAGCAATGAAACTATTATGACAAAAACCAATTAGGTATGAATTATCATTAACAAAGTAAAAACCAAATCGACAGACATTAAGATTTATTTATTATATACACTAATTGTTGGTTACTAATTGTAAAAGAGACTGAGAGATCGTATCGTGTATCAATCTTCTAAGCCAGGGTTTCCCAAACATTTTCTGCAATAGAACACTTAAATATTACAAACACTAAATCCAGATTTTTTTACTTGGTAGTATATATACAAAAAAAAATGTCAATAAAACACTTATTATTTTTGAATTGTGTGGCGTTGAGTCTGTTTCTGCGCTTTGACTTCGTTGCAGCATACAAATAAATCCTGCTTCGTATAAATAGGTTGTATTAAACAGAAGTAAAACAATAATAATTTGTTTCGACACCTTGGAGAAAGAATTTAATGACATTTGTATCAGAATCACTGATTCAGATTTTTATAATCGCTTGCGCTGAATTAAGCATGCTGGTTTTGCTGTTACGGAAATTGGATTCCAAACCAAAGAACCATAATTACTAAGTTTTGTAAAACATTGAAAAAAGATTGATTTTTAAGTTATGTGGGAGTTCGCAGAACAACTATTCAGGTTGTGTGGAACACCAGTGTCCCACGGAACATAGTTTGGAAAACCCTGTTCTAAGCCAGTATTTATAGCGATATTTAAATATAGTTCTGATGAGGACATACGCCGGAACATCTATCAAATATTTTTATACAATAATATTTGTAGAACTAAAATACATTGATATTTTTTCACCTTATTAATCCTATTAGTTTATTTATACAAACATATGGAGATCTCGGTAGTAGGTCTTCTATCGTGAAACAAATATACACAAAGCAAAGACTGAATGAGTTTGCGTCTAAACTTTCTTTCTGCGAAATCAATATTTCCTTTGATAGTCAATACTTACGAGAGCTTTCACGATTTCCTACCAGTTAAGTGAGAAACCTAATGCCTCGACAAACGATTTAAAGATGATATTTGAAATTGGCATTTTTTATTGCTTTTGAAACTGATTTCGAAATATCTCTTCTTTTATTTGGCGTACATACGGAACCTGGCGGATGTAGTGTTTTTATGAATTATTTATTATCCCAATATTATAAAATCAAACAAAATTACGTAATAGTTTTACCATTACTCCAATACATTTTTCTAATCAAAAATTTGTAAAGTGCCATTTAATAGAAAAGTAATTTTCCAACAATTTCTTACATATTTGCTTGACATATTTTATTTACACGTTTAACATTATTAGTAAAAATTAATCACAAAAATATTCGACTAGAATGACAATTTAAATAGTATAATATAATATGTACATGGTAAAGTGTTTTTTTTTCTATCAACTGGAATGATTTATAAATTTGTAATGATTGTAATCAAGTGGCAATCAAAGTACTCCTGCTCATCACTGCTCTTACAGATTCAATGTCTTCACATATATTATAGTATTTTTTTCATGTACGAGTATATAAATAAGTCTTTTGTCGCGCCTGACATTTCTATCCAAAATGGCCTGGACATATTTTCTTCTGTCAATATCATTAAATATGAAGCATAGTTTAAGGAAAAAAATGTGTTTGGTCAGCTGATAATGATTTTCACACTACACATTTCAATCAATCCCAATTATTTATTCAGTTGTTTATAGGAAATTATTACTGGATTATCTTTATGAAGTATTCTTTTGACATGTGTTTCCTATATTGATTTGTCTCGAAAAATAAATCATTAATATTATTGTGGTTTCATTAATTTTAAAATATCTCATTTTAAACCAGGGTTTCCCAAAATAATTGTGCGATGGAACACTTCCCAAATCTGGAAATGTTACCGGAACACTGTTTATTTTTTAGGTCGGTAATTCAGAATAGTAAAAATATTGAAAAAAATATATGCAATGACATCACGTAAATAAAGCTCTTAGTGATTCAAAATCTCCACCTGTACCTATATATTTGAGCTTTTAAACATCAATAGACATTCATCATCACTCGATTTTGAATATGAAGTAGAAGATGTTTAAATGTGTTGCAGCGTAGCTTACCATTCCACAACACCTATTTAGGTTCTACGGAACACCAGTGATCCACGGAACATAGTCTGGGAAACCCTGCTTTAAACAATCAGGTGTAAGGAAAATTATATTTGAAAAATATTATGCAAACTTTGCCATAGTAAATATTTTACCGTAAAATTTTCGTAATTTTATTGATGTTAAGTTCATTGAAAGCTGAAATCGATACTGCTTACCGATTTATTCATAATTATATTTACTGCTTTTAGGAACACAGCGTTGGGTGAACAAACAACTCGACATCTGATGTGTCCATTTCGATACGTGTTTGTGAAAGAAGGCTTGTTTGATATCAACCATTTATTCTATTAAATCTCTCCATATGGTCTACTTATTAGAGGGAGGGGCGGAGGGGGGGGGGGGGTAGGTAAGGGGAGATAATATGCATCGCTAACATTTATATTCAATGTATTGTAATTTTCACTAGATCACGAACATGACGTTAATATAATTAAAGATTTCGCCTGAAGGTGCTTAGTGGAATTTCAATATTAAATTTGAATCGTTAAAATTAAATAACGTTAATACTTTGAATAAAAAAATATTATATTTAAAATCATCCTGCTATATTCTATATATTTTTTTTGATAATTATACATTAAAACGTTCTAACGCCAGAAAAACAACAGAACACTATGAAAACCATGAGCACCATAGACCAAATACTTAGTATAACTGATTGAATGTAGTACCACACAAAAAAATATTTGTTATAAATGTACATTTGTACAATTTTTTTAATGTTCACCCACTTTTCAAACCCTTACTTTGCGGAACTCATTAAGGGAGCAATTTTGATAATAGTGAACCTGGCATATTTATGCAGTAGAACGAAAGAATTTTTGATCGATTGTTATTAAATATTATAACATCATTTTCATTTTTCCCCCCGATTTTTTTCCACTGGGAACGTTTTGCATGACTACACTCGATTAACGAACCACAAAGAAAACACCGATTCTTCAAAGTAATACATATAATATCATAAAGATTGGTCTTAATTGAAACCGTTTGCAGGACTGTTAAGATCAATCAAGATTTTTTTTCATTCCAACAGTTTTTATCGTTTTTCTGAATATAGCGTTTATTCAGAGTTAAGTGCTTAAATTTGTTCGTTATATATACATATTATTAACATGAGTGTATTTTTCCTTCAAGAAAACTCAAAGCTTATCGAACTGGATCGGCACAATAAACCCTTATTTTCGTTTAGAATATTTTAAGAAGAAGTTTCTCTCGATTTATTGGAATATTTTCGAAGGATTCTTTCATTTTTCCTAGGAAGAAATGACTATTTTAAATATTTTCCTATTTGAATACTCTTCCAAAGTAGGTAATATTGCAGGTATTTCTTTATTGTGTTACTTATGTTTGAGTTAGTGATAGCGTGAGATAAAGTCGTAAATATGAATCTTGAAATCAAATCGCTTTGAATCGATACTATAATAACTGAAAAGTCAATACACATCATTAAACGTGTTTACAATATTATATTAAGGTTTATTTTTTGATGATTTTTAATTCATTTTGATTTAAATACAATTCATGAGTACATCAACCTTTAAAAACACTGGTCGAATTTGACATACACGAGTCAAAAAATAAAAGAACAAGAAATTTGCATCTTCTATTAGACGCATTAAAAAACTTTACGACTTCTTTACCCAGCGAAAGAGTATTTTCTATTTAAGGAAATTTTGTTAACAAAATTATGTTAAATCTGAATTGTTCAAATTATGTACATTCACACAGATTTTGTCTCTAACGAACCAGGTTTCGCCTTTCGCCATTTTCAGGGGTTCAAGGCATTCCCATGGGCTTATCATTTTCGCCAGCAATGACTTTAAACTCAATGATACATTTATTTATTATATAAACACGAAATATTCATTTACTAAGCATTAGAGGTCTGCGCGGGCCGAAATTATACAAAATTACCCGGTCGAAGCCCGAAAGACTCAGACCCGACCCGGCCCGGGCCCGAGTCTAATACCACAATTGTTACCCGAACCCGACCCGAAGCCCGGATTTATACTCAACAGACCGAAAAAAATCCGTTTTTTACAAATTTACAACAATTTACGATTCTCTATAAAACTTTCAATAATTTAAATCATCATGGCTGACTTATGACACGAACATAGTCTGAAATATTTTTCTGAAGAATAAATTTCCAGGGCCAGGCTCGGGCCCGTGCAGACCTCTACTAAGCATCAGTTCAAGTTCATTCGTGCACTTGAACGCCTGAAGATGCCGAAAGGCGAAACCCGGGTCGTTAGTGACAAAATCTGTGAATGTACATAATTTTAACGATTCAAATTTAATATTGAAATTCCACCAAGCACCTTCGGTCGAAATCTTAAATTAAAAAATTGTGTTACTAAAAGTTTTGTGTTTTCACTATTTCTTGCTATTATAATGGAATTATCCATTTTAACATTTAGGAAATATTAGAATTCGAAAACTGATTTTTTTTAAAAAGACTGTGTTTGTATTAGCCTCAATCTTAACCCATTCACTCGCAACACAGATAACTTCATATCTATTCTCGTGTTTAATGTTAAGTCCGCGCGGGTCTATCGCAATTAATGTCGGAGCGGTTATTTGAATTTGTAGTCGCGTAGGAAAATATTCAAAGCCCCACGGAGGTGTCGGCTTAATTAATTACACAGAAATCCACTCAGCTTTGTCTTCGAAGTCTGCAGACGAATAATACGTGACTCGTGACCGCACCGACCTGCCGATTGACTTATTACCGAATTTATGCGCTTGCCCCAGGCATAGAATAGCTATTGGCATCCAACAATTAATTTTTAACGAATATTTTTTCAGCTAATTTCATTGGGATAGAGCAATATACACGATAGTTATAAAATAATATATTCTTATAGATTGAGTTTGATCGGAAGATTCTTGGACTTTTTTTTATAAATTAATACAGTTACCAATCACTTAAATGTAAATTTTTGGTGGAAATGAATAATAAACAGATTACATAATTTTCAAATCATGCTCCACAAATTTCTCGCGTTGAAAGAAACTGGCACTAAGCATTTTTTAAGTATAAGTAAGGCTTAGAATACATATCACATTACATATGTTCGATTAATTTGACGGTAACTTTGTCGAAGATCATTTTTAATGTAAAATATAATTTGATATTTCACATGTTGTGTTACAATTTTTAACGCGTGTTTCGCCTTTTTAAGAAACATCCTCAGACAGAATATTGCAAGGTGTACAAATAAACACATTGCATTCTTGATAGAACGAAGATTTGCCGATAAATAAAGTAGAACTGAAATCATCGTGTAAAATTTTCGGATTGAGATATTTCCAATTTCTAATTGTGTCCACATTTTTTAAGAATTTTTAAATTTCTATGATCTAAGAAACCTTAGATTTATTCGTCGACTTGATTTTATCTGTGACAAGTGAGCGATTCGCCCTGTCTGTCATCTTTTGAGTTTCTGGCACAGGCAGTAATAATTTTAGACTATTCTGGTCAAGATCTTATTTATCCAATATATATTATATTTTCCATCTTCTTGCGTGATATCTAACGAATAGTTTTCAACTTAATCATATATTATATACGAATATGTCACACAGTATATTACAAACAGTGCAGTCGTAAGATGCGATATTTTACGTGCTTTCCCGTGCTATTCTTATCTGATAATTGAGTTTTAAATTATATCTTGGAAAGCTGATGCATTATTTTAGTAAGCTTTCTTCCTCTTCTCGGAGCATAGATAAATCAGACATGATTACACTAACCATATCTTTCACAAGAGCAATTTTGGTCAAAAGAAATGACATAATTATACACGAGAAATATTAGCATATGATATCTATTGAAGAAATAGTGGATTTAAAACTGAATAACGTGAATTATTTTTCATCTTGCAGCCAACAAAGATAGTCGTTATGGCGGGTTCGATCTAATCACAATTTATTTTTAATGTCTGTAAAATATTATTTATTATTATTGCAGTCATTTAGCTCAATGCTTAAATGTGGTTTAATTTAACCGCGTTTATTTTTTATGGCACTCAATGTTGAAATATCTTGTTCTTAATAGTCGATTATTTTTGTTTACATCGCTTAGGTTAGATTTTTACTTTCATTTCTTACATTATTTATTACAAGCGTATTTATTTAACCATAATATTTATTCAGTCATTAAGGCGTCCATACGAACACAGAAAAAAATCTTTTGAAAATTTCAAAAATTCAAAGATTGCGATTTTTCAACCCCGATTTGTTTTTAGCAGAAGTGTGAAGGTGGCACCTTTCTAAATTTCATTTGATTACTATTAGATTAAAGCAATTAAATATCTGATGTTCATATGATCGTTAGTGTATAGTGTTATTATTTAATTGTAATTATAATAATCTATTTATTTAATTTTGCCCCAATCGAAATATATTAATCTGGGCCAAACATAATAACTAAGAAACCATTCGTATTCTTGTCACAATTAGGGAAATCAAGAATAATTGGTGTCTGATTTCAACGTTATTAATTCTAAAACTATAACCATCGACTGATGTCTCGGCCCATTACCAATTTAACATTTCTATTATACATGAGTTAAAAAAGTAACACAGTAAATAGGCAAGTTGACTTCATCGTGCTTTGTAAGAAATGAAAATTTACCAACATTTTTATTTACATACCATTACCATATAAATATTTAAATAATTGACAAACGATTGTTTAAATTTAAAATTTATAATTTTCTTAAGTTCTGCTTACTCCATCCAACTCGTCATCTTAGGGTAAAAATAATTTTATTGGATGTATCTTATATCTATACATCGCATCTTAACATTCTGTAAAGATAGCGACTTATTTAATAGCCACGTTAAATTATTTTTAATATTAATCTCAAAAACTTTTTAATTGATGATCGTAAGGTAATTGTGGCATCTTTCTCAGACCCTTTTGCCAATGTCGCAAACGCTTATTGCTTATGTTTAAGCAAGACCCTAATTTCTTGAATGGTGAAAGCAAATCAACGGGACCTAATGTACATGGATTACGAAAGGGATTATTTTACCTTTACCTCAACTCATAAAAGTTCACATACTTTTTTCCTTACCTCTACTATCTTACTAAAATTATAGCAGAACTCTTAGTGTCCTTGATACTCGAGTTGCTTGGGTATAAACTAAGCCTTTATTTCCGTTTCCCGAATACAGGCTAGTTCGGTACTGTCGCACTAAAATATTCTGTCAGTTGAAAGCTTTCTGTAGAGTGTAGGCAATACATGTAAGAAAATCGTCTTACAATGTCATGAAAGCTTACCAACTATTTCCTTCATTCTGCGTATCTGTAATTTGATTTCTTTTACTGTCAATACTTGGTAGACAAGCATTATATAATATTACAAAAATAAAACACTCTTTTGTACAAATTTCACTTTTATTTAATATAATCAGTACCGGTTTCGCTCATGACGAGCATTTTCGAGCGAGTTGAAAATGATCGTCATGATCGAAACCAGTCTTGATCATATTAAATATAAGTGGAATAAGTACAAAAGAGTGTTTTGCTTTTTTGAACATCTGTATCTATTATTAAAAAGGTACTTGTTATAAATATATGAAATCAATCAGTCACTCAAATTTTAATGAAAATCAATTATATTAAAAAAAAATACTCATTTCTACTACTTCCCACTTTTATTTGATAATTTCAGGACCGGTTCACTGGCGAACTGGTTTCACTTTCAGGAAAAGTGGGAATAAGTAAAAATCAGTATTTACAAAAAAAATATAATGCCTTTCTACCTAATATTGACAGTAACAGCCTAAAATTGAAAATCAATTAATGAAAGCTAAAGTGAAAATCAATAAATGTTCCTTAGCCGTTATTTAGAAGGCTTCAGCTGTTATTGTGTAAACATTTATTTCCAATCTACATATTTTTTTTCAATCCATGTTCGTTTCCAATATGAAGCATATGGAATCCTAATGGAGATATCCCAACAAAGTTTTTCGAAGACAATAGGGATTGAAACGATGAGACTAGGACAAGACTAGTGTTTAGCTAATCGGAAATTAATATCTTATGCAAATACAATATTTTCGTTTAACTGTCTTGTACCTCGTTTTCCCTTTCTATTTTATATGTTTAAACTTCTTGGCCAATGTGATAATATTTTAAATTATAGTTTGTTCCACAAAAATAAATTCAAAAAATAATTTTATGCTACTCACCGTTCATGAGTTGTTACTGACCGCCTTCATAAATATAATATCTGCTATTTGTTATGTTAGGTGAAGACCGTGTATTTATTCGGTTTCTTACCACACAACTAGACGACATTTTCAAATATTCGTTTTCCTTTATATTTTATTTGATTAATATTCAGAGCCGTATCTTAAATCTCCCTAGATATTCAATGAAATCTACCCTATTCCCGAGTGATATTCAAGTCATTCACAACGATCCAGTTTGGGCAAAAGCTATTTACACTCGACATTTCTTTAACGCCAGCGGGTGCTGCAATATCCATTGGCCTCGTCGTCTACTGGCGTAATTTTCTTCCCGCGTAAACGTTTCTATTCGACCGAAATGTAACAAATCATCTCAAGATGGCGGGTAATACGCTGAAAGATAAGAGGTCGGCCGCAAATGGACGGATCCGCCAGGAATAGATTCTTCAGGCGCCTGTCCAACACACGTCAACTTCACATATCGCACTAATTTTAGCTTTAACCCACCCGTTAATGTAATTAAGAAGCAATGGATATTCCTTACTCGCAAAGATCGTTTTCTTAATTGAATAATATAATTTACCGATGTGACCTTACGGAGAGGAAAACAAATTGAATTGCTCGTGACACCGTCTCGGATAGTGACAACTGTACCCATATCTTAATCTTTATTAATTAAGTTTCTAAATATATATATATACAGACGCCATTGTTCCAAAACGAAGGTTAGTGTAGATTAAATGTACACTGTTGGTGCTATAGCTAAATGGTCCGTAATAATTTCCATATTGTAGGATTTCGTCTGCTCGGTTGCGGGATGGGTTATGGGTACGATTCTCGGAGTGGACACTTGTAACTTCTGCTGAGATGCTTTACAGTGGTACTAGATATGGTTTAAAAAAAATCTATAGTAAGTACATATATATTATTTTTTTCATTGAAAAAATTACGTTCCGTATATTAAAAAAATACACTTATTAATTTGTACTATTATGACCAGGGCTGTGTAGTCCAAAAAATCTTGCTACTCAGACCCATTCAAATATATATATATATATATTTAATGATGTGTATTCAAACCACAATAGTCCATTGTTGCCACTGCATACTAGGCTGACTAAAGATGATCTGATAGTACACATATTTATTTAGTTAAAATATAATGGCTGAAAAATTTCTTAGGAGTCGTTTTTGCCCTGGTTATAACGATCTATTATAACTATAATATTTTCGTCGGGAGAAATAAACCGAAAGTGAAAATATAAAACGTCCGGTGGTTTGCCGTCGAATATTTTGTTTTCATACAAAATATTTTTTCATATATCAATTGAATTTATATTTCAGAGGAAATTGGAACTTCAATCCGGTTATTGTAGAAGTTTTTATAAACATTTGCTTACATATTGACACTACCCATGATGAAGTCTATTCCATTAATAGACTACGTATAATACTTAACTATTAACATTTATTGTCGATATCAAATTATTTTGTAGTAAACATTGAGACTCGAACAATGTTGCATATAAAAATAATGCCTTGATATTTGACCTTGTAAGGAAATGAACCCGAATTTTTCTGATCGTAGATCTGGCAAGATTAAAGTATGAATTATTTTTGGCAGAACTATAACTTGAATTTCTGATATCCATTTTACATATTATGTTATACGAGTATTTATTTTTTCATGATAAGTATGGATTGTATTAAATTTTCTTAGATACTTAATGTAATCTTTCAATTAGTTATTATTAAAAATTAAAGTAAGGTTATCGAATATCGACGCATCAAGTGTAATGATAAAAGCCTTTCCCTAGAGATCAAATGGGACTGAATTCTGGTTTCGGTGAGGTCAATATTAAATTTAAATTTATTGTCAATTCTTGCTTGAAAATCATCACATTTAATAAATCGCTCGCAATAAGCGAATCCGGTCCAAATTGTTATAGAAAATGTGAACTAAGTACAACAAAGTGTTTTATTTTTTAAATACATATTTTTAATCATACATTTGAGATCCTGGACACGGGTGTTTGTGATGTTGTTTCTCCTTTAGTTTATCTTGTGTGACATTCAAAATTATCATTCAGTTAATCTGATATGAACTAGAAGAAACAAAATATCTGGCGAGTTAACTAACAAAATAATAAATTGATAAAAAATCTTGTCAAGTATCTATATTGGATATAATACATTATAAGAATTTTAGTTTTCACTTAATTAAAGCTGCTTTATTATTTAGATTAAGAATTGTAAAACTTCAGATTTTCGCTGTATGAACACATTGGTGTGTTAACACATTTACGAATTTGATTAATAGCCACTTGAAATAATTTATGCCAAATTGGCGTAAAATTGCTATTATTTTAGCATACTGTCGTTAATTTATAACTACTGAGGCAGTCATTTCAATGATGTTAATATCTTCACGTCAATTTACGTTGGCGTATTGAAATCGTTGACGCTTGACTAGACGTAAAAGAAAATAAATTGTCCCATGAATTTTATATGTGATGGATCTATCTCTGCTGAAGAATCGCTTCAGTCGTTCTAAAGAAGTTGATAGCTTAGCTGCTAAATCAAAACAATTATCATTGGAAAAATTTTGTTTTACAATATCACCATCAGATAAAAGAGGTAATCGTATAAACATTTTAAGCACTTTAAATAATTCATTATTGTATTAATGCTCAAAAATAAAAATTATAATTTATATATTTTTTGAATCCATGTCTGCTACCAATGTGGAGCATATGGCATCCTAATGGAGGTATCCCAACATAACTTTTACTACGAGGACTGTTTGTTTCCCAGTTGCTCAACCACTCTTTTTTTAAGAGAGTATGGATACAAGTATAGAAGGATAGAGCTAGGACTGGACTCACGGTAAACTAATCGCTTTCGCTACGCCCCATTAATTGTAGGATTGGGATGGTGAGAAGAGAATTATTTGACATCACAAACATTCAAGCTTTGATTGCAAAAATGATGTTCGTATTGGGACACGCACCGATGAGATCCGTTACGAAAGCTAATGATTTTAACCACTACGCCACAGACCGGACATATAATTTATGCACATTTTTACATCTTGTAGGATCATTTATCGCTTATTAAAAATGACGCACAAGAGATTCATAGTTATGTCACACAGCCAAACTGAACGAAAACTAGACGCCACAAAATAGTTACCTAAAAATAATGGAACGCCTTTTCTCTGCGTTACATGGAAAAAACCCTGATTGAATATTGCATTGAGTATACAGGTTAAAAATAGTGATAAACACAGTATTTATCGTCTGTCAGATGTGTTTTATCTGTTGCGCTTATGGTAAAGTAGCAAGCACATAGTAGCCGGTGCCATAATAATGTTATCTGAAATATCTACAGAGTTGTTTTGGAATCACCCTCGCAAATCTACTTGTCCGGTACTCTTTACCGGTATTATCGACTACCGCGTGGCCTCTGTGTCTACGACGTACGTCAGACACCGGAGTGTCGGTTTAGTATCCGTTCAGCTCAGTCGTTTGTTGACATTCGCTCGGCACGGGTCTCTCGCGCACTCTTTTTACGTAATATTGCATTGTATTTCACTCATTCATTAACAATATTACTATCATATTAGTGGCTATTTGTGAATATAAGTGAAATGTGAGATAATTTTGCCAAGTTTACTGTGAAAAGTGATTTTATTATACTCGATTTCGACAATATCTTAAACTGTGGTTTATAACCAAATATAAATCATAATATTGGAATATATTATATTATCTATTAAGGTAAGTGTTTTATATATTTTATTAAAAATGTTATGAGAAATGCATTTAAAAAGCTCGGTAGAAATAAATATCTCCGTATGCGCATTCTGTACCCAATGCGTCAAATGCTTGTGTATTTTTGCTTTTGTCAATGTATTTTTATCTCAAAATTTAAATGGCTTGTTTATAAATACACCTGTGTTAGATAATAGATATTGTACTATAGTCGGAGTTCTATGTTGGATAGGTCGTAAGATTGACAGATTCTGCAGAATAACACTGAATTATGCTAAGAAAACACTAATGCATTTGGAAGTCAGTTTTATAATCATTTAACAAGAAATAATGTTAAATCATAGTTCATTAATTAATTTTCTATTTTTATTCCACTGTTATCTCAGTATTTATAGGAGAAACATTTTTTTTTACTAATATACACCCAATTTTAATTTAAATACTTCGATAAAAACAATTGATAATATGGCGCTTCTAAGAATTTTTCTTGAATACTATTACTTTTGATTGACAGATATTTCATATTATAGTACTTAAAGTTTACTTGGTTTTACGAGTTTTTGATTGCATTTCTTATTGCGCATATTAATTTATATTCAATCTCGTTAAAAATAAAAAAAAGTTTAATTATCTAGTTTGTAATAAGTTTTCAATTCTTTTAGGGGTTTGCATTTTTAAGCATTTTTAATAATTGAAATCATCTGAATTTCCACCAAATTAAATTAAAAATAATATTTTTATTAGCACGTATTTAAGACACGTAAACAATTCGGGATTAATAAAGATTGTATGTTTGCCATAAAATATATAGGAGGATGTGGGAAGATAATAAGTTGATAATGAACATATTTCACCGATAATCTTCTAATAAATAAACCCACACACTTACCTGTCTTTAGGTAAAATTTCCCTAAATAAATACGACATTTAAACAAATATATATTTAATATTGTACATACCGTGAATATGATTTATCAGCTCAACTTAAATCATACATAATGTAAGCTAAAATATGTATTGTTTATCTCCTGGCTTACTATTGTGTACTAACTGCCTACATATTAAAGCGCCAATCAAAATAAATTTGGCAAAAATATTTTAATATTATTGCAGTTAGCAAACATCTAAGAATAATTCATCAATAAGACATTTTAATATCGTAATAGGACAAAAGTGCTTCCGTTCTCCGTTTTGGGCATTGAATTTCCGGTTTGAATTGTTTTTATTTCTATCATGTTCAAAAAATACCTCGTATCACAACCTTGTATTGTAGTACTTCTAAAATATTTTTTTAAATATGTTAGAATGTTATTTTTGAAAACTACCCTACGATGGTTTATGTCATTGGTCGGCAAAGTGCGGCTCTTTGGACCCTTAAGTGCGGACATTAATAGACAGATTTGGCTCCCAATATTTTTTTGAATTGTTTGTAATGTTCATATTTGGCTCTTTGGCGAATAAGTTTGCCGTCCACTGGTTTAAGTGATATACGGTATATTTTGATAGAACGCAATTGTAAAAACCTTGTATTATTTTATATAAAAAATATTAAGATATATGGAGCGGATATGGCCCAAGAAGAATAATATACTGCCAACACATGAGTAAAACGAACAATTAGTCGATTTCCGATATCAGAAATAACAAATAAATCCAAAACAACGGTCACGGAATGGTTGCGGTAACGTGTCATTGCAGCCAAAAATCCGTTTCATCCAAAAACTTATTTCAAATATGCAGCTATACATATCACACACATTTATTTGCAATTATAAGACAAATGTCGTTGCCAGTTCACAATCCATAATTTAGTTATATTGTCATATAAGGGTGCTCATTTTATAATTTCAACTAGTATTTTACTGTAGCGTAAAGCTAACAATACTTTATTATCAGATTTCATAATTGAATCCGAATAAAACCAAAACGTTGTTCAAGTATTTATTGGTATGTAATTTTATATGAAATAAGGTTATAATTAAGAAAGATTGTTTAATGTTCAACAATATTTATCATCAGTAAACACTTTTGATATTTGCATAATTTTAAAAAAATATATATAAAATAGTTGAATAAGCATTTAAAGTGGCAAAAAACTAACGATACAGAAGTTGCGGAAAACTTAAAAAATATTATTTTTTGTCTGCCGCTAAACTCAGCCAGCATCAACCAATCCAACGGCTACCGAACGAGTCAAAGAACGGATCAATATTTTGAATCATACGAATGAGTCAATTTAAAGTTATTTTTGTTTTGAAATTGTTGTCATACTCTTTGGCTGGCGGATTGGCAGGTAGAGTGGTGCACTTTTGAGGCACGTATTCTTTTATTACTCGGTTTTTAGAGTGTGATTTCATTCATCAACGTGAGTCGACTCATTGATGTCTCGGAACTTTTTTATTGCAGTCAATCGAGAGATTAAATTAAATGAATTCATTTAAAATATATACAAAACAATTGAAGGTTTAAGTGTAAAAAGATCTTACATATGTTTTTAAAATGTGAAACATAATAGTTTATTTATACGATTTTCTCTCACATTTGCGTGGAATATTTCATCATAATTTTCCGTGCGACCAAGAGCTGAAATCGCTGAAAAAAAAAAAAAATTTAACCTATTTTCGGATTTGGATCAAATGACATGCTTGATCGCTTTCTCCTCATCATAACGTGCTGAATTATTTGGAGAGCGACTAGCCTCCTCCTTCTCGTACATTCTAAGCCTTATCATTCAATACTCACCTTTTTCCAAAAAAACAAGTTTCATATTTACAATCAGTTGTTAGTAGGGATTGGAATACTGTAATACCGGTATTTTAATATTAAAATTAAGGCAAAATCGTTATTTATTTGCACTAAAATTTTCAATACGATTGACATATTCCAGCGCTGAGAAGCTATCTAATCGTTATATGTACATATTTAATTTTAAATGTATTTTAAATTGAATGTATTTATGATTTTTTATCGGTATTAATTTATCCCTTTTAGGGTGTTCACTGTCAATACTTGGTGGAAAGGCATTATATTAACAAAAACAATAATCCTTTGTACTTCATTCCACTTTATTTAATATGTCAGGACCGGTTTCGCTCATTGCGAGCATTGTCAACTGATAAGAAAAATAATTTAACAATGCTATTTATACAAAATAACTTTTCAATTTTGTATAAATAGCATTGTTAAATTATTTTTCTTATCAGTTGACAATGCTCGCAATGAGCGAAACCGGTCCTGACATATTAAATAAAGTGGAATGAAGTACAAAGGATTATTGTTTTTATTAATTAATTTATCCGTTTAGTATTGCAATCTCGTAGTAATCTAGCAGTAAGGATTTGTTCATATATATATATATTAGCAGTAGTATTATTTGATTTGATACACCAGTAACACTATTTGTTTCCGGTGTTGCAATTTGTAGTTCAAGCTAATATTTAAAATACATAATCATTATGTTCCACTTTTAAGGTGTTCACTGTCAATACTTGGTGGAATGGCATTATAATAAAAATAATAAAACATTTTTAGTACTTTTTCCACATAAAATTTATTAGATCAGGACCGGTTTCGCTCATGATGAGCATTGTCAAATCAATTTTGCTGGATTGTACTCTACTGGATTTTCCAAACTCAATTTGGTTGACAGACATTAAAATTTATTTATTATATACACTAATTGTTGGTTTTTACTTTGGTAATGGTAATTCATACCTAATTGGTTTTTGTCATAATAGTTTCATTGCTAAGTGGTCTTCAACTTTTTATTCATAGTTTATTTTCCTTGTATTTTACTTCAATTCTTTTGCTAGGTTGTAATACCAATTGTTTGTCATACCTTGTTTTTATCACTTAAATTTTATATAAATATCACTGTTTTATTGTTTTTCTTATCAGTTGACAATGCTCATCATGAGCGAAACCGGTCCTGATCTAATAAATTTTATGTGGAAAAAGTACTAAAAATGTTTTATTATTTTTATTATTATGTTCCACATTGAAAGCGAACATCTTGATGGTTATGCATGTTTAAATTTACCGCTAAATAATTGGAATGATTATAAAAAGTATACAAACATAGACATTTTTGACTTTTTACTGGTAAAGAATGTTTGCATTAATTAACATAAGCAGACTATTATGTTTAAATCAACAATATTGTTTAGTATATATACATTACTTACACCTGTGATTTCTATTGACTATTATTACGTGTATTATTTACCTCGACCTTGTTCTGTGTATTCTCCCTAATTCTGTGTCGCTAATTCAATAATAACCTTTTCTTATCAATTTATCAGCTGTCATTATTTCGTTATCAGCTATTTACTCGCATGGTTTTTTTACTACCTAGCATTCGGTTATCACATAAGTGATAATGCTTACATACATAGTCAATTTAGGTGATATTCTTAAGAATATAAGTAATGAAAATATCAACATTCTTTCAATAGTCAAATTCCAAATGATTATTATTTCATCCAACCCCCGATTAGTGCGATAAACCGCATAACTGGGAACATGTTAAAAGCAAACTGAACGTATTGACTGTGGAAAGGAAAAGGGACGTAATCCTCAATTTTCCAAAACAGCTTTTTTTCGATAATCACAATGTTTACAACTTGGCACACATTCTATCAAAAGGATGGAAGCTGAAAATGCCGAATAAGTATCTAAATTTAGCTTTTATGTTTGAAAAAAATGACATAGTAAAAAATTAAAACCAAGAAAAAACACTGAAATAAAGACTATGTACATTCTCACAAATTTTGTCACTAACGACCCGGGTTTCGCCTTTCGGCATCTTCAGGCATTCAAGTGCACGGATGAACTTGAACTGACGCTTAGCAAATAAAAGTTTCGTGCTTATATAAGATACAAATGCATCACTGAGTCCAAAGCCATTGCTGGCGAAAAGGATGAGCTCATGGGAATGCCGACAGATTTGTGTAGTTTCAAGAATTATATAATCTGTTTGTCGGCAAAGGTTTTATGATTATATGATTTTATGGTTATATAGGGTATAGAAGAGGAGATGTGGGAAAATTTGTTATTTCGTTTAAAATCGGAAGACTTTGCAACTGTGCTTTATTGATTTCTAAAATTTCTTGGAAAAAGAGCTTATGACTGTCCGTATTTGGGTGTAACATTTTTATCCCTTGTTCCTGATTGAACACGTGTCCTTCCGAAATTAAGTGATTAGCAAAAGTAGACGTGTCTTTTTTCAATCTAAAGGCTGCCATATGTTCTAAAACTCGGATGTTCAATGTTCTTTCTGTTTTGCCGATATAAAACTTTGTACAACAAGAGCATTGCAATCTATAAATCCCGGATTTATTTAAGTAATGTATTTTATCTTTATTATTAATTAATAATTTGCCTAAAGAGTTTTTACAGTAAAAAGCAGGTCTAACACTATCAGCTAGCTGTTTTTTAATTTTGAGACTTGTATTTCCTAAAAAAATGATTCTACGCCAATACCTAGTATGATCTATGTCCTTTGACACTATACCTTTAAATAACATTTTTTCTGCAAGTTTAGCTTGTTTTTTTGATAAAAGATTGTCTATAAGAGACATATCGTATCCATTGTTTATGGCGATTTGTTTGATGATTTTCAATTCAATATTAAAGTTTATTTCGTTTAAAGGAACACTCACAAGTCTATGTATTTCTGAATGAAAAGCGGCTAGTTTATAAGAAAATGGGTGCATTGAATTTTTATGGATTACGGTGTCAGAGAAGGTTGGCTTCCGAAATATTTTAAACTCGTGAGAATGATTTTCAATGTTAATATTTAAGTCAAGAAAGTTAATATTTTTGCCTCCGACTTCTAGAGTAAATTTAATATTTTTATCTAATGAATTTATAAAGTTATGAAAGTGAGTTATTTGTCTATCTGTTCCATTAAACAGGCAAAGAATATCGTCTACATATCGGAACCAATAGACTATAGGTTTGGCTTCTGTTTTGTTTCTAAAAATTGTATCTTCTAAATAGTTCATATAAAACTCAGCTAACAACGGTGATAGGCAGTTTCCCATTGCAAGGCCTTCTGTTTGTTTATAAATTGTATTGTTAAATTGGAAATAGTTCTGGTCAACGCAAACGTCTAATATATTTAATAACTCTTTTGTTACTATTGGGTTTACTCTACGTGCATACGGAAATACTAAAATACGGACAGTCATAAGCTCTTTTTCCAAGAAATTTTAGAAATCAATAAAGCACAGTTGCAAAGTCTTCCGATTTTAAACGAAATAACAAATTTTCCCACATCTCCTCTTCTATACCCTATATAACCATAAAATCATATAATCATAAAACCTTTGCCGACAAACAGATTATATAATTCTTGAAACTACACAAATCTGTCGGCATTCCCATGAGCTCATCCTTTTCGCCAGCAATGGCTTTGGACTCAGTGATGCATTTGTATCTTATATAAGCACGAAACTTTTATTTGCTAAGCGTCAGTTCAAGTTCATCCGTGCACTTGAATGCCTGAAGATGCCGAAAGGCGAAACCCGGGTCGTTAGTGACAAAATTTGTGAGAATGTACATAGTTTGAACGATTCAAATTTAATATTGAAATTCCACCAAGCACCTTCAGTCGAAATCTTAAACTGAAATAAAGGTTTTTCCGAAACAATTTCTTTAATTAATATTAGGTTATGTCAATTAAACACCAGTTTAGAAGTATCCGTGCACTTCAAGGTTGTGTATAATTTATAATTTGCATATGTCACAAAATCATCAAAACACGTTTTTAGCGCCTCCTGTAAAATTTGATATGTGTGGGTTACGTCCTTTTTCCTTTCCACAGTCGATATAAAAGGCATCCTTTCGTAGTCCTTTATAATGGTAAAAATATCACGTAGAAAGATATTTTTTTTCACTTCCTTATTTTTCTCTAAAACTCAGAAATGTTCTCTGCTTCACAGTTTCGCATTTTTCCTCCCAGAATTTATGCAGGTGTTATGGATAAATAAATACACACTATAAATTGCACGTATGTTCGTGTTTCGTTCCTTTCAGAAGCACCTTCAATAAAATCTGAATCATTTACGTAAGTATAAGAAGATTTTTTTTTATGAATAAGGCAAACATCTGAAGCAATAGTTTGTACTAAGAAACTATCTAATTTTAAGCTTTGTTTATTATCCGATATTATGTTTTTTTATAACCAATTGCAAAAAAAATATTGATTGAACTTTCATTTACTTGTTAGATCTCCAATGTAATAGATTGAAAAACATCAAATTTTCATTTTATAATTTAAAAAACGAGTGTCTATATCTAGTAAATGCATATTTTTCGTATTTTAATCAAATTGAAAAAAGGTGTCTCAGTCGCCCGCCTAAACACTACGACTTCTACTCCACAGCCTTGCATTTTTCACAACAATAAGTTTTCATAAGTTCACAACTAGAAAGGAAAATATTGTTTCAATTCCCAATGGGAACTAGGCGACATTCGATAAGTTTACATTTTCAGCAAAAAATAAAGTGCAGGAAATTTATAAAATGTAATTTAAAAGTCGTCGATGCGGAAGACAAATAGCGAAGTATTTTATACCTCCAACAATAAGTTGCCGGTTACAAGTTGGCTTTGAGTAAATAAATTTGTTGGTGCAGTCCGCCTCTTTTCCAACAAAGTTTCGACTCTTGAACAAAGACACTTACAGCAAGCTATCCAACTATGTGGAATTAAGTTTAGCATCGCAGAAATAACAAAAGTTGAACTCTGTCCGCAGCAGGAAGCAATATATAGCTAACTTCATTTTCATCCATTTGCTGCACTCTAATTAATGCCTTACAACATTTTCTGCCGACAGTCCTTTACAATTACATAATATTATATATATAGTATGTATATCAAAGTGAAAAGTACATATTTATATATAACTACAGATTATTTATTGGGGGATGGAAATTTTATATTACATACAAAAAAAAACTTTAGTGACTTGACAAAGATTTCGTGGCTCAACATATCGTAACATGCAGATAATTTGACCTACTCCGTAATGTTTGACAATTTTTTGATAATGAAAGTCTGAAATGAATGATAATATTTTTCTTTGTTAAATAATGTCCGCTTCTACTGTGAATTCAGTTCTCAGCAAAAAATAAAATAACGAAAACTGGTTGTTATTCTTCTATCTGTAACGCACAGAAAAAAACAATGCGCTTGCGTAAAATGCGTGACAGACAGTTGCAGAGATGTCGTGTGTTAAGCGAATTGACAGGTGTTGGTATTTAATTTGTAGAACGTTACAAGAAATGTAGATTCCAAGCTATTACAGCATAAAACCATCGTCAGAACTAATTCGTTGATTGTCAATATTATTGCTGAGAGAGAGAAAACAAAACATTAAATTTTATCATAATATGAATTCAATTTTTAAAAACAAACAATGTTGTTATACTGAATAATCAATTGTATTATAGTCACATTTTCGAGACAAAGTATGAACATATTATTTTATACCCACGCGTAACTTCCGTACCGAACTGTATCAAGAGTGAAATATCAAATAATACCCTGCATTCCAAAGATTCTCCATCAATGAGTGGCGGATGGTAAATGTTATACGGCTATCACATTGTTGGTCGAAATGTTTCTGTGTGACAAATTTTACCGTAGAACTTCTGTACAGTTTGCATGTCAACCGCGATGACCGTTGCATAAATTGTCATAACCACGCAGCATTTAAACGGTTATTTGTATATACTGTTATTTTAGTAAGTATAAATAACCCACGTTACGATAGTACGTATGAAGTCATTGTTATATCGATGTCGTATGTTATTCTATGTATATATAAATATTTGCAGACTTAATTTATCTCGGAGGTAACACACAATTTAACATATTGCCGTGAAAGTGTTGCTTATTTAGTTGCAAAATAAGTGTCTAGCATTCACATGAGAATAGCCCCACCCCGCTGGAAACTTTAACGAAATTAAAATGAAGAGTAATAAGTCACCCCTCACATCCTAGACATGCAAAAAATAGAACGAACGTTTTTACTAATTCCCCATTTTTTCATAGTATCAAGACCGGTTTCGCTTATATCGAGCGTTATCAACTAATAAAAGAAACCGGTCCTAATCGTATAAAATAAAAATTAAATTAGTACAAATGAGTGTTTTATTTTTTGAATACAATGCCTTTCGCTCTAAATATTGACAGTGACAACCTTAAAAGTGATCGTAGAATATTATAATAATAATATATTTTGTAATTGGAAATCAAAGTATGTTTTGATAAATTTATTATTTTATAGTGCAACGTGTTTCATCCTTTGATAATTCACCTTCAAACTGGTCAAATATTTTAATTTATAATTTAGACTGAATGTGCTTGGTGGGAATTTAATGTCAAATTTGAATTATTTTTGTTCTGTACACTTCCATAAATTTTGTCGATAACGACCCGGGTTTCGCCTTTCGGCATCTTCTGGTTAGGTAAATTTTTTTTAGTTATGTTCAATTTTTCTTTTATTATTCGAATGTTTCGCATATTGCTTTTTCATTCGAGATTTTTTTAATGATGTTTGTATGTATGCTATGATTTAAATCTGTTGCTCTACCAATTTAAATACGTTAAAATGAATTCATATTTTTGTTTTTTTTAGCAATAAAGGTTTCTTAGCTTTTCGAATTGTCGCTTATTATTTTATATTTTGACTTGACAAGTGACAATGTAGATCAAATCAGTTGTGTACTAGATTTGAAAGTGGTCTTGTTTTGATTTTGTCTATTGTTGATTTTGAAATGTGACACTGTCAGTTGCCGTTTCATATACTGACCGTCAATCGTGAAAAAAACTGATTGCGAATATTATGTAACATATTTTTTAATCATGTAGTTCTGTAGTGGGCTTAAAATATAAAAAAAATAATGTTAGTATATTATGTCAACACATTATCAAAGAAGAAACATTTTTTTAAACATGACTGTGCTCTAGAATCTAGATTTCCTAAATCAGTGGTGATATTAAAAATAACTTTTTTATGAAATTCCCGTTAAATATAATTTTAGTTTTTTTGTGATGTGGCCCGCGGTTTGATGCGCAATACTTAATTTGGCCCTTGGAAGTGAACGAGTTTGACATGCATGAATTATATACTATTCTACTAAACGAAGAGAAATTACTGTGTTTCACGTAACCTCAACCTTCAACTCTGCATTTAGCGTGAGACTCGAGTAAGCGCTGATATAAAAATCCATTTTTATACCCATGGAAAGATGCGACAGTTACGTGTTATATTTTTATTAAATTAAATTATATATATTTTTACCGTATCATATTATATTTGTCTTGATTTATAAAAACATATAATGTTGACTGGTACCCATCGGGTGTATATTATTACTCGTTCTACAATTAAAAAACGTTTGAATGATTTACATAGATTACTGGTCTATCGTTAGAAGTAAAAACAAATAAAATTCTATTAAATATAATATATGTATAATGAAAATTACGATTCTGTAAACCATAGCAACCAAAATAATACTAAAAAACATTTCATGTTTTATCCCTGGATATTTCTCTTTTGTCATTAGTTTTATTTTTACTTATGATGTATGTACATATATATAGCATGGGTCTATAAGTTAATGACTTTCTTTTTTATTATAAGATTCAACTGTGCGTGCGCAATATGATGAGAATATATTATTTAAATTGGTTTTTCTTCAACAGCCTAGCCATCGGTATAAGAATAACTCCGTTAAGCCATTAAGTCATTAAGCAATTTGACTGTTTTAATTAATCGATATTAAATATTCTATTTTGTTGCTTTGTGTTCAATATTGCTAGTGCTATATCTATGAAAACGACACTTGACAATTATTTATACAATAGTTTATCTATCTATTGTGACAATAAATTATTCCTTTTAGTGGTTTCTGTACAGTTCATTTATAATGCCAAAGTTTGAACGCTCGAGTTTATTCAGGTTCGTGGAACTGCTTTGTGGAACGCTGAAGTAAATTATTGTGGAAAATAAATTACTTTTGTTTTGTTGTAGTAGTTGAAAGTTATTTAGCTTCACCCCATACGCAGTATTTTATCTCCATCATTTATTTATCAAAGGTGTTTTCACTAACACCATAAATCTATAAAATTTATTTTGAATAATATTCCTGCTGTATATAAATAAGTATTTAAAGATTTACAATATTTTGTATAGTCAAAATGATTGCCTAATGCAAATCTTCTAAATTTTAAATAAATGTTACCCAAAAATAAATTATAAATAGTACGCTGAGTTAAAAAAATCTTGTTTATTAATATTTATGTTGAGATGATAAAAACTTAATAACTGCAAAATATGACAATTACAACAGGAAATTAATATTGTAATGTTAACTAGGAAGTTCTTGCATGTGGATGTCGACAAAATCAAATCGGTCTTGAATTAAATTGAGACGACTTCGCTCGGTGTTTTACACGTTTCGAAACATCAAATTTTTATGAGTTTACTACCGTTTACTCAACTTTTTTTGGCCATCGTATTTATTCGATAACCACAAAATCATTTAAACAGCTGAAAATTCTACATGTAGTTGGCGGTTTATGTGTTGCCAAATTTCCTCACCAATAGCATATTAATATAAATAGAAAGTATGTTTGTTACCAATATTAACTACATTGTTATATGTATAATATGCTCAAACGATTAAACTTTGCAGATGCATTCAAATATAAACAGACTTCCTTGATCAATATCCCAGTATGTTATTATTCTAAATAAAGATAAATTTATGGATCTGATCGTTAAAAGTCGTCACGCGCCAAAGGCCGTCGACGACAAGGATGGGATCATGTCTATAGTTATTTTAAATGTGAGAAAAATATTTAAAACTTGACTCTTTATACGTGGATACAACTGGAATGTCTAAAGAAAACAAAAAAAAAATATTCATTTATTCAATTTAGTGCCACTTATTATATTTCTTGTTACACCCTTGATAGTTTTACTTGATTCAGTATAAATATAATTTTATTAGTTTGACGGTATCAATCGTATCAAATAAATGTAAAACTATCAATAGTACAAAAGAGTGTTTTATTCTTTTGAATGAATAATGAATGATTTCCCATTTTCGTCTAGCAGTTTTTACCTCTTCCTAGGAACATCCGTAGCAAGTAAATCTAACTTATAAGGCTATTAAATATCTCTACGATATTATGTATTTATTTTTTATCAGTTATATGTTTTTATCGTTAGAAGTTTTATAAGACCACTAAATGCTATGAAATCAATGGATAATGTGAACACTGCATGTTATATGCGTTTCAATGTACGGCGGATAATCGAACCAATTATTCATCACTTGGTTAATTAATGTGCTATTGCGATGAGCGGTAAGAAAGCAGGCTCCTGCGCGCACTAACGTGGTCGGCTTTCTTTAATTACCCGCCTCGTATTTCCTTCACGGCTCGGTAGACGGGAAAAGCATCACCCCCATCCCTCCCTCACTCACTCCCCACGAAAAATCAGCTAACGAAGGCGTGGAAAACCAACATACAATACAACAGTCATGTTTATAATTACTTTTCCCAGGCATTAAAACACGGAAAACCAAAACATTTCCCTAAAAAAAGTACCGCGTAGATGTATCGTATTTATTTATGGTGAAGGGGACAGCCTTTACACCCTGCCAATATTACGAAGAATCTAACCATATGCACCGACATATTGCAACCAATTTTTGATTTGATAAGTTTCTTTTAAACACTAAAGTATTAATAAAGACAGATTGAGCGATTGAGTAACAAGAATTCCTTCTACAAATCTTTTTATTGGCTCTATTGTATGTCCATATGATCCATAATAGAAGCAGACATGGTTAAAAAGATTTTTTTTTAACAAGATTGATTTTTCACTTCATTTCGCTAAATATTTTTTTTAATTCTGCCATTAAAAAAAACTTTAAGAGAATAATAATAAAAGAATATTTTAAAATATAATTAAAATATGTTTAAAATATACATATCGACTGTGGAAAGGAAAAAGGACGTAACCCACACATATCAAATTTTACAGGAGGCACAAAATACGTGTTTTGATGATTTTGGGCCATATTTAAATTATGAATTATATACAGCCTTGAAGTGCTCGGAGACTTCTAAGCTGGTGTTAAATTGACATAATCTAATAATAATTAAAGAATTTGTCTAGGAAAAACCTTTATTTCAGTCTTTTTTATTGGTTTTATTTTTTTACAAGGACATCTTTTCAAACTTGAAAGCTAAATTTAGATACTAATTCGGCATTTGCAGCTTGTATCCTTTTGATAGAACGTCTATCAAGCAAGATTGATACATTGTGATAGTCAAAAAAACCTGCTTTGAAAAAACTGTGGGTTACGTCCTTTTTCCTTTCCACAGTCGATATGTACTATGCTGCATTTATTAAATTAATGTTATAAGAATTATTAATAATATTTAATTTTAACACGTTTGATTATGCGGGTAGCTTTTGTAAATAATTTGATCGTTAAAATTTCAAAATTGATTTTACTATTTAAATAGTGAGGGAAAGTACTAAAATTGACTATGTGGAAATAATTTGTCTTGATTTTATTATGAAAACGTCACCCACAGACGAAATAATTTCTAATTATGGTATTTTTTATATTTTAATTTTTAATTAATATATACCATTAATGCGATGAGAGATTTCACATAATACGCATAAAAATAGGTCACTGTCAATTCTTGGTAAAAAGGCAATATATTTGAAAAAAAAACTCTTCTACTAATTACATATTTATTTATTAATATCAAGACCGACTTCACTCATCACGAGCATTTTGAACTGAATTAATTAGTTCCATCAGTTCAATGAATGCACCAATCAATGCTCGTGATGAGTGAAGCTGGTACTGATCCTAATAAATAAATATACATTAATTAGTTCAAAGGAGAGTTTTATATTATATTTATGTTTATATATATATTGATTATGAACTTATTTTTGATGTTAATGCTTTATCTGCGGGAGGTTCTTTTGGTTCACCATCCATCAGCTCACAGGGTTTGCCTCAGCATCACTAATGAGTAAACAGGTGGTGCAAAAACCACCCTGCTTCCTTCTTCCACACACACACATCTAAACAAATCGAATTTAGTCACTAGCGTACACGTTTGCACTGGTACGGTTGATTAGATTTGTTCCCTGTACTTAGGACACACACAAGGAGCATGGTACGATTAAACACAGCCAACATCTATTATACATGTTCGCTTTTGAGTGCTATTTGAAGACGTTTTGGGATCAATGAGATCATTCTGCCTTGTGATTGTTTGTATAGTCACTTGTGGGAATCTGTAATTATACCTTTCGCGTAAGACACTCTAGTTGGTAAATAGGTTACTTTACACTTTACAGCATCAGTCCGTAATGGATTACTAAGATTTAAGTTTAGGTTTATTTACACATTTTTAAAGACAAGGTTAAATTAGTGAGCTATTACAGACATCCCATGAAAGATTTAATATATAAACTATCAGGCTTTTCACATGTACTGGTTAGGGGTTCAAGCCGAATATTCGAATATAATTATGCTATTATTTGATATTCGAACATTTGATAAAGTATTCAAATATTATTTCGTAATATTTCCATGCATAGTATTACAAAAAAACATGTACATACCTATTGTCAATTGATCTGTTTTGAGAATAATTCTCAGATATTGTTAAAAAAAAAAACTAAAAATATACCATGACGATTAAGACTCAAATGAACAAAACAGAATCGTAACCCCCATAGCGTTGTTATTGTTATATTAAAAAATATAGATTTTTTTTTTATATTTTCAAATTTAAATATTTGATATTCGAATAAACGGATTTGGTGTGTCCATCAATTTGTTATCAATTTATTTCAAAATATTAATTAATGGTGGCTATAGCTGGAACCAGCGCGACGTGTGTTGCATAAATATATACACTATTGAAAACCGGAAAAAATATTTACATAATTATCACACACACAAATTTATATTGTATAATCAAAAATCAATGTTCGAAACTCATCGCTGAGTATCTCAACCTATGTAGACAATGTTTAGATTAGCCAGATGGCCCTTACAACGGATGTACCATGCAATTGACGCAGGATTGCTATATTAGCCATTATTTCCAGTAGTAATTCTTCACGTGTTTTGGGTACGACAATAAAATTGGTTTTCCGTGATTTCCGTCTAGTTGATTATTCGTATTATGAGTTGAAAACACACCCTCACGCTTTCATAAAAATAATAATTGTGAACAGAAGAAACTTAAATAATTATACATAAGTTTGCTGGCACCATAAAGTTTGATTGTTTAGAGAAAACAATCTACGCATGTCTTCATCAGTGATAGTTACTAAATTTTATTTGCTTCCATGATTAATCATGTTCCAGTTTTTTTATTAATTAAACGGTATCGAAATACAACAAGCCTAAAATTATAATAACAAAGAGATATTGTTAGAAGTGTTCAGAGCTAGCTATCAATAAAAAACCATAACCCAAGGCGGCGGGTAAAGACGTATTGGATTTCTAACTTGTTATTTACTACTTTACGATCTCATTTAATAGATAATAATATAACATTCGTAAAATTAATGATACATTGTATGTTAATCAAAATTGATAGAAAATATGTTTACTTTTTTGTTTGGTAATTTAATGGACAAGAATTTGTAGCTATACATTTCAGCTATTGTTAGAAACAGTGCGTGGACGAACTGCTTGCTTGGTTGTCAACAAGCGATATTAATTATAAAACCGGTTTCGTTTTGCAACGCTTATCACGAAAGCCAAACCTCAACCGGTGAAATTAGTGTCTCGACATAACACGCTTTTCAAAGTCAAAACGGTGATGTAACGTTAACGTGCGATATTTCTCTAAACATATTATGTAGTTGAAAGTTCTTACATTATTAATTTTGATGTTTGTGTTAGTTATGACTAGTAGGGTATCCAATCCCGGAGCCTTTTTCCAATCCCGGGATTCCGGGATTAGCTCACCGGGGAATTTGAAATCCTTGATTTGGTACACCTTTCCCTCAGATTGTCACAGAACCTCGTTTTTTTTTTTTAGCTCACCGAGAATTTTGGAATCTTTAATTTGCCAATTTCGTGTCAACTTTCGGGATTTGGTGAACAAATCTCAATCCCGAAATCCCGGGATCGCGGCCGTGTCAATCCCAGGATTTCGGGAACAGAAAATTGAACGGGATCCCGGATTCGGGGATTCGATTTAGAATTTTTTGCTCGGCAATTTTGAAATCTTGAGATTTTTCAAACAATTTTATGTAGATTTGAAATACCCAGGAATTTGCGGATTTCCTAAAATTATCAGCTTTGGAGCTTTTTTTCAGCTGAAAAACGCAGGAATTTATGGAACTCTAAAAAAAATTCGAATCTTCTTATTTTTCTTTTCTTTTACTCCTCACTCAACTTTCTCTAATTTTCTCAATCCCAAAATACCTAATGTCACAATCCCGGGATTTCTGGATCACAGAATTGGACGAGATCCGGGGATCGGAGGCCCTATGACGACCCTTTAGTAAAACAAACAAATTGTCAAAGAAAAGAATAAATCTTGTTCTATGAAGTGTCGCGGTAAGCAAATCTAAAAGTATGTAGATTGATATATTACATTTTGCTGAAGTGAGACTGGTTCTAACCTTAGTACGGACATATTCATACTTTGATAATTTAATTGATTAGTGAAATTCTGTAATTTATCAAATTCTCTCCCACCCAGGGCTATCAAATTTCTTGACGTTAAAACCGGGATTTTTTTTGTTACACAAAAACCTGGACCCTTGCCTTACCTGCAGTGATCGGACGAGTACCGGTGTGTACCGAAACCTATGGCCGCTATATATATATATTATACCATCCAAAATCGTGATTGATTTTTTAATCTGATTTTTCTCAGATTATTTACAGATTCAGGCGGTTTTAAAGTGACCATTGATAGCTAAGCTATTACGCGCGTTTTTTTTTAAAAATATTTCTTGCATTTTTTGCAACAAAGTAACTGCGAGTACTCAGTATATCTGAACAATGAAATTTTATCTAAAACAGGAATTTTTGGCTGTCCCAAAATTTCTATCGAGACCCAGGTATAAGAGACTCTACGCCGGGACTAACCCGGGTTACCGGAACGCCTGTCAACCCTGCTCCCGATCCTAAAAACGTAGCGTTACGAGAGCGCAACTAGTTCTGTCCCAGCTGAAAATATTCCAAAAACAGAGATTGAACAACTAAGTAACAAGCATTTATTGTAGAATTTCACTAGGAATCCACATTCCAAATAGGAAGCGAATATGTTCATAAGATTCAAGTTAAGTTTTTAATTTTACATTGAACATGTCAATTACATTGTACTAGATTGACACAACGTCTCAGGACAATCTTAATATTTTGTTTTCTAAAATGTTTTTTTTTTTTTCATTTTCGTCGTGTGCTCATTTATAATCCTTGCATACCTGCAAGTACCCGTTAACGTTATCCTCAAGTACTTATTAATTTCCATGTTTCTACTTATGCCACTCTAAACTCACTTGCTTTACAAATTCTGTCACAGGGGAGGCGACGTGGCATCTAAGCACGTTGCTCTTGATTTATTTAATAACTTTGCGAACGAAGATGTTTCGTTTGAAATGTGAAGTAGGTGTACATAAGTTCAGTTAACGATAATTTATACGTGTTATTATTTCTAACATCTCTAAAATTGCAACTTTAAATGCTGGACGGGAAATCTCAGACAACGAAGAAATTATCCGTATAAAATTTATGAGAAACAACTAACAAGGCTGTTAATCTATATTCACAAGTAATTTTCCTACTTCACTAACGCTATACCGTTTACATAAATAATTACTCGTTAAGCTTGAGTGTACGAAGAAGTCTGATTTGCGTGACATTTAAAAATGTAAACGTTGTTTTAATGTTTAGTCATAATTTTTCAATACCAAAGATCTGTGACCAATTTATAGTTTAAAGAACCGTCGAATAGAAATCAATAATATTACAAACCAATAGCAAGAAGGTTCTTAGTTTGCCGTCGTATAATCCAAAAGATTAAGAAAGAATACATATTATAGTTAGTTTCCATTTATCACTGCAAGCTATGTCTTTGAAACCAATCTTTTAGAGAAAAATGTTTTAATGTGACGAGTCTGAATAGGCATATTTTTATTTCTTTTTATCCCGATAATCGTTCTCTCTCGCAAGTGATTTGCAATATTTTTTTTTCATTTTTCAAAAGCTGAGACTTTTGTTGGAAACTTCGCCTCTGTGAAAAGCTGACCTTTAAGCAACCCGTCGAATACGAAGTAAGTGTTTACAAAACCTTCTCAATATTATTTTACTGATATTAAAACGTCCGAGATGTTGTCGTGGCACGTTCTCCAATAAGCAAATAAAGATAGTGTATCACTTAGAGCTGAACACTTGCTCATTATTACTTACTATGAAAATTATTTTTCAATGGGGCATGCTGGTTGCTATGGCTATAGAATATATAACAATAATCAAAATCGACACAGTTAGATTATTTTAGTCTATCACAAGTAATTCACAACGGTGATCAGCTTCTTTTAAATAAAATAAAGGGCATATGGTATATTATATATATGTACTACTTTAATTCACAAAATAAGTGACAATATGACCGTTAAATTTTTTTTTAATCAACGATTATATTTCGTCTATGAGTGTCCAACTCCGATAAAGTACAACGTTGTATGTGCGAATTTTATGTTAAAACAGCTTAGCGACCGCACGTTTTTTTTTATAAAATTTCACCTGGCGAAATAAAATTTTGCGATAAATTCGCAAAAATTATAATTTTACTAAATTCACTATAATTTGTAAGCAAATTGAGATATCTTTACAAAATTTAATTTTCTTAGCTTCCAGATACTTATATACCAGATACCTATACGCATATATGTGTCCGCCGGTCAGCAAACTTTGTTTTTCAGACTCAAATACGCGTCCACGGTCGTTAAGCTGTTAAGATATGTAATATTACATTTTGTTCATATTCCACATTTAATACGTCTAATCATATATGTATCTAGCGATAAACGCATATTTAAAGAATTTTGTCATTTAATTATGTTTTTATATTCCCTTGCGAAAGAAATGATGAATTCACAATCAAAATATCTTTTATGTAATATGTTTGTTTCGCCTTAATGATTTTAAACACTTAGAATGATTCTTTTTTCTTATAACAAATATTTTTCATTTCACAAAATACACTGGTAATTTAACGTCAGAAAGATAGAAAGCAGAATAAATATTGCGTGAGATATTCAATGATCAATTGATGTTTGGAAAAACATCTTTTTTGTCTTCGATCATCGTAACATAGATTTTATTCCATTTGATGTGCGACACACAATGAAAAATAAAATGATCAAATAGTTATTATACTTTCAGGTGTTATTGTTCGTTCTTTAGTGTATGAATCTTTCATAAAGTTTGTATAAATAAACACATTGCGATCAACGAGAAATACTCAATTATAACTTGCCGGCAGTTTTTTCAACATAATTTATTTGATGTAATATTTCTTAAAATTGTCGAATGAATTATACGATTAGTGATGAAAATTTACCTTTAAATTTTGAGTTCCTCGGGGTACATTTTCATTGCAAAATTCTTCTTATTTCAACCATTCGCTAAATACCAATAATGTATAGCTGATATTTAATGTAGTAATCTTCAAAGATACCTCAATAAATGTAATGCAAATATTAAAAAATTACCTAGGGTCACTTGGTATCTTGTACTCGAGTGCTAATGTTATATAATAATTATTATTATTTAAAATGTGTACACCTCTGCAATATATATACAATAAGTGGGAATCAGTATTTTATCATTAAATTAATTATGGCTTCTAATATATATTTTATCTGATTGTATCATATTGTAATATACTAAACCGTCGTCTGGGAATAATAACTGAACTATCATATAATGTAATAGTAATAAATAGTATTTTATGAGAGATAATAATTTTATAATTGCAATATTAGACAAGTTAACGGCACAGCGATATATGGATAACTTCCGTTACTTGCTTCGAATAGTTTTATTTACTTCGAGATAAGATAGCAGGCAAACTATCAAAACAGCTTTTCTTGCAATTTTCGACCGCACGAAGGAAAAAACATGAGCTGAATCAGCTAGAATATTGTTGATAAATAAAAAAGTTTAATAATACAAATCGGTCCCCAATGTCGACTTATTACTAGTCGGAATTTTCGTGTGGCCTGTAATGCCATTGTCCGTATATATTCAGAGGGTAGATAACCTTTTTTAAATTGATGAATTCTTCTCGTTTCTTGCTGACAGGGATTTTTGTGTATTGAGCATTTTACATATTTTGAATCGATTTCGCGTAATCTATTCGAGCTTGTGGTATAAAATTGTCGTAATCATAATATTTCTGCTTTTATACAATTTCATAAATTGACAGTTTTGAGTATTTTTGAATTTTTTTATTTTTATTTCTGATTGAAAAAATCGTCTATTGCCATGCACCATCGCATTGGCGACAAAAATCAGGGCTGTGGGGTCGTTAAGAAATAAGACAGCTCTTTTTTAAAAAAGGACTTAAAGTTATTGGTCTTTTCGAGTACTAACTACTTCGGCTAAAAAAGTCCGAAGAGAAAGAGAATGTTTTAACAATTTAAACAAATACTATTCATCGGTGTTACAAGTTGTCCAGAAAAATGTTGAAAAGAAATACCTACCCAAAAAATCATGAGTGTAAATTTGAGGACAAGGCGATTTAGCGTAAGATTGTCTTATAGAAAAATATTTAGTAAAACTGTCGTTGAGGCAGTATTGTATAACGAAGGACGACAGGTAGATAGTAGCCACTATTCAAGAAATATAATAGATTTGTTAAGATAAGAGTCGCCCATTTCCAAAATTCATAGAAATAGATAATATATTCTTAAATTTTATTTTAAAAAATATGTTATCTATGCAGAAATTCCCTACTTGTTCTTTTGTAAGTATGTATATATGTGTGTATGTTCAACAAAATGAAAATGGACAAGGTGAATTTTGGAATTGGGTGACTCAATTTAAATATTACATTGTTTTTAAAAAATCCACTTTGTCCTTTATTTAGTTTTTAATCTTTATTCAATTATAATGTACATTCTTATATTTTTACAAGTTTCTTTGTATTTTTCGTGTTCTGTTTTTTTACGATCTTGTAATGTTAACGTCTAGATTGAGATTAGCAAACATTTCGATACTTCGGGCTGTTTCTATTATCAATTATTTTTTTATAATTACTATTTTGATTTTCCACGAATCAAAACTATTTTATTTTCGAAATTTATTGTATACATCTGATTTATAAGTTTTATTTGAATCTCTGAAAAATATGAACGTTTTAAATATTAGTGATTTATGTTATGTGAAAATTTATGTTAGGAATTCAATCATATGTACTTAAATTGGCATTTTCATCGTTTTAACCTGTCTTTAGTTGTGTTACTAAGTTGAAGGTAGTGCAAATTAATTGTAAGAGTCGTATGAAATTAATTGTTTTTTTACTTCTTGAACGCAGTATGCAATCATTCTAATATTCCAATATGTGTTAATAATTGTAAAATTCGTATTTTAATTACCGCAAAATTTATTATAATCTATTGTAAAACTTATCTCAAAATTCAACACAGATGATAATAAAAATATATACATTAAAATCTTTTATTTTATTTTTATTAAACAATGTTTTTTGTTCTCATGAAGAACAATGCCGTTTGCAATGGCTTTTATAACAGTGTTAATTAATTTTGATCTTTGAATTCAGCACAGTATTATATAACTGTAGTTAAATTACTCTACCAAAGTCAAGGCTGCTACCAGTTGCTTACAACTGAGATCTTTGGAATCAAAATATGATAGTACATTAAACTGATCGATTGATTTATTATGTAGATTGTAGATAATAATATTGTGATGTAACATGGTTGTAGAATTAATATATATTTTTTTTTCTATTTATATAGTATCTCGAGTCTCGACTAAGCATCAAACACTATTTTTTTATTGAATAATAAAGCATAGTTGATAACAATTATTCCATTGAATAGCAAGTAGCTGATGGCAATTGTTTATATTGTAACTTTTTGCTACTTTGCTGTCGATCAACAAACAGCTCACCGTGATTCGGATATCGTGTTGCATATATTACTAATGTGGAAAACGAGTAACATATTTTTAAATTTATATTATAATCTTATAAAAATCCTAAATTGGTTGTCATTGCAGTATTCTTTTTTTAATTGTAAGCAATACGTTATAACATAAGGTAAATTAAACTAATTCCTCTGTTATATTATATTTTTATGCTGCTTTTAATGTTTAAAATTAGTTTTTTCAAAACAAGTAAGTGGTCATTTACGATATCAACGTTACGTCAAAAGGGCTTCCATTTGCTATTGTGAAGTACTTCTAGAGCTCGATTTACTGATTGCTAACTACTCTAATTTTCTATTTACATTAAGATTCCTCCCTCAATATCTGTGAGTTTTTAACAGTAATTATTATCTCTGGCTGAAATTATTAGTTATCCAATAGTGTGTATAAGTGTCGAATAAAATATAAATAATCTTTTGCGATAACGTAAAGCGATTCTCGATTATCTTGGTTTAAGTTTACTTCATAATCGGTGAATACCCTGAATCTTCAATTCAATAAATTATTGTAGTTCGACTTCCAATTGAATTGGATTCTAGTCATTTTACGGCCGTATAATTTTTCAAAAATGTATATATTAAGTGCTAAAATTACTCAAATATACCAAGCCATATTGGTTTTTATTGCTTGCATATCGATCAAATTTTCGGCAATTGCCAAGCAACATCGGCGTTAGCGTCAAAACATGTTTTGATGCAGCTGCCAGCTACTGATTACACATGTACAACTAATCATTAGATAATAACAGCATTATATAATTTGATATATTTTCACAAACTGCCATGTACAAAAATGATATATTGCAAGTGGATAGTTGAATCTAATTGTCTGATGACGAATTGTATTAGATACGCTGTTATGCAATATAATTTATTTGGTGCTCGACGTTTCAAGGACTAATCGGAATAATCGTAAATAATAAAACAGTTACATATGTACAGATAAAACAATGCATTTTTGTAATAACGTATCAATAAAAACTGAAACTGCCGATTTCACAGTGTCACGTTTACACCGCAAGAAAACCATCCTCCATTCAAAATCGTGGTGTATTAACGAAGTTCATACATTTTTCACAGCAATAACTTTTGTTTTATTATGATATTTTATGATAAGAATTATAATTTAGATTAAATCTGCATTTTTTACCCCCACTGAAGAATTTATACCTCGACAATCTTTTACTTTATACTAATTTCTCATTTTTTGATAAAAAAAACAATAATAGTTTTGCTCATCACGAGCATTATAAATTAATATTAATATAAATTGATATAAGACTAAATTTTTATTAGCTAAAAATGATCGTGACAAGAGAAAGTGGTACTGATCTCTATTGAAAAATATGGTATCAGGACAAAGTTTTTTTTTTTTAATCTTAATGTTGACAGTGAATTAACAGACGTTTATTCTATCACTTGTTTCATATCTAAAGACGAATGTGTGTCAAGTTGTTTTTTAAATATAACATGCAAAATGCGTAGTTTTCATATTCGTTCGAGATTTTTTGGACATTGCGTGTTTACACATGAATGTTTGTCGGATGGTCGTGTTATTTCCGTCGAAATTATCATCTTGGCTATTACGAAAGTCACTTCTCTCCAAAGTGACCCGTTTCGCGTATTTATTTTATCCAAGAATGTTCCGCTAAGCTATTTCAATTTTCTGTCGACAGCTTACTTTGAGGACTATTTACCGTATAGCGTTGCTATGATTCACTCTGTGAGCACAAAGCACAAAGCGTAAGTGATATGCAAAAAATTATTTCGATTATATTCACAACATCTTCATCAAGAAACGATAATTTTCAAAGGATAGAGGGTAGCACAGGACTATTTTAAGATTGGAATGGTGCGAAGTGAATTTTAGACATAACAACCACGCATGCAGAACAGACATCGATTGAAAAAAATGCTGTTTGTAATGGGAGTCTTCTGTCGCAGAAGCCAACAGCGTTGACCAACTCACCACGGACCCGATTCGAATTAAATTTACTAACCGATAATTGAATAAATTAATGTTTTGGTTTAATAAAATTATGAAACATATGATACATTTATCTTACGTACAAATACAAAAGCAATACGACGATTCGATCGCGTGGGAAGACAGTCTTGCTGTGCTATCTGTCACAAGTGGCTTAATGTCACACGGATTGCATATTACATCAAGATAAAGCGGGTTAGCGCACACGGCCATCTTTTACTTGACAATGACAGATAATTATTATGGCACTCTTCAGACCTTTGAATGAAACGTAAATCTGGCGCAGCTGACATATATCACCGTCTTTTGCTTCGTAACAAATTCGAGATAATCTAACTATATTCTTTACTACGTGATAAATATAATTCTTCACGCTAACCACTGAATACAAAGCCTATGATATTCTTGAAAAGAAACGTTTTTTTACAAATTGAAATTATAAAATACTTTGAATTTGGCTGAAAAGGGAACATTTTTTCCGGCACGGATGAACTTGAACTGACGTTTAGTAAATAAATGTATCGTGCTTACACGTTTAAAAGCACGATCCATTTATTTACTGAAAATCAGTTTAAGTTCATCCGTGCACTTGAACGCCTGAAGATGCTGAAAGGCGAAACCCGGGTCGTTAATGACAATTTAGTAATAGTGAAAATTTGTGTGAATGAACATAATTTGAACGATTCAAATTTAATATTTAAACTCCGCCAAGCACCTTCAGTCGAAATCTTAAATATTCTTTTTAGTTTTTGTAACTGTCATTAATCAAGTTTTTCATATACCTCATATGATACAGGAGTGATACAATTTGAGTGTTATTCGGTTCATCGCTGCAAATTACCTCTTTAGTTTATTTACTTCAAACATGGTCAAAATGACAATCAATTTCACGTCACGAAAATATCAAGAGATTTGAAAAAATAACTCTTGCATTTTTTTTCTATATGAGATAGTATATACATATAAAAACTATAGTGGAGGTTTAAACACGAATATTAGCAGCTGTGGAAGTTGGGCTGGATAAATTGTTTCACAATGGTTATAAAAATACCATTAAGCAAATTTGTAGATTCCCGGTAAATTGTTCGAATGCAATTGCTCGAATGGAAATTTCTCGAATAACAAGTTCCTCGAATGACCAATTCCTCGAACGTCAAATGCTCGAATTTTTTTTTTTTATAAAAAAAAATTTAAGTTTAAACATTTTTTATAATTACTCATTCTTTTAAAAAATATTTACGCAAGTCGGGAAGTAAAAACCATAAATCAAAAAAAAGTTGTAATAAAAAAGTATTTTTTATTTAAGTTGCCAGTGGTCGGGTGGAAAAGGTCGTTGGCTTTGTTTTCGGAAGTCACGGGCTTGAATCTTAATACGTTCACTTTTTAATCAATTATTTTTCAAAAAAAATATGGATGTCTGTTTGTAGACACGGATATATGTTATTTCTTGAACACCCATTCTATACTAAAAATTTAGCGTAGCTATAGTGATAAGATAACCACTTGTCCTGTTCTAGCCCTTTCTTTCTATGCCATATAAAAGACGTTACTAATTATTTAAGATTTGTTTTTTAACACTTTTATTTTACAAATCACACCTACGTTATATTTGTTCTTTATGATTTTTATTAATGCAGTTTTATTTTTTTTTAAATTGAATAACCGCCATTCGACATATTTACTATTATCATTTTTTTCTAGAAAGTTTCAATCTGATTCAATAATAATTATGTCGGCTATCGCAATCACAAAAAATAAATATATTTATAAACATTTTTTCAAGATTGATTTTGGGCTATACTTGTGACAGTCGACAATACTGTCTTGAGGTCAATCTGAATAGGTAGTATTTCTTTAATATCTTCCTAAAAAGAATAATGTTTCAGGCTATGATACATAGTACAAAAATATGCAATTTGATAAAAAGCTCGGGCTATAAACTGAGAGTACATACGGTGTTATAGAATGTCGAGTGAAAAATTACTGTCTAATAATATTACACGAAACTTTATTAAACAATTTTTATAACCAAATTCGAGCAATTGCTATTCGAGCAATTGCATGTCGAGTAACTTGCATTTCGAGGAATTTGTAATCCGAGGAATTGATTTTTAACAAAATTCAAACTAATTTAGTTCTGTTTAATATCTCGGTTGCGGGATAAGTATGTAAGCACAGTCAATAATACTATTCATATTTACACAGTGAAGCATATTTCTCTGGATAAAATGTTTTTGTTTAATTAAACAATCCCTGGTTGGTCTTGCTATTCATCAATATCAGGGGTTGCCAGCCTGCGGCTTTTCGATAATATTGAATGTTAGTTTTTTTCCTGATTGGAATATGCCGCTGACAAAACAGTACCTCATAATCTATTTTAAATAAAAGAAAATCTTCTCTGAGAAGTTTTAATGAATTGAAAAATAATAAAGTATCTCTAGTTTTTAGTCCAAATCTTTGCGATACCAAAAATGTTGTTTCACCATTTTGTTGTTTTTTTTTTAATACGATTGAAGAGTTGTTAAAACTTGAAATCGAAATTTAAGATTTGGAGAAGATGAAGTATATATATAAATTAAAAACAGGTGGTTAAAATATAAAATAATGAACTACGTAACAATTTACTACATCTTTCAAAGAAAATGCAAAATCAATGTTCACATTTGTTTTAAGTAATAATTATGTGTTTCCAGTTAAATTGTAAATGATAAGGCGAAAAAATATCCAGCGTAATATTTTAGCTCTACAATTATTATTTTATATATGGTTGATAGCTATTTAGGATTTCGTCCTTATCAGACTATGTTTAAACTTACATTAATTAACTTAGCTATATATACTGGTATTGTTTCTCTCTTCACTGGAATATGCAATTGTTTGTCTGAAACTAAATCCTGCAATCTAGGTTCAAATTTAGTGACGTGAATACGCAAACCAGAAACGATATGGTTAACTGCTAATTTTGATCTTAAGCTTGATTTATTAAGCTCATTGTAGACAATTTTTGTTTACTAATATAAATATATACTTCTTAGGAAAGAAGCCGTTTGATGAGCATGTTTAAAAACTATCAACATGCCGGAGCATTTATTTTTGTTGGTGCATGTTTTTTTTAAAGCCATATTTTATTCCGTATGGAAAAAAATATATCTAGATCGAAAACAAATCTCCCGGTACACATCAAAAAGTCAAGCGGGACACACTTTATGAACCTCTGTCCTAAATTATATTGTAAAATATAGTATCAAATGTAATAGATTGACTGTAGTGTTTCCCGGAACGATAACACATATGGGATTATTCAAAGGAAATTAGTTCAACTTTAAATAATTATGTCCAATTATTTACATAGTCTTCTTGTAACTACCAATTCAGTGTCCATCTTACTTGTAAATATATTTATGTCTCCTTACTCATTTTTTTTTATGTCGAAGACAAATGTTGCCAACAGCTAAATTATAGAACAGCAGGGGTTAGAAAAATATCTTACTACTAGCTGATATGGGAAATAAATTATTAAATAGTTGTTATTCGTATTATACATTCGTATTAATTTCGTGATGCTCATCTGAAAATAAAATTTCCAAAAGAGCTATGAGATATATCTATTATAAAATATTATATATTATTACTAAAGGTTAAAATTGTTGCCTTTGTCTGAAAACCTTCGTTAGTTTCCGAAATGTCAGTGTTTTTGACATGTCAGTTATGTTCAATTTGTATTCATGCCATTTCCACCTAGGTTTTCATATCCTGATTTATCCAATAACGTCATATGAGGTTGAAAAATTTCGTTTTCACCGTTGATACAAACATATTTCTATATCGATACGCCAGAAAATCAGTTTTGACTGATGTTCACTGTCATTTCGAACGGAAAATATACAGCATTTTCAACACTTAATTTATTTTAGATTTCTTTGCTCACTGGCTAAGCGAAACCAGTCTACGTTACGTGTTGTTATATTACACTGAAATAAACATGTACTGCAAATTGTGTTTGATTTTTTTTTATGTTGTACTTTTGAAAGAATTATTCATTTAAATGGAAACTGGTTTATTGGTAAGTAATTTTGAGATCAGAGAAGAATGGACCAAGCAGTTCTTGGTCATTGGGGGATGCAGCATTTGATTAGGATACGTGCTACGCATACCTCAGTTGATCATAACCCGACCGGTGGAATCCCGACACCCTAAAATATCGGCAGGTGTCATTAGATGAATTATGCCAGATATTATAAATATTTCATACTTTTAAGTAGGGCAAAAATATGGTCTGAGAAAAAGATAATTATTTATCAAGAGTTATTATTTAAAATATACACAACATGGATGCTATTAATTTATACATGAAGGAATTGTTCAATAATATTTATACGGCAATGTATTATATTTTTCGGAATTATTAATATTGATAAATCTTAGTCGTTTACTCGTATAACTCCAAATCTCTTACCTCAAAAGCAGTATTTGTATTTTTTTGTTTTTGCTTAAATTGTTTCGAAAATTCAATATCGTTCTTGCTGGTCTAGTTCAAAAATAGCATTGTTGCTATTAAGATTTTAATTAATTCAGCATTTTACTAATCTCGCCGACAATCATTCATTTTAATTGGTTTCTTCGTAATTGGGCTGCGTATAAAATTTGACTGCTCATTTTATTTCTATGAAACTTATCAAAGATAAGCGTGTAGTATTTTCACACAAAGATAAATAAAAATATATGAATTTTGATGTATCATATAGTTCACATATTAAAAAGTAATTTGATTGCTTCTGACTCTTTCTTTCTATATTGAGTTTATTTTAAACATAATCAAAATGAGAATAAATATACCTGACATAGATTTACGTTGAGTAACCTTTTTTTTTAACATATTGTTTATTAATTGTTTATTGGAACATGTCTTATATTATTATTTTGATATTTTACTTTGATATTAATCTTTTGACGTTATTTTATGAAGGGTTAATAGTTATCCATGCGTGTCAGTTTCGAATACTAACTCCAAATGGAAAATCAGTTTGTATTTCGGTATGGCTATAAACCGGTCAATTCAAATCCTATCACAGAAATGGTTTAATAAAATAGTCTAGCGTACAATCTTATTTGACTATTTTTATAATATATGTTTTATCAAAGATGCAGAAACCGCTTTATTATAGTTATGATTAACATATTGAATATCATTTTAAATTTAAAGTGTGTTTTACACCTGTGACGTTTTACCAAAATCTTTCGTCCTTTTATCATTGAAATCTATTGCAATATTTGCTGTAGTATGTTGGGACACAGACATAATAAAACAGAAAACCGTTTATCCACCTGATTACCGAAGTGATAGTATCAGTTTGTCAACAAATGTTACACAATGGTGTCTATGATGTATACTCGATATGACACTTGCCGAGCACTTAATCATGTATAACACCCCGCGAGCGAAAGAATAATGACTACTTGCAAAACGAATAGAATTTTTCTAGCCTTAATGTTTTCAATCAAGTGTAATTGCCGTAATGAACGCGGTCGGTAAAATTAATCATTGCCCAAGAGCACAGCGAGTCGTCCGACGCGAACATAGGTGACAAATTGACTCTTTCTCACTGTCATTGTTTTGACCAGCCAAAGACACTCCATTGCACGCAGTTATCATTGCTAAACCAACGCAAAGACTAACAACATATTTAAACTCAACCATTTTCGCTCCATGTTGCCGGTGGACATTATGGTAATTAATTTAAATTATTTTTCAATATTTTACTTAAATGGCATGAAATAGGGACGAAAAATCACCGTGTTTTTGACATAATTCAAATGTTTCATTTAAAACATGCGTATATTAGTTAATTATTTAAAGTTATAGTTTTTTGAATTCGGGAAATATGGGATTACGGATAAATGAAAATGATCTTCCAACATGAAAAGTTTCTAATATATAAATAAAAAATTGGAGTATACTATAATATTATATCGTAAATTTGGTAAATTTTTGGCTTATGAATGTAGATCGATAAATTTAAGCGTCTGAAAAAAAACTCATATAACATTTATTTATTTCAATATTTAAAGAAGTAATACGAAATAAGTAGATTTAGTTAGAAGTTATTACTCAGAGAAACATATTGAATCACTTTAGGCTTATTAGCTGTGCAGATTTCTTATTTCTAAAACTACTCAAATACTGCTAGACGACTTATCGTGTTTGAACTGTCAACATTGTTGTCAATTGTTGTTTATTCATTTCTACGGCCACGCTTCATTGACGACAAGTCGATTATCTCAAAACAAAGTTTTTGACTTAAAGTTTTCTGGCAGTATTCCGACGAATTATAAATACACCGTTTTGTATTCAACATATTTTTCATTTGAATAGCGCTTCATTTTTGTGTACATGTCATTATTAATATTTTGCACTAAAACATCAGAATATTCTTCAATGAATAAATTCAAATATTATTGTAATGCAAAGATTCTCTTGAATAGTCGTATGACTTGTTTTCAGAATATTTGCGCAGAACTTTAAAACAGCTATTCAAACGCTCTTTACTCTTTAATCATACTTTTTGTCAATATTAATAGTCTGTCCTTTTGAAACATGAAAATTTATGTTTATGATTTCCCAGTGGAGGGAAAATGCAAGCAATAATAAAAGCATCGCCGCATGACATTTCACAGACTGTGAGCATTCCTTTACGTATTTTTTATTCAATATACCAAAAGAATCGATACCTTACATAGTTTCATACATGTAAAGTGTGTACATCCTTTCATACATTTTTTTGTGTAAAGTACAATGTTTGTAATTAGCATGAAATGGTATATCAAACATATCTTTATGTATCTATGATAAGTCGATTATACAATTACTATTTTATCTAAACACCTACAAAGTACAGCTCCAGTCGTTTAATCTCTTCGGCGCTCGTCCACTAGGCCAGTTGTTCAGCAAACCTTTTTCTACCACGGACCCCCTACTAGGGCTTATACAAAAACCGAATTTTGGAAAAACCGGATGTCGAATGTTAATATTGTTCTAAAACCGGTTTTATCCGGTTTTCAAAGTTTTACAAAAGATGGTCAATTCAATTAAAATACCAAGAAAATGTTCATTTTTATGTTGTTTATTTATACTCATAATAATGCACAACAAGAAATTATTTGGTGTTACTCTTCAGAAAATATGATTTAGGAAAACACAAAGCTTCCACTGATCGTTTTGTAACAAAATTTCTTGGTACCGAAAATACCCTTTCGCTGGGTAATGATGTGGGGCATATGGTCTTTAAGCCATCAAATAAAAGATCCAAATTTTATGTCCTTTTGTTTATAGTCTCGTTTATGGAAAATTCGGCACAACCGGTTACGAAGTTGAAAAACCGGTTTTCGAATGTCACAAATTTAGCAAAAAAACCGGTTTTTATAAACCGACAAGCCCTACCCCCTACCAAGTCTGAAGTTTCACGAACCCCTCGCTATTTGTGTCAAATACTGTAATAAACATATGTACTAATGAAAATTAAAAAAAAATGTTTTAGACAAAATAAAATGCACTACTTATAAAAGATAAAGATAAAAATACTCTTTTTCATGTGTATTGAAATATTCACATTTTTTACTATTTTTTTTTTATTCCTGGCATTTGGAAAACATCCTAAAACTCGAAAATTTCATATTTCATTCGCATCTACGATATGGCAATTAATGAAGGATTTTTGTTTTAGAATGTGAAATAAGTTATTGAAAACATTAGCTTAAATGTGAATCCAAATAATGAATAAATTTTTCTTCTTATCGACTCCTTTGTGCAGATAAAGTTGCATAAAACTAATTCTGATACTGTTCATATCAGCGTTCAAAATGTAACCAATATACACGTTTAAACGTTCGGTAGTAAATAAAAAAATATTTAAAATACAAACTGTTTTTTTGTCGTTCTTCTTTTGGAATTAAAATGTTATTTTAATGCCGAAATCTGTTTTGTCATTTCAAAAAGAAATTTTATATTAATGGCAGTGTGGCAAAAAATTGAACGATACGCCTCAAATAAAGTAGATTAATGATACAAATGTCAACCACCCTATAGCAGGAACATTCGTTTGGAATAGTACGTCGGCGGTATTTGCGAAGGAACAATCGCTTTGTCTGTCTGTTAGCTGTTAGTACAATTTTCTCGGCCGATTTCCACGCCACCTATCATTTCCGATTCAATGCACTACCCACACCCGCCCCCTTGTACCCGTGACATTCCATAAGTGCTTTTTTCCCCTTTGATCGAACGCATGCAATCTGCTGTTTTATTATAAAGCCAGTAAAAAATGTCAACTTTGGCACGAAGTCGCACGTTTTTGTTAAACGGTAGATAGATAGATGATGCGTCAATATGTTTTTTCTACAAACCTGTACTTTAGTCCCACATGATTAACTCTGTAATAAATGACATAGAAATATGTACATATGTATCTCGCTGTAAACATACGATGATAAATTTCCTTCAATTTTCAATATCAAATGTTCGGTTCATTGCATTAGCAAGGTGAAATTCAACTTACTTCATACAAAATGATAATATTGCACAAAAAAAAATGGATAAGAAGTTTACTAATGTCTGACTCTACGGTCTAGACTAGAGATGGGGAAAATGTTCATGTCATAAGACTGCATTTAATTACGAATAGTGCGTAGGTGTATTGCTTTGAAATAAAAAAAATTGATTTATCCAACGTATACAGGAGCTTGAAGCCAGCAAGTTCTCTGTCTTATAGCCTTATAATTCTAAGCATTGCTGATCCAATCCGACTGGTCTAAGAAAGAGATAAGTATAACAATATGATCGACAACCTTCATTATGAGACAGAATCAATAAAACTGATGATACTTCGGTGTTTTATATTAAAAATTGTCGTAGAAATTCTGTTAAGATTGATAATTGGTTCAATTATATTGTGTAGTAGAATTTCAAGTTTTTAAGTTTTTTTTATAGTTTCGATGGATTCGGAAATTTCTGGAAATATTTTTGAATATTGAATTAAATATAGTAACATTGTTACTCCGCCTCTTTAAGAAGTATCATCAGATAGTTTACGAATATTGTTTTAATACTTTTAATAATAATTTTCGTTAACGCTTCAGTCCAAGTCGTGCTCGGCCTCCTTCATTTTTTCCAGGTTCTAAACACTTGGCATTTTGACCACTGATTTCTTTTTAATACATAGGGAAATAAACTTATTCCATTTAAAAAAATGTGCCGCTTTTTATCAATAAAGTTTATTTAAATATTATTTTTTTGGTTATCTCTTATAACGAGTTGCATTGATTGGATTGGCTCGTTGTTTCTAGATACTCAGTAATTTCCTGCATGACTGCAAATATCATCGTATAAAAATACTTGTATGCACGGTCACGTCACGCAAAGTCGCGCCTACTGACAACTCACTAGACTTGTGCTAAATTAATCGAATTAATGCTGTGATACGATCCAACAAATTTGCTGTCCAACCGACAAAACAAACTGTCCGATCTCGTTAACATACGCCTTATCAATCCGACGTCTCTGTATTAATTATAATTTATTCTAAAACTGTTTTTGCCTTTTTAATTCAATTATAATATGTAGATACGTAACTAGTTGTGAATAAATTTGTCAGATTAACGATAACCGAAGTATCTAGTACTTGTTTAACTTGTATTGAAATTATTATTCAATAAATGCTTTCGTACTGCTCAATACATTATGTTTCAAGTCCAAACTCTTATGTTTGATATTATCGTGACAAATTTCGAATTGATCACATGAATATCAAGTTCTAGATTGTTATCTTCATCTGACAAATTGCCTTAAATTTGTATTTTTTTTGTGTGGTTCAAATCGTTTTATTTTCTTACTACTAAATAATAAGCCTGGTACTGTTTTTGAGTAGTCAAAGATATTTGGCGATCGTTTCTTATTAATTGGCCACGGTGGCAACGGGATTGAACCAGGGCTTCGAATCGCTATTTTCTTTCGTTCCGGTTGAAAAAAATATAAATTGGTTCCGGTTTTCGTTCCGGGAAAAATATTTTTTTCCTGTCCTTTGTGAATAAGAGGTAGGCTTACCATTTATTACAGAATATATTATATACATATAAAATGTGTCTGAGAAAATGGGTGTGCGATATTAAATTTGAATTTTCTTTTTTTTTTTTAGTTTATGTGGATATTTCCTTATTTAAAAATTAGCATACTTTAAAATACAACTTGATCTCTTCATTTCAAAATTTTAGATTATTAGATTTTTGTGGATACCTAATTCATTTCGGGTAACAGTCCTTATAGCGCAACTAAAAAACAGATCGTAAGTGTTGTAAAATAAATGCTACATGCCATTTACTGGATCGATATTTTATTATGAACATATTATGCTTAGCCTGGTTGGTGGCTCTATTATTACGACTATCTGTATAAACACGTTGAACGTTTTGTTACAATATTATGACTTCACTGTTTCCTGCGAACATGTAGCTTCGTCGCTTCAATTGAGTAAATTTACGTGACTTTCTAGCTCGTGGACCATATTTGCATTTTGAAATATATCAGAGCACATAGCTGAAATGAGAAACGTTGGCATTCATATCAAATGAATGAGGTCAAAACAATTTGTTTAAGACTAAGTAGTCACCGATTTTTGTCCACTCCCGTTTGAAATATCTCATAATATGACTTATTTATCTTTGATTTGTTATATTATGTGCTTTTACATTATTTATGTTAAGTTACCAGAGATCTTTTTTTAAGTTTTATGGCGATGATAGATTTATGTAACGGAGAGGTTAAAATTTCATTCATTATATCGACTGTGGAAAGGAAAAAGGACGTTAACTACAACGTTTATAGATGATTTTGTGCGAAAGAAAAATTCCGATATCGTATAAAGAAAATAAATATCTGTATTGTCACGGCAAATTATTGCTGAAATAGAATTATATTTTTATGAAAAAATAGTCGGTCTGTAGAGTAAGTTGCATTTATTTTTTACTATGCCACCTTCGTATCATTGAAGTCTCGATTGTTTTAATATTAAATCAATGATTTGAAGTTGAAGGAAAGATGTTAATTAATTTTCGTTTCAGATGACCGAGCAAATCAATTTTCCAGTCATTGCCGTTGTTCTTTCTTCTTTATGTCAATCTGACATGTAAGAAAATAACCATTCATCATTTCTACTTTATAGACAGCATAAAATCGTGCTTTTTATATTAAATTTACTTTTAAAAAATATTCCATCGACGTAGCTGCGGCCGTCGTCCCGGCGGGAAATGAAGCGGGCCACCTGGTGTCACGGCCGGCTTCTGGCCACTCGGAACTCTCTGGCTGCTGACAGACCAAATGTGTTTTATCCCCCAAAGTGTTCGCTGCGGTCCGAGCACGCTTGACACGCCTTCGCCTGTGATAATTTTTATTTTTAGCTCTTCTAGTTACCAGTCGACGGACTGAATTTGTCATCACAATCCGACACGGTGCATATAAATCACTGTGACTTATAGTCGGGCACGAATTGTTCGCAGAAATTCGCACACACGAATTATACCGTAGCTGGGCTGTCGGAGCACCAGGATAACGTGCTGTCGACACTGGCTCCGAATTCACGAAATTCAAATACCGTGCGATGCAAACTTGATTTTGTAGTGGTCCAACCTTTTTAATTGAAGCGTCTAGTTACAAAAAGCGAAATTAAAAACTTCAATATTCGTTGGAAACAATGTTGTTATAAGTTATAAATTCCTTTATATAATAATAAAAAAACATCGTTTATTAGCTGACAAACCATACAATTCATTAAAGATTAGCAAAATAAAATCGTACATACCAGATTTGCTTTTTTTTGTAGGCTTACTTTTGAAAGATGTACATTTTCTCATTTGATGTAAAATTGCGCGTATAATACACATTTTTTTTGATTTTGACAAAATGTGATCATACATTTTTTGTCACTAGACGCCTTTCATGTCGGAAAATAACATTCGTTAATTAGAAATGTACTATTTCTGCAATTCTGTATCGTCAATTAGATAGTCTTTAAAATATATTTTAATTGTTTTACAAAATAATGAAAAAATATGTACTGGATGGCCTAGAGAACGCAGCTTCCTCACCGCTAGCTGTTATAGTTTAAAAAAATACGGCTGACCACTTTAAAAACTATTTCCACAACGTCACCAGGGTGATCAAAAATCACGTCTATGTAGTATTGAGTTCACTTATGTGTGCGCTAGTTTCACACAGATTTTCAACAGGACAGTGTGAATCTTACGACATATTTACCACTAAATTGCAAAAAATGGGTTTTCGAAATAAGAATACCCAGCCTGCTCAAAGGAGATACTTGTTGTATTTTTGTTTTATCTTTAGTAATCCAATTTTAAACGGCGTCCTCTTAGGATTTGGATCATTTATACTCCGAAGTGTATTTGTTATACACAGTTATGTACAATCAAGATTGTTGTTAAGTTTGTTAATTAAATAGTATTCGGACAGGCAGAATAAACAATACAAAAACGACTATTTTTCCGTAATACGAATTTTTAATACTGTGCCGCAAATAGAGGTTACCCTATTTGCAAGAGGAATATTGGCGCATAAATATTAGCAAGTACTAAGATTTGATTCGCTATTGTATTATTTTACGATATCACTCGATTGTTTCCAAGTTAATGCCTATGTTTTCATTTCGCTATGCCTCCTTCTAGTGCGGTATAGAATAATATATTCCATATAGAAAAATCAATATCGCAAGTAATAATGTGATTCGCTACGACATCATTACGTCTGTAAACTGAAAATGGATTGTTCTCGTGTTTTACTCCTCCATGTTGTTATACTGTGAACTTGAATGGTATTAGAAATATGTTGCCCAACTTGAATTTTCATATATAATTTAATGGTGTAAATTTAAATCTACAAATTAGGCTCGTGTTTATATACATTTTTAATATTATAATCTAATCATGCTTAAATAATAAATTTCTAAACGTAAACATATTAATCACATGTTTTCATTATAATCCTTCACACGTCTCTCAATAACGGAAATTAAAATGGAAGCTAACATATTTTCAATTACGGCTTTTAAAGTGACGTAAAAATATTTGAATATTTCAGATCATTAAAACAAACGTAAACGAAAATAGCTTTTGATTCTAGATCAATTCGAGAAGGCAAGCGTCAAACACCCGAGATATTTACCTAAATGAATGTGTAATTGAAAAAAAATCACGGTAATATTTAGTCGAGTAAGAATTAGAGCATTTGATCCCGGACCATTTTTGTGATACCGGGATTATTTTTCGCATCCCAGGATTGAACAATCAACATAAAATCGTGTATACATTGGAATTCGGGATTAAGAAAATTTTTGCTCGTCGATTTTGAAATCCTGTGATTTTTCAAACAATTTCATATCGATCTTTTTTAGCTCCCAATAATTTTCGAATAAAAAATAACAGGGATTTCGTTATCACAGAATTGGACGGGATTGGAAACCCTAGTTGGTATCTACTCCGTAGATTTCTCAAAACGTTTCGCTCGTAAAAGACACGCTAAACAGTATTTCCCAACCGAAAATACGTTCTGAAAAAAAATAATAAATCGCAAACATACAGTCAAATTAACTTAGTCCACGAAAAGATTGTCTTGAGTGTACGATCATCGCTTATTTCATTTCATATTTATTTATCTATCTTTAGCAACTTCAATATTTATCTGAATGTTTTAACATTTAAACAAAAACCGAGTACGTCGTATAGCAATATATAAAATTATATCCCAATTATTTTCATCGTGTTTTGCAATAATATCCGCTTTCATATTTTGATGTTGCTATTCTCATTGGCTGTTGTTTAGATTTATTTCCAACGCGCAATACCTGAATTAATTCTCACGTGTAACTTCTTATAGGCAATTCGGCTTCGTGTAATAAATTAGTGTTTTCCGATGTATCAAGATTGAGTTCGGTTACGTACGATTACAAAACTAATTACTGGGCATGATTTTAACGATTTCCACAGGCACTGTTCGCATTAAATGACTTCATGAAGGTAAATTTGTTGAATAACAGTTTATGTCGACACATTGTGGCACGTCCCTATCGTAAATCGGCGAATGTTTTTCAATAAACACTGCCAAACAGTTAAGATATTGTGGCAGTTTCGAACGAATTGCACTGTGTGCCCCGAACGTTTAACTACATTCATACTATTTCATAATTTTAAACAAACAGTATGGAATTTGTACTCTCAATATTTATTTATTTAGGCTTCAATAATTACAGTCATGTGGCCTAGACAGATGATTTTTAATTTCACAATCTCGACCTTACATTCACTTTTAAACTTCACTATTTTTTACCCGATTTTTATTACACGATTTTGAAATAACACGGTCTACCAAAAAGAACAAATACTATATTTTTATACGAATTATTTTGTTCTAACACAATTACCAACCAGACACAAAAAAACACAGAATCGGATAACAGATTTCCTAATGACAAGAAATTTAACAACACAGCAGGAATAAAAAACAGAAGGCTTTTGTAGAGGAATGAAAGCGATTTATGTACGGTCTTTTAAAATAGTCCCCGTGTATAATTAAAATACATATGAATCATATTTTATGTAATTTACTTATTGAGTCGTCATTATTAAATTTGTTTGCATGATTTTCTTCACCACAATGTAGTTATTTTTTTTTTTAAATAATACGGTTTTTTTAATTCAGGGAACAAATATTCAATTTGTCTATGAATTCTATCACTTTACTCAGACGGTGTTTTGTGAAACGTATCTAACGTAACAAAAACATGAAAGACAATACAGCAGTCAAAGACGTATTTGATTTTTAAAATTTGTCCTCGTATTAAGCTTCTATGGTTTCCGTAGTAGTTTATTGATTGCTCAATGGCGCAAGTCGTAAACTTTTATCCTCTTGAAATTTGTTTAGAGTTTTAGTTAATTATTTATTAATTTTGTTAACCATTTTTATCCAAAACAGTCCTGGTCGAATTTACCCTAATATAAAAATAAGTCATTAATTCGGTTGATTAAGTTGACCTTTTTTTGCCCAGCGGTAATTCTTTTGTACTCCAGTTGATATTGACTGATATAGATTGATTACAAAATCAAATACTTCTATCGCATTGACATTTTGCTGGAATACCAAATTTTACTTCTTTTAATTCTTAAATATTATCGTAAAAAGAAATTCTGGCTAATTAAATCAAATAAAAGGAATTTAATTTAATATTATTTATCATATCCATATCCGGGAACATAAGTTAATGAAGTGAAAAATATATTTGCATTCACTTATATTTGCTTGCATCACCTTTCAAGTATTGTTAATGTTAGTTATAATAATAATATTATTTCTCACAACAATTTGCCATTGGGCTTTGAATGTCGCTAGACTTTGGTATATCGTATAGGTCCTGTTGTAAATGTTTAACATATTTGCTATGAATGCAATTCAGCTATTCAAAATTGTTGATTGCAATAAAGCACGTCGTAACAAAATAATAATACTTACAATGCATTCGTAATCCTTGAATAGTTGTCGTTTTCATGGATACTATTTACATCGAGAAAAAAACCATTTTCATTATTCTTGACATGTAAATGTTAACGAATGACCAAAATGACTACACTAACTTTTCAATCGAAGTCATGAAGTGAGTGACACTTGAAATTAACGCCGTTTGTTCTTGTGCTACTGATCAACTTTTTTTTATGTTCGTTAAATTTGTCAAAATAAATTTCGGTATTCTGTATTATAAATTACTAACAAAATTCTGCACTGATTTCCTTTTTAGTCAATTTACAATCTTGTAAGAACGGGTCTTTCTAGAAAGCCTACTTAAAATATAATAATATATCAAACATGTATACTACCTGTGTTTTCATGAATTAAATGTAGACTTTTGTCGGCTCCGCGGTCGACGTCGTTGGTTTCGGTTGCGTAGCTCACGGCTTCGAATCCCGGAAGCGCGCTTCATAAATTGATTTTTCAATAAAAATCTATATATATACATGGATGTATTTATGTGATATTTAAAATTCCCACCCACGCATCTTTTTTTTATAATCGGTTGGCAGCGAGAGCGATTAGCTAACCACTAGTCCTGTCCTTAGTCGCTTACCCTTCTCCTACTACTCTCTTTGAATAAGATAAATTGAGCAACTGAGTAACAAACAGTTTTCGTAGAGAATTTTCTTTTGAGATAAACTGCATTAGGAGTCCATATCATCGTAATTTTCTAGAAAAAAATTACCGACGATATACTACATAGCGGTTATTGTAAAAAAATATAAAAGGGTTAAGTTAAGGTTAGGATTTTAGCGTACTAACATAATTATAAACGTTGCACGAACTGGCGTTTGAACACTCCTTTATACTTCTTTCCCGAAGCTGTACTTTTATCTGAATTTCACAATTTAGACTGGAAACTTGTTATTTGATCAATCAAGGTTGCGAAAACTTTTTTTTGCTTAGTACATATATTATGTGCACTCACATATTATGCAGCTCGCGTTCCCTCAACCGCAGTGGCATTATTTCTATGAGCAAAGTTACATCATCGCCATATTTGCATTTCAATTGTCCGGTGTGTTGTCAAGTGTTTGATTTGACATGCGTTCTGCTCTCGCCTCTTTGATAACAAATAAAACATTGCAAATATATTATGTCGGCGCATTCTGCAATTGAATAATAATCGCGCTTCGTGCCCTTCGAATTAGTCATTCATAAGCCTTACGCGATGATTGATCGATCGATATTTGGACACACTGTATTTTAATATCAATTTAAGCGTCTCATAATAATTATTTATTGCTTGTGGTATATAATAATTTATAGTTGTTCCCGTTTAGTTAAATCGATCGGGTAATGGACAATTGTTGTGGTTATCCATCTTTCGGAACGTTTCTAGGTCTAATCATTTGTCACATAATTTTTAAAATTATTTTCCTTTTCTTTTCGATCATTCAGCTGCATTTTAAGGGTGCAACGGTCTACGGTGAAATCTATAATTAAGACAAATTGTTAAGTCATTTATTTATAATATTATTCGTATAATTTATTTTCAAAACATCCCAGTTAAGTAAGTAATCATAAAAATATACAAGAGTAAGCCAGTGGCGTGCTTTTTCGCAATTAATATTGCATCTCGACAAAAACGCACTATTTATTTTTTAACATTTTATTAAACGTCAACAAAATGAAATACATAAAAATATTAACATAAGCTTTCATTAGACATTCACAGTTTATTAAATTCCTAAATAGTAACTGTCAAATTAAGAATTGTTAAATGTCAAAAATGGAATGATATACTAATCTATTATATTTTAAAATAAATGAAGTTTAGGTGCAATTATTAAAAAAAAAAATAGGAAGTCACTACTTAAGCACCCCACTGGATCCCTGACAACTGTTAGTTGAATAGAATAATAAGGAAGGATAAGTTCTACTTAATTAATTACAAGAATGTTTTTAAATAAATCACATAATTATAGATGGCGCTGAAGACCGTTGCACTTTCCCTTTAATAATTGATTTTCTGTTACACCTTTATATTGACCGATCGATACATTTGTTTCGCGATTCCCTCGCGTGCAATTATTAATTTACAGGCTTGCGTCAATGTTTCACTTAAGTTGCAAACTTTGACACTCAATCGTCGAAAATCTAAGACAAAATAACGCCAAGGCCAGAGTAAAGTTATTCCATTAGTCGTGGCTTATTGTCGTGTCGGATTACGCTTTCGAAAAGAAGTTCACGGAGAGAACGCAAACGACTTTAGTAATTGACTTTCCGGTCGGATTTCTCCCGGTCAAATATCGCGAATTGCTCATCCGAACCGTAGCGAATCTAGCCCTTATCGTGGAATCTATTAAGAGATTGTATACCTAATGATATGATATCGACTGTGGAAAGAAAAAAGGACGTAACCTACACATATCAAATTTTACAGGAGGCGCAAAAAACGTATTTTGATGATTTTGGGCTATATGCAAATTATGAATTAAACACCACCTTGAAGTACACGGGACTTCTAAACTGGTGTTTAATTGACATAATCTAATATTAATTAAAGAAATTGTCTAGGAAAAACCTTTATTTCAGTCTTTTTTCTTGGTTTTAATTTTTTACAAGGTCATCTTTTTGAAACTTAAAAGCTAAATTTAGATACTAATTCGACATTTGCAGCTTGCATGCTTTTGATAGAACGTGTATCAAGTTTGATACATTGTGATTATCAAAAAAAACCTGTTTTAATAAAACTGTGGGTTACGTCCTTTTTACTTTCCACAGTCGATATGCTTTTGCCATCAAGTTAATCAATTTATTATTGTTGACTATTGCAGACAACATACTTTTTTTATATAATTTATATTGTTATTGTATAGTTCCATTGTGTTCATTTAAAAAAAAAGAAAAAACTTATTAACTTAAACTTTGTTTATTTCTTTTAATGTATAATAATGATATTCATCAAGGTACGTTTTATAATTATTTTAGTATCTAACAAAACTTATATTAAAACTATATATCTAACTCTTTATAGATATGATATGAATCATTTACAATTTTCATGCAAACTAGTTTATATGGTTCTATCATTTTACCATTGTTTACTTGCGTTTTTTCCAAAGTTCTTTAAGCCTTTAGCGAAGATTTTTTTTATAATGTAAGTTTAGTTTGTCGCTCAACCTCTCTTTTCAGAGATAGTGAATGTAGGCGAACCAGTTTTCTTGTAGAGCAGTGAAGAGCAACCTTATTTTACAGCGGACCAAAATAAATCTGTACGGGTCACACTGCTTCAACCTGAAAGTAAATGGGGAAAGGTGGAAGACATACATTTATAAACCAGATTTTTTTTTTTAATATTTTACATTTTTAGGTTAAACTTTTAAAAAAATCTGATGCTCCTTTTCTATAAATGATGAAAATATATAGATTATTTATAATTGTAATCACCCCCACCCACCCTGCGCGTGTTTGTCGTCTTGATAAATTTATTAATCTTATACAAGTTGACATGAAATCATCATGGTCAAATACTCTGTATTTTGGTTTACCAAAATCAAATACTAGTATTGTAATACTTCTTTACCTATATGAAATTGTGATTTTGAAATATAACTTTTTTTTTCTTATCAATTTGAGTAATAAGCTTGCGTGCCACATTATTTATTAAGCGTGTGAGCCCTATGCGAGCCTCGTATTGATCATCACTGTTCTAGAGCATCCAGAATATATCCAGGTTTTTGTATACTAAAGTTGTACTGATAAATCATTTGTTATCATCAAATTAACCTTACAATTAGAAACCGAGTGTTAGATATAATTTTATTTAAAATAATCCCTACAATTGAAAAACATCCATTTCTGAGTTGCTCTAAAAATATTGCTTTTTTCTTAATTTGTGAATGTGAAAAAAATCTGACTGGACATAAATAGTTAAAACAATTTAATCGTTTCTTGAAGACGTTAAACTGTCATGTATGTTTACTTTAATAAAAACACAATATTTCTTTGTACTTCATTCCACTTTATTTCATGGGTCAGGACCAGTTTCGCTCATTGCAAGCATTGTCAACTGATAAGAAAAATATATGAACAGTGCTATTTATACAAAATTAAATTGAAATAAAAGGTGTAAGCAACAATTAACAATGAAAAGAATTTAAAAATTACACCATAAGTGACTCTACAATTACAGAAAATTAAAATGCTTAACACCTATAACATACAATTAAAAAATCATCAAAGACTAATAAATTATAAGTGGTGAATGATGGCAATTATAAACACAATTAAAATTTGGGAAATTTTTAACACGTTTTAACAATTTTTAACACAATTTAAGTGAAACTCTACATTACTTGGGTAAATAACGTAATGATGATTTTGTGTTTTTCCCGCTTCCAAGTAATAAGTCTGTGTACTTCAAAAAAATCGAGAGCAATGAAGATTCTGAAAAAGACATTTTTAAAACATTATATATTTACAATAGATTATGTTAGATCTAATAGTTACTTATTGCAATGTTGCAATTCCAGTTTTGTTTATAATGATACTAGCGAGTACCCGGCATGCGTTGCAATGCCACTCAAAGAAAGAAAGTGTTTTAATTCTGTTTATTGAAGTGGTTTTGGATATCTTTTGTTTTTCCGTCTGGTGCGTATACGAATAGATCTGAAGGTTTTCGAACGGTTGAGCAGGCCACATACAGCTGTCCATGTGGGAAACATAGATTTTCTAAATTTAGTCCACACCCTTGTAGCGATTGTCCCTTTGCTTTGTTGATGGTCATTGCAAGTGCGAGTCGCACCGGAAACCGCAAACATTTAAATTCGAATGGCATATCTGTTGGAATCATTGAGATGCTTGGCAATAGTACATTGTCTCCTTTAAATTTTCCTGTTAATTTGTTTAGCTTCAATGATATTGTGCATAATCTTTCTCACTGAATGTCTGGTACCGTTGCAAAGCGGTGAATTTATATTTCGGAGAAGAATGATAGGTACGCCAATTTTCAATGTTAAAACGTGTGACGGCATGGCTGGCAAATCAAGTGAATTTAAGAATTCAGAAGAATTTATTGCGATATTTTTGGGAAAACGTTGTAAATCAATTCTCTTATTGTTTTTGTAATTTTACAGAAATTTGTTGGCAATGTAATACATTGTGTTGATTCCTCTATTTCCAATTTTCTATTCCCAATATCCAACAATTATTTTGCGAAATGTTCAGCGGATGTGTCATATTGTAGTTCTACACGCATGCTGGTAAAACTGATGATTTGAGTCATGCATTTAATTCATCAACAGCTGTTGAACGTGGTATAACTGATAGGGTTTGTCAAAAATCACCAGACAATAAAATAAGTGCGCTACCAAAAACCACTATTTATTTCCTCTCAAATTTTTAGTGCATAGTGTAGTGCTTACAATGCCTTTTTGTGCGCCATAGTACATTCGTCTCATATTATGAGTTGGCATGATTGAAGTTCTTCACCCATTCCGATTTTTTTTTGATATTGCATGTTAGTGTCTCAGTGATTTGCATTAAAATGCAATTTCAGTGCTGAATGACAACCATCCGAAAATGTTCACACCAAAGACACGCGAACTGACGCTAAACTATATCAAATACAGATATTTGCTAAATAGAGAAAAGTCACCAGAAAAGGCGATAATTATTAGAAAATGCGCCACAGAGAATCCTAAAAATAGCCAATCAACGGGTCCAAATTTCACTTTTCGCGACCGATGATTTGCCATGAAACTGACAGCCGTGGCATACAGATCGCTTTATTCGGAAACATTTTTCATTGTAAAATGGCTGCACTCTGGGGTGGGCTGGAGGAAGCTCAGAGGGGTTCGCGCAAGCCCTTTGTGAAATTTTTCTAAGGTCGGCCAGCCCCTTGTTAATTTAAGAGAAAACAATATTCTCAAATCAAATGAGTACATAACTGCATTTTCTGACTTAAATACATTATCTATGACAGCATCAGTATACACAGTATTACATTTTCGGCCATTCACATTGATGAGTTTACAGTAAATTGCGTATTGGTACATATTGTAAATGTATTAAGTAAAAATCGATTGCTTATTTAAGTGGTCCATCAGAGTGATGAAAAACTCACTGCTTCCTAGAATACCGAGAATTGTTTTGATATAAAGCGAGCCCTTTGTAAACGCATTGGCAGCCTACCACTGGCTGTACTAATTTAGAAAACTTTGAGGGCGTCCGCACAACAAATCATCAAAGTTTTATTGCAATCGAATGAACGGTATAGATACAGGAACACATAAAGGAAAAACTACAAAATTACCGTATTGGCAGCCCATCGTTGTATGTTTTGATTCAAAAACCTTTGCTGGTGTCCGCAAAGCAAATCACCAAAGCTTTATCCCAATCAGATGAACGGTATAGAAACGCATACGGAACAAACAAACAAATTAACTTATTGGAAGCCCACCGCTGACTGTATTTATTCAGATACCGTTGCGAGTGTTCGCACAACAACTCACCAAAGTTTTATCGCAATCGGATGAACGGTATAGGAATAGGAACCCATAAGAGACAAACTAACAAATTAACGTATTGGCAGCCCACCGATGATTTATATACATTTGCGGCCGTCTGCACAACAACTCACCAAAATTTTATCGCAATCGGATGAATGGTATAGGAACGAATACGGTAAAAAACAAAAAAATAACGTATTGGCAGCCCACCGCTGATTTATACACATTCACGGGCGTCTGTACAACAACTCACCGAAATTTTATCGCAATTGAATGAACGGTATAGGAACGCATACCAGACAAACAAACAAATTAACGCATTGGCAGCCCACCGCTGATTTATAAACCTATTCTGGCGTCCGCATAACAACTCCCCAAAAAAATTATCGCAATCGGATGAGCGGTATAGGAGCGCATAGGTAACAAACATACAAACATTCATTTTTATATATATAGATAACTTTATGACCCTTTTCTGAACGAATAATTTATGTTAAGACAATAAATTTGCTTGATCGTAGCAGTGTGGTTGCGGTCTCAACTTTCCCTACACGCGTAGCACATACCATCGGAATAGCGGAAAATACTACACGGGGCTTTTACCGCTGCCGCAAAAACAAAACCGGGACGGCGGGCGAGTCCCTTAAAAAGGAAACCCTCATATACATAAAAGGGGTCCTTTGTATCCGACGCGGTTGAAAATCGTGTAGGTTAATACATTAGATTTAGCTTTCTACATACATTAAACCAGTGGACCCCAACGCTGGACCTGAAACACTCGAGTCATTTCAATAAATTCGCATATGCTGGCATTTAGTTGCATGGCATGAGAATAATGAAAATAAATTCATTTGTCTCTTTATAAAATCTGTTTACTTTTAATTTACACTTTTATGCGTTATTTTATATTTTATATCGTGTCACATTTTTATTACAATACAACCTGTAAAAATAACAACACTGTAATTTTTGTATTATTTGAATGAAGTTTTATTTTACTATTCATAACATTTTATAATAACGTTTATGTATTATAGTATCAGCTCCCAATGAGAAATAAATGAATTTCTAATAGCAAATCTACAACAGTACGTAAACAAGTCGATTAACACCCTGTTTATATTGGATAAGGAAAGAATGATATTAAAGATGATTTATATATTTATTTTTTTTAAATCATAAATTCTGAGGATAAAATATTCTTAATTAAATCTTGGAAAACGTGAATCATTTACCAGACATCAACAATTTTATTCTTTTTCTCTTATCTTGTGAACCTTTTCAGCTATCAATATATTATATTTAAAAAAGAAATATTGTCCATAACAAATATAACACTTTTACACGATTTCCTGATTTAAGTAAAAAAATACTTTTTCTTAGCTTAAACATGGCACGGTGAAAGAATTAATACTACATGCCATGGTGTCAAATTGGAGCTTTTATTTATTATTGCATCTAAAACTAGATTAACTAATAATAAAAAACTAAGTATTTCTAACACAGTTATATATAATACACAAAATAATTTCATATGTGTTTATAAAGTAACATTAAATAACATTAAATTAATCTTTTATTTCTTTCTTAACAAACGTTTTTTATTAAATTTCAGGTTCTTTATTTTGCGGAGTGCTTATTCAGATTTGAATACAGAGTGTGAAAAAATAACACATGCTGGCAACACCACCGAAGTGTAAGTATATTTTTACCACAATCTCAATGTAATATTCTCTACGCGTAATGAAGGAAAGTCCACGGAATTCACTCAGTCTTGTGATATACGCGTATTTTTTGCAATACCGTTTTATTTAAAACATAATCTTACCTTTTGATTTTTCTAATAAAATATTTTACAATTGTCGACATTTTGGACTACATGTTATGTTGCTTGCGAAAATTTGTGCTCTTGCTAAAAATACTATTCTATGTTTTTATTGACCAGTTCGTGAATAATTTTGTAGCCAATCGGGCAGGGTCACATATAAATCACCAAGTGCCAAGTCCAATTTCTTATTAGCTTAAAATATCAAACGTTATTTGATTTTCGAACAATCTATGTTTTTAATCTCTTCTCTCCTTATTTTATTGAATGTACATAATATGATCATACTAAACGACTTTTTGTTATTTTTCTTTTTTGACAGTCCCTGAAAAAAAATAATCTAAATAGCTATTCCACAAGAAAGATTTCCACTTGTCTAAAATTTATTATAATATTTTTTTTATTATTTCACATTCTTTTATAAATTTTGTACTTTCTACGACGAAAAATATGTTATCATGATTTTCTTTATAATTTTATGTATTTTTTCTTCAAATATGAAATGTGGCGACACGCCCTATATGAAAATTAATTGATTGTCAACCCTGCAAACACATTAATCATTGTAGTTCGACTCGATGCCGTCAATAAATTCAGCATTAAGTTCTCTCTCCCCTGAAATGCGGTAGTCATATTGCCGGAAAATACTCTCGCTTACAATTTCCTTTTACTGAGTGTACATAATCAATTTATTTCTAATCTTATTTTTTAAATTGTGTTGTAAATAGTGTTGTTCTGATTTAATTATCAATAACGGTTATCGTTTAGCCGTTACAATTTTTTCCGCATTTTACAGTAGTTACTTTATTTCTTATCGATACTTCGCTACTGCTGTAGTTATATTATAGTCACAAAATACATGTAAAACATGGTAAATGAATGAATGGTTCAGTGGCGCTACCTCTGTATTAAGTATTATTGTATGTGTAAAAGTCAAAGAGTATGTTAGTACGTGTTATTGACATATAATTGTATTGTAAAATTCCCATTATGTAATTTTATAAAGTTTATTAATTGTTGACTATTTATATAAAGGTTTCAATAAAATCAGTATCCATTTGTAACTATTTATCAGTTGTCGTACTTGACATAATGTTGTGTTTTACTGTTTGTAATAAAATATCTTTTTGATGAAAAAGCTGTACCTGGTATATATATATGAATGACGTGATGTAACAGAGTGTGACATCGTCATTATCATAGTTATAAGACGATAGTAAAAATCTTGGCTAAACGTTTAATGCTTCCATAGTTACTTTGTTTTTACAATAAAAAATGCTTCAAGTTCATAAGGATATGTATTGTTTTAATTTCATAGACTTAGCATTTCAAAGAATTAATTCGAACGCTGGATGTGCTATACATATTAAACTACAATGCAAATAAAAAAAAACTATTTGAGTATCTGATAGTTTGGCTTTCATTTATTTCACTAATACGTCTCTCATCAAATGCAAATATAATGATTAATGACGGGTCTTAACGCATAGTTAGCTTGTCAAATGGAAACATAAACTCACGACTCAAGATGTTAAAAATTTTCCTCTCTGGATACCACCATCTTTGTTCTTTTATTAAATAGTTACCAAACTATTAATTATAATACAAATTGTCGTTTCTTATTTCATGTAGTATGTTACTCAATCACTGACATATTCAATTAATAAATTACTTCACTTACATTTTAGTAATATTTATGTTATGTCGGCTTCCGTGCGGATCTCACGGGTTCGAGTCCCAGGACGAACAGCATTTTTTCGATCGATTTTAGGTGTTTGCTGAAGTAGGTGTAGCAAGAGTGATTAGTTAACCACTAGTCTTGCCCTAGCTTTTATTCTTCAAGCCTACCAATCTCCTTGAAAAAGAGAGGTTGAGCGACTGGGTAACAAATATTTCTCATAGAAAAAACTTCTGATGAGATACCTCCATTTGAAGGCCATATGCTCCACATTGGGAGTGGATTTAAATTAAAAAATATATATATTCAATTATGTAAAATGTTTTTTATTATTTTAAATTAATAACCACCGACAAATACTCGTTAATTAGTTACAGAAACCGATGAACATCGCATCATTACGGAACACTTGCCAAAACTTGTCAAAAAACAGAAAATATATATTTTCTGTTTTTTGACGGTAAAAAGTTCGCCTAAAACGTTTTCCCAGTACCATTATTGCCACGAGTTAGTGTTCTCTAAAACACTTTTTTAGAACCCTTCTGTGGAAAACTTTTTCATGGGTGCGGGGCGCAACTGGCCACTTAGGTACTATCAGAGCGAAATACTTGATTGCCGTTCTCAATTAATGTGGCGTGTCGCTTGAACGCTTCGGTACGGTAAGAATTAAAAAAAAAACTCTGTGTAGGTTATTTTAGTACGGCGAGGTTGTCGGCCTTTAATTCAACAGAATTATTATTGTAGCCTCTCAGGTGCTCGAATAATACCCCTCCCCGCGACTGAATGTAAACGAGTGTTCCTTTTATTACTATCGTTATACCACTTCCGTTCTGTATCTCGCGTCAGGGTTGGCTCGCAGTTTTTTTATTGGCCAACAACCATATTACATTTTCAAAAGATTAATCCGTTGCCTTTATATGAATTCAGAATGTCTTACACCTACTGCTTCGTGAGACGCCACTCTCTGTATCTAAATAATTTATGACTGGATTTCACGTGTTTATAAAATGATTACGAGTAGAAGCTAAAATTGTTTTTAAAACATTACTGTGAATGTTTGAAATAAATCAAGTGCAACTTTGCATCTGGTATTTTTTGTACAATCAGTCAATTTCGACTATATTTTAAATTTATAATTAATAAATATCACCTTAAAGTGTCGATCTTGGTGGGAAGACATTATCTTAAAAAATAATACACTTATAACTTATTCTGCTGTTCTTGTCTAGTGAAATAAGTAGTTATTATTTTTAAAAAAATTATTACAGGTAATTAGTTTCATTTTAAATTCTTTTAAGTACACCTTTTACTTTCACGTCTTACTCAATTTTATACAAACAATCTTGTATCGATGAACGATATTAAAAAATGTGGAATTAAACAAAAAAAGTATTTTTAATATAACTAATTATCTTTACATAAGTTAGTGAAAATATATGTTCAAATGGCACCAATTAATAATTCTCGGAAACATTTGTTGAACCAGTCACCATTTTTCACAAAGTCATCACAAAATAAGTTAATCCATAAATAACTGCTGAAATCATTCAACCTCTTTTTGGAGAGAATAAAAAATGAAAGATAAGCCACGGAAGGACTATGATTTTTCCTATTTTTAGGATCGGCTAGTTGAGAGGGAGTGAAAACCTCAACCAAAGGCAACTGCATTGCCCACTCGGTTACTTAAATTTAAGTTAACCAATTTTCCGAGATGATCAAAGTTTAACTCTGTTTAAAATTTGTATTTGTTTATTTTAACTAAGCGGATAGTGTGGTGTTGTGTTTGGCGTGAGCTTCAAAGAGAATGCAAGGATAAGCCTGCAGGCGGGATACAACTCACGTTACCTAATTATTATAATGTTTACTCGCATGAAATTTAATATGCATAATGTTAATTAACCTCTTTTGGATAAATTTATAATTGGGTTAAATAATTATATTTATAAATTTAATATTGTTCAGAGTTACTCTTAGATGCAAAAACGTTATCATATGAAATAATCATATTCCTTAAAAAGTATTCATAATTATATATGACAAAAATAGTACGTGCTTTATTTTTCCACTGTTGTTTTGTCTGGCTACCTGTGATTTTACGATCAAGTTTTTAATATTAAGAAAACAGATGGGATATATATGTGATCGAAGATAGTTGTATTTTTAGTGCCGAAACGTCGCTTGTGTAGTAATTTATAGCTTTTGACGATTAATAGCGTCTGCTATTAATTCGTCAAAACCGTAGCATTTCGATTTTCATTTTACACTTGAGTTCACCTTAAGTGTTTAACACGATACAGTGATTATAAAGGATTAATTAAATCAGACCGTACTTTTTTAACCGCGCTAAAAGAAAATTCCGCTTACTTAATTAAAGGTATTTTTTATTGCACTGGTAACCCTGCGCGTCAGACCGGCCGTACTTAGGGCGTCGGAGTGCATTCATTACGACCAAAAACAGTTTAAAAATATACGTGTAGCGCATTTGGTCCGTTTGATGTTTTTTCAGCGGAAACTGAGACATTTCGAATTTTGTAAATATACAAACCTATGCAACGGTGTGTGTTTTTTTTCGTTTAAAGAGCGGGGAAAATAGCATTATGTGTATTTTCTTTAATTTGGTTAGTGGAAAATAATGGCGGACAGGATTTCAGAATTGTTAAGGAAGATTATCTTTGATACTGGTAACCTTATCGGAGTGGATTTTCTGTTGAGGATTAGAATTTTGTAAAAAAGCAATTGACGATTCTCTCCAAATAAGCCGCGGTGTGGATTGGATTAGGGTTTCTTTTGCTTCCCTGGAAACAATTATGGACATATCATACAACATGTTCATACTTTATTCTTTATTCAATGGATAAAAAACAGTACATCGTCAGAACTATGATTAAAAAGAATTGCCTGGGTAGCCATATTGGCTACTTTCAATTTATTGATTGAATTGGCATTTACTTGGTTTCTAGAACTCCACTGTTATAAGGTATAAAATATCAACGTATTTAGTTCTACTTTTTTTATAACATGAGTTTATAGCTATTTCTGCTCGCGCCATCGTCAGAACTATGATTATAAAGAATTTCTTGAGTAGCCATATCACGTTCATATTTTTCGTAAAGGCAAAACGTTGAAATTTTAACGATACAATCTTTATAAAAAAATCACTATTTTGTACTTATTTTACATACATTAGTTGATAATACTCGTCATGAGCACAATCGGTCCTGATCATATTACAATAAAGTGGAATTAGTGCAAATGAGTATTTTAATTTTAAAAATATTTTTAAATATTTATGATCTCTGCTGGTTTCGCTCATCGCGAAAATTTTGAAACATCGACCGATACAAATATATTTTCATATAGATTTAGAAAGCCATGTAAGACAAGATGTAACAAAAAGTTCGTAAAATAAATAAAAAAGCATTTTTAGAAATGATACAAAATATGAATAACTGACTTTAATTTAAATGTTGTCTACTAATAATAAGCTATCGCATTAAAAATGTGGAATTATTAGAAAAAGTGTGGTGATTTTTAATATAATGCTTTTCCACCAAATATTCACTGTCAGTGAACACAATAAAAGCTATATAAACCTTATATTGTAAATAAGTAAGTTTATTGTAATAGTGTCCATATTTTTTATTTGATCATTTTTCTATTTTTTTTTGCATATAAACATACCAGGATCCTCCCATATGACATATTGAGACTGTTGAAAAACTATGTCATATCGGTAAAAATCGTGTATCATTAGTAAATAATAAAATGTACGAAAATCACCCCCTATATCATCATATTAAAATTGATTGATGTGTGTCCATGATATTCTATTGGTTGAGCTAAAATAATGACGTCTCACGTAAGTTTTGACAGCTGCCATTGTTGTATTTGTGTTCTTATTCTATTTTGGTATTTGGTTTTTGTCGTGCATATTATAACAATAAATACACATGCCTCAGTTGTTTCACACGTGGACGTAATGCTTGTATAATATACTAGATATTATGATGGATATATTCGACGCATTCATTGCGGATTTCAATATATGTAGTATTACTTCTACGTGTTCAAGAGTTGGCATGATTTTTAATTGTTTGCATATTTATCATGACACGAAATAATATTGTTTTGACCTATACGTATTATTGCACCGTTTTAACAAAAGATTTTTTATTCAGTACTGGTTGTTAATTGTTCAATCTCTCTTATGAGAAAGCTTTAAGATATGTTGCTACTTGTTACAATGTTTTCCGTGCTGATACGATACATTCTTGTATAGTTAAGTTTTGATATGCTGATTTTTCTCCTTTTCGTTTTCGTATGTATTTTAAAGTTAAACATCTGGACGTGGCATGGTTTTTGCTTCTAGATTATGCAGACTGTGATATTTTTCATGGGTCTTAAACCAGTAGCTACATAGATCGTCCTGTTCATTAGGCAGACAGCTCCGAATAACCAGGTTTGAGATAATGGGAAAAGCAATATTCAAATGGTCACCGTAAAACAAGTATTTTTGAAAACTGTCGGAGATTTATAGATTTTATCAATGGGTGTTTATGTACTTATAAGTAAGGTTTAATAGTGAGATGTTAAAAATATCCGTGTAATGACCTAGACATGTTTTTATTTTTTATAAGTTTATCATCACTACACATGATAGAGCGCAAAATTTTACACATAACTGCATATAATATTCCAATTTAGATTTTTCGGAGTTGTCTGACTAACGAAATGAAAGTTGTCATGTAAATAATCATTTGAATCATATTTAAGTTGAATAAATTAGTCAATGAAAAGAAATTTTATATTGAAAGAAAATAAATTTTGATCTCAATTAATAGTAGTTTTCATCTTCTATCGTAATATTTGAACACTGCGTGAAAGAGAATCTTCGAATTAAATTTATCTTTTCGAGATGTTTTAAAAAATTATAACAAAACAAAAAAATCGTGGCATGCCTTTTATAATATGACCTTCTGACAAGTTGTTCGGAATACTTCGAGTTTTGAATTTGAAATGTTTTCAGCGCGCGAAGGAAATTTTGCAAAACAATAAAAAAAAATAATTTTCCGCTTCGAGCTACGTGAAAAAATAAAATCTGCGAGACAAGCAAATCATTTTCACGGATCAAAAAATATTCTAGTTAATCTTGTGATGGGATTGCAAGGATAATAAAAATCGTTTATATTTCTATTCATAATAATTATATAAACAAATAATCAAATTTAAATAATCGATTTTATGTACAATATGAGTGACATGTAATTCATTTTTTTTTTTTTAAAAACTACTTCTGACTGACTAAATAGCCAAAAAGCTGACTAAAATCGTATTCAAAATATTATAATTACAGGTTAAAAGAATATTTTTAAGATTTTCAATCAACATATTTTCTTTGCAGTGTTATTTAATCCCACCTGATTTGTAGCAAGTTTTAAAACACGTTGCCATTATTGAAAATATTTTTTATCGTAACGTAATTATGTATAATACATTTAAAAACCGCTAAGCTTGCTAAAAATAAACTAACAAGAAAATAAAATATTCATACTAAAACGTAATTTGGTATTGTATTGCTGTCTGACATTTATTACTTATGTAGGTATGTGCTCCCTAAAACTATTAAATGTGTTCTTAACCAATAATCCAACAAAATTCTGGTAAATCAATTTATAATATTGGTCGAAATTCTAAAAAGTGAATGTATTGCTAACTAATTTTTACGTTAACTGTCGTGGAAAATAGGTATTATTTGTCTGCATTCTGAATTCACACAATTACACAAAATGTTTGTTTAAATTATCAAAGCAGTCTGCGTTTTATTGATAAAGGAATAATTCTAAATTATTCCTTACTAAAATATTAATTTTGTAAAAGCTAGGTTAAGCTTGCATCTTTGTGCATTGACCTTTTTAGAAAGCATTTAATATACCAATGTTATTTTTAGGTTTAGTTACAAATCTGTTTTGGGTTGTGCGGTTTGTAAGGTCGAGGGAAGTAGGATAGTCTGTATTTAATGCGAGTTTAAAACCGATGGGGTTTGCCGCTACTAAACCCGTCGGACGTGGCGCAAAGGTTTGCATTGCATACATTGAATTAAAAAATACACATACTTTAAATATCGTTAACATAACAACGATTGAAAAATCAATTCACCTGAATATAATAAAAAGTTATTTAATTCAAATTGTAGTATGGTTAGTTTATTACCTTTAAAATATATAATTTCTTCATATTTTTTTCCGACGAATATTACTTGAAAAAAAGCAAAATTTTGGTACATATTATGACTCCAAACTACTGAAAGCAAAAGGTCGTTGGCGAGCTACCGAAACTCGCGGCGCTATGTTCAGAAAGTCTCATATGATTAAAAATGTAGAATATAGTGAATGCCATTATTTTCACTAAATATACATTTTTTCAAATAATATTATTTGACTTGTTTAGTGAGCTACTTTTTAAATTTCCCAAAGTAGCTGGGTGACTATTGAGCTTGGAAATCGCTGTTTTTTTAATGTTGCAAGAACTAAGATGACGTTTCGGATTTGTATTTCATGTTTGTCATGTAATATCTTCAGTTGGAAAAATATTAAAGTAACACAGTAAAATTATTTGATTAAATCTTTTTTGTGTTAGTTTTATAATTGTACCAAAAATAGATATTCATTCAAAAGATCCTTTTCAATGCGTGCTTTTTATGGTCACTTAAATTGTATATACATTTTAAATCAAACAAAGGGTTCACGAGAAGTAAGGGAATATTTTGAGAACCTTCACGTTTGATTGCACACATGACGCTCGTGGGGAGCTTCAATTAATGCTGTTGTCCCTTTTGGTGGTGGTTTTGTGCATGACACTCGCCCGCGGTTGACCCCGCCCTTTGTCGAACAACGCTTCCCATAGCCATTTTACCGCGGGCCTGCAAATACCCTGAACAATAAATAATGTCAGTCTTTCAGCAATTTCGCTCCGGTATGCTAATTTATATTACCTTAACCTCATAGATAACGCAATATATATATATAATATAAATATATATATTGTTCAATACTACGGATTGCATTACATGACGAATATATTAATCACTTTTAAGGTGTTCACTGTCAATACTTGGTGGAATGGCATTATAATAAAAATAATAAAACATTTTTAGTACTTTTTCCACATAAAATTAATTGGATCAGGACCGGTTTCTCTCATGGCGAGCATTGTCTACTGATAATCAATGTCTAAAAATGAATATATTAATAACTGAATTTTAAAAAAAGTTTAAATAAATGAAAAAAATACGATGAATTGGAATTTGAGTTTTCAATACCGGTATTCGTGTTGTTTTTAGAAAATGCAAAAATACCACTGTTTTAGATATTTTAGTAAATTGTTGCGATGAATTTAAATATTTAAAATTATTTAAGAGCTGTATCAATATTGACAGATTCCAGAATTATTGATGTTCATTTCAATGATGTATTATTTTTTTAAGATACCGTAAAATATTTATCAACCGTATTGAGTATAATATATTTGCAATCAGTGGCGGCCGGTCAATGTGGCATTGGATCAATGCACCCCTTGTATATGCAGGGGGCGGTTATATTTCATGAAAAAATATTCAAACAAAATTTATACCATTCACTCATTTTATATTCTTTATGTATTTTTTTTTCTTTTCTAAATTTCTAAAATATTGTTTCACGCTTAATTACAGTGGAAAAAAAAGAAAAAAGTGGAAAAACTAAGTTACCAATTGTAATAGTAGATTAAAAATGAATTTCCACAAAGAGCAGACACCCCTTTTCAATTTTTTCCCTTTTACACCTACAATAATTTCTAGAATTTTTCAGAAAGGAAGTTCATTCATTTAAATGGTTAATGTAATTATTTAGTTTTTTCTTTAAACTATTTGTAAGAGAAATATAAACGTAGATGAACATCAGTGCCATTTTTCTGTTAAGGAGTACGGACGTACTTTTAACTCAACACAATAGTGTCTGCCTGTGAGCATATATATGCTTCATGTATGAATTACATAATATATTCATGCTAAAAAAAGTTAGTAATGTAAAGTTAGGTCAGTATAGATCTATTCAATCCTTGAAAGGTTTACTTTAACTTGACTATTTTTTTAAATATTCGTTTCACCACCTTCAAATATACTTATATTAATATTTTTTTTTCATAATTTTAAATTTATATTAAAGTATATTCCCTACCGCAAAGTTATCACAAAATCGAATGATGGTTTTTAGCCGAGTTGTTGTTAGCTAATAGCTTTTTAAAAGTTTAAAGAGTGGGTAGAATGGAAGCGTCTGAAAACTGCGTGTACAATCATGATCAAACCAATTTATTACAATTCCCCAAGGTATTCTGCCACAGCTGGATCGCACACTATGGAACATTTATAATACCACTATACTAGTGTGGCCAGTAAAAATATTTTAATGTAACCAATACAATTTTAATATTTTATCATTTATTATAAAAAAATATATAATATTTTTACAGTTGGTGGAATAAAATTTAAAAAAAGAAGACATATTTTTGTAATAATCCACATTTATTAGTTATGATCAGAAACAATGTCGCTCACTACGTGCATTTTCATAAATTTTGTTCAGTGTTTTATTTTATTACTCCTTTCCACTAAGTATTTAACAGTGAACACCTTCAAAGTTAAATCTTACTAAAATTAAATAATTTTATCAAGGAACATCGCAATTAAATACGAAATCCTTACATACGCTCTTACATCACTTCTTAGTCCTGACCTTGGTGTGCTGTTGAAATAGTTGTTATAAACTATTGTACATATATATATCGACTGTGGAAAGGAAAAAGGACTTAACCCACAGTTTCTTCAAAACAGGTTTTTTTCGATAATCACAATGTATCAAACTTGATACACGTTCTATCAAAAGAATGCAAGCTGCAAATGCCGAATTAGTATCTAAATTTAGCTTTTAAGATTGAAAAAATGACCTTGTAACAAAAGTTTTTCCTAGACAATTTATTTAATTAATATTAGATTTTGTCAATTAAACACCAGTTTAGAAGTCTCCATGCACTTCGGGGTTGTGTATAATTCATAATTTGCATATGTCACAAAATCATCGAAACACGTTTTTAGCGCCTCCTGTAAAATTTGATATGTGTGGGTTACGTCCTTTTTCCTTTCCACAGTCGATATGTATAATGGTAAACTTTTGGAAGACATTTTTTTCAAGATTTTGCTTAGATAAACGTGTGAGAGTCATCATTAAAGATCATTTTAATTATTTTTCACTGTTTATAATTTGAGGAATGGCGGAATTCCGGGTTCTTTTTTTCTTCTTCGCCTAAGTACATCAATTTAATTTTATATCTAACCAATATAATCTATTGTCGGCCCCGAACTAGAACCGATGAAGCTGCCACACGCAAGTAGGGATACATGTATTTATCTATTGCTCTGTATAATTTATGCATACATATCTATTATATGCTACCAATCAACTGATCGTATTCAGACCGTATCAGAAGGGTCACACAGACTCTCAACAGGACATCATTACGGAAGATTGGAGTATCGGCTTACGATGCTATTGAAACTCACCCTTTCGAAGAAGTTTTCCCTTTTTCCTTTCCCCCTTAATGACAAATTTACGCAGTTTGCAACTTCCAGATTGTCAACATGCAGTAAAAAGAAATGTCGGAAGTCGAAATTTGTATGCATGAGTAAAATTTGATTTTGCCACGTTATCGTTTTATGGAATTTGTTCAAACGTATTTGTGGGTCGTTTACACGTGCAGGGAAATATGATATGGCGAAAGCAAATTGTGCCAACCTAAAATGTAAATCTTTACAAGATTAAATTTGATATTGTATCCTATAATGCCAAAAATTGAAGGTTATTTATTGACTTATGTAATAGTTTTATAACTTAACACTGAAGATTAATACTTAGAATTTCTTTAGTTTCGTATACTGAATACCGATTCAGATCGTTATTATGTTAGGTTAATCTTGTCCGATTGGATTAAAAAATATATTTTCAAAATTTTTTAAAATGTGAAAAAAAACTACTATAGTTTTTTCATAAAGATTTTTAAGAAAACACATATCCGGATGTTTCTTCTTTTACTGTAAATAAATATTAAGATTCACTTTTAAAATTATAAAGTCTTAGTTTCAATTTTTTTTAAATGTTATTATCAAGCTTTTATGGCCATAAAAATACCAATTTTTCCTATGCTCATTCTATCTTCAACATTCTCTTAAACTATTTTCAAAAACAAAAATAAAAATTAGAGCTTCCCATTTATTCCTGAAGGTTTTTTGCACTAGTGTCTGTAAGATATTTGACGACAAATTACTGTGTTAAATATAATTTATGATACATACATGCTTATATTTAAAATCTATTCAACACTATCATTTCCGGTCTGATGAATTTTAATAAAACGAGAATAAATAATATATAAAACCTAACCATTTTTTTTAAATACATTTATTAATATAAGTAATAAATAAGATAAATTAATATTTATATTTTTTAGTTAACTGTGTTTACTTTATAATCCAACCCTTGTTTCATCTTTAATATACATTTTTAAAGCCTTTTGTATTTAATTTTGTTATTGTCGTTTAATAATAGTTTAATATACTATCAGAATGTAACATATTTTAAAAACAAATACCATGTGTTTAAATTGATAAAAATACCTGTGAGCTATTTACATTTCAAACGTAGTTCAATACACCTTTTGTCAGACTGAAGAATATTTTCTTCTTTATAACTGCAGAAGAAATATTGTATAAGATAGCCTGCCAGTAAAAGCTTAAAATACTTTTATCTGAACGAACACTTTGATAGCAAAAATATATCTCCATAAAATTGTCACACTCCGTAAATAGCAGATACTTTGAAGAGTTGGTAAATACAAGTGTAGATATTTTTCAATACGTACGTCTTTCAAGACATCTCCTTAGATATAATCGAAAATTGAGTGAGGCGTAGATGGAAAATGAACGCACTCGCTATTTACGCATGAAAAACATTTCCTTAGATCTACTGTTTATTAGTGGGTAAATTCGGTTTACCGATTTCCCTTACTTACTCTTTAAAAATAATTCTCTGGCACGGAAATATACGTTTTTTTATTGGTTTAATGACTCGAGACGAGTATTTTTTTATCTTTGATAAATTTTGTCTATTTTTTTAGAATGTTATTGTATTCCACTTCTATGAGTAATTATCAAATGTTCTTCGACTAATTGAGAAGCATCGTCAGACTTGAAACATTTTAAAAATCGGTTTGATAAATGGTCGGCATTGGTCTGTGTTCTCATCATCTTAATACTAAAAGCATTTGAAATTTTGCTTATGACATTGCAAGGAACGAAAAAGCAATCGGCGAATATTTATGTGTATTTTCTTGTACACGGTAAATAATTATATACTGTATTTAGTTTAAAAAATAAACAAGTAAAAAATCAGTAAGAATTCATGTAATTCTATGTAAAAGTTAAGTAGTGCTTATACATCGTGAAAATAATAACGGTCATTTAAACCGGCACTTATTTTAATAAATTCACCTATATCCTCTCTTGACAGTTTTCACGACCTCAAGTTTTCTATACCACAATTCGGGGAAGCAGATTTAAGACTTTCCGTCTTATTATAATTTCACAGATCTTTTGAGTTAACCGTTTGAATACCACGCAAATAAAGCATTAATAATATATCCCAGATACCGCGTGTTTTTGAGGAAAATATTTTTTTCCGAATACACACTCGAATTCGTTTGTTTGAAAAACCTTCATTAACTCAGTATGGGTGGCAATACACATGTTCGTAAAAAAATGCTTATATTCTATTAGAGTACCAATTATTATACATAGTTCATTTTAAGGATACAAAATACTTTTCCCATCCTGACAATTTAGTGGAAATTTGCAATGAAATAGTTCTCATTATCGCTGTTTTCTTTGAACAATATAATTATTTTCACTATATAATTAAGTACAAATCGAATATCTATGTGAATATTTTTGGAACTGATAAAAAACACATTTTCTCCATAGTGCTTATCAAATTCGGCTGGTTTTTATGTCGTGGCCTCAAAACTGACAAGACTAATACTGTTTATGTAAATATTCTCTACATGGTTGAGTTAAGGTAGCATGAATAGGCTTCGTCCAGTCGTGTATCGACGTTCTCCGCAAGTAAAAATGATACTCCCTAAAAATAAAAATTATATAATTCCGATAGACATTTCCAATAGTGAAATTAGTCCAATGTATGGAAGTACATCAGCGAACGAATAAGAATAACGGATAATTCGATTCAATACTTTTTAAAAATTAAATGATTAGTGTTTATGAATAAAAAAAAATATCCTTATTTATATTGTGATTTTTTGTCAATAGTTTTAGTTGTTGGCGTTGTTTTGATTATTAATAAGCGATTGTTGCTCGTTGTATCGTAAGGGGAAGTATTTCAGTGTCGAAGAAACAAATTGTTTTCAGGTTTTATCACGCTAGACTGCATTTTCCATCACTCAAATATGGTGGATTACTATATACAGAGTGAACTGGTTAATAAAGTGGGGCTGTAAAATGCGATTTCGTCGAACGTTCGTTCGCTAAATGTAATGGAGGGTCAGCTTTTCTGCGAATTTTTCATCCTGTATAATAAAACGTACGATAAAGTTCGGCCAACCCGCTTATTTTCCATTTGCTTAAATGATAAACACTTTTTTATGTCATGACATGTTAGGTTGACATTCTAGTCCCTTTTTTAACATTTCCTATGACATAACACAATTTAATTCCCCTGTCATTTGGATATAGTTTTTTTATATATGTATAATACATTCACCTTTTTTGAGGGTGTATTTTTATCAGCATTTATTTTAGCGCCTCGGTAATGTTTTCATAATCACGTATTCCCATAACTTTTTTTATTGATTATCATTGATCCTACAATTTTATCTTACTATATTCTTTGACTTCAAGTAAATTCTACATTGTGCATTAATCGACGGGCCCGTTTCGCAGCAGTCAACGTCGATGGTTTCCGTGATGGATTTTACGGGTTCGAGTCTCACAACGAACAGCATTTTTACAATCAATTCATCGATTTCTGTTCGAAGGCAAATGCGTTTGTGATGTCAAAGAATTCCTCCCCACTCTTCAAATCCTAAAATAACGGTAGCTAGAGCAATAAGTAAGCCACTACTCATGTTTGATGTCTTTGGTATTGTTGTTAACAAGCGGAATATCAAAATTTATAAAAAATAATAATATCAAAAATATTTTTTCACTAAATTACCGCCGAATCCCTAAAACATTGAAATAATAATAAATGAGGTACAGTTCTCATAGAAAAAAAAAACTTCTGTTGAGATACTTCTGATAGGAGGCCACATGCTCCACATTGGGTGCGGATATGGATTTTTAACATCGTCTTATAAACGTCGTAGAAAATATGAACGTGCATACTGCCGTTATTTAATCTAAATTGCATTACGTTACTACAGTCCGATATAAATTTTTGATACATTATTTTTTTCCCAAAAAAATGAAATTCAATTTATAAATAGCAATGTGATATTTATTCGGATGGGTTTTATTTTGGGTGAAAATTTAAATTGAATCAGTAGCCAGTGAGCGACGGACACTTAACTTATTTGTGTAGCGAAACCGGTGACCTTTTGGAATCACGTAACGTAATCTGCAAGTTTATAAGTTTACGTAAATATTTTATTATTCTGTACAGTCATCCGTGTGATCCTCTTAGCCGTCTACATTCAGCCCTAAATTGAAGGAGGAACCTCTCAATACCGATCACGCCCTTATTTCAGCCCCTAAAAGGTGTGCTGCCCAAAGCTTTTATATGTACATTATAACTATACGTGTTTGCGTATACCGTCGCATTTTTTTTTTGTGAAAATGGCTACAATTTAAAAATTTAAAAATTAATATGCACGCGCGGATCAGCACAATTATAAATTTATGAAATGTATATATTTTGATAAATAAATCCTTTCGCCTTTGGCTAATGCAAATGATAAATATTTTTATTTAAAAATATGGTTGTTACGCTGGAAATAAGGTAAAATGCATTCTTACATTAATTACTATTCACGAAGCAATCACTGCAAAATAATGTAGCATCAGATATCACGAAAAGATAAATCTCAATTTATACTATACTTAATTGCTTATGAATATAATAATAATTTGAATTAAGGCTAGCGGCTATACGTAAAAATGCTAAACTAAGCACTAAAATAAATACAATACTGTTATATTCTTTTTGAACTCACTATATTTTATAACATTGCTCCCATAAAGCAATAATAATCTAATTATTCAATTTTATTTAGATACCAAATTTCTATACATTTTAAATCGACAAATTCTATGGGAGCCGGTAAATTGCTCGAATTACAAATTATTCGAATTGCTTGGTTATTTAAACGATTTTTCACGACTTTTTCTACGAATTTCATTTTCATCTTGTGCGACACTTGTTTAGAGAGTGAAATATAAAAATAATTTTCGTAAGTATTTATTTTAACCGTGTTCGCTCCAAATGCGGAACATACGATCTTTTAATGGAGTTTATCTCAACAGAAGTGTTTCTACGAGAACTGCTTATTAATTAATTACTCAAACTGCTTCTATATATTTCCAGAAAACATAGAAGACTAGGGCTAAGACAGAACAAACGGACAGAACAAACGGAAACAAATTGATTATCTTGTTATTCGAGCAATTTACCGGGAACCAAATTCTATTTGGTGTATATGATTACGTGAAGTATGTTTTATTCTTAAAATCTATTAATATTAATAAAGTATAAAAAATGAAATTGTGATTATCTTATCTAATAATCACATTAGGACACCAAGGACGTAAAAGAAAATACAGAATAACCATCAGTATTTAATGCTGATCATTGACAATAGATAAGAATATTTCTTGTAACGCATTTCAAAAAATAACCATAACGTAAGGCAAATTGATAAGCATGTTACTATAAACCTTTTTTTGTCGAAAATTCTATCTTCCTAGGTAAGACTACTTTATAATATATCAAAAATAGAAAAAGAACTTCTTTATAAAATTTTGTGCTTATTTGAAATGGCTATGTTTGGCTCTTATATTGATATTAGAAATGTATACTTGCGCAATGGAGAAAGCGCATGTCTCTAGAAACATTCTTATCGATATTCATATTATGGCAGCACTCAAAGAAGACGACAATAAAATCTTCATTATTTATGAGTCTTAACTTATGAAATTTCCATAGTGTAGCAGCCGGCAAAATAACCGCTGTAAAATGCGACGGTTCCGGCAACTGCGTGAAAATTCATACTACTCATGTATTTCTGCAATATTGTCCGATTTCGACCGTAATAATTCACACAGACCCCGCTTTCCGCAGCCACACGCTGTCCGCGATCGTAAATATTGCAGCGTTAAAAAATAATATCGACGCTACCCGTTTCGACGTCAATTTATTGCACGGCTACGTCGCCGCCGACGCACGGGCACTGCGACCGCCGTGCATGCCTTCTGGATAGCGTCTCGATTTCACCCTGAGAGGTTTACCAAAAGAGCAATACCGGAAGCCATTCAAAATGCTGAATAACCGTTAACTCGATTGTGTCAATGTGTCAAACGATTTTGTTAAATCTCGACTTATTGATGATGGCGATGATGAATCCTTTTTATTACTGAGCATCTTCTATAATCGAATAATTTATAAATACAATCTATATTAGTTATGCCCAGCTACACAGGGCGTGAAATAACGAAGTTATCAATTTATTTTCATATGAATATACGATTTTACCAAAGTTGCCAATTTATCGAGAGTAGATTTTTTTGTTCCGACATTACTGAACCGTAGTAAAGGTGGATAATTGAATATAACATGCTTCCAATAGAATGCTGATGTAACGAATTGCAAATAATTTTTGACCGGCCATTATTGTCAGCAACACTGGCACGTGTAACAGCCGGAAAAGCTTCTGGGGCGAAATCTTCCCTCTACCGACTCTGCAATCACTTCCGACTCGCCTCGCGGTCATCCACCTGCAAAATTCCACCCTTGCAATATCCAACCACCCTCTGCCCTTCGCCAGACAGGAAATATCCACTCTCTCGGATATTGGTGTTTACCTCGTTGCGATAATGTTTGCGAATATGCTTAACGGCCTCTCAAGGAGAGACGTCTCATTTATTCTTTGAGCTTTTTATGACACTTAATTTCCCCAAGTACTGACAGATAAACTGTGATATTTTCCCTTAAAAAAACTTTTATAAATGTAGAGTAGGTAGCCTTATAAATTTTATTTTATTACAACATATAGGTTACACACCAACGTTACACAATTTTCATGTGCAGATATTTTTTTATGACTGATTGTTTTCAGATGAAGATATTCTGTTTTATTCTTTATCTTTTTTTTTTTTAAATGAATCACTGTATATATTATTTACTCCACCAAGCTCCAATATTCTTCACACTGATATAGCTCAAATCTTAAAAAAAAAACAACTTTTTTTTACAATTATCGCTGTATATGCTACATTATGTTATATAAAAATTTCAAGTTATCTACATATATGTATATTCCTTATTTCACATATATGTATCCACATATTATTTCAATTAAATTTAATTTTGTAAGCATACGCCAAAAAACATTTGTAGCAAATGTTATTGTAATAAATAGGCATTGTGTATTTTTTAACTGACTCATTATCCTATACGAAGAATTCAGAATATTCTTTAACGTGACATTGTTTATAAAAATATTTATGTCGTATACGTGGATTTCTTATTTAAATGAAAAACTTCGGAATATCATAAACAGTGATATTCCTACCGCAGAGTATTATTTTGAATTTTAAAGTTTCCGCCAGGAAAGGCAAGTTGGAAATTGTTCGCCTGAGGGTTTACGGCGACGAACTTCATTCGTCGGCAGAATGTGTTGTAGTTTCACTGAGAAAATTTAATGGAAAAATATTACTAGCAGTAAAGTGTCAAAAAGAAAAACATAACCCTTCATATATTATGTTGATTCATTTTCTCACGAATACGTAGGTAAAGTAAAAATGATAACTTACAGTTTTCAAAGTTTTTTCAAATATTCTTAAACTTGACATTAAAATATACTTTATTTAAAAGACGTGTTATTTATCACCAAGGATTTGAAATAATCTTTTTTTCATATTACGTAGCGCATATTATACAATGCATTATATGGCGGTAAGATCAAAATAATTAAGTATTTAGTTCCGCATGAACTATTTTGGTTAGTTAATAACTACAGTCAACCCTCTTTTTATGCGGTTTTTTTTTTAAATATATAATTTAAATTAATAGCATTGTTATTCTACTGGTTAAATAATTATAATCAATACAATTATAATTTTATATTAGCTTTTGTGACTGATTCATATTATGATGTTAATCATGCTTGTTATAATTACATCATATTTTTGATATTTGTTCTTTAGATATAAAAACTTTAATACGAATATCCATTCTAAATTTACTTTTTATCTTTCAAATAAATTATAGAGTTAACAGTAATAAATTAGCTGTAATTTATTAATTGAATAAATAATCTTTTATTTAAATATTCAATTATTACATCAGTATAAACGACTGTTATATGTTTTTCTCCGCCTTTTGTCTATTATGTGTCGTAATAAATCGTCAAATACAAAACACATATTTCATCCGAAATTAAGTGACATTGTCGAAAGTTAACTCATCTTATTTTAAAACATTTTTTGGCAGCCGTTCAAAATGAAAAGATTTATTATTTGTTTGTAAAATTTAATGCCGTTTTAACGGTATTTCTACAATTTGTTTTCAATCTTCCTCCATTAGATATGCGTTGAAAAAAAATCCGGGGTATTCTGCATGACAAGTCGACTCAATTAAGATCTTTGATAAATCTCTACTCGATTAATATCGAGAACTTAACTTACCAAACATCTTCATTTAAAGATAAAAGCAGAGAGAGATTTTTTTGTCGAAAACAGATTTTTATGAAATGAAATCTATTTAATGCATTTAATTGAATTATAAACGATAAACGTGTCAAAATATAATTTTATCACAAACATTTTATTCAAACTTAGATAGATACTCATTCCCTTTTAAACATGCATGTTTCAACATACACAATACCGTTTTTTCGACAATTATATCAGAAGTTTATTGCAATATAACTGATCATTTGTGTATTTCTGGTCATGGATAATGGTATTTGATTGTATATTAAAGTATATTTATATATTTATATTACAGATTTAAAAACCTATGAAAACTATCCAGATTAAAAACAAAGAAGCTACAATATGTAGACACTTTCTGAACAGATTTGCATTTTTGGACAACTATGAGCAGCTTAAGCCTAATAAACTAACATTTTTCTTTTTTCACTAATTGTAGAACAATACATTTTCTTGACGCAGTTCGATCTTAATATCAACAAAAGAATAGTATATTCGTTAGTACTATAATACTACAATATAATATTTTAAAATTTTGTTGTTATGGTGACTTTTTAAATTTAATATTTACCTTTATCACACTTAATAATAAATTTATTCGTAAATTTACAACATCAATCATCAGTGTAATTTATTTGTTAGTGGTTCGTTCAAATCTTAGTATTGGTAATGAAATATTTCACTTTGAATCGAGCATTATGATTTATTTTAATGAAGACTATTAATTGTATTATTCAATTCTGAATTGGCAAGCCAGACTAAGGTTCAAACAAATTAAGCGCTTTAGAATTGGATAGAACTAAGAGACTTCAATCAAAAAGAAAGTTTGTAGACTTAGCAAACAAAAGTTTTCACACATATTTTATCCAAGTTAGAGTATCACCCATTTGTTACATTATTGGCTGTGATTTCCCAAACAATTTCAATCGATTATATACAAGAAAAAATCCAGTATATTCGGACACGTCTTTACGAGGTTTTGCAGTTCCACTTTTCCACAGTTGAAGATAAATCTTTTGAGCAGTGAGAATAATATAAAAGCACGTTTTGCTAATGAGTGAATATATGTATGCACAACTAAAAATAAATACGCGCAGGACAAACACAACAAATACATGTAATATCGCCACCAGTGACGGATTAAGCATTTAAATAAAATAGCTGCAGTGTCGTTGTTATTCCACAAAACAACACTAGCACATCCCATCGGGTCAGTACTATTACGAAATATGTTAAGTTAGTTGCGGATGTGTTCATCAGTGTAAATTTCTTAGCGTGTGCGTCATCAAGGTTGGTGCATATAATATTATAATACTTTTTTGTATATATTAAAAAACTTATTTAATACAAAAATTGGTACGTAAATACTGCTTGTTTGTATTTTATATTATAATGAAAATTAATAACCACTCTCTACGTACTATGTAAATTACTAATTAGATAATGATAACAAGTCTCCGATGGTCCCTCTCGTATCTGATGAATTAGTCAAGTTGAACAATGCTGGTATCTCAAAGTCAATCTGACAGGTTTAATATCATTATGTACGTACGTACAGGTATTAGAAATGTATCGCTCCCGTTAAATATGTTAACATCATTATTCGAAGCAGCGGTTACCGAACTAAGGTTTGAGATACAGTGCGTCCTCCACTAACGCGGTTAATGCGTTCCGAAGGATTTAGCGAAAGTCGAAAACCGTGTAAGCCGAGGAAAACTTAAATTTCCATACACATAAATTGTATCCTATGAAATAACATCATTTTAAAGTAAATACGATTAAGTATGTAATACCACCCTTGAAGTATATTTTATATTTATAAGTTTACAAAGACATACACATTTTTCTACATAATTTCATTGAAATAAAATAAGCACATACTGGAGCCGACAGTGAATATAACTAACTCTTCGTACGTCTGTAAATACTATTCCAATATGATATTCTCAGGCTCTACACTCGACAGGGTTTTTTTCCCATATCTGCTCCTTAGTCGAAGCATATGGCCACCACATGACTCCTCCAAGATTCTCTATCCCCCGCCAGTCTTCTTGCTTCCTCCCATGACATTTCAGAGTCCCGTAGCTCCACTGCGTACATTCTATAAATGATCATCAGTGGCCTACCACGACGGCGGAATCCATCCGGTTACTAGAAGACACAAGAAGAATTTAGGCTTTCTTGAGACATCCGCAGCACATGTTCAATCGTCGCTTTTTCACTTTGGACGTTATTAACGGCTGTTTAGTCCGTTCCCTTATCTCTGTGTTTCTGTCAAAGTCAATCCACCGTACTTCCAGTATTCGGCTCAGGCACCTGTTTCCAAAGCACAGTATACGGCTACTCTGGGCTTTTGTAATGTGCCATGACTCGCAACCGTAAAGCAGCACTGTCTGAATGCATGCGTCAAGGATAAAGGGATAACATCATATATTAGTGTATTTTTATTTATTGATTGAATTGGCATTTACTTGCTAGAACTCGTTATACGGTAGAAAATTACAGAGTATTTAATTTATTGCAATATTTCAATTTATAACAGGCATTCTATCCTGCACCGCGTTATGTACATTTGTAAATCGATCAGTATCAGGATCTTGTACTTCTAAGGCGAGGCACTAAAAGAATGTATAGCTTAGAGTTTAAGATTAATATCCCTCCATCTCTCATAACATATAAAAGCGTTCTTCGTATTCTTTAGTTGCATAATTCATAGACACCGATTTACGAAACAAACGAACGAAATTGTTTTTTTTTTTAAATTCTCATCCGCGTCTCTACGAAAACGCACTATTAGGAGGTCGCGTAAGTGGAGGATCCACTGTATACGTTTTTCTCCTGACACGATAGTTACGAAACAGTTAAACGAAAATACCAATATAGATTAAGTTACGTCATATTGACGGGTTTTAAAAAAACAAAAACCTCGTTCCTTCTGTAGCAGCGCCGCCATAAACGAGAATTTCAAATTTTTCTCCTCACAGACAGACTGTGTGAGCTTCTTTTATAATAATCCTATATTTTACGGCTTATACGAAAAAAATGACAGATTTTTTTATACAAATACTGACGGAGACCTTTCTGCAAAAAATAATGATATAAACTACTTCAAAATAAAATAAACATTATATTTTGTAAACCAATTCTGCGTTTTAATATATTATTGTCGTATGTTATAATATTCAAGCCGTTACTTTTATAAAAAAAGTGGTTCTATCAATTCTATTATTTTGCTTCTACAAAATTCGTAAACCTTTCGGGAATATAACCGTGTATGTGCGTCCAAATGTACCAAATAATATTCCATTTGAATATAGGTTTTCACATTATTTCAAAATAGGTAAATAAACTGAGTAATGAATTCGGCGATCAATATATGTAATATAACGTTAAATGACTCCATATATTACCAGCTTCAACAAGTTTCTTATAGGATTTTTATGCTTGATAATTAATTCACTAGTTGACATAATTTTAAATTCAAATAGACTAATATCAGAGGAAGTTTTGTAGAAAAAATAGTTATTTTAATCACTGTTAGGGTGTTTACTGTCAATACTTACTTGGTGGAAAGGCATTATATTAAAAACAAAATATCTTTATTACTCTTTGGTGATCTTTGTAATTACATGTTAGAGGTGTTAAAAAAATAAATTTGTGTTAGTTTAGAGTCAATCATTCATAATTTATAGTGTAATTTGTAATTGTTTTTCAATGCCAATGGTTTTTAGACCTTTTTATTTTAATTTTTGTTTGTATAAATAGCACTGTTAAATTCTATTTCTTATCAGTTGACAGTGCTCGTCATAAGCGAAACCGGTCCTTATCTTGGTAAATAAAAGTAAAAAAAAGTTCAAAAGAACATTGTGTTTTTCTGAATAGTTATCTTAATATTTTAAGTGTAATCGTATAATGTGGATCCCTAATCTGCGGAAAAAGGTTGAATTTGAGAACTATGGATAGAGATTCCACTCTAAAGGGAAATTATTATGTGGCATATTCATTTCGAAATTGAACTTATCAACCTAAACACATTAAATTCTTTGATATCACTTACACAAGTGTTTGCATACACATTAACTAAATTTAAAAGAATATTTATTGCGGGAGTTGATAATATGATGTCAACTGGTATCGCGCAATTCCATTTAAAGTTTAGTTAAAAGCGTGTCTGCGAAATTTCTGATTTTCTTCTCAAACCGTCGCCCAACTCTGGCGGGAGAAAGATTTATCAACGTCGGCAGGCATTTTGTCATCAGTTAACGGCTCACGGGAAAAGTTGTTGGGGAAATTCAGCCCCGGGCCCTTGTGATGCGTATTTATTTAATTATACATCGCTTAGCGGATATGTCTACTAAACTCATTTTGCGACATATTCAAGCGTTCAATTCGTGATGTGCGTGATCGGCGCTGACGGTTAACATGCTATTAAGTCTGATATATGTATATTAGATTCCCGAAGATTTCAGCTGCTCATTTTTGACGAATATCAACGTTGAATTTCACGCTTCACGGAAAACTTTTGCGCATGCATACACACGAATTTCAATTATCGGAATGATTTGTTTACTTTTGTATTTTGCGGTAAATAAATTTGATTCTATATAACATACGGTTTTTTAATCTATATTTCATGTTACTATATATACAAAGAATCAATTTTGCCCGTGGACTACACACGCCCGTAATACCAAGAAATAGAACGTTTAAATCGGTATTTATTACCACAACCTCAGGTCCGTTGTCTGAACAGTCGCCAGTGTTAGATTAAAAGTAACTTTGTGTTTCAAAACAGCTCAACTAAGGATTGGAACACCGGTATTACTGAAACTGTAATCCCGCCATTCGTATTATTTTTTAAAATACCACAATATCGGTATTGAAAATTATGCAACATAAAATTTTGAATGTACAGATTGTAATTATATTAAAATAAAATTGTTCAAAATGTATTAATTTAAATCTGCCAAAAATTGTATCAATATTGATGAGACTTTCAACGTTTTATTATTATTTGTAGAAACCGTAAGTTATTTAGAAAAAAACGTATACTATTCAGATGAAACTGTTTTTTTTAAATATCATAAACAACTTAGGGAAACGCCTTTCATTCTGATGATGCTTTTTAAAGAGGCGAAATACGTGTCACAATTTTTGACAGAAAAAATGTAGTTACAATGTTATCAAATTTAGTTGTTGGTTTTTTCTCATAATTTCATGAGTTCATATCTCGGCTACCAACATACAAGTCTCACGACTGGTTCTTAACTCCTCGAGGTTCATGCATGTATTTATTAAAACAGGTTGTCGTCGTTAATTTCAACGGATTTAAACTAATTTTCGCTACTGATGGCCAATTTGTCGTTTAATTTTCCGCTGATAATAATTATAATTCAATTCGTGTTCTTCTCAAAGTTTGTCAAAATTCATCGAATACGTATTAAGCACACTTGATACCAAAAGATAATCAATATCAATAGACAGTACTTTGTATAAAAAGTGAATAATATGGCACGCCGGCGGAGTGTCTGAAAAATGACTTAATATTTTATAAAGTAAACTCCGACGGGCGTGCTTTGTTTCCTCAAAAAGGTCGATTAGCGTGTCTGCAAAAATGGGTTCGCGCACTCGCTAAAAAAGCTCGGCGAGTGGTCAAAGTAGCGCCTCGCCGCTAGAACAAAAACAAACAATCGACTGAGACAATACAATGCTCGAGGCCTGAATGAAAAGTGAAGTGGGGCCACTAGCCGCTCCTCATCATTCTGCGTACAGTGCTGTACTCAATCATCAAAAAACAAAATTACGCAAATTGTACAAAACTTCATTAGTAATATAAATATAACATTTTTTAAATCGTTAATATCCAATATTCGAATGTCGCATATTACAACATATTACATACATATAATGTACAGTTTTTATGGTGTACATTCATGGCGTGTATATTTTTATGGTGTATATTCATATTTATGGCGAGGCGTATTAATTGCTAAACCATTTTAATTGCAGACACGTGTCTTGAGTGAGTATGAGGCTGCATACATTTACAAAATATATTATATCACGATACAATGCGACACCGAATGTCATGTTTTTTTTGTTAAACCAATGATAATATACGTTAACGAATATTCGAATATCAACAACGTATTCGATTGGAATGTATATGGGAGGGTGTGAAAGGTAACTCAAATGTGATTTTGGTTGAAAAAAATAATTAAATTCTTAACCGATATTTAATAGCAAGTAATGTGCTTGAAAAAGCTTTTGGCAACGACTCAAAAATGTATTCTTTACTATACATAAACCAATGATTTAATTTTAAATTTCGACTGAAGGTGTTTGATGGAATTTCATTAAAATTTTCGTACATTTCCATTCGGTTTGTCACTATGTGATCCGTGATCATGAATTCCTAAATTTATCGTAAGACATTACACGTGGGTCATGAGCGATAAAAAAACAATTGAATGATCAATAAAGATCATTCAATACTTTAATACTTCGACTATTACTATCACAATTTTATTTTATACATCCCTAGAAAAACTTATGGTCATTCTATTGTATAGATTATATAATTTTGTTGATAAATAAACATCTACGCCACTGTTGAAACCACTCCCGTATGCCAATTCGAACTAACGAGCGTTCGTCATTTCGCGGCGCGACGTGCGAAATTGAACAATATTGAAAATTGTTAGAATCCGCATTGGAGTTAAGTGGCTTTTGTACAACACAAAGCTCCGGAGATATCGAGCTGAACTTTGTTATTGACTTTGTGATGTTAATTATTATCTATGATGTCATCAATAAATCAGCAGCCTTGGCATATTCAAAGAATTCGGTATATTTTATTATTTGACAGATCTTCGACAGATTATAATATTATATTATAGTAAACTAAGTGCGATCAAAAGAGAGAAATCATAACCATTTCTTCACGCTGAGAATTATAGAAAATAGATCACAAAAGTAAAAAAATATTCAAAGCGGACATTAAAAAATACAACGTACATATAACGTTGTGGAAAAAGCACTACAGATTGTATTTCATTTTAATCGTCTTTCTATGAATAATTGACATTAAAAAATATTCATGTGGACAATATTTGAGTCGACAAATATCATACGCACCTAAGTCACACATTTGAATAACAGAATTTTTAATTTTTTACAAATTTTTATTGAGCTAATAAAAAAAATGTTTAAATATTTTTTTTAATAACTACTTAAACAATAATACATTTTGGGTTATATTTTTAATGGGTACAAAATAAAACAGGTTTTTATGCTAGAATACACGTGGACTTAGTTTTGTGTTTTTTCTTAAGGCTTCTTCTCTTAAGGCTTCTTTTAACATAAAAATCTTTCTACAAAGACGATAAATCGTCATTTAAAGCAGCACAAACAATACAATTGCAGCGTGACCGGACTGTAACTGCATAGCGATTGGCTTAAACGGACTTAAGCAGTAATGATTTACGCTAAGGTTTGGACTTTTAGATAAAAATCCAATGTCAAATCTAATTTTAAACCACAAAAATGGGCTTCGGTTTCATTATTCTAAACTCAAAATATTCCCCTGCTTATAAAGGACCGATTGCCATCAAAATCCCCAAAAAGTTTATAGCAAACTTAGGAGCATATGATATTTATTGCCTTTTCTCAAAAAATCTTCATGTAAAAGAATATTATATTTACGAAACTTACGTTGAAGTTTTTTCAATTGCATAATTATTGCTTTTTTTCAATATTGTTTGTATATTATAAATGAAGAATTAATCCAACCAATTTTTGTATTGTTCTTTTACATGATGAATATTGTTTTTCGATTGTGTTGTCATTTTGGAATATTTGTCAAAAGGATTTCGATTCCTATTTGACGCCCGTTGGCAATGATTGGAAATTGGGTTGGCGCTTTGCAAGCCTTTGAACCACAACAACAAAAGGTTTTTTTCCTGGCCCCAAAACGTGTATCGTTATTTGAACAATAGATTTAGCCCATAATCCCTTTCACGCAACTCTGTATACCAACTTCAGATCATTTTATACTATCAGACTTTTACTAACTTGCTGAGAATTCTTTGCCATGCTTAATTTCAGTTATTTACATTGAAAACACACAATTATTTAACTAAGTATTTGATCAGAGTACGTTCGGATTTTGTAAAAATTTTTTTTTGCTCGATTTCTTATGTAATTCTAATATTTGTACGTAAAGAATTAAAACGTGCCATAAAATACTTATTTGAGGAGCAAACATTCAAAAAGTGTTTTGTCACACAAATACAAAGCTTGGAAAATGATGATTTAAGTGTTGCAAAAGTGACGGTTTGTATGAATGTGTCAACTTTATGATTTAATTTTAATATGATAAAAAACCTTTTTGAACACTAATTTTGATTTCCATTCATAGGTTTTATTATGGGCTACCAGAATTGGTATAAAACGCCATTTTTCAAAATTTGTGTTTTTCAAAAACACTTTTTGAATGTTTGCTCCTCATTTGTCTTCCTGTGACTTTCCAAATGCAAAATATATCGTCTAGGTAGAGATACCATTTTAAAATGATTTTTAGTTACTAATATTTAGACACAGGTAAATAAATTATTTTCATATCTGCCAAATTTTTTGAAATTTTAATTGCACATGTAATAAGTAATTTATTTTTAATTAGTACTATCAATGTTTGTATCTTACCTTCATCTTTGCGTCCAGTAGGAAAGGACAAAACGCTGACTTTTATTTTGTAATTTTTAACTTAAGAATTAGATTTTTAAAATTTTATTCGTAAGCCTTGCGATTTTCTGTCTGATGATGTTTCTCAAAGAGGCGAAACACGTGTCATAGTTCGTAACACAGTTATAATTTTTTTTTAAATATTACAAATGAATTTCCATAAAGTTACCGCCGAATCTATCGGAATAAATAAAAAATGAATGTCTCTTGTTTGGATTGAGTATTAATCATACTCATCGCTCTTTACTGATTAAAGAATTCTTATATTTCTACCTTTTTATTTTATTATATTGCACTGTAATCCCTTGGTAGTCTTATATTTCTAGCATACGTTAGTTAAAACGTTAAGTTTTAAGTTTTGCAAACCGGGTAGGAAACCAAAATTGTTTTATTCAGAACAAAGTTTTACTGTTCGGGCGAAATTGTACGATATATTCCCACAAAACGTGCATTGCTTTATTTGTCTTCATCGTACAGCATTTGTAAATGTGCACAAAGTTTTCTAAGCTTTTCCAACCCAAGAGATTTTATATAGATATAGATAGAGCTTTATAATCAATCAAAGATGATATCTATTAATGAAAATTTCCTAAATAAATTGGTAATTAACACGAAACAGCTATGATTACATTTTTTTGTTCTCATTGGTGTTGTCGTATTTTTAATTTTGACAGAATACATAATACTATTCCCTCTCTCTGGATACATTTGAATTGTTAAACATAAGTTAATTATTGTTTACAATGAATTCAATTCCAATCATCATATCCAACCTAATTTTATTTTGCTTTTTGCATATTAGTTGCTGGTTTTAAAATTAAGTCTTAATAAAAAATAAAAAAAACGTACTGTAGTACTATAACTCTTATCGCAGTGGAATCAAATTAGTAATCATTGTAAATAATGAAACTGACTTGAACGATTGAAATTGATTGGAATTGTTAACTCATATTGTATTAAAAATTTGTTGGCTCCGTCTTCCAAGACTTCTGTGTAAAGAAATCAAATCTTGCAATTAAATTATCATTAAATTCAAATGTTTTCATAAATGCTAACGATCGACTTGTTCGGTGATAAGAATAAGTTGTTTTGATTCCATATATATTATCTATAAGTATAAGCATATATATATATATATATTTACGTAGAAATCTTCTCAGAAAACAAATATAGGCTAAGAATTTTTGACATTGCATGTTTTAGCGATTTTAAAATGGTTCAACTTCAACCAGGTAGCAATGAAGTAAATACATGATAATGCTACCGTAGAAGTTATTTACATTTTTAACTTCGTATTCCCCTCGTCCAAGTTTTATTCCAAAATTATTTATTTTTGTCTCAAATACTGTTAGTAAGTCGTACACTTGTCAACTTGGAGTGGAGACTTGTACTAACTTGGGACGGTTTCCATTAGCAAATTGTTTAAAAGTATTAAGATTCATGAAAATTAGGGTTGAATTTACATGAAAGTTGAAGTGCTTTTCTTTGTTTTATTCATTTTTATTTCAAGTGTTATTTTAGTTGAATTATTATAGAATAACGACATTTAAGAAGTTCTCGAGAATATTATTGTTCGTTTTCTAAGTGTGCTTCATTTACATACTTATAGGATACGCAATATGTAGGGCGTTTAAAGTTACACTTCCCAATAGCCGTGATGATAAGTATTTTTGCAAATATGCTCACTCAGGTCTCACAATCGACTGTGAAATGCACGTCATTAAATAATTGGACATTTAATTTTATTTTATGTGTTGAGGAAAATTTTTCTTTCTTTCAAGGAGAGCTTTCAATATTTATTTTAAAAAATCTTCAGTTATGAATAATTCAATCAAAATTATATACGAATATTCTATCGACTCGCGTGTTTCAATATCGTTACTTAACGTTTATCTTCCTATGTGACATGATTTTTTACACCATTGCGAATTTTTGGTTCCGTAGTTCCACCATTTCCCACTTCTAAATTTGGATTTCATCCCGATCCTCACAACACCACTGTTGTTCAACAACTTGACCCGGCGCAAAAAAGGAGGTTGAACTTTTTTTTAGATAATTCTCTGAATCAAAATCATTGATTGCCATAGAAACATTATCGCATAAGAAAAGGCTTGACAAGTTATCTCTACTTTCTTTATAAATATAAATTAAAAGAGAACAAAATGTTTATGCATATATATTGTTTTATAATTAACGATTTCTTTGTCGATTATAATTAATAGTTTTTCTATTACATACACGTACAATTTTGTTAAGGCGAAGAGAGCTTTCTCATTTTTTTTCACGGTAGGTATATCGCTCAAATTATTAGCTAACTTTAAATTTATTAGCAAATGATGTTTTTTGCACATTTTTTAAATATAATATTAACATTAGCTTCAGTTATTGATTGAATTGTCATTTACTTGTTAGAACTCCATTGTAATAAAATGTTAAATTATATGGGTATTTATTATTAATTACATTAAGGGGTTTTCGTATGTAAGTATATCGACTCGAGCTAAAGAGCATTTAAACTAATTTGCTTTGAGCCAGGTTTAATATATGTAATAATTAATGTAATTTTAATATATGTAATAATAAATTATGAAGTTAGAGCAAACAACAAGATGTTGTGTGTATATCTTCTAAGTCGGTATACATATATAGCTGAGTATATTAAAGTTTAAACATAGTTCTGACTAGGGCATCCAATCCCGGGATCCCGTTCAATTTTCTGATCCCGAAATTCCGGGATTGAGATGGCCGCGATCCCGGGATTTCGGGATTGAAAAATTTTGAGCAAATTTACACGAAATTGGCAAATTGAAGATTTCAAATTCCTCGGTGAGCTAAAAAAAAAAAACGAGTTTTTGTGAGATTCTGAGAAAAAGTATACCAAATCGGAGATTTCAAATTCTTCAGTGAGCTAAAAAAAAAAAACGAGTTTCCGTGAGATTCCGGGAAAAAGTATAGCAAATTGAGGATTTCAAATTCCTCGGTGAGAAAATCTCAATCCCGGGATTCAAAATAAATCAATCCCGAAATCCCGGGATTGGAAAAGGGCTTCGGGATTGGATACCCTAGTTCTGACGAAAGCGCACGCCGAAATTGCTATAAAGTAATATTACAAAAATATTGTTATTTGTTTACCTTATTAGATTAGTTTTTTTCACCCCACATACGAAATTATTAAAACATGTTTTCCATTTTAATAATTTTACATGCAAATTCTTTTCAATACAAATTTTCCTACTGTAACTTTTTGCTGTCACGACGATTTTTCCTTCTTTAAAATCTCTGCATGTGACATTCAATTATAACTTCATTGCTTTCCGTAATTCAGATTATGTCTGAAGCTGTCTTACCTACTTTACTTAACTTTCTGCTGGGGGCAGATTAAAAAAATAATAATCTATCAGAGAAAAAATTGTTTTGTTCATCGACAATAATAAAACTCTATTACTTTCTTGAAATTATTTTATTTTTATTCGTATTTTTTTCCACCAAATAAAAACGACAGCCAGAATTGTTCAGACATTGTTAGTAAATTGATTAACTATGTATAACCAGGACTATGACATTGTAAGTCGCGGAGTCAGGAAAATCTTAAGACTCCGACCCATTAAAAAATGATGTTGATAATAGTGTCTACAGTGTTGCCACTGCATTCTAGGCTGACTTAAGATGGAAAGATAAAGGAAATGATCAATTTAGAAGTCAGATATTTATTTATACTGAATAAATATTATAATAGTTGAAAATTCTCGTCATGATCGAAACCGGTCCTGAGCATATTAATTAAAATATGTGGAACAACTACAAAATTATTTTTTATTTCTTAATAAAATCCTATTATAATTAAATTCAATAGGAAGTATAGCTTAGGATGAAATTCGTCATTGGTGTTAAATCTATCAATAAACGATGATGGTTTTTAAACATTTATTCCAACTGAAACACATTTAATAAGAGGCGAGAAACCCATATTTTTTTAATAAATTTTCCTAAAGAACACTGCTCTCATTGAGTTTTTATCATTGAAATCTATCATACGATACGAAACGCATTTTCTTCGAGAATATAAAGACATTAATTGTAAAAAAAGTTTTTTGTAAGTAGCTTTGTATTAAAGGGTTGCAAAGTCATTTAGCTTTTAGCTGTTTTCTGTGTATTACGTCCGTCCGAATGTAATAAATGTCTGTCTTGTTTATGTACACTTGAAAAGTTATCATGCAATAACAGGAAATTCTTAAATGAACTCTTTCTTATTAGCCTTTTTTGGAATGATCATTTTAAGCCGTTTTTAATTTTCGTTTTCCACAACGTTGTACCTATAATTTATTTGATGATTTTGTTTCCATTTTTTTTTAACTACGTATGTTATTCAATAAGTATTTTACATACTGAATTAATGAACTTATTTTAATCAATGTATAAATTAATATTTTTTAAAGTATTTCTACTTATGAATACTTTGAATAATATTAATGTTTTGTAAAGCTTCAATTACCCTCTTATTTATCAGTGCTTAAATTAAATGTTAAGTTTATTTTTCCTTTCATTATAAATTTATCTTACCTGAAATGAAACATTTATAATGGACGAATTTTATCGTGTTTTGATAGATCAAATGTTTTAAAAAGTCTTATTTAAATTTACGACCGAGTTGAAAACATCGCAGGCACTCGTGCTTAAATTTATAATTATCAAAAATTAATAAATATTTATTTACATGTACATTACAAAAGAATAACAAATAATTTGGTATTTTATTTGAAAAGCAATGAATATCAAAATGGCGAGTTATTTATAAGTAAAAATTAAACAGTTGCTGCAACTGTTATATGGCTTCACGGGTATTGATTTAAAAAAATATTCTGCACCCGTAAGGATATTATTTACATTGACCTATTTCCCTTTTCTTGTAATATTTCAATTATAATTTCTCGCCCTAATTAATTAAATGAAGCCGCCCTAATTAATGTTTTATTTTCCTCGTATTTTCAACCGCAATTTAATTTTCACCATAAATACCTCAGAAAATTTTACAAGACTGTGCTTATTCAAACGTAATTCGTGTGATAATTACATGGCGTATAAGATAGTTTCATACTTACGCTTTAGATAATTAATTATAGGAGAAAAACAGAACAATTCGTCTGTAACAATTTTATAATTCTCAAAAATCTTTTTTTTTGTCCATAAAATCGTCACATTTTCTGTATATTATTTTTTTTCCCAGCGAGTTTATGATCTAAAATTTTCATTTTTTCCTTAAATATTAACAGCACAATATTGAATTTCATTACTAAAAGAGAATCGTTTTGTTCAATTATTTCGATATTATCTTATTTCTGTTATTCAATGTTGCCATTTTAATCAAATAATTTCCAACAATTTAAATTGCTTGCGTTCATTCAACCACTAAGTTAGATTTCCATGTATTCTGGCTCATTTATATCTGTTCCGATGAGTTGTTCCTCTAACTTCTCTCGAATTAATTGAACCGCTCTTAGAGAAAAGTGATTTCAATGCATTCCGTCACGGCGGCTGCTGATGCTCAACCTGTCGATTATTTCGATGCGGAATCACAAAAGGCTTTGCGTTTAACCACCCTCTGCGAGGAATCCCTCTGCCGAGTTTTGAGTAGAGTCGTTATTAATTTTCCGCCGCTATCTGGGACGGCAGCGACGCTGGCGCGGGGTAAGCGAGGAAGTCACGTTGACTTAAGAGATTTATTAAAATCATAATTGCTCCCTTTTGTTCCGCCGGAAGGGAGACGATGTTCGCTTTTGCGATGATCATGTTCCTTCGTTACAGCGTCGTTCTCCGGATTGTTACACAGTCAATTAGCGTAACCGACATGACGGTGTACTTTTTATCCCTTTTTGTAGAAAATCTCTTGAGAATAGTAATAAATTCACGAAAAAAAATGAAATATTTATGAAATGGGCAATGCTCATATATCATCATTTTTATGATTTTAAGTAAATAAGTTCTGTTATTTTAAATGTTTTTCAGCTCAAAAATTCAATTTTTTCGTTTAATAATGTATTACCAATTATTGATTCAATTCACACATTATTGTCGTATAGCTATTTCAAAAAAAAATATTTTGAAATAATCGCTCCTTCATCGTTTGAATATTAATTATCCGAATTTCGCAGTCGCAGAGTATATAATAATTCTAATAAAACACGGATAATTACCAAATAAGCTTGAGCGTATCTGACACTGACTCCCGTTATTTTTATTTATATTTTGATCAATTCAAAATGATCTCTATGTAATTTATTCAATTTATTCTACACACTTCATTTTTTCTATCATTTCTTTTTAAATTTTTATTGAAGCATTTAAAACCAATTTATCCAGTTGAATCTTCTTCTAACTTTATTATTCTCTCGAAGGCGAAAGTCGACATATTTTGTCAAAAATTTAGATCGGGCTACGCATATAATAGTAAGTTATTTTTAAAAAATAAGGCTCTGACGTGAGCATGTTTGAAAAATTACAATTGAGTTTGTAACAAAAGCGTCAGTTTACGTAGTCCTGTATACAAACATGGCAGTTATTAAACGGATGCCACAGAAAAATGTAAATTATATTAAAATATTAAGATACTATCAAGATTTTAAAAAATCCAAGTCCGTCCCTAATGTGAAGCATATGGCCTCCTAATGGAGGTATCTCATTAGATTTTGTTTACGAAAACTTTTTGTTACTCAGTTTCTCTTTTCAATTACTCATGTTCTCTTTTCAAATATACTATGGATAGAAGGGTAATACTTGGACAGGACTAGTGGTTAGCTGATCGCTCTCGCTACATCCGTTTTAGAATAGAATGAGTGGGAGGCAATTAAAGACATCACATTTATCCAAGCCTTCGGACAGAAATCCATAAATCGAATGAAAAATCAATATATAAAAACTGTCCGTCCTGGGATTCGAACCCGTGACCTACGTATTCTTACTCAATAACGTCGACACTCGGCCACGCTCCCGGGAAGCTATCAAGAATATTTAACATCATTTTTTCAGACGAAAGTTTTAGCTGATTTGTTAAAATTTTAGGATTATGAAAACTGCCGCCTTTATTTCCCGAGCCATCATATCTTTGCGGAATAAATGATACTCATTTTTATTCTAGTCATAACACGAGATTTCTTTCAAACCTAATTCCCACAGCTTATTATTTATACATACTTGCTAGTGTACGAATAGGTTTGCCATTAAAAATATATATCTATCGCATCGCATTTATTCCTGTTAAGCATTCGGCCAGACATAGCATTCCTATACTACCGATATCAGTGTTCGATAAACTTATCTTTCCATTTTCCCGCTTTGCATTCTCACGAATCCATTTGGAGCAACTCCAAAAATTGGCAATTTGTCGACAAAGTTGCCCTCACACCGAGAGGTGTGAGTTACTCCATATCATCATCGTATAAACATTTTAACGACTTTTTTCGATGTTGTGCTGTAAATCACATAATAATAGTCATTTTTTTTTTATTTTCGATCAAAATTAATGCATCCTTATTCTGCTCGCTCAACTAGAAGTCATATACTTTATTTATTAGGTGTAGTAAAAAAATACGTCGTTTCTTAAAAGGCAGTTTTAAAATCAGCTGTTTTCAATCATTTGACAGGTTAAGTGTCGTCTTTTTTTCTTCGCACTGTGAGGTGACTCAGTTTGTTAGTGACATATTTTTTTCGTTTGTGCCAACATTGTAAGCGAAACTTGTTCTTTAAAATTACACTTACGCAGCTTAGAGGTATTAACCATTTTAATTTGAGTCAAGTTAGTGTCACTTATTCATATTTTGTACTGTAATTTGTAAATACTTTTCAATACCAATTGTTTATTACACTTTTTTTATTTTATTTTGTTTTGTATAAATAACACTGTAAAATTGATTTGATAAAGCTCGTCATGAGAAAAACCGGTCCTGATCATTTTAAATAAAAGTGGGAGTAGTACAAAGGAATATTGTGTTTTTTTGAAGGCATGGGTGTTTTTAATACCTAAAAATTACTTCCCACCCTTCCAAACGTATAGTAACGCAGCGAGAGCGGCTAACCACTAGTCCTGTCCAAGCCTGTTTTTTCTATCTCTACTGTCTTCGAAATGAAGTCTTCGACATGAAAACTAAATAACAAACAATTTTGTAGAAAAACTTTGGTTAAGATTTTTTCTTCCTATACTTATTTCATCACAATATTATATATCTATGGACTGCGGAAATGTTGAAAAAAAATTGTAAATTTAAATAATATATTTTGCAATTATTATTACCGTCAAGACTTGTAACCATGATTTGTGTTTAGCTTAGGATTAAAAGTAAAAATACGTATTTATTAGCAATATGTATGTAAATAAATACTTGAAACGCGATCCTATATCACTCGCTAACTAGAAGGTCTTCTAATCTGCAGAGTGGTTTATTTTATTCGTCGTATTTTATTTCGAATCCTTATAATGTATATGTTTCGCAGATTTACTCTAATATTTAATTGGTACTTACAGTTTGATCTAATGTGATTTTATTAATATGTGATGGATTTGATTATTATTAACTTGAAATCTTATATTTAATATTTAATAAATTAATCGAATATCAATTTTACAACAAATCGGGTTTATATTTTTGTCTTAAATTAAAAACTCGATTTGTTGAAAAATTGATTTTGGATATTAAAATTGTATGCATAGACTTCCGTATCACTAAGAAAAAAATATTAAATATCTTATATTGTATATTATACTTCGTGAATTTATTCTCGTTCGGGGTGACTCCCAGATGTCATCTATTGTACATCAAATATACAGTATTTAACGACCGTATTTCGTACCTAAAATTATAAATACATATTGAATTCATGCTGCATATATTTTGCTTGATGTACTCACATCAAGAGAAAATCTTTCAAAATGTAAAATACTTTTGTAGAAAATAATCAAATAAGCCAACCAAAGAGTTCTTTATCTGCTCTGTCAATTGTTTAGAATAATAACCGCACAATTCCGACTTCATTTGTACTTGCTAATATATTTCCTTTTAAATTGTAAATTTAAAAATGTACATCGAAAGTTAAGTCAGTATGTTTTAATAAAGACACGTTACCATTATTTTATATTATAATATCTCTGCCATGCAGAATACGTTACTTATCATAAAATTGTTAAATGTTCGCAATTTGAACAATTGTAATCAATCTAATAAATATCTCATATTACATTCGCATTTCCTTTTTTATTATCTTTGTGAGTATACTATGTATTGTAATATCGGTTTTTTTTGACAGCTATTATGTTCGTGTGGCGTCACACAGTTAGTCCATTTCGTAATAAAAGTTTTTGGCTACTGTCTCCTTCCTGTAAGACAACGATATAAAATGATATTTTCTTTGTTATTCTCATCTTTATATGAGTCCAACTGACCCTTGCCTTGGGCGATTAGTTATATTACCATATTATATATGTTTTAAAACATTTCGACTGCAGAAAAGCATAAGGAAGGAATCCTCAGTTATTTCTTAACAACTTATAAAATAATATTCGATTTTGTAAATATGCTTGTTCGTTCCGTGCATTTGAAGATTGTGTCTATTTAATATTTTGACTTAGGATCAAAACCATAAAAAACGTTTTTTCTGCCTTCTGTTAGCCTTTCTACAATCAATCGACTTGTAAATTCAAAATAATTTAAATAAAATATTCAACAAATTTAATTATTTCCAATCGCTTTCAAATATTTCAAAATATTATATTAACGTCGCCTATTACTCAAATGTCCACCACGCCTACGATAAACCAAAACTCGCCTTTCATTTTCAATTGATGTATGAAAGCGATCTAATTTGTAATATTCCCGTCTCGGGATTAAAGCCAACCATAACATTTCAATTGTATTCCCATGGTCTTATTCCCAGCGCCGTGCCGAAGGGTTAACACTCTTTAAAACCCCCGAGCGTCGAATCTTAGAATGGGAATATCGTGCGCGCGCAGGTGTTATCGCTACAGCTTTGATCGGAATAAGCCCTCCCGCAGGATTAAGTTAGGTTTGATATAAAATTTAATTGGTCAGCTCGGCTCCGAAATGCTTTGACTGTTGTGGCGTGGATTGTTATACCGGAAAATTATTGCGTTCAATGAGGATAGTTGACCTTTTCGAAATGTCGCAGAAACACGTTTTATTTTAGCTATTGTTTGGAATATAAACAATTACTCATATTATATATTTGAACTTACGATATCCTTACAATATTTATTATCTGTTGAACTTTTATCACATTTTAAATCCATACCAGCTCACAGTAAGTATATGTACTCCTAATGGAGGTATCTCAGAAGAAGTTTTTCTATGAAAACTGCTTGTAACTCAGTTGATAAACCTCTTTTTCAAATAGAGCAAGGGTAGAAGAATAGGAAGGTCAGGACAAGAGTATCGCTACGATCCGTTTATTGAAAGAGTGGGACAGAATTTTTAAACATACACACCCATGCCTTCGAACAGACACTCTATACATTGATTGAAAACATGTCGTTTGTACTGGGATTCGAACCTGTGAGATACATCACGGAAGCCAATGTCGTTGACCTACGTATCCAACTAGTCTAATACGAATTGATAATTCGTACTCCGAGTTGAACCTATCCGTTTTTTTTTATCAAATTTATGGAGCTTTAAGTACTAGGGTGCGTTAGCGTCTTAAGTTCTTCGAGTCTCCTTCGTCGCTAATGTTTTGATATTTTTTATTCCCTTACCATCGTATCCGACAGAAGGGCGTGATCGCCACAGAGGTGATAAATCCTTAGTGAAGCCAGTTCACGGGTACACAATATGCTCATTTGCAAATCATATTATATATACCTCCCCACATACCATATCCATACAAGTACACACACATCCGCATATACACATAAATTACACGAGAAAGTCGGCCAAAGACAGACATTTTCATAATGAAACTACTACGCAACAGATGCGATGTAATGATTCAAGTTTTATTGACTCTTTACTGACGTTATTGTGATTCGATGTTTTACATTTATGTATACTAAAATTTTATTACTGACAACACACGTTTGAACTTGTATGATTATATTTTTCCTTTATTACTTTTTGATGTAAACTATCGATTATGTACCTTCCGCACACTAGCAAACCGTTTAAAATGCAATACGATATTTTATAAACGTCGTTCGGATTTTCATTTGGATTTTCATAACCAATATAAGTTTTTTGTGCATCACGTATTTCATTCCATAAATATTTTATGTCAACATCGCGAACAAACTACGGCATGTTTACTCTACTGAGATTATGAGCCTTGGCAAGTGAGAATTTTATTTGAACGATGGCATAGTAAAATCTTAATAGTGGTTCGTGAGGAATCTTTGCATATAAACATCTTTCATTTTTGCATGGTGTAATAAAGATGTGCAAAGAGCGTCAATTATAAATTGTTTTATACTTTTTCGGTTTCTCAACCCTCGTGTATTTTTTTTTATTAAACTAAACACCATTAATGTATCTAGTTGATTGACTAGAGTTTAATTCACGGCTTTGAAGTGGTGTAAAAAAAGACTTCGAGTCCGACTCCGGTTTTAAATAAAAAACCAAATCTGAATTGATTTTTTCAAGTATCTGTTTAGTTAACATATTAGTTTACCATCATATCACTCTAGTTACTAGAATAGATTCTGGTAGATTTCACCAATCAATATGATGAATACAGAGGGTAAAAATATCAAAGTGTTTTAGTTCTACTGTTTGTAGAACTGTAGAAACTGTAGAACTAAAATACTTTGATATTTTTACCCTCTGATAATGGAGTTCTACCAATTAAATTCCAAATCAATTGATGATGAATACACGTATAATTTTTCAATATATTAAATTTATTTTTCTTTGGTTTTTCTGACTCCGACTCCACCGCCGGAAAAACACACGATTCCCGACTACGACTCCGCAGCCCTGGCTTAATGCCTTTTTCCTTACGTCATTTTTGCCGTTGTGTATGAATTGCACTAAGAGGTCTGCACAGGCCTGGGCCTGGCCCGCGGGCTCTTACCCGGCCCGGCCCGCGGACCGGATTTGGGCGGGTAGGCGCAATTCGGGCTCGGGCCGGGCCCGGGAAAGGAATTTATTACTCAGAAAATTATTTCAGACTATGTTCGTGTCTTAAGTCAGCCATGATGATTTTAATTATTACTAGTTCTATAGAGAATCGTAAATTGTTGTAAATTTGTAAAAAACGGGTTTTTTTCGGTCTGTTGAGTATAAATCTGGGCTTCGGGTCGGGTTCGGGTAATAATTGTGGTTTTAGACTCGGGCCTGGGCAGGGTCTGAGTCTTTGGGGCTCGGACCGGGTAATTTTGTAAAATTTCGGCCCGTGCAGACTTCTAATTGCACTGTATCCGTGGACATATGTAATACCATATAGCATATTATTTCAGCTTACTTCATTTTAGTTATAGTAGGTAATTTAAAAATATGTTTTAGTATTTTTTCATTTGGTTTTTAATTGGTGTTAAGCTGTATCAGTGTTTAAAATAATTGTTAACAACGCAAGTAGTTACAGTAAACAGATACAGTAAAGCGGTTATATGGGTATTTATCATGTAGTTAATTTATTTAATTGGGTTCTGTTTTTTTTATCCGAAAAACGTTATTTAATATATACGTATTTTCGTATTTTCCAGTGTGTTATTTCGTACAAGAAAATTGTAGTAGTTAAGTAAATATTTTATTTTAAATAAATATCGAAAATCGTGATCCAATTTTGTGATTCGTACATCAGAATAGTAATACTCGACTGCAAAAGAGTCCTAGAATCTCTTTATTTCATTTCACTACTTCATAATAACCATTCCTGTATACCTAACACGCTTACGCTTCTTTGCATCTGACACTTGTTAGATAAGGGATGAATAACACAAAAAGAACATACACGCCAACCTTCTCCGATTTCATTATTTGTAACGAATTATTGATTTTTTCATATAATACTCTTTATTGTTTATCATTTCAAACAGGTTTTTATTATCCAACACGAAGACAATAAAATATTGTTTTACCTTCCTTTAATGTTATTTTAACCATTTTGTGATAAATTATGCATATGCGACAAACATTTTTTTTCATGAATTGCTTAAATTTGCCTTTAATTTTAGCACTGTGTTGTATATTCTAATACAAAACTATTAATTTTGTTTTTTTACCATGTCCGCTCCCAATGTGGAGCATATGGACTCCTAATGGAGTTTATATCAACAGAAGTGTTTCTACGAGAACTGTTTGTTACTCAGTTGCTAAACCCCTTCTTTTTCCAAAGAGAGTCGGAATAGAAGGATAGGGCTAGGACAAGACTAGTGATAAGCTAATCGCTCTTGATATGCCCCGTTTATAGGATAGGATAGGTTGGAGGGGGGAATTCAAGACATCACATACACCCATGCCTTCGAACTGAAATTCATAAATCGATTGAAAAATCAATTTATAAAACTGTCCGTACTGGGATTCGAACCCGTGACATCCGTAACCGAAGCCAACGACGTTGACCACTCGACCATACTTGTTTTTTTCCTGATAATTATTTTCTATCAATACTCATACATTTTCCTTTATCGTGAAAAATTAAGTTTATTTTTTTTTATTCGAAGTTTTTCACAACCATTCTATCGTTTAAATCCCATTATTTAAGAAAAAAATATTACTTGAACTACGTGAGTGAATTTCTGTATTTGTTATTAATCTTATATGCTTACTGGCATTGTATTAAAATAAACCCATTTAAAACCGTATTAAATATTTTTCTGTCACGAATCGATTAATTCTCGTCAGACAGTTTCTTTTCTTTCGAATATCTATCTCTATTTAAAGCATATTTTTCCCATTCAGTTTCTATTTTTCTTTTAAGCTATTAGTTAGTATACCGTTACAAAGAATGGCTAGTTACATTAAGTCACCAATAATGTATTCTCCCAATGTACTTTTCACAGTTCGCGATTTTATTAAATAAGAGGGCGCTTGCCAACATTACTATGGTCTTTTTGCAAAAGTTTTCTTTTAGACAAGTTTTCGAGCCTTTTTTCAAAGAGTTTTTTTGCTAAAAAATTTGCTTTTTATACATTTTATAAATAATATTTATTCATATAGGTATATAAATATTACCTGCCACAGAGGTTAACGAACTTGCGTGGGTACGCCTCCATACGAAAAAATACAACTATTCATAAGTTTTTTTTTCCATCACGTATTCTCATTTGAATATATTATTTTATTTATTTCTTTATATTTTACTGATATTAGTGTTTCAAAATAAGCTGATATAGATTCGTAAAAAGTAATAAAGTGGAATAAATAACAAAGGAATATTGTGTTTTTATTAATAGGATACAGGTTAGTTGTTGATTATCCATCACCACCCGTTATGTGTATGCAGCCGCTGTTTCACGGCCTCCTTCCATAACGCAATACGAATAACGATAATAAAATATTCTCATTTTCTTGGCCCGATACAGATCTGCACGGGATCTATCTTTTAACAATGCACTGTTGTGCTTAAAAAAAATTTAGAGAAAAAAAAGAAAATTTGATTTGCTCAGCCATTTAGTTTAAGTGATATTAAGTATCCTGTGTATCCGAATATTGAAAATCCGCCGAATTGGAAGAGTTTAATCTTCTCCACGTTGACTTTAAAGAGGAATCAAGAATATTTCGTTCCCCGTATAAAGTTGCAAATTTATCGAATGCCTCAAAATTGGCCTTGGTTGAGATCAGGTCAGAAAAAATAAGTTGTGTAATATAATCGAGAAAAAAAGGTATATACCGTAATACACACGTGCGTGTGGCTCGCGTAGACCTATGGCCAAGGGCCAATGTTATCCAATTAGAGCCTACTCCATTGATTGCCCAAAAAAAACCCTCACTCCCCATTAGTCCAAAAATAGAAAATATTATTTACGACGCAAATTAATCTTATCGGCGAGATTAAGCCATCGCGGAGTATCTCTCTCCGTGATTTTTATTTTTTGTTCATGTAACGAGATCAATTTGAATTTTTGTTTGGCGTAATATAATTCCGGGCCTATTTTTTTTCGCTGGCAGTGTACATTTATTTTTCGCAGCGACGCTCCATATCTCAGTCGCTCGTTGGAGGCTTTTGTAATGCGAATTTATTTCGGCATTATGTGGGCACGAATAATGTAGCTATCTATGTCTTTCGAGGAAAGTGGAAACGCTTCTTACGTGTCTGATTAAATGCAAAATTACCTACTCTCCGATTATGTACAGTTTTTTTCCTTTCCATATAACTTAACATTCTAGACGTATTGTAAGTATAAAAGAAAATTCTTTAAAGAAAATTCATTTAGTGTGAATATTGATCAATAAAAATTCTGTCGGAATTACTCTTTGGTGTTTAAAATTTAGACTTTAAAACCGCGTTTCTCAACCTTTTTGGGAGCGTGGCCCCTTTTTGAGTCTTTATTTTCTGTGCTCCCCATACCATTGTTTTGTCTTCCCATAAAAATTGTAATTTCAAAAACCCACCTTTTATATAGCTCTTCCGAGATTTTCGAATCTACAATGCCAGTAATTTATTTTATTTACGGATTTACAAAAAATAGCTGCGCGACGTCCGCCATTATGTTCTTCCCTGTATCGTTTTATCAATACCCGTGCCCCCCCTTAACTGTGTTGTGGCTCCCCAAAACAAAAATAAATCTCTGTGGCCCTTTTAGAACACGCTGTGGCCCCCTGGGAAGCCACATGACCCATCGTTGAGAAACCCTGCTATAGAGCACAGGTTAAGGTCACAATAATAATGTATTTTAGTTGTACACAATTTGTGTTATTTTGCAATTATTGTGTTGAAGTTTTACCAAGTGAATTTTCATTTAATCAATAGAGCATAGGTTCTCATGTCATCAGTCTTCTGGGATTTTGTAGAGATATTTAGGGACCATGCCGGTCCTGGTCCAATTTACTCAGTTTTGGTGAATCTTTTCGACACTGTTCTGCAGGTACCTAAAATATTAAATTCCACAAGAATTATATTGGTCAGTTGATAGCTATTTCTGCTTCACGCCATTATCAGAATGTGATCGCAATGAAGTTCTACCTTTTAAACACAAATTTAATTAAGAAATGGACATATTTTTTATTTAATATATATTCGACGCGAAGAAGATATCAACACAAATAATACAAATTTTGAACGATTGAAGATCAAACATTCAAAAAGCGATTTTTCACACAAATACAGAGATTGAAAAATGATGATTTGATTGTTGGAGAAATCACAGTTTGCTTGAATGTGTCAACTTTGTGATTTCATTTTTATGAGAAAAACTTTTTTTGAACACTAATTGTAATTTTCATTCATAAATTTTATTATATCAAAACTGATATTAAACGTTATTTTTCAAAATATGTGACAAATCACTTTTTGAATGTTCACTCCTCATTTAAGATCCAATAATGATTTCAGACATTTTTTTCAATTAAAAACATAAAGGTATTCAATGGCATTATCTAAATAGTTTTTTTTAAGTTTTTTCAAAATATGTAAATAATTCATGATGGAATTGAAGTAAGAGGAATTGCCAAAACTACCAATAATATTTATTATACACTGCTTATTTATATTTAACATACCTTTTATTCAATCGGATATCTTTAATGGCTTGTATTATTATTTCCATACTATGTACTCATCAATTTTGGATAATCTCCATTCACATTCAATCTTTAATCTCGTCGCTTATAAATAATATATCGAGTAATAGCGTTATCTGCTTTTGAAGTTTCTTTCAATTGAAAGCTCTAACTTGATCGATTATACTTTAATTCAAATTCTTTAGGATCTGCGTTACTGATTGAAAATATTTTAAATTGATGTGAAAAGAATGGAATGAAGCTATTGTGAAAATAAAATTCTTAAAAGGGACAAGTAACTTGAAAATGCTTTTCTTTTAGACACTTTTTATGTGAGAAAAGTCAAATGGTTAACGTATTGAAATTTTTGTTTCATTCCTTTATTATAATAATCAGATTGATATGCCTGATGTATTTAATGTTTTATATGTCTGCACTTCTCTTCATTGTTTCAACATGATAAAAGAATTTCTAAGCATTTTTGTTTTTTGGCACTTGAACTTTTTATTTACATTATTGATGTATCATATGAAAGTGCGAAGAATGGCGAGCAACAGAGGTTTTGTAGTAGTAGCCAAATCATCTAGATAGGGAGCAGGAATTGATTAGTTATCATTTGCCACGTTTTGATCGTTAAATTAATTTGGTTTGATATGTTTTATATATTTTTTTGTGTAGTAATGATTGCTGTCGACGCAATACCGGTTCTGATCTTTAAATATGGTGCAAAAACTTATCACATTACTAGGCGTTTAAAGAGCTAACAAGTCAATGAAATTTTTCACTCATTGGTAAAACGTTTGTCGAATCATTAAAACAGAAATAATATCACCGCCTTAAGTTTTCATCGCCACGATTATTCAATAGAAAAACATTGCCGTCTCTGTGTATAAGCGCGAATCGAGCTGGAGAATATTTTCGACAGCATCGTCATCAAAGGCTCCAAAATAGTTTTTACACGTTATTATTATTTTATCTCGGCAAACAATTCAATCGAAATTTCTTTCTTCTCCGCCTGGAACGAATAAACATTTCGGGGCCGAGCAGTTTGGCTTATTTAAATGCGTCTTTATTGACTTTGTGAACATCTGATACTTTTTACATCGAATGAGATACACCGGTTTCGCTAAACAAATCTTCCAACAAATCTAGTCTGTGTAAACAATTATTGTAATTAAATCAGTCCAACAAAAGATACTGCTAATCGTGTTTAAATGATAATTGGCTCTCTATAGTTAGATACAGTCTGAAAAAAACCATTTGCTCAGGATACGGTGGCTTGAAAGTTATATCGACGAAAAACAGCTACTGGTAAATTCAGGACAAAAAAACACTTTATTACTTTTTTTACTTTCCAGTGAAATAAACAAAGTATATTTTAGAATTTTTAAATTATTAGATTGTTTTTCCTCTCTTGATGAATTGGGTCGAGAGAAGTTAGCTGGCTTTCTAATTAAACAGTCAATATCAAAAATACCTTGTATTTCTCCATTGACATTTTTCTATCGTTATTTTGTTTGTAAAAAATTGTTGTGTATTTTTTTACCATTACTTAACAAGTTGAAAAGAAACTATACTGATGTGATAATTAATTAAGAAAAAGTCTAAATTTTACGCAACAGAGTGCAGGGCACGGCCCCTTGGTTTAATCATTTATGTATTATATATTAGGGGAGGAAAACTGATTTGCGTTCGCATAAGATGCTGAGCTGCATACGACAAATACGTAAGAACTATTAATATTGTATCAAGTATTATAAGTATCTATTAACTCTTTTTTTGTCTTTCAGGTAAAATGCAGCGATAAATGGCTGATACGTAAAAGTGCGAGATTGGTAAGTGTTACAAGCATACATAGTCATTAGTCATATTAATATGGACATTAAATCTAAAACCTACTATAGTTTCTATAAAGGAATTTGTTTTATCATGCATATAGAATCATCATATAGTATTTAAACACAAGGTATATCACGAGAGCTTACGTAATTCAGTCGCTCAAGTTATGTTAAGGATATATTATATAAGTGTTAAGTAAGAAGTATACTATTATATCTATTATTATATCTATTACTATTATATCTTATTTATATCCACATTGCACTGCGTTTTCAAAATCTGGTAGAGGGGATGTTAAAAGACTTAAAATATGAAACAATCACAGACATTCCGTGTCTTAATACAAATGGAAAATAATGTATGAAATGTCCAATTCAGTTGTTAGGGCATCCAATCTCGGACGCTTTTTGTGATCACCATCTCTCAATCCCATGATGCCGCTTCTGTGTGTACGTTATATCTTGATTTATTCCTAGTAACATTTTAGTATGTAATGGGCGAGTCGGTTTGTTTATAAGTGTCTTCTTCCACGATTTATATCTTTCAAAATCATGCCATTAGCATGATTACGATTTGTTGTCGTTGCTTTTCCACCTTGCAGTATGTGTACTTTGTAAATACACGGTGAACAGCGATAAAGCGATATCTTTTAACGATTTGTTGTATGCCATGACCGCTCGCAATGTAGAGCATATAAACTCCTGATGGAGTTTATATAAAGAGATATTTTTCAACGAAAATTGCGTGTGACTTGTGACTTATTTGAAGATAGTAGCGATAACATGATACAGAGTTGATAGTGGTTACCGAATCGCTCTCGCTACACCCCGTTGTCAGGATAGGATGTGGCGAGGAATGGAGGAGATTTTAAACATTACAGTCATTCATGTGTTCAAATAGAAATCTATTGACAGAAAATATGAATTTAATTTGCAAAGTTTCCGAGGAGTTCTTAATTTAAAAAATATTTGCTGCTTTTTACATAAAGAACTTTTAACATATCTCTCTTCATATCGTTTTGAAACATTTCTTATTCTTCTAATAATAATTTATTTCACTGACGATATTTTTCACCGATCCTTTTTTGTTTTTAAATTATTTTTTATTAACAAATAAATTCACATATTAGATGATAGTTTAACAGTTCCTTTTCTTAGTCACATTACACCTACCTATGGCCGTTTTGCAAAAATAACTGTATTATACTTGTACTTAAACCTGTCACCTCGGCTAATATGAATAAGACAAAAGTTAAATAAGTCTTATTACGGTAACTTCTCTTGTTTAAATAACGCTCAATTCATACTTCAAATGTGTAATATTTGTTTTTTCGTTGCCAAATTCTTTCTCTTCTTCCTGTGTATTCTGTCCATATGAAAACATTCTTCCATTTATTACGCTGCAAGATAGCTGAGCGCATTTCACTGCCATGTCTGGCTTCGTTGCCTGCTGTACCTGAATGCACTTTACAATGTAGGCGTACTCGTGAAAATTGTGTGATTTTACTTAATTATTATTAATTAAATGGCAGTATAATATAGAAAAAATAATAAGGATGTTGATTTAAACACTAATTATTTTTCTTCGATGAATTTACAGTTTAGTTTGGACCTTGGATTTCTCCGGCTATTTTAATATTCTACTACATTTTTCCAGCCACGTATGTTATATGGAAAAGGTCTCCGAAATCTTATAACAAAATTTTAATCTGCTGTGCAACTTCATCATTTTGAAAAGATCAGAGCCGGTTTCGTTTATTGCGAGTATTATCAAACAGAGAAGTAAAAAAAATATGTGCTTTATTAAGTTTAAATATAATACCTTACCACCATGAATTGACAGTTTACAAATTCAAATCTATAGGAATATACAAATATCCTTAATTAATATTCATATTAGCAATATTTACTTCTAATGTTACCGCTGTAACCATCGGATATAATAAACTGTTTTCGTAAGAAAATTTTACATCATTGAAATATAATAAAAATAATAAAACATATTTAGTACTTTTTCCACATAAAATTTATTGGACAGTGAACACCTTAAAGGTGATCATTGAATTATGATTCTTTTCGACATATTATTAATGCATTTGCCTTTAAATATGCCATGCAATATTTGGAACATAAACCAACCACAATTCACATTTCTCGGGTTGCTTTATACGCGTTGTTAGACACGATATTGCATTTTCCGGGGCCAGCAAACGGTTACAGTGTAAATGCAACCCTTGCAGGTTGATATTGGAAAGAATAAAATAAGGCATTTCTCGCAATGTAAAGCTGTTACGAACACACATGTGTTCCTTGAGTATATATAACCTTCCCAAAACAATTTGTCAGGAAGGTTATTGTTCAGTGAAGGTTTTTTTTACACACAACTTTTATCGTTTTTCGCTTTTCTTAGATTTAATTTCAATTTTAGATTTGTACTGCCCTGCTAACTAAAAACACAGTAATTACAGATTTATAATAAAGTGGATTTAAGAAGAAACACAGTAAAACTCATATTTGTATTGAAGAAAGGTCAACATATTTTTTTATTGTCTAGTAAACTCTACTATACCTCTTAGATGAAAATACATGTTTATTAGGTTTTTTAGTAAATTCGGCTTTGCAAGTAAAAGTATGAGCGAGTTCAATCAACTCATGGTTTTTAAATTGTGTTGATAAAAAATGGTTAACGACTATAACCTGTTTAAATGCATTCTAACTAAAAAGTGGTTGCAGAAATTTTCAAATTATTGTGTGCATAAATTTCTTATTGAAATATGATATGCTTCGGAGTACCTACAGAGAGCAGCGCATGCGTGCAATGCAAGTGCATTCGATCTGATTTGATACGCTGCCTGTTCTGATTGCAAATAATTTTATTAATAAACGCAAATAACTCATACAGCAGGCCTTGCATATTGATTATTACATTACAAGTTGCAAAGAAAACGTGTTCTGGCACTTATGCACTTTCTGACGCATTTAGACTTAAATGCGACTGATCATATCTGTGTTAATAAACTACATTAACTATATTCCTGTGATACAAGCTATATTTTTATTTCTAGGCTGCGTACTAGAAACTAAGTTTAAATATAACCTTTCCCACGTGTATTATAACTTCTGTTTTCCTCAAAATTATCTTATTAATCAGCTAACGGCACTGCACATGAAAAACCCTTTAAGAATACTGATTGTGGATGTTCAATAAACGAAATTGTTGATTATGTGAGTATCTTTAAGATTTTACGTGAAGTTTCCACCACTAGATTGTCTTTTATGTTATGGTATGTTCTACAAATTAAGTCGGTATCCTGTGACATAGAATACATTGAAAAAAACAGTTTGCAAGTATAGTTATTAAAATTGAATTCGTTGGTTAAAAATCTTAATAGCGTTGTTGTTTTAAATTTTGAATAGTATGGAAATAACAAGTGAAATATTTTTTTTTCTGATTTAATTATATTGGCCTAAATTGTTAAATTTATCTAAGCTTTTACACAGTTTTGTCACACTTCCATGTTCGTCACTTTCCGATAAGGGTATTTTAAAGTACACATATTTTTACTAATGTCGTTTAATTCTCTGCTTTATTGCTAGCGGTAAACCGATCATTCCAATATCTGGGCTTAGCTACAGAACATTGATCATGTCAAAACCATTTCGATTAATGTTGGTATGGAAAGTTACCAAATGGGTTACCCTCGATTAGCCTCTGACCCTGCTTTTCACCCTGCTCCTCCCTCTGAATTTACTTCCGGCTTAGTTTCAATCTCTTCAACCAATCGGAAGTTTCCCCTAATCGATGCATTAACTACCTGCTCACCTTTCCTACCGGAGTTTTCGCTCATTGCCCTGATGGGTGTAATTCTTAATTCCCCTTAGGTCCCATTACGTCATTAGTCACTGGAGCATACAAGATCAGAAATGTATATTATATTGTTTAGCCGATTATTTGATAGTTTTACTTCCTCACTATGATAGTAGTCATCGTATCCGCTCAGATTCATAGTTTTATGGATAGATGTGAAATTTAGTGTACAAATAAAAAAAACGTATTTTTTAACATTTATTAGGAAGTACGAGATCAGTGACAATTTAGTCACGTTTTAATTAAGGACAACTTTTTGTTTACAAGTTAGATACATTCCACAAAAAACCGTTAATTAAAACCGTTAGTTAAAAAACAAAATTGATAGAATTTATAGAAAAATCGAATTTTAGTTCCATGATTAGAAAAAAGTCTTATTTAAAAAAGAACAACATTGTGTTATAGAAAATCACATTGAAAAAGTTGATAACGTTGACTTAATAATTTAATTAGACAAATTTTTTTTCATAATATGTATCTAATCAATAAAAATATATATATTATCCATCGCTACTAAATGTGTTAGTATCTAATGACTCTTTTTTTGTTATTACTGTCTTGTTTTGTGTAATTTCTTGATTTGGAAATCGTTTTAGAATAAATAATTCGTGTAAAAATATAGTATTCGTTCATTTTAGAAAACCGTGTTATTTATAAGGTGTTCACTAAAAATACTTGGTGGAAGGTATTATATTAAAAAATAAAACACTCTTCATTTTCAACTGAAATAAGTGTATTGTAATAACAAATAATAAATTCAATTGAAATAAATAGACAAGAGAGTTTTATTTTTTTAACTTATAAGTTAACATCAGGTGCCTAATTAAATTATGTTTTTGTGGGGCATTTCAACAGATAGTGAGTATCAGAAGACTGAAATACGTCGCTCATATTTCAATCACAGACAATTTAAGGGTAGAAGTGTGGTTAAAACTGTATTTCTTAGCTTTACCGTCAGCTTGGTTTAAATTCATAAATCGATTGATTTATTCAAATGTCCAGGCTAATATTCAAACCCATGCGAAAGCAATTTAATGAATAAAAATCAATTCCTAACCTTTGATGATTAATAAATATGAAGTACGTATTTAGATGAAAATAGCGCTATTCATGTTCCATATATATTTTCTTATTTCATCAGTGTATTTATACGTACAAGAGGCAGCATATTTCGTAAAACGCAGTAATTTCTCTTCCTTTGTGTTTACTAAAATGACTATATATTGTATACGGAGGGGATTTTGAAAACCTTTATCTAGTGTAGGTAGGGTTATTTAAAGAAGGATTTTCGGTGGTTTACTGTTCATTACTAAAGATTTTGTAACATGTAATCCTGATTGACGTGAAACATAATATTCAAAGACACTGATCGTGAACATCGACTCCATAACAGTGTTGTTATTTTGAAACATATTTTATCATTAAACCAATCATCGATTGTGTCGTTATTTTTTATTACAATTCTTTAAATATCCATCTTTACGTCGGTTTGTCGAAAGTGCCAAACCTATGCTATGTACAATCAATACTGATGTATTATAAAATAATAGTTTTAAAATAAATTCTCCTTCAGTGTTGAATAATTTATGTTGATTTATCTTTGCGTTTATAAATATTTTTCATAATAGTTTACATACGCCAAGAAAAAAAAACTTCTTCAAAATATTAATACTGCCAAACCCAACCATTCTTGTATGGGGTTTTTATTTTTTTCTCCCCCACACTCCTATTTCCAGCCGACAGAATCCTTTTGTTAGTCATACTTAAGGAATTACTTTTTAAAGTCATTACTATTCGCGAAAGGGAAATAAGGGCTTGGTTTATACGTACCTTAGCTAGAACTTTAATAAGTAAACTAGGAGTCTGCTTCACGTATAGTTTCAGTAGAAAAGAAGAGACAGGAAAAAAACCGTCAAAACACGTATTCGAGAAATGAAATTTAAATAGAAAAAGTTTTCCTATACATACTTATAAAGCATGTTTACAACTACCTACATTTTTACCGGTGTTTCGATACAACCGAACAAACTAAATGTGTGGCTGAAAGTAAAATAATTAAAAAAAAAAACTAATAAAAAGGTTTGAAGAACTCTATCTAAAAGTATCTCTGACGTAATATATAACAACGTTAATATAATGACTGGAAAAATTATATTCGATATATTCGTTCAACAAGTATGCCATTTTTAAGGTGTTCACTGTCAATATTTGATCTAAAGGCCATTATATTAAAAAAAAAAACAGAATTGAAAACAATTATATCGTATAAAATAATGATAATGTACGGTAAAAACGATTATAACGTTGATGTCAGTTATATGGTGCTTTTAAAAATTTTAGACGAACGAAATATGATCATACAACTCATCAAAATAATAGGGATTCGACTATGTTATACCTCACTTAGACCGATAGCACGAAATGGATGTGTCTAGTATACACAGAAGGGGTTGGAAAGAGGTAATCGAATTCTTTTCAAATCCATATGGTAATGCAACCGTTTAAAGTGTATATATGAATACATATTTTCACTTACAATATCTGCATTATTTATCTACATTTAAACTTCGTTTACATCGTAACTTCGTAAACATGCTATTTGTTGATACTGTATAACTTATAAAACACTATATAATTTTACTGTTGAATATCGAGTTTCACTACAGGTTCGTCCATAATAGAGAAAAACATTATATGTATAGTTAATAAAGTAGTTAACCCCATCAAACACTATACATTATTTTAAGAACTACGGTTGCTACTTGTAAATAATATATTTATTTATATAGTTTTCGTTTTCAAATCAAGGTTCTATTTTTCATCCTCATTTAACCTTTTCAGTACCGCGATGTTTTCAGCTAAAAAACATTCATTTTCATTAAAAAACATTTTATTCATTTTAAACATCATATAAAAACATTCATTCATTAAAAAACATTTTATTAATATAATGCCTTTCCACCAAGTATTGACAGTGAACACCCTAAAAGTGATAAAAAACATTCACTCACATACCTACCGCTTTTTTTAAAATATTTTTTTAATAGTTTTAAAAAACAGTACTGAATTTATGAATATCAAAAGTTTACTTATAAAATGATATAAATAGTTTAATATTTTAAAGTTACATTCGTGTTCTTCAGTGGATTTAAGGTATTCATGCCGTTTGTATGTAGCGGCCACCAGTGTCCTTACGGTACTGAAGCGGTTAAAGAAAGGAATCTTATTGCGATGTTTATTTATAAAACTTGACTTTTCAATATTTTCTAAATTATTCGTACATTCCCGTTAATATAACCGGGATACTGTGTGTATTTGCTTTCATTATTCATTTTTCGCAAGCTTTATCATAAAGCTACAAAAACGCAATAACCGACATGAAAATGATTACCAAGTAAAATAAACTTTTCTATGCACATACATAGCACAGTTAACCCTCCAGGTTGTAAGGGAGGGCCGCAATGAATGTGTGTAGGTAGACCTTTATTCTATTGAATTAAAAAAAACAAACTTTTTTGCGATGTATTTTTTTAACTTGAAGCCAGAGAACGACACCTGGTTAAAATATCGAGAGTAATTGCGCACGATTCAAAGAGTCAAATATTCGTTCAGATGAATCTCGCCGGCTTACTCGCTCACTAATCTTTTTTCTTTTCAAGAAGTCCTGTCATCGCATAGTCTTATTTTACAATTGCCTTTGTGATTCGAATCGGCTAATTGAAAACTGTATGAACGAATTTTCGTTTTTTTTTATAAAGTTTTGACCAATTGAATTGAGACGTAGACCAATTGAATTGTAAGCGATATGGTTATTGTATATTATTATTAAAAAAATATGATCATTGTTGCCTTCGCTTGTGCTTGCGGGTAATATAAACTGAACATATACATAGTATATTATATGATTCTTATAATCAGTTGCTACATAAATTTTAATAGCTAGTAACTTTTATGATATTTATTACGACATTTTGTATCTGTCAAAAAAAAACTATTTTATCTGCGGTGACTGTAGAAAAGAAAACGGATGAAAGGCGCACATTGTTTTTACAGGAGGCAGAAATAACATTTTTTGATGATTTAAGGCAAAATCAAATTATGTCAGATATGCAACCTCGAAGTGTACGAATAATTATCAACCGGTGTTTTACTTACTCAATCTAATAAATTATTAAAAAAAACCTCTGTGGAAATCTTTCATCCTGGTCACAATTTTCACATGACATTTTTTTTAAAACTTAAAAGTTAAATTTAGATACTAATTCGGTATTTGCAGTTTACATCTTTTCAATATAGTGTTTGTTTTAAGTTATATACATTGTGATTATCGAAAATAAAAAGTATTTTGAAAAGACTGTGGTTTACTGTGAATTGGATATAAGAAAAAAAAATATTCGGTTAATTTTGCAAATCTTATTTTATTTTAGAAATATCACCTCTGCACGTCTCTGTCTTGGAATTTTATTTATTTTAATGGCGTTCGTTTGAAGTAAGAATAATAAAAATTAAAAGCATATTGAATTGAAATCCTTTGAATTTTAATTACTACGTAAGATATTCAGGAAATTTCCTTTCTCAACTTTTCCCAGCAAATAATATTACCATTGTTGTGTTAAAAAGCTTTCCAACGCGAGTTAATCGTGTTTCCTGCAAATAAAATTTACGCAATTATTCACAGATACATGTCGAGAAGGATGTTTTTTTTTAATTTATTTTTTAGTTTTACAATAAAATAAATTCGCTAGGCAATGTGCTTTATTTTCAAATCACATTTTTTCATTAAAACAATAATTCAAAGATTTTCGTCTTTATTCTATAGGAATACTTATTGTATTATATGTATAGCGTTATATTAAATTTGCTTTATATGCCGTAAGGCATTAGCGCTCGTTCGGAATATATTTAAGAATTTGGTCATCTTTTCAAAATAGCGAGTTGTTTGGGTTTCAATGATAAATATGTACGGACTAGGGCATCCAATCCCGGGATCCCGTTCAATTTTCTGATTCCGAAATCCCGGGATTGACACGGCTGCGATCCCGGGATTTTGGGATTGATAAATTTTGAGCGAATCCCGAAAATTGGCACGAAATTGGCAAATCGAGGATTTTAAATTCATCGGTGAGCTAAAAAAAAACGAGGGTTGGAGATGATCCGGGAAAAAAGTATAGCGAATTGAGAATTTCAAATTCCTCGATGAGTTAATCCCAATCCCGGATCCCGGGATTGAAAGTTAATCAATCCCGGGATTGGAAAAAGGCTCCGGGATTGAATACCCTAGTACGGACATAATGGAAGACAAAAAAACGTTTACTTATCAAAATCACACACCTTCTTGTAACTCATAATACAATAACATTTCAAATAAGCACTTCAATTCTGTGTGAATTCATAAATAAACTGACTCGCCGTTGTCTGAACACTCGATTTTGAATTAATGAAAAGCAACAATGTTTCACTCTACTATATGTTAAGTATTTATTATACACAATAGAGAGAGCTTTGGTTTTCATTATTGCGTTCTTCTGACTGAATGTGTATACAAACTGTTTTCCAAATGCGATAAATATGTTAAATCGTCATGTGTATCACTGTCTGTAAATATTCGATATATTGAATAAGAATGCTTTGTAATCTTAACATTAATAGCCGATAAGGTCCGTCTGTAAGGAGGTCCGCAGTAAGGTACAGACCAATGATTTCGATTTATTCTGAACAGCACATTTTTGAAATGTTGTTCTATCCAATGGGAGCGGCTTATTTTAAACCGGGCGTGAATGTTCTGATATCGCCACGTTTGAAAATTTGATATTTCTTGGTGTAGAGCTAAAGTATTGTATCACCATACATCATAATATTCGAATAATCAAAGACTTTAATTCGACTATTGCAAACTATGATTATAGGGCTATCGAAATGAATCGTTTGATCGTGTGAGTCGATGTGAGACTAATATTTTTTGGAGCGGATTTGATCAATTGAATCATAATGATGAATCTTTTCACGTCTGACCTTGAAAATCTGTTAGAATTCTTTAATACATTAAGAATATTCAAATTATGATATGGATATATGATAGAATAATATTTTGCTTTTTTCATACACTTGGACAAAATGTGCAACTGATTTTTTATTGAAAAATTGGATTTGATCTTTTGATTTTTATTGGAAATAATTGTTAAATAATTTAAAATCCGAAAAATGGTTGTTAGCAAACTTGAACATTATTCCAATAATTCAATAATTTACGAAATTTCTGCTACTACGAAAAATGGTTGTTAGCAAACTTCAACATTATTCCAAAAATTAAATAATTTACGAAATTTCTGCTCCTACGAAAAATGGTTGTTAGCAAACTTGGACATTATTCCAAAAATTCAATAATTTACGAAATTTCTGCTCCTACGAAAAATGGTTGTTAGCAAACTTGAACATTATTCCAAAAATTCAATAATTTACGAAATTTCTGCTACTACGAAAAATGGTTGTTAGCAAACTTAAACTTTATTCCAAAAATTGAATATTTTACGAAATTTATGCTACTACGAAAAATGGTTGTTAGCAAACTTAAACATTATTCCACATATTAAATAATTTACGAAATTTATGCTACTACGAAAAATGGTTGTTAGCAAACTTAAACATTATTCTAAAAATTGAATATTTTACGAAATTTCTGCTACTACGAAAAATGGTTGTTTAGCAAACTTGGACATTATTCCAAATATTAAATAATTTACGAAATTTCTGCTCCAACGAAAAATGGTTGTTAGCAAACTTGAACATTATTCCAAAAATTCAATAATTTACGAAATTTCTGCTACTACGAAAAATGGTTGTTAGCAAACTTCAACATTATTCCAAAAATTAAATAATTTACGAAATTTCTGCTACTACGAAAAATGGTTGTTAGCAAACTTGGACATTATTCCAAAAATTCAATAATTTACGAAATTTCTGCTCCTACGAAAAATGGTTGTTAGCAAACTTGGACATTATTCCGAAAATTCAATAATTTACGAAATTTCTGCTCCTACGAAAAATGGTCGTTAGCAAACTTGAACATTATTCCAAAAATTCAATAATTTACGAAATTTCTGCTACTACGAAAAATGGTTGTTAGCAAACTTGAACATTATTCCAAAAATTCAATAATTTACGAAATTTCTGCTCCTACGAAAAATGGTTGTTAGCAAACTTGAACATTATTCCAAAAATTCAATAATTTACGAAATTTCTGCTACTACGAAAAATGATTGTTAGCAAACTTAAACTTTATTCCAAAAATTGAATATTTTACGAAATTTATGCTACTACGAAAAATGGTTGTTAGCAAACTTAAAGATTATTCCACATATTAAATAATTTACGAAATTTATGCTACTACGAAAAATGGTTGTTAGCAAACTTGAAAATTATTCCAAAAATTAAATATTTTACGAAATTTCTGCTCCTACGAAAAATGGTTGTTAGCAAACTTGAACATTATTCCAAAAATTCAATAATTTACGAAATTCCTGCTACTACGAAAAATGGTTGTTAGCAAACTTGGACATTATTCCAAAAATTCAATAATTCACGAAATTTCTGCTCCTACGAAAAATGGTTGTTAGCAAACTTGAACATTATTCCAAAAATTAAATATTTTACGAAATTTATGCTACTACGAAAAATGGTTGTTAGCAAACTTGAACATTATTCCAAATATTACATAATTTACGAAATTTCTGCTCCTACGAAAAATGGTTGTTAGCAAACTTGAACATTATTCCAAAAATTCAATAATTTACGAAATTTCTGCTACTACGAAAAATGGTTGTTAGCAAACTTAAACTTTATTCCAAAAAATCAATAATTTACGAAATTTCTGCTACTACGAAAAATAGTTGTCAGCAAACTTGAACATTATTCTAAAAATTAAGTAATTTCCGAAGTTTCTGCTACTACAAAAAATTGTTGTTAGCAAACTTAAACATTATTCCAAATATTAAATAATTTACGAAATTTCTGCTACTACGAAAAATGATTGTTAGCAAACTTAAACTTTATTCCAAAAATTGAATATTTTACGAAATTTATGCTACTACGAAAAATGGTTGTTAGCAAACTTAAAGATTATTCCACATATTAAATAATTTACGAAATTTATGCTACTACGAAAAATGGTTGTTAGCAAACTTGAAAATTATTCCAAAAATTAAATATTTTACGAAATTTCTGCTCCTACGAAAAATGGTTGTTAGCAAACTTGAACATTATTCCAAAAATTCAATAATTTACGAAATTCCTGCTACTACGAAAAATGGTTGTTAGCAAACTTGGACATTATTCCAAAAATTCAATAATTCACGAAATTTCTGCTCCTACGAAAAATGGTTGTTAGCAAACTTGAACATTATTCCAAAAATTAAATATTTTACGAAATTTATGCTACTACGAAAAATGGTTGTTAGCAAACTTGAACATTATTCCAAATATTACATAATTTACGAAATTTCTGCTCCTACGAAAAATGGTTGTTAGCAAACTTGAACATTATTCCAAAAATTCAATAATTTACGAAATTTCTGCTACTACGAAAAATGATTGTTAGCAAACTTAAACTTTATTCCAAAAATTGAATATTTTACGAAATTTATGCTACTACGAAAAATGGTTGTTAGCAAACTTAAAGATTATTCCACATATTAAATAATTTACGAAATTTATGCTACTACGAAAAATGGTTGTTAGCAAACTTGAAAATTATTCCAAAAATTAAATATTTTACGAAATTTCTGCTCCTACGAAAAATGGTTGTTAGCAAACTTGAACATTATTCCAAAAATTCAATAATTTACGAAATTCCTGCTACTACGAAAAATGGTTGTTAGCAAACTTGGACATTATTCCAAAAATTCAATAATTCACGAAATTTCTGCTCCTACGAAAAATGGTTGTTAGCAAACTTGAACATTATTCCAAAAATTAAATATTTTACGAAATTTATGCTACTACGAAAAATGGTTGTTAGCAAACTTGAACATTATTCCAAATATTACATAATTTACGAAATTTCTGCTCCTACGAAAAATGGTTGTTAGCAAACTTGAACATTATTCCAAAAATTCAATAATTTACGAAATTTCTGCTACTACGAAAAATGGTTGTTAGCAAACTTAAACTTTATTCCAAAAAATCAATAATTTACGAAATTTCTGCTACTACGAAAAATAGTTGTCAGCAAACTTGAACATTATTCTAAAAATTAAGTAATTTCCGAAGTTTCTGCTACTACAAAAAATTGTTGTTAGCAAACTTAAACATTATTCCAAATATTAAATAATTTACGAAATTTCTGCTACTACGAAAAATGATTGTTAGCAAACTTAAACTTTATTCCAAAAATTGAATATTTTACGAAATTTATGCTACTACGAAAAATGGTTGTTAGCAAACTTAAAGATTATTCCACATATTAAATAATTTACGAAATTTATGCTACTACGAAAAATGGTTGTTAGCAAACTTGAAAATTATTCCAAAAATTAAATATTTTACGAAATTTCTGCTCCTACGAAAAATGGTTGTTAGCAAACTTGAACATTATTCCAAAAATTCAATAATTTACGAAATTCCTGCTACTACGAAAAATGGTTGTTAGCAAACTTGGACATTATTCCAAAAATTCAATAATTCACGAAATTTCTGCTCCTACGAAAAATGGTTGTTAGCAAACTTGAACATTATTCCAAAAATTAAATATTTTACGAAATTTATGCTACTACGAAAAATGGTTGTTAGCAAACTTGAACATTATTCCAAATATTACATAATTTACGAAATTTCTGCTCCTACGAAAAATGGTTGTTAGCAAACTTGAACATTATTCCAAAAATTCAATAATTTACGAAATTTCTGCTACTACGAAAAATGGTTGTTAGCAAACTTAAACTTTATTCCAAAAAATCAATAATTTACGAAATTTCTGCTACTACGAAAAATAGTTGTCAGCAAACTTGAACATTATTCTAAAAATTAAGTAATTTCCGAAGTTTCTGCTACTACAAAAAATTGTTGTTAGCAAACTTAAACATTATTCCAAATATTAAATAATTTACGAAATTTCTGCTAACTATAAAAATAAAATAAATTAAAATAAAATAAAATAAAATAAAATAAAATAAAATAACATAAAATAAAATAAAATAAAATAAAATAAAATAAAATAAAATAAAATAAAATAAAATAAAATAAAATAAAATAAAATAAAATAAAATAAAATAAAATAAAATAAAATAAAATAAAATAAAATAAAATAAAATAAAATAAAATAAAATAAAATAAAATAAAATAAAATAACATAGAATAAAATAAAATAAAATTAAATTAAATTAAATAAAATTAAATTAAATTAAATACCATAAAATAAAATAACATTAAATTAAATACTATGCAACAAAAATCTCACGTTGCTGGGCAACGGGCTTACAGCTAGTCTATATATTAATAGCCGATAATGTCCGTCTGAGTGTAAGATGTCCTCGATTTCCCCTCCCTCTGCCCCTCCCCCTCCTCCTCCTGCCAAGCCGCGCTGTCACTTTTTATTCATACTTAAGACATATTTTTCCAATATACACTGTTACTTATGATTTTCCTCGATTTCCTCTCCTCCTCCCCTCCCCCTCACCAGCCTCGATGTCGCCATTTTTTATTCCTACCTTTTCGATGACGTCATTATATACTATTATTTGATGGAACATATCAAATCGCTGAAAAATTGAATTCTCATACAAAAAAACCGCCTTGGTCTGGATTCGAAACATGGTCCTTGAATTATGAGTTGAGAGCTTTACCACTCGGGTAAACAAACAACGATACGATACGATAAAATAACATTATATATATTGAATTACGTTCGAATTTTGAAACTTTTGTTTTTTATTTGAAGCAAAATATATATGTTCTAATTTTCGCACATAGATTTAATTCCGCTCTACCCAAAAGGCAGAGCGCCAGATTCGTAAGCTGGTGGTCAAGTGGTTCGAGTCTAATCTTAAAGGTTTTTTTTTTGTTTATAACATTTTTTTTTAAACAGTACATCTTGATCGTATGAAAATAATAAAATCCGATTGATAAGCGTGATAAGTTTTTCAAAAAATAAATACCTATATATTAATATTCGATAAAATAATCACAATTAAAAAATTTACAACGTCTATTTCTGCTACTACGAAAAATGGTTGTTAGCAAACTTAAACGTTATTCCAAATATTAAATAATTTACGAAACTTCTGCTACTACGAAAAATGGTTGTTAGCAAACTCAAACATTATTTCAAATATTAAATAATTTACGAAATTTCGGCTACTACGAAAAATGGTTGTTAGCAATCTGAAACATTATTCCAAATATTAAATAATTTACGAAATTTCTGCTACTACGAAAAATGGTTGTTAGCAAACTCAAACATTATTTCAAATATTAAATAATTCACGAAATTTCTGCTCCTACGAAAGATGGTTGTTAGCAAACTCAAACATTATTTCAAATATTAAATAATTTACGAAATTTCGGCTACTACGAAAAATGGTTGTTAGCAAACTTAAACATTATTCCAAATATTAAATAATTTACGAAATTTCGGCTACTACGAAAAATGGTTGTTAGCAAACTTGAACATTATTCCAAATATTGAATAATTTACGCAATTTCTGCTCCTACGAAAAATGGTTGTTAGCAAACTTGAACATTATTCTAAATATTAAATAATTTACGAAATTTCTGCTCCTACGAAAAATGGTTGTTAGCAAACTTGAACATTATTCCAAAAATTAAATAATTTACGAAATTTCGGCTACTACGAAAAATGGTTGTTAGCAAACTTGAACATTATTCCAAATATTAAATAATTTACGAAATTTCTGCTACTACGAAAAATGGTTGTTAGCAAACTCAAACATTATTTCAAATATTAAATAATTTACGAAATTTCTGCTTCTACGAAAAATGGTTGTAAGCAAACTTAAACATAATTCCAAAACTTAAATAATTTACGAAATTTCTGCTACTACGAAAAATGATTGATAGCAAACTTTAAAATTATTCCAAATATTAAATAATTTACGAAATTTCGGCTCCTACGAAAAATGGTTGTTAGCAAACTTGAACATTATTCCAAAAATTAAATAATTTACGAAATTTCGGCTACTACGAAAAATGGTTGTTAGCAAACTTAAACATTATTCCAAATATTAAATAATTTACGAAATTTCTGCTACTACGAAAAATGGTTGTTAGCAAACTCAAACATTATTTCAAATATTAAATAATTTACGAAATTTCTGCTTCTACGAAAAATGGTTGTTAGCAAACTTGAACATTATTCCAAATATTAAATAATTTACGAAATTTCTGCTCCTACGAAAAATGGTTGTTAGCAAACTTGAACATTATTCCAAAAATTCAATAATTTACGAAATTTCTGCTACTACGAAAAATGGTTGTTAGCAAACTTGAACATTATTCCAAATATTAAATAATTTACTAAATTTCTGCTCCTACGAAAAATGGTTGTTAGCAAACTTGAACTTTATTCCGAAAATTCAATAATTTACGATATTTCGGCTATTACGAAAAATGGTTGTTAGCAAACTTAAACTTTATTCCGAAAATTCAATAATTTACGATATTTCGGCTACTACGAAAAATGGTTGTTAGCAAACTTGAACATTATTCCAAATATTAAATAATTTACTAAATTTCTGCTCCTACGAAAAATGGTTGTTAGCAAACATGAACATTATTCTAAATATTAAATAATTTACGAAATTTCGGCTACTACGAAAAATGGTTGTTAGCAAACTTGAACATTATTCCAAAAATTCAATAATTTACGAAATTTCTGCTACTACGAAAAATGGTTGTTAGCAAACTTGAACATTATTCCAAATATTAAATAATTTACTAAATTTCTGCTCCTACGAAAAATGGTTGTTAGCAAACTTAAACATTATTCTAAAAATTGAATATTTTACGAAATTTCTGCTTCTACGAAAAATGGTTGTTAGCAAACTTAAACTTTATTCCAAAAATTCAATAATTCACGAAATTTCTGCTACTACGAAAAATGGTTGTTAGCAAACTTAAACATTATTCCAAAAATTGAATATTTTACGAAATTTATGCTTCTACGAAAAATGGTTGTTAGCAAACTTAAACATTACTCCAAAAATTAAATATTTTACGAAATTTCTGCTACTACGAAAAATGGTTGTTAGCAAACATAAACATTATTCCAAAAAATAAATAATTTACGAAATTTCTGCTAACTATAAAAATAAAATAAAATAAATAAAAATTTAATGAAATAAAATAAAATAAAATAAAATAAAATACCATAAAATAAAATAAAATAAAATAAAATTAAAATTAATACTATGCAACAATTTGCTGCAATACGTTGCTGGGCAACGGGCTTACAGCTAGTATATATTATACAGAGAGAAATATTTATAGTAACATTTATCTCTTTGTTGCTGTTTTTCAGTAAGTAAATTGTGTTAAAAATGACATTTATTGACACGTTTATATGCACGATGCAAGTGATGCAACCAATCAATTATTTCCGTTGATAGATTTAGAGTAACTAATCCGTTAATAAAAAAAACACAATAGGTTATATATATATATAAGACTTTTAAGTAGCATAACTAAGTACTTACAAATTTTTGACAGATTAATGATATGGAGCAGGATATCCCAACCTTATTTAGTTAAAAGTAACGAAAAGAATCAAGCAATAACGAATAATAATATAACCAATAATAATATAACCAATAATAATATAACGATTACTTCTGAATATAAAAATTACTCCCCAGGGGGGGAATTCTTTATCGCTTGGGAACCCCTGTTATAGAGTGTATGTAAAATAAGGGTGTAAAATATTATAAATTCGGTCTAGATATGTTTTACAAATATTTTTTCTCACTCAAGGACCTTCAAGTCTAGCAAAATAGTTTTTTAATAATAAAATGGTCATGGGTTGGGCCCGGTGTTAAATCAACACAATATGAACTTGTGTACATATTGATCTTTACAAAGGTTTGTTGAAAGCGGTCGAGAAATTTGATTGCGTGAATAAAGGCCAATATGCATATTTTTTTATCGTAATCAATGTTTGCAATAGTGAATATCAGCTTTTAAATAAATAATACTTAAATCATGTTAGGATTTAATTTTTCGACACCAAAGGTCCCCGTTGCCACGTTTGAATAAGATGGCGAGAAAAATATAAAAAAATCATTGTCAGACATATTTTAATACTAATGCACAAATCGATTTAAAAAATCAGTATGAATATGTAAAGCGTCTAGTTACAAAAATATATATGTATAATATACACACGTTGTCGAAACCGAGAAAAAATATTTGCGTATTATAAACTCAATTTTACACAAAGCTAGAAAATTTACATGTTCTCAAACTCCTATAAGCTTACGAAAAAAATATTCCAAATCTTAATTTAATCTTGAATCTGATTGATTCTGGTATGTGTTTTTTTTTATTATTTTATATGCTTTATCAGCTAATAATACACGCTGTTTTTTTTTTACTTAAAGATATAATACAAAAGAAAATGTAATCTTTACTTTAAACAAACATGTTTGTATTGAGAATATACAATATTCCTTTGTACTTTATTTCCACTTTATTTATAAAGGTCAGGACCGGTTTCGCAAATGGCGAGCATTGTCAACTGATCTGAAAATTGTTAGTTGACAAAAGTCGTTGTCAAATAAAAGTCAGTTGATAAAATGGAAATAAAGTACAAAGGGATATTGTATTTTCTTAATTAATATAATCCCTTTCCACCAAGTATTGACAGTGAAACATGTTTTGCTTGAAACACAAAAACCTCGTTTGCGGCAAATATTTAAATCTTCACATTTGGCTTTTGTAACTAGACATGCAGCATGTCTTTCAATTATTCGAAGCCTTTAATCGATACTGTTCGGCTTCAATATCGACTGGTATAATTTTAATTAAAAATTTATTTGATTTTAATACCGAGTATGAATATTGCATACTTCATCACTTTTGTATGAAGTCACTTGATTTAATGGGCGGCGTATTCGATTTGGCTTAAGCTTAATAGCTCTCTGCAAATTGCACATTGTTTTATGAGTCTTTGTAGACGAGAACTTCTGTGCTCATTAACGTCCTCTGCAACTTTATAATACAATTAGGATCTAAGAGTAGAATTTTTATCGCTCAATTAAACTGAGCAAAGTCTGGCTCTTACGCAATGTTACATGTCATGATACACTTGCCAACTACGAAAATAATTTTATTTTCATCTCTAGTAGAAATTTATGAAGGTTCCAGTTTTTTAGAATTGAAAAAAGGTCCAAACGAAGTGTACTAAGTCTAGCAACAAATCGCCGTATATAAATGGTTGAGCTTAAGGTTTTGTCAGTATGCTCTCGATCCTCGAGTACTTCGAAGTACAATTTGATCGATTGTATGAATCACTTTTAAATTTTTTATTCACGCAGTCAATTCACAATATTCCCATCTTCGGTTGATATAAAAAAAAATGTTATCAGTACAAATAATCAGTTGATAATTCTCGTCATGGGCAAAACCGGTCCTGATCTTGGTAAATAAAAGTGGAAATAAGTACAACGGAATATTGTGTTTTTCTTAATATAATGCCTTTACACCAAGTATTGACAGTGAACGCCCTAAAAGTGAACAAATAATTGTGTTTTATTTAGGCCCTCTAGAGGCGAAGTGAGCCAACTATTAAAATGGTGAAACTTTTTTTTGGACAATCACGTTATTGTTTGGTGTATTTTTATTGTACTTAAAGACGTGTAGAATATTACAACGCATCTAAATTTTTTCTAAAATACCACTTGGCTCACTTCACCTCTAATGGGACCATTAATAAGCATATACGAATAGTTATAAGTTAAGCGAAGACAACAGTTATGCTGCAAACTTTATTTAAAGCTACAACCGGCCGATCGAGACACGGTAAACATTTCCTCATTAAAGTTGTAGGTATTGAATTACATTAAATGCGAGACGCTAAAAAATAAAACACTTGTATCTCAAGTTATAAGTTATTTGACTAAATTAAAATAAAAACGTAAAGAATCTTTTTTATCACTATACAATACCTTAATTTCTCTCTCTACCAATGTTTATTAAGTGAATATTTCGTTTCGTTGTATTTGTCGCGCTCCTAATATAATTCTCTTTCAGTAACCAAATGAAGAAATTTGATATTTCCTTATCCCGGGATCAAAAGAGGCAGGCTTAGCAATCCCTAACTGTCGTGAGTTTTTGTAGAATTTATATAGTTCTCCAAACTAAAGAACGTATCGCAAAGCTTTGGAATATGACGAAATAACGCAAAAATCTTCAATTTATTTGGCCATGTTTCCGACATTGTAATGTTTTTTTTTCTTCTTAAATTATTAATAACTCTTCTATGAAGGGTAGTCTTACTATATTGCCTTGAAGTCGAGGTTCGAAAAAGTTCCGTAAAAGAAATAATAATTTGTCTTTTATCGTGTGAATTATACGAAATACCAATCAAGGTTTTGCTGTCCCTTAATTCTAATATTCCCTTTTTTAATCATAAAGACATTTTTGACATGTTTACTGTTTATCAGAAGATTCTTATACGTACTATTAATAACTCACAAAAATGTTTATTTTTCTTTTACTATGGGAAAAATTGTGTTTTCATCTTGATTATTCGATCGGAAGTGATGTTTAATTAAAGTGAAGTATTGACGATGAAAAATCCATTATTTATAATCTGGCTGTTGAAGTTGTATGCGTGTTTCATTTATTTGCATTATTTTTTTGTATTATATACAATAGGTAATATACTATATTTGTATTAAAGAGTCTAGAGAGCAAGTGCAGGGGAAGGATAAGCTCTCTGAGATTAAGGCGGCGTAGACAAAACAATACTTTCGTTCAGCTTTTATTTTATAATATTTTGATAAAGGTAACTAACTACACAGATTTTAATAACCAACTTTTATCGGTATATATATATGTATTTTTTCACTATATCCGCTTTTAATGTGGAGCATATGGATTCCTAATGGAGGTTATCTCAACAGTAATGTTTCTACCATATATTTCATCACGTTTTATTTGTATCCATTCTGGCTTCAAGTTTAATGGTTTTAATTTAATAATAAAAAAAAAAATCTTATATTTGAAACCTGGTTTACTAAGTTGATAAAACCGGATATTCAAAGTTACAAATTTGTTAAAAACTTGTTAAAACAGTTTTATTTTTTCATTTCTGCGTGTTTTTTTTTCCAAAAGTCACTAAAAATCTCAGGATAATTTTAGTAGAAATAAATAACAAACACTATTTTTTCGACTCTGCGAGAACAGTGAGTGACAATGTGTCGTTATTCTTAGTTTAATACATTCGTAATTACTTCATTAAAATAAGTTAATGGTAGCATGGGCGTTATATTGTGTTTTAAAAAGTATATTGCACCCCTTATTCTTTTAGTTAAAAATAACAGTCATTTATTGTCAAAGCAACCTTTTTATATGATGAAAAAGCACAATAATTAGACTAACACTAAATTGTTGTTTCGTGTCTTTTTAACGCGAATTTTTTATGTTGTTTTTCCGCAAGGCTGACGTGAGACGAAGCGCGCAGTACGGATGGCCAATTTCGCCTTTTACGCTGAGTTTTCTTTTAGGCACCTCAGCCGGACGCCATTCTTTGTGACAAGTTATTTTTTGTGCGGCGTCCTGTAAATTACGTGATCCTGACACAGTCCTTTATTCTGTCCCTTGCCTACCTGATATCCTCCTGCCTACTTTCAGCTTTATTACTCCTTTTAACCTATGCCAGTGGCTTGCCCATTTATTAAGATAACTCACTTCTACACAACTGCTCGGAAAACATGTAAAACCCATTCGAGACCAATTTTAAATCGAAATCTATACGTCAGCGCTATTTCTTTATATCTCATCTTCTATTCTTTTTTACTACAATTCAAATATAGTCTTCAGATAATGCAAAGCTAGTAACTACACAAACCAAAGCGTTGTGGAGGAATCTAAAGTCGTAATCAATAAGAATTCATATTCCGTTATACTCAATTTGAATCGTTCAAATCCCGTTATACTCGTCAAAAGATACATAACTTTCCATATTTCAGTGTCATATTACAGTAAAAGGTTCTATTAATACAATTTCGATGGAAAAGTTTTTTTTTGTTTTTAGCGATTAAAATAAAAATATAAAGTGTTTTTTTTTTGATAGTTCATGAATATCAAAGAACCGTTCAAAATAAACGATATTTATAAATTTCATTAGTTTATTACTGTTACGAAAATAGTAAAAAAATACAGTAGAGCTTCAAAGTTAATTTTTATTATACGCAATCTTCTATTTTATTATAACCCAGTAGAATTAAGTGTTTTGTAAAATAATATTTAGAATTTTAGCTTATAATCCAGCAAGAAAATTATTAAAAGATTTTTAAAAAATCTCAATGGATAAACTCTGTGAGAATTTTTAATCACTTGAGATCAACTCGAGGAGAAAAAATATCACTGACATCCATGCCAAAAATCTCGAATAATCGATTAAAAAAATCTAAATTAAAAATTGATCTTACTGGGACTTAAACCTCAGAAGTCTTATTGTAAGCGTTCATTCAGGTGTGTAGAGCAGCCAGGCTTTTAAAAACAATGATGAATCAGTTCAAGTACATCCGTGCACTTGGAATGCCTGAAGATGCCGAAAGGCGAAACCCGGGTCGTTAGCGACAAAACTCATGGAAATGTACAAAATTCAAACCATTCAAATTTGATATTGAAATTCCATCAAGCACCCTCAGTCGAAATACTTAATGATGAATCACTTAAAAAATGATGGCGAGGCACCACTGTCCTATAATCGTATTCCAGGGTATGAAGTACATATATGTATACTTTATCATTTTCGCATTGAACTTGTATGCCTTGTGCGTGGGTGAGATTCGATATTGTGCCCGCCACTGATCTAACCGAAATTTGGCATCATACACCCTCCTATCTCATTGTCACTTTCCCATGTCCGCTCGGAGATAATCCGTGACGTCACGATAAGAAAACGTTATTATTTTGATTCACACGTCGTTGATTCGAAAAGGACGTTTGGCTTCGGGCGGAGGCGTAGAATTTTTCTCGGCCGGATAGCTTTTGATCAAGCCGTTACATTTTCTTAATATTGGACATGGACTCTCATATGATATAAAAATATTTGTTCGAATGTTTTCAATTATTTTCGGCGTAGTTTTTGGTTCTTTTCACACATACTACAGCCGTGATATAAATAGTTACAGTTATACATCATATATATATCAGGCAGCTGTTTCGATTGATAAGTCAACTCCATTGTCTTTGGACACTATACTTTCGTTCGACTATATTAAATATTTTAGACCTTTAGTATTTCAAATATTCCGCAGTAAATTCCATATCTAAGTGTTATGAAAGCCTTAATATAATAAAATATGATAAAACCTGCAGCCGTCTTGAATCGTATGGTAGTAGCACTTATCAAAACACAAATAGTCAATTCCAAAATAATATTCATAAATATAAATCCCGTATAAACATAAAATATTTCATTCTCAATTTCTCTTAGATAATGTTTATTTTCTTAAGACTATCGAAAACTCGGCTTAATTAATCATCCTAAAATGTCTACTTATATTTTTCTCAGCGAAATTAAATTGTTTGAATAAAACGATTCCATTTAATCTTTGCTTTATATTGAAATATCGTTTAAATATATAATCAAGATAGAATTGAAAATATTCGTAAATATATATTTAAAGCACAGTTTTCATTAATGTAATACAATTCAGCAATGAAATTTGTTAAAGATAATGAAACATTTAAATTGAATACATTTTTCATCAAGTGAGAAAATTTACGATGTTCCTATTAATATATTGATCATAGTTTAGATCTATAGCGCCAAATTTAACTCCAAATAGGCTATATCTAGGTTGTATCTAGGGCTTGTCGGTTTTCAAGCAAAATTCTCGATATTCGAATGCCGGTTTTTTCAAAAAAGTAACCCGGTTCCAAATATTAATTTTATATCATTATTTAACCGACAACAATAATATTTTGATAAGAAACAGGCTTGGTTATAAAAAAAAACGTCATAAAATGTCTACTTTAATACTCAGCACACATAAATGAAAATCTCATATTCGGGTTTATTTTTTGAAATATTTTAATTGTGCATTTTGACCTGGATACACTTCTCGAATACGGGATAGATATAATTAGTCTAATTATATCTATCCCGTATTCGAGACCACCTAATAGCAAATAGCAAAACTAAATATATATATTTTTAATTTCAGTGCCTTTTTCTGACATTATTAATAATAAATAAACGAAGTTCGCTATTTTGAGTGAATGGTCCTTTTCGTAAAACTTCGAAAACCAGTTCAAACCGATTTTTAGGATATATTAGAATTCGAAAACCTTCTTTTTTCCAAATTCGGTTTTTATATGCCCTAGTTTTAATCCACTAATTGTAATTATCTATGGGTTACGACCAGCGTTCCCTCTAAGCTGCGCGCGTGCGCGGCCGCGCAGCAGTTGAGAAGCCTCCGCGGACTCATTCCGGGTTGGCGCGCACTACAAGACAGTTGCTCAATTAATATTTGATCCACGCAGCCTCCGCGCAGCCAACTCTTCGGCTTAGAGGGAACGTTGGTTACGACATATTGCTGTTTTTCAAACGGTCTATGAAACATTCTGCCGGTTGTCAAAAGTTGATAGTATTAACACTTTTATTTCAGGAAAATAAATATCTGGATGTTTTACAATAGAATCTGCATAGTGACACCATTTTAACCTTCCATAGTACTTTTTGCTAATTTAATTTTAAATTTTCTGCTCACACTTCTATATTATTCAGATCATAAATAATTCTATGTTATTTGCCAAGAGAAGCGTTTTTTCTTTTCGTATGAATAAAGTTTATGTAGAATGTGAAAAAAACTCGTGGTTGTTTTATCATTCTGGTGGAGAAAATTTTCTTTATTAGCCTGCGTACCTTTTTGGTTTACATTATGTACTCTCATTTATTTGATGATTTAAAAACAATTCGTCATCATAAATATAATATTTATACATAGTCATATCTGAGTGTGTTCAAGTACTGGTAATGAAGGAGTATACGCTAATTTATTACTAAATAACTTTTGAATATATGAATCGAATTCGTTAATCATTATCATATAAGTGCTTTAAATTTATAGTGCATTAATAGATATGTTAAAATTTTATTATTACCGAAGTGGCAACTACCTCATAACAAGGGTTTTTTTTTACTTCTCCTTCTGTCAGTCTTCCGACGATATCTTCCATCTATCTTTTAATTGAAATTATCAAAATAGATATTTATAACGATCAATTTAATGTGAATTTACATCGAAATCATTATTAAGTATATTGTTCTATAGTTAATAATTGTACGATTCCCATGAACAAAAAAATCACATATTTGTTATCCGTTCTGCGATATGACGAACTAATTGAATGTATATGTCCATGTTATTCGTTTTTTTAGTGTTTAGTATGTTAAATAAATTGTTTGCGGATCACGGTGAAGAGTTGTAGTAGAACGAATAATTTTAACCCACTGGAAACACGTGCGTTAATAACGTTAAAAACTCCCCGTACTGTTCCGCAACCATTACCAACATAATTGCTATTATTTTATTCTACCCTTTTGGCTCCTGTAAAATATGCCTCGGTATATGAGGTAATCTAGATTTTTTAATTGGCTGACAAATATCTATAAATATATTATAATTTGAAAGTCAGATCAATCTTTATTTCGTTATAAACTATGTATGTATATTTGACACTATAAGCAAAATCACAAGTAAATCTTTTAAACGAATAAGTACATTTTTACACGTAGACACTTCTCATTTCAATGTATGTAATGTTATATATTTGTATGCATTTATATGTACATTTGTGATGCACAACAACACTTCACTTGCACACGATGCATGCTGGGTGGACAAAGAGCGTGTGTGTTTGCGAGAGAGCACGTGATTGCTAAGCATTTTTTTACTGGTGGCCACCCACCTGATGTTTTATAGTACTAAAATAATTTTGATTAAAACATAAATTCACACGACTAAAATGACTGTGTGCCCATATCAAGAGCCTAAGAATCAGAGCCAAAATTGTAAGATTACATTTTTAAGACTCTCTTTACGGAATGGGGGCTTGACCTTTTATCAACACAATGAATAAAATGTGTATGTACATAGTAATATTAATATGGAGCATATAACCTCAAAATTAAAGTATCTCAACATTATTTTTTTCTTAAAGCTTAACAGCTTGTTACTCAGTTGCTCGATATCTCTTTTTCTAATAAGTAGGGATAGAAAAATAGGGCGAGGACTGGAGTAGTGGTTAACTAATCACTCGTTATGCTCTGCCATTTTAGCATTGGAAGGGTAGGAGGGAATTTTCAGATATCACTTCAAATAGAAATCGACAAATCGATTTAAAAAATGTTATTCATACTCGAAGCCGTAAGATCCGTCTCTGACCGGTGCGCCACATATTATATAAGAATATTTAGTTGATCAATTAAAAACGTTTAAAAGAAATACTATTTATCTTTAAAAGTGACCAAGATGTATGCGAGTATCTAAAGTTGACTTGACTTGTACTAAAAATTTATTCTGTATTCATAGGTCGGATCGATTAAAATGTTTACGCCCAAGATTTATTCATTCATTTTAATCATGGAAACTTTCTTAATTTATTCACCGCTGTTAATTTGTATACAATAAAATCCTTGAACTCCAAAATATAGAAGATGATTTCAACTTTGCATAATTCCGTTTGATCGCTAATTAAATGACAGAATATGCATGACTTATTAACAATAGCTAAGTCGACTTGAACAAATTTGAAACCGCTCAATGGACCAATGGAGAAGATTCTATCAGAAAATCGAATGACTACGCATTTTAAAATTATTTTCATCAAAGATTTATAATTTGTTGTTATTATAATTTATAACATCGATTTATAAAACTTACAATATGTATGTTAATGTTATCACTGTAGAAGTCGAATTATTAATGATAATAAAAAAAGCATCACTTGTATATCTACTTGTCTTCCACGATATAACTATACTATATAACTAAACTATACTCGTTTTCTATGGTCAGCCAAAGCAGAATGTGTGGAAAAAGAGTAACATAATTTATATATTCCATCCGTGATAAGACGTTATGTGAACACTATCACTGTATGGCGGTGAAAAGCTAGTTACGGATACCATAGGTACACTCTGAGGATTGTCCTGTTTTTAATTTGTTATCCATACAAGTGTATAGGCGGTGGTTATGTCAGGGGCGGGTGGGAGATACAGGAACCCCTTATCGCTCACGAGGACCTCCGAGCACACAACTCCTCCTCACGGGATCACGATTTGCGAGAAACGTGAGTCGTGAACATCGCTTCGAAATGCTGCGATCTCTATCGGTAACTCACGGTTAGAGTTCAGGGAAACGTTATTTTTAATCATAAATTATTTAATAGTTAAAATTATTTCTATTTTACATTACAATGAAAATTTTGGGAAATATTTCGTTATTAGCTAGCAGATTTTAAAACCTTCGACGATTCTAATCTTAAATTTGAACCAATGTTTAGGGGTAATATAATGCGGTTTTTTTTACTATTACCTCGTTATTTGAGGTATAATGTTCAGCATTATCAGATCGGTATCATATTGTGATTGGACACATTCATTTCCAAGCAAACTATTTAGAATTTAGATATAGCGGTTACAGTTTCTAGGAAGGCTTGTACAAATATTTACATTATAAATTCTAGATTAGCGAAACAACGTATCTTCAAATAAATATCATTTAAATAAATAATTGGAAGACCATTTTGTTTGTTTTTGAATCAGTAAACTTATACAAATACATAAAAATCTGATTAAGTTATAATATTGATGAAATTTTTAAAAGTTTCATGTTTTATAAAGTCAAACAGTTTTGTTACAATGTCGTAAAAAAGATATTGAATTTATTATGTGTGCAAGTGAATGATAATATGTTTTTTTTTATATAAATCACTGCTCATAAATATAAAAGTCACAGTTGGCATTGATTTACTCGTGATTACCGGAAGATTTCATCAGTCGATATTTTTTTTGACAGCAGCATGTATGAATTGTTCAGTAACTGTCACAAATATTTTGTAAAACCGCACGCATAATCTACAAACAAATTTTAATTGAAAAATTGTGGCGTCACGAAAGCCTGTCCTGAATAAATATGATTATATTCTGACGGATTTGTTGTTCAACTAACGGAACGTAAAATAAACGCAGTATGTCTGTAACCCTGCTTTAACACAATCCTTGTGTATATACAATTCTTAGCGTATCGATGTTTCACGTCCGTATCGAATTGATATCGACACTCCTCCATTGCAGCCAAGAAAGGTATCGGCTCGCATCACCTACCTTTCTCCGATGGTTTAATAGGATTTGGATAGATTCGACGAGATTGACGTGGTGTTGGCGACCTAGCGTTGACGGTAACCAAAAACCCCCGCCTTATCAGCATCAAAAAATGATTACATACTATTTCATTTTTTGGTTAAATTACTTATCTTCGAATGGGAATGTCCAGGTCTATTATGAAAATATAACACACCAATTGCCTATTCGTGTCAGCGGTTGGAAAAAATGCATATAAGTTGTATACGAAAGTGTTCTTTTTGAACTATTAGAATTGTTATTTGGCTCATATTGGGTTGAAGAAGTGGAAGAGAAATATTAGTAAAATCATTCAAACTTATTGGTGATAGTGTTTTGCGTTAGCGAATATTGATTTTAATTTGTTAAAGTCATAATCTTTGGTAATATGTTTATGTTAAAATCGGATTAAGTAGGTTTTTAAACGGACCCCTGTATTTTGCTTTTTAAATAATGTTATATTATGGTTTCTTATAGTTATATCGAAAGCTATAATATATTAAAGAATATTTATCCCATTGTGATTCATGTCTATACCTATAATAACGCAATTGAATGACAAGAGCGTGTGAAATGTTTTCGTGTTATAGCTTGTATTCTATAATTGGAAAACACTTTGTTTATTACTATTATTATTACGATAAAATAATATAGGCAATAATTTCAGTCCAAGCTAACGTTACACGATATGTTATCATTGAGAAACAATAATAGGAAATATCATTATGCGATCAATTCTTGTCATGAAAGAGTGGGCTCTATCATATTATTACATACGACTTTTTAATATCGTTATTTTTTTTAAATTAACGTTATGGATTTGATATAACGCGACGAAAATCACATGGCAGGTTAAAGTTTTCCTCCAGGTGAATATTACTGCATGGAAAATATGTGTGACTGCCTAATAAGCTACTTGATTTCATTATAATTATTCTGTATTTGTTATATTTGACAAATATTATCAATATATAATTATCATTGATAACTACTAAAAAGCTATCTATGAAAATTTTATGGAAATATATATAGCAATGTATTTATGTCCGCATTTTAGTTTTGAACTGTACGTTTGATAGAAAATGGCGGCATGGCTAATTGACTACATGATCCCTATGAAATATACTGAATATACGATGTGGTCTAGTTGGTTAGAGCTTGCACTATCTATCATGCGAGTCTGGGTCTGATTCCCGGTAAGGTCAATTTCGTATTTAGATATCATTTAAATTTGAGACCTAAGACGTGGATGTTTGTGATGTCAATTCTCCTCGTGTAAATTATAAAAAATATAATCGAGTTTATATCATATGATCTTTCAACTTCATGTAATACAGTTTTTTTTAAATATATAAAAAATGGAATTCTATATCGATAATAAATTTTATGTTAAAAATGATTGTGCACAAAATATTCGCTGATTGCAAAATTATCTGTTACTATCTAAATCTCCAAGTAAACGAACGTCTAATAATTTATGGTGTGCTCAAATTATAGTGACTACTATGTCCAACTACGTCCTGTGTCTAACCATATCAGAATGTGGTTTAATATAAGAGCTTGTTTTCCAACTGCCGAAGGTTCTTCATGTTAATGTTTCAAAGCTTACCAAAAATACAGAATAAACAAAGAGCTTTCGTAAAGTCGTTTGTATGAAAGGTACAAATAAATATAACATTTATGATATACGTAGAATGGTATATCGAACATCCATAATCTTGACCCACCAGCGAATTTATTCATGATACAAGCGAACCACGTTGTTACTCGTGTTTTGTATGCATAATTATATAACTACAGTTATATACCAAGAATATTTAAATAATTTTTATTATTTATTAATCTCCAGATTTTTTGTAAGCATTCCGTTTTTTATTATTTTTAATGACTAAAACTGGTTTTACTAAACTAGAAAGCACTTCAGTCTAATTTTAGACACATTAATGCTTTTTGAATATATTATTTAGATATTGATCCAGATATTGAAGTATCACTAACCAGTGACAAAACATATTTTAAATGATACAACTTCAATAATAATATATTTTGAAACACATTTGAGAAGTAATAGAGAGACAAAGTTCCAGTTTCAATTCTAAACATTCTTTTATTAAAAATAAAAAAAAATAAATATTCACCTTACCATCGAAATATCGATTTTTGTGTTAAAAAAATTATTGCATTGAAAACTTGTCAGATTGCATTAAAAATATGTTCATGTTTATATTACACTTGTCATTTTCGCTGGGAAAAAAATATTGCTTTATTTAACACAATATTTAACAGGGCTAAATCTAAAAGACGATGAATTATCGAATACTTTTTTATGCCTTTATAATATCGACTGTAGCAAAATAAAAAGACAGCAAATTATACAGGAGGCACAAAAAACGTGTTTTGACGATTGTGGACCATATGCAAATTATGAAATATACACAACCTTGAAGTACACGGAGACTTCTAAACTGGTGTTTAATTGAAATATTATATTATTAATTAAAGAAATTGTCTAGGAAAAACCTTTTCTTCAGTCTTTTTTCTTGGTTTCGATTTTCACAATCACATCTTTTTCAAACTTAAAAGATAAATTTAGATACTAATTCGGCATTTGCAGGTTACATCCGTTTGATAGAGCGTGTATAAAGTTTGATACATCGTGATTATCGAAAAAAGCTGTTTTGAAAAAACTGTGGGCTACGTCTTTTTTTCTTTCCACAGTCGATATGTAATATTATGTTTGTATAATTTTTGAAAAGCTTGTTTTGTATATTATATTTTCAATCGTTGCTTAGTACTATCGGTCAAAAATGTCTTTACACAATCGATTTCATTGATTCAATTTATTTTTATTATATATTTACTGAGATGGTCTTTTTATAATGCTGAAATTATTACCCTCCACGTTCCTATTTTTTGTCATAAAAAATACATTGTATTGTAATGTATTGTATTCATTATTTTTAATAGCGATTTACGTTCGGATAACCGAATTTAAGAGAGCGCTGATAAAACATTATTTCTTCTGAAATTGTTATCTTAAGCAAAGAATATTCTGTTCGCTTCATAGAAGAAAAAAAAATGTAAATTTTCCGCTACATTTAGCGTGTATAAAATATGACGAGCGCCGGCGTTGTATTTCATAAGAATTAATTATGAAATACCTATCTTTTCTTTTTGTTTAACGTTAATTTATTTACTTTCTCGTATAATTTCAACTCAAGAGCTCTTGATTAATCTTATGAAACATTCATATTCCTTTATCGTGGTATTTTAATGAATGATACTTAGCCACACATACAATTCTCGGAGTTGGGTTTTATTTTCGATGCACTATTTCGTAGTTGTCTTTTTTTATAATAATTAATTAAATTAATATTCATTATGTTTTTTAATACAGCAATCATTTTAATAACAGATTAAAAATAACAAAGTATTTTAGTTCTACAGTTTTTAATAATTTTTTCTTAATTTTTATTGTCTTTATTAAAACTATATTTTTTATTATACTGTATAATTTTAATTATAAATATATAAACTATTGATATATTAACCCTTAACCAGGATAAGGTATGTATTCTTGCCACACGAATTTGGTTTATTTCATCAGATTAGCGGTTTTAAAACTAAAGCTTTTTTCAATTGATTCTTTTATGTTTTGTGTCTAATACTTTGTGAAATACAAACCATTACTTGGAATAACATTATTATTTTATGTCAATACGGTCTTGCTTAGTGTCAAAAGTCACTGGATATTAAGACTTGTCAGTTTTCGAAAACCGGGCTTAAAATGTGGTTTGAGCGAATTTTCGATAGTCGAAAGCTGATTTTTGCAACTTTGTCAGCCCGATTTCAAGTATTAGAATTGATATCCATTTTTATTTATTATTCAAGTACTACTATTAAAATTTGCATAAATCGAGTTAAATTATAATATGTGGTTTAATCAGTATAAAATTATACATCAATGAATGAAAATGATTTATTTTTTGATTGATTGAATTGATTATAGCTATTTCGGCGTGCGCCATTCTCCATTTGACAGATACTATATCAAAATTTAATTAGTCTTTATTAATTAATATTGTTTATTTTTTAATTTCAACTAAAAACTTCTTAGATATGAAAATAGTATCACGAAAGGCTGATTCTATTGATAGAGAGTGAAGTTTGATATATCATCTTCCAATTCGATAATATGAATAATGATTAAATAATAGTGTAAAAAAAGTGTCATTTTTTTATTATACAAATATCAATTTCATCGTTTGGTGCAATTTTAATGTAATCATTTTTTTAAATAATAATTAGTAATCAAAAAATGGTAATATTGTAACAAGTTTCTAGACGTCTTATATACCAACTATGCCACGAAATTTCATGAAACACATACTGTTTATATATATAGTATGTGATTTATTTTACGTATAGGCCTCTAACTAGAATGAAATCATGCCATCAAAAGCCAAGCTCAACTGTGATTCCCAGGCGTGCTTTAAAGCTAAATGTTTGTCCACTTAGTATACGGTGTTGGAACTTCGAGCTTTCGCCTACTTGTCGATTAAACTTTCCCCATTTCGGTGGATTAGCGCAGTTATCACTTTAAAAGGAAACTCGCACGCACTCTCTCATTAGCTTTTATGGTTTTCCTTTTTACCATCTCCATATCCCAGAATTTGTACTACTCTTAAGTTGCGAACGATCGCATAACTTTCTGTTTGTCTGTGTTTGGGCTAAATGTTATACCATAGCTTCGACCGGAATTTAGATTCTGGCTTTATCCGTCTGAACTCTTATATGATATTTAAACTACAAAATATTATCTACTCTTTAAATGTATTGAAACCAATTCTTTCCGTCTAATAGTTTTTCTGTAGAAGTATTTTGTATGTTATAGTTTTGATTACAATTATTGCTGAATGACATTTATATTAAACAGTTTTACATTATTTGAAAATATTGATATCTGCAAACAATGAATATTTTCGGTCAAATACTATTTTTATGTGTATTCAAATATCTTTCTTTTGCTAACCGAATTTATATCTCCACAATGTACTCGACATTATACTTGCGTAAATCCTGCCATACAGGAACGTTTAATGTTTCAGTTGTATCTTACGGTCGATTACAAAGAATTACTGAAGTCGGCATGACCGACCGGTCCGATCGTGGGTCGAAACACTCTAAACGTTTCTATAGGTGTTCAAATTTTTATTTAAAAAAAAATATCTATCTAATTAATCAATATTAATTATGTCGATTGTTGAGGTATTTGTTAAATTTTCAATTGTAATTAATTCCAGTTTTCTTTTATTTATGTAAGCTATGTAGTTTTATAAGTATCTAAATGCCTTTTAACAGCTAACAAAATATATTACTTAAAGAAATAAAAGAAAATAAATCTTTGTTTTGAAATAATCAAACACTCTACCAACTGAATGTGTTTCAACGTTTCATGTCTCTTAAGAGAACTAGGTGCAATGTATCTCCCAACCTTTATTTTTAAATATCAATAAATACAAATATTAAAGCACGGTACGCAATATAAAAATAGTAAATTGTGTAGAATGGGTTGATTGTGCCAAAGTACTACTTTTCTTGGTCATGGGTTAATATATTTAATAGCAAAAATAATCAAACCTCACCTCTTACTAAGAGCGTACATATTTTGCCTGCCTTGTCTTGACATTTGCTTGGGAATATTATTTTGTTGATAATATGCATGTTAAACAGAATATTCTAAAATAACTATTATTTTATCTATTTTCCGTGTTATACACAAGTCTTTGAACATATTACCATTTACAACGTAAGCGAAACGTTGTAAATAATTTAGATAGTATAAATAACAAGAAGAGGCATTACATAAAACCGATAGATATTTTGAGAAGGGTTTTCCATATCTGACCGTAGCGGAACGAGTCACTGGGGTACACTTAGTCAAGCATTATTCTCACTTTTTTAATCCGCTTTCCCGCCAAAACATTAGCATTCGCGTGTTTCGCAATTTGCTCTCTCACGCTCTCCAAAAAGCAGCATAACTGAGGCGAGATAACTCCGCGATAAATTAACACTTCGTGGCGTGCTGGAGAACCAACTTTATTTTCTTTTATTATTTTATAAAAAAACAAACTTCCCACAATTAGCGCCGAATAATTACATGCGTGGTTGGTAACCCGTGGGCTTCATTTCAGCGATAATCTCAACTGCTTTACTTTCGGCTAATTTGTACAACCTGTTGCATTTTTAATGGCTTACTGGATATATTTTCCTATTATAATTTTTGATTGAATTCTTTAGCAGAAAAACAAATTGGCAATCCAACAATAAATAAATGTGACCAACTTAACAAATATTTTCCGTTATGAATGTTATGTCATCGACGATTAATTTTAAACATTAAGCGAGTATTAATTATAAAACAAAACATGTGTTACTGAGCGGGGTAGGATCAAAAGTCAATTATAATTTTGAAAGGAAGTTGAATAGTTTTTGACAAAATGTGACGTTAAGGCACGAGGGAATCAAAAATACTTAAATCGTCTATTTTGGAAGCCGATTATTAAACTTTTTCTAATTATTTCAAATATTTAGATTCTCGCTTCATGAAAGTTCAGAATAACAATATTAAGTTACGGATAACAAGATACAATTATTTTATTGGATTTTTATATTCAGACATCTACAAAAATACAGTCACTAAAACGATATAAATAATATTTACCGTTCCGAATCAAGTCAAATTAAATCTTTATAACACACACGAAAAATGATTAAATACATTAAAAGAATTAGTACATCTTATTCTACAACGAAAACTCATGTTACAATTATAAAGTCGCAGTACCGTTTCTAAATAGTAAATAATATAATATTATTTACAAATATAAATTTTAGATAAATTCTTCCTTTTAATATTAGTTTTGTCAAAATCAAAATGCTGTATGTTTCACGCCTTCAAATGTAATGACCAAGTTATCAATATTAGAAATCTTCATTCAGCCTGCACCACAAGCAATTGATATAAGACAATATTGTATTATTGATTCTTTAATATAATATATTCATATTTTTACTGTTACTCACATACTCAAGGCTAAATGTATATCTCTCGTAGATTTGCTTATAGGTTGATGATAGGCAAATTAACATAGAAAGCTTTTCAATATTTAATTAAATGCAATTACATATCAGCTTTGTCGTGTTCAACTGTGTGGTCTGTTAGTAAATTTGTAGCAGTCTATTTAATTGGTCCATTAGACATTACTAAACAGACAGACTAATTGCCTGCTGTGCATTGCCTGGTGAGATTAACCAGTACCTTAACATTAGCGATAATAATTTCGTTACTGTATCTTTTAATAGCTTATAAGATCGACACAATGAGATAAATAATTCAAGATCTGATTAATTATTTACACTCACTAAAAAGTAACTGTTATAGATTTTGCGTCGGTGTTTTAATGTTATCATGTGCGAACCTCTTAGTTGTTACTGTACAACTTGTAGATACAATACACTTCCCTACTCCATTTTACGCTATTTTGTAATAGATTTTACATTTATATGATTATACAGCATTGTATTGTATCATTTATATTTATCAGATGCTGGATTTAAGCACAAGCTCTATCGACCTGCATACAAAATTGATTCCATTTAAATTTTAAACAGTAAATTTATTTGCTTACCTATTCATTGTATTTCTACTATCTGTCATTAGATGTTTCACCCACGAAATAAATTACAATATTTGTACCTTTATTACCTACCTGTATGTGGTTAAAGTATGTGCACGTCGCTTCTTTTATATATACTACTCACTTTAATAATTCTTTGTACGGGAAAGATACAATAAAATAAATACAAAAGAGGGATCGTCGACTCATCTCTTTTTCATTTAAAAAAAATTAACCAACCGATATATTGAAAAAGACTCAAGTGGCATTTCGTTAATACTAAGGCATTCGGGGATTGAACATTCAACCTAAAATAGTGTATGAATTGAGAACTTTTTGCTCGATAATTTTGAAATTCTGATTTTTCAAACATTTCCGAATTTCCCTAAATGAAACGCTATAATACCTTTTTTTTTAGTTTTTCCAAGAGTTTCGAATCCAAAAACCCATGAATTTACGGTATTATCAAAATTTGGAACCTTAATTTAACCCCTCGCTCAATTTTCTCAATCTCGAAATCGCGGAAATAGTACTGTCACAACCCCGGGATCACAGAACTGGACGGGATCCTGGGATTGGAGGCTCCAGTAATATTACCAAATTTATGATCTCTGATTTTAAATTCTAGAAATACCAGAATCAAAAACCGATTTCCATCTCTGTTTTATCGGCTGACTTTTGACAGTCGAGATAAAATTTCAGTACCATTCATGAGGATTAGTTCATCACACATCATCAGGTTTTTACTGCATTACTACATACTGCATTAAATTGCTTAATTTTACGACCTTGTCAATAAAACAGTACCGGATAGGCTAATTAAGGTGAGCATTTGCAGATGGCTCTAGTTCAATTTTAGTTTCACACATCTGAAAAAAAAACAGCGAAACAGATTGCCTACATTTGTCTCTTTTAAAGAACGTCGTAAATTTCAGTTTTCTTTGCCGATTTCAAAGGATGCCTGCTAGCTGTCCAATGGAACTAAATGGTGATTAAGAATACGATATAGTGGCTTTATGTTTTATTTTGACATGGCCTGCGGCGTTACTTTTATTGGGTTAGTCTTTTATTTATCGCTTTTATCTACTTTTCCATTATGGTAAGAATAGTCGACTCTAAGGCCTAAACACACTCCTGTAAAATACAGTAACATTAGTCGCTAATGCGTTGGAATATCAACGAATTGTTGATCTGTTCAAAAATAAACCATTTGCGTATTTCAAGAAAAATAAAAATCTTTTATATAAAAACTTACAACGAACACAATCATGATTCATGACTTACATAAGCTAACCATAACAATTCGTATTATGAGACGTTTACGACGTTAATATTTGTCGTAATGTGGGATGAGAATGTTGGGACTTAACGTTTGATGTATTTCGTAACGCGTTAATCTCTATGGACACTTTTCCTTACTTTGATGATAAAAAATATTGAAATTCAAGTGTAAATAATATATGTACACTTATATTATTATGTGGGTAAAAATGATCGTTTAGTCCCTAAACTTGTTCTTCCTGAATCATAATTAGCAACAATTATTTTTGATGAGCTTTTTTAAAATGATTTGAAACAAATCGATTTTCATATTTTGTTCAATTAAAAGAAGCCTTTCATCTTATAATAAATTGATTAAAACAAAACGAAAAATCTTTCACCATAAACCTCTGCTTGGCCAATATATTAAATTCATATTTAAAACCCAAACATAATTTGTTTTTAATGAATTTTTTCCCGTGAATAATTAATCATTTTTTCGTCGTAGGGAATTCATTTTTTAGAGTGTATTTGCAATTTGTTTGTGGATCAATTAGAGTAAACAAATTGCTTGTTTGTCTCTCCATTTTTATAATGATCGAATTACCTTTACCCTCGCGTACTCATATCCTAATTACCAATTTATTTGAAATTTAAATTCGGTCCGTCTAATGAATGCAAACTACCATTAATGAAATAAATTTTGACTTTAAAATTAAATAATTAGTTTTAAATAGGCTTCGTTCCGGTGTTTTTTTTTTATTTTTCTCATATATTTACGTTAATTATTGTAATTAAAATCGTAGCTTCTTTCTTTCAAAATATTCACGTACTTTCCTAGTGGCCCTTTTAGATATGTATTTGTTATTATATTCATTTTAATTTTCTGCTTTAATTGTTAATGATTCACTCGCGTGTAGGTTATCGTCGCGGTATATGATAAGTGTTTTACAAAAGCTAGATTAGCCAGATTTACGAATTACGATTTTCTCTTCCCCGACAGTGAAAAGAATAGTTGTTCATTTATAACAGTGGTTATTCACTTTGTTTGGTGAACTCCTGTTTGTTTAGTAGTATACAGAATATTTATTTAAAAGATCATTTCCATTTATTTAAATTCCTTAATCAGATTCATGACATTAATTCAAATAAAAAACGGGACATTTAACTATTTCAACGACCGACGTTCTGCGACAGTGGGACAAAAAGATAGAAAATGAAATATGTCTTGTATTGAATACAGGGAGTCTCACCACCCTACATATTTCTCAAAACGAGACTGTTATTAACTATTTCCGTGTTACTTGCGATTCATATGAACATATGTTTATGTTTTTTTTTTTTTTACCATGTCCGCTCCCAATATGGAACATATGGACTCCTCACGGAGTTTATCTCAAAAAAAATGTTTCTACAAGAACTGCTTGTTACTCAGTTGCTCAACCTCTCTTTTTCCAAAGAGAGTAGGAATAGAAGGAAAGGGCTAGGACAGGACTAGTGGTTAGCTTATCGCTCTCGATACGCCCCGTTCATAGGATAGGATGGGTGGGAGGGGGTAATTCAAGACATCACATACATCCATGCCTTTGAACAGAAATTCATAAATCGATTGAAAAATCAATTTATAAAACTGCCCATACTGGGATTCGAACCCGTGCCCTCCGTAGCGGTAGCCAACAACGTTGACCACTCGACCACTCAGGCGGTAATAATATGTTTATTACACATATGTTTATTATGTGTAATAACTCATTTTCATTAAAACAAAACATGAACAATTCGCAGGCCATGTTTAATAATGTAATGTAATGTGTGTGTGTTTTTTTTTTATCAAGAACACGATTATGGACAATTTCACTTGAAGAAGAAAAACCAAACAAACCAACTACCAATGATAATAATTAGTTTATTTCATATCAATTGAAATGGAACTCAAATAATGTTTTTACTTTGTCTTCTTATCAAACATTTTTTTTAACCATGTCCACTCCCAATCTAGAGCATATGGAATCCCCATGGAGTTTACCTCAACAAGAATGTTTCTACCAGAAATGTTTGTTACTCAGTCTCTCTTTTTCCAAGTGGGTAGGGATAGAAAGATAGAGCTAGGACAGGAATAGTAAGTTAGAGCTAGGACAGGAATAGTTGTTAGCTAACCCGCTGGGTGGAAGGGAATTTAAGACCATCACATACATCCCTGCCTTCGAATATGATTTCTATAAATCGATTGAAATCAATTTATAAAAACTGTCTACACTTAGACTTGATCCTGTGACCTTCGTAACCAAAGCCAACGACGCTTACCACTCGACCACGCAGCAGGCTCATAAACCAGAACATTTACGTAATATGTGAAAATATTTATTTCTGTCTTATAATTTTTGTATAAATAAATTCTTTGAAAGTTTTAACTTATTCCAACATTTTTTAGATTATATTTTTTAAATAACTACATAAATATTACGACATGTAAAAGTAATATATAAGAAATATTTTTGTAGCAAAGCTGACGCAGAGTTATGAGAGTATTTATTCCTAGGGGTATATGCTTATTATATACACAATAGTAAAGATAAAGAGCTTTTATATAAGTCTTGTCAGTTTTTTCTATCTGTAACGTTTCATCGATCTTTTATATTACAATGTATTTTGGATATAAATATTTTTATAAAATGTGTCATTTAAAAAAAGTATCAAAAGTCGGCCCCCTTAACTTTTGTCTGTGTTTGACAAATTGATAATATCTTTATATGTAACATAAGCCTTACTTTGCTTAGGAAAATAAGTAGGCTATTATAATTGAGTAAAGTTTCTTGAACGAAACTAATATCCCCAAGGATCACTATGCTAAAAGCTTTTTTACTCGTACATGCTATAATATGCTTGCACGGGTAACCATGTTTACGAAATTGACATAAGAAAATAAATTTCTAATAAAGAATCACAATTTGACTGAAGTTACTCACAAAATACTAGTTTTACTAACAATATTACTGAATGCTTACTTGTTGAAAATTTGAAACTTGTTCCTTTTGATTGAAATGTTAGGCCATAATTTTAACTAAGTTAAAATTTTATATCCTCGGGCAATTTCTTAAAATTAATTAATACTCAGAATAAAACTCAATTTTGACTTCTTTTGTCTTCGTTAATGAGCCATTGGCGAAACCATAATAAAATCACAATTTGAATTAACAGACGGTACAATTTTTTCCCAAAAATTTTCGCTGTGTATACCGTCTTAAGATTTATTATAATGTTTAGTCTTTTGGGTGTATTACATATCGACATTTTTATGTGAAGTCTTTTATTTAAATTTGTCTTATCGTTTCAAACAAGCACTGAAAACCGTTAATTTAAAAATGTTAAAAGTCATAATAAAAAATATATATTAAATTTGAATTGTTCAAACTATGTACATTCTCACAGATTTTGTCACTAACGACCCGGGTTTCGGCTTTCGGCATCTTCATGCGTTCAAGTGCACGGATGAACTTGAACTAAACCCGGGTCGTTAGTGACAAAATCTGTGAGAATGTACATAGTTTGAACAATTCAAATTTAATATTGAAATTCCACCAAGCACCTTCAGTCGAAATCTTAAATTAAAAAAATATATATTTTCATATATGTCAATATAAGTAGTTTTTCATTTATTAACTATTACAATGTTTTAACTTATAAACCGTGTCTTTGAATGATCAAAATCTGATGTATGTTACAATTCCAAAAAGACCTTCCTATAAAATCGCGTGTTTGTTAAACCATGATAAGAAACTGTTGAATAAGTTTTTATTTATTTATATTCAATAGAAGAGGAATATATCGATGCAAAGTTGTATAAACCGCTCTACAATTTGTCTTTGCTTCACTACATGTAGAAAAAATAACCAATAATTTAAAAATTTTGACTAATTCATACAATTTCCAAAATGAAATATTAAAACAAACGAAATGAATAACGAATTTCGACGTGTTTTAATTATGTAAATTTGATCGTACTATATTCACTACTTTTATATATTCACTGCACTTTCGAGGCACTATATTCAAAAAAATAAACCTCATTTGTACTAATTCCACGACCACTATCAACTGATAAAAGATAATACAATATTATTACCAATTGTCTGCAACACCCCAATAATTTTATTTTGCTCTGTGTAAAATAGCCGGTCCTGATCATATAAAATAAAAGTGGAATTTGTACAAATAACAGTTTAATTTTTTGTGTTAAGGTTGACTTCATTTATAAAAGTGTGCGCAACAGTCGGTTTGCATGTATGTTTCAAACTACGTATACCAATGTAAACATAAGAATAATGATAGAAAATTTAAATTAACTTTGATTATTCCACGTATTGTGTAACTAACTGTGACACGTGTTTCGCCTCTTTCAGAGGCATCTTCAGACTTACTATCGCAAAGTTTGCTTAAGTAAAGCAAAGTTTGCTTAAGTAATTTGCTTAAGTAATATTTGTATTGAACAAAACTATTTTTTGTTTAATAAAAATTTTTACAAACAATCGGTAGGATTACCTATGGGTGGTCCTATTTCACCTTTGCTCGCGGATATTTTTATGGATTATTTTGAGAATAATCTCTTTAAGTCAAATCACACGTTACTTAAAAATGTAAAAACTTGATATCGTTATGTAGACGATATCTTTTGCATTTGGACAGGAACAGATAGACAGTTAGATACCTTTTTACGTCATATAAATTCATTGCACACAAATATTAAATTCACACTAGAAATCGAGCAACAAAAAACCTTAAATTTTCTTGACATAACAATAAAGAAAAATAATAGCAACAGATTAGAATTTGCCATTTACAGAAAGCCTACTTATACAGATGTCGTCATTCACCATCAATCAATTCACCCGTGGTCGCAAAAACTCTCATCATTCCATGCAATGATTAATAGATTAGTTAACATCCCTCTCACTAAAGTCAACTTTGAATTAGAGTTAAACATTATTAAACAGATAGCTATAAATAATGGTTACAACACAGACGTAGTAGTTAACTTACTTAAGCGTAAGCAAGTTAAACAACTCATAGTAAATAATATTTTTTCAGGAGAGAAGAAAGCAAACGATAATATTAAAAACTGGCGTAGAATTATTTATTTAGGAGACATCTCGTCAAAGATAGTTAAATTTTTGCCAGACAATATAGAACCCGCGTTTTATACAGTAAATAATTTAGGTAAAATTTTATTGAACAGTAAAGATCGCGTAGATTCATCGTCACAGAGTGGTATCTATCGACTCTCTTGTGGAGACTGTCAAGCGTCTTATGTTGGACAGACAGGTAGAAACTTTAATATTAGAATTAAAGAACATATAAGATGTCTAAAAAGTAACAATTTTTCTGAGTTTGCCAATCATTTAATAGAAAATAATCATAATTTTAATCAGATTTGTAATTTAGAAATACTCCACCGAGTAAATAAAAAGGGTTTAAAGATGAATAGCTTAGAATTTTTAGAAATTAATAAAACTCTTAACAAAAAAGAAATATTATTAAATAATATTCTTAATAGCACAGGCGGTTCCCCGTTACTCAAATTGTTTCCAATTAATAGAGTAATCACAAACCTAGATGATTGACTGCAGCTCATTAGTTTTAATAGTTTGTAATGTTTAACGTCATTAGTAGTATGATTAAATTTGTTTGCACTGTTTCGATTTTATAATCCCCTCTTTGCTTCCATTAAAAAGGAAAAATCCCATTCTGATTGTTTACAACTCATTAGTAAAATTAGTATCATTATCTGTTTGCTTTATTTCGATTCTACACCCCCCCCTCCTTGCTCCTCTTAAAAGGAAAAAAAACCCAATCAATTTTGTAATTTTATAATTTTAAAATGTTAGAATCAATCTTGCTTCATTACTTAAGCAAACTTTGCGGTAGTAAGTCTGAAGATGCCTCTGAAAGAGGCGAAACACGTGTCACAGTTAGTTACACAATACGTGGAATAATCAAAGTTAATTTAAATTTTCTATTAAAATGAACTTCCACAAAGTTACCGCCGAAACCATCGAAAGTATAAGAATAATGATTACATTGCAATATTGTTTGTATGTTGTTAACGAATTTCTATACAATAATAATATTTGTCTGCTTATAATTATTCATTTATTTAGTTTGCTGATTACTTCAATTGTGTCATATTATATTACACGCGTAAGCTTAATTGCGAGAGCTTTCTGAGATTAGTGTATTTGTTTAATTGTCTTACGAAACCTTGTAATCATATTACAACAACTTATTATTATGAGTATAACTTGTCCCGATGTTTCTCAAAATTGAGACACGCCCCTCTGGATTTCGGCAGGAAGCCTTTGGGTATATATCTTCCGAATTAATTAACCGGCTCCCCTGGCGAGCCGATCGATCTACCTAATCTCGGTAATAATGTATAGCCTAATGAAATGTTCCTCAAACTTTTTTTCATTTGATTTTTAGGCGTAATAATATAACTAACGCCTCTTTAAAAGCAAGCTAAATTAACTTTACTCTTGGTAATTGGTTGAAAACTTTTTAACACGAAAGGAAAATAAACATTCAAAAATACATATTCTACTTTTAATATACATATCGACTGTGGAAAGGAAAAAGGACGTAACCCTCAATTTTCCAAAACAGCTCTTTTTCGATAATCACAATGTATACAACTTGACACACATTCTGTCAAAAAGATGGAAGCTGAAAATTCCGAATAAGTATCTAAATTTAGCATTTAAGATTGAAAAATATGACCTTGTAAAATAATAAAACCAAGAAAAAACACTGAAAAAAAGGTTTTTCCGAGACAATTTATTTAATTAATATAAGGTTATGTCAATTTAACACCAGTTTAGAAGTATTCGTGCACTTCAAGGTTGTGTATAATTCATAATTTGCATATGTCACAAAATCATCAAAACACGTTTTTAGCGCCTCCTGTAAAACTTGATTTGTGTGGGTTACGTCCTTTTTCCTTTCCACAGTCGATATAGACTTACAGCAACTGAACGAACAAGGGAATCTTTCAATTGTAATTTAAATAATTATTTAAATCAAACAACCGTATTTACATTTATTTGTCTATCAGCAAACTCAATATAATGGCAAAATCAGAATGGTGAAAATATTTGAATTTGTTAATTTTACCAAGCTGTTTAGTTTTTTTTGTCAAGAAATATTTATTTTTTATTACTATTAGATTATTTTAAGGTTTGCTCACTGACAATACTTAAATTGATGTGTGTTATGTTTACTTTATTATTCAAACAATGATCGCACGAAATATTTACCATATCTATTTGCGGTGGGTCTAGTCGGTGAAATAATAAATATATTGTCACACCGGCCTGGCCTGGCTTGGCATGTTGTGAAAGAGGCACGATGTGCCTCGATGCCCCTTTATTATGAAAACTAAATAACTTTTTTTTTTTTTAATTAACATGTATTAATTAAAGTATACTTAATCGATTTTTGTTATAGCAACAATTTAAAATTTGTAAATTCAAAACCAGAGCACACGTTTGGCTAAAAACCGTTTGGGTGAACTGAGACGATTTTGAAAGTAAATCATAACTTCTTTTTTATCGTTGACGGTCTTATGGAGAAAACTTGTCCTTGGTAAGAGCGTAAGCGCACCGAGATAAGACGCTTTCCCGGTGCGTTTTTTAAAATTCAAATTCAAATCACTTTTAGGGTGTTCACTGTCAATACTTGGTGGAAAGGCATTATATTAATAAAAACAATAATCCTTTGTACTTCATTCCACTTTATTTAATATGTCAGGACCGGTTTCGCTCATTGCGAGCATTGTCAACTGATAAGAAATATAATTGTTAAATTATATTTCTTATCAGTTGACAATGCTCGCAATGAGCGAAACCGGTCCTGACATATTAAATAAAGTGGAATGAAGTACAAAGGATTATTGTTTTTATTAATCAAATTCAAATGTTTTGTTTAAATTCAATTGTCTACTTCTTGTCTACGACTTTTTTTCGAGTATAACGAGTTACGGCCGATAAAAGAAGAAATCTAATATGTTCGATGTGTACGATGGTAGCTTTGTGGAAATGCATATTTATTATATAATTAAATTTGATACTTTGTTTTTAATAACTTTTAATGTGTTCACTGTCAATACTTGTTGGAAAGGCATTATATTAAAAAAAAAAAAAACACTTTTACACTAATTTCACATTTATTTAAAGTGATCAGTACTGATTTCGCTCATGACGAACATTTTAACCTGATAAGAACACATATTGATACAGTGCTATCTTCATGTTGTTTGTGCATTATTATGTCGCGCACTAAAAACATCATAGTTGAACCGCATTAAATATTATATATTTTTTACCAATTTTCCTTTAAGATAGCTAGTAAAAATTTGACAACCGTTATTCTACAGTCCCGGGATGACAGGCTTTCATAAAAAAAAATATAATAACGAAATCTGATAATCAAGCATCGATTTTTATTTCAAACAAAACTGGGACAGTACCTGCCGCTTTAAAGTTTACCATTTTATAAAATCCACCTTTTTATTATTCCTGTAGATAAATCTAATTTAAGGATTCATTTACATTTTGCCAATATCCTTGTTACGAATGATGGATGAGGAAATTGACAAATATTGATTTTCAATTGACCATTGTATACTTACTGAATAAAGAAGTTATTTAATAATATCAAAAAATAACGAAAATTTCTCGATGAGTTCCTGACTGATATGCTTCCCACTAAAACATTTTTGATATGCCATTACTATTGTACAACAATTAATTAAAATATTTTTATTTTTTTGCCATTAAATAATTCAACCAATCCACAAGCAAGCATCTTGTTAAACTGCCGTTATCAAAATAACTATAAGAAATTTTCAACTTCAAAAGCTGACTTTAATTTGTGAAACTGATGAAATTATTTCGACACCGTAAATAAGAGAAGTGTATAGTTATAATCGTCACGCATTCTTTATATATATAAATATATAAGATGAAAAAATTCTTCATGGTGACCAGTTCTGAAAAAATCATTAAAATCAATTTCATGAAAAATACTCTCTAAAATTTTTCCAAAAAGTATACAATTCAAGGGGACAAGTTAGAAATATACTTAACAGATTATATATTATAGCCCTTTGTTATACTGTATGGCTGGTTTATTCGTTGAATAGTGTAATTGTTGTGCCCATACGTATTCGATTGAATTATTTAATGTTTTATTAAAATGAGTTTTTAAAAAAACATATGTTTTAACCGCTTTGGTAAAAAAATTTATAGGCTCATTGGTATTCAGTGGCTAAACTGAATTGTCATGTGGATCACACACCCATTTTTTCATTATTAAACAAGTATTTTGTTACTCGTGTGGGCGGCATAGCAAACAAATAGGTGTTATTCGGTTGCGTCATCATCGCCACCCCCTCATCCGTGCATTCCTTAATTAATTGCTCTCCTCTTACTGCACCCTTTTGCTGCATTCAACCCTTGAGCATCAGCCATGCCACACCTTTTAAAACCTTCTACGGAGGAAGCAACCCTTCGAAGCATGATGCTTATGCATATAAATTCATTATAATATGCGATAACACTTTTTTAGTCTTTGTAATTCAGTTGGGTTCGTTTAGCTTTCTTGACGGATCTCTATCATTCATATTTTAATTAAATTTCACTCCTTGTTATTACTACTTGTCATAAGGTGTGATATTATATCAATCACCCTTTTTTTATCTTTGTTTTAAAGTTGAACGCACGTATTTAAAAGTAGCTTGTACCAGCTTTAAATCTCGACTAGTTTCGAAGTTTTTTATGTTAATATATTATAAGATTTTTTTTACCCGTTTATAATTCGAACGTTATAAAATTAGAGCGTTAAACGAACTGATTACTCTTCGATTCACTTAATATAAACGTGTGTTACTCGTAAATCAACTTATTGCGAAGAAAAAAAACATTTTGCTTTGTAAAACAAAATTGATATTATTACACGAGTAAAGTTGGTATGCACAACTTTATAAATGAAGAAATGCCATTTTTTTTAATCCATACGCCTCCCTTTGATACTCTCCCTAAATGGAAATAGAATCACCTGCGTCCTGTAGAAGTTAAGTGAGAGATTTACATGGCACAATAAAAAAGTTTTTCTTTATAATTTATTACCTGCATTGAGCTATATCTCAAAACAAAATCATCCAGGTTATAAGCTTGAGGATCAACTTTTACAAGGAACAATGTTCCCTCTAAGCTCGCAGCAATTTAAAAGCACCCACGTACTCATTCCGAATTACCGCACGCTCTAATACAGCTATTCAAATAATATATATTTTTAAATCGAAATAACCCTTATTTACCGAAACAAATTAAAGATTGAACCTATAGAAAATTTAAAAATATTTTTTTATCAGAACAAGAAATTTACCTAAATGGAGAATAAAATACAACTATTAATATAATGTAAGGAACGACGTGAAATATATAAAATATGCTAATAACTTAAGCGACTGATTATTTGCTTCGAACTGCTTATTTTATTAATTTGTGTTTGATTCAATGTAAAAACAATATAATGAGTTCTGTTATTGATAATGTTTTATTTAGTACAGTTATTCTTTAAAACACTCATTGAAAAATTATCAAATGATAATATTCTTTATTATGCAAATCAGAAAAAAATCATATAAAATATGAATGCGCAGCGTATGTGCTGCGCATTTGTTGAATTGGCCCGCGCAGCCCTTAAATTTTCCGCGATGCTAACCTTGAGAATAAGAAGGAACATTGACCAGGAAATAATTTTCACATACATAATTCAAAATTTGATTTAAGTAAAAAATAAAAGTTTTTTTCCGGAACATATTTTTGTCGAGTTTAACTAAATATTGAATTTTGGATAAAGTCACATTTTATACTAGACATTAATATACTCTTTGATACATCAGAGCTAAGTGAGAAAGGAAAATGGAAGGATCAATAGCAAGTTTTATTTAAACGTTAATACATTGGATCCCCTAACAAAATAAAACGCAATACCGAAAACGATTTTGCTCTCTAGAAAAAGTGAGTAAATTTTAGAAATCGTTAAAAATTTACCTAATTCTACACATCTCAGTAAGAATTCAGATAAATTAATTGTATTAATATTTTGCATTGCTAGAACGGTATATGGTACTCTTTATGTATTGCTATAACCATTTTGAAAAGAATGCACAGCAAACACCTCGCGCGGGAAGAGTTTTCCGGTGTCTGGACCATGATTTATGCATTTTTCATGCGCCGTATTTGCTGGTGGAAATGTTGGCTCGACTGCATTTCGCCGCATGTATTATGTTATGATTATGCTAAGCCATGCCTGCTATGCACTTTAAGAGTCTTAAGCGCAAAGTCCTGGCCAGCTGCTGGCCTTCCTTTATGTATTATATTTGAGGATGTTTTGCATTTACTTTTTGGTGCAACTTTGCTTGGTTGCGACTCGGCTCTTTACTAATACATTGATTTTATACACAGGTATTTTTTAAATTGACTAGTGATAAAATTATGATACTGTTTCAACCGTTTTTTTTTAATAAAATCGTGCTTGAACGTCGTGGCAAAATCATAATACATTCGTATATTACTGAAGAAATGGATAAATAACAAAGTTGAAAAATTTTAGGTAGATATTCTATTCTTGTATATCAATTATTTGTTAGAACTTACTCAGTTGCTGCATTTATTTTTTCAGTTAGATAGAAACAACATTTTTTCACCGTTACTTGAAGATTGAAATACGGAAAGGATTGAACTTTATTTTGTAAAATTGGCATGAATGCATCTATATCTTTATATTTTAGTTATATATGTAATATAAAATGTCGAGGCTAGAGGCTTTATTATAAAATCACAAATATTTATTTTGATGTTTACAAAAATCTACCATTACGGTGACGGTATATTAAAAACACTTGCATATAATTTTGTTTATTTTAGATAATTATTTTTTGTTATTCGTGTTGTGTTATTAAATGTTAAACATTTTCTTTTTTAAAAAATAATCTCAGGCTTATAGAAACGGTTGTTTTTTTATTAAAAATTAAAGGTAACGTTTTCATCTTCATTTTAATGAAATAGCAACTTTGAAGTATTAAATATCTTAACATTGTTTAGTGGTTAAATTCATAAATTATTTTTCTTTTTTCGTCTCATCTCCAGAACACGATATTATCAAAGGATAATTTAATTGTTGAGGTTTTATGTTCGTAGCAATTTAAACATACATATTGGCATGTAAGATTTAATTACTGCCTAGCAACCTGTCGACTTTGCGATATTTTAACATCATATATATACAGGCACTGTTTTCATTGATCTCGTTTACCCGAGGCTTAAAAAACTTTTGATTAATTTTAAACTTTTCCGTTACTTTTTAAGAATTCATGGCATGCCGCGATATGTTTGTTTACTCTGTAAAAATGGTTTTCGACGTCTTATCTGTTCGCAAGAAGCAGTAAAATTGAACATTTCATGATACTCAATATTCAAATAAAAAAAATTGCAAGTATTTGCCTTTCATCTTGCTGAAAATACGTTTTTATGTTACTTTTTTATGTACTCATTTGAAATCCTTTTCATTAAATGTCTTAGATTCTTTTGTATTGTTCGTATTCAAGTCGGTATTCAAAATACAGTAGGCATTACTAAATGTTTAACTTTGACAACAAACAAAGTGTTTGAACAACAAATGTTTAATATAAGAAAATATGCTAGAATTGTAAAAAAGCTTTTATCGTGATTCTGCTCTAAAAATACACAACGCGCAACCATAAACCCCTTCAACCACTAAAATTTATTCAATACATGTTTTTACAAATTCTGTTTAGTAAAATATATTTTTTTACCATTATGCCGTTATTACATCTCTAATCAAACCAAATAGTTTTGTCAAAATATCGCTTTTTCGCCTTTGCTTGCCATTATTCGGCATCCGTGGATATGGAGTTAAAAACAATGGTCGCATAGTTTGGTAATAATATAATGAAATATAATTCCAAATATTCTTTATGAAATCATGACAGTTATAAAACAAATAATAATTAAAAACATTTTGCCCAAGCCGAGCAGTTCTTATTATTGTATCGTTTCCAGAAATTCAAAATTCCATTTCCGTTTTTATCCACATGGCTTATTCAAGAACATGAAAATTTGACGTTTCTTAAAACAAAAAGAAACATTTGAGAATTTTCAGCCCCACGACGAGAAAAAACATCACGAATCATGACATCATGATATCAAATGTTAAAATGATTTTTTTTTAAATTATTATTGGCCTTTCCGGGACTGCTATTATAAAGGCCGAAATATGTTGTGTTGTGGAGTTCGGAAAATAGGGTGCCTCTTGTAATTACTTGAAATCAATTTTTGGGCTTGATTTGTGAGCAAAGTAAACCCCGTAAGTTTTCGTTATAATATTGAAATAACCGATTTATCAGTCTTACACGATTAATCTTTCGTTTTGCTTCTTAATTCTTAGAAAAATTTACTTTGAAATTTTCCGAAATTCGTTGTAATATAAAATCCATGACCTGTTGTTATCTTGTGATATTTTTTTCAATTTTTAGAAGTAGCTTTGCTGATTATTTTTACATATTTTTATTCACAATATATTTTTTTCGTGAAGGCTCAATTTGACCTTTTCTACAACAAAAGACATCGGCATGAAGCGTGTTAAACATTATATATCTGCTGAAGCCAAAGCCTTAAAAAGGGTAGATTTTTCCTTTGGCTTTTATAAAAATGAAAGTTTGTTTTGTTTTTATATTTATTGAGACAAGGCTTTTTATTTCGTATTTTCGCGTCGTGCAAGTCAAATATTCCTGCAAAGTAACATTCGTAAATCTTCTGCGAGTCGCCTTTCTTTATATGTGTACCTATAATATATCAACTCCAATTCGAAAACTTTGGATGTCCTCGGGAAAGTTTTGGGATCAGTATTTTCTTTACATATAAAATGAAAAATCATTTTCTATAAGCCTTACTGGCTCGAATTCTGAATCGACTATCCACCTGTCGACTTTTTGACACCTAAATTTACATACATATTCTTTCACTGTGAATCGAATTTTCTCCAAATAAAATATCATTTAATTTACAATGTATGGATTGAGTTTTACAGTGATAACTGTCATTTCTGAGTGGAGAGGAATGATATGTATATAAAAGAAATAAAACACTTTTTGTGCAAATTCCATTATTATTATTGATTGAATTGGCAAACTTCATATTAATTAGTCGCCCACTATGGTTTAGTTGGGAGCTTGGGCTTGATTCCCGGTAAATAGAAAACATCTAAATTTGACATTGAGACTTAAAACGTGGATTTTTGTGTTATCAATTATTCTCCTCGAGTAGATATCGTATGCTCTTTCAATACTAAAATATTTGGTACATTGGCATTAGCTGTAGTGCCAAATATTTTAAAGTTGAAAGATCATACAAGAAAAACTCGATGAGAATTTATTGTAAGTCACTCGATATAAACTCGAGGTAAATTGACATCACAACCACCCACGTCTTAGGTCTCAAATTTTATTTGGAAAATCCAAACTTGTCATTGAACCTATTTAGCAAGCTCTAACCAACTAGACCACAGCGGGGGGGGGGGTTATGATAATTAATATTCATTTTATTGAGATTAAAACAGTTTTTTTTTACCGACTTAACATTCTAATATAAAATCTTGTGATCAAGTTTATTTTATCAATTAGTAGGACCAATGAAATGAAATTAAAAAAAATCGAATATTTAAATCTTTTTCTGTGTTATTTAATAAGGTTTTCCCTTAAAAAGCAGGGAGTAAATTCATTTATGATATGATAATCCGCGTCGCTGTGTTTCTCTGTGCTGCTTTTACATTCTGTTTAAGATTTTCTTCAAGCTTTGATCATTTTGAGTAATATTTATTTTTTATTACAAACAGGGTCGAGAGATTCCAAATATTCGAGAAATAAATTATTCGAATATTCAATATCGTTAAAATATCGTGGAAGGTAATCAACTGAGATACTGTTGCAATAGAAAAAAACGGGTTAATTGAAGTTTAATTTAATTTAAGATTTCGGCTGAAAGTGCTCGGTGGGATTTCAATATTAAATTTGAATCGTTCAAATAATGTACATTCACACAAGTTTTGTTACTAACAACTCGGGATTCGCTTTTCGGCATCTTCAGGCGTTCAAGTGCACGGATGGATTTGAACTGACGCTTAGTAAATGAGTGTATCGTGTTTAAATGAGAAATAAATGTATCACTAGGTTTAAAGCCATTGCTGGCGAAAAGGATTAACCCATGGGAATGCCCACAGATTTGAATGGTGGAGAGGTTTAAGAATTATATTTATTTTTGTTTTTCGGAGAAAGTTTATTTTTCATATGTCGAAATATTACTGTGTAATGTTCAAATTGGTTCGTATTTGATTATATTATGCTAGTAGATTCTTAGTCTTTTATTGGATATTCGCGTCGAATTACTGGCTTACTGAGAATCGACATTAATAAAGTAAAAAAATATCCTTATTCTTAACCTAACATAAATCAATGTTATGACAAAGTTACAAATTTTATTTTATTAAAAAAAAATAGATTCCCACAAAGCCACCGTCGTATCCATCGAAAATATTGCATTACTTCTAACATTCACTCATTTCTTCCTCGGCTGTATCCGCAGCTATATATTTATTATTTCACCGACGAGACCCATTTAGATATTATTTGATGGTACTTATTTCTAGTGATCTTTTGAATATTGATGATATTATAATACAGATCAATTTTAAATTACTGTTCGAATATCAAAAAAACAGTCAACCATGTTCGAATATTCGATTAGAATTCCTTTCGGATACATTGTTTTATTATAGCCGAAAAAAAAATACCAATTATTGTTTTTGATTCATTTAAAAGTGTAGTTTTCTATTGGTAATATTAAGTTTATAAATAGATTTAAAATAGCAAAAAGTACTACTTATGGATCGACATGTATTTGCAAAGTGACATAAATATTTAATATTTTTTTTATTACATCATTATATTTTCTTTAAAATTTTTCTTTAAATTGTTTTGATTTTGTTTTATAGAATTAACGAGTAAGAGGTGTATGCGATATGAAAATGTATTATAGATTAATCAATTTTACACAATATGCTTTAAAAATAGTCTTACATTAATTACTCAATAGAAAATTTAAATTAACTTTGATTATTCCACGTATTGTATTACTAACTGTGACACGTGTTTCGCCTCTTTCAGAGGCATCTTCAGACTTACTATCGCAAAATTTGCTTAAGTAATGAAGCAAGATTGATTCTAACATTTTAAAATTATAAAATTACAAAATGGAGGTTAGGGTTTTTTTTCTTTTTAAGAGGAGCAAGGAGGGGGGTGTAGAATCGAAATAAAACAAACAGATAATGATACTAATGAGTTGTAATCAATCATATTGGGATTTTTCCTTTTTAAGGGAAGCAAAGAGGGGATTATAAAATCGAAACAGTGCAAACAAATTTAATCATACTACTAATGACGTTAAACATTACAAACTATTAAACTAATGAGCTGCAATCAATCAGCTAGGTTTGTGTTTACATTACTCATGTTAGTTGTCAGTCTACCGTCGTTGCGAATCCTTTTCCAATATAAATATTTTTTAAATTAATCGGTACATCAAAACAGTGCTCATTATGGCCTGCGAACCATGGCATTTAATCAATGTATTACATTGTCATAAAAATTATCTACAAATTTCATCTATTACCTCCAGTTATACCATTATAAAATCACATTTATTTTTTATTACGTGTTTCGTATATTTTGTTGCGATTTTTTTTTATATGAAAGAAAAGTTACGGTGTGCTGGTACGGTTTTCGGATTACTTCTTTATTAGCCTACCAGACAGTGTTTGAATACGTTAACGTTTTGCGAATATGTGAATAAAACTGCACCGAGAGAATTTCGCTAGAAACACTCAACTCTAAATTATCAAACATAATACGAAAATAAGCTTTGCACTTACAATTATTTTAAAAATAATTGTACGAAATGTTAGCCCTTTTAAGCTGTTTCAAATTATTTCATTATCTTATCGTACAATACTGGTTTAATTCAATGATTTTAATAGTTATTCTGGCCATAAAAGAAAGCAATATTGTATTCGAAAAAAACAAAACAAAAAAAGTTAAATCTTCTCAAGTCTTGGTACAGCTAATCGAATTTATAACCCGAGACTCGTTCAAAGATTAATTCAAATCTCAAATTACTTAGACTTTTAAAATACTTAAAGTTTGATGTGAGGCGACCGGGTAAGTTTAGAGCGGCGCCCGAGATGCGAGAGAACTGTTTGCGTGGAATTCATTTTGTACAAAGCCATTGAAACGTCCGCGGGGCTTTGCCCATTATATTATATTCTAACAGAATTATCGCCCCACCTTTGCCATTTTTATAAACTCCGGCTTTCTTTAACTGCTCTGCGGATTTACTTGCCCTTTGAAACCGAATACTAATAAACAGAAGGGAAACTCTGCAAGAAAACTCAATATGCGCAAGGTTTTTCTTTTCATTATTTTTTTAAGTATTCATATCCGAGTCGATTCTAAATATATAAAAAAAGTTGCAAAGTATATTGGCAGCAAAAAAGTCGTTGCCTGTTTTCTGTGGAAAAAGATTTTAGAATACAATTAAAGATGATTGATGAAATCAACTTGGTTGAATCATAAAAATAAAACGCGAAATAAAATTTTATATAATACTGGTAATATTATACACCATTTCCCACCTGTTAACTTCGCTAAATACTCATACTGTCTTTAAAATTAGGTATTTTTATTTATATGAAAAATTGTGAAATAGCGAAAAAAAAATTGAAAATGTCTTTTATTTTATTTATTCAATACCAACTAGATGTTTTTTTTTAAAATTTGCTATACGTTTATTTTCGTTATATTTAACTCAATATTACCAAAACACGTCTACATAGAAATGTAGTTTCTGGACTGATTTTCTGTACCATTCAACATTCCGAATAAAACAATATTCCAGTATTTCTAAGCTTTGTCTTTCATTTTAAAAAAATGTAATAACCAAAAAACGATCACAAATACGTTATGAAAATATGTCTGAACAATGAAAATTATAAACTGAAATTTATTATTGAATAAAACTCGAGATTTATTTATTTTCTTATTGTTCAAATAGCTTTATAACGTTTACAGACAGTTTTTTATTGTTATTTACATTTAGATATTTACTTCATCATTTTGCATAAGTTGTATAAAATATTCTTCTGACTTGATACTATTAAATAGGAATTATATTATACTACATGACATGAATATAATTGTTATTGAAATAGTTTTCCGTAATGATTATTATACGTATATATATGTAATGACTTTGCATACTATAAAATATGTTTAATCTTAATAATTAATACACATGCATAACCATTTGTTATCATATGTAATATTGGTAATACTTCCTGTAGCAATTATGGCAAAGGAAGCATTTCAATCTCAAATTATATACGTCATATTGCTGATCGATGACACTGGACGGTAATATCTCTCCGTTCGCAAACGATCGTATAATGATGTCGTTAAAGTAATTACACACAATGCATCTTGAATCAAAATCACTTGTAAATTTATAACTCATATATGATCGAGTTTCATTATTATACAATTAATAAATATCGCCACTAATATGGTAACGTAGACGTCTTAAATCGATTATTATATATTAGTATGTTAAATTTTCTCGGCCAGCGCATTAAGATGATCGAAACTACTCAATATACACCCAACTCTTTTTTAACACAGTGGATACGCTTCATAAAAAAAACGTGTAAAACAGATAAAATCATTGAAAAATAGACGGTTCCCTGAATTTCAAAATCCGTGTTATTTGAAAAATGAACAACAATGTGGTATGGAAAATTTGGTAATAATATAGACCCAATAAAAAATAAATTACCCAAAATATTATTGAATATGCAGTTTAATTTAGAAAAAAAATACTATTCATCACTATTTGATTATATATGGCGTATTTTATGAAGGACTGGACGTAAATCGTTTTCATCGCTAGAAACGCCCAATGACACTTAACACATTAAGATCTAATGAAGCCTTTTAATTGTTATAACTGTCTTGTTATTAGGAAATCCGTTATCCGCTGTGACCATCTTAATATTATAAATAATTTAAGATTTCGACTGAAGGTGCTTGGTGGAATTTCAATATTAAATTTGAATCGTTCAAATTATGTACATTCACATAGATTTTGTCACTAACGACCCGGGTTGCGCATTTCGGCATTTTCTGGCGTTCAAATGCACGGATGAACTTGAACTGACAGTCAAGTTCATCCGGAAGAAACCTGGGTCGTTAGTGACAAAATCTGTGTGAATGTACATAATTTGAACGATTCAAATTTAATATTATATAATAAAGTTACTTGATCTTCAATTGTTTTTGAGATAACATTTAATTATTAAATATGATCTCACATTTCCTCAAAACAAAAACAAATTTATATTATTTAATTATTCCCATTTACAGAAAACAAAATTTATTTCTTGTACTGTAAGCATTGATTATAGCTCAAATGTTTAGTAATCAAATACAATTTTAAATTGATTTTACCAACAATGATCAAATCAGAGTTACTTTGTTGTAGTATTCAGTTGGTGATGTTTGTAGACATTGAGATATTGATAATAGTTGTTTTTCTGCTTTTCGCATTGCGATATTATCATAAACGTTATAAGGTAGTTAGTACTGCATTTAGCTGTGTTAATAAAGTGTTATTTTGATTAGGTGAAAAAGTATTTTTAGTTCTATAAATATTATTGGATATATATTAGATATAGTTGATAACTAGTTCTGCTTACATCCTCCATCAAAACTATGTTTAAACGTACATTAACTTGGCAGTATATAATGGCTTAGAAGAAATACACAATACATCTTCGCATATATTTAAATTTGTTTAACTTATATTGAAAAATATAGTATTAAATGTAATAATTTGACTGTGAAATGTGTATCTCAATATATCAAAAAAATGGGATGTGTTAAGTTTTTTTAACCTTATTAGAGTGAAATTCAACCAAGTAATCCTAATACAATCAATGTTATCATCGTGTTAATGCTATTTGTTTTAGACTTTACGCATAAAGTTTAAAAATTAAAAAAATAAATACGCTGAACATTTAATTAATTTTCGATTTAAAATTACAATAAACCATCGCAGAAATGTATTGTAAACCAAAATTCAGACAACAGTGAGTTATATTCAACAGATAAACGTCACATTAAAAATTTACAGCTTAATATAATATACAGATTTGGTCAATTGTTATTTTACACAAAGCAGTCACCCGATTCTGTCTAAACTGCTGGCTATGCATAATGTTTTCGGGACGATACATCAGCGTCTATTTGAGGCCGTACAAGAAAATACGATTTTTTCTTTGGAAAAGAACTCATTGATCGAGTGCCCTCTAACGGGCTATTTTCTATTGTTCACATACTTCCTTTACATTACAATAATGAAAATTTGGATACAATGAAATCATTTCTAGCAAATATTCATGTGTATTGTACACATTTGTTTTCATTTCAACCTATAATATTTTTCCACAAATAATACCAGTAAACAATATGAGAACTAAACAATGGAAATTTCAATTAAAGCGTATTATTTATTTTATTATTTTCGTGAATTATAGTATATTTCAAGTTCAATGCATATTTTATTACTGTTAAACATTTGCATCCATATGCATCATATTACTTTGTCACAAGCACAATGTATGTGTATACATACAACATTATTTGAACCGTTCTTTCTATACCCTATTTTTACTGTTTTTTTTTTTGCAGATACTATGCTACTACAAGAGGCTGATACATAATATTCTGATATCGGTGAGTAAACTTTTACAATAATTTTCGTCGTATCATAAAAATACTCTCAGTTCAATAATAATTGACCTCGACTGACAACACTTAATTAGGCCACTACCGTTATAAACCCTGGAAATTTAAATTGGATAATCATTTTCTATCTTTATATGCTTATATCGATTTAGACATATCAGGTTGTATTTGTTTGGACAGATTATATACCCTGTCAAGGGAATCTTTTTTCGTTTTATGAATTTCATTATTCCTGTTAAATCGTTTGAAATAGAACACTGTCAAATGCATTTTCACTATTTCAGCGCGAAATGATATCATCATATCATTTTTGTTTTATTTTAGACGTTACATTTAATAAAAAGAGCTTCACTGCTATTTATGGATCAAGATAATATTCAAATCGTTTTATATACATCTATATTGAAGACGTTTATGTACAATAAATTGGTGGAAATAATTATATGGACTGTGTAAATATAACTTCATAGTCAACACCATTTTTTTTTTTGCGAAGGCGTCCATTCTTAATTGATATATTATCGCGATAAATCTATGCGTGCATTAAAACAATGCCATAATTTAAATTCGGCTCACATGGAACCATGTCGAATTGAAATATTGTGTGACCATTTTTGGTCGCAAGATGTTTTCCTGCTGACGTGGGATTGGATTAATTGATTCAACTAAAACCAATTGTAATATAAATTTACTTATTGGAAAGTTAATGTGTGTTTCTTACATCTACGTGAAGTGTACTATTTATTGTGTTCCTTTTTGCGGATCACGCTTTCTGTCGAATAATTCAAGTACAAATATAAAATCACAGCGCTAAGCGCAATAATGTCTTCTGCCAGTTGTCACACAAATAGGATTGCCAACGTTTCTTCGTTTTAAAAGAATTTACCTCTTTTATCACTCTTAAGTCCTTTTGTCTTTTCCGATTCTTAGATGTCTTAATATTTGTCAAAAAGGGCAAACAATTTGTAAGCGAAGTAAAATATCGACTGTGGGAAGGAAAAAGGACGTAACCCACACATCAAATTTTACAGGAGGCGCAAAAATCGTGTTTTGATGATTTTGTGCCATATGAAAATTATTAACTATACACAACCTTAAAGTGCACGGAGACTTCTAAACTGATGTTTAATTGACATAATCCAATATTAATTAAAGTAATTAATTGTCTACGAAAAACCTTAATTCAGTATTTTTTCTTGGTTAAATTTAGATACTAACTCGGCATTTGCAGCTTGCATCCTTTTGATAGAATGCGTATCAAGTTTGATACATTGTGGTTATCAAAAAATAACTATTTTTAAAAAAACTGTGGGTTACGTCCTTTTTCCTTTCCACAGTCGATATATTTTATATTCAATATTATAGGAAAATACTTTTTTTATCGTATAAAAAAATAATTACAACTGCATGGATAGAAGATAGGTACCGTGCAGCTCTGTATTCTTGATACATTGCGTTATGGAAAGCGGCCGTGAAACAGCTACTTCATACACGTAACAGGTGGGATAATAAACAACCAATTTGTATCCCCATTTGATCTGCAGTTGGCGATGGCTGCTAAAATATTTAACCTGCAGCACAGATTTATCACGAATTAGAAGATTTTTTTTCAATTAAGCTTGGTATCCAACAATAAACAGTGGGAAAATTTTGGATGACAGCGAATCGAAGTCAATCCGTAAAACTTCATTGATATGTCAAATGTCTTCATTTTTTCAATTTCTGTATCAGAGATTTTTTCAAGGGCTTCATAATCCTTGTGCACGTGGAACTTTTTGTAAGCGCACTTTACAAAACTTCAACATTTATGTTTGTGATGTCTAAAAAGATTGGACACCCTTGATCTACATAATGCCTTTTGGACAGTCATATTGTAATTATGGCATCGTTATTTCTGATATATATTTTTAAAATATTTGAGATTGTAACACCGCAATAATTAGCATAACTTAAAAGTAGCACGTTAGACTCTCATTGTCATAATTACACACTATGCAGTTTATTTGACATTCAAACGTAAAAAAGTCGGCATTTTTCGTTTTATGACGGTGTTAACCTAGGAGTATCTTAAGTTTCGTTAAATTTTTGAAGAACTCACAAAAGTATTTGACCATACATGTTCCATTTTTAATTGGTAGACTATCTTAGTATTCATAAATTTATTTTATTTTATTCGTATTTTCGGCTGATTCTTTTTTTTATCAAATATTTTTCCTTCTCACATGTATAAAACGCTACACAAAGCGTTCCAAAAATCCCATTATAAAGAAACATGATGATACGTGGGTGTCAAAAACTCTGACTACATTGGTAATATAGATGTGTTTATATATTTGCTTCAGAGCTTCATTAATGGCTTTATTTGTTTTAGCTCTAGTGTGAATGAAATTCATACAGTTCGTGAAATAGATTACTTCTCGGTGCTTTATTTATATTCTCATAAATATTTCGAATTTAAGTGAAATGTATTATTGCAAAAGCGATAGTGTTTAAGAAGTAAAGCTTTTTATTTACACAGTGCGTCTACGTAAATTTTTATTTTATCTTTTGAATTATTTTAAAGTTAATAACAAACATACTTTATGCCTTTTCTCTTGCTTTGTTTGATCTGATAGCTAAATTTTTATTTTGAATTTAAGCATGAATTTTTTTTTCGTAAAATGAAGACTTAAATAAAATATTAAATTTAAAACATCTTTTAATATAAAGATTCTTAGATTATTTCATTATGTATCGCTTCCCATGGCGTGTATAATAGTTATAATGTAATATAGAAGAAAGATATTTCAATTTATGTTTGTATAAATAGCTCTGTTAAATTATATTTCTTATCAGTTGACAATGCTCGCAATGAGCTATACCGGTCCTGACCATTTAAATAAAGTGGAATAAAGTAAAAATGAATATTGTGTTTTTATTAATATAATGCCTTTTCACCAAACATTGTCAGTGAACACCCTAAAAGTGATATTGAATTAGCATCAAAATAACAAAGACAAAGATTGCATTACCCTTTAAATTATATATACTTTACACTTTTTGCAAATTTGTTATATAAATTTCATTTTTTGGCCGATTAAAAAAACCCTGGGAATTTACGTCGTAAAAATGTTGGCTCGAGATTTTTTCACTTCTTATCTTCAATCCCAAAATTCCGGGACTAATAGTATCACAATCCCGGTGTTTCGGGATTCGACACCCTAATCATGACCTTTTTCATAAAGTTCTCATTTTGTGTGCTTACAATAAGTACCTACTGCCATTAAATCTCTTACGCATGTTTTCTTCTCCTTTTGCGAATTCCCAGTGAAGCCTTAAATCCTTCAGTTATATACATAGCAGATATTTATTACCTACTTCATGCGCTACGTCGATATCTTTTAGGAAGTTTACGTTAGACGTAAACTGCAACTGTGATTTATAAAAAAAGTTATTTCCCAAATAATACGTGCCCGTATATAAGGGCACCAATATATCCAAACCAAACTTTTGACTTTTGCGGGCGAGTTTATACTGAAATCAGTGTTAGCGATGGTTCTCATAGCGTATGTTGTCATAAAAAGAGTAGTAATTGAAAGCACAAAATAATTTGTATGAAATGGAAACAAAATGGATAGATAATAAAATACACACTCAATTCATGTTTCAAAGCATCAAGTGGGCGACGTGGAATGACTACGCGGTTGATTTTTTGGCCACCGCTGTTATATTATGTCGACTAAATCAGGGGCTCACCACCTTATTCGCTCCATTCATCCCTTTCACTAAAATTACTGAAGCATATTTAAATGAAAACAAAACGTAGAATGGCAGTGTATTAAAAAATGTCGTACATGTGCAGTGATTTTGTAAAAAATAATTAATGAGCATGTGTACGTGTGATCAGTTGATAATGCTCATGAGCGAAACCAATCCTGATATATTTAAGTGAAAGAAGTAAAAATCAATATTGTATTTTTTTTATATAATGAACATGTCATGATGCTTATAAAAAATATTCTTACTAAAAATTTACAAAAAAACAACAATCTAGCGATTCAACGATTTCCCACCGTTGAGTTCCCAAACTAACTAAATCTTTCTGACGAAGCATTTTAAAATTTAGCTCGAAACAAACAATTTCAAAATTATTTAAAAAATATGCGCAGTAAAATATAGTGAAATCCATAAGCTTACCAATAGTCTTTTCTTAACCTTCCTTATCCGTCTATCCTCTTCTCTTCTCTTCGGAAAAATGAAGCGTATCAATTGAGTAACAGACAGTTTTCGCAAAAAAAATCTATCTCGAGATAAGACACACTAAGAAGCGGACATGGCTAAAAAATATTATAATTTCACTTAAAAACTTCATACAGTTTTATTAATTAAATTGTTATCAAGGTTTTTTACCACACTGTGCGTGCCTCTAACTAATCTTAAAATTTCATCTCATACGCAATATTGTAGACATTTATTTTACGCACGCCAAGCAATGTTTGTAATATTTAAATAGTAAATTATATGAGACGCACATCGTAGCCAACATTTTCGCGGCACGTGCCTCAAAACTTTGAGAACTCTATTCGGGCGTTTTCCGCCAGTACCTCACCCAAGTCACTCGTTTATTCTTAACTTGTAAAACTTTTTCTACTCGTACTCCAGAAGATGGAAATTATTCAAAGTGGATATTTCAGCGAATCAATGCGGAGGGGGTTAATGGACCGTCGCAAAAATGTATTTTATCCAACCTCGTCACTTGTTTGTCTTGTTTTGATTTATTCTATCATACTTGAAGTGAGTATCTTGAACCGTAGTCAACGTATAACTCTACCATAGATTGTGCGATAATCTGCTATGATGATTTATGACTGAAGTATTTGAGTATTTTTTTGCTACAGTAAGTTCGGTGCCAGTTTACGATTCTGACGATTTATTTTTACCACATCTTCAGGAGTGGGTGGAGCTCGTATATAATATCGTCGAATGCAAGCATCATACTGTTTGTAATCGTTTATCTACAAAAAATATTACAGCTTTATAAAAATGCTTCTAGCTATTTATTTATTATACCGATTGGTTGATTTATAAGTAAGGAATCACACCTACATATAAAAATATAATACATTCATTCGAAGATTTATAGTTATACATCCTCAATAGTCCTGGAAATTATTCATGGTTAAATCTTTCGTGAATAAAAAAATGAAATTAAAAATTTATCATTAAGCACATGAAAGGTGTAGTGAGTCAAGTGGTATTTAAGAAAAAAAAGTTGGATACGTTATAATATTCTACATGTCTTTAAGTACATATCAGTTGGTTGGTTTTAAATCCTCTGTCCCGAGATTTCGGAATTACAAAATTGAATGGGTTTCCGGGATTTGAGACCATACTTTCATTTGATCACTTACTGAAAGAGTATTTTCAATTTATTGACATATTACCCTGTCATTGTATCAAGAATTAAAAGAAAGAATCTACGTATTGTCAAAAATCATAAAAACTACTCGGGAGTTTTTTTTTATTATGTAAGTCAGAATTAATTTATTATTAATTTTTTCTTCCTATTTATTAAAACACATTTTATGACTGAGTATAAGCACGAAAAGATATATCTTCTACTTTGGCAATATAGTAGAACCCGTGTTCATCTCTTTACCAGCAGTGATTGATGACTTTTATATGTGTTCGTGAAAACATAAAAACAAAATGCACCACCCCTACCCCGTCTCATCAGCATTACACCTATTTTGGGCTGTTGATTTTTAAATGTCTCAAACTACATGAATAAAAAAAGCGTCTTGTTAATGGCTCGAAGTCGTAACCAGCCGGATTTACTCCTCGTTAACACAGTGTGAACACGCTGATGAGAGGAGGTAATGTTTGCCATTGAACTCCCAACTTGTTTTCGGTAACACAATTAATGTTTTCGGTTTACTATTAAAAATATTTGATATTAAATTAAGTTGTGGTGATAACTTGTGATCCATAGGTGGGATTGTTAGTTATCACCACTCATTTAAAAGTCGTCGTATTGATCGACGTGCTGTAAAAAGTATCTTTTTAGATAATTTCAGAGATTCGATAGATTTAAACATGCTCTATGGCAAGGGTTACCAACCCTGTGCCCGCGACTGATTCTAATGCGCCCTCCAACTGATTTATCAAATCTTTAAATTCCTAGAATTTTGGATCCCAAAATATATGTACAAAATATATGATTTGGATTCCAAAATAGCTGTACAGATTCCCTTTTTCTACAGCTACCCAAAAACGATTAAACGACCAAACGTTGTTGAGCTCTAAAAAAATGGTTAATTGTTGTTTATTCGATTGTTATATTGTTTACGGCTACGCTACATTCAGTCCGCAATATGATATTCGAAAAAGTCGACTATCCCAAAACAAGGTATTTTGACTTAACTTCTTTTCTGGTAGTATGCCGACAATATGTAACTATAAATTTTCATTCGTATTCTGAGATAAACTCGGTGTCTTAAACATTCAAATGATAATGATATTATTAAATTATTTTCATGATATATTGTATACAAAATTTCGTGATACTAATTCTAACAATCTCGACTTTCCGCACAACGAGGCGGCATTCTATCGATTTCCTATTCGAATTTGACGACGCTATAAAAAGTTTTAATTTGCCTAATTAGCATCATTCGCCTGTGTTCTATTTTGGACGGTGGACGTGATGCTGACCTGTGTTTGCCGGCAGCCTAATGCCTCTCCCGCGGTTGGAAATTTCACCTTCAAATTACCATAAATTTTATATCCTGGGAAGACGTGTTTCGGGACCTCCTTTAGTGCCGTGCCGTCTCTTAAATAAATTTTTAATAATATTATACAAACACGCACCAAGCTTTTTTTGTTCAAAGCATACAATTTAACTGTAATATCTGTACGCTAAATTGATTATCAAAAAAAAATGCACTAACTAAATATAAAGTATGGGTTTATTGATGTGACATTAAATTTTAAATTTGTTAGTTTAAAACGTAAGTTTTTTTTATTAATTTCACATATGTTATAATGAATCATTTGAGCTAATTGAATTGTAATTTTGAAATATTTTTATTGGTCACATCTATCTTAGCGTCAGAAAATAGTGCACTCTAATATATTATTATATAATTCAGGATATAGCCGTATTAATACTAAACAGTTGTATAGATTATATATCATGTTATTATTTGTCGATATATAATCCGTATGTGAAAAAAAAAGATATCCTAAATCAGAGTTATCCTTTATTAATTAGTAGATAAATACATTTATTTGTTTCTACACAACGATGTCCCTTTCAATGTTTGACAAGACAAGCTGTGCTTTAAGGTTAATTACATTATTTTACTGTTGTACATTTGCAAATATATAGTTTCGTATTAAATTCAACGGCATAACTGTAAATAAATTATGTAAGCTCCATTCCGATCGCTTTATCACACATGAATTAAAATATTTTAATTAATGTGTAGAGTTGGCTTAAAGTTTTTATTATTGTCTTTCGATTCAAATTAGTGTTGCATTGCTAGAATATACAATATCGGATTGTTTTTTGGTAAATAACATCATCTCAACAACTATCAAATATTAATACCGCCTACCTTACATTATGATAGTTTCACTTTAAATCGGAATTTCTAAAAAAGGTGTCTTAAGATGTCTTAAGATTATGATTTTCTTTAATTTCCACTTTATTCAGATCCTTCTTAGAAGTATTAAAATCTTTTTCTTTAACGTAACAACTACAGCGAAACTTAATATTTTTTATGCATCGAAATAAATATAGCACCCATATTTCTTCGCGAAAATCTCTCATCAATTTCACATCATCCAAGATGAAAGGCATACTAATATTGGCAACACTGTTATGAACACTTAAGACAGCAAAATGCATCCACTTAGTTCGTCTCCTAGATGACTTTTGACTTCATTAATTTCACACCTCACCTTCGGTTTAATTACAGCCTGTCTACCAGAGGAGTGCATATATTAATTTTCTAGACGATGATAATGATCGGTTACTCATGAACTATGGATCTACGTGCGAGTAAAAAGCTTTTATGGAACCTGATTAATGGTTACGATTTAACTTTTATTCGGCATGTAATTATGGTATTCAAGACAATGGAACGATTCTATACTGACAACGGCCAAGTTTTATTTTTAGCAAATCGTAGTTATGTATTATCAAAGATAATAATAGTGTTTGTATTGTAACATTATTATTATCATAATTCTCGAGTCTGTTTCTAGTTCGATATTAATTATTATTACCCGGAAATATTATGATTTTTGTAAATCGTAGAATATTAAATTTAAACTGTTGGCGTAATATGTTAATTTAGATTACATATTTTCCTATTCATATATGGTATATTTTAGTATTCAGAATATACAGGAAGAACTGATATTACATTATTAAATGCCTGCGTGTGTTGTTTAAATCATGTTGAAATACTCCTTTCTGTCCACCCTACAGTGCATTTTACATTCAGCAAGATATGTAGTTTATAAACGTTCTTACTATCGAGGTTTGCATTTTTTGTATTTATATTAAATGTTCAAATAATTTTCTACCAAAATCCAACTTTTTTTAATGTGTGTATAAACTTGCAATGTATAAAAAGACTTCTCTTTCGATCCTTTCACCTGTTTTGTTTTTCAGGAAAGAATGGTTATTATAAACACTCTTGAAGTTTTCTGTAGCAATTCATCAGCTCACTTTGGAGAGTGAGATTCGTGTTATGAAAAATGTAATATAATATTTTTCTTGGTTTTTCAAAACGAATAAAAAGGACTTTTTCATTACCAAGAACGTATTAAACCCACAGACTTGGGTTAAGTATTATTCTGAACGCTCAGGGCTTATTGCGTGCGCAATTCTACCGGCAGTAAGTTCTCAGAACGGAAACGGAAGTGTTTTTGCACCTGTCAGCGTCTTAAGGGTTAAATTAAGTAATTTACACAGTTATGATTCACAAGCTGTAATAATTGGATTAAGTCAACATTGGTCGACACGTGTTAACAAATTATTTCCATTAACAGCTTTGCAGTACTCCAAACCATTAATAGAGTCATCCATAGATTAATAAAGTTTATTTTTTATTAAATATTTTAATCATTCTTAACGACACTTATCACGGTCACGTTATCTGACCTTCCACCCTTCAAACATTAATATTTTAGGACAGTTTAATTGCTTACAATTAATTTCTCTAAAAAATGTATTGCCGCTCATTAAAGCTTTTTATTTACCTAATAAATAACAGTTAATTTATTGTGTATAATAAGAAAATAAATATATCGTTTTTTATTGTTTAATGTACCCATAGTAGTGTGGGAGAGATTGATTAAGTCGGCCAATACTCTACTCGGATTGTAATGCCAGAAAAGAACACCTTTTAATTTTTGTTTTGCGAAAAACACATTCATATATATTTTAGATGAATTTGGCGGTTTTAATTTTTTTTTACTTTACTTGCGTTAAAATGTGTGACACGTGTTTCGCATATTTAAAAAGAAAAAAAAACGGTATTTTTATTATTGTAATTTATAACTTAAGAATGAAAAATATTTTTTTTGTTTATTCATAAACCTTGCGATATTCTGTCTGATGATGCTTATTAATGAGACGAAACACGCATTACAATTTGTAATACAACAAATTAAGTAAACATGTTATCAAATTTATTTTTACAGTGCATTCATAGATTTTCCTCATGGTATTTATTGCCGTAATATCGCCACACGTCTGTGTGAAAGTGTAATGTTATTCCAAAGTTTCTGAAATAATGTCGTGAAAGACAGCAGACAGTTTGCAAAATAATTTACATTATTTCAGTATATAGACACCTTTAACAACTGTAATATTTTCACAATTCGCTGAAATTTATAATTTTGTACACGAATATTCGTAAAAAATCAAGTGTGACTTTTTCTCATTTAAATGTCACTCTCACGGAACATTTATTTTGTTAGTATTTCATTTATTTTGTTTTTATTTAATAACCAGATACCAAACGTACAGAAGAAACATCACCGAATGTCAATTTGCTTGTAGCGTGTTCATTGAGAATGAATTGGGCCCCAATCCTCGAATGTACATTGAAGCTGTGACGTACGATGTCGAGTGCAATTTTTTTTATCTGTTATTTGTATCTTTAAAATATTATGCAAACACCCACGCTCGATTTTATTCCGTACAGCATGAATGTGAGGTGAGCATCACAAATAACAATGTTTGTGCTCTTTTTCAGGAAAATGCTATACGATCTTCTTTATAATATGTCATAAATAAATATTTACATATGGCGTCATTTTTTTTACCGCTTTTTTAGTTTTTTTTTTGAATAATTGCTTCCTTATTTAATAAACTGATATTTTTTGGTGATTTTATTTCATAAGAATTAATCGTAAGACACTTGTGTAACCTTCCGTTTACTATATGGCGGAGATTGACCGTTGCGGATAAAATTGTACAGATATAAATACCTTTTAGGGTGTTCACTGTCAATACTTGGTGAAAAGGCATTATATTAATAAAAACACAATATTCCTTTGTACTTCATTCCACTTTCCATTTAGTTAGGTCAGGACCGGTTTCGCTCATTGCGAGCATTGTCAACTGAGTTGACAATGGCAATCAGTTGACAATGCTCGCAATGAGCGAAACCGGTCCTGATCTAATTAATAAAGTGGAATGAAGTACACAGGATTATTGTGTTTTTATTAAGATCTAAATACATTGAAAAATTAGTATGTGCAATTGTGCGCTTGAGGATTTGTACCCTGACCACTGCTTCTGTAGCCTAGTGGACTCGGAAAACTGCGGCTCACTAACGACATGTGGCTCTTTGACCCCTTTATTTAGGCTCTTTCACAAAATATCACATAGGTACTGTGCGATTGTGCACCACGCGCAGAAGTCAGTTTTCGGTATTAAAACTTAAGAATTGAAAGGGGCGATCTCCGTGAACGTACCTCAATCATATTGAGGACATTTTGAGCAAAAGCTAGTTTAGAAGTACTCAAATTAAGTTAGTAAAAATGTACCTGCCTATATAGTTTAGGTTTAAAAAATTTGGCTCTCAAAAGAAATTTCAATCGTTGTATAATTGATATTTGGCTCAGTTGACTAATGAGTTTGTCGACCGATGAAAAGATTCGAGTCTTTTTTTTATATATCGTGTTAGATTTTTGTAGTTTCTCGTCATGTTGAACCCAAATTATTATGGAATATTGACGTAGAAAGTTTTTTTTCTGCTGCTTTTTAAAAATATATAAGTAATTGGTTTGAAAGGCAAGTATTCGTTTTTTTTCTCACAAAAAAATCTAACGAAACAAGACAAGAAACCTTAGAAAAACTATGACTCACTTAGTATAGTTCCCTGGAAGTCGTCAAAAATATTAAATATGTATTATAAACAAAATAAATAAACTAATTCCGTAACGTTTTACTGTCAAATAACTGGGTGGTGTTTTGTTGCTGTGAAATAGTTCTAATGAGAATTTATAGGTGTTCGTATTTTTTGTTAACGTTAAACTTAAGTGGCAACTCATGATGCCCTTTATTTTTTTTTGTATTATACAGCTCTCTAAAATTTATATATATCGACTGTGGAAAGGGAAAAGGACGTATTCCACACATATCAAATTTTACAGGAGGCGCTAAAAACGTGTTTTGATGATTTTGTGACATATGCAAATTATGAATTATACACAACCTTGAAGTGCACGGATACTTCTAAACTGGTGTTAAATTGACATAACCTAATATTTATTAAAGAAATTGTCTCGGAAAAACCTTTATTTCATTGTTTTTTCTTGGTTTTATTTTTTTACAAGGTCATCTTTTTCAAACTTAAAAGCTAAATTTAGATACTTATTCGGCATTTTCAGCTTTCATCCTTTTGATAGAATGTGTATCAAGTTGTATACATTGTGATTATCGAAAAAAAGCTGTTTTGAAAAATTGAGGGTTACGTCCTTTTTCCTTTCCACAGTCGATATATATATGGTAATTAAACTATTTTTTAGTAACTTCATTGTGATTTAAGCATTTTATTTATTTAAATAAATAAATTCATTCTATGTACATATAATATGTTCTGTAATGTTTTATGATGTAATATCTAAATATGCCTTTTTGTTGTCTTGCCAAGAATAACCAATAAAATATACGCAATTCTGAAACAAACCTATGTTGCCATTCAATGTAATTATATTGTCGTACAACATTTTTTTTTTACGCCTGGCATTTTTTCTCCGTGAACATTATATCATAATAAACTAATGCTTGTCTCAAAATTATTCTTTAAGCACTTCGTTCGTGTCACGTCTAATAGATTTCAATGTCCACAATGAACGTTTTCATTTATTCATTACTGAAGAAGGGGTCTTCCCACGTATTTGTTTTGGAGCACATTAAATTAAGCCGTCTACAAGGACACTCGATGTTAATTTTGTCTTAAATATGTATGTATGACCATCCTGTTTCAAGCAATCATCTTGAATCGTAAACATTTTTTTTATTAATAAATTAATACAACTTATTCAATAATAAAATTATCTAAATCATCGTTGTTTTGGCAAGAAGCGTGTCCGAAATGCTTATTCTTAGTAATCCTGTTAAATATGTGTATAGCAATCACATTCAATATTACAACGCGTGTGAAACTTAAAGTATTTTTTTGTATACATTTTTTAAATTTTAATTACAGTAAAAGTGTGTGCTTTCCCAAAAGGATTTTTTAAGAAGCAGTATTATGTTTAGATACCTCAAAGCACGATTTCTTATCTTCCTGGTTCTTTTGAAATATTTTTTTATTTAAATTTTGCTTAAAAACTTTACAATTTAAATAAAAGCAAACATGGTCTTCATTTTTAAACTTTTTTCATGTTTCGATTTCATGGTCTTTTTTTTTTACTTAAACATTTTTTTAATTGAGGTTATCTTATGTGATTTAAAATTTACAAATATTTGGAACATTAACACCCATATTCTGTAATTTAGAATATGTTTTTTTATATAATTATTTAAAAAAAAAACTGAATGTTTTCTAAATTTGATTAGGCTTGACGTTCAACGAAAATGCTATCGTTATTCATTACAAATGACGAAGGATTAAACATGTCTAAACAAATAGTGATTAAACATTCATGGTTACCTTCTGCTACTAATGGATTAGTTAATAGATTTGAGCATCCAATTCCTTCTGTTAATTATCCCTTCCTCGCCACTTGTTCATCATCTGGTGTTTACATCAAAACAACTCTGTGTCAAGTACATGGAAAATGAACGCGGTTTTATGTAGCCAACTTTTTACCTACCAGACTTGGCTGCGTAGAATTTTCTTACATTTCCCATTAAACTTATTTTCCGCTTCTTTTCACTATGCGAGCATTTTCGTTCTCCGCTCGAGCCAAAATTGATTGAATCCTCTTTTTGTTTTTCGTTTTTTTTTCACATTCGGCGAATTTCTAAATGTGTTTCTATGTAGTCCGGTAAAAAAACAACACAGCAGCGTTATTATTCTACCAAAATGAAACTCATCTCTGTTTTTTTTGATGCTGTAAATATTTGGTATATTTTTTTACAGATTCTGTACTGTCTTTATAAGTTTACCTACCTGTATTTATATTTTTAAAAACACAAAGGAATCTACTGAAATTCGGATTGACGTTAATGTCCTATGAATTCCAAAGCAATGTCAGAAGAGTGCTGACCCTTTCATCTGCGCAAAATAATCTTAGCAAATTGAAGAAAATATTATATTAGATTTCATTTCCTAATAAATAAATTAGTTGAAGCTAAAAATGAGTTTAAACATCAAGTATATACAGAACAGTTACTTATTTCTTTAATAATATTAGAAATAAACATGTTTTTTTTTTTAATTGAAGTAATAAAATATTCTTCAGACTTAAAAATTTAAGCATGCTATCGTTTGATGTATCATAAACTGGCAATTAATATAATGACAGCACCGTCATTTAAAAATTTGTCTGGCTAATTCGGTCATTTTTTTACTGCACGGTGATCAGATAGATGGCTGTAAAAAAATAAAATTATAAATAAAAGTCTTTAGATTCTAAATACGGATAGAATATATAAAGATGATATAATATATTCACTGACCGATATTGTCGATACTAGGGCCTCCAATCTCGGTATTCCGACCAATTTTGCGATCCCGGTATGGTCTTAGTACTAATTTCGGGATTTCGGGATAACACGTGAAAAATCCGCTAAAAGAAACTTTTGGTGTTCGAGTTGAAAATTATTTTAAAATCTCTCAATTTCTGACTTTTTCCCCAGATCGCGAGGGCATTACATTCTGAAATAATTTTCCGAGAATCTCAAGCAATTGTGACATGATATGGTGAATGATTAATCCAGGGATCAAAAAATTGTGAATCCCGTAATTATGGAATCATAAAAATGGTCCGGGATTGGACGTCCTAGCCGATACGTATTAAATTGCAATAATTATGAACATGATGGATGTTTTCGAAATCAAATATTAAAACATTGTAATTCATAATTTAAAAAATATCTTTTATTTATTTGATCTTATATTTGTTTTAAAGAAACTTTACTGAATGTCTTTTTGGAGAATAATAATACAACTAATTTGTAAAGGCACAGAGGCTAGTTATATGGAAAAATTACAAATAGACTTTTCATCGTTTCTTCTACTCGAAGAAGAATAAATGAATTTCAAATTCGGACACAAATTTGTTGAGTACCTTTTTTCCATGAAAATGTTTTAAGGAAAGTTTATTAGCAATCAGTTTTTGCATAACTACGTAACTTAGAAATAAATCACCCCATTGTTTTACTACGTTTAAACAGTGAGCATAAGTCTTCGTTTAAAAATATTTTGATGCTTCGATTATGTTTTTAATCCGGACATATTTTATTACAGTAGTATTTTTTGAAAATGTAGTTGAAATGAATCTTGTAATGCTCTCCTACTTACATTTATCCAGCTTTATTTTACTCGTGAATGAATCCTTCTTTTTAAACTAACATACGAGCTACTCAGTACGTTGGTAATCACAGTTTACATTGGATAATGTATTCAGTGCTATTCACCGTAAATAGAAAAGAAGCGCGTGTCGCACGTGTCTCCGCGTGTTCTGGGTGGGCTGGGGTAGGGCGGGCGGCACGCGGCGCCTTCTCACCGGTCACGTGGACGCCGCCCTTCGAAGCTGCGTGCGTCGATGTCACTTGGATGTTAATTAAAAAAACTAATGAATTTTTCTTACGTAAATACCATCGCTCAGGTTTTGCTCGAATTTTTAACCCCACCATTCGAACACCGCTTTATTTGAGTATTTTATGTCATATTTTCTACGGCGTCATGCATATTACGTATTTTTAATTTATTAATCTCATGCTTACACCAATTGATGTTTCATATAATGTTTATATTTATTCCTTAAATAAATTAAACACTACAGAAGGAAAAAACTTATTTTTTTAATACGTAGGAAACAAATTATTATTTTTAAGAATAGAATATCATTCCTTCAATGTTGTATTATAAATCATAAATAGGCAACGTTTCAATAAACAAATATACATTTTATTTTCTTAACGAGACATTTTATTGCCTGTTTTTTTTATAATATTTTATAGTTTACTGCAATTATATTTGTAAAATATGAACAATTTCATGGATTCGATTTTGTTAAATAGAAAATTTTACGCTTGTTTCTAATAAAAGAAAATTTCAACGAATCCATTATATGGAAAGTAGCCGTTTCATTGTAATATGAGAACTTAATGTAACCCACATCTCTCATTGTTTATTTGATTTTTGTCAAACGTTGATAAATATAGTGACTATTATATTATAAAGGTTCCTACTGTATACAAGCAAAGTATGCATAGAAGAATCGATACATTTTTAATCCGTCTAAAAAACTGACAAACTATAAAACTCTGAGCGCTAATCTCATACTTTACCAACAATGCCTCAACTCATTGTGATAGTAAGTACCTACTTGCCCTGATTAATTTTCTCCTGGGTGTTTTCTGGATGCCGAAAGAACCACTATGGCGGGCCTTTTTGACGAAAAGAGCCCATTTCATAAAACAGATTTAACTTAAGTGGTTAAACTAATAAAAAATGGTTTTGTGTACGTTTTCTTTGTATACATTCTGTGAGTTTACTATATAACTTAGAAAGGAAACATCAGTCTAATGAAGTTTTTTTGTTATGTTTATTTTTTGTAAAAAAAAGAAAACATTGTTTATTTTCTGCTATATTTTTTAACAAATAAATGAATTTGTTTTGGTATACATTTATTCTGAAATCAAAACGGTTTTCGGTTTGTGATCGAGTGTTTTCGGGTAATAGGCATCCTAGTACAGACAGATTTTTTGAATCAATTTATAGATTTTTGTTCGAAGACATGACAGTTTGTAATACCTATAATTCCATCCCACCACCTATGCTATCCTAAATGGGTTTAACTAGAACGATAAGCTATCTACTAGTCTTGTCCTTTTATATTTTTAAAAGAAAGGTTAATCAACTGAATGACAAGCAGTTCAAGTAAAAAAAACACAAGTTGAGATAAACTTCACTAGAAGTTCATACAAACTACCATATACGTATTTTCTACGTACATATAACTTTTTAAGCCAAAACAATCGGTTTCAAAAAGACAATCATTCCATTTTCTTGGGCCGTGCTATTTTTAATCGGTGCAAAAATTCACTTTGAATTTAAATATGAGGTAATATTTGATGTATGATACAAATGTTTGTGATGCTTTTTATCAATGAGTTGATCAGTGACTTTTTAGTGATTTATTTTTTACTTACATGTTTTGATTTGATATTAAAAATTAATTGATTATAAATCTTTATATTCTATATAAAATGAATAACGCCTCATTTATTCATTAATTACCATTAACATGCTATGAAGTGATGGTGACATCAATGCCTAGTGTTAATTATTTACAAATCATATAGTTAAGTTTTTGTTGTAGTTTGAATAACGTAATGAAAATCCTGTAGTAGGAAATTTCTCCCGCAATGCGGTCTGTTGTAGTGAAACCCACAGCTGTTAGTATCTTTTCCTGAGTGTGTTGCCATACTTCTCAATTCTTACCTTAAATTGCCACTTATGTAGGTAAATAAGACCCCACATACTTCAATTTGTATTGTATTTCTAGGAAATAGGCATAAACAAGTTCGTAGATATTTTCTAGCATTTGAAAGGACCTTCTACAATTTACCTAGAAATTTCAGTTACAAATTGCTGTTTCATTATTCCATTAATCCCAAGATTTCGGGATTGATAAAGTTACAGGAGGAAATTAAATTGAGTGAGGTCTAAAAAAGAATGTTCCAAATTTAGGTATTTTTTGGGAATTTCGTAAATTACTGGGTTTTTCAAATTGCAAATCCTGGAAGACTTAAAAAATAAAAGCTCTCACGCTGTTCGTTTTGGGAAAACCGCAAATTCCTGGGTTTTTGAAATCGATATAAAAAATCCCAAGATTTCAAAAATTTCTCAATCCCAATATATACACGCGATTTTATGTTGAAAGATCAATTAGTCAATCCCGGGATGGGATGCTCTCGTATTAAAAAAAACTCTATTTTAATCAAGTGTTTTATACAGCATTGTAATATCAGGTAACTTTTTTGAATCAGTCAATATTTTAAATCACTCAAAGTCGATTAAAATCAATTAGAAGATACAACCTTTGACCAGAATAACCAAATGAAAATAAACACTGTCTAAATTATATTGTCAGTCCTCAATAAAATCATCTATTGAAAAAATCCTCCTTATGGGTCACATGAGGTTTAAATAATATTAAATTATTACGTTTGCAATTGATAACAGGCTAGATAAAATTACCATCAGCATAAGCCAGCAGAGTGTGATAATAAATAAAAAAAAAAATTTAAACAAAACACGTAAACATAGTGGACATCACAGGCCTCTGTAAAAATGGTTTTTTAAGCCACTAAACCGCTTAAGCGGCTTAATATCTAAGATCTAGTGTTTCGGTTATAAAAATTGTATATCTATGCTAGAGTAGAAACATAGTTTTCGATTCAGTGATAAATAGTAGAAGAGAAAAAGACTCTTTTTTTAATAATTTTAAAAATAATATTTTGGCTCCAAATTTTACTTGTGAGACGTTTTAATAGCTAGCCGTTCATCACCTGAATAATATAACATACTTTGGATTCATTCTCTTCGATTTTTTGTCTTTTAATCTTACCCATAACATGTGTTACTTAGAATAATACGTGTGGTGTTATTCCAGTGCCTTTGATGTTTTGCAATAAACTCTAAGTAAGTAGATAAGTCTAATTAATTTAAAAATATAATTAATTGATTTGGCATTTACTTGGTAGAACTCCATTATCAGAGAGTAAAAATATCAAAGTATTTTAGTTCTACAGTTTTTAATATTTTTTATGCGTTGATAGCTATTAAAAACTGTAAAACTAAAATACTTTCATATTTTTACCCTCTCTTAAAAATATAAGTTTACTATTATTATGAACGTCAAAATGTTAAACGTATGTGTCAATGGATTATAAAAAGTACATTTTATGAATTTTAATTCTTTAATTCTGATATTAGAAATACTTTACTTCTCTATAGAAATTATTCTATCTATGGAAGTGCAGAAAGAGAACTGTGTTTTAATCTGAAATTTGTGGTGTTTATGGGGTGAACCAATACTGCACTGATAACTTGAAACATTTTGAATGTTTCAAGTTTAATCTGAAATTCCATTAATTTGGAATCACACTTCTATTATTCTAAGTGACACATATCCGAATTCGTAACTGTCAGTCAGCACCTTACGTATAAACACTATTAGCATTCGCTTTGTGCAGATTTATTAATGAATACAGAAAGTAGATACATTAATTTTGGCTTATTTCGCTGTGACATTAAAATAATTCGAGATGTTTTTGTTGGCATTACAGCGCCCATTGTCAAAATGAACATCTGTCATTGTTTCAGCGGTGACCCACTAATAATTTATTCTATTATTGTTTCACCTACGCGAAATGTCATTCAAATGGTCCACAAAACACGATATTTTAGTCACTCTGAGTTAACTCTTCTTTGCAAATGACAATTCACACAGCTTATTTATGTAGCGTTATGACAAACCTAAATGATTAAATTTATAATATATTGTGTTATTTTTGGTTGGAATTTACTTGAATACCTTTGTTAAAAATGATTTATCAACCAAATCTATCGAGAACTATTATACTACGAACCTATATAGTAAAATAGACATTTTAAAAATAGAACAAATATGAATGTTTTTTTTTCAGTTTACAAAATCGAACGAAGTAAGTATTCACATAATTGTATTGCATTACTGTTTCGATAACGTATTGCTCAGTAATTCACGTTTTAGGAAAAAAAAGTGATTTTTGGTAGAAAATTTAGAAAGACATTATATTATATGGTAAAAAAATAATCTAATATCTAAAAATGAATGTTTGTTTTTTCGTACTCTATGGGCTGCCAAACCGCTAATCCGATTGCAATAAAACTTTGACAAACTTTTTACTTGCACTTCCGGGAAGGTTATAGGCATAGTAAAATCAACTTACATTAGGTCCTATATATAAAAATCAATGTTTTTATGTCTACCGTTCATACAATTTAACTCTCAACCGTCTGACTATTAAACAGCATTTGAACAATTCAAATTTGACGCTCGATTGTTTGTTTATTCGTATTTTATACTCATCCGATTGCAATAAAGCTTTGACAAACTTTTTGCTTGCGCTTGCGCGAAGTTTATAGGCATATTAAAATTAACTTACAGTAGGTCGTATATATAAAAATCAATGTTTGTATGTCGGCCATACCGTTCACGCAGCTTGCGCGAAGGTTATAAGCGTAGTACAATTACGTTACAGTAGGTGGCGCGTGTGTCGTACCATACACAATCAGCAGCAAACGTCAAACAGACAAAAAGAAGACATGCACTTAAATAAACACAAACGTTGTCTTTCTTTGAGTGGCATTGCAACGCTTGCCGGGAATCGGCTAGTAGATTTTAATGTACATATATGAGGAGCAAACATTCAAAAAGTGTTTTGTCACACAAATACAAAGCTTGGAAAATGATGATTTAAGTGTTGCAAAAGTGACGGTTTGTATGAATGTGTCAACTTTATGAATTCATTTTAATATGAAAAAAACCCTTTTTGAACGCTAATTTTGATTTCCATTCATATATTTTGATTTGCTCCTCATATGTACTCAATTGTCAAGACGGTATGTTTTACGAGTGATACGTAAAAATACTTTTATAAAATTGACACTGAGTCGTAGATTAAAAGCTAACCTTTTTAAGCCATTTTTTACCCTTTACTAACTCAATATATTAACATTAAGCACTATTTTACTTTAAATATGGAATACGAACACTTATTCAAATAAAAAAGCCTCGTCAAGAATATTAAAACCGATGATATTTTTTTTAAATAAATAAAACAAATTTTGGTCTTATTTCACATTATTTATAAAAGATTACTATACCGGTTCGCACATCGCGAGCATTATCAACATTATTCATTAAATTGCATAACACACTATACATTTTTTTGTACTACGTTCGATTATATAATAGTACAGTATAATATAATCATATTTTCTGCACTGTGAATTATATGAAAGTTTTATTTACAATGTAATAACGACATCCACGTAAAGCTTTGACATTTAATCTAATACATTCTCTTCGTATCTCCACATTATACTCAATATCAATGAAATAATATAATATTCTGTACCTTGCGTCTCACTGCATTATTATTGCATCGTATTGAAATTGGAGTGATTTGATTCATCGAAGCAATGAATAGTACGGTCCCTGTTATGGTTAAATTCTAATGCAAACTTCGATGAGGTATTAATTTTACCTTTCAATAAATTATTGTAAATATATTCTGAATTTATAGAAAAGCGATATTCATATATATGCAAAATAAATTTAAGACCCTGAACTAATTATTGCCCCGTGTTATTTTCGATGGAAATGAATTAAATTAAGTTTCAATTTAATTGTCAAATCGATGATTATTTTGCACTCATTTTTATTTCCAATTTGGTATCAACATACTAGTATTACTAAAACCGGAATTCATGAATTCTCATTGTTTTTTTTTCAATAGCAAAATACTACTTTTTAAAAATTCAAAAAACCAGTATTTAGGAATTGAAAATTAACCAACATTATGCTTTAACAAAATCATTCGTGATTAAGTGAAATATTTAAAATCTGCCATCAGTTGTATCAATATTGACAGTTCCCAGAATTTATGAGACTTCAATGATGTATTATTATTATAAGTAAGCGTAAGTTGTTCATGAAAACCTCTGTTTATGATTATCATACATTTTTAAGACGGTATATTATTATGAGATATCGAAATACCAATTTTCATTTACTCGTCCGGTATTGCGGTATTTTCGTTGTTTTATTTCATTTTTTTGTAATGCTGGTATTGATATATTCGTTCGGTATAGCAATCCTCGACATAATATAACAAAAGCATTGCATATTTTGTCGAGTAATTATAGTAGCTAATAATAATTTTTCGGGCGTGGTTATTATTATCTATTATAAATACTCGAGTGAGTCTGAATTGTGTATGTATCTTCTAACCGTATCGATTTCGTCTATTTCTAATTTACCATAGGATGTACTCGGGATTGAAACATTTGATGGGAGTCAGTAAGTCTTGGATGGCCCGTTTTATCCGTTAATAGAAAACATGGAAAATATAATATGGTTTCTCAGGGTTAAGTGGTTGTAAGAAACAAAATATCATATATACATAAAATATATTATCATGTTTTTATGAACGTGTTTGTTTCTTTAAATGATTTCCACATAATGGTATATTTATTCGAATAAAACAGACAGCCTCTTTACTATTGCGCATTATCCTCTCCTTTCTAAGGCTTTTTGCCTCCGCTTTAGTATTAACGTTTCCTTTTTATTTGACGAGCACCCTGCTTTGAGTTGACCTTCCAGTCTAAACCAAATTACTTATCCAACTTTCCACCGGTCCACTTTTCTTTATGTTTCACTCCTGTGTTCTGCCAGATGGCTTACGCATTGTTTTATGTTACCTTATTTCGTTTGAGCTCACACCTTTTCTTTTTTTACGATCCCGAAGGGTAATACTCATCACCTGCGTTGAGTAATTTCGGCTTATTTTGTTCGAAAATTCACAATGGTTGATCCATGCAGCCATATACGTATACAACATTTTAGAATATGAAGTTTCTACTTTGCAGTAGCAATCCATATGAATATTTTAACGTTTTGCATTTCGCGATTGTCCACATATTGACGTGATTTAAGAAAATAATTTTATTTTATCAATCAATTCTTTTAATTAAAATAGAATCACATAAAATGACATTAATAAGTTCAAACAAAGAATGCATATTATTTATTCCGCAATTGATTACATTTTTAAGACCGATCTTCTTCGTGGAATAATCAACAGTCATTTTTCTCATGTGTTGTAACCGGCAGTGAAAAAAACCAACAAAATTCCTCTGTTAATCATTAGAATCAGTTCGATTCGAATTATGTTTGTTGTCACGTATTGTATAATATCGTTTTTTTTCAATTCGTAAAGACATACAATATTTCTGATTCGTAAATATATATCAAATTATAATGTTATTTGTGGACTGTCGAGTTTTACATTCTAGGCTTGCCAAAGAAAGATCAATGTTATTCATATATCTTATAGTTATAATAATTTATTTAGTATCTTTAATGACAATTTAATATTTATAGAGGTTCTTTACCGACGCTTCATCAAACAAAAGATTACGTATTGAGAAATTAAAATAACTTTAGCGGGGTTTGCCTCAAAGGCGTAGAATGTAGACCGCGAAGATGACACAACAGATCTTCACATTGTAATAGAATAAATGAATAAATAACACAGCGGCACCGGCTAAGCCCTCCACCCACCGCAGAGGCTCCGGCTCACCACGGTGGATAACAGAAGGTTCTCCAGGGAAGGCTCGTGTACTGCGGTAGAAATCTACAAAGTGTTGCGTTGTTTGCACTTTTCGTTCGTTCAGTGTATTTATTGCACAGGGGAAAATGAAACATTTCTTAAGAAAATTTAAACACATTCAAACTTTCACATACCAAGCAACGATTGGAGAGTACATACATGTATATACAGTAATGATTGAAGAAATACGTTAAAAAATTATACCCCGGAAATTTTGATTTTAAGATTTCTTATATTTATTTATTTTTTATTTTTAAATTTCAATTGAATCTACTTTTTTGTTATATAAATTTGAGGGCTCAGGAAAGAAAGGTAGCAATTTTCATAATCCTAAAACTTTGACAGATCAGTTAAATCGTATTTTTATTCTTCGTCTGTTAAAAGTTATGTTGAATATTTTTATTAGGTATTACCTTTCTTTTATCATGTAATTTACATTCTTATATAAGTTATTTTGCATGTGTGTATATATATATATATATATTCGTTTATATGACTACAACTAAACAAAACACATTTTCCATTTTCAGTAACGATATTTGTGAAATGTTTCTTAGGTTTCACTTTTTGATTTTGTATGTCCAAAATACTTTTATATATTGATGTATTATGTACTGTTTTTTTTATTTTAATTATATTTGTTAAGCGCATGGTGAATTGCCGTCAGCTGCAATGCCGTGTACTGTACTTTTGATTTTAAACAACTATAAAATGTTTTTCTTTTCAATTTGCTTTTGTTTTGTGTACATACTTCCATGTCAGTTCTAGTTCAGCATTGCAATTGAACGCCTGAATATGCCGAAGAAAAAACCCGATTAGGTTTACCATATAGAAAAATTGAAGCTTGTCACATTCTGACGATTCAAAATTGATAATAAGGTTCTATCAAGCACCCTCAGTCGATATCATATATTACATGTCTTTAACATTTGTCTAGGTTTTTAGAAAATATTTATTATGAGTTATTATGACCATGAAAGTATAACAATGATATAAAATTTATCGAATAGCTAACGAGAGATTGTAGTGTTAAGAAGGACGAGCATTCGAGCTGGAGTTTCACGAAGAGCCTCGGGGGAAAGTGTCGTGCTTTAGCGTCTAACTTGAAATTCGTTCAAGTCGCTCGGAGTCGAAGGAAAATTTAATTTACAAACGAACCCGACGAACCGTCTCCCGAGAATCGACTTGCAACTCGGCTTATAAGGAACTTTGAAACAAAAAGCCCTACCAATAAAATGTGTACTGCCACAATGATATGGCCATCTGTTTGAATAATTTAATAAGCAGATATCCTCTTTCATCTCGGTTTTAATACTCTACTTTCCACAAGGGACTTCAAGATTGGCTTTTCAATATTAATATGCTTCAATAATATAAATTCATTTACTTTTTTTTTTATTTCGTATCACGATTTATATTTTAAAATTGTAATGTATTTAAAAAATAGCCTACTCAATAACGACGGACAATAGTTGGTACATACAATGGCTATTATGTAATGTTATTTACAGAATACTATACATTGTAACAATACAAAACGCTGATGTTATCCCGATTTTCAATGATAGCTTTAAAATAAAACTAAATATATAGTAAATATTCCATATTGTTTTTTTTAATTTTTTTAAACGCTTTCTCTCAACGAGTGATCAATTATTATATTCACTTGATAAAAAAATATTATGACAGAAGATTTTTATATACGTTTATTTTGTAACACTGAATATAATATGAGATAAAATACATTTAGTTTTTGGATCATATTTTTTATGTATTCAACGAATTATACGAAAGTGAAAGTATAAGGCAAACAACTCATTTGCTTTACAAACATTTGCTTTACAAAAAATATGTCACTCATTTGCCGCTTTTATGGAAGATCATATTGTTATGAAATATATCACCAAAAAAATTATACCTTCTACTAATTTAGAGTAGTTTGTGGGTGGTATAATTATTTTTGAGTGATCAGGATATTTGTTTGGCGTAAGCTATTAGTACGTTTAATCGAAAACTCTCTTTACTATGGTGACGTCTGCATACTTTATTATACTTGAAAACCGACTTGAAAAATATATTTGCAGTTGACGCAGTACTTTTTTTTTTTTTTACTAATTTACTAAACTCATCATGCCATCATATCGTAAATGAAAACTTATTTTTATAGTTTAGATAACAATGTCCCTCAATTTTCAATACATTTGAATTCCGCCTGAGTATTCATTCAATGAAGAAAACGAAAAATGGGAGTTAGTTTGAAAATTTAACTTAGAAATCGTACGATAAATCCTTGACTCATAATTCAATATTTGAATTTCAATAGGCAGTAATAAGTTTCTAACGTAGAAGTTTCTCTTTTGAATTATAAACACGTTTTCGAACAACATCACCATAGTGTAAACTTATATTATATATTTTAATATATATATGTCGTGTTTTCATTAGTGGTTATATTTCGATTTAATTCAACAGTGTAGACTAAAATAACATAACATATCTTATATATTCTTAGCGTACCTTTTCACGCGTCTGTGAACAGAAAGTTCTTTGGATGATTATATTTCAATAATTTTGATAATTTATCAGGTTCATTAAATACGTTTCCAAATTGATAAATTGAAATAAAGTTAATTCGATGAATATCATAATATTTTTGTTTGTGGCAAACAAATGTTTCTACCTTGATTATATAAATTGTATAAACATATTATAATTTTATAATATTCATGTTAGCAGTGTCGACGATATCTTCTCTAAATTTTCCGGTATTACAATTGTTTTCAAATATGATTTAAAAATATAATATTTTGGTCACCACATATGTCATGTTAAAGCATTTTCTTTACTTCTTTGTGGGCGAGTTAATTAATATTCTTAACATGTTCACGACTATAAACGTACATTTTTCCAATTTTTATCTAAATGGCATAACCCATAACTACAGCTTTCCTTAAAATTTGTTATGTGCGTCGCAGTTGCAAGGGATGTTCAGCTTATCAATGCATCACCTGTGCCTAACCAATATTACCTTTCGAATCTTTTGATCAACAAAAACAGATAATTCACAAGTTCCGCTTAAACTAATAATAGTGAAACTTTACAGTTAATAGTTAAGTTACTTTGGTGGTATCGCCGGTATCTATCTCTCCGAAGTTAAAACACCTTATACCTTGGTGACCTTTTCAGCGAAAATCGTAGTAAACTTTACGACATTGGCGAACCTTTTTTTTAGTAGTTTGGTTAAGAAAGAAGATTTTTTTCACTGACAAATTAAATATTTTATTTGATCAAGTCGCGCTGGAATTGCCAAATGAAATTGTTGAATTGAAAACAAATATGAAACAATAATATCAAAAACATGCTGGCATCTTTGGGCTAGTAAGTTATGAGAGCTTTGCCCTTTTGCCCAATCGATTAAGGTCCAAGTCCCGTATCAATTTCAATTTGAAATTGTCATTTCAGTCTTAATTTTAACTAGCTTATTTTTTTAGATTCAAAAATGTTTTTCGCCTTGACAATTATAAGCATTTTTTAAACAATAAACATAAATAAATAGATCATAAAACCTTTAAGATTTACCGTTAAATATAAAAACAACATTTTCTGTAATCTATACAAACTGTTAATGCTTTTCAATCAATTATTGAAGTGGAAAATTAATTATCATTTTCGTTAGATCAAAGAAAGTAAGTAAGAAATTCTAAACATCGTTTCAGCTTAAAAACTTCACATATTTTGTTATTTTTATCGCAGTTGTCAAAAGAACGATAAAATAGTATGAAATACAAATATTATATTGTAAACGAAATCGATATATTGAAAAGAATTTTAAAGAACGTTATTAGCCGGGTAAACCATTTTATCCGAAAACGCCCTGCGCCTATCATATTTAAACAACACCAATTTATTCAAATTTTAATAATTGTGAAGCTATTTCGCCGTCACACCATCGTTAATATTATTTTATTTAAAGCTTTCAAAAACGATTACTCTTACTGTATATTATATACTTAACTCCATTTTTTTTACTGTTACAAAATATCCATTTAAGTAAGTATGTGAGCGATATTTATGAAGTAAAATCTAATATTTTATTCAAAGGTATGGATTGCAATACCGGATGAATATATCACTCCCGTTATTTCGTTTTTTTATTATTAAATTCCGGTTTTGCTCAACACCGTTATTTTAAAAAGGGGGGAATAACTGTTAATTAAGATTGCGATATCGGGCGAGTAAATCAAAATCGGTATTTCTATATTTTAAATAAAATACCATTATTCAAACATATTATAATTATAGCCTGGTAATTTTCATAAAGAAAATATTTTTATTCATCGCGAAAAAAATTATTAAAATAAGTAATAATTTCAACGCATTAATTAATTTTTTGGCTGAAATTCGATACTGAAATACAGGTATTTTACGTTTTCAAAACCGGTATTTCGGTTTCTGTCGTGCTATCCCTACATATTGTTATTTTTGGTCGAAGATATTGCCACTCTTAAAGCATTAGCGATCGTGCTCATATATTTTTTTTTATCAAACATGTTTATTTTATATCGATGAATGTAATATAAATATATTCAAATGATTGCACAAGCCGCGAATTATGGTTTTCCAGTGTAAAATACGTAGAAATTTACTATTGTTTTGTTTGAAAAACAATTCGGCAATGCGCCAACGTATTAACATGTATTTATTATCCATTAATATTTAAATGTATTCTTTTCTAGTTTCTAAAAATCATGACTAAAACAACTTTACTTCTGTGGTGTTCAAAAAAGCTATTTATTATTTTTTTGACTGTCATACATTCTTTTAGAAAGTCATTTTCCTTAGATCATTAGATTATTATATACATATGATATTTTGACACTCCATAGCATTTAATGCTCGATTATATGGTATTGTATGGAAACTTTGAGAATAGCTGACTTGGCTAGGTTTCTGTCTAACGCTGTAATAATATTTCCGTATTGAATACTGTAAATTTATACCATTCGTTACCATTCCTTGTCACATAAAACAGTACTTCCCAAACTGGGGTCCACGGGTTTTTCGCGGGGGTCAATGAAAATTATCATTCTTTCAACATTCTTTGTGATAATATATAAATATGTGAAATAAAAAAAAATCGTGGGTCCGCAGATTGTTTTGAGATTTAGGGGTCCGTGGAATGAAAAAGGTTGGGAAGCACTGCCAGAAGAGACAAATAGTATTTGCATGATCGGAAAGAAATTAATAGAATAAAAAAATAGCAGTGTGCTCCGCGTAGGCATGTTTATTTATTTTTACAATGATATCACAGTTCATGTGTCATAGTTTAGAATACACTATTTGCTATAAGCTGTATTTTCGTGCGGCAGTATTGCAAAATTTAACATAATTGTATTACACACTTATTTTCAAATGTCAGTTTTTGCCGATTTCGGAATTTAAATGTCAATATTTCTTATTCTTTTCGATGCAAAATTTTGCATGCATAATTGTTAAATATCAATCGATTTGTCACCGAGTGTCGTGTAAAAATAGTTTCTAAATATACGTCATTTTAATTTATCATGCAACTGAGCTGGCATGTAAAATGTAAAAAAGGACTTATCTGCATTTGCCGGAATGGTACGAAGGTTTCAAATTTATTAATTTTGTTCAATCTACAATAGCCAGTTCGACTTTCACAAAACGATGAGACTGTATTTTATTTCTTTGATAATGTACCCTAGAGAGAAAATATCAAATACAAATTTGATTAATATGTTAAGAGATTAGATAGGAGAATTGTGAATTTCCTCATTTATACATTTTTTATATTCCTTTTAAGAAAAAAAAATAATTTAAAATAAAATGACGGTCTCGTGAAATATTGCATACATACATATAAATCTTAAAAAAGATTTTATCGTGTCATATTATAGATACATATAGTGAGATTTTCATTATGATTACCTTGCCATTTTTTTCCTCACGTTTCACAATATACTGACCGTCGATGCAGATTTAAAGTTGTGCAACAGTGGGAATCTCTTGGATAAAAAATGTGTGTAAATCATTCTGAATTGAATTAACTTATGCCAAAAGTTATGAATGAGTTAGTAAGGGACTTCAAATGCCGTGATACTACGTTCTGAGTTTCTAATTCTGAGGTAATAAAGACCTGTAAGATCAAGTCCGACGTACACATTCTTTTCTACTATTGTTTGAGTATCAATTAAATCTGATGTCTTACATGTTTTATATTTATATTAATCAATATCAATCGAACAAAATAACCGCTTGAAATCAGTTTTAAATTAAAAATGTAGTATGATGAAAACTATTACAGTCGTGTAGCGGAATTATCTAACATTTCGCGACCCAAAAACTACAAGGTTCTAATTTAAGATTTTTTGCGAAACAAAAGTAACAACAAGGTAGTATGATTCCAAGTACCATTAATGGTATTCAAAGTTACTTTTGTTTCGCCAAAAATCTACACTTAAACCCTTGTAGTTCTCGGGTCATGATTTGTCCGCTTGTACACAATGGTATTATATACACGCTTTGTAATCAGATCTGCTTTTATAACAAGTAAGTAATTGTAACTTTAAATAAAGAGAATTTTCAATTGAATAAAATGAAGCATTTCCGCAGTCCGCCACTTGATAACCGTCAGGAGATATCATCAAACTCTTGCAAAATTCTTTCATTGTTTTCAGCAAAGTGATTTATTGTTGGCGTTCCTATGTTCAGTTTACTGTGAACGAGCGGTCAGTTAACTCATACACACCCGACGCTACGTTGTATTATTTATTATCTAAAAGTACAAATGTGCTCTTATATCACAATAAATTGTATTTAAAAACTCACTTGTACTAATTCAACATTATTTTTAAAATATCAGGACCGGTTTGTTTTATGACTAGCATTATCAACTTATAAGAAAATACGTGCTATTTATACAGAAGAAAGGAAAATTATTAGATTGTAAAAAATAATTGGTGATATAAATATGTAAGGAATTTACTGATAAAGAAACAAAATAAGAATCAGTGCCATTAAATTGACTATAATTGAAATAGAAAATTTAAATTAACTTTGATTATTCCACGTATTGTGTTACTAACTGTGACACGTGTTTCGCCTCTTTCAGAGGCATCTTCAGACTTACTATCGCAAAGTTTGCTTAAGTAATGAAGCAAGATTGATTCTAACATTTTAAAATTATAAAATTACAAAATGGAGGTTTGGGTTTTTTTCCTTTTAAGAGGAGCAAGGAGGGGGGTGTAGAATCGAAATAAAACAAACAGATAATGATACTAATGATACTAATGAGTTGTAATCAATCATTAGTATATTAGTATTGTTTTGAGTCTAAACGTAAATTCTTTCGCCGCAATTGGTAATATATTTTAACAATTTGCGTGATGCATATTTTTCCATTGCTTTATAATTTTTATTTCCCTTACTATTTGAAATATGTTTATTATACTTAAGAAATATTACCGTCCTCACAATCAGAAGTCGTATAGGCGACGGCTTAAAGTCGCTGCGCTTTGCCGTTACCCGCTAACCCCAGCACACCTCTCCACTAAAGCACAACATAGTATGACTACAAAGAGATTGCAAGTACTCGCCCCACCGCAGTAAGTTTAATATACTATAAAACCACAAATATAGTACCAGAATGGATTGAAAGAAAGATATGTTACATGTAGATGTCATTGAATATGTCTGGTACCGAACTTTTTTGTTTATTACTCTCCTTAGTGGACAAGTATTACATTTTCACTATGACTTCATAATTTTCTGTAAGATTTCTTTTGAACAGAAATCGTATTAATATGTTATAGGAATAGCTCATTTGTATACCATTTTTGTGAGACCAGCTGTAAATATGATTATTATTTATTAAGTATCTAAAAATAATTGTAATTTATGTAACATCCTTAAAATTCATAAGTAACGATGTTTTCCGTTATTTATCGTCGAGTAAAGTCCCGTTTATTACTGTTTTGACTAACACTGTATTCTCTTATCAGTTGATAATGCTTGTCATGAGCAAAACCGGTACTGATATTATTAAATAAAAGTGGGAATCAGTACAAATGTATATTTATTTTTTGAAAATACATACAGTTTTTTTTGGATAATTCATGTGATTAATTCCACAATCAATGAAGATCTAGAATATTATCTTGAAATTTATCATTAACTAATCTAAATATGATAGTTTTCTGACGGACGTCGAATCCAGAAGTTTTTTTCTATGAGAACTTTTTGTTACTTATTCGCTCAACCTCTCTTTTTAATAGAGAGTTGTTGGGATAGAAGGATAAGGCTAGAACAGGACTAGTGATTAACCAATCGCTCTCGCTAAGCCCGGTTATTAATGGATCGGTAATAATAAGAAACACTATAAATCAATCGAAAAAATGCTGTTCGCACTGCGACTCGAACCCGTGATGTCCGGCACGGAAGCCCACAACGCTAACCGCTGTGCCATAAGACCATAGGTCCCAACAATAAAACTGATTCACCGCAATTTATACCTGCGAATGTGAACTCCAACCACATCCGCCTTATTCTCCAGATATCGCACCGAATGACAATCATCTTTTTACGCTATGATCTTTGTATTATTACACAAGCAGTCGTTGAACACATCGACTACGGTTTGTAATAAAATAAGATAAATTCTGTAAATCTAACCAAGTAGGTACAAATGTTTTGCGTATGTAGACTTCATATCTTTTGTATTATATTATTAATCCGTACTGAGTAATTCCAATAAATTCTACACGAACAGTTTACTTCGTATCGAAAATGTTGTTATTTTTAACGAACCGGAATCTGGACAATGAGAATACCAGTTTCGCTTTGATGCTTTTTGTAAGATGATTGTCTATCTATATTATTGTAATATACTTGTTTTATGCATTTCATTTTGAAATTATATTCGATATATAATGCAAACGCTTGAAATTTATGCATCAAAACGTGTTTCTTTTAAACCATGACGAATACACGACAATACTGGTTTTGAATTTTATGTTTTATAACACTCCCCAAAATATGTTTTACGAGATTTTTTCTTATTCTTTCTGCACATATTAACTGTAATTGTTTATCAAAGCATATTCATACATAAGAATTTTATTTATGTTTTGATAAAACAAGGATCATAAAATATGTTACTATAATTAAAATTTATAACACTTTCTTTTTTAAAATAAATCAACTATTTATTTAGATACGTACGTTTTTAAATAATGTAGGTTCATCTCAAACAAAGGAGCACACAAAGAACACGTTTTTACATGATTTAAGTGGCCGCTGTAACTCAACACGTTTGATCTCTGTTTATTTAACTGGCTAATTTTGTTTGTTTTATCGTGATCTCAGGTGTCAAATGTAAACAGCGCTTCTCGGTGACATGATAAATTATTTTGGTTTTAATTTGTATTTTGCTATATTTAGATTTTATTAATGTCTTTCTGGAATTTCATGTAATAAAGCTACAACTAATATATTTGTATTTTCAATCTGGTCTGGCGTAGTAACTAATATGTTTAAGGAATAACATTCGATCTTTCCAAACAAAAATAAATAATATTTGTTTACTAATTATTAGAAAGCCATGAAACGAATTTCTCTACGTCGATATTTATGATCTGAAAAAATATTTTTAATATAAAGTAAAAAAAAAATATATATTTTTTAATATTCATTATTATATTTGAATCGTTCAAGTTTTATTCACCTAAATACATTTTTTTCAACAACCCTGGTTTAGTCTTTTTACGTTTTCTGTGATTCAAGTTCACGGATAAGCTCAAACTGACTATAGCACATTCTATAATTTATATCGTTTACAATATATAAGAAAGAAGTAAGGAAATTTTGATTACCAAGTTTTAAGGATTACATTGATGCTGATCTGAATTTATTTTAATACTAATTACTTAACACCTGAATTGGGAAAATATTCACATAAATTATTGCAAAATCTGCTTTTGAAAAAAGTTTTTGAAATAACAGGTGGCCAACCCTTAATTATCCTTAAATGAACTGTCATAATATTATTTTTTATTTTTTTATATAATAAATTAATCATTTCTGTCGTTTGTATATTCATGTTACCTGATTGACTACAATTCCAAGATCAGTGTAAAAAAAAATTCATAGATAAATTTTATGTTCCATTTAACTTTACCGGGTTCAGAACAAGTTTATGGGTTTTATCATGTTGAAATCAACTATGAAAATATATGTATTTAATTATTGTTTTCGACAATGTGGTTTTTGATCTCGCCTCTTCTATACCCTAAGTAAATTGTTTGATATGTTTCGTCTTCTAATAGTTTCTTATCCGAGTTGTCATCACTTCAACATCGTGTATCTTGATTATTTTTAATTTCATATCATCACCACCTCAATACTACAATTAGGTAACTTGTTTTTCAATATTTTTGAGATAACTATTACTTAATATTATCTCACTTGTTTTTTTTCAATATTCAATGCAATATTATTAACTGATCTTAATGATACCCAACAACATTTTTTATTTTCATTACAATAACCATTGCCTGGAATGTAGATGAATATCAATTAAATATAGTTTTAATGATCGGGTCGGGTTGTTGGCTTCCGTGCCGGATTTCTCAGGTTCGTGTTCCAGTACGAACAGAATTTTTTCGATCGATTTATCGATTTCTGTTCGAAGGCATGGGTGTTTGTGATGTATAAAAAATTCTCTCCCACCCTTCCGATCCTTCAACGACCGGGCGCAGCGAGAGCGATTTGTTAAACGCTAGTCCTGTCCTAGCCTTATCATTCTATCCCTACTACTATCTTCAGAAAAGAGAGGTTAAGCGTCTGAGTTGAGCGAACAGTTTTCGTAGAAAAAGTTTTGTTGAGATACCTCCATTAAGAGGCCAAATGCTCCACATTGAGAGCGGATATGGATAAAAAAATGTTAAAATTAATAGTTACCTAGTTGTAGTATTGATGTGGCGATATATATTATTGTTGTTTGAATTTCAATTCACGCTTAAAAATATTTAAATTCGCTCCAGTATATGTTTTTGTCGATTCTTGGTGAAAAGATGTTATATTTATAAAAACTTATCAAAGGTTGTTTAACTTAATATTTTTTTTTAATATTATCATTGACCGGTAGAACCCGGCGAATAACAAACTTTACAATTCATTTGGATTTTTAAAGTCGTATTTGTTCAACGAAATAAAGTAATCACATTAGTTAAAATTTAACCTAATAATACACAGTTGTCACATTGATTTCAATTTACAAATGGTGTACTCAACTTAAGAGTATTGGAAACATCAGTTGTATCGATCGATATTAATAAAAAAAATAACAAACGTTGATATTAGAAATTCTTCGATTTTCACTCGCGTAGCATTTTTTTAAAGGTAAAACAATGTTCAGTGTCGTACAATTCGTGCATAAGTTTAGTTGCCATAGCAATATCCAATTATACGAATAAACCGTCAGATATTAACCACCATAATATATTATTTCCGTATACCACACTGTTGAATTCCGACACAGAATTTCGATCTCAAAAGCAAAACAATACTGAAATAATTCACTATTATATTACCATATATTCAGTGTAACTTGCTATCCTTGATATATGAATCTATAGCTGAATGCTTAAATATAATATGTATGGCATTCATTATTATCACTTCAAAAGCAAAATGCATATTGTTTTCGAGAGTTATATATCTGTTGTTCAAGATTCAACAATACATGTTAGGTCGTAAATACCAGTTTTGAATTAATTAATGATGTTTTCGCACTTGTATAATTTTCAAATATCTTTTAAAGCTGTTTAGGTATGCCCTTAAATTTTAAAGCATATTGTGAAAAAAACTTTGAAAAATTTAACACTGTTAGTAACCATCAAACAAAGTTATTCGTAAGTGGTTATTATTTATCGTTACCTTCGTCTGACAAAATACTTAGCAACGTAGTACTTTCAAATAAAATACTCGAAAAGGGGTTATAAAGTATATATTTTTCTCTAGACATACTTGACAAATTAAATCCCCGGAAAACTGAGAGCTCACTTTACCCAAGACTCCATCTACAATCCACAAAGATTCAATATACATGTATGAAAAATGCTATCGATAAATGAATGTATGTATATTTCGTAAGTGAAATGAAATATTTCTAGCCAAATATTATAAATCTTTTTGCCTATACGAGACCAAAATAATAATTTTGCTATTATTGAAAATGTGAAACATTATATTTCTGACGACATAAATTATTTCAATGATAGTGTAGCACTAGACTGCCAATCGACAAGTCATTAAGTTGAATGATAATTATTTAAAATAAAAAATAGCTTTGACTGACAAAAGGACGAATTTTCATCAACCGTGTTATACGAAGCCCGTGTATAACTTATCTTTAAAATCATGTGATTCGGATACTTGTCCGTAAAAAAGTAATGTTTGTACTCAACAAATTAAAATGTGTTTTGTTATTTTAATAATAACGCAATATTCCTTTGTACTTCATTCCACTTTGCTTAATAGGTCAGGACCGTTTTCACTCATTGCGAGCATTGTCAACTGATTGTCATTGTCAACTCAGTTGACAATGCTCGCAATGAGCGAAACCGGTCCTGACCTATTAAATAAAGTAAAAATATTGTGTTTTTATTAATATAATTCCTTTCCACCAAGTATTGACAGTGGACACCCTAAAAGTGATTTGTTATTGTTGTAGTATTATATTGTAAAGACTATTGAAAATATTGAAATATTTGATTTATACTGTATTCACAAATTCTATTAAATATTTCGGCAAATTTTCATCGAAAATACCCGAAATAGTTGATTAAAATGTAACACGCTTCTGTTTTGTTTTTGGTTTTATTCAAAATGTTATTCCGTATAACAGAAACTGAAAGCAAAGCTCTGCATGTTTTTTTTTATTCGGGGAAAAAAACATGTAATGGGTCTTAGGGGTATTTCAATTTTCCTACATCTCGTGAAAAAACTTGTACGCTTATTATTTATCACCATTGAATATAATGAAATTGGTGATTTCAATATTTCATTCAATTCAATTTCACAAAAGACTTATCTTACAAATGAAAATATTTCAATTTGTTTTGATTATTTATATAATATATTAACATAATACATTTACGTGATCCTACTCCATAACAATGCCTTAATTTCAGATACTAGAATAATCTTAAAAATCAAAAATATTCTCGTCTCTCAAGCCTTAGTCAAATAAAGTATACTACACAATTTAGTGCATGAATTTGCGTTGCGACTACGGTTTCACATTTTCCGGAATTCCGTGGTTCTCGAAATGGCGGTTAATAAATACACCGATCACGGAATACTTTTTCCTCGCTTTCTCTATGGTTCATCCCATTCGAGCGATTTTTTTAAACATTGTTGTGTATTTAAAAACAAAAATAAATATGCCTTATGTCAATTTTTTTTGTTTAAAACAATAAACTTTGCAAACTCCAGATTGGTGAATATATATTTTTTCTTTAAAGGTATGTATTTTAAAAAATACTTTTTCGAGGATACAATTTAACATGCAAATCGATGCTTCTTGTCCTGTAAATGTCTTTTTACTTTTGAGAAGTGTCCAATTTCGAAAGTTAAAACATAATTGGTTAAATTAGCTTTTACATTGTATAAATCCATAGTTCTGACGATGGCGTGATACAGAAACGTGTTTATGTTAATATAAAGTTTCTTAAATTTCGAATTATTCATGCATTTTTTTTTCTAGACGTCGCTTTTGTCATAACCATAACGCTAACTAAATGTGTAAAAAAATGTTTCCCTCGTAAAATTAGAATTGCGTACAAGCTATCACATAAATCATTTTTATGAAAAGAAACCGACTCGATGCACAAAATTGAGGGCCTTTTAAATTTATTAAGATGAATATTGATCTACGGTCGAAACAAAAAAATCTTCTGTGGATAAATGAAATTGGCTTGAAAAGTTTCAAATGGCAAAAGTTTACATTGGCTAAAATACTCGTTAATGTCATAACTTTATCGCTGCCTAATAGCATGTAATCAATCTTTGTAATTTATCGATGGTATATGTATGAAAAACAATTTTACGTTGTTGAAAATTGAAAACAAAAGTCTGTAAAATAAATTTGTTTCTTTTTAGTTATATTTTTGACAATATTTTATTTGGTTAATTTCTCCTAATACACACATGTGTGTGTACAATTTTAAGACATGTATTTTTTCTATTTTTGTACGTTACACTATTATATTTAATACACTTTATTGTATTAAGATATAATTGTAAAATACGCGACAATAGTGATATTTTTCGCTCGATTTATTTTCCAACCTAGCTATATTTTATTCGACTATGATGGCCGCCTGTATGGCCGAGTGGTCAACGTTGTTGGCTTCGGTTACGGAGGGCACGAGTTCAAATTCCGGTACGTACAGTTATATAAATTTATTTTTCAATAGATTTATGAATTTCTGTTCGAAAGCATGGATGTACGTGATGTCTTGAATTCTCCTCTCCCACCCATCCTATCCTATGAACGGGGCGTATCGAGACCGATTAGCATACCACTAGTCCTGTCCTAGCTCTATCCTTCTATCCTTACTCTCTTTGGAAAAAGGGAGGTTGAGAAACTGAGTAACAAGCAGCTCTCGTAGAATCACTTCTGTTGCGAAATACTCCATTAGAAGTCCACATGCTCCAAATTGGGAGCGGACATGGTTAAAAAAAATGATCGTTTATCAATTAATAAACAATGATTTCTTGTTAGTGGCTTCATAGAGCGAACAGTTTTTATTTTTAATTTCTTTTAATATTAAATACCCCCTTTTGTTTTATTTTATGTAAATTTTGACTATGTCAAATAATTATTGTGTATCAATCATTACTACTTATTTTTACGTAACTAACAATAACATATTTTTTCCTTTATACCTTTATTGTGTTCCTATTAGCAAAATGATTTTTTTCGATTGCTTATGAATGGATTAATCATTTAAAATCATTTAAAATTATTGTAATATATATCCTGAAATGGTAAACTTTTTTATTTACTTACATCATTTTCCGACAAAAAATGCCTTTTTTTATTTGGACGAATTCAAGTTATGACACATTTATTTAATCTAATTCCATTTTTCTTCGGTCTTTTTATCCATTCTTGTTCCTTAGATGTATGGCGTTAACATTTGACAAATAACTTCACTTGTATAATCATTTCATTATATTTATTGATGACATTGTAGTTTACTCAATCTATGCATATTAATAATATATATTGCGATACGAATTTGATCAACGAAGATAAGAAATTTGGTTGAAAATTCAGTTTTACGATATAATACAAAATTAAATTTTCTCTTTTACTAGAAAAAAGCGTTGCAATGGCGGTTAGGCATTTTTATTAATAACGTAGCTTATTTTAACTCTAAGTAACACCGTACCTTATGACGTATAAGGTTTTATAAAGAACAACTTTGTTAGAAAGTAAAAATAAAGTAAACATGTTTCCTAATACGGTATTCGCAGGAAGAAGCATCCCTCTAAAAAGTGAAACGCCTTCATCTCCAATTGTGTTTCATTTCCCTTGAGTACCATATGTATATGCAAAATGTTCTTCTACCATAGGGAAAGTATAAGAAAATTTCGCATACAAAAATGAACGTGTTTTGCGTCATTGAAACTAAAAAAGCACTAATAAATATTTTTTTTACTAAATCGTTACTTAATTTTAATTATATATATTTTTGTGTAAAATAATCAAATGAAATATAAGACTTAGAATATTGTGAGATCATAATGTGTACTTTGAAAGTTATTATTTAGTTATCGAATACGCTTTGCTGCCTCCTTCGCTTGAAAATTATGATAACAACTTTTGTACTGTAATCCGACTTCAGTTTTACGAGCTCGAGAAGTTACAAATAAACTTGTCCAATTTTATGTAACAATATTGTATCGTGAATAAAAGTTTAGCCGTAGATCTCATTGATAGGTTAAAACAAGGGCCAAAGTTTTCGACACGAGCTTTGGAAGAGGTTCCCCTGCGGCGACCCTTAATGTCGAGCGCTGTCCCTGCATCCGTTTCACTAACGCTCAATTACACAGGCCAATAAATACAACCTTTGACAGGCTTAACAACCTATTACATGTGCTTGTGTTTTGGGAACCGTTGCCAGCCCCGGTGGATCAGGTGAGGCGTCCATAAATAGACCGGTGAATTTATTTGTGAAGGTCTGGTAAACTTTGTGAAGCTCACCTCAAAAGCCATCTGATTATTTGAATGTTGGTCACGGCTTTTTCGAGAGTTCTGTCTTATAAATGTTATTATATTTGAACTGTCCTTTGATAAATTTTCTTTGTTCTCGTATTTTATCGATACGCTAAATTGTAGTAAATATATATGCTTTCAATAATATTTCGTACAAATAAATTTAGTAATTGATTACTTCCGCCGATAAAATTTGGTCCGCTGAAATACGTTACTTTGCTATTTAAACTAACTTGGGTCCATGAACCCGTACCAATAGTATAATTTTAAATTATAATATAGTATAAATATCGTCATCTCAGGATGGGTAACTTTATTGGCTCAGAATATTTTCTACTTTACCATAATAATTAAAAATTCAGTAGAACCTTGATATAACGGATTAATGCGGTTGAGGGGTTGTCGGTTAAAGAAGAAAATGCGTTTTTTCTGTGTTAAGAAAATAAAAGGCCTGTGAAGTTCGCACCGACATCTCGTTATATTAACGCACATTTGTTTATTATCCGATTCATCATTTTCTTTATCAACATAGCTCAAAAATACGAGGTGCAAATAGTCCAGATTACTGGCATACTCAGTGATTTCGTTACACAAGTTACACTTTATTCGCTTCAGCGGCATATCGTCGTTGCGCTTTCAAAATTCACTTTGTGCTTATTTCACGATATTGGATTGTTTCATTAAAAATATATATATTAATTCACCGCACCCGAAAAAAAAGAGATTATGATATACGGCGTTCTTGAACTGCTTTACAAGTACATATGTCGATTTTGTCGAGGACAGACATTGTAATTCGTACTGTATTTTAACATATTTCAAGACTGCAGCAATGTTCTAAAAAAAAAACACAGCGAATTTTGAAAGCGCAACAATGGTATAATTTACTGTCGTTATTATTATATTACTATTTAGTATTTGCCGTTAACTATAATTTCAAAGTTCAGTCGTTGTTAGGTGTCATGTTCCTATTAGAAAACCTATCTATTAGATTACTTTATTCATAATATTTATTACATATTTTAAATAAATAAAAAAAAAACACGTATTTAATTAGAGATTATTAAAAAAATAGTTTCACTTTGAGGATAAGCAATACGGCTAAGTTTTGTAAAAAAAAATGTTTCCTGCATCCAAGAAGAACTGTTTTGTTTATCGTGCTAAAAATATTCTTTCCAAGAATATATATGCACCACTCAATCAATCATCATTAAAATTATACCTCCCACAGTTACGAGCCCGTAATATCATTTTAAAATGTCTTTATTTTTCATAAGGTCAAACATTTCCGCCCTGCAAAAATCTAATGCATGTATTTCGTCTAATAACCTGCATGTTTACACGAAATTATCGATGAATGTAGGCGGAGAGATCGTTCGAGGGCGGCAGATGACCTAGCGATATGGGAAGCTTTTACGAATCATTATTGTTTTTATCGCAGGCGAGATTTATGGCGCCTCCAAGTCGTTCTGCCATTCAGTAAACATATACATTCACCATCTACGATTTCTTGTTTTTACATACATAAGTATGTATACTATTTTCTGTTGGATACGTTCTTACATTTATACAATGAGAGGTATGAGAACTTGGCCGTGAATGCGGAACTAGGCTAAATGACTTCTTTCTTTTCCAATAATTGAAGTTTTCAACGTCTATACATTATATTACCACACCACACGCAACCTTCACAACTTTTTATGTGTTATATCTTTGACATTATCATATATTATAGTATATTTTATTATATACCGTCGTTATAAGTAAATATACAATATAGCTAACAGCAAACGAATAATGTAAGTAATGAAATGTTAACTCCGATTTTAACCCTGTTAAATCAATGTTATGGATCGATTTAATCAACAACACTTGAATATAAATAATCAATATCATAAAATTGACACGGTAAAGTCGTACGCCGTATTTTTACTTCCGTTGTGGGATACACACTTGTTAATTAATTTTTCATTTATTAAACATATAATTTTTTAATGTACATAATTAATTCGCAGTGTTATCCAAATCTACTTAGCAGACCTCATACTGTGTTTTCAGACTTTGAATTCTGGTAGCGAAAACAATGATAATTCAAAAAATAATTAACAAGTCATTAACTGCTCCCGCAGCCAACTAATAAAAATCGACAGTAAAAGGTAATACAGTTCGTGTTACTATCGACTTCATATACTATTCCAGGGAAAAGAGAGATTCAATATGAAATTGGTCTCAGAAACAGCCTTCATGTATACCAACTATGTTTTTTATAAAACTCTGTTAGGCTCCCTAACGATCTATCCATTCAACTTAACGTTTCTTAAATCATCGTTTTCCATAGTTTTCTTAGAGTTCATTGTCGTATTTGATATGTTTTTTTTTAACTTTTAATTGTATTTTCGTTGATACGTTTTACATAAATTGATCTACGTAAAACATTTTTATCGTAGCCCTGTCGAAATAATTGAAACATTCTTTCACTGTAACCGCACAATTGATGGTTCGTAGTGTTTGATTGTTACATTCGTTTTGACCTATTTATTAGTACAGCAGCGAAGCCATGAAATCGACCTTCAAGTATCGGAATTGCTGCCGCCCTTGCTCTACGGGCGGTTTTTTCCGACCCGCCCTTCAAAGGTCAGCCGCTTCCGCCTGGCTTTTAGCGCTGCTTCATACACTGCACGCATGCCGGCTATTATCATCGATGCCAATGCATGCCCATCGGCGTAGAGCCATTCTACGATTCAATGTTTCTTTATTAATAATCCACGAAATTTACATCTTTAACATTATTTCTTACCATATATAATTTTGGTCTACAATATAATTGCCAATTCAATAAATAACAGCGTTGTAATTGTATTATTAACGTTTCCTTGTTGTGTGCTTAAGACATTCAGGTTAGTGAATTAGCGCTTAGCTTGATGTTGTTTAAGTTACTTTTTTCTATTTGAAGATTTTTTCGTGATGAATTTTTAGAATTAGTATTATACCCATTTTTTAGTATTGAAAAAAAGTCATTTAATGAAAAAAATATAAAGAAAACCAGAGTTAACTTTCAATTTTCAAAATTGAATAGCATCATTTCTAGTTGCGTGATTAACTCAACTTTACCCGAGATGCATGGACTGTAATAAAATACTTATAAATACGTTATCATCGTCATACATTGTTAAATTTGTATTTCACAAATAGTGAGAATACACTATTAAGATTATGAATAGAAATATTAGTTTTTAGGTTAGCGATCGAGACCTGCTGTATAAATGAAATCGTAAGACAGCTACATCGGCTTAACTCGAATAAATCCAAATCAGTCGATCAGGTTGCGGCAAGAGTTATTTATTTATATTCAGACTTTTTCTCTTGCGCCATCAACCGGCCTTTCAAATTTTATTTTTTTACACGCCATTGAAAATTACCTCTGGTATCATTAAGACTTGGCCTAATTTGACTGCCATTATCATTTCACCAGATTAGCGCCACTGAAAATTCCTTCGCGGTCGGGGGTAAGTTTTTATGTTTCACAACCGTGCACGGAAAACTATGACGTCAAAAATATTACATCGCCTCTACGGTTTTACGTAGTTTGCTATTTTTTTTTTATCCCTGTAAGTATTTTTTTTCATGTTCTTTTAAATACGTTCCTTTTTTTATCTCGCATAAATAATGTTTTATTTACACATTATCTATTTGTAATCGTTATATGTGAGTAATGAGGAACACATAAATAAATACCTCCCGTCTTAATCTATCACCTAATCGATGAAATACACTTCTTTAACCAACATATTAAACAAGTCTGCTTTCAATGTAGAACATATGAAATTCATATTGAGCATCTCAGCATAAATTGTTTTATTTGAACTGGTTATTATTTAGACGACCAAACTAAACTTTATTTTCGACAATAGTAACGATCAAATGATGAGGATTTGACAAGAGACAGTAAGTTAATCGCTCCCATGTCGCAATATGGTTTGATATTAGGCTCGGATTGGAGGAAGGTAATGTTAAACATCACAGAAATGACATTTGAACACGAATTGATTCAAAAAATCATTTAAAATTACGAAGTTTCCGTGGCCACTGTTAACGAATAGTACCGATTGATCGCTCGACCAAACTCCTGGTTTATTTACATACCTTGAAACAAGACGGAAAAAACTATTGTTAATTTCAAATACATCTGAAATTACTAGTCTTTAAAATATCTTAAGTAGTTTTATGGAAAATCACTTTTTAAATTCTCTTAAAACTTCCATAATACTTCACTAAGATAAGAAGTTAAACTTTTGAGAAGGTATTGTTTTCGCTATACAAGACTCGGCGCTTTTTATCGAGGACCATTTCCCTTCATCCCGAGAGACCAAATGTTAACTAAAAGGATTTCAATGAGCAAAATCTTTAAGCTGGATTTTTTAAATATATATATTTTTTTTAGAAAATTACAGATTTCAAATTGTCCTTGACCAGTATTTTAACTCTTATTCTATATTTGAAACACTAATCAATCTCTTTAATCAGTTTATAAGGTCTTTAAAGCAGCCCAATCACCTGATTATATAAAAAAAAAACTTGTCTAAAGCTTTCTCATTCTATAGTTCATGAATTATATACTTCCGATAATGTGTTTTCTAATTTAGAGCTGCACTTAAGATTATCGTTATTTGAAGTCGTTGGTGTAATTTCAATCGTTAAAATTTTGCACATTTTCATACGTTTTATCACTATCGTCCCGGGTGTCGCCTTCCAGTATCTCCAAGCATTCAGGTGCACGTGCCAACTTGAACTGGCGCTTAGTAAAAATTGTTTATTGTGTATATATAAGAATATATTTTTTATATAAATAATAACAAACATACATGTAACAAAAAAATTGACCGATTTAATATACGTCTAAAATTATATTGTTTTTCCATAACATTTATTCTGATTCCAAATGAGAAATAGAATTATCGACACTCTTTTCATTTTTTTATATCGTACAACATAAAAGTATTTATTTTTATCATTTTCTTTCAGTTTTCTATAAAGCTCATTTATATTACTAACTATATTACAAAATACCCTCATTTTTGTAATCATTCCACATTGAAAAAAAAGAATATGACCGGTTTCGCACATAGCGAACATTTTTTCTGATGTTTGCGTTCCCGAAAATTCTCGTTGAGTAGTTCAATGCTGCAAAATTTTTCTCTTTACTGCTTCATCAATTACTTTTAGGTGTTAACAATCAATTCGTGGTGGAAAAACATTATATTTATAAAAATATCGCACTATTTTCTTCCACAAGGATCCTAGTTGGTTTTGCTTATTATGAGAATTATCAACTGATAAGCTGACAGCTTATATTCTATTCAGTGTTTTTCGTTTTGAAAGTGTAAATTGTAGAAAAAAATCTTATTTTGTTTTTCTTGCGCCAAATATTAAATTTTGAAATTCTGAAAGCTCATAAAATTTATATGACTAATATTAATATGTTTTAATTAAAAGCGTTCTTGGATTCCTCTGCGCCGTTAAAAGCTCGCTGTTTGGCGAGCGATAAAAAGTTATGCAGATTTTTTTATCAGGTATATTTTTCAAAGGATTTTTTATTTACGAAAACTCTCGTCGAAACAATTTTATTCGCCTGCAACGCTGAAATGAAATGTTTTCAGTTTTGTTAGTGCGCTTTGTCTATGGACTGGCATCCGGGTAAGCATTTTGTTATGCTGTTTGATATTCGCTACGTATGATATCCATTGATGCATGTGAATTAAATAAAACGACGAAACGTCAACGTTATGATGATTACAGCGGGAGAACCAATGATCTATTTACGCTACAATATATATATACAATTATATGTATACTTTTCTTAAATCCATGTCCGCTTAAGTTATTCTACGATTCGAAGTTATTTTTTGTTACTCAGTCGCTCAACCTCTCTTTTTCAAATAGAGTAGTAGGGATATAAAAGTAAAGCTAGGATAGGACTAGTGGTAAACTAATCGCTCTCGCTATTAACGGATTGGAATGGTGGGAGGGAATTTTTTGACATCACAAACACCCATGCTTTTAAACAGAAATCGAAAAATGCTGTTCTTACTGGGACTCAAAACTGTGAGATTCGGCACGAAAGCTAACAACCTTAACCGCTGTGCTAAAGACCCGACGGCATAATTTATAAAAAAATAAAAATATTTTGTTATTATTTCTTTTAGTGTTTTTATGTTACCTTCTACCTAAGTCCAGTAAAAGTAAAACACCACAACTTTCATTTTGTAATTTATAGGTTGAGAGTTTCCCTTCGAAAATATGTCGTATCTATCACAATTAATGGAGTAGATAATTAATTGCACATAAAAAATCTTTACAAAATATACCACGAAAACAAATGGTTACGAAAAAATCTGAAAATTTCATGCAGACAAACAACTTGGCCTTTCAAAAATAAAAGGATGCATTTTTTAAATTAAGGTGACCTACGGGTTAAGGTCTCAGGGTGTAGGAACGATTTGCATATTTCTTGAAAAAATAGTAAAAACTAATTTACTTTAACAATAATCGTTAGACAATAAAAAAAAAAACCTTTGTAAACGTTTGCACAATTTCCATATATGCTCCGTATTATTGACTCATATTGAAATACGCCAAAAACCAGCGAAACATAAAATTTTAATGTTCACATGGTGATACATTCTATGAGAATAAAACTTCGTAACTTTTTGTGGGGAGCTTATTTAGTAATATCATTAAAATTTATCATTATAAATACTTAAAATTGTGAGTAATTTGATAAGAACTTTGCTCATTTAGCTATATTTGCTTAAAGTTTCTTAAGAGCGCAACTTTGCCTAACTTCCTAGCGAGAGCTCTTAAATTATTTCATTAGCAGGTTATAGCGTTAAATTTACTTTGAAGTAAATTAATGTAAGTTTTTTTTTTTTTGAATAATTAAAATAATATAAGTTTTCCCAACTGTCATTTTTACACGTCGTTTGCATTAATATGTATGTGCACGTAGACTAATTTGTAAGTTAAGTAACATAATTGGTATATTTTATTATATTTGTAGAATCGTAATGAAAAGCTAGTTTAAATATGGACTTCTTATAGAGAATTTTATCCTAATTATTATTCATTTCCTCGTCCTTTTTTTCGGAAAAGTGAAGAATAAAAAGTATGGGGAGTTAAAGGGAATAATAATTGAGTGATCACTATCGCCTCGTGTCGTTTTTAGAATCGAATAGTTGGGAGTGTAATCTGAGCATCATATTCATCCTCACATTTGAATACAAAATACTAAAAGTATTGAATAGTGATTCACTGAAATTTTTCGTACTGCGATAAGAACTCTTAAACGCTGCAACTAAATACTACACCCGAAGTTTGTGTTTTTATTAATCTTTATACATCTTATATTGGGCGACGACACAGTATATTTTTATAATTTGATTTTGTTTTCTCGTGTACAAAAGCTGTTCAATCTGCATTCTACACACCTTAAATAAGGCATTAGATGGGTTGACATCTTTATTCTACTCGGGGCATATTGCTTCGGTAAAGCGCCACTTTTACTGTTGAATATACGACAAGAAAGTGTCATCAGAGAAGAGGGCAACTATTTTATACCGCCTTCATATAGAAGAGAAATTCTATTTTGGTATTTTATCTACGCTTAGATCAGTACCGGATTAAAAACCTGTGGGATACATGTGAAGTGTTAGTAATAAATTACTATATAAAACGAACAACATTTAATAATTAAATTTATAATTAAATAATGAAAATAATTATTTCTGTTCATTTTGGATACATTGTTTTTAAGAATATACTATATCTTTGAAATTATAATTATTCACTGAAATTTTTCTTTTCAATCAATTAACCCTTATAGACTAGATATTCGGAAAATGAAACCAATCTATACGTCTATGAAATTATTATTGTTTATTTTCAAGTTTTAAATTGATTGTGATAATAACCGATAATAACAATTTATATTCCTTAATGACATTTTATGTCAATGGATATTTTATGTTTTTTACAAAAATCGTTGATTATGTGCTTTATTAAAAAAAAAACAATAAAAGTTTTTACACCGGTAAACTGGTGTAGACTTTGAATTTATTTATTTAAAAAAAATACTCTTTCTCAGCGAAAACCAGTAGCAATAAAATGATTATTATTCTAGAGCTGTGATGAGCTGATTTTGCACCGGACCGCAACAGAAAATTCAATAATCAACCGCCAACAACCCGTAAATAAATACTTAACAGGGGGTTAGTATCTTAGGTATGTAGGTGTAAATTTTTAACCCAGAAAAAAGGTTTTTGTAAATATTTGTTATTTTAATATTTACATTTTTTAGGTAAATCTTTTAAATATATGGTGTCTCTTTTCTACAGATGCTGAAAATATATTGATGTTTAATAATTATTTATACCCTGTTAGTAACCTTGATAAATGAATCTTATACAGATACATCACGGTACATTCACACGCTTAGTTTAGTATAGCATATTTCACCAAACTTAAAATACTTGATATTATAATACATACTTCTCTATCTTAATAAAATGAAATTTGAAATAACTGTTGTTTTTCATATAAATTTAAGTGATAATTTTGCCTGCCATATTTAGTGAGCTTGTGAGGCGCATTTTTTCTGCAATATATCTAAACTAGGTCCACCTCTGTTCGGATAAATTTTCATGACATTCTCTCGCATACTAGGACAGAGGCAGGCTAGAAAAGTCCCACATGATATCCAGTATGGCCGAACACTTTTTATGGTTCCCTCATAAAAGTGAAATGTAGGAACAAAAACCCTGTATCTATGCGACATTTGATTTATATAGCGTGCGTTTTTATGCGAGACTTGAATATATTATTGTTGTTTTTTTTTTCTTAAAACAAGTGACATCTTTTTATGCGCTAAACTTCACCAACGAATCGCTTTATTCGAGTACTAAATAATGAAGAAGCTCTTAGGGTAAAAAAATAACTGAAGCGGCTTGAATGTTCTATAAACTTTGTCATATAAAATTGGAAGCTAATAAAGTTTTTTGGGAAATAAAAAATATTTTATGCATCCTGTTTTTCTACTATTCTACTGCGGACTACAATTTGTGTCGTTGTAAACAAGAATGCGTTTCACAAATATTTTTATTATTGATTGAATTGACATTTCATTGGTGGAACGCCATTGTAATACGGTAAAAAATATTAAAGTATATAGCTCTACATTTTTTTTAATCAGTTTATTGCTCTTTCGGTCTACTCCATCGTCAGAAGTACGCTTTTAAAAGAATTACCTGAGTATCCATATCGGCTAATTTCAATGTATTGATTGAATTGACATTTTCTTTGAAGAACTTCATTGTAATACGGTAAAAAATATCAAAGTATTTAGTTCTACATTTTTTAAATCAGTTTATAGTTTTTTCGGCTTATCCCATCGTCAGAACTATGTTTAAAAAGAATATTAAGTATGAAAAATATGCATTGCTATATAGACACATTATGTTACATTTAATTATAAAAATTATCTCATGGTCACTAATTTACAACCGTCAGAAATTCGATTTCAAGTTTTAAAATTGATCCATATTTATATTATTGAATTTTCTCATTTCATTAAAAATCAAAAAACACGAGCCGTAAATGTGTTCTACTGATAGATTCATACATTAAACATGAATGAACCTATTAAACCACATTGTCGATACCAAAATTTCAGTCTAGACGTCGTCGAACATAATTTCGTTTTATTTATTTTACTTGTGAAGTGAATGCACAAATTGCAAACATATTTATCGATATTAAAGAAATCCGTGCGCGTAAAACTTTTATGTATGGATGGACACATACAATTTTTTTGTAATATTTATAAGTAATTGTATTCCATATACTGTTATCACTTAGCAGGTTTATTAAATTTTCTCATATTGTGACGAAATGAGAATGATAAATGGCAAATTATGATGAGATGAATTTTAGCGTGATTAAAATAGGACAGTATAATATTTTGGGAAGAAAGGCTTCAAAAGCTTTAAAAGTTTTCCTTGACATTTTTTCACCGTTAACGTTTTTCAAGAGCACATCACTAGACCTTGTACTCAATCGTTTCTCTCGAAATTTTAATTTTCCTTGTCATCAAATCATCGAGTGAAAACCCGTGTTAGTTGCACAAACGTTCACATCGGCGCCGCGTGCGTTTCCGGTTTGTACACGTTGTTTAACGTAGATCGGTTTGACGTTTCTTATTTGTAAAGGAATCCCCGCAATCCTTTGTAAATTGACATATAAATGAAACCCGACGCGAGGAGGCTTTCCTGTGATATGTTTTATTTTATGTATACAATAGAGGTTTACTGGGGTAGTTAATATGTAGTTAATATGCATGTGGAGAAAAATCTTACAAATACCTCGAGATAAAATACTAAAAAATACGACTTTTTTTAAGAACTCATTCTTTTTAAGATTTGTAAAATCTATCCACTTTAATGCTGTTTCGTAATATTTTTTTGACTATATTGAAAATCACTGAAATATAAAAAGCGTGCTTAAAATTCGTAAAGTTTGTGATTATTTTCACCCTTTACTCATAATAGCGCATAGAAAAGCCACATGGTGTCAACTAGGGCATCCAATCCAGGGATTCGGGATCCCGTAGTCCCGGGATCCCGTTCAATTTTCTGATCCCGAAATTCCGGGATTGATACGGCTGCGATCCCGGGATTTCGGGATTGAGTGAGCTATAATAAAACGAGATTTGGAGATAATCCGAGGAAAAAGTATAGCGAATTGAGGATTTCAAATTCCTCGGTGATAAAATCCCAGGATTGGATACCCTAGTTTCAACTGTCTTTCAATTTCTTAGACGATACGTTTACGAAAAGAAAATATGTAATTAGTCTCAGTGTAAACAAGTTCAATGAATTTTTTTGATATCTGAAAAGTCTTTTACTCGCATTGTGAAAATCGTCCATATATTATTTAAAAAGTATCGAATAAGTGCTTCAAATTGTGTTTTATTCAGTTAGACACTATAAAAACAAATGTTCTATTAGTAGAAATATTTTCTTCATAGCGCTATATCAATTTCTTTAAACCTCATTTTCCTTGCCAAAAATTTCACAACATTCACCAGGTATCATTTACCTCCGATGCAACATTTCCGTACGTGAGGGCGGCGCTCGCAATATTATACAATATGGAAAATATGCTAGTAGCGGCGGGGATTACCCTATGATTGATAGATTTGTTGGGATTCAGTCGGCAATATGCTACTCGGTCGTGATCCCATAGCGGGAAGTAATATGGAGAAATGGAGATATATTCGGTATTTATGAATATTTTATATGCGTTAGGGCTTTCGCTGGATGAGTGTTTATTTACACCACGTACTACCAGTATCTTTACGATTTTTCCAGTAATACTGTTTTGCTATACTCTAATACCAATGATACATCAAACTGACATGACGATGCTTGCTTAAATTTTATACAACTTTTCACAGGTGATATTATATGTGAATAAATTATAACAGTAAATGAGTTTGATTAATTTATCAGAAAATTATAAATACCTTGTAAATACAACATTATTGAAACTTGAAATATAAAACTACACTATATTTAAAACGTTAACCTTTCAGAAATTATGTTACATGCCTTAAATAACACTTACTCTTATATTACTAAACTAATGCTAGATGCGGGTGGAACGTCTCGCGAGATTTCTTTGTTTTATGGGTAATAGTTTTCTGTAATGTAGCTTGTAAAAATGATACATATGTATCGGAAATGGTCTGAATTATAAAACGAATTCTCATATACAAAAAACGTAGACCTAATTATATTTAAAACCACTATTTTATTTTGTTGTTTTAAAATCTTTCAGTCCGAATAGCTAAATAATAGCGAAGGTAAATAATTATGAAAATTCTCTTGTTCACGTCTTCTTTCATTTAAAAAAAATTTCAACTATTTTATAATTTTCGTCAATTATTTTTGCGAACACTAAATAAAAATCAATATAAAAATGTATTGAATTGAGTTATTGTACTATATTTTTCGAACTAGGTTTTTTTTTGCTATTTGGCACATAAAAACCAGGTGGGCAAGCGAAAACCTTTTTTGTAGGCTGTCAGACCGAAATATTAAATTTGAAAAAGCTTAAGTTCAAGGGTCAGCGTTCAAACGTCAAAGACTAATGATAACATGTCCTACTATATTCGTAAAAGAAAAACACGGCTACAATTACTACATACACACATTCTTTTGCTCTAGAGCAAAAACTTACCGAATTTTGATGAATTACGTTTTGAATAAATTTGAAACATCTTTGTCACTAACAAGAAATATATTTTTTTATTAACATTCTTATCTTTTATTATTAACTATTATCAACTGAATGTTTTAAATAATATATCTATCACTTTTTATGTATCCGTTGTCATTTTTTTGAGCGAATTTCATATCTGAAATCTGTTCTGATGTTTATTAAATTATGTAGAATTCTTACAGAAAAATGTTTTTTTTTAAATAAAATATATGAAGTTCGATAATCTTTTAACATTCGATTTTGCATTTCACATTGACATACATACTTATTGGTTTGAAAAAAGTCAATTTGGGCATGAAAAAAATGTTATATTATTGTTTTAAGATGTCATCATGATCTAAAAGTATTATTTTTTTTTGCTTCAAGTTTGAATCAGATTTACAGTCACAAACGGGTTTTTATTTACTCAAATATAAAATAATTCCCGATTGGAATAGCAATTCTAAAAAGTAGACTGTTACAGAAATTTCTCGAAGTCAAAAATGATCTTAAAATATTTATTTAGTGCTAATCAATTCATGTAGTATATATCACTTGTAACTAACTATATTACAAAATAGATTTGAAAATTATCGGTGTGTTAGATACAAACGCTGATCATTAACGTCATAAAGTTACACTTTGTTTGTTAAGGGTTTATCTACCCCTAGCTTACCAATTGCAATAACTTGGATGGTATGACAGTTTTTTGACAGCGGTATGGAAACTGTAACAGAAATGTAACGAACTGTTATTAATAATTTTAGTCTTTTCTTAGATCAATGACTATCAAAAAAAATTACAATACGTACATTGAATTATGTAAAATATAATAAAATAATTAATTACATTAAAACCTTGTAATAAATTTATTAAACTGATTTAACGTTTCAGGCATATTATATAATGAAAGTATTAAAAACTGCTAGCGCAGATTACGTTTATATTCAAGTGAGTGTTAAAATGTTTGATATATTATATAATAGTAGTTTTGTTTCATTTTTCCAACATATCAAAGGAACAAAAAATATTATTTTTTAATGATACCGCCTAGTAATTGGTGGTAGAAAAAAACTTTACTTGCTTTATTTTTTCTTAAATAATATATTTATAACTTTTCCGACTGAAAGTATTGTTTTGTAAAAAAAACCTTAGAAAGCTATTCTTATTTTTATATGTTAGTGACTTATTCGCAAGATATCGAAGCCCATCCGATCAAATAATGATCAGTATTAAACAATCGGGATCTTCATTTTGAGTTATTTTTTGTTTCTATAGCATTTGTACCAAATAATTAATGGTAAACTATTGACCTAATATTACGCTCGAAATATCAGAGGTAACGTATTAGATGTAGGATATTAGAGGTCATAAATATAACTGAGTAAATAAATCCTTATTGACTAAGTCAATGTGAAACTTTTCTAGTCACAATGATAATTTGTAAAACACGACTCAAACGTGGGCGATAATCACAGTGTAAATGTCAGAATATTATCCCGTATCGAAAAAATCTGACTTTGAAAAAGTGTTACGTTATTAATGGCCATTAAATATGGCGAGCTTTCATTAATCACTCCCGCCTGCCTCACCACAGCTTAATTACTATTATTACATGTTACTCTGTGCGGAGCTTTCGCGTGACGCCACAGCGCATTTCTCGTGCTAAGACCAAGCGCCTGAATCGATTGTGCACTTTGCAGTCGAGGCAAAAGCTCCGAGACGTCTACGCTAAGCTTTTGTGGGCATGAGGCGCATTGATAAGATATTCTATAAGGCTTCGTCCATATGAATACATGTCAGTATTTGATAGCAATAGTTGTGTTGTTGCCTAGTAACACCAATGGTCAAATACTTTGTTACAGAATTTTGAAATTATTGTATTGAAAACACGTATTGTAAATTAATATCAGTAAGTGTAACTAAAATCAATAAATTTGACTAATTTTGATAAGAAAAAAAATCTTTGTTCCTACAATAGCTAGGACTGAGAAATTGACTATTGATATTTTTTTATTCATCAAAAATAGCTATGTTATAAACAATATACATATAGCAATTTATTATCTATTTTCAGCCAGATCAAAGTTGTCTTTTTCTTACAGTAATTTCGTTGAGATATGATGACTATTGTGTCGAATATATTTAGATAATAGAATCGTATACTACCCTTAACATAATATAATAAGTATAGTTTGTACAAATTTCAACACATTTAGAAATAAAAAGAGTTAATTTAAGATATCAACTGAAGGTGCTTGGTGGAATTTCAATATTAAATTTGAATCGTTCAAACTATGCACATTCTCACAGATTTTGTCACTAACGACCCAGGTCTTTTTCCAGGAAATTTTGGAAATAAATAGCGCACAATTGCATATCCTTCCGATTTTAAATGAAATATTAAAACTACCGGGATCTCCACTTCTATACCCTATATAAATATAATCATAAAACCTTAGCCGACAAACAAATAAATATAATTCTTGAAACTACTTACTACTCAAATCTGTGGGCATTCTCATGAGCTTATCCTTTTTGCCAGCAATGGCTCTAAGTTCAATGATATATTTATTTATTTTATAAACACCAAACATTCATTAACTAAGCGTCAGTTCAAGTTCATCCGTGCACTTGAACACCTGAAGATGCCGAAAGACAAAACCCGGCGCGTTAGTGACAAAATCTGTGAGAATATACATAGTTTGAACGATTCAAATTTAAAAAGAGTTAGATGTAGAAATTCATAAAATGTGTTTTTTGAGGTGAGTAGAAAAGTAGATATTACGATTATTGCTCTGTCTCTGGGAAGCTGTTATCTTTTATAGCTGGTATTATTTTACAGATTTAAAAAAGTATCATTTTATTTCTATGAAATTTAATACTAGTCAAATAAACTTTTATCTTCCACCGTATTTATTTAACATTCTCGCGCGCTTTGGTAAAAAGTGCTCAACTATACTCGTCTTTTTATGTGTTGCAAATTATCAATAAATTTTTGAATAACCAAAAAAATATGAATATATTTAAATTGATCGAATATTCAGTTCCGTTTTATTTTACGCACCGTCATTTTAATTAAGATCATTTTTCTGGTTTCGGCAGAAACTTTGAGGAAATTTATTATTCGTATAGAATTCAATTTGATAACCTGATTTTTATCTTTGCACTGATAATGCTTCTCGAAGAGTCAAAACACGTGTATGTAACACGTGATATGTAACACAATCAGCAGAATGACAAATTCAACCTATTTTATTTTATTTCTTATAAATCTGTGTACACAACTGATCGCTTTATTTATGAAAATATTTTGATGGTGAATCTTATTTGCAAAAAAACTTGTAGATTTTTTCCCACATTAAAACAATATTTTTCTGTCATATTAATGGTTTTAAATATGAAATTTGGAAGCTGAATAATTTAATATTCGAATATTATAATCGTGTACATAGCGAATATAATTTAGTTGATTTTGTGTTATAGTATATCGAATAATATTAAGTGAGATGAGATTCCGTAGCTTTTCTTTATTAAAGGTCAGACATTGATCAGTCCAGGCAGTTATTTGTTACAGTTCAATATTTGTTTAGGTTCAAATCTATTTCAAATAAGTCGACTTGCGATTAGCAAACTGTTCTAAACTACGTTTACTTCGACAGTAAAATTATTATCACTACTGTAGATTTTAACGGTGACATTTATAATACATATATGAATCCCGCACACTAACAGTAATAAACGTGTTGTGGTACTGACATACCCCAATTTAAAGTGTGGCTCTGGTGCGGTGTTAAAAGGTGGAAAAAATACGTTTTTTTAAATACGTAAATAAATAAGTTATTTATAAAATTTTGTTATTAATGCCAGTATTAAACCATCCTTTGTATACCTTTTCTATTTGAGTGCTGCTATAAATACTTACGGATGTCGCAACGTTGGCGATCACTTTATACCAAAACCAACGTCGGGATCGTAAATAAAATTGCTACATTGTTAGTTAATTGGTATCCAATCCTGGGATCCCGGGATTGGGATTTGCTCACCGAGGAATTTGAAATCCTCAATTCGCTCTACTTTTTCCCCGGATTATCTCCAAACCTCGTTTTTTTTTTTAGCTCACCGAGGATTTTGAAATCCTCGATTTGGTATAATTTTTTCCCGATTGTCACAGAACTTCGTTTTTTTTTAGCTCACTAAGGAATTTGAAAACCTTGATTTGGTATATTTTTTCCCAGATTGTCACAGAATCTTGTTTTTTTTTTCAGCCCACCGAGGAATCTGAAATTCTCGATTTGCCAATTTCGTGTCAATTTTCGTGATTTGCTCAAAATTTCTCAATCCCGGGATCGCAGCCGTATCAATTCCGAAATTTCGGGATCAGAAAATTGAACGGGATCTCGAATCCCGGGATTGGATGCCCTACCTGCTACCATGTTTATTTTAATTTCCTTTTCCAATTTCATCTGTTTCCGATCTCCACACCCACATCAATAAACCCCTTTATATGGTGTCTATGACATATAATTAAAAATAACAAATTCACTAAAGATTCTGGTGGCGTGACCTGGGCACCAACCAGCACCATGGCGACGCCCACATAATGCACGAAATTTACTTCAAGGATGAGTTATACGTAAATGTTACCGTAGATTTATGTTTCACGTTAATACTGTAAATAAATTTGCTTACTGTGTTCAAACCTCATCTAAATTTTACTTATTAAAACACAACCTTTAAATAAATTTCATGAAAACTGATATTATATTCCAAAGTCAATTTTGATAAAATTTATCTAAGAATTTTTGTTTTTGATTATGATTATGACTACTTTTAGTAGTTGACTTCTCTGACACTTTGTTGAATGAGAAATTAATTTCGCTTTAATTCTATAAAATACTCATTATCGATAAAGTTTTTTTAAAATAACATTTTTTACAATCTAATAAATGTATTCCGTGTTTTCGTTAATTTTGAACTACTAACCATTTTTTTCATAAACGTTATTTTCTATTCGAATACAATATATTTTGAAAAATCTGATATATCTAAGTATTACAACAGTTATAATTCATTACGTGTGCTCATTTTTTATTCTTTCTAAAATTTTATGAATTAAATACATCTTTATGTCTTCGGTCGTATAGATCCATCCACGATCCCTGACTCAGCACTATATGCCCATCTTTTACGTGTTCAATTCGTCTATATTGAACCTTCAGTTTGTGTGAATTTACAATTTTACGCGTGTCTGCAACTTTGTTCTATTGATTTTTTTAATCGATGACATACATGAGTTTGGTCACTTTTTATAACCTTAAAGTATTTTTCCTGTCAATTCAATCTGCCCGCAATCGTTCGAAAACATCAAAATTATTTGATTAGCTCAATTTTTCATTGATATCTCCTGTCTCCTGTAAATAGTTAACACTCTTTTGTACTAATTTCACATTTATTTAATATGATCATAATCAACTTATAAGAATATACATTAGTACATCGCTATTTATACTAAATCAAGAAGAACTATTAATGGTGTAGCAAAGAATTGGTTATAAAAATATGAAAAGATTTAAAGAAATCAAAACATTTTCAAAGAGGTTAACAAATACTCAAGCCTATCAATTTTTGATTATTTTACTAAATCTAAAATTCACCCTCCATATTTGATTAATTTTACTCTCAAGGCTTGTAGTATAGCAACGAAAAAATAATATAAGTGGCGTACTGGCATAAAATGATGATGGCCGTTATAACGAAGCGTTTACTCTTCCGATGTTTTGTTCAATTTAATAATATTACAACCCTTGTAAATTAATTCTGTTTCGAAACATCGAGCAATCAACACGAATAAAAATTTAATACAAGCCATGAAGCCTAAAAACTTCTATAATTAATGTCTGAACTTAGCTCTCCAATCAATTACAATGTATTTTCAAGTACATGAAACATTATTATTATTTTGGAAGCGTTTGTTTATTTTTGTTTCGTAAAATATGCCGTTTTCCGCTAGAAGTAAATTGTTTATTTAATTTTTATGCCGTATCTAAAAGCACAATATTATTTTGTTATTTTATCAATATGGAATCATTTTGAAAATTTGTTGTAATGAGATATTTCACTCAAAAATACATTATTTAGTTGTGTACGTATTCTTTATTTGATTCTAGCTCTATCGTTATACCTATTATAATATTTTTGATAAGCGGTTAAAGTAAAGTTGTTATCATTTTTTGTTTATCTCAAGGATACACTTTATTCGGAATCTGACGATTTTGACGGCTTCAAATCCAAAACCCTGATGGATCTGTGATTGAAAATAAATTCATTTTCTCAGCAGAAACATCTGATGAAGCTGTTTAGGGTCAATCCAAAAGCCATCTGTTTGGCTAACGAACACGCACGGGGCGCGCGTACATTGCGATCAATATATAAAATCCGTCACTTACCCTACCCAACCTTGTTTATTGCCGTGAGGTTATTCCAGCCTGTTGGAGAACCCTTTTGCCCGCTCAACGTAATTTGAATTACCTAGTTCAGTGGTCTCCAAAACATTCACACCCAGTAAGCTTCTACGCCGAGCTTTCGCATAATACATCAATAGTCTGTTGGGTTATACAGCAAACGGCCCACACAAACGGGACCGCAAAAATAAAAATAACACAAATTAATTTTGAATTTGTGTACGGTCAGGAAATCTAACTTTACAAAATTTTTCATTTAAATTAAAATTACAGATTTTAAGTAAAGAACAGTGACAAATTCAAAATTATTCTTGGTGAAATTAAACTTCCATATTGCTTATCCAATCGAATTTCGCGTGTAAATCAAGGGATGGGTGTATTATTAATCGATTCCATATTTCCCTCTTGGGCTTTCTTCCTAGTTGCTTGCGCCTTTAAAAATTCTAGTTCTTATATGGACTCTTCGTATCTTTAATATATTTTTCGACGCGATGATAAACCTTTGATATTTTCTATTCGTCACTTGAGAATGTAATGTATAGGAGAGTTGATTTGTTAACTATTTGTCTATTTCCAAGTCCGTCTTTCTTACCTTCTTTGCCAAATTTCTTCTGTTTGAATGCTCAAAATTTATATTTTTCTTTTAATAGAAGAAAACCATGCCCATGAAATGCTTTCCCGCACATATACACTTATTTTAGACGGTCCAAATTACTCAACACGTCATTGTGTCGAGCATTTCAGACCGTTCAAAAGAAGTGTTATGTACACGAGAATAACACCAAATCCTAAGATCATAATATGAAGATCTTATTATGATCTTGGGATCAAAAATGATTAAATTCACATTTTCCTGAAAATACACACTTTTCTTACAAAAACTTTCACCAACAGGTTCGGCTAAAAATGCTTACTACAAACAACTCCTTTATACCTGAAACTTTATAAAAACTGTTAAGGACAATACAGCTCTATAGAAAATTTGATTACATAGGAATATGTCAAATAATCATTCATGGAAATCAGGTCAACGTAACATGTCAAATGGAATTTCTTGGACCAAATTTGAGATATGGCCGACGAATTTTTGTAATTTTCATCATTGCAACATTGAGGTTTTTAATATTTTCGCATCCGCAATTAAGTTTAACTGAGTAAATCATTGTTTTTGCGAGATTTATTAAACTTACAAGGAGGCAAATAGAATAGTGTTGAAAAAAGTGAGGCATATTTCTCCGTCAATTACAAGGTCATATTTTCACTCGTAATTGCATGAAAGCTACGAGGTTTTCTAGCGACATTACAAATTTAATTATGCTCTCCAATATTCTAGCGATATCTCATTTTTCTCATAGCTGGATTTGGGTGTGTTTGATTCTAAGCTTCCCATATTATATTACTTTTAGAATTCTGTTAAATTGGGTACAAATACACAAAACGTGCGAATTTATTACGAACGTGTGTGTTATAAGCATTCTCGTTGTCCACTCTTTATTTCACTATCCGCCATACGGATTGTAATTTATCAATTCGAGTAACGCATTTTATTTTGAAATGTCAAGACTTTTCCATAAATTACGGCAAACAATACTAAGTGGCTTCGCTACTGAATTTTTCCTTGTCACGTGAATGTAATTGATTTTCCAGCCATTTGAGTAATGGTCCATTATTCTATATATTTCATTTTCGCATGTGTATTCTTTTTTTCATACGCTCACAATAAAAATTCAATGATAAAATACTCGCACATTGCGAAAACCCGCTTTTGTTATTTCTTTCGCAGAATCGATTTAAAATTTTATTTTTGAATAAAAATACCGTACCTTAATTTCTAAATCTAATATTTTTTTTACAACAAAATTTCGTACAAATATTTTTATCAACGAATAACGCAATTTCAAATACACTTTTTTTTACATCTTTATTTGTTGACACAGTTATAGCTTTTTTAGTTTTCTTTATTTTTTATTCTATACCTATGTGTATATTAAATTTACCCATCGATCAATTCACATAATATTGAGATCTTAAAGTCAAACACTATCTACAAAAGCATTTTATTATTTTGACACGTTACGAAGTAGGTGGTAATTTAAAATATAATGTTCATATTTTATAATTTATTGTGTACTGCATGTTTACATTGTTTATGATGATGATATATTTTTTAGATATTTTCTTTAAAAAAACATTAAATAAAAGTACAACTTTATGTATTGTAGTTAACGTTAAACTTCACTGGTGATTTAAGAAGAAAATATTGACATAATGTTGTTTGACTATCATGTAGTCGAGAATGGAAAATTCAGTAATCAACCAAAAAACGAAAAACACTTTTTTCTAGATAACGTTGTTTGACTTTAAGCCCTGGAATATTCCTGGTTAGTCAATATATATTCAACCCAAAACAGTTTTCTATTATCGTTTGGCAGCTCTTTTACTCGTCCCTAAAGTTGTCTGTTGTGACTTTTACTCGTGATTACATTTAATAATAATTCATTTGATTGTTTATGTATGATAACTCACTTTCTCACACCATTTCAGCATTAATGACACATCCATAAAAGAATTCGCACGAAAATAGCCTGCTCGGTATATATCCTTACGTGTTTCTTTTAAGAATGTTGCGATTATCAAAGTTGTTGTAACATTGTACGGGACGTAATGATTTCCCCAGGCGTCGCGTGATAGCGCCCCTTACCGGAAAATTACGTCGATTAACCGTACCTCTGCGACTCTTTTTTTCAGTTTTTTTCTCTGCTACTCCTCAAAACATAACCGAGACATTTTTCCGCGGGACGAAAACTCTTTTGATAAATACCAATTATAATATAAAAATATTTCGCAAGAAAAATTCTCCGGTAAACAACGTGTCTGAAAAAATCCAATTTTTTCAGCCGAATATTTTATATAATAATAATTGGGTTCAATAAAATTTCCTTACATTCGCTTAATCTTTACATTATACATCAAATAAATTTGAATAATTACCTCATTAAACTTTATCTTCAGCTGTCGAAACTTATTTTGAAAAATGTTTTATAAATAAAACATGCCTTTTAACAATTTCTTCCTGATAAATTACAATTATTAGCTCTCAGAAAGTGTTTAGCCGGCTTTCTATTGCAAGAACACTTTAGGTAAATTATTGATAAATAATAAAGATGTTATAGATTATTAAAACAAATCTGGGAATTATAGATTGCAGTGTAGTGATTGTCCCAAATTTTATATTGGTAAAACTGCTAGAACTTTAAATATAAGAGTGGCTGATCATTTAGCCGCTTTTCGCTTAAAAAAAGATACCTCTACCTTTGCCAACCATTTAATTCTTGAAAACCATACGTTTAATTTTGACTCAGGTATTGATTTGTTACATACTAACAGGGGCGAGTTTAAATTATTTTACCAAGAAATCTTAGAGATTAATCGAGCTCAGCTCAACAGTTTGCCAATTTTAAACGAGCAACTTTATCTACCAAATTCTCCATTGTTGTACCCCTGTTAAATAATTGTCATTTTATTAATAATTCAAGCACTTGCTATCATTAAATATTAATTCAAAGGCTTAAAAACAAATCAACTCATTAATAATAGGTCGGATAAAACCCTAGATTTATTTTAAACATTCTTATGTTATTATCTGGTCATTAATATTTTCAAAAAATCACCATAATTATAACAAACCCACTTAATTCATTGAAAATTGTATACATTCAATTTACATTTTAATAGCCTTTTAACTTAGTGATCTACTTATATTTTTGTATATAAACGATACAAACTGTTTACTACGCGTCAGTTCAAGTACATCCGTGCACTTGGAATGCCTGAAAATGCCGAAAGGCGAAACCCGGGTCGTTAGCGACAAAACTCATGAAAAAGTACAAAATTCAAACAATTTAAACATTATTTTTGTTGTACATGTGTATATAACTCAAAACCCTTCACTTAATAGTCATTATGGTATTTTAAAAATATGCTTTAATATGTATAGAACAAATAAGTATACAAATAAATAACTATATTATTTTATATTCTATAAAAGAAGAAGAATATTTATAATGCCACTTATTTGTTATAAAATACCATTTTCCAAACGTTTACGAGCTCAAATCTCATTTTCATTTTTAAAAAAATTTTAATACTTTACCAAACTGGATATGGATGTAATGTCTTTTCTCCTCAAGTTGATACCCAGAGAAATTAATAATTATCGTTGAGTTTTATCTCACATGATTTCAAAATATATAATATTTTCAACATTTACACTATTGAAAATTTTAACAAATTATTTGAGAACCCCGAAAGCATTTTTATAAATCTCAATATAGTTACGCAAAGGCTTAGATATTTGGCTTGAAAACGGTTTGTGTACTTGGGGGGGGAAATAGACGAAGGTGTATGTGATGACTGGCACACTGGTGAACGTTCCTAATCCTCGGTCGCCACCAATTGGCTGAGCAGGACTTCAAACAATTTAGGCTTAGTAACTACTAATTTGTACCTTGTAAAATAAATAGAAATTATTTTTCCCGTATAGTTAAAATTATGTCAGTTGATGTGTTTTCATATTCCTTGGTATTGCGTGTCATACTTCACGCTGTTGGGCATTTAGATGTATCCAACGACAGGAAACAATATGTCAAATACTTCTTCGGGGACAACGGTTTCCCTTCTTGCCATGTCCAAAGCCTGCCGAACATGCTCAACAGAATGTCTTCCTGTCATCCTGGGACTTACTTCTTTAGATTCAGAGGTTCATATACGAGCTCCATTTCATCATATTTTGCACGGGAAACCAGCACAAATTGGCTGCACAACTTGATGAGATATTATCTTCCGTTTGGTACAATTAAAAAGTTTATGCAATAATAAATAGGTTTTTATTTTGATTTAATATATAAATATGAATGACTTAATAATAATTTTAATCCGGCGCACTTTTTCAAAATACTATACGTCGAAAATCAACAATAAAATTTCAACATGCTTTTTAATTATATTAATATATTATGAATACTTATTTTAAACACATAATATGTTCGTGAATGTAGATTTTAGAGTTTTTCTCAAACTAATACAAACAACAAGTCTTGATTCTCTGAAAGCCTCGAGAGTTCTTGATTCTTAGTATTGAAAATTTTCCATAGAACTGTGTTACTGCATTGCTTCCAGACTAAGCTTAATCTTTGCTTTAAGTAGTTTTTTTTATTTTTCCATTGTTCTACTCGTTTATATTTTTTGTCATCTCTATAATGACAGAATTTGAAGCATTTTTCTTATTACAATCTTTAATATAATTAAATATATGAGTAAATTCTATCGTTTTAAGGTAAAATCACAGCCTCTGTTATATCATATAAAAAAGGTTAATGAAAAATCTTAGTAAGTCGAAAGGGTATTTTTTTATTTGATTCGTTACAGTTTCTGAGAAAATTGTTATATATTAGATTAAAGAAAGCTTTTTTTCTATTCCCAAGTTAAGAAGCTCTTTGTTACAAAGCTACGCATTAGCAAGAGCCAAATTCGATCAAGAGTACGGACTTAATTTTAACATTCACTTTTTCTATCTAGACATTTTTGATTTCACTCTACTGAAAAATAATTCACTCTGTTTGTTATTGAATCCCAAATGCTATATTTTAAATGCCGTCTGTTTTTATTGATCGTCTATCGAAAACCAATCGTTTATTTTGAATCGGGATATAAAAAAAGGAAATAATATCAGAGTTTATCTGAGATATACGCCTTCACTTATTTTTCTGTTTGAATTGCTTTTACCCTTCACATACAGAAACAATGTACTCAATATTTTGCTTAAAGTTTGCCAGGACAGCATATTCTTTCGACAAGAAAATCATATTTTAATTTCAAATCAGTTGTGTTCGAAAATTGATGAAAATTTTCAGCTCGTTTAATTTTAAGATCGTAATCGTTACTTCGATTCAAATTAACTTTCCACTAGTACAGAGCAATCTTTTAATGATATCTTCACGAAGTTTATATTTGAGAAAAAATCAATAAATAAATATTAGTGTATTTTTTCAATTTTATGACAATTTTATTTTAAGTACAGTCTTTTATGATAAGATATTATATTTTAACTTGTGTATAATATGAAATGATTGATTGAAAGGTATTGTTGCAATTCTCTTTTACGATCATTATTGATCATGTTTTTCATTGAGTTTCAATTTAGCAGAAGGAATATCGGAAGTCCGTTGTGTAAAGTAAGTTTTACAAAGGTTTTTTTTATTTATAGTTGACTAATGAATGAATTCAAAATATTTTGTATCTTTTATTTTTAATGAGGGGTTGTAGTGTAGCTTAACACACGGCAGATCATCGACTGGCACGCATTAAAATTGCTGTTTCTGTGTAAAATATGTCGTTTCAAATATATATATTACTTACAGAAAGTTTTCAACAATTACAAAATTTTAATCATGTAATTCAATGCCCGTTATATAGACGTTTAACTGTATATTAGAACAAGTTGTCTTATTCGTAATTTGTCGTCAGAACCGCTTGAACCACGCTGAAACAATAATATGGTGTTGCCACTTTAACGTCTTGCGCTCCATTAGCCAGGATAATACCATCTGGACAACTAATAGCACGGTCCAATCTCCAGGATAATGTCTTTTGTAGTCGGTCTCTTTGAAGCTTTATTTTTGGTATTTCCCGAAATATTTCCGGGGCATAATTTTACAATAGTGCACTTAAGGGATTAAAAAATGCAATAATTTTTTTAAATATGAAAATTACAGTAGAGAGCTGCCTTATATGTTGATTTTAATAATATTTGAAGTCTTTACCTGCTTTGTATAAATAAGTTAGTTGTTTTATCTGGAAAGGCTGTATCCACATCTTGTGGGCGTTAGAGTTGTATGAAGTGTTGTGACCATCATTTTATTAAGTGAAGGAAAAAGCAATTTCAACGAAATATATTTTTGACTACCTTGAATCACTTGAACAAATTTTTACAGAATATAGTGATAACGATGCGTTCAGTTGATATAAGTGCACTATATGGTGACATAGTAAATAAAAATGTTGGTCATTTTTAAATTTCTGTTATGATACTTTAGAAAGCTTCCAAAATCACAGTTATAATGATGATTTATTTTTTATTTGATAATTTTGACATCATATATATTTTAATAATAAAAATACATATTTGAGCAAAGTCAGACTATGGGTATATTAATTCGCTTTTTTCACATTTCGCTTCCTTAACGATACATATTTGTATACGTTCTGACCTGATTCATGATTACATCATGAATTGTTTTCAATTTATTTAATAATTTATCTAATCCAACTCCGGGAGCTGAATTCCACTTTGAGAAAAAAGCTTTAATTGAAGACGGGAGAAACTATTTCATGTCTAAAAATAATCAAATGCTTCTTGCTTGAAATGAAAAACGAATTGTTACCATGTAAACAAATAACGATAATATTGTAAAAAGAGCCGGCTGCGTGGTAAGTGGTCAATGTTCGGGTTTGGTTACGGAGGTCACTGGTTCGAATCCCAGTACTGACAGCTAATAAAATTTATAAGCTGTCAGCACTGGGACAATAATTAATTTTATACAATCGATTTATGGATTTCTGTTTGGAGACATAAACGTATATGATGTTTTGAATTCTTACCTATCACCTATCACATCATACAAAACGGAGTGAGAGCGATTAGCGTGAGTGTGTTCGAATAAAATACAATGAAAAGGGACATTGTATTTTTGTAAAACTTATGGCAACGTTATTTATATGAAAAACTTTCAGAAACACCGAGTATTTCTAAACATCAATATTGTTATCTATTCCAGTCTTTTGGGATGATCTTACATTGTTTCCAACATTGACTTCGAGGAAGTAATCAATATAAAACAAAATTTTAACCAATAATAGCAAACTGTAGGTACTATATTTTTTAAGAAGGACTGCTAGCATAATGCGATTGGGTAGGAATGTCGGTACGTTGTAAAATTAATTACCCCAAAGACGGGCGATGTCTGTTCTTGGACCCTCACACAATACGGTGGTCGTAAAAACGTTCATGCTAAAATATTTCTAAAGTAAATCGATAATAAAACCCCATTTTTTTCAAAATATCGCCTTAAATAATACAAGAATGGTTTATTTTACAATCCGTGATAGCTTAGCGAATATTTTAGCTCAAATTAGTGGAATTTAATTACGTTTTCGAAGAAAATTATACCAAATATGATACGCGTTATTATGGTCACCATTGGAGCTACACAGATTGTCTCAAAAATACGTTTGACTTTTTGTTTAAAACCGTACTCAATTTGCTGGTAATACGAGTAAAATCTGGACCCAGAGTAGACTATTGGTATTGAGTAAATCTAGTGAGAGTGCAAAGTGAGTGATGGAATACAAATATTATTTAAATTTGAATCGTTCAAACTATGTACATTCTCACAGATTTTGTCACTAACGACCCGGGTTTCGCCTTTCGGAATCTTCAGGCATTCAAGTGCACGGATGAACTTGAACTGACGCTTAGCAAATGAAAGTTTCGTGCTTATATAAGATATAAATGCATCACTGAGTCCAAAGCCATTGCTGGCGAAAAGGATGAGCTCATGGGAATGCCAACAGATTTGAGTAGTAAGTAGTTTCAAGAATTATATTATTTGTCTGTCGGCAAAGGTTTTATGATTATATAATTTTATGATTATATAGGGTATAGAAGTGGAGATGTGGGAAAGTTCAATATTTCATTTAAAATCGGAAGACTTTGCAGCTGTGCTTTGTTGATTTCTAAAATTTCTTGGAAAAAGAGCTCCAATATTCAGTTTGAACGATTCAAATTTAATATTGAAATTCCACCAAGCACCTTCAGTCGAAATCTTAAATTATACAAATATTATTTATTAAAAATTGTTCCCGTGATGTTTAAAATAATCTTTCGAGCGTTTGAATTATCATCGAGTTAGGTCCATAAATCTTTTCTGTGATCTGTATTCAAACAACGTCTGTGCAAACACAGTTAAAAACTTCCTTAACAATTTAAACGAGTAGGATGTACACACACACAAACTTTCCCCCAAAACTGCTATTTCCCTTTACTGTAAAATCTTCACATAAAACGTTTACAAACATGTTTTCTCTAAATATGCTTAGAAGGTTATACGAATATTTTTCATCGAATTTTCCAAACGTTTTATAAGTTTTTTATTATATCATAATATTGTATTGTTTATTTTATCAGTTGCTATGTATCTTATTTAGTATTAAATATACGCATTAATTTTTTTCAAAATAACATTATAATAAAGGCAAACCTCGGACCTCTCAACATAATATGTGTTAAATTGATGTTTTGCAATTACTAAGACGAAAAATATTTCTAGGTTTTTTTTACAAAAACATTATGTTGTAGTTTTGCTCTTGTGACTTTTAGTCCCCCGTATTGTACTTAGTATTATTTATATCAACCCCTCTCACTGCATGCCCAGAATAATAAAAAAATCCTAATGGATATATCTGTAATGTATAGCTTAAGAATCAAATGTAAACTTTATATATTATAAACAACCTCATTGTGGAATTAATCAGTTGATGCTTCTCAAAGCGGCAAAACATGTTTCATAAACAACGATATTTTTTAACATATAACGCACAATCAGTGGACTATAACAATGTTATCAAATTCAATTTTGTATTAAAAATGAATTTCTATAAATTCACTACCGAATCTATCGAAATTATTGCAATTATTGTTTATTACTCGTATTTAAAATAATTACTTTTATGTGTCATATCATAAAACTGCAGCGATATAACACAGATTAATTTAAGTCAACTATTAAATTACATGCCTAATATCAAAATATACTGTCGGTTACACTCGTTCAAATAAATATAATACTAAAGTATACGTAAGCGTCTATGTAATATGTATAGTATGGTCAATTGCGCATGAAGCATGGATATCATTTCTGAATTTCCATATTGGGCCATCAATTTACCAACTGGGACCAATTATTATGTGTGTATGATTGCAATTGACCTTCCCAACTGAAATTACATTCAAATTCTGGCATTCTAGCATTGCTATTGATATTACTGACCATCACAAGAATTATAATATGTACAATAATTGCGTCACATGTCATCGTAATATTATATGAAGTATTATTAGATTTCATCTACTGGATATGAAATCATGTCAATTTATTTTGCGCTTCAAATTTATGTCAGTCTCACAATAAGGTTCAGACAAAATTAACGTTTTTTTGTTCTAATTCTGTAAAGTTTTTAGGATATTATAAATACGTTTAGGCATAGAAAATGGTTGAATGGCTTTATTAATAAATAAAACTATTACGTAATTTGACATCCGAGGACATTCACACATGATATTCACCCTTTAGAGGAGTGAGTTAATTTTTACTGAATTAGATTTTTTATTATACTTCGATTGTTTGTAGTATTGCCACACACAAAATATTAAAAACATTTTTTGGATATTAATTAATCTACGAAGAATATTATTTATTATTTCAGGAAGCAAATATTTTTATAAAACAAAACGCGTAGTTAAAAATGTAGAGTAAGCTAATTCTTTATTTCTTTTAAATATATTTTTTAGAAGCTATTACTGCGATTGTGTGTTTAGATTTTTTTGCTCTCATCTGTGTACATGTGACAGACGTCGATTTCAGGAAAAGAATCGATCCCAAATGGTATTTTACGCTCAATATTATATGACTTCCAATTTTTTTTACAAATGTTTACCATTTGTACAAAAATCTTTTATTAATTTTCATTAATTATAAATTATTACCTTAATCATAAGATTTATATTGTTAATTAACTGTAAAAGGAATAATGAAAATAACTCACCTCAATTAAGTAACATTAATACTTTATGAGTAAATTGTACAATTTTTTTTTTTAATTTGATACTTTTCCTTAAATCTCTGAGGATCTGAATAAGATGATTAAAAAATGCGTCTCAAAATTGTTTTCCAATAATGGGATAAAATCATTGTATTTTTTCAATGCCTTAAACTAAATTCACTACAACAACTAGAAATCAATAGGCATTATCAAGCCAGGGACATAACAGGGACTTAATGACCAAACAAATGAATCCATCATCGTTACTTTAACCGTTACAAAATTATTTGCTTTGAACACTAATACCGAATTTATATCAAAGAAATTCTACGTATACTTAACTCATTTTTGTCAGTTATGTTACTTACCAATTTCTGCCAGATCAGTGAAGATAAATAGCTAAGTTAATGTAAGTTTTAACGTAGTTCTGGCGAGGGCGTCAGCCGAAATTGCTTTCTGATATATATAGAATAATAATTGTAAAACTAAAATACATTTTTTATTTCAAAATAAGTCCATTTAATACGCTCTTGTCATTTCATGCATTTTTTTAGCACCGTATGTAAATGCTTAATGTGAGTTGAATTAAACTTATTATTTCTCTCTTCTTCTTTCAGAATGTTCTGGTGTGGCAGTTTTCGGCGTGGGGCGGAGCGCGGCCCTTAGCGCGAGATGGATCACGCGGTGAAGGCGATGAGCTCGCGGAACGTCGGCCGCCTGCTCGACCGCCAGCGCTTCGAAAACGACGAGCTAGAGTCCCTCTACCGACGCTACGCACTCAAGCTACAGCGGGCGTCGGTTTCCACAGCCCTAGCGCTCTTCGCCCTTTTGGGCGGCGCGCTGGCAGCGCTGGGTGCCGCCTATGCGAGAGCCCCCACCGTGCAGAATGTCTACTACGCCGTGCACTGTGCTGCTTGCGGAGCGCTCTTGACGTTTATTCATGCTAGGCCATCTAAGGATTCAAGGTAAGTCATTTTATTCGTCACTGAGTGGTAATGTTCTCCTTATTACTAAATGGACACTTCAAAAGCTTTGAATGACTAAAATGTTTTTATCCCATCCTACCCAGGTGAAAAATCCGAGGATGAAATGAAACGTGAAATTATTTTAAGAAAAAAAAATATGAACATCTCATGTTGTATGTAAAATAATATTTTTAAAAAACTTTACAATAAAACAAAAATATAGTGATTCAACCATTCCTTCCGTGAAACTCTGAAATTCTTCCTAAGGGAGGAATTCCTCACCGGTCTGGAGCCCCTACTCTACTACAGTCAAAATGTCAATGTTCCACACTGGAAGCGAAGATGTATCAGTGTTTTCAATCATAACTGAAATATTTGATTTTTAAAAATGTTTTTTCTAGGCTGTCATGGGCATGCCGTGGAGCCGTATTGTGCGGGATGATATTCTGCGGCGGCGGCATCGCTGCTGCAGCAGGATCCTCCCGCGGTAAGGCTGGCGCTCAAGGTGCGTGGCACGTCGTCTTTGCAGTTTTCGTCGCATACGGCATGCTTCCGCTCAGAGGTTGGGCGGCTGCTCTCATCGGAATTCTCTTGCCTTTGGTGCATACTATCATAGCAGTTTTTGTGCTGCTGCCGACAGAGTTTCCGCATTTAGCATGGCAGCAGGTAAGATTTTTAAGGTTTTTACTGTCAATTTCTTTACCAAAAAAACACACTTTTTGTCCTAATTACTGATGTATTTGGAGAGATCAGGACCAGGAGCATTATCACCTGAATGTTAACTGTTAAATCAGCTGATAATACATACTAAGAAATCTGAAATTTTACGGATTTTTTTTTTAAATTATTATGCTAAAATCTTTTTATGTATTCTGATATGGAATAAAACAGCTTTCCTGGGTCGATCACGTCTACAACGTTAAAGATTTAAGATAATATAATTTTAAAAAAGGTATATGCGCTGCCATAGCTATGGATACACTACGAAAGACCCACTGTAGATAATACCAAGAAAAGAAAAATAAACGATGGATTAAAATATCTCATCTCGGATGTCATCAAAGTAATTCTGTCAGTGAAATCTTTTGAATAAATTCAGTCCAACGGATTTATCAAGAAATATTTCTTACCCATTACATCTTGTTACGGATTCTCTTTGAAAGCACGTTTATTTTCCGTATTTTTATGTATATTTAAAACTTAATTACTCCATTTTTATTTTGAAAAATATTTACTTTGATGCGGGCTGTCAGTTTCAACACAAGCGTAATTACAAAGCTGTGCAAAAGAAAACTCGAAAATAGTCAGCGATGTAAATCCACATCCAGGAAAAGGCGAAGTATTAAACAATGTTTGTGGAAAAATCTCCACTGAGTCGTAAATAATACATTCATGAAAATGTATATATTTCTAAGTGGCGAATGTGATATAAAGAAATCGACAATTAATATACTTCACAATACCTAATGAGGACTAACGATGATTGAGAACTCTTCCATGGGTGTGAACTAAAGCGAAGAGGTTATTACTAATTAATGTAATAATAAGTAGCGCCAAGTTAAGCGTTAAGTTTGTATATAGGCCCATTAGAGGTGAAGTGAGCTGAGTGGTATTTAAAAAAAGTTAGATGTGTTGTAATATTCTACACGTCTTAAAGTATCGTAAAAGTGAAGTAACCTCAGTTAATTAATACACTTTGCAATAGTGTAATCTAGGTCAGTGCTCCGAAACCTTTTCTCACCGGCGACACACCAAAATTCTTCCTAGAATTCTGCGGCACACCAAAATCAAAAATATATAGGTATTAAATTGATACACAAATTGTACAATAAATTTTTGTTTTTTACGTATATAATTATGTTAAGTATACACGCATAAAATTCTCTTATATTTACTTTTATGCAATCTTAATAATTATTATAAAATAATAAATAACTAATATGATACCCTGCGCTTGTTTCAATGAACACAAAAGTTTTATATTCGGCTCGATATTTGACAACACAACCCGAAGTTCTTGGTCAAAATATTTTTTTATTGTGTATTTAACCGCGGCACACCTGTATCCGGCTCACGGCACATCGGTTGCGGAGCACTGATCTAGATACATAAAATAAAAATATGCAATCTACCTAATAAAGACGTGATTGTTCTCAATTCCAAGTTGTATTTGGCTCAGTTCACCTCTAGGGGGGGCATATGATCGAACAAATGTATCGCTGCCTATTATATTACATTTATTTTTATTTAAAATACATGGAAGTATTTATAGATTTTTTTACAATGCCCTGATTACGTACAATATTAAAATGCTTTATAATTGAATTAAATATGAAATCAATTCATAAGTATATTTATAATTTGACTGCCTTCGTTACAAGAACTCTCCGTTTAATTTTAACAACGTTAGTTAGTTAATCAAGTTAACAATTTATATTGCGTTGTCTGAATAACAATGCTTTCCAACATTTGGTAACAGGAAGCATCCTAACGTGATAAGTCTCGGCGCGAGACTCGCTCCGTTAAAACGTTAAGAGTTTTTATTTTTTAACAACGCTTCCTCTTGAAGCTGTACTTTTACTTGACGCTTTGTGAAATTACATCAGTGCTTCTCAAAAAACATTTCGCAATAATGATTGAATACAGGGAAAACGTCTATTATGATTATAAAATATGATTAATACATAGTTTTTTTTATCTGATTGGTATTGATAGTATTTTCGATGGATTTGGCGGTAACTTTTTTTTTAAACCATGTCCGCTCCCAATGTGGAGCATATGGACTCCTAATGTAGTTTATCTCAACAGAAGTGTTTCTACGAGAACTGCTTGTTACTCAGTTGCTCAACCTCTCTTTTTCCAAAGAGAGTAAGCTAGTACAGGACTGGTGGTAAGCTAATCGCTCTCGATACGTCCCGTTCATAGGATAGGATGGATGAGAGGGGGGAATTCAAGACATCACATACATCCATGCCTTTGAACAGAAATTCATAAATCGATTGAAAAATCAATTTATAAAACTGTCCGTACCGGGATTTGAACCCGTGTCCTCCGTAGCCGAAGCCAACAACGCTGACCACTCGACCACACAGGTGGCAACTTTTTAGTATGTACAAATTAAATTTGATAATTTGTTTATTACACTTGTGTTAAAAAATGTGACACGTGTTTCGCTTCTTTAAGAAGCACCATCAGACATAACATCAAAAGGTTTACGGATAATCAAAGAAAAATGATTCTAATTTTTTAGTTATCTATCTATATATATAAAAATGAATGTTTGTATGTTTGTTACCTATGCGCTCCTATACCGCTCATCCGATTGCGATAATTTTTTTGGGGAGTTGTTATGCGGACGCCAGAATAGGTTTATGAATCAGCGGTGGGCTGCTAATGCGTTAATTTGTTTGTTTGTCTGGTATGCGTTCCTATACCGTTCATCCAATTGCGATAAAATTTTGGTGAGTTGTTGTGCGGACGCCCTTGAATGTATATAAATCAGTGGTGGGCTGCCAATGCGTTAATTTGTTCGTTTTTTCCATATTCGTTCCTATACCGTTCATCCAACTGCGATCAAATTTTGCTGAGTTGTTGTGCGGACGCCCTTGAATGTATACAAATCAGCGGTGGGCTGCCAATATGTTAATTTGTTAGTTTGTCTTTTATGCATTCCTGTTCCTATACCGTTCATCCGTTTGCGATAAAACTTTGGTGAGTTGTTGTGCAAGCACCCGCAACGGTATCTGAATAAATTCAGCCAGCGGTGGGCTTCCAATACGTTAATTTTTTTGTTTGTTCCTTATTCGTTCCTATACCGTTCATTTGATTGCGATAAAGCTTTGGTGAGTTGTTTTGCGGACACCAGCAAAGGTTTTTGAATCAAAGCATACAACGATGGGCTGCCCATACGGTAATTTGGGAGTTTTTCTTTAATGTATTCCTGTTTCTATACCGTTCATCCAATTGCAATAAAACTTTGATGATTTGTTGTGCGGACGCCCTCAAAGTTTTCTAAATTAGTACAGATAGCAGTAGGCTGCCAATGCGTGTACAAGGGGCTCGCTTTATATCAACGCAATTCTCGGTATTCCGGAAAGCAGTGAGTTTTTTTGTCACTCTGATGGACTACTTAAATAAGCAATCGATTTTTACTTAATACATTTACAATATGTAACAATATGCAATTTACTGTAAACTCATCAATGTAAGTGGCCGAAAATGTACTACTGTGTATACTGATGCTGTCATAGATAATGTATGTAAGTCAGAAATTGCAGCTATGCACTCATTTGATTTGAGAATATTGTTTTCTCTTAAATTAACAAGAAGCTGGCCGACCTTAGCAAAATTTCACAAAGGGCTTGCGCGAGCCCCTCTGAGCTTCCTCCAGCCCACCCCAGAGTGCAGAAATTTTACAATGAGAAATTTCGCCGAATAAAGCGATCTGCGTGCCATGGCTATCAGTTGCATGGCAAATCATAGGTCGCAAAAAGTGAAATTTAGACCCGTTGATTGGCTATTTTTAGAATTCTCTGTGGCGAATTTTCTAATAATTATTGCCTTTTCTGGTGACTTTTCTCAATTTAGCAAATGTGTGTGTTTCATAAAGTTTAGTGTGTCTTTGGTGTGAACATTTTTGGATGGTGGTCGAACAGCGCATTCAGCACTGAAATTGCATTTTAATGCAAATCACTGAGACACTAACATGAAATATCAAAAAAAATCGGAATGGGTGCAGTACTTCAATCATGCCAACTCATAATATGAGGCGAATGTACTATGGCGTACAAAAAAGCATTGTAAGCTGTATACTATCCACTAAAAGATTTGAGAGGAAATGACTTTGGTGGCGCACTTATTTTATTGTCTGTTGATTTTCTACAAACCCTACCAGTTATACCACGTTCAACTTATTAAATACATGTCTCAAATCATCAGTTTTATGGCGACACGTGCAGAAATTGGCTTTCAAGGCCAGCATGCGTGTAGAACTACAATATGACACATCCGCTGAACGTTTCGCAAAAAAATTGTCGAATATTGGGAATGGAAAATTGGAAATAGATGAATCCACACAATGTATTACATTGCCAACAAACTTCTGTAAAATTACAAAAACAATAAGAGAATTGATTCAAAAAGTTTTCCCAAAAATATCGCAATAAATTCTTCTGAATTCTTAAACTCACTTGATTTGCCAGCCATGCCGTCACACGTTTTTACATTGAAAATTGGCGTACCTATCATTCTTCTCCGAAATATAAATCCACCACTTTGCAACGGTACCAGACATTCATTGAAAAATATAATGCACAATATCATTGAAGCTAAACAAATTAAAGGGAAAATATAAGGGGCACTATGTACTGTTGCCAAGCATCTCAATGATTCCAACAAATATGCCATTCGAATTAAAATGTTTGCAGTTTCCGGTGCGACTCGCATTTGCAATAACCATCAACAAAGCACAAGGACAATCTCTACAAGGGTGAGGACTAAATTTAGAAAATCTATGCTTCTCACATGGACAGCTGTATGTGGCCTGCTCACCCGTTGGAAAACCTTCAGATCTATTCGTATACGCACCAGACGGAAAAAAAGATATCTAAAAGCACTTCAATAAACAGAATTAAAATACAATCACTTTCTTTCTTCGAATGGCATTGCAACGCTTGCCGGGTACCGGCTAGTAAATTATAAAATAATAGTCGGGGTTTTGTTTTTTTCTACAAAACGTAGGTAAGTGGGTAAGATACAAACATTGGTAGTACTAATTACATAAGATACGATAAATCCCAATGGAAATTAATTCAACAATTGTGATCCATCTATCTTATTTAAAATGGTATGTACGCAATTATTAATGACTTTATTAATTTCCAAAAACATCAACCTATTTAACTAAACCTTGATTATTTACTAGATTATCAAGTTTTAATAATTTTCTATGAAACCCAAAAACCTCCTTTATTAAAAAATATATAAAACTTAATTTAAAACATGTGATTTTCATAAACAAATTACGCTTAATAGAAATAATAATACATCATTGAAAGGCTCATCAATTAAATATTTCAATTCATCGTAATTATTTTTATTGAAATATCTGTAGGATTTTATACATTCAAAATTTATTTTGGTCAATGTTTAATACTGATGTATTTGCATTTTAAAAACTGGTATTTCGGTATTTAAAAAATCCATGAATACCGGAATCCCGGTTTCTGTATTACCGGTGTCACAATCACTAACCGGATCGACTCGTTAAAAAAGTTCAGGAATCCCCTTGACAAACGCCAATTTTCAGCCATGCTTTATCTTTATCGACCACGCCGTGTTTTTTTATGATGGAAACAGTCCACCGTCATCTCGCTAGAGCCTTTTATAACGAACAATATAAACAATATTGTTTACCAACACGCCTGTTAGCTTTATTAAATGGCGCCATTCGATCCATCTATTGCCATCAGGTATTTTTCACGACGTTTTTTTAACGGGTCACAGGTAGACATTAATTTGTGTCACGAACGTCAAACTTTTCTCGTAATTTCGGTATGCATTTGTTCATCAATTTTATTTTATTTCTACTGTTTTACTGGGGACACGGGTACACCAAATTAAGTTTTTTCTGTCTCATGTGTGTACATTTGCTACTGATTAGTCATATTGATGCAATCTTTTGTTTATATCAAGGGTGCCCAACCTTTTTTTCGATGGAAACTATTTTTGAAACCTAAGTTTTCTCGCGATTGGTTTCTTACGTGACTTTTCTAATAAAATGTATTTATGTTTATTCCCTTCTTTAAATGGTTATTCGAAATGCTTAATATCATTGAATATGTGCCTACAAAATAATTCGATTTAGTATTTTTGTTTTTTTTTTAAACATTTCAGTTTTTGAAAAAATAATAGTTTTCGAAATCGATCAATTGTAATTTGCGATCGACCGGTTAGGCATCCTTCAAGCTCTTCAACCATACATTTTTCTTAATTTTAATCTTTTATATTATGTAAATTTCCACACGTTTTTTCACTAACCCGTTTTCCGCCTTTCGGTACCTTCATGCATGCTTAAAGTTTGTCCGTGTAGGTGACAAAACGTGTGGAAATTTACAAAATATTAATGATCCAAATTTAATATTGAAATTCCTCCAAGCACCTTCAGCCGCAATTTTTAATGAAATGACGTTTGAACTTGCGCATAAACGTGAGCTAATTAAAATATTTTGTCAGTTATTGAGGTGTGAACAAATAATTGCATTATATTACTAAGTATATAGAAAATTTAAATTAACTTTGATTATTTCACGTATTGTGTTACTAACTGTGACACGTGTTTCGCCTCTTTCAGAGGCATCTTCAGACTTACTATCGCAAAGTTTGCTTAAGTAATGAAGCAAGATTGATTCTAACATTTTAAAATTATGAAATTACAAAATGGTGTTTTGGGTTTTTTTCCTTTAAAGAGGAGCAAGGAGGGGGGGGGTGTAGAATCGAAATAAAGCAAACAAATAATGATACTAATGAGTTGCAATCAATCAGATTGGGATTTTTCCTTTTTAAGGGAAGCAAAGAGGGGATTACAAAATCGAAACAGAGCAAAAAAAAATAATCATACTACTAATGACGTTAAACATTACAAACTATTAAACTAATGAGCTGCAATCAATCAGCTAGGTTTGTGATTACTCTATTAATTGTAAACAATCTAAGTAATGGGGAACCACCTGTGCTATTAAGAATATTATTTAATAATATTTCTTTTTGTTAAGAGTTTTATTAATTTCTAAAAATTCTAATCTTTCTAATTCTAAATCTAATTCTAAAATAATCAAAGTTAATTTAAATTTTCTATTCAAAAGAACTTCCGCAAAGCTACCGCCGAAACCATCGAAAGTACTAAGTATATATTTATGCTAACATGGTCTGTAAAGTTTGAATACATCATACATCCGAATAACCCAGTGTCTTTTTCATGATAGCTTGTACCGTTGAATGTCTAAAACCTTTAAAATATAATGCCAATAACCTATTAATACGTTTTTAAATGTTGATAATATATCGCTTGCGTTTAGCAATAGTTTACATACTGTAATATGAGCACGGTACTTCACATATAAAGTATCCAAATACGCACTATAATTTATCCCTCGATCGTGCTTAGTTAAATGATTTGAATGTCTCTCACGTTTTATCAATTTGTTGACTGTGAATGATTGCTCTGCGAATTTCTCGAGAACGAGAAGAGATCATAGCTCACTTTATTTCGACACCAGTATTCAATCCAGAAAGAAGAAAACCATCTTTATCACTTCACAGCTCTGGTGATCCTACTAATCGTAACAGCGAATAAACGAAAATGCTGAGAGCAATATTGTATTTAAATAATGAGACAAACCACTGATAATTTAATTTGTTTGTTACAAACACTTTCTCCTTACATCCCAACTGTTATTTTAACGAGATTGTTAAACAGCTTGATATGTTTACCACTCTGTAAAAGACTGTCTTTGAATTGTTTCAAGTGTTGCCAGTTAAATCGTTTATTTATCCCGTAACACAGTGTTTCATTTCAGTGCCTAATGTCCCAAAGGTCTGAAGCTATTATCACATAGCTCGATTCTGTCACCTCTCGTCGTCATTTTTGATCTCTCACACTTGGTGTTCTACCACCAGTGGCGTATTCGTAGAATTATTCTTTCTAAGCTGTCGGACTTTTGAAAGCTATTATTATGTTTTCGGACGTGTAGTGAAGTGGTAAACATCGTTGTCTTCTTTCGGTGTTCACGGATACGAAACTTATAATAATAACACTCATGAATTTGTTTGAATACATAGACGTCTGTAATGTCTAAAATTCCCAATCAAATTCTAAAAACTAGCGATATATCTAACCACCATTCCTGTTCTAGTCCCATCGTTTTTTTTTCACAAAAAGAGAGATTCAGTGACAGTAGTTCTCATAAAACAACTAATGTGAAAATAAACTTTATCACTAAAATTTTCAAAGAAATTCATCGATTTTTTAACATTTTAACGTCATTGTATCTTGTCCGACCCCAATTTATAGTATATTACAAAAATCATACTGAAGAAGTTTAACACTTCCATATGCTCAGTCAATTAAGGAATAAAACATATGTCGCCTTTTATGACCTAGTTGGTAATATCTTTGCTATAGCGATTAAGCGTGTCTGGAATCAAGTCCCAGTACGTACTCTATTTAATCTAAGACATGGGTGTTTGGTAATGGTATGTTTCTTTACCTCGAGTTTATTAGGTACTATTTTTGAATCAGATGATAATATTGATCGAAAATTGGCATTACCTGTTTTGCCAATATTTATTTTTACTGTTAATGTGTTCAATGTCAATTCTGTGGAAAGTCATTTGATGTGGAATTAGTACCAATGTGTTCTAATATTAAAACATTATTTTCTTTTGAAAGAATCACACTTTTTCATTCACATAATAAGTATTTGTTTTTATTTGAACATTTTTATTCATAAAATCCTACTTAAGAAATTAAATACAGTGTAAAAAAAATCAGATGTTTTTACTTATAATTCTCATTAGTTTGTGAAATACTCCACGGCATCCAACGGAGGAAACTATTACTCTTGAACATAATATGTATTCGATGTATTCTTTCCCAGTGGGCACAACATGTGCTCGAGGGAGTCGATTTTTTACAGTATCCATTACACGTCTTCGAATAGTCCTCGAACGATATAGTATTACGCTCTAAAAAAATCTAAAAGTTTAATAATTGCTACACGGAATTTTATATTTAATAGTATTTTACTAAGTGAGCACTGAGTGAAGTACTAAACAGTAATATTTGATACGATCACTTACTGCCCTTTATCTATTTTCTTGTCGTCTAACAATCGATACGCAGTAACTTTATGAATTATCGCGAAGAATAAATGAAACAACTGCCAAAAATCCAAAATAGTATTCAATAAGCTTCAAGTAATTCTTACATACATAAACGGCTGAAAATATACCAAAACCATTTGCCTTTTGTAAGACTTCGGTTATACTTTTCTTTCAAATTTAACGCGGAGTAGATTAAACTCTTCCGCCTCAGCAGATTCTCAGATACACATGATACTTAATATCACTTGAACTAAATGGCTGTGCAAGCCACATTTTTTTTTGTTCTTTCTATCTTTATTTTTTGTAAGATCAACAGTGCATGGTTAAAAGATATGTTCCGTGCAGCTCTGTACTAGACCGAGAATATGAGAAGTATTTTTTATCATATTGCGTTATGGAAAGCGGACGTGAAACAGCGGCTGCATACACATAACGAGTGGTAGTGAGATAATCAACAACCAAATCCTTTATGTAGTTATTTTATTTTCTAAAAATGTTCCTTTATTTTATATACGAAATTCTTCAGGAACAAATAACTTATTTCAAATGTAATTCATGGCATGCATTAACTATACTGTCGTTTTTTAAAAGGGTGAATTGAAATTGATTTTAATTTGTAGTGAATTCGGACATATTAATATAATGTATGATAATTATCATATGACACTTTCTTAGTGCTCTGTGTTTTCACTTTTTAACATAATTAAGGTTCGTTTTTAATGTTAAAATCATGTATCTACTCGTGAGCGTTCAGGGGGCAAGTTGCACACAAACGCGTAAGTACCGGAAGTGAAAATTGCTCGAATACTTTTTACGTAAATCAAGTCAGGTTTACTATTAAGCTTTTCTACCATGCCCCGACCCAAAAAAAGGTTAACGGTGAACCGAGATATTTTGATTAGGCTGTATGTATTTAGATGAATCTTCTATATTTTTTGATTTATAAAATTTGAATGTACTGAATTCGACTATCTATTTTTAATAAAAATATGCATTCTACATTGAACTATTACGTAGGTACTAACGATTGTAATAACACAGTTTGATCCGATTTCCAAATCACCGGAAGTAATCGAGTATAAATTAACGCGATTAATCCAAAACATAACAACAACAAAAAAAACAACATTTATTAGATGAATGTGGATATAACATTTATCGCTTTTTCATTCAACTATTTCTTCGAATTGTGCATCGAATATTCTTCGAAGCTGTTTTTGCGTAGAGAATACCAACAGCTTGTTTTTTAAGCCAGTGAAAATTTGATATTTAAGTAAGGCGAACTTTTAGAATTTTTTAAACTCACCGTTTATATGAAGAGTACATATATCAATTAATTGAATTTGCTCTATGCGTCGTCATTCATAACATTCGATTTTTCACGAGAATACTTACGACCGATCAAAATATATTTTTCGGCCACGATACCCCCCCAACAACTGCGCACATAATCATTGCTCGAAAGAGATTTTCACACCGGGACGATTGCGCACTGTTAAATTTACTCGTAGAGAACTTGTGCGCATTTGAATACATATTATTTTAAATAGACATAATATATAAACACCCACATTTTATTAGAATTATATACGATATATTTTTTTGTTTAATCCATGTCCGTTCCCAATGTGGAGCATATAACCTTTCTTAATGGAGGTATCTTAATAGCATATTTTAGGATTGGAAGGGTGCGAGGTAATTTTTAGACATCATAAACACCCAAACCTTCGAACGGAAATCGGTAATTAGATTGAAAAAATGCGGTCCATAATAGGACTCGAACTCTACGCCACTAATCCGGAAATATTTTTAAATCAAGCGATATTAATTATTTGAATCATAGAACTATTTTTAAATTTGTCTTCATTTTTTACGCATCTGTCTTTTATATTATTTGCATGTGCGCTTTTGTCTTGATACCGATTTGCTCTAACTACACATGTATAAAAATCGGTTTCTTTTCTACCTTTGGCTGATATAGTAAGACAGTGGCGTGGTTGGCGGATGGAATTAAGTGTTATTTTTTATAATTTACGATCCCGTCGCGGTGGTCAACAATAAAAGTATCGTTTCACAGAGGCCGGCCGTGTCCTTCAAACATAGTTGACCCAATCAATGCATAGCGAAGTACGCCTAGGTGGATCGCGCGGCTTACGCTGGAAACGAAGCCATAGACCGTATGCTCCTGGCGTCTGGGTACTCTATTAATGTCAACCCTTTGAACTCGTCTCTCCGCCCTGCTGATCCGGTTTTCGGTTAACTGGGTTGGAAACTTGTTTTCACCCCTTTTGCCTTAACCAGTTTCCACAGGCTGTGCACGTTCGAGAGCTTATTCGCATATAAACCTCCGAATCATCGTTGTATTTATTTTCCAGGTCAGTTAGGAGCGCTAATGTTGGCAACGGTGAAATCTGTTATAGGCATTAATTGAATTTCACTCGTATTTTTGTATGCCAATGATGCTGTCAGGCGATTTATCAATTATGAATACGAAATCAACTATTTACCATACAACCCTTTTTTCCGCTTTTTCCCAGATTCTCACAGAAACTCGTTTTTTTTTTTTTAGCTCACCGAAGAATTTGAAATCTTGAATTTGCCAATTTCGTGTAAATTTTCGGGTTTTGCTCAAAATTTCTCAATCCCGAAATCCCGGGATCGCGGCCATCTCAATCCCGGAATTCCGGGATCAGAAAATTGAACGGGATCCCGGTATTGGATGCCCTAGTTACAATCACACTGTATGTAGTTCTATTTTGTTATTCAGTTGATAGCACATATCTTCGTCAGAACTAGTACTGAAAAATGCGTGTAAAGTTGACCTTATTATGATGGAGTTCCACCAAGAAGTTGCCGATTCAGTCAAGATATTATATTGTTATCACTTCATTAATAAACGGTCTCAGTTAAGAGGTGGGTTGTAGAGGGCATATGTAAATATGTATCCTCAGATCAACAGCAGCATAAAACATATACACAATCTAATGTTACTGTATTATTTCGTATAATTGTATTAGTCTATTTTTTTTTAATCTAACCCTTCCACAGAAAACCGCGAATAGCTCTCGGACTGAACGACCCCTTGTTAACATATTGGCAGCCCACCGCTGCCTAAGTTTGCAATTTTAAGAATCACATTTTTTTATTTTGACTAAGAAAATCATAATTTATATATTTTTTAAAAAAAGCAACGAAGATGGTGTATGTGGATCATGTGTGTGATTATAAAAACGTCGTATTTTTGAGACCAAAATATATTTGAACAAATTCCCTATACAAACGCCATAAGACAAACTGTCATGTTATTAATTGTTATAAAACCCAGCAACTACACAGTTTTAATCAAAACTTACGATTTGCCAATACATTTCGCTGGTTTGGAAATGGCTTTATGAATCAAAATTGGCTCACTGTTTATCACCACAGCGTCCCATAATCATATTTAAATGCGTTATATTAATATTAGTTATAAATTTTATTTCAAATATTTTCTTTTTATATTTGTTATTTATTCACCTGGGTAAGCCGGAAATATTTATCCAATATCTGAATATAAAACCATGTCTATTGCGACATATTTTATTGACAGCCATATCAATCACGCAGACTATTTATTTCTTGACAATTCTCTTGCGTTATTTTTCTTTCTTTTTAGATGATAGCAACAAAAAAAACACCCTATATTTTCTTTAGTGGAATTTGAGATCGCAAAAAATGTACCAACTTTTTTGTGTTTAGTGTGCGTACGCGCCGAAGCTGTCTCTTATAAATTCGTTTTCATAAATTTTACACTTGGGTATACGCATCAATTTTTAAATTAATAATTTGAATTCAAAGATAAAGTAGCTTTTTCTCTATATTATATTCATGTAATTCGATTTTACACTTTAATCTAAACAATACTTATTACACAAAATAGTTCCGTCTGGGTTCAGTCAAAAGATATTTACGTCACATTTATTACAGGAAGCATATACAATAGATTAGCCTTTAATAAGTGAAGTGAGCCAAGTTCTTACATAATAATAAATTAGTCAGGTGCGTTATATTACTCTGCATGTCTTAAAATATTATTAAAATATCATAAACTTAGAAAATACACGACACAATAGTGTTTTCTCCCGAAAATAAAAGCATTCAATCCACGAAAACACCAAGGAAAGACGTGATTGTACTTTAAAGTCTTGTAGAAAAGATTAATCAGTTTACTACTAGGCTCACTTAACTTATCAGTGGCCCAGATAATACATATATTATTCATGTCCTAATTGTTTCACATATAATTTAGTTTATATTATCAATAAACTTCCACAAAGCTACCGCCGAATCCATCGAGTTTTTTGCAGCGGAAAATTACGTGTATTCCGTTTTTTTTTATTTTTCACGAACGTAATAATAAATTAAACAATTATACCTGTTTTATATGTAAGTATTGATTAAAGTGATCGAAAATTCGTTTTAGCAAAGCAATGTCGAAATAACCACCAAACAAAATAACTTGCTGTTTTTTATCGTATTGAAATATTTATACAACCAGGTTGTCTTTACACGAAGAGCTTAGCGTCTCTCTTAATTATTTATTTACATAATGGAATATTAATGAATGGTAGGATTATTAAATTTGCACCGGTTTTTTTAGTTGTTTATTTAATAAATTACTGAACTTTATGTTGCCATTTATGACAGTAAACAGTAATTTTTACCCGGACGCTTATCTTTATATTGTAAAGCCATGTTAAGTCATCAGTATTTTTTGTTGAAAGATACAATTTGTAAGATTTTATCAATCTTATATCGTTATTTATAAATCAATACCAAGCTGGCAATTTTTCTTCAAATGTCTTTGGCTAAACAATAGTGTTAACTTAGGTAGTAATAGTAATCGTCTGTTATTCTTCAGTGGCAGGGCCGGCGCGACCATAGAGGCGAAATAGGCAAACACCTAGGGCGCAAACCATTAGTGGGCGCATAAATGGGGTACTAAAATTACTTTTATATGCGTATAATAGTAAATAATATAGTACTTCTTATTTTATTTTGACGTTTGTATTTGTTCGTTGTAATTATGTATCGTATTCTACATGTATGATTCGAAAAAGAGACGTTGAGTGACTGAGTAACAAACAGTGCTCGTATAAAATCTTCTTTTGAGATACATCCATTAGGAAGCCATATGCTCCACATTGGTAGCGGACATGGACATTTATAACAAATAATATTTTTAAAAAAAGTGGGATGATTTGTGAAAAAGGGGGCGCGCCAATAACCGTTGCCTAGGGCGCCAAATAACCTCGCGTCGGCACTGTTTAGTGGTGCGATTGAAAAAATGTCCACTGTAAGTTTTATACATTCAAGAATTTATTATTTATTTAGAGCTGTAATTCACAACTCGCGGCCCACGGGCCCTTAAAAATGCGGCCTTCGAATGTTTTTTTTTAAATTAAAATATGATACATATTAATTGAGCAAGATTTTTCGTTAATGAATGATAATAAATCCATGACAGCCAATCAGAACCTACATTTACTTTTGTCAAAGAGATGTGCTAGATGTTGTTTGCTCTTCGATATGTAAGTATACTTTAAGTGAAATATATTGCATTGAAGTTTCTTTAACTATTTGTGTATTAAGTATAAAAAATTAAATACAATTATTACGACAGGAGACATTTCTGTGTATTGATTTGTAAAAATCTTTCATTAATAAATTGACACATAAGATTTTTACACCAGTTGCCATAATCAGATTTAAAAAAAACCTTCAAGACTTGCAGTCGTAAAATCACCATGACTTGACAGTCCGTGACCCGAAATTTTGAGAGGAAAGAATAGCATCGATTTGTTCATTGCATCGCTTAACGATGAGACCTTATTTTCTGTTCGAAATATTATTTGATTAGTACGTAATATATACTTGAAATTCATGGTTCATTTGGCACAGCCATCGCAGTGTAATACGCTATGCTAGTGCATTGTAAATTATATTGGTAGCGAGAGGCGCATTGACCTGGGCCCGTTCCTATTCTTTCAGAAACGGTGTGACGCCTCATTAGGCACGCTGGCAACGGTGTGCCAACTGGAGCTTGGTGGAAAACGATCTCTAAGCGTGACACTGAAATGCCAAAATGTCCCAATTTAGGAAATCCTGAAAGCCCGTGCTACAGTAATAGGCTTATAGTTATAATCTGGAAGCTCTTTTATTATTATAATTGCCACGGTGTAATGTTACACTAAAAAGTAATCATTATTGCCAGTTGTATAAACACCGGAAACGAGATTAAACACAATATGGACCCATAGTTAACTGCTGTCATTCTGTTATTAGTCATATGTTTATGTATTTAAAAAATAGCTGCTTATTTCTAAAAATGGGGATTCAACAGTTGTAAGTTGATCGCTTTCGCTTGTGCGAATAAGTTAGTACTTAGTTAAGGGGTATTGTTGAAATCTCCAACAGAATCATTTCATCAAAAAAAAATGAAATATTAGTGTAGATTTTTATTTATCATTCGATTTACTTGGGAAAATTGGTTACATTTATAAGTATTTGAAGTCGAAATTGACAAATGGTATAGTTTCCAGCGTGGAGCCATACTATATATTCTCCACTACCCTTAGGATGTAACTCATACACACTTTTAAGGTTAAAAAACAAAACACTCTTTTGTATAATTTCACATTTATTTAATATGAGTAGTGGCGGATTATCCTACAAGCAAATGCGGCGCTCGCTTGGAGCCTCCGAATCTTAGGGGCCTCAAAAATTGCTTATATAATATAATATATTATAACCCATATACTTTTTGTTCAGATTTTTTTTTTACTATTTTACATGGAATTTTCTGACGTTTTTATGTTATTCGAAAAACAGGACCTCCAAATTTTATTGCGCCTGGGGCCTCCCAAGTGCTTAATCCGCCATTGAATATGATCAGGGCTGGTTTCGATCATCATGAAAATTCAACGTTTGATAAGGCTTGTAATGAGCGAAACCGCTTACTACAAAATATGTGCTATTTTTTTTTTTAATTCATACTCACTTTTAAGGTGTCCACTGTCGTTCCTTGGTGGAAAGGGATCATATTAAAACATTGATGACTTTTTGTACAAATTTCACATTAATGTATAATATATCTGGACTGGTTTCTCAATGATATCATTATTACTTAAAATGCTCGCATTGCTCGATATAATGAAAAATTTGGAATTGGTACCGTGTTTTATTTTTAATGTAATTCATATAATGATAAAATAAATTTTTAGATTGTCTAGATGAAATCAAAATTAATACCGACGTGAAACGATAAAATGCCTTGAGCAGTAGCTGTCACTTCGATCGAATGAGTGGTTAATCATATGATATTATGATTATTTTTTAAAAAAGCTCTTAATTATTTGATTTCGTTTGCAATCTGATTACCGGTAATGTATATCTAATTAATTTTTTTCATAACAATCCTTTTCTTGAATTTCAGATGGTCGCAAACGTCCTGGTATTCCTGTGCGTGAACGTGGTTGGTATCTTGATGCACAACCTGATGGAGCATGCCCAGAGAAGAGCATTCCTCGACACCAGGAACTGCATCGCGGCGCGTTTGGAAATGGAAGACGAGAATGAGAAATTGGTATGTTACACTAAGTTTGCTTTTTAGCCCAATACATAATTAGTAATTCACTACTTGAAGTAACCCATATTATGATATCTTCGGTGATGTAGTGCTAACTAAAAAAGTTTAGGAGCGCTGATTAATTAGAATACTTTGATGCTCTCTAACCGCAGTCATCCAATTTCCTAACCAACATGTTTCCAACAGAAAGTTCTTCTAGTAAATTATTACAAAAATCATTTAATTATATTAAAGTAAAAATAAAAATTTATCACAAAAATTCCAAGTCATCTAGTAAAGGTGTGGAAACGCCGACTCCACGTACCCCTACCCGATTACTCCACTGTATGTAATTTATTTACAGTAAAAATCAGTTTTAACCATCAATATACTATGAAATGTCATTTGTAGTATATTATTCATCATTGTAAACATGCGACATTTAATGCGAGGGAAAAAAAACTGTTGTTTGAAAATGACTGCATATGGGAAGATCAAAAAAACATGTGCATATTCTTAAAAAATCTCAAGAGTTGTTACGTAATATTTAAAAGTTTTAAGAGAAGGAAGAAAATCTTAGCATTTGCTTAAAAATAAATAGTACAGAATAGAAGAAGAAAAAATAATACCATGTTTCGATTCATACGGCAGTATTACAATTTCAATTTCTGGCAATGGCAGAAACCAGTTATCGGAATTATAATATATTTTTTTTTTTTAAATATTCGAGTTTCGTCTGAAGACAGGTTAAAATTTGTTTTTTCTAGGTTATCAACGTGTAAGGCTAAAAGAATAATATAAATCACAATTGAATCAAATCAATGCGCCAATAAACGTAATAGTTTTCCAGTTGAAGACAATTAAAATTCTCATTTATAATCATTTTTCTTCGATAATAATTACCATTAGTAATAACATACAAGGCCATTATTGGTAAATTGTCAATTATGAAAATAATCCTTAATATATTTTAGTCTCAAAAGTGTATATTCTTTTCCCTCTCTTTTATGAAAACCATGGTAACTTAGTGTAAATCAGTAGTTCTTAACCTGGGGTGCGCGTACCCCTTGGTTGTGCGAGAAAGCATTTCCGGGGGTGCGGGAGAAGTTCTTATTTTGACATATTTTAAATATATCTAATAATCTTAAATTATATATATTAAATACACTAAAAAACAACCTACATATTTTCTGGTTCAAGGTGGTGCAGATCACTAAAAATCTTAAGAACCACTGGTCTAAATCATAGTATCAATTTAATTAATACTGTTTGATGGAATGATATTTTGAAATATAATACAAAACATGGACCAATTAGAAAAAGTGGAGGTGTCTACCAAAACAACAAAACATCTTTAAAACATCAAATTTTAGGACTTAGGAAAGAAATGTATACCAAAATTATTTGTTAGTTAGATAGATCCTTCAACATCATAACTGACCCAGTTAGTTATTGAATTGATATCTGCTTTAAAAAAATGCGCTATCTTGTAGCATTTCTTAAAATCTTTCCTATCAAATGAAAAGTTAAAAAAGAGATTTTCTTCTTGACTGTAACATATTATTACTTAGCACAGAAAAAAATACAATAATTGTTGTATTAAGATGTCTGCCCAGTCTCAGAATGAGAATTACTTAGTTTATAATTCCATTTTACTGTATATTTTATAATTAAAAGTGATTGCTGTACCGGAAAACCAGTTCAAAAGACTGGTATTCGTATATTTTTTTTTGTATAATATTGTATTAGTATGTACATATTTTAACCCGTTGAGTAGTGGGCTATTTTCTATGAATTTAGCTAAATTAAAATAAGCTGAATAAACATTTAATGTGTTCAGTGTAATATTTTCTGCCTTCTCAATCTTGAAAATATAATGCTAATATGTTAGAGTTTTAAAATACATACAAAAGATTAATTCATTTTTGGACATCTGATGCTATTGAATTTTATTTGAAGAACGGAAATGGATTTTTGCAGTCTTCATTATAATAATTATGGCTAAAGATTTTCTTTTTTCCTAAAATTTTTTTATTATTATTATTGGATTGGATTTTTGACGGATATTAAGTGTCAAAATGTATAACTGATTTGCGTATTATCTATACATGAAAAAGTAATGCTGATTTTTAAAAAAATATGAGCTGAGCCAAAGATAATTAATAGTTGACATAGTCCGCATGGTGATACCGCTCAAAGGGTTAATTTAATTAGATAATCTGATTTAATCTGATGATTTTTTATTTATGAAGATGTTTTAATTCGATTGTTACATGTTACAGGAACGTTTATTGCTGTCCGTATTACCTCAACATGTTGCAATGGAGATGAAGAATGACATCATATCACCTGTTGAAGGACAATTTCATAAAATTTATATCCAGAAACATGAACAAGTTAGGTGAGTAACACAATCAAACAGCGGATAATTATATTTACTCTTTGAGATATTGTTTTATTGCTTATTACGACATTAAAATTTCCGCACTCTCATTAGTAGCATATTTCTATAGTATACAATATTATATTCAATTTATGAATACCATTCATAATATAAAAACATAACGCAATAACATAATGCATTCTACAAAATATATGTATATGCAATGTTATTTGGTTTGTATAATGTTGTTAAAATTGTAAGATATCAGTTAATTGTCCAGAATTTGTTTCGTGACTTGCATTTGCAACACAATTGAGTCAAATGCATTTTTTCAATCCGTGCTATGTACTAATGTGTTGCATGTGTACTCGTAAAGGAGCATTCCAACATAGGCTCTTTTGCGAAAAACTGGTTTTATCATAGTCTTTCTAGCTCTCTTTTTTCGAATAGGGAAAGGATCTCAGTGTTCTTGCTATTAATAATGAATAAGTGGAAGGAAATTTCATCGTCACAGACATCTATGTTACACCTTTCAATATAAATGCATAAATCATTAGAGTAATTAATGTATGAAAGTGTCCATTTGAGGACTCAAACCTGTGACAATCGTTATCAAATCAAACAGACACGCCAGAGTGTTGACCACTACATTTTTTCCAATACTTAATTACTTTATTAAACCTGACATTATTGTTATCAAAATTTTAATTTTTTTTTATTTATTATCAGTGAATCTTATGTGTCATAATTATTCTAATATTTAACTGTCATCTTTTCAGCATTTTATTTGCAGACATTGTGGGATTTACAGTGTTGGCATCGCAATGTAGTGCTCAGGAGTTAGTCAGGTTACTTAATGAACTCTTCGGCAGATTCGACCAACTTGCCAATGTGAGTCAATATATTATCAACGACTATATACACATTGCCAATGACATTATTGTTTTTAAGCCGTGAAAACCTTCATATAATTATTATGATAACTCTTAGACAGATGCAAAGCAAAATTTTTGGAAAATATGATGCAACACATCGTAGAATAATGTCTCAAATATTTAAGAAGTTCATTGTTACACCTTGATTGTTCAATAAATTTCAAAAACTTCTGTGACTTAATGTTTTATAACAATTTTGGAAACTTTAATCATTAATTAAAACGAAATTTTTAATATATTTTGACTCTGTTATATTTCAGGATAATCACTGTCTAAGGATAAAGATATTAGGCGATTGCTATTACTGTGTGTCAGGATTACCGGAACCAAGATCTGATCATGCAAAATGCTGCGTTGAGATGGGTTTGGATATGATTGATGCGATTGCGTAAGTAACCAATATATATAATGAATTTACTGTTCACATTTTTGCATATTTTATTCAGATGTAAAAGTAAATCAAATGATTTGTTCTAGATCGGTCGTTGAAGCCACAGATGTGCAGTTGAACATGCGAGTCGGAATCCACTCAGGCAGAGTTCTTTGTGGAGTTTTAGGACTCCGAAAGTGGCAATATGATGTTTGGAGCAACGATGTTACTCTCGCAAACAATATGGAAGCCGGTGGAGAACCAGGGTATCTAAAGTTATATAAATAATGAAAAACATCAATGCAGTTAATATGATAGAAAAATTTAATCAAATTCATAAAGCTCTGTCAGTCATTTTTTTCATAGACTAAGATTACGAAGAAATTCTAAATTGTAATTTTATGTATTCAAGTCAATGGTACAAATGATCACAAATACTTGCTTGATGAAGAAAATGTTTCATTTTCTACAATCACTAAACCTCTAATTTTACAATTTTGTTGCAGCGTATAAATATAACCTTGAGATGACACCATGTTGTGGTCGGTGGTATCACCTAACATTTAGAAACCCTTTTATCCCAAGATATTGTTTTACAGATAATAATCGTGAAAGGACCTACAAATCGATTTTTATGTGGCGATCATTTATTTTAATATATTTAAATCATTGCGTTCATTTTTAGGCGAGTGCATATAACTCAAGCTACTTTAGAATACCTCGGGGGCGCTTATGAAGTGGAGGCAGGACAAGGGGGAACTCGTAATGCATATCTCAGGGACCATAGTGTTACTACTTATTTCATTGTACCACCACCGAGAAGGAGAAAGGTATACTTACAGTATTCTGTATTGATGTATTTTATATAATATAACACTACTACTTCTTGGTGGACTGATAACTTAATGTTGAATAGTGACAGAGCTATGAAATTATTTTGACTTTAAAACACTAGTTATTGGGATGGAGTATTGCCGATTCTCGGCCACGAGACCATGTGTGTTTTAAATGTGTTGTGAGGATTTCAAACGAAAACACACCTGATTGATTGCATTTAATAATTCAGCGCAAGAATGGAATTACAGTTTTAATGGGTAAACTTAAAAATGTATAGTCAGGAATATATTTTCATTTCAAAATAAGAAGCAAAAAGTTTTAATGATGTAGTTGATAAAAACATTTAAAAACAAATTATCGATTCAATTTTACATAGTATTACATAACACATTAGTCTTTTTTTAATTTTATCGAAAATTATAAAGTTTTAAGTGCTTTACGTCATATTTATATTGTAAAAATGTAAGAAACATTTAGCCGATATCAACTCTCGGTGCCGAATGGATTTTAAATATTTAAATTATATTGAGAAATATTCTTTTTAATTTCTTATATATACTTATGTATCTATTTATCGTTTTAGATGTGCCTAGGAGGGAGCATGTTAGGCAGTGCAGCTAAACGAAAACTTTCATTCAAAAATGTATCAAACGTAGTTGTACAACTTTTGCATTCCATCAAATTCAATGTGGATGTTCCATTTTCCAATATGGCTGCCTCCCCGCAAGATCTTAAAGCAAACGCTGCCAGAAAGGTAAGATTAAATTTCATTCTTACATTTGTAATATTTAAATATTTAGAATTTTGTTATTTTAATTTATTGGTGTGGGTAGTAGGGAAGTGGTTGGTTTTTTTTAAAATTAGTATTTTCGAAAAGTTTAGTAGCAAGTTGCCAAAAAGTGTATTTATTTCACTTGATTTGCGGTAGGCATCGGAATACATTTATTTTACTAGGAAAGTAATTTCAATTTGTCAAATAAATTAAGGAATTATGTTATTAATTGTGATAGTTTTTTTTATATTTTTAATGTTATCATAGCTACTTAAAAATCATTTTACCATTCGAAATCTTTCTGTATATTTCAACGTTTGTTAATACATACTGCGGACATTAAAAATGTAGTGATGAAATGACCCGGTGACCAGTGATTTGAAAGTGACATTAAGTAACGATCTAGCAGAGCAGCGGCGTGGAATAATAGTTAATTAAAATAATATAGATCTAAAAATAACATATTGTAAATGTAATACTTTGAATATTTTTGCCTTTGTTGCATTTTGATGTACCTAAGCACTGTAATGTACCGCACTTTCTTCATTAAAGACTTTGATAGATGGTTCAATGTTGTAAAAAATACTAAATGCATGGGTCAATGTTGCATATTAGTTGTTCTTCATTATTTCTCTATGTACCCCGTAAATTTGACTTCATACTAGTAATTACTGTTGTTAGAGATTTCTCACATAATTCAGAATCACATAAATGAAGTTTCTATATAACTTAATGTATAGGTCTGTAAATTTCAAGAAATTTTACAAATGTGGGTTGAATATCCTGCATAACTAAAACACACTTTAAAAAATTGATATTATACATTCATTTCTTGCAAATATCTTTAAATCCTCACTCTATCAAATTAATTGTCGATTACTACACAATTTTACTATCTGATTATGAATATCTGTAATATATATTTTAGTTGATGAATTTTGGCAACAAATGACAGCAACGCATTTAGTCTCTATTACCTAAACGTATTTTTTTTTTTTATTTAACTTCAACTTGTTTCTATGAATCGGTGGTTTTTCTATATTTTAACCAATATTTATTTGCCATAAATCAATAATGATCGAAATACCAAGATCGTAGTAGAATTTTACTTTTCACAAGTATTGCTGACATCTATGAAATCCACCAATAACAGTTAATATTAATAAACATGTATTTCATAGATGTCAGTGTAATTATTTTAATAAGTCCACAATTATTATTAAAATCTATAATAATATTTTACTTAATGTTTAAGGGCCCCTCAAAAACTGTGTTATAAAGTTTTAAAGTAAATAATAGATGGACATTGTTCAGAAAACATTTGCGCTACAATATCAGCCAAAATTGCTTTTTCAAACATGTTTCCTCATTATGCTGTTACTTGTTGCTTTATTCGTGTAATCAATGTGTACTTATAAAGACTCGTTTATATTTTATTTTGTTATTTTTGTGTTAAACTATATCTTTTTTGCACACAACTTTCAAAATTTCACATTAATTATAATTATATGTTCACTCGGCGAATAATGAAATGTACTAGTTGTATTTTACTAGATTAAAAATATTGTAGTTTTCACCAAACTGTCTTGATGCACATTAATTTTTTTATGTTTGTTTGTAAGTAATTCAGGAAAGAGTTAATGTTAAAAAATATTTTATAAAAACCTCAATAAAAAAAATCCTGCCGATATTAAACTAAATTGTAATTTATTATATTATAAAGTGTTCACAAAGTAATTATGAGTGTTTGGTTTCAGAGAAAAGTGTGATTTATATTAGTTTTAAGAGTAAGTTTACACATCGTTTTAACTTGCGACGTTTAGATTCCAGTCATAACTTTGGAAAATATTTTATTGACATTGTATATAACGGTGACATAACTGTACAACAAAATTAAAAGATTATGTTAAATTAATTTTCCAGTCCTGGAGCCTAGTGATCAATGTCTTTTTTTTGGTTCCGGTGTCGATGTGTTAAAATTGCACTATGGACACTATCGTTAATTGATTTTATTGTTAATTCGTAAATTTATTTTTGACCTTATGTATGCATAATGTCATTAATGCCTAAAATCGGCCCATCCCATCATTAAAACGGAATGTAGCAAAAGCCTCATTTTCCCCATACTTCCCCATCAGAAGACCATATCTTCCACAGTGGGAGAAAACAGCTTAAAAATATGGTTTGATTAACTCAACATAATCTATGGAGTTAATTTGTTTGAGTTATGATGACACGTTTTTGTATGTGCAATAAATATGTAGCAATTAACTTTCAATTGGGAAAAGAGTACAAAAACTAAAATTACAAACAAATCTGTATTTATGTCAGGAAAATTGTTACATTAATTTACTAATATGAAAATTTTCACTGTAAAATTATTTGCATCATAGAAGCTTAGAACAGTTTTAGGGTGTTCACTGTCGATACTTGATGGAAAGGCATTATATTAATAAAAACACAATATTTCTTTGTACTCTATTTCCACTTTATTTAAAATACTCACCATGAGCGAAACAGGTCCTGACCTTTTTAAATAAAGTGGAAATAAAGTACAAATAAATACTGTGTTTTTATTAATAGAAGCTTAGAAGCTTAAATTTTTTTAGAAACGTCACTGTTTTAATTTTTTTTACATAAAAACAATCATATCCTAATGATTAATTGAATATGTCTTATGTAATATGACACAGGGCTGCCCAATACAGGAACTAACATATGTACGGTCATGTTACCGCGTACGTATATGGCTCGGCTCGCCTCAAAGTTTTTATTTTAACAGCTTAACGACCGCACGTTTTTTTTTATAAAATTTCACCTGTCGAAATAAAATTATGCGATAAATTCGCAAAAATTATAATTTTACTAAATTCACTATAATTTGTAAGCAAATTGAGATAGATATCTTTACAAAATTTAATTTTATTAGCTTCCAGATACTTCACCTATACCCGTATATGTGTCCGCCGGCCAGCAACCTTTGTTTTTCAAATACTCAAATACGCGTCCACGGTCGTTAAGCTGTTAATTTGTAATAAATATTTTTTTGATCGAAGTAGATTTTTTGAATATAATGATCTCGATGTTGGTAATTGTATTTTTTGTATAATTTCACCATGGTTTTTACTGTTTTTCTTGCTGTTTTTACCAAAATATGAATTGCATTAGTATTTGTTATATTGAATATGTCAACTTGACATATTCTAAGGTGTATTGCGAATCAGTGCATCATTCAACTGTTTTATCGATTTTATACCTAATTAAAAAATCTTACTTTTCATACTAAAAAAACCATATCTGACGAGAAAAGTAATCTTGAAAAAAAAAGGGAGCGACAATACAATTTCGTGATTACAGACAACAAGAAAAAAAATTATTTAATGTTTTTAGCACTGATAATTTATACAGTGATTATAACTTTGCAAAATTAATTAAAATTGACAGTAATTAGACACCTTCGCCAACGCTGTGCTGTAACTGGTAAATTAAATGAACACAATACTGTTTCTCGTCTGTTTCCGCTGCATTTATTATTTTGGATGAGGCCCTCAGCTAATATTTTAATTTTCAATGCAGCCCTTGGACTTCTTAATGTTCGACAGCCCTGATAACAGTCAATTAACCAACCATTACCCTAATTAAGTTATTCATAAAACTTAGGCTATAAAATTGTACCTGTTATCCAAATACAAATGAAAGATTAAAGTTTATTTCGTAAATTGCTGAAGTAATAAATACTATTTTTAATAATATAGAAAGATTACGTCTTGTGTTAAATAGAGTCTGTAGTCTGTATGGAAAAAAAATCGCCTTCGAATTATCCTTGATCATAGGAAATAGAAAAAAAATTGTAACCATTAATATGTGTTTCATAATATTCATTTTTAAAATATCTGAATTTATATAAACTGAAGGTACTCAAAAGTTCATATTTTGAGACAGTGGCATCTAATGACAAAAATCAAAAATTGTTTTTTTGCCAGCAATCTAGAATCATTCATAAACCAGACTTTAAAAATGTCTCATTTAATAAAGGCATTCCTTTGAGTACTTTTCTACTGACTATTTATTGCAGAAAGTGTATATGGCTCTAACGGAGTGCTGAAACAATGACCTATTGCTTATAACAGCTTATTTAATTTTGAAAAATACAGTAAAAATTAGCGTAAAGAAATCCACTCTCTCAAAATTTGAACCCTTTCACTAACCCTTAACAATGCCATTCACATTGCATCATTCTAATTAATGATTTAATGCAGATATTTATTTTTGGTTACAAACGGTATATTTATTAAACACAGGCAGTGTTGTCCAACTAAGTTATGGGTGATTATTTTTCTTTTGAATTTTTTTAATGTTTTCTCTATTTTTTTGAAGTTCACCATGTTGTAAACTGAATGTTGTCTTTATTAAAGATGTGTTGAATGAATTTTATTTTCGAAAAAATCTAAGAGTATTAGAGTTTTTGACACTTGAATTTTTCACGGTTTCAGAAAATTTTCTTTCATACCTGAAAGACTATCTCTAAAACTGCTAAAATTATGGTGAATGGAAAGGTAAAGAGATAACATTCTTTGAAAAATTAACATATCTGAATAAACTAATTGTAACATTAATGAGAAATTATTGTGTTAAAAGATTGCAATCTTTAAATCTTTTAAAGCTTATAAACTGAAAACTTTAAATGTAAATGTTCATTTCTGCGTTGTAATATGCCTATAGGTAATTATAAATATTTTTTTAGTCGGATATCAGAGTAACGAAGTATAAATTATTTTAGCATTTGGGCTGTAATTAATTCCCTAAGGAGCATTCCTTACCTTTTCCGTGTCTTTCAGCACAAATTGTTTTCGGGTAAATAAATCAATATCATAAATCATTTTGCCAAAAAAAATACACAATATTTGGGAGCTTAGATTTTCTGTACAAAAAAGATTTTTTGACTAACGGTGTGATTAAGTCGAAAAAAAGGCCAGTAAAAACATATTAGTTTATCATTAGCATTAAAAATTGTTAAAGAAATCAATTTCGTAACTCTCTCCCTTAACCACGTGATTTGAAGTTTTTATTTAATGAATTTTGGGCAGACCACACAATTTAAATAACCGGAATTTGTTGACTGTGAGTTGCTACATTTATGACCCAAGCTTCGCACATTGATGAATCCCAAACATTAACCCTCCAAGGACGAGCGTCACCATATGGTCACACAAAACACCGTTGTCTATTGATCCCACTATTCATACTTTTTCTACCTGAATATCGTTGCTATTGCTCATATTTGGTTAAGAAGGGTACGGACTACAGTTAGTCATCAGCCGTGGGGACAGGAAAGGCCTCCAAAAGCACATGTGATTTTTTGAATTTCCGTTTTTTTAAATTTACTTTTTGAAACTGTTAGTTATTTTTTTATAAAAACATCAAATTATTTACAGTTATTTTGCTAATATATTTGTATTGAAATTATGTTGATTTAAAGATGTCAAATTGTAAATATTTAAAAAAAAAATCACGTTTAGCTATATTTCAACCCCGAATGTTCGCGAGCCCATACGGTCACTTTTGTCTTTACTACTGTCCGTACTCAATATTACACGGTAATAAAAAGATGAGCATGACCATATAGTCATGCGGGGTTTCTATACAACGACTTTGCGGTTTTTTTTTTTAAATTTTGGATAGGAATAAAAGTTATCCGTGACTTTAATATGGCTTAGAAAATATTTTTTTTATCGGAAAAAAGCTCTCGTCTCTGGAGGGTTAAATGCCAAAGCTCGAAAAAGCACATTCTTGCTTGTATTAATTTGATACCTACTCGGAGTATATGATCGCCCCACAGTACCCCCAAGATTATCTCTCTTGCTGGTCTTCGTGGTTCCACACAAACATGTTTAATGTAATTTAAGATTTCGACTGAAGGTGCTTGGTGGAATTTAAATATTAAATTTGAATCGTTCAAACTATGTACATTCTCACAAATTTTGTCACTAACGACCCGGGTTTCGCCTTTCGGCATCTTCAGGCATTCAAGTGCACGGATGAACTTGAACTGACAGTTCAAGTCAGTTCAAGTTCATCCGTGCACTTGAATGCCTGAAGATGCCGAAAGGCGAAACCCGGGTCGTTAGTGACAAAATTTGTGAGAATGTACATAGTTTGAACGATTCAAATTTAATGTTTAATGTGTTTTTTATAAATGTCTTCTCTGCCAATAATATTAAAAATAAAATTTAATTACATTATATTATATTTTTCCATTTATGATTTAATATTGCTTTCTGTATAACTATAAGAAATCTTTTAAATGAGTATTTTTATGTTTTAATTGATAATGCTCAAAATTAAAGCTAATATTAATATTATTATGTAAGTAATTCATTTTTAATTCTGTAGAAAATGCTTTCTACACCAAAGATATAAAATTCAATGATTGAACAAACGATGTCTTGCGACGTAAACAGTCAATAGAAAAATTGACAACCCAATATGATAGGTAGACGGGAAACTTCAGCGTGTTGTAGACGCGATGATCCAATGGTGACCAATGTTCTTATATATCGACCAAGAACAAAAATGCTACAAAATTGGCACTTCCATTCCACTATTCATTGGTGGTCGTCTTAATAGTTCGTCACATTTTAATGATATTTAATGTAGGCTAAATATTCATTTTCTACGGAAAGATTTGAGGTTTTTACGAAACACAATTAAATTGCATATACAATTAGAATTATTCAAAAACTCTAAATAACTTATATTGTTAGACACCACAGCTCTACTACAGGACTTTGTACAAAATATCAATTTTTTATACAAAATACATATATTCATTGCTGCTATCATTTCTCAGTATTTAGAGACTAAACATCTTTAATCGACCTTGATGGGATTGATTTAACTATTAGGGTAATTTATAATTATTTTAAAGAGCAATCCTGTATGGGTTTTTCGTTTATCTAACTGTATGTGGGTGAACAGATTATGATGAGTAGTGAGAGTGAGTGAATGTGATAGGTGCTGGACCTGCAGCGAGCGCTGCATGCAGAGCCGGGCAGCGCGGAGGCGGTGCTGGCTGTTCGCGGTGCGGCGTGCGGGCGGGACGTGAGTCTCCTCGCTCCCCCCGACACCTTCAACACCTTCGACGCCACCATTGCACAATCATCGTCCACACTTTACTTTCAGACAAAAAACGTATTTGACGACTTTTTAACGATTTTTTGGTTTTTTTAATTATAATTTTTTTCTTTTGGTTTTTTGTTCACGTCGCAGATTCGGCTCTTTAACAGCAAAGCATTCAATGAAACAATATATCTATTCATTTAAATCACACATAGTTTTTTCTCCATTTTTAACTGTTTTTTTCTATTCAATTTTCAAATGTAATATTGCATCTGTTTTTTATGTTCATGAACTTTACTTATCTCACCCTTAATACTATCATTATTTATAACTAATTTTCGGTATAGATTAATTGTTATGTAAGTTTTTTAAAACCCTTTATCAAACCGGCAATAATTTGAAAACAATGGTTGATTACCGACAATCATAACGCCTTCCCAAAATAAAATTCCTACTTTATAGTTAACTTTACTCATCAATTATCTTACTTTGCAACTTCAAATGTAAAGTATCATTGAATACTGACGCCTTCTTTTCGGACTTGTTTTTTGTATTGAATCAAGAAAATTTAACTTCGATCATGCTATTGCATGGGATGAACGACGACCTGTCTCTTGAATAGTATCTTATTATATTGTTTTAAAAAATGTTTTGTTGCTATTGCGGTCATTCTTTCTTAATGATTTATCGGTTGAGTTAATTCGTTCTGATTGTGTGGGATGGTTTTCGTTTTTCATTGTCGATTACAAAACCTCTCTTATATTGACTGTGGCTTATGTGTAATATTTCTTCTACGGTCTCCTTAAGACATACTGTTGTCTCTAAACCTACAAATGGTGTCCTTAAATTCTTATACAAAACATTCACAACTCGATTTCAACTTCTGATTCTATATTTCTTTCATATGCTTTGTGCTTATTTTGACGTAGCTTAAAATATGCACCGTTACAAACAAATTTATTCTTAAAACTCTTCTTCATGCTGTGTTTACAATTATCATTTGTTTTTACGATTTAGTAGTGAAACTTTCATTAAATTAAACATTTTATCAAATAATAATATAAAAAAGAAAAATTGATTCGCAGTATTTTAATTGTATATGAAATATGTTACGGCGTTCATTTTACTTATTTTTTAAGATTCTTTGAATTATATTAGGACACAAAAGTACTAATTCAAATCGTCCACTTTTTATCGCGGGTCAAATCTTTGTAGTGTATCGTAGCGTAATGAGGTCATGTCATGTTTTACCGTGCGTGGGAATTATCTACATGATGCATGAACCACTGGACCATACTTCATTCAACTAGAGTTGCAGCATCTCGATGAAAATTGAGAATTGATGAAACACAGAAAATTAACATTCTCTGTAAGGAAGTAAAATAAATTAAATACACTTATTACTAAATTGACATGCAACAAGTGTCCAATCCTTATCAACAGCTCAAGAGCGAATACTTAGCATAAATAAATGTAAAACCATTTTGGGCTTAACTTATTAAAGCAAATACTTCAATGCTTCCAACAACATCTTGAAAATACGTAACATGTGTATGCGTAGCATATTTTTATTGTGAGTTGTATGAAAAATAAAATATACATTTCAAGTACACTTTGCCAATCCAATTAAATTCTCTCGACACATTATATCGCCTCCCCTCTATATTACTGCGGCAAAATTTTTAAATAGATTATATTCGCTAATTTGTAAAACTGTTTTTTGGAGTGGTTTTCAATTATGCTTAAATTAAATAAGTGAATTGTGATAAATCGATTAATATACTATTATTTTATTTTGACTATTTCTTTTTCATTATATTATGTTTTTTTTTTGTTATTTCGACTCTAAACTATAATACTTACTTGAACTACATAAAAATAATTCATCCACTTCATTCCTTCACGTTCAAAAATCTCCCCTTGCTTTTTTGTCACATATTGAATTTGTATTATGCAGTATCTGCTATTAGTTTCACTATCATTATTCCATTGCTTGTGCTGTCTTCTTTTATCTTAGTAAGTATATGTTTTGTTTAATTTTATTCATTCAATAATCATCGTAAGATCTCCAATAAAACGAGACATCTATATAATTTAATTGATAAATTAATGATTTGTTAGTGCATAATAACCAAAATAATTTGATTCAATTTGGGAGCTTAATATTTAAAATTTGTAAACTCAAAATAATAGTTCAGAGGGTGAATAAAAAAATCTTGAACTGAATATCAAATAATATTACAGTGGAAATCGGTTATAATGACCTTCCAAAGGCCTCGACTATGATGTTGTTTTCGAACTTTTACAATACAAAATTAGAGCACAGAGAACTGCATTTTTGTTTGAAAAAACAGTGAAACTATGTTTAAATATTGATCAAATCGTTTGGGAAACCCCCATGTATAAAGAAACCAAACAACAGATGTCTTCACAAAATTAATGCAATTTTCGTCATGTCACAGTAAATTGACATTACTCTCTTAAACAAATTGTTATATACAATCAAAATTACAATGGCTGAAACCAAAATGGCACTGCAATAATTTTCTTAAAAGTTTTCTAACGTGTTTTTCGATTGGTTTTCGTTTTTCATTGTTTTAACTAATATATCTTTATAAATACGGCTGTTACAATCGATTTTCACAGTATATGTACTAAACATTGAAAAATTATACAATTTGTAATGTTTTCTGACAAAATAAAAAAAAAATATTTCTAAATTCTTGCCTTAAGAAAACCTGGCAAGAATCTGATGTCCCTCTGGAAATTTCCATTATGTCTTTGTGTTAAACTAAGCTTGACTGATATATATATATAATTTGATTTATTTATTTTTACGCTACACAAATACATACACACAGTAGTGTACTTATACTATTCTGTCTCATTTTGTATCGCTTCTATAATTTGTTGGTAAACTTCTTTTACTGATTCGAATTCAGGCATGACAAGCGAGCATGCCGACTCGACAAAAAATTTAACAAAACAATATTGGCTGGGCATGGTTTTAAAATTATTGTGGTGGTAATAATAACAATACATACAATTTGGGTCACTAACCAATTTTTCATTTGATAACATTTCATTTGACAGTAAAATATTAACCGCATGCATAATAAAACCGCTTCTTGGTATGTTGAAAATTTCATTTTGCAGCTTTTTTACATCTGGTCTTCATTATGAGTAATATACAATCAAAAACTACATTCTTCACGTATCACATTATTGTTGCTAACAATTTGTTTTTCAGATTCATATTTTCGCTTCATATTCTCAATCATTCAATATGCACTTTATTATTTGATTGCATGTCTCTTTATAAAATTGTTTTTTTTCTATATTTCAAATTGATTCAGTTGACTTTCAAGTATTTTCAAATTAAAGTAAAATAAAATATCAAATCTTGCTTGGTTTGATGCGAATTAAAAATATTTCTACTGAAAAGATTATAAATACAGAGTTTTACATTGTTTGCAATTAACGTTACAGAATAAAGTAACTGAAAAATTTAAAAGGCCCTTAAAGAAAAGGCATTCGTCAGTTTATCACCAACCATCGAATAGAGTCAACAAATACCTTGCGCAAGCGATCGAAGCGAGAAGTGTCGACCGGGAAAAATCTACCCACGTCAACTTGGCGACATTGTGTTTCAAGGATTCAAACAAAGAAGCTCAGGTGAAATATCATGATTTTCAATTTTATAAATTATTTCTATTTTCATATTGTTGGAGTACCAAGAATGTAAATAAATCAGACTTACTACAGTTTATTAAGTAAAAATAAAATTGGCACCGATAAGATGAAGGAGAAATTTTCGATTCTCTCAAATTATTGAAGAAATCATATTTTTCAATCTGAATCCGGTTATATGCAGTGAAGGAGTGTAGGCTATAACAATTTTCACGTTTCTAGTACCATGCTGATGTGGACGGAGGTTGGGTGGGTTCCCTAGCTTGTGGCTTAGTTGTTTTGGTATCCGTGGGATTGTTACAAGCGGCGGTGTTGCCACGAACCACTATTCTGCTGCTTCTCTTCCTGACAGCGTTCGCTTGGCTCTCTGTGGTTCTGATGCTTCTTCTAGCAGTAAGATTGAGGTGGATTCTCTGGGATATGTCGAGATCGTTCCCGTTGAGGCATGCGGTCACAGCATTCACTATTGTTCTTATTTATACAGTGGCTCAAGTCAATGTGGTAAGATTTAAAGTAAATATTTTAGTAATTAATTAAATTCGTTTTTTTAGAATCAGAATAATTAATATACTATTTTGGAAGACATCGTGATATGATTATGCATAATCTAGAGCTGTGGAGTCGTGAAAAAATGAAGCGACTAACTCTGGCATCAACAAATCGTCCAACCCCGATTCGAAAAATATTTAAAATCTAGATATACTTCTTTTATCTACTCAAATGAAAAACTTTTTGTAAAAGCATGAATCCATACGTTCAAAAATTAAATTTAATTTATTCTTTAAAATACTTTAGCCATTTAGGCACATTAGTAGTTTGTTAATTGATCTGTGGAGGATGTGATCAAAAACATATTGGTCAGACATTGAATGGGTATCGAGCTGCGCACTTTATAGACACTGAGTATCATTTTCCATTTGGAAACTAAAATATTACCCAAAAAGCCTTGTAAAGGAAGAAACAATCATGGTGAGCTTCATATGAGTTCTCAATAACTTCCAATACTCAACATGTAATTCTATTTTCAATCACGAAATAATTTAATAATAAAAATTATTACCATTTAAGTTTCTCGTAATTTTCTAACATTCATATTATTTTATTATAGCTCTTGACAATGAAACCTACAATAGTTGAAACTTTAACTGATTACCACCAATCTAGATACGGTGTTTTCCCAAGAAATTTATTAATAATTAAAATAATTTATTGTTAATACCTAACGTTTTAATTTCAGTTCACATGCCGGCGTGTAGAGTCATGCGGAGAACAAAACACAACTGTCGCAGATATACATTCGTGGTCTGATCACCGGGCTTGTCCGATCCCCCTTTACATCTCTCTGTCGTGTTGCCTCTCGTTACTTGGGGTTGCCGTTTTTCTGAGGCTACCGATTATCTTGAAAGGATCGCTCCTCGGTGTCATGACAACCGGATATCTCTTACTAATGCAAGGGACTCACAACCATTTGTTTGATTGCTACGATAAGATTATGGGGTAATGATAAATGTCAATCAGAAAATATTCAAAATAATCCTAAGATTCTTTCTTTTTTATTTCCACTCGTGTAAAGATCTATCAAATATTCTGACAAAGTTTTTTTGTTTTTCCACTCAACATTGAGAACTATAAAAATAAAAATAATAAAACATTTTTAGTACTTTTTCCACATAAAATTTATTAGATCAGGACCGGTTTCGCTCATCGCGAGCATTATCAACTGATAAGAAAAATACATAAACAGTGATATTTATACAAATTTAAATTGAAATAAAAAGGTGTAAGCAACTATTAACAATTTAAGGGATTAGCAAATTACATTATAATTACACAAAATTAAAATGCTTAACACCCATAACAATTAAAAAATCATCATCAAAGAATAATAAATCTAAGTGGCAAACGATATCAATTATAAACACAATTAAAATTTGGGAAATTTTTACACAAAGTGAAACACTACATTACTAAAGTAAATATCCTAATGATGATTTGGTGTTTTTCCCGTTTTCAAGCAATGATGTACTTCAACAAAATCAGCAGTAATGAAGATTCTGAAAAAGACATTTTTAAAAACCATATCAATTCTTACAAAAGGAATAAATTTTGAAAAACATATAAATAATATAGAAGAGCAGTTAAGCTTCTAGTTCTAAGCTTAAGTTTCTAGCCTATGTTAACTGCTCTTCTATATTATTTATATGTTTTTCAAAATTTATTCCTTTTGTAAGAATTGATATGGTTTTTAAAAATGTCTTTTTCAGAATCTTCATTACTGCTGATTTTGTTGAAGTACATCATTGCTTGAAAACGGGAAAAACACCAAATCATCATTAGGATATTTACTTTAGTAATGTAGTGTTTCACTTTGTGTAAAAATTTCCCAAATTTTAATTGTGTTTATAATTGATATCGTTTGCCACTTAGATTTATTATTCTTTGATGATGATTTTTTAATTGTTATGGGTGTTAAGCATTTTAATTTTGTGTAATTATAATGTAATTTGCTAATCCTTTAAATTGTTAATAGTTGCTTACACCTTTTTATTTCAATTTAAATTTGTATAAATATCACTGTTTATGTATTTTTCTTATCAGTTGATAATGCTCGCGATGAGCGAAACCGGTCCTGATCTAATAAATTTTATGTGGAAAAAGTACTAAAAATGTTTTATTATTTTTATTATAATGCCATTCCACCAAGTATTGACAGTGAACACCTTAAAAGTGATTGAGAACTATGTTGTTGTTGTTTCATACATTTATTTAAAAATGACAATTATTCAAAGAATTCGCTGACAGCATATATTGCTATATATTGCTGGTCACATGAGAGATTTTGACTCTCAAGACCCTCTTATCTTTCACTACTTCCCTGATCTAAGTTACAGTATGTAAAATTGTGTAGAAGAAAATTTGAGGATCTTTCCAGTTATTGTGAAAACATGTTTCTCTATTTTCACTCAGCTCTATAGTACCATCAGGAGTACTGTCATGCGTCGAAGTGGTAGCCCTCGCCTTGGCCGTCCTATTGCACGCGAGGCAAGTGGAATGGACAGCGCGGCTTGATTTCCTATGGCAGGCTCAGGCTAGAGAGGAAAAACGTGAGATGGACGCTCTTCAAAGCAGCAATAAGAGAATTCTATTCAATCTGCTGCCCGCACACGTAGCTACACATTTCCTGGATAATCAGTTTAGAACTAATATGGTTAGTCATTTCTTCTAATAATGGATAAATTACGAAAAATATTCAAATTCTTTCATATTGACGATTGAAATCAATGTGAGTTTAATATTTAATTCCAATTACCATGAATTATTTATGAGGAGATTGTGAGCAAAACAGAATATTTTAAGTTTGCTGACTATTTGCTTTAAAAACATATATTTGATTTTTAATTGTTTTGGTTATGCATCATGACATTGTGTTTATTTCTAAAATTTAAAGATGAATCGTAGGTATTCTGAGTATTATTATTTTAAAGTAAATTTAAATGTTAAACGTAGTTTGACTGTTCAGATATTCTGTCTTCCAGTACAGATTACCCAAACCATTTTGTATCAAATATATCTTGAAAGCAACTTGAAAACTAGTTTCACAATCAATTACCTTAGGAGAAAATACCTACTGGTTAACAGATTTCCTTAACCCTCCAGAGACGAGAGCTTTTTTCCGATAAAAAAAATATTTTCTAAGCCATATTGAAGTCACGGATAACTTTTATTCCTATCCAAAATTTAAAAAAAAAAGCGAAAAGTCGTTGTATAGAAACCCCGCATGACTATATGGTCATGCTCATCCTTTTATTACCGTGTAATATTGAGTACGGACAGTAGTAAAGACAAAAGTGACCGTATGGGCTCGCAAACATTTGGTGTTGAAATATAGCTAAACGTGATTTTTTTTTAAATATTTACAATTTGAGCTCTTGAGATCAACATAATTTCAATACAAATATACTAGCAAAATAACTGTAAATAATTTGATGTTTTTATAAAAAAATAACTAACAGTTTCAAAAAGTAAATTTAAAAAAATGGGAATTCAAAAAATCACATGTGCTTTTGGAGGCCGTTTCTGTTCCCACGACTGATGACTAACTGTAGTCTGTACCAATGTTCCCTCTAATTTTCGGAAGGTTATGTGCGCAAAAATTATTGGCTGTGCAACTTTGACAAGAAATAAAAAAATAAGTGCGCCACATTACGGTATTTATACATACTAAACGAAAAGGTTGACTTTTAATAATGATAATAATTAACAACACTATTTAATGTCATTAAATTTATTCAGGTGATGATATAGCTGATATAGTTATTGTGCGCTCTGTTGTAATGTATGTGCGCGCAATCGGCGAGCTGTGTGCACACACACGCGCACAGCTTAGAGGGAACATTGGTCTGTACCCTTCTTAACCAAATATGAGCGAAAGCAACGATATTCAGGTAGAAAAAGGATGAATAGTGAGATCAATAGACAACGGTGTTTACTGTGACCATATGGTGACGCTCGTCCTTAGAGGGTTAAGTATCATGAAAAATAATTTTCGAAGATGTAATATTCTCTCTTATTCGCATGTAAAATTTCATAGCTATTGGAATTAGTATTGAAATATTCAAAAGACAAATATATGAACAAATGTTGAAAAAAATGTATATCGTCAATAATTTTCTACAATGTCGTATCTCAAAAAGTACAAGTTTTCAGGAGACACATAAATGTACTTGATTCTACTGCGATCGATATCACTTTCTATCACTTTGAAACACAATTGGAATGGTTTTGTCCTCAATATCTTTGAGGAAGTTAATAAGGAAGGAAGCAAAGACATTTCCATCCATGCCATCCTCTCCTTCATTCTAAACGTAGCACATGACCATGCCGTTTAATGTTTTTGTATTAAGTTAAATAAAGCATGAAATATTTATTTTTTTGTATATTATGTATTAAAATACTGAATTCATGACATCAAAAAACTCAAAACTGGCAAAATTTGAGATATGTGTTGGTAGAAAATTGACAACGATATCATTTGTTTGATTATTTAGTAAAGACAGACATGAATACTGTCTGAATTTGGCAATTTCCCCTTACATTGAATTGTAAACAAACACTTCTACTTGGCCGTTCTGATATTGTGTATAAATATAAATACCAATTAACTTCAGATTAAAATTTGTTACTCTTTACGTTTTAAAATACATAATTCTGTCTATTTGATAAGTGGTGTGTTTTGTAAACATGTTTTATTTCTGATGAACCGCATTATTTTTCCAAATGGAAAGCTAGATAATTAAAATTGAAATGCAGTGCTATGCTTTGAATTTGTCCTAGATCCATGTAGAATAGTTACCATATGTTTATTAGGTACGGAAATTTATCCTGTCAGTATAGTACTACAAGTATAAACTCCCTTAATTTGATCGTAGTTAACTTTTTTTGAATCATTTTGCTGTAGGATATTAATGAAAAAACTATCTTAAACATTGCTCCGTAGAAAAAATGTATAGATTCATACCATATTGCTAAATTCATAGCAACATAGACAATGTTCCGCGAACAATATTTTAAAGTAAGCTTTTGATATTTCAATTTGTATTATTGTTTATTGTCAATTTGGTGGAAGACTATTCGAAGATCATTATGTAAAAGCAAATTCATAAAAATTACAACTAAATGATTTATTTATAATAAATCCTTTATAATTTCAAATAAAAAACCAATCTTCCTGAGCTCAATGTCGCTACCGAGCTGTTGTGATGAATTTTTAAAGAAGACATTATGAATTTGTTTTTATTATTACAGTAAAATTGTTTTATTATGTTGTATCATTTTTTTGTGTTCATTTTGTTTTTTGTGTTAATTATGTGGACTAATCAACAGGACTTTTAATGTCCAGAACTAAAATGAAATGTTTTATTCGGATTGCATATCACAATATTCAAATGAGAACCGTTTCTTTTTTCCATAACAACCATAGATTTGCATTAAAATTTGAATAAGACATTTCAATGTTTTGACCATTCAGTCATGAGTGGTGATAAACAGGAAAATAAAAACATCAGATCGATTTTTTGTGATTAACAATCCGTCCTCGCTATTTTTTTAAAATACTTTTGTGTTATTAACCTTTATACCTCACACCACCATTTAGGATATCACGGTCTACTGACGATTTTTTTTAAATAATTTGTTTATGCATCCGAGTTCATCGTACTATTATACAAATTGTTGCTGCTTGCTATAAATTTCCATCAGGTATTTTATTTATTATGCATCGTTCGATGAATAGTAAAAATCTCCATTTAGAAGTCCACTCAGTATATATAATAATTAGCCTTACCGTCACAATCATCCTTATTTTATAAACCTCCATTATTTCATACTGGGAACCATTTTACTCAATCGAGCATTTCGGGAATGTTAATTTCCGATTGCCGTGTGGGTTTTAACGGTGGTGTCGGTGCGGGTGCGTGTGAACTGATAATCCACACTGCTGGAAAAGTATCGGTTCGTTACGACGGGCCTGCATAACAGTGCGCATTGTATTTTATTAGAGTAATATTTGCCATGTAATATAATTTTCCTAGTTTCATCGCCATTTTGTGACTAAAGCCCTGTAGATTAGGCTCGGTGCATGCTCATTGGGTGTCCTTTTTTTTTGTTTGCGGTGTACTGTACTCGTACAGAACACATTGTCACAGGACCTGTATCATCAATCGTATAGCCGGGTCGGAGTCGTCTTCGCCTCGATCACCAACTACCACGAGTTTTACATGGAGCTCGACGGGAACAACCAGGGTATGGAATGCCTCAGGCTGCTTAATGAAATTATCGCTGATTTTGATGAGGTTAGTGATATCGATCATAATAGTTTTTTTCACATGAAAAGAAATTAATAACCATAATAAGATTTCAGCTGCAAAATATATATTTATAATTTATCTTGAATTTTCGAATTCTTTTATTGCATACAGAATTTATACATCTTAGAAGCTACTGTTAAAAAATTAAAGCCAGTATAATAGGCATGGGCAAGCAATTTTTAGTTTTATTTTAATACAAAATTATTTACATTATCACAATAGCTTAATATTCATACATGACATAGATGTGTATCAATTGTATGCTGTAAATGTTTCTCTTTCTCCCTTCATCGCATTTTAACTAATTCACAGGAGATCTTGCCCTTAGCATAAGGGGTTTAAAACGGCCATAAAAAAGTTTACCACTATGTTTTGTCATTATAATTACTATTATATCAGAACAAAGTTATTTTTTTAGTTATATTACTAACTGTATCAAAGACTTTGAGTGAAATATAGCAAGAACTTATGCTTATAACTGTCAAAAACTAAAATATTTATATTTCTTACAGTCGAGTCAAAAGTGAATGTTTTGTTTTCACTCTTCAATTGTTTTATTCATATTCATATTTCTGTGTCTGAATTTACAAAGAGAATGAATTGTTTACAGTTGTTAGGAGAAGAGAGATTTTGTGCCATTGACAAAATAAAGACTGTCGGCTCCACTTACATGGCAGCTGTAGGATTAATGCCCGAGAGGCGCATGACTGATGAAGCTACTTCAAAAAAATATTTAGCCACTCTCGTTGAGTTTGTATTCGCAATGCGGGACAAGCTCAAGGATATTAATGACAATTCCTACAACAATTTCATGCTAAGAGTTGGTGAGTAGAATTTTTTTTATCTGTAATTATGATTAAAGTGATATTCTGATAATAAAATTTAGGAAATTTTCAATGACAATATAACTTCATATATTAAATATGGTGAATGGATTCTACCGAACATTACTTTTCCGAACAGGAATAGTCCGAACACGAACTCTCCAAACAAGAATACTCCGAACCCCGATTCTTTCGGACACAGAATCTTCCGCACACAGAACCTTCCGGATATAGAATACTTCGCACACCGAATACTCAGAACATTTGAATATTTTTAGTAGAAAAATCATTGTTTCATTGTAATGTGGGATGTTTTATGACAATTATGCCAAATATTTTTCAGAATGAAAACAAGAAACGTATTAAATTTTCGTGTATATAAAAAGTTTATAATTTTTTTCGTATTTTGGCGTTTATTATTAAATACTTATCTTGTTTTCTTTCTGAAAAATATTTGGCATAATTGCCATAAAACATCCCACATTACAATAAAACAATGATTTTTCTATTAAAAATATTCAAATGTTCGGAGTATTCGGTTTGCGAAGTATTCTATATCCGGAAGGTTCTGTGTGCGGAAGATTCTGTGTCCGAAAGAATCGGTGTTCGGAGAGCTCGTGCTCGGACTATTCCTGTTCGGAGTGTTCGTGTTCGGATAAGTAATGTTCGGTAGAATCACCGAACCGTTTAATATCACACTTTCTTCCTATTTTTCATTACTAATTGTCCATTGTACATTTTCACTTAAAAAAAATCTTTCTTCTTCTACCTCAACAATGGTGAAAAATTTAATCCACTTATCATTGGTGTTTCTATTTTTTTGTTCGGTCATATTCTATTTTTACCAATATTTACTGCAATAGGTGTCGTTTAAGTGTGACATCAACCTTTTTCAAAACAATTACAAAATAAAGAAAATATATAGAGAAGTTTCTCTTTTACTTTATAGTATTTTGTAACATGCTGTTGTGATCAGTTTTATCTTACTTAATGTGGTATTTTGAAAATCTCCCTAAAAAATATGTATTGTATGTCTTACCTCTTTTAGCCAGGGATGTGTTAAATTCATTATTGTAAGGCATTTGTAGTTATTGAATTGTAATCTTCTGAGACAATTTCAGGCATCAACGTCGGACCAGTAGTCGCCGGAGTAATAGGAGCCAGAAAACCTCAATATGACATTTGGGGCAACACTGTGAATGTGGCTTCTCGAATGGACTCAACAGGACTTCCTAACCACACGCAAGTGACAGAGGAGGTATACCAGGTTCTAAAAGATATGCCTTATCAATTCTCCTGTCGAGGAAAGGTGAAAGTCAAGGGTAAAGGAGAAATGACTACCTTCTTCCTAACTGATCGACTGCCCCAAAATGGCATCAATCAGAATCAGACTCCTCCTCCTGGTGCGTCTAATCCGTACGGAGGCGTTGTCACGCCGCTTGCAGTTCTCCCAAATCCAGGAAGACGGAGCGCACCTCCACCTAGAATGCCTTCTTTGAGAGAAACACCCGTTCCCCCCAATGGGAACGGAAACGGTCATGGGGAAAGTGATCCCCTTCTACCGGTTGGCCCGAAACCGACCGCAGTTAATGGCAACAATAAAGGAAGCAGAAACAGGAAAAATGGCAGCAAAAAATGTGTTATCGAAGAAGAGCCCCAACCTCCACCACTGCCTCCACACCAACCGTCCGCGTGCTATGCAGCCCCTCGCTGGCCTCCTCCCCCACGAGCTCTTGTACCTCCCTGGCCGAGACCCCAGCCGAGGCCGCCACCGCCCAGAGCTCCCTCTTCACCAGCGAGAAGACGTGCCAAGCCGCGAGCTTTAACGCGCCACCGCTCCTCAGAAAGCTTACCTGGTGCCGCCTCTCGCAGTCCTCGAATTCACTCTTCAGCTGATGAGTTAAGCTCTCTCACTAGATCTCCCAGCATCAGCTCTTCGGACGAAAGCTATTCAAGAACAACAGATGCCTCTCCGTCGCCCCCTCGAGCCTCCCTTGCGGCACCTCTGCCTGCCCCTTGGCTTTATCCTACTGGTATCCTTGTCGACCCCGCTGGGCCGACCCCGAACCGTGGAGACAGTTGTGCCAGTTTTGAGTATATAGGTCGGCAGACGAAAGCCCCCAATGGTAATGGAAATGATCGCCTCCGGCAAAAAGGAGTCAAGCCGAAAGGCTCTCCCGGCGATGAGAGATCACATAACGGAGGAACCGTCACTTCCAGTCGAGAAGACGATATCTTACTGAGAGCGGTTGCAAACCCAGGAGAGGCTTCCTCTAAACGAGACGGCTGCAGTCAGACAGATAAGAAAGATGTTGTGACAGCTCTTCAGCCACAGCGTGTCCCCTCTTACTCTAGCTCCGGCGGTAACAGCAGGCTGTCGCCGATGACGTCTGCCAATGTCAAAATATTAAACCACGAAACGAGGGAAAGCTACGCCAAGAAAAGTCCTCTGGACGTCGCCTGCGTGCCTCCGTTTGAGCGAGAAATTCAAAAATTGCTGGATGACCAAAATTTACTAAAAAATAACCCTCCGAAACCTGAAAGGAAAGAACTCCGCCTGGATCTTGACCCTTTGAGAAATTGCAACAATAACAGCAGTCCAATGCACGCGGTAGGACTGGCTGCCATCACGGAGGTTGCTCGTCAGCAAGACGAAATGACCAGTCCCCGCAGGAACGGATCCTGCAACGGCTCTCTAATCAGCCAGGTCTGTCAGATGTCAGTCAACGGTCCGGTGAGCTCACCGATGAGACCCAATTCAGAGTTTCCAGGTGTTCTGCCCACCGATGTCGTTGTCACTCTTCCTTCACCCGATAACACATTAAATAATGTTCAGAGAAGGTAATGACTGAGATTTTTATATCTTTGTAACCCGTAATGTAAAAATGGCTGAAAATGTTTCTACAATGTGTCTTTATTTTTAGTTATTCCTGTGACAAGACTGACAATGAATCTTCAAATGAAATTATTGAAGATCGACATTCCCGAGTGCGTAATCAAAGGAATCAGGTATGATTCTTTAATGTATTGCCACACGATAAATGTTTAGGAATTACATAAAATAGTTCATCAGTGAACCACTTCATAATAATAATAAACTATTTCTTATTTCCGAAAATGCAGGACCACGCCGGAGGTCTTACAGAACGAGCAATATTTGGAGAAAGCCAATCTGAATGGAGTTCATCATGTTCTGAGGGTGAAGCAGACAACGGCCCCGCAGAGAGTACCGGATACATCACGGACGATCCCGCGCTCGAAAATGTCTCAATGCTGAACGAAGCCGGTCTCACTGACGCGGAAGGCGCCCTGAGCGACGTGAACTCGTGCTATTTCGATCGCGAAGACGCCAGCGTTTCATCCAGAGCCTCCTCCCGCCTCTTAGATTCTGAAGCTCTCGTTTCGTTGGAATCTCTGAGCGGAGTCTACGATTCGGACGAGCCGGCCAATCGTTACCTGGCAAACATTCGCACCATGAGCGAATCCATTACAAGAAATTTCGGCCAACCCAATCACAACACCACAGACGGAGACAGCGACGCATAGTGATGCGCTCTTTTACCCCGTCGCCGATGTACACCGCATTATGTTACCACCGCTTTGCCGTCGTCGTAGGATTAAGTGGAGCTTAATTATTAACTGTATCATACGTAGACGTAAAGTAACATAGACCGAAGTTGCGGCGCCGGCTGTAATATTTTTGATCCTGACAGACGCCGTAATGTGAAGGAAACTAGATACCGTGCTGGGCTGTTATACAGTTGAAGTGAGGTTACTTAAGTAGATATATTAATTCTAAGAATTTAAAAAAAGCCAAGCATTTTAAATAATATTTAACATAGATAGTGTCATATACTGACTGATGGAGTGCACTGAATATTGGAAAATTATTGGTGTAATTTTATTGGAAATGTGGAAAAAGAAATCTCTGAATTTGTATGTTCTAGCTTCCATTTTGAATAGCTAACTTCTAGATACCTCGATCCTCGTCGCCAATCTGTATTTCAACTTTCCAATTGGAGATCATAACATTTAGAATGTTGATATATTTTTTAATTACGCATAAATTCTTCAAGTCAGTCAGCAGTGAAGGATAATTGGATAGGCTCTTGTGAAAAGTCACCGACTGTGGTTTTGACAGTAATCTGTTATTTTTATATGTTGCCGACCTGTCCATCGAGTGAAGTAAGATATTAACTATACCAAATACAGTCAGTTGTTAATTTTCAGCTGAATATGTTACCATTCATAATTCAGAATACTTAGAAATACAGTTAGTTGCCTTTTGCATCGGTGTATCCAATTTCACAATGATAAAACACTAGACAGTGTCGATAATAGTATTATAATTTCTCAATAAATTTCACTAAATGGCATGAAAATACTTAATAAAAATATAGGGAATATACAGTGATCTCTACAATTATAAGGTGCTTTAGATTTAACTTATTATTATTGGGAATGACACAGTAAGTGTGTTAGGAAAGCTCTTCGGAGACGCTTGGCACTTGATCATTAATAGCGATGATAACACAGAACCGTATTTTCTCATCGCTCTGCAGATACTTAATAACCTATTCCAGCCATTTCTCGACGTCGACTTCTCCGAGCGACCTTGACGCTGCATTGTAATATAATTATTAAATATTTTAGTCAATTATAAGATGTTTCTCTCTCATGATAATTTTTCGAACGGATCACACACACACTATACTGGTTTAACACACCACCTGTAAGATATTTGTGTATTTTTAGGAACATACGTATATAAAAAATCTGTAAAATATATTTTTTCTCATAAATCTTAAGGCGGATCGACGGGTATGGGAATTTTGTAAGCGTACAAGATTATCGGAATATATTGTGAAAATATTACACTATGGCATTCTTTAGTTCTTGGATCACAAATCGATTGCGAATCGAATAAAATTTATATTTATTTTTAAAACACAATATTGAATCCCTCTAGCACTAATGATATATGTGAATTGATGACAGCTTTTTTTATTGTTCTTTTTTGATTTATCCTAAATGATTGTTTTATTTTACTTAGACCAGTGGTTGGCAATATTTTCACAAAGTCGGGCACCCTGAGCTAATTTTGATGTTATACATCAAGAAAGTGTAAAATCAAAACACATTATAAATTTATTTTCAAACATAAGTAAATACATAAAAATCATTAATTTGTAACTTCCCAATACAGATCTTCATAATCAAATTAACCATGAGTGACCAATGCATTCATTGTTTCTCAAAACAGAACAATGATTAAGCTTTACCAAGCAATACATTTTACAGTACTTATGGGAACTTTAAATATGCTTTGCGAAAGAAAGTCCCGAGTTGCCCACTACTGTTTTAGATAATGATTCTAAAATATCTGTTTTTTATAAAAAATAATCAAATAATTTTATTGAATGTCATGAAAGTCTTCCCAATCTAGTGTTAAGCATTTTGGCTTTGAACATTTTAAATAGCATTTTAACCCTTTGACCGCGGTTGACTGCTATAGCAGCCCAATCTGAACCGATTTGGATCCGAGCCGCGGTCAAAAGGTTAAGTTATAAAGGCTATATTGCATGACCAACTCTTGAACAAAGACTCCAACTATATTTGTAGGATATAAAATGCTCTATTTTTTATAGCTTTATGCAGAAAGTCTCGTGAATTCTGAAGATGCGCCGTTATGATATTTGCATACATCATTAATGTGTAGAGTGATCCATTTCGAAAAGAATTCTTTTTTATTTTATTTAATTTATGTTTTTTATGTATATTTACTTTTACCGAGCAGTATTTGAATTATTTTTATATGCATCGAGTTCTTTTGCCGTGTTCTAGTAATTTGCAAAGGACTTGTGTCTGTATTATTTTTGTTTGGAATTTGTGCGATCGCTACGGGCGCACTACTATAATTATTACAGTTGGTACATTTAAGTTATTGCATATAATAGCGTTTAATTAGTTAGGGTAGGTGAGGTCAACACTAGTGGCCGTCGTATGTTTTGTAAATGAACTATTAAAATGAATATTTGTTTGTGATAGATTCTACCTTTAGCAAGCTCGCTTTTCTACATACTCAATTTTTCGTAAATGTATTTTCATTCAATTTATTATGTGTTACTGTCAAATTTATAAATTTACTCTTTATTTATTAAAATTCACTTACTGTTGAATACTGTTGTTTATAATAAAAGCAATATTTATCAAAAATGTGTCTTATATCTTACCTGTTCATAATGCTACAATTCCAACATTTTGACCCAAAAAAACTTAACTCATGTTCTATACATTGCAAGAGATCTTCCCAAAAGCAGGCTTCCCAATTAATCAATCATTAACAGGCTTCTTCTTCCAGGCCTTAAAGTGATGGGTCAATATTGTCCTCTGTACATGGGGGCTTAATCTCAAGTTGGACATATTCATTTATTGGATTTATGTTCAAAGGTATGGATATTTATTGTAATACCCTACATTCCATCCCACTCCATTGATCTTCAAAACGAAATATAGAGAGAGCAATAAGCTAGCTACGTTTCCTGTCATATCCTCATCCTTCTATCTTCAACCTTTTTTTTCAATATAAATTAATGCCTGCCTCTTCTTTCGACCGGCGGGATTCCAGCGCCCCGGACGTCTGTCGGGTACTATCCATAAAATGTACTCGGCGTAACTAAGGGATGCTGGCATGTCATGGGAGGAAGCAAAGCAATCAGCGGGAGACAGGGAAACATGGAGGTGCTGCGTGGCGGCCATATGCTCCACATAGGGAGCGAATATGGTCAAATAAGAAGAATATAAATAAAACTATAATGGTTTACATTGAACCTTATAAGACTCATCTCATCGTAGCCAATCATAAAATGATATTTTATCTACATTTCTTAGCCTAGGTTTTAAAACAAATTGGCAGGGGGGAGAATAAAAATAAGGTTTTTGAATAGCATTTAGACTGATGATGATAAAACAAATAACTATTTATTTATAGTTTATTTCAAAATTCACATGAACACACCGTATCGTGGAAAATTTCACATGACCTGATATAGGTTCCCATGTCCACCAACTAAAAACGGGCACAAACGAGGAACCTGGGAACATGCATGCACGCTAGAGGTCTGCACGGGCCGAAATTTTACAAAATTACCCGGTCCAAGCCCGAAAGACTCAGACCCGACCCGGCCCGGGCACGAGTCTAATACCACAATTGTTAATCGAAGCCTGGATTTATACTCAACAGACCGAAAAAAAACTTGTTTTTTACAAATTTATAACAATTTACGATTCTCTATAGAACTAGTATTAATTAAAATCATCATGGCTGACTTATGACACGAACATAGTCTGAAATATTTTTCTGAAGAATAAATTCCGGTAAATATGGCATTTAGTAGCACGTCAACTACTGCGGCGAAAAATTTCACAAACTAACTGAAAACAACGCAACGATTTAAAATATTTATTGAAGCATTGATAAATCGCGTTAAAATCACACATTAATATGAAGAACACTGATAAATAAATTATCCAAAATATGACATATTCTCACTGTACACCGCCATACTTTTTAAATTATCCTTTACTTACACATGGACTATTGCGGCAAACTAAGCTGAAAATAACGCCACGATTTAAAATATTTATTGAAGCATTGATCAATCGCGTTAAAACCATACGTTAAAAAGAAGAAAATTGATAAATCATACGAAATACGAAATCTTCGCATCCATTATTCGTAATGGCCGCGCCGCGGCTTTTTAACGTGTGGTTTTAACGCGATTATCAAGCCCTCAAAAATTTATTTTAAATCGTGGCGTTGATTTCAGCTTAGTTTGTGAAGTTTTTCGCCGCAATAGTCGACTTGCTACTTGGTGCTACTAAATGACATATTTACCTAAATTCCTTACCCGGGCCCGGCCCGAGCCCGAATCTCAATTGCGCTTACCCACCCGAACCCGGGTAAGAGCCCGGGCCCGTGCAGACCTCTAATGCGCGCACAGCTATAGACGAGCTGTCAAAGTATATTTCGTCATGACTTCATACCAAATATATGACGTATTGTGGAATATGTACATCTAAAATTAATCATAACAACCGAATACTATTTGCGAGAATATAGTAGGCAGCACTCGTCGACATCAACTCATCTGGCGTCATTTTAGAGATATATTTTCGACTTCTCGTGTGTTCAAGAACATGCTCTGGAACTTAGTTCCTGAGAAATAACGTAGATATTTCCGGGAACAAAGTTCCTTAATGTATGGGCCATATAATACAGAGAAAAACTTAATTTTCAAAAGAGAAATTGTAACAAAAGAGATTATATATGGTAGATAAAATGAACAGACTGCTATCGATTTATGTATAAGCAAATAAACAGTGTAAATGTTGTCCATTGCGGTCTTTTCATCAGGAAAGATTTCTCATTTTAGCCGCGAGTCCAGATAGTTTAGTTTGAGATAATGGATTGATTTTTAGAATTAAAATACTTATTATTAGATGATTATTTGAGTTTTTTTTCACCTTGCTACAAGCAACATGTCTGTATTGTAATCCGTTATCCATTTTGAATAATTACCCTTACCAATCATTAGTGATTGGCAAGGGGAAAAATTTAACAAATAGTGTTTTCTAGTTTCTTTGGTAATTCTTCTAGATAAGCATGATCGAATCAACCAAGAATCGCTCTGCTCTGCTCGGGGTTATAGCAACGCTTGGTTCAATTTAGTCTTGTGAAGGATTTATCTCCGAAGGATTTATATCTTCGGTAAATATGTTTTAAAACATGCTTCGTTTTCTTACCGAAAATTTAGTCAACGCCGTTTATTTTTGTGTATTATATTGTTTATTCTTTTATCCGTTAATACAGTTCCTACAGAACAGCATTGATAATTGCGTCATAATACATTTTCGATAGTAAAAGATAAGCATGTTGTAAGGAATATTTACCACGTATTTTGTGTGCATTTTATTTATTATCGATGCACATGTACTTTCATGTGATACTCGCTAATTCATGACTGTCTAAGCTTACGAAGTTACATTCATCTGTCAAACCGACATTGAATAAAAAAATCATAGGCAACGATCGCAAAAAATATAGAATTCTATAGCGCTAGTTCGCGTCAAAAGGTGAAAACTTTTGTATGAAATTCGCCACTATTTCCTACTACGACGTCACGATGGATGATTTTAGGTGAATTGCTTATGGTGCAACCTTACCGTTAAAGTTGACGCTTAAACAATAACAGAAATTACACGAAGAAAAAACCAAGTACTTAGGAATATAGACTGCAAAAAATAAAAATAAATTTACCTTCACAATGTTAGCAAGATTTCTTTCTGGCAGGTTGTTATGTGGGTACAATGTTATAAACATTGCTTTTTGGAGCTAGTATATTATTTGTAATAATGAACTACACCAGTACTTCCCAAACCTTATACATAAATCAAGAACTATTCAAAAACTATTAAATACGATTGAAAACAAAAATTTTGATGGCTTAAGCAAAACTTTAGGGATATTGACGGAGCGCAAGACGTTAATAGTAAGTTCATCAATCATACTGTATGAAAATAGAAGTTTCAATAATTGGACACCTAGTCACACAGAGCCGTGACATTGTTCCATATTTCGATACATGCAAAGTCAGTGGCTCGCAAGAGATGAGGCTCAAAAATAATTTATTGATTTTTGGGGATCTATTTTTTTAGTAGAACGCAACTACTTGGTAGGTATTAAAATACCGGTTCCACGGAAACCGGGATCCCGGTATTCCGAGGTGAAGATACCAAGTGGTATTTTAGAAAAAATAAACCTGATGCGTTTTAATATTTTACACATCTTAAGTATCATAAAAGTGAAGTAACCACATTGCAATAGTGATATAAACGTAAAATATGAAATCTACCAAAGCAACAAATAAAGACATGATAGTACTTAAAAGTCAAAGGGAAAAGTTTTACAATTTTACTAGTTAGCTCATTTCACCATTGATGGTCCCATTTATAATACTACTAGCGAGTACCCGGCATGCGTTGCAATGCCACTCAAAGAAAGAAAGTGTTTTAATTCTGTTTATTGAAGTGGTTTCGGATATCTTTTGTTTTTCCGTCTGGTGCGTATACGAATAGATCTGAAGGTTTTCGAACGGTTGAGCAGGCCACATACAGCTGTCCATGTGGGAAACATAGATTTTCTAAATTTAGTCCACACCCTTGTAGCGATTGTCCCTTTGCTTTGTTGATGGTCATTGCAAGTGCGGTCGCACCGGAAACTGCAAACATTTAAATTCGAATGGCATATCTGTTGGAATCATTGAGATGCTTGGCAATAGTACATTGTCTCCTTTAAATTTTCCTGTTAATTTGTTTAGCTTCAATGATATTGTGCATTATCTTTCTCACTGAATGTCTGGTACCGTTGCAAAGCGGTGAATTTATATTTCGGAGAAGAATGATAGGTACGCCAATTTTCAATGTTAAAACGTATGACGGCATGGCTGGCAAATCAAGTGAACTTAAGAATTCAGAAGAATTTATTGCGATATTTTTGGGAAAACGTTGTAAATCAATTCTCTTATTGTTTTTGTAATTTTACAGAAATTTGTTGGCAATGTAATACATTGTGTTGATTCATCTATTTCCAATTTTCTATTCCCAATATCCAACAATTATTTTGCGAAATGTTCAGCGGATGTGTCATATTGTAGTTCTACACGCATGCTGGCCTTGAAAGCCAATTTCTGCACGTGTTGCCATAAAACTGATGATTTGAGTCATTCATTTAATTCATCAACAGCTGTTGAACGTGGTATAACTGATAGGGTTTGTCAAAAATCATCAGACAATAAAATAAGTGCGCTACCAAAAACCACTATTTATTTCCTCTCAAATCTTTTAGTGCATAGTGTAGTGCTAACAATGCCTTTTTGTGCGCCATAGTACATTCGTCTCATATTATGAGTTGGCATGATTGAAGTTCTTCACCCATTCCGATTTTTTTTTGATATTGCATGTTAGTGTCTCAGTGATTTGCATTAAAATGCAATTTCAGTGCTGAATGACAACCATCCAAAAATGTTCACACCAAAGACACGCGAACTGGCGCTAAACTATATCAAATACAGATATTTGCTAAATAGAGAAAAGTCACCAGAAAAGGCGATAATTCTTAGAAAATGCGCCACAGAGAATACTAAAAATAGCCAATCAACGGGTCCAAATTTCACTTTTCGCGACCGATGATTTGCCATGAAACTGACAGCCGTGGCATACAGATCGCTTTATTCGGCAACATTTTTCATTGTAAAATGGCTGCACTCTGGGGTGGGCTGGAGGAAGCTCAGAAGGGTTCGCGCAAGCCCTTTGTGAAATTTTGCTAAGGTCGGCCAGCCCCTTGTTAATTTAAGAGAAAACAATATTCTCAAATCAAATGAGTACATAACTGCAATTTCTGACTTAAATACATTATCTATGACAGCATCAGTATACACAGTATTACATTTTCGGCCATTCACATTGATGAGTTTACAGTAAATTGCGTATTGGTAAATATTGTAAATGTATTAAGTAAAAATCGATTGCTTATTTAAGTGGTCCATCAGAGTGATAAAAAACTCACTGCTTCCTAGAATACCGAGAATTGCTTTGATATAAAGCGAGCCCTTTGTAAACGAATTGGCAGCCTACCACTGGCTGTACTAATTTAGAAAACTTTGAGGGCGTCCGCACAACAAATCATCAAAGTTTTATTGCAATCGGATGAACGGTATAGAAACAGGAACACATAAAGGAAAAACTACCAAATTACCGTATTGGCAGCCCATCGTTGTATGTTTTGATTCAAAAACCTTTGCTGGTGTCCGCAAAACAACTCACCAAAGCTTTATCGCAATCAGATGAACGGTATAAGAACGAATACAGAACAAACAAAGAAATTAACGTTTTGGAAGCCCACCGCTGGCTGTACTTATTCAGATACCGTTGCGGGTGTTTGCACAACAACTCACCAAAGTTTTATCGCAATCGGATGAACGGTATAGGAACAGGAACGCATAAGGGACAAACTAACAAATTAACGTATTGGCAGCCCACTGCTGATTCATATAAATTCGCGAGCGTCCGCACAACGGCTCGCCAAAGTTTTATCGCAGTCCGATGAATGGTATAGGATTGCATAGGGAAAATAACAAAGAAATTAACGCATTGGAAGCCCACCGCTGATTTATATAAATTTAAGGGCGTCCGTACAACAACTCACCGAAATTTTATCGCAATTGGATGAACGGTATAGGAACGCATACCAGACAAACAAACAAATTAACTCATTGGCAGCCCATCGCTGATTCATAAACCTATTCTGGCGTCCGCATAACAACTCCCCAAAAAAATTATCGCAATCGGATGAGCGGTATAGGAGCGCATAGGTAACAAACATACAAACATTCATTTTTATATATATATATACTAGCCGGTACCCGGCAAGCGTTGCAATGCCATTCGAAGAAAGAAAGTGATTGTATTTTAATTCTGTTTATTGAAGTGCTTTTGGATATTTTTTTCCGTCTGGTGCGTATACGAATAGATCTGAAGGTTTTCCAAGCAGGCCACATACAGCTGTCCATGTGAGAAGCATAGATTTTCTAAATTTAGTCCTCACCCTTGTAGCGATTGTCCCTGTGCTTTGTTGATGGTTATTGCAAATGCGAGTCGCACCGGAAACTGCAAACATTTCAATTCGAATGTCATATTTGTTGGAATCATTGAGATGCTTGGCAACAGTACATTGTGCCCTTTATATGTTCCTTTTAATTTGTTTAGCTTCAATGATATTGTGCATTATCTTTTTCAATGAATGTCTGGTACCGTTGCAAAGTGATGGATTTATATTTCGGAGAAGTATGATAGGTACGCCAATTTTCAATGTTAAAACGTGTGACGGCATGGCTGACAAATCAAGTGAGTTTAAGAATTCAGAAGAATTTATTGCGATATTTTTGGGAAAACTTTTTGAATCAATTCTCTTATTGTTTTTGTAATTTTACAGAAGTTTGTTGGCAATGTAATACATTGTGTGGATTCATCTATTTCCAATTTTCCATTCCCAATATTCAACAATTATTTTGCGAAACGTTCAGCGGATGTGTCATATTGTAGTTCTACACGCATGCTGGCCTTGAAAGCCAATTTCTGCACGTGTCGCAAAAAAACTGATGATTTGAGACATGCATTTAATAAGTTGAACGTGGTATAACTGGTAGGGTTTGTATAAAATCACCAGACAATAAAATAAGTGTGCCACCAAAGACAACTATTCATTTCCTCTTAAATCTTTTAGTGGATAGTATACAGCTTACAATGATTTTTTGTACGCCATAGTACATTCGCCTCATATTATGAGTTGGCATGATTGAAGTACTGCACCCATTCCGATTTTTTTTGATATTGCATGTTAGTGTCTCAGCGATTTGCATTAAAATGCAATTTCAGTGCTGAATGCGCTGTTCGACCACCATCCAAAAATGTTCACACCAAAGACACGCTAAACTTTATGAAACACACACATTTGCTAAATTGAGAAAAGTCACCAGAAAAAGCGATAATTCTTAGAAAATGCGCCACAGAGAATCCTAAAAATAGCCAATCAACGGGTCCAAATTTCAATTTTCGCGACTGACGATTTGCCATGAAACTGACAGCCGTGGCATACAGATCGCTTTATTCGGCGAAATTTTTCATTGTAAAATGGCTGCACTCGGGGGTGGGCTGGAGGAAGCTCAGAGGGGTTCGCGCAAGCCCTTTGTGAAATTTTGCTAAGGTCAGCCAGCCCCTTGTTAATTTAAGAGAAAACAATATTCTCAAATCAAATGAGTACATAACTGCAATTTCTGACTTACATACATTATCTATAACAGCATCAGTATACACAGTATTACATTTTCGGCCATTCACATTGATGAGTTTACAGTAAATTGCGTATTGGTACATATTGTAAATGTATTAAGTAAAAATCGATTGCTTATTTAAGTGGTCCATCAAAGTGATAAAAAACTCACTGCTTCCTAGAATACCAATAATTGCTTTGATATAAAGCGAGCCCTTTGTAAACGCATTGGCAGCCTACCACTGGCTGTACTAATTTAGAAAACTTTGAGGGCTTTCGCACAAAAAATCATCAAAGTTTTATTGCAATCGGATGAACGGTATAGAAACAGGAACACATAAAAGAAAAACTACCAAATTACCGTATTGGCAGCCCATCGTTGTATTTTTTGATTCAAAAACCTTTGCTGTTGTCCGCAAAACAACTCACCAAAGCTTTATCGCAATCAGATGAACGGTATAGGAACGAATACGGAACAAACGAACAAATTAACGTATTGGAAGCCCACCGCTGGCTGTACTTATTCAGATACCGTTGCGGGTGTTTGCACAACAACTCACCAAAGTTTTATCGCAATCGGATGAACGGTATAGGAACAGGAACGCATAAAAGACAAACTAACAGATTAACGTATTGGCAGCCCACCGCTGATTCATATACATTCGCGAGCCTCCGCTCAACGGCTCGCCAAAGTTTTATCGCAGTCCGATGAATGGTATAGGATTGCATACGGAAAAAACAAACAAATTAACGCATTGGCAGCCCACCGCTGATTTATATACATTCAAGGGCGTCCGCACAACAACTCCTCAAAATTTTATCGAAATTTGATGAACGGTATAGGAACGCATACCAGACGTACAAACAAATTAACGCATTGGCAGCCCACCGCTGATTCATAAACCTATTCTGGCGTCTGCATAACAACTCCCCAAAAAAATTATCGCAATCGGATAAGCGGTATAGGAGCGCATAGGTAACAAACATACAAACATTCATTTTTATATATATATAGATAGATAGATAGAAGATGGTACATAAATACTTACATATTTAAAAAAGTGACTAAGGTGAAAAACGAAATTTTGTTCGAGGCGGCCAAACATATGTTGCTGGCTATGGGTAAAGGTAAAAAAAGATAACAGAATTAAAACAGCAATCAAATAAAAAGCTATAAAGAAACAAGTTACTCATAATTTGAAAAAACCTTACTAAAATCTTCCTATAATAATTTTATCTGAAAAGGTGTCATTCGTTATCCCCTTTTATGCAATAAATGGTACGCTACTCTGCTGACAGGTATTGAAAAGCATGTAAGCAGAATTATTAAAAGCAAGCATCGTCCTGTTGCCCCAGCAGTTTCCACGGCGACGACACCAATCCAATATCGACAACTATTATACCGTCGACAAGGTCCTAAAAGCACGACAGTCTGTATCGAAACGTGGCGCGGAAAACGTCAATAGTCACAAGCAATACGCGACATTTGTTTTCCGCTGAACTACCCATAAATAATAAACTATGACTCGAGATGGGAGAGTCGAGGGAAGTCGGGGAAAAACAAGAAGTAGCCATGGACGCATGTGTTCCCGGCGAAGTCGTTTCCGGTCGCACCTGTGAAAAACTTTCCCGGGTAATTTCAAAAACAGAACTGAGTGGTTCTTACGACGATTTTAACAACAACGCAATTCGCCATGAAAGTGTTGAGACGCCTAGAAGTGATGATAGTGATGGTGAAGAATGTTTCCTTGCCAAAGATTCGGGAGACGAGATGTCTATTGTTGATGCTGCGTATCAGCGGAAACAGGATAGCGACAAAATGATGTTTTCACCGAATAAATTCGTTAAATTTTCTAAGGACAGTGTGAAAATGAAAAGCCATAATGGTCTACAGTCGAACATCATGAAATTATCTCCAATAAAAATAATAACATCTCACCCCAAGGACTTGGGGACAAAAATAAAAAGTAGAAAAGGTATCTTTTTTTATACTCTTACATATTCTAACCGTTTCACTATCTTTGAAAGTAATTGTCTATAAGCTCTAATTACTTGAATATTTCACGAAAAACGGTTATCCTTTTACAAGTTCTTGTCGAATATCAACTCAAGATCGGTCACTTGCAAGTTGCAACCATTGATATCATAGACGCGACGTGATGATTTAAGCCCATAGGTTTCCTCTCATAAGAGGTGAAGTGAGTCATGTAGTATTTTAGAAAAAAAAGTTGCATGCGTTATACTATTCTAGATGTCTTAAAGTATTTTACAAGCAAATAAAGCTCAGTTAATACTCACAACAATAGAGTTATCTCCCTAAAATTAAAATGTACAATCCACTAAGTAAAGACGTAATTGTCCAATAGAAAAGTTTTACTGTTTTACTACTTGGCTCACTTCGCTTCTCGATTATTAACTTCAAAATTAGTTGTCCATTGTAAAGCTTCACTTTTTTACTAACCGCTTATTTTCTCAATTTTAAAACATCGATGCCGTTCATAAATAATATTTCAATGTGGTGATTGGATCACTTTTGAGAATTAACCCATTCTATTGTTTTTATTTCGCATACAATATTAATTGTCTAAGACAGCGATTTCCAACCTGGGAGGCGCGAAAAGTCCAAAATATTGATTTACTCTTTAAACGTGTCTTTATTACTATATGAAATAAAGGATGGGAGGTGCGAAGATATTTTTTTCTTCAAAGGGAGGCGCGTTAACATAAAGGTTGGAAGCCACTGGTCTAAGAGCACAATCCATGTCTTTCTAAGCTACGTAATTTATATGCGAATTATAAATCGGTGTCTGGAATATTTGGATCGATTTGTTCTGACATTATCAATAGTCATTGTTTGAGCTTCTCACATTTTTTTAATAATTGTTGAATATAATTTTACTGTCATCATTTTGTTGTTTCACGTGCGCAGTATGAATATACATTAAATTTAATATGTTTTAGTCAAACAATGTCAATACACTTAAAAAAAACATTTTAAGCAGATTAATATTTATACGAGCGTGCTGATAAACATCATTAGTCATAACATAATAATATAAAAATATGTCGATAATAACCTGAATTTTTTCATGCATAAATTTTTGTTTATGCATGAATTACGTAATTATTATACATAACAAAGATAATTTGACATCCAGCAAAAGAAGTTATGAGTAAGCCAATGTTGAAGCATAAAGTAATCCATAAATCAAGACCATTATTAAAATATTTACTATTATGATTTCAATACGTGTTTATTTTTTAATATTAACTAGTTATTATAGATATAGAATTCTTCAAATAATAAAACATTTTTAGTACTTTTTCCACATACAATTTATTTAATCGGGACCGGTTTCGCTCATCGCGAGCATTATTAACTGATAAGAAAAATATATAAACAGTGCTATTTATACAACCCTTTATTTCATTTTAAATTTGTATAAATAGCACTCTTTATATATTTTTCTTATCAGTTGATAATGCTCGCGATGAGCGAAACCGGTCCTGATCAAATAAATTTTATGTGGGGAAAAAGTACTAAAAATGTTTTATTATTTTTATTATAATGCCATTCCACCAAGTATTGACAGTGAACACATTAAAAGTGATAGAATTCTGCATTAACCAATAATTTCAAAGGAGTTTGTTTCATGAAAATTCATCGAATCACGTGTGAATCAATTTAGCTGCCGCTGCCAACAGCTGTATCACAGCGATCCCTGCTTTTTCATATAAAACTCATATTGGGTGCACACACGGCAGCATTCTGCAGTCCGCGTAGTCGGTTGCTCGCTTGTTGCGACAGCGGCAGCGGCAACAAAATGCTACCCGTGTATTTTGAACCATAATTAAAGATGCAAACAAAAACTGTACGTTTCAGTTGAGTCCGTAAAACTATCAAGATATGTACCACATATAATGAAAACACATAGTCACGGACCACGATCAATCTTGCTTTAAGTTTAATTACCGCTTAGTATCATCAGAACGATTTAACAAACGTGAATAGAACGATATTTGTTATCTACTATTACTCTTTATTAGATCCTCTCCCGATGAAATTAAGAGCTTTGCCACGTTCATTCTGGCTGCAGCCAAATGAACCGGCCCCTATGTCTCCGGCTCCAGGTTTGCCACCTCTGACGCCAATCTCCGCGCAGAGAGACGACGAGTCTACAGGTAAGGAAACGTAGAAACAATAATAACTATTCGATTTTGTTTGTATTTGTATGTACGGAAACGTCATCAAACACACAGGACTGTATTTCAAATTTACTGGCTTCTGTCATTCATCAGGGGCTAAATTGAAATTAGTCCATGGCCCATACAAACATACCAATATCTTTGTATTCTATGAAAGTGACAGGTATCGAATCTCAGTGACAGTTCTGTATTGCTTTTTTTACTTGTTATTTCACTTTGAAAGAGACAAATTTAAGGTCACGTATTATTATTTCTTACTTACATTAGCATTGATTGTATTATATAGTAATTTATGCTTTGCAGTAGTGTCGTAGTATTTGTTAATTTGCTTGTAGATTAATGTATAAGATGAAGTGGAAGCATGCAAAATTTCGTAAATAGTATACAATGCTATGCTTTTCTCTAGCCCACCCAAGATTTCAGGTCAGGAACCGCCACTGGGGTTTACTAATTATTGTCTCCCCATTTAAATTCTTCAACTGAAAAAAACTTTATAATCGCAGTACTTTGCCATAAACTTGCGAGAAAGGTATATAAAGTATGTACCTAAATACTTTCGATGGATTCGGCGGTAAGTTTGTGGAAGTTCGTTTTAATAAAAAATAAAATAACTTTGATTATTCCACGTATTGTGTAACAAAATGTGACACGTGTTTCGCCTCTCTCAGAGGCATCCTCAGACAACTACTTTCGCAAATGTTTGCTTAAGTTTAATTTTACTATTCTGATATACTATAATAAAAATCAAATAAAAATGGGAGGCAAGGAAGGGATGGTGGAAAAACAAACAAACGATAATGGTAATACAAATGACATTTACATTAGGAAATGATTAACTAATTAGGACGGGTTAAACCGTTAGAGAACTATTGACCGCGTAACCGGGTCGAACAAAAGCCCGAAAGCTTTTATCGCTCACCTACAAAAACGGAATTGGAATAATATTTTGGATATATTTTTGGCGGTTTGCTAGTATGATTTTTATCCGTTAAGACGAGATCAAAGTTGCATTTAAGACATATTTGATGAATACCAATTCAAGATATTTTTAGAGTGATTTCATTTAAAATTTTATAGATTATGAAACAGCAATCATTAAGCTATAATGCTTTTTCGTCCACTGTCAATAATTGGATTAATATTGTTATTTTCGTTCAATTAGAATATTCGATTTTAGTGTATGTCATTAGTCGATTGAAATTTAGTCTATTGTCCACACTTCATTGACATCAAATAATCTAGTCGATAATATCCAATTACAATAAATGAAAAACAGATCGATGAAATATTAAAGTTTGAATGTCTCCAGGGAGTGTTATTGCTATTACTAACCCAATATACGTGATGAATATTTTATATCACTACCAAGGGAAACCGTCACCTGTTGAGGTTTACATGTTTTCAGTACTTGAGAAAGTTAAATAAACGTGAGCTATATCTAATCTAAATTCCGTTTGCTTAAATTATTACATTTCTTTAAAAATTCTTATCATCCAATCGAATCACACTTTTTTTAAAGTTATGATAAATTACAAAATAGCACATTTCAACAAACCAGTAGAATTTTTAAAATATAGTATATTATTATACAGAAATCTTGGGCTTTTTTCTATGTAACGCGGTGGAACGGCGTTCCGATACATTTTTCTCGTCATATTTGATATTTCAAATGCATATTCGCAAAATTACTATTTTTATTTTGCTATGAAAACTTTTTTTAGAAGCCATTGGCTGCTTGTCCCTATCTTAAGTTTATTTTTAATGTAATATATCAGTTACTGTAAAATAGGGTTATCAGACGTCCCGATTAATCGGGACTGTCACCGGTTTTGAGTCTCGTGTCCCGAAAAAACACCTCGGGACGCCCAAATGTCCCGGTTTACGACTCACGCTGATTATTTGGGGGAATCGGTAAATCTTGGGATATTGGATTCGAAAGTCTTGGAAGAGCTAAAAAAACGTAAAATCGGCAAATCAGACAAATGTCCCGGTTTGACTTGCAAGAAATATGACAACCCTATGCAACACTCACAAATCAATGTCGTTATAATGTACTCTGTGACCAGAACCAGGGGTCTAATGATTGATATATTGTTTTAAAAAGAAGTTAGATTGAGAAACTGAATAAAAACAGTTATCGTAAACATCTGTTAAGATACCTCCATAGAGAAGCATATGCTCCACATCGGGAACGGATATGGATTAGAAAAGAAACTTTAGTGAAAAGCTTGACAAGAAGTGAGTTCCAGCACCTTTTGTTTTAAAGAAATCTTACACCATGTTAAATGAAGTAAAGCAAAATATTTAGAAATTATTGCGAATTTAGTTCGACCGCTTCGCGTTACCACAAACCCACTCCCATTTTCTGTGTCAGTATTTTGATGCTTACTTACCTCTTTTTTAAATAACTTTTATTTTTTTACATCTGTCATCAAAGTGCTGAATTGTAGCAGTGACGTCATGAAAAATACGCTCTAACTATAAAACTAGGCAACCTTTCTGCGTTAGGAGCGTGAGCCTGCTAGTTTGACAGATAAAATATGACAGCCGTGAACATAGACGCAATTGGGACTGCACTTATTTCACAGGGTTGTGGAGTTGGAATCGGAGTCGTGGAGTCGGACTGTTTTTACTGGAATCGGATTCGAAAAAACTAACAACTTCGAGTCCTTGTAAAAAAAATGTATATTCAAATCGCTTGGGTCAAAAGTGGCACCACTGCATGCTACTAAGCCTAAAAAATATATTAAAGTCGTGTTTTAAGCTAAGGTCGGAGTCGTCTTATTCTTTCACGACTCCGCAGCCCTGGTATTTCAGACCGTCCATAAAAAGTTTCTAGCCGGATCCACATGCACATGAGAATAGCCCCACAGATATAAAAAAATTGAAATGTACAATATAATATGTTAACTTCATCAATGCTCTCGTTATGTTTACTACGTGTTATTCATGTTCGGCCTCTCTGAAAAGCATCCTCAGACAACTGTATCGTAAGATTTTTAATTGTAATTGGGATGTTCCTCTTTAAACACAAGATTTCATATGTAGATTAGTATTGTAATTGTTTATATAATCGCATAGTAGAAGAAAAAAACACACTCTTAATTTCTCATTTATAAAGAAATAATTAGAAAATCTTTTAATGCAGTTAAGTCAAAGTTTGTGGTACATCAGTAATACAACCAGTGGAATAACTAAGATTTCAATTTTAATTATATATTGCCACCAAATCCATATAAAATAGATTAGATATCACTTTAAAGTTGTACTCCACTCTTGTGTATCGCGATAATATAACTTATGGGCAATTTATGTAGGTTATAAATTAGAAGCAATGGCTATCGATTTTATTCAATGACCTTTTTGAACATATGACAAAGCACTTTCTCATGGTACTTATTGTATTAAGTGTTTTTTTTTCTGCGCAAAACAACTCCATTATGATTTTGAATTCGTGTATCCACAATCAAGCTATAAAAAAATCAATAAGATTCAAAAGAATATTTAAGTCACAATAATAATTAGCTTTTGTCATATATCCATTACCATAAAATTTTTGCGGTGAAGGGCGGACACGAATTCTCCGCGGAACAATTATTCCTGTTTATCAAAAATATAAATTATTGCTGAACATAAACAAGAATAGTTGGTCTGCGCAGAATTAGTGTACGGAAGAATCATCGATCCTATTTTCTCAGACCATGTAAAAAGAGACCATCACTCAACCCCGAATGCCAGGTTATTAAAATCGGAAAATCAATCTCGCATGCAATAATCAAAAATACAATGTACTGCAATATGTATGTATTATGTACAATAAGTATTAATAAAATATTGGTTAAGCGTTTTGAGGCTCTAATATATGAATAAGCAGTGGTGTAGTGGGGCCAGGTCGGCGAACGGCACCATAAAATGAGATAGGGCGCCGCCATGCCACCTTTTTGACTTGTAACTAATTTTTCAAGTACATACATACATATGTATTCAAAATACTGTTAATAAAATCTAAAAGCATTATATCAAAAATTGATCTACCCGACGGATTTTACAAAAATAGAAAAAATAAATGTACAAATTTAATTTAAGATTTCGACTGAAGGTGCTTGGTGGAATTTCAATATTAAATTTGAATCGTTCAAACTATGTACATTCTCACAAATTTTGTCACTAACGACCCGGGTTTCGCCTTTCGGCATATTCAGGCATTCAAGTGCACGTTAAGTATAGTGTAAGTTATAGATTGCAATGCTCTTGTTGTACAAAACTTTATATCGGCAAAACAGAAAGGACACTGAACATCCGAGTTTTAGAACATATGGCAGCCTTTAGATTGAAAAAAGACACGTCTACTTTTGCTAATCACTTAATATCGGAAGGACACGTGTTCAATCAGGAACAAGGGATAAAAATGTTACACCCAAATACGGACAGTCATAAGCTCTTTTTCCAAGAAATTTTAGAAATCAACAAAGCACAGCTGCAAAATCTTCCGATTTTAAACGAAATATCAAACTTTCCCACATCTCCACTTCTATACCCTATATAACCATAAAATCATATAATCATAAAACCTTTGCCGACAAACAAATTATATAATTCTTAAAACTGCTCACTACTCAAATCTGTTGGTATTCCCATGGGCTCATCCTTTTCGCCAGCAATGGCTTTGGACTCAGTGATGCATTTATATCTTATATAAACACGAAACTTTCATTTGCTAAGCGTCAGTTCAAGTTCATCCGTGCACTTGAATGCCTGAAGATGCCGAAAGGCGAAACCTGGGTCGTTAGTGACAAAATTTGTGAGAATGTACATATTTTGAACGATTCAAAAGTACAAATTTAATGTGAAGAAATTAATTAATTAAATTTAATTGCGTTAAATGCACGTTTTTAATTTATTTAATTGTTAAAACCTGTAGTTTCTTAACTTCGGACGGATATAAAAAAAAACAAACAAAAAAATAGGGAAGAAATCAATGACCGACGTGGTATCTATTTATTTACTACTTCACCACTGCAATTAGGGCTTTTTCCTTTCATGGTATTTAAAGAAAACCATATAATTATTTTAGTCACGTAAAAGTTGTACATTTTTAAAAAATAGTCACTGGCGAAACCAAATGTGAAATTTTCGATTTCAACGTTTTGTAAGAATTTTGAAGAAGTAAAAGAGGACAAACTGACAGAGAAAATTGAGCTGTCGAATTTTGATGTTGATGTCGATGTCGAATAGAAACCGTTTCTATTTCCTCAGTCAATAGAATACCCTCGCCACCTGTAGCACTCTCTCATTTACGTTTTTGAAGTGTCTGAACAAGAGTGGAGAGTTCACTGATAACACTGATTATGCAACATCTGTTACTTTTTATTCATCTTGTAGTAGCTCTATTATCGTAAGGATAATTCGATTTACAAATTCTTTGGAAAAAAACATTTTACGATGACTTTTCATGTTGCAACGATGATGAATCGAACAAAACGCACATAATAATGAAATAGTAGCTCAGCGATACTCAACCTGCGGCCCATTCTGATTTCATATGTGGCCCAAAATAATCATAGTCACGAGATGCTTTTTCAAGCATTTGATATTGTTTGCAAAACTTTACGTCAACGAAGGAATATTTTAGATACATTTGTGTTTTAGTTTACTTACATTTATATTATATGTATAATTATGTTATGTATGTTACAAATATGTGGTATATTTAGATATTACTATTAATATGCTGCGGCCCAAGTAATGTACCAAAAACCGGTGTGCGGCCCAGACAAAAAAAAAGTTGAGTGTAGCTGATATAGTTGCTTACTCGGTCAATAGGGTTGTTTGGCCAAATAATAGGCCGTGCACTCGGTTGTTCTAAGTGAGTAAACAATAAACAGTCAAAGTAATATACATGTCAGACGTTGTATACAGAAAATATTGTTTTTTTCTTAATTCAACAAAGAGTTTATCAGCCCATGTCTGATTTAACAAAGGACTCACAAGAGCCTCTCTGAGCCTTCTCCAACCCACCCCTGGTTAGGTGGGCTAAAATGTTGATGATAGGGTATTTTTTAAAACTGACAGTATTTGTTTATATTGTTATTTTATCACATAATAATAGCTTTAATAACTGTTTTTCTGTTGTTACAATTACAGCATCCCCAAATACTCAATCACGAAATTCTCACTGTTCTGTGGTGAGTGATGCAAATACAGAGCTTCTCTTCAGCCTTTTCAGAAGTGTGGAGAGTAATAAAAGACCTATCCACAAAAGAGGAAGGTAGGGTAGATAGATGTTCTTCCTTGCTATAGTATAACTCCTTATATAGTATAGTAAGTCTGTTGCTCCAGGAGGATTTTTTTGCATTATCAAAAATTAGAATTTACTGGCTTGTACAATCAAATACCTTCTAACTTGTCAAATAAACCAGTAGTTGCAAAATCAATCAATTCTCCGAATAGAAAATGTTTTTAGGAATATATATGATATTGTAAATAAAAAAAAATCAGATTTATAAATAATATTGTTTGTTCAAAGTCTGCTGAATTAATTTTCAGAAAGAATCGACAAAGAAAACTGACAATATTGAAAATGAAAATGACTGAAACCTAAATCTTAGAATGTGAAGCCCACCTCTTATAAAATATTCTGGAAAACTTTATGTTGTGTTGTCACTCTACATTTTTTCATCTTAGTAATGTCATGATTCTTTCGAACACCTGTATTGGTAGAGAACTTTCACACCTCACTGTCGAGCAAGCTACATACAATTGACCACGAATAAATAGTGGTTGTGGAAGGAGATCTACTCAATCAAAAGTTTGACCCTGCGACTTACTTATTGTCATCCCATAAGCTAACTTAACTAGGAACTGTCGCCTACAAATATTAAAGGAAACAGTAACGGCCGATGACATCCAAAGTGACTCTAGGCAAAAATTTTATAATACCCATCCTGTCACCTGTGACTACTTCAACTTGCAAAACATTATCAAACCGTACCCTATATGTATACCCTGTTTCTCTTCACGTCGAACATGGATGACTTTCAATTGACTCACGATCTTAGATTCCACTGAAACTAAAATTAGAGTGGCGAGTCTCCTCTCTGTACCTTTTTGACAATGAAATCATCCTTTAATTTATTTTATGCTCAATATCCGCCTTTGGAGCTTTGGGCGTTAGTAATTGGGTCAAACCAATTCACCAAGTCACCATTAAAGTTTTGAGAAAGATTACAGTTTATGTTTGATATATTTGTATTCAAATCAAAATAGTTTTATATCATATGGTTAGTGCAGTGTCTGCCAAACTGTGTTCCGCGGCACACTATTGTGCCCGAGAAGTCTCAGGTGTGCCGCGGTGGAAGAAGCCTTAAAATGTTAATTTTAAATAATGCATATTCATTTTTTTTTTAGTTTTAAATAATTTCAACATCTACACATTCAAACAAATATTTGTCTCGTTCATACATAGTGGCCAACGCGACACATTATACACATTTTCTTTTTTAAAGGTACATTTCCATTTTTATTTGGTGTTAAGTCCCATTCACCAATGTGCCGTGAAGTAAAAAAGTTTGGCAGACACTGAGTTAGTGGCACGTGTAATTATTTTAATGCAAGCCAAATCATTTTGGACATAGTTAAAGCACATTTTTCCGTGATTTTGAAAATTTTGTTTTTAAGAGTTAAGGATGAAAAAAATAGGTACGCTTCAAGGTGGCATTCAGTAGGATTGCACTTTAACCAGTCAATACCTTTTAATGAAGCATCAATAAAAGTGTGCTGTTTTCCTTGGTAATATCATCTTAGCAATCGATAAAGGCATACAACTACAGGATTGTTATTTATTACGTTTTCAGACCAAAGAAAATGCCATCAAATTCAGCAATTGGAGGTATCCGAGACGATGACCCTTGCCTTGTGCCTTCAGGACTTCTCCCTTCTCTGACACCGACAAGACCTCAGCCTGATAATCCAAAAAATCTCAACTATTCACAGCTTCTTAATGAACTTGTCTTTCAGTTGTGAAATGATTTGTTTTTATTTTATTTTAGATATATTATATGAAATTATATAAAAAAAAACACAGTATTTACATTGAAATGTATTTTCTACTATGAGTGTACGCTGCCGCCTTCATCTACTAGTCTAGAGTCTACCGCCAGGATTTTGATTTTGTGTTTTTTTTTAATTGTTACTATGAGTTTTTCTCTTTTCGAAAACGAGACATTGAAGTTATTTTTGGAGACAACGGGACACGCCGCCTGAAAACGGGAAGTTTGGCCACATTATATTGAAAATTCATTAGAAACAGTGACGTCATGAATGTGAGGATATTTATGATTTATGTTATATGACTAAAGAGGAATGCATTTTTATAAATTGATTTTTTTGCCATCTTTACAATACGAAAATTCTTGAACCAATTTAAAGTCGAGACCGCTCATGTAAATAATGGATTTATTAACCTTCACCCACCATTTTGTAAATAAGATATATACGTGTGCTAGTAAAGGAAAGATGCACACAGTATCTAACTTCTGACAGGTTATTACAATAAATCTATAAATGTTTGATGTTATCAGTTAACCTTTCAAGTGCCACGAGGTATTAGTATGGCAATACCCAGCAGGCCACAAATTTTTTCAAATAATATATATGGTTTTGTAAATATATTGAAAGTAGACTTACCAAATAAATACAGTGTGTCTTTTGTGCCATCATGATTATAGAAATTTCGTAAACTAATTACATATTAAACGTAATTGCATATGTAAGTTTTATTTTTAAAAAATCATGACATTACTAAAAGGGTAACGTAACAACGTAACCAAAAATATTATATAGTCTAGAAAGCAGTGATACGTTGCCCAACACTGCATATCGGCGCGTTTTGGTTGCCCGACGAAGCTCTTTTTGAAATCAATGTAATATTGGTGATATTTATAATATATCACTTCGAAGTAATTCCTGATCATTCTAAGAGTGTGACAAAATATTTGTTTTTTTTTTAAATAATCATTCTTGGCCTAGTATAATGAATATAAAGTTGAGCGTGTAAATACACATTATTTTTATGTCGACCCTGCTGGCATTACATCCTAATTGTAGTCACAATATAATTTTAAGATATTTTATTTTATTACCCTACATATGATGTTGAAATCTATCGAAGATAAAAAATATGTATGTATACATGTTATATTACCCTATTGCTAATCAAATAGAACTATATGGGCAACACATAAGTAGTAATTATTAACTATTTTGTATACTTGCCTTTCTATGCTATTGATTTTGTAAATCTTGAAAATGTTGAAAACAATTTTGTACAATCATTGTACAATGATAAGCCTCTATTGATGATTCTTTGGTGGCAGCACTTCAATGAAGACTTTCTTTAAAAGAGATTGACTAAATATAAACAAAGAAAAGGGGATTCGTAATGTGAAAAAGTAAGAATATTAAAATTGTGATATATGAATTGCATATAATAATTAAAATTTGATATAAACTGAAACTTAAAGTGAATAATATAATTGCAGCTAAACTTGCTGTTAATGTTATTGTGTTCCAATTTGCTTTCTAATAACTTTGTAATGAAAATATCAAAATAAATAAGACATTTTACCAGTTTAGCGTTTAAAATAAAATTGTAATAAAGTCTAAGACAGCGGTGACACAGTGAAGTTTAAGATCATATAAGTTATAGAAAATGTGTGATAACTCAATTTTGCTGCACACTTAATATAGGTATTAATATTTTTGTGATAAAATGTGAAAAACCTTGTACCTGCACATACATAGATATGAAATATAATTTATTACATAATTTAGTACATTATTTATTTACAATGTAGGAATGTTATGAAATTATGTTATAACTATAGAATTTAAAAATGTTTTTGGACTTCATTATTATTAATTTGTGAATGATATATTTATTTATTATGATTTCAAGCAAATGATATAAGTATTAAGTGATATAACTGTTAAATTAACAAAATCATATGTAAGAATATTGAGACGACGAATATGTAATAGTAAATAAAAAAGTTTTTGTACAACCAAATGAAATTATGTTGTAATTATTTTAAGTATCAAAACTAAACATGTGTTTTTAACTGTCTTAAATAATTATAATTATTTTTTGGAGAATCTTATTAATGCTAAATGCGTGAGATTTAAATTGTTAAAACGGGACATGAATTGAATTGTGAAACGAAAGATTAATGTATTTGGGACCAAGCAAAATGCACATGAAAGAAGAAGTCAGTAATAGATTATTTTAAGCATTAATAAACACTAAACCTTTTTCAAATGAAACTATGATGTAATGTTATACGATAAAATCCAAATTAATAATTTCTTACTTAGCCCAAGAATAAATGTATACAATATTGAAAATAAAAATATGTTTTCTTCTTTTTAAGCAATTACCTGTTCCCTGAGTGAGGCATACGGCCACCATGCATCTTCCCATCTGTATAACCCACCCATGATCATTTCAAGGATTGAGATTTTTAACTTTTTCCATGTTTTTAGTTCCATCAGATACATTTTACGTTAAGTACTTCAGTCTTCCAGCGGTGCTATTCCCGCATGCATACACTTATTTTGAATGAATGGTCTAAAATACTCAACACAATCACGTTTGAAGGTTTTGAACCAAAATTTTAGGTCACGAACTACTACTGCCTTCTCAGTTTTTCTAACCAGTGGGAAAATTCATATAATCAACTAGTAAAAATTCTACATTGAATTAATATTTATTTTAGAGCATGTTACTTTCAAACTGTGTGTAATATTACAATTTGATATTTTCAACAACCACTTAACTCTTTTTATCATACTGCCTTTCTGAAACAAAAAGATGATTTTTTGAGTGATTATGAAGTAATTTATTATATAAAACTCCTTGAATAATAATACATGGTCCAAAAAAGTCAAACTATTATATTGAAAGAAATATTCAGTAGCCTATACCTTATCGTAAAGATAAGATATAAGAAAAAAGATTTTCAATAAAACAATTTTGAGTATGTAATATAAATATTTTTAATATTGAATAAACAGAACCAGATATCACTTTTAGATAACCATAAACATGAATACAATAATTCATATTTCAAATCATTTAAAAAGGTAATTTTTATTGAAGAGATGAGAAGCGCGAGTTTAATAAGGCAAATTATTATCCTGGGGGCCACATCAATTGCCTTCCTCCGAGAACATGAAGATGCAGATGATACACTGATTGAGCGCCACATCGTCCATCATTCACAACCAATCTAAAACCGTCATTCAAGCCTTGTTCTTTGGCAACTTTTCGTGCTACTATCATCAGGTGTCCTGAAAGAAGATTAATAATAATTTTAAATATCGACTATAGAATTTTCAGTGTCCTAAATATGTTTATCTCCACTAATAGACGTCCGGTCCGTGGACAAGTGATCAACGTTGTTGGCTATGGTTACAGTATTCGAACAGGCTCGAATCCCATTACTAAATGTTTTTACAAATTGGTTTATGAATTTCTGTCCGAAGGCATGAATGTCTGTAATTCCCTCCCACCTATCCGATCCCAAAAACAGGGCATAGCGAGAGCAATTGACTAATTTCTAGTCTTGTCCTAGACCTATCCGTTTATCCCCTATTTTCTAAGATGAAGAGGTTAAGCAACTGAGTAACAACCAAAAAAACTTCTATTGAATTAAACTCCATTAGAAGTCTATGTGCTCCACATTGAGAGCGGACATTTTTAACAAAAATAGATACATACAAATTAACTGAAGAGCCTACCACAAAATGTTATCTCTTAACATACTAGGGCAAAAGATATCAAAGGAAAGGAGCAAGAATCCTTTGATGCAGTGGTTTCCAACTTGAATGTTACTGCGCCTCCCTTTGAAGAAAAAAATATCTTCGCGCCTCCCCATCCGTTATTTCATATAGTAATACACATTTTAAATGGTAAATAAATATTTTGGACTGTAAGCCCCTCCCTTTGCAATAGTCCACGCCTCCCAGGTTGGAAATCGCTGCTTTAAATGTGTATGTATTGTTTCCAGAAAACAATAATAATAATTTAGATGTATACCTAAAAGCTGTTCATCTGCATCCTCAGTCTTTGAAAGCTGTTGAATAGATTTCCGAGGTATGACCAAGAAGTGTACAGGTGCTTGGGCGCTGATATCATGGAATGCGACACACTGAAAATGGTACAATCGATTAAATCCTTGAAGATGATACAAATTAGGTGAAAAAACATTACCATATTTCCAAATACTAATGTACATTAATTTTTGGAAAATATTAGGTAGGAGCCAGTCCTAATAGGTGAGTAAGTCACATCGCAAGCATATAGTTGAATTAAACACAAAAAGATTTGCGTTGTGATGATGGATTTAGTGCGATTGGTAAGAATTTACGTAAAAGTCAGTTGTTTATTGGTATTATTTTTGCAAATTAACCTTAGTTCGCTTCAGCTGTTATTAGATGTGTGGCAAAAATTAAGCACAAGTAGCAATTGCAGTCGAACACTACTACTGTAAAAAAAATACCTGGTCATCTTCATAAATAAAATTACAAGGAATTTCTTTCCGCAGTATTTTTGCAAATATTGTATCTTCTCCGGCACCGGCACTTTGGGCTTTTTCTACTTCGTTCGCCATTTTTCAAGTGACGTTTCATACGTTGCATAAATTGCCAAGTACAAACACTAAAATACACCAAAAATAATTTTGGATAATATATTTTTACTCTCTCTATATTCATGAAAAACAGTTGATATGAAAATAAATGATATAAAAAACATAAAATTGATGATTCTTAAAATAAAGGTACTTAAATTGGTAAAATTATTATTTCAGCTTAAAAAAAAACTTCTACTCCTACTACTCTACTGGAATAATCTAAGTTATTTTATTTTATATTAAAATGAACTTCCACAAAGTTACCGCTGAATCTATCGAAAGTACTTCTACTTCACTACTTATCTTCGATATAATATATTATGTTTGAAATCATGACATAATAATAAAAAGAAAAATATTTCGTAATCAGTCATCGTAATGCTTTTATAATAAGTTATATATGAAAGTAAAGTTAGCGTTTATAAAAAAAATAGTTTTGGTTTTCAATCAACTTTACACAAAGATTTGAAACAAACACAAAAATATTAAAAACAAAATTTGATTATTACATAAACTGTGTAAACTTTGTTATTTCACTTGTAACAGTGGAATACCAATAATATTTAAAATGAACTTCCGCAAAGCTACTGTGCCGCCGAATTTATTGAAGATATAATAAATACGTGATTTTTTTTCTTTTTCACAAAACATAAAATTATTAATATTTTGCAGATTTTTTAAATGTAAATCAAATAGGATATATTATAATTATAGATAGATACCTAATTTATTTAAATCAATTTTCATAAACCATACGATATGGTTCTGAACTCTTTATTCCTTTTTCTGTGATTTTTCAGATCCATAAGCAATACAAGAAGTGTCAATTATGGTTCTTTTCCCACCTGGATATTTGAATTCAACGTGTAACGGACATTTAAAATAAATAGGAAAGTTTTTTCAATTGGAAAAATATAATAAATAATGTTTGCGAGCTCTATTTTTTAAAAATATTATTTAACAATAAATCTTCGCATGTCGTTATTTCTTTTTTAAAATGCTAAGCAGTCGAAACTTCAAACTCATACTATCCAATTATTGTTGCATTTCTTTGGTTGGTATGGCAACATTGAGCCAACCAAAGGTAGAATAAAAACGTACATTAAACGTGCGTCAATGTCAAGAAAGTTAAACATAAAATGTATTATATAATTTTGAATATTTTATTCAGGGATGTGGAGTCGGAGTCGTAGAGTCGCGGTGTTTTGCTTGAAGTTGGAGTTAGAGGTGATGTTGTAAAAAACGAGTAACTCAGACCCATACAATAATAATAATTATGTGTATTCAAACCACAATAGTCCATAGTGTTGACATTGCATGCTTAGCTGACTAAAGATGATCTGATGGAATACACATATCGACTGTGGAAAGGAAAAAGGACGTAACCCACACAAAGTAAATTTTACAGGAGGCACAAAAAATGTGTTTTGATGATTTTGGGCCATATGAAAATTATGAAATATAAACAACCTGGAAGTGCACAAAGACTTCTAAACTGGTGTTTAATTGACATAATCTAAAATTAATTTGAAATATTGTCAAGGAAAAATCTTTTTTTCAGTCCCTTTTCTTGGTTTCAATTTTCACAAGCTCCTCTTTTTTAAAACTTAAGAGCTAAATTTAGATACTAATTCAGCATTTGCAGCTTACATCCTTTTGATAGAATGTGTATCAACCTTGATAAATTGTTATTATCGAAAAAAAGCTGTTTTGTAAAAACTGTGGATTACGTCCTTTTTCCTTTCCACAGTCGATATATATTCATATACATATATAAGTTAAAATGAAATTATTGCCAAATTTCTTCGGAGTCGGAGTCGACTTTCCTTGACACGACTCCACACCACTGATTTTATTGCTGGATAGTCAGGTTATTTCGTCGTAAATTAAATACCAAATGTAATTATTAACGATTTGTGATGTAATGATATGTTATTTGTGATAATGTTAAAAAGGTAAATTTTGCAACTATTTTCAAAAAATTTTAGCAGTTGATCACACATAATATTAAGTTGAATATAATAGTTTTCGATGTACGTAAACAAATAATCGACAAATATTCTAATTGACTAAACGCATAACAATGTTAGATCGAACGAATCTACGGCACAGGCGCGCATGACGCCACCGTTGATTGGTGAAAAAAACCGGTACGCGCACTTTAGTGGGGGCACAAACAACTTTGAAACAAAAATTATTATGGTGAGTGTAGCTGTAGTGGTTTGCGAGATATTCGTTGTTCCGTCGTATGTCGAAACTCAATCAAAACATTCACGTGTAAGCTTTTTTCTATTTTACTGAGAGGCTGTGAAGTGATAGTGCATACCTCCTCTACCTTCCGTTAATTTTGAAACTCGTAGAGTGCTACCTGAGAAATGTCACAACCGTTGCTTGTTATGCTCTCTTTTCTAATAAGTGTTATGTTTTCTGTCTTACCTGTCAAAAAAACCTTAACCAGTAACAGGTAATGAAGGTATTCTGTGAAGATTTCAGTGCAGTTCAAAGTGTGTATAAGTTTTACCGATGTCCCTCAGAATATATTGAATTTAAGTTGTTAACAAGAGTCAAAATTGTTTCGTATTGGCTTTGTTCGGAATGTGATTCATGCTGTGAGGTTCAGTGTCTTGAAATATTATGAAGGTGACTGTATGTTTCGGTGATGTTCGGGTGCTGGTACCATGCGGACAAGGAGATCTTCTGGTCAGAGACTTGGTCAGAGAAGCGACGAATCGGTATCGAAAAGCTACCGGAAAAGTAAGTAATACTTATAATTTAAGATTTCGACTGAAGGTGCTTGGTGGAATTTCAATATTAAATTTGAATCGTTCAAACTATGTACATTCTCACAAATTTTGTCACTAACGACCCGGGTTTCGCCTTTCGGCATCTTCAGGCATTCAAGTGCACGGATGAACTTGAACTGACCCGGAAACCGAAACCCGGGTCGTTAGTGACAAAATTTGTGAGAATGTACATAGTTTGAACGATTCAAATTTAAGTAATACTTACTTTGAAACTAGGATTATCATAATTCCCATGTACTTTTTTACCTGAACGCATACGAAAGTGAACATTTTCAATTGTTATGACATCTATAAAAACCCTGTTCACGTCTTCATCTATTACTATGCAAACAGGTACGCTCGAGTTGTAAATATTCCGAGCACGTAATGTTTCTTTGTCTTTTTAAATTCCTTTAGTGGCTTCGGCGCGAAGAGGCGTCGTCGATCGCATTAACAAGCGATTCACACGAAACAAAATTGTCCTCTTAGCCCATGGGAATGAAATATCCAACGAAATCGAGAGTTTCGTCGGTGGTGAGAAGTTGTTAGGTACTCGCTACTGTCGTATTTTGTTTGTATTGGCGCACACCTGCATGCCAGTACGTAGGAAACTTTTTCTCTTGCGCCGCTCAATCGATGTGGGTGAAGTGGCGGTGAAGCCATAGATGTTAAAATACCAAGGCGATGTTTTGCCATTCGGACAGAGCCTCGTGAGCGAAATGTATACATTTATATATGCAATGTTATGCTAAATTATAACGGCTAAAAATTACCCTTCAAAACAATAAAAATGCATTGCGTATCGACACTAGACGACTAGACAGTTCATGAGCACTGCATCTCTATGTCTGTCTATGCTAATTAGATGATAAACTTTACAAATTTATTTATAACTTAATAAAAAAAATACACATAATATAATGGAAATCAAGAATAACTATTCTACTACCGCAGTGGTGCAATTAAAAGAAATTATACGTGGGTGCCTATTTAAATCACCATTTTAGATCACCAACGATTTAAATTCTCGTTTATAAGTTATTCGGTGGTCATTGCATGTCTGTACATATATTTATGTGAAATAGGGAAATCTTGTTTTTCGAATGTATAGAATTATTTAACTATCAACATAATATGCTATAGCTATTTAATAAACTGTTTAACATAGGTATTTGCTATTTACAATCACTTTCGTATCTGTAGTACGAAACACATTGGGTTTACATTGTAGTTTTATGAAAATAGATCTTGTCTTCTTTTCTTCCAAATTGTATACTTAACTCTTCCATATTTATCCCTTCATACCTGTGACGTTTGGGCGTACCTAGATAACAGGTGACTTTTCTGATATCGGTAAACTCACAGTAGTGAGTATAAAAAATAATTATTGATTGGAATTTTATATGGTGACCTCGATGGCCGTTAACAATATTTTCTCAGCAGCAGGGAAAATATTAAAAACAAAATATTCGAAAAAGAATGCGGAAATTGTTTTAGTGAGATAATAATAACCTATGTTAATGTATGTATCTGCTTGCTCGCGATCATTTTTGTTCTGCAGTTTGTTAAATGACGAATGCAAATAATGTAAAGATATCGAGACGACTTTCTTGTATATGGACACACGTAGTACAACGCGACCGGTAAAATAATGTACCACTTTTGCTTTTATAATAATTTATTTTTTTGATCGCAAACCTTCTGGCAATGCAGCTGCTAGTCGCTGCCCTAAAATTTACTGTATACTAAATAGTAGCCATTGTTGTACCTAAAGTAAATATCCAAATACTTGTAAGTACTTATATATTATTTATGTAAAAAAATACTAAATTCAATAAAACAAGATCGCTGTTATGCTCATTGCTGTTTTACGCATGCCATTGATTGTATTATATCGCCACCAGGCCGCCAAGTCACAGTAAACTCAATATCAATTTTTTTTAAATATTTAAATTTGAGAACTTAGAAAGAGCTGTTTGTGATATTTCTTCTGTTTGTGACTTATACGAGTTTTATCTCGTATTATTAAAACAAAATATTTGGCGCATGGGCATTACTTACAATTCCAAATATTTTTTTAATGATTTTTATGTATGATACATATAATATATATTATATATACATTTACAGTTTTTATAGCTAGGCCGCATATAAAATGTTCTGTTAAATATAAAAAAATGAGAATATAATCGAATTTCTATGTGTACATATAATAAGGAAGGTACTTTCGCAATCTGAGTTTCATATTCTTGATATTTAGAAAACGATAGTCTCAGTTAATCAGTCACGTAGGAATTTAACCTTTACGCTTGAAGTTTGGTGTTATTAAAAACTTATCAGATTAAAGGATGCTGAGAAAAGGCCCAGTTTCTTTCCGATTTAAGCTAAAATGTTTAAAACTCTCCTTTGCTTAAAAAGTGTATAAAAAAATCTTTCGTTTGGTTGCTGAGTTGTGAACAGATTTATGAAATTGTTGTCATTAATAAGCAGCATCTTAACCATAGAACAGCATTTGTATGTTCCGTAGAAATTACTGTCGTGCATTGTATGTTAATAGATCAGCCGTGTGATAGTTACCGATTGACAATGTCGCATAAATTTCTTTGCCACCTTGTATTATAATCTATGTGGGCGATATCATAGTTCAGCTTGTCGAGGTTAGGTAGCGTCTAGCTGGGCTCACAGGATTGGAATGTAGAGTTATCTAATAGATCGGTAACCTTCGACCCGCGTACGAAATCGGCAAATTCGAACAGGTAAATTGGCAATCTTCAAGAATATAAAAACTGGCCATGCCGATAATAAACTTTTGTAGCTGTCGCTATACTAAGCATTGACAATTTAACGGTGTTCACTATTTCCAAATAATTACAATGTATTTGATTCGCTAACAATGTTTTATTATTTGACATATAACTACTGTGACAAATTATAGCGCTCAATCCTTAACAACTAAGTTATGTAGTGTTTTAATAACATTTTGCTTTTGCATTTAGGTTTTATCAAAATTAAACGAACAAGTTATAATGTGCAATGTGACACTATATATCATAGGTTCCCAACCTTTTTCGGGTGGCGAACCCTTTTTATAAAAGCCATGTGACCCGCGGCCCCGATGCAATTGAAAATGGCATTTTTTTTTTCATGAAGGTAATTTTAGTTGACTAGTTTTAAGTTTTGTTTAAATCCAAAATCGAATAAAGTTGGCGACCCATAGGTTGGGAACCCGTTCTATCTATTCTACAAAAACGGATTTTTCGAAATGATGGAATATGCTGAAGTACCGCAGCAGCATCTATTCTTTTTCTAAGTAGTTCTTCATCATACACATACACAAGTTACAATACGATATTAAAAGGGTTTCTATCTTCTAAATATCTTCAAGGGGGTATGCTTGATACTAAGCGCTTAAAACCAAATTTGTGTGATATTAAAAAGTTGCGGAAAGTAGTCCAGTCGTGTTTCGGTTGTTACTATGTATATGTCATCTGCTGCCGCATTTTAGTTTATCCAACGTTTTCGTCCGGGGATCAATGGTGGTCGATTAATGAGTTATTCACTATGCGTAGACTTACCTACTCGGTAATAATCGTCATTATGACATTGTGCGGTGGGGTAAGGTAAGAAAGAGTACTCCACAGGTATGTACCATTATCAGACAGTGGCGTGCCAGAATTCGCTTTTAAAATAAAACATTTTCATTTTTACCAACCTATTCTTTCAATTATTTCAGTGATTGGCTTTGATAAATTATTAATTTTTTCACAATTCTTGCCATCTTATCGAATGTTCAAAATTATGTTATTTACAATCATCGATTTTTACCTTGAAAAATTCTTGAAAATTTACATCAATCCTTTAGATTAATACAAATATAGTTAGTGGGTTTTATAAAATAATATGATGTTATTTTAGACCAAATTAGTTTATGTCTTATTAGTCTCTTACTGTAAACTTATTTTGACTCGACGTATCTGTTGCTTCTTTGTTAAAATTATGGTTTTGCTAATTTATTTAAAATGTGTTCTTTCTTATATATTATGATAAGTTGCTGTGGGATATATTTCTTAAAGTTATTAGACAATGCTAATACTAAACAAAATGACCGACAAAGTACACGTATAATTTATAGATATTTGAGGTTTTATATTATGATTCTAAAAAAAACTTATTGCCTACGGCTGTTAAAGCTATGGGTTCTAATATTCCTACTGGAAGCTGCTAGAAGAATATAATGAACTGTATATAATAGAAATGTTTAAGTGATTTTAGAATTAATTTGTATAATGTACCCAGTTATTTAATATAACATGCTTACGATTGTTTTATTTATTGTGAGTTCTAAGTGTCTGCAATAATGATTAAGATAAAAGAGAGTCGCTATTTGTGTAATGCTATTTTTTTCTAGTAACGATTTTTTTTTATTTTATACAGCGCGACACTGCGCAATGAAGGAGGCGCGGGCTAGAATTCCTCTATTTATCCTCGGGAGGGTCTAACATACCCGACCAATTTATTTATTTCTTTTTTTTTTTTTACCGAAACGGGTCTAGCAGGTAAGTCATTTTGAAGATTTAAATCGAGTCGGGCTCTTCTTGCTTATCCATTTTTCTTCTTTGCATACCTATGTTAAATTTCATGTTAAATTGTTGTTCATGTTTACTTATTTCGATATGCTAATCATACGACTGGGGATTAGTAATTTATTCCTCAACAATCGAGCCGGTGTCCTTTTCGGTTTACAAAAGAAACTGTAATTGTTTTTTTGTTAAGGTATTTCTGAATGTAATAATGTATCTATTTATTGAGACATTCTATTATTTTTATTTGATTTATATGACAAGCGTGTGAAGTAGTCCCATCCCAAGCAGGAATCATTCAACAGCCCACACACTATTTCGATACATTAGACTGTAACTTTGTGGAATATTTTTTTTAGTATTAGTTTTTTTTTTGTTTTGTTGTCAATCAAAACATTTACCTCTCAGCTAGAGTAATGTTTTCATGTCATCGATGTGTTAACAAACTTGTGCAGCGTTTTCGTTTGATGACATTTAACGTTGACATGAATACCTATACTATAAATTATTTTTATAATATGTTTTGAGTATTAAAAATTGGTGGTCGTGAACCATCACCGTCGCCATAAACCTCAAACACTGAATGTGTAAATGAGATATCAAAGTGGACACCAATATTAACGTAATTTAATTTATTAAATTTTCAGTACACTGGGCTCATACTTTTACACTGTTTCGAAATAGCACGGTGGTAAATACCATACATGTACTTACTGCTCAGTGTGCAGAGGTTTATTCCTGTAAACCTGAAAATTTGGAAAGAGATATTACACAGACTCTCGATATCTCAAATGATAAAAGCGATTTCGTACCAAAAGTGCGTAAACGGGTTCGTCTTTTTTCTGCTGGTGAATTTTTAAAAGTATTTGTTTTTTTTAGATAAAATTTAGATATAATAATGAATTTTATACAAATTATTTTTTATGTTAGTATACTTTTTTTACAAGGCATTCCGTTAAACGTATCCACCGTGTAAAAAGAGAGTCTAGTGTATTTTTGCCTTTCATTTGTAACGAAAATATGATCAGTATTCTTTGATTTACCGCTCGGCCAAAAACCCATGTTCCGTTTACAGCCGTTTTTTCCAGAAAGCGATTATTAAGTATAGAGGTACATTATCTTATCATTACCGTGTAATTATAATAATTTATAATGCTTCCTGCTGCACATTAAAAACATATCAATACAATGGCGATCAAAACCGCACACTATCATCATTCAGCGAGCACGTTTTCCCATGCTCCATATTTCTATAACCCAGTTTGTTTAATTGGAACGCTTTTCAGATTGCATTTTTTTATTATTCACAATGTGTTGATTCAGTTTCGAAAGCCGAACTGCACATGCATTGCACATCAATGCATAGATTAGTCTTTCAAATAACCTTCGATTTTTTTTTGAGTCACTCAATATCATCATTCATCGCAGAATGAGTTATGGATCTATCCACTACTTGTTTCACTTTTATACACACATAATATATGAACGTGTATGTTGTTACTGCATTTAAGATAATTTGACATAATGGTAGAATCGTTAGATTTTTGCCTTCGTTAGAAGAGGAAGTGGATAAAGTAGCGTCAATTATATTATGTAAAAACTTGCTAAGCTGTTATTAATTTCAACGTCTTGAAATTTCGGATAATTATCTTTTATAATCAAACTATTTTTGTTTACCGTTGAGGAATTACTTTATCCCGTATCGTATTTGATATATTTATTACCTTTTTGTGTTGAAGTCCGTAAGATAAAATTTTTGTCAACTACCTTGTTACTATGATAAAATACTCAACATAAATATAAATGATATACTTACCTAGGGGACTATCGAGTAATGCTCGTAATCATATTTATTTATCAATCTAAAGGTACACAGTTGGTTATTTGTAGCGTTAAAGACTTTCAAAAAGTAATATTGACACCGATAGTTTTGCAGGATTACACTGCTTAGTGAAACTAAAAGAAAAAATATTATACAGTAATACCCCGCTTTACGCGAGGGATACGTTCCGAAAAAAATCGCGTTAACTGAAATTCGCGTATATCGAGGTTTATGATTAAACATAGTCAAAATTTAATACAAAAAAATAAAAATCATTTTAATCAATCACTTTAATTCTAAGAACACTTTATGCAATACATACTCTTATTTTTTACGGAAAAATACATCTTCAATTCCAAAGTGACGCTTTTACGCTCTTTTTTCTTTACATGCGGCATTTTAACGTAGGGTTAAATTATGTATGTATCTCAAATAAATGTTAAAACAAAACTGCCAGCCGACCGAACTAACATTACGGAACAAATGAACACACGAAACGAACGAGGAAATCCCCATAGAACAAAGTCGAAGGACGGGGAATTCCCAATTCTTCAAAGAGAATATTCAGAGAAAGCGGGGATCCCGCGACCATAGAGAAGTTAATGACTAAATATGTTTATACGCACTCTTTCGCGTAATGCGAGGCATTTGAGCGCGAAATTTGAAATTCGCGTTATAGTGAAACCGCGCTTAACGGGGTCGCGCTAAGCGGGGTATTACTGTATAACATTTAAAAGCAACCATAAGATTACTATAATCACTCAATTTACTATACTCAATCTTAAACGGTCTTATTAGCTTGCAAAATAAATCACTATATTTCTAAACGCACTTGTATTATTCGCAAGTACGATTGGGCGTAAGTATATGACGTCCAATTCTTAATTCAGTTACCCATCACTTATCTCCCCCAACAGTCTCCCCTATTCATAGTTAAGTAACAATACATTACACATTCTAGTCTCAATAATATTTTGAAGTAATGCGTACGATGCTTCTTTTATGTTTGGTTGTAAAGTTTTCATCGCGCGTTGTTATTCTGTATTTAGGCGTAAACGTTTATTTATAAGCTGTCGTGACGTCAAACATATCCAACCTTCCCGAAGGGCGATCACGTCTAATGAAAAACAATGGACCCATTATCTATTCTTCCGTGTTCGGGTTTGCACGATTATCGAGTGAAAAGATTCCACCATCGCCATATTTTCACAGGTTAATTGTGTGTCGCTCCTCATAAATTAATAAGCACATAATTATGTCGTGTATGGCGTACTCTCTTACGTATTAATTGATTAACGTACGTGATCCACGAAACGTGACCAATGGACCGATGGATCATGTTTGTATGAAATTTACCAAAAAATATAAATATTTCAGTACACCCATACATAGAGTAATCAAGTGTTCTTGGTACGTGAATGTGTGCGACACCGTTCTATATTTAAATGACATTAAAAAACTTTCATAATATATTTTTAAATATACCAATAAGGTAAGGACAACTCATATTATAATGTAACACATAAAAAAATGATCCGCTTCAATATAAGACGCTGCTTTGTGAGTCATAATTTTTGATTGAATTATCCCGCTTCCACTTGCAGTGAATATTACTGGCTTTCAAATTAAAGTACGCCGCTTGCCGAAAATGAAACATCTTACGAAAATTTCACAAGAAAAGAAATAATTGATATCAGAGACAATACAACAACCATATGAATTTAAATAGAAATCTCTTAATTGTTTGTGAACCATACTGTAAACCGATGAACTCGAATCCTTTTCGTTATGTACTTAAGTACCTTAGTTCTTAGTGTGCTAAATTTGCTGCGAACAATAAGTGCATATACATATTATTTATATTTCAAATCCATGTCCGCTCCCAATGTGGAGCATATGGAATCTCATTCTTTACAGAAGTTTTTTCTATGAGAACTGCTTGTTACTCAGTCGCTCAACCACTCTTTTACAAAGAAAGTGGTATGGAGAGAGGGATAAGGCTAGAACAGGACTAGTGGTTCACTAGTCGCTCTTGATACGAGCCGTTATTTGAGTACTGGAAGGGTGAAAGGGAATTTTTTAGGCATCACACCCATTTGATCGAATAAATACTGTTCGTACTGGGAGTCGAACCCGTGATATCCGACACGAGAGCACACAACCGCAGGATCCGACAAAGTATATATAAGTATATTACCTAAATAAATTACAATTGTGTTAAGCGAACATGGAGGTCTTTAAACGTGAAATAATCAATAACATTGAATCGTTTCTGACACTGCCAAGATAAGTATATTATTATTCACTTTTTACTCACCTAGTTATAGTATTGATACATTTTTTATTTTTCTGCGTGGTGTCAAGATGTTATATATTCTGCCAGCGCAATAATTACAGATTACAGGAAAAATGTGTACCTGCATTGTTTGCAATGAAATACATAGATAGCATTTCAACATTAGTGTGTGGTAACTTTTTAACTGGCGCGACAACCGTAGTGCAATCGTTGACACAATTCTAATCTTATCATTGAAGTATCTGTTCTAAGATTTTTTTTTCGTAAACCAGCAATTGAAACATATATTCGCCAAGTTACGTAACGATCTTGTTGTAGTAACTAATCAATTTTGTGACCAAAAATGTGATTCACCTGTGTCATATTTGCATGTATAAACTAGGGTGGGTTAACCGCGATAGTATTATCAGAAAAATAAACGAAATTATCTACACTATATTTTTGTATTTGCTTATAATTTGATAAGAGCATGAAACTTCATATGTAATCTGAGTTGGTGTGTTACAAGTATAACTTATAAGTACTGTTTTTATTTTTTGTAGACATGCAGTCATTTTTAGTATTCTGATGGACAAATCCATCGTTGGCTGACATTGATTCGTGAATCATCGTATTCCTCATACGTGACACAATATTTAAATATATGTTAAAATCCTCTATATATTATATCTTTTGCAGATAACGATATACGCCCCCGTTATGGCTGCATGACTGACACCCATATTTTGCATTGCTGTTGATTGCACATAGCAATATTATCTGCTTAATATTTGCACTTACAAAACATATTCTAAGAATATACAAACGTGAATAATAATTTTCAGGTGTTCAACGAGTTAATAGTTTACATTTTCCTGTTAACACACTTCCTCGAGCAAAGTTTCAGAATAGGTTCGGTTTTTTCAAAAAAGCGATTCCTTCAAAAAAACAAATACATGGACAAAGATTTGTCAGATTCATAAGTCATTGTATAAGATATAGGTATTGTACGCGAATAAATAAATACCCGGGAAATCTGACTTATTTGTTGAAATTTTAGCTGAAAGCAACTGGTCTGCAGCAGCTCTACCTTCTCAAACAAAAATACTTTTTATAGTATAGCGTTGTTTATTTTTTTTTAAAAAAAGCTACATTGCAATGTATAATATTAAGTACAGGGCGTCGATAGTAAGTATAAAACTTTGCTGTAGAGCAGCGATATTCCACCTTTTTTCGTCTGAGCCTCATGCTGGCTTGTGATACGTTACGTGCGCCGCACCATATCAATAGTAATGTGTAAATAAACCACATACTATACATAACATACATAAATGTAAGCACACTGTACAAATTTATCCAAAATAATCATTCGCTCCAGTAAAGTTTTGCAAATAATAACAGGCGTTTGAAAGAGCATTTGATGACTAATTTTTTTGTACCACACAATAAGTCTGAACGGGCCGCAGGTTGAATATAATTGCTGTAAAGGTTGGTGTTGGATTTGTTTATTTAGCAAGATAACTTGAAAAGCATTTTTTTTAAATTAAACATACCCAAATAATTACACAAAATTCGTTATCTGGTAAAAAAAAAATGTATTTTAGGTCTTTTTTTTGCGCTGTTACACCGAAGCAATTTGAATAGTTTTTATGGAGGCATACCCAAAATAAAAACGTGTTTTCTAAACGTTAACTAGCCCCTTTCGTGTCGAATCTGAATACATAATATATGAAACACTGAAATTACTCACGAGAAATAAATAGAAACGTGTGATTTTAATATTGGCCGAGTATAAAACTGCCTTTTTAGTTATGAATGTTTTTTTGGATGCTGTATTTTTTTAAATTGCATATCGAAATAAAAAATAATAATCAATAAATTTGTGTATCCTTGTGTTTGTTTATGGATTCAACGATTATCCGTTTCGAAGGCAAAAGTATTCAATTAATTGTCCACGTAATAACGATTAAGTTTTAGACTTCGTTTTGCGTGTACGAAATTATTTAAAAATGTTTCTAGAGCACATAATTAATTGGTAGCGAATCGACGATAGAATATTAATTTATCGCGCATTAAAATTGTACAAATCTTAGGTGTGATTTAATAATAACCTGATGCGGTGAAAAATTCACTTATTTTTTGTACTGTTTTTCGTTTGCCGAAATTTTACCCTCCCAGCAATTGGAGCACAATTGTGGAGAAACAGTTTGTATTGATTATTCTTTTTCATTAAAATTTCATAAACCGAATTGTTTGTGTATATCAGGTTGTAGTAAATATTCAGTCAATTCTATAATCGTCTTCAAACGTGTGTTTTTTCCAATGTCAGTTCTTTTGTGAAACGAACTTAACAGGTAGATGAATGCCAAAACACCTGTTGGAAGGTTTTTCGAAAAATATCGTTAATCCACTCCGTTTGCCCTTCAGTAACAGGTGTATTATTATGACTTCCCTAGAATCGTCCGATATTTTAAACCTTTCGTAGAAAAATAATAATTTTAGTTTTTAAAAACGGATTAATCCACAAAACCCGGTGACTAATGTTACTTCAAATTCGTGAATCGTTAGTACAGGTTTTTATTTTCTTCCATTGAAATTGTTTCTTCCTAGAAGGAAATTTTATATTCATTGATTCTTAATTATTGTATCATAGCGCTTGTTTGATCGATTTAATAATACCGTGTATAATAATATACATAATAATAATGTCGGGTCCGTAGCGTAGTGGTCAACGATGTTGGCTTCCGTGACGGATCTCACGGTTTCGAATTCCAGTACGAATACCATTTTTCAACCGATTTCTGTTCGAAGGGAGGATGTCTGTAATGTTTAAAAATTGCCTCCCAACCATACAATCCTAATTCCTAATATAACGCAGCGCAGCGAGAGCGATGATTAGCTTAGCACAAGTCCTGTCCTAACTATCGTTTATATCCCTAATATCTTAGAAAAAAGAGAGGTTGAGCAACTGAGTAACAAGCATTTTTCATATAAAGACTTTTATTGAGATAATTTAATTAGTAGGTCAAATGCTTCGCATTGGGAGCGGGCATGGTTTAAAAATAACATTTATACATACGAGGGCTCGGAAAACAGAGGCGGCAGTTTTCATAATTCTACAATTTTGGTAAATCAATTAAAATGGTTTTTTTTTTATAAATAAAACGTTTGAAAAAAGTAATTTACATTGTTTTGTAAACTCCGATGAATAACTGCCGCCTTTGTTTCCCGAGCCCTTATATGTAATTATCTTTGTAAATCGTTTGATTATAATTGAATTACACGCTTTCAATTATACGTAAATACACTTAAATTGAATTTGATATTATGTATACATGATTCATATTATATAACTATGTACTTACGGTATGATTTATACTAATCAACCTTGCGTGCGGTTAACATTGATTTAGATACTTCCACATACACATGGTATCCTCGAGATAAATTCCGTAATTTAATACGAATCACGGATAGGATTCCAACGAAAATCTCTTGATTGTTTTCAATATTTATTAGCCGGACATGAAATCAATTAACGCAACTACCTAATTAATTCACATTTTGAAATCAAATTAACATTGACGACGCTGACATGCCAACAATGTGTACGTTTTAAATATTTTTGTCAGCATATAATGAATTTTACGATTGCCATTACGCCATTGTATTTCGAGTTTGGATAACTCTGCACGATGTTATTTATATTGTGTAATGGCATACTTTTGTTATATTCGATTATTTTTTTAAAATAATAAAAATAGTTCGCTGAGTGAATCATCTAGGCGGCATTTAATCAACGGTATTTTGATGAAATAAATACCTTCATAAGATGTGATTTAGTTTAAAGATTTTATGGAATTACTACTTCCGACTTGATTTCATTACTGTTGGAGTGTTTATTGACAAAAAATGAATTTCATGACCTGGGATTAATTCTTGGTGGAAAGGCATTTCATTATAGGCGTTAACTTTAAACTAAAACACAATTTTTTTTCTACCTATTCCAAATTTTTCAAATCAGGTGCATTATCTGGTGATCAGAACTGAGCGAAACCGGGCGTGAGTTTTATTATTATACGTGGAATTAGTACAGAAACATTTGTCTGTTCTATTGAATTGATTCCTCTGCGGGTTGTCTTTCCGTTTATCGTTCGTAACAACATTGTATTAAATACATTGCCACCAGACCCGCTCCTTTACCAGACGATATATTCAAAAAACGCGGGCGGGTAAGGTCAGGAGGCGGCAAAAGCACATTGTAATATAATAATTATGCTAAGCATATTATTCTTTAATTTCGCCCTGATTAAAGAGTTGTGTTATCACAATGACATTGAAAAGAACTGACTGATTTCTACTTATTGTTGTATTATAATTAATCGACTGCTAATTTGTTATATAATAAACTATATACAATTTTAAGATAAAATGATATTTTTAACTTTATAAAGTCAATAGCATTTCAGTAGTTGTCCGCGAGCGGCAGACTCCCTCGGGACGGACCTGATATTTAGTTGGATACAAGATACAAGTACATATAACGAAATTATTTAACAATCCTCTGATAGAATTCGTGTATTATAAACTAATAACAATTGTAGATTCGCCTATCGTATGGGATTTAAGCCCAACAAACACACATGTGAGAATATACGCTTCACTGCATAATTACAATGGCAGTCGAGTTAAGACAGGTAAGGTTTCAGTTAATTTGTTTGAACCAAAAAGATTGGCAAATTTGTTGACTTAGGTATTTTTAATGGTTCCTAAATACATATTACATAGGATGCCTAAGTAAAATTAATAATACTATTTTATTGCATTGCTTATTTCAGAGGGTAACTCTGAAATGTCACATATCATCACGAAATATCAAAGACAAGTGACATTTACTCACGGGGAATTTCTCTATATTATATGTATCGATCAACAGCTAGGCAAAGACCTCAGCATCCTTCCTTTGCATATCTCGGTCGGCGGACACAGCTCGATTTTTATTTTTATCCAGCGATCTCTACTTGTCGCTTATTACCCACTTTTTTTCTATCGCTAGTTATTTTACCTAGATGGGTAGACAGAATGTGTACCGCGTTGCAAAGGCAGCTGTAAAATATTGGCTGTATCTCCATAGCAGGTGGTGGTGGGAGTTAATTTGTATTGCTTGTTATTTACTGATGATTACACTATGTGTTTTGCATAATATTTTAATTTTACTGTTTTTTTTTTGAATTTGTATGTAAACCTATGAAACCTTTTGATACTTATCTAGTCCTGACGGGATATATTGCGATGGGCTAATGATTCATAATAGCAACAGTTATTTCACTTAGCTCAAAAACCCTAGCAGATATATTTGATGTATGTATTATATATAAAAATAAAAGTATGGTCGGTGGTTTTACTGGTAATAACACCTTTTTTTCCATCCATTTGGTATAACTATGTTGGTACTTAGAGTCTTGTCTTTGTCAGTCTTGAGTAAGAATCTGTTGACAGTGTTTTTTTTTTGTCAACAAAACTTGTTGACAAAAAAAATAGTAATCTAAATAAAAGAAACAATGCTTAATAATTATTGTTGTAACTTTAGTATCACCGTGTACATTTCCAACTACATTCCACTGGCTTAAATAATACCCATTGTTTTTATTACATTCATGTTGGTTAACCCAACGAGCTGTGTGGGTTGAGTAACTTTATGATTTTACCTACCGATAAATATTGTCTTGTCTAATAATCGCATAATTATTACCTCCGTTTTGTTTGTTCCATATTTTCGGCTCAATTCAATCGAAAGTTTTTTCTTCTGTGTTGCAAACGTTGGACATATTATCGTGTTTTATTATCAGAAACAAATCATTACCTAGGGCATAGGTGGGCAACGCGTTGGAAAGTTTGTGCAGTATTATGAATATGGGTTGACAAAAAAATACCAATTTTGCCCATTAATCTAAGGTGTAATGTATAGTAATTTTGTATTGTATTGTATTGATGTTAAATTTGTAGGCTTTATGAACACATCCAATCTCGCTTAAATACATTTTCCCTTCTAGTTCGTATGTGCTATGTACGCATTCTCATAGTCATTATTTCACTATTCAACTCGATGAATAGGAATTTTCGAATATATTTGGCTTGTATGTACTTACGGATTACAACTTCCTAGGTGAACGTGGGTGTGAATTCTTCATATCGCTATTTTATCATTATCGTGATAAATGTACCCAAATGATTATTCCATCATTTGGGTCCATACTACATCATTCAATAAGACACACAAGAAAGTTCTTTTGCGACGAGGATTCACAATTGACAATAAGTCACTTTGACTTTTTGTCATCCGATCATTTTAATCTGGATAATTTATTAGTGTTTTTTTTTATTTAACTCTTATTATTCTGATTCATCAATTTTCCCGCACACTAGGAATTTCAATACCTGCAAATACTTATATAAATATTGGTAATTAGGTATTGTGTGTTAAATAAATACCATAATTTCACCAGTATTGAAATTATCAATACAAAATATTTTAAATAAAATAAAAAATACGACTTATTGGGATGGCAACATCGGACGTGTAAATTAAAAGCGGTATTTCTTATAAAATACCGCCTCTAACAAATATATCATAACTACATGTATGTACAGGTGATTTTCACGAAAGATTTTCATAAATACTTTTCTTATATAATAATAAATTATTGAAATGCTGATTTATTCTGAAGCCTGTCAATATTGACAACATTCTTGGCAGATTTTAAATATTTTATTTCATAACGAACAATTGTATTGAAATATGTGATGGTATCTGTCAGTGCTTATTTCCCATGTATCACGGTGGAACGGCGTTCCAGCACCTTTTTTATGGAGATTTTAAATGTTTAAATCAATATTAGTATACTTTAATTTTTATTTTCCTTTAAAAACTTTTATGCCGAAAGACGTTTGAGTTTTTTTTAAATATTTATTTTTTTTGAAAAAAAATACATAACAGTAAAAATATAATTATCAAAATTAAGATTATACCTACAAGATTGATTTCTGTTCGAAGGCGTTGGTATTTGTGATATCTATCCCTATCTTCCAATCATAAAATTAGCAGGGCAAAGTGAGAGTGATTAGTTAACCACTAGTCATGTACTAGCCCTATCTTTCTATCTTTACTCTCTTTAAAAAACGTAGGTTGAGCAACTTACTAACAGGCAGTTCTCGTAAAAAAAACTCTGTTGGGATATCTCCATTAAGAAGCCATGTCCTCCACGTTGATAACGGACATGAAATAGAAAAATAGCATGACAAGAATGGAGTTTAGGCACCTTTTTTTTTAAACCGGTATTTCGGTATTTAAAAAAACCCGTATACCGGTTTTGGTAATACCGGTATCGCAATCACTACTGCCACTCTATTGTGGTGAGAAAATTACTTGCGTATATTGATGTATACGTGGGAAAATCTCGCAAGCAATAATTAATACCGCGTTTTTAAGCTCACCTTGTTTCAAAACGACATACAAAAGAATAGGCAAAATAAATTGCTCTATTTCAATATCTACATCATAATCAAGTCGTTTAGCCTTACAATGGTTTTGATAAATGTATATATTATGTCAGTTTTTCCAGGCTGATAATCTTATTTTCAAATAAGTCCTACCATGTTAACGCCACTTAAATACTCATTAAAGTACACAGCAATTTGTTCAAGTTTTTTGATTTTACTTATATTGTGTTACTGTCTTCTTCTCTCTTGATGGAAAACAAAGCCTTTTTTTGTATTTCCAAATTTTTTAATAAGAATCAGGGACGGTTTTGCTCATCACAAGCATATTTTAAATTTCCTATTTTTTGCATAGATATTTTTATTTCTTTATTTTCGACTATGCCGTAATAATAATCTATTAAAGAAAAAATAAATCAATACAATAAATTACATAATTTCAAAATTTTATTTACATATTGGTTGGTTTTTTGATACGCAATCATTAGAGATTTTTAAAATAATTTTAAGCCTACGTTAAAATTTAAATTGTTGTGCTGTTCAATTTGATTTATTATCTCTTTTATAGGTATCTCTGCTCGTTGCACGATTGGCTGATTTCTGTTTTACCTGACGGTGTTGGTTGGTTTTAGTTAAGCGGTTAATCGCCAGATGCCTTCTGCTACGCAAACAAATTGGAATATTTGTTTTTTTCGCAACATTTTTTTATTGAGATCAAAATTTTAATTAAAAAAATATTGACTATTTCAGTCTAAAAAATACACATCGCCTATTAGAAATGCTCATGCTTGTGGTCTACACATACTTGATTGTTAACAAATATTTATATCATTTTTAATAATTAACACTGTATAAATTAAAGGTTTTAACTGTGTTTTTTTTTATTTAATGAGTTTTTTCAATTCAATTTGGTGCATTATATTGCGAAGTGGAGCATTTTAGTAAATAGATCGTTGCAACTAGAGCCCTTTTTGTTGATCTCGAGATTTCGCGATTCACGATTTTTCAGTATTGATCATTTACCATAATTTCAGTTTTCCATTTTGCTATATATATTCCTAAGTTTAATTGAAACAAATATTACAGATAACGGCCACAAATTTATTATAAATGATTTGATAGTGACTATTTTTTGTTATCGTTAAAAAACGCACCGTTTACACTGTTGACAGGGTAGAAAAAAAACATAACGCATAAATCTAAGTCTTTTAGATACTAATCGATTGAAATGTAATGTTTGTACGTACAACATTTTTTAATCTGGAATTTGAGCTCATGACCGCACCGAGCAAACCAGAATTACTGTGTCGAAGAGCATTGAACATTCATATATTTACTGTGCTTATATTTTCTTTTGTATTTACGATATCTTCATTGTTTATTATTTAAATATAGAGACAAATAAATATATAATAAACAGCATTTGTAAACACACTGTTAAAATATATCCACCATTGCTTTTATTAAGCATTTTCTCTTTTTTGTATTATTATAATACAAATATTATCACAAGAACATTATGAATGCTCGCGTGACATGTTGGAAATTGTGTGCAACTTTTTATTACAAAAAAATGTATTGGTGCCTGGCAATCCTAGGAATCCTAGCATTGCCAAGCACCAATCCTAGCCTATAATATACCTAAATGTTGCACACAATTCCCATTAGTTAAACGATATGAAAAGCCACATAATCATCTTTTTGTTTATACTTAATCATGAGCTCAAATAACTCCTTTATCAGCTTAAACTATTTAAAGTAAAATCGCTGTTTACAAACTTTTCGGAACTGGAGTCTTTGACCTAGTTCCTCGCTTCTGCTTATCACGACATCTTAGTGTTTTATTGACTATAAAATAAAGCTTTTTCGACTCGTCTGTTAGAGAGGTTGACTTGGATTCAATGGGTTTTCATAAACGTTGTCTTGTCCCAGTTATGAATTTATCAGTAAATTATGATTTTGAACAATGTCACAGTTAACATTGGTCTGTACTCTGTATTTAAAAATATCCCATATGACACGTCACACTGAATTCACAACGGAAACAGTGGAATAAGATAATTATTAATTTTATTTTATATCAAATATGAAATCAAATTAGTTAACCCCCGAAACGATCGAAAGCTCAAAACAAGTTTTTTTTTTATTATGATTATATTCGACAATTATTGTCCTCAAAGTAAAACGTCTGTTTCTTAAAATAATAATAAAAAAAAACACCATGTCTTATCAAATAACGCAATAAACCCTCAATAGATAATATAAAAAATACTAATGTTTCTGTAGTAATAGATCATTAATGCGCTAATTTCTAGATAAGTGACTTATCTTCCTCCCTTTTTTACATCACCGAAGACAAAGAAAGCTGTGTAAACATTAAATTATTCAAAGATTTAAAAAAAAGTTTGTTATATAAGCGGATATGTTTTTATTTATTGCGATTTATTTAATGTTTGTTTTGAATACACCCTGGAAAACTTTTTTCATTGGACAGCACAACAGCGATCTGAAGCATAAAAACGTGTAGGTGCAATTTGAGATTATGGAACGTTATTTGGACGTTGATTTGTTTACCAGATCATTGCTGCGTTACTTAAGAGAATGTTGTTTTACTATGTGCACGGTTTCATTAAGTCTCATAATCACCATTGTGCTCTGAGTTAATATTTTTCCTTTTACCTTTTCCAAAGTTGCAATAAATATTTGAAATCAATGTCGTTGAGAAACTCAGTGTATTTCAAGTGGTGCAAGTCTTCTATCAAACTACTTACCGGTGTTGTAGTTCTGAGATTTTCATTGTATTCAAAACAGCAGGCTGTTCCCAGGAACTCGTTATATTATTATAAATGTCTTTAAATGAAGAAACCCTCTTACAGGGAAGTTTAATGGCTTAAACAGGCAGGCTTAAAGTTTTTTTTTAAATATTCAGGTTTCTTTAATAGTGCGTATACATACATGTATTTTGCTACCTCTATTTGTTTATTGATTTTATTTTACTTTGTCTTTGGATTTCAGCTGTGTTGTATATATCATATATTATATACACGAAATTTTTTGTGACGCCTAATATTCAATATAACCCAATTAACCTCAATTACATTGAATTAGCCTATTGGTACAGAATTCGAATGTATAACTAGGCTGGACAAAGTTATGTCATTATTATAGCAGTTTTAGTTAAACTTTATGGAATTACAGTAACTTATATCTTAACTGACACTAATGTATGTACACGGAACACGGTTCAAAACAATAATACAAAATTAAGACACGTGATAGAGAATATTAACGTTATCAGTTACCACGGATAAAAATTCATATAAACATCAAATTATCAAGATATACAAGACACCAAGAATAATTCCCGTATAACAGGGGACCGAAATATTCTACCCATTGTATTAAATGCATCGAAAATAACTGTATTATACATGCAACGAAAATGTTGGTGTAGTGTTTGATTCTGTATTTGAAAGGAATAATTCTAAAAAAACTTATCTCAGGATCGCCATTAACGATGAAATAAACATCAGGATTTTTAGATTGTGTTGCTTCAAAAAATGTAATAAATCCTTAAAGAATATATATTAAGGTGAATAAATCTATCATTCACTAATTTTCTATTTCTCGGCGCAAAGGGACTTAATTTGTGGTATTTATGAAAGAATTTAATCGAGTTGATGACGGAATTAGTACGTATTAAGTTTATTTTGTAAATCTTCAAGTATTAACGAATATATATTTTTCACTTAATTCTATATCCCACAACAGTATACGGAATCATACGCAGTGAAATGTTGTCTTGAGTGAAAATATTATTATGGCTAAACATTATATAAGTATAGGCTAGCAAAATATTACCCCTGGATCTGAACCCTGTTCCGCTGTGTATTACTCCGATACGATTCAAATCACAGTGTAACACTCGAACAATCCTGTTTTTATTTGGACCCTTTTCTGTCGGACCGGTGGCGGTAATGTAGGGGTAGCTTGCCGGACATCCGTTTCATGGCCTGATGAGCACCATTCTCTTTGTCTTCTTGACAGAACTTGGAGCTTTTTCTCACAACGATGGGCACCGTTTATTTACTGAATGCTTTATCATAAGTATATCCCAGTTATCGTTTTTTTAATCTAAAGATTTTATCCTAGAAATACTTCACATAGCTGCTAGACCAATTTGATGAGAGTTATGTTAACTAGGTATATTGAGGAGCAAACATTCAAACTCGAATATAGACGCCCATTTCTACCATCGTAGTAGTTAACGGGGAATGTAGTTTTTCTTTAGAATATGCATATCCAACGATGAAAAATAAACCGCGTCGTCGAAAAAATAATCTCTCGCTTTCATTTAAAATTCTATGACCCCATTTCTTCTATACGATGCATGTCAAACTCGAGAAAACTATTTCAAACCCCGGGCGGCCCTTCGTAGCGGATATAGCCGCGGCCGTTGTAATATACGACGCCGCGACGTCTTCATTTCAAATGCACCGACGCCAGTTTCTTGTAAATGAAAACGCTCTCCCGCTCGGTGGCCATCAATTGACTGTTATCTATTTTCATGAACTGCATCAGTTATAATTTTGATTAACTGTTTAGCCGCATATCAATGTCTCACACCAAAAACACTTTAATGAGTTCGCCGAAAGCTTTTCTATGATTTATTGATTAACATAACGACGAAAAAATCCGAAATCCATATCAAATAATAATATTTGGTAATTTTCGTGGAATTGGGTTGTTTATTAATTTTAGGTCCAATTAAGCTGAATGGTTTTTAGTGTTACCACACATCTATAAATCAATGTACATACGATTCTTTTTCAGTATTGTAAATATGAAAGTAGGAAATAAAGATGGGCTTCGTGCACTCTTCACAGAATGTTTTAACATTTTTTACAAGCCATGTACACCAATATTTGACGAACTACGAATCCTTTTTTATTAGTCTCCGAAGAGAAAGTTAAAGCGGCCGACTTAATCGGTTCTTGTTAAACAATCCATGTAAAGAAGCTCCATTAGGATTCCGTATCATCAAAATTGAAAGCCTACATTCGTATACAATTTTGATCATCATTAAGTGTATAAATTTCAGTGGGACCGTAATTCCAAACATACCTCCCTCCGTTAATAAAATATACTTTTAAATAATTTGATATCAATATTGTTTTTTTTCTTAAATGTAGCGTTATTTACCTGTAAACTCGCTGAAACGTAATATTATTTATAATCGTGTATTCATTTTGGATTTGTAAATGAAAATTATCGTTTGGAAAAAAAAACGAAAAGCATAATATGTTATTCATGTGATATTTCTATTGGCAGCGTGATATTTTTAATGAAGTGAATGAATTGATTCATTTATTACATTCATATTAAACAATTCACAGTTTTAGTTTTCACAATTTCTACACATTAAATATATGTTTATTAAAAGTTTACGACTCGATACCGCGTGTTATATAATATCTTAATTACTAGTGTAATTAATTGAAATATTTGACATTTAATTGATGTATTGATTGATGAATATCGAAAATGCACTTTGTTTACTATCGCATTCTATTTAATCTGAAACACTTGGCTACAATATAAATGATCGCAATCGTGCATAACTAAATTAATCAATGATCTAATAAAAATAGCATTTTTTCCAAATAAAATGCGAAGGAACGACCTTTTGTGTGTCCCTCCCTGTTAGAGGGTCTGCACGAGCCGAAATTTTAGAAAATTAACCGGTTCGAGCCTGAAAGACTCACGCCCGACCCGGGCCCGAATCTAATATGTACCACACTTGTTACCCGAACCAACGTTCCCTCTAATTTTTATTTTGTGTGTGCGGACCATCCACTGCTCTGTGCAGTTAATTTTCAGCAAAAACAAAAAGTGTGCGCAAGTATAAAAGTAGGTAGAATCAATAAGGTTTATGAAAATAAAAATATTATTCATACCCGATTGGTTGGTGCTTTATTTCATTACACTCCAGCAAATCTTCTATTTAGAATATTTATGTGTGTGGCCTGTGCGGGATATGTGAAAATGTGTGCGGACACATTTTGGGAAGTGTGCGCGCGCACACCTTAGCGGGAACATTGACCCGAACCCGAAGCCCTGATTTATACTCCACAGACCGAAAAAAACTGGTTTTTTTTTATAAATTTACAACATTTTACGATTCTCAATAGAACTGGTAATAATTAAAATTATCATGGCTGACTTATGACACGAACATAGTCTGAAATATTTTTCTGAAGGATACATTCCTTACCCGGGCCCGGCCCGAGCCCGAGTCTCAATTGCGCTTACCCGACCGAAGCGGGAAAGGCCCGTGGGCCAGTCCTGGGGCCGTGTAGACCTCTACTACCTATGAATCTAAAAACATTTTAGCGAATAATTGTAATGAATTATAATAATATTATATTTCAATATTAGTTTTCTTACGCATGTGATATAAAATGAAATTACTATTAGATGCGTTGTAGAAATAAAGTCTTTGTCTCTTTAGTATCTTTATTTATATTTATAACGTTGCAATATTCGACAATATATATCCATATACGAATTAAAAATGTTGCACCTTGTCGCAGCAAGTAGATATGATCGAATATGACACAATCGATGCCCCTAAATTGGGTTGCTCAACAATGAGAGTATCGCAGTTGATTTTCTGCTCATTGATGCCTGCTCATCCGTGTTATTCTGATGTCCGACACTTTTTTCTATATATTAAAAAAAAATATCCTGACCGATATTCATAAACATTGGTGTCGACTTACGCTATCGGATAACGTAGAAATCTTTTTGCAATTAATTCCTTATCTCTTGACGCTCGTCAAATTCAGATTCATAAATCAAAACAATGTTAGTCATATATTGCAGTTATTGCAAACGCATCGTCAACTGAAAAATCATTTGATCATTTTTTTTATTTACAAACTACAACTCGCTCCTCTTCTTCTAAGAAAATTATTTTTCAATTATGACAATGATCTTGCTGTCTACTGTTATAATTAAAATTCCAACAAAAATACTTAGAATTGTATCCACTGTCTTTTTAACACACGCTAATTGATTGATTTCGTTGATGAAATCACCATGGATCGAAGCAGCGAAGATATTTTTTTTTGGAAAATACCATAGTTAAATTGATAGTTTATATTGCATTCATAAAAAAATAGTTCTGTGGTCCAAGCTGTCTTGTTACTTAGACCGACAGCGTCTAAATAAAATTAATTAAATAAGTTGTATATTATCAAGTTGTATTTTATATATAACATCAATGTTGAATGAATGACCGTGATAAGTCCGGTATCGGCTGTTTATATGAACCGAAGTTTCCCTATCACTGTTATTGTTTCCCTCTCTTTTCATTACCCCTTCCGTTCCAACAACCTTTTGTTATAGCAAGTTCCCAGCCACTACACTGATTGTTTACACTTATCATGGGTGGAGTTGTGTTGGATTGACTGTTTTTCAAGTAATTATAAACAACTCATTATTCGGGCAGCTTCATATCTTTCTTGTTGAATATATCTTGGCATAGTGCAACGCTGTCTAAGACAAATATTGATTATACAGCATCCGAAAGGGTTGTTTTGCAAATAAATATCTAATTGATACAATTTTAATTTAAGTTCTTACTGTTGAATTGTCACGAGAATTTAAAAAATCACGAATATTGATTCTTAAGATCCATTAAAAGTCGCGACTTTAACGTCCGTCGAACGTTCGTCGATAGATTGAAAAATATTGTAATACCCAAAGATTAGTTCATCTAATAGAAAAGACTGAATATAAGACATTTTAAATTTAAGTAATGAAATATGTTCTTGTAAAATTGAATGTATTACCTTTTTTTACACATTTGATTCTAAATGATTGATCCGATGCCTCCTCATCCTGACATATTAGAGTTTTTTAAAGCTCATATTCGTTAAAAGTTTTATCATGTAATGATTTTCTTCGTGGTTTTAAAAGTCTCTTTAAAATGTAAATAAATCTTCATGATGTTTGTGTAAGCTATCTATATGCATCGCAGCCATTTCGTCGAAAACGTGTGCTTTGGTATCGGCTGCAACTAATAAATTACGCTTTTTTTTCTACTGAGCTGGCTTTTTTGGTGAATTTACGAGTTACGTTAGTTGCTACGTTAACTCTCAGGCAATGTCGTCGTGGTTTTATATTTTTGTAACACTCGAGAAAGATCTTGAAAAAAATCAATAAGATGTATTAGGCAGTATTAATCAGTATACTTCTGTCTTCTTAAAAATCTCTCGCTTCATATTATGTATTTTTTAACAGGCCTCATTTATTTAAATATGGATACTGTTAAGAATGTCTGATGTATATTATTAAGACAGATTCTTTTGATCGAAATAAAAAAGAGATAGTTTTATATCAATAATGTTGACATCAATATTTTTCAAATATTTACTACGATTGCAAATTTTCGTTTAATAGTCTAATCATCAAGTGCTCAATTGTAATAATTTATTTCCATTCCCGGTCTTACGTAGCACTGTGAACTTAGTACACTGGACTATATTTTTACACGGACCACACGTCTCACGAAATAACGTGTAAAAAATGATACTAAAATGATGTTGGATAGGTTTCCTCGTATAAAAAGCAATTCAGGATATGAAATAATAATATTCATTATCGTATCTTAATTTTATTAAAAAAAAATCGTAACATAGATTATTTATTCGCCACCACTATCAGACAATATAGACGAGCCCGTCTACGAACATTTGGTACGAGATTGCTTTCATCACTTGAGATATCCAGAGCCCGTGTGAATATTTTTGTCCAAATGTTCGGGTTTACAGGAATAAACCTCTAATAAATCTCTAGGAATAAACTTAAGGGATGTAGCACCGTGCTATTTCGAAACCGTGTAAAAAGAGAGTTTAATTTTTATTATATAAGCACTCTAATATTCCTCTAGTTTCAGACGTTCAGTATTTATTTAATGTTAATAAAATCTTATAACTCAAGCATGTCATTCTACCTTACTTTTGTATTTATAATATTATAATTGAATTCGCATCAACTTGAAGCATAGCAAACTTGAGGAGCAAACATTCAAAAAGTGTTTTGTCACAAATTTTGAAAAATGGCGTTTTATACCAATTCCGATAGCCCATAATAAAACCTATGAATGGAAATCAAAATTAGTGTTCAAAAAGGTTTTTTTTTCATATTAAAATGAAATCATAAAGTTGACACATTCATACAAATCGTCACTTTTGCAACACTTAAATCATCATTTTCCAAGCTTTGTATTTGTGTGACAAAACACTTTTTGAATGTTTGCTCCTCACTTGTGGTTTTCCGATTATTTTTTTGTGTCATATTTATCTAGAATACAGATTAATATCACTTGATATTAATTACTACTTATTACATTTTTTTAAATTGTTTATCGTACAGTATGGTATATTTAATTGATAACAAGATTATTTTAAATTCCTTTCCATTGTTTCATAGCTTATTTTGAATGCAAATAAGAAAGGAATTTGTTTATCCTGGGCATTGGTCAGTCGATGGTTTTGTTATACAAAGAAGACACAATTTCTATATAGAAACATTTTTTTCAAGTAAATATTACACATAACTTGGTTAATAATTTCGCGAATGTAAATTAAGAAAAGTGTGCTTAAATTATTTTTATTGACACATCTACAATTATGTAGGGCTGCAGGAAGTTGAACTAACTAGATATATTTATCTGTGCCAAGACGAAAAATCGGATTAATAAGATATTTTCACATATTCCCAAACTGAAATAATAACAAATACATCACTGATGTTTGACGCATTAATGCCTTTCCGATTGTGCTCAGTGTAAAAGTCATACCGCTTTCCGAATTAAACGCATACGACTCATAATTAGTCGGATATGTCTGATTGTATCGCTCTATTTTCTACTAAAAATTCTGTCTCTATTTTAGACAGATTTTTCTTACTGCATTGTAATATGTCGGCAACAGGTAGCTCAATTCGCACGGTCCCCCCCTGGCGGCGGCGCGAGGTGTACCCCTTTCCCCGGCGCCGTTTTCCTCGCCGCGTTTCCGCCGCGCGATCGGTTTGAGTTTCCACTTGTTCTGTTATTGTTGAAACCGCCTCCGAAACGAACCATACCCCGCTGCCGCCTTTCTATTGCTCTTTTCGATCTCGAATCAAACGACAGTTCCACGCGAACAATACTTTCGAACGAACGGCCAAATTCGAAATTTCACATATTGTGTGTTGTGCTCCGCTCGCCGTGAACCCCACAATGGTGAAGTCGTCGATACTTGAAATCGCGATCATTACCCGGACGGATTATCAATGTACGTGCTAAGTGTCAGTTGACTCCGATATTTCGACAAAAAACGTACTGTGACTAAAGGAAAAGTGAAAAAACAATATGTTTTACGTTGGAAACTGTTACTCGTTTTTTATACGGTGTTTTGTGGATATTACTAACTTTAAGTGTTGCAAACACGCTTAACTGTTATAATTGCATTGTTTTTTTTATTATTATCTGGAAGCGTGCTGATTGCGTCTAAATGATCTGCGAGTATGCAAATATGTAATTCTCGCTGCAATATCAAACGCTTACCGATTACCCTCCGCACTCTGAGAACAAATCACCAGGCAACAGGCGCTACCAGTCGTGGTTTGTAACTTTACGCCTGCATTCTTGGTGATATTTTTACAGCGTTGAAAGCCGCGTTATCTCTGAAACTGCCGTTGGCATTGTGTTGTTGTTGTTGCGGTACCCCCCGAGGCACCTCGTTTCAAAATAATCGTTTATGTCCAGTGTGACGACAAGGCAATTTGAAAAAAATGTCGTTTTTGTTTCAGTCGCATTGCGTGAGTCGATAGTAATTTGTTTTGTGAAATAATATGCATTGTGGTTATGTGGATGCAATTTTCTTATCGCAGTCGCTCGCTGGTCGTAATAGATAGGTGAGGTATCATTATCTTTGCTAGTGAAAGGCAGTGCATTCCGCTTTTCTTCGACTGGATATTGCGTTAAGTCTTGTGCTAGTGTAATGCGAGGAAATGCGTGAGGCAGGACCTCGCTGTAGTGACCATGTCACGGACAAAATCGTCAGACTGTTTGGATGGAGACAAAGTTATCCCGTAGAGAAACTGCAGCGGAGCATACAACCCAGAAGAAACTCGGTAAGATTCAATACAGCCACATCAAAAAGAGCACAATGTGTATATAACTATTACACTGTGCTCTTCTCTAGCGTTTCTGATATTAATTTCACCATTCTGTACTAAAAAAAATAGTTGTAACGTTCATAAGCATGGATTAATACAGCATTCGGTACGAGCATTACATTATACTAATCATACTATACAAAAATTTTACATAAATATCTTTATCACATCAAATCACTGTGGATCACGGCCTAAATGTAACTCTAGTTAATTAATCAATATTTCATATTCGTTAAATTGCTCTGCCTTTATTTAATTTTAAATTGGTGTTCTTTTCAAAGAAAAATAATCATATTCTTTCAATTATCTTATTTATTTGAGCAAATGATTCAATGCATTATCATGAACGAGATGTGTTTGTAATAATGGAGAGGAAAACGCCGAAACTGATGAGTTAACTGTGCTCCGAAGATTAATCTACGAAATGCACGGTTGTTAACTTCATTATAATACTTATCACTTGAATTACAGCATTATATTTTGAAGCCGTATTCTTCTGACTGATCGCCAGCTGTGGAGGCCGATTTGAACTCTGATAAACCTTAAATTGAAGTAACGTTTCGCTGCTCACGGCTAAGTCGAAGAATCTCGCTATCAGTCTCTTTTATCACACCTCGACTGCTGCTATGTAAACTTAATAATTTTATCCTTGAAGAATACAATGCCCGCAGTTTGCCCAAGCCGTTTTAATATAAGCTTATCCGTCATATAAAAAAACTAAGACAATATTTGAAACCAGTCACCTGAATCCAACTGAATTAATTGCGAATTGCTAAAATAAGTAAACATTTACTTATGCTCGTTCTGTTTGTTCTATTTGTGGGCTTGTCACGATTCTTTGAAATATTTAATTCTAATCTGTTATTCAAAACAACAATTCAATTTTATTGCATATGTAATGTACAATAAAATTAGTTCTAACATTAAATACATATTTTTTAATGATGCCTTTTTTATATGACATGAATATTCACGTTTTATTCATATGCAGCAGCTGATTGTTATCGCCCGTATTATTTTGTTTTCTTTTCTTTGTAGATTTTCACTTAAATCAAAACAGTGGGAGTCTTATAAATTGTATGTTTTGACTCTACCAGTGGTGCGGCAACTTTTTAGTGTAACTGATGATTTTATGTCGGAGAAATTTGGGTATGTCTTAGAAATGCAACTGATGTCTGTAATTTGTTCTTGAGGTTTAAATATTCTAGTTTGTAAAAGTATATGAAGGGGGAGCTGCCAATCGGAGCTGAATTAGCCCTTACACTAAACACGTGATTAGGAAACATGATCTGATTATTTTCATTCATGCATTTACAGCAAACTTCCTGCCTATTCCTACTGTAAACGGTGCAGCCAAAAGTATTAAAAAAACCTTTCCTTTCGGGGCACCAACATCTTTCAAGTGCTAAGTCCTTAATCCGGCCCAACTGTCAAATCAATACGAACGCCCGAGGCTGGTTATGGCTAACGTTAGAAATGGTTCCTACAAATAAGGCTTGTTTCGCTTACTGAATAATAAATATTTGTATAATTTTATTTATGTATTCGTCTGGTTAGTATTACCCACAAGATTTTTCAATTTTCGTGAGGAACTGGGATCGTTTACCAAAGTTCCCAGAACCCCTTGCATATAAGGGATTATATTTTAAAAATCTGTAGGGGCTATGTTGCTTAATTATTTTATTTGTCTTTAATTTTTCACCCATCTTTGTCGGATATTTTCATGGGTCATTCTACATACAATTAAAATTGATAACTTTGTTATTCGACTAGCTTAGGACACAACTCACAATTATTCAAACCGAGCCCATGTAATTATTCTTCTGTAGCACAATAGTGTAACTGATTATTTTCTTCAATTAAAACATCTCCAAATAAACATTTTTTTTGTGAGACTCGAAATAATATTCCAAGTATGTACTGTCAGGCTGACATATTTGTTAAATGTCAAGTACTGCCTATTATTTTTTTCTTTCATATGGATTTTACGGTTATTTAATATAAATAAATCCGTAGCCATGGCGTTTTTTGTCAATGGGAAGTTTTCACTTTGTTTAAAAATAAATTCTGTCAACAAGAAGTATTATAGACGAACAAAAAAACATGCATACGGTGACCACACATTCTTTATTTTACGGTTCTGTATTTAAGATTTATTTATATTCTAAAAACCCATTTTGTTAATTTAAATAATAAAATGGTGCCCAAAGAAATATAAAATGTCGACGGTACGGCGCCGGTGTTATTTATTGCGTCGTGTGAATGGATTATATGTTCTTTATTTTATTAAATGTTAATGTATAAATATTTGATAAGAGTGATTCGACTTCTTATGTAGCGACGTGACATCGCCAAAAGGGGTTCTGGCGTAAGTTGACTTGAGCAGTGATTTCCGCAGGGAGCTTGTTCAAAAAGTATTGTACGTTTGAGTAGGTAAATTGGACGAAGTTATGCAACAAGGTACCATCTCTGAAAATTTTAAAATATGAGTTAGTGATATAGTGTGGTTCCCATAATAGTCAATTTGCTAGGAAAAGGTGATACGCGTGAAAGTGAAACGCTACTGTCATTTATCGTTGTAAAACCAACCAACACTCATCCAACATGTTTTTTTTTTTAATTTTGCTATAAGGAGCCAACCAACATTTTTTGTTTAACTATGTATTAATTTCCTTAAGTAGTCAATATGAAGATATAATAACATTCAATATTAATTGACTCCCAAAATATTTGTTTAATGAATACCTCATTTTGTATCAATTCTTAAAACTTAAAAGTCATTTGTGTCGGAAGTAGGTTTTTGTGGATAAAACAGCCCATTTATGGAACATATTTTTTTCTTTAGCTCTCTAAAAAATATGGCCAGCCTAATTTTTATTATGCATGAATAGTTGCATAAAATTGTCGCATATTTTTTTTAAATGTCATTTTGTTCTATTTATAATCACTGAATTATATTTCGTGTTTGCAAATTAATTAATTATACATAACAATTTCTAGCGATTATGCTTCCTTACACTCATTTTCCAAACATTACCGTCGCATATGTGTGCAAACCTATTGTTGAAAGAGTATAATAAAAATTCTCATCTGAAGACTAATAAATTTCAATTTTTAATTATGTTTCTTTATATGTGCGTAAAATTTAAAACGCATTGTACTGTTCATCAAACTAATTTAGGTATTAAATTTCATATTTTCTATTTTATTACCATATTTTCTCATACTTGTAAAAACCAGCCGTATTTCGGGTGATGTTTTAATGTTCATTAAAATATTATTATTAAATTGGTGTATTACTGGATTTAAGATTTACTAATCAATCTGAAATCCTTTGGGATCAAAAATACTTAATTGTGTAAAATGTTAGTAGACATATCTAGAATGCATTTAATTCGTGATTTCGAGATGGCCGCACTTAAATGAAATCCATCTGCTAACTTTGGTGCAGTTTGAAAAAAAAAATAGTTTACCGCCAAATTAAAGGTACGTCAAATTATAAATGTGTCATGGATTATACTGCTGTCACGTGACATTCAGAGTTATCATAATACTGTCTGTGGTTTAGTTATTAATGACCAGGTGCAAAGTGGAATTTGTACGTTTGCTTTATATTGTTTGTTTAAACTGCATTTTTTTGAATAATTTTGTTTTATGTTTTTCTTTCGAAATGTTTTTTTATTATTTTTTTAAATAAAAATAGTGAATATAAATGATTCACAGTGTAAACTTTAATAGTATTCCACTCGATGTATGAAATTAGATGCAATTAATCTTGTTTGGCTTCTTTTATAAGTCTATCGATTGCGTTTCACATATTTTTCTACAATAAGTATTCAACTTACTTGATTTTAATTTATAAACATCTTGTCTTGTCCTGACGTCTTATTATGTTCTATCGTTCAATTGCTAATGCTAACTCTTTTGTAATTCTTGATCTTTTAAAAATATTATACATATTAGGGGTACCAAAAAGAAATCCATTTTTTTCAAATGCAATACAATTTTATTGATATATTTTTACAGGCACATAGTAATTATAAAATATAATCGCCATTATTATCGAGGACTGTTTGCCATCTTTCAGGCAACTTTTCAATCCCCCTTTTAAAAAAGCTGGAAGGAAGGCTGGTGACTGAATTAAATATTTATCGCGAGGTACTATAATGATAATTATAATAAACGTATCGCAGAGAAAGGGACAGAATGGAATAAATATCAATTTATCGTAGTAACGCAATAAACTTTCTCATACATTCAGATTTTATTAATAATTTCATACCGCTGTAAATTTGTCAGGAATGTGCAGAAGCAAAATTTCCATGCCGGGCGTTAATAATTTTCACGATAGTAATAATTTACACCCACTTATAAATCCACAAGAGAGTGATTATGTCCGTAATCAAAGTGTTTTCATCGCTCATTTTGACTTAAATATTTTTCGATGATATCTTTTTCAATGAAAGTCAAAAGAAAGGTGTCTCTCCATTGGTCGTTTTATTTTGTCACGCACAAATGAACACACTTAGAGAATTGTATTGAGTAATTAATATTTGTGAATAAATTGTACGTAGAATCCCAGCTTTAAATTCACGGCCAGTGAATGTCGTTTAATGAACTGCTGTCAATTTATGTCAATGAAATTTCTACTATCTATTCTACTTACATAGAAATAAACGATCTTGATTAAGCGTAATGTAATTTCATTAATCGTGTATTTGAATTAGTTTTTTTTTAAATGACTTGTCAATATAAAATATTTTTTACTTATTGAAGCTTTGCTTAAATAATATCTCGATACCTGTGCGTAAATTATAGTTATGATATAAAATTATTTATTATATTTCGATAGAGATCAATAAATAACCAAGGAAAGTATTTTTTACTTTGGAAGTCGAATATCAATAATATAACACGGTATGGCAACGCTGTTTATGCGCATACTTATTATTATGTTGTGATTTGGATCGTATCTCCGTAACTGTATGTATTTTTTCATGATACACAATTATTTAGATATGCTTTTGAAAATGAGGTAAAACGGTAATGGATTGCACCTAAATTCGATAAGGTAATCGGTTAATAAAAGGCACCTAGCGTTCTGTATCCGATGAAGGTTAAACAAATATTTGTTTACTATTCCTCGTTTTTATATAAATACAAATGACCTTCTGCCCTTAATAACCTTGATTGGTTTATAAATAATCTTACTAAATGGAGTATTTACAATATTTTATACTGACTAGTAGTGATGTATTTTCTTTGATTAATTCAATTGGTCATTACTGAAGTACTGTACCCTTATCTCTAATTATATATCGTGCAGCTCTTATAAATAAAATGTCTTACTTCACTCGCCACCGCTTTATACATGCTAGTGTGCGAAGTGATACGACTCCAATGAACGAATCAGCAAATGTAATGACTCACTTCTCATGTCTACACCACTATTATCACACAACATTCAATTATGTTAACTTCATCCCCGTGTTCTTCACGTGGCAAAAGCATATAATTGAGCGTGTACACTGTAGTTAGGGCATCCAATCCCGTTCAATTTTCTGATCCCGAAATTCCGGGATTGAGATGGCCGCGATCCCGGGATTTCGGGATTGAGAAATTTTGAGGAAAACCCGATAATTTACATGAAATTGGTAAATCGGTGAGCTAAAAGAAAAAACGAGTTTCGGTGAGATTCTGGGAAAAAGTATAACGAATTGAAATTTCTCGGTAAGAAAATCACAAGCCCGGGATCCCGAAAAAAAGGGGATCAATCCCGAAATCCCGGGATTGGATACCCTAATTGTAGTCATTTAAACATCTCTGTTTTCATGTTTGTCTCTGTTACTTCGGGTAACTTTTCAGAAATCTATTTACTTTTCGGTCCGTCGTTTACATTCACTAATCGAAAGGGTTTCATTTGCGAAAATTCACATATTCCTGCTAAAACTGCTGGCATATTCAAATGAGCATGGCAAGGATTCTGTATTATCGGTGCTCGACTGCAGCTCGTGTTACTTGATATTTTAACTTGCAAACGATGTCGTGCAAAGAGTAGTCGATCTTGCTAATCAATTACGGTGAGAAGATCGTGTGTCAATCGTTATCGCAGGGAGTATCGCTTACAGAATTTCACGAAGACTATCCTTTTGCTGTCTTTACACGCATAATACTTAGTTATATTACATACATAATAAAAACATGATTTTTTTACATTCGAAACATGACGCACTTAAGCGTCAAATTTTTTAGACATCTTCATTGATTCTCTCCTATCCGTAATACTAGCACATTATCTTGATGCTACCAAATTATACTTTAAATTCAAAAGAAAAAATATTCATTGTAAAATAACAATAGATAAATGGATTCATATGTTTTCTCAATTTTGACAAATGTTATCAGATTTGTATTAGAAATAACAGCGAAATGTAAAGTACGTCAGATATAATATAATAAATCAGAATGCGGATCTAACTGACAGATTCAAGTGAAATTCCATTTAGCATATTTTTTTGAAACGGTCTATAAGCCAATTAGTGTGAATATATGTAATTGTTGTTTTGGTGTATTTGTAATTATCATAAAAATATTTCTAAATGACAGAAATAAAATTGAAATAATCAACAAGTCGTTCAATGAAGTGGAAAAACAAACGTCGACATCCGCAACGTTCGAAAGATGTCTTTTTTAAAACCCAAGTTAAGGGAAAGTTCTGCTTTTTGTATAGCAATATTCTTGTCGCTGCAAACAAACTAATTACGAAACAATAACCAATTGAAAGTGCTCGCGATGAGCAAACCTGAACCCGATAACATTGTGGAATTAGTACCAAAAAAATAATAATTTATAGTTACTTAAAATCGTCGAGCAGAAAATTCTCAATCCCGAATTTATTTACGATTTTATGTTGAATGTTCAATCCTGGTATCTCGGTATTGACAATTTTTCCAATTTCACAAAAGGGGTTCGGGATTGGATGTCCTAGTATTGCCATCGCCACGGGAAAAGCCCACTTTAAGACTGCTCATGATTTAATATTGCAGCTTAGTGAAGAATTCAAGGAAATGTAGTACTGGTCTAGGAAAATGGACAGCATTATTGTGATCGGAATTCACATTCTCGTGTAAAGAAGGAAACTTCTTTTTTGATATCATTCATGCGGATCCCATCTCACAATCGAAACAATATGTTTTCCGCTATGCGAACGTAAAAAAAGCAAATGGATTGATTCGTTTGATCGTAGATGAGCGGAATGCGAGCAAAGCCGAGTGCGATAATTAAACCAATTACACGCTTTTTGCAGAAACTGATTATATTGCCACCCGCTTTCGACAGCGCAAGTGTCGAATTCGATGCAACTTTGTGAAAGTACTTTCTTTCGTCTTGTTGCGATCTTTGGTTTGTGACATACTACTTTTGAGATGCCGTGCCGGATTATTTTACCGTAGTTTTATGCCGAACGCAGTGGTCTAATGGTCAGTGTTCTTCCATTTCATGGAAATTTATTTTTACGAATAAAATACAGAATATTATTTGGTAATTTGTAGAACCATGCCGTGTATGTATTGTAACCCAACATTCATCCTCAAAAAAAAGTTCCTCAGTGGAATGACGATTAATTAAAGAAGAAATTATTCACGTCAAGTCTTTTGACTGTGTATCCTAAATTTAAGATTTAGATTTTCCATCACCCAATTGTGTTTAATTTATTTGACATAATTATTAAGTGCTACACTTATTATGAATTTAGGTAGCTTAAAATTTGTCATCAGTCAAGTCTAAACAAACATAATAAAATAATAGTGTTTCCAACTTACTTCTAGTTAATTCTGTATTAAATTAGACCAAAATAATTATCGTGCATATTTTACGTTCCGATGTGTAGAAGGAAGTGTGTAAAATGTGAAGCTTCGTTGAGTTTTTACCATAAAATAGTTTTCAAGAGAAATCGAAAACTTGGGAAGTTCACGGTATGAAATGCTTAATAATTGTCAGTTGTTCACTCACGTGAAAGTCGCAAATGAAAATGTTACGCTGTCGATACATTAACAATTTAAAAAAAAAACGTAAGAAATGCGTGTCTCAACATGCACCGAACAAAAATGAAAATAATTCAAAGTGTGCATTTTCATTGCTTCCTCAGTGCATCACTTTAAATATATTAATAAAGTATTTAAATTTATGTCTTCGATCTTAATTACTTTTACTACCCAAGTCGATATATTTTTTTCCTATGATGCTACCCATCCATTGTTTGACGGTCCACGAGATATTAACAAGTAGTCATAATTCAGTTACTATCACGTCACCGAAGTGTTTAAAGTAGTAAGCCTATTTGTCGGTAATAAATGAGATTTGAATGACTTTAATTTACGTTCAATAATGATTAAACGACAATATTATAGCCGATATACCGAACTCCGGTCAAGTCAACTAAATCATGTGTATGCCATCTCATGATTATATAGCTGCAGCATTTTTAACGCCTACTGGCCGATGATTTGATGTGCGTTGATCCATTCATTTATTCACGTTTAAACAGCGTAGTTGACATACCATACTCTCTAGGTATGAAACTAGAAACTAATTCGAAGTTGCATACATAGTTGACAAGGGAGTGTATTCAATATGGCATTAAAAGGAAACTGTTATATAACGGACTTTCGACATTAAGGACTCCTCATCGCTCGCTTTATTTAATTATTTCGTTGTTTTAATATTTTCTTTTAAAGCTTTTACCTAACGTTAAGTCATTATTTGGACATGCCCATACACAAATACAAAATGGGACTTAGAAATTCGTTTGTAAATGTTTGATAACAAATTTTCTACGCTCCAAACACATATGCTCTACGTGCAAACTATTTATTCTACACAATGGCATGTGATATTATTTATGGATATTTGAATATTCATGAAAATGTTTTTAGCGCGATTGTTCAAATGCTTAAAATAATTGGCGATTTCACTCGAAGAATTCACCGACGCAACAATCGATTCAGGTACAAGACATTCCATTCAACTATTATAATTTTGGCTTTTTACGTGTTATAAAAAAATAACACTGTGATGTAAGTAAAAAGTACAAAACAATAATAATTATAGTTCCGGACAATTAAAGAATTGTTATTTAATATCTACCTCCTACAACGTACGACGTGTTGAAAATCTTGAACAATGATACAATTCAACATATTTTGAAATAATATGTGTTGTATCTTTCAACTCCGACAATTATTATTAGGTGGTAGTGGTCCGGTCTACCGATATTTTAGGAAAAACTAGTCTAACTCGGCAATTTTAAGACCTTATTTCAATTGCAGGCTAAAAGTTAACCTTTAAGTTGAAAAAATTATCTCGATTTGCCGATTGTCGTTGGCCTGGTCTCGATAATCCAAGTGGGAATTTGCATAACACGATTTCCTAATTAATGTAACATTTTTTTTAAAACAAGACAGATGGTTGTGATGTTTTCAAGCATATCCACGCTTAAGTTTAAGCGATTGGTCCGACTATCGAATGGCACACCACCGGTCTTTGCCGATTACATATTGCTGTTAATTGTTGATAAAACCACACTACATATTAGTCAATATGATTCATGTTAACACGTACGGTAAAAAACACCAAAAATAGCAAAACTACCAAAATTTTACTTAGCGTAATCATAATCAATAACGTTTATAACCTTGCCCGTGATACCATACATGCGGTCTTCCACTGGTCTAGTAATTAATCACCATTATTACTACTAAAATATACGTTGCTGGAAACTAAGTAAAGCTTAGAATTTGCGTAGAAAAGGTGACCGCTGATTTTTATATTCATTTTATGTAATTACTTCTACATACGAAGTCCGTTCACCTAATTTCATTATTCCGTTGTTTTTTTATCAATTTGTTCTTGTTCTTCCATTGCATATATTTATACAATAGAATCTTATGGCTGCATTTAGCTCTGAATACAATTATAATACTCTCGTGGTGAATTTTTCAATTAATGAATAAATAATATTAATCAAGTCCTGCATACTTTTGCGAGCGGAGGTTGAAGGGCTATATCTTCTCGCAGAGGTTGTTTTTGAATACTTAATGGTTATTTACAAGTTGTAGGGGGCAATGTATTTATTTATGTTTTTTTCTTTCTTCTTAAATTACTATTCAAAAGTAACATTTACATCTCCATCAAACAAACATATTCCCATAAGTAGTCTTAAAAAATACTGAAATATTTTTTCTAGTAATTTCCATATTGTATATTTTCCGAAATACGCACGTGGGTTGAATTGACGATTAGATTAGCATAGGAATACGAGGGCAGGCAGGCTTTTATCGAAATCAAGTCTTCACAATACTTTATTTCACTGAATAAAACTAAATTTTTATGTACTCGGGTTGGATATCAAGTATAATTTTAGTGTTGTCCGTAACATTACATCAATTTATAATCCCACATGTATCTTCTATCAATATTTCGTATTTCTCTAAAAGAGACAAAAAATACATATTTTCCAATATTTATAAAGTAAGGTAATGTAGATTTCCTAACGTAAACGACTGTTGTTTTAGATTCATGAATATTTTATAGATATTAATGTTTCATATCAATATTATTCTTAATGTAAAGAATAACTCACGTACTTTATTTCAATTGAAACTTACACTAAATTATATCTGATAACTTTGCACAGTGAAAGGGAAGAATTACTTTCAAACTTGGTCCAAGGAGGAACAAATATATTGGGTTCAATAACGACAGCGATTAGATGTCGAATCACGAATGCGGTCCAACTCAATACTGTCTTTCTCCAACAGCGCAGAGCAACCTGGTCAAAAATTCATTACAGCTGCTATGTTAAGCTGGAAAGCTGGAAATTCATAGCAGACGGTAGCGGGTACACCGTAGTGTATTATTTACATGATTAATTCGGCTTGAAGATACTTGTAGAATGAGCAATACGTGCAAAGTGCTGTTTACTAAGTAATCAGTCTTAATTTTCAATAGCATTTCAAAATATCGTCTCGCTGTAGAAAGATTATCTTCTTGTAGGTAGTCAGTTACAACATGAAAATTCTGACCTATGGGAACCGTGGTTTTGCATATTGTTAACTTAATATAGCGTTTGTTGAATGTACATTCACTTTTTTGTGTTTCGCTATTCGTGAAATACTTAATGATGTGAGTCGGAAATTATCTCATTGCATTTCACTAATCTCATGATAAAATATCTCCTTGCAATAAATTATTACGTTACGACACCGTGTCTTTTATAAATTATTAGATTGTGTACGTCTGTCAGTGGTGTGTTTTGAATTGGTTTTAAATTTTCCCACCAAAAATTCCCAATGACTGTAATACGTTTCCTGATTGCTGCTTGCATTGCATATCAAAAAAGTAATCGTGTCGTGATGGAATAAAACACATTATACAGAAACCTGAATTTAATGTCGATTTTTTTAGTTCTTTTCCACGACTTGTTTATCAAGCGTTCTTATTTCCATTTTAGTAATTGCATGGAAAGAGGACAGGAACGTCAGTAATTCTGCCTGTTATCAAGTCGCTACGTTTACTAAAGAGGTGCGACGAGAAGAGAGCAGCGGATTGAAATGTTATATCTCCGAATCCATAATACAATAAAAAAAAACCAGTACGTTTAAAATCGACGTTTTATAAATGTACTGTATATTTATAAAAACAATTGGCTTCTTTTGTGTCTTGGAGATGAGTGTGGAGTTATGGTAACATCACAGTTTACAATTGAATAAAAAATATTTTTTGATAAACATTTAACTTAATCGTTAAACGGCATTTCTACGGAGCGGCTACCACTAGACCTCGGCAATCGACAAAACACTGATTATTTATATCTAGTAAGTAATTCACACTGTGACGTGACAATATTGACGAGTGAAACATGGTCGTAATTTACGATGTAGATTCAATGAACTAGAGTTTTCTAATTCTGACAGGTGTTTGTGCTAAATGTTCCTGCATAATTTCTACGTAGCAACAGTTCGCATTGATTTACTATCGGCAGGCAATATTATGGTGATACTGCATAAATTGCATCATTAATTATTTATTTTATTCAGCTGAATCGACTATTTTGATAAAACTGATTACATTAAAATGCAGTGAATTAATTCTATTCACGACTGCCTGTCTGCGCAACTCAGTTTCCGATGTTTATTTATTCATTGTAATTGTTTAATCACAATATTATTGCAGGCTATTGCAGCAGATAATAAAGACACATTCAATTTTTACCCAGCTTAATAAGTTATAATCTAGCAAACTTAATAAATTGGTTTTGAAATCGTGTTTCATTTATTTTACACCACTCTACGTTAACGCGATATGAATTACTGCTATCGAATGAACTTGCTTGTTGTGGTTAATTTTTAAAATATCGGCAATATCAAGGGTCTAACAAAACTATAGAAAGAACCAAACATTAAAATAGTTACTTATTGGAGATGCCCACATATTTAAATTGTGTTTGTTTTGTATAAACTAACTACATATATTCTTCGTCGTAACATGATAAGAATTCGATAGTTATTTAAATCTAACTGATTTCATCTATATAACTCGTTATGATTATTTTTACGCTTATCTAGGGAGGGCAGTGATAATAAGTGAAATAAGAACATTTTCAATCGTTAACGAAGTCCTTTCTGGACAATTGCATGACAACGCTAATATTCCCACCAAAAGACTAGACAGAAAAATAGTATTTTATTTTAATTTAGTAATGTAGTAAATATGAACGAAACAATTTATTGTTTAATGGGAAAAACGAACGATTTTGTTATATACGTGTTGACTGTATTATTATATGCATACATATCTACATTTCTAACATTTTTATGTTCGTGGTTCAGTCAAAAATATTTAAATTTTCTACCTTTGATCGGTAAGCAACCATTTTATTATTCTGTTATGGCACTTCCGATGATGTACGGAATATTATGGCGTTATGTGTGTAGGAAGTTGCCATATCAAGACGTCTTATTATTAAACAATACCTGTTGCTTGCCATGTTATTGTCGGACGATGTGTCAACATTAGCGGGTGTTTAGAGATTGAATACTTCCTGAACATCATAATAACTGAATTACCCGAAATAGCTTTCTATGACTGTCATTTAAAAATAGCCTTCCAATTATCTGTTGCCGAACCTCGGTATACGCGGTCAATTGAACAATTCTGAAATAGTTCATTTTGAGCGACAGCGATTGCAATTAGAATTTACTTAAATTTAACCAACGACTACACAAATCGTTGGATGAAACCTTAACATTATTTATTATACAGTGCATCCAACTATTGAGAGATTCATGACAATAAACACATGGTTTGTGTATTTGTTTTTGCCGTAATATAAAGAAATATAACAAATATTCTAAAAATTAAAAGAAATGTGTTGATAGTAGACACATCTTGCAAGCGCGTGTCTAATGACATTTTTGAATGTTTTCCAATGACGCGAAATTTTGATTGAATTTTATATTGTCCAATTTAAATAACTAAATAAAATTAACAATCCTTGTAACGTGGAGCATTGATTTAAATTATTTATAAAATCAATCCGATGAATCCTAAGTATGAATCTTAGTGTAAAAAAGTCGATTGCACTCAAATTGTAACCAATTTAAAATAAAATTCTAATAAAAAAATAACACCTGAAAATTATCCTGATTGAATTTTTACCCACTACTTCGTTTGTTCGTTAATATTTTATTAGCGGTATTTGTTTACTGTACCCGTAAGCATATGTTATTTATTTTTTAAATGCTACATATTAATTGTATTATTTCATATATTTCTAACAAATGTCGATGTTTAGCAAGCTCTGGTGACATAATATACAATGCATTGTACACTGGGATGGGTGTGCATTCAAACTTGAACCCGCATACGACAATTCTATCGATTGACGTTGAATATATACTTTCAATAATCCAACCTACCTAAGTATCGGTCATCGACACTTACTAAAAGTCAGTCGAGAGCCGGTGTCTTATCGTTAGGCCTATTAGGCTTGGAGGTATTCTTACATTTATTTCGTTGCTTTGGAGTCATAATAAACTTAACTAACTATATTAGTAATTTTACTCTTTAATATTTATTTCTTGTTTATTTGTAGAAAAAAGTTAAATTTTTGCAATTATTTATTCAGTTCGTAGCAGACTTGCACTGGGTTTCTGTTCGATATTGCCTCAATTCAATAGCTACAATCCGGCTATTCTAATGGGCCATAATAGTTCATGGCGGTTTGTTGCTAATAATTACAGCAATCAACTTAAATGCCACCTGACGTACGGCAGTGTTTCGTCTGGCAACAGTATCATTTATATCCGGTCTCTGGAAATTAAAATTTACCTATTAGGATGCGGCACGATTTTTGCATTATCAAATTTGGAGACGTAACAACTAAATCGAAAGCGCTGAGTTCTAATTTAGAACTATCTGACAAAAAGATTGCTAGCATACTCAGAAAGTGAATACTTACGTGATAATATTATTATATTATAATGTTATATAAACAAGTTGTAGATTTGAATCGTTCTTTAACGTTCTTAAATTTAATATTGAAATTCCACCAAGCACCTTCAGTCGAAATCTTAAATTAAAAGTTGTAGATATTCAATAATATAACATCTTGCGGTCGTATTTAGATTTTCGCAGTTTTACTGATATTTACATCTTTGGTGACGAATATTATTGAAAAAAACTATTTTAAATTAATAATATTTTTACCTTTTTTTAACAATCCAATGTCACCAATGATTTACATCTCCCTTAATTACGTTATCTCTTAACTGCCAAAATCTAGATACGTCCAGATGTTAAGATAATAAGCCGAGGTTTTGATATCAGAGGTTTTGAGAAGCAACAAAGGTTGGAAACTAAGGGAACCGACTGCAAAATTGTATATGGAGATATTGAGCTTCAAAGTTTTGACATCTTTTTAGATACTGTATGTAAATGTTGTGAATGTGCATGGTTACGTTAAAATGTTATCTATCCTTACTTCATTTGTTAATTAAGCATACCGGATACTATGTAGTTGGTTCTTTTTTCATAACAAAAAATATGACTTAAATTTGCCCGCTTAGCAAAAACGAAATCATGCAAATAAAAAAGAAACTATGCCGAATTTATGATTGATGTCGTCAAATTAAAATTTGAAATATTTTGGACTAGTTCTCATTCATAACTCAAAATACCCTAGAAACGTCAGTCGGATGCTATTTGTTTGGCTTAACGGTTAAGCTAAACAAAAAGCATCCAACTAAAGCCTTAACCCATTTTATATAAATCACCTACACGTACAATCAGGCGCCTCATCATTCGGGTTACGGGTTGGCCATAGCTGGTCTAAGCGGTCAAAGATTAAGGACCCCGTTTCCTATGCAACTATTTTAATTTGTTGTTTCTTTATTCTCTTTATTAGGAATACAAAGCTTAAATTGATATATGCAACTAGATGCTTAAAATAAAGGTTGATCTTGCGACAAACTGTTCGGGCATCGTGGCCTAAAAGTATAATGTACATGCGAAATATAATATTAAATTAATTTTTGATTAAACATTTTACCTTAATACAACTGGTGCTCATTCAATTTTGTACGGTTATAGAAAAACGTGACTCCGTGTTCAATGTCATTCTGCACTTTTGACCATCGGTGTACCTTGAGCACTGTTCGATTCGCCGAACAATTGGTGAAGAATGACAGTGATCCAGTTGCTGAATGTTTGTATAGCATTGCAATTGTCGTTCAATACTGAACACCCAGTGTCTGTGGATCATGGATCGTAAAAGAGGGAGGGAGGAGTGCGTCGACGTCGCCGGCCAGGCGTCTTGAAACAGTTCACTTGAAAAAATTATCTGCGTAAATATTATAATATAAATATCCGGTGGGTGTGTGAGGCTGATAGTGTTTTTAAAGTTTGGATTATATTATTAGTTGTGGTTTAAGTATCTGCTGTTGACGGCCCCCTGCAGAGGTCAAACATAGTCGCATAACACAATCTTTTGTTGAAACAATTGATGTTTGAACTATCGATTCATCTTTTCTCGTCCAGCCTTAGCGAGTTTTTCACTGGAGTTATATAGTTAATAAGTAAATATGTAATAATATTTTGGATGAATTCGGCGATAACTCTGTTCAAGTTAATTTTCAACAATTTAAAACATATTTAAACAAAACTACGAGAACTTTTTGTTACTCGGTGGCTTAACCCCACTTTTTCGAGTGTAAGAATATGAAACAAGGATTGAATTTATGATTACTTGAGATTAGACATCAATATCTTCGAACACAAATCAAATGTTTATGAAACTCTCCGTATTGGGTTTAGAACCTGTCAACACCGTAATCGAGGCCAGCGACGTTGACTACTGTGATTAATTAACGCCTGACACAGATTGTATATTATGATAAATAATGTCGAACCTTTCTCGAAGATTTCTTTTTTCATGATTTTTTCGTTCAAAATCGTGTTTTCTTTATAGTGGATTCGAAATATTGCTTGAATACAATTTTACGTCAACTCTTAAAATACAAAAATAATATTCACATTTGATGACAATATTATAATCACTTAGATAACGAAATACACCCTGACGTTTTGGTTTTGCTTACTTTGGTTCGCTCTTATATTAGTGTATTTTAGAGCTGATGCTGAAATGCATCAAAATGCATGCTTACGTCCGAACATGTATACCAGAATGGCTACGGTGTGCTGTAGAGAAACTTCAGGTCAATTTAAAATGACTTTTGCAAAGTCTTATTCATACCGAATTGTGTACGTAAATGTATCGGTCTTATATTTGCATTTAAACGGGAATACCAATTGCACGCTTGACCGATGGACGCGGAAACATATAGAATAAGTCTAATCAATCCAATGTCAAACAATTAGCGCCTCCTCTCTTGACCACACCTGCGCAATGATTCCTAGGCAACGCCGGCACCGGTCGCCTCTTCAATGATGCTCAGTCAGTTGTGCATGCGCCATCGACTTATACTTACTAGTTCGCGTCGACCGACCTGCCCAAGTACGATTCCGTTTCTTGCGTCGTCGCAATTTTGCACCTTCCTAACCGTATGGGGTCACCTTGTGTTATTTATTTTGCTTCGCTTTCAAATAAATGTTTTCCATTTTCTACATCGCAATCGGCCGTAAAATGTGTGATTCGCAGTTAAAAGTGCGGAGACAATTGCTATTATGTTAAATTGATCTGTATTAGTTGTGTCCGAGTTGCGGCTTACGATTGTTTTGTTTTGGTTGTGGTGGATCGATTGTTTTATTTTAACATTTACGCTGCTCTTCGATACATTCATCAACATGATACACAAAGTGAACAGAACCTTTTAACATTGTTTTGATATCGAAAGACCGATAAATAAATTGCGCATGTGGGAAAAGAAACGATACAAATAGTTAATACACAATATTGTTATGTAGACTGCAACAGTGAAATGCAAATACAGCACTCGTGTTTTTTCCCCCAAAATATACCCTTGCAAATTAAACAAAATTAAATAAAGTATGTTTCAAATGACAAGGTTTCGTGCCATGTACAACACGGTGTATATGTCGTGATTGATTTTAAATATATATTTTTTTGCTTTTATGAAGTAATTTTCAATACATACCAAGTGACAATTATTCCTCTTCATATTAATATATTGAACTGTCCAATAGGTGTCGTAATAATCCAATAATCGTTAATATTTGTGTACTATTGATAGTACTGAATGGGAGTTTTCCCATTTGCGAATATTCAACTACTCGCTAGATTTTATTATTTTTTATTATATCAATATATCTAGTAGACAAATTACTTTACTTAAAACAGAAGCTTTTTAAAGCATGCCTTTTAACCCTTTGCCCGCGTCACCAAATTTAGCGAGCATGCCCTGTACGAGGCTGCTTTTTTGCGGATTTTGTTATCGCGTTTTCGACTGCAAATATAGGTTGTAATATTTTTTCAACTAATCGAATATATTAATTGCCACCCAAAGTAACTTTTTCAATAATAAAATACAATATATTTCTTGTATTTTCGGTTTTATTCAACAATAATCATTCTTCATACAATTGCGGCGTGACGTCGCCATATTGCAAAATACCGCCACGCGCGACCGAGAACACTGCGCCACCACCATACCATGCTTATAATATTAAATTCTCGGAACAATTTCAATTTCACCCGCACTCGATCGCTTATTTACATTATCTAAAATCTTGCACTGGTGACGTATATTCACGGCGTGTTCCAGAAATAAATTATTTTAGCCTATATTGAATCTTTTTTGATTAATGCCGTCTATGGAATTTGGTAAAATATACATTTGGTAATATTTTCAACCAACTTATACAATTTTAACACAATAGATAGCTCTTTGAAATTTCCATGACCTCTATACGTGTCACGCGCGCTGAGGGCATGTTCGCTAGGACATGCATAGATGTCATACGCGGTAGATTTACTGAAATGTACATCTTTGAAGACAAGGATTGTTGAAAAAAAAGGAAAGGTGTAGAATTTTTCAAATTTTTTATCATCAATGCTTGGCTCTGAAGATGTTAATTTCAGTAAAATTGCGATATATCATAACTGTGAAAATCTATGTTGTTAAGCATATGAATTGTTGTATATATTTCTGAGGGTAAATAGAATTTATAGTTCATTCAATCCTTATACTGGGAAAACCTGAAAATGGAATATGTTTTTAGACATAACTGTCATAACAAATATTTTATTCTCATGAACAATATCATCGTGTAATACGATATCAGTGAAATTCTTATTTTGCACAAACTGCAAAAAGAATCAAGTGAAACAGAATCCAGAAACGCTGAGTTTCTAAATGAAATTTTACAATTTTACACGTCAGTGCGTCGTTATGCATAATTATTATACACAGATATTTTTCCCTTCACAATAATTTCAAGCATTCCTTTGGTTTTCTGCATTGTAGGCATGGTGTATTTTCATATTAAATGTGAAGGAATTGTTGCTAGGTTGTGTAGTAATAATTAATACTACATGCCAGCGAAGTCGGCTGCTCGAACACAATCGTGCATTGCGAAAGTTAAAAATATATCCACATGCTGTAATCCGCCCAAATAAATAAGATTACCAGGTATAAAGAAAAAAGTAAGACGGTATTACGGATTTATGGTTGCTACTCTTAAGGTTACACTGCTCTTCACGTTCACGTTAAGATTAGCTAGCACTTGTACGTTTGTTTGCATTTTTAGGATTTTTTTCAGATCGAAACAATTTACTCTATTACCGGCTGGCTTTTTGTATTTCAATATAGCGGCGCTAGGAGTAAATATAATATATTGAAATGTTAACTTTTGATAGGTTTGCTGTGGATATAAGGCAAGATTGTTTCGTTGATTTTGGCATTAAACTCAATTCGCTAACAGTATTATATTATCTGTTGTATATTGTTCAAACTAAAACAAAAAAAAAGTAATGTTTTCCGTTTACATAGTTACACATACATTTCATTTATAAAACAAGTTTTACCGCTATTGTTAGACATGTCAGGCATTTTTTAAATCACATGGACACTAAGATTTTTTTTTGTCAAAGGACATCATAAACGTTGGTGCGTTTAATACCTTGGTGCGTTTTGAACCCATACCAATCCGACACTAGGGTAAAGCTTTTACCACCTTACCATATAGGTTTTGAATATATAATACTAAAATTTATCATTCCCCAAATTACGCAGTTTGTTTGTATTGCTGATGTCATTGCATAGAGGTAGACTCTATATCGCTTCTTCCTATTGAGAACGGATGATTAAATTTTATTTTGATTTAATTACAAAACTTCAATTCAGACGTAGGTATGTATTATTATATCTAATTATTATTCTAATCTGCCGGCGCATACATGCACCTATAATATGGGTGACATTGCAAAGCAAGAAAAACAATTGCGAGCGCGTTTCGTTGAATAATGATTGACCGTATAATGCAAACCATACTGGCATATTTTTATATATTTGTATATTACGTATACGGTTCTATTTTTCTGAATGTGCACGCTCGGAAAATTCGTGTTGATTTTTCCGAACAGGTTGCTTTATGACGCAATCAAATTTGTCCATGCTCATTATTTTTTGTGCCTGCAATGGTCGTTTGACAATGGGATCGCGGTTCGTTCTGCCGGACTGCTTTTGGGCATAATGCTTTTTTTATCCATACAAATCGTGATCACTTTCGCGTTGTATTTTTACATCACTTGACATGAATATTATTTCTGTGACCCACTGAATAATCACACTTCTTCACCATGGTAACCTACGAACAGCTAAAATATGTTTTGTCTACGATTTAAAACTTGTGTGGTTTCCCAACACTCAATTTGCTTTCGTGTGTCTCAAATAGAACCACGGAGGGCTCAACAGTTGGAAGCGTGCATCATAAAAAAAGTATTTTTGTCGTTTCGTTTGGGTTCGAAAATTTCGGGCAAATTGAGGTAGGCGATTCTCATAAATAAGACAAATCATATCTGAAATGTTGAAAAAAAAAATGAAAAATCTGTCAAATGAAACTGCCATAGTAATACAGTGATAAACGTCTGAAAAAGTTACGTCAAGTTTACATACAGTACACAATTACAAGCGAGAGGAAGAAGGATGTGAAAATTAATTACCTTTTCCCGGTTTTCCTTCGCGCGATGAAGTTTTATTTGGGTGCAAATATTCTGACATTATGTCAATTGTTTTCGTGTGTTGCTGACTTTTCCTTCTGTTGGTATTCCTCATTCTGACCGAAACTTACGATACCGCGAATGCACAGTCGTCCGAATAAATTATCTGCCAGATGAAATTCAGATAATATGGAAATCGATCGTAGAAAAGGTTAATGGAGAAAAGCTTTTAATCAACTAAATGGTACTATATTTTCGCTTAGTTTGATGACGTAGAGATGCATGAGTAGTGTTTGTATTATTCGCGTCTTTGCTTGTACTTTAATATAGTTAATACGTTTTCCTAAATCTATGTACATTTCAGTTGCCTTCGAGCCATCGCCCCTCTATGAAGGTGGTGTCAGCAAACTGGCTGAGTTCACCTTACCTAAGCGAGTCTAATAAATTATCAATATGCCGTGTTCGCAAATAATAATGGTGTGTACGGTATTAGCGAAACTTGATAATTATTCAAAACCTGCTGGTTAGCTCAAATCGATTATCTTTGGCTAATGCGTAATTTCCCATAACTACATAACCAGTTGTTAGCTGCTGGTGCATTGACGCGACTGGGTGTTAAGCTATCGTTGCAAGTGCTTGCACTTGAGCATTTATATTCATGTAAACAAAGAACATGCATACACGTGTGTTTCCTCAATAATTATTTTATATATATTTGTTTCTACAGCGTTCATATATATTTCACTATACAAGTCGAAAACGCTCTTGTTTTCTAAGCTGTTTCCCATATACTTAACAATCACATTAATTATTCAGATTTTTCAGTCGAAATATGTCAATTTGTGTTCAATCTTAAAACAAATTTAAAAAAATAGGTTTTTCTATAAAAATGGGTTTAATAAGATATACAAACCGGATACTACTTGTTATTTGAGATGCAGTAGTTGTTTTATTTAGTGGACCGCACATTCAAGTGAATCGTAGGAAACAAAATAATATATCCCGTGTGTAAAACAGGCGGGGAGAATTAACAGACAGGTTAAAAAGATGTTAGAGAAAGAGAGAAAAACTCTCAGTTGCTTGAACGTGAGTTTGCACTGCAATTCGTTTTACATATTATGCAACAAAAAAATGAAATGAAATATACGGTTAATGTGCCGTATAGAAGATTTTACTTCGCGATTTTTTATACATTGACAATTTATATCTGCCAATCGCTAATGTGAAAGGGACTCAAGAAGGTTCTGAGCACTTAATACGGTGGTGTGTACACTTATTAATTTTTCTCCTACTAGTTACTGATATCGAATTCTCAGCGATCGAACTAATTTAGAGGGCATTTGAGGTGGATATGTGAATTCCTTGATCATATCAATAGCCTGTGAGAGAACTATGCAAATTATAAAAAAAGTGTAACAAAACACTCAAGTCAACCTTTACAATGTCAACTCACAATAGCAATTACTACCATGCTAAATATATTAGCGTTAGTACCAGCATCTATATGTGTGTAATCTCACTAGGGATTTGAATACCGGGATTCTGCCAGACTTCATTGATCCGACATTGAAAATGTGTGTGCTAGTTTCCGGGACTCGAATCATAATGAAAGTGATTGAAATCTAAAATGTACGTATGTATTGTGAATATAAAAGTGGAAAAGATATTGATGAATGTGAGCGAACTTTACTAGTTCAATTACCTACGTAACATGTACCTACTATGAAAATGTTTGGAAATTAGCTGGTAAAAATACAATTAACCAGTAGTTTTTTTGGTCTTAATGTATTTATCTTTTTTCTTTGATAATTGTTATTCACATCGTAACTACCATTCTATCAAATACTTGAAACGAAATTGCTTATTATCCCGATGTGGAAAATTTTAGTCGCGATTGCATTCCCTAGTTTCTCACATACGAATCGTATTTTTTCGTATTCGTATTTTTGTCAGTGTGGCCAGTAATGTAAAGTTTTCCCGCGCAAATATTTACCGTTGTCCGTACGTAACGGAACGAATAATTTATTTAGAATTATACGGATCGATAGTACGATATATTATTATAAATAGTTATATTGTTTCAGTGTAGGCATCACAGCCGTGTAGATACGATTTTGCGTGGACTGTAATCGTACATTGCCTTATCGGTGTATTTTTTTTCATTTAGACTCGCCAGTGGGTCTTTTTCTTCTAAAATGTCTTAGTCGTGTTTGACAGTTCTTGACATGCAATGCCAATGTTTGACAGTTAACGGCTTAATCTTTTGGTATAGAATCGAACGTGTAAAAATTATCGTTAAACGTTGTTGATTTAATTTAAATTTTGTTGTATTATGACTTCATTTCATGACAATTTCTTCAAGAATTACAAACGTATATGTTGTATAAACGTACATATACTGTTTTCCAAAATAAATTAATTTATTGATTCATAAAAAAAAATGAAGTGTTCATAATAAAATCACCTAGTATTCACAAGAATTTATTAGTTCTGCATGTCGTTGATAACAAAGAATTGAAAATAAATAAAACGAGAATTCTTAAAAATCAATAAAAATATAAATTATTTTTAAACTCGCAGCTGTTATTTCAATTCAAATAATTCGCGTTGGAAGTCTTCGTTACATCAATTATAATTGCATTATGTATAAGTCAGTACTGTGGAGTCGTGGAAAAATAGTGCGACACCGACCCCGGTATTACAATTTAAAAAAAACGACAGACTCACATATTTCTGATAGTTTTTTCCGAATTTTATGTATTATATTGCACTTTATTTATATTCCGTAATTTAGACAATTATTCATTGTATTAAAAACGGCTAACTTCAATTTTATTTATTTCTTTTGCTACTTTTACAAGTTGCAAAAGAAATATTTTAGAAGAAGAAGTCATAAGAATATTTTAGATATAATGTGTAAACAGATTTTTTTGTTTACAGATAATCTCATTGTAGTATTGTGTTGAGGAATTTTCGAGGCAGTAATACGATATTTTTAATGCGAATTTACGCCATTCTTTGCGAACGAATACAAGCGTTTCAATTTGACAGCTTCACATGTGAATTTAATTCAATTGCAGTGTCAAAAGTGTTCAGTAAAATATATACTTAGCAACAGTATTTACCTCACTTCCTGCGCAAACAGATCGAGTATATGTACATAACATTCGGAAAATATTAAGCGAAATATGTTAAATGCAAAAACGTCTTTATTTGAACAGCAAGAGCTAAACAATGGCTCACTTAAAAAACAGCTATCTATACTCGGCGTACCTACACCGACGGATAAAGTTCCGAAATGTTTTTTAAATGTACAAATTGGTTATTTGTCAGAACACGTAGGCTTTTATTTGAAATATTGAGTAATATTTTTGCTGAATCATCGCAGATTATTGAATGAAACAATTGAAATGTACATATTCACATTTGATACAAATTAGTTTTTATTTATCACAAAATCGTTGAATTTTACTATAAAATAGTTGTTATTTACCACCTGTTTTAGTTTTGCACAGTGATCAGCATTACATCTGTATTTCGTTGGGCCTTCTTTTTTTTAACTTTTAAATCTTCTTTCTTATCGATAAAATTAATGAAGACTTTTTGTTTACGAATATTGTAAAGAATTACATTTTCTTCAGAACCTGAAAATATTCTCCATTTATCACTTGTGAAAGGGGCTTGAGAAATTTGATGATTATTGCGAGAAAACAATGAATGTGGGCGAGTGAAAATTCATAAGCACTAACAAGTAATTTCTTTATTACTAAGAACTAAATACTTTGATATGCTTAATATACTACTAATGGACCTCTTCCAAGTATAACCTAATAAATTCGACAGTTCTCGACATATTAATCGTTATTCATGCCGTGTTATTGAAATAATATTTTACAGGCAATGATTTTGAGAGATTTTATTTCGCACAAAAACGACACACCAAGAAAAATGTTGGCGGTAAACTAGAGTAATTCAAATTCTATTCTCAGAACAAAAAGTAAATGAACGATCAATAGTCATATTTTGAGTGATTTTGTACGATCATTTTCTGAGCTCTAACCAGAACGACACATGCAGGAAAACGACAGATTGAGGAACGATATATCGGGATTCCACTGAACCAGCGTCCAAATATTGATCCCGTATTACGAGTTCATCGACCACTCGCGAAATGCATCGTAGCAGCGTAGGCTTCTTGCGAATCAATTGTTTCGGTAACTATTCATTGTTGTTCTTTTTGTCGCATGAAAACAAACCAGTTTGTCGTACATGCAATACATATCGCACCTGAAGCGAAAGGTAAGGTTTATAAGTGAATGCGTTTTTTACGTGACGGATTTCATTTTCTGCTGCACGCGCTCGTAAAACAACTAGCGACGCGAACAGATGTATTGTTAATTTTTACAAATAAAGCCATGTTACTAATTTATGTCCCATTGTTGTATGCACTGATTCAAAACGTTTCTAATGAAGGTTTTTAATTTAACCCTTGGAGTATGGAGAGAGCTCTTTTTTACTTTTACACAAATATAAAAACATTTTTTTTGCTTATGAGTCAGTCTGTGATAAATATTGCTTAGTATTTCAAGTAGTAAATATATTTTTCAGAATTTTACAACGCATAATTTAAAGCAGTGGTTCTTAATGGGGGCGGTACCGCCCCGCTGGTGGGCGTTTTTAATTTTTCAAAATTTGAGGGGCACTATTATTAAAATGTTAATATGACTTACATGGCAATAGATGGCATTTTTGGAGGCGGTAGATAAATTATTTCTGCTAAAGGCGGCGATTCTTTCGAATGGTTAAGAAAGACTGATTTAAAGTGTAAATACACGAACTCATTTTTTTAAAAAATATTTTTCAAGAAGCTATTACTTCTAATTCCGGCTTAATTATTTTTTGCTTTCATCCTTTGGCATGTCACGCTCTACTGACGTTGATTGCAGGAAGGGAATCGCGCCAACATTTTGAATTTTACGCTCAATATTATATGGCTACCGATTGGCGAACAAGTATTAACCTTTTTACAATTTTATTTTTTTTGCAACGAATAACAAAAATATTCTGAATGCCAATAATCACACATATAATATTTTTTTTTTATACAAATGTGAAGAAATAATAACGATTCAACAAAAAAACGTGAGAATGACAATAGATGTTCGACAACACGATATTTAGACGTACATACGCTCAAAGGGATTAATTGATTTTATTCATTGCAAGTTTGAACAGAGGTCGGCAAGAAAATGTCTACTTGACGCTGAGCGACTGAATTATGTAGGGTAGAAAAATAACTAAGTTTACAATTTACAATTCGTGTTTATAGTTTTTTTTTAAATGAAATAAAAAGTATTTAGAAACCCGAATTAAAAAGTATTTAGATGGCATAATAATTAAGTCATTATGAATAAAACTATCCACAGTCGTTTTTTCCTTTTTTGAAATTTCGTTTTACATGCTGCTTTATAGAGTGAGTCATTGAAATGCAAAAACGTTACATCTCAAAAGCTATGTTAATAATTTGCATACAGGTTAGAGGCATAATTACGTTAATGGTCAGTATTAGGAATCGCAATACCATACGAATATATTAATAGCGGTATTTCATATTGAATACCGGTATTACACAAAAAAGTAAAGTAAATCAAAAAAATACAACCGATTGAGATCTCAATACCGGAGGAGTAATTGAAAATCGTTATTTCGATACTTCATATAAAATGCTATTATTAAAAAAATATATCATAATCGTTGACTGGTGATTTTCTTAAAATGATAATGCACCATTAAAAAGGGTCACCAATTCTGAAACCTATAGTAGTGGCGCAACTCTCAATATTTTCTGATTTCTATACCCGGTATTTTACGATTTTCAAAACAGGTATTTAGATATTGAAAAAACACCATGTATACCGAGATCCCGGTTTCGGTGATACTGGTATTCCGATCCCTAGTCAGGATAATCCGGTGTTGCGGTAATGTCGTTTGCATTGGACCAACCGACGTCAACCAGTTGTTGCAAACATATCCGTACCAATTAGCGTAAAGAGATGGCCAACGGACCGCTTCTACTGTGCAATCAAAAACTAATCAATTTCATACACTCCTCTTAATTAAACCATCGTAAAAATTCACCCACATCATCGATTAACACCATTACACATGGATAGATGACGTCCCACCATCTTGACCTGTTAATTCCTTTAAAATGACGATGGCTGAGAACGGACCTAGACCTCTTTTAAAACTTAGTTTATCTGCGGTCAACAGTACGCCAAAAAAAGCGCGTCTTTGCGGTGCCAATTGAATTTACTGTTTCGTAGTTTATAATGCTCACGCGATTCATTTTGAATGTTTGTTTTAGCACAATAACAAATATTTGATACGCAGATGATTAAGAGAAGGCTATGAGCGCAACGCCCGTATACAGTTTATGTTCTTTTTATCAGTGTATCAAATACTTTGAATTCGCCGCTTCTTTTGAGGGCGGTATGAAAATTATTAAAACATTACACGCATCCATGCCATTGCCCATTGCATACAGATTCATAAATCGATTGAAAGAACGATGTATGGAATTTTTCATTCGGAGATTATAACCCTTGAATTTGAAACCGACTAGAACGAAAACCAAATACCCTTGCTATTCGGCTACGGGACTGATTACACTGGACTCTTTTTTTGCACATTTTTCTTTACATGGTAATGAAATAACACAGTGCTACACCCCTTTCATGTACTTACCTTACCACTCAATACTATGCGTATAGACTAGAGAGGTATGCAGCTCAAGATCCTCGAAGGCTTGCAACTTGCTAATAAACTTGGAAATCATCTTATAACAAATGATTGCAACGTAGAACAAGTTCTAAAATTTCAACGTGATATGACAGCTAACATGGTTCGTTACCAAGAGTTAGTTAGTAGTAGTTACAAAAAACAGTGAGTTCACAAAAAAACAATCACAGATTTTTTGTTAATTTCAGTAAACCCGAAAATTGAAGTGAAGATTGAACCCGGAAGTGATAAAATCGATATCTTACCAAATGTGCGTAAACGGGTTCGCATGTTGTCTGTGAGTGTATTTGTTTTCAATAAAATTAAGATTATTTGTCGATATACTAAATTGATTTTTATACAAGAAAATCTATTAAACATTTGTTTCTATACTTATAAGTGATATTGCGTGGCACATAACCATCGTGTTAAAAGAGAGTCCAATGCATTGTGAAATGAACGAATATTTTCTAAATCGTGTTGAAATGCTGCTTATGGGTGGAAATAAATAAGTATATTTTATAATATGGATGGGTTTCGCTCATAGATAACAAAAGTACATACCAATTCATTATAGATATTAAAATGAAAATACATGTTTCTTACCATCATGCCACCTAGTTCGTTACAGCTGTGTTTTTGTTGCTGTTTATTTTATTATTAGTGCAATGTATGTATATTTAATGCATCGCATAGGCTGTAATCTGAATAGCGTCGTAACGGTAGCAAGATTAGCCAAATAGCCACTGAGATGAACATTCCGCGGTCGCATTACGCCGCCTTATTCAGACGCAGAAAGACCGCAAAGTGTTCGATCGGATACGCTCCACGTGAACCACTAATTGAAACCCTTTGCATCGCGTCAGGTGTACTTGCAACGAGGAAAGCCACTTAGGGTAGCCCCAATGAAACGTGCCGTGTTAACTGTACGATATGCGCTTCGTTGTGTATGCAGTTATTGGTGTTCTTACACCCTCAGATCTCTACTACGCCATACTACGTATTTATGTATCGTATATGGTTGCTCAACATAATATGTAATATTGTTTACTTTGAATCGTTCGTGGAAAGACATAACGATACAAAAAAAACAGTTTTCTATCGAACGTAGATAGGTATATCGTAAACTTAACAAATAACAAACATGATCGCTTTTGGATTATTCACCGGTTGAAAATGTTCACTCGCTGTCATGCTACATATCGTCGGGAATTTCCCACAGCCTGTAGTGCTATTCCCGCGCGCATAGTTGCTTATTTTTGACGGTCTGAAATACCCAACACGTGATTGCGTTGGAATATCTGTATACTCAAAACGTGATAGGTAGTTTTGGGTATTTCAAAATAAGTATAATGCGCGCGGGAATAGCATTGCTGATTACAAAACTTAAAAGTTTTCAGGAGACACATAAATGTACTTTATTCTACCACTATTGTTATCGTCGACTTGTGGTTTTATTTTATGCGCGTTATATTAAAGATCAGCTCTAAAAAGCCATCAAAATTTGCTTAAAATTCATTGTTAAATGCTAAACAATTACAATGTGCATGTACGTGCACGGTCTACGTAACATTAAGGGGTATGTTAACAATAGGGCATCCAATTCCGGACCATTTTTGTAACAGGATTGAACATTCACCATAAATTGAGAAATTTTTGGTCGGCGATTTCGAAAAGCCAGGAATTTACGGAATTCCCAACATGAAACGACGCGAAACCGTTTTTTTCATTTCCCAAAATGGATTTTTTAGCTCGCGTGAATTTTCAAAATTTACTTTGGTGCCTATTTTCAACAACTTTTCGAGAATTTCGCACTTGTCCTCAAGCCCGGGATTGGTACTATCATAATCCCGGGATTTCGGGATCACAAAATTGGACCGCATCTCGGGATTGGAGTACATATTGGATTAGTAAGCACGTATCTAGAATGTCTACAGTCTACATAATTTTACACGATTTTAAAAGGATTTCTCAAAATTTTATTGGTTCTGTAATCATGTTATGGTCGATCGGTATTCGTGTTATTTTGGGATTTTTTTATTTCTTGGAATACAGTATATAAATACATCAATAACAATGTTTTATATAGAAATTAAGAAGTTAAATCAAATATGACGAATAAATAAACATAAACGAATAGTAAAAATAATAAAACATTTTTAGTACTTTTTCCACATAAAATTTATTAGATCAGGACCGGTTTCGCTCATCGCGAGCATTATCAACTGATAAGAAAAATACATAAACAGTGATATTTATACAAATTTAAATTGAAATAAAAAGGTGTAAGCAACTATTAACAATTTAAAGGACTAACAAATTACATTATAATTACACAAGATTAAAATGCTTAACACCCATAACAATTAAAAAATCATTGTTATAATTGTTATGGGTGTTAAGCATTTTAATCTTGTGTAATTATAATGTAATTTGTTAGTCCTTTAAATTGTTAATAGTTGCTTACACCTTTTTATTTCAATTTAAATTTGTATAAATATCACTGTTTATGTATTTTTCTTATCAGTTGATAATGCTCGCGATGAGCGAAACCGGTCCTGATCTAATAAATTTTATGTGGAAAAAGTACTAAAAATGTTTTATTATTTTTATTATAATGCCATTCCACCAAGTATTGACAGTGAACACCTTAAAAGTGATAAACGAATAGGTAAACGAATGCGAAATAATTGATCGACCACTATCGAAGCGAAATGGTTTGAGTGATGAATATGAGTAGTGAATTTAAATATTTTTAAACGAAGATGGTATCAAAATGGTCTCCGTAAATGCGGAGGTGAAGAGTGAGCTGATGATAAAGCGGATGCCTCCTGTTCCTCCTCCAAGGTGGAAAAGACTAGCTCGCCTCGCTGCAGCCCAGAACCGCAAGCCGGTATGTATTTACAAAAAACGTCACGACTCGCGAGGACTAGAAGGGCACCCCTATTTTGTATTTTAATGATAAAAAATGTATGATTTTCATTGTTACAATTTTATATATTTTGAATTGTTAAATTGTAGGCATGGTTTAGTAAAACTAATGTAGTATTTTATGTTTAATTAACGAAAATTGCTGAGTTTTTCATTACATTATTGCAGCGTTTTATGTCTGCTAATTGACCGGGTAAATATAATATTATTTTTGATTGACACAACTTCAGACATCCGGTATTTTTTGTCCGAAATCTATTTGTCTTCAATCCATTCTAATAAAGTTTGCAATTACGCTGTACCATTTAATGCAAGTAATATGGAAAATAAATGTCGATGTCGATGACTCAAAATATTTAATTCATGTAGAAAAATACATTAAAACATTTTGCTCGACATGATGGACACTATCAATGAAAATGCTTGCAGTAAAGTTAACTCTGACATTTTCTCATTATAAAATATGTCTTGTGAATTGTGTACTAATTTTTTGACTAACATTTCAAGAGGCCAGAAATGTTGGACTTTTTCAATATCCATTTTAATTTTATTAACGATAGCTAAGAAATCTATCATTAAAATCAGTTAAAATTCTCACAATTTAATAAGTTGACGTTCCATATCTTAACGATAAGAATTCATAGTATTTTCCATTTACGATTGTATTATTTGAACAAATGATAATTTAAAAAAATCTATGCAAACAGATATTTGATAACTGTCTTTTAAAAAATTCAATTAAATCTGTAGTCATTAAAAACTGAAATAACAATTTATTTCAACACTGGCGACATAGTATGTCTTACCTTCAAAGTACACTCGAAATTCTTCAGCGTCTATCGCATCTTTAGTCACGGGTATTTAATTTCAAGTATTTTACCTCATAATTTTATTTGTTATGACAAGTATCAACATAAAAACCACACGATATTGCCAGTAATGTTTGCTTTAATAAAAGATAATGATAGATAATACATATTATATTCGTAGAAACAAGTACTGAATAATATGTTCTTTGTTTTTTTTTGCGGTCTTTTTTTATGTCCGTCTTTAATTTGTGTGCATATTTCTACCAATGTTTCTTCCCACCGTCGCATTGCTCGTTTAACTGGGTGATATGATATTTAACGTTCAAAATACAGAGCAAAATAACATGCATTTTCCGTTATATTATATATACAGTAAATAAACGTAACTTTCTTGGCAGGTTAATATAATATGAATGAAATATTTTATGAAGCAATGCCCGCTAGTAATACAGTAATTTATTTGATGACATAAAATCTAGCGACCTGCATTTTGAAGTCCGTAATTGCAATACAAAACGATAATCACATGAATGTTGGGAGTAGCTTTCGAATAACGTAGAATATTTCCTCGCCATTTTACTATCCCACGCGAATCGTAAATTTCAGTTATTTGACATTGGCAGTAGATAATCCGTGTAGTGGTTTCCAATATTCAATTGTTAATAACGTATTATTTATAATGTTATCTATATTACAGATAGCGATAGTGTGCATGTTTAATATAACATTTGTTTTAGAACGTTCCGGAAGTGGGCTGTTTTAAATTTATTAATATTGCTCACTTTCGAAATGTTTTCATTATTAAGTAGTAGAGATCGATAAAAAATCCGGATATGGCATGTCTAGCTGTGTGTTTTTTTTTGTAATATGTACCTAGTTCATTGATACGATTGTACTATTGATATGCTATTACTGATTTCCAGGAGTAATTTTCAAGTGTATTATAAAAATAATACATCGATAAATATGTTGTAGCATACAATATATATAAAACATCTGCAACTCAATTTCATGAAAAAAATATACACACACTTTGAACTAGGTCGAAGTGTCGTCAGTCAGCGATCTGCAATAATATTTAATGTTGAAATTAAACTACCATACTTTTTTAATATCATTTGACCACATCATTTTTTTTTCGAGGATTCATCCTATAAAGAGTATTGAGAAGTATGTATAAATAATATACGAGACTAAAGACTCCTTCACTAGGTAGGCCTTTAAGGTAGGAGAAGAGTTTGTATTTCCTATATACAATTTTATTAACTACGACAGAATCATAAAACCAAATTTATTTATACCATAATACGAAAACCTTTTTATTTCACGATTATGTTGTCAAATTTGGAGTGGCCATGAAAAGACCACAATCTCCACTCTATATAGAGTTGCTTTTGTCACTTTCGATTCAATACTTAGCAAACCATAGTCACCCGACATGTCTTATTCTCTATTATGACATGGTTCACATTCAAAACATTCAAAGTATTCCTCTGCGAAACGGTTTACAAAACGTCTTTTAGAACCTTTTCAAAGCCGGCTCATCCTTTTGTGTGATTTTCTTAAAAACCGCGCTTAGTTCCCGCCTAGCTTTGAAATATCAAAAGACGACATTTAGGTTAGGGTTGACGAATCAGAATCAATAGTTTTGCTTGACAAGATAATGCGCAATATGGTGTAATATATCATCCATTAAACATTAATATCATTTTTATAAATTACATCACCCATGCGCTTCATTAACACGTTTTGTTACCTACAGGAATTATAACTAAGCTATTTACACCAGGTATTATTATTTAATATTTAGTATTTAATGAAAAAACACATAACTGTGCATTGTTTGTTCTCAGTCACATTGGACTGTTCATTTTTAATTCTAAGCACAGTTTTATGCAAGAAATTGCTCCCTTTTTTCTCATCGCGTTCGATTATTTTTTATTGCCAAGGCTCACTATCACCAGATTTCGACTGCGAAAAATATGTAACATGTTTAGTTATTCAAATTGTTTTTTTCAATCTCGTCCGCTTCTTGTTTTATACATCTCTTCGAAAATTGTTAGACGTGGATGGTTTTAATTGTGTGAATTAGCGGTATTTCTTTTGAATAATTTATGTTCATTGTAGAGTTTTTGGTGATCATTACTTAATAAATCTAAGAAAAACAATTGAATTCATCTGAAACCATTTCATTGAATGCGTTTGTCAAATCTCAAAATTGTGCTGAATTACAATAATTATTGTTTATAGCTAACATCCACATAAAAAAAAGTTTTACTAATTTATACCATTACGTTTCAGAGATGAATCTTTTCTTGCAAGATTTTTGTCTCTAGTTTTGACAACCCTACTTTGTTGACGTATACGAATTACTAATTTATAAAAAAAATAACATTTTTTATTATCAATTGCTGCAATCTTAACGTTGTGCTAATTTGTATTTTTCTAGTAACGATTACGCACTCCACATATAGAAAACATATAATCATTAAAACCTTTACGGTGTCATGATTCATAAAAATTGCAGACCATGTGCTTGCTTAACGTCATATATATTATAATTACGCGAATCTTTATATTTTCATTAATTCAATAGCAACATTAATAACCCCACACAAACTCACAGGTTGGGTTGTATGGTTATAATTATCGGCCGTGTCGATAAGGTGTATGTATGATTTATATAGGCGACTTCAAGGTTTTATTTGATTCACGTGTTTTGGAGAACCGCACGGTCACCAAGAAAATAAACTGAATGAATTGTGAAAAATCGGCGTTGCTTTTTAAGTTTTAATCATCAAAACTAAAAAAAGAATTTCATATCAAAGAAGTTTAAAGAGATGCTAAATAAAAATACGCGACGCCATTTTTTATGTTTCAAAATTATTAATAAAAATTGTAAATATAATTTTCCGAATGTTCATTGTAAGAATTGAAATTAAAAAATAAATACTATTCTTCGCTTATTGATAATGTTAGTACAATAATTAGGGATTGACTTAATTTCTGTACTTCTTTAAAAATCGATTATCTGAGAAGCCGTATGTAGTTATTATTCGTGTTATATGCGGATTATTTAGTGAGGATTTTGTCCAAGTCGTTAATTCCTATGCTGCATCCACCTGCTTGAACTATACTGCTAATTATCGTATTAATTACCACATTGTGTGAAACATTATTAAAATTCTACATGTAATTAAAATGCCGTCGGAAGTTTTTATCCCTATATGTATAATATTTATTTTGTATAAAGGTTGTGCTCCTTTTTATATTGTGTTATTATTATGTATTGATAATAAGTATTTGGGTATACACGTTGTATTTAAAAATTAATACGACTTTGTTAATTATATTATTAAGCTGCAAAATCCTATCCAAATTTTCATCAGATTTATTTTGCTTTATCAACGAAAAAGCTTGCTCACATTTTTAAAATTTAATGATTTACTTAAAAAATATGTACCTGCTATAATTTGATTTAAAACGAAACATTCGAAACGGGTCCCGGGATGTGCATCCCCGCTTTAGTGTAACAAAGCGATCGAAACAACTATATTATATCGTCGATGCATATCAAATATGTTCTATGTGACGAAAGTGCATTCCGAGATAATCGTTAAAAACTGTTTAAAAAAATAACAAAACGGAAAATAACACTTCTATCAATGGAGATTGGAAAATCTTTCCCATTGATAGAAGTGTTATTTTCCGTTTTGTTATTTTTTTAAACAGTTTTTAACGATTATCTCGGAATGCACTTTCGTCACATAGAACATGTTTGATATGCATCGACGATATGAAACTTATATATATATATATAAAGTGTTTAAGCTTATATTTTAAGAAGAATGTGTATGATTTAATAATGTTTCAATAAAGTGTATTTTAACTGAGGATTAAAATTAAACAATATATTTATTTGACTTTCTTTATGTGTTGTTTCAGGGCTCCGAATCATGGGTGGTTGTACGAAACCTTCGCTCGGAGACAGGAGGTATTCTGGATCCGGACGACCAGCTCAAAGACGTCGCGGACGACCGAGAGACCCTGGTGGTCACTCTCGAAGGCAGACACGACGCTCCCCTTCATCACGGTGGAGATGGAGCCAGTGGGAGTTCTGTTGGGACGGCCAGTCCAGATTTATTCAGGGTAAATAACTGCTATATTGAATTATGAGATGTTTTATACTGCTTTTTAACACTTATATATTTTATTTATAAGAAAAATGATCAACGACTTGTCAATTATTCAATGAATAAAACACTCATTTGTGCTAATTCCACTTTATTTTTTATCGTGGTTTCGCTCATGCCGAGATTTATCAACATGCTCGGCATGAGCGAAATTGGTCCTGATTATATTAAATAAAAGTGGAATAAGTACAAATGAGTGTTTTATTCATTGAATATAATACCTTTCCACCAAATATTGACAGTTTACCTTAACCTTACACCTTAACAGTAAACCTGTATACTATTTTTATATTCAGGCATTTTCAACGATAAATTTCTAACCCTTTTTATCGATCTATATTTAAAAAAAAAAATTAGGAGTAAAGGCATCACAGAACCCATGTCCAAGATCCAGTGGCGTAACTAGAAAATCATGACCCTTATGCAAAAGTTATCAAAGGGCCCCTATTTTTTTATTACAAAAATAAAATTTATGCAAAAAAGGACGACTTCATGTTGTAAATTCCCAGCTGTTGACGGAATAGGGAAGGTACACGTATTTTTCCGAGTTTTTATAGCTGGAGATAATGACAAAAAATAGTTTCTTTTATTTCGCACGTACAGGCGAAAAATAACCTCACCATTTACTCGTTTGGCAAGAACTTTTAAAAGTTTTTTTAGTTTTAATTTTCTTTTTTTTTTTTGAAAGTTTAAATATGGATATAAATTGGGGACCCCCTGACACCAAGGGCCCTTATACATCACACATGCCCCGTTGTATGGTGGTTACCCCACTGCCAAGATCTCAAGTTTAAATTGAAAATATTTAAATTGGATTTTGGTCTAGCCGGGACATGAACCTCGACCAGTATTATCACTAGGGTGAAACTCTTACCACTAGACTACCGAAGCCAACAATTATTATGATATTGCAATCCCTAGTCTCATTTTGCTTCTGAACAGATTTGCTCAATTGGAAATAATCAGTTGACAATAACTGACCTTACAAAATTTAAAATTATCTTTCATTTTTGCGATATTTTGCTGTCATCTATTTATTGATTATATTTGGTGCACTGTCAAAAATTAATTTTAAATGTAGCTCATTTTAAAAATGCCACCTTGAATAATGATCTTTGTGTTGCATTTTTTTATGAATTATGAATTTTTATGAATTTTGGTTGCATCTGCTTGTAAAATAATTAATTGTAATATTTTTTCAATTTTAAATATGCACATTGCTCAACTGCAATCCCCAGAATTTTTATCAGCATTTTTTGTGCATTTTTTACAGTCATTAAATCTAAAATTAAACATGCAGTAGTCGCAAATGATATCACATCTAAATATTATGTAACATTTGAATATTACGAAGTATGTGAGAATTTTTTGAGCAATTAGAATGCATTAGTTCATAGAATTTCCTTTATTTGTTTTTGTCTTCTTTTTTATCTCAACACATTTCTTGAATTAAGTGAGCATTCTATTAGCCTGCTGAGAAAATTTTTACAATAGAATAAAAATAGAAAAAATCTAACATTTATAAAACTTTTATTGTATTTTGTTTTTATTGATAATAATGTTATATATATTTTCAACATATTCTGTCAGCACTTTTTCCATGCATATTTGTTATTTAAATAGATGATTAATATAGAATTCTTTTTGGATCACATTAGTTTTAAAAGAGTAGCAGGCGAGATTATGTATTCAATAAATTGACTAAAAAGTATAAATATAATTCAAATGAGCCCATGAGAGGTGAGCGAGAGCTGAAAGGTATTTTAGGAAAAATTGAGTTGGATGTGTTATTATTTTCTACACGTCTTCTGTACATTCTGTAAGTATCGTAAAAGTGAAGTGAGCTCATTAAATATACACTGCAATAATTTTATCTCCCTAAAATAAAAATATGCAATCCACCAAAACACCAAGTAAAGTCATGATTGTCCTTGAAAGTCGAATAGGAAAGATTTACCAATTTACTACTTGGCTCACTTCACCTCTTGAGGGCTCAAATGTTGGTATATTCAAACTTATCGCTGTGTGAGTATTTATGATTGGTGAAACTACCTCTAAGTTTACCTTCAACAGTCATAGTAGTTAGTAGGGCGATTGGCAACAAGTTTTAATTACTAACTTCACAATTTTTTTTATCAACTCTTGAAAGTGAAATTGATGGACTTGCCCACCTTCTGTTGAGATATATAAAATGAGCTCATATTCTACATTATAATTGTGTTTAGAAGAATATGTGAGTTGCCTACCATGGACCTGGTTTTGGTAGTAAGTATTAAAAAAATGCTTTCAATACTAACCAGATTTGAATGATAATTTCAGGGTGGTAGTAGCTTGGGAGCTGATGCATGCGGTGTGGACGTTGGTGTGGGAGATGGTGGAGATCTTGCTGCTGGAGGGTTACAGGTCCGAAGAGGAAGTGAACCGACCCTGCATCAAGACAACATACCTCTCAATCAACCACAGGTTAATGAAAATGAAATCAAGCACTATTAAATTTTATAAGACCAATTTGCATTTTGCAATTCTGATGGGTTTTACAATAAATTATTTATGTATGGGATGATCGATCGTAACATACTACATTATATATGCATTAATTCTTGCATCCCTTTTCTCAAGATTGAATCATCATCCATTTTATTAGAGACATTAACCATTAGAGACAGTAACCATTTCAGTATTTTTCATATAAAACAATATTGAATTGGTTCATATCAACTTGACATATTTCTTTTTTAATTTTTTTTTAAAATCATAAGGTCAATGTTCAATCTGATTTTGTCACAGTTATATATATAACATTGACTAATGTCAATTGATTTTTTCCAGATGGCGTCCAAACGGTGGTCAGCTGCTGTGGTTTTTCGAGATGTCCCTAGTCCTCACATTATTTCACATTCCAATGACAAGTCTCCCCAAATTCAAGAACACCAGATGATGAATTACCCTGATGCCAACAAACTTATGCCAAACGCTGGCCAAGCATTTCAGCGGCAGTCAAATAGGCTTTCTATGCAATTTTCTGGCCCTGGGTAAGTTATATATATTCCTACCCATCTACCTTATCTTATCTTGAAAACAAATCGAGAGAGTTTCTGGACTAGTCCAGTAGAATAGAAATTGTTAATTAAATTAATAAATTGAATTAAAATTTATGTATTTAATACTATATAATTATAGTGTAGCTCTTTATAATATATGAAAAGCGTGAATGTGGCTCTCATTGACCGTTGGTATAAACTAATGATTTGGAAAACAAAATATGAAAACATAAATAATATATGTCATGCTTCTAATATTATGATTACGATTGACTAAGCACAGTGAAGGAGTATTTTCTATTAAGTCGATATATTGACACCGTTAATGTGATAAATTAATGTAAATTTTATTTTTTCATGTTCATTACAGAAGCGGGGCGTGGACAGATGCGGCGGAAAGAATACAAGTATGCAACACTAAAAGCCTCCCCAGAGATTCTGCAAGGAAGGAGCCATTAGGACAAGACACTAGTTTAATAAATAATCAAAATCACAGGTGAGAATTGTACAGAACAATAATACTATTTTCATTATGAGACGCAGAACATTGCCAGAAATCATGGTCTAATGGTCTAGATAAAAAATTTTAAATATCAATAAAAGTTGACAAATTAATATAAATTTCTACAATCCCTACTGAGGCCAAAAAGTGATTATATTGCTTTTTTCAATAGTTTATCAGTTGATTGAAATCGGTAAACTTTAGCTTTTATAAAAAGACACCAAAACAGAGTTGTGCATTTCATCCGAGGAATTAATAAATGTGAAATTAGTACAAAAGAAAGTTTTGTTTTTTTATTAATATGAACCTTAATGTGATCTAATAAAGATATATCAATGAAACAGAATTGCATAATATGCCCCAGAATTAATTCGTCTTTGGTATGGAGAACGTTGCAAGATGTTGTGTCGGGAGGATCTATCCTGCTGCGGCGGTCATTGCTTTCGGATGTCTTAACTTTTTGGCATAGGTGTCTATATGGGGATGCAAAGACTTCTGTATTCTCATTGTCTTGCCTCATTAGTTATTGTTACAATAGCACAATCAAAGATATACATGTCAGTGAGAAATGTTTTACTTTTTTGTTTTCTGTTTAAATTGACTGGGGGTGATCCCCTGCATTCCAAATGTCACCGCCCCTGTGTGTTTTTGCCTAAAGTTATTTATAGTTTCCCCTTTCCTTCCACACTGACAATATAGTTAGAAGTATATATAACGTTCAAATTATTGATCAAACATTTTCGTTTGTCTAAGGTTTTTCTGAGAATTTGTCATTGATATTTTCATTTAGCTGTAAATCACATTTATTTCCTAAAATAGTTAAGTTACTAAACATGAAATGGTGACATCATCGTGAATATGATATTTTTTCTTTGTGTGGTGTTGATACTGTTGTTTTGTTTCAGAGTTGAAGACATGCTTAGATGGGTGTCGGGTGTTAACAGCACAGTTCAGCCGGCACACGCTCACGAAAGACCCCTCGACCGATTGCCAGAATTACCCAGTAAGCATTTGCAAGATATAATTAATCTGTACGACCATTGTATTAGTCTGTTCGGTCTGTTGCAATAAATATTGTGCAACTATTATGTAACAAGGTTATGAAAGTATAAAACGTTATATCCTCAGGCTGAGTTATATTCTTAATATTGTGGTTAATGTTATAAATAATATCCAGGATACTCTATCGTTCTGTTTGCTATAATTCAATCCATATTTGAAATTTAAATACATTTTGTTGAATGTGTTTTGGAGTGGTGAAAACTTTGTAAAATATCAGAAATCTTTGACATTGAATCGTTTCTTATATTCCTCCCTATAACTTAAAACAGATTATCATTCAGCCAGAAGTTGTTCTTTGAATGTAGTTTAAAAATTAAACAACTCTTCATTGTGTCTAGTTTTCTATATTTGGATCATGCCTTTTTTAAAATTCAATGTTTTTTTCTAGTGATCCCCACAAATACTATGGACAGCGGAGGGAGCGGCGTGGAAGTGGGAGTGGGGCAGAGAGGGAAAGTGTCCGCCAGGGGAGGTCAAATGACAACAGTAGCTCTCGTGAAAGGAGAGAAGGGCTTAGGATTCACCATTACCACTAGAGATAATCCCACTGGAGGGATATGTCCAATTTACATAAAGAATATTTTACCCAAGGTGATTTATTTTTTCATTGTTGCAAGAATCAAATGTGTGATACTAGAAATTCTTTAAAATCTGTAATGGGATATTTTCAAGAAAAATAGTTTCCCTCGAATTTTTTAGTCGGACAAATAGGCTTTTCAAATATTTACTAGCTTTTTGTTTTCGACTAAACTGATAATGTTTTGATTTGACACTTTCATCTGACACATTTTTATTTTTAATATGTAACAACATTTCTCTTACATTTAATAATCAGCTTTTAATTATAAGGGATGGAATAATTCTCATGTCGAAAACATCCATGGCAAAATCATGTATGAAAAAAACCATTGGTTAAAAATTATTCACATTCAACTTTTTTATCGTAATAGGGTGCTGCCGTATCTGATGGGCGACTTCGAGCTGGAGATCGAATGGTATCAGTAAATGGCGTGGCAGTCAGCGGACTTTCGCAGCAACAGGTTGTTGCTCTGCTTAGAAGTACTCCTGCACAATCCACCGTCACCATTGTCGTTGATCGACCTCAATCGGCTTCCGTTCAAACTGCCGGTGCCGTCCATACAAGAACTCAGGTAAATTAAAGGATAATACATTAGTTTGATTGTATTTTTGTATACCATTTAACAAGTGACATAAAACTGTCAGATTCGCTGCACCTCCACGATTTTATCCCAGTATTTCCTCGATTCAATTAATATATTTAAGACAAAGTCAGAAGTCCAAAAGAAAGAAGAGTCTTTTGAATTATCAACCCGAGTAATGTAAATCAACTTCTGAATACTTTCATGTCAGATTAACATAAAATGTACAAATTGTGTTTGTATTTTAGCGAGTCGAACCTCAGCCGAGCCCTACAAAATACAAAGAAAACAACATTGGACAGTCGCACGGTGTTGCCGTAAATCCAATGTTGAAAGAAATACCGAATAAGGATGATTCTGGAAGAGTTTCATCCATAATAAATGTTTTTAACCAAAATCATAACCATTCAATGCGAGGTCACGTGAAGAAGAGTTCATCGAAAGAGGATCTGCTCCATCGTGACCATATCAACAAATCCGATCAGTCTTTGCAAGATGCCCTTAATAATTCCAATACTGTGAGTATTCCTTTTTTTTTAATTCAAAATTATTGGATAACAAAAAAACTAACGATAGTGAATTTAATGCTGGGTTTTTGTCAATATATAAGCAATATGACTTTCCATATAGATTGGTGATTGAAACAATTTTTATTGTGATATAAGATTTAGCCGTGTGTTGTAATATTGTTTGAGTAAAAAAAATGTTTTTGTTATAGGTCTTGGGTCTACGGCACAGATCCGTGATGAGACTAGATATCCCAGTACACGATTCCGAAAAAGCTGGTCTTGGAATAAGTGTCAAAGGAAAAGTAACAGTCGGCTCGAATCCACAAGACTTGGGTATATTTATCAAGTCTGTTTTGCACGGTGGTGCTGCATCCAGAGATGGAAGGTAATTATTTCCACAGCTCATCTTTTTATCGCCAGACGGAGAAATGTTTGGAGCATTTAGATTTATTCATTTTTCAGTGTGCGTACCTGGCCAACTTAATTTTAAATCAAGGTTCATTTTTTTTTTTATGTTTCTCAATAAAAATTATATTCACAATCAGTGAGATTTTCAAATTCAAAGTCAGTCTCCAGTAATTATTACAGATTGAAATCAGTGTATAGCAATGTCGATATACTATAATCAATGTTCTATTGTGAATATAAAACATTTTATTTTGCTGGCTGTGGCATCATTTGATTTGGTGAGGTTACAGATGATATTGTTTAAACCAATAAAGCAGATGATTTTGTACCACTCATCAGAAAATTTAAGCTGCTGGATGTCATTATCGCTATTGCTCAGCGACTCTGGTACATTTTCATTTTATATTCTTTCGTATTACAACTTGTGCATTTTTTATTTTTCAGACTCCATACTAATGATCAATTGCTCAATATCAATGGTGTTTCATTAGTTGGTCAGTCAAATGCAGAAGCAATGGAGAACTTAAGAAGAGCGTTAGTCCATACTAGAAGTAATATTCAAGGAAACATATCTTTAACGATAGCCCGTAGAACAGGTTAGAACTCATTTAACTCATTAATCGATAATGATACTTTGTGAAAGGATGCAATTTCTCCAGTGCCATTTTTTTTTTTAATAGTATAATTACTCATTTAAATATTAAATTTTGCGGTTACAGATAGCATGGATAGCATAGCCCGATGGAAAGATGACACACCGCCCAGTGTCAACGAGTCGTCCAACAATAGCGACAGCGCGATGTCGCATTCCCGATCATTCTCCCCGTCCCATAATACTGTGATATTCAACCCTAGCTCGCCTCATAAATCGTTGGACTCCAACATGTCTTCATCCAGAGAGCAGAACAATAGTCATAAGTCCGTAGTGTCGTTAGATAATAATTACAATAAAAATTCCCACCAATTCGATTCGAATTTTAACAAATTAAGCGACTCGCATGCGAGCAATCATTCCGCGAATCCGAAAAAACATTCTTCCATCGTGAATATAAATAATAACAATACGAGTTGGATAAGCAATCAATCTGAAGAACGAGGGTTTCACGAAAGAGACATGAAGATGAGAGAATCCAACGATAGAGAGATGAAGCGTGACAGCTTCGAGTGGGGTAGACTAGACGGTTGGAATCCCGTCATCGATCGCCTGACCGGTCTCAGAAATGAAAGTTATTGCATAGCCACGCAAGGGGATGTCTCCGTAGTCAACGGTGGCCGAGAGCATAATCAACATACGCACAGGTCTATGCATCCTCCCAATTCCATTCGGCATAATAATATGCGGTCCGCTCCCTCTCATCATAATGTCATCATTGAGGAGGACTATAGCTCCAACAAGTAAGTGTTTTATCACTGCATCGATTTGTGTTTACTATTGATCCTTTTGCTGGACATGAAAATATGACAAAAAAAGATTAAGGAAGCCAAAATTACTAAAACCATTTTGATAATAGACAGCGTAATCCTGAGTATTATATCTGATAGGAAGCACACTAAGCTAGAAATACAATAATAATTGTTTCTAGCACCACTTCATAGTGTCACCACCAAGTCATATGCTCTGATTAACAGTTTTACATGCTGTTCAAAATAATTATGCAAAACTACTTCATCTTTACATATCAAAATGCGAGAAAAGTATTGATTTATATCAGGGCTTCAAACCGCTATTTTTTTCGTTCCGGTTCAAGTAAAAAAATATGTATCAGTTTGGTTCCAGTTTTCGTTCTGGTAAAAATAACGGTTTTCGGTTCAGCTCGAATCAAAAAAACCCAGGAATTTACCGATTTGCCCAAAATATTAGCGTGTTTGTATTTATGATATTTATTTTCGGTTCGGTTTCAGTTTTCGTTCTGGCAAAAATAACCGTTTTAACAGTTACTGGTTCAATTCGGTTCAGTTCCGGTTCGAAGCCCTGATATATGTGACAATTGTTTCAAAATATTAGATGTTTGTGTTTTAGTTTTGAAAATAATTGAAATGTGCCAATCAGGAAAGCGTTAACTCATTCAGCCTATCAGCGTCAAGTCAAATTGGGAATGCCGAATGGTGCATTTTTCACTGAAAAGCATTAATATTTTTACAAAAATTTTCATCTTATTTAACATTTTTTGTAATATTGATTTGTAATTAATGATCATTTATTTCCGATTCATTTTTATATAAAAAATAATGTATACCCTATTTGTGTCTTCAGAAGTGGACCCGGTGGTATTTGGGAATCGGGAAGTGAGAGCGGGTGCGGCGGTGATACTGGCGGCTTCTCGCGGGATGCTATCGGTCGACGATCCATGTCGGAAAAGCGGCACGCAGCCATGGACGCCAAGAATACTGGCACATACAAAAAAATTAAAGAGCAAAAGAATGCCAACAATGGTACGTAACTGGCATAACTGTTCTAGGGTCACCTGTGACCTGAAAAGTGTACCGCACTTGCAGCTTATTAGAATTCATATCATTCACTCATGGCCTTATTTAAATTTCTATGTCAATATTTTTGCTTCCGTTTAGTCAGTGTGATTTTCAAATTGTGCGTGTACACATTATACTTCGGTTTATCAAAGTGTCCTTAAGAAAATTTCTTTCTTTAAAAGTGAAATAAAGAATTTTTTTACTAAATACTGAAAATATTTAAAATTAATTTTACTGTAAGTAATATATTTTGATTTGCCTTTTAAAAACAACACTCTTCAGGCTCATAATTAGGTACAGTGCGGAATATTTCATTTGTAAACTTTGCGATAGCTGAAGTTTTTTGATGGAGATTTTAGCTACATTAAACTAATATAGAAACAATGTCATTGAAATGTTTTTACAGCATTAGGTGTGCGTTGTATGCATCTAATGAGTTTATTTCTTCTTTTACTCTGACCATATTCATTCTCTATGTGGAACATATGGCCGCCCCCTGGCGCTTTTTCCCATGACATGCCAGCATCATACCTCAGTTCCGCCGAGTACATACTCTGTATGATATATATAATATCCTATGTATGTTGGCTGCCTGGCCTAGTATTCAACATTGATGGCTTTGGTTGCTGAGGTCACCAGTTCGGATCCCAGTATGGACAGTTTTTATAAATTTCTGTTCGAAGGCGTTGGAATTTCTCCTCCCACCCATCCTATCCTAAATAACGGGACATAGCAAGAGCCATTAACTAACCACTAATCCTATCCTTCTATCCCTACTCTCTTTAGTGAAAAGAGAGGCTGAGTAACAAGCAGTTCTCGTAGAAACACTTCTGTTGAGATATTCTCCACTAAGAGTTCGTTTGCTCTACATTGGGAGCGACATGGTAAAGAAAAATAATAGACATGCATGAGTTTATTTAGGAAGAAGAAAATACAGTTCAATACTGAAGTTTGCCAAGCCACAAAGAAAAATAAGAATGTAATTCATGTTACTATTTATTTGTACAGGTATACAAGTTGGACCTGCTCTCGGCATGCGTAAATCATCCAGCTTAGAATCTCTCCAGACCGCGATACAGGAAGTGTCGCTGCATCAGAATGTCAGACCAAATGATCCGCTGTATGGCAGAACTCACCAACGTAAGACATTACTTCTATTAACGAATTAGGAGTATTCGCATATTATTCTCGATTTGATGACATCATGTTTTCAACGTTATAACTTAACAATTTTTACTGCAAAAGTATGCGATGATAATATTTGATTTCAGTGTAATGTAGTAGTATCACATTTTCTAAGACTCCTATCATCAAAATTTTATCAATATATTTACGGTGATGTCATATACAGGCGGCCTATCATTTAAGTTGTATTAAGGAAAATCTTACAAAATCATCACACAATGTTGTATTTTTGTTTGTTTTGCAGCCTTAAAGCTTTGGTTAACGGATAACGGCCAGGATGGAATTGTGAGGGGAACTCCCACCCAGTCATCGCTCTCTCACAAAAAGCCATCTATACTTAAATCATTATCAACGATGTTGAGGTAACACATTGTTTTTAATATACTGTTCATACAACTTCATCTGCACTTAGCGCGAAACATTTCATCATGGGACAGATCTTTCGACAATTTTTCACCACTAAAGATTTAGGAAAATAAAAATATGGTTTAAGGCAAAAACTATCAAGTCAATCTCATTACTGGATTACCATCATAAATAAATAAACCTAACCTAACCTAGCCTATTTTTTACAGGTGTACTTTGGTTATTCACAAAACATGTTTTGTGGTAATTTTTATAACAGTATAAAAATTGTGACTAATTTCAATAAGTGCTTACGATCTTCAACATTCCATCAATTTGATATTGTTGAGGGTGAATTGATTCAATGAATTTCTCCATCCAACACTGACAATAGTATGTTAGGTTCTAAAATACTGATGACAAGATATTTAATACCAGGAAAATGCAGCTACTTATCGTTGTGATTACACTACTTCATTACAGGTTCGGTAAACCGAGACCAAAAATACCAGACTCCCGATCTGAAATATACAGCAACAGCGTTCCGAACCGTTCGCAACCCGGCAGAGCATCTGAAAAGTCTCTTTCTAAAGCTGACGCGACGGAACGGCTCCAGGATCCGCCGGGAAAGAATGTGGAAACATTCAATAACAACGGACCTATCACCCAAGCCAAAGGAAATGGGGATCAGCATAACATGCACAACGGCTCGCACAGTCGGCAATCCAGCAGCGACAGGCTGGGGAACGGGGATGACAGGGTCGCGGGTGTGAGAGGAATGCAGTGGGCGCCGCCTTATAGACATCCACCTACCAGGCAGACTCCGAGCACGCATACTGTTTCGCAGGTATTTTATTGTTGTCGCACATCATTATTATACCATAATTTAACATTTGTATAAGTATTGTCAGTTGTGAATACTAAATTTCGTGTTAGGTAACATTTATAAGTGCTTCGGTAGCATAGACAAACAACAAGATGGCATATTCAAATAAATGAAATTAAGGCAAATATTGATACAATTTAACATTTGTGCCAGATTATAAAATTTCTCAATAAAAATGTCGATAGAATTTAAAAAAAAAGTTATTCAAATCTAATCTAATACTAGCCTACATTTTTAAATGATAATTTATTAACTATGCCTATCGGCATCAGTAAATAAATATGAAAATGAAATATTGAGTAAACAGTAAAAACATTTATTTTATCAGTCTAAAATTTTATTTAATTCAAACAGCTGCCTGTTTTTTATTCACATCTGATACTATTATTACAATAATAATTCTATATTTTCCCTACCTAACATTCAATAAATAACTGCAGTAGGTCTTTTGATTAATTAGGGCTTTATATAAATTTATTATTTCTTTCATTAGGATATTTCTTGTTCAATCAAGTGCTTTAATATTTATTTACTCATAATTGTTGTAATTACAAAGGCAAATGTTTAACTTCACAAATCACTTCAGTTTAATTTGCGGGATATGATTTTAATCCATTTAAACTGTTCATTATTAAAATAAATTTGAGTTTTGATGTGTCACTCTAATGATACACAGTTTGTTTTATTAGTTTGTATGCCTAATCTCTTCAGCTGAACTATTTTTTTTTATATATATTACAATTGAAATTTATCATACTGCGCATTTTCCCCCCATTATCTGGCATGATGTATCCAATGAGCTTGTCGCTTTTAGCTTTTTAGCATGATATTTTACGATACCATACAATACACATTTCCATTCGGCTTTATTTCAATCAGAACTTTTTCATGTATCCTACTATATCAAACAATAATGTACGGCGATATTCAATAAAATAAAGTGGTATCAGCTATTTCACACTCGTTCATTCATCTCCCATATCCCAGATTTTGGTAGATTATTAAATATGCCTATTTATCATGCGCAGTTCCTTGCTTTTTAAATTGTATTGAACTAGTTGGAACTGAACTATGGTAGAACTGCATTAAAATAAGACACAGTGTGTCAATTCTACAGTTATTATTTTAGAAATATTGACCGCGCTATTTCTGGCTACATAGCATATCATTCTATCACACATATCAAGTTTTACAGTAGACGTTTTGAGCTATATACTTGGCAATATTTTTTTTATATTATCATGTATATTAGAATTCATGTTTCTTACCATTTAATACATTGTTATAAAGAGCTTCTCTTTTAGAATTTTGACTTATTCCAGCTTTACAGATGTTGAACATTTAATTTCTATTCCTATTGATTGACACTATTTTGGTAACATATATTAAAATAATTCAATAGCATCAGTTTTACTGTTATATTTTCGTACATTTAAAAGGGTTAAAAATAATTGCGGTTGTGGATTGGATGGTTTTCACTAGTACAGGTGAACTTGATTTTTGATTTTGTTGAAAATATAACAAAATACATATTTAATATATACCTTTTATAATTTAAATTTGTTATCACAACCATCCATACATATAATATTTTATTTTAATTCAAAAATAAAATATTTTAGCCAAACAGGGTTCTATGGGGAGCTACACTATAAGTGAAAATGATCTAACCGAAAGTTCATTTAATTGTAAGCCTATTTAAAATATCACACATGAGCACTGCATACAATCAATACTTGTTTTTTTTTTTATCAATTACCCACCAAAATATCTAGTTTGCCTTGGGTTAATACGATAAATAGTACCCTTACCGTTTTCACTTTCAAATATTTATTGCACTTTCACTTCACAAAAAAAAACAATTGGTTGCAGCACAATGTTTATGTATTATGTGATATTTTTATGCTTTTTATCTAGATACTATGAAATTTAGCACCGAGTTTGCAAAAGAGAGAGTACGAATTCACTGTGAATTGTCAATAACACACATCCACTATTAGGAAATTCTTCTACTAACAGTAAACATTAAATTGATAATTTGCGTAATATGATAAGAAATTATTATACAAGAATATATAATTTCTTTATTGAAGGTAATGGAGGGTCCTTGGGGTGGTGGTCATTATGTCAACTATGAAGAAATACAGCAAAATCTCAAGTAAATATCATTTATATCATATACTTTTGTAATAGTTTGCGTTACATAACACCATTCGCGCACTCTAAAAAAATCAATTAAAATATCTAGATAATTTAATTGATTTATGTATCACGGCCAAGCACAAAAATTGAATGGTCTTTTTGGCAATGTAAGGGCAAAGTTCAGTCTATATTTCATTTCAATTTTTCTTTTCTTAAAAAGTCTATCAAATAAATACTGTGAAACGATATGGTTATTATGTTGAAAAAACTACAATGCATGTATACGATAGCAAGAAAAGGGACCAGTCGAATTTACTTCGCTGTACTAGTAAATTTCATGTTGAAAGTTAAGCTAAAGCATTTAAATTTTAATTAAACAACATAGACATTCGTTGTTCAACAGTAATTATTGTTACGATGTTCAAAACATTTTTTTTTGATTTATATGATCGACATGCAAAATGCTTTTTAGCTAGTATATCCAGTATAATGTTTCCTGCCAAAACAATTGACGATATATTAAGACGTATTCATTTGACTGAGGACATTAACTTTTTGTTCTTGGTTCTAAATTTTTTTATGAATTTAACTGCAAGATTTTTAATAAACAATATCACCATTGTATTATTAAAAGTATTGTAAAATTTGACAACTCTTTATTGACTAGAAATGATATACTATTTATTCGTCTGACCATATAGTATAAACTATTCACAGTCCAAAATTTTAATAACTTTGATATTTTTGGAGAAGTAGAAGTAGTTGAATGAAATATTCATATCAGTGCAATAATTTATTTACCTACAATGCGACACTTATACTATGCATCAATGAGACCTTAGTTTCTGACACACATGTCAGGTTTTTATCATACTGAACTATAATTAGCAAACAATGAAAATGTCCAACAGATGATGGTTGTCATTCGCATAGCTACGATGACTGTACAAACTTGCAATTGTTTTGGACATGCAGAATCAGCTTTTTTTTAACAGAGCGTGTTTGTGCTCATGATCTCCTGTGCATTGTACTGAACCTGATTTGTATCGGACCAAATATGTTTCATTACTGTTTAAATATATAGATGGTATTGGTAAGTTGTATGGAGTGTAGACAATTGGTCAAAAGCTCATGCAGCACACTTCAGGAACGATCAAACATAATATGACCTATGATACCAGAATAACACCAGAATACGCTATGACCATCTACTCTTAAATAGTTGAATAGGTTGAAGAAATCGAATAATATATGCTTAATGCTCTATTAAATATTAAAGTTGTTAAAATTTTTGGACTTTAGGATACATACATCATCACAAAGCTATCGCTTGGCAATTATTGCATTTTTTCATGCTTCAAATAACTGCTTAAGTTCGTTTGCTTACATTATCTGTGTATAATTTTAGCGCGCGCAAAGAAAGATTGAGTGAAGTGCAAATCGGTCAGATGAGGAGGCAGGTCCACGCGCAGAGGGTCAAAGCCGAAGAGGAAAGGTTAGCAATGTATAATGTCTTTATTTTTGCATCAATGTCATTCGAATGATATTGAATCTGCACTGTGAGAGGATAATTATCGCATTTTATTTTAACATTTTTAATGCTGTAATTGCTGCAGTAAATTTTATTATTTATTATATTCTTACTTTAGAATAACATAGTATGATAGTATGTGATATCAACATTACACAATGGATTTTGATCGGTTTTCTCTATTTCAATTATTCTGGGAACACTTTGGGAAGTAGTATTATAAGTAATACTTAAATATACTGGGACTATGTTGCATAATATTCACTTCAGTGATGCTCTTCATCTTAAGAATATAAATTGTAAAATAAATTTGAAATAGATAACATGAATATGTTGTCTGAATGTACATTTAAATCAATCGTAACCGGGTGGTAATGCTTGAAGTATTGCTTTTAGCAGAAGAGGAGGCATCGGAAATTATCATTCGCAAAGATCGCCCCGCGGAGAGTCTCATCGGCCGCAGTCCAACTTCTACGAATACGAAAGTATACAACACGCGAGACCCGTGAATGCAAAAGTAGCACCGTACAATTAAGTTAGCCTTTAAGAAAAAAAAAATAGACACTATCTTAAAGAATACTGTTTGACATCGATATCAATTGAGATTTGTTTTAAGGCGCTCGATTTTATTTATAATCCAACACTAGTCTTAACCTGTCATTGTTAAATGCTTTGTTATACAATTTTTTTGTTTACAACCGTGTCAAACTGTCAAGTGGAATTAATGATCGGTACGACAAAGTATTATTTACACGCCGATCGTCCTTAATCCAAATCTCATGAAACCATTGTCTTGGTAAAAAACATTATTCAAACAGTTAAAGATACAAATGTATATTTTGTTTCACTCAGAAAATGTATTATCAGACTATGCTTAAAATCTATATTGTGGCCGTCCGTAAATCAAACGCTACTTAAGAAATGTGATTCAAATCATAACTGTGTAGGTATTTTGTTATATACAGTGCGGCTGAATGTTTAACCGTTTTGAAAAAGGTTGTTTTATATAAAATAAAAATTGTTGATGTGTGTATAAAAAAGTTCATCAAACAAAAATCAATTTTATATATTATATACCTTTTTTTTTAAATTGTTACGAAAGTAAATATATTTGTAAAACAAAATTATTAGCAACACTTGCTGTTTTCTATATTATCTTACAAATATGCAGATCAAATATTTTCAGCAGTTAGTAATAATTAATTTATATTTGAAGTAGATTAAAAGATACGCTTACTATCATATTTTTTTAAACTAAAAACCACAGTAAATCTAATATGTTTTTCCACCTTTGAATTGAATTTTAAAGTTAACAGTTTTCCTTGTTAAACCTGTTACTACTGTAAGGATAGATGAAAATTTTTTGATTGAACAATGTTCTCAATTAGAAATATATTGGTGCCTGCTTTAAAACACTTAAATAATATGTTACTTTATTCATATTGAGATCATTATGCAAAAGTCGAGTATTATTCTAAAAGTAATTTTGTACATGTAAGTTTTATGTTTAGGCAGCTATAGTATTTCTTATTGTAATTGTTAGAATGCTAGTATATAGTAAACAAGAAGAAATTGTGATAATTATGAAAGTTTAGCTTCAAATAAGTATCAGTATGTTAAATTTAATTATAAATATTAATAAAAAATCCATTGTTTTAATCAACACTAGACTCCCTTTATGGTTTTGCTGAGAATCATATATAATGTTTTTTTTAATATTTAAATTTTTCCATTGTACTTAAAATATATAGACTATCTGACACATTATTTAGATTGACTTGGCACGGAGTATGTCTGGTTTGATGTCAGTTTTATTATTTATTCTGGTATGCCATTTGTATGAATCACGATTTTATAAATACAAAAATAAAAAAATTACAAAATTATCATTTTTTTTACTGTCTACTTTGAAGTGCCATTTTTTTTATTGAAGCTTAAGATAGTGCCTTTGCCGTCTGAGTTTAGAAATTTATTAAACTATCTGTTAAATAAATATATTTTTTAAATAAAAACTGCACTAATATAGATGTCAGTTATTTATTTTTATAGGATAATTCCATCTAAATATTTATAATTAATGGTCCTCGACTCTTTCAAAAGTGCCTCCTACGATATTTTCGAATAGATAGAATATATAACAATATAGTTACTTTATAAAAAATGAGTCGGTGCTGATCAAACATGGCCATTTCCATTGAACATCAATTATAAATAATTGCAAATATTAATCTAGCAGCCAAAGCCCTCATAGATATTAAAATCTTAACAAAAAATATCAGTGTTGAGTGCACACTCGGATTGCTTCCAATGGATTTAACCAAGTTTGATCGTATTGTCGTATAGTAAAGGCAAGATCTTAAAAAAAAGTGGTTTATTATGAAGAGGAGAGAAAGGTTGACGTATTATTTGAAAAATATATATATAATAAATAAAGTGTTATTATTTAAAATGTTTTGGATATAGCCACATTTAATTTTCACTTTTCACAACGTAAAGTAAACAATGCCGTAGTGACGTTTTTCAGTGCCCCAGGCAAATCACACTATCACTTTTATTTGTAAAAATATTATTGTTCGTAATGATTGTCTTATATGAACAATAAAGAATATATATATATGCTTGAAAAGTCAATTTATAAAATGACAGTAAATATGAAAGCAGGCCGGGTGATGCCCTTGCACATATGACTATCGTTCATGTTGCCCACCATATCACTGCGGCACTGAATATAAGCAATAATTATTCCGCCTTGAAATGAATCGCCTTTATGTTACAAAATGAATATTGTAAAGATAAAACATTTTAATCTACAAATGTTCTATAGGGAATTTAATAGTTACATATTATTTTATGTAATTGTTGTGTTTTCCTGTTAAATAAATTTATATTAAAATTTATGGAAACTATCATTAAGTTGTCTTTGAAATGTCTTTTCATACCTTATCTGAATCCCAGTATTGTCTATGGGATAACAATGATTCCAAAGATAAATTACCATAAACCGACATAATAAATAATTTTTAAAGTCATATCTTCGTATTGTATTTTAAGAAGAATATCGTTGATTGCTTTAAATCAATTCAATATATAATTATATTTTTAGTAAATTTTAGTTATATATAAGATATTTCGGTTTTGATATTGATTGTATATATATTTTTGTAATACTGATGAGTTTCGGTTGAATATATTTACTATTCAAAGAGCATAATCACTTTTTCTAGTTTTATTTCTGCATTTACTTGATTATTTTTAAAGGTGCTAATATAAGAGTGTAAATAAATATTGTTTAATCATTTTAATAGATGTATATCTGACAATGAGATTATTCTAACTACTAAAACTAGTTAAGGATCTACTTAAAAAAAAATGTTATTTGTATTCACGTCAATCATTCAAACCTGCAATGTAAATTTATTAAATTATCTTTTCATCTAATGAATGTGATTTTCTTTATTATAATTTTGTACCAATGTGAAAATATTAAATAAGTGATCATATTATCAAATTTGTTTTATTACCTTTTCTTTCGAGCAGCAGCTACATTAAGGAAAAAGAAACTGGCTGTCGAAGAAATGAAAACAATTATTTTATAAATTTATACTGCCACTGTGAAACTAGAGGGTAATGTGAAATATTATGATTTTGAGATAATTGAATATGAATATTTTCCATAAATAAAATATATTTTCCTTAGCTATTTTCATAAATATAAAATATATTTCTAGCTAGAATCGTAAGCTACTGAATATTTAACCACAGTCATCGATGATAAACACAATTTCACTAACCTGGCCGGCGCCTATTAGTATATCAATTGATGATACAATGCATGGGCTCAAAGGTGGTGCTAACATTTGTAGATATAGTCTTAAAAAATGTGATCTATGAAAAAACTAGAAAAGATTGACATAATTTTGTTTGACTATCATGTAGCCAAGAATGAAAGATAACATAATCAACAAAACAAAAAAAAAACACTTGTATATAACTATGGTTAACTTTAAAGCCCTCATATGATTAAGTTGCGTAGATATTAGAAAATTAAAAAAACATTTAAAGTAGGAAAAAATTAAACAATATCAACTATCCTACTACTGCCATCTTCACAATGTTGTTTCATACAGACGCTGTTGAATTAATTTTTGAAATCTTAGTTATGGGAACTCTATTTTGTAGCACATGTTAAAAGTTTAACTGGGTTTTTGTGAATATCTTCAGAATAAAATTTCACTATCGGAAAGAGGGCAAAACTTGCAATGTCAATTTAATACTGCAGGATCATGATATTGTCACCATATTGGGAGATGTTGGTAAGTAATAAATTAACAAAAATGAGGTAAGTACATAAAGAGATTCTTAGATATCAATTCTTTGTATAACTCGGTAAACGCATTTATTGTAGTAGTTTAGCAAAGACAGCATTTTTTTGTGTTGGTAATTATTATTCCCGTCTGTGTGGTCGAGTGGTCAACGTTGTTGGCTTCGGCTAAGGAGGGCCCGGGTTCAAATCCCGGTACGGACAGTTTTATAAATTGATTTTTCAATCGATTTATGAATTTCTGTTAATAGGCATGGATGTATGTGATGTCTTGAATTCCCCCCTCTCACCCATCCTATCCTATGAACGGGGCGTATCGAGAGCGATTAGCTTACCACTAATCCTGTCCTAGCCCTATCCTTCTATCCCTACTCTCTTTGGAAAAAAGAGAGGTTGAGCAACTGAGTAACAAGCAGTTCTTGTAGAAACACTTCTGTTGAGATAAACTCCAATAGGAGTCCATATGCTCCACATTGGGAGCGGACATGGTTTAACCTCTTCCCGGTCACGCCCGACTATACTCGGGTTTTGAAAGTCGTCAAAATGTACACCACAAGAAAACTCGGACAAATTCCACAAAAAAAAACAATGAATTCTTTCAATAAATATGCATGTTTTATAAATATAACACATGTGTTTGGTGTTAAGCATAATAAGAAATATGTGATCTTTTTAGAACATCTGCTTAAATCAATTGGACTGGCAAGTGGTTAAAAAAAATAAATATATTATTAATGCAGATTTAAATACAGACCCTGCATACATTATTTGCGTTATATAGGCATTAATCCAACAATATTTTGATGCTTTAATTATCTATGTAACATAAATTATCGAGGTTACATGCTTATTCTAATAACTAAAAATTTTCATTTGCTGTGTACTCTGAACTGTCAATTTGTTACTTACTAACTTCTGCCAGTAGGATGTGGTTGGCTATTCAGATGTTTATACTACCCGCAGAAAACAATGAACATGACATAATTATAAAGATTGATTTATTTTTTTAAATGGTAACATTGCACTTTATTTTATGAATCGATAATTGATGCACGGTAGACAAACAACAGAATTTAAAAACAGTCACTTCATTACGCTCGCTAGCAGACCGGTGTCCGTATCATTGATGAGCGTGTCAATGTGTACATATTGTATGCGCTGTACTGTGTGTGTATTATAAAATATTAGTTGGAATATATGAGTGGGAGACTTAAAGTTGAGGCATTATATTGTCGTTAGACACTGGTTTTCTTTGGCTAAACATTAATTTGATATTTGCAACGCAGGTAGTTTATTCACAATATATTCTATAAAATGTTCGAGTTGATAAAGTATGGAAAATTTTCTGATTAGTCCTTTATTTTCTTCAATCTCAAAAATGACTTCTTTTGTTTATAACATAAAATGTCAGATGGTGCCTTTTCAACAGTCCTATACTCCTTTCTAAAATTTAAATTCGATGCTTACTAAAATAAGGTAGTTATGTTAAACTTATACAAAAACACAACCCATAAATAAACATTTTACTATTATTGCAACTTAAAGTTAAGCACCAGAACGCTATTGAATGAGACAAACAAAATAATACACAGGATAGCAATAACTGACGTAAAATATTTATTTGTTGTACATTCTAGATAATATCCCTAACTCTTAGAGCAGCTGTCGTTAGCTTTTCGGGACCTCATGGATCACTTTACTCACAATTCGGATTCCTGTAGACTGCTCACACGATTTTATGATATTTAAAAAATATACAATGATGAGGTAATTTACAAAACATTGATTAGGTATAAAAGTAAAGTTTTTTTATTATGAAATTGTACATTCACTTAAGTTATAACAATTTAATTAGTGAGATATTTGCTGCTGCATGTTTGAAATAAGTTTATGGATTCTTGGCCACTATGATATTGGGGCAACATGTCTAAAAAATATTTTATATTTAAGTTCCTGTGTGAGACAGATAAAAGGATGCTAGATATAAAATATATGGAGTTTGTACTTTGGGCTTGCGTACTTATTCAAAAAAATTGGCCTGAATTCCATCCAACAGGTGGGATATGGATAAGACTTCCACCCTTCCAATCATAAAATCAACAGGACAAAGCGAGAGCGATTGGTTAACAACTATTTCTAGCTTAGCACCATCCTTCTATCCTTAATCTTTTAATTTGATATACCGCCATGCACCATGATTCAATAACGGAATTTGTGTTATGATTTGTTGGTTTATCTACTAATTTGGCCCAATTTATTGTTAAGTCAAAGATTTGTGCTAACATATCAGTACATTTTGTCGGGTTGTGGCGCAGCGCTCTACGTCGTTGGCTTCTGTGACAGATCTCACGGGCTCGAGTCCCAGTACGACCAGTATTTTTTCAATAGATTTATCGATTTATGTTCGAAGGCATAAGTGTTTGTGATGTCTAAATATTCCCTCCGACATTTCCAATCTATCAATAACAGGGTGTAGTGAGAGCGATTAGTTAACTACTATTACAATCCTTCTTTTTCTATTACTCTCTTCGAAAAAGAAAGGTTAAGAACTGGGTACCAATCAGTTCTCGTGAAAAAAAACCTGTTGAAATACCTCAATTAGGAAGTCATATGCTCAACACTGAGAACGGACATGAATTAGAATAAAACAGCTAGACAAGAAGTGAGTTCCGGCACTTTTATTTTTTAAAAATAAAGCACTTTCAATAGGTAATATTCTTTTTGATGTAATGTTTACTCTGCCAGTAGGAATGTAGGTAAGTAATCTGTGGTATTATTGTTGGTGTAGGTGTGGAATTCGCGATGCGAAACACGGTCAATAAAACCCATGTCCGTGGAATCGGAATCGCAGAGATGTCGAAACCGATTGAGAAAAGTAGGCAAACATTCGATTTGTGTTGTCCGCAAATATAAAACCGTTTGCGACATCGGTGTGGGCAGCGGCGAGCAAGTTAACTCGGCGAGTGTGTAAGAAAGACCGCAAGGCCAACTGGTTTGTTTTGTTCGCCATGCTACCATGCGATACTCCTGCAATAACTAACCAGAGCTTAACCAACTGCGGCGCAAGATATCGGTATATAAGTTAGAAACCATGACTGCTCCCAGTGTATAGTCTCCAGATTCAACAGACGGTGTTTAAGGATGACTGTTTTTAAGCCAAACTTTCTTTTATAAAATGTAAAAATAAAGCTAGAAAAAAAAGTAAATTAATTCCTCAATATATACGGTGACTACGAACGATTGAAATTGGAGTGCAGTTATGTGTAAAATTTTGCGCTCTATGGGGTCCAGTAATCAGGTTATTTAAAAATGACACAAAAATGCTTTTTAAGATAAGATTCTAAAGAACTATTACAACAATATTAATTAACGTCCTACTAGGGTTGTCAGACGTCCCGATTAATCGGGACTATTACCGGTTTTGAGTATCGTGTCCCGGTGTCCCAAATAAGCCCAAAAGTCCCGGTTTACAAAAAAAAATACAGACGTATTTATATTTTCCCCAAAATACTAGAATTTCGCACGGTGCATATTGTCCATGGACAATTTCTTAACTCTATGGTATTTTCATTTTTCTTTATATGTTTGTAACTGTTTTTATTCCTATTAATCAGGGCTGTGGAGTCGGAGTCGTGAAAAATGAGCGGCTCGATTTTTTTTGAAAAATATATTTAATGATGTGTATTCAAACAAATTAGTCAAAAGGTTCATACTTGGCTAGCTAAAGATGATCTGATAGTATACATATATATAAGTTAAAATAAAATTATTGAAAAATTTCCTCTTGTCGGAGTCGTTAATTATTGTAAAGCCGGAGTCGGAGTCGTCTTTTTTTTACACGACTCCACAGCCCTGCTATTAAAATATGATAAATATTTTATAGATTATAAATCAACAAAAAAAATCGGGGGGAAGGTGTCCCGGCTTAACTTCCGAAGAAATCTGACAACTGTAGACCAGACCCAAGTACCTAATATACAAACATATCGACTGTGGAAAGGAAAAAGGACGTAACCCACAGTTTTTCAAAACAGGTTTTTTTCTATAATCACAATGTATCAAACTTGATACACGTTCTATCAAAAGAATGCCGAATTAGTATCTAAATTTAGCTTTTAAGTTTGAAAAAGATGACCTTGTAAAAAATTAAAACCAAGAAAACAGTCTGAAATAAAGGTCTTTTGTGGACAATTTCTTAAATTAATATTAGATTATGTCAATTAAACACCAGTTTAGAAGTCTCCGTGCACTTAGAGGTTGTGTATAATTCATAATTTACATATGACCCAAAATCATAAAAACACGTTTTTTGCGCCTCCTGTACAATTTGATATGTGTGGGTTACGTTCTTTTTCCTTTCCACAGTCGAATTATGTTGATAAAACGTATTAATCTTGAGCACAGATGAATAATAATTGATTTGTGATGACCATTTGAATTTTCCTTTCCCCATTATTTCAAAAAAGCTATTTAGAGCTTTGTGACTAATGAACTAGAATATTGATATGAATAAGACAAGTACCTCCTGCCATTGATTTAATCTACTTATCTGAAGTTATTTATTTTAACCATTTCAGATTCAAATAGCGAGGAAAATTAACCGTCAAAGTTCATTTTTAATTTACTTCAATCAAACGCAATTTACTGCAATAATATGTACCAGGTGAATTGTTGGAAAATAAAATTAGATACGCGTTATTTTATGTACTATACAGTTTACTAAATCTACCCACAATTGAATAATTACAAAAATTGATCAACCAGATGTTGCAATACAATATTATTTTACAAAATGCTTAACAGTTGTCCGTGGCTATCTCTGATAGATTTTATTTCAGTTAACATTGTTGGTTTCAATGATGTAGTTTATAGTAAAATTGTTTTGTAAATAATTGCTTGTGGGTTAAATGAAAAAAAAAGGATTTGCATCGTGCACGTAAGTAATCAATTGTTGTAACCTTATAATAATTGAAACACAGAATCGTCTTAAATATATATGTACGTCTTAAATTTCTCCTTACAGTTGTGATTTCAAAGAGGGATTGACTGAACTATTTTAATTTGCTTATTTTCTCGACAAGGAGCGTTAAATTAACATAATGAAGTAGTAATTTGACTTGTGTAACATACTAATTAGTTAGTAAATTACCCGCCATTGTTTTCGCCGAGATGTTTTATTTATTATATTTATTCATAAATTGTCAAAATCATTTTCTATTTTTAAAAATGACTTATATTCGTAAAAAAATATGCATTCAGAAATATGCTGAAAAAAGTACCATTGAAATTATATTTCTCTACTCTTAGGTTGTATTTATAGTTTAAAAAATTGTTTTTTTTTATTATTTGTTGAGCATGGTTTGAATTTGACTTAACTTAAGTGTTTATTTTTCAATGTGTTGTTTTTGTTTATTATTTTTCATAGTTTTTACTTTAACCATTGAAGTTTCTAGGGGTGTGAAGTCGTTTATTAATCTACTTACTTTGATTCTAATGTTTTTTCACAAATTCGAGACCGATGCCGATCTTATCAACTTAAAGCCCGACCGTTCATAATTCATACGCAATTCTTTACCACTTTAATGTATGGTACACATCAATTTGTACACACAAAATACTTTTACCTACTCAGATTTTTCTAAATTCAGTTGTTAGTGTCGTAGATTAGAGTCATTGATTTAGCACAAAAAAACAGTTATAACAACGCGTTCTACACTAAAAAAACACATCGTGTACCAATAGTACTCCAAATATAATACCGAGATGTTAGAAGATGTAATTTTATAATTAACAAACTATAGTGCAGTTTGAGAATACTTTTGTTCTAGCGGTTAACGCATGCGCTTTTGAGCCTTTTCTAGGGCCCAAGCAATCCGTTGACTTGATTCTAAAGCTCCTTTCACAAGAGGATAGTTGAATTACTAATTTCAGATGCAGATATGCATCGAATATCACAATCGTCAGGCAACCGCAAACCGCAGTACATAAATTTAGTCAAAGTCAGCAACTTATTACAGAAATATCATTCTAATCAACTTGGTAGGAATCGATCAGTTGCATATATTATTTTTACACGTGTTCTTTCACTTAACATGGTAGACAAAAGAATCTTGTTTTCTCTAGCTATTTTTCCAACTGAAACTATGCGGAGACATATTATAAGACAGACATGTACAGACTAGGGTATCCAATCCCGGAGCCTTTTTCCAATCCCAGGATTTCGGGATTGATCCCCTATTTTTCGGGATCCCGGGATTGGGATTTTCTTACCGAGGAGTTTGAAATCATCAATTCGCTATACTTTTTCCCAGATTCCCACAGAAGCTTGTTTTTTTTTTTAGCTCACCAAGGAATTTGAAATTCTCGATTTGGTATAATTTTTCCCAGAATCTCACAGAACCTCGTTTTTTTCTTTTTTTAGCTCACCGAGGAATTTGAAATCTCCGATTTGGTATACTTTTTCCCAGAATTTCACGGAAACTCGTTTTTTTTTAGCTCACCGAGATTTGAAATCTTGAATTTGCCAATTTTTTCGTGTAAATTTTCGGGATTTGCTCAAAATTTCTCAATCCCGAAATCCCGGGATCGCGGACATCTCAATCCCAGCATTTCGGGATCAGAAAATTGAACGGGATCCCGGGATTGGATGCCCTAGTACAGACTTAAGTCCCGCATTTAAATTTACGCCATATTCCTCAAATATACGAGACATTCCTAAATTTGGTCAGTTATATCGAGGTCCTTACATTAAGATTCTACTGTACACACCGTCGGGGGGTATAGCGTGGTTTGACACTCAAATCCCGTAAAATCAGTAAAATTCAACGGATAAAGAGCGATTTAAAACGATTTATTTTTTCTGAATACTTATCAATCACAGAAGTTTCTTTGAAACAATACAGTGATGTTAAATGAATCGCTAGTTAAGTTCTTGTGTGCGAGGAGCCTTAGCCGCCCGTGCAAGCTTAAATATTCCGTATTCTTATTATAAGATTTCACCACTCTAAGTGATTGCACCTATTTCAACCTCGCAGCAAGAGGTGGAAGCATTTTTTATACTAAAAACCTTTACCAGGCACATTTGAAGAATTCCAAGTTTCCATCGGAAATCAAAATAGTTACAGAAGGCAATTTTACTGTGTTGCAATAGCAATGAATAGTCGTAAAATAACCCAGTAATAATTTAATCTGTACAGTCTTTGAGTATACTACCGGTATACGAATTACATTATTAAGAATCCCTTTCCTTAACAAATATTAAAGCACTTTAGCGCACTGAATATTATTTTAAGTAAATAAACATAAAGACAATTACAATTAATGTAGCTGTTTTTTTTAAAGAATACGTTCATACAAAATCAAATCGTTCCATAATAAACGATTTAAAGTAGTGTGGTCGATTTTTGCAAACAAAGTAACGTAATCGGCGATCTGTGAATTTTATGTAACGCGATTAGATTGTAAAGTACATACAGTAACTCGTTTTTCCCTAATGTGTTGACTGTCTCTTTAACTTGTCAATGTTCAATCTCTCGTATGAAATAAAATGGTGCAATTGTGTAACGAGAATTTGATAGTCTAAACCAGTGTTCCCCAACCGGTGGTCCGCGGCCGCAGAAACTTTCCGCCGGGTCGCAAACAGTATGCCAAATTTCAAGAAATTCGCCATATAAAAATATTAAATATAGGATCTTTTGTCGTCTGCACGTTTACTTGTATGTTTTTAAATAGTAATAATTGGTAAGATGATGCGACACCAAGGAACTTAAAAATAATGGAAAGTGAAATATCCAACAAGTGTGGTCAAACCGGCAATCGATCTCGAGTGTGGTATAATGTGGTATGAATTTCAACACGTGTCAGGAAAACGTCATTTCAAATTATATCCTTTATCCAATTGTCTTTTTTCAAAATCTATAAATTATATAACGAACAAATTGTGGGTAAAAGTATAAATTAAATACTTATTCTAATTTAAAAAACGCACGAAAACAGCAATATTAGTATTTATTATTCACGATTCGTATGAAATCTTTCTAGTGAAAAGTAGACATCAATAATGCGGCTCTGCATCAATGGTCCGCGATTTTTTTTCGGTTTTTTACCGGTCTGCAGGTGTAAAAAGGATGGGGAACACTGGCCTACATGATAACTTCACACTGAGCTCAAATACAATAACTTCCAGTTGAGCATGAATTTGAAAAAATAAATCGCAATTACTTCAAATTTTTGAAAAAAAAACAAACCTTGCAACCCCGCAACTAGTGTAAAAATGTTTTAAATGCCACTTTGAACAACAATTTTAGTTAAATAATGTATACAAAATATTGTCGACGAAATATTTTTGAATATAAATATTTTTTTTACCGTTATTCTGGCTACAAATATTTAAATGGTCACCATACATCAAGTATTGACCATCCGTTGCCCGACATGTATAGATTTTATCAACAAGTGTTTACAGATCGAGTACTTGGGTCGAATTCAAAAGTAGGACATTAAGAAATAATATATATTTCAATTAATTATTATAAACGAATAGGTATTACCATTTTTTTTCTGATTACTGGAATCGATAGTGCGGAAAATCTCACACAACTGTATATTTAACTCATTTAAAAAAATCAGAGTTGTATGACTAATGAACAGAACGATCGAAATGCTAAGCCATGGTACAAAATAATACCTTTTATTTTTTTCATACATAAATATAATAACTGACGCAGTTTCAAACGTGTATGTATATTTGTAACAAATAAACAAATAAGGATACTATTATGATATTTTATTTGTTAAGTATATAAGGAAATGAGCCAAAAAAGACAAACAATACAAATGTTCTTTAAGATGATAAAGGGGAATCCACGTAGATGTATCTTTCTACCTCATCGCGTTTCTCATGTAAACAACGCCGGGGATTCCATTATAATATTTATAATTTTTCACGTGGCTACTTCAACAAATGAAAAATAAATCTTACAGCCACGTATATTACACCAGAGGTGTCCATTTGTTTAGTGTTTCGGTCGGATTGGGCATGCATGAAGCTTTTAACAATTATATTGTATTCCTAAATAAACAAATAAATCTAATGGAACGGTGACGTAAAAATAGGAAACTGGCTACACGACGTAGTGGCTGTAAAACATGCATGATTTTTGAGCTTAGAAATAGAGGCTAAAATTATAAATTAATCAAACTTCATTTACCTTGAAGTATTAGAATCGTTATAGACATGGCACTGTATTTTGCCATTTTTTTTTAACAAAGTCCTTGATTAATAATTTTCTTTGTTTTCTAAATGGCAAAAGTTTTTGGTCTCTCATTCTACTAGGTTACACGACTAACGGTTACTAAAGAATTAAAATCTCTGAATTGACTTTTTATACATCTTTTCACTTAAGATTCTTCGAATAATTTAAGAATTTGTGTTCAAAAGCACGAATTTAAGTGTTTTTTTCATTTGTTCCAATCTGCCTTTTTATTTGATCATGATTACAGTGTGTAGGAAAAGTAATTGGCGATAAAATTAACTCTCGCAAAAGAAAACTTAAGCGACAGTCTTACAGCCGGTATTAGTGAAAATTTTACATTAGGAGTCCATATGCCACAATGTGGTCCAAAAAATTACCCCCCGCAATTCACTGTCAGCAATTAATTGCTAACAGACAACCGCCGCATCAATTGTTCGAATAAAAAAATTATAGTCTACAAATCATAACTAGCGTATTTTACCGTCCAGAAGCAATAAGATGTGTTTGGAAGGTAAAAAGGTTATTTATTATTTATGCGGTTACCATATTTTTAGAATTATATTAACTATCAGAGCACAGATACATATGTACGGAAATCATTTTTGAATAAAAAAAATATTCTATGAATCGTTGCGGCGGTAAATTGCTTGCGATTAATTACTGGCGGAAAATTTTCCGAAAATCTATGTTATAAGAATTGAAAGGCAGGTCCTACTAAACATTATATTTCAGTTAAATTTGTTGCAGCGATTATTATATAAATTTTAAACGCTTAGATAAAGGGTAAAGAGCCTGCGGTCTTTTGATTGAACACACATTTAAATTTTATTGTAGTCATGCATGAACATAATATACATACATATTTTAAAAAATATTATGTATCGTGTTGAAGTTTCATAGACACGTCGTTATAATATTGCAGTCTAACGGTCTGCACGGATACGGGCTCGGGTGGGTAAGGTCAATCGAGATTCGGGCTCGGGCCGAGACCGGGTATAGAATTCATTTTTCAAAAAAAATAAGGAGATAGTTGGGATCATGAATTAGCCATGTGGCAATACTATTCATAACAAAGAATCACTAGAACTTTTATGAATTTTGACAATGTAAAGAAAAGGAAAAAAACAGTGTGAGGTAGTGCAAGCAGTGGAATAAATTTCACCGTGGCTGGATTGGTGGTTCAGGATAAGCTAACTGCTAATAATATTTATTGATTCTATCATTACTTTAAAAAATAAATAAAAGTTACGAAAAGCATCAGTGAAAGAACTACGTAGCGTTTGGTGAGTTTTTTTAGCTTGCTTTTATATTATTAAAATATCATATATTATTAAATAATAAAGCTAGGCTTCGTGTCGACTTCGGATAACAATTGTGTGTTAAGACTCGGGTTCGGGCCGGGCAGGGCCTGGATTGACCGGACGGGGTAATTTCAACAAATTTCGTCCCGTGCAGACATTATGCACATATACGAATGCGACAATCCAAAAAAAAAATGTGCTCCACTCATGGATTTGAATTTTCAATATTGTAAAATTGATCTTAACCAAAACGAGCTGGTGAATTATTTGATAATTTTACGTATTTTTTCTTCTTCGGCGATGCCGCGTTTATTTTTAAGAAAGTTAAAAATCGCAATGAATAAAAATACACTATTTTAATCGAAATGACGTACATATTCTCAACGTAGTCTTAATATTTATAGAAAAATACTCACGATAGTTATTTGCATTGCAATGATTCGACCGCAATTTTAAGTTTTATACGAATACATTCAGTGGGTACTTAATGAGCTGAGATCATGGCAGATAATCGATCTGAAGATACACGTTAATAAGTTTAGTTGTTGTTTTTTACACAAACGCGTATGACTATTTACAAGAACAATCATAACACTTCTCTAAAGAAGTTTATTCTCTAAATAATAATAAAAAAATGTTAAAACTTATAAGTGATAACTAGGAAGACTTTAATTTTTTCGAGTGTATTTTTAAAAGATTCTTCTAATAGATATAATGGCATCTTGCCATGCTTTCGCCAATGGGTGACAATGACACCGCCGACATGTATGTATCAATATATTATAATTATTATTCCATAAAAAATTAAATATATTTTTTTCATTGCAACTGTATCAATGACTTATTATTTTCACTTTTTTTGTTTACTCTGTAAAATGAATCAAAAATCAATCTCACGGATAATTAGTTGTTTAAGCCGACGTTAAGTAATGGTACTTACTAGCCAAATAAAGTAAAATAGCATTTTTTTATCGACGCATTTTCAAGTTTGCTATTGCCAATTTTATTTCAAAGATCGGAAATAACCTGCTTAAAATAATAAAAAATAATAATAAATCTTAAGATGCGTCACACAACTAGCGATCGGTTTTTCTTTCAATGGTGAACATTTGTTTTTATAGATATTAAATAATGCAATCCTTTTTGTAAGATGGTTGATAAGCTAGGAGTTCTTACTACAATCTGTTGATACTTGATATGTTAAATATATGGCACACACCAATTCGACTGACAAAATTTGGATTCGTTCGCGCGTTATTTTTATATCGATTCGACTCAAATTATCACCGGGAGAGGGACATCTGACTGAAGTGATGAAAAACAGTTTCTTTATACATTTTTTTAAAGCACAATAGTGCATGGTTAAATGATATGTGCAACTCTGTATCGGGCCTATAATGTGAGGAGTAAATTCGTTTATTTTCTTGATCGTTATTGTGTTTTGGAAGGCGGCCGTGAAACAGCAGTTGCATATACATAACGAGTAGTGGTGGGACATAAAAGTACCTTATTCGAATTGAGTAGTCATATGTATTATATTGAATCACGTGAATAATAAATTAATTGTTCGGTATAATAAACTGTGCACTGGAACTCACTCCTTATCAAGCTTTTCACTTGTAGTCAATGTCCGTTCCCAATTTGGACCATATGGCTTAATAATGGAAGTATTTTAACACGAGATGTTTTTACGAGAACTTCTTGTTACTCAACCTCTTTTTTTTAAATAGAGTAAGCATAGAAGAATAAGGCTAACTGATCGCTCTCACTTTGCCAAGATTTTTATTTTATGATTGGAAGTGCAGGAGAATTTTTTAGATATCACAAACATCCATGCCTTCTATTGAATCTGTGAGATCTGTCACGAAAGTCTGGTCTTCATCTGAGTGACCACCGATCAACCTATTTCTAAAGATAGAAAAGTGTCAAAAGTGCTCCGACAAATATGATGAACAAAATTGAGAAAACTTTTGCTGATGGAAACCACGGGATACAAATAGTGGACTAAATCAAGCATTCGACCCCTGGTTCTGGTAACAGAATAAGTCTATGGACCTAGTGATGGTTTGTTTTATGAAATTGATTCATAAATGTTACGATGCTCAGTACTTTAGATAAAATATTTCAAAACAGTGCCGAAAGGCTGTTTCAGTGCGTTACATGGGAAAAATGCAATTCAAAGGGGTATAGAAATTTATACAGGTAACGATATTTTATAATAGAGTACTTATAACCACGAAATAATACTTTTAATCAATATATTTAGGGGGGTAATAATTTTCGTAAATAAAGAAACATTGCATGATAAATTATTATGATTGAAAAATCCACATAATAATTATTAGCAAATTTACTCATAAAGTAACTTGATGCATTTGCAGAATTATTTTTTTACAGCTTTTGTGGAATTTTATTTAATTATTTATATTTAGTTGTTCAGCTTTAATATCGCTAACCTTTAATAAAGAATAAGAATAAAAATGCAAATTTTCTTGACACGTTCGAAAGACTCTTCAAACGAGTTTTATTAATTCTTAACAAAATTGATAACATCGGTATTTAAACATTGAGCTGTGAAGTGACTATATAATTTATTTAATATGTATGTACCGGTAAGAAAGATTTTTTGTATCATTTCATGTCAAATACCACAACTTGAAAAATGAGTTGAATTGCAACTTGAAAAATGAATTGAATTGATTTTGGTTTACCGCGATCATATATTATATATCAACGACTATTTGTTTTCAGAATAATAACTCACATGAATATTGAACCTGTCACTTTTAAAATAAAATATAGGTATCTTTAAAATTCATACTTCAGTTTAAACACGTGCCAGCCAATGATTTTATACGCACTAAACCACATCCCATTCACCACAATATACACATTTTTTTATATAATTTTGAAAATTAAATTTGATTCATTTTTTTTTAGATTTCCACACGTTTTGTCACTAACGACTCGGCAACTTCAGACATTCAAGTGCACGGATGAACTCGAATTTTTTTTAAATCACACAATATTTTTTTATCCACTAAAAGAATCTTTCCTGGTTTTAACATAAATGTATCGTGTCGTTTATTTTTTTCAATACAAAATACGTATTCGGAAAATGGACTTTCGGCTAAGGCCATCACCCACATATCTTCAACTTTATGTTTGTAATGTAAGTAATAGGGAAAGCCTGTATCAGTGAAGTACATAGGGGTGCATTCCTGATGCTAAGGCGACTCGAAGAGTAAATATTGAATGTATCACTCTCATTATTACTTCTTTAAGTTTCACGACATTAAATTAACTAAAAATTTATTCTATTCAACTTTCACATTTACATTTAATATGCGAATTGCATGTTTGCGATTTGCAAGATTGTTAGAAGTAAAATATAAATGTACAAGTTAAAATCTTCGTTAATGTCTGTGCTCGAAAGTCATCGACTTGGATCAGCCATTTTGAGTAAACATAGATTGTTGTAGTGCCCTGATAATGTAGTATTCATGCCTTTTGTCAATGAAATAGCTTTGAGCTTTTTTTTAAATCTATGATCGCTCCTATTGTAGAGAATATGGCTTCCTACCAGAGATATTTCAACAAAAGTTTTAACGAGAGTATGGGCAGAAATTATAGCAATATTGTATAACAGGACTAGTGGTTAACTTATTGCTCTCAATATGCTCCGTTATTTAGGATTGGAAGGATAAGAAGTATAGGAAAGAATTTTTAAGCAACACAAACATCCATGCCTTGCGGCAAGTTATAAATAGATTGAAACTAGGACTCGAGCCCTTAAGATTCGCCGCGAAATCTAACGAAGTTTATCACTGCACTATGAACCCGACTATATGGTTCTTTATTCTTCTATGTAGGCAAAAGAAGCCGTGTGATTAGCTAATCAATCAAATCACGAAATTTCATTCGAAGAACTTTATTGTGTCAGTAACACTGGGAGAAAATATCCATATATTTAAACATTTTTTCGACAATATGAAAAAAATGACGTTGTCGGTCCTGAATTTCAATTTACTTTAATTTTCAATCTACACTTTTGCGTGGCCAACGGTTTAAGTCCCTGAACGAACAACTTCTCACATAAACTGAGATGGATGATGTTTATATTTTTTCTGTCCAACCCTATCTCATATTCTAAAAACGGGAAAAAGATAGCGAATATATATAGAGAATAGTGATCATCGAAGAGAGTTTGAACGAGCGCATTATAACTGTCAGACAACTTCCATTAAAGTGCGCAATGTGTCAATAAATACTATCAGTTTGCATTTTAATTTTTGTACATAAATTCACAAAAAAAAAACTTTAATAACATGCTTTGCTCTTTGATCTTCTCAGTGTCTATTGTTCGACTCTTTGGTCTATGTCTTTAACCTCGCGTCCGTGCGTGGTCTCATGACATCGCCACGTATTTAATTTGACATGTTGAATTAAAAAATGATTGCCTGTGAAATGAATCAAAAAATCACAATTACTCAGTACTCACATTTCATTTTTCCGGGTCAAAGTGCCAGCATCATCGTACGATGCCTAGCGAAAAAAATGACATGTAAAAAAAGCTAATACCTGGCGGATCAACGTCATTAAATCATTTTTTATCCTACAGATTGTAAATAATAAGGCGATGATTTTAAAGCCATGAATCGAAAATAATATGAAATCGTTTCAATGGTAATGACCACAAGAGATGACGTCTAAATTGAAAAAAAAATGCTCAATATAACGATCTGTTTTGTAATAAAAACATGTATCGATAATATCGTTGTTTGTCATTAAGCATTTGAATACAATCCGGCAAAAACTACTTTCCTATGTTTTAATTGTTGATTGATCTATCGTTACCAACATCTAAAGAGTTGTATTTATTATAAAGTCAAATTAAGATTTCTTTTGAAAATATACTTCGAGCTTAGCCGGAATTAATATTTTCGTAAATTTGTTATATTACACTTCCGTTTATTGCATTCTTACATATTAAATTATATACATGAAAGATATTATCCCGACCCAATTTTTAGTATAGAGTCACATCCAAATAACAGTAATTTCCCCTTATTTAAATACATTTCATATATATTTTAAACGTTAAATACATAACATCTTAGGATGGGGCTCACATTAATTTTCATAGATTCCTTTATTTCTTGTAATACAATCCGTTGCGTTTATTTAGTGAGAAATATTGCAACAATCCGTGATAAAAAAAAAAGATTTGTTAACTCAAGTTGACGGATTGTTGAATCAAATACAGGTTAGATGGCCATGTTCTTGGATTTTTTCCAAAATGTTTTAAAAACACAGTGCAAATATTTTTCCTGATTAAATTATTCTAAATGGAAATTATGAATGATATTGATTTAAGATTTGTCAAAGGCAATTTCGCGTTTGACGCCTAATGGTTTTGTATTATTATTATTATTATCTAGTACAGGATTTCCCAAACTTTTTCTGCAATGGAACACTTCGTAAATCCGGAAATTTTAACGGAACACTTGGTTTATTTTTTAGTTCTTATAATTCACAATAGTATGAATACAAAAAAATATATTTTAATAAAACACATGCGCTTTGACTTCGTTGCAGCATTAAAAGGAAATCCATAAATAGGTTGTATAAAACTGAAGTAAAACCAACTAAGAATTTAATGACATTCATATCAGAATCACTGATAAAATCAGTCAGATTTGTATAATCACTTGCGCTGAATTAAGCATGCTAATTTTGCTGTCACAAAAATATTAAAAAAGAGTAATTTAAGATTTCGACTGAAGGTGCTTGGTGGAATTTCAATATTAAATTTGAATTGTTCAAACTATGTACATTCTCACAGATTTTGTCACTTACGACCCGGGTTTCGCCTTTCGGCATCTTCAGGCGTTCAAGTGCACGGATGAACTTGAACTGACGTTTAGTAAATGAATGTTTCGTGTTTATTATAGAGTTCAGCCAATCTTGCTGTACTAGCAATATTGATATAATTTAAGATTTCGACTGAAGGTGCTTGGTGGAATTTCAATATTAAATTTGAATTGTTCAAACTATGTACATTCTCACAGATTTTGTCACTTACGAGAGTAGTTTTAAATTTATGTGGGTGTTTGCGGAACACCTATTCAAGTTCTGTGGAACATATTTTGGGAAACCCTAATCTAGTAATCAGTATATTTAATACATTATGTATACCACTCCTAAATCTTGATACCCGTAGCGGATCCAAAGTGATTGTCAAAATTTATAATTTAATTTCAGCGATGACAAAACAAGTTCATCGTCATATTTATATTTGATGCTTTTTATAGATTAATTTCCTTCAATATTGACGTTTGTAGACTGCGTGCTATGTTGCACTATAAATTAGCATGTCTCGCCTGCCAGCGAGGTACTTGCTAATTGTATATTTTCCATCTATAGATAAATGTGTAGCATTACGAATGTTATTGTGGTATAAATCATGCGTGGCTGATAAGGCCATGCTATTTTCATGAATAATGATTCGACAAATTAATTATTTTAAAATTTTAATTGTACGGGTTTCCATAACTACTTTTGTCGAGATAACAATTAAACTGTTATTGGTACTTGAATTGTATCCGCATAAGAACAAAATTACGAGATATTTTTTGATATATGTTGCATATATTTTATGTAACATTCCATGTAAAAGATATTTTGATTAATTCCTATAATTGTTGTTCGCACAATGACACAACACAACATAACGATTTTTTGTTTTTGTATTTTTTTTACTCTTGATTAATCACTTTCCTCTGTTGATTCCAAACATGTTTTTATTTTTCTGTATCATCGACCGCTATAGAAATATATTTTAGTTCAATTTTATTTATTATATATTCGGAACTGTTGAATAAATTAAATAAAACTAAGTTCTGATATTTTCACAATGGCTACTAGACACTAGAGCAGTGTCTGCCAAACTTTTTTACTTCGCAGCACACTGGTGAATGGGATTTTTTCAGCGGCTCACCAAATAAAAATTCTTTAAAAAAGGAAATGTGGAAAATGTACCGAGTCGACTACATACTATATATATGCGAACGTGACAAATATTTATTTGAATACGTAGATGCTGAATTAATTTAAAATTGAAAAAGTTTTGAATGAATAGGCATTATTCTTGAGGCGTCTCCCTCCGCGGCACACCTGAGACTTCTTGCGGCACACAGTTTGGCAGACACTGCACTAGAGGGTGTGAAAATTCTCTATAAACATTTTGCTACGTGTGTCTGCTTATTATTTTGGAAAAAATCAGGTATTACATAAGATCGTAAAGGTGCTAAATTGACGCACCAGGAAGGTTCTTGGTTCTATATACCTGTTAATAAAATATATGGCATGCACAAACAATAATTCTGCTAAAACTTTTTTGATTTAAGGTACACACCCCTCCACTACCATTACTCCGTTTCAGCTGCATAAAATAATTAACTTTCGTTTTTTTAAATTAGCTGATTTTAAGTTTAATTTGAAAATCACTACTTCGAACGAAATAGAAGGTATCTATGAAAATAAAATGATTTAAACAATTACAGTAAACACCTATATAGCGTAGTTTTTTTCAAGTTTAAATTAGAATTTTCATTAATATATTTTATTATAAATACTTATTTTATATACGTGCATGAAAAAATATTTTCCAGTAGCTGTTTTTTCCTTGACTTCACTAGACGTATTATGTGCAAGGCAGTGGCGGTTCTAGGTACTGGGCTAGGTGGGCTAAGCCCGACCTGCATTTTTCACCCAAAACTTTAGATGGCTGAATAAAAATGAACAGCAATTCGGCCGCTAAACAAAATAAATACATTTATAAGCGTAACTAACCTTTCCCAAATGAATATAATATCTTTGTTTAAATTTTCCTCTGTCAATATAAACAAATGCCATGTCTACCTACAATCATATTCTCGATTGTTTTGTATTACAATTTTAAGCTGAGCCGGCATAAAAAAAACAATAACTCTATAAATAATTCATAGAGAACATTCAACGTGACGTCAGTCTGGCAACACCTATGTATTAAAGGTTCAGGGGCTAAAGATTTCCAGCCCGCAATCATAGACAATATTTCTTTACACTGGAACGCAATCTAGCACGATTCGATTTTGTTTGTATTTGTATGTACGGAAACGTCATCAAGCCCACAGGACTGTGTTTCAAATTTACTGGCTTCTGTCATTCATTGGGGGCTAAAATGATTTAGCCCATGGGCTATACACAAATACCAAATCGATGTATTGTATGAAAGTGACAGCTCTGTATTGCTTTTTGTACTTGTTATTTCACTTTGAAAGACAAATTTAAGGTTATTATTTCTTACTTACATTACCATTGATTTTACTATATAGTAATTTATGCTTTGCAGTAGTGTCGTAGTATTTGTTAATTTGCTTGTAGATTAATGTATAAGATGAAGTGGAAGCATGCAAAATTTCGTAAATAGTATACAATGCTATGCTTTTCTCTAGCCCACCCAAGATTTCAGGTCAGGAACCCCCATTGGTGACAGGCAAAACGAAAAGGTGAACGTGATAGATTTTTTTGTTGATTTCGTTCAATTCACAAAATACAAATTTTGTATGGGTGCCTAATCCCATATAACGTAGTATTCCTATAGCATAGTCAAAATCTCAACGCTATAGGGGGGTCTGTACATAAAATTATCAGGACCTTTGAAAATCACAATAGTCTGTTTAAAATGCTCACAATGAGTGAAATCGGTCCTTATCATTTAATAAGATGTCGGAGTGAGCACAACATAAATGAGTTTTATCTTGATTAATATACATAATGCGTTTCCGACAAGAATCGGCAGTTAATGTCTACAGTGGAAATATTACTATCAATCTTTGAAAACATATGTATTAGGCTGTGACAAAGATCACATATTCGCGATAGTACGAAATAAATTGCGGTTTTTTTTCCAAGCTGAAGTGTTGTTTATAAAAAATATAATAATCATTGCCTTGAATGAAGAGAGTGTTCGAAATTGCTACGAAGTTCGCCAATTAATTGTTTTGCAATTATCAACATGATCAATCCTTCAGTCGCGGAACAAATGAACGCGTCAAATAATATTATTAGACACCGTTATGTGGCAATGGTTATTGAGTCGGCAAATTCATTTAATCTTGACGAAGGTATCTACCAGTTTATTTATTTACTATAAGACCCCCTACAAATAATGCGAATTTGTATAAAATATTATTAATTATTTTTAATTTCCTTAGACGGTTGTTTTTAAGCGAAGAAAAGCTGTGTGTATAATTCGGTGATATTTCTCGAAACAAAAAATATGAATTGGTTCGACTGGAATTGAGTAGGTTGACAAATAATCTTTGCCTGTGTACATGGTAATGTCCAGGGCATTCATATTTAATCTAGGACGTCTGACTCAGAATGATCTTTGGTACAGACTGGCTCACCGGCACAATATTTATATTATACGTCCCGTTTGTTTCCACGATGCTCGCTTCACAAGACTAGAAAAAGGCCCCACCTTACTTACATCAACTCTCGACTCTGAAAAAATCAATACATTAATTTGTATTGATTTGATTTTGGTTAGAGAAGGATAGCCTTCCTGTCTCCATAACTTTCGAATTGAAGTGATCAGATAAGTTCGAAAGTTATGGAAACGTGAAGTCTTTCCTTCTCTAACTTATCCTAGGAGATCAGGTCATGTCAACTGGCCCCGCAACGTGGCGCCAACCTAAATTCATGCTTTTTCCGTACGATCATGACGTAGATCGAATAACGTAACCGTAATCATAAATATAAATGTATAATTTATAGAATCATACGTCTCACAAACCGGCGAACTGGATAACACCAGCCGACGGAGCGTGAAAACTTGTATCGACCGAACGCTGTCCGTTTGAATTTCCAATCGCGTTATACGAGGGAAACTGACTGATCACCAGTGGACCGAGTGGAAACGATTGGATAACAATCGAAGATTAGAATCGTGACAATTAAAATCAGTAAAATAAAGTATGCGGTGAGGTATGAATGGAAAGGTTGGAACTCATCCCTGAGATCGGGTAGTCTCGTGCTCAACCGCCTCTGCTAATGATATGTAACACTTCTTTCAGGCAGTTATCATGTCAATGATTACTCGGTCGCGGTCCGTCCTGGCCAACGTAACAGTCAGTGGCGCTCAAGTAATAGCTGATCAGAGGTTTCAGGCGGCAGAGAGCAGTCCATCGAGCGAAATGTTCGAAAACGCAAAAAAATTCGTCGAGGATTATGAACCTCGCACGCCGAAGACGATCCTCGAGGAACCGGACATTTCGTCATAGGCTGTCGTCGTAGGCTGGATTTACGTTCGCGCTACAGTGTCAATACGATAACTTAGGCAGAAAGATCCGGCTGGAGTACGAAGTGAAGTCGATCCAGCAGAAGGAAGGATAAAACGTTTATACGTTTTTGGAAAGAAAGAAGGCCATTGCCAGAGTGTGCACCACGAAGGGCGACCCGTTGGAGCTGGCCCGGACGATCCAGGGTGTACTGGTGCCGCACCAATGCTGGGGCGCATGGTTCCATCCTCTACCTTATCCATACTCCACAGCCGTGGACTATCACACTGTCAATCCACCTCCTCTACCCCAGTCTCCCAACGCCCCAGCCCCGCTCACCGGAGCGTCGCCCTAGACAGAAGCAGGCCAACCAGCCACGGCGGGATGATGATAGACGGGCGCAGTTTGGTAACCGCGGACCGTCACGCTGCGAATAGGCCCCGGCGAGATGTTGAAGCCTGAAGTGTTAGTCGTGTGGAGGCCCGCATCGCGAGGTCAATTGTAGGAACGGCCGTTGGCGTTTATAGTTAAATAATGCACGCGCAGTAAAAATCATTTTAATAAATAAATCAAAAAAAAAGTGGGGGAGTGAAGGGGAAACAGTAAAAGAGTGAAAAACGGCAACGTCCGATATAAAAAAAATGTAGTGCTACATTCTTTAAAAAAAATCGAGGTGCAGCAGATGCTGGCGGACGGTATAGTGGAACCAAACCGGTCTCCATACAGTTCGCCAGTAGTCATCGTCAGGAAGAAGGAAGGCATGCCTCAATTCTGCGTCGACTACAGAAGGCTGAATGCCGTCACTGTCGATGAAACTACACACCTTCCTCGGATCCAGGAGACGCTCAAAGAGCTCGGCCCAGCGACGATATTCAGCTCTCTCGAAGGCTGGGTAATGGCAGGTGCCACTGCATCCAGCAACGAAAGCGCTGGCCGCCTTCAACACACCAGACGGAGGCTGCTATCAGTTTGCGGTGATGCCGTTTAGACTTAAAGGAGCCCGAGACCTTCCAGCGGCTGATAAGCTAGGAAGTGCTGGTCGGGCTGATCCCGAAGTACTTTTTTTCTATCTTGACGACATCATCGTCTAAAGCAAGTCCTAGGCCGTCCATGTCAGAGATCTGCGCGTGGTATTTAAACGTCTGCAACTCCACAGTCGCATTTCAGTTTAGAAATGCCAGATTGGGAGGCGCAGCGTTGAATATCTGGGACACCAAGTGATGGCCGGTGGAAATATTCCACAGCCGGTACACCTGAAGGGGGTGGAGGAAGCCGTGACTTGCGGGTATTCTTGAGACTCTGCAACTGGCTAAGGAAGTATGTGCCGCGCTTTGCAGACATCGCCGCGCCACTCACTGACTTATTGTGAACAACGGTCCCACTCAAGGTACAGGCAAACGTGGCGATGCAGGCAGTGAAAGCGACCAACCGAAAACCGCTCAAGTTAGCCAGGCCAGACTTCACCCGCAGGTTCACCTTACAGACGGACGTCAGCGACCATAGTGTAGCAGCAGTTCTTTTCCACGCCCGGGAGGACGGCGAGCGAGATATTGTTTCGTATGCTAGCGCGCGCTTATGAGAAACTGGCCTAGAGCAATACTTTTCCCAATTTAAATATGATAACCTGTTTTGAAAATAAACTCTTGTGTGTTAATTTTCTGATTTGAAATAAAACTATTTGATTTTATTTTAAGTTAAAGTATATTAAGATAAGACAATATATATATTTAAGAAATAAGTGTTGCACGCTTGGCTTCTATCACGAAAGAGAAAGAATTGAACCGCGTGTTAACTGACGTTGAAGTTGAGTTGACAGCTAACATGATGAGCACATTACATTACTTTCGAACCAATTGTTTTACACGTAGATTAGCTTCATTTAATTGCTTATTCCAACATTGTGGATTATTCCAATGTTATGACTGTGACGAGGTGTTTTATTTTTTTGAATTGTACCAAATATTTACCTTTTATGTAACAACTGATCTGATCATTTCAATCCGAAAGTTATGGAGACGAGAAGGCTCTTAGCCTTCCCGTTTTCACCTTTAGCCTTCTCTGACCTATCCAAGGAGATTAGATCTTGTCAACTTATTATGCCCTATGCACCCTTTCCATTCTATTCCATGTATTTATCCGATGACACTGGTGGTCAACTACAATGTTGACATGGAAATCGATGAAAAATAAATTAAAAATTAAAGAACGGATTGTCTTCACAACCTTCTATTCCAGGTGTAGCCAATTGAAGACATTGTGCGGCACAATAAAAATATTCAGATTTCTATATTTTACATTTTGTTATTCATGTAGTAAAAAAAAATATTCAATTCCATTTAACGTGCAGGCGGAATAAGCGCCTCCAAGTTTACAAATGTAGCTGATAGAACTTCAATCGAGCATAGAGTGCTTGTTCGAAAGGAATAATCTTGAGTGTTATCAGAAATATAACCTGAAAGATAAATTTTCAAAATTAAAATGACTGGAAATGCACAATACAGTAACATTTGAAACTACACATTGCTGCGAATAGCTAGTTTACTTACTAGTTGATATGAAAAAGATATCAAGCAATATAAAAAAAGCAAGTGTCACATTAATTGTAAGGTAATAAAATTTTATAAATATTCTTTGCTTTATTTTTTTACATGTGCGCTCCATCTAAGCTCAGTAATATTTGTTTGGCCCGCCAAATGATTTATGTTGGGCATCTCTGTTCTAGCAAAAGGTTCGGCCTGCTCTCGAAAATCCGTCAATGACTTTAAAATGGAAAATGATCTATTTAAGTTTAATATCACATTACGAACAATTTCTGATAAGAATTTAAAAGGTCATATTTGTTAAGTTTACACCTAAAATTTGTATTCGTAAAGAGTTTTCCATTATCAATCGCTTTTCCCATTCAAAGTATATCGCTTGCACAATCTTAATACAAACAGCTCTAGAATACATGTAGTAAAATATTATAACGATTATCGCAGAAAAAGAATTACACTTCATTTTGGCCGCTATCCTTTAAAACATTACATAAAAAAACATTTTAGATCCATAAGCATCTCCCGTCTAAATTATTGATATTTATTATCTATCGCCTTATTCACTATTTCATATTACAAAAGTGGTTTGTCTTTTCTTCAATAGATTAATTCAAAAAAATAATTGCCATATATATAAAATTTTACAATGTTTAATTTATTAAAAAAGGTGTACGGAAAATTACAGTAGGTAATGGTATTATTCATATAATATTGAAACGTGTTTCAAGAAAAGTTTTACTTTTAAAATTTAGAGTGGGTCGATCGTTCGAGATCTGATAGGTTTTGATTATGCTTTTGATGTGGTAATGGCTTGGCAAATATTTAGGGTATATAGATGTATTTTCCGCTGCTTTACCCAACTGAATTTATTTTTGCATGCTTATGCTAAAACTTTTTGTTAATTATGTACGAGAACCTTTTTAAGGTGAATTAATTTAGCGATAATATTTTCAAAGCTTAATACTTTGTACTTGAATGTTTATGATAGTTAAAATATTTTGTTCAGCAAATCAAACATGTTTTCTGCCACGTTCACCTTTTCGTTTCGCCTGTCACAGAATACGTCTAGCGAAGTCAAGGGACTAACAGCTACCGTCAAATATTTTGCAATGCACGTATATAAAATATGTATTTATACAAATTCTAAGTTGACCTTGAAAATTTAACGTGTTGTAAAATATTAAGCTATTTGAAGGACTACTATACGGGGGACTGCCGCATTCATTATAGAAAACCTCTTCATAGGGGGGCTTACTGTTTTCATACAAAATGGTAAAAAGTCAGAATAGTAATAATAATAAAATTGTCGGGCTCTATGGCGCAGCGGTTAGCGTGTTGGGCTTCCGTACTGGACTTTACGGGTTCGAGTTCCAGTACGAGCAGCATTTTTTTCGATCGATTTATGGTTGAAGGCATTGGTGTTTGTGATGTCTAAAAAATCCCTCCCACCCTTTCCGATACTTTAATAATTGGGTGTAGCGAGAGCGATTAGCTAACCAATTGTCCTGTCCTAGCCTTATTTGTCAATTCATACTACTCTCTTTGAATACGAGAGGTCGAGCGACTGAGTAACAAACAGTTCTCTTAGAAAAATCTGTTGAGATACCTCCATTAGAAGCGGACATGCATAAAAAAATAGTAATAATCGAATGATTGTAAAAATATGTTCTCCTAAATAATATTGGAAAATAAACTGTCCGACAGAAACAAATTAAGCCTACATAATATTACGAAACATTGCAAGAACCTGTACACCTATGTAAATTTGCACTTCAATAATTGTAATAAGAAACTCTAGAAAGTATGAGCGATCAATTTGGGTATTTGATAGTAATACGTTATAATCGAGGTTTCTTCACCTGACCTTCCGTCAGCTCTTCAATACAAATCTTTTTCAAAAATCGACAGTTAAATAGTGTTTTAAGCAAAAAAAGTAATCGAGGACAAGTTTTTTGCGTATACTGAAATTAACGGTGTTTCTAAATAGTCGTCAGCAGGTGGCTGACAATTTCAATCACTAAGACTTGGTGATTTCCAACCGATGGATAATTCCTCTCCGGGGAGGAGGTTTAGAGTTCTAAGAAGGAATCGTTGAATCGTTTGATTTTTTTTAAAGTTCCTTCCATGCACCTATTATTTTAAATACAACATGGTTCATCAATAATTTTTCATAAAATTACTTTACATGCATGTACATGGACAAAATTTTTGAATATCCTGTAATTCTAATGAGACTACTGTTCATTGAAGTATGCTTCACTAATTTCAGAAAAAAATATTTAGTAAAGAGTCTTCTAAAAAACATAAATACCTAGTTATTTAAAAGAGTTTTAAAACTACATATGTATAATATATCATTTCGAATACACCTTTTGAGCTGGACTATCTTGGGTAGGGGAAAAATAAGGAATGGAGCGAATAAGGTTGAGAGCCTCTGTACTAAGAAAAGAAGAAGAACACGGGTTAAGTTGAGAATATCTTCTGGGGGCTGAAATAATTTATAATCATCTTCATATTTAGGAGTGCCGCAGTTCGAGAGTGATATTCTACCGTTCTTTGGTTTGGCACCCAATAGACATAAGTTAAGCCAACCGTAAAAACTAATTGCAAAAATCATGCCGAATATTAGACACCCCCTTTAAATAGTGTCTTGGTCTTAGTAAATTTGCAAGACTGTTTTCACTCATCTTGAGCTTCATCAACAGATGAAATATAAAACAATACAGTGCTGTTTATTCGAACGGTGAAACAAGTTATACACGAGTAAACAGGTTTTGACCTACAATAAATAACATGAAACTAGAACCAAAAGGTTTTTATTTTTTAAATATATTTCAGTAATTTGAATAGCATGCAATGAAACATTATGCCTCATATTCTTCTTAGATAGGCTGAAAGTATGGCATTGGGCACATCGCGCGAAGTGGAAGTTCACTAATCCCGAGAAAAGTACGACGAAACCATCACGCGGTTGGCCTAGAGGTCACTTAATTGGCAAAATAATCTTGCGAAAATTACATATATGATTATTTTCTTGATAATATTTGTACAGCTATTTTTTGTGGTGCGATTTCTTCCGAGTTCTGGACTAGAATGAATTCTGATATTATGATTGATTAAATGCAGTATAGCTAATGTTTGTATTGACATAGCTATTGATATTTTCTATTCGTCAAAATTCGCGTACTTAAGTATCGGTGAAACTACAACATCATAGTTTTCAAAACAATTTATTTTTCAATATTTGTAAATACTTACATGTTCATTCAACTGAGTTTTATTCGCTTTCTACTTATTCTTCTTCTTCTTAACGCCACAGTCCGGAGTGAAACTTGGTCTCTTCAATCAATATTCTCCACTCCATTCGATCATAAGCCTTCCTATTGCAATCGCTGATCTCCAGAACTCGCAGGTTGTGACTGCGGTATTTCGTGATTATATGTCCGGCCAAAGGAAGACGTTGAGTTTTGACAATGTCTGGCGCATCGCATATTTTATTAATTTTATGCTCATGTTTGTGCCGATGTCGTCAGATTCCATCCTCACAGCACTGAAAACCGCAATATGGAATATAATTATTTAAGGAATTTGATTATGATTATCTAACTTTTAGATAGATTTATGAAATCGGTATTTTTTGATATTTCATATAAAGTATCGTTATTAAAAAATGTCATAAATATATTCGGGAAAATTTTCGCGAATAAAATTCTTACGGATTCTTAAATGATGAATAAAATAATATTACTTAATTGAAATCTTTCCAAATTTTTATATCTGTCTGAAAAAACGGTATTTTTTATTTTCAAATAAGGTATTTCCGTATTGCAAAAACGCCATTTTTGCCGGGATACGGGTTTACATAATACCGATATTGCAATCCTTAATCTTATATGTCATAAAATAATTGAAGTTACAATACTAAATATAATGGCCCTGGAGTGATCAGAATAGGAAATGTATTTATTAAAAACTTTTTTTTTCATTGCAAAATTAAACTTTTATACGACCACAACAGTTCAATTACATAATATTATTAATTCATCGAGCTCATCACATATTTAAAATTAATAATAAAATGTCAGTTTTATTGATAATATTATAATAATATAATGTGGTTTTATTGTTCTTAAAATTTATAACACATAGATTATAATAGCATTATGAATATCATTGGTTTTTTCTGGTTGTATTTTTTACGACATTTAAAGTACCTGCGTATTCTACTTTAAGAAAACAGATAAAAAATAAAAAAAAAACTATTTAATATAATCGGCCAGGTGTATTAATATATTACTTTAAGCATAATTTATTTATTTGTTGAGATACAACACTGGCACATTATAGAAACAAAGAATATTGACAAGTCAATTAACAGTAACGAAAATCACACACAAAAATAAAAATATTAGAAAATAAGATTGAGTGATAACAGAAAAACAGTCTTTTACAATAAGAAACAAAAGTTTTAGTTGGCAAAATTAAATTTTACATATAAAGGTAGGATTTGATATATTAAATTAAAAAAAATATATCTTAAAGTCTTCGCAGTCTGAAGATGTTTCTGAAAGAGGCGAAAAACATAATTTGTAACACAATCAGTGTATAACAAAGTTGTCAAAATTATCATAATATTAAAAATTAATTTGCACAGAGTAAAGGTTTATTTGGAATTACTTTTGCTGTGTATTTTATTTGTGTAAAACATATTTCCTGATGGAGATAAGAGTAAAATTGTAGTTATTAGATTTTTGTAACGCTGTTTAAGTATACGTAATAAACGAACTTAAAAAAATTGAATCCGCAATTTTTGAAGTATACTTTTTAACCGGTTTAAGCCGAATTTTAGGAAATATTGTTATTGGTTATTAAACTGGTCTTTTTAAAAGTCGGTTTTTATATAAGCCTTACCATATTAAAGGTTTGGTGACATGAATTGTTATGTTATTTTAAGACTTATAGTTTGTATGGGATCTCAAGTGTTAAAAATCGTTTTCGTGTTAAGTATGAGGATGGAATGAGTGTCAAATGAATTACTATAATTACAAGTGAGTCACTTAAATTCGTTAAACAATTCCTGCAGATTTGCGGAAATCTTTCAGACAGCGGTGTCGTTGGTTATTTTTTGAGTTATTAAATTAAATTATATCAGCTGTTGCTGGGACGTAATGCGGAAATTATTCCGGCCTCTACGTGTACTCACATCATAATATAAAATTACCGCAGTTATGCTTTTTTGTTCAACATATCAAAAGATGCTATAAAATAACAATCAATTCATTTATATCTTTAGCCCCACTAACAATAAAATTGGTCAACAGCCAATTCCAATGCTTTTAATGTCCGGGTAATCAAGAATTATAAGTCGTCAATGTGGGAAGCTATAGATGAAATTCAAAATATATTTGTTATTCCATTATTTAAAATCACGCATATAAATCTTGCAGCCCGCGGGCTATACTAGATAGCCATTAATTCATAGCTTACTTGGTTAATTATAATTATTCCAATTGTATGTAATTTACCTTTGGTAACATTTTTTTATTATTTAACGTTGCTAATCAATGCGCTAGAAAAAATGTAGCTCAAGTGTGATTTTATCTTCGGTTTGATAAAAAAGAAATAAAGTATATTGAATTAAAAAAAACTGATAATTATTAGGCTTCAGTTAAACCGCTATAAATAAAACCTCTGAAATTTAAACGACTCTATTGGACATAAAAGTTATATGTTTTTACTGAAGAAAACAATACATATATATTTATTTCAATCAATTTGAATCACGCAAGAATATCACAAAAAGATATCTCACTAGTTTGTAATGATTTATAGTGGATTTGTTATGAGCTAAATTGGTGTTATTTTGTATGACAATATGTCGTCAAAGGGTTTCAGAAACCCAATAGAATGCAACATATGTCGCCAAAACAACGATAAAATAATACAAAAAAGATGTTAAAAATATGTATACACATACTTTTTAAAAAATCCCTAGCGAGATTTTCAAGATTGTTGGAATGTAAGTCTTCATTCGTTAATATCCCCTTCTTGAAATAATGTAAAAAAAATTGGTGGTTAAGATTTTTTTCAATAAACAGATGAATTCGAGCTTAATAGCATTTACTTTCAAGGCTTTTGTTGATAGTATGGACTTTTCAAAATGCCAACTGTCTAACTTGATTGTAATGAAAAAAAAACTGCAATATTTCTATGTATTCTGTAAATTAAAATTAATAAATATGTCATTAAACCCTAGGACCAAAAAACGTGTTACAAAAGACAGTGTCTTATTTTCGGAAAAATACGGTATTTTGTCGTGCTATAAGAAGCAACGTGCACTTATCCAATCTAACGCAGCTTACCGATTATAAAATAAGCCAAACCTTACTATGTATATCATTGTATTTTTAAAAAAAAAACAACAAAAAAATATTTGTCGAATCAGAATCACGTTTTAGTAAATTTCCGTTCTTCATCTCTCGTTAATTGCTTTGTGGTGGGGTTTCAATGAGCTTACCATCATATATATTAATTAATGATGAGTGGTATCTTTGTTTCTTACTAAAATGTCACACATGCAATGGGTTTTCCACAATACGTATATCAAATGAAAACTAACACAGAAAAGATTTTTGTGAGATTTTCCATTGACGGTATTTAATGACTTAAATACTTAATTATACAAACACCCACATCTACCTATAAAGTTTATAATCTTTTTTATCTATCTATGTAATTAAAAGGTATCGTTAATAATGAGGGAAACAAAGATAATTTAAAAATGACATAATATATCATTAATCAAACGTAATAAGTTAAGAGTTTGTGAGTAGATATGTAGCGAGCGATTATCTTACCAAACCTGTTCTAGTCATATCCTTCTATATCTACTCTCTTAACAGTCAAGTACCGAAACGTTGAAAATACGATCGAAGAGCGATGAGGGTACTAAGTGACCCCAGACAAATTTACGTAATATTTTCATTGCATTGATAGAGGTACCACTGTAGATTACAATAAATATCATCTTTATTATTGGTATTTAGCGAATGGTTAAAATTTGAAGAATCTTGCAATGAAAATGCACCCCATAGGTTGACAAAAGAGAGGTTGATTAACTGACTAACAAGATGTTCTCGTAGAAAAACTTCTGTTGAGATAAAATCCGATTATGATCAACACTGGAAGTAGATAAGGTTAAGAAAACGAAGCGAACGATGTACAATAATATATTTTAATAACTTTTTTACCATGTCCGCTCCCAATTGGAGCATATGGACTCCTAATGGAGCTTATCTCAACAGAAGTGTTTCTACGAGAACTGCTTGTTACTCAGTTGCTTAACCTCTCTTTTTCCAAAGAGAGTAGGAATATAAGAATAGAGCTAGGACAGAACTAGTGGTTAGCTAATCGCTTTCAATACGCCCAGTTTATAGGATAGGATGGGTGGGAGGAGGGAATTCAAGAAAACGAAAAAAAATCGTTAATTTTTTTACATTTTTCGTTTTGTTGTCAACGACCTGTGTTTCGCCTTTCGGCATCCTCAGGCGTTCAAATAAACGGATGAACTTTAACTGACGCTTCGTAAATAAGTGTGTCTTGTATATATAAAAAAAACAATTTTATTTATCACTGAATTAAAAGTTATTGATGACGAATTAAAATTGATCCGTATAATTTTAATAATGATTTGATTTTAATGACGCTGGGGAAATATTATTGCTTTTTAACACTCATAACGACTTTCAATTTTAAATGCTTTTTTGTAGTAAATGAATTTACAACAAACAATTATTTATAATATTTCAATCGCATATAATGGATTTTATTAATGGAAACGACCATGTTTATTTTTATTCATTTGTTGTAATGAATGTCCTTTCAAATGACGCTTGCTATTTGTAAAGCTAGTAATAACAAATAACTGGAAATCAAAGATCATTATATCCGGTATTGTATAATATCACCTTATAGCCTTTGTATGAATAAGAAACAATCAATAATTACGATCGTACTAAAAAGTTATAGTGACTGATTTGTTTGTTGAAGGTATTTTTGTATTATTGTATAACTTTACTTTTTAGTCTAACGCTCCTGTAAGTTATAATTAAAGCATCGATGATATAACGCTTGTATTCTGATTCATGTTTAATAGTGATTAATTTCCTCTACAGTGACACCTATTGATAATATTGGAAGCATATTCATGTAATTGATAAAATATATCTCGTTATAATGATATAAACTTACTAAATAAAGGGAATAAGGTTCGCCTAATATTTATCATCTTAACATTTCTTCATGGCAATAAAAACATATTATAGGGAAGAGTTTTTCATTCATTATTAGTGAAATAATTGTTAGTATTTGACGTTTGAAGTATGCCAAAAAAATATATGTCACGAATAAATAATATTATATACATAAGAAGTTTATGTACAATAGTTCGATACTGACTAAAGTAGTCAAACTATGGAAATACACAAACATGTTTAATGTATATTTTGAAGAAATAACCCATCAGTAAATTAGCATGTTAGCATCAATAAAGAATTAGCATATTTAATGTTTAAAAAATGAGTTTCATCAGCAACGAATATTAAAAGTGATTAAATAAAAAAACCATGAAAGGTTTTTTCTCAAAAGGTTCTAAAATATATTGAAGAGTATAAAAAAGGTTGTGTGCATATTTGTTTTGCTTAATCAGAGGAAATTTTCAAACATTTTATTTTCCACATTTCTTAGAACCAGCCATTCATTGTGCATGGAAAACCACAGTGACTCGATGATGAACTCTGATCGGTGGGATGTTTGGTTAAGAAAATTAGGAATTATATCAAATATCTGCATACCATAATGTTTTATTTTTGCATGGTTTTGAAATGACTCTGACTCCGAAATTTTTTTTCAATCATTTCATTTTAACTTATAGTATATATGTATACCATCAGATCATCTTTAGTCAGCCTAGCATGCAGTGGCAACACTATGGACTAATATAGTTTGAATACACATCATTTAATATATCTTTTAAAAATAGGTTTGAAACGTAAGATTTTTCCGACTCCGACTCCGAATACGGATAAAACCCCCGACTCTTCCACTCAACAGCCCTGGTTTTATACGCATTATAAATAAAAAGGTTAAAAAAAACCGTATGATCGTGTCGTTATAATTGACAATCTATATATTAATAGTCGATAAGGTACGTTTTCGATGACTTCAAGAAAGACGGTCAGTAACATTTCAATTATTCTAAAAGTTATATTATATACAATTTAAATACTGCAGGGCAGGGCTGTCGATATATGCCCCGAGGTCTATTTCTTCTTCTACGAAATATACTTGTTAGCATACTCAACCGTTTGAATTATTCTAAAAATGATAAAATATGAATACTCTAGGGCTGTCGATATTGGATACAGCAGCTCAGCAGGGCAGCTCAATTATGATTTTTATGAATATATTTTAATATATCCGCTATTTACATATTTTGTATTTTAGTTCTTTAAGAGAATTGGGTGTATCCCTAAAAAAATCCATTCAGAGAATTAATAACGTTTAGATTTTCTGGCTTATTCAATAAATAGGTTTGTAATTTACTTTTCACGCCAGTAAATTTTCTGACTACTTTAAAATCCAACAAAAATCCCCTTCGTTGAGGTCAACAGGCTTACAGCTAGTTTTTCTTTAATACGGACTTATCCAATCTTTCTAATTTCAAGCAGTGAATAAATGTATTATTAATACTTTTATGTCTTTATGTATATTTAGATCAAACGAAACTTCTCTTAATTTTCCCTCATTCACTGTATAGGTTTTTTAAGCGGTGGCTTACGGAACTTATCCTCCTTCGGAACGAGAATTAAAATAATAACGTTTTTTACATGTTAGAAAATGCTAAAGAATATAACGAATGTACTATAAGTAATTAATTGCTTAAAACGATTAAAAAACAATCGACGACAAGCGTTTTTCTTTTTTGTGTCGTAAATCTGTGAATGATTGGATCGCGTTGAGTTTGCCTTAAGTGAGTAATCAGAAATGTAAATATATTGGATGAAAAATATTTTACAAATAAATTTTATTTTCTCGATTGCAAAGGTTCCCGACCGGTTGATCGCATAGCTAAGTTTGGTTGACCCCAATCACTATTCTTTGAATTAATAAAAATCTGCACATGGATAATTTATTCTGCTTTGCTCCCATATAAAACTTTCCATAAAAAACATGAGAATATAAAAAATATGTAGTGATATTTTGATTTTTAAAAACAATATGTTTACTTTAAACAGATTAAACTTTAAATAATTAAAAAAGAAACATTAACTAAAACTCTTGTTCGATGTATCGATAGAGCCGTGAACCATTGAAATAAGTACATACATACATAACTTCCAACCTTAAAACAATTGCTTATACTTGTGTAGTATTTATTTAAACCCGCATATATTATACCTCCTTCGTTTATTTTCATGCAAAGAGCCCAGTTTCACTTAACTGATGATCAGTCAATCAGTTGAATCGACTAAGCGGAACCGGCTTTGTCAATTAAATAAAAAATATAGAATGTTTACTGTACCTTCATAATAATTGTTATCTTTATAGTATATAATAATCCATTTTATTTGAAAATAATTGTGTTATTTTATTTATGTTTTCAACCAACATTATTATATAAGGCTTAATGGCTTCTATAGCTGCAATTATGTTATATTAAAATGGAACGGAAGTGTGCTCTATTACGCGTCAGGCGTTTTTTTTATATATAAATCTCGTATAAGTGCATGGGTAACCACCCAATGTTGTTTTAAAGATTTGCTACTCCTCCATATAACCCATTCTTATTTAACCTTATATTCTACATGCATTAAATTAGTAAGCTTTAATTGGATTAAAATCATTTTATTAAAAAATATGTGTAAATAGCTAGCTCTCTTGAAAAATAATCGCTTAACCTTTTGTTTAGTTTTTTTATGATATGGTTAGTGACAATACCCAAAAATTCCCTTTATCAACCGGTTAGCGTATTTATAATCGTTCATCCGAAAAACGCATTATTATTTATGGTTGTCGCCATTGGCAACGCGTTGGAGAGTATTTTATTATTTTCCGGAGAATTCTTCTAGATTTTTCGACCCATGTTTCGATTGGTAATTCTTAACCACATTAGTTAAGGAAATGAAGGAATGACACAAAAATAGATAACATTATACAAAAAAATCATAAATGATTCAAAAGGAGACTTTTTTTCAGAAATTCAAGCCCTAGAGTAGCGATACCAAGTGACGAGGGCAATCGGCAAATACGAAGAACATTGTTACTCTCGTATAACCGCATTTTTATGCAGCCGTGGAAATGATGCATTAAAAACATCTCGGAATAAAACTTTCCGGAAAGTAGACTAAGTAAATTCCAGAGATGAACGTAAACCTGGTAAATGAATTAAAAGAGAAAGGCTTATTAAAATGAAGTAAGTACGTTGCTGCCTTGTCTTTCTCATGGTCATTTGTAACGGGAAACTGTCGCCTGAAATGTATGTACAAATATACTTCACCTATACTGAGTACTGACCGAGACGTTCGTAAAATAGTGTGTATTTTGACATCGGATAACGCGCAATACAACCTCTAATTTGACGCGTGCTTTAGAATACATACACTAAATGGTGTGCTACTATTTATACCAAAGTTTGTTTGTATCCATCCACTAATATGTTCAACGTTATAGTATCTCCGATTATATTTTGTCAAGTCGATCAATCGAAAAGCGGGGAAAATTATAATGCTAAATTGTAGCGGGCGTAAGAATGCACAGGAGGGGAAATAATATTTATCACTAGACATCGAATATTCTAGATGACAGATCCAATAGTCAATATTTGAGAGAAAGAAAAGAGACGGTGTGTGTAATGCATTGTGCTGTGTGTTACATACACGCAGACTGATAAATCAAGACAAGTATAAGCCATATAAAGACTGCCTCTCGCCATTAAAACAGATGAATGTTTACGACAGGTAATTAAAATAAAACGTAATAGTATATTTTAGTAAATCTATCTTATCTCGACTAACGCTAAAAATATATATTAAAAGTTTTTCATTTGCAGATTTTCCTAAGAAGGGTTGGCCGTCTTCATACTTTGCAAAAAATCTAAGCTACTATGCCTGGATATTGGAGAAGTTCTATGGCGTTAATGTAATAAAAAAGAATTATCATATGCCTTAGCATAGTATACATACAATATACACACTGCTTATCCTATCTTCTATATCCGTGGACACTACTGTATTTAAAAGCGAATTGAGATAGTGTTTGCGGCGTTAGAAATCGGACATAATTTATCGGAGGTTCGTAATCATCCAGTTTAAAACTCAAGATGTTTCCGAAAATGGCATTAGATAAACGTTATAAATAATTTTCCGGGTCCGTGGTAGACTAGTCAACGTCACTGGTTTCGGTTGCTGAACTCTTTGGCTTGAATTATAGTTCGGACAGTTGACTAAATTGATTTTTCAATCGATTTATGGAATGATATTCGAAAGCGTGGACGTTTGTTGTCTGAATTTTTTTCCCCCATTCCGATTCCAAAACGTAGCGTAGCAAAAGCGATAAACTAACAACTAGTCATGTTCTATTTAAATAATATAAGTTAAATAATTGGGAAACAATCAGTTCTCTTAAAAACACTTATGTTAAGATAAGGCCTATTAAAAGTGAATATGCTCCATATTGAGAGCAAAAATGGAAAAAAAAGTAATAATGTCGGTGGTGAGATATTCTAAAAATCACAAATGAAACTGACAATCAATTATATCAATAATTGATTCATCAATATTTAGATTCGTAAGATATAAATATTGGCTCACATGAGAGCTAGTAGTGTGTGGGCATATTGTAGGTACACGTCATAGGTAAGTGGTAATCATTTTAATTTTGTTGCGATTTTAAAATTTATTTAGGTGTATGCATACACGGAATAATTATGCGGCATTGTAGCCTGGACGCGAGTAAGGGGGGGGGGGAATAATGGGAATAGTTCCATAACTACACATATATTAAAATGATTAGTATCTTTGTTTATTCAAATACAGTGAAGCCTTAATTATAATGGTTTTTGAAAAGACTGGCGAAAGAAATATTAATAGAGGGTAACGTTGATTGAAGACATAGAATTTTGAAGCTTTGGTCGTATACGACATCAAAGCTAGTAAAAAAGCTTAAATAATTATTTTATTTAATCTTCAATGTTTCATAATATGTACATGTACGTATTTTTAATTGATAATTTAATTGAAACCATGACGTAAAAGCGGGAATTAAATGTACTTAAATTTAGCAAGACTCTAGCCGATTGGTTTGAATACGTCAATTACGGACACATACAATCTAATACATTCAATTCATTCAATAATATAATACATTCATTATAAGAACTAAAGTGAAATCCCGGCTCATCGCCTTTTTAGGTACCCCTCAAAAAGAAGTCGTATTTAAAACAAAGATGAATGCAAAAATGATAGATCGCGGTTTCAATGCATTCCCAATACATCACTTTATCTTAACTCTTTCAATGTTTCTGATATTTTTATTACTTTGAAATAGTGATGATATTCTATATGAGGCGCCTGTCTATAGGGAATCAAAATTTTAATATTTTTTACTAATTGGTATAGTGGTAAGACCTTTGCCCTAATCACCAGATCGGTCAGAGTTCATGTTCCGGAAAGGATACTATTAAACTAAGATATTTAGATTTAAAATTTTAGATCTTGGCCATGGGTGTTTGTGATGTATTTACTCTTGAGTTGATCATAAGTGACATGTATTGGAGCATTTAAAAATATTCCGCGCATAAGCTCTAATACGAAAAAAATGTAATGAAATATGTATGTTATATAAAATAAAGATATCCTTCGATAGTCATAACTGAGAATTATGCTGGATATAGATCTACGTCAAGTAAAGACGGACCTGCACATGAAATTATTATGAGTAGGTGGTGCGGTGCGGTGCGCCTTCCGGACGCCGACGTCAATTTTCAACATTGCATCAAGTGGGTATAACTATGCATATTATTTCAGATATGCTCAACAAACATTAGAGTTGTGTAAATTTACAGTATTTTATATTTTAAAAAAATGAAAGCGTTTTTAAAAATACGCGGTTTATACGCGCTGAAAAAATGTAAGTGGAAAAATGAAAAGCCGCGTGATCGATGATCATCAAATTGTTTTAAGTAATTGACAGTTTTATGACATTTTTTAGAACGTGTTAGACGACATTTTTCTCTGCCACAACATAAAAGAGCTCAAAGTCACATTGAAAGGTGAAAAAAGATTTAAAATTATAATTTTGCTTATTGACATTTATTTAACTCGAAATACATCCAGCTAAAAATTTCAGTATATAGGATATAAAATAAATATTTCAAATAAAAATCAATTGATTTTTAATACAATAGTTTTATTGTAGCAATTGAATACATTTATACCTAATGCATGGAGAATAAAGGTGACATAAGTATAAATAAATTGAGTTAAAAATACACTTTAATTTTTGAGATTATTGAGATCTTCCCAGTTTTATTTTGTCGACAGAACTTAAATGTTTGTGTACACGGGCGGCCGATTTTCTCAAGACAGATCTGCTTAATTATTAATTTATATGTTTTTTTGAAACATGTCACCTCCCAATGTTATTTAAATGAGATTCTAATACATCATTTCAACTCACAGAAAAAGTTTTATAAAAACTGGCTGTAATGTAAACATTCTTTTTCACTGAAGGCAATGATAGAAGAGCAAGGATAGGAAGTGGATGCGAAAAAAATGTGGACATCACATTAAAATTATCCATACTTTTGGAATCGAATTGGAGTTCACAACCACTTAGATATGTGATTGATATTATGTATATCACTTGTTAAAATATTTAATATAACTATTACAATTAATATAAGATTAAAGAGATTGTTTCTTAAATTTTAAATATAAAATGTGAGGAACACTTACCCCGTTGGCTGGATCCAACCCTATGTTACTTATATTCCAGCCCTGAATCATTTCAGCGCAGTAAGTGAAAAAGAATGACAAACAAACAATGGAAAATTCTATAGGATTTTCATAAAGCAATAGCAACGTCAATTGTGCTAGTTTTTCAATTTAACCACAATGTCAATCTTCACACTTAATTTAGTAATCACTAATCACTTCTTTTGTTGTTTATTATAATATATAAATAAAAATAAATGAATTAAGAAGTTGCTTTTATTTTCATTCATTTAATAATTTGGTACGGTCGTTCGCTCGAAGACAAAAATAGTAATTTGGTTCTATTAACTAATAAATGTTGCCCATGCCTGCTCTAGATTATTTGGAATCTTATGTAAATGATGGTAGTGTTGAGCATCATTATAATACTGGCGTTAAAATGGGTTATTAGCGCCAGTGGAAGTTTCTTGCACTCAACGACTTAACTTGCTGACAGTAGTTAGTTATTTCACTCAGAGATGCATAGAGATCCGATACTGTGCAGAATTTGTGTCGGATATAAAATATTCACACCGGCTAATGTATTAATTTACGACGAAACAATAATGCGCAATGTTTCGGAATGTTTTAATGAGCACCCGCCCTGTCAGTTTGTCGAACATGTTCTTTTATTGTGAGTTATGCTTAGAAACATGCACGTTTGCGATAAATGAAAAATTCGTAAAATATGCGAATAGATGATAAAATTAGTTATTTTTAAGATATTACCAAAAAGGAATGAACTGCTTTTGGCTACTAGAGAAGAGAGTTGAAAAAGAGACTTGAATCGCATTCAATGTTAAATCAGACAAATGTATTTTTCCAAACATTAGGTTATCTTATTCAATCCGTCTATGGTAATTTTAAAATCCATTATTAATATTCTAAGCAAGAAGCATTTTGTCAAATTACTATTAAGTAATAAAAAAAGTTGATCGGATCAACTTCAGATATATTACAATCATTGATGGCAACAAAAATTTAATATGAAGAGTTTGGTTGTGCTGCTATAAAGTCAATTTGGTGTCCAATTAAAAGTGTGGCTGCTAAAAGATATCTCAGTATATATAATTTAATTGTAATTGATCGCCGCGCAAATCTCAAAGAAGCATCTGTGGAGACATTCTCCGTGCTTGGTTTTAATAAATTTTAATTACATATTGTATTTTTATATTCATGTTTTTGTCATTGTATTCAATATTGAATTACAAAACATTATTATAATCTTCAATTGTTTTCAATCGTTGTGTATGTATATATGTATATTTTAAACTTTTTATTGTTTGAAATTAAGTTCTAATAAAAGTATATCCTATAATTAATCATTTTTAATGCTCTAAAGTGCTAAAATGCGAAATGAAAATGCTAAAATTGACAAAAATAGACGATAAAAATACGTCTCTAGTTATGATATGAACGGTCTGTACTCCATTTTTTTTTTGCACAACTTTATCGTTGCGAATTGATGAATAAAAAATCTTTCGTGTCCAAATAGGATATCTTCTACATATAAAGTAAAAATGAACATCTCTGATATAGTCAATCCAGTTATAGAATGAGTCATGATTTTGTAAAATAATAGGTATATCATACTACTGGTTGTCTACGAGACGAATAAATTAATATTCTCTATTTCAAGAATTGTTCGAGTTATGAAACAATGATTTCGTCTGCATACATATTGCATTTACTGTTAACAATCAGCTATTGCAGTTATACTGTCTCATGAAATATGTAAAAAAAATCGTGTTCAGACAAATTCATAGTAACCATATAAATTTATGTTACAGTTAATGTTTGGACTTATTCATTGCATAAATTATAATCAGCGAATACGTTGTCAATTTTAGCCAGTTACAGCATAGAAAAAGAATATAGGCACGGTGTTCTACACTCTACATTATACGGTAATTTCCTAACTAAAAAAACTCGATTCTATTTTTCTAATTTTCTATATAGTAAAACGGTATGTTATCCTAAAAGAAATTGTGAATTTCAATTCGAAAAAGCTTTAGACCTATTTGTACGATAATGGATTAAGGAGGTTGTACCCTAAAATGAAAATATAGCTTTACTGATTTACTAACTATCAAGTCATAAAATACTGCATTTCGGAATGCAGTGCTAGAAGTACTCCAATGGCCTTAGTTTTTTGCGCGAGGGATTTCACAAAAAACCATCGCTGTGCAAAATAGACCGACAAAACCAAACTAAAATGAGGCTCGCGTACGCAGCGGGCATGACGGTTACCATTCGCATTCGCGGTCCTCCGGTTCGCGACGAAAGGGCACGGGGGGAGGACACCGCGTCAATGAGGAGAGGGACGACGTTATGGCGCATGCGAAATGAGCGATTTTGGTACCTCACCCTTTCCACTGGCTAAAAACTTGCTAAACTGCATCACCGTCCTCGGGAGAATCTCCTTACGGCCATGTTGTCAAGAGAATTATGAAGAAATCGCGAGGCGCTATCGAAGGCGTCTCGATCGCCGCCTCCAGTCACCGTCCGAAGGTAGACGCGAGCGCATGAACGCTCTTCGCAAGGCACGCGCCCGCCGCGGCACACATTTACGATTAATACCAAACGACCGACTTTCCCGCGCGGTTTTTCAATGCTTTCCATAAACAATGTCCGACATTAAAAAGTTTTAATCAATCGTTCAAGCGACAGTGTAATAACTAACTACGATTAAAAGTGACCGATTGTTGTGATGTTAAGTAATAGTTATATTGTGCGGACAAAGTTAGTCGATCGAGCCGGCTGGCTGGAGGGCCGTCGTGTGTAACGGTGAAATTCTAACGCCGTACTTTCTAATAAACTGCCACACAGGTGTTTGTTGAGGCTTTTTTGTTCTCGTTGTGTATAAAAGGGCTAAAACGTATTGCGAATACTATATCATGCGCCTCGGACGATTGTGTCCAAAGACCGATGATGTTAGTGTGTAATATTTGCAAAGAATAAAAACTATTTACATTTTCAGTGTGATAACAGTTCAATTTGATGATTTAAGTGTCAAAATTGTCAAATTTCAATTAAGGAGAAAAGTTTTTGACACAATACTTAAAACTGATAAACTTTTTAAGCTCGTAGAAACTTCAAGACCGACGGAAACTATCGTCACAAATAATAAAAAATAACTACAAAAAGTTTTACAGAATTAAGTAAGTTAATAAAAACACTGTTATTTATAAAAAAAATAAATATCGTAAACCCATGAGAAAAAATGTTTTTAAATATTAAAATCTGAAAACATTACATACATGTTTTTATTAAATTTTAAGCGTAACAACTAAAAAAATGCAGATACAGGCACATTTAAAGTTTGTGAATTAAATTTTTGAAATTCATCTCCTTGGATGAATTATTACGAAAAAATATTACATACATTACAGCTACGAAAAAAAAAGCATAGGAATTGTCACATATAATAATTATAGTAAATCTGCTTTAGTACATGCTAGTTTTTTTCCCAAGAAATAACTAAACTCTGCTTAGTAATAATTAATAACTACATTATTATTATAAGTTCTGTAGAAAATTTTATTATATATAGGAAAATAGGAATTTAGGGAAACTGATAATTTACGCGACATACGAATGCACAAAATGTGAATAGCAGCACAAAAAAGTCAACAAAACATGACAAATTGAACCTTTTAATAAACCACACATAAAATTTAAAATATAGCGATGAGTTTTCGTGATATTAAAAAATATTTTGTGATTTGTATGAATTATCAGTTTTCTTGATTCCAGCGTTTGGCATGTAGATTTTTTCGTATTTGAAATTGAGTTTTATATGTAATTTCATTGATTTCTGCCGGATTTAGTCAATTTTCGGACAGAAAAAGAATAGCTGTAGTAAAACATACATATTTACCAAAAATATTACATATACAATTAAAATAAAGAAGACATTCTTAAACTGTCCTTTTTTAACTTACACTGTATATAACACACATATCTTTAATAAATTTTATCGTCTTAACATATTTCTAAATAACATCGATTTGTTATTTGTTATTTATTATGCAACAAAGAAAGTCACATGAGATTCTAATTCGATTTAGCGTGATTGTTACATCTATTAATGATTCCCTTACTTTGAAGTGTTTGTTAAAGTCACAAATTATTTTGCTTGAAATATATATATGTAGTTAAATAGCACATTCATCTTCTGCAAATAGTCGTTTTACAAAAACAATGTAAACAAACAGGTAACGTATGTATGTAGCGCTCAATACGTAAGCTGCTGCAAGTGTGCTGTATAATAAAATATTTTCAGTGTAGCGGCCATTAATTTTCTAGTTATAAATTATTCTTTATAACACGGAAATCCCCATTTCAAATTGAAAGTACTTACATTTGGTATATATATATATTAAATCACTAATGTTACATTTCTCAGCCGTTTCTATTTGCGGAGTCAGGTATTGTGAAGATTTGTATTAATTATTTTTGAAAGATACGACGGTAACTTTGAGGAAATTCAAATTCAATTTTTTAAAAAAGATATCGTTGTTATTCCACTAATTAACAAATGTTTTAAATACGTGTCACAATCAGTGAAATAACAAAGTTGATTAATTTATTATTATTAAGGATCTAAATTTTAGAACGGAGGATTTTAGAACGGAATTTAGGAACCTATTTTTTTGTATTCACACAACGAAAATTACAAATGATAAATTAAACTGATCTAGCTTTAATTTAACTAATGTAAACCTCTACTTCCCCCTTTAGCTTACATTTAACCATAAAATATTGAACCAAAAAATATATATAATATTCGAATGATCATGTGTTTTGATGATGAAGTGTGGAGATAACTTTCGCCTAGCTCTTTTGTGTAAAATAGATGGAAATATAGTAGGGAGACGTAACACGGTCAAAGTTTTTCAATATGATAATGAAAATTTAAAATATTTGCTCGATTAACATAAATTGGCAATCATTTTTGATGATTTTTATTCGTTCGTTAGTAAAATAATAAACACAAATCTCATCGTTTAATGACATCAATTCTATATACCATACCTTTACTTCCTTGTATTTTGATAATATTATTTGAAAAGGCGGTTTCTTGTAGTTTCTTAATGATTTACCTTCTACTCATATTACTGCCAAATAAATCATTATTAATTATTAATTATACAGTTAAAGTGATTTTTTTTACGAAATTAAGGCGGGCAATTTTTATAAGTATAACAGATTTCATGTTTTGTTACAATTGTTCTCAATGATTTATTGTAACATTTCAGACGTGTTTAATTCATATTATCATGTAAATTTATATCATTAATTAAAGCATTTTTTATTTTATATTATTAATTAAATAATTAGGTTATATTTATAATTGAACCTTCATGATGTGAAATGAGACAAGCAGCAAATTGGTAAAAGTTTTCTATTGAACCTTTAAGTACAATCACGGTGTTTTTCTGTATCTTTTTCGGAAGAAAACACTTACTGTGTGTATTTATAAGCTCATCTTACTTTTACGACTTTTTAAGACATTTTGAATATTATAATGCATCTAACTCATATTTTTTTGAAATTGCCACTAGGCTCACTTTAATTTTTATGGACTCAATTAAAAATGTTTATTTGAGTCCATCAGTCCATGAACATGTGTCAAAGTTTAAATTAATTAAAAATTAAAAAGATTGATTGAAAATATCAGGGCTTCGAAGCGTTTTTTTTTCGTTCCGGTTTTCGTTTCAGTTCAAGTAAATATATATATATATCGGTTCGGTTCCGGTTTTCGTTCCGGCAAAAATAACAGTTTTCAGTTCAGCTCGAATCCAAAAACCCAGGAATTTACCGATTTGCACAAAATACCAAAATACGCGCTGAGCCGAAAAAACCCGATATTTTTTTCGGTTCGGTTCCGGTGTTCGTTCCGGCAAAAATAACGGTTTTTGGTTTTCGGTTCAGTTCCGGTTCGAAGTCCTGGAAAATATATCTCTTGTATTGCTGAAATCATATTATATATTAACTAACGAATAAATATATCGATACCTCCAACGAACAGAAAAGCAAAATATTATACTAACTTAATATATGTTATATTGGATAGATTAGAATTCAGATAACTCAAAATCAAAAATGAGTTACTGCTTCGGGGTGTCGATATGATGGAAGTAACCGATTGGGTAAATTTGAAATCAGTATTTCTGCACGAAAGCATAGCCACTGGGTCAAGTTGTTATGCTGCAATAACGGTAAAATATAATACATTAGATCGGTTTTTTTTCGATTCCAATTCAAATTTTATAGGAAAGCTGAAAACTAGCTGTATTCAACAAGTATGATATAACATATGTTTCATACCCGTTGCCCAGGTATTTTAACCCAATAAAACAATCTTTAATTAAATGTAGATATTCATATAAATTTTCATTAACTTCCAAACTGAAAAATACTAAAGCTTAAATCGCTCTATTGAAAACATTAATGCCGCTTTCAAGCTCTTCACCAATAATTTTTTTCTCGATTACTTATATCTATCAGTTCTTAATTAGTAAGAATTGTAAATATTATTTTAACGTGTGCGTCACATTATTCTTTTGATGCCAACATAGTCAGCGTTGCTTAGACTTAATATAAAATGAACTTCAATCGTAAATGGAGAAAAAATGCAATACTCTACAATGTACATGTAATTAGTACTGGAAAGTGTTTCTTTTTGTCAAAAGTAAGAAAAACTTTACATAAATTGGTTAATGTTTGAAACTTATCTCTTTTATAATATCATTTTTCATAAACAGAATTATTATTAATATTTGCTATTCAGAGCCAATAGTTATGTCAGATTTTCCTATTGATTAAACTAACGTTTATGTAACGTTTTTTCTAGCACGGCAAAATATTTCCTATTCTTGGCGAAAGGATATCCCTGGCATTTATTTCACTTTATAATAACAATCTGGTTTGTACTTAGTTCTGTAAAGCTAGGAACTGTTTTAAAACAACCAATGTAATGTAATTACATTTATACTAGTATTCAAAATTGCTGAGGCGTCATAATATCATTTGACATTAAAAAAAAATCTTATTTCTTACATTATTTTTAAAATTCAACAAATTTTCAATTTATTTTGTTTTAAGAAATCACTTCTAAAAATATGTATCACTGTAATGAGATGCGAAAATAATTATTTATTTATTCGAATGTAACTGAAAATTAATTAAAGGCCTTTGAACACATTCGTAGTTACCTTTTTTTTACTCAAGGATCGTATTATTTTGTATTTTAGTTAATAATTCTTATTTAATTTCCTCGTTCAACATATTTATTAATGTGTCTTCCATACTTATTTAGTGAGTAGAGTAGTGGTATAAATTGTGATAAAGAAAGGCTTTTAGTTCCAAAACCCATAACTTTGATTTGTTGTTAAAATTTACCTATAGTTTGTACAACTTCGAATAGGAATTAATACCAGTAACGACACAAAACCAAACTAACTACAAATTGGAATACATGATTTCTGGATATAACAATACCTTATTTTCTTACTTATATAATAAAAATGTGACATTGCAGAGATATGCGAATATACCAGATATTTTTAGTTTCCTAAATTCGTTTTATATTAACCTTGTGCCGGATACTTCTCTAAGTGGAACCTTCTCTTCCTGATTGTTAAGTGGAGTTTTTTGATCAATGATAATTAAAAACATGTCGCTCTTTATAGATAATTAATTGTTAGCCCCTTACCACATTATAAAATAGGATTTTGCGCATGTTTGCATGATTAATCCAAGCATTTGCATCATATTTTTTTTATCCAATCGCACATATTAAACTGATAACAATTAAAGAGTTATTTATTTGACTTTTTTAGAAGTTGTATCACCGGTAAAAAAGATTTTTTTAAGTCTGCTGACAAACATAATTCATAATTATTACTTTGTATTGATTCAGCTGGTTTTTGAGATTTGCGGAACTGTCGTTAAAAATAAGTTTTTTGCTTTAATTCTGCTCAATGAGTAATACGATAGCCTTCAAAATTAATATAAACGTTAGTTTTTTTGAGTAATTTATATTATTTTAATGTTTTTTTACGTATAAATTTCAGTGTCATTGATACAAAGTTAGTTAAATAGTTAGTTATATAAAGATAAAAACAGATTAAAATCTGCGATGCAAGTTTTTTATTAGGTTCATAATTTTTTATAGTGTCTTTAGAGTTTACTTGTTTTTTTATGGTTAAATTGTTGTTTTATAAAATAAATGAGAAAAATGAAGGCTGTGACAAAAGGATAAATATTATAGATATATTTAAAGTGTTTAACTGTTTTTTTTGTTTGTTTTAGTGACAACTTTTGAATTCTGTCAGTCTGAAATCTCCCGCTCACAAGTCTCGGGTTGGCGCGCACTCAAATAAAACTATTTAAAAATTAAATTAAAAATTGAATATCTCTGATAAACTCAAATAAATTAGATATTGAACACTTACATAATATAAATAAAATTAAATCTCACTTATTAATTATCAGAACAAGAAATAAGTTGAGAAAGTATTCGGTATATAGATTAATAGTAGGAACGACGCGAAAAGTTTTTTTTTTGTTATACGTATGTTAATTCTTATTTTTTTTTTACTTTTTGCTTGATTATATTTTTTGGAAAAAATATAATTAATTCTATTATTTTTAATGTTTTATTTGAATAAATAATACATATGAGTATAAATCATTAAATTTTAATAATTTTAATTCTGCCAACAAAAACAAAAAAAGCACTATTTAAAAAAAAAAATATATGCCGCGCATCTATTGGATTGGCCTGCTCAGCCTTTGAATTTTCCTCGCAGCTAGTCTCTCATCGAGAACTATAAAATTAATTTAAAGATGCTTTGAGTAAAAGTTCTTTTTTTCAAGCACGTGGATTGAAATAATCGCAAAACGAGATTTTCTGCTCAGGAAACCAAATTCATAGTACTCATTCATGCAATGACTTTCATACCTTTTCACATTTTTCTAAAACAAGACGGAAATATAATGATTAGTTTGTTTATTATCCTTTACTAATTCAATTCTTCTTTCTAGGGGAACGCAATACTGGTATTACCGAAACCAGCATCCCGGTATTCATGTTGTTCTTTCAATACCGAAATACCAGTTTATAAAATGCAAAGATACCGGTATTTCAGTATTGAAAAATAACCAACATCGAATTTTGAATGTATTATCACATATTTTAATAAAATTGTTAACGATAAATTTAAATATTTGAAATCTGCTAAGAGTTGTATCAATTTTGACAGGTTCCAGAATTGATGAGCCTTCAATTATGTATTATTATTTTAAGAACCTGTAAGCTATCTATGAAAAACATCAGTTGATTATTAGGATATATTTTATATTAAATTTCAAAATATCGAACACGATTTTGATCTATTCCGGCCGGTTTATTTTTCTTTGTTTTCGATGTTGTAATATCGGTATTGATCCGGTTTTCCAATCCCAACTTCTATCTTTTCTCTCGGTGAAAAGTGCGATTAACTGACTGATTTACAACCCGTAAAATGTTCCATTTGAAGACCATATGCTCCTCATTAGATACAAACATGAATATTGTATGAAAACGTATTGAAAAGGTAAATTCATCCTAGTCCACTTTATCGATAGTCCACTTAGAAATTATATCTGAAAAAAACAGTCAAAAATAAGTTGTTATTAAAATTATTACAATACTCCTTTTGTGTACTTTTTTATAATATATGACATGTTACGGTAAGTAGTTCTTAATCTGTAATAATTTCATTATGACCACAATATGTCGCCGTCCTACCGCTGAGTCACGACTTCATTCCGTGATTTCTTACAGTATTTAACTTGTCTTAAAGGTAACCCATCTTCACTGACTCACGGTTCACTTTTCACGCTGGTGGACCGGATTTCGAATCATTAGGCTATTTTGTTTATTCATTGCTCAACCGTTAGAGTGGGCCAGCGGCTAGACGTATTAGTAAAAACGAAGGAAAAAAAAGCGTCAGGTTTGTATTACAGAATAGTTAACATAAATTTATTCAAGTTCTTGACGTACAATTTAATTCCACTATCACAGATGTCAGTCAAAACGTTACTGCGTTGTTAAAACAATAATTCAAATTAAGAACAATCTTCATTTGTTTCGTTAGTAAATAATTTTCTATTATCGAAACCCAACGGAAAGAAAGAATAAACGTGATAAAATATTGTATAACATTGTCAAAATAATCTATATATTAATAGCCGATAATGTCCGTCTGAGTGTAAGATGTCCTCGATTTCCCCCCCCCCCTGCCCCTCCCCCTCCTCCTCCTGCCAAGCCGCGCTGTCACTTTTTATTCATACTTAAGACATATTTTTCCAATATACACTGTTACTTATGATTTTCTTCGATTTCCTCTCCTCCTCCCCCTCCCCCTTCACCAGCCTCGATTTCGCCATTTTTTATTCCTACCTTTTCGATGACGTCATTATATACTATTATTTGATGGAACATATCAAATCGCTGAAAAATTGAATTCTCATACAAAAAAGCACCTTGGTCTGGATTCGAAACACGGTCCTTGAATTATGAGTTGAGAGCTTTACCACTCGGGTAAACAAACAACTGCCAGATACGATAAAATTACATTATATATATTGTATAACGTTCGAATTTTGAAACTTTTGTTTTTTATTTGAAACACAGCATATATATTCTAATTTTTGCACATTCATTAATTCCAACGTACCCGAAAGGTAAAGCGCTAGATTGGTAAGCTGATGGTCAGTGGTTCGAGTCTGACCCCGAGCGTTTTTTTTTTGGTTTATAACATTTTTTTTTTAAACACAGTACATCTTGATCGTATGAAAATAATAAAATCCGATTGATAAGCGTGATAAGTTTTTCAAAAAATAAATACCTATATATTAATATTCGATAAAATAATCACAATTAAAAATTTACAACGTCTATTTCTGCTACTACGAAAAATGGTTGTTAGCAAACTTAAACATTATTCCAAAAATTCAATAATTTACGAAATTTCTGCTACTACGAAAAATGGTTGTTAGCAAACTTAAAAGTTATTCCAAAATATAATAATTTACGAAATTTCTGCTATTACGAAAAATGGTTGTTAGCAAACTTAAACATTATTCCAAATATTAAATAATTTACGAAATTTCTGCTACTACGAAAAATGGTTGTTAGCAAACTCAAACATTATTTCAAATATTAAATAATTTACGAAATTTCTGCTCCTACGAAAAATGGTTGTTAGCAAACTCAAACATTATTTCAAATATTAAATAATTTACGAAATTTCGGCTACTACGAAAAATGGTTGTTAGCAAACTTGAACATTATTCTAAATATTAAATAATTTACGAAATTTCTGCTACTACGAAAAATGGTTGTTAGCAAACTCAAACATTATTTCAAATATTAAATAATTTACGAAATTTCTGCTTCTACGAAAAATGGTTGTAAGCAAACTTAAACATAATTCCAAAACTTAAATAATTTACGAAATTTCTGCTACTACGAAAAATGATTGATAGCAAACTTGAACATTATTCCAAAAATTCAATAATTTACGAAATTTCTGCTACTACGAAAAATGGTTGTTAGCAAACTTGAACATTATTCCAAATATTAAATAATTTACTAAATTTCTGCTCCTACGAAAAATGGTTGTTAGCAAACTTGAACTTTATTCCGAAAATTCAATAATTTACGATATTTCGGCTATTACGAAAAATGGTTGTTAGCAAACTTAAACTTTATTCCAAAAATTCAATAATTTACGATATTTCGGCTACTACGAAAAATGGTTGTTAGCAAACTTAAACATTATTTCAAATATTAAATATTTTACGAAATTTCTACTCCTACGAAAAATGGTTGTTAGCAAACATGAACATTATTCTAAATATTAAATAATTTACGAAATTTCGGCTACTACGAAAAATGGTTGTTAGCATACTTAAACATTATTTCAAATATTAAATATTTTACAAAATTTCTACTCCTACGAAAAATGGTTGTTAGCAAACTTGAACATTATTCCAAATATTAAATAATTTACGAAATTTCTGCTTCTACGAAAAATGGTTGTTAGCAAACTTGAACATTATTCCAAAAATTCAATAATTTACGAAATTTCTGCTACTACGAAAAATGGTTGTTAGCAAACTTGAACATTATTCCAAATATTAAATAATTTACTAAATTTCTGCTCCTACAAAAAATGGTTGTTAGCAAACTTAAACATTATTCCAAAAATTGAATATTTTACGAAATTTATGCTTCTACGAAAAATGGTTGTTAGCAAACTTAAACTTTATTCCAAAAATTCAATAATTTACGAAATTTCTGCTAACTATAAAAATAAAATAAAATAAATAAAAATTAAATAAAATAAAATAAAATAAAATAAAATACCATTAAATAAAATAACATAAAATAAAATTAAAATTAATACTATGCAACAAAAATCTCACGTTGCTGGGCAACGGGCTTACAGCTAGTACAATATTATTACGTAACGATAAAATCACGCCATAAATAAGCCTGGTCACGTGTCGTCTTCCCTGTCCATACGTTTTTAAATAGCCGTATAGTTAAATAATAACTTTACTGGCCAACGAAAGCACTTGTTTTTATTCAAATAATAGAACTATATATTAAAGATAGTTCATGATTCAACCGCTATTATGAATTGGTGTGAGAATCGATCTCGTATACAAGATACTTAATTAATAAGTCCTCCATTACATAGACGTAAGCAAATATTTAAAAATCTATTAAGCAAATCAAATCTAGCAGCATTTTGTTTATGAGGAGGAAAAATGATGCTTCAAAAAGAGAATAAAATTAATCTTAATGTTATATACTATTCATACTTTAGAACAGCAACGTTATATGTAAATTCAACTCATATATTATGACATACAATGACACTTCATGTTTAATACATTAAATTTATTCGTTTTCTTGGCTATATATAAACATAGCGTGAGGGATTAATTATGATAACTCTATACGCGTCGATTTAGCGACAGTGACAATCCATAAGCACTGGACACTGGCTATTGTTAGAGACGTACTTTAATAGTCTTGCTCATAATTTGTTACGCATTAACATTGGGACAAGAAAGTGTTCCTATTTCTAATTTCAAATTCAACAGATTGAACATACAGTTAATATGGCAGCAAATTGAAAAGTTAGCGTAAATAATTTGCTGTTGCTAATTTCACTAATGTTGCGTTGCATCTTTCAATTTAATATTAATTGGTTTACAGTTATTTGATTAATAACATGAACTGCTCAGTCGCTCGTACAATTTCATACGTGTGTTTCATTGCGTGATTCTATCTCTGCATGATAAATGGTAATAAAACTACTATATACACGAATTTAGAAAAACCTGCATTAAAAATTATAAACATAAAATTTATTTACAACTTATTTTGCATGATATGCTTATTTATAACCATATATATATATTTAAAAAACCTACATTTGATATAAATGAATTGAAAATTAACAGTGCAAAACTATCATGCCTGCTAAATAGTTTACTGGATTTTTTCGCGTTTTAAAAAATCTCAAATAAACATTAACTTTTACGACATTATTGTTTACCTGTCATAAATTGTTTTTTTCACATAAAAAAATCATCGCAATGAATAGTCGATAGTATTTAAAATGACTTGATTAAAAAAAAAAAAAGTACCTTATTTCTCATAACAATTGATGCTGAAGTTTTCAAAATAAGGAATTTTTTCACAATATGTTTAAGGGAAAACAATAAAAAAATATTGGCTTAAAACAATTGATAAAAAGTTTTATTTTTTATTCGAAATTTTTTGAAATACAACATTTTCATGTTTTCAGAATAGTTAATTTACTAAAAAAATATTTTTCTGCATCAAAATATGAATTTCAAACAACACATATTTCAGATATTAGTTATAGAGCAACGTCACGGTGAAATATAATTTATGTTGTGAAATTTAAAATCAATTTAAGTTAATATAATAGGTAAATGTTTTTTCATTAATTCAAAATAAAATGGTCGACATGTAATTGAATACGTGAGCAGGTGAATGAATCATTGGCAGTGAAGAAATTCATCCATCCATCACAATACTTTTTTTATAAATAAATGACACATTTGAAGATTAAACTAATATTTTTTTTAATTTGTAAAACCGTTTTGTCCTTAAAAAATCACTAGTTGTACATATATACAAAATATTTATTTTCTGACATCCGTATCCTTCTTCCATCTGTCATTTTAGTTGAAGTTCTGCAACCGATATTATAAAACAATTGATTACTGAAAAAAAAATCTTTCCCGCAGAAATAATAATTCATTCAATAAGCACTACTTTTACGGCATGGAAAGCTTTTGCATTATATAATGTTTTGTGTCTAAGAATTTTCCTTTGTATTATTTTCCATTATAGTGTGCAATGGTAGTGACAAAGGTTTGAGTGCGGTTGCCGCGTATTTCAGAAATACACATCCATTATTGAGAATGCCCTCCATTCTTTACTGCACCGAGAAAATTTTATTGAAATTCTATTCATAATTACTTATTGATTTCCGAACGTCCATCTGAAGAGTGTTAGCAATTAATTTTAATTAATAAAATTATAATTAACATCAAAGACGTAATATGTTTACCCCATTAGTCGTTTCAGAACTACTTTGCAATATTATTTTAGCAATAATTATTATTTTCAGATTAAAAATACAACTAAACTAAAGATGTTTATATTGATCAAAATTTTGATTTTTAAATATTTAAACCAACTCGTTTGTATTGGACAAATCCCCCAAATGCAAAACACTATGAAATTTTGATTACATAATAGGAAGACCCTCTTCCTTAATTATATATGACATGTGAAAAGGTTAACGATTGATTTGCCGGTATGTAATCTAAAATAACATTTTTTTCTTTTGCACGTGATCATTCATAGAAAAAATGTACATACATACATTCTTATCTTTTATCAATTGATACAAGTTTTCAATTATGCCTGCATGGAAATATTACCATTAACCTTTCTGAAGAACGTGAAATTTACTTACGAACGTTTCCGAACAGTCAAAAAAAGTTATTTGAAATGCGCAGATAAGAGAGGTTTTAAAACTTCACATATAAAACGTTTAATAAATATACGATTGTAACTGTTTTTTTTTCGATTTTTATTTGACGTTAATTTGAATTTAGTGGGTATGAAGCAAAGGTTGCAATCTTGAAAAAAAATCAATCTATGGATACAGAATCATAGAGCTAAAAGTTATTCATCTCGTGAGTTTACATTTCTGAAGAAATTCTGTTTTTATTCTATAGGGCATAGAAAATAGCTTTTTTTTAATTCGCTAAGAAACAAATCCAGCTTCTTCAAGCGTTTCGTCGAATATAAAAAGTCACATGACAAAATGTTTGCTTAGCACATTTGAAGAATTTATTGTGAATCACAAGAGTCTACTATAATATAGCACACATATATTAAATTATTAAGTAATACTTTTTTCAGTTTTTTACGTTTTTCTCAAAAAAATTCCATGGTAGAAAGATGTTTGCTTTTAACCCATCAATTGTCAATAAAAAATTATATTATTTTGATAATTTCGACACGGAAGTTAGCGTGATATGAAAATAGCGCGTTTCCTGAATACATATAATTTATTGGCATATTTTTAAATAACTTATTTTTCAATTTGATTATAGGTATTAATATCACAATTACATATTGAATAATAAATAATTTGTTATGTTTGATTCTATTGTATGTAAATATTTCTGTAAAGGACCGGTGTAAATCTTTGATATATTGTACATAAAATGTGTTATTTTATAAAATTCTTTTGTTTTAAAAAACAACTATTTCGTGACGATGGCGCACCTAGTCATTTTCATTTTCAACAATGCGATATTCCGACAACCGTGCATTGTTCATTTTTTCATACGCATGCGAATTTTTCAGATTTGCAGTGATTCGTTTTTCACAAAATCACGAAGTCATTATCCACACACGCCATTATAAAATGTACGGCGATAATTATTATTTTATCATTGTATATATAAAAAAAACCAAATGATTTTTTTGAATAAAATTATATTTGGAAAGTGCACGCGTATTTAAAGGTTATCAATAATATCCAAATCATAGAAGTTTTACTTGGTTCGTTAAATTGACATTAACTTATATTAGTAGAACTTTATTATTTTAAGTTAAAAAGCACTGTATTTACTGGGGCTTAGAGTCGCAAGAGTGAAACTACAGAGCAATGTTTTTGGGGAAAAAGGCGGAAAAAGTTTTAATTTAAGTAATTTTGTATTTAAGACCTATTTCAACTAACGGAAAAAAATACAGTTCAATGATCAAAATTTTGCCTTTCGAATAATGTTGTTTTGAAAAAAAATGTACTTTGATACAATTAAATATAAATGAAATAAATATAAGGTGATAAAATAAACAATGAATACATATTTTTTATAGTTTCACTCTTGTGATCCTAAGCCCCCGTTTATTTATTTTATATATGTAGTTACATATTCTTTCGGAACCAGGTCATTATCGCCGTAGTTCTGATGTTGTCGTTGTGCTGAAATAGTTTTAAAACTATTTTATTCTTGTGAAACAATTTTCCATTACAAATTACCGTATAAGTATTTATATCAATTTGACTATTATATCAAAACATTTTAAAAATGTAAAATAACTAAAACTACAACGTCGTTTTTCGTTACACCCCTGTGTGGTAAATTATGTACGTTTTGTGATATGAAATATTTAATCAATAAATCGAAATTGTCGTATGCGCTTGTCCATTCCTTCCTACATTCTTAGTCGTGTGGTGAGTATAATTTTGTGATATTTTCACATTTACTACAGTATACTTTTTCAATCGTTCAAGTTGAAAAGAAAATAAAAAATATTATTTTAATATCGTGTTGCATTCAAAGAAGCATAGACAATAAATGACAATAACTTTAGTCATTATTTGGTTGTTGAAATCAGATAAAACAAAACACTAAAATTATATTCTTCCAAATTTAAAAACAAATTTGTTGGGATGTCTTTTTATATATTTTTAGATATCGACGTTTGCTGCAATTTGTTACATTGATGCCTAACCACGCGCATTCCCTTATTTTTCAGTTTTCTAAGCTATCTATAGACTAATTTTACACAAAAAAAAAACTATTTTTATCGATCACTTCAGAAATGATGTCTACATATTTCGTTATATAGCCCTAAAAATATAGAGTAATCTAAATGAAGATTACTTTGAGATAAAACAATTTATGACGATGTTTATTTTTTACGGTTAACGTATGTTTCCTTTCCTCGCTCAAGAATAGTAGTTTTTCGTCAGAAAAAATATAGACATATCTCCTATTAATAAAGGTAGGTAGGGACGTAGGTAATCGAATATTTTGATTATCTAGGTCAGCAATGGTAAGTCCCGCGACCCGCGTTGCGATTTCAAGGTGTCCGCATAAATTTATACAAAATATAAGTTAGATTTCAAAACTTTGTGTAAGACATAAATGTATTCAAATTTTAAAAGAACTATTAACATTGTTTTCAGTTGACACTGTAAATAATTTAATTAAGTTTAAATGACACCTAGTATCTTACATTAAAAAAAAATGTCGGGTCCTATGGCGCAGCGGTTAGCGCTGTGGGCTTTCCGTGCCGGATCTCACGGGCTCGAGTCCCAGTATGAACAGCTTTTTTTTGATCGAAGGCATGGGTGTTTGTGATGTATTAATTTTCCTTCCCACCCTCCCTATCCTTTAATAACTGGGCGTAGCGAGAGCGATTAGTAAACCACTAGTCCTGTCTTAGCTGTATCATTCTATACATACAACTCTCTTTGAAAAAGAGATGTTGAGCGACTGACTAACAAACAGTTCTCGTAGAAAAAACATTTGTTGAGATACCTTCATTAGGATACCATATGATCCACATTGGGAGCGGACATGGATTAAAAAATATCTTACATATTATAGGCTTTATTCTTCGTCAATGACACTTATTAAATAAAACTAGGTACTGCAGATTTCACATCGAAAAAAATATTTTTCCGTTGTCATAACTATTTTTACTGTAATTATATGATTGGATCTTCAGGTGAAAATATGTAGAATTTCAGCTCATTTTGTAATACAATTACATAACTTTAAAATATCAACTTACCGGTTTTGCTTTTATATTGCGTTCAATAGGTCGTAAGTGTATTCTGTAGTTCATGTAATACCGGTGGGCTAATAATATGAAATACCGATATTGATATGTTCCTCCGGTATTGCATTTTCTATTCACTATTTTCCGTGTTTTGAAGAAAGTTATTCGGAAGAGTCACCTTCACTGTAATCGTTGTTAGATAATGACTAATAATGGCGTTTAACACTTTTTGAATAGAATAATTTTATCGCTCAAGTACGTTATTCACGTAACATGACACTTCATTGACTATTTTATCGTGACACTTCATTTTATTTACTTTATTAATAAAATACTTCACATGCCGTGTTGCTGAAAATTGCCCTTTTTTGTTAAATCAATAGCGAAGTTCAAATATGAAAAATATTGAACGAACATGTTAGCATTTATATTTATTTAAGTTTCATGCATATATTTTTTTTAAACGAAAATGAGTGACTACGAAAATTTGTGTTGTATGTAACAACTCTATTTTGTGTCTGTACATTGGAATTCTGATTTGACGTGTGCGGGAATGTTTCAAAACACAATTATATTTCATTAAAGAATCATTTTTTTATATAAGAATTTGCTCAATCTTGTTAATCCTAGCCTTTTTACTGTATAATACTGTCTTAGCAGATCTCATTCTTCTTAGCATCAATTGAGTTGATGGTACTAGTTTCAGACGTTTTGCTATCTCGATATGTTTTTCTTTTGGGTTTCTTTCAGCTAGAGTTCTAACATTCTTCATGTGAGTCTAACTATAATACTTCCGCGATAGATCAAGAAAAACGATTACTATGGGAACTATAATTGCAACATTTTTTAGTTCTTTTTTTATAAAAAAAATACGGCGCGAAATATTGACAAGGGTTCAGGAGAATTGTTACATTCGAATGTCAAAATTTTATCTTTAGCAAGAATACAAAAGGGCGTTATAAGAGGCAGTGCTAAAATAAATTTTCATTTTTCTGTCAATAAAAATTCATCACATAAACATTGTGATTCAACATATGTAAATAATTTTTGTGTGCTTTAAAAAATATAAAAGAGTTTCTTGTTATATTTGTTACTTCAATTTGTATTATATTTGTTTTTATTCGTATTTTAAGTTTCAAATAATATTCGACTTAAAAAAAAGTACACTAGACTGAACTGAATATAATGTTGGAAAACAAAATCACTTTATATTATATATCAAGCAGTTTTTTTTTATGTCGGACATTATTTTGGCATTTGCAGAAATTTTCCATGACATTTTGTTTTGTACGTTTAATAATCCATTGCAAAAGATACAAAGGCTTTGGCATTATGAGTTCAATAACTATGTATACTTTTGTATCTTAATATTTCAACTTTGATTTGTATGCATAACAAATCAATTGCATGTTAGATTCAAGGTATGTGGTCTAGTAGGTAAGAGCTTTGCTTAAGCGATCAGCCAGGTATGGATTCATGACCCGGTAAGATCAATGTCGAATTTAGATTTTTTCAATTTCATGTGTAATAAGAGACCTTATACATGTAGGTTGGTTATGTCTCTTATCCATAAAAAAACATAGAGCCTAATTCATTAAAAAAAAATTAGCGCTTTGGAAGTTATTAATGCTAAATATATTGATTTAGTTCAGTTAAATTTACACTAATTACTTATGTTTTATGTATATCAAATAGTTACTCTCTGCAGCCTAAGTACGTCTTTGATAAACGTTCAAAAGATTTAGGACTTAAATCTTGTCAAGGTCAATATCAAATATTAAGTTATCAGATTTTTTTATCTTGTACAAATGTATGTGTAAATAATATTTATATCGTTTCTTCGTAAATTTGTCGTATTAGCTTAGTCAAGAATCCTTTAAAACCATTGCAGGTTATTACGGGTTGTACAGAAAAAACTACAAAACAATATTATGATTATACAATTACTAATCGAAATTATTCCAATAATAATAAGCAACCGTTACAGCAAACACATTCCTTGTATGAATTGGCAAGTGAAAATAATTAAGCATGAAATATTATAATTGATTTATGCTTCGTCATCATGTTTTGACAGAACCTATAAATTTATGAGATATATCAAATATCTACGGTAGTTCAAGAACACTAAAATCAACCGACATTAATTTAAATGACATCGGAATTAAAATTATGTACTATGACATGAATTGAAATAGTATTGATTTTTTTCATTGAATAAAAAACCAAGGTAACTCCGAAATGGAAAAAAAATAAATAATTATGTTGTTGAGTAGTAATGATGAGCTCCAATACAAAAAAATGTATTAGAAAAAAATATTGGGTCGATGAACTGCACTTCGTAATACTGCATTAATTTGTTTCAAAATCAAATCCGCACTCTTTGTATAGTTTATTGACCCCTAACGAAACCAATCAACATACTTTTATATCTTCATTCATATTATATGTAGATTATATATGGCAATTGTGTGGCGTCTCTAAGATTCTCTGTCATCCACCAATCGCTTTGATCGCCAAAGTTGAATGTTGAAAAACTGAACTTGTTTACGATAACTTACTTATAAGTCAATCGTCTAATCATCTTCTTTGAAGAGAATTAGACGTGAAGGATTTAGTAGGAAAAGAACTAATCACTCTCTTCACTCTGTTTTCATGACCGAATAAGGGTGGATAGGAAAGAAAGCATCACAAACATTTGTGAAATGTAAATGTAAAAATCAATTTATGAACGTTTTCAATACGTGGGATTCTTTGAACTCTTGACCGAACTGAGTATTGTGAAAATCCAAACTAATTGAAGTCTTAACTCTTATATCCCATAACATATCACCGGCATAGCATATAAAATACGTATCTACGTTTGATAAAAATGATCAGGAAGGTAATGACTGATTTCTCAATTTGATTGAAATTTTAACTATTAAAGAATATATGTACCTCATATTGGTACCATGTAACAACGTTCCCTCTAAGCTGCGCGTACCCAATACTTATTCAAATACTTCAAATGTATATTTTTTTAAATTGAAAAAACAATAATTGACCGAAATAAATTAGACAGTTTAACTACAATTAAATTCCAATTATTTAAGAAAAGCATGGTTTATTATGTTTTATAATCGTTAAACTAGTGTTCTCATATTCGGCTCTTTTATAATACATACACATTAAAAATAATTCGTTAGTAAGAGGGCTTTTTTAGTAAGGGTGTTTGAGTATACTAATTATTCTTTCTGTTTGAAATTATGAGGTTTCCTATTTTGTAAAGTGACATTTGCATGCAAATTCTTCTAGCGCATGAATTATTTATAATGTTTTGTGTAGTCAATATAGCTTGACATTTCAAACAATGCCAAGTAAAAGAAAAGTTTTCATGTCATTTTAATTTCAGTCTGTCAAATGTTAGAATATACATATGTTTTATGCGAGGTGTCAAAATTAGCATTAACAGGAAAAAAATGAAGATTCTATCAGACATTTAAATTCTTACGTACATGATTTTTAATACGGAGATTAATTTTTCAGACTGGGTGATTTAAAAAAAAAACAGTAAAACCCATGAAATTTCACCATATAGTATTTAAACAGCAATTATACATATTCGAGAACTAATTGACAACTTTTGGTTAAGAGAGAGGAGGTTCATACATTACTAATATTCCTAAAATTTTATGAACCATCTCTAAATATCCACTTTGGAATTTGAGCCTTTAGTTGTGAAACGACATAAGATAGTTTTTACTCGAGGGCCACGAAACGTCACGCTTTGAGAAAAACTGTTTAGCGCTGCGAAGTTTGTATGAAAGTTTGCAACGCTTAACAATTTTGCGTAACTTTTCGTGGCCCTCGGTTTAGAGAGATATAGGTCAGCCACGGATATTGTACTACAATATTTGTATTAAACAATAATAATAATTCATTACGAGCTCAAATAAAGATCAGGATTGCTTAAATTCAGTAAAATCATCTCTGCACTAAATTAAAATATTATTATATATATATTAAATATTGTCGATCTATATGAGCTTGTTGGTAAAAGCTTTCTATAGCAATCAGACCGTTCTGGCATCGATTACCTTTAAGGCCAATATCAAATTAAAAAGAATATTTGAGATTTTAAGATAATATATTGATTTTTAAACAAAAAAATCTCCCCGATTTGATCTCGAGTGGTTTTAATTCTCATCGAGTTTATCTCATATAGTTTTCCAATGAACAAAAAAAATGGCAAATTCTTATTAGCTGTAATGCAAAACATTAAAAAAAATGTAATATTTGAATGTAAATATATATGTTCAATACGCGTTTAGCCACATCATAACGGATTGTTTTAGAAAAATAAAATTAATCGTTTAAATATCAAAGAAAAATAAATGATTTAGTGACTATGTACATATTATTTATTATAAGTATAGCAAAAAAAGAGTTGTCTGAAAATTGTGACTGATGTGCTTTTTTTGTGACGGCAGCCAATCCATACCTTCTGTATGTGTACGAAAAAAGTCGAGTGCCGACGAGGAAAAATATCACGTTTTATATCTTCGGTAATATAGCAAAAATGTCGGTTATATAATGTAGCAGTAAATTTCTAGCATTAATTTAATTATTATGTGCTAAGCGTTCTGAAACTTACTGCTGTAGAGCGATAGTAATAAATGTAACATTTCCTGATATAAATATTTTTATTATTCATGACAATGTTTCTACGGGTAGTCATGATATCTCGTGATACTATTCCACTTCTCTCACTGACATAAATAAATTCAACATAAATCATGTAAAAAACATATCCAGTAAACATTTTTATTGTAATATAATTCCTACTTTCACAAACTTTGACCCGGATTTCAAAGTTCTTGTTAAATTGATTGACTAGTTTATCACACATGAAAAAAGCATTAAATAACTATTTATAACAGTAAGAACACCGATTTAAATGAGATATAAATTATTGTATGTACAGCAAACAAAATATTGTTGCTGTTTTCATGTTTACTAGTTATTGTAAAAGAAACAAATTATTTCATTTTTTACCATTTTCTCTAGTACGACATTTGAGTAAATTTTTGGTTCAATATTTTATAAGAGTTATGTAGTAAAATTAATCAACACAGAATTAGTAATTCATTAAACTTTAAACGTATTATTTTAACAAAAAAACTTTGATTTTTACTACAAAACGTTTAAAACAAATAGTCAAAAGTCACTCGCCTAGCCTTTCATTCCAAATATCAAAAATATGTAAGAATGAAATTGAGAAATTATTTGTACAAATCCAGTTGTTATCTCTATAAGTACTCTTCAGTTTGAAATATGGTTGGCAATTATAAATCATCACAGACATCCATATATTTCAATCCATTTATTACAAATGTATGAAATCTTTCATTTTTGGGTGTGGGTACTAAGCTGACCCAATCGGCTATGCCTTGGTCATTCTGCAAAGGAAGCATAAAATTATATCTTTGTTACATATATAATAAAAATACTATCAAAATATTTCTATGCCGATGTTAAAGTTATGGAGTGAGAGGCCAAAGTTTATGTTACTTCAGCGAATACGCTTACTTCTGAATATATTACTTTATTATGATTATATCTCTTAAACCCTTAATTCTATAATATTAAAATAATAACAATAATATGTAGAAATCCAAGGTGAAGCGTCTAGATCTGATAAAGTAGGTCAAAAATCTTTATTGTGTGTCACTAGTTGCATGATTTGCAAGCCATTTGCCGCAAGTGGAGACAGACGGGACACGAGCCCATTGTATCATTATTATTATAAACAAACATGCGCAATTTGGTACAATACAAGCCAAGGCAAAACTTTGAAAACCTTACACAAAATGGCCAAGGGAGCCGTCAACATTTATCAGTAAACATATTATTTCCAAACTCCTAACATGACGTAGATTAGGTCACGGACGACGAATTTGATGTTACGAAAATCGAAATATCGAATAAATGTGTTCCATAAAATGTGTTTTAGCAATGTTAAAAAAGGAAAATAAATACAAATCACATCTTATCAACTGTCCAGGAAATATTTCGAGGTCAGATATTTTTTTGTTCTGTTTATCGGTCAACAACTCAACAACCATTTACAACAGTGAAATATTTTCCAAAAATAATAGACAATTTCATTAATAGTCAACCGTGTAAAATTTGTTTGAAAAATAATTTCAATTTTTTTTAATCTTGCAAAGCCATCGGAAAACAGCCTGTCTTCCCCTTTAAATATCATATTATGATGTTAGTTCATTATTGAAAAACGTTTAAAATTGTTTACATGCCTGTAAATCTATAATAGATTCTTAAAATCAACACTAAAATGAGATGGTTAATACATCAAATTATGAAGAAGGAGGACATGCTCATCTATTTATCCAGAGTATCACATAATGAAAACCAAATTTGTAATTGTATAAAAGCTGTGTAATTTCTTTTAAAAACATATTATGTAGCGACCACACAAGTTTGTAATAACTGTGAATAACCACGAGAATACTTTGTTGTCAATTTTAATCAATTATTCATAGTACAGTTACTTAAAATGCGTATAATACGAAGTTACGTATGCTTCATAAAAATATTGTTGCTATACTTTCAACGGAAGTTAGTGGGCGACAACTTTACTATACTAATATGATAAATTCTAGATAATTTATTTAAATCACTTGAGCATTGTTCATAATACTTGCTGTACTATTTTCAAAGGTAATAACTAACAACTATGCTCTAAAGTAGCGTTAACTATTCACCAAATATTAAAGTAAAAGTTTGATTGTCTTATACGGCTGTAAAACTTTTAAATACGAATTTAAATAAACGTTTAAATATTAATTGTAATCTGGAGTAATTTTAAATATTGTATTTTATCAATATACAATGAAATTATTATTGTCCAGTTTTACGATGAGATGTACGGGTTTTTATAGTGTCTACGCCGTCCCTAGTGTCGTAGAGCCCTAAATTACGTTACGTTTATATTAATGTGAAATATTAGAGAAAAAAAAATCATTCAAGTCTACGTAAAATTACGGTGTATGTTGTTTAATATAATCTAAAATATAATTCCGGCCATGTAGATAGATGAGTTGTCAATGTTCTGCTCTTCGGTTGTGGTGCTAGTAACATCATTTTTTGATAGTTTTTGCTCATAAGCATGGGTAGCTGTGATGCTTACATTCCCTTCCACTTCTCCAACCCTATACCAGGTCTTAACGGAAGCGAATATGTCACTACTACTTCATCCTTTTTAACTTTCCCACTACGAAAGTAATATCTTTATCGACTGAATAACAACCAGTTATCTTTGATGATATTTCTGTTCAGATATTACACATTGGTAGAAGACGTTTTTAAAACAAAATAATTAAATCGATGGAGAAAAAATCAGTTCAATTTAGCTTATGACATAAGCTAAACTGATTACGATGGGTAGATAAAATAATATTATACAGTATATATTGTTTCATCTCAGAAAGTATTAATGATATTCAAATAAAAATAAAACATTATATACTCGATTTGTACAAACATAGTTACTTAATAGATAAAATATAATAAAATGTATTTTTTTTATCTGACGTTAATTGCCTGGCAAGACTAGATTTTTATCATATTATTAGAACTTATTACAAAGTTTAATCTTTATCTAACGATTTACAAGAGATTAGTAATCCAATCAAGGTTTATAAAAAAATCCAATTACAAAGGTATTTTGTTTAACAATAAATACTTTAGTTTATCTATCATACATATGTAGTTATCAACATCTAGCAGACATTAATCTATCCTTGAATAAAAATTGTATTTTGTAATCTTAATTGTTAAAATAATGTTTGTTTACTTGTTGTTTTGACTTGGTAAAACTTGCTTTGCGAATCTACGATGAAATATTTTTGATAAATATACCTTTTTGCAACACGCCTGTTTTCAGTGGGCATTTGGACTCATAGTGTAATACCTGTATATAAACAGAAGTTGTTCTACGATTACTGCTTGTCACTCAGTCACTCAACCTGTCGTGTTTTTGGCGGATTATCCCATAAGCGCAAGATGCGCACGCTTGGGGCTTCCAAATCTTAGGGAATAATAGATGATATTGTCAGATTATTGAGAAAAAAAAATATTGGGAACCTAACTTAAATAACCTATCAAATATCACAATGTGAGCCTTAGTCCAATCCAATGTCCAATCTTTATCACAAGCGTGATAAAGATTTCCATAGTTCATATCTGCCTAAATGAAAATACCAACTAGACGTTTCTGGAATTTATTTATTTTTATGTGCGATAAAAATGTCAAAGTATTCGAAAGAAGATAGGTCACTTTACGAGTTCAATGTCTAAACTCACGGTTTTGATCCTTTTAAGACTTCTCTTTGTCTTCGAAAAAAATTACAAATAGTTAAATTTGTTCCCTCTAAATCGAGGGTTTAAAGTCAAACAACATTACCCACAAAAACATACTTCTGTTATATGTGCATGATTGATATGTACGTATATGTGAATATTTTTTAGTATTACTTATTTTATTTTACAGATGATATATCTACGTAGATTTAAATGAATATTTAACGATTCAAATTTGATATTGAAATTCCATAAAGCACCCTCAGTCAAAATACTTAATTAAATCAAAGCGAAATTAGGCCGGTTGAAATCCATTCAATATATATTTTTTAATTAATTCATAATTTCCTCACGAAAAATTCAATCAAATACTAAACGAACAATTTAACCGATTTCGTTTGCTTGTTGTCTCATCCCCATATTTCTCTAGAATACAGATGAGCAAACATTCAAAAAGTGTTTTGTCACAAATTTTGAAAAAATGCCGTTTTATATCAATTCTGATAGCCCATAATAAAATCTATGAATGGAAATCAAAATTAGTGTTCAAAAAGGTTTAAAATTAAATCATAAAGTTGACACATTCAAACGAACCGTCACTTTTGCAACACTTAAATCATAATTTTCCAAGCTTTGTATTTGTGTGACAAAACACTTTTTGAATGTTTGCTTCTCAGATATTAAGTTAATATCGTCACTCTTCTGGCAGAAGTTGGTAAGTAACAGATTAATAGTTCTGATTAAACAGCATATTAAAAATATCAGCTTTTAGGATGTTACATTTATGATAATTATAATAAAGATTATAGATGCATTTATGCCGATCTGACAAAAATTATAGCTTAGAATCAAAAGACGACGACAATTGTCTCACTTTAAAACAGCATTTATAATAATTTGTTTGGAAAGGGAATTGTATAACAGATATTACCGAAACTAAAATTACGGTAATTATGGTGTTTATCAATTTTAAAATACCAGTTTCAAAAGTACCGATATTGAAAAAAACTCAAAATCAAATATTAGTAAAATTGTTTGCGATTAATTGAAATATATTTTATATCAACTAAGGGAATATTTACAGGATCCATAATTTATGATTGATCAAAAAAATATTAATTTAAAATTATCATATATATATTTTTAATAACTTCTTTTTATTTACTCTACCAGTTTTGCTATACCAATTGACCATATTTTATTTGCTTTTTTTTTGTAAAACTAATATTGATATATTCCTCCGATCCTTCAATCACTTATTTAAAAATCTATAACCGTCTGTTGGTTTGAAACGTGCAAAATATTATATTTTTTTTTACTTTTCCATTCAATGACAATCAATTATCATTTAAAATTATTAACGTTAAAAAAATACCTGTCTCGTGCATTTTTGAATTGTATGCCGAAAAATAGCCAATGCAGACACGTTTCTGCTTTATTTGCAAAAACGATGCACTTAATTAAATTTTTCAGTAATGAATGATATATGTATTAACATTAATTTCTTAACTTAGCTTTATTAATATTTGCAATTTGCAATTTTTTAAAAATGCTGATTATATTATGCAATTTTAATAACAATGGAAAATAAACACCTGGGGAAGCGAAAATGATCTATTAGTTCACCACACTACATTTTGCTTACAGACGTTTGGCAACAGACGATTGAACTATATATATTTTTTCATTCCTGAACTACCGTATCATTTAACCACAAATTATCAAACGAGATAATCTTTTTATCTCGATAAAGTTACGCAAATAATTGTAAAATAAATTTCATTGTCATTAATTGTGTGCAATATTCAAACGTGTATGCTATAGCAAGTGCGTATATATTATAAATTTATATTTTATTGTTTTAAATGCATTTAATTAATATTGTTTTTGTGAATTCTAAATTTGATTGCTGTACACTCAACTCTTTGTTTACACGGTAAATGCGTTCCACAAAAACCGTGTAATCATTGAAAAATTAATGATTGGTTTAAAAAAATTAAAAAATCGTATAATTTGAAAAAAGAACAACATATCAGTAAAGAAAATCGTTTTAAAAAAATAATAATGAAGACCCAATAAGTAAATTACACAAAATATTATAAATAATATTTATCACTACTTGATTATATTCGGTGGCTTTTATGAGGGACTAGAAATGAATCGCTTTCATCGCTATAAATGACTGATACGTCTTATGTGTTATGATATAATGAAGCCTTTTGTTTGTTATTACTGTCTTGTGCTGTTGAATTTCTTGTTATTTGGAAATTTGTTATCCGCTTCTGTGTTTTTTCTTGTGTCTGGAAATCGTGTTAAAACAAATGATTCGCGTAAAAATATAGTGTTTATTATTTTTAGTGGACCGTATTATTTCAAAATCGTGTTAAAAAAAGAGTTGTAAATTGTGAGATACATTTTTTGACGTTATATGTAGTAATAAAGCTACGATTACAGAGACTAAATATTTATGTAGAAAATAAAGTACAAACAAGAAAATGTTCCATTATATTACATATACATAATGTTACAATACAATACTAACACGTTCGCGCAACGTTCGTCAAATTACACCAATAAGTAAATAACATTACAACTTAGCAACATCTGTGTTCTACTACTTTTTTATAATACCCACACAGTTCAGTTTCTACACACTAGCACGCACAATAATGACACCGGCGCCGCGCCGTTAACGAGTGTAGTAAAATTAAAGTTTAAAAATCCTACTGTTCGTCTACTCATCATTGACCATCAGTTTTCTAAATAAAGCACAATAAAAACAAATAAATGAAAAATAATTAAATAAAATACGTCATGTCACGTAAGCTGTGATAAAAGAAATAGACAGAAAAATTTTATGCCGGAAAGTCGCATTTAATATATTATGACTTATGTATGTATGTATACGATTTTGTATAAACAATCTATATTCCACAAAAATAATTAAAGATTTCAATCGTGATTTAATTAGAGTTTAAAAAAACACATTAATTATTTGCATTGGTAATGGGTTGGTGTCTTTTTTTACTAAATCATTACGTTTAATACGGCAAATTAAAATGAAGTACTTATTAGCTCACAGGACCACACCGAGTCCGAAGGCCGCCCGGTCCCCGCCCCAGGTGTATGACATACTATTAAAGATTAAATTTATCATTTGGTGCACGTTTTTATTATATATATTTATAAGAACCGAAAATGTTTGTTTTATCACTCTTAATTTTACTAATTATATTTAGAGATTCGAAGTGATTATTTTGCTATTTGAAATTTAATTTATGTAACATTGTTTGATTTATTCAATGATTTGATAAATTTCAAAAAAAATGCAGATAATAAAAACCATTTTTGTGTTTAGATATCGTCACATGAGAGCTGTACTGCTACATCTCAAAAATCTAGTATCGCGATGCTATGCAACAAATGCAACGTTATAAGTTTAAAATAAAGAGATATTTCTATTTAAGACAAATATTCCACCACAGCGAAAAACAATCTTTCTGGCAACAACAAAAACCTATTATTGTAGATGTTTCAGTACAGTTCTCAAGTGACGATATATTATTTATTTATTATTTTGTGAATCACATTAGATGACGTTGTCATTAAAAATACAAATTGGTAAAAAAAATATTTTATGTAAGATAAGTCAAACTTTCTCTGAAATTCTGCAATTGAGATGATTACTTTGGTATATGACAAGCAACGTGTACAAAAAAATCATTACTTTAGTAACAAATATCAACGCATCTTTCTCACAGACTCCATGCCAAAACAGCTTTTTTACTATTGCATCACTATTGGCGGTATAGTTGAATGTTAAAGTATGTCGAAGAAAAATAAGAACGAAATAATTGTAATTTACAACACTGTGATATTGTAGGCTTAGTGATTACTATAATTATCATGCTTAAAATAATGGTAAATAATTCTGAGAATGGTTGCCAAGTAAAACCGGTAATAGATTGACCAATGTGTATTATACAACAAAGTATGAGATTTCGTGACGTCACTTTTATGATTGGATTTTAAGTGAAGTTCTTTTTTCAAATATGGATATGGTCAAAGTGACAGTTCGGACTGACACATAATTCTTATGGACTTGTGGAAATTTCGTTGCTTGAACTGTGCAGCAATATTATTTACAATGTAATATATTTTTAAGTCAGCTATTTGTATACTACAGTCTATATTGTGTTTAAATAACACGTGCTTCATTCTTATGAAGATTCATTTTAATACGCTGCTCTGTCATAGGTTCTAAGAATGCAAAATACGCGTAGCTGATTACTTGAATAAATGTCATACTCAAGAATCTTCCATGTATACAATATAATTATATAATACATGTCTGTTTTGTAACCGATTGCTCATCGCTGTAGAGCAGTGTTTCCCAAAGTGTGGTATGCGTACGCGTGGAAGAGTTTGGTGAGGGTACGCACTGTATCGGGCTTTGACTGCGTCTGGCGCAAAACACAGTTTAAATTTTGTGATTATTATTAAGTATATATATGCATTTATTTTATCAAGGGGTACACAGTTGTTGAAAGGTTGGGAAACACTGCTGTAAAGTTTTCTTCCACTCGTTCGCTACGATTGGCTACGGATTATTGTATTGAAATGGAAACGTTCATTGATTGGTCAATCAATTTGTATCGAAAGTCATGGATTTCTATCAGGAAAAGACAGCGTAGAGAAAACATCTAGCTTACTGCTAGGCCTGGTGATTAAGTGACCGACTAACATCTAGTTTTTATAAAAACTAGTTCTATTGAGATTCTGTCTTATGCTCGCTTTTTGTTTTTTGTTCACTCTCAATACTTGGCGGGAAGGCATTATATTAAAAAAATAAAACACTCATTCAATTGTGCGAATTAAAATTTTATTTTATATGATCAGGACCGCTTCGCTCATGACTAATATTAGTGATCACTGTGTTATGCGTTTATTTTCTCCACGCTAGGAGCGGACTAAAATATATACCTATATGTAGTTTTTTTGATATTATTAGATTGTTTTTTTTAGATAGAATAATCTGAAAATTCATAAAGCCTTAGTTATATCATGGTTGGTTTCAAGATCCGTAATGTATTTTTTTTTATATATTTAACATTACAAAATAAGGTGAAAGTGTCGAATACTTTTAAGTTGAAAGATCATACAAAATAAACTCGGTGAGAAGTCACTCGAAATCTACCCGTGGAGAATAATTGACATCGCAAACACCTACGTCTTTGGTGTCAAATTTAATTTGAAAAAAAAAACTTGTTTTGACATTGACCTTACTAGGAATCAAACCCAGACCCATCTGAACGGTAGAGCAACAAACTTGACCACTGTGGGCGACTAGAATTAACGCGAGAATTATGTGTTTTTAATAATTTACAATTTTTATTATTATAAAAATGAATTGTCTTCAATATCCTTGACTACTGTGTCAATTTTATTTATCGAGAAATAGTTACATTGTCACTTTCGCAAAATCGAAATTCCTGGCATTGATTCTTACATTGGAATTCGTTTTATAGCTTTTGGAATGTGTGTTATTTGATTTACAACTCGGGTATGAAACGGAATACGGAAAATGGTTCAGAATATTGAATTTTAATGCATTGATTAAAGAATGTTTTCAATATAACTTTACAGTTCCGTATTGACTGAAATAGCTTACGCATAAAAATTTTGTTCGAGTATAAGCGAGTATTTATTTGATTTTTTAACAACAATATTTATTCAAAAATTGATTGAGAGTTAATCTAAAATTTGTGTATTAATTAACAACATTATCTTACAATTACGCAAAAATTTTAAAGTGGTTCTCACATTTATATATTTCTTCTGATTTAATATTTTTCATTACATTTTAAATATACAGTTCTTTCGAGTGCATAAATTTACTGTAATTTTATATATGAAAAAGAACCGTCCACAATGAACACATGTTTTATACACTTTTAAATTTTCTTGCATCATCAGTAGGCCACTGATGAGCCCAGCCTGAGATGCTTACCTTGAAGTTTAAATTAATTTTATTTGTATTAATAAAAACACAATAATCCTTTGTACTTCATTCCACTTTATTTAATATGTCAGGACCGGTTTCGCTCATTGCGAGCATTGTCAACTGATAAGAAATATAATTTAACAATGCTATTTATACAAAATTGAAAAGTTATACACAACAATTGGCATTGAAAAGAAATTGCCAATTACATTAAAGTGATTCTAAAATAACACAAAATTAAAATGTTCAACACATCTAACATATAATTAAAAAGTCATCCCAGATTAATAAATTCAGAATGGCGATTGAAAGTAATTACAAACATAATTAAAATTTGGGAAATTTGGGATTATACTCGAATGACAAATAAAACTTTACAGAACCTGAAATTTAAGCCTAGGCTATTTCTTCCCAGGAAACAAGATAATTAAAATAAATTAATAAAAGTTCTGTCTGTAAATCCAAGGTTTGTAGCCTTTAAATAACAAATTCTTATATATTATAAGTTTCCATTTTTTTAACGGCACATTTAAGGCGACTCAGTAGGAATGCAAAACTTTAATTTGACCTACAGCATAAATATTGCACTGACTTAAATAAGTAACCACCACAATACGTATTTTTACAGTATCAAAACAAGCAAAACATTTTTCTATTTCATTACAAAAATAACAATACCACCTAACACACGAATGGGTATTTAGACAGTTATAAAGGTTTTTCATATAAAACAATTTGTATTAATATTAGATATCGACGAAAATCAATAAGTATTTATTTATCTTCATAGCAAAGACTGACAATCTAATTTACTTCCCCAAATATCTGTTGCAACAATTATATGTAACTGAAACTATACGTTAATTATATATTCCTTAAAAATGCTTCATATGAGGTGTTGCTACATGTAAGCAACAGTAAGCTATCGTACTAATAAATTAAATCATGAGACGGCTTTTGCCAAAGGTAACAAGAGACGCTAAACAAACCATACAATACAAATTTCTCAAACTTTCTCTAATATATTGAATTAGTTTTTATTTTTAATTTTTTATAACCTATTTTTTATGATATTGATTTGATATGATTTGTTATGATATTGATGAATACAGTTTTGAAAAATAATTTTGTTGCATAAAAAAGTTTAAAACATAATAATATTGACATAACAAGATTAAAATAGAAAAGTATTGAGTTCTAAAAGAATTATAAGTTGCAATTGATAGTTATTTCTGGTTCGCGCTATAGTTGACCATAAATTTAGTCCGAAAATTATCTTAACTATGTCTTATCGTGTGAGACAAAAAACTTCAATATTTAACTAAGTAATTAAGTTTAAGTTAAGTAATCCTTCTTAACAAATCGATTGAACATGTCGCACAGTGACTTCTTTACATTTTTTTATTAATAGCATCTAAAATGTATTGCGGATTCTATTATATATTTCTATTGACCTTTTGAATCTAAGATCCAAAATCTCAGGATGACACATTGGTTCCAGAAAGTGGCGCGTAAAAAAAGCTCATTTCATATAATTTGATAAATCGGTTTCAAATCCGTGTAAAAAAAGTACCAAAAATGTATGAAAAAACGTAACGGTTTATCCAAAATAATCGAGTAAAAAAAGTATTGGGTGTATATTTTACTGAATGCAAATAGTTTTACTTCAATATTCTATAGTCTAACTCAATAAGGAAGAAACTAAATGAATATTAGACCAGATCAAAAGTAGTCATTCAAATAATTTATATTGAATGCATAGATATATTTGTATTTCTTTATATAATGTTTGAGAACTTTCTTTACTGGCAATTTGCATGTTCGATGACATGCAGGGTTGTGCCATATTAACATCTTTTCCAATATTTTTTTTGTTTCTAATAATAATGTTTTTTTTTACGTTTAAACGACTTTGTTTTTTTAGCGAAAATCTTCCCCATCTGTAAGCGGCATAAAACTTTTGAAACATAGAAATGATTCATAAATACTAATGTAAAAATGCTTTTATTCATCTATTATTACTATTAGATACAAATATCTATAGATAGAATCTCTGTTTAAAAGCATTGCCAAATAATTATTTTAAAATACTTATCCATTAAGCCAGTAGTTTCCAACTTTTGTGTTAATGCGCTTCCCTTTGAAAAAAAATATCTTCGCGCCTCCCCATCCTTTATTTTCATATAGTAACAAAGACACGTTAAATAAATATTTTGGACTGTTCGCGCTTCTTTTTACAATAGTCCACGCTTCCAAGGTTGGAAATCGCTGCATCAAAATTAAAACAAGGGTGTCCAACCATTTTTTTTTCTTAAGATCGACTTTTCAATCTTAAGTTTTCTCGCGATCGACTTCTACCATGATTCTTGTAACAATTTTTATTTAGTAGGGGTTTTCCCTTCTTCAATCTTAGAAATGTTTATTTTAAATGCGAAATACATACAATTAGATAGGTATATGCTTACAAATAATTCAATTTTTGTATATTTTATATTTAAATTGTATATTTTTTCCAAATTCACGGAAGCTTTCGGGAACAAACAAATTATGCTTTGGAGTCGACCGGTTGATCGCGATCTACCAGTTGAACATCCATGAGCTAAAGTAATACTGGTCTTTACAAGCGTCGCTATTGAAAAATACATTATTGTATTATAAATAATAATATTATTTGTCAGCGCTTTGGGCAACCCTAACCCCAACGCATTTTTTTGGCAGAATAAAAAAACATTGCTTTGATTACCACTAATATTCGTTGACCAGTGATTTAATATTTTTTAATAAAACATTTGATACGTCCACTCCATACCACGTACGATCTCAGACTGAAGCTCAAACTGATGCATAGTAGGTAAGAAAAGGCATGTCCGAAAAATGGTTACCATTTATTGGTATTATCATTATTTTATTTTTTTTTTGCTTTTAAATGTAAACAATAAAATGGTTTTTTATTTCAATTTTTTTTAGAAGTATATATGATACAATTATGCTTTAAAAATCAGTCAGAAAAAGTGGGAAAAATGGTACATTTCAAATGGCTGTATAATCATTATATTCGATAAATTAGAAATTCTGCTCAAATCACTTTCTTAAACCAATCTTTATCTGTATTTCTTTCTAAGACTTCAAACTTCGGTATCTTATAATAAACCTTAAAACGATCTTCGCGTAAAGTAGTTGAAAAAAATCCAAGTCAATGTTTTACCGTGTAATCTTGACATTTTTACTATTTTCATTTTAAAAAAAATGCAATAGTGTAAAAAAGCGTTTGGAAAATGTAATTATTGAAAAAAAAAAAATTTTAAGTGAACGGTTCACGAGATTTCGTCGATGGCAAACGATCGATTTACTCTGTTTTCAGGCGTAAAGGTACTATATCCTCTTAACCACTCACGAAACAAATTCTATATAAAAAAAAATGCTGGATTAAATTGTTATTAAAAATCAGAACGTTTTACCACCGTATAATAATATGAGATGGTATTTAATCAATCGATTTAATCCTTCTTGATTGCATTATAAAATATGATATTTTTCGATTTAAATCCGTTGATAAATCATTAATTATTGATGAATATACCTAAGAACATTCACAATCAGTCATGATTTAAAAATAGCATAATGACAGTTCAATTTTAGATTTTATTTATGACAAAATTCATACTATTTAAAACTTCAAACCGATTCACACTGAATGTATGTTGCCAAAGATACAAATAGTTGAATAAATATTAATATATTAGTGAACTTGCACTCTAGAATACTTAATTGATGATTTTATTACACAAATACTCAATTCATAACTTGATAACGTATTATTATTTCATTAATTGGTAACATAGTGACAATACTTTTACTTTTTTACTATTACTTCCATAAACATATATCCAATATAGAAAAAAAGCCAAGAAATATATTTTTATTCAATATTTTATTACCTACGAGTTATAAGAATCGGATGTTAATAAGATGAAAGTGTTTATTGTAGCTTTGGTTCTTGAAGTACTACATACACAGTTTGACTGTAAAAAACTAGTAACATTAAGGTTTATCCGTCATTTTCAGTAGACGGCGATTTGATTAGTATTAAAAGTAATACTTAAATCAACTAAGATAATTTAAAATATATATATCAATTTAATTAAAACCAAAATAAAATAAGCTTAACTGTTCTCCCATTAAAGCTTTTTTTTCGTTTTTTCTTTATATAAAAAATTGCAAAATCTATTGTCTCTTATTTATTGAACACGTTATATTTATGGCAACCATAGTTTATATTATTTTATACATTGATTTTGTCGCAGCCTTTTTAAATAATTTTTATTGTACACTGGATAAATAACATTATATCTCCACGTGTCAATTTTAAAACAAACTTAAATAAAATCATGAATTCGATCACGTATTATATGTTGACATTGCAATATTTGATGACTTCGTTAATTATTTGTCTCGAAAAAATTTCCTGTTTGTTGTGTTAAATATGGTCAACGTTACACTAAAGCGATATCATATTAAAGAATTCATTAAAACAGCTTAATAAACAAGATAAAAAGATTTAAACTAATATATTAAATTGTTTGCAAATATAAATGTGTGTTTTGAATATAAATAAAATGGTTGAAAGCAGATCATCAGATTAATTCCACATTCATCATTTTTACTATGATTAATGTAGCGAACTCGAGCCAAAGATTCTTATGTCGGTAAAAATATACAATGAAAAAATTGACTTCAGTCAAACGGCTGCACTTAGGACCTAGCAGGTTGAAATATCCCCACTTCTGTCCAAACTATGAACCACTACGTATTTTTTGTGGTTCATGTACTATAAATATATATATTTTACCCATAGGAATATCAATCTTCAAGATATTACATAAAAATGTTTGTTATTATAAAATATACATTTTGGCGATTATCACTAAATACGATATTAGATTTTTCACTCCGCAATACAAAGAAATCAATAATCAAATAAAAGAATGTTAATAATAGTGATTTAAAAGTTTATTTTATTCTTTTGTCACATTATTTATATTTGGTCGATTGTTTTTTATGAAAAATATTGACAGGCATGCTAATCGTTGTTAAATATAAGTTATGTCCTTGGCTAGGTTTATTTAAAAAAAAAAGAATTTTAAATTTGATTTTATATATGGCAATATAAAATGTATTAATAAATAATTTATTATTTCTTCTTACATTTACAATTGATCACTTTTGTTATTCGTGTGACACGTATATAATAACATTATCGATCTGATAAACTTGAACACCAATTCTCAAAATCAGTGGAATAACAAATTCTTTTTATTGTTATATTTTATCTTAAATGAATTTAGCTCAACTTATTGTCAAAAAAACATAACAATTAATTCGATCGTATTACGGCTATGTTATGTTTATAAATATGATGTTTTTATTTTTCTTACGCTGATCCTGAAAGAAGCATCAAAGCGAAAGTGATTTATTGACTGAAAAAGGTTTATTGACTGATTTTCAACCAGTTCTAGTGAAAATAAAATCTTTAAAAATCCATTGATAGTCGGTTTGCTACGATAAAAAAAACAGTTCACATCACACTATTGTTTCATGTCTTCACATAAATAATATTTTTCTTTTTTTCAGGATGCCCGCACTTCGTCTGCTGGGGAGAAAATGGCTTGCAGCGTCAGATGATCTGGTGTTTCCTAGTATCTTCGAATTCCTATTCCGTTTTATATGGTAAAAATACAAACCTAAAATAGTTTACACACATTCACTTATTTTGTTGACATAATGAAAGAATACGCCGAAAACGTTCATCGAGTTAAACTATCAGTTAAATAATTTAAAAATGTAAGGTAATTAATGTGCTCTTAGTAAATTAAAAATTAAATTATAACGTTGGTTAAAGAGTAGCTTTTAAAAACGGAGACTTTAATTAATTAACAAAAAATAAAAGACTAATTTCACTAGAGTATATACCCAATATAATTTCAATATAAATCATATAGTCTCATACTGAATTATTTTATCATTTAACGTGCCTTATTATAAATCAATTTGTTAATGGTCATTTCTAATTTTAACCCTCCTTTTCACACAGGGTAGCAAAGAAAAGCGGGATTAGGAAAGAACAGGTTTTAAATAACCTTTCTATTTAAAGGTCGCTTTCAAGTTTAAGATAGAGAGTGGGCAAGAACGAAATCCTTACAAACATCCATTCATTTGCAATGAAATTGATAAATCGGTCGGGAAACCCTTTGCCCGCAACAGAGTAACATGAAAGCTTTATCCCGCATTTGCTCGGCAATGGGGCAGGTATTCTTCTAGAACTTGAGGTTATTAATGGACAAAATAAAAAACTCTCGTGTCAAAAAAATAGTTTCACACCATTATGATGTTTTTTATTTGATTTGAAATAAAATGAACAATTTTATGATTGTTTTTATTTTAAATATACCAATTAACTCTTCAAAAAATGTCTCCGTTGCAGTTTTTTTATTATTGTACTGATTTTCAGGTACAGAGTTCAAAGACAATTAATTATCTTAATTCAAAGTTACCAAATAATTTTGCGAGACATTACTTAATACTTAATAAAACAGTTTTGTAATAATTTCTGCAAAATCGTCGTGGGAAAACACGATAGATTCTAATTATTTTTGGGCAATTTGTGTAAATTTAATTTACGCTCTGTCGCGTGTTTGATGAAAAAAAAACGTTGTCGTTGGTAACAGACTCATCATAAAGTAATTATTACAGATTCTAAAAACTATTATCATTATATTTGAGGAGATAATTATCATTATACTCGAAAAAGAAAGATGTCACTCAGAGTTTCTCTTTCAGGATTTTTTTTTTTAAATATTTTGAAACATTATAGACGTTCATTTGCTCGACACATCTAGATCAGGGGTACCAACCCAAACTTTTTGGTGGACCGCACGAATAAAACAAAGATTTTATTCAAAATATGTATTACCTTATAATCAATGTGACACAACTATTTTTTAAAAGGAGATCAAATAACATAATGTTTGGAAACCACTGCAATGTGGTGATCCAACGGTTGTTATATTGCTTCGGATATGATATAATTTAATTAAATTACGATATAATTTGTTGCATCCGTACTTATTATTTTAAACCATCATGTCACATTAAAAAGTCACAAATATTATATGTTTTCAGGTTTGAATTACTGCAATATTATACAATATTGTAAAAATTAATGTGCAAGGGGTTTGAAATAAATCATGTCACATTTATACCACGAAATGCCCTTTTACGTATTTTAGTCAGATGTTCCGTCTAAGGATTGTAATCCCCGTATTTTTATATACGAAAATACCAGTGTCGAAAATAAAAAAATACCGATATTAAAATATTATAACGGCGTAGTAAATTAATGATTGACCAAAAAGCATTGCATTTAATAGAGATTTTTATGTAGCCAGATTATTTTCACAAAGATCCAATAAATATTGGCTAATTCCAACATTGATATGGAGTAGCATAACAAGTTTTTGTTAAAAGCAAAATAAACTTCAACATTTTGTGAATCAGCGTTTTATGCTTACGGTAAAGATATATATCGACTGTGGAAAGGAAAGAGCATGTAACCCACTGTATTTTCAAAAGAGCTTTTTTCAATAATCACAATCTATACAAGTTAATACACATTCTATCAAAATGATTTAAGCTGAAAATGCCAAATTAGTATCTAAATTTAGCTTTGAAGTTTAAAAAACAATGGCATGTGGATATTGCGATCAAGAAAAAAGACTGAAAAAAAGGTTTCATTAACATCAGATAAAGTCAATTCAAAACCAGTTTATCAGTCTCCATGTATTAAAAGTTTGTGTATATTGTATAATTTGCCTTTGGCCCAAAATCATCTAACAACGTTTTTTGTGTCTCCTGTAAACTTTGTTATGTGTGGGTTACGTCCTTTTTCCTTTCCACAGTCGATGTATTAATAATAATGATCACCGTGGTACTGGTTTTGACATATTTGCCCGGTATTGTAATACGACGGTCAAAATTTTACCAAAAATATTAAACATTTACTTCATGATTTTTTTACTGATAGGTTGGTCTTAACGGCCCTAGCATGCGAAGTGATATTCCCGACATCATGGAATTGCCACGTGGACGGATGGTCAGGAGGCACCTTCGTCCGCGTCTACTTGGGCGGTGTCGTGTCACTCCAGGTATTCTTGCTTGTGCTGCTGGGTGCTTTGGCCTGTCACTCTTCGCGAGGCACCATGACAGACACTGACTCCAGGAAATATGTCGCGCCGCTTCTTACCATCAAGTAAGAAATATTTATCTTTATTTATCTGTCTGTCTGTTAAGCAATACACACTCTCTCTGCGTGCGCATGTATCAGCAGAGTGAGTTTTTTTATCATACATATTATGTTATTATTTGCGTCAGTGGCCGTTCTTTTGACTCGATTCGTATAAAAAATATTCTTTGAAGTTTTTGCACAGTGATTATTTCAATAAAGTCATAAATATATTTGAATAAAAACTTCACATTGTCATGATATTGACAGTGAAATAAGTAATACAAATAATACAAAGCAAAAATATTAAAATAATAGATAAAAAGACTTTATTTCATTTTCTCACACACACCACTCATGTTTTCGTTCTCAGTAATAGGTATTATTATGATTAGTGATTAGCATTGAATTCATATAATAAATTTCCACTATGGACTCTCAACTCAGACAACTCGAAAATTACAACGTTTTCGCTGGTCTCGGTTCCCGGGATTTCAAGGAAAATTACCTGAGACTCTGACTTTATTCACTAACAATAACAATAACATTTTTTAAAGCAGGTAGAAAGCTCTAAGCCTTTATTTTTTTATATTTTCATGCATTATCTTACTTTGCTACTGAATTTTGATAAAATATAATATTTTTCTGACTGAAATGAAACCAAATGAAATTTTATAACATTGTTAACTTCACTTGCTGTGTTACAAATTGTGAAACGTGTGTCTCTTCTGTAAAAAGCCATAGCACAACATCTCAAGGTTTACAAATTAATACAGTTAGTCGAATAAAATCACCTTTTTCGTAATTTTTGCGATGTTATGTCTGATAGTGATTGTAAGCCTTTTGGGTTTCGTAGAAAAAATACATTTGTACCTAGCACGCCAGCTATAATTTTCAATTATAAATTTAATTGGTTATTGACGGGATAACTCGTCTCTGGCGTGTTGAGGACAAAATTTGTACATTTTGAGAAGAGTTTAAATCATTAGTCAAGTGGTCCGCAATGATATACTCTCAACTCTTTTTTACACGGTTTTGATATAACATGGTACAATAAAAAGAACATAATATAATAATAAAAGAACATAACATAATAAAATGTTTGTACACGAATTATTTGTTCTCACATGATTGGGAATCGACACAAAAATCACAGAAGCGGATAAAGGATTTCTTAATAAAAGTTATTTATTCAATCTTCTTTATTACCTTTTTAACACTATTTTCTATACCAAAATTTTGTTCATTTTTTAAAATAACACGGTGTTTTTAAATTCAGAGAAACTATCTTAAATTTGTCTATGAATTCTATTCAGTGGCGGATTACTCTATAAGCGATTGAGGCTCGCGCTTGGGGCCTCCAAATCTCAATGGCCTCAAAAATAGCTTATATCATATAACCCATATATTGTTTGTTCAGATATAAATATATTTTAATTATCGTACATGGAGTTTGCTGACACTTTTTTTGTTATCCGAAAAACAGGGCCTCCAAATTTTACTGCTTCTGAGGCTTCCCTTGTGCTTAATTCGCCACTGATTCTATCACTTTTTTACACACATAGTTTTTACCGTCCGTCAACGAAAAAAAATAATATTTTATCGTATCTATTTATTGATTGATTCGTATTTTTAATTTAAATTTAAATCATTTTAATTCATTTATTATTCCAAATCCACCTTCCTAAACAATTTTTCTAAAATTCTCAAAATTGTTAAAATAGTCGCTGTAACAACCTATGTAAGAAATATTTTATATATTTATTTGTTTCTATACATTGCATAATTTAAAAAAAATGCACCGTTGTTGGGAATGTATTATAATAAATAAATTCAAATTTAGATACGTAATTAGAAAATGATAATATAAGAATATTCATTGTAATTGGGTGGCAATAATTGCGCAGGATTATCAAAATCTCGTTGTGCTTAAAAAATGACAATATGCGGTGTTTATATATAATAATATATGCATATATATATATATATATTTCATGCTAATTAATAATTAAATACGACATTTTTTAAAATTATTTTTCTACTTGTTTTGTTATATTATATTCTGTGTAGTCCATGTTCGGTTTAGTCCGGTTAGCGTTACAGGCAGATATATACAAAGTGGCGGATTATCCTATAAGCGCAAGAGGCGCACGCTTGGGGCCTCAAAATCCTGGGGGCCTCTAAGATAGCATATATTATAAACAACCCTTACATTTTAATTTCAGTTTTCAATATTTATTATTATTCTACGAAAGTGGTTTGCAGAACTTTTATGTTATTCAAAAAGCAGGGCCTCCAAAATTTATTGCGCCTGGGGCCTCCAAAGTGCTTAATCCGCCACTGAATATACATCAATATAAAGACGATTGTATTGCAATTGTAGATACGTTATTCGCAAGTTAAGTAAACGATATGGCTTTAGAGTTATACTAAATATTTAGCGTTAATTAAATTGAAACGTAACTACCAATAATTATATGTTATTTCAAATCATAACAGTGTGGCACAACGATAGTAATCGAGTGCTGTAAAATTAGTAGAAGTCGAGATGAATAAAATATCGACGTTTGGCGTATTGATCTAAACGTGTTTCAATCAATCACTTTTTTAATCTATGGCGGCCGCTTTATTGGTCATATATTTATGACCTAACACCAAATTACTGAGATAACGTTAATTTAATGGCAATAAATAATTGATATCTGCGCCTGGTAAAGGGTATAGTGAATTAATACGAACATTACAGACTATAGATTTTCTCATTAAAATAGAGATAAAATAATGGCTATTACCTGTTACGTTTTCATTCCTACTGTTTATTTTGTACCCCTTTTTTACGTCATGGCTTATAAGATAAATTTAACAAAATTAACTAACGAAGAAAGGATACTCTGATGTAAAATTCTAGTTTCATTATAGAAATGGCAAGACTTGTTTATAGCCAATAACTTTAGTGCACAATTGGGTACCGCATTTATTTTATGCCTGATTCCTAGGAATACAAGACAGCTAACTGTTGCGATTCGAAATAAAATAAATAATTTAAATTGACTACTATATTATTTATTTTAATCAAATTTGAACAGGATTCGACCAAAAAGAAAGTTTTTTACCGTATTTAATTTCTTAGAGAATGATAAAATTGTGTTTTTACCCACTGTTGCTCTTATGGTAATATATTACGTGCCATTAGCAAGCTTTACACCAGGGCGCAGTTACGCGCGATTAGGTATCGTGTGTTCCTTATACACAGTAAGCCTGGAACCAGGAATTTACCACTTTTGCAATCCTTTTCGGGAAATTGATCTCGGTAGCGTATGTGGTAAACCTGCAGCCTTCTAGATCGTCATGGGCTTCACTTGTGAATATTTTTTTTAATTTCAGTATTTTCAATGTTTATCAAACTAGTTCGCAAACATTTTTAAGCATGTATATCTAATTAAAGCTAATAGAATTCGTAAATATTAAAATAAAGATAGCCAGATATATGCAAATGAAAATTTTCTCTACGTCAGGTATTGAATATTTCAAATTTTACAGACATTCATATAATAAACGACATAATTATATATATTTTTAGCATATATGTACCTATATTTAATTGGAGCTTATATAATTCGTACTTAATCACAGATATGCAAATTAAAAGTTTCTACGTCATTTATTGAATATTTTAAATTTTACATTTGAATAATAATGTCGTTGAATAAAAAAATAAAACAATAATGCGATCAACGATATCCAAACTTTTTACACGACATTTTGCTCAGATGTCAAGGTGAAACAATCATATAATAAGAAGCAGAAGCTTTTCATTTTCCACTATTTTGTTAAAAGTTGATAATTAATAAATAGTAATGCATTATATTATAGGATAACAATAATTTAATAAATCACTTATTACATGCCAAATATTAATTAGACAATTATACATTGTTGGTATTCCAAAGCTGTTATATAATATGTCATCAAATGGCAGTTAATGCTCAATATATTACGAGCTTATATATAATATATTATATGTTGAAATATTAGTTTAAAAATGTGAATCTTCATTATTAAAAATGTAATAGACAATAATGAATGCTTAACCTTTTCTCTGCCCAGTCATCAAACGCGATTCATCCTATATCGTCCCAAAATTACAAGAATATGCTAGACAGTGATAACATGAACAAACAATTTAATAATTTTGAAAAATTGGGTGATGGTTATATTTGCGGGTCGGGCGTGTGGGGTTCCACTTTTTCAATTTTGAATGAAAATACACGTTAACGTGCGTTTTAATGAAACCATATATAAGCATATCATATTATATATTTCGATTTTAAGCTAGGTAAATTACTTTTTTTATCAAAATGAAAGTATATTAATTTATTTATTTTGTTTCTAGAGTGGCCTTCATAATACCGGAAATCTTACTGAACATCATGGGAACTGTCTGGATCTTCTGCAAGCTTATTCCGTGTGCCCCGAACGACGAATTTTCCAAGATTGTCATACAAGGTAAATAGAAATTGTGTTGTTACCGAACCGAACGAATTACCGAATGGAAATAATAAAATCAACATTTCATTTAAAATACCGATATCACAAAAATAGGTAAACTGAGCAAAAAATATATGAATTACCGATCACAATATCAGACGAATTTCGGTTTTAATGTTGGTTTTTTTAATATATATTAATGAGATTTTGAATGCCGGCATTAAAATATCAAATGTATTAAATAGTGTGAATTATCATTCCATAAAATAAAAATATCATCTTAAAAGGTTAATTCATCAATGCTCTTGAATCTTTCAATCCTCGCTCAAATAAGTCTGACTGTAAAAAAAAGCCCTTCCATATTTTACGAACGGATTTACACCATTGCAAATAGGGTATCCAATCCCGGGATTGATTTATTTTGAATCTTTTTTTTTTTAGCTCACGGAGGAATTTGAAATCCCCGATTTGCCAATTTCGGGTAAATTTCGAGAATTTTCTCAAAATTTCTCAATCCCGAAATCCCGGGATCGCGACCATCTCAATCCCGGCATTTCGGGATCATAAAATTGAACGGGATCCCGGGATTGGATGCCCTAGTTGCAATTAATATGCTATCGTACCGAAATAACAATATTGTAAACCCGAAAGGTAAAATTGTTTTTTTTTTTTTTGCTCTGCTTTACACGATTCCAGTGTCAACAGAAATATTTCAAAGTAAAGTTTATCTGCGGTAGTTTGAAATGAATTGAATCCAATTGAGATGTTTGAAATAAACAGTCAGGTTTTTGTCAATACGAGGAAAAAATATACCAGAAAAGCGTCGTTCATAACTCATTTTCGTGAAAATATAGACGAACTTTGGACTTCTGATGTACATTTTTTTAAAAATATTTAAATACATAGTTTTGTTGATCAGCTTGCCGATGAAGTTTTAAATATTTATTTAAATTATATAGTTAATCGATTAACAACTCATGACTGGTCGAGATTTTCTAGTGAAATGTTATTAAATAAATAAAATTAGACTGATATTATTTTGTCATATATCATTTCTACTCTGTCTAGCGTTTGTCAGTGAATTTATACACGTGCTAATTAATTCATATATTGTCTATTCCATGGGTAGGGAACCTTTTATTCTCTAAAGGCCGGATTCATTTTTCTGATTCGACATAAGGCCGCAGTAAACATTGACTAGGGAATCTTTGGCCGCAATTTACGAATTTACTTCTCAGATTCTCAAGAATTCACGAATTTACTAAAAAATACAGAATTGGCCAGAAGACCGCACCAGGGTAGCCAAAAGGCCGCAGGTTGCCCACGCTTGGTCTAGTCAAAATGAATGTGAATTGTTATGATGTTATCTTCAACTAAAACTTCTAGTCAATTTACATTTAATTTAGTAATTCTCGTTAAAAGGTTTGAAATTAAAATAAATTATTTGAACAAACAATTTAGTTCAAAAAGAAGTAATCAACGAAAATGTTTTAATCTAGAAAATGTTGGCATATGAATCATAAGTACGACATATAGAATTAGATACCTGGTTTGCAACTGTCCGGTCCGACCCATTGAAACGACAGATAATAATTTTATTTATTTACGTACATTTCAAAAACTACAAATTCCAAATGTGTTACTTATTGCTTTTATAATGTGAAAAAAGATTAAAATAGTAAATAAAAATACAAAACATTAGAAATTGACAAGGAATTTAACCAAGTTCTGACAAAATCTACTTTTATACTTAGAAAGTAGTTCTCGACTAAACTCACTCACGTCCACCTGGAATATGTAGACATTCGAAACAATACCGTTGAAGACATACAATTCATTTCCACGATTCCACTAATTAAAAAATAACGATTTATCCACACAATTGATAAGTTTTACTTATTATGCCGTGCACGAAAGTAAAAAAATATGTTCATAAAATTTATCCAAAACTGATTAAATAATATAAAATGTTTCAAAATTAAATGAGAGTGGCAACGCGGTGGGGGGGGGGGTAGCTGATTATCTGACCCGTAAATTATTTGACGTAACTCCGGTTGCGAGGCTGAGATGTGTACGATAATTAATTAATTAGCCATTTAATAAATTGCAAACAGCAAGCGGCATGCAATTTGCACAGTACATATATGTACTCACATCCTGTTCACAAAATACATCACATCATCATGCCAGTCACAAACGTACGTTGTTATCCACTCGAGAACACAAGTATTCATTCAAATTACAATAGCGACTATCTTGCATTCCAAATACAAATTCTGTTGTCGAAGAATGAAACCTAACAATTTTAATATAATAATATTTTGGGCCTAGGTGGTTAAAAATAGTTTCAAAAATAGACAAAATAATATTTAAAAATAACGTTATTTAAATAAGATTAAATTTAGCGTGCAGCTTACTATAATTGACAATGAATTTTGGTATCCTTATTTTTTTTATTCTGATATTTTTTAATCTGGGATTGAAAACGTAAAATCTCGGGAATACGATCGTATCGAAAGAGTGATCATACAACCAATATTATGACGTCACGGGAAATGTATTGCTTTTATTAGGAAAATGACCACGAAAATCTTTGTAAGATGAAACGTATTATGACGAAAATATAAAAAAAAATCATTTAAAAAAAAAATTAAAATCTACAATTTTATTATACTTTTTGGTTTTTGATTTTTAATTTTCAAGAAGAATTAATTATGTAAAAAACTTTTTTGACTATTTATATACTTATAATATAAAGGTATGCCAATCCCGGTATCTGACTTTTTATGTTTTGAAATCCCGAGATTATTCGGGATTGAAACCTGAAATCCTTAAAGAAATATAAAAGAAAAATATTTATATCGTATATATATATCTCGTTTTTAGTAATTTAGTAATGACTTTTCTATAACGTTAGCTTGAATGCAATATTATTGAAGATGCTACGAAAGAAAACAATCCATTTGTGTGAGAATACACCCTTCCCGGTAAATAGAAAAACCTCAACACTAGCACGATGATCTGTAGGTTGAATAAATAATTATTCAGAATTTTCCAAGGAAGAAGGCTCTTAATGATATCGTTAAGTTTACAGACATATTATTTTTTTATTGAAATCTTATAAAAATAGTATTTTGTTTAAGTAAAAAGTAAAATATTAAATTAAGTTTTTGAAATTTTTAAAGAAAAAGTTCTATTTTAAAAACCTTTGATTGCTACTTGTTAAAATCACGGGATCGAAAATGTATCTCGAGATTACAATTTGCAACCCTAGTAGATTTTCTTTTTCAATTTATTCAACTTACCGGAAACACAATTGGTCGATGTAAACGGTTTCATAACTATGATTAACAATATTTCACCTAAAAATGTCAATATTTCATTTGCGTGAAAATATGTCATATCCTTATTTTAAGTGTGTATCAACAAACTTAGATTTAAACGAAAACTATGTTTTTTCCAAACAAATATTTGATTATTTAGCAGATAGGTATTTGTCCGATGAAAACCAGCCTACCTTGATAACCAGTTTGTATCGAGTATGTAAGCTTTTAATATTGTTTGGAAAAGTGGTTTGAAATTTATATTTGTACAGCATTCAGCATTAAGTTTTTATTTATTCAACCACTGATTTGAATGATTCAAGTTGTTTGTGTGTGTACTTAATAAAACCCTTTGTGTGGCAGAATTATTTCTCACAAAATTTCCGGACACGAATAGAGCTGGTTTCATAATATAATGATTTTTGTATTAGTTTCCTAAAAGTCTTTTAAGATTGGTATTAGGGCAGCGATTTCCAACCTGGGAGGCGCGAACAGTCCAAAATATTTATTTACCCTTGTATTACTATATGAAATAAAGGATGGGGAGGCGCGAAGATATTTTTTTCTTCAAAGGGAGGCGCAGTCACATAAAGGTTGGAAACCACTGTATTAGGGTATTCAATCCCGGACCCTTTTTGTGATCCCGGGATTTCGGGATCGACAATTTTTCAATCCCGAAACCAATTTTGGTTCCCGGGATTGTGATTTTCTTACCGAGAAATTTGAAATCCTCAATTCGTTATACTTTTTCCCAGAATCTCACCGAAACTCGTTTTTTTTTTTTTAGCTCACCGAGGAATTTTAAATCTCCGATTTGGTATACTTTTTCCCGGAATCTCACCGAAACTCGTTATTATTATTATCGGGTTTTCCTCAAAATTTCTCAATCCCGAAATCCCGGGATCGCGGCCATCTCAATCCCGGAATTTCGGGATCAGAAAATTGAACGGGATCCCGGATCCTAGGATTGGATGCCCTAGTGGACATGGCTCAAAAAAAACAAATCATATCTTTTGATAAGGGAGTAAATACAAATAATATCATCGTAGTATTTTAAAATAAAACTTGGTGACTATTTCAGGTATTGTTGTCTTCAACTGGGTGATCTTCGCCCTGACCATATTCGGATTGTTCATAGTGTTCGATCCGCTCGGATCTGTTCGCTACGGAGAGATCCTCGACACGCCAAGTCAGTCACGCCATCATAAGAAGGTGACCGGTCTTTGGTCGAGAAGATTCCGGTGGGCTTGCTGCTGCCTCAAGAAGGACGAATATGGAGACGAAGCTTTTCAACAGGTTGCAGGTTACACTTCCACTGATCTTGATACTTATTGCGCGTATATGCTTTGTGTTATGTATTATTACACAGATTTAAGGAACGCCATGCCCATAACCAAGTGGTTGATGTTGTTGGCATCTGTTATAAGTTTTAACCCAAGTACGGAAATTTCATAAATTTACTTTCCTTGTGATTTATGGATTTTTGTTAAAAGTTATGGATGTTTGTGATTTCCTAATTCCCTCCCACGCATTCGATATTAAAAACGAGGATTAGCTAATCGCTGGTCCTGTTCTAGCCTTTTCCTTTATTATTTACTCTCTTCGTAAAGAAATATTAAGCAACTGCATCACAAGCATTTATTGTAGAACAACTTCTGCTCTTTTGAGATAAGCTCCATTAAGAGTCCCATGGATCATTGGAAGTGGAGATAGTTAAAAAAAAGGAAAACATATTTATCTTGGTTCTTACTACAGATTTTTAAATCTTTAACTGAATTTTGTATGAAATAATACCCCGTCTTTAAACGATTTATTCCACTGGGGATCTCGCCCCCTCACATACACTCAAGTAATTATTAATTCCTGAAGGGATACCTTTCGCTCTACAAAATTAGCCGACAGTAAAATCCCCCAGAATTAATTATAACCAGTGTATTAATCATGGCACCATTAAAATAATCAATTGAAAACGCTCCTTCGCTAAGAAAAACCAGTACTTATCATATTGGAAAATTGTGGAAAAAGTAACACAGATGGTGTTTCATTTTTATAATTTATGTAATGTTTATCCATTATCCATTGAAAAATATTTTAATTATTGACTCACATTGTACAAGTGACCTATTTTATACATATAATAATCTAATTGTTAAATTTAGTCTGATGATGCTTCTTCGCTATCAAAAGACATTCTGTAATATTTGCATTATTTAAAAATCATAATATTAAGTCAATAAGCTTCAATTTATAAATTTCGTCCAGCTTTCAGATTTAGGATAAATTATTTATTATGTAGTTAGTTTAGGTACCTATAATTTTTGCCCCTTTTGTCTCTGGAGGCTTTTATAGCAGCCAAGTCTTGGGTACCTGTTGATTTCCCTTGTAGGATACCGATTCCATATCTTGCAAGATTTATATTAATGAAATTTTCAGATACAATAACACTCTTCACCCTGTTGATTCAGCAATATGGCATAATCGGTGTCAGAAAAATATGAAATGATTACCACAGATGATGTTTTATTTTTATAAATAAATATAATTACTTTCCAATTAGAATTATTGAAAGTTAACAGTGTTTTTGTTGATATAATAATTTAAATGATACATTAAGTCGACGGATTCTTCTCAAAAAAGTGAAATGCATGTCACACTTAACAACACTGCACACCAAAAGGAAAATCAAAGTTTTATTATATTTAATATTTAAAGATGTCATAAAAGTCACTGAAAACTGTTGAATAAGTTAATTTTTTCATCGAGAAACCTGACTCCTTGCGTTTTTTTTTTAACCATGTCCGCTCCCAGTGTGAAGCATATGGACTCCTAATGGAGTTTATCTCAACAGAAGTGTTTCTACGAGAACTGCTCG